>CM072528.1:21927500-26927500 GCA_036898165.1 Silybum marianum | reverse complement strand
AAAGTTCAATCAGCCACTTTCTTTTGCTTCTAGCTCCTTGTACTTATTTTTCAGAAGCTTATTAAGTTCATTTATCTCCTCTTTTAACAAAGTTTCTATGGAATTTTTGAGTTTTAATATATTTTGGTTTTCCACGGAGAGTTCTTGCTTTTCTTCTGTCAGAAGCTTCATCTCTCTTTTGAAAATATTTCTTTCTTTCTCAATAAGAACAAAAGATTTTTCCAGATCCTCTCTTATTTTCTTCTCATTTTTGGAGCTTCTATTTCAGAGTTTCAAAATCTAAAGTAAGATTTAAGATTGTTTGTTGAAGTTCAGAAGATTCAGGAATAGTACATACCGGAGATTTGATCCTCTGTAACATTCTCCATGGCCATGCCACAGAACATGGCTTCTGCATCAACCGATTGATCAAAAAGTCAGCTCTCTAACTCGGCATATTTTTCTCTTTCGACTCTGTTGTACTTGTACTTGTTCTTGTGGTACATATCATCTTTAACAAGAGCTCCTTTGCAATCTTTGGAAAAATACCCCGGTTTGCCACATCTGTAACAAACGTCTTTCTTCTTTTTTTTCTCTTCCTCTTTCTTCTCTACTTCTGTCTTTTCTACCTGTGTACCTTCTTGTCTGGGCACATAGACTTGACTTGGTCATTCACCTCTATTTTCAAATCTTCCTTTGCTCTGAAACGAATGATTACCAAACTTTCTCGTGAACTGTTTGGTGATTGGAGCCAGAGATTCAGCAAAGGCACTAATCTCTGAACCCGAAAGTCCAGCTTATGTATCAGCTTCTGATATTAGACCCTTGCTCTTCACTTTCTTCTCTGCTTCTCTAGTCCTTCTGCTTGACCCTTTAGATTCAGAAATGAGAGCCAAGGGACCACCAACATTCACTTTCTTCTGTTGCACTTGTTTCTCATGGGCTTGTAGGTTTCCAAAGACATCATGTAGAGACCACTGCTACAGATCCTGATTTGCTTGTAAGGACATTGACAAATTCGACCATTCTGTGTTCAACCGCTTTAGGAATAAAACATTGTTGTCTTCTTGAGACCTTATGATATCACATCTTCTGCATTGATTTATTAAAGTATTGAACCTGTGATAGGTCTGTTCTAATGTCTCTTCTGGTGAAGCTTGAAAACTGTTATATGCGTTTAAATCCTCTGCTCTTCTGTTCTTTTTCATCTTCGCTCCACCTTATAGTTGATTTGCCAATTGATCCCACAATTCTTTTGCAGAGTCGCATTGATCCAGAGATTGGAAAATATCATTTGGAATAGCCATGATGAGAAGACGTTTGGCCTTTTGATCAACTTCGTTTTTCTTCTTGTCTTCTTCATTCCAGTCTTTTCTATCCTTCGGGACTTGCCGTGCTGGAATTTGTTCAGTAGTAGTAGTAGCGAGTACCCGTGGAATAGTGGTCATTGAAACATAGGGACCATTGAGCACGAAAGAATATAGATCGAGATCTACTCCTTCATAGAAATTGATCATTCGAATTTTCCACTTGGGATACTCATCCCTTAGTAGAGTAGGACGTTTTGTCAAGGAACTTGAACTATACATGGCGTTTAAGTTTGGATTTGCCATTTTTGTAGAAAAACAGACTATGGAAATTTGAGAAGAAATTTGAGAATTAGATGTGATTAATTTCACTGAACTTGAAACATTGAACAATGGTTAACAATTCTCAAATGTAAACCTAAATTGCCATTGAATTAAAGAACATTTGTATGAGGATAACAAAAACTCATAAAACATGGTAGAATGAAAAATAGTAGTTTAAAAACTGAGAAAATTCTAGCTGAGTGGGGATTTCTCCAAACTGGATTAGATCGATTAATCAATAGATTGATTATCTAGCTCTAATACCAATTGTTGGAACCCATATCCCATAAACACTCACAGAATGTTGATCACAGATATTAAATCAACGATAAGAGGTAGTGAATAAGATTAACAATCAAGCTAGAAAACGTAAATTGTAATGGATGAACATATTCATATCGATCAAAGGTAATTTGTATTTCACTCAAAGTGACAATGCTTACAATACAGGAAATACAAATTAGTCTATCACAATCTCTCCAAAAACAATCAACAATTAATACAGGGATAGTTCACTCTATTTATACTATTACAGGATAAAAGTCAATGAGCTAGCCAATCATAGATTGACACGTCATCAAAGTCACTAACAGAATTAGTTACGCAAGAGAAGCGTGACTTGCGGCTTCAGATAACATGTGTGAAGGTCCTTGGGTTGTATCCAGAAGATGCTTCAACTTTTGGGATATCGTATGATCTTCTGGACCGAGCTTCTGGAAGAGCTATCTTCTAGATGTGTTATCTTCTAGAGAGATTAACTTTGTTCTTAGAAAGAAAATTTGATTCATACTTTTACATTGAATAAGTTTTCTAACAGAATCTACGGGATCTACAGTTTCTGTACGAGTATTTTTTAGAACATGGCTATTCGACCAAGAGATTCAGACTTTGCTAACCAGTCGATCAAGAGCTTTCTGAGGCCTTACTTAAAATATCTGGCGGTGAATATGACCAATTTGTTGAAGCCAATTCCAATGAATGAAATGGTTGAATGATGTCCACCATTCTTTCTTATTGAAACTCCTAAACTTGGTATCACTTACAGAGATCCACAAGGTCAAGAAGGGTTTCTCTTTTTCTTAGAAGTGGCTAAGTTTTGTGATGAAACTCTGCAGATGATTAGAGTCCAGTGAGAAGATAAGATGAGGAGAGATGACAAAGCCCCATTTGGCATAAGATACGAGGAGACATCAAGGTCTATGCTTACAAGAGGGTTAGATATGGTGAATGATCGTTTGGCGCTCAAGACGATTGGAAGAAACTTGGGTTGAGATATAGACGTAAAAGATTTTCATTTTTTAAAGCTGGAATCCAAAGGGGGAGAATGTTAGGAATGAAAATTTTGTTGTATTCAAGCTTATTTTGTATTTTTCTTATTCATGATGTAAGGGTATAAATATACATCACCTTTGTAGTTTGACATTATATGCTTTGAAGGAGATATACTACATTGGACTTTCTCCATATATTTTTGACTTTTTATCTCATTGACTCCATTGTTGTTCATAAAGCTTTTCTAAGATTTCATAAGTGATTAATCAAATTTGAGAATAACAAGTTGTTTTCATTTGTTCCCCTTAAATGAAAATTTTATAAGTTTCTTAAAATTGAGCTTTTAAAAATTAACTTCTCAAAATAAGGACGAACACAAACTTGATTCCATTTTGAAGTAGTTTTTTGTCTGGTTTATATGAGTTAAAGATACCAAATTGTAACAAAAAAAAAGAAAATCATTCTTATCATAACTAGGGGTATTCATTTTGTCGCCCAATTTGCATTCACCGCCACCACACCTCACACATGGTACAATTATGGTTTGATATATTTCCAGTTTTGGATCTTGAATAGATCCGCAAATTGCATTTCAAACCACAACGCACCACATATTAACTTCTATTAGTTATAAGATAAGATATATTGACTTCTATTAGTTATTTTAAATATCTTATTCATTATTTTCGTTGTGGGTCTTGAATAGATCACTAAGACTCGGAAGTTTGATGAAAGTTAAGGGATGGACCTCGTTAATTATTTTCATAGTTTTTTATTTGTTTACCATTGCTTTTAAAATTTTGATTGAATTTGCTATTATTTTAGACTTAATTATATTGTGTATTTCCATTTTGTATGGGAATTGGGTATAAACTACGAAATTTTGTGATATATTGGTTATGAACTTTGTATGCATCGTATTAATCTTAAAACCACATTTTAAGGTGCGTTATTTTGTAGTTTGAGGCATAAGGGGTTTCATTTTGTTGTTTGGAAAAATGCTCAACCCACCTATGATTTTGGATCTAACAGGCACCGTACCATGAACACACATAATTATACCGATTTTAGAGGGTGTATTGGTGATCCATATGACCACACAACTCTCATTTGGATGAAAGTAATATGAGAACCATAAATGGTTGATTAACAAGTGAGAAATGCAACTACGTAAATAGTTTATAATTGCTCAATAAAGTAATCTAGTTTGGTTAGAGTCTTGTTATCTATAACGCATTTTCATTACTTTTTGGTCAATAAATATGATATTTTAAACACTTAAATCAAAGTGTGTTACACAAAATAAGAAACAGATCAAAGTACATTTGTATACACTCTAATATATAAACCAAGTACATCTTACAACATGTAGGGCATAGATAAGTTCAGGATTCTTTCGTTACCCTACCTATTTCAAATCACAAGTAATCACATGAGTAATTATCTATGTAATAAAACTCTTATCCATATCCACACATTATCTATTCAAATAGGAGAGGATGAAATGAAACGAGTAATAGATAAATAATGAAAAAAAGTGTACTAAAAATAATATTGTTAAATATTAAACATAAAAGTTCATCAATATTCATTCCCCTTTTTTTTCAAAAATTTGAGATTTTTTTGGGAACGGAGGTGGCACTCTTGGCAATTAATAACAGGAAAAAAAGAGTTACACCTAAGTGGCGAGGGACTCCCTCGCACAATGATGCTTAAACCACGTAGGACAATCCATAAGTAATAAGAAGCATCACACTATAAAGCAGATAAGATTACAAAACATGATATACCAAAATACAAAAAGCTAAAAAAGACAAAGTGTAATGATATTGAAATCATGCAAAATAGAATAGCAAACTTCAGTACCTCTTCCATAATCGTTCTATGAATAAAGCTTGTTAGGTCTAAATATATTGTATCCGATATTATAATATTGAAGACGTCGTGGTCAAAGCATAAAGTCAATAAGCCAACATTTACTTTGTTTTTAATGTCCTTCTTGTAATAGTTAGAGGTATAAATACTTTGTTCTTTGTACTTTGTTGTAACACAATTTGATAGATCATTGACTAGTTCTAACATTGAGAATCTTATATAGATCTAGAGTGAGACATTGTAGAGAGATAATCATAATCACATACGACAATTCAGATTCATTCATTATTGACTCTCGTTATTTTGGTATTTAATTCATCGTTATCTAATGAAGATTGGACACACAATTGGTATTAGAGCAGGAATCAAGGGATTTGAAGAAGATTTGAAGAAAAAATTGATATTTTTTAAAATCTTAAAGAAAATTTTGATTTTGGAAGATTTAATGGTTGAATTTGTTCGAGTTTGGGATCATGGGATTCGTATTTGATAGAGGAATGCTTGATTGGAATCAATTTTGGATTTAGAACATGTTTGATTGGATTTAGGATCAAATTTGTGATTTTCGAGTTTGGTTGAAAGACCTATTGTTTTGGTTCTATAATCCCATTTTTAGTGCGATATTGGTGTAGGTGCAAGAATTAAAAGTGATTTTGGTAGTGGTATGACCAACATATCCAAAGTTCGGAGCATTTAGATAAGTTTAGGGGTTAATTCGAAAACTTTTATGGTTTTTTTTTTGAGTTTCTGTTCATCTTCATTACCCTCTCATGATGAAGTTCTTATAATCCTCGCATAATGTCAAACGAGCCTCACATAACCTCGCATAACATTGTGTTTTTAAGGATCGCACATCAAAGAGCTTCATCAGCCTCGCACAAAAGCGAGTGAATAGTAAACCCTCGCACATAGCGTGTGTTGCAGATATTCGAGCTTCGCATAGGTCACCTTCGCATAGATATATTAAAAAGATATCTTTCAAATTATAAAAATTTTAGGTTAAGTTTCATATTCTTATTTCAAAAATATCTATTTTCCTTGGGGTTTAACTTTTCTGTTGACTTTTTCCATAGCGTTGACTTTGACTTTTCAAAAAAAAAATTCCACACTTATTTGATCGTCAACGTTTTCCAAATCCTTGAGAAATGATTGCACTGAAAAGCAAGCTTTGAAAGATCATTTCGATGAACTTCATCAGAATCCAACTACTTTCACATATGAAGATTCAAGCAAAAAGAGGAATATTGAGCTGACAAAAAAAAGCGTTGATCTTTAGAAAAGGATTACTGATTTAGAGCATGATAAAAGGATTTATTCTGAGTATGGGATTGAATCTAAAGATGACAACAAATCTGATTTAGAAGAGAAGTTTTAGAAAGAAAGAAAATTATTCGTTGATGATAAATTTAAATTGGAGACTGAAAAGAGAAGTTTTGAAAGCCAGCTAAAGTCGGGTGACTTGGCAAATCTGAAGCTTTCAAAGAAGATTTCTGATTTTGAGAAGGTAATTATAATTGAAAGAGGTACAATTAAAGAGGAAAGAAAGAGAATGAGAAGAAAATGTTAGAGCTTACCAAGCAAATTTCTGATCTTCAGCAAAAATTAGAAAAACAACAGAAGGATTTTGCAACTAAACGAAAGTTGATTGAAAAGAAGAATACTGCTTTGTTCAAATACTTGTCTGAGAAGAAAAAGTGGTTAGAAATTTACTTTGATAATGAGAAAAGTAACTTCGATGTTGAAAGACAAATCCTAGAAGCAAAGGTTGATGCTTTTTCAAAGAAGATTTCTGAACTACAAACGAAGATAGAGGATGACAAAGCAGTGTTGGAAAGGGTAATGATATTGAGATTGATCAAGTTTCTGAAAGAGAAAAAGAATTTGGGAAAGAAAAGCAGGAGTTATAGAAGAAAATTAATGAGCTTTCACGACAATCATCTAGACTGAAGACAGATATTTTGAAAGATAGGTTTATGAAGTATGAACTGAAGAAAATGTTTTATTTGGTTATTGAAGAACGTATAACTTTGTCTATAAAAGTTAAAGAACTTGAAGAGATCAATTTCAATGTTGAATTATCTAACCTAGCTAGTGCCGATACTATTGCTCAGTCCTCGTATGATGATTCTGTTGATTATGTGTCCTTATACAAGGCTGCTGCAAGTTCTATTCATGACAAGATTCCTTCAACAACGTTTTTCAAGTCAAATGATTTCTCAACATCTAAGCAGGTTAAGATACTAACCATCTAAGCAGGTTAAGATGGTTTGGAAACGGAAATCAACTACAGATGAGCATGTTGGAAACAAGTCATATCAATCTCCTACAGTTGATGCAAAGTCATTTGCTTCTAGGACTGATCTACCTTACTTTGTCAGGTCAATCAATGAGCTGCTCATTCTAGGACCAAACAAGATATGTTGTTCAACTTGTGGGACAAATGACTTTGTAAATAAGAGGTATGTGAATAAATGGTATTGTACGCATTATATTCCTGATTCCCCAATGATAAGATCTACTATTAGAACATCTAGTCGAAATAAATGGTTCGGATCTTCCAATATACCTCAGACCAACACTAACATGCAAGGACCCATGAAGGTATCGGTAACAAAATCTGCTTAATCTTTTTTGCACGTTATCATGTATCGTGCTGAATTCCGATTATTCAAACACATGGTCAGACTTTGATTAGTTTGAGGAGGAGCAATTCTTTTCTATCTTTGAGGGGAAAATCTTTTATAACATATTATCGAGTTTGAAAAGTTTTATTTCACAGAACAATGGTAGTTCAATCCGAGAAACTTACTTGTGTTCGTTTTTTTTATTGAAAATTTATTCTTGAATTACCACGTGTAATTTTTTCTTGATTAAGTTATTTTCACGTCTCATATCTACGGTGGAAATACCCTCATTTGAAATTCATCACCTAAATTTTAAAATGCCAAGTAAATGATTTAATTCTTATTCGAAATAATAATTGTAAATTGTTCATCACAATTACATTCTAATC
The DNA here is from genome assembly GCA_036898165.1 of Silybum marianum. Classification (NCBI taxonomy): domain Eukaryota; kingdom Viridiplantae; phylum Streptophyta; class Magnoliopsida; order Asterales; family Asteraceae; genus Silybum; species Silybum marianum. Next base: position 26,919,730 of record CM072528.1, on the reverse strand, counting down.
ATTGTTTATATCTAGATGCTCAAAATGTGCATGAGAAAATCAACTCGTAGATGGATAAATTTGGTCTTAGTTTTGATGACGTTGACCCTTATTCCTGCAAGAAAAGGTCAACATTAGATTCTGTGTTTCATATGGGAAAAAAACAAAAACCTGATTTTCCTGTTCTACATGATCAATCTGCTTTCAAAAAATCAAAATATGAAAATGGTCACATAGCAAGAAAATTTAGATATAAAAATACTTCATACAGCTATGCAAGAAACCCTAGCAAAATCAAACAAGTTGATATAAAACTGGTGTAGAAGAAAGATGAAGTTTTCAACTTTGGATCATTTAGTCATATATCCTTAAATCCAAAAGCAGAAGAATTTATTTCTATGAGCACGGACAAAGGGATAAGACTAACTTTTAAAAAAGATTTACTAGAATCTCTGGATGAATGTATGCTTAAAGCACATAGAAAGCAAGTAAGACAAAAATTTTAGCAAGACTTGTTGGAAACTTTGAATCAAAGCTCTGCATAATTACAAAACATTCCAGAGATAATTCCTTGTTTTGAACAATTGTCTAGAGAAAGATGATGATGGCTTTGAAATTTATCCTTGGGAATCTCAAGATCAAGAATGTGATGACTTCTTTGATTTCTCAGAAAAGTTACTTAAACTTACTTACATCCTTTGAAAACAGATTGCCTCATGTATATGTTCCAACAAGATTAATAAATCCTAAAAAGGATGAATCACAAATCATCTCCAATAAAGAGAATGATACATAGCTAAACATTGCAGAGATAAGGCATCAGGACCAGAAGTCAAAATACTTCCAAATGGGATACCAATGAAGTCTATCTTTTTAAAAGGACAAAAAACCAATATTCCTATGTATCCTGACTTCCTGGATATGTGCATCAAAGCTAAATCATGTCTTAAAGTAGAAAAGGAGTCAGGAGTCAAGAACAAAATTAAATCTCAATTGGCAAATTCTTCAAAATCTATCTGTCAAAAACCAATTAAGTTCACAAGGGAACAGAAAGGAAGATGGGATTTTAATGAAAATCTAAATTCCTCTATTTCAGTGAAATGCCATATGGTCAAAAGGGAGTAGGCTGTCAAGAAGAAAGAACAAGAGAAGTCATTGCATTTCAAAAAAGAATAACTCTGGACTAGATAAGAAGTTCAATAGAACAACTGATGCTAGGACAAAAATCAATAATAAATCTCGTAATTCTCATTCAAAAGATGAAATTTCAATGAAATCTTTTCTTTCACAAAATCATGAATATTTGTCTCTATTACTTAAGAGAAAAAGCTCTTCTCTGGCCCACATTGTTTGCTCTCTAAGTCAAAACTGAACAAGACATCTATGACTCAGAAGAAGAAAAAACCTAAGACCAAACCAGGAAAACCAGTTGCTATTGGAAAACATGAAATCAAGAGTAAGACTAAAGCCAAGAAGATTGAAAATCCTAACCCTAACATAAAAGGACCCATTATGAGATGCGTACCTAAATCTCTCTAATCTGTATTGCAGAAACAGTGTGTGCACGTGTGGTATCTTGACTCTTGATGCTCAAGGCACATGACTGGATCAAAATGATTACTTACCTCATTCAGAGAAAAATTAGGAGGTAGTGTAAACTTTAGTGATGAGAGGCAACGACAGATAAAAGGATATGGGACTTTGAAAGACGGAGATATATCTCTATCAAAAGTGGCATATGTCTTTGGGCTAAATCACAATCTTCTTAGCGTATGCCAACTTTATGATGAAAACATAGGTATCTTCTTTCAAAAGAAGCACTGCTCTTTACTTATAGAGTCGGGTAAATAGCTGTTAAGAGCCAATTGAAAAGGTAATCTTTATTTAATGAAAATCTCTTCTAAAGATGGAAAAGAGACTCTCTATCTCATATCCAAGAAGAGTAAAGTAGCTTGGCTCTGGCATAACAAGTTGTCTCATTTGAACTTTTCAAATCTTGAGAAGCTAGTAAAATACAATCTGGTTGAAGGTTTACCAGATGTTGTGAAACTTTTCGGAAGGGTCATCTTTGTCCAACTTGTGAAACGGGAAAACTCAAAAAGTCTCTCATAAGACAAAGAGTGATACCTCTTGCACTAGACCTCTGTACATGCTTCATTTCGATCTTTGAGGTCCCATCTTTGTACAGAGTATGTCTGGTAAAGAGTATATTATGGTCTTAATAGATGAATTTTAACGATATACATGGACTAAGTTCATTAAGAAGAAATTAGAGGTTCCAGAAGTGCTCATAAACTTACTTAAAAAGATCCAAGTGTTGCTACAGAGCAAAATTCAAAGGCTGAGAAGTGACAATGGTAAAAATTCAAGAATGGAAAACTTAAGGAGTTCCTCAATAATGAAGGAATTTCTCAAAACGTCTCTGCAGCAAGGACCTCTCAATAAAATGGTGTTGTGGAACGCAGAAATTGCACTCTGGTCGAGGTTGCACAAACCTTGATCACTACATCTGGGCTACCTACACACTTCTGGGCCGAGGCTATCTCAACCGCATGCTTCACTCAGAACAGATCAATTGTGGTTAAGAGACACCTCAAAACCTCTTATGAACTCATCAACCAAAGAAAACCTAACATAAAGTTTCTTCTCATCTTTGGTTGTAGATGCTTCATTTTAAATGATCGAGATCATCTTGCGAAGTTTGATAAGAAGGATGATGAAGGCCAATTCATTGGTTATTCTCTGACTTCCAAAGCATACAGAGTCTTCAATTTTAGAACCAGATGATCATGGAAAGCATCAATGTATCATTTGATGATCAAGCTCAGTTGACTTAAGAGTATTCCATCTCAGAACTCAAACTCAACAATGTGACTTCTGACTACCTCTCCAAGTCAAGAGAGTTAGAACTTGATATCTTGTTTAATGTCTACTTTGAGGAAGAACCAGTCTCTGGGTGTGCTAATAGAGATGCTCCGGAAAAAGTAAGAGAAGAACCTCAACCATCAGGTACAAATATTTCTGGTCCTTCTATTCCTTCTATATCAAGAATATTTCTACTAACCCTACATAACAAGAATATAATCTTTCTGTGCTAGAAGCCATCAACTCTACACCAAAAGCCATTAACTTTGCACCAGAAACTATCAACTCTGCACCAGATGCTACTATATTTGTACCAGAGATCAACAACTCTACAACAGATGCAGCTGGCTTTAGACCTACTGTCAAGGGGGAGCAACTTGGTTCTTCTCCAACACAGAGCACAACATAAATTATACCAAATGATACAGAGATTCAACCCCCTGTAATCTCTCAACCTCCCTTGACAAAATTGACCAAAGATCATCCCTCCAATCAAATCATTGGTGATCCTTCTGATAGTCTAAACACTAGGTCCGCCACTGCAAATGAATGTTTATTTGTAAACTTTCTGAGCATGATAGAACCTAAGAGAGTTCATGAAGCCCTTAAAGACCCAAGTTGGATTAATGTCATGCAAGAAGAACTCCAATTTGAATGGAACAATGTATGAAAACTCGTTCCTCTACCTAAAGATAAATTTGCAATTGATACTAAGTGGATTTTCAGGAACAAGAAGGATGAGGATGATATTGTTGTAAGAAATAAAACTAGACTAGTTGCAAAAGGTTAATGCCAAGAAGAAGGTATTGACTACGACGAAACCTTTGCTTTAGTAGCAAGACTTGAAGCAATTAGATTGTTTCTTGCCTTCTTTACATACAAAGGGTTCAAAGTCTATCAAATGGATGTCAAGTATGCCTTTCTGAATGGTAAACTGAAAGAAGAAGTATACGTGTAACAACCCCCTGATTTTGAGAGCTCTATGCATCTAGACTATGTCTACTTTTTAGACAAAGCTCTATATGGATTAAAATAAGCACCAAGAGCATGGTATGAAAGATCTAATCATTTATGATCAACAACAAGTATGAAAAAGGTAAAATCGGTACGACTCTGTTCATCAAAAGGTGCAAAGATGAGATCATTCTAGTACAGATTTATGTCGATGAAATAATATTTGGCTCTACCAGTCAAAGTCAGTGTGATGAGTTCTCAGAGTTGATGAAGAGTGAGTTTGAAATGAGCATGATGGGAGAATTAACATTCTTCCTAGGGATCCAAGTAAAACAAACTTCAAATGGAATTTTCATAAATCAAGCCAAGTATGTCTCTGACATCTTGAAGAAATACAAACTTCACAACTCTACAACAATGAGAACACCAATTTCTACATGCAATAAGCTTGACTTTGATCCCTCGGGTAAATCAGTAGACGTCAAAACTATAGAGGCATGATTGCATCACTTTTGTATCTAACTGCAAGTAGACCAGATATAATGTCTTCCACATGTATATGTGCTAGATATCAGGCCAATTCCAAAGAATCTCATTTCGTTGTAGTAACGAGGATCTTTAAATACCTTAAGGGGACACAATTTCTTGGTCTCAGGTATCCAAAGAACTCTGGCTTTGATCAAATTGCATACACAGATTCTGGTAGCTGTCAACTACTTAGAAACAAGCTAGTAAGTTGGACATCAAAGAAACAGAACTGTGTGTCCATATCTACAGTAAAAGCAGAATATGTAGCTGCTGCAAGTTGTTGTTCACAAGTCATCTGGATGGAAACCCAACTCAGAGTATATGGTCTTCAGTATGAAAAAATACCTATTCTCTGTGATTCAGAAAGTGCAATAGCCATAACTACAAATCATGTTCATCAATCAAAGACAAAGCAGATGGATGTCAGGTATCATTTTATCAAATATCATGTTACCCTTGAGATGTACTTTGTCTCTGCAGATTTCCAACTTGCTGAACTTTTCCCAAAGGCTCTGGATGAGAAACGCTTTAACTTCTTAATCAGCAAGTTGGGCATGCTAAACATGCAATAGAGATACAGAGCCTCTGTATGTACTATATAGAGACTCTTCAACTATATCATAGCATGCTTCTGTTTCTTTCTTCTTTGGTCAAAACAGAGCCTCTATATACACTATATAGAGCTTCGATATCTTTACTGAAACATTTCTTATATGTCAAGAATGCAGAGGGTTTGCACCTCAAACTTTGCAAAATACATCTTATCTTTGTTTGAGCCAAGCATAGTTTGAGGGGAGCAAGGAAATTCATGCTCACATCAAAGAGGGGGTCAAATCTTTGATTATAAGGTATGACATACCCTATCTCTTGTTTTCAAAATACCTCTAACAAACCTATTATAATTCAAAATCTTTTTTGATAGAAAAGTCTTAGAAGATCCCTGATACAGAGCTTCTATATGTACTATACAGAGACTCTGTTCCTCAAAACTCTAAGACTTTGTCTTATTCAGAATCAGAACATGCATTTCAAATGTTTAGGTATAGAAACCCCCTTCTGGACATTTCCATGTCAGTTTGTGACAAAACAACATTGAGTGGTTAGACATTTCCATGTGCCTGAATTGAAGAAAAAGTGTGAAGTTTGAATTCCAATTCCCTGCTCTCATCAGTGCTTCAAACCCTAACCAGGACTGACACAAAACTAAAAGATTATTCCAGATTGCCAACGGGAGATGAACTGGTAGGATTTATTCGAATGTTATGTTACAATCGTCCGATTGCTTATCCATCCCAATTTTGTTTCCACTATCTTCCCCCAATTTGGAATATGCCCTTCACATTGGTCAACAGATCCCTAACGGGAAAAATAGGAAGCATGGATATGGTATCGACAAACATTCTAGAATTCTTGTACGGAATGTATTTTGATTTACTCCTGAACTATGCTCTTATCTTGTTCACTGAATTAAAGTCGAAGTGATGAAAAAAGAACTTGGACAAGCCAAAGGAAAACCTCTACCATTTCTTCAGTTCCCAAGATTTTTGCCTTTGGTTATGAAACCAACCGTTACGGAATAGCGAATGCCTTGTGCTGCAGAGCAAAAACTACACTTCCATAAGTTCTCTACGTACACCCAACAGTCTCTAAAGATGGTTATCCGGCGGCAAGAGCTTTGTCAAAAAAGCTCCAATACTACATTAGGCCTGATACCCTACCCCACACATATAAACGTGAGGTCCAAACCCCTAGAACCTGGGATGGACCCCCTCCCCCCCACGCTTAGGAGAGTCGGAGGTACTAGAGTTCTTAATTAACTCGGAGGGAGAAAGGGAGACAAACATACAGAGAGAGGAAATAGACCAAGAGGAGAGAGTAAAACAAGAAATTGTGGAGAGAGTCAGACTATAGAATGAAGAGAGAAGAGAAAGAAAGAGAGCAGAGAAACAGAAAGCCGAAAGAGAGATAGGGAGAGAAAGGCAAAATGATTGCCAAGGAAAAGAGAAAGAAAATGAGTGCGCCAATTCTTATTGCACCCAGAAGGGAATATATCAATCCTAAGCCTAAAAGCCAGAGGGAGGTGAAGGTGAGAATACGCGAACAGATGCCCCAAGAGGTAAATATATTTATTTTCCCTCTCCACTCTCTAGTGTAAACGAATTAACTGTCCTAGATGATCGACCATCAAGGGACATTGAAACATAGGTGCACATCTCGAACCCAAACCAGCATACCCGTTCAATGGGCAATGATTCATCTAAATAACTGTGACAACCCGTGTTCTCAAATAACAAATAATGCAAATTATACAATTAAGACACCACATTTGGGGCTACATATTGGGTCTCCTTCTATACAACCTGCCAAACAGCGACAAATAAAATTTTTCGCTAATAATCCTCACATGAACGATCTAAAAATCATGAAGATTATATTAAACTTGATAGCATGCTCGACATACATCATCTCTTTTACCCGCAAATAAAAGCGTCAGCTGATACCGTGAAATACATATTTTGAAAACAAAAGGAGGGTTAGACCATACGGTCTAGAGAAGAAATTCATGTTAGTGCAATAGTTGCAATAAAACCAATTCATGATAAAACCTTTCAAAATCATTAAACATATAGTTGACACCCATGCACAATCCAAATTAGCGGGGAGCCTTTAAATCTGTTAGTAGTATGTTAACACTCAGGTTCAATCTCTCACCCAGGTAACTTGCTACAACAGTCGCTGCTCAAAATTTCAGACATCCCGGTAGGGTTGTTATAACCCTGCCAAACACGAAACAAATTTGTGGGCACAATATATATAATCATTTGCGCGAACCATCATAGTCCTAACGCACCCTACTTCTGCTGTGTAAGTACCTTTTAAACCCCATGTCATTAATTTCACCACATGTCTTAATCTCTAACAACATGTAAATAAATACCGCATCGCAGTTAACCATAATAATTTAAACATACCAAACCGGTATAATATCAAAGTAATAACCATTTGATAATGTATGCATTTTAGTTCAAAAATGATTACAAGAAACCTCACATATACCCATATCCATTAACACATTCTTTTACAAGAAAATCCTTTAATAATAGTTTCTCACATAAAACTCACATGTGTTAATTTTTCCAACAACCCAAATTCAAACCCCGTATCGTAATTAACGATAATAATCCGATCACAATAAGTCGATATGAGATCCAACTAATAAACCTTTAGAATATATGCATTTTAGTTTGAAAATGGTTTATAATGAAAACTCACATACTTTAACTTTCTCAACCATCTTTATATCAATTCCCATAAATAAATATATCAAAGTAAAATACTTTGAAATATATGCAATTCAGTTTATAAAGCTTTTTCATAAAAACTCACAATCATTTATACGTTTTCTCCATCTACTCATCACGGATACACCGTCAAAATTCTCGTGACCCAAATAGTTTTGGTCAACCTCGTTACTTGTTATTTCACAAAATTACTAACAATTAACATCATATAATCTCATTTATATGAAATAAATCACGTATGACGGAAAAACACGTATTTTTTCAAAAACTTTGTAAAAATACTCATACCTCATCAAATAACACATATTTTTACGTGAAAAATATTTAATAACAAATCCTCAAATAAAATCCATATGTGCTATTTTTTTCAACAACTCGTATAACGATAATAATCCAACTATATCAATTAGGCATATTATCGAAATAAAAACCTTTCTCAATAACATATGCATTTCAGTTTATAAGACTCATTTATAAAATCTCACCTCGGTCCCAAATAGACAGGTAAACTTCTAGCGGGTATCAAATTCGAATATGGAACACATAATCTGAACCATATAAATCTACCGGTCAAAACCCCGATATAAACATATATCTTACGAATTATAAACTTATAAATAAAATCATAATTCTTACCTTCTTTTTGTTCGAATATAACCTCAGGGACCAAAGTCTATTCAAACTCTCTCACTGCTTCTATTTCTAAAAGGTGGTACAAAGAAATAAAAGCTAAAAGAAACTATGCACATAAAGTGTGCAAAGTCGGTTAAATGAGAGACAGATGGAGGAGTTTCGACAAGCCCATGGTGACACAACATCTCACAAAATCAACCAATCATCCAAATTTAAGAAAACCTCCCATTGGCTAAAGGATGAGATGATCACAAGGTGGTAATATAATTTTACCAAACCAAACCTTCAACTTCAAGCAACTAAGCAATTGACACCCTTATCTTCCAACCAATATTTAAAACAAAACCGGATATTACAATATCCCCTCCTTAGAAGAATTCCGTCACGGAATTCAATCACTTGAGCAAACCAGGATATTTCAATCTCTCATCAGATCCCACCAAAACACTTTCTTAGTGTAAACATCGACGAGGTACTGAGCATACCACTCAACTTCTCGAACGATTCAACTGATAGACTACCATCCCATCCGATCACTGATCACAAGGATTCTGATATACCACTGACACATATTTCAGTGATTACCTACAACGAATAACCTTGTTTTCCACGACAATATTTTCAACATTATATTGTCTTCAACCGGAAACACTATCGGCCCACAGTATTATTACTATAACCTTTCTATCAATTCTGAATCATCTTTAACTAAACATAAGCACATCACAACTTCTCGTAGTCATTCATAATACCACAATAATACTATTGGTATTACTTTAAACTCATATCAACTTAACTGCATAACTGCAAAACTGCATAACTGCACAACTGTATAACTGCAAAACTGCATAACTGATACGGTGTCCAAGATATCAATAGTGAACTTCAAAGTATATGAAGACACGAATTGTGTCAATAATAAGAAGATCAATAACACGACTTTGAAGAAGTTCAAGCTCGTGTAAACATGCCCCCCATATTCCCATCGAATTTTCACTGTAACAGATGTAATATTCCATAACTCATTCCACACCTTTGGTGTTAAATCATATAATATAGAGTACACAAGAAGTGACCCAAGATATAAAGAAATCCAAGGTATAATACATTTCTCGATGACTTAGAATATAAGTCATTTAAATATGGTGGTTCAAATAAATATATAACTGAACCGACTTTACTTCTGTCAGAATAAGCAGACTCATGATACTTTCAAAACAACACCCAAACGGTTGTGGAGCGGTTAAACAAATTGTGACATAAACTGTACACAATTTACTCGTACTGAAAGGTACAATATCCAAAAGAAGACATGTTTCAGCCATGATGAAACCATACCAATAATATCTCGACCAAGTATCAGAATTAGCCAACATCCCCATGTTATAAGAACTATAATCGGGGAAATGACAACCACTCACATAACCTTCCCATATGTGGCTCTTGTAAGAAACTCGGCCATTTTCTAGCAAAGATCCAAATCCATATGGATATATCTATCATGGTCGCCAATCAATAGCCCAGAGCATTACAATAGAATCCAGCCCCAAGAAAATAAGGATTCCCGAAATCACGCCATACCACTATTATCTTTCTATCAAAACCGTAGTCAGGCGCCTCTTCAACTTTTTGAAGATATACTGTAACCACTCAAATCGTGGTACCAACCCTTCAACCATTCCATTCTTTTCTTTTCGATTCAAAATATCGACTATCATTTTCTCACCCCATTTGACACTAAAATTTGCCAAACGTTTCCAAACATCAAATTAGTATTCAAAGGAATGAAACACTAAACTGGTGAACTTCCTTTAATACTTTTTGATTAAATCATTAAATCGAGGCATCCAAATTTCAAATTTCCCTTTTTAAACACATTAATCCATGATCGTCTTTTGTAATACCAATTAAGTTATTACACTTTACATCTTTCTAAAAATCAAGTTTTACTCAAAACTTAGTTGATCAAATTTGTAAAATCCTTAATCAAATTTTACTCCAACGTTATCGATAACGTTAAAATATAAGAATACACTTATAAAATTTTCTTTTGGAATCCAACAATGAGAAATCGTAATTCAATTTCCAAAATATTTCAAACCTCCAGCCAAAATATTTGACTATTAGAAATTTATCCCAAAGGATCTAATTTCTCCATAAAATGCTTAACAAAACTTGATTTTCTAACCAAAAAAAAGTTTTCAAGTTTCACACACTTGAAAAGACATAAGCAAAGATTTCATGTTCGATAAAAATCAAAATTTAAACTTACAATGAAATCTTTTTAATAACTTCATCAAAAGATACTAAATTTTAAAAACCAATTTTTTTTTAATAGGTACAAAGGATCGGTACAAAAACCAAAAATCCATCCCATGGCTTTAAATTGGCAATTTAAGAAGATAACACCAACAAGAAGTTCATCTTCTTCTTGTGCCCATGACCCTCTTTTCAATCCAGACTTCTCATAACATCGTGAGCTCCCCAAAGAAATTTCCTAAGAAACGAAGTCATAGGCACGTAGGTTCAAGGCCAGACCGACTACTTCAAGAGCACTCATCAACTCGAACTGTATTTGTCATCGGTACGTTAGTCAACCCAAACGACTTTACTCGAAACCCAAATTCCCATACCGGGTACATAATCACTTCTTTACAATCAGTTGATCAAGTTCTCATAAATCAATTATGGCTTGATTTCTTACCAATCGATCCGTCCAACTAACATCAAATTCTTTCAAAGCAATAGCGAGCACTTTGAATCGATGCTACTCACCCATATATAGCAATACGCCAGTCATCACGTATTTCAGTAATCACAATCTGATTATCGCTAATTATTTTCAATATAAAAGCATAACCCAAAAGATTCGGGCTTTACATGCGAATAACCAATAGAGAGAAAACATATAAATCGTCTGTATCAGACTCAAATAACACTTTAATTCATACTGAATATACCAAAGTGTATCTGTCACCATATTCGATGTCTCTCCAATCTTTACCGTAGTCATCTGATATACTCGCCCCATTGCTTTAAAATTGATCAGTTTCAACTCTTCAAGTATATAACGAAACTTTAAATTTCAATCACACTCACCCCGATGAATTCTGTAAACTGGGCCTTTACCGTGAATCCCAAAATAAATTTGAACTATAAAAATACCCTATTTATAGTTCACAAATTCCTCTTTCAAACGATACGTTATCAGATTCAGATAAACTGATATATATATATATATAAGGTCAGTCGTAAAATATTCCCACGAGACCTCTTTATCAATACTCGAACCCATGAAAGAAAACATCCCATTAATTCATTGGTACCATTCATCTTATTTGTGTATAACTACACCAAATAATTCTCCTCCCAGTCAAACATTTACTGGTATCAATATTACGTTAATCTATATAATATATCATATTTTCTTATCACATCTAAATTACCAGAAAGAAATTTCCGAATAATAATAGCAGATAGTGATAAATCAGCTTGGCTACCAGAAGCAATAATAGTGGCAAAAAACGATAACTTAAGTCGGCAATCCCATAAATATCAGGCAGTTCTTTCACTTTAACTATTGTCCACAAAATTCTGTATTTTCAGTCGTTTTGATTTCAGAAATCTGAAGATACCCCAATAAACATCCCAAATCCACTGAAAATATACCAATCACGATGGCCACATCTTTCCATATTAATTTCGAGCAACAATTTCGCTTTACCCGAACTAACGGAAACAACTCTCACCGACTCATGAGAATAACCCGCCCCAACACTTTACAAAGTAAAAATACTTTGATCACATTCCCAAATATAATAAAGTTTTCCAGTACTAACACGTACCTGTAAATTCATGATTACATTGGCCTGATGTAATTTGAATTTACCTTATATGTCGTTCTTTCAATCCATTATATTTAATATCCCACGGGTTCTAGATAAGGACATCTTATCATGCAATAAAACTGTCTAGTTCAAGTCTAGGTATCAATCTAGATACCTAAATCCCTTAAACTCAGGCTCTGATACCAACTGTGACAACCCGTGTTCTCAAATAACAAATAATGCAAATTATACAATTAAGACACCATATTTGGGGCTACATATTGGGTCTCCTTCTATATAACCTGCCAAACAGCGACAAATAAAATTTTTCGCTAATAATCTTCACATGAACGATCTAAAAATCAAGAAGATTATATTAAACTTGATAGCATGTTGGACATACATCATCTCTTTTACCCGTAAATAAAAGCGTCAGCTGATACCCTGAAATGCATATTTTGAAAACAAAATTAGGGTTAGACCATACGGTCTAGTGAGGAAATCCCTGTTAGTGCAATAGTTGCAATAAAACCAATTCATGATACAACCTTTCAAAATCATTAAACATATAGTTGACACCCATGCACAATCCAAATTGGCGGGGAGCCTTTAAATCTGTTAGTAGTATGTTAACACTCAGGTTCAATCTCTCACCCAGGTAACTTGCCACAACAGTCGCTGCTCAAAATTTCAAACATTTCGGTAGGGTTGTTATAACCCTGCCAAACACGAAACAAATTCGTGGGCACAATATATATAATCATTTGCGCGAACCATCATATTCCTAACGCACCCTGCTTCTGCTGTGTAAGTACCTTTTAAACCCCATGTTATTAATTTCACCACATGTCTTAATCTCTAACAACATGTAAATAAATACCGCATCGCAGTTAACCATAATAATTTAAACATACCAAACCGGTATAATATCAAAGTAATAACCATTTGATAATGTATGCATTTTAGTTCAAAAATGATTACAAGAAACCTCACATATACCCATATCCATTAACACATTCTTTTACAAGAAAATCCTTTAATAATAGTTTCTCACAAAAAACTCACATGTGTTAATTTTTCCATCAACCCAAATTCAAACCCCGTATCGTAATTAACGATAATAATCCGATCACAATAAGTCGATATAAGATCCAACTAATAAACCTTTAGAATATATGCATTTTAGTTTGAAAATGGTTTATAATGAAAACTCACATACTTTAACTTTCTCAACCACCTTTATATCAATTCCCATAAATAAATATATCAAAGTAAAATACTTTGAAATATATGCAATTCAGTTTATAAAGCTTTTTCATAAAAACTCACAATCATTTATATGTTTTCTCCGTCCACTCATCACGGATACACCGTCAAAATTCTCGTGACCCAAATAGTTTTGGTCAACCTCTTTACTTGTTAGTTTCACAAAATTACTAACAATTAACATCATATAATCTCATTTATATAAAATAAATCACGTATGACGGAAAAACACGTATTTTTACAAAAACTTTGTAAAAATACTCATACCTCATCAAATAACACATATTTTTACGTGGAAAATATTTAATAACAATTCCTCAAATAAAATCCATATGTGTTATTTTTTTCAACAACTCATATAACGATAATAATCCAACTATATCAATTAGGCATATTATCGAAATAAAAACCTTTCTCAATAACATATGCATTTCAGTTTATAAGACTCATTTATAAAATCTCACCTCGGTCCCAAATAGACAGATAAACTTCTAGCAGGTATCAAATTCGAATATGGAACACATAATCTGAACCATATAAATCTACCGGTCAAAACCCCGATATAAACATATATCTTACGAATTATAAACTTATAAATAAAATCATAATTCTTACCTTCTTTCTGTTCGAATATAACCTCAGGGACCAAAGTCTATTCAAACTCTCTCACTGCTTCTATTTCTAAACGGTGGTACAAAGAAATAAAAGTTAAAAGAAACTATGCACATAAAGTGTGCAAAGTGGGTTAAATGAGAGACAGATGGAGGAGTTTCGACAAGCCCATGGTGACACAACATCTCACAAAATCAACCAATCATCCAAATTTAAGAAAACCTCCCATTGGCTAAAGGATGAGGTGATCACAAGGTGGTAATATAATTTTACCAAACCAAACCTTCAACTTCAAGCAACTAAGCAATTGACACCGTTATCTTCCAACCAATATTTAAAACAAAACTGAATATTACAACAACACAGCCAAAGGGAAACCCATCTTCTGGATGTACCATCTCTCCACAGGGTACAACCACTGAACATTTTAGCACCATGTCTCCGCATTGTGCGTCTGCAATCCCTATAGAGGAATTTGTTTACTCTGCACTAGAAAATCCCCAACGTCATCCAGGGCGACGTCTTAGGGCACATGGCTCCATGGGTCTCGATAGCCCACAGGATTCACTTGGTGTATCTCACCTTCATGACTTTGGATCGGAGGGTGAAGCGAATGCCAACAGAAGGTTTGTAGTACACTCGGACTCTGAGCCAGAGGTACAAGGATCAGACTGAAGTCCTTCTGAACCCAACATAAAAGCAAGCTCGAAAGAAGGCGGTGAAGGAATATCACTTCACTCCGTCCCATGTATTGAGACAGAGGTTACCACGTCTGAACATGTAACAAGAGATGAGCTCCAAACTCTTGTCACCACTATGAAAACTCTTTGCAAGAGTTAAAAACTGCAAGGTCTGGTGTAGAGACTTCAAAATCTGCATCAGTGATGGGAGAAATTCGAAATCTCATCACTGCAATCAATGTTGAAAATTTTTCAAATGTCTGCAAACTCGATAACTCCACGACTTTCACCGACAAACTTGTAAAATATCTGGAAGCCATGGAGAAGAGTATAAGCTCCTCTGAACTAGCCATTTAGAAGGTCGAGAAGCTTATCTCTGACAACATCAATACAGCCTTTTGTCCTAGCTGTTGACTTCAAAAGCTCTAAAGAATAGATGAAGGAGATGATTCAGAATTCGATAGATCACTGTAGAAGGTATCCGACTTCACTGCATATTTCAATAACAAGGCGACCACTATTGATGCTGAAATAAAGAAATCCAACGCCATTCTAAAATTCAGAGCAGATGTTGAAGCCAACAAAGCCACAATCGCCAGTAACGATCTGGTGCACTTATTTGAAGAGAACGTGAAGATGATGGCCCCCTATGTCCTACCAATGAAGAAAAGAAAGAAGAAGTCCAATTGTGGCTGCAAAGAGCCATCTTCCAAGAGAGTTAGATTTGACGACAAGGAGGATGAAGTTCAATATGGCCCTCATGAACGCCAAAAGGGGGAGAATCAACCTTCCTCCTCTATACCTATCCCGGTCGTACCTCTAAACAAAGCACCATTTCATCCACCAACGTCTTCATCATCAAAGTAACAGCAACGAAAGTCCTCTAAACAAAAAGAATTAGAGCCAACCATGGCTTCTGACGAACCCAGTATACAGGAAGAGCCAATTCAGAAGGAACCAGAACCAAACTTGGTTGCTAAAGAAAAGAGAGTGCCAGAATCAGTTTTTGGTCAAGATATTCCATAGAGGCAAGCAAATAAAGAGAAAATCCCCATTCTTCGGATGATGATAAGACAAAGGAGCCTCAATTAACAGTAAATGTACTGAGAACACAGAGCTACCTTTTAAAGAAGAAGAGATTCCTCTAATATGAAGAATAAGAACAACCAAGCCCTCCTCAACGCCAACTCAAGCTCAAGCTTCAAGACCTTCTCAAACTCTGCATCAATCACAAACCTCAAGTCTGAGCAGAGCCCTATGCTTAGAGGAGAAGACAGAGTTCAACTATCAAATATCAACTTGATGCTTTGAAAAGACCGTTACCCAAGAAGCCTAGAGTTATTGAGCCCGTGTCCAATAAGCAGATCTTCCAATATATGTACCAAGAGCAAGATATACCTGCAAGAAGGGTCTACAATCTGAATTTAGAGATTCAGGAACACATAAGACAGAGATTCATACAACAAAAGACTTTGGATCCTCGGATAGTTTATTCAAACGATGGCATCAGACAGATCCACAGCATAAAGAAAATATCGTACGCTCATGGACTAATTGTGTATCATGAATACATGATTCAAAGATCTCACAAAAAGATTGATAAAATCACTGGTTGTGACCTTCTGGACCATAACCCATACGATTTGATTCAACTCTACAGCTATATAGAGATCAAAAGGGACAAAGGGATCGTGAATGCAACAGCCAACACTGCAATTAGGGAAGCAATGAAATAATGAGTGTTCTTCGTGAGTAAGACAAGTTTTTAGATTGGGTTAGAGTTGGGTGTGTACCAACTTTACATCTCTGCTCCTAAAGAGTATGTTGAGGGCATGCAGAATATCAAGAGTGGTACATATCTGGTGGCACCAGAGGAAGGATTTGTGTACAGGATAGAGCAAAAGAAGAGAAAAATGTACGGAACTTCTCGAACACGTAAATATTCAAATGTTACTCTGACCATGATTCGAATTCAGATGGAGAAAGCAGAGCCAGAGTCATAAGAGAAAAAGGCAGTGAGATTAAGATATGCGTTTAAAATTGACTCTATGATGGAGTACAGAGAGTTGATTAGGCGGTCCATGCGATTGCATCGGGTTTGAATTCAATGTACTCTTATTCATGTTTGATTAAAGTAAAACTCTTTATAAAGGGCCATGTTGGCCTCTTGCTTTCTACATTAACTCTTACTTTTCTCAAATCCTTTTATTTACATTTAGGGGGAGATTGTTAGAATTAACTCTGTTAAAAAGTGTAAGTAAAAAGGTTAATAAGTCTTTTGGTCAGAAGACTTAGTCACTGGA
Source organism: Silybum marianum (assembly GCA_036898165.1). Lineage (NCBI taxonomy): Eukaryota > Viridiplantae > Streptophyta > Magnoliopsida > Asterales > Asteraceae > Silybum > Silybum marianum. The sequence goes on along the minus strand of CM072528.1, from coordinate 26,902,781 downwards.
GAACCAGATCCCGGAAGTAGAAGACCGTTGTGCGCAAGGTCAAGTGAAAATGATGCAGAGATCAAGTTCTCGACCCAGCTTTTTCACACACACAACTGTGTGTTCTTGGTGTTCTTTCTGTAATTCTCTTAGTTCATCAATAATACACATGATGATTGCTTCGCTACAATAATTGATTCGTAATCCTTATTCATTTATTACTTGCAGTCATTATTATCTAGTTTATTGGTGTTTTATTAAATTGGTTCCGCTTCCAACTGTATTTCATTTATATATTCACCAAATTATGAGCTAAAAGACTATCTGGGTTCCTACATTAACCATGACGATTAAACTTCTAAAACACGGATTAGGAGTATATTGGATTACGCACTCCGATATTCTATTGAGGAGAATATCATAAAAGGCCAATCCGGTGAAAATGAATTGGAAGTATTACAGATTCCACATATCCGTGAACAAAAGTTTGAAGAAATGCCAAAAGAATCACGAATCCAACACATCCGTGAATAACAACTTATAAAACCATGTAAAAATGATTACGAATCCAACACATCCGTGAATAACAACTTTTAAAACCATGGCAAAAGGATTACGGATCCAACGCATCCGTGAAAAAGAAATTTAAACAAGGTTCAAAAGAATCACGGATTGCATTGATTCGTAATTACGTGAATGATCAACCAAACATAAAGAATCACGAAATGAATGAATCTTTGAATAAGAAATATAAAATAAAAACAAAGTATCACGAATTGATTATATCCGTGAAAGTTTCCATGGGAAAAATCCAAAAGAATCACGGATTGGTCATATCAGTGATATTTCTGTACTTAGAACTTTTTTTGACGTTTTTGTTTCCAAACTGCATTTTTCCTAACCTGCAAAGTTTCAATAGACAAAATCATCAGTACTTGTACTCCTCAAATCAATATCCTCCCTAAAAAATCAAAATAAGATAAAATTATCTGATTACTACACCTTGAATCATGAGTGAGTCTGCTTTACTCCCCTCATAATCATCAATATTCTTAAAAAGAATATCAGTCAAATCATAAAATCAGATACAAAATATTTAGAGAAATGAAAAACAGAACTAAAATTTGAATTAGACATAAATCAATGAAAAAAAAGGAATTAACATTTAAAGAAAATTCAAAGAAGATAAAAATCAGAATATAACTGACACAGATGAAACTATGATTGAGATATTAAGATTTTTAGAAGACTTTGAATTTGCTTTAAATGAAGATTCAAGTTTTCATATTTAACATTCCTAACATAGATACCAAGAAGTGAAAATGTTTTTCATCAAGTGCCTTAGTAAATAAGTCAGCTAACTGATATTCTGTACTAACAAAATAAAGTTCTATGTACCTCGCTCAACGTGATCTTTTATGAAGTGGTATATGATATCTATGTACTTGCTCTTTGTGTGTTGAACTAGATTGCATGATATTGCTATCGCGCTCTTGGAACCACAGTAGATTCAAATCTTATTGAACAGGAATCCATAGTCCTTTAGTTGGGTACACATCCAGATAATTTGTGAGCAACAGCTAGTAGCGGTAACAACATACTCTACTTCAGCTGTTGATGTAGAAACATAATTCTGCTTCTTGGATGCCCAACTAACGATCTTGTCTCCCAAAAATTCCACGTCCCGATGTACTTTTTTGGTCCAGCATACAACCTGCATGATTTGCATCTGAATAAGTTGTTAGATAAAAACCGGTATCCTCGGGATACTAGAGACCCGATTCCATCGAGTCCCTTAGATAACAAAAAATTCGTTTAACATCACTCATATGGGATTCTTTAGGGTTAGATTGGTACCTGGCACAAATAAATGTAGGGAACATTATATATTAAAGATCCAATCATCCCCCGATATGTCTTTTAGTTAACTGTCTTTCCGTAAGGATTGACATTGAGCTTATGGCCTGTATCCATAGGTGTGTTTATTGATGAACAATTTTCCATTTTGAATTTTCTCAAAATATCAGAAATATATTTTGATTGATTAAAAAAAAACTCCTGTTAAAAATTGTTTACTTGTAAACCAAGGAAAAAATTCATCTCACCCATCATGCTCATGTCGAACTAAGACACCATCATATCGGAAAAATTAGAACAGTATTATGGTTACAAGACCCAAATATAATGTCATCGACATATATTTGTATCGGAATTATGTTCTCACCTTCTCTTTTAATGAATAGAGTGGTATCTATTGTACCTTTCGAGAAGGTTGATTTCATAAGAAATACGACGATCATATAAGGCTCTCGGTGCTTGTTTCAGACCGTATAAAACTCTGTCAAGAATGTAGACATGAATAGGTTTGGCAAGATTGACAAACCCTTTCAGTTCTGAGACAGACACCTCTTCATTCAGTTTACCATACAGAAACGTTATTTTCACATTCATTTGATAGACGGTAAAACTTTTGTGTGTCGCGTATGTAAGAAACATTCTGATGGCATCAATGCGGGCAACCGGTGCAAACATCTCATCATAGTCGATGCCTTCTTGTTCATTGTAGCCCTTTGCTACTAATCTTTGGGCATGGAATACCCATTTCGTACCGATGATTGATTTATTCTTCGGGCATGGAACCAGTCTTCAGACCTTTAATCGCTCAAACTGGTTCAGCTCTTCTTGCATAGCAGTTATCCAATCTGAATCAGCCATTGGCTCAGATACTTTTGTCGGTTCAACCTTACTAAGAAACGAAGCAAACAGGCATTCATTTGCAGATGTTGGTTTTGTGCGTACTGATGTTGTAGGATCATCAACAATCTGATGTATTGAGTGATCCCTTGTCCATTTAGTGTTATAGGGAAGTGGAACATAAGTTGATTCGCCAAAGTCTAGATCCACATATGCTCCAAGGGGTTTATCTTGGATAGATTCCAATGTCTGACTTGTACCGGGAGTTCTTGCAGGAGAAGTTGGTACTTGTACTAGTTTAGGTGTGACTGTAGTTTGAATTGGCTCGGGTGTAGATTCAGGTGTACTATCTGGAACTGATATTGGTGTCTGAATCACATTGTTGTCACTTGAGATTGGAACTGTTAGTGACGAATCCACAAGTGACTGTGCTGGTACTGCTTCTGAAGAAATTGTAGATGGTCCAGGTGCAGAAGTAGGTATAACTGTAGGCTCCACAGTAATTTTCCTATTAGAAGTATTAGTATGATCAGTGTTAACATTATTAGCATTACTATATGTTCCAATGTACTCATCATAGAAATTATCAAAAAGTAAATCCAAATCAGAAAATTGATCTTGTGAAGTAGATGGTTCATTAGAATTGACATTCTTCTTAACGTTATGAAGTGAATCTGTCGCCAAAATTCCAGTAATTGGCGGTGTTGTCACCATATCACCTATCTCATCAAACTTCACATTGATGCTCTCAACCAGTACTTGTGTTCGTATGTTGTATACTCTGTATGTTTGTCTTGTCTTTTGCATATCCAAGAAAACTGCTTCGTCGGCCTTTGGATCCAACTTCCCTTTGTCTTCTCTATCATTTAGTACAAAGCACCTACATCCAATTACTCAAAGAAATTTTATATTAGGTACACGTCTATTTATGTTCATTAGGAGTTTTACCAAACCTCTTTGTCACAATAGAACGGTTATGGATAATACAGGAAGTATCCACAGCATCAGCCCAAAAGTGTATCAGAAGTCCAAAAAAGGCCAACATCGTTCTTGCAGCCTCGATTAGAGTTTTGTTACGTCGTTCTACTATACCATTCTGTTGAGGTGGTCGGGCACCTGAGAATATATGTGTGATGTTGACGGAGTCCAAATCAGATCCCAACACCTTGTTCTTGAATTATGTGCCATTATTTGTTCGGATGGTTTAAACTTTTAGCTGCATCTTAACTTGAACAGTTTCAGTAGTGAGATAATGACTTCCGGTGCTTCATCTAGTTCGAAGAAACTTGACCCACGTATATCTTGAGAAGTTGTCGACAACCACCAGAATATACTTTTTACCGCCTTTGCTTTATCTCAAATGGGACCGCAAAGATCCATATAAAGTAGAGAAAGAGGAAAATCAGTGTCAAACTCGGTTTTACATTTATGCGATGCTCTCTTTATCTTTTCGAGTTCACACGTTGTACAGACTTGATCTTTCTGCAATTTCATCTCGGGTATGCCTTTAGCTAACTTATCAGAAACGATCTTGTTCAAGTACTTGTAGTTGAGATGTGATAGACAACGATGCCATAAAAGGCTCTGTTTCTCTGAAGCTTTTGACATCAGACACACTTTAGAAGCAACCTTCAGATTTGACAAGTCAATTGTATACAAATTCGACTTCCTTGATCCGACTAATAACCCCATCCCTTCGTCCGTCCGGATAGTACGCATAGCCTTTTTGAAATTGACCTCTAAGTCCTTGTCACAGAACTATCTCATACTGAATAGATTATGTCTTAACCCCTCCACATATGAAACTTTTTTATAGTGAGGTTCTCATGTGCAATATCTCCTTGACCAAGTATGGGAGAAGATTCACCATTATCAAATCGGACACTTCCATTGTATCTCTCTATAAAATTACTAAGCATTTCTCTTGAGCACGTCCTATGTCTTGAACATCCTGAATCTAAAATCCACAAACGACGTCTCTCCTGCAACATACAGTTTACTTCTTCTTAGGTACCCATTTGCCAATGGGTCCTTTTCGGTTAGAATGCATTTTATATACATGGTAAGTACCAAACCAAGAAGTATCATATTGACTAGCTTTAGCAGTAATAAATTCGTTCTTACAACATGTAAAACAACAAAGTTTATCACTAGCCAAGTCAATTACGTGTCGAAACAAGTAAACTTTGACAGAAAATTTAGCATTCAAACTGGAATTGTTTACAACATGTTTGACATTGGCAGTAATATGTTCTTTTTAACATGTGAATTACAAGAAGTAAGATAGTTTTATTTGATCTAAATAAGAAGTAGATCTCTTAATACTCCAGACTTTCTTAACTACCTTAGCATCTAAAACCCCATCTGAAACATCAGAATAATACTCATTAGTAGAAATAGATGTTGATTGTGACACACTTGTATTAGAAAGATTTCCTTATTGCTATGCTTCTGCACATACCTTTAGGTTTAGATTTTGAATAATAGTTGTGTAGGAACATCTGACTTTGAATAATTGTGCAATTTTTTAAAGAATTTTGAAGATTTGTTGAAGTTTTTGAAGAACATGAAGAACGCAAATAGGTTTGATTATTTTTGGTGTTTTTTGGATTAGATTTGGATTGCAACTTGTTTCTCCATCTTTTTATAATCGTTTTGCATCAAAAAAAAAAAGAATCAAAATCGCATCAAAATTTATTGAATTTGAAAATTTTGAGTTCATGAGAAAAGGTGCTTCGTGAATTTTTTTGGAGAGTGATTTTGCAAATTAATGTTGTTTTGATCCGTTTTTGTGAAAATTCATTCCTAAAAAGTATTTTTTAGACATGTTTGCATAATTGATTTGAAGTTTTAATCTCTAAATTTCATTTTTGGAATTTTTGATCCCATGTGTTTTTGATAATCTTCAAAGCATTTTTGAATATTTTGATCAAATTGGGTCATTTTGATTCAAACTTCTTGTTTGATCCTTCATTAAAAGTGTTTATGTTTCCAACATAATTCCAAAGGATTGTAAAAACACATATGGTTAAGATTTGAATTTTTGGGATTCATGGTGTTCTTGAGATTTTTTATCGAAATGGGTACATTTGATTTATTTTTTATGTTACTTTCTTCATTAAAAAGTGTTTCTAATCACATTGTGGTCATTATTTAAAAAGACAAGGTTTGTTCTGTTTTGAAGAGATTTGAAGATTCTTGAGTTTTTTTTAGTTCTTAAAATTTATGAAGCTTTTTCATGGAATTTTAGATTTTGATCCAAATTAGTTGTTGAATTTTGATATGTTTATGTTTTTGAATTTGTTTGATCTGAAACTATTAAATTTTTTCAAAAAATTTGTGTTAGTAAAAATTTTGTGTTTGTAAAAAAAAAATTAGAAATTCATTTTTTCAAGATTTTCTTTTGAATCTGTGTTTCTCAAAATTTTCAAAAAATTTCTTTGTTTTCATATTAGGCTCTTTGCAATGCGTGTTTCTTTAAAAAAAAAAATTATTTTTTTCAAACATTTTTCTTACCTATTAGCCGATATTTTTTAACCCGTGTTTCTTTTTTGTTTAACCCGTTATTCGTTGTTCAAGCTTTACCCGATATTCTCAAGTATTTGGCTCAAAGAGAGACCATATTCTTCGGTTACGAATTGAGCGATATTTTTGGTTGATCGTACACAAAAACAATACATTTCGGTAAGTTTCGGTAGTGTTTCGGTCACTTTCGATAAGTTTTGATCACTTTCGGTAAGTCTCGATATTGTTTCAGTGTGTTTCCAGCACTTTCGATAAGTTTCTATAGCATTCCAATGAGGTCGGTAAGGTTCGATGAAGTTTCGATACGATTTCTTTACATTTTTTTGTAACTTTTCGGTGAAGTTTTGGTGCGTTTCGGTATGGTTTCGGTGAGAATTCTTTAACGTTTCGATAGCATCTTTGTTGTTGCATGTCGTTCAAAGCTGACGGTAAGAAAATTTCATTTTTTGATCGTCGAAAATTACGTTTTTCAAATGATAAAAGTCGTGGTTGAAGTTGGTGATTATTGTTTTAATCTTTCGCGACAATTGTTAACCTTTAGCGACAGTTGAATTTTCTCAATTTGTGTTCCATTTTTTATGAGCAATCCACAATCGTTTTTATTATGTAACCCGTAATCCTTTTTTGTGTAAATCCGGAATTCTTTTTTATATTTGTATTTCTGTTAAGTTTTTTGTTAGTCTCGTTAGGTATTAACTTTCTTGTTTTGATAATTTTAGTACTTGGACTTTGAAGTTTCATATATTGACAATTTCATCCCTTGGACTTTAAGTTTTATATTTTGTCACTTTTAGCCCTAGACTTGAAATTACTAATATTTACTTTTCTAGTCCTTGTACTTGTGTTGTTATCTTTTTGAGTCGTTTTAGTTTTAGTTTATGTCATTTTTAGTCTTTGTATTTTATTTCCACGCACAATTCAATTTCTAATCGAAATTTCTGTCAACGATCATTTGATCAGGTAACAAGTGCTTATATTTTTATATATTCAAGAACTAATTTGTTACATTTTATTTTTTAAGGAGTCTTTCAAGATGTATCAAGAGAAACCCTTCACCCGACATATTTTTATGTCGAGTCTCCTTGACCCTACATCCGATCTTATCGACTCATACCGGCCCGAGTTCCTCACTTGTCGACTCCTTTTGAGCCGACATCATGTTTTATCGAGTCAACATCACCCGACATCTTTTCTTGTCGACTCTTTAATGCTTGACATCCAATCTTATCGACTCCTTAAAGATCGACATCCTATTTTTCTTGACTCCTGCTTACGCGACATCTAAGCTTCTCGGGTCAACCATTTAACATCCGACAACCATGAATGTCGCATTCCTAGACCCGAGAAAATTCATCTCATCGGATCCATACAGCCGAAAATTTCGTGCAGATCCCGACCAAAGCTTATTTCGATGACCACAATTGAGTTTCAACCCAAGATTCGTTATGGTGTCAAAAGAAAATATTCAAGTGCCCTGCATCATTTTTTCATATAGAGAAAAATTTAGCAGAACCCCCGTGCTGAATCTCAGGAGGGGGAACATTATTCATTGATTTCATGCAAAGCCGGATTTGAAAAGTTTTCAGAACAAGAGTGATTATATTCTGTATCAGGTTTGATTAATCAGAAGTCTGACTCTCTACAATCATCATTCTGGAGTTTTCCTTAGATGTCAGTTTCAGTAAGTGTACACTATTATTGTATGCTTATAACTCCTAACCATTTACTGTCTGGAGGTTTGTTTGTGATCTAGAATGTCGAGTGACGATATTCATTCATCTGATTAAGAAGACTGGATCTGAGTTTGGTTGCTTTATGTTTTGGAAGTATTCTGGAAATCGGCTATATTCTGAACAATTATATGTTAAAGAAGCAATGCTCATCAAGAAATATCATCTCCCAGCCTGTCATGATATATATCGCCTCGGTGATCCTTTGAGCTTATCAGATTAAAGCTCTTAACACTGAATTTTTTATTCAACTCGTGGCTAAAGACAGATTCTTTGTTTTTCTTGCTGATTATGCACCGAGAGTTGAGGCAACTCGCACAAGTATCTTTGATTTATGCGGCTAACAGTTGTGTCGAGTTATCTACAGAGTGAAGTTGTATTTTGTGCAATCAGTGACGGTTATAGCACATTGAATCTGGTATTCTCAGTTGAAACCGAAGACTAAGAGCTTATTTCAAGAGGGGGCTTGGAAAACCTACGACGTTAAAGCTTTTCCAAAGAAAGCAAGGGGAGAAGATTTGAAGATGCTTCCTTTATAAAACTTTAGGGGGAAAACATTAGGATCAAATATCCTAAGTTAGGAAAGTTTTATAAAGAAAGGAAAAGATTTATTGTAATCTTATATATTATGTTTTGATCTTATGGCTTTGGGCTTACCATGTAATAGACACCTACTATATAAACGAGATAAACAAGTCTAGGGTTAGAGGTTTCATTAATGTGAGTCGTTTAACAACATTCGCGTTTGTAGTTCTTTAAAGCTTTCATCAATAAAACATTCGACTCAATGACTTATATATGATTCCTCTTTGATCTTGTTGAATCGGACCTAAAATACATGAACGACCATTCTTGTATTCTCACGAATAGGTTACATTCTCGTTTGAACCTCCCTTTATATGTATAATAATACTAAGATACTAGATTATATTATATTATATTATATATAAAAAATTAGAAGGAAAAAACCAAAATATCACATGAGTTAACAAGGTTAGAGGCTCGTTCTAAGAGAGGCCATGGTCATAAAAAATCAACAAGGTCTCTACCAGGGTCATAAAAAATCAACAAGGTCTTTATTAGGGTCATAAAAAATCGAGGACTTTATCCATGATTAATGCAGTATAGTAAGGTGTCATAATTGTTAGGACATCTCGCTAAAAAAACACTTATTTTCTTGTGGTATTTTGCTATGCAGGCCTTGTTTATTTCTTATGAAAGTTATGTTGCCATGATTATAGGTTTGTTTTTGTTTGATATTTATAGGTAATGTTTTAAGAAATTACAAAACTATGCGAATAATTGATTAAAATAGTAACATCCAATCTACTATAGTTGGTGAGATAATTATATCAAAATAGCAAATGGATGAAATCCAATTGAGTAGACAATCAATGGTAACATCCAAGCCATTGCGCAGAGAAAGGATCATTTTAATTTCACTATGAAGTTTTCTGTAACATAATAACCCTTGAAAATAGACTAATACTAGTGGCTGTGATTCAACTCAACTCAAACTCAACTACCCCCAAAATCTAGGGACGTCCGTTGGTGCAATTTTCCCTATATCAACAACATAAGCACCTTCCCTTCCAATCGGCAGGGAGTGTTTGTTATCTATCATATATATTTTACACATACATAAATAAATAACATGCCAACTTTATTATTCTATCCTATACATCACCCATCATCATGTGGTGGTGGTGGTGGTTCGTGTTGAAATCTAAGAAAATTATAGATGTGTTGTCCTTTGTACGTTGTGTTCTTGCTTCGCTCAACAACAATTTCACAATCTTTTCTGCTGAAGCATCTTCGCAGTTCCTCTCCCTCGTCTGCATCACAAAAACCAAAAGTGAACTCACAATATCCACATGATTGATTGATTGATTGATTAACAATAATTGGTTTTAAAGAGTAAATATTTACAGTAAGTAAACCTGATGAACGAGTTGGATGGCCTTCTTTGGATTAACAACATCCCAAAACCCATCACTGCATGCATCCAATTTTACCATATTAGATTAGTATAAGCTTCTTTCACTTTTAACCAAAATTAGAAACAACCAATTCAACACATCACTTTACTAATGCATTGTAATGCACCAAATTTGTTCAAATAGTATTATGTGTTGGGGTTCAGCAACAAAAGTCATTACTTCTTTAATCCTCCTTCCAAGAAGATTAAATTTCACTAGTTATAGTAGTTTTATTGCCCAAATAATTCCTACTCTACGGTAATAGTTAAATATGGACTATGTAAGTTTCATATGCCCATGAAATATGTTAGACAGTGAAACGGCTGAAGAGTATGTAAACATATTAGACACACAATGAATACGCATGTTTCAAAATGATTATTGGATATCATAAACCCAAACAATATCACATGTTTGTAATATTGATATTTAATTATTGTTCCAATAGAATAATTAAAGTTTGTGTTAAAAACGTAATTATGATATTTACAAGGGTTTATGTGTGAATGTAAATACATGTAATTTTATTAAGATAATAAACTAAAATTTAACCTTAATTTAAAAAAAAGATTGGGCTCGATGGGTGTTAAGAGAAATATGCTCAAGTATTAAGGTAAAAGCAACCCATTGGGAGTTAGGGATTATCTATAATACTAGTCAACCTATAAATAAGGCGATAACGCAAGCCTAAAATAAATCCAATCAGGATAAAATTCTAGATTACCCGATAAACATATGAGAAACCTTATTCTTTTATGTTAAAACACATACTAGATTAGTTATCTAAAAGAGCTTTGGGCTAGCACTCTGTGGGAGCCAGCTATAGAGGAAGCCATTGCTTGGCCGCAAGAAATCTTCCAACAAAGGTAATTTTCTAAACACCCTATGGTTTTTATTTGCTTAGTATAATGCATCATTGGATCCAATTTTGGGTTTCCTTTCCTGAAATGGTTTTCTTTCCTTTCTTTCCTGAAATGTTTTTGAGAAGGAATTCACCGTAGAACAGGGGTTGGGGTTGTCCTAATGAGACAGCAGAAACCAGTAGTCTATTTTAGTCAAGCATTGCCAACACAAGGAAGATATAAGTTGGTTTGTGAGAGGGAGTTGATGGCAATCATGTTAGCTGTTAAGAAATGGATGGGAAGGCGTTTTATCGTCAAAACGGACCTAATGGAGCCTCAAGTACTTGCTAGAACAACAAGAGGTTTCTTCCGATTACCAAAAATGCTTGATGAAGTTGATCGGCTATGATTTTTCTATCCAATTTAAACCGGGAAAAGAGAATGTTTATCCAGAATACATCATACACCAACTCTAATGGAATTATTTACCTTCCAAGATTGGGACATTTCCCAACTTGTAGAACAATTGATTCAATATCCCAAGTGGAAAAGATGCATTAAAGAACTCAAGGAGGGTAACAAGGAATCAGGTCCTTTTCAATACCGAGAAAATATGTTGTTCCGGCATGGTAAGATCTCCTTTGGTTTATCAGATCTTAAACGAATATGATGACGGGCTATCTGGGCCTCGGGGGTCATGTTAGGTTCCTTAAAACATTGCAACGGATCAAGGCCGAATTCTGGTGGGAAGGGATGAAATCGATGATTTGTGACTATGTGGCAGCTTGCGATTCCTGCCAACGTAACAAGAACTCCACGTTAACACATTCCAGAACGGGTATGGGATGAAAGGATTGCCCGTTTCGGAAGGGTTTAATTCTCTTCTACTGGTGGTAGACAGACTTAGTAAATTTGGCCACTTCGTAGCTCTAAGACACCCATTCTGCCATTCATAGCCCCAAAAGTTGGAGTTTTTGTGAAAGAAATTGTTCGACTACATGGGTGCGAAAATCCATTGTCTCACACCAGAGAAAAAATTTCCTTAGCCACTTTTGGCAGGAGTGTGGAAGTTGCAGGGTACAAAAAGTGATGGCCAAACCGAGGGATCGAAGCTTATTCTCGTTGTTTTGCAGGTGCACAACCTCCGAAGTGGCTGTCATCGCGGCCATGGGTAAAATATTCTTATACAACGTCATCCCACACATCCTCTAATACCACTCCGTTCAAGATCCTCTATGGACGTGATCCACCAAAGCTTACCCCCTACTCAGACAAAGGATCCATTGATCCTGGACCCATCTTACATGGGATCGCAAATCCCAAATTTCTCTATATGATAATTTCCAATTCCTCTGTCGATCAGATGCTACTGGATCGAGACCATATGCTTACCGAGTTGCGGGCACACTTGCTAAGAGCTCTACAACGGATGAAAGCGACAAACATCGGCGCAATGTTGAGTACTCGGTGGGTCAGTGGGTATTTCTGAAGATGCGACCTTATCGGCAATTATCACTACCAGCTCACCGAAGTGCAAAACTAGCACCTCATTTTTACGGGCCTTTCCTTATTCTGGAACGAATTGGGAAAGTTGTCATCTCCTGCAACTACCAAGTGAAAGTAATGTTCACCCCATCTTTCATGCATCGCAACTGACAACCACTCCTCTGCCAACAGAACCCCAAAAAAACTGGGAATTACAAGTGGAGCCAGAGATTTTAAAAGAGATTAGATACCAGAACAACAAAGATATTGAAGTACTTATTGGTTGGAAGGGCTTGGATGATTTCGAAGACACATGGGAGTCTTACGGCGATATTTGCAAACAGTTTCCGACGTTTCACCTTGAGGACAAGGTGAGTCGTTGGGGGGAAGTATCGATAAACCTCCAACAACAAAAGTCTATTCTAGAAGGGGGGGCCACAAGAAATTAGATGGGGTTGCTTGTGTGCAAGTGGGCCATTAGGTCTTTCCATAGTTAGATAAAAGTAGTATTTTATGTATGAGAGGGAGAATAATAGGTCATGGAGATTTTATGAATCTTTTATATTGGAGGGATCTGGCTCTCGAATACCAGAACAATTTTCCATTATTTGTCTGTAACCAGTTTACCTTTTTACAGAAATCAATACAAACAGTCGACTGATTTTGATTCTTGTCACAATCACATCCCTACATTCAAGTATATTGTAGTGAGTTCTTCATAAAGACCAATGACATTGTTAAATCCACAAGCAAATGAGTGAACGATCACCTATGTGCTGTGTGTACACAAAAACACATACCCGATCCTATTTTGTTGACTATCAAAGGGCACGGGCTCACTGTAACTATAATAATTGTAACTATAGTAAATGAACATAGATGCAATAACAATTATAGAGCAACAAAAACTTGTGTTAAAAAAGAAAGAACTTATATTTATGTAATATGCAAGTACAACTTTAGCATAGGGAAGAGTAAATTAATTTTTACCTAGCCATAATAGCAAAATCCTGGCTTTCTGAGTTCATGTACACCACCTGACTTATGTAAGGCTCAGAACTGAATCGAGCATCCTGCTGCTTAAGAAACTTGTCCCCCAACATTCGTGCAAGGTTTAACCCTGAATATGTATCGAACATAGCTAATTGAATGAGACAAATTTAGTAAAGAAATACTTAGAGCGAGTAACAAAATCTCAGTTACCGCATAGTCGCTTTTCGCCGTCTTTAAGAGGTTCTCCAGCTGCTTGCATCCGCAATCTTTCTTTGTAACTGGCTATCCGATGGTCTTCTGTCATCTTAATTTGTTGCCCTTCAATACTGCAGAACACATAATACAATTACATCCATTTCACAAAAGGCTCAACAGTAACATAACTAACATATAAGAAGATCCCTTGGTTAGCAATATATATATATGTAATATAAAAATAGAGGTATTTCAAAGTCCTTCAACAATTATATTATTTAGGCAAAGTTCAAAAAAACCCAACAAACTATCCCATTTTGAATGGTTCAAAAAAACCCAACAAACTTTCTCAGTTTAAATGATTAACTCCCTGAACTATTGTTTTGAATGAAAAAACCATTGAACTTTCTCGCTTTGAGCTTTGAATGATTAAGTCCCTAAACATTTTTGGATAAATAAACCAGCAAACTTTTAAAAACTGATTACCTACATTTTTTTTAAATAAGCTACCTGTAACTCACCGGAAAAGTTTTAAAGTAAAAAATAAACTTAAATAGGTTTTACCGTTCCCAAATCCTACGTAATTAAAACCTCTAGCAAACAACGATATCGCATCTCCTCGTCACTCCCCATTACCCCAAAGTTCTCCATTCTCCAGTTCGTTTAACACGCTATTGGCTCCTGCCATCGATCTTCCTCTTTTCGATCTATTTTCTTATCCATCATAAGAGAGAGAATCAAAAGATAACCGGTTACATGTAGTTTATTTTGGTTAAAAAGATGTAAGAAACCAATTTTTAAAAATTAGATGGTTTAATTTCTTGAAAAAAATGTGCATCGACTTAACCATTCAAAATGAGAAAGTTTAATGGTTTTTTCATTCAAAAAAATAGTTTAGGGACTTCATCATCCTAAATGGAAAATTTTGTTGGGTTTTTATGCACTTTTCCTATTATTTAACAAGAAATAGCCATCTTTATGCTTAGTAAATTAATCAAATACTTTGGTGCCTAGAAAAACAATAACAGCAAGCCAATGAGGATGAGGAATGCCATATAGATTACATTTTAGCTTACCTAAACATAATGATCCACAATAACTTTGCATGACAACTCAATAACAAAATATAAACATAAAAAACAATTACGCAAAGGGAAGATAAAAGAGAATGTGAAACACAGATACTGACATCAATTGAGCAAAGAATTTGTGTCTCAAGTTAGTAGCAATTACTAAATCCGAATAGAGTGGGGTCAAGAAAATAGAGCAAATGATAAAACTTTCAATTAACAGGTAACGTCTAGAAAGATAGTCACATGACATCAGATTAGAGAATAAAATAATAATATAGGAAATGATAATACTTCCTGTTGAGAAATTGACAGAGAAAACCAAAGAATTTAGAAAGGGGATTGTTCAACTATTATAAATGAATCATATGGAAAATACAAAAGATCCCAACAATTTATTGGAAGTACAAGATACTCTAACAGAAAAAACCCAGCTAACCAATTTCTAACTAACTGAATAAAAGTCACAACTAACAAATCTCCACCTTGACTTTAATTCCCAAAAAAATAACTTTACTTCCAACTATCAATGTTTAGAATATCTAAACAATGCCTAAATTTGTTCAAAGGAACGGGTTTCGTTAGTGCATCGGCCGGATTGTCCTCAGTCCTTACTTTCTATATGCTTCATTCTCTCATGATGCACCTGATCTTTAGCAAGACAAATAGCACTTAGGCTATCACAAAACACCACAGCCTGATCTTGATGAAAACCCATATCTCCAAGCAAACCTTTCAGCCAAATTCCTTCTTTGGCAGCCTTCGTAAGTGCCATATACTCGGCCTCTGTTGTGGAATGTGGACAAAGCAACAGACGGCTGTAATGTCGCTTTCCAGCTCACTAACGCATCTCCAACCGTGAACACATACCCCGTTAATGACCTCCGTGAGTCAAGGTTAGCTACGTAATCAGAATCAGAAAATCCAGCCACCAAACTCTCTCTTTCTCCTCCATAAATGAGACCTACATCAGCTGTCCCTTTGAGGTAACGAAACATTCGCTTCACCGCAGCCCAATGTTCTTTCCCCGGATAGGACATGTAGCGTGAAACAACACTAACGGCATGAGCTATGTCCGGCCTAGTACAGACCATGACATACATAAGAC
This sequence comes from Silybum marianum, assembly GCA_036898165.1. Taxonomy (NCBI): domain Eukaryota; kingdom Viridiplantae; phylum Streptophyta; class Magnoliopsida; order Asterales; family Asteraceae; genus Silybum; species Silybum marianum. The sequence continues at coordinate 26,887,181 of CM072528.1, read as the reverse complement.
TTCGTACCGCACTTGAATGAGGAACTTTGCTCATATACTCCACCGCAACCTCTGTTTGAGGAGCCAAAGCTACCGATAATCTGAAATTTGCCGATGACGGTGTGTTCACCGGCTTTGCCGAAAGCATTCCAAACCGAGAAAGAATCTTCAAAATGTAACTTTTCTGTGACAAGCTAACCTAAGCGGGGGCAGAATCAATGACCCAAGGTTTGGGAGTCAAGGAACTGGAAGACAGACACGCTCGGTTGATCTTCTTCCGACTTCTCCTTTGAAGTCTAGCTCTGTTCTTAAATACCACATCAGTCGGACCGCCTCTTGCCGCTATGAAGAATCCGAAGCCGCAGTATAAGTTTGAAAAGTTTACGTCTAGATCTATCTCGAATAATCTCCAACCCGAGAATCTTTTGAGCAGCCCCCAAATCTTTCATGTCAAATATCAGAATTAAGAAGTCTTTTTAACTTCTTAATTTCGGCCATGTCACGAGCCGCTACCAACATATCGTCCACATAGAGTAAAAGCTACACATGTGACCCACCAGCACCTCTCTTATGATATATACAACAATCATAAGGCCTTCTACTAAAGCCATGACTCACCATAAAGCTGTCAAAACGTTTGTACCATTGTCTTGGGAATTGTTTTAACCCGTAAAGCGACTTCTTGAGTTTACACACATAGTTTTCTTTACCTTGAGCTATAAAACCCTCCGGTTGACTCATATAAATTTCCTCTTCAAGCTCACCATGTAGGAACGCCGTTTTTACGTCCAATTGTTCCAACTCCAAATTTGCTTGTGCTACTAGTGCCAACAACACCCGGATGGATGTATAACGCACCACCGAAAAAAAAAATCTTATTATAATCAACCCCTTGCTCTTGGCTATAACCTCTAGCCACCAAACAAGCCTTGTATCTCACACTTACGGCTCCCGGCAGCCCTGTTTTGCGCTTAAAAATCCACTTATAGCTCACAACTTTTCTGCCTTGAGGTAATTTTACTAACTCCCAAGTTCTATTCTTATGAAGGGACTCCATCTCTTCACTCATGGCTGCAATCCACACATCAGCCTCTTGAGTTGTGATTGCTTCTTTGTAAGTAGAAGGCTCAAAGAACTCTACTTCTTCAGCAACTTGCAAAGCATAGGCCACCATACCATCAAAACCATATCGAATCGGTCTACCGGCTTGTCTTCGAGGCTTATCTAAAGCTATAAATCGAAATTCAGCATGTTGGAGCTGATTTTCGGACACAACCGGTTCGTTTTGTGTCGAGCTAGTGGGCTGTCCAACATTCTGCGTTGAGCTACTAGGTTGTCCGACAGCAGTTTCACCTTCATCGGAGTCATTTGACGCATACTCCACCTGTTTGGACACACCATCATCTTGGACGCTTGGAGTAGATGAATCACTCACACCACGTAACATACTTTCCTCATCAAACAATACGTCACGACTGAGAATCACCTTCTTTTCATCAAGAGACCAAATACGAAATCCCTTTACTCCATTTCCGTATCCCATAAACAGCCCCTTCTTTGATCTTGGTTCCAATTTTCCTTCACTAACATGATAATACGAAGGACAACCAAATACTCTTAGACCCGAGTAATCAGCCGGCTTACCGGACAACACTTCGATAGGAGTTTTACAATCAATTGCCGTTGTCGGGGTTCGATTTATCAAATAACAAACCGTGTTTAACGCTTCCGCCCAAAAACCTTTAGTCAACCCGGCATTAGATAGCACACATCTTACTCTTTCCAACAATGTTTTATTCATTCTTTCGGCAACTCCATTTTGTTGTGGAGTGTGCCTCACCGTATGGTGCCTTGCAATTCCATGATCCTTACAAAAGCGATCAAATTCATTTGAACATAACTCCAAACCATTGTCCGTTCGAAGCCTCTTTATCTTCTTCCCGACTTGATTTTCAATGAGAACTTTCCAATCTTTATACTTCTCAAACGACTCACTCTTATGCTTCATAATGAACACCCAATTCATCCTAGAGTAGTCGTCAATGATCGAGAGAAAATAACAGGCACCACCAAGTGAGGGTACTTGCGAGGGACCCTAACAATCGGCGTGAAGATAGTCTAACGTAGACTTGGTTGTATGGACAGCCTTTGAAAAACTTACTCTTCTTTGTTTTCCAAAGATGCAATGCTCACAGAGACCCAAATCAGCAACTTTATGACCTCCAAGAAGTCCTTTCTTGCTGAGAATTACCATGCCATTCTCACTAACGTGCCCCAGCCTCATGTGCCATAAACGGGTCAGATTTAACTCGTTTTCTGAAGAGTTAAGGGTTGGTGTTGTTGTCCCAACAACCGTGCTACCTTCAAGCACGTACAATGTACCTCTCTTGACCCCTTTCATCACTACTAAAGCACCTTTAGTGACCCGAAGTACTCCACCTTCACCGGTGTACTTGTAACCCTTTGAGTCGAGCACTCCCAAAGAGATCAAGTTCTTGTTCAACCCGGGTACTTGACGAACATCGGTTAGAGTTCACTGTCCCGTCGTGCATTTTAATGCTCACTGATCTAATTCCAACAACTTCACACGGCACGGCATTTCCCATCAAGACATTTCCAGGTGTGTGAATCTTATCATAGTTGTTGAACCAATGCTTATGTGGAGTCATGTGAAATGAATATCCGAAGTCAAGAATCCATACCTCTGATTGACTTTTGCAATCGGCCACCGAGACCACATAATCGGCCTCGGAACCCGAGTCATCTTTTGCAACAGCAGCTGATCCTTTTGCCTTCAGCTTTGGACACTTGTTTTTCCAGTGACCGGGTTCTTTACAATAGTGACAAACATCTCTTAGGTTTCCGCTTGGACCTCTAGTTTTCGACTTCGATCGACCTCTATTTTTCCATTTCCCTTTTCCTTTCTCTCGGCTTTTTTCTCTACCTCTGTCTCTATCTCCGTTTACCACCGACAAACCTACCGATTGGTTTTCGGAATTACTTCCCGAAGCTTTATGGCGCAACTCTCGTGAGTGTAAACTCGAACGAACTTCTTCCAAAGTGATCATGTCTCTACCAACAACGAACGAGTTAACAAAATTCTCGTATGAGGAGGGCAACAAGACCAATAAGATGAGGGCCTCATCCTCATCTTCAATCTTGACTTCAACATTCTTCAAATGAATCCATAAGAATGGAGTTTAACTCGTCAAGATGCTCCTTCAAAGGCATTCCCTCCTTCATTCGTAACGCGAATAGCCTTTGCTTTAACAACAACTTGTTCGTTAATGACTTAGTCATGTAGAGACTTTCTAATTTCAGCCATAGAGACGATGTTGTCTCCTCATCCGCGACCTCGTAAATCACCTCATCCGCCAAAGACAACAAGATGGTAGAGTGTGCTTTCTCATCTTGTTTTGCAAACTCAGATTCGGACAATTCTTCATGTCTCTCACCAGCCAGGGGGTCCAGATGCCTTGTTGTTTTAGGAGAGCTCTCATCTTGATTCTCCATAAACTGAAGTTGTTCTTTCCTGTAACCTTGTCTATCTTGATCATCTGTGAAGGCATTTTCTGAAATCTTTGAAAGAAAATTGACTGCTGAATTAGTCAATTTCAATCTCCACAAAATAAAGAAGCTGCACCTTGAGTCGCTCTCCAAATTCAGTCAATCGAATTGACTGCCAAGACCTCAATTGAATCAAGAATGGATTCAACCAAAAAATTGATAAGGTGAAAAATCAATTTCAGATTAGTGCGACCGAGACCAAATCGATTCCAAGAAATGTGACTCCAGAAAGATTGCGATTCAAAACAAAATCAAATGAAGAAATCGATTCCTGACATAGCGATTCCAGAAAATGCGACTCTCCAGACTAAATCGATTAACAAAAAATCGATTTTAACCAAAATTGATTTCTGATTTTGGCGATTCCTGAAAATGCGACTCCAGATAAAATCGATTCAGATAGAATCGATTTCAAAATTGAGTGATTCAGACCCAAATCAAATTAGAATTGTGTGACTCAAGAAACACAATCGATTTCAGAATTAATCGATTCAAACAAAATTGAATCCTGATTTTGGCGATTCCAGAGAACACGACTCCAACACAAATTCAATCGATTCAAACAAAATTGAATCCTGATTTTGGCGATTCCAGAGAACACGACTCCAACACAAATTCGATTTCAAATAAGTCGACTAATGAAAGAATTGCAATTAGACAAAGAACGGATACAAAACTCGATTCCAGAAACTATGATTCTGGATGAAAAACTCCAAGACAATCAAAAAGGATACAGATGAGAAGATGGTTTATCGATTTTAGCGATTAGATGAAACCCAAAGCTCTAATACCAATTTGTTGAGAAATTGACAGAGAAAACCAAAGAATTTAGAAAGAGGATTGTTCAACTCTTATTGATGAATCATATGGAAAATACAAAAGATCCCAACTATTTATTGGAAGTACAAGATACTCTGACAGAAAAAACCCAGCTAACCAATTTCTAACTAACTGAATATAAGTCACAACTAACACTTCCAATAAACAAGTAACGTCTAGAAAGATAGTTTGCTAGAGCCACTCTAAAATCTGAATAACTGCAGCCTAAAAACAGTCTAAAAACAAGATGTTCTGAGATCACAAACAACTCCTAGGTCTCAGACACGTCATGGCATCACGGCACTTATAGCAACGATCAAAGCAGGGGATGCTTAAGAGAAAATATGGGGTGTGCTTAAAAGAAATTCAATGCCTAGGGAAGTGTTAAAATGTGATGCAAAACTCAAAAGTATATTTTCTAGAAAATTCTTTTGGGAGGAGAATAGGAGATAATTTCTAGAGAAATCTTTTGAAATCTGTTTTCTAGAGAAATCTTTGGGAAGAGATTTTGTACAAAAATCTTTTGGGAGAAGGGTAGTACCTTGTAGAAGATTCCTTAGGGAAATGAGACGTCATCTTTGTGCCTATAAATATCAATCATCCATTCACCCTTACCCATTTAAGAGATCTCCCACACAATTAGAAATACACTCTTGTGACCATATTTGAGTAGTAGGAGCAACACTTGGTTCATCCAATAGAGAGGTTTGCTATTTGTAAGCAAAGTTTTAAAGAACGGAAACGAACCTCGAGGCGTTTTCCCCTTAGGTATGTGAGGCGTAAGCCTCGAGGCGGAAGCCCCAAAAAGTAGAACAATAAAATTCATAAATGCATAACACTTAACAAAAAAACATAATTTCATATCTCCATACCAGATAAGCAAACTATAAAGCCCACAATTCCATACACCTACTTATTATAAGTCTCGAGGCAAGAAACATAGATTGCTTAGTTACACCATTAATCTATTATCTTCATAATTAGTTAATTACTATTATCTACTCCCTCAAATTACTTGGATCATGTAACTAAAAAACATATAGTAACCCTTCTATTGACTTATTGACCAAACATAGACCCCCAGGGCATGGTTTTAAAAAGCATGGAAGGTGCCCGCGTCGAGGCACGACATCCAAAAAAAGAATATGAGGCGGCGACACTAAACGTTTCATTGGATCGTACGCCTTAGGTGGCGTGGGCAGAGGAAGTAAAGCGGTGGGCAGGATTCGGGTGGTCAGCTCCATGTATTTGAATAATAAAAACTAGAAAGTTGTAAGGCAATCAAACATAAATAGTATTGTTCCTTAGTGCCATCCGTCCCACTATCAGGCAACCACAAACACACAGTCATGTGTATATATATATATTATAACTCTTTCTATGTTAGTGCTTTGTTCTCCCATTCAGCGCTACAATTGGTTTTTTGGACAAGGATTGCACTTAGATATTGTACATGCTGCTAACATGTACATAAATAAATAAATATATATATATATATATCTTACGGGGAAGTTTCAATTACAAACCATGTAATTCTTACAAACTCTAGAAACCTAATCTCAACCATTGCTTTTGTTTATTTTGAAATTTAGAGGCGGTTATAAAATTCGGTTGAGATTGAATTTAGGAACCGGTTTAATCCACACCGTTGATCATCTACATGTACGGTTGAGATCGATGTGTAAAGTTTGTAAGAATTACATGGTTTGTAATTGAAACTGCCTCTATATCTTACCGAGGAGATTACTTTATGTATATCAATATATAAATATATATTTTCTTTGTAATTGAAACTTGCTTAAAAGGGTCTTCAGTACTTCGGGAACAATGTTGGCCAGTCTCCAATAACATTGCTTCCAATATTGTTTGACATTCACGATTAGGCTCTTGGTGACTTCGAGGATCGATTGCTCTCGAATCAATTTGAAATTTGATGTAAACTGGAATCAAATGTAACGAAATTGTATTAACCAAAGAATTACAATTCCATCTGACATTCAAGAGGTAAGATTTCTCTCCCAAATTCCCACTCAAAGTTTTACAAAACCAATTGCCTCTTTTCCTATAGACTCCTCCCATATAGTACCCCCTTCTATTGACTTATGGACCAAACATATAGACGTTTTGACCCAAGGGTATAACAAAGTCACAACTCTCACTTACCTTATGGGATAACATTCCTTGCCATCAAAATGGATTTATGGTATGCATTTATAACCCGGTAAGCATCATTACCCTCACTTACCAGGTAAGACTCTCGATTATTCCATCCCTCTTACTAGGTAAGGTTCTTGGTCCTTGTTATGTTCATCTAGTAAGGTCATTGAACCTGTAAGCGCTAGCCTAGGTAGGTGTTTAGTAAAAGGGCCCTAAATATGTCCTCATGATCTACACATACACTAATAAAATATATTAAGCTTGTACTCGACAACTTGATATTGTTAAAGTAGACACTAATTTGAAACTTATTATCCATTTACATTATGCATTATATATTTAAAGCAAAAAGGCAGTGGTTTGCCACATAAAATCATCCAAGATACACTTCCAAAAATTTCCTAGTAGTCATAAGAACCGACAAAGAGAGACATTGTGGTCTAAGATAAAACTTGTCTGTGTAAAACGGACGAAAGAAGATTCGACAACGCTGAAGTCCAGATACCTATATAGAAGGAAGGATTGATTGCCATAACATCTCATTGTTTAAAAAAGGTGCAACACTCCTCTCCTACTAAATAAACAACATTCAAAAAACCTTGTTAAAAATGCAACTTGGACATTAGCAGACTCGGGGTTGGCACTAAATGCAACAAATCATGATGAAGAACATGAGCATACATATCAATGCATATGGCAAAAGACATACTTTGCAATACAAGCTGAATCCCCAACGTTAGCACATTGTGCAAAGTAATTGTCATGACCATCAGCCCAAACTAGAAGCACTGTTGCAGTACAACCCTGAAAACGGTTTCATTAGTACATTACATGAGACCAAAATTACATTCACACAACATATAACAAAAGATAATAACATAACGTATTTCATTTAGTGTCAAGGTAACAACCTACCGCCCTTCTATCAATCAAATCAAAGTGAAATGTTTTTTTGATAATTAACTTCATGATGAAATATTATTGTTTTCAGCATCAATTTCGTATTGAACTTCTCAAATAAGAGCAAGGATGTCACTAAATACATAATAATGAATTTTTAACAATATGTGTTTCTAATAATCGAAGACGATTAAAATAGAGCATACATAAAGTAAATATAACTTGGAGCATTCCTAATTTCACTACAAAATACAATTAATCAACATAGACACAAGCTCTAGTAAAATGCTAATTATTTATAATTACTTCATCCTAGAGAATTTACTAGAAAACTACCTAGTTCAGTGAAATCCCATATGTTTTCTTCTTGACCTCCATATTATTGTATCTCATTATGTTACCGAAATAAAAACTTTCCGGTGTGACTTAAATTTACACAATAAAGTTTGGGAAATGAACAAAAGGTTGAGTGGTGGTTCATGTAACCAGTGAATTTCATCATGCAATGTTGATCTCTAGTGCAATCATCATCTAACATAAGGCAAGGACTGAAAATATTTGTAACATCCTAATTTCTATAATCGATAGATCTCAACGTGTTAAGCCTTAATTACAAAATTATGATCAATTTAAAGGACCGACAGTTGTACCATTTATTATTACAAAATTATGATCAATTTAAAGGACCGACAGTTGTACCATTTTTATTAGATCATGATATTTATAAGACAAGTAGCTTACAAGTTACAAGGCGAAGCACGGCAAATCAAAGCTAAGAAGCATGACAACCCAAAGTATCCAAGAAACATGACTAACCAAGGCTAAGATGCATGACAAACCAAGGCTTAAGCACGAGGTGTTGATATTCTCTTATCCTAAAGCATGAGGTGTTGATATTCTCTTATCCTAAAGCACGAGGTGTTGATATTCTCTTTTCCCTAAAGCACGAGGTGTTGATATTCTCTTATCCTTAAAGCACGAGGTGTCGTTCTTATCCTTAAAGCATGAGGTGTTAAAAGTACAATCTTGAAAGCAAAAAAGAACAAGTAGTTAATGCCTTGAGTTTATCTATAGAAGAGGAAGAAGTGATGCCATTAGGTTAATACCAAAATCCTCTCTGTCTCGATACACCATCAAACTTGAAGTAAGAGATCAAAAACAAGCTTAGGCATAATCAAGGTGAGTACGTTATGAGATTTAATGGGATACATACATGCTATATAAATGTATTTTATGCATTACAAGATACGTTGGCATCTTGTTTTACATGAAAATGTTGATACATTTATATATATTCAAGATATGCATGATCACATGTTTTGATACAAGTATGTGTTTTATACACAAGGCATGAAAATGTTTACATGTTATGATACAATACAAGTATGTTATGTATGACCACGATATCCAACGTATGGGATATTACAAGAAAGGACATCTTGCAAACGGACCTTATGGGGCAGCCTTTTATGGACCCAGGGGTGTTAGCGAACCTCAAGGCAAGTATGGTATACATACATGTGACAAGTGAGATCTCAAAAGAATGTTTTATGAATATTAAATAATAAGAGTATTTCCATGGTTTTAAAGCGTTCGAGGAGTACGCCTCGAGGCGCACCTTGAGGCAAGGCGTTCCATAAACGCCTACGAGGCGCCGCCTCATGGAACATGGTCAAGGCTTAAGCCTCAATTGCTGAGGACTGAGGCCTGAGGCATTGGTGAGGCGTAAGCTGCTCTGCTTTCTTAATTTTTGTCTTCTTTTAGCAACCTGATTTATGTTTTCTTATTTTCTTTTAGTATTTTTAAGTTATATTTGTAGTTTAAAAAAGGTAGAACTCAAAACACCTAATGTACTTCTATTATTTTAGAAGTACAAAATACCTTTTTTGTATGTCCTTTCCTAGTCTAGAGAAGAAAGAAGGGTTGACTTCTTTCACTTCACCTTTCTCCTTCATCTTCATTCTTCTCCTTCAAAACCCACGAGACTCTCTCAAAACTCCATTTTTTTCTGCTCATTTTTTCCTTTTTCAAGACAAGAAGTTGTGAATTCTCACAAAAAGTTGCTCTCTCAACAACAATTCGTTCAACTACCTCTCAAGTCCCTAACCTGAGAAGTAAGTTTTTTTAAGTTTTTGTGCATGTCTTATTTTATGTATAATGTATTATATAATCTTCATGTTTGTTCTATATCACTATGTATAATGTATTTTCTACATGCATAATGTTTGTCTATTTTTATCTAAACTCTTAAGTAGTTAAGTATAATGTATTGTATATTAAGTATCTATTTCTCTATATTTTCTGTTTTTTCTTGTATTATTTTCATTTTTTATTACCTGGTTTCTCATTGTCTGTATTATTATCTGTTTATATTTTCTGATTTCAATTTTTTTTCTGTTCTCTATTTTTCTGTTTTCTGGTTTGTTTTTATACATTCTGCTTTCAAAAAATTGTGTTTTTTGTAATCTGTTTTTGTATTAAGTTTTCTGTTATATATCTTCTGAGTTGATTGTTTACTGATTTCTGTTTTCTGCTTTTTGTATTATGTTTTCGGTTTTATATTTTCTGTATTGATTGTTTACTGATTTCTGTATTCTATTTTTTTATTATGTTTTCTGTTTTATATTTTCTGTTTTGATGTTTTCTGTTTTCTGATTTCTGTTTTATGTTTTCTGTTTTATATTTTTTGTTTACTGTTTACTGTTTTTTTTGTTTTTTGTTTTCTGATTTATATTTTCTGTTTACTGTTTTTCTGTTTTCTGTTTTATAATTTCTGTTTTAGTATTTTGTTTTCTGTTTACTGATTAATGTATTTCTGTTTACTTATTTTCTGTTTTATCATTTGTAAGGTGGAAGATGGCTAGTGCAAGTTCAAAAACAGGGTCACGTAAGGACCCAGCTTGGAAATATGGGGAAGAAATTGAAGTGTGGGGGGATGGTGCAAAAAAAGGATACAAATACAATCAAATGTAACTTTTGTAGCAAAACGATTAAAGGAGGGGTGAAAAGAATGAAAGACCACCTTGCATGCACTCATAAAAATGTTGTACCATGCCCTCACGTCCTTGAAGAGTGAAGAACGAGATCAACGTATACTTGAAGAATTTTCAATGTTCGAAATTTGCTTCGCAACGAGATTTTGAAGAGATGGTAGATGGTGGGACTTGCTATGGTGCACCTCTGGAGGCCATGAACACTTTTCCTAGTAGTGCTGGTGGTAGTAGGGGAGTTAGAGGACCTATGGATCGATATATTACAAAAGTAGACGACGAAATCATGGGTGATCAAAAAGAGACTCCAACAAGTGCTAAAGAATACCGAAATCAAATTTGCATGGGTATCGAGAGGTTTTTCTTTGAGAACGGGATCTCGTTTAATTGTGCAACAAGCCCTTCCTATTTTAATATGTTACATTTGGTTGGCAATTACGGGCGAGGATTGAAACCCCCTTCAATGCATAAGATGAGGACTTGGATCTTGAAAGAAGAAAAGACAACATCTCTCACCGTAAATGATATAAAAGCAACTTGGAAAAAGATGGGAGTTTCATTGTTATCGGATGGTTGGTTCGATATGAGAAATCGGATGGTTGGTCCGATATGAGAAATAGAAGTTTGATCAACTTTTTGATCAACAACCAATTTGGGACATTTTTTTTGAAAACTATTGATGCATCGGATTGTGTGAAAGATGCTAAAAAGTTGTTTAAATTGCTTGATGATGTGATTGAAGAGGTTGGGGAAGATATTGTGGTTCAAGTGGTGACCGAAATGCAAGCGCATACAAGGTTGCGGGGACTTTATTGATGGAGAAGAGGAAGCACTTATGTTGGACTCCATGTGCCGCTCATCGTATTGACTTGATGCTCGAGAAAATTGGAGAGTTGCCACAACAAATAAATTCTTTGCTCAAAGAAAAAAAAGTAAGCAATTTCATCCATAACCATCAATGGGTGTTGAGTCTTTGTAGAAAGATTGCAAAGAAAGATCTTTCTCGACCCGCCACTACACGATTCGCCACTGCCTTTCTGACTCTAGAAAGTATGTATGAGATGAAAGAAGCAATACAAATTATGTTCATTTCAAAAGAATGGAATGGTTGTGCATGGGCAAAGAAAGACGATGGGAAAGTTGGGAAGAACATGATGAGCACATTTTTTGGCCTAGCGTGGTTTATTCAATTAAAACCACAAAACCACTTGTGCATGTTTTACGGATTGTTGATGGCGAGACTCCCGCTATGGGATTTATTTATGGGGCTATGGATGAGGCCAAGGAAATAATAGCGAAGAACTTTGGTGATGATGCTTCCTATTACAAGGAGATTTGGGATATTATTGATGCTAAGTGGGAGCATCAGTTGCATTGTGAGTTGCATGCAACTGCATATTACCTGAACCCACCCCCAATATAGATGGAAATCAGTTGCATCATGAGTTGCATGCAGCTGCATATTACCTGAACCCCCAATATAGATGGAACCTGATGTCTCTGACCATATAGAGATCAAACAAAGGTTGTATAAGTGCATAGATAGAATCATCAGGGATGACGCAACACAATCAAAGGTTGATAACCAACTTGAAATGTTCAAATACAAACGTGGGATGTTTGGGTATAAAAGATGTTTGGCGGCATACATGACATGGCCGCCCGGTAATTACTAAATATTCATACTTTTATCTTGTTTTTACTGTAGTCTATAATATATGTAAAATAAAAATTCACTTTTTGTTTGTTTTTCGTTAATATATGTAGTTAAATGGTGGGACTCTTATGGAGATGAAATGTCGGAGCTAAAGGCATTTGCAATAAAAGTTTTGGGCCTTACTAGTTCGGCATCAGAGTCTGAACGTAACTGGAGTACGTTCAATCAAGTACACACAAAGAGGCGAAATCGTCTAAGCACGAAAAGAATGAAAAGTTTGTTGTACATTATGTACAATAGGAAGTTGAAGCACAAATTTCTAAAGAAAAGGTCACCAAAAGTGGAAGATGATCTGTTGATTGATGTGCCTTCAGATGATGAATGGGTAGTCAACCCAACCGATGAAGAAGATGGTGTAGCAATTGGAGTTGATGAGCCAATTGAGGTTGACGATGACGAAGATGAAGATGGAGGCCAATATTTAGCATTAAGGAAAAGAAAAGGTGTTAAAGTGGATTTGGAAGATGAAGATAATAGTGATTATGGAGATGATGCTGGAGTTATGCTACTTGATCATGCTAAGGGGAACTATAAGTTGTAGATCGATAATGATTAGACGTATAACTAGTAATTTATTAATGTATGACATTTAAAACTTGGTATGGAACTATGTTTTGCTTATTATTAATATTTATGAATTTTATTTGTTTTACGCCTCAGGGCGTGGAAGGAAAATGCCTCGAGTCCCGATTCCGCTTTTTAAGACCTTGAGTATTTCTATGCATGATAAAGAGTTTTTAGTGAATTATTATTCACAAAGTGTTAAGTATTTAAGTTTATTCATGAAACTGTAACTACTCGCTAAGCTTAAAGCTTATGTATTCCATGTATGTATCTCAGGAAATGAGTAAAGAAGGGTAGCATGAAGTAGTATTTTACTAATCAATAGCAAGGTAGTTGCATTTAAGCTATTAAGTTACGCTTCCGCTAGTATTTGAACTTTGATGTAATTACAAGCTATGTTATAAATAAACTTAAATTTCAAGCTCAGATTCAAGACTTAGTAGTTTTATCATATAAAGTAACGGCACCCAATATTTAAAGAGATTGGGGCCTTACAATATCTAAAAGAGGTGCTCCACACAAAATACTAAAGACAGTCAGATATGTACAGATAAAATAGAAGTTACATGTAAGGAGAAATAAAACCTCATATAAATGGTCCATATGTGCTTCTGTTTGAGAGAATGCTTCTCTAAGGACATCTGAAGCATCACAACGTGAAAAAACCTTCTCCCTTCTGAAAGTATCCGATAAGATTCTAGTAATCATCTCAGGCATTATTCTGCAAATAGAATTTATTCAAATGTATAAATTATATTTGCAGAAGTGATGAAAAAAATTTATCTTTCCAAAATTGCATAACAAGTGTGAGGAATCAGAAGCAGCAGATGCATACAAACTATAAAACTTCAATGAAATACAACTAAAATTTAATTAGAGTTCCCATGAAGTAATCCTATTTTGGGGATGACCAGGTATTGATGCAAAATAATAAAAGTCTCTATTATATAGCAATATATCCATTACTCTGCATCTAAATTACTAAATGATGGCAATATGGTTTACTTAAACTAATTATCAACTATCACTAAAAAAATTGGAAACAGCATTTCCTATTTAGGCTCTAAGACCCTAATGCTCGTGACCAATATGGGCAAGGATAGAAAGTGAAGTTGGATTGGCATGTTACTGTCTACTTGTACTTTATGTAGATCGATAATATTCATTGTTTAACTTTCCTGTCTTGTATTTGTTTGCCTTTATTTTGGCTTTTTGTCATGTAGTTTGGAGGGTGTTCCAACCACTATTGCTTAGATGATTTGGTTAGTGCACTCAAAATTGACTGATTTGGCATACTTCTAAGTGGTAGTATGACATATAGGTGTAATTTTTTTGTTAATCAATAAATCTGCCGAAGGGTACCACCATGCTTCCAAAAAGCTACAATGGGTTTATATAAAAGGCTTAAAGCCAAGGGAAGGTTCAAGTCGATTATAAGACTGTGGCACGTAAAAACCCCAAGCTACATTTCTAGTATGTGGAAAATCATGCATGGTTCTTTTTCTTATGAAAGGAGAACCACCAACGAAGGGTAACACAATGGATCGAGGACAACAAAGTTCATCACTGTTAAGTGCTTAAGTCCAAATGATGAAGGTGAGGTTGCAATCAGTGATCAATTACTATTGGTTTTGTAACATTGATATGGATAAACAGTTAATCTTGAGAACATTAGCGATTGCCTTCTAATAAGCAAACGTCCAATGCATAATGCAATAAAGATCTTCAAAAATGTTGCAAGAGCTACATAGTTAATCTGGCAATGGCGTGCAACCAACAATTATTCCTTAAAGTGCTGCAAACAAAGGCATGACGCATTGTGATAATGAGAAATACAAAGAGTCCAAGGCCGATCACTAGACTATTATACTTCACTTAAGGTCACATACCCAGTCATCTAAGCCAAAAAAAAAAGACAAGACTTTTCCTAGCAAAAGCAACATAAAAAGATCGAGAATGAACAAAAATACCCTTGCACAGGATCACAAACATGTTGAATCACAAAGGAGATTGACAACATCTAAAAGCAACAAACATGCATGCAGAAGGCACTGAATTTCTCTCAGAGGATGGATGAACTGTAAAATCCTCTGTAGTTTTGTGTGTGAAAGAAAAATAAAATATTGACTACTTGTTAACAAAATATTGACTGGAAAAATAAAATATTGACTAGAAAAATAACAGAGGCACCAATTGTGTCCAGCAGTACTAGACTAACCGATGCCAGTTGAAAAAAATGTAGGGGGAGGGGGTAGCCATTTGCTCAAGAAAGAGAAAAAAATCCAAGAGCAAGAAAGGAATACTGACTTGCTGGCAGATGAGGCAGCAGCTGCTCCACCATGTCCATCACAGATTCCAAACAGTCCAAACTGCAAAATAAAATATTACTACCCCTTCCAATAATGAGCATAAGCTTGAAGTGAAGTTACAAAGAATTCTAGTACCTGATCAACCCCAGGTAAAGGCCAATGGTAATAGCAGACATCTTCCATCGGTAGTTTCTTCCCACCTTTGCGCACAGACATCGGATCTGACACTACTCCAACTCCAAATGGGACCTTATGAAACTGAGATGTAATTTGAACCTGCAAAAACAGAGAGATCGAAGACTTATCCATTGATCAAATAATATTAGAATAAGCTATATAACTTAAGGGCAAGCAAGAGACAGGTTTTATGGACTATCTATTTTCGTTCTCCCTTTTATATTGTTATATTTTATTTTTCTCTAAGTGAAGAGGTGAACGTGCATAAACTCAAGAATGAATAGGGTTAGAAATAAAAATGCTTCAGAGAAGTTAGAGTGATTCTGATTGAGAAGAAACTGAAGCAACCCTATTGAGAGACAGTATGGCCAACTCCAACATCAGTCCTTGGATGCATATTGAGAAGGGGAGACTTGTGTCAAAAGGATGCATTAGGAAAGGTACGGGGAGGCCAAGACTAGCATAGAAATAAGTAGACAGAGAAACTTTTGGGACAATAATATATTTAAAGACTTGACCTAAACCAGAGTTGCATAGAAGATGCTATATGTTACAGAACCTTAATTGGTTTGTCTCCTAACTTCCTCATGAGAATTATTTTCAGTCTACCCCCAACTAGTTTGAGATGAAAGCTTGTTATAGTTGTTTTGGTGGTGGCAAAGAAGGAGGAGCTTGCTCTCTCTCTCTCTCTCTCCCTCTCTCTCTCTCTCTATCTATCTATCTCTCCATCCCATGCTATAAAAATGATATTGAGAAGAAAAGAAAGATAAAGCCACCATACTAGCATATACATTTTGAGTAATCATCAAATACCAAGCACCTGTATAATAACAGATAACTTACACAACTGGTGCTCACCCTAAATAATAGGCAAGAAATATAGTATACACCCTCTATCCCGCAAGAATTGCAACATGCAAATTTGTAGAAATAGTTGAACTACAAAGAAGTTCCCTTGCATTTAACTCTACATGCAAATATCGTAAACCCTGTCGACCACAACCATAACCACCTTTTGATCATTGCTACGAGAAAAATATATGAATTAACTTTAAGGCATCTCCAGAAAATCAAATACTGCAATTCTTGAAGAAACTATAGAGAAAAAAATTGCAATTCTAGTGGGGCTAAAAGGTTGCATCTCTTTTAGTTTATAAAGGATCACATAAACATTCCATGCTTCTCTTGTATCAATAAACAAATATTCATAGTTCTTGTTTCTTCACTGGAAACTCTTGAAAGGAAATCACACCAGGCCTTAAAATCTAGAATTGGAGAAAGAGACAACATTAAACTCGGCCCAATCTTTTACTAAAAGGATTGAGCTGACAGCATATATTTTAGATACTTATCTAGTATAAATATAGAAATTTTCAAATAAACACTGAAAGACTAAACAACTAAAATCTTTCTATTTTTGTGTTGGGGTGATCATGACAATTGCAGTAATATGGATTTTTTATTTGGCATCAAGGGCATTTGGAATTTCATTTTTGACGATACTTTTTAGTTAAAGATAGTAAAAGGGACAGTTATTCTATATATTTTGATATTGAAAATCATATTATTGAGATAGACAATGATCATCGTTTTTGTAGTGAACTAGCGTTATTTTGGAGTGTCAAAAGTGTTGAAGTGAATAAACCTAATTGCATCAGTGTTTAAAGAAAAGTCTGTCAATATAGTATCATCTTGATGGTGTCCCTGATTTCAAACACCAGTGCACGTAAAACCTCAGTACTAGATGCCAGGAGTATACCAAAGAACATGGAACGATGCAGTTTTGACTTCTAAAACCGCAAAGTAGAATATTAATAAAAATAATACAAGTCGGCATATAGACTCACGGATATCTTTGAAGTTGTGCCAACAGTTATTATGTCTCCACTGGTCAGCTCCACCGGGTCACCCCAATGTCTACTTCCAGTTTGAGGATGGTGGACTGTCTTGGAGTTCAAAAGGGTTCCATTTAAGCTACCCATGTCAACTAGCTCCCATTTCAACTTCTGAAATCATATGCAACATAAAATTTGTGATTCAATCCAATAGCATCAGAACAGCAAAAATTAAAACTTAATTACTGGCATAGTACTAGACTCTTACATTCAGGTTCCAATTTATCATAGCATGCTTTCCTGATACCTCTGAATCTGTCACCAATACATCACTAGGTGAAACTCTTCCAAGAGTCAATGGGAGCTTAGATTTGTTTGTCGACTGTATAGAGTAATGTGCACCCGATGAAGGACCAGAAATAACCTTCAAGGTGAGGATGCTTCCTGCACTTCTAACAGAAATATATGATGACACTTCTTACAATTTCAACCAACAAGAGATGGAAATTTCACTTACAAATTACAATAAGCAAATATGCAAGAGAATGAGAAATTACTTTGATCTGCAGTAGATCTGGACATAAACTGCTTGGAGCTATCGTTATCCAATCTGATTCCTGACTTGTAACTTAAATCTTCCTTTGTACTATATTTTTGTTCTCCAGCAGAGTCATTAGTAACCGATGGACGCTTTAGAGTTTGACCAACCACAACATCCTCATCAGAAATATCAAGAATAAGGCTGTCATCTGATAAAAGTAAAATGATCAATTCTGTTTACTGCTAAAAACTCTAATTCATCAAAAGCATAGAAGGATCATGCTAGATACCATGTGAGAAATGGGAAGGAGTGGGTGGAAGCTTATGTTTATAGGAAAGCCCATGTGTTCGAGGTGAATTCTGATGCCCATCCGTTTGATGGCATGGACCTTCTGAAGCACAATTTGTATCATGCTCCGTGATGTTGCTCTGAACTACTTCCGAATCTTGAGAAACAAGAGGTCTTTCTACATCTTCGACCTAGACAGAGTAACGACCATGTGTAAGCAGAAAGATTTATGGCAATGCCAAAGGATCGGAATATAAATTTTATTGATATCATGAAAAACAATTTAGAATAAGAACATCGACAGAGTTCAAAATGGAATTTCTCAAACACAACACTGGTGGCATTATTGAAAGGTAAATGAAATTTTTATTTATTTATTTTCCCTTAAAACAGATGTACCATGTACAGGATAGAAATAAAGAACACAGCCATACTGCAGAAATAATATCTAGATTATTATGCTTTGCATATTACAATAAGCTAAATTCCTGGAGTAATAACAAATTTAGTATAATGCATCGGTTGGCTACAAAAGAGAAAGTGATGACCTCAATTCAGATTAGTAATAAACAACATATCATGTCTAAACTCCAATGTTTACAATAAAGGCATAAAATATTACCCACATAGGACTGTTAAATGAGCAGAACATATTCAACATGCAATACTGGTATTGGAATTGGAATTGTGAAGAACAAATTGACTAATAAGCAAACCTATCCAATCAGATTTTAGGTGTGTGATTATACACCTTCTGTTCTATATATATCATAATGTGCTGCTGTATTTCAGTTTACAAGGTTTAATGTGTATAAGCATTGCTTATATTTGGGTCACTGGTTCAGGGTCTGATAAACCCATCATAGAGCAAGCCAAATAGGAAAAGATTTGAATGTCCTGAGAGTTGAATGGCAGATGGGATAAACATAAAATTCATCCAAAGTAAATCAAACCAATAATTGTGTCAACAAAGCCAGTCTCTATTCCTAAACCTTGTTCAAAAGTTTTAAAATTCGCTTGCTTGATCAGGACCAAATTTTGATACACAACAGTTTTACATCGCTCAGTTATTGAATCATACCGATTGTTAAAGAATAAACCCCAACAATAATCACCGGATTTAGCTTAAAACAATCAACATCTCATTACGAGTTGATTTAGAATGAAAAGCAGAGACGAACAAAAACCCTAAGAACAAATACAATTAATGATGAGAGATATATGATGTGTAAAATCAATAAATACGGCGCATATAAAAATGCAATTCATCAAGCAGTATGGTCAATATGACAACATATGAAGAAAGAAACATACATCGGAAGAGGTGGTAGCCTTGACGGTACGGGAACGGTAATTGCGAGAGAAAACGCGCCATGGTTTACAGGCGATAAGAATGATTATGAGGATCACAAGCAGCATAAGGAGAAGGAGGTACGGTAGTAGACCACCGTCGGCGGTGACAATGCCGTCTACTACTGCTACCGTCGGCAGCTTCGCCATCGGTTGGGTTGAGATGTCTCTGTGTGCGTCAGGAAGAGAGAGAAAAGTGAGCCAAGCCTCCCCACACCCGGCCGCAGGCGCCTCTCTCACCACCGAGAACCTCGCTTTGAAATAGTCCTTTTTTTTTAATTTTTAATACATCTGAAAAGAAAAACCTAACACCACCGAACAAAATTCCTCAAAATCTAAATAAATGAAGATTTTGTTAAACATCTTTTCCGCAATTATCTTAAAATGAAGTTGATTTTTTTTTTAAGAGAACAATCTATTATCAAAACTAGTTTAAAATCCGTGTGTCATACTACGGACGAAATTTAAATTGAAAAAATAAGTATTATAAATTGGGATTAATTAAGTACCCTAAAGTCAAACCTGGAATATAAAAGCAAAAATTGTATTGTTATTACAACAAAAATATAGATACTGTTATGAATATAACAATAAGAGAAATTTGGAGAGAGATATGAAAGCCAAAAAACTTGTTTCTTATTCAATATGCAATGCATATATATAGTCATAGATGGATTAGTCTTCAAGAAATATAATACATATCTAATACATATAGTAATCGATAATAAAGGGATTGACATTCATTCCATATATATATATATATATTTCCATAACACTCCCCCTTGGATGTCGATTAAGAGTATTATGACTTGTTAAAACCTTACTAAGTAAAACCCTGTGGGAAAAAAAACTTAGTGAAGGGAAAAAGAGTACATAGTCACTCCAAATACGTTTAGGGTTGTTGTCTCATTAAAAACCTTGTTAGGGAAACCCAGTTGGGACAAAACCATGATCAAGGGAAAAAGAGTGCAACACGTATTTTCTCCCCTTGATAATCATATCACTTGAGTTCTTCAAGTCGTCGCATTCCAATACCGTGAACCAGTCTTCGAAACGTTGAATTCGGAAGTGACTTGGTGAATAAATCAGCTAGGTTCTCACATGAACGAACTTGTTGAACACTGATGTCGTCGATTCTCTGCAAATCATGTGTGAAGAAGAGTTTTGGAAGTATATGCTTGGTCTTGTCTTCTTTAATGTACCCTTCCTTGAGTTGAGCAATATATGTCGCATTATCTTCATACAAGACTGTTGGTAACTCTTTATCCGAAATAATACCGCAAGATCCTCGAACAAGTTGTATTACATTTCTCAACCAAACACATTCCCTACTAACTTCGTGGATAGCTATGATCTCAGCATGATTTGATGAAGTGGCTGTTATAGTCTGTTTAGTGGAGCGCCATGAAATCGTTGTTCCACCAATAGTGAATACATATCCGGTTTGTGATTGACCAGTATAGGGATCTGACAGGTATCCAGCATCTGCAAAACCAATTAAACTTGCCTTTGATTGATTAGTGAAGTATAGACCCATATCTTTGGTACCTTGGAGATATCGAAAGGTTTGTTTTACTCCATTCCAGTGCCTCCTTGTTGGACATGAGCTATATCTTGCTTATAGATTCAAAGAGAATGATATATCCGGTCTCGTATGACCGACGAGAAACATTAGTGCCCCAATCGCACTTAGATATGGTACTTCAGGACCAAGGATATCTTCCTTATTTGTTAGAGGTCGAAAAGGGTCTTTTTCAACATCAAGAGACCTCACAACCATAGGTGTGCTCATTGGATGTGATTTATCCATATAAAACCTTTTCAACACCTTTTCTATATAAGTTTCTTGATGCACAAGAATTCCATCTTTAAGATGTTCGATTTGTAGCCCTAGACGAAACTTTGTCTTTCCAAGATCTTTCATTTGAAAACCCCTTTTCAAATATTCTATTGCCCAAGGAAGCTCACCAGGAGTCCCTGTTATATTTAAATCAACTACATACACGGTAATTATGACATACTCGGGTCTAGATCTATTTATAAAGATACATGGGCAAATCGGATCATTCTTATAACCTTCTTTCAGAAAATATTCGTTAAGGCGATTGTACCACATACGTCCTGACTGTTTCAAACCATATAATGATTTATTTAACTTAATCGATCAATATTCTCGAGAACTTACTTTACATGATCCAGGCAATTTTAATCCTTCAGGGAGTTTCATGTAAATATCAGTGTCAAGTGACCCATATAAATAAGTTGTCACAACACTCATTAGACATATATCAATACCTTCTTGTATTACCAGACTTATAAGGTATCGGAAAGTTGTTGCATCCACCACGGGAGAATAAGTCTCGTCATAATCAATTTCGGGTTTTTGTGAGAATCCTTTTGCGACTAGTCGTGCTTTATATCTCACAATTTCATTTTTCTCATTACCTTTCCTTATGAAGACCCATTTATATCCGACGAGTTTTATACCCTCGGGTATATGGAAAACATGTCCAAAGACCTCCCGTTTCATTAGTGAGTTCAATTATGCCTGTATTACGTCTTTCCATTTTGGCCAATCTTTTTTGTGCATGCATTCATTGACAGATTTTGGTTATTGATCCTCCTCATTTTCAATCACATTTAGCGCTATATTATATGCAAAAATATCATCGACGTCGGTTTCATTTCGATTCCATACTTGTTTAGACATGATATAATTTATTGAGATCTCTTCATTTTTAGGTACCTGAGGTTCTCCTGGAACCATCATGTCTAGTGTCTCATCAGGAGACTCTTCTGGCGTTTCTCTTACCTCGTTTTGACCATCTTGGTTATTAGCTCCCTTTTTATTTCGAGGATTTTCATCTTTGGAACCGATTGGTCTACCACGCTTCTGGCGTGCTCTAGACTCATCCCTTTAGGATATCAATTTCAACTGGAGCGTTAACAACCGGAACATGTGACTTTGTCACTCTCTTTGGGTCAATGAATGTGTCTGTAACTGATTTGCATGTCCTTGCAAGTGAATTATCTTTTGAACTTCTAGTTCGCATTGTTTAGTTCGAGGATCAAGATTAGATAATGATAATTCACTCCAACTTATTTTATTTTAATTTTCCAGCTGTTTAGTCCCTCCCCCTAATGCTGGGAATTCTATTTTTGTTGTTCCCAATAAGGGTCTATAAGAGTTAAATATTAAATAATCAGTTTGAAGAAGAAGGGGGGGGGGGGGTTGAATACAAACACACATATTTTGGTTTTTAAATGAGTTTATAGATAATAAACAAATTTACAGTTACAAGCGAAATTAGAACAAGTTCAAAACCTATTCAATTGTAACTTAAGAAACACACTGTTTGATGCACAAGAGGAAGGAAGAAGGAATACAGAAGGTATAGGCTAGAAAGAAGCATGCATTAAGATGAAGAAGATATTTCCATCTTATTTATACCCATTTGCATTTAATGCAAGACAAAAGGTATATGCCACGTGTCAAGCTTGGATAGGAAGCTTGTCCTTGCTAATAAGACAGCCATGCTTTTGGCCGAATATGAACAGTACCGTATCAGATATGATGGGGACATAAGAGACCAGTCGTACGTCCTTTTCTGACATGGTTCTAGGTTTGACTTTTGTCCATCGAGGATAAGATCAATCTTTAGTCTTGTAGAGGAAGCTTCATTTGATCGCTGACACTGAATTTTCAAGGATGAACTTCAGTGTTGCTGAGGCTTCACAAGACTTCACACTTTGAGTAGATAATCGCTACTATCGCTGAACCGCTTCAGGTCACTTAGCTGATTATCTCTTTCTTCAGCTTTGGTCTTCGACTTTTGCTGAATGGTCTTTTGGAGTGATAGCTGATCTTCAGGTCTTCAGAGATAAGCTTGTTGTTCCTTGATCTTCAGCGATCGCTGATGGTAATCAGCGTATGCTATCGCTGAATTTGAACAGAAGCCTAACTAAGGAATTTCACTAAGTATATTAAAGGAATCATATTCAAATCATTGAGAGGAATTATGATCAACAATCTCCCCCTATTTGATTATGATTAAGCAACGTTGGAAAATTGCTTTAAGAGACTAGTAAGGACTTAGGAAATATTTAAAGAAAAAATTTCTAAGTGCTAATATGTAAAGTGTTTTTCAGCTAGTCTACTATCTGAATTGAGTTTCATTTATAAGGATATGAACGCACAATTTTTTACAAGTAAATAAGCTTAAGGTACATTCACTGATTGAATTTTCAGAGTGAAAGATCAGTGAGTGAAGATAGTGTAACGAAAATAGAACTCTTATGTTCATTGTCCCTTTTACTGTTTTCAGGGATCTTTTCAGTACTAGGATGGAGTAAAGTACTCTAATTGAATTTCATTAAATATAATCTGAAGAAATTACAGAGAAATGAAATTACAAATAATAAAAGTAAAGTACTTGTACACTGAAGAAATATTACAAAGGAATTAGAAATCTATAACTAGTCAGAGATATTCTCGTTTCGTCTTTGTAACTCATTCTCATAAAGTGTCTTCTGTCGATTCGTCAGAGGGGTATCTGACCAGCAGCGCCAGAGCATGATCTTTATGAGAGAGGATGGGGCCTTGCGAATTTCTTGGTTTCTGAAGAGTCCTAAGAATCCTTCATTATCCAAGAATACCATACCAGGTTCAGGCAGTGAGATGATTTCATCTTCTTCATATCTTCGGTCTTGAGGGAGAGAGGTACAAAACATTGATATATCAGGGAGCTCGAGATGACCAAGAATGCTTTGATAATTAAATTTAGTTTCATGCTCATTCTTAGAACTTGAACTACCTTCTGCAGTCGATCTTTTCTTCTTAGCTGATTCAGGGAGAGGGGGAACTTGCACATGTTGTGACATTTTTTGCAGCAACTGATTCAACTCATCTTCTACCACATTCTTGAACTTGGATTTGGAACCCTGAATGGCATCTCTGATTTCGAGCCATTCAGTGTATCCATATAATCTTAAGAATTTTGCTTTTTCTCTCTCTGTTCTGGATGGACTTGTCATTCTTACATATACCTTTGGACCACCTCTGTTGGAGTGTCGCCCTTGGATAGTTGCGTGAATGATTTTGTCATCAGATCTTCGAAAGTTTAGCATCTCTGTGCACCAATTCAGTTCTTTGTCTTTCTGAGTTGTGGCTTCAGTGGTTAGTGCAGTGAGAATCTTCTGTTGAGCGAGAATGGGATCTACATTCAGGTTTTCTTGTGCAAGTTCTTTCTGAGCAAGAGCTGCAGCGAGCCGTTCACTCTTTTCCAATTGTTCTTTGGCCGCTTTTTCTCTTGCTGAGTCTTCCCTGAGAATCTTCCTTGCTAAAGCAAGATCATTCTCGGTTTGCTTTATTTCTTCATCTCTGATCCTCTAAGCTTCCAATGCTTGTTCTCTCTCTTCTTTGGATAGAAAGTAGAATTCATCTACCATCCTGATTGGTACAACATTTATTGGGTCTTCATGGGGTACCCTTATTCTTTTGGATTCGAATTCTCTTAGGAATTTTATTCGCCTTTCTTCCTCTTCAGGCTCGCTTATGATCTGCTTCTGAACGCGACGTTTGGGAATGAGGCCTTCTTCTTCCTCAGAGTCAGTTTCCACTATGTACATAAACTGGTCTTCAGAAGAAGGTTCCCTCCTTGTAGATGAGTCCTTTGGGGGGCGGGATCACTGAGGGAAGGAGAGAAAGAAGAAGATTTATCAGAGAGAGGGTTTGAAGGAGGAGAGGTTATAGAGGGGGTTTCAGAGAGAGGAGTAATATATGGGATAAGCTGAAGAGATACCTTGTCAGCGGTCTCCCCCTCTGTTTGTGGGATTGGGGCATCAAGATCAACCACTTTATGTGATCCTTTGCCTGAGGGACCAGATCCGTCCCCCAAGGGCTCTAGCTGAGATGTGCCTGGCCTGGACATTCTGAAATGTTCCATTGCAAATCCCATGTCATCATCATCATAATCATCACCAAAGTGAGGGATGCGTTCCTCTTCTTCTTCTTCTTCTTCTTCTTCTTCATCATCCTCTTCTTCATCATCATCATCACCAAACCTTACAGCGAAGGAAGGTTCTGCTCTTTGGATGTTAGGAGAGATCCTTTCATCATGGAACCTCCGGTTGTGCTCGCTGATTATTTCGTCAGCGAACTCTTTGGCCACCTTCTCCCCCTCAATGTTATCATGGGGCAGAATGTGGAACATCACAGTGCGAACATTCGTTTGCACGTCCTGAAGCATGGTCCGATCAGCAGCAGCAAATGAGGGACCAGCCCCACCGAGCCTTGAGAGAGCCTGCATCACTTCGGACTTAGCCTTTTGAATAGACTCGAGGACAGCGGCCTGAGCATCGACCTTTTGCTCAATGTTGATGAGGGATTGGAGAAGGTCCTTGTGTTCCTCCTTTAGATACTGAACGTCAGACACCAGGTTGCTGACGTTCGTCTTCATTCCAGGAGTACCAGCGACCTGGCAGAAGATTAACTCAGCTGAAGTTTGCAGCGTGTCCACCCTTGCCCTAGTGAGAGCACATTCATTGACTAAATAGTCAATGGCAGGGAATGTGGGACCAGGTAGAGACACAGGAGATAACTCAGTGACCCTGGGAGGAAACTTGGGGGCTTGGTTCTCCATCTTGACATCCCTGAGCTTTTTAGCACTGGGAGGGCGCTGAGGAGACTTCATCGCCGTCTTCGAAGTGGTGGTGGTTGTTGTTGCTGAGTAGACAGGAGCAGTGGCAGCAGCTGATGACATTGACAAAGAGTCAAGAAATGAATCCGGATCAGATGATGGATGAAACGTAACATTATTTTCCTTGAGAATATCATGAGGATTACTCTCAGGGACTACTTTTGCAGAGGTAGTGTCCTGAGGATCACTGACCAGTGTCTTAGAGTATCTGAAAGAGACACTCTGAGGTCCTTTGTTATTGGCTTTCCAAAACTTAGATTGCCTAAACAATATTGAGGTTTGGACTGCGTGCATTTCAGCATCATCAGGGATAGGGACAACTATCGCTGAATCACTTGCTGATGTGAGGACCAAGGAAGTAGAGATGGAAGAGGTAGAGAAGGCAGTGAGAGTAGTACCTGATTCAGCTTCAGCAGAGCCGGCTAAAACACCTTCAAAGACCTTAGTCACTGATGGTGGTGGTAGTGCTGATGAAGCTTCAACGGCAGCAGAAACCGTTGGAGTGGTTGTGGATGAGGGTGGTGTTTGTAGTACACCAGAATCAGAGAGGATGGTCTATTGAGAGACCACCTTCTTGGGCTTCTTTGAGGCGATGGTCTTCTTATGACCATCAGTTGGGGTTTTCCTCTTAGCAGCAGCAGTAGTGCCTTGGGTACTCACTAAGGGGATGGACAGCGAGGAGGTCACTGAAAGAGGTGCTCCTATTATTTGCAGCATGTAGGGAGTGAGAGGAGCATCACCTGGACGTTCCTCAAGATCCAGGGACTTCTTTCCTATCATTGAGAAGGCAAAGTCACCGACTTTCGAGTAGCTCTCCCCGAAAGCCTCTTCAAGGATGGTGGAGAAGAAACGGGGGTAAGGGATAACGGTATGTCTAGTATTGGCATTGAGGCAGCTACACATATCGCTGAAGATGTAGTCAGCGTAGTTCAAAGGATGACCTGTGCAGAGAGACTAGGCAAGGTCTTGAAAATGCTTGCTCGCCTGATCATGGGAGCCAACTTTGGACCCCAGGCACTGAATGACCTGGGTGAAAATGTACTGCCATTGAGCAGGGAGTCGCTTCTTTTCCAGCTTTGAACCCACCGTCTTCACTGAGGGGTTCTTCCATTTGTAGCCAATGGAGTCCAAGAAAACATCTATCTTCTGCTTAGTTGGTTCAGCACCCCATTGCACACCCTTCTTGCGCTGAGGGAGTCTTAGCGCCTTGCATACGAACCCCGCTGAGAACGAGAAGAAGCCAAGTTCAGGGATTGTGAAGGCAATAGCAGGGAGGACAGTGCCCTTGTCCGTTGTCAGAGTGGTACATTGCGCCGTGTATCAGAGAGCCTGAAGGTGAGAGGTAATGCCCACTGGGTTGTGGACGAAGGCATACATCAGAGGGCATGCCTTGAGGGTTGCAGCGTCCTTGAACTGAGGGCGTTCAGAGGGAATGTCCACTAAGGCAATGTAATTGCATGGCTTGAAGGTTGATTTTTCCAGCTCGAATTGGCAGTTTGGTGCAGCGACCAACTGGTTTTCAGCAGCAGTAGTTTCAGCGATGTTGGAAGCAAAGGCCATTTCTGTAGGAAAATGGCAACACCAAAGAGATAAATCATGGTTTTAATACATGAATGTATAAACCAGAGTTTTGGTATAAAAAGTACCAAATGTAAGATCAAAGAAACAAGTATTTTGATGAACAATATCAAAATGCTTGTTGGTAAAAAAAAGAAATAAAAAATTTAAAAAAAATAAATTAGAAAGAGGATAATACTTTGAGAAAAAAAATCTTCTGTTCTAAGAACAGGGTTTTGAAAGTATAGAATTTATTTTTCACTCTAAAAGCAAGATTTTATCGATTTTTAAGAATGAAATAGGTAAGAAAGGTGAAACAAGTTGTTTCCAGTTCTTAAGTTTAGGTTTAGATCAAACCTTAGTCGAGTGAAGGAGAAAAACGCACAAGTGCGTGTTCTTGGTGTTCTTGGAGAAAACTTGAAGATTCGAAGGTTTCTTTTGCCTTTAGGAAAGTTATGAAAGCGGAAGGAAGCAAGTAAGGCAAAAGAAGTGCTTAAATAGCAAGAGGAGAGAGAAAGGAGGCTAAACGACGGTTTTAGCTTTTTGAAAAAGAAATGATGACCTGGCGCACGTTCCAAGAAAGGAATTGGAATGCAAACGTCGTGGTCCGTCGTGTGTCAGAAAAAGGTCTGACGTGTCCTTTTCTTAATTTTAAAAGATTTTAATGATAGTTATCCACAAGGAATGAATATCATTAATATTTTTAAAACACTTCATCAAAAATAATAAAGGATTATCAGTGATGGGTTTTCTCTTTAAGAATCAGAGAGAAAAAAAAAATATAATACCTGAGTGAGAGTATACAGATATCACTGAATGAGAGTTCAGCGAATGGAGAGATTGAAGGCTTTTCTTTGTATTACTGAATTTGTTGTTCACTGAATAAATACTTTATTCAGCGTTCAACATACCAAGTTCGCTGATAAGTAGATATCACTGAATGAGAGTTCAGCGAATGGAGAGATTGAAGGCTTTTCTTTGTATTACTGAATTTGTTGTTCACTGAATAAATACTTTATTCAGCGTTCAATATACCAAGTTCGCTGATAAGTAGATTGAATCTAGTCTCATCAAGAGGCTTGGTGAAAAGATCAGCGAGCTGATATTCAGTAAGAACAAAATAAGTTCAACTTCACCATTCATCACATGATCTCTGATAAAATGATATCGGATCTCAATGTGCTTGGTTTTTGAATGAAGTACAGGGTTGTTAGCGATTGCAATAGCACTAGTGCTATCACAATATATAGGAATCTTAGAGATCTTTAGATCGTAGTCTCTGAGTTGATTTCTCATCCAAAGGATTTGAGCACAACAACTACCAGCGGCTACGTATTCAGCTTCAGCGGTGGAAGTGGACATTGAGTTTTGCTTTTTACTTGTCCAACTTATTAACTTACCACCTAGTAGCTGACACCCACTAGTGGTGCTTTTCTTATCAATTTTACAACCTGCAAAATCACTGTCAGAGTAACCAATGAGATCAAATCCTGAACCTTTGGGATACCAAAGGCCTAGATTTGGAGTTCCTTTCAGGTATCTGAAGATTCGCTTTACAGCGATAAGATGGGATTCCTTCGGTTCAGCTTGATACCGAGCGCAGAGACATGTAGAGTACATGATGTCGGGTCTACTTGCTGTAAGATATAGCAGAGATCCAATCATCCCTCGATAGGTAGTGACATTGACTGGTTTCCCATTAAGGTCCTTGTTCAGAGTCAGAGGAGGTGCCATGGGGGTATTCATTGCTGAGCATTGATTCATGTCAAACTTGTTCAGCATGTCTTTAACATATTTGCTTTGACTAATAAAGATGCCTTTATCAGATTGCTTTATCTGCAAGCCTAGAAAATATGTTAGTTCACCCATCATACTCATTTTATATTGTTTCTTCATTCTTTCAGCGAAACGAGTGCAAAGTTTGGGTCTTGTGGAACCAAAGATAATGTCATCAACATATATCTGAGCGAGAATAGTATGACCTTTATATTTTCTTAAAAATAAGGTTTGGTCAAATTTTCCACGAACAAATTTTTCTTTAAGAAGAAATTTAGAAAGGGTATCATACCAAGCTCTAGGAGCTTGTTTTAACCCGTAAAGAGCTTTTTCAAGTTTAAAAACATAACCAGGATGGTTAGGGTCTGAGAAACCAGGGGCTTGTTCAACATAAACTTCCTCGCTGAGTTTTCTATTTAGAAAAGAACTTTTAACATCCATTTGAAAAACTTTGAAGTCTTTATGGGCAGCATAAGCTAAAAAGAGTCTTATGGCTTCTAAACGAGCAACAGGTGCAAAGGTTTCATCATAGTCAATTCCTTCTTCCTGTCTATAACCTTGAGCAACAAGTCTAGCCTTATTGCGAATTATAGTCCCGTTTTCATCTAGATTATTGCTGAAAACCCATTTGGTTCCTATAACAGTTTTATTAGAGGGTCTTGGAACAAGATTCCAAACTTTATTTCTACGAAATTCAGTTAGTTCTTCTTGCATAGCTGAAACCCAGCTAGGATCAGAGATAGCTTCATCTATCTTCTTAAGTTCAGAGAGAGAGATGAAATTAACATAAAGACAAATATTACCTGTGCCTCTACGTGTTTTGATACCTGCAGTGGGATCACCAATAATTTGATTTATTGGATGATTTGCAGTCCATCGCCGAGCTGATGGTTGAGGAGAGAGATTAACGGCAGATTCAGCGACTTGTTCTTCAGTTTCTGGATTAGGACCTGTTTCAGCGACTGGTTCTTCATTCAAAATCAAATCAGGAGATTGATTTTCAGAGATAGTTTGGTTATTCACAGAGGAATTTCCAAGAGAGATATCAGCAGCAGGAATCTGATTGAGAGGAGTAATATTCATCCCTGAAGATGGTTGATCATTACTTGTTGGGTTCACAGGGATCTCATCATCACAAGCTTCAGCAGGAGGTTGATTGCTGAAGTATGTTTCAGGTTCCCCATAATGAGATTTCATCCAAGCATTCAATTCTTCATCATCATCAAGATTATGAGAAGGATGAATGGGACGAGATTCATCAAAGTTGACATGCATAGATTCTTCTACATGTTGTCTTCTTTTGTTGAATACTCTGAAAGACTTAGATACAGAGGAGTATCCAAGAAATATACCATCATCAGCTTTGGGATCGAATTTACCCAAATGATCTCTGTCATTCAGAATGTAACATATACGTCCAAAAATGTGAAGATATTTCAGAGTGGGTCTTCTCCCATGAAATAATTCATAGGAAGTCTTCTTGAATCACTTAACAATCAGGGATCGATTCTGAGTAAAGCACGCTGTATTGACAGCTTCAGCCCGGAATTGAGTTGGAAGACGCGATTCGCTGAGCATTGAGCGAGCTGCTTCGATTATAGTTCGATTTCTTCTTTCAGCAACACCGTTTTGCTGAGGAGTTCTCACTGATAAGAAGTTGTGAGAGATGCCTTTTTCTTCAAAGAAATTTACCAAGGTACTGTTTTTGAATTCAGTACCATGATCACTTCTTATGGAGCGAACAAGTAAGTTGTTTAGAACTTCCATCCTTTTGATAAAAGAGATTATCATTTCAGGGGTATCACTTTTGGATCGTAAGAAAAATACCCAGGTATATCTGGAGTATTCATCAACAATAACTAAAGTGTATTTCTTTCAGGATATAGATTGGACATTTACAGGTCCAAATAGATCCATGTGGAGTAGCTGAAGAGGAGCGGTCACTGAAGAAATTTGCTTTGACCTGAAGGAGGCCTTAGTCAGCTTTCCTTTTTCACACGCTGAACAAAGAGATTCCTTTGTAAAAGTATGATTTGGGAGGTCTCTGACTAGATCTTTTTGAGACAATTCATTTATTGTCTTAAAGTTGAAATGAGAGAGTCTTTTATGCCATAACCAGTTTACATCTGAGGATGCTCGAAAGATAAATCACATGTTCTCAGAGTGAGAGCTATTCATATTAATAACATAAACGTTTTCAACTCTTTTGCCAGAGAGGGCAAGCTTATCATTGAAGTCAGTGACAACACATCTATTCTTTAGAAATAGAACTTTGAAGTCTTTGTCACATAACTGACTAACACTTAAGAGATTGTGTTTCAGTCCTTCAAAGTAGGCAACACGATTAAACGAGGTAGCTCCGTTGGACATAATTCCATAACCTTTAGTGTATCCTTTGCCATTTCCACCAAAGGTCATTGAAGGACCAGCTTCTTCCTTGTAGTCAGAGAGCAGAGATTTTCTACCTGTCATATACCTTGAGCATCCGCTATCGAGATACCAGATACCTTTGGCACTCTGCATACAACAAAAGGATTAATTGTTTGAAGGTACCCATATTACTATGGGTCCTGCTTTGTTAGTGGAAGGAGTGGCGGATGAGCTATTAGCTGAAGAACTCTCTTCAGTGGATATCTTCACCTTTGGTTTTGCAACCTTGGTGGATTTCACTCTCACTGATTTATCAGCTTGAGCTACTTTATTTCCATGAGCTAGTTTATCAGCTCTAGTAGGATTATGACACTTACTTGCAATGTGGGTTGTTTCACCACAGTGAAAGCACTTCCTATATTTATAAGGTTTAGAATTCAGAGAGGAAAGAGAAAAGACAGGAACCTTTTCAGGGATAGGACCAAGAATTCCTTTTTCCATAGTCCTTGGAGGTATTACTACCTTTTCAGGGGTAGGAGTGAGATCAATCTTAATTCTGGGAGTTGGTCTCTGAGAGAAGTCAGAGACCTTCTTCCTAGATTTAGAATTGCTCTCTGAGACTTTCTTGCTCTTATTCTGAGCGATCTTATTCTTAGGAACTTGGTCAAGAAACTTGTTCTCGATCACTTTCTTAGAATTAGACAAAGGAACCTTCTCTTTTAAAAGAGAGGAAGAAGTTGAAGAAGAAGGATCAGGGATCGAAGAGACAAACATTCCAAATTTGAGCATGGAATGATCACTCCCTGATTCCTCTTTTTCAGAGTTAAAGCCTAACCCACTTCTTGTTTTCATAGGGATTTGGGCATTGATGATCTTATTGACTTTTCAGAAGCCTTATACCATCCTTCGATGGTTGCCTTTTCAGATATAAGATCAGCAATGGCCTTTTCCCTATCAGCAATAGCTTGCTGCTTCTCGATGCTAATAGTTTGGTTTGCAAAGACTTGGTCTTTCAGGGATTCTTCAATCTTAGAAAGTTCTTTGATTTTAAGATGACAATTTTTTAATTGTTCAGATAAATCAGTATTTATTTTTTCAGCTTTAATCTTTCCATTTAAAGCATTGTAGAAGTCAACAGTCATAGCATCAAGGGCTGACAAGTTATCACTTTCTGAGATAAGAGTAGTAGAGGGGATGAATACCTGAGTGGAAGGAGACTCAGAGGAAGAAGTGTCAGTAGCTTCTTCAGCGTCCTTGATTCTTGCCATTAGACATAGGAAGGCAAGATCTTCTTGATCAGACCCATACTCTTCAGAGGTCTTAGCCCAATCGTCTTCAACATCCCAGTCTACTTCTTCAGCGATTAGACCTTTTCCTTTATGCTGGTTCTTCTTCAGATCTTGGTATTTGTTTTTAAGTTTCAAACACTTCTCCTTTTTATCAGAGGTCTGGGAGGTGGTAGGTGCAACAACTTTCTTTGATCGACATTCGCTGGCGGAGTGACCCTTTCGCTGACAGTTAAAGCAAATAGCTGAAGCTTTCTCAGCTAGAGCAGTTTTGGGCTTTCAGAGTCAGAGAGAGTGGAGGGTTTTCGAAAGTTATCTTTCTAGCAAATCTTCTAAAGTTGTTGGTTAGAAGAGTCAGAGAGTTATCAAACTCAGAGATGTCAGCATCAGTGAGTGTGTCTTCTGAATCAGTTTGAGTTAATTCAGTTATGGAGGTGATAGAAGAAGAAGGAAAGTTTTTAGGAGTTTTTGCCTCTGAAGTCACAAGTGCCAAAGAAGTACTTTTGGCACCTTTGAGTTCATTAATAAGGTTCTTCCTTAAAAGTTGGAATTGTTCCTCATTTAAGAGCATCCCATATAGTGCGCTTAAGGATAAAGTTTCAAGATTCTTTGACAGTTTTAAACATGTAGTATACACTGCCCATTGATCGGGTAGTGCCTCCATGAATTTTGTCAGAATTTCAGCGTTTGAATATACTCTGTTCACTGTTACAAGATCAATCAACAAACAGTTGAAATGCTGGTGAATTTGAGAGAGAGATTCACCTTTGTGATGCATAAAACTCTCATATTGTCTTACGAGGTTTATACATCTCGTTACTTGAACCTCAGAGGTTCCTTCATATTGGATACATAGGGTATCCTACATGGCTTTCGAAGTTCTCATTTTCATTATTGAATGATATACTTCATCAGGCAAAGATATTGCTATTATAGATCGTGCTTTCGCATCAATGGCAACTTCTTTCTTGTCTTCCTCAGTCCATCGATCTGGAGTTTTACAATACTCCTTTCAGCGACGACTGGGGTAGTAGTAGTGGCAGGAATACTTGCTACTATGGTTGTAGGAACGAAAGGTCCGTTTTCTACATAGTATGGGATCTTAGGATCAGATCCCTCTAGAAAAAGTGACATTCTTTCTTTCCATAATGGGAAATTATCATGGCTGAACTTTGGAGGTTTAGCTAAAGATCCATTATCGTTGTAGTTCGTATTAGGGTTTGTCATTTTAAAATATGATATTAAGAAAAATATTTTAAAGAGAAAGATAACAACACTGCTCTGATACCACTTGTTGGTCCCAATAAGGGTCTACAAGAGTTAAATATTAAGTAAACAGTTTGTAGAAGGGGGGGGGGGTTGAATACAAACACACAGATTTTGGTTTTTAAATGAGTTTATAGATAATAAAAAAATTTACAGTTACAAGCGGAATTAGAACAAGTTCAAAACCTATTCTATTGTAACTTAAGAAACACACAGTTTGATGCACAAGAGGAAGGAAGAATGAATACAAAAGGTATAGGCTAGAAAGAAGCATGCATTAAGATGAAGAAGATATCTCCATCTTATTTATACCCGTTTGCATTTAATGCAAGACAAAAGGTATATTCCACGTGTCAAGCTTGGATAGGAAGCTTGTCCTTGCTAATAAGACAACCATGCTTTTGGCCGAATATGAACAGTACCGTATCAGATATGATGGGGACATAAGAGACCAGTCGTACGTCCTTTTCTGACATGGTTCTAGGTTTGACTTTTGTGCATCGAGGATAAGATCAATCTTTAGTCTGCAAAGAAAGCTTCATTTGATCGCTGACACTGAATTTTCAAGGATGAACTTCAGTGTTGCTGAGGCTTCACAAGACTTTACACTTTGAGTAGATAATCGCTGCTATCGCTGAACCGCTTCAGGTCACTTAGCTGATTATCTCTTTCTTCAGCTTTGGTCTTCGACTTTCGCTGAATGGTCTTTTGGTGTGATAGCTGATCTTCAGGTCTTCAGAGATAAGCTTGTTGTTCCTTGATCTTCAGCGATCGCTGATGGTAATCAGCGTATGCTATCGCTGAATTTGAACAGAAGCCTAACTAAGGAATTTCACTAAGTATATTAAAGGAATCATATTCAAATCATTGAGAGGAGTTATGATCAACAGTTTTATTAAAATGACAATCAGCAAATCGAGTCGTAAATAAATTTCCCGTTAATGGCTCTAAATATTTGATTATAGATGTTGATTCGTATTCGACATATATTCCCAACCTCCTTTGAAGTCCCATCTTTGTGCGTTGTGGTGGAGCAATTGGGACGTAAACCGCACACCCAAAAAACTTTAGATGGGAAATATTAGGTTCCTGACTAAAAAACCATTTTTAAACGGGAGGAGGCATTATAACTTGTTGCCCTGATGCGAATTAGTGTTGCTGCGCGCAAGATAGTGTGGCCCCAGGCGGAAACTGGTAGTTTAGCTTTCATAGCCTAGCTATCATTTGTAGTCGCTTGATAAGCAATTTAGCAAGCCCATTTTGTGTATGAACGTGAGCTACAAGATGCTCAACTTTTATCCCAATAGACATGCAATAATCATTAAATATTTGGGAAATGAATTCACCAGCATTGTCTAAACGAATTGTATCTGGAAAATGTGTTTTTAATCGTATTAATTGGGCAAGTAATCGTGCAAACGTCGAATTCCGACTTGATAATAAGCACACAAGTAATTGTGCAAATGCCAGTCCAATTTAATAAAACGAAATAGTATTTTAAATAAGTAAATATCATTGATCTAAATGTATAAATAGTTTTTCCCGGTGATATCCAAAGCCAAAAACTCAAGTTTTGCAAGATTTGCCATATTTAACTATAAAATATAAAATTAATCTTTTAAAAATTTCATGATTTCATAATGATTCAAAAGTTGAAATATGTAATGTCGGGTAAGGAGGTCTCGAATTTTTTTATGTCAATTGACTCGATAAAAATTCAAAGATTTAGTTCTGGGATTTATGTCGACTAACAAGAACTCGGTAAGATTTCTTGTCGGGTAACAAGGGCTCGATAAGATTTTATTTCGGGTAACAAAGACTCGATAAGATTTCTTGTCGGGTGTTAAGGAATCGACAATATTTTATATCAGGCATTAAGGAATCGACAAGATTTTATATCGGGCGTTAAGAAATGGACAAGAATTCTTATATTGGGCATTAAGGAATCGACAAGAATTCTTATCGGGTCTTAAGGACGCGATAAGAATCGAAACTTTTGAAAGAACAATTTTATTGATTTTCCTTTTTATCTTTACTTTGAAAAATTGAAGAGCAAGAACGAAGCCTTCATCGACAAAAAAGAACAAGTCTTTTTATGCAAGAGAAGATGTAAGTTCCCGAGTCTCCAATAAGTTCAAAATAAAGTAAATTTCTAAAGTTTATAGTGTGTACTTGAGAGATACTAATGAATGAGAGATTCGAAAAGGAAAAATCCAGATTTCATAATACAGATAAAAACGAGAAGAGGGTATTAAAATTTTTAAGAAATTTGGGTTTGATCGATAAGAAGAATTATCGGGTATAAAGTAGAAAGTTTAAATCGATAAGAGCAGGAAATTGAGATTTATACCTTTGTTCCTGAATTCTTGTTTTGTTGCTTGCTTCTCCTTAGTGTCACCTAGTTTCTCCCTTTTTCTTTAAGAGAATCGTGCTGATAACGTGCTATGAATATAACGACAAGAGAAATTAGGAGAAAGATATAAGAGCCAAAAAGCTTGTTTCTTATTCAATATGCAATGCATATATATAGTCATAGATGGATTAATCTCCAAGAAATATAATACTTATCTAATACATATACTTATCGATAATAAAGGGATTGACATCTATTTCATATATATATATATATATATATATATATATTTTCATAACAGATACATACTATTATTAAATAATAATTACAAATTCAATCACATTTACACAAAAATTTAAGAAGTTAATAAAAAAACCACATCTCATAAATTAGAAAATACTTCTTTATACACAACATTGGTTGTTCTATCACTAATTACACCATTATCATCTATAATCAATATTTTTAAACCGTTCCGACTTTTTACTCTTGATAAAGGAACATACAATTGACCATGTGTGAAAACTGGTTCTCTGAGGAACAAACCAACCTTCGACGTAGATTGTCCTTGGCTTTTATTTATCGTCATGGCAAAACATACAGCTATTGGAAATTGTCTCCTTTGAAACTTAAAAGGAATTCGTTTGTCGAAAGGTATCAAAGACATTATGGGAATGAAAGTTCGGCATCCGATATTGATTCCAGATATGATCTCTGCTTCTATTACCCGATTACCCAAAGATACCACCTGCAGTCTAGTTCCATTACATAAGCCCGATTTCTGATCAATATTCCTTAGTAACATGATTGGGACTCCGACTTTTAGTACAATCTTATGGGTTGGCATACCAGATAATTTTAGACCATTTAAAACGTCGGATGAGTATAAGTTCGGATCAAAATTTTCTCGAACCTTCTTTGATTCACATAGACTGTCAGAACTAAGATACTCCTTTTCTAGGACCGAAAATATTGATAGCAACTGATCGTTTATCTCTTGAACGACTTCATGTTTAGGTGCAAGAATTGCTCTCTCCTGAAAATAGTATGAATTATTCATATTTAATAGAATACATGGATACACAAATTCAATTAAAGATGATATAGGGTCTATTGTATCGGTAATTAGAAGGCCATCGGGTATATCGATAACTTCTTCACCGTCATTGCCATTACCAAGTTTGCATTCTCCTAAATCCAAGAGCCATCTTGCAAAATCCCTTGTTTTTTCAATATCGGCAGTTTCATTACCAACAGTTAACCTCATGTTCTTTGTCAAAGTCAGTACTTTGCATTTATCCTAAATATAAGATGAACTTAATGAATCGTTAACAATTTGTTGTCTATTTGCATTCGGAATCACATGCATAATTTGCCGAAGATCACCTCCGAAAACAACTACCTTTCCACCGAAAATTTCATCAGAGCCTGAAATACCTTTAATACCAAATATGTGTTTCATACTTCTGTCTAAAGTTTCAAATGCATACCGATGTACCATTGGTGCTTCATCCCATATAATCAGGCTACTTTTCTTTATCAACATGGCAACTTCAGTATTCGATTTTATATAACAAAGAGAATCTTCATTAAGCACTAGAGGGATTTTAAACCGAGAATGTGTTGTTCTACCTCCAGTAAGAAGTAAAGAAGAAATACCGTTGGAAGCAACGTTTAAAACAATTTCATCTCTGGATCTTATTGATGCAGATAATGTCTTCCATAAAAATGTTTTTCCTGTTCCGCCATAACCATATATGAAAAAAACACCACCTTGATTATTTTCAATAGCTCTGATGATTTCTTCATATATACCTCTTTGCTCGTTTGTTAAAGCACTTAACAGTCGCCGATAATCGTTTTGTTGGTTAACAATGTCTTAATCTAGCTCTTCAGCTATCAAACGGTTATTTGAAGACTGAATAGAATCATCATCCGGATACGGCATCCCCCTAAATTCTTTAAGTGATAAATTATTCCGAATTAATATCTTCTCAATCTCAAACACCATCAAGTTCTTCAATTGAATTTCGGATATGCATATATCTGTAACATATATGACATAAATGTTAATTATAATAATTTTCTATGCATAAAAAATATTGAATATGTATAAAAAAATTATATATTTCTTTATTTCAAATAATAATTAAATTACTTGCCTGGAGACTTTAGTGCACGACGTTGGTTGTACAGAATACCATCTGCTAAATAATGTCATGTTTTTCCCATACGAATTCTGGTCTACTTTAAACTATTTGATATCAACATGATTGCAAATAATTACCTTAGAAAATAGCTAGATCCGGTGAAACTTGCTTCTTCAATGGCATCAACGTATTCCTTGTCATCATCTAAAAGTCCAAGAGCATAGCATGCATCTCTAAAAGTGGGAAATATTCTTCCATTTACATTTCGGATGTCTTCGAAGGACTTCGGACCTTTATTTTGTTGAGAAGAATCCTTAAATAATATGCTTCTCCCAGGGTTGGAGAAACCGTATGGATTCTTCCAATTGCATAACCTTTCTTCCTACGCTCCCAACGTCGAGGTTGAAGTTTCCATACGAACTTTGTAGGGAATTCAACGTAAGTAAGACTTCGAGCATCTTCATAGCTTTCATTACATTTCATCCAAACTAAGAACATTGAAGATGCAACAGAAGGTCTGTTTATTACATTCTCAATATCATCTTCATCATCAAAAACAACTTGTTGTTGACCAGGCAGATGAAATGGTAATCTCAATACAACGGGAGTCCTATAGTGAACATCATAACTAAATATACGCCATGAAGCTTCACATGTTGAAACATACTGGCAATCATAATATTCTTTAATTTCATCAACATACTTTTCATTCGTTTCTTCATTGTTATTTTCAACAACTGCTACAGTAGCTCTATCCAGTACCTTATTGATATACTTCAACAAATATTCAGTCGATGATGCCTGATTGCACCATTCAACATTAATGTGTGTATGATATCTTTTAAAAAGATATTTGTTGTAGGGTACCACATTTCTGTTGTCTAATTTAACACCCGACTTCTCAACATATCTTCCATCATTACGTCTTCGATATAATGGCAAACCATTATCGTCTAAAGAAGTTGTTAATGCCAAAAATTGATCTACCAAAAGTCAACTTAAGGAGTTTGTAGAGCTGATCAGTCAAAGGTAGTATTCTCACGACAAACACAACAAGAATAAATAAAAATAATGACAAGAGATTTGGTGACGCGGAAAAACCCTTTAACAAGGGAAAAAAACCGCGGACGATAGAAGCTACCGTTGTCGCACTATGGGAAAATGACGCCAAACAGGGACGTCATCCTTTGGAACTAAGATCGTACGTTTATAGAAAGAAAATACGAAAAAAACAAATAAGAATATCGTATGACTCTGGAGAATAATTGTATGATTCTTGAAGCTAGAGCGCGTATATGATTGATCAGGCTTCTTCGTCAGATTGAGGTTGGATTTTATAATTGGCGTCGGATGTAACGGTTTCTTGTCTTTAATGGTCTTCATGAATGCCTTTGATGACGTTGATTGTAACTGTCCAACGGACCTGTGTAAGATGTAACTGATGATTAACGGTTATTTCATTGATATACTTTGTATTGCAGTCATGTGTCGAGCGGATGTCTCTTATTTGTTTTTTGCACGTCATGATCGTTCAATGTGAATTTCATTCGACCATTGATCCTGAAGCCATAATAAACATTTATAAACCATGAAAATGTGTCTGGTCGAAGATAATAGTCAACGGTCATATGTTTTGGAGATTTTTACCCAAACAGTTTGCCCCCCAAATTCAAATTTTAAACGTTAGTTTTTTTATTTTGAATTTCCTAGACATGTGTCGCTGATCCCGCGAGTCTAGTCGTAAGGAAACTTAATCGTTTTGATTTAGTTAGAAAACGATAAGCTTTACTGAGTCATGATGACGTGTCGTGACCAATCCGTTGGAAAACGATAAGCCACGATGAGGTCATGCACATGCACAGGCACGCGTGGCTAGCTATCAAGGACAGGTGTCGGTCATCCGACAGAAGTAAGCCAAAAGGCGTGGGACAGGTGTCGCCACAGGGAGACGAGGCGACGATTTTGTGTCAGATTCGTGGATATAAAAGGAAACGATTCCTTTCCTTTTCTTCTTCTGGATTTCTTCGAGTTTTTAGGCGAGGAAATTTCTTCCCCAAACTACCTCTCGAAACAGCAACCTTCCGATTTCGAGGTTCTAAGATTCCATTTAAGGTACGATTTCATCCTTTTTATGCGCCAAAAGACCATAGCTAGAAAGCCAGTTAGAGGTTGGGAGGAATTTTCTTTTTCTGAGGCCCTTAGTTTAATTGAAGACTGTAGAGAGATGGTAGATCCCAAGAGTACCATAGTGACAGCAGAGGACCTCCAGGCATCTAAGGATTTGGCCGGCTTGCTGGCCGAAATTCATTTAAAAAGTCTGGATGAGCTTCGGTCGGCCGAATGTCCAGCGGGACATTTTGTTTTGTACGAATATCCTTTTAAGATAGGATTCCAATGGTCGTACTCTCGTCTGACCCGAGAGTTCTTGGAGCGATTTGACGTGTCGCTGGGGCTGATGATGCCCCAATTCTGGAGGATTATGGCAACAATCGAGCGATTGACATTCGATTGGGAGTCACCCTTTCCCATCCACGAACTTATTGTGGCGTATATGGTAAAGGCGGAGCCAAACCATCAATACAGTCCCTTCAGCCATTTCCGCAAGAAGCGGATTTTGGTCCAAGGGACTGCGGTGAACGACCGTGGGTGGAAGGAACGATATGTTTTTGGTCGGGTGTCTTCTGCCGACGGAAATAACCAATGGCTTACTCTGGGCTGACCTACTCATGATAAGCTTTCATCTTGGGTTTTCCTTCTACTTTCCAACCTTTCCGTTATTTGATCATTTTTCTTTTTACAGTCATAAATTTTGACGAAGCTCGCCCTCTTCCTGATTCGGACGCCAAGATCGAACGATTCCTGTTGATTCCTGATCGTATATTCAGGGCACAAGTTCGTCCATTCATTGACGAAGAAGTCGAGGATATCACTTACTTGGGGACATTGGAGGCTTCCCAAGGAGAGAAGGAAGAAGAAGAAAGAGAATAGATGACTGGTAAGCATCTGTTGCGTGTCTTCATCTACTCTTTCGGTTTTTCCCTGCTAACCAATTTCTCTGTTCGCATAGGTGAGACAGTTGGTCAGTCCGGAGAGGGTGCATCCCCATCTGGGGGCATTCCCTTGGATTCTACACCATCGAAGGGGGTAGCATCGTCGTCCCCTTCTGGTGGGGCGACAACTGCCAGAGCGACGGGGTCTTCTCCGTCCTTGAAGAAGGTCGATCCACCGACCTCTAGGTTAGACCAGCTGACGCTCCTTGCCCGTCGAGGCCTGGAGTTAAAAAGGAAAAGGGTCGAGACCTAAGCAGGAGTCAAGAGGTCTAGAGGGCCTCTCCTGAAAGAACCGTCTCTTGGGGTCGACGACCCTAAGAAGGCGAAGATGTCGGCGGTGACAAAACCGATCCCGACGACTTCAGTGTCGTCTGTGCCGTCGGTCATACCTGTTGCGCCTCCTTCGTCGCAGAAGAAAGGGAACAGTGGAGGCCCCTGCCTTTCGTTTTAAGGTCCCTTCAAATTTTATGAGGGAGGGGTCTGTGGATCGCCATAGGCTCTTTGGCGTTCTTGAAAACTTTAACGTTTTCAAGGATCGCTACGAGGGAGTGCATTTGGCCGATGCTCATACTATGCTCACGGAGCACGTCTTCCAGGTGATTTTCGAGTGTTTTTGGTCGTGTGTAGCGCGTATTCGTGCGTCATGCGACTTTTGTTTTTGATTTCTGGCGTCGTGCATCATGCATTTACATGCGATCATGCAACCTTGCGTTTCATGCCTTTAGTCAATCCAGAAGTTTTACTTGTTTATTCCAGGCTTTCCAGGCATCCCTTAGCATGTAAGCTAAGGTCGACAAGGCCTCTCAGACCGTGAAAATGGCCTTGTCCGTGGAGAAGAAGGCGCTTGAGCGCGAGGCGGCTGCATTGGCCAAAGAGGTGGCAGCGACGTTGAGAGCCGATGAACTCGTCATTTTCTTGGAGGGTGCTCGTGCTGATCGTGAGCATGAGAAGTGAGTGATCATTGAGCTCCAAGGTCGTTTGAAGACAGCCTCAGATCAGGTGGCGGCTTTGGAGGCCGAAATGGCAAGAGTCAGGGAGGCTTCCGCCAAAGAAGTCGAGGATCTGCGGGATCAGCTAGGCGAGGCCCAAGGAAAGATCGCTGACCTTAATGACCAATTGGAGGCCCTTGACTACTGTGGCCGTGCCAAGGTTAAGGCGGCGATTGCTCGCCGCCAGTTAAGAGGGTAAGATCCTCCGAAGGACGCCCAACTGATCGTCGATCAGTTCCTTTCCGCCGTTGGTGGCAGCAATACGGACTTGGATTCTGATGATGAGAAGGAAAGCGCTTCTTCCGTTGCTCCCCCTGCACCTTAGTTTTTATCTTCTAGTTGTTAGGGCTTTTTGGGACGACTTATCGTGGTCGTACCCCCCCCCCCCTTTTTAATCCCCCCTTTCGCTCAATGGAATTTTTAATTTTTCAACTGCTTTATCAAATGTTTCATAATTCAATCATGCATTTGTTTATTACTTTCATTCTGAAAATAACGTTGAAAAAACAAACCGGGTGTACTACAGGAATGAATTTAATCATAAGTCGTCGATGACTAGGACTTTAGAAAATAATGGATTTTCTGGCGATCGAGCCTCAAATCCATAAATTTGGAATTGCTCATATGAATGATGTATTTTAGTCGGTGAAGTCTCAGACGATTAAGTCTTTAATTTGCAAATCGTGCGTTATCGTAAAGATTGTGCGTTCCCGCAGAGGTCGTGCTTTCCTGCGACAGAAGATGAGTGTTAGGGGTGGTCGTTGGTTTGACCAATGACCCTCCGAAGCTCAAGTTAGTAATGGTCCGAAAGAGAAATAAAAAGAAATACATATGCAAAATAAATTAAAAGAAATATTTCTTCAAATGTACCGCGTTCCAACTACGTGGGATATTTCGACCGTCTAAGGTCTGTAATCGATAAGCAGCTTTTCCGACGACTGCGATTATTCGATAGGGTCCTTCCCACTTAGCGGATAACTTACCTGCGCTTTGCTCTTGAGTATTCTGGAAGACTCGTCGTAGGACGTAATCTTCTACTTGGAAGAACTTCATTTTGACTTTTTTGTTAAAATGACGTTTGACAGATTGTTGCTGGGATGCCATCTGAATATAAGCCAGATTTCTTAGCTCTTCGAGTGCATCGACATCGTAACTGAGGTCTACCAGGTTATGTTCGACAGAAGCGTGCCGAGCGAGCGGTAGGTTCGCTTCAATCGGTAAGACAACTTCACATCCGTATACCAATGAAAA
Organism: Silybum marianum; assembly: GCA_036898165.1. Taxonomy (NCBI): domain Eukaryota; kingdom Viridiplantae; phylum Streptophyta; class Magnoliopsida; order Asterales; family Asteraceae; genus Silybum; species Silybum marianum. Next base: position 26,843,242 of record CM072528.1, on the reverse strand, counting down.
TGGCGTTTGTCCCGCCGAAGCACGAGAAGTCGTACGATTAGTCCATAAGACAGAAGGCAATTCTTCGACCCAATGTCTTTTTGCAGCTTTGAGTCTTTTCTTGAGCAAATTGATAATCGTTTTGTTTCTTGACTATGCAAGTCTGTTAGATTGAGGATAACGAGGTGTGGACGTCGTAAGTTTAGTATTCCATTCTTCACAGAATTGTTCGTCTTATCACTTATGAACTGGGATTTGTTATCGCACACAATCTCGGAAGGAACACCAAATTTGCATATAACGTTAGTCCGGATAAAATATATCACCTCTTTATCTCGTATTTGAGAAAAAGTGGAGGCTTCTATCCATTTTGAAAAATAATTTGTAAGAACTAATAAATAAACTTTTTGCCCTGGCGCTGGCGGCAACTTGCCAACAATGTCCATCCCCCATCGCATGAAAGGCTATGGGACTAGTGACGAATGTAAAAGTTCGAAAGGTTGATGAGTCATACCTGCGTGTCGTTGGCATGCGTCACATTTTTGTACCTGCGTTACGACACCTTTTCGCAAAGTTGGCCAATAATAGCGTTGTCGAGAGATTATGTTCGCTAGGCTTCGTCCTCCATAATGATTTCCACAACTTCCCTCGTGCATTTCTTGAAGGACCTTTTAAGTATCACTTGGAATGAGGCATTGCAGGTTTAACCCGGTGGGCGAACATCGATATAGTTTTCCTGCAATCATTACATACCGGGAGGCTTTGAATCGAATTTGTTGGGCTTTCATCTTGTCCTCCAGGAGTCGGTCGTCTGTTAAATATTCACGGATTTCCTTCGTCTAGTCGTTTGATTCGTCCAGGGCTACCACTTGGTCATGTTTCTCTTCTTCCGTTGAGGGACTTGTCAGGTGGATCATGGGTATGGCATCGAAGGACGACTTTGACAAAGAGATCCCAAATTGGCAAGCGCGTCCGCTTGGGCATTCTGATCTCTAGGGATTTGCTGAATGTCGAAAGATTTGAACTTTTTTACCCGATCTTTGGCGATCTGCCAATATGCTGTCATTTTTGAATCTTTCGTCGTAAATTCTCCGCTCACCTGCAAATTTTTTGCCCCCAGATCGTATGTCAAATCTAGTCCTACAATTAGGACTTCATATTCCGTCTCGTTGTTGGTAGCTATGACGTCGTAGGATACGGAATAGACCGTTGTGCCTCCCTGTGGCGATTTCAAGACGATACAATTAGGACTTTTAGCACCTTTGAGTTCGTTAAGAAGGTTTTTCCTTAGAAGTTGGGATTGTTCCTCATTTAAGAGCATACCATATAATGCACTTAATGACAAGGTTTCAAGATTCTTTGACAGTTTTATACATGTAGTGTACACTGCCCATTGATCGGGCAATGCCTCCATGAATTTTGTCAAAATTTCAGCGTTTGAATATACCCTATCGACTGATTTAAGATCAATCAGCAGACAATTAAATCTCCGGTGAATTTGAGAGAGAGATTCACCCTTTTGATACATAAAGCTCTCGTATTTTCTTACAAGGTTTATGCATCTAGTCACTTTAACCTCAGAAGTTCCTTCATATTGGATACATAGAGTATCCCACATGGCTTTTGAAGTTCTCATTTTCATTACAGAATGATATACTTCATAAGGCAAAGACATTGCTATTATAGATCGTGCTTTCGCATCAATAGCAACTTCTTTCTTGTCTTCCTCAGTCCATCGATCTGGAGTTTTTACAATACTCCTTTCAGCGACGGCTAGGGTAGTAGCAGTAAAGTGTACGTGCTACTATGGCTGTAGGAACGAAAGGTCCGTTTTCTACATAGTATGGGATCTTAGGATCAGATCCCTCTAGAAAAAGTGACATTCTTTCTTTCCATAAAGGGAAATTATCATGGCTGAACCTTGGAGGTTTAGCTAAAGATCCGTTATCGTTGTAGTTTGTATTAGGGTTTGTCATTTTAAAATATGATCTAAAGAAGAATATTTTAAAGAGAAAGATAACAACACTGCTCTGATACCACTTGTTGGTCCCAATAAGGGTCTACAAGAGTTAAATATAAGTAAACAGTTTGTAGAAGGGGGGGGGGGGTTGAATACAAACACACAGATTTTAGCTTTTAAATGCGTTTATAGAAAATAAACAAATTTACAGTTACAAGCGGAATTAGAACAAGTTGAAAACCTATTCTATTGTAACTAAAGAAACACACAGTTTGAGCACAAGAAGATGAAAGAAAGAATACAGAGGGTATAGGCTAGAAGGAAGCATGCATGAAGATGAAGAAGATATCTTCATCTATTTATGCCACGTGTCAAGCTTGGATAGGAAGCTTGTCCTTGTAAATAAGACAACCATGCTTTTGGCCGAATATGAACAGTACCATATCAGATATGATGGGGACATAAGAGACAAGTCGTATGTCCTTTTCTGACATGGTTCTAGGTTTGACTTTTGTGCATCGAGGATAAGATCAAACTTTAATCTTGCAGAGGAAGCTTCATTTGATCGCTGACACTGAATGTTCAAGGATGAACTTCAGTGTTGCTGAGGCTTGACAAGACTTCACACTTTGAGTAGATAATCGCTGCTATCGCTGAACCGCTTCAGGTCACTTAGCTGATTATCTCTTTCTTCAGCTTTGGTCTTCGACTATCGCTGAATGGTCTTCTGGTGTGATAGCTGATCTTCAGGTCTTCAGAGATAAGCTTGTTGATCCTTGATCTTCAGCGATCGCTGATAGCAATCAGCGTATGCTATCGCTGAATTTGAACAAAAGCTTATCTAAGGAATTTCACTAAGTATAGTAAAGGAATCATATTCAAATCACTTAGAGGAGTTATGATCAACATCTTAGATGTTAGAGGATCCATAGACGTGTAAGATCGATGGTCGTTCGTCTTGGATCGCCACATCAAGCATTTCTTTGACTGCTGTTTTCTCCAGTTCGGGGCTGAAATCCGCAATGAAGCCAACTAAAACTTGCGATTTGATCGCGATTCGAGGCTTATAATTGATATCGTAGTTACTGAGATAGATGCTCCATTTTGCGCATCGACCTGTAAGCTCGGGTTTTCTTAACACATATTTCAATGGAAAGTTAGTGACGATATTGATAACATGCGATTCAAAATAATGCCGAAGCTTTTTGGTCGCCGTGACCAATGCTAGAAGTAATTTCTCCATAGATGTCTACCTTTTCTCTGCGTCGAGCAAATGTTTACTTACATAATATATTGGGAGTTGGTGCTTGTCCTCCTCTCGGACGAGGACGACACTCACTGAGTTTGAACTTACCGCAAGGTATAAATGAAATTCTTCTCCGTCTTTTCGCTTGTACAATAGGGGTGGTGACATCATTTATTCCTTTGACGCTTGCAGAGGATTCTCATGATCGCTCAACCAGTAGAAACCTTTATTTTTTCTGAGGACATTATAAAATAAATGACATTTATCGGACGATTTAAAATAAACCTGTTGAGCGCGGCTACCCGTCCGGTGAGCCTTTGGACTTCTTTGAAATTTCGAGGCGATTTGATTTCGCTAATCGCCTTGATTTGATCAGGACGGGCTTCGATTCCCCGTTGAGTCACCATATGTCCTAGGAACCTTCCTGCGTGTACTCCGAAAGAACACTTGGTTGGGTTCAGCTTCATTTTGTATTTTATGAGTACGTCGAATGATTGTCGTAGGTGTCCCACACGATCAACTGCATGCTTGGATTTGACCAACATGTCATCAATGTACACCTCCATTGTATCTCCTAGATATTTCTTGAACATCCGGTTGACCGGTCGTTGGTATGTCGAACCTGCATTTTTAAGACCAAAAGGCATTACTTTGTAACAATAAATACCTTTGTCGGTCATAAAGGCCGTTTTTTCTTGATCATTTGGGTGCATGGGAGTCTGATTATATCTGGAGTGTGCATCGGGAGATGCCCCTATATAATCTTTTCGAATAGGATGATCCAGGTCGAGATCAACCCCTTGTGGCTGTATGTCGTTGGTCGGATTTTTTTGGTTTTGTAACTGATAGATGTGCTCCCTGGAAGGTTTTTTTTGTCACCTTGTAATATTTGTGCGTTATTTTCTGTTCACTTTTGATCTATTGAACTCCCCATGGGGTCGGGAATTTAAGTACTTGATGGTATGTCGAAGGGATAGCTTTCATGTCGTGGATCCATGCTCTACCGAGGATAACGTTATATGCAGACGGACAGTCGATGACGTCGAATCTGGTCGACTTATTGATTCCTTTCGCATAAACAGGGAGGATGATTTCCCCGATGGTATAAGCTGCATCCCTGTTGAAGCCTACTAAGACCGTTAAACGTCGCATGATCTCATTTTCGTTAATCCCCATTGTTTAAGGGCATTAAGGAAAATTATATTGACTGAGCTGCCTCCGTCGATTAGTACCTTGTTCGTGGGATAATCCCCGATTGTCAGTCGGATTATAAGAACATTGTAACGCTTAGGGAACAGATCGTCCAAACGGTTGTCGAATGTGATAGGCATGTTTCCTAAATCGACGTCCGACTTTGATCCAAGTTGTCCATATTGGAATTGTTGGTTGGCGTACTGATGTTGCTGATTGTAGAGTTGTGGTCGACCGATATAATGAGATTTTGGTGATTTCGGGTCGGGTGATGGCGGAGGTAGCGGGACATAACTCCCAAGAAGATTTCTTTGCGTTTCCAATTGTTGAATGCGTATTTGTGCGACATATAATTCGGCCTTTAAAGCTGTTCCCGTGGGATTAAAAGAAAATGTGACAACTGTCAAATTTGAGCTTCCAGGTTAGCTCTTATTAAGTTTATATTAGTGTTATTTTAGATAAGTTATAAGATTGGGAGTTAGTTAGATTAGATTGACCGAAAATTTGTAGAGTTACCGGTAATTGCTTAGAAAGTCCGGTTCCGACCCGTAACTATCTGAAACGTCCTATATAGTGCCAAATGCTCTAATTTATACCCGAATTATTTAAAATATGAACTTTTAATGTGTCAAGTATAAAATTTTATTTTTATAGAATTAAATCACTTTTGGGCTTGCATTTTGAGGAAAAAGACCAAAATTGAGAAAAATGACATTTTTTTATTTGTTTGGGCTTGAGTTTTTTTTTAAATTGGGTTTGGAGTGGGGCCCATTAGCATGGCCGGCCCCCCCTAACCCCCCAAATAAATATTTTTTTTTCATTTCCTCCTCATTTTGCATGTTGAAAATTTGAATTTCTCTCTTCTCTCTCTCTAAAACTCAAGGGTTTTCTTCAAAAACCCTCCTTTTTCCTTTAAGTTCCAGCCAATTTCTTTATCAAAAACCCATCAAAGTACAAGGTTATTGAAGATATTCAACACATTTCATCATCCAAGTAAGTAGTAACATCATCTCCACCATTTTCTTGTCAATTTTGAGTGAAAAACTCACTTTTTCTTGCATTTTTAGTCACATACTTCTAACCTCTGAAACTTTCTGAGTTTATGGAGAGATTATACACCAAAAACATGTAAGTTTTTTCATATAATGGTGGTAATCTATGACCCAAACATTTGAACTCAAGAAAGTAGGTAAAAATCATGTTCCATGATGGTTTTAATCATTGAAAAGAATACTACAAAATATATATTTGTGTTTGTGTCGTCCATTTTTCTTGCTAATAACACGTCCAAATGCTATAAATCTTCTTCTAAAAGTTTATTTTATGAGTTGTGGTTATAATCCAAGTGGTCTCACTCAAAAACATTGAGCTTTGACCCTCCAAATGCATAAAACAAGTTGGATATGCATCTGGAAGTTTAACAGTAGGTAAACCCTACTTTGAACAACCATAACTCTCAAAATAATAATCCAAATTACTTGATTTTTCTTCTGGAATTTAATCTAATGAGTTACCTTTCAAATGCCACTGGTTTCACTCAAATATATGGTGATTTGGGGTTTCAACTATTCAAAACAAAATGAGTGTGCAATCTGTCCAAAGATGACAGATTTGTGCATCCATGTTCAAATGACCATATATCCTTCAAAACTCAATGAAAAAGGATGATTTTTCTTTTGAGAGTCAATTTTATGAGTTATCATCTGTTTGCAAGTGGAATCACATGAAAATATGGAGTTTGGCCCCTCCAAACACCTAAAACATTTTAGGTATGCAAACTGTGAACCCACTAGAAGGTAAACTCTACTTTGTGTAATAATATCTCTTTTATTAATTGTCCGTATGCATAATTTTTCATCTGGAGTTTTCTTTTACGAGTTAGGGTTCATATGAATGCAGTTTCATTCAAAAATATGAACTTTTGAGACATTAACCAACTTATTAAACTTAAGTGTGCAATTTGTCAACTAATGGCAGATGTGTGCATGAAACTTTGTGGTGCCATATCTTCCTCATAACTCATTCAAAATGAGTGATTCTTCTCTTAAAAGTTTCCTTTATGTGTTATACTTATAATCCAACTAGAAGTTCTGAAAAATACTTAGTAGAACTCCTCAAATGATTGTTTTACTAATAGGGTGTAATCTGCCATACTTGCTGTGACACACTGTTTTTTATGAATTATTTGAACCCTTTTTATATGTCCAAAATGCATGAGATTTGGTCACAAGGACCTTAACTCAGTAATGTATCACACATAAAAATATGGGAAATTTATTCGTTTTGGATGTTACATTAATCTAATCATTTTTAGGACTTAAAGTTTCTGTCAGAAAGTGAAACTTTGAAATTGTTTGATTTCATGAATTTTGATCACTTGAAGGACTATAACATTACATTTTCGGTATAATTTATATCATTAAAGAGCATATGTGCATTATGTGTAACGGGATAATAGTAGACCAACTTGGACATATAAGGACTCATAAGCGCTCTAATAGTAATCGTTAGACATATAAGTGACCATTTGGGTACGTTGCTTTATTAGGTAAGCGTTAGGCCGTCAAACGGACATCTCAGGTATCTATTTGGAAGCTTTTGCTATAAGGTGAGTATTCACGGCCCCTCTTTTTAAATGTTTATACGTTTTGGGGTGTAAAGCATGTTGTTTTAAAGGAAATTGAATTGATTTATATTGATTAATGAAAAGCATATAAATCATTATGATGAGCAAATTTATATTACACAAATGATATGTTGAGTTATGTGAAGTCCCCGTGTTACACTACTATTTAACTCTGTATTTGTTTTGAGCCGATGATAATTATGGATAGCGTTATTTGTTTGACATATCCACCTAACTAGCAAGTAGGGGTGCACTTTATCAATTAAGAATGCTCTACACATGTGGACTTTAGGTCCACCGCTGAGGTAGTTCGTGGGGCGTAGAATGTCGTTTAGGCTTAGTAGTGGCTCAATATTTTAATATCATGTGTAATTATAATTTGTATTTTTTCTCATAAAAGTTAAAATATTAAAGTTGATGCTAACATCCGATTCGCTATTATTATACCTTGCATATAAAATGTTTTGTGCATTTGAAAACCTGTGAACTCACCAACTCTTTGTAGTTGACCCTTCTATTTTATCATGCTTTACAGAAAATTAGAAGGTAACCGATCAAGTTTAGCATGTTTTTGTGGAACACCAATCACATGTCTATTTTGTCGTAATTTGTTTATTTAAGACAGAATAGTCAAGTTGTAAACTTTATAAAAACTTTAAACTTTGACGTTATAAATATATGTATGGTTGGTGTTTATATTTCTATTATTATGAAACCTAGAACTGTCGTACCTCGTGTTTCCGCTTTAGCGGGGTGTGACAGACTTGGTATTAGAGCCTTAGGTTATAGAGAACACCGGTTTTCTAACAAAAACCATACACTATAACTATTTAATTGTTTCCTTAGATAAATTTAAAAATTTAAAAACCTACTACTAGTATAACTAGAATAGGCATCGTTCTAACATATCATCATGTCTAAATATGGTATGAATGAGAAGGGATTTGGACTAGTTATACTAAAAATCAGCTTAGATCGGAAAAATTTTATTTCAAATTGAAAAATATGATTTTTTTATAGTTCACATGAGTATTATAAAATGTTTCTGACATTTATAATTTTTTTAATTTCACAGCATCATGTCGTCATTTGAAAATTCCCCAGATGAGTTCGGCTACGTTACCGGCCGAGTTAGAAGAGACTACCCAAACCACAATGACTATGACCCATCCGAGCATAGTCACGAGGAGGATACCGCTGACTCATCCGCTAGATCACTTACTTCCATGCCAGTACCTTCACCTACTGCCGAGGGTTACATCACGAGGACCGAGGACGATAAGGACCGATCGAAAGCGCGTTCTCCCTATTAGGAGGGTGACTTTCACGGTTGCTTCCGTACCTTCGGAAGAACCATCCCAGTCGCGATCCTGTTCGCGAAGTGTGACTCCTCCTCCCCCGACGATAGGAGTCCCTGTACCGCGACCACAGGGCTTGACTGCGTTGGAGCACGCGTGGGTCTCAGGAATGGTTAATGATGTAGAGCTCCACAGGATGAGACTGGACCATTACCGACATTCCTTAGACGACATCCTGACGATACTGCACACACATGATGAATTTACGAATAGAGTCATGGAGGTGGCCCTTGATGCTAGAGGGGCAATTCGGAGGATGCACACATACTTAGCATGGACGATAGGAGTTCTAGTGATCTTACTAGGAGTGTTGATTAGGTTGATGTTGCACTAGTCGACCTCTTTATTTGAAGCTTTTTGGGATTGAAACACTGTTATTTTGGGATTTGTTTGTTTTAAGTTGTAAACAATTTTTTATCTTTTTGGAACAATATTTTGAAACTTATGTTGAAATGTTTGATTTTTATCTATGAAAGCTATGCATGTATTCTGATTCTGGTATATTGTTTGAATGTATGTTTAGATGATTAGTACTAGACGTATATTATATTATACGCTTAAACTTAGTAAGTAGAATTAGTTCGGAAATAGCAATAGAAATCTGATCGAAACTCGTTTGAAATTGTGTTTTAGAACAATGCCGCCAAGGAGACAAACTCCCGATGTTGCACGACTGGTATCCAAACAGCTCATGGCAGCACTACCAGGTATTGTTAGCCAAGTAGCAGCTGACCTGACTACTAACAAAAATAACAACCGAGGATTAGGAGATAGGGAATGTACGTATAAATCCTTTAGGAGTTGTAACCCTACTGAATTTCACGGAACTGAAGGAGCCGTCGGTTTATTGACCTGGTTAGAAAGCATGGAGTCTGTTCTCCACATTAGTAAGTGTACCGAGGGAAAGAAGGTAGAGTTTGTTGCCTGTCTCTTACAAGGGCGAGCATTAACCTGGTGGAACACTTAAGTATAAACGCGAGGTAGGGAAGCGGCAAACAGTCTTACGTGGGAAGATTTTCAAGAGGATGTCGAAGGAAGAATATTGCCCAAGGAGTGAAATTCAGAAGTTGGAAGCAGAGTTGTGGAATCACGAGATGAAAGGGAATGATATAGACTCTTACACAGCCCGTTTTCATGAGCTAGCAAAAATGGTACCACATCTTGTAACACCTGAAGAAAACCGAGTTGATAGATATGTGTGGGGTTTATCTCCGGAAATACGTGGAGATGTTACTTCGGCAAACCCGAAAACTTTACAAGAAGCAGTGAGTTCGGCAACCAGACTCACCAATAATGCTACACGTTCAGGGTTGTTTACAAAAGACAAGGCTCAAGGCAAGAGGAAGATGGAAGAACCCACAAGAAGGCAATCTGGGGGAAGAATGGGCAAAAATCTGAGAATGTCAGAAAACTATGGGAATGATGGTTCAAACGAGTTTAAAGACTCAAATTCTTGAAGCACAAAAAGAAGCTTTAAAAGATGAGAATTTGAAGAATGAAACCTTGCGTCACTTAGAAAAAGAATTTTAATTACAATCAGATGAAGTGCATTACTTTAAGAATAAAGTATGGGTACCAAAGGTTGGTAATTTACGATCAACCATCTTGGATGAAGCCCATCGATCCAGATATTCAGTTCACCCAGGCGCGGATAAGATGTACAAGGATCTGAAGGAATACTATTGGTGGCCAGGAATGAAGAAAGATATTGCTTTATACGTAACTAAGTGTTTGACATGTGCTCAAGTCAAGGCTGAACACCAGAAACCATCCGGTCTACTTCAGCAGCCTGAAATTCCTCAATGGAAGTGGGAGCAAATAACCATGGATTTTGTAACCAAGCTACCGAGAACTGGAAAGGGTCACGATTCTATATGGGTTATAGTTGATCGACTTACAAAATCAACTCATTTCATTCCCATCCGCAAAGATTCAGTATGGAAAGGCGTGCACAAATTTACATTAATGAAATAGTTACACGTCATGGTGTATCTATTTCCATTATCTTAGATAGAGACACTCGTTTTATATCACGATTTTGGCAGTCTCTTCAAAAGGCATTGGGTACACGTTTGGATTATAGCACTGCCTGTCATCCTCAAACGGATGGACAATCGGAAAGAACTATTCAAACAATAGAGGAGATGTTGCGTGCGTGCGCAATAGAATTTGGTGGGAGTTGGGATACCCACCTACCACTTGTTGAATTCTCCTATAACAACAGCTATCATGCCAGCATTCAGTGTGCGCCGTACGAAGCCCTATACGGACGTAAATGTAGATTGCCGCTTAGCTGGTTAGAAATCGGAGATAGACAACTGACCACACGCGATATCATTCAAGAAACCACTGATAAGATCTCAACCATCAAGGAAAGACTCAAGACAGCAAGAGATCATCAGAAGAGTTATGCGGATAATCGGAGAGAGCCATTAGAGTTCCAAGTGGGTGATAAAGTGCTTCTGAAAGTATCGCCATGGAAGGGACTAGTACGTTTCAGGAAGAGAGGCAAGCTGGGTCCCAGATACATTGGTCCATTTGAAATACTCGAAAGAATTGGACCGCTGGCATACAAACTAAAGTTACCACAGGAAATGAGCGCCATCCACGACACGTTCCATGTGTCAAACTTGAAGAAATTCCTGGCAGATGAAACATTAGTTCTATCCTTAGAAGATGTTCAGATTACCGATCGATTAGAATTCATCGTAGAACCAATCGAAATCCTTGACCGAGAAGTCAAACGGCTGAGGCGCAGTAAAATCCCTATTGTTAAAGTTCGCTGGAATGCGAAGCATGGCCCAGAGTATACTTGGGAACGAGAAGATTTGGTGAAGCATAAGTATCCTCGCCTGTTTGCGAACGCCCCGGAGAAAGCTAGTTCTTAAATTTCGGGACGAAATTTCTCTAACAGGGGGAGACTGTGGCAACTGTTAAATTTGAGCTTCCAGGTTAGCTCTTATTAAGTTTATATTAGTGTTATTTTAGATAAGTTAAGATTGGGAGTTAGTTAGATTAAATTAACCGAAAATTTCTAGAGTTACCGGTAATTGTTTAGAAAGTCCGGTTCCGACCCGTAACTATCGTAAACGTCCTATATAGTGCCAAATGCTCTAATTTATACCCGAATTATATAAAATACGAACTTTTAATGTGTCAAATATAAAAAATTTATTTTTATAGAATTTAATCACTTTTGGGCTTGCATTTTGAGGAAAAAGACCAAAATTGAGAAAAATGACATTTTTATTTGTTTGCGCTTGAGTTTTTTTTAAATTGGGTTTGGAGTGGGGCCCATTAGCATGGCCGCCCCCCCCCCCCTAACCCCCCAAATAAATTTTTTTTTTCATTTCCTCCTCATTTTGCATGTTGAAAATTTGAATTTCTCTCTTCTCTCTCTCTAAAACTCAAGGGTTTTCTTCAAAAACCCTCCTTTTTCCTTTAAGTTCCAGCCAATTTGTTTATCAAAAACCCATCAAAGTGCAAGGTTATTGAAGATATTCAACACATTTCATCATCCAAGTAAGTAATAACATCATCTCCACCATTTTCTTGTCAATTTTGAGTGAAAAACTCACTTTTTCTTGCATTTTTAGTCACATACTTCTAACCTCTGAAATTTTCTGATTTTATGGAGATATTATACAAAAAAAACATCTAAAAATGTTCATATATTTGTGTTTGTGTCGTCCATTTTTTGCTAATAACAAGTCCAAATGGTATGAATCTTTTTCTAAAAGTTTATTTTATGAGTTGGCGTTATAATCCAAGTGGTCTCACTCAAAAACATTGAGTTTTGACCCCCCAAATGCTCAAAACAAGTTGGATATGCATCTGAAAGTTCAACAGTAGGTAAACCCTAATTTGAACAACCATAACTCTCAAAATAATCATCCAAATTACTTGATTTTTCTTTTGGAATTTATTCTAATGAGTTATCTTTCAAATGCCACTGATTTCACTCAAAGATATAGTGATTTGGGGTTTCAACTATTCAAAACAAAATGAGTGTGCAATCTGTCCAAAGCTGACAGATTTGTGCATGCATGTTCAAATGACTATATCTCCTTCAAAACTCAATGAAAAAGGATGATTTTTCTTTTAAGAGTCAATTTTATGAGTTATCTTCTGTTTGCAAGTGGAATCACATGAAAATATGGAGTTTGGCCCCTCCAAACACCTAAAACATTTTAGGTATTCAAACTGTGAACCCACTAGAAGATAAACCTTATTTTGTGTGATAATATATCTTTGATTAGTTGTCCATAATGCATAATTCTTCTTCTGGAGTTTTCTTTTATGAGTTAGAGTTCATATGAATCCAGTTTCATTCAAAAATATGAAGTTTTGAGGCATTAACCAACTTATTACACTTAAGTATGCGATCTGTCAACTAATGACAGATGTGTGCATGCAACTTTGTGGTGCCATATCTTCCTCATAACTCATTCAAAATGAGTGATTCTTCTCTTAAAAGTTTCCTTTATGTGTTATACTTATAATCCAACTGAAATATCTGAAAAATACTTAGTAGAACTCCTCAAATGATTGTTTTACTAACATGGTGTAATCTGCCATACTTGCTGTGACACACTATTTTGTATGAATTATTTGAACCCTTTTTATATATCCAAAATGCATGAAATTTTGTCACAATGACCTTAACTTAGTAATGTATCACATATAAAAATATGGGAAATTTTGTCATTTTGGATGTTACATTAATCTAATCATTTTTAGGACTTCAAGTTTCTGTCAGAAAGTGAAACTTTGAAATTGTTTGATTTCATGAATTTTGATCACTTGAAGGACTATAACATTACATTTTCGTTATAATTTATATCATTAAAGAGCACATGCATTATGTGTAACGGGATAATAGTAGACCAACTTGGACATATAAGGACTCATAAGCGCTCTCATAGTAGTTGACCCTTCCGTTTTATCATGCTTTACAGGAAATTAGAAGGTAACCGATCAAGTTTAGCGTGTTTTTGTGGAACACCAATCAAGATTTTATACATGTTTATTTTGTCGTAATTTGTTTATTTAAGACAGAATAGTCAAGTTGTACACTTTAAAAAACTTTAAACTTTGACGTTATAAAAATATGTATGGTTGGTGTTTATATTTCTATTGTTGTGAAACCTAGAACTGTCGTACCTCGTGTTTCCGCTTTAGCGGGGTGTGACAGAAAACGTTAGTAATGGTTGCGAGTGTCGGAGAATTCCTTTGATCGGGTCCCACGAAAGGCGACAAACTGTTAATGCCAAAAACTGATATACCAAAACTCAACTAAAGGAGTTTGTAGAGCTGATCGGTCAAAGGTAGTATTCTCACGACAAACATAGCAAGAATAAATAAAAATAAAGACGATATTTGGTGACGCGGAAAAACCCTTTAACGAGGGAAAAAACCGCAGACGATAGAAGCTACCGTCGTTGCATTATGGGAAACTGACGCCAAACAGGAACGTCGTCCTTTGGAACTAAGATCGTACGTTTACAGAAAGGAAATACGAAAAAAAATAAGAATATCGTATGAACTCTGGAGAATAATTGTTTGATTCTTGAAGCTAGAGCGCAGATTTGACTGATCGGGCATCTTGTCAGATTGATCTTGGATTTTATAGTTGGTGTTGGGTGTAACGGTTGCTTGTCTTTAATGGTCTTCATGAATGCCTTTGATGAAGTTGACTGTAACTATCCAACGGGCCTGTTTAAGATGTAACTGATGATTAACAGTTATTTCATTGATATACCTTGTACTGCAGTCGTGTATCGAACGGATGTCTCTTATCTGTGTGTCGCTCGTCATGATCGTTCGATGTGAATTTCGTCCGACCATTGATCCTGAAGCCATAATAAACATTTATAAACCATGAAAATGTGCCTGGTCGAAGATAATAGTCAACGGTCGTATGTTTTGGAAATTTTTACCCAAACAGAAGTATGTTTAGAATAACGTTTCGGAACGTTTTTTGAACACTTTCTATCAATCATACAAGGACATTTCATGTTTTGTATACCACAAGGACCATGAATCATAAACTCCTTGACAAGTGAATACAATACTGGATCTTCATTTTTGTCCGGTATTTCAGCAAAAATCATCGGATCAATTTGTTGAACGGTAGGTAACTTGAATTGGGAGTTGCATAAATAGGCATATATGACTGTGAGGAAAACTTGCTTCTGAAACTCCAACGTATAAACAACTACAAGAAAATAACATGTTAAAACTTATCAGTTAATAAAAAATACTTTAATATACTTCTTGAAGCTATAATTTTCATATACATGAAATTATAAATTTTCGGTATAGATTTGTTTCAACAATACAACGAATACTGCATCGAAAATAGGGTAGAAACAAAATATTATTAATTTTTATATGCATATGACATACAAATTACAGATATGAAATATGTGTATCCAATCTTGGTAACGTTAACATACCTGCTTGAACTCTACCGAATATGGAATTGTCTTTGAAGTCTTTTATTAGTGCATCAAGTTTCATCTTAAATAGCCGACAAAGTATATCTGCTTTATCTTCTGGATTTATCGTAGTGTCTTTAAGAAACCGTTTCATTTCTAGCCACTTACGGTTACAGGTAACGGTGATGAAAAAATCGGGATATCCGAACCACTTACAAAGAGACATTGCATCCAAATATTTTGCTGCATGTACCGAGCACCACCGGTAAAAAAAGACGGCAATATAACACGTTGACCATTGTTAGATACGCTGGTATGTCCTTCTTGATGTACATTACTTAAGTTTTCCTAACTTTCGCATCTTAATACTTTTGCTGGTTACGTATGTAATGCGTTTTTTCACTTTCAATCATCGTATAACCATCAACAATAAATTGTTAAAGAAGTCTTCTTGCATTCAAGATAATCGAGAACGTATTTAACCTATCTTGCAGCCTAAATGAAAAAAAATTCTCATGGTTACGGTATGACTTTTATTTTTTGCGCTGGATATTATACCTCTATGATGAATATCAACTCTGTAACCATCTTGTCCATATGGAAACAATATTGGATACTGAAGAGGAATGTACGACGGATGCAATTCACTTATCTGTTTTAGGTTACCTGATTTTTTCTTTACTACAATATCCCTAGATTCTATAGTATCACTGTTATCTCCAACGATTAGAGCGAAAACTTTGGAAGCAGTAGGCAAGTGATAGGTTCTTCCATCCTCTTGTCGTTTGCCGATGAGTCGTAATTTGAATTCAACATCAGGATATAATTCTACACAAATTCTTGCCATCCTATAAGACTTGACGAACATATTATTCGAATCAAGCATCCTCTTCAAATAATTGATAATATCCAAATCAAGAGATTCAGAAGCTGACATAGAACCTGTTTTTTCTTCACTGATAAATAAGAAAATAGGTTCAGTTACATAGAGTTAGATACAATTTTACATGAAAATATCAGAAGTTACTTATTATTATGATTAATGTAAATCAATGTATGAATATTTAAAAGTATAGTGAACTAATTATAAAGAAAAAGGTATACCTAAAAGCATGTCGTCTATTTGAAACTTTGTTTTCCGTATCGTAAACATAAAGCTAGAGAATTTAGGTTTTGCTCCGTCAGCAGGTAGAAGACTGCCGATTCTATGATAATTTTGTCCACAAAGCCGAAATACATATGGGACATTACCTCTGTTCACTGAAGAATTAACTCTTCCACCCATTGAAGTAAATGAAAACATTGAATTATACCAGCGAATATTTTTCAGAAAATATTTACTTTTAGAACCTAAACCACGAAAAAGATCCGAATAACTTCCAATTATTTCTTTATCTTTGGGAAGTTGAACCTTGCCGTACATACAACAAAGCGAATAACTTGTTTTTTGACCGCATCTCTTTCCCCGAACAGCTTCAGAATTCCATAACTTTGCTTCATACATTTGACATATAACATTTTGGTCACCATCATTCAAGTACTCTGCTTAAATAAAAAATTATTAAAAAATAAGAGTGCTATAACAATAGTATTACCAAATTTACTACTTATTTAGAATTTGTTTAATTAAACCCACCGTTAGACATCCCTTGTAAAATATTGATGGGCTGATGTTCAGATGCAAGCATGAACTGAAGTCGATCTTCGGAATAATATCTACGTTTACATCTTTCCTTCTTAACACATAATGTCCCGAAGATAACTTTTGCATTGATGATGTCCTCTCACTTGTAGAAGAATCATTAAACGTCAATCCATCATTAGCTGTTACCTTCATTCTCTTGTTTGATGGTGGTGTAACAGTAGTATTATTTTCACATAACACATCTGATAAATTAAAAAACAAATATTAGAAATGATCATCTTTCATTTACTAAATTATAAAAACAAATTAACATTATTAAAAGTATAAGACAACATTACATACCATTTGAAATATCAGATAAAGGTGTTCTGATGGTTGAATTGGCAGATTCACGTCCAATTGTTGCATGTCCATATTCACAAATAGTTTTTTTATTCATACTAGTGTTCGACATCGCGCGTTGAGCGATGATCAAAACACATATCAAATAGGATATAAAAAACATACGATACTATATCAACTCAAAACTTGTGGATATTAAATTTTCATTTTACATTTGTCAATACCCTCTCAATATTTCAAGACACCCCCCGTCCTCTCATATTTTCAACTATCTCTACCAATATTTCATTTTATCATCAATATGAGATAACAATAAAAGCTCAACTATAATTCATTATTTGAGAAATCCTAAATTCTCATTATCACAATACCTTCTAGCAAACATTTCTTTCATATTCTTTTTATTATATTTATATTTATATTCATTATTGTTTTGATTTAATTCTAATGAACATTTTGTATTTAATAATATCGAAAGTGAATGGTGTTGTTTTTTTAATAAACTATTTTAAACACATTACTTTAAAATTACCATTTAATGCAAAAAATGGATTGCAAGTGATTCATTTTTAGTCAACCAACATTTTTAATCTTCAAGACATTTCCCGCTCCTTTCGTATACCTAACTAACTTTTTACAATATTTGTATCATTTGATGATGTCATGTGAATATCTCGAATTTTGTAAAGTGTATGGCCAACCAATAACGATAGGTTCATAGAATTCCTTTATATATTTATATTGCTATAGATTTTCAAGTTATTCCCCATCCTTTTATATATTCAACTATATTTTTCAATATTTCTCCTTCTCATCAGCATGAGATAACCAACATCAACCACAATTTGAGGATACAAAATTCTCATTCACCATGTTAGTACCTTATAACTTTCATTTATAGACTTATATCTTTTTTACTTAAAAATGTGGGATATCCTCGCATTCCTTTCATATACGCAACTACATTTTCTAATATTTCTCATTCTCATTCACGTGAGATAACTCAAACTCAATAATTCATGATTTGAGCGTATTAAGTTTTCATTATGTTAATACCTTATATCCTTCATTTATATATTTGTGTTGAACGGTAGTGAAAATATATTATTAGAAAATCCGTAATAAGTTAAGATAAAATGCAATTTGATAACTGACAACTAATGATTATCATTTTCATTCCTTACCTTCTAATACCCCTAACCAATTAACCAAACAATCACTAAATGTAATATAAGACAATAAAATAATTTGGACTGCTTAGATGTAAATTATATATTTCCATTGATATTGTTTATTGTAACGAAAATAATTCATACGTTGTCTTATTTTTATTGTTGCAAAATAATGTTTTGGCATAAAGTTAACAATCGCAGGAAAATGGTTAGTTGCAAGCATATGCGCACTGTTAACTGTTATGATGAGTGTATAAAATTAATCTTTCTAATTTTGCATTTTAGCTTATGAGGGATGTTTTTCATCTTAATTATTAACAAATTTTGAAATAGGTTGCAATAAAAACTACAATCAACAACCATATAAATGTACTTAGTTGAAGAAAAAAAAATGATTTCATACATAAAAAACAATACAGTATAAGATTTTTTTATATTATAAATTCATGTCCACCAGAAGATGAAATATGCACTTTAAATGATACATATTCATTTATTGAATATACATGATAGATATCAGAAGTAGCTTCTTCAAAAGAAGACTAGGTTCTGAAAAGAAAGATTCAGAAGTCTGAAGACAAATGAAGAAAAGCCTAAGGCATAACTTCTGAAGTGGCTACTTCAGAAGTTCTGAAGAAGTTCTGAAGAGGTTTCTGAAGACATTGAAGAAGTTCTGAAGATGTTCAGAAGTAGTTCTGAACATGTCTGTTATTTTTGTACTGTAACTTTAGCTTTTCCATTTATATATAAATAGATAGTTTGATAGTTTGTTATAACTAACGTTGATAGATAGAGCTTGTAAAGATACACATATTGTAATACAGTTCAGTGATCAATACTACATACAACTTCAGTGATCTAATTCTTGTTCTTGTTCTTTAATCTTTCTACATTCTTGATTGTTTGGGATCTAACAATTGGTATCAGAGCCAATTCATCTGTTCTTGACATTCAGAGAAGAACTTGTCAGATCTGTCAGTTCTTGATTTTCTTGATTGATAAATTCAAGATTCAATTTCAGGTGAATTCACGATCTATTCCTTAATCAAGGATGTCGAAAGAAATCGTCTCCATCGGATCAGAAAACTAAACCACCAACTCTGTTTTTGGGTGAATATCATCAATGGCGAATCAGGATGATTCAGTTCTTGGATAATATTGATGAAACGTTAATGCAATCGATCATAAATGGCCCTCTGGAGGTCTATGTGGAAATACCATCAGTACCAAGAACTGAGTCAACTCCTAAGATACCTGCTTCAAGAATCAAGAAAAGCCCAGATATGTATAGTACAGCTGAGAAAGCTCAAGCTAAAATTAATAAAAGGGCATTAACTCTTCTTACAATGGCCATTCCAAATGAAATATTCAATAGGGTAGATAGTTTAACATCTGCAAAAGCCATGTGGGATGAGGTTGAAGCACAAATGCAGGGTAGTATAAAGGCCCAAGCACAAAGATTGAATATCTGTGTGGGTACTTATGAAAACTTCAGGTATAAAGAAAATGAATCTATTACAGAGACTTATCATAGATTTAATAATATCCTGAATGATCTGAGAAGAAATGGTGCTCATAAATCAAACTCTGAGATAAATAATAAATTTCTAAACAATTTGGGGAATGAATGGTCAAGTTTTTCTGACAACATGGTTACCAGAAATCTTTCTAGAAAATCTATTCATGATGTCTATGGCATTCTGTTTCAACAAGAAGACAAAATCAAGACTAGACAGAATGAACAAAAGAAGGCAAATGAAACAGTAGCCTTGTTGAGCAAAAAGTATAATAATTCTATGACCATCTCTGCTAAGAGCAAAATTTGTGAATTCCCAGAAACAAACTTATGTGATGGGGATGAATCAGATGAAGAACTTAAGAGAATTTATGATAATATTGCTTTTATGACAAGACAATTTACTCGAAGATATAATAAAAAATATCAGAATAAACCAAAATCTGAAGTTGGTCTCAAGAAAAGTCAAGATGCTGGTCAAACTGAATCATCTGAACTAGCAAGATGCTTTAATTGTGGTAAACCTTGTCATTATGCAAGACAGTGCAAAATGCCCAAAGTAAAAAACTCAGGCTACTATGAGAAAAAGCATCTTCTTGCTAAAAAGAAGGAGCTTAATCCAGCTTTGGTTACCAAATATGAAGAGTATTGGTTAAACTGGAGTGATGGTGAATATGATGAAGAAGTAACTCATTATGCATCAAACTGCTATATGTGCCAAATGGATCTAGAAGATAAACATGCACATGATTCTGAGGTAATTTCTTCATCTTCTAAACTAAATACTGAAATAAATTACTCTTCTGAACCAAATTCTGAATCAAATTCTGAATCAAATTCTGAACAACTTTCTGAAAATTCTGAAATGCAAAATCAAGTTCAAAATATGTATTCTGAATTTGAAAGTCTCAAAAACAGAATTAAAGGTGAAAGAATGTTAGTAAATCAATTAAGAGCTGAAAGTCAAATTTATAAACAAAATTGCCAAGAAGCTGAACAATCTCTTGAAAAAATTTCTGAAGAAAAATTATTGTTAAAAGAAAAGATGGAAAGTTTACAAAAAGATATCATAAATGAAATATCTGAAAAAGAAATTCTGAATGTTAAAATGAACTTTCTGAATCAAGAAAGACTTGATCTCTACAAAAAGATTAAGGAATTGGAAGATCTGAACTTTAAAAGAAGACAAACAGAATAGACTCTGAATATTTTAACAAACCAGACTCAAAATTCAAAATTTTATAACATCAAAGCAGGTTTGGGATATAATGAAAGTCAAATTCTGAAAAAGGCACCTGCAAATCTTTATGAATATTCAAAAATGAAATTTTTTTAATGAAAATAATACATCTTCTGAACTTATTTCGAAAGTTCTGAAGTTTTTCTGAATCGTCTCTTTCAAACTTCTGAATTTATTCGCAGAAGTTCTGAACTTCTTCTGAAATTTTTTGAACTTTTTCTCAGAATTTTTCTTCCCATTATAAAGACTAATCGTGTGCCACGTGTTTTAATTTCATTGGCTAATCCTTAAGCACGTCGATTAAACGGTTCATTTAACCGAATAAATGATGATTACTACTCTAATCACTCTTACTTTTGGCCACGTGTCCATTCACGATTATTCGGTCATTTATAATCCATGACTTCATCTTCGTCTTCACTTTCTAACAATCTTTCCCTCCGAAATCTTTCCCTGTTCATTGATTTTCATTCAAACTCAAGTTTTTCCTCATTTTCAACTATGTCGACTTCAAATGTTCAATCTGGAAAATCTCGTTTCAGTAACAGTAATGGATCATCAAGCAATGATTCATTCAAAATAGTTCCTACGAAGATAATGGTTGGATCAATGGAAATCAATCTCGATGATGAACAAATTTTAAAAGACACTGCTACTACTGTGATTTCTGAAGCTGGACCTTCAAATCCAAATCACAAATCAAACCCTAACCCTAACCCGCGAACTGACAAAATTGGGGAAACTTAAATCGAGCCTATTGAAGTGGCTTCTGAGTTAAATGTTGGTGTTGCTGACTCTCAATCTCGTGCACAAAGCAGTGATGGTCCTGATTTGTCCAAACTATATGTCCCTGAAGAGAAGCTACTTGAAATTAAGAAGAACAACTGCGCCCTGTATCTAAAGTCTACTGATTTCAATGAAGATCAAATGATCCTAATTGAAATTCTGAAGAAACATCCTCTACGAGCTTTGCTATCCAGGAAATTTTTGGTCCCTGCCTCTTATCTACGACAATGGTGGTTTCACGCAGAAGTTGATGAAGAAGCAGATGATATTTCTTCATATGTTCACGGCTAGAGAGTCTGCATTTCTGTTGAAGACATCAGAAGTATCCATTTTCTACCTAAGGAGGATGAAGGTGTTGGGAAAACTTCATTTGATCCTATTCCATCATCTTCTGAGATGATTTCAGACTTTATGAAGTTAGGATACTCTGAGCAACTCAATGCATTAAGCTCATTTAGAAGGAAGTGTTTACCTCCTATCTGGTATTGCTTGTTTACAATTCTGAACACTTGCCTTTTTGGTAAAAGCTCAAGTCTGGATCAAGCATCAACAAATGGGAGAATAATTTTTCATGGAGTAGCATTCAACAAGCATTATGATTATGCTTCTCTTATTTTTTATGAACTCAAGTTTGCAGTTTTGAAAATGAGAGGGTGGGTAGAAGAGTGAGAAAAAGAACTGAAGAGGGGAGACCACAAGTAAAAAATAAAGAAACTTGTGAAAAAGCCGGGCACCCACATCATCTATTACTCCACATCCTTTGGTGGGTAGTATTGAAAAAGCCAGTGAGCCCATGGCAAATCTTGTTAACCCCTCCAGCCACTCACCCATCTCTCAACAGAAGGGTGTTTCATTAACACACATGGGGCAAGCAGCTAATCTACCAATAGGTTCTCACTTGGAAGAAACTATTGTTGAAAAAGAAGGACATATGTCCCCCCTTCACAGTTTTGAGCACTTTGAGTCTGAGAGTCCACTCAACTTTGGGCCTTATGAACCACTTAATGTGGATTTTATTCACACAAGCACACATCTTTCAGATGTCCACAAGCAAAGTGTTAGTCACCTTGCCACAACAACCATAGATATACCTATTACAGGATATCGATTGGTTGGAAGACCTGGTGGAATGAACATTACCAAAGCTCCATTAACAGAATCACAAGTGGTTCATGATGCTGTGACATCTACAGGCCAACATTCTTCTGAAGGACTGCAAACAAGACCATTTGTTGGTCTTGGACATTTTCCCTCATCTTCTGAATTTTCTGAATTCAAAGATTTCTATACTTCTGAATTTGCAAAGATTCAGAAGGACATTAAGGAATTGACGGACAAAAACTGTAAGGTGATGGAGGATAGGTTGGATGGACAGGAGAAGAAAGTGGTGGATAAATTGCATGAATTCCAACTTGCAACTACTTCTGATCTCAGCAACTTTCAAAAGGCTATTCTGGATTCTTTTTCTGAAGTTATTTCAACAGTTCAATCCTTGAAGACCTCTATGCCATCTTCTTCTACTCAGACAGCAGCTTCTGAATTTGCAACAAAGGATGACATCTCTCAGATTCTGAATCAATTAACCACTATTCAGAATTCTCAAGTATCCTTGAACAATCGTATTTCTTCATTGGAATGTGGTTCACAAGCAAAGACTTTAAAACGTAGTCTAGATGATCAGGATGATCCTGAAAATCAAGAGGGGGAGAAGGGACAGAGAGTCTTTGAAGATGTTGACATTCCACAAGGTCAAAATTCTGAAAAATCTTCTAAAGAAGCTCAAGTTCGGATTTCTGAACGATCTTCTGAGAAAACTTCTGAAGAAGTTCAGAACACTGAAAACGATGAAACTAATAGAACTTCTGAAGCAATAGAAGATATTTTACATGCAGAAGATGAAGGTCTAGAAGTTGAAAAAGTCACTTCTGAAGAAACTATGGAAGAAGGGTATGAGACTGAGAAAGTGTCTCTGGATTCTGAAAATAAGTTAAGTTCTGAAGACACATATGTCATTCCTGACTCAAATGAAGAAATGTTGAATGAGTATCTTGCTTTTGAAGACATTATTGGAGAGCCAAGTGATTTATCTGATGTAATTCTTTTTGATGAAGAGATGGAAGTGAATGAAGGAATGGTTGAAATAAATGAGAACAGAGATCTGATTATATGGGAACCTCATGGTCTAAGAATAGTTGAAAGTAATGAAATTTCTGAAAACTTGTATATATTGGTTAGTCAATATTGTTGGAGGTACATTATTTTGAATCATCCAAGGAATCTGGAGTGTAGGTTCTTGGATGAAATACTAATAATTTTCAAAGAATTTCTTAATCAACCAGCTGAGTGGTTTGAAATTGAAATTGATTTAAGTCATATGGAAGCTTTTGACTTTACAAATGAAATTTTGATGATTGCAGCAGATGAGCCACATGTCAGATTCAGAAGCTGCATAAACATTCTTCTGATTGATTTTCCTGTTCTTGAAGAACCCATAGTTGATCAAGTCTATGAAAGTGAAATGATTTTTGAACTATCTGGAGAAAGTCAGCTTATCTTTCCTGAAGATACTTATTTTAGCATGTATAGAAGAAATCTCAGATATGCAACCTTAGAAGACTATGTAAATGATGAATGGTCTAAGGATTATATCTCAAAAGTTAGATCTTATGTACAAAGACATGGAGTACAAGTATTGAATGACTCAACTTTAATCAAGAAGATCAGATGTATATCCAAAGCTTTTGAAGGTGATTTGTATATAATAAAGTTTGGAGCTGAAAGGAGAGATGGTTCTTTAACAGAATTCTCTTTATTTGATTTCTACAAGTTAAGGTTGCAGAATAAACTTACTGTTCTGAATTTTTGTGTCAAGAGAGAAGATGCTGAAGCTGTTTATGAGATAAGAAGAATTCTAGGAATCTATGTTAGAAATCTAATTAAACATGATTTTCAACTGGCATTAGAATTCAGATTAAATAATGTCAATCTCTTGGAGCCTGAAAGTATTGAAAGACAGGAAATTACAAAGATCTTCACAAATCCAGATTTGGGATTCACTTACAGAATAGGAGCATATCTTTCAAAGACTTTCATTATTTCAGACATACCAAAGTACTCAACCTCTACTCTGAAATGGTTAATAGAGTATGCAGAACAATATCTTCCTTCATCTGATGTTGTAGATTACTTGATCAAGGAAAGGATATTTTTCAGAGATTATGTAAGAAAGAGTTCTTTGGCTGGGCATACAAGAATAAATCAAATCAAATGAGCTGATTATCTTCTGAGCAATGTCTATGACTTTCAGATTCACACAAAGAAACAAGATATTGAAGAAATTCAGAAGCTCTTTCAGAAGTTAGAAAGTTCAGAAGTTAAAGAATTAGAAAAAGGAAAAGAAAAGGTTTCTGAAAATACTTTAGATGAAGTTGTTCCTATTCCTCAGAAGTCTGAATCTGAACAATTACAAGAGCAAAGATGTCACACCCCGCTAAAGCGGAAACACGAGGAGTGATAGCGCAAGATTTCATAACAATAGGATAAAAACAACACCAACCATCCATTCAAATACATAACAGTTTAAGTTTAAAATTTTACATCGCATCAACTAAAAGTTCTAACAAAATAAAGTAAACCAAGTGTTTCAACTAAACAGTTTCAAATAAACAAGATGATTGATGTCGAGGCGCCCACATAATAGAAAGATTCGGTTAATCTTTTCTTACCCCTGAAAAGCATGATAAAAACAAGGTCAACTACAAAGAGTTGGTGAGTTCACAGGTTTTCAATATTTCAAACATCCATTTGTGTAAGTGAATATGAGCAAAATAAATCTTTGGCACTTATTAATATCTTAAAACGTCAAGGCATTACGTACTCTAATTTTTAGTATATAAAGAGCCACCACTAAACCTTTCGACCACAAAAAAAAATTATTGTTAATTCTACCTTAGCGGTGGGACTAATATCCCACATACGTAGAACCTTCGTTTCTCCCTTTTTTAAGTACAGTCACCCATACTTGTAGTTTTTAGGTGGGATTGTCCGTCCAAATAGCGCTATCCACAAATACCCTCGGCTCCTCACTTGAGTTAATAGTAGTGTACAAACTTTTATGTTACATTTTACTCAATATAACTATTAGTGTACATGCCTTAGTGCCCACAACATCAAATTTAACAAAATTTCATAATCATAATGAAAATAGCTCATAAAACATATTCAATCATGCTTTTCACCCAAATCGTAGAAAATACTTTGAAAGAGGGGCTGTAAATACTCACCTTATAGCAAAGCTCCGCAACACAAGACAACACAATCCGATCCCCACACGACGACCTAACGCTTCCCTATCAAAGAGTAATACTCAAAACCGTCACTTATAGGTCTAATACTACTTATAGAGGTGAATAAATCTTAAGCCCATATGTGTCTATATATGTCCAATTATACAAAATGCCCATATGCTCGTTAATATCGTAATTTATACCGAAAGTAATCTTATTATCCATCACATGATCAATATTTATAATAATCAATTAAGTCCAGAATTTCTCTTCTGGACAGAAACCAATTGTCCTAAATATGATCAGTTTTCAAGCGCTTCCAAAATGACCTACTTTCCTATCTTTTTATACAAGATAGAGTACTGAGTTAGGGTCATTGTGACCAAATTTCATGCCTTTTGGACATGTAAAAGTGGTTCAAATAATTCATGCAAAACATTATGTCACAACCGGTAAAACAGGTTACACTATGTTAGTAAATCACTCATTTAAGGAGTTCTACTAAGTGTTTTCTAGAATTTCCAGTTGGATTGAAATCATAACTTATAAAGGAAACTTTTGAGATAAAAATCACTGATTTTGAAGAAGTTATGAAGGAGATATGGCACTACAAAGTTGCATGCACAATTCTGTCATTAGCTGACAGATTGCACACTTAACTTTAATAAATTGGTTAATACCCCAAAACTTCATATTTTTGAATGAAACTGGATTCATATGAATCCTAACTCATAAAAGAAAGTTTTAGAAGAAGAATCATGCATTAAAGACAAATAACAAAGGATATACTAACACACAAACTAGAGTTTAGCTGCTGGTGGTTTCACAGATTGCACACCTAAAGTATTTTAAGTGTTTGGAGGGTCAAAACTCCATATTTTTAAGTGATTCCACTTGAAAACTGAATATAACTCATAAAACTAACTCTCAAAAGAAAAATCATCCTTTTTTCATTGAGTTTTGAAAGAAATATGGTCATTTGAACATGCATGCACAAATCTGTCATTGGTTGACAGTTTGCACACTCATTTTGTTTCAATTAGTTGGAACCTCAAATCACCATATTTTTGAATGAAATCAGTGGCATATGAAAGGTAACACATTAAATTAACTTCCGGAAGAAGAATCAAGTGATTTGGAAGAATATTCAAAGAGTTATGGTCGTTAAAAGTAGGGTTTACCTACTGTTGAACTTCCAGAT
The DNA here is from genome assembly GCA_036898165.1 of Silybum marianum. Classification (NCBI taxonomy): domain Eukaryota; kingdom Viridiplantae; phylum Streptophyta; class Magnoliopsida; order Asterales; family Asteraceae; genus Silybum; species Silybum marianum. Next base: position 26,816,254 of record CM072528.1, on the reverse strand, counting down.
GCACATGCATCTTGTTATGAGCATTTGGGGGGTCAAAACTCAATGTTTTTGAGTGAGACCACTTGGATTAGAACCCCAACTCACTAAATAAACTTGTAGAAAGAAGATTCATGATATTTGAACAACAAAATTGTAAGAAATTGACGATTTACACACATGCATGAATCTGCCAGAACCAAAATCACCATTTTTGTTCAAGAACACATAAAATCATGATTTTCCCCCTATTTTCTTGAGTTTTATTTGTGTAGATCATAGATTATCACCATTTTATAAACATTTTACATGTTTTGGTGTAAAATCTCTCCACAAACTCAGAATTTTTGGATATTAGAAGAAAGTAACTTAGAAATGCACGAAAAGTGGGTTTTTCACCCAAAATTTGCAAGAAAATGAAGAACATGAAGTTTTGTACTTACTTGGATGGTTATAGAATCCTTTTTCTTCAATATTTCTTGCTCCCAATATGATTTTGATGAAGAGAAGTGGCTGAGTTTTTAGAGAGAATAGGGTGAAATGTTTGTGTCCCTTTGATTCTAGAGAGAGAGAGAGAGAGTGAATTTTGAATTTTGAAAGTGTAAAATGATGAGAATGAGAAAAAAAAACATTTTTATAGGTAGGAAAAGGGAGGGGGGCGGCCATGGGGTGGGCCCTACCCAAACCAATTTGTTTTTTTTTATTTATTTGCATAAATTAAGCCCAAAATATGAGATTTGAAGTCCAATTTCTCAATTTTGGCATTTTTCTCACTTTGTTAGCCCATTTTGGTTCTTTGCTATAAAAAAAATAAAAGTTTATATTAAAAATACTAAAATATATATATTTTATATAAATTGGGTATAAATTAGAGCATTTGACACTGTTTTGGACGTTTCAGACAGTTACGGGTCGGAACCGGACATTTTATGCGATTACCGGAAATGCTAGGGATTTTTCGGCCATTGTAAACCAACTAACTCCTATTCTTATAATTAAACTATATAAACACTAATAAACTTAATAGAAGCTAACCTGAAAGCTCGAATTTTGACAGTTGTCACAAAAGAATCGAAGAACATGCTTTAACAATGTTTCTTGAGTACTTTCATCCAGAAATGTTCATGGAATATGAACAAAAGTTCAATTATATTGATTGCTGGATTCAAAAGTCTTTTGGATGGAAACAATGGTATTCAGATATCATTAGAAAAATCAGACTTCCTGTAAGTGAAGTAAGAAAAGAGAGCCCAATAATGAAAGTAATCACAGCTGATCTGAAGCAGAAAAACAATTACAAGCATGCTTACTTCACTGTTGAAAGAAAAGATGGTGAGATCTCAACTTTTACAGAAGCTGATTTTCAAAATGTCTATCTCAGAGATTTGATAAGAGTATACAGAAGTTTGTATCCTTTTCATGATTCTATTGCCAAGTTCAGAAAAGCTTTCCCAGTTCTTAGAGATGGTCTGTACAGAGAATTTATTTGGGCAGCTAAGACAGATTTCCAAGTGGCTTATGTAATGAGCAAAGAGAAAGTTCATATGAGTGCTCCAAATCTAAGCTTACCAAATATTGAAAATCTCAAAAGCAGTACTCTAATTCAGTCTCCATGTTTTGTGTGTAAATGCTTTGATCGATTACTATTTGTAAGATTTGAAGAATTACACAAGTGCTGTAATAGAACTCTTATAATTATAAGAGATAAACTAGAGAAGAAGAAAAACAAAAGACAAAAGAAGCTTAGTGATGAAGAATGGGAGAAGTACAGAAAGCTGGCAAAGGAAATATTGTAATACATTTTTTGATAGTTTGTTATAAAAAAAACGTTGATAGATAGAGCTTGTAAAGATACATATATTGTAATACATTTTAGTGATCAATACTACATACAACTTCAGTGATCTAATTCTTGTTCTTGTTCTTTAATCTTTCTACATTCTTGATTGTTTGGGATCTAACAATACAAATGATGAAATATATACAAATGATGATTTGATATATATACAAATGATGAAATATGCACTTTAAATGAGAAATGCTATATAGCTTCATCACTATGTGAGATAATACATCAAACTTTGTTGTTGGAGTAAAGTTAAATAACCTAGGAGATATCTAACTTGTAAAACTTTTGTCATCATTTTGGAACCAAAGAAAATTTTCATGTACATTGCTATCCTACTTATTTTTTGAGATATTAATAGATAGAGAGATGAATAGAGTAAAATGAATATCTAAAAAAAGTTGGGTAATTTGGAGATTAAACTGTAAGTAAAATTACCAGATAAGCCTTCTTATAATAGAATATACATATTTCATTTAAGGGTAAAAAAATCTTTAACTTATTTGATATTTTAAAAATTCCAAATAATGAGAAAATCCTTAGAAGACTAATGTGACAAATCATCCTTGTAGGTTTTCGTAAATGAAAGTTAGTCTAGTTTTAAACAAGATGCAATCATAAAGGTCAAGAAAACAAATTTTGAATAATATTAGTTGTTTTACATTGTTATAAAACTTCGACTTCTCAAATGTAACTATAAGCAAATCTATTAGTATATATATATCAAATCAATAAATAAATATAAAAATGTAAATTTACGACGTTTTTTGCGGGTATCAATGTAATATTTGGATAAACAATACACAAATATTCTTTTACCGGTGTGGGTTATGCTCCTGAGAACAAAAAAAGAAAAGAAATGAGAGGTAATAATACATCATGAAATCAATATATATATATATATATATATAAAGGAAGATGCAAAACTCAAAATCAATGAGAAGCATTCATTGAAATTTTTCTATTTTCTCATAATTTTTATTTTTTTTAAATTTAAAGGTAATCATTAAATGAGTGTAACTTACATTAACCTTTCAATTTCTTTTTTATTTAATGATATTTTTATTTATACAAAATAAATATATCAACAAGTGTGATTTTTATTTTCCTTCGATTTTTAATTAAACATAATTTATTTATTATGTTTTATTCAATGAACCCAATTTTTTCTTAACTTCATTTTTATTATTTAGTATGTATAAAGGAATATACAAAACCCCAAATTTTTATTTTCCATTTTTTTATTTTTTTTAGCAAAATAACAATCAATGATAAGCATTCATGGGTATTTTTCAATTTTCTCATAATTTTGATTTTTTTTTTAAATTTAAAGGTAATCATTAAATGAGTTTAACTTACATTAACCTTTCAATTTCTTTTTTATTTAATGATATTTTTATTTATACAAAATAAATATATCAACAAGTGTGATTTTTATTTTCCTTCGATTTTTAATTAAACGTAATTTATTTATTATGTTTTATTCAATTAACCCAACTTTTTCTTAACTTCATTTTTATTATTTACTTGTATAAATGAATATACAAAACCCCAAATTTTTATTTTCCATTTTTTTATTTTTTTTAGCAAAATAACAATTCTTATAAATATAAACTTTTATTAAATAAGCCTATTTTTTATTTAATTATTTTTATCAAACCCTTAATAAGCTATTTTTTTATTATTTAATTATTATTTTTAGTTAACTAACAATGTTTATATATCAAAACATTGTTACCCAAATTTTTACTTTCAACTTTTTATTTTTTTTAGCAAAATAACAATTCTTATAAATATAAACATTTGTTAAATCAGTCTATTTTTTATTTAATTATTTTTATTAAACCCTTAATAAACTATATATTTTAATTATTTAATTATTATTTTTAGTTAGCTAACAATGCTTATAAATCAAAACATTGTTGCCCAACTTTTTTTATCTTTTCAGAAAACTTTTCATCTTTTCTAATTATGAGTCATTAATATATTTAAACGAATATTTATTACAATCAAGTATATATATATATATATAAAGAGCACAAGAAGTTGTGTTGTAATTTTTTATTGTTTGGTAGATGAATTTTTTTTTCTCCAACACATGAACCTTCTTTGTTGGAATTCATAATAATTTAAATAACAATGACAGTTGTAATATATATATATATATATATTTCATTATTTAATACCCTTTTGGCTCTTTATCAAAATTTTATTTTTCATTATAATTTGGGTGTTTTATTAATAATTTTACTTGCAAAACTATGTTTAACATCAAACAATCTATTTTATTCTTATCTAATTATAAATCTTTCTCTCTATTTATCTCATTCAAGGTTTACTTTTGAGGAGTGTATCTCATATTTGATTTGGAATTGAAGGTTCGTTTTTTTTTCCTCGATCTTTACATATTTTGAAAGTGTTTGAATGACAACAACTTGAATAAAGATTCGTTGAAAATCAATATATTTTATTTTTTGTATTTCTATTTTTTATTGCTTTATCGTTTATGTTTGATTGATTGTGTAATATGTAAATGCGTATTATGCTAAATCTTTTGTTCATTTGCAAACAAGGAAATCATTAGTGGTGGAGGAGAAAAGAATTGTCCACTTGCGTCAAAAGAAATGAATTTTAACATATGAACTATTGAAAGTGTGGCTACGAGGCCCGTTGTCATATACAAAAATTCTACATCTGACTATTAGTTTCTTGGTTTCTCCATCTCTTAATTTCTTCTTCTTTATTGGGTATTATTTTTTTATGTTCATGATTTCATTTTTGTTGGGACCTTATTGAGTTATCTATTGATTGCTTAAAAATTTACAATTGCTTAACGGTAATATTGTTTGAATAAATTTTTTTCTTTTGATTTTCGAACCATTAATACTAAAACATTTTTCAGTATTATTGTGCATTTCATGAATTCTATTTAAAACAACCATATATCTTACTTATTTTATGTTTCTTTTTTGCCGGGTTGAATGCAATTATTACGAAGTTTGGTTATACTTCATTACCTCCATATTCTTCATCAACATGTACCAAAAGTTCTTCGTCCACATTTTCCATAAGGTATTTTCCCGCCCAAAAGAAAAGGTTTTTGTTGTTCCATGATTATATTTTTATCAACATCTATATTTGTATGCAACATAGATGTAATTAGAGATGTAAATTGACCGGATTTGGTTCGGATCGGATCGGGCTTTGACCGGATTCGGGCCGGAACACTATTCCGAAAAAACGACTTTGCCCAAACCGGATTCGGATTCAGGCCGGAACACTATTCCGAAAAAACGGGCCTCGGGGTAAAACACCGGTCTGATTAAGCTATACTAGAACCGGATTTTGAAATCGGGCCCAAAACCGAGCCCAATTCGGATTTGACGATTTTGATTTTTTTTTACAATTTTAATTCTAAAAATATTCATTAGTCACTCAAATACACTTTAAAAATATGTTTTATTATAATTGATATTTAGTAACAAACTAACATCTTTGCAATATTAGATTTAAATTATTAAAAAAATTGGGTTTCCTACCATGGTCGGTAATAACTTTTACGATGGTTTTGTTGGATGCATCATGTGAGGAAGCGGCCATCGTGATTCTTGAAAATAATAAATAAGCAATAACAAAAATAAAGAGAGAAAGAGATGAAAACTTGGAGGAGACGTTATAAATCGAAATAAAAAACGAGTCAAAAACACGAATTATAGAGATATTTTATGATCGCTTTTTGCTTTGTGAGTTTGGTGTCTAAACCCATTGAACATATATGGTATTTATAGTGTTTTGGGATGAAAAATGCCAAAAAAAAGGGTGAAAAATTAATCTAACGGAGATAAACGACTATAAAAAAACGTTCAAATTTTTGAATATTCTGGATCGGGCCGAAAACCGGATTCAGATTGGTCTGAAATCCGGATTCGGATCAGTCCGGGCCAGGCCGTGAAAAAACGGTAATATCCAAACCGGATCGGGACCGCGGGCCTAAAAGAAGATTTTGATTGGATTCGGATTTGGGTTTTGACCGGATTCAGATCGGATCGGGTCGGGATTTACATCTCTAGATGTAATGACCTCAACTAAACTAAACTAAAAGTGATTGTTAATTCAAAAAAATCATGTAAATATGATACATCTATTGGGCATCCACTTAATTGGAACGGCTAATTATGTTAATAAATTACATTGCAAAACAATTTTTATAAGTTATGGAAACATTAGTTTTGCATACACTCGGCATAATGTTTAATATTGTTTACAGTTTTTGTAAACTTTAATTTCAACATCATGACATCATTATAACAATAATATAAAAAAACATATGAAAGGTCTATTTGTCAATCAAAACAATATAAAATGAAATTATGAATAAAAATAATTGGCATTCAAAAGTATAAGAGAGTTAGAAAAAGATCAATTTTATTAATTGTCGATTAACAAATTACGTTTCTTTTGATTTTATTACATATTCTGTAAAAAACATATTTAATCACCGCGTATCGCGCGGTGCAATATACTAGTTATAAAATAGACAAAATTAAGATTAGACTGAAATTGAAGGAGTGGTTGAATGAAAGACTTACACGTAGTAAAATATATGTCTACCGTATTGACGAAACTTTGATTCTATTCCGGATATTTGGCTATGTTTAGAGCTTGTTTATGCTTGTGTCACTTACAACAAAATAATTTAAAGATCATATGAATTTGACTATAAACAAAAGTTCATATTTTAGATCGATATTTTAGTAAGACAAAATGTGTTAGAAGAAGAGAATGAGAGATAGGTTGTTGTATGATAAAAAAGTGAAAAAACCAATAACACATCCAACAAAAACAAAAAACAAACATTTGTGCTTAAATAAGGGAAAATGAATGATTAATTAACATAAATCAAAACAACAGCTTAACCAAACAGACCAGCACAACAACATACCAAACAAACCCTATTAAGCCAAAACAGACCCTATTAAGCCAAACAGACCCTATTATGCCAAAACAGACCCTATTAAGCCAAACAGACCATATTAAGCCAAACAAACCCTATTAAGCCAAACAGATCCTATTAAGCCAAAACATACCCTATTAATACACACCCTATTAAGCCAAACGGACCCTCTTAAGCCAAACGGGCCCTATTAAGCCAAACGGGCCCTATTAAGCCAAACGGACCCTATTAACCCAAAACGGACCCTATTAAGCTAAAACAAACCCTATTAAGCCAAAACAGTCCCTATTAAGCCAAAACAAAGAAGTCTTAATAAAGGATTAATTAACATAAATGCAATAAAACAAACAATTAATTCTCTTTATGTTTCTATTTTATAGATATAAATAGGTAATAGTTAAAGTAAAATGGTTTAAGAGATAAGAAGTTGGATGATTTAACAGATAAGAAGTTGGATGGTTTAAGTATTGAAAGTCAATTAAAGTAGTGTCAAATTACCAAAGTAACCTTCTTGCAACAAACAATACATTTTTCATAAAGGGGCATTAATTTCTTTAGCATATTCAATATTTAAATAAATCAAAAAAATGAGAAAAAAGATAGAAAGATTCTAGGCATTAGAAGGTGCCACCTCATCCTCATTAAGGATTCCTTTTATATAGATATAGATTGGGATAATTTGAAGGATAAATACTTGTATATCTTACATCACGTTGAATAGATCCATCTGGTAAAAAACATAACACATTATTATCATTCAATGACTGTTAATTAGAAAAAGATAATCATTGATATAAAAATGATCATCATTCATATACTAAATAATAAAAACAAATGAAGATTATTAATAAAATATACTGTAAATGCATTATTATTTTAATAATACTGTATTAAAAGTACAAGACAACATTACATACCATTTGAAATATCAGATAAAGGTGTTCTGATGGTTGAATTCGCGGATTGACGCCCAATAGTTGCATTCTCATATTCACCTTCATTTTTTGGATCCATATTTTCGGAATTTGAAGTATATATGGTTGGATATTTTAATGACGTTGAGAAGATCCATCTGGTAAAAAACATAAAACATTACTATCATGCAATGCATGTTAATTTAAAATTGTCAAGTCATATGTAATTACAGTTAACATTTTCCATCGTGTTTGAAGATCTGGTTAATGATGAACGTTGGGAGTTTGATGTGTTTGCAAATGGCTTTTTGCTAGAATCCAAGATAAGCTTCCTCAGTCTTCTCATTTCTTTAGCAACATTGTTGTCCATCTTCAACTACAATATTAAAACACAGGAAGTAATATGACGGTATAATCTGTATGTTGATCCAAACTCCTTTCAGTGATTTGAGTATGATTCCCTGTATACTTAATGAAAATTCCAATTATAGAATAATTCTAATATTCAACGATGGCATACACTGACTGCGATCAGTGATCGTTGAAGTTCAGGAACAATGTTCTATACCTGAAGATCTGAAGAACAACACTCGCACCACAAGACCTTTCAGCAATGGTCGAAGACCTATTTGAAGGAAAGAGATGATCATCTAAGTGACCTGAAGCGGTTCAGTAATAGCAACAGTCATCTATTTAATGTGAAATCTTGCAAAAGCCTCAGTGATACCCGAAGACTTCTTCCTTGAAGATTCTGGTTCAGTGATCAAGTGGGGCCCATTCAGCAAGATCAATGTTGATCTTATCCTTGATGCACAAAAGTCAAACCCCATATCTTGTCAGAAGAGGACGTACAGACTGTCTCTTATGTCCCATCAAATCCAATTTGGTTACTATTCATATTCGGCCAAAAGCATGGTTGTCTTTTGGATAAAGGACAAGTCTCAATAGAAACTTGACAAATGGTATATATCTTTTGCTTTGCATTAAATGCAACAGGTATAAATACAGGAAGAACCCTTCTTCATCTTCATGCATGCTACTTTCTCTCCTTAAACCTCTGCTGCTTTTCTTACTTGTTCTTGTGCATCAAACTTAGTGACTTCTTAGTTGTAATAGAATAGGTTTAATACTTGTTCTTATTCCGCTTTGTTGATCATAACTCCTCTCGATGATTTGAATATGATGTATTTTGTATACTTAGTGAAATTCCATTGTATAAGCTTCTGTTAATATTCAGCGATAGCATACGCTGATTACCATCAACAATCGTTGAAGATCAAGGAACAACAAGCTTATCTCTGAAGTCCTGAAGATCAGTTATCACATCAAAAGACCATTAAGCGAAAGTCGAAGACCTTAGCTGAAGAGAAAGATAATCAGCTAAGTGAACTGAAGCGGTTCAGCGATAGCAGCGATTATCTAATCAAAGTGTGATGTCTTGTGAAGCCTCAGCGATACTGAAGATTCCTCCTTGAAGATTCAGAATCAGCGATCAAATGAAGCCTCCCTTACAAGATTAAAGATTGATCTTATCCTCGATGCACAAAAGTCAAACCTAATACCTTGTCAGAAAAGGACGTACGAATTGTCTCTTATGTCCCCATCATATCTGATACGGTACTGTTCATATTCGGCCAAAAGCATGGCTGTCTTATTTGCAAGGACAAGCTTCCTATCCAAGCTTGACACGTGGCATGTACCTTTTGTCTTGCATTAAATGCAAACGGGTATAAATAAGATGAAAATATCTTCTTCATCTTAATGCATGCTTGCTTCTAGCCTAAACCCTCTTTATTTCTTTCTTCCTTCTTCTTGTGCATCAAACTTTGTGTTTCTTAGTTACAGTAGAATAGGTTTTAAACTTGTTCTTATTCCGCTTGTAACTGTAAATTTGTTTATGATATATAAATTCATTTAAAAACCAAAATCTATGTGTTTGTATTTAACCCCCCCTTCTACAAACTGTTTACTATTTATTGAACTCTTTGTAGACCCTTATTGGGACCAACAAGTGGTATCAGAGAAGTGTTTGCTTCTTTAATCTTTAAAATATTTTTTTCTTAAAACTATTTTAAAATGTCAAGTCGTAATACGAACTACAATGATAATGGATCTTTAGCTAAACCTCCAAGATTTAGCCATTATAATTTTCCATTATGGAAGGAAATAATGTCTCTATTTCTAGAAGGATCTGACCCAAAGATCCCCTACTATCTAGAAAATGGACCATTTGTTCCCACAACTATTGTAGTTGGTGTTCCTGCCACCACTACTAATCCAGCCATCCCTGAAAGGAGTATTGTTAAAACTCCTAACCGATGGACTGAGGAAGACAAGAAAGAAATTGCTAGTGAACTAAACCTAGATCAATAATAGCAATGTCTTTACCTGATGAAGTCTATCATTCTGTTATGAAGATGAGGACTTCTAAAGCCATGTGGGATACTCTATGTATCCAATATGAAGGAACTTCTGAAGTACAAGTCACTAGGTGCATAAACCTTGTAAGACAAAACGAGAGTTTTATGCATCATTGATAAAGATCTGAAGAAAAGATAAAGAAAAGCCTAAGGCCTAACTTCTGAAGTGCCAACTTCAAAAGTTCTGAAGAGGTTCTGAAGAAGTTCTGGAGACACTTCTGAAGAAGATCTGAAGGAGTTCAGAACCTGTTCTGAACTTGTCTATTATGGATGTACTGTTGATAGAGATATCATAATAGCTTCAAAAGGTACTGGGTTCTTAAAGAGAAGAAGTTCTGAAGACACTTCTGACGAGGTTCTGAAGAAGTTCTGAAGACACTTCTGAAGAAGTTCTGAAGGAGCTCAGAACCCATTCTGAACTTGTCTGTTATGAATGCTTTGTTACTTTAGTTTTTCTATTGTATGTATAAATAGATAGTTAGTTAGATTGTTACAACTAATGTTTTCATATACCTTGTAAAGATATATATTCTGTATACAGTACATTCAATCAATATAAATCACATTTGGCTACTATCATTTCTGTTATAATCTTTTCATATATTGATATCTTGATTGTTTGGGTCCTAACAATTGGTATCAGAGCCAATTCATCTGTTCTTGAAGAAGATTTGTGAAAGAACTTGTCAGATCTGACAGTTCTTGGTGTTCTTGATCTACAAAATTCAAATTCAACACAGGTGAATTCTCGATCTACTAACAATCAAAGATGTCTAAAGAAATAGTCTCAATCGGATCTGAAACGAAACCACCAACTCTCTTCTTAGGGGAATATCATCAATGGAGAATTAGAATGATTCAATTCTTGGATAACATAGATGAAGCCTTAATGCAATCTATCACAAATGGCCCACTAGAGGTATTTGTTGAGATTCCAATAGCCTCCGTAACCGAATCCACCCCTGAAATCCCTGCATCAAGAATCAAGAAGAGTCCTGGAATGTATAATCCAGCTGAAAAGGCTCAAATGAAAGTTGATAGAAGAGCATTAACTTTACTCACCATGGCAATTCCCAATGAGATATTCAATAGGGTTGATAGTTTAACTTCAGCAAAAGCCATGTGGGATGAAGTAGAAGCTCAGATGCAAGGAAGTACAAAGGCTCAAGCACAAAGATTAAATATCTGTGTAGGAACATATGAAAATTTCAGATACAAAGAAAATGAATCTATCACTGATACATATCATAGATTCAATAACATTCTGAATGATCTAAGACGAAATGGTGTTCAGAAATCAAATTCTGAGATAAACAACAAATTTCTGAACAATCTGGGAAATGAATGGTCAAGTTTTTCAGATAATATGGTAACTAGGAACTTGTCTAGAAAGACAATTCATGATGTCTATGGCATTTTGTTCCAACAAGAGGACAAGATCAAAGTTAGACAATATGAACAAAAGAAGACACAAGAAACAGTTGCCCTTCTAAGCAAAAACTACAATAATTCTTTGACCATTGCTACCAAGAAAGTTTGTGAGATCCCCGAGATAACAGTGTGTGATGGGGATGAATTAGATGAAGAGCTTAAAAGGATTTCTGATAATATTGCTTTCATAACAAGGCAATTCAAACAAAGATACAATCAAAAATATCAGAATAAACCTAGATCTGAAATTGGACCTAAGAAGGGTCAAGAGGCTGGTCAATCTGAAACATCTGAACCAGCAAGATGCTTCAACTATGGAAAGCCTGGACATTATGCTAGACAATGCAAGATGCCAAAAGTCAAGAATTCAGGTTATTATGAGAAGAAGCATCTATTAGCAAAGAAAAAGGAGCTTAATCCTGCTCTAGTAACCAAGTATGAAGAAGACTGGTTAAACTGGAGTGATGGAGATGATGATGAAGAAGTTGCTCACTATGCAACCAATTGCTACATGTGTCAAATGGATCCAGAAAAGGACAAACAAGACACTGAGGTATCTTCTTCATCTTCTGAACAAAATTCTGAATATAATTCTGAAATTAATACTAAAGATTCAAAAATGACAAATCAATTTCAAAATATGTTTTCTGAATTTGAAACACTCAGAAACAGAATTAAAGGTGAAAGAATTTTGGTCAATCAATTCAGAGCTGAAAGTCAAATATATAAAGAAAATTGTCAAGCAGCTGAACAGATTCTTGAAAAAATTTCTGAAGAAAAACTTGTTTTAAAAGAAAAAATGGATAGTTTACAAAAAGAAGTTATAAATGAAAAATCTGAAAAGGAAATTCTAAATGTTAAGATGAATTTTCTAAATCAAGAGAGACTTGATCTTTATAAAAAGATTAAGGAATTGGAAGATTTAAATTTTAAAAGAGGACAAACTGAACAAACTCTGAATATTTTAACTAGTCAGGCTCATAACTCAAAATTTTACAATATAAAAGCAGGCTTAGGATATAATGACAGTCAAATTTTAAAAAAGGCAGCTGCAAACTTGTATGATTATTCTAAAATGAAAATTTTCAATGAATCAAATACTGGCATCATTTCCAAACCTGTAAACCATTCTTTGCCTGAAAGAATTCCTTTTATACCCGGTTAGCGGGTGGGGTCAAGGGGCTGGCCCGAAGAAATTTTTCGAGAATGCATATTTCTCCCCTTACCCAGATGCATCAATTCTGAACAATTTCTGAAGTATAGAGCAATTCTGAACTAACTTCTAAAGGTTCCGAGCTTACTTCTGAAAGATCTGAGCTTACTTCTGAAGGTTCTGAACTAACTTCTGAAGGTTTAGTACAGTTCTGAACATAATACAGAACTTCTGAATTATAGTCTGTCCATTCATTGCAGTTCAGAAGTCTGATAAAAATACTTCAGAAGTTCAGAATACACTTCAGAAGTTCAATAATACACTTTAGAAGTTCAATAATATACTTCAGAAATCTGATAGTATACTTCAGAAGTTCAATAATACTCTTCAGAAGTTCGAGAAACCATCTTCTGAAGTCTGATAAACCATCTTCTGAAGTCCGATAAACCAATTGAATTGTTCGATCCAAAAATCTCAGATACCTCAAGATTTGTCAATTAAGCACCAAATTGATGATCAAACCTTGTTCATTAACATATATCGAGTATTCATCTTGAACAAATTTGATTGAATCACACCAATTTACCAAAGATTTATAGAATTTGTCAAGAACAGTTCGATCGAACAAAAAACCCTAGAAACTTTGAGATTTGGCAAATTAGCTCAATAATCCTTGAAATTGATGACTGTAATTGATTCCATATGAATACACGATGATCATAGAATCAATTTGATATGAAAGAACATCAAATTTCGCATCAATTCATCAAACTTCAATAAAAAAAACTTACTGTTCATCGTAGAGAGAAAAACTTCACTGATTCCATCAATTTTATCAAATCTGCTGCAATCGATTGATCGTATCGAAGATAAATTGCTTCGATTAAGCTCTGATACAAATTGTTAATCCCATATTACAACAGATCTGATAGATTGCTCAATGAATCCTCATTATCTTCATTCTTTTAGCAATTTTTCTCTGAGAAATCTTTCTGTGTTTATTGATCATCTTTCTGTTACTAATCCGTGTCTTTTCTACATCATGTCTACTTCAAATACAATGATTTCTACTTCCTCGAGTTCCAATGATAACACTGGATCATCAAGTGATGCTTCGTTCAAGATTGTGCCTCAAAAATTAACGGTTGGATCAATGGAAATCCCACTAAGTGATGATCAAATGCTTCATGACACAGCCACAACTGCAACTCATCAAGCCGGACCTTCAAACCCTATCATTAACCCTAACCCTAACCAGACAACTGCTAAAATTGGGGAAACACAGAATACACCCATTGATGTTGTTTCTGAATCAAATATTACTGAAAGTGAATCCCAAACTCCTGCTGAAAGTGGTGACCTGTCCAAAATCTATGTACCTGCTGAGAAATTACTTGACATCAAAAGAAATAACTGTGCACTGAACTTCAAATCCAAAGACTTCATTGATGATCAAGTAATGTTGATTAAAATTCTGAAGAAACATCCCCTGCGCACTCCCCTTTCAAGAAAATTCTCTGTTCCTGCTTCTTATCTTCAACAATTCTGGCATTATGCTGAGATAGATGAAACTGATGATGAAATTGTCTCTTATGTTCATGCCTACAAAGTTTGTATATCTGTAGATGACATTAGAAGCCTTCACTATTTGCCAAAACCAGATGAGGTTCTTGGGAAAACCTGTTATGACTCAATTCCATCATCATCAGAGATGATCTCAGATTTTATGAGCTTGGGTTACTCTGAAAACCTTAGTGCTCTGAGCTCTTTTAGAAGAAAATGTTTACCTCCAATTTGGTATTGCTTGTTTTCCATTCTGAATACCTGCCTATCTGGGAAGAGCTTAAGTTTAGACCAAGCTTCAGCAAATGGGAGGATTATCTTTCATGGTGTTGCCTTCAACAAACACTATGATTATGCTAGTCTCATCTTTGATGAACTCAAATCTGCCATTTTGAAGAAGTCTACATTCAACTATATACCATTTTAGAGATTTCTTCAAACACTTATCAAAGGAGCAATGAAGGTTGTCTCAAAAATTCCTGTTCTAGCTCATGAGGTACATGTTCCTATTTTCAGTATGGATAGCTTAAGACCTCCAAATGCAAAACTTACTTTTCCAAATGCAGTTCCACTTCCTTCTCATTTACTTAATCTTGTAAGTACACCAACTAGGATTGGGAGTGAGCATTTAGAATCTATTGGATTACCTCAACCAGTAGTCCCTTCCCCTGATTCAAACCAGAGTGGTGATCATGCAAGGGAGTCTAGAATTACTAGAAAGAGGGGGGAGGCTGTTCAAGGGGGTGAACAACCTCAAAGAGTAAAGAGGAAAAATGAAAATGAGAGACAGGGTAGAAGGGTAAGAAAAAGAATTGATGAGGGGAGAACACAGGTACAAGAAAAACAAACCTGTGAACCACCTGTTACAAGCCGGGCACCCACATCTACTATTATTCCACATTATTTGGTGGATAATATTGAACCAGCCAGTGAGCCCATGGCAACCTTGGTTAACCCCCCCAGCCACTCACCCATCTCTTAACAGAAGGGTGTTTCAACAACACAAATGGGGCAAGTAGCTTATAATCCATTAGGACCACAATTGGAGGTTCCTTTTGTTGAAAATGAAGGATATATGTCCCCCCTCACAGTTTTGAGCACATTGAGTCTGAGTGTCCACTCAACTTTGAGCCTTCTGAACCACTTAATGTGGCATCCATTCACACAAGCATACATTCCTAAGCAAAGTGTTTGTCACATTGCATCAATAACTATAGATATTCCAATTTTTTGATATCAAGGGTTAGTTGGAAGTCCTAGTGGGGTGAACATCACAAAAGCTCCATTCACAGAATCAAATGTGGTTCATGATGCCTTTGTGGCTCATACAGGCCAACCTTCTTCTGAAGGTCTGAAAACAAGTTCATCTGTTGATCTTGGCAACTTACCCACATCTTCTGAATTCACAGAATTCAAAGATCTCTGTACTTCTGAATTTGCAAAGATTCAGAAGGACATCAAGGAATTGACGGACTCTACCAAAAAGGTGTTGGAGGTTAGGTTGGATCAACATGGGGAAAATTTGGTTAACAAGCTGAATGACTTTCATCTCAAATCTTCCAATGATCTTAATTTGTTTAAACAAGCACTTTTGTCAGCTTTTTCTGAAGTGGCTTCCTCTGTTTCTTCTTTGAAAGCTTCTCAGCCTTCTTCTTCTTCTGCTCCACAAGCTTATGCCACTAAAGATGATATTTCTCAAATTCTAAATCAACTTTCATCCATTCAAAGTTCTCAATCAGAATTAAGCACAAGATTATCTGCTCTAGAATGCAGATCTCAGTCAGATACTTTTAAAAGGAGTCTTGATGATCAGGATCCTGATAATCAAGAGGGGGTGAAAAGACAGAGAGTATCTGAACCAGAATCTAATGTAATGATCAAGTTCAAAATACTGAGAAAACCTCTGAAGATACTCAGAATGCTGGTGAAGAATCAAATAAAGTCTCAGAAGCTATAGAAGATATTTTATCTGCAGAACATGAGGTACAAGAGATAAATAATCATTCTTCTGAAGAAATGATAGAAGAAGGGTATGAAACAAAAAAGTTGTCTCTTGATTCTGAAGGTAACTTGGGCTCAGATAACACAGATATAATTCCAGACTCTAATGAAGAAATGCTAAGGGAATACCTTGCTTTTGAAGATGTTATTGGAGAACCAAGTGATCTTTCTGATGTGATCATGTTTAAAGAAGATATGATTGATGTAAATATGGGAGAAAGCTCAAATGAGATAAAAGATTTAGTAATTTGGAAGCCTCAACAACTTCTGAGTGAAGAGTTCAGAAGTGCTTCTGAAAGATTATGGGATATTCTGAATCAATTCTGTTGGGTGCATGTCTTTCTGAATTATCCAAGAAGTCTGGAGTGTAGACTTTTGGACAACAGATTTTCTATCTTCAGAAATTTTCTTGAACAACCAGATGAAAGAGTTGAATTGGAGTTTGATTTAGCTCATTTAGAAGGAGTTGAAATTGTTGATGAAATTCTAATTGCTTTTTCAGGAAAATTTGAAGTTAGAATCAGACCTTGCATTATCATTCCTAAGATAGATCTTCCAGTACTTGAAGAACCTGTATTGGATCAAGTGTTTGAAAGGGAAAATGTACTTATTTATGGAGAAAGCAGCCTGATATTTCCTGAAGACACTTATTGCTTCATGTACAAAAGAAGTATGAAGTTTGCAAAGTTGGAAGACTTTCTGAATAATGAATGGTCTGAAGATCATATTGTTCAAGTAAAGAACTTTATTCAGAATTTTCATGATTCAACTTTAATAAAGAAGATCAGATGCATATCAAAATCAGTTCAGAATGATTTGACTATATTCAGATTTGGAGCAGAAAGAAGAGATGGTACTCTGTGTGAATTTACTGAGTTTGATGTTTACAAGCTAAGACTACAAGATAAGTTGGCAATCTTATCTTTTTGTGTTAACTCAGGTGAATCTGTGTTAGTCTCAGAGATTAGAAGAATCTTGGGAATATATATAAGGAATCTCATAAAGCATGATTTTCAGTTGGCTTTGGAATATAGACTTAACACAGTAAATCTGTTGGAACCTGTATATATTGAAAGGTTTGGGCTGAAAAGATTGTTCACTAATCCAGATATTGGGTTCATGTATCTTGTTGAAGAAGTCTCTAAGACATTTGTTGTATCTGATATTCCAAAGTATTCTACATCCTCACTCAAATGGCTTCTGAACTACATGACAGATTTTATTGAAGAATCTGACATCAAAGAAGAAATTGTCTATCTAATCAAAGAAAGAATACATTTTAGAGAATTTATGAGAAAAGGTTATCTAGCTGGTCACAAAAAGGTAAACAAGATAAGAGGAGCAGATTATCTACTAAGTAATGCGTATGACTTCAAGATCCACACAAAGAGGCAAGATATGGAAGAAATTCAGAAGTACACTCTGAATCTTGAAAGTTTAGAAGAAAGACAAAAAGAAAAAGAAAAAGAAAAGGAAGAAGTTCTTGGAAATGTGTCTGAAAGGTTGGTTCCTGAAGAGAAAATATCTGAAGAGGAACAACTACAAGTGCAAAGAATAGAAGAAAGTGCTTTCACTATGTTCCTTGAATATTTTCATCCAGAAATGTTCATGGAATATGAACAAAAATTCAACTATATAGATTGCTGGATTCAAAAGTCTTTTGGTTGGAAACAATGGTACTCAGATATCATCAGAAAGATAAGGATTCCAATCAATGAAGCAAGAAAAGAAAGTCCTGTAATCAAAGTGATTAATGCTGATTTAAAGACAAGACAAAATTACAAATATGCATTCTTCACTGTTGAACGACAAAATGGTGAGATTTCTACCTTTTCTGAAGCTGATTTTCAGAATGTTTACCTCAGGGATCTTCTCAGAGTGTACAGAAGTCTTTATCCCTTCCATGACTCAATCACCAAGTTCAGAAAATCCTTTCCAGTGCTTAGAGATGGATTATACAGAGAATTTATATGGGCTGCAAAAGATCGATTTCCAAAGTTGCTTATGTTCTAAACAAGAAGCAAGTACACTTAAGCAAACCAAATCTGAGTCTACCAGATATTCAGAATTTAAAGAAGAGCACTTTAGTACTTCATCCTTCTGGCTTCGTTTGTAAATGCTTTCATGAACTATTGTTTGTGAGATTTGAAGAACTCCACAAATGTTGCAATGGAACTCTCATGGCAATCAGAGATCGTTTGGTAAAAAGACATAATAGAAGACCAAAGAATCTGAGCAATGAAGATTGGGAGAAGCACAAGGTACTTGCAAAAGAAATGATTAGAGTTGCTGAATACTTACTTGAATACAGAAGACTAATTCTGAAGGATGTAAGAGAAATTCTGAATTTCTGGAAGTATGATCTGAACTTTTGAAGCTAAGGGGGAGATTGATAGAGATATCATAATAGCTTCAAAAGGTACTGGGTTCTTAAAGAGAAGAAGTTCTGAAGACACTTATGAAGAGGTTCTGAAGAAGTTCTGAAGACACTTCTGAAGAAGTTCTGAAGGAGCTCAGAACCCATTCTGAACTTGTCTGTTATGAATGCTTTGTTACTTTAGTTTTTCTATTGTATGTATAAATAGATAGTTAGTTAGATTGTTACAACTAATGTTTTCATATACCTTGTAAAGATATATTCTGTATACAGTACAATTAATCAATATAAATCACATTTGGCTACTATCATTTCTGTTATAATCTTTTCATATATTGATATCTTGATTGTTTGGTTCCTAACAACTGTTACTTTAGTCTTTCTATTTCTTGTATAAATAGATAGTTTGTTAGATAGTTAGAACTAACGTTTCCATAAGCCTTGTAAAGAAATATTTTGTAATACTGTTCATCCTATCAATACATACGACATTTGGCTATCATATTTCTGTTCTAATCTTTCCATATATTGATATCTTGATTGTTTGGGTCCTAACAATTGGTATCAGAGCCAATTCATCTGTTCTTGAAGATTTGTGAAAGAATTATCAGATCTGACAGTTCTTGGTGTTCTTGATCGATAAATTTCAAATTCAAATCAGGTGAATTCTCGATCTTCTAACAATCAAAGATGTCTAAAGAAATTGTCTCAATCGGATCTGAAATGAAACCACCAACTCTTTTCTTGGGAGAATACCATCAATGGAGAATCAGGATGATTCAATTTTTGGACAACATAGATGAAGCTTTAATACAATCAATCACAAATGGCCCACTAGAGGAATTTATTGAAATTCCAGCAGTTCCTAGAACTGAATCTACTCCTGAAATACAGGCGTCAAGAATTAAGAAAAGCCCAGGTATGTATAGCACTACTGAGAAAGCTCAAGCTAAAGTTGACAAAAGGGCATTAACTCTTCTTACAATGGCTATTCCTAATGAGATATTCAATAGAGTAGATAGCCTAACATCTGCTAAAGCCATGTGGGATGAAGTTGAAGCTCAAATGCAGGGTAGTACGAAAGCCCAAGCACAACGATTGAATATCTGTGTGGGTACTTATGCGAACTTCAGGTATAAAGAGAATGAATCTATTACAGAGACTTATCATAGATTCAACAATATTCTGAATGATCTAAGAAGAAATGGTGTTCAGAAATCAAATTCTGAGATAAATAACAAATTTCTGAACAACTTGGGTAATGAATGGTCAAGCTTCTCAGATAACATGGTTACTAGAAATTTAGCAAAAAAATCCATTCAAGATGTCTATGGTATTCTGTTTCAACAAGAAGACAAAATCAAAACAAGACAAAATGAACAAAAGAAGGTAAATGAAACAGTAGCCTTGTTAAGCAAGAAGTATAATAATTCTTTGACTATTTCTGCTAAGAAGGTGTGTGAGATCCCAGAGACAACAGTTTGTGATGGGGATGAATCAGATGAGGAGCTAAAAAGGATTTATGATAATATTGCTTTTCTGACAAGGCAATTTACCTAAAGATACAATCAAAAATATCAGAATAAACCTAAATCTGAAAGTGGACCTAAGAAAGGTCAAGATGCTGGTCAATCTGAAACATCTGAACCAGCAAGACGCTTCAACTGTGGAAAGCCTGGACATTATGCAAGACAACGCAAGATGCCAAGAGTCAAGAATTCAGGCTACTATGAGAAGAAGCATCTGTTAGCTAAGAAAAAGGAGCTCAATCCTGCTTTAGTGACCAAGTATGAAGAGGACTGATTAAACTGGAGTGATGGAGATGATGATGAAGAAGTTGCTCACTATGCAACAAATTGCTATATGTGTCAAATGGATCCAGAAAAGGACAAACAAGATACTGAGGTATCTTCTTCATCTTCTGAATTAAATTATGAAATAAACTACTCTTCTGAACATAATTCTGAACATAACACTGTAGATTCTGAAATGAAAATCAATTTCAAAACATGTTTTCTGAATTTGAAACTCTCAAAAACAGAATCAAAGGTGAAAGAATTTTGGTCAATCAATTCAGGGCTGAAAGTCAAATATATAAAGAAAATTGTCAAGAAGCTGAACAGATTCTTAAAAAAGTTTCTGAAGAAAAACTTGTTTTAAAAGAAAAAATGGACAGTTTACAAAAGGAAATTATCAATGAGAAGTCTGAAAAAGAAATTCTGAATGTTAAAATTAATTTTCTGAATCAAGAGAGACTTGATCTTTATAAAAAGATTAAGGAATTAGAAGATTTAAATTTTAAAAGAGGACAAACTGAACAAACTCTGAACATTTTAACTAGTCAGGCTCAAAATTCAAAATTTTACAACATAAAAGCAGGTTTAGGATATAATGACAGTCAAATACTAAAAAAGGCACCTGCAAATCTGTATGACTATTCAAAAATGAAAATTTTCAATGAATCAAATACAGATGTTATTTCTAAACCTGTGAACTATTCTTTGCCTGAAAGAATACCATTTGTTAAATCAAAGACTTTGTTTCAGAAGAAACACCTCTTAAAACTGGTGAACCAGAAATAATTTTTGAAACAAAAGAAATAAATATAAGTTCAAACATTTGTGAATCTTCTGAATCAAATATTATTTCTGAAGAAAAATCTGAAGTAATTGTTAAATCTGAAATAAATTTCTGAAGTTACTTCTGAGATAACTTCTGAATTCAATTCTGAAGTCATTTCAGAAGATACTTCTGATAATAAATCAGAACATAAAGAAAAATATGATGAATTCTCAGAAATTGACTCTTTAGAAGATGTTGATGAGAATCCCAATATATTTTTTGATAATTCTGATGATGAGTTTACAACAACAAAAAATTCAAATATTTTTGCAACAAGTATGACTCAAAATAAATTTTCAGAACCAATAAATGTTTCTGATTCAGAAAATGATGATGATCATATGGTGCAAGTCATTGATAAAAATGGCTATTTGGTTTACAAATCACAATCTTGTATGACTAAAGGAGAAATACTAAAAACTGAAGCTCCAAAGATACCTTCAGAAATGTTTGGTCCTGTGTTTTTAAAACCAGAATCTCAGATATCTGAAAATTTTACTTCTTCAAATTTTTCTCCTACTACTACAAACACTTCATTGACTTCATCACCATGTACAGCAACACCTTTCAAAGAACTACTAACTGATTATCATGAAAGATATGGAGGAACAGTTAGCTTTGGAAATAATGCAAAGGGATATGTAAGAGGATATGGTACTTTCATTAAAGGAGATGTGACAGTAATGAAAGTTTTCTATGTTGAGGGACTAAGACATAATCTTTTCAGTATTAGTCAATTCTGTGACAAATACTGGAAGGTTAATTTTGACATAGATCACTGTCATGTTCTGAGTACAACAAACAAAAATGAATTAACTGCTTATAGAGATGGAGATATCTACACAGCAACATTCACTGTAACTGGTCAACTACAAGGTGTATGTTATATGTCTACAACAATGAGAAATGATAGTTGGCTTTGGCACAGAAGAATGTCACATCTGAATTTCAAAGCCATTTCTGAACTAGGCAAACATCAATATGTAAGAGGACTACCAAAGATCAGATTTGAAAAGAACTCTCTTTGTTCTGCATGTGAACTAGGGAAGATCAAAAGAAGTTCTCATCCTCTGAAAATGTTATCTTAATGCAAAGCTCCACTTGAAATGCTACATATGGATTTGTGTGGACCAAAGAAGACTCAAAGCATGGGTGGAAAGAAATACATTCTTGTCATAGTAGATGAATACACAAGATACACATGGATTGAATTTCTGAGACTCAAATCTGATACTTCTGAAAAACTGATACACTTTCTGAAGAAAATTCAAGTTCTTCTTCAACTCCCAATCCAAAAGATCAGAAGTGACAATGGAACAGAATTCACAAATTCTACACTTCAGAACTTTTTGGAATCTGTTGTAATTTCACATAATTTTTCCGCTGCAAGAACTCCTCAACAGAATGGGGTGGTTGAAAGAAAGAATAGAACTTTGGTAAAGGCTGCAAGAACCATGCTGGCATATTCAGAACTTCCTCTTTCTCTTTGGGCAGAAGCTATTGCTACTGCATGTTTTACTCAGAACAGGACCATTCTAAACATAAAATTTCTTTAAACTCTTTATGAGATGCTAAAACAAAGAAAACCCTCTATTGATTATTTTAAAATCTTTGGTTGCAGGTGTTTTCTAAAGAATGATACTCAGCATCTTGACAAATTTGCTCCAAAAGGTGTAGCTGGTATCTTTGTTGGCTATTACCAAAGATCCAAAGCCTACAGAGTACTCATTAAAGGAACTCAAAGGATTATTGAGACTACAAATGTCAGATTTCATGAGCCAATATTGACTTCTGAAGAAGACAGTTCAGAACTCGCACATAAACCAACTTCTGAAAGTTTGGACTCAGAACATAATTAGACAAACTCTACTTCTGAATCTCAAACTTTACTTAAAACAAATTTAGACAATTTATGTTAAGACTTATTTGATATTTCTGTAAATGTTTGTCCAGATTATCAAAATCCTTCTCTCATCAGAAGCACAAATGATCAACACATTTCAGAAAAACAAATTTCAAATACATCAGCACCACAAATCTCAACCTCAAATTCAGAACTTCCAACTTCTGAAAATATACATTCAACTTCTGAACCAGTTCAAGTTACTTCTGAACCAGTTCAAGATACCTCTGAGCATGTACATCAAAGTTCTGAACCAATTCAGAATGTTCCATTTGAGGGGGAGACTTCAGAATTACATTCAGTTATCAATCATGATACTGAAACTCAAGCAATTATTGATGATTATGATTCTCTGAACAATGTTTCATCTGTTCAACCATTGCCAAATGTGAACAAATGGACATCAAGTCATCCAGTGCATCAAATTATTGGAGATGCATCAAAAGGTGTTCAAACAAGATCTGAAACAGCAAATGAGTGTCTGTATGTAAATTTCTTAAATAGAATGGAACCTAAAAAGCCATATGAAGCACTTCAAGATCCATACTGGATTTTAGCCATGCAGGATGAGTTAAATCAATTTGAAAGAAACAAGGTCTGGAGATTGATACCAAAACCAAAAGGTAAATCTATCATTGGCACAAAATGGGTATTCAGAAATAAAAAGGATGAAAATGGTATTGTTGTAAGAAACAAAGCAAGGCTTGTAGCTAAGGGGTATTGTCAACAAGAAGGAATTGATTATGATGAAACCTTTGCTCCTGTTGCTAGATTAGAAGCCATTAGAATATTTCTTGCATATGCTGCTCACAAAAACATGAAGGTGTTTCAAATGATGTGAAATGTGCATTTCTGAATGGTATTTTACATGAAGAAGTGTATGTTGAACAACCAGAAGGCTTTGTAAACAAAGAATTTCCAGATCATGTCTACATTTTAGACAAAGCCTTATATGGTCTTAAACAAGCACCAAGAGCATGGTATGATACTCTTACAACCTTTCTTCTGAATTCTAAATTCAAAAGAGGTACTGTTGATACAACTTTATTTCTGAAAAAGGAAGGTGATGATATGATCTTGATACAAATATATGTAGATGATATTATATTTGTCTCTACAAATCCAAACTTTTGTAGAAACTTTGAGAAAATCATGCAAACTGAATTTGAAATGAGTATGATGGGAGAGTTGACTTTTTTCTTGGTCTTCAAGTTAAACAACTTCCCACTGGCATATTTAATAATCAATCTAAGTATGTCTCAGACTTACTTAAGAAGTTTGACATGACTGATTGTTCAAGTATTCAAACTCCAATGGCCACTACAACTAAGTTAGAACCTGATTTGAATGGAAAATCTGTTGATCAGAAAAAGTACAGAGGCATAATTGGATCTTTGCTTACTTAACTGCTAGTAGACCAGATATAATGTTTGCTACATGTTTTTGTGCCAGATATCAAGCAAATCCTAAGGAATCACACCTTCTAGCTGCAAAAAGAATCCTTAGATATCTAAAAGGTTCTCCTTCATTGGGAGTTGGGTATCCTAAGGATTCTGTTGGTCCCAATAAGGATCTACAAGAGTTAAATATTAAGTAAACAGTTTGTAGAAGGGGGGGGGGGTTGAATACAAACTCACAGATTTTAGTTTTTAAATGAGTTTATTGAAAATAAACAAATTTACAGTTACAAGCGGAATTAGTACAAGTTAAAAACCTATTCTATTGTAACTAAAGAAACACAAGGTTTGATGCACAAGAAGATGAAAGAAAGAAATGCAGAAGGTATAGGCTAGAAGAAAGCATGCATAAAGATGAAGAAGATATCTACATCTATTTATACCCGCTTGCATTTAATGCAAGACAAAAGGTACATGCCACGTGTCAAGCTTGGATAGGAAGCTTGTCCTTGTAAATAAGACAACCATGCTTTTGGCCGAATATGAACAGTACCGTATCAGATATGATGGGGACATAAGAGACAAGTCGTACGTCCTTTTCTGACATGGTTCTAGGTTTGACTTTTGTGCATCGAGGATAAGATCAATCTTTAATCTTGCAGAGGAAGCTTCATTTGATCGCTGACACTGAATGTTCAAGGATGAACTTCAGTGTTGCTGAGGCTTCACAAGATTTCACACTTTGAGTAGATAATCGCTGGTATCGCTGAACCGATTCAGGTCACTTAGCTGATTATCTCTTTCTTCACCTTTGGTCTTTGACTGTTGCTGAATGGTCTTCTGGTGTGATAGCTGATCTTCAGATCTTTAGAGACAAGCTTGTTGATCCTTGATCTTCAGCGATCGCTGATAGCAATCAGCGTATGCTATCGCTGAATTTGAACAGAAGCTTATCTAAGGAATTTCACTAAGTAAAGGAATCATATTCAAATCACTGAGAGGAATTATGATCAACAATCTCCCCCTATTTGATTATGATTAAGCAACATAGGAAAATTGCTTTTAAAAGATTAGCAGAGACTTATAAAATTTAAAATGAATTTTCTAAGTACTAATCTGTAAAATCTTTTTCAGCTAAACTATTATCTGAATGGAGTTTCATTTATAAGAATATGAAATCACAATTTTTATAACTAGAAGAGCTTAAAGTACATTCACTGATTGAACTTTCAGAGTGAAAGATCAGTGAGTAAAAGATAGTGTAACGAAAATAGAACTCTTATGTTCATTGTCCCTTTTACTATTTTCAGGGATCTTTTCAGTACTAGGGTGGAGTAAAGTACTTTGAATTTCATTAATTATAATCTAAGGAATTACAGCGAAATGAAATTACAATGATAAAGGCAAAGTACTTGTACACTGAAGAAATATTACAAAGGAAATAGAAAACTATGACTAGTCAGAGATATTCTCGTTTCTTCTTTGTAGCTCATTCTCATAAAGAGTCTTCTGTCTGTTCATCAGAGGAGTATCTGACCAGCAGCGCCAAAGCATGATCTTTATGAGAGAGGAAGGGGCCCTGTGAATTTCTTGGTTTCTGAAGAGTCCTAAGAACCCTTCATTATCCAAGAAGACCATACCAGGTTCAGGTAGTGAGATGATTTCGTCTTCTTGATATCTTCGGTCTTGAGGAAGAGAGGTACGAAGCATTGATATATCAGGGAGCTCAAGATGACCAAGAATGCTTTGATAATCAAACTTAGTTTCATGCTCATTCTTCGAACTTGAGCCACCTTCAGCAACTGATCTTTTCTTCCTTGATGGTTCAGGGAGAGGGGGAACTTGTACATGTTGTGACATTCTTTGCAGCAACTGATTCAACTCATCTTCTACCACATTCTTGAACTTGGATTTGGAACCCTGAATGGCATCTCTGATTTCTAGCCATTCAGTGCATCTATATATCTTTAAGAATTTTGCTTCTTCTCTCTCTGTTCTGGATGGCCTTGTCATTCTTACATATACCTTTGGACCACCTCTGTTGGAGTGTCGCCCTTGGATAGTTGCGTGAATGATTTTGTCATCAGATCTTCGAAAGTTCAGCATTTCTGTGCACCAATCCAGTTCTTTATCTTTCTGAGTTGTGGCTTCAGTGGTTAGTGCAGTGAGAATCTTCTGTTGAACAAGAATGGGATCTACATTCAGGTTTTCCTGTACAAGTTCTTTCTGAGCCAGAGCTGCAGCGAGCCGTTCACTCTTTTCTAATTGCTCTTTGGCTGCTTTGTCTCTTGCTGAGTCTTCCCTGAGAATCTTCCTTGCTAAAGCAAGATCATTCTCAGTTTGCTTTATTTCTTCATCTCTGATCCTCTGAGCTATCAGAGCTTGTTCTCTCTCTTCTTTGGAGAAGAAGTAGAATTCATCTACTATCCTGATTGGTACAGCGTTTATTGGGTCTTCTTGGGGCACCCTTATTCTCTTGGCTTCGAATTCCCTTAGGAATTTTATTCGCCTTTCTTCCTCTTCAGGCTCGCTTATAATCTGCTTCTGAACGCAACGCCGAGGGATGAGGCCTTCTTCTTCCTCAGAGTCAGTTTCCTCTATGTACATAAACTGCTCTTTGGGAGAAGGTTCCTTCCTTGTGGATTAGTCCTTTGGGGGACGTGGATCACTAAGGGAAGGAGAGGAGGAAATAGTACTGTCAGAGGGAATTTTAGTGGGTGAAGAGGAGTGTATGGGAGATTCAGAGAGAGGAGTAATATAAGGGATAAGCTGAAGTGATACCTTATCAGCGGTCTCCCCCTCTGATATAGGGTTGGTGGCCTCAAGATCGACCACTCTGGCTGAGGGTCCAGCTTCGTCCCCCAAGGGCTCTAGCTGAGATGTGCTTGGTCTGGATAATCTGAAGTGTTCCAATGCAAAACCCAAGTCATCATCATCATCATCATCATCAACCTCATAGTGAGGGATGCGTTCCTCTTCTTCTTCATCATCTTCTTCCTCATCATCATCATCAACTCTTGCAGTGGAGGAAGGTTCTGGTCGTTGGATGTAGGGAGAGATCCTTTCATCTAGAAACCACGATTATGCTTGCCGATTAGTTCGTCAGCGAACTCTTTGGACACCTTCTCCCCCTCAATGTTATCATGGGGCAGAACATGAATCATCAGAGTGCGCACATTCGTATGCACGTCCTCCAGCATGGTCCGATCAGCAGAAGCAAATGAGGGACCAGTCTCACTGAGGTTTGAGAGAGCCTGCATCATTTCGGACTGAGTCTTTAGAATAGACTCGAGGACAGCGGCCTGAGCATCAACCTTTTGCTCAATGTTGGTGAGGGATTGGCGAAGGTCCCTGTGGTCGTCCTTCAGAGACTGAACATCAGACACCAAGTTGCTGACGTTTGTCTTCATTCCTGGAGTGCCAACGACCTGCCAGAAGATCAACTCCGTAGAAGTTTGCAGTGTGTCCAGCCTGGCTCTGGAGAGAGCACACTCATTGACCAGATGGTCGATGGCAGGGAATGTGGGAGCAGGCAGTGACATGGGAGGCAGCTCAGTGACCCTGGGAGGAAGCTTGGGGGCAAGGTGCTCCATCTTGACGTCCCTAAGCTTTTTGGCACTTGGAGGGCGCTGAGGAGATTTCATTGCTGTCTTCGAAGTGGTGGTGGTAGTGGTTGTCGCTGAGTAGACAGGAGCAGTGGCAGCAGCTGATGACATTGACAAAGCGGCGAGAAAAGAATCTGGATCAGATGATGGATGTAAAATAGCATTATTTTCCTTGAGAGTATCGTGAGGATTACTCTCAGGGACTACTTTTGCAGAGGCAGTGTCCTGAGGATCACTGACCAGTGTCTTAGAGTATCTGAAAGAGATACTCTGAGGTCCTTTTAAATTGGCTTTCCAAAACTCAGATTGCCTAAACAATTTTGAGGTTTGGACTGCGTGCATTTCAGCATTATCAGAGATAGGGACAACTATCACTGAGTCACTTGCTGATGTGAGGACCAAAGAAGCGAAGATGGAAGAGGTAGAGAGGGCAGTGAAAGTAATACCTGATCCAGCTTTAGCAGAGCTGGCTATAACACCTTCAGAGACCTTAGTCACTGTTGGTGGTGGTAGTGCTGATGAAGCTTCAACGGCAGCAGAAACCGTTGGAGTGGCTGTGGATGAGGGTGGTGATTGAAGTACACCAAAATCAGAGAGGATGGTCTGTTGAGAGACCACCTTCTTAGGTTTCTTTGAGGCGATGGTCTTCTTATGTCCATCAGTGGGGGTTTTCCTCTTTGCAGCAGTAGTGCCTTGGGTACTCACTGAGGGGATGGGCAGCGGGGAGGTCACTAAAAGAGGTGCTCCTATAATTTGGAGCATATAGGGAGTGAGAGGAGCATCACCTGGATGTTCTTCCAGGTCCAGGGACTTCTTCCCTACCATAGAGAAGGCGAAGTCACCAACTTTCGGGTAGCTCTCCCCGAAAGCTTCTTCAAGGATGGTGGAGAAGAAACGTGGGTAAGGGATAACGTGATGTCTGGTGGAGGCGTTGAGGCAGCTGCACATATCGCTGAAGATGTAATCAGCGTAGTTCAGAGGATGACCCATGCAGAGAGAGAAGGAAAGGTCTTGAAAATGTTTGCTCGCCTGATCGTGGGAGCCAACTTTTGACCCTAGGCACTGAATGACCTGGGTGAAAACATACTGCCAGCAAGCAGGGAGTCGCTTCTTTTCCAGCTTCGAACCCACCGTCTTCACTAAGGGTTCTCCCATTTGTAGCCAATGGAATCCAAGAAAGCATCAATCTGCTGCTTTGTTGGTTCAGCACCCCATTGCTCATTTTTCTTGCGCTGATACCACTTGTTGGTCCCAATAAGGATCTATAAGAGTTAAATATTAAGTAAACAGTTTGTAGAAGGGGAGGGGGGGTTGAATACAAATTCACAGATTTTAGTTTTTAAATGAGTTTATTGAAAATAAACAAATTTACAGTTACAAGCGGAATTAGAACAAGTTAAAAACCTATTCTATTGTAACTAAAGAAACACAAGGTTTGATGCACAAGAAGATGAAAGAAAGAAATGCAGAAGGTATAGGCTAGAAGGAAGCATCCATAAAGATGAAGAAGATATCTTCATCTATTTATACCCGCTTGCATTTAATGCAAGACAAAAGGTACATGCCACGTGTCAAACTTGGATAGGAAGCTTGTCCTTGTAAATAAGACAACCATGCTTTTGGCCGAATATGAACAGTACCGTATCAGATATGATGGGGGACATAAGAGACAAGTCGTACGTCCTTTTCTAACATGGTTCTAGGTTTGACTTTTGTGCATCGAGGATAAGATCAATCTTTAATCTTGCAGAGGAAGCTTCATTTGATCGCTGACACTGAATGTTCAAGGATGAACTTCAGTGTTGCTGAGGCTTCACAAGATTTCACACTTTGAGTAGATAATTGCTGGTATCGCTGAACCGCTTCAGGTCACTTAGCTGATTATATCTTTCTTCACCTTTGGTCTTTGACTGTTGCTGAATGGTCTTCTGGTGTGATAGCTGATCTTCAGATCTTTAGAGACAAGCTTGTTGATCCTTGATCTTCAGCGATCGCTGATAGCAATCAGCGTATGCTATCGCTGAATTTGAACAGAAGCTTATCTAAGGAATTTCACTAAGTAAAGGAATCATATTCAAATCACTGAGAGGATTTATGATCAACAGATTCTAGTTTTGAACTAAAAGCCTTTACAGATGCAGATCCTGGTGGATGCAAATTAGACAGGAAAAGCACTTCTAGATCATGTCAGTTTCTGGGTGATAGATTGGTAAGCTGGTCTTCAAAAAAACAAAATTGTGTTTCTACTTCTACAACAAAACCTAAGTATGTAGCAGCTACAATATGTTGCTCACAAGTGATCTGGATGCAAATTCAACTCAAAGACTACGGTTACACTTTCAAAAAGATTCCTTTGTATTGTGATTCAAAAAGTGCTATAGCCATCGATGCCAATCCTGTTCAGCATTCAAAAACCAAGCATATTGATGTAAGATATCATTTTATCAAAGATCATGTGGAAAAAGGTAATATTGAAATGTTTTTTGTTCAGACAGATTATCAGTTAGCTGATTTATTTACCAAAGCACTTGATGAAAAACGATTTAACTTCTTGGTAAGTAAATTGGGCATGATGAATATGTCTATGTAAGTATTACACATCAACTATACTTTAGAAGTTATATTCTGAGGTTCTTATCTTAAAATTCTGAATAGTTTGCCCTTCAGAAATATTCTGAAGTTCAATATTCAGATCTTTCCTTCTTTTCAAGCTCAGAAGTATAATCCTTCTTTATATAGGTTGATTGTCTTTTAATACTTTTCATATTTTTTTTCATTTCTCTAAATATTTTCTTGTGTCTTTGATAAAGTTGACTGATTAAGGGGGAGAATCATAGTTGCTAATGATTCAAGGGGGAGTGGTATTAATTTCACAAATCTGAACTACTCTTTCCTACAAAACAGATCTGAAATGCTGAAATCAAGTTTTGAATTTCACATCTAAGAAGTATGAACAAGCTTCCTTAGATAAAATAATTTTTCTGTTTGTTCAAACCTACTTCTGAATTCTCAAAATGTTTTATATTTTTCAGAAGTTTGTAGTTTTAAATAATTTTTGGTCTTCTAAAGTGATACAAGTTTAGTTCTGAACTAAACTTAAAAGTTCTGAGGTTCTTCTGAATTCTTTCTTTCAGACTTCTGAACTTATTCTCAGAAGTTCTGAACAATTTCTGAAGTTTTTGAACTTGTTCTCAGAACTTAACTTCCCATTGATATTTCTTAAGTGTCACTTAAGCGTGTGCCACGTGTTTTAATTTCATTGGATATTTCTGAAGCACGTCGATTAAACGGTTCGTTTATCCAACTTAATGATGATTACTACTCTAATCACATTCACTTTTTGGCCACGTGTCCATCAGCGCTTATCCAGTCTTATAAATCAATGAATTCTTCATTGTCTTCATTTTTTAGCGATTTTACTCTGAGAAATCTATCTGTTTTCATTGATCTTCATTCCATTTCGAATCTTTGTTCTTCACATATAATGTCTACTTCAAAAACTATGGTTTCTACTTCCTCGAGCCTAAATGACAGTAATGGATCATCGAGTGATGGTTCATTCAAAATCGTACCTCAAAAATTGGTTGTTGGAACAATGGAAATTCCACTCAATGAAGATCATATGGTTCAAGACACAGCCACAACTGCTACTAATCAAGCGGGACCTTCAAACCCTAACCCTAACCCTAACCCGAGAACTGCTAAAATAGGGGAAACACAAGTTGAACCTATTGAAGTCGTTTCTGGATCAAATGCTGGTGATAGTGAATCTCAGACTCGTGCTGAAAGCAGTGATATGTCAAAACTTTATGTCCCTGCTGAGAAACTGCTAGAAATAAAGAAAAATAATTGTGCTTTGAACTTTAAAAATCGACAGACTTCACTGATGATCAAATGATTTTGATTGAAATTCTGAAGAAGCATCCACTCCGCACTCTACTCTCTAGGAAATTCTCTATTCCT
This sequence comes from Silybum marianum, assembly GCA_036898165.1. Lineage (NCBI taxonomy): Eukaryota > Viridiplantae > Streptophyta > Magnoliopsida > Asterales > Asteraceae > Silybum > Silybum marianum. The sequence goes on along the minus strand of CM072528.1, from coordinate 26,784,129 downwards.
ACTTCTTACCTTCAACAATTATGGTACTATGCTGAGGTTGATGAATCTGAAGATGAAATTGTCTCCTATGTCCATGCTTACAAGGTCTGTATCTCTGTGGATGATATTAGATGTCTTCACTTTTTGGCAAAACCAGATGAGGTTCTTGGGAAAACCTCTTATGATCCAATTCCATCTTCCACAGAAATGATTTCAGATTTCATGAGTTTGGGATACTCTGAAAATCTAAATGCTTTAAGTTCTTTTAGAAGAAAGTGTTTACCTTCAATATGGTACTAATTATTCTCAATTCTGAACACTTCTCTTATTTTTGAAGAACTCAAATCTGCTGTTTTGAAGAAGTCCACATTCAACTACATTCCATTTCAGAGATTCTTTCAAACACTCATCAAAGGAGCAATGATAGCAGTGCCAACAATTCCTGTTCTAGCACATGAGGTCCATGTTCCTATCTCTTCTATGGACAGTTTAAGACCACCAAATGCGAAGCTTACATTTCCAAATGCAGTTCCACTTCCTTCTCACTTACTTGATATTGTAAGTACACCAAATAGGATTGTGAGTGAGTATTTAGAATCTATGGGATTACCTCAACCAGTAGTCCCTTCCCCTGATTCAAACCAGAGTGGTGATAATGCAAGGGAGTCTAGACTTGATAGAAAGAGAGGGGAGGCTGTTCAAGGGGGAGAACAACCTCAAAGAGTAAAGAGGAAAAATGAAAATGAGAGAATGGGTAGAAGAGTAAGAAAAAGAATTGAAGAGGGGAGAACACAGGTAAAAGAAAAACAAACCTGTGAACCACCTGTTACTAGCCGGACACCCACATCTTCTATTATTCCACATTCTTTGGTGGATGATATTGAAAAACCAGTGAGCCCATGACAAATTTGGTTATCCCCCCCAGCCACTCACCCATCTCTCAACAGAAGGGTGTTTCATCAACACATATGGGGCAAGCAGCTTATAATCCATTAGGACCCCAATTGGAGGTTCCTTTTGTTGAAAATGAAGGATATATGTCCCCCTTCACCATTTTGAGCACATTGAGTCTGAGGGTCCACTCAACTTTGAGCCTACTGAACCACTTAATGTGGAATCTATTCACACTAGCACACATCTTCCATATGTCACTAAGCAAGGTGTTTGTCACATTGCATCAACAACTATAGATATTCCTATTTTTGGATATCAAGGATTAGTTGGAAGACCTGGTGGGGTGAACATCACAAAAGCCCCATTCACAGAATCACATGTGGTTCATGATGTCTCTGTGGCACATACAGGCCAACCTTCTTCTGAAGGACTTCAAACAAGACCATCTGTTGGTCTTGGAACCTTACCCACATCTTCTGAATTCACAGAATTCAAAGATTTCTGTACTTCTGAATTTGCAAAGATTCAGAAGGACATCAAGGAATTGACGGATACAACTAAAAAGGTGATGGAGGATAGGTTGGATCTACAAGGGGTGAGTATGGTGAATAAGCTGAATGAGTTTCATCTCCAATCTTCTAATGATCTGAATAATTTCAAACAAGCACTTCTAACTGCTTTTTCTGAAGTTGCTTCATCCATTTCTTCTCTGAAAGCTTCTCAGACTTCTTCTTCATCTGCTCAACCAGATTCTTCTACTTATGCAACAAAGGCTGACATTACTCAGATTTTGAATCAGCTTTCTTCTATTCAGAGTTCTCAGACAGATTTAAGCACAAGATTATCTGCTCTAGAGTGCAGGCCTCAGTCAGACACTTTTAAAAGAAATCTTGATGATCAGGATCCTGATAATCAAGAGGGGGATAAAAGACAGAGAGTGTCTGAAACAGAAAATGTTGAAGATGTTCAAGAGCAAAGTTCTGAGAAAACTTCTAAAGATACTCAGAATAGTGGTGAAGCATCTAATAGAGTTTTTGAAGCAATAGAGGATATTTTATTTGCAGAACATGAAGGGCAAGAGGCAAATATTCTTTCTTCTGAAGATATAGTAGAGGAAGGATATTAAACAGAGAAGTTATTTTTTGATTCTGAAGGAAATTTAAGCTCAGACAATATAGATATCATTCCTGATTCAAAAGAAGAAATGCTAAGGGAATACCTTGCATTTGAAGATCTCATTGGTGAGCCTAGTGATCTTTCTGATGTTATTATGTTTGAAGAAGACATGTCTGGAACTAATATGGGAGAAAGATCTGAAGCTAATGAGGTAAAAGATTTGGTAATTTGGAAACCCCAACAGCTTCTGAGTGATGAATAGAAGAGCTTCTGAAGAGCTATGGAAAATACTAAGTCAATTCTGTTGGGTGCATGTCTTTCTGAACAATCCAAGAAGTTTGGAGCGTAAACTTTTGGACAACAGGCTTTCAGTCTTTAGAGATTTTCTTGATCAACCAGATGAAAGAGTTGAATTAGAATTTGATTTAAGTCATATGGGAGGAACTGAAATTGCAGATGAAATTTTAATGGTCTACTCTGGAAAAATTGAAGTAAGAGTTAGATCCTGCATCACAATTCCTAAAATTGATATTCCTCTTCTTAAAGAACCTATTCTAGATCAAATCTATGAAAAGGAAGATATGTTTCTTTGTGGAGAAATCAGCTTAGAGTTTCCTAAAGTTATTTACTTTCATATGTATAAAACTAGTCTGAGGTTTGCAAAATTGGAAGATTTTGTAAATGATGAGTGGTCTGAAGAACAAATCTCTCAAGTTAGAAACTTTGTTCAGAAGCATGGTGTTTAGAATCTGAATGATTCCACTCTTATAAAGAAAATTAGATGTCTGTCAAAGACTGTTGAAGACGATTTGGTAATATACAGATTTGGAGCAGAAAGAAGAAATGGATATTTATGTGAATTTACTCAGTATGATCTGTACAAACTAAGATTGCAAGACAAATTGACAGTTCTTCAGTTCTGTGTTGCTAGAAGTGAAGTTGAACTTGTTTTTGAAGTCAAAAGAATTCTGGGAATCTACATAAGGAACATCATCAAGCATGACTTTCAATTAGCTCTGGAATTTGGTTTATCTAAAGTGAATCTGTTGGAACCTGTAAGCCTTGAAAATACAATAACTAGAGTATTCACTAGTCCAGATATTGGGTTCAGATATACAGCAGATGGAAATAAAACCTTTTTGATTTCAGATATTCCAAAATACTCTAACTCAACTCTGAATTGGTTTCTTAGTTATGCAAAGGATTATATTGAAGATTCAGATGTCAAAGAAGAAATCATATATCTGATCAAAGAAAGAATTCGTTTAAGAGAAATTTTAAGGAAGAGTTATCCAGCTGGTCACAAAAGAGAAAACAAGATCAGAAGAGCTGATTATCTACTTAGTGATACTTATGATTTTCATATTCATTCAAAGAGACAAGACTTGGAGGAAATTCTGAAGTTTTCTCTGAATATTGAAAGTTCTGAACCAAGTCAGAAGGATAAAGAGAAAGGAAAAGAAGTCATTTCTGAAGCTATGTCTGAAAAGTTGGTTCCTGTAGAGCAAACATCTGAAGAGGAACAACTGCAAGTGCAAAGAATAGAAGAAAGTTCTTTCACCATGTTTCTTGAATATTTCCATCCAGAAATGTTCATGGAATATGAACAAAAGTTCAACTATATTGATTGCTGGATTCAAAAGTCTTTTGGTTGGAAACAATGGTACTCAAATATCATTAGAAAGATATGGATCCCAATTAATGAAGCAAGAATGGAAAGTCCAGTGGTCAAGGTAATTAATGCTGACTTGAAGACAAGACAAAATTACAAGTATGCATTCTTTACTGTTGAAAGACAAAATGGTGAGATTTCTACTTTTTCTGAAGCTGATTTCCAGAATGTGTATCTCAGAGATCTACTCAGAGTTTACAGAAGCCTTTATCCTTTTCATGATTCAATCACCAAGTTCAGAAAATCATTTCCAATTCTCAGAGATGGCTTGTACAGAGAATTTATATGGGCTGCAAAGACTGATTTTCAGGCTGCTTATGTTCTGAACAAAAAACAAGTACACTTGAGCAAACCAAATCTGAGCTTACCAGATATTCAGAATTTGAAGAAGAGTACCTTAGTAATTTAACCTCCAGGCTTCGTTTGCAAATGCTTTCAAGAACTATTATTTGTGAGATTTGAAGAACTCCATAAATGTTGCAATGGAACTCTCATGGCTATCAGAGATCGTTTGGTAAAATAACAGAATAGAAGACCAAAGAATCTGAGCAATGAAGATTGGGAGAAGCACAAGAAGCTTGCAAAAGAGATGATTAGAATTGCCGAATCCTTCCTAGAATTTAGAAGTTTAATACTGAAAGATGTTAGAGAAATTCTGAATTTCTGGAAGTATGATATGAACTTTTGAAGCTAAGGGGGAGATTGATAGAGATATCAAAATAGCTTCAAAAGTTACTTGGTTCTGAAGATGTAAAGATCTGAAGAAAAGATAAAGAAAAGCCTAAGGCATAACTTCTGAAGTGCCAACTTCAGAAGTTCTGAAGATGTTCTGAAGAGGTTCTGAAGAAGTTCTGAAGACACTTCTGAAGAAGATCTAAAGGAGTTCAGAACCTGTTCTAAACTTGTCTGTTATGAATGTACTGTTACTTTAGTCTTTCTATTTCTTGTATAAATAGATAGTTTGTTAGATAGTTAGAACAAACATTTCCATAACCCATGTAAAGAAATATTTTGTAATACTGTTCATCCTATCAATACATACGACATTTGGCTATCATGTTTCTGTTCTAATCTTTCCATATATTGATATCTTGATTGTTTGGGTCCTAACAATCATAAAGGTGAATCTCTTACTCAAATTCACCAGCGGTTCAACTGTTTGCTGATTGATCTCAAATCAGTGAACAGAGTGTACTCAAACGCTGAAATTCTGACCAACTTCATGGAGGCACTACCCGATCAATGGGCAGTGTACACTACATGTCTGAAGCTGTCAAAGAATCTTGAAACCTTGTCCTTAAATGCTTTATATGGAATGCTCTTAAATGAGGAACAATCTCAAATTCTTAGGAAAAACCTCATAAATGAACTCAAATGTGCCAAAAGTATTTCTTTTGGCACTTGTGACTTCAGAGGCAACTCCTCCTAAAAATGTTTCTTCTTCCACTATCACATCCATCACTGAATTAGGTCAAACTGATTCAGAAGATCAACTCACTGATGCTGACATCTCTGAGTTTGATAACTCTCTAGCTCTCTTAACTAATAATTTTAAAAGATTCGCTAGAAAGAGCAACTTTCAAAAACCTTCTAACCTCTCTGACTCTGAAAAGCAAAAAACATTGCCCGCTGAGAAAGCGTCAGCGATATGCTTCAACTGTCAGCGAAAGGGTCACTTTGCTAGTGAATGCAGGTCAAAGAAAGTTGCAGCTCCCACCTCCTCCCAGACCTCTGATAAAAAGGAGAAGTATTTGAAATTGAAAAACAAATACAAGGATCTGAAGAAACACCAGCAAAAAGGCAAAGACCTCATCGCTGAAGAAGTTGACTGGGACGCTGTAGATGACTGGGCCAAGATCTCTGAAGAGTCTGGTTCAGATGAAGAAGATCTTGCCTTCCTCTGTCTAATGGCAAGAACAGAGGACGCTGAAGAAGCAACTGAAACTTCTTCCTCTGAGTCCCCTTCTACTTAGGTAACAACTTCTTCTATCTCTTTACCTTCTGAAAGTGATAACTTGTCAGCTGTCGATGCTATGACTGTTGATTTTTATAATGCTTTAAATGGAAAGATTAAGGCCGAGAAAATTAACACTGATCTTTCTGAGCAATTAAAAAATTGCTACATAAGAATCAAAGAACTTTCTAAAATAGAGGAAACTCTTAAGGACCAAGTCTTTGCAAATCAAACCATAAGCATTGAGAAGCAGCAAGCTATCGCTGATAGGTAAAAGGCTATCGTTGATCTCAAGTCTAAAAAGGCAACCATCGAAGGATGGTGTAAGGCTTCTGATAAAGTCAACGAGATCATCAATGCCCAAATACCTATGAAAAAAAGAAGTGGGTTAGGCTATAACCCTGAAAAGGAAGAATCAGAGAATGATCGTTCCATGCTCAAATTTGGAATGTTTGTCTCTTCTATCCCTGATCCTTCTTCTTCAACTTCTTCCTCTTCTTCTAAAGAAAAGTTTCCTGTGATAAATTCTAAGAAGGTGATCAAGAACGAGTTTCTTGAACAAGTTCCTAAGAATAAGATCATTCAGAACAGGAACAAGATATCCTCAGAGAAAAATTCTAAATCTGGGAAGGTCTCTGACTTTTCTCAGAGACCAACCCCCAGAATTAAGGTCGATCTCATTCCTACCCCTGAAAAGGTTGTCATACCTCCAAGGACTATGGATAAAGGAATTTTTGGTCCTGTCCCTGAAAAGGTTCCTATTTTCTCTCTGAATTCTAAACCCTTTAAATATAGGAAGTGCTATCACTGTGGTGAAACTACCCACATTGCAAGCAAATGTCCTAACGCTACTAGAGCTGATAAACTAGCTCATGGAAAGAAAGTAGCTCAAGCTGACAAGTCAGCGAGAGTGAAACCCACCAAGGTTGCAAAACTACCAAAGGTGAAGATATCCACTTAAGAGAGTTCTTCAGCTAGTAGCTCCTCCGCCAATCCTCTATCTAACCAAGCAGGACGCATAGTAGTATGGGTACCTTTAAATAATTAATCTTTTGTTGTATACAGAGTGCCAAAGGTATCTTGTATCTTGATAGCGGATGCTCAAGGCATATGACTGGCAGAAAATCTCTGCTCTCTCATTACAAAGAAGAAGTTGGTCCATCAGTGACCTTTGGTGGAAATGGCAAAGGATACACTAAAGGTTATGGAATTCTATCCAACGGAGCCACATCGTTTTCTCGTGTTGCCTACGTTGAGGGACTAAAGCACAATCTCTTAAGCGGTAGTCAGTTATGTGACAAAGACTTCAAAGTTCTATTCTTAAAAAATAAATGTGTTGTCACTGACGGAAATGATAAGCTTGCCTTAACAGGCAAAAGAGTGGAAAATGTGTATGTCATAAATATGAATAGTTCTCACTCTGAGAACATGTGCTTTATCTCTAAAGCATCCACTGACATAAACTGGTTATGGCATAAAAGACTCTCTCATCTCAACTTTAAGACAATAAATGAATTGTCTCAAAAAGATCTAGTCAGAGACCTCCCAAATCATACCTTTACAAAGGAATCTCTTTGTTCAACGGGTGAAAAGGGAAAGCTGACAAAAGCCTCCTTCAGGTCGAAGAAAATTTCTTCAGTGACCGCTCCTCTTCAGCTACTCCATATGGATCTATTTGGACCTCTCAATGTCCAATCTATTTCTGGAAAGAAATATACTTTAGTGATTGTTGATGAATATTCCAGATACACATGGGTGTTCTTCCTTCGATCCAAAAGTGATACCCCTGAAATGATAATTTCTTTTATCAAAAGGATGGAAGTTTTGAACAATCTAATTGTTCGATCCATAAGAAGTGATCATGGTACTGAATTCAAAAACAGTACTCTGGTAAACTTCTTTGAAGAAAAAGGCATTTCTCACAACTATCATTCAACCGGCTCGCTCAATGCTCAGTGAATCGCATCTACCGACTCAGTTCTGGGCTGAAGCAGTCAACACAACATGCTTCACTCAAAATCAATCCCTGATAGTTAAGCGATTTAAGAAGACCCCCTATGAATTGTTTCATGGAAGAAGACCTACTCTGAAATATTTCCATATTTTTAGATGTAGATGTTTTTGCATTCGCAATAAGGCTAGACTTGTTGCTCGAGGTTATAGACAGAAAGAAGGGATTGACTATGATGAAACTTTTGCACCTGTTGCTCGTTTAGAAGCCATAAGACTCTTTTTAGCTTATGATGCCCATAAAGACTTCAAAGTTTTTCAAATGGATGTTAAAAGTGCTTTTCTAAATAGAAAACTTAGCGAGGAAGTTTATGTTGAACAACCCCCCGGTTTCTCAGACCCTAACCATCCTGGTTATGTTTTTAAACTTGAAAAAGCTTTTTACGGGTTAAAACAAGCTCCTAGAGCTTGGTATGATACCCTTTTTAAATTTCTTCTAAAAGAAAAATTTATTCGTGGAAAAATTGACCAAACCCTGTTTTAAAAAAAATATAAAGGTCATACTATACTCGCTCAAATATATGTTGATGACATTATCTTTGGTTCCACAAGACCCAAACTATGTACTCGTTTCGCTGCAAGAATGCAAAAACAATATAAAATGAGTATGATGGGTGAACTAACATATTTTCTAGGTTTGCAGATTAAGAATCTGACAAAGGAATCTTTATTTGTCAAAGCAAATATGTTAAAGACATGCTGAATAAATTCGACATGAATCAATGCTCAGTGATGAAGACTCCTATGGCGCCTCCTCTGACTTTCAACAAGGATCCCAATGGGAAACCAGTCAATGTTACTGCCTATCGAGGGATTATTGGATCTCTGCTGTATCTTACAGCGAGTAGACCAGACATCATGTATTCTACATGTCTCTGTGCTCGATATCAAGCTGAGCCGAAGGAATCCCATCTAATCGCTGTAAAGCGAATCTTTAGATATCTGAAAGGAACTCCAAATCTAGGTCTTTGGTATCCCAAAGGCTCTGGATTTGATCTAACTGGTTATTCTGACAGTGATTTTGCAGGCTATAAGATAGATAGAAAGAGCACCACTGGTGGGTGTCAGCTACTAGGTGGTAAGTTAATAAGTTGGACAAGTTGTTGGTTCCAGATTCTCTACTTCAAAGATCAATCGATAAATTCATACAGCAGAGTATAAGCGGAAGAAATTAATATCGATTAATCAACAGTAATAAGAACAATCAAAGATTGAGGAACAGATTAACTTGTAATATAACCTGAATCACGATTACAAATACTTGGAATGACGCACAGTATGTTCTTCAATCTTGCAATTAGATCGACGTCTTTTACATTAGAGAAAAGATCTATTTATACAAATAGCAGAATGTAAAAGTCAATAACCTAACCTATTACAAACTGACACGTGTGAGATGGGAGCGTGTAACAAACTAATCAGTTGCAAAAGGTAGACATGCTGGATGTATGTGCCACGTCATATTATTCATCTTATGGTTCATACTTTCAAATGTGTAACACAAGTAAAAAGCAAAACTCAGTGTCTACCTCCACCGCTGAAGCTGAATATGTAGCCGCTGGTAGTTGTTGTTCTCAAATCGTTTGGATGAGAAATCAACTCAGAGACTATGATCTCAAGCTCTCTAAAATTCCTATCTATTGTGATCGTACTAGTGTTATTGCCATTGCTAACAAACCTGTACTTCACTCCAAAACCAAGCACATTGAGATCCGATATCACTTTATTAGAGATCATGTGATGAATGGTGAAGTTGAGCTTCATTTTGTACCCACTGAATATCAGCTCGCTGATCTTTTCACCAAGCCTCTTGATGAAGCTAGATTCAATCTACTTATCAGCGAACTTGGTATGTTCAACGCTGAATAATTTCTTATTTAGTGACTAACAACAAGGGATACAAATAAATCCTTCAAACTCTCCATTCACTGAACTCTGATTCAGCGATATCTGTGTCATCTCTTCAGGTATTATCTTCAAATCTTAATCACTCTTTGATATCTTTTCTCATCAAAGAATGAATCTCTGAAAACTAAAACCCTTCATTGACAACCCTTTATTATCAGTGATGAAGATTTTTTAAAATTAGTAATGATAAACCTTCCTTATGGATAACTATTATTATAATCTTTTAAAAATAAGAAAAGGACACGTTAGACCTTTTTCTGACATATGACGGACCGCGACGTTTCCATTCCAAATCCTTTCTTGGAACGTGCGCCAGGTCATCATTTCTTTTTCAAAAAGCTAAAACCGTCGTTTAGCACTCCTTCTTTCTCTCTCCTCTTGCTATTTAAGCAATTCATTTGCCTTACTTGATTCCTCCCGCTTTCATAACTCTCCAAAAAGGCAAAAGTACCTTCGAACCTTCAAGTATTCTCAAGAACACCAAGAACACGCATTTGTGTGTTTTTCCTTCTCGAAATCAACTAAGGTTTGATCTAAACCTTACTTAAGACTGGAAACATTTTGTTTCACATCTTCTTCTCCTTAAATCTTCTAAAATGATATAGAAACATGTTTTAGAAAGAAAATAAAACAAATCTAGATTAAACTTAAAAAGTTTTCTATTATCAAAACCCTGTTCTCTTATCTTTCCTTAGAACAGAAGATTTTATTCTTAAAGTTTTATCCATTTTTTTTTATCTTCTCATTTTTTTTAATAATCTTATATTTTATTGTTTTTATAACAAGCATTTTGATCTTGTTCATCAAAATACTTGTTTCTTTGAATCTTACATTTGGTACTCTTTATACCAAACTCTGGTTTATACATTCATGTATAAAACCATGATTTATCTCTTTGGTGTTCCCATTTTTCCTACAGAAATGGCCTCTGCAAGTAAGACCGCTGCAACCTCTGCTGCTGAAGACAACATTCTGGTCGCTGCACCAACCTGCCACTTCCCCTTGGAGAAAGCTGTTTTCAAGTCTTGCAATTACATTGCATTGGTAGACATTCCAGCTGATCGTCCTCAATTCGCTGAAGGAGCTACCTTCATCAAAGCGTGCCCGCTGATGTACGCTTTCGTCCACAACCCAGTGGGCATCTCCTCTCATCTCCAAGCTCTCTGGTACACGGCTCACTGTACCACGCTCACAACAGATAAGGGCAACGTGCTCTCTGCAATAGGCTTCAAGATTCCAGATCTTGGCTATTTCTCCTTCACTGTTGGGTTCGTGAGGAAGGCCCTGCGTCTCCCTGTACGCGCCAAGAATGAACAATGGGTCGCTGAACCAACCAAGATGCAGATAGATGCCTTCTTGGACTCAATTGGTTATGCCTGGGAGAATCCATCCCTGAAGACGGTGGGTTCCAAGGTGGAAAAGAAGAGATTGCCTGCTCGCTGGCAATATATCTTTACCCAGGTAATCCAATGCCTTGGGTCAAAGATTGGCTCACATGATCACGCAAGCAAGCACTTTCAGAATCTTGCCAACTCTCTCTGCACTGGCCACAAATTCAACTACGCTGACTATATCTTCAGCGATATGGTTAGTCGCATCAACGCTGCCACCAGACACCCAGTCATTCCCTACCCTCGTTTCTTCACAACCATTTTGGAGGTTGCCTTCGGGAAGGAATACCCGAAGGTCGGCGATCACTCCTTCTCCGTAGTGGGGAAGAAGTCTCTGGACATTGAGGAACGTCCAGGTGATGCTCCTTTCACGCCCTACATGCTGAAAGTGATTGGAGCCCGTCTCTCAGTGTCTACCTCGCTGCCCAACCCAACAACGAGCATCCCGGACACTGCTACCGCTACTGCTGCTGCCAAGAGGAAACAACCTTCTGATGGTCATAAAAAGACCATCGCATCCAAGAAGCCAAAGAAGTTGGTCCCTCAAAAGACCACCCTCTCTGATTTCGTTGTACTACCAACACCAACTGCAGCCACAACCACATCAATGGTCTTTACATCCGTTGTTGCTTCATCAGCACTACCTCCATCTTCAAAGACTCCGGTCACTGAGGATGTTATAGCCAGATCTTTTGAAGCTGGATCAGATACAACTTTCACAGCCTTCTTATCTTCTTCTATCTCCTCTTCTTTGGTCCTCACCTCAGCACACGATTCAGCGATAGTTGTCCCTATCCCTGATAATGCTGAAATGCACGAAGTCCAAACCTCAATATTGTTTAGGCAATCTGAGTTTTGGAAGGCCAATTTAAAAGGACCTCAGAGTGTCTCTCTCAGATACTCTAAGACACTGGTCAGTGATCCTCAAGACACTACCTCTGCAAACGTAGTCCCTGAGAGTAATCCTCATGATACTCTCAAGGAGAAAAATAAATTTTTTCATCCATCATCTAATCCAGATGTGTTTTTGGCTACTTTTCTATGTCATCATCAGGTGTCAGTCCTCTCTTCTCCTCAGCGACAGCAACAACCACCACCACCAGTGCTCCTCCCATCAGCAAGGACATGAGAAAGTCTCCTTAGGGCCATCCTAGTGCTGCAAAGCTCAGAGAGGTCAAGATAGAGATGGCGGCTCCCAAGCTTCCAACTCCCATAACTGATCTTCCTCCAATTGTCCTTCCCAACCCTACATTTCCCTGCAGTTGACTATTTGGTCAGGGAATGTGCTCTCACTAGGGCTAGGGTGGACAACTTTCAGATGTCCGCTGAACTCATCTTCAAACGCATCGTTGGGACTCCAGCGATCAAGACCAACGTCAGCAACCTCATCACTGAAGTTTTCTCACTGAAGGAAGACAACAGGGCCCTTCATCAGACCCTGTCCAGCTTGGAGCAGATGGTTACTGCTCAAGCGAACGTCCTTAAATCTATTCAAAAGACTCAATCCGACATGATGCAGATGCTCACCAAGCTCTATGAGGCTAGTTCCTCCTTCACTGCTGCTGATCGGACTACGCTTCAGGAAAATGAAACGGTTCTCAAGGACGTTCAGAAGAATGTTTGCACTCTGATGGTCCATTGTCTACCTCCTGATAACATTGAGGGGGTGAGATGTGCCAAAGAGTTTGTAGAAGAACTCATCTCGTAGCACAACCAGAGGTTCCCTGGAGAGAAGATTTCTCCCTACATCTAGCAGATGGGATCATCCCTCCCTGAAGGGTTGACTGCTGAAGATGAAGATGATGAGGAAGAAGAAGAAGAAGAAGAAGAAGAAGATCCTATCCCTCATTATGGGGGAATGGACGATGATGAAGATGACGATGACATTGGAAGTACCTTAGAGCACTTCAGAATGTCTAGGCCTGGATTCGCTTATCAAGAGCCTTTGGGGGACGGACATCATCCCTCTCAGGGACAGTCCGGTTCCTTTGGGAGACCACTCATGAGGTATCTCTTCCTCTTATCCCTTATATAACACCTCTCTCTGAAACCCCCACACCTCCTTCACCTACAAAAACTCTCTCTGACAATTCTTTTTCCTCCTCTCCTTCCCTCAGTGATCCCCGTCCCCCAAAGTACTCTACTTCATGGAAGGAACCTTCCTCTAAAGAGCAGTTTATGTACATAATAGAAACTGACTCTAAAGAAGAAGAGGGCGTTATTCCCAGGCATCGCGTTCAAAAGCCAATCATAAGCGAGCCTGAAGAAGAAGAAAGGCGAATAAAATTCCTTAGGGAATTCGAAGCAAGAAGAATAAGGGTGCCTCAAGCTGAACCCATTGATGCTGTACTAATAAGGATGGTAGATGAATTCTACTTTCTGTCGAGCGCAGAGAGAGAACAAGCATTGGAAGCACAACGAATCAGGGATGAGGAAATAAAGCAAACTGAGAATGATCTTGCTTTAGCAAGGAAATTACTCAGGGAAGACTCTACGAAAGACAAGGCGGCCAAGGAACTATTGAAAAAGAGTGAAAGGGTCGCTGAAGCTCTTGTACAGAGAGAACTTGCACAAGAAAATTTGAATGTAGATCCAATCGTTGCTCAACAAAAGATTCTAAGTGCACTGTCCGCTGAAGCCACAATGCAGAAAGACAAAGAGCTTGACTGGTGCACTGACAGACTGAAATTTCGAAGATCTGAAGCCAAAATCATTCATGCAACTATCCAAGGGCGACACTCCAACAGAGGTGGTCCAAAGGTATATGTAAGAATGACACGGACGGACAGAAGAGAGAGAGAAGAAGCCAAGTTCTAAAGGATTTATGGATACACTGAATGGTTAGAAATCAGAAACGCCATTCAGGGATCCAAATCCAAATTCAAGGATGTGGTGGAAAGAGTACTGGATCAGTTGCTGCAAAGGATGTCACAACATGTGCAAGTTCCCCCTCTCCCTGAGTCATCTAAGAAGAAAAGATCAACTGCTGAAGGTAGTTCAAGTTCTAAGAATGAGCATGAAACTAAATTTGATTATCAAAGCATTCTTGGTCATCTTGAGCTCCCTGATATATCAATGCTTTGTACCTCTCTCCCTCAAGACCGAAGATATGAAGAAGATGAAATCATCTCACTGCCTGAACCTGGTATGGTATTCTTGGATAATGAAGGGTTCTTAGGACTCTTCAGAAACCAAGAGATTCGCAAGGCCCCATCCTCTCTCATAAAGATCATGCTTTGGCGCTGCTGGTCAGATATCCCTCTGATGAATCGACAGAAGACGCTTTATGAGAATGAGTTACAAAGACGAAACGAGAATATCTCTGTTTAGTTATAGATTTCTATTTCCTTTGTAGTATTCCTTCAGTGTACAAGTACTTTACTTTATCATTGTAATTTCATTTTCCTGTAATTCCTTCAGATTATAATTAATGAAATTCAATCAAAGTACTTTACTCCATCCTAGTACTGAAAAGATCCCTAAAAACAGTAAAAGGGACAATGAACATAAGAGTTCTATTTTCTTTAAACTATCTTTACTCACTGATTCTTCACTTTGAAGAATTCATCAGTGAATGTACTTAAAGCTTATTTACTTGTAAAAATTGGGCTTTCATATCATTATAGATGAAACTCAATTCAGATAGTAGACTAGCTGAAAAAAAGATTATATAGATTAGTACTTAGAATTTTTTTTTCAAAATTTTCTTAAGTCCTTACTGGTCTCTTAAAGCAATTTTCCTATGTTGCTTAATCATAATCAAATAGGGGGAGATTGTTGATCATAACTCCTCTTGATGATTTGAATATGATTCCTTAGTGAAATTCCATTGTATAAGCTTCTGTTAATATTCAGCGATAGCATACGCTGATTACCATCACGATCGCTGAAGATCAAGGAACAACAAGCTTATCTCTGAAGTCCTGAAGATCAGCTATCACACCAGAAGACCATTCAGCGAAAGTCGAAGACCTTAGCCGAAGAGAAAGATAATCAACTAAGTGAACTTAAGCGGTTCAGCAATAGCAGCGATTATCTAATCAAAGTGTGATGTCTTGTGAAGCCTCAACGATACTGAAGATTCCTCCTTGAAGATTCAGAATCAGCGATCAAATGAAGCCTCCCTTACAAGATTAAAGATTGATCTTATCCTCGATGCACAAAAGTCAAACCTAATACCTTGTCAGAAAAGGACGTACGAGTTGTCTCTTATATCCCCATCATATCTGATACGGTACTGTTCATATTCGGCCAAAAGCATGGCTGTCTTATTTGCATGGACAAGCTTCCTATCAAAGCTTGACACGTGGCATGTACCTTTTGTCTTGCATTAAATGCAAACGGGTATAAATAAGATGAAGATATCTTCTTCATCTTAATGCATGCTTCCTTCTAGCCTAAACCCTCTTTATTTCTTTCTTCCTTCTTCTTGTGCATCAAACTTATTGTTTCTTAGTTACAATAGAATAGGTTTTAAACTTGTTCTTATTCCGCTTGTAACTATAAATTTGTTTATGATATATAAACTCATTTAAAAACCAAAATCTTTGTGTATGTATTCAACCCCCCCTTCTACAAACTGTTTACTATTTATTGAACTCTTGTAGACCCTTATTGGGACCAACACGCTTACAACTATAATTTTTTTTATTCAATATAAACTCATTTAAAAACCGAAAAAGATTGTGTTTGTATTCAACCCCCCCCCCCCTCATTCTACAAACTGTTTCTGTATCCATTGAACTCATGTACACTCCTTTGGGACCAACAAGTGGTATCAGAGTAGTGTTTTATTGCTTTAAGTTTCTAAAATCTTTAAAACGAACTCTTTTCTGGTTTCCTTTTAAAATGGCTAATACAAACTCAAACTATATACACAATGGATCTTTAGCTAAACCTCCAAGATTTAGCCATGATAATTTCCTAGTCTGGAAGGAAAGAATGACTCTATTTCTAGAAGTGTTAGATCCTAAGATCCCTAACTATCTAAAAAATTGACCCTTGGTTCCAATAGTCCTGGTTCAAGCAGTACCTACTACTGCTACAACCCCTGCTATTCCTGAAATAAGTATTCCCAAAGCTCCACATCAATGGAGTGAGGAAGACAAGAAAGAGCTAGCTGTTGATTCAAAATTTAGATCTATCATTGGTTAAGAATGGTCTAGGATATTCCTCTGACCAAGAAGAAATAGACACTGACCGTTTCATGTTAAAATTTAGAATGTTTGTTTCTTCTATCCCTGTTCCCTCTTCTCAAAGTGTCTCAACTTCTGAGAAAAGACCTTCTAAACCCTTTACCAAAGATTCAGGGAAGGTGATCAAAGACAAGTTCCTTGACCATGTTCCCATGATCAATAATTTCCAAAAACTGAAGAAAAATCCTTCACTTCCTTTAGTGAGTCATCCTAAATCTGGAAAGAAGATCACTGGATCAGTTCAGAGATCAACTCCTAAAATTAAGATTGATCTCACTCCATCTGAACCTGAGAAACTAGTTGTTCCTTCTAGGACAATGGAGAAAGGAATTCTTAGTCCAGGTCTTGAAAATGTTTTGACCTCCTCTTTGCATGCTTCTAGCTCAAAACCTATCTTTAAATATCGGAAGTGCTATTACTGTGGTGAAACAACCCACATTGCTAGTAAATGTCCAAATGTTACTAAAGCTGAAAGATTGGCTCATGGTAAGAAAGTAGCTCAAGCTGAAAAATCAGCTAAAGTGAAGTCCACTAAGGTTGGTAAAACATCCAAGATGAAGATAACCACTGATGAAATTTCATCAATGAGTAACGTATCCGCCAAACCTGTTGTTTCCACTAACACTGCAGGACCCATAGTAGTATGGGTACCTATGAAAATTTAATTCCCTTATCTTATACAGGTGCACTAAAGGTATATGGTATCTCGATAGCGGATGCTCAAGGCACATGATAGGCAAAAAATCTCTGCTCTCTGAATATAAGGAAGAAACTGGTGCCTCAGTGACCTTTGGTGGAAATGTCAAAGGATACACCAAGGGTTATGGCGTTTTATCCAATGGAGCAACATCGTTTAGTCGCGTTGCTTATGATGAAGGACTAAAGCATAATCTCTTAAGCATTAGTCAACTTTGTGATAAAGACTTCAAGGTCTTGTTCACAAAGACCAGATGTGCGGTCACTGATAAAAATGATAAACTTGCTCTAAAAGGTAAAAGATCAGAGAACGCATATGTCATCAATATGGATAGTACATTCAGAGAATGTTTGCTTTCTATCAAGGGCCTCCTCTGATATTAAACTGGCCCTGGCACAAGAGACTCTATCATCTGAACTTTAAGAGGATCAATGATCTATCTCAAAAAGAACTTGTCAGAGATCTCCCTAAACACACTTTTACAATGGAATCTCTTTGTTCAGCGTGTGAAAAAGGAAAGCTGACAAAAGCTTCATTCAGATCTAAGCAAGTTTCCTCAATGACCACTCCTCTTCACCTACTTCATATAGATCTATTTGGACCAGTCAACGTCCAATCCATATCTGGAAAAAAATACACTCTTGTGATAGTTGATGAATATTCCAGATACACTTGGGTATTTTTTCTTTGATCTAAGAGTGATACACCTGATGAAATTATCTCCTTTATCAAGAGAATGGAAGTCTTGAACAATCTAAGTGTTTGCTCCATGATGTTAGTCCCAAAAAATTCTACAAGAGTTCAAAGATATAAAACAGTTTGTAGAAGGGGGGGGGGGGTTAAATACAAACACAAGTCTTTTTCGGTTTTTAAATGAGTTTATATTAAATAAACAAATTTACAGTTACAAGAGGAATAAGAACATGTTTCAAACCTATTCTATTGCAACTTAAGAAAAACACTAAGTTGATGCACAAGGAAAGAAAGAAATAGCAGCAGAGGTTTAAGGAAAGAAAGTAGCATGCATAAAGATGGAGAAGGGTTTCCCATATATTTATACCCGTTTGCATGTAATGCAAAGTAAAAAGGTATGTGCCATGTGACAAACATGTGGAGGATGTTTGTCCTTTGGTTAATAGAATGGCCATACTTTTAGCCACCCATGAACAATACTAAATCAGATTTGATGGGGACATAAGAGACAATCCGTATGTCCTTTTCTGACAAGATATGGAGTTTTGACTTTTGTGCATCGAGGATAAGATCCACAATAATCTTGCTAAAAGCTTCACTTGATCGCTGAACCAGAAACTTCAAGGATGAAGTCACAAGGTATCTCTGAGGCTTTACAAGATATCACACTTCTGACTTAGATGAGCTTTACTATCACTGAACCGCTTCAGATCACTAACTGTTCATCTCATCTTCAGCTTGGCCTTCGACTGTAACTGAATGGATTTGTAGTGTGAATGTTGTTCTTCAGATCTTTAGAGATGAGGTTAATGTTCCTAATCTTCAGCGATCGTTGAGTGGCTATCAGCGTATGCTATCGCTGAATGTGAATTGTAACTCATCCATGGAATTTTCACTAAGTATAAAAGGAATCATATTCAGATTAAGCAACATAGGAAAATTACTTGAAAAGATTAGTAAGGAACTTAGAAATTTTTAAGATAAAGATATCTAAGTACTAACATGTGATATCTTTTTCGGCTAGTCTACTGTCTGAATTGAGTTTCATTTATAAGGGTATGAAATCACAATTTTACAAGTATAAAAGCAATAAAGTACATCCACTAATTTAATTACAGAGGGTAATGTCAGTGAGTATAGGTTGCTTTTAAAGAAAGTAGAACTCTTATGTTCATTGTTCCTATTACTGTTTTCAGGGATCTTTTTCAGTACACAGATGGAGTAGAGTACTTCATTGAATTTCATTAGATAATATGAAGAATTACATGGAAAATGAAATTACAACAGTATAGTAAAGTACAATACACTGAAAAATGTTACAAAGGAAAAGAAATTAAAGACTAGTTAGAGAGTTTCTCTTTTCTTCTTCGTAGCTCATTCTCATAGATCTTCTTCTGAATTTGTACAGGGTCAATATCAGACCAGAAGTTGTAGTACATGATCTTAAGAAGTTTTGATGGAGCCTTTCTGACTTCTTTGTTTCTGAGAAACTTTAATAACCCATTATTATCCAGAAAGACCATACCTGCTTCAGGAAGCGTAATGATTTCATGCTCTATGAATTGTCTAGTTTCAGGAAGAGAGGTGTTAAGCATTGAGACGTTAGAGATCTCAAGATGACCAAGGATTCTTACGTAGTTGAATTTGATCTCATGTTCGTTTCTGAACGATGGACCTTCTTCAGCATCTGATTTTGACTTTCTTCTTTTGGTCTGTTCAGGAAGAGGAGGAACTTGGACGTGTTGTGACATCCTTTGCAATAGCTGATTAAGAAATCTTTCTACGACACCCTTTATTTTTGACTTTGATTTTTGAATGGCATCTCTGATCTCCAGCTATTCGGAGTATCCATAGAACTTCAGAAACAGGGGTTCTTTTCGTTCACTCCTTGAATGCCTATACATCGTTACATATATCTTCAGACCCTTCTTTTTGGAAGTGTGTGCTTCGATAGTAGCACGAGTAATGGTTGCATCAGAAACCCGGTGCTTGAACCTTTTAGTACACCATTCTAGTTCAGTGTTCCATAATTCCTGATTTTCTTTATTCAGAGCATCTAGAATTTTTTCTTCGGCTACGATTGGATTTACCTTCAGATTGTCCCTTATAAGTTCCTTTTTGTGCTAGAGCCTCATCGTCCTTTAAACTTTGTTCATTTTGCTGCTTGGTCGCTTTGTCTCTTAGCTTATCCCTCTGATCGTCTGTCTTGCGATCCTTAGGTCTTCTACAGTTTGTTTCATCTTTTCATCTCTTAGTCTCTAAGCTTCAAGGGCTTCTTCTCTTTCTTCTTTGGAGAGAAAAGAGAATTCATCAAACACCCTTATTGGTACCGGGGCTTCTGGATCAGATGTACGAAGAGGGATTTTTACTGTGGTCGCTTCTAGATCTCTGATGAAGTTTATTCGTCTTTCTTCTTCTTCTTCTTTTTCAGCCTCCCTTATTATTTTCTTATTTACATGCCTTTGGAAAAAGGCCTTCTTCTTCTTCAGATTAACTGATCTTTAGAAGAAGGTTCCTTCAGGATTGGAGAACCCTTCGGGGAACAGGGATCAATAAGAGGAGAAGGGAGAGAGGTTCATCAGCAACGATATTTTGTGGAGGAGTTTGAGCTTCAGGAGGGAGGTTATAAGATACTAGAGGAAGGCATACCTCAGTGATGGGCTCCCCCTCTGAGTTTAAAGGAGTAGAATCGAGATCTACAACTTCTTTATTCTTAACTGAGGGATCAGACTGATCCTTTTCAGGATTTTGCCAGTCCCCCGAAGGGCTTCTAAAAGCGACTCCCCCTGATGGGGTCATTCCTGGTCAGTTAGTAGTCTAGAAGTCATCATCATCATCATCATCATCATCATCATCATCATCATCCTTGAGGGAATAATGAGCGATGTTTTCAAGTTCATCTTCGTCTTCATCTTCATCATCATCATCATCATCATCATCATCTTCATCACCTGCTTCAGGGATGGGTTTTTGTTGATGAGGTTATGGAGGTGGCTACTGAGGAAGATCCGTGCCAATAAGCTGATCAGCGAGCTCTTAGGCGAATTTCTCCCCCTCTTTGTTATTCACAGGTAAAGTGTGCATCAAGAGGGTGTGCACATTAGAGTCGAGAGTGGATTACATTTGTAAAATTATCTATTTATACTAGTACAATGAATAGAAGTCAACATTCTAGCCTATTACAAACTGACACGTAAGCTAACCTTGTAACGAATTCAGTTACAAAGTTAGATACACGGAACATACGTTTTTATAAGCTTGAAAAGACACTTTTTGTAATACAGTTCATCTGATCAATACAATATACAATATTCAGTGATCTATTTCTTGTTATCTTTGTATATCTTGATTGTTTGGGATCTATCAATTGGTATCGGAGCCAATTCATCTGTTTTTGAAGGTTAGAGAAGAACTTGTCAGATCTGACAGTTCTTGTTGAGTTCTTGATCGAAAAATTCAAGATTCAAATTCAGGTGAATTCTCGATCTTTTTAAAATCAAGGATGTCGAAAGAAATCGTCTCCATTAGATCAGAAACCAAACCACCAACTTTGTTATTAGGAGAATATCATCAATGGCGAATCAGGATGGTTCAATTCTTGGACAATATTGATGAAGCTTTAATGCAATCAATCATAAATGGCCCTCTGGAGGTCTATGTGGAAATCCCTGCAGTTCCAAGAACTGAATCCACTCCTGAAATACCTGCATCAAGAATCAAAAAAAGGCCAGGTATGTACAGTACTGCTGAGAAAGCTAAAGCAAAAATTGACAAAAGGGCATTAACTCTTCTTACTATGGCTATTCCAAATGAAATCTTTAATGAATTCAGAAGATGTTGGTAAGGTTCCAAGACCAATAGATGGTCTTGTTTGAAGTCCTTAAGAAGAAGGCTGGCCTGTATGTGCCACAGAGACATCATCAACCACATTTGATTATGTGAATGGGGCTTTTGTGATGTTCACCCCACCAGGTCTTCCAACTAATCCTTGATATCCAAAAATTGGAATATATATAGTTGTTGATGCAATGTGACAAACACTTTGCTTAGTGACATCTGGAAGATGTGTGCTAGTGTGAATGGATTCCACATTAAGTGGTTCAATAGGCTCAAAGTTGAGGGGACCCTCAGACTCAATGTGCTCAAAATGGTGAGGGGGGGGGGACATATATCCTTCATTTTCAACAAAAGAAACCTCCAATTGGGGTCCTAATGGATTATTAGCTGCTTGCCCCATATGTGTTGATGAAATACCCTTCTGTTGAGAGATGGGTGAGTGGCTGCGGGGGGTAACCAAATTTGCCATGGGCCTACTGGCTATTTCAATATCATCCACCAAAGAATGTGGAATGATAGAAGATGTGGGAAGGAAGTGGAACTGCATTTGGAAATGTAAGCTTTGCATTTGGGGGTCTTAAGTTGTCCATAGAAAAGATAGGAACATGTACCTCATGTGCTAGAACAGGGATTTTTGACACTGCTTTCATTGCTCCTTTGATAAGTGTTTGAAAGAATCTTTGAAATGGTATGTAGTTGAATGTGGACTTCTTCAAAACAGCAGATTTGAGTTCTTCAAAAATAAGGGAAGCATAATCATAATGCTTGTTGAATGCAACGCCATGAAAGATGATCCTCCCATTTGATGAAGCTTGATCCAAACTTGAACTTTTCCCAGATAAACAAGTATTCAGAATTGAGAATAAACAGTACCATATTGGAGGTAAACATTTTCTTCTAAAAGAGCTTAAAGCACTTAGATTTTTAGAGTATCCCAAAACTCATGAAATCTGATATCATTTCTGATGAAGATGGAATTGGATCATAACAGGTTTTCCCAAGAACCTCATCTGGTTTTGACAGATAGTGAAGACTCCTAATATCATCCACAGAGATGCATACCTTGTAAGCATGAACATAGGACACGATTTCATCTTCAGATTCATCAACCTCAGCATAGTACCACCATTGTTGAAGGTAAGAAGTAGGAACAGAGAATTTCCTAGAGAGTAGAGTACAGAGTGGATGTTTCTTCAGAATTTCGATCAAAATCATTTGATCATCAGCAAAGTTTGTAGATTTGAAGTTCAAAGCACAGTTATTTCTTTTGATTTCTAGCAGTTTCTCAGCAGGGACATAAAGTTTTGACATATCACTACTTGCAGCACGAGTCTGGGATTCACTATCACCAGCATTTGATTCAGAAACAACTTCAATAGGTTCAATTTGTGTTTCCCCAATTTTATCAGTTCTCGGGTTAGGGTTAGGGTTTGAAGGTCCGACTTGATTCATAGCAGTTGTTGTTGTGTCTTGAACCATTTGATCATTATTCAGTGGGATTTCCATTGTTCCAACAACTAATTTTTGAGGCACGATCTTGAATGAACCATCACTCGATGATCCATTGCTGTCGTTGAAGCTTGAGGATGCAGAAACCATTGCATTTGAAGTAGAGATGATGTTTGAAGATCAGGGATTGGTAATAGAAAGAAGATCAATGAACACAGATAGATTTCTCAGTGAAAAATTGCGAAAAAATGAAGACGATGAAGAATCCATTGATTTATATGACTGGATAATTGCTGATGGACACGTGGCCAAAAAGTAAATGTGATTAGCATAGTAATCATCATTAAGTTGGATAAATGAACTGTTTAGACGACGTGCTTAGGAAGTATCCAATGAAATTAAAACATGTGGCACACGCTTAAGTGATACTTAAGAAATATCAACGGGAAGTTAAGTTCTGAGAACAAGTTCAAATACTTCAGAAATAGTTCAGAACTTCTGAGAAAAAGTTCAGAAGTCTGAAAGAAAAAATTCAGAGGAACTTCAGAACTTTTAAGTTTAGTTCAGAACTAAATTTGTATCACTTTAGAACACTAAAAATCATTTAAAAATACAAACTTCTGATAAATATAAATCATTTTGAGAATTCAGAAGTAGGTTTGAACAATTGTAAAACATTTTAGCTAAGGAAGTTTGTTCATTCTTCCTAGATATCAAGTGTAAGACTTTTAATCAGCAATTCAGATCTGATTAGTAGGAAAGAGTAGTTCAAAAAATTTGACACTAATACCACTTCCCCTTGAATCATTAGCAACTATGATTCTCCCCCTTTAAATATTGCAATATTTATCAAAGAAATAAGAGAATATTTAAAAAAATGAAAAATTCTGAAAACTATTGAAAGACAATCAAGCTAGATAAAGAAGGAGTATACTTCTGAGTTTTAAAAAAAATTAACTTTCTGAATATACATCTTGAGAAGATTTCTAAAGAACAAATTATTCAGAATTTGAAATAACAAACCTCAGAATATAACTTCTAAATTTTAGTTGATGCTTAATACTTACATAGACATATTCATCATGCCCAATTTACTTACTAAGATGTTAAAACGTTTTTCATCAAGAGCTTTGGTAAATAAATCAGCTAACTGATAATCTGTCTGAACAAAAAACATTTAAATATTGCCTTTTTCCACATGATCTTTGATAAAATGATATCGTACATCAATGTGTTTGGTTTTTGAATGCTGAACAGGATTGGCAGTGATGGCTATGGCACTCTTTGAATCACAATACAAAGGAATCTTTTTGAAAGTGTAACCATAGTCTTTGAGTTGAATTTGCATCCAGATCACTTGTGAGCAACATATTGCAGCTGCTACATACTCAGCTTCTATTGTAGAAGTAGAAACACAATTTTGTTTTTTTGAAGAGCAGCTAACCAGTCTATCACCCAGAAACTGACATGATCCAGAAGTGCTTTTCCTGTCTAATTTGCAACCACCATGATCTGCATCTGTAAATGCTGTTAGTTCAAAACTAGAATCCTTAGAATACCAAAGTCCCAATGAAGGAGAACCTTTGAGATATCTAAGGATTCTTTTTGCAGCTAAAAGGTGTGATTCCTTAGGATTAGCTTGATATCTAGAACAAATACATGTAGCAAAAATTATATCTGGTCTACTAGCAGTTAAGTAAAGCAAAGATCCAATTATACCTCTGTACTTTTTCTGATCAACAGATTTTCCATTTAGATCAGGTTCTAACTTAGTTGCAGTGGCCATTGGTGTTTGAATACTTGAACAATCAGCCATGTCAAACTTCTTAAGCAAATCTGAGACATACTTAGATTGATTAATGAATATACCAGTGGGAAGTTGTTTAACTTGAAGACCAAGGAAAAATGTCAACTCTCCCATCATACTCATTTTAAATTCTATTTGCATGATTTTCTCATAATTTCTACAAAATTTTGGATTAGTAGAGGCAAATATAATGTCATCTGCATATATTTGTATCAATATCATATCATCACCTTCCTTTTTCAGAAATAAAGTTGTATCAACAGTACCTATTTTGAATTTAGAATTCAGAAGAAAAGTTGTAAGAGTATCATTCCATGCTCTTGGTGCTTGTTTAAGTCCATATAAGGCTTTGTCTAAAATGTAGACATGATCTGGAAATTCTTTGTTTACAAAGCCTTCTGGTTGTGCAACATACACTTCTTCATGTAAAATACCATTCAGAAATGCACATTTCACATCCATTTGAAACACTTTCATGTTTTTGTGAGCAGTATATGCAAGAAATATTCTAATGGCTTCTAATCTAGCAACAGGAGAAAAAGTTTCATCATAATCAATTCCTTCTTGTTGACAATACCCCTTAGCTACAAGCCTTGCCTTGTTTCTTACAACAATACCATTTTCATCCTTTTTATTTCTAAATACCCATTTTGTGCCAATGATAGATTTACCTTTTGGTTTTGGTACCAATCTCCAGACTTTATTTATTTCAAATTGATTTAACTCATCTTGCATGGCTAAAATCCAGTCTGGATCTTAAAGTGCTTCACATGGCTTTTTGGATTCCATACTGCTTAAAAAATTAACATACAGACACTCATTTACTGTTGCAAATCTTGTTTGAACACCTTTTGATGCATCTCCAATAATTTGATGTACTGGATGACTTGATGTCCATTTGTTCACATTTGGCAATGGTTGAACAGATGAAACATTGTTCAGAGAATCATAATCATCAACAATTGCTTGAGTTTCAGTAGCATGATTGATAACTGAATGTAAATCTGAAGTCTCTCCCTCAAATGGAACATTTTGAATTTGTTCAGAACTTTGATGAACATTTTCAGAAGTATCTTGAACTGGGTTAGTATTTACTTGAACTGGTTCATAGATAACTTGAACTGGTTCAGAAGTAGTTTGAACTGGTTCAGAAGTTGGATGTACATTTTCAGAAAGTAGAAGTTCTGAATTTTAGGTTGAGATTTGTGGTGCGGATGTACTTGTAATTTGTATTTCTGAAATGTTTTGATCATTTGTGCTTCTGACGAGAAAAGGATTTTCATAATCTGCAGAAACATTTACAGAAATATCAAATAAGTCTTGACATAAATTGTCTAAATTTGTTTTAAGTAAAGTTTGAGATTCAGAAGTAGAGTTTGTCTGATTATGTTCTGACTTCAAACTTTCAGAAGTTGGTTTATGTGTGAGTTCTGAACTGTTCTGTTCAGAAGTCAATGTTGGCTCATGAAATCTGACATTTGTAGTCTCAATGATCCTTTGAGTTCCTTTAATGAGTTCTCTATAAGCTTTGGATCTTTGAGAATAGCCAACAAAGATACCAGCTACACCTTTTGGTGCAAATTTGTCAAGATGTTGAGTATCATTCTTTAGAAAACACCCGCAACCAAAGATTTTAAAATAATCAATAGAGGGTTTTCTTAGTTTTAGCATTTCATAAGGTGTTTTAAGAAATTTTCTGTTTAGAATGGTCCTGTTATGAGTAAAACATGCAGTAGCAATAGCTTCTGCCTAGAGAGAAAGAGAAAGTTCCGAATATGCAAGCATGGTTCTTGCAGCCTCTACCAAAGTTCTATTCTTTCTTTCAACCACCCTATTTTGTTGAGGAGTTCTTGCAGCGGAAAAATTATGTGAAATTCCAACAGATTCCAAAAAGTTCTGAAGTGTAGAATTTGTGAATTCTGTTCCATTGTCACTTCTAATCTTTTGAATTGGGAGTTGAAGAAGAACTTGAATTTTATTCAGAAAAGGTATAAGTCGTTCAGAAGTATCAGATTTGAGTCTCAGAAATTCAATCCAAGTGTATCTTGTATATTCATCTACTATGACAAGGATGTATTTCTTTCCCCCCATGCTTAGAGTCTTCATTGGTCCACACAAATCCATATGTAGCATTTCTAGTGGAGCTTTGCATGAAGATAGCATTTTCAGAGGATGAGAACTTCTTTTGATCTTCCCTAGTTCACACGCAGAACAAAGAGAGTTCTTTTCAAATCTGATCTTTGGTAGTCCTCTTACAGATTGATGTTTGCCTAGTTCAGAAATGGCTTTGAAGTTCAGATGTGACATTCTTCTGTGCCAAAACCAACTATCATTTTTCATTGATGTAGACATATAACATACACCTTGTAGTTGACTAGTTGCAGTGAATGTTGCTGTGTAGATATCTCCATCTCTATAAGCAGTTAATTCATTTTTGTTTGCTGTACTCAGAACATGACAGTAATCTATGTCAAAATTAACCTTCCAGTATTTGTCACAGAATTGACTAATACTGAAAAGATTATGTCTTAGTCCCTCAACATAGAAAACTTTCATTAGTTTCACATCTCCTTTAATGAAAGTGCCATATCCTCTTACATATCCCTTTGCATTGTTTCCAAAGCTAACTGTTCATCCATATCTTTCATGATAATCAGTTAGTAGTTCTTTGAAAGGTGTCATGTGTCTTGAACATCCAGAATCTAAAACCCACACATGACATATCTGCAAAAGAGATTATTGAGTTTTAGGTACCCATTTCAGAATGGGTCCTTTGAGATTAGTAATAAAGTTTGAAGTTCTGAACTTTTTCTTCATTTTTTTTAATTCAGAAGTTTGTTCAGAACTTTGAGATTTATCTTTCTTAGTTTTATTTTTATTTTTATCTTTTCTTTTAATAAAGTTTGTCAATATAGTTAAACATTTCTGAATAGATTTCATCAAATTTTTCTTGTTTGTTTTGGAGTTTAGATGAAAATTATGATGACCACAGTTAATACAGTGAATATGATTCTTTAATGTATTTACAACAGCATTAGACATATAAGAATCAATAACATTTGATTTTTCAACAAAAAATCTTTTATTCACTTTCTTTGATTTAGGTACATCATTTTTCTTTGAAAATGAAAAACTATCTAATTTGTCATTCTTTGATTGTCTTTCATCTTTCTTTCTTCATACTAAAGTGGATAGCTCTGTAAAAGATAAGAAATAAGGATTAGTATAAGAAATTCTTTTGTTCACTTTAGGTTTATTTTTAGAAATTGAGTTAATTTTCAGAACTTCAGAGAGAGAATTTGAGGATTGTCCTTGTTCAAATTTTTTAACTCTGGTGTTGAAGTCAGAAGATGTTACTGAACATGGTGTTCAAGTTAATGAAGTGTTTGTATTAGTAGGAGAAAAATCTGAATTATGATATTCTGGTTTTAAAAACACAAGACCAAACATTTTTGAAGGTATCTTTGAATCTTCAGATTTTAGTATTTCTCCTTCAGTCATACAAGATTGTGATTTGTAAATTAGATAGCCATTTTTATCAATCACTTGCACCATGTGATCAGCATCATCTTCTGAATCAGAAGCATTTATTAGATCTGAAAATTTATTTTGAGTCATACTAGTTGCAAAAATGTTTGAATTTTTTGTTGTTGTAAACTCATCATCAGAATTATCAAAAAATATATTTGGATTCTCATTAACATCTTCTAAAGAGTCAATTTATGAGAATTCATCATATTTTTCTTCATGTTCTGATTTATTATCAGAAGTATCGTCTGAAATTACTTCACAATTGAATTCAGAAGTTATCTCAGAAGTAACTTCAGAAATTATTTCAGACTTAACAATTATTTCAGATTTTTCTTCAGAAATAAGATTTGATTCAGAAATTTCACAAATGTTTGAACTTACATTTATTTCTTCTGTTTCAGAAATTATCTCAGGTTGACGAGTTTTAATAGGTGTTTCTTCTGAAAACAAACTCTCTGATTTTACAAATGGTATTCTTTCAGGCAAAGAATAGTTCCCAGGTTTAGAAATGACACTTGTATTTGATTCATTGAAAATTTTCATTTTAGAACAATCATACAAGTTTGCAGGTGCCTTTTTCAATATTTGACTGTCATTATATCCTAAACCTGCTTTTATATGGTAAAATTTTGAGTTCTGAGCCTGACTAGTTAAAATGTTCAGAGTTTGTTTAGTTTGTCCTCTTTTAAAATTTAAATCTTCTAATTCCTTAATCTTTTTATAAAGATCAAGTCTCTCTTGATTCAGAAAATTCATCTTAACATTTAGAATTTGCTTTTCAGATTTCTCATTAATTACTTCCTTTTGTAAACTATCCAATTTTTCTTTTAAAACAAGTTTTTCTTTAGAAATGTTTTCAAGAATCTGTTCAGCTGCTTGACAGTTTTCTTTATATATCTGACTTTCAACCCTGAATTGATTGACCAAAATTCTTTCACCTTTGATTCTGTTTCTGAGTGTTTCAAATTCAGAAAACATGTTTTGAAATTGATTTTTCATTTCAGAATTTACAGTGTTATGTTCAGAATTTTGTTCAGAAGAGTAGTTTATTTCAGAATTTAATTTAGAAGGTGAAGAAGATACCTCAGTGTCTTGTTTGTCGTTTTCTGGATCCATTTGACACATATAGCAGTTGGTTGCATAGTGAGCAACTTCTTCATCATCACCTCCATCACTCCAGTTTAACCAGTCCTCTTCATACTTGGTCACTAAAGCAGGATTAAGCTTCTTTTTCTTAGCTAACATATGCTTCTTCTCATAGTAGCCTGAATTCTTGACTTTTGGCTTCTTGCATTGTCTTGCATAATGTCCAGGCTTTCCACAGTTGAAGCACCTTGCTGGTTCAGATGTTTCAGATTGACCAGCTTCTTGACCTTTCTTAGGTCCAACATCAGATCTAGGTTTATTCTGATATTTTTTATTGTATCTTTGTTTGAATTGCTTTGTCATAAAAGCAATATTATCAGAAATCCTTTTCAGCTCCTCATCTGATTCATCCCCATCACAAACAGTTGTTTCTGGAATCTCACAAACTTTCTTACCAGCCATCGTCAAAGAATTATTGTAGTTCTTGCTCAGAAGGGCAACTGTTTCATTTGTCTTCTTTTGTTCATGTTGCCTAACTTTGATCTTGTCCTCTTGTTAAAATAAGATGCCATAGACATCATGAACAGTCTTTCTGGACAAGTTCCTAGTTACCATATTATCTGAAAAACTTGACCATTCATTTCCCAGATTGTTCAGAAATTTGTTATTTATCTCAGAATTTGATTTCTAAACACCATTTCTTCTTAGATCATTCAGAATGCTGCTGAATCTATGATATGTATTAGTGATAGATTCATTTTCTTTGTATCTGAAATTTTCATATGTTCCTACACAGATATTTAATCTTTGTGCTTCCTTGCATCTGAGCTTCCACTTCATCCCACATGGCTTTGGCTGAAGTTAAACTATCAACCCTATTGAATATTTCATTAGGAATTGCCATGGTGAGTAAAGTCAACGCTCTTCTATCAACTTTCATTTGAGCCTTTTCTGCTGGATTATACATTCCCGGACTCTTTTTAATTCTTGATGCAGGGATTTCAGGAGTGGATTCAGTTCTGGGGACAGCTGGAATCTCAACAAATACCTCTAGTGGGCCATTTGTGATTGATTGCATTAAGGCTTCATCTATGTTATCCAAGAATTAAATCATCCTGATTCTCCATTGATGATATTCTCCCAAGAAGAGAGTTGGTGGTTTCTTTTTAGATCCGATTAAGACTATTTCTTTAGACATCTTTGATTGGTAGAAGATCGAGAATTCACCTGAGTTGAATTTGAAATATGTAGATCAAGAACACCAAGAACTGTCAGATCTGACAAGTTCTTTCACAAATCTTTCAAGAACAGATGAATTGGCTCTGATACCAATTGTTAGGACCCAAACAATCAAGATCTCAATATATGTAAAGATTAGAACAGTAATATGATAGCCAAATATCGTATGTATTGATAGGATGAACAGTATTACAAAATATGTCTTTAAAAGGCTTATGGAAACATTAGTTGTAACTATCTAACAAACTATCTATTTATAAAAGAAATAGAAAGACTAAAGTAACAGTACAAATATGACAGACAAGTTCAGAACAAATTCTGAACTTCTTCAGATCTTCTTCAGAAGTGTCTTCAGAACCTCTTCAGAACTTCTGAAGTTGACACTTCAAAAGTTATGCCTTAGGCTTTTGTCTTTTCTTCTGAGTTCTGAATCTTCATTCTTCAGATTTTTATATCTTCAGAACCCAGTGCCTTTTGAAGCTATTATGATATCTCTATCAAGAAGAACAAGGAAAAGAGCATTCAAGATCTTCCGGTAGTGCGGGGTTATTCTGAGGTATTCCCAGATGAGTTGTCTGGATTACCCCCGCAAAGACAAGTTGAATTTCGCATAGAGTTAGTTCTAGGAGGCGTGCCTGTAGCAAAATCACCATAGCGGTTAGCACCGTCGGAAATGCCAGAACTGTCAGAACAACGTCAAGAGCTACTCGATAAGGGATTCATCAGACCCAGTTCTTCACCTTGGGGAGCTCAAGTTTTGTTTGTTAAAAAAGGATGGATTCTTCGAACGTGTATCGATTATAGGGAACTCAATAAGTTGACTATCAAGAACCGATACCCTCTCCCTCAAATCGATGACTTATTCGATCAACTTCAAAGGGCTACGTATTTCTCAAAAATCGATCTTCGATTGGGATATCATCAAATGAGAGTTCGTGAAGAAGACATTCCTAAGACAGCGTTTAAAACTCGTTATGGTCATTACGAGTTCCTAGTTATGCCTTTCGGGCTAACAAACGCACCGGTAGTCTTCATGGATTTAATGAATAGAGTATGTCGTCCGTACTTAGACATGTTCGTGATCGTGTTTATAGATGATATACTCATTTATCTCGAGACAAGAGGGGGCATGAGCAGTATTTAAAGCATATGTGCATTATGTATAACGAGACAATAGTAGACCAAGTTCGACATATAAGGACTTATAAGCACTCTCATAGTAATCGTTAGACACATAAGTGATGTTTGGGGTACTTCTCTTTGATAGGGAAACGTTAGGCCGACGAGTGGGTGTGGATCGTGTTTTGTTAATTGGAGCTTTTGCTATAAGGTGAGTATTCACAGCCCCATTTTTAAAGTATTTTATATGTTTTGGGGTGAAAAGCATGATTAAATGAAATATTTGAGCTATAAGGTGAGTATTCACAGCCCCATTAAATTGTTGTTTTTGGGCATTAAGGCATGTACACTAATAGATTGTATTGAGTAAAATGTTCCATAAAAATTTGTATATTACTATTACCTCAAGTGAGGAGCCGAGGGTATATGTGGATAGCGCTATTGGATGGACAATCCCACCTAAAAACCGAAAAGTAGGGTGTGGATAGCAATCCCACCGGGAAACTATAGGTAGGGGTGCACTATGCTTTAAAAAGAAGGTTCTACACATGTGGACTTTAGGTCAACCGTTGAGGTATAACTAAAAAGAAGGTTCTACACATGTGGACTTTAGGTCCACCGCTGAGGTAGACCTAAAAAGGAGGTTCTACACATGTGGACTTTAGGTCCACCGCTGAGGTAGAACTAAAAAGGAGGTTCACACATGTGGACTTTAGGTCCACCGCTGAGGTAGAACTAAAAATATTTTTGTGGTCGAAGTTTTAGTGGTGGCTCATTACTTACTAATAATTAGGGTACAAAAATGCCTTGAACGTTTTATGATGTAAAGATTTATTAAATGCCATAAAAGTATTCTGCTCAATATTCATTTATGAAAAAGATGTTTATAATATTTAAAACCTGTGAACTCACCAACTCTTTGTAGTTGATAAGGTTAATTTGTTGACCAAATTTACATCTCATTTTAGAATTTTTTAATCTTATTTTTAGGAAATTTTATAAAGTTATTGAAATTTTTATAATGCTTTCTAAGTATAAAATACATAGTTTGTATAATAAAAGAAAAGATGTATTTTGGTCTCAAATTGTTAAAATTTGCACCAATACTCATATTTTCGTCTTGTGCTCATTTCAGGTAATTTAAGAAAAAGGAAGGTAGAAGAAAGTTGACCAAAATCTGGGAATAAGCCGAAAACCCATAATATGTTTGGGTGAATTTTGTGTGTAATTTTTTGTTATGGTCAAACTTTGTATTATTAAGTTTAAATGTTATTATTTAGTAAAAAAAAATATTTGGGCTAGGTTGTAAAATTCGGTCCATGGGTTGATACCCAAAAAAAAAACCGGATTGGCTTATTCATTAAGCCAAGCCCATTGTGTTGTTTCTTTCTTGAATTTTTAGCTATAAATAAGCATGGATGGAGAACCAGTGGGAGATCACTTGGCACTCCTCACTTGTCATGTTTTCATCTCATCTCTTGTTGGATTAGATAAAAAAAAAGAGAAAACCCAACAATGTTGGGCACAAGCTAAGTCTTTTTTCTTGCAAGTTGTATGTACTAGTTGTAGGAAGAGTGTGCATTAGGTTGTTGAGTATAAGAAACACTTCTCTTTTGACTTTTGGCAAATGGGTATGCAAGTGTGAGAATATTACTATATATGTACTAAGTTCATGAAATCTAGGAATGACTTCATTTGTCTCTTTTTCTCTCTTTCTTTCTTCCTCTCTCCCTTTGTAGTCTCTCTTCTTTTTTCCTCTCTTTTCTTATTTACTAATATTTTATTTCAAAAATCTTAATCAAAAAAGTTAGGCATTAAATTTTCTTTTGTTCATGCAAGTTTGAAGTTACCATCATCATCATCAACTCTCGTTATTATAAGTTGCCATCAAGGTTCTCTCTAATTTATCTTTAGTTCTTCAAGTTTTCGAGTGCTACTTGTTGTTCGAAAATATCAAGGATCCCAATCGAGTTCATCATTTTCACCTCACGTTCACGAAAACTTGATCTTTTTATTTTTATCGCATTTTTCTTTAATAGTACCTCAAGATTACTTGTAATATGCTTGTCCTCGTTTGCTCTCAAGATTACTAATGGTAAACTTGTCCAAAGCATTCAACTCAAGAATATTTACGGTAAACTTGTCCGGCTTAATTTAACTCAAGATCACCAATGGTGAACTTGTCCTTGCTTTACGTTTCCGTCTAGTTCCTTTTTATATTAACTCAAGATTACCAATGGTAAACTTGTCCTTGCTTTATAATTCCTAGACATTTATATTTAGCCTTATTGTTTACGTCTAACTTGTTTATTTTCGTATTTTAATCATTCTCGTTAGCTTATATACCTATTTTCGTCAACATACTTTGTAAAAACCCATCTACAATGGAAGGCTAAAAACCTTAGTTTGGGGTGTAAGGTAATAGATTGAGATTAAAGAGATGGATAACACGATTTAAAATGTGTAATCGACTTTACAACGATAGTTTTATAACTTGTCGCGTTTAGATTTTAATACCTCGTAAAAATATCTCTAAAGTTAATTGAAAACTAGCGTTTGAGTATTTAAGCGGCTTAACCTTAATGAGGTTATAAAACGTATTATTTTTCTAAGACAATAATTATCGTTATAAAACATATTTTTTTTATCTAATTATTCATCTCCGTTTCAATTTATCCTTACACCCTAAGCTTGTTCTTTATAAAAGTATTTCTCTCAGTTACCAATCAACAAAACCAATTTTAGTTAATCAAAAATCCTCTAAACTTCGTCCTCTGAAATCAAACCGTTAAAAACCGAGCTTTTCATCTTTAAAACCTTTAACTACCATCTCTGTGGGAACGATAAATGCGGTACTTTTTACCATTATTACTTGTTACGATACGACAGTATTCCGAGGTGTATACTTGCGCCGAGGAGTATTTTTGTGTTAATTTTAAGGGATAGCAATATCCAACAACATTAGTTGACCTTGTTTTATTCATGCTTTTCACGGGTAAGAAAGATGAACTGAAATGCTTATTAATTGGGCACGTCAACATCAATCATGTTTTACAATTCAAATCGTTTTGCTTGAACACTTGTTTCCTTAAATTTTGTTTTAAGCTATGGACTTGTATGATGTAAATTTCGGGTTTAAGTTGTTATGTATTTGAATGGATGATTGGTGTTATTTTTGCCCTATTTCTATGAAATCTTGAACTATCATGCCTCGTGTTTCCGCTTTAGCGGGGTGTGACAGACTTGGTATCAGAGCCATAGGTTATAGAGAACACCGGTTTTTTCTATAAAACCAAATACTATAACCAAAAGTTTTCGAAAACTATTTTTCTAAACTAACTGTAATTATAAAAGCTTACTACTGGTATAATTGGAATAAGTGTCGACTTAGCATATTATAATTAGGCAAAGCCTGATCACCTATGTTTAACTTAATATGTATAAGGGAGACATGGAACAATTATATTGGGAACTTCTTGCCCAAATGAAAAGAATGGTCATAAGTGTGAGTTTGCATAAGCATTTTATAAATTGTTATTTACTAAAGTACATTTAGTAATTAAGTTTGTTACTATCGCAGTTCACTATGTCTCACTCATCCACTCCTACTAAGTACTCTGCTGACTCCTCAGGCTATGCGACTAGTCAACATAGGAGAGAACTTTTTGACTACTTTGTTGGTTAAACTAGGAAACTTATTTTGGTAGCTTGTAGCCCACTATTTAGAACTCTAAGATACTTGATGTCTTTTGGGAATTATTTTTGCTGGATATTGAAGTTATGTGATTCTAAACTTATGATTTGATGAATGGAGTGTTTTATATGCATAACTTAGTTAAGTAGACTTAGCGCAAAAATAGTAATAGTAATATGACCCAACCTCAATATGAACCTATGCCTAAAGAAAATTCCTCCAAGGAGAGAAGATCTCGAAATCGCACGACTTGTATCTGAAAAACTCGTGGCAGCACTCCCAAACGTCGTTAGTCAGGTGGCAGCGGGTCTGAATGCTAATCACGGAAAACAACCCAGGCTCCATTGTAGATAGAAACAGAGAGTGCACATACAAGACTTTCAGGACATGTAATCCTAAGGAATTCCATGGAACTAAAGGAGCTGTTGGATTACTGACATTGATTGAGAATATGTAGTCCGTTCTCCACATCAGCAAGTGCACTAAAGAAAATAAAGTGCAGTTTACCGCCTGTCTGCTACAAGGACGAGCATTGACCTGGTGGAACATCCACGTGAAAACCCGAGGCCGAGCAGCAGCCAACAGTCTTACTTGGGAGGAATTAAAAAAGATGTTCAAAGAGGAATACTACCGAGGAGCAAAATACAAAAGTTGGAAGCGGAGCTATGGAATCATGAAATGAAGGGAATTGACATAGATTCTTACTCTGCTCGTTTCCATGAACTGTCAAAGATGATACCACATTTGGTGATGCCTGAGGAAAATCGAGTCGACATGTATGTCTGGGATTTATCTCCTGAAATACGCCGGACTTTACTTCAGAAAACCCAAAAACCCTTCAAAATGTTGTGAATTTGGCAACCAGGCTCACCAACAATGCTAATCGTTCGGGAATATTTGCAAGAGACAAAACTAAAAGTAACAGAAAGATGGAGGAACTTTAGCATAGACATAATCCCAATCAAGTTAGGAAGCTTTGATATAATTGTAGGTATGGATTGGTTGTTTAAAAACAGAGCTGAAATTTGCTGCTCCGAAAAGATCATTCGAGTTCCACTACCCGAAGGTGAAGTACTAGAAGTACACGAAGAGAAACCCGGAAGGAGTATTAAAATGGTGACGAGTATGAAGATGCGAAAATACTTGAGAAAGGACTGCATTGCATTTTTGGCTCATGTTGAGGATAAGAAGAACAAGGAAAAGAGCATTCAAGATCTTCCGGTAGTGCGGGGTTATTCTGAGGTATTCCCAAATGAGTTGTCTGGATTACCCCCGCGAAGACAAGTTGAGTTTCGCATAGAGTTAGTTCTAGGAGGCGTGCCTGTAGCAAAATCACCATACCGGTTAGCACCGTCGGAAATGCCAGAATTGTCAGAACAACTTCGAAAGCTACTCGATAAGGGATTCATCAGACCCAGTTCTTCACCTTGGGGAGCTCAAGTTTTGTTTGTTAAAAGAAGGATGG
The DNA here is from genome assembly GCA_036898165.1 of Silybum marianum. Taxonomy (NCBI): domain Eukaryota; kingdom Viridiplantae; phylum Streptophyta; class Magnoliopsida; order Asterales; family Asteraceae; genus Silybum; species Silybum marianum. Next base: position 26,747,393 of record CM072528.1, on the reverse strand, counting down.
ATTCTTCTGAATGTGTATCGATTATAGGGAACTCAATAAGTTGACTATCAAGAACCCATACCCTCTCCCTCAAATCGATGACTTATTCGATCAACTTCAAAGGGCTACGTATTTCTCAAAAATCGATCTTCGATCGGGATATCATCAAATGAGAGTTCGTGAAGAAGACATTCCTAAGACAGCGTTTAGAACTCGTTATGGTCATTACGAGTTCCTAGTTATGCCTTTCGGGCTAACAAACGCACCGGTAGTCTTCATGGATTTAATGAATAGAGTATGTCGTTCATACCTAGACAAGTTCGTGATCATGTTTATAGATGATATACTCATTTATTCTCGAGACAAGAGGGAGCATGAGTAGCATTTAAAGCTGATACTAGAATTGCTCAGAAACGAAAAGTTGTACGCCAAATTCTCCAAAAGCGAATTCTGGATTCGTGAAGTGCACTTTCTTGACCATGTAGTAAACGAAAAGGGAATTCATGTTGATCCAACCAAGATTGAGACCATTAAGAAATGGGAAGCCCCGAAGACACCAACCGAGATCCGACAATTTCTTGGGTTGGCAGGCTATTACCGGTGAATTATCATGAATTTCTCCAAGATCGCGCAAACACTGACAACTCTAACGTAAAAGGACAAAAAGTTTATTTGGGGAGAGAAACAAGAGGAAGCATTTCAGACACTTAAACACAAGTTATGCAACGCACCGATTCTGGCTCTACCCGAAGGAGTGGATAACTTCGTAGTCTACTGTGATGCTTCACATCAGGGAATGGGATGCGTGTTGATGCAAAAAGACAAATTTATTGCATACGCATCAAGACAACTGAAGATTCACGAGAAGAATTATACTACTAATGATTTGGAGCTAGGAACGGTGGTATTTGCACTCAAGATCTGGACACATTATCTCTACGGTACTAAGTGTACTATCTTCACGGATCACAAGAGCCTTCAACATATTCTTGACCCGAAAATGCTCAATATGAGACAAGGAAGATGCCTTGAGCTACTTAGTGATTATGATTGTGAAATAAAGTACCACCCAGGGAAGGCTAATGTAGTAGTGGATGCATTAAGCAGGAAAGAAAATGTAAAACCGACGAGAGCACGTGCTATGGGAATGATGATTCAGACGAGTTTAAAGACTCAAATTCTGGAAGCACAAGGAGAAGCTTTGAAAGAAAAGAACTTGAAGAATGAAACCTTGTAGCACTTAGAGAAAGAATTTGAAATGCAAGCAGATGGAGTGCATTACTTTAAGAATAAAGCTTGGGTACAAAAGGTTGGTAATCTACTATCAACCATCTTGGGTGAAGCCCATCGATCAAGGTATTCGATTCACCAAGGGGAAGTTAAGATGTGCAAGGATCTGAAGGAATTCTATTGGTGGCCAGGAATGAAGAAAGATATTGCTGAGTATGTAAGCAAGTGCTTAACTTGTGCTCAAGTCAAGGCCGAACATCAGAAACCATCCGGTCTACTTCAACAACCCAAAATTCCCCAATGGAAATGGGATCAAATAACTATGGATTTCATAACCAAGCTACCTAGAACTGGGAAAGGACATGATTCGATATGGGTTATAGTAGATCGACTTACAAAATCAGCTCATTTCATTCCCATTCGTGAAGATTTCAGTATGGAGAAATTTGCAAAAATTTACGTCAACGAAATAGTTACTCGTCACGGTGTGCCTATTTCCATTATTTCAGACAAAGACACGTTTTACGTCACGATTTTGGCAGTCTCTTAAGGCTTTGAGTACACGTTTGGATTATAGCACCGCGTATCATCCTCAGTCGGATGGACAGTCAGAAAAAACTATCCAAACGCTAGAGGATATGTTACGGGCATGTGCAATAGATTTCGGTGGGAGTTGGGATACCCACCTGTCACTCGTTGAATTCTCCTACATTAACAGCTATCACACCAGCATACAGTGTGCGCCGTATGAGCTTTATATGGACGTAAATGTAGATCGCCGCTTAGCTGTTTAGAAATCGGAGATAGACAGTTCATTACGCCCGATATCATTCAAGAAACCACTGACAAAATCTCAACCATCAAAGAAAGACTTAAGACAGCAAGAGACCGTCAGAAGAGTTATGCGGATAACCGAAGAAAGCCGTTGGATTTCCAAGTAGGTGATAAAGTGCTTTTGAAGGTATCACCATGGAAGGGACTAGTACGTTTCCGGAAGAGAGGCAAGCTGGGTCCCAGATACATTGTTCCATTCGAAATACTCGAAAGAATTGGACCGGTGGCGTACAAATTGAAGTTACCACAGAATTTAAGCGCCATCCACGACACGTTCCATGTGTGGAATCTGAAGAAATGCTTAATGGTTGAATCATTGGTTTTACCCCAAGACGACGTTCAGATTAACGATCGGTTACACTTCGTTGAAGAACCAATCGAAATACTAGACCGAGAAGTTAAACGGTTGAGGCGCAGTAAAATCCCTACTATCAAGAATATACTTGAGAACGAGAAGATTTTATGACCGAGAGTATACTTGAGAACGAGAAGATTTTATGAAGCATAAGTATCCTCGCCTGTTCGAGAAAACCCCGGATAAAGCTAGTTCTTAGATTTCGGGACAAAATTTCTCTAACGGGGGGAGACTGTGACAACTGTCAAATTCGAGCTTCCGGTTTAGTTCCTATTAAGTTTGTTAGCGTTAATATAGATTAAATATAAGAACAGAATTCAATTGACTTAGAATGACCGAAAAATTTCTAGAGTTTCCGGTTGCTGCTTAGAAAGTCCGGTTCCGACCCGTAACTGGCCGAAATGTCCTATATAGTGCCAAATTCTCTAATTTATACTCAATTTCTATAAAATATATATTTTTAGTATTTAAAATATAAAACTTTTATTATTATATAATTGAAAAACTTTTGGGCTCATATTTTGAAGGAAAAAGGCCAAAATTGAGAAAATTGACTCTTAATTTCATTTTTATTTGGGCTTAAAATAATTTAAAAAATAAATAAATTGTTGGGTTGGGTGGCCCATACCCATGGCCAGCCACCCCCACCTTGTCCACATATAAAAATCATTTTTTCTCCTCATTTGCTCATTTTCAAATTCAAAATTGCTCTCATCTCTCTCTCTCTAAAACTCAAAGGTAACTTTCAACACCCTCTTTTCTCTTTTTAAACTCCAGCCAAAATCCATCCATTCTTCATCAAAGATCAAGTTTAGTGAAGGAAATCAAGGATCAAAACACAATCAAAACAAGATAACAACACTATCTTCACTATTTTCTTGCTATTTTGGGTGAAAACCCCTTTTTTCTTAGCTATTTCTTCTATTATCCTAAATTTCTGAGTTTGTGGAGAGATTATACACCAAAACATGTAAATATGTTTATACAATGGTGATAATCTATGATCCACACAATAAAACTCAAGAAACTAGGTGAAAAACATGATTTTATGTGACTTAGAACAACAATGGTGATTTTTGGTGCTGACAGATTTCATGCATGTGCATAAATCGTCCATTTCTTGCAAATAATATGTTCAAATGTCATAACTCTTCATCCAAAAGTTTATTTAGTGAGTTGGGGTTCTAATCCAACTAGTTTCACTAAAAAATAATGAGTTTTGGCCCCCCAAATGCTCATAATAAGATGCATGTGCATCTGGAAGTTCAACACTAGGCAAACCTTACTTTGAACGACCATAACTCTTTGAATACTCATTCAAATTACTTGATTCTTCTTTTGGAAATTTATTTAATGAGTTATCTTTCAAATGCCACTTATTTCATTAAAAAATATGGTGATTTGAGGTTCCAACTAATTAAAACAAAATGAGTGTGCAAACTGTCAACCAATGACATATTTGTGCGTGCATGTTCAAATGACCATATCTCTTTCAAAACTGAATGAAAAAGGATTATTTTTCCTTTGAGAGTTAGTTTATGGGTTATCTTCAGTTTGAAAGTGGAATCATTTAAAAATATGGAGTTTTGACCCTTTAAACACCTAAAACATTTTAGGTGTGCAATCTGTGAAACCACCAGTAGGTAAATCCTACTTTGCATGCTAATATCTCATTGAATATTTGTCCATAATGCATAATTATTCTTCTGGAGTTTTCTTTTTATGAGTTAGGATTCATTTGAATCCGGCTTCATTCAAAAATATGAAGTTTTGAGGCATTAATCCATTTATTAAAGTTAAGTGTGCAATCTGTCAACTAATGACAGATGTGTGCAAGCAACTTTGTGATGCCATATCTTCCTCATAACTCATTTAAAATGAGTGATTTTTGTCTTAAAAGTTTTCTTTATGTGTTATGTTTATAATCCAACTGAAAATTCTGAAAAATAATAAGTAGAACTCCTCAAATGATTGTTTTACTAACAGTGTGTAATCTGTCATGCTTGCTGTGACATATTGTTTGTTATAAATTATTTGAACCATTTTTATATGTCTAAAATGCATGAAATTTGGTCACAATGACCTTAACGTAGTAATGCATCACATATAAAAAGATGGAAAATTTTATCATTTTGGATGTTATATTAATTTGATCATTTTTAGGACTTAATGTTTCTGTCATAAAATGAAATTCTGAAATTGTTTGATTTCATAAATTTTGATCACTTGAAAGACTATAATGTTACATTTCCAGTATAAATTATTTCTTTAAAGAGCATATGTGCATTATGTATAACGGAACAATAATAGACCAAGTTGGACATATAAGGACTTATAAGCACTCTCACAGTAATCGTTAGACACATAGGTGACGTTTGGGGTACTTCTCTTTGATTGGGAAACGTTAGGCCGGCGAGTGGGTGTGGATCATGTTTTGTTAATTGGAGTTTTTGCTATAAGGTGAGTATTCACAGCCCCATTTTCAAAGTATTTTATATGTTTTGGGGTGAAAAGCATGATTAAATGAAATATTTGAGCTATTTCCATTAACGAATGTGAATATTATGAAAATTGTTGTTTTTGGGCATTAAGGCATGTACACTAATAAATTGTATTGAGTAAAATGTTCCATAAAAGTTTGTACACTACTATTAACTCAAGTGAGGATCCGAGGGTATATGTGGATAGCGCTATTGGACGGACAATCCCACCTAAAAACCGAAAAGTAAGGTGTGGATAGCAATCCCACCGGGAAACTACAGGTAGGGGTGCGCTATACTTTAAAACGAAGGTTCTACACATGTGGACTTTAGGTCCACCGTTAATGTAGAACGAAAAAGAAGGTTCTACACATGTGGACTTTAGGTCCACCGCTGAGGTAGAACTAAAAAGAAGGTGAGGTTCTACACATGTGGACTTTAGGTCCACCGCTGAGGTAGAACTAAAAAGGAGGTTCTACACATGTGGACTTTAGGTCCACCGCTGAGGTAGAACTAAAAAGGATGTTTTAGTGGTGGCTCATTACTTACTAATAATTAAGTTACAAAAATGCCTTGAACGTTTTATGATGTAAAGATTTATTAAGTGCCATAAAAGTATTTTGCTCAATATTCGTTTATGCAAAAGATGTTTATAATATTTAAAACCTGTGAACTCACCAACTCTTTGTAGTTGACCCTGTTTTATTCATGCTTTTCAGGGGTAAGAAAGATGAACTGAAATGCTTATTAATTGGGCACGTCAACATCAATCATGTTTTACAATTCAAATCGTTTTGTTTGAACACTTGTTTCCTTAAATTTTGTTTGAAACTATGCACTTGTATGATGTAAATTTCGGGTTTAAGTTGTTATGTATTTGAATGAATGATTGGTGTTATTTTTGCCCTATTGCTATGAAATCTTGAACTATCATGCCTCGTGTTTCCGCTTTAGTGGGGTGTGACACTAAATCTCAAAACCTGATTTCCAATAAGCATTATAAAAAATACACAAAAAGCTCATTCAAGCTTTATGCAAAATTCCCTTCTTTAAGTGAATTTTTCATCATTCTTGAATTCTCATTTTGTGAATTTCTCTTACAATTAAATGTTCTGTATTTTCAAATTTATTTTTGTCTCGTACACTTTTTCGTCATGTTTGTGTCTATTACAATTCAATGTTTTGATTGAGTGTTGCATGTTTTGGGGTTATTGGACCTTAGGCTTAGTTTCAATAATGTTAGGCGACGCCCATCAATCCTAGATCTAGGATTAAAAATGGTTAAAACTCTGTTTTTAGATCTGGGCAAAACTAGAACTTATTGGACCTCAAGAACACTTAGATTGTGTTTAAGTTTATCTTGCAAACTTGTCGACTCCATAAAGCCCGACAACTTTTTTTGTCGGCTGATAAAGGATCGACAAGTTCTTCCTCGAACATATTCAAAGTGTTCTCGCCATGGTTTACCCAACAAGACTTCTTGTCGAATCTCACAGGATCGACAAAAGTCCATTTTTTAAGAAATCTTCCAAGTGTTCTTGTCGCCTGTTCCAAACCCGATAAGTATTTTCATCGCATCTTATTGACTCGACATGTTTCCCATGTTTGCACTCCAAATTCTTTTTTCCAGGTCTTTTTGTCGACCCATTACGTGCGACATCTATGTATGTCGGCTCTATAAGGATCAACATTCTCATTTGTTTTTATTCACATTTATAAAACAAGTGTTTATATCGTTCCCTGTCACCCGACATAAATTCTTAGCGCATCTACTTGACCCGACATCTACTTGGGAATTTTTTTTCTAACTTGTCATCCGTTGTTTACACATTGTGCTTTCAGTTCCAATGGCGGCTCATCAAGATCCTAACATGTCTGATGACGAGAACTCGATGCCTTCTGAGCGTTCCACTGCACCCAGTATTAACGCGGCTAATCGAGATGATATCTTACTCCCCCCGGGTACCTCGCGGTAGCTAAAACCAAACAATCATCGTCTCAACTTCGACATGCGCCTAGATCACCCCATCGTCATGGAGATCATACACAACCATCCTCTTCGAATTGCTTTCGCACTCGAACATGGGGTCCCTGTATTCTTTTTGCAACAATTTTGGTACACCTTGGAATATCACCCGGTGGAAGGCGACCACCACTTTACCGCGCAAATAGATGAGTTTGTTACCAAACTCACACCAACTAGACTCCGGCACATTCTCCATCTTCCTGCTGCTAATTCCGTCCCCGGCCTTGACACCTTTGAAGATCCACCAAGCGAGGACGAAATGTACCGTGACTTCCGAGCTCTTGGCTACAACGACAACGAGGAACTTACATCCCTTGGCCAGTTCAAACGGATGTTTCTGCCCCACCTTTATTTCACCATCTTTTCACTAATCAACCGATGTCTCACAGGCTAGCACACCGGTATGGATCCAACCAGCTCATCCGTACTACGCATCTTTCATGGATTCTTATACAGTCGTCATTACGACTACGCGTCACTTATTTGGGACGACCACATTGCATGCCGCCGATAAAGAGAACAAACGAGCACGTGAGTTTATTCCATTCCAACGCTTGTTTCAAATTGCCATCCATCGGACAATGAATGCACGTGCAGAAATTCCAAGACGCAATGGCTCTCCACTTCGACCATCATTCGTTCAAAATTACTTAAAGCTCAACAAATCTCGATTTACTTTCACTATGCCTCTACCAGAAGCCTTACTATCCCTTGCTGATCAAGATGTGTAGTGTGATAGCGTATAGGGAGAGTATCGACTTAATGGCTCCCCAACAACTGGGACAGTCTGCCCAAGAGCCAATCCGTGAGGAACATCAAGGCGAGGGTCTTAGATTAGATGAGCAGGTTCAGGATCAAGGGGATCCTGAACAGGGTGTTGAGAGAACAGGGGATGCAAGGGGAAATGAAGGGGAAGGTGCATCGGATCAGCAAATCCCTATTCCCCCTACCGTTCCATTTATTACTCCATCCACTCGCCGGTTAAAGATGCGCGTTAGCCGAAGTAGAGTGTATCAACCATCGTCTGATGACCTTGTTCGAAGAAAACGTCAACGCATTGATGTTGCGGAAGATGCTGCCTTTCACCGGATTGGCCGACAACCTTCTATTCCTGAAACCTCATCGGAGGCTACTAATGATTTGTTTGACTTTGAAGAATTCTCTGAACCTAACCCTGACCCTACACTTGACCAAATATTTTAGAGGTAAGGAGAACGGAGGGAGAAGTAGTTGAAAATATTGACATGCGAGTGAGTGAAGGAGAGATAAATATTTCGGAGAGTGAGACACCTGTCACCTCTAACCGGGTTACCGAGTCTACTGTTGTTACTCATTCGTTGAGTTCCAATATTGGACAAGACGTTGTTAGCCCAACAACGCAAATGCACACCCCTCCTAGCCACTCCATAAGCTCACAACAGCCTACGGTTTCAGATATTCTTGTGAGTTTAGTTCCTCATCTAGCTGCTCTCTATTCGGGAGACATAACTATTGAACTAAAAAGCAGTAGCTCACCTGCTTCGACCTCAATTGAGTGCATATCGAGTCTAGACCCTCCTAGGGATCACGTGTCTGTACACACTGAGAGCCTTCGTGGCCCAGTCGGAACTCCCATAGTGATGTCCTTTCCGGACATTCGACGAGAATTGGGAGGAAATCCTACCAGCGCTACATCTTTGCCAATGCTGAACGTAGGTCACACGGCTGATTCAACTCTGGCGTCAACGGGTAATCTAAGTGATCGCGGTGTTTCCCATGCAGGTTCTTTCTCTGTCATCCCGAGACTCAAGCTTACATTGATGCACATTATAAAAGAGCTCAGGATTCCCTACATGCTCACGAAATTTGCATGACTGCCCAAATGAAAGACTTTATTCAAGAATTCATTGCGGCTGCTCTCTCCCGACATCCAGATCCGAATCAAGATAGTTCGTCTCGACCAAGCAGTAGTCGTACTCCACCTCCGCAACCTCAGCATCCTGATCCGAATCTGGATCCTCGGAATCGACCTCCATCGCTACATAGATATGAGTACAACAATGATGAACTCATGTCTATGTTATATGCCAACTTGTATGTTGAAGCTACCGCCCGAGGCTTACCTGAAGATGATCTGATGGGTCTCTTTCGTCGCAACCTTGAAATTCTGAATGTCACTCGCTATGAGTTCGACATATTTAAAGCTGATATTGAGTCACAACTTCTTGACATGGCAACCAAACAAAAGCAAGCAACTGATGAGATTCTTGGTGCCATCACTACTCTTCACACTGAAATTCAAGAGTCTTGTCGTCCCGCCGCGTCTGTTCCACATCGTCGACCTGATCAGGACGATCAAGACGATCCGGCCTCTAGTCCAAATCACCCTGAGGGGGAGACACGCCGTCGGATTACAAGAACTCAAGCTCGATCTCGACCATCTTCTACTACGACTTCTGGTCCTTCTTCTTCTACAGTTCCACCGTCAAGTCAACAATACTCTGCTCCACCTCCCACACAACAACAAGCAAATCCGCCAACGGTTGAAAAGCCCGTGGTAGAATTTGAAATTGGGAGTGGATCGCAAGCGGTTGAACCAGCAAATGAAGAAGAAGTAAATGTTCAGCACTTGAGAGATTCAGTCCAAAACTGGTTTCGTGATCCTTATGAACCCGTGCTGAAAGAAAAAGATTATGTGAATCTAATGCATGCGGAAAAGAAGTTCCTACCAACAAATATTGATCAAAAACTGCTGCTACCGCATCAAATTCGTTGGGAAAGAATTCTTTCAAACAGCAAATGGGTAAATCCACAAGTCAGAACTCCGTACTTAGAAGAAACCATGCAAAAGATCTTTGTGGAAAAGAAGAAACCAGAGGATCTGTCTTGAATACATCTGAACATGGAAATGGATCCGCTTCAAGTAACGGAATATGTGAGCATACTGAAGACTAAAACAAAGGATCTGAAAGAAGTTGTTTCTAGACACAGAATTGTCACTATCATGGAGATCGGATGTGATAAATCCTTTCAAGTAGAATTTCCAACTTTCAAAGTAAGAAGATTTGATGGAAAGGTCTATTGTTTTTCTGAGGCTGACTTTGCTAGGTTGGATGTGACGGATATGGAAACTTTGTATACTGAGCTTAAAGACAAAACTAGAATATCAGAGAATGAACAAAGAGCTTTAAGAGCAATTGTGAGGCATATTCAAAAGGAGCTTCGATACAACTATCTTCATGATTTCCAAAGAGCTATCGAAAGTAAATAGAAGAAAGTGTATCTGGCAAAGCCTGATCAAGATTTCCCGACCAGCTCATGGAGTTGTATACATGAAGCCTAACGGAGAAATGAGATTCTTAAGATTTGGTGAAGTTGCTTCTTATTCTGACGGAACTTTAATAGTATTCGAAACAGACTTTCTGCAGAAGCAAGTGCTGATCAAAGAAGAAGTAAGAAGTCGCAGCTTAAGGTGAATGAAAGAGAAAATCTACTGAATGCAATCGAGCTAATTGACAAGCGCATCATCTACTGACAGACCCTTATAAGATTTGAAGGAATGTTCGAGCTAAAGAAGAGATGAAGATTTATTTTGACACAAATGGGGAGATTGTTAGGATTTAATTTAATTGTGCCAAAATAAGGAAACGTTGCTTTATTGTAAACATGGCAAGTGTATAATGCCATTCTCCTTGTTTCCTTATATAGTTTAATCCTTTAATATAAATAGGAGCATAGGGGTCATTGTATTAGAACGTGCAATATATTGAGAGCTAAACTGCTAGAGAGAAAGACGATATATTATTCAATACAAGTAATATATCCGACTTCGGATCTTCATTAATTGTGTGTTCTTCGTGTTCGTATAAATTCTTTTAGTACTTGATCATATTCTGGGATCCACATGATTTCCCCCAAATACAGAAGCATTAGGGATTGAAATGGGGTTCGATGGACCGGCTTTAGTGTTTCCTTTAGTTATAGTGTCTTTGAGTGTAGAATCAGACTCAAATGGGACTTCAATAGAACCAACCATTAAACTTTTTTGCACAATTTTGAATGATCCAGAGTTTGTTGAATCACCACTACCACTAGAATAGGATTCCGAGGATTGAATGGGTTGATTAACATTGGAAGAAGACATTTTGATGAAAATTTTGAAGTTATGTGTGTGCTTGAAGTTCAAAGGAATCAGAATATAGGTTTCAGAGGGAAAAATCGAAGGAAAAAATGATGAAGATAATGAAGTAAGAACTTTATATGAATCGGATTATCAGCGTGGGACACGTGGCAGAAAAAGAGCCAAAAGGTAATTAAGTTTAGCGGCGTAATTATGAATTACGACGTTTAAACTTGATTAATGAACCGTTTATGGACGTGGCAAATGAAAATATAACACGTGGCACACGCGCACAGTGAGTCATCTTCTGAGATTGAAGTTCAGAACTTCTGAGAATGAATTCAGAAGTTGAAGGAAAAGTTCAGAACTTCTAAGAGATGATTCAGAACTTATAAAAAGAATTTAGAAATTGAAAAATATTTAAAAATACATGCTTCTGATTTTGAAAAACATTTTTGATACTTCAGAAGTAGTTTGAACAAACAAAAAATTGACATCATTAGAAGTTTGTCCATGCGATAGAATATTCAACTGTTCAGAACTTGTATTAAACATGATAAGAATGAGCAAACCATTATTCAGATTGATGAAATATATATAAATGATTAAACTCTCCCTTGAATCAAGCAGGAATAAGAAAAAAAATCGAGAGAAAAGCTTCCCCTTGAAAAATGCTATATATAAATGAACATGTATTGCAAAGATTTCAGAGTTAAGAATTCGTACTTCTGAAAGAATGATTTTAGACTTCTGAAAAAAAATCTGAAGTTAAATTTTCAAATTTCTGAATAAAATATGTTCAAAAGTTAATTCTGAACACTTGTTCTTTGTAAAATTCTTAAGTAGAAAGATTCGTCATGCCTAATTTGTTTACTAAGAAGTTAAATCTTTTCTCATCAAGAGCTTTAGTAAACAAATCAACCAATTGATAGTATGTCTGTACAAAGAACATTCCTATATTACCCTTTTCAACATGATCTTTAATGAAATGATACCTCACATCAATATGTTTTGTCTTTGAGTGTTGAACAGGATTAGCTGTAATGGTTGTGGCACTTTTGGAATCACAATACTATGGAATTTTCTTGAAAGTGTAGACATAGTCTTTGAGTTGTATTTGCATCCAGATTACTTGTGAGCAAAAAATTGCAGTTGCTATATATTCAGCTTCTGCAGTAGAAGTAGATACACAGTTTTGCTTTCTGGAAGACCAGCTTACAAGTCTGTCACCTAAAAATTGACATGATCCAGATGTGCTTTTCCTGTCCAATTTACAACCACCATGATCTGCATCTGTGAAAATAGTTAGTTCAAAACCAGAATTCTTAGGATACCAATCCCAATGAGGGAGTTCCTTTGAGATATCAAAGAATTCTTTTAGCATCAAGAAGATGAGATTCTTTTGGATTTGCTTGATATCTAGCACAAATGCATGTGCAAACATTATATCAAGTCTACTAGCTGTTAAGTAAAGCAAAGAACCAATAATGCCCCTGTATTTCTTTTGATCCACAAATTTACCAGATAAATCTGGTTCAAGTTTAGTAGCAGTAGCCATTGGCGTTTGTATACTAGAACAGTCAGACATATCATATTTTTAAGTAAATCAGAAACATATTTAGGTTGATTTATGAATATGCCAGTGGGAAGTTGTTTCACTTGTAAGCCAAGAAAGAAAGTCAACTCACCCACCATACTCATTTCGAACTTAGTTTGTATGATTTTTTCAAAGTTCTTACCAAATTTTGGAATGGTAGGAGCAAATATAATGTCATCCAAATAATGTAGTATCAATTGTACCTCTTTTGTGAGTGTTTCATACCATGCTCTTGGTGCTTGTTTTAATCCATACAAGGCCTTGTCCAAAATATAAACATGATCTGGAAATTATTTGCTAACAAAGCCTTCTGGTTGGTCAACATATACTTCTTCATGGAGAACACCATTCAGAAATGCGCATTTTACATCCATTTGAAATACTTTCATCTTCTTGTGAGCTGCAAAGGCCAGAAAAATCCTTATTGCTTCTAATCTAGCCACAAGAGAAAAAGTTTCATCATAGTCTATTCCTTCTTGTTGACAATAACCTTTAGCTACAAGTCTTGCTTTATTTCTCACAACAATACCATTTTCATCCTTCTTATTTGTGAAAACCCATTTTGTTCCAATGGTAGATTTTCCCTTGGGTCTTGGAATAAGTCTCCATACTTTATTTCTTTCAAATGGATCAAGCTCATCTTGAATTGCTAAAATCCTGTCTTGTTCTTGAAGAGCTTCAAATGGTATCTTGGGTTCTATACTGCTTAGAAAATTCACACACAGACATTCATTGGCTGTGGCAGATCTTGTTTGTACTCCTTTTGAGGCATCACCTATTATCTGATGTATAGGGTGACTTGATGTCCATTTGTTCACATTTGGCAATGGTTGAACAGATGAGACATTGTTAAATGAATCATAAACATCAACGATTGCTTGTTGTTCTGGTTCTGGATATATTTCTGAAAGTAAATCTGAAGGCTCCCCCTCAAACAATGGATTCTGTAAAGGTTCAGAAGAAACAGTCACAGGTTCAGAAATGATATGTATTGGATCAGAAGTGACTTGGGTTGTTTCAGAAGAAACTTGTACAGATTCAGACATGGGAATTTCTGAATTTGAAGTTGAGATAGATGGTCCAGAAATATTTGATGTAATTTTTTCTTCTAAAGAAGGATTTGTAATATCTCTGACAAGGGATGGATTTTGAAAATCTGCAGAGATATCAACAGATATATCAAATAAGTCTTGACATAAGAACTCCAATTTAGCTTTAAGTAAAGAATCAAATTCAGAAGAGTTATCATTTGAGTTTTTTTTTTCTGAATCAATTTGTTAAGAAATTTGATTTTGCTTGAGTTCAGAACTGATATGTTCAGAAGTCATTGATGGCTCATTAAATCTGACATTTGTGCTTTCAACTATCGTTCTTGTTTTCTTCATAAGAATTCTGTAAGCTTTTGATCTTTGAGAACATCCAACAAATATGCCACTCAAGCTATTTGGATCAAATTTGTTTAAATTTTCTATCATTCAGTAGAAAGCACTTGCAGCCAAAATTTTTAAAGTAATCAATGGAAGGTTTTCAGTTTTTAATCAATTCATAAGAAGTTTTAAGATGTTTTCTGTTTAGAATTGTCCTGTTTTGTGTGAAACATGCAGTAGCAACTGCTTCTGCCCAGAGGGATAATGGTGGACTTGAATATGCAAGCATGGTTCTTGCTTCTTCTACCAAGGTTCTGTTCATTCTTTCAACTACCCCCATTTTGTTGTGGAGTTTTTGCAGCGGAAAAATTGTGTTATATACCAACAGAATCTAGAAAATTTTGTAGCTTTGTGAAAGAACATAAAAGATAGCTTCAAAACACTGAGCATAAAGTTCTGAAGACTTAACTCAAGTTCTGAAGTTGTTCTGAAGAACTTCTGAAGACAGTTTCTGAACACAGTTCAGAACCACTTCTGAACTTTGTTTCCAGTATGTATATAAATAGAAGTTAGTTAGATCTTTAAAGTTGGTTGTTCAAGATTAGTTCTTGTACTGTTTATGACATATCTATAATCTTTGAATATCAATACGATATATGACTTCAGTATTCTATATTCTATGTTCTTTATTGAGTTTATTGTTCATCTTTGATATCTGGGATCTAACAATTGGTATCAGAGCCAATTCATCTTACGATCTGGTAGTCAATTCAGAAATCTTGAATTAATCTTTTGAAGATTAATTTAAGTTGTGATTCAATCATTTACAAAGGTGAATTAGCAATCAATCAAATCAAAAATGAACAAAGACATCGTTTCCATCCGATCTGAAACAAAACCTCCTACTCTGTTCTTGGGCAAATATCATCAATGGCGGATTCGTATGATCCAATTTTTGGATAATATTGATGAAACTTTGATGCAATCAATAGTGAATGGTCCTCTTGAAGTGTATGTGGAAATCCCTACTGTTCCTCGCATTAAAACAACTCCAGAAATTCCAGCAACAAGAATAAGAATTTTTTTGGAATGTATAGTAATGCTGAAATTGAACAAGCAAAGATAGATAAGAGAGCTCTTATTCTTCTGACAATGGCTATACCAAATAAAATATTCAAAAGGGTTGATAGTTTAACATCTACAAAAGCCATGTGGGATGAAGTTGAGGCTCAGATGTAGGGAAGTACAAAAGCTCAAGCACAGAGATTAAACATATGTATTGGTACATATGAAAACTTCAGATACAAAAAGGGAGAGGCTATTACTGATACTTATCACAGATTTAGCAACATTCTAAATGATCTAAGGAGAAATGGAGTTCATATTTTTTCAAATTCTGAAATAAATAACAAATTTCTGAACAATCTTGGAAATGAATGGTCAAGTTTTTCTGATAACATGATCACTAGAAAGCTGTCCAAGAATTCATGATGTGTATGGTATTTTGTTCCAACAAGAGGACAAAATAAAGATCAGACAGAATGATTTAAAGAAGACAAATGAAAATACTATGGCATTAATCATTAAAAAAATTAACAGTTCATTGAAAATCTGTGATATTCCTGAAGCCAGTATCTGTGATGGAAATGAGTCAGATGAAGAACTGAAGAGAATTTCTGAAGGTATAGCCTTCATGACAAAGCAGTTTCATCAGAGATATAACCAGAAGTATAAAAATAAACCTAAAATTGATGAAGGACCAAAGAAAGTATTTGGTCAAGAAAATGTTCCAAAAGATACTTCTGAACCAGCCAGGTGTTTCAACTGTGGAAAACCAGGGCACTTTGCTAGACAGTGCAAAATGCCTTAAGTCAAGAATACTCGTTATTATGAAAAGAAACATATGCTTCTAAGAAGATGGATGTCAATCCTGCTCTAATAACCAAGTATGAAGAAGACTGGCTGAATTGGACTGATGATGAGGCTGATGAAGAGGTTGCTCACTATGCAACAAATTGCTTTATGTGTTAAGTGACTCCAGAAGACACACATACTCAATATACTGAGGTAACCACTTCTTCTGAACTTACTTCTAAAACTATCTCATCAAATTCTGAAACTGCTGAAAATTCTCAAATAAACTTACAAGATCTAATTCTGAATATAAAGTCAGGTATACAAAGTAAATTGTCAAAATACTGAAGAAACTCTTGAGAATATTTCTAAAGAAAAATTTGAATTAAAAGAAAAAATGGATAATATGCAAAAGGAAATCGTGAATGCTAAATCTGAAACAGAGGTTCTGAATGTCAAAATGAATTTTCTGAATCAAGAAAGATTTGAGTTATACAGAAATTTTAAGGAATTAAAATATTTGTATTTGAAAAGGGGTCAAACTGAGCAAACTTTGAATATTTTGACAAGTCAGGCTAAGAATTCAAAATTTTACAATATAAAAACAGGTTTAGGATACACTGAAAGTCTAGTTCTGAAAAAGCACCATCAAATTTATATGACATTTTAACATGAAATTTTTTAATGAAAAAAGTAAAGGACTAGTAAGTAAACCTGTAGATGATTCTTTGCCTGAGAGAATTCCTTTTCTAAAAGCAGAAGTTTTGTTTGCTGATGAATCTAAAATACATTCTGAAGAAATTAAGTCTACCTCTAAACCTATTTCTGAAATCATTTCTGAAGAAAAGTTTGAGATTATTTCTGAACTTGTTTCTGAATCTATTTCTGAACAACTTACTTCAGAAATTTATCAGAATTCTTCAGACTTGAAGAAAGAAGACATTTCTGAAGAAACTTATGAAGAATTTTCAGATATTGAATCTTTACATGATAAGGATGAATCCTCAAGGATTTTCTTTGATGATTCTGAATATGATTCTGAAGAAAAATTTAAACCATCATCAGATTCAGAAAACAAAATTAAAATTTCAAAACTAAACAACTTTCCTTCAGATATGACTCGAAATGTATTCTCATACCTAATGAATGCTTAAGATTCTGACAATGATGATTCTTAAAAAGATATTAATTTTACTTCTGAAAATTCCAATTTTTCAAATTCTGAAACTCATTCAATTTCAGATTCAAATTTCACTAAAACTGAATTCAAAGATCTGAATTCTTCTTTAAAAGGAAAATCATCTATGTCAACTTCAGATTTCATCACTAGAGTCAAAAAAATTTAAGAAGGACAAACTTCAATTCCTACATCTAAATCTCTTAACTCTGAAGTTAAGCAAAACAGAATCAAAATTTTTTATCCTAATATTCATTCTTTATCTGTTTCAGAGTTATCCTCTCTAGTATGGAAGAAAAAGGGAGACAACTTATCAGACAAAGACAAACTGTTAGCTAATCTGTAAGGACCCGTTTTTCATAAAACTGTTGTAACCAAAAACAACAAGATGAATAAAAGAAAGCATTCAGTTTCAAATCTCAAAAGTGTTCATTCTTATTTCAATTTTGCACAAACTGGTTATCCTTCTGAATCAAATATGATAAAACAAAAACAGAAATATCAAAGGAATTCTTCAGCATCTGGCAAACATAAAAAGACTACTAATCTGAATAAGACCAAACAAGCAAACATAAATTCTGAACAAGTTTCTATCATTTTATTTAAAATGCCAAAAGATTAACTTTTTTCACTGTTAGCTAATCTGTAAGGACCCATTTTTAAATGGGTACCTAAAACTAAATAACTTCTTTTGCAGTTATGTCATGTCTGGTGTTAGATTCTGGATGTTCAAGACACATGACACCATACAAAACATTACTAACTGACTATCATGAAAGATATGGAAGAACGGTTAGTTTTCGAAATAATGCAAGAGGGTACTTAAGAGGCTATGGAACTTTTGTCCAAGGAAATGTTCAAGTTCGGAAAGTTTTCTATGTGGAAGGATTAAAACATAATCTGTTTAGTATAAGTCAGTTCTGTGACAAATATGGACTGTCCACTTCAATATTAATGTTTGTCAAGTTCTGGGTGCTACAAAAGAGAAAGAACTAACTGCCTATAGAGATGGTGACATCTATACTGCCACTTTCACAGAAGAGGGTCAACTCACAGGGGTATGTTATATGTCTACTCAAAAGAAGGAAGTAAGCTGGTTATGGCACAGAAGAATGTCTCATCTGAATTTCAGATCTATTTCTGAATTAGATAAACATAAGTCAGTCAGAGGTTTACATAAAATCAAGTTTGATAAGTCTTCTCAATGTTCAGCATGTGGACTTGGAAAAATTAAGAGAAGTTCTCATCCTCTAAAGATGCTCTCTTCATGTCAAGCTTCACTTGAAATGCTTCATATGGATTTGTGTGGTCCATTGAAGACTCAAAGCTTGGGAGGAAAGAAGTATATCCTTGTTATCGTTGATGAGTATTCTAGATATACTTGGGTTGAATTTCTTAGACTTAAATCTGACACTTCTGAAATACTAATTCCATTTCTGAAAAGAATATAGGTTCTTCTTCAACTTCGTGTTCAAAAGATCAGAAGTGACAATGGTACAGAATTTACCAATTTTACACTTCAGAACTTCTTGGATTCTATTGGAATATCCCATAATTTTTCCGCTGCCAGAACTCCCCAATAGAATGGTGTTGTTGAAAAGAAGAATAGAACTCTAGTTGAAGTTGCCAGGACCATGCTTGCTTATTTTGAACTTCCTCTATCTCTTTCAACAGAAGTTGTTGCTACTGCATGTTTTACCCAAAACATAACTATTTTAAATAGAATTTTTTTGAAAACCCCATATGAAATCATTAAAAAGATAAAACCATCAATTGATTTTTTTCAAAATTTTTGGAAGCAGATGTTTTTTTCTAAATGATGTTCAATACCTTGACAAATTTGCGCCTAAATGATTAGCTGGTATATTTGTTGGATACACACAAAGATCAAAGGCATACAGAATACTGATAAAAGGATCAAAGAGAATCATTGAAACTTCCAACATCAGATTTCATGAACCTACAATGACTTCTGAACAAGACAGTTCAGAACTCAAGCTCAATTCAATTGTTGAACAATTATACACCGACTCCTGTATTACTGAAAAATCTTCCGAGTCAAATTCATTACTAAAATCAAATTTAGATTTACTTTGTCAAGATTTATTTGATATTTCTGTTAGTATCTCTGCAGATTATCAAAATCCTTCACTTCTAAGAGCAACTCTAGAGTTAGTTCCACCTGCCATATCAGTGTCAAATCTTTTTGAACCTCCAATCTCAACCTCAACAACAGATCAAGTTACTTCTGAAACTGTTCAACCAACTTTTGAAACTATTCAACTAACTTCTGAACTTACCCAAGTAACTTCTGAACCAGTAGTACCTTCTTCTCAACAAGATCAGAATGATACTGTTGAGAGAGAATCTTCGGAATTACACTCGTCTTTCAATCCAGATTCTGAAGCCGCAATTACTGATGATTATGAACCACTTAACAATGTTACCTCTGTCAATACATTGCCAAGTGCTACAAAATGGAATTCATGTCATCCAATACATCAGGTCATAGGTGATGTCTCAAAGGGTGTACAAACAAGATCAACTACTACAAATCAATGTTTGTATGTCAATTTCTTAAGCACAATAGAACCTAAAAAGCCTAATGAAGCTCTTCAGGATCCAGACTGGGTTTTAGCAATGCAAGATGAACTCAACCAATTTGAGAGAAACAAATTCTGGAGACGAATTCCAAAACCACAGGGCAAATCATGGAATAGTTGTGAGAAACAAAGCTAGATTAGTTGCTAAAGGCTACTGTCAACAGGAGGGCATAGATTATGATGAAACATTTGCTCCAGTTGCCAGACTAGAAGCCATCAGAATCTTCCTAGCCTATGCTGCTCATAAAAACATGAAGGTTTTTCAGATGGATGTGAAATGTGCATTTTTGAATGGTGTTCTCCATGAAGAAGTATATGTTGAACAACTAGAAGGTTTTGTGAGTAAAGAATTTCCCAATCATGTTTACATTTGGATAAAGCATTATATGGACTTAAGAAAGCACCAAGAGCATGGTATGACACACTCACAACTTTTCTTCAGAATTCCAAGTTCAAAAGATGTACAATAGAAACTACCTTATTTCTGAAAAAGGAAGGTGAGGATATGATTCTTATTCAAATATATGTAGATGATATTATATTTGCTTTTACATACTAATCCAAAATTTTGTAAAATTTTTGAAAAGATCATGCAAACTTAATTTGAAATGGGTATGATGGGAGAGTTAACATTTTTTCATGGTCTTCAAGTAAAACAACTTCCCACTGGAATATTCATAAATCAATCTAGGCATGTTTCTGACTTACTTAAAAAGTTTGACATGTCTGACTGTTCTAGTATTCAAACTCCAATGGCAACTGCCACTAAACTTGAACCAGATTTATCTGGTAAATCAGTTGATCAAAAAAAATATAGAGGTATCATTGGATCTTTGCTTTACTTAACAACTAGTAGATCTGATATAATGTTTGCTACATGTATTTGTGCTAGATATCAAGCTAATCCTAAAGAATATCATCTTCTAGCTGCTAAAAGGATCCTAAGATATCTTAAAGGTTCTCCTTCATTAGGACATTGGTATCCAAAGGATTCTGGATTTGAGCTAACAGCTTTTACAAATGCAGATCATGGTGGTTGTAAATTGGATAGAAAGAGTACATCTGGTTCATGTCAATTTCTAGGTGCTAGGCTTGGGAGTTGGTCTTCAAAAGCAGCAAAATTGTGTCTCAACTTCTACTGTAGAAGCTGAATATATGTAGCTGCTGCAATATATTGCTCACAAGTTATTTGGATGCAAATTCAGCTTAAAGATTATTGCTACACTTTCAAAAAGATTCCTCTATACTGTGATTCTAAAAGTGCTATAGCAATAACAGCCAATCCTGTCCAACACTCAAAGACTAAACATATTGATGTGAGGTATCTATTTATAAAGGATCATGTTGAAAAAGGTAACATAGAAACGTTTTTTGTTCAAACAGATTACTAGTTAACTGATTTATTTACCAAACCTCTTGATGAGAAAAGATTTACATTTTTGGTAAGCAAACTTGGTATGATGAACTTAACTTCATAAGTATATTACTCACACCTAAGTACTAAGAATTCACTTCTGAGCTCATTTTCTTAAACTTCTGAACTTCATAATTTAGAATTTCGGAAATATTTTTTTCTCTTCAGAAGTTTCTATTTTTTTTCAGAAGTACAAATTTCTTATTACCAAATTGTTTGTAATAACTTTTCTTTCACATTTCTATCTAGCTTTATTCAAGGGGGAGCTTAAGTATTTTTTTTCAGCATTCTTGTTTCAAGAGGGAGTTTTTGATCTATTGCTATGATAATACTGACAACCTTGATCTATCCTTGTTTCAAGGGGGAGTTCTAACAGGTGATTTCTTTCTCTGGAATGCAATCTCAAAAGCATGGACACACTTTTCTAAAATTTTCAATCATTTTTGAAATATTTCTGAAGAAATAATCATTAAAAGTATGGACAAACTTTTTTTGATACTTACTTTCAGTTGTTCAAACTATTTCTGAATCTTCATCATTTTACTCCGATTTTTCCCTCTGAAACCTACTCTCTGCATTTTTTGAAAATCCTCAACTCTCAGAAGCTGAAAATTTGTCAATCATGTCTCAATCTAATGTTGATCAGCCGATTGTCTCTGCTAAATCCACTTTCAGCAATACTGATGACTCATCAAGCACACGATCAATCAAAATTGTTCCAAACACGATGACCATTGGTTCGATTGAAGTTCCATTGAACACAAACTTACTGATTGAAGACACTGCAACAAACATTATGGATGCCGCTGGTTCTTCAAACCCAAACCCTAACCCTAATATTGAAATTGGGGGAAATCAAATGGAGCCGATTGAACTCATTTCTGAATCTTCTTCTCGAGTTGCTGCTTCTGATTCTACTGGTTATGGTCCTGATCTTTCCAAACAAACAATCCCAGTTGGTACTCGAAAAGGAATCAGAAAAACAATGCTGCTCCAAACTTAAAATCTGAAGAGTTCACTAATGATCAACAAATTCTCATTGAGTTGTTTAAAAAGCATCCATTCAGAACAACTATAACTAGGCACTTTCAAGTTCCTGAAGAATATTTACAACAATGGTGGTATTATGCTGAAATTGATAACGAAACAAATGGAATTTCTTCTATTATTCATGGTTATCGTTTCAACATAGTAACTGCAGATCTCAGGTCTATCCTAAAGCTTCCACAACCAATTATGGTTGGTGGTCAATAAACTTTTGATGCCATTCCTACCAATGAGTTATGTGCTGATTTCTTGAAGCTGGGATATTCACAAAATCTAACTGCCTTAAGTTCTTTCAGAAGAGAGTATTTACCTCCAATTTGGAAAGCTCTATTCACATTTCTACATACCTGTGTAGCTGGGAAACATTCAAGTCTGGATCAAGCATCTGCCAATATGAGGATCATATTTCATGGTTTTGCTTTCAACAAGAGGTATGACTATGCAAGTCTAATTTTTGAAGAGATTCAAACTACTATTTCCAAAAAGAGCAAATACCCTTATATTCCATATAAGAGGTTCTTTCAAGTTTTCATCAAAGGCGCTATGAGATCAGTTCCATCAATAACAAGGCTTGATAATGATGTGTTTGTTACATTGTTTACTATGGATAGCTTGAGGCCATCTCTTGCTAAAGAATCTTTTCCAAATGTAGTACCTCTTGATAGATATCAGAAGATAGCTTCAAAAGCAGACCAAGTTCTGAAGAGAGAAAAGCTCAAAAGTCTGAAGATAAGCAAAGGAACGTCTAAGGCATAACTTCTGAAGTGACTACTTCAGAAGTTCTAAAGTTCTGAAGAACACTTCTGAAGAGGTTCTGAAGTGAAGTTCTGAAGATGTTCAGAAGCAGTTCTGAAGATGTTTGTCATTATTGTACTGTAACTTTAGCATTTCTGTTTGTATATAAATAGATAGTTTGTTAGACAGTTAGTGTTAACGTTTATAGAGCTTGAAAAGATGCATACTTTGTAATACTGTTCAGTGATCAATACGATATACAACTTCAGTGACATAATTCTTGTTCCTGTTCTTTAATCTTCCTACATTCTTGATACTTTGAGATCTAACAAATGGTATCAGAGGTAATTCAACTGTTTAATCAATTTTGTGAAGAACTTGTCAGATCTGACAGTTCTTGAAATTCTTGATCGATACATTCAAGACCAATTTGATTCAAACCCAGTTGAATTCACGATCTATTTTTGTCAAGATGTCGAAAGAAATTGTCTCCATCGGGTCTGAAACCAAACCACCAACCTTGTTTCTAGGCGAGTACCATCAATGGTGAATCAGAATGATTCAATTCTTGGACAATATCGACGAAGCTCTAATATGCAATCGATTGTAAATGGTCCTCTTGAGGTATATGTGGAAATTGCTGCAGTTCCATGAACTAAATCTACTCCTGAGATTCCTGCATCGCGAATCAAGAAAAGCCCAGGTATGTACAGTACAGCTGAGAAAAATCAAGCTAAGATTGACAAAAGGGCATCGACTCTTCTTACAATGGCCATTCCAAATGAAATATTCAATAGGGTAGATAGTTTAACCTCTACTAAGGCCATGTGGGATGAGGTTGAAGCTCAAATGCAGGGAAGCACAAAAGCCCAAGCCCAAAGATTGATGTGTTGGCACTTATGAAAACTTCAGGTATAAAGAAAATGAATCTATTAGAGAGACTTATCACAGATTCAACAATATCCCGAATGATCTGAGAAGGAATGGTCTTCAAAAATCCATCTCAGAAATAAATAATAAATTTCTGAATAATTGGTTAATGAGTGGTCAAGTTTTTCTGACAATATGGTTACTAGTAATCTGTCAAGAAACTCTATTCATGATGTTTATGGCATCCTGTTCCAACAAGAGGACAAAATTAAGACTAGGCAGAATGAGCAAAAGAAGGCAAATGAAACAGTAGCCTTATTGAGCAAGGAGTATAATAATTCCATGACAATTTCTGCTAAGAGCAAGGTTTGTGAAATGCCAGAGACAACTCTGATAATATTGCTTTCATGACAAGGCAATTCACTCAAAGATATAATCAGAAATATAAGAACAAGTCTGAATCTGAAGAAGGACCTAAGAAAGGTCATGATGTTGGTCAAAATGACACACAAGAACCAGCAAGATGCTTCAATTGTGGTAAGCCAGGACATTATGCAAGACAGTGCAAAATGTCCAAAGGAAAAAGTGCTGGTTACTATGAGAAGAAGCATCTTCTTTCTAAGAAGAAGGAACTCAATCCAGCTCTAATGACCAAGTATGAGGAAGATTGGTTGAACTTGAGTGATGGAGAATATGATGAAGAAATGGCTCACTATTCTTCACATTGTTACATGTGCCAGCTGGATCCTGAAGATAAACATGTACATGACTCTGAGGTACTTTCTTCATCTTCTGAATTAAATTCTGAGATAAGTTCTTCTTCTGAACTAAATTCTGAACAAAATTTTGAATCAAATTCTAGAGATCCTGAAATGCAAAATCAAATTCAGAACATGTATTCTGAATTGGAAACACTTAGAAACAGAATCAAAGGTGAAAGAATTTTGGTAAATCAATTCAGAGTTGAAAGCCAAATTTATAAACAAAATTGCCAAGAAGCTGAACAAATTATTGAAAAAGTTTCTGAAGAAAAATCATTATTAAAAGAAAAGATGGATAGTTTACAAAAAGATATTATAAATGAAAAGTCTGAAAAAGATGTTCTGAATGTAAAAATGAACTTTCTGAATCAAGAAAGACTTGATCTTTACAAAAAGATTAAGGAATTAGAAGATCTGAATTTTAAAAGAGGTCAAACAGAACAAACCCTGAATATTTTAACAAATCAGGCTCAAAATTCAAAATTTTACAATATAAAAGCAGGTTTGGGATATAATGAAAGTCAAATCTTGAAAAAGGCACCTGCAAACTTTTATGATCTCTCAAAATGAAGATTTTTAATGAAGCTGACACAGGTGTCATACCCAAAACTGTTAATTATTCTTTGCCTGAAAGAATTCCATTTGTAAAATCAAAGACTTTATTTTCTGAAAAAAAAAACATCTTAGTTCTGGTGAAACAGAGAAAATTTCTGAAACAGAAGTAATAGATAAAGATGTTTCAATATTTCAGAAAATATTTTTGAACATACTTCTGAATCAAAAATTATTTCTGAAGAAAAATCTGAACCAATTATTAAAACTGAGATTACTTCTGAATTATCTTCTGAACATACTTCTGAATTATTTTCTGAAGTTTGTCCAGAAGATCACTCTAATAATAAATCAGAACATGAAGAAAAATATAATGAATTCTGATGATGAGTCTGAGAAAATTCAGAAATATTTTTTGATAATTCTGATGATGAGTCTGAGAAAATTTCAAATCTAAATTTTTTTGCATCAAACATGACTCAGAACAAGTTCTCAGATATAATGAATGCTTCAGATTCAGAAGATGATGATGATCCTAAGGTGGAAGTCATTGATAAAGATGGTTATATAATATACAAATCAAAATCTTGTTTGACTGAAGGAGAAATTTTAAAATCTGAAGCTCCAAAATTGCCTTCAGAAATGTTCAATCCAGTATTTCTGAAAGAAGAATTTCTAAATTGTAACATCCACTCTCATACATATGCTTACGTAGTGATTTTTAAATATGTATTATACGTTAAAGCATGCTTTATGTGTTAATTGTGTTTTATAAAGAAAGAAGAGAATTAGCTAAAATGATAAGTGTTTTACTGAGCTATAAGTTGAACCCATAGTTGGAATTAGATGTAGAGGGTAAGGTTGGTTCTAACACCTCACAAATGACATATTTAGATAATGTGAAGGTTCAAAAATACAAAGTGCATTGCTTAAATAGAAATTGGGTAGATAACTAGAATGCCTAAATGGGAGAAATCTACCCAAAACTTGAACGGGTGATTTAAATGGTGATGTAAAGGTTGAAACACCTTTCAGTAAGTTAATATGAAGTGTTAGAAGTGTTGGAAGTCGAATAAGTCATGTACATTGCATTTTATCCAAGTTTTACAAAGTACGTTGCTTTTTCGGTAACTCACGTGCACGTCACTCAAACGGTGGGTGTTTTTGGGATGTTAAGCTTTAGAACTAAGTTTTGGACCTATTAGGAGTTGTTGGAGGTGTCGGAAATTTTTTACAAGATTCCGAACCCAAAACCAAAAACACAAAATTGCAAAGGAAAGCATAACTCGTACGAATATGTAAAACTGCTCTTATTGGGAGATCTTTTCTGGATTTTCTTTATTGGAACTTATAGATTATCTTGTTACGAACGCGTAGGCGAAAACCTCATCGAAAAAGGAGTCCCGAGCAAAAAGTTATGGAATTTTTAGTGTTTAGTGGCCAAAATGGATACCTAGTCGGGTCAAACCCGACCCAACTCGGGTTTTAGTTAATATGAACGGATTTTTGACCTATTTTTCACCCATTTCAGCCACTGATTTGTGTGAGAAATTTCATATGCATTTTTCATCAATTGAGGTTGAATCTAAGTCTATACTAAAGGGATTAACATCAATCTTGAAGGATTAAACAACAAATTGAAGGTAAATCTCATCTTTGTTCTTGTTCTTAAAGTTGTATCAAGTATGATGGTATTTGGGTGAGATAAGTTTAATACATGTATAAAATAAAAGTAGAAATCTTGAAATGATGCTTATATTATGATTAAACTTAGTTAATTCTTTGATTTCATGATTGATTTGCAAAAGATGGAAAGAAATGTGGGTTTTCACTATAAGAACAAATTGACTATCTGCTTTACTAAGTTGGAGTTGATGACATTTGTAGAAATGGATGAATGAACAATGGTTTCTTGTTGATTGTACCTGTTAATGACAAAACTAAGTTAACATTTGAATTTGGTTAAGATTAGAATGGAATTGGATACTTATTTGGACAAAAGTGTGATTTTTCGAGTTTGAAAGTCATGTTACAGCACTGTTTTAGAAAAATCGTATAAAATCGTTTACAAATCAAAAAAATATGAGGTCAGAGGAATTTGAAAGCTAGAATTGTCTATTTTGTTTTGTATTCAGTCATCGAAATCTAACTCCAAGCTTGAGATGGGTGAAAAGGGTCATCTTTTCTGTGTGTTAAGGCTGATTTTTGACAGCCTCTTGCTGTTGTGTTGTAAATTTCGTAGAACATTGTAGAAAAATCCTAAAAATCTGTAAAAATAGGCTCTGGAAAGGTATGATAAAGGGCTACATTTTATATTTAGAAGCCATTGGATGATTTTGAGTTTAAGATGGGAAAAACAGGTCTGCAAGTAGATGTTGTATTGTAAAAAAAAACAAGTAGAATGCTTGAATTAAAAATAGTCAAGTTTGTGTTATTGTTGTGCTTTGCTAATGGGACTCTATATATGAACTTCAGGTATAATTTAAGTATATTTGAAGGCGTTGGAAGTGTTTTTTTAAACCACTGAACAGGAGTTGGGATTCGACCTTTCGGTTTGGCTTTCGGTTTGATTAACCAAATTCAATGAGCAACACAGTGAGTTTATGTGGATATATGTCTTACTTTGTGGTTATATATGCATATATTCTTATTTGTTCTTCCATGAATCATACTAGATCCTAAATATTTTCTTGAATTGACATATTATTAATATTGAGCTTGTGGTATGTTTTGGGCGTCGATTGTCAATATACCATGGAGTCCGGTAAGACAATCGAAGGGGCTGCCGTACTCACAGCCCAGTGGGAGTCAGGAGGTGAGTATAGGACTTTGGCACAATCCGGGAGATGAAAGACGGATTCGGTGTCAAGTCTTATGTTTGTGTAGAACTTAATTGGCACTGAACTTACATGATCTCAAAATATATAATTAATGTTGATTGTATTGATGTTTTCTTTGTGATTCCCTCTTTGAAAGTATGTTTTATATATATGACTTCATATGGTATAACTAAGTTGTTTCATTGTTTCTATGTAAACTTGTTCTCGAGCCCTTCTTCGTTTCCTAGTATACGTATGTTTATATAATACATTGTAACCTCATATTTCCTCATGAATTCACTAAGCTTTATAGCTTACATTTTAGTGTTTTTTTTAAACTTTTTCAGGGCAAGTTGGCAAAGTTAAGAACAAAATCGAATGATCGATTTAAGGTTTAACGTGTGAAGCCTACTTTTGTTATAGGTATATGTTATGCTTTTGGGTTGTATATAGTTTGAACTTTCCGGGTAGACATGTCCCCGATGTTTATGTCATGGTTTCTTATGAAATTGTTAAGCCTTAAACTATGTATTTTGGGTTGTAAATTGTTATCCCGTATTTTGAGGCTTTTGAAACTAAAATAAATTAATCATGGTTCAGTAAGTGTTAGTTTAGTAACCGCGGTGTTACAAATATGGTATCAGAGCAGTAGTTTAAGTGAACTAGGTATCAATAATGGTATCTAGACTTAAACTAGGCGTTGATTTATACGGGATATCTATAGAGCATTAGGAGAGACTTAGGTTGGGTAAGGGACCATAAATCGGATACTATTTAATGCACTAATTGTTGTAATACTCTTTTCACGTGTGCACTTTTCAGGGCAATGGCTGATGGTGATGCTGTTAGCCATACTCCAACAAACCCCGATGTTGGAGAGAACAATCCCGACCTCAACCTGAATGAAGATGATGCACCCTTGTCTCCTCGTGGTGAAAGATTAATGAAACGACTTACGACCTTCATTCAACGAACTTTTGAACAATATAAGCATGACAAGGAAAAGGGTAAAGAGAAAGAGTTGGGTGATCCCTCAAAACCCAAATATGAACGAGTCTCGTTTAAAAGCTTTCGAAGTAGTGGCGCCACTGAATTCTCCGGGCTCTCTGATCCAGTAATCGCGGTGCAATGGATCCAAAACACCGAAAAAGTGTTTCGAATTTCCCGAGTGTTAAAGGAGGATAAAGTAAATTATGCCAATGCAATGTTGACAGACCGTGCACTTAATTGGTCGGAGGCAACTTTTGAATCTTTGAATGAAAACGATCGGGAAAGCTTGACTTGGGAGTCTTTCAAGACTCGTTTTCTTGAGCAGTTATGTCCGATTGACTTGCAAAGAAGGCTTGAGAAAGAATTTTTGGAACTCAAGCAAGGGAACATGTCTGTGATGGAGTATGAGACTCTATTTAACCAAAAGGCACGTTTTGCCTTACGCTTCTTATCTTCCGAACAAGAACGAATAGAGCATTTTGTCAATGGTTTGAGGCGAGAAATTCGAGAGTTTGTTGCTATCCGCGACATTCCAAATTTTACTAAAGCAGTTGAGTATGCCTGCCGTTGTGAGCATGATTTAACTACTCTTGATGAACCAACATCCGAGCCGAAAAGGCAACAAACTGCAAGAACCTTCTCCGTACCTACTCAGCGACAATCTCGATCTTTCACTCCGATACGAAGTCAATCTCAAAACGTTCCGCGTGCCCAATCACGAGCCTTTTCACTTCAGTCGAATGTGTCACGTCTTTGTGAAAGATGTGGCAAAACTCATCAAGGACGATGCCTTACTGAATTAACAAGTTTGAAATGTTTTTGTTGTGGTGAAATGGGTCGCGTTCGTGCAAACTGCCCAAAGAGAGATCGAGCATGTTATTCTTGTGGAGTATTTGGCCACCGACAATTTGAATGTCCCCGTATGAGACGAGAAGAAAGTAAGGCGTCGGTGCAACGACCGGTGATGAGTGGTTCCTCAAGTCAAAAGGTGGAGGTACCCAAAGCACGAACTCGAGCTTTTCAGATTACCGCGGAGGAGGCTCTCAATGAGCCGAACGTCGTTACAGGTATTTTCTTTGTTAACTCCCGACCCGCTCGTATTTTATTCGATTCTGGAGCTACAAATTATTTTGTGTCACATGTATATGTTCACTATTTGGAATCTACACCATTCATGCTTTCTATACCATTTACCGTTAATACTGCTAATGGAGTCACTTTGGTAGCTGATAGAATGTTTAGAGATTGCACTTTAGTGTTAGACGATCATGAGTTCTCAATAGACTTGATTCCTATGGATATCCGTGGTTTTGATGTCGTGATTGGAATGGATTGGCTAGTGAAGTATCGCGCAGACATCATTGGTTCTCAGAGAATGATTCGGATATCAGTTGAGAATGAAGAATACTTGCACATTTATGGGGAAAGACGTATCGGCGATGTGAAGGTAATATCTATGCTTAAAGCACGACATTATATTACTAAGGGTTGCTCCTCTTTCATGACCTATGTTTTAAATGCAACCAAAGAAGTGAACAAAACTTCAAAAGATGTGCCATGTGAATTCCAAGATGTTTTTCCTGATGACTTGCCTGGTCTACCGCCGGACAGGCAAGTAGAATTTCGTATTGATTTAGTGCCGGGTGCTGCGCCTATTGCAAAGACACCCTATCGTCTTGCACCAGCCGAGATGAAAGAAATGATGAGTCAGTTGCAAGAGTTGTTAGATAAGGGCTTTATTCGACCGAGCACTTCACCTTGGGGTGCTCCGGTATTCTTTGTGAAGAAGAAGGATGGATCGTTTCGTATGTGTATCGATTACCGTGAATTGAATAAGGTAACGATAAAGAACAAGTATCCATTACCACGTATAGATGACTTGTTCGATCAATTGCAGGGTGCAAGTTTTTTTTTCAAAGATTGATTTAAGGTCGGGTTATCATCAACTCAAGGTACGTGAAGAGGATGCACCAAAGACTGCTTTTCGTACCCGATACGGACATTATGAATTTCTTGTTATGCCGTTTGGATTGACTAATGCCCCTGTAGCCTTTATGGATATGATGAATCGAGTATGTCGTACTGGTATATTCTAAGTCTGAGGCTGAACATGCTACACATCTTCGGGAAATGTTGGATCTGTTGCGGAAGGAAAAATTATATGCTAAATTCTCAAAATGTGAATTTTGGCTTCGTCAGGTGCAATTTTTGGGGCATGTGATTTCTGGTTACGGTATTTCTGTGGAACCATCCAAAACTGAAGTTATACAAAATTGGCAACAACCTAAGAATGCTTCCGAAATTCGTAGTTTCCTGGGTCTAGCGGGTTATTACCGATGATTCATACAGGATTTCTCAAAGACCATTGTACCGCTTACTTCACTTACCCGCAAAGATGTGAAGTTTGTATGGACTGAGGCTCAAGAGAATGCATTTCAGACTTTGAAGGATTCTTTGGCTCATGCACCAATACTTTCCTTACCTGATGGCAATGATGACTTTGTAGTATATAGTGATACTTCTAAATTGGGTTTGGGATGTGTGTTGATGCAGCGAGGTAAAGTAATTGCATACGCCTCTCGACAGCTGAAAGAATACGAGAAGAATTACCCCACTCATGATCTTGAGTTGGCGGCCGTTGTGTTTAATCTTAAGCTTTGGAGACATTATCTCTATGGCACAAAGTGCCAGTTGTTCACCGATCACAAGAGCTTGAAATATATCTTCGACCAACAGACTCTGAATATGCGTCAACAGAGAGCTATGGAATTGATCAAAGATTATGACTGTGAAATTCTATACCATCCAGATAAAGCTAATGTAGTGGCTGATGCGTTGAGTCGGAAGGCACACATGGCTAGTATTTGCTATGCTATCACTCATGTTTTGATGAAGCCTACTCTTATCGAAGAACTTCATAGGTGGCAAATCGAGGCCTTAAATCTAGAACACGTGAAGTCCGAACGTATGGTTGGTTATGTAGACTTCTTATCCGAAGACAACCGTAGCCTCACTCAAACGGTGGGTGTTTTTGGGATGTTAAACTTTAGAACTAAGTTTTGAACCTATTAGGAGTTGTTGGAGGTGTCGGAAAATTTTTACAAGATTCCGAACCCAAAACCAAAAACACAAAATTGCAAAGGAAAGCATAACTCGTACGAATATGTAAAACTGCTCTTATTGGGAGATCTTTTCTGGATCTTTTCTTTATTGTGTATTGTGTTTTGTATTCAGTCATCGGAATCTAACTCCAAGCTTGAGATGGGTAAAAAGGGTCATCTTTTCTGTGTGTTAAGGCTGATTTTTTACAGCCTCTTGCTGCTGTGTTGTAAATTTAGTAGAAAATTGTAGAAAAATCCTAAAAATCTGTAAAAATAGGCTCTGGAAAGGTACGATAAAGGGCTACATTTCATCTTTAGAATCCATTGGATGATTTTGAGTTTAAGATGGGAAAAAGAGGCCTGCAAGTAGATGTTGTATTGTAAAAAAAAACAAAGTAGAATGCTTGAATTAAAAAGAGTCAAGTTTGTGTTATTGTTGTGCTTTGCTAATGGGACTCTATATATGAGCTTCAGGTATAATTTAAGTATATTTGAAGGCCTTGGAAGTGTTTTTTCAAACCACTGAACAGGAGTTGGGATTCGACCTTTCAGTTTGGCTTTCGGTTTGATTAACCAAATTCAATGAGCAACACAGTGAGTTTATGTGGATATATGTGTTACTTTGTGGTTATATATGCATATGTTCTTATTTGTTCTTCCATGAATCATACTAGATCCTAAATGTTCCCTTGAATTGACATATTATTAATATTGAGCTTGTGGTGCGTTTTGGGCGCCGATTGTCGATATACCATGGAGTCCGGTAAGACAATCGGAGGGGCTGCCGTACTCACTGCCCAGTGGGAGTCAGGGGGTGAGTATAAGACTTTGGCACAATCCGGGAGATGAAGGATGGATTCGGTGTCATGTCTTATGTTTGTGTAGAAGTTAATTGGCACTGAACTTACATGATCTCAAAATATATATTTATGTTGATTGTATTGATGCTTTCTTTGTGATTCCCTCTTTGAAAGTATGTTTTATATATATGACTTCATATGGTATAACTAAGTTGTTTCATTGTTTCTATGTAAACTTGTTCTCGAGCCCTTCTTCGTTTCCTAGTATACGTATGTTTATATAATACATTGTAACCTCATATTTCCTCATGAATTCACTAAGCTTTATAGCTTACATTTTAGTGTTTTTTTTAAACTTTTCAGGGCAAGTTGGCAAAGTTAAGAACAAAATCGGATGATCGATTTAGGGTTTGACGTGTGAAGCCTACTTTTGTTATTGGTATATGTTATGCTTTTGGGTTGTATATAGTTTGAACTTTCCGGGTAGACATGTCCCCGATGTTTATGTCATGGTTTCTTATGAAATTGTTAAGCCTTAAACTATGTATTTTGGGTTGTAAATTGTTATCTCGTATTTTGAGGTTTTTGAAACTAAATTAAATTAATGATGGTTCAGTAAGTGTTAGTTTAGTAACCGCGGTGTTACATAAATACCAAGACTTCATATTTATTCAAAACTCCTATCTCTAAAAATACATCTTTGACTTCAGAAAAATCTTCAATATCATCATCTGATTTTGTAACCAGAGTTAAATTGTTTGAAAAAGGACAGTTTTCTAATTCAAAATCTGAAGTTCAAGATTCAGAACTTAAATCCAAAGTTAGTAACAAAACTTTTTATACTAATCCTCATTTCTTATCTTTTACAGAGCTATCCACTTTAGTTTGGAGAAAGAAAGGTGAAATACTATCAAAGACTGCCAAATTAGATAGTTTTTCAATTTTAAGAAAACTGATGTACCACATATTAATCAAGTGAATAAAAGAAAGGCTTCTATTGCAAAATCAAATATTGTTGATTCTTGTTCATTTACTGACATATTAAATATTCTGAAGAATCATATTCATTATATTGATTGTAGTCATCATTATTTTCATCTCAACAACAAAACCAACAAGAAAAATCTTGAGAAATCAATTCAGAACTTTTCAGCAAAATTGACAAATAAAAATAAAAACAAAAATAAAGTTAAAAACAATACTCAAAAAGACAAATTCAAAAGTTCTGAACAAAATTCTGTATCTTCACATGTTAAGTCAAAATTCAGAACTTCAAAGTTTTTGACTAATCTCACAGGACCCACTCTTAAATGGGTACCTAAATCTCAATAATCGTTTTTGCAGATATGTCATGTGTGGGTCTTAGATTCAGGATGTTCAAGACACATGACACCTTTCAAAAAGCTTCTAACTGATTATCAAGAAAGATATGGAGGAACAGTTAGCTTTGGAAACAATGCAAAAGGATATGTGAGAGGTTATAGATCTTTTTCCAAAGGAAATGTCAAAGTAATGAAGGTTTTCTAGGTTGAAGGTCTAAAACATAATCTTTTCAGTAGAAGTCAGTTTTGTGACAAATATTGGAAAGTAAATTTTGACATAGACTACTGTCATGTTCTGAGTTCAGCAAATAAAAATGAATTAACTGCTTATAGAGATGGAGATATATACGCTGCCACTTTCACTGAAGATGTGCAATTACAAGGAGTTTGTTATACTTCCACAACTATGAAAAATGATAGTTGGCTTTGGCACAGAAGAATGTCATATCTGAACTTCAAAGTTATTTCTGAACTGGAAAGACACAACTCTGTTAGATGACTACCAAAGATCAGATTTGAAAGGAATTCTCTATGTTCTGCATGTGAACTAGGGAAGATCAAAAGAAGCTCCCATCCACTGAAAATGCAATCTTCATGCAAAGCTCCACTGGAAATGCTAAATATGGATTTATGTGGACCAATGAAGACTCAAAGCATGGGTGGAAAGAAGTATATTCTTGTTATTGTTGATGAATATTCAAGATATACTTGAGTTGAATTTCTAAGACTCAAATCTGATACTTCTGAAAGGCTCATCCCTTTTCTGAAGAAAATACATATTTACAAATTCTACACTTCAGAATTTACAAATTCTACACTTTAGAACTTTTTGGAATCTGTTGGTGTATCACATAACTTTTCCGCTGCCAGAACTCCTCAACAGAATGGTGTTGTTGAAAGGAAAAATAGAACTTTGGTAGAAGCTGCAAGGACCATGCTAGCCTATTATGAACTCCCTTTATCTCTTTGGGATAGAAGCAATTGCAACTGCATGTTTTACTCAGAACAGGACTATTATTACCAGAAAATTACTTAAAACTCCTTATGAAATTATTAAGCAAAGAAAACCCTCTATTGATTATTTCAAAATCTTTGGTTGCAGGTGTTTTCTTCTGAATGATACACATCATCTAGATAAATTTGCACCTAAGGGTACAGCTGGTATCTTTGTTGGCCATTCTAAAAGATCCAAGGCATACAGAGTACTCATCAAAGGAACTCAAAGGATGATTGAGACTTCAAATATAAGATTTCATGAGCCTACAGTGACTTCTGAACAAGACAGTTCAGAACTCTAGCTTAACCCAGTTTCTTTAATTTTGGATTCATAAAACTGCAAAATAGATCTCACTTCTAAATCTAAAACTTTACTTAAATCAAATTTAGACACATTATGTCAAGACTTATTTGATATTTCTGTAAATGTTTCTGCAGATTATCAGAATCCTTCTCTTCTCAGAAGCATATCAGACCAAGAATCTACAGAACTTACAATATCAAATCTTTCTGGACCACAAATCTCAACCTTAAATTCAGATTTTCCTACTTCTGAATCTGTACAAGTCATTTCAGAAACAGTTCAAGTCATTTCTGAACCTGTTTCTGAACCTGTTATTCCTATTTCTAAACCAGTACAGAATCTTCAATTTGAGGGGGAGACTTCAGATCTACATTCAATTATCAATCATGATACTGAAACTCAAGCAATCATTGATTATTATGACTCCTTCAACAATGTCTCATTTGTTCAACCATTACCAAATGTAACCAAATGGACATCCAGTCATCCAATTCATCAGATTATTCGTGATGCATCTAAAGGTGTACAAACAAGGTCAGCCACAACAAATGAGTGTCTGTATGTTAATTTCTTAAGTAGTATGGAACCCAAAAAGCCATATGAAGCACTTCAAGATCCAAACTGGATTTTAGCTATGCAAGATGAGCTAAATCAATTTGAAGGAAATAAAGTCTGGAGATTAATTCCAAAACCACAAGGTAAATCAATCATTGGCACCAAGTGAGTTTTTAGAAATAAAAAGGATGAAAATGGGATTGTTGTGAGGAACAAAGCTAGACTTGTTGCTAAGGGGTATTGTCAACAAGAAGGTATTGATTATGATGAAACCTTTGCTCCTGTTGCAAGACTTGAAGCTATTAGAATTTCTATTGCATATGCTGCTCATAAAAACATGAAAGTCTTTCAAATGGGTGTTAAATGTGCATTTCTGAATGGAATTCTTCATGAAGAAGTGTATGTTGAGCAAC
Organism: Silybum marianum; assembly: GCA_036898165.1. NCBI lineage: Eukaryota > Viridiplantae > Streptophyta > Magnoliopsida > Asterales > Asteraceae > Silybum > Silybum marianum. The sequence goes on along the minus strand of CM072528.1, from coordinate 26,711,113 downwards.
CAAAAGGTTTTGTAAGTAAAGAATTTTCTGATCATGTCTATATCTTAGACAAAGCCTTATATGGACTTAAACAAGCACCAAGAGCATGGTATGACACTCTCACAACTTTTCTTCTGAATTCCAAATTCAAAAGAGGTACAATAGATACCACTTTATTTCTGAAAAAGGAAGGTAATGATATGATATTGATACAAATATATGTAAATGATATTATATTTGCATCTACTAATCCAAAATTTTGTAGAAATTTTGAGAAAATCATGCAAACTGAATTTGAAATGAGTATGATGGGAGAGTTAACTTTTTTTCTTGGTCTTCAAGTAAAACAACTTCCCACTAGCATATTCATTAATCAATCTAAGTATGTTTCTGATTTACTTAAAAAGTTTGATATGACTGATTGTTCTAGTATTCAAACTCCAATGGCCACTGCAACAAAATTAGAACCTGATTTAAATGGTAAATTTGTTGATCAGAAAAAGTATAAGGGCATTATTGGATCTTTGCTTTACTTAACAGTTAGTAGACCTGATATACTGTTTGCTACATGTATTTGTGCTAGATATCAAGCTAATCCTAAGGAATCTCATCTTCTTGTTGCTAAAAGAATCCTTAGATATCTCAAACGTTCACCTTCATTGGGACTTCGGCATCCAAAGGATTCTGGTTTTGAACTAACAGCTTTCACAAATGCAGATCATGGTGGTTGTAAATTGGACAGGAAAAGCACATCTGGATCATGTCAATTTTTAGGTGATAGACTTGTGAGTTGGTCTTCAAAGAAACAAAACTGTGTTTCAACTTCTACTGTAGAAGCTGAATATGTTGTTGCTGCAATATGTTGCTCACAAGTGATCTGGATGCAAACACAACTAAAAGACTATGGTTACATATTCAGAAAAATACCTCTGTATTGTGACTCAAAGAGTATCATAGCAATCACTGCAAATCATGTTCAACACTCAAAGACAAATCACATTGATGTAAGATATCATTTTATCAAAGATCATGTTGAAAAAGGTAATATTGAAATGTTCTTTGTTCAGACTGATTATCAATTGGCTGATTTATTTACCAAATCACTTAATGAAAAACTTTTTAATTTTTTGGTAAGTAAATTGGGTATGATGAATATGTCTATGTAAGTATTAGACATCAACTAAGAATTAAAAGTTATGCTCTGAGATACACTATCAAAATTCTGTAAATTGTTTCACTTCAGAATTTCTGAAAAAGTGGAATTTCTGAAGTTCACTTTTTCAGAAATTCATATTTCATTCCGCAGAAGTATTAATTTTTAATTCCTAAGTTGTTTGTTTCTTAATACTTATTTTCTTTCTCTCATTTCTCTATTTCGTTTCTTTTTAACAAATTTGATGATTTGCACTGATTAAGGGGGAGAATCATAGTTGTTCATGATTCAAGGGGGAGTGATACTAAAATCTACATCTTTGGTACTCTTCTATGTTTTCAGGATCTGAAATGATGGGTCATAGTTTAAAAATTCCAAATCTCAGAAGTATGGACAAACTTCTGAAGATAATATTTTTTTTCTTCTCATATTGTTCAAACCTACTTCTGAAATATCTAAATGTTTTTTATTTTTCAGAAGTTTGTAATTTTAAATGATTTTAGTGGATATGAGGTAATAACAGTTAAGTTCTGAACTAATTTCGAAAGTTCTGAAGTATTTATGAATTCTTTCATTCAAACTTCTGAACTTGTTCTTAGATGTTCTGAACTCATTATGGAATTTTTGAACTTGTTCTCAGAAACTTACTTCCTGTTAAACTTCATTTAAGCGTGTGCCACGTGTTTTAATTTCATTGGATATCTCTTAAACACGTCTCTTAAACGGTTCATTTTTCTAAAAAAATGATGATTACTACTCTAATCACCATTACTTTTGGCCACGTGTCTATCCACGATTAATCAGTCATATATAATCCATGGATTCATCATCGTCTTCATTTTTTAGCAATTTTTCCCTCCGAAATCTCTCTGTGCTTATTGATCTTCAATCAACTTCAAATCCTTACTCATTTCCTGCAACGTCGACCTGTAATGTTCAATCTGCCAAATCGTGCTTCAGTGACAGTAATGAATCATCCACTGATGCTTCAGTCAAAATTGTTCCTAAGAAGATAATGGTTGGTTCTATGGAGATAACTCTGGAAGATGATCAAATGTTAAAAGACACTGCTGCAACTGGTAATACAGAAGCTGCACCTTCGAATGTTAACCCTAACCCGCGTACTAAAAAAATTGGGGAAACACAAATTGAACTTATTGATGTGGCTTCTGAATCAAATGTTGGTGTTGGTGACTCTCATTCTCGTGCTGAAAGCAGTAATGGCCCTGATTTGTCAAAGTTGTATGTTCCTGAAGAAAAAGTATTGGATATCAAGAAGAACAATTGTGCTTTGAATTTCAAATCAACTGATTTCAATGATGATCAAATGATATTGATTGAAATTCTGAAGAAACATCCCCTACGTGCTCTCTTATCAAGGAAATTTCTAGTTCCTGCCTCATATCTCCAACAATGGTGGTTTCATGCTGAAATTCATGACGAAGCAAATGACATTTCTTCATATATCCATGGCTACAGGGTCTGTGTTTCTGTTGAAGATATTCGAAGTATTCATTTTCTTCCTAAAGAAGATGCAGTTGTTGGTAAAACATCATATGACCCTATTCCATCATCCACAGAAATGATTTCTGATTTTACGAGATTGGGCTATTCAAAAAAATTACATGCTTTAAGCTCCTTCAGAAGGAAGTGTTTACCTCTTATCTGGTATTGTCTTTTCACAATTCTGAACACTTGTCTTTCTGGAAAAAGTTCAAGTCTTGTCACACCCCGCTAAAGCGGAAACACGAGGCGTGATAGCGCAAGATTTCATAACGATAGGATAAAAACAACACCAACCATCCATTCAAATACACAACAGTTTAAGTTTAAAAAAAAATTTACATCGCATCAAATACAAGTTCTAACAAAACAAGGTAAACCAAATGTTTAAACTAAACAGTTTCAAAATAAACAAGATGATTGATGTCGATGCGCCCACATAAAAGAAAATCCAGTCAATCTTTTCTTACCCCTGAAAAGCATGATAAAAACAAGGTCAACTACAAAGAGTTGGTGAGTTCACAGGTTTTCAATATTTCAAAAAAAAAAATGAATTGTGTGAGTGAATATCAGCAAAATAAATTTTTGGCACTTATTGATATCTTAAAACGTTAAGGCATTATGTACTCTAATTTTTGTATATAAAGAGCCACCACTAAACCTTTCGACCACAAAACAATATTTTTAATTCTACCTTAGCGGTGGGACTAATACCCCACATATGTAGAACCTTCGTTTTTAAGTATCGTGCACCCCTACCTGTAGTTTCTAGGTGGGATTGCTATCCACACCCTACTTATCGGTTTTTAGGTGGGATTGTCCGTCCAAATAGCGCTATCCACAAATACCCTCGGCTCCTCACTTGAGTTAATAGTAGTGTACAAACTTTTATGTTACATTTTACTCAATATAACTATTAGTGTACATGCCTTAGTGCCCACAACATCAAATTTAACAAGATTTCATAATCATAATTACAATGGCTCAGAAAACACATTCAATCATGCTTTTCACCCCAAAACGTATAAAACACATTGAAAGAGGGACTGTGAATACTCACCTTATAGCAACGCTCTGCAACGCAAAACAATACAATCCGAATCCCGCACAACGACCTAACGCTTCCCTATCAAAGAGTAATACTCAAAACCGTCACTTATAGGTCTAATACTACTTAGAGGTGAATAAATCTTAAGCCCATAAGTGTCTATATATGTCCAATTATACAAATTGCCCATATGCTCATTAATATCGTAATTTATACCGAAAGTGATCTTATTATCCATCACATGATCAATATTTATAAAAATCAATTAAGTCCAGAATTTCTCTTCTGGACAGAAACTAATTGTCCTAAAAATGATCAGTTTTCAAGGGCTTCCAAAATGATCTAGTTTCCTATATTTTTATATACGATAAAGTACTGCGTTATGGTCTTTGTGACCAAATTTCATGCCTTTTGGATATGTACAAGTTGTCCAAATAATTCATGCAAAACATTATGTCACAACCTGTAAAACAGATTACACCATGTTAGTAAATCACTCATTTGAGGAGTTATACTCAGTGTTTTCTAGAATTTCCAGTTGGATTAGAATCATAACTCATAAAGGAAACTTTTGAGATAAGAATCACTGATTTTGAAGAAGTTATGAAGGAGGTATGACACTACAAAGTTGCATGCACAATTCTGTCATTAGCTGACAGATTGCACACTTAACTTTAATAAATTTATTAGTGCCTCAAACATCATATTTTTGCATGAAACTGGATCCATATGAATACTAACTCATAAAATGAAGTTCTAGAAGAAGAATCATGCATTAAAGACAAATAACAACGGAGATACTAACACACAAAGTAGAGTTTAGCTGCTGGTGGTTTCACAGATTGCACACCTAAAGTATTTTAGGTGTTTGGAGGGTCAGAACTCCATATTTTTAAGTGATTCTACTTGCAAACTGAAGATAACTCATAAATATAACTCTCAGAAGAAGAATCAGCCTTTTTCATTGAGTTATGAAAGAGATATGGCCATTTGAACATACATGCAAAATTCTGTCATTGTTTGACAGTTTGCACACTCATTTTGTTTTAATCATTTGAAATCTCAAATCACCATATTTTTGAATGAAATCAGATGCATATGAAAGGTAACTCATTAAGATAACTTCCAGAAGAAAAATCAAGTGATTTGGAAAAATATTCAAAGAGTTATGGTTGTTCAAAGTAGGGTTTACCTACTGTTGAACTTCCAGATGCACATGCATCTTTCTATGAGCATTTGGGGGGTCAAAACTCAATGTTTTTGAGTGAGACCACTTGGATTAGAACCCCAACTCACTAAATAAACTTTTAGAAGGAAGATTTTTAACATTTTAACATGTTTATTATAAGAAATGGATGATTTTTGCACATGCAATGAATCTGTCAGCAACAAAAATCTCCATTGTTGTTCAAAAACACATAAAATCATGATTTTTACCCATTTTCTTGAGTTTTATTTGTGTAGGTCATAGATTATCACCATTTTATAAACATTTTACAAGTTTTGGTGTAAAATCTCTCCACAAACTCAGAAAATTCAAAGGTTTAGAAGAAGAATGCTTAAAATACAAGAAAGTGGGTTTTTCACCCAAAAATGCTAAGGAAAGAATAAGATGGTGTTTATACTTACTTGTGTGATGAATTGTGTACCAAAATCTTCAGTATTCTTGCTATTTGATGGATTAGAACATGAGAAATTGGCTGGAACTTGATGGAGAGGAAGAGGTAGAGGGAAAAACAAAAGAGTCTCTTCACTTTTAGAGAGAGAGGGAGGTGTTTGATTTTTGAGTTTGAAATGAGTGAAATGAAAAAAAAATTTGGTATTTATATGTGGATTTTGAGGGGGGGGGGGGGCGGCCATGGAGTGGGCCCTACCCAAGCCAATTTATTTTTAAAAAAAAAACTCATTTTAAGCCCAAAATGACACAATTAAAAGACCATTTCTCAATTTTTGGCCTTTTTCCCAAAATTGGTAGCCCATTTTGGTTAGAATCTTAATAAAATAAAAGTTTTATAATTAAAATACTAAAACTATATATATTTTATATAAATTGGGTATAAACTAGAGCATTTGGCACTGTATTGGAAGTTTCGGACAGTTACGGGTCGGAACCGGACATTTTTAAGCGACTACCGGAAATGCTAGGGGTTTTTCGGCCATTCTAAACCAACTATTTCTTAATCTTAAAATTTAAACTATATAAACACTAATAAACTTAATAGAAGCTAACACGAAAGCTCGAATTTTGACGATTGTCACGATCTTCCCCTCGTTAAAGAAATTTCGTCCCGAAATTTAAGAAGTGGCTTTCTCCGGGTGTTTGTGAATAAGCTGGGATATTTTTGCTTCATCAAATCTTCATGTTCCCAGGTATATTCTGGACCATGTTTCGCATTCCAACGGACCTTAATAATAGGGATTTTACTGCGCCTTAACCGTTGAACTTCTCGGTCCAAAACCTCAACTGGTTCTTCAACGAAGTTTAACCGATCGTTAAATCTGAACGTCGTCTATGGGTAACATCAACGTTTCATCTGCTAGGCATTTTTTTAGATTCGACACATGAAATGTGTCGTGGATTGCGCTTAGATTTTGCGGTAACTTCAACTTGTACGCCACTGGTCCGATTCTTTCGAGTATTTCGAATGGACCAATGTATCTGGGACCCAGCTTGCCTCTCTTCCTGAAGCGTACCAGTCCCTTCCATGGGGACACTTTTAATAGCACTTTATCTCCCACTTGAAACTCCAACGACTTTCTCCGATTATCCGCATAACTTTTCTGACGGTCTCTTGCTGTCTTGAGTCTTTCTTTGATGATTGAGATCTTATCAGTGGTTTCCTGGATAATATCAGGCGTTGTCAGCTGTTTATCTCCGACTTCTACCCAGCTAAGCGGCGATCTGCACTTACGTCCGTATAGAGCTTCGTACGGTGCACATTGTATGCTGGTATGATAGCTGTTGTTATAGGAGAATTCAACAAGTGGCAGGTGGGTATCCCAACTTCCACCGAAATCTATTGCGCAAGCCCGTAACATATCCTCTAGCGTTTGAATAGTTCTTTCCGATTGTCCATCCGTTTGAGGATGATAGGCGGTGCTATAATCCAAACGTGTACCCAATGCCTTTTGGAGTGATTGCCAAAAACGCGATGTAAATCGTGTATCTCTGTCCGAAATAATGGAAATAGGCTTTACCATGACGTGTAACTATTTCATTAATATAGATTTGCGCACGCCTTTCCATACTGAAATCTTCGCGAATGGGGATGAAATGAGCCGATTTGGTAAGTCGGTCTACTATAACCCATATTGTGTCGTGCCCCTTTCCAGTTCTGGGTAATTTAGTTACGAAATCCATTGTTATTTGCTCCCACTTCCACTGTGGTATTTCAGGTTGTTGGAGTAAACCATATGGTTTCTGATGTTCGGCCTTTATCTTAGCACAAGTCAGGCACTTGCTTACGAATACAGCAATATCTTTCTTCATTCCCGGCCACCAATAATACTCCTTCAAATCCTTATACATTTTATCTGCTCCTAGGTGAATCGAATATCTGGATCGATGGGCTTCATCCAAAATGGTTGACCGTAGATCACCAACCTTCGGTACCCATGCTTTATTCTTGAAGTAATACACACCATCCTCTTGCATTTCAATTTCTTTCTCTAAATGTTGCAAGGTTTCATTCTTCCTATTTTCTTCTTTTAAAACTTCTCTTTGTGCTTCAATAATTTGAGTTTTTAAACTCGTCTGAACCATTACTCCCATAGCACATACTCTTGTTGGTTTTACTCTTTCCTTTCGGCTTAACGCGTCGGCTACCACATTAGCTTTTCCCGGATGGTACTTTATTTCACAGTCGTAGTCACTAAGTAGTTCCACCCATCTTCTCTGCCTCATATTGAGCATTTTCTGGTCAAGGATGTGTTGGAGGCTTTTATGATCAGTGAAAATGGTGCACTTAGTGCCGTATAGGTAGTGTCTCCAGATTTTGAGTGCGAACACCACCGCCCCTAATTCCAAATCATGAGTGGTGTAATTCTTCTCGTGAATCTTTAGTTGTCTCGAAGCGTATGCAATAACTTTGTCTTTTTGCATTAACACGCAGCTCATTCCCTGATGTGAAGCATCACAATAGACTACGAAGTTTTCGACTCCTTCAGGTAGAGCCAGAATTGGTGCGTTGCATAACTTGTGTTTGAGCGTCTGGAAGGCTTCTTCTTGTTTCTCTCCCCAAATAAACTTATTATCTTTTTGTGTTAGAGTTGTTAGTGGTTGCGCGATCTTAGAGAAATTCTCGATAAATCGCCGGTAATAACCTGCCAATCCCAGAAATTGTCGGATTTCGGTCGGTGTCTTTGGGGCTTCCCATTTCTTAATGGCCTCAATCTTAGCTGGATCAACTTGGATCCCCTTTTCATTCACCACATGGCCAAGAAAGTGTACCTCACGAATCCAGAATTCACATTTAGAGAATTTCGCGTACAACCTCTCGTCTCTGAGCAATTCCAATATCAACTTCAAGTGTTGCTCATGCTCCTTTTTGTCTCGAGAATAAATGAGTATATCATCTATAAATACGATCACGAATTTGTCTAGGTATGGTCGACATACTCTATTCATCAAATCCATGAAGACTGCCGGTGCGTTTGTTAGACCAAATGGCATGACTAGGAACTCGTAGTGACTGTATCGAGTCCTAAAGGCCGTCTTGGGGATATCTTCTTCTCGCACTCTCATTTGATGATATCCAGACCTAAGATCGATCTTCGAGAAGTACGTTGCACCTTGAAGTTGGTCAAACAAATCATCAATCCGGGGAAGGGAGTATCGGTTCTTAATTGTCAACTTGTTGAGTTCCCTATAATCGATACACATTCGAAAAGATCCATCTTTCTTTTTAACAAATAAGATTGGAGCTCCCCAAGGTGAAGAGCTGGGTCTGATGAATCCCTTATCGAGTAACTCCTGAAGTTGTTCTGACAGTTCCTGCATCTCAGATGGCGCTAACCGGTATGGTGATTTCGCCACGAGCGCAGCTCCAGGAATTAAATCGATGTGAAATTCAACTTGTCTTGGCGGGGGTATTCCAGGCAAGTGGTCTGGGAATACTTCGGGAAAGTCCCGAACTATAGGAATATCTTGAACGCGTTTTTCTTTAGCTTTCTTATTCTTAACGTGAGCTAGAAAGACAATACCGTCCTTTCTCAAATGCTTTCGCATTTTCATACACGTTACTATTTTAACACTCCTTCTAGTTTTCTCGCCGTGTACTTCGAGTTTTCCCCCTTCGGGTAACGGAACTCGAATGATCAATTTGGAACAACAAATTTCAGCTCGATTTTTGGACAACCAATCCATACCCACGATTATGTCGAAACTTCCCAATTTAATCGGTATTAGATCTATACTAAAATCTCTATTGGCCAAACTTAAGGTGCAGTTCATTAATATGTCTTTAGCCCTACATTCTTGTCCGTTGGCATATTCAATGACATATATTTCTTTCAATTTTTGAGGTTTTAAATTTATCTTTGATCTAAATTCTGTCGCCACAAAACTCCTATCTGCTCCAGAACCAAATAGTACAGACGCATAATGATTATTCAGAAGAAACGTACCTGTAACGACATCTGGGTTTTGCCTTGCTTCCTCTGCTCCAATCTCAAACACTCGACCTCTTGCCGGACCTCCTTGATTTCCTCGGTTGGCCGGTCTTGCTTGATGAGTGTTCGGTCTCTGATTCCATCGTGGACATGTATTCCGAAAGTGATACGGGCTTCCACACTCAAAACATGCCCGCCTTCCTGTGCTCCTGCAATCCTTGGCATAATGACCTCCTTTGTTGCATTTTTGACAGATAATACATTGTCCGGTATTGTGTCTATTGCATTTGTCACATTTGGGATAAGGTCCTTTCCCTTTCTCTGCAGGTTGAGTTTGAATTCCGTAGTTACCTGTAGTTCTTTGTTCCTTGCTTGTCCTTTTTCCAAGCTGCTTTCTCATTGGTTCATCCAGTTTTCTCTTCCCTTGTGCCTTATCCCTTACAAACAATCCCGAGCGAGTAGCATTGTTTGTGAGTCTGGTTGCCGAACTTACTGCCTCTTGTAGAGTTTTTGGGTTTGCTGAGGTAACAACCCCGCGTATCTCCGGAGATAATCCCCAAATATACCTATCAACGCGGTTCTCTTCAGGCGTTACCAGATGCGGTACCATTTTTGCCAATTCATGAAATCGGGCTGTGTAGGAGTCGATATCATTCCCTCTCATTTCATGATTCCACAATTCCGCTTCCCGGCCTTCGAATTTCGCTTCTTGGGCAGTATTCTTCTTTCAACATTTTCTTGAAATCCTCCCACGTAAGACTGTTAGCAGCTTCTCGACCACGGGTTTGTACTTGTATATTCCACCATGTTAACGCTCGTCCTTGTAATAAGCATCTCCAAAGCCCCATTCAAAGCCCCATTCAATGAATCACTTGTGATTCATGACGTTGTGACATCTACAGGCCATCCTACTTCTGTAGGACTGCAAACAGGACCATTTTATTGGTTTTGGTACTTTACCCTGGTCTTTTGTATTTTCAGAGTTTAAGACCTTTTGTACTTCTGAATTTCAAAAGATTCATAAGCACATAAGGGGCTTACCTAAATCTTCCATTAAGGGGATGGAGGATCGGATGGAAAAGAAGTTAAAGGAGAAACTGGATGCTATCAACCAAACTACTTCTAATGATTTCAGAAGTTTTCAAGCTGCAATTAAGAATTCTTTGTCAGAAGTAATTTCATGTGTATCTGCCATTAGTAAATTTATGGTGTCTCCACAACCAGATCTTTCTAACCTGGCAACTAAGGATGATATTCAGTAGATCTTGCAGAAGTTAACAGATGTTCAGAATACTCAATCTCATTTGGATCAAAGGATTTCTACTTTGGAATGTACTCCAGCAGTAGATACTTTAAAGAGGAAGCATGATGATCAGGATTCTGATAATCATGAGAGGGAGAAAAGAAGGAAAGTATCTGACTCAAACAATGAAGAAATGTTACTGTTAAAAGACTCTACTTCTGAACTTCAAGTAACTATGGATAAAACTTCTAAAGATGCTCAGAAAGACTCTACTTCTGAACCTCAAGTGGCTATGAATAAAACTTCTGAAGATGCTCAGAAAGTCGATAATTCTGAAGCAATTAAAGAAATTCTTAGGCTGATGGTGATCAAGATATTTCTGAAGCTGTTGGTATTATTTCTGGAATATGAACATTTCTGATGATGAAGGTAATGAGACAGAAAAGCCATCTCAGAATTCTGAAGAAAATACTGGTACAGATAATACAGATGTGCTACCAGACTCTAATGAAGAAATGTTGAATGAATATTTGGCTTTTAAAGAGGTACTTGGAAAACCTGGTGATCTTTCAGATGTGAATTTATTTGATGATGAAGTGGAGGTGAATGAACATAGAGAATTGGTGATTTGGAGACCACAAGTTCTTAATAGAGTGGCAAATGATGAAATAAGTGAAATTTTATGGAGTTTGATAAGCTAATTCTGCTAGGTATATGTATTTTTGAATAATCCAAGGAATCTGGAGTATAGATTATTGGATGAGAGATTGTTTATCTTCAAAGATTTTCGGAATCAATCAGCTGAATATTTTGATAGAGAGATGGATTTATGTCATATGCATAATGTTGAAGTTATTGTGACAACTGTCAAATTTGAGCTTCCAGGTTAGTTTTTATTAAGTTTATTAGTGATTATTAGAGTTAAGTTATAAGAATAAGGGTTAGTTAGATTAGATTGACCGAAAAATTTCTAGAGATTCCGGTAGTTGCTTAGAAAGGCCGGTTCCGACCTGTAACTATCTGAAACGTCATATATAGTGCCAAATGATCTAACTTATACCCAATTTATATAAAATATATAATTTTAATGTTTCAAATATAAAATTTCTATTTTTATAGAATTTAATCACTATTGACTTACATTTTGAGGAAAAAAGGCGAAAAATTGAGAAAAATGACATTTTATTCTTAAATGGGCTTGGGTTTGTTTTTTTTATAAAAAAATATATATTTTGAGAGGTATGGGCCCCCATGGCCGGCCTCCCCTCTCTCCCCCATATATAAACTATTTTTTTTCCAAAATCCTCATTTTCAATCTTAAAATTCAAACACTCCTCTCTCTCTCTCTCTAAAAGTGAAGGGACACTTTCATTTTTTCCCTCTCTTCCTCTCTAAAACAAAAACACCAGCCATTTCTCATTTCAAATCATCATCAAGGTCAAGTTCATACAAGGATTTAGAAGCTCTAATCATCATCCAAACAAGGTAACAACTTTACCCTCATTCTCTTACCATTTTTGAGTGAAAAACTCACTTTTCTTGCATTTTAAGCATTCTTCTTCTAAACCTCTGAATTTTCTGAGTTTATGGTAAGATTACACACTAAAAACATATAAAAATGTTAACATAATGGTGGTAATCAATGACCCAAACAATAAAACTCAAGAAAATGGGTAAAAATCATGATTTTATGTGTTTTTGAACAACAATGGTGATTTTTAGTGCAGACAGATTTGTTGCATGTGCAAAAATCGTCAATTTCTTGCAAATAATATGTTCAAAAATCATGAATCTTCTTTCTACAAGTTTATTTAGTGAGTTGGGGTTCTAATCCAAGTGGTCTCACAAAACAACATTGAGTTTTGACCCCCCAAATGCTCCTATCAAGATGCATGTGCATCTGGAAGTTCAACAGTAGGCAAACCCTACTTTGAACGACCATAACTCTTTGAATACTCATCCAAATCACTTGCATTTTCTTCTGGAAGTTCATTTAATAAGTTACTTTTCAAATGCCACCGATTTCATTAAAAATATGGTGATTTGAGGTTCAAACTAATTGAAACAAAATGAGTGTGCAAACTGTCAACCATTGACAGATTTGTGCATGCATGTTCAAATGGCCACATCTCTTTCAAAACTCAATGAAAAAAGATGATTTATCTTTTGAGAGTTAGTTTTATGAGATATATTCAGTTTTCAAGTGGAATCACTTAAAAATATGGAGTTTTGACCCTCCAAACACCTAAAATACTTTAGGTGTGCAATCTATGAAACCACCAGCAGCTAAACTCTACTTTGTGTGTTAGTATCTCCTTTGTTATTTGTATTTAATGCATGATTCTTCTTCTAAAACTTTCTTTTATGAGTTAGGATTCATATTAATCCAGTTTCATTAAAAAATATGAAGTTTTGAGGCATTAACCAATTTATTAAATTTAAGTGTGCAATCTATCAGCTAATGACAGAATTGTGCATGAAATTTTGTAGTGTTATATCTCCTTCATAACTTCTTCAAAATCAGTGATTCTTATCTCAAAAGTTTCCTTTATGAGTTATGATTTCAATCCAACTGGAAGTTATGGAAAACACTTAGTATAACTCCTCAAATGAGTGTTCTACTAACATGGTGTAATCTGCCATACCGGTTGTGACACATTGTATTGCATAAATTATTTGACCACTTTTTACAACTCCTTAAAGCTTGAAATTTGGTCACAATGACCTTAACTCAGTAAGGTACCACATATAAAAACAATAGGGATTTGGTCATTCTATAAAGTAGTTTATTTTGATCCTCTTTATACCCTAAAGTTTCTGCCAGAACATGAAATTCTGGAAAGTTTGGGTTCTTAAACTTAAATCATTTAAAGACCATTATTGGCACAAATATATGTATAGATGGTAAAAATCAAGGGTTTGAACTAAGTGCATTATATGACGGAGAAAATGGTTAACCGAGTTGGACAACTATGGAGATCTATAGACATAAGACGTATTCACCCCCATAAGTAACTTTTTAGACACATAAGTGACCGGTTTGGGTATTTCTCTTTGATAGGGAAACGTTAGGCCGACGAGTAGGTGCGGATCGTGTTTTGTTAATTGGAGCTTTTGCTATAAGGTGAGTATTCACAGCCCCATTTTTAAAGTATTTTATACGTTTTGGGGTGAAAAGCATGATTAAATGAAATATTTGAGCTATTTGCATTATCGAATGTGAAATATTATGAAAATTGTTGTTTTTGGGCATTAAGGCATGTACACTAATAGATTGTATTGAGTAAAATGTTCCATAAAAGTTTGTACACTACTATTAACTCAAGTGAGGAGCCGAAGGTATATGTGGATAGCGCTATTTGGATGGACAATCCCACCTAAAAACCGAAAAGTAGGGTGTGGATAGCAATCCCGCCGGGAAACTACAGGTAGGGGTGCACTATACTTAAAAGGGAAGGTTCTACACATGTGGACTTTAGGTCCACCGCTGAGGTAGAATTAAAAAGAAGGTTCTACACATGTGGACTTTAGGTCCAACGCTGAGGTAGAACTAAAAAGAAGGTTCTACACATGTGGACTTTAGGTCCACCGCTGAGGTAGAACTAAAAAGAAGGTTCTACACATGTGGACTTTAGGTCCACCGCTGAGGTAGAACTAAAAAGATTTTTGTGGTCGAAGGTTTAGTGGTGACTCATTACTTACTATTAATTAGGGTACAAAAAATTCCTTGAATGTTTTAAGCTGAAAAGTTATCAAGTGTCATAAAAGTTATTTTGCTCGATATTCATTTACGCAAAAGATGTTTATAATATTGAAAACCTATGAACTCACCAACCAACTCTTTGTAGTTGACCTTGTTTTATTCATGCTTTTCAAGGGTAAGCAAGGGTAAGTGAAAATGCTTGTGTTTGGGGCGCATCAACATCAACCACGTTTAAATTTGAAATCATTTTGTAGAACATCTTATTTCTTTTATTTTGTTAAAACTTGAACTTGTATGATGTAATGGTTCAGTTTTATTTTGTTATGTATTTGATTGGACAACTGGTGTTGTTATCGCTCTATCGCTATGAAATCTTGAACTATCACTCCCTGTGTTTCCGCTTTAGCGGGGTGTGACAGACTTGGTATCAGAGCTATAGGTTATAGAGAACACCGGTTTTCTATAAAACCAAATACTATAAACAAAAGTTTTCGAAAATTATTTTCCTAAACTAACTTTAATTTTAAAAGGCTTACTACTAATATAATTGGAATAAGTGTCGACTTAGCATATTATAATTAGGCAAAGCCTGATCACCTATGTCTAATATAATATGTATAAGGGAGACATGGAACAATTATATTGGGAACTTCTTGCCCAAATGAAAAGCATGGTCATAAGTTTGAGTTCGCATAAGCATTTTATAAATTGTTATTTACTAAAGTACATTTAGTAATTAAGTTTGTTACTATCGCAGTTCACTATGTCTCACTCATCTACTCCTACTAAGTACTCTACTGACTCCTCAGGCTATGTGACTAGTCAACATAGGAGAGAACTTTTTGACTACTTTGTTGGTTAAACTTGGAAACTTATTTTGGTGACATGTAGCTCACTATTTTGAACTCTAAGATACTTGATGTCTTTTGGGAATTATTTTTGCTGGATATTGAAGTTATGTGATTCTAAACCTATGATTTGATGAATCGAGTGTTTTATATGCATAACTTAGTTAAGTAGACTTAGCGCAAAAATAGTAATAGTAATATGACCCAACCTCAATATGAACCTATGCCTTAAGAAAATTCCTCCAAGGAGAGAAGATCCCGAAATCGCACGACTTGTATCTGAACAACTCGTGGCAGCACTTCCGAACGTCGTTAGTCAAGTGGCAGCGGGTCTAAATGCTAATTCGGGAAACAAATGAGGATCTAGAGCAAGTGGAGATATGGAATGCACATACAAAGCTTTTAGGACCTACAATCCGAAGGAATTCCATGGAACTGAGGGAGCTGTTGGATTACTGAGATAGATTAAGAATATGGAGTCCGTTCTCCACATCAACAAGTGCACTGAAGGAAATAAAGTGGAATTTGCCGCCTGTCAGCTACAAGGATGAGCATTGACCTGGTGGAACACCTAAGTGCAAACCCGAGGCCGAAAAGCAGCCAACAGTCTTACTTGGGAGGAATTCAAAAAGATGCTGAAAGAGGAATACTGCCAAGGAGCAAAATCCAGAAGTTGGAAAGCGGAGCTATGGAAACATGAAATGCAGGGAAATAACATAGACTCTAACACTGCCCATTTCCATAAGCTGGCAAAGATGTACCACATTTGGTGACGCCTGATGAAAATCGAGTCGACAGGTACGTCTGGGGTTTATCTCCTGAAATACGTGGGAACGTTACTTCAGCAAACCCAAAAAAAAAAACCCTTCAAGATGCGGTGAATTTGGCAACTAGGGTCACCAACAATGCTAATCGTTCGGGGATATTTGCAAGAGATAAAGCTTAAGGTAAGAGAAAGATGGAGGAACTTTAGCATAGACATAATCCCAATGATGTTAGGAAGCTTTGACATAATTGTGGGCATAGATTGGTTGTCCAAGAACCGAGCTGAAATATGCTGTTCCGAGAAGATCGTTCGAGTTCCACTATCCGACGGAGAAGTACTCGAAGTACACGGAGAGAAACCTAGGAGGAGTATTAAAATGGTGACATATATGAAGATGAGAAAATAATTGAGAAAGGACTGCACTGCATTTTTAGCTCATGTTATGGATAAGAAGGTCGAAGAGAAATGTATTCAAGATATCCCTATAGTTTGAGATTTTCCCGAAGAATTCCCAGACGAATTGCCTCGAGTACCCCCACCAAGACAAGTGGAGTTTCACATAGAATTAATTCCTGGAGCCGCGCCAGTCGCGAAAGCACCATATCAATTAGCACCATCAGAGATGCAAGAGCTGTCGGAACGACTTCAGGAATTACTCGATAAAGGATTTATCAAAGACCTAGCTCTTCACCTTGGGGAGCCCCAATTTTATTTGTTAAGAAGAAAGATGGATCTTTTCGAATGTGTATCGATTATAGGGAACTCAACAAGTTGACAATTAAAAACTGATACCCCCTTCCTCGAATAGATGACTTATTCGACCAACTTCAAGGTGCAACATACTTCTCAAAGATCGATCTTCGATCGGGATATCATCAGATGAGAGTTCGTGAAGAAGATACTCCTAAGACAACGTTTAGGACTCGATACGGTCATTACGAGTTTCTAGTTATGCCTTTCGGTCTAACAAACGCACCAACAGTTTTCCTGGATTTGATGAATAGAGTATGTCGACCATACCTAGACAAGTTCGTGATCGTGTTTATAGATGACATACTCATTTATTCTCGTGATAAGAAAGAACATGAACAACATCTGAGGTTGATACTGGAATTTCTCAAGGATGAAAAGTTGTACGCCAAGTTCTCCAAATACGAATTTTGGATTCCTGAAGTGCACTTTCTTGGCCACGTGGTGAATGAAAAAGGAATCCAAGTTGATCCAGCTAAGATTGAAGCCATTAAGAAATGGGAATCCCCAAAGACACCAACGGAGATCCGCCAATTTCTGGGATTGGCAGGTTATTACAGGCGATTCATCGAGAATTTCTCTAAAATTTCGCAACCACTAACAACTCTAACCCAAAAAGATAAAAAGTTTATTTAGGGAGAAAAACAAGAAGAAGCCTTCCAGGCACTCAAACACAAGTTATGCAACGCACCGATTCTGGCTCTACCCGAAGGAGTAGATAACTTTGTAGTCTACTGTGATGCTTCACATCAGGGAATGGGCTGCGTGTTAATGCAAAAAGACAAGGTTATTGCATACGCATCAAGACAACTGAAGATTCACGAGAAGAATTACACTACTCATGACTTGGAGTTAGGGGCGGTGGTGTTCGCACTCAAGATCTGGATACATTATCTCTACGGTACTAAATGTACTATCTTCACATATCACAAGAGCCTTCAACATATTCTTGACCAGAAAATGTTAAACATGAGGCAAAGAAGATGGGTTGAACTACTTAGTTACTATGACTGTGAAATAAAGTACCATCCAGGCAAGGCTAATGTAGTAGCCGACGCGTTAAGCAGAAAGGAAAGAGTAAAACCGACAAGAGCACGTGCTATGGGAATGATGGTTCTGACGATTTTAAAGACTCAAATACTTGAAGAACAAGGAGAAGCTTTGAAAGAAGAGAATTTGAAGAATGAAACATTGCAGCACCTAGAGAAGGAATTTGAAATGCAGACGGATGGGGTACATTACTTTAAGAATAAGGTATGGGTACCGAAAGGTTGGTAATCTACGATCAACCATCTTGGATGAAGCCCATCGATCCAGATATTCGATTCACTCAGGAGCGAATAAGATGTATAGGGATCTGAAGCACTACTAATGGTGGCAAGGAATGAGGAAAGATATTGCGGAGTATGTAATCAAGTGCTTAACTTGTGCTAAAGTCAAGGCCGAACATCAGAAACCATCCGGTCTACTTCAACAACCCGAAATTCCCCAATGGAAATGGGAGCAAATAACCATGGATTTTGTAACCAAACTACCCAGAACTGGGTAGGGACACGATTCTATATGGGTTATAGTTGATCGACTTACAAAATCAGCTCATTTCATTCCCATTCGTGAAGATTTCATTATGGAGAAACGTGCGAAAATTTACAGCAATGAAATAGTTACACGTCACGGTGTGCCTATTTCCATTATTTCAGACAGAGACACACATTTTACGTCACGATTTTGGCAGTCTCTTCAAAAGGCATTGGGTACACGTTTGGACTATAGCACTGCCTATCATCCTCAAACGGATGGATAATCGGAAAGAACTATACAAACGCTAAAGGATATGCTGCGTGCATGCGCAATAGATTTTGGTGGGAGTTAGGATACCCACCTACCGCTTGTTGAATTCTCATATAACAACAACTATCACACCAGCATCCAGTGCACGCCATATGAAGCCCTATATGGAAGAAAATGTAGATCGCCAATTAGCTGGTTAGAAATTGGAGATAGACAGTTGACCACGCCCGATATTATTCAGGAGGCCACTGACAAAATCTCAATCATCAAAGAAAGACTCAAGACAGCAAGAGATCGTCAGAAGAGTTATGCGGATAATCGGAGAAAGCCGTTAGAATTCCATGTAGGTGATAAAGTGCTTCAGAAAGTATCACCATGGAAGGGACTAGTACGCTTCAAGAAGAGAGGCAAGCTGGGTCCTAGATACGTTAGTCCATTTGAAATAACCGAAAGAATTGGACCGGTAGCATACTAACTAAAGTTGCCACAGAATTTAAGCGCCATCCGCGACACATGCCATGTGTCAAACTTGAAGAAATGCCTGGCAGATAAAGCATTAGTTCGACCCTTGGGAGCGAGAAGATTTGATGAAGCATAAGTATCCTCGCCTGTTCGAGAACGCCCCGGATAAAGCTAGTTCTTAAATTTCGGAACGAAATTTCTCTAACGGGGGGAGACTATGACAACTGTCAAATTTGAGCTTCCAGGTTAGTTTTTATTATGTTTATTAGTGATTATTAGAGTTAAGTTATAAGAATAAGGGTTAGTTATATTAGATTGACCGAAAAATTTCTAGAGATTCCAGTAGTTGCTTAGAAAGCCCGGTTCCGACCTGTAACTATCTGAAACGTCCTATATAGTGCCAAATGCTCTAATTTATACCCAATTTATATAAAATATATAGTTTTAATGTTTCAAATATAAAATTTCTATTTTTATAGAATTTAATCACTATTGACTTACATTTTGAGGAAAAAATGCGAAAAATTGAGAAAAATGACATTTTATTCTTAATTGGGCTTGGGTTTGTTTTTTTTTATAAAAAAATATATATTTTGAGAGGTATGGGCCCCCATGGCCGGCCTCCCCTCTCTCCCCCCTTATATTAACTATTTTTTTCCAAAAAATCCTCATTTTCAATCTTAAAATTCAAACACTCCTCTCTCTCTCTCTCTAAAAGTGAAGGGACACTTTCATTTTTTCCCTCTCTTCCTCTCTAAAACAAAAACTCCAGCCATTTCTCATTTCAAATCATCATCAAGGTCAAGTTCATACAAGGATTTAGAAGCTCTAATCATCATCCAAACAAGGTAACAACTTTACCCTCATTCTCTTACCATTTTTGAGTGAAAAACTCACTTTTCTTGCATTTTAAACATTCTTCTTCTAAACCTCTGAATTTTCTGAGTTTATGGTAAGATTATACACTAAAAACATATAAAAATGTTTACATAATGGTGGTAATCAATGACCCAAACAATAAAACTCAAGAAAATGGGTAAAAATCATGATTTTATGTGTTTTTGAACAACAATGGTGATTTTTGGTGCTGACAGATTTATTGCATGTGCAAAAATCGTCAATTTCTTGCAAATAATATGTTCAAAAATCATGAATCTTCTTTCTACAAGTTTATTTAGTGAGTTGGGGTTCTAATCCAAGTGGTCTCACTAAGCAACATTGAGTTTTGACCCCCCAAATGCTCCTATCAAGATGCATGTGCATCTGGAAGTTCAACAGTAGGCAAACCCTACTTTGAACGACCATAACTCTTTGAATACTCATCCAAATCACTTGCTTTTTCTTCTGGAAGTTCATTTAATGAGTTACCTTTCAAATGCCACTGATTTCATTAAAAAATATGGTGATTTGAGGTTCCAACTAATTGAAATAAAATAAGTGTGCAAACTGTCAACCATTGACAGATTTGTGCGTGTATGTTCAAATGGCCACATCTCTTTCAAAACTCAATGAAAAAGGATGATTTATCTTTTGAGAGTTAGTTTTATGAGTTATATTCAGTTTGCAAGTGGAATCACTTAAAAATATGGAGTTTTGACCCTCCAAACACCTAACATACTTTAGGTGTGCAATCTGTGAAACCACCAGCAGCTAAACTCTACTTTGTGTGTTAGTATCTCCTTTGTTATTTGTATTTAATGCATGATTCTTCTTCTAAAACTTTCTTTTATGAGTTAGGATTCATATTAATCCAGTTTCATTCAAAAATATGAAGTTTTGAGGCATTAACCAATTTATTAAAATTAAGTGTGCAATCTATCAGCTAATGACAGAATTGTGCATGAAACTTTGTAGTGTCATATCTCCTTCATAACTTCTTCAAAATCAGTGATTCTTATCTCAAAAGTTTCCTTTATGAGTTATGATTTCAATCCAATTGGAAATTATTGCATAAATTATTTGACCACTTTTTACAACTCCTTAAAGCTTGAAATTTGGTCACAATGACCTTAACTCAGTAAGGTACCACATATAAAAAAAATAGGGATTTTGTCATTCTATAAAGTAGTTTATTTTGATCCTCCTTATACCCTAAAGTTTCTGCCAGAATATGAAATTCTGGAAAGTTTGGGTTCTTAAACTTAAATCATTTAAAGACCACTATTGGCACAAATATATGTATAGATGGTAAAAATCAAGGGGTTGAACTAATAAAAAGGGCATAAGTGCATTATATATATGACGGAGAAAATGGGAAGGTTCTACACATGTGGACTTTAGGTCCACCGCTGAGGTAGAACTAAAAAGAAGGTTCTACACATGTGGACTTTAGGTCCACCGCTGAGGTAGAACTAAAAAGAAGGTTCTACACATGTGGACTTTAGGTCCACCGCTGAAGTAGAACTAAAAAGATTTTTGTGGTCGAAGGTTTAGTGGTGGCTCATTACTTACTATTAATTAGGGTACAAAAAATTCCTTGAATGTTTTAAGATGAAAAGTTATTAAGTGCCATAAAAGTTATTTTGCTCGATATTCATTTACGCAAAAGTTGTTTATAATATTGAAAACCTGTGAACTCACCAACTTTTGTTAGTTGACCTTGTTTTATTCATACTTTTCAGGGGTAAGAATGGGTAAATGAAAATGCTTGTGTTTGGGGCGCATCAACATCAACCACGTTTAAATTTGAAATCATTTTGTAGAACATCTTATTTCTTTTATTTTGTTAAAACTTGAACTTGTATGATGTAATGTTTAGTTTTAATTTGTTATGTATTTGATTGGACAATTGGTGTTGTTATCGCTCTATCGCTATGAAATCTTGAACTATCACTCCCTTAGCGGGGTGTGACAGTTATAGATGAGATTTTGATAGCCTGTTCAGAAAAAATAGAAGTCAGATTCAGAGTGTGCATTTTTATTCCTTCAATCAATCTTCTTGTTCTTGAAGAACCAATTGTTGATCAAGTGGATGAAGGTGATACACTATTTGATAGTTCTGGAGAAAGTCAGCTTATCTTTCCAGAAGATTCTTACAGAGATATGTACAGAAAAAGTCTAAAGTATGCAACTTTAGAAGATTTTATGAATGATAAATAGTCTGCAGATCATACTTCAAAAGTAAGATCATTCCTGCAAGAACATGGAATTCAAGAAATGCATGATTCTATATTAATAAAGCTGATCATGCGTATGTCTAAAGCAATTGAAGATGATTTACAAGTTATAAGATTAATTTGGTGCTGAAAGAAGAAATGGGACAATGACTGAATTTACTCAGTTTGACTTCTGCAAGCTAAGATTACATGATAAACTTACACTTCTGAGTTATTGTGTCAAAAAGGAAGACTCTGAACTTGTTTTAGAAGTTAGAAGTGTGCTGGGTATATACATCAGAAATCTTATCAAACGTGACTTCCAACTTGCTTTAGAGTATACACTAACTAAAGTTAATTTGTTGGAGCCAGTGAGCATTGAAAGACATGGGCTTACAAGAGTTTCACAAATCCAGAGATTGGTTTCATTTATGAAACAGAAGGAATCATCATAAGAACGTTCATTGTTTCTGATATACCAAAGTATTCAACTTCCACTCTACATTGGTTAATGAAGTATGCTTAATTATTTTTTGTTTCTCCTGAAATAAAAGAAGAAATAATGTATTTGATCAAAGAGAGAATAAATTTTAGAGATTACATAAAGAAAAAGTTATCTGGCTGGTCATACAAGAGTGAATACCATTAGAGGTGCTGTTATATTATGAGTAATTTGTATGATTTCCATATTCATACTAAGAAACAAAATATTGAAGAAGTTTTAAAGTTTACTCAGAAGACAAGAAGCTCAGAAGCCAGCATAACTGAAACAGAAAAGGAAAAAGGAAAAGAGAAAGTTTCTGAAATGATCTAGAAGAAATTATTCTTGTTAGGCAAGTCTCTGAATCTGAACATTTGCAAGATCAAAGAATTGAAGAAAATGCTTACACTATGTTTCTTGAATATTTTCATCTAGAAATATTCATGGAATATGAACAAAAATTCAATTACATTGACAGTTGGATCAAGAAGTCTCATGGATGGAAGCAATGGTATACAGACATCATCAAAAAAGTAAGAATTCCTGTGAGTGAAGCAAGAAAAGAAAGTCCAATTGTGAAAGTTATTACTGTTGATATAAAGTCAAGGAACAATTACAAATATGCTTACTTCACTGTATAAAAGTCTCTACCCTTTTCATGATTCAATTGCCAAATTCAGAAAGTCATATCCAGTTCTCAGAGATGGTTTATATAGAGAATTCATTTGGGCTGCTAAAACAGATTTTCAAGTTGCATATGTTCTTGATAAAGGAAAGGTACATCTGAGTAGTCCAAACTTCAACTTACAAAACATTGAAAATCTTAAACGAAGCACTCTTGTAGTTCAGCCTCCAGGTTTTGTATGCAAGTGCTTTGAAAAGTTGTTGTTATCAGATTTGAAGAAATACACAAGTGTTGTAACGGGACTCTGATAGCAATAAGAGATAGATTGGAAAGAAGAAAGAACAAAAGACAGAGAAGTCTAAGTGATGATGAATGGGAGAAGTTCAGAAAGCTTGCAAAAGAAATGCTCAGAAGAATTGAATCTTTGTTGGAGTACAGAAGTCTTATTCTAAAAGATGTCAAACAAATTTTAAACTTTTGGAGCTATGATTTGAATTTTTGAAGCTAAGGGGGAGATTGAAAGAACATAAAAGATAGCTTCAAAACACTTAGCATAAAGTTCTGAAGGTTTAACTCAAGTTCTGAAGACGTTCTGAAGAACTTCTGAAGACAGTTTCTGAACAGTTCAGAACTACTTCTGAACTTTGTCTGTTATCTTGTTTGTTGTTACTTTAGTCTTTCCAGTATGTATATAAATAGAAGTTAGTTAGATCTTTAAAGTTGGTTGTTCAAGATTAGTTTATGTATTGTTTATGACATATCTGTAATCTTTGAATATCAATACAATATACGACTTCAGTATTCTATATTCTATGTTCTTTACTAAGTTTGTTGTTCATATTTGATATCTGGGATCTACCACTCTGATCTTTTGGATTGGGAGTTGAAGTAGAACTTGAGTTCTTCTAAGAAATAGGATTAGAACTTCTGAGGTATCAGATTTCTGTCTTAGCAATTCGGCCCAAGTATATCTGGAATATTCATCCACTATAACCAGAATATACTTCTTCCCTCCTAAACTTTGAGTCTTCATAGGCCCACACAAATCCATATGAAGCATTTCCAGAGGAGCCTTGCATTAAGAGAGCGTCTTCAAAGGATGAGAACTTCTTTTGATCTTACCTAGTTCACATGCAGAACACAAAGAATGTTTTTGAAAGTTGATCTTAGGTAATCCTCTAACAGAATGTTGCTTTCATGTTCAGAAGTAGATCTGAAGTTCAGATGTGTCATTCTCCTATGCCAAAGCCAACTAGTTTCTAGCATTGATGTAGAAATATAGCAGATGCCTTGTAGTTGACTGTTAGAACTCATTTTTAAAGAAGTATGATTCAGAATTATGTAAGCATATTCACATCTAATGACGTGGCAGACACACACTCCGTGTGTAACTAAGTTTGTTATTCACATTGCTTACGTGTCAAGTTGTAATAGGCTAGAGAGTTGACTTTCTTGTTTGTAATCGTATAAATAGCTCTCTCTTTGATTGTAATAGTGTGATTCGAAATATTCAGATTTGAGAGCAAAACTGTACGCACTGTTGATTATCATTCAAAGCAATTCAATACGAATTATGTTTGTTCTTTAATTTTGTTCTTACTAATTGTACTGTTTATCATAGATCTGTTTCCTTCCGCTTATAATTACTTATTTTGATTTATCGATTAATTGTTAGAAAGAGATCTGGGTTCCAACAATTGGTATCAGAGCCTGATAATCAATCTATTGATTATTAGATCTCTTCCATTTGGAGAAATCCCTTTTCTATTGACAGTATTTTTCAGTTATAAGCTCATGTTCTTCATTCTACCCTGTTTTACAAGACTTTGTTAAATTCATTACAATTTTCTCTAAATCTGTGGTAATTTCTGTATAAATATGAGATTAGTAAGAATATAGTCTTATTTCAATCAATTTGAAATTTGTTTACTCCAAATATCATCAAATCTTCAGTAAATTTCAAATCTCTGTTTCTGGTAATATGGCGACTTCTAATCTGAATGATGTATATACTTCTGGTTCTCTGACAAAACCTCCTACTCTAATACGTGATGAATATCCACAATGGAAGTTTCGTATGATAAACTTCTATGAAGGATTGGACGTTGAACTGTATCGTATTGTTTAAAATGGTCCGTTTGTTCCAATGACAACTATTCCTAGGGTCCTGGCTACTGCTGTCACTGATGAGGTCCCTGCAAGACATGTTCCAAAATCAAGGGATAGTTGGTCTGATGCAGAGAAAGCAAAGGTGGAATTAGCCAGAAAGGCTAAAAGTCTCTTAATCATGGCAATTCCAAATGAGATTTTTCAATCTCTGGATTCCTGTGAAAGTGCCAGAGAACTATGGGATCAACTGGAAAATCTTCTGGAAGGAGGTGCAAAAATGAAGAAAAATAGAAGAACCAAAACTCTGAATGAATATAACAGTTTTCCAGGCCACTCCTGAAGAATCTCTGGGACAGACTTTTCATAGATTTAACACTCTGATAAATCTATGTAAAAGGTGTGACATCATCAGGTCTAAAGAAGACAATAATGTCTTATTTCTCAAACGATTAAATCTTGAATGGTCAAATCTCTCAATGTCTCTGCAAGCCAATCAGGATTTGGAACAATGGTCTCTACATGATGTTTTTGGTACTCTACAAGCTCACGAGAAAGAGGTTGTTAAGAAGAAAACCACTATCGTAGGACCTCTGGCTCTGATTTCTGAAACCAGAGGATCAGTCAGAAGAAGTAAGGAAGTCGAGAAGAAAGAAAAAGTAAGGCTCTCGTGTCAGAAGCAACTCTAGAGGATGATTCTAACTCTGGTGATGAAATCAAAGCTTTTGTTGATTCACTGGCACTTATTACCAAACAATTCCCAAAGAGGTTTGGTAATAGATCCTTTCAAGGTAGCAAAAGGTTTGATCGCCTACTAATTATGCACCTCGTCAAGAAATACAGAGATCTGAGAAGACTGAGGCAGAGAAGAAGGAAGAGGAGTTAAAGAAAAAGAAGGATGTGTGCTATAGATGTGGCAAGCTAGACACTATTCAAAAGATTGCAGGGGAACTCTGAACAAAGACAAAATGTACAACCAGAACAAATACAAGTATAATGTCGATGAAAGAGCTCACTTTGCAGAAAAAGAAAATTGGCTAGGAGATGAGTCAAGTGGTGATGAAGCAATGTTCTGCGGAATGACCAGAACAAATGAATCAGAAGATCAACCATCTTAAACACCCGTAAGCACTCTCTCTGACACATCTGAACTTGAGAGCACTATTTTGGAAATATCTATTAATTTTGAAGAACTTAAACAAAAGCTTACAGTTGAAAAGAAACTGAGGAAACAAACTGAAAAAACTCTCTCAGAAACTCAAATACATAACAACTTAAACCCGAAATTTACATCATACAAGTCCATAGTTTAAAACAAAGTTAAAGGAAACAAGTGTTCAAACAAAACGATTTGAATTTGTAAAACATGATTGATGTTGACGCACCCAATTAATAAGCGTTTAAGTTCGTCTTTCTTACCCCTGAAAAGCATGAATAAAACAAGGTCAACTACAAAGAGTTGGTGAGTTCACAAGTTTTAAATAAGATAAACATCTTTTGCATAAATGAATATTGAGCAAAGTACTTTTATGGCACTTAATAAATCTTTACATCATAAAACGTTTAAGGCATTTTTGTAACCTAATTATTAGTAAGTAACGATCCACCACTAAACCTTCGACCATAAAAATATTTTTAGTTCTACCTCAGTGGCGGACCTAAAGTCCACATGTGTAGAACCTTCCTTTTAAGTATAGTGCACCCCTACCTGTAGTTTCCCAGTGGGATTGCTATCTACACCCGTACTTTTCAGTTTTTAGGTGGGATTGTCCGTCCAATAGCGCTATCCACATATACCCTCGGCTCCTCACTTGAGCTAATAGTAGTGTACAAACTTTTATGGAACATTTTACTCAATACACTCTATTAGTGTACACGCCTTAGTGCCCAAAAACAACAATTTCATATTGTTTCACATTCGGTAATGCAAATAGCTCAAATATTTCATTTAATCATGCTTTCCACTCCAAAACGTATAAAGTACTTTAAAAATGGGGCTGTGAATACTCACCTTATAGCAAAAAGCTCCAATCAACAAAGCATGATCCGCACCTACTCGTCGGCCTAACGTTTCCCTATCAAAGAGAAATACCCAAAATGGTCACTTATATGTCTAATGATTACTATGAGAGTGCTTATAAGTCCTTATATGTCGAACTTGGTCTACTATTGTCCCGTTATACATAATGCACATATGCTCTTTAAAGAAATAATTTATACCAAAAATATAATGTATATTCTTTTAAGCGATCCTAATTTATGAAATCAAATAGTTTCAGAATTTCATTTTCTGACAGAAACTATAAGTCCCAAAAATGATCAATTTAATGTAGCATCCAAAATGGTAAAATTCCCCATCTTTTTATATGTGATGCATAACTGAATTAAGGTCATTGTGACCAAATTTCATGCATTTTAGACATATAAAAAGGGTTCAAATAATTTATATCAAACAGTGTGTCACAGCAAGCATGGCAGATTACACACTGTTAGTAAAACAATCATTTGAGGAGTTCTACTTAATATGTTTCCGAAATTTCAGTTGGATTATAGGCATAACATACAAAGGAAACTTTTGAAATAAGAATCACTCATTTTGAATGAGTTATGAAGGAGATATGGCACCACAAAGTTGCATGCACACTTCTGTCATTAGTTGACAGATTGCACACTTAACTTTAATAAATTGGTTAATGCCTCAAAACTACATATTTTTTAATGAAACTGGATTCATATGAACCCTAACTCATAAAAGAAAACTCCGGAAGAAAAATTATGTATTATGGACAAATATTCAAAGAGATATTAACATGCAAAATAGGGTTTACCTACTGGTGGTTTTACAGTTCCGCACACCTAAAATGTTTTAGATGTTTGGAGGGTCAAAACTCCATATTTTCATGTGATTCCACTTGCAAACAAAATATAATGCATATAATTGACTCTCAAAAGAAGAATCATCCTTTTTAATTGAGTTTTGGAGGAGATATGGCCATTTGAACATGCATGAACAAATCTGTCAGCTTTGGACAGATTGCACACTTATTTTGTTTTGATTAATTGAAACCCCAAATCACCACATATTTGAGTGAAACCGGTGGCATTTGAAAGGTAACACTTTCAAATAAATTCCAGAAGAAAAATCAAGTAATTTGGATGAATATTCAAAAAGTTATGGTCGTTCAAAGTAGGGTTTACCTACTGTTGAACTTCCAGATGCACATCAAATTTGTTATGAGCATTTGGGGGGTCAAAACTCAATGTTTTTTAGTTAGACCACTTGGATTAGAACCCCAACTCACCAAATCTACCCTTGGAACTAAGAATTTTCATAAATTTAAAGGAAAATGATGAATGTGCAAGAAAAATGGGTTTTTCCCCAAAATTTGTAACAAAAAAATGATGGAGATAGATGTAAATACTTACTTGAATGATGAAAGGAACTTAATGTCTTCAACAATATTGTTATTTGATGGATTTTTGATGAAGAAAGTGGCTGGAAATATGAAGGAGAAAGAACAGTTTTTGAAGATGTCCCTTGAGTTTTAGAGAGAGATAGAGAAGAGAGGAATTCAAATTTTTAACATGCCAAAATGAAGAGGAAATGATAGAAAATTGTATTTATATGGGGGGAAATAGGGGGGGGGGGGGGGGCAGCCATGTATATGGGCCCCACTCCGACCCAATATTTTGTTTAAAAAAAAAATTAAACTCAAGCCCAAAAATGAAATTAAAATGTCATTTTTCTCAATTTTGGCTTTTTCCTCAAAATGTATGTCCGAAAGTGATTAAATTCTATAAAAATAGAAGTTTTATATTTTAAATACTAAAACTATATATTTTATATAAATTGGGAATAAATTAGAACATTTGGCGCCATATAGGACGTTTTAGATAGTTACGGGTCGGAACAGGACTTTCGAAGCAAATACCGATAACTCAAGAAATTTTTCGGCCAATCTAATCTAACTAACTCCCAATATTATAACTTATCTAAAATAACACTCATATAAACTTAATAAGAGCTAACCTGGAAGCTCAAATTTGACAGTTGTCACAGATTAAATTCTATTGCACTTAAAAACTGTTTCCAAAAGGAAAGACAGTTTTTACATATTGAACTTCAAAAGACAAAGCTACAGATCAAAACATATCTAGATGCTCAAAAAGTTCATGACAAGATAAATACACAAGTAGGAGATCCGGACTTGGTTTCGAGGATCTGGATCCCTACACATGTGAGAAAAGATCAACTCTGAAATCTGTTATTTGTATAGGACAAGAACAGAAGCCTGTTTTTCCAAATTTATATGAACAGTCCATTTTTGAAAAGCCAAAATAGAAAATAATCGTCATCAACGAAAACTCAAGTTTAAAAACATCGAATATTCGTCTGGAAAAACAAGTGTTCATCTGAACAAAATTAAGAAGAAAGGCGACATTTTCAAATTTGGCTCAAGCGTTTATATGACTTTGAATCCAAAGGCGGATGTATTTATTCCTTCAGAAGCTGAAGAGGAGCTACGTCTAAACTTCGAAAAAGATATTCTATCCACTCTGGATAAATGCTTTAAACTTGAACTTGAAAATGTTCAGAAACTCTTTTCAGAAAACAATCCAGAGATAATCTCATGTTCTTTTATAGACCTAAATCCTTCTGAATCTCAAGACTGTTTTGAAACGATTACATATCCTTGGGAAAATGATGATCAAGGTGACGATTTCTTTAACTCAGAAAATTATCTCTCAATCTTAGAAAATTAACAACCTTCTGAGTACAAAAAGGTCCCAAAAGTAACTAAGAATGAGGAAGCTCCTTTCTTATTTACTAATGAACCTCTGCAAATCAGAGCCTTTGGTCTGAATATTGAAAAACATCTAAGTGGAATACCAACATTCTCTGTTCCTGCAACAGAACAGAGAAAACCTGTGCCCATTCATGTAGATTTCATTGGGATGTGTCTTAAGGCCAAATCTTGTCTTGAACTTGAGAAGGAAGAAAGTCTTAAAAAGAAAAGTTTAGTTCAGCAAAAATCATCTCAATCATGTTATCCAAAGTTTACTTCTGCTCAAAAAGGCAAATGGGAATCTAATCTTTCTGCTTCTGTTTCAGTAATTCAGAAAATTCCTGAGAAGGTTTATCAGAGGAAGTCTCAACAGAAGAACACTTATGATTCTAAGCATAAGCCTAGTCTAGCTAAGAAGTTCAATAGAAATACTGATACTAGTATAGACAAAAATAAGAAGAATTGTAATTATCATTATTCTAAGGAAAATTCAATGCACTCTTTTATGTCTCATAATTCTGAATGTTTTTCTTTATTCTTAAAATTAAAGGAATTTTTCTCGAGGCCCTCAGATCGTCTTTATGATAATATCTCACACGTTAGGACTAAACAAAACAATAACAAACAAACATCAAATAAAAAGACCGAACCTTTAAATCCTATTAAATCACATCATGTGCAAGATACAAAGAGTGAAAAATCTAAAACTAACATTAAAGGACCCATTATGAGATGGGTACCTAAAAAACTCTGACTGTGATTGTAGAAGCAGCGTGTGAACATCTGGTATCTTGGCTCTGGATGCTCGAGGCACATGACTGGATCGAAAAACTTACTCTCCCAATTCTGGACTAAAACATAACCTGCTGAGTGTAAGTCAACTTTGTGATTCTAAATTACTTGTTGTATTTGATGAAAAACATTGTTACTTGTTTTCAAAGGTAGGTGAAGAACTCTGGAGAGCAGACAGAAAAGGTAATTTGTATATGATGAACTTCACATCAAAGGACGGTAAAGAAACCCTCTGTCTTATCTCTAAAAAGAGTGAAGTTTCATGGTTATGGCATCACAAAATGTCTCACTTAAATTTTGATAATCTTGAGATGCTTGTGAAACACGATTTGCTAACTGGTCTTCCAGAAGTTCACTTTCAAAAAGATCATCTCTGCCCTGCATGTGAAATGGTCAAAATAAAACGAGCATCTCATAAAACAAAAAGTGATCATTCTTGTACTAGACCTCTGCAATTGTTACATGTCGACCTCTGTGGTCCCATTGCAATTCAAAGTCTATCTAGTAAAAAGTATATACTAGTACTTATTGATGAATTTTTCAGGTATACATAGCTCGCATTTGTTAGACAGAAATCAGAAGTGCCAATTGTATTACAAAATATGATGACCAGAATTCAAGTTCTTTTACACCAACGGATTCAACAGCTAAGAAGTGACAACGGTACTGAGTTCAAGAATGCCAATCTTGAAGCTTACCTTGTTGAAAATGGAATTACACAGAACTTCTATTATTGTCAAGAGGCATCTGAAAATGGTGTAGTGGAACGACGCAACAGAACATTGGTGGAAGCTGCCAGAACGATGCTTGCAGCCTCTGGTTTTCCCATTTATTTATGGGCTGAAGCTGTAGGCACTGCATGTTTTACCCAGAATCGTTCTATTATTGTCAAGAGGCATCTCAAAACCTCTTATGAGCTTATTAATAATCGAAAACCCTGTGTCAAATTTTTTCACATTTTTGGTTGCAGGTGTTTTATTTCAAATGACAGAGAAAAACTTGGCATGTTTGACAAAAAATCAGATGAAGCTAAATTCTTAGGATACTCGTTAAATTCAAGAGCTTTTAGAATTTTTAATTTACGAACTAAGACTGTAATGGAAAGCATTAACATCGATTTTGACGATTAAACTCAATTAACTTCTAAGTATTCTACTTCTAAACTTAAGCTTAACACAGTAACATCTTATTATCTCTCAGGTACCAGAGAATCTGAAATAGATGCCATCTTTCAAGATTTTATGGGCGAAGAAATATTGGCAGAGCAAAGCCCAACCAATCCATCTTAAAGTATTCCTGAAGTTCTCCAGGCTTCTGGAATTACATTTTCTGGTCCTGAATCATCTTCTGAGAGCACATCCGACCCTTCTGTCCTTCTAGTTTCATCTAATGACTGTCCAGAAGTCACTTCTGTACCTTCATCTGAAAGGGAGATTGTAGATGATCCTCATGTTTCTGAATCCCTTCCAGAAGAAGTGCTTCCATTCTCTGAAACAGAAGTTCACGCTCAACCAGATCTCATAATTGGCAGTCTCTCTGAAGGTGTTAAGACAAGATCTGCTACTGCAAATGAAGCTTTCTTTGTAAATTTTCTTAGCATGATCGAACCAAAACATTTTAATGAAGCCTTGCAAGAACCTAGTTGGGTGACCGCTATGCAAGAAGAACTGCTACAATTTGAACGAAACAAAGTCTGGAACCTAGTTCCTTTACCAAAGAACAAAGTAGCTATTGGTACTAAGTGGGTCCTCAGAAACAAGAAAGATGAAGACGGAATAGTGATCAGAAACAAAACTCGACTGGTTGCTAAGGGGTATTGCCAAGAAGAAGGATTCGATTACGATGAAACATTTGCCTCTGTAGCAAGACTTGAGGCGATACGACTATTTCTGGCTTTCTCTACTTACAAAAACTTTAAGGTATATCAAATGGATGTTAAATGTGCATTTCTGAATGGGTATCTCAAAGAAGAAAGTGTATGTCGAACAACCTGCTGGTTTTAAAGATGCTAAACATCCAGAGTATGTCTATCTTCTCGATAAAGCTTTATATGGTCTAAAACAAGCACCTAGAGCATGGTATGAACGACTATCTACGTTTTTGATCAGCAAAGGTTATGATAAAGGTAAAACTGATACAACTTTGTTCATCAAAAGAGGCAAAGGTATGCTAACTGTTATTCAAATCTATGTGGATGACATAATCAGAAGTTGATATGTTTTCTAAATTGATGGAACAAGAATTTGAAATGAGTATGATGGGAGAACTAACGTCCTTTCTAGGACTCCAGGTTAAACAAAACGCCTCTGGCATCTTTATAAATCAAGCTAAGTATGCTTCTGACATGCTTAAGAAATTTCATCTTCAAAATTCCTACCAATGAAAACTCCAGTACGAAATTAGGCCCTGATCCTTCTCGAAACTCAGTGGATGTTACGGGTTATAGAGGTACGGTTGGATCACTTTTGTATCTAACTGCAAGTAGACCAGATATTATGTTTGCCACTTGCCAATGTGCTCGCTATCAAGCGAATCCTAAAGAATCACATTTGGCTGCTGTTACACGAATTTTTAGATATCTCAAGGGGTCTCCTTCACTTGGTCTCTGGTATCCCAAAAATTCTGAATTTCATTTAATGGCATACACAGACTCCGATCATGAAGGTTGCAAGTTGGATCGTAAAAGTACCTTTAGAAGCTGTCAACTTTTAGGTAACAGTCTTGTAAGTTGGACATCTAAGAAGCAGAACTGTGTGTCAACATCAACAGCAGACGCTTAGTATGTTGATGCAGCCAGTTGCTGTTCTCAAGTAATCTGGATGAAAACTCAGCTCAGAGACTATGGCTTAATATACGACAAAATCCCTATCCTATGTGTGACTTAGAGAGTGCTATCGATGTCAAGTATCATTTCATTAAAGATCATGTAGAGAAAGGTACAATCGTAATGTATTTTGTCTCTACTGATTTTCAACTTGCTGAAATTTTCACAAACGCTTTGGATGAGACACGATTCAATTTCCTAGTCAGCAAGTTGGGCATGTTAAATATGTAATTTTACTTAATTCTTTGATCTTCTTAGAATTCTGTCAAATTTACTTATTTCTGTACATATCTATTTTTTCGCACATCCCAGAACCATCCAGAAGCCTCTGGTCACCTATGATGATCAATTTCAGAGGCACTCAGAAGCCTCTAGACACCTCTGTTCATTGAATAAATCTTACATTTGTGATCCAAGTGACATCAGAAAGGGGGAGCAGAATGAAATTTTTTGAGGGGGAGCAGACTGATATTTTCAAGGGAGAGCATAATGCAATTTTTGAGGGGGAGCAGAATGATGTTTTCAAGGGGGAGCAGAATGAAATTTTCAAGGAGGGGCACGTCAAGTCTAACATCTGTTAGCTGTCTTCTGAACTTCTCTTTACTTAACAATTTTCTTTGAATACGTTTCTTCTGACTAACTTTATTGCCGTCAAGGTTACAAAGACATTTCATATTCAACTTAAATTCTTCTGAAAAGATGTTCTTTGACATTCATGGTCAAAATTGCTTTCTATGACCAGATATTCTTTACATTTGTATGTTTTTTAAATTTTCTTTGATAGCCCTATTTTATTTAACTCTTTCCTTCAAGGTTACTTAAAATTTTCTTGTTATATTTTAACTTCTTAAATAATAACTTGGCTTTGAATATTAAACTTTCATTTGGTGCAAATAAGTTTTCTATCCAAATGTCTGATTTTTAATTTGTTTTAAAAGGAATTATTACTTAATTTAAAAATTATCTTTTACTCAACAGTTTATCTGGTTGTTTAAAATGTAATTTTCTTTTAATTTTCTTTGAGTAGGAACTCAATCGGTTTAGGCGCTAAACCTTTTCACTTGTCAGTTCTACTTTACAGGTGTCATTCATCGTGCCCTTTCATGTTGACACGCCTGCGCGCATACCTCAGCTAACACGAATCGTTTTTGTTAGTACCCAATTTAAAACCCTTCCCATTCAAAAATCACTCGAATACTCTCTCTCTCTCTCTCTCTCTCATATATAAACCTCGATTTGGGACTTCCACAGTACTGTTCTTCATCATCTTCCTCAAGAATCTGAATACTTCTTAATCGGCGTCTTATTCTCACCAAAGCCTTCTTCATCAATGGCTTCTCCTGTTGCAAATCCTAATGTCCAAATCGACGACGGTAACTTGGTCACTTCAACAGCTGATAGTGCTCCAGTTGTCAAGCTACCACTGAAACCCAACAATGTTCAGGTTCTTCTCGATCCCAACACGTATCTATCTGATTTCAGGATCATGATCGAGTTCCTGCAAAACCATTCCCTGAACCGAACCCTAACCCTAACCCTGACAAACCCAAATGTTCCTGAAATTTATGTACAAGAGGTCTGGCAAAACTATGTTCATTAAGGACGACAATACCCTAATTGGAAGCTTTGGACACCCCATTGAACCTGAAACTGTTGTCCAAATCCCAATCACTCGCAAGAAAATAGCAAAGTATTTTCAACTTCCTCAACCATTCATTGAAGCTGAAGGTCAAACAGTTCCCAACCCTGACCTAGAACCTAATACCACACCAGAAGCTCTACTGGACTTTATTCGCTTCTTAGGTTACAATGAACACCTCCATAGGCTATCTGAGTTCAAAAGAAAGAAGTTGCCCCAATGTGGAATGTCCTTGTCTGCATTCTGAATAAGAGCCTCACCTACAAAATTGGGTCTCTCGATCAAGCCAGTAAGAACGTTCTCACAATCATGTATGGGATGTTCTTTAATAGACCTCCGGACTACACAAGCCTGATCTTCCAGGAAATGAAAGCTGCTGTTCAAACCCAAGTTTCCCTCCAGAGCCAAGGGAAACCATTACCTGCTTTAATGTTCCCACGATTTTTATCACTTTTTACCTGCCCAGCTATTGGTGCATTAAAAGCTACTCTGCTTCAGCCTTTCTGCAAAATAGCTTCATTGAGATCTCACACGCCTAAAATTGACAACAACGGTTACCCTGCATCCAGAGATCTCTCCAGGTACATGCTAGATCTTATTCCTTCAACTTCTCTTACTCTTATCTCCTATAAACGCTCTATGGTATTCTCAGAACAGAGAGTATCTACCCTAGAGCATGTCACACCCCGCTAAAGCGGAAACATGGATTCTGATAGTTCATGATTTCATAGCGATAGGACACCAATCATCCATTCAATACAAAACAAGTTAAAACCCAAATTACGTCATACAAGTCCAAAGTTTTAACAAAATAAAAGAAACAAACTGTACAAACATAATGATTTCAAATTTAAAACGTGATTGATGTCGTCGCGCCCATAAAACAAGCATTTTTAGTTACCTTTTCTTACCCCTGAAAAGCATGAATAAAACAAGGTCAACTACAAAGAGTTGGTGAGTTCACAGGTTTTCAATATTATAAACATCTTTTGTATAAATGAATATTGAGCAAAAAAAATTTATGGCACTTGATAAATCTTTACATCTTAAAACGTTCAAGGCATTTTTGTACCCTAATTAATAGTTAGTAATGAGCCACGACTAAACCTTCGACCACAAAAATATTTTTAGTTCTACCTCAGCGGTCGACCTAAAGTCCACATGTGTAGAACCTTCCTTTTAAGTATAGTTCTGCCTCAGCGGTGGACCTAAAGTCCACATGTGTAGAACCTTCGTTTTACGTATAGTTCTGCCTCAGCGGTGGACCTAAAGTCCACATGTGTAGAACCTTCCTTTTAGGTATAGTTCTACCTCAGCGGTGGACCTAAAGTCCACATGTGTAGAACCTTCCTTTTAGGTATAGTTCTACCTCAGCGGTGGACCTAAAGTCCACATGTGTAGAACCTTCCTTTTAGGTATAGTTCTATCTCAGCGGTGGACCTAAAGTCCACATGTGTAGAACCTTCCTTTTAGGTATAGTTCTACCTTAGCGGTGAACCTAAAGTCCACATGTGTAGAACCTTCCTTTTAGCGGTGGACCTAAAGTCCACATGTGTAGAACCTTCGTTTTACGTATAGTTCTACCTCAGCGGTGGACCTAAAGTCCACATGTGTAGAACCTTCCTTTTAGGTATAGTTCTACCTCAGCGGTGGACCTAAAGTCCACATGTGTAGAACCCTCCTTTTAGGTATAGTTCTACCTTAGCGGTGGACCTAAAGTCCACATGTGTAGAACCTTCCTTTTACGTATATTTCTACCTTAGTGGTGGACCTAAAGTCCACATGTGTAGAACTTTCCTTTTAAGTATAGTTATACCTCAGCGGTGGACCTAAAGTCCACATGTGTAGAACCTTCCTTTTAAGTATAGTTCGCCCCTACCTGTAGTTTCCAGGTGGGATTGCTATCCACGCCCCTACTTTTAGGTTTTTAGGTGGGATTGTCCGGCCAATAGCGGTATCCACATATACCCTCGCCTCTTTACTTGAGTTAATAGTAGTGTACAAACTTTTATGAAATATTTTACTCAATACAATCTATTAGTGTACATGCCTTAATGCCCAAAAACAACAATTTTCATAATATTCACATACGATAATGCAAATAGCTCAAATATTTCATTTAATCATGCTTTTCACCCCAAAACATGTAAAAGACTTTAAAAATGGGGCTGTGAATACTCACCTTTTGCAAAAGCTCCGTTTAAAGCACGATTCGTCCGCTAGCCGACCTAACGCTTCCCTATCAAAGTAAAATATCCAAAACGGTCACTTATGCGTCTAACGATTACTATGAGAGTGCTTATAAGTCCTTATATGTCCAACTTGGTCTACTATTGTCCCGTTATACACAATGCACATATGCTCTTTAAAGAAATAATATATACCGAAAATGTAACATTATAGTCTTTCAAGTGATTAAAATTTATGAAATCAACCAGTTTCAAAATTTAACTTTCTGACAGAAACTATAAGTTTTAAAAATGATCAAATTTTCCATCTTTATATATGTCATGCATTATTAAGTTAAGGTCATTGTGACCAAATTTCATGCCTTTTAGACATATAAAAAAGGTTCAAATAATTTATATCAAACAGTGTGTCACAGCAAGCATGGCAGATTACACACTGTTAGTAAAACAATCATTTGAGGAGTTCTACTTATTAGTTTTCAGGAAACTTTTAAGATAAGAATCACTCATTTTAAATGAGTTATGAGGAAGATATGGCATCACAAAGTTGCATGCACACATCTGT
Organism: Silybum marianum; assembly: GCA_036898165.1. Classification (NCBI taxonomy): domain Eukaryota; kingdom Viridiplantae; phylum Streptophyta; class Magnoliopsida; order Asterales; family Asteraceae; genus Silybum; species Silybum marianum. The sequence continues at coordinate 26,673,154 of CM072528.1, read as the reverse complement.
CATTAGTTGACAGATTGCACACTTAACTTTAATAAATTGATTAATGCCTCAAAACTTCATATTTTTGAATGAAGCCGGATTCAAATGAACCCTAACTCATAAAAGAAAACTCCCAAAGAATAATTATACATTATGGACAAATATTCAAATAGATATTAGCAACCAAAGTAGAATTTACCTACTGTTGGTTTAACAGATTGCACACCTAAAATATTTTAGGTGTTTGGAAGGTCAAAACTACATATTTTTAAGTGATTCCACTTTCAAACTGAAGATAACTCATAAAACTAACTTTCAAAGGAAAAATAATCCTTTTTCATTGAGTTTTGAAAGAAATATGGTCATTTGAACATGCATGCACAAATCTGTCATTGGTTGACAGTTTGCACACTCATTTTGTTTTAATTAGTTGGAACTTCAAATCACCATATTTTTTAATGAAATAAGTGACATTTGAAAGATAACTCATTAAATAAAATTCCAGAAGAAAAATCAAGTAATTTGGATGAGTATTCAGAGAGTTATGGTCGTGCAAAGTAGGGTTTGTCTACTGTTGAATTTCCAGATGCACATGCATGTTATTATTAGCATTTGAGGGGTCAAAACTCAATGTTTTTTAGTGAGACCACATGTATTAGAACCTCAACTCACAAAATAAACTTGTAAAAAGAAGATTCATGATATTTGAATATATTAATTGCAAGAAATGGACGATTTTTGCACATGCAATAAATCTGTCAGCACCAAAAATCTCCATTGTTGTTCAAAAATACATAAAATTATGATTTTTACCCATTTTCTTGAGTTTTATTGTGTGGATCATAGATTACCACCATTGGGTAAACATTTTTACTTGTTTTGGTGTATAATCTCTCCATAAAATCAGAAATTTCAGATATTAGAAGAAGTAGCTAAAAATATGTAAGAAAAGTGGGGTTTTCACCCAAAATTTGCAAGAAAAAGATAAACATAGTGTTGTTACTTACTTGAGTGATGATTGTGGTTCAATGATTCTTCAAAAATATTGTTAATTTGATGGATTTGAGATGGAAAGTGGCTGGAGAAGTTGGAGAGAAAAGGGTGGGAAAGAAGAGTAGGGAATATGTCCCTTAAGTTCTAGAGAGAGAGAAGAGTTTTTTGAATTTTGAATGTTGAAAATGAGCAAATGAGGAGAAAAATGATTTTTATATGTGGAGAAAGGGGGGGGGGGGTGGTGGCTGGCCATGGGTATGGGCCCATCCAACCCAACAATTTATTTTTTTAAAATTATTTTAAGCCATTTTCTCAATTTTGGCCTTTTTCCTTCAAAATATGAGCCCAAAAGTGTTTAATTTCTATAACAAAAAAACTTTTATATTTAGCATTCTAAACTATATATTTTATATAAAATAGGTATAAATTAGAGCATTTGGCATTATATTGGACGTTTTAGACAGTTACGGGTCGGAACCAGACTTTCTAAGCAATTACCGGTAACTCTAGAAATTTTTCGGCCAATCTAATCTAACTAACTCCCAATCTTATAACTTATCTAAAATAACACTAATATAACTTAATAAGAGCTAACTTGGAAGCTCAAATTTGGCAGTTGTCACAGTCTCCCCCTGTTAGAGAAATTTCGTCCCGAAATTTAAGAGCTAGCTTTCTCCGGGGCGTTGGCAAACAGGCGAGGATACTTATGCTTCATCAAATCTTCTCGTTCCCAAGTATACTCTGGGCCATGCTTCGCATTCCAGCAAACTTTAACAATAGGGATTTTACTGCGCCTCAGCCGTTTGACTTCTCGGTCAAGGATTTCGATTGGTTCATCAATGAAGTGTAACCGATCACTAACTTAAACGTCATCCAGGGGTAGCACCAATGTTTCATCCGTTAATCATTTCTTCAAGTTTGACACATGAAACGTGTCGTGGATGGCGCTTAACTCCTGTGGCAACTTTAGTTTGTATGCTACTGGTCCAATTCTCTCGGTTATTTCAAATGGACCAACATATCTGGGACCCAGTTTGCCTCTCTTCCTGAAGCGTACTAGTGCCTTCCATGGCGATACTTTCAGAAGCACTTTATCACCCACTTGGAACTATAATGGCTTTCTCCGATAATCCGCATAACTCTTCTGAAGATCTCTTGCTGCCTTGAGTCTTTCCTTGATGGTTGAAATCTTATCAGTGGTTTCTGGAATGATTGATAGAGATATCATAATAGCTTCAAAAGGCACTAGGTTCTTAAAGAGAAAAAGATATGAAGAAGTTCTGAAGACACTTCTGAAGAGGTTCTGAAGAAGTTCTGAAGACACTTCTGAAGAAAATCTGAAGGAGTTTAGAACCTATTATGAACTTGTCTGTTATGAATGCTATGTTACTTTAGTCTTTCTATTGTATGTATAAATAGATAGTTAGTTAGATTGTTAGAACTAACGTTTTCAAAAACCTTGTAAAGACATATTCTGTAATACATTACATTCAATCAATACATATTACATTTGGCTATTATCATTCCTGTCATAATCTTTTCATATATTGATATCTTGATTGTTTGGGTCCTAACAATTAGTATCATAGCCAATTCATCTGTTTTTGAAGATTTGGGAAAGAACTTGTCAGATCTGACAGTTCTTGGTGTTCTTGATCTATAAAATTCAAATTCAACTCAGGTGAATTCTCGATCTTCTAACAATCAAAGATGTCTAAAGAAATAGTCTCAATCGGATCCGAAACGAAACCACCAACTCTCTTCTTGGGAGAATATCATCAATGGAGAATTAGAATGATTCAATTCTTGGATAACATAGATGAAGCCTTAATGCAGTCTATCACAAATGGCCCAGTAGAGGTATTTGTTGAGATTCCAGCAGTTCCCAGAACTGAATCCACCCCTGAAATCCCTGCATCAAGAATCAAGAAGAGTCCTGGAATGTACAATCCAGCTGAAAAGGCTCAAATGAAAGTTGATAGAAGAGCATTAACTTTACTCACCATGGCAATTCCCAATGAGATATTCAAGAGGGTTGATAGTTTAACTTCAGCAAAAGCCATGTGGGATGAAGTAGAAGCTCAGATGCAAGGAAGTACAAAGCTCAAGCACAGAGATTAAATATCTGTGTAGGAACATATGAAAATTTCAGATACAAATAAAATGAATCTATCACTGATACATATCATAGATTTAATAACATTCTGAATGATCTAAGAAGAAATGGTGTTCAAAAATCAAATTCTAAGATAAATAACAAATTTCTGAACAATCTGGGAAATGAATGGTCAAGTTTTTCAGATAATATGGTAACTAGGAACGTGTCTAGAAAGACAATTCATGATGTCTATGGCATCTTGTTCCAACAAGAGGACAAGATCAAAGTTAGACAATATGAACAAAAGAAGACACAAGAAACAGTTGCCCTTCTGAGCAAGAACTACAATAATTCTTTGACCATTGCTGCCAAGAAAGTTTGTGAGATCCCAGAGATAACAGTTTGTGATGGGGATGAATCAGATGAAGAGCTTAAAAGGATTTCTGATAATATTGCTTTCATGACAAGGCAATTCAAACAAAGATACAATCAAAAATATCAGAATAAACCTAGATCTGAAGTTGGACCTAGGAAAGGTCAAGAGGCCGGTCGATGCGAAACATACGAATCAGCAAGATGCTTCAACTGTGGAAAGCCTGGACATTATGCAAGACAATGCAAGATGCCAAAAGTCAAGAATTCAGGTTGTTATGAGAAGAAGCATCTATTAGCAAAGAAAAAGGAGCTTAATCCTGCTCTAGTGACCAAGTATTAAGAAGACTGGTTAAACTGGAGTGATGGAGATGATGATGAAGAAGTTGCTCACTATGCAACAAATTGCTACATGTGTCAAATGGATCCAGAAAAGGACAAACAAGACATTGAGGTATTTTCTTCATCTTCTAAACAAAATTCTGAACAAAATTCTGAAATTAATACTAAGGATTCAGAAATGACAAATCAATTTCAAAATATGTTTTCTGAATTTGAAACACTCAGAAACAGAATTAAAGGTGAAAGAATTTTGGTCAATCAGTTCATAGCTGAAAGTCAAATATATAAAGAAAATTGTCAAGCAGCTGAACAGATTCTTGAAAAAGTTTCTGAAGAAAAACTTGTTTTAAAAGAAAAAATGGATAGTTTACAAAAAGAAGTTATAAATGAAAAATCTAAAAAGGAAATTCTAAATGTTAAGATGAACTTTCTGAATCAAGAGAGACTTGATCTTTATAAAAAGATTAAGGAATTGGAAGATTTAAATTTTAAAAGAGGACAAACTGAACAAACTCTGAATATTTTAACTAGTCAGGCTCAGAACTCAAAATTTTACAATATAAAAGCAGGTTTAGGATATAATGACAGTCAAATTTTAAAAAAGGCACCTGCAAACTTGTATGATTATTCTAAAATGAAAATTTTCAATGAATCAAATACTGGTATCATTTCCAAACCTGTAAACTATTCTTTGCCTGAAAGAATTCCTTTTATAAAATCAGAGACTTTGTTCTCAGAAGAAACACCTCTTAAAACTGGTGAACCAGAAATAATCTCTGAAACAGAAGAAATGAATTTAATCTCAAATATTTGTAAATCTTCTGAATCAAATATTATTTCTGAAGAAAAATCAGAAGTAATTGTTAAGCCTGAAATTGTTTCTGAAGTTACTTCTGAAATAACTTCTGAATCCAATTCTGAAAACATTTCAAAAGATACTTCTGATAATAAATCAGAACATGAAGAAAAATATGATGAATTCTCAGATATTGAATCTTCAGAAGATATTGATGAAAATCCCAATATATTTTTGATAATTCTGATAATGAGTCTACAGCAACAAAAAATTTAAATATTTTTGCAACAAGTATGACTTAAAATAAATTTTCAAATCTAATTAATGCTTCTGATTCAGAAGATGATGATGATCAAATGGTGCAAGTCATTGACAAAAATGGTTATTTGGTTTATAAATCTCAATCATGTATGACTGAAGGAGAAAAATTAAAATCTGAAGTTTCAAAGATACCTTCAGAATTGTTTGATCATGTGTTTTTAAAACCAGAATATCAGAATTCAGATTTTTCTCCTACTGATACAAATATTTCATCAAATTCAACACCATGTTTAGTAACATTTTCTGACTTCAACACCAGAGTTAAAATTTTTGAACAAGGACAATCCTCAAATTCTCTCTCTGAAGTTCAGAAAATTAACTCAAAATCTGAAGATAAACCTAAAGTGAACAAAAGAATTTCTTATACTAATCCTCATTTCTTATCTTTTACAGAGCTATCCACTTTAGTATGGAGAAATAAAGATGAAAGACTGTCAAAGAATGACAAATTAGAGAGTTTTTCATTTTTAAAGAAGAATGATGTACCTAAATCAAAGAAAGTGAATAAAAGAATTTTTGTTGAAAAATCAAATGTTATTGATTCTTATATGTCTGATACTATTGTAAATACATTAAAGAATCATATTCATTGTAGTAATTGATGAAATCTATTCAGAAATGTTCAGCTATATTGACAAATTCAATTAAACGAAAAAATAGAAATAAAGATAAAACTAAGAAAGATAAATCCAAAAGTTCTGAACAAACTTCTGAGTTGAAACATCTGAAGAAAAAGTTCAGCAATTCAAATTTTATTACTAATCACAAAGGACCCATTCTGAAATGGGTACCTAAAACTCAATAATCTCTTTTGCAGATATGTCATGTGTGGGTCTTAGATTCTGGATGTTCAAGACACATGACACCTTTCAAAGAACTACTAACTGATTATCATGAAAGATATGGAGGAACAGTTAGTTTTGGAAACAATGCAAAGGGATATGTAAGAGGATATGGCACTTTCATTAAAGGAGATGTGAAAGTAATGAAAGTTTTCTATGTTGAGGGAATAAGACATAATCTTTTCAGTATTAGTCAGCTCTGTGAAAAATACTGGAAGGTTAATTTTGACATAGATTACTGTCATGTTCTGAGTACATCAAACAAAAATGAATTAACTGCTTATAGAGATGGAGATATCTACACAGCAACATTCACTGCAACTGGTCAACTACAAGGTGTATGTTATATGTCTACATCAATGAAAAATGATAGTTGGCTTTGGCACAGAAGAATGTCACATCTGAACTTCAAAGCCATTTCTGAACTAGGCAAACATCAATCTGTAAGAGGACTACCAAAGATCAGATTTGAAAAGAACTCTCTTTGTTCTGCATGTGAACTAGGGAAGATCAAAAGAAGCTCTCATCCTCTGAAAATGATATCTTCATGCAAAGCTCCACTTGAAATGCTACATATGGATTTATGTGGCCCAATGAAAACTCAAAGCATGGGGGGAAAGAAATACATTCTTGTCATAGTAGATGAATATACACGATATACATGGATTGAATTTCTGAGACTCAAGTCTGATACTTCTGAAAGACTGATACCCTTTCTGAAAAAAATTCAAGTTCTTCTTCAACTCCGAATTCAAAAGATCAGAAGTGACAATGGAACAGAATTTACTAATTCTACACTTCAGAATTTTTTGGAATCTGTTGGTATTTCACATAATTTTTCCGCTGCAAGAACTCCCCAACAAAATGGGGTAGTTGAAAGAAAGAATAGAACTTTGGTAGAGGCTGCAAGAACCATGCTTGCATATTCAGAACTTCCTCTCTCTCTTTGGGCAGCAGCAATTGCTACTGCATGTTTTACTCAGAACAGAACCATTCTAAACAGAAAATTTCTTAAAACTCCTTATGAACTGTTAAAACAAAGAAAACCCTCTATTGATTATTTTAAAATCTTTGGTTGCAGGTGTTTTCTAAAGAATGATACTCCACATCTTGACAAATTTGCACCAAAAGGTGTAGCTGGTATCTTTGTTGGCTATTCTCAGAGATCCAAAGCTTATAGAGTACTCATTAAAGGAACTCAAAGAATTATTGAGACTACAAAAGTCAGATTTCATGAGCCAACAATGACTTCTGAACAAAACAGTTCAGAACTCGCACATAAACCAACTTCTGAAAGTTTGGACTCAGAACATAATCAGACAAACTCTACTTCTGCATCTCAAACTTTACTTAAATCCAATTTAGACAATTTATGTCAAGACTTATTTGATATTTCTGTAAACGTTTCTGCAGATTATCAAAATCCTTCTCTTCTCAGAAACACAAACGATCAAGACATTTCAGAAATACAAATTTCAAATACATCAGCACCACAACTCTCTACTTCAAATTCAGAACTTCCAACTTCTGAAAATGCAACTTCTGAACCAATTCAAGTTGTTTCTGAACCGGTTCAAAATATTTCTGACCATGAACCTCACAGTTCTGAACCAATTCAGATTTCTCCATTTTAGGGGGAGTCTTCAGATTTACATTCAGCTATCAATCATGATACTGAAACTCAAGCAATTATTGATGATTATGATTCTCTGAATAATGTTTCATCTGTTCAACCATTGCCAAATGTGAACAAATGGACATCTAGCCATCCAGTTCATCAAATAATTGGAGATGCATCAAAAGGTGTTCAAACAAGATCTGCAACATCAAATGAATGTCTGTATGTAAATTTCTTAAGTAGCATGGAACCCAAAAAGCCATATGAAGCACTTCAAGATCCAAACTGGATTTTAGCCATGCAGGATGAGTTAAATCAATTTGAAAGAAACAAAGTCTAGAGATTGATACCAAAGCCAAAAGGTAAATTTGTCATTGGCACAAAATGGGTGTTCAGAAATAAAAAGTATGAAAATGGAATTGTTGTGAGAAACAAGGAAAGACTTGTAGCTAAGGGGTATTGTCAACAAGAATGAATTGATTATGATGAAACATTTGTTCTCGTTGCTAGATTAGAGGCCGTTAGAATTTTTCTTGCCTATGCTGCTCATAAAAACATGAAGGTATTTCAAATGGATGTGAAATGTGCATTTCTAAATGGTATTTTACATGAAGAAGTGTATGTTGAACAACCAGAAGGCTTTGTAAGCAAAGAATTCCCAGATCATGTTTACATATTAGACAAAGCCTTATATGGACTTAAACAAGCACCAAGAGCATGGTATGATACTCTTACAACTTTTCTTCTGAATTCTAAATTCAAAAGAGGTACTGTTGATACAACTTTATTTCTGAAAAAGGAGGGTGATGATATGATTTTGATACAAATCTATGTAGATGATATTATATTTGCTTCTACTAATCCAAAATTTTGTAGAAATTTTGAGAAAATCATGCAAACAGAATTTGAAATGAGTATGATGGGAGAGTTGACATTTTTCCTTGGTCTTCAAGTTAAACAACTTCCCACTGGCATATTCATTAATCAATCTAAGTATGTCTCAGACTTACTTAAGAAGTTTGACATGACTGATTGTTCAAGTATTCAAACTCCAATGGCCACTGCAACTAAGTTAGAACCTGATCTAAATTTTTCCTTGGTCTTCAAGTTAAACAACTTCCCACTGGCATATTCATTAATCAATCTAAGTATGTCTCAGACTTACTTAAGAAGTTTGACATGACTGATTGTTCAAGTATTCAAACTCCAATGGCCACTGCAACTAAGTTAGAACCTGATCTAAATGGAAAATTTGTTGATCAAAAAAGTACAGAGGCATAATTGGATCTTTGCTTTACTTAACTGCTAGTAGACCAGATATAATGTTTGCTACATGTATTTGTGCCAGATATCAAGCTAATCCTAAGGAATCACACCTTCAAGCTGCAAAAAGAATACTTAGATACCTAAAAGGTTCTCCTTCATTGGGACTTTGGTATTCTAAGGATTCTAGTTTTGAACTAACAGCATTTACAGATGCAGATCATGGTGGTTGCAAATTAGACAGGAAAAGCACTTCTGGATCATGTTAGTTTCTGGGTGATAGACTAGTTAGCTGGTCTTCAAAGAAACAAAATTGTGTTTCTACCTCTACAGCAGAAGCTGAGTATGTAGCAGCTGCAATATGTTGCTCACAAGTGATCTGGATGCAAATTCAACTAAAAGACTATGGTTACACTTTCAAAAAGATTCCTTTGTATTGTGATTCAAAGAGTGTCATAGCCATCACTGCCAATCCTGTTCAGCATTCAAAAACCAAGCACATTGATGTAAAATATCATTTTATCAAAGATCATGTGGAAAAAGGCAATATTGAAATGTTTTTTTGTTCAGACAGATTATCAGTTAGCTGATTTATTTACCAAAGCACTTGATGAAAAACGATTTAACTTCTTGGTAAGTAAATTGGGCATGATGAACATGTCTATGTAAGAATTACAAATCACCTATACTCTAGAAGTTACATTCTGAGGTTTTTATATCAAATTCTGAATACTTTGTTCTTCAGAATTACTTTGCATATTCTGATGTTCAACATTCAGATCTTTGCTTCTTTTCAAACTCAGAAGTATATCTCTTCTATATCTAGGTTGATTGTATTTTAATACTTTTCATATTTTTTTCTCATTTCACTAATATTTGATTGTTTCTTTGATAATGTTGCAATGATTAAGGGGGAGAATCATAAATTGCTAGTGATTCAAGGGGGAGTGGTATTAATTTAAAATTTCTCCACTACTCTTTCCTACATAACGACTCTGTATTGGTGAAATAAAGTCTTGCACTTTATATCTTAGAAGTATGAACAAGCTTCCTTAGATAAAATCTGTTTTCTATTTGTTCAAATCTACTTCTGAATTCTCAAAATGTTTTATATTTTTCAGAAGATTATATTTTTAAATGATTTTTGGTCTTCTAAGATGATCCAAGTTTAGTTCTGAACTCCACTTAAAAATTCTGCGGTTCTTCTGAATTCTTTCTTTCAGCCTTCTAAACTTTTTCTCAGAAGTGCTGAAAAAATTTTGAAGTTTTTGAACTTGTTCTCAAAACTAAACTTCCCGTTGATTTTTCACTTAAGCGTGTGCCACGTGTTTTAATTTCATTGGATCTCTCTTAAACACGACCATTAAACGGTTCATTTCTCCTAATAAATGATGATTACTACTCTAATCACATTTACTTTTTGGCCACGTGTCCTTCAGCGCTTATCCAGTCATATAAATCAATGGATTCCTCATCATCTTCATTTTTAGCAACTTTTCTCTGAGAAATCTTTCTGTGTTTATTGATCCTCTTTCTATTACCAATCCGTGTTCTTCCAACATCATGTCTACTTCAAATGCCATGATTTCTACTTCCTCGAGTTTCAATGATAACAATGGATCATCAAGTGATGGTTCGTTCAAGATTGTGCCTCAAAAATTGATGGTTGGATCACTGGAAATCCCACTAAATGATGATCAAATGCTTCAAGACACAGCTATAACTGCAACTCATCAAGCCGAACCTTCAAACCCTATCATTAACCCTAACCCTAACCCGACAACTGCTAAAATTGGGGAAACACAAGGTACACCCATTGATGTTGTTTCTGAATCAAATGTTGCTGAAAGTGAATCCCAGACTCATGATGAAAGTGGTGACTTGTCCAAACTCTATGTACCTGCTGAAAAATTACTTGACATCAAAAGAAATAACTGTGCTCTGAACTTCAAATCCAAATAATTTATTGATGATCAAGAATTGTTGATTAAAATTATGAAGAAACATCCCCTGCGCACATAAGAAACATTATAAAGCATGATTTTCAACTAGCTCTGGAATTTGGTTTATCAAAGGTGAATTTGTTGGAACCTGTAAATCTTGAAAATTCAGCAATAGCTAGAGTGTTTACCTATCCAGATATTGGATTCAGATATACAGTGAATGGAAATAAAACCTTTCTGGCCTCAGATATTCCAAAATACTCCAACTCAACTCTGAGTTGGTTTCTTGAATATTCAAATGATTATGTTGGAGAATCAGACATTAAAGAAGAAATTGCTTATCTGATAAAAGAAAGAATTCACTTCAGAGAGAATGTAAAAAGAAGTTATCTTGCTGGGCATAAAATAGAAAACAAGATCAGAGGAGCTGATTATCTACTAAGTGATGCTTACGATTTTCAAATTCACTCAAAGAAGCAAGACATGGAGGAAATTCTGAAGTTTTCTCTGAATATGGAATCTTCTGAACTCAGTCAAAAAGAAAAAGAGAAAGGTAAAGAAATTATTTCTGAAGCTATATCTGAAGAGCTGGTTCCTGCAAAACAAGTATCTGAAGAGGAACATCTTCAAGAACAAAGGATTGAAGAAAATGCCTTAACCATGTTCCTTGAATATTTTCATCCAGAAATATTTATGGAGTATGAACAAAAATTCAACTATATTGATTGTTGGATTCATAAATCTTTTGGTTGGAAACAATGGTATTCAGATATCATCAGAAAGTTAAGAATCCCAATCAATGAAGCCAGAAAGGAGAGCGCAGTGATCAAAGTAATTAAAGCTGACTTGAAAACAAGGCAAAATTACAAGTATGCATTTTTTACTGTAGAAAGATAAAATGGTGAAGTTTCTACCTTCTCTGAAGCTGATTTTCAGAATATATATCTCAGAGATCTAATCAGAGTTTACAGAAGTCTTTATCCCTTCCATGACTCAATCACCAAGTTCAGAAAATCTTTTCCAGTGCTTAGAGATGGATTATACAGAGAATTTATATGGGCTGCAAAGACTGATTTCCAAGTTGCTTATGTTCTAAACAAGAAACAAGTACACTTGAGCAAACCAAATCTGAGTCTACCAGATATTCAGAATTTGAAGAAAAGCACTTTAGTAATTCATCCTCCTAGCTTTGTTTGTAAATGTTTTCAGGAACTATTATTTGTGACATTTGAAGAACTCCACAAATGTTGCAATGGAACTCTCATGGCAATCAGAGATCGTTTGGTAAAAAGACAGAATAGAAGACCAAAGAATCTGAGCAATGAAGATTGGGAGAAGCACAAGAAACTTGCAAAAGAAATGGTTAGAGTTGCTGAATCCTTACTTGAATACAGAAGACTAATTCTGAAGGATGTAAGAGAAATTCTAAATTTCTGGAAGTATGATCTAAACTTTTGAAGCTAAGGGGGAGATTGATAGAGATATCATAATAGCTTCAAAAGGCACTGGGTTCTTAGAGAGAAAAAGATCTGAAGAAGTTCTGAAGACACTTCTGAAGAGGTTCTGAAGAAGTTCTGAAGACACTTCTGAAGAAAATCTAAAGGAGTTCAGAACCTATTCTGAACTTGTCTGTTATGAATGCTATGTTACTTTAGTCTTTCTATTGTATGTATAAATAGATAGTTAGTTAGATTGTTAGAACTAACGTTTTCAAAAACCTTGTAAAGACATATTCTGTAATACAGTACATTCAATCAATACATATTACATTTGGCTATTATCATTCCTGTCATAATCTTTTCATATATTGATATCTTGATTGTTTCGATCCTAACAATGATATCGGGCGTGGTCAGTTGTCTGTCTCCGATTTCTAACCAGCTAAGTGGCGATCTACATTTATGTCCGTATAGGGCTTCGTATGGCGCACACAGAATGCTGGCGTGATAACTGTTGTTATAGGAGAATTCAACAGTGGTAGGTGGATGTCCCAACTCCCACCAAAATCTATTGCACACGCACGCAACATATCCTCTAGCGTTTTAATATTTATTTTCGATTGTCCATCCGTTTGAGGATGATAGGCAGTGCTATAATCCAACCGCGTACCCAATGCCTTTTGAAGTGATTGCCAAAATCGTGACGTATAGCGGGTATCTCTATCTGAGATAATGGCAATTGGCACTCCATGACGTGTAACTATTTCGTTGATGTAAATCTGTGCACGCCTTTCCATAATAAAATCTTCACGAATAGGAATGAAATGAGTTGCTTTTGTAAGTCGATCAATTATAACCTATATAGAATCGTGACCCTTTCCAGTTTTCGGTAGCTTGGTTACGAAATCCATGGTTATTTTCTCCCACTTCCATTGAGAAATTTCAGGCTGCTAAAGTAGACCGGATGGTTTTTGATGTTCGGCCTTAACTTTAGCGCAAGTTAAGCACTTGTTTATGTACAAAACAATGTCTTTCTTCATACCTGGCCACCAATAATATTCCTTCAGATCCTTGTACATCTTATCCGCTCCTGGGTGAACTGAATACTGGATCGATGGGCTTCACCCAAGATGGTTGATCGTAAATTACCAACCTTTGGTACCCATACTTTATTCTTAAAGTAATGCACTTCATCTTATTGTAATTCAAATTCTTTTTCTAAGTGATGCAAGGTCTCATTCTTCAAATTATCATCTTTTAAAGCTTCTTTTTGTGCTTCAAGAATTTGAGTCTTTAAACTCGTTTGAACCATCATTCCCATAGCTCGTACTCTCTTTGGTTTCACTATTTCCTTTTGGCTTAATGCGTCAGCTACTACATTAGCCTTGCCCGGATGATACTTTATTTCACAATCGTAGTCATTAAGTAGCTCGACCCATCTTCTTTGCCTCATATTGAGCATTTTCTGGTCAAGAATGTGCTGAAGGCTTTTATGATCAGTAAAAATGGTGCACTTAGTGTCGTAGAGATAGTGTCTCCAGATTTTGAGTACGAACACCACCGCTCCTAACTCCAAGTCATGGGTGGTGTAATTCTTCTCATGAATCTTTAATTGCCTCGATGCGTAGCCGATAACTTTGTCTTTTTGAATCAGTATGTAGCCCATCCTTGTTGTGAAGTGTCACAATAGACTACAAAGTTATCTACTCCCTCTGGTAAAGCCAAAATCGGTGCGTTGTATAACTTGTGTTTGAGAATCTGGAATGCTTCCTCTTGTTTCTCTCCCCAAATACACTTCTTATCTTTTTGGGTTAGAGTCGTTAGTGGTTGTAAGATCTTGGAGAAAGTTTCGATAAATCGCCGATAATAGCTTGCCAATCCAAGAAATTGTCGGATCTCAGTTGGTATCTTCGGGGCTTCCCATTTCTTAATGTCCTCGATTTTAGCTGGATCAACATGAATTCCCTTGTCATCTACTACATGACCAAGAAAATGTACTTCTCGAATCCAGAATTCGCATTTGGAGAACTTGGCGTACAACTTTTCATCCTTGAGCAATTCTAGTATCAACCTCAGATGTTGTTCATGTTCTTTCTTATCACAAGAATAAAGGCGTATATCATCTATAAACAAGATCACGAACTTGTATAGGTATGGTCGACATACTCTATTCATCAAATCCATGAAGACTGTCGGTGCGTTTGTTAGCCCGAAAGGCATAACTAGGAACTCCTAATGACCATAAAGAGTTCTAAACGTTGTCTTAGGAATGTCTTCTTCAAGAACTCTCATTTGATGATATCCCGGTCGAAGATCAACCTTTGAGAAATACGTAGAACCCTGAAGTTGATCAATAAGTCATCAATTCGAGGGAGAGGGTATCTGTTCTTGATTGCCAACTTGTTGAGTTCCCTATAATCAATACATATACAGAAGGATCCATCCTTCTTTTTAACAAATAAAACTGGAGTTCCCCAAGGTGAAGAACTGGGTCTGATGAATCCCTTATCGAATAGCTCTTGAAGTTGTTCTGACAGTTCTTGCATTTCCGACGGTGCAAACCGGTATGGTGATTTTGCTACAGGCGCGGCTCCTGGAACTAACTATATGCCAAACTCAACTTGTCTTTGTGGGGGTATTCCAGGCAATTCGTCTGGGAATACTTCAGGAAAATCACGACCTATAGGAATAACTTGAATGCGTTTTTCTTCAGCCTCCTTATCTATCACGTGAGCTAGAAAGGCAATACAGTCCTTTCTCATATACTTTCTCATCTTCATACACGTCACTGTTTTAATACCCCTTCTGGGTTTCTCTCCGTGTACTTCAAGTATTCCCCCTTCGGGTAAAAGAATTCGAATGATCTTTTCGGAGCAACAAATTTTGGCTTGGTTCTTGGATAACCAATCCATGCCCACAACTATGTCAAAACTTCCTAGTTTGATCGGGATTAAATCTATACGAAACTCCTTACTAGACAAGTTTAAAGTGCAGTTCGTTATTACATCGTTGGCCCTACATTCTTGACCGTTGGCATATTCAATGACATATACTTCTTTCAACTTTTGAGGTCTTAGATTTATCTTTGCCCTAAATTCTAGCGATACATAACTCCTATCTGCTCCAGAATCAAACAGTACTGATGCATAATGATCGTTTAGAAGAAACATACCGGTGACTACATCCGGATTTTGCCTTGCTTCTTCAGCTCCAATCTCGAACACTCAACCTCTTGCCTGACCTCGTTGATTTCCTTGATTGGCTGGTCGTACTTGATTAGTGTTCGGTGTTTGATTCCATATTGGACAGGCGTTCCGGAAGTGATTTGGACTTCCACACTCAAAACATGTCCGTCTTTCTACACTCTTAAAATCCTTGGCGAAATGACCTCCTCTATTGCATTTCTGACATGCATCTTCCAACATGCTGTTTGTTGCATTTATCGCACTTAGGGTATGCTCTTTTCTCTTTCTCTGCTGGTTGAGTCTGAATCCCATAGTTCCCTGTCATCTTCATATTTTTACTCATTCTTCCTCCATATTGTCTTCTTGTGGGTTCCTCTATTTTTCTCTTACCTTGAGCTTTGTCTTTAGCAAACATTCCCGAACGATTAACATTATTGGTGAGTCTTGCTTGCCGAACTCACTGCTCCTTGTAGGGTTTTCGGGTTTGCCGAAGTAACATCTTTGCGTATTTTAGGAGATAAGCCCCAAACATATCTATCAACTCGGTTTTCTTCAGGTATTACCAGATGTGGTACCATTTTTGCCAAATCATGAAAAGGGGCAGTGTAAGAGTCTATATCATTCCCTTTCATCTAATGACTCCACAGCTCTGCTTCCAGCTTCTGAATCTCGCCATTGGACAATATTCTTCTTTCAGCATCTTTTTTTTGAATTCCTCCCAAGTAAGACTGTTTGCTGCTTCCCTTCCCCGCATCTACACTTGAGTGTTCCACCAGGTCAATGCTCGTCCTTATAGAAGATAGGCGGCAAACTGCACTTTATTTCCTTTAGTGCACTTGCTGATGTGGAGAACGGACTCGGTATTCTCAATCCATGTCAGTAATCCAACAGCTCCTTCATTTCCATGGAATTCCTTCGGGTAGGTCCTAAAAGCTCTGTATATGCATTCCTTGTCTCCACTTGCCCCAGATCCTCGGTTGTTTCCCGGATTAGCATTCAAACTCGCTGCCACTTGAGTAACGATGTTCGGAAGTGGCGCGATGATTTGCTCAGACACAAGTCGCGCAATCTCGGGGTCTTCTTTCCTTGAAGGCATTGTCTTTAGGCGTAGGTTCGTAGTGAGGTTGGATCATATTACTATTTTGCGCTAAGTCTACTTAACTAAGTTATGCATATAAAACACTCGATTCATCAAATCATAGGTTTAGAATCACATAACTTCAATATCCAGCAAAAATAATTTCCAAAAGACAGCAAGTATCTTAGAGTTCTAAATAGTGGGCTACATGCCACCAAAATAAGTTCCAGGTTTAACCAACAAAGTAGTCCAAAAGTTCTCTCCTAGGTTGACTATTCACATAGCCTGAGGAGTCAGTATAGTACTTAGTAGGAGTGGATGAGTGAGACATAGTGAACTACGATAGTAACAAACTTAATTACTAAATGTACTTTAGTAAATAAAAATTTATAAAATGCTTATGCAAACTCACACTTATGACCATGCTTTTCATTTGGGCAAGAAGTTCCCAATATAATTGTTCCATGTCTCTCTTATACATAATAAATTAGACATAGGTGATCAGGCTTTGCCTAATTATAATATGCTAAGTCGACACTTATTCCAATTATACCAGTAGTAAGCTTTTAAAATTACAGTTAGTTTAGAAAAATAGTTTTCGAAAACTTTTGGTTATAGTATTTGGTTTTATAGAAAAACCGGTGTTCTCTATAACGTATGGCTCTGATACCAAGTCTGTCACACCCCGCTAAAGTGGAAACACGGAGAGCGATAGTTCATGATTTCATAGCGATAGGACACCAATCATCCATTCAATACATAACAAGTTAAACCCCAAATTACATCATACAAGTCCAGAGTTTTAACAGAATAAAAGAAACAAAGTGTACAAACATAATGATTTCAAATTTAAAACGTGATTGATGTTGTCGCGCCCATAAAACAAGCATTTTTAGTTACCTTTTCTTACCCCTGAAAAGCATGAATAAAACAAGGTCAACTACAAAGAGTTGGTGAGTTCACAGGTTTTCAATATTATAAACATCTTTTGTATAAATGAATATTGAGCAAAATAACTTTTATGGCACTTGATAAATCTTTACATCTTAAAACGTTCAAGGAATTTTTGTACCCTAATTAATAGTAAGTAATGAGCTACGACTAAACCTTCGACCACAATAATATTTTTAGTTCTACCTCAGCGGTGGACCTAAAGTCCACATGTGTAGAACCTTCCTTTTGAGTATAGTTCTACCTCAGCGGTGGACCTAAAGTCCGCATATGTAGAACATTCCTTTTACGTATAGTTCTACCTCAGCGGTGGACCTAAACTCCACATGTGTAGAACCTTCCTTTTACGTATAGTTCTACCTCAGCGGTGGACCTAAAGTCCACATGTGTAGAACCTTACTTTTAAGTATAGTTCTACCTCAGCGGTGGACCTAAAGTCCAGATGTGTAGAACCTACCTTTTAAGTATAGTTCACCCCTACCTGTAGTTTCCAGGTGGGATTGCTATCCACACCCCTACTTTTAGGTTTTTAGGTGGGATTGTCCGTCCAATAGCGCTATCCACATATACCCTCGGCTTCTCACTTGAGTTAATAGTAGTGTACAAACTTTTATGGAACATTTTACTCAATACAATCTACTAGTGTACATGCCTTAATGCCCAAAAACAACAATTTTCATAATATTCACATTCGATAATGCAAATAGCTCAAATATTTCATTTAATCATGCTTTTCACCCCAAAACATATTAAATACTTTAAAAATGGGGCTGTGAATACTCACCTTTTGCAAAAGCTCCGTTTAAAGCACGATTCGTCCGCTAGCCGACCTAACGCTTCCCTATCAAAGTAAAATACCCAAAACGGTCACTTATGCGCCTAACGATTACTATGAGAGTGCTTATTGGTCCTTATATGTCCAACTTGGTCTACTATTGTCCCGCTATACATAATGCACATATGCTCTTTAAAGAATTAATTTATACCGAAAATGTAACATTATAGCCTTTCAAGTGATTAAAATTTATGAAATCAACCAGTTTCAGAATTTAACTTTCTGACAGAAACTATAAGTCTTAAAAATGATCAAATTAATGTAATATCCAAAATGATAAAATTTTCCATCTTTTTATATGTGATGCATTACTGAGTTAAGGTCATTGTGACCAAATGTCATGCATTTTAGACATATAAAAAGGGTTCAAAAAATTTATATCAAACAGTGTGTCACAGCAAGCGTGGCAGATTACACACTGTTAGTAAAACAATCATTTGAGAAGTTCTACTTATTAGTTTTCAGAACTTCCAGTTGGATTACAAATATAACACATAAAGGAAACTTTTAAGATAAGAATCACTCATTTTAAATGAGTTATGAGGAAGATATGGCATCACAAAGTTGCATGCACACATTTGTCATTAGTTGATAGATTGCACACTTAACTTTAATTAATTGATTAATGCCTCAAAACTTCATATTTTTGAATGAACCGGATTAAAATGAACCCTAACTCATAAAAGAAAACTCCCAAAGAATAATTATACATTATGGACAAATATTCAAATAGATATTAGCATGCAAAGTAGAATTTACCTACTGGTGGTTTCACAGATTGCACACCTAAAATACTTTAGGTGTTTGGAGGGTCAAAACCACATATTTTTAAGTGATTCCACTTTCATACTGAAGATAACTCATAAAAATAACTCTCAAAGGAAAAATAATCCTTTTTCATTGGGTTTTGAAAGAGATATGGTCATTTGAACATGCATGCACAAATCTGTCATTGGTTGACAGTTTGCACACTCATTTTGTTTTAATTAGTTGGAACCTCAAATCACCATATTTTTGAATAAAATAAGTGACATTAAATAAAATTCCAGAAGAAAAATCAAGTAATTTGGATGAGTATTCAGAGAGTTATGGTCGTTCAAAGTAGGGTTTGCCTACTGTTGAACTTCCAGATGCACATGCATCTTATTATGAACATTTGAGTGGTCAAAACTCAATGGTTTTGAGTGAGACCACTTGTAATAGAACCTCAACTCACTAAATAAACTTGTAGAAAGAAGATTCATGATATCTGAACATATTATTGCATGAAATGGACGATTTTTACACATGCAATAAATCTGTCAGCACCAAAAATCTCCATTGTTGTTCAAAAACACATAAAATTATGATTTTTACCCATTTTCTTGAGTTTTATTGTGTGGATCATAGATTACTACTATTGTATAAACATTTTTACATGTTTTGGTGTATAATCTCTCCATAAAATCAGAAATTTTGGATATTAGAAGAAGTAGCTAAAAAAAGGTAAGAAAAGTGGGGTTTTCACCCAAAATTTGCAAGAAAAAGATAAAGATAGTGTTGTTACTTACTTGAGTGAGGATTGTGGTTCAATGATTCTTCAAAAATCTTGTTAATTTGATGGATTTGAGATGGAAAATGGCTGCAGAATTTGGAGAGAAAAGAGTGGGAAAGAAGAGTAGGGAATATGTCCCTTAAGTTCTTGAGAGAGAGATAAGAGTTTTTGAATTTTGAATGTTGAAAATGAGCAAATGAGGAGAAAAAATGATTTTTATATGTGGACAAAGAGGGGTGGCTGGCCATGGTTATGGGCCCACCCAACCCAACAATTTATTTTTTTTAAATTATTTTAAGCCCAAATAAAAATGAAATTAAGAATCCATTGTCTCAATTTTGGCATTTTTCCTTCAAAATATGAGCCCAAAAGTGTTTAAATTATATAATAAAAAAACTTTTATATTTAGCATTCTAAACTATATATTTTATATAAATTAGGTATAAATTAGAGCATTTGGCATTATATTGGATGTTTTAGACAGTTACGGGTCGGAACCGGAGTTTCTAAGCAATTACCAGTAACTCTAGAAATTTTTCGGCCAATCTAATCTAACTAACTCCCAATCTTATAACTTATCTAAAATAACACTAATACAAACTTAATAAGAGCTAACTTGGAAGCTCAAATTTGACAGTTGTCACAGAGCACTTAAAGCCCAGATTAGAAAGTGAGGGGTCAAGTGAGACTGAGATTGAAAAGAATTCGAGTGAACACTAGAAAGTTTCTACCCATCCCGATCTATTAATGCAAGAGGGTACAGAAGATGTCCATAGAGACACATTTGAGCGACTCTCTCCCAGATTCGCAAGGGTACCCACATCTCCTGAGGTAGTTGTCAACACATCTACTCTCATTGAAAAAGGACAACCCAGTCCAAACCACCAACTGCCAAACCAATCAGAGGGAATTCTTTGTTCCTCTGAATCACGCACATCAGGGGAATCCACCTCATCCTCATCATCCTCTCAACAGGGTGATGACAAAAATATAAGGTTTCAATTGCCCCAGAACTCGCCACCACCCACACAAAACGTTGATCTCTTCGTGCCCAACGATGTCATAGTGCAACCAGAGGGTACGTCCATGCCCTCTGTTAGTTTAGATGCTGATGAAATCCTATCAGAGGGGTTACAGCCACAGGATGCACCACTTACCGGGGTCTTTACCCTTCCTAAAGGTAAGCACATTGTGTTCAGATCCCCATCCTCTGATGATCGGGATCAAGCTGAACCTTTCAGAACAATCGAAGAGGAGTCTGTGAATAACAGCCCTCGATGACAGTTTGGAAGTCCCTCCACACTCAACGTCGAAACAGGTGTGAAAGAGGGCCTCTTTGAACGCGAGAGACAAGGGGCTCCATGTGTTAGAGATGCACTGGTTACCTCTTCTGAATTTGTCACCAATGCAGCGTTCAAGGCATTTGGTGATCAAATTCTGAGATCTATGGAAGATCTAAAATTATCCATGCTTTCTCAACAACAAACTCTCACAGCCATTCAAGCATACCAAGCAACTCAAAATCAAACATTGGAGGCTATCAGAAAGCTTCTATCTGATAATGAAGAGGCTCAACAAAATTCTGCTAATGCTCACTTCCAGGCTCTGAACGCTGGAATTAAATCTAATGCAGAGGCCATCTTTAACCTTCCTTCAGAGATTCCTACACCAGAAGTCACAATCTTTGCTAACGAATATGGATCGTTTGTTGCTGACATCCATATACTAATACAAGCTGTTTTTCCTTCTGAAGATACTTCTGCGTCTGCCTCTTCTCTGGTCAAGAAGTCTGACATGGCACACTTTCAAAAAGCAATAATTAAACGCATCAATACTCTGGCCTCCAAGTATCCATCAAAAACAAACTCCAGCAACTTGAATATGGACCAAAAGCTTACATCTCTGGAGACCTCTGTCTCAAAGTTATCCTCTTTGGTTGGTACTTTATCTGCTTCCTTTGAAGACCGGAAGAAAGCCAAAGAAGCTCGGGCATATAAGAAGGCGGAGTTAAAACGCAAACGTTCTAAGGATAAGGATCCTGATTCTCAGAAGGGGGAGAACATGGAAAACCTTAAAAAGAGAAAAACTGAAACGGGTCAGAAGATGGACCAAGACAAAGGTAAAGCCTTAAACTCCTCACCTTCTCCTTATCCACCTCCTCCCTCTAAACAAACTCCACTGACGCATACTCCTCTAGCTACACACAAGGGTCCCTTGCCCAAGGATCCAGAAATTGAAAAAGTCATACTAGATATAATTGGCAACACCAAAACTCAATCTTACCCAGCAGATACAGAGGCAGCTAAAGCAGAAGCTGCCAGAGCAGAAGCTATCAGAACAGAAGAAGCGAGAGCTAAGGCAGCCAGAGTTGAGGCAGCTAGAATAGAAGAAGAGAATAGACTAAGATCTGAGGCTGGACAAAAGGCTAAGTTTGAAGCCGAAAAAGCTAAGGAAGAAGCCCTAAAAGCCAAAGCTGAAGCAAAGAAAGCCATGGCTCAAGCAGAAAAAGAGAGAGAAGAAGCTGAAAAGGCCAAAGAAGCTGCTAAAAGGGCACGTGCCAATTTTGAAGAAGCAAAAAGGAAAGAGTCTGCAAAATTCAGGGCCGCAAATGAAGAAAAGATGCAGAAGTTGGGAAAACTTCAACTACCCAACTTAGAAATAAAAAATAAGCGCATGTATGCCCCTGCGGATCAGAAGATATACCTAATGATGCCAAATTTTTCAAATGATTATCAAGTCAATGATGAGATCAAAGACAAATTCATAACTCACAGGCAACCAAGGAAGAAGGCTTATTCCATTGTCCCAATCAAGAACATTTCATACAGGCATGCACAATTCGAACAAACACCCATCTGGTACACAATTTACAAGGTTGTTACAGAAGACAACATATCATCCTACTTCTGTGACAATGACTTATTGTCAATCAATCCTTCTGATCTGATAACTCTGGAGAAATTTATGCAGACTCAAATGAACAGAGGGAGTGATGATCAAAACAAAGTTGCTTACTTCCGTATCATTGGCTGTATGAAGTCCTTCATTCGATACAGAAGGCAAGTACACTTCCAAACGGGCTTGAACTACAAAGTAGATAACTTGTGTATCTCTGCACCAAATGAATATCTGGAGAGTATAAATGCACGAAGGATTGGGAAAGTGATAACTCAACCAGAAGTCAGAATTGTGTTCAGAAGGCCGAGCAGAAAAACCTTCTTCAGAATTAAAGATGCTCACAGATACTCTACAGAACTTGTGTATATCATAAAATGACATGCTTCTGTAGCAGTTGATAATCAAGATTCAGAAGTAAGAGAAAAGATTGGAAAGAGACTTGACAAACTAATGAAGCTCAGAAAAGTTACAAATGCCATCTCCAAAGTCATTTCTCAAACAGCTCCCTTCTAACAAATTACAATCTGTGCTTATCAACTATTGAGCCTATGAAAGAACAGCGAAGCTACGCGTGCAACATTCTGAATTTCATACTTAAGGGGAGATTGTTAGAACTCATATTTAGAGAAGTATGATTCAGAGTTACGTAAGCATATTCACATCTGATGACGTGCCAGACACACCCTCCGTGTGTAACTAAGTTTGTTATTCACATTGCTTACGTGCCAAGTTGTAATAGGCTAGATAGTTGACTTTCTTGTTTGTAATCGTATAAATAGCTCTCTCTTTGATTGTAATAGTGTGATTCGAAATATTCAGATTTGAGAGCAAAATTGTACGCATTGTTGATTATCATTCAAAGCAATTCAATACGAATTACGTTTGTTCTTTAATTCTGTTCTTACTAATTGTACTGTTTATCATAGATCTGTTTGCTTCCGCTCATAATTACTTATTTTGATCTATCGATTAATTGTTAGAAAGGCATTTGGGTTCCAACATTGACCAACTTCTGTAAATGTAGCTATGTAAATGTCACCATCCCTATAAGTTGTTAACTTGTTATGCTTCTCAGAATTAAGAACATGGCAAAAATCAATGTCAAAGTGAACAGTCCAATGTTTGTCACAAAACTGACTTATACTAAACAGATTATGTTTAAGTCCTTCCACATAGAAAACCTTCATAACAGATACATCACCCTTTTTGAAAGTACCATACCCTTTTACATAGCCTCTAGCATTATTTCCAAAACTGACTATTCCTCTATTTCTCTCATGATAATCAATCAGAAGATCCTTAAGGTGTAATGTGTCTTGAGCATCCAAAATCTAAGACCCACACATGACGGATCTGCAGAAATAATTACTTAGATTTAGGTACCCATTGAAAAATGGGTCCTTTCAGATTAGTAACAAAACAGGGAATTCTGAAGTTCTTTTTTGAATTTAGAGTTTAGAAATTGATTCAGAATTTGGTTTTGAACTGTTAGTTTTCTTTCTTTGAACCACAGATGTGTCTTTTTTATGAGTTTTATTTGATTTCTGATGAAATGCTTGTGAAGAATAGTTGATATTTTTCTTAAAAGATGTCTTTTGGTTTTTAGAATTCAATTGGAAGTGATGATGTCCACAATTTACACAATGAATATGGCTTTTGAGAACTTTCAATAAATCAACACAGAGACAAGTAACAACATTAGATTTGGCACTAATCTTCTTGCTTTTATTGAAAGTAGTAAATCTGTGTGTACATCATTTGACTTTAAAGGATGAAAATTATCAATATTGTCTTTCTTTGATAATCTTTCATCTTTTCTCTTCCATACTAGAGTGGACAACTCTGAAAAAGATAAGAAATTTGGATTAGAATGATAAGAAGTTTTAACCGTTGTATCTTTCTTATTGGAATTGAATCGTTTGTCAGATATTGGAATTGAAGATTGACCTTTTTCAAAAAAAATTGACCGTTGTACTGAAATCTGATGATGACAACTTCTGTTAGACTTTTGAAGTATGAGTCAAAGATGACGTGGCAACATTCACTTGTAGATCTAGTTTTTAAAACAGAATTTGTTAGACGCTCCTCTGTGAGGTGGCATTTTGTAACAGGCTAAAATTTTGACTTTCTGTTTTTGTACTAGCATAAATTGATCTGTACTTTCACTGTAATAGTTGTAAGATTATTAGTGAAGAACAGTTTTGGCACAATTCTCAATTACTTGTAATCGATCCTCAAGTTATAATACAAAGTTGATTTGTTCATCATTCTTCTACTGTTCTTATTACTGTTGATTAATCAAATATTAATTGCTTCCGCTTACATTCTGATATATGAATTTATTGATTAATCATTGAAGAAGAATTATGGAACCAACAATTGGTATTAGAGCCATCTAATCAGTCTGTTGATTATTAGATCTCCTTAATTTGGAAATTTCTCTCTTCATTCTTGCAGTAATTTCTTATTTTAACAACTGTTCATAATTCTACCCTGTTTTATGAGATTTTATTAATTCATAGTAATTTTCTCAAAAAACAGTGGTAATTGTAGTTAAAATTTTGAAGAATTAGTAAGACGATCTCGTTGTTATTCAACTCAATTGAAGTTTAATCGTTCTAAATTTCAAATCAATTCTTCTCTCGATTCTCTGCTTTCTACGAACAAAATGGCAAATTCAAATCTGAATTCTGTTTATACTTCTGGATCACTGACGAAACCTCCTACTCTCATACGTGATGAATATCCTCAATGGAAAATCCGAATGGTAAATTTCTACGAGGGACTGGATGCTGATCTATTTCTAATCATTCAAAATGGTCCTCTGGTTCCTATGTCTATTATTCCGCGAATTCCAGCAACGGCCAATACTGATGAAATTCCTGCCAGGCAAGTTCCAAAGCTGAAGGGAAACTGGTCTGATGAAGAAAAAGCCAAAGTTGAACTAGCCAAAAAGGCTAAAACTCTTCTTATCATGGCTATTCCAAATGAGATTTTTCAATATCTGGATTCCTGTGATACTGCCAAGGAATTATGGGATCAACTAGAAAATCTTCTGAAAGGCGGTGCTAAAATGAAAAAAAAACCCGAAGAGCTCAGGCTCTGAATGAATACAACAGCTTCCAGGCCATTGCTGATGAATCTATAGAACAAACTTTTCATAGATTTAACAATCTGATAAATCTATGTAAAAGATGTGATATCATTCGATCAAAGGAACACATAATGTCTTATTTCTGAAGAGATTAAATCCAGAATGGTCAAACCTCTCCATGTCTTTACAAGCCAATCAAGATCTTGAGCAATGGTCTCTACATGACGTATTTGGAACTCTTCAAGCTCATGAAAAGGAAGTTGTACAAAAGAAAACAACAATAGGTGGTCTTCTAGCTTTGATTTCTGAATCAAAGGGAACAATCAGAAGGAAAAGTGAAGATAGAAGAGTGAAAAGCAAGACATTCATGTCAGAAGCTGCTCCAGAAGAAAATTATGATTTTGATGATGATATAAAGGCATTTGCTGATTCTTTGGCTCTTAGAACCAAATAGTTTACAAATCGGTTTGGAAATAGGACTTTTCAAGGAAATAGAAAGTTTATCGTTTTTCTACTCATATTTCTAAGCAAGAGGTTCAGAGATCCGAAAAGACTGAAATAGAGAAAAAGGAAGAGGAAATGAAAAAGAAAAAGGATGTATGTTATAGATGCGAAAAACCAGGACACTACTCAAAAGAATGCAGAGGAGCTCTGGACAAAGACAAGACGTACTACAAGAATAAATATAAGTACAATGTCACTGAAAGAGCTCATTATGCTGAAAAAGAGAACTGGTTAGGAGATGAATCCATCGGAGATGAAGCTATGTTTTGTGGGATGGCTAATTCGAATGAATCAGAAGATCAACCTTCTGAGTCACCGGTTAGTAATTTCTCTGACTCATCGGAACTTGAGAATACAATTGTTCTTTTGTCAAATAATTTTGAGGAACTTAAACAAAAGCTTACAATTGAGAAGAAGTTACGAAAAGATATTGAGAAAACTCTTTCCATAATATAAAGGGAAAGAGATATTTACAAAAGTGAAATGGATATCTTAACAGAAGAGAAACTGGAACTTGACACTAAAAAAGAAATGATTTCTAAAACTTTGAAAGACACAGAAGTTTTGTTAAAAAAGGAGCGCTTAAATTTTAAGGAACTTCTGGAAGAAAAAGATAAGGAAATTCAAATTAAGGAAAGTGACAGATTAAATTCTGTAGCACATAAAAACTACTTTCAAAAAGAGAGAGAATTTTTATATATTGAACTTCAAAACAAAACGCACCAGATCAAAACATATCTGGATGCTCAAAAAGTTCATGAGAAAATAAATACACAAGTAGGAAGGTCTGGAATCGGGTTTGAAAATTTAGATCCCTACACGTATGAAAAGAAGTCTTGTTTAAACTCTGGTTTTCATATAGAAGCATGTGTTTCCAATTCTTTATGAACAATCATGCTTTAAACGATCTAAACTTGAAAATAATTATCATCAGAGAAAACTTAAGTTTAAAAATATTATATATTCCTCTGGAAAAACTAATATTGATTTAAATAAAGTTCAGAAGAAGGATGATATTTTCAAGTTTGGTTCAAGTGTTCTTATAAAATTGAATCCAGAGGCTGATGCGTTTATTCCTATTCAAGCAGAGGAAGAATTAAGACTTAGTTTTGAAAATGATCTTTTCTACACACTGGACAATTGTATTAAACTTGAGAATGACAAACAAAAAGAGTTAGAAAACAATCCAGAGATTTTTCCTTGTTCCTTAATTGATTAAAATCTTTCTGAAGTTCAAGAAGAGTTAGAAGAAGTCACATATCCCTGGGAAAATGATGATCAGAGTGAGGGTTTCTTTGACAATTCAGAAACATATCTTTCTAACTTTGAACATCAATCTCCTATCTATGCTAAAACTCCAGAGGTTATTAAAAATAAAGACGCCCCACTTTTATTTACAAATGAATCTCTGGAGATAAGAGCCTCTGGAATGAATGTTCAGAAACATTCAAATGGAATTCCAATTTTCTCTGTTCCTTCTGAAAAAATAAAAACTTTTATACATCTAGATTTTATAGGAATGTGTCTGAAAGCTAAAACTTGTCTTGAACTTGAAAAAGAAGAAAAACTTAAAAAGAAGATCCTTATCCAAACTCCTAAATCTTATACTCCAAAATTTTCTTATGTCCGGAAAGGTAAATGGAAATCTAATCTTTCTGTTCCTGTTTCAGTAAATTCAAAAGCTTCTGTGAAGGTAAATCCTAAGAAATCACAGCTGAAGAATATCTCAGATTCTAAACATATGTCTAGTCTAGATTGGAAGTTCTTTAGAACAACTGATACTAGAAAAGACAGTCGTAAGAATAATTGTAATTATCATTATCGTAATGAAAATTCAATAAAATCTTCTATGTTTCAGAATTCTGAATGTTTTTCATTATTCTTAAAATTACAACAATTTTTCTCAAGGACTTCAAATTTATTAACTGCCAACCATTCATACTTCAATAAGAATAAAACAAAGAAAATCAGAAAAACAAGAAATACAAACAATCCGCCTTTACCTTCTGTTAAATCAAATCAAGAGCAAATAAAAAAGGCTGATAAAACAAAAACTAACATTAAAGGACCCATAATGATATGGGTACCTAAGAAACTCTGATCTTGATTGCAGAAACAACGTGTGCATATCTGGTATCTTGACTCTGGATGCTCGAGGCACATGACTGGTTCACGAAACTTACTCTCCAAATTCAAAGACAAAAGTGGTGGAGCTGTAACGTTTGGTGATAATGGTAAGGGTCAGATTAAGGGCTATGGTACTTTACAGGAAGGTAACATTACCTTATCTAAAGTAGCTCATGTTTCAGGTTTGAAACATAACCTCCTAAGTGTAAGTCAACTCTGTGATTCTAAGATACTTGTCGTATTTAATGAAAAACATTGTTACTTATTTTCTAAGGCAGGTGAGGAGCTTTGGAGAGAAGACAGAAAAGGTAAGCTCTACATGATGAATTTTACCTCCAAGGATGGTAAGGAAACCTTATGTCTTATCTCCAAAAAGAGTGAAATTGCATGGCTCTGGCATCATAAATTGTCTCACTTAAATTTTGACAATCTTGAGTTGCTCGTCAAACATAATCTGGTATCTGGACTTCCTGAAGTTCATTTTCAGAAAGATCGCCTTTGCCCTGCATGTGAAATGGGCAAGACCAAACAAGCATCCCATAAAACAAAAAGTGATTATTCATGCATTAGACCTCTGCAATTGTTACATGTTGATCTCTGTGGTCCCATTGCAATACAGAGTCTTTCTGGTAAAATATATATACTGGTACTTATTGATGAATTTTCCAGATATACTTGGCTTGCTTTTGTTCGACAGAAGTCAGAGGTACCTATCGTACTCCAGAATATGATCACCAGAATTCAAGTTCTTCTGCACCAAAAGATTCAACAGCTAAGAAGCGACAATGGTACTGAATTCAAGAATGCCAAGCTTGAAACATACTTTGTTGCAAATGGAATTACTCAGAACTTCTCTGCTGTACGCACTCCTCAACATAATAGTGTCGTTGAACGTCGCAACAGAACATTGGTCGAAGCAGCCAGAACGATGCTTGCAGCTTCTGGTCTTCCCATATACTTTTGGGCAGTAGCTGTAGCCACTGCTTGTTTTACTCAAAATCGCACAATAATCGTCAAGAGGCATCTCAAAACCTCTTATGAGCTTATTAACAAAAGAAAACCATCTTTTAAATTCTTTCATATCCTTGGTTGCAGGTGTTTTATCTTAAATGACAGAGATAAACTTGGCAAGTTTGACCCAAAATCCGATGAAGCTAAATTTTTAGGATATTCTTTAAATTCCAGAGCTTTTCGTGTTTTGAATTTGAGAACAAAAACTGTTATGGAAAGCATTAATGTTGATTTTGATGATCAAACACAGCTGACTTCTGAATATTCCTCTTCAGAACTCAAACTTAATACTGTCACCTCTGACTATCTTTCAAGTTCCAGAGAGTCTGAGATTGATGCTATTTTTCAAGATTTTCTTGGCGACGAAATATTGTCAGAACCAACTTCATCCATGAACATACCTGAAGTTCTTCATGCCTCTGGCATAACTTTTTCTGGTTCTACTTCTGAACCACACTCTTCTTTCCCTTCTGTTCCAACATCTGATTGTCCAGAAGCCTCTTCTTTTCCATCATCTGAGGGGGAGACAGATACAAGAGACTCATTAGTATCTCCAGAAGCAGTCATTCCAACTTCTAAAGTAGTCATTCAAACTTCGGACACAGAAGTGCAGGCTCAACCAATATCACAAACAAGGATGAAGAAACGGACTAAATCACACACTCCAGATCTTATCATTGGTAGTCCTTTTGAGGGTGTCAAAACACGATCTGCTACAGCAAATGAAGCTTTCTATGTCAACTTTCTTAGTAGGATCGAACCCAAGCAAGTTCATGAAGCTTTAGTTGAACCAAGTTGGGTAGAAGCAATGCAAGAGGAGTTACTTCAATTTGAACGGAACAAAGTTTGGAACTTAGTACCATTACCAAAAGGCAAAGCTGCAATTGGTACTAAGTGGGTCTTCAGAAATAAAAGGGATGAAGACGGAATTGTGATCAGAAACAAGGCTCGTCTAGTGGGAAAAGGTTATTTTCAAGAAGAAGGCATTGATTACGATGAAACCTTTGCTCCTGTTGCAAGACTGGAGGCAATACGACTTTTTCTGGCATTTTCTGCATACAAAGACTTTAAAGTATATCAAATGGATCTTAAATGTGCATTTCTAAATGGAAATCTCAAAGAAGAAGTGTACGTTAAGCAACCTGCTGGCTTTAAAGATACAAGACATCCAGAATACGTATATCTCCTTGACAAAGCTTTGTATGGCTTAAAGCAAGCACCCAGAGCCTGGTATGAACGTTTATCCAAGTTTCTGATCAGCAAAGGGTATGAGAAAGGTAAAATTGATACCACACTTTTCATCAAAAGAGGCAAAGTTATATTAACTAATGTTCAAATTTATGTGGATGACGTAATTTTTGGTTCTACTCATCAAACAGAAGTTGATTTGTTTTCTAAATTGATGGAAACTGAATTTGAAATGAGTATCATGGTAGAACTAACATTCTTTCAAGGACTCCAGGTTAAGCAAAGTACCTCTGGTATTTTTATTAATCAAGCAAAATATGTCTCGGACATGTTAAAGAAATTTCATTTTCAGAATTCATCACCTATGAAAACACCTATCTCTCCTAGTATGAAACTAGGTCCTGATCCTTCTGGGAAACCAGTAGATGTCACGGGCTACAGAGGTATGATAGGGTCTCTTCATTTTTTAACTGCTAGTAGGCCTGATATTATGTTTGCCACTTATCTTTGTGCTCGTTATCAAGCCAATCCAAAAGAATCTCATTTGGCCGCTGTTAAAAGAATTTTTAGATACTTAAAGGGAACTCCCTCATTGGGTCTCTGGTATCCTAAAAATTTTGTGTTTGATTTAATGGCATATACAGATTCTGATCATGCAGGATGTACGCTGGACAGAAAAAGTACCTCTGGTAGTTGTCAACTTTTGGGAAATAGACTTATAAGTTGGACATCCAAGAAACAAAATTGTGTATCCACATCTACCTGCAGGAAATTTGAATATGTTCTTCTTGCTAGTTGCTGTTCACAAGTTATTTGGATGAAGACTCAACTCAGAGACTATGGACTGATATATGATAAGATTCCCATCTTATGTGATTCAGAAAGTGCCATTGCTATTACTGAAAACCCAGTCCAGCACTCCAAAACATAGCATATTGATGTCAGGTATCATTTTATCAAAGATCACGTAGAGAAGGGCACAATTGAAATGTATTTTGTCTCTACTGACTATCAACTAGCTGATATTTTTACAAAAGCTCTGGATGAGAAGTGTTTTTATTTTTTGATCAGCAAGTTGGGAATGATAAACATGTAAATCTTAATTCTTTTTATTACTCAGAACTGATCAGAGACCTCTGATCGATTCTGATGGTTTTATCCAGAAGCATTCAGAAGTCTCTGACCATCTCTGTTGAAGATTCTTATTCCTTTATATCCAAGTGACAACAGAAAGGAAGCATCTCTTGAAAAGCGAATGGGGAGATTGGTACAACTTCTAAGGGGGAGCTTCGAGCTTGTTTCAAGGGGGAGAAAAATTAAGTCTAACTTCTGTTAGCTGTCCTCTGCACACTCTTTTCTTAAAATGATTATTTTAGATTTGTTTATTCTGATTAACTCTTGCCATCAAGGTTATTCAGAATTTTCTGATTTAACTTAATCTTTTCTTGAAAATTTTGTTCTTTTGACATTCTTAAGTCAAATATTTTATTTGTCTTATTTTTCTTCTGAAATTTTAAACATAAATAAGTCTATTTTTTTAACTATTGCCGTCACGGTTAATTAAAAAATTTTCTTATTATTTATTAATTTCTTAAGAAACATTTCACTATGAAAATATTAAACTTTCATTTGGATCCAAATTTTTTTTTCTTTCCAAATGTCTGATTTTAAATTCATTACAAAGGATTAATAAAAAAATTGTTTAATCAAATTAATTTTTTTTTTGATTAATTTTTTTTCTTATTAATCTCTTTCTAAATTTTTTTGGGGATAATCAAACGGGTTATCTTTGATAAACCTTTCAGTGACTCATCACACGGTTTTTGCTTTACACATGTCTTTCATTGTGTGATTGCATGACTACACGACTGTGTGCTTACCTAAGCATAACTGAATCGTTTTTTTCCCTTTTCCCCAAATTCAAAAACCCTTCCCTTTCCACCAAAACTCTCTAGTTCTCAACATCTCTCATATATAAACCCTATTCACAGTATCTCGTCTTCTTCCTCGCGATTTCTACAGTATTTGCTTCCCCACAGTAATTCTTCCAAAGATACCTAACCAATCTTCAATTGTCTCCCAACTTGCAAACCCAAATGTCAATGACGATGAAGGTCGTCTTGTTGATTCCACCGCTGACAGTGTTCCAATCGTCAAATTGCCTTTGAAGGCAAACAATGTGCAGGTTCTACTCGATCCCAACACCTATTTCGCTGAATTCAGAGTCTTGGTTGAATTTCTTCAACAACATCAACTGAACCGTGCTCTAACCTTGACAAATCCAAATGTTCCTGAGCTCTATGTCCAAGAAGTGTGGCAATCCATGTATATAGCTGATGAAGAAACCCTGCATGGAAATTTCAGTCATCCCAATACCCCTGAAAATGCTGTGGAAATACCCATCACCAAGAAGAAAATTGCCAGGTATTTTCACTTGACTTCCTCTACACTTGAAGATCATAATGAGATTGTGCCAAACCCTGTCCTAGACCAGAATCCATCCCCTGAAGCCCTGCTCTCATTTGTTCAAATTTTGGGATATAAGGAGCAATTATCCAAACTTTCTGAATTTAAGCGCAAGAAACTGCCCCCTATGTGGAATACTCTTATCTCCATTCTCAACAAAAGCCTCACATGCAAAATTGGCTCTCAAGACCAAGCCAGCAGAAACATCCTTACAATTATGTATGGACTGTACTTTAACCGTCCTCTGGATTACGCAAGTCTCATCTTTCAAGAGATCAAAGTCGTTGTTCACACCAAAGTGTCTCTCCAGAATCAAGGAAAACCACTGCCTGCTTTGATGTTTCCAAGGTTTTTGTCTCTTTTCAAATACCCAGCGATTGGTGCTCTTAAAGCTCCTATGATCCAACCATTCTGCAAAATCGCTTCAATGAGCTCCCATAAACCAACTATCGACATCAACGTTTATTCATCTCCAAGGGAACTCTCCAGGTATATGCTTGACCTTATTCCTTCCACCTCTCTCTATCTCTTATCCTATAAACGCTCTATGGTATTCTCAGAACAGAGAATACCTACCCCAGAGCTCTTAGAGCCAAATGTAGGAAGTAAGGGGTCAGGTGAGGCTGAGGTTGAAAATAATACGAGTGCAAATCCGAGTGTTTCTACCCATGCCGACCTCTTAATGCAAGAGGCTACTGAAGATGTCCATAGAGACACATTTGAGCGTAACTCTCCTTCTTCCCAAAGGGATCCCACATATGCTGAGGTAGATGTCAACACATCTACTTTCATTGAACAAGGACCACCCAGTCCAAACCACCCAGAAACCATCCGATCAGAGGATAATTCTTCATCTTCTGCATCAAGCACAACCGCGGAAACCTCCTCTTCTTCATCATTCTCTCAACAAAATGATGATGATAATATAAGAGTTCATTTGCCCCAGAACTCGCCACACTCCACACACAATGTTGATGTCTCTGTGACCAACAAAGTCATAGGAACCTCAGAAGATAAGTCCATATCTTCTGATAGTTTAGAAGCTGAGGAAATCCTATCAGAGGGGTTACAGCCACAGGACGCACCACTTACTGGAGTGTTTACACTTCATCAAGGTAAGCACATTGTTTTCAGCACCTCATCCTCTGATGATGAGAACTCTGTTGAGACAATCAGAACAACCGAAGAGGTGCCTGTTAATCACAGCCCTCGAAGACAGGTTGGAAGTCCCTCCACACTCAACGTCAAAACAGGTGTGAATGAGGGCCTCTCTAAACGCGAGAGTGAAGGGGCTCCATATGTTGGAGAAACACCGGTTACACATTCTGAATTTGTC
Source organism: Silybum marianum (assembly GCA_036898165.1). Lineage (NCBI taxonomy): Eukaryota > Viridiplantae > Streptophyta > Magnoliopsida > Asterales > Asteraceae > Silybum > Silybum marianum. The sequence goes on along the minus strand of CM072528.1, from coordinate 26,638,941 downwards.
ACCAATGCAGCGTTTCAGGCATTTGGTGATAAAATTCAGAGATCTGTGGAGGATCTAAAACTATCCTTGGATTCTCAAAATGCCATTCTTCTGGCAATTCAAAACAAACAAAGACAGCATATACAAACTCTGGAGGCACTCAGAGAGCTTATTTCTACAACTGCAGCAGCTCATCAGAACCAAGCTTCTGATCATTTTTCTTCTTTGCATAAAGGCATCCAGAAAAACTCTGACGCTATCTTTTTCATACCTGATGCAATTCCATCTCCAGAGGTCACCATCTCTGTTGATGAATATAGTTCTTTAGTGGCAGATCTCAACAAAATTATTAAAGCTGTTCATCCCTCTGAAGACAACTCTGAGTCCTCTCTGGTAAAGAAGTCCGACATGGCAGTTTTCCAGAAGGCCATGCTTGACAGAATTAATTCTCCCTCTTCTAAATATGTCTCCAAAACAACTGCAAGCACTTCAAATGTGGATTTGAAGCTCTCATCTATGGACACCTCTCTCTCTCAACTTACAAATCTTGTAAGTTTTCTTTCTGATGCATTTAACACCAGGAAAAAGGCTAAGGAGGAGCGTGTTTGCAGAAAAGCAGAGCTTAAACGGAAAAGGTCTGAGGATCAGGATCCTTCAAAATGTAAATGTATTGATCGACAACTTTTACAAACACAATATAATGCTATTTATACAGATACAAAAACAGAAAGTCAAAATGCTAGCCAATTACAAAGTGCCATGTGTCTAAAAGGGAGCGTCTAACAACAATTAGTTATAACAAGAAGAGTGTGTTGACTTTTGTAGACATCTCTTCTTTGACTCATACTTTAATTTCTAACATTCTCCCCCTAAGTATGAAGTCAAAAAAAAACTTTCTTCAGAGAGGATCAACAGCAGCAATGATACTTGAAATATTATCGATAAGCTCTCTCGTTCTTCCGAAGTCCATCAAGTCTTTTCTCTACTTTCTTTGCAACATACGGATTTGTCGTGTCTAAGCCAAAGATAGCACTTGATGATGTAGACTACCTCAGAAGAGTATTTGTGAGCTTCTTTGATGCGAAAGAAGCTCTTTCCATTTGGTCTTTTGAAAATGATTCCCTCTTCTGGTTCAGTAAGAAGTCTACCCACTCTGAATTTGCTTATCCCTTCAAGTTCCTCATTTGGTGCAGAGATAGCCAGATTATCCATTTTAAATTTTAAGCCAATCTGGAAGTCGACCTGCCTTTTGTATCTAATGTATGATTTCATACATAGAATAATTCTAGTGTAGGCAACATGGTCTTGTGGATCTTTGCGTTCGAAAATTTGAGTCTTCATAAATTCTTCCGGAAAAATGAGATCACTGGATGGATGGACAACGAGATCATTATCACATATGTAATAACTCTTGTTGTTTGATCTCGACTACCTCGTAGATTGTGTACCAAATGGGTGTATCTTGAAAGCTGCTTATGTTTCATGGCTGTGATCTTTGTAATTGGAGCAGTAGTGAAAACCGTCTTTCTGTCTTGTTTATGAGCCATGAAGTTATCTTTAACTTCATTGCTTACATTGTATTGGTTTGCGAAGTTAGGCATCATGAGATAAATCTTCTGATCTGTTGGAGCATACATGTGACTTTTCTCAACTTCAAGTGTTGGAAGTTCAATGTTTCCAACTTTGTTTAATTTTTCTTCAAATTCTCCTCTTCTGATCTCTTCTCGCTTTTGAGCGGCCTCTCGCTTCCGACTCTTGCTCTTTCTTGACTTCAAAATTTTGTCTTTGTAGTTCTTCTTCAAGTCTAGCCTTCTCTCTTTCCAGATTCTCTCTTTCAGCCCTCTCTATCTCTATTTGTTCTTCAACAATTAGCCTCTGGCGTATTATCTCTTCTTCTTTTTCTTTTTCAGCTCTGAACACTTCCTCATCCTCCTCTCTGGCCCTTTCTTCTTTTTCAGCTTTAGCTCTTTCCTTTGCAGCTTTAGCTCGTTCTCGTTCTTCGTGAGCTCTGACTATTTCAGCCCTTTCAGCCGGAGAGCTCGGGATTCTGCTTTTTCCCATAACATCCAGAATGAACTTAGCTAGATCTGGATCTCTGGGTAGAGGCCCAGAATGCGTAGCCAGAGGTGTTGGAGTGATTGGCACTTGTTTTGAAGAAGAAGGTTGCTGTGATGGTTTTGGAGTTGAAGAGTCAGCGGTGGTCGTGTTTGGTTCTGGTGGTGTTTGTTTGGCTTGCTTAGGCTCAGGACCTTTCTCCCCCTTCTGAGAATCAGGATCCTGATCCTCAGAATGTTTTCTTTTCAGCTCTGCCTTTTTGCAAGCCCTTTCTTCTTGGCTTTAAACGCCTCAGCAATAGAAGAAACCAGAGGCACGAGTTGAGATAGAGTAGATTCGATGGCAGCAATTTTCTGGTCTGTTGAGGATGTGGAGGGCTTGGAAGAGTACTTTGAAGCGATGGAAGACATTCGCTCAAGAATAATCTTCTGGAAAGAGGCGAGATCAGATTTCTTGACGAGCGTAGACCCAGAGGGATCATCAGAAGGAATGATGGTCTTGATAATCTTCTGTATATCGGCCACCAGAGAGCTGTAGTCTTTAGAGATAGGGAAGTCAGAGGCACGTAGAGATTCTGGAAGTTGAGAGATTGCCTCTGCATTTGCTTGAAGACCATTATTCAATAGCAAAAATTGTTCAGCAAAATAGGCCTTCTGATCTTCTTGAGAGGTACTCATTTGGCGCTGAAGATCTGCTAAGAGAGAGTTCTGACTTTCAATTTTAAATTGAAGGCTCAGAAGAAGAGAGTTGTTAGTGGTCACGGATAATTTTAGATCTTCCACAGATCTCTGAATTTGATCAGCAAATGCCAAGAACACTGCATTTGTGACGAAATCAAAAGATGTAACCGGTGCATCTCCAACACATGGAGCCCCTTTACCCTCGCGTTCAGAGGGGCCTTCTACACCTGTTTTGACGTTGAGTGTAGAAGGACTTCCAACCAGTCCTTGAGGGTCATTATTCACAAGCTCCTCTTCGGTTGTTCCGATCGTTTCAACATTATCCTCATCATCGGAGGATGAGGTGCGAAGACGATATGCTTACCTTGGTGAAGTGTAAACACTCCGGTAAGAGGTGCATTCCTAGGCTGTAACCCCTCTGATGGGAATTCATTAGCATCTATCCTAGGAGAGGATGTGGACTCATCCTCTGTGCGTATTGGTATGTCAGTCACGGAGACATGAACATGTGGTGAAGGAAGTGGCGAGTTCGGGGCGAATGAACTCTTATATTATCATCATCATCCTTTTGGGAGGATGATGAAGTGGAGGTGCTTTCCCCGGATGAATTTGATTCGGAATAAGAAGTATCCTACGAACGAGTTTGGTTTCTTGGTGGTTTGAACTGGTCGTTCTAAGTCAATGAGTGGAGACGTGGTGACATCAACCTCGAAGTTGTGGTTGCCCTTTGGGGAATAGGAGAGGAACACTCATATGTGTCTACGAGGACATCTTCTCGTACCTTCATTTAATAGAAGGTCGGCATGGGTAGAAGCACTCGGATGTTCACTCCTATTTTTCTCAAGCTCATGCTCACCGGACCCTCGACCACCTACACCGGCTCTAAGTGCTCGGGGTAGGAATTCTGTTCGAGAAAACCATAGAGCTTCTATAGATTTGGAGATTAGAAGAGCTAGATGGGATTAGGTTTAGCATGTACCTGGATAATTCTGCGGGTGCGAGTAGCCGATCTTGTCGATGGTTGATCTATGGGAGCTCATTGATGCAATTTTGCGGAATGGGCTGAATCGGGGAGCTTCGATTGCCCCAATTGCGGGATGAGTGATGAGAGATAGAAATCTTGGGAACATGAGTCTTGGTAGTGGCTTTCCACGACTACGATGGATCACCTTAGTGTGCACAGCTGCTTTGATCTCTTGGAAGATGAGACTTGCATAGTCCAAGGGTCGATTGAAGAACATCCCATACATTATAGTCAGAATGTTTCGGCTAGCCTGATCCAGAGAACCTATTTTGCAGGTTAGGCTCTTGTTGAGAATGGAGACGAGTAGATTCCACATTGGGGGCAACTTCTTCCTCTTGAATTCGGACAGCCTTGTAAGAGGTTCATTGTAACCCAGAAGATTTATGAAGGCTAGGAGGGCTTCTGTGGAAGGGTTTTCTTCTAGGGCAGGATTGGGAATGGTTTGCCCATCCACTTCGATCACAGAAAGGGGAAGATGGAAATATTTGGCAAGTTTTCTTTTGGTGATGGGGATTTGAACAGCAATTTCCACTTGTTCAGGATGGGTGAAAGAACCGGCGAGTGTTTCATCAGTTTCGATGATCATTGTTAGCCACAGTTCTTGGACATAGATTTCAGGGATGTTTGGGTTGGTTAGGGTTAGGGCTCGATTCAACTGGTGTTGTTGTAGAAACTCGATCATGATGCGAAATTCTGGTTGATAAGTGTTAGGGTTGAGCGTGCACACATTGTTCGCCTTCAATGGCAGTTTCACAATGGGAGTACTATCCGCAGTGGAATCGATGATTCTTTCTTCATCATTGTTGGAAGGACGGGCACAGTTGGAAGCCATTTTGAAATTTCGAATGCTTGACAATAGAAAACTTTGTCTTTGCAAAGAGAATGAACACTGATTTAGGGAATTTTTGCGAGGAAGAAGATGAAGGTTGAAATTGGGGGTTTTATGTGAGAGAGAAACTGTAGAATGGGAAGGGGTTATTAAGTTTGGGGAGAAAAAAAAACGGTTCATTTGAGCTGATGTAAGCACGCGGGTATACACATGCAGTGTTTCGATTGGGGACACGTGTACGACGAGACACATGTATGATGATGATTTAGTAGCAGAGGCTGTTTTTCTTAAAAGCAGAAATAAACAAAAGTAATAAAAAATCTGTTTAATTAATCAATTAATTTTGAATTAATTGAATAAACACAGATTTTAATCTTAATTTTATTTATTTAAGTTTAAAAATCAGTCAAGTGAAAACAAAAATCACATGAGAGTTTAGTTTCTATAAAAGAATAATAAAGAAGAATTTGCATTAAACATATAGATTTAAACAACCTTGGAGGCAAGAGTTGATTGAATTTATATATTTAATGGAAATTATAAGAAATATCAATTTATAGAAAATTTAGTTGAAAAACATGTCGACTTGATTTATATTTAAAAAAAAATTTGAAATGAATCAAAAGTCTAAGAGACCTTGGCGGCAAAAGAAACTCAGAGCAGATAGATTCAAATAAAATTTAAGTGAAATAGTAAATCAGAAGACAGCTAACCAGAGTTAGACTTAGACGAATATCTTCTGCATTGTGAAACTCCCCCTTGAATGGTAAACTCCCCCTTGAATGGTGAACTCCCCCTGTAGTAGCTTCTTTACCTCGTTTCTCAATCTGCACTTTATGATTTCTCTTGAAAGAAAAATATTATTATGAAACAGAAAATCAGAGTAACTCAGAGGCTTCTGAAGTGTTCTGAAGAGTTCAGAAAGCATCAGAGACTTCTGATGATGTCTGAAGTATCGTCAGAATAGTTCAGAGGCTTCTGGATGCTTCTGAAGAAATAATTGTTACATATTAAGCATTCCCAACTTGCTAATTAAGAAGTTAAAACGTCTCTCATCAAGAGCTTTTGTGAAAATATCAGCAAGTTGATAATCAGTAGAAACAAAATACATTTCGATTGTACCCTTTTCGACATGATCCTTGATGAAATGATACCTGACATCGATATGCTTTGTTTTGGAATCGTCGAATCGGATTTTCCGTAATGGCGATAGCACTTTCGAATCACGAGAGGATGGGAATCTTATCGTATATCAGACCATAATCTCTGAGTTGGGTCTTCATCCAAATAACTTGTGAACAACAACTAGCAGCAGCAACATATTCAGCTTCTGCTGTAGATGTGGATACGCAGTTTTGTTTCTTGGATGTCCAACTTATAAGTCGATTTCCCAGAAGTTGACAGCTACCTGATGTACTTTTCTGTCAAGCTTACAACCTGCATGATCAGAATACGTATACGCCATTAAATCAAATCCCGAATTTTTAGGATACCAAAGGCCCAACGATGGTGAACCTTTTAAGTACCTAAAAATTCTTTTTACAGCGGCCAAATGAGACTCTTTAGGATTGGCTTGATAACGAGCACAAAGACAAGTGGCAAACATAATATCAGGTCTACTTGCTGTTAAATATAAAAGAGAACCAATCATTCCTCCGTAGCCGGTAATATCAACGGATTTACCGGAGGAGTCGAGTCCTAATTTCATACCGGGAGAGATAGGTGTTTTCGTGGATGATGAGTTTTGAAGATGAAACTTTTTAAGCATGTCGAAACATATTTTGCACGATTTATAAAGATACCGGAGGTGCTTTGTTTAACTTGAAGTCCTAGGAAGAAAGTTAATTCTCCCATCATACTCATTTCAAATTCAGTTTCCATCAACTTAGAAAACAAATCAACTTCTGTTTGATGAGTAGAACCAAATATTATGTCATCCACGTAAATTTGAACTATAGTTAACATACCTTTGCCTCTTTTGATGAACGAGTTGTATCGATTTTACCTTTTTCATATCTTTTCTTTGATCGAAATTTCGATAGTCGTTCATACCAGGCTCTTGGGGCTTGCTTTAGACCATACAAAGCTTTGTCAAGAAGATAAACATATTACGGATATCTTGCATCTATGAAACCATCGGGTTGTTCAACATACACTTCTTCTTTTAGACATCCATTAAGAAATGCACATTTAACATCCATTTGGTAGACTTTGAAGTTTTTGTATGCGAGAAAGCCAAGAATAATCTTATTGCTTCTAGTCTTGCAACGGGAGCAAAGGTTTCATCATAATCGATACCTTCCTCTTGACGGTAACCTTTAGCCACCAAACGAGCTTTATTTCGACAACAATTCCATCTTCATCCTTTTTGTTCCTAAATACCCATTTTGTGCCAATAGCAACTTTGCCTTTTGGTAAAGGAACAAGACGCCAAACTTTATTTCTTTCGAATTGAAGTAGTTCTTCCTGCATAGCATCCACCCAGCTTGGTTCAACTAAGGCTTCATGTACACGTTTAGGTTCGATCATACTAAGAAAATTAACAAAGAATGCTTCATTTACAGTAGCAGATCGTGTTCTGACCCCCTCAGAAGGACTACCAATTATAAGATCCGGTGTGTGAGATTTAGTCCATTTCGTCATTACGGGTTGAGAAATTGATTGGGTTGTTTTATTTGACGAAATGATTTCATCCGGAAACACAAAATCTTCTTTATTTTCTTCGTATGTCCTTCTGGTATCTATTTTGTCACCTGTCCTTGTGTCTCCCCCTCAGATGATGGAACAGAAGTAGCTTCTGGACTGGTAGATGTAGGAGTAGTGGGAACTTCTGGACAAATAGACGTGACAGATGAAACAGAAGAAGCAGGACCAGAGAGAGTAATGCCTGAGGCTTGAAGAATATCTGGTATCTGCAAATGTGGAGGTGACATAGCTTCTGACACAACTTCGTCGCCCAGAAAATCTTGAAAAATAGCATCAATCTCGGATTCTCTGGAACCTGAAAGATAGTCAGAAGTAACAGTATTAAGCTTGAGTTCTGAAGTAGAGTGTTCGGAAGTCAGTTGGGTGTTATCATCGAAGTCAATGTTGATGCTTTCCATAACAGTTTTTGTTCGTAAGTTAAAAACTCGGAAAGCTCTTGAATTTAACGAGTAGCCTAAAAATTTAGCTTCATCGGACTTCGGATCAAATTTGCCAAGATTATCTCCGTCGTTTAAGATAAAACATCTGCAACCAAAGATATGAAAAAATTTTACAGATGGTTTTCTTTTATTAATCAGCTCATAAGAGGTTTTGAGATGCCTCTTGACAATAATTGAACGGTTTTGAGTGAAACAAGCAAGAGCAACAACGGCTTCGGCCCGAAGTGAATTGGGAGACCGGAAAATTTGCGAGCATCGTTCTGGCTGCTTCAACCAAGGTTCTGTTGCGACGTTCAACTACACCGTTTTGTTGTGGAGTGCGAACAGCAGAGAAGTTTTGAGTAATTCCTTGTTCAACAAGATACGATTCAAGCTTGGCGTTCTTGAATTCTGTACCATTATCACTTCGAAGCTGCTGAATCTTCTGATGTAGAAGAACTTGAATTCTGGTCATCATATTCTGTAGTACCACTGGGACTTCTGACTTTTGACGAACGAAAGCAAGCCAAGTATATCTGGAAAATTCATCAATTAGTACCAGAATATACTTTTTACCAGATAGACTCTGAATTGCAATTGGACCACAGAGATCCACATATAATAATTGCAGAGGTCTAGTACAAGAATGATCACTTTTTGTTTTATGAGATGCTCGTTTAATTTTGCCCATTTCACATGCAGGGCAGAGGTGATCTTTTTGAAAATGAATATCTGGAAGTCCAGATACCAGTTTGTTTTTAACAAGCATCTCAAGATTATTAAAATTTAAGTGAGACATTTTATGATGCCAGAGCCACGCAACTTCACTCTTTTTGGAGATGAGACATAAAGTTTCCTTACCATCCTTAGAGATAAAATTCATCATATACAAGTTACCTTTCCTGTCTGCTCTCCAAAGTTATTCACCTGCCTTAGAGAATAAATAACAATGTTTTTCATCAAATACTACTAGTATTTTAGAATCACAAAGTTGACTTACACTAAGGAGGTTATGTTTCAAGCCAGAAACATGAGCTACCTTTGATAAGGTGATATTACCTTCTTGTAGAGTACCGTAGCCTTTTATTTGACCCTTACCATTATCACCAAAAGTTACTACTCCACCTGATTTGTCCTTGAATTGGGATAGTAAATTTTGGGATCCCGATCATGTGCCTCGAGCATCCGCAGTCAAGATACCGAGATATGCACACGCTGTTTCTGCAATCAAAAATCAGAATTTCTTAGGTACCCATCGCATAATGGGTCCTTTTATGTTAGCTTTTGGAGTATGCTCGTTTTTTGATTTAACAGAAGGTAAAGACTTTATTTCCTGTGAATTGGAATGATCAGAGGTTTGCGAGAAAAATTGTTTTAACTTTAAGAACAGTGAAAAACATTCAGAAGACTGAAACATAGAAGATTGAATTGAATTTTCATTGCGAGAATGGTAATTACAATTATTCTTTCTAAAGTCTTTTCTAGTATCAGTTGTTCTAGAGAACCTATCTAGACTAGACTTTTGTTTTAGTTCTGACTTTTTCTTCTCTGTGTTCTTCCTCTGATCTACTTTTGCAGAAGCTCTGTTATTTACTGAAAAAGGAACATAAGAATTAGAGGATTTCCATTTGCCTTTTTGAATATTAGTAAACTTCGGAAGAGTAGAGTTTAAAATCTTTTGATTTTGCACTTTGTTTTTGAGTTCTGCCTCTTTCTCAAGTTCAAGACATGTTTTGGCTTTGAGACACATATCTAAGAAGTCTGGATGTATAGATACTGATTTTCTCGGTTCTGCAACAGAAACAGGAAGAATAGGTATACCACTTGAAAGTTTAGCACAATCTCTATTAGAAGCTCTGATTTCTTGAGATTTATCAGTATACAAATAATCATCCTTTTTATCAATAATTTCTGAATTATTTGTGATAACTTTTGATGATTTAAAAGACTTAATTTCTAAATTTGAAAGGTAATTTTCAGAGTTATCAAAAAATTCTTCATCATTATTGTCATTCTCCCATGGATACGTAATCTCAGCTAAGCTTTCTTGAGTTTCAGAAAGATGTAAATCTTCAAATGAACAGGGAGAGATCTCTGGATGATTCTCACAAAGAGTTTCATTTCTAAAACACTTATCCAGAGTAGAGAGAATATCGTTTTCAAACATAAGTCGTAGATCTTCCTCTCGCCTCGACTTGGAACAAAAATATCCGCCTCTGGATTCAAAATTGTATGTTTATTTGAACCAAAATTGAAAATATCATCTTTCTTCTGAACTTTATTTAGATCAACATTTGTTTTACAACAATATTCAATATTTTCGAATTTAAGTTTGCTTTTTTTATGATGGTTTTCATATCTAGATTTTTTAAAAATAGATTTTTCATACAAAATTGGAAACCTTGGCTTCTGTATTTGTCCAACACAAAAAACAGATTTCAGATCTGACCTTTTCTTACACGTGTAGGGATCTAGGTCCTCGAAACCAAGTCCAGATCTTCCTACTTGTGTGTTAATTTTGTCATGAACCTTCTGTGCATCCAGATATGTTATAATCTGTAGCTTTTTCTGTTGAAGTTCAATGTGTAAAAATTCTCTCTCTTTCTGAAAATAGTTTTTAAGTGCTACAGAGTTGAGTCTATCACTCTCTTTGTCTCTGATTTCTTTCTCTTTTCCTTCCAGAAGTTTATTGAGATTCAAAATTTCCTTTTTAAGTTTTTTTTCAGAAAGTTTTAAACTCATGGAAATCGTTTCCTTTGCAGTATTTAATTCGAGTTTTTCTTCTATAAGTAAATCCATTTCTCTTTTGAAAATATCTCTTTCCCTTTTGATTGTAGAAAGAGTTTTCTTAGTACTTTTTCGTAATTTCTTTTCGATTGTGAGTTTCAGTTTTAGTTCCTCAAAATTGTTTGATAACATCACAATCGTTTGTTCAAGCTCAGATGATCCAGAGAAATTACTAACCGGTGACTCAGAGGGTTGATCCTCTGATTCGTTTGTGTTTGCCATTCCACAGAACATGGCTTCATCACCGCTGGATTCATCTTGCACCCAGTTTTCTTTTTCTGCAAAGTGTGCTCTTTCAGTGACATTGTACTTATATTTGTTTTTGTAATAAGTCTTATCCTTTTCCAGAGCTCCTCTGCAATCTCTCGAGTAATGTCCGGGCTTGCCACATCTGTAGAGACATCTTTCTTCCTTTTTAATTCTTCTTCTTTCTTCTCTTCTTCTCGTTTTCTCTACTCTGTACTTCTTGTTTAGGAACATAGGGACGATCAAATCGTTTATTTCCTTTCAAAGACCTATTTCCAAAACGATTAGTAAATTGCTTGGTTATTAAAGCCAGAGAGTCAGCAAACGTTTTAATTTCATCATCTGATTCAGAGTCATCTTCTGGAGCAGTCTCTGATATGAAGGCCTTCGATTTCTTCCTGTCATCACTTCGTCTTCTGATTCCTTTTGTTTCTGAGATCAAAGCCAGAGGACCTCCGATGTTTGTTCTTTTCTGAACAACTTCTTTTTCATGAGCTTGCAGTGTACCGAATACATCATGCAGCGACCATTGTTCAAGGTCCTGATTGGCTTGTAGTGACATGGATAGATTTGACCATTCAGGGTTTAACCTTTTGAGAAATAGAACATTGTTGTCTTCCTTTGATCTAACAATGTCACATCTCTTGCAGAGATTAATCAGATTGTTGAATCGATGAAATGTTTGTTCCAGAGATTCATCAGTCAGCGCTTGAAAACTATTATATTCATTTAGAGCTTGGGCTCTTCTGTTCTTTTTCATTTTCGCACCACCTTCTAAGAGATTCTCCAGTTGATCCCATAAATCTTTTGCTGTGTCACATGAGTCCAGAGATTGAAAAATCTCATTTGGAATGGCCATTATCAACAGAGACTTAGCTTTCTTAGCTAATTCCACCTTAGCCTTTTCTTCATCAGTCCAGTTATTCCTTGACTTCTGAACCAGTCTTGCTGGTACCTCATCTGTATTTGCAAAGTACGGAATTCTGGGAATAGTAGTGGTGGGAACAAACGGACCGTTTTGAATAATTGGATATAACTCAGCATCCAATCCCTCATAGAAGTTAACCATTCGAATCTTCCATTGTGAGTATTCATCACGTACAAGAGTTGGAGGTTTAGTCAGGGACCCAGACGTATAAACAGCATTCAAGCTCGAATTTGCCATTTGAGTAGGATAGAAGAGAAAATTTGAAGATTTGAAAGAAATTTAGAACAATTAAATCTCAATTTGATAGAAGAACAGGTCGATAATATCACTGTTTCTTCAGATTACAAAATGAATGACTCAATTTAAGAGAAGATTGTTAACGATTTAACAAAATCTCGTAAAACAGAGTGGATTAATAAACAAATTTTGAATCTGAGAAAATACTGTTCGATCGAAAGGAATTTCTTCAATGGAAGAGATCTAATAATCAATAGATTGATTAGAAAGCTCTGATACCAATTGTTGGTTCCAGATTCCTTTAAACCGATTGTTAATTGAGAGTATTGAATCAAAGTGAAATGCGGAAGCAGATCAATTAACAATTTAAATCAATAGAACAGTAAACAGAATGAAGAACAAAGATTATGAAATGATAACTTTGAATCAAAGTAGACAAAGTTATGAATTACGCACAGTATTCTTCAAAATGTAAATGTATTGATCGACAACTTTTACAAACACAATATAATGCTATTTATACAGATACAAAAACAGAAAGTCAAAATGCTAGCCAATTACAAAGTGCCATGTGTCTAAAAGGGAGCGTCTAACAACAATTAGTTATAACAAGAAGAGTGTGTTGACTTTTGTAGACATCTCTTCTTTGACTCATACTTTAATTTCTAACAGTTGCAATGGAACTCTCATGGCAATCAGAGATCGTTTGGTAAAAAGACAAAATAGAAGACCAAAGAATCTGAGCAATGAAGATTGGGAGAAGCACAAGAAGCTTGCAAAAGAGATGGTGAGAATTGCTGAATCATTACTTGAATACAGAAGCTTAATTCTGGAAGATGTTAGAGAAATTCTGAACTTCTGGAAGTATGATCTGAACTTTTGAAGCTAAGGGGGAGATTGTTAGAGATATCATAATAGCTTCAAAAGGCACTGGGTTCTGAAGGTATAAAGATCTGAATAATAAAGATTCAGAACTCAGAAGAAAAGACAAAAGCCTAATGCATAACTTCTGAAGTGTCAACTTTAGAAGTTCTAAAGAGGTTCTGAAGACACTTCTGAAGAAGATCTGAAGAAGTTCAGAACCTGTTCTGAACTTGTCTGTCATATATGTACTGTCACTTTAGCCTTTCTATTTCTTGTATAAATAGATAGTTTGTTAGATAGTTAGAACTAATGTTTCTATTAGCCTTGTAAAGACATATTTTGTAATACTGTTCATCTTATCAATACATACAACATTTGGCTATCATATTACTGTTCAAATTTATATAAAACAGTGTATCACAGTAAGAACGGCATATTACACCTTGTTGGTAAAACAACCATTTAAAGAGTTTTACAAAAGTGTTTTCAGAAATTCCAATTGGATTATAAACACAACACACAAAGTTGAATGCACACATCTTTCATTAGTTGACAGATTGCACATTTAACTTTAATAAATTGGTTAATGTCTAACTCATAAAAGAAAACTCCAGAAGAAGAATTTTGCATTATGGACAAATATTCAAAGAGATATTAACACGCAAAATAGGGTTTACCTACTGGTGGTTTCACAGTTTGCACACCTAAAATGTTTTAGGTGTTTGGAGGGTCAAAACTCCATATTTTCGTGTGATTCCACTTGAAAACAAAAGATAACTCTTAAAATGGACTCTGAAAGGAAAAATCATCCTTTTTGATTTAGTTTTGGAGGAGATATGGCCATTTGAACATGCATGCACAAATCTGTCAGATTTGGACAGATTGCACACTCATTTTGTTTTGATTAATTGAAACCCCAAATCACAACATCTTTGAGTGAAACTAGTGGCATTTGAAAGGTGACTCATTAAAATAAATTCTAGAAGAAAAATCAAGTAATTTGGATGAATATTCAAAGAGTTATGGTCGTTCAAAGTAGGGTTTACCTACTGATGAACTTCCAGATGCCGATTCATTTTGTTATGAGCATTTGGGGGGTCAAAACTCAATGTTTTTGAGTGAGACGACTTGGATTAGAACCCCAACTCACTAAATAAACTTTTAGAAAAAAGATTCATGATATTTGAACATATTATTTGCAAGAAATGGACGATTTATGCACATGCATAAAATCTGTCAGCACCAAAAATCACTATTTTGTTGTTCAAAATCACATAAAATCATGATTTTCACCAATTTTCTTGAGTTTTATTGTTTGGGTCATAGATTACCACCATTATGTAAGCATTTTATATGTTTTTGGTGTATAATCTTTCCATAAACTCAGAATTTTCAGAAGTTAGAAGAAGGAGACTTAGAATGCATAAAAAAGTGGGGTTTTCACCCAAAAATGCTAAGAAAAATAAAGAGATGATGTTATTACTTACTTTGTTGAAGAAAGGAACCTATTATCTTCACTATTGTTGCAAAAATGTTGATTCTTGAAGGTGAAAATGGCTGGAAAGTGATGAAGAAGAAGTGAATGTTTTGAATATAAGACTCTTGAGTTTTTTTAGAGAGAGAGAGAGAGTTTTCTTTGAATTTGATTTTGCAAATGAGAGGAAAATGAAAAAAAAAACAATTTTTATATGTGAGCAGGGGGGGCGGCGGCCATGGATATGGGCCCCACCTAAATCCAACAAAAAAAAATTTAAAATTTATTTCAAGCCTCAAAAAAATGAAATTAGAAGTTCATTTTCTGATCAATTTTGGTCTTTTTCCTTCAAAATATAAGCCCAAAAGTGTTTAAATTATATAAATAATAAAAGTTTTATATTTAGCATTCTAAAACTATATATTTTATATAAGTTAGGTATAAATTAGAGCATTTGACATTATATAGGACATTTCAGCCAGTTACGGGCCGGAACCGGACTTTCTAAGCAACTACCGGAAATCCTAGAAATTTTTCGGCCAATCTAAGCCAACTAACTCCTATTCTTATATTTAATCTATATTAATACTAATAAACGTAATAAAAGCTAACCTGGAGGTTCAAATTTGACAGTTGTCACAACATACGTATAATAGTAATCTTGAATCATATAAATATTGAATTGATCTTGAATTCTTGAATTCTTGCGAAGATTGACCGAATTAAAATAGATTAGATTCAATTGGCTCTGGTACCACTTGTAAGTTCCCGTGTTAAGCAACAATCAAGAAATACTCCATTAATGTAGAATAGAAGTAGGCATGAAGAACAATTTTATTAAAGATCTCTATTAATATGAACGAATTACAATGGAGGGAGAAAAACTCTCTAATCGGCATGTCCCAAAACTCCCTGAGTTTTGTGTTTATAGAATAATGAACTCTGTCAATTAGCAAGCTAGCCCAAGACACTTATTTATAGGGTCCAATTACAAGTACAAGGCCCATGCCCATTAACCTCCCAAAGCCCAAAATACTAAAGACTACAAATATCTACAATTATATTTGACTTTGGTTAACTTTATAAAACTTTCACTAACTTGGGTTTCTGTGTCACATCCCGCTAAAGCGGAAACACGAGACGTGATAGCTCACGATTTCATAGCAATAGGACATGAACAACACCAATCATTCATTCAAATACATAAAATATTAAAATCGAAATTACATCTTACAAATCCAAAGTTTTTAACAAATTAAAGTAAGCAAAGTGTTCAAACGAAACCGTTTCAAATAAAACTTGATTGATGCCGACGCGCCCACATAACAAAACAATTCAGTTTATTTTTTTTTTACCCCTGAAAAGCATGATAAAACAAGGTCAACTACAAAAAGTGGGTGAGTTCACAGGTTTTCAATACTATAAACATCTTTTGCATAAATGAATTTTGAGCAAGATAACTTTTATGGCACTTAATGAATCTTTAAATTTCAAAACGTCACAAGGCATATTGTACCCTAATTTAAAGTAAGTTTTGAGCCACCACTAATCCTTTCGACCACAAACATCTTTATAATTCTACCTTAGCGGTGGGACTAAAACCCCACATATGTAGAACCTTTATTATAAGCAAAGTGCACCCCTACTTGTAAGCTTTTAGGTGGGATTGCTATCCGCACCCTTACTTGTCAGTTTTTAGGTGGGATTGTCAATCCAAACAGCGCTATCCACAATTACTCTCGGCTCCTCACTTGAGTTAATAGTAGTGTAGAAACGTTTCTTGGACATTTTACTCAAATACGAACTATTAGTGTACATGCCTTAGTGCCCATAACATCAATTTCATAATATTTCACATTCGATAATGTAATTAGCTCAAAATTTTCATTCAATCATGCTTTTCACCCAAAACGTATAAAACACTTTAAAAGAGGGGCTGTGAATACTCTCTTGATAGCAAAAAACTCCGCTTAGATATACGAAAACGTTCACTTGCCGGCCTAAAGTCTTCCTACCAAAGCAAGGTACACAATTAGTCACTTTTCCTTTTCGGGTCTAAAAGAATTAGGTCTTTGCTTGAATTAAAACCTATCTTGTGTAATGCCAATTTAATATATAAAGAGTTGTAATATATATTGTCCTTGATTTGTCCAAATTTTTATTTAACTCAAATTTTTAAAAGTTCCAACTAGTTTCACGTAAAATCATAACATTCCAGAAAGTTCATGATGGTTTTTAAGATATACCCCCTTACAAATCATCACCTAAATACATCTTTCTCATTTAATTTCTTACCCAAATTTTTGTATGGCTTAAATTAATGACTTAGCAATATTTTCTCAAAATATTACGAATTTTGGAGGGGTTTAAGTATTTAAATAGCTATTTTAACTTTTAAGGGTCACAATCTTCAAGACAGAATGCACAATCTGGAATTTACTATTTGTTGGAAGGTCAAAACTGGTCATTTTTCAATGATTCCAATTGGATTACAAAGCTGACACCTAAACCTAACTTCCCGAAAAAGAATCACTCTTTTTCATTAAGTTTTGAGAGAGTTATGACACTTTTAATATGCATGCGACAATCTGTCAGCTTTGAACAGATTGCACCTTTATTTTGTTTTAAAAGATTGAACCCCCAAATCTCCATCCTTTTGGATGAAACCAGTTGCATTAAAAATATAACTCATTAAAATAAGCTTCAACAGAAAAAATCAACCATTTTGGGTGACTAACCAAAGAGATATAGTCGTCAAGAGTAGGGTTTACCTACTGTTGGACTCACTGTTTTCACACTTGAAATGATTTAGGTGTTTGGGGGGTCAAAACTCCATATTTTTGAGTGATTCCACTTGGGTTAGAACCCTAACTCAGAGAATAATCTTTTAGATGAAGAGTCATGACATTTGGACAAGTATTTTGCAAGATATGGGTGACAAAAGTACTAGGTAGTAATCTGTCAGCAACAAAAATACCCTTTTTAATGAACAAAACCCACATGCAACTTCCTTTTTCCTACTTTCTTGTTTTCTAATGCTTGGGTCATGGATTACCACCATTATATGAACATTTTTTCATGTCTTTGGTGTATATCTCTCCTTAGAACCCATAAAATTCGGAGGTTAGACGAAAAGCAACTCAAATTGCAAGAAAAATGGGCTTTTCACCAAAATTTGAAAGAAAAAGATGAGATAAAGTTATTACCTTAATTGGATGATGAAAAGAACTTCAATATCTTAAATAATCTTGCTAAAGTGATGGATTTTTTTTGTGAAAATAGGCTGGAAATGGGGAGGAGAAGAGAGAAGATGAGAGAAATGAAGAGGTTTTGATTCAAAAATTTGGAGAGAAGATTGAAAATGAGGGAAAAATGAGAAAATGAGGTTTTTATATGTGGGGTGTTGGGCTTGGGGGGGGGGGGGGGGCGGGGGCGCCCATAAGGCCCAATTTCGTTAAAAAAATTCAATTTTTAAAAGCCCAAATTGTTGTTTAAGAGTTTGTAATAAAAAGAGAAATGAAATACAAGTAGTTTTAGGTCAATTTTTTTCAATTTTGGCAAAATGGTTAGGTTTTAAATTGGACTTCTATATTTGAAATTAGAATTTTATATCATCGACTCTTATTATATTTGGTGAAATTAAATGTTTTTGGCATTACATTAAGATAAATTTTATCTTATACTTGCAATAGCAGGCTATCGGGATTAGGCACTGGAAATCTAAGCCGGTTACGCACTTAACTATCTAATTATGCCATGCTAAGTTATTTTTTAAACTCATAGAAGCCCTAAACTATTGTTAACCTGAAGCTTCTGATTTGACAGTTGTCACAGTCTCCCGCTGATTAGAAGCCCTAAACTATTGCACACGCTTTTCCATACTATAATCTTCCCGAATAGGAAGGAAATGCGTTGATTTTGTAAGCCGATCTACTATAACCCATATAGAATCGTGTCCCTTTCCAGTTCTGGGTAGCTTGGTTACGAAATCCATGGTTATTTGTTCCCATTTCCATTGGGAAATTTCGGGTTGTTGAAGTAGACCGGATGGCTTATGACGTTCGGCCTTAACTTTAGCGCAAGTTAAGCACTTCTTTACGTACAAAGCAATATCTTTCTTCATTCCTGGCCACCAATAGTATTCCTTTGGTACCCTAACTCTATCTTCAAAGTAACGTACCCCATTCGACTTTGTCTGAAATTTAATTTCCAAGTGATGTAGGGTCTCGTTCCTTAGATTCTCCATCTTCGACGCTTCGACTCGAGCTTCAAGAATTTGAGTTTTTAAACTCGTCTGAACCAACATTCCCATAGCTCGTACCCTTGATGGCTTCACTCTTTCCTTTCTGCTCAATGCGTCGGCTACAACGTTAGCCTTGCCCGGATGGTACTTTATTTCACAATCATAGTCACTAAGCAACTCAACACATGTTCTTTGCCTCATATTTAGCATTTTCTGGTCAAGTGTTCGTCCCTAAAGGGTCTACAAGAGTTCAATAATAAGTAAACAGTTTGTAGAAGGGGGGGGGGAGGAGTTGAATACAAACACACATATTTTGGTTTTTAAATTAGTTTATATATCATAAACAAATTTACAGTTACAAGCGGAATAAGAACAAGTTTAAAACCTATTCTATTGTAACTAAGAAAAAGTAAGTTTGATGCACAATAGGAAGGAAGAAAGAATAAAGAGGGTTTAGGTTAGAAAGTAGCATGCATTTAGATGAAGAAGATATCTTCATCTTATTTATACCCGTTTGCATTTAATGCAAGACAAAAGGTATACGCCACTTGTCAAGCTTGGTTAGGAATCTTGTCCTTGCTAATAAGACAGCCATGCTTTTGGCCGAATATGAACAGTATCACATCAGATATGATGGGGACATAAGAGACAATTCATACGTCCTTTTCTGACAAGGTATTAGGTTTGTCTTTTGTGCATCGAGGATAAGATCAATATTTAATCTTGTAAAGGAAGCTTCATTTGATCGCTGATACTGAATCTTCATTTGATCGCTGATACTGAATCTTCAAGGATGAACTTCAGTATCGCTGAGGCTTCACAAGACTTCACACTTTGATTAGATAATCGCTGCTATCGCTGAACCGCTTCAGTTCACTTAGCTGATTATCTCTTTCTTTAGCTAGGGTCTTTGACTTTCGCTGAGTGGTCTTATGGTTTGATAGCTGATCTTCAGGTCTTCAGAGATTAGCTTGTTGTTCCTTGATCTTCAGAGATCGCTGATGGTAATCAGCGTGTGCTATACTTTGGAATTTCACTAAGTATACAAAAGGAATCATATTCAAATCATTGAGAGTAGTTATTATCAACAATCTCCCCCCTATTTGATTATGATTAAGAAACATAGGAAAATTGCTTTAAGAGACTAGTAAGAACTTAAGAAAACTTTGAAGTAAATTTTCTAAGTACTAATGATAGAGATATCATAATAGCTTCAAAAGGTACTAGGTTATGAAGATATAAAGATCTGAAGAAAAGATAAAGAAAAGCCTAAGACATAACTTCTGAAGTGCCAACTTCAGAAGTTCTGAGATATTCTGAAGAGGTTCTAAAGAAGTTCTGAAGACACTTCTGAAGGAGAGCAGAACCTGTTCTGAACTTGTCTGTTATGAATGTACTGTTACTTTAGTCTTTCTATTTCATGTATAAATAGATAGTTTGTTAGATAGTTAGAACTAACGTTTCCATAAGCCTTGAAAAAGACATATTTTGTAATATTGTTCATCCTATCAATACATACGACATTTGGCTATCATATTTCTGTTCTAATCTTTCCATATATTGATATCTTGATTGTTTGGGTCCTAATAGTTGGTATCAGAGCCAATTCATCTGTTATTGAAGATTTGTGAAAGAATTGTCAGATCTAACAGTTCTTGGTGTTCTTGATCGATAAATTTCAAATTCAAATCAGGTGAATTCTCGATCTTCTAACAATCAAAGATATCTAAAGAAACTGTCTCAATCGGATCTGAAACTAAACCACCAACTCTTTTCTTGGGGGAATACCATCAATGGAGAATCAGGATGATTCAATTTTTGGATAACATAGATGAAGCTTTAATGCAATCAATCACAAATGGCCCACTAGAGGTCTTTACTGAAATTCCAGCAGTTCCAAGAACTGAATCTACTCCTGAAATACTGGCGTCAAGAATTAAGAAAAGCCCCGGTATGTACAGCACTACTGAGAAAGCATAAGCTAAAGGTGACAAAAGAGCATTAACTCTTCTTACAATGGCTATTCCTAATGAGATATTCAATAGAGTAGATAGCTTAACATCTGCTAAAGCCATGTGGGATGAAGTTGAAGCTCAAATGCAGGGTAGTACGAAAGCCCAAGGACAAAGATTGAATATCTGTGTGGGTGCTTATGAAAACTTCAGGTATAAAGAGAATGAATCTATTACAGAGACTTATCATAGATTCAACAATATTCTGAATGATCTGAGAAGAAATGGTGTTCAGAAATCAATTTCTGAGATAAATAATAAATTTCTTAACAACTTGGGTAATGAATGGTCACGCTTCTCAGATAACATGGTTACTAGAAATTTATCAAGAAAATCCATTCATGATGTCTATGGTATTCTGTTTCAACAAGAAGACAAAATCAAAACAAGACAAAATGAACAAAAGAAGGTAAATGAAACAGTAGCCTTGTTAAGCAAGAAGTATAATAATTCTTTGACTATTTATGCTAAGAAGGTGTGTGAGATCC
The DNA here is from genome assembly GCA_036898165.1 of Silybum marianum. Classification (NCBI taxonomy): domain Eukaryota; kingdom Viridiplantae; phylum Streptophyta; class Magnoliopsida; order Asterales; family Asteraceae; genus Silybum; species Silybum marianum. The sequence continues at coordinate 26,617,970 of CM072528.1, read as the reverse complement.
CAGAGACAATAGTTTGTGATGGGGATGAATCAGATGAGGAGCTGAAAAGGATTTATGATAATATTGCTTTTATGACAAGGCAATTTACACAAAGATACAATCAAAAATATCAGAATAAACCTAGATCTGAAAGTGGACCTAAGAAAGGTCAAGAAGCTGGTCAATCTGAAGCATCTGAACCAGCAAGATGCTTCAACTGTGGAAAGCCTGGACATTATGCAAGACAATGCAAGATGCCAAAAGTCAAGAATTCAGGCTACTATGAGAAGAAGCATCTGTTAGCTAAGAAAAAGGAGCTAAATCCTGCTTTAGTGACCAAGTATGAAGAGGACTGGTTAAACTGGAGTGATGGAGATGATGATGAAGAAGTTGCTCATTATGCATCCAATTGCTATATGTGTCAAATGGATCAAGAGGAGAAAGACAAACAAGACACTGAGGTATCTTCTTCATCTTCTGAATTAAATTCTGAAATAAACTACTCTTCTGAATAAAATTCTGAACATAATACTGTAGATTTTGAAATGAAAAATCAATTTCAAAATATGGTTTCTGAATTTGAAACTCTCAGAAACAGAATCAAAGGTGAAAGAATTTTGGTCAATCAATTAAGGGCTGAAAGTCAAATATATAAAGAAAATTGTCAAGAAGCTGAACAGATTCTTAAAAAAGTTTCTGAAGAAAAACTTGTTTTAAAAGAAAAAATGGACAGCTTACAAAAGGAAATCATTAATGAGAAGTCTGAAAAAGAAATTCTGAATGTTAAAATGAATTTTTTGAATCAAGAGAGACTTGATCTTTATAAAAAGATTACGGAATTAGAATATATAAATTTTAAAAGAGGACAAACTGAACATTTTAACAAGTCAGACTCAAAATTCAAAATTTTACAACAAAAAAGCAGGTTTAGGATATAATGACAGTCAAATACTAAAAAAGACACCTGCAAATTTGTATGATTATTTTAAAATGAAAATTTTCAATGAATCAAATACAGATGTTATTTCTAAACCTGTGAACTATTCTTTGCCTGAAAGAATACCATTTGTAACATCAGAGACTTTGTTTTCAGAAGAAACACCTCTTAAAACTAGTGAACCAGAAATAACTTCTGAAACAGAACAAATATATATAAGTATAAACATTTGTGAATCTTCTGAATCAAATATTATTTCTGAAGAAAAATCTGAAGTAATTGTTAAATCTGAAAAAATTTCTGAAGTTATGAGATAACTTCTGAATTCAATTCTGCAGTCATTTCAGAAGATACTTCTGATAATAAATCAGAACATGAAGAAAAATATGATGAATTCTCAGAAATTGACTATTTAGAAGATGTTGATGAGAATCCCAATATATTTTTTGATAATTCTGATGATGAGTTTACAACAACAAAAAATTCAAATATTTTTGCAACAAGTATGACTCAAAATAAATTTTCAGAACTAATAAATGCTTCTAATTCAGAAGATGATGATGATCATACGGTGCAAGTCATTTATAAAAATGGCTATTTGGTTTACAAATCACAATCTTGTATGACTGAAGGAGAAATACTAAAAACTGAAGCTCCAAAGATTCCTTCAGAAATGTTTGGTCCTGTGTTTTTAAAACCAGAATCTCAGATATCTGAAAATTTTACTTCTTCAAATTTTTCTCCTACTACTACAAACACTTCATTGACTTCATCACCATGTTCAGTAACATCTTCTGACTTCAACACCAGAGTTAAAAACATTTAAAAAGGAAAATCCTCAAATTCTCTATCTAAAGTTCAAAAAATTAACTGAAATTCTGAGGTTAAACCTAAAGTGAACAAAAAAATTCTTATACTAATCCTCATTTCTTATCTTTTACAGTGCTATCCACTTTAGTATGGAGAAAGAAAGATGAAAGACTGTAAAAGAATGACAAATTAGATAGTTTTTCAATTTCAAATAAAAGTGATGTACCTAAATCAAAGATAGTGAATAAAAGAATCTTTGATGAAAAATCAAATGTTATTGATTCTTATATGTCTACTACTATTGTAAACACTTTAAAGAATCATATTCATTGTATTAACTATGGTCATCATAATTTTCATCTTAACTCCAAAACAAACAAGAAAAATTTGATGAAATCTATTCAGAAATGCCCAGCTATATTGACAAATTCAATTAAAAGAAAAATTAAAAATATAAATAAAACTAAGAAAGATAAATTTCAAAGTTCTGAACAAACTTCTGAATTGAAAAATCTGAAGACAAAGTTCAAAACTTCAAATTTTATTACTAATCTCAAAGGACCCATTTTGAAATGGGTTCCTAAAACTCAATAATCTCTTTTGCAGATATGTCATGTGTGGGTCTTAGATTCTGGATGTTCAAGACACATGACGCTTTTCAAAAAACTACTAACTGATTATCATGAAAGATATGGAGGAACAGTTAGCTTTGGAAACAATGCAAAGGGATATGTAAGAGGATATGACACTTTCATTAAAGGAGATGTGACAGTAATGAAAGTTTTCTATGTTGAGGGACTAAGACATAATATTTTCAGTATTAGTCAATTCTGTGACAAATACTGGAAGGTTAATTTTGACATAGATCACTGTCATGTTCTGAGTACAACAAACAAAAATGAATTAACTGCTTATAGGGATGGTGATATTTACACACCAACATTCACTGTAACTGGTCAACTACAAGGTGTATGTTATATGTCTACAACAATGAGAAATGATAGTTGGCTTTGGCACAGAAGAATGTCACATCTGAATTTCAAAGCCATTCCTGAACTAGGCAAACATCAATCTGTAAGAGGACTACCAAAGATCAGATTTGAAAAGAACTCTGTTCGGAAAGATACACATGGATTGAATTTCTGAGACTCAAATCTGATACTTCTGAAAGATTGATACCCTTTCTAAAGAAAATTCAAGTTCTTCTTCAACTCCCAATCCAAAAGATCAGAAGTGACAATGGAACAGAATTCACAAATTCTATACTTCAGAACTTTTTGGAATCTGTTGGAATTTCACATAATTTTTACGCTGCAAGAACTCCTCAACAGAATGGGGTGGTTGAAAGAAAGAATAGAACTTTGGTAGAGGCTGCAAGAACCATGCTGGCATATTTAGAACTTCCTCTTTCTCTTTGGGCAGAAGCTATTGCTACTGCATGCTTTGCTCAGAACATGACCATTCTAAACAGAAAATTTCTTAAAACTCCTTATGAGATGCTAAAACAAAGAAAATCCTCTATTGATTATTTTAAAATCTTTGGTTGCAGGTGTTTTCTAAAGAATGATACTCAACATCTTGACAAATTTGCACCAAAAGGTGTAGCTGGTATCTTTGTTGGCTATTCCCAAAGATCCAAAGCCTACAGAGTACTTATTAAAGGAACTCAAAGGATCGTTAAGACTACAAATGTCAGATTTCATGAGCCAACTTTGACTTCTGAACAAGCCAGTTCAGAACTCGCACATGAACCAACTTCTGAAAGTTTGGACTCAGAACATAATCACAGAAACTCTACTTCTGAATCTCAAACTTTACTTAAAACAAATTTAGACAATTTATGTCATGACTTATTTGATATTTCTGTAAATGTTTCTGCAGATTATCAAAATCCTTCTCTCATCAAAAGCACAAATGATCAAGACATTTCAGAAATACAAATTTCAAGTACATCAGCACCGCAAATGTCAACCTCAAATTCAGAACTTCCAACTTTTGAACCAGTTCAAGTTACTTCTGAACAAGTTCAAACTACTTCTGAACCAGTTCAAGTTGTTTCTGAACCAGTTCAAGATACTTCTGAAAATGTACATCAAAGTTCTGAACCAATTCAGAATGTTCCATTTGAGGGGGAGACTTCAGATTTACATTCAGTTATCAATCATGATACTGAAACTCAAGAAATTATTGATGATTATGATTCTCTGAACAATATTTCATCTGTTCAACCATTGCCAAATGTGAACAAATGGACATCAAGTCATCCAATGCATCATATTATTGGAGATGCATCAAAAGGTGTTCAAACAAGATCTGCAACAGCAAATGAGTGTCTGTATGTAAATTTTTTAAGTAGCATGGAAACCAAAAATCCATATGAAGCACTTCAAGATCCAGACTGGATTTTAGCCATGCAGGATGAAGTAAATCAATTTGAAAGAAACAAGGTCTGGAGATTGATACCATAACCAAAAGGTAAATCTATCATTGGCACAAAATGGGTATTCAGAAATAAAAAGGATGAAAATGGTATTGTTGTAAGAAACAAAGCAAAGCTTGTAGCTAAGGGGTATTGTCAACAAGAAGGAATTGATTATGATGAAACCTTTGCTCCCGTTGCTAGATTAGAAGCCATTAGAATATTTCTTGCATATGCTGCTCACAAAAACATGAAGGTGTTTCAAATGGATGTGAAATGTGCATTTCTGAATGGTATTTTACACGAAGAAGTATATGTTGAACAACCAGAAGGCTTTGTAAACAAAGAATTTCCAGATCATGTCTACATTTTAGACAAAGCCTTATATGGACTTAAACAAGCACAAAGAGCATGGTATGATACTCTTACAACTTTTCTTCTGAATTCTAAATTCAAAAGAGGTACTGTTGATACAACTTTATTTCTGAAAAAGGAAGGTGATGATATGATCTTGATACAAATTTATGTAGATGATATTATGTTTCCCTCTACAAATCCAAAATTTTGTAGAAACTTTGAGAAAATCATGCAAATTGAATTTGAAATGAGTATGATGGGAGAGTTGACATTTCCCTCAATATTTTCTTCATGGATCGGCTCTTGGGCAGGCGCAACCGGAGGTGGTTCGGCCATTAAGCCATGTCGCTCCCTATAGGTTATCACACTAGGTGCATTCTGATCAGCATAAGCGAGGAGCGCTTCAGTGATAGGCATGGTATAGTTGAAGACCTGATCATTTAGGCGTAGAAATTTAAGGGCACTGGTCAGGCCTAAGGTTGATCCGGCTCGTCTAGGGAATGCAGGTCGGGAAGTCATCATGGCATGGATAAAAAGTTGAAGAAACCGTTGAAAAGGAACGAAGGGACGATCGCGATTGTTGGATTTGTCTTCCACTAGTTCCACAAAATCCGTCCAGATGAGCATCGCGTAGTCATAATGACGGTTGAAAGCAATGCCGTGAAAAATTCGAAGAACTGCAGTGCTGGCCTTGTCCATGCCAGTGTGTTTGCTAGTCAGACATCGATTGACGATGATGAATAGCGTAGTCCAATTCCATTCAGTCTTTTGATTTTTTTTTCGTTCGATGATTTCCACTCGTTAAGACATAGAGTCCACTAAGCATATCTTGAGTTGGTGCGGAAATGGGATCTCCAATAGTGAACCAAATCTGAGGCAGGTACATCCTTTTGAACTGGTCGGGGCTTGTGAATGGTTCAGGGGATTCATACCCAAGGGCTAGGATGTCGGCAACTAGCTGTTGGTCGGTTGCATAGGCGTCGTATAGGTGTTCGGCTGTGGCGAGCGGCAGGCGGAGAATGTGGCGAATCCTGGATGGAGTTAAGCGGGTGACAAAGTCATCGATTTGAGCAGTGAAATGATGGTCACCTTCGTCCGGATGATATGTCAGTGTGTACCAGAATTGCTGGAGGTAGAAATGTGGTACCCGCTGGTCTAGTGCAAAGGCATAACGAATTGGATGTCGTTGAAGAATGTCGAGGATGACTTGGTGTTCTAGAGTGATACCAAAGTCTAGACGGTGGTTGTTCGGTTTGATTTTTCGAAGATGTGCTCTCAGCATCAAGATGTCATCCCGGTTATCCGCGTTGATGCTTGGTTCTGTGGAGCGTTCGGATGGCATCGGGTGTTCATCATCTGAATGGTTCGGATCATTCATGGCTGTCATTACTTGCTGAAATAAGACAGTTAGGCAAACCAAATGTAAAGTTAGTTAATTGAATCTTTTAAAAAAAAATTCTAAGTCTTTTTGTCGAGTCCCATTGGGCCGATAACAATTGTTATCGAGTGCAATGGGATCGATAATCAAAAGTTTGTCGAGAGAGTCGGGTCGACAACAAGACTTGTTAAAAAAAATGAAAGAACAAACCTGTGAATCTGTCAGATGGATGAGGAGTCTTTGGGAATCGAGAAACACAGGTTATCGATCCTTTGAGAGGCGATTAAAAAAAATTAAAGTATGATATCGATAAAAGCACTGGATTATGTTATCGAGCCATAAGTACTCGATAAAACAACTTAGACGATGAGAGACCATGTTTTCGAGTCTTATAGGGCTCGATGAAAACCCTCAGTAGTTTTAATCCATCCTTTGAAAGTCGATAACAAATGTTATCGAGTTCTAAGGGTTCGATAAAAATACTTAGTGATTTTCATCGATCTTATTTGAGTCGATAACAAATGTTATCGAGTCATAAGGGTTCGATAAAAAGACTTAGTGATTTTTATCGATCTTATTTGAGTCGATAACAAATGTTATCGAGTCATAAGGGCTCGATAAAAAGCCTTAGTGAGGAAGAAGGTGTCTTGGTCAGATAAGAGTGACTCGATAAAAACTCAAAGGCTCATCTATGACTCGATAAAAACTCATAAACCAGACGTAAAAATTCTAAGGACTCAGATTCCAAAAAGGGCCTAAAACTAGGGCAAAGTCCTATTACTAGGTGTGATTAGTGATAGAGAAAAAGTTTAATAAAGGACTTAAGGCCAAAACACTAAATCTAATCACGATTTTGACTGATGAACAGTCAAAATCGGAAAACCTATACTAACCCCAAAAACCGAACAGTCATATAGCAAAAAAACGGATCATGCAACGGTTTTAAGAACAAATTGAAAGAATTAAAGATGATAAGGGGAGAATTACGAACCTAGTGGTGCCTTCGGATCTGAAAAACTCGAAGTTTTGAGAATTTGATCTTGGATTGCCAAGAACTTGAAGGGTTTTTCAGAGAGAAAGAGGGAAATTCAAACTTGTGAGGAAAGGTTCTTTAAGAGTGGGGCCCGATTACTTTAAATAGTGGTCATCGGGTGATGACACGTGGCAGTGTGTGATAGGGCCGATGAAAAATTTCCCATTATCGAGATGTCGATTGGGGAGGTTATCGAGCCAGAGGTGGTCGATAATCCCATTGTTGTCGGGCCCTTAGGGGCCGAGAACCTGACTTAATTAATTTTTTTTTTGAGAAAAGACAGAAAACATAAGGCTCCCCCCCTTAAATGTGCTAAAAGGTAATGTGCTGCCCCTAGAAATGTGAATGGATAGGAAAACGTACCTTATTGCTCCCCCTTGAACGATGAACCATGGTGATACACACAACAAGATATAAAAAGAAAAATGAAAGACAGATTGAAAATACGAAACTGTAAGATAAAGTGTTATGCAGATTGACTCGACGAGTAAATGTGCATAAACTTTTGGATAGACATTTTTGAGGATTTTGAGACACACTGATTTGTGATAATCAGGTTTTAAGATTGAGCATTCCCAACTTGGAAACTAGGAACTGGAATCGTTTCTCATCCAGTGCTTTGGTAAACCAGTCGGCAAGCTGAAGTTCCGTATTAACAAAATATAGTTCAATTGTACCTCTTTCGACGTGATCCTTGATGAAGTGATATCAAACGTCGATGTGCTTTGTCTTCGTGTGTTGAACCGGGTTGCTTGAAATGGCTATGGGGCTTTTGGAGTCACAGTAGATAGGAATCTTTTTGAACCAGAAGCCATAGTCTTTGAGTTGGGTGCACATCCATAGTACTTGCGAGCAGCAGCTTGCGGCAGCGATATATTCGGCTTCCGCGGTAGATGTGGAGACGCAAGCTTGCTTCTTGGATGACCAACTGACCAATTTGTCTCCAAGGAATTGAATGTGGCCCGAAGTGCTTTTGCGATCGAGCATGCATCCGGCATGATCCGAATCTGAAAAGGCAGTTAGCTCGAAACCCATATCCTTAGGATACCATAGGCCAAGATTAGGTGTACCTTTTAAATACCGGAAAATCCGTTTGATCGCACTAAGATGAGATTACTTTGGAGATGCTTGATATGTCCCGCATAGACAGGTGGCAAACATTATGTCCGGACGACTAGCCGTAAGATACATGAGAGAACCAACCATGCCCCAGTAATTTTTAGAATCCACATCTTTTCCCGAAGGATCAACGTGTAGTTTTGAACCCGGGGACATGGGTGTACCGATCGGAGAACATGACGTCATGTTGTATTTACACAACATATCCGATATGTATTTTGTTTGGTTGATGAATATTCCCATCATGCTCATGTTAAATTTTGCAATCATGAGTTCGGAGAACTCTTTGCATTGTTGTGGGTTAGTCGAACCGAAGATGATGTCGTCCACGTAGACTTGAATGAACATAATGTCACCTTTGTCCTTTTTAATGAAAAGAGTTGGATCAATCTAACCTTTGGAGTATCCGTTCTTCTCTAAATAGGTAGACAAACTATCGTACCATGCACGGGGGGCTTGTTTCAAGCCATACAGAGCCTTGTCCAGAATGTAGACATGTGTCGGTTTGGAGGAGTCGACAAACCCGTCGGGCTGAGAAACATAGACTTCTTCACGCAGAACACCGTTTAAGAAGGCCGTCTTGACGTCCATTTGGAAAACCACAAAGTTCTTATGTGTCGCGTAAGGCAAGAACATTCGGATTGCTTCAATGCGGGCGACGGGTGCAAATGTTTCGTCGTAGTCAATGCCTTCTTGTTGACGGTATCCTTTGGCGACAAGTCTAGCTTTGTTGCGTATAACGACTCCATCTTCATCTTGCTTGTTCTTGAATATCCATTTCGTGCCGATAACGGTCTTGTTTCGAGGACGGGGAACAAGGCGCCATACTTTCAGACATTCAAATTGATTGAGTTCCTCTTGCATTGCCACAATCCAATCAGGATCATTCATTGCCTCGTGAATGGATGTGGGTTCAATCTTGCTTATGAATGAAGAAAACATGCAATCATTGGCCGAGGCGGAACGCGTTGTAACTGGTCTGTTTGGATCTCCGATAATTTGTTCAACAGGATGAGAGCGGGTCCATTTGGTTGTATGAGGAAGCAGTTGAAATGCATTTGGATCTGGGGTCTCATCTTGATAAGAACCTAACGGAAGATCTTGAAGAGATTCCCAGGTTGGTGCCACGTTTGATGATCTTGTGGCACTTGTAAGATCCGTAGGGGTTGAAGTAGATGGTGGGGAAGAGGATGTCGGTTCCGCAGGATTTGGTTGAACAGTCGGTTGAGGTTCAGGTGGAACAAGAGGAACATCCGATAAAATAGTTTGATCGGGAGGAGCAGTTGTAGATGTGCTTGGAGATGCAGCAGTTGAGACAGTTTCCGTTGTAATTGGCGGTCCGGAAAGATCCGAGGTCTCGACAATCTCCAAGGTAGGTGGGGGAATCTGGAGAGAAGTATTAGTGGATGGTCCAAAGTAATCCGAGTAGAAGTACTCGAATAAGTCATCCAGATTTGACATGGCGGTTTTGGACGTTGAAGGTTCAGCGGGGTTGGGAGGAGGTTCCGAACGAATGTGATCGAAAACGAATAGTCCGGTGAGTGCGGGTCCAGAACTGTCGTGTTCAGGAGCCATTTCGGCGTTTGGATCGAATTGAACATTAACGCTTTCAGTGACGCAACGTGCGTGTTTTATGTAGACCCGATAAGATGATGCGTTTGGTGAGTATCCGAGAAAGTAAGCTTCATCACCTTTCGGCTTGAGTTTCCCACGATCTTCTTTTTCATTTAGTACGAAGCAACGAGTGCCAAACGTTCGAAGATGCTCGATGGAAAGAACGCGATCGAAGACCAAGTGGTAAGGTGTCTTGTTGAAGCGTTTGTTGATGATTGAGCGGTTTTGAGTGTAGCATGCTGTGTTGATAGCTTCGGCCCAAAGGTGGAGAGGAAGCTTTGAGAAAGTAAGCATAGTGCGAGCGGCTTCAACTAGAGTTCGATTTCGGCGTTCGACCACACCGTTTTGTTGCGGAGTTCGAGCTGCAGAGAACGTGTGGGTTATACCAACCGATTCGAGGTAACCGTCAAGGGTGCGGTTTTTGAATTCAGTTCCATTATCGGTGCGGATGGTTTGTGCAGTAAGTTCTAGCTTAACTTGAATGGCTTTGAGAAACGTGATGATGGTGTCGGGGGTTTCATCCTTTGATCGAAGGAACTTTACCCATGTGAATCGAGAGAAATCATCCACCATTACTAGATAATACTTTTTACCATGTATGCTTTGAGTCCGCATTGGGCCGCACAAGTCCATATGAATGAGTTGAAGAGGTCGAGTTGTGCTGTGAACTAACTTGGGTTTGTGAGAGACCTTCTTCATCTTTCCCATCTCGCATCCGTCACAGAGATGCGGTTTGTCGAATTTAACAGTTGGGAGACCGGTGACTAATCCGTGGATGGAGAGGCGATTGATGTTCTTGAAGTTCAAGTGAGATAAGCGACGATGCCATGACCAGGTCTTTGGAGTAGAAACGTTTGATAGTAGACAAACACATGAGGGGGCGTTTACTTGGGAAAGATCGATCGTGTAGAGGTTGGACTTGCGTGTGTCGGTTAGAAGCTCTTTACCATCAAACGTGCGAACATAGCATCTATCGGGTCTGAAATTTACTTCGAGTTGCTTGTCATAGAATTTTCCAATGCTCAATAGGTTGTGGCTTAGCCCTTGTACATAAGAGAAGTTGGAAATGGTGATGTTGTTTTGAATGATATCACCATATCCTTTTATCGGTGCCAAGTGATTGTTGCCAAATTTGACGAATCCGCCTTTCTTTTCAGTGTAGTTGGCAAGCAGCTCCTTTTGTCCGATCATGTGTTTGGAGCATCCGGAATCTAAGTACCACACATGACCGATCTTCACAAAATCAGGCAGATTTAGGTACCCATTTGTAAATGGGTCCATCATGGTTAGTTGACATTGCACCCTTGGGTACCCACTTGTGGTGAGACTTATGGGCGTTAGTCATTTTGATTTCTCGGACCCGATTTAGAAATGGATGATGAATGATAAAATTTGTGATTAAATTAATTATGCATGTCCGGAAAATAACCATAACCATAATCAATAGGAGGTTTACGAACAAAATCATCCACACCGCAATTAGAACAACAAATTTTATTACGAGAAAATATGATTAAATGTCTAAAGGAATGAATTTGATAAGGAAAATGAAATCTAGAACTGTTTCTTTTGACATTAGAATGTAAAAACTTGTCTTCTTTGCGGGGTGTTTGCTTTGTAGTATGCGTGCCCTTTTTGACCCAAACCGACTTGGTTTCTAAAGTATGCAGCGCTGAAACATTGAAAGGAACATGGTTAGTATGGTCTTTGAAGACATGATTGGGTTTCGTTTGTTTCGGAGTGGTTTGATTTTGACTCGTGGAACACTCCGTTGGTTCAGTAGGCAATAAAACTAATTCCATAGGTTGTTTGCCTTTGTCTAAAAATTCAGTATGAGTAGGAAGTATAGGATTGAAATCAAACTCATCACACATGTCATTTAAATACTCGTCCGATTCAAGTGAAGATTGATTAAAAAGGGCATCTAAATCAGCATTGATTTGTTTGTCGGAATAGGAACATTTTTGTTTTGGAAGATTGGAATTTGGGTTCATTTTAAACAACTCATTGCAATTATCTAAATAATTTCTAACGAAGGCTTTACAAGTTGAAATGTTTGATATAGTATCATTTTCACGAGTTTTGTTCAATTGTAAAGTCTCGTTCTCAAGTTGTTGTATCTATACTACCTTATAAATGAGATTTGAGAAAAGTCTTAAAAACAACCTTACATGCATAAGGTACTACTCTTTTAAGCAAAAAGTCTTAAAAGTCTTAAATACAAAACCCAAAGCACAAAGTACATTTTAAAGCTTAATTTTTTAAAATGTCTTAACTACTAGACATTTATGCATAATGTACAAGTGATTACTGCTTGTATAATTTTCCATCCCTCCCTAATCCTCTGATCATGCCCTTCCCCCTTCCCAAGGTGACGATTCATCACCTTTGCCCTAAAAAACTCTTCCATAATTTGAAATATTTTCTCTGAAAGAAGAAAACGCCTGCTTTTCAAGAATTAACGTCCGTCATTGAAGAATCATTGTCGGATATTATAGAGCTTAGAGATTATTCAAAAGGTTTGTTTAACTTATACTTTTGTTTGCGTTTTATGGTTTAACTTACAGTCTTTGGATCTTGGTTACGATTCAAGTAATTGTGGTTTTTGTTTTTCTGGTCTCTCATCCCAACCATCGCTCATCTCCATCGATTCACTACTGTGCGTTGATTCACTATCCTTCCAATCCGGGTGATTTATTTATTTTTCCTCTTTCTATGTGTTGTTCCTTCTTTTGTGTGTTAATTCCTCTTCACTTCTGTTTGTGACTCAAAGACATTTATTTTTGTGTACTTCAACCTACTGTGTTGATTCCTCTTCTCTACTTTGTTGATTACTTCTTATTTCTATTTGTTGGCACCAATATATCAATATTGAACATTGTTTTTTGACTTTTCTTTTCTCCTTTTGTGCTTAGAAGGTGTTTGAGGAAATTCCTCAAAGATGCTTAACACTGTCTTCCAAGCAGAACACATAATTTGCTATTTGGACTGCACCTTACACCCTCTAACTTTTATATTTATAAATTTTCTATTTTGACTGCATTTGACACTCTAACGTTTTTAATTTAGGATTAGAACGAAGATAGTGGGTGGGGATTTGTTTGACATCAATGGTCTATAAAACAAACTTTAATTTGGGAATATTTTGTTTCTATTTAGAATTTCATGTTAATTTTTTTTGATCGATGTGTTTATGTCGAATTGATCGATTCTATGTTAGGGTTTTTTTATTCGATGTGTTTATATCGACTACACTCAATTTCTATGTTTATATCGACTACCGTTCTTTTACCGATGTGTTTATATCGACTACACTCAATTTCTATATTTATATCGACTACCGTTCTTTTACCGATGCGTTTATATCGACTACACTAAATTTCTTAACCCAATCGTTTCAGTTTCCTTACCTTTGGTTGGGTTTTTGTATAATTGATCTTACATGGGTTTGTTGATTGATTCTTGTGTTTGTAGTCATTTAATCTGTTTAACTATGTTTTGATAAGGTTCACGTTTTGACTTCTAAACAGATAATAAGCATTGGAGATAGATGAATTGGTTTTTAAATAGTTTTATTCATATGTTCACTCTATTGTTTTTCGTTTTTGTTTTTAGGATACAAATCTATATTTCTGCATCGATCTTTTGTTAATGTTTGTTGCATATTGGGTTTACAATCTATTGTTTTTTGTTTTTGTTTTTGTTTTTGTTTTCAGGATACAAACGAAGACAAACACTTCCAAGGTTCGTATATTTCTGCATCGGTATTTTGTTACTATTTGTTGCATAGTGGGTTTAATTTGATTCATATGTTCAATCTTTTATCACTTTTTAACCCTGCATTGATTTGCAATATGGATCTGACCACTGTGGGTTTCGTGAAATAGGCTATATTAGGCTTACAACTTAATGGTCTGGATGACTTATTTGCTCAGCCATATAAGATTGTTTCTTATCTGTTTAATTGTTAAACCATTAAGTTAAAATGGCTATAGGGAAAAATCGAGGACCCTTCACTTGTCCCGATATGGTCTCCCATTCCTCAGACAGACAAATTTATCCAGGCAGGTTGGTTTTCCATTAAGTCCTGTATGGATAAAGTTGTATGTGTGGATTAATCCGTCTATATAGATGATAAGGTTTTTGTTTGGAAAGGTTCTTCCCTAGACCTTAATGGGTAAAGTTGTATGTGTGGATTAATCCGTCTATATAGACAAATTTACTGATTATTACACTTTTTATATCATTAAGCTAATGGGTTGATACTTACAACTTAATGACCTTAATGGTCTGGACGACTTATTTGCTCAGCCATACAAGAGTGTTTCTTATCTGTTTAATTGTTAAACCATTAAGTTAACATGGCTATATGGAATAAGCTAGGACCCTTCACTTGTCCCTATTAAGCCACCCAAACAAATTAATACCATAAATGCCCATAAATAATCCAAAACTCTCTTTGCCTCCGTCGAACCGTATGTTCTCCCATCCCTTTATCCAGACAGGGCTTAGAGGCTGTTTGGCTGGTTTTCCATTAAGTCCTGTATCGATAAAGTTGTATGTGTGGATTAATCCGTCTATATAGATGATAAGGTTTTTGTTTGGAAAGGTTCTTTCATTGATGGAATGGACATGTTTTTTAATTGGGTAAGGCATATTTCAATATTTGAATAAAAAACCTTGATTTTATGCATTTAGCTCCTCCTTAGCAGCTTAATGATTATTCCACTTTCTATATCATTAAGCCACTACCAAATAGTCATCACCTTAACTACTAATATAATGTTAAATTAGATCTATAAAAACTAAGAACTTGTATAATCTTAAATGGAATTTTTATCAGAAATTTTGCTTGGTTTTACATTGGATATTTACTTTTTTTAATGCTCTGTAGCAGCCTACTGTTTAAGCCAATTTCTATGTCATTAAACCACTACCAAATAGTCATGTATGGCTGACTGAATAAGCTACGAGTCCCATTAAGTTTACCAATTTCATTTATTTACAAAAGGTGTATCATCCTAATGTGCACCCCAAGGGTGGAGATTCCTTCTTACGCTTCTCACCTTAACTCTCTTTTTATTGACCTACAATTACCAAATCTTCATCAAGGACCAATGATGAAATATTGATGAAAGATTAATGAAAGCTATAGTAACCAAAACTGTATTTAGCTTGAAATATGGACTACAAATCATAATGGATGGCAACCACATGGACCAAAAATGAAATATACTGTGATGAAATTTACTAAAATCCTTCTATTGTATTTGATTTTTCTTTTTTGCAGACAACCCAGGTATCTTTTAGCGGAAGCTGTCAGTCTTAGTTTTAGGCTACAAGGTTCGTTTCCTTCAATTTTCTGTTTCCTTCAATCTATTGTTTTTGTTTACCAATTTCATTTATTTACAAAAGGTGTATAATCGTTTATACTTTGCTTCCACGGTGTGGTTCGTTCTCTTTCAAATGATTAACTATGTATAAAGAAATGTGGCGATGTATCTATAACGAGATGTATTATTTATATGGCATTTCTTTTCTTTTTTTAATTATTATTGTGTTCAGTTGTAAATTTTACTATTGAAGATAAATATATTCTATTAGTAGAATGTTATAAATTAAATAAAAATAAAGTTACATATTTATGTAGAAAATGGACTCTCATTGTTGTGTGTTCGAAAATCCTTTAATCTCGCAATTCTCTTTTCAAATCTCTGGTTAGTAACCATTATAAAAGTTGAAGTTTATAACGATCATAGATTCATACTTTCGATTTACAAAAAGAAAATAACATCCCGCCGCATTGCGCGGGTATCCAACTAGTTTTAAATAAAAATGATTCTTTTTCCTTTTCCGCCAAAGAACGTTTAGATTCCAGCACTCGTTCGAGTTGAATAATTTTCTTTTCTAAAAATAGAGTGGGAATGTATGGTTTACATTCAAAAATCTTGTTTTGAAGTTCTTCGGCTGAATATGATGGAAAGTAGTTGTTTGGAAGAGATTCACTTGAAGATTCCTCTTCTACTATTTGAGGATAGTAGAAAGGTATTTGAAAATAGTTTTTGTTTTGTCTCTTCCAATCTTCTCTTTCCTCAACACTAGGGTCCGGCTTCATAAATTGAATTTGGTAATCTGGACCAAGGTTCAGATATTCGAATTTATAAATCGTCGGAGTATTATGGATAGCCTTTGCTAAGTGTTTCGGGTTTTCAAAACCTAATCCGGCTTTTGAGCTTAAATCTTTCGGTGCATTTAAGTGAATAGTGTGTTCAGTTTGACCAAGCTTGAAAAGTTTTAAATCCAACTTTTCGAGTTTTTCTAATAGATCTTGTCTTTGAAAACTGAAAAAGTCAAACTTTGATGAAAATTTGGCAGTCTCATTCCTAGATGATTGAAGTTGAATTGTGAGATCAGATATTTGTTGTTGAAAAAGATCATTTTCTTCTTTTAAAACCATTTTCTCCGTTTCGAGATTGTGTGCTATACTTTGAGTATTGACAAGGTCGGTTTACATAAGAAGTAATTGTTTATGATTATTTTCTAGGCTTGCTTCTAAATTGGAAACCAAGAGTTTCTCGGTTTTCAATTTGGAGTGTAATTCCTTTAATTGACACATTAAATCATGCATTTGAGATACAAAAGAGTCATAGTCAGAAGGGCTTACCTCGGGTGTGTAGTCGGAAGCGTGAGAAGGAGTGTCATCAGAGTAAGCCATTAAGCTGAAATGTGCTTGGGTATCCCCTTCCATGTCATCTTCATCATCTTGATTAAGCCATTGTTCATCTTCAGCTAGAAGAACTTTACCGGCTTCTTTTTGTTTAGACAACATCAGTTTGTAAGTGAAGTAGTTAGAGTCCTTCACTATTGGCTTCTTGCATTCCCTTGCATAGTGACCAGATTTGCCGCAATTGTAGCACAGACTTCTCTCGCCCTTGAACTTGTCTTCTGGCTTGGGTGTCGGGCGTGGTTCTTCTCTTCTTGGTTTTGGTTCAAACAGGGCTTTTCGCTCATGATTATTAGATCCCGAGGCATACCTTTGTTGGTTGGGATTCGAGCGACGTGAAAACTTTTGTTTAAAAGATCTCGTAAGGAAGGCCAATTGTTGTTGAAGTTTAGCAATTTCGTGATCATAGTCAAAATCTTCGTCTTCTAGTTCGGGAAACATCTCTTGAGGAGTGGAAGAGGATTCTTTTGCCATCAATGCGATTGGATCTGGGTTCTTCTTTGAATTTAACCCCATTAGTTTGAGAACCTCCTCTTCGTCTTGTTGAAGGGTTTCATAGACTTCATGAAGATCAAGGTCAGCAAGATATTTGTTGTGCTTGATTTCATTAGCAAACCGGCGCCATTCCGGTTGAAGATTGCTAACAAATTTAACGTTGTTTTCGATCTTGGTCTTACGAATTTCGTTCTTTCTTTGTTCGTTCACCAGTTGTACAAAACGGGTATATACAGGTCAGCCTTCTTCTGAAGGACTGCAAACAAGACCATCTGTTGGTTTTGGAACCTTACCCACATCTTCTGAATTCACAGAATTCAAAGATTTATGTACTTCTGAATTTGCAAAGATTCAGAAGGACATCAAGGAATTGACGGATACAACTAAAAAGGTGATGGAGGATAGGTTGGATCAACAAGGGGTGAGTATGGTGAATAAGCTGAATGAGTTTCATCTCCAATCTTCTAATGATCTGAATAATTTCAAACAAGCACTTCTGATTGCTTTTTCTGAAGTTGCCTCATCCGTTTCTTCTCTGAAAGCTTCTCAGACTTCTTCTTCATCTGGTCAAATAGATTCTTCTACTTATGCAACAAAGGCTGACATTACTCAGATTTTAAATCAGCTTTCTTCTATTCAGAGTTCTCAGACAGATTTAAGCACAAGGTTATCTGTTCTAGAATGCAGGCCTCAACCAGATACTTCTAAAAGGAGTCTTGATGATCAGGATCCTGATAATCAAGAGGGGGAGAAAAGACAAAGAGTATCTGAATCAGAGAATGTTGAAAATGTTCAATAAACATAGTTCTGAGAAAACTTCTGAAGATGCTCAGAATGGTGGTGAAGCAACTAATAGAGTTTCTGAAGCAATAGAAGATATTTTATTTGCAGAACATGAAGCGCAAGAGGCAAATATTCTTTCTTCTACCAATATAGTAGAGGAAGGGTATAGAGATATCATAATAGCTTCAAAAGGTACTGGGTTCTGAAGATAAAGAAAAGCCTAAGGCATAACTTCTGAAGTTCTGAAGATATTCTGAAGAGGTTCTGAAGAAGTTCTGAAGAATATCTGAAGGAGTTCAGAACCTGTTCTGAACTTGTCTGTTATGAATGTACTGTTACTTCAGTCTTTCTATTTAATGTATAAATAGATAGTTTGTTAGATAGTTAAAACTAACGTTTCCATAAGCCTTGAAAAGACATATTTTGTAAGACTGTTCATCCTATCAATACATACGACATTTGGCTATCGTATTTCTGTTCTAATCTTTCCATATATTGATATCTTGATTGTTTGGGTCCTAACAACTAATCTGTACAATCTTTTTCAGCTAGTCTACTATCTGAATTGAGTTTCATTTATAAGGATATGAAAGCAAAATTTTTACAAGTAAATAAGCATAAAGTACATTCACTGATTAAATTTTCAGAGTGAAAAATCATTGAGTAAAATATAGTTTAAAGAAAATAGAACTCTTATGTTCATTGTCCCTTTTACTTTTTTAGGGATCTTTTCAGTACATAGATGGAGTAGAGTACTCTGATTGAATTTCATTAAATATAATCTGAAGAAATTACAAGGAAATGAAATTACAATAATAAAAGTAAAGTACTTGTACACTGAAGAACTATTACAAAGGAAATAGAAACCTATGACTAATCAGAGATGTTCTCGTTTCTTCTTTGTAGCTCATTCTCATAAAGCATTTTCTATCGATTCATCAGAGGGGTATCTGACCAGCAGCGCCATAGCATGATCTTTATGAGAGAGGATGGGGCCTTGCGAATTTCTTGGTTTCTGAAGAGTCCTAAGAACCCTTCATTATCCAAGAACACCATACCAGGTTCAGGTAGTGAGATGATTTCATCTTCTTCTTATCTTCGATCTTGAGGGAGAGAGGTATGTAGCATTGAAATATCAGGGATTTCAAGATGACCAAGAACGGTAGGATAATCAAATTCAGAAGTTCTGAAGATTCTGAAGAAGTTCTGAAGATGATTCTGAAGACACTTCTGAAGAAGTTCAGAAGCAGTTCTGAAGATGTCTGTTATTTTTGTACTATATCTTTGGCATTTCTATTTGTATATAAATAGATACTTTGTTATATTGTTAGAACTAACGTTGAGAGATAAAGCTTGTAAAGATACACATTTTGCAATACAGTTTAGTAATCAATAAAACATACAACTTCAGTGATTCAATTCTTGTTCTTGTTCTTTAATCTTTCTATATTCTTGATTGTTTGGGATCTATCAAACACGCACCCCAAACCTTGGTGTGATGCATCGCAATGGACCACGAAATTCTCTGTGCCTTCGGGTAATTCTAAAATTGGTGCATTACATAGCTTCTGCTTAAGTGCCTGGAATGCTTCTTCTTGTTTCTCTCCCCAAATGAACTTCTTATCCTTTTGGGTTAATGTCGTTAGCGGTTGCGTAGTTTTTGAAAAATCCGCTATGAGTCGCCGATAATAGCCTGCTAAACCACGGAATTGACGAATTTCCGTTGGTGTCTTCGGAGCTTCCCACTTTTTGATGCCTTCATTTTTCGTCGGATCCACGTGAATTCCCTTCTCATTGACTACGTGGCCAAGAAAATGTACCTCGCGAATCCAGAATTCACATTTAGAGAACTTTATGTACAATTTTTGTTCTTTGAGTAGTTCTAGTATCAACTTTAGATATCGCTAATGATCCTCCTTGTTTTGCGAGTAACTAAGTATGACATCTATGAACACAATCACGAATTTATCTAGGTACGGTCTACAGACCCTGTTCATTAGGTCCATAAAAATTACAGGTGCGTTTGTTAGCCCTAAAGGCATAACTAGGAACTCGTAATGGCCGTATCGAATCCTAAACGCCGTTTTGGAAATATCCTCTTCACGGACTCTCATTTGATGATATCCAGATCTAAGATCAATCTGTGAGAAGTAATTATCACCTTGGAGTTGGTCGAACAAGTCATCTATTCGAGGGAGGGGGTATAGATTCTTGACGGTCAACTTGTTAAGTTCTCTATAATCAATGCACATTCGAAAGGGTCCATCCTTATTTTTAACAAAAAGGACTGGAGCTCCCTAAGGTGAAGAGCTAGGCCTGATGAATCCTTTATCGAGCAGCTCCTGGAGTTGCTCTATTAATACCTGCATTTCTGACGGTGCCAGTCGATAAGGTGATTTTGCCACAAGCGCAACTTCCGGAATTAAATCAATGTGAAATTCAACTTGTCTTGGTGGGCATAGTCCGAGTAACTCATCTGGGAATACCTCGGGAAAATCCCGGACTATAGGAAGATCCTGATTGCGTTTCTCTTCAGTCTCCTTATCCACAACGTATGCCATAAACGCAATGTAGTCCTTGTCAACTATTTTCGCATCTTCATGCACGTCACTATTTTAATATTCCTTTTGGGTTTCTCTTCATGTACTTCGAGTACTTCTCCTTCGGGTAGTGGAACTCGAATGATCTTTCCGGAGCAGCAACTTTCGACTCGGTTTTTGCACAACCAATCCATACCCACAATTATATCAAAGCCTCCTAACTTGATTGGGATTAGGTCTATACTAAAGTTCCTTTTGGCCAAATTTAAGGTACAATCCATAATCATGTCCCTGGCCCTAATTTCCTGCCCATTGGCATATCCAATAACGTATAGCTCTTTCAATTCTAGCGATACATAACTCCTATCTGCTCCAGAATCAAATAGTACTGATGCATAATGATCATTTAAAAGAAACGTACATGTGACTACATCCGGGTTTTGCCTTGCTTCTTCAACTCCAATCTCGAACACTCGACCTCTTGCCTGACTTCCTTGATTTCCTTGATTGGCTGGTCGTACTTGATTAGTGTTCGGTCTTTGATTCCATCTTGGACATGCGTTCCGGAGGTGATCTGGACTTCCACACTCAAAACATATCGGTCTTCCTACTTTCTTACATACCTTGGCGAAATGACCTCCTCTATTGCATTTCTGACAAATAATACATCATCCAACATGCTGTTTGTTGCACTTTTCGCACTTAGGGTATGCTCTTTTCTCTTTCTCTACTGGTTGAGTCTAGATCCCATAGTTCCCTGTCATCTTCAGATTTTTACCCATTCTTCCTCCAGATTGCCTTCTTGTGGGTTCCTTCATCTTTCTCTTACCTTGAGCTTTATCTTTTACAAACATTCCCGAACGATTAGTATTATTGGTGAGTCTGGTTGCCGAATTCACTGCTTCTTGAAGGGATTTCGGGTTTGCCGAAGTAATATCTTCGCGTATTTCAGGAGATAAACCCCGAACATATCTATCAACTCAGTTTTCTTCAGGTGTTACCAGATGTGGTACCATCTTGGCTAATTCGTGAGAACGAGCAGTATAAGAATCTATGTCGTTCCCTTTCATCTCATACTTCCATAGTTCTGCTTCCAACTTATGGATTTCGCTCCTCGGGCAGTATTCCTTTTTGAGCATCTTTTTGAATTCCTCCCAAGTAAGACTATTGGCTGCTTCCCGGCCTCGAGTTTGCACTTGGGTGTTCCACCAGGTCAATACTCGTCCTTGTAGTAGACAAGCGGCAAACTCCACTTTGTTCCCTTCAGTGCACAAAGCGTGCTATAGTAAAAAATCAAAATCATGAAATGCTTATGCAAACTCACACACAATACCGTGCTTTTCATATTTGAGTAAGAAGTTTCTATTTTAGTCCAACTTGTAACATAACCAGTCCAAGTTCCTCCTTATACATACTAAACTAGACATAGGTGATCAGGCATTGCCTAATTATAGTATGCTAAGACGGCACCTTCCCTAGTTGTATAAGTAGCAAACTTTAAGTTCGATGTTCATTTAGGAAAATATTTTTTTAAAACTTTTCGTTATAGTGTATGATTTTCGTAGAAAAACCAGCATTCTCTATAACCTATGGCTCTGATACCAAGTCTGTCACACCCCGCTAAAGCGGAAACACGAGGCGTGATTGCTCACAATTTCATAACAATAGGACATGAACAACACCAATCATTCATTCAAATGCATAAAATATGAAATTCAAAATTACATCTTACAAATCCAAAGTTTTTAACAAAATAAAGTAAGCAAAGTGTTCAAATGAAACGGTTTCAAATGAAACGGTTTCAAATAAAACTTGATTGACGCTGACGCTTTCACATAACAAGACATTTCAGTTTATCTTTCTTACCCCTGAAAAGCATGATAAAACAAGGTCAACTACAAAGAGTTGGTGAGTTGACAGGTTTTCAATACTATAAGCATCCTTTGCATAAATGAATTTTGAGCAACATAACTTTTATGGCAGTTAATAAATTTTTATATTTCAAAACTTTGAGCCACACTAAACCTTTCGATCACAAAACTCTTCATAATTCTACCTTAGCGGTGGGACTAAAACCCCATATATGTAGAACCTTTATTATATGGAAAGTGCACCCCTACTTGTAAGTTTTTAGGTGGGATTGCTATCCGCACCCATACTTGTCAGTTTTTATGTGGGATTGTCAGTCCAAATAGCGCTATCCACAATTACTCTCGGCTCCTCACTTGAGTTAATAGTAGTGTACAAACTTTTCTAGAACATTTTACTCAAATATGAACTATTAGTGTAAATGCCTTAGTTCCCATAACATCAATTTTAATAATATTTCACATTCGATAATGTAATTAGCTAAAAACTTCATTCAATCATGCTTTTCACCCCAAAACGTATAAAACACTTTAAAAGAGGGGCTGTGAATACTCTCTTGATAGCAAAAACCTCCGCTTAGATACACGAAAACGTTCACTTGCCGGCCTAAAGTCTTCTTACCAAAGCAAGGTATACAATTAGTCACTTTTCCTTTTCGGGTCTAAAAGATTTAGGTATTTGCTTGAATTAAAACCTATCTTGTGTAATGCCAATTTAATATATAAAGAGTTGTAATATATATTGTCCTTGATTTGTCCAAATTTTTATTTAACTCAATTTTTTAAGGTTCCAACTTGTTTCACATAAAATCATAACATTCCAGAAAGTTTATGATGGTTTCTAAGATATATCCCCTTACAAATCATCACCAAAATACATCTTCCTCATTTAATTTCTTACTCAAATTTTTTATGGTTTAAGTTACTGAGTTAAAAACATGATGTCAAAATATTACGAATTTTGGAGGGGTTTAAGTATTTAAATAGCTATTTTAACTTTTAAAGGTCACAATCTTCAACATAGAATGCACCATCTGGAAGTTACTGTTGGTTGGAAGGTCAAAACTTATCGTTTTTCAATGATTCCAGAAGAAGAATCACTCCTTTTCATTAAGTTTTGAGAGAGCCATGACACTTTTAATATGCATGCTACAATCTGTCAGCTCTGAACAGATTGCACCTTTATTTTGTTTTAAAAGATTGAACCCCCAAATCTCCATATTTTTAGATGAAACCAGTTGCATTTAAAAGATAACTCATTAAACTAAGCTTTGAAAGAAAAAATCAAGCATTTTGGGTGACTAACCAAAGAGATACAGTCAGGGTTTACCTACTGTTGGAGTCACTGTTTGCACACCTGAAATGATTTAGTTGTTTGGGGGGGGGGGGGTCAAAACTCCATATTTTTAAGTGATTCCACTTGGGTTAGAACCCTAACTTAGAAAATAATCTTTTAGAAGAAGATTCATGACATTTGGACAAGTATTTTACAAGATATGGGCGACATAAATACTAGGTAGTAATCTGTCAGCACCAAAAACACCCTTTTTAATGAACAAAGCTCACATGCAACTTCATTTTACCTACTTTCTTGTGTTCTAATGCTTGGGTCATGGATTATGGATTACCACCATTATATGAACATTTTTTCATGTCTTTGGTGTATAATCTCTACTTAAAACTCAGAAAATTCGGAGGTTAGATGAAAAGTGCATGAAAAATGGGGTTTTCACCAAAATTTGAAAGAAAAAGATGAAATAAAGTTATTACCTTACTTGGATGATGAAAAGAACTTCAATATCTTCAATAATCTTGCTAAAGTGATGGATTTTTGTGTGAAAAAATTGTTGTTTAAGAGTTTGTAATAAAAAGAGAAATGAAATACAAGTAGTTTAGGTCAATTTTTCTCAATTTTGGCAAAATGGTTAGATTTTAAATTGGACTTCTATATTTGAAATTAGAATTTTATATCATCAACTCTTATTATATTTGGTGAAATTAAATGTTTTTGCCATTACATTAAGATAAATTTTATCCTATACTTCCAATAGCGGGCTATCGGGATTAGACACCGGAAATCTAAGCCGGTTACGCACTTAACTATCTAATTATGCCTTGCTAAGTAATTTTTTAAATTCTTAGAAGCCCTAAACTATTGCTAACCTGAAGCTTCTGATTTGACAGTTGTCACGGGTTCTAACAATCTCCCCCTAGAGTTTTATAAGGAAACCATCTTGAGATCATCTCCCCCTTGATTTCTTTGAAAACTTTATTGTTGCTCGTCTTCATTCCTTGCAATTCATTCCAAGCTCCCCATAAAATTAAGCTCTTATTCTTCAGTTTCAACTTTATAACCAGATTCAAAGTGCAATAACCACGACTGAGTGCACTACAGTCAGCTTTTATCTGTAGATATTCAGCACATCTTATAACAAAGAATCTTTCTTTTAACTCCGAGTTCAATAGGCTTTCAACTAAATAACTTATTCCATTAAGCTTGAAGGAGAAAATGGTTCATCATACTTCAATAATGCAACTTGGATTCATAAAATATCAGAAGCGAGAACATTTGTAACACCCTGATTTTCGTCCCAGTTGAAGAAAGTGTTGAACCAAGCAATTCAACAAACAAATGATAATTTCAGAGTTTGAGTCGTGGTGCCATGTGAGAGTGACATATGTCACAATAGCACCGATGGTATTCAGAGTATCATCGTCTCGACTATCATGCCAAACGGTTATGTCATCGTCACAATAGAACCGGTGGTATCAAGTGGTTGGTGGTCCCAACAATTGTGCCATGCTACATTGTGCTAACTGGGTCTTTGGTTAAGTGGAATCCCGAATCCTCTTTGTGTTACACTCTTAGAAATAATTGAAATAAGTATTTTGAAGTGAAGTATATTGGGTATCTTTTACTAGACGAGAAACGAGATCAATCGGGTGAAAAGTAGGAAGAAAACACCTCGGAACGGACCAAGCTATAATGCTCGGTGATTATGACAGTGGCATAATAGTCTATCATAATCGCACAACATGTACCGTCGCTTAGAAATGGAAATTAGCTTGTTGGGGTAGACACGGGCGATTATTCCACGCTTTTATGACATGGCATAATCGCGGGGCATAATCGCGGGGCATAATCGTGGACGACATCTAGGGCATAAAATTGAGATTTCAGTCATTTGACCATAACTTCTTCACCACAGCTCCGTTTTGAGCGATTCAAGTTGCTACGGTTTCGTATTTCATAGCTCTTTAAGATAGTAACAATGAGCATTAAAGTTTATCTGATGATTTGGGGTCCTAGACATTGAAAACTATGATTACTTCTCCGAAAATCTTGAATCTACGGTTCGAGTTTTTGCACCAACAACCCTCACTCTCTCTTGGGTTTGTTTTTTGTATGTTTTGAAGGTTATGTATGTTTTCTTGGAAGACTTACATCATGGATCTATAGGTTTAGCTTGAGGATCTAAAGGCTTCACCAAATGGAGCTCGGTATTGGGGGTATAACCTAGATTTAGCCTAAATCTACCATGGTGAGTTCAAGATACTTTTTGAAAACTATGTACATGCCAAAAATGTCCTTTTTGAAGTATTAACATGTTTTATTTGTTATTTATCAAATGTGTGAGTATTTGAGTAAGTTTGCATATTTGGTACAAAAGGATTTATAAATCTCATAAAAGGCTTATACTTGAGTTTTAGACTTTTTGATGAATAAAGTATAAGTGTGAGTCGTTTGGATACATTATCTTTTACATGAAAATCATTTGGTTGTATTTGAATCTTTAGAGTATTGGATTTATAAATCGTTGGAAAATACATGTTATTGTAGTATGAGTCATTTTGAGAATACATGAATATGTTATCATTTGGAAAATGGTTCGTCTCAACTAATATTTTGAGTAATTGCATAAATGTTGAGTTATAGAGCATTTGCTCGGTTTTGACGAAAATGAGTTTCATGGACATTTGTTCGGTTTAAATAATATTTTACAGGCATTTGAGTGCATTGGCTATTCGTTTTGGGGTCATGTAAATTAGACTAAGTTACATTGGATCCATATGTATATAAGTCGGTATTTTATTTTATTTTTATCTCGGAATATGCATTGTGGAATTTGCGTGCAATTCTTGAGGCTAGAGCTTGTGTGTATAAATGAGTATAATACTGGAATTTGGTTGATGTCAATGGCTACCAGACCTTTATGTGACACTCTATTTTATTTTATTTTTATCTCGGAATATGTATTGTGGAATTTGCGTGCAATTCTTAAGGCGAGAGCTTGTGTGCACAAATGACTATAATACTGGAATTTGGTTGATGTCAATGGCTACCAGACATTTATGTGACGCTCTTTAACATTTGTTCGTGGCCTGCCTCCATGTCCTGTCACGATTAGTAGTAAATCGGTTCTCCCCCGTCTTCTTCGGACGTTTTATCCCCTTTCAAGGGAAAGCGTGAGTTATTTGTTTATAAAATTTGGTTAAAGCTATGTTTTCTAACTTTATGTTTGTAGCTTTATTTATGGTCGTGTAAGCATGGGGTTTGTTCGCACGTTAAACAAGTATTTCTATTTTAAGCTTTCCATTAACGATAATTTAGTCTAAAGCTTTTATTATGAAAATGTGAATTTTGGGAAAGATGTTGCTTTTATAATGAAGTCATTTCATTTGAGAATTACCCTTTATCAAGCAGATCTTTTAATTTCAAAACATTTATAAATGTGCTATAAACTCTTGAGCTCAGTAGGCGTTAAGCCTAACCCTTTTTCTTTGTCGACATGTACATCAGGTTATCGTTGTGATTGGTACTAGCGACACGTGTAGACTTGAGTGCTAGGGAGTAGCACCTAAAAGATCTAGCCTTGCTCCCGTTTTCCGCATTCGAAGACAGCGACTCTTATTGGTTTGGTAACATCCAACCATACGTAGGTCTTACATAAGACTTGATTTATCATTTGTAGAGGTTTATTACTAATTGTTGTTTGAGGAAATTTAAATATTGATTTATAGGAAATGTTTTGCCTTTCAATTGATGTAATATTGAAAAATTTAAATTAGGCGCTATTCCAAAATTTGAGGGTGTTACAAGTTGGTATCAGAGTATAAGTTTGAGAGATTTAGGTATGAATTTTAGATGCCTAGACTCAAACTAGCGATTGTCAAGTGATTGAATGTGAAATTTCACAATTAGACACCTTAAGATAGGATATTTTGAGGATAATAGATGCACTAGAATCGAGAATCATTGTGACGGTAACAAGGATCCGCATGTGAGGTAAATTTGTATTATCATTCAGCCGGGGAAAATATGAATTTACAGTTACGTATGTATGCTTGAGACGCATTGTCGTGATAATTGATGGGGTAGTGAATGAGTTTTTATGGCAGTAACCGTTGAAAGAATTGATACTTGTAGCTATGTCACTTCGAGTGACATATAAGTACGATGATTACCTTAAGCCGACTATTTTGGGTCAAGGATAATGGTTAGTTGTAAACCATAAAATTGTTGAAGCAACTTTACTTCGAGGAGAAATTTATAAATCGATGGATTTAATTGTGGATAAAGGTCTTAAGATATGAAGTTTTCCAATATCATTCTTGTGGTTGGTAGACTTGACGAGCGGGGTTCTTAGACTTTGGGTTCCGACCGGATGCATGCACGGCATTTATTTTAGAAAATAAATTGCAAAAAAATAACTTTGGGATTTATATATCAAGAGAGTTTAAATTTGAAACTAATCTAAATTGTTTCCTTTATTTCCGAGAAATGTGCAAATATCGTTTTTACGAATTTTCAGAAATTATTTGGTATCCGTGAGTTTTGGGTCAAGTTTGAAATACATGAACTACCATACCTCCTACGGTTGTTTACAAGTTTCATTAGTATTTTGGCTGCGTAATGTTCATGTTTCAATTTATAATATTTTGGGATTTTCTTTGTGTTCACCTTTTGTCAGTGTTGCATTTGGGAGTTTATTAAGGATTCATTTTGCGTCATTCATTTCGAGCATAAATGTTTCGATGTCGTCCAATTATAAAGTTTCCGACAATATCATTTTAATTTTATGGGAACCATATGTTGCATAGAGTTTGCATACATCCTAATTGTAGCATATTAAATTATTGTAGCCAACAATTTAGAAAGGGGTAAACATTTTGTTAATTGGCTTTGAATTTGAAATCCGAATCAAATTGATTTCATGAAGTGACCAAGATGCATGCATGGACTCTCAGACTCAATATGCTCAATACTGTGAAGGGGGGGGGGACATATATCCTATTGAGAGATGGGTGAGTAGCTGGGGGGTTAACAAAAGTTTCCATGGGCTTATGGGCTGTTTCAATATTACCCACCAAAGAGTTTGGAGTAATAGATAATGTGGTTGCCCAGCTAGTAAAGTGTGGTTCACAAGTTTGTTTTTCTTTTTCTTGTGTTTTCCCCTCATCATTTCTTTTTCTCACTCTTCTACCCGAGCTCTCATTTCCATTTTTCCTCTTTGCACTATGAGGTTGTTTACCACCCTGAACTTCCTCCCCTCTCTCCTTAGGTATGCTAGGCCCCTCACCTTGCACACCACTGGGATTTGAATCCTGGGTAGGGACCACTAGTTTTGGTAATCCCATGGATTCACAGTACTCAATCAAAATCCTATTTTTGGTATATACATAACCTCTGAGCTCCTCTAGTAGTGGAATAGCATTGGGAAACTATTCAATCTTTGATGTAGGTGGCCTCAGATTGTCCATGGTAAAAAGTGGACCTTTTAAAGCATTATCAACACTTGGAATTTATTTCTCTATAAACATGGCACCTTTGACAAATATTTGAAGAAGTCTCTGAAAAGAAATATATGTGGGCTTCTTGGATGTGGTTACTACAAGTCTTAACTCATCAAAAAGTAATGATGCATAATCATAATGCATGTTGTAAGAAAATCCATGAAAAATGGTTCTTATGTTTGTAGAGGCTTGATCCATGCTGGATGTTTTACCGGATAAAAAATTATTAATGATAGTGAAAAGAGAATACCAGATAGGTGGAAGATGTTTTCTTTTGAATGCACTCTAAGTTTGCAGATCTTCAGAATAGCCTAACTTTATGAAATCAGCAATCATCTTAGAATTGGTCTTGATGTTGTCATACTTTGCCTTACCTACCACAGTAGGTGCAGGAAGATCTAAAATCTTTCTGAAATCCTTTGATTTGATGCAGAACATGTATCCATCCATATATGATAGAACAGATTCACTTTCTTCATCATACTCCATAAAATACCACCAATGTTGAAGATAGATCTTAGGAACTTGAAAGTTTCTGATGAACATTTTCTTTAGAGGATTCCTTTTGATAATTTCAATCAAAATACATTGCTCTGCTATAAACCTATCATATTTCAGATTAAGAGCACAATTATTTTTCTCGATTTCCAAGATTTTGTTCAAAGGAACAGACATTTTCTCTGGAATAGGGCCTGTAGCATGAGAAACTTCATTGGATTAACCTTGTTAAGAAGACACAACATCACCAGCATCACCTTGGGATTCATTTCCAGCAGCAACTGCTTCAGAAACAACTTCAATTGTTTGTTCTTGATTTTCCCCAATTAGGTTAGGATTAGGGTTAGGGTTTGAACATTCAGCAGTTGTGGTCGTATCTTCCAGAGTCGGATCATTTGGGATTGCCACTTCAATCGATCCTACTAACACACTCTTTTGCACAATTTTAAATGAACCAGTGCTTGAAGAATCACTATCACTGTTATCAAAAAAGGATTTAGCTGTCTGAAGAGGTTGATTGACTTGAGAAGAAGAAATATTCAAAGAAAATGTAAGATCAAAAAGAAAATCAAGTGCTAGAAGTTCAGAAAAGCTTTCGGAGGGAAAATTTGTAGAAGAAATTTTTGAAGTTGTTCGAGGAAACATATTTATCGAATGACAAGAATGACGTGGTGTTGGTTCCAGATTCTCTACTTCAAAGATCAATCGATAAATTCATACAACAGAGTATAAGCAGAAGCAATTAATATCGATTAATCAACAGTAATAAGAACAATCAAAGATTGAGGAACAGATTAACTTGTAATATAACCTGAATCACGATTACAAATACTTGGAATGACGCACAATATGTTCTTCAATCTTAAAATTAGATCAACTTCTTTTACATTAGAGAAAAGATCTATTTATACAAATAGCATAATGTAAAAGTCAATATCCTAACCTATTACAAACTGACACGTGTGAGATGGGAGCGTGTAACAAACTAATCAGTTGCAAAAGGTAGACATGCTGGATGTATGTGCCTCGTCATATTCTTCATCTTATGGTTCATACTTTCAAATGTTTAACAATCTCCCCCTAAGTATGAAACCAGAAGAGTGAAGTCTGTTCAGAAAGGATCGACTTCAGAGACAATCTTTCCAATCTTATTTATGACCTCTCTGATTGATAATAAATTTGAAAGCCTGTTGATCATCTTTTCAAGAACCTCTGGATTATGATTGTTGATATCAACAGAGATGAAACTTTTTGCAATGTAAACGACCTCTGATGAGTATTTATGTGCCTCTTTGATTCTGAAGAACCTTTTTCTGTCTGGCCATTTTGAAAATCATCCCTTCCTCTGGGTTAATCAATACTCTACCAATTCTCATATTGTTGATGCCTTCTAGATCTTCATTGGGAGCAGAGATGGCTAGGTTATCAACACTGTAATTGATCCCTATTTGAAAATCTACCTATCTCTTGTATCTGATGTAGGACTTCATGCATTGAATGATTCGAGAATAAGCAATTTGATCTTGATCATCACTTCTTTTAGTAATTTGAGTCTTCATGAATTTCTCCAGAAAGATAAGATCAGAGGGAAAGATAGACAATAGATCATTATCAAAGAAGTAATAAGTCTTATTGTCTTCTCTGATAACTTCATAAATTGTGTACCATATCTCTGTATCTTCAAATGGTGAATGTTTTATCGCAGAGATCCGTTTGATAGGTACAGAAGTATAAACGTCAGTTCTTACTTGTCTGTGTGCCATGAATTTGTCTTTTACAACATCACTTACATTGTAGGCGTTTGAGAAGTTGGGCAACATGAGATAGATCTTGTGGTCTATAGGAGTATGGTGAACCATATCTCTGTATCTTCAAATGGTGAATGTACCTTTTTGTGATTTCCAGAATTGGAAGATCAATTCTTCCAAGTCTCTGCAGTTTTTCTCTATTCTCAGCTGCTCGACTTGATGATCCTTCAGCATTTGCCATTACAACTTTTTCTCTTTCCATTTCTGCTTGTGCTCTTGCTGTTTCTGCAGAGGCTTTTTCTGGTTCAGCTTTTGCTCTGATTTCAGCTTCTATTCGTTCTTCTTCTCTTCTTTTGTTTAAGGCTTCAACTTTAGCCTTTGATGCCTCAGCTCTGGCTCTAGCTTCCTTTTCTTTGGCTATTTCTTCTTTAGTGGATGAAGAGTACGGTGTTTTTCTTGTGTTGCCGACTACCTCTAGAATAAATTTTGCTATCTCTGGATCTTTTGGAAGAGGACCTGAATGTGTAGCTAACGGAGTTGGAGTAAGAGGAGTTTGTGTTGATGAAGGTTGAGCAGAAGAGGTTTGCCTGGAAGAAGGTGGTTGTTGTTTGTCAGAAGGAGTAGATGTAGTTGGATTGGAGTTTTCAGCGTTTGTGGTAGATTTGGCTTTCTTGCCTTCTGGTTCTTTCTCCCCCTTCTGAGAATCAGGACCCTGATCCTCAGACCTTTGTCGTTTAAGCTCAGCTTTTCTGCAAGCTCGTTCTTCCTTTGCCTTTTTCCTGGCGTTAAATGAATCAGAGAGAGAACTTACCAGACCTGTAAGTTGAGAGAGAGAGGTTTCCATAGATGATAGCTTTAAATCCACATTTGAAGTGCATGCAGTTGTTTTGGAGACATATTTAGAGGAGAGAGAATTGATTCTATCAAGCATGGCCTTCTGGAAGACAGCCATGTCTGATTTCTTTACTAGAGAGGACTCAGAAGTGTCTTTAGAGGGATGAACAGCCTTGATAATTTTGTGGAGATCTGCCACTAAGGAACTGTATTCATCAACCGAGATAGTGACCTCTGGAGTTGGGATTGCATCAGGTATACTGAAAATAGCCTCAGAGTTAGCCTGGATGCCTTTATGCAGAGAGGAGTGATGATCAGAAGCTTGGCTCTGGTGAGTTTCTTCAGTTGTAGAAATAAGTTCTCTGAGTGCCTCCAGAGTTTGCGTATGCTGTCTTTGTTCGTTTTGAATAGCCAAAAGAATGGCATTTTGAGAATCCAAGGAAAGTTTTAGATCCTCCACAAATCACTAAATTTTATCACCAAATGCCTGAAACGCTGCATTGGTGATATATTCATAATGTGTAACCGGTGTTTCTCCAACACATGGAGCCCCTTTACTCTCGCGTTCAGAGAGGCCCTCATTCACACCTGTGTTGACGTTGAGTGTGGAGGGACTTCCAACCTGTCTTCGAGGGCTGTGATTAACAGGCACCTCTTCGGTTGTTCTGATTGTCTCAACAAAGTCCTCATCATCAGAGGATGAGGTGCTGAAGACAATGTGCTTACCTTGATGAAGTGTAAACACTCCGGTAAGTGGTGCGTCCTGTGGCTGTAACCCCTCTGATGGGATTTCCTCAACCTCTAAACTATCAGAAGATATGGACTTATCTTCTGAGGCTCCTAAAACTTTGTTGGTCACAGAGACAGCAACATTGTATGGGGAGGGTGGCGAGTTCTGGGGCAAATGAACTCTTATATTTTCATCATTATTCTGTTGAGAGAATGATGAAGAAGAGGTTTCCCCGGTTGTGCTTGATGAAGAGGATGAAGAATTATCCTCTGATCGGATGGTTTCTGGGTGGTTTGGACTGGGTGGTCCTTGGTCAATGAAAGTAGATGTGTTGACATCCACCTCAGGAAATGAAGTTACCCTTTGGGATGTAGGAGAGATTCGCTCAATTGTGTCTCGATGGACATCTTCAGTACCCTCTTTTAGCAAGAGGTCGGCATGGGTAGAACCACTCGGATGGTCACTCATATTATTTTCAGCCTCAGCCTCACTTGACCCCTCACTTCCTAAAACTGGCTCTAAATGCTCTGGGTAGAAATTCTCTGTTCTGAGAAAATCATAGAGCTTCTATAAGATTGGAGATAATAAGAGCTAGATGGAATTAGGTTTAGCATGTACCTGGAAAGCTCTCTTGGAGAGGGATAGCCGTTGCGGTCGATGGTTGGTCGATGAGAGCTCATTGAAGCAATTTTGCAGAAAGGTTGAACTAATGGGGCCTTGAGTGCACCAATTGCAGGGTAGGTAACCAGGGATAAGAATCGTGGAAACATTAAGGCTGGGATAGGTTTTCCTTGGGTTTGATGAGTTACCTTAGTGTGCATAGCAGCTTTAATTTCTTGGAAAATGAGGCTTGCGTAGTCCAAAGGACGATTAAAATACATACCATACATGATGGTCAGAATGTTTCTGCTTGCTTGATCGAGGGACCTAAATTTACATGTGAGACTCTTGTTCAGGATGGAGACGAGAAGATTCCACATTGGGGGTAACTGCTTTCTCTTAAATTCAGATAGTTTAGTTAGGGTTCATTGTAGCCAAGAAAAAGAATGAAGGATAGCAGAGCTTCAGCAAATGGGTTCGATTCTAGGGCTGGATTTGGCACAAAATGACCATCAATTTGCACCTGTGATGGGGATAAATGAAAATACCTGGCTAATTTTTTCTTGGTGATTGGTATCTCCACAGCATTTTCAGGTTGATCTGGATGGCGAAGTTGCCAAGCAAAGTTTCATCATCACGAATGTACGTCGATTGCCAAACTTCCTGAACATAAATTTCAGGGACATTTGGGTTTGTCAGAATTAGGGCTCGGTTTAGAGGATGCTTTTGGAGAAATTCAACCATGATTCTGAACTCAGACTGGTAGGTGTTAGGATCAAGAAGAACCTGCACATTGTTTGCTTTCAATGGCAGTTTGACAAACGGAGCACTATCTGCAGTGGAACCGACGAGACGACCTTCGTCATCGTTAAGAATTGGATTTGCAAGGTGAGAAGCCATTGATGAGAGTTGGTGAAGTTGATGAGCAAGTTCGTGAGTAGGAGAGTTTGAGCAGTAACAGTGGTAAGGAAGAAGATGGGTTTCTAAAATTTGGGGATTTTATATGAGACCGATTTGAAATTGGAAGAGGTTTAAGTCTTGGGAGTAGGAGAAAACGGTTCAGGAGGGATGATGTAAGCACGCAGGCGTGGATACATGCAGTCACACGATGGGTGACACGTGGAAAGTAGGAAGGTGAGCTAGTGATGATTAAGACACGATATTTGAGATAAAAACTGAAGGGTTATCGGTTTAAAATCGGTTGATTATCCCGTAAGTAAATAAAAAAAATATAAAACAAATTGTTAAGTAATCAAAAAATAGTTGATTAAAAACAATTTGAAATATATAAATCTGTTTATTTAGATTTAAAATCAGTCATTCGGTAAATAGAAAAATGTTTATGAACCAAATGAAAGTTTGATTTTTCATGAAAAGAAAATAATAAGAAAAATTAAAATTGAATATATATATTTTAAATAACCTTGACGGCAAGAGTTAATAAAATGTATATGTTCAATAAAAAATTTTAGAATATTTTGATTCATAGAAAAATATTTTGAAAAACATGTCAACTTTGAATCAACATCTAAGATAAGTTAAAAATGAATCATAAAAATTCTGAGAGACCTTGACGGCAGGAGAAACACAGAATAAGAAGATTCAGAAGAAACTTAGGTGGATGAGAAATTCAGAAGAGAGCTAACCAGCGTTAGACTTTGAACTCTTCCAGGTATGATACTCCCCCTTGAATGATAAACTCCCCTTTGAGAGGTGAACTCCCCTTTGAATGATAAACTCCCCCTTGAGAGGTGAACTCCCCCTTGAATGATAAACTCCCCCTTGAGAGGTGAACTCCACCTTGAATGATAAACTCCCCCTTGAGAGGTGAACTCCCCTTTTACTTTTCAGGAATTGGCTCCTTTCTGGTATTATTTGGATGAAAAGGAATAAAGAGCGCAAGAAACAAAATAAAACTTATACCAGAGGCGATCAGAGGTCTCTGAATGCTTCTGGATGAAACCCAGAAACGATCAGAGGTTTCTGATAAAGGCTAAGAATAAGATTTACATATTTATCATTCCCAACTTGCTGATTAAAAAATTAAAACGCTTTTCATCCAGAGCTTTTGTAAAAATATCAGCCAGTTGGTAATGAGTAGAGACAAAATACATTTCTATTGTGCCCTTTTCTACGTGATCTTTGATGAAATGATACCTGACATCAATATGCTTTGTTTTGGAGTGCTGAAATGGGTTTTCAGTAATGGCAATTGCACTCTCAGAGTCACAGAGTATGGGAATCTTATCATAAATCAGACCATAGTCTCTGAGTTGAGTTTTCATCCAAATAACTTGTGAACAACAGCTGGCAGTAGCAACATATTCAGCTTCTGCAGTAGATGTTGAGAAACAATTTTGTTTCTTGGATGTCCAGCTAATGAGTCTATTTCCCAGAAGTTGACAGCTACCAGGCGTACGTTTTCTGTCCAGCTTACATCCTGTATGATCAGAATCTGTATATGCCATTAAATCAAACCCATAATGTTTAGGATACCAGAGACCCAATGAAGGAGTTCCCTTTAAGTATCTAAAAATTCTTTTGACAGCAGCCAAATGGGATTCTTTAGGATTAGCTTGATAACGAGCACAAAGACAAGTGGCAAACATAATATCAAGCCTCCTTGCTGTTAAATACAGAAGAGAACCTATCATACCTCTGTAGCCCGTGATATCAACTGGTTTCCCAGAAGGATCAGGACCTAGTTTCATGCTAGGAGAGATAGGTGTTTTCATAGTTGATGAGTTTTGAAAATGAAATTTCTTTAACATGTCAGAGACATATTTTCCTTGATTAATAAAAATACTAGAAGTACTTTGTTTAACCTGAAGTCCTAGAAAGAAAGTTAATTCTCCCATCACACTCATTTCAAATTCAGTTTCCATCAATTTAGAAAACAAATCAACTTCTGTTTGATGAGTAGAGCCAAAAATTATGTCGTCCACATAAATTTGAACAATAGTTAACATACCTTTGCCTCTTTTGATAAAAAGTGTGGTATCAATTTTACGTTTCTCATACCCTTTGCTAAGCAGAAACTTGGATAAATGTTCATACCAGGCTCTGGGTGCTTGCTTTAAGCCATATAGAGCTTTGTCAAGAAGAAAGACGTATTCTGGATGTCTTGCATCTTTAAAGCCAACGGGTTGTTCAACATACACTTCTTCTTTGAGTTTTCCATTTAGAAATGCACATTTAACATCCATTTGATAGACTTTAAAGTTTTTGTATGCAGAGAATGCCAGAAAAAGTGTTATCGCCTCCAGTCTTGCAACAGGAGCAAATGTTTCATCATAATGAATACCTTCTTCTTGACAATATCCTTTTGCCACAAGACGAGCCTTGTTTCTGATCACAATTCCGTCCTCATCCTTTTTATTTCTGAAAA
Organism: Silybum marianum; assembly: GCA_036898165.1. Lineage (NCBI taxonomy): Eukaryota > Viridiplantae > Streptophyta > Magnoliopsida > Asterales > Asteraceae > Silybum > Silybum marianum. Next base: position 26,581,321 of record CM072528.1, on the reverse strand, counting down.
CCCACTTAGTACCAATGGCAACTTTGCCTTTCGGTAATGGCACTAAGTTCCAAACATTGTTACGTTCAAATTGAAGTAACTCCTCCTGCATTGCTTCTACCCAACTAGGTTCGGCTAAGGCTTCATGAACTTGCTTGGGTTCAAATATACTTAGACAGTTGACATAGAAAGCTTCATTTGTTGTAGCGTATCGTGTTTTGACACCCTCAGAAGGATTACCAATTATGAGATCTGGAGTATGTGATTTAGTCCATTTCGTCATCCTTGTTTGTGGTATTGGTTGAGCCTGAACTTCGTTGTCAAAAGATGAGATAACTGCATCCGGAAATATTGATTCTGAAACTCTTGATCTTCCCCCTCAGATGATGGAACAGAAGAATCTTCTGGACAATCAAATGAAACAGGAACAGAAGGGATTGAAGAGCTAGGTTCAGAAGAGGTAGGTCCGGATAAAGTTATGCCAGAGGCATGAAGAACTTCAGGTATACTGAAAGAAGAGTTAGGTACAACAGGTTCTGACATTATTTCTTCGCCCAGAAAGTCTTGAAAAATAGCATCAATCTCGGATTCTCTGGATCCTGAAAGAAAGTCAGCAGTAACAGTATTAAGTTTGAGTTCTGAAGAAGAATATTCAGATGTCAGTTGAGTAGACGAGCCTTGTTTCTGATCACAATTCCGTCCTCATCCTTTTTATTTCTGAAAACCCACTTAGTACCAATGGCAACATTGCCTTTCGGTAATGGCACTAAGTTCCAAACATTGTTACGTTCAAATTAAAGTAACTCCTCCTGCATTGCTTCTACCCAACTAGGTTCGGCTAAGGCTTCATGAACTTGCTTGGGTTCAAATATACTTAGAAAGTTGACATAGAAAGCTACATTTGTTGTAGCGGATCGTGTTTTGACACCCTCAGAAGGATTACCAATTATGAGATCTGGAGTATGTGATTTAGTCCATTTCGTCATCCTTGTTTGTGGTATTGGTTGAGCCTGAACTTTGTTGTCAAAAGATGAGATAACTGCATCCGGAAATATTGATTCTGAAACTCTTGATCCCTCCCCCTCAGATGATGGAACAGAAGAATCTTCTGAACAATCAAATGAAACAGGAACAGAAGGGATTGAAGAGCTAGGTTCAGAAGAGGTAGGACCGGATAAAGTTATGCCAGAGGCATGAAGAACTTCAGGTATACTGAAAGAAGAGTTAGGTACAACAGGTTCTGACATTATTTCTTCGCCCAGAAAGTCTTGAAAAATAGCATCAATCACGGATTCTCTGGATCCTGAAAGAAAGTCAGCAGTAACAGTATTAAGTTTGAGTTCTGAAGAAGAATATTCAGATGTCAGTTGAGTTTGATCATCAAAATCAACGTTAATGCTCTCCATAATTGTTTTAGTTCTTAGATTAAAAACACGAAAGGCTCTGGAATTTAAAGAATAGCCTAAGAATTTTGCTTCATCTGATTTTGGATCAAACATGCCAAGTTTGTCTCTGTCATTTAAGATAAAACACCTGCAACCAAAGATATGAAAGAATTTGACAGATGGTTTTCTTTTGTTAATAAGCTCATAAGAGGTTTTGAGATGCCTCTTGACAATTATGGAACAATTCTGAGTGAAACAAGCGGTGGCTACAGCTTCTGCCCAGAAGTGAATTGGGAGTCCAGAAGCGGCAAGCATTGTTCTGGCTGCTTCGACCAAGGTTCTGTTGCGACGTTCAACGACACTATTCTGTTGGGGAGTGCGTACAGCAGAGTAGTTCTGAGTAATTCCATTTTCAACAAAGTATGCTTCAAGTTTGGCAGTCTTGAATTCAGTACCATTGTCGCTTCTTAGCTGTTGAATCTTTTGGTGTAAAAGAACTTGGATTCTGGTCATCATATTTTGGAGTACAATAGGTACTTCTGGCTTTTGTCGAACAAAAGCAAGCCAAGTATACCTGGAAAATTCATCGATAAGTACCAGAATATACTTTTTACCAGAAAGACTTTGAATTGCAATGGGACCACAGAGATCGATGTGTAGCAATTGCAGAGATCTTATGTAAGAGTGATCACTTTTTGTTTTATGAGATGCTCGTTTTATCTTTCCCATTTGTTAAAAATCACACAAATACGATAAGTATCTTAGAATCACAGAGTTGAATTACACTTAGGAGGTTATGTTTCAAACCAGAAACATGAGCTACTTTAGATAAGGTAATGTTACCTTCCTGTAAAGTACCATAGCCCTTAATCTGACCCTTACCATTATCACCAAACGTTACAGCTCCACCACTTTTGTCTTTGAATTTGGAGAGTAAGTGTCGTGTACCAGTCATGTGCCTCGAGCATCCAGAGTCAAGATACCAGATATGCACACGCTGCTTCTGCAATCAAGATCAGAGTTTCTTAGGTACCCATACCATTATGGGTCCTTTAATGTTAGTTTTTGTTTTATCAGCCTTTTTATATGCTCCTGATTTTTAACAAAAGAGAAAGGCTGATTGTTTATATTTTTCGTTTTTCTGTTTGTCTTTGTTTTATTTTTATTGAAGTAAAAATGATTTGCAGTTGAAGGATTTGAAGTTCGTGAGAAGAATTGTTTTAATTTTAAGAATAAGGAAAAACATTCAGAATTCTGAAACATAGAAGATTTTATTGAATTTTCATTGCGATAATGATAATTACAATTATTCTTAAAACTGTCTTTTCTAGTATCAGTTGTTCTAAAGAACTTCCTATCTAGACTAGACATATGTTTAGAATATGATATATTCTTCAGCGGAGATTTCCTCGGATTTACCTTCTCAGAAGCTTTTGTATTCACTGAAACAGGAACAGAAAGATTAGATTTCCATTTAACTTTCGGAACATAAGAAAGTTTTGGAGGATAAGATTTAGGAGTTTGGATAGGGATCTTCTTATTAAGTTTTTCTTCCTTTTCAAGTTCAAGAAAAGATTTAGCTTTCAGACACATTCCTATAAAATCTGGATGTATAAAAACAGGTTTTCGTTGTTCAGGAGGAACAGAGAAAATCGGAATTTCACTTGAATGTTTCTGAGCATTCATTGCAGAAACTCTTATCTCCAGAGATTCATTTGTTAATAGAAATGGGGCGTCTTTGTTTTTGATAATCTCTGTTGTTTTAGCATAGATAGGAGATTGATGTTCAAGATGAGAGAGATATGTTTCTGAAATCCTCACTTTGATCATCATTTTCCCAGGGATATGTGATTTCTTCTAAATCCTTTTGAGCTTCAGAAAGATTTAAATCAATAAATGAACAAGGAAAAATCTCTGGATTGTTTTGTTTACTGTTATTTTCAAGTTTAGAACAATTGTTCAGAGTCAAGAGAAGATCATTTTCAAACTAAGTCTTAAATCTTCCTCTGCTTGAGTAGGAATAAATGCATCAGGCTTTGGATTTAACTTTATAAGAACACTTGAACCGAATTTGAAAATATCATCCTTCTTCTGAATTGTATTTAAATCAACATTAGACTTTTCAGAAGAATATATAACGTTTTTAAACTTGAGTTTTCGTTGATGATGACCATTATCATATTTAGATCGTTTAAAGCATGATTGTTCATAAAGAATTGGAAACACAGGCTTCTGTTGTTGTCCTATTTGAAAAACACAGTTTAAACAAGACTTATTTTCACACGTATAGGGATCTAAATCTGCAAAACCAATTCCAGATCTTCCTACTTGTGTACATATTTTCTCATGAACTTTTTGAGCATCCAGATATATTTTGATCTGGTGCGTTTTGTTTTGAAGTTCAATATATAAAAATTCTCTTTCTTTTTTAAAGTAATTCTTAAGAGCTACAGAGTTTAATCTGTCACTTTCCTTAACTTGAATCTCCTTATCCTTTTCTTCCAGAAGTTTCTTAAAACTTAACTGCTCCTTTTTTAACAAAACTTCTGTCTCTTTCAAGTTTTTAGAAATCTTTTCTTTTTCAATGTCAAGTTCCAGTTTCTATTTTATTAAGATATTCATTTCTCTTTTGTAAATATCTCTTTCCCTTTGTGTTTTAGAAAGAGTTTTCTCAATATCTTTTCGTAACTTCTTTTCAATTTTAAGCTTTTGTTTAAGTTCCTCAAAATTATTTGACAAAAGCACAATTGTATTCTCAAGTTCAGATGATTCAGAAAGAGTACTAACCGGTGATTCAGAAGATTGGTCTTCTGATTCATTCGTATTCGCCATCCCACAGAACATGGCCTCATCACCGCTGGACTCATCTGCAAGCCAGTTCTCTTTCTCAGCATAGTGAGCTCTTTCAGTGACATTATATTTGTACTTATTCTTGTAGTACGGCTTATCTTTGACCAGAGTTCCTCTGCATTCCTTAGAGTAGTGTCCTGGTTTTCCACATCTATAGCAGACATCCTTTTTCTTCTTCATCTCTTCTTCCTTCTTCTCTGTTTCAGTCTTCTCAGGTCTCTGAACCTCTTGCTTAGGAGTATAGTTAGAGCGATCAGACCTTCTATTTCCTTGAAATGCCCTATTTCCAAAACGATTTGTAAATTGTTTGGTAATAAGAGCCAAGGAATCAGCAAATGCCTTTATTTCATCATCAGAATCAGAATCTTCTTCTGGAACTGTTTCTGACATGAATGCCTTGCTTTTTACTCTTCTATCTTCACTTCTTCTTCTGGTAGCTCACTTTGATTCAGAAATCAAGGCCAGAGGTCCACCTATAGTTGTTTTCTTTTGTACAACCTCCTTCTATTGAGCTTGAAGAGTTCCAAATACATCGTGTAGAGACCATTGCTCAAGATCTTGATTAGCTTGTAAAGATATGGAGAGATTTGACCATTCTAGATTTAATCTCTTTAAAAATAAGACATTATTGTCTTCCTTTGATCGAACAATATCACATCGTTTGCAAAGATTTATCAGATTATTAAATCTATGAAAAGTCTGTTCCAGAGATTCATCCGCAATGGCCTGGAAGATGTTGTATTCGTTCAGAGCTTGAGCTCTTCGATTTTTCTTCATTTTAGCACCACCTTCCAGAAGATTTTCTAATTGATCCCATAATTCCTTAGCAGTATCACAGGAATCCAGAGATTGAAAAATCTCATTCGGAATAGCCATGATAAGAAGAGTTTTTGCCTTTTTAGCAAGTTCAACTTTGGCTTTTTCCTCATTAGACCATTTTCCCTTAGCTTTGGAACTTTTCGAGCAGGGACTTCATCAGTATTGGTAGTGGCAGGAACTCTTGGAATTGTAGTCATTGGTACGAAGGGACCATTTTGGACAATAGGATAAAGTTCAATTTCCAATCCTTCATAGAAATTTATCATTCGAATCTTCCATTGTGGATATTCACCACGAATAAGAGCAGGAGGTTTTGTCTGAGAACCAGAGGTGTAAACAGCATTCAAATTTGAATTTGCCAGTTTTTTTAAATCGAGAAGAATGTAATGACAAATTTGAGTTGAAATCTAGGACAAGTAAATTTCAATTGAATTGAATAACAGGATTTTACTAATTCTTCAAAGTTTTAACTACATTTACCACTGTTTTAGACAGAATTGCTATGAGTCTTCGTAGAACAGGGTGGAATTTTGAACAGTAGTTAAATAGGAAATTACTGAATGAATGAAGAAAGAAATTTCCAAATTGAGGAGATCTAATAATCAATAAATTAATTATCAGGCTCTGATACCAATTGTTGGTTCCAGATTCTCTACTTCAAAGATCAATCGATAAATTCATACAACAGAGTATAAGCCGAAGCAATTAATATGGATTAATCAATAGTAATAAGAACAATCAAAGATTGAGGAACAGATTAACTTGTAATATAACCTGAATCACGATTACAAATACTTGGAATGACGCACAGTATGTTCTTCAATCTTAAAATTAGATCAACTTCTTTTACATTAAAGAAAAGATCTATTTATACAAATAGCAGAATGTAAAAGTCAATATCCTAACCTATTACAAACTGACACGTGTGAGATGGGAGCGTGTAACAAACTAATCAGTTGCAAAAGGTAGAAATGTTGGATGTATGTGCCACGTCATATTCTTCATCTTATGGTTCATACTTTCAAATGTGTAACACGTGGGCTATGTGGGACACATGGTAGAAAAAGAATCGAAAAGTAATCACGCTTAGTAGACAATTATGAATTAACAACGGTTAAATGGCTACAGAAACGTTTTAAAGAGGTGATTAAGAATTCTCGAATGAAAATGTAACACGTGGCACACAACGCAAATTTAATTTCTTAATCACCTTCTGGTAGCGGAGTACAGAACTTATGGGAAAGAGTTTAGAGTTTTGAGAATGAACTTCAGAGCATCTGAGAAAAAGGTCAAAATTCTGAGAATGAAGTTCAGAACTTCTGAGAAAACTTCAGATATCAAAAATTATGTAAAAAATCTATCTTCTGAATTCTGGAAAAATGATTTACAATTCAGAAGTAGTTTGGACAATGAAAAAATTTGATTCACGATAGAAGTTTGTCCAAACTTCTAAGTGACTAAGCTTAAAATGGATCATCACCTGTTCAGATCTTAAACAGAAACCACATTGAACATCATTAGCAAAAAAAATACCATGAACTATGAATGATAATACTCCACCTACAATCATGCAAAGGATGAAAAAAATTAAAACTCCCCCTTGAAAAATGCTATATAGAGAGAAAAGGAAAAATCGATTACAAATACTTCAGAGATAAAAATACAAGAAAGATATGACTTCAGAATTAAGCTAATAATACTGAAATTTATTTTCTTATATTTGATATTAAATTCTGAATTGTATGGTTCAGACTTCTGAAGACAAAAATTCAGAACTTCTGAATTTGGTTATGCAGATTTCTGAACTAAACAAGTTCAGAAGTTAACATTTAACTCTTTTTCTAAGTAAAAGATTTATCCAGCAAGATTCACCATGCCCAATTTACTCACTAGAAAGTTAAATCTTTTCTCATCAAGAGCCTTAATGAATAAATCAGCCAATTGATAATCTGTCTGAACAAAAAAAATTCTATATTGCCTTTTTCAACATGATCCTTAATAAAATGATACATGACATCAATGTGTTTGGTCTTGGAGTGTTGAACAGGATTAGCAACAATTGTTATGGCACTCTTGGAACCATAATAAAGTGGTATCTTTTTAAATGTGTAGCCATAGTCCTTAAGTTGAATTTGCACCCAGATTATTTGCGAACAACAAATTGCGGCTGCTACATATTCAGTTTCTGTAGTTGAAGTTGATACACAATTTTGCTTTTTAGAAGACCAGCTAACAAGCCTATCTCCCAAAAATTGACATGATCCAGATGTGCTTTTCCTGTCTAATTTACAACCACCATTATCTGCATCTGTAAAAGCTGTTAGTTCAAAAACCATAATTCTTAGGATACCAAAGGCCCAATGAAGGAGATCCTTTAAGATATCTAAGAATTCTTTTGGCACCAAGAAGATGAGACTCCTTAAGATTGGCTTAATATCTTACACAAATACATGTGGAAAACATTATATCAGGTCTACTAGCAGTTAAATAAAGTAAAGATCCAATGATTCCCCTGTACTTCTTTTAATCCACATATTTACCATCTAAATTAGGTTCAAGTTTGGTAGTAGTGGTCATTGGAGTCTTAATAATTGAACAGTCAGACATATCATACTTCTGGACTAAGTCATTAACATACTTAGATTGATTAATGAATATGCCAGTGGGAAGTTGTTTTACTTGTAAACCAAGAAAGAAAGTCAACTCACCCATCATACTCATTTCAAACTCAGATTGCATGATGGTCTCAAAGTTTTTACACAATTTTGGATTAGTAGAGGCAAATATAATTCCATCCATATAAATTGGTATTAAAATCAAATCCTCACCTTCCTTTTTCAGAAATAAGGTAGTATCAATTGTACCTCTTTTGAATTTGGAATTCAGAAGGAATGTTGTGAGAGTGTCATACCAATGTCTTGGAGTTTGTTTCAATCCATATAAAGCTTTGTCTAAAATATAGACATGATCTAGGAACTCTTTGTTTACAAAGCCTTCTGGTTGATCAATATACACTTCTTCATGAAGAAATCCATTCAGAAATGCATATTTAACATCCATTTGGAAGACCTTCATATTCTTATGAGATGCATATGCTAGAAAGATCCTAATTGCTTCTAATCTAGCCACTGGTGCAAAAGTTTCATCATAATCTAGGCCTTTTGTTGACAATATCCTTTGGCAACAAGTCTTGCTTTATTTCTCACAACAATACCATGTTCATCCTTCTTATTTATGAAAAACCACTTTGTTCTAGTAATGGATTTACCCTTGGGTCTAGGAATGAGCTTCCAGATTGTATTCCTTTCAAACTGATTTAGCTCATCTTGCATTGCTAGAATCCAGTCTGGATCTTCAAGTGCTTCACTTGGCTTGTTTGGCTTTATACTACTGAAGAAGTGAATATATAGACACTCATTTGTTGTTGTAGATCTGGTTTGTACTCCTGTTGAGGCATCACCTTTTATTTGTTCAAGATCAGGTCCATGATTCGAGTCAAATCGACCTTCCCTCTCATCTCAGGGTGAGGCAAGGAATTCAAGCAAATGTTCGTTCTTCAATAGCTCGGCTGCTCAAGAAGTTGGACTAGCTGCTCCTCCGACCCGGAGTGGATTCTAGTGGAAGGGCAGAGCAAATCCTTGCATTAGGAAGGTGTTCGTTGCTGGGACGGGTTCAAATTGGACTGAACACTCTAACTCTCTCCTCTGTCTATGCTCGTTCCTGTCCTTAAATGAAGCAGTCTACAACAAACAAGTGGGAGAGGCAGGATTCGAACCTACGTAGAAAAACTTCAACAGATTTATAGGGTGATTTGATATCCATTTATTCACATTTGGAAGTGGTTGAACAGATGAGATATTGTTTTGTGAATCATAGTCATCAATAATAGCTTGTTGTTCTGGTATTGAATGAATTTCTGAATTCAGATCTGAAGTCTCATTTTCAACTGTTGGATTAACTTCCGAAGATAATAATTCAGAAACTTTCTAGTTGAAGGTCAGAAATAGGAATTTCTATTGTTGAGATTGAGACAGGTGGTCCAGAAATATTTGATGTGATTGGTTCTTCTAGAGTAGGGTCTAGATTATCTTTGACAAGTGATGGGTTTTGAAAATCTGCAGAGACATCAATAGACACATCAAATAAATCATCATATAATAAATCTAATTTTGCTTTAAGTAAAGAGTCATTTGAGTTAGATTTATCACTAGATTCCTTCTCTGAATCAAGTTGTTCAGAATTCTGAATATGCTTGAGTTCTGAACTGTCTTGTTCATAAGTCATTGTTGGCTCATTGAATTTGAAATTTGTGCTTTCAATGATGGTTCTTGTTTTCTTCATTAAGATTCTGTAGGCTTTTGATCTCTGAGAGTAGCCGATAAATACTCCAGATAAGCCTTTGGGATCAAAATTTCCCAGATTTTGTCTGTCATTTAGCAGAAAGCACTTGCATCCAAAAATACGAAAGCAAGAAATGGTTGGTTTTCTGTTTTTAATCAATTCATAAAGAGTTTTAAGATGTTTCTTATTCAGAATTGTCCTGTTTTGTGTAAAACATGTTGTTTGTTAATCCCATACTACAACAGATCTGATAGATTGCTCAAGGAATCCTCATTTTATTGATATACTGAATATATAAAACACACACTTACACCTTTAGATGACTCTCATATGTGGTGTTCAACTACCTAACTAACTAATAGACTCTCTATATATATTACAATAGAATAGCTAAAGCTACATGTATTTGAATCACATCCCAATTACATTAAGACACGTTATCACAGACTCTATTAAGAAGTTATTCAGAACTTCTGAACAGTCTTCAACTGTCTTCAGAACTTTTCTTTCTTCAGAATCACTTCAGAACTTGTGTTTTGAACTTCAGAACTTCTCTTCTGAAGATGACTTTATTTACCTTTTCAGCACCGGTTCAGAACTTCTAGTTCTGAACTATTCATTTTCAGATTCTTTACTTTTCTTTACAAAACACTCAAAACATACTTCAAACTTGTGTTCTAACACTGTTGCATTAGCTTCTGCCCAAAGAGATAATGGTAGGTCTAAATAAGCAAGCATTGTTCTTGCAGCTTCTACCAAAGTTCTGTTATTTCTCTCAACTACGCCATTTTGTTATTGAGTTCTTGCAGCGGAAAAATTATGTGATATACCAACAGAGTCTAAATATGTCTGAATTTGAGCATTTGTAAACTTTGTTCCATTATCACTTCTGAGTTTCTGAACAGGCAGTTGAAGCAGGACTTGAATTTTCTTCAGAAATGGGATTAAGACTTCTGATCTATCAGATTTTGGTCTTAAAAACTCAACCCATGTATATCTGGAGTGTAACATCCCACGTCAACCGTACCAGATATTGTCCGATTTGTCCATATACTTGGACTCACGGTTTTAAAACGCGTCTAATAGAGGAGGTATCCAAGTTCCTTATAAGGTTACTCTTGTTCTCCTCCCCAAACAATGTGGGATTTTACTATCCACCCCCCTTGGGAGCCCGGCGTCGTCGCTGGCACACCAGTCCGGTTGTCGGCTCTGGTACCATCTGTAACATCCCAGGCCAACCGTACCATATATTGTACGGTTTGTCCACAAACTTGGACTCACGGTTTTAAAATGCGTCTAATAGAGGAGGTATCCAAGTTCCTTATAAGTCAACTCTTTTTCTCCTCCCCAACCAATGTGGGATATTACATGGAATATTCATCTACAATGACTAAGATATACTTCTTTTGTCACACCCCACTAAAGCGGAAACACGAGGTGTGATAGTTCAAGATTTCATAGCAATAGGGCAGAAATAACACCAATCGTCCATTCAAATACATAACAATTTAAACCCGAAATGTACATCATACAAGTCCATAGTTTAAAAACAAAATAAAAGAAAACAAGTGTTCAAACAAAACGATTTAAATTGTAAAACATGATTGATGTTGACGCGCCCAATTAATATGCATTTCAGTCCATCGTTCTTACCCCTGAAAAGCATGAATAAAACAAGGTCAACTACAAAGAGTTGATGACTTCACAGGTTTTCAATATTATAAGCATCTTATGCATATATTAATATTGAGCAAAATAACTGTTAGGATCTAAAGAATCTTATGTTTGGAATGTTTTGTAAAGTCATTATTCAGATATTCTGAAGTTCAGAATAAAAGTTCTGAAGTTCTGAAAATAACTTCTGAAGACAGAAAAGTTCTGAAAGACAACTTCTGAAGAAGTTCTGAAGAATTCAGAAGTGGTACTGAAGTGAACGAAGTTCTGAATAACTTCTGAATAGAGTTTTTGATGACGTGTCTTAATGTAATTGGGCTGTGATTTAAATACATGTAACTATAGCTTTACCTTTGTAGTATATATAGAGAGTCTGTTAGACAGTTAGGTAGTTGACCATTAACGGTACGCCAAATATGAGAGTCATTTAAAGGTGTAAGTGTGTGTTTCTCTGTAAAGCTTTCTACAGTTCTAATAAAATGAGGATTCATTGAGCATTCTATATCAGATCTGTTGTAATCTGGGATTAACAATAAGTTTTATGGTACTTGGTAAATCTTTAAATCTTAAGACGTTCAAAGCATTTTGTATCCTAATTAATAGTAAGTAATGAGCCACCACTAAACGTTTCGACCACAAAACTCTTTTTATTTCTACCTTAGCGGTGGGACTAAAACCCCACATATGTAGAACCTTTAATTTAAGTATAGTGCACCCCTACTAGTAGTTTTTAGGTGGGATTGCTATCCGCAACTCTACTTGTCGCTTTTTAGGTGGGATTGTTCGTCCAATAGCGCTATCCACATATACCCTCGGCTCCTCACTTGAGTTAATAGTAGTGTACAAACTTTTATGGAACATTATACTCAATACAATCTATTAGTGTACATGCCTTAGGGTCCATAACAACAATTTCATAATGTTTCACATTCAGTAATGCAAATAGCTCAAATATTACATTTAATCGTGCTTTTCACCTCAAAACGTATAAAATACTTAAAAAGTGGGGCTGTGAATACTCACTTTATAGCAAAAGCTTCAAATTAGATACCCGAGACGCTCGTTTACCGGCCTAGCGCTCTCCTATCAAGACAAAGTACTCAAATGATTACTATAAGTCCAATGGTTACCAAGAGAATACTTATAATCCTTATACGTCTAACTTGATTATCTATAGTCCCGTTATACATAATACACATATGCTCTTTAATATGATAATTTATACCGAAAAGTAATGTTATAATCCTTCAAGTGATCAAAATTCATGGATTCAAACAATTCCAGAATTTCACTTTCGGACAGAAACTATAAGTGCTAAAAATGATCAAATTACTGTGACATCCAAAATGACAAAGTTTCCCGTCTATTTATATGTGATACATGACTGTGTTATGTTTATTGTGACCAAATTTCATGCATTTTGGACATATAAAAAGGGTTCAAATAATTTATACAAAACAGTGTGTCATAGCAAGTATGGCATATTACACCCTGTAAGTAAAACAATCATTTGAGGAGTTCTACTAAGTATTTTTCAGAAATTCGACTCGGATTATAAGCATAACACATAAAGGAAACTTTTAGAAGAAGAATGACTCATTTTGAATGAGTTATGAGGATGATATGGCACCACAAAGTTGCATGCACACATCTGTCATTAGTTGACAGATTGCACACTTAACTTTAATAAATTGGTTAATGCCTCAAAACTTCATATTTTTGAATGAAACTGGATTCATATGAACCCTAACTCATGAAAGAAAATTCTAGAAAAAGAATTATGCATTATGGACTAATAATCAAAGGGATATTATCACACAAAAGAATTGCATACCCAAAATAATTTAGGTGTTTGGAGGGTCAAAACTCATAAAATTGACTCTCAAAAGAAAAATCATCCTTTTTCATTGAGTTTTGAAGGAGATATGGCCATTTGAACATGCATGCACAAATCTGTCAGCTTTGGGTACATTGCACACTCATTTTGTTTTGATTAATTGAAACCCCAAATCACCACATTTTTTAGTGAAACCAGTGGCATTTGAAAGGTAACTCATTAGAATAAATTCCAGAAGAAAAATCAAGTAATTTGGACGATTATTTTGTGAGTTATGGTTGTTCAAAGTAGGGTTTACCTACTGTTGAACTTCCAAACGCACATCCAACTTGTTATGAGCATTTGGGGTCAAAATTCAATGTTTTTGAGTGAGACCACTTGGATTAGAACCCATCTCAGAAAATAAACTATTAGAAGAGTATTAATGCCATTTTGAACATATTATTTGCAAGAAATGGATGATATATACATGTGTATATATTCTGTCAGCACCCAAAATTCTCCTTTCAAAGATCAAAATCAACATGCAACATGAGTTTCACCTATTTTCTTGAGTTCTTTTTGTTTGGATCTTGGATTATCACCATTATAGAGATATTCTACATATATTTGGTGTATAATCTACCATTAGAACTAAGAATATCATAAATGATATGAGAAGGAATTTAAAAACTCAAAAGGTTTGGGGTTTTCACCAAAATTTGTAAATAGAAGATGAAGGTGAGGATCTTACCTTTCTTGGATGATGATGGAGGTTCAAAATCTTCAAAAATCTTGTTTAAAAGATGGTCTTGATGATGAAATGTGGCTAGAGTTTTTGGAGAGAAAAGAAAGGGAAAGGAGAGAAGGGAATGTGTCCCTTAAGTTCTAAAGAGAGAGAGAAGAGTTTAGAAGTTTGAATGTTAAAAAATGAGGTGTTTTGAGAAAAAAAACAATTTATATATGGGGGAAAAGGAGGGGGGGGGGGGGGGGCATACCTATTGGCCCCACTCCAAACCCATAAATTGTTTTATAAAAAAAACTACCCAAGCCCAAAATACAAATAAAATGTCATTTTTCTCAATTTTTGGCCTTTTTCTCAAAATGTAAGCCCAAAAGTGGTTAAATTATATAAAAATAAAAAATTTATACTTGACACATTAAAAATTCATATTTTATATAAATTGGGTAAAAATTAGAGCATTTGGCACTATATAGGACATTTCAGATAGTTAAAATGAATAGTACATCTTTTATCACAAAACTGATATATGCTATACAAGTTATGTTTTAATCCTTTAACATAGAAAACCTTCATTACTTTCACATTTCCTTTCATAAACGTTCCATATCCTCTTACATAACCCTTTGCATTGTTTCCAAAACTGAGCGTTCCTCCATGTCTCTCAGTATACTCTCTGCATAAACTATTACTTGAGTTTAGGTACCCATTTGTAGATGGTCCTTTCAGATTAGTAATAAAAGAGGAAATTCTGAATTTTGAATTAAATGAAAATTTATCTTTTTCTACACAGATTTATCTTTATTTTGTGATTCTGTATCTTTTTGAATTTAGAAGTGTATGAAATATACTTGATTTGTTTCTTTCGAGACTTCTTGTTGACTTTAGTGTTTAGTTGGAAGTGATGATGTCCACAGTTAGTATAATGAATATGATTGTGAAGCAATTTTAACATATCATGACATAAACAAGAATCAACAATATGAGAATCAGCAACACATTTCTTTCTTCTATTCATTGTGGTAACTTTTGATACATCATTTTTTTTAAAAGAATAAAAACTATATAATTTTTCCTTCTTGGATAGTCTTTCATCTTTTCTCTTCCAAACTAAAGTGGATAACTCTACAAAAGATAAGAAATGAAGATTATAATTATAAGGTTTTGAAACTTTCTTCTTCTTGGAGCTCTGAACAGTTTTCTCATTGAATTGATTTTCAGATTTAGTATTAGAATCTTGACACATTAAAAGTGGTTAAATTATATAAAAATAATTTTCAGATTTAGTATTAGAATAAAATGTCATTTTTCTCAATTTTTGGACTTTTCTCGAATGTAAGCCCAAAAGTGGTTAAATTATATAAAAATAAAAAATTTATACTTGACACATTAAAAGTTCATATTTTATATAAATTGGGTAAAAATTAGAGCATTTGGCACTATATAGGACGTTTCAGATAGTTACGGTCGGAACCAGACTTTTTAAGCAACTACCGAAAACTCTAGAAATTTTTCGGTCAATCTAATCTAACTAACTCTTATTCTTAAATCTTATCTAAAATAACACTAATAAAATTAATAGAACTAACCTGGAAGTTCAAATTTGACAGTTGTCACATCTTTCCTCCCAAACTCAGAGTTCTCATTGGCCCACATAAGTCTATGTGGAACATTTCCAAAGGAGCTTTGCATGATGAAAGCATTTTCAAAGGATGAGAACTTCTTTTGATCTTTCATAATTCACATGCAGAACACAAAGAGTACTTTTGATACCTTATTCTTGGTAAGCCAAAGACTGAATCTTGCTTTCCAAATTCATCAATAGATCTAAACTTCAGACGTGACATTCTCCTATGCCATAGCCAATTTTCTTAAAAATTTGGTCTAGAAATGTAACAAATGCCATTTAGTTGACCATCTTCGTTGAATGCAGCTGTAAAAATTTCACCATCTCTGTATGCTGTTAAAGCTTCCTTTTTCTCAGAATTTAGAACATGGCAGAGTTCAATGTCAAAATGAATAGTACATCTTTTATCACAAAACTGACTTATGCTAAACAAGTTATACTCTAATCCTTCAACATAGAAAACCTTCATTACTTTCACATTTCCTTTCATATAAGTTCCATATCCTCTTACATAATCCTTTGCATTGTTTCCAAAACAGAGCGTTCCTTCATGTCTCTCAGTATACTCAGTCAGAAGATCCTTATATGATGTCATGTGTCTTGAACATCCAGAAACTAAAACGTACACATAACGAATCTGCATAAACAATTACTTGAGTTTAGGTACCCATTTGTAGATGGGTCCTTTCAGATTAGTAAAAGAGGAAATTCTGAATTTGAATTAAATGAAAATTTATATTTTTCAGATTTAGATTCAGAACTTTGTTTAACAAACTTTTTCTACACAGATTTATCTTTATTTTGTGATTCTGTATTTCTTAATTTAGAAGTGTGTGAAGTATACTTGATTTGTTTCTTTAGAGACTTCTTGTTGACTTTAGTGTTTAGTTGGAAGTGATGATGTCCACAGTTAGTACAATGAATATGATTTTGAAGCAATTTTAACATATCATGACTTAAACAAGAATCAACAATATGAGAATTACCAACACATTTCTTTCTCTATTCATTGTAGTAACTTTTGATACATCATTTGTTTTAAAAGAATAAAAACTATCTAATTTGTCCTTCTTGGATAGTCTTTCATCTTTTCTCTTCCAAACTAAAGTGGATAACTCTGAAAAAAATAAGAAATGAAGATTAGAATTATAAGGTTTTGAAACTTTCTTCTTGTTTGAGCTCTGAAAAGTTTTCTCATTGAATTGATTTTCAGATTTAGTTTTAGAAGCTTGAGCTTTTTCAAAATTCTTAACCATTGTTATAAAAGATGATGATGACAATCTGGATGTCCCTGTAATTAGGATAATATTAGGTTCTGAAATAGTTTATGGTGAAATAGAACTTGAATATGAAGTATTTAAATTTGGTTCAGGACATGATGAATTTAGATATTCCTTTTTTAAGAATACAAAATCAAACATCTCTCAAGGAAGTTTTGGTTGTTCAGATTTTAATCTGTCACCCACAATCCTAGAGGTTTTACTTTTATAAACTAGATATCCTTCCTTATTGATTACCGCAACAACAGGTTCAGATTTTTCATCATTATCCTTAGAATCTGAAGCATTTATTAGTTTTGAAAATATATCTTCATTCATGCAATCAACAAATTGATAAATCTTTGAAAAAAATTCTTTAGAGTAAATATTTGTTTCAGAATCCTGAAGATTTTTATTAATATTTTCATCAGATTCATCAAAACATATATCTGATTTGTTATTATCAGTTTCTAAAGATTCATCATCAGAAAATTCTTCAAACTGATCTTCAGAATTTTCATCAGAAGCATTTTTAGAGTTAGCATCATGATATACTTCAGAAGAATCAGAGTTTAAAACTTCAGAAATTTCTTCAGAAGTAACTTCTGAGAAGTTCTGAGTTGTTATTTCAGTTTTTCTTTCAGATTTTCTTACAGAATTAAATTTAGGACTTGATTTTTCTGATGTTTTTGAATCATCTGACTTGCTATTGTCTTTAAATTTTTCAGAATTCAAAGTTTGATTAGTTGTAAACAAAACTTCAGATTTTACAAATAGTATTCTTTCAGGCAAAGCATGATTTACAGGTTTAGAAGTGACACCTTTAACGCTAACATTAAAAAAATTCATTGCTGACAAATTGTAAAGGTTGGAAGGTGCCTTTTTCAAAATTTGACTTTCAGAATATCCTAAACCTGCTTTTATGTTATAAAATTCTGAGTTAAAAGAGCCAGAGTGTCACTGGTTTTCTTTTTGTCACTCAGTCTGGTCGATCTTTATCTTGTCTTTTTGTTGAAACAAGATACCATATATATCATGAATGGTTTTCCTTGATAGGTTTCTGGTAACCATGTTGTCAATGAAACATTCCCATTCAGTACCCAAATTATTCATAAATTTATTGTTAATCTCAAAATTCAGCTTGAAAACACCATTTCTTCTTAAGTCATTCAAAATATTATTGAATCTGTGATGTAAGTCGGTATTAGTTTCACCATCTATTTCTTTGAATTTTTAAAATATTCCAATACAGATATTTAGTCTCTGAGCTTGTGAGTTGGAGTTGTCCTGCATTTCGGCTTCTACTTCATCCCACAATTCTTTTACAGATGTGAGACTATCAACTTTGTGAAATATCAAATTTGGAATTGCCATGGTCAACAATGTTAAAGCTCTTTTATCTATCTTCATTTGAGGTTTTTCAGCATTGTTGTACATATTCGGACTTTTTTGATCCGAGTGGCAGGTATTTCAGAGGTGTTATCAGATGCTGGGACAACATCAATTTGCACGTATACTTCAAGAGGCCCATTGATGATTGATTGCATTAATGCCTCATCAATATTATCCAAAAACTGGATCATACGAATTCTCCATTGATGATACTCCCCAGGAAACAGGGTGGGTGGCTTTGTTTTCAGATCCAATTGAAACGTATTCTTTAGACATCTTGATTGAATGATCGTAAATTCACCTGTTTTGAGTGAAAGAAAGTAGATCTGACAGATTCTGATCAAGAAAATGATAGATCTTAGTAGAAAACAGATGAACGGCTCTGATAACAATTGATAGTTCCCGTAGATCAAGATGAAATAAGAACAGTAAGCAAAAAATAAGATTGGAGCAGCGAAGTCGGATGTATTATTGATATTCATAGTATTACAATGTATATGTCATGAAAAGACAAGTACGATCACTAACTATTAACAAACTAACTGACCTTCTATTTATATACATAGAGAGATACTATTCTAATAGGTACTTACAAGACAGACCTATTGTATCTATACACGTGTAAGCCTTCACTTCCGAACTGCCTCTGAACTTGTCTTTAGAACTTACTTCTGAAGTTTTTCAGATACACTTCAGAACTTCTTACGAATCTTTAGAACTTCTGAAGTTGCCACTTTAGAAGTTATGCCTTAGGATTTTCTTCAACCCTTTACTTTTGAAGCTCTTCTTCAGACTTCTGACTTTTAAGACTTCTGAGATTTACTTGAGTGTTTCTCTGTACAGCATCAGTTCAGAAGTTCTGAACTGTTTCACTTCTGAACCCAAACTCTTTTGAAGCAATCTTTGAATACTCAACAATGATCTATCTTAGAAAGAACTTGTCAAAGGTCTCCCTAAACACTCTTTTACAAAGGAATCTCTTTGTTCAACGTGTGAGAAAGAAAAATTGACAAAAGCAACAATCAAGTCAAAGTAAGTGTCTTCAGTGACAACTCCTCTTCACTTACTTCATTGGATCTTTTTGGACCATTCAATGTCCAATCCATATTTGGAAGGAATACACTCTCGTGACTGTTAATGAATATTCCAAATATACCTGGGCATTCTTTCTTCATTCTAAGAGTGATACACCTGATGAAATTATATCCTTTATCAAAAGGATGGAAGTCCTGAAAAATCTAATTGTTCGCTCCATGAGAAGTGATCATGACACTGAATTAAAAAACAGTACCCTGTTTACTTTCTTTGAAGAAAAAGGAATCGCTCATAATTTTTCATCAATTGGAACTCCTCAGTAAAATGGTGTTGCTGAAAGAAGAAACCGAACGATCATTAAAGAAGCTCGTTCAATGCTCAGGGAATCTCATTTACCAACTCAAGTATGGGCTGAAGCAGTGAACACTACGTGTTTCACTCAGAATCGATCCCTGATAGTCAAGAGATTCAAGAAGACCTCCTATGAACGTTTTCATGGAAGGAAACCCTCTCTGAGTTATCTACATATCTTCGGATGTAGATGCTACATCCTAAATGACATAGATCGTTTAGGGAAATTCCATCCTAAGGCGGATGATGGTATATTTCATGGGTACTCTTCTGTATCTAAGTCCTTCATAGTCTTCAATAAAAGAAGACAACACGTAGAAGAAACCATGCATGTGAGCTTTGATGAATCTGGCTCAACCACCTCTGTTCCTGTCTCTAAAGACGACAAAAAATTGAATAATTGGATGAAATCTCCTTATGAGGAACCTAAATCCTATTTTAGTACACCTTCTGTCACTGAAAATAACGACGATGAAGGTCCTAATTTCATTCCTACTTCAAGTAATGATCCATCCTCCTCAGGGATAGATGTTACTCCTCTAAATCAGATTCCTCCCTCTAATTCCTCAAATAGTGATTCATTAGTGAACAACCAAGTTCCTCTCTCAACTCAAGAGAATGCACAACCCTCTGAATCTCCTCCAGGGATGATAAGAAATGATGAAGAAGCTATTGCTGAAGCTTCTTCCGTTCTCCCTGAACTAGAGTAAGTCGCTGAATCACAAATTAACCAATCTCCTCTACTACCGGCTCAACGATGGACCCAAAATCACCCAATCGATCAAATTATCGGTGATCCAAACGCAGGTATTAAAAACCTTAGGGGTATAAGTAATATCAGTTTCTATGTAAACTTAATTTCTCCAACCGAATCTAAGAAGATCAATCAAGCTATCACTGACCAAAGTTGGGTCTCTGCTATGCAAGAAGAGCTAACTGAGTTTCGAAGAAACAAAGTTTGGAATCTTGTACCTCGTCCATCTGGTAAGACTGTTATAGGTACTAAAGTATTTCGTAACAAACTATTTGAAAATGGCACTCTTATCCGTAACAAGGCAAGACTTGTTGCTTAGGAATACAAACAAGAAGAAGGTATCGATTATGATGAAACTTTTACTCCTGTTGCCAGATTAGAAGTCATTAGACTATTCATAGCCTATGCTGCCCATATAGACGTTAGAGTTTTTCAAATGGATGTTAAAAGTGCTTTTGTAAATGGTAAACTTAAAGAAGAATTTTATGTAGAGTAACCCCCTAGTTTCTATGATCCTAAATGGTAAAGTAATATATTTTCTTGGATACAGATTAAGCAATCTGAAAGAGCATATTCATATCTCAAAGTAAGTATGTTAAAGATATGCTGAGGAAATTTGAAATGAGTCAAAGTTCAGCAACGAAGACTCTTACGGCTCCTCCTCTGACTCTGAACAAGGATCCCAATGGGAAACCTATTAATGTCACTGCCTATAGACGAATGATTGGCTCTCTGCTGTATCTCACAACTAGCCGACCTGATATCTAGCTGAACCCAAGGAATCCTATCTGATCGTTGTAAAGCGAATCTTCAGATATCTGAAAGAAACTCCTAACTTGGTCTTTGGTACACCAAAGGCTCAGGGTTCGACCTAACATATTTTTCAGATAGTAATTTTACAGTAAAATTGATAGGAAGAGTACCACTAGAGGTTGTCAACTTCTAGGTGGTAAGTTGGTAATTGGACAAGTAAAAAGCAAAACTAAGTGTCCACATCAACTGCTAAAGTTGTATATGTAGCCGCTGAAAGTTGTTGTGCCCATGTCCTTTGGATGAGGAACCAACTCAGAGAATATGATATTAAGCTATCCAATAGCAAATAACCCTGTACTTCACTCGAAAACTAAGCATATCTAGATCAGATATCACTTTATCAGATATCATGTTATGAATGTGAAATTCAACTTCACTGTATACCCACTTAATATCAGCGCGTTGACCTTTTCACTAAGCTTCTCGATGAGACTAGATTAAATTTATTAATCAGCGAACTTGGTATGTTGAATGCTGAAGAATGATTATTTTTCAGTAATCAAAATTATTCAGTGAGTATTAAAGTATTCTTCAAACTCATTTAATCACTCCCTAAACTCCGACTCAGTGATATGTATGTTAGATCCCAAATAGACAACAACTGATAAAACTCCATATATTGTAGACAAGAGATAGAGAATTAAAGAACATTAATCATCAAATCATATTCATGTATTCAACAATATGGAGGGGAAATGAGAAGAATACCACACATCGGAATGAATTGACTCTCATAAGTTTGTGTGTGTAAAAAGTGTATTCACTCCCAAGTCCCTCTTTGATTAAATGACCAAGACACCATTTATATAGGTGTCCATTACATAAGATAAGCCTAAGCCAATAAAACACTAAAAAGCCCAAAATACAATTCTTTATAAAACTTTCTATCTAATTGGAGCTTTTTAGATCTAACAATCTCCCCTAAAGTTCTATAAAGAAAGCATCATCAAAGAAACTCCCCTTGCTTTCTTTAGAAGCTCTTATGTGCCATTTTACAAGAATATCTTGAAAAACCGAGACATTTTACGCATTCTGTCCAGCTTTCATGACTCAACTTTATCATTATTTTTGACCATTAAGGAGACTTATTGAGAGAAAACATAAAACATGAAAATTGAACTTCAGCCTCTTATCTTATCAACAAGCTTTGATTCAACCAATTTGGAAAAAAATTGA
Organism: Silybum marianum; assembly: GCA_036898165.1. NCBI lineage: Eukaryota > Viridiplantae > Streptophyta > Magnoliopsida > Asterales > Asteraceae > Silybum > Silybum marianum. The sequence goes on along the minus strand of CM072528.1, from coordinate 26,559,308 downwards.
GGGAGTTGTGCAAGTTTTTCCTCAGCTGCGCAAAACAATCATCAAAACAAAATATTTGACGCTTTAGACCTCGTTGAGTTGAGTTCAATTCCGAGCTTTAGATTGAAAAACAGAGGAGATAGTGACAATAAATATGTCACACATATATCTTGAATCCATGAAATGGGCATGCGAACACCCATCTGAAATTGGAAGGAGTATGAGTGAAAATCATTGCTTCCGTTCCAGCATCGGTCAGCAGACTTTGACAGTGAATAAGACATATCAACTCACTGAATTTGAGAAAACTCAAAATTTCAAAGTCGTGCATTTGTGTGTTATCTGTCCAACGCAACTAGATTCATGTAAATTGGAGCTTCGAGTGAAAAGATGTGCGCGTGTTTCTGAAACAACGCAATGCTGTCAAAAAACCGAAAAATTAACGGGGTTACGGGCTTTGGTTTGATATGATTTCTGGACCAACACCCTTTGATTTTGATTATTTGGACTACCTCTGTTCCATTTCTGGTCCATCAAAAGATTTGGTCTTTGTGGGATTTGATTAGAGAGTTTTGATCGAACTGAAAGCCATAAAAAGACATCAATCAGAGCTTCTGTGTAGTGTATGCAGAACTTCTGGACAACAACTTCTGATTAAGCTTAGATCTTCTAGATTAAGCTATGAGTGCACATCTGAAACTTCTGAACACTAAGCACTTATTAAGCTGTCTTAATAAGATCTGAATAAGCTTCTATAAAGCTTCTTAATCAGAAGTTTTGGAGGTTTTCTGATTAAGCTCGGTGATGAAGTTGCTTCATTAAGTTATCGAAGATTCTGAAAAATAGAACTTCTATACACAACTTCTGAATTCGATAAGACTTCTGATTAAGCTCTGATTCAAGCTTTTGTTGAAGCTTTGATTAAAAATGATTCTTATTGGAATAAGCTTCTCCTGAACGGAAGATCTATGAACAAGAGAGATCCCTAAATCTCCATTTGAAAAAAGGGGTGGCCCTGAGGGGCCTGGCGATGAAAGCTTTCAAATAAACCTAATAGTGTTACTACTTTAAAAAATACTTCTGCAAAAACAAAAAAAAAAGAGAACTTCTTGACAGATAAGTTTTCTGATCTGAATAAGCGCTGAAATTCTTCTGAACGAAAATTCTTCTGATTTAAGCTTCTATACGACTTCTGATGTAAACTCCTTCTGTGGCTTAACAACTTCAGCTGCAGCATCCTTGGCTTAATGACTTCTGAAGAGCTTTTAGAAGCTTTGTATGACTTCTAATGTGCAGCTTCTGCACGATTGAATTTCTGGACAGCCATACCTTCTGATGGAAGAATGCTTTTGGACAGCTTTGCAGAGGCTCTGGACGACCTCTGATGTGTAGTTTCTCCCCTTCTGAACTTCTGCCCGTGTAAGAAGGTTGCAGAAGCTTCGGAATAGTTCTGAACATAGGTTCTGAACGCTTTCAGATTAAGCTTTGATAGTGTTAGGTCTAGTATTTTATTGTGTCAAAATAAGGAATGGATATGCTCAAATGTAAAAGGAAGTTTATAATTCCTTAAACTCTTTCCTTCCTTAATTAGAATAGACCTTTCAATATAAATAGGAGTCTAGGTATTCAATTTGAAGGGGTTGATTATCATAGAGCTGATTTCTGATATTGTTTCTTGTAATCGATACATACATCAAGAGATATACAACTACGGTATTCATTCAAATCCTATTTGTTCATATTGCTTTTATTACATTACGTTTATATACCATTGTGCTTGTTTATCTGGGATCTACAAGTGGTATCAGAGCCTACGATCTGAGTTTTTACGATTTTCTGAGGATATCCACGAAACAGAAGGTATTTTTCTCGATTTCTGCATTTTTATTCTTTCCCCTGCTCTTTGAGTTTTTGTCGTGTCACCCGTTTCACTACTTTACCCGAAAAATCTTCATATTTTTTTTTATCGATTCATACACATATCTGTTATTTTTCTCGATTTTTATATCCATTACGGTGCGTGTTTATCGAATATTACTTCTATGTTTTTGTCGATTCAAAAATTTATTGCATAATTATTTATCGACTATTACCCCTGCTTGATCAATTGTTATCGACTCATTCTACTGTTTTATCACTTAACACACAAAATATTTAATCTGTGCTAGTTAATATTACTTTAGTTTATTTTATTTACTTTTGAACTTCTTTACATAAGAAAACTCAGGAACTAGTGACTCCTGCAGCTTTTCTTACTAAAGAATTCCCTAGTAAAATCATAAACTCTCGTAATCTTGATTTTTTTTGTAATTGAAAGAATAAGAAACTCGAGAACTTAGACATGTTGCCTTTCTTTTTAGTCAAGAACCCTTTGTTCTCTTTTTCTGGTTTATCAATTACAAAAAACTCGGATTAAGTATCGTTAAGTTATTATCGAGTCCTTTTAAAATCGACAACAATCTTTTATCGAGTCTTCAGAAATCGATCAACATTTTATCGACTTAGCATCCTATCGAGAAAACCAAAGTTATCGAGTACTCTATAATCGACAATACTTTGTTTTATCGATTTAATTTTTTTTAAGTTTTATCGAGTCTCTTTCACTCGACAATTTTGGTTATCGAGTCTTGAACACCCGACAAAAATCCTTATCATTTAGACCCATATCGACAATTTTTTTGTCGATCCTTTGTCTATCGATAAAAACCCACTATTTCACGAGACAACTCAGAATTTTTTTTAAAAACTCACTGATCGAGGTCAACTAGTAAAGTACAATGACTACCCGTGAAGCCATGACAATTGGTTCAGGCACCAAACCCCCTATTCTTTTTCCGGGGGAATATTCTCACTGGAAGGATCGATTTCTTGACTTTATTGAACGCAATGATTATGCCGATGAGATCATGCGTTCAATAAAAGAAGGTCCTCCTCCTACTTTCTATCAAGATTTTTCGGCCATGCCAAACTATATTCCTCCGGTGGCCGCACGAAGGGAAGTAAAACGAAAACATGCATGGGATGCAAATGAAAAGAAAATAACGAAAGGTGATCAATTAGCCCGATCATATCTACATGAGCATCGATAGCCACAAGAAAATGGCTAAAGAAATGTGGGAGGAAATCGAAAAGTTCATGCTAAGAACTAAAATTGGCATGCAACTCAAGATCACTAATTGCATCTCTCAATACGAAGAATTCAAGGATAAAGAAGGAGAAAGTCTTACGAACACTTATACTCGTTTCGTACAACTGGTGAACGAGCTAAGCAAAAATGAAGTTCGTAAGACTAAGATCGAGAACAACGTCAAATTTTTTAGCAATCCTCAACCGGAGTGGCGCCGGTTTGCTAATCAAATCAAACACAGCAAATATCTGGCTGAACTCGATCTGCACGAAGTTTATGAAACTCTTCAGCAAGATGAAGTGGAGGTCCTTGAGTTGATGGGGTCAAACACTAAGAAGAACTCTGATCCAATTGCATTGTTGGCAAAAGACTCTTCTTCCAATTCTCTAGAGATGTTTCTTGATTTAGAAGAAGAAGACTTTGACTATGATCCTGAAATTGCCAAACTTCAACAACTGGCCTTCCTTACGAGATCTTTTCAACAAAAGTTCTCACGTCGCTCAAATCCCAATCAACAAAGATATGCCTCGGGATTAAAGAATCATGAGCGAAAGGCCATGTTTGAACCCAAACAAAGAAGAAAAAAACCTCGCTCGACACCCAAACCCGAAGATAAGTTCAAAGGTGAGATGAGCCTATGCTATAACTGTGGAAAATCCGGCCATTACGCACGGGAATGAAAGAAGTCGATAGTCCAAGATTCCAACTACTTCACATACAAACTAATGTTGGCAAAACAAAGAGAGGCCGGCAAACTTCTTTTAGCTGAAGATGAACAATGGCTCAACCAAAATGATGATGATGATATGGAAAAGGATACTCAAGCACATTTCAGTTTGATGGCTTATTCCGATGACAATCCTTCAGACGCTTCCGACTACACGCCCGAGGTAAGCCCTTCTGACTATGATGCTTTTGTATCTCAAATGCATGATCTGATGTGTAAATTAAATGAATTACAATCTAAGTTGAAAACTGAGAAACTCTTGGTTTCCGACCTAGAAGCACGCCTAGAAAATAATCATATTCAACTACTTCTTATTCAATCCTAACTTGTAAATTCTAAGAGTATAGCTCACAATCATAAAACGGAGAAAATGATTTTTCAAGAAGAAAATGATTTTTTAAAACAACAAAATTCTGATCTCACACTTCAACTTAACAAATCTAAGGGTGAGACTGCAGAATTTTCATCCAAGTTTGACTTTGTTAGTTTTCAAAGACAAGACCTCTTAGAAAAACTCAAAGATTTGGAATTAAAACTATACAAAATTGGTCAAACTGAACATACAATTCACTTAAATGCTCCGAAAGATTTAAGTTCTAAAGCCGGGTTAGGATTTGAAAACCCTAAACATTTAGAAAAGGCAATCTATAATACTCCGACAATTTATAAATTCGAATATCTGAACCTTGGTCCCGATTATCAAATTTAATTTATGAAGTCAGATTCTAATATCGAAGAAAGGGAAGATTGGAAGAGACAAAACAATTTTTTTTTTCAAATTCCTTTCTGCTATCCTCAAACAGTAGAAGAGGAATCTTCAAAAGAATCTTTTCCAAATTACTACTTTCCATCTTATTCTGCCGAGGAACTTCAAAGATCGGCACCCCGGGACGCAGATTGGGACCGGCCGTAGCCCTGAAGTGTTGCGAAAGACTGGGATGGGAAACCTATTTTTCACCTTGAATTGGTCAAAATATGCGGACTTCCCGACTTCACCTCGATGGTTAGGCCACGATGCCCTTAAAATCTATATAAAATTCCTGAATGTAAACCCTACATTCCCACTCTATTTTTGGAAAAGAAAAACTTTCAACTTGAAAAAGTGTTGGATTGAGCGTTCTCTAGCGGAAAAGGAAAAGGAATCATTTTTAACAAAAATACAACAACTTGAAAACGAGACTTTACAATTCACCAAAAATCATGAGAATGATACTATTTCAAATATATCCACATGTAAAGCCTTCATTAGCAATTATTTAAATGATTGCCAAGAGTTGTTTAAAAGTGATCCAAATTACATTCCCCCTAAACAAAAATGTTCCTTTTCCAACGAACAAATCAATGATGAATTAGATGCCCTTTCTAATCAATCTTCACTTGAATCGGACGAGTGTTTAAAAGACATGCGTGCTGGTTTTGACTTCAATCATGTACTTCCAAATCACAGGGAGTTTTTGGACAAAGGCAAACAACCAATGGAATCAGTTTCTATTCCGGAGAAACCAACGGAGTGTTCCACGAGTCAAAATCACAACACTCCCAAACAAACAAACTAAACTCATTTATTTCAAAATCATACTAACCGTGTCCCTCTTAATGTTTCAGCGGTTCATACTCTAGAAACCAAACAAGTTTGGGTCAAAAAGGGCACGAGTAAAACAAAGTCATCCTCCCGCAACGAAAACAATTTTTCTGCTTCAAATGTCAAAAGAAACCATAATTGTTTTAGATTTCCATATAAAATTCATTCATTTCGACATTTAATTAAATTTTCTAGTAATCAACTTTGTTGTTCAAATTGCGGTGTGAATGATTTTGTGCGTTTAAATCCAATTGATTATGGTTATGGTTATTTTCCTAACATGCATAATTCTTATAATTCTCATCATATCGTGTATCCGTCATCGCCGATTTATAAATGGGTTCCGAAACATCACATGACTAACGCCATTAAGTCCCACTACAAGTGGGTACCCAAAGGTGCCATGTCAACTAACCCCAATGGACCCATTTACAAATGGGTACCTAAATCTATCTAATTTTGTGCAGATCGGCCATGTGTGGTACTTAGATTCTGGTTGCTCCAAACACATGACCGGACAAAAGGAGCTGCTTGCCAATTACACGGAGAAAAAGGGCGGCTTTGTTAAATTTGGCAACAATCACCTAGCACCCATCAAAGGATATGGTGATATCATCCAAAACAACATCACCATTTCTGACGTTTCATACGTTCAAGGCCTGAGCCACAATCTGCTGAGTACCGAAAGTTCTGTGACAAACAACTAGAAGTCAATTTTTGACCCGAAAGATGCTGTGTACGCACATTTGATGGCAAAGAGCTACTAGCCGGTACATGCAAGTCCAATTTGTACACCATCGATCTTTCTCAAGTAACCACACCATCAACTGTTTGTCTAATCTCAAATGTCTATAGTCCGAAGACCTGGTTATGGCATCGACGTCTATCTCATTTCAACTTCAAGAACATCAATCGCCTCTCCATTCACGGCCTAGTCACCGGTCTTCCCGCCATAAAATTCGACAAACCACACTTATGTGATGCATGTGAGATGGGTAAAATGAAGAAGGTCTCTCACAAACCCAAGGTGGTTCATAGCACAACTCGACCTCTTCAACTCCTACATATGGACTTATGTGGCCCGGTGCGGACTCACAACATACATGGAAAGAAGTATGTTCTAGTGATGGTTGATGATTTTTCTCGCTTCACGTGGGTGAAATTTCTTCGCTCGAAGGATGAAACTCCCGAAATAATTATCACATTCTTAAAAGCCATCCAAGTCAAGCTGGAACTTACTGCTCAAACCATTCGGACCGACAATGGAACCGAATTCAAAAATCGTACCCTTGATAGCTATCTCGAATCCGTTCGTATTACACACACGTTTTCTGCGGCTCGCACTCCACAACAAAATGGGGTGGTCGAACGCCGAAATCGCACTCTCGTTGAAGCGACTCGAACCATGCTCACTTTCTCCAAACTGCCACTATATCTTTGGGCCGAAGCTGTTAACACTGCGTGCTACACTCAAAACTGGTCCATCATCAACAAACGCTTCAACAAGACACCGTATCAATTAGTCTACGATCGAGTTCCTTCCATAAATCATCTTCGAACCTTTGGCGTTTGGTGTTTCATTCTAAATGAAAAGGAAGATCGTGGAAAACTCAAGCCAAAGGACGATGAAGCTTACTTTCTCGGCTACTCTCCAAATGCGTCAGCATATATGGTCTACATCAAACACGCACGTTGCGTCACGGAAAGCGTCAATATTCAGTTTGATCCTAATGCCGAAATGGTTCCTGAACATGACAGTTATGGACCTGCTCTAACCGGTATATTAGCTTCCGAACACATCCGTTCGGAACCTGCCCCAAACCCCGCTCAACTGTCAACTTCCAAATCTACTTCTTCCAATCTGGATGAATTATTCGAGTACTTTTTCTCGGATTATTTTGGATCTCCCACGGATACATCTACTCCACTTTACCCACCTATCTTGGAGATTGCCGAGACCACTGAACTTTCCGGCCCGCAAAATACAACGGAAACCGTCTCAACTGCTGCAACTCCAAGCTCATCTACATCCGCTCCTCCCACACCAACGGATACTCCTCCCATTCCACCTACGGAATCGACATCCTCTCACCCGCCATCAACTTCGGCCCCTAAGGATGTCACAAGTGCTACAAGATCCTCTGACGTGGCTCCAATCTTGGAATCACCTCAAGATCTTCCTCTAGGCTCTTATGAAGAAGATACCCCAGATCCGAATGCATTTCATCGGCTTCCTCATACAACCAAATGGATCCATTCTCATCCCGTTGATCAGATTATTGGCGATCCAACCAAACCAGTTACTACACGAGCCGCCTCGACCAACGATTGTATATTCTCTTCGTTCCAAAGCAAGATCGAACCCACATCCATTCACGAAGCAATGAATGATCTTGATTGGATTGTGGCCATGCAAGAAGAACTCAATCAATTTGAAAGCTTGAAAGTTTGGCGCCTAGTTCCCCGTCCCCGAAACAAAACCATTATCGGCACCAAATGGATCTTTAAAACTAAGCAAGATGAAGATGGGGTCGTCATACGCAAGAAAGCACGACTTGTCGCAAAAGGATACCGCCAACAAGAAGGGATTGATTATGACGAGACATTTGCGCCCGTAGCCCGTATTGAAGCAATTCGCATGTTCTTGGCTTACGCGGCACACAAGAACTTTGTGGTTTTTCAAATGGACGTCAAAACGGCCTTCTTGAATGGTGTTCTGCGTGAAGAAGAATGGACGTCACGCGACGGATTTGTCGACTCTTCAAAACCCGATCATGTTTACATCATCGACAAGGCTCTCTATGGCTTAAAACAAGCCCCGCGCGCATGGTACGACAGCCTGTCTGCCTATCTGGTAATAAATGGTTACTCCAAAGGTAAAATCGATCCAACTCTCTTTATTAAAAAGAAAAATGGTGAAAATATGCTCATTCAAGTCTACGTGGACGACATTATATTTGGTTCGACTAACCCTCAACAATCCAAGGAGTTCTCCGAACTCATGATTGCAAAATTTAATATTAGCATGATGGGAAGCATGAATTTTTTCCTTGGTCTTCAAATAAAACAATTTTCAACGGGAATATTCATCAACCAATTGAAATACATCTCGGATATGTTAAATAAATATAACATGATGTCTTGAACACCGATTGGTACACCCATGTCTTCGAGTTCAAAGCTACACGCTGATCCCTTGGGAAAAGCTGTGGACTCCAAAAATTACCGAGGCCTGGTTGGTTCCTTAATGTATCTAACGGCTAGTCGCCCGGATATAATGTTTGCCACATGCTTATGCGCGAGATATCAAGCATCTCCAAAAGAATCACACCTTAGTGCAATCAACCGTATTTTTCGATATCTAAAAGGTACTACTGATCTTGGCCTATGGTATCCAAAGGATACGGGTTTCGACTAACTGCCTTTTCAGATTCGGATCACGCCGGATGCATGCTTGATTGCAAAAGCACTTCGGGTCACATTCAATTCTTAGGAGATAAGTTGGTAAGTTGGTCTTCAAAGAAGCAAGCTTGCGTCTCCACTTCTACCGCGGAAGCCGAATACATCGCTGCCGCAAGCTGCTGTTCTCAAGTTCTTTGGATGCGCACTCAACTCAAAGACTATGGATTCTGGTTTGATAAGATTCCTATCTACTGTGACTCCAAAAACGCCATAGCCATTTCAAGCAACCTTGTACAACACAGGAAGACTAAACACATCGACGTTCAGTATCATTTCATCAAAGATCATGTCAAAAGAGATACAATTGAATTATACTTTGTAAATACGGAACTTCAGCTTGCCGACCTGTTCACCAAGGCACTGGATGAGAAATGCTTCCAGTATCTAGTATCCAAGTTGGGAATGCTTAATCTTAAAACCTGATTTTCACTAAATCAGTCGGTTTCAAAATACTCAAAACGTCTTTCCAAGGGACTACACAGATTCACCTTCTCTTAGACGTAATTCTGCATCTCTCTTGGGTTCTCATTTTGTGGATTTTGAACCTCCTTACACTTCGGTATTTTCAACTTATTTCCACATTTTCTGTTAGTTTCGTCTTGTGTCTAACGGTGTTTCAGCTTTCTAGGGGGAACGACAAGGTACGTTCTTTACTTATTCACGTTTGTAGGGGGAGCACATAATTTTATGCACATGTTAAGGGGGAGCCTTTTATTCATTTAAAAAAAATCAAGTGAGGTTCTCGGCCCCTAAGGGCCCGACAACAATGGATTGTCGACCTCACTTGGCTCGACAACCTCCCTAATCGACATCTCGATAAAGGGAATTTTTTTCTCGACCCTTTCTGCATCTGCCACGTGTCATCACCCGATAACCACTATTTATAGAAATCGGGCCCCTCACTGAAAGAAACTTTTCACACAAGTTTTTTTGAATTTCCCTCTTTCTCTCTAAAAACCCTTCGAGTTCTTGCCCATCCAACTTCAGATTCTCAAATCTTCAAGTTTTTCAGATCTGAAAGCATCACCAGGTTCGTATTTCTTCCCTTATCATATTTAATTCTTGCACTTAGTCCTTTAATCCACAGGATTATCCGTCGTTCAAGTCTGACTGTTTGATTTTTTTTCCCTTGTTTATGTGGCTTTTTCGATTTTGACTATTCAACAGTCGATTTTGTGGCTATTTAGTGTGTATTAGACCTAAGTGCTTTATTAAAGTTGTTCCCTATCACTAATCGCACCTAGACATAGAATTTTCCTTAGTTTTAAGACTTTTTTTGGAACTGAGCTCTTAGGATCATCACTGAGTACTTATGAGTTTTAATCGAGTCCTTCTAACTACTTTGAGTTTTTATCAACCCTAGTTATGATGCTAAGAACACCTTTATCCTCACAAAGGATCGATGAAAATCACTATGTGTTTTTATCGAACCCTTAGGACTCGATAACATTTGTTATCGACTAACATAGAATCGATGAAAATCACTAAGTGTTTTTTTATCGAACCCTTAGGACTCGATAACATTTGTTATCGACTCACAAAGGATCGATGAAAATCACTAACTGTTTTTATCGAGGCCTATAAGATCTATAACACATTCTGAATTTGTTCAAGTGTTTTTCATCGAGTGCTTAAGGATCGATAACATGCCCTTTCAATGTCTAAGTGTTTTTATCGAGCCCCTTAGATTCGATAACATGTTCTTAAAACTTCAAAGTGTTTCATCGAGTCTCAAATGATCGATAACCTGTTCTTCATAATTTCCTAAGTAATTTCATCGACCCTTTAGGACTCGACATCAATTGTTAAGTTTTTTTTGTTTCACTCGATAACTTGTGTTTCTCGATTCCCAATGACTCGACATCTATCTTACAGATACACAGGTTTGTTTTTTCAATTTTTTTAACAAGTATTTTTGTCGCCCAATCTTCACTCAACATCTGTTTATTCTCGATTCCATTGCACTCGATAACATTTGTTATCGGCCCAATGGGACTCGACAAAAAGACTTAGCATTTTTTTATTCTCTTCTGTTCATCACTTCCTGGCACTAACTGTTCATCTGTTTGACTAACTGTCTTATTTCAGTACCCATGGCAGCCATGAATGATCCCAATCTCTCTGATGATGAACACCCAATGCCTTCCAAGTGATCCACCGAACCAAGTACCAACGCCGTCAACCAAGATGACCTCCTGATGCCCCGAGACAAACTACGATCACTCAAGCCAAACAATCACCGTCTCGATTTTGGCATCACCATAGAACACCAAGTCATCATCGATATCCTTCAATGCCATCCACTACGGTATGCCTTTGCTTTGGACCATCGGGTACCCCTGTTCTACCTACAGCAATTTTGGTATACGTTAACATACCATCCTAATGACGGTGACCACCACTTTATTGCCAAAATTGATGATTTTGTCACCCGCTTAACTCCTTCTCGGATTCGTCGCATCCTCCGCCTGTCTGTCGCCACAGACAAACATCCGTACGATGCCTTTACAACCGAACAACAGCTTTGTGCCGACATCCGAGCCCTTAGGTACAACTCCCCCGAACCCGTCACAAGCCCCGGCCAGTTCAAAAGAATGTATCCGCCTCAGATCTGGTTTTTGCTATTCACCATCGTCAATCGATGTCTGACCAGCAAGCACACTGGCATGGACGAGGCCAGTACTGCGGCCTTACGAATATTTCACGACATCGCTTTCAACAGTCATTATGATTACACGATGCTCATCTGGACGGATTTCGTGGAGCTAGTTGACGATAAGTCAAACTATCGCGACCGTGCCTTCGTACCTTTTCAATGGTTCCATTAATTATTTATTCATGCCATGCTGTCATCCAAACCCGATATACCTCGACGCACAGGATCACCGTTGGGCCCGACCAACTCCCTGAAGTTCCTCAAGCTCAATGATCGCCAGTTTAACTTTATCATGCCAATCCCTGAAGCACTACTCGCCTATGCTGATCAAAATGCACCGAGTGTGATAGCGTATAGGGAGAGACACGGCTTAATGGCACAACCACCTCCGGTTGTGCCTGCCCAAGAGCCAATCCGCGAGGAACATCTTGTGCAAGGAGAGGGTCCTAGAATACATGAGCAGGTTCAGGATCATGGGGATCCTGAATAGGGTGATGAGCGTATTGTAAGGGGAAATGACGAGGGCGGTGCACCTGATCAGCCAATCCCAACAATTGCTGCCCCATCCATCCCAATACCACCACCCACTAACCCACGAGCGGCTTCTACTTCCCGATCTACACCCCGTTTCAAAATGCTCGTTAGCCGTAACCGTGTTCGCCCACGACCTTCATCATCTGATGAAGGTGGATCTGATACTCAACCTCCTTCCCGCTGTATGAGAACTACTGCCATCGAAGAACAAGCTCTTAGTGGCATTGGTCCACAACCACCTCTTTCCGATTCTACATCGGACACTGATGAACAACCTGCTGCTACAACTGATGCACATGATGAGCCGAATGAACCCTTCGCCGTTGAAGCCGATCAAGAACATGATGAGCCGAATGAACCGTTTGACTTTGAAGAAGATCAGATCTCTGGATCAATGTCTGACATCTTCACTGAGCCTTTCATTGGAGAGATAAGGAGAGTGGAGGGTGTATTAGTTGAAAAAGAAAGTATAAGCGTGAGCGATGGGAAGAGAAATACTATTGTGAGCGCGAGACCAGACTCCCCTATCTAGGTAACCACGTCTACTAGTCCTACTCATTCGTTGAGTATGACGAGTGGGCAAGACGCTGTGGACCTAGCAGCACAATCGAACGCCCCTCCAAGCCACTCTGAAAGCTCCCAGCCGACAGTTTCAAAATTACTTGTAGGATTAGCACCTTATCTAGCTCCCCTCCCCTCGGGAGGCATAGCTATTGAAACCAGAAGCAGTAGCCCACCTGCTTCGACTTTAGTTCAAAGCACATCGAGTCTAGAGCCCGCTAGGGGACATGAGTCATTACACACTGAGAGCCTTCGTGGCCCAGTCGGAACTCCTATAGTGATGTCCATTCCAGACATTTCACGAGGATTGGTAGGAAATCCTACCAGTGCTACACCTATTCCAACACTGAACACAGGTCATATAGTTTTCTCAACTGTATTGTCAACGGGTAATCTAAGTGATCCCGGTGTTTCCCATACATTACCACGACTCCCACATACCTCATTCCCCCCGAGACTGAAACTATCATTGCCAGACACTTACAAAAGGCAAAAGACTCCCTAGCTGCTCATGCTGCTCTAATGACAGCCAAGAGGGAAGCCTTCGTAAGAGAAATTCGTGAAGCCGCCCGCCTGAAGCAACCGGTTCCCCAACAAGCAAGCGCTTCACGACCAAGCTCCAGTCACTCACTTCCGCCACAATCCCAACATGAAGATCGGCCTCCATCACCACATCAGTATGGGTACAATAATGACGAGCTCATGTCGATGTTATATGCAAATTTGCTAGCCGAAGCCACCGCAAGAGGTCAACTGGAAGATTCACTTATGGGTCTTCTAAGAATAAATCTGGAAATCCCCACCGTCACCAGCCATGAGTTTGACGTGTTCCGAGCCGACATCGAGCAACAGCTAAGCGACCTGAAGACTGCTCAAAAGCACCAAAGCGATGATATTCTTGGTGCTATCACTGCTCTGCGTACTGAGATTCAAGATTCTTGCCGCCCGGCTGTTTCTGTGCCTACTTCTCGACCTCACCGGGACGACCCGGGCTCCGCTCCAACTCGTCCTGAGGGGGAGACAAGCCAGGCCTCAAGATCACAAGTCCGAACAGCCGATGCTACATCTTCAAGACCATCTACTCAAACAACCCAACACCGACAGTGCGCACCAACAACTCAAGAAGCCGATATGCCAACGGTCGATATCGAATTCGAGAGTACAGCTGAACCTGCCGCACTGGAACCAAGTGAAGAAAGAGTCGATGTTCAAGGTCTACAGAACTCAGTGAGAAACTGGTTTAGAGATCCATATGAACCAGTCCTTCAAGAACAAGACTACGTGAACCTAAAGCATACTGCGAGGAATTATTCTTTGGGGGATCAAAATGAACCAAGACTGTTTCCTCATCAGATTCGGTGGCAAAGGATGCAGACAGAAACCAAGTCGAAATGGGTGAATCAGCAAATACGTGTGTCATACCTTGAAGAAACAATGGAAAAGATCTTCAGGAAAGAAAAGAAGACTGAAGATTTGGCACATAATCATCGAGTGATGGAAATGGACCCAGCTCAAGTCAAAGAGTATGTCCATATCTTGAAGATGAGAACTCAAAATCCTGCTGATGTGATTTCAAGACACAGAATAGTTGGGATTCAGAAGATCGATACAGACAGAGTATTTCAAGTCGAATATCCTACAGTCAAAGTCCAAAGAGAAGATGGTAAGGTGTATTCCTTCTCTGAAGCCCATTTTGCTAGATTAGATATCATGGACTTTGAAACATTATACAATGAATTGAGAGAAAAGAAGAACAGAAATGAGCACGAGCAAAGGGCACTAAGAGCAGTGGTTAGGCATATACAGAAGGAATTGAGGTACAACTATCTTCATGACCTACAGCGTGGGATAGAAATCGAACAAAAGAAGATTTACATTTCAAAGCCTGACCAGTCTATTCCTGTAACGGGTAACATTTATGTTATGACTGTCCTTACTTATCCAACTCATGGAGTTGTTTGGATGCACGCGAAAGGAGAAAAGAGCTTTTTGAGGTTTAATGCGCGATATTCAGATGGAACTTTATGGGGAATCCGAAACAGACTTGCATCAGAGTTGGCTACTGACAGGAAAAGTACTTCAAGGATGAGCAATGCGCGAAGAAATTCTCTCCTAGAAGCTGTCAGGTTAATCAACAAAAGAATCCTATACCGACAGACTCTAACAAGATTGAAAGGCATGTTCGAGCTCAAGAAGTAAAGACTCATTTTGCCACAAAGGGAAAGATTGTTAGGTCTAGTATTTTATTGTGTCAAAATAAGGAATGGATATGCTCAAATGTAAAAGGAAGTTTATAATTCCTTAAACTCTTTCCTTCCTTAATTAGAATAGACCTTTCAATATAAATAGGAGTCTAGGTATTCAATTTGAAGGGGTCGATTATCATAGAGTTGATTTCTGATATTGTTTCTTGTAATTGATACATACATCAAGAGATATACGACTACGGTATTCATTCAAATCCTATTTGTTCATATTGCTTTTATTACATTACGTTTATATATCATTGTGCTTATTAATCTGGGATCCACAGATAGACTTCTGAATAATCTTTTGTAAAGCTTCTGAATAAGCTTTGATTAAGCTTCTAGTTTGCATAACTTCTGATCGCAAACATTATGAAAAGGCTTTTTGACAACAATACCTTCTGATCGGAATAAGCTATCTGATACAGAAGAATGCTCCTTCTGTACCCAATGTGGCATTAATACTCAGAGCTTAATCTCATTAAGCTCTTTACATTTCAATTTTGTTTAAACTCTACACATGACATTCAATAGCTTCTGAAAACACTTGATCTTTTGATTAAGTAGTCTCAAATAGCTTCTAAAAGCTTCTGAAGACTTTTGAAAGATGCTTTTGATCGAAAGTGCATATCATTAAGCTGTCTTATTGAGCTTCTTCTGAAATGCTTCTGATGTAAATTCCTGAATAAGCTTTTGACTAAGGCAAAAAGAAAAAATTTTGATGTTTAAGGTTTTGATTGATGAAATAAAAGGAGAACTTCTGGACATCTTTCAAGAAGCACTGTACGACTTCTGATCACTTCTGATTGCTTCTTCTGAATCATATTTATCTTCTAATCTGTATAGCTTCTGGTCACAACTTCTGGACAGCCTTTGAACTGCTTTACCTTCTAATCTTCTGTCTTAAGCTACTGAATAAAATGCTTAGCTTCTGGTTAAAGTTTAAACATACAACCGCATTATAAGAAAGAGAAGGGTGAAAATTGTGCTGATTGAATAAGACATTCACGTTACTCATCTTATCACCGGTTTGAACAGTTTCAGCCTCTGATTAATCATTCAGCTCATCGACCACTTCAGCATCTTTCACCTTGTATATTCAGAATATCTTATGAAGGTTTGCTGTTGTCTCTTCCATATATGATCAAACAAAAAGATTGTGCATCTCCACTCCAAATGAGTAAGCTGCTTCCATAAGAACCTTTCTTGCTTTATTGGGCACAACACACTTTATAATAACCTGAGTTGTAGCAATAAATTTGAACTCTGGATCACAATCGCATTAGCTTCTGAATCGGCGGCTTAACACATACAGACACAGGCACATCCTTTACTTCAGTTTCTTTTTCTTCGTCATCGTGGACATTTTCAATCCCAGTTCCACAATTCTTACTTTCTTCAGATCTGTTCTCTGTAACCAGAAGATGAGCTACAACTTCAACCATCCGTTCTACTACCATCAAGTCATCAGGATTAGAAAGTGAATCATTTTTCTTCTCAACTAGCAACTCACTATTCTTGCATTCTGATTCCATTGAATCTGTAGAGGACAAGGTTTCAACATTTACTTTTAATTCAACCTTGGCATTAGAGACTCAAGGTACACCACCAGCCTCCGTTTGAGACATCTGAGTCCCTTCCACCTTCAAAATTTGATCAGACTTTTCAACTTGCCCATTGGCCAGAGCATCACGATTCTTGGACCAAACAAGTCTGGATTCTTCTCAGATTTTGTGCCTGACCCAATCACTGTCCTTGCATATTTCTTGTTTTCGAATGGTAAAAAAATTTGAAACAAATTAGGGTCATTGTTATATGATTGGTGTAGACCAACTCGTCTCATAATCACGTTTGACCGAAGTCACCAGACTGTGATGGTCTCAATAACAGAAGATGTTGTAGACCATAACCACTTACTAGACACCCACATAAATAACGAAATCGACATCTCTATTTTAGTATTATAAACAATCTCTATCTGTTTAAACCAATAGCAGCAAGAGCTTCCTGTTTTGGAATTTGAACCGCAAAAATTTAAAGATCAGACGACCTTGAACTAAAATCATTCATATCGGGGTTGTGTTAACATCTTGCTATTGAAAATTGATCGGGAGCAGCGGCAAACTTTAAACCAAATCAGAGTAATTGATTCTATAAACAAACCCAACTGAAGGAGAAAAGAGAGAGTCCAATCTCGGATTAAAATAAGGCCAGATCAAAGATCGACAACCCTACTACCAAGATGGTTAGAAGCAATGGACTCAAGCACACAACAAGATGAGATCAAAGATCAATCACCTACTTACTGCTAAAATGTTAGATCAATGAAGGAGGGAGATTAAATTTAATCAAAATACATACACACATGCAGTAAAACTGATCAGATCTAATCGAAATGAAATTAAATCTTCACAGACACATTTCATCAAACATGTGGCGTGCAGAAATCAAATTTGGATTAGAATGAATAAAATCTTCTATCAATGATCACCCAAATCTCATCTAGATGAAATATTGGATCTCAAATATGCTTAAAACAAAAAAAAATTAGATCATAGAAAAGATATTTGGGTTTTGGCTCATGTGATTGAAACAATCTAAGCACCAAAACACCAAAATCAATAACCAGTTCAACAATCGTTGCCATAGATGACCAAATTGAAGAAAAGTTTCTTCAATTGGCTCTAATACCAAATGTTAGATCCCAAATAAACAACAATTGAGAAAACTCCATATAATGTAGACAAGAGATAGAGAATTAAATAACATTAATCATCAAATCATCAAATCATATTCATGTATTCAACAATATGGCGGGAAAACGATAAGAATACCACACATTGGAATGAATCGACTCTCATAAGTCTGTGTGTAAAAAGTGTATTCAATCCCAAGTCCCTATTTGATAAAATGACCAAGACACCATTTATATAGGTGTCCATTACATACACTAAAAAGCCCAAAAACATTTCTTTATAAAACTTTCTATCTAATTAGGGATAATTAGATCTAACAACGTATATTTGCCAAGGTATGTACTTCTTTTCCTTACACTCTCTGAATATCTTTTAATTAAGAGAATGGTTCTCAAAAGAGAAAACCTATCACTAACAAAACCTTTATTGCAAATGATGAGGATTTTTAAATGGATAATTATTAACTATTATTATTATTATTTAAATGAAAATCTTATCATTTTTCTAAAAAAGACTTGTCAGACCTTTTTCTGTCACACGACGGATCTCAACCTTTCCTATCCCTTCAAACCCTAAGAACCTGCAACAGGTTATCATTACCTTTTCAAAAAGCTAAAGCCGTCGTTTAGTCTTCTTTTATCTTCTCTTTCTCTCTCATCCATTTATATAAGGAAAATTGTTTTCCTTTTCATTCTTTATGTGGTAAAATCTTTCATAGCAAAAAAAGCATTCAAATTCTCTCTGCAATGACAAGAACACAAACTTGTGCTTTTTTTCTCTACTCACTCTTTCAAGGTTTGATTTTATCCTTTTTTGCTTACTCTGTTTCAATAACAACTTAAATGTTGTTAAGCACTTCTACACATCTTTTATAACACTTCGTTATAAAAAAAAATTCATAAAACCCAATCTTCATAAATTTCTGTTCTAAGTTCCTTCTTAGAACAGAAAACATTTTGGTACTTTTAGTCCAAAATATACTCTAAATCTTCACTAAAACTTGTTTCTGGTATATTCTTATACGAAAATCAAATAATTTGGTTCATTTTATCTAAAACCCGCCTACTTTTAAATTTTTTTCTAAAAATCTGCCAAATAACAAATATTTTGATATTGTTCATCAAAACACTTGTTTTTCTCATTTTTATTGGTATTCGTTGTACCAAAACTTCTAGTTTATAAAATTTTTGTATTAAGCCGTGATATTTGGTGTTCCTATCTTTGAAACAAGCAACAACATCAATACTAGCTCTGAAGCTGAAGTCCTTCCTGTAACCACGTTCGTTGCTGCACCAGAAGCCACCTTGTCCATTGAACAAGGCTTTCTCAAATCGAGTAACTATGTTGCTTTGTTAGATATCCCTACTGAAGGGCCTTACCTAAGGGATAGTGCTACATTTCTCTCCAAATGTCCTCTGAAATACACCCTCACCCACATCCGAGTTGAAATTACTTCTCATCCCCAAAAATTTAGATATACTGCTCAATGTACCACGGTCACCACTGACAAAGGCAGCAAGCTCCCTGCCATTGAAAATTCACCATCAACTTGGGGACCGTCGCAAATATAACTAGCATCGTCAGAGCTGCTCTTCATCTCCCAGCTAGAGGAAAGAATCAGCAGTGGGTTTATGCTCCATTAAAGGACAAGATCAAAGACTTTCTTGACCTCATTGGTTATAGTTGGCCAGTTGATGAAGAAATCTCGGAGATCACCAAGATTGAGAAAAATAGATTGCCAGCGAGGTGGCAATATATCTTTACTCACGTCATTCAGTGCTTAGGCACTTAGATGGGTCTTAAGACCAGGCAAGCAAGCAATTTCTAGAGATGGCATTCTCTCTCTGCTATGGAAAGAAGCTGAACTACGCTAAGTATATCTTCAGCGAGCTGTACAACAGGTTGAAAGTTCAGAAAAGGGAAAAGACTATCCCTTATCCAAGGTTCGTGGCTACAATCTTGGAGTTCGTCTAAAACGGCTACACCACTGAGGGAAATCAGAAATTCTCTCAGGTTGGGAATAAGGCTTTGGAAATCAATGAAAAGCAGGGAGATGCCCCTACCTCCATTACATGTTGGATCTTAACACGGAAGCTGCCCCTGCGAACACTTCAACTCCTTTTCCTACGACTCAGGTAGAGACTGCATCTAGATAACTGACCAGCCCATCAGTGATCAACCTGGACTCTTCTTCCTCTCCCCTCAAAAGGAAACAGGCGACCAGTGGTCACAAGAAGACCATCGCTAACAAGCCACTAACCAAGAGTCCAAGAATAACGTCTCTCAACAGACGACCCTCTCTGATTTCGGCGTGGTACTAATGCCTCCTCTCTCCTCCGCCATGAGAATGGCTTCTATGTCCATTGCCGCTTTATCAGCACTACCTATTTCAGGGACTTCAGTGACTGAAACCTTAGGCACCAGTGTTAGTTCCATATTACAACAGATCTGATATGGAATGCTCAATGAATCCTCATTTTATTAGAACTATAGAAAGCTTTACAGAGAAACATACACTTACACCTTTAAATGACTCTCATTTGTGGTGTTCTATTAATGTTCAACTTCCTAACTGTGTAACAGACTCTCTATATATACTACAAAGGTAAAGCTACAGTTACATGTATTTAAATCACAGCCCAATTACATTAAGACACGTCATCAAAAACTATATACAGAAGTTCTTTAGACCTTCTGAACTGTCTTCAGAACTTCTGAACTTTCACTTCAGAACCACTTCTAAATTCTTCAGAACTTCTTCAGAAGTTGTCTTTCAGAACTTTTTTGTCCTCAGAAGTTATCTTCAGAACTTCAGAACTTCAGAACTTTTATTCTGAACTTCAGAATATCTGAATAATGACTTTACAAAACATTCCAAACATACGATTCTTTGGATCCTAATAATACCAGCTACGCTGAAGTTGGTACAGGTATTACTATCACTGCCTTCTCTTCTCCATCAACCTATTCTTCTTTGGTCCACACATCAACCCATGATTCATAGATGGTTGTCCCAATCTCTGAAGAGGTTGAACAACATTTCATCCAATTATCAATTTTGTTTCGACAATCTGAAGATTGGAACGCCACATGCAGAGTACCTGAGAATGTTAAAGAATCTGAGAATGTTTCTCTTAAACATTCTCAGAGACAGACATGCTTGTGATCCTCAAGACACAACCGTAGCAAGTTCCAACCCTGAGAGTAATCCTTAAAATACTCTGAAGGAACCCTTCCAAAAATCTACTAACTCCTATCTTCTTTCTTCTAACCCTGAGCTTTTTTTTGCTCATTTATTTGTGTTATCTATAGGTTTCTCTGGTGCACCCACCACCACCTTCGCCACCGTTACTACAGCATCGGTGGGTGTCTCTGCTACATCCACTCCAAAGTCTCCTACCCTCATTCTGGAGCAAATTCGGCAGATCAAGACAGAGAAAGGTTAGGGATCTTCTCTTCCTAACTTTCAGGAACCACCTGTCATATCTCTGCCTCCTCCTACATCGACAATCCAGATTCGAGCTCTGGATCACCTTGTTCAAGAGACTGCCCACGTCAACCCCAAGGCCGATATGCTTCAGCTCTTTACCAAGCATATGTACACCAGGGTGTTCGAGACCCTACCCTGAAGAATATTGTAGTCGGCATCAAATCTGAAGTTGCCTCTCTGAAAACCATTGTGAGTAATGCTATCACTCAAAACATTTTCACAGTGACTCAGCTGGGCAAACAAATCGATATTGTGGAGAAGGAGCTTGCCAACCAAGGAAATAATATAGTAGAGATCCTACGTCTCCTTCAGGCTTCTAATGCCTCCACCTCCTCTCTTTCTTCAGATGATAGAGAGAACCTGAGTAAGCTCGCTCCTACTTAGAAGGACCATACAGAGACACTTGCCAACAGAAAAGACAACATTTCTACTCTGTTGGTGCACGTTCTCCCTCCAGGTAACACAGAGGGGAGAAAGTTCTAAAAGAGATGGAGGAGCAGATGATAAATGAAATAGATGAACTCTTCACCAACGCTGCTCTTACTCAGAGAAACATTGATGCTCTGAAATCACTTCATAATATCATCCCCGGTGATGATGATGAAGATGAAGAAGAAGAAGAAGAAGAAGAAGAAGAAGAAGAAAAAGAAGTTGAAGTTCAAGATGATTGCATCCCTTTTCATCTCAGAGATGAAGAAGACGATGGTGACGATGCCACAACATCCTTCTTCAGAAATAACCGCCCACAAACAGGGATTGTATTCAAAGATCCTTTAGGGGACAGGCCCCCTCCTTCCAAGGAGCAGTCTGATCCTTCAGGGAAGAGCAAACAGTCGATGGACTTTGATTCATCTTAAAGAGGGGAGCTCAACACCGTTGAGGGTATGCCTGCCTACTGAACTATAAATCCCTCTCTCTGAACCCCAAACCTCTATATCCATGCCTCTCGCTATCCTAACCAATACTTTATAAATTAGACGTATTGATGAAATTACTAATGATGAACCTTCCTCGCCAATTCTCAGTGATCCCTGTTCCCCAAAGGAGACTCCATTCCTGAATGAACCTTCCACTGAAGATCAATTCTTGTACATATCTGACTCTAAATCAGAAGGGGAAAAAGGCCTTATCCAAAGGTGTGTAAATAGACAACCTATCCTTGAACCCGAAGAAGAAGAAAGAAGGGCGAACTTCATAAAGGAACTTGAAAAGGCAAGTGTAAAAATTCCTCTTTGTACCTCAGAGCCGGAAGCCCCTGTACCAATAAGCGTCTACGACGAATTTTTTTGTCTATCCCCTGAAGAACGAGCAGATACCTTAGAAGCTCAGCGACTAAGAGATCAAGAATTAAAGCAAGCTCAAGATAGCCTTAGGGTCGCTCCACACTTGGCCCTAGAAGATAGAATAAAAGCTAAAATTTAGAGACATGAAGAAGAACAAAATGAGATGGTCGCTAAAAAGCTATCTGAGAAGGAACTGGCAAGAGACAAATTAAAAGTGAATCCGATTGTAGCCCAAGAAAAAATTCTACAAGCCCTAAATAAAGAAAATCAGGAACCTAAGAATGATGAATTAGAATGGTGCCATAAAAAGGTAAACTATCGCATCTCTCCTGCAACAATTAAACCTAAGATTGATGAATTAGAATGGTGCAACTATCGAACGATGCAATTCTAGAAAAGGTCTAAAGATAAGGGTAAGTATGTTTAGAGGGAGAAGGCGTGAAGAAGAAGAACCCCAATTCCTAAAGTTCTAAGGTTTCTCTGAATGGATAGAAATCAGATATGCCATTCAATTCAAGGGTGTCGTGGAAAGACACATTGATAAGCTATTGCAAAGGACATCCCAATATGTCACTGTTCCTCCTCTTCTCGAATAATCCGAAAAGAAAAGATCTAAGTTCGAAGCTGAAGAAGGACTATCGTTCAGAAATGAACATGAGACCACATTTGACTTAGACAGTATTCTAGCCCACCTCGTTATCCCTGATAATTCAATGCTCAACACATCCCTACCTGAACCAAGAGGATTTTAAGTACATGAAATAATCAGTCATCCCGAAGCAGGAATGACATTTCTAGGAAACGATGGGTTTATAAGGTTTCTCGGGAATAAGGAGATTCAAAAGGCTCCATCCAAACTTCTCAAGATTATGTACTATAACTGTTGGTCAACTAATGACCCTGTTCTCATTCAAAAGAAAATCTGTGAGAACGAATTTCGAAGAAGAAAACAGAAGCTTTTTGATTAGTCTCTGATAATTTTCTTTTGTAGTTACTTCAGTGTATTGTACTTTACCTTCATTATTGTAATTTCATTTTCAAAATGTAATTCTTCATTTTATCCTTGATTAATGAAATTCAATGAAGTACCCTACTCCATCTGTGTACTGAAAAGATCCTTGAAAATAGTACAATGGTACAATGAACATATGAGTTCTATATATTTTTTAAACCCCTATAAACTCACTGACATTACACCTTGTAGTCAATCAGTGAATGAACTTTATGGCTTTTACACTTGTAATAATTGTGATTTCATATCCTTAATAATGAAACTCAATTAAGATAATATATTAGCTGAAAAAGATCTCACAGATTAGTACTTAAATTTCTTGTTAGTCCCATATTACAACAGATCTGATATGGAATGCTCAATGAATCCTCATTTTATCAGAACTGTAGAAAGATTTACAAAGAAACATACACTTACACCTTTAAACGACTCTCATGTGTGGTGTTCTATTAATTTTCAACTTCCTAACTGTCTAACAGACTCTCTATATATACTAAAAAGGTAAAGCTATAGTTACATGTATTTATTTCCAAGCCCAATTATATTAAGACACTTCATCAAAAACTCTATTCAGAAGTTTTTCAAAACTTCTGAACTGTCTTCAGAACTTTTGAACTTTCACTTCAGAACCACTTCTGAATTCTTCAGAACTTCTTTAGAACTTGTCTTTCAGAACTTTTCTGTCTTCAGAAGTTATCTTCAGAACTTCAGAACTTTTATTCTGAACTTCAGAATATCTGAATAATAACTTTACAAAACATTCCAAACATAGGATTCTTTGGATCCTAACAATTTTTATTTTAAATTTTCTAAGTCCTTACTAATTCTTTCAAGCGATTTTCCTATGTTGCTTAATCATAATCAAATAGGAGGAGATTGTTGATCCAAACTCCTTTCAGTGATTGAAAATGATTCTTCATATACTTAGTGAAAATTCAAAAAATAGGTCAATGTTCATATTCAGCGATAGTATACACTGATTGCACTCAGTGGTCGCTGAAGATCAAGAAAATCATCCCATCCCTGAAGATATGAGGAACAACAATTACACCACAAGACCATTCAGCGACAGTCGAAGGCTTCGGTGAAGAAAGAGATGAACAACTAGTGATCTGAAGCGGTTCCGTGATAGCAATGTCCATCTACTTGAAGTGTGAGATCTTGCAAAGCCTAAGTGACACTCGAAGACATCATCCTTGAAGATTCTGGTTCGGTGATCAAGTAGGGCCTACTTAGCAAGATCGAAGTTGATCTTATCCTCGATGCACAAGTGTCAAAACCCCATACCTTGTCAGAAAAGGACATACGGATTATCTCTTATGTCCCCATCAGATCTGATTTGGTTACTGTTCATATTCGGCCAAAAGCTTGGTTGCTTTATGAACAAAGGACAAGTCTCAAATAGAATCTTGACATGTGGCATATACCTTCTGTGTTGCCGTGCAAAGGGTATAAATAGATGAAGATCCCTTCTTCATCTTTATGCATGCAAAATCTCTGCTTCTATTTCTTATCTTTCCTTGTGCATCAAAACTGGGTGATTTCTTAAGTTGTAATAGAATAGGTTTAAATACTTTATCTTATTCCTCTTACAACTATTAATTTGTTTATTCAATATAAACTCCTTTAAAACCTTAAAAACCTTGTGTTTGTTTTCCACCCCCTCCCCCCTTCTACAAACTGGGTGATTTCTTCAGAACTTGTCTTTCAGAACTTTTCTGTCTTCAGAAGTTATCTTCAGAACTTCAAAACTTTTATTCTGAACTTCAGAATATCTGAATAATGACTTTACAAAACATTCCAAACATAGGATTCTTTGGATCCTAACAATTCTTTATTTTAAATTTTCTAAGTCCTTACTAATTCTTTCAAGCGATATTCCTATGTTGCTTAATCATCATCAAATAGGAGGAGATTGTTGATCCAAACTCCTTTCAGTGATTTAAAAGGATTCTTCATATACTTAGTGAAAATTCAAAAAATAGGTCAATGTTCATATTCAGTGATAGTATACACTGATTGCACTCAGTGGTCGCTGAAGATCAAGAAAATCATCCTATCCCTGAAGATATGAGGAACAACAATCACACCACAAGATCATTCAGCGACAGTCGAAGGCTTCGTTGAAGAAAGAGATGAATAACTAGTGATCTGAAGCGGTTCCGTGATAGCAATGTCCATCTACCTGAAGTATGAGATCTTGCAAAGCCTAAGTGACACCCGAAGACATCATCCTTGAAGATTCTAGTTCAGTGATCAAGTAGGGCCTACTTAGCAAGATCGAAGTTGATCTTATCCTCGATGCACAAGTGTCAAAA
The DNA here is from genome assembly GCA_036898165.1 of Silybum marianum. Classification (NCBI taxonomy): domain Eukaryota; kingdom Viridiplantae; phylum Streptophyta; class Magnoliopsida; order Asterales; family Asteraceae; genus Silybum; species Silybum marianum. The sequence continues at coordinate 26,533,635 of CM072528.1, read as the reverse complement.
CCCCATACCTTGTCAGAAAAGGACATACGGATTATCTCTTATGTCCCCATCAAATCTGATTTGGTTATTGTTCATATTCGGGCAAAAGTTTGGTTGCTTTATGAACAAAGGAAAGTCTCAAATAGAATCTTGACATGTGGCATATACCTTTTGTGTTGCCGTGCAAAGGGTATAAATAGATGAAGATCCCTTCCTCATCTTTATGCATGCAAAATCTCTGCTTCTATTTCTTATCTTTCCTTGTGCATCAAAACTGGGTGATTTCTTAAGTTGTAATAGAATAGGTTTAAATACTTTATCTTATTCCTCTTACAACTATAAATTTGTTTATTCAATATAAACTCATTTAAAAACTTAAAAACCTTGTCTTTGTATTCAACCCCCTCCCCCTTCTACAAACTGTTTCTATATCCTTGAAGTCTTATAGACTCCTTTGGGACCAACACTGTTTAAAAGGCAAAGATCAGAAAATGTATATGTCATTAATATGGATAGTACTCATTCTGAGAATATTTGTTTCTTATCTAGGGGCCTCCTCTGATGTAAATTGGTTCTGTCATAAGAGACTCTCCGTGACAACTGTCAAATTTGAACCTCCAGGTTAGCACTTATTTATAGTCAAGTTATGAGAATAAGGGTTAGTTAGATTAGATTGACCGAAAATTTCTAGAGTTTCCGATAGTTGCTTAGAAAGTGCGGTTCCGACCCGTAACTATCTGAAACGTCCTATATAGTGCCAAATGCTCTAATTTACACCCTATTTATATAAAATATATAGTTAAATATGTTAAATATAAAACTTTTATTTTTGTTAGAATTTAACCAAAATGGGCTTACAATTTGGAGAAAAACGTCAAAATTGAGAAAAAAATGACATTTTAACAATTTTAGGCCTTACACATTAATAAATAATTTTGTTTTATAAAGATTGGGTTTGGGCCCCCTTATGGCTGGCCCCTCCCCTTATTCCCTCCATATAAATACCTTTTTTTTTTCAAAAACTTCTTTTCAAACTCAAAAATTCAAAAACACACTTCAAACTTCTCTCTAAAACCCAAGAGACACTTCAAGGATTATCATCTTCTTTCCTTCAAACATTTCAGCCGATTTTTAGCATCAATCTCCCTCCAAAGCATTATTTATCAAGAATTTGGAAGCCCTAATCATCATCTAAACAAGGTAACAACTTTACACTCATCTTTTCTTGCAAATTTTGTTGAAAAACCTTCGTTTTTGTGTTCTTTAAGTTGTTTTTCAACCAACCACGAATTTCTTAGTTCTAAGGGGAGATTATACACCAGGATATGTGAACCATATCTCTAATAGTGATAATATATGACCCAAACACATAGAACACATGAAATCTAAGCAAAAACACATTTGCATGTTTGATTGATTCTTAGAAATGCATTTTTGGGTGCTGACAGATTTTATGCATGTGCATAAATCGTTCATTTCTTGCAAATAATATGTTGAAATATCATGTGGTCTCACTCAAAAACATTGAGTTTTGACCCCCCGAATGCTCATAACAAATTTGATGTGCATCTGGAAGTTCAATAGTAGGTAGACCCTACTTTCAACAACCATAACTCACACAATAATCGTCCAAATCACTTAATTCTTCTTATGGAATTTATTTTAAAGAGTTACCTTTCAAATGCCACTGATTTCATTCAAAGATGTGGTGATTTGGGGGTTTCAATTAATCAAAACAAAATGAGTGTGCAATCTGTCCAAAGCTGACAGATTTATGCATGCATGTTCAAATGGCCATATCTCTTTCAAAACTCAATAAAAAAGGATGATTTTTCTTTTGAGAGTTAGTTTTATTAGTGATCTTCTGTTTGCAAGTGGAATCACATGAAAATATGGATTTTTGACCCTCCAAACGCCTAAAACATTTTAAGTGTGCAAACTGTGAAACCACCTGTAGCTAAACCCTACTTTATATGATTATATCTCTTTGATTATTTGTCCATAATGTATAATTCTTCTTCTGGAGTTTTCTTTCATGAGTTAGGGTTCATATGAATCTGGTTTCATTAAAAAAAATGAAGTTTTGAGGCATTAACCAATTTATTAAAGTTAAGTGTGCAATCTGTCAACTAATGACAGATGTGTGCATGCAACTTTGTGGTGCCATATCTTCCTCGTAACTCATTCAAAATGAGTGATTCTTATCTTAAAAGTTTCCTTTATGTGTTGTGTTTATAATCCAACTGAAATTTCTGAAAAACTTCTCAAATGGTTGTTTTACCAACATGGTGTAATCCTTCTAGAAATTATTTGAACCATTATTACATGTCCAAATTGCATGAAATTTGGTCACAATAACCTTAATTCAGTAATGTATCACATATAACAACATGAGAAATTTTGTCATTTTTGATGTCACACTAATCTAATCATTTTTAGGACCTAAAGTTTCTGTCAGAAAGTGAAACTTTAAAATTGTTTGATTTCATGAATTTTTATCACTTGAAGGACTATAACATTACATTTTCGGTATAATTTATATCATTAAAGAGCATATGTGCATTATGTGTAACGGGATAATAGTAGACCAAGTTGGACATATAAGGACTTATAAGTACTCTCATAGTAATCGTTAGACATATAAGTAATCATTTGGGTGCGTTACTTTGTTAGGTAAGCGTTAGGCCGTCAAGCGGACATCTCGGGTATCTATTTGGAAGCTTTTGCTATAAGGTGAGTATTCACGGCCCCTCTTTTTAATGTTTTATACGTTTGGGTTGTAAAGCTTGTTGTTTTAAAACAAAGTTGAATTGATTTATATTGTCAAATGAAAAATATATATAAATCACTGAGATGAGCAAATTGATGTTACACAATTGATATATTGTGTTATGTGAAGTCCTCGTGGTACACTACTATTTAACTCTGTATTTGTTTTGAGCCGATGATATTTGTGGATAGCGCTATTTGGTTGACATACAAACCTTACTGGCAAGTAGGGGTGCACTTTATCAATTAAGAATGCTCTACACATGTGGACTTTAGGTCCACCGCTGAGGTAGTTCGTGGGGCGTAGAATGTCGTTTAGGCTTAGTAATGGCTCAATATTTTAATATCATGTGTAATTATAATTTGTATTTTTGCTCAAAAAAAAACTTTAAAATATTAAAGTTGATGCGATTATCCGATTCGCTATTATTATACCTTGCATATAAAATGTTTTGTGTATTTGAAAACCTGTGAACTCACCAACTCTTTGTAGTTGACCCTTGTGTTTTAACATGCTTTACAGGAAAATAAGAAGGTAACCGATCAAGCTTAGCTTATTTTTGTGGACCACCAATCAAGACATTTTATATATCCAATTTGATGTAATTTGTTGTTAAAGTTCAAGTAACTTTAAACGTTTTAAATATATTTGTGGTTGGTGTTTATATTCCTATTTTTGTGAAACCTAGAACTGTCGTGCCTCGTGTTTCCGCCTTAGCGGGGTGTGACACTCTCTCATCTGAACTTTAAGATGATTAATGGTCTCCCAAAACACTTTTTTACAAAGGAATCTCTTTGTTCAGCATGTGAGAAAGGAAAGTTGACAAAAACAACATTCAGATCAAAACAAGTCTCCTTAGTGACCACTCCTCTTCACTTACTTCATATGGATCTCTTTGGACAAGTCAACGTCCAATCCATATCTAGATAGAAATACACTCTGGTAATCGTTGATGGAAATTCCAGATACACATGAGTATTCCTATCTCTGAAAACGACGAGGAACTAAATAGTTGGATGAAATCTCATTATGGAGAACCTGAATCTTTTTTAATGCACCTCCAGCCGCTGAAAATAATGATGATGGAGGTCCTAACTTCCTTCCTACTTCAAGTAACACTTCATCCTCCTCACGGATAGATGTTACTCCCTTAAATCAGATTCCACCCTTTGATTCCTCCAACGGTGAATCATCAGTGAAGAACCAGGTCCCTCTCTAAAGTTAAAAAAATCTGACTCCTTCAGATTCTCCTCTAGGGATGATAACAAATGTTGAAGAACCTATAGCTGATGCTTCTTCTGTTCTCCTGAACAAGTTGTTAAATCTAACTCCTCTTAGTGATTTGAATATGATTCCTCTATATACTTGGTGAAAATTCCATGTATAAGTTTAAGTTCAAATTCAGCGACAGCACACACTGATTGTACTGAGCGATTGCTGAAACTCATGAACCTTAATCTTATCTCTGAAGAACTGAAGAAAAACATTCACACCACAAGAACATTCAGCGAAAGTCGAAGACCAAGCTGAAGATAAAGATAATCAGCTATTGATCTGAAGCGGTTCAGTGATAGCAAGGATGGTCTAGATAAAAGTGTGAAGTCTTGCTACACCTCAGCTGAAGATAAAGATAATCATCCTTGAAGTTTCAAGTTCAGCGATCAAGTGAAGTCTATAAAGCAAGATCATTGTTGATCTTATCCTCGATGCAAAAAAGTCAAACCTTATACTATATCAGAGAAGGACGTACGAATTGTCTCTTATGTCGCCATCATATCTGATATGGTATTGTTCACACGCGCCCAAAAGCATGGTTGCTTTTGAACAAAAGACAAGCTTCCAATAAAAGCTTGACACGTGGCATATACCTTTTGTCTTGCATTAATTGCACACGGGTATAAATAGATGAAGATCCCTTCTTCATCTTTATGAATGTTATTTTCTCTTTCTAAAACCTCTGCCTCTTTTCTTTCTCAATTCCTTGTGCATCAAAATGTGTGATTTCTTAAGTTACAATAGAATAAATTTATTATCTTGTTCTAATCCCGATTGTGACTGTAAATTTGTTTATTCAATATTGACTAATTTAAAAACTAAAAATCTGTGTGTTTGTATTCAACCCCTCCCCCCCCCCCTACAAACTGTTTCTATATCTTTGAACTCTTGTAGACTTCTTTTGGGACCAAAAAGTGGTATCGGAGCGATGTTTCTTGCTTACCTCTTTAAAGTACTTATTTTCAAACTATTTTAAAATGACTAATACTAAAACAAACTATACTGTTAGGTCTATTATTTTATTGTGTCAAATTAAGGAATGGATATTTTCAATTGTAAAAGGAAGTTTATAATTCCTTAAACTCTTTCCTTCCTTAATCATATTAGACCTTTCAATATAAATAGGAGTCTAAGGTTATTCTTAATAAAAGAGTCGATTACTCGAGAGCCGAGATATTGGCATATCAATATTGTAATCCGTCAACTGAGATATATGACTACGAAGCTTCTTTAATCTTTGTGTTCTTATTCGTTTTATTCAATATAATCATTGTGCTTGCAAATACTGGGATCTATAAGTGGTATCAGAGCCGACGATCTGAGGTTTTCCGATTTTCTGAAGTTATTCACGAAACAGAAGGTAAATTATCGATTTCTGTTGTTTTGAGTTTTTCTCGCTTCATACTAAATAGGTTTCCCCCGATAAAAATTCTTATCTGTTTTTTCTCGATTCTTACATCATTCGCTTGACTGTTTCTCGATTACGCTTTACCCGATAAAAAATTCATATTTTCTTTAAAGATCTGTTTTTATCGATTCATTCTTCATTCGTTTAAATTTTTGTCAGTTCAACTTAAGATATCCTTGATTTCTATTCAAACTACTTAATTTATTTTAATTAAAATTATTTTAGTTTATTTTGATTACTTTTGAAACTCTTTACATAAGAAAACTCAGGAACTAGTGACTCTTGCAGGTTTTCTTACTAAAGAATTCTCTAGTAAAAATCATAAACTCTAGTAATTTTGATTTTTTTTCTTGACTGGACAAATAACAAATACGAGAACTTAGACATTGTTGTCCATAAACAGACTTGTTCTTTTTAGTCAACAACCCTTTGTTCTTGGTTTCTGGCTTATCGGTTAAAGAAAATTCGGATTAAGTATCTTTGAATTTTAATCGAGCCCTTCCTAATCGACAAAATTTATTTTATCGAGTCATCTGGAATCGATATAAATGTTTATCGATTCGGTTTTTTTCCGAGTGAAAGATTGTTTTGTCGAAACTTAATCTATCGAGAAACTCTTAGTTATCGAGTCCTTTGTAAGCGATAACCTCCTTTTATCGAATCAATTTTTCTTTAGAAGTTTATCGAGTCCCATATACACGACAATTTCATTTAATCGAGTCTCAAACGCCAGACAAAAACTCTTAGCCCAACCCGATAAAAAGTTTTGTCGACCCCTAGTCAATCGAGAAAACTTTCTGTTTCACAAAAACAACTCAGAAAATTATCAAAAACTCACTGATCGAGATCATCAAGCCAAGTACAATGACTACTCGTGAAGCAATGGCAATTGGTTCAAACACGAAACCTCCAATTCTGTTCCCCGGAGAATACTCACAGTGGAAAGACCATTTCCTTGACTTTATTGAACGCAATGATTACGCCGATGAAACCATGTGATCAATCAATGACGGCCCTCCTCCAGTTTTCTATCAAAATCTTCCAGCCAACCCAAATGCAGATCCTCCCCTCCTTGCTCGAAAAGGAGTCAAGCCTAAATCTGCCTATGATGACAACGAAAAGAGGATTATGAAAGGTGATCAACTTGCAAGATCATATCTCCTCATGAGCATCCCGAACGATATCTATACGAGTATCGACAGCCATATAAGAAATGCCAAAGCTATGTAGGAAGAAATAGAGAAATTCATGCTTGGCACAAAAATCGGGACCAAGCTCAAAATTACGAATTGCATCTCGCAATATGAGGACTTCAAAGCCAAAGAAGGTGAAAAACATACTGTCACCTACTCCCGATTCGTACACTTAGTAAATGAACTAAGTATGAATGAGATTCGCAAAACAAAGATCGGGAACAACGTGAAATTTGTGAGTAACTTGCTGGCTAATGGCGTCGATTTGCCAATCAAATTAAACACAGCAAATATCTCGCTGATCTCGATCTACATGAAGTCTATGAAACCCTCCCTCAAGATGAAGAAGAAGTGCTCGAAGCTATGGAGGCCAACACCAAGATCAAGAAGCCCACTGATCCCATAGTTCTAGTTGCAAAAGCTAGCTCTATCACTTCCCATAGCTCTCCTCAAGAGGTTATTTCCAAATTAGAAGATGAAGACTTTGATTATGATCCGGACATTGTTCAATTCCAACAACAGTTGGTGCTCCTCACAAGAGATTTTCATCAAAAGTTTTCTCGTCGCTCCAACCCTAATCAACAACGTTATGCTTCGGGTAACAAGAACTATGAGCGCAAGACACTTTTCGAATCAAAACCAAAAGAGCAACGTCCACCAGCCAAACCGGAAGATAAATTCAAAAGTGAAAAGAGTTTATGCTACAACTGCGGAAAGTCCGGTTATTACACCTGAGAATGCAAAAAGCCGGTAGTTAAAGATTCAAATTACTTTACCTACAAACTGATGCAGGCTAAACAAAAGGAGGCTCGAAAAGTATTATTGGCCGAAGATGAGGAAAGGTTGAATCAAGGAAATGATGACGAAGATCAGGAGAACGAACTTCAAGCCCACTTCAGTTTAATGGCTTACTCGAATAATTCATCTTCCAACGCTTCCAACTACACCCCCGAGGTAAGTCATTCGGACTATGATCAGTTTATGATTCAAATGAATGACATGATGATACAATTGCAAGAACTACAATGTAAGTTGAAAACCTAGAAACTCTTGGTTTCCAAATTAGAGGCTCGTTTAGAAAATAATCATAATCAACTCTTACTTGCTACCGCCGATATTGCCACTTTTCAAAATATAGCCAAAAATGCTCAAACTGAAAAAACCACCATTCAAAATGGGAACTTGGAACTAAAACAAAAACTCTCGGACCTCACCAAACTTCTTGAGAAAACACAACAAGAGGCTCCAAGTTTTTCTCAAAAATTTGAGTTTTCCACTATCCAAAAAATGATCTTTTAGAAAAACTCAAATCCTTGGAAGTTAAACTTTATAAAATTGGTCAAATGGAACAAACTATTCATCTAAATGCTCCAAAAGATTTAGGTTCCAAAGCCGGATTGGGATCAAATAATCCCAAGTTGTTAGAAAAAGCCATCTACAACACACCGACATTATATAAATTTGAATATCTAGGCCTTGGCCCCGAATATAATATTCAATTTATGAAGTCTAACCCCATAGTTGAGAGAAGAGAAGATTGGAATAGGAAGAATAAAAACTTTCATCAATTACCGTTTTGCTATCCAACGCATGTAGAACAAGACTCTTCAAAAGACACTCTTCCTAACGATTACTTTCCATCCTACACCGAAGAAGAACTTTATTCTGAACCTCCAAAACACAAACCATATATTACCACCTTATTCTTAGAAAAGAAAATAATTCAATTAGAAAAGGTGCTGGAAAGTGAACGTTCTTCTTCGGAAAAGGAAGGAGAAAATCTAAATTCAAAAGTTCAAATACTTGAAAACAGAGCGATACAAACTGAACTTGATAGAATTTCCAAGGCTTCTACATGCAAATCATTTGTTAGCTCATATTTAGATGATCAAGTGAAAACCATTCCAAACAACTCTCTCACATCTGATGATGACTTAGACTCTCTTGAGGAAATGCCTCGTTTTGACGAGTACATTGATTCCTCATCGAACCTTAAATCCACGGAACAGGTAGATGACATAAATTTCGACTTTCACTTCAATCCAACTCTTCCAAATTATAAGGAATTTTTAGATAAAGGGAAGAAACCAGTGAAATCTGATTACACTCCTGAAGTTAAGAATGAGTGCTCTACAAACAATTTGTTTTCTAAACAAAAGGATCAAACTCATTTTTCAAAACCCTTAAATTCTCATTATGTGAAAAACGCTAATCGTGGTTTCATTAATGTTTCAGCTTTTCGAGCTTTAGAGTCAAAGCAATTTTGGGTCGAAAAAGGCAAAAGTGCTCCGAAGTCATCACCCCGTAAAAACAACAACTCTTACTATTAAAAATTTCCTAATGTTAAAAGCACAAATCAATTTCCTTGCACTATTCGTTCTGTTAAACAATTAATCCATTTTTCTCAGAATAAAATTTGTTGCTCGAATTATGGTGTGAATGACTTTATGCATTTAAATTCCTTCTGTTATGATTATGGTTACTTACCTAACATGCATTCTTCTAACAAAAATCATCATGTCAATCATTTCCTTGCATATCATGTTTATAAAGGGGTTCCCAAAAAGTAAATGATTGCCACTCCTAACTTCAATCGAAGGAACATGGGTGATCCGTCAACTAACCAATGGACCCATTTACAAATGGATACCTAAATCTACTTGATTTCGTGCAGGTCAGTCATGTGTGGTATTTTGATTCTGGATGCTCCAAACACATGACTGGACAAAAGGAGTTGCTTGCCAACTACAAAGGGAGGTTATGTCAAGTTTGGCAACAATTACTTAGCACCAATTCAAGGACATAGAGACATTATTCAAAACAACATCACCATTTCTGACGTCTCCTATGTTCATGTACTAAGCCATAATTTACTAAGCATTGGCAAATTCTGTGACAAACAACTGGAAGTCAATTTCCGACCTGACCGATGCTGCGTACGTACTTTTGAAGGAATGGAATTGCTAGCCGGCTCTCGCAACTCTAACCTTTACACCATCGATCTTTCTCAAATTCAAACACCCAAGGATGTATGTCTTCTTTCGAAAGTAGATAACGCAAAGAACTGGCTTTGGCATAGACGTCTCTCCCATTTGAACTTCAAAAATATCAATCGACTCTCGATTGGGGGATTAGTCACGAGATTGCCAAAGATCAAATTTAACAAACCACACATATGCGATGCTTGTGAAAAGGGAAAGATGAAGAAGGTGTCCCTCAAACCAATAGTTGAACACGGTACCTCCCAACCTCTCCAACTCACTCATATCGATTTGTGCGGACCTGTGCAGACCTTTGCGGACTCAAAGCATACATGGAAAAAAGTACGTCCTAGTCATGGTCGATGACCTCTCTCGTTTCACTTGGGTAAAATTTCTACGCACAAAGGATGAAGCGCCTGAATCAATCATAACCTTCTTAAAGGCCATTCAAGTCAAACTGCACAAACCATTCGAACTGATAATGGAACCGAATTCAAGAACCATACGCTTGACATTTTCCTTGAACCAGTTGGAATTACGTACTCACACGTTTTCTGCAGCTCGTACACCTCAACAAAATGGTGTGGTTGAACGACGTAATCGAACATTGGTTGAAGCTGCCCAGACTATGCTTGCATACTCCAACCTACCACTCTATCTTTGGGCTGAAACAATTAATACGGCTTGCTATACTCAAAATCGCTCCATCATCAACAAGCGTTTCAAAAAAACTCCATACGAGTTAGTCTTCAATCGTATTCCAACCATCCATTATTTACATACCTTTAGAGAACGCTGCTTCATTTTGAATGAGAAAGAAGATCGAGGGAAACTCAAACCAAAATTCGATGAAGCATATTTTCTTGGTTACTATCCAACTGTTGCTGCTTATCGGGTCTACATGAAACTAGCCAGATGTGTGACAGAAAGTGTCAATGTAAAGTTTGATACTAAGGTCGAGATGGCTCCTGTACATGACAGTTCAGGACCCGCACTTACCAGTGTATTAGCTTCCGAACACATCCGTTCGGAACCTGCCTCAAACCCCGATCAACCTTCTACATCCAAAGCTACTTCTTACAATCTGGATGATTTATTCGAGTAGTCTTACTCAGATTATTTTGGTTCTCACACTGATATCCCTAATCAGATCACCCCGCCTATCTTGGAGGTTGCTGAGACTACCAACCTTTCTAGACCGCCAGTTACAACGGACACCGTCTCAACTGTTGCAACTCCAAGCTCATCTACATCCGCTCTTCCAGCTCAAACTGATGCTCCTCCCGCTCAACCTGATGCTCAACCGAGTTTAAACCCGCTCCCTACTGAATTGACATCCTCTCCACTACCATCAACCTCATCCCCCAAGGATGTCTCTAGTTCCACAAGATCCTCTGCCGTGGCTCCAGCCTTGGAATCACTTCAAGATCTTCCACTCGGTTCTTATGAAGATGATACCCCGGACCCTAATGCATTTCAACCGCTTCCACATACATCCAAATGGGTCCGTTCTCATCCAGTTGATCAGATTATTGGAGATCCAACCAAACCAGTCACGACACGATCCGCCTCGGCCAACGATGGTATGTTCTCCATTTTTCTAAGCAAGATCGAACCCACATCCATTCAAGAAGCAAAGAATGATCCTGATTGGATTGTGGCCATGCAAGACAAACTCAATCAATTTGAAAGTTTAAAGGTTTGGCGCCTCGTTCCCCGGTCACAAAAAAAAACCATCATCGGTACCAAATGGATTTTCAAAAACAAACAAGATGAAGATGGGGTTGTCATATGAAACAAAGCTCGGCTTATCGCAAAAGGTTACCGACAACAAGAAGGGATTGATTATGACGAGACATTTGCGCCCGTGGCCCGTATTGAAGCAATTCGAATGTTCTTAGCATACGCGACAAACAAGAATTTTGTGGTTTTTCAAATGGACGTCAAAACGGCCTTCTTGAATGGTTTTATGCGTAAAGAAGTCTATGTATCCCAACCTGACGAGTTTGTCGATCCTTCAAGGCAAAATCATGTGTACATCCCCGACAAGGCTCTCTACGGCTTAAAACAAGCCCCGCGCGCATGGTCTGACATCCTGTCTGCCTATTTGGTGAAAAATGGATACTCCAAAGGTAAAATCGATCCAACTCTTTTCATTAAAAAAGAAAACGGTGATATTATGCTAATTAAATCTATGTGGACGACATTATATTCGGTTCGACTAACCTACAACAATGCAAGAAGTTCTCCGAACTCATGATTACAAAATTTAATATGAGCATGATGGGAATGATGAATTTTTTCCTCGGCCTTCAAATAAAACAATTTTCAACGGGAATATTCATCAATCAATCGAAATACATCTCGGATATGTTAAGTAAATATAACATGACGTCATGTACACCGATTGGTACACCCATGTCTCCAGGTTCAAAACTACACACTGATCCCATGGGAAAAGCAGTGGATTCTAAAAATTACCAAGGAATGGTTGGTTTCTTAATGTATCTAACGGCTAGTCGACCTGACATAATGTTTGCCACATGTTTATGCGCTAGATATCAAGCATCTCCAAAAGAATCTCACCTTAGTGCTATCAAACGTATTTTTCTGTAATTAAAAGGTACTAGTGATCTTGGCCTATGGTATCCCAAGGATACGGGTTTCGAGTTAACTGCCTTTTCAGATTCTGATCATGTCGGACGTTTGCTTGATCGAAAAAGCACGACGGGATACATTCAATTCTTAGGAGATAGGTTGGTAAGTTGGTCCTCAAAGAAGCAAGCTTGCGTCTCCACTTCTACCGCGGAAGCCGAGTGCATTGCGGCAGCAAGTTGCTGTTCTCAAGTACTATGGATACGCATACAACTCAAGGACTATGGATTCTGGTTTGATAAGATTCCTATCTACTGTGACTCCAAAAGCGCAATCGGCATCTCAAGCAACCCTGTCCAATGTACGAAGACTAAACATATCGACGTTCAGTATCATTTCATCAAAGATCATGTCGAAAGAGGTACGATTGAATTATACTTTGTCAATACAGAACTACAGCTTGCCGACCTGTTCACCAAGGCCTTGGATGAGAAACGTTTCCAGTTCCTAGTGTCCAAGTTGGGCATGCTAAACCTTAAAACCTGATTTTCAAATCAGTCTTTTTCAAAATACACCAAACGTCTATCCAAGTTTTTATGCACATTCACCTTCTCTTCGAACATGAATCTGCATCACTCTTGGTTTCTCGTTTTTTGGATTTTGAGTTTTTCTTTTACAGTTCTGTATTCTCAATTTATTTCCTTCATTTTCTGTTAGTTTCGTCATGCATCTAACCGTGTTCAGATTTCGAGGGGGAGCGATAAGGTAAGTTTCTTATATTCACAATTGTAGGGGGAGCTCAAATATCTTTTTACGCATATTATAAGGGGGAGCATTTTTAATTTACTTATCTATCCAAAAAATATATATGGCCCCTAAGGGCCCGACAAAAATGGTTTTGTCGACCTTGCTTGGCCCGACAAACACCTCCACCGACATCTTGCTGATGGCATCATCTTTCTCGGCCCCATAAGAGCCTGACAGGTGTCATCACCCGATGGCCCACTACTTAAAAGCCGGGCCCCACTCTTAGAAAGAAACTTTTCAAACAAGTTTTCCCTCTTTCTCTCTTAAAACCTTTGAGTTCAAATGTTTCAGAAATTTGTTTGTCAAATCTTCGAGTTTCACAAATCTGAAAGCATCACCAGGTTTGCATTCTTCTCTTGATCAACATTAATTCTTGAACTTTTTAATTTTATCCATTGCATGATTGATTATTTGGCCCTTCAAATGTTGAAATTCCGAAAACCCTTTGGGTTTCCGAGTTGAATATTTCTGTCCAGATTTTGAGATTAGTTGTCACTTCTTGGAATTATGTTGCGTTTTAAATGGATTCACTATCACTAATCGTACCTAGACATAGTTTTTTCCTTAGATTTTAGGTCGTTTTCTTGCATCTGATCACTTAGAATGTTTCACTGGTGTCTCTTAAATTTTTGTCGAATGCTTAAGACCATACTTAGGGTTTTATCGAGCCTTATAGATAGATAAGAACATCTTCATAAAACTCTAAGTGTTTTTATCGACCCCTTAAGACCCGACTTACATTTTTGTCGAGTCTTTAGGGATTGATGAAAATCATCATCTTAAAGTCCAAGTGTTTTTTATCGACTCTTATAGGATCGATTACATGATATTCATCCATAGCTAAGTTTTTTTCTATCGAGTCTCATAAGATCGATGAAAATTCACTTTAAATTATCTAAATGCATTTTTTTCTCAAGTATTTGTGACTTGATAAGTTGTAATTCTCGATTCCCCATGGCCTAACATTCTAATTGTCCATTCTTATAGGTTTGATCTTTCAACATTTCACCAAGTCTTTATATTGACCCAGCTTGACTCGATAATTATTTTATCGATCCCATTGCACTCGATAAAAAAAATTTATCGACCCTACTTATCGGGCAAACAGGAGTCGACATTCGGACTTGTATTTTTTTTAACCTGTCATCACTCATCGAACTGACTTTTCATATGATTGGCTAACTGTTTTCTTTCAGTACCAATGGCGGCCATCAATGATCCGAATCTTTCCGACGATGAAAACCCCATGCCTTCTGAGCGATCATCTGAACCGAGTATCAACGATGTCAACCGAAACGACCTCTTGATGCCCCGAGCCAAAGTTAGAAAAATCTAACCAAACAACCACCTTCTCGATTTCCGTATTACGATCGAACACCAAGTAATACTAGACATCCTTCAACGCCACCCCCTTTGCTATGCCTTTGCCTTGGATCATCGGGTACCACTGTTCTATCTACAGCAGTCCTGGTATAGCTTAACAAACCAACCTGTTGAAGGCGACCACCACTTTACCGCCAAAATCGATGATTTCGTCACCCGCCTGACACCATCCAGGATTCGCCGAATCCTCCGCCTACCTGTCGCCACTAAGGAACGCCCATATGATGCCTTCGCAACCGAAGAAGAACTCTATGTAGATATCCGAGCCCTTGAATACAACTCACCTGAACCCCTCACCAGCCCCGGCCAGTTCAAGAGAATGTACCTGCCTCAATTCTGGTTTTCACTGTTCACCATCGTCAATCGATGTCAAACTAGCAAACACACCGGCATGGACAAGGCCAGTACTGCGACCTTACGCATATTTCACGGTATCGTGTTCAACCGTCACCATGATTACGCAATGCTCATCTGGACGGACTTCGTGGAACTCGTTAAAGACAAATGAAATTCACGCGCTCGTGCCTTCGTACCATTCCAACGGTTCCTTTAGCTCTTTATCCATGCGATGATGTCATCCCAACCCGCTATTCCTCGTCGAACAGGATCACCGTTGGGACCAACAAATTCTCTGAAGTTCCTCAAGCTCAACGATCGCCTGGTTGATTTCATTATGCCAATTCCTGAAGCGCTACTCGCCTATGCTGATCAGGATGCACCGAGTGTGATAGCTTATAGGGAGAGATATGACTTAATGGCCCAACCACCTCCGGTTGTGCCTGCCCAACAGCCAAACCGCGAGGAACATATTCTGCAAGAAGAGGGTCCAAGAGTAGACGAGTAGGTTCAGGATCATGGGGATCCTGAATAGGGTGATGAGCGAAATGTAAGGGAACATGATGAGGGCGGTGCACCTGATCAACCAATGCCAACTACCGCTGCCCCAACTATCCCACTTCCACCACCCATTATCCCACGGGCTGCTTCTATTTCCTGGCCTACTCCTTGCTTCAAAATGCTCGTGAATCGTACCCGCATTCTCCCACGACCTTCATCGTCTGATGAAGAAGAATCCGATATTCAACCACTTTCCTGCGGTCCAAGAACCGCAGCCATCGAAGAACGACCTCTTAGCCAAATTGGTCCACAACCACCTCTATCCGAATCCACATCGGACACTAAAAAACAAAATGCTGCACCAACTGATGAACCACATGATGAACCGACTGAATCCTTCGATTTTGATACAGATCAGTTCTCTGGATCCATGTCTGACATTTTCACCGAGCCTTAAATTGGAGAGATAAGGAGAGGGAGGGAGATTTAGTAGAAAAAGAATGTGTGAGCGTGAGTGATGGGACGAGAAAAACTATTGTGAGCGCGATACCAAACTCCCCCATCCAGGTAACCGCGTTTGCTAGCCCTACTCATTCGTTGGGTATGTCTAGTGGACAAGACACTGTGGACCTAGCAGCGCACTTGCACGCCCCCTAGCCACTTTGAAGGCTCCCAACAGCCGACAGTTTCACATATACTTGTGAGTTTAGCTCCTTATCTAGCTCCCCTCCATTCTGGAAGGCACAACTATTGAATCAAAAGGCAGTAGCTCACTTGCTTCAACTTCGATTCTGAACACATCGAGTCTAGAGCCCTCTAGGGAACATGCGTCAATACACACTGAGAGCCTTCATGGCCCAGTCGGAACTCCCATAGTGATGTCCATTCCGGACATTTCACGAGGATTGGGAGGAAATCCTACCAGTGCTACATCCATGCCAACACGGAACGTAGGTCATACAGTTTATTCAACTGTCATGTCAATGGGTAATCTAAGTGATCCTGGTGTTTCTCCATCAGGTACCTTGGCTCCTGCTTTCACTATTCCCCCCGCGGCTCAAGCACTTATCGATGCTCAATTTCAACGAGCCAAAGCTTCTTTGGTAGAACATGCTGCTCTTATGTCTGCTGAGAGAGAAGCATTTGTTCGAGAGATACGTGAAGCTACCCGCTCCAGTCAGTTAGATCCGACTCAGGCTAGTTCCTCCAAACCCAGCAGCAGTCGCACTCCACCACTGCAACCACAACATCCGAATCCGACCCCGGACCCCCAGAATAGCCTCCCTCACCGCATCGATATTAGTACAACAATAATGAGCTCATGTCGATGTTATATGCTAACTTGCTTGCCGAAGCCACTGCTCGGGGTCAACCGGAAGATTCTTTAATGGGTCTACTCAGGCGAAATCTGGAAATCCCCACCGTAACTAAGTATGAATTTGAACTTTTCAAAGCCGATATGGAACAACAGTTATGTGATCTGCACACGTCTTATCAACAACAACATAATGAGCTTCTGGGTGCCATCACCGCTCTACGTGCCGAACTTCAAGAAACTTGTCGACCGGTTGTTTCCGTTCCTGCCCCTCGACCTGATCAGGACGATCCGAGCTCTGCTCCAAATCTAGACCATCTGCTACAACTTCTTCTAGACCATCTGCGCCATCATCCCATCAAAGACAGCGTACAACGACGACTTAAGCAGTTAATATACCAACGGTTGAAAAGCCTGCGGTAGATATTGAATTTGAGAGCACATCTGAAGCTGTTGAACCGGAATTCAATGAAGAGACAATTGATGTTCAAAATCTAAGGAACTCCGTGAAGCACTGGTTTAAAGACCCAATGAACCGGTTGTCCAAGAGAAAGATTATGTGAACTTGAAGCACACTGATAGAGATACTAATATAGCTTCAAAAGGTACTGGCTTCTGAAGAGTAAGAAAGATCTGAAGAAAGAAAGACTCAGAACTCAGAAGACAAGCAGATTAAAGCCTAACGCATAACTTCTGAAGTGGCAACTTCAGAAGTTCTGGAGATTCTGGAGATTCTGAAGATACTTCTGAAGAAGTTCTGAAGAAGGTTCTGAAGAAGGTTCTGAAGACACTTCTGAAGAAGTTCAGAAGTAGTTCTGAACATGCTTGTCATTTTTGCACTGTAACTTTAGCATTTCTATTTCATGTATAAATAGATAGTTTGTTAGATAGTTAGAATTTACGTTTTCATAAGCTTGAAAAGACAAAATTTGTAATATAGTTCATCTGATCAATACAATATACAACATTTGGTGATCTATTTCTTGTTATCTTTCTATATCTTGATTGTTTGGGATCTATCACACACAATGAAGAATTACACTTCAGGAGATCAAAATGAACCAAGACTGTTACCTCATCAAATTCGGTGGCAAAGGATGCTACCTGAGCGCAAGTCTAAATGGGTAAATCAGCATATCCGGGTGCCGTATCTTGAAGAAACCATGGAACGGATTTTCAGGAAGAATATGAAAAATCTGAAGACTTGGCGCACATTCATTTAGTAATGGAGATGGATCCAGCTCAAGTTAAGGAATATGTTCACATCCTGAAAATGAGAGCTCAAAAGCCATCCGATGTAATCTCACGACACCGGATTATTGGGATTATGCAGATTAGTTCTGACAAATTCTTTCAAGTCGAGTATCCAACCTTCAAAGTTCGAAGAGAAGATGGTAAAGTATACACTTTTTCTGAAGCGGATTTTTCTAACCTTGATATCTTAGACTTTGAAACGTTGTATCACGACCTAAGAGACAAGAAGCAAAGAAACGAGGATCAACAAAGAGCTTTAAGAGCGGTGGTGCGACACATACAAAAGGAACTCAGATTCAGCTATCTTCATGATTTGCAGCGTGAGATTGAAAGTGAACAAACGAAGATTCATATTGCCAAGCCTAATCAAACAATTCCTGAGTTGGATAAATATGATGTTACAACTGTTCTTTCATATCCAACACAAGGAGTTGTATTGATGCATATGAAGGGTGAAAAGAGATTTATGATATTTGATGAAGTTGTTGCCTATTCAGATGGAAGGTTATGGGGTATTCGAAACAGATTAGCTTCAGAGATTGCTACTGACAAGAAGAGTACGACAAGGATGTGCTCAACTAGAAGAAATTCTCTCTTGTAAGCTATCAGGTTAATTGACGAAAGGATACTATTTCGTCAGACTCTGAGAAGATTCGAAAGCATGTTCGAGCTGAAGAAGTGAAGGCATATTTTGCCACAAAGGGGGAGATTGTTAGGTCTATTATTTTATTGTGTCAAAATAACGAATGGATATGCTCAATTGTAAAAAGAAGTTTATAAGTCCTTAAACTCTTTCCTTCCTTAATCAGATTAGACCTTTCAATATAAATAGGAGTCTAGGGTTATTCTTAATAAAAGAGTCGATTACTAGAGAGCCGAGATACTGTCATATCAATATTGTAATTGGTCAAGTGAGATATATGACTACGAAGCTTCTTTAATCTATGTGTTCTTATTCGTTTTATTCAATATAATCATTGTGCTTGCATATACTGGGATCTACACATACTGATAATGGATCTTTAGCTAAACCTCCTAGGTTCAGCCATGATAACTTTCCATTGTGGAAGGAAAGAATGACTCTATTTCTAGAAGGGTTAGATACTAATACTATCTAGAAAATGGACCATTCATTCCTACAGCCCAGGTCCGTAGTGTTCCTGCCACCATAACCACTCCAGCCATCACTAAAAGGAGATTTGTGTAAACTCCAGATCGATGGACTGAAGAGGAGAAAAAGGAAGTAGCTATAGACTCTAAAGCTAGATACATGATAGTATTGTATTTACCAGATGAATTCTATCATTATGTAATGAAGATGAGAACCTCTAAAGCCATGTGGGATACTCTATGTATCCAATATGAAGGAACTGATGAGGTTCAAATCACTAGATGTATAAATCTGGTAAGACAATATGAAAGCTTTATGAACTTGAAAGGTGAAACCCTCTCTCAAATTCACCAAAGATTTAATTGTCTCTTGATTGAAATGAAAACTGTCAATAGAGAATATTCTAATGCTGAAATTCTGACAAAGTTCATGGAGGCACTACCTGAACAATGGGGAGTGTACACTACATGTCTAAAATTGTCAAATAATCTTGAAACTCTCTTTCTTAGTGCTTTATATGGTATCCTCTTAAATGAAGAGAAATCTCAAGTTTTAAGGAAAAACCACATAAATGGTATCAAGGATGCCAAAAGTACTTCTTTGGCACTAGTGACTTCAGAGGTAGATCATTCAAAACAAGTTTCTTCCTCTATCACCTTTATCTCTGAATTAACTCAAACTGAATCAGAAGAGCTCACTGATGCTGACATCTCTGAGTTTGATTACTCTCTAGCTCTTCTAACTAACAATTTTAGAAGATTTACTAGAAAGAGCAACTTTCGAAAAACTCCTTTGCTGAATCCGATAAATCCAAAACTCTGCCTGCTGAAAAAGCATCTGCTATATGTTATAAATGTCAGCGAAAGGTGTGACAACCGTCAATTTTGAATTTTCAGGTTAGCTCTAATTAAGTTTATTAGTGTTAATATAGATTAATTATAAGAATAGAATTCAATTCACTTAGAATGACCGAAAAATTTCTAGAGTTTCCGGTAGCTGCTTAGAAAATGCAGTTCCGACCCGTAACTGGCCGAAATGTCCTATATAGTGCCAAATGCTCTAATTTATACCCAATTTATATAAAATATATAGTTTTAGTATGTTATTTATAAACCTTTTATTATTTATATAATTTATACACTCTTGGGCTCATATTCGAAGGAAAATGGACTAAATTGAGAAAATGGACTTTTAATTTCATTATTTTTGGCTTAATGTAAAAAAATAAAAATAAAAATTATTAGGTTGGGTGGGGCCCATATCCATGGCTGGCCCCCCCCCCCCCCCCCCAAATCCCCATATAAAAACCATTTTTCTCCTCATTTCTTCATTTTCAAAATTCAAATTTCTCTCATCTCTCTCTCTAGAACTTAAGAGACATATTACCTCTCTCTTTTCCCTTTCTTTCTCTTCTTCTCCATCACATTTCCAGCCACATTCTTTATCAAATCTCCATCAAAATAACAATATTATTGAAGACTTTGCATCCCTTTCACCATCAAAACAAGGTAACAACATCATCTTCATATTTTCTTATCATATTTGAGTGAAAAACTCACTTTTCTTGCATTTTAAGCATTCTTCTTCTAAACCTTTGAATTTTCTGAGTTTATGGAGAGATTACACACCAAAAACATGTAAAAATGTTCATATAATGGTGGTAATCTATGACCCAAACAATAAAACTCAAGAAAATGGGTAAAAATCATGATTTTATGTGTTTTGAACAACAATGGAGATTTTTGGTGCTGACAGATTTGTTGCATTTGCAAAAATCATCCATTTCTTGCAATTAATATGTTCAAATATCATGAATCTTCTTTCTACAAGTTTATTTAATCCTGCGATGTATTGGTGATGATTTTGTTTAAAGTTTTATTTTTGTCAGAGGGCAATATGAATGTAATCTGAATTTGACCTCCTGGATATTAAAGGGGAAAGCTGAAATCAATAGGATTTCCCTCGAGAAACAAGTGGGCTATTTCTTTGCAAAATTGTGCGGTCTTTTTCATAGGAATACCATTTGTTTAAATCTAAGTGAGTTGGAGTTCTAATTCAAGTGGTCTCACTAAAAAACATTGAGTTTTGACCCCCCAAATGCTCATAATAAGATGCATGTGCCTCTGGAAGTTCAACAGTAGGCAAACCCTATTTTGAACGATCATAACTCTTTGAATACTCATCCAAATTACTTGATTCTTCTTCTGGAATTTTATTTAATGAGTTATCTTTTAAATGCCACTGATTTCATTCAAAAATATGATGATTTGAGGTTCCAACTAATTAAAACAAAATGAGTGTGCAAACTGTCAACCAATGACAGATTTGTGGATGCATGTTCAAATGACCATATCTCTTTCAAAACTCAATGAAAAATGATTACTTTTCCTTTGAGAGTTAGTTTTATGGGTTATCTTCAGTTTGAAAGTGGAATCACTTAAAAATATGGAGTCTTGTCCCTCCAAACACCTAAAATATTTTAGGTGTGCAATCTGTGAAACCACCAGTAGGTAAATCCTACTTTGCATGCTAATATCTCTTTGAATATTTGTCCATAATGCATAATTATTCTTCTGGAGTTTTCTTTTATGAGTTAGGGTTCATTTGAATCCAGCTTCATTCAAAAATATGAAGTTTTGAGGCATCGATCAATTTATTAAAGTTAAGTGTGCAATCTGTCAACTAATGACAGATGTGTGCATGCAACTTTGTGATGCCATATCTTCCTCGTAACTCATTTAAAATGAGTGATTCTTATCGTAAAAGTTTCATTTATGTGTTATGTTTATAATCCAACTGGAAGTTCGGAAAAATAATAAGTAGAACTCCTCAAATGATTGTTTTACTAACAATGTGTAACCTGTCATGCTTGCTATGACACACTGTTTGATATAAATTATTTGAACCCTTTTTATATGTCTAAAATGCATGAAATTTGGTCACCATCACCTTAACTCAGTAATGCATCACCTATAAAAATATGGAAAATTTTATCATTTTGGATGTTACATTAATTTTTTAAGACTTATAGTTTCTGTCAGAAAGTTAAATTCTGAAACTGGTTGATTTCATAAACTTTAATCACTTGAAAGACTATAATGTTACATTTTCGGTATAAATTATTTCTTTAAAGAGCATATGTGCATTATGTATAACGGGACAATAGTAGACGAAGTTGGACATATAAGGACTTATAAGCACTCTCATAGTAATCGTTAGACGCATAAGTGACCGTTTTGGGTATTTTACTTTGATAAGGAAGCGTTAGGTCGGCTAGCGGACGAATCGTGCTTTAAACGGAGCTTTTGCAAAAGGAGAGTATTCACAGCCCCATTTTTATAGTATTTTATATGTTTTGGGGTGAAAATCATGATTAAATGAAATATTTGAGCTATTTGCATTAACGAATGTCAATATTATGAAAATTGTTGTTTTTGGGCATTAAGGCATGTACACTAATATTGTATTGAGTAAAATGTTCCATAAAAGTTTGTACACTACTATTAACTCAACTGAGGAGCCGAGGGTATATGTGGATAGAGCTATGGGACGGACAATCCCACCTAAAAACCGACAAGTAGGGGTGTGGATAGCAATCCCACCTGGAAACTACAGGTAGGGGTGCACTATACTTAAAAGGAAGGTTCTACACATGTGGACTTTAGGTCCACCGCTGAGGTAGAACTAAAAATATTTTTGTGGTCGAAGGTTTAGTGGTGGCTCATTACTTAATATTAATTAGGGTACAAAAATGCCTTAAACGTTTTAAGATGTAAAGATTTATCAAGTGCCATAAAAGTTATTTTGCTCAATATTTATTTATACAAAAGATGTTTATAATATTGAAAACCTGTTAACTCACCAACTCTTTGTAGTTGACCTTGTTTTATTCATGTTTTTCATGGGTAAGAAAAGGTAACTAAAAATGCTTGTTTTATAGGCGTGACGACATCAATCACGTTTTAAATTTGAAATCATGATGTTTGTACACTTTGTTTCTTTTATTTTGTTAAAACTTTGGACTTGTATGATGTAATTTGGGTTTTAACTTGTTATGTACTGAATGGATGATTGGTGTTGTTCTTGTCCTATCGCTATGAAATCATGAACTATCACTCTCCGTGTTTCCGCTTTAGCGGGGTGTGACAAAAGGGCCACTTTGCAAGTGAGTGTAGATCTAAGAAAACAGTTGCACCCACCACCTCTCATAACTCTAATAAAAAGGAAAAATATTCTAAGTTAAAGAATAATTACAGAGATCTGAAAAAGAACCAACAAAAAGGCAAAGGTCTAATTGCTAAAGAAGTTGATTGAGATCAAGAAGATTGGGCTAAAACCTCTGGTGAATCAGGCTCCGATGAAGAAGATCTTGCCTATCTCTGCCTAATGGCCAGAATCGAGGAAGCTGAAGAAGTTTCTGAAACATCATTCTCAGAGTCTCCTTCAACTCAGGTAAACATTCCTACAAACTCCTCTTTACCTGAAAGTGAGAACCTGTCAGCTCCCGATGCTATGACTGTTGATTTTTAAAATGCTTTAAATGGAAAGATCAAAGTTGAACAAATCAATATTGATCTATCCGAACAACAGAAAAATTGTCATTTAAAAATCAAAGACCATACATAGATTGAAGAAACTCTAATAGACCAAGTCTTTGTAAATCAAACAATAAACATTGAGAGACAACAAGCTATCACTGAAAGGGAAAAGGCCATCGTTGATCTCAAGGCTGAAAAAGCTACCATCGAAGGATGGTGCAAGGCTTCAGATAGACTCAGCGAGGTCATCAATGCCCAGATCCCTATTAAGGTCAAAAGTGGGTTAGGATATAACCCTAACAAAGAAGAATTAGAGAATGATCCTTCCATGTTAAAATTCGGAATGTTTGTTTCCTCAATCCCTGATCCTTCTTCACAGAAACCTCATTTGAACGAGGAGCTGCCTGTCTCTAAATCTAATGATTATAACAAAATGATCAAGAACAAGTTCATTGACCACGTTCCTACAATCAAAAACTTTCAGAAATAGAAAAAGAACTCCTCTGTTCCTTCAGTGAGTCATCCTAAAACTGGGAAGAAAATCCCTGGATTTATTCAGAGATCAACACTCAGAATTAAGATTGACCTCACACCTGTCCCTGAAAATATTGTTTTACCCCCAAGGACATTAGACAAATGAATTCTTGGTTCTGCTCCTGAAAATGTTTCTTCTTGCTCTCTGAACTCTTTCAATTCCAAACCCGTTTACAAATATAGGAAATGCTATCACTGTGGTGAAAATACCCACATTGCCAGCAAATGTCCTAATCTTACCAAAGCTAAGAAATTAGCTCAAGGAAAGAAAGTAGCTCAAGCTAATAAATCAGCGAGAGTAAAATCCCCTAAAGTTGGTAAAGCCTCCAAGGTGAAGATATCCACTAAAGAAAATTCTTCAGCCAGTAGCTCATCTGCCACTCCTTCCACTAACACAGCAGGACCCATAGTAATATGGGTACCTATAAAAAATTAATCTTTTTGATGTATGCAGAGTGCTAAAGGTATCTGGTATCTCGATAGCGGATGCTCAAGGCACATGACTGGCAGAAAATCTCTGCTCTTTGAATACAAGGAAGAAGTTGGTCCCTCAGTGACCTTTGGTGGAAATGGCAAAGGATACACTAAAGGTTATGGAATTCTATCCAATGGAGAAACTTCATTCAATCGATTCGCTTATGTTGAAGGACTAAAACACAACTTATTGAACGTTAGTCATCTATGTGACAAAATTTTCAAAGTTCTATTCCTAAAGAATAGATGTACTGTCACTGACTCTATTGACAAACTTGCCTTAACAAGCAAAAGAGTAGAAAATGTGTATGTCATTAACATGAATAGTTCTCACTCTGAGAACATGTGCTTCATCTCCAGAGCCTCCTCTAATATAAACTAGTTATGGCACAAAAGAACCTCTAATCTAAACTTTAAGATGATCAATGAATTATCTCAAAAAGAACTTGTCAGGGATCTCCCTAACCAAACTTTTACAAAGGAATGTATTTGTTCAGCGTGTGAGAAGGGAAAATTGACAAAAGCCTCTTTCAGATCCAAACAAGTTTCCTTAGTGAATTCACCTCTTCAACTTCTCCATATGGATCTATTTGGACCTGTCAATGTCCAATCTCTATCTGGAAAGAAGTACACTCTTGTGATAGTTGATGAATATATCAGATATACATGGGTATTATTTCTTCGATCCAAAAGTGATACACTTGATGCAATTATTGCTTTTATCAAAAGAATGGAAGTCCTGAACAATCTCACTATTCGTTCCATGAGAAGTGATCATGGCACTGAATTCAAAAACAGTACCTTGATTAACTTCTTTGAAGAAAAAGGAATCACTCACAACTTCTCATCAGTTAGAACTCCTCAGCAAAACGGTGTTGCTGAAAGAAGAAATCGAACGATCATTGAAGCAGCTCGCTCAATGCTCAGCGAATCGCAACTACCCGCTCAATTCTGGGAAGAAGTAGTCAACACAGCGTGCTTTACTCAGAATCGATCCCTGATAGTGAAGCGATTCAAGAAGACCTCTTTTGAATTATTTCATGGAAGAAGACCCACTCTGAAATATCTACAAATCTTTGGATGTAGATGATACATTCTGAATAATAGAGATCATTTGGGTAAATTTGATCTAAAACCTGATGATGGGATATTTCTTGGATACTCTCCTGTATCTAAATCTTTCAGAATCTTCAACAAAAGAAGACAACACGTAGAAGAATCCATGCACGTCAATTTTGATGAATCTCTTCCAACAAATTCTACTCCTATCCCTGAAGAAGATGAGGAATTGAATGAATAGATGAAATCTCATTATGGGGAACCTAAAACTTATTTCAGCAGTCAACCTAATGCTGAAAGTAATGACGATGGAATCCCTGATCTTCCTACCTCAAGCAACGATCCATCATTATCAAGGGTCAACATCACTCCTTTTAATCAGATTCCTCCGTCTGCTGACCAAATCTCTGAGTAACCTCCAGAATTGATACTAAATAATGGAGTACCTGTTGCTGAAACAATCAACTTTATCCCTAAAAGAGAACAAGTCGCTGAATCTATTGTTGATCAATCTCCTCAACCACCAACTCAGCGATGGACTACAAATCATCCAATAAATCAAATTATTGGTGATCAAAATGCAGGTATTAAAACTCGTAGAGGTACAGGTAATATATGTCTCTATGTTAATTTTATTTCTCACTCTGAACCTAAGAAGATAGATCAAGCTATCTCTGATCCTAGCTGGGTTTCTGCCATGCAAGAAGAACTAACTGAGTTTCGTAGAAACAAAGTTTGGAATCTTGTTCCTCGACCATCTGGTAAGAGAGGGTTTTGTAGAAGGGGGGGTTGAATATAAAACACACAGAATATACTCTTTTTAAATTTTTTAATATAAATATTAAAAATTTACACACAGATAGTTTGATGCGGAAAAGAACAAAGCGTACTATTCTATCAAACTAAACACACAGATAACAGTAATTAACTATTACACTAAGCAAGTTAAAACAATACTGTTATAGCACACAGCTTTGCCACAGTCAAACAAATAATCACTCTGAAGATTTGTTGAAAGCGTGAGATTTCTGGGAAGGACTTCATCTCCTTTTATAGTGTCCATGCATGGGATGCAAGTGGACAGCTGTCAAGGTTTCATTAGCTGGAAGATTATCTGATGGACAAAGGAAGAGACCACTTCCTTTGTACTAGAATAATGGATGAACCATTCCTTGTAGCACGTAATGTCAGATAACTTTATCTTCTTTTCTTCATGCTCGTGAAGTCCCATCAAGCCTTTTAGCTAAAAGACAAATATTCCTTTTATAAGAATAAAAGAGAATGTCTTTAATTAAGGCTTGGTGCCCAAGTTCTTGCTGGCTCACGTGTCTTGCAACTGATGTGAGTCAAGAACTTATCTCTTTGAAATTGCTAAGTGATACATCTCACTATGTATCACATCGGTGGATACCTTATAAGGCTGGAGTTGATAAGTGTACACTTTGCTTGATAACTTCTTCTTTCACTAAGTGACAAAAGTGTATACCCTTGTGAGTTGATATCACGGCCTTAGAAAATATACCCGCAATTTCGGTGACCAAGATCATAGTGTCGGTGACCATGACATCAAACTTGATGACCTCATCTTATTTGATGTCCTTAGTACTTTTGATGACTTTTGAGTGTACCATCGGTGACCCACTATATTGGTGACCCAATCTTGACTTGGCAAGATGGTCCGAATATTGAAGTTGGTTGATACATCCAAAACTCCACTTTTTGATGTACAACCCCTTGATTGAATAGTCTTTGACTCTTCAATACTTGAAGCATATTTCGTACCTTCAAAAGACCCCGTAAAAATTCATTCATATAAAGGAAGGTGGTTCATCACCAAATCATCGGTGACCCAACAATCTCCCCCTATTTGATGATGATACTGTAGGTTAGAAAAGAATTCTTTTTGACCCTTTCTATTTTTCTTTTGGGTTCTTTTGACTCGCATTTTTTTTTTCATTTTTTTTTTATTTTTTTTTTAATTTTTTTTTTAATCGAGTATGTACAAGATAGAGTATAAACTGAATAAAAGAATAAGTATAAGTTTAAATATGTGCAAAGCTTGTAAAAATATTAACAAGAGATGGGATGGAAGAAAAGTATGAACTTTTATTAATCAACACATAGGATTGATCAGAGTACATGATTAATAAAGTTCATACTGCACTATACGTCTGCAGGATCAAGGATCTGAGGAGGGTTCTCTTCTTTTAAGTTCATCCAGGATCATTCTTGTGATGCCATGGTCTTCAATGGGAGGCACTCCAAGAATAGCAGAGAGGAAGGAGCTGTGAGCCCTTGGAATGTCAGAGGCTCTGAAGAAACCTATGTTGCCATAGATGTCCTCAAAGAATACTCCATGTTCAGGCTCGGTGATCATGGTTTGCTCAGGATAAGCAATAGGAGTGGGAATAGAGAGATTAATACCTGATGCGTCAATCTTTATGCCCCTTTCATGAAGCATGGAAAAGTGTCCTTTCTTTTTGTTCTTTGGAGGTTTGACCAACTCTCCAGAGAGACCCTTTTGAATAAGGTACATCTGTTGACCTTCAAGAAAGGTGACAAGAATATTATGCTCCTTTTGAATCTTCACCATTTTGACAAAGAGCTTTCTGATGGTATTCAGTATCAATTCCTTGTGTTTGCTTTTGCTCTTGTCAATGCAATTTCCAACCTCTATCCATTCAGAGATCCCAAGAGCTTCAAGCCAATCAACCTCACAAACTTTCATAAGAGAATCAGCTCTTTTAAGAGTGATAAGAAGTTTGGGAGAATTCTTAGTTGGGGGATGAATGGTAGCACCGATGATCTTTGAATCATCCTTTCTATTCTTCAACCTCCTTTTGAACCACTCTACTTCCTTTGCCTTCTTGGCCTCATCAACCAATTTTGCAGCTTCAGATTTCTTCTTTATATTTTCAAGCTCATCTTTTTGAGCTTGAATTGCATCGGTGACTTTGGCATGTACAGCTTCATCATGAGCTAGCTTGAGTACATTAGTCTGATCATACTCAAGCTGAGCCCTTATAGCTTCCTCTCTTTCAGCCTCAGAGAGAATTACCCCAAGAGGATCGGTGAGTGCTGGGGCAGGCTGAAGTCTGAGAGTGTCTGCATGAGGATCTCTCATCCTTTTCTTTCTCTTTCTTTCTTCTTCCTGTTCTTCAAAAGAGAGAGGCTTCTTTCCTTTGGCTTTTTCTTTTCTTTTCTTCTCTTCTTCAGTTTCAAGGGGTTGAGCACTGACACTCTCCCCCTCAACAGCTGCTTCGGGTACCAAAGGAACAGGGACCACAACCACACCACCATCGGTGGCTGGGTGATTTTGAGATGCCACATCGGTGGCTGGATGGCTGACGTCGGCGGCTGGCATGCTGACGTCGGCGGCTTTGGCTGCTGTGTCGGCGGCTTTGGCTGCTGTTGTGGAGGTCTTCACATTTTTCTCCCCCTCAGTGGTTGAACCCTTGAAACCCACTGAAGAGAGAAACTCCTTAATCCTTTCCACATCAGAGCAGAGACCCCCAAGTTTCTTTTCTACCCTTTGAAGGACAAACCTATCAGTATCTTGGAAGAAGGAATCACCAATATCAAGTTCAACCGTTGGAGAGGAGGTTGGAACTTTATCAATCTTGGTGTGTAGACTTGAGAGAGACTCCATTATTGCCTGTTGATTTGCAATAAGAGTAGAGATATTGGTGGCTTGCTGAGAAGAGGTGCTTCGAAGATCCTGAACGGATGAAAGCACAGATGCTTGACTTGAAGAAAATCCTTGCTGAAGATCAAGGATATCCAAATGTAGAAGATCTAAACATGTCATTAGAGTTGGGTGACTCACCGACAACTCCTCTATGTTAGATCTGAGAGATGAGGAAAGGGAATCCATTCTTTCCTTTTCCTTAGTTGCATGTTCTTCTAAGACCTCCACCCTTCTGATAGTATCACTGGTAAAGGTGGTGAAAGCCTGTAGAAGGTCATTCCCTTGCTTTGAAGACATGGGAGCAGTAGGATGAGGCTTTGGTGGTTGATCAGTATCATCATCATCACTGGAAGAATAATCCACCAAACCTGTAGATTTTCGTGGGGGGGATTTAGGAGATGAGGGGGAGACACTCTTAGGAGAGTGTCTTTGAGGGGATTCCTCAGTCGGTGGCTTCGAGGTGAGAGAAAGGGGGGTTTCGTCGGTGTGCCGTCGATGGTGTACCACGGTGGTTTGTGGTGACTTTCGGTGGTTTCGGTGGGTGGTTTCGGTGGTTAGTGAGGTGGGAGGCGTCGGTGGCTCGACGGTGAGGACAAGTGTTGGTGGCTTAGGGAAAGTGGATGGTGGTGGTTTAGAATTAGGGTTTTGAGAGAGAGAGTATAGAGAGAAGAAAGAGAGGGGAAACTTGTCGGTGACTAAGTCACCGACTTTATATATATATATATATTTTTATTTTCCTTTTTATATTATTTTTATATAAATATATAAATATAATATAATATATAATATATATAATATATATATATAAAAAATATATATATAAAACATTTAACATATATAAATTATAAATATATAAATATATATAGTATATATATATATGGAATATATATATAAAACATACATTATATATAAATATAGAATATATTAGTCTATGTTAATCATACCTAATTCACCAATGAGGAACTTGAACCTTGCTTCATCAAGGGGCTTTGTGAATAGATCAGCTAGTTGATAGTCGGTGGGAATGAAATGTAACTCCACATCACCTTTAGAGACATGATCTCTTATAAAGTGATACCTAATATCAATGTGCTTGGATCTTGAATGAAGCACAGGGTTGTTGGCAATGGCTATTGCACTTGAGTTATCACACATTATTGGGATTTTTGAGAAAATCTGATTGTAATCACACAACTGATTTTTCATCCACAATATCTGTGCACAACAACTTCCAGCAGCCACATACTCTGCTTCAGCAGTAGATGTAGACACCGAATGTTGTTTCTTACTTGACCAGCTCACAAGCTTTCCACCAAGTAATCGACAACTTCCGGTTGTACTCTTTCCGTCTATTTTTGAACCCGCAAAATCGTAATCGTAGTACCCGATGAGATCGAAACACGAGTCTTTGGGATACCAAAGACCCGCATTTATGGTACCTTTCGTATACCGAAAAATCCTTTTCACAAGCAGACGGATGTGATTCTTTAGGATTTGCTTGGTATCGGGCACACAGACAAGTAGCAAACATAATGTCAGGTCTACTTGCAGTCAGATAAAGAAGGGATCCTATCATGGCTCTATAATTTGTAATATTTACAGAAATGCCATCAGGATCAGAAGAGAGTTTAAGAGGAGGAGCCATAGGAGTTTTCATGGTAGAGCAAGTATCAAATTGAAACTTTTTCAGAAGGTCTTTAATGTATTTACTTTGATTTATGAAGATACCTTCTGGAAACTGTTTTACTTGCAAACCAAGAAAGAAAGTTAACTCCCCCATCATGCTCATTTCATATTCTTTTTGCATGAGGGAGCTAAACTCATCACACAAGGATTCATCGGTGGCTCCAAAAATAATATCATCTACATAGATTTGAACAAGAATGATATTACCTTGTGATTTCTTGAAGAAGAGAGTGTTGTCAACCTTGCCTCGTATGTACTTATTTCTAAGTAGATATTCTGAGAGAGTGTCATACCAGGCACGTGGAGCTTGCTTCAGTCCATATAGAGCTTTATCCAGCCTATATACATGATATGGATGGATTGGATCTTCAAACCCAGGAGGTTGCTTCACATACACTTCTTCAGCTAATTCACCATTCAGGAAGGCACTTTTGACATCCATTTGAAATACCCGAAAATTCTTGTAAGCTGCATGGGCAAGAAATATTCGGATGGCTTCCAATCTGGCAACAGGAGCAAAGGTTTCATCATAATCAATTCCTTCCTCTTGCCGATATCCTTGAGCAACCAACCTTGCCTTGTTCCTTATGACAGTTCCTTCTTCGTCCATCTTGTTTCGAAACACCCATTTTGTTCCAATAATTGTTTTGTTGGATGGACGAGGAACTAACTTCCAGACTTTGTTTCTCTCAAATTGTGAGAGCTCTTCTTGCATGGCAATTACCCAGCTTGGATCAGCTAGGGCTTCATTTATCAGCTTAGGCTCAATAAGGGAAACAAAGTTGACATATAAGCACAGATTGCTTATGCCTCTTCTGGTTTTTACACCAACTTGTGGATCGCCTATGATTTGATCTATTGGATGATCCATGGTCCACTTTAGTGCAGGAGGTAAGGAGGGAGGTAGAGAAGAGGATGAGGTAGGAATTTGAGATGAAGAAGGGTTTAAGGGAGATATGGTGTTTTGGTGGGTAAGGTCTTCTGAAGAGTTAGTTTCAGGAGGTAGAGAAGAAAGAGAAGGTTTTGAAGGTAAGGTGGTGTTTATGGGAGGCTGAGAAGGGTTGCTATCTGGAGGATTGGTTTGAGAGGAGGATGGAATTTCACTAACACATGAATTTATCCATAGGTTTAATTCTTCTTCATCACAAGATAATGAAGAAGTTTCAAACTCATCAAACTTTACATGCATGGATTCATCTATGCATTGTCTTCTTAGGTTGAAAATTCTGAAGGCTCTTGAGGAGAGAGAGTAGCCCATGAAAATTCCATCATCTGACTTCGGATCAAACTTTCCAAGTTGTTCCCTGTCATTTAGCATGTGACATGCACAGCCAAACACATGGAAAAAGTCAACTGCAGGTTTTCTACCATGGAAAACTTCATACGGAGTCTTGTCATGCCTTTTGACTATGATAGACCTATTTTGAGTAAAGCATGCAGTGTTAACTGCTTCTGCCCAAAAATAGGTTGGCAACTTGGATTCACTCAGCATGGACCTTGCAGCTTCACATAGTGTTCTATTCTTTCTCTCAACAACACCATTTTGCTGAGGAGTGCGTACGGCAGAGAAGTTCTGAGAGATTCCTTTTAGGTCAAAGAAATCTTCCAGAGCAGCATTCTTGAATTCCGTGCCATTATCACTTCTGAAAGACTTCACCAGTTTACCATTCAAATTTTCAATCTTTCTTGTAAACCTGATGATTTCTTCAGCAGCATCACTCTTGTGTTTCAGAAAGAACACCCAAGTATATCTAGAGAATTCATCGACGATTACTAGCATATACTTTTTACCACCTGCATCGGGTGTACTGACTGGACCGCATAGATCCATGTGAAGCATTTGAAGAGGTTGAGAGATAGAAGAGCATTGTTTTGTTTTAAAGGAAGTTCTGGTGAGTTTTCCTTTTTCACATGCCCCACACAACTTTTCTTTTTCAAAAGCTATTTTTGGCATTCCAACAACCAGCTCCTTGTTGGAGAGTTTGTTCAAGGTTTTAAAGTTTAGATGAGAGAACCTTTTATGCCATAGCCAACTTTGTTTGGCTAGTTCTTGAGAGAGGAGACACACAGCTTCTCCTATTGCACTTTCCTTCATGTTGATTATGTACACGTCATTCAGTCGGGTTCCTGCTAGTACAATCTTGTTCTGTACATCAAAGACCAAGCACACACACAGCTGGAACATGACCTTATAGCCCAAATCACATATTTGGTCGATGCTTAGAAGATTGTACATTAGCCCTTCAACATGAGCAACTCTGGAGAAAGTGATGGTTCCATTTGAAATGGTACCATATCCTTTGGTGACCCCTTTTCCATTTCCTCCAAAGGAAACAGTGGGTCCCTTTTCTTTTGAGAAGTTAGAGAGAAGAAGTTTGTTTCCAGTCATGTGTCTTGAACACCCACTATCCATGTACCATATGTGATCTTTATTTGGTACCTGCACCCAGAAACAAATTTAGACTTTTGGTACCCATTTTGAGGTGGGTCCTTTGGGATTAGAAGGCATTTTAGATTTGCAAGGAGCCAAGTCTTTTGGGCAATTTTTAGCAAGATGAAGAGTGTTGCCACAGTTATAGCACTTCTTTAAAGGAAAGACCTTTTTAAAATCCCTATCATCTAAACTTTGGACAGAGGTTGAGGAATGAGAAGAAGAGGGGTGTCCAACACCTGGTCTTGGTCCAAGAATACCTTTACCAGGATTTCTTGATTTCTTCAAGTTTACTGACCGAGGAATAAAGTCAGTAGCTATTTGAGATTTCCTTTTAGATGAAAAATTTGATTTAGAAAAATTTTTCTTTTGAGGAGAAAATCTTTTTGAAGAAGAATACTCAGCAACTTCAGAAGGCTGCTCCTGGGAGTACCTTGACTCATGAAGACTTAAGGAATTTAAAAGTCTTTGGATAGGTTTGGGAGAAGAAGAAGAGCTTGGAAGAGTTGAAACCATTGAAGACTCAGAAGAGATTTCTTTAGCTTTAACAAAGACTCCAAACTTTTTGGAACCGCATTCTACTTTGAGCATGTCAAGTAGATCTATAGAGTGAACGGAGGTAGAATCCTCAGATGAGTAACCGAAGAGATCATCATCGTCATCGGAAAGGAAACCAGCAGGAAAACCTTGACACTCAGAAGAGGAAGGGAGTGGAAGGTCAAGAGTTTGAGGAACATCTTTTCCATAACCAAGGCCAGACTTATCCTTGCTGGTGATTTGATCTTGAAGGATCCTTTCTAGATTCTTAGAGGATTTAGTCCATTTAGACAGAACCTCTTGTTCCTTTTCAAGAGTGGAAGAAATCTTTGATTTTTCCTCGTAAAGACTCGTCGTTTAAATACCGAAGGTTTTCCATCAGACTTTCATTTTGTCAAAATCTTTTAGTTTTGAAAAGCAAGAGAGGAGTTGATCATTTAGACATTTTATGTGTATATCAGCCTTTTTCTTTTGAATCTTTAAGTCACAGAAGTCAACAGTTAAAGAATCAAAGGCATCAGCCTTTTGATCATCAGAGAGAAAGGTAAAAGGATGTACCTGAGGTTTTGTCCCTGAAGTGGATCCCTCAGTAGATACAAGAGTGGTGTAGAGTGATTTCTCCATGTCTTCTATTTCATCAATTTTGGCCATGAGGCACTTAGTGACATACTCACTCTCACTCTCAGAGGTTTGCTCATCTTCCCAACAATGAGCCTCAGCAACTAAGGTTTTATTTTTACCTTGATTTCTCTCCTTTTCTCTCTTGTATTTGGCTTTGTATTTCTTGTACCTTGAGGTTTCTTTTGATTCAGAGTTTTCTTTAGAGGATTGGCTATTTCTCTCTTCATGCTTCCTAGAAGCTGATTTTGAGAAGTCATGGCCATAAGAAGAAGAAGGTTTAGAAGAAGAAGCTTTTGATCTGCATTCAGAAGCAAAATGACCTTTCTTTCCACAATTGAAGCATTCTTCATTTGCTTTATCAGAAGAGGATTTTTGAGAAAAAGGTTTTCTATTAAATTTGGAGCGGTTTGAAGAAAATCTTTTGTTCTTAAGGTTTCCAGCAAGCATTGCCATACTATCAGAAAGTATGTCAATGGCTGATTCTTCTCCTTCATCATCAGCAGCACTATAGTATGCATCTGACAGATGAGAAGAGTCTTCCTTAATATCTTTTTCAGAATTAGAAGAAGGATAGGTGATTCTAGGAATACAAGAAGAAGGTTTTGAATCACCTATCAAAGCAATAGAGGAGGATTTGATATCCTTTATAAGAGACTTTCTCTGATTCTTAGTTTGTTCATAGTGAAGAAGAGTTCCATAGAGAGCAGTTAAAGGCATTATTTCTAAGTCCTTGGTTTGCTTGATGCAAGTACAGATAGTTTCCCAGAAATCTGGAAGACAATCCATAAACTTGCAGAGAACTTCTTCATTATCATAAACTCGTCCAAGAGCTTTGAGATCGTTAAGAAGACAGTTAAAACGATTAAAGTAGGTAGAAAGAGATTCTCCCTTTTCATGGGAGAAGAGTTCATACTTTCTAACAAGACAGATCCTGTTAGATTTCTTTACTTCTTTGGTGCCTTCATATAAGACACTCAAAGTATCCCACATCTCTTTAGCAGTGGGAAGGTTAAGAAGAGAATGATACACATCATCAGGAAGGGAAACAGCAAGAGCAGATTTGACTTTAGTATCTAAAGCAACTAGGCGTTTATCATCTTCACTAAATTTGTTAGAAGGTTTAATGATATATCTACCAGTTTTCTCACTTCTTTCGTCATCTGACTCTATGTCCTTTCCTTCAGCGTCCTTTTGAGGGCCAAGCGAGCCCATATTTTAGGAACAATAGGTCCCTCACTTAGAATGTTGGGATACCTGCAATCGATCCCTTCCAGGAATAATAACATGCGATTTTTCCATAACCCAAAGTTGTTTGGGTTGAATCTTGGGGGTTTAGCCAAAGATCCTAAATCATATGTATTACTGGAAGAGGTCTGCAAGGTACCATCAACATTTGAGGTAGTAGCCATCACGCATCCGGTTTATGAGATTAAACCAATCGCTCGATACCAATTGTTAGTCCCCAAAGAGAGATGGCTAACTAAGAGAGGGTTTTGTAGAGGGGGGTTGAATATAAAACACACGAATATACTCTTTTTAAATTTTTTAATATAAATATTAAAAATTTACACACGTATAGTTTGATGCGGAAAAGAACAGTGCGTACTATTCTATCAAACTAAACACACAGATAACAGTAATTAACTATTACACTAAGCAAGTTAAAACAATACTGTTATAGCACACAGCTTTGCCACAGTCAAACAAATAATCACTCTGAAGATTTGTTTAAAGCGTGAGATTTCTGGGAAGGACTTCATCTCCTTTTATAGTGTCCATGCATGGGATGCAAGTGGACAGCTGTCAAGGTTTCATTAGCTGGAAGATTATCTGATGGACAAAGGAAGAGACCACTTCCTTTGTACTAGAATAATGGATGAACCATTCCTTGTAGCACGTAATGTCGTATAACTTTATCTTCTTTTCTTCATGCTCTGTGAAGTCCCATCAAGCCTTTTAGCTAAAAGACAAATATTCCTTTTATAAGAATAAAAGAGAATGTCTTTAATTAAGGCTTGGTGCCCAAGTTCTTGTTGGCTCACGTGTCTTGCAATTGATGTAAGTCAAGAACTTATCTCTTTGAAATTGCTAAGTGATACATCTCACTATGTATCACATCGGTGGATACCTTATAAGGCTGGAGTTGATAAGTGTACACTTTGCTTGATAACTTCTTCTTTCACTAAGTGACAAAAGTGTATACCCTTGTGAGTTGATATCACAGCCTTAGAAAATATACCTGCAATTTCGGTGACCAAGATCATAGTGTCGGTGACCATGACATCAAACTTGATGACCTCATCTTATTTGATGTCCTTAGTACTTTTGATGACTTTCGAGTGTACCATCGGTGACCCACTATATTGGTGACCCAATCTTGACTTGGCAAGATGGTCTGAATATTGAAGTTGGTTGATACATCCAAAATTCCACTTTTTGATGTACAACCCCTTGATTGAATAGTCTTTGACTCTTCAATACTTGAAGCATATTTCAGACCTTCAAAAGACCCTGTAAAAATTCATTCATATAAAGGAAGGTGGTTCATCACCAAATCATCGGTGACCCAACAATCTTGTTCCTCGACCATCTGGTAAAACAGTGATTGGAATTTTTCGAAATAAACTAGATGAAAATGGCACTGTTATCTGTAATAAGGCTAGACTTGTTGGTCAGGGATATAGACAGGAAGAAGGTATTGACTATGATGAGACCTTCGCTCCTGCTTTCACTGATCCAAACCATCCTGGTTATGTTTTCAAACTCCAAAAAGCTCTTTACGGGATAAAACAAGTTCCTAGAGCTTGGTATGTTACTCATTCAAAATTCCTTCTTAAAGAAAATTTTGTTCGTGGAAAAATTGACCAAACTTTATTTTTAAGGAAATATAAAGGTCCTACTATTCTTGCTCAAATATATGTTAATGATATTATATTTGGTTCCACAAGACTCCAATTATGCACTCCTTTTGCAAACAGAATGAAGAAAGAATACAAAAGGAGTATGATGGGTGAACTAACATAAATTCTAGGTTTGCAGATTAAGCAATCTAACAAAGGAATTTTTATTTGTCAAAATAAATATGTTAAGGACATGTTGAACAAGTTTGAGATGAATCAATGCTCAATGATGAAGACCCCTATGGCACCTCCTCTGACTTTGAATAAGGACCCAAATGGGAAACCTGTCAATGTCTCTACCTACTGAGGGATGATCGGATCTCTGCTATATCTTACAGCGAGTAGACTCGATATCATGTATTCTACCTGTCTCTGTGCTCGATATCAAGCTGAACCAAAGGAATCTCACCTAATCGCTGTAAAGCGGATCTTTAAATATCTGAAGGGAACTCCAAATCTGGGTCTTTGGTATCCCAAAGGCTCATTGTTCGATTTAATTGGTTGCTTGATAGTGATTTTGCATGTTGCAAGAATGATAGGAAGAGCACCACTGGTGGGTGTTAGCTATTAAGTGGTAAGTTAATAAGCTGGACAAGCAAAAAGCAGAACTCTGTGTCCACATCTACCATAGAAGCTGAGTATGTAGCCGCTGGTAGCTGTTGTGCTCAAATCCTTTGGATGAGAAATCAACTAAGAGACTACGATCTCAAACTTTCTAAATCCCCATCTACTGTGATAGCACCAGTGCTATTGCTATTGCAAATAATCCTGTACTCCATTCCAAAACCAAGCACATTGAGATTCGATATAACTTATAAGAGATCATGTGATGAATGGTGAAGTTGAACTCCATTTTGTACCAACTGAATATCAGCTCGCTGATCTTTTCACCAAGCCTCTTGATGAGACTAGATTCAATCTACTCATCAGTGAACTTGGTATGTTAAACGCTGAGTAAATATTCAGTGACATACAAATTAAGCCTTCAAATTTCAATTCTCTGAACTCTGATTCAATGATACTTGATTTATCTCGCTCAGGTATGAACTCCTAAATCCCTACACTCTCTGAATGTCTCTCTATTCAGAGAATGGCTTTCAAGGCTAAAAACTCATCACTGATGATCCTTTATTATACCTGATGATTGACATTTAATCCTAAATGATAATATTATTATTTTTTATAAGAAAAGGATAGGTCGGACCTTTATCTAACACACGATGGACCACGACGTTTCCCTTCTTTTCTCTATCTAGGAACGTGCGCTAGGTCATCATTACTTTTCAAAAAGCTAAAACCGTCGTTTAGCTATCCTCTTCGTAAGATCCCAAAATATCAAAAATATAAAAAGAATCAAGAATTAGAACAAGAGTTATGTCACTGAAGTTTTATGTCGTATTGATCAAGGAACAGTATTGCAAAATATGTATCTTTACAAGCTATATGAACGTTACTTCTAACTGTCTAACAAACTATCTATTTATATACAAACAGGAATGCTAAAGTCACAATAAAACAATGACAGTCATGTTCAGAACTACTTCTGAACATCTTCAGAATCATTCTTCAGAACCTCTTCAGAAGTATCTTCAGAACCATCTTCAGAACTTCCTTAGAACTTCTTTAGAACTTCTGAAGTAGCCACTTCAGAAGTTATGCCTTAAGCTTTGTTCTGGTTGTCTTCTGAGTTCTGAATCTTTCTCTCTTTAGAACTAGTTCAGAATATCTAAACTATGTTGTCTTCAGAACCCAGTCTTCTTTTGAAGCTATCTTCTGATATCTATCAATCTCCCCCTTAGCTTCAAAAGTCCAAATCATAACTCCAGAAGTTTAAAATTTGTGTGACATCTTTCAGAATAAGATTTCTGTACTCCAACAAAGATTCAATAATTCTGAGCATCTCTTTACAAAGCTTTCTGTACTTCTGCCATTCATCATCACTTAGATTCTTTTGTCTTTTGTTCTTTATCTTTTCCATTCTATCTCTTATTGCCATTAGAGTTCCATTGCAACATTTATGCATTTCTTCAAATCTTGTAAACAACAACTTTTCAAAGCACTTACATACAAAACCTGGAGGCTGAATAACAAGAGTGCTTTTTTTAAGATTTTCAATGTTTTGTAAGCTGAAGTTTGGACTACTCAGATGAACCGTTCCTTTGTTCAGAACATATGCAACTTGAAAATCTGTTTTAGCAGCCCAAATGAACTCTCTGTACAAACCATCTCTGAGAACTGGAAATGACTTTCTAAATTTGGCAACAAAATCATGAAAAGGATAGAGACTTTTGTACACTCTGAGTAAATCTCTAAGATGAACATTCTGAAAGTCAGCTTCTGAGAATGTAGAGATCTCACCATCCTTCCTTTCCACAGTGAATAAGCATACTTGTAATTGTTTCTTGACTTTATATCAGCAGTAATAACTTTCACAATGGGAGTTTCTTTTCTTGCATCACTCACAGGAATTCAGATCTTTCTGATAATATCTGAATACCATTGCTTCCATCCAAAAGACATCTTGATCCAACAATCAATGTAATTGAACTTTTGTTCGTATTCCATGAACATATCTGGATGAAAATATTCAAGAAACATAGTGTAAGCACTTTCTTCAATTCTTTGATCTTGCAGATGTTCAGATTCAGAAACTTGAGTGATAGGAGCATTTTCTTCTGGATTGTTTTCAGAAATCTATTCTTTCCCTTTTTCTGTTTCTTTTAAGCTGGCTTCTGAACTTTCTATTTTCTAAGAGAGTTTCAGAATTTCTTCAATGTCTTGTTTATTAGTATGAATATGAAAATCATACATATTGCTCATAATATAATCAGCTCCTCTGAGTTTGTTCACTCTTGTATGCCCAACAAGATAGCTTTTTCTGATGTAGTCTCTGAAATTGATCCTTTCCTTGATCAAATAAATTATCTCTTCTTTTATATCAGATGAAGCAATGAAAAGTTCTGCATACTTCATTAACCATTATAAACTAGAAGTTGAATATTTTGGTATATCAGAAACAATGAATGTTCTTAAGTTGACTCCTTCTGTTTTATAAATGAAACCAATTTCTGGATTTGTGAAAACTTTTGTAAGCCCATGTCTTTCAATGCTCTCTGGCTCCAATAGATTAACTTTATATAATCTGAATTCCAAAGCTAGCTGAAAATCATGCTTAACAAGATTTCTGATATAGATTTCTAAGATCCCTTTGACTTCAGAAACAAGTTCAGATTCTTCTTTCTTCATACAAAACGCCAGAATAGCAAGCTTATCCTGTAGCCTTAACTTGTACAAATAAAATTGAGAGAACTCTGTTAGAGTACCATCTCTTCTTTCAGCTCCAAACTTCACAATGAATAAGTCATCTTCAATAGTTTTAGTCAAGCATCTGATCTTCCTAATCAGAGTAGAATCATGTAATTCTTGAAGTCCATGCTTTTGTACATACATCCTTACTTTTGAAAGATGATCTTCAGACCACTCATCATTTACAAAATCTTCTAAGGTTACATACTTTAGGCTTCTTCTATACATGTCACTATAAGAATCTTCTGGAAAAATAAGCTGAATCTCTCCAGAATTATCAAATAGTGTTTCACCTTCATACACTTGATCAACAATTGGTTCTTCAAGAACAGGAAGATTGATCAAAGGGATAGTAATGCGCATTCTGAATCTGACTTCTGATTTTTCTGAAAAGACCATCAGAATTTCATCTGAAACTTCAACATTGTGCAAATGGCATAAATCCATCTCTATGTCAAAATATTCAGCTGGTTGATTCGGAAGTTCTTTAAAGATAAGCAGTCTTTCATCCAAGAATCTACACTTCAGATTCCTTTGATTATCTAAAAATATATATACCCAACTGAATTGGCTTATTAACCTCCATAAGGTTTCAGATATTTCATTATTTTCAACTCTATTCAGAACTTGTGGTCTCCAAATCACCAATTCTCTATGTTCATTTAGCTCCACTTCATCATTCACCTCCACTTCATCATCAAACATAATTGATAGAACCCAAACAATCAAGATATAGAAAGATAACAAGAAATAGATCACCGAATGTTGTATATTGTATTGATTAGATTAACTGTATTACAAAATATGTCTTTACAAGCTTACGAAAAATGTTAGTTCTAACTATCTAACAAACTATATATTTATACATGAAATAGAAATGTTAAAATTACAGTACAAAAATGACAAGCATGTTCAGAACTACTTCTGAACTTCTTCTGAACTACTTCTGGACTTCTTCAGAACTTCTTCAGAAGTGTCTTCAGAACCTTCTTCAGAAGTATCTTCAGAATCTTCAGAACTTCTAAAGTTGCCACTTCAGAAGTTATGCCTTAGGCTTTTATCTGCTTGTCTTCTGAGTTCTGTGTATTTCTTTCTTCAGATCTTTCTTACTCTTCAGAACCCAGTACCTTTTGAAGCTATATTAGTATATATCTATCAATCTCCCCCTTAGTTTCAAATGTTCAGATCATAATTCCAAAAATTCAAGATTTGTCTAACATCCTTCAAAATTAGACTTCTGTATTCCAGCAGAGATTCTGCAATTCTGATCATCTCCTTTGC
Source organism: Silybum marianum (assembly GCA_036898165.1). Classification (NCBI taxonomy): domain Eukaryota; kingdom Viridiplantae; phylum Streptophyta; class Magnoliopsida; order Asterales; family Asteraceae; genus Silybum; species Silybum marianum. The sequence continues at coordinate 26,491,672 of CM072528.1, read as the reverse complement.
AAGCTTCTTATGCTTCTCCCAATCTTAATCATTCAGATTCTTTGGTCTTCTGTTTTGTCTTTTAACCAAACGATCTCTGATAACCATTAAAGTTTCATTGCAACATTTGTGGAGTTCTTCAAATCTTACAAAAAGTAATTCTTGAAAGCACTTGCATACAAATCATGGAGGTTGAATCACCAAAGTAATTTTCTTCAGATTCTGAATATCAGGTAAACTTAAGTTTGGTTTACACAGATGAACTTGTTTCTTATTCAGCACATACGCAACTTGGAAATCAGTCTTTGCAGCCCAAATAAATTCTCTATACAAACCATCTCTGAGAACTGGAAATGATTTTCTGAACTTTGTAATTGAATCATGAAAAGGATAAAGACTCCTGTATACTCTGAGCATATCTCTTAGGTGAACATTCTGAAAGTCAGCTTCTGAAAAATTAGATATTTCACCATCTTTTCTTTCTACAGTGAAAAATGCATACTTGTAATTTTTCATTGTCTTCTCATCAGCAGTAATCACTTTAACAATTGGACTTTCCTTTCTGACTTCAGTCACAGGTATTCTCAACTTTCTTATTATCTCAGAATACAATTGCTTCCATCCAAAGGACTTCTTGATCCAGCAATCAATATAGTTGAATTTCTGTTCGTATTCCATGAACATTTCTGGATGGAAATATTCAAGAAACATGGTAAATGCATTTTCTTCAATCCCTTTGTTCTTGTAGTTGTTCCACTTCAGAAACTTGCTTTGTAGGAACCAACTCTTCAGAAACATCTTCAGAAATTTTTTCCTTTTCTTTTTCCTTTTCTTTTGGGCTTACTTCTGAACTTTCAAGATTCAGAGTGAACTTCTGAATTTCTTCCATGTCTTGTTTCTTTGTATGAAACTTGAAATCATAAGCATCACTCAGCAAATAGTCAGCTCCTCTGATTTTGTTTAGTCTCTTGTGACCAGCAAGATAACTCTTTCTTATAAATTCTCTGAAACTTATTCTTTCTTTGATCAAATAGATTATCTCTTCTTTGATATCAGATTCTTCAATAAAATCTATCATATAGTTCAGAAACCATTTGAGAGTGGATGTAGAATACTTTGGAATATCAGATGCAATGAATGTCTTAGTGACTCCTTCCACAAAGTACATAAAACCGATGTCTGGATTAGTGAATAATCTTTTTAGCCCTGATCTTTCAATATAAACAGGCTCTAACAAATTCACTTTGGATAATTTGAATTCCAAAGCTAGTTGAAAATCATGCATAATCAGATTTCTAATGTAGATACCCAAAATTCGTCTAATCTCTAAAACAAGTTCATATTCTTCTTTCTTGACACAAAAAGCTAAAGTTACCAGCTTATCTTGCAGTCTTAGCTTGTACAGATCAAATTGAGTAAATTTAGATAAAGCGTCATCCCTTCTTTCTGCTCCAAACCTGACTATAAACAAGTCATCTTTGATTGACTTTGATAAGCATCTGATCTTCTTTATTAAAGTTGAATCATGAAATTTCTGAACACCATGATTCTGAATATAGTTTCTCACTTTAGAAATATGATCTTCAGACCATTCATCAATCAGAAAACCTTCCAATGTTGTAGATTTCATACTTCTTCTGTACATAAAACAATAAGTATCTTCAGGAAATTCCAAACTACTTTCTCCAGGAATGAACACAGTGTCCTTTTCAAAAACTTGATCCAAAACATGTTCTTCAAGTACTGGAAGATCTATTGCAGCAATAACAATACAAGGTCTGAACCTTACTTCAAATTTTTCTGAAAAGACAATAAGGATTTCATCTGCAATTTCAATTCCTCCCATATGATTTAGATCAAACTCTATTTCAAATCTCTCATCTGGTTGATTCAGAAAGTCTTTAAAGATTGACAATCTGTTATCCAAAAATCTACACTCTAGATTTCTTGGATTGTTCAGAAATAAATGAACCCAACAGAATTTTCTCAACAAACTCCATAAATCTTCAGAAATTTTACCATAAACCTCATTCAGAAGTTGTTGTGGCTTCCAGATCACTAAATCTCTGACTTCATTAACTTCTGAGATTTCTTCCATATTAACTTCAGATTCATTATTTACATCTTCTTCAAACATGATCACATCTGAAAGATCACTTGGTTCACCAATTACATCTTCAAATGCAAGATATTCTCTTAGCATTTCTTCATTAGAATCTGGGGCTATATCTGTGTTATCTGAATTTAAGTTTCCTTCAGAGTCAAAGGAAATTTTCTCTGTTTCATATCCTTCATCAATAAACTCTTAAGAAGAAAGAACACCAACCTCTTGCCCTTCATTTTCTGCAAGAATATCTTCTATGGCTTCTGAAACTCTGTTTAAACCTTTACCTATATCCTGAGCTTCTTCAGAAGTTTTCTCAGAAGATTGACCTTGAGTATTTTCAACATTTTCAGTTTCAGATACTTTATACCTTTTCACCCCCTCTTGATTATCAGGACCCTGATCATCAAGATTCCTTTTGTAAGTATCTGCCTGAGGTCTACACTCCAACGCAGATAATCTGTTATTCAATGTTGTGTGAGAAGTATGAATAGAAGATAATTGATTCAAGATTTGATTAATATCATCCTTAGTAGCAAATTCAGAAGTATGGGGCTGAGAACTTGAAGAAGAAGGCTTAGATGCTTAAAGAGAAGATACAGAAGAAATAACTTCAGAGAAAGCATTCAGAAGTGCATCTTTAAAGGAGTTGAGATCATTTGAAGAAGAAATAACTTCACCATTGTTACCTCCTGTTTTTCCAACCTATCCTCCATCACCTTGTTTGATTTGTTCGTCAATTCCTTTAATTCCTTCTGAATCTTTTCAAATTCAGAAGATGTGGGTAAATTGCCAAGACCAACAGATGGTCTTGTTTGCAGTCCTTCAGAAGAAGGTTGGCCTGTAGATGCCATAGCATCATGAATCATAAAAGACTTTGTGAATGGAGCTTTAGTGATGTTCACTCCACCAGGGCTTCCAACTAATCCTTGATACCCAATATTAGGAATATCTATGGTTTTTGAGGCAATGTGACACACACTTTGCTTATTTACATCTGAAAGATGTGTGCTGGTGTGAAGGAATTCCACATTAAGTGGTTCTTGAGGCTCAAGGTTGAGTGGACTCTCAGACTCTATGTGCTCAAAACAATGAAGGGGGGACATATGTCCTTCTTTTTCAACAAAAGGATCCTCCAAATGGGGTCCTAATGGTATATGAGCTGCTTGCCCTAACTATGTTAATGAAACACCCTTCTATTGAGAGATGGGTGAGTGGCTGGGGGGGCTAACAAGTGTTGCCATGGGCTCACTGGCCTTTTCAATACTACCCACCAAAGAATGTGGAGTAATAGATGATGTGGGTGCCCGGCTAGTAACATCTGGTTCACAAGTTTCTTTATTTTTTTACTTGCGTTCTCCCTTTATTTTCTCATTGATTCATAATACTCCCTTCATCAGTTCTTTATTTTTTAGACCAAGCATCTACAAATGGAAGGATTATATTTTATGGAGTAGTATTCAACAAACACTATGACTATGCTTCACTAGTCTTTGAAGACCTGAAGACTACTGTTCTGAAGAAATCCACATACAACTACATTCCCTTCCAACGATTCTTTCAGACATTTATCAAAGGTGCAATGAAAGTTGTTCCTGTTATCCCCGATCTTGCACATGAGGTACATGTTCCTGACTTTACCATGGATAGTCTTCGTCCACCAAATGCAAAATTAAAATTTTCAAATGCCATTCCATTACCTGCTTACTTACTTGAACTTGTAAATTCAAAAAATAGGATTGTGAGTGAGTATTATGAATCAATGGGACTACCAAAACCAGTAGTCTCTTCACCTGATTCCCACAAGAGTGGTGAGCATGCTAAGGAGTCTAGACTATCTAGTAAGAGTGGGGAGGTTGTTCAAGGGGGAGAACAACCTCAAAGTCTGAATAGAGAACACAAGTAAAAAATAATGAAGGGAGAACACAAGTAAAAAATAAAAAAAAAACTTGTGAACCAGATGTTACTAGCCGGGCACCCACATCATCTATTACTCCACATTCTTTGGTGGGTAATATTGAAAAGGCTAGTGAGCCCATGGCAACACTTGTTAACCCTCACCAGCCACTCACCCATCTCTCAATAGAAGGGTGTTTCATTAACACAATTGGGGCAAGCAGCTCATATACCATTAGGGAACCAACCATGCCCCGGTAATTTTTAGAGTCCACTGCTTTTCTCAAGGGATCAGCGTATAGTTTTGAACCCGGAGACATGGGAGTACCAATCGGTGAACATGACGTCATGTTGTATTTGCTCAACATGTCCGAGATGTACTTCGATTGGTTGATGAATATTAACGTAGAAAATTGTTTTATTTGAAGACCAAGAAAAAAATTCATCATTCCCATCATGCTCATGTTAAATTTTGCAATCATGAGTTCGGAGAACTCCTTGCATTGTTGAGGGTTAGTCGAACCGAAAATGATGTCATCCACGTAGACTTGAATGAGCATAATGTCACCTTTTTTCTTTTTAATGAAAAGAGTTGGATCGATTTTACCTTTGGAGTATCCATTTTTCACTAAATAGGCAGACAAGCTATCGTACCATGCGCGCGGGGCTTGTTTTAAGCCATAGAGGGCCTTGTCCAGAATGTAGACATGATCTGGTTTGGAGGAGTCGACAAACCCGTCGGGTTGAGAGACATAGACTTCTTCACGCAGAACACCGTTTAAGAAGGCCGTTTTGACGTCCATTTGGAAAACCACAAAGTTCTTGTGTGCCGCGTATGCCAAGACCATTCGAATTGCTTCAATGCGGGCTACGGATGCAAATGTTTCGTCATAGTGAATCCCTTCTTGTTGGCGGCATCCCTTTGCGACAAGTCTAGCTTTGTTGCGTATGATGACTCCATCTTCATCTTACTTATTCTTGAAAATCCATTTCGTGCCGATGATGGTTTTGTTTCGAGGACGGGGAACAAGGTGCCAAACTTTCAAGCTTTCAAATTGATTGAGTTCTTCTTGCATGGCCACAATCCAATCAGGATCATTCATTGCTTCATGAATGGATGTGGGTTCATTCTTGCTTATGAACGAAGAGAACATACAATCGTTGGCCGAGGCGGCTCGTGTAGTGACTGGTTTGGTTGGATCGCCAATAATCTGATCAACGGGAGGAGAACGGGTCCATTTGGTTGTATGAGGAAGCGGTTGAAATGCATTTGGATCCGGGGTGTCATCTTCATATGAGCCTAACGGAAGATCTTGAAGTGATTCCAAGGTTGGAGCCATCGCAGAGGATCTTGTAGCACTTGTGACATCCTTAGGGGCCGAAGTGGATGCTGGGGGAGAGGATGTCGGTTCCGCAAGACTTGGTTGAGCAGCCGGTTGAGCAGCCGGTTGAGGTTCAGGTGGAGCGAGAGGAGCATCCATTGGAGTGGGAGGAGCAGATGTAGATGTGCTTGGAGTTGCAGTAGTGGGGACAGTTTCCGTGGTAATTTACGGGCCGGAATAGTCAGTGGTCTCGGCAATCTCCAAGGTAGGTGGGGAAATCTGAATGGAAGTATCAGTGGAAGATCCAAAGTAATCCGAGTAGAATTACTCGAATAAGTCATCCAGATTTGACATATTGGATTTGGACATTGAAGGTTGATCGGGGTTTGGGACATGTTCCAAACGGATGTGATCGGAAGCTAATATACCAGTTAGAGCAGGTCCAGAACTGTGGTGTTCAGGAGCCATTTCGGCTTTAGGATCAAATTGAACATTGATGCTTTCAGTTATGCAACGCGCGTGTTTCATGTAGACCCGATATGCTGACGCATTTGGAGAGTAGCCGAGAAAATAAGCTTCATCGGCCTTTGGCTTGAGTTTTTCACGATTTTCTTTTTCATTAAGAACGAAGCAACGAACGCCAAAGGTTCGAAGATGATGGATGGAGGGAACCCGATCGTAGACCAAATGATACGGTGTCTTGTTGAAGCGCTTGTTGATGATAGACCGGTTTTGTGTGTAGCATGCAGTATTGATAGCTTCGGCCCAAAGATAGAGGGGAAGCTTGGAGAAAGTGAGCATAGTGCGAGCCGCTTCAACTAGAGTGCGATTTCGGCATTCAACCACACCAATTTGTTGCGGAGTTCTAGCTGCAGAAAACGTGTGGGTTATACCAACTAAATCGAGATAACCGTCAAGGGTACGATTTTTGAATTCGGTTCCACTGTCGGTGAGGATGGTTTGAGCAGTAAGTTCTAGTTTGACTTGAATGGCTTTGAGAAATGAGATGATGGTGTCGGGAGTTTCATCCTTGGAGTGAAGGAATTTTACCCATGTGGCGAGAGAAATCATCCACCATCACTAGAACGTACTTCTTTCCATGTATACTTTGAGTCCGCATCGGGCCACACAAATCCATATGAATGAGTTGAAGAGGTCGAGTTGTGTTTTGAACCACCTTGGGTTTGTGAGAGACCTTCTTCATCTTTCCCATCTCGCATGCGTCACATAGATGTGGTTTGTCGAATTTAATGGCGGGAAGACCGGCGACTAGCCCTTGAATGGAGAGGCGATTAATGTTCTTGAAGTTCAAGTGAGATAGACGTCGATGCCATAACCACATCTTCGGACTAGATACATTTGAGAGCAGACAAACGCTTGATGGTGCGGTCACTTGGGAAAGATTGATGGTGTAAAAATTGGATTTGCGCGTGCCGGCTAATAACTCTTTGCCATCAAATGTGCGTACACAGCATCTTTCGGGTCGGAAATTGACTTCAAGTTGTTTGCCAGAATTTTCCAATGCTCAATAAGTTGTGACTCAGGCCTTGAACGTATGAAACGTCAGAGATGGTGATGTTGTTATGGATGATATCACCATATCCTTTGATTGGTGCCAAATGGTTGTTGCCAAATTTAACAAATCCGCCCTTCTTCTTAGTGTAATTGGCAAGCAACTCCTTTTGTCCGGTCATGTGTTTGGAGCAACCAGAATATAAGAACCACACATGACCGATCTGCACAAAATTAGACAGATTTAGGTACCCATTTGTAAATGGGTCCATTGGGGTTAGTTGACATTGCACCTTTGGGTACCCACTTGAAGTGAGACTTAGTGGTGTTAGTCATGTGTTGTTTAGGAACCCATTTATAAATAGGTGATGATGGGTAAAAGTTATGATGAGAATTATACGAATTTTGCATGCTAGGAAAATAACCATAATCATAATCAATGCGCACAAAATCATCCACACCGCAATTGGAACAACAAAGTTGATTACTAGAAAATTTAATTAAATGTCGAAATGAATGAATTTTATAAGGAAATCTAAAACGATTATTGTTTCTTTTGACATTTGAATGAGAAAAATTGTCTTCTTTGCGGGAGGATGACTTTGTAGTACTCGTGCCCTTTTTGACCCAAACTTGTTTGGTTTCTAGAGTATGAACCGTTGAAACATTAAGAGGGACACGGTTAGTATGATTTTTAATTAAATGAGGGGAGTTTGTTTGTTTGGGAGTGTTGTGATTTTGACTAGTGGAACACTCCATTGGTTTCTCTGGAAGAGAAACCGACTCCATTGTTTGTTTGCCTTTGTCTAAAAACTCCGTGTGATTTGGAAGTACAGGATTGAAGTCAAAATCAACACACATGTCTTTTAAGCACTCGTCCGATTCAAGTGAAGAGTGATTAGAAAGGGCATCTAAGTCATCACTGATTTGGTCGTAGGAAAAAGAACATTTTTGTTGAGGGGGAATGTAATTTGGATCACGTTTAAATGACTTTTCTCAATCATCTAAATACTTGCTTACGAAGGCTTTACATGTGGAGATATTTGAAATAGTATCATTTTCATGATTTTTGGTGAATTGTAAAGTCTCGTGTTCAAGTTGTTGTATTTTTGTTAAAAGTGTTTCCTTTTCTTTTTCCGCCAGAGAACGCTCAAATTCCAATACCTTTTCAAGTTGAATGATTTGCTTTTCCAAAAATAGAGTGGGAATGTAGGGTTTACATTCATAAATTGGATTTTGAAGTTCCTCGGCAGAATAAGATGGAAAGTAGTTGATTGGAAGAGATTCTTTTGATGATTCCTCTTCTACTATTTGAGGATAGCAGAAAGGAATTTGATAAAAATCTTTGTTTTGTCTCTTCTAATCTTCTCTTTCTTCGACATCAGGATCCGACTTCATAAATTGAATTTGATAATCCGGACCAAGGTTCAGATATTCAAACTTATAAATTGTCGGAGTATTATAGATTGCCTTTTCTAAATGTTTCGGGTTATCAAATCCTAACCCGGCTTTAGAACTTAAATCTTTCGGAGCATTTAAGTGAATTGTATGTTCAGTTTGACCAATTTTGTACAGTTTTAATTCCAAATCTTTGAGTTTTTCTAAGAGGTCTTGTCTTTGAAAACTAACAAAGTCAAACTTGGCGGAAAATTCTGCAGTCTCACCTTTAGATTTGTTAAGTTGAAGTGTGAGATCAGAATTTTGTTGTTTTAATAAATCATTTTCTTCTTAAAAAATCATTTTCTCCGTTTCAAGATTGTGAGATATACTCTAAGAAGTTACAATTCGGTTTGAATAAGAAGCAGTTGATTATGATTATTTTCAAGGCGTGCTTCTAGGTTGGAAACCAAGAGTTTCTCGGTTTTCAACTTAGATTGTAATTCATTTAATTTGTACATCAGGTCATTCATTTGAGATACAAAAGCATCATAGTCAGAAGGGCTTACCTCGGGCGTGTGTGAAGGATTGTCATCGGAATAAGCCATCAAACTGAAATGTGCTTGGGTATCCTTTTCCATATCATCATCATGATTTTGATTGAGCCATTGTTCATCTTCAGCTAAAAGAACTTTGCCGGCCTCTCTTTGCTTTGCCAACATTAATTTGTATGTGAAGTAGTTGGAATCTTGGACTATCGGCTTCTTGCATTCTCGTGCGTAGTGGCCGGATTTTCCGTAGTTATAGCATAGGCTCATCTCACCTTTGAAGTTATCTTCGGGTTTGGGTGTTGAGTGCGGTTCTTCTCTTCTTGGCTTGGGTTCAAACAAGGCCTTTCGCTCATGATTTTTAGATCCCGATGCATACCTTTGTTGATTGGGATTCGAGCGACGTGAGAACTTTTGTTGAAAAGATCTCGTAAGGAAGGCCAGCTGTTGTTGAGGTTTGGCAATTTCAGGATCATAATGCACATATGTTCTTTAAGGAAATAATTTATACCGAAAATATAATGTATATTCTTTTTAGTGATCCTAATTTATGAAACCAAATAGTTTCAAAATTTCATTTCCTAACAGAAACTATAAGTTCAAAAAATGATCAATTTAATGTAACATCCAAAATAATAAAATTTCCCATTTTTTTATATCTGATGCATTGCTGAGTTAAAGTCACGGTGACCAAATTTCATGCATTTTAGACATATGAATAGGGTTCAAATAATTTATATCAAACAGTGTGTCACAGCAAGCATGGCAGATTACACATTGTTAGTAAAACAATCATTTGATGAGTTCTACTTAATATTTTTCATAAATTTCAGTTGGATTTAAAACATAACACATAAAGGAAACTTTTGAAATAAGGATCACTCATTTTGGATGATTATGAAGGAGATATAGCACCACAAAGTTTCATGCACACTTCTGTCATTAGTTGACAGATTGCACACTTAACCTTAATAAATTGGTTAATGCCTCAAAACTTCATATTTATGAATGAAACCGGATTCATATGAACCCTAACTCATAAAGGAAAACTCCAGAAGAAAAATCATGCATTATGGACAAATATTCAAAGAGGTATTAACATGCAAAGTAGGGTTTACCTACTGGTGGTTTCACAGTTTGGACACCTAAAATGTTTTAGGTGTTTTGGGGGATCAAAACTCCATATTTTCATGTGATTCCACCTGCAAAACAAAGATAACTCATAAAACTAACTCTCAAAAGAAAAATCATCCTTTTGCATTGAGTTTTGAAAGAGATATGGCCATTTGAACATACATGTACAAATCTGTCAGCTTTGGACAGAATGCACCCTCATTTTGTTTTGATTAATTGAAACCTCAAATCACCATATTTTTTAGTGAAACCAGCGGCATTTGAAATATAACTCATTAAACCAGAAGAAAAATCAAGTGATTTGGATGAATATTCAAAGATTTATGATCGTTCAAAATAGGGTTTACCTACTGTTGAACTTCCAGATGCACATGCATCTTGTTATGAGCATTTGGGGGGTCAAAACTCAATGTTTTTGAGTGAGACCACTTGGATTAGAACCCCAACTCACTAAATAAACTTTTAGAAAGAAGATTCATGATAGTTGAACATATTATTTGCAAGAAATGGACGATTTATGCACATCCATAGAATCTGTCAGCACCAAAAATCACCATTGTTGTTCAAAATCACATAAAATCATGATTTTCACCTTTTTTTTCTTGAGTTTTATTGTTTGGATCATAGATTATCACCATCATATAAATATTTTACATTTTATTGGTGTATAATCTCTCCATAAAACTTAGAAAGTTCAGAGGTTAGAAGAATGATACTTAAAATGCAAGAAATGGTGGGTTTTTCACCCAAATATGGTAAGAAAAGAAAGAGATGTTGTTATTACTTACTTGAGTGATGTCTAGAACTTTTAATCCTTGAATAATCTTGGATTTTGATAGAGTTAATGGCTTAAATTTGGCTGGAGCAAAAGAGAAAAGAGAGGGTGTTGAAAGTGTCCCTTCACTTTTAGAGAGAAAGAGATGAGAGCAAATTTGAATTTTGAAATGAGCAAATGAGAAGAAAAATGATTTTTATATGTGGACAAAGGGAGGGGGCCAACCATGGGTATTGGCCCCACCAAATCCAACAAATTTTTTTAAAATTATTTTAAGCCCAAAATAATGAAATTAATAGCCCATTTTCTCAAAAAAAAATTGCCTTTTTCCTTAAAAATATAAGCCCAAAAGTGTTTAAATTATATAAAAAAATAAAAGTTTTATAATTAAAATACTAAAACTATATATTTTATATAAATTGGGTATAAATTAGAGCATTTGGCACTGTATTGGATGTTTCGGACAGTTACGGGTCGGAACCGGACATTTTAAGCGACTACCGGAAATGCTAGGGATTTTTCGGCCATTCTAAACCAACTAACTCTGATTCCTAAAATTGATCTATATTAACACTAATAAACTTAATAGAAGCTAATCTGAAAGCTCGAATTTCGACAGTTGTCACATATGGACAAATATTCAAAGAGATATTAGCATGCAAAGTAGGATTTACCTACTGGTGGTTTCACAGATTGCACACCTAAAATATTTTAGGGGTTTGGAGGGTCAAAACTCCATATTTTTAAGTGATTTCACTTTCAAACCGAAGATAACTCATAAAACTAACTCTCAAAGGAAAAATAATCCTTTTTCATTGAGTTTTGAAAAAGATATGGTCATTTGAACATGCATGCACAATTCTGTCATTGGTTGACAGTTTGCATACTCATTTTGTTTTAATTAGTTGGAACCTCAAATCACCATATCTTTTAATGAAATCAGTGGCATTTGTAAGATAACTCATTAAATAAAATTCCAAAAGAAGAATCAAGTAATTTTGATGAGTATTTAGAGAGTTATGGTCGTTCAAAGTAGGGTTTGCCTACTGTTGAACTTCCAGATGCACATTCATCTTATTATGAGCATTTGGGGGGTCAAAACTCAATGTTTTTTAGTGAGACCACTTGGATTAGAACCCCAACTCACTAAAATAAACTTGTAGAAAGAAGATTTATGATATTTGAACATATTAATTGCAAGAAATGGACGATTTTTGCACATTCAATAAATCTGTCAGCACACCAAAAATCTCCATTGTTGTTCAAAATCGCATAAAATCATGATTTTTACCCATTTTCTTGAGTTTTATTGTTTGGGTCATAGATTACCACCATTATATGAACATTTTTACATGTTTTTGGTGTATAATCTCTCCATAAAACTCATAAATTTCGGAGGTTAGAAGAATGTGACTTAAAATGCAAGAAAAAGTGGGGTTTTCACCCAAAAATGGTAAGAAGAATGAAGAAGATGATGTGAATACTTACTTGGTTGAAGAAATGAACTTAATATCTTCAATATTGTTGCTAAAATGATGATACTTGAAGATGAAATTGGCTGGAAAGTAAAGGAGAAGAAGAGAGGGAGATGAGAGAAAGTGAAGAGTTTTTAACTCTTCAATTTTTGTAGAGTTGAGAGAAATGAGGGAGATAAAAAAAATTGGTTTTTATATGATGAGGGGAGGGGGAAAGTGGCTGGCCACGGGCCCTAGCCCATGGGAAAAATTAATATATTTTTTAAAGCCCAAAGTTAAAATGATGAAAGTCTTAATTTTGACAATTTGCAAAATGTTTGAGATAAAAGCTCTAAAACACCTTCTTAGGCTACGATTAATAAATTCCAAAAAATAATTTATATTTAGAACATAAAAGTATTATATTTTATATAATTTGGGTATAAATTAGAGCATTTGGCACTATATAGGACGTTTCAGACAGTTACGGGTCGGAACCGGACTTTCTAAGCAACTACTAGAAACTCTACAATTTTTCGGTAAATCTAATCTAACTAACTCCCAATCTAATCTAACTAACTCCCAAGCTCAAATTTGACAGTTGTCACACTGACAGATTTGTGCATGCATGTTCAAATGGCCATATCTCCTCCAAAACTCAATGAAAAATGATGATTTTTCCTTTGAGGGTCAATTTTATGAGTTATCTTTTTTTTTCAAGTGGAATCACATGAAAATATGGAGTTTTGACCCTCCAAACACCTAAAACATTTTAGGTATGCAAACTGTGAAACCACCAGTAGGTAAACCCTACTTTGCATGTTAATATCTCTTTGAATATTTGTCCATAATGCATAATTTTTCTTCTGGAGTTTTCTTTTATGCGTTAGGGTTCATATGAATTCGGTTTCATTCAAAAATATGATGTTTTGAGGCATTAACCAATTTATTAAAGTTAAGTGTGCAATCTGTCAACTAATGACAGAAGTGTGCATGCAACTTTGTGGTGCCATATCTCCCTCATAACTCATTCAAAATGTGTGATTCTTATTTCAAAAGTTTCCTTTATGGCGAGGACTTCCCAGGGAATCACCCATCCTGGTACTGCTCCCACCCAAGCACGCTTAACCACAGAGTTCCAAGAACCTGACTTGCGTGTGGCCCCAAAACGCGTAAACACTTTCTTCTGAAAGAGCTTAAGGCATTCAAATTTTCAGAATAACCCAACTTCATAAAATCTGAAATCATTTCAGAAGATGATGGAATGGGATCAAATGAAGTTTTCCCAACAACTTCATTTGCTTTAGGAAGAAAATGAATACTGCGAACATCTTCAACAGAAACACACACTCTGTATCCATGAACACAGGAGGAAACACTAGTATAAAAACTCACATTTGCCACGGTTAAAAACCGTGGCGATAGGCCCTTGGCCACGGTTTTTTTCTTCAATCAAACCGTAGCCTATTATTGCGTGACCATTGATACCCTTGCTTGACCGTTGATACCCTTTTGGCCACGATTAAAATGCGTCACCATATCAAATGAAAAACCATAGCCATAGCCTAAAAACCGTGGATATAAAAGTACCTAGTTTTTATGTTATTAGAGCATTTTTACTATAACCGTGGCCATAAACTACTTATCGCCACACAAACTAAGATTAAACGTGGCCTATGCATTACGTATATTTATGCCTAATTTCAGTAAGTGTGGCGATTAACTACCTTTTGGTCACACAAAATAAAGAAAACCATCACAATAAACTACTTATGGCCACACAATTTGTTTTTAAGGTGACCAATAGTTATCCTATAATCACGTATATTTGTTTTAACGTGGCCATAAACTACTTACCGTCACTAAAATTTTATATTAATTGTGTCCAATTCATGACATATATGTTAGAAGCATGGCTATTTGTTACCTTCTGGTCATATGGAATAACTAAAAACGTAGCCATAAACAACTTATAGTCACCAAATTTCATAGTAATAATGGCAATTCATGACCATCGATTACGGTGAATTATTAGACCCGTGACTATCGTTTATATTTTAGTCACACGAAATAACTAAATCTGTGGCCAAAAAATAGTTATGGCCACACATATTTTATATTAACTGTTGCTAATTCATAACATTTGGTTACATTAATTTGTCAGAATTTAGCTATCAATTAACTTTTGATCATATGAAATAACTAAAACCGTGACCATATACTACTTATATAGCCACATAAGTTTATATTAACCGTGACCAATTCATATCATTTGATTATGTTAAATTGTAAGAACCGTGACTATTGGTCCGCTTTTCGTCACGAAATAACTAAAACCATGGCCATAAATATCTTATAGTCATGCAAATTTCATATTAACCATCACAAATTCATAATATATAGTTATGTTAAATTGTTAGGACTGTGGCTATGAATTATATTTTAGTCACACAAAAGAACAAAAACCATGATCATAAAGTACTTATAGTTACATAAATTTTATATTAATTGTAGCTAATTTATAACATATGGTTACATTAAATTGAAAGAATCATGTCTATTCATTACCTTTTGGTTACTTAAATTAACTTAAAATGTGACCATTGATTAGCTTTTAATCATATGAAATAACTAAAACTTACGATCCCCATTTTTGGCCATTTCTTGGCCATTGTAACCCAACCATGGCAATAATTAAACTTCAACAAAAGTTTGTGGCGCCAAAATTATAAGAAAATTAAAATAATAATCAAATAATAAACAATAAACTAATATTAATAATCGTATGAACATTAATGTATAAGTACACCAATAATAAAACCTGTCACTTTCTTTCTAAAGCTACTCCTCAAATGTTTCTTCTTTGGTATTTCGTTGTTGTATAACTCTCTTTCTCTTATGTTTTTGTTAGCTTCTCATTAAGTTGGTAAGAAGTTGCATGGGTGCAATACCTGCAACAAAAGAAGAGTAGTATTTAATATAAATAAACCAAATATGCGCACACGCATATATAACACCAAATATCGTGGTGCTTCATATCCTTCTTGCAAATTCACTTCATTAGATGAACATGCAAAGTTCGGAGAATTATTCATCGTTCAATGTGTATGTTTATGCATTTGAAGAGAACAAAGTGTGATAAATGCCTTAACCGTTATTATCCCATTATTGCAGAGAATTGGCTAAATATGTTCCCATATGTCATTTTATGCTACCTACAGAGCATAATGTAAGTCATGAATCTTATTACAGGTATCACGACACATTGGATTTTTATCCTAGAAAATACTTGAACCAAATCCTATACATAGAAGAAACGTGAAATCACCAATTACATATCAAATATTCCAAATCCTATACGTAAACTAAATCCAATTTCAAGCAAAACCATAAACAACATTTAACTATTCCAATAGCATATGTTGCCAATCTTAGTTGGAATGAACTGATTACACAAAATAAACTAACATAAAAGTTGTTTGATTTGGACACATGTATTAAGTTCATTATTCCTTTTCCAATAACTAGGTTACCTCAATTGGTATAATCCAAGAGACTGCATACCTCAATTGGCCAAAACTTTGTCACCATAGAACTGTTTGCTGATTTCTTTTTGCCACCCTTTTTCCACAATGCCATCTTTGTCTACAAGAAAAAGATCACCAAGAGGTTACCAACATAGATGAAGAAGAAAGGCCATCCAAAGTTAATGCCTAAACATGGTTTGGTTCAGACATTGTATCAAACACGTGATTACTTTATAAACCTATCACACAAAGACTTTTTTTTAAAATTCAAACTATTATATATATACAACAAATAGTGAAATCGATTGTTAGAGCCTGATAAAGAGAAAAGCAATGCATCCTTTGGATCGGAACTAGCTTGAGATTGACAGCTAAGATGATAATATAACTTGAAATTGATAATTAAGATGATAGTAAAATGAATCTGATGGGCACAGAAAGAAAAAAATTTAATAAACTAACCGACAATAGCAAATAATGACAATTTTGCTATATGTGGCCACAATAAAAGTTTGCGAAGATACATAAAAGAAAACTAACCTTTAGGTCTTATGTACGTAGGCAACCATCCACAGAAAAAATGGTTTCAAAACTAATTATAGAAGTGACTAGTAAAGCAATCAAAGTAAGGAAATACCATTAGGAGTTTGGTACGCTTCGGATACTTGGGATCTCACTGTATTCATGAACGTAAACTGTAATTGATGATTCTTCTGGATTATTCAATTCAAATCGTTATTCAACTATAGCAGAATCCAATAGATTAAACTTCCTTCTTACGTTTATATCATTCAACTCTGTGATTGAGTCCTTCTTTCATCTATTCCATGTCTACAAACAAACAAAAAAATAGAACAGGAAAATCAAAAGATCTGGAAGATTTGTCACCTTCAGCATTTAAGTCATTGTACTAGTCATTTTGCGCTATCATTGCCAACATGAAAATTGAAGTACACGTGCTAGTTGTCATTAGTACATAAAAGAATATCTTTCACGGTTGGAAATTGACCTTATTACACAATTTTACAACCATATTAAAAAGTCATGCCCAAAGATTGATGATGGTGCCTTTTGTATGCCATAGTATCTTAATATTATTACGTGCTAGTTATAGTCTAAGCTACTACACCAACATAATTAGGGATTCTTGAGTTCAATTCGAATTCAGGAAACAAAGGGATGTTATCCATAACTAAAATCTGATGACAATATAATTAACCACAAAATTGATATAGCCTGGTTCAAACAAAGTGGCTTAACTAGTGACAACCAATGTAATTTAGAAATGATTTATCTATCATCCATTTTCAAAAAATTAACTAAGTAGTACAAAGAGCTAAAAATAATTTAAGTAACAATACTTTATGGTATTGTACACTCATACCCCAAAACAAATGCACCAATTTATTTTTGGGATGCCCCAAATTAATTCACCTTCTCCATTTTGACAGATATTACGTCTTTGCTTGTTTATAAACAAGATAATAACATTGGTGTAATGTTTTGGTCCACAACATTCCTATTTGTTATTTTAGGGGTATTTTACAAACTTGACTAAAAGTCCAACACTTTACTAAAATATATGCAGACTCAAGTAGGACTACTGATCAGCAGATCAACAAATATTTTTTTTGAAACAGTGTCTCGGCTATCTCGAGACTAATCTCTACAAATTATGACCACAAGACATAAACCCTGACAAACCCAGTAAAATTCATAAGTACACACTTTCGTCAACCCATCAAAGTTCCACAACATAAAAGTTCAAACAATTAAATTTCCAGAACCAAGACCTTAAAACTGAACCAATTAGAGTTCAGTTATCAATAATAAAATTTCCAGAATTTTTTAATAACCCAACACAGAAAAAAATAACCAACATAATAATGTTTGATTCTCTGTTCAAAAAAAATTGTTTGATTCTATACAAGAAAAAAACACAATCAGGGTTTACCTTCCAAGATGATTGCTCATGAAATATGGAACTTAGCAAGATCGATAGTGTCGAGCGCATTGGTCATAGATCCTAATATAAAGAAGATCATGTAATCATTTATTTCGCACCTGATTTTGACGAAGAGTTGAAGACGGCAGGGGTGAAGGAGAGATAGTGGGAATGAAAAAAAATGTGAGTTTAAATTTAAGGAAATTTTGATTTCAAATCATTTATGTTTTCAAATGGTTTCGTTATCTTCTTTTCAGGAGGGAAATGGTTTTGTTTAAATTTTGATTTAATATCAAATCTTTATTAACTTTAATTTAAAAACGTATCTTTTATTTTATTTAAAACTATAAATTTTATTATTTTAGTTTCCTTTAAAAACGATAACTAATATTTATTTTTCTTAGAATTTGGATTGACATTAGTTTTCGTTATACTTTTATTTGTATTAATGTCTTCTACAATTTAGAGATGGCTAAATGGGTTCGACCCGATCTGGGACCGGCAGATGATCGGCCTGGCCCGGGACTTTTAAGGATCAGTTATAGGATCGAAAACGGGGACCGGTTAAACTTTTGGAGCAATTCGTAGGACCGGCCCAGTCCAGGACCGGTTATGGTACCGGTTACGGGACCAATTGGGACCGACCCGATTTTTACAAGTATTATAGAAGTATGTACTTCATATATGTGTGTATGTGTTTTATGTATGCATGTATATGCTAATTTTGTGTACGTGTGTGTATTTTTTATATAGTAGTATATAGTTCATGTATATGGTATATATATAGTTCATATATGTATGTATGTATACACGTATCTGGTCTAATTATTATTATTATTATATATATACGCATTTGTTTATATACATATGTAGTGGGGGGTTAAAATGAGAACTCAATTTTTGTTGTGAATATGAGGATAAATGAGAGTACAACACATGTCATATTCAGACTGAATAATAAAGGCATTAAGAGTGAATAATGAAGATGAAATTCATACATTATTTAGATTGAATATACTACATTCAGACTGAATAACACTGCATTCAAACTGAACAACACTACATTCAGTTTGAACATTTCTCTTCATTATTCAATTTGAATACGACACGACACTCTAAGTTGTCCTCATGTTCACAACCAAATTTGTGTTCTCTTTGGACATTCCTCCCTATGTGATATACATATGTATGCATGCATGCATGTGGTGTGCGTTCTTATGTATATACATGTATGTACATATATAAATATATGTATTCATTACGTGGGCAGATATATGCATGTATGTATGTGTATACATATATGTTTGTACATAGAGGAAGAATCAAATGAGAATGATAAACATTTAAGAGAATACGAAACCGGTCAAATTATGTGTAAAATCACATTAATCTTACACTAATAGTCAAAACCGGGGTGCGGATGACTTTGGTTGCGTCTTCGGGTTGCGGCCCAAAGTCGTGTGAATCATATATGATTTGTACGGAATATCACATGTAATTAAATCATTTTTTATTGTTTTAAATAAGTAGCGTTCTCGTTTCAACTCGACTAAATGTATGTATATGTAAACATATGTAGTTGATATATTGACAACCCAACCTAACCCTTGCGGTTTTTGGCGTGTTGGAAAAGTTATAAAGAACCCTAACGAAAAACTAGATGAAACCATTTACTTATTGTGCAAATTTGTGTATATAGGTGTATATATATACGTGTGATTTTGTTATATTGTGATACCATTAAATAAATTTTTCTTTAATATATTGACATTGATTTCTGATGCTACATCACTAATTTTAGATGACATTGTCATGTCGATAGTAGTTGTATTTATATAAATGAATGACACACATATATATATACCATTTATTTCATATTCGCATCCATTGATCCGACCAATTGACTTCAAATTTCTATATATTAATTGTGTACATTTGTAAATGTTGATAGAAGTCATAACTTAAAAACCAACTTTTGGGTTGTAAATTATAACACTCTAAATATTTATTATATATATATATATATAATTTTATCGGAATAATATATATTAGCCTCTGGTTGGCGGTTTGGGTTGGGTTGAGTTTTTCTAACCCAATTTCAACCCTCTTAATTAGCTTTTGACGGGTTGGCGGTTTTGCGGATTGGCGGGTTGGGTTTAATCGGATTGTTAGCGGATTGGGTTGGGCGGTTTTCGCGGGTTGACGGTTTTTTGTACACCCCTACATATAGTTATGCTTCATTTTTAAAACTGTGGCTACTAGTTATCTTTTGGTCACACAAAACAACAAAAATTGTGGCTAATTTAAGACATGTCGTTATGGTATATTCTAGAACCGTGACTACTTGTTATCTTTTGGGCATGCAAATTAATAAAAAAATTTTGCCATAAACATATTACTTCTCACACGACTTGAATTGATATATATGTGACTATTAATTACCTTTTAGTCATATAAAATTATTTTAAACGTCACTTTAGATATATTTTATAGCCACACAAATTTCATATTAACCGTGGTAAATCATGAAATATAACTACGCTTAATTTGTGAAACCGTTGCTAATGGTTACGTTTTTGTCACACTAATAATTAAAACCGTCACCATAACACCTAAGACTTTTGGCTACGTTTAATCTTTATAACCATGACTATTGGTTACCTTTTTTTGTCACATAATTAGTTCGTTATAAATCATGGCTATTCATCACCTTTTAGTGACAATAAATTAGTGCCATCGTGGTTTTAGCTATACTAATAGCCACACACATTTCACATTAACTGTGGCGTAATCATTACATATAGTTACGTTTAATCTTTATAACCGTGACTATTGGTTACTTTTTTTGGTCTCACATTTAGTTCGTTATAACCGTGGCTATTCATCACCTTTCAGTGACGATAAATTATTTTAATCGTGGTTTTAGCTATACTAATAGCTACACACATTTCAAATTAAATACGGCATAATCATCACATATAGTTATGCTTAATCTTTATACCGGTGACCATTGGTTACGTTTAGGTCACACAACATAATAAAAACCATGGCTAAAAACAATCGAGAGTTTTGGCCATGTTTTCTAAATTTTTGTGGCTATATATACATTTGTTTTGGTCACGAGAAATTGGCTTCCTATGGCCATATGTTGGTCTATTGCCACGGATAATAACCGTCACAACATAAAACCATGGTTTAGACAAAAACCATGACTATAAGTATGCTTATGGCCACGGTTTTAGGTTGTTATTTTCCATGGGAAAAACATTGTGGCCATAAACTACCATTTAGTCATGGTTTTATCAAAACCATGATAAATAGTTTTAACATGCTTTGTAATGGTCACGGTTATTGAGTTAATTCGTGGCTAACCAAATACCCAAATTTTATTATGACTTTCAGCTACGGTTTTAAACCCATGCGTGACTAACATGAATTTCAAAACCGTGGCAATTGAACATTTTTGTACTAGTGAAATGTCATCTGCTTCTTCATCAACTTCAGCATAAAACCACCACTGTTGCAGATATGAGGTAGGGACCAAAATTTTTCTTGAATAGAGAGCACGAAGGGGATGTTTCTTCAAAATTCCAATCAAGATCATTTTAGTATCACTCCCCCTTGAATCATGAATATCTGTGATTCTCCCCCTTAAACAGTGCTAATCATAAAGTACTTTAAATTTCAGTACTAGGGTGGAGTAAAGTACTTTAAATTTCATTAATTTGAATCTAAAGAATTACAGCGAAATGAAATTACAATGATAAAGGTAAAGTACTTGTACACTGAAGAAATATTACAAAGGAAATAGAAAACTATGACTAGTCAGAGATGTTCTCGTTTCTTCTTTGTAGCTCATTCTCATAAAGAGTCTTCTGTCTGTTCATCAGAAGAGTATCTGACCAGCAGCGCCAAAGCATGATCTTTATGAGAGAGGAAGGGGCCCTGTGAATTTCTTGGTTTCTGAAGAGTCCTAAGAACCCTTCATTATCCAAGAATATCATACCAGGTTCAGGTAGTGAGATGATTTCGTCTTCTTGATATCTTCGGTCTTGAGGAAGAGAGGTACGAAGCATTGATATATCAGGGAGCTCAAGATGACCAAGAATGCTTTGATAATCAAACTTAGTTTCATGCTCATTCTTCGAACTTGAGCCACCTTCAGCAACTGATCTTTTCTTCTTTGATGGTTCAGGGAGAGAGGGAACTTGTACATGTTGTGACATTCTTTGCAGCAACTGATTCAACTCATCTTCTACCACATTCTTGAACTTGGATTTGGAACCCTGAATGGCATCTCTGATTTCGAGCCATTCAGTGTATCCGTATAACCTTAAGAATTTTGCTTCTTCTCTCTCTGTTCTGGATGGCCTCGTCATTCTTACATATACCTTTGGACCACCTCTGTTAGAGTGTCGCCCTTGGATAGTTACGTGAATGATTTTGTCATCAGATCTTCGAAAGTTCAGCATCTCTTTGTCATCAGAATTTCAACGTTTGAATATACCCTATCGACTGATTTGAGATCAATCAGCAGACAGCTAAATCGCTGGTGAATTTGAGAAAGAGATTCACCTTTTTGATACATAAAACTCTCATATTTTCTTACCAGGTTTATGCATCTAGTTACTTTAACCTCAGAAGTTCCTTCATATTGGATACATAGAGTATCCCACATGGCTTTTGAAGTTCTCATTTTCATTACAGAATGATATACTTCATCAGGCAAAGACATTGCTATTATAGATCGTGCTTTAGCATCAATAGCAACTTCTTTCTTGTCTTCCTCAGTCCATTGATCTGGAGTTTTTACAATACTTCTTTCAGCGACGGCTAGGGTAGTAGCAGTGGCAGGAACAGCTGCTACTATGGTTGTAGGAATGAAAGGTCCATTTTCTACATAGTATGGGATCTTAGGATCAGATCCCTCTAGAAAAAGTGACATTATTTCTTTCCATAAAGGGAAATTATCATGGCTGAACCTTGGAGGTTTAGCTAAAGATCCGTTATCGTTGTAGTTTGTATTAGGGTTTGTCATTTTAAAATATGATTTAAATAAGAATATTTTAAAGAGAAAGATTAAAACACTGCTCTGATACCACTTGTTGGTCCCAATAAGGATCTACAAGAGTTAAATATTAAGAAAACAGTTTGTAGAAGGGGGGGGGGGTTGAATACAAACACACAGATTTTGGTTTTTAAATGAGTTTATTCAAAATAAACAAATTTACAGTTACAAGCGGAATTAGAACAAGTTAAAAACCTATTCTATTGTAACTAAGGAAACACACAGTTTGATGCACAAGAAGATGAAAGAAAGAAATGCAGAAGGTATAGGCTAGAAGGAAGCATGCATGAAGATGAAGAAGATATCTTCATCTATTTATACCCGCTTGCATTTAATGCAAGACAAAAGGTACATGCCACATGTCAAGCTTGGATAGGAAGCTTGTCCTTGTAAATAAGACAACCATGCTTTTGGCCAAATATGAACAGTACCGTATCAGATATGATGGGGACATAAGAGACAAGTCGTACGTCCTTTTCTGACATGGTTCTAGGTTTGACTTTTGTGCATCGAGGATAAGATCAAACTTTAATCTTGCAGAGGAAGCTTCATTTGACCGCTGACACTGAATGTTCAAGGATGAACTTCAGTGTTGCTGAGGCTTCACAAGACTTCACACTTTGAGTAGATAATCGTTGCTATCGCTGAACCGCTTCAGGTCACTTAGCTGATTATCTCTTTCTTCAGCTTTGGTCTTCGACCTGCCATTTGAATGGTCTTCTCGGTGTGATAGCCGATCTTCGGGTCTTGAGAGATAAGCTTGTTGATCCTTGATCTTCAGCGATCGCTGATAGCAATCAGCGTATGCTATTGCTGAATTTGAACAGAAGCTTATCTAAGGAATTTCACTAAGTATAGTAAAGGAATCATATTCAAATCACTGAGAGGAGTTATGATCAACACACTCATTTGTTGTGGCTGACTTGGTTTGTACACCTTTAGATGCATCACCAATAATTTGATGAACTGGATGACTTGATGTCCATTTGTTCACATTTGATAAGGGTTGAACATATCAGACATTGTTGAAGGAGTCATAATCATCAATTATTGCTTGAGTTTTAATATCATGATTGATAACTGAATGTAGTTCTGAAGTCTCCCCCTCAAATTGAAGATTCTGTACTGGTTCAGAAATAATAGGCATGGGTTCAGAAACATGAACAACAAGTTCAGAAATGACTTGTACAGATTCAGAAGTAGGTAAGTCTGAATTTGAGGTTGAGATAGGTGGTCCAGAAAGATTTGATATTGTAGTTTCTGTAGATTCTTGTTCTGGTATGCTTCTGAGAACAGAAGGATTCTGATAATCTGCAGAAACATTAACAGAAATATCAAATAAGTCTTGGCATAATATGTCTAAATTTGATTTAAGTAAAGTTTTAGATTCAGAAGTGTGATCTGTCTTGCTGTGTTCTGAATCCAAACTTTCAGAAACTAAGTTAAGCTTGAGTTCTGAACTGTCTTGTTCAGAAGTCGTTGTTGGCTCATGAAATCTGATGTTTGAAGTCTCAATTATCCTTTAGTTCCTTTAATGAGTACTCTGTATGCCTTGGATCTTTGAGAATAACCAACAAAGATACCAGTTGTACCCTTAGGTGAAAATTTGTCTAGATGTTGTGTATCATTCAGAAGAAAATACCTGCATCCAAAGATTTTAAAGTAATCAATAGAGGCTTTTCTTTGCTTAATAATTTCATAAGGAGTTTTAAATCGTTTTCTGTTAAGAATAGTCGTGTTCTGAGTAAAACATGCAGTTGCTATTGCTTCTGCCCAAAGAGATAAATAGAGTTCAGAATATGCTAGCATGGTCCTTGCAGCTTCTAACAAAGTTCTATTATTCCTTTCAACCACACCGTTCTGTTGAGGAGTTCTTGCAGCGGAAAAGTTGTGTGATATACCAACAGATTCCAAAAAGTTCTGAAGTGTAGAATTTGTAAATTCTGTGCCATTATCACTTCTGATCTTTTGGATTGGGAGTTGAAGAAGAACTTGAATTTTCTTCAGAAAAGGGATGAGCCTTTCAGAAGTATCATATTTGAGTCTTAGAAATTCAACCCAAGTATATCTTGAATATTCATCTACAATGACAAGAATATACTTCTTTCCACCCATGCTTTGAGTCTTCATTGGTCCACACAAATCCATATGTAGCATTTCAAGTGGAGCTTTGCATGAAGATAGCATTTTTAGAGGATGAGAGCTTCTTTTGATCTTCCCTAGTTCACATGCAGAACATAAGGAATTCTTTTCAAATCTGATCTTTGGTAGTCCTCTTACAGAGTTGTGTCTTTCCAGTTCAGAAATTGCTTTGAAGTTCAGATGTGACATTCTTCTGTGCCAAAGCCAACTGTCATTCTTCATGGATGTGAAAATATAACAAACTCCTTGTAATTGACCATCTGCTGTGAAAGTTGCATAACCTCTGACATAACCTTTTGCATTGTTTCCAAAGCTAACTTTTCCTCCATATCTTTCATGATACTCAGTTAGAAGTTCTATGAAGGGTGTCATGTGTCTTTAACATCTTGAATCTAAGACCCACACATGACATATCTGCAAAAATGATTATTGAGATTTAGGTACCCATTTAAGAATGGGTCCTGTGTGATTAGTGAAACTTTTTGAAGTTCTGAACTTTGACTTAACCTTTTGAAATTTAGAAGTTTGTTTAGAATTTTTTAATTTGTCTTTTTTTTATTGTTTTTATTTTTATTCTTATTTGCCAACTTTGTTGAAAAGTTCTGAATTGATTTCTCAAGATTTTTCTTGTTAGTTTTGTAGTTGAGATGAAAAATATGATGACCACAATTAATACGATGAATATGATTCTTCAGAATATTTAATATGTATGTACATGAACAAGAATCAACAACATTTGATTTTGTAATGGATTTCTTTCTTTTATTCATTTTATTAATTTGTGGTACATCAATTTTCTTAGAAGTTGAAAAACTATCTAATTTGGCAGTCTTTGATAGTCTTTCATCTTTCCTTCTCCATACTAAAGTGGATAGCTCTGTAAAACATAAGAAATGAGGATTAGTATAAGAAGTTCTTTTACCAACTTTAGTTTTAAGTTCTGAATTTTGAACTTCAGATTTTGAATTAGAAGACTGTCCTTTTTCAAACAGTTTAACTCTGGTTACAAAGTCAGATGATCATATTGATGAATTTTCTGAATTCAAAGATGTATTTTTATATATAGGAGTAATATTTGATGTTGTAGAAGAATTGTTTTTAAAATTTTTGAAATTATCTGAAGTCTTCTTTTTCAGAAATTCTTCTTTTAGAAATACAGGATTAAACATATCTAAAGGCAATTTTAGTGCATCAGATTTTAAAACTTCTCCTTCAGTCATACAAGATTTTAATTTGTAGACAAGATAACCATCTTTATCAATGACTTCAACTTTATGATCATCATCATCGTCTGAATCTGAAGCATTCATTAAATCTGAGAACTTGTTCTGAGTCATACTTGATGCAAAAAAAATTATATTTGAAATTTTCTCAGAATTATCAAAAAATATTTCTGAATTCTCATCATTATATATTAAAGATTCAATTTTTGAGAATTCATCATATTTTTCGTCTTGTGTTTCTGATTTATTTTAAAAATTATGTTTTGAAAAATCTTCAGAAGATAACTCAGTAACAATCTCAGTTTTAATGATTGGTTCAGACTTTTCTTCAGAAATAATTTCTGATTCAGAAGTATGTTTAGAAGTTACTTCTGTTTCAGAAATTGTTACTTTTTCACCAGAATTAAGAGATTTTTCTTCAAAAAAGTAAGTCTCTGATTTTACAAATGGAATTCTTTCAAACAAAGAGTAATTAACATTTTTAGATATGACACCTGTGTTAGTTCCATTGAAAATTTTCATTTTTGAAAGATCATAAAGATTTGCAGGTACCTTTTTTAAAACTTGACTTTCATTATATCCCAAACCTGCTTTTATATTGTAGAATTTTGAATTCTGAGCCTGATTTGTTAAAACTTTCAGAGTTTGTTCAGTTTGACCTCTTTTAAAGTTCAGATCTTCTAATTCCTTGATCTTTTTGTAAAGTTCAAGTCTTTCTTGATTCAGAAAGTTCATTTTAACATTCAGAACTCCCTTTTCAGATTTTTCATTTAAATATTTCTTTTTGTAAATTATCCATCTTTTCTTCTAATAACAATTTTTCTTCAGAAACTTTTTTCAGAATTTGTTCAGCTTCTTGGCAATTTTGTTTATAATTTTGGCTCTTAGCTCCGAATTGATTTACCAAACTTCTTTCCCCTTTGCTTCTATTTCTGAGACTCTCAAATTCAGAAGTCATGTTCTGACTTTGATTTTGCACTTCAGATTCTCCAGAATTTGGTTCAGAATTTTGTTCTGAAGAAGAACTTTAGTCATGTGCATGTTTATCTTTAGGATCCAGCTGGCACATGTAGCAATTTGAGGCATAGTGAGCCACTTCTTCATCATACTCTCCATCACTCCAGTTCAACCGACTACCTCTTCATACTTGGTAACCAGAGCTGGATTAAGTTTCTTCTTCTTGGCAAGTAGATGCTTCTTCTCATAGTAACCATCATTTTTCACTTTGGGCATTTTGCACTGTCTTGCATAATGTCCACATTTACCACAGTTGAAGCACCTAGCTGGTTCTTGTGTCTCATGTTGACCAGCATCTTGACCTTTTTTTAGGTCCATCTTCAGATTTAGACTTATTCTTATATTTCTGATTATATCTTTGAGAAAATTGCTTTTTCATGAATGCAATATTATCATAAATTCTTTTAAGCTCTTCATCTGATTCATCTCCATCACACAGAGTTTTCTCTGGGGTTTCATAAAGTTTGCTCTAAGATGAGATGGTCATGGAATTATCATATTTCTTGCTCAATAAGGCTACTGTTTCATTTGCCTTCTTTTGCTCATTCCGTCTAGTCTTGATTTTGTCCTCTTGTTGGAACAAGATACAATAAACATCATGAATGGATTTCCTAGACAGATTTCTAGTAACCATATTGTCAGAAAAGCTTGACCATTCATTACCCAGATTGTTCAGAAATTTATTATTTATTTCTGAGTTGGATTTCTGACCACCATTCCTTCTTAGATCATTCAGGATATTGTTGACTCTATAGTAAGTCTCTGTGATAGATTCATTATCCTTATATCTAAAGTTTTCATACGTACCAACACAGATGTTCAACCTTTGAGCTTGGGCTTTTGTACTCCCTTGCATTTGAGCCTCAACTTCATCCCACATGGCTTTTGCAGATATGAGATTATCAACTCTGTTAAAATTTCATTGGGTATCGCCATTGTAAGTAGTGTTAGTGCCCTTTTATCAATTCTAGCTTGACTTTTCTCAACTGCACTGTACATACCTGGGCTCTTTTTGATTTTGGATGCAGGAATTTCAGGAGTAGATTCAGTTCTTGGAACTGCAGGAATTTCCACATAGACCTCCAGAGGGCCATCTACAATTGATTGCATTAAAGGTTCATCGATATTGTCCAAGAATTGAATCATTCTGATTTGCCATTGATGGTACTCGCCCAGAAACAAGGTTGGTGGTTTGGTTTCAGATCCGATTGAGACGATTTCTTTCGACATTTTGAATATAATAGATCGCGAATTCATCTGGATTTGAATCAAATTGATCTTGAATTTATTGATCAAGAATTTTCAAGAACTTGACAAAATTGATCAAATAGATGAATTAGCTCTGATACCAATTGTTAGATCCCAAAATATCAAGAATATAGAAAGAATCAAGAATTAGAACAAGAGTTATGTCACTGAAGTTGTATGTCGAATTGATCAATGAACAGTATTACAAAATATGTAGCTTTACAATCTATATGAACGTTAGTTCAAAGTGTCTAACAAACTATCTATTTACATACAAACAGGAATGCTAAAGTTACAATACAACAATGACAGTCATGTATAGAACTACTTCTGAACATCTTCAGAATCATTCTTCAGAACCTCTTCAGAAGTATCTTCAGAACCATCTTCAGAACTTCCTTGGAACTTCTTCAGAATCTTCAGAACTTCTGAAATAGCCACTTCAGAAGTTATGCCTTAGGCTTTTTTTCTGTTTGTCTTCTGAGTTCTGAATCTTTCTTTCTTCAGAACTAGTTCAGAATATCTGAACTATGTTGTCTTCAGAACCCAGTCTTCTTTTGAAGCTATCTTCTGATACGTATCACTCTTTCTCTCTCCTCTTGCTAATTAAGCAATCTTCTTTGTCATTCAATTCTTTACGCGCTCAGAATATTCAAAAAGCAAATACTCTCTTCGAATCTTCAGTCTAGCCAGACACCACCACCACCTCGCCCTCCAGAACAAGAGCAACCAATCCCTGAGGAAGGTGGTGAAGAAGAAGAAGCAGATGATGACGATGATGAACCTGAAGACGTTCTTCATTATTCTCCAAGGATGATGATGACGATGAATTTTGGGATACTCATAGACCCAGCATCAGTGCATCTGGGGTAGTCCTATCTACTAGCTCTCCAGGGGACAGGCAAAATCCTAAAAAGGACCAACCTGGTCCCTCAAACAAATATGACGAAGTAGTAGATCTCGATTCTACTCCTGTAGATTCAGAGGGAGAGCACACCATTAAAGTAAGCCTTCCTCTCATCCCCTTTCATCCCATCTCTGAAGCTTCTACCTACCCATCATATCCACCTCCAAATTTTGGAACTAACGAACCTATTCCTTCTTCTCCTATTCTCAGTGAGCCCAGCCCCCCTAAGGACTCTCTTTTTAAGGGAACCTTTTTGCGAAGAGCAGTTCCTGTATATATCCGACACTGACTTTGAAGAAGAAGAAGGCCTTGTCCGAAGGCAGCGTGTACATAGGCAACGAATAAGCGAGCCAGAAGAAGAGGAAAGGCGAATAAACTTGTTGATCATAACTCCTCTCAATGATTTGAATATGATTCCTTTTGTATACTAGGTGAAATTCCATTGTATAAGCTTCTGTTAATATTCAGCGATAGCACACGCTGATTACCATCAGCGATCGCTGAAGATCAAGGAACAACAAGCTTATCTCTGAAGTCCTGAAGATCAGCTATCACACCAGAAGACCATTCAGCGAAAGTCGAAGATCTTAGCTGAAGATAGAGATAATCAGCTAAGTAAACTGGAGCGGTTCAGCGATAGCAGCGATTATCTAATCAAAGTGTGATGTCTTGTGAAGCCTCAGCGATACTGAAGATTCCTCCTTGAAGATTCAGAATCAGCGATCAAATAAAGCTTCCTTAACAAGACAAAAGATTGATCTTATCCTCGATGCACAACCCTAGAACCATGTCAGAAAAGTACGTATGATTTGTCTCTTATGTCCCCATCATATCTGATACGTACTGTTCATATTCGGCCAAAAGCATGGTTGTCTTATTAGCAAGGACAAGCTTCCTATTCAAGCTTGGCACGTGGCATATACCTTTTGTCTTGCATTAAATGCAAACGGCTATAAATACGATGGAGTTATCTTCTTCATCTTAATGCATGCTTCCTTCTAACCTAAACCCTCTTGATATCTTTCTTCCTTCCTCTTGTGCATCAAGCTTGGTGTTTCTTAGTTACAATAGAATAGGTTTTAAACTTGTTCTTATTCCGCTTGTAACTGTAAATTTGTAACTCATTTAAAAACCAAAATCTGTGTGTTTGTATTCACCCCCCCCCTTCTACAAACTGTTTACTATTTATTGAACTCTTGTAGACCCTTATTGGGATCAACAAGTGGTATCAGAGCAGTGTTTGCTTCTTTAATCTTTAAAATATTTCTTTCTTAAAACTATTTTAAAATGTCAAACCCTAATACAAACTACAATGATAATGGATCTTTAGCTAAACCTCCAAGATTTAGCCATGATAACTTTCCATTATGGAAGGAAAGAATGTCCCTATTTCTAGAAGGATCTGACCCTAAGATCCCCTACTATCTAGAAAATGGACCATTTGTTCCTACAACTATTGTAGCTGGTGTTCCTGCCTCCACTACTACTCCAGCCATCCCTGAGAGGAGCATTGTTAAAACTCCTAACAGATGGACGGAAACCCTTAATCACTTATTCTTCCAATGTGACTTTTCAAAAGGGGTCTGGAACTTGATGAAGAGGGAAGTGTCCTTGCAGCATATTCCAGAAACTTGGGCTGATATCATGGACCGTATCAACCATGGTCAATATACTGCTTGGTCAACCGTGCAAAAGGTTGCTTTCTCTGCAACTATCTATTATATTTGGCAGGAGCGGAACAAGAGGCTGTTTGATAACTGTAGCAGAAGCATTGAGAAGCTGTTCAATGAAGCTAGAGGTATGATAATCCAGAGAATGGCCTGGAAGAGGAAAAATAGGTGTAGAATTGCTCATGGGGACACAATATAAGGTGCTGGTTATGTGGTCTTTTTGGAGGTGCAATGGGGTCTCTGCTCGTTGCTTTGTCTTTATTATTAGTCTGTGTTTGTTCTGGTTGCTCGTGGCTTGGTTTTGTCTTTCCAAGTCGGGCTGTTTTCTTAATTTTTTTGATGTAACCAGTTCTGCTTTTTTAACTTTTTCTTGTTTTTAATGGATGTGCCTGGGTTTCCCGCTAAAAAAAAAAGAAATCGCTATTGACTCTAAAGCTAGATCTATAATAGCAATGTCTTTACCTGATGAAGTCTATCATTCTGTTATGAAAATGAGGACTTCTAAATCCATGTGGGATAGTCTATGTATCCAATATGAATGAACTTCTGAAGTACAAGTCACTAGGTGCATAAACCTTGTAAGACAATACGAGATTTTTATGCATCATAACGGTGAATCTCTTACTCAAATTCACCAGCGGTTCAACTGTTTGCTGATTGATCTCAAATCAGTGAACAGAGTGTACTCAAACGCTGAAAGTCTGACCAAATTCATGGAGGCACTGCCCGATCAATGGGCATCGTACACTACATGTCTGAAGCTGTCAAAAAATCTTGAAACCCTATCTTTAAGTGCTTTATATGGAATGCTCTTAAATGAGGAACAATCTCAACTTCTGAGGAAGAACCTCATAAATGAACTCAAAGGTGCCAAAAGTACTTCTTTGGCACTTGTGACTTCAGAGGCAACTCCTCCTAAAAATGTCTCTTCTTCCACTATCACCTCCATCACTGAATTAGGTCAAATTGATTCAGAAGATCAACTCACTGATGCTGACATCTCTGAGTTTGATAACTCTCTAGCCCTCTTAACTAATAATTTTAAAAGATTCGCTAGAAAGAGCAACTTTCGAAAACTTTCTAACCTCTCTGACTCTGAAAAGAAAAAAATATCGCCCGCTGAGAAAGCCTCAGCGATATGCTTGAACTGTCAGCGAAAGGGTCACTTTGCTAGTGAATGCAGGTCAAAGAAAGTTGCAGCTCCCACCACCTCCCAGACCTCTGATAAAAAGAAGAAGTATTTGAAATTGAAAAACAAATACAAGGATCTGAAGAAACACCAGCAAAAAGGCAAAGGCCTTATCGCTGAAGAAGTTGATTGGGACGCTGAAGATGACTGGGCCAAGACCTCTGAAGAGTCTGGTTCAGATGAAGAAGATCTTGTCTTCCTCTGTCTAATGGCAAGAATAGAGGACGCTGAAGAAGCAACTGAAACTTCTTCCTCTGAGTCCCCTTCTACTCAGGTAACAACCTCTACTAACTCTTTACCTTCTGAAAGTGATAAATTGTCAGCTCTCGATGCTATGACTGTTGATTTTTATAATGCTTTAAATGGAAAGATTAAGGCTGAGAAAATTAACACTGATCTCTCTGAGCAATTAAAAAATTACCACATAAGAATCAAAGAACTTTCTAAAATAGAGGAAACTCTTAAGGACCAAGTCTTTGCAAATCAAACCATAAGCATTGAGAAGTAGTAAGCTACCGTTGATAGGGAAAAGGCTATCGCTGATCTCAAGTCTGAAAAGGCAACCACCGAAGGATGGTGTAAGGCTTCTGATAAAGTCAATGAGATCATCAATGCCCAAATACCTATGAAAACTAGAAGTGGGTTAGGCTATAACCCTGAAAAGGAAGAATTAGAGAATGATCGTTCCGTGCTCAAATTTGGAATGTTCGTTTCTTCCATCCCTGATCCTTCTTCTTCAACTTCTTCCTCTTCTTCTAAAGAAAAGTTTCCTGTGATAAATTCTAAGAAAGTGATCAAGAACGAGTTTCTTGACCACGTTCCTAAGAATAAGATCACTCAAAACAGGAACAAGAAATCCTCAGAGAAAAATCCTAAATCTGGGAAGAAGGTCTCTGACTTTTCTCAGAGACCAACCCCCAGAATTAAGGTCGATCTCACTCCTACCCCTGAAAAGGTTGTCATACCTCCAACGACTATGGATAAAGGAATTCTTGGTCCTGTCCCTGAAAAGGTCCCTATTTTCTCTCTGAATTCCAAATCCTTTAAGTATAGGAAGTGCTATCACTGTGGTGAAACTACCCACATTGCAAGCAAATGTCCTAACGCTACTAGAGCTGATAAACTGGCTCATGGAAAGAAAGTAGCTCAAGCTGACAAGTCAGCGAGAGTGAAACCCACCAAGGTTGCAAAACCACCAAAGGTGAAGATATGCACTGAAGATATCTGATAGTTAAGCGATTTAAGAAGACCCCCTATGAATTGTTTCATGGGAGAAGACCTACTCTGAAATATTTCCATATTTTTGGATGTAGATGTTACATTCTGAATGACAGAGATCATTTGGGTAAATTTGATCCAAAAGCTGACGATGGTATATTTCTTGGATACTCCTCTATATCTAACTCCTTCAGAGTCTTCAACAAAAGAAGACAACATGTTGAAGAATCCATGCATGTTAACTTTGATGAATCTCGTCCCATTCATGCTTCTCATTCTCATGAGGATGATGAAGAATTGAATGCCTGGATGAAATCTCATGATGGGGAACCTGAAACATATTTCAGCAATCAACCTCCTGCTGAAGAATGTGATGATGAAATCCCTGTAAATCCTTCAAGTGACAATCATCCATCTTCAGGGATGAATGTTACTCCTCTAAATCAGATTCCTGTTGCTGACTCCTCTCTTGGAAATTCCTCAGTGAACAACCAAACTATATCTGAAAATCAATCCCCTGAATTGATTCTAAATGAAGTACCTGTTACTGAAACAACAAGTCCTATTCCAGAAACTGAAGAACAAGTCGTTGAATCTACAGTTGATCTCTCTCCTCAACCACCAGCTCAGCGATGGACTGCAAATCACCCAATAAATCAAATTATTGGTGATCCCAATGCAGGTATCAAAACACGTAGAGGTACAGGTAATATCTGTCTTTATGTTAACTTCATTTCTCTCTCTGAACCTAAAAAGATAGATCAGGCTATCTATGATCCTAGCTGGGATTCAGCTATGCAAGAAGAACTCACTGAATTTCGTAGAAATAAAGTTTGGAATCTTGTTCCTAGACCCTCTGATAAAACTGTCATAGGAACCAAATCGGTTTTCAGAAATAAGCTAGATGAAAACGGGACTATAATTCGCAATAAGGCTAGACTTGTTGCTCAAGGTTATAGACAGGAAGAAGGAATTGACTATGATGAGACCTTTGCACCTGTAGCTCGTTTAGAAGCCATAAGACTCTTTTTAGCTTATGTTGCCCATAAAGACTTCAAAGTTTTTCAAATGGATGTTAAAAGTGCTTTTATGTTGAACAACCCCCTGGTTTCTCAGACCCTAACCATCCTGGTTATGTTTTTAAACTTGAAAAAGCTCTTTACGGGTGGTATGACACCCTTTCTAAATTTCTTCTTAAAGAAAAATTTGTTTGTGGAAAAATTCACCAAACCCTGTTTTTAAGGAAATATAAAGGTCATACTATACTCGCTCAGATATATGTTGATGACATTATCTTTGGGTCCACAAGACCCAAACTGTGTACTCGTTTCGCTGCAAGAATGCAAAAACAATATAAAATGAGTATGATGGGTGAACTAACATATTTTCTAGGTTTGCAGATTAAGCAATCTGACCAAGGAATCTTTATTTGTCAAAGAAAATATGTTAAGGACACGCTGAATAAATTCGACATGAATCAATGCTCAGTGATGAAGACCCCTATGGCGCCTCCTCTACCTTGAACAAGGATCCCAATGGGAAACCAGTCAATGTCACTGCCTACCGAGGGATGATTGGATCTCTGCTGTACCTTATAGCGAGTAGACCAGACATCATGTATTCTACATGTCTCTGTGCTCGGTATCAAGCTGAACCGAAGGAATCCCATCTAATCGCTGTAAAGCGAATCTTCAGATATCTGAAAGGAACTCCAAATCTAGGTCTTTGGTATCCCAAAGGCTCTGGATTTGATCTAATAGGTTATTCTGACAGTGATTTTGCAGGCTGTAAGATAGATAGAAAGAGCACCACTGGTGGGTGTCAGCTGCTAGGTGGAAAATTAATTAGTTGGACAAGTAAAAAGCAAAACTCAGTGTCCACCTCCACCGCTGAAGCTGAATATGTAGCCGCTGGTAGTTGTTGTGCTCAAATCCTTTGGATGAGAAAACAGCTCAGAGACTATGATCTCAAGCTCTCTAAAATTCCTATCTATTGTGATAGTACTAGTGCTATTGCAATTGCTAACAACCCTGTACTTCACTCCAAAACCAAGCACATTGAGATCTGATATCACTTTATCAGAGATCATGTGATGAATGGTGAAGTTGAGCTTCATTTTGTACCCACTAAATATCAGCTCACTGATATTTTCACCAAGCCTTTTGATGAAACTAGATTCAATCTACTTATCAGCGAAATTGGTATGTTGAACCCTGAATAATTTCTTATTCAGTGACTAACAACAATGGATACAAAAAAAGCCTTCAAACTCTCCATTCACTAAACTCTGATTCAGCGATATCTGTGTTATCTCCTCAGGTATTAACTTCTAATCCTTATCACTCTTTGATAAACTTTCTCATCAAAGAACGAATCTCTAAACACTAAAACCCTTCACTGACAATCCTTTATTATCAGTGATGAAAATATTTTTTTAAATTAGTAATGATTAACCTTCCTTATGGATAATTATCATTATAATCTTCTAAAAATAATAAAAGGACACGTCAGACCTTTTTCTGACACACGACGGACCGCGACGTTTCCATTCCAACTCCTTTCTTGGAACGTGCGCCAGGTCATCATTTCTTTTTCAAAAAGCTAAAACCGTCGTTTAGCACTCCTTCTTTCTGTCTCCTATTGCTATTTAAGCAATTCAATTGCTTTACTTAATTCCTTCTGCTTTCATAACTCTCCAAAAAGGCAAAAGAACTTTTGAATCTTCAAGTTTTCTCAAGAACACCAAGAACACGCATTTGTGTGTTTTTTTCTCGAAATCAACTAAGGTTTGATCTAAACCTTTACTTAAGACTGGAAACATCTTGTTTCACATCTTCTTCTCCTTAAATCCTCTAAAATGATATAAAAACTGTTTTAGAAAAAAATAAAACTAATCTGGATTAAACTTAAAAAGTTTTCTATTATCAAAACCCTGTTCTAACTTCTTTCCTTAGAACAGAAGACTTTATTCTTAAAAGTTTTTTTTTCATTTTTATTTATCTTCTCATTCTTTTTAATCTTCTAATTTTATTATTGCTTTTATAACAAGCATTTTGATCTTGTTCATAAAAATACTTGTTTCTTTGAATCTTTCATTTGGTACTCTTTATACCAAACTCTGGTTTATACATTCATGTATAAAACCATGATTTATCTCTTTGGTGTTCCTATTTTTCCTACAGAAATGGCCTCTGCAAGTAAGACCGCTGCCACCTCTGCTGCTGAAGACAACACCCTGGTTGCTGCACCAACCTGCCACTTCCTCTTGGAGAAAGCTGTTTTTAAGTCCTGCAACTACATTGCCTTGATAGAAATTCCAGCTGATCGTCCTCAATTCGCTGAAGGAGCTACCTTCATCAAAGCATGCCCGCTGATGTATGCTTTCGTCCACAACCCAGTGGGCATATCCTCTCATCTCCAAGCTCTTTGGTACACGGCTCACTGTACCACGCTCACAACGGAGAAGGGCAATGTGCTCTCTGCAATAGGCTTCAAGATTCCAGATCTTGGCTATTTCTCTTTCACTGCTAGGTTCGTGAGGAAAGCCGTTCGTCTCCCTGTCCGCGGCAAGAATGAACAATGGGGCGCTGAGCCAACCAAGCTGCAGATAGACACCTTCTTGGACTCAATCGGTTACGCCTGGGAGAATCCATCACTGAAGACGGTGGGTTCCAAAGTTGAAAGGAAGAGATTGCCTGCTCGCTGGCAGTATATCTTTACCCAAGTAATCCAATGCCTTGGGTCAAATATTGGTTCGCATGACCAGGCGAGCAAGCACTTTCAAGACCTTGCTTACTCTATCTGCACTAGCCATAAGCTCAACTACGCTGACTATATCTTCATCGATATGGTCTGTCGCATCAACGCTGTCACCAGACACCCTGTCATCCCCTACCCTCGCTTCTTTGCAACCCTACATTCCCTGCTGTTGACTATTTGGTCAGGGAATGCGCTCTCACTAGGGCTAGGGTGGACAACCTTCAGACGTCCGCTGAACTCATGTTCAAACGCATCGTTGGGACACCAGCGATCCTGACCAACGTCAGCAACCTCATCACTGACGTTTTCTCTCTGAAGGAAGACAACAGGGCCCTTCATCAAACCCTGTCCAGCTTGGAGCAAAAGGTTACTGTTCAGGAAAACGTCCTTGAGTCTATTCAAAAGACTCAATCCGACATGATGCAGATGCTCACCAAGCTCTCTGAGGCTACTTCCTCCTTCACTGCTGCTGATCGGACTACGCTTCAAGAAAATGAAACGAAGCTCAAGGACGTTCAGACCAATGTTCGCACTCTGATGGTGCATTGTCTACCTCCTGATAACATCGAGGGGGTGAGATGTGCTAAAGAGTTTGCAGATGAACTCATCTCGGAGCATAACCAGAGGTTCCCTGGAGAGAAGATTTCTCCCTACATCCAGCAGACGGGATCATCCCTCCCTGAAGGGATGACTGCTGAAGATGAAGATGAAGATGATGATGATGAAGAAGAAGAAGAAGAAGAAGAAGAAGAAGAAGAAGAAGACGAGGAAGAAGAAGATCCTATCCCTCATTATGGGGGAATGGACGATGATGAAGACGACGATGACATTGGAAGAGCCTTAGAGCACTTCAGAATGTCTAGGCCTGGAGTCGCTCATCAAGAGCCTTTCGGGGACGGACAACATCCCTCTCAGGGACAGTCCGGTTCCTCAGGCAAAGGAAAAGAAGTGGTAGATCTGGATGCCACTATCCCAATATCTGAGGGGGAGACCACTCTTGAGTGATCCACGTCCCCCAAAGGACTCTACTTCATGGAAGGAACCTTCCTTTGAAGAACAGTTTATGTACATAATAGAAACTGACTCTGAAGAAGAAGAAGGCCTCATTCCCAGGCGTCGTGTTCAAAAGCCAATAATAAGCGAGCCTGAAGAAGAAGAAAGGCGAATAAAATTCCTTAGGGAATTCGAAGCAAGAAGAATAAGGGTGCCTGAAGTTGAACCCACTATACCAATAAGAATGGTAGATGAATTCTACTTTATGTCAAAAGAAGAGAGAGAACAAGCATTGGAAGCACAACGAATCAGGGATGAGGAAATAAAGCAAACTGAAAATGATCTTGCTCTAGCAAGAAAATTGCTCAGGGAAGACTCTGCAAAAGACAAGGCGGCCAAGGAACAACTGAAAAAGAGTGAAAGGGTCGTTGAAGCTCTTGTACAGAGAGAACTTGCACAAGAAAATTTGAACGTAGATCCAATCCTTGCTCAACAGAAGATTCTAAGTGCACTGAACGCTGAAGCCACTATGCAAAAAGACAAAGAGCTTGACTGGTGCACTAACAGACTGAAATTTCGAAGATCTGAAGCCGAAATCATTCTTGCAACTATCCAAGGGCGACACTCCAACAGAGGTGGTCCAAAGGTATATGTAAGAATGACAGGACGAACAGAACATAGAGAGAAGAAGCCAAGTTCTTAAGGATTTATGGATACACTGAATGGTTAGAAATCAGAGATGCCATTCAGGGTTCCAAATCCAAATTCAAGGATGTGGTGGACAGAGTACTGGATCAGTTGCTACAAAGGATGTCACAACATGTGCAAGTTCCCCCTCTCCCTGAATCATCTAAGAAGAAAAGATCAACTGCTGAAGGTAGTTCAAGTTCTAAGAATGAGCATGAAACTAAATTTGATTATCAAAGCATTCTTGGTCATCTTGAGCTCCCTGATATATATCAATGCTTTGTACCTCTCTCCCACAAGACCGAAGATATGAAGAGGATGAAATCATCTCACTGCCTGAACCTGGTATGGTATTCTTGGATAATGAAGGGTTCTTAGGACTCCTCAGAAACCAAGAGATTCGCAAGGCCCCATCCTCTCTCATAAAGATCATGCTTTGGCGCTGCTGGTCAGATACCCCTCTGATGAATCGACAGAAGATGCTTTATGAGAATGAGTTACAAAGACGAAACGAGAATATCTCTCACTAGTTATAGATTTCTATTTCCTTTGTAATATTCCTTCAGTGTATAAGTACTTTACTTTTATTATTGTAATTTCATTTCCCTGTAATTTCTTTAGATTATATTTATTGAAATTCAATCAGAGTACTTTACTCCATCCTAGTACTGAAAAGATCCCTGAAAACAGTAAAAGGGACAATGAACATAAGAGTTCTATTTTCTTTAAACTATCTTTACTCACTGATTCTTCACTTTGAAGAATTCATCAGTGAATGTACTTTATGCTTATTTACTTGTAAAAAATTGTGCTTTCATATCCTTATAAATGAAACTCAATTCAGATAAGTAGACTAGCTGAAAAAGACTTTACAGATTAGTACTAGGAAATTTTACTTTAAATGTTTCCTAAGTTCTTACTAGTCTCTTAAAGCAATTTTACTATGTGGTTTAATCATAATCAAATAGGGGGAGATTGTTGATCATAACTCCTCTCAATGATTTGAATATGATTCCTTTTGTATACTTGGTGAAATTCCATTGTATAAGCTTCTATTAATATTCAGCGATAGCACACGCTGATTACAATCAACGATCGCTGAAGATCAAGGAACAACAAGCTTATCTCTGAAGTCCTGAAGATCAGCTATCACACCAGAAGACCATTCAGCGAAAGTCGAAGACCTTAGTTGAAGAGAGAGATAATCAGCTAAGTGAACTGAAGCGGTTCAGCGATAACAGCGATTATCTAATCAAAGTGTGATGTCTTGTGAAGCCTCAGCGATACTGAAGATTCCTCCTTGAAGATTCAGAATCAGCGATCAAATAAAGCTTCCTTAACAAGACAAAAGATTGATCTTAACCTCGATGCACAAAAGTCAAACCTAGAACCATGTCAGAAAAGTACGTACGATTTGTCTCTTATGTCCCCATCATATCTGATACGGTACTGTTCATATTCGGCCAAAAGCATGGCTGTCTTATTTGCAAGGACAAGCTTCCTATCCAAGTTTGAGACGTGGCATATACCTTTTGTCTTGCATTAAATGCAAACGGATATAAATAAGATGGAGATATCTTCTTCATCTTAATGCATGCTTCCTTCTAGCCTAAACCCTCTTGATTTCTTTCTTCCTTCCTCTTGTGCATCAAACTTAGTGTTTCTTAGTTACAATAGAATAGGTTTTAAACTTGTTCTTATTCCGCTTGTAACTGTAAATTTATTTATGTTATATAAACTCATTTAAAAACCAAAATCTGTGTGTTTGTATTCAAACCCCCCCCCCCTTCTACAAACTGTTTACTATTTATTGAACTCTTGTAGACCCTTATTGGGACCAACAAAACTTCCTAAGGGAATTAGAAGCCAAAAGAATAAAGGTGCCAAACACCGCTAAACCAAAAGAACCCATACCAATCAGCATGGTGGATGAATTCGAATTCCTGTCAAAGGAAGAGAGAGCCCGAGCCCTTGAAGCTTAGCATATCAGGGATGAGAAGATGAAGCAAACAGAGAATGATCTTGAACTGGCTAGAAGAATACTCAGCGAAGATGCCTTAAGAGATGAAGCGACTAGGAAGCTCAACGCGAAAAGTGAAAGAGTTGTTGAAGCTCTGGCACAAAGGGAACTGTCTCAAGAAAATCTGAATGTGAATCCCATCCATGCTCAAGAAAGGATCCTAAGTGCGCTGACAAATGAAGATAAAAGCCACAGAGAAAATGAACTACGCTGGTGCACTGAATGTTTCAACTATCGAGGGTTTGACTTAAAAATCATTCGGGCTACTATTGAAGGACGCATTTCTAAGAAAAGTGGTCTGCAGGTACATGTACGTATGTACAGGCACTCGTCATGCAAAAAGGAAGAATCCCGGTTCTTGAAGTTATATGGATACTTTGAATGGTTGGAAATTAGAGACGCCATTCAAGGGTCCAAATCAAAATTCAAAGATGTAGACTAGCTGAAAAAGATCTCACAGATTAATACTTAGAAAATTTTACTTTATTTTTTTTAAGTCCTTACTAATCCCTTCAAGCAAATTTCCTATGTTTCTTAATCATAATCAAATAAGGGGAGATTGTTGATCATAACTCCTCTGAGTGATTTGAATATGATTCCTCTATATACTTAGTGAAAATTCCATGTATAAGTTTAAGTTCAAATTCAACGATAGCACACGCTGATTGCACTCAGCAGTCGCTGAAACTCAGGAACCTTAATCTTATCTCCGAAGATCTGAAGAAAAACATTCACACCACAAGAACATTCTACAAAAGTCGAAGATCAAGCTGAAGATAAAGATAATCAACTAGTGATCTGAAGCGGTTCAGTGATAGCAAGGATTGTCTAGGTAAAAGTGTGAAGTCTTGCTAGACCTCAACAATACTCTGAAAGTTCATCCTTGAAGTTTCAAGTTCAGCGATCAAGTGAAGTCTATAAATCAAGATCCATGTTGATCTTATCCTCGATGCACAAAATTCAAGCCTTATACTATGTCAGAGAAGGACGTATGGATTGTCTCTTATGTCCCCATCATATCTGATATGGTACTGTTAGGACCCAAACAATCAAGATATCAATATATGGAAAGATTGTAGACAGGAATGTGATAGCCAAATGTAATATGTATTGATTGAATGTACAGTATTACAGAATATGTCTTTACAATGCTAATGGAAAACATTAGTTGTAACTATCTAACAACCTATCTATTTATACATACAAGAGAAAGACTAAAGTAACAGTACAAAATGTGACAGACAAGTTCAGAACAGGTTCTGAACTCCTTCAGATCTTCTTCAGAAGTGTCTTCAGAACTTCTTTAGAACTTCCTCAGAACTTCTTCAGAACTTCTTCAGAACCCAGTCTCTTTTGAAGCTATCTTTATATCTCTATCAATCTACCCCTTAGCTTCAAAAATTTAAATCATACTTCCAAAAATTCATAATTTCTCTAACATCTTTTAGAATCAAGTTTCTATATTCAAGCAAGTATTCAGCAATTCTGATCATCTCTTTAGCAAGTTTCTTGTGCTTCTCCCAATCTTCATTGCTTAGATTCTTTGGTCTTTTATTCTGCCTTTTTACCAAACGATCTCTGATAGCCATGAGAGTTCCATTGCAACACTTATGAAATTCTTCAAATCTCACAAATAAAAGTTCTTGGAAGCATTTGCAAACAAAGCCTGGAGGTTGAATTACTAAAGTACTTTTCTTTAGATTCTGAATGTCTGGCAGGCTTAGATTTGGTTTGCTCAAGTGTACTTGTTTCTTGTTCAGAACATATGCAACCTGAAAATCATTCTTTGCAGCCCATATAAAGTCTCTGTACAAGACATCTCTGAGAATTGGAAATGATTTTCTGAACTTG
Organism: Silybum marianum; assembly: GCA_036898165.1. Classification (NCBI taxonomy): domain Eukaryota; kingdom Viridiplantae; phylum Streptophyta; class Magnoliopsida; order Asterales; family Asteraceae; genus Silybum; species Silybum marianum. The sequence goes on along the minus strand of CM072528.1, from coordinate 26,449,107 downwards.
GTGATTGAATCATGAAAGGGATAAAGGCTTCTGTAAACTCTGAGAAGATCTCTGAGGTAAACATTCTGAAAATCAGCTTCAGAAAAGGTAGAAATCTCACCATTTTGTCGTTCAACAGTAAAGAATGCATATTTGTAATTCTGTCTTGTCTTTAAATCAGCATTAATCACTTTGATCACAGGACTATCTTTCCTTGCTTCATTGATTGGAATCCTTATCTTTCTGATGATATCTGAGTACCATTGTTTCCAACCAAAAGGCTTTTGAATCCAACAATCTATATAGTTGAATTTTTGTTCATAGTCCATGAACATTTCTGGATGGAAATATTCAAGGAACATGGTGAAGGCACTTTCTTCTATTCTTTGCACTTGTAGTTGTTCCTCTTCAGATATTTGCTCTTCAGGAACCAACTTTTCAGAAATATTTTCAAAAACTTCTTCCTTTTCATTTTCTTTTTCTTTTTCTTTTTCTTTTTCTTTTTGACTTAATTCTGAACTTTCAAGATTCAGAGTGTACTTCTGAATTTCTTCCATGTCTTGCCTCTTTTGTATGGATCTTGAAGTCATAAGCATCACTTAGTAAATAATCTGCTCCTCTTATCTTGTTTACTTTCTTATGACCAGCTAGATAACTCTTTCTCACCAACTCTCTAAAATTTATTCTTTCTTTGATCAAATAGATAATTTCTTCTTTGATGTTAGATTCTTCAATAAAATCTGCCATGTAGTTCAGAAGCCATTTGAGGGAGGATGTAGAATACTTTGGAATATCAGATACAACAAATGTCTTAGAGATTCCTTCAACAAGATACATGAACCCAATATCTGGATTAGTGAACAATCTTTTCAGCCCAAACCTTTCAATATATACAGGTTCCAACAGATTTACTGTGTTAAGTCTGTATTCCAAAGCCAATTGAAAATCATGCTTTATGAAGAGATTCCTTATATATATTCCCAAGATTCTTCTAATCTCTGAGACTAACTCAGATTCACCTGAGTTAACACAAAAATACAAGATTGCCAACTTATCTTGTAGTCTTAGCTTGTAAACATCAAACTGAGTGAATTCACACAAAGTACCATCTCTTCTTTCTGCTCCAAATCTGAATATAGTCAAATCATTCTGAATTGATTTTGATATGCATCTGATCTTCTTTATTAAAGTTGAATCATGAAAATTATGAACACCATGATTCTGAATAAAGTTCTTCACTTGAACAATATGATCTTCAGACCATTCATCATTCAGAAAGTCTTCCAACTTTGCAAAATTCATACTTCTTTTGTACATGAAGCAATAAGTGTCTTCAGGAAATATCAGGCTGCTTTCTCCAGAAATAAACACATTTTCCTTTTCAAACACTTGATCCAATACAGGTTCTTCAAGTACTGGAAGATCTATTTTAGGAATGATAATACAAGGTCTGATCCTAACTTCAAATTTTCCTGAGAAAGCAATTAGAATTTCATCAACAATTTCAATTCCTTACATATGAGCTAAATCAAATTCCAATTCAACTCTTTCATCTGGTTGTTCAAAAAAATTTCTGAAGATAGAAAATCTGTTGTCCAAAAGTCTACACTCCAGACTTCTTGGATAGTTCAGAAAGACATGCACCCAACATAATTGATTCACAATATTCCATAATCTTTCAGAAGCACTTCTGAACTCTTCACTCAGAAGTTGTTGAGGCTTCCAAATTACTAAAGCTTTTATTTCTTCTGAGCTTTCTCCCATATTTACACCAATCATATCCTCTTCAAACATGATCACATCAGAAAGATCACTTGCTTCTCCAATCACATCTTTAAAAGCAAGGTATTCCCTTAGCATTTCCTCATTAGAGTCTGGAATTATATCTGTGTTATCTGAGCCCAAGTTACCTTCAGAATCAAGAGATAACTTTTCTGTTTCATACCCTTCTTCTATCATTTCTTCAGAAGAATGATCATTTGTCTCTTGTGCCTCATGTTCTGCAGATAAAATATCTTCTATAGCTTCTGAGACTTTATTTGATTCTTCACCAACATTCTGAGTATCTTCAGAGGTCTTCTCAGAATTTTGAACTTGATCATTTACATTAGTTTGTGGTTCAGATACTCTCTGTCTTCTCTCCCCCTCTTGATTATCAGGATCCTGATCATCAAGACTCCTTTTAAAAGTATCTGATTGAGATCTGCATTCTAGAGCAGATAATCTTGTGCTTAACTCTGTCTGAGAACTCTGAATGGATGATAGCTGATGTAGAATCTGAGAAATATCATCTTTTGTTGCATAAACTTGTTGAGCAGAAGAAGAAGAAGTCTGAAAATCTTTCAGAGAAGAAACTGATGAAGCCACTTCAGAAAAAGCTGTCAGAAGTGCTTGTTTAAAAATATTCAGATCATTAGAAGACTGGATTTGAAAATCATTCAGCCTGTTCACCATACTTTCCCCATGTTGTTCCAACCTATCCTCCAACACCTTTTGGGTTTTATCCGTCAATTCCTTGATATCCTTCTGAATCTTTGCAAATTCAGAAGTACATAAATCTTTGAATTCTGTGAATTCAGAAGATGTGGGTAAGATGCCAAGATCAACAGATGAACTTGTTTTCAGACCTTCAGAAGAAGGCTGGCCTGTATGAGCCACGAAGGCATCATGAACCACATTTGATTCTGTTAATGGGGCTTTTGTGATGTTCACCCCACCAGGTCTTCCAACTAATCCTTGATATCCAGAGATAGGAATATCTATAGTTGTTGATGCAATGTGACAAACACTTTGCTTAGGAACATCTGAAAGATGTGTGCTAGTGTGACCGGATGCCACATTAAGTGGTTCAGAAGGCTGAAAGTTGAGTGGACACTCAGACTCAACGTGCTCAAAACTATGAAGGGGGGACATATATCCTTCATTTTCAACAAAAGGAACCTCCAATTGGGGTCCTAATGGATTATAAGCTGCTTGCCCCATTTGTGTTGATGAAACACCCTTCTATTGAGAGATGGGTGAGTGGCTGGGGGGGTTAACCAAGGTTGCCATGGGCTCACTGGCTGTTTCAATATTATCCACCAAAGAATGTGAAATAATAGTAGATGTGGGTGCCCGGCTGGTAACAGGTGGTTCACAGGTTTGTTTTTCTTTTACCTGTGTTCTCCCCTCATCAATTCTTTGTCTTACCCTTCTACCCAGTCTCTCAGTTTCATTTTTCCTCTTCACTTGTTGAGGTTGTTCTCCCCCATGAACATCCTCCCCTCTCTTTCTAGTAATTGTAGACTTTCTTGCATGATCACCACTCTGGTTTGAATCAGGGGAAGGGCCTACTGGTTGAGGTAATCCCATAGATTCTAAATGCTCACTCCCAATCCTAGCGGATGAACTTACAAGATCAAGTAAATGAGAAGGAAGTGGAAGTGCATTTGGAAATTGAATTTTTGCATTTGGTGGTCTTAAACTGCCCATAGTAAAGATAGGAACATGTACCTCATGGGCTAGAACTGGAATTTTGAGACAGCCTTCATTGCACCTTTGATGAGTGTTTGAAAAAATCTCTGAAATGGTATGTAGTGAATGTGGACTTCTTCAAAATTGCATATTTGAGTTCATCAAAAATGAGACTAGCATAATCATAGTGTTTGTTGAAGGCAACTCCATGAAAGATAATCCTCCCATTTGCTGAAGCTTGATCCAAACTTGAGCTTTTTCCAGATAAGCAGGTATTCAGAATGGAAAATAAGCAATGCCAAATTGGAGGTAAACATTTTCTTCTAAAAGAGCTCAAAGCACTAAGATATTCAGAGTATCCCAAACTCATGAAATCTGATATCATTTCTGATGAAGATGGAATTGAATCATAACAGGTTTTCCCAAGAACCTCATCTGGTTTTGACAAATAGTGAAGGCTCCTAATATCATCTACAGAGATGCATACCTTGTAAGCATGGACATAGGAGACAATTTCATCTTCAGATTCATCAACCTCAGCATAATACCAGAATGGTTGAAGAAAAGAAACAGGAATAGAGAATTTCCTAGAAGGTAGAGTGCGCAGGGGATGTTTCTTCAGAATATTAATCAACATTACTTGATCATCAATGAAGTCTTTTGATTTGAAGTTCAGAGCACAATTATTTATTCTGATTTCTAGTAATTTCTCAGCAGGGACATAGAGTTTGGACATATCACTACTTTCATCACGAGTCTGGGATTCACTTTCAACAACATTTGATCCAGAAACAACATCAATTGGTGTAACTTGTGTTTCCCCAATTTTAGCAGTTGTCGGGTTAGGGTTAGGGTTAGGGTTAATGATAGGGTTTGAAGGTCCGGATTGATGAGTTGCAGTTGTGGCTGTGTCTTGAAGCATTTGATCATCATTTAGTGGGATTTCCAGTGTTCCAACCATTAATTTTTGAGGCACAATCTTGAATGAACCATCACTTGATGATCCATTGTTATCATTGAAACTCGAGGAAGCAGAAACCATGGCATTTGAAGTAGACATGATGTTGGAAGAACACGGATTGGTAATAGAAAGAAGATCAATAAACACAGAAAGATTTCTCAGAGAAAAGTTGCTAAAAAATGAAGATGATGAAGAATCCATTTGATTTATATGACTGGATAATCGCTGAAGGACACGTGGCCAAAAAGTAAATGTGATTAGAGTAGTAATCATCATTTATTAGGATAAATGAACCGTTTAATGGTCGTGTTTAAGAGAGATCCAATGAAATTAAAACACGTGGCACACGCTTAAGTGAAATATCAACGGGAAGTTAAGTTCTGAGAACAAGTTCAAAAACTTCATAAACAGTTCAGAACTTCTGAGAAGAAGTTCAGAAGTTTGAAAGAAAGACTTCAGATGAACTTCAGAACCTTTAAGTTTAGTTCAGAACTAAATATGGATTACGTTAGAACATTAAAAATCATTTAAAAATACAAACTTCTGAAAAATATAAATCATTTTGATAGTTCAGAAGTAGGTTTGAACAATTGAAAAAATATTTTATCTAAGGAAGTTTGTTCATTCTTCTTAGATATGAAGTCTAAGACTTGTAATCAGTAATTCAGATCTGTTTAGAAGGAAAGAGTAGTTGAAAAATATGACATTAATATCACTCCCCCTTGAATCATTAGCAACTATGATTCTCCCCCTTAAAAAATGCAATATTTTTCAAAGAAATAAGGGAATATTAAAGAAATGATTTTTTTTTGAAAAGTACTGAAAGACAATCAAGCTAGATCAAGAAGGATTATATTGCTGAGTTTGTTAAAAAAATAACATTCTGAATATAGAACTTTAGAAAATTTCTGAAGAACAAATTATTCAGAATGTGAAATAAGAAACCTCCGAATATAACTTCTAAATTTTGATTGATGCTTAATACTTACATAGACATATTCATCATGCCCAATTTACTTACCAAGAAGTTAAAACGTTTTTCATCAAGAGCTTTGGTAAATAAATCAGCTAACTGATAATCTGTCTGAACAAAAAACATTTCAATATTACCTTTTTCCACACGATCTTTGATAAAATGATATCGGACATCAATGTGCTTGGTTTTTGAATGCTGAACGGGATTGTCAGTGATGGCTATGGCATTCTTTGAATCACAATACAAAGGAATCCTTTTGAAAGTGTAACCATAGTCTTTTAGTTGAATTTGCATCCATATCACTTGTGAGCAATATATTGCAGCTGCTACATACTCAGCTTCTGCTGTAGAAGTAGAAACACAATTTTGTTTCTTTGAAGACCAACTAACCAGTCTATCACCCAGAAACTGACATGATCTAGAAGTGCTTTTCCTGTCTAATTTGCAACCACCATGATCTGCATCGGTAAATGTTGTTAGTTCAAAACTAGAATCCTTAGAATACCAAAGTCCCAATGAAGGAGAACCTTTTAGGTATCTAAGTATTCTTTTTGCAGCTAGAAGGTGTGATTCCTTAGGATTAGCTTGATATCTGGCACAAATACATGTAGCAAACATTATATCTAGTCTACTAGCAGTTAAGTAAAGCAAAGATCCAATTATGCCTCTGTACTTTTTCTGATCAATAGATTTTCCATTCAGATTAGGTTCTAACTTAGTTGCAGTGGCCATTGGAGTTTGAATACTTGAACAATCTGTCATGTCAAACTTCTTAAGTAAATCTGAAACATACTTAGATTGATTAATGAATATGCCAGTGGGAAGTTGTTTAACTTGAAGACCAAGGAAAAATGTCAACTCTCCCATCATACTCATTTCAAATTCAGTTTGCATGATTTTCTCAAAATTTCTACAAAACTTTGGATTAGTAGAGGCAAAAATAATGTCATCTACATATATTTGTATCAATATCATATCATCACCTTCCTTTTTCAGAAATAAAGTGGTATCAACAGTACCTCTTTTGAATTTAGAATTCAGAAGAAAAGTTGTAAGAGTGTAATACCATGCTCTTGGTGCTTGTTTAAGTCCATATAAGGCTTTGTCCAAAATATAAACATGATCTGGAAACTCTTTGCTTACAAAACATTCTGGTTGTTCAACATACACTTCTTCATGTAAAATGCCATTCAGAAATGCACATTTGACATCCATTTGAAATACCTTCATGTTTTTGTGAGCAGCATATGCAAGAAATATTCTAATAGCTTCTAATCTAGCAACAGGGGCAAAGGTTTCATCATAATCAATTCCTTCTTGTTGACAATATTCCTTAGCTACAAGCCTTGCCTTGTTTCTTACAACAATTCCATTTTCATCCTTTTTATTTCTAAACACCCATTTTGTGCCAATGACATATTTACCTTTTGGCTTTGGTATCAGTCTCTAGACCTTGTTTCTTTCAAATTGATTTAACTCATCCTGCATGGCTAAAATCCAGTCTGGATCTTGAAGTGCTTCATATGGCTTTTTGGGTTCCATGCTACTTAAGAAATTTACATACAGACACTCATTTGATGTTGCAGATCTTGTTTGAACACCTTTTGATGCATCTCCAATTATTTGATGCACTGGATGACAGGATGTCCATTTGTTCACATTTGGCAATGGTTGAACAGATAAAACATTATTCAGAGAATCATAATCATCAATAATTGCTTGAGTTTCAGTATCATGATTGATAGCTGAATGTAAATCTGAAGACTCCCCCTCAAATGGAAAATTCTGAATTGGTTCAGAACTTTGATGTACATGTTCAGAAATATCTTGAATAGGTTCAAAAACAACTTGAATTGGTTCATAAACAACTTGAACTGGTTCAGAAGTTGGATGTACATTTTCAGAAGTTGTAAGTTCTGAATTGAGGTAGAGATTTGTGGTGCTGATGTACTTGAAATTTGTATTTCTGAAATGTCTTGATCATTTGTTTTTCTGAGAAGAGAAGGATTTTGATAATCTGCAGAAACATTTACAGAAATATCAAATAAATCTTGACATAAATTGTCTAAATTTGTTTTAAGTAAAGTTTGAGATTCAGAAGTAGAGTTTGTCTGATTATATTCTGAGTCCAAACTTTCAGAAGTTGGTTTATGTGCGAGTTCTGAACTGTCTTGTTCAGAAGTCAATGTTGGTTCATGAAATCTGACATTTGTAGTTTCAATGATCCTTTGAGTTCTTTTAATGAGTACTCTATAAGCTTTGGATCTTTGGGAATAGCCAACAAAAATACCAGCTACACCTTTTGGTGCAAATTTGTCAAGATGCTGAGTATCATTCTTTAGAAAACAACTGCAACCCTATTGAATATCTTCTTAGGAATTGCCATGGTGAGTAGAGTCAATGCTCTTCTATAAACTTTCATTTGAGCCTTTTCAGCTGGATTGTACATTCCATGACTCTTCTTGATTCTTGATGCAGGGATTTCAGGGGTGGATTCAGTTCTGGGAACAGCTGGAATCTCAACAAATACCTCTAGTGGGCCATTTGTGATTGATTGCATTAAGGCTTCATCTATGTTATCCAAGAATTGAATCATCCTGATTCTCCATTGATGATATTCTCCCAAGAAGAGAGTTGGTGGTTTCGTTTCAGATCCGATTGAGACTATTTCTTTAGACATCTTTGATTGTTAGAAGATCGAGAATTCACCTGTGTTGAATTTGAATTTTGTAGATCAAGAACACCAAGAACTGTCAGATCTGACAAGTTCTTTCACAATTCTTCAAAAACAGATGAATTGGCTCTGATACCAATTGTTAGGACCCAAACAATCAAGATAATAATATATGGAAAGATTGTAGACAGGAATGTGATAGCCAAATGTAATATGTATTGATTGAATGTATAGTATTACAGAATATGTCTTTACAATGATAATGGAAAACATTAGTTCTAACTATCTAACAACCTATCTATTTATACATACAAGAGAAAGACTAAAGTAACAGTACAAAATGTGACAGAAAAGTTCAGAACAGGTTCTGAACTCCTTCAGATCTTCTTCAGAAGTGTCTTCAGAACTTCTTCAGAACCCAGTCTCTTTTGAAGCTATCTTTATATCTCTATCAGGTACCGTTCACACGCGGCCAAAAGCATGGTTGCTTTTGAACAAAGGACAAGCTTCCAATAAAAGCTTGACATGTGACATATACCTTTTGTCTTGCATTAATTGCAAACGGGTATAAATAGATGGAGATTCCTTCTTCATCTTTATGCATGCTACTTTCTCTTTCTAAAACCTTTGCTTCTTTTCTTTCTCACTTCCATGTGCATCAAACTGTGTGATATCTTAAATTACAATAGAATAGGTTTATTATCTTGTTCTAATTTTGCTTGTAACTGTAAACTTGTTTATTCAATATAAACTAATTTAAAAACTAAAAATCTGTGAGTTTGTATTCAACCCCCCCCCCCCCAACCCTTCTATAATCTGTTTCTATATCCTTTAACTCTTGTAGACTCTTTTGGGACCAATAAGGACCCTGATGGGAAACCAATCAATGTCACTGCCTATATAGGAATGATCGTCTCCCTGCTGTATCTTAAAGCTAGCCGACCTGATATCATGTATTCTACCTATTTCTATGCACGATATCAAGCTGAACCCAAGGAATCCCACCTGATTGCTAACTAGTTATACCAATACTCAGATATCTGAAAGGAACTCCTAATTTGGGAAACCAATATTCAGATATCTGAAAGGAACTCCTAATCTGGGTCTTTGGTATCACAAGGGCTCGGGGTTCAATCTAACTGGTTACTCTGATAGTGATTTTACAGGTTGTAAGATTGATAGGAAGAGCACCACTGGTGGCTGTCAGCTACTAGGTGGTAAGTTGGTAAGTTGGACAAGTAAAAAGCAAAACTCAGTGTCCACATCAACTTCTGAAGCTGAATACGTAGCCGCTGGAAGTTGTTGTACCCAAATCCTATGGATTAGGAACCAACTCAGAGGCTATGACCTCAAGCTCTCTAAATTCTCTATCTACTATGATAGCACTAGTGCTATCGCTATTGCAAATAACCTTGTACTTTACTAAAACCGAGCATTTTAAGATCAGATATCACTTTATTAGAGATCATGTTATGAATGGTAAAATTGAACTTTATTTTGTACCCACTGAATATCAACTCACTGACCTTTTCACTAAACCTCTTGATGATTAGATTCAATCTATTAATCAGCGAACTTTGTATGTTAAACGCTGAAGAATGAAAATTCTCAGTGATTAACCTTATTTAGTGATAACATGTCTTTCAATCCAACTACTCATCACCTGCACTCTGATTAAGAAATACAAGTATCTTGCCAAGGTATGTTCTTCCTTCCTTACACTCTCTGAATGTCATCTTATTAAGAGAATAGATCTCAAAAGAGAAAACCCATCACTGACAATACATTATTGTCAATGATAAGGAATTTAAAGAGATAATGATTAACATTTATTATTTAAATGATAATCTTATCATTTTTCCAAAAGAAAAGGATACGTTAGACTTTTTTTTGACACACGACGGACCTTAACATTTCCTATCCCATCAAACCCTAGGAACGTGCAATAGGTAATCATTACTTTTTCAAAAAGCTAAAACCGTCGTTTAGCATTCTTCTCTATCTGCTTTCTCTCTCATCGATCTATATAAGGAAAATTCATTTCCAGTTCACTCGTTACGTGCTCATATTCTCCTAAGCATAAGTTTGAAATTCTCTCTGCATTTCTCAAGAACACACACTTGTGCGTTTTTCTCACTTTCCACTTTTCTCAAGGTTTGATCTTTCTTTTTACTACCTTTAATGTATGAACAACAACTTAAATGTTGTTTATAACTTCTACTCATCTTCTATAACACTTTGTTATAAAGATTTTTACTTTAAATCTGATTCTTGAACGTCATAACTTTATAAAAACCTGTTTTAAGATTTTTCTTAGAACAGAAGATATTTTGGTCTATTTTGATCAAAAATCTCATCTAAACTTTTTCTCAAATCTATTTATGGTATGTTTTTATACCAATAATAAACACTTTGGTACCATTTTACTAAAACTTTGTTTAAACATTTTTTTTAAATATGCCAAATAACAAGATGCATACTCTCCTACTGCACACTCTACCTGTTGCGAACAAAGAGGGGAGAAATTTGCCCAAGAGCTCGCCGATGCACTCCTCCATGAGGATACCCATCAGCAACAACCACCCATCATCGTTGAAGAAGATGTTGATGAAGATGATGAAGAAGATGATGATGATGATAATGATGAAGAAGAAAACATCCCTCGTCGATCATTTGGAAACAATGATGATGATGACGATGATGACATTCCCGTCAACGTCTCCAACTTCTTTGTTCATAACCGTCCACAATCTAGAGTGGTTTTCATAGAACCTTTGGGGGACAGGCCACCTCCTAGTCAGGAGCAGTCTGATCCCTTAGGGAAGAAAAAACAAGTGATCGATCTTGATCCCACTTCAACAAATTCTGAGGGCGAGCTTTTCACTTAGGTATGCCTTCCTCTTGTTTCGTACATTCCTCCCTCTGAAACTCAAACACTCTCTACCTATCCTCCACAGACCTTCGTCTCTGATGAACCCCTATCTTCTTCTACCATTCTCAGTGATCCCTGTTCCCCAGAGGTTTCTCCATTTTCCACTAAAGATCAGTTCTTGTATATATTCGACACTGAATCTGAAGAAGAAGAACGCCTTATCCAAAGGCATGTACATAAACAGTCAATCCCTGAACCAAAAGAAGAAGAAAGAAGGGCGAACTTCATAAGAGATCTTGAATTGGCCAGAGTAAAAAAATCCTTTTCGTACCTCTAAGCTAGAAGCCCCTATTCCAATTAGCGTCGATGATGAGTTCTTCTTTTGTCTCCTGAAGAACGAGCTGAAGCCCTAGAACCTCAGCAACGTAGGGATGAAGAAATAAAGCAAGCTCATGAAAGTCTCAGAGTTGCTCAAAAGATGGTTCGAGAAGAAACAATAAGAGCCCAACGTCAAAGACACGCTGAAGAAAGGAGTGAGCGAGTTGCTGAGAAGGTAGCTGAAAAGAAACTGACCAAAGATAACTTAAGAGTTAATCCTATTGTAGCACAAAAGAAGATTTTGCAAGCCCTAAATAGAGAGAATGAAGAACCAAAGGATGTTGAACTTGAATGGTGTACTAAAGAGGTTGATTTTCTCATTCGCTCCGCAAGAATTACTCGTTTAACTATCCAAGGACGAAAATTAAGAAGAGATCTAATGTTACACACCAGTCTTGAAAACACACACTTAATGATTTAAAACTTTAATTAATCGTCTTTTAACTTCCAAAGTACGGAATATTAATTTTTAAACCAACCTCGGAAATGTCCGTTTTAAATCTGTGTTAAACTTGTTTTCAACCCAAAAAAAAAATAAACTTTCCAGAAATTTAAACCAACCAACAAAAACTAAATACAAACCAAAGTTATAACTATTACAATAAGGTCGGGGACATATCTACCGGTATACTATTATATATACAAAATATACCAAAACATAACCACATATACCAAAAGTGTGATTCAACTTCTCGACCTTAACCCGAATCACATCAACTTGTTTTTCCCTTTATCAACGTCACCTAAATTTCCTGGTAAAAATGATAAATAATCCACGGGTAAGCGATTGCTTAGTGAGCTAAATACATTAACATGGTTATATGATGATCGTATGTGTGTGTGTATATATATATATATATTTACTAGGATAACATAATTTGAACCAATTAAAACCAATATAAAGCAAAGAAAACCAAATAAGCATACCGAACCCGAGACATGTGAGATATCAAATAAACCGATCAAAAATCCAAGAACCAAACATTGATTGACTGAATATCAACATACGAGCATAAGCCAAGTAAGTCAAGAGCATAATATACGATTGATAAACAAGATTTATATATATATATATATATTACCAAGTGCGTTGAACGTATCCATGGTAAACTTCCAAAATATCCATATCTCTTATAACTTACATAACCATATGCGAATAATCATGATATTAAGAGTCAATGCACCCGCCCGCACTTCTCCTTCCGGGTACGTGCCAAATCATGTACTCATGCTCACGTCCTATCCACTCGGTAATGAGTACTACAAACTAGTATGTCTCACCCGTCCTCCGTCTCCTAGGGGCTGTCGACATACACCGATCTTCCAGCATACTACACAAAGTAGTACCCATACTCACGGTATTCCAAGACACCAATAAAACATATACGAACGATTTATGGGTCCGGGAAACGACCGACATTGCGGAACACCACATGGAACAAGAACCGACACCGAAGGAACATTAAAATGTCAAACCAAGACCAAATGATTTATATTCAAGTATAATACAAGGAAAACACACACATATATACAAGCACGTATATAAACAACTAATATATTTAACTCTTAGTGCTATCGGTAGTCAACCGGAAGTCAATTCGAAAGCTATGTCCCAATTTCGTTATCCCATATTGATGTATCCTCCAAATACAACCAACAAGTTTCAAATGATCCCTGGAGTGAGTTCAACAAGTATAATGAGCTTTGGACAACAATTACTCAAGATAATAACTTAACTAGTTAACTCCTTACTTGTATTTTCTATGACAGCTCTCTGTTTCTTCCTTATTTTACCCCACTTAAACTCCAAATCATCTAATGACTTCTACATATGAAATATAATAGATTTTCAATTCTTTCATATGGAACTGACCTCATATTTTTAGAATTTGTTTTTGATTTTATATGAATTTTGCAACACAGCAGCTACATGCTATCAAATTCAGTTTGACAACATGGTACAAAGTGCACTTTTTACCTATCTTAAAGTTGTAATTAGATCATGGTACCTGAAGATGAAATAAACTAGACATTTCTACCTTTCAAATGTCTCTGGACTCACCATTATACGATTTTTCTATGATTTTATACAAGTTTTCTAAAACAGGGTAAAAACATTGACTTTCAAGTCTCAAAGTACTCATTTTTATCATTTCAAGCTCAATTCCATACCATTTTGTACCAAATCCAAAAGTTTATCTTCAAATAGCATAATCTTCATAAAATATTCAGAAAGCTAAGCTCTTTTAATCAAAATCATCATTTTCACATCTTTGACTTTGAAAAGTCAAACATTCATACTTTCATCCAACAAGTTCAACTAATTCTTGTAATTTTACCCATCATTTTTACTAATTAACAACATATATATCTTAATCTACTCAAAATACCAAGATATTAACAACTTCACATCAAACCCTAACCCTAATCCCCATCAAATGAAGCAATACATGAACAAGACAAATATAAGAGTTTATACTTTCAATTTCTTGTTTGATTGATTCACCATAAATGGTGTTAAATCATCTTCTATGTGTGTGAAATCACACCTCCATAACTCCAGAAGTTTATAGAAGTAAAATGGGGCAAAAATGGTGTAAAAATGGAGATTTCTTCATTTAAAGTCGTGATTACCCGGTTTGGGGCGGGTTGACCTGATTGGGTTGACCCATTTGACCATCAAACACTAAAAACATCATAACTTTTCGCTCGGACCTCCGTTTTCGATGAGGTTTTCGCCTACGCGTTCGTAACAAGATAATCTATAAGTTACAATAAAAAGAAATTCCAGAAAAGATCTCCCAATAACAGCAGTTTTAGATATTTGTACGCGTTATGCTTTCCTTTGTAATTTTGACGTTTTTGGTTTTTGGCTCGGAATCTCGTAAAACTTTTCTGACACCTCCAACATCTCCTAATAGGTCCAAAACTTAGTTCCAAATCTTAACATCCCATAAAACACCCACCGTTTGAGTTTCGTGCGCGTGAGATACCGAAATAGCAACGTACTTTGTAAAACGTGGATAAAATGCAATCTATACGACTTATTCGACTTCCGACACTTCTAACACTTCATATTAACTTATTCAAAGGTATTACAACCTTTACATCACCATTTATCCCATCCGTTCAAGGTTTGGGTAGATTTTTCCCATTTAGGCACTCCAGTTACCTACCCAATTTCTATTAAACAATGTATTTTGTATTGGTGAATCTTCACATCATCTAATTAGGTCATTTGTAAGGTGTGAACACCAATCTTACGTCTTACATCTCATTCCAACTATGAGTTCCACTTATAGCTCATTAGTACACTAAGCATTTAACAAGTTCTAATTTAAAATTGTTTATACACAATTAACACATAAAATATATTTTAACATATAATTCATATTTAGAATCACTAACTAAGAATATTTAGGAGGGTGGATGTTCCAAATACCTCCTCCTTTTGGAGATTCCGTCCTCGGAATCGTCATTGCTCGAACAAGGTCAGGTACTTCGCCATCATTTCTTCTTTATTCTCCCAAGTCCAATTTGGCCCACAGTGATGTTTCCACTTAACCAGTACCAGTTCCACAACCTTGTTGTGTAGATTCACCGTTCGTTCATTTAATATAGCCTCGGGTTCTTCAATGTATCTCAGTTTCTCGTCTACCTTGACTTCTGTTAGTGGAACAACCTACTCGTGTTTACCTAGATATTTCCTTAGATAACCAACATGAAAAACATCATGGATACCTGTTAGTTCTTCCGGCAGCTCAAGCTGATATGCTTGCTTTCCAACACATTCCAATATCTTGAATGGCCCAATGAAACGAGGGCTAAGTTTACCCTGCTTTCTGAATCGGAGTACACCACGCCATGGAGAAACCTTCAGCATTACTAGGCCCCGTACTGAGAACTCGATTGGTCTTCGGCGGCAATCCGCATAAGATTTCTGTCGATCTTGAGCAGCTATCATCCTTTCCCGTATAACTTGAATCTTGTCGTGGGTGATCTGTACTAAATCAGGACCGGCAAGCATCTTTTCTTTTGTTTCCTGCCAACATAAAGGCGTACGACACTTACGTCCATACAAAGCCTCAAATGGTGCCATTCCAATCGTCGAATGATAACTATTATTGTAAGAGAACTCCACAAGAGGTAAATGAGTATCCCAGTTCCCACCAAACTCAATAGCACACGCACGCAACGTATCCTTGAGAGTTTGTATCGTGCGTTCTGATTGACCGTAGGTTTGTGGATGATAAGCAGTGCTAAGTGCAATCCACGTTCCCAATTCATGCTGTTGACCGGTCCAGAATTTGGAAGTGAATCGAGAATCACGGTCAGAGATAATCTTTAGAGGTACTCCGTGACGGGAAATGATTTCATCGATATACAACCGTGCCCATCGATCCATAGAATAAGATTCTCGAACGGGAAGAAAGTGAGCACTCTTAGTCAATTGGTCCACAATAACCCAGATGCTGTCATGCTTTCGGGAGGTCTTTGGAAGTTTAGTCACAAAATCCATAGTGAGTTCCTCCCACTTCTAGACAGGTATATCAAGAGGCTGTAAACTTCCATATGGTTTTTGATGTTCGGCCTTTACCTGTAAACATGTGACACACTTTTCAACGTAACGACCGATATCAACTTTCATTCCTGGCCACCGATAATCAGTACGTAAGTCGTGGTACATTTTCGTACTTCCCGGATGAACGGATAATCTCGACTTATGCTCCGACAAGATAATTTCTCGTAAGCCTCCGAGTCTCAGAACCCAAATTCGGGTCTTAAATACATTGAGACCACGACTATCTTCGGATAAAGAGTCTATGTAACCAACCATGCGTTCAGATTTAATATGTTCAGGTTTCGAAGCCTCCATCTGCCACTTCCAAATATCGTCTACGAGTATAGATTTGATCGACATGTGAGTGATAGCATAACATATAGATCCTACATACGTTTTCCGACTTAAAGCATTTGCCACTACTTTGGCTTTACCTGGATGGTAGAGAATCTCACAGTCATAATCTTTGATTAGTTCCATGGCTCGTTGTTGACGCATGTTCAGATTTTTCTGATCGAATATGTACTTCAAACTCTTATGATCAGTGTATAACTGACATTTTGTGCCATAAAGATAATGACGCCACAGTTTCAAGGCAAACACGACAGCTGCCAACTCAAGATCATGCACGGGGTAATTCTTTTCATACTCTTTCAGTTGTCGAGAGGCATATGCAATCACTTTACCTCACTGCATTAGTACACAACACAATCCCAGTTTGGATGCATCACTATACACAACCAAGTCTTCATTGCCTTCAGGAAAAGCAAGAATTGGAGCGTGAGTCAAACAATCTTTCAAGGTCTAAAATGCGGTCTCCTGAGATTCGGTCCATACAAAGTTTATATCTTTTCGAGTAAGAGAAGTAAGAGGGACGACGATCTTTGAGAAGTTACAAATAAATCGTCGGTAATAACCCGCTAAACCAAGAAAACTTCGTACTTCTAAGGCATTCTTAGGTTGTTCCCATTTCTGTATTGCCTCGATCTTGGATGGATCCACGGAAACACCATTGAAAGATATTGTATGCCCCGAAAATTGTACCTGACTGGCCAGAATTCACATTTCGAGAACTTGGCATATAACTGTTCCTTCCTTAGCAACTCCAACATTTCTCTAACTTGCATGGAATGATCAGCCTCGGTCTTAGAATACACCAAGATATCATCAATAAAGACAATAATGGACTTATCGAGCATTGGGCGACACACTCGATTCATTAAGTCCATGAAGGCTGCAGGTGCATTCGTCAGTCCAAATGGCATGATAAGGAACTCATAATGCCCATATCGTGTGCGGAAAGCTGTCTTAGGCACGTCCTCCTCACGTACCTTAACCTGATGATATCCAGATCTCAAGTCTATCTTTGAGAAATAACTAGCACCTTAAAGTTGATCAAATAGATCATCAATACGAGGCAAAGGGTACTTATTCTTGATGGTTACCTTATTCAGCTCACGGTAATCTATTCACATTCGAAATGATCCGTCTTTCTTTTTGAGAAACAATACAGGAGCACCCCAAGGTGAAGTGCTCGGTTGAATGAAGCCCTTATCCAACAGTTCCTGTAATTGGCTCATCATTTCCTTCATCTCGGCAGGTGCGAGCCGATATGGTGATTTAGCAATAGGAGCGGCTCCGGGTAACAAATCAATCCGGAACTCTACTTGCCTCTCCGGTGGTAACCCAGGCAGATCATCGGGAAAGACGTCAGGGTATTCGCATACAATCGGTACTTCCTTCACCGTTTTCTTTGCCTTCTTGGATAAATCTAGAACATAAGCAAGGAAAGAAGAACACCCTTTCGTTATTTAACGTCGTTTTTTAAGCAAAGAGATTACGTTTATATCTCCGAGTCGTCGCTCACCGTACACATATCGGTAATCTCTGTCATTACTTGGTATTTTGAGCATCCGTTGGGAACAAATGATATCGGCATTGTTCTTCGCCAACCAATCCATATCGATAACGATGTCAAAGCCTCGAATATCCACCGGTATCAAATCTATAGAGAACTCATGGTCATTTAATACTAGAGTGCAATCTCTGTATACTTTGTCAGCTACAAGAGTGGTACTGTTAGCCGTATCAACAGAAAACGGTTTATGAAGCATAGAAGGCATAGAGTCAAGATATCGAACGAAATAATGTGAAACAAAAGAATTCGTAGCTCCAGAATCAAACAATATGCGTGCAGGTCTAGAATCCACAAAGAAAATACCAGTGACGACATCGGGTGCATTGCGGGCCTCCTCAACGGTAATATGGAATGCACGGGCACGAGCTTTGGGTACCTCCTTTTGAATGGAAGCACCAATAGTCATCGATCGTTGTACATAAGCTTTACTTTCATCTCATTTCATACGAGGACAATCCCTTTGCCTATGTCCCAAAGTTCCACAAGAATAACATGCATTGTTCTTTTCAGGGCAACTGGTACGGATGTGGCCCACTTCTCCGTAACAGTAACACTTTATAGTCGATTGATCGACATTTCATCGACCTTGATGAGGCTTGCCACATTTCTAACAAGCGTATGGCATATTCGACTGAAACAAAATCATATTTAGTTCAACTATTCATATATTATAAATGCCTGAGGTGGTACACGCGGAGTAGCATGAGATAGTGCTATTCTCGAATTGAAAAATCGAGAAGGTCTGTGTGATGGCAATGAAACTGTTCTATCAACCTATTGCCTTTTCAGCGGTGGAACTGGGTTATCGTCATATCGTGTCAAGTTGTGCTCACGTCGACGAGCATACTCAACAGCTCTATTAAAATCTGGGATTTCGCGATTTGCGACAAAATCTCGAATTTCTCTTCGCAACCCATCCAGAAATGGTCAATTCTGTCACGCTCGGATGTCAGAAACCTAGAAGCGAATCGTGCTTTCCGGTTGAATTGAGTTTCATATTCCATAACTGACATAGTCCCTTGCTTCAGCTCCATGAACTCCTTTTCCAATCTTCTCTATAAGTCAGCTGGGCAGTACTGATCATAGAATCGAACTCGAAAGGACTCCCAAGTCATGGTCTCTCTTGTGTCTTTGTCCAAAGAAACAAAGGTGGCATTCCACCATGTAAGAGCACGATCTGTAAACATGGCGGTCGCATAGGTAACTTTATCTTCATCCCAGACCTGTGAGATTCGAAACACTTTTTCGGTATTCTGTAGCCATTGTAATGCCTCAATAGGATCGGTGTGTCCAGTGAATTCGACGGCACCACAACCACGAAAAACTTTAAATGAAACTCAATCTGTTTTGGGCTTTGACAAGTCTCCTATGACCTTTTCCTTGCCCTTATCGGTAAGCTTCGGAGCAGACAACGGATCACGCATCTCAGATATGCGTTGTTCGATATCATGGCGTTGTTGTTCCAACGCATTTTGTACACACGTAGTTAGATGTTTCATCATTCTCTCTGCACGGGAGATAGTGGTTTTTCATCATCATTCAATGGAAAATTTGGAGCGTTCTCTCCAACATAAGCATTCGACGGCGTGTGACTAGCGGCATCACCATCGGCCATTGTACTGAAAAACAAATAATTCAGAGCATTAAATAAAATTTTACTCCTGGTCCCCTACCCAACCTAGGTCTCTCCTATAAGTCTACATTCCGTACAAAACATAACCTAGTTACTATAAAATATCAACACCTAGTTTAAGTCTAAGTACCAAATCTGATACCTAGTTCACTTAAGCTACTGCTCTGATACCATATTTGTTACACACTAGTCTTGAAAACACACACTTAATGATTTAAAACTCCAATTAATCAGCTTTTAACTTCCAAAGTACGGAATATTAATTTTTCAACCAACCTCGGAAATGTCCGTTTTAAATCTTTGTGTTAAACCTGTTTTCAACCCAAAAAAAAAATAATGTTTCCAGAAATTTAAACCAACCAACAAAAACTAAATACAAACCAATGTTATAACTATTACAATAAGGTCGGGGACATATCTACCCGTATACTATTATATCTACAAAATACACCAAAACGTAACCACATATACCAAAAGTGTGATTCAACTTCTCGACTTTAACCCGAATCACATCAACTTGTTTTTCCCTTTATCAACGTCACCTAACTTTCCTATAAAAATGATAAATAATCCACGGGTAAGCGAATGCTTAGTGAGCTAAATACATTAACATGGTTATATGGTGATCGTATGTGTGTGTGTGTGTGTGTATATATATATATATATATATTTACTAGGATAACGTAATTTGAACCAATTAAAACCAATATAAAGCAAAGAAAACCAAATAAGCATACCGAACCCGAGACATGTGAGATATCAAATAAACCGATCAAAAATCCAAAAACCAAACATTGATTGACTGAATATCAACATACGAGCATGAGCCAAGTAAGTCAAGAGCATAATAAACGATTAATAAACAAGATTTATATATATATATATATTACTAAGTGCGTTGAACGTATCCATGGTAAACATCCAAAATATCCATATCTCTTATAACTTACATAACCATATGAGAATAATCAAGATATTAAGAGTCAATGCACCCGCCCGCACTTCTCCTTCCGGGTACGTGCCAAATCATGTACTCATGCCCACCTCCTATCCACTCGGTAATGAGTACTACAAACCAGTATGTCTCACCCGTCCTCCGTCTCCTCGGGGCTGTCGACATACACCGATCTTCCGGCATACTACACAAAGTAGTACCCATACTCACGATATTCCAAGAGACCAATAAAACATATACGAACGATTTATAGATCCGGGAAACGACCGACATTGCGGAACACCACACGGAACAAGAACCGACACCGAAGGAACATTCAAATGTCAAACCAAGACCAAATGATTTATATTCAGGTATAATACAAAGAAAACACACACGATATACAAGCACGTATATGAACAAGTAATATATTTAACTCACAGTGCTATCGGTAGTCAACCGGAAGTCAATTCGGAAGCTATGTCCCAATTTCGTTATCCCATATTGATGTATCCTTCAAATACAACCAACAAGTTTCAAATGATCCCTGGAGTGAGTTCAACAAGTATCATGAGCTTTGGATAACAATTACTCAAGATAATACTTTAACTAGTTAACTCCTTACTTGTATTTTTCATGATAGCTCTCTGTTTCTTCCTTATTTTACCCCACTTAAACTCCAAATCATCTAATGACTTCTAAATATCAAATATAGTAGACTTTCAATTTTTTCATATGGAACTGAACTCATATTTTTAGGATTTTTCTTTGAGTTTATATGAATTTTGCAACACACGACTACATCTTGTCAAAATTGATTTTGACAAAGATTGTACAAAGTGAACCTTTTACCCCTCTTAAAGTTGTAATTAGATCATGGTACCTGAAGATGAAATAAACTAGACATTCCTACCTTTCAAATGTTTCTGGACTAACCCTTATACGATTTTTTTTATGATTTTATACAATTTTTCTAAAACAGGGTAAAAACATTGACTTTCAAGTCTAAAAGTAGTCATTTGTATCATTCCAAGCTCAATTCCATACCATTTCGTACCAAATCTAAAAGTTTATCTTAAAATAGCATAATCTTCATAAAATATTCAGAAATCTAAGCTCTTTTCATCAAAATCATCATTTTGACATCTTTGACTTTGAAAAGTCAAACATTCATACTTTCATCCAACAAGTTCAACTAATTCTTGTAATTTTACCCATCATTTTTACTAATTAACAACATATATATCTTAATCTACTCAAAATACCAAGATATTAACAACTTCACATCAAACCCTAACCCTAATCCCCATCAAATGAAGCAATACATGAACAAGACAAACATAAGAGTTTATACGTTCAATTTCTTGTTTGATTCACCATAAATGGTGTTAAATCATCTTCTATGTGTGTGAAATCACACCTCCATAACTCCAGAAATTTATAGATGTAAATTGGGGCAAAAATGGTGTAAAAATGGAGTTTTCTTCACTTAAAGCCGTGATTACCCTGTTTGGGTCGGGTTTGACCCGACTGGGTTGACCCATTTGACCATCAAACACTAAAAACATCATAACTTTTCGCTCGGACCTCCGTTTTCGATGAGGTTTTCGCCTACGCGTTCGTAACAAGATAATCTATAAGTTACAATAAAAAAAATCCAGAAAAGATCTCCCAATAACAGCAGTTTTAGATATTTGTACGCGTTATGCTTTCCTTTGTAATTTTGTCTTTTTTGGTTTTGGGCTCGGAATCTCGTAAAAACTTTTCCGACACCTCCGACAACTCTAATAGGTTCAAAACTTTGTTCCAAAGCTTAACATCCCATAAAACACCCACCGTTTGAGTTTCGTGCGCGTGAGATACCGAAATAGCAACGTACTTTGTAAAACGTGGATAAAATGCAATCTATACGACTTATTCGACTTCCGACACTTCTAACACTTCATATTAACTTATTCAAAGGTATTCCAACCTTTACATTACCATTTAGCCCATCCGTTCAAGTTTTGGGTAGATTTTTCCGATTTAGGCACTCCAGTTACCTACCCAATTTCTATTAAACAATGTATTTTGTATTGTGAATCTTCACATCGTCTAATTAGGTCATTTGTAAGGTGTGAACACCAATCTTACATCTTACATCTCATTCCAACTATGAGTTCAACTTATAGCTCATTAGTACACTAAGCAGTTAACAAGTTCTAATTTAATATTTTTTTATACACAATTAACACATAAAACATGTTTATAATTACTAACTAAGAATATTTAGGAGGGTGGATGTTACATCTAAGGAAAACAATAACCATGTTTAGAGGAAGTAGAAGCGAAGAAGAAGAAGAACCCCAATTCCTAAAGTTCTACGGATTCTCTGAATGGCTAGAAATCAGAGATGCCATTCAGCAATCCAAATCCCAATTCAAAGGCGTTGTATAAAGATATAAAGGTTAGCTATTGCAAAGGATATCAGAACATGTCAGCATTCCTCCTTTCCCTGAGAAATCCAATAAGAGAAGATCTAAGTCCGATGCTGAAGAAGGTCCATCGTTTAGAAATGAACATGAGACTAAATTCAACTTTGACAGTCTCTTTGCCCACCTCATTATCCATGGCATTTCAATTCTCAATACATCCCTGCCTGAGGTGAGAAAATATGAAAAAATTGAGATCACTACTCTCCCTGAAGCGGGAATGGCATTTCTAGGAAATGATGGGCAAACAAGGTTTCTCAGTAATACGGAGATTCGAAAAGCTCCATCAAAGCTCATTAAAATCATGTACTATAACTGCTTGACCACATATGGTCCAAAATTTATTCAGAAGACGATCTATGAGAAAGAATTACAAAGAAGAAAAGCAAAGCTCTTTAACTAGTCTCTGTTATTTTTCATTTTCTTTGTAATTTTCTTTAGTGTATTGTATTTTACTCATATTGTAATTTCATTTCACTTGTAATTCTTCAAATTATACTTTTAATGAAATTCAATGAAGTACTCTACTCCATCTGTGTACTGAAAAGATCCCTAAAAATAGTAAAAGGGACAATGAACATAAGAGTTCTATTTTCTTTAAAATATTCATATTCACTGACATTACACTCTGTAATCAATCATTGAAAGTAGTTTGTACATTCTATACTTGTAAAAATTGTGATTTCATATCTTTACAAAAGAAACTCAATTCAGATTGTAGATTAGCTGATAGAGATCATGTAATAGCTTCAAAGAAGACTGGGTTCTGAAGCTTCATAGTTCAGATCTTCTGAACTAGTTCTGAAGAGACAAAGGAAGAAAGCTTAGAAGACCAAAGTCAGAATTCAAGGAGTGCCTAAGACATAACTTCTGAAGTATCTACTTTAGAAGTTCTGAAGATTCTGAAGATGTTCTGAAGAACTTCTGAAGACAGTTCTGAAGAAGTTCAGAAGTGATTATGAACTTTATGATGTACACTTGTAATGATTCTATTCGTTTGTCATGTAACTATCTATTATAATAGAATTCTTGTATATAAATAGAAGGTTAGTTAGTTTATTAGAACAAACGTTCTTAGATCTTTTGCACTGTAAAGATACATCTATGTAATCTTGTCAATATCAATACTATATCCAACTTCCTTGATATATTTCTTGTTCAATTCTTTACATTCTCTCTATATTTTGATAATTGGGTTCTAACATTAGCTGAAAAAGATCTCACAGATTAGTAATTAGATCTCTAAGTCCTTACTAATTTCCTCAAGCAATTTTCCTATGTTGCTTATTCATAATCAAAATGGGGGAGATTGTTGATCCAAACCCCTTTCAGTGATTTGAATATGGTTCCTCTTATACTTAGTAAAATTCTAATTATAGGATAGTGTTCAGAATCAGCGATAGCATACACTGACTGTGTTTAGTGATCGCTAATAATCAGAAACAACATCCTATCCCTGAAGATCTGAAGAACAACACTCACACCACAAACTTATTCAGCGACTGTCGAAGGCATGGCTGAAAATAGAGATGAATAACGCGTGATCTGAAGCGGTTCAGTGATGGGAAGGTTCATCTATCCAAAGTGTGAGATATTGCAAAGCCTCAGTGATACCCGAGGACTTCATCCTTGAAGATTTTGGTTCAATGATCAAGTGGGGCCTACTTAGCAAGTTCAATGTTGATCTTATCCTCGATGCACAAAAGTCAAACCTCAAATAACTTAGCAAGTTCAATGTTGTCTCTTATGTCCCCATCAAATTTGATTTGGTTACTCTTCACATATGGCCAAAAGCATGGATGTTTTCTAGACAAATGACAAGTTTCAAATAGAAACTTGACACGTGGCATATACCTTTTGTTTTGCATTAAATTTAACGGGTATAAATAGATGAAGAACCACTCTTCATCTTCATGCATGCTACTTTCTCTCCTAAAACCTCTGCTGCTTTTCTTTCTTGTTCTTGTGCATCAAATCTTAGTGATTTATTTAGTTGTAATAGAATAGGTTTAATACTTGTTTCTTATTCCACTTACAACTGTAAAAAATTTTATTCAAAATAAACATATTTAAAAACCTAAAAAGCTTGTGTTTGTATTCAACTCCCTTTCTACAAATTGTTTCTATATCCACTGAACTCATGTATACTCCTTTGGGACCAACACATCTGACAAGGATTGAACCAACAGCAGAGGTACATAGAGGATTAGAAGGTGTGTATAAATAGTACAAAAGCTCTGCATCTTCTGGATCAGAGCTCTATATCTTCTGGAACGTCTTCTGGTTGATCTTTTGATACGGGTTCTACTTCCTTGTTAACAACCTCTGGTTGCGGTTATGGATAGCGATCTCGGATCTTTCATACTGTAAGAAAAAGCTTTTCCTTTTACACTTTCAACACTAAAATTGGGACTAACAATTTCTAATCTTGTAACTGGAGAAAATGTTTCTCCATAATCAATGTATTCTTGTTGCTAGTAACCTTCTGCTACAATCCTTGCTTTGTTCCTTACCACAATGCCATTTTCATCTTTCCTTTCTTCTGAATACCTATTTAGTTCCAATGATGGATTTTTCTTTGGGTCTTGGAACGAGCCTCCAGGCTTTGTTTCTTTGAAATTGCAACAGTTCTTCTTGCATTGCTAGAACCCAGTCTAGATCTTGAAGAGCTTCACATGGCTTCTTAGGTTCAATACTGCTCAGAAAGTTGACATATAAACACTCATTTGTAGTAGCAGACCTTGTTTTCACTCTACTTGTAGATTCACCAATCATTTGATGCAAAGGATGAGCTTTTGTACACTTGTTCATATTTGGAAGTGGCTGAACATTTGTTAAGTTCTTCTGATCATCATTTTCATCAACTATTGCTTGAACTTCTATCTTTGCATGTAACTACGAGTTGAGATCTGAGTGCTCCCCTCAGTAGTTGGAATTAACTCTTAAGGTTTATCTTTAGAGTTATTGGATTGTGCTTCAGATGTTGGTATAGCTGAAGATGAGGGTGAAGCAGTTGGTCCCAAAATATTTGATGTGATTGGTACTTCTGGTATTGAATCATCTCTAAGTAAATTAGGATTTTGGAAATCTATAGAGATATAAACAGACACATCTAATAATTCTTGACATAACAAATCTAGTTTTGATTTAATTGATTTGTTATCAAATTTAGAAATTGATTTGTCATTTAACCCTTTCTCTGAATCTAAAAGTTTAGAGTTCTGGTTAAGTTTGAGTTATGAATTGTGTTGTTCAGAAATCAAAAGAAGTTCATCAAATGTCACATTGATGATTTCTATGACAGTTGTTAAGATATGAAGAGTTGCTTCATATATACTCTAAATATGGAAGTCTACAGACCTAGAGTTAGAGATCTGAAGAGTAAAGAAAAAGGCTAAGGAAAGAAGTCAGGAGAGTTAAACTCAAAAATCTGAAGAGGAGACTTCAGTGTTCGAAAGACAAGGAGAAAAGCCTAAGGCATCAAGTCTGAAGAGAAGACTTCAGAAGTTTGAAGAATAGACTTCAGAGTTCGGAAGAAACTCTGAAGTGACAAGTCTGAACACTTTGTAACATGTGTGTGGATGCGATAGATCTGTGATTGACAAACATGTAACTATAACATTTCTATGCTTGTATAAATATAGATTTAGTTTGTTCGTTTATATTTGAATTTTCCTACACTTGTAAGTATGATACACTTTGTGATCTTTTTTGTAATCAATATACAACCGACTTCCTTAATCTCAATCTCGTGTTCTTACATATTTTGTATAAGATTCTGTTTATGGGAACTTTCAATTGTTATCATAGCTAAACAATCGTTCTCGATTTCGATTTTGTTTTCTCGATCTTGATCAAATTTTTCTTGATCGATCAATTTTTTGAATCTTGATCATTTTTTGTTCGATTGATCAAATTCGGTTCGTCAAATCAATTAGTGTTGTATTTTCGATCATAAACAACAGAATGTCTAAAGAATACGTTTCGATTAGATTGCGAAAACAAAGCCACCTGCCCTGTTCAAAGGAGAGTACCATCAATGGAGGATTAGAATGATCCGGTTTATGGACAATATAGATAAAGAACTGATAAAATCGATCATAAATTGACCACTTGAAGTATATGTCCAGATCGATGCAGTTCCTGCCACAGATGATACTTTAGAGATCCCAACAACAAGAATCAAGAAGAATCCTTTTATGTATGGCATCACTGGAAAGGCTCAAGTAAAGATCGACAAAATAACATTAACCTTACTCAGCATGGTACTGCCTAATGAAATCTTCAACAGAGTGGATAGTCTAAAATCAGCCAAAGCAATGTGGGATGATGTTGAAGCCCAGATGCAGTTGAGTACCAAACCTCAGCAAAACAAACTAAATATTTGCACTGGAACTTACGAAGGCTTCAAGGCTAAGGAATCTGAATCTATCTCAGATAAGTATAACAAATTCATTGATATTCTAAACGATCTGAAAAGGAATGGAGTTTAGAAATTAAACTCTAAGATTAATAATAATATCTAAAGATCTTGGTCCTGAATGGGAGAGTTTCACTATCTAGTCACCAACAACTTGTCTAAGAAAACAAACCATAATGTTTATGGAATACTAATCTAACATGATAACAAGATCAGATCTAAACAATCTGAGAAGAAAAAGGTTCATCATTCTATTGCTTTATTAACTAACATGGTAAATACCAAGAGAACTCCAACTTCCAAAATAATATAGATTCCAGAGCTGGAAAACTTCTCTTTAATGATTCAGATGAAAAGATGAAGAAAATGGTTGAAGGACTTGCATTTCTCACCAAAGCATTTAATCATAGATAAGC
This sequence comes from Silybum marianum, assembly GCA_036898165.1. Classification (NCBI taxonomy): domain Eukaryota; kingdom Viridiplantae; phylum Streptophyta; class Magnoliopsida; order Asterales; family Asteraceae; genus Silybum; species Silybum marianum. The sequence continues at coordinate 26,421,461 of CM072528.1, read as the reverse complement.
TATTTTGACAAGAGCAAAAATGATTATTATAAGAAGGGTGGAAATGACAAGTCTGAGACAAAAGGGGAAGAAGAAAATCTTTAAGAAGAAGGAAGGAAAAAAGAAAGAAGAAAGAGAAGTGACAAGATGTTTTGACTGTGGGAAACCAGGACATCTGGTTAGAGAATGTAGGAGTAAGAAAGTTAAAAATATTGCCTACTATGAAAATAAAGCTGCTTTATCTAGAAAGAAACATGAAGAAATAGTTCTTTTTGCTGAAGAGGAAAACTGGCTAACATGGACTGATGATGAGGATGATGAAGAAATTACTCACTACGCAGCAAGATGATTAATGTGCACAGGTCATCCAGAAACTTCCCACGTTGATTTAGATTGTGATTCTGAGGTACCTACTTCTTCTGAAAATGAATTACAAGAACAAATAAACAACATGTCTTCTGAATTTGTTGAACTCAGAAAAGAGTCAAAGAAGAAAGAACTTTCGTCAATAAATTCAGAGAGGAAAGTCAAATTTATAAGATAAATTGTATGAATGCAAAAGAACAATTTAGTATTGCTTCTGAAGAAAAATCTGTTTTATTTGAAAAGCTTAATAATCTTAAAACGGATATAGAAGAAGCAACAGCTGAAAAAGAAGTCTTATTTGTCAAAATAGATTTTTTATGCAGAGAAAGATTAGAACTGTACAAAAAGATCAAAAGAACTAGAAGATTTAAATTTCTAGATTGGACAGACAGAACAAACTTTAAATCTATTAACAAATCATAGTAAGGATACCAAATTTTACAATGCTAATACTGGTTTGGGTTTCAATGAAAATATTGTTTGAAAAGTGCACCCTCAAAAGTTTACAATTTGACAACAATGAAATTTTTTGATGAAGGTAAAAATAGTTTTGACCATAAACCTGTGAACCCAAATTTACATGAAGTGATTCCAATAGAAAAATTCTTTGTAAATACTAAAGTCTTATTTTCTGAACAGATAATATTCGAAAATTATTCAGAAGTTTTAGAAAAATTTGAAGAGAAATCAATGGATATTTCTGGAAAAAAAAATAACCTTAGAGAAATCTAAAGAAAATTCAGATGAGAAATCTGAAGAAATTTCAGATGAAATTTTTTGAAGAAAACTCTGAGGAAATTTAAAATGAAAATTCTGAAGATTTATCTATTGAAATATCTGAAGAAATCATTAAAATCAGTTCCAAAGATAAATCTAATGATTATTTTGAAAATGAATCTGAGGAAGAATTTCAAAATAGTTCAAGTATTTGTTATGACAAATCTGATGAATGGTTTCTGAAAGAACATAAAAGATATCTTCAAAACACTTAGTATAAAGATAGAAGACTTCTGAAGTATGTACTTCAGAAGTTCTGAAGGTTTAATTGAAGTTCTGAAGAAGTTCTGAAGATGCTCTGAAGAACTTCTGAAGACAGTTCTAAAGACAGTTCAGAACCATTTCTGAACTATGTCTGTTATCTTGTTACTGTTACTTTAGCATTTCTATATTGTATATAAATAGAAGATTAGTTAGTTGGTTAGAACTAATGTTCATAGATCACTTATACTGTAAAGACATATATTTGTAAATCTGTTAATATCAATACTACCTCCGACTTCAGTGTTCTAAATTATGTGTTGTTTACTGAATTTATTGTTCATCTTTGATATCTGGTGAAAGAACATAAAAGATAGCTTCAAAACACTTAGCATAAAGTTCTAAAGATTTAACTCAAGTTCTGAAGATGTTCTGAAGAACTTCTGAAGACAGTTTCTGAATACAGTTCAGAACCACTTCTGAACTTTGTCTGTTATCTTGTTTGTTGTTACTTTAGTCTTTCCAGTATGTATATAAATAGAAGTTGGTTAGATCTTTAATGTTGGTGATTCTAGATTTGTTCTTGTATTGTATATGACATATCTGTAATCTTTGAATATCCATACAATATACGACTTCAATGTTCTATATTCTGTGTTCTTTACTGAGTTTGTTGTTCATCTTTGTTATATGGGTTCTAACATCTGGGTTCTAACAGTTGGTATCAGAGCCAATTCATCTTACGATTTGGTAGTCAATTCAATTACGAAATTTTCAGATCTGACAATTTCTTGCATTCTTGAAATCTTGAATTAATCCTTCAAAGGTTAATTCAAATTGTATTTCAGTCATTACCAAAGGTGAATTGGCGATCAATCAAATCAAAATGAACAAAGAAATCGTTTACGTCGGATCTGAAACAAAACCTCCTACCCTGTTCTTGGGCGAATACCATCAATGGCGGATGTTGATCATAACTCCTCTCGATGATTTGAATATGATTCCTTTTCTATACTTAGTGAAATTCCATTGTATAAGCTTCTGTCAATATTCAGCGATAGCATACACTGATTACCATCAGCGATCGTTGAAGATCAAGGAACAACAAGCTTATCTCTGAAGACCTGAAGATCAGCTATCACACCAGAAGACCATTCAGTGAAAGTCAAAGACCCTAGCTGAAGAAAGAGATAATCAGCTAAGTGAACTGAAGCAGTTCAGCGATATCAGCGATTATCTAATTAAAGTGTGAAGTCTTGTGAAGCCTCAGCGATACTGAAGATTCATCCTTGAAGATTCAGAATCAGCGATCAAATGAAGCTTCCTTTACAAGATTAAAGATTGATCTTATCCTCGATGCACAAAAGTCAAACCTAATACCTTGTCAGAAAAGGACGTATGAATTGTCTCTTATGTCCCCATCATATCTGATATGGTACTGTTCATATTCGGCCAAAAACATGGCTGTCTATTAGCAAGGACAAGCTTCCTATCCAAGCTTGACATGTGACATATACCTTTTGGCTTGCATTTGTTACACTTTTGAAAGTATGAACCACAAGATGAAGAATATGACGTGGCACATACATCAAGGATATCTACCCTTTGCAACCGACTAATTTGTTACACGCTCCCATCTCTCACACGTGTCAGTTTGTAATAGGTTAAGATGTTGACTTTTACTTTATTCTATTTGTATAAATAGATCTTTTCTCATTTGTAAAAGTCGTCGATTAAATTGTAATATTGAAGAACTTACTGTGCGTCATTCCATGTATCTGTAATCACAATTCAGGTTATAATACATTGTTATTTTGTTCTTCAATCTTTGATCGAATCTTATTACTGTTGGTTAATCGATATAAATTGCTTCAGCTTATACTCTTTTTATAATTGAATCGATTAATCTGTGAAGAAGAGAATCTGGAACCAACAATTGGTATCAGAGCCTGATAATCAATCTATTGATTATTCGATCTCAATTTGGAAAATCTCTCTTCATTCATTCAGTAATCTCTTGTTCTAGATTTCAACTCAAATCTGTTGCTACATACTTCTCGATCTTAAAAATGGCAAATTCAAATTTGAATGCTGTTTACACCTTTGGTTCTCTGACCGAACCTCCAACTCTTATTCGTGGTGAATATCCACAATGGAAGACTCGAATGATAAATTTCTATGAAGGATTGGACATTGAACTTTATCCTATTGTTCAGAATGGTCCCTACATACCAATGACTACAGTTCCAAGAGTTCCTGCTACTACCATTACTGCTGAAATACTTGCACGTAAAGTTCAAGAGCTAAGGGAAAATGGGAATGATTAGGAAAAGGCCAAAGTTGAGCTTGCTAAAAAGGCAAAAACGCTTCTTATCATGGCTATTCCAAATGAGATTTTTCAATCTCTGGATTCCTGTGATACTGCTAAAGAATTATGGGATCAGTTGGAAAATCTTCTGGAAGGTGGTGCTAAAATGAAGAAAAATCGAAGGGCTCAAGCGCTGAATGAATACAACAGCTTCCAGGCAAATTCAGATGAATCTCTGTAACAGAATTTTCATAGATTTAATAATCTGATTAATCTATGTAAACGATGTGATATTGTTCGATCAAAAGAAGACAATAATGTCTTATTCTTGAAGAGATTAAATCCAGAATGGTCAAATCTATCCATGTCACTACAAGGTAATCAAGATCTTGAGCAATGGTCTCTACATGATGTATTTGGAACTCTTGAAGCTCATGAAAGGAGGTTGTGCAAAAGAAAACAAACATAGATGGACCTCTGGCCTTGATTTCTGAAGCAAAGGGAGCTACCAGAAGAAAAAGTGAAGATAGAAGAGTGAAAAACAAGGCATTCATGTCAGAAACTGTTCCAGAAGAAGATTCTGACTCTGATGATGACATAAAGGCATTTGCTGATTCCTTGGCTCTTATTACCAAACAGTTTACAAACCGTTTTGGAAATAGGGCATTTCAAGGAAACAGAAGGTCTGATCACTCCAACTATTCTTCTAAACACGAGGTTCAGAGACCTGAGAAGACTGAGGCAGAAAAGAAGGATGAGAAATAAAGAAAAAGAAAGATGTATGTTACAGATGTGGCAAACCGGGTCATTACTCGAAGGATTGCAGAGGGGCTCTGGAGAAAGACAAAACATATTACAAAAATAAATACAAGTACAATGCTACTGAAAGAGCCCAGTATGCTGAGAAAGAAAACTGGATTGGAGATGAATCCAGCGGTGATGAGGCCATGTTCTGTGGAATGGCAAGTACAAATGAATCAGAAGAACAACCTTCTGAATCACCGGTTAGTAATCTTTCTGAATCTTCTGAACTTGAGAATACAATTGTGCTTTTATCAAACAATTTTGAAGAACTTAAGCAAAAGCTAACAATTGAAAAGAAGTTGCGGAAAAATATTGAGAAAACTCTTTCCACAACACAAAGGGAAAGAGATATTTACAAAAGAGAGATGGATATCTTAACAGAAGAAAAACTAGAACTTGACATAGAAAAAGAAAAAAATTCTAAAACCTTGAAAGACACAGAAGTTTTGGTAAAAAAAAGAGCAACTGAGTTATAAGAAACTTCTGGAAGAAAAGGATAAGGAAATTCAAGTTAAGGAAAGTGACAGATTAAATTCTGTAGCACTTAAAAATTATTTTCAAAAAAAAAGAGAATTTTTGTACATTGAACTTCAAAATAAAACGCACCAGATTAAAACATATCTGGATGCTCAAAAAGTTCATGAGAAAATTAGTACACAAGTAGGAAAATCTGGAATCGGCTTTGAAGATTTAGATCCCTATACGTGTGAAAAAAAGTCTGGTTTAAACTCTGTCTTTTGTATAGGACAACAACAGAAGCCTGTGTTTCCAATCATTTTTGAACAATCATGTTTTAAAAGATCTAAAACTGAAAATGGTCATCATAAACGAAAACTCAAGTTTAAAAACATTAAATATTCTTCTGAAAAGACCAATATTAATCTAAATCAAATTCAGAAGAAGGATGATATTTTTATGTTTGGTTCAAGTGTTATTACAAAATTGAATCCAGAGGCTGATTCGTTTATTCCTATTCAAGCAGAGGAGGAATTAAGACTAAGTTTTGAAAAAGATCTTCTCTTGACTCTGGATAATTGTTTTAAACTTAAAAATGACAAACAAAAGTTAGAGAATAATCCAGAGATATTTCCTTGTTCATTTATTGATTTAAATCTTTCTGAAACTCGAGAGGATTTAGAAGAAATCACATATCCATGGGAGAATAATGATCAAAGTGAGGATTTCTTTGACAATTCTGACACATATCTTTCTCATCGTGAACAAACTTCCAATCATGCTAAAACTCCAGAGATCATAAAAAACAAAGACGCTCCTTTTCTCTTTACAAATGAATCTCTGGAGATAAGAGCTTCTGGAATGGATGCTAAAAACAAGTCAAGTAACATTCCGATTTTCTCTGTTCCCTCTAAACAACGAAAACCTGTTTTTATACATCCAGATTTTATAGAAATGTGTCTGAAAGCTAAATCGTGTCTTGATCTTGAAAAGGAAGAAAAACTTAAAAAGAAAACTACTATCCAACTTTCTAACTCTTATCCTCCAAAACTTTCTTACGTTCAAAAAGGTAAATGGAAATCTAATCTATCTGTTCCTGTTTCAGTAAATTCGAAAGCTTCTGAGAAGATTAATTCAAGGAAATCTCCACTGAAGAATACTTCAGATTCTAAACATACGTCTAGTCTAGATAGGAAGTTCTTTAGAACAACTGATACTAGAAAAGACAGCTTTAAGAATAATTGTAATTATCATTGTCACAATGAAAATTCAATAAAATCTCCTATGTTTCAGAATTCTGAATGTTTTTCTCTGTTCTTTAAATTACAGAAATTTTTCTCACGAACATCAAATTCCTTCACTGCAAATCATTCGCACTTCAACAAAAATAAAACAAAGCAAAATAGAAAAACAAAAAATTCAAAGAATACATCTTTACCTTCTGTCAACTCAAATCAAAAGCAATAGGCTGATAAGCCAAAAACTAACATTAAAGGACCCATAATGGTATGGGTACCTAAGAAACTCTGATCTTGATTGCAGAAACAGCGTGTGCATATCTGGTATCTTGACTCTGGATGCTCGAGGCACATGACTAGTTCACGAAACTTACTCTCTCAATTTAAAGACACAAGAGGTGGAGCTGTAACGTTTGGTGATAATGGTAAGGGTCAAATTAAGGGTTATGGTACTTTACAGGAAGGTAATATTACCTTATCTAAAGTAGCTCATGTTTCTGGTTTGAAACATAACCTCCTAAGTGTAAGTCAACTATGTGATTCTAAGATACTTGTCGTCTTTGAAGAAAAACATTGTTACTTATTTTCTAAGGGAGGTGAGGAACTTTGGAGAGCAGACAGAAAAGGTAATCTATACATGATGAATTTTACCTCCAAGGATGGTAAGGAAACCTTATGTCTTATTTCCAAAAAGAGTGAAGTTGCATGGCTCTGGCATCATAAAATGTCTCACTTAAACTTTGATAATCTTGAGATGCTTGTAAAACATAATTTGGTATCTGGACTTCCAGAAGCTCATTTTCAAAAAGATAACCTCTGTCCTGAATATGAAATGGGAAAGATCAAACGAGCATCTCATAAAACAAAAAGTGATCACTCTTGCATCAGACCTCTGCAATTGTTACACGTCGATCTCTGTGGTCCAATTGCAATTCCGAGTCTTTCTGGTAAAAAGTATATTCTGGTACTTATTGATGAATTTTCCAGGTATACTTGGCTTGCTTTTGTTCGACAAAAGTCAGAAGTTCCTATTGTCCTTCAAAATATGATGACCAGAATCCAATTTCTCTTACACCAAAAGATTCAACACCTGCGAAGCGATAATGGTACTGAATTCAAGAATGCCAAACTTGAAGCATACTTTGTTGCCAATGGAATTTCTCAGAACTTCTCTGGTGTATGAACTCCGCAACAGAATGGTGTCGTTGAACGTCGCAACAGAACCTTGGTCGAAGCAGCCAGAACAATGCTAACAGCTTCTGGACTCCCAATTCACTTTTGGGCTGAAGCTGTAGCCACCACTTGTTTCACTCAGAATCGTTCCATAATTGTCAAGAGGCATCTCAAAATCTCTTATGAGCTAATAAACAAACGAAAACCATCTGTCAAATTCTTTCATAATTTTGGCTGCAGGTGTTTTATCTTAAATGACAGAGACAAACTTGGCAAGTTTGATCCAAAATCAGATGAAGCAAAATTCTTAGGCTATTCATTAAATTCCAGAGCCTTCCGTGTTTTTAATCTAAGAACTAAAACAGTAATGGAGAGCATTAACGTTGATTTTGACGATCAAACTCAACTGATTTCTGAATATTCTTCTTCAGAACTCAAACTTAATATTGTTACTTCTGATTTTCTTTCAGGATCCAGAGAATCCGAGATTGATGCCCTGTTACATCTGACTGTCTAGAAGCTTATTCTGTTCCATCATCTGAGGGGAGACTTTAGCATCAAGAGGTTCAGAATCAATATTTCCGGATGAAGTTATCTCGTCTTCTGACACCGAAGTTCAAGCTCAACCAATATCACAAACAAGGATGACGAAATGGACTAAATCCCATACTCCAGATCTCATAATTGGTGATCCTTCTGAGGGTGTCAAAACACGATCCGCCACAGCAAATGAAGCTTTCTATGTTAACTTTCTAAGCTTAATTGAACCAAAGAAAGTTCATGAAGCCTTAGCCGAACCTAGATGGGTAGAAGCAATGCAGGAAGAATTATTTCAATTTGAGCGTAACAAAGTTTGGAACTTAGTACCATTACCAAAAGGTAAAGTTGCCATTGGTACTAAGTGGGTTTTCAGAAATAAAAAGGATGAGGACGGTATTGTGATCAGAAACAAAGCTCGTCTGGTGGCAAAATGATATTGTCAAGAAGAAGGTATTGATTATGATGAAACCTTTGCTCCTGTTGCAAGACTAGAGGCGATAAGACTTTTTCTGGCATTCTCTGCTTACAAGAACTTTAAGGTCTATCAAATGGACGTTAAATGTGCATTTCTAAATGGAAATCTTAAAGAGGAGGTGTATGTTGAACAACCAGCTGGCTTTAAAGATTCAAGACATCCAGAATATGTTTTTCTTCTTGAAAAAGCACTGTATGGGTTAAAGCAAGCACCCAGAGCCTGGTATGAACGTTTATCCAAATTTCTAATCAGCAAAGGGTATGAGAAGGGTAAAATTGATACCACACTTTTCATCAAAAGAGGAAAAGGTATGTTAACTATTTTTCAAATTTATGTGGAGAACATAATTTTTGGCTCTACTCATCAAACAGAAGTTGATTTGTTTTCTAAGTTGATGGAAACTGAATTTGAAATGAGTATGATGGGAGAATTAACTTTCTTTCTTGGACTTCAGGTTAAACAAAGTACATCTGGTATTTTTATTAATCAAGCAAAATATGTCTCTGACATGTTAAAGAAATTTCATTTTCAGAACTCATCAACTATGAAAACACCTATCTCTCCTAGTATGAAACTAGGTCCTGATCCTTCTGGAAAACCTGTAGATATCACGGCTTATAGAGGTATGATAGGTTCTCTTCTATATTTGACAGCAAGTAGGCCTAATATCATGTTTGCCACTTGTCTTTGTGCTCGTTATCAAGCGAATCCTAAAGAATCTCATTTGGCTGCTGTCAAAAGAATTTTTAGATACTTAAAGGGAACTCCTTCATTGGGTCTCTGGTATCCAAAAAATTCTGGGTTTGATTTAATGGCATACACAGATTCTGATCATGCAGGTTGTAGGTTGGACAGAAAAAGCACCTTTGGTAGCTGTCAACTTCTGGGTAATCGTCTTATCAGCTGGACTTCCAAGAAACAAAATTGTGTTTCAACATCTACTGCAGAAGCTGAATATGTTGTTGCTGCTAGCTGTTGTTCCCAAGTCATTTGGATGAAAACCCAACTCAGAGACTACGGTCTAATCTATGATAAGATTCCCATTCTCTGTGATTCTGAAAGTGCGATTGCCATTACAGAAAACCCAGTTCAGCACTAAAAAACAAAGCATATTGATGTTTGGTATCACTTTATCAAAGATCATGTAGAAAAAGGTACAATAGAAATGTATTTTGTTTCTACTGATTACCAACTGGTTGACATTTTTACAAAAGCTCTGGATGAGAAGCGTTTTAATTTTTTAATCAGCAAGTTGGGAATGCTAAACATGTAATTTTTACTCTTAGAAGTTATCAGAGATCTCTGATCGTCTTCTGAACTTCATCCAGAAGCACTCAGAGACCTCTGATCGCTTCAGGTTTAGGTTATTTTGCTGCATTTTATTCCTTTCCATCCAAGTTTTATCAGAAAGGCGCCAATCCCAGAAACAAAGAGGAAACCTATCATTCAAGGGGGAGCTTTTTATTCAAGGGGAAGATTGTTACTCAAGGGAGAGCTTATAAATCAAGGGGGAGCATATTATGCAAAGGAAATTATATCTTTCAGAGCGGAATTTCTTAAACTGTTCAAAGACTAACACTAAGTTAGCTGTCTTATGAATTTTTCATCCACCTAAGTTTCTTCTGAATCTTATTATTCTGTGTTTTTCTTGCCGTCAAGGTCTCTCAGAATTCCTATGATTCATTTCAAACTTATACCAGATAATGATTCATAATCGACATGTTTTCAATTTTTTTTATGAATCAAAATATTCCAAAAATTTTATTGAATATCTACATTTTTTTTAACTCTTGCCGTCAAGGTTATTTAAAATTTCTATATTCAATTTTAAATTTTTCTTATTATTTTTCTTCATGAAAAATTCAAACTTTCATTTGGATCAAATTTTTTTCCCCAGATGACTGATTTTAATTCTAAATAAACAGATTTATATATTTCAATTTGTTCTTTAAATAATTTTCTTTAATTAATCAACAAATTGCTTTATATTTTCTTTTTATTTACCTTTGGGATAATCAACCGATTTTAGGTTGATAACCTTTCAGTTTTCTTTTCAAAAATCGTGTCTTACTCATCACTCCTACTTTCCACGTGTCATTCATTGTGTGACTGCATGTATCCACGCCTGCGTGCTTACATCATCTTTTTTGAACCGTTTTCTTCTACTCCCAATACACAAACCCCTTCCAATTCCAATTCCAAATTGGTCTCATATAAAATCCCCAAATTTCAGATACCCATCTTCTTCCTCTCCACTGTTACTGCTCTCACTCTTACGAACGTGCTTGCAACTCTCTCCAACTTTCATCAATGGCTTCTCACCTTGCAAATCCAGCTCTCAACGATGACGAAGGACGTCTCGTTGATTCTACTGCCGATAGTGCTCCATTCGTCAAACTGCCATTGAAAGCAAACAATATGCAGGTTCTACTTGATCCAAATACTTACCAGTCCGAATTCAGAATTATGGTTGAATTTCTTCAACAGCATGTCCTTAATCGAGCCCTAACTCTGACAAACCCAAATGTTCCTGAAATTTACGTTCAGGAAGTATGGCAATCGATGTACATTCAAGATGATGAGACTCTGCTTGGAAATTTCAGTCACCATGATCAACCTGATACTGCTGTGGAAATAACCATTACAAAGAAGAAATTAGCCAGGTATTTTCATTTACCCTCTTCACAGGTACTACTTGATGGTGAATTAGTGCCAAATCCAGCCCTAGAATCGAACCCTTCTGCTGAAGCATTGTTATCTTTCATCCTTTTTCTTGGTTACAATGAACCCATAAGCAAACTTTCTGAATTCAAGAGAAAACAGTTACCCCCAATGTGGAATCTGTTGATCATAACTCCTCTCAGTGATTTGAATGTGATTCCTTTACTATACTTAGTAAAATTCCATTGTTAAGCTTCTGTTCTAATTCAGCGATAGCACACGCTGATTGCTATCAGCGATCGCTGAAGATCAAGGAACTACGAGCTTATCACTGAAGACCTGAAGATCAGTTATCATATCAGAAGACCATTCAACAATAGTCGAAGACTCTAGCTGAAGAAAGAGATAATCAGCTAAGTGAACTGAAGCGTTTCAGCGATAACAGCGATTGTCTACTCAAAGTGTGAAGTCTTGTGAAGCCTCAGCGACACTGAAGATTCATCCTTGAAGATTCAGTATCAGCGATCAAATGAAGCTTCCTTTGCAAGATTAAAGATTGATCTTATCCTCGATGCACAAAAGTCAAACCTAGAACCATGTTAGAAAAGGACGCACGACTTGTCTCTTATGTCCCCATCATATATCTGATATGGTACTGTTCATATTCGGCCAAAAGCATGGTTGTCTTATTAACAAGGACAAGCTCCCTATCGAAGATTGACACGTGGCATATACCTTTTATCTTGTTTCAAGGACAAACGGGTATAAATAAGATGAAGATATCTTCTTCATTTTAATGCATGCTTCTATTTAAGTAATACCCTCTTAATTCTTTCTTTCATGTTCTTGTGCATCATACATCGTGTTTCTTAGTTACAATAGAATAGGTTTTTAACTTGTTCTAATTCCGCTTGTAACTGTAAATTTGTTTATCTTAATAAACTCATTTAAAAACGAAAAATCTGTGTGTTTGTATTCAACCCCCCCCCCCTTCTACAAACTGTTCTCTCTTGATTGAACTCTTGTAGACCCTTATTGGGACCAACAACTGTTATCAGAGCAGTGTTTTCCTCTTATCTCTTTAAAATATTTTCACTCAAAAATTATTTTAAAATGTCTAACCCTAATACAAACTATATCGATAATGGATCTTTAGCTAAACCACCTAGATTTAGCCATGATAACTTTCCATTATGGAAGGAAAGAATGTCTCTATTTCTGGAGGGATCTGACCCCAAGATTCCCTACTATCTGAAAAATGGACCATTTGTTCCTACAACTATAGTAGCTAGTGTTCCTGCCACTACTACTAATCCAGCCATTCCTGAAAGGAGTATTGTTAAAACTCCTAACAGATGGACTGAAGAAGACAAGAAAGAAATTGCTATTGACTCTAAAACTAGATCAATAATAGCAATGGCTTTGCCTGATGAGGTCTATCATTCTGTCATGAAAATGAGGACTTCAAAAGCCATGTGGGATACATTATGTATCCAATATCAAGGAACTTCTGAAATTAAAGTAACTAGATGCATAAACCTCGTAAGAAAATATGAGAGTTTTATGTATCAAAAGGGTGAATCTCTTTCTCAAATTCACCAGCGATTTAACTGTCTGCTGATTGATCTCAAATCAGTCGATAGAGTTTATTCAAACGCTGAAATTCTGACAAAGTTCATGGAGGCATTGCCCGATCAATAGGCAGTGTACATTACATGTATAAAACTGTCAAAGAATCTTGAAACCTTGTCCTTAAGTGCATTATATGGTATGCTCTTAAATGAGGAACAATCCCAACTTCTAAAGAAGAACCTAATTAATGAACTCAAAGGTGCTAAAAGTACTTCTTTAGCACTTGTGACTTCTGAGGGAACTTCATCCAAAAATGCTCCTTCTTCTACTATCACCTCCATTACTGAATTAGGTCAAACTGATTCAGAAGATCAACTCACTGATGCAGACATCTCTGAGTTTGATAACTCTCTAGTCCTTTTAACTAATAACTTTAAAAGATTTGCTAGAAAGAGCAATTTTCGAAAACCTTCCAACCTCTCTGACTCTGAAAAGCAGAAATTGTTGCCTGTTGAGAAAGCCTAAGCGATTTGTTTGAACTGTCAGCGAAAGGGTCATTTCGCAAGTGAATGCAGGCCAAAGAAAGTTGCTGCTCTCACTACCTCCCGTACCTCTGATAAAAAGGAGAAGTATTTGAAACTGAAAAACAAATACAAAGATATGAAGAAAAACCAGCAAAAAGGCAAAGGCCTTGTAGCTGAAGAAGTTGACTGGGATGCTGAAGGTGACTAGGCCAAGACCTCTGAAGAGTCTGGTTCAGATGAAGAAGATCTTGCCTTCCTCTGTCTAATGGCAAGAACTGAAGACGCTGAAGAAGTCACTGAGACTTCTTCCTCTGAGTCTCCTTCTACTCAGGTAACTATTCCTTTTGTCCCTTCACCTCCTGAAAGTGATAATTTGTCAGCTCTCGATGCTATGACTGTTGATTTCTATGATGCTTTAAATTGAAAAATTAAGGCCGAGAGAATTAACACTGACTTATCTGAACAATTAAAAAGTTGCCATATAAGAATCAAAGAACTTTGCAAAATTGAGGAATCTCTCAAAGACAAAGTTTTTGCAAATCAAACTATAAGCATCGAGAAACAACAAGCTATCGCTGATAGGGAAAAAACTATCGCTGATCTCAAGTCTGAAAAGGCAACCATCGAAGGATGGTGTAAGGCTTCTGATAAAGTCAATGAGATCATCAATGCTCAAATACCTATGAAAGTAAGAAGTGGGTTAGGCTATAACCCTGAAAATGAAGAATTAGAGAATGATCGTTCCATGCTGAAATTCGGAATGTTTGTCTCTTCTATCCCTGATCCTTCTTCTTCAAACTCTTCTTCCTCCTCTTCAAAAGAGAAGCGTTCTATTCTTAATTCTAAGAAAGTGATCAAGAACGAGTTTCTTAATCAAGTTCCAAAGAATAAGAAAACTCAAGATAGGAACAAGAAATCCTCGGAGAAAGTTTCTAAAACTGGGAAGAAGGTCCCTGACTTTTCTCAGAGACCAACCCCCAGAATTAAAATCGATCTCACTCCTACTCCTGAAAAGGTTGTAATACCTCCAAGGACCATGGATAAAGGAATTCTTGGACCTATCCCTGAGAAATTTCCTGCTCCCTCTCTGATTTCCAAACCCTATAAATGTAGGAAATGCTATCACTATGGTGAAACTACCCACATTACAAGCAAATGTCCTAATGCTACTAAAGCTAATAAACTAGTTATGGAAAGAAAGTAGCTCAAGCTGATAAATCAGTGATAGTGAAATCCACCAAGGTTGCAAAACCGTCAAAGATGAAGATATCCACTGAAGAGAGTTCTTCAGCTAGTAGCTCCTCCGCCAATCCTCTATCTAACCAAGCAGGACCCATAGTAGTATGGGTACCTTTAAACAATTAATCTTTTGTTGTATGTAGAGTGCCAAAGGTATCTAGTATCTTGATAGCGGATGCTCAAGGCACATGACAGACAGAAAATCTCTGCTCTCTGATTACAAAGAAGAAGCTAGTCCATCAGTGACCTTTGGTGGAAATGGCAAAGGATACACTAAAGGTTATGGAATTCTGTCCAACGGAGCCACATCATTTTCTCGTGTCGCTTACGTTGAGGGACTAAAGCACAATCTCTTAAGCGTTAGTCATTTATGTGACAAAGACTTCAAAGTTCTATTCTTGAAGAATAGATGTGTTGTCACTGACAGAAATGATAAGCTTGCCCTTACAGGCAAAAGAGTGGAAAATGTATATGTCATAAATATGAATAGTTCTCACTCTGAGAACATGTGCTTTATCTCTAAAGCATCCACTAACATAAACTGGTTATGGCATAAAAGACTCTCTCATCTTAACTTTAAGACAATAAATGAATTGTCTCAAAAAGACTTAGTCAGAGACCTCCCAAATCATACCTTTACAAAGGAATCTTTTTGTTCAGCGTGTGAGAAGGGAAAGCTGACAAAAGCCTCTTTCAGGTCAAAGCAAGTTTCTTCAGTGACCACTCCTCTTCAACTACTTCACATG
The DNA here is from genome assembly GCA_036898165.1 of Silybum marianum. Classification (NCBI taxonomy): domain Eukaryota; kingdom Viridiplantae; phylum Streptophyta; class Magnoliopsida; order Asterales; family Asteraceae; genus Silybum; species Silybum marianum. Next base: position 26,406,402 of record CM072528.1, on the reverse strand, counting down.
GATCTATTCGGACCTGTCAATGTCCAATCTATCTCTGGGAAGAAATACACTTTAGTGATTGTTGATGAATACTCCAAATACACATGGGTGTTCTTCTTTCGATCCAAAAGTGATACCCCTGAAATGATAATCTCCTTTATGAACAAGATGGAAGTTTTGAACAATCTAATTGTTCGTTCCATTAGAAGTGATCATGGCACTGAATTCAAAAACAGTACTCTGGATAACTTCCTTGAAGAAAGAGGCATCTCCAACAACTTCTCCTCAGTAAGAACTCCTCAGCAAAATGGTGTTGCTGAAAGAAGAAATCGTACTATCATTGAAGCGGCTCGCTCAATGATCAGTGAATCGCATCTTCCAACTCAGTTCTGGGCTGAAGTAGTTAATACACCATGCTTCACTCAAAATCGATCCCTTATAGTTAAACGATTTATGAAGACCTCCAATGAATTATTTCATGGAAGAAGACCTACTCTGAAATATTTCCACATTTTTGGATGTAGATGTTACATTCTGAATGACAGAGATCATTTAGGAAAATTTGATCCAAAAGCTGACGATGGTATATTTCTTGGATACTCCTCTGTATCTAAATCCTTCAGAGTCTTCAACAAAAGAAGACAACATGTTGAAGAATCTATGCACGTTAACTTTGATGAATCTCGTCTCATTCATACTTCTCACTCTCATGATGATGATGAAGAGTTGAATGCCTGGATGAGATCTCATTATGGGGAACCTGGACCATACTTCAGCAATCAGACTCAAGCTGAAGCAAGTGATGATGAAATCCCTGTAAACTCAACAAGTAATAATCATCCATCTTCAGGGATGAATGTTACTCCTCTAAATCAAATACCTGTTGCTGATTCCTCTCTTGGAAACTCCTCTGTGAACAACCAAACCTCTTCTGAAAATCAGTCTCTTGAATTGATTCTAAATGAAGTACCTGTTGTTGAAACAAATACTAATCCAGAATCTGAAGAACAGGTCGCTGAATCTATTGTTGATCTCTCTCCTCAACCTCCAGCTCAGCGATGGACTGCAAACCATCCAATAAATCAGATTATTGGTGATCCCACTGCAGGTATCAAAACACGTAGAGGTACATGTAATATCTGTCTTTATGTTAACTTTATCTCTCTCTCTGAACCTAAGAAGATAGATCAAGCTATCTCTGATCCTAACTGGGTTTCAGCTATGCAAGAAGAACTTACTGAATTTCGTAGAAATAAAGTTTGGAATCTTGTTCCTAGACCCTCAGGTAAAACTATCATAGGAACCAAATGGGTTTTCAGAAATAAGCTAGATGAAAACGGGACTATAATTCGCAATAAGGCTAGACTTGTTGCTCAAGGTTATAGACAGGAAGAAGGAATTGACTATGATGAAACCTTTGCACCTGTTGCTCATTTAGAAGCCATAAGACTCTTTTTAGCTTATGCGGCCCATAAAGACTTCAAAGTTTTTCAAATGGATGTTAAAAGTGCTTTTCTAAATGGAAAACTCGGCGAGGAAGTTTATGTTGAACAACCCCCTGGTTTCTCAGACCCTAACCATCCTGGTTATGTTTTTAAACATGAAAAAGCTCTTTACGGGTTAAAACAAGCTCCTAGAGCTTGGTATGATACACTTTCTAAATTTCTTCTTAAAGAAAAATTTGTTCGTGGAAAAATTGACCAAACTCTGTTTTTAAGAAAATACAAAGGTCATACTATTCTCGCTCAGATATATGTTGATGACATTATCTTTGGTTCCACAAGACCCAAACTTTGCACTCGTTTCGCTTCAAGAATGCAAAAACAATATAAAATGAGTATGATGGGTGAACTAACATATTTTCTAGGCTTGCAGATTAAGCAATCTGACAAAGAAATTTTTATCTGTCAAAGCAAATATGTTAAAGACATGCTGAATAAATTCGATATGAATCAATGCTCAGCAATGAAGACTCCTATGGCGCCTCCTCTGACATTAAACAAGGATCCCAATGGAAAACCAGTAAATGTCACTGCCTATCGAGGAATGATTGGGTCCCTGCTGTATCTTACAATGAGTAGACCAGACATCATGTACGCTACCTGTCTCTGTGCTCGGTATCAAGCTGAACCGAAGGAATCCCATTTAATCGCTGTAAAGCGAATCTTCAGATATCTGAAAGGAACTCCAAATCTTGGTCTCTGGTATCCCAAAGGCTCAGGATTTGATCTTATTGGTTACTCTGACAGTGATTTTGCAGGTTGTAAGATAGACAGAAAAAGCACCACTGGTGGGTGTCAGCTACTAGGTGGAAAGTTAATAAGTTGGACAAGTAAAAAGCAAAACTCAGTGTCCACTTCCACTACTGAAGCTGAGTATGTAGCCGCTGGTAGTTGTTGTGCTCAAATCCTTTGGATGAGAAATCAACTAAGAGACTACAATCTCAAGCTCTCTAAGATTCCTATCTATTGTGACAGCACAAGTGCTATTGCAATTGCCAACAACCCTGTACTTCACTCTAAAACCAAGCACATTGAGATCCGATATCACTTTATCAGAGATCATGTGATGAATAGTGAAGTTGAGCTCCATTTTGTTCCTAGTGAATATCAGCTCGCTGATCTTTTCACCAAGCCTCTTGATGAAACTAGATTCAATCTACTCATCAGCGAACTTGGTATGTTGAACGCTGAATAATTTATTATTCAGGAACCAACAAAGGATTACAAATAAAGCTTTCAAACTTTCCATTCTCTGAACTCTGATTCAGCGATATCTAGGCCATCTCCTCAGGTATTATCCTCTAATCTTTAAACACTCTTTGATATCTTCTCTCATCAAAGAACGTCTCTCTTAAATTAAAACTCATCACTGAAAATCCTTTATTATTAGTGATGAAGATTTTTCTAAAATTATAAATGATAAACTTTCCTTATGGATAATTATCATTATAATCTTTTAAAAATAAAGAAAAAGACACGTCAGACCTTTTTCTGACACACGACGGACCGCGACGTTTCCATTCCAACTCCTTTCTTGGAACGTGCGCCAGGTCATCATTTTCTTTTTCAAAAAGCTAAAACTGTCGTTTAGCACTCCTTTCTTTCTCTCTCCTCTTGCTATTTAAGCAAACTATTTGCCTTACTTTGCTCCTTCCGCGTTCATAACTATTCTCAAGGCAAAAGAAATCTTTCGAATCTTCAAAGCTTTTCAAGAACACCAAGAACACGCTTGTGTGTGTTTTTCTCCTAAGAACTCAACTAAGGTTTGATCTAAACCTTATATTATGACTGGAAACATCTTGTTTCACCTTTTCTTCTCCTTAACACTCTAAATATAAAAATAAAGATAATCGGTATAAATTATCATATTAAAGAGCATATGTGCATTATGTATAACGGGATTATAGATAACCAATTTGGACATATAAGGACTTATAAGCATTCTCTTAGTAATCGTTAGTCATATAAGTGGTCATTTGGGTATTTTACTTTGATAGGAAAGCGTTAGGCGTCAAGCGGACGTCTCTTGTATTTAACTAGAAGCATTTGCTAAAAGGTGAGTATTCACAGCCCCTCTTCCAAAGTATTTTCTACGATTTGGGGTGAAAAGCATGATTGAATATGTTATATGAGCTATTTTCATTATGATTATGAAATTTTTTTAAATTTGACGTTGTGGGCACTAAGGCATATACATTAATAGTTATATTGAGTAAAATGTAACATAAAAGTTTGTACACTACTATTAACTCAAGTGAGGAGCCGAGGGTATTTGTGGATAGCGCTATTTGGACAGACAATCCCACCTAAAAACTGACAAAGTAGGGGTGTGGATAGCAATCCCACCTAGAAACTACAGGTAGGGGTGCACTATACCTATATAAACGAAGGTTCTACATATGTGGGGTTTTAGTCCCACCGCTAAGGTAGAATTATAAAAAGATATTTTTGTGTGGTCGAAAGGTTTAGTGGTGGCTTCATACTTGCTATGAACTAGAGTACATTATGCCTTGACACGTTTCTCAATAAAAGGATTAATTAAATGCTCATAAATTTCACTATTTTATACTTGGTGTGAACGTTCGTTCCACAAGAATTGAAAACTGCATAAAAACTATTTTGTGCATATGAAAACCTGTGAACTCACCAACTCTTTGTAGTTGACCTTGTTTTTATCATGCTTTTCAGGGGTAATAAGTAAGCTTTTGTAGATAAAGCCTAGTAAGGATCCAAAAGTGTACCGCGTGAAGACTTGAACGTTTTTGCAAAGACTTCTTTTAATTATGGATTGTTGTAAATTTTACTTAAAGAACAATATGTAAAACTTCTAATATATTCTAAATGCCTATGGTTGTTTCTCTAAATCTGTGGTCGTGTCATCGTTAGAGCTATCGCGCCTCGTGTTTCCGCTTTAGTGGGGTGTGACATACACAGACTCCACTATTACTGAAAAAATCTTCTGAGTCTAATATATTACAAAAAGCAAATTTAGATTTACTTTGTCAAGATTTATTTGATATTTCTGTTAATGTCTCTACAAATTATCAAAATCCATCACTTCTAAGAACAACTCCAGAGTTAGTTCAACCTGCCATATCAGTGTCAAATCTTTCTGAACCACAAATCTCAACCTCAACAACAGATGAAGTTACTTTAGAACCTGTTCAACCAACTTCTAAACTTCCACAAGTAACTTCTGAACCAATAGTTCCTACTTCTGAACAAATTCAGAATGACACTGTTGAGGGAGAATCTTTAGAATTACACTCAGCTTTCAATCCAGATTCTGAAGCTGCAATTACTGATGATTATGAACCACTTAACAATGTTACATCTGTCAATACATTTCCAAGTGTTACAGAATGGACTTCATGTCATCCAATACATCAGGTCATAGGTGATGTTTCAAAAGGTGTACAAACAAGATCAGCTACAGCAAATGAATGTTTGTGCATGTAAATTTTTTAAGCACAATAGAACCCAAAAAGCCTAATGAAGCTCTTCAGGATCCAGACTGGGTTTTAGCAATGCAAGATGAACTCAACCAATTTGAGAGAAACAAAGTCTGGAGACTACTTCCAAAACCACAGGGCAAATCAATTATTGGTACCAAATTGGTTTTTAGAAATAAGAAAGATGAACGTGGAATAGTTGTGAGGAACAAGGCTAGATTTGTTGCTAAAGGCTACTGCCAACAGGAGGGCATAGATTATGATGAAACATTTGCTCCAATTGCCAGACTAGAAGCCATCGGAATCTTCCTAGCCTATGCTGCTCATAGAAACATGAAGGTTTTTCAAATGGATGTCAAATGTGCATTTCTGAATGGAGTTCTTCATGAAGAAGTATATGTTGAACAACCAGAAGGTTTTGTTAGAAAAGAATATCCAACTCATGTTTACGTATTGGATAAAGCATTGTATGGACTTAAACAACCACCAAGAGCATGGTATGACACACTCACAATTTTTCTTCTGAATTCCAAGTTCAAAAGAGATACAATAGATACTACCTTATTTCTGAAAAAGGAAGGTGAGGATTTGATTCTTATTCAAATATATGTAGATGATATTATATTTGCTTCTACTAATCCAAATTTTTTGAAAAGATCATGCAAACTGAATTAGAAATGAGTATGATGGGAGAGTTAACATTTTTTCTTGGTCTTCAAGTCAAAAAACTACCCACTGGCATATTCATAAATCAATCTAAGTATGTTTCTGACTTACTTAAGAAGTTTGACATGTCTGATTGTTCTAATATTCAAACTCCAATGGCAACTGCTACTAAACTTGAACCAGATTTATCAAGTAAACCAGTTGATCAAAAGAAATATAGAGGTATCATTGGATCTTTGCTTTACTTAACAGCTAGTAGACCTGATATAATGTTTACTACATGTATCTGTGCTAGATATCAAGCTAATCCTAAGGAATCTCATCTTCTTGCTGCTAAAAGAATCCTTAGATATCTCAAAGGCTCTCCTTCATTGGGGCTTTGGTATCCAAAGGATTCTGGATTTGAACTAACTACTTTCACAGATGCATATCATGGTGGTTGTAAATTGGACAGGAAAAGTACATCTGGATCATGTCAATTTCTAGGTGATAGGCTTGTGAGTTGGTGTTCAATGAAGCAAAATTGTGTTTCAACCTCTACTGCAGAAGTTAAATACGTAGCTGCTGCAATATGTTGTTCTCAAGTAATATGGATGCAAATTTAACTCAAAGACTATGGTTACACTTTCAAAAAGATTCCTCTATACTGTGATTCAAAGAGTGCCATAGCAATAACAGCCAATCCTGTTCAACATTCAAAGACTAAACATATTGATGTGAGGTATCAGTTTATCAAGGATCATGCTGACAAAGGTAATATTGAAATGTTTTTTGTTTAGACAGATTATCAGTTAGCATATTTATTTACCAAAACATTTGATGAAAAACGATTTAACTTTTTGGTAAGCAAATTAGGCATGATGAATCGGTCTACTTAAGTATTTTACATCAACAAAGAAATAAGAATTAATTTCTGAGCTTTATTCATTCAGAATTCTAAATATCTTTAGAAGTTCTGAAGTTAATCTTTCAGAAGTCCATCTTTCCTTACTCAGAAATACTAATTCCTTATTTCATAAGTTAATTGTATCCTAATACTTAATTTTTTTTTATTTCTCTCTCTCGTCCCTTTAACTAACTATCTCTATGATTAGCACTTTTCAAGGGGGAGAAATTCAATTATTCATGATTCAAGGGGGAGTGATATTCAAATTTTCATACTTGATTCCTCCTTAAAGTCTAAAATTATGGATACTGATTCTCAGGAATATAAATCTTAGAAGTATGGACAAACTTCTGAAGATAGAATCTGATTTCTCTATTTGTTCAAACTTACTTCTGACACATCAAAGTTTTTATATATTCAGAAGTACGTAGTTTTAAATGATTTTCATGCAGATTAAGTCACTACCCTCAAGTTCTGAACATTTTTTAAAGTTTTGAACTCTTTCTGTATCATTTCTTATAACTTCTGAACTTATTTTCAGAAGTTCTGAACTTCCTGTTAGAAAATTTGATCTCATAAACGTGTGTGCCATGTGTTTTAATTTCATTGGAGCAGCCCTAATCACGTCGCAAAACGGTTCATTAATCCAAATAAATGATGATTACTTTTTCTAATTGTCATTACTTTTCGGCCACGTGTCCTTCCACGATCATCCAACTCATATAATCCATGGCTTCGTCATCTTCTTCACTTTTTAGCAACTTTTCTCTCCGAAACTTGATTTCTGCTTATCTTGAACTTCATTCAAACTCTGATTCTCACTTTGTGTCTACAATGTCGACTTCAAATGTGGATATGCCCATTCAAACTGCTAAGTCGTGCTTTAGCAACAGTGATTCATCTTCAAACGAAGGCTCTTTCAGAATTGTACCTAAGAATATCATGATTGGATCAACGGAAATCAATCTGGATGCTGATCAAACACTAGAAGATACTGCTACTAAAGGAATTAGTGAAGCTGGACCTTCAAACCCTAACCCTAACCCTCGCAGCGCCAATATTGGGGATACTCAAATTGAACCAATAGAAGTTGCTTCTGAATCTATTGGTGGTATGGATGATTTTCAATCGATGGCTGATTCTAATCTAGAAAGAAGTTATGGTCCTGATCTTACAAATATATACATTCTAGACAACAAACGTATGGAAATCAAAAGAAATAACTTTGCTCTAAACTTCAGATCAACTAATTTTACTGATGAACAAATGATTTTGCTTGAAATTCTGAATAAACATCCTATTCAGGCCTTGTTATCTAGAAAATTTTCAGTCCCTGCTTCTTATCTTCAACGATGGTGGTATCATGCTGAAATTGATGAAGAAACAGATGACATTTCCTCATTTGTTCATGGGTACAGGTTTTGTGTTACAGTTGATGATATCAGGAATATCTTTGATTTGCCTAAATCCAATGCAGTTGTAGGCAAAAGTACCTTTGATGCAGTTTCATCCAATTCTGAACCCATTTGAAACTTCATGAAGTTATGATATTCAGAAACTCTCACTGCTCTGAGTACATTTAGAAGAAAGTGTTTTGAAAGAACATAAAAGATAGCTTCAAAACACTTAGCATAAAGTTCTGAAGGTTTCATTGAAGTTCTGAAGAAATTCTGAAGATGCCCTGAAGAACTTCTGAAGACAGTTTCTGAAGATTGTTCAGAACCATTTCTGAATTGTGTCTGTTATATTGTTTGTTGTTACTTTAGTCTTTCTAGTATTTGTATAAATAGAAGTTTGTTAGATCTCTTTAGTGAGTTGTCGTTCTAGATCTATTCTTGTACTGTACTGTAATCACAGTTTCTTGAATTCTTGAAATCTTGAATTAATCTTTCGAAGATTAATTCGAATTGTATTTCAATCATTACCAAAGGTGAATAGCGATCAATCAAATAAAAAATGAACAAAGACATCGTTTCCATCAGATCTGAAACAAAACCTCCTACCCTGTTCTTGGGTGAATACCATCAATGGCGGATTCGTATGATCCAGTTTATGGATAATATTGATGAAGCTTTGATGCAATTAGTAGTGAATGGTCCCCTTGAAGTGTATGTGGAAATCCTTGCTGTTCCTCGCACTGAAACAACTCCAGAAATTCTAGCAACAAGAATTAGAATTTTTTTGAATGTACAACAATTCTGAAAAGGAACAAGCAAAGATAGATAAGAGAGCTCTTACTCTTTTGACAATGGCTATACCAAATGAAATATTCAATAGGGTTGATAGTTTAACTTCTGCAAAAGCCATGTGTGATGAAGTTGAGGCTCAGATGCAGGGGAGTACAAAAGCCAGGCACAGGGATTAAACATATGTATTGGTACATATGAAAATGTGACAACTGTCAAAATTCGAGCTTTCAAGTTAGCTTCTATTAAGTTTATTAGTGTTTATATAGTTTAATTATAAGAATAGGAGTTAGTTGGTTTGGAATGGCCGAAAAATCCCTAGCATTTCCGGTAATCGCTTAAAATGTCCGGTTCCGACCCGTAACTGTCTGAAACGTCCAAAACAGTGCCAAATGCTCTAATTTATACCCAATTTATATAATATATATGTATTTTAGTATTTTTAATATAAACTTTTATTTTTTTATAGGAAAGAACCAAAATGGGCTAACAAAGTGAGAAAAAGGCCAAAATTGAGAAATTGGACTTCAAATTTCACATTTTGGGCTTAATTTATGCAAATAAATAAATAAAAAAAAAACAAATTGGTTTGGGTAGGGCCCACCCCATGGCCGCCCCCCCCCCCTTTTCCTGCCTATAAAAATGTTTTTTTTTCTCATTCTCATCATTTTACACTTTCAAAATTCAAAATTCACTCTCTCTCTCTAGAATCAAAGGGACACAAACATTTCACCCTATTCTCTCTAAAAACTCAGCCACTTCTCTTCATCAAAATAATATTGGGAGCAAGAAATATTGAAGAAAAAGGATTCTATAACCATCCAAGTAAGTACAAAACTTCATGTTCTTCATTTTCTTGCAAATTTTGGGTGAAAACCCCACTTTTCTTGCATTTCTAAGTTACTTTCTTCTAATATCCAAAAATTCTGAGTTTGTGGAGATATTTTACACCAAAACATGTAAAATGTTTATAAAATGGTGATAATCTATGATCTACACAAATAAAACTCAAGAAAATAGGGGAAAAATCATGATTTTATGTGTTCTTGAACAAAAATGGTGATTTTGGTTCTGGCAGACTCATGCATGTGTGTAAATCGTCAATTTCTTACAATTTTTATGTTCAAATATCATGAATCTTCTTTATACAAGTTTATTTAGTGAGTTGGGGTTCTAATCCAAGTGGTCTCACTCAAAAACATTGAGTTTTGACCCCCCAAATGCTCATAACAAGATGCATGTGCATCTGGAAGTTCAACAGTAGGTAAACCCTACTTTGAACGACTATAACTCTTTGAATATTCTTCCAAATCACTTGATTATTCTTCTGGAAGTTAATTTAATGTGTTACCTTTCATATGCCACTGATTTCATTCACAAATATGGTGATTTGAGATTCCAACTAATTGAAACAAAATGAGTGTGCAAACTGTCAACCAATGACAGATTTGTGCATGCATGTTCAAATGACCATATTTCTTTCAAAACTCAATGAAAAAGGAGGATTTTTCTTTTGAGAGTTAGGTTTATGAGTTATATTCAGTTTTCAAGTGGAATCACTTAAAAATATAGAGTTTTGACCCTCCAAACACTTAAAATACTTTAGGTGTGCAATCTGTGAAACCATCAGCAGCTAAACTCTAGTTTGTGTGTTAGTATATACTTTGTTATTTGTCTTTAATGCACGATTCTTCTTCTAAAACTTTCTCTTATGAGTTACGATTCATATGAATCCAGTTTCATTCAAAAATATGAAGTTTTGGGGTATTAACCAATTTATTAAAGTTAAGTGTGCAATCTGTCAGCTAATGACAGAATTGTGCATGCAACTTTGTAGTGCCATATCTCCTTCATAACTTCTTCAAAATCAGTGATTTTTATCTCAAAAGTTTTCTTTATGAGTTATGATTTCAATCCAACTGGAAATTATAGAAAACACTTAGTATAACTCCTTAAATGAGTGATTTACTAACATGGTGTAATCTGTTTTACCGGTTGTGACATAATGTTTTGCATGAATTGTTTGAACCACTTTTACATGTCCAAAAGGCATGAAATTTGGTCACAATGACTATAACTCAGTACTTTATCCTGTATAAAAAGATAGGAAACTAGGTCATTTTGGAAGCCCTTGAAAACGGATCATATTTAGGACAATTGGTTTCTGTCCAGAAGAGAAATTCTGGACTTAATTGATTTTTATAAATATTGATCATGTGATGGATAATAAGATTACTTTCGGTATAAATTACGATATTAACGAGCATATGGGCATTTTGTATAATTGGACATATATAGACATATATGGGCTTAAGATTTATTCACCTCTATAAGAAGTATTAGACCTATAAGTGACGGTTTTGAGTATTACTTTTTGATAGGGAAGCGTTAGGTCGTTGTGTGGGGATCGGATTGTGTTGTCTTGTGTCGTGGAGCTTTGCTATAAGGTGAGTATTCACAGCCCCTCTTTCAAAGTATTTTCTATGATTTGGGGTGAAAAGCATGATTGAATATGTTTTATGAGCTATTTTCATTATGATTATGAAATTTTGTGAAATTTGATGTTGTGGGCACTAAGGCATGTACACTAATAGTTATATTGAGTAAAATGTAACATAAAAGTTTGTACACTACTATTAGCTCAAGTGAGGAGCCGAGGATATTTGTGGATAGCGCTATTTGGACGGACAATCACACCTAAAAACTACAAGTAGGGGTGCACTGTACTTAAAAAAGGGAGAAACGAAGGTTCTACGTATGTGGGATATTAGTCCCACCGCTAAGGTAGAATTAACAATAAATTTTTTTTGTGGTCGAAAGGTTTAGTGGTGGCTCTTTATATACTAAAAATTAGAGTACGTAATGCCTTGACGTTTTAAGATATTAATAAGTGCCAAAAATTTATTTTGCTCATATTCACTTACACAAATGGATGTTTGAAATATTGAAAACCTGTGAACTCACCAACTCTTTGTAGTTGACCTTGTTTTTATCATGCTTTTCAGGGGTAAGAAAAGATTAACCGAATCTTTCTATTATGTGGGCGCCTCGACATCAATCATCTTGTTTATTTGAAACTGTTTAGTTGAAACACTTGGTTTACTTTATTTTGTTAGAACTTTTAGTTGATGCGATGTAAAATTTTAAACTTAAACTGTTATGTATTTGAATGGATGGTTGATGTTGTTTTTATCCTATTGGTATGAAATCTTGCGCTATCACACCTCGTGTTTCCGCTTTAGCGGGGTGTGACAGAAAACTTCAGATACAAGGAGGGAGAGGCTATTACTGATACTTATCACAAATTTAACAACATTCTGAATGATCTAAGGAGAAATGGAGTTCAGAAAATCAAATTCTGAAATGAATAACAAATTTCTGAATAATCTTGGTAATGAATGGTCAAGTTTTTCTGATAACATGATCAAAATAAATCTGTCCAAGAAATCCATTCATGATGTGTATGGTATTTTGTTCCAACAAGAGAACAAAATAAAGATCAGACGTAATGAGTTAAAGAAGACAAAAGAAAGTACTATGACATTAATCTGTAAGAAAATTAATAGTTCATTGAAAATATGTGATATTCCTGAAGCCAGTATCTGTGATGGAAATGAGTCAGATGAAGAACTAAAGAGAATTTCTGAAGGTATAGCCTTCATGATAAAGCAGTTTCATCAGAGATATAACCAGAAGTATAAAAAGTAAACCTAAAGTTGATGAAGGACCAAAGAAGGTATTTGGTCAAGAAAATGTTCCAAAAGATACTTCTGAACCAGCCAGGTGTTTCAACTGTGGAAAACCAGGGCACTTTGCTAGACAATGCAAAATGCCTAAAGTCAAGAATACTAGTTATTATGAAAAGAAACATATACTTTCTAAGAAGATGGATGTCAATCCTGCTTTTGTAACCAAGTATGAAGAAGACTGGCTGAATTGGAATGATGGTGAGGTTGATGAAGAGGTTGCTCACTATGCAACAAATTGCTTTATGTGTCAAATGACTCTAGAAGACACACTTACTCATGATACTGAGGTAACCACTTCTTCTGAACTTACTTCTGAAACTATCTCATCAAATTCTGAAACTATTGAAAATTCTCAAATAAACTTACAAGATCAAATTCTGAATATGACTTCAGAATTTGACACTTTAAGAAACAGAATAAAAGGAGAAAGGTTACTAGTTAACCAATTCAGAATAGAAACTCCGGTATATAAAGTAAATTGTCAAAACGCTGAAGAAACTCTTGAGAAGATTTGTAAAGAAAAATCTGAATTAAAAGAAAAAATGGATAATATGCAAAAAAAAATAGTGAATGCTAAATCTGAAACAAAGGTTCTGAATGTCAAAATGAATTTCTTGAATCAAGAAAGACTTGAGTTATACAAGAAGGTTAAGGAATTAGAAGATTTGAATTTCAAATGGGGTCAAACTGAGCAAATTTTGAATATTTTGACAAGTCAGGCTAAGAATTCAAAATTTTACAATATAAAAGCAGGTTTAGGATATACTGAAAGTCCAGTTCTAAAAAAAGCACCATCAAATTTATATGACATTTCAAACATGAAATTTTTTAATGAAAAAAGTAAAGGACTAGTAAGTAAACCTGTAGATCATTCTTTGCCTGAGAGAATTCATTTGTAAAAGCAGAAGTTTTGTTTGCTGATGAATCTGAAACACATTCTGAAGATATTAAGTCTACCTCTGAACCTATTTTTGAAGAAAAATTTGAGATTATTTCTGAACTTGTTTCTGAATCTATTTCTGAACAACTTACTTCAGAAATTCATCATAATTCTTCAGGCTTAAAGAAAGAAGACATTTCTGAAGAAACTTATGAAGAATTTTAAGATACTGAATCTTTACATGATAAGGATGAATCCTCAAAGATTTTCTTTAATGATTCTGAAGAAAAATTTAAACCATTATTAGATTCAGAAAGCAAAATTAAAATTTCAAAACTAAACAAAAATTTTGCTCAGAAATGACTTAGAACATATTCTCAGATCTAATGAATGGTTCAGATTTTAACAATGATGATTCTCCAAAAGATATCAATTTTACTAAAACTGAATATTCCAAATCTTCAAATTCTGAAACTCATTCAATTTCAGCTTCAAATTTCACTAAAACTGAATTCAAAGATCTGCATTCTTCTTTAAAAGGAAAAACATCTATGTCAACTTCAAATTTCATCATTAGAGTCAAATTTTTTGAAGAAGGACAAACTTCAATTCCTACACCTAAATCTGTTAACTCTGAAGTTAAGCAAAACAGAAACAATTTTTTTTATCCTAATATTCATTCTTTATCTGTTTCAGAGTTATTCGCTCTAGTATGGAAGAAAAAGGGAGACAACTTATCAGACAAAGACAAATTAGATAGGTTTCCTGTTTTTCATAAAAAATTTGTAACCAAAAACAACAAGATGAATAAAAGAAAGCATTCAGTTTCAATTCTCAAATGTGATCATTCTTATTTCAATTATGCACAAAATGGTTATCCTTTAGAATCAAATGTAATAAAACAAAAACAAAAATATCAAAGCAATTCTTCAGCATATGGCAAACCTAAAAGGACTATTAATCTGAAAGACCAAACAAGCAAACATAAATTCTGAACAAGTTTCTATCTTTTTATCTAAAATGCCAAAAGATAAACTTTTTTCATTATTAGCAAATCTGAAAGGACTCATTTTTAAATGGGTACCTAAAATTAAATAACTTCTTTTGCAGTTGTGTCATGTGTGGGTGTTAGATTCTGGATGTTCAAGACACATGACACCATACAAATCATTACTAACTGATTATCATGAAAGATATGGAGGAACAGTTAGTTTTGGAAATAATGCAAGAGGGTATGTAAGAGGTTATGGAACTTTTGTCAAAGGAAATGTTCAAGTTCAGAATGTTTTCTATGTGGAAGGGTTAAGACATAATCTGTTTAGTATAAGTCAGTTCGGTGACAAATAGTAGACTGTCCATTTCAATATTAATGTTTGTCAAGTTTTGGGTGCTACAAAAGAGAAACAAGTAACTGCCTATAGAGATGGTGACATCTATACTGCCACTTTCACAGAATATGGTCAACTCACAGGGGTCTGTTATATATATGTCTACTCAAATGAAGAAAGTAAGCTGGTTATGGCACTAAAGAATGTCTGATCTAAATTTCAGACCTATTTCTGAATTAGATAGACATAAGTCCATCAGAGGTTTACCCAAGATCAACTTTGATAAGTCTTCTCAATGTTCAGCATGTGAACCTGGAAAAATTAAGAGAAGCTCTCATCCTCTGAGATGCTCTCTTCATGTCAAGCTCCACTTGAAATGTTTCATATGGATTTGTGTGGTCCAATGAAGACTCAAAACTTGGGAGGAAAGAAGTATATCCTTGTTATTGTTGATGAGTATTCTAGATATACTTGGGTTGAATTTCTTAAACTTAAATCTGATACTTCTAAAATACTAATTCCATTTCTGAAAAGAATGCAGGTTCTTCTTCAACTTCCTGTTCAAAAGATTAAAAGTGACAATGATACAAAATTTACCAATTCTACACTTCAGAACTTCCTGGATTTTGCTGGAATATCCCATAATTTTTCCGCTGCCAGAACTCCCAAACAGAATGGTGTTGTTGAAAGGAAGAATAGAATTTTAGTTGAAACTGCCAGGACTATGCTTGCTTATTATGAACTTCCTCTATCTCTTTGGGTAGAAGTTGTTGCTACTGCATGTTTTACTCAAAATAGAACTATTTTAAATAGAAATTTTTTGAAAACTCCATATGAAATCATTAAAAAAAGAAAACCATCAATTGATTTTTTCAAAAAATTTAGAAGCATATGTTTTCTTCTATATGATGTTCAATACCTTGACAAATTTGCTCCTAAAGGATTAACAGGTATATTTGTTCGATATTCACAAAGATCAAAGGCATACAGAGTACTGGTAAAAGGATCAAAGAGAATCATTGAATCTTCCAACATCAGGTTTCATGAACCTACAATGACTTCTGAATAAGACAGTTCAGAACTCAAGCTTATTTCAATTGTTGAACAATTATACATCGACTCCACTATTACTGACAACATCAGATCACTACTCTTTGCGCGTGGCCCACGCGTTATTTTCTTGTTGGCTATTCTCTAAACGGTTTATTAATCCAGATTACACGTTTAATCGTCATTATTTTTAGCCTACTTTTCTGCCATGTGTCTTACGTCTATCTGCCACAACATCATCACACGATTATACTCCATGACTTCATCATCTTCCTCATTTTACTCCGATTTTTCCCTCCAAAACCTATTCTCTGCAATTTTTTAAAATCCTTAACTCTCAGAAGCTGAAAACTTGTCAATCATGTCTCTATCTAATGTTGATCGGCCGATTGTCTCTGCTAAATCCACTTTCAGCAATACTGATGATTCATCAAGCACACGATCATTCAAAATTGTTACAAACACGATGACCATCGGTTCGATTGAAGTTCCATTGAACACAGACTTACTGATTAAAGACACTGCAACAAACATTATGGATGCCGCTGGTTCTTCAAACCCAAACCCAAACCCAAACCCTAATGTTGAAATTGGGGGAAATCAAATGGAGCCGAATGAACTCAATTCTGAATCTTCTTCTCAAGTTGTTGCTTCTGATTCTACTGGTTATTGTCCTGATCTTTCCAAACAAACAATCCGAGTTGGTAGTTGAATAGCAATTCAGAAAAACAATGATGCGCTAAACCTAAATCTGAAGAGTTCACTAATGGTCAACAAATTCTCATTGAGTTTTTTAAAAAGCATCCATTCAGAACAACTATGCCTAGGCACTTTCAAGTTCCTGAAGAATATTTACAGCGGTGGTGGTATTATGCTGAAATTAATAACGAAACAAATGGCATTTCTTCTCTTGTTCATGGTTATCGTTTCAACATAGTAACTGCTGATCTCAGGACTATCCTAAAGCTTCCACAACCAATTGTGGTTAATGGTCAAGAAACTTTTGATGACATTCCTACCAATTCTGAATTGTGTGCTGATTTCTTGAAGCTGGGATATTCACAAAATCTAACTGCCTTAAGTTCTTTCAGAAGAAAGTTTTTACCTCCAATTTGGTATGCTCTATTCACATTTCTCAATACCGATGTAGCTGGGAAACATTAAAGTCTGGATCAAGCATCTACCAATATGAGGATCATATTTCATGGTTCTGCTTTCAACAAGAGGTATGACTATGCAAGTCTAATTTTTTGAAGATATTCAGATTGCTATTTCCAAAAAGAGCAAATACCCTTATATTCCGTATCGGAGGTTCTTTCAGTATTTCATCAAAGGCGCTATGAGGTCAGTTCCATCAATACCAAGGCTTGATAATGATGTATTTGTTACATTGTTTACTATGGATAGCTTGAGGCCATATCTTGCTAAAGAATCTTTTCCAAATGCAGTACCTCTGTTTCATGAGTTATTAACATACATCAATCCTAAGAACAAATGGTTAAGTGAGTATTTTGAATCAATGAGATTACCTAAACCAGTAATCTCTTCCCCTGATTCAGATGCCAGAGGTATGCATAGTGAGAGGTCTAGATCATTAAGTGAGAGAGGGGAGGAAGTTCAAGGTGGGGAACAACCTCAAAGTGAAGAGAGGCAAAATGTAAATGAGAGCTTGGTTGGCTATGCGAGCAAAAGAAATCAAGAGAGGAGAACACAGGTAAAAGAAAAGAAAACCTGTGAAGCACCTGTTACTAGGCGGGCAACCACACAATCTACTGCTTCACACTCTTTGGTGGGTAGTATTGAAAAAGCCAGTAAGCCCATATCTCTACAGAAGGGTGTTTCAACAACACAAATGGGGCAAGCAGCTTATCTACCATTTGATTCTCCCATGGAGGATGCAAATGTTGAAACAGAAGGAAATATGTCCCCCCCCCCCTTCACAGAAATGTGCACATTGAGTCTGAGAGTCCACTCAGTGTTGAGCCTAATGAACCACTAAATGTTGAATTCTTTCACACTAGCACACATCTTTCAGATGTACCTACGCAAAGTGTATGTCACATTGCAACAACAATTATAGATAATCCTATTTTAGGATATCAAGGATTAGTTGGAAGTCTTGGTAGGGTGAACATCTCAAAAGCCCCATTAAATGAATCACTTGTGATTCATGATGTGGTGACATCTACAGGCCAGTCTACTTCTGTAGGACTGCAAACAGGACCATCTGTTGGTTCTGGTACTTTACCCTGGTCTTCAGAATTTTCAGAGTTTAAGACCTTTTGTACTTCTGAATTTGAAAAGATTCATAAGCATATTAAGGACTTGTCTGAATCCTCCAATAAGGGGATGGAGGATAGGTTGGAAAAGAAGTTAGAGGAGAAATTGGATACTATCAACCAAACTACTTCTAATGATTTCAGAAGTTTTCAAGCTGCAATTAAGAATTCTTTGTCAGAAGTAATTTCATCTGTATCTACCATTATTAAATCTATGGTGTCTCCACAACCAGATCTTTCTAACCTGGCAACTAAGGATGATATTCAGCAGATCTTGCAGAAATTAACAGATGTTCAGAATACTCAATCTCATTTGGATCAAAGAATTTCTGCTTTGGAATGTACTCCAGAAGTAGATACTTTAAAGACGAAGCATGATGATCAGGCTACTGATAATCATGAGAGGGAGAAAAGAAGGAAAGTATCTAAGTCAAACAATGAACAAATGTTGCTGTTAAAAGATTCTACTTCTGAACTTCAAGTGACTATGGATAGAACTTCTGAAGATGCTCAGAAAGACTCTACTTTTGAACCTCAAGTGACTATGGATAAAACTTCTGAAGATGCTCAGAAAGTCGATAATTCTGAAGCAATTAAAAAAATTCTTATGGGTAAAGGCGATCAAGATATTTCTGAAGATGTTGGTATTATTTCTGAAAATATGAACATTTCTGAAGATGAAGGTAATGAGACAGAAAAGCTATCTCAGAATTCTGAAGAAAATACTGGTACAGATAATACAGATGTGCTACCAGACTCTAATGAAGAAATGTTGAATGAATATTTGGCTTTTGGAGAACCTGGTGATCTTTCGGATGTGATTTTATTTGATGATGAAGTGGAGGTGAATAAACATAGAGAATTGGTGATTTGGAGACCACAAGTTCTGAATAGAGTGGCAATTGATGAAATAACTGAAATTTTATGGAGTTTGATAAGCCAATTCTGCTGGGTATATGTATTTTTGAATAATCCAAGGAATCTGGAGTGTAAATTCTTGGATGAGAGATTGTTTATCTTTGATGATTTTCTGAATCAATCAGCTGAATATTTTGACGTAGAGATGAATTTATGTCATATGCATAATGTTGAAGTTTCAGATGAGATTCTGATAGCCTGTTCAGAAAAAATAGAAGTCAGATTCAGAATGTGCATTTCTATTCCTTCAATCAATCTTCCTGTTCTTGAAGAACCAATTGTTGATCAAGTGTATGAAGTTGATACGCTATTTGATAGTTCTGGAGAAAGTCAGCTTATCTTTCTACAAGATTCTTACAGAGATATGTACAGAAGAAGTCTAAAGTATGCAACTTTAGAAGATTTTGTGAATGATGAACCGCATCCAGATCATACTTCAAAAGTAAGATCATTCCTGCAAGAACATGGAATTCAAGAAATGCCTGATTCCATATTGATAAAGCGGATTAGGTGTATGTCTAAAATAGTTGAAGATGATTTACAAGTTGTAAGATTTGGTGCTGAGAGAAGGAATGGTATATTAACTGAATTTACTCAGTTTGACTTCTAGAAGTTAAGATTACATGATAAACTTACACTTCTAAGTTATTGTGTCAAAAAGAAAGACTCAGGACTTGTTTCAAAAGTTATTAGAGTGTTGGGTATATACATCAGAAATTTTATCAAACATGACTTCCAACTTGCTTTAGAGTATAGACTGACTAAATTTAATTTGTTGGAGCCAGTAAGCATTGAAAGACATGGGCTAACAAGAGTTTTCAGAAATCCATAGATTGGTTTCATTTATGAAACAGAAGGAATAAACACAAAAACATTCATTGTTTCTGATATACCAAAGTACTCAACTTCTACTCTACATGGGTTAATGACGTATGCTGAATGGTTTGTTGTTTCTCCTGAAATAAAAGAAGAAATAATGTATTTGATTAAAGAGAGAATAAATTTTAGAGATTGCATGTCACACCCCGTTAAAGCGGAAACACGAGGTGCGACAGTTCTAGGTTTCACAACCATAGGAATATAAACACCAACCACACATATATTTAAAACGTCAAAGTTTAAAATTTAAGAGTTTACAACCCGACTACTTGAACTTTAACAAACAAATAACATCACATTGGATATATAAAATGTCTTGATTGGTGTTCCACAAAAATAAGCTAAACTTGATCGGTTACCTTCTTATTTTCCTGTAAAGCATGTTAAACCAGAAGGGTCAACTACAAAGAGTTGGTGAGTTCACATGTTTTCAAATGCATAAAACATTTTATATGCAAGGTATAATAATAGCGAATTGAATGATTGCATCAACTTTAATATTTGAAAGTTTTTGAGCAAAAATAGATATTATAATTACACATGATATTAAAATCTTGAGCCACTACTAAGCCTAAACGACATTCTACGCCCCACGAACTACCTCAGCAGTGAACCTAAAGTCCACATGTGTAGAGCATTCTTAATTGATAAAGTGCACCCCTACTTGCCAGTTAGGTGGGTATGTCAACCAAATAGCGCTATCCACAAATATCATCGGCTCAAACGAATACAGAGTTAAATAGTAGTGTAACACGGGGACTTCATATAACTCAACATATCATTTGTGTAATATAAATTTGCTCATCATAATGATTTATATGCTTTTCATTAATCAATATAAATCAATTCACTTTCCTTTAAAACGACATGCTTAACACCACAAAACGTATAAACATTTAAAAAGATGGGCCGTGAATACTCACCTTATAGCAAAAGCTTCCAAAAGGATACCCGAGATGTCCGCTTGACGGCCTAACGCTTACCTAACAAAGCAACGTACCCAAATTATCACTTATATGTCTGACGATTACTATGAGAGTGCTTATAAGTCCTTATATGTCCAACTTGGTCTACTATTGTCCCGTTACACATAATGCACATATGCTCCTTAATGATATAAATTATACCGAAAATGTAATGTTGTAGTCCTTCAAGTGATTAAAATTGATGAAATCAAATAATTTCAAAGTTTCACTTTCTGACAGAAACTTTAGGTCCTAAAAATGATCAAATTACAGTGACATCCAAAATGACATTGTTTCCCATATTTTTATTTGTGATACATTACTGAGTTAAGGTCATTGTGACCACATTTCATGCATTTTGGACAAGTAATAATGGTTCAAATAATTTATATAAAACGGTGTATCACAGCAAGAAGGGCGGATTACTCCTTGTTGGTAAAACAACCATTTGAGGAGTTCTACAAAAGGTTTTTCAGATATTCCAATTGGATTATAAACACAACCCATAAAAGAAAGTTTTAAGATAAGAATCACTCATTTTGAATGAGCTATGAGGAATATATGGCACCAAAAAGTTTCATGCACACATATGTCATTAGTTGATAGATTGCACACTTAACTTTAATAAATTTGTTAATGCCTCAAAACTTCATATTTTTGAATTAAACCGGATTCATATGAACCCTAACTCTTAAAAAAAAACTCCAGAAGAACAATTATACATTATGGACAAATAATCAAAGAGATATTAACATGCAAAGTAGGGTTTAACTACAGGTGGTTTCATAGTTTGCACACCTAAAATGTTTTAGGTGTTTGGAGGGTCAAAACTCCATGTTTTCATGTGATTCCACTTGAAAACAGAAAAATCATCCTTTTTCATTGAGTTTTGAAAGAGATATGGTCATTTGAACATGCATGCATAAATCTGTTAGCTTTGGACAGATTGCACACTCATTTTGTTTTGATTAATTGAAACCCCAAATCACCACATCTTTGAATAAAACTAGTGGAATTTGAAAGGTAACTCTTTAAAATAAATTCCAGAAGAAGAATCAAGTGATTTGGACGATTATTCTGTGAGTTATGGTTGTTCAAAGTAGGGTTTGCCTACTGTTGAACTTCCAGTTGCACATCTATCTTGTTATGAGCATTTGGGGGGTCAAAACTCAATATTTTTGAGTGAGACCACTTGGATTATAACCCCAACTCACTAAATAAACTTTTAGATAGTAGATTCATTATATTTGAACATATTATTTGCAAGAAATGGACGATTTATGCACATGTGAATTTTTTGTCAACACCCAAAAATGCATTTCTAAGCATCAATCCCACATGCAAATGTGTTTTTGCTTGGATTTCTTGTGTTCTATGTGTTTGGGTCATAGATTATCACTATTATGGATATGTTTCACATATCTTAGTTTATAATCTACCCTAAGACTAAGAAATTCCAGAAATTCAAAGAGAGATAATGAAAGTGCAAGAAAAATGAGTTTTTCCCCAAAATTGATAAGAGGATGATGAAGATGGTGTTGTTACTTACTTGAGTGATGATTGAGGTTCAATATCTTCAAGAAATATTGCTAATATGATGTATTTTTGAATAGAAAATGGCTGGAGATATGAAGGAGAAGTAGGAGGAAGATGAAGCCCATGCCAACCCAAAATATTAATTTTTTTATAATAAAGCCCAAAATGTTTTAAAATGTTATCTTCTCAATTTGTGACATTTTTCTATAAAATACAAGCCCATTTTGGTTAAAATCTAAAAAATATAAAAGTTTTATATTTAAAACAGTAACACTATATATTTTATATAAATTGGGTATAAATCATAGCATTTGGCACTATATAGGACGTTTCAGATAGTTACGGGTCGGAACCTGACTTTCTAAGCAACTACCGAAAACTGTAGAAATTTTTTGGTCAATTTAATCTAACTAACTCTTATTCTTATAACTTAACTATAAACACACTAATAGACTAAATAAGAGCTAACCTGGAGGTTCAAATTTGGCAGTTGTCATAGTCTCCCCCTGTTAAAGAAATTTGGTCTCGAAATTTAATGAGTGCTACTGCCAATGGACTCCTTTGCAAATAAATGCGGATATTTGCCTTTCATGAAATCTTCTCTTTCTCAAGTATACTTTGGGCCATGCTTCGCATTCCAGTGAACTTTGATAATAGGGATCTTACTGCGTCTCAGTTGTTTGACTTCTCGATCAAGTATCTAGATTGGTTCTTCAATGAAATGTAACCGATCGTTAATCTGAACATCTTCCAAGGGTAGAACTATTGTTTCATCTGTTAGGCATTTCTTCAGATTCGACACATGGAACGTCTCGTGGATGGCGCTTAAATTCTATGGCAACTTTAGTTTGTACGCTATCGATCCAATTCTTTCGGTTATTTCAAAAGGACCAACGGATCTGGGACCCAGCTTGCCTCTCTTCCCGAAACGTACTAGTCCTTTCCATGGTGATACCTTCAAAAGCACTTCATCACCTACTTGGAATTCTAACGGCTTTCTCCGATTATCCGCATAACTTTTCTGACGATCTCTAGCTGTCTTAAGTCTTTCTTTGATGATTGAGATCTTGTCAGTGGTCTCCTGAATAATATCTGGCATCGTCAGCTGTCTATCTCTGATTTCTAACCAGCTAAGTGGTGATCTACATTTTCGTCCATATAGGGCTTCATATGGCGCGCACTGAATGCTGGTGTGATAGCTGTTGTTATATGAGAATTCAACAAGTGGTAGGTGGGTATCCCAACTCCCACCAAAATCTATCGCGCATGCACGCAGCATATCCTCTAGTGTTTGAATAGTTCTTTCCGATTGTCCATCCGTTTGAGGATGATAGGCAGTGCTATAATCCAAACGTGTACCCAATGCCTTTTGAAGAGACTGCCAAAATCGTGACATAAAACGTGTGTCTCCATCTGAACTAATGGAAATAGGCACACCGTGACGTGTAACTATTTCATTGATGTAAATTTACGCACGGTTCTCCATACTGAAATCTTCACGAATGGGAATGAAATGAGCCGATTTTGTAAGTCGATCGACTATAACCCATATAGAATCATGTCCTTTCCCAGTTCTGGGTAACTTGGTTTTGAAATCCATAGTTATTTGCTTCCATTTCCATTGGGGAATTTCAGGTTGTTGAAGTAGACTTGATGATTTCTGATGTTCGGCCTTGACTTAAGCACAAGTTAAGCACTTGCTTACATACTCTGCAATATCTTTCTTCATTCCTGGCCACCAATAATATTGCTTCAGATCCTTATAAATCTTATCCGTTCTTGGGTGAACCGAATATCTGGACGATGGGCTTCATCCAAGATATTTGGTACGCATACTTTATTTTTGAATTAACGCACTCCATCTGACTGTACTTCAAATTCTTTTTCTAAGTGATGCAAGGTCTCATTCTTCAAATTTTCTTCTTTCAAAGCTTCCCTTTGTGCTTCAAGAATTTGAGTCTTTAAACTTGTTTGAACCATCATTCCCATAGCTCGTGCTCTCGTCGGCTTCACTCTTTCTTTTCTGCTTAAACCGTTAGCCACTACGTTAGCATTGCCCGGATGGTACTTTATTTCACAATCGTAGTCATTAAGTAGTTCGACCCATCTTCTTTGCCTCATATTGAGCAATTTCTGGTCAAGAATGTGTTGAATGCTTTTATGATCAGTGAAAGTGGTGCACTTAGTGCCGTAGAGATAGTGCCTCCAGATTTTGAGTGCAAACACCACCGCCCCTAATTCCAAATCATGGATGGTGTAATTCTTCTCATGAATCTTCAGTTGCCTTGACGCATGTGCTATGACTTTATCTTTTTGCATTAGTACACATCCCATCCCTTGATGTGAAGCGTCACAGTAGACTACAAAGTTATCCACTCCCTCTAGTTAAGCCAAAATCGGTGAGTTGCATAACTTATGTTTGAGAGTCTGGAATGCTTCCTCTTATTTCTCTCCCCAAGTAAACTTCTTATCTTTTTGAGTCAGTGGCGTCAGTGGTTGTGCGATCTTGGAGAAATTTTTGATAAATCGCCGATAGTAGCCTGCCAAATCAAGAAATTGATGGATCTCAGTTGGTGTCTTCGGAGATTCCCATTTCTTAATGGCCTCGATCTTAGCTGGATCAACATGTATCCCTTTTTCATTTACTACGTGGCCAAAAAAATGCACTTCGCGAATCCAGAATTCGCATTTGGAGAATTTGGCGTACATCTTTTCGTTTCTGAGCAATTCTAGTATCAGTTTTAAATGTTGCTCATGCTCCTTCTTGTCTCGAAAATAAATGAATATATCATCTATAAACACGATCACGAATTTGTCTAGGTACGGTCGACATACTCTATTCATTAAATACATGAAGACTACTGGTGTGTTTGTTAGCCCGCAAGGCATAACCAGGAACTCGTAATGACCATAACGAGTTCTAAATGTTGTCTTAGGAATGTCTTCTTCACGAACTCTCATCTGATGATATCCCGATCGAAGATCGATCTTTGAGAAATACATAGCACCTTGAAGTTGATCGAATAAGTCATCTATTCGAGGAATGGGGTATCGGTTCTTGATAGTCAACTTATTGAGTTCCCTATAATCGATACACATATGGAAGGATCCATCCTTCTTTTTAACAAACAAAACTGGGGCTCCCTAAGGTTAAGAGCTGGGTCTGATGAATCCGTTATTGAGTAACTCCTGAAGTTGTTCTGACAGTTCCTGCATTTCCGATGGTGCTAACCGGTACGGTGATTTCGTCACGGGCGCAGCTCCAGGAATTAAATATATGTGAAATTCGACTTGTCTTGGCGGGGGTATTCCAGGCAATTAGTCTGGGAATACTTCGGGAAAATCCCGAACTATACGGATGTCTTGAATGCGTTTCTCTTTGGCCTTCTTATCCATGACATGAGCTAAAAATGCAATGCAGTCCTTTCTCAAATATTTTTGCATCTACATACACGTCACCATTTTAATACCCCTCCTGGGTTTTTCTCCGTGTACTTCGAGTATTCCTTCTTCGGGTAACGGAACTTTAATGATCTTTTTGGAACAACAAATTTCGGCTCGGTTCTTGGACAACCAATCCATGACCACAATTATGTCGAAACTTCCCAATTTAATCGGGATTAGATCTATACTAAAATCCCTACTGGCCAAGTTTAAGGTGCAGTTCATTAATATGTCTTTAGCCCTACTTTCTTGTCCGTTGGCATATTCAATGACATATATTTCTTTCAACTTTTGAGGTTTTAGATATATCTTTGGTCTAAATCTAACAACACATAACTCCTATCTGCTCCAGAATCAAATAATACAAATGCGTGATGATTGTTCAGAAGAAATATACCTGTGACTACACACTGGATTTTGCCTTGCCTCTTCAGCTCCAATCTCGAACACTCGACCCCTCGTCGGTCCTCCTTGATTTCCTTGATTTGTTGGTTGTGCTTGTCTGGTATCTGGCCTCCAATTCCTCCTTGGGCATTTATTCCTGAAATGATATGGAATTCCACATTCATAACAAACCCGTTTCTCACCAATCCTACAATCCCTTGCAATATGACCTTTCATGTTGCACTTGAGACAAGTAATGCATCACCCCTTATATGACTATTACATTTATCACACTTTGGGTACGCCCCTTTTCCTTTCTCTGTTAACTGAGTCTGAATCCCATAGTTTTTTGACATTCTCAAATTTTTGCCCATTCTTCCCCCAGATTTCCTTCTTGTGGGTTCTTCCATCTTCCTCTTGCCTTAAGCCTTGTCTTTTGCAAACAACCCTGAACGTGTAGCATTATTGGTAAGTCTAGTTGCCGAACTCACTGCTTCTTCTAGAGTTTTCGGGTTTGCCGAAGTAACATCTCCACGTATTTTCGGAGATAAACCCCACACATATCTATCAACTCGGTTTTCTTCAGGTGTTACCAGATGTGGTACCGTTTTTGCTAGCTCATGAAAACGGGCTGTGTAAGAGTCTATATCATTCCCTTTCATCTCGTGATTCCACAACTCTGCTTCCAACTTCTGAATTTCACTTCTTGGGCAATATTCTTCCTTCAGCATCCTCTTGAATTCTTCCCACGTAAGACTGTTTGCCGCTTCCCTACCTCGCGTTTGTACTTGAGTGTTCCACCAAGTTAGTGCTCGCCCCTGTAAGAGACAGGCAGCAAACTCTACCTTCTTTCCCTCTGTACACTTACTAATGTAGAGAACAGACTTCATGCTTTCTAACCAGGTCAATAAACCGACGGCTCCTTCAGTTCCATGAAACTCTTTAGGGTTACAAATCCTAAAGGATTTATACGTACATTCCCTATCTCCTGATCCTCGGTTGTTATTTTGGTTAGTAGTCAGGCCAGCTTCTACTTGGCTAACAATACATGGTAGTGCTGTCATGAGCTGTTCAGACACCAGTTGTGCAACATCGGGAGTTTGTCTCCTTGGCGGCATTGTTGTAAAACACAACTTCAAATTGAGTTTTGATCAGATTTCTATTACTATTTCCGAACTAATTCTACTTACTAAGTTTAAGTGTATAATATAATATTCGTCTAATACTAATCATCTAAACATATATTAAAACAATAATCGAGAATCAGATAACATGAATAACTTTTATCGATAAAAAAAATCAAACATTTCAACATAAGTTTCAAAATTTAATTCCAAAAAGATAACAAATTGTTTACACCTTAAAACAAACAAATCCCAAAAAGTAAGGTAGTAAAATTGTTCATAACTTAAACAAGCAATTCCCAAAAGAAGTGTTTTCATCCCAAAAAGCTTCAAATAAAGAGGTCGACTAGTGCAATATCAAGCTAATCAACACACCTAGTAAAATCACTAGAACTTCTATCGTCCTTGATAAGTATGTGCGCATCCTCCGAATTGCACCTCTGGCATCAAGGGCCACCTGCATGACTCTATTCGTAAAATCATCCTGTGTGTGCATTACCATCAGGATGTCGTCTAAGGAGTGTCGGTAATGCTCCAGTCTCATCCTGTGGAGCTCTACTTCATTAGCTATTCCTAAGACCCGCACGTGCTCCAATGCGGTCATGCCCTGTGGTCGCGAGGTACGACAGTTCTAAGTTTCACAACAATAAGAATATAAACAGCAACCACACATATATTCAAAACGTCAAAGTTAAAATTTAAAGGTTTACAACCCTACTACTTGAACTTTAACAAATAAATTACATCAAATTGGATATATAAAATGTCTTGATTGGTGTTCCACAAAAATAAGCTAAACTTGATCGGTTACCTTCTTATTTCCCTGTAAAGCATGTTAAAACAGAAGGGTCAACTACAAAGAGTTGGTGAGTTCACAGGTTTTCAAATGCACAAAACATTTATAATAATAGCGAATCGGATGATCGCACCAACTTTAATATTTTAAGGTTTTATGAGCAAAAATACATTTATAATTACACATGATATTAAAATATTGAGCCACTACTAAGCCTAAACGACATTCTACGCCCCACGAACTACCTCAGCGGTGAATCTAAAGTCCACATGTGTAGACCACAAGTTCTGAATAGAGTGGCCAATGATGAAATAAGTGAAATTTTACGGAGCTTGATAAGCAAATTCTGCTGGGTATATGTATTTTTGAATAATCCAAGGAATCTGGAGTATAGATTCTTGGATGAGAGATTGTTTATCTTCAAAGATTTTCTGAATCAATCAGCTGAATATTTTGATGTAGAGATGGATTTATGTCATATGCATAATGTTGAAGTTTCAGATGATATTCTGATAGCCTGTTCAGAAAAAATATAAGTTAGATTCAGAATGTGCATTTCTGTTCTTTCAATCAATCTTCCTGTTCTTGAAGAACCAATTGTTGATCAAGTGTATGAAGTTGATACGCTATTTGATAGTTCTGGAGAAAGTCAACTTATCTTTCCAGATGATTGTTACAGAGATATGTACAGAAGAAGTCTAAAGTATGCACCTTTAAAAGATTTTGTGAATGATGAATGGCCTGCAGATCATACTTCAAAAGTAAGATCATTCCTGCAAGAACATGGAATTCAAGAAATGCATGATTCCACATTGATAAAGCTGATCAGGTGTATGTCGAAAACAGTTGAAGATGATTTACAAGTTGTAAGATTTGGTGCTGAGAGAAGGAATGGTACATTAACTGAATTTACTCAGTTTGACTTCTACATGTTAAGATTACATGATAAACTTAAACTTCTGAGTTATTGTGTCAAAAAGGAAGACTCAGAACTTGTTTCAGAAGTTAGAAGAGTGTTGGGTATATGCATCAGAAATATTATCAAACATGACTTCCAACTTGCTTTAGAGTTTAGACTGACTAAAGTTAATTTGTTGGAGCAAGTAAGCATTGAAAGACATGGGCTTACAAGAGTTTTCACTAATCCAGAGATTGATTTCATTAATGAAACAGAAGGAATAAACACAAGAACATTCATTGTTTCTGATATACCAAAGTACTCAACTTCTACTCTACATTGGTTAATGAAATATGTTGAATGGTTTGTTGTTTCTCCTGAAATAAAAGAAGAAATAATGTATTTGATCAAAGAGAGAATAAATTTTACAGATTGCAAGTCACACCCCACTAAAGCGGAAACACGAGGTACGACAGTTCTAGGTTTCATAACAATAGGAATATAAACACCAACCTCACATATATTTAAAACGTCAAAGTTTAAAATTTAAAAGTTTACAACCCGACTACTTGAACTTTAACAAACAAATTACATCAATTTGGATATATAAAATGTCTTGATTGGTGTTCCACAAAAACAAGCTAAACTTGGTCGGTTACCTTCTTATTTTCCTGTAAAGCCTGTTAAAACAGAAGAGTCAACTATAAATAGTTGGTGAGTTCACATGTTTTCAAATGCACAAAACATTTTATATGCACGATATAATAATAGCGAATCGGATGATCGCATCAACTTTAACATTTTAAAGTTTTATGAGCAAAAATACATATTATAATTACACATGATATTAAAATATTGAGCCACTACTAAGCCTAAACGACATTCTACTCCCCACGAACTACCTCAGCAGTGAACCTAAAGTCCACATGTGTAGAGCATTTTTAATTAATAAAGTGCACCCTTACTTACTAGTTAGGTGGGTATGTCAACCAAAGAGCGCTATCCACAAATATCATCGGCTCAAACGAATACCGAGTTAAATCGTAGTGTAACACGGGGACTTCATATAACTCAACATATAATTTGTGTAATATAAATTTGCTCATTATAATGATTTATATGCTTTTCATTAATCAATATAAATCAATTCATTTTCCTTTAAAACGACATGCTTTACACCCCAAAACGTATAAACATTTAAAAAGAGGGGCCGTGAATACTCACCTTATAGCAAAAGCCTCCAAATGGATACCCGAGATGTCCGCTTGACGGCCTAACGCTTATCTAACAAAGCAACGTATCCAAATTATCACTTATATGTCTAACGATTACTATGAGAGTGCTTATAAGTCCTTATATGTCCAACTTGGTCTACTATTGTCCCGTTACACATAATGCACTTATGCCCTTTAATGATATAAATTATACCGAAAATGTAATGTTATAGTCCTTCAAGTGATCAAAATTCATGAAATCAAATAATTTCAAAGTTTCACTTTCTGACAGAAACTTTAGGTCCTAAAATTGATCAAATTACAGTGACATCCAAAATAACATAATTTCCCATCTTTTTGCATATGATACATTACTGAGTTAAGGTCATTGTGACCAAATTTAATGCATTTTGGACAAGTAATAATGGTTCAAATAATTTATACAAAACAGTGTATCACAGTAGGTATGACAGATTACACCCTGTTGGTAAAACAACCATTTGAGGAGTTCTACAAAAAGTTTTTCAGAAATTCTAGTTGGATTATAAACACAATACCTAAAGGAAAAGTTTAAGATAAGAATAACTTATTTTGAATAAGTTATGAGGAAGATATGGCACCATAAAGTTGCATGCACACATCTGTCATTAGTTGACAGATTGCACACTTAACTTTAATAAATTGGTTAATGCCTTAAAACTTCATATTTTTGAACGAAACAAGATTCATATGAACCCTAACTCATAAAAAATACTCCAGAAGAAGAATTATACATTATGAACAAATAATCAAGGAGATATTAACATACAAAGTAGGGTTTAGCTACTGGTGCTTTCATAGTTTGCACACCTAAAGTGTTTTAGGTGCTTGGAGGGTCAAAACTCCATGTTTTCATGTGATTCCAATTGAAAACAGAAGATAACTCATAAAACAAACACTCAAAAGAAAAATCATCCTTTTTCATTGAGTTTTGAAATAGATATGACCATTTGAACATGCATGCACAAATCTGTCAGCTTTGGACAGATTGCACACTCATTTTGTTTTGATTAATTGAAACCCCAAATCACCATATTATTGAGTGAAACCAGTGGAATTTGAATGGTAACTCAGTAATATAAATTCCAGAAAAAAAATCAAGTAATTTGGATGATTATTGTGAGGGTTATGGTTGTTCAAATGAGGG
Organism: Silybum marianum; assembly: GCA_036898165.1. NCBI lineage: Eukaryota > Viridiplantae > Streptophyta > Magnoliopsida > Asterales > Asteraceae > Silybum > Silybum marianum. Next base: position 26,375,101 of record CM072528.1, on the reverse strand, counting down.
TTTACCTACTGTTGAACATCCAGATGCACATCCAACTTGTTATGAACATTTGGTGGGTCAACCTCAATACTTTTTAGTGAGACCACTTGGATTAGAACCCCAATTCACAAAATAAACTTTTAGAAAAAGATTCATACCATTTGGATGAGTAATTAGCAAGAGTTGGCTGACATAAATACAAGGAAGTATTCCGTCAGCATCAACAAAATTCCATTTTCATGAATAAAACCAACATGCAATGGGTTTTTGCTTTGATTTCTTGAGTTCCATTTGATTAGGTCATGGATTATCACTCTTATAAAGATATTTTACATATCTTTGGTATATAATCTACCCATGGAACCAAGAATTTCCAGAAATTCAAAGAGGTGATGAAAATGCAAGAAAGGTGGATTTTTCTCCAAAAATTTGCAAGACAAAAATTAAATAAAGATTGTACCTTGTTTTGATGATGTATAAGACTTTCAAATTCTTGTATAAACTTGATCTTGATGATGATTACAATGAAAAAGGGATGGAGTTTTTCTAGAGAGAAAGAGAGGGAAAAGAGATGAAAGTGTCCCTTCAATTTAAAGAGAGAGAGATGAGAGGAAATTTGAGTTTGAAAATTCAGTGTTTGAAACAAAAAGAAATATATATGGGGAAGGAGGGGGGGGGGGGCATGGGCCCCTTTCCAACCCAAAAGTTAAACTTTTTTTAAACAAAAGCCCAAATTGTTTACAATGTCATTTTTCTCAATTTTTGACATTTTTCTCCAAATTGTAATCCCATTTTGGTTAAATTCTAACAAAAATAAATTTTTTATGTTTAACATACTAAAACTATATATTTTATATAAATTGGTTATAAATTAGAGCATTTGGCATTATATGGGACGTTTCGGATAATTACGGGTCGGAACCGGACTTTCTAAGCAACTACCGGAAACTCTAGAAATTTTTCAGTCAATCTAATCTAACTAACTACTCTTCTTATAACCTAACTATAATAACACTAATAGACTAAATAAGAGCTAACCTGGAACTTCAAATTTTGACAGCTGTCACAGGTACTTTACTTGCAATAAGTGAAAGACTTGTAAAAAGACAGAATCACAGACCAAGAAACATGAATGACAATGAATGGAATGAGTATTTTAAGTTAGCCAAGAACATGCACAAAAGGATAGAACTACTTCTTGAATACAGAAAGTTGATTCTGGGTGAAATCAGAGAAATGCTGATCTACTGGGGTTATAATTTGAACTTTTGAAGCTAAGGGGGAGATTGAAAGAACATAATTCAAAACACTTAGTATAATGATAGAAGACTTCTGAAGTACGTACTTCAGAAGTTCTGAAGGTTTAATTGAAGTTCTGAAGAAGTTCTGAAGATGCTCTGAAGAACTTCTGAGGACAGTTCTGAAGACAGTTCAGAACCATTTCTGAACTATGTCTGTTATCTATACTACTTTATAAATGAAATTTATAGAAAGTCTTAAAAAACAACATTACATGCATAAAGTACTACTATAAGCACAAAGTCTTAAAAGTCTTAATTATTACATTAGCAGCCTAAGGTACAACTCCAGTTGCACAACCCATCCTTATTACCGTACAACTCATATTCACAGCCCCAAGACAACGATTCAGGCGACATTCGTGTTTCCAAGACGACGATTCAATGTAACCATCAATGCAGGTTGTGGTTATCGATCCTTTGATCTTCATCTCGTCTCTCTCACTCCTCTCGATGAAGACCCAAATCAGATAGACCATTGATTTAGGGTTTTTATGCGTGTATAGATCCTTCGATCTTCATCTCGCCTCTCTCACTCCTCTCGATGAAGACCCAAAGTGACGATTCAGAATCACCTGCATCCCAAATGAGGATTCAAAGGCTCATCTCATGATTCTTCAAAACGAAGATTCAAGCTCTGGTTACCGGTATGTATGCTTGGGGTTCACTATGTGTTCCATCGCTCTCCATTCTATCGATTCACTCTCCTTCAAAATCCAGGTAATTCATTTTTGTTTTCCATTTTCGATTCTGTGTTGATTCCTCTTCATTTGTGTGTGGATTTCATTTTCAATTCGAGGCGATACATATTTTTCTTTTAGGTTTAATGTGTTTTCTGAATTGGGTTGCTGAGAATATGATTTCTTAAGTTTTTTGGATTCTAATCAGTTTCTTCTTGGTTTCTACATCGATTTTAGGTTGGAACCATCATCAAAGCTTTTGTTTGAAGCTTCTGAAATCGATTTTTCCATGGATTTTTCTGATTACATGAAAAATGGGTTTGTTAGTCTTTTGGTTTGGAACCACCATCATCTTCTTTATTAAGTTTTTTTTTGTCTTCTAATTAGTTTCTTCTTGGTTTCTACATGCATTAAATTTCTTGTATTATGCTTTTATGGCTTAAGAATGGTTAGTCCGATTTCTGTTTGCATTGTGTGTGATTTGTTCTAAGATAATGCAAGTTTATACACCTGCTCCTTCTGATTTTAGAATTATTCTTAAAAGTTTATACTTGCTTGGTTCTGGTTTATATGATGTGACGTTATATGACAAATAAATTAAACCCATAAAAATGCATTGTTTTAACCTAATAAACCTTATGTGATCCTTATGTATGATTTTCATTTTCATGTCCTGTTTGTCTAAACTTGATATATGATCAATTTACCTTTCCTGACTGTGGTATATGATCAATTTATCTTTCTATGCAGACAACCATCCGAGATCTATTTCTGGATCATTATGTTGTTCTGATACTAAGCTTTCGTTCTTTGTTGAATAAACATGTTATCTTTACAAATACCATTATTCGGTCTGTGCAACTATGAGCATCCTATTACCCTAAAACGCACCAACCTCAAGAAGTTGTTATCACTGGTTTACAATTCGGTTTGCAGGACAAATTTTGATTCTATTTAGTATGCATGTTTAGAAGATGATTGTCAATTTGGTTTAATACTGTCAAACTTGAAATTCTGAATTTGGTTTAATATTTTTAGAAACTAAATGCTCCAAGGTGTTAATTGTGGTCAAAATGGTATTATCAAATTGTCTCCCGGTAATGCTCTTAGGTATGCTTTTACCAGGACGGATGTTGAATCATAATGGTGGTGTTGTTATTTTTGTTTATATGCAATATTAACATTGAATCTCCAATCTGTGTAGGAATCGTGGTTTCCAATGATGGAAATGCTATTTTTTTTGAGTTAGATCACATATGTTTCTCACCACCTCGAAAGGTATTAATCATTAGACATTTGTTTTTAATTAAAATTTGTGATTAATACTACACGTTTTTCTTTCTTTGCCTATTTAGCTGTTCCAAGATATCATTATGGACATGGTCTTAAGCGCAACTCTTTATCGTGTACTTTTCACCTAATTTCTTTTGATCTCTGTAATAGGCATATGAAACTCATCTTGCTTCCTTTGTAATCTTTCAGTCCATGATTGAACTAAGTTCGTGATGGTACTACATAAGTCATTGTTGCTATTATACCTCTCAAAAAATTTATCTCTACCAAGTTTGGAAAGTTTACTAATGTTCATGGATTATATTCATATTGGTGGTCTTGTTTTTTTGTTTTGGGCTACAGATTATTGGTTTGTTCCACCACTGCAGTTAGATGGTATGTATTTGAATTTGTGGCATTTTCTGATATGTGAAGTTCCTCAAGTCTTATGGCTGTTCAGCTATATGGGATATAGAGTTGCTTGTTTTCGTATTACAATGACCATTGGCTAAAGGTTCATTTTTATTTTGGATTGGTGTAATAGTGCCTTTTGTTAGTTAGATGGTTTGGCCAAATTGGTGTTTGTTGTTCCCTAATGGGCCTACTGTTGAATCTGTTTTTGGTGAGTTCAAAGCAATTTTATGGCTTTGATCTATTTGGTGGATGTTTTTTAGAAAAATTAGGTGGAGCTTTGATATATTGCATGAGCTTATGTTGTCTACACATTTTTTCAATTTCCTACGGTTGGATTAATTTTATGGTTTGTAATCCACTTTTTCTTTGTGCAACTCTTCTTTGCAATTGCGTGTCATGGTCTACTTTTTTAGTCTTTTTAATGGTGGCTGTTTTAGTGGATGGATTATATCATGAGCTACTAATTATTGTTTTAATTGGAAAATTTAGTGTTTTAAATTAATGGTTTCCTTTGTTTTTATTAAATGTACTACTTAATATACAAGACCAAATATTAATAAGAAGGCCTTTAGTAAGCTTCTGACATAAGTTGTTCTATTAGTTAGTCCTTTTAGAGTATATTATTTGAAAACGAGTGCTCTATGAAAGGATGTTTACAAGACGCTTTCAAAACAAGGTCTAAGAATCTTGTTAATATGCTCAAAATCGTCTAAAAAATCTTCCATAACATTTTAGAGCACACACATATATTCAATCATATAAACTTAAAGTTTTAGAAAGTGGTTTATTAAAACGCTTAAAAGTCTAATTTTGACGTTTCATGAGCTCTATTTTTGTTGTAGCGGACTCACCAAGACAAACATGAACAATCAATAAATTAAGTTGATGGATTGACGATTCTAAATGCAGGGAGTTATCCATCTTTAATTGTAATTGGTACGTTTGCTTGCATATTTGAATTTTAAATCCCGCCGCATTGCGCGGGTACACAACTAGTCTTGTTAATGTTACTTTAGCATTTCTATAGAAGGTTAGTTAGTTGGTTAGAACTAATGTTCATAGATCACTTGTACTGTAAGACATATCTTTGTAAATCTGTTAATATCAATACTACATCCGACTTCAGTGTTCTAAATTCTGTGTTCTTTACTGAGTTTATTGTTCATCTTTGATATCTGGGTTCTAACAGTAAAAAATTTAATTCTAAAGATTCAAAGACTGATGATAACTCTGAGAAAATTTCAAAATTGTGACAACTGTTAAATCAGAAGCTTCAGGTTAGTCATACTTTAGGACTTCTCTACATTTAAAAATTTATTTAGCATGGGCTTAATTAGATAGTTAAGTGTGTAATCCGCTTAGATTTCCGGTGTCTAATCCCTAAAGCCCGCTATTGCAAGTATAGAATAAAATTTATCTTAATGTAATGCCAAAAATTATTTGATTGCACCATTTATAAAAAAAATGGATGACATAAAAAAATTAATTCAATGAAGTTTAATTTAAAATCTAACAATTTTGCCAAAAATTGAGAAAAAGTGACCTAAATTTACTTGTATTTCATTTCTTTCTTTTCTGGTAACACCTAAACAACAAGTTGGGCTTTTAAAAAAAATTAAATTTGTGTGGCCTTGGGCCTTATAGCCGGCCCCCCCTACCCCAAGCCCAACCCCCACCATATAAAAACCTAATTTTTCCCATTTTCCCTCATTTTCACTCTTCTCTTCAAAATTTGAAATTAAACCCTCTTTATCTTGTGGATCCCAGAATATGATCAAGTACTTAAATAATTAAGTAAAACACGAAGAACACACAGTTTAATGAAGATCCGAAGTCGGATATCCTACTTGTATTGATTATAAGATCATATCTCTCTCTAGCAATTTATCTCTCAATGTTATGCACGCTCATACAATGACCTTATGCGCCTATTTATACACTTGCCATGTTTACATTTAAGCAACGTTTCTTTATTTTTGACACAATTAACTAAAGTCCTAACAATCTCCCCCTTTCTGTAAAATGACCGTTTATCTCTTTAGCTCAAACATTCCTTCAAAATATCTAAGGGTCTGTCTGTAGATGATGCGCTTGTCAATCAGCTCGTTTGCATTCAGTAGAGTTTCTCTTTCATTCGCTTTAAGCTTCCGTTTCCTACTTCTTCTTTGATCAGCACTTGCTTATGCAGAAAGTCTATTACGAATAGCTAATAAAGTTCCGTCAGAATAAGAAGCAACTTCACTAAATCTTAAGAAGCTCATTTCTCCATTTGGCTTCATGTATACAACTCCATGAGCTGGTCGGGTCATCACTTGAGTGACTTTCATATTCTTTAGGCCATGGAAATCTTGATCAGGCTTTGGCAGATACACTTTCTTCTGTTTACTTTCTACAGCCCTTTGGAAATCTTGAAGATAGCTGTATCGGAGTTCTTTTTTAATATGCCTCATAATTGCTCTTAAAGCTCTTTGTTCATCCACCGATCTTCTGATTTTGTCTTTAAGCTCAGTATACAGAGTTTCCATATCTGTTACATCCAGTCTGGCAAAGTCAGCTTCAGAAAAACAGTAGAGTTTTCCATCATATCTTCTCACTTTGAAAGTTGGAAATTCTACTTGATAGGCTTTATCACATCCAATCTCCATGATTGCGATTATTCTGTATATAGAAACAACTTCTTTAGGATCCTTCGTTTTAGTCTTCAATATGCTCACATATTCCGTTACTTGAAGCGGATCCATTTCCATGATTAGATGTATTCGATACATATCCTCTGGTTTCTTCTTTTCCACAAATATCTTTTGTATGGTTTCTTCTAAGTATGGAGTTCTGACTTGTGGATTTACCCATGTTTAATATCAGAAGTAGCTTCAAAAGAAGACAAGGTTATGAAAAGAAAGATTCAGAAGTCTGAAGATAAAAGGAGGAAAGCCTAAGGCATAACTTCTAAAGTGGCTACTTCAGAAGTTCTGAAGATTCTGAAGAAGTTCTGAAGAGGTTTATGAAGATACTTCTGAAGAAGTTCTAAAGATGTTCAGAAGTAGTTCTGAACATGTCTGTCACCTTGGTACTGTAACTTTAGTCTTTCTAATTGTATATAAATAGATAGTTTGATTGTTTGTTATAACTAACGTTGATAGATATAACTTGTAAAAATACACACATTGTAATACAGTTGTGTAACCAATACAACTTACAACTTCAGTGATCCAATTCTTGTTCTTGTTCTTTAATCTTTCTACAATCTTGATTGTTTGGGATCTAACAACCCATTTGCTGTTTGAAAGAATTCTTAACCAACGAATTTGATGCGGTAGCAGCGGTGTTTGATCAATATTTGTTGGTAGGAATTTCTTTTCCGCATGCATAAGATTCACATAATCTTCTTCTTTTAGCACGGGTTCATATGGATCACGAAACCAGTTTCGAACTGAATCTCTTAAACGCTGAACCTTTACTTCTTCTTTATTTGGTGGTTCAGCAGCTAGCTAGCCACTCCCAATTTCAAATTCTACCCTAGGCTTTTCAACCGTTGGCAGATCTTGTTGTTGTGTGGCAGGTGGACCAGATTGTTGTTGGCTGGATGGTGGAACTGTAGATGTAGATGGACCAGAAGTTGTAGAAGAAGATGGTCGAAATCGAGCTAGAGTTCTTGTAATCCGGCGGTGTGTCTCCCCCTCAGGGTGATTTGGACTAGTGGTCGGATCGTCCTGATTAGGTCGACGAGGTGGAACAGTCGCGGCGGCACTACAGGATTGCTGAATTTCCATGCGTATGACAATTCCATCTTCATCTTGTTTATTTTTGAGTATCCATTTGGTACCGATGACGGTTTTGTTTTGTGGACGGGGAACGAGACGCCAAACTTTCAGGCTTTCAAATTGATTTAGTTCGTCTTGCATGGCCACAATCCAATCAGGATCGTTCATTGCTTCTTGAATGGATGTGGGTTCGATCTTGCTTAGAAAAGTAGAGAACAAGCAATCGTTGGCCGAGGCGGATTGCGTTGTGACTGGTTTGGTTGGATCTCCAATAATCAAATTTGCTGGATGAGAATGGACCCATTTGGTCATGTGGGGAAGCGGTTGAAATGCGTTCGGGTCCGGGATATCATCTTCATATGTACCGAGGGGAAGATCTTGAAGTGATTCCAAGGCTGGAGCCACGTCAGAGGATCTTGTGGAACTAGTGACATCCTTGTGGGATGAGACTAATTATGGGGGAGAGGATGTCAGTTCAGTAGGGAGCGGGTCAGAACTTGGTTGAGCATCAGGTTGAACAGGTGGAGTGGATGCAAATGTGCTTGGAGTTGCAGCAGTTGAGACAGTTTCTGTTGTAACTGGCGGTCCAGAAAGGTCGGTAGTCTCGGCAACCTCCAAGGTAGGCGGGGTGATTTGTTTGGGAATTTTGGTATGATAGCCGAAATAATGCGAGTAAAAGTACTCGAATAAATCATCCAGATCTGATAATGCGGTTTCCGAAGTGGAAGTTTGAGCAAGGTTTTGAGCAGGTTCTGAACGGAGTTGTTCCGAAGCTAAAATACTAGTGAGAGCGGGTCCAGAACTGTCTTGTTCAGGAGCCATTTCGGCTTTAGTATCAAACTGAATATTGACACTTTCCGTGACACAACGTGCATGTTTCATGTGGACTCGATATGCTGAGGCATTTGGAGAGTAGCCAAGAAAACAAGCCTCATCTGCTTTTGGCTTGAGTTTTCCACGATCTTCCTTTTCATTCAGAATAAAGCGGCGAACGCCAAAGGTGTGAAGATGATCGATGGATGGAATGCGGTTGTATATCAAATGATAGGGCGTCTTGTTGAATCGCTTGTTTATGATTGACCGGTTTTGAGTGTAGCAAGCGGTATTGACACCTTCGGCCCAAAGGTAGACTGACAGTTTGGAAAATGTAGGCATTGTTCGAGCAGCTTCAACTAGCGTACCACACCATTTTGTTGCGGAGTTCGAGCCGCAGAAAATGTGTGTGTAATTCCAACTGATTCGAGATAACCGTCAAGGGAACATTTTTGAATTCGGCTCCATTATCAGTGCGGATGGTTAAAGCGGTGAGTTCCAGTTTGAATGGCTTTCAAGAAAGTGATGATTGTGTCGGGAGTTTCATCTTTTGAGCGAAGAAATTTAACCCACGTAAAGCGAGAAAAATCGTCAGCCATAACTAGAACATATTTCTTTCCATATGTATGAGCTGAAGGGGTCGAGTTGTGCTATGAACCACCTTGGGTTTGTGAGAAACTTTCTTCATCTTTCCCATCTTGCATGCTTCGTATAAGTGTGGTTTGTCAAACTTCATCTTTGGTAGACCGGTGACTAATCCGTGAATGGAGAAGCGATTGATGTTTTTGAAGTTCAAATGACAAAGTCGTCGATGCCATAACAAGTTCTTGGGATTAGAGACATTTAAGATTAGACAAACATTGGAAGGGATTAGAGACATTTAAGATTAGAGACACTTGGGATATATCGATGGTGTAAAGGTTGGATTTGCATGTGCCGGCTATTAATTTTTTTCTTCAAAGGTTCGCACACAACATTTTTCAGGTCGGATGACTTCAAGTTGTTTGTCACAGAATTTGCCAATACTTAGCAGATTGTGGATCAGGCCCTGAACATAGGAAAGATCGGAAATGGTGATGTTGTTTTGAATGATGTCTCCATGTCCTTTGATGGGTGCTAAATGATTGTTGCCAAATTTTACGAATCCGCCCTTTTTCTCCTTGTAATTGGCAAGCAGCTCCTTTTGTCCGGTCATGTGTTTGGAGCAACCAGAATTTAAGTACCACACATGACCGATCTGCACAAAATCAGGCAGATTTAGGTACCCATTTATAAATGGGTCCTTCGGGGTTAGTTGACTTTGTACCTTTGGGTACCCACTTGAAGTGGGACTTAGCAGCGTTAGTCATGGTCTCTTTAGGAACCCATTTATAAACAGACGGAGTTGGAAAATAATTATGATGAAAATTATAAGAATTATGCATGTTCGGAAAATAATCACAACCATAATCAAACGAATTTAAGCGCACAAAGTCATTCACACCCAAATTTGAGCAACAAATTTGAATACGAGAAAATTTAATTAAATGTCGAAACGAATGAATTGTATAAGGAAATCGAAAATAACTATTTGATCTTTTGACATTTGTAGAATCTGTAAAAGAAAATTTGTCTTTATTGCGGGATGACGAACTTTGAAGTGCGTTTGCCTTTTTTAACTCAAATTTGTTTGGTCTTTAAAGTATGAACATCTGAACATCAACAGGACCATTGTTAGTACTTTTTGGAAAAAATTCAGTTTGATTTGTTTTGTTAGAATGAGTGTTATTCATTTGACTTGTGGAACACTCATTTGGATCCTCCGGAAGCAAAACTGATTCAATTGGCTTTTTGCCTTTGTCCAAAAACTCCGTATGAGTTGGAAGTGTAGGATTGAAGTCAAAGTTAGCATTTAAATAATTTAAACATTCGTCGTCGTCAAGTAAAGAAAGATTAGAATTTACATCCGAAAAATACATTGACTCCAGGTCATCAAATTCATCATCAATCTGGTCGGGAGAAGGGAAACATTTTTGTTTAGGAGGAATATAGTTTGGATCTAATTTAAACAACTCTTCATAATCATCTAAATAATTGCCAATGAAAGCTTTACACGAAGAAATATTAAATAGAATCATTTTCGTGGTTTTTATTTAATTGTAAAGCCTTGTTTTTCAATTTTTGAATTTTTGAAATAAATGCCTCTTTTTTCTTGTTCGACGCAGAACGTTCAGATTCCAACACTTTTTCAAGTTGAACAATTTTCTTTTCTAAAAACAAGGTGGGAATATAAGGTTTAAATTCAGGAATTTGAGTTTGAAGTTCTTCGTCAGTATAAGATGGAAAATAGTCATTTGGAAGAGTTTCATTTGAAGATTCCTTTTCTACTATTTGAGGATAGCAGAAAGGAATTTGATGAAAATTCTTGTTTCTCCTATTCAAATCTTTCCTTTCTTCGACGTTGGAATCCGACTTCATAAATTGAATTTTGTATTCCGGACCAAGGTTCAGATATTCATACTTATAGATAGTCGGGGTATTGTAGATGGCCTTTTCTAAATGTTTTGGGTTAGCAAATCCTAATCCAGCTTTTGAATTTAAGTCTTTTCGAGAGTTTAAATGAATTGTGTGCTCAGTTTGACCAATCTTATACAGTTTGAGTTCCAAATCCTTAAGTTTTTCCAGAAGATCTTGTCTTTGAAAACTGAAAAATTCATATTTTGATGAAAATTCTTCGGTCTCACTTTTGGATTTGTTAAGTTGTGTCGTGAGATCCGAGATTTGTTGTTGTAATTGTAAATTTTCCTCTTGAAAAATGGTTTTCTCCTTTTGATGATTTTGTGCAATACTTTGAGATGTTGCAAGTTCAGATTGGTCAATTAGCAGTTGATGATGATTATTTTCTAAGCGTGCTTCTAAGTTGGAAACCAAGAGTTTCTCGGTTTTCAACTTAGATTGTAATTCTTTTAATTGAAGCATCAAATCATTCATTTAGAAAACAAAATTGTCATAGTCAGAGTGGCTTACCTCGGGTGTGTAGTCGGAAGCGTTTGAAGTGGAATCATCAGAATAAGTCATCAGACTGAAGTGTGCTTGTACCTCGTTTTCCATATCATCATCACCATTACCATGATTGAGCCATTGTTCATCTTCCGCCATGATTACTTAACCGACTTCCTTTTGTTTAGCCAACATCAATTTGTAGGTGAAATAGTTTGAGTCTTGGACGATTGGCTTTTTGCATTCATGGGCATAGTGGCCGGATTTGCCGCAGTTGCAGCATAGGCTCATTTCACCCTTGAATTTGTCTTCCGGTTTGGGTGTTGGACGAGATTCTTCTCTCCTTGGTTTAGGCTCAAACATGGCTTTGCGCTCATGATTCTTTGGTCCTGAAGCATATCGTTGTTGATTGGAATTTGAGCGGCGAGAGAACTTTTGTTGTAACGATTTTGTAAGAAAAGCCAATTGCTGTTGGAATTTGGCGATTTTCGGATCATAATCGAATTCTTCGTCCTCTAAATCAGGAATGACGTGTTGTGATATGCTTTGGGATATATGAGAGGAATCTTTTGCTACTAAGGCGATTGGATCGAAGTTCTTTTTGGTGTTTGCCCCCATTGATTCTAGTACCTCCTCTTCATCTTGTTGTAGGGTTTCGTAAACTTCGTGAAGATCGAGTTCAGCGAGAAATTTTCTGTGTTTGATTTTATTGGCAAAGCGGCGCCATTCAGGTTGAAGATTGCTAACCAACTTCACATTGTTCTGAATCTTAGTCTTACGAATTTCGTTTTTGCTTAACTCGTTCACCAACTGAACAATACGAGTGTAAGTATTCGTAACACTTTCACCCTCTTTGGCTTTGAATTCTTCGTATTGCGAAGATACAGTTGGTGATCTTTAGCTGAGTCCCAATCTTTTTCCGAGCATAAATTTTTTGATTTCTTCCCACATCTCTTACGCAGATCTTTTGTGGCTATCGATGCTCATATAGATATCATTTGGGAGGTTCATTTGAAGGTACGAGCGTGCTAGTTGATCACCTTTCATGATTTTCTTTTCCGTGGCATCCCATGCTTAATTTGGTTTTACTCCTCCTATGGCAGCGACAGGAGGAGTGGCATTTGGCATAGCAGGGAATTCTTGATAGAAAATTGGTGGAGGACCGTCATTGATGGAACTCATGATTTCATCGGTGTAATCACTACGTTCAATGAAATCGAGAAACTGGTCCTTCCACTGAGAGTATTCGCCTGGAAAGAGAATTGGAGGTTTTGTATCCGAACCGATTGCCATTGCTTCGCGTGAAGTCATAGTACTTTGACAGAGTGATCTCGATCAAGGAGTTTTGAAAAAGTTCTAAGATTTTTGTGAATTTAAAATAAACTCTCGATTTGACAAAACAAAAATCTTATCGACTACAATTGAGGCGATAAGAGTTTTTATCGGGTTAAGAGCACTCGACAAGAAAACTTATCGATTTGAGAAGAATCGAGAAGAATTTATATCGGGTTACGAAAACTTTTTATATCGGGCCTTAAAGAGGCGAAATGAAAACTTATCGGGTCTTAAGGATGCGATTTTAAAACACGATTATGAAAATCCTTTTTATATTTATTTTAAACTATTGAAGAGCAAGAACGAAGCCTTCGTCGACAAAAAAGAACTATGTCTTTTTAAGGAAGAGAAGATCTAAGTTCCCGAGTCCCCAACAATATTAAAAATAAAATAAACAGATATACTTTAAAGTTTAAATAGTGTACTTGAGAACTCTTAAACTAGAAAAACTGCAGAAGTCAGAGACCCTGAGTTTTCCAATAAAATTGAAGAAAAAGTAGTAAAACTTAAACTAAAGTAAAAAATTCGAATTATGTTAAAATTTAAGACTGGTACTAGAGAACTCTTAAACTAGAAAAGCTGCAGAATTCAGTGACCCTGAGTTTTCTAATAAAAGTGAAGCAAAAGTGCACAGAATTAAACAAAAACAAATTTGAATGGGAAGAAGAATCTTATCGGGATATAAAGATACGATATAAAAGGTTATCGATAATAAGAGATGAGATATAAATTTCTTATCGGAAAAAAAATTTAATTCTTATCGATGCATAAAGATGCGATTTAAAGTTTCTTATCGACACAGAGAGGTGCGATAAGAATTTTTGTCGATAAGCTAGGATGCGATAAAAAATTTTTGTCGATTAACTAGGATGCGAAAAAAAATTCTTATCGAAACAGGCTTTGGAAGCTTGTGCCGACAAGTTTAAACAGAAAACAGAAATCGAGAATTTTACCTTTAAATTTCGAACTTCGATTAGAATCAGATCAAAACTCAGATCGTTTAGCTCTGATAGCAATTGTGGATCCCAGAATATGATCAAGTACTTAAATAATTCAGTAAAACACGAAGAACACAACGTTTAAAAAAGATCCGAAGTCGGATATCTTACTTGTATTGATTATAAGATCAGATCTCTCTCTAGGTATATTACACACCAAAGACATGTAAAAAGTCTATATAATGGGGGTAATCCGTGACCATTACAAATGGAACTCAAGAAATGTAAGCAAAATCAAGTTGCATGTGGGTTATAATCCTTAAAAAGAGCATTTTTGGTGCTGACAAATTACTACCTAATACTTCTGTCGTCCATATCTTGCAAAATACTTGTCCAAATGTCATGAATCTTCTTATAAAATATTATTCTCTTAGTTAGGGTTCTAACCCAAGTGGAATCAGTCAAAAATACGGAGTTTTGACCTCCCAAACACCCAAATCATTTCAGGTGTACAAACAGTAAGTCCAACAGTAGGTAAACCCAAATTTAGACGACTGTATCTCTTTGGTTAGTGACCCAAAATACTTGATTTTTCATCTGAAGCTTAGTTTACTGAGTTATATATTTAATGCAACTGGTTTCAGCCAAAAATATGAGATTTGGGGGTTCAATCTTTTAAAACAAAATAAAGGTGCAATCTGTTCAGAGATGACAGATTGTTGCATGAATATTAATAGTGTCATAGCTCTCTCAAAACTTAATGAAAAAGAGTGATTATTCTTCTGAAAGTTAGGTTTAGGTGTTAGCTTTTTAATCCATTTGGAATCATTGAAATAGAACAAGTTTTGACCTTCCAACCAACAGTAACTTCCAGATGGTGCATTCTGTCTTGAAGATTGTGACCCTAAAAATGAAAATAGCTACTTAAATACTTAAACCCATCCAAAATTCGTAATATTTTGACAAAATGTTGCTAACTCAGGAACTTAAACCATACAAAAATTTGGGTAAGAAATTATTGAGGAAGATGTATTTTGGTGATGATTTGTAAGGTGAAATATCTTGAAGACCAATATGAACTTTCTGGAATTTCATGATTTTATATGAAACAAGTTGGAACCAATAAAAATTGGAGTTAAATAAACAATTTGGACAAATTAATGACAAAATATATTACAACTCTATAAGTATTAAATTGGCATTACATAAGATAGGTTTTGATACAAGAAAAGACCTAATTCTTTTAGACCCGAAAAGCAAAAGTGACTAATTTCATACCTTGCTTTGATAGGAAAGGATTAGGCCGAACAAGTAAGTGACTACGTTTATCTTTCAAGATTAATAGCAAATTCTTTCATATCTTTGGTTGCAGGTGTTTTATCTTAAATGACAGAGATAAACTTGGCAAGTTTGATCCAAAATCCGATGAAGCAAAATTTTTAGGATATTCTTTAAATTCCAAAGCTTTTCGTGTTTTTAACTTAAGAACAAAAACTGTTATGGAAAGCATTAATGTTGATTTTGATAATCAAACACAGCTGACTTCTGAATATTCCTCTTCAGAACTAAAACTTAATACTGTGACCTCTGACTATCTTTCAGGTTCCAGAGAGTCTGAGATTGATGCTATTTTTCAAGATTTTCTGGGCGACGAAATATTGTTAGAACCAACTTCATCCTTGAAGATACCTAAAGTTCTTCATGCCTCTGGCATAACTTTTTCTGGTTCTACTTCTTCTGAACCACACTCTTCCTTACCTTCTGTTCCAACATCTGATTGTCCAGAAGCCTCTTTTGTTCCAACATCTGAGGGGGGGACAGATACAAGAGACTCAGAATTAGTATCTCCAGAAGCAGTCATTCCAACTTCTGAAGCGGTCATTCCAACTTCCGACACAGAAGTGTAGGCTCAACCAATATCACAAACAAGGATGAAGAAATGGGCTAAATCACACACTCCAGATATGAACCACACTCTTCCTTACCTTCTGAGGGTGTCAAAACACGATTTGCTACAGCAAATGAAGCTTTCTATGTCAACTTTCTTAGTATGATCGAACCCAAGCAAGTTCATGAAGCCTTAGTTGAACCAAGTTGGGTAGAAACAATGCAGGAGGAGTTACTTCAATTTGAAAGTAACAAAGTTTGGAACTTAGTACCATTACCAAAAGGCAAAGTTGCAATTGTTACTAAGTGGGTCTTCAGAAATAATAAGGATGAAGACGGAATTGTGATCAGAAACAAGGATCGTCTGGTGCAAAAGGTTATTGTCAAGAAGAAGGCATTGATTACGATGAAACATTTGCTCCTGTTGCAAGACTGGAGGCAATACGACTTTTTCTGGCATTTTCTGCATACAAAAACTTTAAAGTATATCAAATGGATGTTAAATGTGCATTTCTAAATGGAAATCTCAAAGAAGAAGTGTATGTTGAACAACCTGCTGGCTTTAAAGATACAAGACATCCAGAATACGTCTATCTCCTTGACAAAGCTCTGTATGGCTTAAAGCAAGAACCCAGAGCCTGGTATGAATGTTTATCCAAGTTTCTGATCAGCAAAGGGTATGAGAAAGGTAAAATTGATACCACACTTTTCATCAAAAGAGGCAAAGGTATGTTAACTATTGTTCAAATTTATGTAGATGACATAATTTTTGGTTCTACTCATCAAACAGAAGTTGATTTGTTTTCTAAATTGATGGAAACTGAATTTGAAATGAGTATGATGGGAGAACTAACATTCTTTCTAGGACTCCAGGTTAAGCAAAGTACCTCTGGTATTTTTATTAATCAAGCAAAATATGTCTCGGACATGTTTAAGAAATTTCATTATCAAAATCCATCACCTATGAAAACACTTCTCTCTCCTAGTATGAAACTAGGTCCTGATCCTTCTGGGAAACCAGTAGATGTCACGGGCTACAGAGGTATGATAGGGTCTCTTCTGTATTTAACTGCTAGTAGCCTTGATATTATGTTCGCCACCTGTCTTTGTGCTAGTTATCAAGCCAATCCTAAAGAATCTCATTTGGCCGCTGTTAAAAGAATTTTTAGATACTTAAAGGGAACTCCCTCATTGGGTCTCTGGTATCCTAAAAATTATGTGTTTGATTTAATGGCATATACAGATTCTGATCATGCAGGATGTAAGCTGG
The DNA here is from genome assembly GCA_036898165.1 of Silybum marianum. Classification (NCBI taxonomy): domain Eukaryota; kingdom Viridiplantae; phylum Streptophyta; class Magnoliopsida; order Asterales; family Asteraceae; genus Silybum; species Silybum marianum. The sequence continues at coordinate 26,358,475 of CM072528.1, read as the reverse complement.
ACAGAAAAAGTACCTCTGGTAGTTGTCAACTTTTGGGAAAGAGACTTATATTGGACATCCAAGAAACAAAATTGTGTATCCACATCTACTGCAGAGGCTGAATATGTTGTTGCTGCTAGTTGTTGTTCACAAGTTATTTGGACGAAGACTCAACTCAGAGACTATGTATTGATATATGATAAGATTCCCATCTTATGTGATTCAGAAAGTGCCATTGCCATTACTGAAAACCCAGTCCAACACTCCAAAACAAAGCATATTGATGTCAGGTATCATTTTATCAAAGATCACATAGAGAAGGGCACAATTGAAATGTATTTTGTCTCTACTGATTATCAACTAGCTGATATTTTTACAAAAGCTCTGGATGAGAAGCGTTTTTATTTTTTGATCAGCAAGTTGGGAATGATAAACATGTAAATCTTAATTCTTTTTATTACTCAGAACTGATCAGAGACCTCTGATCGCTTCTGATGGTTTTATCCAGAAGCATTCAGAAGTCTCTGACCATCTCTGTTGAAGATTCTTATTCCTTTATATCCAAGTGACAACAGAAAGGAAGCATCTCTTGAAAAGCGAAGGAGGAGATTGGTACAACTTCTGAGGGGGAGCTTCGAGCTTGTTTCAAGGGGGAGAAAAATTAAGTCTAACTTCTGTTAGCTGTCCTCTAAACACTCTTTTCTGAAAATGATTATTTTAGATTTGTTTCTTCTGATTAACTTTTGCCGTCAAGGTTATTCAGAATTTTCAGATTTAACTTAATCTTTTCTTGAAAATTTTGTTCTTTTGACATTCTTAGGTCAAATATTTTTTTGTTGCCTTATTTTTCTTCTAAAATTTAACTCTTGCCGTCAAGGTTAATTAAAAAATTTCTTATTATTTATTAATTTCTTAAGAAACATTTGACTAAGAAAATATTAAACTTTTATTTAGATCCAAACTGCTTTATTTTTTTCCAAATGTCTGATTTTAAAGGATTAATAAAAAAAAATTGGTTTAATCAAATTAAAATATTATTTTTTTCTTGATTAATTTTTTTTTTCTTATTATGCTCTTTCTAATTTTTTTTGGGGGATAATCAAACGGTTTATCTTTGATAATCCTTTCAGTGACTCATCACATGTTGCTAAGTCATCTTTAACACGGTTTATGCTTTCCACGTGTCTTTCATCGTGTGATTGCATGACTACACGACTACGTGCTTACCTAAGCATAACTGAATCGTTTTTTTTCCGCAAATTCAAAAACCCTTCCATTTCCACCAAAACCCTCAAGCTCTCAACATCTCTCATATATAAACCCTATACACAGTATCTCGTCTTCTTCCTCGCGATTTCTACAGTATTTGCTTCGCCACAGTAATTCTTCCAAAGATACCTAACCAATCTTCAATGGCCTCCCAACTTGCAAACCCAAATGTCAATGACGATGAAGGTCGTCTTGCTGATTTCACCGCTGATAGTGTTCCAATCGTCAAATTGCCTTTGAAGGCAAATAATGTGCAGGTTCTACTCGATCCGAACACCTATTTGGCCGAATTCAGAGTCCTGGTTGAATTTTTTCAACGACATCAACTGAACCGTGCTCTAACGTTGACAAATCCTAATGTTCCTGAGCTCTATGTCCAAGAATTATGGCAATCCATGTATATAGCTGATGAAGAAACCCTGCGTGGAAATTTTAGTCATCCCAATACCCCTGAAAATGTTGTGGAAATACCCATCACCAAGAAGAAAATTGCCAGGTATTTTCACTTGCCTTCCTCTACACTTGAAGATCATGATGAGATTGTGCCAAACCCTGCCCTAGACCAGAATCCATCACCTGAAGCTCTGCTCTCATTTGTTCAATTTTTGGGATATAATGAGCAATTATCCAAACTTTCTGAATTTCAGCGCAAGAAACTGCCCCCTATATGGAATACCCTTATCTCCATTCTCAACAAAAGCCTCACTTGTGAAATTGGCTCTCAAGACCAAGCCAGTAGAAACATCCTTACAATTATGTATGGAATGTACTTTAACCGTCCTTTGGATTACGCAAGTCTCATCTTTCAAGAGATCAAAGTCGCTGTTCACACCAAAGTGTCTCTCCAGAATCAAGGAAAACCATTACCTGCTTTGATGTTTCCAAGGTTTTTGTCTCTGTTCACATACCTAGCGATTGGTGCTCTTAAAGCTCCTATGATCCAACCATTCTGCAAAATCGCTTCAATGAGCTCCCATAAACCAACTATCGACATCAATGGTTATTCATCTCCAAGGGAACTCTCCAGGTATATGCTTGACCTTATTCCTTCCACCTCTCTCTATCTCTTATCCTATAAACGCTCTATGGTATTCTTAGAACAGAGAATACCTACCCCAGAGCTCTTAGAGCCAAATGTAGGAAGTATGGGGCCAGGTGAGGCTGAGGTTGAAAAGAATACGAGTGCAAATCCGAGTGTTTCTACCCATGCCGACCTCTTAATGCAAGAGGGTACTGAAGATGTCCATAGAGACACATTTGAGCGTAACTCTCCTTCTTCCCAAAGGGATCCCACATATGCTGAGGTAGATGTCAACACATCTACTTTCATTGAACAAGGACCACCCAGTCCAAACCACCCAGAAACCATCCGATCAGAGGATAATTCTTCATCTTCTGCATCAAGCACAACCGGGGAAACCTCTTCTTCTTCGTCATTCTCTCAACATCATGATGATGATAATATAAGAGTTCATTTGCCCCAGCACTGGCCACACACCACACAAAATGTTGATGTCTCTGTGACCAACAAAGTCATAGGAACCTCAGAAGATAAGTCCATATCTTCTGATAGTTTAGAAGCTGAGGAAATCCCATCAGAGATCTGTGGAAGATCTAAAACTATCCTTGGATTCTCAAAATGCCATTCTTCTGGCCATTCAAAACGAACAAAGACAGCATAAGCAAACTCTGGAGGCGCTCAGAAAGCTTATTTCTATAACTGCAGAAGCTCATCAGAACCAAGCTTCTGATCATTTTTCCTCTTTGCATAAAGGCATCCAGGCAAACTCTGACGCTATCTTTTGCATTCCTGATGCAATTCCAACTCCAGAGGTCACCATCTCTGTTGATGAATATAGTTCTTTAGTGGCAGATCTCAACAAAATTATTAAAGCTGTTCATCCCTCTGAAGACACCTCTAAGTCCTCTCTGGTAAAGAATTAATTCTCTCTCTTTCCAGAAGGCCATGCTTGACAGAATTAATTCTCTCTCTTCTAAACATGTCTCTAAAACTACTGCAAGCACTTCAAATGTGGATTTGAAGCTCTCATCTATGGACACCTCTCTCTCTCAACTTACAAGTCTTGTAAGTTCTCTTTCTGATGCATTTAACGCCAGGAAAAAGGCTAAGAAGGAACGCGCTTGCAGAAAAGCAGAGCTTAAACGGAAAAGGTCTGAGGATCAGGATCCTGATTCTCAGAAGGGGGAGAAAGCACCAGAAACCAAGAAAGCCAAATCCTGTACCAATGTTGAAAGCTCCAATCAACCGAAGTCTCCATCTATTTCTGACAAACACCAATCACCTTCCAAGCAGCAAACTCATTCTACTCAACCTTCATTTACACAAACTCCTCTAACTCCAACCCCATTAGCCACTCACTCTGGGCCTCTTCCAAAAGACCCAGAAATAGCCAAATTTTCTTCTAGAAGTAATTGGCAATACAAGAAAAGCGCCATACTCATCATCCACTCAAGCAGCAATAGCCAAAGAAAAGGATGCTAAGGCAAGAGCTGATGCATCAAAAGCTAAAGTCGAAGCCCTAAATAAAGAGAGGAGAGAAGCTGAGTTGAAAGCTAAAGCAGAAGAAGACAGAGCTAATTTTGAAGCAGAACTAGCTAAAGTAAAGGCTGAAGAAGCCAGAAGACGAGATGATTTAGAAAAAGAAAGGATTGAAAAAGAAAAGGCAAGGGCAGAAGAAGAAAGAGAGAGAGAGAGAGAGAGAGAGAGAGAAAAAGAAGCCAGAAAGAAGGCAAAACAAGAAAAATCACAGAGAAGAAGGGCTATCCATGAAGAAGCAGCCCAGAGGTTGGGAAATCTTGATCTTCCACAAGTTGAAATTATCAGAAACAGCATGTATGCTCCAAACGATCAAAAGATTTATTTAATGTTGCCAAACTTCTCTAGTGCATATAACGTAAGTGATGCTGTAAAAGACAAATTCATGGCACACAGACAAGCAAGGAAGGATGTCTACACTTCTGTACCTATCAAACGGTTCTCTACTATAAAGCACTCGCAATTTGAAGATACAGAGATCTGGTACACGATCTATGAAATAATCAGAGACGACAATCAAACCAGGTACTTCTGCGATAATGAATTACTATCTGTTCATCCTTCTGACCTTTTGTTTCTGGAAAGCTTTATCAAAGTCCAAGTGGCCAGAGGTATTGATAGCCAAGACATAGTTGCCTACTCAAGAATCATTGAATGCATGAAGTCTTTGTTAAGATACAGGAGGCATGTGGACTTCCAGATAGGGCTAAACTTCAACGTTGATAATCTTTCCATCTCTGCACCAAATGAAGAATTAGAAAACATCAATTCGTTCAGAGTTGGTAAGTTTTTAATTCAACCAGAAGAAGCTGTCATCTTTAGAAGACTAGACTGAAGAAGCTTTTTCAGAATAAAGGACACACATCGATACTCTTCAGAAGTTGTATACATTGCAAAATGTTACATATCTAGTGCAAATGAACATGATCCAGAAGTACTTGAAAGGATGATCAAGAGACTTGGAAGCCTATTATCAATCAGAGAGGTCATCAACAAAATTGCAAAGGTCGTATCTGAAGTTGCTCCTTTCTGAACAGATGCCATTCTTCTGACTTCATACTTAGGGGGAGATTGTTAGACTTTTAAAGTATGAGTCAAATAATGGAAGGCTACAATGACGTGGCAGCATTCATCTGCATGTCTTCTCTTCAACATAAATCAGTTAGACGCTCCTATCTGATGTGGCATTTTGTAATAGGCTAGAGTGTTGACTTTCAGTTTTTATAATAGTATAAATAGATCTGTACTATCACTGTAATATGTGTAAATCTGAGTACTATCAATTGAAGAACATACTGTGCGTCATTCCGAAGTATTTGTAACTATGATTCAACGTTATTAATACAAATTCCATCTGTTCTTCATTTTTCTTACTGTTCTTATTACTGTTGATTAATCAATATTAATTGCTTCCGCTTACATTCTGATATATGAATTCTTTAATTAATCATTGAAGAAGAAATATGGAATCCACACGGTGAGTATTCATAACCCTTCTTTTAAAATGTTTTATACATTTTGGGGTGAAAAGCATGATTAAATGGAATTTTGAGCTAACTATATTATTGAATGCGAAATATTATGAAATTGATGATATGGCACTAAGGCATGTACACAAATAGTTGTATTTGAGCAAAATGTCCTGGAAAAATTTGTACACTACTATTAACTCAAGTCAGGAGCCGAGAGTAATTGTGGATAGCGTTATTTGGATTAACAATCCCACCTAAAAACTGACATGTAGGTGTGTGGAGAGCAATCCCACCTAAAAACTTACAAGTAGGGGTGCACATTACTTATAATAAAGGTTCTACATATGTGGGGTTTTAGTCCCACCTCTAAGGTAGAACTATAAAGAGCATTGTGGTCGAAAGGTTTAGTTGTGGCTCAAAACTTACTATAAATTAGGGTACAGTATGCCTTTTGAAGTTTCGTAATTCAAAGATTTATTAAGTGCCATAAAAGTTATCTCAATCAAAATTCATTTATGCAAAAGATGTTTATCATATTGAAAACCTGTGAACTCACCAACTCTTTGTAGGTGACCTTGTTTTATCATGCCTTTCAGAAGTAAGAGAGATAAACCGAAATGTTTAGTTATGTGGACGCGTCAACATCAATCAAGTTTTTATCTTAAACCGTTTCGTTTGAACACTGTGTTTACTTTATTTTGTTAAAACTTCGGGATTGTAAGATGTAATTTCGAATTTAATGTTTTATGTACTTGAATGGATGATTGGTGTTGTTTATGTTCTATTCCTATGCAAATCGTGAGCTATCACGCCTCATGTTTCCGCTTTAGCGGGGTGTGACAGACTTGGTATCAGAGCCATAGGTTATAGAGAATGCCGATTTTTCCATGAAAACCATACACTATAACCAAAAGTTTTCAAAGACTATTTCCCTAAACAAACTTTAAACCAAAAGTTTACTACTAGTATAACCAGAATAGATGTCGACTTAGCATATTACAATTAGGCAAAGCCTGATCACCTATGTCTAATTTAGTATGTATAAGGAGGTTGGACTGGTAATGTTAGAAGTTGGATTAAAATAGAAACTTTTTACTCAAATATGAAAAGCATGGTATTGTGTGTGTGTTTGCATAAGCATTTCATGATTTTGATATTTTACTATATCACGCTTTGTAATTAAGCTTGTTGCTATCGCAGTTCACTATGTATCACTCATTCACCCCTACTAAGTACTCTGTTGACTCCTCAGGCTATGTGACTAGTCAACCTAGGAGAGAACGTTTTGACTTCTTTGTTTGTTAAACTTGGAAACTTATTTTGGTGGCATGTAGCCAACTCTTTACAACTCTAAGGGGGCGTTTGGTTCGCTAGAATGGAATGGCATCCGGTGGAATTGGAATCTGAATTCCATTGACCAGATTCCAATTCCCTTGTTAGTTCATTATCTTCAAAAATTGGAATTTGGCAAATTCCAAAGAATTCCAAAAGAGGGCAATTTGATATTCCTTGGGTTACCCTTGGGATTTCATGGGAATTGAATTTGCTCCTAATACCCTTACCACATTACCCAAAAATTATGATTTTTGCTGTTTTAGCTGTTTTATACAGTTTTTAGTTGTAAAAAAGCTCATTATTTCTAGTGTTAAAAAAACTAAAGTAATTAATATTTATTTTATTTTATTAATTTTGGTTTTAAAAATTTAAACTTAATAAAAAGGGTATTTTAGTCATTTATTGGAATTTCATTCCAATTCCAAAGCTACATTCTGTGAACCAAACAGACAGATTCCAATTCTTTCAACAAATTCCATTCCAATTCTGCCAACCAAAGAGCTGGTCAAACCTGCCAACATTCAATTCCAATTCCTTCAAAGTCAAATTCCTTTGACAGATTCCATTCCATTCAACTCCATTTTGCGAACCAAACGCCTCCTAAGATACTTGACGTCTTTTGGGAATTATTTTTGCTGCATATTGAAGTTATGTGATTTTAAACCTATGATTTTATGAAGCCAGTGTTTTATATGCATAATTTAGTTAAGTAGACTCGGCACAAATAGTAATAGTAATATGAATCTATGCCTAAAGACAATGCCTTCGAGAAGAGAAAACTCCGAGATCGCGCGACTTGTTCCTGAGCAACTCATCGCGACACTTCCGAACATCGTTAGTCAAGTGGCAGCGGGCCTAAACACTAACCAAAGTAACAACAGAGGATCTGGAGATAGAGAATGTACATATAAATCCTTTAGAAGTTGTAATCGTAAGGAATTTCATAGAACTGAAGGAGCCATTGGATTATTGACCTGAAAAGAGAGCATGGAGTTTGTTCTCCACATTAGTAAATGTACCGAGGGAAAGAAAGTGGAGTTTGCTGTCTGTCTACTACAAGGACGAGCATTAACCTGGTGGAACACTCGGGTACAAACGCGAGGTCGGGAAGCGACCAACAGACTTACATGGGAAGACTTCAAGAAGATGCTGAAAGAAGAATATTGTCCAAGGAGCGAGATTCAGAAGCTAGAAGTAGAACTATGGAAGCATGACATGAAAGGGAACGACATAGGTTCTTATACTGCTCGTTTTCATGAATTAGCCAAGATGGTACCAGATCTGGTAACACCTGAAGAAAACCGGGTTGATAGATATGTTGGGGTTTATCTCCTGAAAAACGCGAAGATGTTACTTCGGCATACCCAAAAACCCTTCAAGAAGTAGTGAATTCGGCAACCAGACTCACAAATAATGTTAATTGTACGGGAATGTTTGCAAAAGACAAAGCTCAAGGTAAGAGAAAGATGGAGGAACCCACAAGAAGGCAATCCGGAGGAAGAATGGGTAAAAATCTGAAGATAACAGTGAACTATGGGATTCAGACTCAACCAGCAGAGAAAGAGAAAAGAGCATACCCTAAGTGCGATAAGTGCAACAAACAACATGTTGGAAGATGTATTATTTGTCAGAAATACAATAGAGGAGGTCATTTCGCCTAGGATTGTAAGAATGTAAGACGGACATGTTTTGAGTGTAGAAGTCCAGATCACTTCCGGAACGCATGTCCAAGATGGAATCAAAGACCGAACACTAATAAAGTACGACCCGCCAATCAATGATATCAAGGTGGTCAGGCAAGAGGTTGAGTGTTCGTGATTGGAGCTGAAGAAGCAAGGAAAAATCCGGATGTAGTCACAAGTACGTTTCTCTTGAATAATCATTATGCATCTGTACTATTTGATTCTGGAGCAAATAGGAGTTGTGCGTCGATAGATTTTAGGCCAAAGATAAATCTAAAACCTCAAAAGTTGAAATAAGTATATGTCATTGAATATGCCAATGGATATGAAAGTAGGGCCAAAGACGTAATAATGAACTGCACCTTAAACTTGGCCAGTAGGGATTTTAGTATAGATCTAATTCCGATTAAGTTAGGAAGTTTCGACATAATTGTGGGCATGGATTGGTTGTCCAAGAATCGAGCTGAAATATGCTGTTCCGAGAAGATCGTTCGAGTTCCACTACCCGAAGGAGAAATACTCGAAGTACACGGAGAGAAACCCAGAAGCAGTATTAAAATGGTGACGTGTATGAAGATGCAAAAATATTTGAGAAATGACTGCATTGCGTTTTTAACTCATGGTGTGGATAAGAAGAACGAAGAGAAGCATATTCAAGATCTCCGAATAGTGCGGGATTTTCCTGAGGTATTCCCAGATGAGTTACCCGGACTACCCCCACCAGGACAAGTTGAATTCCACATTGAATTATTCCGGGAGTTGCGCCCGTGGCAAAATCACCTTAACGACTTGCACCGTCGGAAATGCAGGAATTATCAGAACAACTCCAAGAGCTGCTCGATAAAGGAATCATCAGGCCTAGCTCTTCACCTTGGGGAGCTCCAGTCCTTTTTGTTAAAAAGAAGGATGGATCCTTTCGAATGTGCATTCATTAAAAAGAAGGATGGATCCTTTTGTTAAAAAGAAGGATAACTCTTCACTTAACAAGCTGACCATCAAGAACAGATACCCCCTCCCTCAAATAGATGAGTTGTTTGACCAACTCCAAGGTGTTAATTTGTGACAACTGTCAAATTTGAGCTTCCAGGTTAGTTCTTATTAAGTTTATTAGTATTATTTTAGATAAGTTATAAGAATAAGAGTTATCCAGATTAGATTGACCAAAAAAATTCTAGAGTTTCCGGTAGTTGTTTAGAAAGTCCGGTTCCGACCCGTAACTATCTGAAACGTCCTATATAGTGCCAAATGCTCTAATATATACCCGAATTATATAAAATATGAACTTTTAATGTATCAAGTATAAAATTTTATTTTTATAGAATTTAATCACTTTTGGGCTTGCATTTTGAGCAAAAAAATGCCAAAATTGAGAAAATGACATTTTTATTGGTTTTGGGCTTGAGTTGTTTTTTTTTTAAATTTATGGGTTTGGAGTGGGGCCCATAGGTATGGCCGCCCCCCCCCCCCCCCTTTCCCCCATATATAAATTGTTTTTTTTCTCAAAACACCTCATTTTTCAACTTTCAAATTTCTAAACTCCTCTCTCTCTCTCTCTCTCTCTCTAGAACTTATAGGACACATTCCCTTCTCTATATTCCCTCTCTTTTCTCTCCAAAAAACTCCAGCCACATTTCATCATCAAGAACATCTTTTGTGATTTTAAATTCCTTCTCATATCATTTATGATATTCTTAGTTCTAATGGTAGATTATACACCAAAGATATGTAGAATATCTCTATAATTGTGATAATCCATGATCCAAACAAAAAGAACTCAAGAAAATAGGTGAAACTCATGTTGCACGTTGATTTTAATCTTTGAAAGGAGAATTTTGGGTGCTGACAGAATATATACACATGCATATATCATCCATTTCTTGCAAATAATATGTTCAAATGGAATGAATCTTCTTCTAAAACTTTATTTTATGAGTTGGGGTTCTAATCCAAGTGGTCTAACTCAAAAACATTGAGTTTTGACCCCCCCAAATGCTCATAACAAATTGGATGTGCATATGAAAGTTCAACAGTAGGTAAACCCTACTTTGAACGACCATAACTCTGTAAATAATCATCCAAATTACTTGATTTTTCTTCTGGAATTCATTTTAATATGTTAGCTTTCAAATGCATTTGGTCTCACTCAAAAATACGAGGATTTAACAATTTGAATCTTTGAAATAAATTTGGTATGCAAAAGGTACACTATGGACAGATTGTTGCATGTGTATTAAAAATGCTATAACTCTTTCAAAACTCAAGGAAAAAGGATGATTTTTCTCTTGAGAGTTAGTTTTATGAGTTATCTTCTGTTTGCAAGTGGAATCACATAAAAATATGGAGTTTTGACCTTCCAAACACCTAAAATATTTTAGGTGTGCAAACTGTAAAACCACCAGTAGGTAAACCCTACTTTCTATGTTAATATCTCTTTGATTATTTGTCCATAATGCATAATTCTTCTTCTGGAGTTTTCGCTTATTAGTTAGGGTTCATATGAATCCGGTTTCATTCAAAAATATGAAGTTTTGAGGCATTAACCAATTTATTTAAGTTGAGTGTGCAAACTGTCAACCAATGACAGATCTGTGCATGCAACTTTGAGGTTCCATATCTTTCTCATAACTCATTTAAAATGAGTGGATCTTATATTAAAAGTTTTGTTTATGAGTTATGTTTTCAATTCAACTGGAAATTCTTAAAAAAATTTAGTAAAACTTCTGAAATGGTTGTTTTACTAACAGGGTGTAATCTGCCACACCATTTGTGACACCTTGTTTTGTATAAACTATTTGAACCATTTTTATATGTCCAAAATGCATGAAATTTGGTCACAATGAATTTAACACAGTAATGTTTGACATATAAAAAAATGGTAGATTTTGTCATTTTGGATATCGTAGTAATTGAATCATTTTTAGCACTTATAGTTTCTGTCCGAAAGTGAAATTCTGGAATTGTTTGAATCCATGAATTTTGATCACTTGAAGGATTATAACATTACTTTTCGGTATAAATTATCATTTTAAAGAGCATATGTGTATTATGTATAACATGACTATAGATAATCAAGTTGGACATATAAGGACTTATAGTATTCTCTTGGTAACCATTGGACTTATAGTAATCATTTGTGTTAGAACCCAGATATCAAATATGAACAATGAATTATGTAAAGAACACAGAATTTGGAGCACTTAAGTTGTATGTAGTATTGATATTCAAAGATTACAGATATGTCAGTTACAGTACAAGACCAAATATGAAAACAACTCTATATACAAAGGTTTAACTAACTTCTATTTATACACAAAACATAAAGACTAAAGTAACAGCAATAACATGACAGACACAATTCAGAAATGGTTCTGAACTGTCTTCAGAAATAGACTTCAGAAGTTCTTCTGAGCTCCTTCAAAACTTCTTCAGAACTTTAGTCAAATCTTCAGAACTTCCGAAGTACATACTTTAGAAGTCTTTTTCCTTTAATCTGTGATAGGAGGGCACGGTTAAACAGGTAAGCGAAGGCTCTCTCTCTCGCTCTGTGGTCTTGTGTGAACTCCTTTCCGCCCATTATGGTATTTTGAAGCTATTTTCTGTGCTCTTTCAATCTCCCCGTTAGCTTCAAAAATTTATGATAGAGATACTAAGATAGCTTCAAAAGGTATTGGGTTCTGAAGAGTAAGAAAGATTTGAAGAAAGAAAGACTCGGAACTCAGAAGACAAGCAGATAAAAGCCTAAGGCATAACTTCTGAAGTGGCAACTTCAGAAGTTTTGAAGATTCTGAAGATACTTCTGAAGAAGTTCTGAAGAAGGTTATGGAGACACTTCTGAAGAAGTTCAGAAGTAGTTCTGAACATGCTTGTCATTTTGTACTGTAACTTTAGTATTTCTATTTCTTGTATAAATAGATAATTTGTTAGATAGTTAGAACTAACGTTTTCATAAGCTTGTAAAGACACATTTTGTAATACAATTCATCTGATCAATACCATATACAATATACAGTGATCTATTTCTTGTTATCTTTCTATATCTTGATTGTTTGGGATCTAGCAATTTAAATCATAACTCCAGAAGTTCAAGATCTTTCTGACATCATTTACAATAAGACTTTTATATTCTAATAGTGACTCAATCCTTCTGAGCATGTCTTTGGCAAGCTTTCTGTATGTTTCCCGTTCTTCATCACTTAAGCTTCTTTGCCTTTTATTCTTCCTCCTTTCCAATCTATCTCTTATGGCCATTAGAGTTCCATTGAAACACTTATGCATCTCTTCAAATCTAATAAACAACAGTTACTCAAAGCATTTGCACACAAAACCTGGAGGCCTAACTACCAGAGTGTTATGCTTCAGATTCTCAATATTTGGTAAGCTGAAGTTTGGACTATTGAAGTGCACCTTTCCTTTATCAAGTACATAAGCAATTTGAAAATCGGTTTTGGCAGCCATATGAACTCTCTGTATAAACCATCTCTGAGAATTGGGAAAGACTTTCTGAACGTTGCAATTGTATCATGGAATGGATACAAACTCTTATAAACTCTTATCCGATCTCTAAGATAGACATTCTGAAAGTCATCTTCTGAGAAAGTAGAGATCTCACCATTCTTTCTTTCTACTGTGAAATAGGCATATATGTAATTGTTTCTTGTCTTTATGTCAGCTGTGACAACTTTTACAATTGGACTTTCTCTTCTAGCTGCACTTACAGGGATCTTGATCTTTCTGATTATGTTTGAATACCACCGCTTCCACCCATGACACTTTTTAATCCAGCAATCAATGTAATTAAATCTTCGTTCATATTCCATGAACATTTCTGGATGAAAATATTCAAGGAACAAAGTAAAAGCATTTTCTTCAATCCTTTGATCTTGTAATTGTTCAGCTTCAGAAACTTGTGCAACAGGAGCATTTTCTTTTGGATCATTCTTAGAAACTTTTTCTTTTCCCTTTTCTGTTTCATTTAAACTATCTTCTGAACTTCCTATCTTCTGATAAAGCTTTAAAACTTCTTCAATGTCTTGCTTCTTAGTATGAATGTGAAAATCATACACATTACTCAGAATTAATCAGCTCCTCTGATAGTATTCACTCTTGTGTGCCTAGCTAGATAACTCTTTCTTATGCAGTCTCTGAAATTAATCTTGTTAGTTCTGAAATTATTGTATCCGAGATGACAACTATTGAAGACATGAAGGACCAAAAGTGCAAAGTCAACAAAGTCAATAATTAGGAAGGTTTAATATAAGGAAACGTTGCTTTATTGTAAATAAGGAAAGTGTATAATGCCTTATCTCATAGTTTCCTTATTACGATAAATGTTCTACATATAAATGGAGGGTTAGAGTCACTCTTTAGGAGTGCGCGAGATTATTTATTAAGAAGAGATTAGAGTGAATATTAGTCGATTACTAGAAAGCCTATGTTGATCCCAGATGAACAAGCACAATGACAGATAAACGTTAATAGTAAACTAATACGACAATAAAGATGTTAAAGAACTTACGTCGTCGTATATCTCTTGATTAAAGTGATCGATTAACAATGAAAGTAAACCCTAGACTCCTATTTATATTGCTAGGCCTATGCTAATTAAGGAAACAAAGAGTTTAAGGAATTATAAATTTCCGTTTACAACCAAGCATATCTTTTCCTTATTTTGTCACAATTAAATAATAGACCTAACAATCTCCCCCTTTGTGGCAAAATCAGCCTTCACCTTTTCAGCTCAAACATGCCTTCAAATCTTCGGAGGGTTTGTCGATAGATGATTCTTTCATCGATTATTCTGATAGCTTCTATGAGAGAGTTTCTTCGGTCTGCTCATCCTTGTCGTGTTCTTCCTATCCGTAGCCAATTCAGACGCAAGTCTGTTGCGCATTCCCCACAATGTACCATCAGAATATGCAGCCACTTCATGAAATCTAAGAAACCGTTTTTCTCGAGAGGCGTGCATCAAAACAACTCCATGAACAGGATAAGTGATGACGATAGTGACTAGAGTGTTGCTTGGTACAGGTAATGATTGATCAGGCTTAGGAATATGAATCTTCTTTTGCTCACTTTCTATCCCACGTTGAAGATCGTGCATATAGCTCTACCATAGGTCTTTCTGAACATGCCTTACCACTGCCCTTAGTGCCCTTTGCTCGTGTTCATTTCGGTTTCGCTTGTCTCTCAAGTCGTTGTAGACGGTTTCAAAGTCCATTATATCAAGGTTTGCAAAATCGGCTTCAGAGAAGGAATACGCTTTACCGTCTTCTCTTTGGACTGTGAAAACTAGGTATTCGACTTGATAGATCCTTTCTGTGTCAATCTTCAGAATCCCAATAATCCTGTGCCTCGAGACCACTTCAGCTGGAGGTAAAGCTCTCATCTTCAGGATATGGAGAGACTCTCTAACCTGAGCAGGATCCATTTCCATCACGAGATGAATGTGTGTCAAATCATCAGGTTTCGCTTCTTTCCGGAAGATATTTTCCATTGTTTCCTCAAGATATGGCACACGAATTTGCTGATTTACCCACTTCGACTTGCTTTCAGTCAGCATCCTTTGCCACCGAATTTGATGAGGCAGCAGTCTTGGTTCGTTTTGTTCCCTCAAAGCATAGTTCCTTGTCGTATGCTTTAAGTTCACATAGTCTTGCTCTTGGAGTACTGGTTCATACGGATCTTTGAACCAGTTTCTTACTGATGTTCGCAGACCTTAAACGTCGACTCTTTCTACATTTTGATCTGGTTCGGCAGGTTCGGCAGCTGTACTCTCGAATTCGATATCTGTAGGCTTTTCAACCGTTGGCGTATCGTCTTCTTGAGTTGTTGAAGCACGTTGTCAATGTTGGGTAGTTTGAGTGGGTGGTCTTGAAGTTGATGCAGCAGCAGCTCTGGATCGTGATCTTGCAGGCGGGCGTGTCTCCCCCTCAGGACGAGTTGGAGCGGAGCCCGGGTCGTCCTGGTGACGTCTAGAAGCAGGTGCAGAAACGGCCGGACGGCAGGACTCTTGTATTTCGGTGCGTAGAGCAGTAATAGCACCCAAGATGTCATCTGTTTGGCGCTGTTGGGCGGTCTTCATATCGGTGAGCTGTTGGTCAATGTGAGCGCAGAAGACGTCAAACTCATGACAAGTGACGGTGGGGATCTGAATATTTCGGCGAAGAAGACCCTCAAGCGAATCCTCCGGTTTCCCGGTGGCATTGGATTCGGCGAGCAGGTTAGCATACAACATTTACATGAGTTCATCGGTGTTGTACTCATATCGATGTGGTGAATGGGGTCGATCTTCGGGGGGTGAAGGTGGCGGAGGAGAGCGGCTAGAGCTTGGATGCGAAGGGCCGGCTTGATGGGGAGTCGGATCTTTAAGGCACGCGGCGTCTAGAATTTCTCGTACGAATGCTTCCCTTTCGGCTGTCATTAGAGCAGCATGAGCAGCGAGGGAGTCTTTTGCCTTTTGTAAGTGTGCGGCAATGATCGATTCAGACTCAGGGAGGATGGTGAATGAGGGAGTCGCGGTACCTGTAAGGGAAACACCGGGATCACTTAGATTACCCGTTGACAATACAGTTGAAACAACTGTATGACCTACGTTTAGCGTTGGCGTAGATGTAGCGCTGGTAGGATTTCCTCCCAATCCTTGTGGAATGTCCGGAATGGACATCACTATGGGAGTTCCAGCTGGGCCACGGAGGCTCTGAGTGTGTACAGACTCGTGTCCCCTAGCAGGCTCTAGACTCGATGTGCACACAAATGAAGTCGAAGCAGGTGAACTACTGCCTCTTGTTTCAATAGCTATGCCTCCCGAATGGAGGGGAGCTAGATAAGGTGCTAGATTCACAAGTATATTTGAAACTGTTGGCTGTTGGGAGCCTTTAGAGTGGCTGGGGGGGGGGGGGCGTGCATTTGCACGCTACTAGGTCCACAGCGTCTTGTCTACTAGTCATACCCAACGAATGAGTAGGGCTAGTTGACGCGGTTACCTGGATGGGGGAATCTGGTCTCGCGCTCTCTATTGTTTTTCTCTTCCCATCGCTCACGCTCACGCTTTATTTTTCAACTAATACTCCCTCCTCTCTCCTTATCTCTCCAGTATAGGGCTCGGTGAATATGTTGGACAGTGAGGCAGATGCTTGATCGGTTTCAAAGTCAAAGGGCTCATATGGCTTATCAGGTTCATCAGTCGGTGCATCTGGTTGGTCGTCGGTGTCCGATGTAGAATCGGATAGGGTTGGTTGTGGACCAATGCGACTTAGAGCTTGTTCTTCGATAGTAGCGGTTCGCTGACGGCGGGATAGGGGTTGAGAATCAGATTCATCTTCATCAGACGATGAAGGTCGGGGGCGAACACGATTACGGCTAACAAGCATTTTGACTCGCAGAGTAGATCTGGAAGTAGAGGCAGCTCGTGGGTTATTGGGTGGTGGTATTGGAATGGATGGGGCAGCAGTTGTTGGGATTGGCTTATCAGGTGCACTGCCCTCGTCAATTCCCCTCACTATACGCTCATCACCCTGTTCAGGATCCCCATGATCCTGAACCTGCTCATCTATTCTAGGACCCTCTTCTTGCACAAGATGTTCCTCAGGGTTTGGTTGTTGGGCAGGCACAACCGGAGGTGGTTGAGCCATTAAGCCGAGTCTCTCCCTATAAGCTATCACACTCGGTGCAGCCTGATCAGCATAGGCAAGTAATGATTTAGGGATCGGCATGATGAAGTTAAACCGGTTGTCATTGAGCCGAAAAAACTTCAGGGAGTTGGTCGGTCCTAATGGTGATCTGGTGCGTCTAGGGATGGTAGGTTTGGAAGACATCATGGCATGGATAAATAGTTGAAGAAACCGTTGGAATGGTACGAAGGCACGATCGCGGTAGTTAGATTGGCCGGGGCTAGGGATGGTGCGTCTAGGAATGGTAGGTAGGTACATCCGTTTGAACTGGCCGGGGCTTGTGAGTGGTTCGGGGGAGTTGTACCCAAGGGCTAGGATGTCGGCACCCAGTTGTTGGTCAGTTGCAAAGGCGTCGTACGGGTGTTCGGCTGTGGCAACCGGCAGGCGGAGGATGCGTCGAATCCTAAATGGAGTTAACCGGGTGACTAGTCATCAATTTGGGCAGTAAAATGGTGGTCACCATCGTCCGGATGATATGTCAACGTGTACCAGAATTGCTGCGGATAGAAAAGGGGTACCCGCTGGTCCAATGCAAAGGCATGACGAAGCGGATGGCGTTGAAGGATGTAAATGATAACTTGGTGTTCGATGGTGATGCCAAAATCGAGTCGGTGGTTGTTTGGTTTGATCTTTCGCATATGTGCTTTTGGCATCAAGAGTTCATCCCGGTTAATCGCGTTGATGTTGGGTTCGGTTGAGCGTTCGGAGGGCATCGGGTTTCATCATCGGAAAGGTTTGGATCATTCATGGCTGCCATGTGTACTGAAATACGACAGTTAGTCAAACAGATAAACAGTTAGTTTGTGAAGTGATAGTTAAAAGAAAAGAAAAAAAATGCTAAATCTTGTTGTCGAGTCCCATTGGGCCGATAACAAATGTTATCGAGTGCCATGGGATCGAGAACAAAGGTTTGTCGAGTAACTGGGGCGACAACAAGACTTGTTAAAAGAAATTGAAAGAACAAACCTGTGAATCTGTGAGATAGATGTGGAGTCAATGGGAATCAAGAAACACAGGTTATCGATCCTTTGTGACTCGATGAAAACTCTTAGGAATTTGAAGAACATGTTATCGATCCTTAGAGACTCGATGAAAACACTTGGACATTTTTAAGAACATGTTATCGACTCGAAGGGACACGATAGAAAGTACTTAGTGATCTTCATCGATCCTTTATTAGTCAATAACAAATGTTATCGAGTCCTAAGGGTACGATGAAATCCCTCAGTGTTTTTTATCGATCCTTTGTGAATCGATAAAAAATGTTATCGAGTCCTAAGGGTTCGATGAAATCCCTTAGTGATTTTCATCGATCCTTTGTGAGTCGATAACAGATGTGTATCGATTCATAAGGGTCAATAAAAGTCCTTTATGAGAACGAAGGTATTCTAGGCATGTTTAACTAGGGTCGATAAAAACACAAAGGCCCATAGAGGGACTCGATAAAAATGCAAAGCAGTTCAGTGACAGGTTTAAGTGCTCCGGTGCAAAAAATGGTCCAAAAACTAAGAAAAATCCTATGTCTAGGTGCGATTGGTGATAGTGAACAATTTTAGTTTAAGCACTTAGATCTAAAACATACTAAAAGGCCACAAAATCGACTGATGAACAGTCAGTCAAACTCGAAAACCCAAGGGTTTTATGAAAAACCGAATTTGTTCATGTCGATTTAAGGTATCATGCAAGAATTAAAGATGATAACGGGAGAATTACGAACCTGGTGATGCTTTCAGATCTGAAAAACTCGAAGTTTTGAGATTCTGATCTTTGATGGCCAAGAACTTGAAGGGTTTTTCAGAGAGAAAAGAGGGAAATTCAAAACTTGTGGGAAAAGGTTCTATGAGAGTGGGGCCCGATTTCTTTAAATAGTGTCATCGAGTGATGACACGTGGCACATGGTGATTGGGCCACGGAAAAATTCCCGTTATCGAAATGTCGATTGGGGAGGTTGTCGAGCCAAGTGAGGTAGACAATCCATTGTTGTCGGGCCCTTAGGGGCCGAGAACCTCACTTTGAAAAAGATAATTAATTTTTTTTGTTAAAACAGAAAATACTAAGGCTCCCCTTTAAAGTGCGCATAAAGTGGTGTGCTCCCCCTAGGAATGTGAATGGATAGGAATGCGTACCTTGTTTGCTCCCACTTGGAAGTTGAACCATGGAGATACACACAGCGAGGTAGATAGAATATGAAAGAAAGGTTGAAAATACGGAACTGTAAGATAAAGGTCAAAATCCAAAAAATGAGAACCCAAGTGTGATGCAGATTGACTTGTAGAATGAATGTGCATAAACCCTTGGATAGACGTTTTGAGGATTTTGAGACAGACAGATTTGTGATAATCAGGTTTTAAGATTGAGCATTCCCAACTTGGATACTAGGAACTGGAACCATTTCTCATCCAGTGCCTTAGTAAACAGGTCGGCAAGCTGAATTTCCGTATTGACAAAATATAGTTCAATTGTACCTCTTTCGACGTGATCCTTGATGAAGTGATATCGAATGTCGATGTGCTTAGTCTTCGTGTGTTGAACCGGGTTGCTTGAAATGGCTATGGTGCTTTTGGAATCACAGTAGATGGGTATCTTGTTGAACCAGAAGCCATAGTCTTTGAGTTGAGTGCGCACCCACAGTACTTGAGAGCAGCAGCTTGCGGCAGCGATGTACTCGGCTTCCGCGGTAGAGGTGGAGACGCACGCTTGCTTCTTGGAGGACCAACTTACCAGTTTATCTCCGAGGAATTGAATGTAGCCCGATGAGCTTTTGCGATCGAGCGTGGATCCGGCGTGATCCGTATCTGAAAAGGCAGTTAGCTCGAAACTCGTATCCTTGGGATACCATAGGCCAAGATTAGGTGTACCTTTTAAATACCGGAAAATATGTTTGATAGCACGAAGGTGGGATTCCTTGGGAGATGCTTGATATCTCGCGCATAGATAGGTGGCAAACATTATGTCCGGACGACTAGCCGTAAGATACATGAGAGAACCAACCATGCCCCGGTAATTTTTAGAATCTACATCTTTTCCCGAAGGATCAGCGTGTAGTTTTGAACCCAGGGACATGGGTGTACCAATCGGAGAACATGACGTCATGTTGTATTTACACAACATATCCGAGATGTATTTTGATTGGTTGATGAATATTCCCATAGAAAATTGTTTTATTTGAAGACCAAGGAAAAAATTCATCATTCCCATCATGCTCATGTTAAATTTTGCGATCATGAGTTCGGATAACTCTTTGCATTGTTGTGGGTTAGTCGAACCGAAGATGATGTCGTCCACGTAGACTTGTATGAGCATCATGTCACCGTTTTCCTTTTTAATGAAAAGAGTTGGATCGATCTTACCTTTGGAGTATCCATTCTTCACTAAATAGGTAGACAAACTATCGTACCATGTGCGGGGGGCTTGCTTCAAGCCATACAGAGCCTTGTCCAGAATGTAGACATGAGACGGTTTGGAGGAGTCGACAAAGCCATCGGGCTGAGAAACATAGACTTCTTCACGCAGAACACCGTTTAAGAAGGCCGTCTTGACGTCCATTTGGAAAACCACAAAGTTTTTGTGTGCCGCGTAAGCCAAGAACATCCGGATTGCTTCAATGCGGGCGACGGGTGCAAACGTTTTGTCGTAGTTAATACCTTCTTGTTGGCGGTATCCTTTTGCGACAAGTCTAGCTTTGTTGCGTATAACGACTCCATCTTCGGCTTGCTTGTTCTTGAAAATCCATTTCGTGCCGATAATGATTTTGTTTCGAGGATGGGGAACAAGGCGCCAGACTTTCAAGCTTTCAAACTGATTGAGCTCTTCTTGCATGGCCACTATCCAATCGGGATCATTCACTGCTTCTTGAATGGATGTGGGTTCGATCTCGCTTATAAAAGAGGAAAACATGCAATCATTGGCCGAGGCGGAACGTGTTGTAACTGGTCCGGCTGGATCTCCGATAATTTGATCACCTGGATGAGAGCGGATCCATTTGGTTGTATGAGGAAGCGGTTGAAATGCATTGGGATTTGGGGCGTCATCTTCATATGAGCCTAACGGAAGATCTTGAAGCGATTCCAAGGTTGGTGCCACGGTTGATAATCTTGTGGCACTTGTGACATTCGTAGGGGTCGAAGTGGATGGTGGGGGAGAGGATGTCGGTTCCGTAGGATTTGGTTGAACAGCCGATTGAGGTTCAGTTGGAACGAGAGGAGCATTCGTTGAAACGGTTAGATTGGGAGGAGCGGTTGTAGATGTGCTTGGACATGCAGCAGTTGAGACGGTTTTCGTTGTAATAAGCGGTCCGGAAAGATTCGTGGTCTCGGCAATCTCCAAGGTAGGCGGGGTAATCTGGAGAGAAGTATCAGTGGATGGTCCAAAGTAATCTGAGTAGAAGTACTCGAATAAGTCATCCAGATTTGACATAGTGGATTTGGACGTTGAAGGCTCAGCGGGGTTTGGAGCAGGTTCCGAACGAATGTGATCGGAAGCTAATATGCCGGTCAGTGCGGGTCCAGAACTGTCGTGTTCAGGAGCCATTTCGGCTTTTGGATCGAATTGAACATTAACGCTTTCAGTGACGCAACGTGCGTGTTTTATGTAGACCCGATAGGATGATGCGTTTGGTGAGTAACCGATAAAGTAAGCTTCATCGGCCTTCGGCTTGAGTTTTCCACGATCTTGTTTTTCATTTAGTACGAAGCAACGAGTGCCAAACATTCGAAGATGCTCGATGGAAGGAATGCGATCGTAGACCAAGTGATAAGGTGTCTTGTTGATGCGCTTGTTGATGATCGAGCGGTTTTGAGTGTAGCATGCAATGTTGATGGCTTCGGCCCAAAGATGGAGGGGAACCTTTGAGAATGTAAGCATAGTGCGAGCCGCTTCAACTAGAGTTCGATTTCGGCGTTCGAAAACACCATTTTGTTGCGGAGTGCGAGCCGCAGAGAACGTGTGGGTTATACCAACCGATTCAAGATAACCGTCAAGGGCACGGTTTTTGAATCCAGTTCCATTATCGGTGCGGATGGTTTGGGTAGTAAGTTCTAGCTTAACTTGGATGGCTTTGAGAAATGTGATGATGGTGTCGGGGGTTTCATCCTTTGATCGAAGGAACTTTACCCATGTAAAACGAGAGAAATCGTCCACCATCACTAGAACATACTTCTTACCATGTATGCTTTGAGTCCGCATCGGGCCGCACAAGTCCCTATGAATGAGTTGAAGAGGTCGAGTTGTGTTGTGAACCAACTTGGGTTTGTGAGAGACCTTCATCATCTTTCCCATCTCGCATGCGTCGCAGAGATGCGGTTTGTCAAATTTAACAACTAGAAGACCAGTTACTAGCCCTTGAATGGAAAGGCGATTGATGTTCTTGATGTTTAGGTAACATAAACATCGATGCCATAACCATGTCTTCGGACTAGAGACATTTGAAAGCAGACAAACACTTGAGGGTGCGTTTACTTGGGAAAGATCGATTGTGTAGAGATTGGACTTGCGCGTGCCGGCTAGAAGCTCCTTTCCATCAAATGTGCGAGCACAACATCTTTCGGGTCTAAAATTTACTTCGAGTTGCTTGTCACAGAATTTTCCATTGCTCAACAGGTTGTGGCTCAGGCCTTGAACATAAGAAACGTCGGAAATAGTGATGTTGTTTTGAATGATATCACCATATCCTTTAATCAGTGCAAAGTGATTGTTGCCAAATTTGATGAATCCGCCTTCTTTTCAGTGTAATTGGCAAGCAGCTCCTTTTGTCCGGTCATGTGTTTGGAGCATCCGGAATCTAAGTACCACACATGACTGATCTGCACAAAATTAGGTAGATTTAGGTACCCATTTGTAAATGGGTCCATCATGGTTAGTTGACATAGCACCCTTGGGTACCCACTTGTGGTGAGACTTATACACGTTAGTCATTTGATTTCTCGGACCCCATTTAGAAACAGGTGATGAAGGAAAAAATTTGCGACTAAAAGAATTATGCATGATAGGAAAATAACCATAACCATAATCAATAGGAGGTTTACATACAAAATCATCCACACCGCAATTAGAACGGTAAATTTTATTACGAGAAAATTTAATTAAATGTCGAAATGAATGAATTTGATAAGGGAATCTAAAACGAGAATTGTTTCTTTTGACATTTGAAAGGAAAAAAATTGTCTTCTTTGCGGGGTGTTGTCTTTGTAGTATGCGTGCCCTTTTTGATCCAAACATGTTTGTTGTCTAAAGTATGAACCGCTGAAACATTGAAAGGAACACGGTTAGTATGATTTTGGAAGACATGATTGGTTTTTGTTTGTTTAGGAGTGTGTTGATTTTGACTCGTGGAACACTCCGTTGGTTTCATAGGAATGGAAACCGATTGCATTGGTTGTTTGCCTTTGTCTAAAAACCTCGTGTGATTTGGAAGTACAGGATTGAAATCAAATTCATCACACATGTCATTTAAATACTCGTCCGATTCAAGTGAAGATTGGTTAGAAAGGGCATCTAATTCATCATTGATTTGCTCGTCGGAATAGGAACATTTTTGTTTTGGAGGATAGGAATTTGGGTCCATTTTAAACAACTCTTCGCAATTATCTAAATAATTGCTAATGAAGGCTTTACAAGTTGAAATGTTTGAAATAGTATCATTTTCATGATTTTTGTTCAATTGTAAAGTCTCGTTCTCAAGTTGTTATATTTTAATTAAAAATGATTCCTTTTCCTTTTCCGCCAAAGAACGTTCAGTTTCCAACATTCGTTCCAGTTGAATAATTTTTTTTTCTAAATATAGAGTGGGAATGTATGGTTTACATTCAAGAATCTTGTTTTGAAGTTCTCGGCAGAATATGATGGAAAGTAGTTTTTTGGAAGAGATTCACTTGAAGATTCCTCTTGTACTATTTGAGGATAGCAGCAAGGTATTTGAAAAAAACAAATTGTTTTGTCTCTTCCAATCTTCTCTTTCCTCGACACTAGGGTCCGACTTCATAAATTGAATTTGGTAATCTGGACCAAGATTCAGATATTCGAATTTATAAATTGTCGGAGTATTATAGATTGCCTTTGCAAAGTGTTTTGGGTTTTCAAAACCTAACCCGACTTTAGAACTCAAATATTTTGGTGTATTTAAGTGAATAGTGTGTTCAGTTTGACCAAGCTTGTAAAGTTTTAATTCTAAATCTTTGAGTTTTTCTAATAGATCTTTTCTTTGAAAACTGACAAAGTCAAACTTTGATGAAAATTCGGCAGTCTCATTCCTAGATGTGTGAAGTTGAAGAGTGAGATCGGATATTTGTTGTTTAAAAAGATCATTTTCTTCTTTTAAAACCATTTTCTCCGTTTCGAGATTGTGCGTTATACTTTTAGAATTGACAAGGTCAGTTTGCATAAGAAACAATTGATTATGATTATTTTCCAAGCGTGCTTCTAAATTGGAAACCAAGAGTTTCTCGGTTTTCAATTTAGATTGTAGTTCTTTTATTTACACATTAAATCATGTATTTGAGATACAAAAGAGTCATAGTCAGAAGGGCTTACCTCGGGCGTGTAGTCGGAAGCGTGAGAAGGAGTATCATCAGAGTAAGCCATCAGGCTGAAGTGCGCTTGAGTATCCCTTTCCATGTCATCTTCATCATCTTGATTGAGCCATTGTTCATCTTTAGCTAGAAGAACTTTATCGGCTTCTTTTTGTTTAGACAACATCAGTTTGTAAGTGAAGTAGTTGGAGTCCTTCACTATTGGCTTCTTGCATTACCTTGCATAGTGACCAAATTTGCCACAGTTGTAGCACAGGCTTCTCTCACCTTTGAACTTGTCTTCTGGCTTTGGTGTTGAGCGTGGTTCTTCTCTTCTTGGTTTGGGTTCAAATAGGGCCTTTCACTCATGATTATTAGATATCGAGGCATACCTTTGTTGGTTAGGATTCGAGCGACGTGAGAACTTTTGTTGAAAAGATCTCGTAAGGAAGGCCAGTTGTTGTTGAAGTTTGGCAATTTCGGGATCATAGTCAAAATCTTCTTCTTCCAGTTCGGTAACCATCTCTTGAGGAGTTGAAGAGGAGTCTTTTGCCATCAAGGCTATTGGATCCGGGTTTTTCTTTGTATTTAACCCCATGAGTTCAAGGACCTCCTCTTCGTCTTGCTGGAGGGTTTCATAGACTTCATGCAGATCAAGATCAGCAAGGTATTTGTTGTGTTTGATTTGATTAGCAAACTGGCGCCATTCCAGTTGAAGATTGCTAACAAATTTAACGTTCTTCTCGATCTTGGTCTTACGAATTTCATTCTTGCTTAGCTCGTTTACCAGTTGTACAAAACGGGTATACGTGTTCGTAAGATTCTCTCCGTCTTTGGCCTTGAATTCTTCGTATTGTGAGATGCAGTTTGTGATTTTGAGTTGTGTGCCAATCTTCGTTCCAAGCATGAACTTTTCTATGACCTCCCACATTTCTTTAGCCGTTTTCTTGTGGCTATCAATGCTCATATAAATGTCATTTGGGAGGCTCATAAGTAGATAAGAACGAGCGAGTTGGTCACCTTTCATTATCCTCTTCTTGTTTGCATCCCATGTACTTTTGAGTTTAACTTCCCTTCGTGCGGGCGTAGGAGGTACGTTGTTTGGCATGGCGGGAAAATCCTGGTAGAAGATTGGAGGAGGACCTTCCTTGATTGAACGCATCATCTCATCGGCATAGTCATTGCGTTCAATAAAGTCAAGGAATCTATCCTTCCATTGAGAATACTCGCCAGGGAAGAGAATAGGAGGTTTGGTGTCTGATCCAATTGCCATGCTTCACGGGTAGTCATTGTACTTACTGGTGGACCTCGATCGATGAGTTTTTAAAAAATTCTGAGTTGTCTCGTGAAACAGTAGGTTTTTCTCGATAGATAAAGGGAATCGATAATCAAGTTATCGATATGGGTCAGAAAAATTAAGGATTGTTGTCGGGTGGGAGATACTCGATAAAAATTGTTATCGAGTAACAAAAGCTCGATAATAAATGTTGTCGAATGAAAATTGGCTCGATGAAAAACTTTTTATCGGGTGAAAGAGGCTCGATAAAACCTGTTGTTGAATGAACTTGGTTCGATAAACAGATTTTTGATCGATTGACAACCTCAGTGTTCTTGATTTAATTCTATTCGATAAAAAAATATAAAAACCTTGAGCAGAAACAGATTGACTAAAGATTTTCTCGAATATCAAGCATTCGATCAAACTTTTTCTCGATTCAACAAGACTCGACTAAAATCAAATAATTTAATTCTGAGTTTTCTTGTGATTGAAAAACCAGAAAACAAAAACACAGGGTTCTTGACTAAAAAGAACTAGTCTTTTTATGGACAAGACTGTCTGGGTTTTTGAGTTTCTTATTTGTTCAATTACAGAAAAAAAATCAAGATTACGAGAGTTTATGATTTTACGAAGGAATTCTTTAGTAAAAAAAGCTGCAGGAGTCACAAGTTCCTGAGTTTTCTTATGTAAAGAGATTCAAAAGTAAAGAAATTAAACTAAAGTAATTTTAATTAACAGATTTAAATATTTTATATAGGAGTCGATAAAAATTCAATATTTAAACAGTCGATAAAAATTCAAGATAAAAATTTAATCAACAGAAGGAATAATCGAGAAAACTTCAACAACCAGAATAGACTTTTAAATCGATAAACACACAGATATAATCAGTCGATAAAAACACACACAAGCAGATAGCTAGATCGATAAAAATTAATTGAAAAACAAAATGGATCAATGAAAATTAATTGATCAGATTATGAGGTAGTCGACAATATTCAGTATGAAGATTTATCGGGTGCAACATGAAACAGTGGGACTCGACAAAAAATCAATGAACAACAAAATTTGCAGAAATCGAAAAAAATACCTTCTGTTTCGTGGTTTGCTTAGAAAATCTTAAAAACTCTTGATCTTAGGCTCTGATACCACTTGTTGATCACAGATGAACAAGCACAATGACAGATAAACGTTAATAGTAAAGTAATACGACAATAAAGATGTTAAAGAAGTTACGTAGTCGTATATCTCTTGATTAAAGTGATCGATTACAATGTAACACAGTTTCGGCTCTCTCTCTAATATGAATCGACTACCATGAAAGTAAACCCTAGACTCCTATTTATATTGGTAGGCCTATGCTAATTAAGGAAACAAATAGTTTAAGGAATAATAAACTTCCTTTTACAACCAAGCATATCTTTTCCTTATTTTGTCACAATTAAATAATAGACCTAACAGCCTAAATACTGTCAAATCATATTGTAATCGTACAAGTGAGATATCCGACTGCGAAAATTCCTCAATCACTTTGTTTTTATTGCTTTAATCGATATAATCATTGTGCTTGCATATACTGGGATCTACAAGTGGTATCAGAGCAGACGATCTGAGTTTTTGCGTTTTTCTGAAGTTATCCACGAAACAGAAGGTAATTTTTCGGTTTCTGCGTTTTTTTTAGTTTTTATCGATTCATACTGTCTTAGCTATACCCGATGAAAACTCATACTTTTTAAGATCTGTTTTTTTTCTCGATTCGTTCTTCATTCTTTTGACTGGTTCTCGATTACGCTTTACCCGATAAAAAAAATTCATATTTTTTTAGGATCTGTTTTTCTCGATCCATTCTTCATTCGTTTAATTTTTTGTCGATTCATCGTACTATATCCTTGATTTCTATTCAAACTATTTAATCTGTTTTAATTAAAATTATTCTAGTTTGTTTTGATTACTTTTGAAACTCTTAGATAAGAAAACTCAGGAACTAGTGACTCTTGCAGCTTTTCTTACTAAAGAATTCTCTAGTAAAATTCATAAACTCTAGTAATTTTGATTTTTTTTTCTTGACTGAACAAATAAGAAACTCGAGAACTTAGACATTCTTGTCCATAAAATATTTTTCTTTTTATCGGTTAAAGAAAATTCGTATTAAGTATCTTTGAATTTTTATCGAGCCCTTCCTAATCGACAAAATTTATTTTATCGAGTCATCTGGAATCGATATAAATTTTTTATCTATTCGGTTTTTATCGAGTGAAAGATTTTTTTTTGTCGAATTTTAATCTATTGAGAAACTCGAAGTTATCGAGTCCCTTGTGATCGATAAAACTTTTCTTATCGATTCAATATTTTCTTAGAAGTTTTATTGAGTCCCCTATACCCGACAATAATTTTTATCGAGCCTCAAACACTCGACAAAAACTCTTGTCCTCAAAGCCCAACTCGATAAAAAAAATTAAAAAAAATAAAAAAATATTTGTCTACCCCTACTCAATCGAGAAAACTTTTTGTGTCACAAAAACAAACTCATAATTTTTTTTTAAAAAAAACTCGCTGATCGAGATCATCAAGCCAAGTACAATGACAACTCGCGAAGCAAAGGCAATCGGTTCCGACTACACGTCCGAGGTAAACCACTCTGATTATGATGCTTTTGTTTCCCAAATGCATGATTTGATGCTTAAATTAAAAGAATTACAATCTAAGTTGAAAACCGAGAAACTCTTGGTTTCCGACTTAGAAGCACGACTAGAAAATAATCATCATCAACTGCTAATTGCCCAATCTGAAATTGCTACATCTCGAAGTATTGCACACAATCCTCAAACAGAGAAAACAGTTTTTCAAGAAGAAAATATTCTCTTTAAACAACAAATCTCGGATCTCACACTTCAACTTAACAAATCTAAAAGTGAGACCAAAGATTTTCCATCAAAATATGAATTTGTGAGTTTTCAAAGACAAGACCTTTTGGAAAAACTCAAAGATTTGGATCTAAAATTGAATAAAATTGGTCAAACTAAGCACACAATTTATTTAAACGCTCCAAAAGATTTAAGTTCAAAAGCTGGTTTAGGATTTGATAGTCCGAAACATTTAGAAAAGGTCATCTACAATACTCCAACTATCTATAAATTTGAATATCTTAACCTTGGTCCGGATTACAAAATTCAATTTATGAAGTCGGATTCCAACGTCAAAGAAAGGGAAGATTGGAAAAGACAAAACAATGAATTTTCACCAAATTCCGTTCTACTATCCTCAAATAGTAGAAGAGGAATCTTCAAAAGAAACTCTTCCAAATGATTATTTTCCTTCTTATTCTGACGAAGAACTTCAAAATAAAATTCCTAAAAATAAACCCTACATTCCCACTTTATTCTTAGAAAAGAAAATTATTCAACTTGAAAAAAGTGTTGGAACATGAACGTTCTTCGTCGGACAAAGAAAAAGAAACATTACTTTCCAAAATTCAAAAACTTGAGAACGAGGCTTTACAATTAAACCAAAACCAGGAAAATGATACAATTTCAAATATGTCTACATGTAAAGCCTTCGTTAGCCCGTATTTGGATGATTGTGAAGAGTTGTTTAAATTAGATCCAAACTATATTCATCCTAAGAAAAATGTTCCCCTTCTTTCGACCAAATTGATGATGACTTAGACTCTCTTGAGGAAATGCCTCGTTTTGACGAGTTCATAGATTCCTCATCGAACCTTAAATCCACGGAATAGTTAGATAATTTAAATGCCGATTTTGACTTCAATCCTACACTTCCAAATCATACGGAGTTTTTGGACAAAGGCAAAAAGCCAATCGAATCAGTTTTACTTCCAACGGATCCGAACGAGTGTTCCACAAGTCAAATGCATTACACTCACTCTAAACAAAAGGATCAAACTCACTTTTCCAAACCCATCAGTTCTCATTATGTGAAAAATGCTAAAGCTTTTCGAACTCATAATTCTAAACAGTTTCATAATGATTTTGTTGCTAAATCCGGAAATTTCAAGAAGTTTAAGATGGTTTGGAGAAAAAAATCAACTATAGATAATACTGTTGGAAATATGCCACATACATCTCCTATAGTTGATGCAAAATCATTTGTTTCCAAGACTAATTTGCCTTATCTTGTAAGATCTATCAATCAACTAATTAGTCTAAGTGCCACAAAGATTTGTTGTTCTACTTGTGGAACAAATGATTTTGTTGATCAAAGGTTCACTCATAAATGGTATGGTACTTACAGTATCCCCACTTCTCCATTTATTGCATCAAAAGCTAACCTCCAAGGACCCAACAAAGCTTGGGTACCAAAATCTTTTTAATCTATTTTGTAGGTACGTCATGTGTGTTCTAAATTCCGAAATTCACATCACATGAAAATCTTTCAAAAGGTTATGCTACATTTGAGGGGAGTACCACATTTTTACCATTTATTTAGTTTCATAGTATCTCAGCTATGAACCTGCTCTTAACATTATGACTTCTGAATACATCAGTTCAGAACTCGAACTTCAATATTTCAAAACTTTTTGTGCGTTAGATTTAGACGTTTCAATGGTCAAACCAAATCCGGAAGGACCTACCCATGAAACACATCCCTAGGTTAGATATCCTGAAAGGGAATGATTAAAATAAAATTGAGTGCTTGTGAGATAAAAGAAAAATGTGAGGGTGTGACAAGACTTTAAAGAAAATATTTGGTCTTCACCAAACCTAAACAGTTATCCGGGTAGCCACATAATCTATTCATTCTCGATTCTTTGGAGAGGAATATTGAACTAGACATGGACCCAATTTCGATAACTCGTGTCACCCCACCCAACTACTCAAGTATCTCACAAAAGATATTTGTTTCATATATCATGGAGAATGAACATATCTGCTATCTTTTCTTCACTCGGAAGATTAAGATATTGAAAAAGGAAGACACACCTCCGGTCTCCGAACTTCACATTCAATGCACATTGAGTCTGTGAAATGTATTTTCACATTTTGAGCCTTTAAATTAGCATTTAATGCATAAATTCTTTCTACACATTGCACGAGTCTTTGTGATTCCTCAAGCATATCTTCGTGTTTATGCCGGAACAGTTTGAGAAGTTAGTTTTATAACTTACTTCTATGATAACTGGAAGTCCTATCAGTGCCAACCCACTGCCAACACTGCATATATGCCACTTAATTAAAATTTATTTTGATTAAGTGATAACAGTTGCTTCACGTGCTTCTGTATGTTAGTTTTACACGTTTCATCAGTTAATTATTTTTTTTGTCTTTGGTTATTCATAATGATTCGGATTCTCCTTATCATTCTGAGGGAGAAAGATTGTATATCAGAGACACGACATCATGACATGAGAAAAGGAAGATGACAAATGTTGATTTGTTTTGAAGATAAAGACTGAAGTAAATATGTTTTGTCAACTGCTGAAGATAAAGTTGAAGACTTATCGAGTGCTTAAGACCCGACATAAAGTTTCATTGACTCATCTTGGCCCGACATCGATTCTTGTCGAATCTACTTGGCCCGAGATTTTTTTCATCGACATCACCTGACCCGACAAGTTTATATCCTACGACATCACGGCTCCTTCGATTTTTCCAATCATGCTAATGTTAGGGGGAGCAACGGAGATTACAAGAGATCATTTTCGTAGGGGGAGCAAAAGATTCAAAAGAAAGATTTGTTGATAAAAGTTTCATGATCTTCAAAAGAAGAGTGCTGATTTGTTGAATTGTAATCTCGAATACAAAGGGGGAGATTGTTAGGTCTGAAATTATTGTATCCGAGATGACAACTATTGAAGACATAAAGGACCAAAAGTGCAAAGTCAACAAAGTCAATAATTAGGAAGGTTTAATATAAGGAAACGTTGCTTTATTGTAAATAAGGCAAGTGTATAATGCCTTATCTAATAGTTTCCTTATTACGATAAATGTTCTACATATAAATAGAGGGTTAGGGTCATTCTTTAGGAGTGCGTGAGATTATTTATTAAGAAGAGATTAGAGTGAATATTAGTCGATTACTAGAAAGCCTAGATACTGTCAAATCATATTGTAATCGTACAAATGAGATATCCGACTGCAAAAATTCCTCAATCACTTTGTTCTTATTGCTTTAATCGATACAATCATTGTGCTTGCATGTACTGGGATCTACAAATCTTTTCTTTGATCAAATATATTATTTCTTCATTTATATGAGAAGAAACAATGAACCATTCAACATACTTCATCAACCAATTCAAAGTAGAAGTTAAACACTTTGGTATGTCAGATACAATGAAAGTTCTTTTATTTAATCCCTCTGTTTCATACAAGAAACCAATTTCTGGATTTGTAAACACTTTTGTTAGCCCATGTCTTTCAATGTTCACTGGTTCCAAAATATTTACTTTAGGCAGTCTGTATTCCAGAGCAAGTTGAAAATCATGCTTGATAAGATTTCTGATATATATGCCCAATATTCTTTCTGAAACAAGTTCTGATCTTCTTTCTTTACACAATTACCCAGAATGGCAAATTTATCTTGTAGCCTTAACTTTTAAAAATCAAATTGAGTGAACTCTGTTAGAGTACCATCTCTTCTTTCAGCTCCAAATCTTACAATGAATATATCATTCTCAATTGTTTTAGTCATGCACCTGATCTGCTTAATCAATGTGGAATCATGCATTTCTTGAATTCCATGCTTTTGCAAAAACAATCTTACCTTTGAGATATGATCTTCAGACCACTCATCATTCACAAAATCTTCAAAAGTAGCAAACTTTAGACTCTTTCTGTATATCCCATTATAAGCATATTTCGGAAAGATAATCTGACTCTCTCCAGAACAATCAAATAAAGTTTATGCTTCATATACTTGGTCAACAAATGGTTCTTCAAGAGCTGGAAGACTGATTGCAGGAATAGAAATGCACTTTATGAATCTGACTTCTATCTGTTCTGAACAAGCCATCGATTTCATCTGAAATTTCAACACTGTGCATATGACACATATCCATTTCTATACAGAAATATTCATCCTTTTGATTCAAAAAATATTTAAAAATAAACAATCTTTCATCCAAGAATCTACACTCCAGATTCCTTGGACTATTCAGAAATATATGCACCCAACAAAACTGTCTTATCAAGCTCCTTAAAACTTCAATTATTTCAGCATCATTCACTCTATCCATAACTTAAGGATTCCAGATCACTAAATCTCTAATTTAATTAACTTCGTCTTCCTCTTCAAACAAAATTACATCTGAAAGATCACCAGGTTCACCAAAAACTTCTTCTATAGCCAAATATTCATTCAGCATTTGTTCATTTGAATCTGGCAATACATCTGTACTAGCTGTACCAACATTATCTTCAGAATTCAAAGAAAGCTTATCTGTTTCATAACCTTCATTTTCAGAAACTTCAACATTTTCAGAAATACCTCAAGAAACCCCTTGATCACCAACTTGATTACCTTCAGACATAACCAATTCTTTAACAACTTCAGAAGTATCATCTTTCTAAGTAGCTTCCAAGTCTTCTTGAAGTTCAGAAGTAGAGTCTTTTAACATCATCAGAGTTTCATTCTGTGACTCAGATGTTTTCCTCCTTTTCTCCCCATCATGAGGATCAGGACCCTGATCATCATGTTTTGTTTTTAAAGTATCTGCATGTGGGCTTGACTCCAAAGCATTAATCCTTTGATCTAAATGAGATTGAGCAGTCTAAATATCTGTCAACTTCTGCATGAGCTGATGAATGTGTCACACTTCGCTAAAGCGGAAACACGGGGAGTGATAGTTCAAGATTTCATAGCGATAGAGCGAAAACAACACCAATTGTCTAATCAAATATATAACAATTAAAAATGAACATTACATCATACAAGTTCAAGTTTTAACAAAATAAAAGAAATAAGATGTTCTACAAAATGATTTCAAATTTAAACATGGTTGATGTTGATGCGCCCCAAACACAAGCATTTTTAGTTACCCTTTCTTACCTCTGAAAAGCATGAATAAAACAAGGTCAACTACAAAGAGTTGGTGAGTTCACAGGTTTTCAATATTATAAACATCTTTTGCATAAATGAATATTGAGCAAAATACTTTTATGGCACTTAATAAATCTTTACATCTTAAAACGTTCAAGGCATTTTGTACTCTAATTAATAGTAAGTAATGAGCCACCACTAAAACTTCGACCACAAAAATCTTTTTAATTCTACTTTAGCGGTGGGACTGGAACCCCACATATGTAGAATCTTTATTTTAAGCATAGTGCACCCCTACCTGTAGTTTTCAGGTGGGATTGCTATCCGCACCCCTACTTGTCGGTTTTTAGGTGGGATTGTCCGTCCAATGCCATCCACAAATACCCTCGGCTCCTCACTTGAGTTAATAGTAGTGTACGAACTTTTATGAAACATTTTACTCAATACAATCTATTAGTGTACATGCCTTAGTGCCCAAAAACAACAATTTCAAATGTTTCACATTCAGTAATGTAAATAGCTTAAAATTACATTTAATCATGTTTTTCACCCCAAAACGTATAAAATACTTTGAAAGAGGGGCTGTGAATACTCACCTTTTGCAAAACCTCCGCTTAAAGCACGATTCGTCCACTAGCCGACCTAACGCTTCCCTATCAAAGTAAAATACCCAAAACGGTCACTTATATGTCTTAAGGTTACTTATGAGGATAAATAAGTTTTAAGTCCCTAGATGTCCATATATGTCCAACTTAATTATCTATAGTCCCGTTATACATAATGCACATATGTTCTTTAATATGGTACTTTATACCGAAAAGTAATGTTATAATCCTTCAAGTGATCAAAGTTCATGAAATCAAACAATTTCGGAATTTTCACTTTCTGACAGAAACTAAAAGAGCTAAAGATGATCAAATGACAGTGACATCCAAAATGACATAGTTTCTCATCTTTTTATATTTGATACACTACTGAGCTAAGATCATTGCGACCAAATTTCATGCAATTTGGACATGTAATAATGGTTCAAATAATTTATATAAAACAGTGTATCACAACAAGAAGGGCATATTACACCCTGTTGGTAAAACAACCATTTGAGAAGTTCTACCAAGTGTTTTTCCGAAATTCCAGTTGGATTATAAACAAAACACATAAAGGAAACTTTTAAGATAAGAATCACTCATGTTGAATGAGTTATGAGGAGGATATGGCACCACAAAGTTGCATGCACACATCTGTCATTAGTTGACAGATTGCACACTTAACTTTAATAAATTGGTTAATGCCTCGAAACTTCATATTTTTGAATGAAACCGGATATATATGAACCCTAACTCATAAACAAAAACTCCATAAGAAAAATTATACATTACAGACAAATAATCAAAGAGATATAATCATACAAAGTAGGGTTTAGCTACTGATGGTTTCACAGTTTGCACACTTAAAATGTTTTAGGTGTTTGGAAGGTGAAACCTCAATATTTTCGTGTGATTCCACTTAAAAACAGAAGATAACTCATAAAACTAACTCTCAAAAGGAAAATCATCCATTTTCATTGAGTTTTGAAAGAGATATGGCCATTTGAACATGCATGCACAAATCTGTCAACTTCGGACAGATTGCACACTCATTTTGTTTTGATTAATAGAAACCCCAAATCACCACATCTTTGAATGAAACCAGTGGTATTTGAAAGGTAACTTTTAAAAATAAATTCCAGAAGAAGAATCAAATGATTTGGACGATTATTTTGTGAGTTATGGTTGTTCAAAGTAGGGTTTACCTATTGTTGAACTTCCAGATGCACATCACTTTTGTTAGGAGCATTTGGGGGGTCAAAACTGAATGTTTTTTAGTGAGACCACTTGGATTAGAACCCCAAGTCAGTAAATAAACTTTTAGAAAGAAAATTAATGATATTTGAACATATTATTTGCAATAAATGAACGATTTATGCACATGAATAAAATCTGTCAGTACCCAAAAATGCATTTCTAAGAATCAATCCAACATGCAAATGTGTTTTTGCTTAGATTTATTGTGTTCTATGTGTTTGGGTCCTAGATTATCACTATTATAGATATGTTTCACATATCTTGGTGTATAATCTCCCCTTAGAACTAAGAAATTCGTGGTTGGTTGAAAAACAACTCAAAGAACACAAAAATGAAGGTTTTTCAACACAATTTGCAAGAAAGAGATGAAAGTAAAGTTGGTACCTTTTTTGGATGATGAAAAGGACGTATTATCTTCAATATTCTTGCTATTTTGATGGAGATTTGACGAAGAATGTGGCTGGAAAATTAAAGAGGGAGAAGAGAGTGAAGAGAGAGAGAGTGTTTTTTTGAGTTTGATCTTGCAAATGAGGGAAATGAGAAAAAAAAACACTTTTATATGTGAGAGCAGGGGGGGCGGCCATAAGAGGGCCCAAACCCAATCTTTTATTTATTTATTTATTTATTAATGTGTAAGGCCCAAATTTGTTAAAATGTCATTTTTTTTCTCAATTTTGACATTTTTCTCCAATTTGTAAGCCCATTTTGGTTAAATTCTAACAAAAATAAAAGTTTTATATATTTAACATACTAAAACTATATATTTTATATAAATTGGGTATAAATTAGAGCATTTGGCACTAAGCAACTACCGGAAACTCTAGAAATTTTTCGGTCAATCTAATCTAATCTAACTAACTCCTAATCTTATAACCTAATTATAATAATACTAATAAACTTAATAAAAGCTAACCTGGAACCTCAAATTTGTCAGTTGTCACAGAATGTCATCTTTAGTGGCCAGATTAGAGAGATTTGGTTGAGGTGAAACCATAGATTTGCTCATTTCAGAAACAGAAGAAATAACTTCTGAAAAGGATTCCTTGATTATTGTCTGAAAACTTTTGAAGTCATTTGAAGTGGATTGTTTAAGAGCAGCCAATTTCTCCTCCAGCTGTTTTTCCATCCTATCCTCCATGTCCTTATTGGATGATTCAGAGAAGTCCTTTATATGCTTATGAATCTTTTCAAATTCAGAAGTACAAAAAGTCTTAAATTCTGAAAAATCAGAAGTCTAGGGTAAAATACCAGAACTAACAGATGGTCATGTTTGCAGTCCTACAGAAGTAGGCTGTCCTGTAGATGTCACCACATCATGAATCACAAATGATTCATTGAATGGGGCTTTGGAGATGTTCACCCTACCAGGACTTCCAACTAATCCTTGATATTCTGAAATAGGAATATCTATAGTTGTTGTGGCAATGTGACAAACACTTTGCATTTGGACATTTGAAAGATGTGTGCTGGTGTGAAAGAATTCCACATCTATTGGTTCATTTGGCTCTAAGTTGAGTGGACTCTCAGACTCAGTGTGCAAATGGTAGATAAGCTGCTTGCCCCATATGTGTTGATAAAACACCTATATGTTAAGAGATGAGTGAGTGGCCAGGGGGGTTAACAAGAGTTGTCATGGGCTCAGTGGCTTTTTCAATATTGCCCACCAAAGAGTGTGTTAAACCCATATTACAACAGATCTGATAGATTGCTTAAGGAATCCTTATTTTATTGATATACTGAATATAGAAAACACACACTTACATCTTTAGATGACTCTCATATGTGGTGTTCTACTTCTAACTGTTTAACAGACTCTTTATATATACTACAAAGTTAAAGCTACAATTACATGTATTTAAATCACAGCCCAATTACAATGAGACACCTCATCAAAAACTCTATTCAGAAGTTCTTCAGAACTTCTGAATTTTGACTTCAGAACTTATTCAGAACTTCTGCATATATATTTTGCAATTCTGAAGATGACTTTATTTATCTTTCTAGCACTAGTTCAGAAATTCTGAACTATTCATCTTCAGATTATGAAGTTCTTTTCTTTACAAAACATTTCAAACATAGGATCCAAATTCATAGGTTCTTCGGATTTTTTTTGATTGCTCATCTTGCATAGTTAAAACCCAGTCTGGATCTTGAAGAGCTTCAGATGGCTTTTTGGGTTCCATATTGCTTAAAAAATTCACATACAGACATTCATTTGTTGTGGCTGTTAGACCTCAATTTTGATGAAGTATGAAACATAATTAAGTAACTACTGTGCATCAGATGACATGACAACCACACCCTCCGTGTGTATCTTAGTTTGTTACTTCCTTACTTACGTGTCTCATTGTAATAGGCTAAGTAGTTGACTTTTAATGTTGTATTCATATAAATATCTGTTTCACGTATTGTAATTGTATCGATTGAAAATACGAAATAGAGAGCTATTGTTTTGTGCACACTGTTGTCAATCTTTCAAACACAATTCAATATCAATTACGATTGTTCTTCATATTTGTTCTTACTAATCTTACTGTTAATCTTAGATCTACTTGCTTCCGCTCATATTTACATATTTGATCTATTGATTACCTGATAGAAAGGGATCTGGGTTCCAACAATTGGTATCAGAGCCTGATAATCAATCTATTGATTATTAGATCTTTTCCATTTGGAGAAATCGCTTTTCTATTGATAGTATTTTCAAATTTTAAGGCCCTGTTCTTCACTCTGCCCTGTTTTACGAGATTTTGTTAAATTCATTACAATTTTCTCTAAATCTGTGGTAATTTCTGCTTAAATTTGAGATTAGTAAGTATTAAGTCTCATTTCGATCATTTTGAAATTAATTTGATTCAAATTTCAACAAATCTTCAGTAATTTTCGAAATCTCTGTTTCTGGTAATACGGCTAATTCAAATCTGAACGCCGTATACACCTCTGGTTCTCTTACTCAAACCTCCTACTCTAATACGTAATGAATATACAAAGTGGAAAATCCGGATGATCAACTTCTTTGAAGGATTAGATGCTGATCTATATCCTATTGTTCAAAATGGTCCGTTCATTCCAGTGACAAACTATACCTAGGGTTCCTGGTACAGCAGTTACTGATGAGGTCCCTGCTAGGAGTATTCCAAAATCACGGGATAATTGGACGGATCCAGAGAAGGCAAAGGTTGAATTGTCCAGAAAAGCAAAAAGTCTATTAATCATGGCTATTCCGAATTATATATTCCAATCTCTGGATTCATGTGATAGTGCCAAGGAGCTATCGGATCAATTGAAAAACATTCTGGAAGGTGGTGCAAAAATGAAGAAAAACATATCCAAATAAGACAATAATGTCTTATTTCTCAAAAGACTAAACCCTGAATGGTCAAATCTCTCTATTTCTTTACAAGCCAATCAGGATCTGGAACAATCGTCCCTACATTATGTTTTTGGCACTCTTCAAGCCCAGAGGTTGTTCAGAAGAAAAAACACTATCGGTGGACCTCTGCTTTAATTTCTGAGTCCTGAGGATCAGTCAAAAGGAGTAAGGATGTTGAGAAGAAAGGGAAAAGCAAGACTCTCATGTCAGAAGAAATCCCAGAAGATGATTCTAACTCTGACGACGATATCAAAGCTTTTGCTGATTCATTGGCACTCATTACCAAACAATTCACGAAAAGGTTTGGTAATAGAACTCTCCAAAGAAGCAAAAGGATTGATCGCCCTGTTCCCAGTTATGCACCTCGACAAGAGATGCAGAGATCTGAGAAAACAGAGATAGAGAAGAAAAGAATTGAAGAGAAAGTTGGATGTGTGTTATCAATGTGGCAAGCCAGGGCAATATTCAAAGAATTGCATAGGACCTCTGAGAAAAGACAACTTGTACTAAATGAATAAATACAAGTATAATGTTGATGAAAGAGCTCACTTTGCAGAAAAAGAAAATTGGCTGGGAGATGAGTCAAGTGGTGATGAAGCTATGTTCTGCAGAATGGCCAGAACAAATGAAACAGAAGATCAGCCTTCTGAAACACCTGTATGTACTCTCTCCGACACATCTGAACTTGAAAACACCATTTTTGGAATATCAAAGAATTTTGAAGAACTTAAGCAAAAGCTTATAGTTGAAAAGAAATTGAGGAAACCGACTGAAAAAACTCTATCTGAAACTCAAAGAGAGAGAGAGATTTATAAAAGAGAAATGAATCTTCTAACTAGAACTCAATGTTGAAAATGAGAAGATTTCTGAAAATTTAAAAAACACAGAAGTTAAGTTTAAAGAAGAGAAATTGAGATTAAACAAACTTCTGGAAAACAAAGAAAAGGAGATTAGTGCTAAGGAAAGTGACAGATTAAATTATGTTGCACTTAAAAACTATTTTCAGAAGGAAAGAGAGTTTTTGCATATTGAACTTTAAAAGACAAAGCTACAGATTAAAACTTATCTGGATGCTCAAAAAGTTCATGACAAGATAAATACACTGGTAGGAAGATCTGGACTTGGTTTCGAGGATCTGGATCCCTACACGTGTGAAAAAAGATCAACTCTGAATTCTGTTTTCTGTCTAAGACTAAAACAAAAGCCTATGTTTCCAATTTTATATGAACCATCAATTTTTAAAAGACCAAAGCTTGAAAATAGTTGTCGTCAACGAAAACTCAAATTCAATAATATCGAATATTTTTCTGGAAAAACAAAAGTTGATCTGAACAAAATTCAGAAGATGGATGACATTTTCAGATTTGTCTCTAGTGTTCATATAACTTTAATCCAAAGGCGGATGTATTTATACCTTTACAAGCAGAAGAAGAGCTACGTCTAAGCTTTGAAAAAGATATTTTATCCACTCTGGATAAATGCTTTGAATTTGAAAATATTCAGAAACTTTCTTCAGAAAATAATCCAAAGATAGTTCCATGTTCTTTTGTAGACTTAAATCCTTCTGAATCTCAAGACTATTTTGAAACTATTACATACCCTTGGGAAAACAATGATCTAGATGATGATTTCTTTAACTCAGAAAAATATCTCTCAAATCTAGAAAATCATTTTCCTTCAGAATACAAAAAGGCCCGAGAAGTAACTAAGATTACGGAAGCTCCTTTCTTATTTACAAATGAATCTCTGGAAATCAAAGCCTCTGGTCTGAATATCGAAAGACATCCAAGTGGAATACCATCTTTTTCTGTTCCTCCAACAGGACAGAGAAAACCTGTGATCATTCATCCAGATTTTATTGGAATGTGTCTTAAGGCCAAATCTTGTCTTGAACTTGAGAAGGAAGAAAGTCTAAAAAATAAATGTTTTGTGCAGTCAAAATTATCTCAACCTTGTTATCCAAAGTTTACTTATCCTTAGAAAGGCAAATGGAAATCTAA
This sequence comes from Silybum marianum, assembly GCA_036898165.1. Classification (NCBI taxonomy): domain Eukaryota; kingdom Viridiplantae; phylum Streptophyta; class Magnoliopsida; order Asterales; family Asteraceae; genus Silybum; species Silybum marianum. The sequence goes on along the minus strand of CM072528.1, from coordinate 26,317,513 downwards.
TCTTTCTACTTCTGTTTCGGTAATTCAGAAAACCCAGAGAAGGTTTATCAGAAGAATCCTCAACAGAAGAATACTTATGATTCTAAGAATAAGTCTAGCCTAGCTAAGAAGTTCAATAGAACTACTAATACTAGTATAGACAGGAATAAGAAGAATTGTAATTATCATTATTCTAATGAAAATTCAATGAAATATTTTATGTCTCAGAATTCTGAAAGTTTTTCTTTATTTTTAAAACTAAAGGAATTTTTCTCGAGGTCTTCTGATCGTTCTTATAATAATTTCTCATTTAAAGCTAAACCAAAGAAAATCAATAATACTGCAAACAAAACAGTCAGATCTTTAAATTCTGCAATATCAAGTCATATGCAAATTAAAAAGAATGAAAAGATTAAAACTAACATTAAAGGACCCATAAAGAGATGGGTACCTAAAACACTCTGACAGTGATTGCAGAAGCAGCGTGTGCATATCTGGTATCTTGACTCTAGATGCTCAAGGCACATTTCGAAAAACTTACTCTCCCAATTCAAAAACAAATATGGTGGAGCTGTAACGTTTGGAGACAATGGTAAGGGTCAAATAAAAGGCTACGGTACTTTACAAGAAGGTAACATTACCTTATCAAAAGTAGCTCATGTTTCTGGATTGAAACATAATCTGTTAAGCGTAAATCAACTTTGTGATTCTAAAATACTTGTTGTATTTGATGAAAATCATTGTTACTTGTTCTCTAAGGTAGAAGAAGAACTCTGGAGAGCAGACAAAAAAAGTAATTTGTATATGATGAACTTCTCATCAAAGGACGGTAAAGAAACCCTCTGTCTTATTTTCAAAAAGAGTGAAATTGCATGGGTATGGCATCACACAATGTCTCGTTTGCATTAAGATGAAGAAGATATCTTCATCTTATTTATACCCGTTTGCATTTAATGCAAGACAAAAGGTATATGCCACGTGTCAAGCTTGGATAAGAAGCTTGTCCTTGCTAATAAGACAACCATAGTTTTGGCCGAATATGAACAGTACCATATCAGATATGATGGGGACATAAGAGACAATTCGTACGTCCTTTTCTGACAAGGTATTAGGTTTGACTTTTGTGTATCGAGGATAAGATCAATCTTTAATCTTGTAAAGGAAGCTTCATTTGATCGCTGATACTGAATCTTCAAGGATGAACTTTAGTAACGTTGAGGCTTCACAAGACTTCACACTTTGATTAGATAATCGCTGCTATCGCTGAACCGCTTCAGTTCACTTAGCTGATTATCTCTTTCTTTAACTAGGGTCTTTGACTTTCACTAAGTGGTCTTATGGTGTGATAGCTGATCTTCATATCTTCAGAGATAAGCTTGTTGTTCCTTGGTCTTCAGAGATCGCTGATGGTAATCGACGTATGCTATCACTGAATATGAACAGAAGCTTATACTATGGTATTTCACTAAGTATATAAAAGGAATCATATTCAAAACATATTTGCTTTGACAAATAAAGATTCCTTTGTCAGATTGCTTTATCTGCAAACCTAAAAAATATGTTAGTTCACCCATCATACTCATTTTATATTGTTTCTTCATTCTTTCAGTGAAACGAGTACAAAGTTCAGGTCTTGTGGAACCATATATAATGTCATCAACATATATCTGAGCGAGTATAGTATGACCTTTATGTTTTCTTAAAAACAGGGTTTGGTCAATTTTTCCAAGACCAAATTTGTCTTTAAGAAGAAATTTAGAAAGGGTATCATACCAAGCTCTAGGAGCTTGTTTTAACCCGTAAAGGGCTTTTGCTAGTTTAAAAACATCACCAGGATTATTAGAGTCTGAGAAGCCAGGGGGTTGTTCAACATAAACTTCCTCGCCGAGTTTTCCATTTAGAAAAGCACTTTTTAACATCCATTTGAAAAACTTTGAAGTCTTTATGGGCAACATAAGCTAAAAAGAGTCTTATGGCTTCTAAACGAGCTGCAGGTGCAAAGGTATCATCATAGTCAATCCCTTCTTCCTGTCTATAACCTTGAGCAACAAGTCTAGCCTTATTGCGAATTACAGTCCCGTTTTCATCTAGCTTCTTTCTAAAAACCCATTTGGTTCCTATGACAGTTTTATCAGAGGGTCTAGGAACAAGATTCCAAACTTTATTTCTACGAAATTCAGTTAGTTCTTCTTGCATCGCTGAGATCCAGCTCGGATCAGAGATAGCTTGATCTATCATCTTAGGTTCAGAGAGAGAAATGAAGTTAACATAAAGACAGATACTACATGTACCTCTACGTGTCTTGATACCTGCATTGGAATCACCAATAATTTGATTTATTGGATGATTTGCAGTCCATCGCTGAGCTGGTGGTTGAGGAGAGAGATCAACAGCAGATTCAGCGACTTGTTCTTCAGTTTCTGGAATAGGACTTGTTGTTTCCGCAACAGGTACTTCATTTAAAATCAATTCAGGGGATTGATTTTCAGATGTAGTTTGGTTGTTCACAGAGGAATTTCCAAGAGAGGAATCAGCAATAGGAATCTGATTCAGAGGAGTAACAAACATCCGTGAAGATGGATGATTGTCACTTGAAGGATTTATAGGGAATTCGACATCACTTGCTTCAGCAGGGGGTTGATTGCTGAAATACGTTTCAGGTTCCCAATAATGAGATTTCATCCAAGCATTCAATTCTTCATCATCATCATGAGTATGAGAAGTATGAATGGGACGAGATTCATCAAAGTTGACGTGCAAGGATTCCTCAACATGTTGTCTTCTTTTGTTGAAGACTCTGAAAGACTTAGATACAGAGGAGTATCCAAGAAATATACCATCGTCAACCTTTGGATCAAACTTACCCAAATGATCTCTGTCATTCAGAATGTAACATCTACATCTAAATATGGAAATATTTCAGAGTCGGTCTTCTCCCATGAAACAATTCATAGGGGGGTCTTCTTAAATCGCTTAACTATCAGGGATTGATTCTTAGTGAAGCACGTTGTGTTGACTGCTTCAGCCCAGAACTGAGTTGGTAGATTCGCTGAGCATTGAGCGAGCCGCTTCAATTATAGTTCAATTTCTTCTTTCAGCAACACCGTTTTGCTGAGGAGTTCTCACTGAGGAAAAGTTGTGGGAGATGCCTTTTTCTTCAAAGAAGTTCCCCAGAGTGTTGTTTTTGAATTCAGTACCATGATCACTTCTTATAGAACGAACAATCAGATTGTTCAGAACTTCCATCATTTTGATAGAAGAAATATTATTATTTTAGGGGTATCACTTTTGGATCGAAGAAAGAACACCCATGTGTATCTGGAGTATTCATCAACAAACACCAAAATATATTTCTTTCTAGAGATAGATTGGACATTAACAGGTCCAAATAGATCCATATGGAGTAGCTGAAGAGGAGCGGCCACTGAATAAATTTGCTTTGACCTGAAGGAGGCTTTTGTCAGCTTTCCCTTTTCACACGCTGAACAAAGAGATTCCTTTGTAAAGGTATGATTTGGGAAGTCTCTGACTAGATTTTTTTGAGATAATTCATTTATTGTCTTAAAGTTGAGATGAGAGAGTCTTTTATGCCATAACCAGTTTATATCAGTGGATGCTCTAGAGATAAAGCACATGTTCTTAGAGTGAGAACTATTCATATTTATGACATACACATTCTCCACTCTTTTTCTTGTTAGGGCAAGCTTATCATTACCGTCAGTGACAACACATCTATTCTTTAAGAATAGAACTTTGAAGTCTTTGTCACATAACTGACTAACGCTCAAAAGATTGTGCTTTAGTCCCTCAACGTAGGCAACACGAGTAAATGATGTGGCTCCGTTGGATAGAATTCCATAACCTTTAGTGTATCCTTTGCCATTTCCACCAAAGGTCACTGATGAACCAGCTTCTTCTTTGTAATCAGAGAGCAGAGATTTTCTGTCAGTCATATGCCTTGAGCATCCGCTATCAAGATACCAGATACCTTTGGCACTCTGCGTACAACAAAAGAATTAATTCTTTGAAGGTACCCATATTACTACGGGTCCTACTTGGTTAGTTAAAGGATTGGCGGAGGAGCAACTAGCTGAAGAACTATCTTTAGTGGATATCTTCACCTTTGTTGGTTTTGCAACCATGGTGGATTTCTCTCTCGCTGATTTATCAGCTTGAGCTACTTTCTTTCCATGAGCTAGTTTATTAGCTCTAGCAGCGTTAGGACATTTACTTGCAATGTGGGTAGTTTCACCACAGTGATAGCACTTCCTATATTTAAAGGGTTTGGAATTCAGAGAGAAAGCAAGAACTTTTTCAGGGATAGGACCAAAAATTCCTTTATTCATAATCCTTGGAGGTATAACAACCTCTTCAGGGGTAGGAGTGAGATCAATCTTAATTCTGGGGGTTTGTCTCTAAGAAAAGTCAGAGACCTTCTTCCCAGATTTAGAATTTCTCTCTGAGGATTTCTTGTTCCTATTCTGAGCGATCTTATTCTTAGGAACTTGGTCAAGAAACTCGTTCTTGATCGCCTTCTTAGAATTTATCACAGGAATCTTCTCTTTAATAGAAGAGGAAGAAGTTGAAGAAGAAGGATCCGGGATAGAAGAGACAAACATTCCAAATTTGAGCATGGAACAATCATTCTCTGATTCTTCCTTTTCAGGTTTAAAGCCTAACCCACTTCTTACTTTCATAGGTATTTAGGCATTGATGATCTTATTGAATTTTTTCAGAAGGCTTACACCATCCTTCGATGGTTGCCTTTTCAGACTTAAGATCAACGATAGCCTTTTCCCTATCAGCAATAGCTTGCTGCTTCTCGATTCTTATGGTTTGATTTGCAAAGACTTGGTCCTTGAGAGTTTCCTCAATTTTAGAAAGTTATTTGATTTTTAGATGGCAATTTTTCAATTGCTCAGATAAATCAGTGTTAATTTTCTCGGCCTTAATCTTTCCATTTAAAGCATTATAAAAATCAACAGTCATAGCATCGAGGGCTGACAAGTTATCACTTTCAGAGAGTAAAGAGATAGAGGGAATGGTTACCTGAGTAGAAGGGGACTCAGAGGAAGAAGTTTTAGTAGCTTCTTCAGCGTCCTCTATTCTTGCCATTAGACACAAGAAGGCAAGATGTTCTTCATCAGAGCCAGACTCTTCAGAGGTCTTGGCCCAGTCGTCTTCAGCGTCCCAATCAACTTCTTCAGCGATAAGGCCTTTGCCTTTTTGCTGGTATTTCTTCAGATCCTTGTATTTATTTTTCAATTTCAATTACTTCTCTTTTTTATCAGAGGTCTGGGAGGTGGTAGGAGCTGCAACTCTCTTTGATCTACATTCACTTGCGAAGTGACCCTTTCGCTGACAGTTGAAGCATATAGCTGAGGCTTTGTCAGCGGGCATTGTCTTTTGCTTTTCAGAGTCAGAGAGATTTGAAGGTTTTCGAAAGTTACTCTTTCTAGCGAATCTTTTTAAATTATTTGTTAAGAGAGCTAGAGAGTTATCAAACTCAGAGATGTCAGCATCAATGAGTTGATCTTCTTAATCATTTTGACCTAATTCAATGATGGAGGTAATAGTGGATGAAGAAATATTTTTAAGAGGAGTTGCCTCTAAAGTCACAAGTGCCAAAGAAGTACTTTTGGCACCTTTGAGTTCATTTATGAGGTTCTTCCTCAGAAGTTGAGATTGTTCCTCATTTAAGAGCATTCCATATAATGCACTCAAGGACAGAGTTTCAAGATTCTTTCACAACTTTAAACATGTATTGTACACTACCCATTGATCGGGTAGTGCCTCCATGAATTTGGTCAGTATTTCAGCGTTAGAGTACACTCTGTTGACTGTTCTAAGATCAATCAACAAACAGTTGAAACGCTGGTGATTTTGAGAAAGAGATTCACCTTTATGATACATAAAACTCTCATATTGTCTTACAAGGTTTACGCACCTAGTGAGTTGAACTTCAGAGGTTCCTTCATATTGGATACATAGAGTATCCCACATGGCCTTAGAAGTCCTCATTTTCATAACAGAATGATAGACTTCATCTGGCAATTTCTTTTGAATCAATTGCAATTTCTTTCTTATCTTCTTCAGTCCATCGATTAGGAGTTTTACTGATACTCCATTCAGGGATGGCTGGAGTAGTAGTGGTGGCAGGAACACCGGGTACAATAGTTGTAGGAACAAATGGTCCATTTTCTAGATAGTAAGGGATCTTTGGATCTGATCCTTCTAGAAACAGAGACATTCTTTCCTTCCATAATGGAAAATTATCATGGTTAAAACTTGGAGGTTTAGCTAAAGATCCATTATCATTGTAGATCGTATTAGGGTTTGACGTTTTAAAATAGTTTAGAAGAAAATTATTTTAAAGATAAAAGAAACAAACACTACTCTGATACCACTTGTTGGTCCCTAAAGGGGCTACAAGAGTTCAATAATAATTAAACAGTTTGTAGAAGGGGGGGGGGTTGAATACAAACACACAGATTTTGGTTTTTAAATTAGTTTATATATCATAAACAAATTTACAGTTACTAGCTGAATAAAAACAAGTTTAAAACCTATTATGTTGTAACTATGAAACACTAAGTTTGATGCACAAGAGGAAGGAAGAAATAATAAAGAGGGTTTAGGTTAGAAAGAAGCATGCATTAAGATGAAGAAGATATCTTCATCTTCTTTAAACTCGTTTGCATTTAATGCTAGATAAAAGGTATATGCCACGTGTCAAGCTTGGATAGGAAGCTTGACCTTGCTAATAAGACAGCCATGCTTTTAGCCGAATATGAACAGTACCATATCAGATATGATGGGGACATAAGAGACAATTCGTACGTCCTTTTCTGACAAGGTATTAGGTTTGACTTTTGTGCATCGAGGATAAGATCAATCTTTAATCTTGTAAAGGAAGCTTCATTTGATCGCTGATACTGAATCTTCAAGGATGAACTTCAGTATCGTTGAGGCTTCACAAGACTTCACACTTTGATTATATAATCGCTGCTATCGCTGAACCACTTCAGTTCACTTAGCTGATTATCTCTTTCTTCAGCTAGGGTCTTTGACTTTCGCTGAGTGGTCTTATGGTGTGATAGCTTTCAGGTCTTCAGAGATAAGCTTGTTGTTCCTTGATCTTCAGAGATCGTTGATGGTAATCCGCGTATGCTATCGCTGAATATGAACAGAAGCTTATACTATGGTATTTCACTAAGTATATAAAAGGAATCATATTCAAATCATTCAGAGGAGTTATGATCAACACATCCACTTCTGGGCTAAAGCTGTAGCATTGCATGTTTCACCCAGAATCGTTCGATAATTGTCAAGAGGTATCTCAAAACCTCTTATGAACTAATTAACAATCGAAAACCCTGTCTTAAATTCTTTCACATTTTTGGATGCATGTGTTTCATTTTAAATGACAGGGAAAAACTTGGCAAGTTTGACAAGAAATCGGATGAAGCTAAATTCTTAGGATATTCGTTAAATTCAAGAGCTTTTCGACTTTTTAACTTACGTACTAAGACTGTTATGGAGCGCATTAACATAGATTTTGATGATCAAACTCAATTAACTTCTGAGTATTCTACTTCTGAACTTAAACTTAACACAGTAACTTCTGAATACCTTTCAGGAACCAGAGAATCTGAAATAGATGCTATTTTTCAAGATTTTATGGGAGAAGAGATACTTCCAGAACCAAGTCAAATCCCTCAATCTCCGAGTATTCCTGATGTTCTTCAAGCTTCTGGAATTACTCTTTCTGGTCCTGAATCGCCTGCTGAGAGCACTACAGAGCCCTCTGTCATCCCTGACTTATCAAGTGAAAGTCTACTAGTTCCTCATCTGCCTTCTGTACCTGAATATCTTCCAGCAGTACTTCCATCCTCTAAAACAGAAATACATGCTCAACCAGTAACACAACCTAGGATGACAAAATGGACCAAGTCTCACACTCCAGACCTTATAATTGGCAATCCGTCTGAAGGTGTAAAGACAAGATCTGCTACTGCAAATGAAGCATTCTTTGTAAATTTTCTTAGTATGATCGAACCAAAACATGTTCATGAAGCTTTACAAGAACCTAGTTGGGTATCAGCTATGCAAGAAGAATTGCTTCAATTTGAAAGAAATAAAGTCTGGAACCTCGTTCTTCTGCCAAAGAACAAAGTAGCCATTGGAACTAAGTGGGTTTTCAGAAACAAAGAAAGAAGTCTCTGGTTGCTTCTGTAGATCTCTCGGAAGCACACAGAAGCCTCTGGACACCTCTGTACTACTTATTACATTGTTTGATCCAAGTGTTCACAGAAATGGTGCAACTCTTACACTTGCGAGGGGGAGCAGAATGCAATCTGCAAGGCGGAGCATTTTTTTAAAAGAAATTTTTTTATAAAAAAGGGCAGAACAGAATGCAATTTTTGAGGGGGAGCATATCTTACATGCTCGAGGGGGAGTGTACAAAGACTAACTTCTGCTAGATATCTTCTTAATCTCTCTTTACTTAACAATTTTCTTTGAATTTGTTTCTTCTGATTAACTCTTGCCTTCAAGGTTACAAAGATGTTTCAGATTCAACTTAAATTCTTTTGAAAAGAAGTTGTTTGACATTTTTTTTGGTCAAAATTACTTTCTATAACCAGATATTCTTTACCTCTGTATTTCTTTCTAAATTTTCATAAATAAACCTATTTTATTTAACTCTTGCCTTCAAGGTTATCTAAATTTTTTTATTATTTTTAATTTTCTTATATAAATACCTGGTTTCGAATTCAAAAACTTTCATTTTGAACAAAAAGCTTTCTATCCAAATGTCTGATTTTAATAATTTTAAAACGAATTAATTACTCTAAAATCATTTTTTAATCGACAGATTATCTATTTTTAAATAATGATTTTCTTTTAATTAATTTCTTTTTAATAATCTTTTTAAGGAGGGAACACTCAATCGTTTTTAAGCGCCAAATCCTTTCACTTGTCAGTTCTCCTTACACGTATCCTTCATTGTGCCCTTGCATGTTGATACGCCTGCGCGCACTCCTCTAACCCGAACCGTTTTTTTTGTTAGTCCCCAAATTAAAACCGTTCCAATTTTTGACACGCCTGCGCGCACTCCTCCCTCACTCTCTCTCTCTCTCATATATATAAACCTCGATTTAGAACTATACGAGTTCTGTGCTTCATCCTCTTCCTCAAAAATCCTCAAATTTCCTAATCGGCGTTTGCTTCTCATCAAGCTTTCTTCATCAATGGCGTCTCCAGTTGCAAACCCTAATCCCCAACTTGATGATGGAAACTTGGTCACCTCCACAGCTGATAGTGCTCTAGTTATGAAGCTACCATTGTAATCGAACAATGTTTAGGTTCTTCTTGATCCTAATACTTATCTCTCTGATTTCAGGATCATGATTGAATTCCTGCAAAACCATTTTGGAGCCCTAACCCTGAGAAACCAACATTCCTGAAATTTATGTACAAGAAGTCTGGCAAACTATGTTTATCAAGGATGAAAATACCCTAAGTGGAGTCTTTGGTCACCCCGCCGAATCTGAATCTGCAGTCCAAATCCCAATCACTCGCAGGAAAATAGCCAAGTATTTCCAACTTCCTCAACCTTTCATTGAAGCTGAAGGTCAAACAATTCCCTACCCTGACCTAGAACCTAATCCCACACCAGAAGCTCTGTTGGCCTTTATTCGCTTCTTGGGTTACAATGAACATATCCATAGGCTTTCTGAGTTCAAACGCAAGCAGCTACCCCCAATGTGGAACGTCCTTGTCTCAATCCTAAATAAAATCCTTACCTGCAAATTCAGGTCTCTCGATCAAGCCAGTAAGAACATTCTCACAATCATGTATGAGATGTTCTTTAATAGACCTCAGACCAAAAATTCTCTCCAGAGCCAAGGGAAACCATTACCTGCATTGGTGTTCCCACGGTTTTTATCACTCTTCATGATAGAGATATCATAATAGCTTCAAAAGGGACTGGGTTCTGAAGATATAAAGATCTGAAGAAAACCCTAAGGCATAATCTTCTGAAGTGTCAACTTCAAAAGTTCTAAAGATATTCTGAAGAGATTCTGAAGAAGTTCTGAAGACACTTCTGAAGAAGATCTGAAGGAGTTCAGAACCTGTTCTGAACTTGTCTATTATGAATGTACTGTTACATTAGTCTTTCTATTTCATGTATAAAGAGTTAGTTTGTTACATAGTTAGAACTACGTTTCCATAAGCCTTGTAAAGACATATTTTGTAATACTGTTCATCCTATAAATACATACGACATTTGACTATCATATTTCTGTTCTAATCTTTCCAATATATTGATATCTTGATTGTTTGGGTCCTAACAATTGGTATCAAAGCCAATTCATCTGTACTTGAAGATTTGTGAAAGAATTGTCAGATCTGACAGTTCGTGGTGTTCTTGATCGATAAATTTCAAATTCAAATCAGGTGAATTCTCAATCTTCTAACCATCAAAGATGTCTACAGAAATTGTCTCAATCGGATCTGAAACTAAACCACCAACTCTTTTCTTGGGAGAATACCATCAATGGATAATTAGGATGATTCAATTTTTGGATAACATAGATGAAGCTTTAATGCAATCAATCACAAATGGCCCACTAGAGGTCTTTATTGAATTTCCAGCAGTTCCTAGAACTGAATCTACTCCTGAAATACCGGCGTCAAGAATTAAGAAAAGCCCAGGTATGTATATTACTACTGAGAAAGCACAAGCTAAAGTTGACAAAAGAGCATTAACTCTTCTTACAATGGTTATTCGTAATGAGATATTCAATAGAGTAGATAGCCTAACATCTGCTAAGGCCATGTGGGATGAAGTTGAAGCTCAAATGCAGGGTAGTACAAAAGCCCAAGCACAAAGATTGAATATCTGTGTGGGTACTTATGAGAACTTCAGGTATAAAAAGACTGAATCTATTACAGAGACTTATCATAGATTCAACAATATTCTGAATGATCTGAGAATAAATGGTGTTCAGAAATCAAATTCTGAGATAAATAATAAATTTCTGAACAACTTGGGTAATGAATGGTGAAGCTTCTCTGATAACATGGTTACTAGAAATTTATTAAGAAAATCCATTCATGATGTCTATGGTATTCTGTTTCAACAAGAAGACAAAATTAAAACTAGACAAAATGAACAAAAGAAGGTAAATGAAACATTAGCCTTGTTAAGCAAGAAGTATAATAATTCTCTGACTATTTCTGCCAAGAAGGTGTGTGAGATCCCAGAGACAACGGTTTGTGATGGGGATAAATCAGATGAGGAGCTGAAAAGGATTTCTGATAATATTGCTTTTATGACAAGGCAATTTACACAAATATACAATCAAAAATATCAGAATAAACCTAGATCTGAAAGTGGACCTAAGAAAGCTCAAGAAGCTGGTCAATCTGAAACATCTGAACCAGCAAGATGCTTCAACTGTGGAAAGCCTGGACATTATCCATGACAACGCAAGATGCCAAAAGTCAAGAATTCAGACTACTATGAGAAGAAGCATCTGTTAGCTAAGAAAAAGGAGCTCAATCCTGCTTTAGTGACCAAGTATGAAGAGGACTGGTTAAACTGGAGTGATGGAGATGATGATGAAGAAGTTGCTCACTATGCAACAAATTGCTATATGTGTCAAATGGATCCTGAAAAAGACAAATAAGACACTGAGGTATCTTCTTCATCTTCTGAACTAAATTCTAAAATAAACTACTCTTCTGAACAAAATTCAGAACATAACACTGTAGATTCTGAAATGAAAAATCAATTTCAAAACATGTTTTCTGAATTTGAAACTCTCAGAAACAGAATCAAAGGTGAAAGAATTTTGGTCAATCAATTCAGAGCTGAAAGTCAAATATATAAAGAAAATTGTCAAGAAGCTGAACAGATTCTTAAAAAGGTTTATGAAGAAAAACTTGTTTTAAAAGAAAAAATGGACAACTTACAAAAGGAAATTATAAATGAGAAGTCTGGAAAAGAAATTCTGAATGTTAAAATGAATTTTATGAATCAAGAGAGACTTGATCTTTATAAAAAGATTAAGGAATTAGAAGATTTAAACTTTAATAGGGGAAAAACTGAACAAACTCTGAACATTTTAACTAGTCAGGCTAAAAATTCAAAATTTTACAACATAAAAGCAGGTTTAGGATATAATGACAGTCAAGTACTGAAAAAGACACCTGCAAATCTGTATGATTATTCTAAAATGAAAATTTTCAATGAATCAAAATACAGATGTCATTTCTAAACCTGTGAACTATTCTTTTCCTGAAATAATACCATTTGTAAAATCAGAGACTTTGTTTTCAGAAGAAACACCTCTAAAAACTGGTGAACGAGAAATAATTTCTGAAACAGAAGAAATAAATACAAGTTCAAACATTTGTGAATCTTCTGAATCAAATATTATTTCTGAAGAAAAATCTGAAGTAATTGTTAAATATGAAATAATTTCTAAAGTTACTTCTGAGATAACTTCTGAATTCAATTCTGAAGTCATTTCAGAAAATACTTCTGATAATAAATCAGAACATGAAGAAAAATATGATGAATTCTCAGAAATTGACTCTTTAGAAGATGTTGATGAGAATGCCAATACATTGATAATTCTGATGATGAGTATATAACAACAAAATATTCAAATATTTTTGCAACAAGTATGACTCAAAATAAATTTTCAGAACTAATAAATGCTTCTGATTCAGAAAACGATGATGATCATATGGTACAAGTCATTGATAAAAATGGCTATTTGGTTTACAAATCACAATCTTGTATGACTGAAGGAGAAATACTAAAAACAGAAGCTTCAAAGATACCTTCAGAAATGTTTGGTTTTGTGTTTTTAAAACCAGAATCTCAGATACCTGAAAATTTTACTTCTTCAAATTTTTCTCCTACTACTACAAACACTTCATTGACTTCATCACCATGTTCAGTAACATCTTCTGACTTCAACACCAGAGTTAAAAACTTTGAAAAAGTACAATCCTCAAATTCTCTCTCTGAAGTTCAGAAAATTAACTCAAATTCTGAGGTTAAACCTAAAGTGAACAAAAGAATTTCTTATACTAATCCTCATTTCTTATCTTTTACAGAGCTATCCACTTTAGTATGGAGAAAGAAAGATGAAAGACTGTCAAAGAATGACAAATTAGATAGTTTTTCAATTTTAAATAAAAGTGATGTACCTAAATCAAAGATAGTGAATAAAAGAATCTTTGTTGAAAAATCAAATGTTATTGATTCTTATATGTCTACTGCTATTGTAAATACTTTAAAGAATGCACTCAACAACAGATTGTTCCTCATTTAAGAGCATTCCATATAATGCACTCAAGGACAGAGTTTCAAGATTCTTTGACAACTTTAAACATGTATTATACACTGCCCAATGATCGGGTAGTGCCTCCATGAGTTTGGTCAGTATTTCAGCGTTAGAGTACACTCTGTTGACTGTTTTAAGATCAACAAACAGTTGAAACGCTGGTGAATTTGAGAAAGAGATTCACTTTTATGATACATAAAACTCTCATATTGTCTTACAAGGTTTACGCACCTAGTGAGTTGAACTTCAGAGGTTCCTTCATATTGGATACATAGAGTATCCCACATGGCCTTAGAAGTCCTCATTTCATAACAGAATGATAGTCTTCATCTGGCAAAGACATTGCTATTATAGATCTAGCTTTTGAATCAACTGCAGTTTCTTTCTTATATTCTTCAGTCCATCGATTAGGAGTTTTATTGATACTCCATTCAAGGATGGCTGGAGTAGTAGTGTTGGCAGGAACACCAGCTACAATAGTTGTAGGAACAAATGGTCCATTTTCTAGATAGTAAGGGATCTTTGGGTCTGATCCTTTTAGAAACAGAGACATTCTTTCCTTCCATAATGGAAAATTATCATGGCTAAATCTTGGAGGTTTAGCTAAAGATCCATTATCATTGTAGATCGTATTAGGGTTTGAAATTTTAAAATAGTTTATAAGAAAATTATTTTATAGATAAAAGAAACAAACACTGCTCTGATACCACTTGTTGGTCCCTAAAGAGGCTACAAGAGTTCAATAATAAGTAAATAGTTTGTAGAAGGGGGGGGGGGTTGAATACAAACACACAGATTTTGGTTTTTAAATTAGTTTATATATCATAAACAAATTTACAGTTACAAGCAGAATAAGAACAAGTTTAAAACCTATTCTGTTCTAACTATGAAACACTATGTTTGATGCACAAGAGGAAGGAAGAAATAATAAAGAGGGTTTAGGTTAGAAAGAAGCATGCATTAAGATGAAGAAGATATCTTCATCTTATTTATACCCGTTTGCATTTAATGCAAGACAAAAGGTATATGCCACGTGTCAAGCTGAGATAGGAAGCTTGTCCTTGCTAATAAGACAGCCATGCTTTTGGCCGAATATGAACAGTACCATATCAGATATGATGGAGACATAAGAGACAATTCGTACGTCCTTTTCTGACAAGGTATTAGGTTTGACTTTTGTGCATCGAGGATAAGATCAATCTTTAATCGTGTAAAGGAAGCTTCATTTGATCGCTGATACTGAATCTTCAAGGATGAACTTCAGTATCGCTGAGGCTTCGCAAGACTTCACACTTTGAATAGATAATCGCTGCTATCGCTGAACCACATCAGTTCACTTAGCTGATTATCGCTTTCTTCAGCTAGGGTCTTTGACTTTTGCTGAGTGGTCTTATGGTGTGATAGCTTTCAGGTCTTCAGAGATAAGCTTGTTGTTCCGTGATCTTTAGAGATCGTTGATGGTAATCAGCGTATGCTATCGCTGAATATGAACAGAAGCTTATACTATGGTATTTCAGTAAGTATATAAAAGGAATCATATTCAAATCATTGAGAGGAGTTATGATCAACACATCCACTTCTGGGCTGAAGCTGTAGCATTGCATGTTTCACCCAGAATCGTTCGATAATTGTGAAGAGGTATCTCAAAACCTCTTATGAACTAATTAACAATCGAAAACCCTATCTTAAATTCTTTCACATTTTTGGATGCATGTGTTTCATTTTAAATGACAGAGAAAAACTTGGCAAGTTTGACAAGAAATCGGATGAAGCTAAATTCTTAGGATATTCGTTAAATTCAAAGGATCGTTGAGACTAAAATGTCAGATTTCATGAGCCAACATTGACTTCTGAACAAGACAGTTCAGAACTCGCACATAAACCAACTTCTGAAAGTTTGGATTCAGAACATAATCAGACAAACTCAACTTCTAAATCTCAATCTTTACTTAAAACAAATTTAGACAATTTATGTCAAGACTTATTCGATATTTCTGTAAATGTTTCTGCAAATTATCAAAATCCATCTCTCATCAGAAGCATAAATGATCAAGACATTTCAGAAATACAAATTTCAAGTACATCAGCACCGCAAATCTCAACCTCAATTCAGAACATCCAACTTCTGAAAATGTACATCCCACTTCTACTTCTGAACAAGTTTCAAGTTACTTCTGAACTAGTTCAAGTTACTTCTGAAAACGTACATCAAAGTTCAGAACCAATTCAGAATGTTCCATTTGAGGGTGAGACTTCAGATTTACATTCAGTTATCAATCATGATACTGAAATTCAAGCAATTGTTGATGATTATGATTCTCTAAACAATGTTTCATCTGTTCAACCATTGCCAAATGTGAACAAATAGACATCAAGTCATCCAGTGCATCAAATTATTGCAGATGCATCAAAAGGTGTTCAAACAAGATCTGCAACAGCAAATGAGTGTCTGTATGTAAATTTCTTAAGTAGCATGGAACCCAAAAAGCGATATGAAGCACTTCAAGATCTAGACTGGATTTTAGCCATGCAGGATGAGTTAAATTAATTTGAAAAAAACAAGGTCTGGAGATTGATACCAAAACCAAAAGGTAAATCCATCATTGGCACAAAATGGGTATTCAGAAATAAAAAGGATGAAAATGGTATTGTTGTAAGAAACAAGGCACGACTTGTAGCTAAGGGGTATTGTCAACAAGAAGGAATTGATTATGATGAAACATTTGCTCCTGTTGCTAGATTAGAAGCCATTAGAATATTTCTTGCATATGCTGCTCACAAAAACATGAAGGTATTTCAAATGGATGTGAAATGTGCATTTCTGAATGGTATTTTACATGAAGTGTATGTTGAACAACTAGAACAAGCACCAAGAGCATGGTATGATACTCTTACAACTTTTCTTCTGAATTCTAAATTCAAAAGAGGTACTATTGATACAACTTTATTTCTGAAATAGGAAGGTGATGATATGATCTTGATGCAAATATATGTAGATGATATTATATTTGCCTCTACTAATCCAAAATTTTGTAGAAATTTTGAGAAAATCATGCAGACTGAATTTGAAATGAGTATGATGGGAGAGTTGACATTTTTCCTTGGCCTTCAAGTTAAACAACTTCCCACTGGCATATTCATTAATAAATCAAAGTATGTCTCAGACTTACTTAAGAAGTTTGACGTGACTGATTGTTCAAGTATTCAAACTCCAATGGCCACTGCAACTAAGTTAGAACCTGATCTGAATGGAAAATATGTTGATCAGAAAAAGTACAGAGGCATAATTGGATATTTTCTTTACTTAACTGCTAGTAGACCAGATATAATGTTTGGTACATGTATTTGTGCAAGATATCAAGCAAATCCTAAGAAATCACACCTTCTAGCTGCAAAAAGAATCCTTAGACATCTAAAAGGTTCTCCTTTATTGGGACTTTCGTATCCTAAGGATTCTAGTTTTGAACTAACAGCCTTTATAGATGAAGATCATGGTGGATGCAAATTAGACAGGAAAAGCACTTCTGGATCATGTCAGTTTCTGGGTGATAGATTAGTCAGCTGGTCTTCAAAGAAACAAAATTGTGTTTCTACTTCTACAGCAGAAGCTGAGTATGTAGCAGCTGCAATATGTTGCTCACAAGTGATCTGGATGCAAATTCAACTCAAAGACTATGGTTACACTTTCAAAAAGATTCTTTTGTATTGTGATTCAAAGAGTGCTATAGCCATCGCTGCCAATCCTGTTCAACATTCAAAGACCAAGCATATTGATGTAGGATATCATTTTGTCAAAGATCATGTGGAAAAAGGTAATATTGAAATGTTTTTTGTTCAAACAGATTATCAGTTAGCTGATTTATTTACCAAAGCACTTGATGAAAAACGATTTAACTTCTTGGTAAGTAAATTGGGCATGATGAATATGTCTATGTAAGTATTACACATCAACTATACTCTAGAAGTTATATTCTGAGGTTTTTATCTCAAATTCTGAATAGTTTGCTCTTTAGAAATAATCTGAATATTCTGAAGTTCAACATTCAGATCATTGCTTCTTTTAAGACTCAGAAGTATAATCCTTCTTTATCTAGGTTGATTGTATTGTAATACTTTTCATATTTTTTTTTCATTTCTCTAATGTTTTCTTGTTTCTTTGATAAAGTTGCACTGATTAAAGGGGAGAATCATAGTTGCTAATGATTCAAGGGGGAGTGGTATTAACTTCAGAATTCTGAACTACTCTTTCCTACAAAACAGATCTGAAATGCTGAAATCAAGTCTTGAACTTCATATATAAGAAGTATGAACAAGCTTCCTTAGATAAAATAATTTTTCTGTTTGTTCAAACCTACTTCTGAATTCTCAAAATGTTTTATATTTTTCAGAAGTTTGTAGTTTTAAATAATTTTTGGTCTTCTAAAATGATACACGTTTAGTTCTGAACTAAACTTAAAAGTTCTGAGGTTCTTCTGAATTCTTTCTTTCAGACTTCTGAACTTATTCTCAGAAGTTCTGAACAATTTCTGAAGTTTTTGAACTTGTTCTCAAAACTTAACTTCCCGTTGATATTTCTTAAGTGTCACTTAAGCGTGTGCCACGTGTTTTAATTTCATTGGATATTTCTTAAGCACGTCGATTAAACGGTTCATTTATCCAAATTAATGATGATTACTACCCTAATCACATTCACTTTTTGGCCACGTGTCCATCAGTGCTTATCCAGTCTTATAAATCAATGAATTCTTCATCGTCTTCATTTTTTAGCGATTTTACTCTGAGAAATCTATCTGTTTTCATTGATCTTCATTCCATTTCGAATCCTTGTTCTTCAACTATAATGCCTACTTCAAATGCCATGGTTTCTACTTACTCGAGCTTCAATGACAACAATGGATCATCGAGTGATGGTTCATTCAAGATCGTGCCTCAAAAATTAGTGGTTGGAACAATGGAAATCCCACTGAATAATGATCAAATGGTCCAAGACACAGCCACAACTTCTATTAATCAAGCCGGACCTTCAAACCCTAACCCTAACCCTAACCCTAATCCGAACTCGAGAACTGATAAAATTGGGGAAACACAAATTGAACCTATTGAAGTTGTTTCTGGATCAAATGCTGGTGATAGTGAATCCCAGACTCGTGCTGCAAGCAGTGATATGTCCAAACATTATGTTCCTGCTGAGAAACTGCTTGAAATCAAGAAAAATAATTGTGTTTTGAACTTCAAATCGACAGAATTTGCTGATGATCAAATGATTTTGATCGAAATTCTGAAGAATCATCCATTACGTACTCTTCTCTCAAGCAAATTCTCTGTTTCTACTTCTTATCTTCAACAGTGGTGGTACTATGCTGAGGTTGATGAATCTGATGATGAAATCGTGTCCTATGTACATGCTTACAAGGTATGCATCTCTGTGGATGATATTAGGAGTCTTCACTACCTGTCAAAACCAGATGAGGTTCTTGGGAAAACCTCTTATGATCCAATTCCATCTTCCACAAAATGATCTCAGATTTCATGAGTTTGGGATGCTCTGAAAATTTAAATGCTTTAAGTTCTTTCAGAAGAAAGTGTTTACCTCCAATTTGGTACTGTTTATTCTCAATTTTGAACACTTGTTTATCTGGGAAAAGTTCAAGTCCGGATCAAGCTTCAGCAAATGGGTGGATCATTTTTCATGGAGTTGCATTCAACAAGCATTATGATTATGCTTCTCTTATTTTTGAAGAACTCAAATCTGCTATTTTGAAGAAGTCCATATTTAACTACATACCGTTTCAGAGATTCTTCCAAACACTCATCAAAGGAGCAATGACAGCAGTATCTGCAATCCCTGTTCTAGCACATGAGGTACATGTTCCTATCTTTACTATGGAAATTTTAAGACCACCAAATGCAAAACTTACATTTCCTAATGCAGTTCCACTTCCTTCTCACTTACTTGATCTTGTAAGTACACCAAATAGGATTGTGAGTGAGTATTTAGAATCTATGGGATTACCTCAACCAGTAGTCCCTTCCCCTAATTCAAACCAGAGTGGTGATAATGCAAGGGAGTCTAGACTTGTTAGAAAGAGAGGGGAGGCTGTTCAAGGGGGAGAACAACCTCAAAGAGTAAAGTGGAAAAATGAAAATGAGAGAATGGATAGAAGAGTAACAAAAAGAATTGAAGAGGGGAGAACACAGGTAAAAGAAAAACAAATCTGTGAACTACCTGTTACTAGCCGGGCACCCACATCTTCTATCATTCCACATTCTTTGGTGGATGATATTAAAAAAGCCAGTGAGCCCATGGCAAATTTGGTTATCCCCCCCAGCCATTCACCTATCTCTCAACAGAAGGGTGTTTCATCAACACATATGGGGCAAGCAGCTTATAATCCATTAGAACCCCAATTGGAGGTTCCTTTTGTTGAAAATGAAGGATATATGTCCCCCCTTCACCATTTTGAGCACATTGAGTCTGAGGGTCCCCTCAATTTGAGCCTACTGAACCACTTAATGTGGAATCCATTCACACTAGCACACATCTTCCAGATGTCACTAAGCAAAGTATTTGTCACATTGCATCAACAACTATGGATATTCCTACTTCTGGATATAAAGGATTAGTTGGAAGACCTGGTGGGGTGAACATCACAAAATCCCCATTCACAGAATCAAAGATGGTTCATGATGTCTCTGTAGCACATACAGGCCAGCCTTCTTCTGAAGGACTGCAAACAAGACCATCTGTTGGTCTTGGACCCTTACCCACATCTTCTGAATTCACAGAATTCAAAGATTTCTGTACTTCTGAATTTGCAAAGATTCAGAAGGATATCAAGGAATTGACGGATACAACCAAAAAGGTGATGGAGGATAGGTTGGATCAACAAGGGGAGAGTATGGTAAATAAGTTGACTGATTTTCAACTTCAATCATCAAATGATCTGAATTCTTTTAAACAAGCACTTCTGGCTACTTTTTCTGAAGTGGCTTCATCTGTTTGTTCTCTGAAAGCTTCTCAGCCTTCTTCTTCATCTGCTCAACTAGATTCTTCTACCTATGCAACAAAGGCTGATATTACTCAGATTTTGAATCAGCTTTATTCTATTTAGAGTTCTCAGACAGACTTAAGCACAAAATTATCTGCTCTAGAGTGCAGGCCTCAGTCATACACTTCTAAAAGAAATCTTGATGATTAGGGTACTGATAATCAAGAGGGGGAGAAAAGGCAGAGAATGTCTGAACCAGAAAATGTTGAAAATGTTCAAGAGCAAAGTTCTGAGAAAACTTCTGAAGATGCTCAGAATGTTGGTGAAGCATCTAATAGAGTTTCTGAAGCAATAGATGATATCTTATTTGCAGAAAATGAAGGGCAAGAAACAAATATTCATTCTTCTGAAGATATTGTAGAGGAAGGGTGTGAAACAGAGAAGTTATCCTTTGATTCTGAAGGTAACTTAAGCTCAGACAATACAGACATTATTCTTGATTTAAATGAAGAGATGCCAAGGGAATATCTTGCATTTGAAGATGTCATTGGTGAGCCCAGTGATCTTTCTGATGTTATTATGTTTGAAGAAGATACGTCTGGAGTTAATAGGGAGAAAGTTCTGAAGTCAATGAGATAAAGGATTTGGTAATTTGGAAGTCTCAACAATCTCTGAGTGATGAAATACAGAAGAGCTTCTGAAGAATTATGGAATATTCTAAGTCAATTCTGTTGGGTGCATGTCTTTCTGAACAATCCAAGAAGTCTGGAGTGTAGACTTTTGGACAACAGGTTTTCTATCTTCAGAGATTTTCTTGATCAACCAGATGAAAGAGTTGAACTAGAATTTGATCTAAGTCATATGGGAGGAACTGAAATTGCAGATGAAATTTTGATGGCCTACTCTGGAAAATTTGAAGTAAGAGTCAGATCCTGCATTACAATTCCAAAAATTGATATTCCTTTTCTTGAAGAACCTATTCTTGATCAAATCTATGAAAAGGAAGATATGTTTCTTTGTGGAGAAATCAGTTTAGAGTTTCATGAAGTTATTCACTTTCATATGTATAAAACCAGTTTGAGGTTTGCAAAGCTGGAAGATTTTGTAAATGATGAGTGGTCTGAAGAACAAATCTCTCAAGTTAGAAACTTTGTTCAGAAGCATGGTGTTCAGAATTTGAATGATTCCACTCTTATCAAGAAAATTAGATGTCTGTCAAAGACTGTTGAAGATGATTTGGTAATATACAGATTTGGAGCAGAAAGAAGAAATTGATATTTGTGTGAATTTACTCAGTATGATCTGTACAAATTAAGATTGCAAGACAAGTTGACAGTTCTTCAGTTCTGTGTTGCTAGAAGTAAAGTTGACAGTTCTTCAGTTCTGTATATGCCATTAAATCAAACCCAGAGTTTTTAGGATACCAGAGACCCAATGAAGGAGTTCCCTTTAAATATCTAAAAATTCTTTTGACAGCAGCCAAATGAGATTCTTTTGGATTTGCTTGATATCGAGCACAGAGGCAGGTGACAAACATAATATCAGGCCTACTAGCAGTTAAATACAGAAGAGAACCTATCATACCTCTGTAGCCCGTAACATCTACTGGTTTCCCAGGAGAATCAGGACCTAGTTTCATACTAGGAGAGATAGGTGTTTTCATAGGTGATGAATTGTGAAAATGAAATTTCTTGAGCATGTCAGAAACATACTTTGCTTGGTTAATAAAAGTACCATCGGTATTTTGTTTGACCTGGAGTCCGAGAAAGAATGTTAGTTCTCCCATCATACTCATTTCTAATTCCTTTTCCATCAATGCAGAAAACAAATCTACTTCAGTTTGATGAGTAGAGCCAAAAATTATGTCATCCACATACATTTTAACAATAATTAACATACCTTTGCCTCTTTTGATGAACAGTGTGGTATCAATCTTACCTTTCTCATAACCTTTGCTAATCAGAAACTTGGATAAGCGTCCGTACCAGGCTCTTGGTGCTTGCTTTAAACCATATAACGCTTTGTCAAGAAGATAAACGTATTCTGGATGGCTTGCATCTTTAAAACCAGCAGGTTGTTCAACGTACACCTCTTCTTTGAGATAACCATTCAGAAATGCACATTTAACATCCATTTGATATACTTTAAAGTTTTTGTATGCAGAGAAAGCCAGAAATAGTCGTATTGCTTCAAGTTTTGGAACAGGGGTAAATGTCTCATCATAGTCAATATCTTCTTCTTGACAATACCCCTTAGCCACCAGAAGAGCCTTATTTCTGATCACTATCCCGTCTTCATCTTTTTTATTTCTGAAGACCCACTAAGTACCAATAACAATTTTTCCTTTTGGTAAAGGTACTAAGTTCCACACCTTGTTACGTTCAAATTGAAGTAATTTCACTTGCATAGCTTCCACCCAGCTTGGTTCTATCAAGGCTTCATGAACGTGCTTTGGTTCGATCTACTAAGGAAGTTGACATAGAATGCTTCATTAGCAGTAGATGATCTTGTTTTAATACCCTCAGATGGACTGCCAATGATGAGATCTAGAGTGTTTGAGTTAGTCCATCTTGTCATCTTTGTTTGTGGTATTTGTTGAGCCTGAACTTCTGTTTCAGAAGATTGAATAACTTCATCTGGAATTGGTGTACCTGAAGTCTCCCCCTCAGATGAAGGCACAAAAGTAGCTTCTGAACTATCATGTGATGAGATTGGAAGAGCAGAAGTGACAGGGGAACTTGCTTCAGAAACAGTAGGACCAGAGAGAGTTATCGAAGTTTAAGTAAGACATTTTATGATGCCATAACCATGCAATTTCACTCTTTTTGGAGATAAGACAGAGAGTTTCTTTACCATCCTTAGATGTGAAATTCATCATATATAGATTACCTTTTCTGTCAGCTCTCCATCGTTCCTCACCTGCCTTATAAAATAGGTAACAATGTTTTTCATCAAATACAACAAGTATTTTAGAATCACAAAGTTGACTTACACTTAGCAAGTTATATTTCAATCCAGAAACATGAGCTACTTTAGATAAGGTAATATTACCTTCTTGTAAAGTACCGTAGCCCTTTATTTGACCCTTACCATTATCACCAAACGTTACAGCTCCACCACATTTATCTTTGAATTGGGAGAGTAAGTTTTTTGATCCAGTCATGTGTCTCGAGCATCCAGAGTCAAGATACCAGATGTGCACACGCTGCTTCTACAATTACAATCAGTGTTTTTTAGGTACCCATCTCATTATGGGTCCTTTAATGTTAGTTTTGGGTTTGTGAAGCCTTTTAACTTGCTCTTGATTTGAGTTAGCAGGAGGTAGAGGGTTCTTCTTTGCAGTTTTAATCTGATTGTTTTTCTTTGGTTTATTTTTGAAGTACGAGAAGTTTGCATTTGACTGATCAGAGGTCCGCAAGAAAAATTGTTTTAATTTTAAGAACAGAGAAAAACATTCAGAATTCTGAGACAGAAAAGATTGCATTGAATGTTCATTAAGATAATGATAACTACAATTTTTCTTAATACTGTCTTTTCTAGTATCACCAGTTCTATAGAACTTCCTATCTAGACTAGACTTATTTTCAGAATCTGAAATGTTCTTCAGCGGAGGCTTCCTCTTATTTACCTTCTTAGGAGCTTTCGAAGTTACTGAAACAGGAGCAGAGAGATTAGATTTCCATTTTCCCTTTTGAACATAAGTAAACTTTAGAAGATTGGGTTTTGGAGATTGTTTAGGTTTCAATTTTTTTTTGAGATTTTCTTCTTTCTCAAATTCAAGACAGGATTTGGCTTTAATACACATCTCTATGAAGTCTGGATGAATAGATACAGATTTTCTCTGTCTTATTGAGGAAGCAGAGAGTATCGGTATGCCATTGAAATGTTTTTTAACATTTTTATCAGAGGCTCTGATTTCCAGAGGTTCATTAGTATATATAAAACGAGCATCCTAATTTTTGATGACCTCTGGAGACTTAGTGTAAATGTGTGGAGATTGATTTTCTAAATTAGAAAAGTACTTTTCAGAATTATCAAAGAAATCTTCACCTTGATCATCAGTCTCCCAAGGATATGTGATTACTTCCAAATTATCTAGAGATTCAGAAAGATGTATGTCTATTAAAGAACAAGGAAATATCTCTGGATTGTTTTCTGAAGAAATTTGTAGAACATTTTCATGTTCCTGTTTAAAGCATTTATCCAGAGTTGAGAGAATATCATTTTCAAAACTAAGTCGTAACTCTTCTTCTACTTGTGTAGGAATAAAGGCATCAACTTCTGGATTCAAAGTTATATGAGCATTCAAGCCAAATTTGAAAACGTCATCCTTCTTCTGAATTTTACTTAGATCAACGTTTGTTTTTCTAGATGAATAGACAATATTTTTGAACTTGAGTTTTCGTTGATGATGACAATTTTCATGATATAAAGTTGGAAACACTGGCTTCTGTTCTTGTCCCATATAGAAAACAGAATCTAAGGTAGACCTTTTTTCACATGTGTAGGGATTTAAATCCTCAAAACCAAGTCCAGATCTCCCTACTTGTGTATTAATTTTGTCATGAACTTTTTGAGCATCCAAATATGTTTTGATCTGTAGCTTTTTGATTTGAAGTTCAATATGCAAAAATTCTCTCTCTTTTTGAAAATAATTTTTAAGTGCTACAGAATTTAATCCGTCACTTTCCTTAGCTTGAATCTTCTTATCTTTTTCTTCCAAAAGTTTTTTAAAATTTAAGTTCTCCTTTTTGAGCTTAACTTCAGTATTTTTTAAAGTCGTGGAAATCTTTTCTTTTTCAGTGCTTAGTTCCAGTTTTTCTTCTGTTAAAATATCCATCTCGCTTTTATAAATATCTCTTTCCCTTTGTGTTGTAGAAAGAGTTTTTTCAATACCTTTTCGTAATTTCTTTTCAATGTGAGCTTTTGTTTTAGTTCTTCAAAATTGTTTGATAAAAGCACAATTGTGTTTTCAATTTCAGATGATTCAGAAAAAGTTCTAACCGGTCATCCCATAAAACATGGCCTCATCACCGCTAGACTCATCTCCTAGCCAGTTTTCTTTCTCAACATAATGAGCTCTTTCAGTAACATTGTATATGTATTTATTCTCGTAATACGTGTTGTCTTTATCCAGAGTTCCTCTGCAATCCTTAGAATAATGTCCTGGTTTGCCACATTTGTAGCATACATCCTTCTTCTTCATCTCATCTTCCTTCTTCTCTGCTTCAGATTTTTCAGTTCTTTGAATCTCTTGTTTGGGAGAATTAGTAGATCGATCAGATCTTCTGTTTCCCTGGAATGATTTATTCCCAAACCTATCAGAATCACTTTCTGGAATAGCCTCTGATATGAATGCCTTACTTTTTCTTCTTTCTTCATTTCTTCTTCTGGTCGTTCCCTTAGATTCAGAGATCAAAGCCAAAGGTCCACCAATAGTTGTTTTCTTCTGAACAACCTCTTTCTCATGGGCTTGCAATGTACCAAAAACTTCATGCAGAGACCATTGCTCAAGGTCTTGATTTGCTTGAAGGGACATAGAAAGATTTGACCACTCTGGATTCAATCTTTTAAGAAATAGAACGTTGTTGTCTTCCTTTGATCGAATAATATCACACCTTTTACATAGATCAATTAAGGAATTAAGTCTATGAAAGGTCTGTTCCAGAGACTCTTCAGGATTGGCTTGGAAGCTATTATACTCATTTAGAGCTTAAGCTCTTCTGTTTTTCTTCATCTTAGCCCCACCTTCCAGTATGTTCTCTAATTGATCCCATAGTTCCTTGGCACTATCAAAAGAATCCAGAGATTGAAATATATCATTCGGAATAGCCATGATCAACAGACTTATAGCTTTTCTGGACAATTCAACCTTAGCTTTCTCTGGATCTGTCCAATTATCCCTTAATTTTGGAATACTCCTAGCAGGAACTTCATCAGACACAGCTGTAGCAGGTACCCTTGGGATAATTGTCATTGGAACGAATGGGCCATTTTGAACAATAGGATATAGATCAGCATCTAATCCTTCAAAAAAGTTGATCATCCGAATTTTCCATTGTGGATATTCATCACGAATTAGAGTGGGAGGTTTAGTCAGAGAACCAGATGTGTATACAGCGTTCAGATTTGAATTCGCCATATTGTCAGAAACAGAGATTTTGTAATTGATTGAAGATTATTTGAAATTTGAATCAAATTAATTTCAAAACGATCGAAATGAGAGAAGGTACTTACTAAACTCAATCTTAAGCAGGAATCACCAAAGATTTAGAGAGAATTGTAATGAATTTTACAAAATCTCGTAAAACAGGGCTGAGTGAAGAACAGATGCTTAAAATTGAAAAATACTCTCGAATAGAAAAGAGATTTCTCCAAAAGGAAGAGATCTAATAATCAATAGATTGATTATCAGGCTCTGATACCAATTGTTAGAACAATACACATACAGATTTAGGTAGAGGAAGAGATGAATCAAGCCAAACTCATATTATTGATTGGAGAATTGCAATTACACCAAGAACACCGTGGAAAGCACACACACGAAATTAGGAGTCGACTCTCATGACCTTTCCTCTCAACCCTAAGACTCCTTATATATGGCCCATTACATTCAAAGCCCAAACCCAAATCCAATTACAATTACAATTAAATGGACTACAATTAATTATGCTAACTTTATAAAACTTTCTATCTAATGGGGCTAATTAGATCTAACAATCTCCCCCTAAAGTTTTATAAAGGAAGCATATGTGTCTTCAAGAAGCATCTTAAAATAATCTCCCCCTTGCTTTCATTTAGAAAACTTTAGTGTCGCTGGTCTTCAAAACATTCCAAGCTCCCCCTTGAATAAAGCTCATAATCTTCAAAGGATGGGGTTTCGAAATACTTCGTCAACAGCTTGGATAACCATAACAAACACCATTCGGAAAAGAAGTATTATGAAAAACATAGCTTCTTGATCAACAACTATTCAAACTGGGAAGATAAGCCGATTTCCTCATAACTTCCAGAAGATTGACCAACCAAATCCAGATCCAATCTTCACAATCAGATGAATGATTATCAGCACTCAAGTCACTAACACAAAATAAAGTTGCCAGAACACTGATTGTAAACATTCAACCTTCTGCTTGATCATGACAGAAAGATGATTGAACACACCCAATAGTCTAGCATCTTGAGAAAACGGTGCAGAACAATGATTGCAAGCTCTCTATGCTCTAAGTGATCAGGTCAGAACACAGATTGCAAGCACTCAGCGATCGTGCCTCAAGAATAAATCTTCAGAGAAATGATTGTTGAAACTCAAACTTCTAATCACTCCAATCAAGTACTGAATCAGTCACCCAGTTATGGAAACTTTTCAAATCCGACTCTTCAAATTTCACAAGCTGGAAATTTAACCCAGACAATCAAACATTTGATTTTAACAATTCAAGTCACGAACAGTAGCTGAAGGGCTTGATATGTGATATAAAATATGCAAGGAATGATATCGCAGGGCTATGAACAAACCAATGTAGCACGAGGTTGACTTGGGTTATAGAGATAATGAAACGGTGATTTTCTCGAACAAATATGCGGCAAACAATAAATCAGAGTGATGCCACACTTGCTTTACGTGAAAAGCTCAGAACAGTGTCCCCCTCCTACGACTTAGCACGGGGGTCCCCCTTATTCAGAAGCTTAATTCAGAGGACCGGATCAGAAGATACAGCATTCCAGAAGATGTTGCAGAAGCATAAAATCCCAGAGGTATTCAGAAGCCTCTCAGTGCTTCTAATCAGAGGCTACAGACCTTTCAAAGCTGTCCAGAAGTCTCTGAGTGCTTCTATCTGTCTTGAAAAGCTGTCCAGAAAATGCAACCCAGAAGTTATATCTTTCTAGAAGCTTCACTATTTTTTAGGCTTATCATCCAGAAGATGTATTCAGAAGCTTCGTTCCGGACGCAAAAACATATCAGAAGGTACTGGTCCAGAAGGATGTCCAGAAACTACACAGCTTTTTGCAGAAGTTCGAAAATACAGAGGCATTCTTTATAAATGAATCAGAAGCTGTATAGAGCTTCTAGTTTATCAAAATTCAGGAACCAATTCATACATAGTCCACGTTGATGATGACCAAAATCCATCAGCGGCCAATTCAAAAGTAAAGTCCAATTGTGATCGGATTTGTAGCTAAATCCGAAAAATTCCTATTTAGATTCAAAGTCTGATCCCTTCTAAATCCAATAAGTTCCTGTTCGATCTCAAAATATATAGAAACTCAAATCTGCTCATAAAATCTTCAAATTGGTGGTCATATTATGTTTAGAAACATAAATAATGAAACTCTTGAGCTCGAATCAGATTAGAACATAGTAAACCATTGAGAATCTCCATAAATGATCAAAACCAGTTCGTGTTAGAGAATTCTCAAAAACTTTCCATATCTGATTGAATACGCTCAAATTAATCCAAAATTTTGAATAATAATTGATCCATACTTATAGTCTAAGATAATGGAAGCAATTTAAACATGAGATACTGTCAAAATCGGATCAAATCACCAAAAATTGAGACCGAAAACACTGTTCTTTGAGAAAAAACCCACTGTTCATAAAATAATCGTCAATTACCTGAATCTGTTGTGTAGAAGGATCGACTAATCAAAAGCTTGATTAGAAGGCTCTGATACCAATTATTTGAACCCAGATCCCTTTCTAAATAGTTAATTGAAAGATTTGAGAATCAAAGTATAAGCGGAAGCAATTCAAATCAATTAACCACAGTATTTAAGTAACAAACAAATAGTAAGTAATGAAGATGAAGAACAGATCGAGTTTGTATTGATAACCTTGAGGATCGATTACAAATACTGAAATTAGACGCGCAATTTGTTCTCCACAAGTATGCTATTGATCGACAACTTTTACATTCGATGGACAGATCTATTTATACTAATATAATGAATTTAAAGTCAACATTCTAACCAGTTACAAACTGACACATCAGCTGGTAGGAGCGTATAACAAACTTCAGTTGTAAAAGTACACACATAAAGTAAGAGTATGCCACGTCATCATACTTCCATCTTATGGTTCATACTTCTTAGGTCTAACAACAGAACTCTACAAAAGCTCACTTCCAGGCTCTGGACGCTGGAATTAAATCAAATGCAGAGGCTATCTTCAATCTACCTTCCGAAATACCCACTCCAGAGGTCACCATCTCTGCTGATGAATATGGGTCATTTGTTGCTGACATCCACAAGCTTATCACTGTTGTCTTTCCTTTAGAGGATGCATCTGTCTCTGCCTCCTCACTGGTCAAAGTGTCGGATATGGCACAATTTCAGAAACCCATGATTGACCGTATCAACTTTCTTACCTCCAAGTATGCCTCCAAAACTAACTCAAGTAACTCTCACATGGATCAGAAGCTGAATACTTTGGAAAACACCATATCCCAGCTCTCTTCTCTGGGAAGCGCCTTATCCTCCTCATTTGAAGAAAGAAAGAAAGCTAAAGAAGCCCGAGCGTGCAAGAAGGCTGAACTCAAGCGTAAAAGATCTGAGGATCAGGATCCTAATTCTCAGAAGGGCGAGAACATGGAAAATATCAAGAAGATGAAAACAGAAATGGGTCAGAAGGTGAATCAAGAGAAAGGTAAAGCATCATCCTCCTCCCCTTCTGCACCTTCTCCTCCTAAGCAAACTCCATTAACGCCTACTCCTCTGGCCACTCATCGAGGTCCCCTGCCAAAAGATCTAGAGATTGCTAAATTCATACTAGAGGTAATAGGGAATACCAAAACACAATTTTCTCAACAAACCAGAGCAGAGGCAGCTAAAGCAGAAGCTGCCAGAGAGAAGCTGCCAGAGCAAAAGCAACTGAAGTAGAAATTACCAGGGCTGAAGCTAAGAAAACTAAAGAAGCCAGAGCTAAAGCTGCCAAAGCAAAAGAAGAAGCCAGAGCTAAAGCTAAGGAAGAAGCTCTGAAAGCTAAAGCAAAAGCCGAGAAAGTCATGGCTCAGGCAGAAAAAGAGAGAAAAGAAGTAGAAATTGCCAAAGAAGCTGTTGAAAGGGCTCGTGAAAAATTTGAAGAAGCTAAAAGGAAAGAATCTGCAAAATTCAGAGCTGCAAATGAAGAAAAAATGCAGAAGTTGGGAAGACTTAAGCTACCCAACTTAAAAATCAAGAATAAGCATATGTATGCTCCTGTGGATCAGAAGATATATTTGATGATGCCAAATTTCTCAAATGATTATCAAGTCAGCGATGAAATCAAAGACAAGTTTATTACTCACAGGCAATCAAGAAAGGAAGCTTATTCCATAATTCCAATCAAGACCATTTCCGTCAGGCATACTCAATTCGAACAAACTCCAATCTGATACACAATTTATATGCTTGTCAGAGAAGATAACAAGTCATCATATTTCTGTGACAACGATCTATTGTCTTATGATCTGCTTACTCTGGAGAAATTTATGAAGACTTAGATGAATAGAGAAAGTGAAGATCAAAACAGAGTTACTTACTTCCGTATCATTGAATGTATGAAGTCTTTCATTCAATATAGAAGGCAAGAAGACTTCCAAACGGGTTTGAACTACAAAGTTGATAACGTGTGTATCGCTGCACCAAATGAAGATTTGGAGGGTATTAATGCTCTAAGGATTGGAAAAGTAATAACCAAACCAGAAGTTGGGGTTGTTTTCAGAATGCCTAGCAGAAAAAGCTTCTTCAGAATCAAAGATGCTCACAGATACTCTACAGAAGTTGTCTACATTATAAAATGTTTCACTTCTGTAGAAGTTGACAATCAAGATGCAGAAGTCAGAGACAAAATCGAAAAGAGACTTGACAAACTTATGAAGCTCAGAGAAGTTACAGATGCTATCTACAAAGTCATTTCTCAAATAACTCCCTTATGATACAATCACAATCAACTATTATGCCTTTAGCAGAACAGCGAAGCTACACATGCAACAATCTGTTTTTCATACTTAGGGGGAGATTGTTAGACCTCAATTTTGATGAAGTATGAAACAGAATTAAGTAACTATTGTGCATCAGATGACGTGGCAACCACACCCTCCGTGTGTATCTTAGTTTGTTACTTCCTTGCTTACTTGTCTCATTGTAATAGGCCAAGTAGTTGACTTTCAATGTTGTATTCATATAAATAGCTCTTTCACAGATTGTAATTGTATCGATTGAAAATACAAAATA
Source organism: Silybum marianum (assembly GCA_036898165.1). Classification (NCBI taxonomy): domain Eukaryota; kingdom Viridiplantae; phylum Streptophyta; class Magnoliopsida; order Asterales; family Asteraceae; genus Silybum; species Silybum marianum. Next base: position 26,285,961 of record CM072528.1, on the reverse strand, counting down.
GAGAGCTATTGTCTTGTGCACACTGTTGTCTTCTTCATATTTGTTCTTACTAATCTTACTGTTAATCTTAGATCTACTTGTTTCCGCTCATATTTACATATTTGATCTATTGATTACTTGATAGAAAGGGATCTGTGTTCCAATAGTGGCTGATCTTGTTTGTACACCTTTGGATGCATCACCAATAATCTGGTGAATTGGATGATTTGATGTCCATTTGTTCACATTTGGTAATGGTTGAACAGATGAAACATTGTTGAAAGAATCATAATCATCAATGATTGCTTGAGTTTTAGTATGATGATTGATAGCTGAATGTAGATCTGAAGTCTCCCTCACAAATTGAATATTCTGTACTGGCTCAGAAATACTATGTATAAGGTCAGAAACAGGGACAACAGATTCAGAAATGACTTGAACTGTTTCTGAAATAACTTGTACAGGTTCAGAAGTAGGAAGTTCTGAATTTGAGGTTGAGATAGGTGGTCCCGAAATATTTGATATTGTAGGTTCTGTAGATTCTTATTCTGGAACACACTTACACCTTTAGATGACTCTCATATGTGGTGTTCTACTTCTAACTGTCTATCAGACTCTCTATATATACTACATAGGTAAAGCTACAATTACATGTATTTAAATCACAGCCCAATTACAATGAGACACGTCATCAAAAACTCTATTCAGAAGTTCTTCAGAACTTCTGAATTGTCTTCAAAACATCAGAATTTTCACTTCAGAACTTATTCAGAACTTCTTCAGGACTTCTGAATATATATTTTGCACTTCTGAAGATGACTTTATTTATCTTTCTAGCACTAGTTCAGAACTTCTGAACTATTCATCTTCAGATTCGGAAATTCTTTTCTTTACAAAACATTTCAAACATTGGATACAAATTCATAGGATTCTTTGGATCCTAACAGAGTGTGAGGCAATAGACAGGGGGTTCACAGGTTTCCTTTTCTTTTACCTGTGTTCTCCTCTCTTTATGTCTTTTACTCGCATAACTAACCAAACTCTCATTTACATTTTTCCTTCTTCACGTTGAGGTTGTTCCCCACCCTGAACTTCCTCCCCTCTCTCTTGAACTGATCTAGACCCCTCACTTTGCACACTTCTTGGATTAGAATCAGGGGAAGGAATTACAGGTTTAGGTAATCCCATTGATTCACAATACTCAATCACCCATTGGTTCCTAGGATGAATATATGCTAGTAACTCTGGGAACAGAAGAACTGCATTAGGAAACGGTTACTTAGCAAGAGATGGCCTCAAGCTATCCATAGTAAACAAAGGCACAAACAAATCATTGTCTAGTCTGTGAATGGATTCAACTGACCTCATGGTCCCTTTGATGAACATTTGAAAGAATCTTTGATATGGGATGTAAGGATACTTGCTCTTGATAGAAATATCATAATAGCTTCAAAAGGAACTGGGTTCTTAAAAGAGAAAAAGATCTGAAGAAGTTCTGAAGATACTTCTGAAGAGGTTCTGAAGACACTTCTGAAGAAGTTCTGAAGGAGTTCAGAACCAATTCTGAACTTGTCTGTTATGACTGTTGTGTCACTTTAGTTTTTCTATTGTATGTATAAATAGATAGTTAGTTAGATTGTTAGAACTAATGTTTTCATATACCTTGTAAAGATATATTCGGTATACAGTACATTTAATCAATACAAATTACATTTGGCTACTATCACTCCTGTTATAATCTTTTCATATATTGATATCTTGATTGTTTGGGTCCTAACAATTGGTATCAGAGCCAATTCATCTGTTCTTGAAGAAAATTTGTGAAAGAACTTGTCAGATCTGACAATTCTTGGTGTTCTTGATCTACAAAATTCGAATTCAATACAGGTGAATTCTCGATCTTCTAACAATCAAAGATGTCTAAAGAAATAGTCTCAATCGGATCTGAAACGAAACCACCAACTCTCTTCTTAGGGGAATATCATCAATGGAGAATTAGAATGATTCAATTCTTGGATAACATAGATGAATCCTTAATGCAATCTATTACAAATGGCCCACTAGAGGTATTTGTTGAGATTCCAAAGAAGCCTTCCGTAATCGAATCCACCCCTGAAATCCCTGCATCAAGAATCAAGAAGAGTCCTGGAATGTATAATCCAGCTGAAAAGGCTCAAATGAAAGTTGATAGAAGAGCATTAACTTTACTCACCATGGCAATTCCTAATGAGATATTCAATAGGGTTGATAGTTTAACTTCAGCAAAAGCCATGTGGGATGAAGTAGAAGCTCAGATGCAAGGAAGTACAAAGGCTCAAGCACAGAGATTAAATATCTGTGTTGGAACATATGAAAATTTCAGGTACAAAGAAAATGAATCTATCACTGATACATATCATAGATTCAATATCATTCTGAATGATCTAAGAAGAAATGGTGTTCAGAAATCAAATTCTGAGATAAACAACAAATTTCTGAACAATCTGGGAAATGAATGGTCAAGTTTTTCATATAATATGGTAACTAGGAACTTGTCTAGAAAGACAATTCATGATGTCTATGGTATCTTGTTCCAACAAGAGGACAAGATCAAAGTTAGACAAAATGAACAAAAGAAGACACAAGAAACAATTGCCCTTCTAAGCAAGAACTACAATAATTCTTTGACTATTGCTACCAAGAAAGTTTGTGAGATCCCAGAGATGATAGTGTGTGATGGGGATGAATCAGATGAAGAGCTTAAAAGGATTTCTGATAATATTGCTTTCATGACAAGGAAATTCAAACAAAGATACAATCAAAAATATCAGAATAAACCTAGATCTGAAATTGGACCTAAGAAGGGTCAAGAGGCTGGTCAATCTGAAACATCTGAACCAGCAAGATGCTTCAACTGTGGAAAGCCTGGACATTATGCTAGACAATGCAAGATGCCAAAAGTCAAAAATTCAGGTTATTATGAGAAGAAGCATCTATTAGCAAAGAAAAAAGAACTTAATCCTGCTCTAGTAACCAAGTATGAAGAAGACTGGTTAAACTGGAGTGATGGAGATGATGATGAAGAAGTTGCTTACTATACAACTAATTGCTACATGTGTCAAATGGATCCACAAAAGGACAAACAAGACACTGAGGTATCTTCTTCATCTTCTGAACAAAATTCTGAACATAATGCTGAAATTAATACTAAAGATTCAGAAATGACAAATCAATTTCAAAATATGTTTTCTGAATTTGAAACACTCAGAAACAGAATTAAAGGTGAAAGAATTTTGGTCAATCAATTCAGAGCTGAAAGTCAAATATATAAAGAAAATTGTCAAGCAGCTGAACAGATTCTTGAAAAAATTTCTGAAGAAAAACTTGTTTTAAAAGAAAAAATGGATAGTTTACAAAAAGAAATAATAAATGAAAAATCTGAAAAGAAAATTCTAAATGTTAAGATGAATTTTCTGAATCAAGAGAGACTTGATCTTTATAAAAAGATTAAGGAATTGGAAGATTTAAATTTTAAAAGAGGATAAACTGAACAAACTCTGAATATTTTAACTAGTCAGGCTCAGAACTCAAAATTTTACAATATAAAAGCAGGTTTAGGATATAATGACAGTCAAATTCTAAAAAAGGCTCCTGCAAACTTATATGATTATTCTAAAATGAAAATTTTCAATGAATCAAATACTGGCATCATTTCCAAACCTGTAAACCATTTTTTGCCTGAAAGAATTCCTTTTATAAAATCAGAGACTTTGTTTTCAGAAGAAACACCTCTTAAAACTGGTGAACAAGAAAGTATCTCTGAAACAGAAGAAATGAATAAAATTTCAAAAATTTGTAAATCCTCTGAATCAAATATTATTTCTGAAGAAAAATCAGAAGTAATTGTTAAATCTGAAATTATTTCTGAAGTTACTTCTGAATCCAATTGTGAAAACACTTCAGAAGATACTTTTGACAATAAATCAGAACATGAAGAAAAATATGATGAATTCTCAGATATTGAATCCTCAGAAGATATTGATGAAAGTTCCAATATATTTTTTGATAAATCTGATAATGAGTCTACAACAACAAAAAATTCAAATATTTTTGCAACAAGTATGACTCATAATAAGTTTTCAGATCTAATAAATGCTTACGATTCAGAAGATGATGATGATCAAATGGTGCAAGTCATTGACAAAAATGGCTATTTGGTTTATAAATCTCAATCATGTATAACTGAAGGAGAAAAATTAAAATCTGAAGTTTCAAAGATACCTTCAGAATTGTTTGGTTCTGTGTTTTTAAAACCAGAATATCAGAATTTAGATTTTTCTCCTACTAATACAAAATTCAACACCATGTTCAGTAACATCTTCTGAATTTAACACCAGAGTTAAAATTTTTGAACAAGGCCAATCCTCAAACTCTCTCTCTGAAGTTCAGAAAATTAACACAAAATCTGAAGCTAAACCTGAAGTGAACAAAAGAGTTTCCTATACTAATCTTCATTTCTTATCTTTTACAGAGCTATCCACTTTAGTATGGAGAAAGAAAGATGAAAGACTGTCAAAGATTGACAAATTAGAGAGTTTTTCATTTTTACAGAAGAATGATGTACCTAAAACAAAGAAAGTGAATAAAAGAATTTTTGTTGAAAAATCAAATATTATTGATTCTTATATGTCTAATACTGTTGTAAATACATTAAAGAATCATATTCACTGCATTAATTGTGGTCATCATAATTTTCTTCTTAACTCCAAAACAAACAAAAGAAATTTGATGAAATCTTTTCAGAAATGTTTGGCTACATTGACAAATTCAAATAAACAAAGACATAAAAATAAAGATAAATCTTAAAGTTCTGAACAAACTTCTGAGTTGAAACATTTGAAGAAAAAGTTCAGAACTTCAAATTTGAATACTAATCACAAAGGACCCATTCTGAAATGGGTACCTAAAACTCAATAATCTCTTTTGCAGATATGTCATGTGTGGGTCTTAGATTCTGGATGTTCAAGACACATGACACCTTTCAAATAACTACTAACTGATTATCATGAAAGATATGGAGGAACAGTTAGTTTTGGAAACAATGCAAAGGGATATGTAAGAGGATATGGCACTTTCATTAAAGGAGATGTGAAAGTAATGAAAGTTTTCTATGTTGAGGGACTAAAACATAATCTTTTCAGTATTAGTCAATTCTGTGACAAATACTGGAAGGTTAATTTTGACATAGATTATTGTCATGTTCTGAGTATAACAAACAACAATGAATTAACTGCTTATAGAGATGGAGATATCTACACAGCAACATTCACTGCAACTGGTCAACTACAAGGTGTATGTTATATGTCTACATCAATGAAAAATGTCACATCTGAACTTCAAAGCCATTTCTGAACTAGGCAAACATCAATCTGTAAGAGGACTACCAAAGATCAGATTTGAAAAGAACTCTCTTTGTTCTGCTTGTGAACTAGGGAAGATCAAAAGAAGTTCTCATCCTTTGAAAATGCTATCTTCATGCAAAGCTCCACTTGAAATGCTACATATGGATTTGTGTGGCCCAATGAAAACTCAAAGCATGGGGGGAAAGAAATACATTCTTGTTATAGTAGATGAATATACACGATATCCATGGATTGAATTTTTTAGACTCAAATCTGATACTTCTGAAAGACTGATACCCTTTCTGAAGAAAATTCAAGTTCTTCTTCAACTCCCAATTCAAAAGATCAGAAGTGACAATGGAACAGAATTTACTAATTCTACACTTCAGAATTTTTTGGAATCTGTTGGTATTTCTCATAATTTTTCCACTGCAAGATCTCCTCAACAAAATGGGGTAGTTGAAAGAAAGAATAGAACTTTGGTAGAGGCTGCAAGAACCATGCTTGCATATTCAGAACTTCCTCTGTCTCTTTGGGCCGAAGCAATTGCTACTGCATGTTTTACTCAGAACAGAACCATTCTTAACAGAAATTTTCTTAAAACTCCTTATGAATTGTTAAAACAAAGAAAACCCTCTATTGATTATTTTAAAATCTTTGGTTGCAGGTGTTTTCTAAAGAATGATACGTCACATCTTGACAAATTTGCACCAAAAGGTGTAGCTGGTATCTTTGTTGGCTACTCTCAAAGATCCAAAGCTTATAGAGTACTCATTAAAGGAACTCAAAGAATCATTGAGACGACAAATGTCAGATTTCATGAGCCAACAAAGACTTCTGAACAAAACAGTTCAGAAGTCGCACATAAACCATCTTCTGAAAGTTTGGACTCGGGACATAATCATACAAACTCTATTTCTACTTATGTCAAGACTTATTTGATATGTCTGTAAATGTCTCTGCAGATTACTGAAATCCTTCTCTACTCAGAAATTCAAATGATCAAGACATTTCAGAAATACACATTTCAAATACATCAGCACCACAACTCTCTACCTCAAATTCAGAACTTCCAACTTCTGAAAATGAAATTTCTGAACCAATTCAAGTTGTTTCTGAACCGGTTCAAACTATTTCTGACCATGTACCTCTTAGTTCTGAACCAATTCAGATTTTTCCAGTTGAGAGGGAGTCTTCAGATTTACATTCAGCCATCAATCATGATACTGAAACTCAAGCAATTACTGATGATTATGATTCTCTGAATAATGTTTCATCTATTCAACCATTGCCAAATGTGAACAAATGGACATCTAGTCATCCAGTTCATCAAATAATTGGAGATGCATCAAAAGGTGTTCAAACAAGATCTGCAACAGCAAATGAATGTCTATATGTTAATTTTTAAGCAGTATGGAACCCAAAAAGCCATATGAGGCACTTCAGGTTCCAGACTGGATTTTAGCAATGCAGGATGAGTTAAATCAATTTGAAAGAAACAAAGTCTGGAGATTGATACCAAAGCCAAAAGGTAAATCTGTCATTGGCACAAAATGGGTGTTCAGAAATAAAAAGGATGAAAATGGAATTGTTGTAAGAAACAAGGCAAGACTTGTAGCTAAGGGGTATTGTCAACAAGAAGGAATTGATTATGATGAAACCTTTGCTCCAGTTGCCAGATTAGAGGCCATACGAATCTTTCTTGCCTATGCTGCTCATAAAAACATGAAGGTGTTTCAAATGGATGTAAAATGTGCATTTCTGAATGGTATTTTACATGAAGAAGTGTATGTTGAACAACCAGAAGGCTTTGTAAGTAAAGAATTCCCAGATCATGTTTACATATTAGACAAAGCCTTATATGGACTTAAACAAGCACCAAGAGCATGGTATGATACTCTTACAACTTTTCTTCTGAATTCCAAATTCAAAAGAGGTACTGTTGATACAACTTTATTTCTGAAAAAGGAGGGTGATGATATGATTTTGATACAAATCTATGTAGATGATATTATATTTGCTTCTACTAATCCAAAATTTTGTAGAAATTTTGAGAAAATCATGCAAACAAAATTTGAAATGAGTATGATGGGAGAGTTGACATTTTTCCTTGGTCTTCAAGTCAAACAACTTCCCACTGGCATATTCATTAATCAATCTAAGTATGTCTCTGACTTACTTAAGAAGTTTGACATGACTGATTGTTCAAGTATTCAAACTCCAATGGCCACTGCAACTAAGCTAGAACCTGATTTAAATGGCAAATCTGTTGATCAGAAAAACTACAGAGGCATAATTGGATCTTTGCTTTACTTAACTGCTAGTAGACCAGATATAATGTTTGCTACATGTATTTGTGCCAGATATCAAGCTAATCCTAAGGAATCCCACCTTCTAGCTGCAAAAAGAATACTTAGATACCTAAAAGGTTCTCCTTCATTGGGACTTTGGTATTCTCAGGATTCTAGTTTTGAACTAACAAAGCATTTACGATGCGCATCATGGTGGTTGCAAATTAGACAGGAAAAGCACTTCCGGATCATGTCGGTTTACGGGTGATAGATCGGTTAGCCGGTCTTCAAAGAAACAAAATTTCGTTTCTACCTCTACAGAAGGCCGAATATGTAGCTCGCAATATGTTGCTCACAAGTGATCTGGATGCAAATTCATCTAAAAGACTATGGTTACACTTTCAAAAAGATTCCTTTGTATTGTGATTCAAAGAGTGCCATAGCCATCACTGCCAATCCTGTTCAGCATTCAAAAACCAAGCACATTGATGTAAGATATCATTTTATCAAAGATCATGTGGAAAAAGGTAATATTGAAATGTTTTTTGTTCGAATGCATTATTAGTTAGCTGATTTATTTACCAAAGCATTTGATGAAAAACGATTTAACTTCTTGGTAAGTAAATTGGGCATGATGAACATGTCTATGTAAGTATTATACATCACCTATACTCTAGAAGTTACATTCTGAAGTTTTTTTTATCAAATTCTGAATACTTTGCTCTTCAGAATTACTTTGTATATTCTGAAGTTTATCATTCAGATTTTTGCTACTTTTCAAACTCAGAAGTATATATCTCTTCAGTAACTAGGTTGATTGTATTTTAATACTTTTCATTTATTTTTCATTTCACTAATATTTGATTGATTCTTTGATAAAGTTGCAATAATCAAGGGGGAGACTCATAATTGCTTATGATTCAAGGGGGAGTGTTATTAATTTCAATTATTTCTAACTACCCTTTCCTACGTAACAACTCTGCATTGATGAAATAAAGTCTTGCACTTTCTAAGAAGTATGAACAAGCTTCCTTAGATTAAAACAGTTTTATATTTGTTCAAATCTACTTCTGAATTCTCAAAATGTTTTATATTTTTCAGAAGTTTATATTTTTAAATGGTTTTTTGTCTTCTAAGATGACTCAAGTTTAGTTCTGAACTTTACTTACAAATTCTGTGGTTCTTCTGAATTCTTTCTTTCAGACTTCTGAACTTTTTCTCAGAAGTTCTGAACAACTTCTGAACTTTTTGAACTTGTTCTCAGAACTAAAACTTCCCGTTGATTTTTTCATTTAAGCGTGTGCCACGTGTTTTAATTTCATTGGATTTTTCTTAACCACGACCATTAAACGGTTCATTTCTCTTAATAAATGATGATTACTACTCTAATCACATTTACTTTTTGGCCACGTGTCCTTCAACGTTTATTCGATTGTATAAATCAATGGATTCTTCATCATCTTCATTCTTTTAGCAATTTTACTCTGAGAACCTTTCTGTGTTTATTCATCATCTTTCAGTTATCAATCTGTGTTCTTTCTACATCATGTCTACTTCAAAACCCATGATTTCTACTTCCTCGAGTTCTAATGATAACACTGGATCATCCAGTGATGCTTCGTTCAAGATTGTGCCTCAAAAATTAATGGTTGGATCAATGGAAATCCCACTAAGTGATGATCAAATGCTTCATGACACAGCCACTACTGCAACTCATCAAGCCGGACCTTCAAACCCTATCATTAACCCTAACCCAAATCCGACAACTGCTAAAATTGGGGAAACACAGAATACACCTATCGATGTCGTTTCTGAATCAAATGTTGCTGAAAGTGAATCCCAGACGCCTGCTGAAAGTGGTGACCTGTCCAAACTCTATGTACCTGCTGAGAAATTAGTTGACATCAAAAGAAACAACTGTGCACTGAACTTCAAATCCAAAGACTTCATTGATGATCAAGTAATGTTGATTAAAATTCTGAAGAAACATCCCCTGCGCACTCTCCTTTCAAGAAAATTCTCTGTTCCTGCTTCATATCTTCAACAATTCTGGCATTATCTCGAGGTGGATGAAAATGATGATGAAATTGTATCTTATGTTCATGCCTACAAAGTGTGTATATCTGTAGATGACATTAGAAGCCTTCACTATTTGCCAAAACCAGATGAGGTTCTTGGGAAAACCTGTTATGACTCAATTCCATCCTCATCAGAGATGATCTCAGACTTTATGAGCTTGGGTTACTCTGAAAACCTTAGTGCTCTGAGCTCTTTTAGAAGAAAATGTTTACCTCTAATTTGGTATTGCCTGTTTTCCATTACGAATACTGTCTATCCGGGAAGAGCTCAAGTTTAGACCAAGCTTCAGCTAATGGGAGGATTATATTTCATGGTGTTGCCTTCAACAAACACTATGATTATGCTAGTCTCATCTTTGATGATCTCAAGTCTGCAATTTTGAAGAAGTCTACATTCAACTATATCCCATTTCAGAGATTTCTTCAAACACTTATCAAAGGAGCAATGAAGGCTGTCTCAAACATCCCTGTTCTAGCTCATGAGGTACATGTTCCTATTTTCACTATAGATAGCTTACGGCCTCCAAATGCAAAACTTGTTTTTCCAAATGCAGTTCCACTTCCTTCTCATTTACTTGAACTTGTAAGTACACAACCTAGGATTGGGAGTGAGAATTTAGAATCTATGGGATTACCTCAACCAGTAGTCCCTTCCCCTGATTCAAACCAGAGTGGTGATCATGCAAGGGAGTCTAGACTTACTAGAAAGAGGGGGGAGGCTGTTCAAGGGGGAGAACAACCTCAAAGAGTCAAGAGGAAAAATGTGAATGAGAGACAGGGTAGAAGGGTCAGAAAAAGAATTGATGAGGGGAGACCACAGGTAAAAGAACAACAAACTCCGTGAACCAATTGCTACAAGTCGGGCACCCACATCTACTATTATTCCACACTCTTTGGTGGATAATATTGAAACAGCCAGTGAGCCCATGGCAACCTTGGTTAACCCCCCCCCCCCAGCCACTCACCCATCTCTCAACAGAAGGGTGTTTCAACAACACATATGGGGCAAGCAGCTTATAATCCATTAGGACCCCAATTGGAGGTTCCTTTTGTTGAAAATGAAGGATATATGTCCCCCTTCACAGTTTTGAGCACATTGAGTCTGAGTGTTCACTCAACTTTGAGCCTTCTGAACCACTTAATGGGGCATCCATTCACACATGCACACATCCTTCAGATGTTCCTAAGCAAAGTGTTTGTCACATTGCATCAACAACTATAGATATTCCAACTTTTGGATATCAAGGATTAGTTGGAAGTCCTGGTGGGGTGAACATCACAAAAGCTCCATTCACAGAATCAAATGTGGTTCATGATGCCTTTGTGGCTCATACTGTGCCAACCTTCTTACGAAGGTCCGAAAACAAGTTCATCCGTTGATCTTGGCAACTTACCCACATCTTCTGAATTCACAGAATTCAAAGATCTCTGTACTTCTGAATTTGCAAAGATTCAGAAGGACATCAAGGATTTGACGGATTCTACCAAAAAGGTGTTGGAGGTTAGGTTGGATCAACATGGGGAAAATATGGTGAACAGGCTGAATGATTTTCATCTCCAATCTTCTAATGATCTGAATATGTTTAAAGAAGCTCTTTTGTCAGCTTTTTCTGAAGTGGCTTCCTCTGTTTCTTCTTTGAAAGCTTCTAAGCCTTCTTCTTCTTCTGCTTCACAAGCTTATGCTACTAAAGATGATATTTCTCAAATTCTCAATCAGCTTTTATCCATTCAGAGTTCTCAATCAGACTTAAGCACAAGATTATCTGCTCTAGAATACAGATCTCAATCAGATACATTTAAAAGAAGTCTTGATGATCAGGATCCTGATAATCAAGAGGGGGAGAAAAGACAGAGAGTATCTGAACCAGAAACTAATCAAGTTCAAAGTTCTGAGAAGACTTCTGAAGATACTCAGAATGTTGGTGAAGAATCAAATAAAGTCTCAGAAGCCATAGAAGACATTTTATCTGCAGAACATGAGGTACAAGAGATAAATGATCATTCTTCTGAAGAAATGATAGAAGAAGGGTATGAAACAGAAAAGTTGTCTTTTGATTCTGAAGGTAACTTGGGCTCAGATAACACAGATATAATTCCAGATTCTAATGAAGAAATGCTAAGGGAATACCTTGCTTTTGAAGACGTTATTGGAGAACCAAGTGATCTTTCTGATGTGATCATGTTTGAAGAAGATATGATTGATGTAAATATGGGAGAAAGCTCAAATGAAATAAAGGATTTAGTAATTTGGAAGCCTCAACAACTTCTGAGTGAAGAGTTCAGAAGTGCTTCTGAAAGATTATGGGATATTCTGAATCAATTCTGTTGGGTACATGTTTTTCTGAATTATACAAGAAGTCTGGAGTGTAGACTTTTGGACAACCGATTTTCTATCTTCAGAAATTTTCTTGAACAATCTGATGAAAGAGTTGAATTGGAATTTGACTTAACTCGTTTAGAAGGAGTTGAAATTATTGATGAAATCTTAATTGCTTTCTCAGGAAGATTTGAAGTCAGAACCAGACCTTGCATTATCATTCCTAAGGTACATCTTCCAATACTTGAAGAACCTGTTTTGGACCAAGTGTTTGATAAAGAGAATATACTTATTTCTGGAGAAAGCAGTCTGATATTTTCTGAAGACACTTATTGCTTCATGTACAAGAGAAGTATGAAGTTTGCAACGTTGGAAGACTTTCTGAATGATGAATGGTCGGATGATTATATTGCTCAAGTGAAAAACTTTATTCAAAATCATGGTGTTCAGAACTTTCATGATTCAACTTTAATAAAGAAGGTCAGATGCATATCAAAGTCAGTTCAGAATGATTTGACTATATTTAGATTTGGAGCAGAAAGAAGAGATGGTACTCTGTGTGAATTTACTCAGTTTGATGTTTACAAGCTTAGACTACAAGATAAGTTGGCAATCTTATCTTTTTGTGTTAATTCTGGTGAGATTAGAAGAGTCTTGGGAATATACATAAGGAATCTCATAAAGCATGATTTTCAGCTGGCTTTGGAATACAAACTTAACACAGTAAATCTGTTAGAACCTATATATATTGAAAGATTTGGGTTGAAGAGATTGTTTACTATTCCAGATATTGGGTTCATGTATGTTGTTGAAGAAGTCTCTAAGACATTTGTTGTTTCTAATATTCCAAAGTATTCTACATCTTCACTCCAATGGTTTCTGAACTACATGACAGATTTCTTTGAAGAATCTGACATCAAAGAAGAAATTGTTTAACTAATCAAAGAAAGAATACATTTCAGATAATTTGTGAGAAAGAGTTATCTTGCTGGTCACAAGAAAGTGAACAAGATAAAAGGAGCAGATTATCTATTAAGTGATGCATATGACTTCAAAATTCATACAAAGAGACAAGATATGGAAGAGATTCAGAAATACATTCTGAATGTTGAAAGTTCAGAAGAAAGACAAAAGGAAAAAGAAAAGGAAAAGGAAGAAGTTCTTGAAAATATTTCTGAAGAGTTGGTTGCTGAAAAGCAAATATCTGAAGAGGAACAACTACAAGTACAAAGAATTGAAGAAAGTGCTTATACTATGTTCCTTGAATATTTTCATCCAGAAATGTTCATGGAATATGAGCAAAAGTTCAACTATATAGATTGCTGGATTCAAAAGTCTTTTGGTTGGAAACAATGGTACTCAGACATCATCAGAAAGACAAGGATTCCAATTTATGAAGCAAGAAAAGAAAGTCCTGTGATCAAAGTGATTAATGCTGATTTGAAGACAAGACAGAATTACAAATATACATTCTTTACTGTTGAGCGACAAAATGGTGAGATCTCTACTTTTTCTGAAGCTGACTTTCAGAATGTTCATCTCAGAGATCTTCTCAGAGTATATAGAAGTCTTTATCCTTTCCATGACTCAATTACCAAGTTCAGAAAATCTTTTCCAGTGCTTAGAGATGGATTATATAGAGAATTTATTTGGGCTGCAAAGACTGATTTCCAGGTTGCTTATGTTCTGAACAAGAAGCAAGTACACTTAAGCAAACCAAATTTAAGTCTACCAGATATTCAGAATTTGAAAAGCACTTTAGTACTTCATCCTCCTGGCTTCGTTTGTAAATGCTTTCATGAACTATTATTTGTGAGATTTGAAGAACTCCACAAATGTTGCAATGGAACTCTCATGGCAATCAGAGATCGTTTGGTAAAAAGACAGAATAGAAGACCAAAGAATCTGAGCAATGAAGATTGGGAGAAGCACAAGATACTTGCAAAAGAAATGATTAGAGTTGCTAAAACCTTACTAGAATACAGAAGACTAATTCTGAAGGATGTAAGAGAAATTCTGAATTTCTGGAAGTATGATTTGAACTTTTGAAGCTAAGGGGGAGATTGATAGAAATATCATAATAGCTTCAAAAGGAACTGGGTTCTTAAAAGAGAAAAAGATCTGAAGAAGTTCTGAAGACACTTCTGAAGAGGTTCTGAAGAAGTTCTGAAGACACTTCTGAAGAAGTTCTGAAGGAGTTCATAACCAATTCTGAACTTGTCTGTTATGACTGTTGTGTCACTTTAGTTTTTCTATTGTATGTATAAATAGATAGTTAGTTAGATTGTTAGAACTAATGTTTTCATATACCTTGTAAAGATATATTCTGTATACTGTACATTCAATCAATACAAATTACAATTGGCTACTATCACTCCTGTTATAATCTTTTCATATATTGATATCTTGATTGTTTGGGTCCTAACAGCTCTTCTTGGAAATAGCAGACTGAATGTCTTCAAAGATTAACGCTGCATAGTCATATCGTTTGTTGAAAGCTATTCCATGAAATATGATCCTCATATTTGCAGAAGCCTAATCCAAACTTGAATGTTTTCTAGAGACACAAGTATTAAGATATCTGAATAAAGCATACCAGATTGGAGGTAAGAACTTTCTTCTCAAAGAACTTAAGGCAGTCAGATTTTGAGAATAACCTAGCTTCAAGAAATCAGCACATTGTTCAGAATTGGAAGAGAAAGGAAAAAGGAAGGCTCTCATGTAAGAAGAAATTCCAGAAGATGATTCTGACTCTGACGACGATATCAAAGCTTTTGTTGATTCATTGGCACTTATTACTAAACAATTCACGAAAATGTTTGGTAATAGATCGTTCCAAGGAAGCAAAAGGATTGATCGCCCTGTTCCCAGCTATACACCTCGTCAAGAGATCCAGAGATCTGAGAAAATAGAGACAGAAAAGAAGGATGAAGAGTTGAAGAGAAAGTTGGATGTGTGTTATCGATGTGGCAAGCCAGGGCACTACTCAAAGAATTGCAGAGGACTTCTGAACAAAGACAATTTGTACTACAAGAATAAATACAACTACAATATTGATGAAAGAGCTCACTTTGCAGAAAAGGAAAATTGGTGGGGAGATGAGTCAAGCGGTGATGAAGCTATGTTCTGCGGAATGGCCAGAACAAATGATCAGAAGATCAGCCTTCTGAAACACCTGTATGTACTCTCTCTAACACATCTGAACTTGAAAACACCATTTTTGAAATATCAAAGAATTTTGAAGAACTTAAGAAGAAGCTTACAGTTGAAAATAAATTGAGGAAACTGACAAAAAAAACTCTCTCTAAAACTCAAAGAGAAAGATAGTTTTATAAAAGAGAAATGAATCTTCTAACTGAAGAAAAACTGGAACTCAATATTGAAAATGAGAAGATTTCCGAAAGTTTAAAAAATACAGAAGCTCAGTTTAAAGAAGAGAAATTGAGATTAAACAAACTTCTGGAAAACAAAGAAAAGGAGATTAGTGATAAGGAAAGTGATAGATTAAATTCTGTTGCTCTTAAAAACTATTTTAAGAAGGAAAGAGAGTTTTTGCATATTGAACTTCAAAAGACAAAGCTACAGATTAAAACATATCTGGATGCTCAAAAAGTTCATGACAAAATAAATACACAAGTAGGAAGATCTGGCCTTGGTTTCGAGGATCTGGATCCCTACACATGTGAAAAACGATCAACTCTGAATTCTGTTTTCTGTCTAGGACTAAAACAAAAGCCTATGTTTCCAATTTTATATGAACCATCAATTTTTAAAAGACAAAAACTTGAAAATAGTTGTCGTCAACGAAAACTCAAGTTCAAAAACATCGAATATTTTTCTGGAAAAACAAACGTTGATCTGAACAAAATTCAGAAGAAGGACGACATTTTCAGATTTGGTTCAAATGTTCATATAACTTTGAATCCAAAGGCGGATGTCTTTATCCCTTTACAGGCAGAAGAAGAGTTGCGTCGAATGTCACACCCCGCTAAAGCGGAAACACGAGGCGCGACAGCTCTAACGATGACACAGCCACAGATTTAGATAAACAACCATAGGCATTTAGAATATAATAGAAGTTTTACATATTGTTCTTAAAGTAAAATTACAACAATCCATAATTAAAAGAAGTCTTTGCAAAAACGTTCAAGTCTTCACGCGGTACACTTTTGGATCCTTACTAAGCTTTATCTACAGAAGCTTACTTATTACCCCTGAAAAGCATGATAAAAACAAGGTCAACTACAAAGAGTTGGTGAGTTCACAGGTTTTCATATGCACAAAACATTTTTTATGCAGTTTTCAATTCTTGTGGAACGAACGTTCACACCAAGTATAAAATAGTGAAATTTATGAGCATTTAATTAATCCTTGTATTGAGAAACGTGTCAAGGCATAATGTACTCTAGTTCATAGCAAGTATAGAGCCACCACTAAACCTTTCGACCACACAAAAATATCTTTTTATAATTCTACCTTAGCGGTGGGACTAAAACCCCACATATGTAGAACCTTCGTTTTTATAGGTATAGTGTACCCCTACCTGTAGTTTCTAGGTGGGATTGCTATCCACACCCCTACTTTGTCGGTTTTTAGGTGGGATTGTCCGTCCAAATAGCGCTATCCACAAATACCCTCGGCTCCTCACTTGAGTTAATAGTAGTGTAAAAACTTTTATGTTACATTTTACTCAAATACAAACTACTAGTGTACATGCCTTAGTGCTCATATCAACAATTTCACATTCTTTTACATAAATCAGTCATTATTCAACTTTAAACATGCTTTTCACCCCAAAACATATAAAACATTAAAAGAGGGGCTGTGAATACTCACCTTCTAGCAAATGCTTCCAGTTAAATACAAGAGACGTCCGCTTGACGCCTAACGCTTTCCTATCAAAGCAAAATACACAAATGACCACTTATATGACTAACGATTACTAAGAGAATGCTTATAAGTCCTTATATGTCCAACTTGATTATCTATAGTCTCGTTATACATAATGCACATATGCTCTTTAATATGATAATTTATACCGAAAATGTAACATTATAGTCCTTCAAAGGAATAAAATTCATAAAATCAAACATTTAAGCATTTTCATTTTCTGACAGAAACTATAGGTCTTAAAAATGGTCAGTTTTGAGTAATATTCAAAATGATAAAATTTCCCATATTTTTATATATGATACCTTACTGAGTTAAGGTCGGTTTGACCAAACTTCATGCTCTAAAAAGATGTAAAAAGGGTTCAAATACTTTACACAAAACTATGTGAGACAGCAGATATGGCAGATTACACACTGTTAGTAAAACAACCATTTGAGGAGTTCTACTAAATGTTTTTGAGAAATTCCAGTTGGAATGTAAACATAACACATAGAGGGAACTTATAAAAGAAGAATCACTCAATTTGGATGAGTTATGAAGGAGATATGACACCTCAAAGTTGCATGCACACATCTGTCATTTATTGACAGATTGCACTTTCAACTTAAATAAGTTGGTTAATACCTCAAAACTTCATATTTTTGAATGAGACCAAATGCATTTGAGAGCTAACTCAGTATATTGAATTCCAAAAGAAAAATCAAGTGATTTGGATGATTATTTAGAGAGTTATTGTTGTTTAAAGAAGGGTTTACCTACTGAAAAACTCCCAGATGCACATCCAACTTGTTTTGAGTGTTTGGGGGGGTCAAAACTCAATGTTTTTGAGAGAGACCACTTGGATTAAAACCCCAACTCAATAAATAAACTTTTAGAAGAAAAATCATGTCTTTTGAACAAGAAATTTTACAAGAAATGGGCGATATAATCACTGATGTATAATCTGTCAGCACCAAAAAAGCATTTTTATGAACCAATCCACCATGCAAATGTGTTTTTGCTTAGATTTATTGTGTTCTATGTGTTTGGGTCATAGATTATCACTATCATAGATATGTTTCACATATCTTTGTGTATAATCTCCCCTTAGAATTAACAAATTCATGGATGGTTGAAAACAACAAAGAACACCAAAAAAATAGGGTTTTCAACAAAATTTGTAAGAAATGATGAGGGTAAAGTTGTTACCTTGTTTAATTGATGACTAGAGCTTCAAGGCTTTGATGAATATTGATTTTTGATGATGAAATGAGCTTCAATTTGGCTGGAGTTTGGATGAAGGAGATGCTCTTGGAGTGTCCCTTGAGTTTTTAGAGAGAGAGAAGAGAAAATCTTGATTTTGAAATGTAAAAATGAGGGATTTTAGAAAAAAAAATTGTATTTATATGTGGGGTATGGGGGGAGGCCGGCCATGGGGGCCCAAAACCATGGTGTTTCATATATTTGTTTTATTAAATTAAATAAATGTAAGGCCCAAAATGTTTTAAAATGTCATTTTTCTCAATTTTGACCTTTTTCCTCAAAATGCAAGCCCAAAAGTGGTTAAATTCTATAAAAATAAAAGTTTTATATTTAAAACACTAAAACTATATATTTTATGTAATTTGGATATAAATTAGAGCATTTGGCACTATATAGGACGTTTCAGATAATTACGGGTCCGAACCGGACTTTCTAAGCAACTATCGGGAACTCTAGAAATTTTTCGGCCAATCAAATCTAACTAACTCCGATTCTTATAACTTATCTAAAATAACACTAACAAGGGCTTAATAAATACTAATCTAGAAGTTTAAATTTGACGGATGTCACAGTCTCCCCCTGTTAGAGGAATTTCGTCCCGAAATTTAATGACTGCTACTTCCAATGGATTTCTTTGCAAATAAATGATGATATTTGCCTTTCATGAAATCCTCTTGCTTCCAAGTAAATTCCAGCCCATACTTTGAGTTCCAACGAACTTTTATAATCGGAATCTTATTATGCCTTAATCATTTGACCTCTCGGTCAGCACTTCAACTGGTTCTTCCATAACGCGCATTTGTTCATTGACTTGAATCTCCTCCAATGGTAATACTAACGATTTGTCAGATAGGCATTTCTTGAGATTCGATACATGAAATGTATCATGAATGGCACTGAGCTCTTGTGGTAACTTTAACTTGTACGCCACTGGCCCGATTCTTTCAAGTATTACAAATGGGCCAGTGTATTTAGGACCCATCTTGCCTCTCTTCTTGAAGCGTACTAGTCCTTTCCTTGGTGATACTTTCAGAAGCACTTTATCACCTACTTGGAACTCTAACGGCTTTCTCCGACTATCCGCATAATTCTTTTGACGATTTCTTACTGCCTTGAGCCTTTCCTTGTTAATTGAGATCTTGTCAGTGGTTTCTTGGATGATATCAGGACCGGTCAGTTGCCTGTCACCAATTTCCAACCAACTAAGTGGTGATCTACACTTGCATCCGTATAAGGCTTCGTATGGCGCACACTGAATGTTGGTGTGGTAGCTGTTGTTATAGGAGAACTCAACAAGTGGCAGGTGGGTATCCCAACTCCCACCTAAATCTATTACGCACGCACGCAACATATCCTCTAGCGTTTGAATGGTTCTCTCTGATTGTCCATCTGTTTGAAGATGATATGCAGTGCTCAAATCCAATTGCGTACCCAATGCTTTTTTTGGAGTGATTGCCACAATTGTGACGTAAAACGAGTACTTCTATCCGAGAGAATAGAAATAGGTACCCCATGACGGGAAATGACTTCATTAATGTAAATTTGTGCACGTTTTTTTTTTCCATACTGCAATCTTCACGAATGGGAATGAAATGAGTTGATTTTGTAAGTCGATCTACTATAACCCATATAGAATCATATCCTTTCCCAATTCTGGGTAGCTTGGTTACGAACTCCATGGTTATTTGCCCCATTTCCATTGGGGAATTTCGAGTTGCTGAAGTAGACCGGCTAGTTTCTGATGTTCGGCCTTGACTTGAGCACAGGTTAAGCACTTGTTTACGCACAAAACAATGTCTTTCTTCATTCCTGGCCACCAGTATTATTCCTTTAGGTCTTTGTACATCTTATCCGCTCCTGGGTGAACCGAATATCTCAATGGGCTTCATCCAAAATGGTTGATCGTATATTACTAACCTTTGGTACCTAAACTCTATTTTCAAGGTAATGTACCCCATCGGACTTTGTTTGAAATTTATTTTCCAAGTGATGTAGGGTCTCGTTCTTCAGATTCTCTATTTTCAACGATTCTTCTTGTGCTTCAAGAATTTGAGCTTTTAAACTCGTCTAAACAAACATTCCCATAGCTCCTACTCTTGACGGTTTTACTCTTTCTTTTCTACTTAATGCATCGGCTACTACGTTAGCCTTGCCCAGATGGTACTTTATTTCACAATCATAGTCACTAAGTAACTCAACCCATCTTCTTTGCCTCATATTGAGCATCTTTTGATCAAGGATGTGTTGAAGGCTTTGTGATCGGTGAAAATGGTGTATTTAGTGCCGTAAAGATAGTGTCTCCAGATTTTAAGTGCGAACACCACCGCTCCTAACTCCAAGTCACGGGTGGTGTAATTCTTCTCGTGAACCTTCAGTTGTCTTGATGCATATGCAATAACCTTGTTTTTTTTTGCATTAGTACGTATCCCAATCCTTGATGTGAAGCATCGCAGTAAATTATAAAGTTATCCATTCCTTCTGGAAGTGTGAAAATCGATGCATTACATAACTGGTGCTTAAGTGTCTTGAATGCTTCCTCTCGTTTTTCTCCCCAATTGAATTTCTTGTCCTTTTGGGTTAGTGTCGTCAGTGGTTGCGATCTTGGAGAAATTTGCGATAAATTGCTGGTACTAGCCTACCAATCCAAGAAACTAACGAATCTCTGTTGGTGTCTTCGGGGCTTCCCAGTTTTTAATGGCTTCAATCTTAGCCGCATCGACATGAATTCCTTTCTCATTTACTACATGGCCAAGAAAGTGTTCATCACGAATCCAGATTTCGCATTTGTAGAACTTGGCGTACAACTTTTCATTCTTGAGCAATTCTAGTATCAACCTCAGGTGTTGTTTCTGCCCCTTCTTATCGCGAGAGTAAATGAGTATGTCATCTATGAACACGATCACGAACTTGTCTAGATATGGTCGACATACTCTATTTCAAGTCTATGAAGACTGCTGGTGCGTTTGTTAATCCAAAGGGCTTAACTAGGAACTCATAATGGCCGTAGCGAGTCTTAAAAGCCGTTTTGGGAATATCCTCTACACGGACCCTCATTTGATGATACCCCGATCGAAGATCGATCTCTGAGAAGTATGTAGCACCTTGTAGTTGATCAAATAAGTGATCTATTCGAAGAAGTGGGTATCGGTTCTTGATAGTCAACTTATTGAGTTCTCTATAGTCGATGAACATTTGGAAAGACCCATCCTTCTTTTTAACAAATAAAACTGGAGCTCCCCAAGGTGAAGAGTTAGGCCTAATGAATCCTTTATCGAGCAGCTCTCGAAGTTGTTCGATAATTCCTTCATTTATGATGGTGCCAAATCATAAGGTGATTTCGCCACAAAGTGCGACTCTCCTGAAATTGAGTCAATGTGGAATTCAACTTGTCTTGGTGGGGGTAATCCGGCAACTCATCTGGGAATGCCTCAGGAAAATCCCGTACTATCGGAAGATCTTGAATACTCTTCTGTTTGTTCTTCTTATCCACAACATGAGCCAAAATGCAATGCAGTCCTTTCTCAAATATCTTCGCATCTTCATACACGTCACCATTTTTATTAATATTCC
The DNA here is from genome assembly GCA_036898165.1 of Silybum marianum. Lineage (NCBI taxonomy): Eukaryota > Viridiplantae > Streptophyta > Magnoliopsida > Asterales > Asteraceae > Silybum > Silybum marianum. The sequence goes on along the minus strand of CM072528.1, from coordinate 26,264,210 downwards.
TTCTTGGCTTCTCTCCATGTACTTCAAGAATTCCTCCTTCGAGTAGTGGAACTCGAACGATCTATTCAGAGCAGCAAATTCCAGCTCGGTTGTTGGACAACCAGTCCATACCCACAATTACATCAAAGCTTCCTAACTTCATTGGAGTTAAGTCCATACCAAAGTCCTTTTTGGCCAAATTTAAGGTACCATTCATAATTACGTCTTTGGCTCTACTTTCCTGCCTGATGGTATATTCAATAACGTATACCTTTTTTCAACTTTTGGGATCTTAAATTTACCTTTGGCCTAAATTCTAGTGATACATAACTCCTATCTGCTCCAGAGTCAAATAGTATCTTGTTGCATCTTGTTTGTTTAGGAGAAACGTACCTGTGACCACGTTATGATTCCGACGTGCCTCTTCTATTCTTATAGAAAATGTCTGTCCTCTAGCCTGTCCTCCTTGGTTCCCTTGGTTAGCTCATGTTGCCTGATTCTCGATATTGTTATTGACTGTTACTCTACTCAACCTTGGGCACATATTCCGGAAGTGGTTTTCACTTCTGTACTCAAAACACGCTCTTCTTCCTTCCTGGAGTCCTTTGTCCATCCTATAGTTCTTAGTGTAGTGCCCTATCTTCTTACAAACAAGGCAGGCTCGCATGGTGAGTGTAAAACTTGTTACACTTCGATGTGGGTCCACGATGCTGCCTATGTTCCTGAGGTCCTTACTCCAAAATTTCTTGCTGGTTTCTAATTCCTCCATGAACTACTACCAACCCTCTTTCCTTGCTGAATTCGTTGTGCGGTGAGTTGTGTTATGTTCGGTCTTTAGTGTTCAGGATTCTCTCCCATGTTGCATAAGGATCTCCTTGTAGGCAAGATTTTAGAAACATATTTGGAAGAAAAAAAAAATTGGTTTGATTAAAGATTTGTACAACCTTGATTGTAAAACTGTTTATTAAAAAAAATTAGTTGTAGAGTTTTGATGTTTCAAAAATTTGAGAATTTAAATTTACAATAAGTGATCATGTCACTTTAAAAGTTTGCATAAGAGAACTTGTTCATCAAAATTCAAATATTACAAAGAACATCACAAAAAAAAAAATCGATACCACATGATCTTAAAGTACGAGTAAACATTCACGGAAATCCAAATTACATAATTCATAAATGAAAATGTTTGCAAGGGGATCACGTCAGCAAAAACAAGCAAGGATCAGGACTAGTAATACCAACACTGTCACCATAACACTGGCCATCAAGCACACAACTTCCACTCTTCTTGCAGTCTTCCTGGCTGCTTTGGCGTTTTACCACGCCCGAGTTGAACACTCGTACACAAGGTCAGCCAGTTCCACTAAACCTGTCAATGACTGTCCCTGCTAATACCCTAGCTACGCAGTCATGGATATCTAGTGACATGGCATGCATATACCGAGCCTCTTCCCGGTTCATGCCGAGCAGGTATCCTATTGGTACTACTTTTACCACCGGGGGTGTCCTAGTGTGGGGTTGCATTGACGTTAGTGCTACTCTCCTAGGAACTCATATCCCTTTTTTTTAGCAGTTTCCCTAGTCCGTACCCAGTTCGTTTCGGGATTTGTTGATGCGAGTTGAGGTAATGCTGAAGCGGGTGATGCTTCAAGTTGGTTGTTCTGCCTCCTTTCACTAGTAATTTCCCTCTCGGGATTAGTGTTGCTGTGGGATGGATTGCTGCGGGGACGTCCGGTAACATATCCCGATTTGTCGGCTGAGTACTCCACGCTAGAAGAAGACGAGGATGATGATGATGACATCGTGATACTGAGATACGAACAATTCTTAGAGTCTACGTACGCAGGTAGTTAATAGTGTACCTAATCTCTAGGCGCATGAGTGTAGATGGCTATACTACACTATTGGCTAGTCATACAAGGCGTAATTTTTGTAAATATATATATATATATAAATCATTTTGAACATACTCTTACTATAACTATTTCTAGTTTGTATGCATCGTCCCTTAATCAAACAAAGGTGATCAGACTCTGTTTAATTGAGGTCCAATAATACACCCCAGACTCAGTCATAATAATACTATGTTTATAATCTTTGATTGTTGTTTTTGGCTATAGTTGAGGCTTTCCAAAGGAAAACCAACTTTCTCTATAACCTATGGCTCTGATACCAAATCTGTCACACCCCGCTAAAGCGGAAACACGAGGCGCGACAGCTCTAACGATGACACAGCCACAGATTTAGATAAACAACCATAGGCATTTAGAATATAATAGAAGTTTTACATATTGTTCTTTAAGTAAAATTACAATAATCCATAATTAAAAGAAGTCTTTGCAAAAACGTTCAAGTCTTCAGGCGGTACACTTTTGGATCCTTACTAAGCTTTATCTACAGAAGCTTACTTATTACCCCTGAAAAGCATGATAAAAACAAGGTCAACTACAAAGAGTTGGTGAGTTCACAGGTTTTCATATGCACAAAACAGTTTTTATGCAGTTTTCAATTCTTGTGGAACGAACGTTCACACCAAGTATAAAATAGTGAAATTTATGAGCATTTAATTAATCCTTGTATTGAGAAACGTGTCAAGGCATAATGTACTCTAGTTCATAGCAAGTATAGAGCCACCACTAAACCTTTCGACCACACAAAAATATCTTTTTATAATTCTACCTTAGCGGTGGGACTAAAACCCCACATATGTAGAACCTTCGTTTTTATATGTATAGTGCACCCCTACCTGTAGTTTCTAGGTGGGATTGCTATCCACACCCCTACTTTGTCGGTTTTTAGGTGGGATTGTCCGTCCAAATAGCGCTATCCACAAATACCCTCGGCTCCTCACTTGAGTTAATAGTAGTGTACAAACTTTTATGTTACATTTTACTCAAATACAAACTACTAGTGTACATGCCTTAGTGCTCATATCAACAATTTCACATTCTTTTACATAAATCAATCATTATTCAACTTTAAGCATGCTTTTCACCCCAAAACATATAAAACATTAAAAGAGGGGCTGTGAATACTCACCTTTTAGCAAATGCTTCCAGTTAAATACAAGAGACGTCCGCTTGACGCCTAACGCTTTCCTATCAAAGCAAAATACCCAAATGACCACTTATATGACTAACGATTACTAAGAGAATGCTTATAAGACCTTATATGTCCAACTTGATTATCTATAGTCCCGTTATACATAATGCACATATGCTCTTTAATATGATAATTTATACCGAAAATGTAACATTATAGTCCTTCAAATGAATAAAATTCATAACATCAAACATTTAAGCATTTTCATTTTCTGACAGAAACTATAGGTCTTTAAAATGGTCAGTTTTGAGTAATATTAAAAATGATAAATTTCCCATATTTTTATATATAATACCTTATTGAGTTAAGGTCATTTTGACCAAATTTCATGCTCTAAAAAGATGTAAAAAGGGTTCAAATACTTTACACAAAACTATGTGACACAGCAGATATGGCAGATTACACACTGTTAGTAAGACAACCATTTGAGGAGTTCTACTAAATGTTTTTGAGAAATTCCAGTTGGAATGTAAACATAACACATAGAGGGAACTTATAAAAGAAGAATCACTCAATTTGGATGAGTTATGAAGGAGATATGACACCTCAAAGTTTCATGCACACATCTGTCGTTGATTGACAGATTGCACTTTCAACTTAAATAAGTTGGTTAATACCTCAAAACTTCATATTTTTGAATGAGACCAAATGCATTTGAGAGCTAACTTAGTATATTGAATTCCAGAAGAAAAATCAAGTGATTTGGATGATTATTTAGAGAGTTATTGTTGTTTAAAGTAGGGTTTACCTACTGAAAAACTCCCAGATGCACATCCAACTTGTTTTGAGTGTTTGTGAGGGGTCAAAACTCAATGTTTTTGTGAGAGACCACTTGGATTAAAACCCCAACTCAATAAATAAACTTTTAGAAGAAAAATCATGTCTTTTGAACAAGAAATTTTACAAGAAATGGGCGACAGAATCACTGATGTATAATCTGTCAACACCAAAAATGCATTTTTATGAACCAATCCACCATGCAAATGTGTTTTTGCTTAGATTTATTGTGTTCTATGTGTTTGGGTTATAGATTATCACTATCATAGATATGTTTCACATATCTTAGTGTATAATCTCCCCTTAGAATTAACAAATTCGTGGATGGCTGAAAACAACAAAGAACACCAAAAAAATAGGGTTTTCAACAAAATTTGTAAGAAATGATGAGGGTAAAGTTGTTACCTTGTTTAATTGATGACTAGAGCTTCAAGACTTTGATGAATATTGATTTTTGATGATGAAATGAGCTTCAATTTGGCTGGAGTTTGGATGAAGGAGATGCTCTTGGAGTGTCCCTTGAGTTTTTAGAGAGAGAGAAGGGAAAATCTTGATTTTGAAATGTAAAAATGAGGGATTTTAGAAAAAAAATTGTATTTATATGTGGGGTATGGGGGGAGGCCGGCCATGGGGGCCCAAAACCATGGTGTTTCATATATTTTTTTATTAAATTAAATAAATGTAAGGCCCAAAATGTTTTAAAATGTCATTTTTCTCAATTTTGACCTTTTTCCTTAAAATGCAAGCCCAAAAGTGGTTAAATTCTATAAAAATAAAAGTTTTATATTTAAAACACTAAAACTATATATTTTATGTAATTTGGATATAAATTAGAGCATTTGGCACTATATAGGACGTTTCAGATAATTACGGGTCCGAACCGGACTTTCTAAGCAACTATCGGGAACTCTAGAAATTTTTCAGCCAATCAAATCTAACTAACTCCTATTCTTATAACTTATCTAAAATAACACTAACAAGGGCTTAATAAATACTAATCTAGAAGCTTAAATTTGACGGATGTCACATCGAAGCTTTGAAAAAGATATTTTATCCACTCTGGATGAATGCTTCAAATTTGAAAAAATTCAAAAACTCTTTTCAGCAAACAATCCAAAGATAGTTCCATGTTCTTTTATAGACTTAAATCCTTCTGAATCTCAAGACAGTTTTAAAACTATTACATATCCTTGGGAACACGATGATCAAGATGATGATTTCTTTAATTCAGAAAAATATCTCTCAAATCTCTCAAATCATTTTCCTTTAATTCAGAAAAGAATTTGAGTGACCACCAGAGTGATTCTGCCCATCCAGACCTCTTAATTCAAGAAGGTACAGAAGATGTCCATAGAGACACATTTGAGCGAATTTCTCCACGATCCCCACGGGTACCCACATCTCCTGAGATAGATGCCAACACCTCTACACTCATTGAAAAAGGACAACCCAGTCCAATCCTCTCAAAAGGGTGATAATGATAATATAAGAGTTCATTCGCCCCAGAACTCGATTTTTATGAAAGCATAGACTGTTATGGAAAGCATTAACATCGATTTTTATGATCAAACTCAACTAACTTCTGAGTATTCTACTTCTGAACTTAAACTTAACACCGTAAGTTCTGAATATCTTTCAGGAACCAGAGAATCTGAAATAGATGCTATTTTTCAAGATTTTATGGGCGAAGAGATACTTCCAGAACCAAGACCAATCCCTTCGTCTCCAAGTATTCCAGAAGTTCTTCAAGCTTCTGGAATTATACTTTCTGATCCTGAATCTCCTGCTGAAAGCACTTCAACACCTTATGTCATCCCTGATTTATCAAATGAATGTCCAGAAGTTGCTCATATGCCTTCTGTTTCTGAATCTCTTCCAACAGAAATTTCATCCTCGGAAACAGAAGTACATGCTCAACCAATCACACAATCTCGAATGACAAAATGGGCCAAGTCTCATACTCCAGACCTTATCATTGGCAATCCCTCTGCAGGTGTTTAGACAAGATCTGCTACTACAAATGAAGCTTTCTTTGTAAATTTTCTGAGTATGATTGAACCAAAGCATGTTCATGAAGCTTTACAAGAACCCAGTTGGGTATTAGCTACTCAAGAAGAATTGCTACAATTTGAAAGAAACAAAGTTTGGAACCTCGTTCCTCTGCCAAAGAACAAAGTAGTGACTGGAACTAAATGGGTTTTCAGAAACAAGAAAGATGAAGATAGCATCGTGATCAGAAATAAAGCTCGACTGGTTGCTAAGGGGTATTGTCAAGAAGAAGGAATCGATTACGATGAAACCTTTGCCCCTGTAGCAAGACTTGAGGCGATACGACTATTTCTGGCTTTCTCTGCTTACAAGAACTTTAAAGTCTATCAAATGGATGTTAAATCATTTCTGAATGGATATCTCAAAGAAGAAGTGTATGTTGAGCAACCTGCTGGATTTAAAGATGCTAAACATCCAGAATATGTCTATCTCCTTGACAAAGCGTTATATGGTCTAAAACAAGCACCTAGAGCATGGTATGAACGTTTATCTACGTTTCTGATCAGTAAAGGCTATGAAAAAGGTAAAATTGATACTATTGTGTTCATCAAAAGAGCCAAAGGTATGCTCACTGTTGTTCAAATTTATGTGGATGATATAATATTTGGTTCTACTCATCAATCAGAAGTTGATCTGTTTTCTAAGTTAATGGAACAAGAATTGGAAATGAGTATGATGGGAGAACTAACGTTCTTTCTAGGACTCCAGGTTAAACAAATGCCTCTGGCATTTCCATAAATCAAGCTAAGTATGTCTCTGATATGCTTAAAAAGTTTCATCTTCAAAATTCCTCACCTATGAAAACTCCCATATCACCCAATACAAAACTAGGCCCTGATCCTTCTGGAAATTCAGTAGACGTTAAGGGTTATAGATGTATGATTGGATCACTTCTATATCTAACTGCTAGTAGACCAGATATTATGTTCGCCACTTGCCTCTGTGCTCGCTATCAAGAGAATCCAAAAAATCACATTTGGCTGCTGTTAAACGAATTTTTAGATATCTCAAGGGATCTCCATCTCTTGGTCTATGGTATCCAAAGAATTCTGGATTTGATTTAATAGCCTATACTGACTCTGATCATGCAGGTTGCAAGTTGGATCAAAAAAGTACCTTTGGCAGCGGTCAACTTCTGGGTAACAGACTCGTAAGTTGGATATTCAAGAAGCAGAACTGTGTATCAACATCCACAACAAAAGCTGAGTATATTGCTGTTGCAGTTGCTGTTCTTAGGTAATCTGGATGAAGACTCGGCTCAGAGACTACAGTTTAATATACGACAAGATCCCTATCCTGTGTGACTTAGAGAGTGCTATTGCCATTACTGAAAATCCCGTTCAACACTCCAAAACCATGCTTTGATGTCAGGTATCACTTTATTAAGGATCACGTAGAGAAAGGCACAATCGAAATGTATTTTGTCTTTACTGATTTTCAACTTGCTGACATTTTCACCAATGCTCTGGATGAGTCTCGCTTCAATTTTCTTGTCAGCAAGTTGGGCATGTTAAATATGTAATTTTACTCTATTCTTTGTCTTTCTTAGAATTTAGTCAAGTTACTTATTTCTGTACAACTTTTATTTCGGTTCGAACAACTCAGAAACGTCTAGAAGTCTCTGATTGAAACTGATGGTTTCCTTCAGAAGTACTCAGAAGCCTTTGGACACCTCTGCTCTTCCCATATCTTCTAATTTTTTTTAAGTGTTAACAGCCAAGGTGCACATTTTACACTTACAAAGAGGGCTGAATGCAATCTTCGAGGGGAGTAGTTTGATTTTTTTTGCACAATTTTTTTGAGCAGAATGCAATTTTTGAGGGGGAGTATATTCTCTGTTCAAGGGGGAGCACCTTATGTTTGAGGGAGTGCTTATCAAGTCTAACTTCTTTAAGCATGTCTTCTAAACCTCTTTCCTTATAGATCCAAGTATATGCAAGCACAATGATTATGTCGAATAAAACGATAAGAACACGGATATTAAAGAAGCTTCGTAGTTAGATATCTCACTTATATTGAATATCGGTTACAATAAGATTATCTAATAAGCTCTCTCTAATGATATGAATTAATGTATTCAACTTTTAATTGCTAGTCCTAACCCTCTATTTATATGAATAGAAAATACGGTATAAGGAAACTAGGAGATTAATGCATTATACACTTGCCTTATTTACAAAATAGAATGTTTCCTTATATTTAAACATTAAACATTTCCTAATTAATGACATTGATAACTTTGCACTTTGACCCTTCATGTCTTCAATAATTGTATTCTCGGATACAATATTTTCAGACCTAACAATCTCCCCCTTTGTATTCGAGATTACAATACAGCAAATCAGCACTCTTTTGAGGACGATGAAATTTTGTCAACAAATCACTCTCTTGAATTCTTTTGCTCCCCCTACGAATATGATCTCTTGTAAGCTCCGTAGCTCCCCCTTAACATTAGCATGAAAAGAAAATCGAAGGAGCCGCGATGTCGTAGGCTATAAAACTTTTCGGGTCAAAAAGCATGTCGGGTTAGGTGATGTCGATGAAAAAAGATCTCGGGCCAAGTAGATTCGACAAGAATTGATGTCGGGCCAAGATGAGTCGACGAAAATTTATGTCGGGTCTTAAGCACTCGATAAGTCTTCAACATTATCTTCAGCAGTCGACAAAAATCATTTTACTTCAAAAATCAAGTAAGGAAACTCGACAAAATCAGTCTTTGGCAAATCAACTTTTCTCCCAAATAAGCATGTAGTGTCTTTGGTATACAACCTCTCCCCCTCAGAATGATAAAGGAGAATCCAAATCATTATGAATAACCAAAGACAAAAAAATATTTAACTAATGAAGCGTGTAAAACTAACATACAGAAGCACGTGAAGCAACTGTTATCACTTAAATCAAAATTAATTTTAATTAAGTGGCCTATATGCAGTGTTGGTAGCGGGTTGGCACTGATAGGACTTCCAGTTATCATAGAAGTAAGTGTTAGTCCCCAAGGAGAGATGGCTAACTAAGAGAGGGTTTTGTAGAAGGGGGGGGGGGGTTGAATATAAAACACACAGAATATACTCTTTTTAAATTTTTTTAATATAAATATTAAAAATTTACACACAGGTAGTTTGATGCGGAAAAGAACAAGCACACTATTCTATCAAACTAAACACATAGATAACAGTAATTAACTTATACACTAAGGAAGTTAAAACAATACTGTTATAGCACACAGCTTTGCCACAGTCACACAAATAATCATTTTGAAGATTTGTTGAAAGCGTGAGATTTCTGGGAAGGACTTCATCTCCTTTTATAGTGCCCATGCATGGGATGCATGTGGACAGCTGTCAAGGTTTCATTAGCTGGAAGTTTATCTGCTGGACAAAGGAAGAGACCACTTCCTTTGTACTAGAATAATGGATGAACCATTCCTTGTAGCACGTAATGTCAGATAACTTTATCTTCTTTTCTTCATGCTCTGTGAAGTCCCATCAAACCTTTTAGCTAAAAGACAAATATTTCTTTTATAAGAATAAAATAGAATGTCTTTATTTAAGGCTTGATGCCCAAGTTCTTGCTGGCTCACGTGTCTTGCAATTGATGTGAGTCAAGAACTTATCTCTTTGAAATTGCTAAGTGATCACATCGGTGGATACCTTATAAGGCTGGAATTGATAATTGCACACTTTGCTTGATAAACTTCATCTTTCACTAAATGTTGAAAGTGTACACCCTTGAACTTGTGACTTGAAATCACAGCCTTAGAAAATATACCTGCAATTTCGGTGACCAAGATTATAGTGTCGGTGACCATGACATCAAACTTGATGACCTCATCTTGTTTGATGTCCTTAGTACTTTTGATGACTTTTGAGTGTACCATCGGTGACCCACTATATTGGTGACCCAATCTTGACTTTGGCAAAATGATCTGAATATTGAAGTTAGTTGATACATCCAAAATTCCACTTTTTGATGTACAACCCTTGATTGAATAGTCTTTGACTTTTCAATACTTGAAGCATATTTCAGACCTTCAAAAGAACCTGTAAAAATTCATTCATATAAAGGAAGGTGGTTCATCACCAAATCATCGGTAACCCAACAATCTCCCCCTATTTGATGATGATACCTGTAAGTTAGAAAAGAATTCTTTTTGACCCTTTCTATTTTTCTTTTGGGTTCTTTTGACTCAATTTTTTTTTTGATTTTTTTTTTGTTTTTTTTTAACTGAGTATGTACAGTATAAGTATAAGAATAAATGTAACTATAAGTATGTGCAAAAAAAAAAATATTAACAAGAATTTTTAAGGAAGAAGAGTATGAACTTTTATTAATCAACACACAGCTTTGAAAAATAAAGTTCACACTATATGAAGAATATTCAAGGAGTGGTTTCTCTTCTTTTTAGCTCATCCAAGATAAGCCTAGTAATTCCATAGTCTTCAACCGGAGGTACTCCTAGAATAGCAGAGAGGAAGGAGCTGTCAGCCCTTGGGATATCAGAAGCTCTGAAGAAACCGATGTTTCCAAAGATGTCTTCAAAGAAAACCCCAAGCTCAGAAGTAGTCAGCATGGTTTTCTCCGGGTAAGCAATAGGAGTAGGAATAGAAAGATCTATATCCGAAGCATTTATCCGGATGCCTCTTTCATGAAGCATAACAAAGTGTCCCTTCTTCTTGTTTTTAGGAGCTGTGATGACCTCTCCTTTAAGACCCTGTTGTATGAAGTACATTTGTTGTGCTTCAAGATATGTTACAAGAATATCATTCTCCTTTTGGATGTTGAGCATCTTGATGAAGAGTTTTGTGAGAATATTAAGTACCAGCTCCTTGTACTTGCTTTTGCTCTTGGAGATGCATTTACCAACTTCCATCCACTCAGTCATCCCAAGAACGTCCAACCATTCAGCTTTATATACCTTTGAGAGAGTGTCAGCTCTCTTAAGGGTGACAAGTAACTTTGGAGAATTTTTGGTTGGAGGTTGGATGGTGGCACTGATAATCTTGGAATCATCCTTCCTGTTCTTTAGTCTCCTTTTGAACCACTCCACTTCCTTTGCCTTCTTGGCTTCATCAAGCATCCTTGCAGCTTCAGATTTCTTCTTAATATTTTCAAGCTCATCTTTTTGAGCTTGAAGTGCATCCTTTACCATTGCATGAGTGGCTTCATCTTGAGCCAACTTGAGTACATTTGTCTGATCATACTCAAGTTGTGCTCTAATGGCTTCTTCTTTTTCAGCTTCAGATAATATTACCCCAAGAGGATCGGTCAGTGCAGGGGCAGGCTGAAGTCTGAGAGTATCTGCTTGAGGACTTCTCATTCTTTTCTTCCTCTTTTTCTCTTCCTGTTGATCTTCAAAGGAAACAGACTTCTTTCCTTTGGCCTTCTCTTTTCTCTTCTTTTCTTCTTCAGTTTCAAGGGGTTGAGCACTGATACTCTCCCCCTCAACAGCTGCTTCGGGTAACTCGGTGACCAAAGGAACAGAGACCACCTCTGTGACCACACCACCATCGGTGGCTGTATGAGCCACGTCGGTGGCTGCCACGTCGGTGGCTGGGATGATGGTGACATCGGTGGCTGGCAAGGCAGCGTCGGTGGCTGCTGTTTTGTCGGCGGCTGTGGAGGTGGTAGCATCGGTCTTCTTATTTTTCTCCCCCCTCAGTGGTTGAACCCTTGAAACCCACTGAAGAGAGAAAAGTCTTGATCTTTTCTATATCAGAAGCCCTGGTATTTATTTTTCTTTCAATTCTTTGAAGAACAAATCTGTCTTGTTCCTGAAAGAAGGATCCATCCACATCAAGCTCAATAGTTGGAGAAGAAATTGGAATCTTGTCAATTTTGGTGAGAATAGTGGCAAGAGACTCCATAATGTTCTCTTGAGTAGTAGAAAGAGAAGCCAGTCTTTCCAAGTCTTTGGCTGCTTGGTCTTCCAAAGTTTCCACCCGACGTATAGTGTCACGGGTAAAGCTGGTGAAAGATTGGAGAAGATCATCTCCTTGTTTGGAAGACATGGGAGCAGAAGGTTGAGGCTTTGGCGGTTGATCAGCATCATCATCACTAGAGGAAGAGTAATCCACCAAACCTGTAGGTTTACTTGGGGGGGATTTAGCAGATGTGGGGGAGACACGTTTAGGAGAGTGTCTATGAGGGGATTCCTCAGTAATGGGTTCTTTCACAACCTTGGTACGTACGGGAGACGTATGTGTCCAAGGTGTAGTGTCAGAAAATAGACAATCAGTAAATTGGGATGCTCCATCAAATGCACCTGGTTGTGATGCACTCTCAAGTGGAGTAAGGAAGGGGAGCTGTGAGAGCTCATGGGGTGGAGAAGAGGTACCTTGGATGGGAGATTCCAAGTCATCTTCATCAACTAAAGAAAAAGTTGATGATGAAATAATAGGGATGTCCCTTTTTACAACCATGTCCTTTTGGGAGGGCATGGAGGAGCTAGGTTGGGTTAACTGGTCCTTGGGTCGGGTTGGAATCTTTTCAACACTTACTAACTATTGGGAGTTAGTAGGTGGCTTGTGAGGTGAGACCCTTTGGGTACCCTTAGACTTCTTTGAGGAAGTATTTGGGGGGCTTTTAGAGTGTCTCCGCTTTTGGGACTTAGATGCTTGGGTAGAAGCTAAAGGTTCTTTTGGCTTCGTAGCATCGGTGGGTGCGGAGGTAGATGTGCCCGACGCTTTGGATCTCTTACGAGATTTGGGCACATCAGTTACTCTAGGTGCAGAAGGAGTAGAAGACATACCTGAGGTCCTTTGCAGACGGGGCTCATTTTCTCCCCAAGATAGAGTTGCATTCCTTGCAAACTCAACCATAGATGGTCGGAGAGGGTTGTCTGATGCTAAGACAGCCTTTTTCATAATCTGTTTTCCCACTTGATGAAGAGGGATATCATATATGATGTCATCTCTTTTCTCTAGTTTATCTGCCAACTTTGCATGAATAATAAGAGAGAAAAGTCGCTGAAATGGTACCTGAGGACGTCGGATGGTAGAGAAGGAGGAGATCATTTCATTAAAGAAATAGCTTGCAAAGTCTATCCTCCTTTGAAAAATTAAAGCATGTGCCAATTCTTGCGCAGAATCAGATGAGCAAAAAGGAAGTTCCATATGTTTCCCATATTCTTGCGCAGTAAAGTACCTGGACCCTTTGACTTTGAGCCCTTTTTCTCTTCCAAATAGTTCAACACATCAACCACCATTTGGTGTTCATTTCCAAGAGGAAAAGGTTCATAGGAATCATAAGCAGGAAGCTTGAGAATGCTTCTAACATCTTCCACATTGAAGATCACATCATGTTCATCATTACTTAGAACAGATGCATGAATTTGATCCGATGAAGCATCAAATGTGCAAGTCAACCAAAAGTTTCCAAGAAGAAACTTACTCATTTTGGGTTTAGCTGTGATTGCATATTGTAGAGGGCATCTCTGAAGAAACCATCAAACATCATTGTACTCTGGATGAGCATTGTCAACTCCTATTCTTCCAAAGTAATTGCATGCAGGAAAGGAGAGAGGTCCAAATGTCATTGTTTGTTCTTCTGAAGTTCTTGAAGGAGAAGCCATTGAAGAGGATGGGAGTTGCAGGTTTGAAGTTTTTGCTTTTGAAGGAGAAGGAGAGTGGGTGCGAGAAAGGTGGTGAGGTAGTGGGGGAAGAGGTTATATATGAGAGGGAAATTTCAATTTTCAAAAATAATGATTACTTTTGGTGATTGAAAGGTCAGAATTTTAAGGGTTTTTAGGGTTGAATTCGGCGCATGGTCTAACATTGATGATGTCATTTGGGATAAGAACAAAGAATCTTGCTTATCAAGAGTGGTAAGTCAAGAGTTATCTTTAAGGGGTTAAGAATGTGAAGGGTTGTAACGGTTACCTCGGTGAGTAGAAGAAAGTTGGTGGATTTGTAAACGTCGTTGACCTGAGAGACAGGGATAACCGACGTTAGTGAATGACGTCAGTTGATGACGTCGGTGGCTTAGGAGACGGACAACATCGGTGGTTAGAGACACAAAGTGTGAGCGTCGGTGGTTGGTCTGAAAGTGAGACACGTCGGTGGGTGTAGTGGATGACGTCGGCGGGTGACGTAAGCAAGACGTCGGTGGTTCGATGTGGCAACGGTGGTCGTCGGTGTCGGTGGTTCGATGTGGCAGCGGTGGTCGTCGGCGTCGGAGGCACGTGAAGAGGAATGTCGTCGATGGTTCTTGACGTCGGTGAATGGTGGCAAGGGCCGACATTGGTAGATGGTGGCTTGAAGGTGGTTTCGTCGGTGGCTGAGAACAGGGATCGCTGTCGGTGGGTCGGCGACCGTCGGTGGCTAAGGTGTTCGATGGAGGATTTCTCGATGGTTTAAAAACGGTGGCTTGTGGTTGATTTCGGTGGGTTAGTGGTGGATCACGGTGGTGATGGATGGTGGCGGTGGATAGGGTTAGGGTTTTGAGAGAATATAGTGAGGAAGAAAGAGAGAGAGATACCGTGGGTGACCTAGTCACCGACATTTAGGTATATATATATTATTATTATAAATATTTATATATATATATATGACTTATATAAAAATATAGTATATATAAATATATAATATTCATAAATGAATATAATATATGTACATATAATATATAAATATATATAAACATGTAAATATATAAATATATATCATATATATATATATAACATACATAAATGTATATCATATATACATACACATAATATATAAATATATATGTATATGTTAGTCTATATTTATCATACCTAATTCGCCGATGAGGAACTTGAACCTTTGCTTCATCAACGGGCTTTGTGAACAAATCAGCTAATTGATAATTAGTGGGAATGAAATGAAGTTCCACATCACCTTTAGAGACATGATCTCTTATAAATTGATACCTGATATCAATGTGCTTAGATCTTGAATGAAGCACAGGGTTGTTTGCAATGGCTATCGCACTTGAGTTGTCACACATTATTGGGATTTTTGAGAAAATCTTATTATAATCACACAACTGATTTTTCATCCACAATATCTGTGCACAACAACTTCCAACAGCCACGTACTCTGCTTCAGCAGTAGATGTAGACACCGAATGTTGTTTCTTACTTGACCAGCTCACAAGCTTTCTACCAAGTAACTGACAACTTCCAGTTGTACTTTTTCTGTCTATTTTTGAACCTGCAAAATCAGAATCAGAGTACCCGATGAGATCGAAACCTGAGTCTTTGGGATACCAAAGACCCAGATTTATGGTACCTTTCAGATACCGAAAAATCCTTTTCACAGCAGCCAGATGTGATTCTTTAGGATTTGCTTGGTATCGGGCACACAGACAAGTAGCAAATATAATGTCAGGTCTACTTGCAGTTAGATAAAGAAGGGATCCTATCATGGCTCTATAATTTGTAATATTAACAGAAATGCCATCAGGATCAGAAAAGAGTCTAAGAGGAGGAGCCATAGGAGTTTTCATGGTAGAGCAAGTATCAAATTGAAACTTTTTCAGAAGATCCTTAATGTATTTACTTTGATTTATGAAAATACCTTCTGGAGACTGTTTTACTTGCAAACCAAGAAAGAAAGTTAACTCCCCCATCATGCTCATTTCATACTCTTTTTGCATGAGAGAGCTAAACTCATCACACAAGGATTAATCGGTGGCTCCAAAAATAATATCATCAACATAGATTTGAACAAGAATGATATTACCTTGTGATTTCTTGAAGAAGAGAGTGTCGTCAACCTTGCCTCGTATATACTTATTTCTAAGTAGATATTCTGAGAGAGTGTCTTACCAGGCACGAGTAGCTTGCTTCAGTCCATACAGAGCTTTATCCAGCCTATACACATGATATGGATGGACTGGATCTTCAAACTCAGGAGGTTGCTTCACATACACTTCTTCAGCTAATTCACCATTCAGGAAGGCACTTTTGACATCCATTTGGAATACCCGAAAATTCTTGTAAGCTACATGGGCAAGAAATATTCGGATAGCTTCCAATCTGGCAACAGGAGCAAAAGTTTCATCATAGTCAATTCCTTCCTCTTGCCGATATCCTTGAGCAACCAGCCTTGCTTTGTTCCTTATGACAGTTCCTTCTTCGTCCATCTTGTTTCGAAACACCCATTTTGTTCCAATAATAGTTTTGTTGGATGGACGAGGAACTAACTTCCAGACTTTGTTTCTCTCAAATTGTGAGAGTTCTTCTTGCATGGCAATTACCCAGCTAGGATCAGCTTGGGCTTCATTTATCAGCTTAGGCTCAACAATAGAAACAAAGTTGACATATAAGCACAAATTGCTTATGCCTCTTCTGGTTTTTACACCAAATTGTGGATCACCTATGATTTGATCTATTGGATGATTCATGGTCCACTTTAATGCAGGAGGTAAGGTAGGAGGTAGAGAAGAGGATGGGGTAGGAATTTGAGATGGTGAAGGTAGGTTAGTGGGAGATATGGTGTTTTGGTGGGTAAGGTCTTCTGTAGAGATAGTTTCAGGAGGTGGAGAAGAAAGAGAGGGTTCTGAAGGTAAGGTGGTGTTTATGGGAGGCTGAGAGGAGTTGCTATCTGGAGGATTGGGTTGAGAGGAGGATGAAATTTCACCAACACATGAATTTATCCATAGGTTTAATTCTTCTTGATCACAAGAAAATGAAGAAGTTTCAAACTCATCAAACTTTACATGCATGGATTCATCTATGCATTGTCTTCTTAGGTTGAAAATTCTGAAGGCTCTTGAGGAGAGAGAATAGCCCATGAAAATTCCATCATCAGACTTCGGATCAAATTTTCCAAGTTGTTCCCTGTCATTTAGCATGTGACAAGCACAGCCAAACACATGGAAGAAGTCAACTGCAGGTTTTCTACCATGGAAAACTTCATAAGGAGTCTTGTCATGCCTTTTGACTATGATAGACCTATTTTGAGTAAAGAATGCAGTTTTAACTACTTCTGCCCAAAAATAGGTTGGCAACTTGGATTCACTCAGCATTGACCTTGCAGCTTCACACAGTGTTCTATTCTCTCTTTCAACAACACCATTTTGCTGAGGAGTGCGTACGGCAGAAAAGTTCTGAGAAATTCCTTTTAGGTCAAAGAAATCTTCCAGAGCAGCATTCTTGAATTCTGTGCCATTATCACTTCTGAAGGACTTCACTAGTTTACCATTCAAATTTTCAATTTTTCTTGTAAACCTGATGATTTCTTCAGCAACATCACTCTTGTGTTTCAGAAAGAACACCCAAGTATATCTAGAGAATTCATCGACGATTACTAGCATATACTTTTTACACCCAGACTGGGTGTGCTTACTGGACCGCACAGATCCATGTGATGCATTTGAAGAGGTTGAGAGATAGAAGAGCATTGTTTTGTTTTAAAGGAAGTTCTGGTGAGTTTTCCTTTTTCACATGCTCCACACAACTTTTCTTTTTCAAAAACTATTTTTGGCATTCCAACAACCAGCTCCTTGTTGGAGAGTTTGTTCAAGGTTTTAAAGTTTAGATGAGAGAACCTTCTATGCCATAGCCAACTTTGTTTGGCTAGTTCTTGAGAGAGGAGACACACAGCTTCTCCTATTGCATTTTCCTTCATGTTGATTATGTATACGTCATTCAGTCGGGTTCCTGCTAGTACAATCTTGTTTAGTACATCAAAGACCAAGCACACACATAGCTGGAACATGACCTTATAGCCCAAATCACATATTTGGCTGATGCTTAGAGGATTATACATTAGCCCTTCAACATGAGCTACTCTGGAGAAAGTGATGGTTCCATTTGAAATGGTACCATATCCTTTGGTGACCCCTTTTCCTTTTCCATTTCTTCCATTTCCGGTCATGTGTCTTGAACACCCACTGTCCATGTACCATATGTGATCTTTATTTGGTACCTGCACCTAGAAACAAATTTAGACTTTTGGTACCCATTTTGAGGTGGGTCCTTTGGGATTAGAAGGCATTTTAGTTTTGCAAGGATCCAAATCTTTTGGGCAATTTTTAGCAAGATGAAGAGTGTTGCCACAATTATAGCATTTCTTTAAAGAAAACGCTTTTTTAAAATCCCTATCATCAAAACTTTGGACAGAGGTTGATGACTGAGAAGAAGAGGGGTGACCGACACCTGGTCTTGGTCCAAGAATACCTTTACCAGAATTTCTTGATTTCTTCAAGTTATTGACCGAGGAATAAAATCAGTAACTATTTGAGATTTCCTTTTAGATGAAAAATTTGATTTAGAAAAAATTTTCTTTTGAGGAGAAAATCTTTTTGGAGAGGGATACTCAGCAACACCAGATGGCTGCTCCTGGGAGTACCTTGACTCATGCAGACTTAAGGAGTTTAAAAGTCTTTGGATAGATTTGGGAGAAGAAGAAGAGCTTGGAAGAGTTGAAACTTTTGAAGACTCAGAAGAGATTTCTTTAGCTTTAACAAAGACTCCAAACTTCTTAGAACTAGATTCTACTTTGAGCATGTCAAGTAGATCTATAGAGTGAACGGAGGTAGAATCCTCAGATGAGTAACCGAAGAGATCATCATCGTCATCGGAAAGGAAACCAGCAGGAAAACCTTGACACTCAGAAGAAGGAAGTGAAAGGTCGAAAGGTTGAGGAACATCTTTTCCATAACCAAGGCCAGACTTATCCTTGCTGGTGATTTGATCTTGAAGGATCCTTTCAAGATTCTTAGAGGATTTAGTCCATTTAGACAGAACCTCTTGTTCCTTTTCAAGAGTGGAAGAGATTTTTGATTTTTCCTCAGAAAGAATGTCGTTTAAATACCTTAGGTTTTCTAGATCAGCTTTCATTTTATCAAAATCTTTTAGTTTGGAAAAGCAGGAGAGGAGTTGATCATTTAGACATTTTAGATGCATATCAGCCTTTTTCTTTTGAATCTTTAAGTCACAGAAGTCAACAGTTAAAGAATCAAAGGCATCAGCCTTTTGATCATCAGAGAGAAAGGTAAAAGGATGTACCTGAGGCTTTGTTCCTGAAGTGGATCCCTCAGCAGATACAAGGGTAGTGTAGAGTGACTTTTCCATGTCTTCCAACTCATCGATTTTGGCCATGAGGCATTTAGTGACATACTCACTCTCACTCTCAGAGGTTTGCTCATCCTCCCAGCAATGAGCCTCAGCAACCAAAGTTTTATTTTTACTTTGGTTTCTTTCTTTTTCTCTCTTGTATTTGGCTTTGTACTTCTTATACCTGGAGGTTTCTTTTGATTCAGAATTTTCTTTAAAGGATTGGCTATTTCTCTCTTCATGCTTCCTAGAAGCTGATTTTGAGAAGTCATGGCCATAAGTAGAAGAAGGTTTGAGAGAAGAGGAAGCTTTTGATCTGCACTCAGAAGCAAAATGACCTTTCTTTCCACAATTGAAGCATTCTTCATTTGCTTTATCAGAAGAGGATTTTTGAGAAAAAGGTTTTCTATTAAATTTGGAGCGGTTTGAAGAAAATCTTTTATTCTTAAGGTTTCCAGCAAGCATTGCCATACTATCAGAAAGTATGTCAATGGCTGATTCTTCTCCTTCATCATCAGCAGCACTATAGTATGCATCTGACAGATGAGAAGAGTCTTCCTTAATATCTTTTTCAGAATCAGAAGAAGGATAGGTGATTCTAGGAATACAAGAAGAAGATTTTGAATCACCTATCAAAGCAACAGAAGAAGATTTGATATCCTTTATAAGAGATTTTCTCTGGTTCTTAGTTTGTTCATAGTGAAGAAGGGTTCCATAGAGAGCAGTTAAAGGCATTATTTCTAAGTCCTTGGTTTGCTTGATGCAAGTACAGATAGTTTCCCAGAAGTCTGGGAGACAATCCATGAACTTGCAGAGAACTTCTTCATTATCATAAACTCGTCCAAGAACTTTAAGATCATTGAGAAGACAGTTAAGTAGGTAGAAAGAGATTCTCCTTTTTAATGGGAGAAGAGTTCATACTTTCTAACAAGACAGATCCTGTTAGATTTCTTTACTTCTTTGGTGCCTTCATATAAGACACTCAAAGTATCCCACATTTCTTTAGCAGTGGGAAGGTTAAGAAGAGAGTGATACACATCATCAGGAAGGGATACAGCAAGAGCAGATTTGACTTTAGTGTCTAAAGCAACTAGGCGTTTATCATCTTCACTAAGTTGTTTGAAGGTTTGATGATATATCTACCAGTTTTCTCACTTCTTTCATCATCTGACTCTATGTCCTTTCCTTCAGCGTCCTTTTGAGGGCCAAAGCGAGCCCATATTTTAGGAACAATAGGTCCCTCACTGAGAATGTTGGGATACCTGCAATCGATCTCTTCCAAGAATAATAGCATGCGATTTTTCCATAACCCAAAGTTATTTGGGTTGAACCTTGGAGGTTTGGCCAAGGATCCTAAATCATATGTATTACTGGAAGAGGTCTGCAAGGTACCATCAACATTTGAGGTAGTAGCTATCACAGATCTGGTTTATTGAATTAAACCAACTGCTCTGATACCACTTGTTAGTCCCCAAGGAGAGATGGCTAACTAAGAGAGGGTTTTGTAGAAGGGGGGGGGGTTGAATATAAAACACACAGAATATACTCTTTTTAATTTTTTTAATATAAATATTAAAAATTTACACACAGGTAGTTTTATGCGGAAAAGAACAGGCACACTATTCTATCAAACTAAACACACAGATAACAGTAATTAACTTATACACTAAGGAAGTTAAAACAATACTGTTATAGCACACAGCTTTACCACAGTTACACAAATAATCACTTTGAAGATTTGTTGAAAGCGTGAGATTTCTGGGAAGGACTTCATCTCCTTTTATAGTGCCCATGCATGGGATGCATGTGGACAGCTGTCAAGGTTTCATTAGCTGGAAGTTTATCTGCTGGACAAAGGAAGAGACCACTTCCTTTGTACTAGAATAATGGATGAACCATTCCTTGTAGCACGTAATGTCAGATAACTTTATCTTCTTTTCTTCATGCTCTGTGAATTCCATCAAACCTTTTAGCTAAAAGACAAATATTCCTTTTATAAGAATAAAAGAGAATGTCTTTGTTTAAGGCTTGATGCCCAAGTTCTTGCTGGCTCACGTGTCTTGCAATTGATGTGAGTCAAAAACTTATCTCTTTGAAATTGCTAAGTGATACATCAAACTATGTATCACATCGGTGGATACCTTGTAAGGCTAGAATTGATAAGTGTACACTTTGCTTGATAAACTTCATCTTTCACTAAATGTTGAAAGTGTACACCCTTGAACTTGTGACTTGAAATCACAGCCTTAGAAAATATACCTGCAATTTCGGTGACCAAGATTATAGTGTCGGTGACCATGACATCAAACTTGATGACCTCATCTTGTTTGATGTCCTTAGTACTTTTGATGACTTTTGAGTGTACCATCGGTGACCCACTATATTGGTGACCCAATATTGACTTTGGCAAAATGATCTGAATATTGAAGTTAGTTGATACATCCAAAATTCCACTTTTTGATGTACAACCCTTGATTGAATAGTCTTTGTCTTTTCAATACTTGAAGCATATTTCAGACCTTCAAAAGAACCTGTAAAAATTCATTCATATAAAGGAAGGTGGTTCATCACCAAATCATCGGTGACCCAACAGTAAGTTATAAAACTAACTTCTCAAACTGTTCCGGCATAAACACGAAGATATGCAATGTGAATCACAAAGACTCGTGCAATGTGTAGAAAGAATTTATGCATTAAATGCTAATTTCAAGGCTCAAAATGTGAAAATACATTTTACAGACTCAATGTGCATTGAATGTGAAGTTCGGAGACCGGAGGTGTGTCTTCCATTTTCAATATCTTAATCTTCCGAGTGAAGAAAAGATAGCAGATATGCTCATTCTCCGTGATATATGAAACAAATATCTTTTGTGAGATATTTGAGTTGCTGGGTGAGGTGACATGAGTTATCGACATTGGGTCCATGTCTATTTCAATATTCATCTCCAAAGAGTCGAGAATGAATAGATTGTGTGGCTTCCCGGATAACTGTTTAGGCTTGTTGAAGACCAATTTTCTTTGAAGTCTTGTCACACCCTCACATTTTTATTTTATCTCACAAGCACTTAATTTTATTTTAATCATTCCCTTTCAGGATATCTAACCTAGGGATGTGTTTCATGGGTAGGTCCTTCCGGCTTTGGATTGACCATAGAAACTTCTAATTCCTATCACACTCAATGATTCGAAACATGGAAGTCCGAGTTCTAAACTGATGTATTCAGAAGTCATAATGCAATGTAAAACGAGTTAAGAGCAGGTCCATAGCTGAAATACTATGAAACTAATTAAATGGAAAAATGTGGTACTCCCCTCAAATGTAGCATAACCTTTTGAAAGATTGTCATGTGATGTGAATATTCAGAATTTAGCACACACATGACGTACCTACAAAAACAGATTAAAAAGATTTTGGTACCCAAGCTTTGTTGGGTCCTCGGAGGTTAGCTTTTGATGCAATAAATGGGGAAGTGGGGATATTGTATGTACCATACAATTTATGATCAAACCTTTGATTGACATAATGAGAGTTGTAAGAAGAATGCATGTTAGGAAAACAACCATAATCATAAGAGAAAGAATTTAATTGCATAAAGTCATTGACACCGCAACTCGAGCAACAAATTTTATTCCGAGAAAAATGAATTAAATGTTTAACAGAACGAATCGTGCAAGGAAATTGAAAATTTCGATTGGTTCTTTTAACATTAGGAAATTTTGAATAATAAGAGTTGTCGTTATTGTGAGATGATGACTTCGGAGCACTTTTGCCTTTTTCGACCCAAACTTGCTTTAAAGTTCAAAGTTGAACCACGTTTAACATTTTTCACATAATGAGAATTGATGGGTTTGGAAAAGTGAGTTTGATCCTTTTGGCTAGTGGAACACTCATTCGGATCCGCTGGAAGTAAAACTGATTCGATTGGCTTTTTGCCTTTGTCCAAAAACTCAGTATGATTTGGAAGTGTAGGATTGAAGTCAAAATTGGCATTTATGTCATCTAACTGGTCCGTGGATTTAAGGACTGATGAGGAATCAGCGTACTCGTCAAAACGAGGCATTTCCTCAAGAAAGTCTAAGTCATCATCAATTTGGTCCAAAGAATGAGAACATTTTTGTTTAGGAGGAATATAGTTTGGATCTAAATTAAACAATTCCTCGCAATCATCTAAGTAATTGCTAACGAAAGCTTTACACGAAGAAATATTGGAAATAGAATCATTTTCGTGATTGTTGTTTAAATGTAAAGCCTCGTTTTCCAATTTCTGAATTTTTAAAATAAATGCCTCTTTTTCCTTTTCTGACGAAGAACGTTAATGTTCCAACATTTTTTCAAGTTGAATAATTTTCTTTTCTAAGAATAAAGTGGAAATGTAGGGTTTATTTTCAGGAATTTTAGTTTGAAGTTCTTCGTCAGTATAAGAAGGAAAATAATCATTTGGAAGAGTTTCTTCTGAAGATTCATTTTCTACTATTTGAGGATAGAAGAAAGGAATTTGATGAAAATCTTTGTTTTTCCTATTCAAATCTTCTCTTTCTTCAACGTTGGAATCAGACTTCATAAATTGAATTTTGTAATCCGGACCAAGGTTCAGATATTCAAATTTATAGAGAGTCGGAGTATTGTAGATGGCCTTTTCTAAATGTTTCGGATTATCAAATCCTAATCCAGCTTTAGAACATAAATCTTTTGGAGCGTTTAAATAAATTGTGTGCTTAGTTTGACCAAGTTTGTACAGCTTTAGTTCCAAATCTTTGAGTTTATCTAATAGATCTTGTCTTTGAAAACTGACAAAGTCAAACTTTGATGAAAATTTGGCAGTCTCATTCCAAGGTGCGTGAAGTTGAAGTGTGAGATCAGATATTTGTTGTCTAAAAAGATCATTTTCTTCTTTTAAAACCATTTTCTCCTTTTCGAGATTGTGCGCTATAGTTTGAGAATTGACAAGGTCGGTTTGCATAAGAAGCAATTGATTATGATTATTTTCTAAGCGTGATTCTAAGTTGGAAACCAAGAGTTTCTCGGTTTTCAATTTAGATTGAAGTTCTTGCAATTTTATCACCATGTCATTCATTTGAATCATAAAGTGATCATAGTCCGAAAGACTTACCTCGAGGGGTTTTGTGTCTGAACCAATGGCCATAGTTTCGCGAGTGGTCATTGTACTTGGCTTGATGATCTTGATCAGTGAGTTTTAGAAATTTTATGGGTTATTTTTGAAAAACAGAAAGTTTTCTCGATACAAAAGGGATCGACAAAAACTTTTATCGGGTGAAGCTTAGTTGACAAGAGTTTTTGTCGGGTGTTTAAGGCTCGATAAAATTTATTGTCGGGTATAGGGGACTCGATAAACCTTCTAAGGAAAAATTTATTTGATAAAAAAGAGGTTATAGATTACAAAGGACTCGATAACCAAGAGTTTCTCGATTGATTAAGATTTGACAAAAAATTCTTTGATTCGATAAAAACTGAATCGATAAAAAATTTATATCGATTCCAGATGACTCGATAAAATAAATTTTGTCGATTAGGAAGGGCTCGATAAAAATTCAAAGATACTTAATCTGAATTTTCTTTAACCAATAAACCAGAAAACAAGAACAAAGGGTTCTTGACTAAAAAGAACAAGTCTTTTTATGGACAAGAATGTCTAAGTTCTCGAGTTTCTTATTTGTGCAGTCAAGAAAGAAAAATGAAAAATTACTTGAGTTTATGATTTTTACTAGAGAATTCTTTAGTAAGAAAAGCTGCAAGAGTCACTAGTTCCTGAGTTTTCTTATGTAAAGAGTTTCAAAAGTAATCAAAATAAACTAAAATAATTTTAATTAAAACAGATTAAATAGTTTGAATAGAAATCAAGGATATCTTAAGTTGAATCGACAAAAAATTTTAAACTAATGAAGAATGAATCGATAAAAACCGATCTTAAAAAATTATGAATTTTTATCGGGTAAAGCGTAATCGAGACACAGTCAAATGAATGAAGTAAGAATCGAGAAAAGACAGATCTTAAAAATTTTAAGTTTTTATCGGGTAAAGGTAAGACAGTATGAATCGATAAAAACTCAAAAACGCAGAAATCGAGAAATTACCTTCTGTTTCGTGGATAACTTCAGAAAAACGCAAAAACTCAGATCGTCTGCTCTGATACCACTTGTAGATCCCAGTTTATACAAGCACAATGATTATATCGAATAAATCGATAAGAACACGGATATTAAAGAAGCTTCGTAGTCGGATATCTTACTTGTACGGTTAAAATATAATTTGACAGTATTTTGTAAATAATCTTGCACACTCACCTAAAGAATGACCCTAACCCTCTATTTATGTAGAACATATATCGTAATAAGGAAACTATGAGATAAGGCATTATACACTTGCCTTATTTACAATAAAGCAACGTTTCCTTATATTAAACCTTCCTAATTATTGACTTTGTTCACTTTGCACTTTTGGTCCTTCATGTCTTCAATAGTTGTCATCTCGGATACAATAATTTCAGACCTAACATTCCTTAATAATTTTCTTTGAATTTGTTTCTTCTGAATAACTCTTGCCGTCAAGGTTACCAAGATGCTTCAGATTCAACTTAAATTCTTTTGAAAAGATGTCCCTTGACATTTGTGGTCAAAAATCATTTTCTACAACCAAATATTCTCTACCTTTGTATTTTTTCTGAAATTTTCTTTAATAAGTCTATTTTACTTAACTCTTGCCTTCAATGTTACTTAAAATTTCCTTATTCTATATTAATTTCTTAAATAAATACTTGCCTCCGAATATTAAACTTTCATTTGCTACATTTTTTTTTACCCAAATGTCTGATTTTAAATTTTTAAAAGGTATTAATTTCTTTAAAAATTATCTTTTAACTTACCAGTTTATCTGTTTGGTTAAATTGTAATTTTTTTTAATTAATTTCCTTTTAATTACTTTTCAAGGAAGGAATTCTCAATCGTTTTTTCTTTGGCGCTACAGGTTTTACTTGACAGTTCCACTTTCCACGTGTCATTCATCGTGGCAGTGCATGATGACACGCCTGCGCGCTTACCTCAGCAATACACGAACCGTTTTTGAAAACCCCCAAATTAAAACCCTTCCCATTCAAAACACTCGATTACTCTTTCTCTCTCATATTAAAACCTGAATTTGGGAATTTCAACAGTACTGTGCTTCATCTTCTCCCACAAGAACCTGCAAATCTCCTACTTGACATCTTCCAAAGCTTTCTCCATCAATGGCGTTTCCAGTTGCATATCCTAATCCCCAAAATGATGATGGTAACTTGGTCACTTCAACGGCTGACAGTGCTCCAATTGTAAAGCTCCCATTGAAACTTAACAATGTTCAGGTTCTCCTCGATCCAAACACTTACTTATCTGATTTCAGGATCATGATCGAATTCCTGCAAAACCATTCCCTACATCGAACCCTAACCCTAACAAACCCCAATGTTCCTGAGATTTATGTCCAAGAAGTCTGGCAAACTATGCATATCAAGGATGACAATACCCTAGTTGGATCTTTTGGACAACCCACGAACCAGAAACTGCCGTACAAATCCCCATCTCTCGTAAGAAAATAGCCAAGTATTATCATCTTCCTCAACCCTACATTGAAGCTAATGGCCAAACTGTTACAAATCCTGATCTTGAAGCTAATCCAACACCCGAAGCTCTACTCGCCTTCATTCACTTCTTAGGGTACAATGAACAACTCAACAAGCTATCCGAGTTCAAACGCAAGAAGCTGCTTCTGATGTGGAATGTTCTTGTCTCAATTCTGAATAAAAGCCTTACCTGCAAGATTGGGTCTCTAGACCAAGCCAGCAAGAATATTCTCACCATAATGTTTGGGATGTTATTTGACAGACCTTTGGACTACACAAGCTTGATTTTTCAAGAAATGAAGGCTGTTGTTCAAACCAAAGTTTCCTTTCAAAGCCAAGGAAATCCATTGCCTGCTTTAATGTTCCCAAGGTTTTTATCTCTGTTTACATTTCCAGCAATCGGTCCTTTGAAAGCCCCTCTGGTTCAGCCGTTCTGCAGAATTGCCTCCATGAGCTCCCACAAGCCCACAATCGACGAAAATGGCTATTCTGCATCCAGAGATCTCTCCAGGTACATGCTTGATCTTATTCCTTCAACCTCTCCTACTCTAATCTCCTATAAATGCTCTATGATATTCTCAACACTGAGAATATCTACCCCAGAGCACTTAGAGCCAAGAATAGATAGTGAGGGTTCATGTGAGTCTGAGATTAAAAAGAATTTGAGTGACCACCAGAGTGATTCTGCCCATCCAGACCTCTTAATTCAAGAAGGTACAAGAGATGTCCATAGAGACACACTTGAGCGACTCTCTCCACGATCCCCACGGGTACCCACATCTCCTGAGGTAGATACCAACACATCTACACTCATTGAAAAAGGACAACCCAGTCCAATCCACCCAGAGCCAAACCGATCATAGGGAATTCTTTGCACCTCTAACTCAAGCACCACAGGGAAATCCACCTCATCTTCATCATCCTCTCAAAAGTGTGATGATAATATAACACAGAACGTTGATGTCTTCATGACCAACGATGTCATAGGGTAACCAGAGGGTACGTCCATGCCCTCTGTTAGTTTAGATGCTGATGAAATCCCATCAGAGGGGGTACAGCCACAGGATGCACCACTTACCGGAGTGTTTACACTTCATTAAGGTAAGCACATTGTTTTCAGCTCCTCATCCTCTGATGATAAGGAACAAGCTGAACCAATCAGAACAACCGAAGAGGTGCCTGAGAATAACAGCCCTCGAAGACAGGTTGGAAGTCCCTCCACACTCAACGTCAACACAGGTGTGAAAGAGGGCCTCTCTAAACGTGAGAGACAAGGGGCTCCATTCGTTGGAGATGCACCGGTTACCCCTTCTGACTTTGTCACCAATGCAACGTTCAAGGCATTTGGTGATCAAATTCAGAGATCTGTGGAAAATCTAAAATTATCCCTGGTTTCTCAGCAACAACTTCTCAAAGTTATTCAAGCTCAGCAAGCAACTCAAAATCAATCATTGGAGGCTATCAGAAAGCTTCTTTCAGACAGTGCAGAGGCTCAACAAAACTCTGCTAATGCTTACTTTTAGGCTCTGGACGCTGGCATCAAATCAAATGCAGAGGCCATTTTCAATCTTCCTTCGGATATGGCCCAGTTTTAGAAGGCAATGATGGATTGCATTAACTCTCTGACACCAATTATGCCTCCAAAACTAACTCCAGTAACTTTCTCATGGATCATAAGCTTTCTACCTTGGAAACCACATTGTTAAAGCTCTCTTCTCTGGTAAGTGCCTTGTCTGCCTCCTTTGAAGAACGAAAGAAAGCTAAAGAAGCCCGGGCCTGCAAAAAGGCAGAGCTAAAGCGCAAAAGGTCTAAGGATCAGGATCCTGATTCTCAGAAGGGGAGAACATGGAGAAAATCAAGAAAATGAAAGCTGAAATGATCCAGAAAAAGGTAAATCTTCATCCTCCTCACCTTCTGCACCTCCTCCCACAAAGCAAACTCCATTAACGCCCACTCCTCTAGCTACTCACAAGGGTCCTCTGCACAAGGATCCAGAAATTGCCAAATTTATTTTGGAGGTAATGGGGAATACAAGAACACAGAATCATCCATCCAAAGTAGATACTGCCAGAGCAGAGGCAGCTAAAGCAGAAGCCAGAGAACACGCAATCAAAACAGAAGAAGCCAGAGCTAAGACAGCGAGAGCCGAGGCAGCCATAAAAGAAGAAGAAATTAGATTAAAAATCGAGGCTAAACAAAAGGCTAAAATCCCTCTGATCTGCTTACTCTGGAAAATTTTATGAAGACTCAAAAGAACAAAGAAAGTGAAGATCAAAACAGAGTTGCTTACTTCCGTATCATTGAATGTATGAAGTCTTTCATTCGATACAGAAGGCAAGTAGACTTTCAAGCGGGTTTAAACTACAAAGTTGATAACTTGTGTATCGCTGCACCTAACGAAGATTAGGAGGGTATTAATGCTCAAAGGATTGGAAAAGTAATAACCAAACTAGAAGTTGGAGTTGTGTTCAGAAGGCCTAACAGAAAAAGCTTCTTCAGAATCAAAGATGCTCAGAGATACTCTACAGAAGTTGTCTACATAGTAAAATGTTTTGATTCTGTAGTAGTTGACGATCAAAATGAAGAAATCAGAGACAAAATCGAAAAGAGACTTGACAAACTTATGAAACTCAGAGAAGTTACAGATGCTATCTACAAAGTCATTTCTCATACAGCTCCCTTCTAATATAATCAATCAACTGTCATGCCTTAGCAGAACAGCGAAGCTACACGTGCAACATTTTGGTTTTCATACTTAGGGGGAGATTGTTAGACTTCATTTTGGTGAAATATGAAACAAAATTGAGCAACTAATATACATCAGATGACGTGGCAAGCACACCCTCCGTGTGTCTCTCAGTTTGTTACTTTCTTGCTTACGTGTCTCATTGTAATAGGATATGTAGTTGACTTTCATTGATTGTATTCGTATAAATAGATCTTTTACAGATTATAATTGTTATCGATTGAAGAATACGAAATAGATAGCTATTGTTTTGTGCATACTGTTGTGAATCATCAAATATCAATTACGATTGTTCTTCCTATTTTGTTCTTACTAGTCGTACGGTTAATCTTAGATCTTCTTGCTTCCGCTCATATTTACACTTTTTGATCTATTGATTACTTGATAGAAAAGGAATCTGGGTTCCAACAGATTGCAAGGGAGCTTTGGAAAAAGACAAACCGTATTACAAGAACAAATATAAGTACAACGTCGTTGAAAGAGCTCACTATGCAGAAAAGGAGAACTGGCAAGGAGATGAGTCTAGCGGAGATGAAGCCATGTTCTGCGGAATGGCCACAACTAATGAATCAGAAGATCAGCCTTCTGAAACACCGGTTAGTACTCTCTCTGAATCATATGAACTCGAAAACATCATTCTAAGTTTGTCAAATGAATTTGAAGAACTTAAGCAAAAGCTCACAGTTGAAAAGAAATTGCGAAAACATATTGAACAAACTCTTTCTGTAACTCAAAGGGAAAGAGAAATTTACAAAAGAGAGATGGATCTTTTAACAGAAGAAAAATTGGAGTTAAGTGCTCAAAATGAGAAGATTTCCAAAGTTCTTAAAAATATAGAAATTATGTTTAAAGAAGAGAAATTGAACCTCATTAAACTTTTGGAAAACAAAGAAAAGGAGATAAATTCTGTTGCACTTAAAAACTATTTTCAAAAGGAAAGAGAGTTTTTGCTTATTGAACTTCAAAACAAAAAGATACAGATCAAAACATATCTGGATGCTCAGAAAGTTCATGACAAAATAAATACACAAGTAGGGAGATCCGGACTTGGTTTCGAGGACTTGGATCCCTACACATGTGAAAAAAGGTCCACTCTAAAGTCTGTTTTTTGTTTAGGACAAGAACAAAAGTCTGTGTTTCCAATCTTATATGAGCAATCTATTTTTAAAAAATCAAAATATCAAAATGGTCATCATCAAAGAAAACTCAAGTTTAAAAATATCGAATATTCATCTGAAAAAACAAATGTTGATCTGAATAAAATTCAGAAGAAAAGTGACATTTTCATATTTGGATCAAATGCTCATATAACTTATAATCCAGAAGCTGATGCATTTATTTCTACACAAGCAGAAGAAGAGATCAGACTTACTTTTAAAAATGATATTCTCTCGATTCTAGATAAATGTTTTAAACTTGAACATGAAAATGTTCAGCAAATATTTTCAGAAAACCATCCAGAGATATTTCCTTGTTCTTTTATCGATTTAAGTATTTCAAAAACTCAAGACAAGTTGGAAATAATCACATATCCCTGGGAGAATGATGATCAAACCGATGATTTCTGTGATAACTAAGAGAAATATTTTTCATACTTCGAGAATCAATTACCTTCTGTTTACAAAAAGGTTCCAGAGGTAGTTAAGAATGAGGAAGCACCCTTCTTATATACAAATGAACATCTGGAGATCAGAGCTTCTGGTCTGAATGTTAAAAAACATTCAAGTGGAATACCAATACTCTCTATTCCTCCAAGAGGATAGAAAAAACCGGTTTCCATTCATCCTGAATTCATTGGGATGTGTCTTAAGGTCAAATCTTGTCTTGAACTTGAGAAAGAAGAAACTCTTAAAAACAAATTGTATGTTCAGCAAAAATCTCTACAATCAAGTCCTCCAAAGTTTATTCCTGCTCAAAAAGGCAAATGGAAATCTAATCTTTCTGCTCCTATTTCAGTAACTCCCAAAGCTCCTGAGAAGGTTTATCAGAGGAAGCCTCAGCAGAAAAACACTTATGATTCTAAGCATAAGTCTAGCCTAGCTAAGAAGTTCAATAGAACTAATGATACTAGTATAGACAGAAATAAGAAGAATTGTAATTATCATTATTCAAATGAAAATTCCATGCAATCTTTTATGTTTCAGAATTCTGAATGTTTTTCTCTATACATAAAAAACTAAAGCAATTTTTCTCTAGGCCCTCTGATCGTTCATATGATAATTTTTCAAACTTCAGGACTAAACCAAAGAAAAACAAAAATACTGAAAATAAAAAGAGAAAACCTATATATCCTGCAAAATCAAATAAGAAAATTCTAAAACTAACATTAAAGGACCCATAATGAAATGGGTACCTAAATCTCTCTGACTTTGATTGCAAAAGCATCTGGTATCTTAACTCTGGATGCTCGAGGCACATGACTGGAACGAAAAACTTACACTCTCAATTTAAAGACAAATGTGGTGGAGCTGTAACATTTGGAGACAACGGTATGGGTCAAATAAAAGGCTACGAGACTTTATAAGAAGGTAATATTACCTTATCAAAAGTAGCTCATGATTCTAGCTTGAAACATAACCTACTAAGCGTAAGTAAACTCTGTGATTCTAAAATACTTGTCGTATTTGATGAAAAGCATTGTTATTTGTTTTCTAAGGCAGATGCAGAACTTTGGAGAGCAGACAGAAAAGGTAATCTATATATGATGAACTTCACATCAAAGGATGGTAAAGAAACCCTCTGTCTTATCTCCAAAAAGAGTGAAGTTGCGTGGTTATGGCATCACAAAATGTCTCATTTAAATTTTGATAACCTTGAGATGCTAGTCAAACAAAATTTGGTAACTGGTCTTCTAGAAGTCCACTTTCAAAAAGATCACCTCTGTCCTGCATGTGAAATGGGCAAAATAAAACGAGCATCTCATAAAACAAAAAGCGGTCATTCTTGCACTAGACCTCTGCAATTGTTACATGTCGATCTCTGTGGTCCCATTACCATTCAGAGTGTTTCTGGTAAAAAGTATATACTAGTACTTATTGATAAATTTTCCAGGTATACTTGGCTCGCATTTGTTAGACAAAAATCAGAGGTGCCTATCGTCTTGCAGAATATGATGACCAGAATCCAAGTTCTTCTACACCAGAAGATTCTGCAGCTAAGAAGTGATAACGGTACTGAGTTCAAGAATGTCATACTTGAAGCATACCTTGTTGAACATGGAATTACACAAAAGTTCTCTGTTGTACGTACTCCTCAACAAAATGGTGTAGTAGAAAGACGCAGCAGAACCTTGGTGGAAGCAGCCAGAACGATGCTTGCAGCTTCTGGACTCCCTATCCATTTTTGGGCAGAAGCTGTAGCAACGGCTTGTTTCACTCAGAATCGATCCATTATCGTCAAGAGGCATCTCAAAACCTCTTATGAGCTTATAAATAAAAGAAAACCCTGTGTTAAATTCTTTCATATCTTTGGATGAGTTGTTTTATTTTAAATGGCAGAGAAAAACTTGGCAAGTTTGATAAGAAATCAGAAGAAGCTAAATTCTTAGGATATTCGAAAAATTCAAGAGCTTTTAGAGTTTTTAATTTACGTACTAAGACTGTTATGGAAGGCATTAACATCGATTTTGATGATCAAACTCAATTGACTTCTGAGTATTCTACTTCTGAACTCAAACTTAACACAGTTACCACTGATTATCTTTCAGGTGCCAGAGAATCCGAAATCGATGCAATTTTTCAAGATTTTATTGGCGAAGAAATATTTTCAGAGCAAATACCAAAGAATCCATCCTTGAGTATTCCTGAAGTTCTCCAAGCTTCTGGAATTGCTCTTTTTGGTCCTGTTTTATCTGATGAGAGTCCACCAGAAACTTCTGTTCTTCCCATTCCATCAAGTGACTGTCCAGAAGCCACTTCTGTGCCTTCATTTGAGGGGGGGACTTTTGGTCCTGCTCAAGATTCAGAATCATTTCCAGAAGAGGTTATTCAATCTTCTGAAACAGAAGTTCAAGCTCAACAAGTACCTCAATCTAGGATGAAGAGATGGACCAAGTCACACACTCCAGCTATCATTATTGGAAGTCCATCTGAAGGTGTTAAAACAAGATATGCTACTGCAAATGAAGCGTTTTATGTAAATTTTCTTAGCATGTTCGAAGCAAAGCATGTTGATGAAGCCTTGAAAGAACCTAGCTGGGTCGAAGCTATGCAAGAAGAATTGCTTCAGTTTGAACGAAATAAAGTTCGGAACTTAGTACCTTTACCAAAGGACAAAACCGCAATTGGTACTAAGTGGGTCTTCAGGAACAAGAAAGATGAAGACGACATAGTGATCAGAAACAAAGCTCGACTGGTGGCTAAGGGGTATTGTCAAGAAGAAGGAATAGATTACGCGAAACCTTTTCCCTTGTAGCAAGATTTGAGGCGATTCGAGTCTTTCTGGCCTTCTCTGCATACAAAAACTTTAAAGTTTATCAGATGGATGTTAAATGTGCATTTTTGAATGGATATCTCAAAGAAGAAGTGTACGTTGAACAACCTGCTGGTTTTAAAGATGATAGACATCCATAGTATGTCTCTCTTCTCGACAAAGCTTTATATGGCTTGAAGCAAGCACCAAGAGCCTGGTATGAACGATTATTTATGTTTCTGATCAGTAAAGGTTACGAAAAAGGTAAAATTGATACAACCCTGTTCATCAAAAGAGGCAAAGGTATGTTAACTGTTGTCCAAATCTCTGTGGATGACATTATCTTTGGCTCTACTCATCATACAGAAGTTGATCTATTTTCAAAATTGATGGAACAAGAATTTGAAATGAGTATGATGGGAGAACTAACATTCTTCCTAGGACTCCAAGTCAAACAAAATGCCTCTAGCATTTTTATAAATCAAGCCAAGTATGTGTCTGAGATGCTTAAGAAATTTCATCTTCAAAATTCCTCACCTATGAAAACTCCTATCTCTCCTAGCACAAAATTCGACCCTGATCCTTCTGGGAAATCCGTGGATGTTACGGGCTATAGTGGTATGATAGGATCACTTCTATATCTGACAGCTAGTAGGACAGATATTATGTTTGCCACTTGCCTCTGTGCTCGCTATCAGACCAAACCAAAAGAATCACATTTGGCTGCTGTTAAACGCATTTTTAGATACCTAAAGGGAACTCCATCACTGAACCTGTCTTTCCTTAAAACGTTTTTTCAATTTTTTTTCTTCTGAATAACTCTTGCCGTCAAGGTTACTAAGAATTTTCGTATTCAACTAAATCTCTTTCTAAAAAGATGTTCATTTGACATTATTGGTCACAAATGTTTTCTTTGACCAGATATTCTCTGACTTTTTTTTTCTTCTGAAATTCTCTTTTTAATAAGTTCATTTTATTTAACTCTTGCCTTCAAGGTTAATTAAAATTTTCTTATTTATTAAAATTTCTTAAGAAATACTTGTCATGGAATATTAAACTTTCATTTGGTACAAAACTGATTTATTTATCCAAATGTCTGATTTTAAATTCATTAAAAGGTTTTATTAATCTCAAAAATTATTTTAACCAACAGATTACCTGTTGTTTAATTAATAATTTTTCTTATTAATTTATTTTTAATTTTTGGAGGGAATGCTCAACAGCTTAAAACGGTAAAAAATTTTCAGTGACTCATCAATATACGTCAGTCATCACATACAGGCTTCCATATCGTACACGTGTCATTGATCGTATTATTGCATGACTGCTCGCCTGCGTGCTTACATCACCATAAACGGACCGTTTTTGCCCATCCCCAAATGAAAACCCTTCCCATCCAAAATTACACTCGAGTACTCTTTCTCTCTCATATATAAACCTGAATTTGGGAATTTAATACTACAGTGTATCGTCTTTTTCCTCAAGCTATTACTCGAATCTACATCCCTGTTCTCTCATCGCTTTCCAAAACCCCCAAATTCCATCAATGGCGAATCAATCTGCACACCCGAATGTCCAAGAAGAAGAAGGAAGATTAATCGACTCAACGGCCGATAGTGCTCCGGTCATTAAACTACCATTCAAAACCAAAAATGTTCAAGTTCTTCTAGATCCAAACACCTATCTGGCTGATTACAGGGTAATGATCGAGTTCCTACAATACCATTCGCTAAACCGAACCCTAACTTTAACCAACCCCAACGTCCCTGAAATCTATGTCCAAAAAGTATGGCAATCATTGTATGTAGCAGATGAAGAAACTTTTCTTGGAAGCTTTAGCCATCCCACCGAACCTGACACTACTATGGAAATACCCATCACAAGGAAGAAAATTACACGGTATTTTCATTTGCCCCAACCCATTATCGATGTTAACCGTCAAAAGGTGCCAAATCCTGACCTTGAACAAAACCCATCCGAAGAAGCGATGCTCGCCTTTATCAATTTCTTGGGTTATAATGAACCACTCACGAAGCTATCTGAGTTCAAGAGGAAGAAATTACCTCCAATGTGGAACGTGTTGGTTTCCATTCTGAACTAAAGCCTAACCTGCAAAATTGGTTCTTTAGACCAGGCAAGCAAGAATATTCTTACAATCATGTATGGAATGTATTTCAATAGGCCACTGGACTATACGAGCTTGATTTTTCAAGAAATAAAAGTTACTGTGCACACAAAGGTTTCACACCAGAACCAAGGGAAATCCCTTCCAGCCCTAAGGTTTCCAAGGTTTTTGTCATTATTCACTTTTCCAGCAATCGGTGCTCTGAAAGCTCCACTACTTTAGCCATTCTGCAAAATCGCATCCATGAGCTCTCACAAGCTTACAATCGATAGCAATGGCTATTCCTCACCAAGGGAGCTCTCCAGGTACACGCTCAATCTTATTCCATCAACCTCTCTTAATCTCATCTCTTATAGACACTCTATGGTATACACAGAACAAAGAATACCTACCCCGGAGCATTTAGAGCCTAGCTCAGGTAGTGAGGGGTCAAGTGAGACTGAGCTTGAAAAGAATTTGAGTGAACAACCGAGTGCTTATACCCATCCTGACCTCTTAATGAAAGAAGGTACTGAAGATGTCCACAGAGACACATATGAGCGGATCTCATCAAGCTCCCCAAGGGTAACCACAATACCTGAGGTAGATGCCAACACATCTACTCTCATTGACCAAGGATAACCCAGTCCAATCCACCCAGAAGCCAACCGCTCAGAGGATACTCTTCAATCCTTTGACTCAAGCACAACAGGGGAAACCACCTCTTCTTCATCATCCTCTCTAAAGGGTGATGATGAAAATATAAGAGTTCCTTTGCCCCAGAACTCGACATCACCTACACCAATCGTTGACGTCTCTGTGACCAACAACGTCCTAGGGACAACAGAGGGTACGTCCATACCCTTTGATAGTTTAGAGGCTGATGAATCCCATCAGAGGGGTTACAACATCAAAATGCACCACTTACCGAAATTTTCCTACTCCCAAAAGGTAAGCACATTGTGTTCAGCTCCCCATCCTCTGATGATAGGGAACAAGTTGAATCAATCAGAACAACCGAAGAGGTGCTTGTCAATGACAGCCCTCAAAGACAGGTTGGAAGTCCCTTCACACTTAACGTAAAAACAGGTGTGAATGGGGGCCTCTCTGAATGCGAGAGATAAGGGGCTCCATGTGTTGGAGATGCACCGGTTACCACTTCTGATTTTTTCACCAATGCAGCGTTTATGGCATTTGGTGATAAAATTCAGAGATCTATGGACGATCTAAAACAATCCCTTGAATCTCAGCAATCCATGCTTAATAATATTCATACAGAACAATTGGCTCAGACTCAAGCTCTGGAGGCTATCAAAAAATTAATTTCTGATAATGCAGAATCTCAGAGGACTTCTGCTTCTAAACACTTCAATGCTCTGCACGCTGGCATTAAGGCCAAATCAGAGGTTATCTTTTACCTTCTAGAAGAGCTTCCGACTCCAGAGGTCACTATTTCTGTTGCTGAATACGGTTCCTTCGTTGCTGATATTTAGAAAATTATCAAGGTCGTGATCCCTTCTGAAGATGCTTGTTGGAACCCAGATCCCTTTCTATTATGTAATCAACAGATCAAAAATGAAAGTAAGAGCGGAAGCAGTAAGATCTGAGATTAACAGTATGATTAGCAAGAACAAAAATAGGAAGAACAATCGTAATTGATATCAATGAATCACAACAGTATGCGCAAAACAATAGTTCTCTATTTCGTATTTTCAATTGATAACCATTACAGCCAGCGAAAGAACTATTTATATGAATACAATCAATGAAAGTCAACTATCTAGCCTATTACAATGTGCCACGTAAGCAATGAAGTAACAAACTATGTAACACACGGATGTTGTGCTTGCCACGTCAACTGAGGTATGTTAGTTGTCTAATTTTGTTTCATACTTCACCAAAAGTGAGGTCTAAAAATCTCCCCCTAAGTATGAAAACCAGAATGTTGCACGTGTAGCTTCACTTGTTCAGCTAAAGGCATGATAGTTGATTGATTGTATCATAAGGGAGCTGTATGAGAAATGACTTTGTAAATAGCATCGGTAACTTCTCTGTGCTTAATGAGTTTGTCAAGTCTCTTAACAATTTTGTCTCTGATTTCTTCATTTTGATTGTCATTTGTTGCAGAAGTAAAACATTTTGCGATATAGACAACCTCTGTAGAGTACCTGTTAGAATCTTTGATTCTGAAGAAACTTTTTCTATTAGGCCTTTTGAATACAACTCCAACTTCTGGTTTGGTGATTATTTTCCCAATCCTCTGCATATTAATCCCCTCCAGGTCTTCATTAGGTGCAGCGATACACAAGATATCAACATTGTAATTTAAGCCAGCTTGAAAGTCTACTTGCCTTCGATATCTGATGAACGACTTCATACATTCAATGATACGAAGGTAAGCAATTCTGTTTTGATCTTCACTTTCTCTGTTCTTCTGAGTCTTCATGAATCTCTCCATAGTAAGCAAAGCAGAAGGATTTATTGACAGAAGATCATTATCACAGAAAAATGATGTTTTGTTATCTTCTCTGACCACCTTGTAAATTGTAAACTAAATTGGAGTTTGTTCGAATTGAGTATGCCTGATGGAGATAGTTTTGATTGGGATTATGGAATACGCCTCTTTTTTTTATAGCCTCTGAGTTATAAACTTATCTTTGACTTCATCACTAACCTGATACTCGTTTGAAAAGTTTGGCATCATCAGATATATTTTCTGATCTACAGGAGCATACAGATGCTTATTCTTGATTTCCAAGACGGGTAGCTCAATTCTTCCCAACTTCTGCAGTCTTTCTTCATTTGCAGCTATGTATCTTGCAGATTCTTTCCTTTTTGCTTCTTCAAAGTTTTCACGAGTCCTTTCAGCGGCTTCTTTTGACTTTTCAGCTTCTGCTCTTTCCTTTTCTGCCTGAGCCAAGGCATGCTCTGCTTCAGCTTTAGCTTTTAGGGCCTCTTCCTTAGCTTTTTCAGCTTCAGGTTTTAATCGAGTTTCTTCTTCTTTTCTGGTTGCCTCGGCTCTCGCTGCCTTAGCTCTGGCTTCTTCTGCTCTTTTTGCTTGTGCTCTGGCTTCTGCTTTAGCTACCTCTGTTCTGGCAGCATTTACTTTGGATGGATGAATTTGTGTTCTTGAATTCCCCATTACCTCCAAAATAAACATGGCAATTTCTGGATCCTTGGGCAGAGGACCCTTGTGAGTAGCTAGAGGAGTGGGAGTTAATGGAGTTTGCTTTGTGGGAGGAGGTGCAGAGGGTGAGGAAGTTGATGCTTTACCTTTTTCTTGGTCCATCTTTTGACCAATTTCAGTTTTCGTTTTCTTGATGTTCTCCATGTTCTCCCCATTCTGAGAATCAGGATCCTGATCCTCATACCTTTTGCGCTTGAGCTCTGCCTTCTTGCAAGCCCGTGCTTTTTTAGCCTTCTTTTTATCTTCAAAGGAGGAGGACAGAGCACTTACCAGAGAAGAAAGTTTGGACACTGTGGATTCCAAAGTGGAAAGCTTCTGATCCATCTGAGCATTGCTGGAATTTGTCTTAGAGGCATATTTGGAGGTCAGAGAATTAATGCGATCAATCATTGCCTTCTGAAACTGGGGCATATCCGACTTTTTGACCAAAGACGAAGCAGAAGTAGACGCATCTTCTGAAGGGAAGACAGCCTTGATAATTTTGTTGATATCAGCAATGAAAGATCCATATTCCTCAGCTGTGATAGTGACTTCAGGAGTAGGTAGCTCCGAAGGAAGATAGAAAATGGCCTCTGCGTTGGATTTGATGTCGGCGTCCAGAGCTTGAAAGTAAGAGTGAGCAGAGTTTTGTTGAGCCTCTGCATTATCAAAAATAAGCTTTCTGATTGCCTCCAATGATTGATTTTGTGTTGCCTGCTGAGCTTGAATAACAGTGAGAAGTTGTTGCTAGGAAACTAGGGATAATTTTAGATCTTCCACAGATCTCTGAATTTGATCACCAAATGCCTTGAACGTTGCATTGGTGACAAAGTCAGAAGGGGTAACCGGTGCATCTCCAACGAATGGAGCCCCTTGTCTCTCACGTTCAAGGAGGCCCTCTTTCACACCTGTGTTGACGTTCACTGTGGAGGGACATCCAACCTGTCGTCGAGCGCTGTTATTCACAGACCCCTCTTCGGTTGTTCTGAAAGGTTTAGCTTTATCCCGATCATCAGAGGATGGGGAGCTAAACACAATGTGCTTACCTTGATGAAGTGTAAACACTACGGTAAGAGGTGCATCCTGTGGCTGTAACCCCTCTGATGGGATTTCACCAGCATCTAAACTAACAGAGGGCATGGACGTACCCTCTGGTTGCGCTATGACATCGTTGGTCACAAAGACATCAACGTTCTGCGTGGGTGGTGGCGAGTTCTGAGGCGAATGAATCTTATAGTTTCATCATCACCCTTTTGAGAGGATGATGTGGATTCCCCTGTGGTGCTTGAGTCAGAGGTGCATAGAATACCCTCTGACCGGTTTGGCTCTGCGTGGTTTGGACTGGGTTGTCCTTTTTCAATGAGTGTAGATGCGGTGACAACTACCTCAGGAGATGTGGGTACCCTTGGAGATCTTGGAGAGAATCGCTCAAATGTGTCTCTATGGACATCTTCTGTACCTTCTTGTATTAAGAGGTCGGGATGTGTACTGATTTTCACTCGAATTCTTTTCAGACTCAGTCTCACCTGACCCCTCAATTTCTATTCTAGGCTCTACCTGCTCTGGGGTAGGTACTCTCTGTTCTGAGAATACCATAAAGGTCAAGCATGTACCTGGAAAGTTCTCTGGCGGCAGGATAACCGTTGACGTCGATGGTGGGCTTGTGAGAGCTCATCGAGGCGATTTTGCAGAAAGATTGAACCAGAGGAGCTTTCAGAGCACCAATCACTGGGAATGTGAAGAGGGAAAGAAACCGTGGGAACATCAGTGCAGGTAGTGGTTTCCCTTGGCTTTGCAAAGAGGACTTAGTCTGAACTGCAGCTTTCATTTCCAAGAAGAGGAGACTAGCGTAATCCAGAGGTTTGTTGAAGAACATCCCATATATAATGGTGAGAATGTTCTTACTGGCTTGATCGAGAGACCCAATCTTGCAAGTAAGACTTTTATTTAGTATCGAAACAAGGACGTTCCACATCGGGGGTAACTGCTTTCTTTTGAACTCGGATAGCCGATGGATATGTTCATTGTAGCCCAAAAAACGAATAAAGTCCAACAGAGCTTCAGGAGTGGGATTGGGTTCAAGGGCAGGGTTAGGGATGGTTTGGCCTTCAGTTTCAATGAATGATTGAGGAAGACGGAAATATTTAGCAATTTTCCTGTGGGTGATAGGTATTTGGACTGCAGATTCAGATTCATTAAGGTGCCCAAAAACTCCAATTAGGGTGAATTCATCCTTGATAAACATTGTTTGCCATACCTCTTAAACATAAATTTCAGGGACATTTGGGTTTGTCAGAGTTAGGACTCGGTTTAGTAAGTGGTTTTGCAGAAATTCAATCATGATTCGGAACTCGGAGAAATAAGTATTAGGATCAAGTAGAAACTGAACATTGTTTGACTTCAATGGTAGCTTGATAATAGGAGCACTATCAGCTGTGGAAGCAACCAAAGACCCATCTTCGAGTTGTGAGACGCCATTGATGAAGAAATCTTGTGGATTTGCAAACGCCAATTGGGAAATAGGAGGAATCTTGAAAGTAAAGATAGCGCATAGTAGTATGAAGGTTCGAAATCGAGGGTTATATATGAGAGAGAAAGAGCACTTGAGTGATTTTTGAATGGGAAGGGTTTTAATTTGGGGATAATCAAAATAAAACGGTTCGGGTTAGAGGAGTGCGCGCATGCGTGTCAACATGCAAGGGCACGATGAGTGATACGTGGAGAGTAGAATTGACAGGCGAAAGGTTTTGGCGCTCAATGACTAATAAGTATTCCCTCAAAAAGAAAATTAAAAAAGGAAATTAATTAAAATAAAATCAATTTTTAAGACAGATAATCTGTTGATTAAAAAAGATTTTAGAGTAATTAATTCCAATTAAAAGTTTATTTAAAAATCAGACATTTGGATAGATATCGGTTTTTACCAAATGAAAGTTGAATATTCGAAACCAAGTATTTATTTAAAAAATAAAACATTAATAAGAAAATTTTAAGTAACCTTGAAGGCAAGAGTTAATTAAAATAAGCATATTAAAGAAAATTTAAAAAAAAAACACAGAGGTAAAGAATATTTGGTCAAGGAAAGATTTTTTTCAGAAGAATTTAAGTTGAATCTGAAATATTTTCACAAGAGTTAGTCAGAAACAAAACAGATTCAAAGAAAATTGGTAAGTAAAGAGAGGTTCAGAAGATAGCTAACAGAAGTTAGACTTGATAAGCTCCCCCTTGAGCTTGTAAGATTTGCTCCCCCTCAAACATTACAAATTGCTCCCCCTTGAAGATAGCGCTCTGCTCCCCCGAGTTGTACCTATTATGTGAACACTTGGATCCGACAAGGTAAAAATTGATACAGAGGTGTCCAAAGCCTTCTGTGTGCCTCTAAGGAATCTTCAGAAGAAACCAGAGACTTCTGGCTGATTCTGAGTTGTACCGAACAAAAATGGAGACGAAAATAAATAATTTTGACAAAATTCTAAGAGAAAAAAAGAAATGAGTAAAATTACATATTAATCATGCCCAATTTGCTAATAAGGAAATTAAAACGAGTTTCATCCAAAGCTTTCGTGAAGATATCAGCAAGCTGAAAATCAGTAGGGACAAAATACTTCTCAATTGTGTCTTT
The DNA here is from genome assembly GCA_036898165.1 of Silybum marianum. Classification (NCBI taxonomy): domain Eukaryota; kingdom Viridiplantae; phylum Streptophyta; class Magnoliopsida; order Asterales; family Asteraceae; genus Silybum; species Silybum marianum. The sequence continues at coordinate 26,221,621 of CM072528.1, read as the reverse complement.
CTTTAAATGATCTTTGATGAAATAATACCTAGGGGTGGCAATGGGTCGACTTGGGTTGGGTTCGGGTTCAACCCATTTATTAAATCATGTCGAAAATCTCAACCCAACCCAACCCATTTAATTAAATGGGTTGAGATTTTCAACCCAACCCAACCTGCAACTTAAATGGATTCAACCTGGGTTCGACATGTTTACAAAATTTCAACCCAACCTGTTAAATAAATGGGTTCAACTTGGGTTGACTCATTTAATTTTACAAAGCATAAAACAAAACCTGGGTTGACCCATTTAATTTCAACCCAATCTGTGAAATAAATGAACGAAAGAACGAGTCGATGAGCCGACGAGCCGACGAGAGTCACGAGATAAAGAGATGACGTCGGCGAGAGAAAGAGACGACAGTCGCCGCCCGCCGAACGATAACGAGAGCCGAGACGCCGGAAGAAGACGAGAGCAGATAGAGAAAACTAGGGTTTTCCTATTTAGGTTCACTTTCTTTAACACTAAGTTTTAAAAATTATATTTCAAAAATAAAATAAAATATATATGGTGAGTTAAAATCAGGTTATTAAAGGGTTGTAAACAGGTTACTAATGGGTTGAAAACAGGTTACAAATGGGTTATCAAATGGTTATAAATGGGTTACAAACAGGTTGTAAAGGGGTTGAAAATAGGTCAAAAATAGGTTAGAAATTTCAACCCAACCCGACCCATTTATTAAATTGGTTAGGCGGGTTGACCCATTTAAGTTAAACGGGTTGAAATTCTCAACCCAACCTGCTACTAATGGGTTGGGTTCGGGTTGGGTTGGGTTCGGGTTGGGTTGGCGGGTTGTAAACTGTTTGGTAATGAGTGCCAATGAATCAACAAAAGTTTTGATTTCGTCATCAGAGTCAGAATCATCTTCTAAGATTTCTTCTGACCTAAGAGCCTTGTTTTTCCCTTTCTTTTCTTCCCTACTCCTTCTGACTGATCCTCTGGACTCATAAATTAAAGCCAGAGGTCCACCGATAGTGCTTTTCTTCAGAACAACTTCTTTCTCATGGGCTTGAAGAGTTCCAAAGATATCATGAAGAGATCATTGTTCCAGATTCTGATTTGCTTGTATAGACATAGAGAGATTTGACCATTCAGAGTTCTTCTCCTGCCTTAGAGAACAAGTAACAATGTTTTTCATCAAATACAACAAGTATTTTAGAATCACAAAGTTGACTTACACTTAATAAATTATGTTTCAGTCCAGAAACATGAGCTACTTTTGATAAGGTAATGTTACCTTCTTGTAGAGTACCGTAGCCTTTTATTTGACCCTTACCATTATTTCCAAATGTTACAGCTCCACCACATTTATCTTTGAATTGGGAGAGTAAGTTTTTCGATCCAGTCATGTGCCTCGAGCATCTAGAGTCAAGATACCAGATATGCACACGTTGCTTTTGAAATCACAGTCAGAGTTTTTTAGGTACCCATCTCATTATGGGTCCTTTAATGTTAGTTTTAGTCTTTTCACTCTTTTTAATTTTCACCTGACTTGATATTGCAGAATTTAAAGATCCAATCTTATTGTTTGCAATATTATGGATTTTCTTCGGTTTAGCTTTAAATGAGAAATCATTATAAGAACGATCAGAGGGCCTCGAGAAAAATTCCTTTAGTTTTAAAAACAGAGAAAAACATTCAGAATTCTGAGACATAAAAGATTTCATTGAATTTTCATTAGAATAATGATAATTACAATTCTTCTTATTCCTGTCTATACTAGTATTCCACTTGGATGTTTTTCAATATTCAGACTAGAGGCTCTGATTTCCAGAGATTCATTAGTAAATAAGAAAGGAGCTTCCTTATCCTTAGATACTTCTGGTGTCTTTTTGTATTCTGAAGGAAAATGATTTTCTAGATTAGAGAAATATTTTTATGAATTAAATAAATCATCATTTTGATCATCGTTTTCCCAAGGATATGTAATAGTTTCGAAACTGTCTTGAGAATCAGAAGGATTTAAGTCTACAAAAGAACATGGAACTATCTCTGGTTTGTTTTCTGAGGAGAATTTTTGATAATTTTCTAACTCGAAGCATTCATCCAGAGTGGATAAAATATCTTTTTCAAAGCTTAGACGCAGCTCCTCTTCTGCCTGTAAAGGGATAAAGACATCCGCCTTTGGATTGAAAGTTATATGAATATTTGAACCAAATTTGAAAATAGCGTATTTTTTCTGAAATTTGTTTAGATCAACGTTTGTTTTTCCAAAAAAGTATTCATTTTGAATTTGAGTTTTCATTGACGACAACTTTTTTCAAGTTTTGGTCTTTTGAAAATTGATGATTCATATAAACTTGGAAACATAGGCTTTTGTGTCATTCCTAGACAGAAGACAGAATTCAGAGTTGATCATTTTTCACACGTGTAGGGATCCAGATTCTCGAATCCAAGTCCAGATCTTCCTACTTGTGTATTGATTTTGTCATGAACTTTTTGAGCATCCAGATATGTTTAAATCTGTAGCTTTGTCTTTTGAAGTTCAATGTGTAAAAACTCTCTTTCCTTCTGGAAATAGTTTTTAAGTGCAACAGAATTTAATCTGTCACTTTCTTTGGCACTAATCTCCTTTTCTTTATTTTCCATAAGTTTGTTTAATCTCAACATCTCTTCTTTAAACTTAACTTCTGTGTCTTTTAGATTTTTGGAAATCCTCTCATTTTCAACATTAAGGTCCAGTTTTTCTTCAGTTAGAAGATTCATTTCTCTTTTATAAATCTCTCTCTCTTTGAGTTTCAAAGAGAGTTTTTTCAGTCTGTTTCCTTAATTTCTTTTCAATTGTGAGCTTCTGCTTGAGTTCTTCAAAATTCTTTGATATTTCAAAAATGGTGTGTCACACAACGCTAAAGCGGAAACACGGGGTAAGACAGTTCAAGTTCACAGCAGTAGGAATATAAACACCAACCATACATTTATAAATAAAACATCAACGTTTACAATTTAAAAGTTTATAATTCGACAACTTTGTCTTAACAACAAATTACATCAAACTAAAAAGATACATATAAAATCTTGATTGGTGTTCCAAACTAAGCTGGATCGGTTACCTTCTTATCTTCCTGTAAGGCATGTTAAAACAAAGTGTCAACTACAAAGAGTTGGTGAGTTCACATGTTTTTCATATGCACAAAACATTTTATATGCAAGGTATAGAAATAGGAAAGCAAAAGTCCGCATCAACTTTAAAGTTTTAAAAATTCATGAGAAAAAATACAAATTTACCATTACACATGATATATAAATATTGAGCAACTACTAAGCCTACTCAACATTCTACGCCCCACGAACTACCTCAGCGGTGGACCTAAAGTCCACATGTGTAGAGCATTCTTAATTAATAAAGTGCACCCCTACTTGCCAGTTAGGTGGGTATGTCAACCAAATAGCGCTATCCACAAATATCATCGGCTCATTTAGAGTTAAATAGTAGTGTACCACGGGGACTTTACATAACTCAACATATCATTTTGTGTAATAAAAAGTTGCTCATCACAATGATTTATATACTTTTTATTAAATCAATATAAATCAATTCAATTTCCATTAAACAACATGCTTTACACCCGAACGTATAAACATCTAAAAAGAGGGGCCGTGAATACTCACCTTTGTGCAAAACTCCGCTACTCCGAAACACGATCCGATCCCACCCAAAGGCCTAACGATTCCCTAACAAAGAGAAAATGCTCAAAACCATCACTTATGGGTTTAAAACTACTTATGGAGGAGAGTAAGTCTTAAGCTTATAAATGTCCACATGCATCCAACTTGATTGTCTATAGTCCAATTATACATAATGCACCTATGCTCGTTAATATTGTAATTTATACCGTAAATTGTGTTATAAACCATCAAATGATCAATAATTGTTAAAATCAAGAAATTCCAGAATTTCACTTCCGGACAGAAACTTATAGTACTCAAAATGATCAAAATATGGATACTTACAAAATGACATAGCTTCCCATATTTTTATATGTGATATAGTACTGGGTTATGGTGATTGTGACCAAATTTGATGCATTTTGGACATGTAAAAATGATTTAAATAATTTATGCAATGCAAAGGGTCACAACTGGCATGGCAGATTACACCATGTTAGTAAATCACTCATTTGAGGAGTTCTACTTAGTGTTTTCTAGAATTTCCAGTTGGATTGGAATCATGACTCATAAAGGAAACTTTTGAGATAAGAGTCACTGATTTTGAAGAAGTTATGAAGGAGATATGGTACCACAAATTTGCATGCACAATTCTGTCATTAGCTGACAGATTGCACACTTAACTTTAATAAATTGGTTAATGCCTCAAAACTTCATATTTTTGTATGAAACTGGATTCATATGCATCCTAACTCATAAAATAAAGTTTTAGAAGAAGAATCATGCATTAAAAACAAATAACAAAGAAGATACTAACACACAAAGTAGAGTTTAGCTGCTGGTGGTTTCACAGATTAAACACCTAAAGTATTTTAGGTGTTTGGAGGCTCAAAACTCCATATTTTTAAATGATTCCACTTGCAAACTTAATATAACTCATAACACATTAAATTAATTTGCAGAAGAAGAATTAAGTGATTTGGAAGATTATTCAAAGAGTTATGGTCGTTCAAAGTAGGGTTTACCTACTGTTGAACTTCCAGATGCACATGCATCTTGTTATGAGCATTTGGGGGGTCAAAACTCAATGTTTTTGAGTGAGACCACTTGGATTAGAACCCCAACTCATTAAATAAACTTGTAGAAAGAAGATTCATGATATTTGAACATAATATTTGAAGGAAATGGACGATTTATGTACATGCAAGGAATCTGTCAGCACCAAAAATCTCCATTGTTGTTCAAAAACACTTAAAATCATGATTTTTACCCATTTTCTTGAGTTTTATTGTTTGGGTCATAGATTAACACCATTATATGAACATTTTTACATGTTTTTGGTGTGTAATCTCTCCATAAACTCAGAAATGGTGGAGGTTTAGAAGAAGAAAGTTCATAATACAAGAAATAATGGGTTTTCATCCAAAAATGGTAAGAAAAAGAATGAAATGATGTTTGTACTTACTTGGATGATGATATGTGTTGATTGTCTTAAAAAATACTTGCTCTTAGGTGGATTTTAGATGGAAAATGTGGCTGGAACTCTTTTGAGAGAAAGAAAAGAAAGAGAGGGAGAAGAGAGAAGTAAATAAGTCCCTTTGTTTCTAGAGAGAGAGAGATTTGAATTTTGAATTTGAAAATGAGCAAAATGAAGAAAATTTGGTTTTTATATGTGGATTTTAAGGGGGGAGAGGGGGCGGCCATGGGGTGGGCCCTACCCAAACCAAAAAAAAATAAAAAATAAAAACTCATCTTAAGCCCAAAATGATAAAATTAAAAGTCCATTTCTCAATTTTTGGCCTTTTTCTTTCAAGTATGAGTCCAAAATGGTTAAATTCAATTAAAAATAAAAAGTTTTATTTTTGAAACTTTAAAAGTTCATATTTTATAATAATTGGGTATAAATTAGAGCATTTGGCACTGTATTGGACGTTTCAGACAGTTACGGGTCGGAACCGGACATTTTAAGCGACTACCGGAATTGCTAGGGATTTTTCGGCCATTCTAAACCAACTAACTCCTATTCTTAAAATTAAACTATATAAACACTACTAAACTTAATTAAAGCTAACCTGAAAGCTCGAATTTTGACAGTTGTCACAGCCTTCCCCCATTAAAGAAATTTTGTCCCGAAATTTAAGAAGTGACTTTCTCCGGGGTGTTCGTGAATAAGCTGGGATACTTTTGTTTCATAAAATCCCCACGTTCCCAGGTATGTTCTGGACCATGTTTCGCATTCCAACGGATTTTAATAATAGGGATTTTACTGCGCCTTAACCGTTTAACATCTCGGTCCAAAACCTCAACTGGTTCTTCAACGAAGTTTAACCGATCGTTAATCTGAACGTCGTCCATGGGTAACATCAACGTTTCATCTGCTAGGCATTTCTTTAGATTCAACACATGAAATGTGTCGTGGATGGGTCTTAGATTCGATGGTAACTTCAACTTGTACGCCACTGGTCCGATTCTTTCAAGTATTTCGAATGGACCAATGTATCTTGGACCCAGCTTGCCTCTCTTCCTGAAGCGTACCAGTCCCTTCCATCGGGACACTTTTAATAGCACCTTATCTCCCACTTGAAACTCCAACGGCTTTCTCCGATTATCCGCATAACTCTTCTTACGATCTCTTGCTGTCTTGAGTCTTTCTTTGATTGTCGAGATCTTACCAGTGGTTTCCTGAATAATATCGGGCGTTGTCAACTGTCTATCTTCGATTTCTACCCAGCTAAGCGGTGATCTGCACTTACGTCCGTAAAGAGCTTCGTATGGTGCACATGGTATGCTGGTGTGATAACTATTGTTATAAGAGAATTCAACTAGTGGCAGGTGGGTATCCCAACTCCCACCAATATCTATTGCACATGCACGCAGCATATCCTCTAACGTTTGAATAGTTCTTTCCGATTGACGATCTGTTTGAGGATGATAGGCAGTGCTATAATCTAGACGCGTACCCAAAGCTTTTTGAAGAGATTGCCAAAATCGCGATGTAAATCGTGTGTCTCTGTCCGAAATAATGGAAATAGGCACACAATGACGTGTAACTATTTCATTAATGTAGATTTGTGCACGCCTTTCCATGCTGAAATCCTCGCGAATGGGATGAAATGAGCCGATTTGGTAAGTCGATCTACTATAACCCATATAGCATCGTGCCCCTTTCCAGTTCTAGGTAGCTTAGTCACGAAATCCATTGTTATTTGCTCCCATTTCCATTGTGGTATTTCGGGTTGTTGAAGTAAACCAGATGGTTTCTGATGTTCGGCCTTTACCTTAGCACAAGTCAGGCACTTGCTTACGAACAAGGCAATATCTTTCTTCATTCTCGGCCACCAATAATACTGCTTCTAATCCTTATACATTTTATCTGCCCCTGGGTGAATCGAATATCTGGATCGATGGGCTTCGTCCAAAATGATTGATCGTAGATCACAAACTTTCGGTACCCATACCTTATTCTTAAAGTAATGTACCCCATCTGTCTGCATTTCAAATTCCTTCTCTAGGTGCTGCAAGGTTTCATTCTTCAAATTCTCTTCTTTCAAAGCTTCTCCTTGTGCTTCCAATATTTGAGTTTTTAAACTCGTCTGGACCATCATTCCCATAGCACGTGCTCTTGTTGGTTTTACTCTTTCCTTTCGGCTTAACGCGTCGGCTACCACATTAGCTTTGCCTGGATGGTACTTTATTTCACAGTCGTAGTCACTAAGTAGTTCAACCCATCTTCTTTGCCTCATGTTTAACATTTTCTGGTCAAGAATATGTTGAAGGCACTTGTAATCTGTGAATATAGTACACTTAGTACCGTAGAGATAATGTCTCCATATCTTGAGTGCGAATACCACCGCTCTTAGCTCTAAATCATGAGTAGTGTAATTCTTCTCGTGAATCTTCAGTTGTCTTGATGCGTATGCAATAACCTTGTCTTTTTGCATTAACACGCAGCCCATTCCCTGATGTGAAGCATCACAGTAGACTACGAAGTTATCTACTCCTTCGGGTAGAGCCAGAATCGGTGCATTGCATAACTTGTGTTTGAGTGTCTGGAAGGCTTCTTCTTGTTTTTCTCCCCAAATAAACTTTTTATCTTTTTGGGTTAGAGTTGTTAATGGTTGCGCAATTTTAGAGAAATTCTCGATGAATCGCCTGTAATAACCTGCCAATCCCAGAAATTGGCGGATATCCGTTGGTGTCTTTGGGGCTTCCCATTTCTTAATGGCTTCAATCTTAGCTGGATCAACTTGGATTACTTTTTCATTCACCACGTGGCCAAGAAAGTGCACTTCACGAATCCAAAATTCGCATTTGGAGAACTTGGCGTACAACTTTTCGTTGCTGAGCAATTCCAGTATCACCTTCAAATGTTGTTCATGCTCCTTTTTGTCTCGAGAATAAATAAGTATATCATCTATAAACACAATCACACACTTGTCGAGATACGGTCGACATACTCTATTCATCAAATCCATGAAAACTGCTGGTGCGTTTGTTAGACCAAATGGCATGACTAGGAACTCGTATTGACCGTATCGAGTCCTTAAGGCCGTCTTGGGAATATCTTCTTCTCGCACTCTCATTTGATGATATCTAGACCTAAGATCGATCTTTGAGAAGTACGTTGCACCTTGAAGTTGGTCAAACAGATCATCAATCCGAGGAAGGGTGTATCGGTTCTTAATTGTCAACTTGTTGAGTTCCCTATAATCGATACACATTCGAAAAGATCCATCTTTCTTCTTAACAAATAAAATTGGGGCTCCCCAAGGTGAAGAGCTAGGTCTGATAAATCCTTTGTCGAGTAATTCCTGAAGTTGTTCCGACAGCTCTTGCATCTCTGATGGTGCTAATCGATATGGTGCGTGCTTTCGCGACTGGCGCGGCTCCAGGAATTAATTCTATGTGAAACTCCACTTGTCTTGGTGGGGGTACTCCAGGCAATTAGTCCGGGAATACCTCAGGAAAATTCCGAACTATAGGAATATCTTGAATGCGTTTTTCTTCAGCCTTCTTATCCTTGATGTGAGCTAGAAAAGCAATGCAATCCTTTCTCAAATACTTTCGCATCTTCATACATGTCACTACTTTAATACCCCTCCTGGGTTTCTCTCCGTGTACTTCGAGTTTTCCCCCTTCGGGTTACGGAATTCGTACGATCTTTTCGGAGCAACAAATTTCGGCTCGGTTTTTGGATAACTAATCCATGCCCACAACCACGTCAAAACTTCCTAGTTTAATCGGGATTAAATCTATACGGAAATCCCTACTAGCCAAATTTACAGTGCAGTTCATTATTACATCATTGACTCTACACTCTTGACCATTGGCATATTCAATTACGTATGATTCTTTCAACTTTTGAGGCCTTAGATTTATCTTAGGTCTAAAATCTAATGACACAAAACTCCTATCTGCTCCAGAATCAAATAGTACGGATGCATGATGATCGTGTAGAAGAAACGTACCTGTAACTACATCTGGGTTCTGTCTTGCTTCTTCCGCTCCAATTTCAAATACCTGACCTCGTGCTTGATTTCCTTGGTTCCCTTGATTTGCTAGTTTGCGGTTGCCTAGTGTCTGGCCTCCAATTCCGTCTTGGGCACCTGTTCCAGAAATGATCTGTGCTCCCACATTCATAACATGCTCTCTTCTCACCAACCCTACAATCCTTCGCGACATGGCCTCTCCTGTTGCACTTGAGACAAGTGATGCATTTCCCTTGATGATGATTATTACATTTATCACATTTCGGGTACGACCCTTTTCCTTTCTCCATTGCCGATGCCTGAATACCATAATTTCCTGATGTTCTTTGATCCTTACCCGACCTCTTCCCAAACTGTCTTCTTACAGGTTCATCCACCTTTCTCTTTCCCAATGCCTTGTTGGTTGCAAACGTCCCTGTACGGTTCGCATTGTAGGTGAGTCGTGTTGCTACGTTTACTGTGGCTTGAAGTGTCTTTGGATCAGCTGAAGTAACGTCCCCTCTAATTTCCGGAGACAAACCCCATACGTATCGGTCAACTCTATTCTCCTCAGGTGTTATCAAATGTGGTACTAGCTTGGCCAATTCATGGAAACGGGCAGTATAAGTATCAATATCGTTTCCTTTCATTTCATGGTTCCATAATTCTGCTTCTAATTTCTGAATTTCACTCCTTGGGCAATATTCTTCCTTCAGCATTCTTTTGAAATCTTCCCATGTAAGACTGTTTGCTGCTTCCCGACCTCTCGTTTGTACTTGAGTGTTCCACCAAGTTAATGCTCGCCCTTGTAAAAGACAAGCAGCATACTCTACCTTCGTTCCTTCTGTACACTTGCTAATGTGGAGAACAGACTCCATGCTCTCTAACCAGGCCAGTAAACCGACGGCTCCTTCAGTTCCGTGGAATTCTTTAGGGTTACAACCCCTGAAAGATTTATATGTACATTCCCTATCTCCCGGTCCACGATTGTTATTTTGATTAGAATTTAGGCCAGCTGCTACCTGGCTAACAATGTTTGGAAGTGCAGCCATAAGTTATTCGGATACCAGTCGTGCAACTTCTGGGTTCTCTCTCCTTGGAGGCATTATTCTAAAACACCATTTCAAATGGAGTCTTGGTCAGATTTTAATACTATGGTCACATATAGTCTACATACTAAGTTATGTGTATCTTATAACATTCACTCAACAATAATCAAATAAACTCATACACGAACAATCATGCGGTAAATAATTATCATGCATAACTCCATAATAAACCATAACAATTTAACATAAAAAAATTCAAAATACAATACCAACAAAACAATAAAGTGTTTAAACTTAACATCTAGGCTACAAGCCTCAAAATAAAATAACTATTGTTATCCAAAAGATTCATAAAGACAGAAGTCTCCTAGTGCATCAAAACCCAAATCAAGACTCCTAGCATCACCATCAACGCTCCTAATGCCCAAGCCAAATAAGTGTACAGCCTCCTAATCGCCCTCCTAGACTCAGAGGTGATCTCCATGATCCTATCTGTAATCTCATCTTGTGAGTACAGGGCTGTAAAAATGCCGTCTATGGACTGCTGGAAATGCTCCAACCTCAGCCGATGAGTGTGTACTTCGTTGGCCATACCCAAGACCCAATAGTTCTCTGCTGCGGTCATTCCTCGAGACTGGGGCACGGGTACTCCAACTGCGGGTGAAGGAGGAGTCACACTTCGCGATAGAGTTCGCGATCTGGATGGCTCGCTCGGAGGTTCAGAGGGAACCGCAATAGTCACCCTCCTAGGACAGAGAACACGCTTTCGGGCGGTTCTCATTGTCCTAGGTCCTCGCGACGGACCAGCCACATCAACTGGAGGTGGCGCAGGTACAGAAGTTTCCACAGAAGTCTCTCGGGTTGCCGCGTCACTTTCTTCAGAAGGATCGCTCTCATCATGGATGGATTGGTTCCTCCTAGGGAGGCTAGTAAAATACCCGGATTCATCGGGGGAGTGCTCGGGAAGTGAGGATGAGTGAGACATAATGCTGTGATATAAATTTTTTTAACAAATGTCAGAAACATTTTATAATACACATGTGAACTCACACAAAAAAAAATCATATTTTCAATTTGAAATAAGAGGTTTTCCGATCTATGCTAATTTTAGTATAACTAGTCCAAGCCCCTTCTTATTCATACCATATTTAGACATAGGTGATCAGGCTTTTTTTTTTTCAACTTCATCTAAGAAAATAAAATTTTGGTTATAGTGCATGTTTTTATTAGAAAACCGGTGTTCTCTATAACCTAAGGCTCTGATACCAAGTCTGTCACACCCCGCTAAAGCGGAAACACGGGGTAAGACAGTTCAAGTTCACAGCAGTAGGAATATAAACACCAACCATACATTTATAAATAAAACATCAACGTTTACAGTTTAAAATTTATAATTCGACAACTTTGTTTTAGCAACAAATTACATCAAACTAAAAAGATACATATTAAATCTTGATTAGTGTTCCACAAAAATAAACTAAGCTGGATCGGTTACCTTCTTATCTTCCTGTAAAGCATGTTAAAACAAAGTGTCAACTACAAAGAGTTGGTGAGTTCACAGGTTTTTCATATGCACAAAACATTATATATGCAAGGTATAGAAATAGCAAAGCAAAAGTCCGCATCAACTTTAAAATTTTAAAAATTCATGAGCAAAAATACAAATTTACCCTTACACATGATATATAAATATTGAGCCACTACTAAGCCTACTCGACATTCTACGCCCCACGAACTACCTTAGCGGTGGACCTAAAGTCCACATGTGTAAAGCATTCTTAATTGATAAAGTGCACCCCTACTTGCCAGTTAGGTGGGTAGGTCAACCAAATAGCGCTATCCACAAATATCATCGGCTCATTTAGAGTTAAATAGTAGTGTACCACGGGGACTTTACATAACTCAACATATCATTTTGTGTAATAAAAAGTTTCTCATCACAATGATTTATATAGTTTTCATTAAATCAATATAAATCAATTCAATTTCCATTAAAACAACATGCTTTACACCCCAAACGTATAAACATCTAAAAAGAGGGGCCGTGAATACTCACCTTTGTGCAAAGCTCCGCTACTCCGAAACACGATCCGATCCCACCCAAAGGCCTAACGATTCCCTAACAAAGAGAAAATGCTCAAAACCATCACTTATGGGTCTAAAACTACTTATGGAGGTGAGTAAGTCTTAAGCTTATAAATGTCCACATGCATCCAACTTGATTGTCTATAGTCCAATTATACATAATGCACCTATGCTCGTTAATATAGTAATTTATACCGTAAATTGTGTTATAAACCATCAAATGATCAATAATTGTTAAACTCAAGAAATTCCAGAATTTCACTTCTGGACAGAAACTTATAGTACTCAAAATGATCAAAATATAGATACTTCCAAAATGACATTGCTTCCCATATTTTTATATGTGATATAGTACTGGGTTATGGTGATTGTGACCAAATTTGATGCATTTTGGACATGTAAAAATGATTCAAATAATTTATGCAATGCAAAGGGTCACAATTGGCATGGCATATTACACCATGTTAGTAAATCACTCATTTGAGGAGTTCTACTTAGTGTTTTCTAGAATTTCCAGTTGGATTTTAATCATGACTCATAAAGGAAACTTTTGAGATACGAATCACTGATTTTGAAGAAGTTATGAAGGAGATATGGTACCACAAAGTTGCATGCACAATTCTATCATTAGCTGACAGATTGCACACTTAACTTTAATAAATTGGTTAATGCCTCAAAACTTAATATTTTTGTATGAAACTGTATTCATATGCATCCTAACGCATAAAATAAAGTTTTAGAAGAAGAATCATACATTAAAGACAAATAACAAAGGAGATACCAACACACAAAGTAGAGTTTAGCTGCTGGTGGTTTCATAGATTGCACACCTAAAGTATTTTAGATGTTTGGAGGGTCAAAACTTCATATTTCTAAGTGATTCCACTTGCAAACTGAATATAACTCATAAAACTAACTCTCAAAATAAAAATCATCCATTTTCATTGAGTTTTGAAAGAAATATGGCCATTTGAACATGCATGCACAAATCTGTCATTGGTTGACAGTTTGCACACTCATTTTGTTTCAATTAGTTGGAACCTCAAATCACCATATTTTTGAATGAAATCAGTGGCAAATGAAAGGTAACACATTAAATTAACTTCCAGTAGAAGAATCAAGTTATTTGGAAGAATATTCAAAGAGTTATGGTCATTCAACGTAGCGTTTACCTACTGTTGAACTTCCAGATGCACATGCATCTTGTTATGTGCATTTGGGGGATCAAAACTCAATGTTTTTGAGTGAGACCACTTGGATTAGAACCCCAACTCATTAAATAAACCTTTAGAACGAAGATTCATGATATTTGAACATATTATTTGAAGGAAATGGACGATTTATGTACATTTAATGAATCTGTCAGCACCAAAAATCTCCATTGTTGTTCAAAAACACATAAAATCATGATTTTTACCCATTTTCTTGAGTTTTATTGTTTGGGTCATAGATTAACACCATTATATGAACATTTTTACATGTTTTTGGTGTGTAATGTGTCCATAAACTCAGAAATTGTGGAGGTTTAGAAGAAGAAAGATCAAAATACAAGAAATATTGGGGTTTTCACCCAAAAATGGTAAGAAAAAGAATGAAATGATGTTTGTACTTACTTGGATGATGATATGTGTTGATTGTCTTCAAAAATACTTGCTCTTAGGTGGATTTTAGATGGAAAATGTGGCTGGAACTCTTTTGAGAGAAAGAAAAGAAAGAGAGGGAGAAGAGAGAAGTAAATAAGTCCCTTTGTTTCTAGAGAGAGAGAGATTTGAATTTTGAGTTTGAAAATGAGCAAAATGAAGAAAATTTGGTTTTTATATGTGGATTTTAAAAGGGGGGCGGGGGGGGCGGCCATGGGATGGGCCCTACACAAACCAATTTTTTTTTAAAAAAACTCATCTTAAGCCCAAAATGATAAAATTAAAAGTCCATTTCTCAATTTTGGCTTTTTTCCTTCAAGTATGAGTCCAAAATGGTTAAATTCAATTAAAAATAAAAAGTTTTATTTTTGAAACTTTAAAAGTTCATATTTTATAATAATTGGGTATAAATTAGAGCATTTGGCACTGTATTGGACGTTTCAGACAGTTACGGGTCGGAACCGAACATTTTAAGCGACTACCGGAATTGCTAGGGATTTTTCGGCCATTCTAAACGAACTAACTCCTATTCCTAAAATTAAACTATATAAACACTACTAAACTTAATAAAAGCTAACCTGAAAGCTCGAATTTTGACAGTTGTCACATGGTGTTTTCAAGGTCAGATGTGTCAGAGAGGGTACTTACAGGTGTTTCAGAAGGCTGATCTTCTGATTCATTTGTTCTAGCCATTCCGCAGAACATAGCTTCATCACCGCTTGACTCATCTCCCAGCCAATTTTCTTTTTCTGCAAAGTGAGCTCGTTCATCAACATTGTACTTGTATTTATTTTTGTAGTACGGATTGTCTTTGTTCAAAGGTCCTCTGCAGTTCTTTGAGTAGTTTCCTGGCTTGCCACATCTATAGCACACATCCTTCTTTCTCTGCAATTCTTCTTCCTTCTTCTCTGTCTCCGTTTTTTCAGATCTCTGGATCTCTTGTCGAGGAGCATAATTGGGAACAGGGCAATCAAACTTTTAGCTTCCCTGAATATTTCTATTACCAAACCTTTTTGTAAACTGTTTGGTAATGAGTGCCAATGAATCAGCAAAAGCTTTGATTTCGTCATCAGAGTCAAAATCATCTTCTAAGATTTCTTCTGACCTAAGAGCCTTGTTTTTCCCTTTCTTTTCTTCCCTACTCCTTCTGATTGATCCTCTGGACTCAGAAATTAAAGCCAGAGGTCCACCAATAGTGCTTTTCTTCTGAACAACTTCTTTCTCATGGGCTTGAAGAGTTCCAAAGATATCATGAAGAGACCATTGTTCCAGATCCTGATTTGCTTGTATAGACATAGAGAGATTTGACCATTCAGAGTTCTTCTCCTGCCTTAGAGAACAAGTAACAATGTTTTTCATCAAATACAACAAGTATTTTAGAATCACAAAGTTGACGTACACTTAATAAATTATGTTTCAGTCCAGAAACATGAGCTACTTTTGATAAGGTAATGTTACCTTCTTGTAGAGTACCGTAGCCTTTTATTTGACCCTTACCATTATCTCCAAACGTCACAGGTCCACCACATTTGTCTTTGAATTGGCAGAGTAAGTTTTCCGATCCAGTCATGTGCCTCGAGCATCCAGAGTCAAGATACCAGATATGCACACGCTGCTTTTGCAATCACAGTCAGAGTTTTTTAGGTACCCATCTCATTATGGGTCCTTTAATGTTGGTTTTAATCTTTTCACTCTTTTTAATTTTCACCTGACTTGATATTGCAGAATTTAAAGATCCAATCTTATTGTTTGCAATATTATGGATTTTCTTTGGTTTAGCTTTAAATGAGAAATCATTATAAGCATGATCAGAGGGTCTCGAGAAAAATTCCTTCAGTTTTAAAAACAGAGAAAAACATTCAGAATTCTGAGACATAAAAGATTTGATTGAATTTTCATTAGAATAATGATAATTAGAATTCTTCTTATTTCTGTCTATACTAGTATTCCACTTGGATGTTTTTCAATATTCAGACTAGAGGCTCTGATTTCCGAGAGATTCATTAGTAAATAAGAAAGGAGCTTCCTTATCCTTAGATACTTCTGGTGTCTTTCTGTATTCTGAAGGAAAATGATTTTCTAGATTTGAGAAATATTTTTATGAATTAAAGAAATCATCATTTTGATCATCGTTTTCCCAAGGATATGTAATAGTTTCGAAACTGTCTTGAGAATCAGAAGGATTTAAGTCTACAAAAGAACATGGAACTATCTCTGGTTTGTTTTCTAAGGAGAATTTTTGAATATTTTCCAACTCGAAGCATTCATCCAGAGTGGATAAAATATCTTTTTCAAAGCTTAGACGCGACTCCTCTTCTGCCTATATCGGGATAAAGACATCCGCCTTTGGATTCACAGTTATATGAATATTTGAACCAACTTTGAAAATAGCGTCTTTTTTCTGAAATTTGTTTAGATCAACGTTTGTTTTTCCAAAAAAGTATTCAATGTTTTTGAATTTGAGTTTTCGTTGACGACAACTATTTTCAAGTTTTGGTCTTTTGAAAATAGGCTTTTGTGTCATTCCTAGACAGAAGACAGAATTCAGAGTTGATCATTTTTCACACGTATAGAGATCCAGATCCTCGAATCCAAGTCCAGATCTTCCTACTTGTATATTGATTTTGTCATGAACTTTTTGGGCATCCAAATATGTTTTAATCTGTAGCTTTGTCTTTTGAAGTTCAATATGTAAAAACTCTCTTTCTGCCGGAAATAGTTTTTAAGTGCTGTAATTTAATCTGTCACTTTCTTTGGCACTAATCTCCTTTTCTTTATTTTCCATAAGTTTGTTTAATCTCAACATCTCTTCTTTAAACTTAACTTCTGTGTCTTTTAGATTTTTGGAAATCCTCTCATTTTCAAGATTAAGGTCCAGTTTTTCTTCAGTTAAAAGATTCATTTCTCTTTTATAAATCTCTCTCTCTTTGAGTTTCAGAGAGAGTTTTTTCAGTCTGTTTCCTTAATTTCTTTTCAATTGTGAGCTTCTGCTTGAGTTCTTCAAAATTCTTTGATATTTGAAAAATGGTGTTTTCAAGCTCAGATGTGTCAGAGAGGGTACTTACAGGTGTTTCAGAAGGCTGATCTTCTGATTCATGTGTTCTAGCCATTCCGCAAAACATAGCTTCATCACCGCTTGACTCATCTCCCAGCCAATTTTATTTTTCTGCAAAGTGAGCTCGTTCATCAACATTGTACTTGTATTTATTTTTGTAGTACGGATTGTCTTTGTTCAAAGGTCCTCTGCAGTTCTTTGAGTAGTTTCCTGGCTTGCCACATCTATAGCACACATCCTTCTTTCTCTGCAATTCTTCTTCCTTCTTCTCTGTCTCCGTTTTTTCAGATCTCTGGATCTCTTGTCGAGGAGCATAATTGGGAACAGGGCGATCAAACTTTTAGCTTCCATGAATATTTCTATTACCAAACCTTTTTGTAAACTGTTTGGTAATGAGTGCCAATGAATCAGCAAAAGCTTTAATTTCGTCATCAGAGTCAAAATCATCTTCTAAGATTTCTTCTGACCTTAGAGCCTTGTTTTTCCCTTTCTTTTCTTCCCTACTCCTTCTGACTGATCCTCTGGACTCAGAAATTAAAGCCAGAGGTCCACCGATAGTGCTTTTCTTCTGAACAACTTCTTTCTCATAGGCTTGAAGAGTTCCAAAGATATCATGAAGATACCATTGTTCCAGATCCTGATTTACTTGTATAGACATAGAGAGATTTGACCATTCAGAGTTCTTCTCCTGCCTTAGAGAACAAGTAACAATGTTTTTCATCAAATACAACAAGTATTTTAGAATCACAAAGTTGACGTACACTTAATAAATTATGTTTCAGTCCAGAAACATGAGCTACTTTTGATAAGGTAATGTTACCTTCTTGTAGAGTACCGTAGCCTTTTATTTGACCCTTACCATTATCTCCAAACGTCACAGGTCCACCACATTTGTCTTTGAATTGGCAGAGTAAGTTTTTCGATCCAGTCATGTGCCTCGAGCATCCAGAGTCAAGATACCAGATATGCACACGCTGCTTTTGCAATCACAGTCAGAGTTTTTTAGGTACCCATCTCATTATGGGTCCTTTAATGTTGGTTTTAATCTTTTCACTCTTTTTAATTTTCACCTGACTTGATATTGCAGAATTTAAAGATCCAATCTTATTGTTTGCAATATTATGGATTTTCTTTGGTTTAGCTTTAAATGAGAAATCATTATAAGCATGATCAGAGGGTCTCGAGAAAAATTCCTTCAGTTTTAAAAACAGAGAAAAACATTCAGAATTCTGAGACATAAAAGATTTGATTGAATTTTCATTAGAATAATGATAATTAGAATTCTTCTTATTTCTGTCTATACTAGTATTCCACTTGGATGTTTTTCAATATTCAGACTAGAGGCTCTGATTTCCAGAGATTCATTAGTAAATAAGAAAGGAGCTTCCTTATCCTTAGATACTTCTGGTGTCTTTCTGTATTCTGAAGGAAAATGATTTTCTAGATTTGAGAAATATTTTTATGAATTAAAGAAATCATCATTTTGATCATCGTTTTCCCAAGGATATGTAATAGTTTCGAAACTGTCTTGAGAATCAGAAGGATTTAAGTCTACAAAAGAACATGGAACTATCTCTGGTTTGTTTTCTAAGGAGAATTTTTGAATATTTTCCAACTCGAAGCATTCATCCAGAGTGGATAAAATATCTTTTTCAAAGCTTAGACGCAGCTCCTCTTCTGCCTATATCGGGATAAAGACATCCGCCTTTGGATTCACAGTTATATGAATATTTGAACCAACTTTGAAAATAGCGTCTTTTTTCTGAAATTTGTTTAGATCAACGTTTGTTTTTCCAAAAAAGTATTCAATGTTTTTGAATTTGAGTTTTCGTTGACGACAACTATTTTCAAGTTTTGGTCTTTTGAAAATAGGCTTTTGTGTCATTCCTAGACAGAAGACAGAATTCAGAGTTGATCATTTTTCACACGTATAGAGATCCAGATCCTCGAATCCAAGTCCAGATCTTCCTACTTGTATATTGATTTTGTCATGAACTTTTTGGGCATCCAAATATGTTTTAATCTGTAGCTTTGTCTTTTGAAGTTCAATATGTAAAAACTCTCTTTCCTGCTGGAAATAGTTTTTAAGTGCAACAGAATTTAATCTGTCACTTTCTTTGGCACTAATCTCCTTTTCTTTATTTTCCATAAGTTTGTTTAATCTCAACATCTCTTCTTTAAACTTAACTTCTGTGTCTTTTAGATTTTTGGAAATCCTCTCATTTTCAAGATTAAGGTCCAGTTTTTCTTCAGTTAAAAGATTCATTTCTCTTTTATAAATCTCTCTCTCTTTGAGTTTCAGAGAGAGTTTTTTCAGTCTGTTTCCTTAATTTCTTTTCAATTGTGAGCTTCTGCTTGAGTTCTTCAAAATTCTTTGATATTTGAAAAATGGTGTTTTCAAGCTCAGATGTGTCAGAGAGGGTACTTACAGGTGTTTCAGAAGGCTGATCTTCTGATTCATGTGTTCTAGCCATTCCGCAAAACATAGCTTCATCACCGCTTGACTCATCTCCCAGCCAATTTTATTTTTCTGCAAAGTGAGCTCGTTCATCAACATTGTACTTGTATTTATTTTTGTAGTACGGATTGTCTTTGTTCAAAGGTCCTCTGCAGTTCTTTGAGTAGTTTCCTGGCTTGCCACATCTATAGCACACATCCTTCTTTCTCTGCAATTCTTCTTCCTTCTTCTCTGTCTCCGTTTTTTCAGATCTCTGGATCTCTTGTCGAGGAGCATAATTGGGAACAGGGCGATCAAACTTTTAGCTTCCATGAATATTTCTATTACCAAACCTTTTTGTAAACTGTTTGGTAATGAGTGCCAATGAATCAGCAAAAGCTTTAATTTCGTCATCAGAGTCAAAATCATCTTCTAAGATTTCTTCTGACCTTAGAGCCTTGTTTTTCCCTTTCTTTTCTTCCCTACTCCTTCTGACTGATCCTCTGGACTCAGAAATTAAAGCCAGAGGTCCACCGATAGTGCTTTTCTTCTGAACAACTTCTTTCTCATAGGCTTGAAGAGTTCCAAAGATATCATGAAGATACCATTGTTCCAGATCCTGATTTACTTGTATAGACATAGAGAGATTTGACCATTCAGAGTTCTTCTCCTGCCTTAGAGAACAAGTAACAATGTTTTTCATCAAATACAACAAGTATTTTAGAATCACAAAGTTGACGTACACTTAATAAATTATGTTTCAGTCCAGAAACATGAGCTACTTTTGATAAGGTAATGTTACCTTCTTGTAGAGTACCGTAGCCTTTTATTTGACCCTTACCATTATCTCCAAACGTCACAGGTCCACCACATTTGTCTTTGAATTGGCAGAGTAAGTTTTTCGATCCAGTCATGTGCCTCGAGCATCCAGAGTCAAGATACCAGATATGCACACGCTGCTTTTGCAATCACAGTCAGAGTTTTTTAGGTACCCATCTCATTATGGGTCCTTTAATGTTGGTTTTAATCTTTTCACTCTTTTTAATTTTCACCTGACTTGATATTGCAGAATTTAAAGATCCAATCTTATTGTTTGCAATATTATGGATTTTCTTTGGTTTAGCTTTAAATGAGAAATCATTATAAGCATGATCAGAGGGTCTCGAGAAAAATTCCTTCAGTTTTAAAAACAGAGAAAAACATTCAGAATTCTGAGACATAAAAGATTTGATTGAATTTTCATTAGAATAATGATAATTAGAATTCTTCTTATTTCTGTCTATACTAGTATTCCACTTGGATGTTTTTCAATATTCAGACTAGAGGCTCTGATTTCCAGAGATTCATTAGTAAATAAGAAAGGAGCTTCCTTATCCTTAGATACTTCTGGTGTCTTTCTGTATTCTGAAGGAAAATGATTTTCTAGATTTGAGAAATATTTTTATGAATTAAAGAAATCATCATTTTGATCATCGTTTTCCCAAGGATATGTAATAGTTTCGAAACTGTCTTGAGAATCAGAAGGATTTAAGTCTACAAAAGAACATGGAACTATCTCTGGTTTGTTTTCTAAGGAGAATTTTTGAATATTTTCCAACTCGAAGCATTCATCCAGAGTGGATAAAATATCTTTTTCAAAGCTTAGACGCAGCTCCTCTTCTGCCTATATCGGGATAAAGACATCCGCCTTTGGATTCACAGTTATATGAATATTTGAACCAACTTTGAAAATAGCGTCTTTTTTCTGAAATTTGTTTAGATCAACGTTTGTTTTTCCAAAAAAGTATTCAATGTTTTTGAATTTGAGTTTTCGTTGACGACAACTATTTTCAAGTTTTGGTCTTTTGAAAATAGGCTTTTGTGTCATTCCTAGACAGAAGACAGAATTCAGAGTTGATCATTTTTCACACGTATAGAGATCCAGATCCTCGAATCCAAGTCCAGATCTTCCTACTTGTATATTGATTTTGTCATGAACTTTTTGGGCATCCAAATATGTTTTAATCTGTAGCTTTGTCTTTTGAAGTTCAATATGTAAAAACTCTCTTTCCTGTTGGAAATAGTTTTTAAGTGCAACAGAATTTAATCTGTCACTTTCTTTGGCACTAATCTCCTTTTCTTTATTTTCCATAAGTTTGTTTAATCTCAACATCTCTTCTTTAAACTTAACTTCTGTGTCTTTTAGATTTTTGGAAATCCTCTCATTTTCAAGATTAAGGTCCAGTTTTTCTTCAGTTAAAAGATTCATTTCTCTTTTATAAATCTCTCTCTCTTTGAGTTTCAGAGAGAGTTTTTTCAGTCTGTTTCCTTAATTTCTTTTCAATTGTGAGCTCGCTTGAGTTCTTCAAAATTCTTTGATATTTGAAAAATGGTGTTTTCAAGCTCAGATGTGTCAGAGAGGGTACTTACAGGTGTTTCAGAAGGCTGATCTTCTGATTCATGTGTTCTAGCCATTCCGCAAAACATAGCTTCATCACCGCTTGACTCATCTCCCAGCCAATTTTATTTTTCTGCAAACTGAGCTCGTTCATCAACATTGTACTTGTATTTATTTTTGTAGTACGGATTGTCTTTGTTCAAAGGTCCTCTGCAGTTCTTTGAGTAGTTTCTGGCTTGCCACATCTATAGCACACATCCTTCTTTCTCTGCAATTCTTCTTCCTTCTTCTCTGTCTCCGTTTTTTCAGATCTCTGGATCTCTTGTCGAGGAGCATAATTGGGAACAGGGCGATCAAACTTTTAGCTTCCATGAATATTTCTATTACCAAACCTTTTTGTAAACTGTTTGGTAATGAGTGCCAATGAATCAGCAAAAGCTTTAATTTCGTCATCAGAGTCAAAATCATCTTCTAAGATTTCTTCTGACCTTAGAGCCTTGTTTTTCCCTTTCTTTTCTTCCCTACTCCTTCTGACTGATCCTCTGGACTCAGAAATTAAAGCCAGAGGTCCACCGATAGTGCTTTTCTTCTGAACAACTTCTTTCTCATAGGCTTGAAGAGTTCCAAAGATATCATGAAGATACCATTGTTCCAGATCCTGATTTACTTGTATAGACATAGAGAGATTTGACCATTCAGAGTTCTTCTCCTGCCTTAGAGAACAAGTAACAATGTTTTTCATCAAATACAACAAGTATTTTAGAATCACAAAGTTGACGTACACTTAATAAATTATGTTTCAGTCCAGAAACATGAGCTACTTTTGATAAGGTAATGTTACCTTCTTGTAGAGTACCGTAGCCTTTTATTTGACCCTTACCATTATCTCCAAACGTCACAGGTCCACCACATTTGTCTTTGAATTGGCAGAGTAAGTTTTTCGATCCAGTCATGTGCCTCGAGCATCCAGAGTCAAGATACCAGATATGCACACGCTGCTTTTGCAATCACAGTCAGAGTTTTTTAGGTACCCATCTCATTATGGGTCCTTTAATGTTGGTTTTAATCTTTTCACTCTTTTTAATTTTCACCTGACTTGATATTGCAGAATTTAAAGATCCAATCTTATTGTTTGCAATATTATGGATTTTCTTTGGTTTAGCTTTAAATGAGAAATCATTATAAGCATGATCAGAGGGTCTCGAGAAAAATTCCTTCAGTTTTAAAAACAGAGAAAAACATTCAGAATTCTGAGACATAAAAGATTTGATTGAATTTTCATTAGAATAATGATAATTATAATTCTTCTTATTTCTGTCTATACTAGTATTCCACTTGGATGTTTTTCAATATTCAGACTAGAGGCTCTGATTTCCAGAGATTCATTAGTAAATAAGAAAGGAGCTTCCTTATCCTTAGATACTTCTGGTGTCTTTCTGTATTCTGAAGGAAAATGATTTTCTAGATTTGAGAAATATTTTTATGAATTAAAGAAATCATCATTTTGATCATCGTTTTCCCAAGGATATGTAATAGTTTCGAAACTGTCTTGAGAATCAGAAGGATTTAAGTCTACAAAAGAACATGGAACTATCTCTGGTTTGTTTTCTAAGGAGAATTTTTGAATATTTTCCAACTCGAAGCATTCATCCAGAGTGGATAAAATATCTTTTTCAAAGCTTAGTCGCAGCTCCTCTTCTGCCTATATCGGGATAAAGACATCCGCCTTTGGATTCACAGTTATATGAATATTTGAACCAACTTTGAAAATAGCGTCTTTTTTCTGAAATTTGTTTAGATCAACGTTTGTTTTTCCAAAAAAGTATTCAATGTTTTTGAATTTGAGTTTTCGTTGACGACAACTATTTTCAAGTTTTGGTCTTTTGAAAATAGGCTTTTGTGTCATTCCTAGACAGAAGACAGAATTCAGAGTTGATCATTTTTCACACGTATAGAGATCCAGATCCTCGAATCCAAGTCCAGATCTTCCTACTTGTATATTGATTTTGTCATGAACTTTTTGGGCATCCAAATATGTTTTAATCTGTAGCTTTGTCTTTTGAAGTTCAATATGTAAAAACTCTCTTTCCTGCTGGAAATAGTTTTTAAGTGCAACAGAATTTAATCTGTCACTTTCTTTGGCACTAATCTCCTTTTCTTTATTTTCCATAAGTTTGTTTAATCTCAACATCTCTTCTTTAAACTTAACTTCTGTGTCTTTTAGATTTTTGGAAATCCTCTCATTTTCAAGATTAAGGTCCAGTTTTTCTTCAGTTAAAAGATTCATTTCTCTTTTATAAATCTCTCTCTCTTTGAGTTTCAGAGAGAGTTTTTTCAGTCTGTTTCCTTAATTTCTTTTCAATTGTGAGCTTCTGCTTGAGTTCTTCAAAATTCTTTGATATTTGAAAAATGGTGTTTTCAAGCTCAGATGTGTCAGAGAGGGTACTTACAGGTGTTTCAGAAGGCTGATCTTCTGATTCATGTGTTCTAGCCATTCCGCAAAACATAGCTTCATCACCGCTTGACTCATCTCCCAGCCAATTTTATTTTTCTGCAAACTGAGCTCGTTCATCAACATTGTACTTGTATTTATTTTTGTAGTACGGATTGTCTTTGTTCAAAGGTCCTCTGCAGTTCTTTGAGTAGTTCCTGGCTTGCCACATCTATAGCACACATCCTTCTTTCTCTCGCAATTCTTCTTCCTTCTTCTCTCGTCTCCGTTTTTTCGGATCTGCGGATCTCTTGTCGAGGAGCATAATTGGGAACAGGGCGATCAAACTTTTAGCTTCCATGAATATTTCTATTACCAAACCTTTTTGTAAACTGTTTGGTAATGAGTGCCAATGAATCAGCAAAAGCTTTAATTTCGTCATCAGAGTCAAAATCATCTTCTAAGATTTCTTCTGACCTTAGAGCCTTGTTTTTCCCTTTCTTTTCTTCCCTACTCCTTCGATCGATCCTCTGGACTCAGAAATTAAAGCCAGAGGTCCACCGATAGTGCTTTTCTTCTGAACAACTTCTTTCTCATAGGCTTGAAGAGTTCCAAAGATATCATGAAGATACCATTGTTCCAGATCCTGATTTACTTGTATAGACATAGAGAGATTTGACCATTCAGAGTTCTTCTCCTGCCTTAGAGAACAAGTAACAATGTTTTTCATCAAATACAACAAGTATTTTAGAATCACAAAGTTGACTTACACTTAATAAATTATGTTTCAGTCCAGAAACATGAGCTACTTTTGATAAGGTAATGTTACCTTCTTGTAGAGTACCGTAGCCTTTTATTTGACCCTTACCATTATCTCCAAACGTCACAGGTCCACCACATTTGTCTTTGAATTGGCAGAGTAAGTTTTTCGATCCAGTCATGTGCCTCGAGCATCCAGAGTCAAGATACCAGATATGCACAAGCTGCTTTTGCAATCACAGTCAGAGTTTTTTAGGTACCCATCTCATTATGGGTCCTTTAATGTTGGTTTTAATCTTTTCACTCTTTTTAATTTTCACCTGACTTGATATTGCAGAATTTAAAGATCCAATCTTATTGTTTGCAATATTATGGATTTTCTTTGGTTTAGCTTTAAATGAGAAATCATTATAAGCATGATCAGAGGGTCTCGAGAAAAATTCCTTCAGTTTTAAAAACAGAGAAAAACATTCAGAATTCTGAGACATAAAATATTTGATTGAATTTTCATTAGAATAATGATAATTAGAATTCTTCTTATTTCTGTCTATACTAGTATTCCACTTGGATGTTTTTCAATATTCAGACTAGAGGCTCTGATTTCCAGAGATTCATTAGTAAATAAGAAAGGAGCTTCCTTATCCTTAGATACTTCTGGTGTCTTTCTGTATTCTGAAGGAAAATGATTTTCTAGATTTGAGAAATATTTTTATGAATTAAAGAAATCATCATTTTGATCATCGTTTTCCCAAGGATATGTAATAGTTTCGAAACTGTCTTGAGAATCAGAAGGATTTAAGTCTACAAAAGAACATGGAACTATCTCTGGTTTGTTTTCTAAGGAGAATTTTTGAATATTTTCCAACTCGAAGCATTCATCCAGAGTGGATAAAATATCTTTTTCAAAGCTTAGACGCAGCTCCTCTTCTGCCTATATCGGGATAAAGACATCCGCCTTTGGATTCACAGTTATATGAATATTTGAACCAACTTTGAAAATAGCGTCTTTTTTCTGAAATTTGTTTAGATCAACGTTTGTTTTTCCAAAAAAGTATTCAATGTTTTTGAATTTGAGTTTTCGTTGACGACAACTATTTTCAAGTTTTGGTCTTTTGAAAATAGGCTTTTGTGTCATTCCTAGACAGAAGACAGAATTCAGAGTTGATCATTTTTCACACGTATAGAGATCCAGATCCTCGAATCCAAGTCCAGATCTTCCTACTTGTATATTGATTTTGTCATGAACTTTTTGGGCATCCAAATATGTTTTAATCTGTAGCTTTGTCTTTTGAAGTTCAATATGTAAAAACTCTCTTTCCTGTTGGAAATAGTTTTTAAGTGCAACAGAATTTAATCTGTCACTTTCTTTGACACTAATCTCCTTTTCTTTATTTTCCATAAGTTTGTTTAATCTCAACATCTCTTCTTTAAACTTAACTTCTGTGTCTTTTAGATTTTTGGAAATCCTCTCATTTTCAAGATTAAGGTCCAGTTTTTCTTCAGTTAAAAGATTCATTTCTCTTTTATAAATCTCTCTCTCTTTGAGTTTCAGAGAGAGTTTTTTCTACCGTTTCCTTAATTTCTTTTCAATTGTGAGCTTCTGCTTGAGTTCTTCAAAATTCTTTGATATTTGAAAAATGGTGTTTTCAAGCTCAGATGTGTCAGAGAGGGTACTTACAGGTGTTTCAGAAGGCTGATCTTCTGATTCATGTGTTCTAGCCATTCCGCAAAACATAGCTTCATCGCCGCTTGACTCATCTCCCAGCCAATTTTATTTTTCTGCAAAGTGAGCTCGTTCATCAACATTGTACTTGTATTTATTTTTGTAGTACGGATTGTCTTTGTTCAAAGGTCCTCTGCAGTTCTTTGAGTAGTTTCCTGGCTTGCCACATCTATAGCACACATCCTTCTTTCTCTGCAATTCTTCTTCCTTCTTCTCTGTCTCCGTTTTTTCAGATCTCTGGATCTCTTGTCGAGGAGCATAATTGGGAACAGGGCGATCAAACTTTTAGCTTCCATGAATATTTCTATTACCAAACCTTTTTGTAAACTATTTGGTAATGAGTGCCAATGAATCAGCAAAAGCTTTAATTTCGTCATCAGAGTCAAAATCATCTTCTAAGATTTCTTCTGACCTTAGAGCCTTGGTTTTCCCTTTCTTTTCTTCCCTACTCCTTCTGACTGATCCTCTGGACTCAGAAATTAAAGCCAGAGGTCCACCGATAGTGCTTTTCTTCTGAACAACTTCTTTCTCATAGGCTTGAAGAGTTCCAAAGATATCATGAAGATACCATTGTTCCAGATCCTGATTTACTTGTATAGACATAGAGAGATTTGACCATTCAGAGTTCTTCTCCTGCCTTAGAGAACAAGTAACAATGTTTTTCATCAAATACAACAAGTATTTTAGAATCACAAAGTTGACTTACACTTAATAAATTATGTTTCAGTCCAGAAACATGAGCTACTTTTGATAAGGTAATGTTACCTTCTTGTAGAGTACCGTAGCCTTTTATTTGACCCTTACCATTATCTCCAAATGTTACAGCTCCACCACATTTGTCTTTAAATTGGGAGAGTAAGTTTTTCGATCCAGTCATGTGCCTCGAGCATCCAGAGTCAAGATACCAGATATGCACAAGCTGCTTCTGCAATCACAGTCAGAGTTTTTTAGGTACCCATCTCATTATGGGTCCTTTAATGTTGGTTTTAATCTTTTCACTCTTTTTAATTTTCACCTGACTTGATATTGCAGAATTTAAAGATCCAATCTTATTGTTTGCAATATTATGGATTTTCTTTGGTTTAGCTTTAAATGAGAAATCATTATAAGCTTGATCAGAGGGTCTCGAGAAAAATTCCTTCAGTTTTAAAAACAGAGAAAAACATTCAGAATTCTGAGACATAAAAGATTTGATTGAATTTTCATTAGAATAATGATAATTAGAATTCTTCTTATTTCTGTCTATACTAGTATCAGTAGTTCTATTGAACTTCTTAGCTAGGCTAGACTTATGCTTAGAATCATAAGTTTTCTTCTGTTGAAGCTTCCTCTGATAGACCTTCTTTGGAGTTTTCTGATTTTCTGAAACAGAAGTAGAAAGATTAGATTTTCCATTTTTCTTTCTGAGCAGAAGTAAACTTTGGATAACATGGTTGAGATAATTTTGACTGAACAGAACACTTCTTTTTCAGATTTTCTTCCTTCTCAAGTTCAAGACAACATTTGGCCTTAAGACACATTCCTATGAAATCTGGATGAATGGATACAGGTTTTCGCTCTCCTGTTGTTGGAACAGAGAAATCTGGTATTCCACTTGGATGTTTTTCAATGTTCAGACTAGAGGCTCTGATTTCCAGAGATTCATTAGTAAATAAGAAGGAGCTTCCTTATCCTTAGATACTTCTGGTGTCTTTTTGAATTCTGAAAGAAAATGATTTTCTAGATTTGAGAAATATTTTTATGAATTAAAGAAATCATCATTTTGATCATCGTTTTCCCAAGGATATGTAATAGTTTCGAAACTGTCTTGAGAATCAGAAGGATTTAAGTCTACAAAAGAACATGGAACTATCTCTGGTTTGTTTTCTGAGGAGAATTTTTGAATACTTTCTAACTCGAAGCTGATAGAGATATCATAATAGCTTCAAAAGGCACTGGGTTCTGAAGATATAAAGATCTAAAGAATGAAGATTCAGAACTCAGAAGGAAAGATAAAAGCCTAAAGCATAACTTCTGAAGTGTCAAATTCAGAAGTTATGAAGATATTCTAAAGAGGTTCTGAAGAAGTTCTGAAGACTCTTCTGAAGAAGATCTGAAGGAGTTCAGAACCTATTCTGAACCTGTCTGTCATAAATGTACTGTTACTTTTGTCTTTCTACTACTTGTATAAATAGATTGTTTGTTAGATTGTTATAACTAACGTTTCCCATAAGCCTTGTAAAGACATATTTTGTAATACTGCTCATCCTATCAATACATACGACATTTGGCTATCATATTACTGTTCTAATCTTTCCATATATTGATATCTTGATTGTTTGGGTCCTAACAATTGGTATCAGAGCCAATTCATCTGTTCTTGAAAGATTTGTGAAAGAACTTGTCAGATCTGACAGTTCTTGGTGTTCTTGATCTACATAATTCAAATTCAACTCAGGTGAATTCTCGATCTTCTAACAATCAAAGATGTCTAAAGAAATAGTCTCAATCGGATCTGAAACGAAACCACCAACTCTCTTTTTGGGAGAATATCATCAATGGAGAATCAGGATGATTCAATTCTTGGATAACACAGATGAAGCCTTAATGCAATTAATCACAAATGGCCCATTAGAGGTATTTGTTTAGATTCCAGTTGTCCCCAGAACTCAATCCACTCCTGAAATCCCTGCATCAAGAATTAAAAAGAGTCCTGGAATGTATAATCCGACAGAAAAGGCTCAAATGAAAGTTGATAGAAGAGCGTTGACTTTACTAACCATGGCAATTCCTAATGAAATATTCAATAGGGTTGATAGTTTAACTTTATCCAAAGCCATGTGGGATGAAGTAGAAGCTCAGATGCAAGGAAGCACAAAGGCTCAAGCACAGAGATTAAATATCTATGTAGGAACATATGAAAACTTCAGATACAAAGAAAATGAATCTATCACTGATACATATCATAGATTCAACAACATTTTGAATGATCTAAGAAGAAATGGTGTTCAGAAATCAAATTCTGAGATAAATAACAAATTTCTAAACAATCTGGGAAATGAATGGTCAAGTTTTTCAGATAATATGGTAACTAGAAACTTGTCCAGGAAGACTGTTCATGATGTCTATGGCATCTTATTTCAAAAAGAGGACAAGATCAAAGTTAGGCAACATGAACAAAAGAAGGCAAATGAAACAGTTGCCCTTCTGAGCAAGAACTACAACAATTCTTTGACCGTGACTGCTAAGAAAGTTTGTGAGATTTCAGAGACAACTGTTTGTGATGGGGATGAATCAGAAGAGGAACTGAAAATGATTTCTTATAATATTGCTTTTATGACAAGGCAATTCAAACAAAGATACAATCAAAAATATCAGAATAAACCTAGATCTGATGTTGGACCTAAGAAAGGTCAAGAAGCTGGTTAATCTGAAACATCTGAACCAGCATGGTGCTTCAACTGTGGAAAGCCTGGACATTATGCAAGACAATGCAAGATGCCAAAAGTCAAGAATTCAGGCTACTATGAGAAGAAGCATCTGTTAACTAAGAAAAAGGAGCTTAATCCTGCTCTAGTGACCAAGTATGAAGAGGACTGGTTAAACTGGAGTGATGGAGATGATGACCAAGTTGCTCACTATGCAACCAATTGCTATATGTGTCAAATGGATCCAGAAAAGGACAAACAAGACACTGAGGTATCTTCTTCATCTTCTAAACTAAATTCTGAAATAAACTACTCTTCTGAACAAAACTCTGAACATAACACTGTAAATTCTGAAATGAAAAATCAATTTCAAAACATGTTTTATGAATTTGAAACACTCAGAAACAGAATCAAAGGTGAAAGAATTTTGGTTAATCAATTCAGTGCTGAAAGTCAAATATATAAAGAAAATTGTCAAGCAGCTGAACAGATTCTTGAAAAAGTTTCTGAAGAAAAACTTGTTTTAAAAGAATAAATGGGTAGTTTACAAAAGGAAATAATTAATGAGAAATATGAAATGGAAATTCTAAAGGGTTAAAATGAATTTTATGAATCAAGAGAGACTTGATCTTTATAAAAAGATTAAGGAATTAGAAGATTTAAATTTTAAAAGAGGACAAACTGAACAAACTCTGAACATTTTAACTAGTCAGGCTCAGAACTCAAAATTTTACAATATAAAAGCAGGTTTAGGATATAATGACAGTCAAATATTGAAAAAGGCACCTGCAAACTTGTATGGTTATTCTAAAAGGAAAATTTTCAATGAATCAAATACAGGTGTCATTTCTAAACCTGTGAACTATTCATTGCCTGAAAGAATATCGTTTTTAAAATCAGAGACTTTGTTTTCAGAAGAAACACCTCTTAAAACTAGTGAACCAGAGATAATCTCTGAAACAACAGAAATAAATATAAGTTCAAATATTTGTGAATCTTCTTAATCAAATATTATTTCTGAAGAAAAATCTGAAGTAATTGTTAAGTCTGAAATAATTTCTGAAGTTGCTTCTGAGATAACTTCTGAATTCAATTCTGAAGTAATTTCAGAAGATATTTCTGATAATAAATCAGAACATGAAGAAAAATATGATGAATTCTCAGAAATTGACTCTTTAGAAGATGTTGATGAGAATCCCAATATATTTTTTGATAATTCTGATGATGAGTCTACAACAAAAAAATATTCAAATATTTTTGCAACTAGTATGACTCAAAATAAATTTTCAGATCTAATAAATGCTTCTGATTCAGAAGATGATGATGATCATATGTGCAAGTGATTGATAAAAATGGCTATTTGGTTTACTAATCACAATCTTGTATGACTGAAGGAGAAAAACTAAAATCTGAAGCTTCAAAGATACCTTCAGAAATGTTTGGTCCTGTGTTTTTAAAGCCAGAATATCAGAATTCAGATTTTTCTCCTACTAATACAAACACTTCATTGACTTCAACACCATGTTCAGTAACATCTTCTGACTTCAACACCAAAGTTAAAAATTTTGAACGAGGATAATCCTCAAATTTTCTCTCTGAAGTTCAGAAAATTAACTTAAATTCTGAAGATAAACCTAAAGTGAACAAAAGAATTTTATATTAATCATCATTTCTTATTTTTTACAGAGCTATCCACTTTAGTATGGAGAAAGAAAGATGAAAGACTGTTAAAGAATGACAAATTAGATAGTTTTTCATTTTCAAAGAAGAATGATGTACCTAAATCAAAGAAAGTGAATAAAAGAATTTTTGTTGAAAAATCAAATGTTATTGATTCTTATATGTCTAATGCTGTTGTAAATACATTAAAGAATCATATTCACTGTATTAACTGTGGTCATCATAATTTTCATTTTAACTCCAAAACAAACAAGAAAAATTTGATGAAATCTATTCAGAAATGTTCAGCTATATTGACAAATTTAATTAAAAGAAAAAATAAAAATAAAAATAAAACTAAGAAAGATAAATCTCAAAATTCTGAAGAAACTTCTGAATTGAAAAATCTGAAGAAAAAGTTCAGAACTTCAAATTTTATTACTAATCTCAAAGGACCCATTCTGAAATGGGTACCTAAAACTCAATAATCTATTTTGCAGATATGTCATGTGTGGGTCTTAAATACTGGATGTCCAAGACACATGACACCTTTCAAAGAACTACTCACTGATTATCATGAAAGATATGGAGGAACAATTAGCTTTGGAAACAATGCAAAGGGATATGTAAGAGGATATGGCACTTTCATTAAAGGAGACGTGAAAGTAATGAAAGTTTTCTATGTTGAGGGACTAAGACATAATCTTTTCAGTATTAGTCAATTCTGTAACAAATACTGGAAGGTTAATTTTGACTTAGATTACTGTCATGTTCTGAGTACAGCAAACAAAAATGAACTAACTGCTTATAGAGATGGAGATATCTACACAGCAACATTCACTGCAACTGGTCAACTACAAGGTGTATGTTATATGTCTACATCAATGAAAAATGATAGTTGTCTTTGGCACAGAAGAATGTCACATCTGAACTTCAAAGCCATTTCTGAACTAGGCAAACATCAATCTGTAAGAGGACTACCAAAGATCAGATTTGAAAAGAACTCTCTTTGTTCTGCATGTGAACTAGGAAAGATCAAAAGAAGTTCTCATCCTCTGAAAATGCTATCTTGATGCAAAGCTCCACTAGAAATGCTACATATGGATTTATGTGGACCAATGAAGACTCAAAGCATGGGGGGAAAGAAATACATCCTTGTCATAGTAGATGAATATACAAGATACACTTGGATTGAATTTCTGAGACTCAAATCTAATACTTCTGAACGACTTATACCTTTTCTGAAGAAAATTCAAGTTTTTCTTCAACTCCCAATTCAAAAGATCAGAAGTGACAATGGAACAAAATTCACAAATTCTACACTTCAGAACTTTTTGGAATCTGTTGGCATTTCACATAATTTTTCTGCTGCAAGAACTCCTCAACAGAATGGGGTGGTTGAAAGAATGAATAGAACTTTGGTAGAGGCTGCAAGAACCATGCTTGCATATTCAGAACTTCCTCTTTCTCTTTGGGCAGAAGCTATTGCTACTGCATGTTTTACTCAGAACAGGACCATTGTAAACAGAAAAATTCTTAAAACTCCTTATGAAATGCTAAAACAAAGAAAACCCTCTATTGATTATTTTAAAATCTTTGGTTGCAGGTGTTTTCTAAAGAATGATACTTAGCATCTTGACACATTTGCACCAATAGGTGTAGCTGGTATCTTTGTTGGCTATTCTCAAAGATCCAAAGCTTATAGAGTACTCCTTAAAGGAACTCAAAGGATCATTGAGACTACAAATGTCAGATTTCATGAGCAAAATTGACTTCTGAACAAAACAGTTCAGAACTCGCACATAAACTAACTTCTG
Source organism: Silybum marianum (assembly GCA_036898165.1). Classification (NCBI taxonomy): domain Eukaryota; kingdom Viridiplantae; phylum Streptophyta; class Magnoliopsida; order Asterales; family Asteraceae; genus Silybum; species Silybum marianum. Next base: position 26,188,069 of record CM072528.1, on the reverse strand, counting down.
AAAGTTTGGACTCAGAACATAATCAGACAAACTCTAGTCTTGAATCTCAAACTTTACTTAAAACAAATTTAAACAATTTATGTCAAGACTTATTTGATATTTCTGTAAATGTTTCTGCAGATTATCAAAATCCTTCTCTCATCAGAAGCACAAATGATCAAAACATTTCAGAAATACAAATTACAAATACATTAGCACCACAAATCTCAACCTCAAATTAAGAACTTCTACTTTCTGAAAATGTACATCCAACTTCTGAACCAGTTCAAGTTATTACTGAACCAATTCAAGATACTTCTGAAAATGTTCATCAAAGTTCTGAACAAAGTCAAAATGTTCCATTTGAGGGGGAGACTTCAGATTTACATTCAGTTATCAATCATAATACTGAAACTCAAGCAATTATTGATGATTATGATTCTCTGAACAATGTCTCATCTGTTCAACCATTGCCAAATGTGAACAACTGGACATCAAGTCATCCAGTGCATCAAATTATTGGAGATGCATCAAAAGGTGTTCAAACAAGATCTGCAACAGCAAATGAGTGTCTGTATGTTAATTTTTTAAGAAGTATGGAACCCAAAAATCCATGTGAAGCACTTCAAGATCCAGACTGGATTTTAGCCATGCAAGATGAGGTAAATCAATTTGAAAGAAACAAAGTCTGGAGATTGGTACCAAAACCAAAAGGTAAATCTGTCATTGGCACAAAATGGGTATTCAGAAATAAAAAGGATGAAAATGGTATTGTTGTAAGAAACAAGGCAAGGTTGTAGCTAAGGGGTCTTGTCAAAAAGAAGGAATTGATTATGATGAAACCTTTGCTCCTGTTGCTAGATTATAAGCCATTAGAATATTTCTTGCATATGCTGCTCACAAAAACATGAAGGTGTTTCAAATGGATGTGAAATGTGCATTTCTGAATGGTATTTTACATGAAGAAGTGTATGTTGAACAACCAGAATGCTTTGTAAACAAAGAATTTCCAGATCATGTCTACATTTTAGACAAAGCCTTATATGGACTTAAACAAGCACCAAAAACATGGTATGATACCCTTACAACTTTTCTTCTGAATTCTAAATTCAAAAGAGGTACTGTTGATACAACTTTATTTCTGAAAAAGGAAGGTGATGATATGATATTGATACAAATATATGTAGATGACATTATATTTGCATTTACTAATCCAAAATTTTGTAGAAATTTTGAGAAAATCATGCAAACTGAATTTGAAATGAGTATGATGGGAGAGTTGACATTTTTCCTTGGTCTTCAAGTTAAACAACTTCCCACTGGCATATTCATTAATCAATTTAAGTATGTCTCAGATTTACTTAAGAAGGTTGACATGACTGATTGTTCAAGTATTCAAACTCCAATGGCCACTGCAACTAAGTTAGAACCTGATCTAAATGGAAAATCTGTTGATCAGAAAAAGTACAGACGTATAATTGGATCTTTGCTTTACTTAACTGCTAGTAGACCAGATATAATGTTTGCTACTTGTATGTGTGCTAGATATCAAGCAAATCCTAAGGAATCACACTTTTTAGCTGCAAAAAGAATCCTTAGGTACCTCAAAGGTTCTCCTTCATTGGGACTTTGGTATTCTAAGGATTCTAGTTTTGAACTAACAGCATTACAGATGCAGATCATGGTGGTTGGAAATTAGACAGGAAAAGCACTTCTGGATCATGTCAGTTTCTAGGTGATAGACTGCTTAGCTGGTCTTCAAAGAAAAAAAAATGTGTTTCTACTTCTACAGCAGAAGCTGAGTATGTAGCAGCTGCAATATGTTGCTCACAAGTGATCTGGATGCAAATTCAACTCAAAGACTATGGTTACACTTTCAAAAAGATTCCTTTGTATTGTGATTCAAAGAGTGCCATAGCGATCACTGCCAAACCTGTTCAGCATTCAAAGACCAAGCACATTGATGTAAGATATCATTTTATCAAAGATCATGTGGAAAAAGGTAATATTGAAATGTTTTTTGTTCAGACAGATTATCAGTTAGCTGACTTATTTACCAAAGCTCTTGATGAAAAACGTTTTAACTTCTTGGTAAGTAAATTGGGCATGATGAATATGTCTATGTAAGTATTAAGCATCAACCAAAATTTAGAAGTTATATTCTGAGATTTCTTATTTCAAATTCTGAATAATTTGTTCTTCAGAAATCTTCTGAAGTTCTATATTCAGAAAGTTATTTTTTTTTAAAACTCAGAATGTACTCCTTCTTTATCTAGCTTGATTGTCTTTCAATACTTTTCAAATTTTTTTTCTTCTCATTTCTTTAATATTCTTTTATTTCTTTGATATATATTGCACTGTTTAAGGGGGAGAATCATAGTTGCTAATGATTCAAGGGGGCGTGGTATTAATATCAAATGTTTGAACTACTCTTTCCTACTAAACAGATCTGAATTGTTGATTCCAAGTCTTACACTTCATATCTAAGAAGTATGAACAAACTTCCTTAGATAAAAATATTTTGCAATTGTTCAAACCTACTTCTGAATTCTCAAAATGATTTATATTTTTCAGAAGTTTGTATTTTTAAATGATTTTTAGTGTTCTAAAGTGATACAAGTTTAGTTCTGAACTAAACTTAAAAGTTCTGAAGTTCCTCTGAATTCTTTCTTTCAGACATCTGAACTTTTTCTCAGAAGTTCTGACCTATTTCTGATGTTTTTGAACTTGTTCTCAAAACTTAACTTCCCGTTGATATTTCTTAAATATCACTTAAGCGTGTGCCACGTGTTTTAATTTCATTGGATATTTCTTAAGCACGTCGTCTAAACGGTTCATTTATCCAACTTAATGATGATTACTACTCTAATCATATTTACTTTTTGGCCACGCGTCCATCAGCGATTATCCAGTCATATAAATCAATGGATTCTTCATCGTCTTCATTTTTTAGCAATTTTTCACTGAGAAATCTATCTCTGTTCATTGATCTTCTTTCTATTACCAATCCTTGTTCTTCAAAAATCATGTCTACTTCAAATGCATTGGTTTCTGCTTCCTCGAGCTTCAATGACAGCAATGGATCATCGAGTGATGGTTCATTCAAGATTGTGCCTCAAAAATTAGTGGTTGGAACAATGAAAATCCCACTGAATAATGATCAAATGGTTCAAGACACAGCCACAACTGCTATGAATCAAGTCGGATCTTCAAACCCTAACCCTAACCCGAGAACTGATAAAATTGAGAAAACACAAATTGAACCCATTGAAGTTGTTTCTGAATTAAATGTTGTTGATAGTGAATCCCAGACTCGTGCTGCAAATAGTGATACGTCCAAATTTTATATTCCTGCTGAGAAACTGCTAGAAATCAAGAAAAATAACTGTGCTTTGAACTTCAAATCGACAAACTTTGCTGATGATCAAATGATTTTGATCGATATTCTGAAGAAACATCCACTCCGTATTCTAGTCTCTAGAAAATTCTCTGTTCCTACTTCTTACCTTCAACAATGGTGGTACTATGCTGAGGTTGATGAATCTGAAGATGAAATCGTGTCCTATGTCCATGCTTACAAGGTATGCATCTCTGTGGATGATATTAGGAGTCTTCACTATCTGTCAAACCCAGATGAGGTTCTTGGGAAAACTTGTTATGATCCAATTCCATCTTCATCAGAAATGATATCAGATTTCATGAGTTTGGGATACTCTGAAAATCTAAGTGCTTTAAGCTCTTTTGGAAGAAAATGTTTACCTACGATATGGTACTGTTAATTCTCAATTCTGAATACTTGTTTATCTGGGAAAAGTTCAAGTTTGGATCAAGCTTCATCAAATGGGAGGATCATCTTTCATGGCATTGCATTCAACAAGCATTATGACTATGCTTCCCTTATTTTTGAAGAACTCAAATCTGCTATTTTGAAGAACTCCACATTCAACTACATACCATTTCAGAGATTATTTCAAACACTCATCAAAGGATCAATGAAAGCAGTGCCAAAAATCCTTGTTCTAGCACATTAGGTACATGTTCCTATCTTTACTATGGACAGTATAAGACCACCAAATGCAAAACTCACATTTCCAAATGCAGTTCCACTTCCTTCTCACTTACTTGATCTTGTAAGTACACCAAATAGGATTGTGAGTGAGTATTTAGAATCTATGGGATTACCTCAACCAGTAGTCCCTTCCCCTAATTCAAACCAGAGTGGTGATAATGCAAGGGAGTCTAGACTTGTTAGAAGAAGAGGGGAGGCTGTTCAAGGGGGAGAACAACCTCAAAGAGTAAAGAGGAAAAATGAAAATGAGAGAATGGGTAGAAGAGTAAGAAAAAGAATTGAAGAGGGGAGAACACAGGTAAAATAAAAACAAACCTGTGAACACCTGTTACTAGCCGGGCACCCACATCTTCTATCATTCCACATTCTTTGGTGGATGATATTGAAAAAGCCAGTGAGCCCATGGCAAATTTGGTTATCCCCCCAGCCACTCACCCATCTCTCAACAGAAGAGTGTTTCATCAACACATATGGGGCAAGCAACTTATAATCCATTAGGACCCCAATTGGAGGTTCCTTTTGTTGAAAATGAAGGATATATGTCCCCCCTTCACCATTTTGAGCACATTGAGTCTGAGGGTCCCCTCAACTTTGAGCCTACCAAACCACTTAATGTGGAATCCGTTCACACTAGCACACATCTTCCAGATGTCACTAAGCAAAGTGTTTGTCACATTGCATCAACAACTATAGATATTCCTATTTCTGGATATCAAGGATTAGTTGGAAGACCTAGTGGGGTGAACATGACAAAAGCCCCATTCACAGAATCAAATGTGGTTCATGATATCTCTATGGCACATACAGGCCAACCTTCTTCTGAAGGACTGCAAACAAGACCATCTGTTGGTCTTGGAACCTTACCCACATCTTCTAAATTCACAGAATTCAAAGATTTTTGTACTTCTGAATTTGCAAAGATTCAGGAGGACATCAAGGAATTGATGGATACAACCAAAAAGGTGATGGAGGATAGGTTGGATCAACAAGAGGAGAGTATGGTAAATAAGTTTACTGATTTTCAACTTCAATCATCTAATGATCTGAATTCTTTAAAACAAGCACTTCTGACTGCTTTTTCTGAAGTGGCTTCATCTGTTTCTTCTCTGAAATCTTCTCAGCTTTCTTCTTCATCTGCTCAACCAGCTTTTGCAACAAAGGATGATATTACTCAGATTTTGTATCAGCTTTCTTCTATTCAGAGTTCTCAGACAGATTTAAGCACAAGATTGTCTGCTCAAGAGTGCAGGGTTCAATCAGATACTTCTAAAAGGGTTCTTGATGATCAGGATCCTGATAATCAAGAGGGGGAGAAAAGACAGAAAGTATCTGAACCAGAAAATGCTGAAAATGTTCAAGTTCAAAGTTCTGAGAAAACTTCTGAAGATGGTCAGAATGTTGGTGAAGCATCTAATATAGTTTCAGAAGCTATAGAAGATATCTTATCAGCAGAACATGAGGGACACGAGGTAATTGATCATACTTCTGAAGAAATGATAGAAGAAGGGTATGAAACAGAGAAGTTATCCTTTGATTCTGAAGGTAACTTAAGCTCAGATAATACAGACATAATTCCATACTCAAATGAAGAAATGCTTAGGGAATACCTTGCATTTGAAGATGTCATTGGAGAGCCAAGTGACCTTTCTGATGTTATTATGTTTGAAGAAGACAGATATGGAGCAAATATGGGAGAAAGCTCATAAGAGATAAAAGACTTAGTAATTTGGAAGCCTCAACAACTTCTGAGTGAAGAATTCAGAAGAGCTTCTGAAGGATTGTGGAATATTCTAAATCACTTTTGTTGGGTACATCTGTTTCTGAATAAACCAAGAAGTCTGGAGTGTAGACTTTTGGATAACAGATTTTCAGTCTTCAGAGATTTTCTTAATCAACCAGATGAATATGTTGAACTTAAAGTTGATCTGGGTCACATCGGAGGAACTGAACTTGCAGATGAAATTCTGATGGTCTACTCTGGAAAATTTGAAGTAAGAGTCAGATCCTGCATGAAAATTCCCAAAATTGATATTCCTCTTCTTGAAGAACCTATTCTAGATCAAATCTATGAAAAGGAAGATATGTTTCTTTGTGGAGAAATAAGTTTAGAGTTTCCTGAAGTTATTCATTTTCATATGTATAAAACCAGTTTGAAGTTTGCAAAGCTGGAAGATTTTGTAAATGAAGAGTGGTCTGAAGAACAAGTATCTCAAGTTAGAAACTTTGTTCAGAAGTATGGTGTTTAGAATTTGAATGATTTCACTCTTGTCAAAAAAATTAGATGTTTGACAAAGACTGTTGAAGACGATTTGGTAATATACAGATTTGGAGCAGAGAGAAGAAATGGATATTTGTGTGAATTTACTCAATATGATCTGTACAAATTAAGATTGCAAGACAAGTTGACAGTTCTTCAGTTTTGTGTTGCCAGAAGTGAAGTTGAACTTGTTTTTGATGTTAGAAGAATTCCGGGAATCTACATAAGGAACATCATCAAGCATGACTTTCAATTAGCTCTGGAATTTGGTTTATCTAAAGTGAATCTATTGGAACCTGTAAATCTTGAAAATACAATAACTAGAGTGTTTCACCAGTCCAGATCTTGGGTTCAGATACACAGCAGATGGAAATAAAACTTTTTTGATTTCAGATATTCCAAAATACTCTAACTCAACTCTGAATTGGTTTCTTACTTATGCAAAGGATTATATTGAAGATTCAGATGTCAAAGAAGGAATCATATATCTGATCAAAGAAAGAGTTTATTTCAGAGAAATTGTAAGGAAAAGTTATCCAGCTGGTCACAAAAGAGAAAACAAGATCAGAGGAGCTGATTATATACTTAGTGATACTTATGATTTCCAAATTCACTCAAAGAAACAAGACTTGGAGAAATTCTGAAGTTTTCTCTGAATATTGAAAGTTCTGAACCAAGTCAGGAGGATAAAGAGAAAGGGAAAGAAGTAATTTCTGAAGCTATTTCTGAACAGTTGGTTCCTGTAGAGCAAATATCTTAAGAGGAACAACTGCAAGTTCAAAGAATATAAGAGAGTGCTTTCACCATGTTTCTTGAATATTTCCATCCAGAAATGTTCATGGAATATGAACAAAAGTTCAACTATATTGATTGCTGGATTCAAAAGTCCTTTTGGTTGGAAACAATGGTACTCAGATACCATTAGAAAGATAAGGATCCCAATTAATGAAGCAAGAAAGGAAAGTCCATTGGTCAAGGTAATTAATGCTGACTTGAAGACAAGACAAAATTACAAGTATGCATTCTTTTACAGTTGAAAGACAAAATGGTGAGATTTCTACCTTTTCTGAAGCTGATTTCCAGAATGTGAATCTCAGAGATCTACTCAGAGTTTACATAAGTCTTTATCCTTTTCATGATTCAATCACCAAGTTCAGAAAATCATTTCGAATCCTCAGAGATGGCTTGTACAGAGAATTTATATGGGCTGCAAAGACTGATTTTCAGGTTGCTTATGTTCTGAACAAGAAACAAGTACACTTGAGCAAACCAAATCTGAGCTTACCAGATATTCATAATCTGAAGAAGAGTAATTTAGTAATTCAACCTCCAGGTTTCGTTTGCAAATGCTTTGAAGAATTATTATTTATGAGATTTGAAGAACTCCACAAATGGTGCAATGGAACTCTCATGGCAATCAGATATCGTTTGGTAAAAAGACAAAATAGAAGACCAAAGAATCTGAGCAATGAAGATTGGGAGAAGCACAAGAAGCTTGCAAAAGAGATGGTTAGAATCGCTGAATCATTACATGAATACAGAAGCTTAATTCTGAAAGATGTTAGAGAAATTCTGAACTTCTGGAAGTATGATCTGAACTTTTGAAGCTAAGGGGGAGATTGATAGAGATATCATAATAGCTTCAAAAGGCACTGGTTCTGAAGATATAAAGATATGAATAATGAAGATTCAGAACTCAGAAGAAAAGACAAAAGCCTAAGGCATAACTTCTTAAGTGTCAACTTCAGAAGTCCTGAAGATATTCTGAAGAGGTTCTGAAGATGTTCTGAAGACTCTTCTGAAGAAGATCTGAAGGAGTGTCGTAAATGTACTGTTACTTTAGTCTTTCTACTACTTGTATAAATAGATTGTTTGTTAGATTGTTATAACTAACGTTTCCCATAAGCCTTGTAAAGACATATTTTGTAATACTGTTCATCCTATCAATACATACGACATTTGGCTATCATATTACTGTTCTAATCTTTCCATATATTGATATCTTGATTGTTTGGGTCCTAACAGAAGCATTCATCCATAGTGGATAAAATATCTTTTTCAAAGCTTAGACGTAACTCCTCTTCTACCTGTAAAGGGATAAAGACATCCGCCTTTGGATTCAAAGTTATATGAATATTTGAACCAAATTTGAAAATAGCGTCTTTTTTCTGAATTTTGTTTAGATCAACGTTTGTTTTTCCAAAAAAGTATTCAATGTTTTTGAATTTGAGTTTTCGTTGACGACAACTATTTTCAAGTTTTGGTCTTTTGAAAATTGATGATTCATATAAACTTGGAAACATAGGCTTTTGTATCATTCCTAGACAGAAGACCGAATTAAGAGTTGATCGTTTTTCATACGTGTAGGGATCCAGATCCTCGAATCTAAGTCCAGATCTTCCTACTTGTGTATTGATTTTATCATGAACTTTTTGAGCATCCATATATGTTTTAATCTTTAGCTTTGTCTTTTGAAGTTCAATATGTAAAAACTCTCTTTCCTTCTGGAAATAGTTTTTAAGTGTAACCGAATTTAATCTGTCACATTCTTTGGCACTAATCTCCTTTTCTTTATTTTCCATAAGTTTGTTTAATCTCAACATCTCTTCTTTAAACTTAACTTCTGTGTCTTTTAGATTTTTGGAAATCCTCTCATTTTCAACATTAAGGTCCAGTTTTTCTTCAGTTAGAAGATTCATTTCTCTTTTATAAATCTCTCTCTTTGACTTTTAGAGAGAGTTTTTTCAGTCTGTTTCCTTCATTTCTTTTAAATTGTGAGCTTCTGCTTGAGTTCTTCAAAATTCTTTGATATTTCAAAAATGGTGTTTTCAAGCTCAGATGTGTCAGAGAGGGTACTTACAGGTGTTTCAGAAGGCTGATCTTCTGATTCATTTGTTCTAGCCATTCCGCAGAACATAGCTTCATCACCGCTTGACTCATCTCCCAGCCAATTTTCTTTTTCTGCAAAGTGAGCCCGTTCATCAACGTTGTACTTGTACTTATATTTGTAGTACGGATTGTCTTTGTTCATAGGTCCTCTGCAGTTCTTTGAGTAGTGTTCCTGGCTTGCCACATCTAAAGCACACATCCTTCTTTCTCTGCAATTCTTCATCCTTCTGTAAACTGTTTGGTTATGAGTGCCAATTAATCAGCAAAAGCTTTGATATCGTTATCAGAGTCAGAATCATCTTCTAAGATTTCTTCTGACATAAGAGCCTTGTTTTTCCCTTTCTTTTCTTCCCTACTCCTTCTGACTGATCCTCTGGACTCAGAAATTAAAGCCAGAGGTCCACCGATAGTGCTTTTCTTCTTAACAACTTCTTTCTCATGGGCTTGAAGAGTTCCAAAGATATCATGAAGACCCCATTGTTCCAGATCATGAGTTGCTTGTATAGACATATAGAGATTTGACCATTCAGGATTTAGTCTTTTGAGAAATAAGACATTATTGTCTTCTCTGGATCTGATGATGTCGCACCTTTTACATAGATTTATCAGAGTATTAAATCTATGAGAAGTCTGTTCCAGAGATTCTTCGTTGATGGCTTGGAAACTATTGTACTCATTTAGAGCTTGGGCTCTTCTGTTTTTCTTCATCTTTGCCCCACCTTCCAGTATGTTTCCAATTGATCCCATAGTTCCTTGGCACTATCACAGGAATCCAGAGATTGAAATATATCGTTTGGAATAGCCATTAACAGACTTTAGCTTTTCTGGACAATTCAACCTTCGCTTTCTCTGGATCTGTCCAATTATCCCTTGATTTTGGAATACTCCTAGCAGAGACTTCATCAGAAACTGCTGTAGCAGGTACCCTTAGGATAGTTGTCATTGGAACTAATGGACCATTTTGAACAATAGGATATAGATCAACATCTAATCCTTCAAAAAAGTTGATCATTCGAATTTTCCGTTGTGGATATTCATCATGTATTAGAGTGGGAGGTTTAGTCAGAGAACCAGATGTGTATACAGCGTTGATATTTGAATTCGCCATATTGTGAGAAACAGAGATTTTGAAAATGATTGACGATTTGTTGAAATTTGAACCAAATTAATTTCAAAATGATCGAAATGAGATAAAATACTTACTAAACTCAATTTTAAGCAGTAATTACAACAGATTTAGAGAAAATTGTAATGAATTTTACAAAAACTCGTAAAACAGGGCAGAGTGAAGAATAAATGCTTAAAAATGGAAAATATTGTTGAATAGAAAAGAGATTTCTCCAAATGGAAAAGATCTAATAATCAATAGATTGATTATCAGGCTCTGATACCAATTGTTGGAACCCATATCCCTTTCTACTATTTAATCAACAGATCAAAAATGAAAGTAAGAGCGGAAGCAGTAAGATCTGAGATTAACAGTATGATTAGCAAGAACAAAAATAGGAAGAACAATCGTAATTGATATTCAATGAATCACAACAGTATGCGCAAAACAATAGTTCTCTATTTTGGATTTTCAATTGATAACCATTACAACCAGTGAAAGAACTATTTATATGAATATAATCAATGAAAGTCAACTATCTAGCCTATTACAATGTGCCACGTAGGCAATGAAGTAACAAACTAAGTAACACATGGATGTTGTGCTTGCCACGTCAACTGAGGTATGTTAGTTGTATAATTTTGTTTCATACTTCACCAAAAGTGAGGTCTAACAATGCTTCTGCCTCCTCCTCCTCTCTGGTAAAGAAATCTGACAAGGCTATTTTTCAGAAAGCCATGATCGACAGGATAAACGCATTGACTTTGAAGTATGTTTCTAAAACAAATACTAGTACTTCCAACATGGATCAGAAGGTCACCACTTTAGAAACCTCTATTTCGAAGTTATCATCTATGGCCAGCTCCATCTGTTCTGCTTTTGAAGACAAGAAGAAAGCAAAGGAGGCTAGGGCATGCAAGAAAGCTGAGCTCAAGCTTAAAAAGTTTAAGGATCAAGATCCTGATTCTCAGAAGGGGGAGAATCTGGAAAACCTTAAAAAGGTAAAAACCAAAATTGGTCAGAAAATGGATCAAGACAGAGGTAAAGCTCCAACCTCTTCACCTTCTGCACCTCCTCCTCCTTTTAAGCAAACTCCTTTAACACCAACGCCACTAGCTACACACACTGATCCTCTTCCCAAAGATCTAGAGGTGGCAAAGTTTCTACTTGAGATTCTTGGTAATCCAAGGAGGCAATCTCAACCTACATGTGCAAGACCTTCTGCTCCTACCCCTCAACCGAATGTTGAAGCTGAAGCTGCTAGAACAAGAGCTAAAGAAGATAGAATCAGAACTGAAGCTGAATTAAGAGCTAAAGCTGAAGCTGATAAAGCTAAAGCTGAAGCTGAGAAAGCCAAGGCTGAAACTGAGAAAGCCAAGGCTAAAGCTGAAAGAGCCAAGGCACAAGATGAAAAAGACAGAGCATATGCTGAAAAGGCTAAAGCTGAAGGTGAAGATGCTAAGGCTGAAGCTGAAAGAGCACGGGAAAATCTTGAAAAAACTAAAAGAGAGGAGTCATTAAAGTGCAGAGCTGCTTATGAAGAAAGACAACAGAAGTTGAGGAGACTTGAACTACCTACTCTGGAATTGAAGAACAGACACATGTATGCTCCTATTGACCATAAGATATTTTTGATGCTGCCAAATTTTGCCAATGACTATCACGTAAGTGATGCTGTCAAAGACAGATTTATGAGTCATAGACAGGCAAGAAAGGATGCCTACTCGATTGTACCAATCAAAGCAATCTCTGCAATCAAGCACACTCAATCCGAATGATCAGAGATTTGGTACACTATCTATGAGGTAGTCAGAGAAGATAAAAAGACTTACTACTTCTGTGACAGTGATCTATTGTCCATTAACCCTTCTGATCTTATAACTCTGGAGAAGTTCATGAAGATTCAAATGAAATAGAAGGAGGGATAGTCAAGATAAATTTGCCTTCTTCCGGATCATTGAATGCATGAAATCTTTCATCGGATACAGAAGACAGGTAGACTTCCAAACGGGGCTAAACTACAAAGTAGACAACTTATGCATCTCTGCTCCAAATGAAGATTTGGAGGGTCTTAATGCTCTGGGAATTGGAAAGGTGCTGAGTCAACCAGAAGAAGGGGTTGTGTTCAAGAGACCACACAGAAGAAGCTTCTTCAGAGTAAAAGAGGCGCAGAAATACTCTTCAGAGGTCGTATACATTGTCAAATGTTATGCCTCTGTTGAGGTTGATGATCATGGCAAAGAAGCAATAGAAAAGGTAGTGAAGAAATTTGATAGCGTCATGAAAATCAGAGAAATTATAGATCTGATCTCCAAGATAATCTCACAGACTGCCCCCTTCTGATCGAATACAATATGTGTTGAATGAGTGAACAACTTCATAGCCTAAGAAAACTAACGGAACAGAAGACAAACGAAGTTACTATTTCAACATTCTGGATTTCATACTTAGGGGGAGATTGTTAGAACCTATTTACAGAGAAGTATAAACCCGAATTGTACAAGTGTAGAAGATCAGAAGTTTATCTTCTGATCCCACTCATCACAGAGACGCCTAGAGTTTGGAAGAACAGTTGAACTTCAACAGAAGCATCATACACACTCTTGATGTCGTGGCCTGCATACTTTCTGTGTAACTAGTTGTGTAACTGAATTTGTTACAAGCTTAGCTTACGTGTCAATTTGTAATAGGCTAGACTGTTGACTTTTACCATTGTAATCGTATAAATACCTCGCCTCTTTAATGTAATCGTTGTCGATCTGAAATATATTTTGGAGAGCTAATTGCGCATTTCATTCATCGTATTGTAAACATCTTCCAGCTTATCAATGCGAATTACTAATTGTTCTTCAATATTGCTCTTACTGTTCTTACTGTTAATTGCTCTAATTCATAGATCTACTTTGCTTCCGCTCATATTTCCATATTTGATCTATCGATTAATTGTTAGAAAGGGATCTGGGTTACAACAGGGTGTGACATAATTTCTTCTCAAAGATTAATCTTCGATCTGGATATCATCAAATGAGGGTACGTGAAGAGCATATTCCCAAAACGGCGTTTAGGACTTGCTACGGCCATTACGAGTTCCGAGTTATGCCTTTCAGGCTAACAAGCGCACCAGCTGTTTTCATGGACCTAATGAACAGAGTTTGTAGACCGCATCTGGACAAATTCATCAGTGTATTCATAGATGACATACTTATTATTCGCAAAGCAAGGAGGATCATGAGCGACATCTAAAGTTGATACTAGAGCTACTCAAGGAATAAAAATTGTACGCGAAATTCTCCAAATGTGAATTCTGGATTCGCGAGGTACATTTTCTTGGCGACGTAGTCAATGAGAAGGGAATTCACATGGATCCGACGAAAATTGAGGCCATGAAAAAGTGGGAAGGTCCGAAGACACCAACGGAAATTCGTCAATTCCTTGGTTTAGCAAGCTATTATCGGCGATTTATAGCGAATTTTTCAAAAATTACGCAGCCACTAACGACATTAACCCAAAAGGATAACAAATTTTTCTGGGGAGAGAAACAAGAAGAAGCATTCGATACATTTAAGCATAGATTATGTAATGCACCGATTTTGGCATTACCAGAAGGCAGAGAGAATTTCGTTGTCTACTGTGATGCATCACACCAAGGTTTAGGATGTGTGTTGATGCAAAATGATAAAGTCATTGCATATGCTTTAAGGCAACTAAAAGTCCATGAGAAGAACTATACAACCCATGATTTGGAGCTAGGATTCGTGGTATTCGCACTCAAAATTTGGAGACATTATTTGTACGGCACTAAATGCAGTGTCCTCACTGATCATAAAAGCCTTCAACACATGCTTCACCAGAAAATGCTCAATATAAGGCAAAGAAGATGGGTTGAGTTGCTTAGTGACTATGATTGTGAAATAAAGTACCATCCGGTTAACGCTAACGTTGTGGCCGATGCATTAAGCGGGAAAGAAAGAGTGAAACCGTCAAGGGTACGAGCTATGGGAATGTTGGTTCAGACGAGTTTAAAAGCTCAAATTCTCGAAGCTCAAGAAGAAGCGTTGAAGGTAGAGAATTTGAAGAACGAGACCCAACATCACTTGGAAAATAAATTTCAAACAAAGTCAGATAGGGTACGTTACCTTGAAAATAGAGTTTGGATGAAGCCCATCGATCAAGGTATTCTGTTCACCCAGGAGCTGATAAGATGTACAAATACTTAAAGGAATATTATTGGTGGCCAGGAATGAAGAAAGACATTGCTTTGTACATAAGCAAGTGCTTAACTTGCGCTAAAGTTAAGGCCGAGCATAAGAAACCATCCCGTCTAAATCAACAACCCGAGATTTCCAAATGGAAATGGAAACAAATAACCATGGATTTCGTAACCAAGCTACCCAGAACTGGGAAGGGACACGATTCCATATGGGTTATAGTAGTTCGACTTACAAAATCAGCACATTTCATTCCTATTCGGGAAGATTACAGTATGGAAAAGCGTGCGTAAATTTACATCAATGAAATCGTTGCACGTCACGGGGTGCCGATTTCCATTATCTCAAATAGAGACACTCGTTTTACGTCATGATTTTGGCAGTCTCTCCAAAAAGCATTGGGTACGCAGTTGGACTTTAGCACTGCCTATCATCCTCAAATAGATGAACAATTGGAAAGAACTATTCAAACGCTATAGGTTATGTTGCGTGGGTGTGCGATAGATTTTGGTGGGAGTTGGAATACCCACCTGCCAATGGTTGAATTCTCCTATAACAACAGCTACCACACCAGCATTCAGTGTGTGGCGTACGAAGCCCTATACGGACGTAACTGTAGATCATCACTTAGATGGTTGGAAATTGGAGATAGGCAACTGACCAAGCCCGACATCATCCAGGAAACCACTGACAAGATCTCAATCATCAAGGAAAGGCTCAAGACAGGAAGAGATCGTCAGAAGAGTTACGCAAATAATCGGAGAAAGCCATTAGAATTTCAAGTGGGTGATAAAGTGCTTCTAAAGGTATCGTCATGGAAAGTAGTAGTACACTTCAGGAAAAGAGGCAAGCTGGGTCCTACATATATTCGTCCATTTGAAATACTCGAAAGAATTGGACCGGTGGCATACAAGTTAAAGTTACCACATGAGTTAAGCGCCATCCACGATACATTCCATGTGTCAAATTTGAAGAAATGCTTAATGGATGAATCATTGGTACTACCCCTGGAAGATGTTCAGATTAGTGATCGGTTACACTTCGTTGAAGAACCAATCGAAATACTTGGTCGAGAAGTCAAACGGCTAAGGCGTAGTAAGATTCCTATTATAAAAGTTCACTGGAACTCGAAGCATGGCCCAGAGCATACTTGAGAGCGAGAAGACTTCATCAAACATAAGCATCCTCACCTTTTCGGGAACAACCCTGGGAAAACCAGTCAATAAAATTTTGGGACGAAATTCTTCTAACAGAAGGAGACTGTGACAACTATCAAACCAGAAGCTTCAGGTTAGTCATAGTTTAGGACTTCTCTACATTTAAAAATTTATTTAGCAAGGCTTAATTATATAGTTAAGTGCGTAATCGGCTTAGATTTCCGGTGTCTAATCCCGAAATTTATTTTAATATAATGCCAAAAATTATTTAATTGCACCATTTATAAAAAAAATTGGATGGCATAAAAATCCTAATAACATGAAGTTTAATTTAAAATCTATCAATTTTGCCAAAAATTGAGAAAAAATGACCTAAATTTACTTGTATTTCATTTCTTTTTTTCTAGGAACATCTAAACAACAAGTTGGGCTTTTAAAAAAAATTAAAATTTTGTGGCCTTGGGCCTTATGGCCGGCCCCCCCTACCCCAAGCCCCACCATATAAAAACCTAATTTTTCCCATTTTCCCTCATTTTCACTCTTCTTTCCAAAATTTGAAATTAAAGCCTCTTCATTTTCTCTCATATTTTTTCTTCTCCTCTCTATTTCCAACCAACTTTCACACAAAAATCCATCCTTTTTGCAAGATCATTGAAGATATTGAATCCCTCTCATCATCCAAGTAAGGTAATAGCTTCATCTTCATCACTTTCTTACAAATTTTGGTGAAAAACCCAAATTTTCTTATAATTTGAAATGCTTTTCACTTCGTCTATGATTTTAATAGTTCCATATGTAGATTACACACCAAATACACGTAAAATGTCTATATAATGGTGGTAATCCATGACCATTACAAATGGAACTCAAGAAATGTAAGCCAAATCAAGTTGCATTTGGGTTATAACCCTTAAAAACAACATTTTTGGTGCTGACATATTACTACCTAGTACTTATGTCGCCCATATCTTGCAAAATACTTGTCCAAATGTCATGAATCTTCTTCTAAAATATTATTCTCTGAGTTAGGGTTCTAACCCAAGTGGAATCACTCAAAAATATGGAGTTTTGCCCCCCAAACACCCAAATCAATTCAGATGTACCAAAAGTGAGTCCAATAGTAGGTAAACCCTACTTTGGACGACTGTATCTCTTTGTTTAGTTACCTAAAATGCTTGATTTTTCTTCTAAAGCTTAGTTTAATGAGTTATCTTTTTAATGCAACTGGTTTAATCCAAAAATATGGAGATTTGGTGGTTCAATCTTTTAAAACAAAATAAAGGTGCAATCTGTTCAAAGCTGACAGATTGTTGCATGCATATTAAAAGTGTCATAGCTCTCTCAAACCTTAATGAAAAAGAGTGATTCTTCTTCTGGAAGTTAGGTTTAGGTGTTAGCTTTCTAATCCATTTAGAATCATTGAAAAAGGACAAGTTTTGGCCTTCCAACCAACAGTAACTTCCAGACGGTGCATTATGTCTTGAAGATTGTGACCCATAAAAGTGAAAATAGCTACTTAAATACTTAAACCCATCCAAAATTCGTAATACCTTGACAAAAGGTTGCTAACTCAGTAACTTAAACCATACAAAAATTTGGGTGAGAAATTAATTGAGGAAGATGTATTTTGGTGATGATTTGTAAGGTGAAGTATCTTGAAGACCAATAGGAACTTTCTGGAATTTCATGATTTTATGTGAAACAAGTTGGAAACTTTAAAAATTGGAGTTAAATAAACAATTTGGACAAATTAAGGACAAAATATATTACAACTCTATAGATATTAAATTGGCATTACATAAGATAGGTTTTGATACAACCAAAGACCTAATTCTTTTAGACCCGAAAAGGAAAAGTGACTAATTTCATACCTTGCTTTGATAGGAAAGGATTAGGCCGGACAAGTAAGCGACTACATTCATCTTTCAAGATTAATAGCAAACCGGTGAGTATTCACAACCCTTCTTTTAAAATGTTCTATACATTTTGTGGTGAAAAGCATGATTAAATGGAATTTTGAGCTAACTATATTATCGAATGCGAAATATTATGAAATTGATGATATGGGCACTAAGGCATGTACACTAATAGTTGTATTCGAGTAAAATGTTCTGGAAAAATTTGTACACTACTATTAACTCAAGTGAGGAGCCGAGAGTAATTGTGGATAGCGCTATTTGGATTGACAATCCCACCTAAAAACTGACAAGTAGGTGTGCGGATATCAATCCCACCTAAACTTACAACTAGGGGTGCACTGTACTTATAATAAAGGTTCTACATATGTGGTGTTGTAGTCCCACCGCTAAGGTATAATTATAAAGAGCATTGTGGTCGAAAGGTTCAGTGGTGGCTCAAAACTTACTATAAATTAGGGTACAATATGCCTTGTGAAGTTTCGTAATTCAAAGATTTATTAAGTGCCATAAAAGTTATCTCAATCAAAATTCATTTATGCAAAAGATGTTTATCGTATTGAAAACTTGTGAACTCACCAACTCTTTGTAGTTGACCTTGTTTTATCATGCTTTTCAGGAGTAAGGGAGATAAACCGAAATGTTTAGTTATGTGGACACGTCAACATCAATCAAGTTTTTATTTTAAACCGTTTCGTTTGAACACCGTGTTTACTTTATTTTGTTAAAACTTTGGGATTGTAAGATATAATTTCGAATTTAATAGTTTATGTATTTGAATGGATGATTGGTGTTATTTATGTCCTATTGCTATGAAATCGTGAGCTATCATGCCTCGTGTTTCCGCTATAGCCGAATAATGAATTTGTTCAAAATATGTCTGAAGCAAAATAGCAAGCCACAATATCACTAATCGACATATAAGATATAAAATCAGCAAAGAAGGTTGTTGTCCAGCACCATTACACTGACTTCTACGTTGTTTCTTGTCTTGAAACATTTGGAGTTTGGGAAAACTCAAAAAATAAACATTGTAGCTCAGTGTGTTAGCTTTCCATAGAAATTAGATTCACCTTCTTTGGAGCTCGGACGAATGAGATGTGATTGTTTTAGTACAATCACGCTGATCTATCCACCAGCTTCTGGTTCAACGCGTGCTTCTGGTTGAGTGAGTCTTCTGTCTAAGGCATGTGTTATTCTAGAAGCTCTGGTCCTTTAGTCCATAAGCTCTGGTCCTTTAATTCAGAAGCTCTGGTCCTTCTATCAGGAAACAGATCTAACTCAATACGTAACAGCTTTGGTTCTGCACACTACCTTCAACTTCAACGATTTACTGGCACTTCTACAAATTGAATCACTGAAAACTCAAAACATGAAACTTGTAGATCCGTCTGTTTTCTATCCAGGGCCATTTAAATCGCTTGAATTGGTGCTTCGATGAGAGAGATATGATCGATATAGCACAACATCGCAAATCTTTTAGCATCCTGAATTTTATTCAATCACCATAAAAATTGATCTAGACTTGCACAACCAAATTACAATCAAGGTGATGATTTCAAAACTTTGGTTTTTAACATTGAAAATGATTCTTAATCACATCATTTTAAGAAACCAAGTCTCTCATAAACATTTTATCAAACACCTTGTGTGCATAATCAATTTTTACCATATTGGCATTCAATTTTCTTACCAAAAGCCATCCACATTTCAGATCTAATGAGGATAACTTTGTAGAACCGAATATAAATGAAATCAAAACTGAATTTGAATATAAATAATTTCAAACAAAGATCTTAATGATATTTTTGAGAAGAATTCGAAAAAAAAAAGTATAAAAAGATGAATATTAAAGAACTAGAAATGAGATAAATCAACATATTGGGTCGTTTGATTTGAGAAAATCAATCGGCTCTGATACCAATTGTAGGAACCCAGATCCCACAATACTCACACAATGTTGATGAAGAAAGATATTAAATAGTAAGCAGAAGCAATTAAGATCAACAATCAAGCTAGAATAAGTAAACTGAAATGGATGAACATATTCATATCAATGGTAATTTGTATTTCCCTCAGAGTGCCAAAGATTACAATACGAAAATACAAATTAGTCTCATAGATTCTCTCCAGATCAATCGATATCTAATAAAGGAATAACTCTTTCTATTTATACTATTACAAATAGTAAAAGTCAAAGAGCTAGCCTATCACGGATTAACACGTAGGCAAAGTCACTAACAGAATTAGTTACGCACGGGAAGCATGACTTGCCACATCATAAAGCACGCGTGTAGGTCCTTGTATTATATCCAGAAGATACTTCATCTTCTGGAGTATCATTCTGTTTCCTGGACAGAGCTTTTGGAAGCAGTTTTCTTCTGAAGAAGTTGACTTCTGGAGAGATATACTTTGTTCTTTAGAGGGAAGTTCTGATTCATACTTTTACATAAGAAATAAGTTCTAACACTTCATATGGATATCTTTGGACCTGTCAATGTCCAATCCATATCTGGAAAGAAATACACTCTGGTGATACACCTGGGTGAAATACACATGGGTATTCTATCTTCATTCAAAGAGTGATACACCTGCTGAAATTATTTCCTTTATCAAAAGAATGGAAGTCCTGAACAATCTCACTGTTCACTCAATGAGAAGTGATCATGGCACTGAATTCAAAAACAGTACTTTGATTACATTCTTTGAAGAAAAAGGAATCTCTCATATTTTCTCATCGGTGAGGACTCCTCAGCAAAATGGTGTTGCTGAAAGACGAAACCGAACTATCATAAAAGCTGCTCGCTCGATGCTCCTCGAATCTCGTATACCAACTCAATTCTAGGATGAAGCAGTTAACACTGCATGTTTCACTTAAAATCGATGCCTGATAGTCAATAGATTCAAGAAGACTTCCTATGAATTAGTTCATGGAAGAAAACCCTCTCTGAGCTGTCTACATATCTTCGGATGTAGATGGTACATCCTGAATGACAGAGATCATTTAGGGAAGTTCGATCCAAAGGAGAATGATGGTATTTTCTTGGATACTCCTATATATTTAAGGCATTCAGAGTCTTCAACAAAAGAAGACAACATGTAGAAGAAACCATGCATATGAATTTTGATGAATCTCGCTCAACCAGTTCCGTTCTTGTCTCTAAAGACGACGAAGAATTGAATAATTGGATGAAATCTTATTATGGGGAACTTGAATCTTATTTTAGTGCACCACCTGTCACTGAAAATAACGATGATGAAGGTCCTCACTTCATTCCTACAACAAGTAACACTCCATCCTCTTCAAGGATAGATGTTACTCCTATAAATCAAATTCCTCCCTCTGATTCCTCCAACGGTGATTCATTAGTGAATAATCAAGTTCCTCTCTCAATTTAAGTGAATGCAAATCCCTCTAGATCTCCACCAGGGATGATAAGATATGCTGAAGAATCTATTGCTTAAGCATCTTCCGTTCTCCCTGAATAAGTCGCTAAATCACATGTTGATCAAACTTCTCAACTACCAGCTCAGCGATGGACTCAAAATCACTCAATCGATCAAATCATTGGTGATCCAAATACCATAGGGGTACAAGTAATATATGTCTCTATGTAAACTTTATTTATCTAACCGAACCTAAGAAGATCGATGAAGCTATCACTGACCCAAGTTGGGTCTCTGCTATCTAAGAAGAGCTAACTTAGTTTCGAAGAAACGAAGTTTGGAATCTTGTACTTCGTCCATCTGGTAAAACCGTTATAGGTACTCAATGGGTATTTTATAATAAACTACATGAGAATGGCACTGATATCCGTAACAAGGCTCGACTTTGCTCAGGGATACAGACAGGAAGAATATATCGATATGAAGAAACTTTTGCTCCTGTTGCTAGAGTAGAAGCCATAAGATTTTAATTAGCTTATGTTGCCCATAAATACTTTAGAGTTTTTCAATGGATGTTAAAAGTGCTTTTCTAAATGGTAAACTCAAAGAGGAAGTTCATGTCGACCAACCTCATGGTTTCTCTGATGCTAAACATCCTGGTTTTGTTTTCAAACTTCAAAAAGCTCTTTACGGGTTAAAACAAGCTCTTAGCGCATGGTATGATACACTTTCTAAATATCTTCATAAAGAAAAGTTTGTTCGTGGAAAAATTGACCAAACCCTTTTTCTTAGAAAATACACATGTCATATTATAGTTTCTCAGATATATGTTGATGATATCATATTTGGTTCCACAAGACTCAAACTATGTACTTGTTTTGAAGAAAGAATATAAGCTTAGTATCATGGGTGAACTAACATATTTTCTTGGTTTGCAGATTAAACAATCTGAGAAAGGAATTTATATATGTCGAAGTAAATATGTCAAAGGCATGCTGAGAAAATTATAAATGACTCATAGTTCAGCGATGAAGACCTCCATGGCACCTCCTCTGACCTTTAACAAGGACCCTGATGGGAAACCTATAAATGTCACTCCTTATAGAGGAATGATTGGCTCCCTACTGTATCTAACAGCGAGTCGACCAGATATCATGTATTCTACTTGTCTATGTGCAAGATATCAAGCTGAACCCAAGGAATCCCATCTGATCACTGTAAAGAGAATCTTCAAATATCTGAAAGGAACTCATAATCTTGGCCTTTGGTACCCCAAAGGTTCAGGGTTCGATCTAACCGGTTTTTCTGATAGTGATTTTGCAGGACATAAGATTGATAGGAAGAGTACCACTGGCGGTTGTCAGCTACTCAGTGGTAAGTTGGTGAGTTGGCCAAGTAAAAATCAAAGCTCAGTGTCCACATCAACTGCTGAAGATGAATACATAGCCGCTGGAAGTTGTTGTGCCCAAATCCTTTGGATGAGGAACCAACTCAGAGACTATGATATAAAGCTATCTAAAATCCCTATCTACTTTGATAGCACTAGTGCTATTGCAATAACAAATAATCTTGTACTTCACTCGAAAACCAAGCATATCAAGATCAGATAACACTTTATCAGAGATCATGTTATGTTTGGTGAAATTGAACTTCATTTTGTACCCACTGAATATCAGCTCGCTGACCTTTTCACTAAACCTCTTGATGAGACTAGATTCAATCTATTAATCAGCGAACTTGGTATGTTAAACGCTGAAGGAAGTGATTAACATCACTTAGCGAGTATCAATATGCTCTTCAAAATCATTAGTCATACTCTAAAAGCTTAGTCAGTGATATATATCTCGTAAGTTCGCTGATTAATAGTTATTCTTCAGTGATTAACATCAGTGAGAGAGTATCAACTTGCTCTTCAAAATAATTAGTCATACTCTGAAAGCTTACTCAGTGATATATATCTCGCCAAGGGATGTACTTCTTCTTCTAACACTCTCTGAATGTTTTCTTATTTAGAGAATGGATCTGAAAAGAGAAAACCCATCACTGATAATACCTTTATTGCGAATGATGAGGATTTAAATGGATAATGATTACCATTTACATTTTAAATGATAACCTTATGATTTATCTAAAAAGGATACGTCAGACCTTTTTCTGACAAACGACGGACCCCGACGTTTCATATTCCATAAAACCCTAGGAACGTGCTATACGTCATCATTACCTTTTCAAAAATCCTAAAACCGTCGTTTAATTTTCATTCTCTCTCCTCTTTCTCTTTCATCCAACTATATAAGGAAAACAAATTCTCTTTTCATTCTTTACGCGCTCAAAACTCTCTAAAGCAATAAAGCATTTGAATTTTCTCTGCAACACACACGAAGGCAATACTATCAGAAATCATTTTCAACTCTTCATCTGATTCATTTCCATCACAGAGAGCATTTTCTGGAATTTCACAAACTTTGTTCTTTGATGACATGGTCATTGAACTACTTAACTTCTTGCTTAACAAGGCTACAGTATCATTTGTCTTTATCTGTTCATTCTGTCTAAATTTGATTTTGTCTTCTTGTTGAAACAAAATCCCATAAACATCATGGATAGATTTTTTAGACATATTACTGGTAATCATGTTGTCAGAAAAACTAGACCATTCATTTCCCAATTTATTAAGAAACATATTGTTAGTTTCTGAAATTAATTTTATGAACACCATTTCTCCTTAAGTCATTCAGAATATTATTGAATCTATGATAAGTATCAGTGATTGTTTCACCCTCTTTGTATCTGAAATTCTCATATGTACCAATACATATGTTCAGTCTCTGAACTTGAGCTTTAGTGCTTCCCTCCATCTGAGCCTCCACTTCATCCCACATGGCCTTTGTAGAAGTTAAACTATCAACTCTGTTGAATATTTCATTTGGGACGGCCATGGTGAGTAAAGTACGTGCCCTTCTATCTACTTTGGCTTGCTCCTTTTCAGCATTGTTATACATGCCAAGACTCTTTTTGATCCTAGTTGCTGGAATTTCAGGAGTAGTTTCTGTTCTACGAACAACAGTGATTTCCGCGTAGACTTCAAGGGGTTCATTAATAATTGATTGCATCAATGCCTCATCAATGTTATCCAAG
The DNA here is from genome assembly GCA_036898165.1 of Silybum marianum. NCBI lineage: Eukaryota > Viridiplantae > Streptophyta > Magnoliopsida > Asterales > Asteraceae > Silybum > Silybum marianum. The sequence continues at coordinate 26,163,961 of CM072528.1, read as the reverse complement.
AATTGAATCATCCTTATGCGCCATTGATGATACTCTCCCAAGAACAGAGTGGGTGGTTTAGTTTCTGATCCAATGGAAACAATTTCTTTCGACATCTTGATTTGAGTGATCGCAAATTCACCTAGATTTAGAATTTAGAACAATTCGAATCAATCTTGAATAGATTGTTCAAGAATTTCAAGAACTTGTCAGATCTGATAGGTTCTTAATAGAATCAAAAGATAGATGAATTGGCTCTAATACCAATTGATAGATCCCAAATATCAAAATATAGAAAGAATGTTAAGTAATGAACAAGAAATATATCAAGGAAGTCGGATGTAGTATTGATACTTACAAAATTACTCATATGTATCTTTACAGTGCATAAGATATAAGAACGTTAGTTTTAACAGACTAACTAACCTTCTATTTATATACAAGTAAGAATTCTATTCTAACAGATAGTTACATGACAGACCAATAGAATCATTACAAGTGTACAATCATAAAGTTCAGAATCACTTCTGAACTTCTTCAGAAGTTCTCCAGAACACCTTCAGAATCTTCAGAACTTCTGAAGTAGGCACTTCAGAAGTTATGCCTTAGTCCTTCCTTGACTTCTTTGTTTGAGTTCTGACTTTGGACTTCTAAGTTTTCTTCCTTTGTCACTTCAGAGCTAATTCAGAAGATCTAAACTATGAAGCTTCAGAACCAAATCTTCTTTGAAGTTATTATGATCACTATTAGCATAAAAGTTGTAGAACTATGTCTTAGCTTTACAATGCATTTGGACTTATTAAATTTGAAGCAAATATGAGAAAGTCATGGTCCAAATCCCACCGTTGTGCATAGTTTACAGCAAACTCTGAATTCACAAGACTTAACTTCTGAATTCATTGCGTTATAACTCTGAAGACCTCAAAACTCTGAAAATACTACGAAATAACTCTGAACACAATAAGGTTAATTCTGAAACAACTATTCAAAATTTAAATGAATTTCCACAACTTTGGATCAATGTAAATGATAGAGATATCATAATAGCTTCAAAAGGTACTGGGTTCTTAAAGTGAAAAAGATCTGAAGAAGTTCTGAAGACACTTTTGAAGAGATTCTGAAGAAGTTCTAAAGTTACTTCTGAAGAAGTTCTGAACTTGTCTGTTATGAATGTCTTGTCACTTTAGTCTTTCTATTGTATGTATAAATAGATAGTTAGTTAGATTGTTACAACTAATGTGTTTTCATATACCTTGTAAAGATATATTCTGTATACAGTACATTCAATCAATACATATTACATTTGGCTATTATCATTCCTGTCATAATCTTTTCATATCTTGATTGTTTGGGTCCTAACAATTGGTATCAGAGCCAATTCATCTGTTTTTGAAGAAGATTTGTGAAAGAACTTGTCAGATCTGACAGTTCTTGGTGTTCTTGATCTACAAAATTCAAATTCAACACAGGTGAATTCTCGATCTACTAACAATCAAAGATGTCTAAAGAAATAGTCTCAATCGGATCTGAAACGAAACCACCAACTCTCTTCTTGGGAGAATATCATCAATGGAGAATCAGAATGACTCAATTTTTGGATAACATAGATGAAGCCTTAATGCAATCTATCACAAATGGCCCACTAGAGGTATTTGTTGAGATTCCAGCAGTTCCGAGAACTGAATCTACCCCTGAAATCCCTGCATCAAGAATCAAGAAGAGTCCTGGAATGTATAATCCAGCTGAAAAGGCACAAATGAAAGTTTATAGAAGAGCATTAACTTTACTCACCATGGCAATTCCCAATGAGATATTCAATAGGGTTGATAGTTTAACTTCAGCAAAAGCCATGTGGGATGAAGTAGAAGCTCAGATGCAAGGAAGTACAAAGGCTCAAGCACAAAGATTAAATATCTGTGTAGGAACATATGAAAATTTCAGATGCAAAGAAAATGAATCTATCATTGATACATATCATAGATTCAATAAAATTCTGAATGATCTTAGAAGAAATGGTGTTCAGAAATCAAATTCTGAGATACACAACAAATTTCTGAACAATCTGGGAAATGAATGGTCAAGTTTTTCAGATAATATGGTAACTAGAAACTTGTCTAGAATGACAATTCATGATGTCTATGGCATCTTGTTCCAACAGGAGGACAAGATCAAAGTTAGACAATATGAACAAAAGAAGACACAAGAAACAGTTGTCCTTCTGAGCAAGAACTACAATAATTCTTTGACCATAGCTACCAAGAAAGTTTGTGAGATCCCAGAGATAACAGTGTGTGATGGGGATGAATCAGATGAAGAGCTTAAAAGGATTTCTGATAATATTGCTTTCATGACAAGGCAATTCAAACAAAGATACAATCAAAAATATCAGAATAAACCTAGATCTGAAGTTGGATCTAAGAAGGGTCAAGAGGCTGGTCAATCTGAAACATCTGAACCAGCAAGATGCTTCAACTGTGGAAAGCATGGACATTATGCTAGACAATGCAAGATGCCAAAAGTGAAAAATTCAGGTTATTATGAGAAGAAGCATCTATTAGCAAAGAAAAAGGAGCTTAATCCTACTCTAGTAACCAAGTATGAAGAAGACTGGTTAAACTGGAGTGATGGAGATGATGATGAAGAAGTGTCTCACTATGCAACCAATTGCTACATGTGTCAAATGGATCCAGAAAAGAACAAACAAGACACTGAGGTATCTTCTTCATCTTCTGAACATAATTCTAAACATAATTCTGAAATTAATACTAAAGATTCAGAAATGACAAATCAATTTCAAAATATGTTTTCTGAATTTGAAACACTCAGAAACAGAATTAAAGGTGAAAGAATTTTGGTCAATCAATTCAAAGCTGAAAGTCAAATATATAAAGAAAATTGTCAAACGGTGAACGTATTCTTGAAAAAATTTCTGAAGAAAAACTTGTTTTAAAAGAAAAAATGGATAGTTTACAAAAAGAAGTTATAAATGAAAAATCTGAAAAGGAAATTCTAAATGTTAAGATGAATTTTTTGAATCAAGAGAGACTTGATCTTTATAAAAAGATTAAGGAATTGGAAGATTTAAATTTTAAAAGAGGACAAACTGAACAAACTCTGAATATTTTAACTAGTCAGGCTCAGAACTCAAAATTTTACAGTATAAAAGCAGGCTTAGGATATAATGACAGTCAAATTTTAAAAAAGGCTCCTGCAAACTTGTATGATTATTCTAATATGAAAATTTTCAATGAATCAAATACTGGCATCATTTCCAAACCTGTAAACCATTCTTTGCCTGAAAGAATTCCTTTTATAAAATCAGAGACTTTGTTTTCAGAAGAAACACCTCTTAAAACTGGTGAACCAGAAAGTATCTCTGAAACAGAAGAAATGAATATAATTCCAAATATTTGTAAATCTTCTGAATCAAATATTATTTCTGAAGAAAAATCAGAAGTAATTGTTAAGTCTGAAATTGTTTCTGAAGTTACTTCTGAATCCAATTGTGAAAACATTTCAGAAGATACTTCTGATAATAAATCAGAACATGAAGAAAAATATGATGAATTCTCAGATATTGAATCCTCAGAAGATATTGATGAGAATTCCAATATATTTTTTGATAATTCTGATAATGAGTCTACAACAACAAAAAATTCAAATATTTTTGCAACAAGTATGACTCATAATAAGTTTTCAGATCTAATAAATGCTTCTGATTCAGAAGATGATGATGATCAAATGGTGCAAGTCATTGACAAAAATGGCTATTTGGTTTATAAATCTCAATCATGTATGACTGAAGGAGAAAAATTAAAATCTGAAGTTTCAAAGATACCTTCAGAATTGTTTGGTCCTGTGTTTTTAAAACCAGAATATCAGAATTCAGATTTTTCTCCTACTAATACAAACATATCATCAAATTCAACACCATGTTCTGAAGTTAAGAAAATTAACACAAAATCTGAAGATTAAACTAAAGTGAACAAAAGAATTTCTTAAACTAATCCTCATTTCTTATCTGTTACAGAGCTATCCACTTTTGTATGGAGAAAGAAAGATGAAAGACTGTCAAAGATTGACAAATTAGAGAGTTTTTCATTTTTTCAGAAGAATGATGTACCTAAAACAAAGAAAGTGAATAAAAGATTTTTTGTTGAAAAATCAAATGTTATTGATTCTTATATGTCTAATACTGTTGTAAATACATTAAAGAATCATATTCACTGTATTAATTGTGGTCATCATAATTTTCTTCTTAACTCCAAAACAAACAAGATAAATTTGATGAAATCTATTCAGAAATGTTTAGCTACATTGACAAATTCAATTAAACAAAGAAATAGAAATAAAGATAAATCTCAAAGTTCTGAACAAACTTCTGAGTTGAAACATCTGAAGAAAAAGTTCAGAACTTCAAATTTTATTACTAATCACACAGGACCCATTCTGAAATGGGTACCTAAAACTCAATAATCTCTTTTGCAGATATGTCATGTGTGGGTCTTAGATTCTGGATGTTCAATACACATGACATCTTTCAAAGAGCTACTAACTGATTATCATGAAAGATATGGAGGAACAGTTAGTTTTGGAAACAATGCAAAGGGATATGTAAGAGGATATGGTACTTTCATTAAAGGAGATGTGAAAGTAATGAAAGTTTTCTATGTTGAGGGACTAAGACATAATCTTTTCAGTATTAGATAATCTAATATGGATTTGTGTGGCCCAATGAAAACTCAAAGCATGGGGGGAAAGAAATACATTCTTGTTATAGTAGATGAATATACACGATATACATGGATTGAATTTCTGAGACTCAAATCTGATACTTCTGAAAGACTGATACCCTTTCTGAAGAAAATTCAAGTTCTTCTTCAACTCCCAATTTAAAAGATCAGAAGTGACAATGGAACAAAATTTACTAATTCTACACTTCAGAATTTTTTGGAATCTGTTGGTATTTCACATAATTTTTCCGCTGCAAGAACTCCTCAACAAAATGGGGTAGTTGAAAGAAAGAATAGAACTTTGGTAGAGGCTGCAAGAACCATGCTTGCATATTCAGAACTTCCTCTCTCTCTTTGGGCAGAAGCAATTGCTACTGCATGTTTTACTCAGAACAGAACCATTCTAAACAGAAAATTTCTTAAAACTCCTTATGAATTGTTAAAACAAAGAAAACCCTCTATTGATTATTTTAAAATCTTTGGTTGCAGGTGTTTTCTAAAGAATGATACTCCACATCTTGACAAATTTGCACCAAAAGGTGTAGCTGGTATCTTTGTTGGCTACTCTCAAAGATCCAAAGCTTATAGAGTACTCATTAAAGGAACTCAAAGAATCATTGAGACTACAAATGTCAGATTTCATGAGCCAACAATGACTTCTGAACAAAACAGTTCAGAACTCGCACATAAACCAACTTCTGAAAGTTTGGACTCAGAACATAATCAGACAAACTCTACTTCTGCATCTCAAACTTTACTTAAATCCAATTTAGACAATTTATGTCAAGACTTATTTGATATTTCTGTAAATGTCTCTGCAGATTATCAAAATCCTTCTCTACTTAGAAATACAAATGATCAAGACATTTCAGAAATACAAATTTCAAATACATCAGCACCACAACTCTTTACCTCAAATTCAGAACTTCCAACTTCTGAAAATGCAACTTCTAAACCAATTCAAGTTGTTTCTGAACCAATTCAAGTTGTGTCTGAACCGGTTCAAACTATTTCTGACCATGAACCTCACAGTTCTGAACCAATTAAGATTTTTCCATTTGAGGGGGAGTCTTCAGATTTACATTCAGCTATCAATCGTGATACTGAAACTCAAGCAATTACTGATGATTATGATTCTCTGAATAATGTTTCATCTGTTCAACCATTGCCAAATGTGACCAAATGGACATCTAGTCATCCAGTTCATCAAATAATTGGAGATGCATCAAAAGGTGTTCAAACAAGATCTGCAACAACAAATGAGTGTTTGTATGTTAATTTTTTAAGCAGTATAGAACCCAAAAAGCCATATGAAGCACTTCAAGATCCAGACTGCATTTTAGCCATGCAGGATGAGTTAAATCAATTTAAAAGAAACAAAGTCTGGAGATTGATACCAAAGCCAAAAGGTAAATCTGTCATTGGCACAAAATGAGTGTTCAGAAATAAAAAGGATGAAAATGGTATTGTTGTAAGAAACAAGGCAAGGCTTGTAGCTAAGGGGTATTGTCAACAAGAAGGGATTGATTATGATGAAACATTTGCTCCTGTTGCTAGATTAGAGGCCATTAGAATCTTTCTTGCATATGCTGCTCATAGAAACATGAAGGTATTTCAAATGGATGTGAAATGTGCATTTCTGAATGGTATTTTACATGAAGAAGTGTATGTTGAACAACCAGAAGGCTTTGTAAGCAAAGAATTCCCAAATCATGTTTACATATTAGACAAAGCCTTATATAGACTTAAACAAGCACCAAGAGCATGGTATGATACTCTTACAAGTTTTTTTCTGAATTCTAAATTCAAAAGAGGTACTGTAGATACAACTTTATTTCTGAAAAAAGAGGGTGATGATATGATTTTGATACAAATCTATGTAGATGATATTATATTTGCTTCTACTAATCCAAAATTTTGTAGAAATTTTGAGAAAATCATGCAAACAAAATTTGAAATGAGTATGATGGGAGAGTTGACATTTTTCCTTGGTCTTCAAGTTAAACAACTTCCCACTGGTATATTCATTAATCAATCTAAGTATGTTTCTGACTTACTTAAGAAGTTTGACATGACTGATTGTTCAAGTATTCAAACACCAATGGCCACTGCCACTAAGTTAGAACCTGATCTAAATGGAAAATCTGTTGATCAGAAAAAGTACAGAGGCATAATTGGATCATTGTTTTACTTAACTGCTAGTAGACCAGATATAATGTTTGCTACATGTATTTGTGCCAGATATCAAGCTAATCCTAAGGAATCACACCTTCTAGCTGCAAAAAGAATACTTAGATACCTAAAAAGTTCTCCTTCATTGGTACTTTGGTATTCTAAGGATTCTAGTTTTGAACTAACAGCATTTACAGATGCAGATCATGGTGGTTGCAAATTAGACAGGAAAAGCACTTCTGGATCATGTCGGTTCGGGTGATAGACTAGTCACCGGTCTTCAAAGAAACAAAATTGTGTTTCTACTTCTACGCAGGTCGAGTATGTAGCGTAATATGTTGCTCACAAGTGATCTGGATGCAAATTCAACTAAAAGACTATGCTTACACTTTCAAAAAGATTCCTTTGTATTGTGATTCAAAGAGTGCCATAGCCATCACTGCCAATCCTGTTCATCATTTAAAAACCAAGCACATTGATGTAAGATATCATTTTATCAAAGATCATGTGGAAAAAGGTAATATTGAAATGTTTTTTGTTTAGACAGATTATCAGTTAGCTGATTTATTTACCAAAGCACTTGATGAAAAACGATTTAACTTCTTGGTAAGTAAATTGGGCATGATGAACATGTCTATGTAAGTATTATACATCACCTATACTCTAGAAGTTACATTCTGAGGTTTTTTATATCAAATTCTGAATACTTTGCTCTTCAGAATTACTTTGTATATTCTGAAGTTTAACATTCAGATTTTTGCTACTTTTCAAACTCAGAAGTATATCTCTTCTGTAACTAGGTTGATTGTATTTTAATACTTTTCATATTTTTTTCTCATTTCACTAATATTTGATTGATTCTTTGATAAAGTTGCAATAATTAAGGGGGAGAATCATAATTGCTAGTGATTCAAGGGGGAGTGGTATTAATTTCAAATTTCTCTACTACTCTTTCCTACATAACAACTCTGCATTGGTGAAATAAAGTCTTGCACTTTATATCTAAGAAGTATGAACAAGCTTCCTTAGATAAAATCAGTTTTCTATTTGTTCAAATCTACTTCTGAATTCTCAAAATGTTTTATATTTTTCAGAAGTTTATATTTTTAAATGCTTTTTGGTCTTCTAAGATGACCCAAGTTTAGTTCTGAACTTCACTTAAAAATTCTACGGTTCTTCTGAATTCTTTCTTTCAGACTTCTGAACTTTTTCTCAGAAGTTCTGAACAACTTCTGAAGTTTTTGAACTTGTTCTCAAAACTAAAACTTCCCGTTGATTTTTCATTTAAGCGTGTGCCACGTGTTTTAATTTCATTGGATTTCTCTTAAACACGATCATTAAACGGTTCATTTGTCTTAATAAATGATGATTACTACTCTAATCACATTTACTTTTTGGCCACGTGTCCTTCAACGCTTATCCGATCATATAAATCAATGGATTCATCATCATCTTCATTTGTTTAGCAATTTTTCTCTGAGAAATCTTTCTGCGTTTATTGATCATCTTTCTGTTACCAATCCGTGTTTTTTCCAACATCATGTCTACTTCAAATACCATGATTTCTACTTCCTCGAGTTCCAATGATAACAATGGATCATCAAGTGATGGTTCGTTCAAGATTGTGGCTCAAAAATTGATGGTTGGATCACTGGAAATCCCACTAACTGATGATCAAATGCTTCAAGACACAGCCACAACTGCAACTCATCAAGTTGGACCTTCAAACCCTATCATTAACCCTAACCCTAACCCGACAACTACAAAAATTGGGGAAACACAAAATATACCCATTGATGTTGTTTCTGAATCAAATGTTGCTGAAAGTGAATCCCAGACTCCTGCTGAAAGTGGTGACCTGTCCAAACTCTATGTACCTGCTGAGAAATTACTTGACATCAAAAGAAATAATTGTGCACTGAACTTCAAATCCAAAGACTTCATTGATGATCAAGTAATGTTGATTAAAATTCTGAAGAAACATCCCCTGCGCACTCTCCTTTCAAGAAAATTCTCTGTTCCTGTTTCTTATCTTCAACAATTCTGGCATTATGCTGAGGTAGATGAAACTCATGATGAAATTGTCTCTTATGTTCATGCCTACAAAGTTTGTATATATGTAGATGATATTAGGAGCCTTCACTATTTTCCAAAACCAGATGAGGTTCTTGGAAAAACCTTTTATGACTCAATTCCATCCTCATCAGAGATGATCTCAGATTTTATGAGCTTGGGTTACTCTGAAAACCTTAGTGCTCTGAGCTCTTTTAGAAGAAAATGTTTGCCTCCAATTTGGTATTGCTTGTTTTCCATTCTGAATACCTGCCTATCTGGGAAGAGCTCAAGTTTAGATCAAGCTTCAGCAAATGGGAGGATTATCTTTCATGGAGTTGCCTTCAACAAACACTATGATTATGCTAGTCTCATCTTTGATGAACTCAAATCTGCAATTTTGAAGAAGTCTACATTCAACTATATACCATTTCAGAGATTTCTTCAAACACTTTTCAAAGGAGCAACGAAGGCTGTCTCCAAAATTCCTGTTCTAGCTCATGAGGTACATGTTCCTATTTTTACTATGGACAGCTTAAGACCTCCAAATGCAAAACTTACTTTTCCAAATGTAGTTCCACTTCCTTCTCATTTAGTTGAACTTGTAAGTACACCAACTAGGATTGGGAGTGAGCATTTAGAATCTATGGGAATACCTCAACCAGTAGTCCCCTCCCCTGATTCAAACCAGAGTGGTGATCATGCAAGGGAGTCTAGAATCACAAGAAAAAGAGGGGAGGCTGTTCAAGGGGGTGAACAACCTCAAAGAGTGAAGAGGAAAAATGAAAATGAGAGACAGGGTAGAAGGGTAAGAAAAAGAATTGATGAGGGGAGAACATAGGTACAAGAAAAACAAACCTGTGAACCACCTGTTACAAGCCGGGCACCCACATCTACTATTATTCCAAATCTTTGGTGGATAATATTGAAACAGCCAGTGCGCCCATGGCAACCTTGGTTAACCCCCCCAGCCACTCACCCATCTCTCAACAGAAGGTTGTTTCAACAACACAAATGGGGCAAGCAGCTTATAATCCATTAGGACCCCAATTGGAGGTTCCTTTTGTTGAAAATGAAGGATATACGTCCCCCCTTCACAGTTTTGAGCACATTGGGTCTGAGTGTCCACTCAACTTTGAGTCTTCTGAACCACTTAATGTGGCATCCATTCACACAAGCACACATCTTTCAGATGTTCCTAAGCAAAGTGTTTGTCACATTGCATCAACAACTATAGATATTCCTATTTTTGGATATCAAGGATTAGTTGGAAGTCCTGGTGGAGTGAACATCACAAAAGCTCCATTCACAGAATCACATGTGGTTCATGATGCCTTTGTGGCTCATACAGGCCAACCTTCTTCTGAAGGTCTGAAAACAAGTTCATCTGTTGATCTTGGCAACTTACCCACATCTTTTGAATTCACAGAATTCAAAGATTTCTGTACTTCTGAATTTGCAAGGATTCAGAAGGACATCAAGGAATTGACGGACTCTACCAAAAAGGTGTTGGAGGTTAGGTTGGATCAACATCGGGAAAATATGGTTAACAGGCTGAATGATTTTCATCTCAAATCTTCCAATGATCTTAATTTGTTTAAACAAGCACTTTTGTCAGCCTTTTCTGAAGTGGCTTCCTCAGTTTCTTCTTTGAAAACTTCTCAGCCTTCTTCTTCTTCTGCTCCACAAGCTTATGCCACTAAAGATGATATTTCTCAGATTCTCAATCAATTTTCATCCATTCAGAGTTCTCAGTCAGAATTAAGCATAAGATTATCTGCTCTAGAATGCAGATCTCAATCAGATACTTTTAAAAGGAGTCTTGATGATCAGGATCCTGATAATCAAGAGGGGGAGAAAAGACAGAGAGTATCTGAACCAGAAACTAATGTAAATGATCAAGTTCAAAATTCTGAGAAGTCCTCTGAAGATACTCAGAATGTTGGTGAAGAATCAAATAAAGTCTCGGAAGCTATAGAAGATATTTTATCTGCAGAAAATGAGGCACAAGAGATAAATGATCATTCTTCTGAAGAAATGATAGAAGAAGGGTATGAAACAGAAAAGTTATCTCTTGATTCTGAAGGTAACTTGGGCTCAGATAACACAGATATAATTCCAGACTCTAATGAAGAAATGCTAAGGGAATACCTTGCTTTTGAAGATGTTATTGGAGAACCAAGTGATCTTTCTGATGTGATCATGTTTGAAGAGGATATGATTGATGTAAATATGGGAGAAAGCTCAAATGAAATAAAAGATTTAGTAATTTGGAAGCCTCAACAACTTCTGAGTGAAGAGTTCAGAAGTGCTTCTGAAAGATTGTGGAATATTCTGAATCAATTCTGTTGGGTGCATGTCTTTCTGAATTATCCAAGAAGTCTGGAGTGTAGACTTTTGGACAACAAATTTTCAATCTTCAGAAATTTTGTTGAACAACCAGATGAAAGAGTTGAATTGGAATTTGATTTAGCTCATTTGGAAGGAGTTGAAATTGTTGATGAAATTCTAATTGCTTTCTCAAGAAAATTTGAAGTTAGAATCAGACCTTGTATTATCATTCCCAAAATAGATCTTCCAGTACTTGAAGAACCTGTATTGGATCAAGTATTTAAAAAGGAAAATGTGCTTATTTCTGGAGAAAGCAGTCTGATATTTCCTGAAGACACTTATTGCTTCATGTACAAAAGAAGTATGAAGTTTGCAAAGTTGGAAGACTCTCTGAATGATGAATGGTCTGAAGATCATATTGTTCAAGTGAAGAACTTTATTCAGAATCATGGTGTTCAGAATTTTCATGATTCAACTTTAATAAAGAAGATCAGATGCATATCAAAATCAATTCAGAATGATGGTACTTTGTGTGAATTCACTCAGTTTGATGTTTACAAGCTAAGACTACAAGATAAGTTGGCAATCTTGTCTTTTTGTATTAACTCAGGTGAATCTGTGTTAGTCTCAGAGATTAGAAGAATTTTGGGAATATATATAAGGAATCTCATAAAGCATGATTTTCAATTGGCTTTGGAATATAGACTTAACACAGTAAATCTGTTGGAACCTGTATATATTGAAAGGTTTGGGCTGAAAAGGTTGTTCACTAATCCAGATATTGGGTTCATGTATCTTGTTGAAGGAATCTCTAAGACATTTATTGTATCCGATATTCCAAAGTATTCTACATCCTCCCTCAAATGGCTTCTGAACTACATGACAGATTTTATTGAAGAATCTGACATCAAAGAGGAAATTATCTATCTGATCAAAGAAAGAATACATTTTACAGAATTTGTGAGAAAGAGTTATCTAGCTGGTCACAAGAAAGTAAACAAGATAAGAGGAGCAGATTATCTACTAAGTGATGCGTATGACTTCAAGATCCATACAAAGAGGCAAGATATGGAAGAAATTCAGAAGTACACTCTGAATCTTGAAAGTTCAGAAGTAAGACAAAAAGAAAAAGAAAAGGAAAAAGAAGAAGTTTTTGAAAATATTTCTGAAAAGTTGGTTCCTGAAGAGCAAATATCTGAAGAGGAACAACTACAAGTGCAAAGAATAGAAGAAAGTGCTTTCACCATGTTCCTTGAATATTTCCATCCAGAAATGTTCATGGAATATGAACAAAAATTCAACTATATAAATTGCTGGATTCAAAAGTCTTTTGGTTGGAAACAATGGTACTCAGATATCATCAGAAAGATAAGGATTCCAATCAATGAAGCAAGAAAAGAAAGTCCTGTGATCAAAGTGATTAATGCTGATTTAAATACAAGACAGAATTACAAATATGCATTCTTCACTGTTGAACGACAAAATGGTGAGATTTCTACCTTTTCTGAAGCTGATTTTCAGAATGTTCACCTCAGAGATCTTCTCAGAGTGTACAGAAGTCTTTATCCCTTCCATGACTCAATCACCAAGTTCAGAAAATCTTTTCCAGTGCTTAGAGATGGATTATACAGAGAATTTATATGGGCTGCAAAGACTGATTTCCAGGTTGCTTATGTTCTAAACAAGAAACAAGTACACTTAAGCAAACCAAATCTGAGTCTACCAGATATTCAGAATTTGAAGAAAAGCACTTTAGTACTTCATCCTCCTGGCTTCGTTTGTAAATGCTTTCAGGAACTATTATTTGTGAGATTTGAAGAACTCCACAAATGTTGCAATGGAACTCTCATGGCAATCAGAGATCGTTTGGTAAAAAGACAGAATAGTAGACCAAAGCATCTGAGCAATGAAGATTGGGAGAAGCACAAGGTACTTGCAAAAGAAATGATTAGAGTTGTTGAATCCTTACTTGAATACAGAAGACTAATTCTGAAGGATGTAAGAGAAATTCTGAATTTCTGGAAGTATGATCTGAACTTTTGAAGCTAAGGGGGAGTTTGATAGAGATATCATAATAGATTCAAAAGGTCCTGGGTTCTTAAAGAGAAAAATATCTGAAGAAGTTCTGAAGACACTTCTGAAGAGATTTTGAAGAAGTTCTGAAGAAGTTCTGAAGAAGTTCTAAAGGAGTTCAGAACCCTTTCTGAACTTGTCTGTTATGAATGTCTTGTCACTTTAGTCTTTCTATTGTATGTATAAATAGATAGTTAGTTAGATTGTTACAACTAATGTGTTTTCATATACCTTGTAAAGATATATTCTGTATACAATACATTCAATCAATACATATTACATTTGGCTATTATCATTCCTGTCATAATCTTTTCATATCTTGATTGTTTGGGTCCTAACAGTAAACATGTTGCTATTTTTCAACACATCAGATTTACACCAGCACACTGCCTTCATACGTATAAGAGTAATCTTGAATCATCTAGATCTTGAATTGATCTTGAATCCTTGAATTGTTGCAAAGATTGACCCAATTGAAATAGATTAATTTTAATTGGCTTTGATACCACTTGTAAGTTCCCGTGTTAAGAAAAAATCAAGGAGTACACCATTAATGTAGAATAGAAGTAGGCATGAAGAACAATTTTATTAAAGATCTCTATTCATATGAATGAATTACAATGGAGGGAGAAAAACTCTCTAATCGACATGTCACAAAACTCTCTAAGTTTTGTGTTCATAGAATAATGGATTCTCTCAATTAGCAAACTAGCCCAAGATACCTATTTATAATGTCCAATTACAAGTACAAGGCCCTAGCCCATTAACCTCCCAAAGCCCAAAATACTAAATACTACAAATATCTACAATTACATTTGACTTTAGTTGACTTTATAAAACTTTCACTAACTTGTTGTTCTAACAATCTCTCCCTAAAGGTTTTTAAAGATAACATTTGAGGTGTAAACCAATTTAAATAATTTAAATGTGCAATCTGTCAACTAATGACAGATGTGTGCATGCAACTTTAAGGTACCATAACTTCCTCATAACTCATCCAAAATGAGTGATTCATTTTTTAAAAGCTTCCTTTATGTGTTAGGTTTCTAACCCAATTGGAATTTCTGAAAAACACTGAGTAGAACTCCTCCAATGATTGTTTTTCTAAGAGTGTGTAATTTTCTTAACAAGCTGTGACACTTTGTTTTGTAAAAATTGATTGAACCCTTTTTACATCTCCAAAAAGCATGAAAATTAGTCAAAATGACCTTAACTCAGAGGTGTATCACATACAAAAAGATGAGGAAATTTGTCATTTTTTAAAGTACTTTAATTTGATTATTTGATGAACATAAAGTTTCTTCCAGAAAGTGAGAATCTGAAATCTTTGATTTCATGAACCCCAATCACTTAAAGACCTATAATGGTACACACACACACACACACATATATATATATATACATACATTTTTGGTATGATTTATCACATTAATCTAATAATTAAAAGTATAAGTGGATTATATATGATGGGACTAATAGTTAATCAAGTTTGGACATATATGGACATTCAAGGACTTATAATACATTCATCCTCAGGAGTAACCCTAAGACAAGTAAGTGACCAATTGATTTACTTTGATAGGAAGACTTTAGACCGACAAGTGAACGTTTTCGTGCATGCAATCGGAGTTTATTGCTATCAACTGAGTATTCACAGCACCTCTTTTAAAATGTTTTATACATTTTGGGGGTGAGAGGCATGATTTATTTGGAATTTTGAGCTAATTGCATTATCGAATGCAAAATATTATGAAATTTATAATATGGGCACTAAGGCATGTACACTAATAGTTGTATTTGAGTAAAATGTCCTGGAAAAATTTGTACACCACTATTAACCCAAGTGAGGAGTCGAAACTAATTGTGAATAGCGCTATTTGGAATGACAATCCCACCTAAAAACTGACAAGTAGGGTGCGGATAGCAATCCCACCTAAAAACTTACAAGTAGGGGTGCACATTACTTATAATAAAGGTTCTACATATGTGGGGTTTTAGTCCCACCGCTAAGGTAGAACTATAAAGAGCATTGTGGTTGAAAAGTGTTGTGGTGGCTCAAAACTTACTATAAATTAGGGTACAGTATGCCTTGTGAAGTTTCGTAATTCAAAGATTTATTAAGTGGCATAAAAGTTATCTCAATCAAAATTCATTTATGCAAAAGATGTTTATCGTATGGAAAACCTGTGAACTCACGAACTCTTTGTAGTTGACCTTGTGTTATAATGCTTTTCAGGAGTAAGGGAAGTAAACCGAAATGTTACTTTATTTTGTTAAAACTTTGTGATTGTAATAGGTAAATTCGAATTTAATAGTTTATGTATTTGAATGGATGATTGGTGTTGTTTATGTCATATTGCTATGAAATCGTGAGCCATCACGCCTCGTGTTTCAAATTTGGAGTAATTCCACTTGCATGCAAAAGATAACTCTTTAAATTAAACTCCAGAAGAAAAAATCAAGCATTTTGGATAAGTCTACAAAGAGTTATAAATCATCTTGAGATCATCTTGATAGATATCAGAAGTAGCTTCAAAAGAAGACTGGGTTCTAAAGAGAAAAGTTCAAAAGTCTGAAGTCAAGTAAAGTAAAGCATAAGGCATAACTTCTGAACTGGCTACTTTAGAAGTTCTGAAGATTCTGAAGAAGTTCTGAAGATTCTGAATAAGTTCTGAAGAAGTTCTGAAGATGGTTCTGAAGACAGTTCTGAAGAAGTTCTGAATCTGTTTGTCATTTTTGTACTGTTCCTTTAGCATTTCCATTTGTATATAAATAGATAGTTTGTTAGATTCCTGGAACTAACGTTGATAGATAAAGCTTGTAAAGATACACATTTTGTAATACTGTTCAGTAATCAATACGACATACAACTTTAGTGACTCAATTCTTGTTCTTGTTCTTTAATCTTTCTACATTCTTGATTGTTTGAGATCTAACAATTGGTATCGGAGCCAATTCTTCTGTTCTTGACATTCAGAAAAGAACTTGTCAGATCTGACAGTTCTTGGTATTCTTGATTGATAAATTCAAGATTCAATTTCAGGTGAATTCTCGATCTATTTCAAATCAAAGATGTCGAAATAAATCGTCTCCATCGGATCAGAAACTAAACCACCAAATCTGTTTTTGGGAGAATACCATAAGTGGCGAATCAGGATGATTCAATTCTTGGACAATATCGATGAAGCTCTAATGCGATCGATTGTAAATGGCCCTCTAGAGGTCTATGTGGAAATTCCATCAGTACCAAGAATTGAGTCTACTCCTGAGAAATCTGCATCACGAATCAAGAAAAGTCCAGGTATGTACAATACTGCTGAGAAAGCTCAAGCTAAAGTTGAAAAAAGGGCGTTAACTCTTCTCACTATGGCTATTCCTAATGAGATATTCAATAAGGTAGATAGCTTTACATCTGCCAAAGTTATGTGGGATGAGGTTGAAGCTCAAATACAGGGTAGCACAAAGGCCCAAGCACAAAGATTGAATATCTGTGTGGGTACTTATGAAAACTTCAGGTATACAGAAAATGAATCTATTACAGAGACTTATCACAGATTCAGCAATATCCTGAATGATCTGAGAAAAATGGTTTTCCGAAATCTAACTCTGAAATAAACAACAAATTTATGAACAACTTGGGTAATGAATGGTCAAGCTTCTCTGATAACATGGTTACTAGAAATCTATCTAGAAAATATATTCATGATGTCTATGGCATTCTGTTCCAACAAGAGGACAAAATCAAGACTATATAGAATGAACAAAAGAAGGCAAATGAAACAGTAGCCTTGTTGAGCAAAATGTATAATAATTCCATGACCATTTCTGCTAAGAGAAAAATTTGTGAAATCCCAGAGACAAATTTGTGTGATGGGGATGAATCAGATGAAGAGCTTAAGAGAATTTCTGATAATATTGCTTTTATGACAAGGCAATTCACTCAAAGAGATAATAAAAAATATCAGAATAAACCAAAATCTAAAGTTGGACTTAAGAAAAAATCAAGATGCTTTAATTGTGGTAAGCCTGGTCATTATGCAAGACGGTGCAAAATGCCCAAAGTAAAAAACTCAGGTTACTATGAGAAAAAACATCTTCTTGCTAAGAAGAAGGAGCTTAATCCAGCTTTGGTGACCAAGTATGAATAGGATTGGTTAAACTGGAGAGATAGTGAATATGATGAAGAAGTAGCTTACTATGCCTCAAATTGCTATATGTGCCAAATGGATTCAGAAGATAA
The DNA here is from genome assembly GCA_036898165.1 of Silybum marianum. NCBI lineage: Eukaryota > Viridiplantae > Streptophyta > Magnoliopsida > Asterales > Asteraceae > Silybum > Silybum marianum. The sequence continues at coordinate 26,146,381 of CM072528.1, read as the reverse complement.
ACATGCGCATGATTATGAGGTAATTTCTTCATCTTCTGAACTAAATTTTAAAATAGATTACTCTTCTGAACAAAATTCTGAACAATTTTCTGGATATTCTTAAATGCAAAATGAAGTTCAGAATATGTTTTCTGAATTTAAAAATCTCAGAAACAGAATCAAAGGTGAAAGAATGTTGGTAAATCAATTCAGAGCTCAAAGTCAAATCTATAAACAAAATTGCCAAGAAGCTGAACAAATTCTTGAAAAAACTTCTGAAGAAAAATTCTTGTTAAAAGAAAAGATGGATAGTTTACAAAAAGATATCATAAATGAAAAATCTGAAAAAAAAATTCTGAATGTTAAAATGAACTTTCTAAATCAAGAAAGACTTGATCATTACAAAAATATTAAGGAATTAGAAAATCTGAACTTTAAAAGAGGACAAACTGAACAGACTTTAAACATTTTAACAAATCAGGCTCAGAATTCAAAATTTTACAATATAAAGGCAGGTTTGGGATACTATAAAGTCAAATTCTGAAAAAGGCACCTGCAAATCTTTATGATTATTCAAAAATGAAAATTTTTAATGAAACTAATCCAGGTGTCATATCCAAACCTGTTAATTTCTCTTTGCCTGAAAGAATTCCTTTTTTAAAATCAGAAACTTTATTTTCTGAAGAAAAACATAGTAATTCTGGTAAAACAGATATGGGTTCTGAAACAGAAGTGATAAATAAAAATATTATAAACATTTATGAACTTACTTCTGACTCAAAAACTGTTTCTGAAGAACAATCTGAATCATCTATTAAAACTGAGATAACTTCTGAACTTTTACCTGACGTTCTACCGGTGGATAATTTTCATAATAAATCAGAACATAAAGAAAAATATGATGAATTCTCAGATGTTTAATATCTACCAGTTAATGATGAGAATTCAGAAATTATTTTTAATAATTCTGATGATGAGTCTGAAAATATTTTAAATCAAAAATCTTTTGCATCTAGCATGACTTAGGATAAGTTCTCAGATTTAATGAATGCTTCAGATTCAGAAGATGATGATCATCATATGGTTCAAGTCATTGATAAAGATGGATATTTGGTATATAAATTACAATCTTGTATGACTGAAGGAGAAATTTTAAAATCTTAAGTACCAAAAATATCTTCTGACAAGTTTAATACTGTTTTTCTGAAACCAGAATTTCTAAAAACTGAAACTTCTTCTACTTCATCAAACGGTACTCCTATATCTACAAAAACATCTTTATCTTCAGTTAAATCTTCAATATCATCATCTGACTTTGTAACCAGAGTTAAAATGTTTGAAAAAGGACAATCTTCAAATTCAACTTCTAAAGTTCATAAATCAAAACCCTCAATCTGAAGTTAAAACCAAAGAAAGTAAAAGAATTTCTTATACTAATCCTCATTTCTTATCTTTTAGAGAGCTATCCACTTTAGTTTGGAGAAAGAAAAGTGAAAGACTATCAAAGACTTACAAATTAGATAGTTTTCAAATTCAAAGAAAATTGATGTACCAAAGATTAATAAAGTGAATAAAAGAACTTCTATTAACAAATCAAATAGTGTTGATTCTTGTTCATCTACTGCTTTATTAAATATTCTGAAGAATCATATTCACTGCATTAACTATGGTCATCATAATTTTCATCTGAACTCCAAAACAAATAAGAACAATCTTGAGAAATCAATTCAGAACATCTCAGCTACATTGGCAAACAAATATAAAAATAAAAATAAACTTAAAAATAATACTAAGAATAATAAATCTAAAAGTTCTGAACACATTTCTGATTTTCAAAAGATTAAGTCAAAGTTCAGAAATTCAAAATTTTTGACTAATCTCACAGGACCCATTCTTAAACGGGTACCTAAATCTCAATAATCATTTTTGCAGATATGTCATCTGTGGGTCTTAGATTCTGGATGTTCAAGACACATGACACCTTTCAAAGAACTTCTAACTGATTATCATGAAAGATATGGAGGTAGAGTTAGTTTTGGAAACAATGCAAAAGGTTATGTGAGAGGATATGGAACTTTTTCAAAAGGAGATGTCAAAGTGATGAAGGTTTTCTATGTGGAAGGTCGAAAACATAATCTCTTCAGTATAAGTCAATTCTGTGACAAGTATTGGAAGGTTAATTTTGATATAGACTATTGTCATGTTCTGAGTTCAGCAAATAAAAATGAGTTAACTGCTTATAGAGATGGAGATATCTACACTGCAACTTTCACTGCAAATGGTCAATTACAAGGAGTTTGTTATATTTCTACAAATATGAGAAATGATAGTTGGCTTTGGCATAGAAGAATGTCACATCTGAACTTCGAAGCCATTTCTGAACTGGAAAGACACAACTCTATAAGAGGACTACCAAAGATCAGATTTGAAAAGGATTCCTTATGTTCTGCATGTGAATTAGGGAAGATCAAAAGAAGCTCACATCCTCTGAAAATGTTATCTTTTTTTTTTAGCGGTAAAACCAGGCACCTACATTAAAAGAAAAAATAAAAAAAAACAAGCGTCTAGGAACACCACAAAGAAGAACAGAAAAACCAAAGCTCAGCCAAAGAAAACCAAGCAAACAACAACCAAAACCTACAAAGACAAATCGAAAAAACAACACTATACAAAATGCGCCCAAACAAAAACCAGAAGAACACCAAACCGAACCAGCCTTTAATTCTTTCCATAACTTCGAATAATTTGCTTATTCTTCTTCTTCCACGCCATACGGCTTAAAATAGTGACCCTCGCCTCTTTAAACAACTCCGTCGGTCTCTTAGATCTATTCTCAAAAAGTCTTCTAAGAAGGAAAGCTTTTGTAACGTAGACCAGTTTTTGTACCTGCCATTCTCAAATCTCTCCAAAGTGATTTTCCATCTATCTGGAATATTTGAGAGATTAACTTCATTGGATATTAAATCCAGACATTCTTTCGAGTAGCAACACTGGAAAAACAAGTGATCACGTGTCTCTAAACTTTGGTGACACAACAAGCATTTCATATCCAGGGGATCATGTTTCCAAACCAGAATTCTATCTTGGGTAGGAAGCCGCTTCCAACAAGCTAACCAGGTGCAAACCGCATGCTTTGGAATATAAGCCTTATGCCAAACCATTCTTGTCCGAAGTTTCTCCACACTATACGATTGCATAGATCTCCAAGCTTCCTTGATAGAGAAGGTCGTAGGCACATTATTCCTTCCTAACCATCGTATAGAATTTATGTCATTCGATAAAGCTGGTACATCCAAGGAACCAAGCGGAGGAATAAGTGCCACCATATCCACCGGCCACCCATGGCCAACCGTATTTAAAAATTCACTAACAGAATCATTCGCTGAATACCCCAGATTGTGTATATTTCTGTACGAGATAAGAGCACTAAGCTGACCAATGGGCAGCCATATATCTTCCCAAGCATTTGTTGCCAAACCATCTCCGATCTGAGTGATAAAGAAAGATCTAATTAATGGCCTAATCCTTAGAATACTTCAAAAGATCCACGACTACCAATCCTTCTTCCTTAACAACCAGAAATTCTTCTGCTTGACATAGTGATTACGGACCCATCTGACCCACAAAGTATCCCGCTTGGTCAGAATATCCGAGATTTGCTTAGTAACCAAGCACCTATTCCACATGCCAAGCCTTTTGAAACCGAGACCACCCAATTTTTCCGGTTTACACACATCTTCCCACGACACTTTACACTTACCTTTCGCAGAATCCCCATGAGCCCATAAGAAATCACGAAACAGAGCTTCTAATTCAAAAATGATTCCCGCAGGGAAGACAAAAACCGACATCCAATACCCTTGGAGTGATTGAAGAACATATAAAATCAGTTTCCTTCAACCTCCATAAGAAAGAAACTTATTCTTCCAATTAAGAATTCTGTTTTTCACCCTTGTGACTACTCCATTAAAATCTTCTATATGAAGCCTGATGGGAGATAAAGGAACACCCAGATATCTTATAGGAAATACACCAAACCTAAAGGAAAGTGAATCTCGAATAACATTTTTAACATCTTCTAGGCAATTTCCAAAGAAGATGTCACTCTTTTCCAAATTAGGAGCCAAGCCCGCTTTCTTCTCAAATAACTCCAACGCCCTCTTTATCACATTAACTGAACGAATATCACCATTTGTAAAAACGAACAAATCATCAGCAAAACAAAGATGAGTAATTTTAAATTCCTCACACCCTTTATGGAATCGAAAATCTTGAGCTTCTTCAATACACCGTTTCAAGATAAGGGAAAATCCCTCCATGACAATAGTAAACAAATATGGTGAAAGAGGATCACCCTGCCGGATACCTCGTTTTCCTTCAAAAAAAACCATGAGTTTCTCCATTTACAGCTATGGAGAAAGAAGGTGTCGAAATCAACACCTTAATCCATTTGATCAAGGCTAGATGAAACCCAAACCATTGAGCATACAGATCACAAACTCTCAATTAACCATGTCATAAGCCTTGCGAAGATCAATTTTTAAAGCACAACGCGGGGGGCCACGATCCAAATGATACCCAGACACCAGCTCATGTGCCATAAGAATATTATCAGAAATCCTTCTTCCGGGAATAAAGGCCGACTGCGCCGGGTCCACAAGAGAATCCAGTTTAGGTTTCATGCGTTCTGCAATGACTTTGCTAATACATTTATAAAGAACAGAACAACAAGAAATAGGGCGAATCAGATACCTTGGTAGCATTCGGGACCTTGGGAATCAAACAAAGGAGGGTGTGATTAATCTCTCTATCCAATCTTCCAGAATAGAAGAAATTGTGAATAGCCCTCAAGATCTCCTTCCCCACAACCGGCCAGGCCGATTTATAAAACATGGAGGAAAAGCCATCAGAACCCGGCGATTTATCATTACCAATTAACGACAAGGCATCAAAAATATCCTTATCCTCAATTGGACGAATCATAAAAAGGGCTTCCGAAAGAGACAACTTTTTCCTAAAAAAAACTCGATTCCATGCCAGGCTGGATAGATGAATCAGCCACTCCCAATATTGATTTAAAATACTCAATAAAAACCGGCGGAACATCATCATCATAAGCTGACCGCCCCTGAGAATCAACAACCATGCAAATCTTAGAAGAGGATCTTTTCTCCATAACCACTTGGTGAAAGAACTTCGTATTCCCATCACCATCGTTCAACCATTTAACCTTAGCCTTTTGTTTCAACAAAGTCTCCTCTTCCAACAACATTTGTTGATACGCCATAAGGACATGCGCAAGATCTTCTTGAAACTCTTTATTTGACGGATCCTTCTCACAAGCATATTGGATCGACCCAAATCCTCCTTTAGAGCTACCTTCTTTTTCTCAAAGTCCCCCATCCGTGAGCGTAGCTTCCTTAGGTGCGGTTTTAAATTTTCAATTTATTTAAAACTTGATACATAAAAGACCCCGTAATAGGGACATTCCACACTTCCGAAATAACCTGTAAAAACAAAGGATTTGTGGCCATACAATTATCAAACTTGAAACCATGGGCTCTCCTCTTTTTTCCACCCTTGAAGCCAACCAAACCCGGAGAATGATCCGACAAACCTCTTGGAAGAAAGCAATAAATCGATCAGTGAATACATTATTAACAAGAATTCTATCCAACTTTCTCATGACACCCCCCTCTCCCTTCGGTTTTTGCCACCAAGTGAACTGACTGTCCGTATAGTGCAAATCATACAACTCCACGTCCATCAAACAAGAGTTAAAGTCATCCATATCCCTATTTCGTGTAGACGACCCCCCAAACCCATCATGAGGAAATAACATAACGTTAAAATCCCTCATAACAAGCCAAGGTTTGGCACCCAACAAAACCTTAAATTTTCGGATACCCGACCATAACTCCCTTCTTGTTGACCCATTGTTAGCGCCATAAACAATAGTAAGGGCCAAAGGTTCCACTTCACCTAGTATGTGAACCTCACAATGCATGAATTGGTTATGCGACTCAAGCACCATGACATTCATCACACTAGGATCCCAAGCGAGAACAATACGAGTAACACTACCACAAGAACTAACATTTGAGCACCAATTCCACCGGCCAAGAACTTTTGTACAAACATCAACCAAATTATTTTTTAAGATATGAGTTTCAAGAATAGAGCATAAAGACACACCTTTTTCATGAACCAACGACTTCACCTCCCGCTGTTTTATAAGAGCCGAAAGGCCCCTAATATTCCAACTTGCACACTTAATCATTGAGAGAATGAACTCGAACCCCCTTTATTCAGCCCATTATCCTTCCTCCCATCCGCCTTTACCGAAGGTTGCACTTTAGTCGTTCCCAAAGCCGTTTCTCCAGTAACAACGCCATCATTTCCCACCTCCCTACTATTTAAGGCCGAGAACCTATTAGTGACAGTAGGATTCTTCAATATACCCTTAATGGGTTTTGAACCACCCTTAAAAGAGGTCACCACCGTATGGGTCAAAGTTTCAGTCCGAGGCTTCGTACCACTATCCTTCTTCATCTCTTGATTACTCTTCTCGGGCTGGTCAATCTTCCTAGTACCATCGAGACTATTTGCAGCCGTGGAGGTCACACCACCATTACCCACTTTCTCCTCACACCCCACATTCAAAGGCACCTGTTCCGTAACTCCCAAAGGAACCGGAGTAGACTCAATAACCGCTTGGTCCTTACCCGAACCCTCTGGATCAGAGAACTGGCCCAAATCCTTAGAAATCCCAGTAGATATGGTCTCCACCACCCTCGGTTTCTAAAACTTCTTTTCCACTATCGTAAAGCCATCATTATCAATCTTCCTTTAATCCTTGGACACCAGTTTCCTATCCATAGCCGCTTTAATACACGAAGATACCTTATGCCAAAAATCTTACATTTCTTGCATTTAATCGGCTCCCATAAATATTCGACTTGTACCTTCACACTATCATTCTTCCCACCCGAGAGATTGGGAATAACAACCTCAATCTCCCTCTTCAAACGTCCAATGGCCCAAACATCAATCAATACTTTTGCAAAACTAGGCCGACCCTACGCCTTCTCACACATATCCGCCGTACAAGCATCCATTCTCTTCGGAACCCCCAAGATACTGGCAATCCGACTAACCCCCTCTTTGTTGAAAGCAACAAGTGGAATATTATGTAATTTCACCCATAAAGGGCAAGTAGTATGTTCCGGTTTCATAAGAGCCTTAGATGGATCCCAATGCTGCACAAATAAAGGAATCCCCCTTACCATTAGAGGGCCTTCATCCACCACCCTTCTTGTAAAGCTCCACTTGAAATGCTACATATGGATTTATCTGGGCCAATGAAGACTCAAAGCATGGGTGGAAAGAAGTATATTCTTGTTATTGTAGATGAATATTCAAGATATACTTGGGTTGAATTCTTAAGACTCAAATCTGATACTTCTGAAAGACTCATTCCTTTTCTGAAGAAGATGCAAGTTCTTCTTCAACTACCAATTCAAAAGATCAGAAGTGATAATGGCACAGAATTTACAAATTCTACTCTTCAAATTTTTTGGAATCTGTTGGTATATCACATAGTTTTTCCGCTGCCAGAACTCCCCAACAGAATGGTGTTGTTGAAAGGAAAAATAGAACTTTGGTAGAAGCTGCAAGGATCATGCTGGCATATTCTGAACTACCTTTATCTCTGTGGGCAGAAGCAATTGCAATCGCTCGTTTTACTCGTAATCAGACAATTCTGAATAGAAAACTACTTAAAACTCCTTATGAAATCGTTAATCAAAGAAAACCCTCTATTGATTATTTTAAAAAATTTGGTTGCAGGTGTTTTCTTCTGAATGATACACAACAACTAGATAAATTTGCACCTAAGGGTACAGCTGGTATCTTTGTTGGCTAATCTCAAAGATCCAAAGCATACAAAGTACTTACCAAAGGAACACAAAGAATCATTGAGACTTCAAATATTATATTTCATTAGCCAAAAATGACTTCTGAACAAGATAGTTCAGAACTCAAGCTTAACCAAGTTTCTAAAATTTTGGATTCAGAAAATAGCAAGACAAATCACACTTCTAAATCTCAAACTTTACTTAAATCAAATTTAGATACTTTATGCCAAGACTTATTTGATATTTCTGTGAATGTTTATGTAGATTATCAAAATCCTTCTTTACTCAGAAGTATTCCAGAACAAGAATCTACAGAACCTACGATATCAAATATTTCTGGACCACCTATCTCAAACTCAAATTCAGAATTTCCTACATCTGAACCTGTACAAGTTATTTCAGAAACAGTGCAAGTCATTTCTGAACCTGTTGTCCCGGTTTCTGAACCTATGCATACTATTTCTAAACCAGTACAAAATATTCAATTTGAGGGGGAGACTTCAGACCTACATTCAGTTATCAATCATGATACTGAAACTCAAGCAATCATTGATAATTATGATTCATTTAACAATGTTTCATCTGTTCAACCATTACCAAATGTGAACAAATGGACATCAAGTCATCCAATTCACCAGATTATTGGTTATGCATCAAAAGGTGTACAAACAAGATCAGCCACAACAAATGAATGTCTGTATGTGAATTTTTTAAGCAGTATGGAACCAAAAAAAGCTATATGAAGCCCTTCAAGATCCAGACTGGGTTTTAGCTATGCAAGATGAGCTAAATCAATTTGAAAGAAATAAAGTCTGGAGATTGATTCCAAAACCAAAAGGTAAATCAATCATTAGCACCAAATGGGTTTTCAGAAATAAAAAAGATGAACATAGAATTGTTGTGAGAAACAAAGTAAGACTTGTAGCTAAGGGATTTTGTCAACAAGAGGGAATTGATTATGATGAAACTTTTGCCCCTGAAAAAGGAAGGTGATGATATGATCTTAATACAAATATATGTGGATGATATTATATTTGCTTCTACAAATCCAAAATTTTGCAGAAATTTTGAGAAAACCATGCAAACTAAATTTGAAATGAGTATGATGGGAGAGTTAACATTTTTTCTTGGTCTTCAAGTAAAACAACTTCCCACTGGCATATTCATTAATCAATCTAAGTATGTTTCTGACTTACTTAAGAAGTTTGACATGTCTGACTGTTCTAGTATTCAAAGTCCAATGGCCACTGCAACGAAATTAGAACCTGATTTGAATGGAAAATCTGTTGATCAGAAAAAGTACAGAGGCATTATTGTATCTTTGCTTTACTTAAGAGCTAGTAGACCTGATATAATGTTTGCTACATGTATTTGTGGTAGACATCAAGCTCATCCTAAGGAATCACATCTTCTTGCTGTTAAAAGAATCCTTAGATATCTCAAAGGTTCTCCTTCATTGGGACTTTGGTATCCAAAGGATTCTGGCTTTGAGCTAACAGCTTTCATAGATGCAGATCATGGTGGTTGCAAACTAGACAGAAAAAGTACATCTGGATCATGTCAATTTTTAGGTGATAGACTTGTGAGTTGGTCTTCCAAGAAGCAGAATTGTGTTTCAACTTCTACTTCAGAGGCTGAATATGTTGCTGCTGCAATCTGTTGCTCACAAGTTATTTGGATGCAAACACAACTAAAAAACTATGGTTACACATTCAAAAAGATTCCTCTATATTGTGATTCAAAGAGTGCCATAGCAATTACTGCAAATCCTGTTCAACATTCAAAGACTAAGCACATTGATTTAAAATATCATTTTATCAAAGATCATGTTGAAAAAGGTAATACTGAAATGTTTTTTGTTCAGACTGATTATCAATTGGCTGATATATTTACCAAAGCACTTGATGAAAAAGGTTTTAATTTTTTGGTAAGTAAATTGGGTATGATGAGTATGTTTGTGTAAGTATTAAAGCATCAATTCAAATTTGAAATTCTTTATGTTCTGAGTTTATTTCATCAAATTTCTAAGAAATCTTTCCTTCAGAATTTCTATAGTTAAGTTTTCAGAACTTTATCTTTCATAATTCAGAGGCATAATTTTCAAAAATTGATTGTCTTACAATACTTGATTTTTTTTTCATTTCTCTATCTTTTATTTCTAACAACTTTGATGTCTAGCATTGGTTAAGGGGGAGAATCATAATGTTTCTTGATTCAAGGGGGAGTCATACTCAAATTCAAGTCTTTAGTAGTTCTCTATAACGCTCAAGATCTGAAATGGTGGATAACACATCTGAAGAATATGGACAAACTTCTGAAGATAAACTGTTTTTCATATTGTTCAACCCTACTTCTGAATTATTCAAATGTTTTACATTTTTCAGAAGTTTGTATATTTAAATGATTTTCGTGAGTATGAAGTATTCCAAGTCAAGTTCTGAACTTATTTCAAAAGTTCTGAACTGTTTCTGAATGATTTCATTCATACTTCTAACTTATTCTCAGAAGTTCTGAACTTCTTCTGAAGGTTTTTGAACTTGTTCTCAGAATTTTTCTTCCCTTTGTAAAGACTAATCGTGCGTCACGTGTTTTAATTTCATTGGTTAATCCTTAAACACGTCGATTAAACGGTTCATTTATCCGAATAAATGATGATTACTACTCTAATCACCATTACTTTTGGCCACATGTCCATCCACGATTACTCAGTCCTTTATAATCTATGAATTCATCTTCGTCTTCACTTTTTAGCAATCTTTCCCTCCGAAATCTCTTCCTATTCATTGATCTTCATTCAAACTCAAATTTTTCCTCATTTTCAACTATGTCTACTTCGAATGTTCAATCTACAAAGTCTCGTTTCAGTGACAGTAATGGATCCTCAAGCAATGATTCATTCAAAATAGTTCCTAAGAAGATAATGGTTGGATCAATGGAGATCAATCTAGAAGATGAATAGATTCTAAAAGATTTTGCTACTACTTCTGAAGCTGGGCCTTCAAATCCAAACCCCAACCCCAACCCTAACCCTAATCCGCGTACTGGCAAAATTGGGGAAACTCAAATTGAGCCTATTGAAGTGGCTTCTGAATCAAATGTTGGTGTTGCCGACTCTCAATCTCGTGCCCAAAGTAGTGATGGTCCTGATTTGTCCAAATTATATTTACCTGAAGAGAAACTACTTGAGATCAAGCAGAACAACTGCGCCTAAATCTAAAGTCTACTGATTTCAATGAAGATCAAATGATCCAAACTGAAATTCTGAAGAAACATCCCCTTCGAGCCTTGCTATCCAAATTTTTTTTTGTTCCTGCTTCATATCTGCAACAATGGTGGTTTCACGCTGAAGTTGATGAAGAGACAGATGATATTTCTTCATATATACATGGCTACAGAGTCTGCATTTTTGTTGAAGATATTAGAAGTATTCATTTTCTTCCAAAGGAGGATGAAGTTGTGGGGAAACATTCGTTTGATCCTATTCCATCATCTTCTGAGATGATCTCAGACTTTATGCAGTTAGGTTATTCTGAACAATTAAATGCTTTAAGCTCATTCAGATGGAAGTGTTTACCTCCTATGTGGTACTACTTATTCACAAATCTGAACACTTGCTTGTCTAGGAAAAGCTCAAGTCTGGATCAAGCATCAACAAATGGAAGAGTCATTTTTCATGGAGTGGCATTCAACAAGCATTATGATTATGCTTCTCTTATTTTTGAAGAACTCAAATCTGCAGTTTTGAAGAAATCTACTTACAACTACATACCCTTTCAAAGATTCTTTCAAACCTTTATCAAAGGGGCCATGAAAGCTGTTCCTGCAATTCCTGTTTTAACTCATGAGGTACATGTTCCACTTTTCTCAATGGATAATCTCAGACCACCAAATGCTAAATTACAATTCCCAAATGCCTTACCACTACCAGGTTACTTACTTGCATATGTAAAATCATCAAATAGGTTCTTGAGTGAGTACTGTAAATCAATGGGACTACCTAAACCAGTAGTCTCTTCCCCTGATTCTACCAAGAGTAGTGAGCATCATGAGGTGTCTAGAATTAGTAGGCAGAGTGGGGAGGTTGTTCATGGGGGAGAACAAACTCGTGGTGTGAAGAGGAAAAATGAAAATGAGAGGTTGGGTAGAAGAGTAAGAAAAATAACTGAAGAGGGGAGAACACAAGTAAAAAATAAAGAAACTTGTGAACCAACTGTTCTAAGTCGGGCACCCGCATCATCTGTTACTCCACATTCTTTGGTGGGTTATATTGGAAAAACCAGTGAGCCCATGGCAAAATTTGTTAACCCCTCCAGCCACTCACCCATCTCTCAATAGAAGGGTGTTTCACTAACAAATATGGGGCAAGCATCTAATTTACCAATAGGTTAACATTTGGAAGAACCTATTGTTGAAAAAGAAGGATATATGTCCCCTTCACAGTTTCGAGCACTTTGAGTCTGACGTCCACTCAACATTGGGCCTTATGAACCACTAAATGTGGATTTTATTAACACCAGCACACATCTTTCAGATGTCAACAAGCAAAGTGTTAGTCACATTTCCAAAACAACCATAGATATACCTATTGCAGGATATCAAGGATTGGTTGGAAGACCTGGTGGAGTGAACATCACCAAAGCTCCATTTACAGAATCACAAGTGATTCATGATGTTGTGACAACTATAGGCCAGCCTTCTTCTGAAGGACTGCAAACAAGACCATTTGTTGATCTTGGATTCTTTACCTAATCTTCTGAATTTTTTGAATTAAAAGATTTCTGGACTTCTGAATTTGCAAAGATTCAGAAGGACATAAAGGAATTGACGGATAACACCTGTAAGGTGATGGAGGATAGGTTGGATGGACAGGAGAAGAAAGTGGTGGATAAGTTGAATGATTTTCATCTGGAACCTATTTCTGATTTCAAGACTTTTCAAAAGTCAATTCTTGATTCTTTTTCTGAAGTTATTTCCACAATTCAATCTTTAAAGATTTCATTGCCATCTTTTTCTACTCAGACAACATTTTCTGAATTTGCAACAAAGGATGATATATCTCAGATTCTGAATCAACTGTCTGCTATTCAGAATTCTCAAGTCTACTTAAATAATCATATTTCTGCATTAGAGTGTGGTTCTCAGGCAAAGACTTTAAAGCGAAGTCTTGATGATCAGGATGATCCTGAAAATCAAGAGGGGGAAAAAAGACAAAAAGTCTTTGAAGAAGTTCCAATGCTACAAGCTCAAAGTTCTGAAAAGTCCTCTGAAGAAGCCCAAGTTCAACCTTCTGAAAGATCTTCTGAGAAAACTTTTGAAGACGTTCAGAACATTGTAAATGATGTAACTAACAGAACTTCTGAAGCAATAGATGACATTCTACATGCAGAAGATGAAAGATTAGAAGCCGAGAAAATCATTTCTGAAGAAAATGTGGAAGAAGGATATGAGACTGAAAAGGTGTCTCTGGATTCTGAAAAACAAACTTAGTTCTGAAGACACAGACGTTGTTCGTAATTCAAATGACGAAATGTTAAATGAGTATCTTGCTTTTGAAGACATTATTGGAGAGCCAAGTGATCTATCTGATGTAATTTTATTTGATGAAGAAATGGAAGTGAATGAAGGAATGGAGTTAGAAACTGATGCTGCAATAAATGAGAACAGAGATCTGATTGTCCAGAAATCTCAAGTTCTAAGAGAAATTGAAAGTGATGAAATTTCTGAAGTCTTTTCATGTTGATTTGTCAATATTGCTAGAGATATATCATTTTGAATCATCCAAGAAATCTGGAGTGTAGATTATTTGATGAAAGACTAATGATTTTCAAGGAATTTCTTAATCAACCGGCTGAGTGGTTTGAGATTGAGGTTGATTTAAGTCATATGGAGGCATTTGATTTTACAGATGAAATCTTAATGATTGCTTCAGACAAACCACATGTCAGATTCAGAAGTTGTATAAATATTCCTCTGATTGACTTTCCTATTCTTGAAGAACCCATAGTTGATCAAATTTATGAAGGTGATATGATCTTTGAAATTTCTGGAGAAAGTCAGCTTATCTTTCCTGAAGATAATTATTATGGCATGTATAGAAGAACTCTCAGGTATGCAACTTTAGAAGACTATGTGAATGATGAGTGGTCTAAGGATTATATTTCAAAGGTAAGGCCTTATTTACAAAGACATGGATTACAAGAATTTCATGACTCAACCTTAATCAGGAAGATCAAATGTATATCTAAAGTTGTTGAAGATGATTTGTATATAGTAAAGTTTGGAGCTGAAAGGAGAGATGGTTCTTTGAGAAAATTCTCTTTATTTGATTTGTACAAATTGAGGTTGCAGGATAAGCTTACTGTTCTGAATTTTTGTGTCAAGAGAGAAGATTCTGAAGTTGTTTCTAAAATCAGAAGAATTCTAGGGATCTATGTCAGAAATCTAATTAAGCATCATTTTCAGCTGGCATTAGAATTCAGATTAGATAATGTCAATCTCTTGGAGCCAGATTTGGGATTTACTTACAGAACAGGAGTAGATCATTCAAAGACATTTATTGTTTCAGATATACCAAATTATTCAACTTCTACTCTAAAATGGTTAATTGAGTATGCAGAACAATATCTTCCTTCATCTGATGTAATAGAAGAAATAATTTACTTGATCAAGGAAAGAATATTCTTCAGAGATTATGTAAGAAAGAGTTCTATGGCTGGGCACACAAGAGTAAATCAAATCAAAGGAGCTGATTATCTTCTGAGCAATGTATATGATTTTCAGATTCACACAAAGAAACAAGATATTGAAGAAATTCAGAAACTTTCTCAGAAGATGGAAAGTTCAGAAGTTAGTCTGAAGGAACTTGAAAAAGGAAAGGAAAAAGTTTCTGAAAACTCTCTAGAAGAGATTGCTCCTATTCCTCAAAAGTCTGAATTTGAACATTTACAAGAGCAAAGGATTGAATAACACACTTTCACCATGTTTCTTAAATTTTCCCATCCAGAAATGTTCATGGAATATGAACAAAAGTTCAATTATATTGATTGCTGGATTCAGAAGTCATTTGGATGGAAACAATGGTATTCTGATATCATTAGAAAAATCAGACTCCCTGTAAGTCAAGTACGAAAAGAAAGTCCAATAGTGAAAGTAATCACTGCTGATCTGAAGCAGAAAACCAATTACAAGCATGCTTATTTCACTGTTGAAAGAAAAGATGGTGAGATTTCCACTTTTATAGAGGCTGATTTTCAGAATGTTTATCTCAGAGATCTCTTAAGAGTATACAGAAGTTGGTATCCCTTTCATGATTCTATTGCCAAGTTCAGAAAAGCGTTCCCAGTTCTCAAAGATGGCCGGTACAGAGAATTTATTTGGGCAGCTAAAACAGATTTCCAAGTGGCTTATGTTATGAGCAAAGAAAAAGTTCATATGAGTGCTCCAAACATGAGCTTACCAAATATTGAAAACCTCAAAAGAAGTACTCTGGTCATTCAGCCTCCAGGTTTTGTGTGCAAGTGTTTTGATAGATTGCTATTTGTAAGATTTGAAGAACTGCACAAATGTTGTAATGGAACTCTTATGATTATAAGAGATAAACTGGAGAAGAAGAAGAATAAAAGACAAAAGAAACATAGTGATGAGGAATGGGAGAAATACAAAAAGCTGGCAAACGAGATGATCAGAATAATTGTATCTATATTGTAGTACATAAATCTTATTTTTAAAGATGTAAGAGAGATTTTGAACTTCTGGAAGTATGATTTGAACTTTTGAAGCTAAGGGGAGATTGATAGATATCAGAAGTAGCTTCAAAAGAAGACTGGGTTCTGAAGAGAAAAGTTCAGAAGTCTGAAGTCAAGTAAAGTAAAGCCTAAGGCATAACTTCTGAAGTGGCTACTTCAGAAGTTCTGAACATTCTGAAGAAGTTCTGAAGATGGTTCTGAAGAAGTTCAGAAGCAGTTCTGAATCTGTCTGTCATTTTTGTACTGTATCTTTAGCATTTCCATTTGTATATAAATAGATAGTTTGTTAGATGGTTAGAACTAACGTTGATGGATAATGCTTGTAAAGATACACATTTTGTAATACTCTTCAGTAATCAATACGACATACAACTTCAGTGACTCAATTCTTGTTCTTGTTCTTTAATCTTTCTACATTCTTGATTGTTTGGGATCTAACACATCTCTTCCTTGATTTCTTTGAAAACTTTAATGTTGCTCGTCTTCATTCCTTGCAATTCATTCCAAGCTCCCCACTCAAGATAAACTCTTAATCTTCATTTTAAACTTTATAACCATAGTCAAAGTCCAATAACCACGACTGAGTGCACTACAATCAGCTTTTATCTATAGAAATTTAGCACATCTGATAAGCGCACAAGAAAGATAATGTGTGAATTACGTAAAAATCCACTATGCATCTTCAGTTTATAACAAAGAATCTTTCTTTTAACCCCGAGTTGAATAGTCCTTCAGCTTCAAAGGAGACTGGGTTTTGGAGCATAACAGTTCAGATCTTCTGAACTATTTCAAAATAGAAATGTGTTAAAGGAAAACTCAGAAGAGTAAAGTCACAAGACTACCAGAAGTACTGAAAGGAGGAAACCCTAGGCAATTTTATAAAACAAGAGAACAAGAAACAACAAAAACGAACAGTTAGCAGCTATAGCTTCTGCAGCTATGGAAAACAAACCAAGCCACATTTAGCCAAAACTGACACAGACTAATAGTCCAAACTAGGAAATAAGAGGAAATAAAACAAAAAGAAAACCAACTCCACACAACCTCTTGAACCCAAAACGGAAAAGCACCATCATCTGGTTCCATAGTTATTCATCAGCTTCATAGAAGACTTCCAAGCCATCCTCTTAATGGTATCTTGACTAATTTCCGCCACCACTTGAGCTTCATTCTGATTATAGCCATCGAAGAATTTCCTATTTCTGGCCTACCAGATGTGGTAAATCGTTGCCGAAAGAGCTACCTTATTAATTTAGTATCTCTACATGTATATAAATAGTGTGTTAGTTAGTTTGTTAGAAAGAGGTTGATAGATCTAATGTTCATAGATCATACATGTACTTTAATCTTGATCATATCAATAATAATACATCCGACTAAGTTTCTCGAATCTTGTTCTACATTTCTATATTCTTTCTATATCTTGATCTTGGGATCTGTCAATTGGTATCAGAGCCAATTCATCTATTTGTGATCACAGAATCTGTCAGATCTGACAAGATTCTTGAATTTTTCTTATTATGTTCGTTGCCAATACCCAAATTCAGGTGAATTTACGATCAATCATTCAAGATGTCTAAAGAATATTTTTCTATCAGGTCAGAAACAAAGCCACCAACTCTATTTCTGGGAGAATACCATCAATGGAGTATTTACATGATACAGTTTCTTGACAACATTGATGAAAAATTGATGCCATCAATCATCAATGGCCCTCTTGAAGTTTATGTGGAAATTTCTGTTGTTCCAAGAACAGAGACTACTCTTGAAATTCCTGCAACTCGTATCAAGAAGAGCCCAAATAGATAAAAGGGCACTAACTCTACTCACCATGGCTATTCCTAATGAAATATTCAATAGAGTAGATAGTTTGACTTCTGCCAAAGCCATGTGGGATGAAGTTGAAGCTCAGATGCAAGGGAGCTCTAAATCTCAACCACAAATGTTGAATATTTGTATTGAAACATATGAAAACTTCAGATCTGAAGAGGGTGAATCAATTACTGACACATATCACAGATTTAACAACATTTTAAATGATCACAGAAGAAATGGAGTTCAGATGTCAAATTCTGAAATTGACAACAAATTTCTGAAGAGTTTGGGAGATGAATGGGAAAGTTTCACTGATAATATGGTAACAAGAAATTTGTCTAGAAAGTCCATTCATGACATATATGGAATCTTGTTTCAACAAGAAGACAAGATCAAAACTAGACAAAGTGACAAAAAGAAGACCAGTGATACATTGGCTCTATTAAGGAAGAAGATATAGAATCCCAAACCCATTTCTTCAATAAACAAAATATGTGAAATACCTGAAATTTCTCTATGTGATGGAAATGAATCCGATGAGGAAATGAAAAGGATGGCTAAAGGTATTGCTTTTATGACTAGACAGTATAATCAAAGATACAATCAAACGTATAAAAGCAAACCCAAGACAGAATATGGAGCTGTGAAAGTTATTAGCAAGGAAGTGGTTCAAAAAGATGATCTAGAACCAGCTAGATGTTTCAATTGTGGTAAACCAGGTCATTTTGAAACACAATGCAAAATGCCTAAGGTTAAAAATGTTGGGTATTTTGAGAAGAAGCATGTGCTAGCCAAAAAGAAGGAGATCAATCATGCTCTAATTATCTCAATTGAGTTAGTCACACATGGAATCTCAGATGTGGAAGTTTTATTCCGATTTATTTGGCGTTTAGTTGTATGAAGAAGACTGGCTAAACTGGAGTGATGATGAGCATGATGAAGAAGTTTCTCACTATGCTGCAAACTGTTACATGTGTCAAATGGATCCATAAGATACACATTCCCATAACACTGAGGTACAAATCTCTTCTGAATCTACTTATGAGATTTCTTCTGAACAAACTTCTGAAAATAATATGCACGAACAAATTTTAAATATGACTTCTGAATTTGAAACATTAAGAAACATAAATAAAGGTGAAAAGAACTTTGGCAAACAAATTCAAAGAAGAGAGCCAAATTTACAAGCTTAATTGTCAAAATGCTGAAGAACAACTTGATAAACTTTCTAAGGAGAAATCTGTGTTAAAAGAAAAGTTGGATATTCTGCAAAAAGATGTTCAAACTGAAAAATTTGAAAAAGAAGTTTTAAATGTCAAAATGAATTACTTGAACAAAGAAAGGGTTGAATTATGCAAAAAGATTAAGGAATTTGAAAACTTGAATTTTAAAAGAGGTCAAATGGAAAAAACTCTGAACATTTTAACAAGTCAGGCTCAGAATTCAAAATTCTACAATATTAAAGCTGGTTTGGGATAAAATGATAGCCAAATTTTAAATAAGGTTCCTTCAAATTTATATGATCTTTCTAAAATGAAGATTTTTAATGAAGATTCTTAGAAGGTTACTCCTAAACCAGTGGATCTTTCTTTGCCTGAAAGAATTCCTTTTGTTAAATCAGAAGTTTTATTTTCAAATGAAAAACCTCCAAATTCTGAAGAATCTAATATAGAATCCAAATCAAAATCAACTTCTAATTTTACTTTTGGAGTTACCTCTAAAGCTACTTCTGAAACTATTTCTGAAGTTACTTCAGAAACTAATTCTGAATTAAAATCAGAAGATTATACTCATATCTCAAAGAGGACTTCTAAAGATCAAAATCATATAAAAGACATTTCTGAAAGACATTCCTGATAATATCTATGAAGAATTCTCTGAAAATGAATCTTTAAACAATGAAGATGAAACTTCAAAGATATGCTTTGTGTTAAAGCATACAAGAATTGCTTCAAAGAAGACTGGGGTGTGAGTTCATAAAGACAAACTCAGAAGTAGATATATTCAGAAGTGAAGAAGTAAAGATAAGCTCAAGGCAGAACTTCTGAAGTGGCTACTTCAGAAGTTCTGAAGATTCTGAAAAAGTTCTGAATAACTTCTGAAGTCACTTCTGAAGAAGTTCTGAAGTAGTTCTGAACTTATAACTTCCCACTTGTAGTGATATTATTGGTTTGTTATGTAACCACATGTTAGGTTAGTATCTCTACTTGTATATGAATAACAGGTTAGTTAGTTTGTTAGAACTAATGTTCATAGATCACACTTGTACTGTCAATTACATACTATATATTGTAGTAGTGATCAATATCAATAACACATCTGACTACTTTGCTCCAATCTCATTGAGTTTTCTATATTCTTTCTACATTTGAATATTCTGGATCTAACAATTGGTATCAGAGCCAACTCATCTTTTCGTTAATTCTGTTAAGAATCTGTCAGGCTGTTAGATCTAACAAGATTTTTGAATTTTTTTTCAATCTTACTTAGATTGATCTATTCGTTCTTGAAGTACAAAACGAAAGGTGAATTCAAGATCAATCATTCAAAATGTCTAAAGAATATGTTTCCATCGGTTCTGAAACAAAGCCACGAACTCTGTTCTTAGGAGAATATCATCAATGGAGGATTCGTATGATTCAGTTTCTTGATAATATTGATGAAGCACTATTGCAATTGATAATCAATGGCCCTCTTGAAGTCTACGTCGAAATTGATGATGTTCCAAGAACAGATACTACTCCTGAAATTCCTGCTACACGTATCAAAAAGAGTCCAAACATGTATACGGCAGCAGAAAAGGAACAAGCAAAATTAGACAAAAGAGCACTCCCTTTACTCACTATGGCTATTCCAAATGAAATATTCACTTGAGTATATAGTCTGAAGTCTGCAAAAGCTATGTGCGATATTATATACTGTAGTAGTAATCAATATCAATAACACATCTGACTACTTTGCTCCAATCTCATTGAGTTTTCTATATTCTTTCTACATTTGAATATTCTGGATCTAACAATTGGTATCAGAGCCAACTCATCTTTTCGTTCATTCTGTTAAGAATCTGTCAGGCTGTTAGATCTAACAAGATTTTTGAATTTTTTTTCAATCTTACTTAGATTGATCTATTCGTTCTTGAAGTACAAAACAAAAGGTGAATTCAAGATCAATCATTCAAAATGTCTAAAGAATATGTTTCCATCGGTTCTGAAACAAAGCCACGAACTCTGTTCTTAGGAGAATATCATCAATGGAGGATTCGTATGATTCAGTTTCTTGATAATATTGATGAAGCACTATTGCAATCGATAATCAATGGCCCTCTTGAAGTCTACGTCGAAATTGATGATGTTCCAAGAACAGATACTACTCCTGAAATTCCTGCTACACGTATCAAAAAGAGTCCAAACATGTATACGGCAGTAGAAAAGGAACAAGCAAAATTAGACAAAAGAGCACTCCCTTTACTCACTATGGCTATTCCAAATGAAATATTCACTTGAGTATATAGTCTGAAGTCTGCAAAAGCTATGTGCGATGAAGTACAAGCTCAAATGCAGGGGAGTACTAAGGCTCAGGCTCAAAGACTGCATATTTACATTGGAACATATTGATAAAGATATCATAATAGCTTCAAAAGGGACTGGGTTCTGAAGATATAAAGATCTGAAGAAAAGACAAAGAAAAGCCTAAGGCATAAACTTCTGAAGTGCCAACTTCAGGAGTTATGAAGATTTTCTGAAGAGTTTCTGAAGAAGTTCTGAAGACACTTCTGAAGAAGTTCAGAACCTATTCTGAACTTGTCTGTTATGAATGTACTGTTACTTTAGTCTTTCTATTTCATGTATAAATAGATAGTTAGTTAGATAGTTAGAACTAACATTTTTCCATTAGCCTTGTAAAGACATATTCTGTAATACTGTACATTTAATCAATACATATTTCATTTGGCTATCACATTCCTGTTAAACTCTTTCCATATATTGATATCTTGATTGTTTGGGTCCTAACACATATGAAAACTTCAAATGCAAAGAGGGCCAGTCAATTACAGAGATCTATCACAGATTCAATAATGTCTTAAATGATCTTCAAAGAAATGGAGTTTAGAAGTCAAATTTTGAAATCAACAACAAATTTCTGAACAATCTGGGAAAGGAATGGGAAAGTTTTTCTGACAATATGATTACCAGAAATTTGTCCAGAAAGTCAATTCATGATATATATGGAATTCTTTTCCAACAAGAAGATAAGATTAAGTCTAGACAGAATGATCAAAAGAAGACTAGTGAGTTTCTTTACTGAGTAAAAAGATAAACAATCCCATGTCTATGACTTCAATGAGCAAATACTATGAAATCCCAGAAGTGGCTTTGTGTGATGGGAATGAGTTTGATGAAGAAATGAGAAGGATATCAGAGGGTATTGCCTTCATGACTAGGCAATTTAATCATAGATATAATCAAAAGTATAGGGTAAACGTAAGACTGATAAAGGATCACAGAAAATCATGAACAAAGAAGTTGTTCTGAAAGATGATGTTGAACCTGCTAGATGCTTCAATTGTAGAAAACCGGGTAACTTTGCAAGACAGTGTAAAATGCCTAAGGTTAAGAATGCTGGATATTATGAAAAGAAGCACATTCTAGATAAGAAGAAAGAGGTTAATCCTGCTCTAATCACCAAGTATGAAGATGATTGGTTGAATTGAAGTGATGATGAATATGATGAAGAGGTTGCCCACTTTGCTGCCAACTGCTACATGTGCCAAGTGGACCCAAATGACACACATGTCCATGACACTGAGGTACAACCTTCTTCTGAATTTACTTCTAAAACTAATTATGAACTTACTTCTGAACATGATATGCAAGAACAAAATTTTCAAATGAATTCTGAATTTGAAAATCTAAGAAACAGAATCAAAGGTGAAAGAACTTTAGTAAACAAATTCAGAGAAGAAAGTCAAATTTACAAAATGAATTGTCAAAATGCTGAAGAACAAGTTGATAAACTTTCTGAGGAGAAAGTTATTTTGAAAAAAAAAACTGGACATTCTGCAAAAAGATGTGCAAAATGAAAAATCTGAAAAAGAAGTTTTAAATGTCAAGATGAACTTCCTAAATAAAGAAAGACTTGAGTTGTATAACAAGATAAAGGAATTAGAAGATCTGAATTTCATAAGAGGTCAATGTTCCAAACTCTGAGAACCGGGAAAGATTTTCTGAATTTGGCAATGGAATCATGAAAGGGATATAAACTTCTGTATACTCTTAAAAGATCTCTGAGGTGAACATTCTGAAAATCAGCCTCTGTAAAAGTGGAAATTTCAACATCTTTTCTTTCCATAGTGAAATAAGCATGCTTGTAATTGTTTTTCTAGTTTAGATCAGCAGTGATTACTTTGACTATTGGACTTTCTTTTCTTACTTGAGTTACAGGGAGCCTGATTTTTCTAATGATATCAGAATCCCATTATTTCCATCCAAATGACTTCTGAATCCAGCAATCAATATAATTGAACTTTTGTTCATATTCCATGAACATTTCTGAATGGAAGAATTCAAGAAACATGGTGAAAGCATGTTCTTCAATCCTTTGCCTTGTATATGTTCATATTCAGATTTCTGAGTAATAGGAACAATCTCTTCTTGATTGTTTTCAGAAACCTATTCTTTTCCTTTTTCAGTCTCCTTCAGACTGACTTCTGAACATTCTATCTTCTGAGAAAGTTTATGAATTTCTTCAATATCTTGTTTCTTTGTATGAATCTGAAAATCATAGACATTTCTCAGAAGATAATCAGCTCCTTTGATTTGATTCACTCTTGTGTGCCCAGCCATATAAATCTTTCTTGTGTGCCCAGCCATATCCTTGATCAAGTAAATTATTTCTTCTGTTACATCAGATGAAGGAAGATATTGTTCTGCATACTCTACTAACCATTTCAGAGTAGTGGTTGAGTACTTTGGTATATCTGAAACAATAAATGTCTTTGGATTTGTTCTGTAAGTGAATCCCAAATCTGGATTTGTGAAGACATTTGTATGTCCATGCCTTTCAATACTCTCTGGTTCCAAGAGATTGACATTATTTAATTTGAATTCTAATGCAAGCTGAAAATCATGCTTGATTATATTTGTAACATAGATCCCTAGAATTCTTATGATTTCAGAAACAAATTCAGAATCTTCTTTCTTGATACAAAAATTCAGAATAGTAAGCTTGTCTTGCAACCTCAATTTGTACAGATCAAATAGAGAAAATTCTGTCAAAGAACCATCTCTTTTTTCAGCTCCAAATTTTACTATATACAAATCATCTTCAACAACTTTAGATATACATCTGATCTTCTTAATCAAGGCTGAGTCATGCAATTCTTGTAGCCCATGTCTTTGTACATACAACCTTACTTTTAAAATATGATCCTTAGACCACTCATCATTGACATAATCTTCTAAGGTTGCATACTTGAGACTTCTTCTATACATGCTAGAATAATTATCTTCAGGAAAGATAAGCTGACTTTCTCAAGAAACCCCAAATATCATATCACTTTCATAAATTTGATCAATTATGGGTTCTTCAAGAATAGGAATGTCAATCAAGGGAATATTTATGCAACTTCAGAACCTAACCTCTGGTTTCTCTGAAGCAATAATTAAAATTTCATCTGTAAAATCAAATTCCTCCAAATGACTTAAATCAACTTCAATCTCAAACCATTCAGCTGGTTGATTAAGAAATTCCTTGAAAATCATTAGTCTTTCATCCAAGAATCTACACTTCATATTCCTTGGATGATTCAAGATGATATGTATCCAGCAATATTGACTAATCAATATCCAAAAGTTTTCAGAAGTTTCATAGTTTTCAATTACTCTTAGATCTTGAGGTCTCTAGATCACCAAATCTTTGTTCTCATTTATTACAACATAATTTTCTAACTCCATTTCTTCATTCACTTCCATTTCTTCATCAAATAATATTACATCAGATAAGTCACTTGGCTCTCCAATAATATCTTCAAAAGCAAGATACTCATTCAACATCTCCTCATACTGAATCAGGAATAACATTTGTGTCTTTAGAACTAAGTTTGTTTTCAGATCCCAGAGACACTCTTTCAGTCTCATGTCCTTCTTCCACATTTTCTTCAGAAATAATGCTCTCAGCTTCTAATCCTTCATCTTCTGCATGTAGAATATCATCTATTGCTTCAGAAGTTCTGTTAATTTAATCATTTAAAATATTATGAACTTCTTTAGAAGTTTTCTCAGAAGATTTTTCAGAAGTTTGAACTTGGGATTCTTCAGAAGATTTTTCAGAATTCTGTGCTTGTGGCATTGGAACATCTTCAGAGACTTTCTGTCTTTTCTTCCCCTTCTGATTACCAGGATCATCCTGATCATCAAGATTTCGTTTTAAAGTCTCTGCCTGAGAACCACACTCTAATGTAGAAAGTCGATTAATCAAGGAGACTTGAGAATTCTGAATAGCAGACAGTTGATTCAGAATCTGAGAGATATCATCCTTTGTTGCAAATTCAGATGATGTTGTCTGAGTAGATGAAGAGGGAATTGAAGTCTTTAAGAATTGAACCGTGCAAATAACTTTAGAAAAAGAATCCAGAATTGACTTTTGAAAAGCTTTGAAATCAGAAACAGTTGCTAGTTGAAAGTCATTCAATCTATCCACCACTTTCTTCTCCTGTCCATCCAACCTATCCTCCATCACCTTACAAGTTTTATCCGTCAATTTCTTAATGTCCTTCTGAATCTTTGCAAATTCAGAAGTACAGAAATCTTTGAATTATGAGAATTCTAAAGATGAGGGAAAGGGTCCAAGACCAACAAATGGTCTTGTTTGCAATCCTTTAGTAGAAGGCTGGCTTGTAGATGCCACAGCATCATGAACCACAAAATATTATGTAAATGGAGCTTTAATGATGTTCACTCCACCAGGTCTTCCAACTAATCCTTCATATTCTGAAGTAGGAATATCTATAGTTGTTTTGGCAATGTGACTAACACTTTGCTTGTTGACATCTGAAAGATGTGTGCTTGTGTGAAGAAAATCCACATATAGTGGTTCATTTGGCTCAAGATTGAGTGGACTCTCGGACTCAATGTGATTAAAACTGTGAAGGGGGGACATATGTCCTTCTTGTTCAACAATAGGCTCCACCAAATGGGGACCTATTGGTAAATGAACTTCTTGCCCCATTAGTGTTTTTGAAACACCCTTCTGTTGAGAGATGGGTGAGTGGCTGGGGGGGTTAACAAGAGTTTCCATGGGCTCACTGGCTATTTCAATATTACACACACAAGAGTGTGAAGTAATAGATGATATGGCTTCCTGGCTTGTAACATTTGGTTCACAAGTTTGTTTATCTTTTACTTGTGTTCTCCCCTCTTCAATTCTTTTTCTCATTCTTCTACGCAAGTTCCCATTTTCATTTTTGCTCTTCACACCATGAGGTTGTTCTCCCCCATGAACAGCCTCCCCACTCTTCCTAGGAATTCTAGACTGCTCACAATGCTCACCACTCTGGTGGGAATCAGGGGAAGAGACTATTGGTTTTGGTAGTGCCATTGATTCATAATACTCATTCAGAATCCTATTTTTGGGACTTACAAGAGTAAATAGATAATCAGGTAATGGTAATGCATTAGGAAACTGTAATTTTGCACTTGGTGGCCTTATATTATCCATAGACAATACCGGACCATGTACCTCATGAGCTAAATCCGGAATGGCTGAAACTGCTTTCATGGCACCTTTGATGAATGTTTGAAAAAATCTCTGAAATGGTATGTAGTTGTAAGTAGATTTCTTCAGAACAGCAGACTTGAGTTCTTCAAATATAAGAGAAGCATAATCATAATTCTTATTAAAAGCAACCCCATGAAAAATGATCCTCCAATTTGTAGAAGCTAGATCCAGACGTGAACTTTTTCCAGAAAGACAAGTGTTCAGAATTGTGAAAAGACAATACCAGATTGGAGGCGAACACTTCCTTCTGAAGGAGCTTAAAGCATGTAATTTTTCTGAATAGCCCAATCTCATAAAATCAGAAATCATTTCTGAGGATGATGGAATAGGGTCATATGATGTTTTACCAACAACTGCATCTTCTTTAGGAAGAAAATGAATATTTCGAATGTCTTGAACAGAAACACAGACCCTGTAGCCATGGATATATGAAGAAATGTCATTTGCTTCGTCATCAATTTTAGCATGAAACCACCGTTGTTGGAGATATGAGGTAGAAACTAGAAATTTCCTTGATAAGAGAGCACGTAGGGGATGTTTCTTCAGAATTTCAATCAATATCATTTGATCATCACTAAAATAAGTTGATTTGAAATTCAAAGCACATTTGTTCTTCTTGATATCTAATACTTTTTCTTCAGGAACATACAACGTTAACAAATCAGGGCCATCACTGCTTCAGCACGATAATGAGAGTCACCAACACCAACATTTGATTCAGAAGCCACATTAATAAGTTCAATTTGTGTTTCCCCAATTTTTTCAGTACGCAGGTTAGGGTTAGGGTTAGGGTTAACATTCGAAGGTCCGACTTCTGTATTACCAGTTCCAACATTGTCTTTTAACATTTGATCATCTTCCAGAGTTATCTCCATAGAACCAATCATTATCTTCATAGGAACAATTTTGAATGAAGCATCACTGGATGATTCATTACTGTCACTGAAGCACGATTTTGCATATTGAACATTAGAGGTCGACATTGCAGAAATGAGTAAGGATTTGAAGTTGATTGAAGATCAATAAGCACAGAGAGATTTCAGAGGTAAAAATTGCTAAAAAATGAAGATGATGATGAATCCATGGATTATATATGACTGATTAATCGTGGATAGACACGTGGCCAAAAGTAATGGTGATTAGAGTAGTAATCATCATTTATTTAGATAAATGAACCGTTTAAGAGACGTGTTTAAGAGATATCCAATGAAATTAAAACACGTGGCACACGCTTAAATGAAGTTTAACGGGGAGTAAGTTTCTGAGAACAAGTTCAAAAATTCCAGAATGAGTTCAGAACTTCTGAGAACAAGTTCAGAAGTTTGAATGGAAGAATTCAGAAATACTTCAGAACTTTCGAAATTAGTTCAGAACTTAACTGTTATTACCTCATATCCACTAAAATCATTTAAAATTACAAACTTCTGAAAAATAAAAAACATTTAGATATTTCAGAAGTAGGTTTGAACAATATGAGAAGAAAAAGATTTTATCTTCAGAAGTTTGTCCATATTTCTGAGATTTGGAATTTTTAAACTATGACCCATCATTTCAGATCTTGGAAACATAGAAGAGTACCAAAGATGTAGATTTTAGTATCACTCCCCCTTGAATAATGAATAACTATGATTCTCCCCCTTAATCAGTGCAAATCATCAAATTTGTTAAAAAGAAACGAAATAGAGAAATGAGAGAAAGAAAATAAATTGAAAGTATTGAGAAACAAACAACTTGGAAATTAAAAATTAATACTTCTGAGGAATGAAATATGAATTTCTGAAAAAGCGAATTTCAGAAATTCTGAAGTGAAACAATTTTCAGAATTTTGATAATGTATCTGAGAGCATAACTTTTAATTCTTAGTTGATGTCTAATACTTACATAGACATATTCAACATACCCAATTTACTTACCAAAACAGTAAAACGTTTTTTCATCAAGTTCTTTGGTAAATAAATCAGGCAATTGATAATCAGTCTGAACAAAGAACATTTCAATATTACCTTTTTCAACATGATCTTTGATAAAATGATATCTTACATCAATGTGCTTTGTCTTTGAGTGTTGAACAAGATTTGCAGTGATTGCTATGACACTCTTTGAGTCACAATACAGAGGTATTTTTTTAAATGTGTAACCATAGTCTTTTAGTTGTGTTTGCATCCAGATCACTTGTGAGCAACATACTGCAGCAGCAACATATTCAACTTCTGTAGTAGAAGTTGAAACACGGTTTTGTTTCTTTGAAGACCAACTCACAAGTCTATCACCTAAAAATTGACATGATCCAGATGTGCTTTTCCAGTCCAATTTTCAACCACCATGATCTGCATCTGTGAAAGTTGTTAGTTCAAAACCAGAATCCTTTGGATACCAAAGTCCCAATGAAGGTGAACCTTTGAGATATCTAAGGATTCTTTTAGCAGCAAGAAGATGAGATTCCTTAGGATTAGCTTGATATCTAGCACAAATACATGTAGCAAACATTATATCAGGTCTACTAGCTGTTAAGTAAAGCAAAGATCCAATAATACCCCTATACTTTTTCTAATCCACAGATTTACCATTTAAATCAGGTTCTAATTTTGTTGCAGTGGCCATTGGAGTTTGAATACTAGAACAATCAGTCATATCAAACTTTTTAAGTAAGTCAGAAACATACTTTGATTGATTAATGAATATGCCAGTGGGAAGTTGTTTTACTTGAAGACCAAGAAAAAAAGTTAACTCTCCCATGATTTGAAATTCAGTTTACATGATTTTCTCAAAATTTCTACAAAATTTTGGATTAGTAGATGCAAATATAAAATCATCTACATATATTTGTATCAATATCATATCATCACCTTCCTTTTTCAGAAAAAAGTGGTATCTACTGTACCTCTTTGGAATTTGGAATTCAGAAGAAAAGTTCTGAGAGTGTCATACCAAGCTCTTGGTGCTTGTTTAAGTCCATATAAGGCTTTGCCTAAGATATAGATATGATCTGGAAATTATGTACTTACAAAACCTTCTGGTTGCTCAACATACACCTCTTCATGAAGAATTCCATTCAAAAATGCACATTTAACATCCATTTGAAAGACTTTCATGTTTTTTATGAGCAGCATATGCAAGAAAAATTCTAATAGTTTCAAGTCTTGTAACAGGAGCAAAGGTTTCATCATAATGAATACCTTCTTGTTGACAATACCCCTTAGCAACAAGTCTAGCTTAGTTCCTTACAACAATCCCATTTTCATCCTTTTTATTTCTGAAAACCCATTTGGTGCCAATGATTGATTTACCTTGTGATTTTGGAATCAATTTCCAGACTTTATTTCTTTCAAATGGATTTAGCTCATCTTGCATAGCTAAAATCCGGTCTGGATCTTGAAGTGCTTCATATTCCTTTTGGTTACATATGGTAATGATTGAACATATGACTTTTCTGGACTTACTAAGAGTGAGCACTTTCCTCCAGAGTTCAAGTTTTGACGGGGAAATTCGCTTTCTTCTTTGATTCCGCTTTCTCCGCTCGATCTTACACTTAAAAAAAAGGAGTTCACCAGCAAAAGACGATTTAATGTATAAATTTTTATTCCACCTATCTCATAGATTAGACATTGTTGAAGGAGTAATAATCATCAATGATTGCTTGAGTTTCAGTATCATGATTGATAATTGAATGTAGATCTGAAGTCTCCCCCTCAAATTGAAGATTTTGTACTGTTAACAGAGCCAGAGAGTTATCGAACTCAAAGATGTCAGCATCAGTGAGTTGATCTTCTGAATCAGTTTGATCTAATTCAGTGATGGAAGTAATAGTAGAGGAGGAAGCATTTTTTTAATGGATTTACCTCTGAAGACACGAGTGCCAAAGAAGTACTTTTGGCACCCTTGAGTTCATTGATGAGGTTTTTCCTCAAAACTTGGGATTGCTCTTCATTTAAGAGCATTCCATACAAAGCACTTAAAGAAAGAGTTTCAAGATTTTTTGACAATTTTAGACATGTAGTGCACACTGCCCATTGTTCGGATAGTGCCTGCATGAATTTTGTCAGAATTTCAGCGTTAGAATAGTGTCTGTTGACTGTTTTTAAATCAATCAACAAGCAGTTAAAACGCTGGTGAAGTTGAGAAAGAGTTTCACATTTATGATGCATTAAGCTTTCATACTGTCTTACTAGATTAATACTTCTAGTGATTTGTACCTCAGATGTTCCTTCATATTGAATACGTAGAGTATCCCACATGGCTTTAGAAGTCCTCATTTTCATTACTGAGTGACAGACTTCATCAGGGAGGGACATTGCTAATATGGATCTAGCTTTTGAATCAATAGCAATTTCTTTCTTATCTTCTTCAGTCCATCGATTAGGAGTTTTAATGATACTCCTTTCAGGAATGGCTGGAGTAGTAGTGGTGGCAAGAACACCAGCTACAATAGTTGTAGGAACAAATGGTCCATTTTCTATATAGTAAGGGATCTTTGGGTCTGATCCTTCTGGAAACATAGACATTATTTCCTTCCACAATGGGAAATTATCATGGCCAAATCTTGGAGGTTTAGTTAAAGATCCATTGTCATTATAGTTTGTATTAGGATTTGACATTTTTAAAATACTTTAGAAAGAAAACATTTTAAAGATAGAGAACACACTGCTCTGATTCCACTTGTTGGTCCCTAAGGAGTCTACAAGAGTTCTTGGATATAGAAACAGTTTATAGAAGGGGGGGAGGGTTGAATACAAACACACAGATTTTTGGTTTTTAAATTAGTTTATATTGCATAAACAAATTTGCAGTTACAAGCAGAACTAGAACAAGTTTAAACCTATTCTATTGTAGCTAAGAAATCACTAAGATTGATGCACAAGAAAGAAGTAAGAATGAGTACAGAAGGTTTAAGACAAAAGGTAGCATGCACACAGATGAAGAAGATATCTTCATCTTATTTATACTCGTTTGCATTTAATGCAAGACAAAATGTATGTGCAGCGTGGCAAGCATCCATAGGAGACTTGTCCTTTGTTCAGAATACAGCCATGTTTTTGGCCGCATATGAACAGTACCATATCAGATATGATGGGGATATAAGAGACAATTGGTACGTCATTTTCTGACATATTAAGGGGTTTGTCTTTTATGCATCGAGGATAAGTTCAATGTTTAATCTTGTATGAGAAGCTTCACTTGATAGCTGAGACTGAATCTTCAAGGATGAACTTTCAGTATCGCTGAGGCTTCACAAGACTTCACACTTGGATAGATAATCTTTGCTATCGCTGAACCGCTTTAGGTCACGAAGCTGATTATCTCTTTCTTCAGCTTCGTCTTTGACTTTCGCTGAATGATCATTTGGTGTGATCGCTGATCTTCAGATCTTCAGAGTTAAGCTTAAGGTTCCTTGATCTTCAGCGATCGCTGATGACAGTCAGCGTGTGCTCTCTAAGTGTAAAGAGTTAAGCTTAAGGTTCCTTGATTAGAGGTTTATCGCTGAATTTGAACTTAAACTTAAACAAGGAATTTCACTAAGTGTAAAGAGGAATCATATTCAAATCACTGAGAGTAGTTATGATCAACAATCTTCCCCTATTTGATTATGATTAAGTAATATGAGAAAATTACTTGTAGGGATTAGTAAGGACTTAAGAAATGTTTTAGAAAAAAATTTTAAGTACTAATCTGTGAGATCTTTTTCAGCTAATCTATTATAGCTATTGAGTTTCATTTATAAGGATATGAAAACACAATTTTTACAAGTAGAAGCCTTAAGCACATTCACCGGTTAAATTTCAGAGAGAAATATTAGTGAGTAAGGAGATAATTAATGAAGTTAGAACTCTTATGTTCATTGTCCCATTTACTATTTTCAGGGATCTTTTTCAGTACACAATTGGAGTAGAGTACTTTATTTGAAATTTCATTAATAATTTGAAGACATTACATAAACAATGAAATTATAGATTTGTAAGTAAAGGGAAGTACAATACATTGAAGAGAGATACGAAGGAAAAAAAAAACTATTAGTCAGAGAGCTTTTCGTGTGTTCTTCGCATTTCATTTTCATAGAGTCTCTTCTGTCGATTCATCAGCGATTCATCTGACCAGCAGTAGTGATGCACGATTTTGATGAAGGCTGATGGAGCTTTGCTGATCTCGTTGTTTCTGAAGACCCTAGGAAACCATCATTATCAAAGAAGACCATGCCGGGTTCAGGGAAGGTGATGATTTCATTTTCTTCATATTATCTGTCTTGAGGGAGAGAGACTCTGAGCATTGAGATGTTAGGGATTTCCAGAAGACCGAGAATGCTTTCATTGTTGAATTTGGTTTCATGATCACTTTTGGAAGATGAACCTCCTTGTACATGTTGTGACATCCTCTAAAGAAGTTGATCCAGCGCATGTTGAATTTGGTTTCATGATCACAACTTGTACATGTTGTGACATCCTCTGAAGAAGCTGATCCAGTGCTCTTTCCACCACATCTTTAAATTTTGATTTGGAACCCTGAATGGCATCTCTGATTTCTAGCCATTCAGAGTATCCATAGAATTTTAAGAACTTGGCTTCTTCTTTTTCAGCATTCGCATGTCTGTACATTCGAACAAATACCTTCAGTCCATACCTTTTGGAAGGACGTCCTTCGGTCGTTGGTCGAATGATTTTTGAATCAGACCTTTGAAAGTTGAATCTTTCAGTGCACCAACGTAGTTCTTTTTCTCTATGGCTTGGTTCTTTATTTGTTTTGGTCAGAGCATTTAGGATCTTCTCTTGAGCGAGGATGGGATTCACTTGGATATTCTCTTCAACCAGTTCCTTTTGTGCCAAAGCTTCAACGACTCTTTGGCTTTTATCGATCAACGCTTTATTTGCCTTGTCTTTAGCAGCATCCTCCCTGAGAATTCTTCTTGCAAGCTCTAGATCATTCTCTGTTTGTTTCATCTTTTCATCCCTTATCCTTTGAGCTACAAGTGCTTGTGCTATCTCCTCCTTCGATAGGAAATAGAAGTCATCTACCATGCTGATAGGAGTTGGACACTCTATTTCAGCAGAGGGCAAGTTTATTCTCTTGGCTTCGAGTTCATTCAAAAAGTTTATTCGCCTTTCTTCCTCTTCAGGCTTGCTTATAAGTGGTCTCTAAGCGCGGCGTCTAGGTATGAGGCCTTCTTCATCTTCAGAGTCAGAGTCAGATATGTACATAAACTGCTCTTCAGATGACGGTTCCTTCCGAGAAGTGGTCTTTTGGGGGAATGGGCTCACTGAGAGAAGGAGAGGGAGAAGGAGTTTTGTCAGAGCCAAAATTTGGTGGTGAAAAAGAGGGATTTGTGGGTGGTTCAGAGATTGGAGCAGAGAGGAGAATGAGAGGAAGAGATACCTCGACAGTGGTCTCCCCCTCGGTTATAGGGATGGTGGCATCAGATTCTGCCACATTATTTCCTTTGCCTGAGGGACCGGACTGTCCTTGAGAGGGATGTTGTCCGTCCCCCAAAGGCTCCTGATAAGAGACTTCTGGCCTTGACATTTTAAAGTGCTCCAAAGCACTTCCTATATCGTCGTCTTCATCATCATCATTGCCTCCCCCATTGTGAGGGATGGCTTCTTCATACCCTTCATCATCATCATCATCTTCTTCTTCCTGTTCTTCTTCCACTCCACCTTCAGTGAGGGAAGTTTCTGCATGCTTGATGTAGGGAGAAAGTTTATCAGCAGGGAAGGTCTCATTGTGTTCTGCAATGATGTCGTCAGCGAATTCTTTGGCACATCTCTCCCCCTCGATGTTGTCAGCGGGGAGACAATGCACCATCAGTAGACGTACATTCCCTTGAATGTCCTTGAGCTTAGTCTCATGGCGTTCTTGGTGCTCAAGGACCGAATTCAGGGATGTCCGATCAGCAGTGGAGAAAGAGGAGCTACTCTCAGAGATCTTTGTCAGCATCTGCATCATGTCGGGTTAAGTCTTTTGAATAGACTCAAGCACCAGATTCTGGTCATCCAATTCCTTCTCCAGACGGGCAAAGGACTGACCATGCGCCCGATTGTCTTCCTTCAGGGACTGGATGTCGCTGAGAATATTGTTGACAGCGGTCTTGATCCCTGGAGTCCCAACCACTGTTCGAAAAATGAATTCAGCAGACTTCTATAAATGCTCAACCTTAGCCCTGGTGTGAGCACATTCCTTGAATAAAAAGTCAATTGCAGGGAATGTAGGGCTAGGAAGAACAATGGGGGGAAGTTCAGTTGGGCAGGGAGGAAGCTTGGGAGCACTCTTTTCTGTCTTGACTTCCATGAGTCTGGCAGAAGTCCATGGTTGCTGAGGGGATATCCCTTTGTCCTTGCTGAGAAGAGCATCAGCAACCTTGGTGGTAGTGTTAGTTGTCGCTGTGGTGAAGAGAGGAGGGGCACCTGTTGACAACATAGACAGAGCAGCCAAAAAGAGTTCTGGGTTAGATGACAGATGAGAAGGCATGTCATAACCTTTGAGAGCATCATCAGGATTACTCTCAGGGACAACTTGTGCAGAGGTAGTGTCATGAGGATCACTAGCCAGTGTCTTAGAATGCCTGTGAGAGACATATTCTGAGGTCCTGTGTTACTGGCCTTCCAAGACTAAGATTGTCTAAACAACACTGAGGTTTGGACTGCATGCATTTCAACATCATCAGAGATAGGGACAACTATCTCTGAATCATTTGTTGTGGTGAGGACCAAAGAAGAGGGGATAGAAGAAGAGTAGAAGGTTGTGAAAGTATTACCTGATATAGCTTCAGCGGATCTGACTAAGAAACTTTCAGTGATCGTGGTCGCTGAATGTGTTGGTAGTGCTGAAGAAGCAACAACGGAGGAGAAAACCGTTGAAGTAGCTTGGGCAGCAGATGATGTTGGTGGAACACCAGAACTTGAGAGAGTAGTCTTTTGAGAGACCACAATCCTTGGCTTCTTTAGTTTGGTTGCGATGGTCTTTTTATGACCATCGGTTGGTAGTTTCCTTTTGAGGGATGTAGTGTCATGGATACTCACTGATGGGTTTGTCAGTGAGCTAGACACTGAAGCAGGAGCTCCAATAATCGCCAGCATGTATGGTGTAAAGGGAGCATCACCTGGACGTTCTTCATTGTCCAGGGATTTCTTTCCCACCATGGAGAAGGAGTGGTTGGCCATTTTGGGGTACTCATCCCGGAATGCATGCTCCAAGATTGTTGCAAAGAATCTTGGGTAAGGGATGACAGAGTGCCTATTCGCAGCTTTCACCCTGCTGTACATATCACTAAATATGTAATCAGCGAAATTCAGCTTGTAGCCCGTTCAGAGAGCAAAGCCCATAACTTGAAAATGTTTACTGGCTTGATCATGCGAGCTAGTCTTGGAGCCCAGGCACTGAATGACCTGGGGGAAGATATACTGCCAGCGAGCAGGTAACCGCTTCTTTTCCAGCTTGGATCCCACGGTCTTCAGAGAGGCGTTTTCCCATGCGTAGCTGATGGAGTCTAAGAAGGAGTCTATCTGCTGCTTTGTGGGTTCATCAGCCCACTTTTCATTCTTACCTCGAGCAGGGAGGTGAAGAGCTTGCCTTACGAATCCAGAGGTAAATGCGAAGTGGCCGAGAGTGGAATAGTAAATCCAATAGCAGGGAGTTCTTTGCCCTCGACAGTGGTGCAGGTGGTACAGTGAGCCGTGTACCATAGGGCCTGAAGATGAGAGGAGATGCCAATTGGATTATGCACGGATGCATACATCAGTGGGCACACCTTGATGAATTTTGCGCCTTCAGCCAATGGTGGACGTTCAGCAGGGATGTCCACGAGTGCAAGGTAGTTGCAGGACTTGAATGTTGTTTGTTCCAGAGGGAAGTGGTTTCAGCAACCTTGCTTGAAGAGGCCATTGCTGTAGCATAGATAGGAACACCAAATAGAAAAATCATGGTTTAATACAAAATGTATAAACTAGATTTTGGTATAAAGAATACCAAATGTAAGGAAAAGAAACAAGTGTTTCGATGAACAAGATCAAAATACTTGTGATAGAAAAACAAATAAAAGTAAAAATACCAAATGTTTTTTTTAAAAAGTTTGGTATATTTAAAAATATAGGTATTGAATATAAAAGATGGATTAAACAAAAAAATCTTCTGTTCTTAAGGAAAAAACTTAGAACAGGGTTTTGAAGGGTTTTGAAGTTTAATCTAGATTTTTATTTTATTTACCCTAGATTTTTTTTTATTTTAAGAAAAGAAAAGAGAAGTGAAACAAGATGTTTTCAGATTAATGTGTAAGGTATAGATCAAACTTTAGTGAGAATCGAGAAGAAAAACGCACAAGTGCGTGTTCTTGGTGTTCTTGAGAAAACTTTAAGAAGCTGAGAGAATTCTTGCCTTTTGGAAATGTTGAGAGCGTAAAGAGAGAAATGAGGCAAGGATTTGCTTAAATAGCGTGAGGAGAGAGAAACGGATAGCTAAACGACGGTTTTAGCTTTTTGAAAAAGAAAAATGATGACATGGCGCACGTCCCTAGAAAGGAATTGGAAGGGAAACGTCGTGGTCCGGCTTGTGTCAGAAAAGGTCTGAGGTGTCCTTTTCTTTTGTAAAAAATTATAATGATAATTATCCATTTGGAAAGATTAATCATTATCTTTGAAAATATTCATCAAATACAATAAAAGATTGTCAGTGATGAGTTTGATGTTTTCAGATTCATTCCCTGATTAAAGAAACATCAGGGAGAGGATAGGTTTTAAAACATAATACCTGAGTGAGATAGACCAGATATTGCTGAGTCAGAGTTCAGCGAATGGTAATAGAGGACTTTATTTGTATCTGTTTGTTGTTCGCTGAGTAAGAATTATTCAGCGCTCAACATACCAAGTTCGTTGATGAGTAGATTGAATCTAGTTTCATCAAGAGGCTTGGTGAAAAGATCAGTGAGCTGATATTCAGTGGGTACAAAATGAAGTACAATTTCACCATTCATTACATGATATCTGATAAAGTGATATCGAATCTCAATGTGCTTGGTTTTCGAGTGAAGTACAGGGTTGTTGGCAATTGCAATAACACTAGTACTATCACAAGAAATAGGGAACTTGTAGAGCATGAGATCATAGTCTATGAGTTGATTTTTCATCCAAAGGATTTGAGCACAACAACTTCCAGTGGCTACGTATTCAGCTTCAGCGGTGGCGGTGGCGGTGGACACAGAATGTTGCTTTTTACTTGTCCAACTAATTAATTCACCACCTAGTAGTTGACACCCACCAGTGGTGCTCTTTCTATCTATCTTGCAACCTGCAAAATCATTATCAGAGTAACCAATTAGATCGAACCCTGAGCCTTTGGAATACCAAAGACCCAGATTAGGAGTTCCTTTCAGGTATCTGAAGATTCACTTTACAGCGATGAGATGAGATGGTTCAGCTTGATACCGAGCACAGAGACAAGTATAATACATGATATCTGGTCTACTCCCTGTAAGATATAGCAGACTCAATGATCCCTTGATAGGCGGTGACATTTACAGGTTTCCCATTAGGGTCCTTATTCAGAGTCAGAGGAGGGGCCATAGGAGTCTTCATCGCTGAGCATTGATTCATATCAAACTTGTTCAACATATGTTTAACATATTTACTTTGACAAATAAAGATTCCTTTGTGAGATTGTTTTATCTACAAACCTAGAAAATACGTTAGTTCACTCATCATACTCATTTTATATCGTTTTTGCATTCTTGCAGCGAAACAAATGCATAATTTGGGTCTTGTGGAACCAAAAATAATGTCATCGACATATATTTGAGCGAGTATAGTATGACCTTTATATTTTCTTAAAAAGAGAGTTTGGTCAATTTTTCCACGAATGAATTTTTGTTTAAAAAGAAATTTAGAAAGAGTATCATACCAAGCTCTAGGAGCTTGTTTTAACCTGTAAAGTGCTTTTTCAAGTTTGAAAACATAACAAGGATGGTTGGGGTATGAGAAACCAGGGGGTTGTTCAACAAAAACTTCCTCGTTAAGTTTCCCATTTAGAAAAGCACTTTTAACATCCATTTGAAAAACTTTGAAGTCTTTATGGGCAACATAAGCTAAGACATAAGCTAAGAGAAGTCTTATAGCTTCTGAACGAGCTACAGGTGCAAAGGTTTCATCGTAATCAATACCTTCTTCCTGTCTGTATCCTTGAGCGACAAGTCTAGCCTTATTGCGAATAACATTCCCATTTTCATCTAGCTTATTTCTAAATACCCATTTGGTTCCAATCACTGTTTTACCAGAGGGTCCAGGAACAAGATTCCAAACTTTGTTTCAACGAAACTCAGTTACTTCTTCTTGCATAGCTGAAATCCAGCTAGGATCAGAGATAGCTTGATCTATCTTTTTAGGTTTAGATAGAGGGATGAAATTAACATAGAGACATATATTACCTGTACCTCAACGCGTTTTGATGCCTGCATTAGGATCACCAATAATCTGATTTTATTGGATGATTTGCAGTCTAACGTTGAGATGGTGGTTGAGGAGAGAGATCAACCGCAGATTCAGCGACTAGTTCTTCTTCTTCAGGGATGCTATTTGTTGTTTCAGCAACAGGTACATCATCATTCAAAATCAATTGAGGAGACTCAGAGGATTGATTTGCAGAGGATAAAGCTTGAATATTCATTGAGGAACTTCCAGAAGATGCATCAGAAGGAGGTATCTGATTGAGAGGAGTAACACTGATCCCTGAAGATGGATCACTGTTAGTAGGTATTTCAGGGATTTCATCATCACCTAATTCAGCATTAGGTTGATTGTTGAAATAAGTTTCAGGTTACCCATAATGAGACTTCACCCAAGCATTCAATTCTTCATCTTTTTCAGGGATAGGAGAAGTGGGGATAGTACGAGATTCATCAAAATTGACATGCATGGCTTCTTCAACATGTTGTCTGCGTTTGTTGAAGATTCTGAAAGACTTATATATAGAGGAATACCCAAGAAAGATTCCTTCATTAACTTTTGGATCGAACGTTCCCAAATGATCTCTGTCATTCAGAATGTAGCATTTGCATCCAAAGATGTGAAGATACTTTAGAGTATGTCTTCTTCCATGAAATAATTCCTAAGGGGTTTTCTAGAATCACTTCACAATCAGATATTGATTCTGGGTAAAGCATGTTGTATTTACTGCTTCGGCCCAGAATTGACTTGGAAGGCGTGATTCGCTAAGCATTGAGCGAGCTGCTTCAATGATAGTTCGGTTTGTTCTTTCAGCAACACCGTTTTGCTGAGGAGTTCTTACTGAAGAGAAGTTGTGAGAGATACCTTTTTTGTCAAAGAAATTTATCAGAGTACTGTTCTTGAATTCAGTACCATGATCACTTCTCAAAGAACGAACAATCAGATTGTTCAGAACTTCCATCCTTTTGATAAAAGAGATTATCATATCAGGGGTGTCACTTTTGTATCGAATAAAAAATACCCATGTGTATCTGGAATATTCATCAACAATCACAAGAGTGTACTTCTTTCTAGATATAGATTGGACATTGACAGATCCAATGTGATCTATATGGAGTAGTTGAAGAGGTGAGGTTACTGAAGAAACTTGTTTAGATCTGAATGATGCTTTTGTCAGCTTTCCCTTTTCACACGCTGAGTAAAGAGATTCCTTTGCAAAGCTATGATTTGGGAGATCTCTGACGAGTTCCTTTTAAGACAGTTCATTAATTGTCTTAAAGTTGAGATAAGAGAGTCTTTTATGCCATAACCAATTTACATCAGAGGATGCTTTAGAGATAAAGCACACATTCTCAGAGTGAGAGCTATTCATATTGATTACGTATACATTTTTCAATTCTTTTGCCTGTTAAGGCAAGCTTATCATTGCAGTCAGTGACAGCACATCTATTCCTTAGGAATAGAACTTTGAAATCTTTGTCACATAGTTGACTAGCACTTAAGAGATTGTGATTTATTCATTCAACGTAGGCAACTCGACTAAACGAGGTGGCCCCGTTGGACAAGATTCCATAGCCTTTAGTGTATCCATTGCCAATTCCACCAAAAGTCACTGATGGACCAGCTTCTTCTTTGTAGTCAGAGAGCAGAGATTTTCTGCCAGTCATGTGCCTTGAGCATCCGCTATCAAGGTACCAGATACCTTTAGCACTCTGCATACAACAAAGAGATTAATTTTTTGAAGGTACCCATATTATTATGGGTCCTGCCTTGTTAGTGAAAGGAGTGGCGGAGGTTCTACTTACTGAAGAACTTTCTACATTAGATATCTTCACCTTTGTTGGTTTTGTAACCTTGGTGGATTTCACCCTTACTGATTTATCACTTGAGCTGCTTTCTTTCCATGAGCTAGTTTATCAGCTTTAGTAGCATTAGGACACTTACTTGCAATGTGGGTTGTTTCACCAAAGTAATAGCACTTCCTATATTTGTAAGGTTTGGAATTCAAAGATTTCAGAGAGATAGAAGGGATTTTGTCAGGAATAGGACCAAGAATTCCTTTATCCATTGTTCTTGAAGGTATAACAACCTTTTCAGGAAAAGGAGTGAGATCAATCTTAATTCTGGGGGTTGACCTCTGAAAGAATTCATATATTTTTCTCCCAGGTTTAAGATTGCTCTCTGAGGAGGTAGAGGATTTCTTGTTCTTCTTCTGAACGTTTTTATTTCTAGGAACCTGGTCAAGAATCTTGTTTTTGACCACTTTCTTAGAGTTGAAAGATATTAACACAACAGTCTTCTCATTAGATTGAGGTCTCTGAGAAGAAGAGGAGGGATCAGGGATAAAGGAGACAAACATTCCAAATTTAAGCATGGAACGGTCTTTCTCTGGTTCTTCCTTTTCAAGGTTAAAGCCTAACCCACTTCTTACTTTCATAGGGATCTGGGCATTGATGATCTCATTTACCTTGTCAGAGGCTTTGCACCATCCTTCGATGTTAGCCTTTTCAGATTTAAGATCAGCTGTGGCCTTTTCTCTTTCAGCGATAACTTGCTGTTTCTCAATGCTAATTGTTTGATTTACAAAGACTTGGTCCTTTAAGGTTTCCTTAATCTTTGAAAGTTCTTTGATTTTTAGATGACAATTTTTTAATTGTTCAAATAAATCAGTGTTAATTTTCTCAGCTTTGATTTTTCCATTTAAAGCATTGTAAAAATCAACAGTCATAGCATCAAGCGCAGATAAGTTATCATTTTCAGATATTAAGGAGATAGAAGGAACGGATACCTGAGTAGAAGGGGACTCAGAGGAAGAAGTTTCAGATACATCTTCAACGTCTTCTATTCGTGCCATCAGAAATAAGAAGGCAAGATCTTCTTCATCTGTGCATAACTCATTAGAGGTTTTAGTCCAGTCACCTTCGTCATCCCAATCAACTTCTTCAGCTACAAGACCTTTGCCTTTTGGCTTGTTTTTCTTCAGATCTTTGTATTTGTTTTTTAATTTCAAATACTTCTCTTTTTTATCAAAGGTCAGCGAGGTAATGGGGCTGCAACTTTCTTGGATCTACGTTCACTAGCGAAGTGACCCATTCACCGACAATTGTAGCATATGGCTGAGGCTTTCTCAGCGGGCATAGCCTTTAAATTATCAGAGTCAGCGAGAGTCGGTGTTCTTCGAAAGTTTCTCTTTCTAGCGAATCTTTTAAATTTATTAGTTAACAGAGCCAGAGAGTTATTGAACTCAGAGATGTCAACATCAGTGAGTTGATCTTCTGAATTAGTTTGACCTAATTCAGTGATGGAAGTAATAATTGTTAATCCCATATTACAACAGATCTGATAGATTGCTCAATGGATCCTCATTTTATTAAGAACTGTAGAAAGTTTATACAGAGAAACACACACTTACACCTTTAGATGACTCTCATATGTGGTGTACCATTAATGTTCAACTTCCTAACTGTCTAACAGACTCTCTATATATACTACAAAGGTAAAGCTACAGTTACATGTATTTAAATCACAACCCAATTACATTAAGACATGTCATCAAAAACTCTATTCAGAAGTTCTTCAGAACTTCTGAACTGTCTTCAGAATTCTGAACTTTCACTTCAGAACCACTTCTGATTATCTTCGGAACTTCTGAATTTTCACTTCAGAACCTATTCAGAAGTTCTTCAGAACTTCTGAATATATATTTTGCACTTCTGAAGATGACTTTATTTATCTTTCTAGCATTAGTTCAGAACTTCTGAACTATTCATCTTCAGATT
Source organism: Silybum marianum (assembly GCA_036898165.1). Lineage (NCBI taxonomy): Eukaryota > Viridiplantae > Streptophyta > Magnoliopsida > Asterales > Asteraceae > Silybum > Silybum marianum. The sequence continues at coordinate 26,103,956 of CM072528.1, read as the reverse complement.
CTGAAGTTCTTTTCCTTACAAAACATTTCAAACATAGGATCCAAATTCATAGGATTCTTTGGATCCTAACAATAGTAGAGGAGGAAGCATTTTTTAATGGATTTACCTCTGAAGACACGAGTGCCAAAGAAGTACTTATGGCACCCTTGAGTTCATTGATGAGGTTTTTCCTCAAAACTTGGGATTGCTCTTCATTTAAGAGCATTCCATACAAAGCACTTAAAGAAAGAGTTTCAAGATTCTTTGACAATTTCAGACATATAGTGTACACTGCCCATTGTTTGGATAGTGCCTCCATGAATTTTGTCAGAATTTCAGCATTAGAATAGTGTCTGTTGACTGTTTTTAAATCAATTAACGAGCAGTTAAAACACTGGTGAAGTTGAGAAAGAGTTTCACCTTTATGATGCATTAAGCTTTCATACTGTCTTACTAGAGTAATACTTCTAGTGATTTGTACCTCAGATGTTCCTTCATATTGAATACATAGAGTATCCCACATTGCTTTAGAAGTCCTCATTTTCATTACTGAGTGATAGACTTCATTAGGGAGGGACATTGCTATTATGGATCTTGGTTTTGAGTCAATAGCAATTTCTTTCTTATCTTCTTCAGTCCATCGATTAGGAGTTTTAATGATACTCCTTTCAAGGATGGCTGGAGTAGTAGTGGTGGCAGGAACACCAGCTACAATAGTTGTAGGAACAAATGGTCCGTTCTCTATATAGTAAGGGATCTTTGGGTATGATCCTTCTAGAAACAGAGACATTCTTTCCTCCCACAATGGGAAATTGTCATGGCTAAATGTTGGAGGTTTAGTTAAAGATCCATTGTCATTATAGTTTGTATTAGGATTTGACATTTTTAAAATAGTTTAGAAAGAAAATATTTTAAAGATACAGAACACACTGCCCAATACCACTTGTTGGTCCCTGAGGAGTCTACAAGAGTTCTTGGATATAGAAACAGTTTGTAGAAGGGGGGGGGGGTTAAATACAAACTCACAGATTTTTGGTTTTTAAATTAGTTTATATTGCATAAGCAAATTTACAGTTACAAGCAGAATTAGAACAAGTTTAAACCTATTCTATTGTAACTAAGAAATCACTAAGATTGATGCACAAGAAAGAACTAAGAAGGAGTACAGAAGGTTTAAGAAAGAAGGTAGCATGCACACAGATGAAGAAGATATCTTCATCTTATTTATACTCGTTTGCATTTAATGCAAGACAAAAAGGATGTGCAACGTGGCAAGCATCCATAGGAGACTTGTCATTTGTTCAGAATACAGCCATGTTTTTGGCCGCATATAAACAGTACCATATCAGATATGATGGGGACATAAGAGATAATTCGTACGTCCTTTTCTGACATAGTATGGGGTTTATCTTTTGTGCATTGAGGGTAAGGTCAACGTTAATCTTATATGAGAAACTTCACTTGATCGCTGAGACTGAATCTTCAAGGATGAACTTTCAGTATAGCTGAGGCTTCACAAGACATCACACTTGGATAGATAGTCTTTTCTATCGCTGAACCGCTTCAAGTCACGTAGCTGATTATCTTTTTCTTCAGCTTGGTCTTTGACTTTCGCTGAATGATCATTTGGTGTGATCGCTGATCTTCAGATCTTCAGAGTTAACCTTAAGGTTCCTTGATCTTCAGCGATCGCTGATGACAGTCAGCATGTGCTTATCGCTGAATTTGAACTTAAACATAAACAAGGAATTTCACTAAGTGTAAAGAGGAATCATATTCAAATCACATAGAGGAGTTATGATCAACATGTACAGATTCAGAAGTAGGAAAATCTGAATTTGAGGTTGAGATTTATGGTCCAGAAAGATTTGATATTGTATGTTCTGTAGATTTGATAATCTGCAGAAACATTTACCAAAATTTCAAATAAGTCTTGACATAATGTGTCTAAATTTGATTTAAGTAAAGTTTTAGATTCAGAAGTGAGATCTGTCTTGCATTTTTCTGAATACAAAATTTCAGAAACTGGGTTAAGCTTTAGTTCTGAACTCTTTTATTCAGAAGTCACTGTTGACTCATGAAATCTGATATTTGAAGTCTCAATGATCCTTTGAGTTCCTTTGATAAGTACTCTGTATGCCTTGGATCCTTGAGAATAGCCAATAAAGATATCAGCTGTACCCTTAGGTGCAAATTTATCTAGATGCTGTGTATCATTCAGAAGAAAACACCTAAAAACAAAGATTTTAAAATAATCAATAGAGGGTTTTCTTTGCTTAATAATTTCATAAGGAGTTTTAAGTAATTTTCTGTTAAGAATAGTCCTGTTCTGAGTAAAACATGCAGTTGCTATTGCTTCTGCCCAAAGAGATAAAGAGAGTTCAGAATAGGCTAGCATGGTCCTTGCAGCTTCTACCAAAGTTCTATTTTTCCTTTCAACAACACCATTCTGTTGAGGAGTTCTGGCAGCGGAAAAGTTATGTGATATACCAACAGATTCCAAAAAGTTCTGAATTGTAGAATTTGTAAATTCTGTGCCATTATCACTTCTGATCTTTTGGATTGGTAGTTGAAGAGGAACTTGTAATTTATCCAGAAAAGGAATGAGACTTTCAGATGTATTAGATGTGAGTCTTAGAAATTCAACCCAAGTATATCTTGAATATTCATCAACAATAACAAGAATATACTTCTTTCCCCCCATGCTATGAGTCTTCATTGGTCCACATAAATCCATATGTAGCATTTTAAGTGGAGCTTTGCATGAAGATAACATTTTCAGTGGATGGGAGCTTCTTTTGATCTTCCCTAGTTCACATGTAGAACATAGAGAATTCCTTTCAAATATGATCTTTGGTAGTCCTCTAACAGAGTTGTGTCTTTCCATTTGAAAAATAGCTTTGAAGTTCAGATGTAAGATTCTTCTGTACCAAAGCCAACTATAATTTCTCATAGTTGTGGAAATATAACAAACTCCTTGTCATTGACCATCTTCAGTGAAAGTGGCAGTGTATATATCTCCATCTCTATAAGCAGTTAATTCATTTTTATTTGCTGAACTCAGAACATGACAGTAGTCTATGTCAAAATTTACTTTCCAATATTTGTCACAAAACTGACTTATACTGAAAAGATTATGTTTTAGACCTTCAACATAGAAAACCTTCATTACTTTGACATCTCATTTGGAAAAAGTTCCGTAACCTCTCACATATCCTTTTGAATTGTTTCCAAAGCTAACTATTCCTCCATATCTTTCATGATAATCAGTTAGAAGCTCTTTGAAAGGTGTCATGTGTCTTGAACATCCTGAATCTAAGACTTACACATGACATATCTGCAAAAATGATTATTGAGATTTAGGTATCCATTTAAGAATGGGTCCTGTGAGATTAGTCAAAAACTTTGAAGTTCTGAATTTTGACTTAACATGTGAAGATACAGAATTTTGTTCAGAACTTTTGAATTTGTCTTTTTGAGTATTGTTTTGAATTTTATTTTTGTTTTTATTTTTATTTGCTAATTTTGCTGAAAAGTTTTGAATTGATTTCTCAAGATTTTTCTTGTTGGTTTTGTTGTTGAGATGAAAAATATGATGACCACAATTAGTACAATGAATATGATTCTTCAGAATATTTAATATGTCAGTACATGAACAAGAATCAATAATATTTGATTTTGCAATAGAAGCCTTTCTTTTATTCACTTGATTAATATGTGGTACATCATTTTTTTTAGAAATTGAAAAACTATCTAATTTGGCAGTCTTTGATAGGCTTTCACCTTTCTTTCTCCAATCTAAAGTGGATAGCTCTGTAAAAGATAAGAAATGGGAATTAGTATAAGAAGTTTTGTTACCAACTTTGGATTTAAGTTCTGAATTTCGAACTTCAGATTTTGAATTAGAAGACTGTTCTTTTTCAAACAATTTAACTCTGGTTACAAAATCAGATGATGATACTGAATATTTTTCTGAAGTCAAAGTTGTACTTTTAGAGATAGGAGTTTTTAATAAATCTGAAGTCTTGATATCTAGAAATTCTGCTTTCAGAATTACAGGATTGAACATTTCTGAAGGCAATTTTGGAGCTTCAGATTTTAAAATTTCTCCTTCAGTCAAACAAGATTTTGATTTGTATATTATATAACCATCTTTATCAATGACTTCAACCTTAGGATCATCATCATCTTCTGAATCTGAAGCATTCATTAAATCTGAGAACTTGTTCTGAGTCATGTTTGATGTAAAAAATTTAGATTTGAAATTTCCTCAGACTAATCATCAGAATTATCAAAAAATATTTCTGAATTTTCATCACTATGTTTTAAAGATTCAATATCTGAGAATTCATCATATTTTTCTTCATGTTCTGATTTATTATCAGAATGATCTTCTGTACAAACTTCAGAAAATAATTCAGAAGTATGTTCAGAAGATAATTCAGAAGTAATCTCAGTTTTAATAATTGGTTCAGATTTTTCTTCAGAAATAATTTTTGATTTGGAAGTATGTTCAAAAATTTTTTCTGAAATAATTGAAACATTTTTATCTATTACTTCTGTTTAAGAAAATTTTCTCTGTTTTACCAGAACTAAGAGGTTTTTTTTCTTCAGAAAATAAAGTCTCTGGTTTTACAAATGGAATTCTTTCAGACAAAGAGTAATTAACAGCTTTGGGTATGACACATGTGTTAGCTTCATTAAAAATCTTCATTTTTGAGAGATCATAAAGATTTGCAGGTGCCTTTTCCATGATTTGACTCTCATTATATCCCAAACCTGCATTTATATTGTAAAATTTTGATTTTTGAGCCTGATTTGTCAAAATATTCAGAGTTTCTTCAGTTTGACCTCTTTTAAAGTTCAGATCTTTTAATTCCTTAATCTTTTATAAAGATCAAGTCTTTCTTGATTCAGAAAGTTCATTTTTACATTCAGAACATCTTTTTCAGATTTTTCATTTAAAATATGCTTTTGTAAACCATCCATCTTTTCTTTTAATAATGATTTTCCTTAAGAAATTTTTTCAAGATTTGTTCAGCTTCTTGGCAATTTTGTTTATAAATTTGGCTTTCAGCTCTGAATTGATTTACCAAAATTCTTTCACCTTTGATTCTGTTTCTATGTGTTTCCAATTCAGAATACATGTTCTGAATTTGATTTTGCATTTCAGGATCTCCAAAATTTGATTCAAAATTTTGTTCAGAACAAGAACTTATTTCAGAATTTAATTCAGAAGATGAAGAAAGTACCTCAGAGTCATGTGCATGTTTATCTTCAAGACCCTGCTGGCACATGTAACAATGTGAAGCATAGTGAACCACTTCTTCATCATATTCTCCATCACTCCAGTTCAACCAATCTTCCTCATACTTGGTCACCAGAGCTGGATTGAGTTCCTTCTTCTTAGCAAGAAGATGCTTCTTCTCATAGTAACCAGCATTTTTTACTTTGGGCATTTTGCACTGTCTTGCATAATGTTGGTTCCAGATACTATTCTTCAAAGATTAATCGATTAATTCATACAACAGAGTATAAGCGGAAGTAATTAATATCGATTAATCAACAGTAATAAGAATCGATCAAAGATTGAAGAACAGATTAACTTTGTATTATAACCTGAATGACGATTACAAATACATGGAATGACGCATAGTGAGTTCTTCAATATAGCAATTAGATCGACTCCTTTTACAGTAAAGAAAAGATCTATTTATACAAATAGAATAAAGTAAAAGTCAACATCCTAACCTATTACAAACTGACACGTGTGAGATGGGAGCGTGTAACAAACTAATCAGTTGCAAAAGGTAGACATGTTGGATGTGTGTGCCACGTCATATTTTTCATCTTATGGTTCATACCTTCAAATGTGTAACAATCTCCCCCTAAGTATGCAACCAGAATAGTGAAGTCTGTTCAGAAAGGAGCGACCTCAGATACAATCTTTCCAATCTTATTTATGATCTCTCTGATTGATAATAAAGTTGAAAGCCTGTTGATCATCTTCTCAATAACCTCTGGATTGTGATTGTTACTATCAATAGAGATGAAGCTTTTTGCAATGTAAACGACCTCTGATGAGTATTTGTGTGCTTCTTTGATTCTGAAGAAGCTCTTTCTGTCTGGCCTTTTGAAAATCACCCCTTCCTATGGATTTAACAGTACTTTGCCGATTCTCATATTTGTTGATACCTTCTAGATCTTCATTGGGTGCAGTTATCAACATTGTAATTGATTCCTATTTGAAAATCTACCTGTCTCTTGTACCGGATGTAGGACATCATGCATTGAATGATTCGAGAATAAGCAATTTGATCTTGATTATCACTCCTTTTAGTCATTTGAGCCTTCATGAATTTCTCCAGAAAGATAAGATCAGAGGGAAAGATGGACAATAGATCATTATCATAGAAGTAATAAGTCTTATTGTCTTCTCTGATAACTTCATAAATTGTGTACCATATTTCTGTATCTTCAAATGGTGAATGTTTTATTGCAGAGATCCGTTTGATAGGTACAGAAGTATGAACGTCCTTTCTTGCTTGTCTGTGTGCCATGAATTTGTCTTTTACAGCATCACTTACATTGTAGGCGTTTGAGAAGTTGGGCAACATGAAATAGATCTTCTGGTCTATAGGAGCATACATGTACCTTTTTGTGGTTTCCAGAATTGGAAGATCAATTCTTCCAAGTCTCTGCAGTTTTTCTCTATTCTCAGCTGCTCGACTTGATGATCCTTCAGCATTTGCTTTTGCAGCTTTTTCTCTTTCCATTTCTGCTTGAGCTCTTGATGCTTCTGCAAAGGCTTTTTCTGCTTCAGCTTTTGCTCTTATTTCAGCTTCAATTCGTTCTTCTTCTCTTCGTTTGTTCAGGGCTTCAACTTTAGCCTTTGATGCCTCAGCTCTGGCTCTGGCTTCCTTTTCTTTAGCTATTGCTGCTTGAGTTGATGAGGAGTAAGGTGTTTGTCTTGAGTTGCCGACTACCTCAAGAATGAATTTAGCTATTTCTGGATCTTTTGGAAGAGGCCCAGTGGCTAATAGAGTTGGAGTCAGAGGGGTTTGTGTGTGTGAAGGTTGAGTAGGAGTTTGCTGCTTGGAGGATGATTGGTGTTTGTCAGAAGTAGATGGAGACGGCATTGGATTTGAGCTTTCAGTATTGGTAGTGGGTTTGGCTTTCTTGGGTGCTGGAGCTTTCTCCCCCTTCTGAGAATCAGGGTCCTGATCCTCAGACCTTTTGCGTTTAAGTTCTGCTTTTCTGCAAGCACGCTCCTCCTTGGCCTCTTTCTTTTCATTAAAAGAGTCAGAAAGAGAACTTACCAGACCTGTAAGTTGAGACAGAGAGGTTTCCATAGATGATAGCTTTAATTCCACATTTGAAGTGCTTCCATTTGTTTTGGAGACATACTTGGAGGAGAGAGAATTAATTCGGTCAAGCATGGCCTTCTAGAAGACAGCCATGTCTAATTTCTTTACCAGAGAAGACTCAGAAGTGTCTTCAGAGGGATGAATAGCCTTGATAATTTTGTGAAGATCGGCCACTAACGAACTATATTCATCAACTGAGATTGTGACTACTGGAGTTGGAATTGCCTCAGGTATGCAGAAAATAGCCTCAGAATTAGTCTGGATGCCTTTATGCAGAGAAGAGTAATGATCAGAAGCTTGGCTCTGGTGTGTTTCAGCAGTTGTGGAAATGAGTTCTCTGAGGGCCTCCAGAGTTTGCGACTGCCGTCTTTGTTCGTTCTGAATAGCCAGAAGAATGGCATTTTGAGAGTCCAGAGAAAGTTTTAGATCCTCCACAGATCTCTGAATTTTATCACCAAATGCCTGCAACGCTGCATAGGTGACATATTCAGAATGGGTAACCGGTGTATCTCCAACACATGGAGCCCCTTTACTCTCGCGTGCAGAGAGGCCCTCATTCACACCTGTTTTGACGCTGAGTGTGAAGGGACTTCCAACCTATCTTCGAGGACTATTATTAACAGGCACCTCTTCGGTTGTTCTGATTGTCTCAACAGAATCCTCATCATCAGAGGATGAGGTGTTGAAGACAATGTGCTTACCTTGATGAAGTGTAAACACTCCGGTAAGTAGTGCATCCTGTGGCTGTAACCCCTCTGATGGGAATTCATTAGCCTCTAAACTATCAGAAGATATGGACTTATCTTCTGAGATTCCTAAACCTTTGTTGGTCACAGAGCCATCTACATTGTGTGGGGAGAGTGGTGAGTTCTGGGGCAAATGAACGCTTATATGTTCATCATCATTCTGTTGAGAGAATGATGAAGAGGTTTCCCCGGTTGTGCTTGATGCAGAGGATGAAGAAGTATCCTCTGATCGGATGGTTTCTGGGTGGTTTGGACTGGGTTGTCCTTGGTCAATGAAAGTAGATGTGTTGACATCTACCTCAGTTAATGAAGTTACCCTTTGGGATGTAGGTGAGATTCGCTCAATTATGTCACGATGGACATCTTCAGTAGCTTCTTTAAACAAGAGGTCAGCATGGGTAGAACCACTCGGATGATCACTCAAATTATTTTCAGCCTCATTCTCACTTGACCCCTCACTTTTTAGAACTGGCTCTAAGTGCTCTAGGGTAGAAATTCTCTGTTCTGAGAAAATCATAGAGCTCCTATAAGATTGGAGATAAGAAGAGAGCTAGATGGAATTAGGTTTAGCATGTACCTTGAAAGCTCTCTGGGAGAGGGATATCTGTTGCGGTCGATGGTTGGACGATGAGAGCTCATAGAAGAAATTTTGCAAAATGGTTGAACTAATGGAGCCTTGAGTGCACCAATTGCAGGATAGGTAACCAGGGATAAAAATCTTGGAAACATCAAAGCTGGAAGAGATTTTCCTTGGGTTTGATGGGTTACCTTCGTGTGCACAGCAGCTTTAATCTCTTGGAAAAAAAGGCTTGTGTAGTCCAAGGGGGGATTAAAAAACATACCATACATGATGGTCAGAATGTTCCTGCTTGCTTGATCGAGAGACACAATTTTACAAGTGAGACTCTTGTTCAGGATACAAACGAGGACATTCTACATTGGGGGTAACTACTTTCTCTTAAATTCAGATAGTTTGCTTAGGGTTCATTGTAACCAAGAAAGCGGATGAAGTATAACAAGGCTTCAGCAGATGGGTTCGATTCTAGGGTTGGATTTGGCACAAATTCACCATCAATTAGTACCTGTGAAGGGGATAGATGAAAATACTTGGCTAATTTTTTCTTGGTAATGGGAATTTCCACAGTAGTATCAGGTTGATCAGGATGACTGAAATTACCAAGCAAAGTCTCGTCATCACGAATATACATCGACTGCCACACTTCTTGAACGTAAATTTCAGGAACATTTGGGTTTGTCAGAGTTAGGGCTCGGTTTAGTTCATGTTGTTGGAGAAATTCAACCAAGATTCTGAATTCGGACTGGTAGGTATTAGGATCAAGAAGAACCTGCACATTGTTTGCTTTCAATGGCAGCTTGACAAACGGAGCACTATCGGCAGTGGAATCGACGAGACGTCCTTCGTCATCGTTAAGAGCTGGATTTGCAAGATGAGAAGCCATTGATGAGAGTTGGTGAGATTTGCAAGCAAGTTCGTTAGTAGGAAAGTGTGAGCAGTAGCAGTAGGGAGGAAGAAGATGGGATTCTGAAATTTGGGGATTTTATATGAGACCGATTTGGAATTGGAAGAGGTTTATGCACTGGGAGTAGGAGAAAACGGTTCAGGAAAGATGATGTAAGCACGCAGGCGTGGATACATGCAGTCACACAATGAATGACACGTGGAAAGTAGGAGTGATGAGTAAGACACGATTTAAAAAAAAAAAAAACTGAAGGGTTATCGACCTAAAATCAGTTGATTATCCCAAAAGCAAATAAAAAGAAAATATAAAACAAATTGTTAAGTAATCAAAGAAAATTGATTAAAGAACAATATGAAATATATAAATCTGTTTATTTAGATTTAAAATCAGTCATTTGGTGAAAAAAAAAATTGAACCAAATGAAAGTTTGATTTTTCATGAAAATAAAATAATAAGAAAAATTAAAATTGAATATAGAAATTTTAAATAACCTTGACGGCAGGAGTTAATAAAATGTATATATTCAATAAAATTTTGGAATATTTTGATTCATAAAAAAATATTTTGAAAAACATGTCAATTTTGAATCACCATCTAGGATAAGTTTAAAATGAATCATAGGCATTCTGAGAGACCTTGACGGCAAGAGAAACACATAATAAGAAGATTCAGAAGAAACTAAGGTGGATGGAAAAATTCATAAGACAGCTAACCTAGTGTTAGACTTTGAACTTAAGTGATAAACTCCACTTTGAATGATAAACTCCCCCTTGAATGATAAGCTCCCCCTTGAGTGATAAGCTCCCCTTTGAATGATAAGTTCCCTCTTCGCTTCAGGAATTGGCGCCTTTCTGATATAACTTGGATGAAAAGGAATAAACCACAACAAAATAAAACTTATACCAGAGGCGATCAGAGGTCTTTGAGTGCTTCTGGATGAAGTTCAGAAGATGATCAGAGATCTCTGATAACTTCTAAGAATAAAATTTACATGTTTAGCATTCTCAACTTGCTGATTAAAAAATTAAAACGCTTCTCATCCAGAGCTTTTGTTAAAATATCAGCCAGTTGGTAATCAGTAGAGACAAAATACATTTCTATGGTACCTTTTTCCACATGATCTTTGATAAAGTGATACCTGACATCAATATGCTTCGTTTTTTAGTTCTGAACTGGGTTTTCCGTAATGGAAATTGCACTTTCAGAATCACAGAGTATGGGAATCTTATCATAGATCAGACCGTAGTCTCTGAGTTGGGTTTTCATCCAAATAACTTGGGAACAACAGCTAGCAGCAGCAACATACTCAGCTTCTACAGTAGATGTGGAAACACAATTTTGTTTCTTGGATGTCCAGCTGATAAGTCTTTTACCCAGAAGTTGACAGCTACCAGAGGTGCTTTTTCTGTCCAACTTACATCCTGCATGATCAGAATCTGTATATGCCATTAAATCAAACCGATAATTTTTAGGGTACCAAAGACCCAATGAAGGAGTTCCCTTTAAGTATCTAAAATTTTTTTTAACAGCAGCCAAATGAGATTCTTTAGGATTAGCTTGATAACGAGCACAAAGACAAGTGGCAAACATAATATCAGGCCTACTTGCTGTTAAATAAAGAAGAGAACCTATCATACCTCTGTAGCCCGTGATATCGACTAGGTTTTCTAGAGGGATCAGGACCTAGTTTAATGCTAGGAGAGATAGGTGTTTTCATAGTTGATGAGTTCTGAAAATGGAATTTCTTTAACATGTCAGAGACATATTTTGCTTGATTAATAAAAATACCAGAGGTACTTTGTTTAACCTCAAGTCCGAGAAAGAAAGTTAATTCTCCCATCATACTCATTTCAAATTCAGTTTCCATCAACTTAGAAAACAAATCAACTTATGTTTGATGAGTAGAGCCAAAAATTATGTCGTCCACATAAATTTGAACAATAGTTAACATACCTTTGCCTCTTTTGATGAAAAGTGTGGTATCAATTTTCCTTTCTCATATCCTTTGCTGATCAGAAATTTGGATAAACGTTCATACCAGGCTCTGGGTGCTTGCTTTAAGACATACAAAGCTTTATCAAGAAAAAAAACATATTCTGGATGTCTTGAATCTTTTAAGCCAGCTGGTTGTTCAACATACACTTCTTCTTTGAGATTTCCATTTAGAAATGCACATTTAACATCCATTTGATAGACTTTAAAGTTTTTATAAGCAGAGAATGCCAGAAAAAGTCTTATCGCTTCCAGTCTTGCAACAGGAGCAAAGGTTTCATCATAATCAATACCTTCTTCTTGACAATATCCTTTTGCCGCCAGACGAGCCTTGTTTCTGATCACAATTCCGTCCTCGTCCTTTTTATTTCTGAAAACCCACTTAGTACCAATGGCAACTTTGCCTTTTGGTAATGGTACTAAGTTCCAAACTTTGTTACGTTCAAATTGATGTAACTCCTCCTGCATTGCTTCTACCCAACTAGGTTCGGCTAAAGCTTCATGAACTTTCTTGGGTTCAATTATACTTAGAAAGTTAACTTAGAAAGCTTCATTTGCTGTGGCGGATCGTGTTTTGACACCCTCAGAAGGATTACCAATTATGAGATCTGGAGTATGTGATTTAGTCCATTTAGTCATCCTTGTTTATTATATTGGTTGAGCTTGAACTTCGGTGTCAGAAGATGAGATAACTTCATCCGGAAATATTGATTCTGAACCAACTTCATCCGGAAATATTGATTCTGAACCTCTTGATCCTAAAGTCTCCCCCTCAGATGATGGAACAGAAGAATCTTTTAGATAATCAGATGAAATAGGAGCAGAAGGTATTGAAGACCTAGGTTCAGAAGAGATAGGACCAGATAAAGTAATGCCAGAGGCATGAAGAACTTCAGGTATACTAAAAGATGAGTTATGTACAACAGGTTCTGACAGTATTTCTTCGCCCAGAAAGTCTTGAAAAATAGCATCAATCTCGGATTCTCTGGATCCTGAAAGAAAGTCAGAAGTAACATTATTAAGTTTGAGTTCGAAAGAAGAATATTCAGAAGTCAATTGAGTTTGGTCATCAAAATCAACGTTAATGCTCTCCATAACTGTTTTAGTTCTTAGATTAAAAACACGAAAAGCTCTGGAATTTAAAGAATAGCCTAAGAATTTTGCTTCATCTGATTTTGGATCAAACTTGCCAAGTTTGTCCCTGTTATTTAAGATGAAACACCTGCAACCAAATATATGAAAGAATTTGACAGATGGTTTTCTTTTGTTAATAAGCTCATATGATGTTTTGAGATGCCTTTTGACAATAATGGAACGATTCTGAGTAAAACAAGCAGTGGCTACAGCTTCCGCCCAGAAGTGAATTGGGAGTCCAGAAGCTGCAAGATTGTTCGGGCTGCTTCGACTAAGGTTCTGTTGCGACGTTCAACCACACCATTCTGTTGGGGAGTGCGTACAGCAGAGAAGTTCTGAGAAATTCCATTTGCAACAAAGTATGCTTCAAGTTTGGCATTCTTGAATTCAGTACCATTGTCGCTTCTCAGCTGTTGAATCTTTTGGTGTAAAAGAACATGGATTCTGGTCATCATATTTTGAAGTACAATAGGAACTTCTGACTTTTGTCGAACAAAAGCAAGCTAAGTATACCTGGAAAATTCATCGATGAGTACCAGAATCTACTTTTTACCAGAAAGACTCTGAATTGCATTGGGACCACAGAGATCGACGTGTAGCAATTGCAGAGGTCTTATGCAAGAGTGATCACTTTTTGTTTTATGAGATGCTCGTTTTATCTTTCCCATTTCACATGCAGGGCAGTGGTGATCTTTTTGAAAATGAACTTCTGGAAGTCCAGATACCAAATTATGTTTTACAAGCATCGCAAGATTATCAAAGTTTAAGTGAGACATTTTATGATGCCAGAGCCATGCAACTTCATTCTTTTTGGAAATAAGACATAAGGTCTCCTGACCATCCTTGGAGGTAAAATTCACCATGTAGAGATTACCTTTTCTGTCTGCTCTCCAAAGTTCCTCACGTGCCTTAGAAAATAAGTAACAATGTTTTTCATCAAAGACGACAAGTATCTTAGAATCACATAGTTGACTTACACTTAGGAGGATATGTTTCAAACCAGAAACATGAGCTACTTTAGATAAGGTAATATTACCTTCCTTTAAAGTACCATAGCCCTTAATTTGACCCTTACCATTATCACCAAACGTTACAGCTCCACCACTTTTGTCTTTAAATTGGGAGAGTAAGTTTCGTGAACCAGTCATGTGCCTCGAGCATCCAGAGTCAAGATACCGGATATGCATACGCTGTTTCTGCAATCAAGATCAGAGTTTCTTAGGTACCCATATCATTACGGGTCCTTTAACGTTAGTTTTTGTCTTATCAGCCTTTTGTATTTGCTTTTGATTTGATTTGACAGAAGGTAAAGACAAATTCTTTGGATTTTTTGTTTTTTTGTTTTTCTATTTTTCTTTGTTTTATTTTTATTGAAGTACGAATGGTTTGCAGTCAAGGAATTTGAAGTTTGTGAGAAAAATTGCTGTAATCTTAAGAATAGAGAAAAACATTCAGAATTCTGAAACATAGAAGATTTTATTGAATTTTCATTGCGACAATGATAATTACAATTATTCTTAAATCTGTCTTTTCTAGTATCAATTGTTCTAAAGAACTTCCTATCTAGACTAGACGTATGTTTAGAATCTGAAATATTCTTCGGCGGAGATTTCCTCGGATTTACCTTCTCAGAAGCTTTTGTATTTACTGAAACAGGAACAGAAAGATTAGATTTCCATTTACCTTTCTGAACATAAGAAAGTTTTGGAGGATAAGAGTTAGGAAGTTGGATAGGGATCTTCTTTTTAAGTTTTTCTTCCTTTTCAAGATCAAGACAAGATTTAGCTTTCAGACACATTCCTATAAAATATGGATGTATAAAAGCAGGTTTTCGTTGTTCAGAAGGAACAGAGAAAATCGGAATTTCACTTGAATTTTTTTTAGCATTCATTCCAGAAGCTCTTATCTCCAGAGATTCATTTGTAAAGAGAAAAGAGGCGTCTTTATTTTTTATGATCTTTGGAGTTTTAGCATAAATAGGAGATTGATGTTCAAGATGAGAAAGATATGTGTCTGAATTGTCAAAGAAATCCTCACTTTGATCATCATTTTCCCATGGATATGTGATTTCTTCTAAATCCTCTTGAGTTTCAGAAAGATTTAAATCAATAAATGAACAAAGAAATATCTCTGGATTATTTGCTAACTTTTGTTTCTCATTCCCAAGTTTAAAATAATTATCCAGAGTCAAGAGCAGATCTTTTTCAAAACTAAGTCTTAATTCCTCCTCTGCTTGAATAGGAATAAACGCATCAGCCTCTGGATTTAATTTTGTAAGAACACTTGAACCAAACTTGAAAATATCATCCTTCTTCTGAATTTGATTTAGATTAATATTGGTCTTTTCAGAAGAATATGTAATGTTTTTAAACTTGATTTTCCGTTGATGATAACCATTTTCAGTTTTAGTTCGTTTAAAACATGATTGTTCAAAAATAATTGGAAACACAGGCTTCTGTTGTTGTCCTATACAAAAAACAGAGTTTAAACCAGACTTCTTTTCACACGTATAGGGATCTAAATCTTCAAAGCTGATTCCAGATCTTCCTACTTGTGTACTTATTTTCTCATGAACTTTTTGAGCATCCAGATATGTTTTGATCTGGTGCATTTTGTTTTGAAGTTCAATGTACAGAAATTCTCTTTCTTTTTTAAAATAGTTTTTAAGTGCTACAGAATTTAATCTGTCACTTTCCTTAACTTGAATTTCCTTATCCTTTTCTTCCAGAAGTTTCTTATAACTCAAGTGCTCCTTTTTTACCAAAACTTCTGTGTCTTTCAAGGTTTTAGAAATTTTTTCTTTTTCTGTGTCAAGTTCCAGTTTTTCTTCTGTTAAGATATCCATCTCTCTTTTGTAAATATCTTTTTCCCTTTGTATTGTGGAAAGAGATTTCTCAATATTTTTTCGTAACTTCTTTTCAACTGTAAGCTTTTGCTTAAGTTCCTCAAAATTGTTTGATAAAAGCACAATTGTATTCTCAAGTTTAGAAGATTCAGAAAGAGAACTAACCGGTGATTCAGAAGGCTGTTCTTCTGATTCATTTGTACTTGCCATTCCACAGAACATGGCCTCATCACCGCTGGACTCCTCTCCGATCCAGTTTTCTTTCTCAGCATAGTGGGCTCTTTCAGTAACATTATACTTGTATTTATTTTTGTAATATGTTTTGTCTTTATCCAGAGCCCCTCTGCAATCCTTCGAGTAATGACCCGGCTTGCCACATCTGTAACATACATCTTTGTTTTTCTTCATTTCCTCTTCCTTCTTTTCTGTCTCTGTCTTCTCAGGTCTCTGAACCTCTTGTTTAGGAGTATAGTTAGAGCGATCAGATCTTCTATTTCCTTGAAATGCCCTATTTCCAAAACGGTTTGTAAACTGTTTGGTAATAAGAGCCAAGGAATCAGCAAATGCCTTTATTTCATCATCAGAATCAGAATCTTCTTCTGGTAGCTCCCTTTGTTTCAGAAATCAAGGCCAGAGGTCCACCTATAGTTGTTTTCTTTTGCACAACCTCCTTTTCATGAGCTTAAAGAGTTCCAAATACATCGTGTAGAGACCATTGCTCAAGATCTTGATTAGCTTTTAAAGACATGGATAGATTTGACCATTCTGGATTTAATCTCTTTAAGAATAAGACATTATTGTCTTCCTTTGATCGAACAATACCACATCGTTTGCATAGATTTATCAGATTATTAAATCTATGAAAAGTCTGTTCCAGAGATTCATCCGCAATGGCCTGGAAGCTGTTGTATTCGTTCAGAGCTTGAGCTCTTCGATTTTTCTTCATTTTAGCACCACCTTCCAGAAGATTTTCTAACTGATCCCATAATTCCTTAGCAGTACCACGGGAATCAAGAGATTGAAAAATCTCATTCGGAATAGCCATGATAAGAAGAGTTTCTGCCTTTTTAGCACGTTCAACTTTGGCCTTTTCCTCATCATTCCAATTTTCCCTTAACTTTGGAACTTTTCGGGCAGGTATTTCAGCAGTATTGGTAGTGGTCAGGAACTCTTGGAACTGTAGTCATTGGTACGAAGGGACCATTTTGAACAATAGGATGAAGTTCAATGTCCAATCCTTCATAGAAATTTATCATTCGAATCTTCCGTTGTGGATATTCACCAAGAATAAGAGTTGGAGGTTTGGTCAGAGAACCAGAGGTGTAAACAGCATTCAAATTTAAATTTTCCATTTTTTTTAAAATCAAGAAGAATGTAATGACAGATTTGAGTTGAAATCTAGAACAAGTAAATTTCAATTGAATTGAACAACAAAATTTACTAATTCTTCAAAATTTAACTACAATTACCACTGTTTTAGACAGAATTGCTGTAAATCTTCGTAGAACAGGGTGGAATTATGAACAGTAGTTAAAACAGGAGATTACCGAATGAATGAAGAGAGAAATTTCCAAATTGAGGAGATCTAATAATCAATAGATTGATTATCAGGCTCTGATACCAATTGTTGGTTCCAGATTCTCTTCTTCAAAGATTAATCGATTAATTCATACAACAGAGTATAAGCGGAAGCAATTAATATCGATTAATCAATAGTAATAATAATCGATCAAAGATTGAAGAACAGATTAACTGTGTATCATAACCTGAATGACGATTACAAATACATGGAATGACGCACAGTGAGTTCTTTAATATAGCAATTAGATCGACTCCTTTTACAGTAAAGAAAAGATCTATTTATACAAATAGAATAAAGTAAAAGTCAACATCCTAACCTATTACAAACTGACACGTGTGAGATGGGAGCGTGTAACAAACTAATCAGTTGCAAAAGGTAGACATGCTGAATGTGTGTGCCACGTCATATTCTTCATCTTATGGTTCATACTTTCAAATGTGTAACACATAATGTCCTGGCTTACCACAATTGAAGCATCTTGCTGGTTCTTATGTGTCATTTTGACTAGCATCTTGACCTTTCTTAGGTCCTTTCCTCAGATTTTGACTTGTTCTTATATTTCTGATTATATCTTTGAGTGAATTACCTTGTCATGAAAGCCATATTATCAGAAATTCTTTTAAGCTCTTCATCTGATTCATCTCCATCACACAGAGTTGTCTCTGGTATTTCACAAACCTTGCTTTTTGAAGAAATAGTCATGAAAGTACTTCTTACTCAATAAGGCTATTGTTTCATATGACTTCTTTTGCTCATTCTGCCTAGTCTTAATTTTGTCCTCTTGTTGGAACAAGATGCCATAAACATCATGAATAGACTTTCTTGACATATTTCTAGTAACCATATTGTCAGAAAAACTTGACCACTCATTACCCAAATTATTCATAAATTTATTATTTATTTCTGAGTTGGATTTTTGAACACCATTCCTTCTCAGATCATTCAGGATATTGTTGAATCTTTGATAAGTCTCTGTAATAGATTCATTTTCTTTATACCTGAAGTTTTCATAAGTGCCAACACATATGTTCAATCTTTGGGCTTGGGCTTTTGTGCTTCCCTGCATTTGAGCTTCAACCTCATCCCACATGGCCTTAGCAGAGGTTAAACTATCTACCCTATTGAATATTTCATTTGGAATGGCCATTGTAAGAAATGTCAATGCCCTTTTGTCAATCTTAGCTTGATTTTTCTCTGTTGTACTATACATACCTGGGCTTTTCTTGATTCGGGATGCAGGACTCTCGGGAGTAGATTCAGTTCTTAGAACTGCAGAAATTTCCACATAGACCTCCAGAGGGCCATTTACAATCGATTGTATTAGAGGGCCATTTACTTCGTCGATATTGTCCAAGAATTGAATCGTTCTGATTCTTCATTGATGGTACTCGCCTAAAAACAAGGTTGGTGGTTTGGTTTCAGATCCGATGGAGACAATTTCTTTCGACATCTTGACAAAAATAGATCATGAATTCAACTAGGTTTGAATCAAATTGGTCTTGAATGTATCGATCAAGAATTTTAAGAAATGTCAGATCTGACAAGTTCTTCACAAAATTGATCAAACAGTTGAATTAGCTCTGATACCAATTGTTAGATCCCAAACTATCAAGAATGTAGAAAGATTAAAGAACAGGAACAAGAATTATGTCATTGAACAACAATATTACAAATTATGTATCTTTTCAAGCTCTATGAACGTTAACACTAACTGTCTAACAAACTATCTATTTATATACAAACAGAATGCTAAAGTTAACACTAACTGTCTAACAAACTATCTATTTATATACAAACAGAATGCTAAAGTTACAGTACAATAATGACAAACATGTTCAGAACTGCTTCTGAACATCTTCAGAACTTCACTTCAGAACCTCTTCAAAAGTGTTCTTCAGAACTTCAGAACTTCTGAAGTAGTCACTTCAGAAGTTATGCCTTAGACGTTCCTTTGCTTATCTTCAGACTTCTGTGCTTTTCCCTCTTCAGAACCTGGTCTGCTTTTGAAGCTATCTTCTGATATCTATCAGTCAAACAGGACAAACTCTTAATATTTTAACAAGTCAGGCTCATAACTCAAAATTTTATTACATCAAAAGTGGTCTAGGTTATACAGATTCTCAAATCTTAAAGAAAGCTCCTTCAAGTTTGTATGATCTTTCAAAAGTGAATTTTTTAATGAAGAAGCTAAATATTTTACACCTATATCAGTGGATCTTTCTTTGCCTAAAAAAATTCCTGTTGTTAAATCAGATAAATCAGAAGTTCTGTTTACAAATGAAAAATCTTCAAATTTTGATGAATCAAAGATAACATCTAAGTCAGAATCAACTTCTGAAGATACATCTGAAGTTACTTCTGAAATTAATCCTAAAGTTACTTCAGAAGTTATTTCTGAGTTAAAATCAGAAGACAAAATTAACATTTCAAATCATACTTCTGAAGAAAATTCTGAGGAAACATATGAAATTTTTTCTGAAGATGATTTTATAAACAATGAGAATGACAATTCTGAAATATGCTATGATGATTCTGATACCGAATCTGATGATGAAATTATTAATGATTCTCAGAATATTGAATCAAATACTGATTCTAAAAAACAATCTTCAAAATTAGAAGATTTTGTCTCATAAATGTTTGAGGATAAATTTTCAAACCTTTTGAATGCCTCAAATTCTGAAACTGATGATGATATTAAAGAAAATCATGTAGTTGTTGTCATAACTAAAGAAGGATATGTAGTTTACAAACCCAAATCTTCTATGATTGAAGGAGAAATTTTAAAATCTGAGGAATTCAATTTACCTTCAGAAATGTTTGATTCTTTTTTTCTGAAAGAAGAATTTCAGAACTCACCAAATTCTAAATTTAAAGCAATAACTTCAGAATCAAATACTCCTATTTCTCAAACGAATTCTTCTTCAGAAGTTGACTCAAACAGCCGCACTGGAAAAACTAAATTGTCATCATCAAATTTTAGTACAAGGGTCATTTGAAAAAGGTCAATCTTCAATTCCAATATTTGACAAACAATTCAATTCTAATAAGAAAGATACAACTGTTAAAACTTCTTATCATTCTAATCCAAATTTCTTATCTTTTTCAGAGCTGTCCACTCTAGTATGGAAGAGAAAAGACGAAAGATGATAGATCCCAAGATTCAAAATACAGAAAGAACATAGTAGAATCAATGAAGTCGGATGTAGTATTGATATTAACATAATTACAAGTGTATGTCTTGAAAGTACAGAGTGATTAGAACATTAGCTATTACAAACTAACTAACCTTTTATTTATATACAAGTAGAGATACTAAACCAACAGAGGTTTACATGACTGACCAATAGTATCTATACAAGTGTACACTACATGGTCAGAACTACTTCTGAACTTCTTAAAAACCGTCTTCTAAAGTTCCTCAGAACTTCTTCAGAATGACTTCAGATTCTTCAGAACTACTGAAGTTGCTACTTCAGAAGTTATGCGTTATGCTCTCCTTTGTTCCTTTACTTCTGAGATCATTATTTCTAACTTTGGTCTTCTGAGCTTTCCTTACTTTATCTTTACAGAACCAGTTAAGAAGATCTGAACTGTGCAGCTTCAGAACCCAGTCTCTTTTGAAGCTATTTCATATACTTCAACAAAAGATTATCAAAGAAAGACAAGTTAGATAATTTTTATTCTCTAAAATCAAATGATGTACACAAATTTACTACTTTCAATAAAAGCAAGAAGATTAGAGCCAAATCTAATGTTGTTACTTGTCTCTGTGTTGATTTATTGAAAGTTCTCAAAAACCATATTCATTGTGTTAATTGTGGACATCATCACTTTCAACTGAATTCTAAAAATAAAAAGACATCTTCTAAGAAAAATATCAACTATTATTCACAAGCATTTCATCAGAAATCAAATAAAACTCATAAAGAAGACACATCTGAGGTTCAAAGAAAGAAACCTAAAAGTTCAAAATAAAATTCTGAATCGATTTCTGAACTCTATAATTCAAAGAAAAACTTCAGAATTCCCTGTTTTATTACTAATCTGAAAGGACCCATTTTTAAATGGGTACCTAAATGTAAGTAATTATTTCTGCAGATCTGTCATGTGTGGGTCTTAGATTCTGGATGCTCAAGACACATGACACCTTATATGGATCTTCTGACTGATTATCATGAGAGAAATGGAGAAACAGTCAGTTTTGGAAATAATGCTAGAGGCTATGTAAGAGGATATGGTACATTCAAAAAGGGTGATGTATCTCTTATGAAAGTTTTCTATGTGGAAGGACTTAAACATAATCTGTTTAGTATAAGTCAGTTTTGTGACAAACATTGGACTGTTCACTTTGACATTGATTTCTGCCATGTTCTTAATTCTGAGAAGCATAATGTCACACCCCGCTAAAGCGGAAACACAAGGAGTGATAGTTCAAGATTTCATAGCAATAGAGCGATAACAACACCAATTGCCCAATCAAATACATAACACATAAAACTGAACATTACATCATACCAGTTCAAGTTTTAACAAAATAAAAGAAATAAGATGTTCTAAAAAACGATTTCAAATTTAAACGTGGTTGATGTTGATGCGCCCCAAACACAAGCATTTTTAGTTTCCCTTTCTTACCCCTGAAAAGCATGATTAAAACAAGGTCAACTACAAAGAGTTGGTGAGTTCACAGGTTTTAAATATTATAAACATCTTTTGCATAAATGAATATTGAGCAAAATACTTTTATGGTACTTAATAAATCTTTACATCATAAAACGTTCAAGGAATTTTTGTACCCTAACTAGTTGTGTACCCGCGCAATACGGAGGGATGAAAATTTTGCATAAACGTAAGCACGAATACTAATTACAGCTGATTAACGCATGCGTTCAAAATTGTCATACTCAGAGCTTTAAAAATTGTCATGACAAAACCAAACCCAATGGAAAACAACTTTTGTCATGGCAAAACCAAACCAAATAAGAACATGTTAACCATAAGGGTTGTGGCGTAGTGGTTGAAACCTGAGGGATGTGGTGAAATATTCCATCTGTCCATGGTTCGATTCAAGACATAAACAACAATTGTGACAACTGAGTTTATCAAGGTTGATTTATTGCAGTCATAATTTTCAGCAATTAGTCTAGGCATAGCCTAGGACACCCTTCCGGAAAAAAACATGTTATCTTTGGACGAATATAATCGGCATGTTAACCTATGAAACTCAACTAAAGTCAAGCAACCGTCCAAAGTATAAAAGACCGACCACCAAAATATGTGCAAGATGTAACACTTTGTTGTAAAGCACAATCTTAAAAAAAGCAACCAAAATATTTAGAAAAAATAAATAGAAATAGTGAGCATTCAAACACTCCCAACATGATAGTTACTAACTATGATCCGTGTATTTTTATACATTTCTAAATATACAATTATATCATCTAGTACTAATAACAAAATAATAAAAGATTGTTTATGTGATTTTCCAATCATTGTATGCTTAAAGTGTGTATTTGTGTCTCCCATCCCTGCACAATCCACAAACATATATAACTCGGATGACCCCTCTATTAAATCTTCCACCGCATTTACATCCCATTTGCAATTGTCTGCAATCAGACTAACCAAGTTTTAAAGTAAAATTAACTTAGATAAAAGGGAATCAATCCACTATGGAATCACTTTGTGCTAAGGAAAGCTGAATGGAAAGTCGTTACTTTATCATATCTATAACTATTTTCTCAAGTACTAAAGTAAATCATCCAAATTCTGATCTATAAATGTTTTCTCAATTACGATACCCTGAAATCAAACCACCTATAATTAGCTGCTAACACTGTCAAACATCTTTCTTTCCTGCCATAACGTTATTAGTTGTAATCTAATCAAATCAAGAAATTTAAAGATGTTTTTAAGCACATCAAACTGTATACGTGTTTCAATCATCTAGATAAAACACAAGTTATGAAAAAATTGAACTGTAAACTGAATGATCTTCGGTGAAGATGAAGCTTTCATCGAAAATGACTGGATAATCCTTCACATACAAAAATAAGGTTTTTTGCTTACATTTTTCATCTATGTTTCTTCCATCACCCAAAACATACATCAAGAAACGTTTAAACAAACAAATCAGTCTCTTGACTTAAATACCATGACTTAAGTACCAAAGCATAACTAACAGACTAAGCAAAGCTAATTTGAATTTGATACATGACCAAAACTCAACCTTTCTCCACTGCATTTGTCATTATGTTTTACAATCACAGCAATAATACATTCGTGCAACTTACTATAAATTTGATGGAATTCAAACCACTTACAACCAACCTATTTGTTCATCATTTTCCTTTGTTACAAAACAGAATATGATCTCCGATCTATGAAATTTTCCTACAAAAATTAGTTTAAACACATGCAAAGAAATCCTACCCTAATGATTAAAACTTGGATCAACAAACGGATCTACAGTAGTTAGATGAACCACATTTACCTGTCAAAACAAATAATCACCCACGTAAGCTTCTTTTAATAAGAAAGATGATAAAACACAGAAACAACAAAAACAAACCCAATCAAACCATTAGCAATTCACGACTTAGTTTTTAGGAAAATTAACTATAAGACCACGAAGACTTACACTAAACTTGGAGGGAAAGATGCGAACTAACACAAAAAAGAAACTCGACAAACCACTAAAACATGAAAGAGTATGTTTTCTTACAATGAATTAGGTACAATAAATTTCAATGTATTAACTCCTGGACCTTTTGAAAATAACCATAATAAAACACATGATTCATTAAACCCTACGATATTTGTGTCTTTGTGGAGAGGAGTGAGAGAAACCGAGAGGAGCAAATCGTATGGGAAACCACAGATAAAAACCCTGCATCGTAGTATGAATCATCATGGAGACTGAATCGTCGTTTTTGGAGGCTGAATTGTCGTCTCAGGGGCTGTGAATCTGCATTTTCAAGACATTTGAAAAAGGCAAGATGTATGTTGATAATGATGGACTGTGAAAGACCATGCATTAATAGAGTTGTACCTTACAAGTCACAAGATAATCGCATAAAATTATTCAGTTTTACGTTGAATATCATATCACATTTCACTCAATCTCCAAACAAAAATGACAATAAGCTCAAATCAAAACTCCGGGGGCAGTCTAAGTGGATTCACCATTAACTCGAACCATGGTACTAGAATTGGCGTAAAATTGATGAACAAATTCAGGGTGTTTTGGAAGCACTTGAAAGTATTGTTGAACAAAGTATGAACCCACCTAATCAAACCTTCAAAAAGTTTAGAAAAACACGAACAAACAGCAAATAGATTATGAGTGTATCACTTTGGAATCGGAGGTTTCATGGAAATTTCTGAAGGTTGGGCTTTGTTACTAGGCTTCAGAGTTTGGTTTTTGGCCAACAATATTTACACAACTTTCCCATTTGACACATCATATAATGTAATATCGACTCTTATCAGTGTCTTATAAGGATTCTATATTTTTAGTTAGCATAATCAGTAACCATCACATTCCCATTCATTTCTTATGCAGTAAATTAAATTATGTATACTTTTTGATATAAAGTGGCCCACTAATTAAATTATGTATACTTTTGAAATGGCATAGTATAAGAAACATGAATGTCTTCATAATGTATGAAGGAATACTCACCGCCTGGATGTGATAATGCGGGATTTGAGGAAAGAGATGTGAATGACGTGAGTTCCAATATCGTGATGGATGTTATTAATCGAACAAATCTTTGCAAAAAAAATCAAAGAATCGATTAATCTATGGTAGTCAGTTCTCTGCTTAGATAACTCCACTCCTGCAAATAAAAAACCATAAAATCTTTGCAAATATGGCCTTTTGGCAGCAATCTTCTTACATACACGACCAAAAAAATATCTATCACTTCTATAAGTTAGTTCTTGTTTTGGTTTGGATCCAATCCTTTCTTTGTGGACTTTCATCAAACACATGATAGACCAAACCTCTCTCTCTCTCTGAACCCTTCGTTTTTGAAAATCAAACTTACAAAGGAAGAATTTCTAACCAAGAAGGAACAATTCATACTCTCTCTCCTACTGTGTGTTGTGTGCGTGTGAAAAAAGCTACTGGTCGATAGCCATATACCTGGAGAGAGCGATTGTAAATACAAAGAGAGATGGATAGTCATATACCTGGAGATCAATCCAAAGAGAGGGAGGCAGCGATTGTACTAAAATTAAAACAGAGAGATGAATATGAAAGAGATGTAGATAGTAGGATTTTGAAATCGAAGATGACTGGAGAATAGAAATCGTCATTCTTGATTTCTTGGTAGCAGGAAGAGGCGGTCTTGGGAGCAGGAAGAGCTTACCGGGACATCTCCAAATAATCATTCAATCTCAAGTTGTACGCTTTGCTTGTTTCTATGTAAATGTAATTAAGTGATTTTAAGATCAGATGCATAAAGTAACAGTACTTATTGCATTATGAGTTGTTTTTAAGACTTTTAAGACTTTTAAGACTTCATGCTTAAATATGTAGTACTCTATACAATAAAAGTTGTTTTTAAGACTTTAGGCAAATTTGATTTATAAAGTAGTATAGATTATTAGTAAGTAATGAGCCACCACTAAACCTTTGACCACAAAAATATTTTTAGTTCTAGCTCAACGGTGGACCTAAAGTCCACATGTGTAGAACCTTCTTTTTAGTTCTACCTCAGCGGTGGGCCTAAAGTCCACATGTGTAGAAACTTCTTTTTAGTTCTACTTCAGCGGTGGACGTAAAGTCCACATGTGTAGAACCTTCTTTTTATTTGTACCTCAGCGGTGGACCTAAAATCCACATGTGTAGAACCTTCTTTTTAGTTCTACCTTAGCGGTGGGCCTAAAGTACACATGTGTAGATCCTTCCCTTTTAAGTATAGTGCACCCCTACCTGTAGTTTTCCGGTGGGATTGCTATCCACACCCCTACCTTTGGTTTTTAGGTGGGATTGTCCGTCCAATAGCGCTATCCACATATACCCTCGGCTCCTCACTTGAGTTAATAGTAGTGTACAAACTTTTATGGAACATTTTACTCAATACAATCTATTAGTGTACATGCCTTAGCGCCCAAAAACAACAATTTCATATTGTTTCACATTCGGTAATGCAAATAGCTCAAATATTTCATTTAATCATGCTTTCCACCCCAAATCGTATAAAATACTTTAAAAAATGGGGCTGTGAATACTCACCTTTTGCAAAAGCTCCGCTTAAAGCACGATTCGTCCGCTAGCCGACCTAACGCTTTCCTATCAAAGTAAAATACCCAAAACGGTCACTTATGCGTCTAATGATTACTATGAGAGTGCTTATAAGTCCTTAAATGTCCAACTTGGTCTACTATTTTCCCGTTATACATAATGCACAGGTGCTCTTTAAAGAAATAATCTATACCGAAAATGTAACATTATAGTCTTTCAAGTGATTAAAATTTATGAAATCAACCAGTTTTAGAATTTAACTTTCAGACAGAAACTATAAGTCTTAAAAATGATCAAATTAATGTAACATCCAAAATATAAAATTTTCCATCTTTTTATATGTGATGCATTACTGAGTTAAGGTCATTGTGACCATATTTCATGCATTTTAGACATATAAAAAGGGTTCAAATAGTTTATATCAAACAGTGTGTCACAGCAAGCATGGCAGATTACACACTGTTAGTAAACCAATCATTTGAGGAGTTCTACTTATTATTTTTCAGAACATCCAGTTGGATTATAAACATATCACATAAAGGAAACTTTTAAGATAAGAATCACTCATTTTAAATGAGTTATGAGGAAGATATGGCATAACAAAGTTGCGTGCACACATATGACATTAGTTGACAGATTGCACACTTAACTTTAGTAAATTGATTAATGCCTCCAAACTTCATATTTTTGAATGAAGCCGGATTCAAATGAACCCTAACTCATAAAAGAAAACTCCCGAAGAATAATTATGCATTATGGATAAATATTCAAATAGATATTAGCATGCAAAGTAGGATTTACCTACTGGTGGTTTCACAGATTGCACACCTAAAATATTTTAGGTGTTTGGACGGCCAAAACTTAATATTTTTAAGTGATTCCACTTTCAAACTAAAGATAACTCATAAAACTAACTCTTATAGGAGAAATAATCCTTTTTCATTGTGTTTTGAAAGATATGGTCAATTGAACATGCATGCACAAATCTGTCATTGGTTGACAGTTTGCATACTCATTTTGTTTTACTTAATTGGAACGTCAAATCACCATATTTTTGAATAAAATCAGTGACATTTGAAAGATATCTCATTAAGAAAATTTCCAGAAGAAGAATCAAGTAATTTGAATGGGTATTCAGAGAGTTATGGTCGTTCAAAGTAGGGTTTGCCTACTATTGAACTTCCAGATGCACATGCATCTTGTTATGAACATTTGGGGGGTCAAAACTCAATGTTTTTGAGTGAGACCACTTGGATTAGAACCCCAACTCACTAAATAAACTTGTAGAAAGAAGATTCATGATATGTGAACATAATATTTGCAAGAAATGGACGATTTATGCACATGCATAGAATCTGTCAGCACCAAAAATCACATAACATCATGATTTTCACCTTTTTCTAGAGTTTTATTGTTTGGATCATAGATTATCACCATCATGTAAATATTTACATGTTATTGGTGTTTAATCTCTCCATAAAACTTAGAAAATTCAGAGGTTAGAAGAATGATACTTAAAATGCAAGAAATGGTGGGTTTTTCACCCAAAAATGGTAAGAAAAGAAAGAGATGATGTTATTACTTACTTGAGTGATGTTTAGAACTTTTAATCCTTGAATAATCTTGGATTTTGATAGAGTTAATGACTGAAATTGGCTGGAGCAAGAGAGAAAAGAGAGGGTGTTAAAAGTGTCCCTTCACTTTTAGAGAGAGAGAGAGATGAGAGCAAATTTGAATTTTGAAATGAGTAAATGAGAAGAAAAAAATGATTTTTATATGTGGACAAAGGGAGGGTGGCTGGCCATGGGTATGGGCCCACCCAATCCAACAATTTATTTTATTAAAATTATTTTAAGCCCAAATAAAAATGAAATTAAGAGTCCATTTTCTCAATTTTAGCCTTTTTCCTTCAAAATATGAGCCCACAAGTGTTTAGATTATATAATAAAAAAAACTTTTATATTTATCATTCTAAACTATATATTTTATATAAATTAGGTATAAATTAGAGCATTTGGCATTATATTGGACGTTTTAGACAGTTACGGGTCGGAATCGGACTTTCTAAGCAATTACCGGTAACTCTAGAAAATTTTCGGCCAATCTATTATATCCCAATCTTATAACTTATCTAAAATAACACTAATATAAACTTAATAAGAGCAAACTTGGAAGCCCAAATTTGACAGTTGTCACACATAACAAGTTAACAACTTATAGGGATGGTGACATTTACACAACCACATTTATAGAAGATAGTCAACTACAAGGAATATGCTATATTTCTACATCAATGCTAGAAACTAGTTGGCTTTGGCATAGGAGAATGTCACGTCTGAACTTCAGATCCACTTTTGAACTTGAAAAGCAACATTCTGTTAGAGGATTAGCTAAGATCAAGTTTCAAGAACATTCTTTATGTTCAGCATGTGAACTAGGTAAGATCAAAAGAAGTTTTCATCCTTTGAAGATGTTCTCTTCATGCATGGCTCCACTGGAAATGCTTCATATGGATTTGTGTGGGCCTATGATGACTCGTTTAGGAGGAAAGAAGAATATTCTGGTTATTGTGGATGAATATTCCAAATATACTTGAGTTGAATTTCTGAGAAAGAAATCTGATACCTCATAATTTCTAATTCCATTTCTCAGAAGAATTCAAGTTCTACTTTCAACTCCCAATCCAAAAGATCTTAAGTGATAATGGCATAGAATTTACAAATTCAAAGCTACAAAATTTCTAGATTCAGTTGGTATATCACACAATTTTTCCGCTGCTAGAACTCCACAACAAAATGGGGTAGTTGAAAGAAAGAACAAAACCTTGGTAGAAGCAGCAAGAACCATGCTTGCATATTCAAGTCTACCATTGGATTGGGCAGAAGCAATTGCTACTGCATGTTTCACACAAAATAGGACAATTCTAAACAGAAAACATCTTAAAACTCCTTATGAATTGATTAAAAACAGAAAACCTTCCATTGATTACTTTAAATTTTTTTGTTGCAGGTGTTTTCTAATGAATGACAAAGAACATTTAAACAAATTTGATCCACAAGGCTTAAGTGGCATATTTGTTGAATATTCATAAAGATCAAAAGCTTACAGAATTTTTATGAAGAAAACAAGAACAATAGTTGAAAGAACAAATGACAGATTTCATGAGCCATCAATGCCTTCTGAACATAGAAGTTCTGAACCAAGCCAAACCAGATTTCTGAACAAATTGATTCAGAAAAGAACTCAAATGATAACTCTTCTGAATCTGATTCTTTACTTAAAGCTAAATTGGATTTATTATGTCAAGACTTATTTGATATATCTGTTGATGTTTCTGCAGATTTTCAAAATCCATCCCTTGTCAGAGATATTACAAATCCTTTTTCAGAAGAGAAAATTACATCAAATATTTCTGGTCCACCTATCTCACCCTCAAATTCAGATATTTCCATGTCTGATTCTTTACAAGTTCCTTCTGAAACAACCTAAGTCACTTCTGAACCAATACATATCATTTCTGAACCTGCGACTATTACTTCTGAAAATGTACAAAATCCATTGTTTGAGGGGGAGACATCATATCTACATTCATAAATATATCTAGAACCAAAACAACAAGCAATCACTGATGTTTATGATACATTTAACGAAGTCTCATGTATTCGACCATTCCCAATTGTGACAAAATGGACATCAAGTCACCCTATACATCAAATAATAGGTGATGCCTCAAAAGGAGTACAAACAAGACATGCTACAACAAATGAATGTCTGTATGTGAATTTTCTAAGGAGTATAGAACCCAAGAAGCCATTTGACGTTCTTCAAGATCCAGACTGGATTTTAACAATGCAAGATGAACTTAATCAATTTGAAAGAAATAAAGTTTGGAGACTTATTCCTAGACCCAAGGGAAAATCTATCATTGGAACAAAATGGGTTTTTAGAAAGAAGAAGGATGAAAATGGTATTGTTGTGAGAAATAAAGCAAGCCTTGTAGTTAAAGGTTATTGTCAACAAGAAGGAATAGACTATGATGAAACTTTTGCTCTTGTAGCTAGGTTAGAAGCAATAAGGATTTTTTTCTGGCCTATACAGCTCACAAGAACATGAAAGTCTTTTAGATGAATGTAAAATGTGCATTTCTGAATGGTGTTCTCCTTGAAGAAGTATATGTTAACCAACTAGAAGGCTTTGTTAACAAAGAATTTCCAGATCATGTTTATATTTTGGACAAAGCCTTGTATGGATTAAAACAAGCACCAAGAGCATGGTATGAAACACACAACTTTCCTTCTGAATTCTGAATTCAAAAGAGGTACAATTGATACTACCTTATTTCTGAAAAAGGAAGGTGAGGATATGATTTTAATACAGATTTATGTGGATGACATTATATTTGCTTCTACTAACCCAAATTTTTGTAAGAACATTGAAAAAATCATACAAACTAAGTTTGAAATGAGTATGATGGGTGAGTTGACTTTCTTTCTTGGCTTACAAGTGAAACAACTTCCCGCTGGCATGTTCATAAATCAATCTAAGTATGTTTCTGATTTACTTAAAAAGTATGATATGTCTGACTGTTCTAGTATTCAAACACCAATGGCTACTGCTACTAAACTTGAACCAAATTTATCTGGTAAATCTGTGGATCAAAAGCAATAAAGGGGCATTATTGGTTGTTTGATTTACGTAACAGCTAGTAGACCTGATATGATGTTTGTCACATGCATTTGTGCTAGATATCAAGCAAATCCAAAAGAATCTCATCTTCTTGCTGCTAAAAGAATTCTTAGATATCTCAAAGGTTCTCCTTCATTGGGACTTTGGTATCCTAAGAATTCTGGTTTTCAACTAACAACTTTCACATATGCAGATCATGATGGTCGTAAATTGGACAAAAAAAACACATATGGATCATGTAAATTCTTAGGTGACAGACTTGTAAGTTGGTCTTCCCAAAAACAGAACTGTGTGTCCACTTCTACTGCAGAAGCAGAATGTATAGCAGCTGCAATTTGTTGCTCACAAGTAATCTGGACGCAAATACAACTAAAAGACTATGGCTACACTTTCAAGAAAATTCCATTGTATTGTGATTCCAAAAGTGCCATAGTCATTACTGCTGATCCTGTTCAACTCAAAGACAAAACATATTGATGTGAGATATCATTTCATTAAGGATCATGTTGAAAAGTGTAATATAGAAATTTTCTTTGTGCAGACAGATTATCAATTGGCTTATTTATTTACTAAAGCTCTTGATGAGAAAAGATTTAACTTCTTAGTAAGCAAATTAGGCATGATGAATCTTTCTACTTAAGATTTTTACAAAGAACAAGTGTTAAGAATTAACTTCTAAACATATTTTATTTAGAAATCTGAAAATTTGTCACACCCCGCTAAAGCGGAAACACGAGGTACGACAGGTCATAGTTTCACAGCAGTAGGAAAATAAACACCAACCATACATATATAATTAAAACGTAGAAGTTTAGAGTTTAAAAGTTTACAATTCGAGTATTTTAACTTTAACAAAACAAATTACAACAAAATAAACGTAAAAAGTTCTTGATTGGTGTTCCACATGAGTAAAGCTAGACATGATCGGTTACGTTCTTACTTCCTGTAAAGCATGTTAAAACAAAAGGGTTAGCTACAAAGAGTTGGTGAGTTCACAGGTTTTCAAATGCACAAAGCATTTTGTATGCAAGGTAAAATATTAGTGAATCGGATATTCACATCAGCTTTAACACTTTAATCTTTATGAGCAAATATAGAAATAATTATTACACATGATAATTAAATATTGAGCCACTACTAAGCCTAAATGACATTCTACGCCCCACGAACTACCTAAGCGGTGGAAGTAAATTCCACATGTGTAGAGTATTCTTAGTTGATAGAGTGCACCCCTACTTGCCAGTTAGGTGGGTTTGTCAACCAAATAGCGCTATCCACAAATATCATCGGCTCAAAAAGAAATACGGGGTTAATAGTAGTGTACCATGGGGAATTTACGTAACTCAATATATCATTTTGTGTATCATCAATTTGCTCATCTTAATGATTTATATACTTTTCAATTAACAATATAAATCAATTCAACTTTCTTAATACAAGCTTTACACCCCAAAACGTATAAAACATTTAAAAGAGGGGCTGTGAATACTCACATGATAGCAAAAGATCCAATCAAATATGCAAAGTAGTTCCCTTGACCGGCCTAGTGTCCTCCTATTATAATAAAATACTCAATTGGTCACTAATTTGTCTTAGGGTTACTCATGAGGATGGATGTATTATAAGTCCTTGAATGTCCAAACTTGGTTAACTACTTGTCCCATCATATATAATGCACTTATGCTTTTAATTATTAGATTAATATGCTAGATCATTACCAAAAATGTATGTATATATGTACCATTATAGGCCTTTAAGTGATTAGTGTTCATGAAATCAAAGATTTCAGATCGTCACTTTCTAGCAGAAACTTTAGGCTCAAAAAATGATCAAATTAGAGTACTTTCCAAAATGACAAATTTCCTCATCTCTTTACATGTGATACACCACTGAGTTGAGGTCATTTTTTGACTAATCTTCTTGCTTTTTGGAGATGTAAAAAGGGTTCAAACAATTTTTACAAAACAAAGTGTCACAGCTTGTCAAGCAAATTACACACTCTTAGTAAAACAGTCATTTGAGGAGTTCTGCTCAATGTTCTTCAGAAATTCCAATTAGGTTAGAAACCTAATGTGACAACTATCAAATTTGAACCTCCAGGTTAGCTCTTTATTAAGTTTATTAGTAGTAATATAGATTAAATATAAGAATAGGAGTTAGTTGGCTTAGAGTGGCCGAAATATTTTTTAGGGTTTCCTGTAGTTGCTTAAAAAGTCCGGTTCCGACCCGTAACTGTCTAAAACGTCCTACATAGTGCCAAATGCTCTAATTTATACCTAATTTATATAAAATATAAATGGTAAATATAAAACTTTTATTATTTATGTAATTTAAACACTTTTGTGCTCATATTTTGAAAGAAAAAGGCCAAATTTTTACATATTTGGGCTTAAAATAATGTTTAAAAAAAATGTTGGGTTTTGGGTGGGGCCCATCTCCATGGCCGCCCCCCCCTCCCCTTTGTTCCACATATAAATATTGTTTTTTTTAGTTTCCCTCATTTGCAACTCTCAAAATTCAAAAACTTCTCTCTCTCTCTAGAAACTAAGGGACACTATTCTCCCTCTCTTTTCTCTCCAAGAACTCCAGCCAAAATTCTGCAAACTTACTCATCTATTAACAAGATTATTGAAGTTTTTGGTGCTCTCTTCATCACTCAAGTAAGTAATAGCATCTTCCATCACTCAAGCGGAAACAATTTATATCGATTAATCAACAGTAATAAGAATCGATCAAAGATTGAGGAACAGATTAACTATGTATTATAACCTGAATGATGATTACAGATACATGGAATGACGCACAGTAACTTCTTCAATATAACGATTTGATCGACAACTTTTACAGTAGAGAAAAGATCTGTTTATACAAATAGAATAAAGTAAAAGTCAACATCTTTACCTATTACAAACTGACACGAGTGAGAGATGGGAGCGTGTAACAAACTAATCAGTTGCAAAAGGTAGACATGCTGGATGCATGTGCCACGTCATATTCTTCATCTTGTGGTTCATACTTTCAAATGTGTAACAATCTCCCCCTAAGTATGCAACCAGAAGAATGAAGTCTGTTCAGAAAGGAGCGACCTTAGATACAATCTTTCCAATCTTATTTATGATCTCCCTGATTAATAATAAAGTTGAAAGCCTGTTGATCATCTACTGAATAACCTCTGGATTGTGATTGTTACTATCAACAGAAATGAAGCTTTTTGCAATGTAAACGACCTCTGATGAGTATTTGTGTGCTTCTTTGATTCTGAAGAAGCTCTTTCTATCTGGCCTTTTGAAAATCACCCCTTCCTCTGGGTCTATCAGTAGTTTGCC
This sequence comes from Silybum marianum, assembly GCA_036898165.1. Taxonomy (NCBI): domain Eukaryota; kingdom Viridiplantae; phylum Streptophyta; class Magnoliopsida; order Asterales; family Asteraceae; genus Silybum; species Silybum marianum. The sequence goes on along the minus strand of CM072528.1, from coordinate 26,069,565 downwards.
GATTCTCATATTGTTGATGCCTTCTAGATTTTCATTGGGTGCAGAGATAGCTAGGTTATCAACATTGTAATTGATTCCTATTTGAAAATCTACCTGTCTCTTGTACCGGATGTAGGACTTCATGCATTGAATGATTCGAGAATAAGCAATTTGATCTTGATCATCACTTCTTTTAGTCATTTGAGCCTTCATGAATTTCTCCAGAAAGATAAGATCAGTGGGAAAGATGGACAATAGATCATTATTACAGAAGTAATAAGTCTTATTGTCTTCTCTGATAACCTCATAAATTGTGTACCATATTTTTGTATCTTCAAATGGTGAATGTTTTATTGCAGAGATTCGTTTGATAGGTACAGAGGTATGAACGTCCTTTCTCGCTTGTCTGTGTGCCATGAATTTGTCTTTAATAGCATCACTTACATTGTAGGCGTTTGAGAAGTTGGGCAACATGAGATAGATCTTCTGGTCTATAGGAGCATACATGTACCTTTTGGTGGTTTCCAGAATTGGAAGATCAATTCTTCCAAGTCTCTGCAGTTTTTCTCTATTTTCTGCTGCTCGACTTGATGATCCTTCAGTATTTACTTTTGCAGCTTTTTCTCTTTCCATTTCTGCTTGGGCTCTTGATGCATCTGCAAAGGCTTTTTCTGCTTCAACTTTTGCTCTTATTTCTGTTTCAATTCGTTCTTCTTCTCTTCGTTTGTTCAGGGCTTCAACTTTAGCTTTTGATGCCTCAGCTCTGGCTCTGGCTTCCTTTTCTTTGGCTATTGCAGCTTGAGTTGATGAGGAGTATGGTGTTTGTCTTGTGTTTCCGACTACCTCAAGAATGAATTGAACTATTTCTGGATATTTTGGAAGAGGCCCAGAGTGACTGGCTAATGGAGTTGGAGTCAGAGGGGTTTGTGAGTGTGAAGTTTGAGCAGGAGTTTGCTGCTTGGAGGATGATTGGTGTTTGTCAGAAGTAGATGGCGATGGCATTGGATTTGAGCTTTCAGTATTGGTATTGGGTTTGACTTTCTTGGATGCTGGAGCTTTCTCCCCCTTCAGAGAATCAGGGTCCTGATCCTCAGATCTTTTGCGTTTAAGTTCTGCTTTTCTGCAAGAACGCTCCTCCTTGGCCTTTTTCCTTTCATTAAAAGAATCAGAAAGAGAACTTACTAGACCTGTAAGCTGAGACAGAGAGGTTTCCATAGATGATAGCTTTAAATCCACATTTGAAGTGCATGCAGTTGTTTCGGAGACATACTTGGAGGATACAGAATTAATGCGTTCAAGCTTGGCCTTCTGGAAGACAGCCATGTCAGATTTCTTTACCAGAGAAGACTCAGAAGTGTCTTCAGAGGGATGAATAGGCTTGATAATTTTGTGAAGATCGGCCACTAACGAACTATATTCATCAACTGAGATTGTGACTGCTGGAGTTGGAATTGCCTCAGGTATGCAGAAAATATCCTCAGAATTAGCCTGGATGCCTTTATGCAGAGAAGAGTAATGATCAAAATCTTGGCTCTGGTGTGTTTCAGCAGTTGTAGAAATGAGTTCTCTGAGGGCCTCCAGAGTTTGCGACTGCTGTCTTTGGTCGCTCTGAATAGCCAGAAGAATGGCATTTTGAGAGTCTAGAGAATGTTTTAGATCCTCCACAGATCTCTGAATTTTATCACCAAATGCCTGCAACGCTGCATTGGTGACATATTCAGAATGGGTAACCGGTGTATCTCCAACACATGGAGCCCCTTTACTCTCGCGTGCAGAGAGGCCCTCATTCACACCTGTTTTGACGTTGAGTGTGGAGGGACTTCCAACCTGTCTTCGAGGGCTGTTATTAACAGGCACCTCTTCGGTTGTTCTGATTGTCTCAACAGAATCCTCGTCATCAGACGATGAGGTGTTGAAGACAATGTTCTTACCTTGATGAAGTGTAAACACTCCGGTAAGTGGTGCATCCTGTGGCTGTAACCCCTCTGATGGGATTTCATTAGCCTCTAAACTATTAGAAGATATGGACTTATCTTCTGAGATTCCTAAATCTTTGTTGGTCACAGAGACATCAACATTGTGTGGGGAAAGTGGCGAGTTCTGGGGCAAATGAACGCTTATATGTTCATCATCATTCTATTGAGAGAATGATGAAGAGGTTTCCCCGGTTGTGCTTGATGCAGAAGAAGAAGAAGTATCCTCTGATGGGATGGTTTCTGGGTGGTTTGGACTGGGTTGTCCTTGGTCAATGAAAGTAGTTGGGATGACATCTACCTCAGTTAATGAAGTTACCCTTTGGGATGTAGGTGAGATTCGCTCAATTGTGTCACGATGGGGTAGTTGAAAGAAAGAACAGAACCTTGGTAGAAGCAGCAAGAACCATGCTTGCATATTCAAGTCTACCATTATCCCTCCGGGGATAAGCAATTGCTACTGCATGTTTCACACAAAATAGGACAATTCTAAACAGAAAACATCTTAAAACTCCTTATGAATTGATTAAAAACAGAAAACCTTCCATTGATTACTTTAAATTTTTTGGTTGCAGGTGTTTTCTAATGAATGACAAAGAACATTTAAACAAATTTGATCCACAAGGCTTAAGTGGCATATTTGTTGGATATTCTTAAAGATCAAAAGCTTACAGAATTTTTATGAAGAAAACAAGAACAATAGTTGAAAGAACAAATGACAGATTTCATGAGCCATCAATGACTTCTGAACATAGAAGTTCTGAACTCAAGCCAAACCAGATTTCTGAACAAATTGATTCAGAAAAGAACTCAAATGATAACTCTTCTGAATCTGATTCTTTACTTAAAGCTAAATTGGATTTATTATGTCAAGACTTATTTGATATATCTGTTGATGTTTCTGCAGATTTTCAAAATCCATCCCTTGTTAGAGATATTACAAATCCTTTTTCAGAAGAGCAAATTACATCAAATATTTCTGGTCCACCTATCTCAACCTCAAATTCAGATATTTCCATGTCTGATTCTGTACAAGTTCCTTCTGAAACAACCTAAGTCACTTCTGAACCAATACATATCATTTCTGAACCTGTGACTATTACTTCTGAAAATGTACAAAATCCATTGTTTGAGGGGGAGACATCATATCTACATTCATAAATATATCTAGAACCAAAACAACAAGCAATCACTGATGTTTATGATACATTTAACGAAGTCTCATGTATTCGACCATTCCCAATTGTGACAAAATGGACATCAAGTCACCCTATACATCAAATAATAGGTGATGCCTCAAAAGGAGTACAAACAAGATATGCTACAACAAATGAATGTCTGTATGTGAATTTTCTAAGGAGTATAGAACCCAAAAAGCCATTTGACGTTCTTCAAGATCCAGACTGGATTTTAACAATGCAAGATGAACTTAATCAATTTGAAAGAAATAAAGTTTGGAGACTTATTCCTAGACCCAAGGGAAAATCTATCATTGGAACAAAATGGGTTTTTAGAAAGAAGAAGGATGAAAATGGTATTGTTGTGAGAAATAAAGCAAGCCTTGTAGCTAAAGGTTATTGTCAACAAGAAGGAATAGACTATGATGAAACTTTTGCTCTTGTGGCTAGGTTAGAAACAATAAGGATTTTTTTCTGGCCTATGCAGCTCACAAGAACATGAAAGTCTTTTAGATGAATGTAAAATGTGCATTTCTGAATGGTGTTGTCCATGAAGAAGTATATGTTAACCAACCAGAAGGCTTTGTTAGCAAAGAATTTCCAGATCATGTTTATATTTTGGACAAAGCCTTGTATGGATTAAAACAAGCACCAAGAGCATGGTATGAAACACACAAGTTTCCTTCTGAATTCTGAATTCAAAAGAGGTACAATTGATACTACCTTATTTCTGAAAAAGGAAGGTGAGGATATGATTTTAATACAGATTTATGTGGATGACATTATATTTGCTTCTACTAACCCAAATTTTTGTAAGAACATTGAAAAAATCATACAAACTAAGTTTGAAATGAGTATGATGGGTGAGTTGACTTTCTTTCTTGGCTTACAAGTGAAACAACTTCCCGCTGGCATGTTCATAAATCAATCTAAGTATGTTTCTGATTTACTTACAAAGTATGATATGTCTTACTGTTCTAGTATTCAAACACCAATGGCTACTGCTACTAAACTTGAACCAAATTTATCTGGTAAATCTATGGATCAAAAGCAATAAAGGGGCATTATTGGTTGTTTGATTTACGTAACAGCTAGTAGACCTGATATGATGTTTGTCACATGCATTTGTGCTAGATATCAAGCAAATCCAAAAGAATCTCATCTTCTTGCTGCTAAAAGAATTCTTAGATATCTCAAAGCTTCTCCTTCATTGGGACTTTGGTATCCTAAGAATTATGGTTTTCAACTAACAACTTTCACATATGCAGATCATGATGGTCGTAAATTGGACAAAAAAAACACATATGGATCATGTAAATTCTTAGGTGACAGACTTGTAAGTTGGTCTTCCCAAAAACAGAACTGTGTGTCCACTTCTACTACAGAAGCTGAATATATAGCAGCTGCAATTTGTTGCTCACAAGTAATCTGGACGCAAATACAACTAAAAGACTATGGCTACACTTTCAAGAAAATTCCATTGTATTGTGATTCCAAAAGTGCCATAGCCATTACTGCTGATCCTGTTCAACTCAAAGACAAAACATATTGATGTGAGATATCATTTCATTAAGGATCATGTTGAAAAGTGTAATATAGAAATTTTCTTTGTGCAAACAGATTATCAATTGGCTTATTTATTTACTAAAGCTCTTGATGAGAAAAGATTTAACTTCTTAGTAACAAATTAGGCATGATGAATCTTTCTACTTAAGATTTTTACAAAGAACAAGTGTTAAGAATTAACTTCTAAACATATTTTATTTAGAAATCTGAAAATTTGTCACACCCCGCTATAGCGGAAACACGAGGTACGACAGGTCATAGTTTCACAGCAGTAGGAAAATAAACACCAACCATACATATATAATTAAAACGTAGAAGTTTAGAGTTTAAAAGTTTACAATTCGAGTATTTTAACTTTAACAAAACAAATTACAACAAAATAAACGTAAAAAGTTCTTGATTGGTGTTCCACATGAGTAAAGCTAGACATGATCGGTTACGTTCTTACTTCCTGTAAAGCATGTTAAAACAAAAGGATTAGCTACAAAGAGTTGGTGAGTTCACAGGTTTTCAAATGCACAAAGCATTTTGTATGCAAGGTAAAATATTAGTGAATCGGATATTCACATCAGCTTTAACACTTTAATCTTTATGAGCAAATATAGAAATAATTATTACACATGATAATTAAATATTGAGCCACTACTAAGCCTAAATGACATTCTACGCCCCACGAACTACCTAAGCGGTGGAAATTGGTCACTAATTTGTCTTAGGGTTACTCATGAGGATGGATGTATTATAAGTCCTTGAATGTCCAAACTTGGTTAACTACTAGTCCCATCATATATAATGCACTTATGCTTTTAATTATTAGATTAATATGCTAGATCATTACCAAAAATGTATGTATATATGTACCATTATAGGCCTTTAAGTGATTAGTGTTCATGAAATCAAAGATTTCAGATCGTCACTTTCTAGCAGAAACTTTAGGCTCATAAAATGATCAAATTAGAGTACTTTCCAAAATGAAAAATTTCCTCATCTCTTTACATGTGATACACCACTGAGTTAAGGTCATTTTTTGACCAATCTTCATGCTTTTTGGAGATGTAAAAAGGGTTCAAACAATTTTTACAAAACAAAGTGTCACAGCTTCTCAAGCAAATTACACACTCTTAGTAAAACAGTCATTTGAGGAGTTCTGCTCAATGTTCTTCAGAAATTCAATTAGGTTAGAAACCTAATGTGACAACTATCAAATTTGAACCTCCAGGTTAGCTCTTTATTAAGTTTATTAGTAGTAATATAGAGTAAATATAAGAATAGGAGTTAGTTGGCTTAGAGTGGCCGAAATATTTTTTAGGGTTTCCTGTAGTTGCTTAAAAAGTCCGGTTCCGACCCGTAACTGTCTAAAACGTCCTACATAGTGCCAAATGCTCTAATTTATACCTAATTTATATAAAATATAAATGGTAAATATAAAACTTTTATTATTTATGTAATTTAAACACTTTTGTGCTCATATTTTGAAAGAAAAAGGCCAAATTTTTACATATTTAGGCTTAAAATAATTTTTAAAAAAAATGTTGGGTTTTGGGTGGGGCCCATATCCATGGCCGCCCCCCCCCCCTCCCCTTTGTTCCACATATAAATATTGTTTTTTTAGTTTCCCTCATTTGCAACTCTCAAAATTCAAAAACTTCTCTCTCTCTCTAGAAACTAAGGGACACTATTCTCCCTCTCTTTTCTCTCCAAGAACTCCAGCCAAAATTCTGCAAACTTACTCATCTATTAACAAGATTATTGAAGTTTTTGGTGCTCTCTTCATCACTAAAGTAAGTAATAGCATCTTCCATTTCTTTTTTTACCATTTTTGGGTGAAAAACCCACTTTCTCATGCATTCTGAGTCACATTCTTCTAACTTCTGTAAATTTTGAGTGTTATGGAAAGATTACTGTTGGTTCCAGATTCTCTTCTTCACAGATTAATCGATTGATTCATACAACAGAGTATAAGCGGAAGCAATTTATATCGATTAATCAATAGTAATAAGAATCGATCAAAGATTGAGGAACAGATTAACTATGTATTATAACCTGAATGATGATTACAGATACATGGAATGACGCACAGTAACTTCTTCAATATAACGATTTGATCGACAACTTTTACAGTAGAGAAAAGATCTATTTATACAAATAAAATAAAGTAAAAGTCAACATCTTTACCTATTACAAACTGACACGTGTGAGAGATGGGAGCGTGTAACAAACTAATCAGTTGCAAAAGGTAGACATGCTGGATGCATGTGCCACGTCATATTCTTCATCTTGTGGTTCATACTTTCAAATGTGTAACAATCTCCCCCTAAGTATGCAACCAGAAGAATGAAGTCTGTTCAGAAAGGAGCGACCTTAGATACAATATTTCCAATCTTATTTATGATCACTCTGATTAATAATAAAGTTGAAAGCCTGTTGATCATCTTCTCAATAACCTCTGGATTGTGATTGTTACTATCAACAGAAATGAAGCTTTTTGCAATGTAAACGACCTCTGATGAGTATTTGTGTGCTTCTTTGATTCTGAAGAAGCTCTTTCTATCTGGCCTTTTGAAAATCACCCCTTCCTCTGGGTCTATCAGTAGTTTGCCGATTCTCATATTGTTGATGCCTTCTAGATTTTCATTGGGTGCAGAGATAGCTAGGTTATCAACATTGTAATTGATTCCTATTTGAAAATCTACCTGTCTCTTGTACCGGATGTAGGACTTCATGCATTGAATGATTCGAGAATAAGCAATTTGATCTTGATCATCACTTCTTTTAGTCATTTGAGCCTTCATGAATTTCTCCAGAAAGATAAGATCAGTGGGAAAGATGGACAATAGATCATTATCACAGATTTAATAAGTCTTATTGTCTTCTCTGATAACCTCATAAATTGTGTACCATATTTTTGTATCTTCAAATGGTGAATGTTTTATTGCAGAGATTCGTTTGATAGGTACAGAGGTATGAACGTCCTTTCTCGCTTGTCTGTGTGCCATGAATTTGTCTTTAATAGCATCACTTACATTGTAGGCGTTTGAGAAGTTGGGCAACATGAGATAGATCTTCTGGTCTATAGGAGCATACATGTACCTTTTTCTGGTTTCCAGAATTGGAAGATCAATTCTTCCAAGTCTCTATAGTTTTTCTCTATTTTCTGCTGCTCGACTTGATGATCCTTCAGCATTTAGTTTTGCAGCTTTTTCTCTTTCCATTTCTGCTTGGGCTCTTGATGCATCTGCAAAGGATTTTTCTGCTTCAACTTTTGCTCTTATTTCTGCTTCAATTCGTTCTTCTTCTCTTCGTTTGTTCAGGGCTTCAACTTTAGCTTTTGATGCCTCAGCTCTGGCTCTGGCTTCCATTTCTTTGGCTATTGCAGCTTGAGTTGATGAGGAGTATGGTGTTTGTCTTGTGTTGCCGACTACCTCAAGAATGAATTGAACTATTTCTGGATATTTTGGAAGAGGACCAGAATGACTGGCTAATGGAGTTCGAGTCAGAGGGGTTTGTGAGTGTGAAGTTTGAGCAGGAGTTTGCTGCTTGGAGGATGATTGGTGTTTGTCAGAATTAGATGGCGATGGCATTGGATTTGAGCTTTCAGTATTGGTATTGGGTTTGACTTTCTTGGATGCTGGAGCTTTCTCCCCCTTCTGAGAATCAGGGTCCTGATCCTCAGACCTTTTGCGTTTAAGTTCTGCTTTTCTGCAAGAACGCTCCTCCTTGGCCTTTTTCCTTTCATTAAAAGAATCAGAAAGAGAACTTACTAGACTTGTAAGCTGAGACAGAGAGGTTTCCATAGATGATAGCTTTAAATCCACATTTGAAGTGCATGCAGTTGTTTTGGAGACATACTTGGAGGATACAGAATTAATGCGTTCAAGCTTGGCCTTCTGGAAGACAGCCATGTCAGATTTCTTTACCAGAGAAGACTCAGAAGTGTCTTCAGAGGGATGAATAGCCTTGATAATTTTGTGAAGATCGGCCACTAACGAACTATATTCATCAACTAAGATTGTGACCGCTGGAGTTGGAATTGCCTCAGGTATGCAGAAAATAGCCTCAGAATTAGCCTGGATGCCTTTATGCAGAAAAGAGTAATGATTAGAAGCTTGGCTCTGGTGTGTTTCAGTAGTTGTAGAAATGAGTTCTCTGAGGGCCTCTAGAGTTTGCGACTGTTGTCTTTGTTCGCTCTGAATAGCCAGAAGAATGGCATTTTGAGAGTCCAGAGAATGTTTTAGATCCTCCACAGATCTCTGAATTTTATCACCAAATGCCTGCAACGCTGCATTGGTGACATATTCAGAATGGGTAACCGGTGTACCTCCAACACATGGAGCCCCTTTACTCTCGCGTGCAGAGAGGCCCTCATTCACACCTGTTTTGACGTTGAATGTGGAGGGACTTCCAACCTGTCTTCGAGGGCTGTTATTAACAGGCACCTCTTCGGTTGTTCTGATTGTCTCAACAGAATCCTCACATCAGACGATGAGGTGTTGAAGACAATGTTTTTACCTTGATGAAGTGTAAACACTCCGGTAAGTGGTGCATCCTGTGGCTGTAACCCCTCTGATGGGATTTCATTAGCCTCTAAACTATCAGAAGATATGGACTTATCTTCTGAGATTCCTAAATCTTTGTTGGTCACAGAGACATCAACATTGTGTGGGGAAAGTGGTGAGTTCTGGGGCAAATGAACGCTTATATGTTCATCATCATTCTGTTGAGAGAATGATGAAGAGGTTTCCCCAGTTGTGCTTGATGCAGAAGAAGAAGAAGTATCCTCTGATGGGATGGTTTCTGGGTGGTTTGGACTGGGTTGTCCTTGGTCAATGAAAGTAGATGGGATGACATCTACCTTAGTTAATGAAGTTACCCTTTGGGATGTAGGTGAGATTCGCTCAATTGTGTCACGATGGACATCTTCAGTACCTTCTTTTAACAAGAGGTCAGCATGGGTAGAACCACTCGGATGATCACTCAAATTTTTTTCAGCCTCATTCTCACTTGACCCCTCACTTTCTAGAACTGGCTCTAAGTGCTCTGGGTAGAAATTCTCTGTTCTGAGAAAATCATAGAGCTCCTATAAGATTGAAGATAAGAAGAGCTAGATGGAATTAGGTTTAGCATGTACCTTGAAAGCTCTCTGGGAGAGGGATAGCCGTTGCGGTCAATGGTTGGACGATGAGTGCTAATAGAAGCAATTTTGCAAAATGGTTGAACTAATGGAGCCTTGAGTGCACCAATTGCAGGATAGGTAACCAGGGATATAAATCTTGGAAACATTAAAGCTGGAAGAGATTTTCCTTGGGTTTGATGGGTTACCTTAGTGTGCACAGCAGCTTTAATCTCTTGAAAAAGAAGGCTTGCGTAGTCCAAGGGGCGATTAAAAAACATGCCATACATGATGGTCAGAATGTTCCTGCTTGCTTGATCGAGAGACCCAATTTTACAAGTGAGACTCTTGTTTAGGATAGAAACGAGGAGATTCCACATTGGGGGTAACTGTTTTCTCTTGAATTAAGATAGTTTGCTTAGGGGTTCATTGTAACCAAGAAAGAGGATGAAGGATAACAAAGCTTCAGCAGATGGGTTCGATTCTAGGGCTGGATTTCGCACAAATTCACCATCAATTAGTACCTGTGAAGGGGATAAATGAAAATATCTGGCTAATTTCTTCTTGGTAATGGGAACTTCCACAGCAGTATCAGGTTGATCAGGGTGACTGAAATTTCCAAGCAAAGTCTCGACTGCCACACTTCTTGAACGTAAATTTCAGGAACATTTGGGTTTGTCAGAGTTAGGGCTCGGTTTAGTTCATGTTGTTGGAGAAATTCAACCATGATTCTGAATTCGGACTGGTAGGTATTAGGATCAAGAAGAGTTAGGGCTCGGTTTAGTTCATGTTGCTTTCAATGGCAGCTTGACGAACAGAGCACTATCGGCAGTGGAATCGACGAGACGTCCTTCGTCATCGTTAAGAGCTGGATTTGCAAGATGAGAAGCCATTGATGAGAGTTGGTGAGAATTGCAAGCAAGTTCTTGAGTAAGAGAGTTTGAGCAGTAACAGTGGAGAGGAAGAAGATGGGTATCTGAAAATTGGGGATTTTATATGAGACCGATTTGGAATTGGTAGAGGTTTATGTATTGGGAGTAGAAGAAAACGGCTCAGGAAAGACGATGTAAGCACGCAGGCGTGGATACATGCAATCACACAATGAATGACACGTGGAAAGTAGGAGTGATGAGTAAGACACGATTTTTTAAAAGAAAACTGAAGGGTTATCGGCCTAAAATCGGTTGATTATCCCTAAAGTAAATAAAAAGAAAATATAAAACAATTTGTTGAGTAATTAAAGAAAATTAATAAAGAACAAATTGAAATATTTAAATCTGTTTATTTAGATTTAAAATCAGTCATTTGGTGAAAAAAAAATTTGAACCAAATGAAAGTTTGATTATTCATGAAAATAAAATAATAAGAAAAATTAAAATTGAATATAGAAATTTTAAATAACCTTGACGGCAAGAGTTAATAAAATGGATATATTCAATAAAATTTTTGGAATATTTTGATTCATAGAAAAATTATTTTGAAAAACATGTCAATTTTGAATCACCATCTAGGATAAGTTTAAAATGAATCATACGCATTCTGAGAGACCTTGATGACAAGAGAAACACAGAATAAGAAGATTCAGAAGAAACTCAGGTGGATGGAAAAATTCATAAGACAGCTAACCTAGTGTTAGACATTGAACTGCTTAAGTTATAAACTCCCCTCTGAAAGATAAACTCCCTGTTGAATAATAAGCTCCCCTTTGAATGATAAGCTCCCCCTTCGCTTCAGGAATTGGCGCCTTTCTGATATAACTTGGATGAAAAGGAATAAAACGCAACAAAGTAAAACTTATACCAGAGGCGATCAGAGGTCTCTGAGTGCTTCTGGATGAAGTTCAGAAGACGATCAGAGATCTCTGATAACTTCTAAGAATAAAATTTACATGTTTAGCATTTCCAACTTGTTGATTAAAAAATTAAAACGCTTCTCATCCAGAGCTTTTGTAAAACTATCAGCCAGTTAGTAATCAGTAGAGACAAAATACATTTCTATGGTACCCTTTTCTACATGATCTTTGATAAAGTGATACTTGACATCAATATGCTTCGTTTTTGAGTGCTGAACTGGGTTTTTCGTAATGGCAATTGCATTATCAGAATCACAGAGTATGGGAATCTTATAATAGATCAGACCGTACTCTCTGAGTTGGGTTTTCATCCAAATAACTTGGGAACAACAGCTAGCAGCAACAACATACTCAACTTCTGCAGTAGATGTTGAAACACAATTTTGTTTCTTGGATGTCCAGCTGATAAGTCGATTACCCAGAGGTTGACAGCTACCAGAGGTGCTTTTTCTGTCAAACTTACATCCTGCATGATCAGAATCTGTATATGCCATTAAATCAAACCCAGAATTTTTAGGGTACAAGAGACCCAATGAAGGAGTTCCCATTAAGTATCTAAAAATTCTTTTGACAACAGCTAAATGAGATTCTTTAGGATTAGCTTGATAACGAGCACAAAGACAAGTGGCAAACATACTATCAGGCCTACTTGTTGTCAAATATAGAAGAGAACCTATCATACCTCTGTATCCTGTGATATCGACAGGTTTTCCAGAGGGATCAGGACCTAGTTTCATGCTAGGAGAGATAGGTGTTTTCATAGTTGATGAGTTCTGAAAATGGAATTTCTTTAACATGTCAGAGACATATTTTGCTTGATTAATAAAAATACAAGAGGTGCTTTGTTTAACCTGAAGTCCAAGAAAGAAAGTTAATTCTCCCATCACACTCATTTCAAATTCAGTTTCCATCAACTTAGAAAACAAATCAACTTCTGTTTGATGAGTACAACCAAAAATTATGTCGTCCACATAAATTTGAACAATAGTTAACATACCTTTGCCTCTTTTGATGAAAAGTGTGGTATCAATTTTACCTTTCTCATATCCTTTGCTGATCAGAAATTTGGATAAACGTTCATACCAGTCTCTGGGTGCTTGCTTTAAGCCATACAGAGCTTTGTCAAGAAGAAAAACATATTCTGGATGTCTTGAATCTTTAAAGCCAGCTGGTTGTTCAACATATACTTCCTCTTTGAGATTTCCATTTAGAAATGCACATTTAACGTCCATTTGATAGACTTTAAAGTTTTTGTAAGCGGAGAATGCCAGAAAAAGTCTTATCGCCTCCAGTCTCGCAACAGGAGCAAAGGTTTCATCATAATCAATACCTTGTTCTTGACAATATCCTTTTGCCACCAGACGAGCCTTGTTTCTGATCACAATTCCATCCTCATCCTTTTTATTTCTGAAAACCCACTTAGTACCAATGGCAACTTTGCCTTTTGGTAATGGTACTAAGTTCCAAACTTTGTTACGTTCAAATTGAAGTAACTCTTTTTGCATTGCTTCTACCCAACTAGGTTCGGCTAAGGCTTCATGAACTTTCTTGGGTTCAATTAGACTTAGAAAGTTAACATAGAAAGCTTCATTTGCTGTGGCGGATCGTGTTTTGACGCCCTCAGAAGGATTACCAATTATGAGATCTGGAGTATGTGATTTAGTCCATTTCGTCATCCTTGTTTGTGATATTGGTTGAGCTTGAACTTCCGAGTCAGAAGATGAGATAACTTCATCTAGAAATATTGATTCTGAACCTCTTGATCCTAAAGTCTCCCCCTCAGATGATAGAACAGAGGAATCTTCTGGACAATCAGATGAAATAGGAACAGACGGTATTGAAGAGCTAGATTCAGAAAAGATAGGACCAGATAAAGTTATGCCAGAGGCATGAAGAACTTCAGGTATACTAAAAGAAGAGTTAGGTACAGCAGGTTCGGACAGTATTTCTTCGCCCAGAAAGTCTTGAAAAATAGCATCAATCTCGGATTCTCTGGATCCTGAAAGAAAGTCAGAAGTAACAGTATTAAGTTGGAGTTCAGAAGAAGAATATTCAGAAGTTAATTGAGTTTGGTCATCAAAATCAACGTTAATGCTCTCCATAAGTGTTTAGTTCTTAGATTAAAAACACGAAAAGCTCTGGAATTTAAGGAATAGCCTAAGAATTTTGCTTCATCTGATTTTGGATCAAACTTGCCAAGTTTGTCCCTGTCATTTAAGATAAAACACCTGCAACCAAAGATATGAAAGAATTTGACAGATGGTATTCTTTTGTTAATAAGCTCATATGATGTTTTGAGATGCCTTTTGACAATAATGGAACGATTCTGAGTAAAACAAGCAGTGGCTACAGCTTCCGCCCAGAAGTGAATTGGGAGTCCAGAAGCTGTAAGCATTGTTCGGGCTGCTTCGACCAAGGTTCTGTTGCGACGTTCAATGACACCATTCTGTTGGGGAGTGCGTACAACAGAGAAGTTCTGAGAAATTCCATTTGCAACAAAGTATGCTTCAAGTTTGGCATTCTTGAATTCAATACCATTATCGCTACCTAGCTGTTGAATCTTTTGGTGTAAAAGAACTTGGATTCTGGTCATCATATTTTGAAGGACAATAGGAACTTTTGACTTTTGTCGAACAAAAGCAAGCCAAGTATACCTGGAAAATTCATCGATAAGTTCCAGAATATACTTTTTACCAGAAAGACTCTGAATTGCAATTGGACCACAGAGATCGACGTGTAGCAATTGCAGAGGTCTTATGCAAGAGTGATCACTTTTTGTTTTATGAGATGCTCGTTTTATCTTTCCCATTTCACATGCAGGACATAGGTGATCTTTTTGAAAATGAACTTCTAGAAGTCCAGATACCAAATTATATTTTACAAGCATCTCAAGATTATCAAAGTTTAAGTGAGACATTTTATGATGCCAGAACCATGCAACTTCACTCTTTTTGGAAATAAGACATAAGGTTTCCTTACCATCCTTGGAGGTAAAATTCATCATGTAGAGATTACCTTTTCTGTCTGCTCTCCAAAGTTCCTCACCTGCCTTAGAAAATAAGTAACAATGTTTTTCATCAAAGACGACAAGTATCTTAGAATCACATAGTTGACTTACACTTAGGATTTTGTCACGTTAGTTTTTGTCTTATCAGCCTTTTGCTTTTGATTTGATTTAACAGAAGGTAAAGACGTATTCTTTGGATTTTTTGTTTTTCTATTTTGCTTTGTTTTATTTTTATTGAAGTACGAATGGTTTGCAGTGAAGGAATTTGAAGTTTGTGAGAAAAAATTCTGTAATTTTAAGAATAGAGAAAAACATTCAGAATTCTGAAACATAGAAGATTTTATTGAATTTTCATTGCGACAATGATAATTACAATTATTCTTAGACCTGTCTTTTCTAGTATTAGTTGTTCTAAAGAACTTCCTATCTAGACTAGACGTATGTTTAGAATCTGAAGTATTCTTCAGCGGAGATTTCCTCGGATTTACCCTCTCATAAGCTTTTGTATTTACTGAAACAGGAACAGAAAGATTACATTTCCATTTACCTTTCTGAACATAAGAAAGTTTTGGAAGATAAGAGTTAGGAAGTTGGATAGGAGTTTTCTTTTTATGTTTTTCTTCCTTTTCAAGATCAAGACAAGATTTAGCTTTCAGACACATTCCTATAAAATATGGATGTATAAAAACAGGTTTTCGTTGTTCAGAGGGAACAGAGAAAATCGGAATTTCACTTGAATTTTTTTTAGCATCCATTCCAGAAGCTCTTATCTCCAGAGATTCATTTGTAAAGAGAAAGGGAGCGTCTTTGTTTTTTATGATCTCTGGAGTTTTAGCATAAATAGGAGATTGATGTTCAAGATGAAAGAGATATGTGTCTGAATTGTCAAAGAAATCCTCACTTTGATCATCATTTTCCCATGGATATGTGATTTCTTCTAAATCCTCTTGAGTTTCAGAAAGATTTAAATCAATAAATGAACAAAGAAATATCTCAGGATTATTTTCTAACTTTTGTTTGTCATTATCAAGTTTAAAACAATTATCCAGAGTCAAGAGAAGATCTTTTTCAAAACTAAGTCTTAATTCTTCCTCTGCTTGAATAGGAATAAACGCATCAGCCTCTGGATTCAATTTTGTAAGAACACTTGAACCAAACTTGAAAATATCATCCTTCTTCTGAATTTGGTTTAGACTAATATTGGTCTTTTCAGAAGAATATGTAATGTTTTTAAACTTGAGTTTCCGGTGATGATGACCATTTTCAGTTTTAGATCGTTTAAAACATGATTGTTCAAAAATAATTGGAAACACAGGCTTCTGTTGTTGTCCTATACAAAAAACAGAGTTTAAACCAGACTTCTTTTCACACGTATAGGGATCTAAATCTTCGAAGCCGATTCCAGATCTTCCTACTTGTGTACTTATTTTCTCGCCGATGATATTTGTGGATAGCGCTATTTGATTGACTGTTAGACCTCTTTTTGGTGAAGTATGAAACATAATTGAGCAACTAATATGCATCAGATGACGTGGCAAGCACACCCTCAGTGTGCTTGTCATTTTGTTACTTCCTTGCTTACGTGTCTCATTGTAATAGGCTATGTAGTTGACTTTCCTTGATTGTATTCCTATAAATAGTTCTTTTACAGATTGTAATTGTTATTGATTAAGAATACGAAATAGAGAGCTATTGTTTTGCGCACACTGTTGTGATTCATTGAATATCAATTACGATTGTTCTTCCTATTTTGTTCTTACTAATCGTACTGCATATACAAGACTTTCAGGACATGTAATCCTAAGGAATTCCATGGAACTAAAGAAGCTGATGCATTACTGACATTGATTGAGAATATGGAGTCCGTTCTCCACATCAACAAGTGCACTGAAGGAAATAAAGTGCAGTTTGCCACCTGTCTGCTACAAGGACGAGCATTGAGCTGGTGGAACACCCAAGTGCAAACCCGAGGCCGAGAAGCAGCCAACAGTCTTACTTGGAAGGAATTCAAAAAGATGCTCAAAGAGGAATACTACCGAGGAGCGATATCTAGAAGTTGGAAGCGGAGCTATGGAATCATGAAATGAAGGGAAATGACATAGATTCTTACTTTGCTCGTTTCCATGAACTAGAAAAGGTGGTACCACATTTGGTGACGCTTGAGGAAAATCGAGTCGACATGTATGTCTGGGGTTTATCTCCTGAAATAGCGCGGACGTTCCTTCGGCAAACCCAAAAACCCTTCAAGAAGCAGTGACTTCGGCAACCTGACTCACCAATAATGCTAATCGTTCGGGAATGTTTGCTAAACACAAAGCTCAAGGTAAGAGAAATATGGAGGAACCAACAAGAAGGCAATCTGGAGGAAGAACGGGTAAAAATCTGAAGATGACAGGGAACTATGGGATTCAGACTCAACCAGCAGAGAAAGAGAAAAGAGCATACCCTATGTGCGATAAATGTAACAAACAGCATGTTGGAATGTCACACCCCGCTAAAGCGGAAACACGAGGTGTGATAGCGCAAGATTTCATAACAATAGGATAAAAACAACACCAACCATCCATTCAAATAAACAACAATTTAAGTTTAAAATTTTACATTTTGCATCAATTACAAGTTCTAACAAAAACAAAATAAACCAAGTGTTTCAACTAGACAGTTTTCAAATAAACAAGATGGTTGATGTCGACGCGCCCAGATAAAAGAAAGATTCGGTTAATCTTTTCATACTCCTGAAAAGCATGATAAAAACAAGGTCAACTACAAAGAGTTGGTGAGTTCACAGGTTTTCAATATTTCAAAAATAATCAATTGTGTGAGTGAATATGAGCAAAATAAATTTTTGGCACTTATTGATATCTTAAAACGTTAAGGCATTATGTACTCTAATTTTTGTATATAAAGAGCCACCACTAAACCTTTCGACCACAAAACAATATTTTTAATTCTACCTTAGCGGTGGGACTAAAACCCCACATATGTAGAATCTTCGTTTTTATAGGTATAGTGCACCCCTACCTGTAGTTTCTAGGTGGGATTGCTATCCACACCCCTACTTTGTCGGTTTTTAGGTGGGATTGTCCGTCCAAATAGCGCTATCCACAAATACCCTCGGCTCCTCACTTGAGTTAATAGTAGTGTACAAACTTTTATGTTACATTTTACTCAATATAACTATTAGTGTACATGCCTTAGTGCCCACAACATCAAATTTAACAAGATTTCATAATCATAATGACAATGCCTCATAAAACACATTCAATCATGCTTTTCACCCCAAAACGTATAAAACACTTTGAAAGAGGGGCTGTGAATACTCACCTTATAGCAACGCTCCGCAACGCAAAACAATACAATTCGAATCTCCGCACAACGACCTAACGCTTCCCTATCAAAGAGTAATACTCAAAACCGTCACTTATAGGTCTAATACTACTTAGAGGTGAATAAATCTTAAGCCCATAAGTGTCTATATATGTCCAATTATACAAAATGCCCATATGCTCATTAATATCGTAATTTATACCGAAAGTGATCTTATTATCCATCACATGATCATTATTTATAAAAATCAAAATTAAGTCCAGAATTTCTCTTCTGGACAGAAACTAATTGTCCTAAAAATGATCAGTTTTCAAAGGCTTCCAAAATGATCTAGTTTCCTATATTTTTAAATAAGATAAACTACTGAGTTATGGTCTTTGTGACCAAATTTCATGCCTTTTGGACATGTACATGTTGTCCAAATAATTCATGCAACACAATTTGTCACAACCGGTAAAACAGATTACACCATGTTAGTAAATCACTCATTTGAGGAGTTATACTCAGTGTTTTCTAGAATTTCCAGTTGGATTAGAATCATAACTCATAAAGGAAACTTTTGAGATAAGAATCACGGATTTTGAAGAAGTTATGAAGGAGGTATGACACTACAAAGTTGCATGCACAATTCTGTCATTAGCTGACAGATTGCACACTTAACTTTAATAAATTGATTAGTGCCTCAAAACATCATATTTTTGCATGAAACCGGATCCATATGAATAATAACTCATAAAATGAAGTTAAGAAGAATCATGCATTAAAGACAAATAACAAAGGAGATACTAACACACAAAGTAGAGTTTAGCTGCTGGTGGTTTCACAGATTGCACACCTAAAGTATTTTAGGTGTTTGGAGGGTCAAAACTCCATATTTTTAAGTGATTCTACTTGCAAACTGAAGATAACTCATAAATATAACTCTCAAAAGAAAAATCATCCTTTTTCATTGAGTTTTGAAAGAGATATGGCCATTTGAACATGCATGCACAAATCTGTCAGCTTTGGACAGATTGCACACTCATTTTGTTTTGAAGAGTTGAAACCTCAAATAACCATATTTTTGAATGAAATCAGATGCATATGAAAGGTAACTCATTAAGATAACTTCCAGAAGAAAAATCAAGTGATTTGGAGGAATATTCAAAGAGTTATGGTCGTTCAAAGTAGGGTTTACCTACTGTTGAACTTCCAGATGCACATGCATCTTGTTATGAGCATTTGGGGGGTCAAAACTCAATGTTTTTGAGTGAGACCACTTGGATTAGAACCCCAACTCACTAAATAAACTTGTAGAAAGAAGATTCATGATATTTGAACATAAAAATTGTAAGAAATTGACGATTTACACACATGCATGAATCTGCCAGAACCAAAATAACCATTTTTGTTCAAGAACACATAAAATCATGATTTTTCCCCTATTCTCTTGAGTTTTATTTGTGTAGGTCATAGATTATCACCATTTTATAAACATTTTACATGTTTTGGTGTAAAATCTCTCCACAAACTCAGAATTTTTGGATATTAGAAGAAGTAGCTAAAAAAATGTAAGAAAAGTGGGGTTTTCACCCAAAAATGGTAAGAAAATGAGGGTAAAGTTGTTACCTTGTTTGGATGATGATTAGAGCTTCTAAATCCTTGTATGAACTTGATCTTGATGATGATTTGAAAGGAGAAATGGCTGGAGTTTTTGTTTTAGAGAGGGAGAAAATGTCTCTTCACTTCTAGAGAGAGAGAGGTGATAGCAAATTTTGAATTTTGAACATGCAAAATGAGGAGAAAAATGAAAAAAAATGTATTTATATGGGGGTTTAGAGAGGAGGCCGGCCATGGGGGCCCACTCCTCTCAAAATCATATATTTGTTTTATAAATAAAATAGAACTCAAGCCCAATTAAGAATACAATGTCATTTTCTCAATTTTTGGCCCTTTTTCCTCAAAATGTAAGCCCAAAAGTGATAAAATTCTATAAAAATAGAAGTTTTATATTTGAAACATTAAAACTATATATTTTATATACATTGCGTATAAATTAGAGCATTTGGCACTGTATTGGAAGTTTCGGACCGTTACGGGTCGGAACCGGACATTTTAAGCGACTACCGGAAATGCTAGGGGTTTTTCGGCCATTCTAAACCAACTATTTCTTAATCTTAAAATTTAAACTATATAAACACTAATAAACTTAATAGAAGCTAACCTGAAAGCTCGAATTTTGACAGTTATCACAGTCTTCCCCCGTTAAAGAAATTTCGTCCCGAAATTTAAGAAGTGGCTTTCTCCGGGGTGTTCGTGAATAAGCTGGGATATTTTTGCTTCATCAAATCTTCACGTTCCCAGGTATATTCTGGACCATGTTTCGCATTCCAACGGACCTTAATAATAGGGATTTTACTGCGCCTTAACCGTTTAACTTGTCGGTCCAAAACCTCAACTGGTTCTTCAACGAAGTTTAACCGATCGTTAATCTGAACGTCGTCTATGGGTAACATCAACGTTTCATCTGCTAGGCATTTCTTTATATTCGACACATGAAATGTGTCGTGGATTGCGCTTAGATTTTGCGGTAACTTCAACTTGTACGCCACTGGTCCGATTCTTTCGAGTATTTCGAATGGACCAATGTATCTGGGACCCAGCTCGCCTCTCTTCCTGAAGCGTACCAGTCCCTTCCATGGGGACACTTTTAATAGCACTTTATCTCCCACTTGAAACTCCAACGACTTTCTCCGATTATCCGCATAACTTTTCTGACGGTCTCTTGCTGTCTTGAGTCTTTCTTTGATGATTGAGATCTTATCAGTGGTTTCCTGGATAATATCAGGCGTTGTCAGCTATCTATCTCCGACTTCTACCCAGCTAAGCGGGGATCTGCACTTACGTCCGTATAGAGCTTCGTACGGTGCACATTGTATGCTGGTATGATAGTTGTTGTTATAGGAGAATTCAACAAGTGGCAGGTGGGTATCAAAACTTCCACCGAAATCTATTGCGCAAGCCCGTAACATATCCTCTAGTGTTTGAATAGTTCTTTCCGATTGTCCATCCGTTTGAGGATGATAGGCGGGGCTATAATCCAAACGTGTACCCAATGCCTTTTGGAGTGATTGCCAAAAACGCGATGTAAATCGTGTATCTCTGTCCGAAATAATTGAAATAGGCACACCATGACGTGTAACTATTTCATTAATATAGATTTGCGCACGCCTTTCCATACTGAAATCTTCGCGAATGGGGATGAAATGAGCCGATTTGGTAAATCGGTCTACTATAACCCATATTGTGTCGTGCCCCTTTCCAGTTCTGGGTAATTTAGTTACGAAATCCATTGTTATTTGCTCCCACTTCCACTGTGGTATTTCAGGTTGTTGGAGTAAACCAGATGGTTTCTGATGTTCAGCCTTTATCTTAGCACAAGTCACGCACTTGCTTACGAATACAGCAACATCTTTCTTCATTCCTGGCCACCAATAATACTCCTTCAAATCCTTATAGATTTTATCTGCTCGTGGGTGAATCGAATATCTGGATCGATGGGCTTCATCCAAAATGGTTGACCGTAGATCACCAACCTTCGGTACCCATGCTTTATTCTTGAAGTAATACACACCATCCTCTTGCATTTCAATTTCTTTCTCTAAATGTTGCAAGGTTTCATTCTTCCTACTTTCTTCTTTTAAAACATCTCTTTGTGCTTCAATAATTTGAGTTTTTAAACTCGTCTGGACCATTACTCCCATAGCACATACTCTTGTTGGTTTTACTCTTTCCTTTCGGCTTAACGCGTCGGCTACCACATTAGCTTTTCCCGGATGGTACTTTATTTCACAGTCGTAGTCACTAAGTAGTTCCACCAATCTTCTCTGCCTCATACTGAGCATTTTCTGGTCAAGGATGTGTTGGAGGCTTTTATGATCAGTGAAAATGGTGCACTTGGTGCCGTATAGGTAGTGTCTCCAGATTTTGAGTGCGAACACCACCGCCCCTAATTCCAAATCATGAGTGGTGTAATTCTTCTCGTGAATCTTTAGTTGTCTCGAAGCGTATGCAATAACTTTGTCTTTTTGCATTAACACGCAGCCCATTCCCTGATGTGAAGCATCACAGTAGACTACGAAGTTTTCGACTCCTTCAGGTAGAGCCAGAATTGGTGCGTTGCATAACTTGTGTTTGAGCGTCTGGAAGGCTTCTTCTTGTTTCTCTCGCCAAATAAACTTTTTATCTTTTTGTGTTAGAGTCGTTAGTGGTTGCGCGATCTTAGAGAAATTCTCGATAAATCGCCGGTAATAACCTGCCAATCCCAGAAATTGTCGGATCTCGGTCGGTGTCTTTGGGGCTTCCCATTTCTTAATGGCCTCAATCTTAGCTGGATCAACTTGGATCCCCTTTTCATTCACCACATGGCCAAGAAAGTGTACCTCACGAATCCAGAATTCACATTTAGAGAATTTCGCGTACAACCTCTCGTCTCTGAGCAATTCCAATATCAACTTCAAGTGTTGCTCATGCTCCTTTTTGTCTCGAGAATAAATGAGTATATCATCTATAAATACGATCATGAATTTGGCTAGGTATGGTCGACATACTCTATTCATCAAATCCATGAAGACTGCCGGTGCGTTTGTTAGACCAAATGGCATGACTAGGAACTCGTAGTGACCGTATCGAGTCCTAAAGGCCGTCTTGGGGATATCTTCTTCTCGCACTCTCATTTGATGATATCCAGACCTAAGATCGATCTTCGAGAAGTACGTTGCACCTTGAAGTTGGTCAAACAAATCATCAATCCGGGGAAGGGGGTATCGGTTCTTAATTGTCAACTTGTTGAGTTCCCTATAATCGATACACATTCGAAAAGATCCATCTTTCTTTTTAACAAATAAGATTGGAGCTCCCCAAGGTGAAGAGCTGGGTCTGATGAATCCCTTATCGAGTAACTCCTGAAGTTGTTCTGACAGTTCCTGCATCTCAGATGGCGCTAACCGGTATGGTGATTTCACCACGGGCGCAGCTCCAGGAATTAAATCGATGTGAAATTCAACTTGTCTTGGCGGGGGTATTCCAGGCAAGTCATCTGGGAATACTTCGGGAAAGTCCCGAACTATAGGAATATCTTGAACGCGTTTTTCTTCGACTTTTCTTATTCTTAACGTGAGCTAGAAAGACAATACCGTCCTTTCTCAAATGCTTTCGCATTTTCATACACGTTACTATTTTAACACTCCTTCTAGTTTTCTCGCCGTGTACTTCGAGTTTTCCCCCTTCGGGTAACGGAACTCGAATGATCTTTTTGGAACAACAAATTTCAGCTCGGTTTTTAGACAACCAATCCATACCCACGATTATGTCGAAACTTCCCAATTTAATTGGTATTAGATCTATACTAAAATCTCTATTGGCCAAACTTAAGGTGCAGTTCATTAATATGTCTTTAGCCCTACATTCTTGTCCGTTGGCATATTCAATGACATATATTTCTTTCAATTTTTGAGGTTTTAAATTTATCTTTGATCTAAATTCTGTCGCCACAAAACTCCTATCTGCTCCAGAATCAAATAGTACAGACGCATAATGATTATTCAGAAGAAACGTACCTGTAACAACATCTGGGTTTTGCCTTGCTTCCTCTGCTCCAATCTCAAACACTCGACCTCTTGCCGGACCTCCTTGATTTCCTCGGTTGGCCGGTCTTGCTTGATGAGTGTTCGGTCTCTGATTCCATCGTGGACATGTATTCCGAAAGTGATCCGGGCTTCCACACTCAAAACATGCCCGCCTTCCCCGTGCTCCCGCAATCCTTGGCATAATGACCTCCTTTGTTGCATTTTTGACGGATAATACATTGTCCGGTATGTCGTCTATTGCATTTGTCACATTTGGGATAAGGTCCTTTCCCTTTCTGCAGGTTGAGTTTGAATTCCGTAGTTACCTGTAGTTCTTTGTTCCTTGCTTGTCCTTTTTCCAAACTGCTTTCTCATTGGTTCATCCAGTTTTCTCTTCCCTTGTGCCTTATCCCTTACAAACAATCCCGAGCGAGTAGCATTGTTTGTGAGTCTGGTTGCCGAACTTATTGCCTCTTGTAGAGTTTTTGGGTTTGCTGAGGTAACATCCCCGCGTATCTCCGGAGATAATCCCCAAATATACCTATCAACGCGGTTCTCTTCAGGCGTTACCAGATGCGGTACCATTTTTGCCAATTCATGAAATCGGGCTGTGTAGGAGTCGATATCATTCCCTCTCATTTCATGATTCCACAATTCCGCTTCCAGCTTCTGAATTTCGCTTCTTGGGCAGTATTCTTCTTTCAACATTTTCTTGAAATCCTCCCACGTAAGACTGTTAGCAGCTTCTCGACCACGGGTTTGTACTTGTATATTCCACCATGTTAACGCTCGTCCTTGTAATAAGCATGTAGCAAACTCTACCTTCTTACCTTCGGTACATTTGCTAATATGGAGCACAGACTCCATGCTCTCTATCCAAGTTAATAATCCCACGGCTCCCTCAGTTCCATGAAATTCTTTAGGGTTACAGCTCCTAAAGGATTTATATGTACATTCTCTGTTTCCAGACCCTTGACTGTTGTTTTGATTATTGTTCAGGCCAGCTGCCACTTGACTAACAATGTTCGGAAGTGCAGCCATGAGTTGTTCGGACACAAGTGTCGCAACTTCGGAATTCTCTCTTCTTGGAGGCATTGTTCTAAACACGATTTTAAATTGAGTTTTAGTCAATTTTGTGTTACAATGGCCATTATAAATCTACTTACTAAATCATACACATCTTATAACATACATCCAATACTACTCACGAACACATACATTTCAAAACAACATGAGATAAATAGATAACTTACATAATTATCAAAAATAAACCAAAGTAATTCAAACATAAGTTTTAAAGTAGAACCCGAATAACATAAAATTGTTTAATCTTAAACATCTAGGCTACAAGCCTCAAAAGCAAATATGGTCCTCCAAAAGATTCTTAATAACAGAAGTTCCCTAATGGATCATTACCCAAATCAATACTCCTATCATCACCATCAGTGCTCCTAATGCCCAAAACAGATACGTGTACAGCCTCCGAGTAGCCCTCCCGGCCTCATGTGCGATCACCCTGATCTCCGTACTGATCTCGTCTTGAGTGTGCAAGACTGTAAGAATGCTTTCTAAGGCCTGCTTAAACTCTTCTAGTCTATCTCGCTGTACCTGTATCTGAACCTCCAATCCTGTGACCCAGAGGTTCTCGGTTGCCGTCATCCCTTGAGGCTGCGGCTCTGGAACTCTCACGGCCGGAGACGGAGGCGTCACGCTTCGCGATCGATATCGCGATCCAGCTGGTTCGCCCGACGGGTCGGACGGAACCGTGAATACCACCCTTCGGCCAGGGAGGACACGCTTTCGGGCTGTCCAAATAGTCCTAGGTCCGCGTGACGGTCCAGCCACATCGACCGGAGGTGGCGCAGGTACAGAAGTCTCCACAGAAGTCTCTCGGGTGGCCGCGTCACTTTCCTCAGACGGATCACTCTCTTCAAGCATGGGCTGGTTCCTCCTAGGGAGGCTAGTAAAGTACCCGGATTCGTCGGGGGAGTGATCGGGAGTGGAAGAAGAGCTAGACATTTTAAACTGCGGCAGTAACAAATTTAATTACTAAATGCACTTTAGTAAAAAAAAAAAATTAAAATACTTATGCAAACTCACACTTATGACCATGCTTTCCATTTGGGCAAGAAGTTCCCAATATAATTGTTCCATGTCTCCCCTATACATATTGAATTAGACTTAGGTGATCAGGCTTTGCCTAATATCAATATGCTATTTTGTTCTTACTAATCGTACTGCATGTACAAGACTTTCAGGACATGTAATCCTAAGGAATTCCATGGAACTAAAGGAGCTGATGCATTACTGACATTGATTGAGAATATGGAGTCCGTTCTCCACATCAACAAGTGCACTGAAGGAAATAAAGTGTAGTTTGCCACCTGTCTGCTACAAGGACGAGCATTGAGCTGGTGGAACACCCAAGTGCAAACCCGAGGCCGAGAAGCAGCCAACAGTCTTACTTGGAAGGAATTCAAAAAGATGCTCAAAGAGGAATACTACCGAGGAGCGATATCTAGAAGTTGGAAGCGGAGCTATGGAATCATGAAATGAAGGGAAATGACATGGATTCTTACTTTGCTCGTTTCCATGAACTGGAAAAGGTGGTACCACATTTGGTGACGCTTGAGGAAAATCGAGTCGACATGTATGTCTGGGGTTTATCTCCTGAAATAGCGCGGACGTTCCTTCGGCAAACCCAAAAACCCTTCAAGAAGCAGTGACTTCGGCAACCTGACTCACCAATAATGCTAATCGTTCGGGAATGTTTGCTAAACACAAAGCTCAAGGTAAGAGAAATATGGAGGAACCAACAAGAAGGCAATCTGGAGGAAGAACGGGTAAAAATCTGAAGATGACAGGGAACTATGGGATTCAGACTCAACCAGCAGAGAAAGAGAAAAGAGCATACCCTATGTGCGATAAATGTAACAAACAGCATGTTGGAATGTCACACCCCGCTAAAGCGGAAACACGAGGCGTGATAGCGCAAGATTTCATAACAATAGGATAAAAACAACACCAACCATCCATTCAAATAAACAACAGTTTAAGTTTAAAATTTTACATTTTGCATCAATTACAAGTTCTAACAAAAACAAAATAAACCAAGTGTTTCAACTAAACAGTTTTCAAATAAACAAGATGGTTGATGTCGACGCGCCCACATAAAAGAAAGATTCGGTTAATATTTTCTTACCCCTGAAAAGCATGATAAAAACAAGGTCAACTACAAAGAGTTGGTGAGTTCACAGGTTTTCAATATTTCAAAAATAATCAATTGTGTGAGTGAATATGAGCAAAATAAATTTTTGGCACTTATTGATATCTTAAAACGTTAAGGCATTATGTACTCTAATTTTTGTATATAAAGAGCCACCACTAAACCTTTCGACCACAAAACAATATTTTTAATTCTACCTTAGCGGTGGAACTAAAACCCCACATATGTAGAACCTTCGTTTTTATAGGTATAGTGCACCCCTACCTGTAGTTTCTAGGTGGGATTGCTATCCACACCCCTACTTTGTCGGTTTTTAGGTGGGATTGTCCGTCCAAATAGCGCTATCCACAAATACCCTCGGCTCCTCACTTGAGTTAATAGTAGTGTACAAACTTTTATGTTACATTTTACTCAATATAACTATTAGTGTACATGCCTTAGTGCCCACAACATCAAATTTAACAAGATTTCATAATCATAATGACAATGGCTCATAAAACACATTCAATCATGCTTTTCACCCCAAAACGTATAAAACACTTTGAAAGAGGGGCTGTGAATACTCACCTTATAGCAACGCTCCGCAACGCAAAACAATACAATTCAAATCTCCGCACAACGACCTAACGCTTCCCTATCAAAGAGTAATACTCAAAACCGTCACTTATAGGTCTAATACTACTTAGAGGTGAATAAATCTTAAGCCCATAAGTGTCTACATATGTCCAATTATACAAAATGCCCATATGCTCATTAATATCGTAATTTATACCGAAAGTGATCTTATTATCCATCACATGATCATTATTTATAAAAATCAATTAAGTCCAGAATTTCTCATTAATATCGTAATTTCAAGGGCTTCCAAAATGATCTAGTTTCCTATATTTCTATATAAGATAAATTACTGAGTTATGGTCTTTGTGACCAAATTTCATGCCTTTTGGACATGTACATGTTGTCCAAATAATTCATGCAACACAATATGTCACAACCGGTAAAACAGATTACACCATGTTAGTAAATCACTCATTTGAGGAGTTATACTCAGTGTTTTCTAGAATTTCCAGTTGGATTAGAATCATAACTCATAAAGGAAACTTTTGAGATAAGAATCACGGATTTTGAAGAAGTTATGAAGGAGGTATGACACTACAAAGTTGCATGCACAATTCTGTCATTAGCTGACAGATTGCACACTTAATTTTAATAAATTGATTAGTGCCTCAAAACATCATATTTTTGCATGAAACTGGATCCATATGAATACTAACTCATAAAATGAAGTTCTAGAAGAAGAATCATGCATTAAAGACAAATAACAAAGGAGATACTAACACACAAAGTAGAGTTTAGCTGCTGGTGGTTTCACAGATTGCACACCTAAAGTATTTTAGGTGTTTGGAAGGTCAAAACTCTATATTTTTAAGTGATTCCACTTGAAAACTGAAGATAACTCATAAATATAACTCTCAAAAGAAAAATCGTCCTTTTTCATTGAGTTTTGAAAGAGATATGGCCATTTGAACATGCATGCACAAATCTGTCAGCTTTGGACAGATTGCACACTCATTTTGTTTTGAAGAGTTGAAACCTCAAATAACCATATTTTTTAATGAAATCAGATGCATATGAAAGGTAACTCATTAAGATAACTTCCAGAAGAAAAATCAAGTGATTTGGAGGAATACCCCACATATGTAGAACCTTCGTTTTTAAGTATCGTGCACCCCTACCTGTAGTTTCTAGGTGGGATTGCTATCCACACCCCTACTTATCGGTTTTTAGGTGGGATTGTCCGTCCAAATAGCGCTACCCACAAATACCCTCGGCTCCTCACTTGAGTTAATAGTAGTGTACAAACTTTTATGTTACATTTTACTCAATATAACTATTAGTGTACATGCCTTAGTGATTGCACACTCATTTTGTTTTGAAGAGTTGAAACCTCAAATAACCATATTTTTGAATGAAATCAGATGCATATGAAAGGTAACTCATTAAGCTAACTTCCAGAAGAAAAATCAAGTGATTTGGAGGAATATTCAAAGAGTTATGGTCGTTCAAAGTAGGGTTTACCTACTGTTGAACTTCCAGATGCACATGCATCTTGTTATGAGCATTTGGGGGGTCAAAACTCAATGTTTTTGAGTGAGACCACTTGGATTAGAACCCCAAGTCAATAAATAAACTTGTAGAAAGAAGATTCATGATATTTGAACATAAAAATTGTAAGAAATTGACGATTTACACACATGCATGAATCTGCCAGAACCAAAATAACCATTTTTGTTCAAGAACACATAAAATCATGATTTTTCCCCTATTCTCTTGAGTTTTATTTGTGTAGGTCATAGATTATCACCATTTTATAAACATTTTACATGTTTTGGTGTAAAATCTCTCCACAAACTCAGAATTTTTGGATATTAGAAGAAGTAGCTAAAAAATGTAAGAAAAGTGGGGTTTTCACCCAAAAATGGTAAGAAAATGAGGGTAAAGTTGTTACCTTGTTTGGATGATGATTAGAGCTTCTAAATCCTTGTATGAAATTGATCTT
Source organism: Silybum marianum (assembly GCA_036898165.1). Taxonomy (NCBI): domain Eukaryota; kingdom Viridiplantae; phylum Streptophyta; class Magnoliopsida; order Asterales; family Asteraceae; genus Silybum; species Silybum marianum. Next base: position 26,040,181 of record CM072528.1, on the reverse strand, counting down.
GATGATGATTTGAAAGGAGAAATGGCTGGAGTTTTTGTTTTAGAGAGGGAGAAAATGTCTCTTCACTTCTAGAGAGAGAGAGGTGAGAGCAAATTTTGAATTTTGAACATGCAAAATGAGGAGAAAAATGAAAAAAAATGTATTTATATGGGGGTTTAGAGAGGAGGCCGGCCATGGGGGCCCACTCCTCTCAAAATCATATATTTGTTTTATAAATAAAATAGAACTCAAGGCCAATTAAGAATACAATGTCATTTTCTCAATTTTTGGCCCTTTTTCCTCAAAATGTAAGCCCAAAAGTGATAAAATTCTATAAAAATAGAAGTTTTATATTTGAAACATTAAAACTATATATTTTATATACATTGGGTATAAATTAGAGCATTTGGCACTGTATTGGAAGTTTCGGACCGTTACGGGTCGGAACCGGACATTTTAAGCGACTACCGGAAATGCTAGGGGTTTTTCGGCCATTCTAAACCAACTATTTCTTATTCTTAAAATTTAAACTATATAAACACTAATAAACTTAATAGAAGCTAACCTGAAAGCTCGAATTTTGACAGTTGTCACATGGAAGATGCATTATTTGTCAGAAATGAAATAGAGGAGGCCATTTCACCAACGATTGTAAGAGTGTAGGAAGACAGACATGTTTTGAGTGTGGACGTCCAGATCACTTCCCTGTCCAAAATGGAATTAAAGACCGAACACTAACCAAGTATGACCAGCCAATCAAGGAAATCAAGGAGGTCAGGCAAGAGGTTAAGTGTTCGAGATTGGAGATGAAGAGGCAAGGAAAAATCCAGATGTAGTCATAGGTATGTTTCTTCTGAACAACCATCACGCATCTGTTTTATTTGATTCTGGAGCAGATAGGATTTATGTGTCCTTAGATTTTAGACTAAAGATAAATCTAAGACCTCAAAAGTTGAAAGAAGTATATGTCATTGAATATGCCAACGGACAGGAAAGTTGGGTCAAGGACGTAATAATGAACTTCACCTTAAACTTGGCTAATAGAGACTTCAGTATAGATCTAATCCCGATTAAGTTAGAATTGTGTCAAGCATGAAGATGCGAAAGTACCTAATGAAAGACTGCAGTGCATTTTTGGCCCACGTTGTGAATAAGGAGGTCGAAGAGAAGCGCATTCAAGATATTCCTATAGTTGGAGAATTTCCCAAAGTTTTCCAAGATGAGTTACCTGGATTGCCCCCACCCAGACAAGTCGAGTTCCACATTATTCTAATCTAGGGAGCTGCTCCTGTAGCAAAATGACCATATCAATTAGCACCGTTGGAAATGCAAGAACTATCAGAACAACTTCAAGAACTACTCGATAAAGGGTTCATTAGGCCTAGCTCTTCACCCTAGGGAGCTCCAGTTTTATTTGTTAAAAAGAAGGATGCATCTTTCCGAATGTGTATTGATTATAGGGAACTCAATAAGTTGACTGTCAAGAACCGATACCCCCGTCCTCGAATTGATGACTTATTTGATCAACTTCAAGGTGCTATGTATTTCTCAAAGATCGATCTTCGATCGGGATATCATCAAATGAGAGTTCGTGAAGAAGATATTTCTAAGACAGCGTTTAGAACTTGTTATGGTCATTACGAGTTCCTAGTTATGCCTTTTGGGCTAACAAACGTACTAGCAGTCTTCATGGATTTAATGAATAGAGTATGTCGATCGTACCTAGACAAGTTCGTGATCGTGTGTATATATAATATAATCATGTATTCTCGACACAAGAAGGAGCATGAGCAACATTTAAAGTTGATACCAGAATTGCTCAGAAACTAAAAGTTGTACGCCAAATTCTCCAAATTCGAATTCTGGATTTGCGAAGTGCACTTTCTTGACCATGTAGTAAATGAAAAGGGATTCATGTTGATCCAACTAAGATTGAGGCCATTAAGAAATGGGAAGCCCCGAAGACACCAACCGAGATCCATCAATTTCTTGGGTTGGCAGGCTATTACCGGTGAATTATCGCGAATTTTTCCCAGATCGCGCAACCACTGACGACTCTAACTCAAAAGGACAAAAAGTTTATTTGGGGAGAGAAACAAGAGGAAGCATTTTAGACACTCAAACACAAGTTATGCAATGCATCGATTCTGGCTCTACAAGAGGGAGTGGATAACTTTGTAGTTTATTGTGAATGCAAAGATTGGGATGCGTACTGATGCAAAAAGCCAAAGTTATCGCATATGCATCAAGGCAAATTAAGGTTCACGAGAAGAATTTCACGACCCATGATTTGGAGTTAGGAGCGGTGGTGTTCGCACTCAAAATCTGGAGACACTATTTTTACGACATTAAGTGCACCATTTTCACCGACCACAAAAGCCTTCAACACATTCTTGATCAGAAAATGTTGAATATGAGGCAAAGAAGACGGGTTGAGTTGCTTAGTGATTATGATTGTGAAATAAAGTACCACCCAGGGAAGGCTAATGTAGTAGCGGATGCATTAAGCAGGAAAGAAAAGGTAAAGCCGACGAGAGCACGAGCTATTTGAATGATGGTTCAAAGGAGTTTAAAGACTCAAATTCTTGAAGCGCAAAAAGAAGCTTTAAAAGAAGAGAACTTGAAGCAAGAGACCCTGCATCGCTTAGAGAAAGATTTGAGTTTCGATCAGACGGAGTGCATTTCTTTAAGAACAGAGTTTGGGTACCAAACGTTGGTAATCTACGATCAACCATCTTGGGTGAAGCCCATCGATCAAGGTATTCGATTCATCCAGGATCAGATAAAATGTATAAGGATTTGAAGGAGTATTATTGGTGGCCAGGAATGAAGAAAGATATTGGTTTGTTTGTAAGCAAGTCTCTGACTTGTGCTAAGGTAAAGGCCGAACATCAGAAACCATCTGGTCTACTTCAACAACCTGAAATACCTCAATGGAAATGGGAGCAAATAACCATGGATTTCGTAACTCAGATACCTAGAACTGGAAAGGGGCACAATACTATATTGGTTATAGTAGACCGACTTACGAAATCGGCTCATTTCATTCCCATTCGTAAAGATTTCAGTATGGAAAAGCGTGCACAAATCTACGTCAATGAGATAGTTACACGTCATGGTGTGCCTATTTCCATTATTTCGGATAGAGATACACGATTTACGTCTCGATTTTGGCAGTTTCTTCAAAAGGCACTGGGTACGCATTTGGATTATAGCACTGCGTATCGTCCTTAGACGGATGGACAGTCGGAAAGAACTATCCAGACGCTAGAGGATATGTTACGGGCATGCGCAATAGATTTCGGTGGAAGTTGGGATACCCATCTGCCACTTGTTGAATCTCTATACGGGCGTGAATGTAGATCGCCGCTTAGCTGGGTAGAAATTGGTGATAGACAGCTGACTACGCTCGATATTATTCAAGAAACCACTGACAAGATCTCAACCATCAAAGAAAGACTTAAGACAGCAAGAGATCATCAGAAGAGTTATGCGGATAATAGGAGAAAGCCATTAGAATTCCAAGTAGGTGATAAAGTGCTTCTGAAAGTATCACCATGGAAGGGACTAGTACGCTTCAAGATGAGAGGCAAGTTGGGTCCCACATACATTGGTCCATTTGAAATACTCGAAAGATTTGATGAAGCATAAGTATCTGCGCCTGTTCGAAAACGCCCCGGATAAAGCTAGTTCTTAAATTTCGGGACGAAATTTCTCAAACGGGGGGAGACTGTGACAACTGTCAAATTTGAGCTTCCAATTTGTTTTTATTAAGTTTATTAGTTTTATTAGAGTTAAGTTATAAGAATAAGAGTTAGTTAGATTAGATCAACCGAAATATTTCTAGAGTTTCCGGTAGCTGCTTAGAAAATCCGGTTCCGACCTGTAACTGGCCGAAACATCCTATACAGTGCAAAATGCTCTAACTTATACCCAATGTATATAAAATATATATTTTTAGTATTTAAAATATAAAATTTCTATTTTTATAGAATTTAATCACTTTTGGACTTACATTTTGAGGAAAAAGGCCAAAATTGAGAAAAATTACATTTTAATTTCATTTTTGGGCTTGAGTTTAATTTTTTTTTTTAATAATTGAGTTTGAGTGGGACCCATGTACATGGCTCGCCCTCCATATTTTTTATTCATTTCCTCCTCATTTGCATGATTAAAAATTTGAATTTCTCTCTTCTCTCTCTCTAAAACTCAAGGGTTTTCTTCAAAAAAAACCTCCTTTCTCCTTTAAGTTCTAGCCACCATTCACCAACAAATCCAACATTTTAACAAGATTTTTGAAGATTTTGAGTCTCCTTCATCATCCAAGTAAGTAATAACATCATTTTCTTCATTTTCTTACCATTTTTGGGTGAAAAACCCACTTGTTCTTGCATTTTAAGTCTTCTTCTTCTAACCTCTGAAATTTTCTGAGTTTATGGAGAGATTATACACCAAAAACATGTAAAAATGTTCATATAGTGGTGTAATCTATGACCCAAACAATAAAACTCAAGAAAATAGGTAAAAAAATCATGATTTTATGTGTTTTTGAACAACAATGGTGATTTTTGGTGCTGACAGATTTATTGCATGTGCATAAATCGTCCATTTCTTGCAAATAATATGTTCAAATATCATAAATCTTCTTCTAAAAGTTTATTTAGTGAGTTGGGGTTCTAATACAAGTGGTTTCACTCAAAAATATTGAGTTTTGACCCCCCAAATGCTCATAGCAATATGAATGTGCATCTGGAAGTTCAACAGTAGGTAAACCCTGCATTGAACGACCATAACTCTCGAAATAATCATCCAAATTACTTGATTTTTCTTCTAGAATTTATTTTAATGAGTTACCTTTTAAATGTCACTGGTTTCACTCAAAGATAGGGTGATTTGGGGTTTCAATTAATCAAAATAAAATGAGTGTGCAATCTGTCCAAATCTGACATATTTGTGCATGCATGTTCAAATGGTCATATCTCCTTCAAAACTCAATGAAAAGGGATGATTTTTCCTTTGAGAGTCAATTGTATGAGTTATCTTCCGTTTGCAAGTAGAATCACATGAAAATATGTACTTTTGACCCTCCAAACACCTAAAACATTTTAGGTGTGCAAATTGTGAAACCACCAGTAGGTAAACCCTACTTTGTATGTTAATATCTCTTTGAATATTTGTCCATAATGCATAATTCTTCTTCTGGAGTTTTTTTAGGAGTTAGGGTTCATATGAATCTGGTTTCATTCAAAAATATGAAGTTTTGAGGCACTAACCAATTTATTAAAGTTAAGGGGGCAATCTGTCAACTAATGACAAATGTGTGCATGCAACTTTGTGGTGCCATATCTTCCTCATCACTCATTCAAAATGCGTGATTTTTATCTTAAACGTTTCCTTTATGTGTTGTGTTTATAATACAACTAGAATTTCGGAAAAACATTTAGTAGAACTTCTCAAATGGTTATTTTACCAACAGGGTGTAATCTGCCCTTCTTGCTGTGATACATTGTTTTGTATGAATTATTTGAACCATTATTACATGTCCAAATTGCATGAAATTTCGTCACAATGACCTTAACTCAGTAATGTATCACATATAAAAAGATGAGAAACTATGTCATTTTGGATGTCACTGTAATTTGATCATCTTTAGCACTATTAGTTTCTGTCCAAAAGTGAACATTCTAGAATTGTTGATTTCATGAACTTTGATCACTTCAAAGATTATAACATTACTTTTTGGTATAATTTATATTATTAAAGAGCATATGTGCATTATGTATAATTGGACAATAGTAAACCAAGTTGGACATATAAGGACCTATAAGCAATCTCATAGTAACCGTTAGGTATATAAGTGTTACGACCCAAACAATCAAGATATCAATATATGAAAAGATTATAACAGAAGTGATAGTAGCCAAATGTAATTTTTATTGATTGAATGTACTGTATACAGAATATATCTTTACAAGGTATATGAAAACATTAGTTCTAACAATCTAACTAACTATCTATTTATACATACAAAAGAAAAACTAAAGTGACATAACAGTCATAACATCGATAAATTGGTTACGAACTCATTCGTAACTTCTTCGAAGTGTCTTCGTAACTTCTTCGAAGTGTCTTGTAACTTCTTCTAACCTCTTCGAAGTATCTTCTAACTTCTTCGCATCTTTTCTCTTTTAAGAACCCAGTTCCTTTTGAAGCTATTATGATATTTCTATCAATCTCCCCCTTAGCTTCAAAAGTTCAAATCATACTTCCAGAAATTCAGAATTTCTCTTACATCCTTCAGAATTAGTCTTCTGTATTCTAGTAAGGATTCAACAACTCTAATCATTTCTTTTGCAAGTATCTTGTACTTCTCCCAATCTTCATTGCTCAGATTCTTTGGTCTTCTATTCTGTCTTTTTACCAAACGATCTCTGATTGCCATGAGAGTTCCATTGCAACATTTGTGGAGTTCTTCAAATCTCACAAATAATAGTTCATGAAAGCATTTACAAACAAAGCCAGGATGATGAAGTACTAAAGTGCTCTTCTTCAAATTCTGAATATCTGGTAGACTTAAATTTGGTTTGCTTAAGTGTACTTGCTTCTTGTTTAGAACATAAGCAACCTAGAAATCAGTCTTTGAAGCCCAAATAAATTCTCTATATAATCCATCTCTAAGCACTGGAAAAGATTTTCTGAACTTGGTAATTGAGTCATGGAAGGGATAAAGACTTCTATATACTCTGAGAAGATCTCTGATGAACATTCTGAAAATCAGCTTCAGAAAAGGTAGAAATCTCACCATTTTGTCGCTCAACAGTAAAGAATGCATATTTGTAATTCTGTCTTGTCTTCAAATCAGCATTAATCACTTTGATCACAGGACTTCCTTTTCTTGCTTCATTGATTGGAATCTTTATCTTTCTAATGATGTCTGAGTACCATTGTTTCCAACCAAAAGACTTTTGAATCCAACAATCTATATAGTTGAATTTTTGCTCATATTCCATGAACATTTCTGGATGAAAATATTCAAGGAACATAGTATAAGCACTTTCTTCAATTCTTTGTACTTGTAGTTGTTCCTCTTCAGATATTTGCTTTTCAGGAACCAACTCTTCAGAAATATTTTCAAGAACTTCTTCCTTTTCCTTTTCTTTTTCCTTTTGTCTTTCTTCTGAACTTTCAACATTCAGAATGTACTTCTGAATTTCTTCCATATCTTGTCTCTTTGTATGAATCTTGAACTCATATGCATCACTTAGTAGATAATCTGCTCCTTTTATCTTGTTTACTCTCTTGTGACCAGCAAGATAACTCTTTCTCACAAATTCTCTAAAATGTGTATTCTTTCTTTGATTAGATAGACAATTTCTTCTTTGATGTCAGATTCTTCAATGAAATCTGTCATGTAGTTCAGAAACCATTGGAGTGAGGATGTAGAATACTTTGGAATATCAGAAACAACAAATGTCTTAGAGACTTCTTGAATAAGATACATGAACCCAATATCTGGATTAGTAAACAATCTCTTCAACCCAAATCTTTCAATATATATAGGTTCTAACAGATTTACTGTGTTAAGTCTGTATTCCAAAGCCAACTGAAAATCATGCTTTATGAGATTCCTTATGTATATTCCCAAGAATCTTCTAATCTCTGAGACTAACACAGATTCACCAGAATTAACACAAAAAGATAAGATTGCCAACTTATCTTGTAGTCTAAGCTTGTAAACATCAAACTGAGTAAATTCACACAGAGTACCATCTCTTCTTTCTGCTCCAAATCTGAATATAGTCAAATCATTCTGAACTGATTTTGATATGCATCTGACCTTCTTTATTAAAGTTGAATCATGAAAGTTCTGAACACCGTGATTCTGAATAAAGTTCTTCACTTGAGCAATATAATCATCAGACCATTCATCATTCAGAAAGTCTTCCAACTTTGCAAACTTCATACTTCTTTTGTACATGAAGCAATAAGTTTCTTCAAGAAGTATCAGACTGCTTTCTCCAGAAATAAGTATATTTTCTTTTTCAAACACTTGATCCAATACAGGTTCTTCAAGTATTGGAAGATGTATCTTAGGAATGATAATGCAAGGTCTGGTTCTAACTTCAAATCTTCTTGAGAAAGCAATTAAGATTTCATCAATAATTTCAACTCCTTCTAAATGAGTTAAGTCAAATTCTAATTCAACTTTTTCATCTGGTTGTTCAAGAAAATTTCTGAAGATAGAAAATCTGTTGTCCAAAAGTCTACACTCCAGACTTCTTGGATAATTCAGAAAGACATGCACCCAACATAATTGATTCAGAATGTCCCATAATCTTTCAGAAGCACTTCTGAACTCTTCACTCAGAAGTTGTTGAGGCTTCCAAATTACTAAATCCTTTATTTCATTTGAGCTTTCTCCCGTATTTACATCAATCATATCTTCTTCAAACATGATCACATCAGAAAGATCACTTGGTTCTCCAATAACATCTTCAAAAGCAAGGTATTCCCTTAGCATTTCTTCATTAGAATCTGGAATTATATCTGTGTTATCTGAGCCCAAGTTACCTTCAGAATCAAAAGACAACTTTTCTGTTTCATACCCTTCTTCTATCATTTCTTCAGAAGAATGATCATTTATCTCTTGTACCTCATGTTCTGCAGATAAAATATCTTCTATTGCTTCGGAGACTTTATTTTATTCTTCACCAACATTCTGAGTATCTTCAGAAGTCTTCTCAGAACTTTGAACTTGATTAGTTTCTGGTTCAGATACTCTCTGTCTTTTCTCCCCCTCTTGATTATCAGGATCCTGATCATCAAGACTCCTTTTAAAAGTATCTGATTGAGATCTGCATTCTAGAGCAGATAATCTTGTGCTTAAGTCTGATTGAGAACTCTGAATGGATGAAAGTTGATTGAGAATTTGAGAAATATCATCTTTAGTGGCATAAGCTTGCGAAGCAGAAGAAGAAGAAGGCTGAGAAGCTTTCAAAGAAGAAACAGAGGTAGCCACTTCAGAAAAAGCTGACAAAAGAGCTTCTTTAAACAAATGAAGATCATTAGAAGATTTGAGATGAAAGTCATTCAGCTTGTTAATCATATTTTCCCCATGTTGATCCAACCTAACCTCCAACACCTTTTTGGTAGAATCCGTCAAATCCTTGACGTCCTTCTGAATCTTTGCAAATTCAGAAGTACAGAGATCTTTGAATTCTATGAATTCAGAAGATGTGGGTAAGTTGCCAAGACCAACAGATGAACTTGTTTTCAGACCCTCAGAAGAAAGTTGGCCTGTATGAGCCACAAAGGCATCATGAACCACATTTGATTCTGTGAATGGAGCTTTTGTGATGTTCACCCCACCAGGACTTCCAACTAATCCTTGATATCCAAAAATTGGAATATCTATAATTGTTGATGCAATGTGACAAACACTTTGCTTAGGAACATCTGAAAGATGTGTGCTTGTGTGAATGGATGCCACATTAAGTGGTTCAGAAGGCTCAAAGTTGAGTGGACACTCAGACTCAATGTGCTCAAAACTGTGAAGGGGGGACATATATCCTTCATTTTCAACAAAAGGAACCTCCAATTGGGGTCCTAATGGATTATAAGCTGCTTGCCCCATATGTGTTGTTGAAACACCCTTCTGTTGAGAGATGGGTGAGTGGCTGGGGGGGTTAACCAAGGTTGCCATGGGCTCACTGGCTGTTTCAATATTATCCACCAAAGAGTGTGGAATAATAGTAGATGTGGGTGCCCGGCTTGTAACAGGTGGTTCACAGGTTTGTTTTTCTTGTACCTGTGTTCTCCCCTCACCAATTCTTTTTCTGACCCTTCTACCCTGTCTCTCATTCACAATTTTCCTCTTGACTCTTTGAGGTTGTTCTCCCCCTTGAACAGCCTCCCCCCTCTTTCTACTAATTCTAGACTCCCTTGCATGATCACCACTCTGGTTTGAATCAGGGGAAGGGACTACTGGTTGAGGTAATCCCATAGATTCTAAATTCTCACTCCCAATCCTAGTTTGTGTACTTACAAGTTCAAGTAAATGAGAAGGAAGTGGAACTGCATTTGGAAAAAAAAGTTTTGCATTTGGAGGCCTTAAGCTATCCATAGTGAAAATAGGAACATGTACCTCATGAGCTAGAACAGGGATGTTTGAGACAGCCTTCATTGCTCCTTTGATAAGTGTTTGAAGAAATCTCTGAAATGGTATATAGTTGAATGTAGACTTCTTCAAAATTGCAGATTTAAGATCATCAAACATGAGACTAGCATAATCATAGTGTTTGTTGAAGGCAACACCATGAAATATAATTCTCCCATTTGCTGAAGCTTGGTCTAAACTTGAGCTCTTCCCAGATAGACAGGTATTCAGAATGGAAAACAGGCAATACCAAATTGGAGGTAAACATTTTCTTCTAAAAGAGCTCAGAGCACTAAGGTTATCACAGTAACCCAAGCTCATAAAATCTGAGATCATCTCTGATGAGGATGGAATTGAGTCATAACAGGTTTTCCCAAGAACCTCATCTGGTTTTGGCAAATAGTGAAGGCTTCTAATGTCATCTACAGATATACAAACTTTGTAGGCATGAACATAAGATACAATTTCATCATCATTTTCATCCACCTCAGCATAATGCCAGAATTGTTGAAGATAAGAAGCAGGAACAGAGAATTTTCTTGAAAGGAGAGTGCGCAGGGGATGTTTCTTCAGAATTTTAATCAACATTACTTGATCGTCAATGAAGTCTTTGGATTTGAAGTTCAGTGCACAGTTGTTTCTTTTGATGTCAAGTAATTTCTCAGCAGGTACATAGAGTTTGGACAGGTCACCACTTTCAGCAGGAGTCTAGGATTCACTTTCAGCAACATTTGATTCAGAAACAACATCGATGGGTGTATTCTGTGTTTCCCCAATTTTAGCAGTTGTCGGGTTAGGGTTAGGGTTAATGATAGGGTTTGAAGGTCCGTCTTGATGAGTTGCAGTTGTGGCTGTGTCATGAAGCATTTGATCATCACTTAGTGGGATTTCCATTGATCCAACCATTAATTTTTGACGCACAATATTGAATGATGCATCACTGGATGATCCAGTGTTATCATTGGAACTCGAGGAAGTAGAAATCATGGTTATTGAAGTAGACATGATGTAGAAAGAACACAGATTGATAACTGAAAGATGATGAATAAACACATAAAGATTTCTCAGAGTAAATTTGCTAAAAGAAAGAAGATGATGAAGAATCCATTGATTTATACGATCGGATAAACGTGGAAGGACACGTGGCCAAAAAGTAAATGTGATTAGAGTAGTAATCATCATTTATTAAGAGAAATGAACCGTTTAAGAGAAATCCAATGAAATTAAAACACGTGGCACACGCTTAAATGAAAAAATCAACGGGAAGTTTTAGTTCTGAGAACAAGTTCAAAAACTTCAGAAGTTGTTCAGAACTTCTGAGAAAAAAATTCAGAAGTCTGAAAGAAAGAATTCAGAAGAACCGCAGAATTTTTAAGGAAAGTTCAGAACTAAACTTGAGTCATCTTAGAAGACAAAAAATCATTTAAAAATATAAACTTCTGAAAAATATAAAACATTTTGAGAATTCAGAAGTAGATTTGAACAAATAGAAAACTGTTTTAATCTAAGGAAGCTTGTTCAGACTTCTTAGATATAAAGTGCAAAGACTTTATTTCACCAATGCAGAGTTGTTATGTAGGAAAGGGTAGTTAAAAATAATTGAAATTAATAACACTCCCCCTTGAATCACTAGCAATTATGATTCTCCCCCTTGATTATTGCAACTTTATCAAAGAATCAATCAAATATTAGAGAAATGAAAAAAAATGAAAATTATTAAAATACAATCAACCTAGTTACTGAAGAGATATACATCTGAGTTTGAAAATTACAAAAATCTGAATGATAAACTTCAGAATATACAAAGTAATTCTGAAGAGCAAAGTATTCAGAATTTGATAAAAAAAAAAATTCAGAATGTAACATTCTAGAGTATAGGTGATGTATAATACTTACATAGACATGTTCATCATGCCCAATTTACTTACCAAGAAGTTAAATCGTTTTTCATCAAGTGCTTTGGTAAATAAATCGGCTAGCCGATAACTGTTCGAACAAAAAACATTTCAATATTACCTTTTTCCACACGATCTTTGATAAAATGATATCTTACATCAATGTGCTTGGTTTTTGAATCTTTGAGAACAGATTGGCAGTGATGGCTATGGCACTCTTTGAATCACAATACAAAGGAATCTTTTTGAAAGTGTAACCATAGTCTTTTAGTTGAATTTGCATCCAGATCACTTGTGAACAACATATTGCAGCTGCTACATATTCAGCTTCTGCTGTAGAGGTAGAAACACAATTTTGTTTCTTTGAAGACCAGCTAACTAGTCTATCACCCGAAACCGACATGATCCGAAGTGCTTTTCTGTCTAATTTGCGGCCACCATGATCCGCATCCGTAAATGCCGTTAGTTCAAAACTAGAATCCTTAGAATACCAAAGTCCCAATGAAGGAGAACCTTTTAGGTATCTAAGTATTCTTTTTGCAGCTAGAAGGTGGGATTCCTTAGGATTAGCTTGATATCTGGCACAAATACATGTAGCAAACATTATATCTGGTCTACTAGCAGTTAAGTAAAGCAAAGATCCAATTATGCCTCTGTACTTTTTCTGATCAACAGATTTGCCATTTAAATCAGGTTCTAGCTTAGTTGCAGTGGCCATTGGAGTTTGAATACTTGAACAATCAGTCATGTCAAACTTCTTAAGTAAGTCAGAGACATACTTAGATTGATTAATGAATATGCCAGTGGGAAGTTGTTTAACTTGAAGACCAAGGAAAAATGTCAACTCTCCCATCATACTCATTTCAAATTCTGTTTGCATGATTTTCTCAAAATTTCTACAAAATTTTGGATTAGTAGAAGCAAATATAATATCATCTACATAGATTTGTATCAAAATCATATCATCACCCTCCTTTTTCAGAAATAAAGTTGTATCAACAGTACCTCTTTTGAATTTGGAATTCAGAAGGAAAGTTGTAAGAGTATCATACCATGCTCTTGGTGCTTGTTTAAGTCCATATAAGGCTTTGTCTAATATGTAAACATGATCTGGGAATTCTTTGCTTACAAAGCCTTCTAGTTGTTCAACATACACCTCTTCATGTAAAATACCATTCAGAAAAGCACATTTCACATCCATTTGAAATACCTTCATGTTTTTATGAGCAGCATAGGCAAGAAAAATTCTAATAGCCTCTAATCTGGCAACAGGAGCAAAGGTTTCATCATAATCAATTCCTTCTTGTTGACAATACCCCTTAGCTACAAGTCTTGCCTTGTTTCTTACAACAATTCCATTTTCATCCTTTTTATTTATGAACACCCATTTTGTGCCAATGACAGATTTACCTTTTGGCTTTGGTATCAATCTACAGACTTTGTTTCTTTCAAATTGATTTAACTCATCCTGCATGGCTAAAATCCAGTCTGGATCCTGAAGTGCCTCATATGGCTTTTTGGGTTCCATACTGCTTAAAAAATTAACATACAGACATTCATTTGCTGTTGCAGATCTAGTTTGAACACCTTTTGATGCATCTCCAATTATTTGATGAACTGGATGACTAGATGTCCATTTGTTCACATTTGGCAATGGTTGAACAGATGAAACATTATTCAGAGAATCATAATCATCAGTAATTGCTTGAGTTTCAGTATTATGATTGATGGCTGAATGTAAATCTGAAGACTCCCTCTCAAATGGAAAAATCTGAATTGGTTCAGAACTGTGAGGTTCATGGTCAGAAATAGGTTGATCTGGTTCAGAAAGAACTTGAATTGGTTCAGAAATTTCATTTTCAGAAGTTGGAAGTTCTGAATTTGAGGTAGAGAGTTGTGGTGCTGATGTATTTGAAATCTGTATTTCTGAAATGTCTTGATCATTTGAATTTCTGAGTAGAGAAGGATTTTGATAATCTGCAGAGACATTTACAGAAATATCAAATAAGTCTTGACATAAAGTATCTAAATTGGATTTAAGTAAAGTTTGAGATGCAGAAGTAGAGTTTGTGTGATTATGTTCTGAGTCCAAACTGTCAGAAGTTGGTTTATGTGCGAGTTCTGAACTGTTTTGTTCAGAAGTCATTGTTGGCTCATGAAATCTGACATTTGTCGTCTCAATGATTCTTTGAGTGCCTTTAATGAGTACTCTATAAGCTTTGGATCTTTGAGAGTAGCCAACAAAGATACCAGCTACACCTTTTGGTGCAAATTTGTCAAGATGTGGAGTATCATTCTTTAGAAAACACCTGCAACCAAAGATTTTAAAATAATCAATAGAGGGTTTTCTTTGTTTTAACAATTCATAAGGAGTTTTAAGAAATTTTCTGTTAAGAATGGTTCTGTTCTGAGTAAAACATGCAGTAGCAATTGCTTCTGCCCAAAGAGACAGAGGAAGTTCTGAATATGCAAGCATGGTTCTTGCAGCCTCTACCAAAGTTCTATTCTTTCTTTCAACTACCCCATTTTGTTGAGGAGTTCTTGCAGCGGAAAAATTATGAGAAATACCAACAGATTCCAAAAAATTCTGAAGTGTAGAATTAGTAAATTCTGTTCCATTGTCACTTCTGATCTTTTGAACTGGGAGTTGAAGAAGAATTTGAATTTTCTTCAGAAAGGGTATCAGTCTTTCAGAAGTATCAGATTTGAGTCTCAGAAATTCAATCCATGTATATCTTGTATATTCATCTACTATAACAAGAATGCATTTCTTTCCCCCCATGCTTTGAGTTTTCATTGGGCCACACAAATCCATATGTAGCATTTTAAGTGGAGCTTTGCATGAAGATAGCATTTTCAGAGGATGAGAACTTCTTTTGATCTTCCCTAGTTCACAAGCAGAACAAAGAGAGTTTTTTCAAATATGATCTTTGGTAGTCCTCTTACAGATTGTTGTTTGCCTAGTTCAGAAATGGCTTTGAAGTTCAGATGTGACATTCTTCTGTGCCAAAGCCAACTATCATTTTTCATTGATGTAGGCATATAACATACACCTTGTTGTTGACCAGTTGCAGTGAATGTTGCGGTGTAGATATCTCCATCTCTATAAGCAGTTAACTCATTCTTGTTTGTTGTACTCAGAACATGACAATAATCTATGTCAAAATTAACCTTGCAGTATTTGTCACAGAATTGACTAATACTGAAAAGATTATGTTTTAGTCCCTCAACATAGAAAACTTTCATTACTTTCACATCTCCTTTAATGAAAGTGCCATATCCTTTTACATATCCCTTTGTATTGTTTCCAAAACTAACTGTTCCTCCATATCTTTCATGATAATCAGTTAGTAGTTCTTTGAAAGGTGTCATGTGTCTTGAACATCCAGAATCTAAGACCCACACATGACATATCTGCAAAAGAGATTATTGAGTTTTAGGTACCCATTTCAGAATCGGTCCTTTGTGATTAGTATTAAAATTTGAAGTTCTGAAATTTTTCTTCAAATGTTTCAACTCAGAAGTTTGTTCAGAACTTTGAGATTTATCTTTATTTTTATTTCTTTGTTTATTTGAATTTGTCAATGTAGCCAAAAATTTCTGAAAAGATTTCATCAAATTTCTTTTGTTTGTTTTGGAGTTAAGAAGAAAATTAGGATGACCACAATTAATACAGTGAATATGATTCTTTAATGTATTTACAACAGTATTAGACATATAAGAATCAATAACATTTGATTTTTCAACAAAAATTCTTTTATTCACTTTCTTTGTTTTAGGTACATCATTCTTCTGTAAAAATGAAAAACTCTCTAATTTGTCAATCTTTGACAGTCTTTCATCTTTCTTTCTCCATACTAAAGTGGATAGCTCAGTAAAAGATAAGAAATGAGGATTAGTATAAGAAACTCTTTTGTTCACTTTAGGTTTAGCTTCAGATTTTGTATTAATTTTCTGAACTTCAGAGAGAGAGTTTGAGGATTGGCCTTGTTCAAAAATTTTAACTCTGGTGTTAAAGTCAGAAGATGTTACTGAATATGTTGTTGAGTTTGATGATATGTTTGTATTAGTAGGAGAAAAATCTGAATTCTGATATTCTGGGTTTAAAAACACAGAACCAAACAATTCTGAAGGTATCTTTGAAACTTCAGATTTTAATTTTTCTCCTTCAGTCATACATGATTGAGATTTATAAATCAAATTGCCATTTTTGTCAATGACTTGCACCATTTGATCATCATCATCTTCTGAATCAGAAACATTTATTAGATCTGAAAACTTATTATGAGTCATACTTGTTGCAAAAATATTTGAATTTTTTGTTGTTGTAGACTCATTATCAGATTTATCAAAAAATATATTGGAATTCTCATCAATATCGTCTGAGGATTCAATATCTGAGAATTCATTATATTTTTCTTCATGTTCAGATTTATTATCAGAAGTATCTTCTGAAATGTTTTCACAATTCGATTCAGAAGTAACTTCAGAAACAATTTCAGATTTAACAATTACTTCTGTTTTTTCTTCAGAAATAATATTTGATTCAGAAGATTTACAAACATTTGGAATTTTATTCATTTCTTCTGTTTCAGAGATACTTTCTGGTTCACCAGTTTTAAGAGGTGTTTCTTCTGAAAACAAAGTCTCTGATTTTATAAAAGAAATTTTTCAGGCAAAGAATGGTTTACAGGTTTGGAAATGATGCCAGTATTTGATTCATTGAAAATTTTCATTTTAGAATAATCATACAAGTTTGCAGGAGCCTTTTTTAGAATTTGACTGTCATTATATCCTAAGCCTGCTTTTATGTTGTAAAATTTTGAATTCTGAGCCTGACTAGTTAAAATATTCAGAGTTTGTTCAGTTTGTCCTCTTTTAAAATTTAAATCTTCCAATTCCTTAATCTTTTTAGAAAGATCAAGTCTCTCTTGATTCAGAAAATTCATCTTAACATTTAGAATTTCTTTTTCAGATTTTTCATTTATAACTTCTTTTTGTAAACTATCCATTTTTTCTTTTAAAACAAGTTTTTCTTCAGAAATTTTTTCAAGAATCTGTTCAGCTGCTTGACAATTTTCTTTATATATTTGACTTTCAGCTCTGAATTGATTGACCAAAATTCTTTCACCTTTAATTCTGTTTCTGAGTGTTTCAAATTCAGAAAACATATTTTGAAATTGATTTGTCATTTCTGAATCTTTAGTATTAATTTCAGAATTATGTTCAGAATTTTGTTCAGAAGATGAAGAAGATACCTCAGTGTCTTGTTTGTCCTTTTCTGGATCCATTTGACACATGTAGCAATTGGTTGCAAAGTGAGCAACTTCTTCATCATCATCTCCATCACGCCAGTTTAACCAGTCTTCTTCATACTTGGTTACTAGAGCAGGATTAAGCTCTTTTTTCTTTGCTAATAGATGCTTCTTCTCATACTAACCTGAATTCTTGACTTTTGGCATCTTGCATTGTCTAGCATAATGTCCAGGCTTTCCACAGTTGAAGCATCTTGCTGGTTCAGATGTTTCAGATTGACCAGCCTCTTGACCCTTCTTAGGTCCAATTTCAGATCTAGGTTTATTCTGATATTTTTTATTGTATCTTTGTTTGAATTGCCTTGTCATGAAAGCAATATTATCAGAAATCCTTTTAAGCTCTTCATCTGATTCATCCCCATCACACACTGTCATCTCTGGGATCTCACAAACTTTCTTGGTAGCAATGGTCAAAGAATTATTGTAGTTCTTGCTCAGAAGGGCAACTGTTTCTTGTGTCTTCTTTTGTTCATTTTGTCTAACTTTGATCTTGTCCTCTTGTTGGAACAAGATGCCATAGACATCATGAATTGTCTTTCTAGATAAGTTCCTAGTTACCAAATTATCTAAAAACTTGACCATTCATTTCCCAGATTGTTCAGAAATTTGTTGTTTATCTCAGAATTTGATTTCTGAACACCATTTCTTCTTAGATCGTTTCAGAATGTTATTGAATCTATGATATGTATCAGTGATAGATTCATTTTCTTTGTAACTGAAATTTTCATATGTTCCTACACAGATATTTAATCTCTGTGCTTGAGCCTTTGTACTTCCTTGCATCTGAGCTTCTACTTCATCCCACATGGCTTTTGCTGAAGTTAAACTATCAACCCTATTGAATATCTCATTGGGAATTGCCATGGTGAGTAAGGTTAATGCTCTTCTATCAACTTTCATTTGAGCCTTTTCAGCTAGATTATACATTCCAGGACTCTTCTTGATTCTTGATGCAGGGATTTCAGGGGTGGATTCAGTTCTGGGAACTGCTGGAATCTCAAGAAATACCTCTAGTGGGCCATTTGTGATAGATTGCATTAAGGCTTCATCTATGTTATCCAAGAATTGAATCATTATAATTCTCCATTGATGATATTCCCCTAAGAAGAGAGTTGGTGGTTTCGTTTCAGATCCGATTGAGACTATTTCTTTAGACATCTTTGATTGTTAGAAGATCGAGAATTCACCTGTATTGAATTTGAATTTTGTAGATCAAGAACACCAAGAACTGTCAGATCTGACAAGTTCTTTCACAAATTTTCTTCAAGAACAGATGAATTGGCTCTGATACCAATTGTTAGGACCCAAACAATCAAGATATCAATATATGAAAAGATTATAACAGAAGTGATAGTAGCCAAATGTAATTTGTATTGATTGAATGTACTGTATACAAAATATATCTTTACAAGGTATATGAAAACATTAGTTCTAACAATCTAACTAACTATCTATTTATACATACAAAAGAAAAACTAAAGTGACACAACAGTCATAACAGACCAGTTCAGAATTGGTTCTGAACTCCTTTAGAACTTCTTCAGAAGTGTCTTCAGAACTTCTTCAAAACCTCTTCAGAAGTATCTTCAGAACTTCTTCAGATCTTTTTCTCTTTTAAGAACCCAGTTCCTTTTGAAGCTATTGTGATATTTCTATCAATAAGTGACCTTTTTGGGTACTTTGCGTTGATAGGAAAGCGGTAGGCCATCAAGCGTGCGTTTCGTGAATTTATTTGTAAGCTTTGCTATAAGGTGAGTATTCACGGCCCTTCTTTTTAAAGGTTTATACGTTTTGGGGGTGTAAAACATGTTGTTTTAAAGGAAATTGAATTGATTTATATTGATTAATGAAAAGCATATAAATCATTATGATGAGCAAATTTATATTACATAAAATGATATGTTGAGTTATGTAAAGTCCCCGTGGTACACTACTATTTAACTCTAAATAAGCCGATGATATTTGTGGATAGCGCAATTTGGCTAACATACCCACCTAACTGCAAGTAGGGGTGCACTTTATCAATTAAGAATGCTCTACCCATGTGGACTTTAGGTCCATCGCTGAGGTAGTTCGTGGGGCGTAGAATGTCGAGTAGGCTTAGTAGTGGCTCAATATTTAAATATCATGTGTAAAGATAATTTGTATATTTGCTCATAAAGGTTAAAAAGTTAAAGTTGATGCGATCATCCGATTCGCTATTTTTATACCTTGCATATAAAATGTTTTGTGCATTTGAAAACCTGTGAACTCACCAACTCTTTGTAGTTGACCCTTCTGTTTTGACATGCTTTATAGGGAAATAAGAAGTTAACCGATCAGTTTAGCTTATTTTTGTGGAACACCAATCAAGACTTTATATATATATATATATATATATTGATGTAATTTGTTTGTTAAAGTTAAAGTAGTCGGGTTGTAAACTTTTAAAATTTAAAAATATGTATGGCTGGTGTTTATATTCCTTTTGTTGTGAAACCTAGAACTGTCGTACCTCGTGTTTCCGCTTTAGCAAGGTGTGACAGACTTGGTATCAGAGCCTTAGGTTATAGAGAACACCGGTTTTCCAACAAAAACCATACACTATAACCATTTTATCGTTTCCTTAGATAAATTTTAAAAAATTAAAAACCTACTACTAGTATAACTAGAATAGACATCGTTCTAACATATCATAATTAGGCAAGGCCTGATCACTTATGTCTAAATATGGTATAAATAACAAGGGATTTGGACTAGTTATACTAAAAGTCAGCTCAGATCGGAAAACTTCTTAATGTTTGGTCTTTTTCTCAAAATGTAGGTCCTAAAATGGTTAAATTCTAGCAACAATAAAAAAAATTGTTTTAGAACTTTAAAGGTTCATATTTTATATAAATTGGGTAAAAACTAGAGCATTTGGCACTATATTGGACGTTTCGGACAGTTACGGGTCGGAACAGGACATTCTAAGCGACTACCGGACACGCTAGAAATTTTTCGGCCAATCTAATCTAACTAACTCGTATTCTTCTAATTTATCTAGAATAACTCTAATAAACTTAATAGGAACTAACCCGAAAGCTCGAATTTTGACATTTGTCACAATTTCATTCACAATTTTGAAAATTTTAACTTCAGAAGTTATGAGGTTAATTTTTCAGAAGTCTATCTTACATTTCTCAGAAGTACTATTCTTAATTTATGAAGTTTTTGTACTATACTACTTATGCTACTTTTGCATTTCCATATATAGCATTTTTCAAGGGGGAGATAATTTTTTTTAACTCATGATTCAAGGGGGAGTGTTACTGTTACTAATTGTTTGATTCATTCTTATTTATTTTACACAATATCTGAACAGATAATCACTCAAGATGGACAATCATTCTGAAATTACATATCTTGGAAGTATGGACAAACTTCTCAACATTCGTCTCAGAAGTTCTGAACTTCCCGTTATGAAGTTGATTTCAATTCACGTGTGTGACACGTCTTTTAATTTCATTTGAGGAGTCATAATCACGTCGCAAAACGGTTCATTAATCAAAACTAATCATGATTGCTCCTTTTTCGGCCACGTGTCCTACCACGATCATCCACCTCATAAAATCAATGGATTCGTCATATTCATCTTTTTTAGCGAATTTTCCCTCCGAAATTTATTTCCTGAGTTTCTTGAACTTCATTCTCACTCGAATCTTCAAATCCTTTCAACAATGTCGACTTCAAATGTTGATCAACCAATCCAAACTGCAAAATTGTGTTTCAGTGACAGTGATACATCATCGAATGGAGATTCATTCAAAATTGTGCCTAAAAAGGTTATGATTGGATCAATGGAAGTCACTGGGAATGATGATCCAATGCTAGAAGACACAACCACAAAAGGAAATCTTGAAGCCGCTCCTTCAAACCCTAACCCTAACCCTCATTCATCTACCCATGGGAGAACACAAATTGAGCCAATAGAAGTTCACTCTGAATCTGTTGGAGGTGTCAATGATTCACAATCGGTTGTTGGTACTGCACGAGAAGAAAGTTATGGTCCTGGTCTACAAAACTGTATGTTCTAGAGAATAAGATGATGGAAATCAAAAAAAAAATTGTGCTCTTAGTATTCGTTCAACAGATTTCAATGATGAACAGAGGATTTTGTTCGAAATATTGAAGAAGCATCCTTTTAGAGCTCTGCTTACTAAAAGGTTTTTGGTTCCTGGGTTCTACTTACAACAATGGTGGTTTTATACAGAAATTGATGAAGAAGAAAATGATTTCTCTTCATATGTGCATGGATACAGGTTTTCTATCAAGGATTCAGATATCAGGGACATATTTGATCTTCCAAAGGCAAATGC
Source organism: Silybum marianum (assembly GCA_036898165.1). Lineage (NCBI taxonomy): Eukaryota > Viridiplantae > Streptophyta > Magnoliopsida > Asterales > Asteraceae > Silybum > Silybum marianum. The sequence goes on along the minus strand of CM072528.1, from coordinate 26,018,499 downwards.
AGTAGTTGGTAAAACAACCTTTGATGTTGTTCCTTCCAATTCTGAGCTTATTGAAGAGTTCATGAAGTTAAGATATTCAGAAACAATAACTGCATTAAGTTCTTTTAGAAGAAAGTGTCTTCCACCTATTTGGTATTCACTGTTTACCATCATAAACACTTGTTTATCTGGCAAGATTTCAAGTCTGGATCAAGCCTCAACCAATGTCAGAATCATCTTTCATGGAATTTCTCAAAACAAGCATTATGATGATGTTTCTCTCATCTTTGAAGAACTGAAGACAGCTATCTTAAAGAAAGCTACCTATTCTTACATTCCTTATCAAAGATTCTTTGAAATCTTTATTTAAGGGGCCATGAAGACAGTTGAAGCCATTCCAAGACTGGATAATGGGGTATTTGTTCCACTTTTTTCTATGCATAACTTAAGAACACCAAGTGCCAAACATAGATTTCCAAATGCAATGCCACTTCCAGTAGAACTTCTTGCTTTTGTAAGTTCTAAAAATAGGTTTTTGAATGAGTATTGTGAATCAATGGGACTACCTAAACCTGTAGTCTCTTCCCCTGCTTCAACCCAGATAGGTGAGCAAGGTGAGGGGTCTAGATTTAATATTGAGAGAGGGGAGGAAGTTCAAGGTGGGGAACAACCTCAGAGTGCTAAGAGGCAAAATGAAAATGAGAGACAGGGTAGAACTGTGAGAAAAAGAATTGATGAGGGGAGATCACAGGAAAAAGAAAAAGAATCTTGTGCACTAACTGTTACAAGTCGGGCAGCCACACAATCTATTACTTCACTTTCTTTGGTGGGTAATATTGAAATTGCCAGTGAGCCCATGGCAAATCTTGTTAAACCCCCCCCCCCCCAGCCACTAACCCATCTCTCAACAAAAGGGTGTTTCACTAACACATATGGGGCAAGCAGCTAATCTACCATTAGGTCCCCATATGGAGGAGCCCAATGTTGAAAATGAAGGATATATGTCCCCCATTCACAGATATGAGCACACAGAATCTGAGAGTCCACTCACTATTGAGCCTAATGAACTACAAGATGTGGATTTTCTTCACACAAGCACATATCTTTCAGATATCCAAATGCAAAGTGTTTGTCACATTGCAACAACTTCAATAGATATACTTATAACAGGATATCAAGGATTTGAAGGAAGTCCTGGTGGGGTGAACACCACTAAAGCCCCATTTACTGAATCAGTAATGATTCATGATGTGGTGACATCAACAGGCCAGCCTACTTATGTAGGACTGCAAACAGGACCATCTGTTGGTTTTAGTTCTCTTACCCAATCTTCTGAATTCTCTGAGTTCAAAGATTTTGGTACCTCTAAATTTGAAAAGATTCAGAAGGACATAAAGGAGTTATCTGAAAAATCAACCAATGTGTTGGAGGATAGGGTGGAATGTCAGGAGAAATTTTTTGATGAGAAACTTAGTGATTTGAAGAAAGTTTCTGTCTCAACAAATGATCTCAAAAGTTTCCAAGAGGCTATTTTAAAATCTTTCTCAGAAGCTGTTTCATCAGTGGCAAGTCTCAGAACTTCCTTGCCATCTACTTCTACAGAACCAGGCTTATCTCAATTAGCCACAAAAGATGATTTTCAACTTATTTTGAATCAATTCTCTTCTATTCAAAATACTCAAGTAACTCTGGATCAAAGAATCTCTACTTTAGAATGTAGGCCCTAAGCTGACACTTTGAAGAGGAAGCATGATGATCAGGATCCTGATGATCATGAGGGGGAGAAAAGAAGGAAATTGTCTCATTCTAAAGATATTCTTATGCTAAAAGCTCAGACTTCTGAAAGATGTTCAGAAAGATGCTGGTGCTGGCACTGAAAAGATTTCTGAAGCAATAGAAGATATTTTATCTTCTGAATCCGAACTTCAAGAGATTCCTTGTTCTGAACCCATTTATGAAACTGGTGGAGTTATTTCTGAAGAAAACATTGTGGATAAAGTAACTTCTGAAGAATTAGATGATGGATATGAAACTAAAAGGTTATCTTTCAATTATGAAGATAAAGCAGGTACAGATGATTCAGATATCATACCTGATTCAAATGAAGAGATGCTTAATGAGTATTTGTCCATTGAAGAAGAGATTGGAGAACCAAGTGATCTATCAGATGTTATCATGTTTGAAATAAGGGATATAGTTGTATGCGATATAGTTGTATGGAGACCTCTTATTGTTAATAGAAGAGAAGATGAAAAACTTCTGAATACAATGTGGTACTTGGTCTATCAAATGTTTATGAAGTTTGTATTTTTTGAATTCACCAAGGAATCTGGAGTGTAGATTCTTGGATGAAAGATTGTCTATATTCAGATATTTTTATAATCAACAAAGCCATTTTGCATATGTGATAGTTGATTTATGCCATGTGAGTGATGTTGGATTTTCTGAAGAAGTGATAATGAACTATGTTGGTGAGATAGAGGTCAAGTATATAGAAAGCATTCAAATTCCCAGATTCAAACCCGTGATTGATCAATAATTCATTGAGGACACAATATTTGATGAACTTGAACATGTTATTACTTTTTTCCCTGAAGATACATATATTTTCTTATACAAGAAAAGTTTGAAGTCTGCAACTCTTGAAAGCTTTTTGAGTAAGTGGGATGAACACTTTGCTTCTGAAGTTCTATCTTTTCAGCAAATACATGGTATTCAAGACATATTTAATCCTGTTCCAATCAAGCACTTCAGAAGTATTAAATGGTCAATTGAAGCAGATTTGAATATTGTCAGGATTGGTGCTGAAAGAAGAGATGGAACTTAAATAGAATTCACTCAATTTGATTTCTATAATCTAAGGCTAAAGATAAGCTTTCTCTCCTGAATTTCTTTGTGAAAAGAGAAGATTCAGAAATGGTGCAAGAGTCGAGAAGAATAATTGGTGTTTATCTCAGATGTTTTGTGAAACATGATTTCCAACTTGCTTTGGAACATGATTTAAAGAAAGTCAATCTATTGGAACCAGCTTTTGTAAGTCTTGAAGGAATTTATACTATCTTCATTAAGCTAGAACTTGGTTTTCATTATGAAGCTGAAGGGTTAAACAAAATAACCTTTATTGTTTCTGACATTCCAAAGTACTCTTCTTCAACTTTGAAATGGTTCTGTGAATGTATGACTTGGATTGCTAGCACCAAAGAGTTAAAGGATGAGATTCTATATCTAATCAAAGAGAGAATAAATTTTAGAGAACTTGTAAGAAGAAGTATGTCTGCTGGTCATCAATAGATAAACTCAAAAAGAGATGCAGATTACTTGTTAAGTAATGTTTATGATTTTCATATTCATGCCAAAGAACAAGTAGTTAAATTTGAAGTTCTAGAAGTAAATCAACCTTCTGAAGTTCCTATTTCTGAACCTGCTGGCACAATTTATAAAAAGGATAACGACAAAAATGTGGAAGATCAAATGCAGTTACTCAAGTGTCTGAAGCTGAACAGTTGCAAATAAATAGGATTGTTGACCATGCTCTTACTCTATTCCTTGAATATGTTCTTCCTGAAATATTCATGGAACCTGAGCAAAGGTTCAATTACATTGATTATTGGTTGGATAAATCTTTTAGTTGGAAACGGTAGTACACAAAAATAGTTCAGAAGTTGAAGTTACCAATTTCTGATGCAAGAAAAGAGAGTCCTATTGTGAAGGTAATTAATGATGATCAAAATACAAAACTGAATTATAAATACTTTTACTTCACAGTGGAAAGAGAAAATGGTGAAGTGTGCATATTTTCTGAAGCTGATTTCCAAAAAGTTCATTTAAGGGATTTAGTCAAGGTGTACAAAAGAATTAATCCATTTCATGACAACATTACTAGGTTCAAAAAAGTATTCCCTGTCATAAAAGGAGGAATCTACAGAAAATTCATCTGGGCAGCTAAGAAAGATTTTCAAGTAGCATATGTCCTTGGAAATGAAAAGGTGAATCTAAGCAGACCTAATTTTGAACTTCAAGGAATTAGTTCAATTAATAAATGTACTTTGATAGTACATCCTCCTGGTTTTGTGTGCAAGTTCAATTAAGAGAAACTGTTTGTCAGATATGAAGAAATTCACAAGTGCCGCAATGCTACATTATTGGCAATAAGTGAAAGACTTGTGAAAACACAGATTCACATGTCAAAGAATCTGAATGATAGTGAAGGAAATGAATATAAGATATTAGCTAAAGACATGCATTAAAGAATAGAGTTGTTACTTGAATATAGAAAGCTAATTCTGGGTGAAGTCAGAGAACTATTGACCTATCGGGGATATTATTTGAATTTTTGAAGCTAAGGGGGAGAGTGATAGAGATCATAAAATAGCTTCAAAGAAGACTGAGTTCTGAAGCTTCATAGTTCAGATCTTCTGAACTAGTTCTGAAGAGACAAAGGAAGAAAGCTTAGAAGTCCAAAGTCAGAACTCAAACAAAGAAGTCAATGAAGGCCTAAGGCATAACTTCAGAAGTGTCTACTTCAGAAGTTCTGAAGATTCTAAAGGTGTTATGAAGAACTTCTGAAGACAGTTTTGAATAAGTTCAGAAGTGATTCTGAATTTTATGATTGTACACTTGTAATGATTCTATTGGTCTGTCGTGTAACTATCTGTTAGAATAGAATTCTTACTTGTATATAAATCAAAGGTTAGTTAGTCTGTTAGAACTAATGTTCTTAGATCTTATGCACTGTAAAGATGCATCTGAGTAATTTTATCAATACTACATCCGACTTCCTTGATATATTTTTTGTTCATTACTTTACATTCTTTCTATATTTTGATACTTGGGATCTATCATACGGCTAAGAGAATGGTTGTCTTTTGGACAAAGGACAAGTCTCTAATTGAGACTTGACACGTGGCATATACCTTTTCTTTTGCATTTAATGCATCGGGTATAAATAGATGAAGAACCCTTCTTCATCTTCATGCATGCTACTTTCTTTTCTATAACCTCTGTTGCTTTTCTTATTCATTCTTGTGCATCAACTTAGTGATTTCTTTGGTGTAATAGAATAGGTTTAAAACTTGTTCTTATACCACTTACAATTGTAAATTTGTTTATTCAATATAAACTCATTTAAAAACCCTAAAAGATTGTGTTTGTATTCAACCCCTCCTTCTAGAAACTATTTCTATATCCATTGAACTCTTGTAGACTCCTTTGGGGCCAACATGGGTTTGACGAAGCATTTTCAATGCAGAATGTGGCTTCTGGTGCAACAACCAACTTGGTGATAGGGAGAACTTCTGCATCAGAGGTGGTGTTGATGTTCTTTCTTGAAGAGGCCATTGCTGTTTCAAAGATACGAACACCAAATAGAAAAATTATGGTTTAATACAAGAATGTATAAACTAGAGATTTTGGTACAAAGAATACCAATAAAATGGAAAAACAAATATTTTGATGAAGGTCAAAATATTTGTTATTTGGCAGATTGAAAAAAAAACGTTTGAACAAAATTAGTTAAACAGAATACCAAATCGTTTAATTTTGGTACATAAAATATACCATAAATAAGTTTATTAAAGAACGAGACAGGTTTTTATGACGATTAAGTTTTAAGCAGGTTATAAACCAGAAAAATCTTTATAACAATATATATGTTATAGAAGTTGGGTAAAAGTTCTAAACAACATTTAAGATTTTGTTTAAACAAAGCAAAACAATAAAAAATAAAATAAAAGCAAACCTTGAAAGGGTGAAAGTAAGAAAAACGCACACGTGCGTGTTCTTGGTGTTTGCAGAAAGAATTCGAATGCTTTTCTTACCTAAAAATATTTGAGCGCGTAAATAATGAAAAGGAAAACTATTTTCTTATCTAATTGGATGAGAGAGAAAGAGGAGAGAGAGAGAGAAGGAAACTAAACGACAGTTTTAGCTTTTTGAAAAGGTAATGATGACCTATTGCACGTCCCTAGGATTTGATGGGATAGGGAACGTTAAGGTCCGTCGTGTGTCAGAAAAAGGCTAGACGTGTCCTTTTTAGAAAATAATAAGAGTATCATTTATATTATTAATGATACTTGTTAGATCTAATTTGAATGTAAAAGAATGGATCAGAACACCCCTTTAAAGAACAAAGTTAAACTCTCCAGAAGCTAGACCATATAGAAGGCGATCACTTCAGAAGTCATTGTTCAGAAGCTGCAATGACTATCCAGAAGATTGAGCATCTTCTGCATTTAGTTTATGCACTACACGTGATTAAATGACGTGGCTAGTCATGCCTTCCGTGCATAACAGAATTTGTTAGATGTCTAGCTTATGTGTCAATACGTGATAGGCTAGCTAATTGACTTTCCCATTTGTAATCGTATAAATAGAGGCAGCCATCACTGTATTAAGTGTCGATTACGTTGGAGAGAACTTGAGAGATTAATTTGTGTTTCCAGTATTGTACTCTTTGAGATGTTGAGTGAAATACAAATTATCATTTGCAATTCATATTGTTATTCTTTTTGAATTATTGATTACATTTTAGTTTGATTGTTGATTATTATTGCTTCCGCTTACTTCTTATTTCATATTCATAATGAACATCTATGGAGTATAAATAGGATCTGGGTTCCAACAATTGGTATCAGAGCTAGATAATCAATCTATTGATTATTCGATCTAGTCTAATTTCTCTCGATTTTTAAGCTACTGTTTTTCACTCTACCCTGTTTACGAGTTTTTATTGTTCTTATACAATTTTTCTCAAATTCAGTGGTATTTTTTGCTTAAATCTGAATTTTGCAGTTCATCGACAAACATTTTCAGGTTCAGTAAATTGAAATCGTTCTTAATTTTCAATTTCTTCTCGAAATTCTCATACTCTGTTTTTCTCAAAAATGGCAAATCCAAATCTAAATGACATGTACAACTCCGGCTCACTAACTAAACTTCCCACTCTACTTAGGGATGAATATGCCAAGTGGAAAACTCCCATGATCAATTTCTTCGATGGTCTAGATCTTGATCTATATGATTCTGTGTTGAATGGTCCCTTTATTCCAGTTACCACTATTCCCCGAGTACCTGCAACTGCCACTATAGCAAGGCATGTTCCAAAGAAAAGGAAAGACTGGAATGAGGAAGATAAAAAGAAAAATGAAGTTGATCGAAAGGCAAAAAGACTTCTCATCATGGCACTTCCCGATGAGATCTTCCAATCCCTGGATCAATGTGATTCTGCTAAAGATCTATGGGATCAGTTAGCTAATCAACTTGAAGGTGGAACCATGATGAAGAAATAGAGAAGCTGAGAAGAAAGGGAAGACCAAAGCTTTAATCTCAGAAATTGATACAGAAGTTGGTCTCTCAGGTTCAGAAGATGATGAGCTCAATTCGTTTGTTGAGTCTTGGGCTCTTATTACCTAACAATTTACAAGCAAATTAGGTAATCGTTCATTTCAGAAGAAAGGCAGGTATGATAACAGAAATGAACGCACAACTCGAACTTCTTTACAAATACAGGAAGGTCCAAGAGTTGAAAAGACAGAGGATGAGAAGAAGGAAGAAAAGTTGAAGAAAAAGAAGGATGTATGCTACAGATGTGGCAAACCGGGCCATTATTCCAAAGACTACAAAGGGGCTATCGTTAAAGGTAACTTGTACTACAAAAATAAGTACAAGTACAACAAAGATATAAGAGCCAAATGTGTTGAACATGTGAACTGGCTATCTGACCACTCAAGCGATGCAGAAGCCATGTTCTGCGGAATGGCTATGACCAGTGATGGAGATGAACAACCTTTTGAAACCCCGGTTTACACTACTTCTGAACCCTCTGAACAGAAATCTCTGATCAAGGATAGAACAAGATCCATTTTGCATCATATCTAAGGGCGACAGTTTCATTAGATATCTTACAACTAGAATCCCTCTTTTTTCCGATCCAGTCCCTCCTGAACAAACAAAAACTTAACTTTTGATTTTGAAAATCTGAAACAGAAGTTTCTGAATGAGAAGAAAATAAGAAAAGATCTTGAAAAATCATTCACTCTTGTTGAAAGAGAAAGAAACATTTTTAAAAGAGAAATGGAAATTCTTACAGAAGAAAAGCAAGAAATTTTTTTGGAAAATCAGAAAATTTCCAAACTCAAAACATCTTTAGGAAGTTTATTAAAAGATAAAATCGATGAGCTAAATAAACTTCTGTTGGCTAAGGATAAAGAGCTTGGAGCTGAGGAAAGTGACAGATTAAATTTTGTACCACTTAAAAATTATTTTCAAAAAGAAAGAGAATTTTTGCACATCGACCTTCAAGAAGCTCAAAAAGTGCATGAATAAATAAATACACAAGTTGGGAAAATAGGTCTTGGTTTCGATGTTCTGGATCTTTACACTTGTAAAAAGAGATCTATTTTAGATTTTGTAGTTTGTATGGGCAAAGAACAAAAATCCTCTTTTCCTGTTTTATATGAACAACCAGTGTTTAAAAGTTCAAAATATGAGAATGGACATCAAGTGCGAAAACTCAAATACGAAAACATAAATTATTCTTCTGAGAGAGCAAGTCAAGTTAATCTTAAACAAATTCAGAAGAAGAATAATATTTTTCACTTTGGTTCATTTACTCACATAACTCTAAATCCAGAAGTTGATGAGTTCATACCCATACATGTAGAAGAAGAACTAAGACTCAAATTTGAAACATATATTCTTCAAACTCTGGATGAGTGTGCTACCAAGAGTAGTATAGAACCTAAGACAATATCTCTTCAAAAGGAACATGAAGGAAAATCCTTAACTTTTGAAATCCCATCCAGAGATCATTTCTTGTTCTTTTACTGATTTAAATATTTGTCAAGATAAACACAATGACGAATTTGATGTCTATCCTTGGGAAAACGACGATCAAAGTTATGATGATTTCTTTGACATGTCAGATAAATTACTCATTAAGTTTGAGAATCATATGTCTTCTACTTATGTTCCGGTAAAACCTTGTATAAAGGATAACTCTACTCCCTTTATCTATACTATATTATAAAGCATTTGGCCAAAAACTCTTAAAAACATATTATTATGCAATAGGTACAATTGATTAAAGCATAATTACTTAAAATTCAAGAATACAAGTTATACATGCATTGGTACAACTTATTAAAGCTTCATGTTTGAATTCGTGTAACTAAATATACAACTAACTATATAGATAAACATCTAATTTTGAGTATAAAAAATCTAACATATAATAAGGATAATCATTAAATTATAATAAAATGCTTAATTTATTATATTTATAAAAAAATTATAATATTAAACCAAAATATATTATTTCATTATTAAACCTAGATTATAATTAAAAAAACGGAATTAAAAAAAGTACACAAAAATAAAATCTTATTATAACATCGGTAGAAACAAAAAAATAAAATAAAACATTAAAATTAAGATGGATCTCGCTGCATTGCGCGAGTACCCTTCTAGTGTATATAAATGAACCACTAGAAGTAAGGGCTCCTGGATCGGAGGTTAAAAGACTTCCAAATGGCAAACCAATAATCTCTTTTCCTCCAAAAGAACAGAGAAAAGAGATTCCCATACATCCAGATTTTCTTGGGATGTGCATTCAAGCTAACACTTGTCTTGATCTTGAAAAAGAAGCAGTAATAAAAAAGAAAAGCTAATTTTGAGCAAAAACCTCATATTCCACAGTCTTAGAAGAATATAAAGCTCACCAGAGAAAAAAAAGCAAGATGGAAAACTAATGATCATGTTTCTTCTATTTCAGTAAATCGGCCAAGTATTCAAACAGTGTGGACTCCCAACAAGCGGCCTACAGAAATGAAATCACCTGTTCCGAAGCCTAAGTCTAAGCTAGATTAGAAGTTCATTCGAACAATTGATCTAGAATAAACAACAATAAGAAATCTTGTAATTATCATTCTAGAAATGAAAATTCAATGAATTCTTTTATGTCTCAGAACTCTGAATGTTTCTCTCTATTTCTTAAACTAAAATAGTTCTTCTCGAGTCCACGTTATTTTCCTTCTGATCTCCATAAACGCTCAAACTTCAAAAAACAGAAGAAAAAGGGAAACTAGAAGCTTCTGGAAAACTTGCAAATTCGTTTGAATTTAAGGAATAATTGACCCAGAATCTCAAGCTTAATTATAAAGGACCCATTATGAAATTGGTACCTAAATCTCACTGATTCTGTATTGTAGAAACAACGTGTGCACATCTGGGACCTTGACTCTGGAAACTTACTCTCCATGTTCAAAGATAAAACCAGTGGAGCGGTAACATTTGGAGACAATGGAAAGGGTCAAATAAAAGGTTATGGTACTCTTCAAGAAGGAATCGTAACATTATCGAAGGTTGCTCATGTTTCTGGTCTAAAACATAATCTTCTTAGTGTAAGTCAACTCTGTGGCGCTAAAATGTTTGTTCTTTTTGATGAAAAACATTGTTACTTACTATCTAAGGCAGATCAAGAGCTATAGAGAGCCGACAGAAAAGGTAACCTATATATGATGAACTTCACTTCTAAAGATGGTACAGAAACTCCCTGTCTTCCAAGAAGAGTGAAGTAGCTTGGCTCTGGCATCACAAGCTCTCTCATTTAAAGTTTCAAAATCTTGAAATGTTGGTAAAACATAACCTGGTTGAGGGCCTCCCAAAGGTTCACTTCCAGAAGGATCACCTTTGCCTTGCTTGTGAGATGGGAAAAATAAAAAGAGCTTCCCACCAAACAAAAAGTGATCATTCTTGTACAAGACCTCTGTAATTGCTACATGTTGACCTTTGTGGTCCCATTGCAGTGCAGAGTCTCTCTGGAAATTAATACATTCTTGTGCTAATTGATGAATATCTCAGGTACACATGGCTGGCTTTTGTTAGACAGAAGTCAGAAGTCCCAGTTGTTTTAACTAACATGAAGAAGAGGATACAGGTGCTTCTGCAATGCCAAATTCAGCAGTTAAGGAGTGACAATGTTACTGAATTCAAGAACGCCAAACTTGATGAGTATCTAACCAATGAAGGAATATCTCAAAACTTCTCAGCTGTACGTACTCCTCAACAAAATGGTATGGTGGAACGAAGAAATCGCACATTAGTCGAAGAATCTAGAACAATGCTTGCAGCTTCTGAACTACCAATACACTTCTGTGTTGAGGCTGTCTCTACTGCCTGTTTTTACACATAACAGATCTATAATTGTCAAGAGACATCTCAAAACATCTTATGAGCTTATAAATAATTTAAAACCTACAGTTAAATTCTTACACATTTTTGGCTGTAGGTGCTTTATTCTGAATAATCGTGAGAAACTTGAAAATTTTGACAGGAAATCTGATGAAGCTAAAATTTTGGGCTATTCTCTGACCTCAAAAGTTTTCAGAGTATATAATCTCAGAACCAAGACAGTCATGGAAAGCATCAATATCGATTTTGATGACCAAGCACAACTGACTTCTGATTACTCAAATTCATAACTCAAAGTTAAAAATGCAACTTTTGACTATCTCTCCAGCTCCAGAGAATCCGAGATTAATGCTATATTCGAATAATTCCTTGGAGAAGAAATTCCCTCTGAAGAAATAGACAGAAGTCCAGCAGTCAATCTATCAGAGGTACTTCAAGCTTATGGAATTACCATTTTAGGTCCCTCTGTATCCACAAAGACAAATGAAAGTACAAATGAATCTCTGTCTCCTCCAGACACAGAGAGCTCCACTCGTAATTCAATTTCCTCTATGCCTTCATTTGAGGCGGAGAAATTAAGCTCCTCTCCTATAATTGAACTTCAAATTCCAGAAGACAGTTTACAAGAATCAAAAGTTGAAATTGAACCTCCACAAGTCTCCCAGACTCGCATGAAAAGATGGACAAAACCTCACTCAACTGATCAAATCATTGGTGACCTCTCTGAAGGTGTCAAAACCAGATATGCCACCACAAATGAAGCTTTTTTTGTAAATTTTTTAAGCATGGTAGAACCAAAAAGAGTCCATTAAGCTCTACAAGACCCCAGCTGGATCAATGCAATGCATGAATAGCTTCTGCAATTTGGCAGAAACAAGGTATGGAAGATTATACCATTACCTAAAGACAAAACAACAATTGGTACAAAGTGGGTTTTCAAAAACAAGAAAGATGAATATAAAATTCTGGTCAGAAACAAAGCAGGCTAGTGGCAAAGGGTTACTGCCAAGAAGAAGGCATTGATTATGATGACACCTTCGCTCCTTTAGCAAGTCTTGAAGCAATTCAATTGTTTTTTAGCCTTCTCTGCATACAAGGATTTCAAAGTCTATCAAATGGATGTAAAATGTGCCTTTCTAAATGGCAAACTTAGATAAGAAGTATACGTCCAACAACCCCCTGGTTTCGAAAGTGCAAATCATCTAGACTATGTCTATCTTTTAGACAATGATCTGTATGGATTAAAACAACCTCCTTGAGCCTGGTATGAAAGATTATCAAAGTTTCTGATCGACAATAAATACGAAAAAGGTAAAATCGATACCACTCTGTTCATCAATAGGTGAAAGGTGAGCTGACCATGGTTTAAATATATGTGGATGAAATTATATTTGGTTCTACTAATCAAGCGAAAGCAGATTTGTTTTCAAAATTGAAGGAAAGTGAATTAGAAATGAGCATGATGGGAGAACTAAACTTCTTCCTAGTGCTCCAAGTCAAACAGACAAATACTGGCATTTTTATAAATCAAGCCAAGTATGTCTCTGACATTCTAACGAAATACAAACTTCACAATTCAACAACTATGAAAACACCAATCTAACCAAATTCTAAACTTAACTGTGATCCCTCTGGAAAACAAGTAGATGTCAAAAATTACAGAGGTATGATTGGATCCCTTCTATATTTAACTGCAAGTAGACCATATATAATGTTTGTCACCTGTCAGTGTGCTAGATATCAATCCAATTTAAACAAATCTCAACTAGCTGTTGTGAAAAGAATCTTTAGATACCTTAAAGGAACACCCTCTCTAGGCCTCTAGTATCCAAAGTATTCTGGCTTTGGCTTAATTTCTTATACTGACTCATATCACGGATAATGTAAATTAGACAGGAAGAGCACCTCTAGAAGCTGCCAACTTCTGGGGAACAGGCTAATAAGTTGGACATCGAAGAAACAGAATATGTTGCTGCTGCAAGCTGTTGTTCACGAGTTATATGGATGAAGACACAACTCAGAGATTATGCCCTTGTATAAGATAAAATTATCATCCTATGTTATTCAGAAAGTGTAATAGCCATCATAGAGAATCCAGTGCAGCACTCAAAAACCAAGCACATTGATGTCAGGTATGATTTCATAAAGGTTCACGTGGAAAAAGGTATAATTGAAATGTACTTTGTCTCTAATGATTACCAACTTGCTGACATTTTTACAAAAGCACTAGATGAAAACAGATATAACTTCTTAATTAGTAAGTTGGGCATGCATAATATGGGATAAAAGTCCATAATCTATTGTTAAAATAGTTTTCTGTATCGTTTTCTTGAGCATGTCCCTAGTCAAAACTCTATATATGCCATTTTCTTAACTCATTTTTCTATCGCAAGCTTACTAGAAGCGTCTTTCTATACTAATGATATCTCTGCATCTGAAATTGTATATTTTTCACGATTTTATGATCCAAGGACAGTTTGAGCGGGAGCATAGAAACAAAGATTACACATGTGAAGGGGGAGCAAACACTCATTCAAATTTCAAGGGGGAGAAATTCCAATTTCTATTTGAAAATCTCGTTTCAGACGATAACCTTTCAGAACCTCTTGGTTAACCGTGCCATTATCCTTTTACCACTCGAGTACAGTTTTAATTCCTATTATTTTAACTCGAATCACCGTCCCATTTTCACTTTTTACCATCCCTGCTCACAAATTTCCTTGTGCTTCAAGAACCCCATCGTTGTATACCTGCAACTCTAAAAAACCCTAATTGTTCAATGGCTGCTCAAAACCAAATTCCCGCGAATATGCACATTGAGGAAGATCAAATGATGGATTCAACTGCTGAAAGTGCACCAATCGTGTTCATACCATCAAAACCAAACAACTTCCAGGTACTCCTAAACCCCCAAACCTACAAAGCCCTAACCATTGCAAACCCCAATGTCCCTTAACAATTATAAAGGTTCTCACAGAAAGCTTCAATCTCCACAACGACGAAGAACATGCGGTTGAAGTACAAATTACGAGGAAGAAGATTGCCAGAGCCTTTCAACTTTCAGTGATGACGGATCGACTGAAATGGCCGAACTTTACGAACGAATCAAGAACATAGTAAGAAACCCGTTAAGGAAACTTAAGTTAACTTTAATATCAAAATTTCAGCCTCTAATAATCTAAACATATCAATTATTTATAGGTCTAATAAGAGCTTTCTTAACTAGGAAACTATTAAGATAATCCTAATCTAGGAAACTATTACGATAATCCTAATCTAGAAAACGATTACGATAACCTTTAAAATAAATATAAGAAACCAATCTAATTAGAAAGATAAATATTAGATAAATATTAGGAAATCTCCCCTACATCATTCAGACTCATATGTTTTAGACAACGGATCTCTTGAGCTAAAGCCAGACCTTGAGCAAAATCCCACTTCTGATGTGTTGGTCGACTTTCTGAAATTCTTAAGGTACAAAAAGGAAATTACAAGAGTCTCGGAGTTCAAAAGACAGTGCTTATCACCCATGTCGAATGTACTTGTTTCCATTTCAAACAAGAGTCTTGACCTGCAAAATTGGCTCAATGGATCAAGCAAACACTAATGTGATAACAATTCTGCATGAGATGTTCTTCAATAGGCCTCTAGATTACACCGATCTTCCGTTCAGAGAAATACAAGACGTTGTTCACAACAAGGTTCTTCTCAAGAAAAAGGGAAAATCTCTCCCAGCACTCATGTTCCCACGCTTCTTAGCCCTATTTATTCAAGAAGCTATTTCCAAGTGAAGTATTCCCTGTGTCCAACCATTCTGCAAGCTTTACATCATGAAGGCTCATCTTCCCACATTTCACAAGGACGGGTACAAGAAAAATCGACAACTTTCAAGGTACATGCTAAACCTAATATCTTCCACCTCTCCTACTCTCAAATCCTATGGGGACTCTATGGTAATCTCAGAACAAAGACCACCTACCCCAGAGTTTTTGGAATCCAGAATAGAAAGTGAGGGGTCAAGTGAGACTTAGTCTGAAAACAATGCAAGTGAGAATCAGAGAGATTCTACCCATGCCGAGAGACTATTAAAAGAGAGTACAGAAGATATCGATATGGACACAAATGTGAGTATCAAACTGAGTCCACCCAGAGCAACCACATCTGCTAGGCTTAATGCTAACACATCAACACCTATCGAACAAGGACGTACGCTCAGTCCAAACCCTAACCAAGAAGTCAACCGATTAGAAGTAGTTTCTTGTACTTCTGAATCAAGCACATCCGAGGAAACCAACTCATCTTCAGCCTCTCAACAGGATGAAGATGCAAACATAAGAGTTCAATTGCCCAGAACTCACCGCCATCCCTACACAATGTCAATGTCTCCGTGACTAACGATATAGATTTGATGGAGGTTGCCACGTCCATGGCACCTTCCAATCCAAGAGCCATTGAAATCCCGTCAAATGGGTTATGGCAACAGGATGCACAATGTACCTCCATTTTTAACTTATTTTAAGGTACGCACACCATCATTGACTCTCCATTAATCTCTGACATTGGAGACCAAGTCAATGAGGTCAGAACATCCGAAGAGGAGACTCCTAGTAGCCCTCAAAGACAGGATGGAAGTCTCTCTACACTCAACGTAAAAATAGGTGTAAATGAGGGCCCCTTTGAACACGAGGGAGAAGCGGCCACATGTGTTGTGGATGCAGCGGTTACCGCCCCTCCTAAATTTGTCACAAATACAGCGTTTCAGGGATTCGCTGATCAAATGAAGGGATCCTTGAATGACCTAAAACTTACAATCCAGCAAACAGAGGCTGACCTAAATGCAGAAATAATAGTTGTCAACTTCTCTTTTTGATATGCCCAACGAGATCTGGCTATAGAGAAATTTAATAAGTTGGAAAGCAGCTTGAAAACCACAAATGAAGCCATCACGAAGATTCCCTCTGAAATCCCAACTCCAACCAACACTATTACTACAGAGGAATTTAATGCCTTTGCCGTTGATATGAAGAAGTTGCTAGATGTTGTCGTCCTTTCAGAAGCTTCTTCTTCCTGTGATATGATCACTAAGGCAGACTTGGCTAACTTTCAGAAAGCTATGCTTGACAAATTCAATGATGTCAATGCTAAGTTCGTGTCTAAGATCAATACCACACCAGCTGCTAAGATGAATCAGAAGATACCTGCTCTTGATACCTCTGTGAATGCAACCAAGACTTCTGTCCAATCAATCTCTGAATATCAATCTTCTCGGAAGAAATCAATGAAAGAAAGAACATGTAAAAAGGTTGAGCACAAACGAAAGAGATCTGAGCACCAGGATCCAAATGCTTCTGATCCTCAGAAGGGGGAGAAAAGGCAGAAGCTAGGCTCCTCTATTGAACCAACCAAAGATCAACCTTATTTTGTTCCATTAGTGCCACAAACTATAGAACAACAACAACAACAACAACAACAACAACAACAACAACAACAACAACAACAAGAAAATACTTCATCTGCTTAGGATCAAGAAACTCCAATCCAGGTAACCCCTCTAGCTATGCGCCCTTTACCCTCAAATCCAGAAATGGAAAACTTCATCATTATTCTTGAAAGAACAGAATTCCTATCCCAAGAAGATCAAGGAACACAACCACAAGACCCAGAGCCTCTGGTCAACCTTCAACCTCAACTCCTCAAGGTCATACATCCACTTTCGCACCCACTTTACAATCAAATCCTCCAGAACTGAACACTTCAAAAGCTCCAACCTCTGAAATCCCAACGTCTGAAATCCAAATCTCTAAAGTTCCATCTTCTGAAGTTCAAGCCTCTACACCGCAAGAATCAAATCAAGCTTCTAAGGAAACAAACCCAAAAGTTCAAACTGCCAAAGACTCACGAGCCAAACCTCTAACCAATGCTGAAATAAAAGTTAAGGAATATTGCGGCTAAAAGAAACATGGATCCAGTCCAGCTCGAAAGAATTGCACCTTCTCAAACGTCTGCTGCCAGAGAAATATACTTTAGTTGTTTATATGTGGAAAGAGAAGAAAGGGTCTCCCTGACAATGCCCAACTTTAATGAAAATTCAAATGCAGATGATCAAACTAAGGTCAAATTTTCAAGATTTAAGCAGGATAGAAGATCAGGGTTTGCCTCCTCACCTATCAGAAGAATTCTTGGAGTCAAAACCAAGAAATTTGAAGAAACATTTATTATATACAATATCTATCAAGTGTAGAGAGAAAATAAAAAAGTATGTTACTTCTGTGATAACGACTTACTATCCCTAAATCCTTCTGATTTGATACCTATGGGCAGATTTATGAAGAAAAGAAAAGATTTGTATTCAGATGACAAGATTGCATATTTCAGGATCCTTGCTTGCATGGAAGCTTTTCTCAACTATAGAGCCAAGTATGACTTCTAGTTTAGGTTTGAAAGAGGTTTTGAGAAGCTAAGTATCATAGCTCCAAAAGAAGATCTGAAAGACATTGAAAAATTAAAAGTTGGTGAGATGACCAAGATATTGGCGAATACCACATATGATCGAGAAAAGAGTACCTATAATCACATGAAAACCATGAAAGCCAGTTGCTAAGAAAAAGGTAGAACCATAAATACTATCCGAAATTATTGTAATGGAGCCAGAGCTAGGAAGTGTGCTCAGAAGACCTTCAAACATAAGATTTTTCAGAATTAAGGAGGCCTTCAAATATTCAGAAGGGATGCTAGATCTTTCAAAGATCTTCAAAGATCTTTCAACTTTGTTCTTTTTTTATATATAGCTCTTGGTTCGGTATTCATACTTAGGGGAGATTGTTAGATGTTATTTGAATGTAAAAGTATGGATCAAAACACCCCTTTGAAGAACAAAGGTAAACTCTCTCCAGAAGCTAGACCATCCAGAAGGCAATCACTTCAGAAGTCATTGTTCAGAAGATGCAATGACTATCCGGAAGATTAAGCATCTTCTGGATATTACGTTATAAATGACGTGGCTAGTCATGCCTTTCGTGCGTAACAAAATTTGTTATACGTCTAGCTTATGTGTCAATACGTGATAGGTTAGCTAATTGACTTTCCCATCACTGCATAGTGTCGATTACATTGGAGAGAATTTGAGAGATTAATTTGTATTTCCAGTATTGTACTCTTTAAGATCTTGAGTGAAATACAAATTATCATTTGCAATTCATATTGTTATTCTATTTCAAAATGAACTTCAATTTCACCATTCATGACATGATCTCTGATAAAGTGATATCTGATCTTAACATGCTTGGTTTTTGAGTGAAGTATAGGATTATTAGCTATAGAAATAGCATTTGTGCTATCGCAATAGATAGGGATTTTGGATAGATTAAGATCATAGTCTCTAAGTTGGTTCCTCATTCAAAGGATTTGGGCACAACAACTACCGGCGGTTATGTATTCAGCTTCAACGGTTGATATGGACATAGAGTTTTGCTTTTTACTTGTCCAACTTACCAACTTTCCACCTAGAAGTTGACAACCTCCAGTGATACTCTTCCTATCAATCTTACATCCTGCAAAATCACTATCAGAGAAACCGGTTAAGTCGAACCCTGAGCCTTTGGGGTACTAGAGGCCAAGATTAGGAGTTCCTTTCAAATATCTGAAGATTCGTTTTATGGCGATCAGAAGGGATCCCTTGGGTTCTGCTTGATATCTTACATAGAGACAAGTGGAATACATGATATCATGACGGCTAGCTGTGAGATACAGGAGAGAGCCAATCATTCCTCTATAGGAAGTGACATTAACAGGCTTCCCATTAGGATCCTTGTTCAATGTTATAGGATGAGCCATTGGAGTCTTCATTGCTGAACTTTGAATCGTCTCGAATTTCTTTAGCATATCTTTAACATATTTACTTTGATATATAAAAATGCCTTTCTCAGATTGCTTAATTTGTAGACCAAGAAAATATGTTAGTTCACCCATCATACTCATCTTATATTCCTTTTTCATACGTTAAGCAAAACGAGTACATACTTTGATTCATCAACATATATCTGAGCAAGAATAGTATGAACAAATTGTTCATTGAGTTTGGTCAATTTTTCCACGAACAAATTGTTCTTTGAGTAGATATTTAGAACGGGTATCGTACCAAGCTCTAGGAGCTTGTTTCAACCCGTAAATAGCTTTTTGAAGTTTGAAAACAGAACCAGGATGGTTAGGATCAAAGAAATCAGGAGGTTGCTCGACATAAACTTTCTCTTTAAGTTTGCCATTTAGAGAAGCACTTTTAACATCCATTTGAAAAATTCTAAAGTCATTATGGGCAGCATAGGCTAAGAAAATACAGAAGCAAATGTCTCATCATAATCGATTACTTCTTCCTGTCTGTATCCCTGAGCAACAAGTCGAGCCTTGTTACGGATAACTGTGCTATTTTCATCAAGTTTGTTACAAAATACCTATTTAGTACCTATAACAGTCTTACTAGATGGACGAGGTACAAGATTCCAAACTTTGTTTCTACGAAACTCAGTTAGCTCTTTTTGCGTAGCAGAGACCCTATTAGGATAAGTGATAGCTTCATATATCTTCTTAGGTTCAGTTAGAGAAATAAAGTTTACATAGAGACATATATTACCTGTACCCCTACGGGTTTTAATACCTACGCTTGGATCACCGATGATTTGATCAATTGCTAGATTCTGACTCCATCGCTAAGCCGGTAGTTGAGGAGATTGATCAACCTGGGATTCAGCGACTTGTTCAGAGAGAACAAAGGATGTATCAATGATAGGTTCTTCATAATTAATGATCATCCCTGGAGGAGATCGAAAGGGTTGTTCATTCTCTTGAGTTGAGAGAGGAACTTGGTTATTCACTGATGAATCACCATTGTAGGAATCAGAGGGAGGAATCTGATTTAATGGAGTAACATCTATCCCTGAGGAGGATGGATCATTACTTGAGGTAGGAACGAAAGTAGGACCTACGTTATCATAATTTTCAGTGACAGGAGGTGTTCTAAAAAAAGATCAGGTTCCCCATAGTGATATTTCATCCAACTATTTAGGTCCTCGTCGTCTTTAGAGACAGGAATTGAATTTGTTGAGAGAGATTCATCAATGTTAAAATGCATGGTTTCTTCTACGTGTTGTCTCCTTTTGTTGAAGACTCTAAAGGCCTTGGATACTGAGGATTACCCGAGAAAGATACCATCATCTGCCTTTGGATCGAATTTTCCTAAATGATCTTTGTCATTTAGGATGTAACATCTACATCCGAAGATATGTAAATAACACACAGCGGGTTTCCTTCCATGAAATAATTCTTAAGAGGTTTACTAGAATCTTTTTACTATCAGGGATCGATTCTGAGTGAAACATGCAGGGTTAACTACTTCAGTCCAGAATTGAGTTGCTAGATGAGATTCGCTGAGCATCGAGCGAGAAGTTTGAATGATCGTTCGGTTTCTTGTTTCAACAATGACATTTAGTTGAGGAGTTCTTGTTAGGACCCAAACAATCAGGATATCAATATATAGAAAGATTAGAACAGAAATATGATAGCCAAAATATCGTATGTATTGATTTGATGAAGAGAATTACAAAATATGTCTTTACAAGGCTTATAGAAAACGTTAGTCTAACAATCTAACAAACTATCTATTTATACATGAAATAGAAAGACTAAAGTAACAGTACATTCATAACAGACAAGTTCAGAAAAGGTTCTGAACTCCTTCAGATCTTCTTCTGAAGTGTCTTCAGAACTTCTTCAGAACCTCTTCAGAATATCTTCAGAACTTTTGAAGTTGGCACTTCAGAAGATATGCCTTAGGCTTTTATCTTTTCTTCTGAGTTCTGAATCTTCATTCTTCAGATCTTTATATCTTCAGAACCCAGTACCTGTTGAAGCTATTATGATATCTCTATCAATCTTCCCCTTAGCTTCAAAAGTTCAGATCATACATCCAGAAGTTCAGAATTTCTCTAACATCTTTCAGAATTAAGCTTTTGTATTCAAGTAAGGATTCAACAATTCTAACCATCTCTTTTGCAAGCTTCTTGTGCTTCTCCCAATCTTCATTGCTCAGATTCTTTGGTCATTTATTCGGTCTTTTTACCAAACGATCTCTGATAGCCATGAGAGTTCCATTGCAACATTTATGGAGTTCTTCAAATCTCACAAATAATAGTTCTTGAAAGCATTTGCAAACGAAGCCTGGAGGTTGAATTACTAAGGTACTCTTCTTCAGATTCAGAATATCTGGTAAGTTCAGATTTGGTTTGCTCAAGTGCACTTGTTTCTTGTTCAGAACATAAGCAACCTGAAAATCAGTCTTTGCAGCCGATATAAATTCTCTGTACAAGCCATCTCTGAGAATTGGAAATGATTTTCTGAACTTGGTGCTTGAATCATGAAAAGGATAATGGCTTCTGTAAACTCTGAGTAGATCTCTGAGATACACATTCTGGAAATCAGCTTCAGAGAAGGTAGAAATCTCACCATTTTGTCTTTCAACAGTAAAGAATGCATACTTGTAATTTTGTCTTGTCTTCAAGTCAGCATCAATTACTTTAACCACTAGACTTTCCTTTCTTGCTTCATTAATTGGAATCCTTATCTTTCTAATGATATCTGAGTACCATTGTTACCAACCAAAATACTTTTGAATCCAACAATCAATATAGTTGAACTTTTGTTCATATTCCATGAATATTTCTGGATGGAAATATTCAAGAAACATGGTTAAAGCATTTTCTTCTATTCTTTGTACTTGCAGTTGTTCCTTTTCATATATTTGTTTTACAGGAACCAACTTTTCAGAAATAGTTTCAGAAATGACTTCTTTTCCTTTCTCTTTTTCCTTTTGACTTGGTTCAGAACTTTCAATATTCAGAGAAAACTTTAGAATTTCCTCCAAGTCTTGTTTCTTTGAATGAATCTGGAAATCATAAGTATCACTAAGTAGATAATTAGCTCCTCTCTTGTTTCTTTACAGGTTCCAACAGATTCACTTTAGATAAACCAAATTCCAGAGCCAATTGAAAGTCATGCTTGATGATGTTCCTTATGTAGATTCCCAGAATTCTTATGACTTCATAAACAAGTTCAACTTCATTTCTAGCAACACAGAATGAAAGAACTGCCAATTTATCTTGCAGTCTTAGCTTGTATAAACCATACTGAGTAAATTCACACAAAGATCCATTTCTTCATTCTGCTCCAAATTTGTATATTAATAAATCATCTTCAACAGACTTTGAAAAACATCTAATCTTCTTTATGAGAGTTGAGTCATTCAGATTTTGAACACCATGCTTCTAAACAAAACTTCTAACTTGAAATATTTGGTCTTCAGACCATTCATCATTTATAAAATCTTCCAGAGATGCAAACTTCATACTCTTTCTGTACATGTAGAAATAAATTGCTTCAGGGAATTCTAAACTTGTTTCTCTAAAATGAAATATATCCTCCTTTTCATAGACTTGATCTCTGGAAGAGGAATAATGATCTAAAATAGGTTCATCAAGAAGAGGAATATCAATCTTAGGAATAATGATGTAGGGTCTGACTCTTACTTCAAATTTTCCGGAGTAGATCATTAGAATTTCATCTGCAAGTTCAGTTCCTCCCATGTGTTCTAGATCAACTTAAAGTTCAACATATTCATCTGGTTGATTAATGAAATTTCTGAAGACTGAAAATCTGTTGTCCAAAAGTCTACACTCCAGACTTCTTGGTTTATTCCGAAACAGATGTACCCAACAAAATTGGCTTAGAATATTTCACAATTCTTCAGAAGCTCTTTTGAATTCTTCACTCAGAAGTTGTTGAGGCTTCCAAATTACTAAATATTTTATCCCTTCTAAGCTTTCTCCCATATTTGCTCCAGACATGTCTTCTTCAAACATAATAACATCAGAAAGGTCACTTGGCTCTCCAATGACATCTTCAAATGCAAGGTATTCCCTTAGCATTTCTTCATTTGAGTCTGGAATTATGTCTGTATTATCTGAGCTTAAGTTACCTTCAGAATCAAAGGATAACTTCTCTGTTTCATACCCTTCTTCTATAATATCTTCAAAAGTATGGCCATTTACCTCTTGCCCCTCATGTTCTGCTGATAAGATATCTTCTATAGCTTCTGAAACTCTATTGGATGCTTCACCAACATTCTGTGCATCTTCAGAAGTTTTCTCAGAGCTTTGAACTTGAACATTTTCAACATTTTCTGGTTCAGATAATCTTTGTCTTTTCTCCCCCTTTTGATTATCAGGATCCTGATCATCAAGACTCCTTTTAGATATATCTGATTGAGGCCTGTATTCCAGAACAGATAACCTTGTACTTAAATCTGTCTGAGAACTCTGAATAGAAGAAAGCGGATTCAAAATCTGAGTACTGTCATCCTTTGTTGCAAAAGCAGAAGAAAATGGCTGAGCAGATGAAGAAGAAGTCTGAGAAGCTTTCAGAGAAGAAACGAATGAAGCAACTTCAGAAAAGGCATTCAGAAGTGCTTGTTTGAAATTATTCAGATCATTAGAAGATTTGAGGTGATAATCATTCAACCTATTCACCATATTCACCCCTTGTTGATCCAACCTATCCTCCGTCACCTTTTTAGTTGAATCCGTCAATTCCTTGATGTCCTTCTGGATCTTTGCAAATTCAGAAGTACAGAAATCTTTGAATTCTGTGAATTCAGAAGATGTGGGTAAGGTTCCAAAACCAACAGATGGTCTTGTTTGCAGTCCTTCAGAAGAAGGCTGGCCTGTATGTGCCACAAAGGCATCATGAACCAAATATGATTCTATTAATGGGGCTTTTGTGATGTTCACCCCACCAGGGCTTCCAACTAATCCGTGATATCCAGAAATAGGAATATCTATAGTTGTTGATGCAATGTGACAAACACTTTGCTTAGGGACATTTGAAAGATGTGTGCTAGTGTGAATGAATGCCACATTAAGTGGTTCAGAAGGCTCAATGTTGAGTGGACTCTCAGACTCAATGTGCTCGAAACTATGAAAGGGGGACATATATCCTTCATTTTCAACAAAAGGAACCTCCAAATGGGGTCCTAATGGATTATAAGCTGCTTGCCCCACTTGTATTGATGAAACACCCTTCTGTTGAGAGATGAGTGAGTGGCTAGGGGGTTAACCAAATTTTCCATGGGCTCACTGGCCTTTTCAATATCATCCACCAAAGAATGTGGAATAATAGAAGTGTGGGTGCCCAGCTAGTAACAGGTGGTTCACAGATTTGTTTTTATTTTACCTGTGTTCTCCCCTCTTCAATTCTTTTTCTTACTCTTCTACCCATCCTCTCATTTTCATTTTTCCTCTTTACACTTTGAGGTTGTTCTCCCCCTTGAACAGCCTCTCCTCTCTTTCTAACAAGTCTAGATTCCCTTGCATTATCACCACTCTGGTTTGAATCAGGGGAAGGGACTACTAGTTTAGGTAATCCCATAGATTCTAAATACTCACTCACAATCCTATTTGGTGTACTTACAAGATCAAGTAAGTGAGAAGGAAGTGGAACTGCATTTGGAAATGTAAGCTTTGCATTTGGTGGTCTTAAACTATCCATAAAAAAGATAGGAACATGTACCTCATGTGCTAGAACAGGGATTGTTTGCACTTCTTTCATTGCTCCTTTGATGGGTGTTTGAAAGAATCTCTGAAATGCTATGTAGTTGAATGTGGACTTCTTCAAAATAGCAGATTTGAGTTCTTCAAAAATAAGAGAAGCATAATCATAATGCTTGTTGAATGCAACTCCATGAAAGATGATCCTCCCATTTGCTGAAGCTTGATCCAAACTTGAACTTTTCCCAGATAGACAAGTGTTCAGAATTGAGAATAAACAGTACCATATCGGAGGTAAACACTTTCTTCTAAAAGAACTTAAAGCATTTAGATTTTCAGAGTATCCCAAACTCATGAAATCTGAGATTATTTCATTTGAAGATGGAATTGGATCATAAGAAGTTTTCCCAAGAACCTCAGCTGGTTTTGCCAGAAAGTGAAGACATCTAATATCATCCACAGAGATACATACCTTGTAAGCATGGACATAGGAGACAATTTCATCTTCAGATTCATCAACCTCAGCATAGTACCACCATTGTTGAAGGTAAGAAGTAGGAACAGAGAATTTCCTAGAGAGTAGAGTACGGAGTGGATGTTTCTTCAGAATTTCGATCAAAATCATTTGATCATCAGTGAAGTCTGTCGATTTAAAGTTCAAAGAACAATTATTTTTCTTGATTTCTAGCAGTTTCTCAGCAGGGACATAAAGTTTTGACATATCACTGCTTTCAGCACGAGTCTGGGATTCACTATCACCAGCATTTGATCCAGAAACAACTTCAATAGGTTCAACTTGTGTTTCCCCAATTTTATCAGTTCTCGGGTTAGGGTTAGGGTTAGGGTTAGGGTTTGAAGGTCCGACTTGATTAGTAGCAGTTGTGGCTGTGTCTTGGACCATTTGATCCTCATTGAGTGGAATTTCCATTGTTCCAACAACCAATTTTTGAGGCACGATCTTGAATGAACCATCACTCGATGATCCTTGTTATCTGTGAAACTCGATGAAGCAGAAACCATGGCATCTGAGATAGTGATGATGTGTGAAGAACAAGGATTGGTAATAGAAAGAAGATCAATGAACACAGATAGATTTCTCAGTGTAAAATTACTAAAAAATGAAGACGATGAAGAATCCAATGATTTATATGACTGGATAAGCGCTGATGGACACGTGGCCAAAAAGTAAATGTGATTAGACCATTAATCATCATTTATTTGGATAAATGAACCGTTTAATTGACGTGTTTAAGAAATGTTCAATGAAATTAAAACACGTGGCACACGCTTAAGTGATACTTAAAAAAACAACGGGAAGTAAAGTTCTGAGAACAAATTCAAAAACTTCAGAAATTGTTCAGAACTTCTGAGAAGAAGTTCAGAAGTCTGAAATAAAGAATTCAGAAGAACTTCAGAACTTTTAATTTTAGTTTAGAACCAAATTTGTATCACTTTAGAACACTAAAAATCATTTAAAAATACAAACTTCTGAAAAATATAAATCATTTTGAGAATTCAGAAGTAGTTTTGAACAATTGAAAAATATTTTATCGAAGGAAGTTTGTTCATACTTCTTAGATATGAAGTATAAGACTTGATTTCAGCAAGTCAGATCTGTTTTGTAGGAAAGAGTAGTTCAAAAATTTGACATTAATGCCACTCCCCCTTGAATCATTAGCAACTATGATTCTCCCCCTTAAACAGTGCAATATTTATCAAAGAAATAAGAGAATATTAGAGAAATGAAAAAAAAAATCGTAATAAACAATCAACCTAGATAAAGAAGGATTATACTTCTGGTTTTGAAAAGAAGCAAAGATCTGAATATTGAACTTCAGAAAATTTCTAAAGGGCAAACAATTCAGAATTTGAGATAAGAACCTCAAAATATAACTTCTAAAGTTTAGTTGATGTTTAATACTTACATAGACATATTCATCATGCCCAATTTACTTACCAAGAAGTTAAATCGTTTTTCATCAAGTGCTTTGGTAAATAAATCAGCTAATTGATAATCTGTCTGAACAAGAAACATTTCAATATTACCTTTTTCAACATGATCTTTGATAAAATGATATCTTACATCAATGTGTTTTGTCTTGGAATGCTGAACAGGATTCGCAGTGAAGGCTATGACACTCTTTGAATCACAATACAAAGGAATCTTTTTGAAAGTGTAACCATAGTCTTTGAGTTGAATTTGCATCCAGATCACTTGTGAGCAACATATTGCAGCTGCTACATACTCAGCTTCTGCTGTAGAGGTAGAAACACAATTTTGTTTATTTGAAGACCAGCTTACCAGTCTATCACCCAAAAACTGACATGATCCAAAAGTGCTTTTCCTGTCTAATTTGCATCCACCATGATCTGGATCTGTAAATGCTGTTAGTTCAAAGCTAGAATTCTTAGGATACTAAAGCCCCAATGAAGGAGAACCTTTTAGATATCTAAGGATTCTTTTTGCAGCCAGAAGGTATGATTCCTTAGGATTTGCTTGATATCTGGCACAAATACATGTCGCAAACATTATATCTGGTCTACTAGCAGTTAAGTAACGCAAAGATCCAATTATGCCTCTGTACTTTTTCTGATCAACAGATTTTCTATTCAGATTAGGTTCTAACTTAGTTGCAGTGGCCATTGGAGTTTGAATACTTGAACAATCAGTCATGTCAAACTTCTTAAGTAAGTCTGAGACATACTTGGATTGATTAATGAATATGCTAGTGGGAAGTTGTTTAACTTGAAGACCAAGAAAAAATGTCAGCTCTCCCATCATACTCATTTCAAATTTAGTTTGCATGATTTTTTCAAAATTTCTACAAAATTTTGGATTTGTAGAGGCAAATATAATATCATCTACATATATTTGTATCAAGATCATATCATCACCTTCCTTTTTCAGAAATAAAGTCGTATCAACAGTACCTCTTTTGAATTCAGAATTCAGAAGAAAAGTTGTAAGAGTATCATACCATGCTCTTGGTGCTTGTTTAAGTCCATATAAGGCTTTGTCCAAAATGTAAACATGATCTGGAAAATCTTTGCTTACAAAGCCTTCTGGTTGTTCAACATACACTTCTTCATGTAAAATGCCATTAAGAAATGCACACTTCACATCCATTTGAAACACCTTCATGTTTTTGTGAGCAGCATATATAAGAAATATTCTAATGGCTTCTAACCTAGCAACAGGGGCAAAGGTTTCATCATAATCAATCCCTTTTTGTTGATAATACCCCTTAGCTACAAGCCTTGCTTTGTTTCTTACAACAATACCATTTTCATCCTTTTTATTTCTGAAGACCCATTTTGTGCCAATGATAGATTTACCTTTTGGTTTTGGTATCAATCTCCAGACTTTGTTTCTTTCAAATTGATTTAACTCATTTTGCATGGCTAAAATCCAGTCTGGATCTTGAAGTGCTTCACATGGCCTTTTGGGTTCCATACTGCTTAAAAAATTAATAAACAAACATTCATTTATTGTTGCAGATCTTGTTTGAACACCTTTTGATGCATCTCCAATTATTTGATGCACTGGATGACTTGATGTCCATTTGTTCACATTTGGAAATGGTTGAACAGATGAGACATTATTCAGAGAATCATAATCATCAATAATTGCTTGAGTATCAGTATCATGATTGATTACTGAATGTAAATCTGAAATCTCCCCCTCAAATGGAAAATTTTGAATTGGTTCAGAACTTTGATGTACATGCTCAGAAGTATCTTGACCTGTCTCAGAAATAACTTGAACTGGTTCAGAAATAACTTGAACTGGTTCAGAGGTAACTTGAACTTGTTCAGTAGTAACTTGAACTGGTTCAGAAGTTGGATGTACATTTTTAGAAGTTGGAAGTTCTGAATTTGAGGTTGAGATTTGTGATGCTGATGTACTTGAAATTTGTATTTCTGAGATGTCTTGATCATTTGTGCTTCTGATGAGAGAAGGATTTTGATAATCTGCAGAAACATTTACAGAAATATCAAATAAGTCTTAACATAAATTGTCTAAATTTGTTAAAGTAAAGTTTGAGATTCAGAAGTAGAGTTTGTCTGATTATGTTCTGAGTCCAAACTTTCAGAAGTTGGTTTATGTGCGAGTTCTGAACTGTCTTGTTCAGAAGTCAATGTTGGCTCATGAAATCTGACATTTCTAGTCTCAATGATCCTTTGAGTTCCTTTAATGAGTACTCTATAAGTTTTGGATCTCTGAGAATAGCCAACAAAGATACCAGCTACACCTTTTGGTGCAAATTTGTCGAGAAGCTGAGTATCATTCTTTAGAAAACACCTGCAACCAAAGATTTTAACATAATCAATAGAGGGTTTTCTTTGTTTCAGCATTTCATAAAGAGTTTTAAGAAATTTTCTGTTTAGTATAGTCCTGTTCTGAGTAAAACATGCAGTAGCAATAGCTTCTGCCCAAAGAGAAAGAGGAAGTTCTGAATATGCCAACATGGTTCTTGCAGCCTCTACCAAAGTTCTATTCTTTCTTTCAACCACCCCATTCTGTTGAGGACTTCTTGCAGCGGAAAAATTATGTGAAATTCCAACAGATTCCCAAAAGTTCTGAAGTGTAGAATTTGTGAATTCTGTTCCGTTGTAACTTCTGATCTTTTGGATTGGGAGTTGAAGAAGAACTTGAATTTTCTTCAGAAAGGGTATCAGTCTTTCAGAAGTATCAGATTTGAGTCTCAGAAATTCAATCCATGTTTATCTTGTGTATTCATCTAATATGACAAGAATGTATTTCTTTCCCCCAATGCTTTGAGTCTTCATTGGTCCACATAAATCCATATGTAGCATTTCTAGTGGAGCTTTGCATGAAGATAGCATTTTCAGAGGATGAGAACTTCTTTTGATCTTCCCTAGTTCACATGCAGAACAAATAGAGTTCTTTTCAAATCTGATCTTTGGTAGTCCTCTTACAGATTGATGTTTGCCTAGTTCAGAAATGGCTTTGAAGTTCAGATGTGACATTCTTCTGTGCCAAAGCCAACTATCATTTCTCATTGTTGTAGACATATAACATACACCTTGTAGTTGACCAGTTGTAGTGAATGTTGCTGTGTAGATGTGACATCCGTCAAATTTAAGCTTCTAGATTAGTATTTATTAAGCCCTTGTTAGTGTGATTTTAGATAAATTATAAGATTCAGAGTTAGTTAGATTACATTGGCCTAAAAATTTCTAGAGCTCCCGGTAGATGCTTAGAAAGCCCGGTTCCGACCCGTAACTGTCAAAAACGTCCAATATAGTGCCAAGTGCTCTAATTTATACCCAATTATTATAAAATATGATCTTTTAAAGTTTCAAATATAAAACTTTTTATTTTTGATTGAACTTAACCATTATGGGCTTACAATTTGAAGAAAAATATCAAAATTGAGAAAAATGACATTTTTAAACATTTTGAGCCTTACATATATTTAATTTAAAAAAAATAAAGAAAATCCAAGGGATAAATACAAAAAAATTTCCTTCATAACTTTTACATTTCAAATTCAAAACTTTCTCCTCTCTCTCTCTAAATATCAAATGTCACTTCGAGAACACACTCATCTTCTCTCTAAACTTCCAGCCCTTTTCTCCATCCAAATCCATCAAATTAACAAGATTATTTAAAGATTTTGGACCTCTATCATCACACAAGTAAGTAACAACTTTATCTTCATCTTTTTCTTGCAAATTTTGGGTGAAAAACCCACTTTTCATGCATTTTAAAACTACTTTCTTCTAACCTCCGAAAATTCTAAGTTTTAAGGAGAGATTACACATCAAAAACATGTAAAAATGTTCATATAATGATGGTAATCTATGACCCTAACACTAAAACTCAAGAATGTAGGGAGAAATCATGTTGCATGTAGAGTTTAGTTCATAAAAATGGTAAATTGGGTGCTGACAGAATACATGTGTGTGTTTATATCGTCCATTTCTTGCAAAATATTTGTTCAAACGACATGATTCTTTTTCTAAATGTTTATTTTATGAGTTGGGGTTTTAATCCAAGTGGTCTCACTCAAAAACATTGAGTTTTGACCCCCCCAAACACTCAAAACAAGTTGGATGTGCATCTGGGAGGTTTTCAGTAGGTAAACCCTACTTTAGGAGAGAAGATCCCGAAATCGCACGACTTGTATCTGAACAACTCATGGCAGCACTTCCAAATATCGTTAGTCAAATGGCAGCGAGTCTGAACGCTACTATAGGAAACAACCGAGGGTCTGGATCAACTCGAGATAGGGAATGCACAGATAAGGCTTTTAGGACCTGCAATGCTAAAGAATTCCATGGAACAGAAGGAGCTGTCGGACTACTATCTTGGATGGAGGGCATGTAGTCTGTACTCCATATCAACAAGAATACTGAAGGGAACAAAGTGGAGTTTGCCGCTTCTCTGCTACAAGGACGAACATTGACCTAGTGGAACACCCAAGCACAAACACGAGGTCGGGAAGCAGCCAACAGTCTTACATGGGAAGATTTCAAGAGAATGCTGAAAGAAGAATATTGTCCGATGAGCGAAATCCAGAAATTTGAAGCGTAGCTATGGAATCATGAAATGATAGGAAATTACAACGACTCTTACACTGCACGTTTTCATGAACTAGCAAAGAGAGTACCACATCTGGTTACGCCTGAGGAAAACCCAGTCGACCGGTATTTCTGGGGTTTATCTCCTGAAATACGCGGAGATGTTACTTCGGCAAATCCGAAAACCCTTCAAGAAGCAGTGAATTCAGCAACCAGACTCACCAACAATGCTAACCGTTCGGGAATGTTTGCAAAACACAAAGCTCAAGGTAAGAGAAAGATGAAGGAACCCACAAGAAGGCAATCTAGAGGAAGAATGGGTAAAAATCTAAAGATGATAGGGAACTATCGGATTCAGACTCAACCCGTAGAGAAAGAGAACATACCCTGAGTGCGATAAGTACAACAAACCGCATGTTGGAAGATGTATTATTTGTCAGAAATGCAATAGAGGAGGTCATTTCGCCAAGGATTGTAAGAATATAGGAAAACGGACATGATTTGAGTGTTGAAGTCCTGATCACTTCCGGAACGCATGTCCAAGGTGGAGTCAAAGACCAAACACTAATCAAGTACGACCAGCCAATCAAGGAAATCAAGGAGGTCAGGCAAGAGGTCGAGTGTTCGAGATTGGAGCTAAAATATGCTGTTCCAAGAAGATCGTTCAAATTCCACTACCCGAAGGAGGAATGCTCGAAGTATACGGAGAGAAGCCAAGAAAGGGTATTAAAATAGTGACGTGTATGAAAATGCGAAAGCATTTGAGAAAGGACAGTATTGCCTTTCTAGCTCACGTTAAGGATAAGAAAGTTGAAGAAAAACGCGTTCAAGATATTCCTATAGTTCGGGATTTTCCCGAAGTATTCCCAGACGAATTGCCTGGAATACCCCCGCCAAGACAAGTTGAGTTTCACATCGATTTAATTCCTAGAGCTGTGCCCGTGGTGAAATCACCATACCGGTTAGCGCCATCTGAGATGCAGGAGCTGTCAGAACAACTTCAGGAGTTACTCAATAAGGGATTCATTAGACCCAGCTCTTCACCTTGGGGAGCTCCAGTTTTGTTTGTCAAAAAGAAGGATGGATCTTTTCGAATGTGTATCGATTACAGAGAACTCAACAAGTTGACCATTAAGAACCGATACCCCCTTCCCCGGATTGATGACCTATTTGACCAACTTCAAGGTGCTGCTTATTTCTCGAAGATCGATCTTAGATCTGGATATCATCAAATGAGAGTGCGAGAAGAGGATATTCCCAAGACGGCGTTTAGGACTCGATACGGTCATTACAAGTTCCTAGTTATGCCTTTTGGTCTAACAAACGCACCAGCAGTTTTCATGGATTTGATGAATAGAGTATGTCGACCATACCTAGACAAATTTGTGATCGTGTTTATAGATGATATACTCATTTATTCTCGGGACAAGAAGGAGCATGAACAGCATTTAAGGTTGATACTAGAATTGCTCAAGAATGAAAATTTGTACGCCAAGTTCCCCAAATGCAAACCTAAAAGAACAAGAAATTCATTTAGGGAGAAAAACAAGAGGAAGCATTCCAGACACTTAAGCACAAGTTATGTAATGCACCGATTTTGACACTCCAAGAAGGAATGGATAATTTTATAGTCTAATGCGACGCGTCCCATCAAGGTTTGGAATGTGTGTTGATGCAAAATAACGGAGTCATCGCATATGCTTCAAGACAACTTAAAGTCCATGAGAAGAACTATACCACTCATGATTTGGAGTTAGGAGCCGTAGTATTCGCACTTAAGATTTGGAGACATTATCTGTACGACATTAAATGCACGATCTTCATTGATCACAAAAGCCTTCAACACATCCTTGATCAGAAGATGCTCAATATGAGGCAAAGAAGATGGGTTAAGTTACTTAGTGACTATGATTGTGAAATAAAGTACCATCCGGGCAAGGCTAACGTAGTAGCCGATGCATTAAGTAGGAAAGAAAGAGTAAACCCGTCAAGAGTAGGAGCTATGGGAATGTTTGTTTAGACGAGTTTAAAAGCTCAAATTCTTGAAGTACAAGAAGAATCGTTGAAAATAGAGAATCTGAAGAACGAGACCCTACATCACTTGGAAAAGAAATTTGAAACAAAGTCCGATGGGGTACATTACCTTGAAAATAGAGTCTAGGTACCAAAGGTTAGTAATATACGATCAACCATTTTGGATGAAGCCCATCGATCAAGATATTCGGTTCACCCAGGAGCGGATAAAATGTACAAAAACCTAAAGGAATAATACGGGTGGCCAGGAATGAAGAAAGACATTGCTTTGTACGTAAACAAGTGCTTAACCTGTGCTCAAGTCTAGGCCGAACATCAGAAACTAGCCGGTCTACTTCAGCAACTCGAAATTCCCCAATGGAAATGGGGCAAATAACCATGGAGTTCGTAACCAAGCTACCCAAAACTGGGAAAGGACATGATTCTATATGGGTTATAGTAGATCGACTTACAAAATCAGCTCATTTCATTTCCATCCGTGAAGATTGCAGTATGGAAAAACGTGCACAAATTTACATTAATGAAATCATTTCGCGTCATGGGGTACCTATTTCTATTATCTCGAATAGAAGTACTCGTTTTACGTCACAATTGTGGCAATCACTCCAAAAAGCATTGGGTACGCAATTGGAATCTTCAAACAGATGGACATTCGGAGAGAACCATTCAAACGCTAGAGGATATGTTGCGTGCTTACGTAATAGATTTAGGTGGGAGTTGGGATACCCACCTGCAACTTGTTGAATTCTTCTATAACAACAGCTACCACACTAACATTCAGTGTGCGCCATACGAAGCCTTATACGGACGCAAATGTAGATCACCACTTGGTTGGAAGTTGGTGATAGACAACATACAAGGCCCGAAATCATCCAGGAAACCACTGACAAGATCTCAAACATCAAGGAAAGACTTAAGACAGCAAGAGATCGTCAAAAATGTTATGCGGATAATCAAAGAAGCCATTAGAGTTCCAAGTGGGTGATAAAGTGCTTCTGAAAGTATCGCCAAGGAAAGGACTAGTACGCTTTAGGAAGAGAGGCAAGCTGGGTCCTAAATACACTGGCCCATTTGTAATACTTGAAAGAATCAGGCCAGTGCCGTACAAGTTAAAGTTACCACAAGAGCTCAGTGCCATTCATGATACATTTCATGTATCGAATCTCAAGAAATGCCTATCTGCCAAATCATTAGTATTACCATTGGAGGAGATTCAAGTTAATGAACCAATGCGCGTTATGGAAGAACCAGTTGAAGTCTTGACCGAGAGATCAAACGATTAAGGCATAATAAGATTCTGATTATAAAAGTTCGTTGGAACTCAAAGTATGGGCTGGAATTTACCTGGAAGCAAGAGGATTTAATGAAAGGCAAATATCATCATTTGTTTGCAAAGAAATCCATTGGAAGTAGCAGTCATTAAATTTCGGGACGAAATTCCTCTAACAGGGGGAGACTGTGACATCCGTCAAATTTAAGCTTCTAGATTACTATTTATTAAGCACTTGTTAGTGTTATTTTAGATAAATTATAAGATTAGGAGTTCGTTAGATTACATTGGCCGAAAAATTTCTAGAGCTCCCGGTAGATGCTTAGAAAGCCCGGTTCCGACCCTTAACTGTCAAAAACGTCCAATATAGTGCCAAATGCTCTAATTTATACCCAATTATTATAAAATATGATCTTTTAAAGTTTCAAAAATAAAACTTTTTATTTTTGATTGAACTTAACCATTATGGGCTTACAATTTGAAGAAAAATGTCAAAATTGAGAAAAATGACATTTTTAAACATTTTGAGCCTTACATATATTTAATTTTAAAAAAAATAAAGAAAATCCAAGGGATAAATACAAAAAAATTTCCTTCATAACTTTTACATTTCAAATTCAAAACTTTCTCCTCTCTCTCTCTAAATATCAAATGTCACTTCGAGAACACACTCATCTTCTCTCTAAACTTCCAGCCCTTTTCTCCATCCAAATCCATCAAATTAACAAGATTATTTAAAGATTTTGGACCTCTATCATCACACAAGTAAGTAACAACTTTATCTTCATCTTTTTCTTGCAAATTTTGGGTGAAAAACCCACTTTTCATGCATTTTAAAACTACTTTCTTCTAACCTCCGAAAATTCTAAGTTTTAAGGAGAGATTACACATCAAAAACATGTAAAAATGTTCATATAATGATGGTAATCTATGACCCTAACACTAAAACTCAAGAACGTAGGGAGAAATCATGTTGCATGTAGAGTTTAGTTCATAAAAATGGTAAATTGGGTGCTGACAGAATACATGTCTGTGTTTATATCGTCCATTTCATGCAAAATATTTGTTCAAACGACATGATTTTTTTTCTAAATGTTTATTTTATGAGTTGGGGTTTTAATCCAAGTGGTCTCACTCAAAAACATTGAGTTTTGACCCACCCAAACACTCAAAACAAGTTGGATGTGCATCTGGGAGGTTTTCAGTAGGTAAACCCTACTTTAAACAACCATAAATCTCTAAATAATCATCCAAATCAGTTTATTTTTCTTCTGTAATTCATTTTATTGAGTTAGCTTTCAAATGCATTTGGTCTCATTCAAAAATATGAAGATTTGACCATTTAAAACCTTGAAACAAATTTGGTATGCAAAGAGTACAATCTGGACAGATTGTTGCATGTGTACTAAAAGTGTTATAACTCCTTCAAAACTCAATGAAAAAGGATAACTTTTCTTTTGAGAGTTAGTTTTATGAGTTTCATTGTGTTTGCAATTGGAATCACATGAAAATATGGAGTTTTGACCCTCCAAACACCTAAAACCTTTTAGGTGTGCACACTGTGAATTCACCAGTAGGTGAAACCTACTTTGCATAACAATCTCTCTTTGATTATTTAACCAAAATGCATGATTCTTCTTCTATGGTTTTCTTTTATGCGTTAGGGTTCATATGAATCTAGTTTCATTCAAAAACATGAAGTTTTGAGGTATTAACCAACTTATTTAAGTTGAATGTGCAATCTGTCAATCAATGACAGATGTGTGCATGCAACTTTGAGGTGTCATATCTCCTTAATAACTCATCCAAATTGAGTGATTCTTCTTTTAAAAGTTCCCTCTATGTGTTATGTTTACATTCCAACTGGAATTTCTCAAAAACATTTAGTAGAACTCCTCAAATTGTTGTTTTAATAACAGTGTGTAATCTGCCATATCTGCTGTGTCACATTATTTTGCATAAACTATTTGAACCCTTTTTACATCTCCATAAAGCATGAAATTTGGTCAAAATGACCTTAACTCAGTGATTTATCACATATAAAAAGATGGGGACTTTTGTCATTTTGGATGTTACATTAATTTGATCATTTTTAGAACTTATAGTTTCTGCCAGAAAGTGAAATTTTGAAAGTGTTTGATTTCGTGAATTTTGATCACTTGAAAGGCTATAACATTACATTTTCGGTATTAATTATCATGTTAAAGAGCATATGTACATTATGTATAACGGGACTATAGATAATCAATTTGGACATATAAGGACTTATAAGCATTCTCATATTAATCGTTAGTCATAAGTGGTCATTTGGGTACTTTGCTTTGATAGGAAAGCATTAGGCCGTCAAGCGGACGTCTCGTGTATATAATTGGAAGCATTTGCTATAAGGTAAGTATTCACAGCCCCTCTTTTAATGTTTTATATGTTTTGGGGTGAAAAGCATGTTTAAAGTTGAATCTTGATTGATTTACGTAAAAGAATGTGAAATTGTTGATATGAGCACAAAGGCATGTACACTAGTAGTTTGTATTTGAGTAAAATGTAACATAAAAGTTTGTACACTACTATTAACTCAAGTGAGGAGCCGAGGGTATTTGTGGATAGCGCTATTTGGACGGACAATCCCACCTAAAAACCGACAAAGTAGGGGTGTGGATAGGAATCCCACCTAGAACCTACAGGTAGGGGTGCACTATACCTATAAAAACGAAGGTTCTACATATGTGGGGTTTTAGTCCCACCGCTAAGGTAGAATTATAAAAAAATATTTTTGTGTGGTCGAAAGGTTTAGTGGTGGCTCGATACTTGCTATGAACTAGAGTACATTATGCCTTGACAGGTTTCTCAATACAAGGATTAATTAAATGCTCATAAATTTCACTATTTATACATGATGTGAACGTTCGTTCTACAAGAATTGAAAACTGCATAAAAACTGTTTTGTGCATATGAAAACCTATGAACTCACCAACTCTTGTAGTTGACCTTGTTTTTATCATGCTTTTCAGGAGTAAGAAAAGATTAACCGAAACGTTTGTTATGTGGGCGCGTCAACATCAATCATGATTATATTTGAAACTGTTTAGTTGAAACACTTGGTTTACTTTATTTTGTTAGAACTTTTGAGTTGATACGATGTAAATTTTGAACTTAAACTATTATGTACTTGAATGGATGGTTGGTGTTGTTTTAATCCTATTGGTATGAAATCTTGAGCTATCACGCCTCGTGTTTCCGCTTTAGCGGGGTGTGACAGTAGATATCTCCATCTCTATAAGCAGTTAATTCTTTTTTGTTTGCTGTACTCGGAACATGACAGTAATCTATGTCAAAATTAACCTTCCAATATTTGTCACAAAATTGACTAATACTAAAAAGATTATGTCTTAGTCCCTCAACATAGAAAACTTTCATTACTGTCACATCTCCTTCATTGAAAGTGCCATATCCTCTTACATATCCCTTTGCATTGTTTCCAAAGATAACTGTTCCTCCATATCTTTCATGATAATCAGTTAGTAGTTCTTTGAAAGGTGTCATGTGTCTTGAACATCCAGAATCTAAGACCCACACATGACATATCTGCAAAAGAGATTATTGAGTTTTAGGTACCCATTTCAGAATGGGTCCTTTGAGATTAGTAATAAAATTTGAAGTTCTGAACTTTTTCTTCAAATTTTTCAATTCAGAAGTTTGTTCAGAACTTTGAAATTTATCTTTCTTAGTTTTATTTTTATTTTTATTTTTTCTTTTAATTGAATTTGTCAATATAGCTGAACATTTCTGAATAGATTTCATCAAATTTTTCTTGTTTGTTTTGGAGTTAAGATGAAAATTATGTTGACCACAATTAATACAGTGAATATGATTCTGTAATGTATTTACAACATTATTAGACATAAAAGAATCAATAACATTTGATTTTTCAACAAAGATTCTTTTATTCACTATCTTTGATTTAGGTACATCACTTTTATTGGAAAATGAAAAACTATCTAATTTGTCATTCTTTGACAGTCTTTCCTCTTTCTTTCTCCATACTAAAATGGATAGCTCTGTAAAAGTAAGAAATGAGCATTAGTATAAGAAATTCTTTTGTTCACTTTAGGTTTATCCTCAGAATTCGAGTTAATTTTCTGAACTTTAGAGAGAGAATTTGAGGATTGTCCTTGTTCAAAGTTTTTAACTCTGGTGTTGAAGTCAGAAGATGTTCCTGAACATGGTGATGAAGTCAATGAAGTGTCTGTAGTAGTAGGAGAAAAATCTGAAGAAGGAAAATCTTCAGGTTTCTGATAAATAGGTTTTAAAAACACAGGACCAAACATTTCTGAAGGTACCTTTGAAGCTTCAGATTTTAGTATTTCTCCTTCAGTCATACAAGATTGTGATTTGTAAACCAAATAGCCATTTTTATCAATGACTTGCACCATATGATCATCATCTTCTGAATCAGAAGCATTTATTAGTTCTGAAAATTTATTTTGAGTCATACTTGTTGCAAAAATATTTGAAATTTTTGTTGTTGTAGACTCATCATCAGAATTATCAAAAAATATATTGGGATTCTCATCAACATCTTCTAAAGAGTCAATTTCTGAGAATTCATCATATTTTTCTTCATGTTCTGATTTATTATCAGAAGTATCTTCTGAAATGACTTCAGAATTGAATTCAGAAGTTATCTCAGAAGTAACTTCAGAAATTATTTCAGACTTAACAATTACTTGCATTTTTCTTCAGAAATAATATTTGATTCAGAAGATTCACAAATGTTTGAACTTATATTTATTTCTTCTGTTTCAGAGATTATCTCTGGTTCACCAGTTTTAAGAGGTGTTTCTTCTGAAAACAAAGTCTCTGATTTTATAAACAGTATTCTTTCAGGCAAAGAATAGCTCACAGGTTTAGAAATGATACCTGTATTTGATTCATTGAAAATTTTCATTTTAGAAGAATCATACAGGTTTGCAGGTGCGTTTTTTAGTATTTGACTGTCATTATATCCTAAACCTGCTTTTATGTTGTAAAATTTTGAATTTTGAGTCTGACTAGTTAAAATGTTCAGAGTTTGTTCAGTTTATCCTCTTTTAAAATTTAAATCTTCTAATTCCTTAATCTTTTTATAAAGATCAAGTCTCTCTTGATTCAAAAAATTCATTTTAACATTCATAATTTTTTTTCAGGCTTCTCATTAATAATTTCCTTTTGTAAGATGTCCATTTTTTCTTTTAAAACAAGTTTTTCTTCAGAAACTTTTTCAAGAATTTTTCCAGCTTCTTGACAACTTTCTTTATAAATCTGACTTTCAGCCCTGAATTGATTGACCAAAATTCTTTCACCTTTGATTCTGTTTCTGAGAGTTTCAAATTCAGAAAAGATGTTTTGAAATTGATTTTTCATTTCAGAATCTACAGTGTTATGTTTAGAATTATGTTCAGAATTTTGTTCAGAAGAGTAGTTTATTTCAGAATTTAATTCAGAAGATGAAGAAGATACCTTAGTGTCTTGTTTGTCTTTTTCTTCTGGATCCATTTGACGCATATAGCAATTGGATGCATAATGACAAAATTCTTCATCATCATCTCCATCACTCCAGTTTAACCAGTCCTCTTCATACTTGGTCACTAAAGTAGGATTGAGCTCCTTTTTCTTAGCTAACAGATGTTTCTTCTCATAGTAGCCTGAATTCTTGACTTCTGGCATCTTGCATTGTCTTGCATAATGTCCAGGCTTTCCACAGTTGAAGCACCTTGCTGGTTCAGATGTTTCAGATTGACCAACTTCTTGACCTTTCTTAGGTCCACTTTCAGATCTAGGTTTATTCAGATATTTTTTATTGTATTTTTGACTAAATTGCCTTGTCATAAAAGCAATATTATCAGAAATCCTTTTCAGCTCCTCATCTGATTCATCCCCATCACAAACTGTTTTCTCTGAGATCTCACACACCTTCTTAGCAGAAATAGTCAGAGAGTTGTTATATTTCTTGCTCAGTAAGGCAACTTCACTTGCCTTCTTCTGTTCGTATTATCTAACTTTGATCTTGTCCTCTTGTTGGAACAAGATGCCATAGACATCATGAATTGTCTTTCTAGACAAGTTCCGAGTTACCATATTATCTGAAAAACTTGACCATTCGTTTCCCAGATTGTTCAGAAATTTGTTATTTATCTCAGAATTTTATTTCTGAACACCATTTCTTCTCAGATCATTCAGAATGTTGTTGAATCTATGATATGTATTAGTGATAGATTCATTTTCTTTGTATCTGAAGTTTTCATATGTACCTACACAGATATTTAATCTCTGTGCCTGAGCCTTTGTGCTTCCTTGCATCTGGGCTTCTACTTCATCCCACATAGCTTTGGCTGAAGTTAAACTATCAACCCTATTGAATATTTCATTAGGAATTGCCATGGTGAGTAAAGTCAACGCTCTTCTATCAACTTTCATTTGAGCCTTTTCTGCTGGATTGTACATTCCAGGACTCTTCTTGATAATTGACGCCGGTATTTCAGGAGTAGATTCAGTTCTAGGAACTGTTGGAATTTCAACAAAGACCTCTAGTGGGCCATTTGTGTTCGATTGCATTAAAGCTTCATCTATGTTGTCCAAGAATTGAATCATCCCAATTCTCCATTGATGGTATTCTCCCAAGAAAAGAGTTGGTGGTTTCGTTTCAGATCCGATTGAGACTATTTCTTTAGACATCTTTGATTGTTAGAAGATCGAGAATTCACCTGATTTGAATTTGAAATTTATCGATCAAGAACACCAAGAACTGTCAGATCTGACAATTCTTTCACAAATCTTCAAGAACAGATGAATTGGCTCTGATACCAATTGTTAGGACCCAAACAATCAATATATCAATATATAGAAAGATTAGAATAGAAATATGATAGCCAAAATGTCGTATGTATTGATTTGATGAACAGAATTACAAAGTATGTCTTTACAAGGCTTATAGAAAACGTTAGTCTAACAATCTAACAAACTATCTATTTATACATGAAATAGAAAGACTAAAGTAACCGTACATTCATAACAGACAAGTTCAGAAAAGGTTCTGAACTCCTTCAGATCTTCTTCAGAAGTGTCTTCAGAACTTCTTCAGAACCTCTTCAGAATATCTTCAGAACTTCTGAAGTTGGCACTTCAGAAGTTATGCCTTAGGCTTTTATCTTTTCTTCTGAGTTCTGAATTTTCATTCTTTAGATCTTTATATCTTCAGAACCCAGTACCTTTTGAAGCTATTATGATATCTCTATCAGTTCTCACTGATGAAAAGTTATAAAGAGATTCCTTTTTCTTGGAAGAAGTTAACTAGGGTATTGTTTTTAAATTCAGTACCATAATCATTTCTCATGGAGCGAAAAGTTAGATTGTTCAGGACTTCCATTCTTTTGATAAAGAAGATAATTTCATCAGGTGTATCACTCTTAGAACGAAGAAAGAATACCGATGTGTATCTGGAATTTTCATCAACAATTACCAGAGTGTATTTCTATCCAGATATGGATTGGACGTTGACTGATCCAAAGAGATCCATATGAAGTAAGTGAAGAGGAGTGGTCACTAAAGAGACTTGTTTTGATCTGAATGTTGTTTTTGTCAACTATCCTTTCTCACACACTGAACAAAGAGATTCCTTTGTGAAAGAGTGTTTAGGTAGAACTTTTACAAGTTCTTTTTGAGATAGATCGTTAATCATCTTAAAGTTCAGATGAGAGAGTCTCTTATGACAGAGCCAATTTACATCAAAGGAGGCCCCTAGATAGGAAGCAAACATTCTCAGAATGAGTACTATCCATATTAATGACATACACGTGTTCTGATCTTTGCCTTTTAAAGCCAGTGTTGGTCCCAAAGGAGCCTACAAGAGTTCAAAGATATAGAAACCATTTGTAGAAAGGGGGTGGGGGGGTGGGGTTGAATACAAACACAAGCTTTTTATCTTTTTAAATGAGTTTATATTGAATAAACAAATTTATAGTTGTTTGCATGCATGAAGACGAGGAAGGGATCTTCATCTATTTATACCCGTTGCATTTAAGGCAACACAGAAGGTACATGCCACATGTCAAGTTT
Source organism: Silybum marianum (assembly GCA_036898165.1). NCBI lineage: Eukaryota > Viridiplantae > Streptophyta > Magnoliopsida > Asterales > Asteraceae > Silybum > Silybum marianum. The sequence goes on along the minus strand of CM072528.1, from coordinate 25,975,797 downwards.
CTATTTGAGACTTGTCCTTTGTTCATAAAGCAAACAAGCTTTTGGCCGAATATCAACAGTAACCAAATCAGATCTGATGGAGACATAAGAGATGGGGGTTTGACACTTGTGCATCAAGGATAAGATCAACTTCGATCTTTCTAAGTAGGCCCCACTTGATCATTGAACCAGAATCTTCAAGGATGAAGTCTTCGGGTATCACTGAGGCTTTGCAAGATCTCACACTTCAGGTAGATGGACATTGCTATCACTGAACCGCTTCAGATCACTAGTTGTTCATCTCTTTCTTCAGCGAAGCCTTCCACTATCGCTGAATGGTCTTGTGGTGTGATTGTTGTTCCTCAGATCTTCAGTGATAGGATGATTTTCTTGATCTTCAGCGACCACTGAGTGCAATCAGTGTATACTATTGATGAATATGAACATTGACCTATATACAGATTTTTCACTAAGTATATGAAGAATCATTTTCAATCACTGAAAGGAGTTTGGATCAACAATCTCCCCCTATTTGATAATGATTAAGCAACATAGGAAAACCGCTTGAAAGAATTAGTAAGGACTTAGAAATTTTAAAATAAAGAATTTTAAGTACTAATCTGTGAGATCTCTTTTAGCTAATATATTATCTGAATTGAGTTTCATTATTAAGGATATGAAATCACAATTATTACAAGTGTAAAATCCATAAATTACATTCACCGATTAATTACAAGGTGTAACGTCAGTGAGTATATAGAGGTTCAAAAACTATATAGAACTCATATGTTCATTATACCATTGTATTATTTTCAAGGATCTTTTCAATACACAGATGGAGTAGGGTACTTCATTGAGTTTCATTAATCAAGGATAATATGAAGAATTACATTTTGAAAATGAAATTACAATAATGAAGGTAAAGTACAATACACTTAAGTAACTACAAAGGAAAAGTATCAGACACTAAACATAAAGCTTCTCTTTTCTTCTTCGTAATTCATTCTCGTAGATTTTCTTTTGAATGAGATCAGCGTCATTGGTTGACCAAAAGTTATAGTACATAATCTTGATAAATATGGGAAGCTATGTCATATTCGAAGTCTCTACATTTTGATCATTTTTAGTACTACAAGTTTCTGTCCAGAAGTAAAATTCTGGAATTTCTTGATTTTAACAATTATTGATCATTTGATGGTTTATAACACAACTTACGGTATAAATTACTATATTAACGAGCATATGTGCATTATGTATAATTGGACTATAGAAAATCAAGTTGGATGTATGTGGACATTTATAAGCTTAAGACTTATTCACCTCCATAAGTAGTTTTAGACCCATAAGTGATGGTTTTGAGCATTTCTCTTTGTTAGGGAATCGTTAGGCCTTTGGGTGGGGATCGGATCGTGCTTTTGAGTAGCGGAGCTTGCAAAGGTGAGTATTCACAGCCCCATTTTTAAAGTATTTTATACGTTTTGGGGTTGAAAGCATGATTATATGAAATATTTGAGCTATTTGCATTACCGAATGTGAAATATTATGAAATTATTGTTTTGGGCACTAAGGCATGTACACTAATAGATTGTATTGAGTAAAATGTTCCATAAAAGTTTGTACACTACTATTAACTCAAGTGAGGAGCCGAGGGTATATGTGGATAGCGCTATCAGACGGACAATCCCACCTAAAAACCGAAAAGTAGGGTGTGGATAGCAATCCCACCAGGAAACTACATGTAGGGGTGCACTATACTTAAAAGGGAAGGTTCTACACATGTGGACTTTAGGTCCACCGCTGAGGTAGAATTAAAAATAAGGTTATACACATGTGGACTTTAGGTCCACCACTGAGGTAGAACTAAAAAGAAGGTTCTACACATGTGGACTTTAGGTCCACCGCTAAGGTAGAACTAAAAAGAACATTCTACACATGTGGACTTTAGGTCCACCGCTGAGGTAGAACTAAAAATATTTTTGTGGTCGAAGGCTTAGTGGTGACTCATTACTTACTATTAATCAGAGTACAAAAATGCCTTGAATGTTTTAAGATGAAAAGTTATCAAGTGCCATAAAAGTTATTTTGCTCAATATTCAGTTACGCAAAAGATGTTTATAATATTGAAAACCTGTGAACTCACCAACTCTTTGTAGTTGACCTTGTTTTATTCATGCTTTTCAGGGGTAAGAAAGGGTAAGTGAAAATGCTTGTGTTTGGGGCGCATCAACATCAACCACGTTTAAATTTGAAATCATTTTGTAGAACATCTTATTTCTTTTATTTTGTTAAAACTTGAACTTGTATGATGTAATGTTCAGTTTTATTTTGTTATGTATTTGATTGGACAATTGGTGTTTTTATCGCTCTATCGCTCTGAAATCTTGACCTATCACTCCCTGTGTTTCCGCTTTAGCAGGGTGTGACAGATGGGGATGAATCAGATGAACAACTTAAAAGAATTTCTGATAATATTGCCTTTATGACAAGTCAATTCACTCAAAGATATAATCAAAAATATCAGAATAAACCAAGGTCTGAAGTTGGACCTAAGAAAGGTCAAGATGCTGGTCAAACTGAGTCATCTGAACCAGCAAGGTGTTTTAATTGTGGTAAGCCTGGTCATTATGCAAGACAGTGCAAAATGCCCAAAGTCAAAAACTCCTACTATGAAAAGAAGCGTCTTCTTGCAAAGAAAAAAGAACAAAATCCAACTCTAGTAACCAAGTATGAGGAAGACTGGTTAAACTGGAGTGATGGAGATGATGATGAAGAGGTAGTTCATTATGCTTCAAAATGCTACATGTGCCAAATGGATCCAGAAGAAAAACATGCACATGATTATGAGGTATCTTCTTCATCTTCTGAATTGAATTCTTTTTCTGAACCAAATTCTGAACAAATTTATGAAAATTCTGAAGTGCAAAATCAATTTCAGAATATGTTTTCTGAATTTGAAACTCTCAGAAACAGAATGAAAGGTGAAAGAATTTTGGTAAATCAGTTTAGAGCTGAACTCCAAATCTATAAACAAAACTGCCAAGAAGCTGAACAAATTCTTGAAAAGGTTTCTGAAGAAAAGTTAAAATTAAAAGAAAAGATGGACAGTTTAAAAAAAGATATTATTAATGAGAAATCTGAAAAAGAAGTTTTGAATGTAAAAATGAACTTTCTGGATCAAGAAAGACTTGATCTTTACAAAAACATTAAGGAATTAGAAGATCTGAACTTTAAAAGAGGTCAAACTGAACAGACTTTGAACATTATGACAAATCAGGCTCAGAATTCAAAATTTTACAATATTAAAGCAGGTTTGGGATATAACGACAGTTAAACTCTGAAAAAGGCACCTGCAAATCTTTATGACTATTCTAAAATGAAAATTTTTATTGAAACCAATACAGGTATCATATCCAAACCTGTTAACTACTTTTTGCCTGAAAGAATTCCCTTTGTCAAATCAGAAACTCTGTTTTCTGAATAAACATCTTTTGATTCTGATAAAATTGAGATAATTTCTGAATCAGACGTACTGAGTAATAATGTTTTAAAACCTTTTAAATTACTTCTGAATCTAAAATTATTTCTGAAGAAAAATCTGAACCATCTGTTAAATCTGAGAAAACTTCTGAACCGATTTCTGAATCATCTTCTGAACAAACTGCTGAATCAGAAGATAATGTTGATAATAAATCAGAACATGAAGAAAAATATGATGAATTCTCAGATATTGAATCTTTACAAAATAATAATGAGAATTCAGAAATTATCTTTGATAATTCTGATGATGGGTCTGAAAATATTTTAAATCATAATTTTTTTGTTTCTAGCATGACTCAAGATAAGTTCTCAGATTTAATGAATGCATCAGATTCAGAAGATGATGATGACCATATGGTTCAAGTTATAGATAAAGATGGATATTTGGTATACAAATTACAAGCATATATGATGGATGGGGACATTTTAAAATCTACAGAACCAAAGTTGTCTTCAGAAATGTTTACACTGTTTTTTCTGAAACAAGAGTTTCTGAAAATGAAATTTCTTCCACATCATCAAATGATACTTCTATTTCTCCAAATACATCTTTAACTTCTGAAAATTCTTCAACCTCATCATATGACTTTATACATAGAGTCAAATTCTTTGAAAAAGGACAGTCTTCAAATTCAACTTCTGAAGTTCATACATCCAAAGATAAATCTAAAATTGATAAAAAGACTACTTATACTAATCCTCATTTCTTATCTTTTACAGAGTTGTCCTCTTTAGTTTGGAGAAAGAAAGGTGAAAGACTATCAAAGACTGACAAATTAGATAGTTTTTCATTTTCAAAGAAAAATGGTGTACCCAAACTTAATAAAATGATTAAAAGAAATTTTGTTAATAAATCCAATAGTGTTGATTCTTTTTCATCTACTGCTTTATTAAATATTCTGAAGAATCATATTTACTGTATTAATTGTGGTAATCATGATTTTCAACTAAACTCCAAATCAACAAAGAATAATCTTAAGAAATCAATTCAGAACTTTTAAACTAAATTGGTAAATAAAAATAAAAAGAAAAATAAAAAGAAAAAGAAAAATAAACCTAAGACTGACAAATCTCAAAGTTCTGAACAAACTTCTGAACTGAAAAATCTGAAGTCAAAATTCAGAACTTTAAATTTTTTTATTAATCTCAAAGGACCCATTCTAAAATGGGTACCTAAATCTCAATAATCAATTTTGCAGATATGTCATGTGTGGGTCTTAGATTCTGGATGTTCAAGGCACATGACACCATTCAAAGAACTACTAACTGATTATCATGGGAGATATGGAGGAATAGTTAGCTTTGGAAATAATGCAAAACGTTATGTGAGAGGTTATGGTACTTTTATCAAAGGAGATGTTACAGTAATGAAGGTTATCTATGTTGAAGGTCTCAAACATAACCTCTTCAGTATTAGTCAATTCTGTGACAAATATTGGAAGGTCAATTTTGATATAGACTACTGTCATGTTCTAAGTTCAGAAAACAAGAAAGAGTTAACTACTTATAGAGATGGAGATATCTACACTGCTACCTTTACAGCAACTAGTCAATTAAAAGGGGTATGTTACATTTCCAATACAATGAGGAATGATAGTTGGCTTTGGCACAGAAGAATGTCACATCTGAACTTCAAAACCATTTCTGAACTGGAAAAACATCACTCTGTAAGAGGACTACCAAAGATCAGATTTGATAAGAATTCCTCATGTTCTGCTTGTGAACTTGGAAAGATCAAGAGAAGCTCACATCCTCTGAAAATGCTATCTTCATGCAAAGCTCCACTTGAAATGCTTCATATGGATTTGTGTGGACCAATGAAGAGTCAAAGCCTGGGTGGAAAGAAGTATATTGTTGTCATTGTAGATGAATATTAAAGATATACTTGGGTTGAATTTCTTAGACTCAAATATGATACTTCTGAAAGGCTCATACCTTTTCTGAAGAAAATTCAGTTCTTCTTCAACTACCAATCCAAAAGATCAGAAGTGATAATGGAACATAATTTACAAATTCTACAATTCAGAACTTTTTGGAATCTGTTGGTATTTCACATAATTTTTCCGCTGCCAGAACTCCTCAACAGAATGGGGTGGTTGAGAGAAAGAATAGAACTTTGGTAGAAGCTGCAAGGACCATGCTAGCATATTCTGACCTTCCTTTGTCTCTTTGGGCAGAAGCTATAGCTACTGCATGTTTCACTCAGAACAGGACAATTCTTAACAGAAAACTACTTAAAACTCCTTATGAGATTATTAAACAAAGAAAACCCTCTATTGATTACTTTAAAATTTTTGGTTGCAGGTGTTTTCTCATAAATGATACACAACATTTAGATAAATTTACACCAAAAGGTGCAAATTCATGAGCCAACTCAAAGGTCCAAGGCTTACAGAGTATTAATCAAAGGATCATTGAGACTACTAATATTCGATTTGATGAGCCAACTTTGACTTCTGAACAAGACAGTTCAGAGCTCACACTTAACCATATTTCTGAAAGCTTGGATTCAGAACATAACAAGACAAATCACACTTCTGAATCTCAAACTTTACTTAAATCAAACATAGATATCTTATGTCAAGACTTATTTGATATTACTGTTAATGTTTCTGCAGATTATCAGAATCCATCTCTTCTCAAAAGCACAACAGTACATGATATTTCAGAAATTCCAATATAAAATAATTCAGCGCCATCTATCTCAAACTCAAATTCAGAAATTCCTATTTCTCAATCTGTACATAAGACTTCTGAAACAGTTCAGAATATTCCTGCTTCTGAACCTGTGCCTACAACTTCTGAACCAGTACAAAATATTCCATTTGAGGAAGAGAATTCAGATTTACATTCAGCTATTACCATTACCAAAGGTGAACAAATGGACAGCCAATGAGTGTTTATATGTGAATTTCTTAAGCAGCGTGGAACCCAAGAAGCCAGTTGAAGCTCTTCAAGATCCAGACTAGATTCTAGCTATGCAAGATGAGCTAAATCAATTTGAAAGAAACAAAGTCTGGAGATTGATTCCTAAACCAAAAGATAAATCAATAATTGGCACAAAATGGGTATTCAGAAATAAAAAGGATGAAAATGGAATTGTTGTGAGAAACAAAGCAAGGCTTGTTGCTAAGGGGTATTGTCAACAAGAAGGAATTGATTATGATGAAACTTTTGTCCCTGTTGCAAGACTTGAAGCTACCAGAATGTTTCTTGCATATGTTGATCATAAAAATATGAAGGTGTTCCAAATGGATGTCAAGTGTGCATTTCTGAATGGTATTCTACATGAAGAGGTGTATGTTGAACAACCAGAAGGCTTTGTTAGCAAAGAATTTCCAGATTATGTCTATATTTTGGACAAAGCCTTATATGGACTAAAACAAACACCAAGAGCATGGTATGACACTCTCACAACTTTTCTTCTGAACTCCAAATTCAAAAGAGGTACTATTGATACCACTTTATTTCTAAAAAAGGAAGGTGATGATATGTTATTAATACAAATATATGTAGATGATATTATATTTGCTTCTACTAATTCAAAATTTTGTAGAAATTTTGAGAAAATTATGCAAACTGAATTTGAAATGAGTATGATAGGAGAGTTAACATGTTTTCTTGGTCTTCAAGTTAAACAACTACCCATTGCCATATTCATTAATCAATCTAAGTATATCTCTGATTACTTAAGAAGTTTGACATGACTGACTTTTCTAGTATTCAAACTTCAATGGCCACTACAACAAAATTAGACCCTGATTTAAATGGAAAATTTGTTGATCAGAAAAAGTACAGAGGCATTATTGGATCTTTGCTTTACTTAACATCTAGTAGACCAAATATAATGTTTGCTACATGTATTTGTGCTAGATATCAAGCTAATCCTAAGGAATCTTATCTTCTTGTTGTTAAAAGAATTCTTAGATATCTCAAAGGTTCTCCTTTATTGGGACTTTGGTATCCTAAGGATTCTGAGATATCTCAAAGGTTCTCCTTTATTGGGACTTTATTGGGACTTTGGTATCCTAAGGATTCTCCTTTGTACTGTGATTTAAAGAGTGCCATAACTATCACTGCTAATCATTTTCAACATTCAAAAACAAAGCATATTGATGTAAGATATCATTTTATCAAAGATCATGTGGAAAAAGGTAATATTCAAATGTTTTTTGTTAAGACAGATTATCAATTGGCTGATTTATTTACCAAAGCATTTGATGAGAAACGATTTAATTTTCTGGTAAGTAAATTGAGCATGATGAATATGTCTATGTAAGTATTTAGAAATTATATTCTGAGTTTAATTTTTCTAAATTCTGAATAATTTGAACTTCAGATCATCTAAAGTTCTATTTTCAGGAAAAAAAAATTCTTTCTAAACTCAGAAGTTATAATTTCTTCTTCAAAGTTGATTATCTTTCAAATACTTTCATTTTTCCCCCATTTCTCTAACATTTTCATTTCTCTGATAAATAGCATTGTTTAAGGGGGAGAATCATAATTGTTTATGATTCGAGGGGGAGTGATGCTAAATTTCAAAATCATGATTACTCCTTTCTATCAAACAGATCTGAGGTGCTGGTTACAAGTCTTGAATTTCAAATCTAAGTAGTATGGACAAACTACTATAGATAAAATATCTTTGTTATTGTCCAAACCTACTTCTGAATAGTTAAAACGATTTATATGTTTCAGAAGTATGTAATTTTAAATGATTTTTGTCAATTTGGAGGAATATACGTTTGGTTCTGAACTTTCCTTGCAAGTTCTGAAGTGTTTCTGAATGTCTTCATTTCGACTTCTGAACTTTTTCTCAGAAGTTCTGAATTTCTTCTGAAGTTTTTGAACTTGTTCTCAGAATTTTAGTTCCCGTTATTATTTTTAAGCGTGTGTCACGTGTTTTAATTTCATTGGAAAACTTTTAATCCACATCGATTAAACGGTTCATTAATCCAAATAAATGATGATTACTCCTTTAATATCGTTTCATTTCTGGCCACGTGTCCATCTACGCTTATTCAGTCATATAAATTAGATGGAATCCTCGTCTTCTTCATTTTCTAGTGATTTTTCCCTCCAAAACCCCTTTGTGCTTATTCATTTTCAATCTAGTGTGTATCCTTGTTCATTTCTAGTGATGTCGACTTTGAATGTGATGGTTTCTGCTTCTTCAAGTTTCAGCAACAACAATGGTTCCTCCAGTGATGCATCGTTCAAAATTGTGCCTCAGAATTTAATGATTGGATCAATGGAGATCCCTATGAATCATGATCCAGTGGTACAAGACACGCCCACAATTGTTATTGATGAAGCCGGACCTTCGAATCCAATTCCTAACCCTAAATCTAACCTTAACCCTAGTTCTGCTATAATTGGGGAAACTCAAATCAATCCTATTGAGGTGGTCTCTGAATCAAATGTTGGTGCAAGTGAGTCTTAATCTCGTGCTGAGAGCAGTGATGGACCTGATTTGTCCAAATTGTATGTTCCTGAAGAAAAATTGCTCGATATCAAAAGGAATAACTGTGATTTGAACTTCAAATCGACAGATTTTGCTGATGATCAAATGATTTTGATTTAAGTTCTGAAGAAACATCCACTTCGTGTTTTGCTCTCAAGGAAATTTTCAATCCCTGCTTCTTACATGCAGCAATGGTGGTATTACGCTGAGGTCGATGAAGCTGCAGATGATATTTCCTCATACATTCATGGCTACAAGGTATGTGTTTCTGTGGAAGATGTTAGAAATATACATTTCCTTCCAAAAGAAGATGAAGTTCTTGGGAAAACTTCATATGATCCAGTTCCATCGTCTTCTGAGATGATTTCAGATTTTATGAGCTTGGGATATTTTGAACAACTCAATGCTTTAAGTTCATTCAGAAGGAAGTGTCTACCCCCAATCTGGTATTGTCTATTTTCTATCTTAAACACTTGCCTCTCTGGAAAAAGTTCTAGTTTAGACCAAGCATCTACAAATGGAAGGATTATATTTCATGGAGTGGTATTCAACAAACACTATGACTATGCTTCACTAATCTTTGAAGACCTGAAGACTGCTGTTCTGAAGAAATCCACGTACAACTACATTCCCTTCCAACGATTCTTTCAGACATTTATCAAAAGTGAAATGAAAGTTGTTCCTGTTATTCCTGATCTTGCACATGACGTACATGTTCCTGTCTTTACCATGGATACTCTTCGTCCACCAAATGCAAAGTTAAAATTTCCAAAATGCCATTCCATTACCTGCTTACTTACTTGAACTTGTAAATTCAAAAAAATAGGATTGTGAGTGAGTATTATAAATCAATGGGACTACCAAAACCAGTAGTCTCTTCCCCTGATTCCCACAAGAGTGGTGAGCATGCTAAGGAGTCTATACTATCTAGGAAGAGTGGGGAGGCTGTTCAAGTGGGAGAGCAACCTCATTGTCTGAAGAGGAAAAATGTAAATGAGAGTTTGGGTAGAAGGGTTAGAAAAAGAACTGATGAGGGGGGAACACAAGTAAAAAATAAAGAAACTTGTGAACCAGATGTTACTAGCCGGGCACCCACATCATCTATTACTCCACATTCTTTGGTGGGTAATATTGAAAAGGCCAGTGAGCCCATGGCAACACTTGTTAACCCCGCCAGCCACTCACCCATCTCTTAACAGAAGGGTGTTTCATTAACACAATTGGGGCAAGCAGCTCATATACAATTAGGACCCCATTTGGAGGATCCTTTTGTTGAAAAAGAAGGACATATGTCCCCCCTTCATTTTTTTGAGCACATAGATTCTGAGAGTCCACTCAACCTTGAGCCTCAAGAACCACTTAATGTGGAATTCCTTCACACCAGCACACATCTTTCAGATGTAAATAAGCAAAGTGTGTGTCACATTGCCTCAACAACTATAGATATTCCTATTATTGGGTATCAAGGATTAGTTGGAAGCCCTGGTGGAGTGAACATCACTAAAGCTCCATTCACAGAGTCTTTCATGATTCATGATGCTGTGGCATCTACAGGCCAGCCTTCTTATGAAGGACTGCAAATAAGACCATCTGTTGGTCTTGGCAATTTACCCACATCTTCTGAATTCTTAGAATTCAAGGATTTTTGTACTTCTGAATATGAAAAGATTCAGAAGGAATTAAAGGAATTGACGAACAAATCAAACAAGGTGATGGAGGATTGGTTGGAAAACCAGGAGGTAACAATGGTGAACAAATTGAACGATTTTCAAGTTTCTTCTTCAAATGATCTCAACTCCTTTAAAGATGCACTTCTGAATTCTTTCTCTGAAGTTATTTCTTCTGTATCTTCTCTTTAAGCATCTCAGCCTTCTTCTTCAAGTTCTCAGCCTAATACTTCTGAATTTACTACTAAGGATGATATTAAACAAATCTTGAATCAATTACCTTCTATTAAGACTTCTCAAACAACATTGAATAACAGATTATCTGCGTTGGAGTGTAGAACTCAGGCAGATACTTACAAAAGGAATCTTGATGATCAGGGTCCTGATAATCAAGAGGGGGAGAAAAGACAAAAAGTATCTGAAGCTGAAAATGTTGAAAATACTCAAGGTCAATCTTCTGAGAAAACTTCTGAAGAAACTCAGAATATAGGTGAAGATACAAACAGAGTTTCAGAAGCCATAGAAGATATTCTTGCAGAACATGAAGGCCAAGAGGTTGATGTTATCTCTTCTGAAGAATTTATTGATGAAGGTTATGAAACAAAAAAACTGTCTTTTGATTCTGAAGGAAACTTGAGTTCAGATAAAATAGATGTGAATCCAGATTCTAATGGAGAAATGCTTAGAGAATATCTTGCATTTGAAGATGTATTTGGTGAACCAAGTGATCTTTTAGATGTGATCATGTTTGAAGAAGAATCTGAAGTTAATATGGAAGAAGTCTCAAAAGTTAATGAAGTCAGAGATTTAGTGATCTGGAAGCCATAACAAATTCTGAATGAGGTTTATAGTGATATTTCTGAAGAATTATGGAGTTTGTTGAGAAAATACTGTTGGGTTTATTTATTTCTGAACAATCCAAGAAATCTAGAGTGTAGATTTTTGGATAACAGATTGTCAATTTTTGAAGACTTTCTGAATCAACCAGATGAGAGATTTGAAATAGAGTTTGATCTAAATCATATGGGAGGAATTGAAATTGCAGATGAAATCCTTATTGTCTTTTCAGAAAAAATTGAAGTAAGGTTCAGACCATGTATTGTTATTCCTGCAATAGATCTTCCAGTACTTGAAGAACCTGTTTTGGATCAATTTTTTGAAAAGGACATTGTGTTCATTCCTGGAGAAAGTAGTTGGAATTTCCTGAAGATATTTATTGTTTTATGTACAGAAGAAGTGTGAAATCTGCAACATTGGAACATTTTCTGAATGATGAATGGTCTGAAGATCATATTTCTAAAGTGAGAAACTATATTCAGAATCATGGTGTTCAGAACATTCATGATTCAACTTTAATAAAGAAGATCAGATGCTTATCAAAGTCAATCAAAGATGACTTGTTTATAGTCAGGTTTGGAGCAGAAAGAAGGGATGACACTTTATCTGAATTTACTCAATTTGATCTGTACAAATTAAGACTGCAAGATAAGCTGGTAACTTTAGCTTTTTGTGTCAACAAAGAAGAATCTGAACTTATTTCAGAGATTAGACGAATTTTGGGTATCTACATTAGAAATCTGATTATGCATGATTTTCAACTTGCTTTGGAATTCAGATTATCCAAAATGAATTTGCTAGAGCCTGTTTATATTGAAAGATCAGGGCTAAAAAGATTATTCACTAATCCAGACATCGGCTTTATGTACTTTGTGGAAGGAGTCACCAAGACATTTATTGCATCTGATATTCCAAAGTATTCAACATTCACTCTCGAATGGTTTCTGAACTATATGACAGATTTTATTGAAGAATCTGATATCAAAGAAGAGATAATCTATTTGATCAAAGAAAGAATAAGTTTTAGAGAATTTATAAGAAATAGTTATCTTGCTGGTCATAAGAGGGTAACCAAAATCAGAGGAGCTGACTATTTGCTGAGTGATGCTTATGATTTCAAGATTCATACAAAGAAACAAGATATGGAAGAAATTCAGAAGTTCACTCTGAATCTTGAAAGTTCAGAAGTAAGCCCAAAAGAAAAGAAAAAAAGAAAAGGAGAAAATTTCTAAGGTTGTTTCTGAAGAGTTGGTTCCTACAAAGCAAGTTTTTGAAGAGGAACAACTACAAGAACAAAGAATTGAAGAAAATGCATTTACCATGTTCCTTGAATATTTTCATCCATAAATGTTCATGGAATATGAACAGAAGTTCAATTATATTGATTGCTGGATCAACAAATCCTTTGGGTGGAAGCAATGGTATTCTGAGATAATAAGAAAGTTGAGAATTCCTGTGAGTGAAGTCAGAAAGGAAAGTCCAATTTTTAAGGTGATTACTGCTGATTTAAAGACAATGAAAAATTACATGTATGCATTTTTCACTTTTGAAAGGAAAGATGGTGAAATATCTACTTTTTCAGAAGCTGACTTTCAAAATGTTAACCTAAGAGATATACTCAGAGTATACAGGAGTCTTTATCCTTTTCGTGATTCGATTACAAAGTTCAGAAAATCATTTCCAGTTCTCAGAGATGGTTTGTATAGAGAATTTATCTAGGCTGAAAAGACTGATTTCCATGTTGTGTATGTACTGAATAAGAAACAAGTTCATCTGAGTAAACCAAACTTAAGTTTACCTGATATTCAAAATTTGAAGAAAAGTACTTTGGTGATTCAACCTCCAGGATTTGTATGCAAGTGCTTTCAAGAATTACTTTTTGTAAGATTTGAAGAACTTCACAAATGTTGCAATAGAACTTTAATGGCTATCAGAGATCCTTTGATTAAAAGATAAACAGAAGACCAAAGAATCTAAATGATGAAGATTGGGAGAAGTATAAGAAACTTGCAAAGGAGATGATCAGAATCGAAGAATCTCTGTTGGAATACAAAAGTCTAATTTTGAAGGATGTTAGACTAATCTTGAATTTTTGGAATGATGATCTGAACTTTTGAAGCTAAGGGGGAGATTGATAGAGATACTAGCTTCAAAAGGTACTGGGTTCTGAAGAGTAAGAAAGATCTGAATAAAGAAAGACTCATAACTCAGAAGTCAAGCAAATAAAAGCTTAAGGCATAACTTCTGAAGTGGCAACTTCAGAAGTTCTGGAGATTCTGAAGATACTTCTGAAGAAGTTCTGAAGAAGGTATTGAAGACACTTCTGAAGAAGTTCTGTAGTAGTTCTGAAGTAGTTCTGAACTTGTTTGTCATTTTTGTACTATAACTTTAGCATTTCTATTTCATGTATAAATAGATAGTTTGTTAGATAGTTAGAACTAACGTTTTCATAAGATTGTAAAGACATATTTTGTAATACAGTTCATCTGATCAATACAATAATTCAACATTTGGTGATGTATTTCTTGTTATCTTTCTATATCTTGATTGTTTGGGATCTAACACTCCTTCAGTCATACTTGATTGTAATTTATATACCAAATATCCATCTTTATCAATAACTTGAACAATTGGATCATCATCATCTTCTGAATCTGAAGCATTCATTAAATCTGGAAACTTATCCTGAGTCATGCTAGATGCAACAGATTTTTGATTTAAAATATTTTCAGACTCATCATCAGAATTATCAAAAATAATTTCTGAATTCTCATTATTATCTTGTAAAGATTCAACATCTGAGAATTCATTATATTTTCTTCATGTTCTGATATATTATCAAAATTATCTACTTGTAGAACTTCAGATAAACTTTCAGAAGTGAGTTCGGAAGATAATTTATAAATTTTCTCAGTTTTAATAGATGGTTCAGATTTTTCTTCAGAAACAGTTTTTGATTCAGAAATAACTTCAGAAATGTTTGTAATGTATGCATTACTTCTGTTTCAGAAATTGTCTTTGTTTTGCCAGAATTAAGAGATTTTTCATCAGAAAATAGAGTCTCTGATTTTACAAAAGGAATTCTTTCAGGCAAAGATAGATTAACAGGTTTAGATATGACACCTGTGTTCGTTTCATTAAAAAATTTCATTTTTGAATAATCATAAAGATTTGCAGATGCCTTTTTCAGAATTTTGCTTTCATTATATTGCAATCCTGCCTTTATATTGTAAAATTTTGAGTTCTGAGCCTGGTTAGTCAAAATATTCAGAGTCTGTTCAGTTTGTCCTCTTTTAAAGTTTAGATCTTCCAATTTCTTAATCTTTTTGTGAAGATCAAGTCTTTCTTGATTCAGAAAGTTCATTTTAACATTCAGAACTTCTTTTTCAGATTTTTCATTTATGATATCTTTTTGTAAACTATCCATCTTTTCTTTTAACAATAATTTTTCTTCAGAAATTTTTTCAAGAATTTGTTCATCTTCTTGGTAATTTTGTTTATAGATTTGACTTTCAGCTCTGAATTGATTTACCAACATTCTTTCACCTTTAATTCTGTTTCTGAGATTTTCAAATTCAGAAAATATATTTTGAACTTGATTTTGCATTTCAGAATCTCCGGAAAGTTGTTCAGAATTTGGTTCAGAAGAGTAATCTATTTCAGAATTTAGTTCAGAAGATGAAGAAATTACCTCAGAATCATGTGCATATTTATCTTCTGGATCCATTTGGCACATATAGCAGTTTGAGGCATAATGAGCTACTTCTTCATCATATTCACCATCACTCCAGTTTAACCAATCCTCTTCATACTTGGTCACCAAAGATGGATTAAGCTCCTTCTTCTTAACAAGAAGATGTTTTTTCTCATAGTAGCCTGAGTTTTTTTCACTGTCTTGCATAATGACCAGGCTTACCACAATTAAAGCATCTTTCAGATGTCTCAGTTTGACCAGCATCTTGACTTTTCTTGAGACCAACTTCAGATTTTGGTTTATTCTGATATTTTTGATTATATCTTTGAGTGAATTGCCTTGTTATAAAAGCAATATTATCAAAAATTCTCTTAAGTTCTTCATCTGATTCATCCCCATCACACAAATTTGTTTCTGGGATCTCACAGATTTTGCTCTTAGAAGAAATGGTCATGGAATTAATATACTTCTTGCTCAACAAGGCTACTGTTTCATTTGCCTTCTTTTGTTCATTCTGTCTAGTTTTGATGTTGTCTTCTTGTTGGAACAGAATGCCATAGACATCATGAATAGATTTTCTAGATAGATTTCTAGTCACCATATTGTTAGAGAAGCTTGACCATTCATTACCCAAGTTGTTCAGAAATTTATTGTTTATAATAGAGTTTGATTTATGAACACCATTTCTTCTCAGATCATTCAGGATATTGTTGAATTTGTGATAAGTCTCTGTAATAGACCCATTTTCTTTATACCTGAAGTTTTCATAAGTACCCACATAGATATTCAATCTTTGTGCTTGGGCCTTTGTACTACCCTGCATTTGAGCTTCAACCTAATCCCACAAGGCTTTGGCAAGTGTTAAGCTATCTACCTTATTGAATATCTCATTAGGAATGGTCATTGTAAGAAGAGTTAATGCTCTTTTGTCAACTTTAGCTTGAGCTTTCTCAACAGTACTATAGATACCTGGGCTTTTCTTAATTCTCGATGCAGGTATCTCAGGAGTTGACTCAGTTCTTGGTACTGATGGTATTTCTACATAGACCTCCAGAAAGCCATTTACGATCGATTGCATTAGAGCTTCATCGATATTATCCAAGAATTGAATCATTCTGATTCGCCACTAATGATATTCACCTAAAAACAGAGCTGGTGGTTTAGTTTCTGATCCGATAGAGACGATTTCTTTCGACATCTTTGATTTGAAATAGATCGAGAATTCACCTGAAATTGAATCTTGAATTTATCAATCAAGAATATCAAGAACTGTCAGATCTGACAAGTTCTTCTCTGAATGTCAAGAACAGATGAATTGGCTCTGATACCAATTGTTAGATCCCAAACAATCAAGAATGTAGACAGATTAAAGAACAAGAACAAGAATTGGATCACTGAAGTTGTATGTTGTATTGATCACTGAACTGTATTACAATATGTGTATCTTTACAAGCTCTATCTATCAACGTTAGTTCTAACAATATAACAAACTATCTATTTATATACAAAAGGAAATGCTAAAGATAGAGTACAAAAATAACAGACATGTTCAGAACTGCTTCTGAACTTCTTCAGAAGTGTCTTCAGAATCATCCTCAGAACTACTTCAGAATCTTTAGAACTTCTGAAGTAGCCACTTCAGAAGTTATGCCTTAGGCTTTACTTCACTTGACTTTAGACTTCTGAATCTTTCTCTTCAGAACCCAGTCTTCTTTTGAAGCTACTTCTGATATCTATCAGGAGCAGAAACCCACTACTGATTCTTTCCTCTAGCTGGGAGATGAAGAGCAGCTCTGACGACGCTAGTTGTATTTGCGACGGTCCCCAAGCTGATGGTGAATTTTCAATGGCAGGGAGCTTGTTGCCTTTGTCAGTGGTGACCATGGTACATTGAGAAGTATACCAAAATTGTTGGAGATGAGAAGTAATTTCAACTCGGATGTGGGTGAGGGCATATTTCAGAGGACATTTGGAGAGAAATGTAGCATTGTCCCTTCAGCAGGGATATCTAACAAAGCAACATAGTTACTCGGTTTGAGAAAGCCTTGAGTCAATAGAGTAGGTCGCTTCTAGTGCAGCAACGAACGTGGTTACAGGGAGGAGTTCAGCTTCAGAGCTAGTATTGATGTTGTTGCTTGGGGTTGCCAGTTATGTTTCAAAGATAAGAACACCAAATATCACGGCTTAATACAAAAATTGTATAAACCAGAAGTTTTGGTACAACGAATACCAAGAAAACTAAGAAAAACAAGTGTTTTGATGAACAACATCAAAATATTTGTTATTTGGCAGATTTTTAGAAAAACGTTTAAAAAAAGGCGGGTTTTAGATAAAATGAACCAATATATTTGATTTTGGAATAACAATATACCAGAAACAAGTTTTAGAGAAGATGTAGAGTATATTTTGGATTAAAAGTACCAAAATGTCTTCTGTTATAAGAAGGAACTTAGAACAGATTTTTATGAAGATTGGGTTTTAAGAAAAAAAAAATTATAACGAAGTGTTATAAAATATGTGTAGAAGTGTTTAACAACATTTAAGTTGTTGTTCAAATAGAGTAAGCAAAAAAGATAAAATCAAACCTTGAAAGAGTGAGTAGAGAAAAATGCACAAGTGCATGTTCTTGGTGTTCTTGGTAATTGCAGAGAGAATTTGAATGCTTTTCTTGTTGTGAAAGATTTTAGCACATAAAGAATGAAAAGGAAAACAATTTTCCTTATATAGATGGATGAGAGAGAAAGAGGAGAGAGAAGAAGACTAAACGACGGTGTAGCTTTTTGAAAAGGTAATGATGACCTATTGCACGTTCCTAGGGTTTGAAGGGATAGGAAACGTTAAGATCCGTCGTGTGTCAGAAAAAGGTATGACGGGTCTTTTTAAGAAAAATGATAAGATTGTCATTTAAAAAATAAATGTGAATAATTATCCATTTAAAAATCCACATCATTTGCAATAAAGGTTTTATTAGTGATAGGTTTTCAATTTTGAGAACCATTCTCTGAATTAAAAGACATTTAGAGAGTGTAAGGAAAAGAAATACATACTTTGGCAAGATATACATTGTTAGATTTAATTAGCCCCAATTAGATAGAAAGTTTTATAAAGAATTGTATTTTGTGCTTTTTAGTGTTTTATGGGCTTGGGATTATCATATGTAATGGACACCCATATAAATGGTGTCTTAGTCATTTTATCGAAGAGGGACTTGGGAGTGAATACACTTTTTACACACACAGGATTATGAGAGTCGATTCATTCCAATGTGTGGTATTCTTCTCATTTTCCCTCCATATTGTTGAATACATGAATATGATTTGATGATTTGATGATTAATGTTCTTTAATTCTTTATCTCTTGTCTACATTATATGGATTTTTCTCAATTGTTGTCTATTTAGGATCTAACATTTGGTATCAGAGCCAATTGAAGAAGTTTTCTTTAATTCGGTCATCTATGGCAACGATTTTTGAATTGGTTATGGATTTTGGTGTTTTGGTGCTTAGATTGTTTCAATCACATGAGCCAAAACCTAAATATCTTTTCTGTGATCTAGTTTTTTTTTGCTTTAAGCCTATTTGAGATCCAATATTTCATCTAGATGAGATTTAGATGATCATTGATAAAAGATTTTATTCATTTTAATCCCAATTTGATTTCTGTACACCACATGTTTGATGAAATGTGTCGGTGAAGATTTAATTTCAATTTGATTAGATCTGATCAGTTTTACTGCATGTGTGTATGCATCTTGATTAAATTTGATATCCCTCCTTCATTGGCCTAACATTTTAGCACTAAGTAGGTGATTGATCTTTGATCTCATCTTGTTGTGTATTTGAGTCCATTGCTTCTAAGCATCTTGGTAGTAGGGTTGTCGATCTTTGATCTGGCCTTATTTTAATCCGAGATTGGACTCTCTCTTTTCTCCTTCGGTTGGGTTTGCTTATTGAATCAATTACTCTGATTTGGTTTAAAGTTTGCCGCTGCTCACGATCAATTTTCAATAGCAAGATGTTAACACAACCCCGATATGAATGATTTTAGTTCAAGGTCGTCTGATCTTTAAATTTTTGCGGTTCAAATTCCTAAACAGGAAGCTCTTGCTGCTATTGGTTTAAACAGATAGAGACTGTTTATAATACTAAAATAGAGATGTCGATTTCGTTATTTATGTGGGTGTCCAGTAAGTGGTTATGGTCTACAACATCTTCTGTTATTGAAACCATCACAGTCTGGGGACTTGGGTCAAACATCATTATGAGACGAGTTGGTCCACACCAAACATATACCAATGACCCCTAATTTGTTTCGATTTTTTTTACCATTTGAAAACACGAAATATGCAAGGACGGTGATTGGGTCAGGCACAAAATCAGAGAAGAATCCAGACTTGTTTTGTCCATGAATCGTGATGCTCTGGCCAATGGGCAAGTTGAAAAGTCTGATCAAATTTTGAAGATGGAAGAGACTCTGATGTCTCAAACAGTGGTTGATGGTGTACCTTTAGTCTCTAATGCCAAGGTTGAATTAGAAGAAAATGTTGAAACCTTGTCTTCTACAGATTCTATGGAATCAGAATGCAAGAATAGTGAGTTGCTAGTTGAGAAGGAAAATGATTTCACTTTCTAATCTTGATGACTTGATGATAGTAGAAAGGATGGTTGAAGTTGTAGGTCATCATCTGGTTACAGAGAACAGATCTGATGAAAGTAAGAATTGTGGAACTGGGATTGAAAATGTCAATGATGACGAAGAAAAAGAAACTGAAGCAAAGGATGTGCCTGTGTCTTTATGTGTTAAGCTGCCGATTCAGACGCCAATGCGATTGTGATCCAGAGTTCAAATTTATTGCTACAACTCAGGTTATTATAAGGTGTGTTGTGACCAATAAAGCAAGAAAGGTTCTTATGGAAGCAGCTTACTCGTATATGGAAGAAACAATAGCAAACCTTCAGAAGATATTCTGAATATACAAGGTGAAAGATGCTGAAGTGGTCGATGAGCTGAATAATTAATCAGAGGCTGAAACTGTTCCTAGCGGTGATAAGACGAGTAACGTGAATGTCTTATTCAATCAGCACAATGTTCACCCTTCTTTTTCTTGTAATGCGGTTCTATGTTCAAACTTTAACCTGAAGCTAAGCATTTTATTCAGTAGCAGTTAGAACCCAGATACCCAATTACTCTATATTCAGTAGATCTAATTACGAAAATTAACAGAGTAAGCGGAAGAACAATCTACTGTATTCAACAATAAGGTAATCAACAACGATAAACAATAAACAATTCAATTCAATGAAGAAAGATGTTGAAGATCCAATGTATTCAATAAACTGATGATTACAATACTGAAGAACAATTTCTCTCGCAAAATTGGAATTCTCACCTCTCTTCTCTCAAAACCCCTTTTTTACAATATAAGAAATGAAATCTATTTATACTACAGTGAGAGAGAAAGTCAATGCAACAGCTAATGAAGAAGAGACACGTCAGGGAATATTGTAACAAATTATGTTGAGCATAAGTCGCATGACTGTCCACGTCAGCAAGTGCGTGAGCCGGAAATAACCGCTAATTCACAGAGGTCCACAGAGGTTGTCCAAGCCTCTGGGAGCATCTGTGTTCTTAACACTTAGAGAAATTTACGGCTCTAGCATCTTCTGGATAAGCTTTTACAAAAGCACGTAAGATTTCTGATTACATACTTTTACATAAAGAAATATTCTAACAATCTCCCCCTAAGTATGAATCAGAAAACAAAAGAAATTACAATAAAATTACAGAAATGAAATCAAAAAGGAGCATCTGGATGAAGCTTTATAATCTTTTGAAAAATATCCATTAGCTTCCTCATCTTCTGTAAGCTTTCGAGTTTGAGATAGATTTTTCTTGCCAGAACTCTTTCACCTTGTTCAACTGTCTGTTCATCCTTTAACAAAGACGTATAACCTCTGATGAGCTCAACAACTTCTGCGGAATATCTATGGGCTTCACTAACTCTGAAGAAGCACTTCTGTGATTGTCTCCTGAACACGACCCACTCTTCTGGTGTAGTTAGAATTTTTCCAACAGGAAACATATCTACCTCTTCTCTGTGAGTATTTGGTGCAGAAATAGCTAAGTTATGAATATCCGTATCCAGACCCACTTGAAAGTCTGTTTGTGCTCTGTGCCTTATAAAATTTTCAATGAACCTGATGATCCTGTTGAAAGCTACTTTATCGTGTGGATGCTTTCTTTCATTCATGTTCAGCTTCATTTTTCTACCCAAAGGTATTAAATCACAGGGATTTATTGACAGTAGGTCGTTGTCACAGAAGTACTGGCTCTCATTATCTTCTCTCAATACTTTATAGATTGTGTACATGATTTCCGTCCCTAGAAATTGTACATGCTTTGCTCCAGATATCTTCTTTATTGGGGACTTTGAGTAGGCTTCTTCTTTAAACAAGCGATGATCCATGAACTTATCCTTCACTTCATCTGTAACTCTATGGTCATTTGCAAAGTTTGGCAGCATTAAGAACACCTTAATATCGATGAATGCATATCGGTGAGCCTGTTCTACCTCAATCGTTGTCTTCCTCTTGAAACTTCTCACTTTATCTATTTCCGCAGCCAAATTCTCTTTTCTTTGCACAGAGTCGCACTTTGCAGGAGCCTTGTCTTTAGGTTCTATTCTAGTGGGAACGGGTGTTGATTTTGGCTCGGAAGCTGATTCTGTTTCTGGGGTAGGAATGGGAGTTGAAGTGGGAGTTGGTATTTTGAGAGTGGGAGTTGGATTGGGAATGGGAGTGGAAGTTGGATTGGGAGTGGGAGTGGAAGTTGGATTTGTTGTTGAGGGTTTCTGTGGCTTCTGTGAAGAGTGCTTCTGTGTATTACTCATCAGGTTAAGTAAAAACTTTGCCACATCTGGGTCCTTGGGCAAGGATCCTTTAAATTGGGCAAGTGGTGTTGGATTCAGAGGGACTTCTTTCGCAGATTCCTTCCCTTTTTCTTGCACAGGGGACTCAGAGACTGCATCTTGTGGGGCAGAGGTGGATGTAGGGACTTCTGGCTTCTATTTCTTTGAATTCTCCCCCTTCTGAGAATCAGGATCCTGATCCTCAGACCTTTTTCGCTTAAGCTCGACCCGTTTGCAATCTCTTTCCTCTTTACTCTTATTCCTCTGGGTTTGAACAGTTGAGATTTGTTCGGCAACGTTGGTAAGTTTGGACACAGAGGTATAAAGATCTGATATCTTCTGGGAAAATGTAGTATTTGTCTTGTTGGTTTTAGCAGCGAACTTTGCACTTACGAACGTTAGTTTTTCAATTAACGAACGTTGTAAGGCAGCAACATCTGACTGTCGAACCAGAGCTTGAGATTGTGATTCTGGGAGGAGGGATTCTGTATATCCTTCTGCAAAGACGTAAAGTCAGATGCAAAGATGGTTACCTCTAGAGTAGGAATCTCTGAAGGAATGTTGCTCATAGCCTCTGTATTGGATTGAAGAGTTTGTGCTATCTTCTGCAGCTCCTCCTCTGTTTTCTTTGAGCATTCCTCTGTGTTCTCCTTGACGAATCTCTTTATTTCAACCAGAGCTTTAGCTTGATCATCACTCTGAGTTTGGACCAAATTTCTGAGTTTCGTGGTCATTGTGACTTGCTCCGTTGAAGTAGCCTACAGATATGAGATTAAGGAGCTTTGGGCTTTAAGCTCTGTGTTAACCTTCTGTTCATGAGTAACAAAGGCTTCTTTTAGATCCTCCACAGATCCCTTGACATTATCAACAAATGCTTGGAACGCAGCATTTGTGACATAGTCTTGGGTGGTAACCGGTGCATCTCCAACACATGGAGCCCCGTTTCCCTCGCGTCCAGAGGGGCCTTCATTCACGCCTGTTTTGACGTGTAGCGTGGAATTACTTCCACCCTGTCCTCGAGAGCCCTGGTTAGAGGAACTCTGTTCGGGTGTTCTGACTACTACGGCTTCTTCCTCATCATCAGAGGATGACGAGTCGAAAGTAGTGTGCTTACCTTGAGCAATGGCGAAAACGCCGGTAAGTGGTGCATCCTCTGGCTGTAACCCCTCTGATGGGATTTCATGAGCCTCTATACTACCAGAGGGTATGGACGTACCCTCTGGGATCCCTATATCTGTGTTGGCCACGAAGGCTTCAACCTGTGTAGTTCTGGGCGAGATCTGGAGCAATGGATCTCTTATTACTTCATTATCATCCTTTTGAGAGGATGAAGATGAAAGGGATTCACCGGAAGTGCTTGAGACAGAGATTATAAGACCCTCTACTCGGTTAGGTTCTGGGCGGTTTGGACTGGGTTGTCCTTTTTCAATGAATGTTGAAGTGTTGGCATCGACTTCAGCAGTTGTGGTTACCCTGGTTGGACTCGGAGAGGTTCTCACAAATGTGTCTCTGTGGACATCTTCTGTGGCTGCTCTTAAAAGAGCATCCGGATGGGTAGAATCTCTCTAGTTGTCACTCGAATTCTTTTCAAGCTCATCCTCACCAGACCCCTCACTTCCTACTTCTGGCTCTAAATGCTCAGGGGTAGGTATTCTCGGTTCTGAGTATACCAGTGAGCTTCTATAAGAGATTAGATTGGGGAGGGTAGAAGGAATAAGATCTAGCATGTACCTTGATAGTTCGCGAGGATGTGGGTAACCAGCAGGATCCACAGTTGGTTTGTGGGTATTCATAGTGTGAATTTTACACAGAGGAGGGACGATTGGTGCTTGAAGCTTTAGAACTGCAGCATGTGCAAAAACTGATAGAAATCTTGGATAGCATAGGTGAGCGAGATCATTTCCTGCTTCTTGGGCTTGTACCTTCTTTAACACTGCGGCTCTGAACTCATTGTAGAGGAGAGAAACGTAGTCGATATTGAGGTTAAAGTACAACCCGTACATGATTGTGAGAATGTTCCTATTTGCTTGGTCCATAGAGGTGGTTTTGCAAGTGAGGCTTCGGTTCAGGATGGACATAAGCACATTCGACATTGGGGGAATATGTTTCCTCTTGAATGTGGACAGGGCTGAAATGGGTGTATTGTAACCCAAAAATGAGATAAACGCTAGGAGAGCGTCCTTGAGGGAAGAGCAGTTAGGTTAGGGTTTGGAACAACTTTGCCGTTGATTTTAATCTCTGGAGGAGGAAGGCTAAAAAATTGAGCGAACTTGCGCTTGGTAAAAGGTATTGCCACGGCGTCATCCGTGTTAGTGGGGTGGCCAAAACTTCCAATCATTTCCTGGGTTTCGTCGTTGATGCACAGGGTATGCCATATATCTTGAATGTATAACTCGGGGATATTTGGGTCTGCTAGTGTTAGGGCTTTGTTGATGGGATGATGTTGCAGCAACTCGATCAGAACCCTGTAAGCGGTTGGATAAGTAGCAGGATCCAATAGAACTTGGGCATTGTTTGGTTTGATTGGAAGACGAGTGAAAACGAAATTTTCGGCGGTGGATTCGACAATCTGATGATCATTGTCGCTGGCTTCTTGGTTTGCACTAAGAATTTGATCGGCCATTTGATGAGGTTTGGATTTTGAAAAGAAGTTGCAGGTTTGATTTTGCCAGGAGAGTTTTAGAAGATGATGAGAGTAAAAGGTTTGGCGGTTTGAAATTTTGGGGTTTTTTGGAAGGTTTTGAATGCGAAGGGTTTATGATCGATTAAATCAAATTAACGGCATAATTAGCTGACGTCATTGGGATTAGGCGTGGGATTTGACTTGAGCAGCTTTAATTTCGCAGTCATGCGATGGATAGATTATGGACACGTGGAAAGGCGATTGGACGTGTGACTGGGGATAAATGACGCATGGAAGGGAGGTTTCTCAAAGGTTTTCTCGATTGGTGTTAATCGATTGGGTTTTCAAAAAGAATTAAAATCGATCAATTGAAATTTTAAAATAAATCAATTAAAAGTTTTAATTAAAATCGATCATTTAGTCAGGATAAAAGATGTGTAAGTGACTAAATGATGGTTTTGTATTTAATAAGTAATTTTTAAAAAACAAATTTAACTGATTCAAGATATTATGATGAACCTTTAAGGCAAGAGTTAATTCATAAATTCTTGAGTCAAGAAAATTTCTAAGTTAAAAAGAACTTAAGAAATAGCTCCCTATCACAGAGTTTGTAAAGTATTTGAGCTCTGGATATTTGGAGACTATTTGAATCTCATAGATCAGAGCTCCCCCTTGAATTATGGTTTATTCTGTTGCTACCCCTTGAATTCTGCAATGATAAGCTCCCCCTAGAACTATGCTTGGATCAAAAAGTATGAATATCGAGCATTACGTACGCACGAGAGGCACACGAGAGGCTTCGTGGGGTTACGGATGGTGCAATCGAGCCTATCGAGAGACTTCGGGTGATTAAGGTTATTGAAAATAAAGACAAGGATAGAAAAGTAAAGACATGTGAAACATATAACCATGCAAATCTTGAAGATTTGAAGTAGTTATATATTTAACATGCCCAACTTGCTGATTAGATAAATTAACCTCTTCTCATCCAGAGCTTTTGTAAACAGATCAGCAAGTTGGTAATCAGTGGAGACAAAATACATTTCAATGGTCCCTTTCTCCACATGATCCTTTATAAAGTGATATCTGACATCTATGTGCTTGGTTTTTGAGTGCATCACTGAGTTTTTAGTTATTGTTATGGCACTTTCTGAGTCACAGAAGATGGGAATCTTATCATATATCAAGCCATAGTCTCTAAGTTGGGTTTTCATCCAGATCACCTGTGAGCAACAACTTGCACCGGCTACATAATCTGCTTCTGCTGTAGAGGTTGAAACACAGTTCTGCTTTCTGGAAGTCCAACTTATTAGACGATTTCCCAGAAGTTGACAGCTACCAGAGGTGCTTTTTCTGTCCAACTTACATCCTGCATGATCTGAGTCGGTGTATGCAATAAGATCAAATGACGAAGTCTTTGGATACCGAGAGACCCAAAGAGGGTGATCCTTTGAGGTATACGAAGATTCTTTTACTTTGACCAAGTGAGATTCTTTTGGATTGGCCTGAAACCTAGCACAGAGAGAAGTGGCAAACATAATATCTGGTCTACTAGCTGTCAAGTACAGAAGTGAACCAATCATTCCTCTATAACTCTTAACATCTACTGGTTTCCCAGAGAGATCAGAATCTAGTTTGGTGCTGGGATAGATTGGTGTTTTCATGGAAGTGACATTTTGGAATTTAAACTTTTTGAGCATATCAGAAACATATTTGGCTTGATTTATGAAAATTCCAGATGGGGTCTGTTTTACTTGAAGTCCTAGAAAATAGTTTAACTCCCCCATCATGCTTATTTCAAATTCACTTTCCATTAGTTTTGAAAACAACTTTACTTCTGATTGATCAGTGGAACCAAATATGATATCATCCACATAGATTTGTACAACAGTTATCGTACCTTTGCCTCTTTTGATGAACAGGGTGGTGTCAACTTTACCTTTTTCATAGTTGTGTGTGATCAGAAATTTTGACAGACGTTCATACAATGCTCTGGGGGTTTGTTTCAGACCACACAGAGCCTTGGCCAGAAGGTAAACGTAGTCTAGATGTCGTGCATTTTCAAAGCCTGGAGGTTGTTGCATATACACCTCTTCTTTGAGATTTCCATTAAGAAAGGCACACTTTACATCCATTTGATATACTTTGAAATCCCTGTATGCTGAGAATGCTAAAAATAACCTAATTACCTCCAATTTTGCAACTGGAGCAAATGTCTCATCATAATCAATTCATTCTTCTTGGCAGTATCCTTTTGCCACCAATCTTGCCTTGTTTCTGATTACTATCCCGTTTTCATCTCTTTTGTTTCTGAAAACCCACTTTGTGCCAATTGTTGTCACATTCTCTGGTAATGGCACGAGTTTCCAAACTTTATTTTTCTCAAACTGGAGCAACTCCTCTTGCATTGCATCAATCCAGCTTGGATCTCCTAATGCTTCATCAACCTTCTTGGGTTCTATCATGCTTAGAAAGTTTACATAAAAAGATTCATTTGTCGTTGCAGATCTTGTTTTTACTTCTCCAGAGGGATCACCAATGATTTGAGATGGAGGATGATCACTTGTCCACTTCGTCATTCTTGTCTGTGGAATTTGAGTGGCTTGAATCTCAGTTTCTTGTTGAGCTTCCTCTGGAATTGAACTTGGTATTTCTGTTGAACATGAGGTTGATGGTTCTGTGTAAGGTTTAGCTTCTGGGATCTGTTCGGGTTCATCTATTTGCACAGAATCGTGGATTGGTTCCTCTTGAAGATCAAAGGTTGGTGCAGATGATACTTCTTCTGTGTCTTGAGATTCAGGAGTGGCTGGACCAGAATTAATTACCCCAGAGGTTTGAAGGACTTCTGGAATATTCAATGTTGTTCTTCTGGGAAGAGATTCAGATTGGATTTCTTCTCCGAGGAAATCGTTGAAAATTGTATTGATCTATGTTTCTCTGCTACCTGAAAGATAGTCAGAGGTAACATTGTTAAGATTGAGTTCTGAGTTGGAGAAATCAGAAGTCAGTTGATCATCAAAATCTACATTTATGCTTTCCATGACCATTTTTGTTCTTAAGTTGAAAACTCTGAAAGCTCTTGAATTTAAAGAATATCCTAAAAATTTAGCTTCATCAGATTTCTTATCAAACTTGCCAAGTTTATCACGGTCATTTAGAAGAAAGCATTTACATCCAAAAACATGCAAAAAATCTATTGTTGGTTTTCTGTTGTTAATCAACTCATATGATGTTTTCATATGCCTCTTTACTATGATAGATCTGTTTTGGGTGAAACATGCTGTAGCTACTGCTTCTGCCCAGAAGTGAGTGGGCATTTCTGATGCTGCCAGCATTGTTCTGGCTGCCTCCACCAAGGTGCGATTTCTTCTCTCTACAACTCCATTTTGTTGAGGAGTTCTAACTGCAGAAAAGTTTTGGGAGATTCCTTGGTGTATCATGAACTCTTCCAGTTTAGCATTTTTGAATTCTGTGCCATTGTCACTTCCGAGGTTCTGAATTTTGCAATCAAGTCTGACTTGAAGTCTTTTCATCATGTTAATTAGGATAATTGGCACATCAGATTTTAACCGAATGAAAGCGAGCCAAGTATACCTGGAAAATTCATCAATTAGCACAAGGATATACTTTTTCCCAGATAGAGATTGTACAGAAATTGGACCACAGAGATCCACATGGAGTAGTTGTAAGGGTCTTATGCAAGAATGATCACTCTTTGTTTTGTGGGAAGCTCTTTTGATTTTTCCCATTTCACAAGCAGGACAGAGATGATCTTTTTGAAAGCGAATGTTTGGGAGTCCTTCAACTAGACCATGTTTGAAAAGAAGTTCAAGGTTCTGAAAATTTAGATGAGACAATTTATGATGCCACAACCAAGCAACTTCATTCTTTTTGGAGATGAGACATAGAGTTTCTTTTCCATCCTTGGAGGTAAAGTTCATCATGTATAAGTTACCTTTCCTGTCTGCTCTCCACAGTTTTTCACCTGCCTTGGATAACAAGTAGCAATGTTTTTCATCAAACAGAACTAACATTTTTGCATCACAGAGTTGACTGACACTTAGTAAATTATGCTTCAGACCAGAGACATGGGCTACTCTTGATAAAGTAACATTACCTTCCTGTAGTGTTCCATAGCCCTTAATTTAACCCTTACCATCATCTCCAAAAGTTACAGCTCCACCAGATTTGTCTTTGAATTTGGAGAGTAAGTTTCGGGTTCTAGTCATGTGCCTCGAGCATCCAGAGTCAAGATACCAGATGTGCACACGCTAGGTCTGCACATAGAATCAGAGAGATTTAGGAACCCATTTCATAATGGGTACCTTAATGTTAGCTATTGGATTCATTGCAGAGTTTCTCTATGGAAACGATGCTTTTCTAAAATGTTCAGATCCTCTGGGTTTTGTTTCAGAGGTTTCTGGTTTTTGAAATCTTTGCTTCTGGTTATTATAGTAACTTTTCTTGGGCTTATCAGAGAAATCACCATATGATTTAGAGAATAATTGTTTTAACTTTAAGAACAAATAAAAGCATTCAGAGTTCTGAGACAAAAAAGAATTCATGGAATTTTCATTTCTGGAATGATAATTACAATAGTTCTTATTTGAATCTATTCTAGCATCAAAATTTTTAAATTCCTTATCTAGTCTAGATTTATTTCTCTGAACTCTTGAATGTGTCTCCGTTGGCTTTCTCTGATTCTCTTTAACTTGAGCTTTCGAATGATTCACTGAAACATGAGAAGCAGATGAATTAGAATTCCATTTAGCTTTTTGTTCGGTTGAGAACTTTGGCTTCTGAGAAGATTGACCAGAGAACTTGAAGTTGGAGTTTTGCTTGAAAACGGGTGCTCTTTTTGCCTTTTCTTTTTCAAGCTCAAGACTTGTTTTAGCTTGAATACACATCCCAAGGAAATCTGGATGAATAGGAAACCTTTTTCTTTGTATCCTTGGGGGTACAGAAGAATTTGGTATCCCATTAGAAAGTTTAGAAGTTTCTGGGCCCGCAGCTCTGACTTCTGTGAATTCACATGGTTTTGATAAAGAATCATTTTGAATCGTGAATTCTTTTTTCAGAAGTATTGATCTCTTGATTTACAAATTTCAGCAAGAGAGCTTCAGAAGATTCAAAGAAATCAGAGTCCTGATCATTGTTTTCCCAGGGATAGAATTCGTGTTTATCCTTGTCTTAACTTTCTGAAAGATTTAGGTCAATGAAGAAACAGGGAGTTATCTCTGGAGGTTTTGAAAGGATAGCATCAGCTTTTGAATTTTCATTGAGGAAGCCTTCATTCATTGTTTGAAGAATGTCTTGTTCAAAGATTGATGCAAATTCTGATAACATGCTATTTTCCAGAGTTTCAATGATGTCTTTTAAAAACATAGATCTTAAATTCTCTTCTGCATGCCTAGGTATAAATGCATCAGCTTCTGGGTTTAAAGTTAATTGAGAGAAGGATCCAAACATAAAGATATTGTTCTTCTTCTAGACATGCTTTAGATTGACTTGAGCTGTTGGTCTAGAGGAGTATCTTATGTTTTTGAATTTTAACCTTCTGGGACTATGTCCATTCTCATACTTGGAGGGTTTAAAAGCTGATTTTTGGTATATGATAGGAAAATCAGATTTTTGTTCCTTACCCATGCAAAATACAGAAGTTAATGTGGATCTCTTTTTACACGTGTAGGGATCCAGATCCTCGAAACCAAGGCCTGTTTTCCCTACTTGTGTATTGATTTTATCATGCACTTTTTGAGCTTCTAAATAATTTTTAATTTGAAGCTTGTTTTTCTCAAGTTCTATGTGCATGACCTCCCTTTCTTTTACCCAGTAATTAGCAATAGCGACAGAGTTTAATCTATCACTTTCTTTATCTTTAATTTCTCTGTCCTTTTCCTTCAGAAGTTTTTTAAAATTTGCAATCTCTTCTTTGAACAGAGTCTCTGTGGATTTGTGTTTTTGTAAAATGTTTTCAATATCCACAGAGAGTTCTTGTTTTTCTTTTATTGCTATCTTCATTTTTTTTTGGTAAATATCTCTTGCCCTTTCTGTTTTGGAAAGAGATATTTCAAGCTCTTTTCGAACTCTCTTTTCAATTACAAGCTTCTGTTTTAGTTTTTCAAATTCAAAAGTTAAGTTTAAAACTGTGTTTTCAAGTTCAGAGGAAGTAGAAGTGATGCAAACCGGAGTCTCAGAGGGCTGATCTTCTGAGTCTGTCATAGCCATTCCACAGAGGATGTCTTCTTCTCCCTTTGGATTTGTCGGATATCCAGTTCTCTTGCTCAGCAAACTTTGCCCTTTCTGTGCGATTGTATTTGTACTTATTTTTGTAATAAGTCTTATCTTTTACTATTGTGCCCTTCCATTCCTTTGCAAAATGCCCCGGTTTTCCACCTCTGTAACACACGTTCTTCTTTCCTTCCTCTTCCTTCTCTCCTTCTACCGTCTCTGCCTTCTGAGCTTCCTGCCTCTGGTTGTTCTCAGTCCTTGGCGCATATGGGGTGTATGTCCTGTTGTTGCCTCTGTTCCCTTGAAATGACTTGCTTCCAAATCTTACGTTAAACGTTGCGGTTATAAGTGCCAAAGATTCAGCGAAGGCACTTATATCTTCATTTTCTGAGTCAGATGGTTCTGAGTTGACCTCTGAGACAAATGCCTTCTTTCCTTTCTTTGCATTTTCTCTGTTTTTCTTCCCAGATCCTTTGGCTTCTGACATCAGGGCCAGAGGACCTCCAACAGTAGTTTTCTTTAGTAGAACCTCCTTCTCATGGGCCTGCAGAGTACCATACACATCATGCAGTGACCATTCCTCCAGATATTGATTGGCTTGAAGAGACATGGTTAGATTTGACCATTCTGGATTGAGCCTTTTTAGAAACAGAACATTGTTCTCTTCATTTGAGTGAGCAATTTCACATCTCTTGCACATGTTAATCAGGGTATTAAACCTATGATAGGTTTGCTCAAGAGTTTCGTCAGGTAGTGCTTGAAATGCTTTATACTCGTTTAGAGCTTGTGCTCGTCTGTTCTTTTTCATCTTTGAGCCTCCTTCGAATTGATTTGCTAGCTGATCCCATAATTCCTTAGCCGTCTCGCAGGAATCAAGGGATATGAAGATGTCATTTGGAAGAGCCATGATCAGTAGCCTTTTTGCTTTGATAGCAATCTCGATTTTCTCCTTGTCGTCATCGTTCCACTTTCCCCTTTCTTTGGGAACCATTTTTTCAGGAACTTCATCACTTTCAGTGGTTGCTGGGATCCTTGGGAGTTTGACCATGGGTACATAAGGACCGTTTAAGATGGTGTCATATAGATCAGTGTCCATTCCTTCCAAAAAATTCACCATCCTCACTTTCCATTGAGGGTATTCTTCCCTGATCAACGTTGGGGGCTTGGTTAAAGAACCAGCGGAGAACATGGAGGTCATACCTTGATTAGCCATTTTCAGCAGAAATTTGGATGAAGGAGTTTAAATTGAAATCGAAGACGTTTAAAAAAACTAGAGAGATTTATGAGATGATTTAGATCTAAGATAACCACAGATTTGAGAATTTTGTACTGAATTTCACAAAATATCGAAAAACAGGGTAGAGTGAAGACCAGTAATCTAAATCGCGAGAAACAAACAAAATAGAGTAGGAATTCTCCAAAATCGGATGAGATCGACTAATCAAAAGCTTGAGTAGAAGGCTCTGATACCAATTGTTAGAACCTAGATCCCTAATTACTCTATAATCAGTAGATTTAATTACGAAAATTAACAGAGTAAGCGGAAGAACAATCTACTGTATTCAATAATAAGGTAATCAACAACGATAAACAATAAACAATTCAATTCAATGAAAAAAGATGTTGAAGATCCAATGTATTCAATAAACTGATGATTACAATACTGAAGAACAATTTCTCTCTCAAAATTTGAATTCTCACCTCTCTTCTCTCAAAACCCCTTTTTTACAATATAAGAAATGAAATCTATTTATACTACAGTGAGAGAGAAAGTCAATGCAACAGCTAATGAGGAAGAGACAGGTCAGGGAATATTGTAACAAATTCTGTTGAGCATAAGTCGCATGACTGTCCACGTCAGCAAGCGCGTGAGCTGGAAATAACCGCTGATTCACAGAAGTCCACAGAGGTTGTCCAAGCCTCTGGGAGCATCTGTGTTCTTAACACTTAGAGAAATTTACGGCTCTGGCATCTTCTGGATAAGCTTTTACAAAAGCACTTAAGATTTCTGATTACATACTTTTACATAAAGAAATATTCTAACAGTAGCTTAAGACAGAAGATCAAAAGGTAAAGCAGTTCAAAGGTTGTTGAAAGGCCTTCCAGAAGTTGTGACTAGAAGCTATAAGATTAGAAGATAAATCTGATTCAGAAGAAGCAATCAGAAGTGATCAGAAGCCGTACAGTGCTTCTGAAAGATGTCCAGAAGTTCTCCTTTTATTTCATCGATCAAAAGCTTAGACATAAGAAGTTTTTCTTTCTGTCTTAATCAAAAGCTTATTCAAGAATTGACATCAGAAGCATTTTAGAAGAAGCTGAATAAGACAGCTTAATCATATGCACTTTCGATCAAAAGCATCTTTTAAAAGTCTTCAGAAGCTTTTAGAGGCTATTTGAGACTACTTGATCAAAAGATCAAGTGTTTTCAGAAGCTATTGAAGGTTATGTGCAAAGTTTAAACAGAATTGAAATTTCAGAGCTTATTCAGATCAGAAAACTTATCTGTCAAGAAGTTCTCTTTTTTTTTTGTCTTTCCAGAAGTATTTTTTTTAAGTTTCCGTTCAGGAGAAGCTTATTCCAATAAGAATCATTTTTCATCAAAGCTTCATCAGAAGATTAAATCAGAGCTTAATCAGAAGTCTTATCGAATTCAGAAGCTGCGAACAGAAGTTCTATTTTTCAATAGCTTCGATACAGAAGCTTAAACAGATCAGAAGAACCTTAAAGAAACAGCTTCATCACAGAGATTAATCAGAAAACATCCAGAAGTTCAAATTCAGAAGCTTTACAGAAGCTTATTCAGATCTTATTGAGACAGCTTAATAAGAGCTTAATGTTCAGAAATTTTATCAGATGTGCACTCATAACTTAATCTAGAAGATCTAAGCTTAATTAGAAGTTGTTGTCCAGAAGTTTTGCATACACTACACAGATGCTCTGATTGATGTCTGTTTATGGCTTTCAGTACGATCAAAACTCTCTAAACAGAGCCCACGAAGACCAAATCTTATGATGGACTAAAGATGGACCAGAGGTAGTCCAGATAATCAAAATCAAATTGCGTTGGCCCGGAACTCGTATCAAACCGAAGCCCGTAACCCGGTTATTTTTTGGTTTTCTGACAGCATTGCGTTGTTTCAGAAACACGCGCACATCTTTTCACTCCAAGCTCCAACTTACATGAATTTAGTTGCGTTGGAAAGATAACACCCAGATGCACGACTTTGAAATTTTGAGTTTTTCGAACTTCAGTGAGCTGATATGTCTTATTCACTGTCAAAGTCTGCTGATCAATGCTGGAACGAAAGCAATGATTTTCACTCATACTCCTTCCGATTTCAGATGGGTGTTCGCACGTCCGTTCTTCATGGATTCAAGATACATGCGTGAAATATTTATTGTCACTATCTCCTCTGTTTTATAATCTAAAGCTCGGAATTGAACTTAACTCAACGAGGTCTAAAGCGTCAATTGTTTTGTTTTGATGATTGTTTTGCGCAGCTGAGGGAAAACTTGCACAACTCCCTCAATTTTCATCGAAATTGGTTGAATCAATGCTTGTTGATAAGCTAAGAGGCTGAAATTCAATGTGCATGTTTTATGTTTTCGCTCTATAAGTCTTCTTAATGGTCAAAAATAGCGATAAAGTTGAGTCATGAAAGCTGGACAGAATGTGTAAAATGTCTCGGTTTTTCAAGATCTTGTTGAAAATAGCACATAAGAGCTTCTAAAGAAAAACGGCACATGATGCTTTGAATTAAAAGATATTCAGAGTGTGTAAGGAAAAGAAGTACATACCTTGGTAAGATATACGTTGTTAGATCTAATTAGCCCCAATTAGATAGAAAGTTTTATAAAGAATTTTATTTTGGGCTTTTTAGTGTTTTATGGGCTTGGGCTTATCATATGTAATGGATACCTATATAAATGGTGTCTTGGTCATTTTATCAAATAGGGACTTGGGAGTGAATACACTTTTTACACACACAGACTTATGAGAGTCGATTCATTCCAATGTGTGGTATTCTTCTCATTTCCCCTCCATATGGTTGAATACATGAATATGATTTGATAATTTGACGATTAATGTTGGATCCTCTATCTCTTGTCTACATTATATGGAGTTTTCTCAATTGTTGTCTATTTGGGATCTAACATACGTATCACTGAGTCAGAGTTTAGGGAGTGATTAATGAGTTTGAAGAATACTTTAATTTTCAGTGAATAATGTTGAATACTGAAAAATAATCATTCTTCAACATTCAACACACCAAGTTCGCTGATTAATAAATTGAATTTAGTCTCATCGAGAAGCTTATTGAAAAGGTCAGCACACTGATATTAAGTGTGTACAAACTGAAGTTCAATTTCACCATTGATAACATGATCTCTCATAAAGTGATATCTGATCTCGATATGCTTAGTTTTTGAGTGAAGTACTGGGTTATTTGCTATTGGATAGTTTAATAGCATAGTCTCTGAGTTTTGGGCACAACAACTTTCAGCGGCTACATATACCGCTTTAGCAGTTGATTTGGACACTGAGTTTTGCTTATTACTTGTCCAATTACCAACTTACCACCTAGAAGCTGACAACCTCTAGTAGTACTCTTCCTATCAATTTTACGTCCTGTAAAGACAATATTAGAAAAATCGGTTAGATCGAACCCTGCGCCTTTGGGGTACCAAAGACCAAGTTAGGAGTTTCTTTCAGATAACTGAAGATTCGCTTTACAACGATCAGATGGGATTCCTTGGGTTCAGCTTGATATCAGGTCGACTAGCGGTGAGATACAGCAGAGAGCCAATCATTCCTCTATAGGCAGTCACATTAACAGGTTTCCCATTGGGATCCTTGTTCAGAGTCAGAGGAGGAGCCATAAGAGTCTTCATCGCTGAACTTTGAGTAATTTCAAATTTCATCGTCATATTGTTGATCATAACTCCTCTCAGTGATTTGAATATGATTCCTTTTTACACTTAGTGAAATTCCTTGTTTAAGTTAAAGTTCAAATTCAGCGATAAGCATACGCTGACTGCCATCAGCGATCGCTGAAGATCAAGGAACCTTAAGCTTATCTCTGAAGATCTGAAGATCAGCGATCACACCAAATAACCATTTAGCAAAAGTGAAAGACCAAGCTGAAGAAAGAGATAATCAGCTACGTGACCTGAAGCGGTTCAGCGATAGCAAAGATCATCTATCCAAAGTGTGAAGTCTTGTGAAGCCTCAACGATACTGAAAGTTCATCCTTGAAGATTCAGTCTCAGCGATCAACTGAAGCTTCTCATACAAGATTAACGTTGACCTTATCCTCGATGCACAAAAGACAAACCCTAAACTGTGTCAGAGAAGGACGTACGAATTGTCTCTTATGTCCCCATCATATCTGATATGGTACTGTTCATATGCGGCCAAAAACATGGCTGTATTTTGAGCAAAGGACAAGTCTTCTATGGATTCTTGCCATGTTGCACATACCTTTTGTCTTGCATAAAATGCAAACGGGTATAAATAAGATGAAAATCTTCTTCATCTTTGTGCATGCAACCTTCTGTCTTAAACCTTCTGTATTCCTTCTTACTTCTTTCTTATGCATCATTCTTAGTGATTTCTTAAGTTACAATAGAATAGGTTAAAAATTGTTCTAATTTCCGCTTGTAGCTGTAAATTTGTTTATGTAATATGAACTAATTTAAAAACCAAAAATCTGTGTGTTTGTATTCAACCCCCCCCCCCCTTCCACAAACTGTTTCTATATCCAAGACTCTTGTAGACTCCTAAGGGACCAACAAGTGGTATCAGAGCAGTGTGTTCTTTATCTTTAAAATATTTTCTCTCTAAAACTATTTTAAAAATATGTCAAATCCTAATTAAAACGATAATGACAATGGATCTTTAGCTAAACCTCCAAGATTTAGCCATGATAATTTCCCATTGTGGAAGGAAAGAATGTCTCTGTTTCTAGAAGGATCAGACCCAAAGATCCCTTACTATCTAGAAAACGGACCATTTGTTCCTACAACTATTGTAGCTGGTGTTCTTGCCACCACTACCACTCCTGCCATCCCTGAAAGGAGTATCATTAAAACTCCTAATCGATGGACTGAAGAAGATAGAAAGAAATTGCTATTGACTCAAAAGCTAGATCCGTAGTAGCAATGTCACTACCTGATGAGGTCTATCATTCAGTGATGAAAATGAGAACCTCTAAATCCATGTGGGATACTTTATGAAAGCTTATTGCATCATAAATGAGAACATCATAAAGGTGAAAACTCTCTCTCAACTTCACCAGCACTATAACTGTTTGTTGATTGATTTAAAAACAGTCAACAGACACTATTCCAATGCTGAAATTCTGACAAAATTCATGGAGGCACTACCTGAACAATGGGAAGTTGTTAGGACCCAAACAATCAAGATATCAATGTATGGAAAGATTTTAACAGAAATATGATAGCCAAATGTAATATGTATTGACTGAATGTACAGTATTACAGAATATGTCTTTACAAGGCTAATGGAAACGTTAGTTCTAATTAACTAACTAACTAACTAACTATCTATTTATACTAGAAATAGAAAGACTAAAGTAACAGTACATTCATAACAGACAAGTTCAGAACAGGTTCTGAACTTCTTCAGAAGTATCTTCAGAAGTGTCTTCAGAAGTGTCTTCAGAAACTCTTCAGAAAATCTTCATAACTTCTGAAGTTGGCACTTCAGAAGTTTATGCCTTAGGCTTTTCTTTGTCTTTTCTTCAGATCTTTATATCTTCAGAACCCAGTCCCTTTTGAAGCTATTATGATATCTCTATCAATCTCCCCTTTAGCTTCAAAAGTTCAAATCATACTTCTAGAAATTCAGAATTTCTCTAACATCTTTCAGAATTAAGTTCCTGTATTCTAGCAAGGATTCAGCAATTCTAATCATCTCTTTTGCAAGCTTCTTCTGCTTCTCCAAATCTTCATTGCTCAGATTCTTTGATCTTTTATTCTGTATTTTCACCAAACGATCTCTGATAGCCATGAGGGTTCCATTGCAACATTTGTGGAGTTCTTCAAATCTCACAAATAATAGTTCCTGAAAGCATTTGCAAACGAAGCCTGGAGGTTGATTTACTAAAGTGCTTTTCTTCAAATTCTGAGAATCTGGTAGACTCAGATTTGGTTTGTTCAAGTGTACTTGTTTCTTGTTTAGAACATAAGCAACTTGGAAATCAGTCTTTGCAGCCCATATGAATTCTCTATACAAACCATCTCTGAGAATTGGAAATGATTTTCTGAACTTGGTGATTGAATCATGAAAAGGGTAAAGACTACTATAAACTCTGAGTAGATCTCTGAGATATATATTTTGAAAATCAGCGTCAGAAAAGGTAGAAATCTCACTATTTTGTCTTTCAACTGTAAAGAATGCATACTTGTAATTTTGTCTTGTCTTCAAGTCAGCATTAATTACCTTAACCACTGGGCTTTCCTTTCTTGCTTCATTAACTGGGGTTCTTATTTTTCTAATGATATCTGAATACCATTGTTTCCAACGAAAGGACTTTTGAATCCAGCAGTCAATATAGTTGAACTTTTTTTCATATTCCATGAACATTTCTGGATGGAAATATTCAAGAAACATGGTAAAAGCACTTTCTTCTATCCTTTGCACTTGCATTTGTTCCTCTTCAGATATTTGCTCTATAGGAACCAACTTTTCAGAAATATCTTATGAAATGACTTCTTTTCCTTTCCCTTTATCCTTCTGACTTGGTTCAGAACTTTCAATGTTCAGAGAAAACTTCAGAATTTCCTCCAAGTCTTGTTTCTTTGAGTGAATTTGAAAATCATAAGTATCATTGAGCATGTAATCAACTCCTCTGATCTTGCTTTCTCTTTTGTGACCAGCTAGATAACTTTTCCTTACAATTTCTCTTAAATGAATTCTTTCTTTGATCAGATAGATAATTTTTTCTTTGACATATGAATCTTCAATATAATCCTTTGCATAACTAAGAAACCAATTCAAAGTTGAGTTAGAGTATTTTGGAATATCTGAAGTCAAAAAGCTTTTATTTCATTCTGCTGTATATCTGAACCCAATATCTGGACTAGTAAACACTCTTGTTATTGCTGTATCTTTAAGATTTACAGGTTCCAACAGATTCACTTTAGATAAACCAAGTTCCAGAGCTAATTGAAAGTCATGGTTGATGATGTTTCTTATGTAGATACCCAGAATTCTTCTGATTTGAAAGACAAGCTAAACTTCACTTCTAGCAACACAATATTGAAGAGCTGTCAGTTTGTCTTGCAATCTTAATTTGTACAGATCATACTGAGTAAATTCACACAAATATCCATTTCTTCTTTCTGCTCCAAATCTGAATATTACTAGATCATCTTCAACAGTGTTTGAAAGACATCAAATCTTCTTTATAAGAGTGGAGTCATTCAGATTTTGAACTCCATGCTTCTAAACAAAGTTTCTAACTTGAGAAATTTGATCTTCAGACCACTCATCACTTACAAAATCCTCTAGAGTTGCAAACCTCAGACTGGTTTTGTATATATGAAAGTAAATTGCTTCAGGAAACTCCAAGCTTGTTTCTCCAGAAAGAAATATGTCTTCTTTTTCATAGACTTGATCTAGAATAGGTTCTTCAAGTAGAGGAATATCAACTTTGGGAATAGTAATGCAGGATCTGACTCTTACTTCAAATTTTCCAGAATAGACCATCAAGATTTCATCTGTAATTTCAGTTCCTCCCATATGACTTAGATCAAATTCTAGTTCAACTTTTTCATCTGGTTGATCAAGAAAATATCTGAAGACAGAAAATTTGTTGTCCAAAAGTCTACACTCCAGACTTCTTAGATTATTCAAAAAGACATGCACCCAACAGAATTGGCTTAGTATTATCCATAGTTCTTCAGAAGCTCTTCTGTATTCATCACTCAAAGATTGTTGGGGCTTCCATATTACCAAATCTTTTGTTTCATTGACTTCAGAACTTTCTCCCACATCAGCTCCAGACATTTCTTCTTCAAACATAATAACATCAGAGAGATAACTGGGCTCACCAATGACATCTTCAAATGCAAGATATTCCCTTAGCATCTCTTCATTTGAATCAGGAATAATGTTTGTATTATCTGAGCTTAAGTTACCTTCAGAATCAAAGGATAACTTCTCTGTTTCATACCCTTCTTCTACTATATCTTCAGAAGAATGAATATTTGTCTCTTTCCCTTCATGTTCTGCAAATAAGATATCATCTATTGCTGTAGAGACTCTGTTAGATGCTTCACCAACATTTGAGCATCTTCAGAATGTTTTCTCAGAACTTTGCTCGTGAACATTTTCAACATTTTCTGGTTCAGACACTCTCTACCTTTTCTCCCCCTCTTGATTATCAGGATCTTGATCATCAAGACTTCTTTTAGGAGTGGTTGACTGAGGCCTGCATTCTAGAGCAGATAATCTTGTGCCTAAATCTGTCTGAGAACTCTGAATAGAAGAAAGTTGATTTAAAACCTGAGTAATATCAGCCTTGGTTCCATAAATGGAAGAATCTTGTTGTGCATAAGAAGAAGAAGTCTGAGAAGCTTTTAGAGAAGAAACAGAAGAAGCCACATCAGAAAAAGCAGTTAGAAGTGCTTGTTTGGAAGAATTTAGATCATTAGAAGATTAAAGTTGAAAATCAGTCAACTTATTTACCATACTTTCCCTTTCTGTTTATCCAACCGATCCTCCATCACCTTTTTGGTTGTATCCGTCAATTCCTTGATGTCCTTCTGAATCTTTACAAATTCAGAAGTACAGAAATCTTTGAATTCTGTGAATTCAGAAGATGTGGGTAAGAGTCCAAGACCAACAGATGGTCTTGTTTGCAGTCCTTCAGAAGAAGGCTGGCCTGTATGTGTCACAGAGACATCATGAACCACATTTGATTCTGTTAATGGGGCTTTTGTGATGTTCACCCCACCAGGTCTTCCAACTAATCCCTGATATCCAGAAATATGAATATCTATAGTTGTTGATGCAATGTGATAAACACTTTGCTTAGTGACATCTAGAGGATGTGTGCTAGTGTGAATGGATTCCACATTAAGTGGTTCAGTAGGCTCAATGTTGAGTGGACTCTCAGACTCAATGTGCTCAAAATGATGAAGGGGGGACATATATCCTTCATTTTCAACAAAAGGATCCTCCAATTGGGTCCTAATGGATTATAAGCTGCTTGCCCCATATGTGTTGATGAAACACCCTTCTGTTGAGAGATGGGTGAGTGGCTGGAGGGGTTAATCAAATTTGTCATGGGCTCACTGGCCTTTTCAATATCATGCACCAAAGACTGTGGAATGATAGAAGATGTGGGTGCCCGACTGGTAATAAGTGGTTCACAGGTTTGTTTTTCTTTTACCTGTGTTCTCCCCTCATCAATTCTTTTTCTTACTCTTCTACCCATTCTCTCATTTGCATTTTTCCTCTTTACTCTTTGAGGTTGTTCTCCCCCTTGAACAGCCTCCCCTCTCTTTCTATTAATTCTAGACTCCCTTGCATTATCACCACTCTGGTTTGAATCAGGGGAAAGGACTAATGGTTGACGTAATCCCATAGATTCTAAATGCTCATTCATAATCCTATTTGGTGTACTTACAAGATCAAATAAATGAGAAGGAAGTGGAACTGCATTTGGAAATGTAAGTTTTGCATTTGCAGGTCTTAAACTGTCCATAGTAAAGATAGAAACATGTACCTCATGTGCTAGAACAGGGATTTTTGATACTGCTTTCATTGCTCCTTTGATGAGAGTTTGAAAAAATTTCTGAAATGCTATGTAGTTGAATGTGGACTTCTTCAAAATTGCAGATTTGA
Source organism: Silybum marianum (assembly GCA_036898165.1). Classification (NCBI taxonomy): domain Eukaryota; kingdom Viridiplantae; phylum Streptophyta; class Magnoliopsida; order Asterales; family Asteraceae; genus Silybum; species Silybum marianum. Next base: position 25,933,982 of record CM072528.1, on the reverse strand, counting down.
GTTCATTAAAAATAAGACTAGCATAATCATAGTGCTTTTCGAAGGCAACTCCATGAAAGATAATCCTCCCATTTGTTCAAGCTTGATCCAAGCTTGAACTTTTCCCAGATAAACAAGTATTCATAATTGAGAATAAACAGTACCATATTGGAGGTAAACACTTTCTTCTAAAGGAACTTAAAGCATTTAAATTATCAGAATATCCCAAACTCATGAAATCTGAGATCATTTTTGTTGAGGAAGGAATATGATCATAAGAAGTTTTCCCAAGAACCTCATCTGACTTTGGCAAGAAGTGAAGGCATCTAATATCATCCACAGAGATACACACCTTGTAAGCATGAACATAGGAGACAATTTCATCTTCAGATTCATCAACCTCAACATAGTGCCAGAATTGTTGAAGGTAAGAAGCAGGAACAGAGAATTTCCTTGAAAGTAGAGAACGGAGTGGATGTTTCTTCAGAATGTCAATCAAAATTATTTGATCATCAGTAAAGTCTTTTGATTTAAAGTTCAAAGCACAGTTATTTTTCTTGATTTCTAGCAGTTTCTCAGCTGGAACATACAGTTTTGACATATCACTACTTTCAGCACGAGTCTGAGATTCAATATCACCAGCATTTGATTCAGAAACAACTTCAATAGGTTCGATTTGTGTTTCCCCAATTTTATAAGTTCTCGGATTAGGGTTAGGGTTAGGTTTTGAAGGTCCGGCTTGATGAATAGCAGTTGTGGCTGTGTCTTGAACCATTTGATCTTCAGGAAGTGGAACTTCCATTGTTCCAACAACCAGTTTCTGAGGTACGATCTTGAATGAACCATCACTCGATGATCCATTGCTATCATTGTGACTCGAGGAACTAGAAACCATAGCTTTCGAAGTAGACATGATAGTTGAAGAACAAGGATTCGAAATAGAATGAAGATCAATGAAACATATAGGTTTTGCAGAGTAAAATCGCTAAAAATGAAGATGATGAAGAATCCATTGATTTATAAGAGTGGATAAGCATTGATGGACACGTGGCCAAAAAGTAAAATGTGATTAGAGTAGTAATCATTGTTTATTTGGATAAATGAACCGTTTAAACGACGTGATTAAGAAATATCCAATGAAATTAAAACACGTGGCACACGCTTAAGTGATACTTCAGAAAATATCAACGGGAAGTTAAGTTCTGAGAACAAGTTCAAAAACTTCAGAAATTGTTCAGAACTTCTGAGAATAAGTTCAGAAGTCTGAAAGAAGGAATTCAGAAGAACCACAGAATTTTTAAGTGTAGTTCAGAACTAAACTTGGATCACTTTAGAAGACCAAAAATCATTTAAAAATACAAACTTCTGAAAAATATAAAATATTTTGAGAATTCAGAAGGAGGTTTGAACAAACAGAAAACTTATTTTATCTAAGGAAGCTTGTTCATACTTCTTAGATATGAAGATCAAGACTTGATTTCAGCAATTCAGATTTGTTTTGTAGGAAAGAGTAGTGCAGAATTTTGAAATTAATACCACTCCCCATTGAATCATTAGCAACTATGATTCTCCCCCTTAATTAGTGCAACTTTATTAAAGAAACAAGAAAATATTAGAGAAATGAGAAATAGAAAAAAAATTGAAAAGTATTAAAAGACAATCAACCTAGATAAAGAAGAATTATATTTCTAAGATTGAAAAGAAGCAAAGATCTGAATGTTAAACTTCAGAATATGCAGAATAATTCTGAAGAGAAAACTATTCAAAATTTGAGATAAAAACTTCAGAATATAATATCTAGAGTATAGTTGATGTGTAATACTTACATAGACATATTCATCATGCCCAATTTACTTACCAAGAAGTTAAATCGTTTTTCATCAAGTGCTTTGGTAAATAGATCAGCTAACTGATAATCTGCCTGAACAAAAAACATTTCAATATTACCTTTTTCCACGTGATCTTTTATAAAATTATATCTTACATCAATGTGCTTGGTCTTTAAATGCTGAACAGGATTGACAGTGATGGCTATGGCACTCTTTGAATCACAATACAGAGGAATCTTTTTGAAAGTATAACCATAGTCTTTAAGTTGAACTTGCATCCAGATCACTTGTGAGCAACATAATGCGAGCCACATACTCGCTAAACCTGTTTGTAGAAGTAGAAACACAATTTTGTTTCTTTGAAGACCGACTAACCGATCTATCACCCGACCCGACATGATCCAGAAGTGCTTTTCCTGTCTAATTTGCATCCACCATGATCTGCATCTGTAAAGGTTGCTAGTTCAAAACTAGAATCCTTAGAATACCAAAGTCCCAATGAAGGAGAACCTTTTAGGTATCTAAGTATTCTTTTTGCAGCTAGAAGTTGTGATTCCTTAGGATTAGCTTGATATCTGGCACAAACACATGTAGCAAACATTATATCTGGTCTACTAGCAGTTAAGTAAAGCAAAGATCCAATTATGTCTCTGTACTTTTTCTAATCAACAGATTTTCCATTCAGATCAGGTTCTAACTTAGTTGCAGTGGCCATTGGAGTTTGAATACTTGAACAATCAGTCATGTCAAACTTCTTAAGTAAGTCTGAGACATACTTAGATTGATTAATGAATATGCCAGTGGGAAGTTGTTTAACTTGAAGACCAAGAAAGAATGTTAATTCTCCCATCATACTCATTTCAAATTCAGTTTGCATGATTTTCTCAAAATTTCTACAAAATTTTAGATTTGTAGAGGCAAATATAATATCATCTACATATATTTGTATCAAGATCATATCATCACCCTCCTTTTTCAGAAATAAAGTTGTATCAATAGTACCTCTTTTGAATTTAGAATTCAGAAGAAAAGTTGTAAGATTATCATACCATGCTCTTGGTGCTTGTTTAAGTCCATATAAGGCTTTGTCTAAAATATAGACATGATCTGGAAATTATTTGTTGACAAAACCTTCTGGTTGTTCAACATACACTTCTTCATGTAAAATACCATTCATAAATGCACATTTCACATCCATTTGAAATACCTTCATGTTTTTAGGAGCAAATGTTTCATCATAATCAATTCCTTCTTGTTGACAATACCCCTTAGCTACAAGCCTTGCCTTGTTTCTTACAACAATACCATTTTCATCCTTTTTATTTCTGAATACCCATTTTGTGCCAATGATGGATTTACCTTTTGGTTTTGGTATCAATCTCCAGACCTTGTTTCTTTCAAATTGATTTAACTCATCCTGCATGGCTAAAATCCAGCCTGAATCTTGAAGTGCTTCATATGGCTTTTTGGCTTCCATGCTACTTAAGAAATTTACATACAGACATTCATTTGCTGTTGCAGACCTTGTTTGAACACCTTTTGATGCATCTCTAATAATTTGATGCACAGGATGACTGGATGTCCATTTGTTCACATTTGGCAATGGTTGAACAGATGAAACATTGTTTAGAGAATCATAATCATCAACAATTGCTGAGTTTCAGTATCATGATTGATAACTGAATGTAAATCTGAAGACTTCCCCTCAAATGAAATATTCTGAATTTGTTCAAAACTTTGATGTACATGCTCAGAAGTATCGTGAACTGGTTCAGAAACAACTTGAACTGGTACAGAAACAACTTGAAATGGTTCAAAAATAGCTTGAACTGATTCAGAAGTAACTTGAATTGGTTCAGAAGTAAGTGGAACTGATTCAGAAATTGGATGTACATATGTAGAAGTTGGAAGTTCTAAATTTGAGGTTGAGATTTGTGGTGCTGATGTACTTGAAATTTGTATTTGTGAAATGTTTTGATCATTTGTGCTTCTGATGAGAGAAGGATTTTGATAATCTGTAGAAACATTTACGAAAATATCAAATAAGTCTTGACATAAGTTGTCTAAATTTGTTTCAAGTAAAGTTTGAGATTCAGAAGTAGAATTTGTCTGATTATGTTCTGAGTCCAAACTTTCAGAAGTTGGTTTATGTGCGAGTTCTGAACTGTTTTGTTCAGAAGTCATTGTTGGCTCATGAAATCTGACATTTGTAGTCTCAATGATCCTTTGAGTTCCTTTAATGAGTACTCTATAAGCTTTGGATCTTTAAGAATAGCCAACAAAGATACCAGCTATACCTTTTGGTGCAAATTTGTCGAGATGCTGAGTATCATTCTTTAGAAAACACCTGCAACCAAAGATTTTAAAATAATCAATAGAGGGTTTTCTTTGTTTTATCATTTCATAAGGAGTTTTAAGAAATTTTCTATTTAGAATGGTCCTGTTCTGAGTAAAACATGCAGTAGCAATAGCTTCTGCCCAAAGAGAAAGAGGAAGTTGTGAATATGCCAGCATGGTTCTTGCAGCCTCCACCAAATTTCGATTCTTTCTTTCAACTACCCCATTTTGTGGAGGAGTTCTTGCAGCGGAAAAATTATGTGAAATACCAACAGATTCCAACAACTTCTGAAGTGTAGAATTTGTAAATTCTGTTCCATTGTCAATTCTGATCTTTTGAATTGGGAGTTGAAGAAGAACATGAATTTTCTTTAGAAAGGGTATCAGTCTTTCAGAAGTATTAGACTTGAGTATTCATCTACTATGACAAGAATGTATTTCTTTGCCCCCATGCTTTGAGTTTTCATTGGTCCACATAAATCCATATGTAGCATTTTAATTGGAGCTTTGCATGAAGATAGCATTTTCAGAGGATGAGAACTTCTTTTGATCTTCCCTAGTTCACATGCAGAACAAAGAGAGTTCTTTTCAAATCTGATCTTTGGTAGTCCTCTTACAGATTGATGTTTGCCTAGCTCAGAAATGGCTTTGAAGTTCAGATGTGACATTCTTCTGTGCCAAAGCCAACTATCATTTTTCATTGTTGTAGACATATAACATACACCTTGTAGTTGACCTGTTGTAGTGAATGTTGCTGTGTAGATATCTCCATCTCTATAAGCAGTTAATTCATTTTTGTTTGCTGTACTTAGAACATGACAATGATCTATGTCAAAATTAACCTTCCAGTATTTTTCACAGAATTGACTAATATTGAAAAGATTACGTCTTAGTCCCTCAACATAGAAAACTTTCATTACTGTTACATCTCCTTTAATGAAACTTTGTCTTCAGATTTTTCAATTCAGAAGTTTGTTCAGAACTTTGAAATTTATCTTTCTTAGTTTTATTTTTATTTTTATTTTTATTTTTACTTTTAATTAAAGTTGTCAATATAACTGAACATTTCTGAATAGATTTCATAAAAAAAAATTGTTTGTTTTGGAGTTAAGATGAAAATTATGATGACCACAATTAATACAGTGAATGTGATTTTTTAATGTATTCACCACATCAATAGATATATAAGAATCAATAACATTTGATTTTTCAACAAAGATTCTTTTATTCACTTTCTTTGATTTAGGTACATCACTTTTATTTAAAATTGAAAAACTATCTAATTTGTCATTCTTTGACAGTCTTTCATCTTTTTTTCTCCATACTAAAGTGGATAGCTCTGTAAAAGATAAGAAATGAGGATTAGTATAAGAAGATCTTTTGTTTACTTTAGGTTTAACCTCAGAATTTGAGTTAATTGTCTGAACTTTAGAGAGAGAATTTGAGGATTGTCCTTTTTCAAAGTTTTTAACTCTGGTGTTGAAGTTGGAAGATGTTACTGAATATGGTGATGAAGTCAACAGAAGTGTTTGTTGTAGTAGAAGAAAAATTTGAAGAAGTAAAATTTTCAGATATCTGAAATTCTGGTTTTAAAAACACAGAACCAAACATTTCTGAAGGTATCTTTGAAGCTTCTGTTTTTAGTATTTCTCCTTCAGTCATACAAAATTTTGATTTGTAAACCAAATAGCCATTTTTATCAATGACTTGCACCATATGATCATCATCATCTTCTGAATCAGAAGTATTTATTAGTTCTGAAAAATTATTTTGAGTCATACTTTTAGCAAAAATATTTGAATTTGTTGTTATTGTAGACTCATCATCAGAATTATCAAAAAATATATTGGGATTCTCATCAACATCTTCTAAAGATTCAATTTCTGAGAATTCATCATATTTTTCTTCATGTTCTGATTTATTATCAGAAGTATCTTCTGAAATGACTTCAGAATTGTATTCAGAAGTTATCTTAGAAGTAACTTCAGAAATTATTTCAGATTTAACAATTACTTCAGATTTTTCTTCAGAAATAATATTTGATTCAGAAAATTCACAAATGTTTGAACTTGTATTTATTTCTTCTGTTTTGGAAATTGTCACACCCCGCTAAAGCGGAAACACGAGGCGTGATAGCTCAAGATTTCATAACAATAGGATAAAAACAACACCAACCATCCATTCAAGTACATAATAGTTTAAGTTCAAAATTTACATCGTATCAACTCAAAAGTTCTAACAAAATAAAGTAAACCAAGTGTTTCAACTAAACAGTTTCAAATATAATCATGGTTGATGTTGACGCGCCCACTAACAAACTTTTCGGTTAATCTTTTCTTACTTCTGAAAAGCATGATAAAAACAAGGTCAACTACAAAGAGTTGGTGAGTTCACAGGTTTTCATATGCACAAAACAGTTTTTATGCAGTTTTCAATTCTTGTGGAACGAACGTTCATATCAAGTATAAATAGTGAAATTTATGAGCATTTAATTAATCCTTGTATTGAAAAACGTGTCAAGGCATAATGTACTCTAGTTCATAGCAAGTATCGAGCCACCACTAAACCTTTCGACCACACAAAAATATCTTTTTATAATTCTACCTTAGCGGTGGGACTAAAACCCCACATATGTAGAACCTTCGTTTTTATAGGTATAGTGCACCCCTACCTGTAGGTTCTAGGTGGGATTGCTATCCACACCCCTACTTTGTCGGTTTTTAGGTGGGATTGTCCGTCCAAATAGCGTTATCCACAAATACCCTCGGCTCCTCACTTGAGTTAATAGTAGTGTACAAACTTTTATGTTACATTTTACTCAAATACAAACTACTACTGTACATGCCTTTGTGCTCATATCAACAATTTCACATTCTTTTGCGTAAATCAATCAAGATTCAACTTTAAACATGCTTTTCACCCCAAAACATATAAAAACATTAAAAGAGGGGCTGTGAATACTCACCTTATAGCAAATGCTTCCAATTATATACACGAGACGTCCGCTTGACGGCCTAATGCTTTCCTATCAAAGCAAAGTACCCAAATGACCACTTATATGACTAACGATTATTATGAGAATGCTTATACGTCCTTATATGTCCAACTTGATTATCTATAGTCCCGTTATACATAATGCACATATGCTCTTTAATATGATAATTTATACCGAAAATGTAATGTTATAGCCTTTCAAGTGATCAAAATTCATGAAATCAAACAATTTCAAAATTTCACTTTCTGGTAGAAACTATAAGTTCTAAAAATGATCAAATTAATGTAACATCCAAAATGACAAAATTCCCCATCTTTTTATATGTGATAAATCACTGAGTTAAGGTCATTTTTAGATGTAAAAAGGGTTCAAATAGTTTATACAAAACAATGTGACACAGCAGATATGGCAGATTACACACTGTTATTAAAACAACCATTTGAGGAGTTCTACTAAATGTTTTTGAGAAATTCCAGTTGGAATGTAAACATAACACATAGAGGGAACTTTTAAAAGAAGAATCACTCAATTTGGAAGAGTTATGAAGGAGATATGACACCTCAAAGTTGCATGCACACATCTGTCATTGATTGACAGACTGCACATTCAACTTAAATAAGTTGGTTAATACCTCAAAACTTCATATTTTTGAATGAAACTAGATTCATATGAATCCTAACTCATAAAAGAAAACTATAGAAGAAGAATCATGCATTTTTGGTTAAATAATCAACTTAAATAAGAATCATGCATTTTGGTTAAACTATAGAAGAAGAATTATGCAAAGTAGGTTTCACCTACTGGTGAATTCACAGTGTGCACACCTAAAAGGTTTTAGGTGTTTGGAGGGTCAAAACTTCATATTTTCATGTGATTCCAATTGCAAACACAATATAAATCATAAAATTAACTCTCAAAAGAAAATTTATTCTTTTTTCATTGAGTTTTGAAGGAGTTATAACACTTTTAGTACACATGCAACAATCTGTCCAGATTGTACTCTTTGCATACCAAATTTGTTTCAAGGTTTTAAATGGTCAAATCTTCATATTTTTGAATGAGACCAAATGCATTTGAAAGCTAACTCAATAAAGTGAATTACAGAAGAAAAATAAAGTGATTTGGATGATTATTTAGAGAGTTATGGTTGTTTAAAGTAGGGTTTACCTACTGAAAACCTCCCAGATGCACATCCAACTTGTTTTGAGTGTTTGGGGGGTCAAAACTCAATGTTTTTGAGTGAGACCACTTGGATTAAAACCCCAACTCATAAAATAAACATTTAGAAAAAGAATCATGTCGTTTGAACAAATATTTTGGAAGAAATGGACGATATAAACACAGACATGTATTCTGTCAGCACCCAATTTACCATTTTTATTAACTAAACTCTACATGCAACATAATTTCTCCCTACATTCTTGAGTTTTAGTGTTAGCGTCATAGATTACCATCATTATATGAACATTTTTACATGTTTTTGATCTGTAATCTCTCCTTAAAACTTAGAATTTTCGGAGGTTAGAAGAAAGTAGTTTTAAAATGCAAGAAAAGTGGGTTTTTCACCCAAAATTTGCAAGAAAATGATGAAGATAAAGTTGTTACTTACTTGTGTGATGATAGAGGTCCAAAATCTTCAAATAATATTGTTAATTTGATGGATTTGGATGGAGAAAAGGGCTGGAAGTTTAGAGAGAAGATGAGTGTGTTCTTGAAGTGACCTTTGATTTTTAGAGAGAGAGAGGAGAAAGTTTTGAATTTGAAATGTAAAAATAAGGAATTTTAGGAAATTTTTTGTATTTATATGAGAGAGTATGGGTGGGGGGGGGGGGGAGGGGGGCGGCCATGGGGGCCCAAACCCTTGGATTTTCTTTATTTTTTTTTAAATTAAATATATGTAAGGCTGAAAATGTTTAAAAATGTCATTTTTCTCAATTTTGACATTTTTCTTCAAATTGTAAGCCCATAATGGTTAAATTCAATCAAAAATAAAAAGTTTTATTTTTGAAACTTTAAAAGTTCATATTTTATAATAATTGGGTATAAATTAGAGCATTTGGCACTATATTGAACGCTTTTGACAGTTACGGGTCGGAACCGGGCTTTTTAAGCATCTACCGGGAGCTCTAGAAATTTTTCGGCCAATGTAATCTAACTAACTCCTAATCTTATAATTTATCTAAAATAACACTAACAATGGCTTAATAAATACTAATCTAGAAGCTTAAATTTGACGGATGTCACAGAAATTATTTCTGGTTCACCAGATTTATGATGTGTTTCTTCTGAAAACAAAGTCTCTGATTTTACAAATGGTATTCTTTCAGGCAAAGAATAGTTCACAGGTTTAGAAATGACATATGTATTTGATTCATTGAAAATTTTCATTTTAGAATAATCATACAGATTTGCAGGTGCCTTTTTCAGTATTTGACTGTCATTATATCCTAAACCTGCTTTTATGTTGTAAAATTTTGAATTTTGAGCCTGACTAGTCAAAATGTTCAGAGTTTGTTCAGTTTGTCCTCTTTTAAAATTTAAATCTTATAATTCTTTAATCTTTTTACCAAGATCAATTCTCTCTTGATTCAGAAAATTCATTTAAACATTCAGAATTTCTTTTTCAGACTTCTCATTTATAATTTCCTTTCGTAAGCTGTCCATTTTTTCTTTTAAAACAAGTTTTTCTTCAGAAACCTTTTTAAGAATCTGTTCAGCTTCTTGACAATTTTCTTTATATATTTGACTTTCTGCTCTGAATTAATTGACCAAAATTCTTTCACCTTTGATTCTGTTTCTGAGAGTTTCAAATTCAGAAAACATGTTTTGAAATTGATTTTTCATTTCAGAATCTTCAGTGTTAAATTCAGATTTATATTCAGAATTTTGTTCAGAAGAGTAGTTTATTTCAGAATTTATTCAGAAGATGAAGAAGATACCTCAGTGTCTTGTTTGTCTTCATCATCATCTCCATCACTCCAGTTTAACCAATCCTCTTCATACTTGGTTACTAAAGTAGGATTAAGTTCCTTTTTCTTGGCTAACAGATGCTTCTTCTCATAGTAGCCTGAATTCTTTACTTTGGGCATCTTGCATTGTCTTGCATAATGTCCAGGCTTTCCACAGTTGAAGCATCTTGCTGGTTCAGATGTTTCAGATTGACCGGCTTCTTGACCTTTCTTAGGACCACTTTCAGATCTAGGTTTATTATGATATTTTTGATTGTATCTTTGTGTAAATTGCCTTGTCATAAAAGCAATATTATCAGAAATCCTTTTTAGCTCCTCATCTGATTCATCCCCATCACAAACTGTTGTCTCTGGGATCTCACACACCTTCTTGGCATAAATAGTCAGAGAATTATTATACTTCTTGCTTAACAAGGCTACAGTTTCATTTACCTTCTTTTATTCATTTTGTCTAGTTTTGATTTTGTCTTCTTGTTGAAACAGAATACCATAGATATCATGAATGGATTTTCTTGATAAATTTCTAGTAACCATGTTATCAGAGACGCTTGACCATTCATTACCCAAGTTGTTTAGAAATTTGTTGTTTATCTCAGAATTTGATTTCTGAACACCGTTTCTTCTCAGATCATTCAGAATATTGTTGAATCTATGATAAGTCTCTGTAATGGATTCATTCTCTTCATACCTGAAGTTCTCATAAGTACCCACAAAGATATTCAGTCTTTGTGCTTGGGCTTTAGTACTACCCTGCATTTGAGCTTCAACTTCATCCCACATGGCCTTAGCAGATGTTAAGCTATCTACTCTATTGAATATCTCATTAGGAATAGCCATTGTAAGAAGAGTTAATGTTCTTTTGTCAACTTTAGCTTGAGCTTTCTTAGTGGTGCTGTACATACCTGGGCTTTTCTTAATTCTTGACGTCGGTATTTCAGGAGTAGATTCAGTTCTAGGAACTAGTGGAATTTCAATAAAGACCTCTAGTGGGCCATTTGTGATTGATTGCATTAAAGCTTCATCTATGTTGTCCATAAATTGAATCATCCTGATTCTCCATTGATGGTATTCTCCCAAGAAAAAAGTTGGTGGTTTCGTTTCAGATCCGATTGAGACAATTTCTTTAGACATCTTTGATTGTTAGAAGATCGAGAATTCACCTGATTTGAATTTGAAATTTATCGATCAAGAACACCAAGAATTGTCAGATCTGACAATTCTTTCACAAATCTTCAAGAACAGATGAATTTGCTCTGATACCAATTGTTAGGACCCAAACAATCAAGATATCAATATATGGAAAGATTTTAACAGATATATGATAGCCAAATGTAATATGTATTGATTGAATGTACAGTATTACAGAATATGTCTTTACAAGGCTAATGGAAACGTTAGTTCTAACTAACTAACTAACTAACTATCTATTTATACAAGAAATAGAAAGACTAAAGTAACAGTACATTCATAACAGACAAGTTCAGAACAGGTTCTGAACTTCTTCCGAAGTATCTTCAGAACTTCTTCAGGAACTCTTCAGAAAATCTTCATAACTTCTGAAGTTGGCACTTCAGAAGTTTATGCCTTAGGCTTTTCTTTATCTTTTCTTCAGATCTTTGTATCTTCAGAACCCAGTCCCTTTTGAAGCTATTATGATATCTTTATCAACAGTGTACACTACATGTCTGAAATTGTCAAAGAATCTTGAAAGTCTTTCTTTAAGTGCTTTGTATGGAATGCTCTTAAATAAAGAGCAATCTCAAGTTTTGAGGAAAAACCTCATCAATGAACTCAAGGGTGTCAAAAGTACTTCTTTGGCACTCGTGTCTTCAGAGGAAAATCCATAAAAAAATGCTTCCTCCTCTACTATTACTTCTATCACTGAATTAGGTCAAACTGATTCAGAAGATCAACTCACTGATGCTGACTTCTCTGAGTTTGATAACTCTCTGGCTTTGTTAACTAATAACTTCAAAAGATTCGCCAGAAAAAGCAACTTTAGAAGAAAACCGACTCTCGCTGACTCTGACAAATTGAAGACTATGCCCGCTGAGAAAGCCTCAGCCATATGCTACAATTGTCAGCGAAAGGGTCACCTTGCTAGTGAATGTAGATCCAAGAAAGTTGCATCCCCCACTACCTCGCTGAACTTTGATAAGAAAGAGAAGTATTTGAAATTAAAAAACAAATACAAAGATCTGAATAAAAACCAGCCAAAAGGCAAAGGTCTTGTAGCTGAAGAAGTTGATTGGGATGATGAAGGTGACTAAGCTAAAACCTCTGATGAGTCAGGCACAAATAAAGAAGATCTTGCCTTCTTATGTCTGATGGCAAGAATAGAAGACGCTGAATAAATATCTGAAACTTCTTCCTCTGAGTCTCCTTCTACGTAGGTATCCATCCCTTCTATCTCCTTAATATCTGAAAATGATAACTTATCTGCGCTTGATGCTATGACTGTTGATTTTTACAATGCCTTAAATGGAAAAATCAAAGCTGAAAAAATTAATACTGATTTACCTGAACAATTAAAAAATTGTCATCTAAAAATCAAAGAACTCTAAATGATTGAGGAAACCTTAAAGGACCAAATCTTTGTAAATCAAACAGTTAACATCGAGAAGCAGCAGGTTATCGCTGAAAGAGAAAAGACCATCGCTGATCTCAGATCTGAAAACGCTACCATCAAATGATGGTGCAAAGCCTCTGACAAGGTAAATGAGATCATCAATGCCCAGATCCCTATGAAAGTAAGAAGTGGGTTAGGTTTTAACCTCGAAAAGGAAGAATCAGAGAAAGACCGTTCCATGCTTAAATTTGGAACGTTTGTCTCCTCTATCCCTGATCCCTCCTCTATGTCTCAGAGACCTCAATCTAATGATAAGACTCCCGTGCTAAAACCTTTCAACTCTAAGAAAGTGGTCAAAAACAAGATTCTTGACCAAGTTCCTAGAAATAGAAATGTTCAGAAGAACAAGAAATCCTCTTCCCCTTTAGAGAGCAATCCTAAACATATGAGAAAGATCTCTGAATTTTCTCATAAATCAACCCCCAGAATTAAGATTGATCTCACTCATGTTCCTGAAAATATTGTTATACCTCCAAGAACAATGGATAAAGGAAGTCTTGGCCCCTTTCCTGACAAAATCCCTTCTATCTCTCTGAAATCTTTAAATTCCAAACCTTACAAATATTGGAAGTGCTATCACTGTGGTGAAACTACACACATTGCAAGTAAGTTTCCTAATGCTACTAAAGCGGATAAACTAGCTCATGGAAAGAAAGTAGCTCAAGCTGATAAATCAGCAAGAGTTAAATCCACCAAGGTTGCAAAACCATCAACGGTGAAGATATCCACTGAAGAAAAGTTCTTCAGCCAGTAGCTCCTCCGCCACTCCTTCCACTAACAAAGCAGGACCCATAGTAATATGGGTACCTTCAAACATTTAATCTTTTTGTTGAATGCAGAGTGCTAAAGGTATCTGGTATCTCGATAGCGGATGCTCAAGGCACATGACTGGCAGAAAATCTCTGTTCTCTAACTACAAACAAGAAGTTGGTCCATCAGTGACCTTTGGTGGAAATGGCAAAGGATACACTAAAGGCTATGGAATCATATCCAACAGAGCCACCTCGTTTAGTCGAGTTGCCTACGTTGAAGGACTAAAGCACAATCTCTTAAGCGTTAATCAGCTATGTGACAAAGACTTCAAAGTTCTATTCCTAAGGAATAGATGTGCTGTCACTGACTGCAATGATAAGCCTGCCTTAACAGGCAAAAGAGTTGAAAATGTATACATAAACAATATGAATAGTTCTCACTCTGAGAACGTGTGCTTTATCTTTAAAGCATCCTTAGATGTAAATTGGTTATGGCATAAAAGACTCTCTCATCTCAACTTTAAGACAATTAATGAGTTATCTCCAAAAAAACTCGTCAGAGATCTCCCAAATCATAGCTTTGCAAAGGAATCTCTTTACTCAGCGTGTGAAAAGCGAAAGCTGACAAAAGCTTCTTTCAGATCTAAACAAGTCTCTTCAGTAACCTCTCCTCTTCAACTACTCCATATGGATCTCTTTGGACCTATCAATGTCCAATCTATATCTGGAAAGAAATACACTCTGGTGATTGTCGATGAATATTCCAGATACACATGGGTATTCTTTCTTCGACCCAAAAGTCACACCCCTGATATGATAATCTCATTTATCAAAAGTATGAAAGTTCTGAACAATCTGACTGTTCGTTCCATGAGACGTGATCATGGTACTGAATTCAAGAACAATACCCTGATAAATTTCTTTGATGAAAAAGGTATCTCTCACAACTTCTCTTTAGTGAGAACTCCTCAGCAAAACGGTGTTGCTGAAAGAAGAAACCAAACTATCATTGAAGCAGCTCGCTCAATGCTAAGTGAATCTCGCCTTCCAACTCAATTCTGGGCCGAAGCAGTCAATCAGCATGCTTTACTCAGAGTAGATCCCTAATTGTGAAGCGATTCAAGAAAACCCCTTATGAATTATTTCATGGAAGAAGACCTACTCTGAAGTATCTTCACATCTTTGGATGCAAATGCTACATTCTGAATGACAGAGATCATTTGTGAAAATTCGATCCAAAAGATGATGAAGGAATCTTTCTTGGGTACTCCTCTATATCTAGGTCCTTCAGAATCTTCAACAAACGAAGACAACATGTTGAAGAATCCATGCATGTCAATTTTGATGAATCTCGTACTATACCCTCTTCTCCTATCCCTAAAGAAGATGAAGAATTGAATGCTTGGATGAAGTCTCACTATGGGGAACCTGTAACTTATTTCAACAATCAACCTCAAGCTAAAATAAGTGATGATGAAGTCCCTGTAATACCTACTAACAGTGATCCATCTTCAGGGATCAATGCTACTCCTCTCAATCAGATTCCTCCTTCTAATGCATCTTCTGAAAATTCCTCAATAAATATTCAAGCTTCATCCTCTGAAAATCAAACACCTGAGTCTCCTCAATTGATTTTGAAAGATGATGTACCAATTGCTGGAACAGCAAACAACATCCCTGAAAGAGAAGAACTAGTCGCTGAATCTGAGGTTGATCTCTCTCCTCTTCCACCAGCTCAGCGATGTACTGCAAATCATCTAATAAATCAGATTATTGGTGATCCCAATGCAGGTATCAAAACGCGTAGAGGTACAGGTAATATATGTCTCTATGTTAATTTCATCTCTGTCTCTGAACCTAAAAAGATAGATCAAGCTATCTCTGATCCTAGCTGGATTTCAGCTACGCAAGAATAACTAACTGAGTTTCGTAGAAACAAAGTTTGGAATCTTGTTCCTAGACCCTTTGGCAAAACAGTGATTGGAACCAAATGGGTATTTAGAAATAAGCTAGATGAAAACGAGACTGTTATTCGCAATAAGGCTAGACTTGTCGCTTAAGGATACAGACAGGAAGAAGGTATTGATTACGATGAAACCTTTGCACCTGTAGCTCGCTTAGAAGCTATAAGACTTTTCATAGCTTATGCTGCCCATAGAGACTTCAAAATTTTTCAAATGGATGTTAAAAGTGCTTTTCTAAATGGGAAACTCAGCGAGGAAGTTTATATTGAACAACCCCCTGGGTTTTCAGACCCTAACCATCCTAGTTATGTTTTCAAACTTGAAAAAGCTCTTTACGGGTTAAAACAAGCTCCTAGAGCCTGGTATGATACTCTTTCTAAATTTCTTCTTAAAGAAAAATTTATTCGTGGAAAAATTGACCAAACTCTCTTTCTAAGAAAATAGAAAAAGGTCATATCATACTCTCTCCGATATATGTCGATGACATTATCTTGGTTCCACAAGACCCAAATTGTGTACTCGTTTCGCTGCAAGAATGCAGTAACAATATAAAATGAGTATGATGGGTGAACTAACATATTTTCCAGATTTTGCAGATAAAACAATCTGACAAAGGAATCTTTATTTGTCAAAGTAAATACGTTAAATACTTGCTGAACAAGTTTGATATGAATCAATGCTCAGCGATGAAGACTCCTATGGCCCCTCCTCTGACTCTGAATAAGGACCCAAATGGGAAACCTGTAAATGTCACTGCCTATCGAGGGATGATTGGGTCTCTGCTATATCTTATAGCGAGTAGACCTGACATCATGTATTCTACATGTCTCTGTGCTCGGTATCAAGTTGAACCGAAGGAATCTCATCTTATCGTTGTAAAACGTATCTTCAGATACCTGAAAGGAACTCCTAATCTGGGTCTTTGGTATCCCAAAGGCTCAGGGTTCGATCTAATTGGTTACTCTGATAGTGATTTTGCAAGTTGCAAGATAGATCGGAAGAGCACCACTGGTGGGTGTCAGCTACTAGGTGGTAAATTAATTAGTTGGACAAGTAAAAAGCAAAATTCTGTGTCCACCTCCACGGCTGAAGCTGAATATGTAGCCGCTGGAAGTTGTTGTGCTCAAATCTTGTGGATGAGAAATCAACTCAGAGACTATGATCTCATGCTCTCCAAGATCCCTATTTATTGTGATAGTACAAGTGCTATTGCAATTGCCAACAACCCTGTTCTTCACTCGAAAACCAAGCATATTGAGATTCGATATCACTTTATCAGAGATCATGTTATGAATGGTGAAATTGAACTTCATTTTGTACCCACTAAATATCAGCTCGCTGATCTTTTCACCAAGCCTCTTGATGAAACTAGATTCAATCTACTCATCAGCGAACTTGATTTGTTGAACGCTGAATAGTTCTTACTTAGCGAACAACAAACTGTGTTACAAATAAAAGTCCTCTATTACCATTCACTGAACTCTGATTCAGCAATATTTGTCCTATCTCACTCAGGTATTAACTTCTACCTTTCCACTCCCTGATATGTCTTTAATTAGGGAACGAATCTGAAAACATAAAACTCATCACTGACAATCGTTTATTGTCTTTAATGAATATTTTTATAGATAATGATTAATATTTCCATTTGGATAATTATCATTATATTTTTATAAATAAGAAAAGGACACGTCAGACCTTTTTCTAACACAAGACGGACCATGACGTTTCCCTTCCAATTCCTTTCTAAGGACGTGCGTCATATCATCATTTCTTTTTCAAAAAGCTAAAACCATCGATTAGCTATCTGTTTCTCTATCCTCATACTATTTAAGCAAATCCTTGCCTTACTAATCTCTTTACGCTCTCAACGTTTCAAAAAGGCAAGACTAAGCATCTTCAAGCTTTCTCAAGAACACCAAGAACACGCACTTGTGCGTTTTTCTTCTCGAACTCAACTAAGGTTTGATCTAAACCTTAAACATCTTGTTTCTACTCTCCATTCTTTTTTTTATATGAAAACAAAATCTAGGGTAAATAAAATAAAAATCTGGATTAAACTTTAAAACCCTTTCAAAACCCTGTTCTAAGTCTTTTCCTTAAGAACAAAAGATTTTCTTTAATCCATCTTTTATTCTATACCTATTTTTTAAATATACCAACTTTTTAAAAAACACTTTTGGTATTTTTTTTTTATTTTTGTTTTGCTTTGCTATCACAAGTTGTTCGATCTTGTTCATTAAAACACTTTTGTCTTTTCCTTATATTTGGTATTCTTTATACCAAAATCTGGTTTATACATTTTGTATTAAACCATGATTTTTCTATTTCGTGTTCCTATCTATGCTACAGCAATGGCCTCTTCAAGCAAGGTTGCTGAAACCTCTCTCGTCTCTAAACACATTGGTTGCCGCTGCGGTTTGTCACTTCCCTCTAAAACAAGCAACATTCAAGCCTTGCAACAATCTTGCACTCGTGGACATCCCTGCTGAACGTCCACAATTCACTGAAGGTGCTACTTTCATCAAGGCTTGCCCCCTGATGTTTGCCTTTGTTCACAACCCCATTGGCATCTCCTCTCATCTTCAGGCCCTATGGTACACGGCTCACTGTACCACCTGCACAACTGACAAGGGCAAAGAACTCCCTGCCATTGGTTTCACCATTCCCACTCTGGGCCACTTTGCCTTCACCTCTGGCTTCTTCAGGCAAGCTTTTCGCCTCCCTGCTCGTGGCAAAAATGAGAGATGGGCCGCTGAACCAACAAAACAGCAGATCGACTCCTTCCTCGACTCCATTGGCTACGCTTGGGAAAACGCCTCTCTGAAGACCGTTGGATCCTAGCTGGAAAAGAAGAGGTTACCTGCTCGCTAGCAGTATATCTTCACCCAGGTCATTCAATGCCTGGGTTCCAAGACTGGCTCTCATGATCAAGCCAGTAAGCATTTTCAGGATATGGCCTTCGCTCTCTGCACAGGCTACAAGCTGAACTTCGCTGATTACATAGTCACTGATATGTACAATCGGGTGAAAGCTGCAAACAGGCACTCTGTCATCCCCTACCCCAGATTCTTCGCAACAATCATGAAGAATGCTTCCAGGGATGAGTACCCCAAGACAGCAAATCAATCTTTCTCTATGGTGGGAAAGAAGTCCCTGGACATTGAGGAACGTCCAGGTGATGCTCTCTTTACACCTTACATGATGACAATCATTGGAACTCCTGCCTCCGTGTCGAGCTCACTGAAAAGCCCATCAGTGAGTATCCCTGACACTTCAGCCCCCAAAAAGAAACTTCCAACTGATGGTCACAAAAAGACCATCGCAACCAAGCTAAAGAAGCCAAGGGTGGTGATCTCTCAATAGACCACTAACTCTCATTCTGGTGTACCACCAACACCATCAACAGCCCCAGCTACTTCAATGGTTTTCTCCTCAGTTGTTGCTTCTCCAGCACTACCACCGCATTTAGCGACCACGGTCACTGAAAGCGTATTAGTCAGCTCCGCTGAAGCTGTCTCAGGTAAAACATTCACAGGCTTCTACTCTTCTTCTATACCCTCTTCTTTGGTCCTCACATCAACATATGATTCAGAGATAGTTGTCCCTATCTCTGATGTTGTTGAAACGTACGCAGTCCAAGCCTCAGTGTTGTTTAGGCACTTTGAATTTTGGAAAGCCAGTATCACAGGACCTCAGAATGTCTCTCACATGTATTCTAAGACATTGGTTAGTGATCCTCATGTAACTACCTCTGCACCAGTGGTCCCTAAGAGTAATCCTCATGATGCTCTCAAGGGTTATAAGATGCATACTCATCCGTCATCTAACCCAAAGCTCTTATTGGCTGCTCTTTCTATGTTATCAACAGGTACCTCTCCTGTCTTCACCTCAGCGATAACAACCACCACCACCAAGGCTGTTGCTACTCCTCTCAGCAAGGACAAAGGGAAATCCCTTCAGCAACCATGGTCTTCTGCCAAGCTCATGGCGGTCAAGACTGAAAAGGCTGCTCCTAAGCTTCCTCCCTTCCCAGCTAAACTTCCACCAATTGTTCTTCCTAGCCCAACATTCCCTGCAAATGACTTTTTAGTCAAGGAATGTGCTCAAACCAGAGCAAAGGTTGAGCATCTACAGAAGTCTGCTTAGTTCATCTTCAGGACAGTGGTTGGAACTCCAGGAATCAAGACCGCTGTCAACAACATTCTCAGTGACATCCAGTCTCTGAAGGAAGACAATTAGGCACATAGTCAGACCATTGCCCGTCTGGAACAGAAGATGGATGACCAAGATCTGGTGCTTGAGTCTATTCAGAAGACTCAATCTGATACGATGCAGTTGCTGACAAAGCTCTCTGAGAGCACCTCCTCCTTCTCCACTGCTAATCGGACATCCCTGAATTCAGTTCTTGCGCACCAAGAGTGCCATGAAGAGAAGCTGAAGGACGTTCAGGGGAACGTACATCTGCTGATGGTGCACTGTCTCCCTGCTGACAACATCGAGGGGGAGAGATGCGCCAAAGAATTCGCTGACGACATCATCACGGATCACAATGCGACCTTCCCTGATGAAGTCATCTCTCCCTACATCAAGCAGGTAGGACCTTCCCTCACTGAAGATGTAGTGGAAGAAGAACAAGAAGATGACGATGATGATGATGAAGAATTTGAAGAAGCCATCCCTCACTATGTGGGAGGAAATGACGATGACATAAGAAGTGCTTTGGAGCACTTCAATATGTCAAGGCCAGAAGTCTCTCATCAGGAGCCTTTGGGGGACGGACAACATCCCTCTCAGGGACAGTCCGGTCCCTCAGGCAAAGGAAATAATGTGGCAGAAGCTGATGCCACCATCTCTTTAACCGAGGGGGAGACCACTGTCGAGTGAGCCCAGTCCCCCAATGGACTCCACTTTTTGGAAGGAACCTTCATCTGAAGAGCAGTTTATGTACATATCTGACTCTCACTCTGACAAGGCAAACAGAGAATGATCTAGAGCTTGCAAGAAAGCTTCTCAGAGAGGATGCTGCTAAAGACAAAGCGAAGAAAGCAATTTTCGATAAAAGCCAAAAAGTCGCTGAAGCTTTGGCACAAAAGGAACTAGTTGAAGAAAATATCCAAGTGAATCCCATCCTCGCTCAAGAGAAGATCCTGAATGCTCTGACCAAAACAAATAAAGAACCAAGCCTCAGAGAAAAAGAACTACGCTAGTGCACTGAAAGATTCAACTTTCGAAGGTCTGATTCAAAAATCATTCGAGCAACGATCGAAGGACGTCCCTCCAAAAGGTATGGACTGAAGGTGTTTGTTCGTATGTACAGACATACAAGAGTTGAAAAAGAAGAAGCCAAGTTTTTAAAGTTCTATGGATACTCGGAATGGCTAGAAATCAGAGATGCCATTCAGGGTTCCAAATCTAAGTTGAAAAGATGTAGTGGTAAGAGCACTGGATCAACTTCTTCAGAGGATGTCACAACACGTACAAGTTCCACCTCTCCCTGAGCCAACGCGAAAGAAAAGATCAAATGCTGAAGGAGGTTCATCATCCAAAAGTGATCATGAAACCAAATTCAACTACGAAAGCATTCTCGGTCATCTGGAAATCCCTAACATCTCAATGCTCAGAGTCTCTCTCCCTCAAGACAGAAAATATGAAGAAAATGAAATCATCAGCTTCCCTGAACCAGGCATGGTCTTCCTGGATAATGATGGTTTCCTAGGACTCTTCAGAAACAGCGAGATTAGAAGAGCTCCATCATGCTTCATCTAAATCATGCGTCACTACTGCTGGTCAAATGAACCGCTGATGAACAGACAGAAGAGACTCTATGAAAATGAAATGCGAAGAAGACACGAAAAGCTCTCTAACTAATTTTTTCTTCCTTTATATTTCTCTTCAGTGTACTATACTTCCCTTTAATTTCAAATTTGTAATTCATTTTTCATGTAATATCTTCAGATTATTAATGAAATTTCAAATGAAATACTCTACTCCAACTATGTACTGAAAAGATCCCTGAAAATAGTAAACGGGACAATGAACATAAGAGTTCTAACTTTTTTACTCATCTCTCTGCTCACTGATAGTAAACGGGACAATGAACTTAAGGCATCTACTTCTAAAAATTGTGTTTTCATATCCTTATAAATGAAACTCAATAGATGAAATAGATTAGCTGAAAAAGATCATACAGATTAGTACTTAGAAATTTTTTCTTAATTATTTCTAAAGTCCTTACTAATCCCTTCAAGTAACTTTCTCATATTACATAATCATAATCAAATATGGGGAGATTGTTGATCATAACTCCTCTCAGTGATTTGAATATGGTTCATTTTTACACTTAGTGAAATTCCTTGTTTAAGTTTAAGTTCAAATCTAGCGATAAGCATACGCTGACTGCCATCAGCGATCACTGAAGATCAAGGAACCTTAAGCTTATGTTTGAAGATCTGAAGATCAGCGATCACACCAAATAACCATTCAGCGGAAGTCAAAGACCAAGCTGAAGAAAGAGATAATCAGCTACATGACCTGAAGCAGTTCAGCGATAGCAAAGATCATCTATCCAAAGTGTGAAGTCTTGTGAAGCCTCAACGATACTGAAAGTTCATCCTTGAAGATTCAGTCTCAGCGATCAAGTGAAGCTTCTCATAATAGATTAACGTTGACCTTATCCTCGATGCACAAAAGACAAACCTTATACTGTGTCAGAGAAGGACGTACGACTTGTCTCTTATGTCCCTATCATATCTGATATGGTACTGTTCATATGCGGCCAAAAACATGGTTGTATCTTTTTCTTGCATTAAATGCAAACGGGTATAAATAAGATGAAGATATCTTCTTCATCTTTATGCATGCAACCTTCTGTCTTAAACCTTTTGTATTCCTTCTTACTTCTTTCTTGTGCATCATTCTTAGTGATTTCTTAAGTTACAATAGAATAGGTTTAAACTTGTTCTAATTTCTGCTTGTAACTATAAATTTGTTTATGCAATATAAACTAATTTAAAAACCAAAAATTTGTGTGTTTGTATTCAACCCCCTCTTCTACAAACTGTTTCTATATCCAAGAACTCTTGTAGATTTCTAAGGGACCAATACATATCTTTAACATACTTACTATGACATATGAATATGCTCTTTCAGATTGCTTAATCTATAAACCAAGAAAATATGTTAGCTTACCATTTAGGATCATAGAAACCAGGGGGTTGCTCGACATAAAATTCCTCTTTAAGTACACCATTTAGAAAAACACTTTTCACATCCATTTGAAAAACTCTAAGTCTTTATGGGCAGCATAGGCTAAGAAAAGTCCAATGACTTCTAATCTGGCAACAGGAATAAAAGTTTCATCATAATCGATACCTTCTTCCTGTCTGTATCCCTAAGCAACAAGTCTAGGCTTGTTATAGATAAAAGTGCCATTTTCATCTAGTTTGTTACGAAATACCCATTTAGTACCTATAATAGTCTTACCAGATGGATGAGGTACAAGATTCCAAACTTTGTTTCTTCGAAACTCAATTTGCTCTTCTTGCATAGAAGAGACCCAACTTGGGTCAGTGATAGGTTCATTGATCTTCTTATGTTCGGTTGGAGAAATAAAGTGTACATAGAGACTGATATTACTTGTACCCCTACGAGTTTTAATACATGCGTTTGGATGACCGATGATTTGATCAATTGGGTGATTTTGGCTCCATCATTGAGCGGGTAGTTGAGGAGATTGGTCAATTTGTGATTCAGCGACTTGCTCTTATTAAGAGAGAACGGAAGAAGCTTCAACAATAGGTTCTTCAGCATTTCTTCTCATCCCTGGAGGAGATTCGGAGGGTTGTGCATTTTCTTGAGTTGAGAGAGGAACTTGGTTGTTTACTAATGAATCACCATTTGAGGAATTAGAGGGAGGAATCTGATTTAGAGGAGTAACATCTATCCCAGAGGAGGATAGATCATTACTTGAAGTAGGAATGAAATTAGGACTTCCATCATCGTTATTTTTAGTGACAGGAGGTGTACTAAAATAGGATTCAGGTTCCTCATAATGAGATTTCATCCAATTATTCAATTTTTCGTCGTCTTTAGAGACAGGAACAAAGTTGGTTGAGCCAGATTCATCAAAGCTCACATGCATGGTTTCTTCTACGTGTTGTCTTCTTTGACTGAAGACTCTAAAGGACTTAGATACAGACAAGTACCCAAGAAATACATCATCATCCGCCTTAGGATCGAATTTCCCTAAACGCTCTATGTCATTTAGGATGTAGCATCTACATCCGAAGATATGTAGATAACTCAGAGAGGGTTTCCTTCCCTGAAAAAGTTCATAGGAGGTCTTCTTGAATCTCTTGACTATCAGGGATCAATTCTGTGTGAAACATACAGTGTTAACTGCTTCAGCCTAGAATTGAGTTGGTAGATGAGACTCCCTGAGCATTGAACGAGCTTCTTTAATGATCGTTCAGTTTCTTCTTTCAGGAACACCATTTTACTAAGAAGTTCTCACTGATGAAAAACTATGAGCGATTCCTTTTTCTTCAAAGAAAGTATTTAGGGTACTGTTTTTTTAATTCAGTGCCATGATCACTTCTCACAGAGCGAACATTAGACTTTTCAGGACTTCCATCCTTTTGATAAAGGATATAATTTCATCAGGTGTATCACTCTTAAAACAAAGAAAGAATGCCCAGGTATATCTAGAATATTCATTAACAATCACGAGAATGTATTCCTTCGAGATATGGATTGGACATTGAATGGTCCAAAAAGATCCAATGAAGTAAGTGAAGAGGAGTTGTCACTGAAGACACTTGCTTTGACCTGAATGTTGCTTTTGTAAATTTTCCTTTCTCACACGTTGAACAAAGAGATTCCTTTGTAAAAGAGTGTTTAGGGAGACCTTTGACAAGTTCTTTTTGAGATAGATCATTGTTGAGTATTCAAAGATTGGTTCAAAAGAGACTGGGTTCAGAAGTGAAACAATTCAGAACTTCTGAACTGATGTTGTACAGAGAAACGCTCAAGTAAACCTCAGAAGTCTTAAAGTCGGAAGTCTGAAGAAGAGCTTCAAAAGTAAAGGGTTGAAGAAAATCCTAAAGCATATCTTCTGAAGTGGCAACTTTAGAAGTTCTGAAGATTCGTAAGAAGTTCTGAAGTGGTTCGGAAGAACTTCTGAAGTAAGTTCTAAAGACAAGTTCAGAGGCAGTTCGGAAGTGAAGGCTTACACGTGTTTAGATACTATAGGTCTGTCTTGTAACTACTTGTTAGAATAGTATCTCTCTATGTATATAAATAGAAGGTCAGTTAGTTTGTTAATAGTTAGTGATCGTACTTGTACTTTCATTACATATACATTGTAATACTGTGAATATCAATAATACATCTGACTTCGGTGCTCTAATCTTATTCTTTGCTTACTGTTCGTATTACATCTTGATCTACAGGAACTATTAATTGGTATCAGAGCCATTCATCTATTTTCTTCTAAGATCTCTATCACTTTCTTGATCAGAATCTGTCAGATCTACATTCTTTCACTCAAAACAGGTGAATTTATGATCATTCAATCAAGATGCCTAAAGAATACGTTTCAATTGGATCTGAAACAAAGCCACCCACCCTATTTCCTGGTGAGTATCATCAATGAAGAATTCATATGATCCAGTTCTGGATAATATTGATGAGGCATTAATGCAATTAATCATCAATGGGCCTCTCGAAGTATACGTGCAAATTGATGTTGTCCCAACAACTGATAATACCCCTGAAATACCTGCCACTCGGATAAAAAAAGTCTGAATATGTACAACAATGCTGAAAAAGCTCAAATGAAGATAGATAAAAGAGATTTAACATTGTTGACCATGGCGAGTCCAAATGAGATATTCCACAGAGTTGATAGTCTCACATCTGTAACGAAATGTGGGATGAAGTAGAAGCCCAGATGCAGGACAGCTCCAAATCACAAGCTGAGAGACTAAATATCTGTATTGGAACATATGAAAACTACAAAGAAAAGATGGTGAAACTATCACTGACTCATATCACAGATTCAATAATATTCTGAATGACTTAAGAAGAAATGGTGTTCAGAAGCTGAATTATAAGATTAACAATAAATTTCTGAACAATTTGGGTATTGAATGGGAATGTTTCACTAATAACATGGTTACCAGAAACCTATCAAGGAAAACCAATCATGATATATATGGTATCTTGTTTCAACGTGAAGACAAGATAAAGACCAGACTGAGTGACAAAAAGAAAACCAGTGACACTCTGGCTCTTTTAACTCAGAAAGTAAACAATCCCAAGCCCATATCTTCTAAGTCCAAGATCTGTGAAATTCCAGAAGTTGATCTTTGTGATGGGAATGAGTCAGATGAAGAGGTGAAAAAGATGGCTGAGGGTATAGCTTTTATGATTAGACAATATAATCAGAGATATAACCAGAGGTATAAAGGACAACTCAAAACTGAAGAAGGAGAAGAAAAAGTTGTGAACAAAAAGTTGTTCAGAAGGATGAGAATGAACCAGCAAGATGTTTTAATTGTGGAAATCCTGGACATTTTGCTAGACAATGCAAAATGCCTAAGGTTAAGAATTCAGGGTACTATGAGAAAAAGCATCTGTTAGCCAAGAAGAACGAAGTAAATCCAGTACTAATTACAAAGTATGAAGAAGATTGGCTATGCCGGAGTGATGAAGATTATGATGAAGAAGTTGCGCCCTTTGCAGCAAGTTGTTAATGTGCCAAATGGATCCAGAAGCTACAAATGATCATGATTCTGAGGTACATAATTCTTCTAACTCTACTACTGAATCCCTTTCTAAAAGTAACATGCATGATCAGACTATAAAAATGACTTCTGAATTTAAAACACTGAGAAACAGAATAAAAGGAGAAAGAATCTTAGTTAATAAATTTAGAGAAAAAAGTCTGATTTATAAACTAAATTGTCAAAATGCTGAAGAACAACTTGATAAACTTTCTGAGGAGAAGTCAGTGTTAAAAGAAAAATTAGATATTATTCATAAAGATGTTCATAATGAAAAATCTGAAAAAGAGGTTTTAAGCATCAAAATGGACTATCTAAACAAGGAAAGACTTGAATTGTATAGAAAGATTAAAGAATTAGAAGGCTTAAGTTTTAAAAGAGGTCAAACTAAACACACTTTAAATATTCTAACAAGTCAGGCTCAGAACTCAAAATTTTATAACATAAAAGCAGGCTTAGGATATTCTGAAGGTCAAATTTTGAAAAAGGCAAAATATTTTAATGATGGTGTTAAAGGTGTCACTTCTAAACATCTAAATCATGCTTTGCCTAAAAGAATACCATTTGTAAAATCTGAAGTATTGTTTACAACTAATCAAACTTTGAATTCTGAAAAAATTTAAAAACAATAGCAAGTCAGATGATTCAAAAACATCAGAAACATCAAGTTCTGAATTTAATTCTGAAAGAAAATATGAAATAACACCACAGAACCTCTCAGAAGTTACTTCTGAAGAACTTTCTGAAGAAATTACAGAAGTTTTAAACTCTGATTCTTCTGAAGTATATAATGATGCTAACTCTAAAAATGATTCTGATGAAAATTCTGAAGATCAGTTTGAAATTTTTTCTGATGATGAATCTTTAGAAAATGATAATAACAAATCAGATATATGCTTTGATGAATCTGATGATGAATCTCATGAAAATATTAACAAAAATCTTTAGAATTCTGAAACAAATATTTACTCTGAAGAAAATTTTTCAAAGATTAATCCATTTGTTGATAGCATGAATGAAGACATTTTTTCAAAATTAATAAATGCTTTAGATTCTGAGGATAATGATGAAAATTCTGAACCTGTTGTTGCTGTAATCAATAAGCAAGGATATCTAGTTTATAAAAGTAAAACCTCTAAGATATAGGGTGTTGGTCCCTAAGGAGTCTACAAGAGTTCTTGGATATAGAAACAGTTTGTAGAAGGGGGGGGGGGGTTAAATACAAACACACAGATTTTTGGTTTTTAAATTAGTTTATATTGCATAAACAAATTTACAGTTACAAGTGGAATTAGAACAAGTTTAAACCTATTCTATTGTAACTAAGATTGATGCACAAGAAAGAAGTAAGAAGGAGTATAGAAGGTTCAAGACAGAAGGTAACATGCACATAGATGAAGAAGATATCTTCATCTCATTTATACTCGTTTGCATTTAATGCAAGACAAAAGGTATGTGCAATGTGGCAAGCATCCATAGGAGACTTGTCCTTTGTTCAGAATACAATCATGTTTTAGGCCGCATATGAACAGTACCATATCAGATATGATGGGGACATAAGAGACAATTCGTACGTCCTTTTCTGACATAGTATGGGGTTTGTCTTTTGTGCATCGAGGATAAGGTCAACGTTTAATCTTGTATGAGAAGCTTCCCTTGATCGCTGAGACTGAATCTTCAAGGATGAACTTTCAGTATCGCTGATGCTTCACAAGACTTCACACTTGGATAGATAATCTTTGCTATCACTGAACCGCTTTAGATCACGTAGCTGATTATCTCTTTCTTCAGCTTGGTCTTTGACTTTCATTGAATGATCATTTGGTGTGATCGCTGATCTTCAGATCTTCAGAGTTAAGCTTAAGGTTCCTTGATCTTCAGCGATTGCTGATGAAAGTTAGCGTGTGCTTATCGCTGAATTTGAACTTAAACTTAAACAAGGAATATCACTAAGTGTAAAGAGGAACCATATTCAAATCACTAAGAGGAGTTATGATCAACAATCTCCCACTATTTGATTATGATTAAGTAATATGAGAAAATTACTTGTAGGAATTAGTAAGGACTTAAGAAATGTTTTAGAAAAAAATTATAAGTACTAATTTGTGAGATCTTTTTTTAGCTAATCTCTTATAGCCATTGAGTTTCATTTACAAGGATTTGAAAACATAATTTTTACAAGTAGATGCCTTAAGTACAATCATTGATTAAATTTCAGAGAGAAATATCAGTGAGTAAAGAGATAAGTAACGAAGTTAGAACTCTTATGTTCAGGGATCTTTTCAGTACACAGTTGGACTAGAGTACTTTATTTGAAATTTCATTAATAATCTGAAGACATTACATGAACAATGAAATTATAAATTTGTAAGTAAAGGGACGTACAATACACTGAAGAGAGATACGAAGGAAAATAAACTATTAGTCAGAGAGCTTTTCGTGTCTTCTTCGCATTTCATTTTCATAGAGTCTCTTCTGTCAATTCATCAGCGGTTCATCTGACCAGTAGTAGTGATGCATGATTTTGATGAAGGCTGATGGAGCTTTGCTGATCTCGCTGTTTCTAAAGAGCCCTAGGAAACCATCATTATCCAAGAAGACCATCCCGGGTTCAGGGAAGGTGATGATTTCATTTTCTTCATATTTTCTGTCTTGAGGGAGAGAGACTCTGAGCATTAAGATGTTAGGGATTTCCAGATGACCGAGAATGCTTTCATAGTTGAATTTGGTTTCATGATCACTTTTGGAAGATGAACCTCCTTCAACATTTGATCTTTTCTTTCGAGTAGGCTCAGGGAGAGGTGGAACTTGTACATGTTGTGACATACTCTGAAGAAGCTGATCTAGTGCTCTTTCCACCACACCTTTAAATTTTGATTTGGAACCCTATATGGCATCTCTGATTTCTAGCTATTCAGAATATCCATAGAATTTTAAGAACTTGGCTTCTTCTTTTTCAGCGTTCGCATGTCTGTATATTCGAACAAATACCTACAGTCCATACCTTTTGGAAGGACGTCCTTCGATTGTTGCTCGAATGATTTTTGAATCAGACCTTTGAAAGTTGAATCTTACAGTGCACCATCGTAGTTTCTTTTTCTCTATGGCTTGGTTCTTCATTTTTTTTTGGTCAGAGCATTTTGGATCTTCTCTTGAGCGAGGATGGGATTCACTTGGATATTCTCTTCAACGAGTTCCTTTTGTGCCAAAGCTTCAGCGACTCTTTGGCTTTTGTCAATCAGAACTTGAGAGAGTAGTCTTTTGAGAGACCACCATCCTTGGCTTTTTGAGTTTGGTTGCGATGATCTTTTTATGACCATCAATTGGTAGTTTCCTTTTGGGGGCTGTAGTGTCAGGGATACTCACTGATGGGTTTGTCAGTAAGCTAGACACTGAAACAGGAGCTCCAAAAATCGCCAGCATGTGTGGTGTAAAGGGAGCATCACCTGGACGTTCTTCAATGTCCAAAGAATTTCTTTCCCACCATCGAGAAGGAGTGGTTGGCCGTCTTGGGGTACTCATCCCCGAATGCATGCTCCAAGATTGTTGCAAAGAATCTTGGGTAAGGGATGACAGAGTGCCTATTCGCAGCTTTCACCCTGTTGTACATATCACTAAATATGTAATCAGCGAAATTCAGCTTGTAGCCCATGAAGAGAGCGACGCCCATATCTTGAAAGTGTTTACTGGCTTGATCATGCGAGCCAGTCCTGGAGCCCAGGCACTGAATGACCTGGGTGAAGATATACTGCCAGCGAGCAGGTAAGCGCTTCTTTTCCAGCTTAGATCCCACGGTCTTCAGAAAGGCGTTTTCCCATGCGTAGCCGATGGAGTCTAAGAAGAAGTCTATCTGCTGCTTTCTAGGTTCATCAGCCCACTTTTCATTCTTACCTCGAGCAGGGAGGCGAAGAGCTGGCCTTAAGAATCCAGAGGTAAATGCGAAGTCGCCGAGAGTGGGAATAGTAAAGCCAATAGCAGGGAGTTCTTTGCCCTTGTTAGTGGTGCAGGTGGTACACTAAGCCGTGTACCATAGGGACTGAAGATGAGAGGAGATGCCAGTTGGATTATGAACGAATGCATACATCAGTGGGCACGCCTTGATGAATTTTGCGCCTTCAGCGAATTGTGGACGTTCAGCAGGGATGTCCACGAGTGCAAGGTAGTTGCAGGACTTGAATGTTGCTTGTTCTAGAGGGAAGTGGCATACCGCAGCAACAACCAGCGTGTCAGAGACGAGAGTGGTTTCATCAACCTTGCTTGAAAAGGCCATTGATGTACCATAGATAGGAACACCAAATAGAAAAATCATGGTTTAATACAAAATGTATAAACCAGATTTTGGTATAAAGAATACCAAATGTAAGGAAAAGAAACAAGTGTTTCGATGAACAAGATCAAAATACTTATGATAGAAAAGCAAATAAAAGTTAAAATACCAAATGTTTTTTTTTAAAGTTTTGTATATTTAAAAATATAGGTATAGAATATAAAAGATGGTTTAACCAAAAAAATCTTCTGTTCTTAAGGAAAAAACTTAGAACAGGGTTTTGAAGTTTAATCCAGATTTTTTTTATTTACCCTAGATTTTTGTTTTGATTTTAAGAAAAGAAAAGAGAAGTGAAACAAGATGTTTCCAGATTAATGTGTAAGGTTTAGATCAAACCTTAGTGAAGTTCGAGAAGAAAAACGCACAAGTGCGTGTTCTTGGTGTTCTTGAGAAAACTTTAAGAAGCTGAGAGAATTCTTGCCTTTTGGAAATGTTGAGAGCGTAAAGAGAGAAATGAGGTAAGGATTTGCTTAAATAGCATGAGGAGAGAGTCTGACGTGTCCTTTTCTTTTGTAAAAAATTATAATGATAATTATCCATTTGGAAAGATTAATCATTATCTTTGAAAATATTCATCAAAAACAATAAAAGATTGTCAGTGATGAGTTTTATGTTTTCAGATTCATTCCCTGATTAAAGAAACATCAGGGAGAGGTAAGGTTTTAGAAGATAATACCTGAGTGAGATAGGACAGATATTGCTGAGTCAGAGTTCAGCGAATGGTAATAGAGGACTTTATTTGTATATGTTTGTTGTTCACTGAGTAAGAATTATTCAGCGTTCAACATACCAATTTCGCTGATGAATAGATTGAATATAGTTTCATCAAGAGGCTTAGCGAAAAGATCAGCGAGCTGATATTCAGTGGGTACAAAATGAAGTTCAATTTCACCATTCATTACATGATCTCTGATAAAGTGATATCGAATCTCAATGTGCTTGGTTTTCGAGTGAAGTACAAGGTTGTTGGCAATTGCAATAGCACTAGTACTATCACAATAAATAAGGATCTTGGAGAGCATGAGGTCATAGTCTCTGAGTTGATTTCTCATCCAAAGGATTTGAGCACAACAACTTCCAGCGGCTACGTATTCAGCTTCAGTGGTGGAGGTGGACACAGAATTTTGCTTTTTACTTGTTCAACTAATTAATTTACCACTGTTAGATATCAGAAGTAGCTTGAAAAGAAGAACAGGTTCTGAAAAGAAAGATTCAGAAGTCTGAAGATAAAAGGAGGAAAGCCTAAGGCATAACTTCTGAAGTGGCTACTTCAGAAGTTCTGAAGATTCTGAAGAAGTTCTGAAGAGGTTTCTGAAGAAGTTCTAAAGATGTTCAGAAGTAGTTCTGAACAGGTCTGTCATCTTTGTACTGTAACTTTAGTCTTTCTAATTGTATATAAATAGATAGTTTGATTGTTTGTTAGAACTAACATTGATAGATAGAACTTGGAAAGATACATACATTGTAATACAGTTGAGTAATCAATACAACATACAACTTCAGTGATCCAATTCTTGTTCTTGTTCTTTAATTTTTCTACAATCTTGATTGTTTGAGATCTATCAATTGGTATCAGAGCCAATTCATCTGTTCTTGACATTCAAAGAAGAACTTGTCAGATCTGACAGTTCTTGGTATTCTTGATTGTTAAATTCAAGATTCAATTTTAGTTGAATTCTAGATCTATTTCAAAATCAAAGATGTCGAAAGAAATCGTCTCCATCGGATCATAAACTAAACCACCAACTATGTTTTTGGGTGAATATCATCAATGGCGAATCAGGATGATTCAATTCTTGGATAATATTGATGAAGCTTTAATGCAATCAATCGTAAATGCCCTCTGGAGGTCTATGTGGAAATTCCATCAGTACCAAGAACTCAATCTACTCCTGAGATACCTGCATCAAGAATCATGAAAAGCCCAGGTATGTACAGTACTGCTGAGGAAGCTCAAGCTAAAGTTGACGAAAGGGCATTAACTCTTCTTACAATGGCTATTCCTAATGAGATATTCAATAGGGAAGATAGCTTAACATCTGCTAAAGCCATGTGGGATGAGGTTGAAGCTCAAATGCAGGGTAGTGCAAAAGGCCAAGCACAAAGATTGAATATCTGTGTGGGTACTTATGAGAACTTTAGGTATAAATAAAATGAATCTATTACAGAGACTTATCATAGATTCAAATATCCAGAATGATCTGAGAAGAAATGGTGTCCAGAAATCAAACTCTGAGATAAACAACAAATTTCAGAACAACTTGGGTAATGAATGGTCAAGCTTTTCTGATAACATGGTTACTAGAAACTTATCTAGAAAATCCATTCATGATGTGTCACTCCCCGCTAAAGCGGAAACACGAGGCGTGATAGCTCAAGATTTCATAACAATAGGATAAAAACAACACCAACCATCCATTCAAGTACATAATAGTTTAAGTTCAAAATTTACATCGTATCAACTCAAAAGTTCTAACAAAATAAAGTAAACCAAGTGTTTCAACTAAACAGTTTCAAATATAATCATGATTGATGTTGACGCGCCCACATAACAAACGTTTCGGTTAATCTTTTCTTACTCCTGAAAAGCATGATAAAAACAAGGTCACCTACAAAGAGTTGGTGAGTTCACAGGTTTTCATATGCACAAAACAGTTTTTATGCAGTTTTCAATTCTTGTGGAACGAACGTTCACATCAAGTATAAATAGTGAAATTTATGAGCATTTAATTAATCCTTGTATTGAGAAACGTGTCAAGGCATAATGTACTCTAGTTCATAGCAAGTATCGAGCCACCACTAAACCTTTTGACCACACAAAAATATCTTTTTATAATTCTACCTTAGCGGTGGGACTAAAACCCCACATATGTAGAACCTTCGTTTTTATAGGTGTAGTGCACCCCTACCTGTAGTTTCTAGGTGGGATTGCTATCCACACCCCTACTTTGTCGGTTTTTAGGTGGGATTGTCCGTCCAAATAGCGCTATCCACAAATACCCTCGGCTCCTCACTTGAGTTAATAGTAGTGTACAAACTTTTATGTTACATTTTACTCAAATACAAACTACTAGTGTACATGCCTTAGTGCTCATATCAACAATTTCACATTCTTTTACGTAAATAAATCAAGATTCAACATTAAACATGCTTTTCACCCCAAAACATATAAAACATTAAAAGAGGGGCTGTGAATACTCACCTTTGTGCAAAGCTCCGCTAATAAAAAAAACAACACGATCCGGTCCCCACTCGACGTCCTAATGTTTCCCTAACCAAGAGAATATACTCAAAACCGTCACTTGTAGGTCTAATACTACTTATATAGGTGAATAAATCTTAAGTCCATAAGTGTCTATATATGTCCAATTATACATAATGCCCATATGTTTGATATATCTCAATTTATACTGAAAGAAACCTTATAATTCATCATATGATCAACATTTATAAAAATCAATTAAGTCCAGAATTTCACTTCTGGACAGAAACCAATTGTCTTAAAAATGGTTAGTTTTCAAGGGCTTCCAAAATGACTTAGTTTCCCATATTTTTATATGTGATAAATCACTGAGTTAAGGTCATTTGGACCAAATTTCATGCTCTAAAAAGATGTAAAAAGGATTCAAATACTTTACACAAAACTATGTGACACGACGGATATGGCATTACGCACTGTTAGTAAAACAACCATTTGAGGAGTTCTACAAAATGTTTTTGAGAAATTCCAGTTGGATTTGAAAGATAACTCATAGAGGAAACTTTTGAGATAAAAATCACTCAATTTGGATGAGTTATGAAGGAGATAGGACACATCTGTCATTGATTGACAGATTGCACATCCAACTTAAATAAGTTGGTTAATACCTCAAAACTTCATATTTTTGAATGAAACCAGATTCATATGAATCCTAACTCATAAAAGAAAACTATAGAAGAAGAATCATGCATTTTGGTTAAATAATAAAAGAGATACCAACACACAAAGTTGAGTTTAGCTGCTGATGGTTTCACAGATTGCACACCTAAAGTGTTTTAGGTGTTTGGAGGTCAAAACTCCATATTTTCATGTGATTCCACTTGCATGCAGAAGATAAATCATGTATTTAACTCTCAAAGGAAGAATCATCCTTTTTCATTGAGTTTTGAAAGAGATATGACCATTAGAACATGCATGTACAAATCTGTCATTTGTTGACAGTTTGCACACTCATTTTGTTTCAATTAGTTGGAGCCTCAAATCACCATATTTTTGAATGAAATCAGTGGAATATGAAAGGTAACACATTAAATTAACTTCCAGAAGAAGAATCAAGTGATTTGGAAGAATATTCAAAGAGTTATGGTCGTTCAAAGTAGGGTTTACCTACTGTTTAACTTCCAGATGCACATGCATCTTGTTATGAGCATTTGGGGGGTCAAAACTCAATGTTTTTGAGTGAGACCACTTGGATTAGAACTCCAACTCACTAAATAAACTTTTAGAAAGAAGATTCATGATATTTGAACATAAAAATTGTAAGAAATTAACGATTTACACACATGCATGAATCTGCCAGAACCAAAATCACCATTTTTGTTCAAGAACACCTAACAATCATGATTTTTCCTCTATTTTCTTGAGTTTTATTTGTGTAGATCATACATTATCACCATTTTATAAACATTTTACATTTTTTGGTGTAAAATCTCTCCACAAACTCAGAATTTTTGGATATTAGAAGAAAGTAACTTAGAAATGCAAGAAAAGTGGGTTTTTCACCCAAAATTTACAAGAAAATGAAGAACACGAAGTTTTGTACTTACTTGGATGATTATGTGTTGAATATCTTCAATGTTCTTGCACTAAGATGAGTTTTTGATGAAAGAAATGGCTGGAGTTTTTGGAGAGAAAGAGAGGAAGAAGAGAGAAGTGTTTATGGCTCTTTAGTTCTAGAGAGAGAGAGAGATTTAAATTTTGAATGATGCAAATGAGGGGAAATACAAAAAAAATAAGTTTTATATGTGGATTAGAGGGGGGGGGGGGTGGGCGGCCATGGTGATGGGCCCCACCCAAAACACAAGAATTTTCTATTAAAACTCTACTTTAAGCCCAAAAATATGAGATTTGAAGTCCAATTTCTCAATTTTGGCATTTTTCTCAACTTTATTAGCCCATTTTGGTTAGTTTCTAATAAAAATACTAAAACTATATATTTTATATAAATTGGGTATAAATTAGAGCATTTGGAACTGTATTGGACATTTCAGACAGTTACGGGTCGGAACCGGACATTTTAAGCGACTACCGGAAATGCTAGGGATTTTTCGGCCATTCTAAACCAACTAACTCCTATTCTTATAATTAAACTATATAAACACTAATAAACTTAATAGAAGCTAACCTGAAAGCTCGAATTTTGACAGTTGTCACATGATGTCTATGGTATTATGTTTCAACAAGAAGAAAAATTAAAACTAGACAGAATGAACAAAAGAAGGAAAATGAAACAGTAGCCTTGTTAAGCAAGAAGTATAATAATTCTATGACCATTTCTGCTAAAAGCAAAATCTGTGATATCCGGAAACAAATTTGTGTGATGGAGATGAATCAGATGAAGAACTTAAGTTAATTTCTGATAATATTGCTTTTATGACAACGCAATTTACTCAAAGATATAATCAAAAATATCAGAATAAACCAAAGTCTGAAATTGGACTCAAGAAAAGTCAAGATGCTGGTCAAACTGAGGCATTTGAACCAGCAAGATGTTTTAATTGTGGAAAGCCTGGTCATTATGCAAGACAGTGCAAAATGCCCAAAGTAAAAAACCCAGGCTATTATGAGAAAAAGCATCTTCTTGATAAGAAGAATGAGCTTAATCCAGCTTTGGTAACCAAATATGAAGAAGATTGGTTAAACTGGAGTGATGGGGAATATGATGAAGAAGTAGCTCACTATGCCTCAAACTGCTATATGTGCCAAATGGATCCAGAAGACAAACATGCACATGATTCTGATGTAATTTCTTCATCTTCTGAACTAAATTCTGAAATAAATTACACTTCTGAACCACATTCTGAACCAAATTCTGTACAACATTCTAGAGATTCTGAAATACAAAATCAAGTCCAGAATATGTATTCTGAATTTGAAAATCTCAAAAACAGAATTAAAGGTGAAAGAATATTGGTAAATCAATTCAGAGCTGAATTTCAAATCTATAAACAAAATTGCCAAGAAGCTGGACAATCTCTTGAGAAAAATTCTGAAGAAAAATCATTGTTAAAAGAAAAGATGGAAAGTTTACAAAAAGATATCATAAATGAAAAATCTGAAAAAGAAATTCTGAATGTTAAAATGAACTTTCTGAATCAAGAAAGACTTGATCTATATAAAAAGATTAAGGAATTGGAAGATCTAAATTTTAAAAGAGGTCAAACAAAACAGACTCTGAATATTTTAACAAATCAGGCTCAGAATTCAAAATTTTACAACATCAAGGCAGGTTTGGGATATAATGAAAGTCAAATTCTGAAAAAGGCACCTGCACTTCTTTATGACTATTGAAAAATGATTTTTTTTAATGAAACTAATACAGGTGTCATATCCAAACCTGTTAATCTCTCTTTGCCTCAAAGAATTCCTTTTGTAAAATCAAAGACTTTATTTTCTGATGAAAAATCTCTCAATTCTGGTAAAACCGAGACAATTTCTGAAGTAGAAGTAATGCATAAAATTATTATAAACATTTCTCAACTTACTTCTGAATCAGAAATTTTTTCTGAAGAAAAATCTGAACCATCTATTAAACCTGAGAAGGTTTCTGAATTATCTTCTGAACCTACTTCTGAAAGTTCATATGAAGTTCTAAAAGAAGATAATTCTGACAATAAATCAGAACATGAAGAAAAATATGATGAATTCTCAGATGTTGAATCTTCACAAGATAATAATGAGAATTCAGAAATTATTTTTGATAATTCTGATGATGAGTCTGAAAATATTTTAAATCAAAAATCTTTTGGATCAAGCATGACTCAAAATAAGTTCTCAGATTTAATGAATGCTTCAGATTCAGAAGACGATGATGATCCTATGGTTCAAATTATTGATAAAGATGGATATTTGATATATAAATTACCATCAAATATGACTGAAGGAGAAATTTTAAAATCAGAAGCACCAAAAGTTTCTTCTGACAAGTTTAATACTGTTTTTCTGAAACCTGAATTTCTGAAAACTGTAACTTTTTCTACTTCATCAATGGATACTCCTATATCCACAAAAACACCTATATCTTCAATATCATCATCTGATTTTGCAACCAGAATTAAAAGGTTTGAAAAAGGACAATCTTCAAATTCAACTTCTAAAGTTCAGAATTCAAATCCTAAATCTGAAGTTACATCTAAAGTAAGTAAAAGAATTTCTTATACTAATCCTTATTTCTTATCTTTTACAGAGCTATCCAATTTAGTTTGGAGAAAGAAAGGAGAAATACTATCCAAGAAAGACAAATTAGATAGTTTTTCAAATTCAAAGAAAAGTGATGTACTAAGAGTTAATAAAGTGAATAAAAGAAATTCTGTTGACAAATCAAACAATGTTGATTCTTGTTCATCTATTGCTTTATTAAATATGTTGAAGAATCATATTCACTACATTAACTGTGGTCATCACAATTTTCATCTAAACTCCAAAACAAATAAGACTAATCTTGAGAAATCAATTCAGAAATTTTCAGCTACATTGGCAAACAAATACAAAAATAAAAAGAAACCTCAAAGTAATACTAGAATTGACAAATTAAAAAAGTCTGAATTAACTTCTGAAATTCAGAAGGTTAAGTCAAAATTCAAAAATTCAAAGTTTTTGACTAATCTCACAGGACCCATTCTTAAATGGGTACCTAAATCTCAATAATCATTTTTGCAGATATGTCATGTGTGGGTTTTAGATTCTGGATGTTCAAGACACATGACACCTTTCAAAGAACTTTTAACTAATTATCATGAAAGATATGGAGGAATAGTTAGCTTTGGAAATAATGCAAAAGGTTATGTGAGAGAATATGCAACTTTTTCCAAAGGGGATGTTAAAATGATAAAAGTTTTCTATGTGGAAGGTCTTAAACATAATCTCTTCAGTATAAGTCAATTATGTGACAAGTATTGGAAAGTAAGTTTTGATATAGACTACTGTCATGTTCTGAGTTCATCAAACATAAATGAGTTAACTGCTTATAGAGATGGAGATATCTACAGTGCAACTTTCACTGCAATTGGTCAATTACAAGGAGTGTGCTATATTTCCACAACAATGAGAAATGATAGTTGGCTTTGGCATAGAAGAATGTCACATCTGAACTTCAAATCCATTTCTGAACTGGAAAGACACAACTCTGTAAGAGGTCTACCAAAGATCGGATTTCAAAAGAATTCTTTATGCTCTGCATGTGAACTAGGGAAGATCAAAAGAAGCTCCCATCCTCTGAAAATGCTATCTTCATGTAAAACTCCACTTGAGATGTTACATATGGATTTATGTGGACCAATGAAGACTCAAAGCATGGGTGGAAAGAAGTATATTCTTGTGATTGTAGATGAATTTTCAAGATATACTTGGGTTGAATTCTTAAGACTCAAATCTGAGACTTCAGAAAGACTCATTTCTTTTCTGAAGAAAAATCAAGTTCTTCTTCAACTACCAGTTTGTTTGATATATAAGTTTGTTTATCTTCTTCAACTTCTGAACTACTCATCTTCAGATTCTGAAGTTCTTTTCTTTACAAAACATTTCAAACATAGGATCCAAATTCATAGGATTCTTTGGATCCTAACAGTATTGAGCATCAATTCAAACTTCAAAATTTTATGTTATGACTTTATTTTCTTCAAATTCTGAGAA
Organism: Silybum marianum; assembly: GCA_036898165.1. Lineage (NCBI taxonomy): Eukaryota > Viridiplantae > Streptophyta > Magnoliopsida > Asterales > Asteraceae > Silybum > Silybum marianum. Next base: position 25,894,524 of record CM072528.1, on the reverse strand, counting down.
ATCTTATCTTCAGAGTTTCTGTAGTTAAGCTTTCAGAACTTTATTTTTTTTAACTCAGAGGCATAATTTTTCATAAACAATATGATTACATTCAAATACTTACAACTTTTTAAATTTCTCTATTTTTTATTTCTGACAATTTTGATGTCTAAGCATTGTTTAAGGGGGAGAATCATAATGTTTCTTGATTCAAGGGGGAGTTAAAATTCTAATTCAAGAATTTACCACTTCTCTATAACATTCAAAGATCTGACATGGTAGATACCACATTTTGTTGTCTACATCTGAAGAATCTGAACAAAATTCTGAAGATTCACTATTTTTCATATTGTTCAAACCTACTTCTGAATTATTCAAATGTTTTACACTTTTCAGAAGTTTGTAGTTTTAAATGAGTTTTGTGATTTTGAAGGATTCCAAGTCAATTTCTGAACTTATTTCGAAAGTTCTGAAGTATTTCTGAATCATCTCATTCAAACTTCTGAACTTATTCTCAGAAGTTCTGAACTTCTTCTGAAATTTTTTGAACTTGTTCTCATAACTTTTCTTCCCTTTATAAAGACTAATCGTATGCCACGTGTTTTATTTTCATTGGCTAATCCTTAAGCACGTCGATTAAACGGTTCAGTTATCCGAATAAATGATTATTACTATTCTAATCACTCTTACTTTTGGCCACGTGTCCATCCACAATTATTTAGTCATTTATAATCCATGTTTTCATATTCGTCTTCACTTTCTAGCAATCTTTCCCTCCGAAATCTTTCCCTGTTCTTTGATCTACATTCAAACTCAAGCTTTTCTTCATTTTCAACTATGCCGACTTCCAATGTGCAATCTGCCAAATCTCGTTTTAGTGACAGTAATGGATCATCAAGCAATGATTCATTCAAAATAGTTCCTAAAAAGATAATGGTTGGATCAATGGAGATCAATCTCGATGATGAACGGATTTTAAAAGACACTGCTACTACTGTGATTTCTGAAGCTGGACCTTCAAATCCCAAATCAAACCCTAACCCTAACCTGCGAACTGACAAAATTGAGGAAACTCAATTCGATCCTATAGATGTGGCCTCTGAATCAAATGTTGGTGTTGCTGATTCTCAATCTCGTGCACAAAGCAGTGATGGTCCTACTTTGTCCAAATTATGTCCCTGAAGAGAAGATCCTTGAAATAATGAAGAACAACTGTGCTCTAAATCTCAAGTCTACTGATTTCAATGAAGATCAAATGATCCTCATTGAAATGGTGGTTTTTGGTTCCTGCCTCTTATCTCCAACAATGGTGGTTTCACGCAGAGGTTGATGAACAAGTAGATGATATTGCTTCTTATGTTCATGGCTACAGAGTCTGCATTTTTGTTGAAGACATCAGAAGTATCCATTTTCTACCTAAGGAGGAGGAAGTTGTTCGGAAAACTACATTTGATCCTATTCAATCATCTTCTGAGATGATTTCAGACTTTATGACATTAGGATACTCTGAGCAACTTAATGCATTAAGCTCATTCAGAAGGAAGTGTTTACCTCCTATTTGGTATTGCTTATTTACAATTTTGAACACTTGCGTTTATGGTAAAACCTCAAGTCTGGATCAAGCATCTACAAACGGAAGAATCATTTTTCATGGAGTAGCATTCAACAAGCATTATGATTTTGCTTCTCTTATTTTTGATGAACTCAAGTCTGCAGTTTTGAAGAAGTCCACTTACAACTATATATCCTTTCTAAGATTTTTCAAACCATCATCAAAGAGGCAATGAAAGCTGTTCCTGCCATTCTTGTTCTGTCTCATGAGGTACATATTCCCCTTTTCTCAATGGATAGTCTCAGACCACCAAATGCTAAACTACAATTCCCAAATGTTTTACCTTTACCATCTTATTTACTTACACTTGTAAAAGCATCAAATAGGTTTTTGAATGAGTACTGTGAATCTATGGGACTACCTAAACCAATAGTCTCTTCCCCTGATTCCAACAAAAGCGGTGGGCATTGTGAGGTGTCTAGAATTCCTAGGCAGAGTGGGGAGGATGTTCATGGGGGAGAACAACCTCATGGTGTGAAGAGAAAAATGAAAATGAGAGAGTGGATAGACAAGTGAGAAAAAGAACTGAAGAAGGGAGACCACAAGTAAAAGATAAACAAACTTGTGAACTAACTGTTCTGAGCCGGGCACCCACATCATCTATTACTCCACATCCTTTGGTGGAGAAAAAGAACTGAAGAAGGGAGACCACAAGTAAAAGATAAACAAACTTGTGAACTAACTGTTCTGAGCCGGGCACCCACATCATCTATTACTCCACATCCTTTGGTGGGTAGTATTGAAAAATCCAGTGAGCCCATGGCAACTCTTGTTAACCCCTCCAGCCACTCACCAATCTCTCAACAGAAGGGCGTTTCATTAACACACATGGGGAATGCAGTTAATCAACCAATAGGTTCCCACTTGGAAGAATCTATTGTTGAAAAAGAAGGACATATGTCCCCCCTTCATAGTTTTCTGCACTTTGAGTCTGAGAGTCCACTCAACTTTGAGCCTTCTGAACCACTTCATGTGGATTTTATTCACACAAGCACACATCTTTCAGATGCCCAAAAGCAAAGTGTTAGTCACCTTGCCACAACAACCATAGATATACCTATTACAGGGTATCAAGGATTGGTTGGAAAACCTGGTGGAGTGAACATCACTAAAGCTCCATTAACAGAATCACAAGTGATTCATGATGCTGTGGCATCTACAGGCCAGCCTTCTTCTGAAGGACTGCAAACAAGACCATTTGTTGGTCTTGGACATTTAACCACATCTTCTGAATTCTCAGAATTCAAGGATTTCTGTACTTCTGAATTTGCAAAGATTCAGAAGGACATAAAGGAATTGACGGATAACAACAATAAGGTGATGGAGGCTAGGTTGGATGGACAGGAGAAGAAAGTGGTGGATAAGCTAAATGAATTTCAACTTGCAACTACTTCTGATCTAAGAAACTTTCAAAAAGCCATTCTGGATTCTTTCTTTGAAGTTATTTCAACAGTTCAGTCATTAAAGACTTCTATGACATCTTCTTCTACTCAGCCAACAGTTTCTCAATTTGCAACTAAGGATGACATCTCTCAGATTCTGAACCAGTTAACCACTATTCAGAATTCTCAGGTATCCTTGAACAATCGTCTTTCTGCATTGGAGTGTGGTTCACAAGCAAAGACTTTAAAACGTAGTCTTGATGATCTGGATGATCGTGAAAATCAAGAGGGGGAGAAGAGACAGAAAGTCTTTGAAGATGTTGATATTCCACAAGGTAGCACTTCTGAAAAATCTTCAGAAGAAGCTCAAGTTCAGACTTCTTAACGATCTTCTGAGAAAACTTCTGAAGAAGTTTAGAACACTGCAAACGATGAAACTAATAGAACTTCTGAAGCAACAGAAGATATCTTATATGTAGAAGATGAAGGTCTAGAAGTTGAAAAAGTTATTTCTGAAGAAACCATGGAAGAGTTCTGAAGACACATATATCATTCCTGACTCAAATGAAGAAATGTTGAATGAGTATCTTGCTTTTGAAGACATCATTGGAGAGCCAAGTGATTTATCTAATGTAATTCTCTTTGATGAAGAGATGGAAATTAATGAAGAAATGGTTGAAAATGGGAACAGAGAACTGATTATATTGGAACCTCAAGGTCTAAGAATAGTTGAAAGAAATGAAGTTTCTAAAAACTTGTATATATTGGTTAGTCAATATTGTTGGAGATACATTATTTTGAATCATCCAAGGAATCTGGAGTGTAGATTCTTGGATGAAAGACTATCAATTTTCAAAGAATTCCTCAATCAACCAGCTGAGTGGTTTGAAATTGAATTTGATTTAAGTCATATGGAAGCTTTTGACTTTACAGATGAAATTCTGATGATTGCAGTAGATAAGCCACATGTAAGATTCAGAAACTGCATAAATATCCCTCAGATTGATTTTCCTATTCTTGAAGAACCTGTAGTTGATCAAGTCTATGAAGGTGATATGATTTTTGATATCTCTGGAGAAAGCCAGCTGATATTTCCTGAAGATACTTATCTCAGCATGTATAGAAGAAATCTCAGGTATGCAACCTTAGAAGACAATGTGAATGATGAATGGTCTAAAGAGTACATTTCAAAGGTGAGATCTTATGTACAAAGATATGGGGTACAAGAACTGCATGATTCAACTTTAATCAAGAAGATCAGGTGTATATCTAAAGCTTTTGAAGGTGATATGTATATAATAAAGTTTGGAGCTGAAAGAAGAGATGGCACTTTAACAGAATTTTCATTATTTGATTTTTACAAGTTGAGATTGCAAGATAAACTTACTGTTTTGAATTTTTGTGTCAAGAGGGAAGATTCTGAAGCTGTTTCTGAGATAAGGAGAATTCTAGGAATCTATGTCAGAAATCTAATTAAACATGATTTCCAATTGGCATTAGAATTCAGATTAAAGAGTGTCAATCTCTTGGAGCCTGAAAATATAGAAAGACAGGAAATTACAAAGATTTTCACAAATCTAAATTTGGGATTCACTTACAGGCTAGGAGCATTTCTGTCAAAGACATTTATAGTTTCAGACATACCAAAGTACTCAACTTCTACTCTGTAGTGGTTAGTAGAATATGCTGAAAAATATCTTCCTTCTTCTGAAGTTGTAGAAGAAATAATATACTTGATCAAGGAAAGGATATCTTTCAGAGAGTACGTAAGAAAGAGTACTTTGGCTGGGCACACAAGAATAAACCAATTTAAAGGAGCTAATTATCTTCTAAGCAATGTCTATGATTTTCAGATTCATACGAAAAAGCAAGACATTGAAGAAATTCAGAAGCTCTCTCAGAAGTTGGAAATCTCAGAAGTCAAAGAAGCAGAAAAAGGAAAAGAAAAAGTTTCTGAAAACACTCTAGATGAAGTTGTTCCTATTCCTCAGAAGTCTGAATCGGAACAATTACAAGAGCAGAGAATAGCAGAACATGCTTTGACAATGTTTCTTGAATACTTTCATCCTAAAATGTTCATGGAATATGAACAAAAGTTCAATTATATTGACTGTTGGATTCAAAAATCTTTTGGATGGAAACAATGGTATTCAGACATCATCAGAAAAATCAGACTTCCTGTAAGTGAAGTAAGAAAAGAGAGCCCAATAATGAAGGTAATCACAACTGACCTGAAACAGAAAAACAATTACAAGCATGCTTTCTTTACTGTTGAAAGAAAAGATGGTGAGATCTCAACTTTTACAGAAGCAGATTTTCAAAATGTCTATCTCAGAGATTTGATAAGAGTTTACAGAATTTTATATCCTTTTCATGATTCTATTGTCAAGTTCATAAAAGCTTTCCCAGTTCTTAGAGATGGTTTATACAGAGAATTCATTTGGGCCGCCAAGACAGATTTCCAAGTGGCTTATGTAATGAGCAAAGAGAAAGTATATATGAGTGCTCCAAATCTAAGCTTACCAAATATTGAAAATATCAAAAGTCGTACTCTAATTGTCAGCCTCCAGGTTTTGTTTGCAAATGCTTTGATAGATTACTCTTTGTAAGATTTGAAGAATTCCACAAGTGCTGTAATGGATCTCTCATGATTATAAGGGATAAACTAGAGAATAAGAAAAACAAAAGACAGAAAAAGCTTAGTGGTGAAGAATGGGAAAAGTACAGAAAACTGGCAAAAGAAATGATAAGGATCATTGAATCTGTTCTAGAGTACAGAAAGCTTATTCTTAAAGATGTCAAAGAAATTTTGAACTTCTGGAAATATGATTTAAACTTTTGAAGCTAAGGGGGAGATTGTTAGATATCAGAAGTAGCTTCAAAAGAAGACCAGGTTCTGAAAAAAAAGATTCAGAAGTCTGAAGATAAAAGGAGGAAAGCCTAAGGCATAACTTCTGAAGTGGCTACTTCAGAAGTTCTGAAGAGGTTTCCGAAGACACTTCTGAAGAAGTTCAGAAGTAGTTCTGAACATGTCTATCATCTTTGTACTATAAATTTAGTCTTTCTAATTGTATATAAATAGATAATTTGATTGTTTGTTAGAACTAACGTTGATAGATAGAACTTGTAAAGATACATACATTGTAATACAATTGAGTAATCAATACAACATACAACTTTAGTGATCCAATTCTTGTTCTTGTTCTTTAATCTTTCTACAATCTTGATTGTTTGGGATCTATCAACCACCTAGTAGCTGACACCCACCAGTGGTGCTCTTTCTATCTATCTTGCAACCTGCAAAATCACTATCAGAGTAACCAATTAGATCGAACCCTGAGCCTTTGGGATACCAAAGACCCATATTAGGAGTTCCTTTCAGGTATCTGAAGATTCGGTTTACAGTGATGAGATGAGATTCCTTCGGTTCAGCTTGATACCGAGCATAGAGACAAGTAGAATACATGATATCAGGTCTCTCGCTGTAAGATATAGCAGAGACCCAATCATCACTCGCTAGGCTGTGACATTTACAGGTTTCCCATTAGGGTCCTTATTCAGAGTCCGAGGAGGGGCCATAGGAGTCTTCATCGTTGAGCATTGATTCATATCAAACTTGTTCAGCATATCTTTAACGTATTTACTTTGAAAAATAAAGATTCCTTTGTCAGATTGTTTTATCTGCAAACCTAGAAAATATGTTAGTTCACCCATCATACTCATTTTATATTGTTTTTGCATTCTTGCAGCGAAACGAGTGCATAATTTGGGTCTTGTGGAACCAAAGATAATGTCATCGACATATATTTGAGCGAGTATAGTATGACCTTTATATTTTCTTAAAAAGAGAGTTTGGTCAATTTTTCCATAAATGAATTTTTCTTTAAGAAGAAATTTAGAAAGAATATCATACCAAGCTCTAGGAGCTTGTTTTAACCCGTAAAGAGCTTTTTCAAGTTTGAAAACATAACCAGGATGGTTGGGGTCTGAGAAACCAGGGGGTTGTTCAACATAAACTTCCTCGTTGAGTTTCCCATTTAGAAAAGCACTTTTAACATCCATTTGAAAAACTTTGAAGTCTTTATGGGCAGCATAAGCTAAGAAAAGTCTTATAGCTTCTAAACGAGCTACAGGTGCAAAGGTTTCATCGTTATCAATACCTTCTTCCTGTTTGTATCCTTGAGCGACAAGTCTAGCCTTATTGCGAATAACAGTCCCGTTTTCATCTAGCTTATTTCTAAATACACGTTTGGTTCCAATTACTGTTTTACAGAGGGTGTAGAAACAATATTCCAAACTTTGTTTCTATGAAACTCAGTTAGTTCTTCTTGCATAGCTGAAATCCAGCTAGGATCAGAGATAACTTGATCTTTCTTTTTAGGTTCAGAGAGAGAGAGATGAAATTAACATAGAGACATATATTACCTGTACCTCTATGCGTTTTGATACCTGCATTAGGATCACTAATAATCTGATTTATTGGATGATTTGCAGTCCAACGCTACGCTGGTGGTTGAGGAGAGAGATCAACCGCAGATTCAGTGACTAGTTCTTCTTCTTCAGGGATGCTATTTGTTGTTTCAGCAACAGGTACATCATCATTCAAAATCAATTGAGGAGACTCAGAGGAATGATTTCCAGAAGATGCATCAGAAGGAGGAATCTGATGAGAGGAGTAACACTGATCCCTGAAGATGGAACGCTGTTAGTAGGTGTTTCAGTGATTTCATCATCACTTAATTCAGCATTAGGTTGGTTGTTGAAATAAGTTTCAGGTTCCCTATAGTGAGATTTCATCCAAGCATTCAATTCTTCATCTTCTTCAGGGACTGGAGAAGTGGGGGTAGTACGAGATTTATCAAAATTGACATGCAAGGATTCTTCAACATGTTGTCTTCGTTTGTTGAAGATTCTTAAAGACTTAGATATAGAGGAATACCCAAGAAAGATTCCTTCATCAGCTTTTGGATCGAACTTTCCCAAATGATCTCTGTCATTCATAATGTATCATTTGCTTCCAAAGATGTGAAGATACTTCAGAGTAGGTCTTCTTCCATGAAATAATTCATAAGGGGTTTTCTTGAATCGCTTCACAATCAGAGATCGATTCTGAGTAAAGCATGCTGTATTTACTGCTTCGGCCCATAATTGAGTTGGAAGGCGTGATTCGCTGAGCATTGAGCGAGCGGCTTCAATGATAGTTTGGTTTCTTCTTTCAGCAACACCATTTTGCTGAGGAGTTCTTACTAAAGAGAAGTTGAGAAGGAGACCTTTTTCGTCAAAGAAATTTACCAGAGTACTGTTCTTGAATTCAATACCATGATCACTTCTCATGGAACGAACAATCAGATTGTTCAGAACATCCATCCTTTTGATAAAAGAGATTATCATATCAGGGGTGTCACTTTTGGATCGAATAAAAAATACCAATGTGTATCTGGAATATTCATCAACAATCACAAGAGTGTACTTCTTTCCAGATATAGATTGGATGTTGATAGGTCCAAAGAGATCAATATGGAGTAGTTGAAGAGGTGAGGTTACTGAAGAAACTTGTTTAGATCTGAATGATGCTTTTGTCAGCTTTCCCTTTTCACATGCTGAGCAAAGAGATTCCTTTGCAAAGCTATGGTTTGGGAGATCTCTGATGAGTTCCTTTTGAGACAGTTCATTAATTGTCTTAAAGTTGAGATGAGAGAGTCTTTTATGCCATAACCAATTTACATTAGAGGATGTTTTAGAGATAAAGCACACGTTCTCAGAGTGAGAACTATTCATATTGATTACGTATACATTTTCAATTCTTTTGCCTGTTAAGGAAAGCTTATCACTGCAGTCAGTGACAGCACATCTATTCCTTAGGAATAGAACTTTGAAATCTTTGTCACATAGCTGACTAACGCTTAAGAGATTGTGCTTTAGTCCTTCAACGTAGGCAACTCGACTAAACAAGGTGGCTCCGTTGGACAAGATTCCATAGCCTTTAGTGCATCCTTTGCCATTTCCACCAAAGGTCACTAATGGACCAGCTTCTTCTTTGTAGTCAGAGAGCAGAGATTTTATACCAGTCATGTGCCTTGAGCATCCCCTATCAAGATACCTTTAGCACTCTGCATACAACAAATAGATTAATTTTTTGAAGGTACCCATATTACTATGGGTCCTGCCTTCTTAGTGAAAGGAGTGATGGAGGTGCTAGTTACTGAAGAACTTTCTACATTTGATATCTTCACATTTATTGGTTTTGTAACCTTGGTGGATTTCACTCTTGTTGATTTATCAGCTTGAGCTACTTTCTTTCTATGAGCTAGTTTATCAGCTTTAGTAGCATTAAGACACTTACTTGCAATGTGGGTTGTTTCACCACAGTGATAGCACTTCCTATATTTTTAAGGTTTGGAATTCAAAGATTTCAGAGAGATAGAAGGGATTTTGTAAGGAATAGGACCAAGAATTCCTTTATTCATTGTTCTTGGAGGTATAACAACTTTTTCAGGAACAGGAGTGAGATCAATCTTAATTCTGGGGGTTGACATCTGAAAGAATTCAGAGATTTTTCTCCCAGATTTAGGATTGCTCTCTAAGGAGGTAGAGGATTTCTTGTTCTTGTTCTGAACGTTTTTATTTCTAGGAACCTGGTCAATAATCTTGTTTTTGACCACTTTCTTAGAGTAGAAAGATTTTAACACAGGAGTCTTCTCATTAGATTGAGGTCTCTGAGAAGAAGAGGAGGGATCAGGGATAGAGGAGACAAAAATTCCAAATTTAAGCATGGAACGGTCTTTCTCTGATTCTTCCTTTTCAAGGTTAAAGCTTAACCCACTTCTTACTTTCATAGGGATCTGGGCATTGATGATCTCATTTAGCTTGTCAGAGGCTTTGCACCATCCTTCGATGGTAGCCTTTTCAGCTTTAAGATCAGCGATGGCCTTTTCTCTTTCAGCGATAGTTTGCTACTTCTCAATGCTAATTGTTTGATTTAGAAAGACTTGGTCCTTTAAGGTTTCCTCAATATTTGAAAGTTCTTTGATTTTTAGATGACAATTTTTAAACGGTTCAGATAAATCAGTGTTAATTTTCTCAGCTTTGATTTTTCCATTTAAAGCATTATAAAAATCAACAGTCATAGCATCAAGCGCATATAAGTTATCTTTTTCAGATATTGAGGTGATAGAAGGAATGGATACCTGAGTAGAAGGGGACTCAGAGGAAGAAGTTTCAGATACTTCTTCAGCGTCTTCTATTCTTGCCATCAGACATAAGAAGGCAAGATCTTCTTCATTTGTGCCTGACTCATCAGAGGTTTTAGCCCAGTCACCTTCGTCATCCCAATCAACTTCTATAGCTACAAGACCTTTGCCTTTTGGCTGGTTTTTCTTCAGATCTTTGTATTTGGTTTTTAATTCCAAGTACTTCTCTTTCTTATCAGAGGTCAGCGAGGTAGTGGGGGCTGCAACTTTCTTGGATCTATATTCACTAGCGAAGTGACCCTTTCGCTGATAATTGTAGCATATGGCTGAGGCTTTCTCAGCGGGCATAGTCTTCAATTTATAAGAGTCAGCGAGAGTCGGTGTTCTTCGAAAGTTGCTCTTGCTGGCTAATCTTTTAAAGTTATTAGTTAACAGAGCCAGAGAGTTATCGAACTCAGAAATGTCAGCATCAGTGAGTTGATCTTCTAAATCAGTTTGACCTAATTCAGTGATGGAAGTAATAGTAGAGGAGGAAGCATTTTTTTATGGATTTACCTCTGAAGACACAAGTGCCAAAGAAGTACTTTTGGCACCCTTGAGTTTATTGATGAGGTTTTTCCTTAAAAATTGGGATTGCTCTTCATTTAAGAGCGTTCCATACAAAGCACTTAAAGAAAGAGTTTCAAGATTCTTTGACAATTTCAGACATGTAGTGTACACTGCCCATTGTTCAGGCAGTGCCTCCATTAATTTTGTTAGAATTTCAGCGTTAGAATAGCGTCTCTTGACTGTTTTTAAATCAATCAACAAGTAGTTAAAACGCTGGTGGAGTTGAGAAAGAGTTTCACCTTTATGATGCATTAAGCTTTCATACTGTCTTACTAGATTAATACTTCTAGTGATTTGTACCTCAGATGTTCATTCATATTGAATACATAGAGTATCCCACATGGCTTTAGAAGTCCTCATTTTCATTACTGAGTGATAAACTTCATCAGGGAGGGACATTGCTATTATGGATCTGGGTTTTGAGTCAATAGCAATGTCTTTCTAAAGAAACAAATCAAGTATACTTCACACACTTCTAAATTCAAAAATACAGAATCACAAAATAAAGATATATCTGTGAAGAAAAAGGTTGTTAAACAAAGTTCTGAATCTAAATATTAAAAACATAAATTTTCATTTAATTCAAAATTCAGAATTTCCTCTTTTATTACTAATCTGAAAGGACCCATCTACAAATGGGTACCTAAACTCAAGTAATTGTTTATGCAGATTCGTCATGTGTAGGTTTTAATTTCTAGATGTTCAAGACACATGACACCATATAAGGATCTTCTTACTGAGTATACTGAGAGACATGGAGGAACAGTCAGTTTTGGAAACAATGCAAAGGGTTATGTAAGAGGATATCGAACTTTTATGAAAGAAAATGTGAAAGTAATGAAGGGTTTCTATGTTGAAGGATTAAAACATAACTTGTTTAGCATAAGTCAGTTTTGTGGTAAAAGATGTAATGTTCATTTTGACATTGAACTCTGCCATGTTCTAAATTCTGAGAAAAAGGAAGCTTTAACAGCATACAGAGATGGTGACATTTATACAGCTGCATTCACAGAATATGGTCAACTAAAAGGCATTTGTTACATTTCTAGACCTATTTTAGAAGAAAGTTGGCCATGGCATAGGAGAATGTCACATCTGAATTTTAGATCTTTTGATGTATTAGGAAAGCAACATTCAGTCATTGGCTTACCAAGAATAAGGTATTAAAAGTACACTTTGTGTTCTGCATGTGAATTATCAAAGATCAAAAGAAGTTCTCATCCTTTGAAAATGCTTTCATCATGCAATGCTCCTTTGGAAATGTTCCACATAGACTTATGTGGGCCAATGAGAACTCTGAGTGTGGGAGGAAAGAAGTATACCTTAGTCATTGTAGATGAATACTCCAGATATACATGGGTTGAGTTTTTAAGAAAAAAATATGATACACCAGAAGTCTTAATTCCATTTCTGAAGAAAATTCAAGTCCTGCTTCAACTGCATGTTCAGAAACTCAGAACTGTTAATGGAACAAAGTTTACAAATGCTCATATTCAGACATATTTAGACTCTGTTGGCATATCACATAATTTTTCCGCTGCAAGAAATCCATAACACAATGGTGTAGTTGAAAGAAATAACAGAACTTTGGTAGAAGCTGTAAGAACAATGCTTGCTTATTTAGACCTACCATTATATCTTTGGGCAGAAGCTATTGCAACAGCATGTTTTACACAAAACAGGACAATTCTGAATAAGAAACATCTTAAAACTCTTAATGAATTGATTAAAAACAGAAAATCAACCATTTCTTACTTTAGTATTTTTGGATGCAGGTGCTTTCTGGTAAATGACAGACAAAATCTGGGAAAATTTGATCCCAAAGGCTTATCTGGAGTATTTGTTGGCTACTGTCAGAGATCAAAAGCCTACAGAATCTTAATGAAGAAAACAAGAATCATCATTGAAAGCACAAATGTCAAATTCACGGAGCCAACAATGACTTCTGAACAAGACAGTTCAGAACTCTAGCATATTCAGAATTTTGAACAACTTGATTCAGAGAAGGTATCTAGTGATATATCTAACTCAAATGACTCTTTACTTAAAGCAAAATTAGATTTATTATGTGATGATTAATTTGATGTTTCTATTGATGTCTCTGCAGATTTTCAAAATCCATCACTTGTCAGAGATAATCTAGACCCTATTCTAGAAGAACCAATCACATCAAATTCTGAACCACCTGTCTCAATCTCAACTACAGAAATTCCTATTTCTGACCCTCAACTAGAAACTTCTGAATTATTATCTTTGGAAGTTAATCCAACAGTTGAAAGTGAGACTTCAGATCTGAATTCAGAAATTCATTTAGTACTAGAACGACAAGCCATTATTGATGACTATGATTCACAAAACAATGTCTCATCTGTTCAGCCACTTCCAAATGTGAACAAATGGACATCAAATCACCCTAGTTATCAAATAATAGGTGATGCCTCAACAGGAGTACAAACCAGATCTACAACAGCAAATGAGTGTATATATGTTAACTTCTTAAGCCGTATTGAGCCCAAGAAGCCAAGTGAAGCACTTGAAGATCTAGAATGGATTATAGCAATGCAAGATGAGGTAAATTAGTTTGAAAGGAATAAAGTCTGGAGGCTCATTCCTAGACCCAAGGGCAAATCCATTATTGGAACAAAGTGGTTTTTCAGAAATAAAAAGGATGAACATGGTATTGTTGTGAGAAATAAAGCAAGATTTGTTGCCAAAGGATATTGTCAACAAAAAGGCATAGATTATGATGAAACTTTTGCACCAGTGGCTAGATTAGAAGCAATTAGGATCTTTCTAGCATATGTAGATCATAAGAATATGAAGGTCTTCCATATAGATGTTAAATGTGCATTTCTGAATGGAATTCTTCATGAAGATGTGTATATTGATCAACCAGAAGGCTTTGTGAAGAAAGAGTTCCCAGATCATGTCTATATTTTAGACAAAGCTTTATATGGATTGAAACAGGCTCCAAGAGCATGGTATGACACTCTCACAACATTCCTTCTGAATTCCAAATTCAAAAGAGGTATACTTGATACTACCTTATTTCTGAAAAAGGAAGGTGAGAATTTGATTTTAATACAAATTTATATGGATGAAATCATATTTTCCTCTACTAATCCAAAATTTTGTAAACACTTTGAGACTATCATGCAATCTGATTTTGAAAGGAGTATGATAGGTGAGTTGACTTTCTATCTTGGTTTACAAGTTAAACAACTTTCCACTGGCATATTCATTAATGAATCTAAGTATGTTAATGACTTACTCCAAAGTATGATATGTCTGACTATTCAAGTATTAAGACTCCAATTGCCACTACTACCAAACTGGTAAATATGTGGATCAAAAGAAGTATAGGGGATTCATTGGATCTTTACTTTATTTAACTGCTAGTAGACCTGATATAATGTTTGCCACATGTATTTATGTGGATAAAAAAAATTGGGTTGGAGTGGGGCCCATGCACATTCCCCCCCCCCCCTTGTTCCCGCATTTAAAAATTAAATTTTTTCTTATTTCCTCATTTGCATTACCAAATTCAAAATTCTCTCTCTCTCTCTCTCTAAAAACTCAAAAGCCATCTTCAAGAACATTCTCTCCTCCCTCAAAGTTCCAGCCATTTTTCTTCAAACAAATCCAGCTTAGTAGCAAAAATTATTGAAGATTTTGGTGCACAGTTCATCACTCAAGTAAGTAAAAACACCATCTCATCTTTTTCTTGTAAATTTTGAGTGAAAAACTCTGGAAGTTCAACAGTAGGTAAACCCTACTTTGAACAACTATAATTATCAAAATAATTATCCAAATTACTTGATTTTTCTTCTAGAATTCATTTTAATGGGTTATCTTTCAAATGCAATTGGTATGACTCAAAAATATGTGGATTTGACCATTTGAAACTTTGAAACAAATTTGGTATGCAAAAGGTACAATCTGGACAGATTGTTGCATGTGTATTAAAAATGCTATAACTCCTTCAAAACCCAATGAAAAGGGATGATTTTTCTTTTGGGAGTTAATTATATGAATCATCTTGGGTTTGCAAGTGGAATCACATGAAAATATGGAGTTTTGACCCTCCAAACACCTAAAACTTTTTGGGTGTGCAAACTGTGAATCCACCAGTAGGTAAACCCTACTTTGTTTGATAATATCTCTTTGATTATTTGTCCACAACGCATATTTATTCTTCTGGAATTTTCTTTCATGAGTTAGGGTTCATATGAATCTTATTTCATTCAAAAATATGATGTTTTGAGGCATTAACCTATTTATTAAAGTTGTGTGTGCAATCTGTCAACCAATGACAGATGTGTGCATGTAACTTTGTGGTGCCATATCTTCCTCATAACTCATTCAAAATGAGTGATTCTTCTCTTAAAAGTTTCTTTTATGTGTTATGTTTATAATCGAACTGGAATTTCTGAAAAATATTTAGTAGAACTCCTCAAATGGTTGTACTAACATGGTGTAATCTGTCATACCTGCTGTGACACACTGTTTTGTATAAATTATTTGAACCCTTTTTATATGTCCCAAATGCATGAAATTTGGGCACAATGACCTTAACTCAGTAATGTATCACATATAAAAAGATGGGAAATTTTGTCATTTTGGATGTTACATTAATTTGATCATTTTTAGGACTTATAGATTCTGGCAGAAAGTGAAATTTTGAAATTCTTTGATTTCATGAATTTTGATCACTTGAAGGACTATAACATTACATTTTCGGTATAATGTATATCATTAAAGAACATGTGTGCATTATGTATAACGGGACAATAGTAGACCAAGTTGGATACATAAGGACTTATAAGCACTCTCATAGTAATCGTTAGACATATAAGTGATCATTTGGGTACTTTGCATTGTTAGGAAAGCGTTAGGCCGTCAAGTGGACGTCTCGTGTATCTATTTGGAAGCAATTGCTATAAGGTGAGTATTCAGGACCCCTCTTTTTAATGTTTTATACGTTTGGGGTGTAAAGCTTGTTGTTTTAAATCAAAGTTGAATTGATTTATATTGTTAAATGAAAAATATATAAATCATTGAGATGAGCAATTTGATATTACACAATTGATATATTCAGTTATGTGAAGTCCCCGTGGTACACTACTATTTAACTCTGTATTTGTTTTGAGCCGATGATATTTGTGGATAGAGCTACTTGGTTGACATACCCACGTAACTGGCAAGTAGGAGTGCACTTTATCAATTAAGAATGCTCTACAAATGTGGACTTTAGGTCCACCGCTGAGGTAGTTCGTGGGGCGTAGAATGTCGTTTAGGCTTAGTAGTGGCTCAATATTTAAATATCATGTGTAAAGATAATTTTTATATTTGCTCATAGAGGTAAAAATGTTAAAGTTTATGCGAACATCCGATTCTCTATTATTATACCTTGCATATAAATGTTTTGTGCATTTGAAAACCTGTGAACTCACCAACTCTTTGTAGTTGACCCTTCTATTTTAACATGCTTTACAGGAAAATAAGAAGGTAACCTATCAGGCTTAGCTTTTTTTTGTGGGACACCAATCAAGACTTTATATATATCTATTTTGATGTAATTTGTTTGTTAAAGTTTAAAGTAGTCGGGTCGTAAACTTATAAACTTCAACCTTTGACGTTTTAATTATATGTATGGTTGGTGTTTATATTCCTTTTGTTGTACCTCGTGTTTCCGCTTTAGCGGGGTGTGACAAGTTTTCTAATTGAGAGAGTTCATAATTCTACAAACCCAAAACTCAGAGAGTTTGGTGACATGCCGATTAGAGAGTTTTTCTCCCTCCATTGTAATTCATTCAAATGAATAGAGATCTATAATAAAATTGTTCTTCATGCCTACTTCTATTCTACATTAATGGTGTATTTCTTGATTGTTGCTTAACACGGGAACTTACAAGTGGTATTAGAGGCAATTGAAATTAATCTATTTCAGTCAGGTTAATCTTTGCAACAATTCAAGAATTCAAGACCAATTCAATATCTATATGATTCAAGATTATTCTTATACATATGCTTAATGTCAAGATTTGTGATGTTGTACGATATTGTTCATATCTCTCATCTCATAACATTAATTAAGTTGATTAAAAAGTCCTTGGATAGCTAAAATATGGATCTGAAAGTCTCATGTTTTAAGTTTTTAGAGATTCCAAGTGAAGAAGAGTCAGATTTGTCGTTAACCATGAAGGCAGTGTGCTGGTGCAAATCTGATGTGTTGAAAAATAGCAACATGTTAATATTGATCAAAAGTTGTGGAAATTCATTCATATTTTGAATAGTTGTTTCAGAATTAAACCTTATTGTGCTCAGAGTTATTTCATAGTATTTTCAGAGCTTTGAGGTCTACAGAGTTATAACGTATGAATTCAGAAGTTAAGTCTAGTGAATTCAAAGTTTGCGGTCAACTCTGCACAATGTTGGGATTTGGACCATAACTTCCTCATTTTTGCTTCAAATATTGATGAGTCCGGATGCGTTGTAAAGCTAAGACATTGTTCTACAACATTAATGTTTTGAATTTTCTCAAAATGGAGCTTCTAAGTTGTCAAAAACTAGGGGTGGCAATTCTCGACAGGACACGAAACACGACACGAATCCGACACGAAAATAAACGGGTTAGGGTTGAACTTTTTGACTCGCCAACCCGTCAACCCGCCAACCCGTCAACATGCCAAATAAACGGGTTAGGTTCGGGTTGACACGAACGGGTCACAGGTTGACACGCCAACCCGCCAAAATTTATTAAAAATAATAATATATATTTTATGTTTTATTTTAAAATCTAAAAGTCTAATCAATAGAGTTTCTTTCGTTTTGTTGTGTAAATTGTAATCCCGTCCGTCAAAACTCAAACGTAGAAATGTGAAACACGAACACCTTAACCCTAACTCAGAATACTCAACAGCAGCTACGATGGCGCTCTACCTAGAAACAAGAGATTTGACCCCTCAACCCGCGAACAACCTGCCAACCCGCCAACCCGAGAAACGCCAACCCGACAACACCCAATTTGACTCGCCAACCTGCCACCCCGCGACCATCCCGCCAACACGCGGGTTGACCCGCCAACCCGCCAACACGAACGTGTGCGGGTTAGGGTTGCGTATCTCAACACGATTAGATAAACGGGTTGGGTTAGGGTTGAGCATCCATGACACGCCAACCCGCTAACCCGCGACACGCCAACCCGAACACGACACGAAGTTTTCTAATTGAGAGAGTTCATAATTCTACAAACCCAAAAGTCAGAGAGTTTGGTGACATGCCGATTAGAGAGTTTTTCTCCCTCCATTGTAATTCATTCATATGAATAGAGATCTATAATAAAATTGTTCTTCATGCTTACTTCTATTCTACATTAATGGTATATTTCTTGATTGTTGCTTAACACGGGAACTTACAAGTGGTATCAGAGCTAATTGAAATTAATCTATTTCAGTTCGGTTAATCTTTGCAAGAATTCAAGAATTCAAGACCAATTCAATATCTATATGATTCAAGATTATTCTTATACATATGCTTAATGTCAAGATTTGTGATGTTGTACGATATTGTTCATATCTCTCATCTCATAACATTAATTAAGTTGATTAAAAAGGCCTTGGATAGCTAAAATATGGATCTGAAAGACTCAAGTTTTAAGTTTTTAGAGATTCCAAGTGAAGAAGAGTCAGATTTGTCCTTAACCATGAAGGCAGTGTGCTGCTGCAAATCTGATGTGTTGAAAAATAGCAACATGTTAACATTGATCCAAAGTTGTGGAGATTCATTCATATTTTGAATAGTTGTTTCAGAATTATACCTTATTGTGTTCAGAGTTATTTCATAGTATTTTCAGAGCTTTGAGGTCTACAGAGTTATAACTCAATGAATTCAGAAGTTAAGTCTAGTGAATTCAAAGTTTGCTGTCAACTCTGCACAGTGTTGGGATTTGGACCATAACTTCCTCATTTTTGCTTCAAATATTGATGAGTCGGATGCGTTGTAAAGCTAAGACATAGTTCTACAACATTAATGTTATGACTTTTCACAAAATGGAGCTTCTAGGTTGTCAAAAACTGCGTTGAAAAGGTGATAGCTGAAGTCCGAATTCAGAACTTAGGTCAGAAGTTAGTAACAACAAGTTTGAAAGCTTAGATTTCTTCTTCTGACAATTCAGAAGTTAGTTCAGAAGTTATTTTAGAAGTTCTGAAGTATGTCAGTTTAGAAGTTCTAAAGGTTCGGAATTTGCTGTCAGCTTTGCGCTGTCTTAGCATTTTGTGGGTATCTTCCTCCCAGAAGCTCCAAATGACGTGATTCCAGTTGTGACAGAAAAATAAAACACAGATCTACATCTATGAAGTTTTGAGTTTACTCTAACTCAATGTGATGATATGCGTAATTTTGTGTTAAAGTCAATGGACAGATGCTAGACAGAAAGTGTGTTTTTCATGCTAAATCTTCCTATTTTCAGAATGATGTTCTCTCTTCTGATATTTTATGAATCCAAGTTGTGGTATTGAAGTATGGTGAACCATTTTCTTCCTTCTAGCTTAATGGAATAAGTTCTTAAGCTGAAAGCCTATTCAACTCGGGGTTAAAAGGCAGATTCTTTGTTATAAACTGAAGATGCATTGTGGATTTTCACGTAATTCACACATTATCTTTCTTGTGAGCTTATCAGATGTGCTGAATGTCTAAAATTAAAGCGGATTGTAGTGCACTCAGTCGTGGTTATTGCACATTGAACATGGTTATAAAGTTGAAACTGAAGAATAAGAGCTTAATTTAAGGATGAGCTTGGAATGAAATGCAAAGAATGAAGACGACCAACATTAAGGTTTTCAAAGAAATCAAGGGTGAGATGATCTCAAGATGCGTTCTTTATAAAACTCTAGGGGAGATTGTTAGAACCCCAAGTTAGTGAAAGTTTTTTAAAGTCAACTAAAGTCAAATGTAACTGTAGATATTTGTAGTCTTTAGTATTTTGTGCTTTGGGAGGTTAATGGGCTTAAGCTTGTACTTGTAATTGGACCCTATAAATAAATGTCTTGGGCTAGTTTGCTAATTGAGAGAGTTCATAATCCTACAAACCCAAAACTCAAAGAGTTTGGTGACATGCCGATTAGAGAGTTTTTCTCCCTCCATTGTAATTCATTCATATGAATAGAGATCTATAATAAAATTGTTCGTCATGCCTACTTCTATTCTACACTAATGGTGTCTTTCTTGATTGTTGCTTAACACGGGAACTTACAAGTGGTATCAGAGGCAATTGAAATTAATCTATTTCAACTCGGTCAATCTTTGCAACAATTCAAGAATTCAAGACCAATTCAATATCTATATGATTCAAGATTATTCTTATACGTATGCTTAATGTCAATATTTGCAAGGCTGTACGATATTGTTCATATCTCTCATCTCATAACATCAATTAAGTTGATTAAAAAGGCCTTGGATAGCTAAAATATGGATCTGAAAGTCTCAAGTTTTAAGTTTTCAGAGATTCCAAGTGATGAAGAGTTAGATTTGTCGTTAACCATGAAGGCAGTGTGCTGGTGCAAATCTGATGTGTTGAAAAATAGCAACATGTTTACATTGATCCAAAGTTGTGGAAATTCATTTATATTTTGAATAGTTGTTTCAGATTTAAAGATTATTGTGTTCAGAATTATTTGATAGTATTTTCATGGTTTTGAGGTCATCAGAGTTATAACTTAATGAATTCAGAAGTTAAGTCTAGTGAATTCAAAGTTTGCTGTAAACTGTGCACAGTGTTGAGATTTGGACCATAAGTTCCTCATTTTTGCTTCAAATATTGATGAGTCCGGATGCTTTGTAAAGATTAGACATAGTTCTACAACATTTATGTTTTGACTTTTCTCAAAATGGAGCTGTTAAGTTGTCAAAAACAACGCTGAAAAGGTGATAGCTGATGTCCGAATTCAGAACTTAGGTCAGAAGTTAGTAAGAACAAGTTTGAAAGCTTAGATTTCTTCATCTGACAATTCAGAAGTTAGTTCATAAGTTAATTCAGAAGTTAGTTCAGAACTTCTGAAGTTAGTTCAGAAGTTCTGAATTATGTCAGTTTAGAACTTGCTGTCAGCTTTGCGCTGTCTTTGCATTTTGTGAGTATCTTCCTCCCAGAAGCTCCAAATGACGTGATTCCAGTTGCGATAGAAAGATAAAACACAGATCTACATCTTCGAAGTTTTGAGTTTACTCAAACTCAATGTGCTGCTATGCGTAATTCTGTGTTAAAGTCAATGGACAAATGCTAGACAGAAAGTGTGTTTTTCATGCTAAATCTTCCTATTTTCAGAATGATGTTCTCTCTTATGATGTTTTATGAATCCAATCTGTGGTATTGAAGTATGATGAACCATTTTCTTCCTTGAAGCTTAATGGAATAAGTTCTTAAGCTGAAAGCCTATTCAACTCGGGGTTAAAAGGCAGATTCTTTGTTATAAACTAAAGATGCATTGTGGATTTTCCCGTACTTCACACATTATCTTTCTTGTGAGCTTATCAGATGTGCTAAAGTTCTAAAATTAAAGCTGATTGTAGTGCATTCAGTCGTGGTTATTGCACTTTGAACATGGTTAAAAAGTTGAAACTATAGAATAAGAGCTTAATTTAAGGATGAGCTTGGAATGAATTGCAAGGAATGAAGACGACCAATGTTAGATCCCAAGCTATCAAGAATGTATAAAGATTAAATAACAGGAACAAGAATTATGTCACTGAAGTTGTATATCGTATTGATTACTGAATAGTATTACAAAGAATATATCTTTACAAGCTCTATTAAACGTTGTTATAACTGTTAAACAAACTATCTATTTATATACAAACAGAAATGCTAAAGTTACAGTACAATAATGACAGACATGTTCAGAACTACTTCTGAACATCTTCAGAACTTCAGAACTTCTGAAGTAGTCACTTCAAAACTTCTGAGCTTTTCTCTCTTCAGAACTTGGTCTGCTTTTGAAGCTATCTTCTGATATCTATCAATATCCCCCTTAGCTTCAAAAATCCAAATTATACTTCCAGAAATTCAAAATCTCTCTTACATCTTTAAGAATAAGGCTTCTGTATTCCAAAATAGATTCAATGATTCTGAGCATCTGCTTTGCCAACTTTCTTTATTTCTCTGATTCCTCATCACTAAATTTCTTTTGTCTTTTATTCTTCTTCTTCTCTAGGCTATCTCTTATAACCATAACAGTTCCATTACAGCACTTGTGCGGTTCTTCAAAACTTACAAATAACAATTTATCAAAACACTTGCACACAAAGCCTGGAGGCTGAATGACCAGAGTACTTCTTCTGAGGTTTTCAATATCTAGTAAGCTTAAGTTTGGAGCACTCATATGAACTTTTCCTTTGCTTATAACATAAGCCACTTGGAAATCTGTTTTTGCTGCCCAAATGAATTATTTGTATAGGTCATCTCTGAGAACTAGGAAAGATTTTCTGAATTTGGCAATGGAATCATGAAAGGGATATAAACTTCTGTAAACTCTTAAAATATCTCTGAGGTGGACATTCTGAAAATCAGCCTCTGTAAAAAGTGGAAATCTCACCATCTTTTCTTTCCACAGTGAAATAAGCTTGCTTGTAGTTGTTTTTCTGTTTTAGATCAGCAGTGATTACTTTCACTATTGGACTTTCTTTTCTTACTTGACTTACAGGGAGTCTGATTTTTCTAATGATATCAGAATACCATTGTTTCCATCCAAATGACTTCTGAATCCAACAATATAATTGAACTTTTGTTCATATTCCATGAACATTTCTGGATAGAAAAATTCAAGAAACATGGTGAAGGCATGTTCTTCAATCCTTTGCTCTTGTATATGTTCAGAATCATATTTCTGAGCAATAGTAGCAATCTCTTTTGGATTGTTTTCAGAAACCTTTTCTTTTCCTTTTTCAGTCTCCTTCAAGCTAACTTCTGAGCTTTCTATCCTCTGAGAAAGTTTCTGAATTTCTTCAATATCTTGTTTCTTTGTATGAATCTGAAAATCATAGAGAGTATTCAGAAGATAATCAGCTCCTTTGATTTGAGTCACTCTTGTATGCCCAGCCATATAACGTTTTCTTATATAATCTCTGAAGTGTATTCTTTCCTTGATCAAGTGATTATTTCTCCTGTTATATCAGATGAAGGAAGATATTGTTCTGCATACTCTACTAACCATTTCAGAGTAGAAGTTGAGTACTTTGGTATATCTGAAAGAATAAATGTCTTTGAATGATCTAATATGTTCTTTAAGTGAATCCCAAATCTGGATTTGTGAAGACATTTGTAAGTCCATGCCTTTCAATACTCTCTGGTTCCAAGACATTTGTAAGTCCATGACATTATTTAATCTGAATTCTAATGCCAGCTGAAAATCATGCTTAATTAGATTTCTGACATAGATCCCTAGAATTCTTCTGATTTCATAAACAACTTCAGAATCTTCTTTCTTGATACAAAAATTCAGAATAGTAAGCTTATCTTGCAACCTCAACTTGTACAAATCAAATAGAGAAAATTCTGTCAAAGAACCATCTCTCCTTTCAGCTCCAAATTTTACTATATACAAATCATCTTCAACAACTTTAGATATACATCCGACCTTCTTAATCAAGGTTTAGTCATGCAATTCTGGTAGCCCATGTCTTTGTATAAACAACCTTACCTTTGAAATATGATCCTCAGACCATTCATCATTCACATAGTCTTCTAAGGTTGCATACTTAAGACTTCTTAAATACATGCTAAAATATTATCTTCAGGAAAGATAAAATGACTTACTCTAGAAATTCCAAATATCATATCACTTTCATAAATTTGATCAATTATGGGTTCTTCAAGAATAGGAAAGTTAATCAAAGGAATATTTATGCAACTTCTGAACCTGACCTCTGGTTTCTCTGAAACAATCATTAAAATTTCATCTGTAAATCAAATTCTTCCATATGAATTAAATCAACTTCAATCTCAAACCATTCAGCTCGTTGATTAAGAATTCCTTGAAAATCATTAGTCTTTCATCCAAGAATCTACATTCTAGATTCCTTGGATGATTCAAGATGATTTGTATCCAGCAATATTGACTAATCAACATCCAAAAGTTTTCAGAAGTTTCATAATTTTCAATTACATTTAGAACTTGAGGTTTCCAGATCACTAGATCTCTGTTCTCATTTATTACAACAACATTTTCTAACTCCATTTCTTCATTCACTTCGATTTCTTCATCAAATAATATTACATAAGATAAGTCACTTGGCTCTCCAATTATATCTTCATAAGCAAGATACTCATTCAACATCTCCTCATTTGAATCAGGAACAACATCTGATATACTTAGAACAGTCAGTCATGTCAAACTTCTTAAGTAAATCAGAGATATACTTAGATTGGTTAATGATTATGCCAGTGGGAAGTTGTTTAACTTGAAGACCACGAAAAAAGGTTAACTCTCCCATCATACTCATTTCAAATTCAGTTTGCATGATTTTCTCAAATTTCTACAAAATTTTGGATTATTAGAAGCAAATATAATATCATCTACATATATTTGTATTAATACCATATCACCACCTTCCTTTTTCAGAAATAAAGTGGTATCAACTGTACCTCTTTTGAATTTGGAATTCAGAAGAAAAGTAGTGAGAGTGTCATACCATGCTTTTGAATTCAGAAGAAAAGTAGTGAGACATGATCTGGAAATTCTTTACTTACAAAACCTTCTGGTTGCTCAACATACAATTCTTCATGAAGAATTTCATTCAGAAATGCACATTTAACATCCATTTGAAAGACTTTCATGTTTTTATGAGCAGCGTATGCAAGAAAAATTCTAAAAGCTTCAAGTCTTGCAACACGAACAAAGGTTTCATCATAATCAATGCCTTCTTGTTGGCAATACCCCTTAGCAACAAGTCTAGCTTTGTTTCTCACAACAATCCCATTTTCATCCTTTTTATTTCTGAAAACCCACTTGGTGCCAATGATTGATTTTCCTTGTGGTTTTGGAATCAATCTCCAGACTTTATTTCTTTCAAATTGATTTAGCTCATCTTGCATAGCTAAAATCCAGTCTGGAATCTTGAAATGCTTCATATGGCTTTTTGGGTTCCATACTACTTAAGAAATTCACATACAGACATTCATTTGTTGTGGCTGACCTTGTTTGTACACCTTTAGATGCATCACCAATAATCTGATGAAGCGGATGACTGGATGTCCATTTGGTTACATTTGGTAATGGTTGAACAAATAAGACATTGTTGAAAGAGTCATAATGGTCAATGATTGCTTGTGTTTTAGTGTCATGATTGATAACTGAATGGAGATCTGAAGTCTCCCCCTCAAAATGAACAAATGAAGTAATAGACATTGGTTCAAAAATACGAACAACAGGTTCAGAAATGACGTGAACTGTTTAGAATTGACTTGGACAGATTCAAAAGTAGGAAAATATGAATTAGAAGATGAGATAGGTGGTCCAGAAAGATTTGATATTGTAGGTTATGTAGATTCTTGAGCTGTCATGCTTCTGAGAAGTGAAGGATTTTGATAATCTACAGAAACATTGACAGAAATATCAAATAAGTATTGACATAATGTGTCTAAATTTGTTTTAAGTAAAGTTTTAGATTCAAAAGTGGGATCTGTCTTGCAGTTTTCTGAATCCAAAATTTCAGAAACTGGGTTAAGCTTGAGTTCTGAACTGTCTTGTTCAGAAGTCAGTGAGGGCTCATGAAAATCTGATATTTGAAGTCTCAATGATACTTTGAATTCTTTGATGAGTACTCTGTATGCCTTGGATCTGTGAGAAAAGCCAACAAAGATACCAGCTCTACCCTTAGGTGCAAATTTATCTAGATGTTGTGTATCATTCAAAAGAAAACACCTGAAACCAAAGATTTTAAAGTAATCAATAGAGGGTTTTCTTTGCTTAATAATTTTATAAAGAGTTTTAAGTAGTTTTCTGTTAAGAATAATCCAAAGAGATAAAGAGAGTTCAGAATAGGCTAGCATGGTCCTTGCAGCTTCTACCAAAGTTCTATTTTTCCTTTCAACAACACCATTCTGTTGAGGAGTTCTTGCAGCGGAAAAATTGTGTGATATACCAACAGATTCCAAAAAGTTCTGAGGTGTAGAATTTGTAAATTTTGTGCCATTATCACTTCTGATCTTTTGGATTGGGAGTTGAAGAAGAACTTGAATTTTCTTCAGAAAAGGAATAAGCCTTTCAGAAGTATCAGATTTGAGTCTTAGAAATTCAACCCAAGTATATCTTGAATATTCATCTACAATGACAAGAATATACTTCTTACCACCATGCTTTGAGTCTTCATTGGTCCACATAAATCCATATGTAGCATTTCAAGTGGAGCTTTGCATTAAGATAGCATTTTCAGAGGATGAGAGCTTCTTTTGATCTTCCCTAGTTCACATGTAGAACATAGTGAATTCCTTTCAAGTCTGATCTTTGGTAGTCCTCTAACAAAGTTGTGTCTTTCCAGTTCAGAAATAGCTTTGAAGTTCAGATGTGACATTCTTCTGTGCCAAAGCCAACTATCATTTCTCATAGTTGTGGAAATATAACAAACTCCTTGTAATTGTCCATCTTTAGTGAAAGTTGCAGTGTATATATCTCCATCACTATAAGCAGTTAATTCATATTTATTTGCTGAACTCTGAACATGACAGTAGTCTATGTCAAAATTTACTTTCCAAGATTTTTCACAAAACTGACTTATACTGAAAAGATTATGTTTTAGACCTTCAACATAGAAAACCTTCATTACTTTTACATCTCCTTTGGAAAAAGTTCAATAACCTCTCACATATCCTTTTGCACTGTTTCCAAAGCTAACTGTGCCTCCATATCTTTCATGATAATCAGTTAGAAGCTCTTTGAAAGGTGCCATGTTTCTTGAACATCCTGAATCTAAAACCCACACATGACATATCTGCAAAAATGATTATTGAGTTTTAGGTACTCATTTAAAAATGGGTTCTGTGATATTAGTCAAAAACTTTGAAGTTCTGAACTACGTCTTATCATTTTGAAATTCAGAATTTTGTTCAGAACTGTTGTATTTGTCTTTTTTAGTATTGTTTTTATTTTTAGTTATATTTTTATGCTTATTAACCAATTTTGCTGAAAAGTTCTGAATTGATTTCTCAAGATTTTTCTTGTTAGTTTTGTAGTTGAGATGAAAAATATGATGACCGCAATTAATACAATGAATATTATTCTTCAGAATATTTAATATGTTAGTACATGAACAAGAATCAACAACATTTGATTTTGCAATAGAATTCTTCCTTTTATTCATTTTATTAATTTGTGGTACACCAATTTTCTTAGAAGTAGAAAAACTATCTAATTTTGCAGTCTTTGATAGTCTTTCATCTTTCCATCTCCATACTAAATTCGATAGCTCTTTAAAAGATAAGAAATGAGGATTAGTATAAGAAGTTCTTTTACCAACTTTAATTTTAAGTTCTGAATGTTGAATTTCAGATTTTGAATTAGAAGATTGTCCTTTTTCAAACAATTTAGCTTCAGAAACCCGGTCTCCTTTGAAGCAATTCTTATATCCTTAACAATCTCCCCTTTTGCTTCAAAAGGACAAGTCATTTCCCAGAAATTCAGAATTTGTCTTACTTCACCCAAAATCAAGCGTTTTGTACTCAGACCATTCTTCATCATTAAACATTTTTGGTCTTCTCTTTTGTCTTTTTTCAAGTCTGTCACTTATAGAAAGAAGAGTTCCATTGCAACACTTGTGAATTTCTTCAAATCTTATAAAAATCATCCTCTCTTCTGTTTTGCATACAAAGCCAGGAGGACGAACAATTAGAGTTCCTCTTTTCAAACATTATATTCCTTGTAGTTCAAAATTTGGTTTGCTTAAACAAAACTTTATTCTTTCCAAGTACATAAGCAATCTGGAAATCAGTCTTTGCAGCCCAAATGAATTCTCTACATATACCACCCTTCAGAACAAGAAAGACTTTTCGGAACTTTGTTATCAAATCATGGAATGGGTTAAGTCTGTTGTAGACTTTAACCAAGTCTCCTAAATGAACATTCTGAAAGTCAACTTCAGTAAAAGTACATACCTCTCCATTTGCTCTTTCCAAAGTGAAGAAAGCATATTTGTAATTCATCTTTGATTTCAAATCTGCATTGATTACTTTGACAATAGGACTTTCTTTCCTCCCTTCAGAGATAGGTAGCTTCACCTTATGCATAATGTTACAGTACCTTTATTTCCAACCAAAATCTTTATTCAGCCAACAATCTATGTAATTGAATCTTTGCTCACGTTCCATGAACATCTCAGGATGATAATATTCAAGAAACAAAATGTGAGCATGTTCTTTAATCCCTTGTAATTGGAGTTGTTCAGCCTCAGAATTTTGTATCGTCTGCCCTTGTTCTTCCACACTTTCAATTTCCTTTTCAGTAACCTTTTCTTTCCCGTTTTCAGAACTATCTCTAACATATTCAGAAATTACAGCTTCTGATCTTCTAATATTCCGAGTTCCTTCCAAAATTTAAAATTCAACATTTTGATCTTTAGCATGAATATATAAGTCATAATAATTACTTAACAAGTAATCTGCATCTTTGATTGAATTAATCTTTTTTATGACCAGCATTCATACTTCTTCTTATAAGTTCTTTGAAGTGTATCCTTTCTTTGATCAGATAAACAATTTCATCTTTAACTTCTAAAGGACCAACAATGCATTCCATACAACTACATAACCATTCTAAAGTTGAAGTGGAATACTTTTGAATGTCAAAACTATGAATATTCTTTTATTTAACCCTTCAGCTTTAAAGTGAAAACCAAGTTCTAGTTTGGTGAATAATGTGGAGATTCCAGCAAAACTGACTGAGACTGGTTCCAATAGATTTACTTTCTTTAAGCCATTTTCCAAAGCAAGTTGGAAATCATGTTTCACAAGGTTTCTAAGGTAGATACCAAGTGTTCTTCTAATTTCTTGCACCAGTTCTGTATCTTCTCTTTTTACACAGAAATTCAGAAGTTCAGAAGAGAAAGTTTATCTTGAAGCCTCAAATTATACAAATCAAATTGGGTAAACTCAGTTAGAGTACCATCTCTTCTTTCTGCTTCAAGTCTGATAACATTAATGTCTTCTTCAATTGACTTTTTAATACTTCTGAAATGTTTGATAGGCACAGAATCATGCATGTATTGAATACCATGCCTTTGATAGAAAGATCTGACTTTAGAAGCATATTCTTCTGTCCATTCATCATTAATAAAACTTTCTAAAGTAGCATTCCTTCGGTTTCTCTTGTATAGATGAACATATGTATCTTCAGGAAAGATAGTAACCTCATCAGTGAGATCATCAAAAATTGTATCCTTCACAAACACTTTATCTACAACAGTTGCATCAAGAATTGATAAGGTAATTCTTGGAATTCTAATACACTCTTTGAATTTGACTTCAACTTCTCTATCATAATCCATCAAAATTTCATCTATGAAATCAACTTCACTCATATGACTTAAATCCGAAAAGATATAAACATAATCATTTGGTTGATTGTAGAAATCTCTAAAAACAGATAATCTCTCATCCTACACTCCAGATTCCTTGGAGAGTTCAGAAATACATGCTCTTCTCCCCCTCGTGATCATCAGAATCCTGATCATCATGTTTTCTTTTCAAAGCTCCAGCCTGTTGTCTACATTCCAAAGTTGAAATTCTCTGATCAAGTGAAACTTGTGTATTATGCACAGTAGTTAGCTTGTTCAGAATTAGTTGAATCAGAAGTAGAAGGTAATGAACTCTTCAGATTTGCCACAGAAGAAACTACTTTAGAAAAGGATCTCAGAATTGCATTATGAAAAGATTTGAGATCACTGGCTGATGCAGAGGCTTTTTACAAATTACCAAGCGTTTCCTCCAACTTCTTTCCCTAATTTTCCATCCTTTCCTTTGAATTATTAGACGTCAATTCCTTTATGTCCTTCTGAATCTTTTCAAATTCAGAAGTACAGAAATCCTTAAATTCTGAGAATTCAGAGGATTGGGAAATGAAACCAAGACCAACAGATGGTCCTGTTTGCACTCCTACAGAGGTAGGCTGGCCTGTAGATGTCACAAAATCATGAATCACAAAGGATTCATTGAATGGGGCTTTTAGGATGTTCACCCCACTAGGACTTCCATCAAATCCTTGAGTTCCTTGAATAGGAATATCTATTGATGTTGTTGCAACGTGACAAACACTTTGCATAGGAAAGTCTGAAAGATTTGTGCTAGTGTGAAAGATATCCACGTCAAGTGGGTCATTAGGCTCAATGTTGAGTGGCCTCTCAGACTTAATGTGTTCATATGTGTGAAGGGGGGGACATAAAGCCTTCCTTTTCAACATTAGAATCCTTCATGTGGGAATCTAATGGTAGATGAGCCGCGTGCCCCACTAGGGTTGAATCAGGTGAAGGGACTACTTGTTTAGGTAGTACCCTCTCTCACTATGCAATCTAGACCCCTTACCTTGCACACCACTAGGGGTTGAATCAGGTGAAGGGACTACTGGTTTTAGGCAGTTCCATAGATTCACAATACCCAATCAAAAACTTATTTGTAGGACTTACATAAGCAAGGAGGTCAGTTGGAAGAGGAGCTGCATTGGGAAACACTAGCTTCTGATTTGGTGGCCTCAATTTGTCCATAGAGAAAAGTGGAATATGGAATGCATTCTGAAGTCTTGGAATGTTTTCAACAACTCTCATAGCACCTTTGATAAAAATCTCTGGAAAAGGAACATATGAATAGGTACATTTCTTTAACACTACAGTCTTCAATTCTTCAAAGATTAGTATAGCATAATCATAGTTCTTGTTATGTGTAATCCCATGAAAGATGATCCTACCATTTGTGGATGCTTGATCCAAACTTGAAATTTTGTCAGACAAACAGGTATATGGAGAATAGGGAATAGCAGATTGGTGGAAGGCACTTTCTTCTGAAAGCACTAAGTGTAGTAAGAGTTTCTGAGTACCCATATTCAGTAAATCTTCAATGATATCAGAATTTGATGGAATAGCATCAAATGTATATTTTCCCACAACTCCATATTCAGTAAATCTTCAAGAACTCTGTTAGGACCCAAACAATCAAGATATCAATATATGGAAAGATTGTAGACAGGAATGTGATAGCCAAATGTAATATGTATTGATTGAATGTACAGTATTACAGAATATCTCTTTACGGTGCTAATGGAAAACGTTAGTTCTAACTATCTAACAAACTATCTATTTATACATGAAATAGAAAGACTAAAGTAACAGTACATTCATAACAGACAAGTTCAGAACAGGTTCTGAACTCCTTCAGATCTTCTTCAGAAATGTCTTCAGAACTTCTTCAAAACCTCTTCAGAATGTCTTCAGAACTTCTGAAGTTGGCACTTCAGAAGTTATGCCTTAGGCTTTTCTTTAGATCTTTGTATCTTCAGAACCCAGTCCCTTTTGAAGCTATTTCGATATCTCTATCAAACTCCCTCAACAGATTCAGAAATAACATCAATAGGAGCACATTGAGTTCCCCCAATTTCAGTGATGTTAGGGTTTGAAGTAGGGTTCAAGTGGACCAATATCAGTGTTGCTCTTAGTAGTTGTATCTTCTAGTCTAGGATCAAGTGGCAGATTAACCGAAAGAGTTCCGATCATCATACTTTTTGTCACAATTTTGAAAGATCCATCATTTGAGGAATTATCACTGTTACTGAAACAGGACTTGGAAGTTTGATTTGTGGGATTAACGTTGAAAGTAGACATTGTGAGAGAAAGTGAATATCTAAAGTTGAATGAAGTTCAAACGGATCAGAGAAGAGATTTCGGAGGGAAAATCGCAGGAAAAATGGAGAAGATGATGAAGTTTTTTGTATAAATGAGTCGGATGAACGACGTGAGACACGTGGTAGAAAAAGAGTCCAAAAGTAATCACGTTTAGTAACATAATGATGAATGGCAATGGTTAATCTGGATTACTGAAATGTTTTACGACGTGTTTAAGGCTTGACAAATGAAAATATAACACGTGACACATGCGCGAACGAATTCATCTTCTGATTGGAAGTTCAGAACTTCTGAGAAACAGTTCAGAAATTCTGTGAAAGAATGCAGAAGTTCTGAGAAAGAGTTCAGAACTTGTGTGAAAAGTTCAGAACTTGTGATAGAAAGATTGAATTCACTAAAAAGCAATTTAAAATACTAACTTCTGAATTTAGAAAATGGTTTGTGAATTCAGAAGTAGTTTGAACAATGAAAATATTTGATCACTAATAGAAGTTTGTTCATAAGTGACATGTTTCTAAGTGAATTCAGAAGAAGTTTTTCATAGGTGATCACTAATAGAAGTTTCTAAGTGATTGAGCTCAGAGAAAAAAAATACAGCACCTATTTCAGATCTGTGACATAAGTCATTAGTAACGATAAACCATTAGCAATGGAGATGAAAGATGTATAATAAGACTCACCCTTGAATCATGCAAGAATCAGAGGAAAACAAATAATTTAAAAACTCCCTCTTTAAACAATGCTTATATAGAAATGAAAAATATTGTAAAAGATCAAATACAAATATTTCAGAATTAAAATATTAACTGTTGAATTATTAAATTCAGACTTCTGGGAATCAAATATCAGAATTTCTGAAGTTTGATTTTCAGAGTTCTGAACGAAATATGGTCAGAGGTGAAAATTTTAAGACTGTTTCTTAAGTAAATGACTTTTGCAGAAAGATTCATCATGCCTAATTTTCTTACTAAAAAATTAAATCTTTTCTCATTAAAAGCCTTAGTAAACAAATTAGCTAATTGATAATCTGTCTGAACAAAAAACATTTCTATATTGTCATTTTCAACATGATCCTTAATAAAATGATACCTCACATTAATATGTTTGGTTTTTGAGTGTTGCACAGGATTGGGTGTGATGGCTATGGCACTTTGGAATCAAATACAGTGGGATTTTCTTGAATGTATGGCCCCTTGAGTTGAGTCTGCATCCAGATAACTTGTAAGCAAAAAATTGTAGCTTCTACATATTCAACTTCTGCAGTAGAAGTGGATACACAATTCTGCTTTTTGGAAGACCAACTTACAAGTCTATCACCTAAAAATTGAAATGATCGAGATGTGTTTTTCTTGTCTAACTTACAACCACCATGATCTGCATCTGTGAAAGCTGTTAGTTCAAAACCAGAATTCTTAGGATACCAAATTCCCAATGAAGGAGAACGTTTGAGATAGCTAAGAATTCTTATAGCAGCAAGAAGATGGAATTCCTTAGGATTAACTTGATATCTTGCACAAATACATGTTGCAAACATTATATCAGGTCTACTAACTCTTAAATAAAGTGTAATAACAAAGAATCTGTCTGTGAACCATGAGTTGAGTGGACATACATCACAAGAACTTGTTCAGATAATCTTCACCTTGATGCTCTGGTGAAGAAATCATCTATAGATTGAGGAGCTAGAAATGAATACCAACCAGAAATATTTGTTCCAAAAATAGAACTCGAAACCACCAAGAGTAACTCTGAGAGCCCCGATGTGAGATCAAAGGATGAAAATTAGACTTGGTAGTTCTTTGATAATTGACAGGATATCAACAGCCTATCTCTGGTTGGAAGTGCTAGTTCTGAATTGACAGGATAATTGACAAGAAATTTCTGATGAAGTGCTAGTTCTGAATTGTGCTTCTTGGTTCTTTGATGTTCAAAAGCATTACTGGTTAAGAGCTGGTCCAGAACTAAGATGAACTTAAGTCGTGGCTAAATTAAACTTCAACGAACAGAATTATGAAGTTTGACGTGATATAGAACAAGCCACATTACCTCTCATCAACACATAAGATATAAAACCAGCAAAGAAAATTTCTGTCCAGCAGCATTGCATTGACTTCTATGCTGCTTCTGGTCATGAAATACTTGGAGTTTGTGAAAACAAAAAACATGAACATTGTAGATCCGTGTGTTAGCTTTCCATAGAAACTGGATTAATCTTCTTTGGAGTTCGAACGGATGATATATGATCGTTTCCGTACAGTCGCGTAGATCTGTTCAGCAACTTCTGGTTTTACTTGTAAGCTTCTAATTGTGTGAGTCTTCTAGGCTACGGCATGTAAAAATCCAGAAGCTCTAGTCCGTAATTCCAGAAGTCTCTGGTCCAGAAGCTCTGGTCCTTTACTCCATAAGCTCTGGTCCTTCTAACAAGAATCAAATCTAACTCGATGCGTAACAGCTTTGTTTCAGCACACTACCTTCAAGTTCAACGATTTACTGGGCCTTCTACAGATCGAATCACTGAAAACTCAAAACATGAAACTTTTAGATCCTTCTATTTTCTATCCATGGCCTTTTGAATCGCTTGAATTGGTGATGGTATGAGAGAGATATGATCGATATAGCACAACATCGCAAATCTGTCAGCATCCTAATTTTTAATTCAATCGCCATAAAAATTGATCTCGACGTGCATAACCAAATTACAATCAAGGTGATGATTTCAAACATTGGTTCTTGACATCCAAAATGACTCTTCATGACGCTATTTTAAGAAACCAAGTCTCTCATAAACATTTTATCAAACACCTTGTGTGCATAAGCAATTTTTACCCAATTGGCAATGAATTTTCTACCAAAAAACCATCCACATTTCAGATCTAATGATAATAACTTTGTAGAATCGAATATTAATGAAATCAAAATTGAATTTGAAAATAAATAAATTCAAACACAGATTTGAATGATATTTTCCAGAACAATTCGAAAACAAGGTATAAAAAGATGAATATTATAGATGAAGAAATGAGATGAAATAAACTGGATTCAATGAGATAAAATCAACAAATTGGATCGTTTGATTTGAGTAAATCAATAGGCTCTGATACCAATTGTAGGAACCCAGATCTCATATTGAATCAATGATCTAAACAAAATATGTAAAACGGAAGCAATTATAAATCAAACAATTTATAAATGGAAGAACGATTAATCAAAATGAAGAACAATATGAAGATAGAAGCGTAGTCATATGATTAATCATGATCATATATCTTATATGATTGGAATGAGGGTATTTGGAGATGGAGAATTTCAAAGAAACAATCTCACATTCACAATTACAAATAGGGTACAAGATTTCTATTTATAGCCTAAAACAAGGAAAGTCAAATGACACGTCATAAGGAAATTCTAACAAATCCTGTTAGACGGTTATCCACGTCATCTAGCATGCGAAAGAATGTGTCACTGTTAAAGCATCCTCCAATATAAAGGCTCCACGTGTAAATGATGTAACCGTTCCTTGTTGAGTTGTCGGGCTATGATGAGAAGAACAACCAGACAGAGAGGAAAGAAGCTCTGTCAATACATACAGAAGCTTCTGTGATCTTCTGACCTTTAGACTTCTAAAGTCTTCTTCTGGACTCTCTTCATAACTTCTGAAGTCTCTTCTTCTAAACAATCTCTGATCATCCATACTTGAATCACAGGTTTTTTTTTTTACACTTTCGACAAATAAATTAGGGCTAACATAAGTAAAGTAAAGTAATGTAGAGAACCAATAATGCCTCTGTACTTCTTTTGATCCACAGATTTATCATTCAAATCTGGGTCAAGTTTAGTAGCAGTAGCCAATGGAGTTTGAATACTTGAACAATCAGACATATTATACTTCTTAAGTAAGTTAGAAACATACTTAGATTGATTGATGAATATGCCAGTGGGAAGTTGTTTCACTTGTAAACCTAGAAAGAAACTCAACTCACACGTCATACTCATTTCAAACTCAGTTTGCATGATAGTCTCAATAGGAGCACATTGAATTCCCCCAATTTCAGTGATGTTAGGGTTTGAAGTAGGGTTCAATGGACCAATATTAGTGTTGCCCTTAGTAGCTGTATCTTCTAGTGTAGGATCAAGTGGCAGGTTTACCTAAAGAGTTCCGATCATCATAGTTTTTGTCACAATTTTGAAAGATCCATCATTTGTGGAATTATCACTACTTAAACAGGACTTGGAAGTTTGATTTGCGGGATTGACGTTGAAAGTAGACATTGTAAGAGAAAGTGAAAATTTGAAGTTCAATGAAGTTCAAACGGTTCAGAGAAAAGGTTTCGGAGGGAAATTGCAGGAAAAATGGAGAAGATGATGAAGTTTTTGTATAAATGAATCGGATGAGCGACGTGAGACACGTGGCAGAAAAAGACTCAAAAAGTAATCACGTTTAGTAGCATAATTATGAATGACAATGGTTAATCTTGATTACTGAAACGTTTTACGACGTGTTTAAGGCTTCATAAATGAAAATATAACACGTGACACACGCGCGGAGGAATTCATCTTCTGATTTGGAAGTTTAGAACTTCTGAGGAACAGTTCAAAAATTATGTGAAAGAATGCGAAAGTTCTGAGAAAGAGTTCAGAAATTCTGAGAAAAAGTTCAGAAATTCTGAGAAAAGGTTCAGAACTTGTGTGAAAAGTTCAGAACTTGTGATAGAAGGATTGAAATCATTGAAAAAAAAAATTAAAGTACTAACTTCTGAATTTAGAAAATGGTTTGTGAATTCAGAAGTAGTTTGAACAATGAAAATTTTTGATCACTAATAGAAGTTTGTTCATACTTCTAAGTGATTTAGCTTAGAGAAAAATGCAGCACCTGTTTCAGATCTATGACATAAGTCATTAGTAATGATGAACCATTAGCAATGGAGATGAAAGATGTATAATAAGACTTCCCCTTGAATCATGCAAGAATCAGAGGAAAACAAAAATTTTAAAAACTCCCCCTTTAAACAATGCTTATATAGAAATGAAAAATATTGTAAAAGATCAAATACAAATTGTCACACCCCGCTAAAGCGGAAACACGAGGTACGACAGTTCTAGGTTTCACAACAATAGGAATATAAACACCAACCACATATATATAATTAAATCATAGAAGTTTAAACTTTATAAGTTTACAACCCGACTACTTGAACTTTAACAACAAATTACATCAATTTGGATATATAAAATGTCTTGATTGGTGTTCCACAAAAACAAGCTAAGCTTGATCGGTTACCTTCTTATTTTCCTGTAAAGCATGTTAAAACAGAAGGGTCAACTACAAAGAGTTGGTGAGTTCACAGGTTTTCAAATGCACAAAACATTTTATATGCAAGGTATAAAAATAGCGAATCGAATGTCCGCATCATCTTTAATATTTTAAAGTTTTGTGAGCAAAAATAAAAAATTACCATTACACATGATATATAAATATTGAGCCACTACTAAGCCTACTCGACATTCTACGCCCCACGAACTACCTCAGCGGTGGACCTAAAGTCCACATGGGTAGAGCATTCTTAATTGATAAAGTGCACCCCTACTTGCCAGTTAGGTGGGTATGTCAGCCAAATAGCGCTATCCACAAATATCATCGGCTCGTTTAGAGTTATTAGTAGTGTACCATGGGGACTTTTACATAACTCAACATATCATTTTGTGTAATATAAATTTGCTCATCATAATGATTTATATGCTTTTCATTAATCAATATAAATCAATTCAATTTCCTTTAAAACAACATGCTTTACACCCCAAAACGTATAAACATTTAAAAAGTGGGGACGTGAATACTCACCTTATAGCAAAAGCTTCCAAATAGATACACGAGACGTCCGCTAGACGGCCTAACGCTTTCCTAACAAAGCAAAGTACCCAAAAGATCAATTATATGTCTAACGATTACTATGAAAGTGCTTATAAGTCCTTATATGTCCAACTTGGTCTACTATTATCCCGTTATAGATAATGCACATATGCTCTTTATTATGATATAAATTATTCCGAAAAGTAATGTTATAATCCTTCAAATGATCAAAGTTCATGAAATCAACAATTCCAGAATGTTCACTTTTGGACAGAAACTAATGGTGCTAAAGATGATCAAATTACAGTGACATCCAAAATGAAATAGTTTCTCATCTTTTTATATGTGTACATTACTGAGTTAAGGTCATTGTGACTAAATTTAATGCAATTTGGACATGTGATAATGGTTCAAATAATTTATACAAAACAATGTATCACAGCAACAAGGACAGATTACACCCTGTTGGTAAAACAACCATTTGAGATGTTCTACTAAATGTTTTTCCGAAATTCTAGTTGGATCATAAACAAAACACATAAAGGAAACTTTTAAGAAAAGAATCACTCATTTTGAATGAGTTATGAGGAAGATATGGCACCACAAAGTTGCATGCACACATCTGTCATTAGTTGACAGATTGCACACTTAACTTTAATAAATTGGTTAATGCCTTCAAACTTCATATTTTTTAATGAAACCGGATTCATATGAACCCTAACTCATAAAGAAAACTCCAGAAGAAGAATTATGCATTATGGATAAATATTCAAAGAGATAATAACATGCAAAGTAGGGTTTACCTACTGGTGGCTTTACAGTTTGCACACCTAAAATGTTTTAGGTGTTTGGAGGGTCAAAACTCCATATTTTCATGTGATTTCACTTGCAATCAGAAGATAACTCCTAAAAATAACTCTCAAAAGAAAAATCATCATTTTTGATTGGGTTTTGAAAGAGATATGGCCATTTGAACCTGCATGCACAAATCTGTCAGCTTTAGACAGATTGCACACTTATTTTGTTTTGATTAATTAAAATCCCAAATCACCACATATTTGAGTGAAACGAGTGGCGCTTGAAAGGTAACTCTTTCAAATAAATTCAAGAAGAAAAATCAAGTAATTTAGATAAATATTCAAAGAGTTATGGTCGTTCAAAGTAGGGATTACCTATTGTTGAACTTCCAGATACACATCAAATTTGTTATGAGCATTTGGGGGGTCAAAACTCAACGTTTTTTAGTGAGACCAATTGGATTAGAACCCCAACTCACCAAATAAACCTTTAGAAAGAAGATTCATGATATTTGAACATATTATTTGCAAGAATTGGACGATTTTTGCACATGCAATAAATCTGTCAGCACCAAAAATCATCATTGTTGTTCAAAAACACATAAAATCATGGTTTTTACCTATTTTCTTGAGTTTTATTGTTTGGGTCATAGATTAGCACCACTATATGAACATTTTTACATGTTTTTGGTGTATAATCTCTCCATAAACTCAGAAAATTTCAAAGGTTAGAAGAAGAAGACTTAAAATGCAAGAACAAGTGGGTTTTTCACCCAAAAATGGTAAGAAAATGAAGAAGATGATGTTATAACTTACTTGGATGATGAAGGAGACTCAAAATCTTCAAAAATCTTGTTAAAATGTTGGATTTGTTGCTGAATGTTGGCTGGAACTTAAAGGAGAAATGAGGGTTTCTGAAGATGTCCCTTGAGTTTTAGAGAGAGAGAAGAGAGAAATTTAAAATTTTCAACATGCAAAAAGGAGAATTAATGGAAAGAAAATGTAATATGTGGGGAGATAGGGGAGGCCAGCCATACTAATGGCCCCACTCCAAACAAGAATTTAAAAAAAAAAAAAACTCAAGCCCAAAACCAATAAAAATGTCATTTTTCTCAATTTTGACATTTTTTTCCTCAAAATGTAAATACAAAAGTGATTAATTTCTATAAAAATAAAAGTTTTATATTTTAAATACTAAAAATATATATTTTATATTAATTGGGTATAAATTAGAGCATTTGGCAATACATAGGACGTTTCACCCAGTTACGGGTCGGAACCGGACTTTCAAAGCAGCTGCCGGAAACTCTAGAAATTTTTCGGCCATTCTAAGCCAACTAACTTCTATTCTTATATTTAATCTATATTAACACTAATAAAGTTAATAGGAACTAACCCGGAAGCTCGAATTTTGACAGTTGTCACACAAATATTTCAGAATTAAAATATTACCAGCTGAATTATTAAATTCAGACTTCTGAGAATCAAATATCAGAATTTCTGAAGTTTGATTTTCAGAGTTCTGAATGAAATATGTTCGGAGGTGAAAATTTTAAGACTACTTCTTAAGTAAATGAATTTTGCAGAAAGATTCATCATGCCTAATTTGCTTACTAAAAAATTAAATCCTTTCTCATCAAGAGCCTTAGTAAACAAATTAGCCAATTGATAATTTGTCTGAACAAAAAACATTTCTATATGTTTGGTTTTTGAGTGTTGGACAGGATTGGTTGTGATGGCTATGGCACTTTTGGAATCAAATACAGTGGGATTTTCTTGAATGTATGGCCCCTTGAGTTGAGTCTGCATCCAGATCACTTGTAAGCAACAAATTGCAACTGCTACATATTCAACTTCCGCAGTAGAACTGGATGCATAATTCTACTTTTTGGAAGACCGGCTTACAAGTCTATCACCTAAAAATTGACATGATCCAGATGTGTTTTTCCTATCTAACTTACTACCACCATGATATGTATCTGTGAAAGCTGTTAGTTCAAAACCAGAATTCTTAGGATACCAAAATCCCAATGAAGGAGAACCTTTGAGATATCTAAGAATTCGTTTAGCAACAAGAAGATGGGATTCCTTAGGATTAGCTTGATATCTAGCACAAATACATGTTGCAAACATTATATCAGGTCTACTAACTGTTAACTTGCAGGAACCCAGATTTCATATTGAATAAATGATCTAAACAAAATATGTAAAGCGGAAGCAATTATAAATCAAACAGTTTATAAATGGAAGAACGATTAATTAAAATGAAGTACAATATGAGATAGAAGCATAGTCATATGATTAATCGTGATCATATATCTAACATGATTGGAATGAGAGTATTTGGAAATGGAGAGTTTCAAAGAAACAATCTCACATTCACAATTACAAATGGGGAAGGGGATTTCTATTTATATCCTAAAACAAGGAAAGTCAAATGACTAGCCTATTACATGATGACACGTCACAGGGAAATTCTAACAAATCTTGTTAGACGGTTATCCACGTCATTTAGCATGTGAAGAAAAGTGTCACTGTTAAAGCATCCTCCAATATAAAGGCTTCACGTGTAAATGATGTAACCGTTCCTTGCTGAGTTGTCGGGCTATGATGAGAAGAACAACCAGACAGAGAGGACAGAAGCTCTGTCTATACATACAGAAGCTTATGTGGTCTTCTGACCTTCAGACTTCTGAAGTCTTCTTCTGGACTCTCTTCATTACTTCTGAAGTCTTCTCTTTTAAACGATCTCTGATCTTCCATACTTGAATCACAGGT
This sequence comes from Silybum marianum, assembly GCA_036898165.1. Lineage (NCBI taxonomy): Eukaryota > Viridiplantae > Streptophyta > Magnoliopsida > Asterales > Asteraceae > Silybum > Silybum marianum. The sequence goes on along the minus strand of CM072528.1, from coordinate 25,853,458 downwards.
TTTCCTTCTTACACTTTCAACACTAAAATTAGGGCTAACAATCTCCCCCTAAGTGTTAAATGGAAAATAATAAAAGGAAATTTCATTGAAAGTCATTGGCCGTCTTCCCATCGAGCTTTGAAAGCTTGGAGATCCCCTTAGATAAATATGTAGATCCCATTCCAAAATATATGCACACGATTTTATTCAATTCCAAGATATCCTCTATAAGTAGATCAAGAAGAAGCTCTAGCCATATGAAGCTTATCCAGAAGCTCTGGGTGTGTAAACAGAAGCTCTGGATGAAGAAGATTGCTTCTTCTGATCTTCAAGGCATGGAATCTTTTGAGGATGGCCTGGACATAACATATTTCAAGCTCCCCCTCAACATGATGCTCTTATTCGTTGTTTTCAACTTTAAATCAGATTCAATGTGCCATAAACACCACTGATTGCACCAAATACAGCTTTAACTTGTAGAAACTCAACACAACTGTTAGCCTCAGAATCTCAGCCAACCCCATAGTATTGATTCATCCTGTTAGATCCCAAACAATCAAGAATGTAGAAAGATTAAAGAACAGTAACAAGAATTAGCTCACTGAAGTTGTATGTACTATTGATCACTGAACTGTATTACAATATGTGTATCTTTACAAACTTTATCTATCAACGTTAGTTATAACAAACTATCAAACTATCTCTTTATATACAAAATGGAAAGGCTAAAGTTACAGTACAAAAATAACAGACATGTTCAGAACTACTTCTGAACTTCTTCTGAAGTGTCTTCAGAAACCTCTTCAGAACTTCTTCAGAACTTCTGAATCTTTCTTTTCAGAACATAGTCTTCTTTTCAAGATACTTTTGATATCTAACAATCTCCCCCTTAGCTTCAAAAGTTTAAGTCATATTTCCAGAAGTTCAGAATTTCTCTAACATCTTTAAGAATAAGCTTCCTATACTCCAGAATAGATTCAATGATCCTTATCATTTCTTTTGCCAGCTTTCTGTACTTCTCCCATTCTTCATCACTAAGCTATTTCTGTCTTTTGTTTTTCTTCTTTTCCAGTTTATCTCTTATAATCATAAGAGTTCCATTACAGCACTTGTGGAATTCTTTAAATCTTACAAAGAGTAATCTATCAAAGCATTTGCAAACAAAACCTGGAGGCTGAACTACTAGAGTGCTGCTTTTGAGATTTTAAATATTTGGTAAGCTTTGTTTTGGAGCACTCATATGAACTTTTTCTTTCCTAATTACATAAGCCACATGGAAATCTGTCTTGGCTGCCCAAATGAATTCTCTGTACAAACCATCTCTAAGAACTGGTAAAGCTTTTCTGAACTTGGCAATAGAATCATGAAAAGGATATAAACTTCTGTAAACTCTTATCAAATCTCTGAGATAGACATTTTGAAAATCAGCTTCTGTAAAGGTTGAGATTTCACCATCTTTTCTCTCAACAGTGAAGTAAGCCTGCTTGTAATTGTTTTTCTGTTTCAGATCAGCTGTGATTACCTTCATTGTTGGGCTCTCTTTTCTTACCTCACTTACAGGAAGTCTGATTTTTCTGATGATGTCTGAATACCATTGTTTCCATCCATAAGATTTCTGAATCCAACAATCATTATAATTGAACTTTTGTTCATATTCCATGAACATTTCTGGATGAAAGTACTCAAGAAACATTGTTAAAGCATGTTCTTCTATTCTTTGCTCTTGTAATTGTTCAGATTCAGACTTCTGAGGAATAGTAATAACTTCATCTAGAGTGTTTTCAGAAACTTTTTCTTTTCCTTTTTCTGCTTCTTTAACTTCTGAGATTTCCATCTTCTGAGAGAGCTTCTAAATTTCTTCAATGTCTTGTTTCTTTGTACGAATCTGAAAATCATAGACGTTGCTCAGAAGATAATCAACTCTTTTGATTTGGTTTATTCTTGTGTGCCCAACCAAATAAATCTTTCTTACATAGTCTCTGAAAAATATCCTTTCCTTAATCAAGTATATTATTTCTTCTACAACATCAGAAGAAGGAAGATATTGTTCTGCATATTCTATTAACCATTTCAGAGTAGAAGTTGAGTACTTTGGTATGTCTGAAACAATTAATGTCTTTCAAAGATATGCTCCTATCTTATAAGTGAATCCCAAGTCTGGATTTGTGAAAATCATTGTAATTTCCTGTGTTTCTATACTTTCAGGCTCCAAGAGATTGACACATTTTAATATGAATTCTAATGCCAATTGGAAATCATGTTTAATTAGATTTCTGACATAGATTCCTAGAATTCTTCTTATCTCAGAAACAGCTTCAGAATCTTCTCTCTTGACACAGAAATTCAGAACAGTGAGGTTATCCTGCAACCATAATTTGTAAAAATCAAATAATGAAAATTCTGTTAAAGAATCGTCTCTTCTTTCAGCTCCAAACTTTATTATGTACAGATCACCTTCAAAAGCTTTAGATATACACCTGATCTTCTTGATTAAAGTTGAATCATGCAGTTCTTGTACCCCATATCTTTGTACATAAGATCTCACTTTTGAAATGTAATCCTTAGACCATTCATCATTCACATAGACTTCTAAGGTTGCATACCTGAGATTTCTTCTATACATGCTGAGATAAGTATCTCCAGGAAAGATAAGCTGACTTTTTCCAGAGATATCAAAAATCATATCACCTTCATAGACTTGATCAACTATAGGTTCTTCAAGAATAAGAAAATCAATCTGAGGGATATTTATGCAGTTTCTGAATCTTTTATGTGGCTTTTCTACTGCAATCATCAAAATTTCATATGTATAGTCAAAAGCTTCCATATGACTTAAATCAATTTCAATTTCAAACCACTCAGCTGGTTGATTGATGAATTCTTTGAAAATTGTTAGTCTTTCATCCAAGAATCTACACTCCAGGTTCTTTGGATGATTCAAAATAATGTATCTCCGACAATATTGACTAACCAATATATACAAGCTTTCAGAAACTTCAGTTCTTTCAACTATTCTCTGACCTTGAGATTCCCATATAATCAGATCTCTGTTCTCATTTATTTCAACCATTTCTTCATTAACTTCCATCTCTTCATCAAAGAGAATTACATCAGATAAATCACTTGGCTCTCCAATAATGTCTTCAAAAGCAAAATACTCATTCAACATTTCTTCATTTGAGTCAGGAATGATATCTGTGTCTTCAGAACTTAGCTTATTGTCAGAATCCAGAGATACTTTCTGAGTCTCATACCCTTCTTCCATAGTTTCTTCAGAAATAACTTTTTCAACTTCTAGACCTTCATCTTCTGCATGTAAAATATATTCTATTGCTTTAGAAGTTCTATTAGTTTCATCTTTTTCAGTGTTTTGAACTTCTTCCGAAGTTTTCTTAGAAGATCGTTCAGAAGTCTGAACTTGAGCCTCTTCAGAAGATTTTTCAGAATTTTGACCTTGTGGAATATCAACATCTTCAAAGACTTTCTGCCTCTTCTCCCCCTCTTGATTTTCAGGATCATCCTGATCATCAAGACTACGTTTTAAAGTCTTTGCTTGTGAACCACACTCCAATGCAGAAAGACGATTATTCAAGGATACTTGAGAATTCTGAATAGTGGTTAACTGATTCAGAATCTGAGAGATGTCATCCTTAGTTGTAAATTCAGAAACTGCTGGCTGAGTAGAAGAAGAAGAGGTTATTAATGATTGAACTGTTGAAACAACTTGAGAGACTTTTTGAAAGTTGCTGAGATCAGAAGTAGTTGCAAGTTGAAATTCATTTAGCTTATCCACCACTTTCTTCTCCTGTCCATCCAACCTATCCTCCATCACCTTATTGTTTTTATCCGTCAATTCCTTTATGTCCTTCTGAATCTTTGCAAATTCAGAAATACAAAAATCCTTGAATTCTGAGAATTCAGAAGATGTGGATAAAGATACAAGACCAATAAATGGTCCTGTTTTGCAGTCCTTCAGAAGAAGGCTGGCCTGTAGATGCCACAGCATCATGAATCACTTGTGATTCTGTGAATGAAGCTTTGGTGATGTTCACTCCACCAGGGCTTCCACACAATCCTTGATACCATGTAATAGGTATATCTATAGTTGTTGTGGCAAGGTGACTAACACTTTGCTTGTGGACATCTGAAAGATGTGTGCTTGTGTGCATAAAATCCACATTAAGTGGTTCAGAAGGCCCAAAGTTGAGTGGACTCTCAGACTCAGAGTGATCAAAACTGTGAAGGGGGACTTATGTCCTTCTTTTTCAACAATAGGTTCTTCCAAGTGGGAACCTATAGATAATCCTCCCATTTGCTGAAGCTTGATCTAAACTTGAGCTCTTCCCAGATAGGCAGGTATTCAGAATGGAAAACAAGCAATACCAAATTTGAGGTAAACATTTTCTTCTAAAAGAGCTCAAAGCACTAAGGTTTTCAGAGTAACCCAAGCTCATAAAATCTAAGATCATCTCTGATGAGGATGGAATTGAGTCATAACAGGTTTTCCCAAGAACCTCATCTGGTTTTGGCAAATAGTGAAGGCTCCTAATATCATCCACATATATACAAACTTTGTAGGCATGAACATAAGAGACAATTTCATCATCAGTTTCATCTACCTCAGCATAATGCCAGAATTGTTGAAGATAAGAAGCAGGGACAGAGAATTTCCTTGAAAGGAGAGTGCGCAGGGGATGTTTCTTCAGAATTTTAATCAACATTACTTGATCATCAATGAAGTCTTTGGATTTGAAGTTCAGTGCACAGTTATTTCTTTTGATGTCAAGTAATTTCTCAGCAGGTACATAGAGTTTGGACAGGTCACCACTTTCGGCGAGTACGGGATTCACTTTCAGCAACATTTGATTCAGAAACAATATCAATGGGTGTATTTTGTGTTTCCCCAATTTTAGCAGTTGTCGGGTTAGGGTTAGGGTTAATGATAGGGTTTGAAGGTCCGGCTTGATGAGTTGCAGTTGTGGCTGTGTCTTGAAGCATTTGATCATCATTTAGTGGGATTTCCAGTGATCCAACCATCAATTTTTGAGGCACAATCTTGAACGAACCATCACTTGATGATCCATTGTTATCATTGGACCTCGAGGAAGTAGAAATCATGGTATTTGAAGTAGACATGATGTTGGAAAAACACGGATTGGTAACAGAAAGAGGATCAATAAACACAGAAAGATTTCTCAGAGAAAAATTGCTAAAAGAATGAGGATGATGAAGAATCCATTGATTTATATGACCGGATAAGCGTTGAAGAACACGTGGCTAAAAAGTAAATGTGATTAGAGTAGTAATCATCATTTATTTGAAGAAATGAACCGTTTAATGGTCGTGTTTAAGAGAGATCCAATGAAATTAAAACACGTGGCACACGCTTAAGTGAAAAATCAACGGGAAGTTTAGTTCTGAGAACAAGTTCAAAAACTTCAGAAGTTGTTCAGAACTTCTGAGAAAAAGTTCAGAAGTCTGAAAGAAAGAATTCAGAAGAACCGCAGAATTTTTAAGTGGAGTTCAGAACTAAACTTGGGTCATCTTAGAAGACCAAAAATCATTTAAAAATATAAACTTCTGAAAAATATAAAACATTTTGAGAATTCAGAAGTAGATTTGAACAAATGGAAAACTGATTTTATCTAAGGAAGCTTGTTCATACTTCTTAGATATAAAGTACAAGACTTTATTTCACCAATGCAGAGTTGTTATGTAGGAAAGAGTAGTAGAGAAATTTGAAATTAATACCACTCCCCCTTGAATCACTAGCAATTATGATTCTCCCCCTTAATTATTGCAACTTTATCAAAGAATCAATCAAATATTAGTGAAATGAGAAAAAAAATGTGAAAAGTATTAAAATACAATCAACCTAGATACGGAAGAGATATACTTCTGAGTTTGAAAAGAAGCAAAAATCTGAATGTTAAACTTCAGAATATACAAAGTAATTCTGAAGAGCAAAGTATTCAGAATTTGATATAAAAAACCTCTGAATGTAACTTCTAGAGTATAGGTGATGTATAATACTTACATAGACATGTTCATCATGCCCAATTTACTTACCAAGAAGTTAAATCGTTTTTCATCAAGTGCTTTGGTAAATAAATCAGCCTAGCGATAATCTGTCTGAACAAAAAACATTTCAATATTACCTTTTTCCACATGATCTTTGATAAAATGATATCTTACATCAATGTGCTTGGTTTTTGAATGCTGGACAGGATTGGCAGTGATGGCTATGGCACTCTTTGAATCACAATACAAAGGAATCTTTTTGAAAGTGTAACCATAGTCTTTTAGTTGAATTTGCATCCAGATCACTTGTGAGCAACATATTGCAGCTGCTACATACTCAGCTTCTGCTGTAGAAGTAGAAACACAATTTTGTTTCTTTGAAGACCAGCTGACTAGTCTATCACCCAGAAACTGACATGATCCAGAAGTGCTTTTCCTGTCTAATTTGCAACCACCATGATCCGCATACCGTAAATCTTTGTTAGTTCAAAACTAGAATCCTTAGAATACCAAAGTCCCAATGAAGGAGAACCTTTTAGGTATCTAAGTATTCTTTTTGCAGCTAGAAGTTGTGATTCCTTAGGATTAGCTTGATATCTTGCACAAATACATGTAGCAAACATTATATCTGGTCTACTAGCAGTTAAGTAAAGCAAAGATCCAATTATGCCTCTGTACTTTTTCTGATCAACATATTTTCCATTTAGATCAGGTTCTAACTTAGTGGCAGTGGCCATTGGAGTTTGAATACTTGAACAATCAGTCATGTCAAACTTCTTAAGTAAGTCAGAGACATACTTAGATTGATTAATGAATATGCCAGTGGGAAGTTGTTTAACTTGAAGACCAAGGAAAAATGTCAACTCTCCCATCATACTCATTTCAAATTCTGTTTGCATGATTTTCTCAAAATTTCTACAAAATTTTGGATTAGTAGAAGCAAAGATAATATCATCTACATAGATTTGTATCAAAATTATATCATCACCCTCCTTTTTCAGAAATAAAGTTGTATCAACAGTACCTCTTTTGAAATTAGAATTCAGAAGAAAAGTTGTAAGAGTATCATACCATGCTCTTGGTGCTTGTTTAAGTCCATATAAGGCTTTGTCTAATATGTAAACATGATCTGGGAATTGTTTGCTTACAAAGCCTTTTGGTTGTTCAACATACACTTCTTCATGTAAAATACCATTCAGAAATGCACATTTTACATCCATTTGAAATACCTTCATGTTTTTATGAGCAACATAGGCAAGAAAAATTATGATGACCTCTAATCTGGCAACAGGAGCAAAGGTTTCATCATAATCAATTCCTTCTTGTTGACAATACCCCTTAGCTACAAGTCTTGCCTTGTTTCTTACAACAATTCCATTTTCATCATTTTTATTTCTGAACACCCATTTTGTGCCAATGACAGATTTACCTTTTGGCTTTGGTATCAATCTCCAGACTTTGTTTCTTTCAAATTGATTTAACTCATCCTACATGGCTAAAATCCAGTCTGGATCTTGAAGTGCTTCATATGGATTTTTGGGTTCTATACTGCTTAAAAAATTAACATACAGACACTCATTTGCTGTTGCAGATCTTGTTTGAACACCTTTTGATGCATCTCCAATTATTTGATGAACTGGATGACTAGATGTCCATTTGGTCACATTTGGCAATGGTTCAACAGATGAAACATTATTCAGAGAATCATAATCATCAGTAATTGCTTGAGTTTCAGTATCATGATTGATAGCTGGATGTAAATATGAAGACTCCCCCTCAAATGGAAAAATCTGAATTGGTTCAGAACTGTGAGGTTCATGGTCAGAAATAGTTTGAATTGGTTCAGAAACAACTTGAATTGGTTCAGAAACAACTTGAATTGGATCAGAAGTTGCATTTTTAGAAGTTGAAAGTTCTGAATTTGAGGTAGAGAGTTGTGGTGCTGATGTATTTGAAATTTGTATTTCTGAAATGTCTTGATCATTTGTAGTTCTGAGTAGAGAAGGATTTTGATAATCTGTAGAGACATTTACAGAAATATCAAATAAGTCTTGACATAAATTGTCTAAATTGGATTTAAGTAAAGTTTGAGATGCAGAAGTAGAGTTTGTCTGATTATGTTCCGAGTCCAAACTTTCAGAAGTTGGTTTATGTGCAAGTTCTGAACTGTTTTGTTCAGAAGTTATTGTTGGCTCATGAAATCTGACATTTGTAGTCTCAATGATTCTTTGAGTTCCTTTAATGAGTACTCTATAAGCTTTGGATCTTTGAGAATAGCCAACAAAGATACCAGCTACACCTTTTGGTGCAAATTTGTCAAGATGTGGAGTATCATTTTTTAGAAAATACCTGCAACCAAAGATTTTAAAATAATCAATAGAGGGTTTTCTTTGTTTTAACAATTCATAAGGAGTTTTAAGAAATTTTATGTTTAGAATGGTTCTGTTTTGAGTAAAACATGCAGTAGCAATTGCTTCTACCCAAAGAGACAGAGGAAGTTCTGAATATGCAAGCATGGTTCTTGCAGCCTCTACCAAAGTTCTATTTTTTCTTTTAACTACCCCATTTTGTTGAGGAGTTCTTGCAGCGGAAAACTTATGTGAAATACCAACAGATTCCAAAAAATTCTGAAGTGTAGAATTAGTAAATTCTGTTCCATTGTCACTTCTGATCTTTTGAATTGGGAGTTGAAGAAGAACTTGAATTTTCTCCAGAAAGGGTATCAGTCTTTCAGAAGTATCAGATTTGAGTCTCAAAAATTCAATCCATGTATATCGTGTATATTCATCTACTATAACAAGAATGTATTTCTTTCCCCCCATGCTTTGAGTTTTCATTGGGCCACACAAATCCATATGTAGCATTTCAAGTGGAGCTTTGCATGAAGATAGCATTTTCAGAGGATGAGAACTTCTTTTGATCTTCCCTAGTTCACATGCAGAACAAAGAGAGTTCTTTTCAAATCTGATCTTTGGTAGTCCTCTTACAGATTGATGTTTTCCTAGTTCAGAAATGGCTTTGAAGTTCAGATGTGACATTCTTCTGTGCCAAAGCCAACTATCATTTTTCATTGATGTAGACATATAACATACACCTTGTAGTTGACCAGTTACAGTGAATGTTGCTGTGTAGATATCTCCATCTCTATAAGCAGTTAATTCATTTTTGTTTGTTGTACTCAGAACATGACAATAATCTATGTCAAAATTAACCTTCCAGTATTTGTCACAGAATTGAATAATACTGAAAAGATTATGTCTTAGTCCCTCAACATAGAAAACTTTCATTACTTTCACATCTCCTTTAATGAAAGTGCCATATCCCTTTGCATTGTTTCCAAAACTAACTGTTCCTCCATATTTTTCATGATAATCAGTTAGTAGTTCTTTGAAAGGTGTCATGTGTCTTGAACATCCAGAATCTAAGACCCACACATGACATATCTGCAAAAGAGATTATTGAGTTTTAGGTACCCATTTCAGAATGGGTCCTTTGTGATTAGTAATAAAATTTGAAGTTCTGAACTTTTTCTTCAGATGTTTCAACTCAGAAGTTTGTTCAGAACTTTGAGATTTATCTTTATTTCTATTTCTTTGTTTAATTGAATTTGTCAATGTAGCTAAACATTTCTGAATAGATTTCATCAAATTTATCTTGTTTGTTTTGGAGTTAAGAAGAAAATTATGATGACCACAATTAATACAGTGAATATGATTCTTTAATGTATTTACAACAGTATTAGACATATAAGAATCAATAACATTTGATTTTTCAACAAAAATTCGTTTATTCACTTTCTTTGTTTTAGGTACATCATTCTTCTGAAAAAATTAAAAACTCTCTAATTTGTCAATCTTTGGCAGTCTTTCATCTTTCTTTCTCCATACTAAAGTGGATAGCTCTGTAAAAGATAAGAAATGAGGATTAGTATAAGAAATTCTTTTGTTCACTTTAGGTTTATCTTCAGATTTTGTGTTAATTTTCTGAACTTCAGAGAGAGATTTTGAGGATTGTCCTTATTCAAAAAATTTAACTCTGGTGTTAAAGTGAGAAGATGTTACTGAACATGGTGTTGAATTTGATGATATGTTTCTATTAGTAGGAGAAAAATCTGAATTCTGATATTCTGGTTTTAAAAACACAGGACCAAACAATTCTGAAGGTATCTTTAAAACTTCAGATTTTAATTTTTCTCCTTCAGTCATACATGATTGAGATTTATAAACCAAATAGCCATTTTTGTCAATGACTTGCACCATTTGATCATCATCATCTTCTGAATCAGAAGCATTTATTAGATCTGAAAACTTATTATGAGTCATACTTGTTGCAAAAATATTTGAATTTTTTGTTGTTGTAGACTCATTATCAGAATTATCAAAAAATATATTGGGATTCTCATCAATATCTTATGAGGATTCAACATCTGAGAATTCATCATATTTTTCTTCATGTTCTGATTTATTATCAGAAGTATCTTCTGAAATGTTTTCACAATTGGATTCAGAAGTAACTACAGAAACAATTTCAGACTTAACAATTACTTCTGATTTTTCTTCAGAAATAATATTTGATTCAGAAGATTTACAAATATTTGGAATTATATTCATTTCTTCTGTTTCAGAGATACTTTCTGGTTCACCAGTTTTAAGAGGTGTTTCTTCTGAAAACAAAGTCTCTGATTTTATAAAATGAATTCTTTCAGGCAAAGAATGGTTACAGGTTTGGAAATGATGCCAGTATTTGAATCATTGAAAATTTTCATTTTAGAATAATCATACAAGTTTGCAGGTGCCTTTTTTAAAATTTGACTGTCATTATATCCTAAGCCTGCTTTTATATTGTAAAATTTTGAGTTCTGAGCCTGACTAGTTAAAATATTCAGAGTTTGTTCAGTTTGTCCTCTTTTAAAATTTAAATCTTCCAATTCCTTAATCTTTTTTTAAAGATCAAGTCTCTCTTGATTCAGAAAATTCATCTTAACATTTAGAATTTCCTTTTCAGATATTTCATTTAGAACTTCTTTTTGTAAACTATCCATTTTTTCTTTTAAAACAAGTTTTTCTTCAGAAATTTTTTCAAGAATCTGTTCAGCTGCTTGACAATTTTCTTTATATATTTGACTTTCAGCTCTGAATTGATTGACCAAAATTCTTTCACCTTTAATTCTGTTTCTGAGTGTTTCAAATTCAGAAAACATATTTTGAAATTGATTTGTCATTTCTGAATCTTTAGTATTAATTTCAGAATTATGTTCAGAATTTTGTTCAGAGGATGAAGAAAATACCTCAGTGTCTTGTTTGTTCTTTTCTGGATCCATTTGACACATGTAGCAATTTGTTGCATAGTGAGCAACTTCTTCATCATCATCTCCATCACTCCAATTTAACCAGTCTTCTTCATACTTGGTTACTAGAGCAGGATTAAGCTCCTTTTTCTTTGCTAATAGATGCTTCTTCTCATAATAACCTGAATTTTTTACTTTTGGCATCTTGTATTGTCTAGCATAATGTCCAGGATTTCCACAGTTGAAGCATCTTGCTGGTTCAGATGTTTCAGATTGACCAGCCTCTTGACCCTTCTTAGGTCCAACTTCAGATCTAGGTTTATTCTGATATTTTTGATTGTATCTTTGTTTGAATTGCCTTGTCATGAAAGCAATATTATCAGAAATCCTTTTAAGCTCTTCATCTGATTCATCCCCATCACATACTGTTATCTCTGGGATCTCACAAACTTTCTTGGTAGCTATGGTCAAAGAATTATTGTAGTTCTTGCTCAGAAGGGCAACTGTTTCTTGTGTCTTCTTTTGTTCATATTGTCTAACTTTGATCTTGTCCTCCTGTTGGAACAAGATGCCATAGACATCATGAATTGTCTTTCTAGACAAGTTCCTAGTTACCATATTATCTGAAAAATTTGACCATTCATTTCCCAGATTGTTCAGAAATTTGTTGTTTATCTCAGAATTTGATTTTTGAACACCATTTCTTCTAAGATCATTCAGAATGTTATTGAATCTATGATATGTATCAGTGATAGATTCGTTTTCTTTGTATCTGAAATTTTCATATGTTCCTACACAGATATTTAATCTTTGTGCTTGAGCCTTTGTACTTCCTTGCATCTGAGCTTCTACTTCATCCCACATGGCTTTTGCTGAAGTTAAACTATTAACCCTATTGAATATCTCATTTGGAATTGCCATGGTGAGTAAAGTTAATGCTCTACTATCAACTTTCATTTGAGCCTTTTCAGCTGGATTATACATTCCAGGACTCTTCTTGATTCTTGATGCAGGGATTTCAGGGGTAGATTCGGTTAAGGAGGCTATTTGGAATCTCAACAAATACCTCTAGTGGGCCATTTGTGATAGATTGCATTAAGGATTCATCTATGTTATCCAAAAATTGAATCATTCTGATTCTCCATTGATGATATTCTCCCAAGAAGAGAGTTGGTGGTTTCGTTTCAGATCCGATTGAGACTATTTCTTTAGACATCTTTGATTGTTAGTAGATCGAGAATTCACCTGTGTTGAATTTAAAATTTGTAGATCAAGAACACCAAGAACTGTCAGATCTGACAAGTTCTTTTACAAATCTTCTTCAAGAACAGATGAATTGGCTCTGATACCAATTGTTAGGACCCAAACAATCAAGATATGAAAAGATTATGACAGGAATGATAATAGCCAAATGTAATATGTATTGATTGAATGTATTGTATAAAGAATATATCTTTGCAAGGTAAATGAAAACATTAGTTGTAACAATCTAACTAACTATCTATTTATACATACAATAGAAAGACTAAAGTGACAAGACATTCATAACAGAAAAGTTCAGAATGGGTTCTGAACTCCTTCAGAACTTCTTCAGATGTATCTTCAGAACTTCTTCAGAATCTCTTCAGAAGTGTCTTCAGAACTTCTTCAGATCTTTTTCCCTTTAAGAGCCCAGTACCTTTTGAAGCTATTATGATATCTCTATCATCCCCCTTGAATAAGAAGCTCCCCCTTGAATGATAAGTTCCCTCTTTGCTTCTTGGATTGGCGCCTTTCTGATAAAACTTGGATGGAAAAAAATAAAATGCAACAAAATAACCTAAACCAGAAGCGATCAGAGGTCTCTGAGTGCTTCTGGATGATGTTCAGAGATCTCTGATAACTTCTAAGAGTAAAAATTACATGTTTAGCATTCCCAACTTGCTGATTAAAAAATTAAAACTCTTCTCATCCAGAGCTTTTGTAAAAATGTCAGCCAGTTGGTAATCAGTAGAAACAAAATACATTTCTATTGTACATTTTTCTACATGATCTTTGATAAAGTGATACCTAACATCAATATGCTTTGTTTTGGAGTGCTGAACTGGGTTTTCTGTAATGGCAATTGCACTTTCAAAATCACAGAGAATGGGAATCTTATCATAGATTAGACCGTAGTCTCTGAGTTGGGTTTTCATCCAAATGACTTGGGAACAACAGCTAGCAGCAGCAACATATTCAGCTTCTGCAGTAGATGTTGAAACACAATTTTGTTTCTTGGAAGTCCAGCTGATAAGACTATTACCCAGAAGTTGACAGCTACCAGAGGTGCTTTTTCTGTCCAACTTACAACCTGCATGATCAGAATCTGTGTATGCCATTAAATCAAACCCAGAATTTTTTGGATACCAGAGACCCAATGAAGGAGTTCCCTTTAAGTATCTAAAAATTCTTTTGATAGCAGCCAAATGAGATTCTTTAGGATTAGCTTGATAATGAGCACAAAGACAAGTGGCAAACATAATATCAGGCCTACTTGCTGTCAAATATAGAAGAGAACCTATCATACCTCTGTAAGCGGTGATATCTACAGGTTTTCCACAGGGATCAGGACCTAGTTTCATACTAGGAGAGATAGGTGTTTTCATAGTTGATGAGTTCTGAAAATGAAATTTCTTTAACATGTCAGAGACATATTTTGCTTGATTAATAAAAATACCAGAGGTACTTTGTTTAACCTGGAATCCAAGAAAGAAAGTTAATTCTCTCATCATACTCATTTCAAATTCAGTTTCCATCAACTTAGAAAACAAATCAACTTCTGTTTGATGAGTAGAGCAAAAAGTTATGTCGTCCACATAAATTTGAACAATAGTTAACATACCTTTGCCTCTTTTGATGAAAAGTGTGGTATCAATTTTACCTTTCTCATATCCTTTGCTGATCAGAAATTTGGATAGACGTTCATACCAGGCTCTGGGTGCTTGCTTTAACACATATTGTGCTTTGTCAAGAAGAAAAACATATTCTGGATGTCTTGAATCTTTAAAGCCAGCTGGTTGTTCAACATACACTTCCTCTTTAAGTTTTCCATTTAGAAATGCACATTTAACGTCCATTTGATAGACCTTAAAGTTCTTGTAAGCAGAGAATGCCAGAAAAAGTCTTATCGCCTCCAGTCTTGCAACAGGAGCAAAGGTTTCATCATAATCAATACCTTCTTCTTGACAATATCCTTTTGCCACCAGACGAGCCTTGTTTCTGATCACAATACCATCCTCATCCTTTTTATTTCTAAAAACCCACTTAGTACCAATGGCAACTTTACCTTTTGGTAATGGTACTAAGTTCCAAACTTTGTTACGCTCAAATTGAAGTAATTCTTCCTGCATTGCTTCTACCCAACTAGGTTCAGCTAAGCCTTCATGAACTTTCTTTGCTTCAATTAAGCTTAGAAAGTTAACATAGAAGCTTCATTTGCTGTGGCGGATCGTGTTTTGACACCCTCAGAAGGATCACCAATTATGAGATTTGGAGTATGGGATTTAGTCCATTTCGTCATCCTTGTTTGTGATATTGGTTGAGCTTCAACTTCGGTGTCAGAAGATGAGATAACTTCATCCGGAAATATTGATTCTGATCCTCTTGATGTTAAAGTCTCCCCCTCAGATGATGGAATAGAAGAAGCTTCTGGACAATCAGATGTAACAGGAACAGAGGAATCTGAAGAACTAGGTTCAGAAGAGGGAGGACCGGAGAAAGTTATACCAGAGGTATGAAGAAATTCAGGTATGCTGAAGGAAGAGGTAGTTCCTACAGGTTCTGACACTACTTCTTCGCCCAGAAAATCTTGAAAAAGGGCATCAATCTCGGATTCTCTGGATCCTGAAAGAAAATCAGAAGTAACACTATTAAGTTTGAGTTCTGAAGAAGAATATTCAGAAGTCAGTTGAGTTTGATCGTCAAAATCAACGTTAATGCTCTCCATTACTGTTTTAGTTCTTAGATTAAAAACACGGAAGGCTCTGGAATTTAGAGAATAGCCTAAGAATTTTGCTTCATCTGATTTTGGATCAAACTTGCCAAGTTTGTCTCTGTCATTTAAGAGAAAACACCTGCAGCCAAAAATATGAAAGAATTTGACAGAAGGTTTTCGTTTGTTAATAAGCTCATAAGAGGTTTTGAGATGCCTCTTGACAATTATGGAACGATTCTGAGTAAAACAAGCAGTGGCTACAGCTTCAGCCCAGAAGTGAATTGGGAGTCCGTTTCGCTAGCATTGTTACGCTTCGACCAAGGTTACGTTGCGACGTTCAACGACGTACATGTTGGGGAGTGCGTACGGCGAGAGAAGTTACGAGAAATTCCATTAGCAACAAAGTATGCTTCAAGTTTGGCATTTTTGAATTCAGTACCATTATCGCTTCTCAGCTGTTGAATCTTTTGGTGTAAAAGAACTTGGATTCTGATCATCATATTTTGAAGGACAATAGGAACTTCTGACTTTTGTCGAACAAAAGCAAGCCAAGTATACCTGGAAAATTCATCAATAAGTAACGAGAATATACTTTTACCGTAAAGACTGCGAGTTGCAATTGGACCACGAGAGATCGACGTGTAACAATTGCGAGAGGTCTTATGCAAGAGTGATCACTTTTTGTTTTATGAGATGCTCGTTTGATCTTTCCCATTTCACATGCGGGACGGAGGTGATCTTTTTGAAAATGAACTTCGGAAGTCCAGATACCAAATTATGTTTTACAAGCATCTGAAGATTATCAAAGTTTAAGTGAGACATTTTATGATGCCAGAGCCATGCAACCTCACTCTTTTTGGAAATAAGACATAAGGTTTCCTTACCATCCTTGGAGGTAAAATTCATCATGTATAGATTACCTTTTCTGTCTGCTCTCCAAAGTTCCTCACCTGCCTTAGAAAATAAGTAACAATGTTTTTCATCAAAGACGACAAGTATCTTAGAATCACATAGTTGACTTACACTTAGGAGGTTATGTTTCAAACCAGAAACATGAGCTACTTTAGATAAGGTAATATTACCTTCCTGTAAGGTACCATAGCCCTTAATTTGACCCTTACCATTATCACCAAACGTTACAGCTCCACCACTTTTGTCTTTAAATTGAGAGAGTAAGTTTCGTGAACCAGTCATGTGCCTCGAGCATCCAGAGTCAAGATACCAGATATGCACACGCTGTTTCTGCAATCAAGATCAGAGTTTCTTAGGTACCCATACCATTATGGGTCCTTTAACGTAAGTTTTTGGCTTATCAGCCTTTTGCTTTTGATTTGATTTGACAAAAGGTAAAGATGTATTCTTTGGATTTCTTTTGTCCTTTTTGCTTTGTTTTATTTTTGTTGAAGTACGGATGATTTGCAGTGAAGGAATTTGAAGTTCGTGAGAAAAATTTCTGTAATTTCAAGAACAGAGAAAAACATTCAGAATTCTGAAACATAGAAGATTTTATTGAATTTTCATTGTGATAATGATAATTACAATTATTCTTAGATCTGTCTTTTCTAGTATCAGTTGTTCGAAAGAACTTCCTATCTAGACTAAACGTATGTTTAGAATCTGAAGTATCCTTCAGCGGAGATTTCCTTGGATTTATCTTCTCAGAAGCTTTCGAATTTACTGAAACAGGAACAGATAGATTAGATTTCCATTTACCTTTTTGAACGTAAGAAAGTTTTGGCGGATAAGAGTTAGGAAGTCGGATAGGAATTTTCTTTTTAAGTTTTTCTTCCTTTTCAAGATCAAGACACGATTTAGCTTTCAGACACATTCCTATAAAATCTGAATGTATAAAAACAGGTTTTCGTTGTTCAGAGGGAACAGAGAAAATAGGGATGTTACTTGACTTGCTTTTAGCATCCATTCTAGAAGCTCTTATCTCCAGAGATTCATTTGTAAAGAGAAAAGGAGCGTCTTTTTGTTTTTTATGATCTCTGGAGTTTTAGCATGATTGCAAGTTTGTTCAAGATGAGAGAGATATGTGTCAGAATTGTCAAAGAAATCCTCACTTTGATCATTATTCTCCCATGGATATGTGATTTCTTTTAAATCCTCTCGAGTTTCAGAAAGATTTAAATCAATAAATGAACAAGGAAATATCTCTGGGTTATTCTCTAACTTTTGTTTGTCATTTTCGAGTTTAAGACAATTATCCAGAGTCAAGAAAAGATCTTTTTCAAAACTTAGTCTTAATTCCTCCTCTGCTTGAATAGGAATAACGCATCAGCCTCTGGATTCAATTTTGTAATAACACTTGAACCAAACTTAAAAATATCATCCTTCTTCTGAACTTGATTTAGATTAATATTGGTCTTTTTAGAAGAATATTTAATGTTTTTAAACTTGAGTTTACGTTGATGATGACCATTTTCAGTTTTAGATCTTTTAAAACATGATTGTTCAAAAATGATTGGAAACACAGGCTTCTGTTGTTGTCCTATACAAAAGACAGAGTTTAAACCAGACTTCTTTTCACACGTATAGGGATCTAAATCTTCAAAGCCGATTCCAGATCTTCCTACTTGTGTACTAATTTTCTCATGAACTTTTTGAGCATCCAGATATGTTTTAATCTGGTGCGTTTTGTTTTAAAGTTCAATGTACAAAAATTCTCTTTCTTATTGAAAATAATTTTTAAGTGCTACAGAATTTAATCTGCCACTTTCCTTAACTTGAATTTCCTTATCCTTTTCTTCCAGAAGTTTCTTATAACTCAGTTGCTCTTTTTTTACCAAAACTTCTGTGTCTTTCAAGGTTTTAGAAATTTTTTCTTTTTCTATGTCAAGTTCCAGTTTTTCTTCTGTTAAGATATCCATCTCTCTTTTGTAAATATCTCTTTCCCTTTGTATTGTGGAAAGAGTTTTCTCAATATTTTTCCGTAACTTCTTTTCAATTGTTAACTTTTGCTTAAGTTCTTCAAATTTTTTTGATAAAAGCAAAATTGTATTCTCAAGTTCAGAAGATTCAGAAAGATTACTAACCGGTGATTCAGAAGGTTGTTCTTCTGATTCATTAGTACTTGCCGTTCCATAGAGCATGGCCTCATCACCGCTGGATTCATCTCCAATCCAATTTTCTTTCTCAGCATAGTGAGCTCTTTCAGTAGCATTGTACTTGTATTTATTTTTGTAATATGTTTTGTCTTTTTCCAGAGCCCCTCTGCAATCCTTTGAGTAATGACCCCGTTTGCCACATCTGTAACATACATCTTTCTTTTTCTTAATTTCCTCATCCTTCTTCTCTGCCTCAGTCTTCTCAGGTCTCTGAACCTCTTGTTTAGAAGAGTAGTTGGAGCGATCAGGCCTTCTGTTTCCTTGAAATGCTCTATTTCCAAAACGATTTGTAAACTGTTTGGTAATAAGAGCCAAGGAATCAGCAAATGCCTTTATGTCATCATCCGATTCAGAATCTTCTTCTGGAACAGCTTCTGACATGAATGCCTTGTTCTTCACTCTTCTATCTTTACTTTTCCTTCTGGTAGCTCCCTTTGCTTCAGAGATTAAGGCCAGAGGTCCACCTATGGTTTTTTTCTTTTGTACAACCTCTTTTTCATGAACTTGAAGAGTTCCAAATACATCATGTAGAGACCATTGCTCAAGATCTTGATTAGCTTGTAGTGACATGGATAGATTTGACCATTCCGGATTTAATCTCTTCAAGAATAAGGCATTATTGTCTTCTTTTGATCGAACAATATCACATCGTTTACATAGATTAATCAGATTATTAAATCTATGAAAAGTCTGTTCCAGAGATTAATCTGAATTTGCCTGGAAGCTGTTGTATTCATTCAGCACTTGAGCCCTTCGATTTTTCTTCATTTTAGCACCACCTTCCAGAAGATTTTCTAACTGATCCCATAATTCTTTAGCAGTATCACAGGAATCCAGAGATTGAAAAATCTCATTTGGAATAGCCATGATAAGAAGCGTTTTTGCCTTTTTAGCAAGCTCAACTTTGGCCTTTTCTTCATCATTCCAATTTTCCCTTAGCTTTGGAACATTTCGTGCAGGTATTTCAACACTAATAAGATTCGATCAAAGATTGAAGAACAAAATAACAATGTATTATAACCTGAATTGTGATTACAGATACATGGAATGACGCACAGTAAGTTCTTCAATATCACTATTTCAATCGACAACTTTTACAACTGAGAAAAGATCTATTTATACAAATAGAATAAAGTAAAAGTCAACATCTAAACCTATTACAAACTGACACGTGTAAGTGATGGGAGCGTGTAACAAACTTAGTCGGTTGCAAAAGGTAGACATCCTTGATGTATGTGCCACGTCATATTTTTCATCTTGTGATTCATACTTTCAAAAGTGTAACAGTCAAAACTCCATATTTTCATGTGATTCCCCTTGAAAACAAAAGATAATTCATATATTTGACTCTCAAAGGAAGAATCATCCTTTTTCATTGAGTTTTGGAGGAGATATGGCCATTTGAACATGCATGCACAATTCTGTCAGATTTGGACAGAGTGCACATTCATTTTGTTTTGATTAATTGAAACCTCAAATCACCATATTTTTTAGTGAAACCAGTGGCATTTGAAAGATAACTCATTAAATTAAATCCAAGAAGAAAAATCAATTGATTTGGATGAATATTCAAAAAGTTATGGTCGTCCAAAGTAGGGTTTACCTACTGTTGAACTTCCAGATGCACCTTCATCTTGCTATGAGCATTTGGGGGGTCAAAACTCACTAAATAAACTTTTAGAAGAAGATTTATGATATTTGAAAATATTATTTGCAAGAAATGGACGATTTATGCACATGCATGAAATCTGTCAGCACCAAAAATCACCATTGTTGTTCAAAATCACATAAAATCATGTTTTTCACCTATGTTCTTGAGTTTTATTGTGTGGATCATAGATTACCACCATTGTATAAACATTTTTACATGTTTTGGTGTATAATCTCTCCACAAACTCAGAAATTTCGGGTATTAGAAGAAAGTAGCTAAAAATGTAAGAAAAGTGGGGTTTTCACCCGAAATTTGCAAGAAAAAGATGAAGATGGTGTTGTTACTTACTTGAGTGATGATTGTGGTTCAATGATCTTCTAAAATCTTGTTCAAAGATGATCTTGATGATGAAATGTGGCTGATTTTTTAGAGAGAAAAGGGAAGAGATATTGGTGTCCCTTAGTTTCTAGAGAGAGAGGGGTTTTGAAATTCAAAAGTTGCAAATGAGAAAAAAATACAAAAAAAAAATCATTTTTATATGTGGAAAACATGGGGGGCCGGCCATGGAGATGGGCCCCACCCAAACCCCACCAATTGTTTTTTTTTTAAATTATTTTAGGCCCACCAATTTTGGCCTTTTTCTCAAAGTTGTTAGCCCATTTTGGTTAATTTCTAATAAAAATAAAAGTTTTATAATGAAAATACTAAAACTATATATTTTATATAAATTGGGTATAAATTAGAACATTTGGCACTATATAGGACGTTTTAGACAGTTACGGGTCGAAACCGGAATTTCTAAGCAACTACCGAAAACCCTAGAAATTTTTCCGCCATTCTGAGCCAACTAACTCCTATTATTATAATTAATCTATATTGACACTAATATAAACTTAATAAGAGCTAACCTGGAAGCTCAAATTTGACAGTTGTCACACCATTTGATTTACCAACCCCCCATATAATATTCAGAAATTCTTCATCTTCTCTTCTATTAACCACAAGAGGTCACCATACAACTATATCCCTTATTTCATTTACTTCCTCTTCATCATCAAACATAATGACATCTGACAGATCACCTGTTTCTCCAATCTCTTCTTCAATGGCTAAATACTCATTAAGCATTTCTTCATTTGAATCAGGAATGATATACGTATCATATGTACCAACTTTGTCTTCAAAGTTAAAAGATAAACTTTCAGTTTCATATCCTTCATCTACCTCTTCAGAAGTTACTCTGTCATCAACATTTTCTTCAGAAATAACCACACCAGCTTCATTAATAGGTTCAGAACAAGGAATCTCTTCAAATTCAGGTGCAAAAGATAAAATATCTTCAACTACTTCAGAAACCTTTTCAGCATCAACATCTTTCTGAACATATTCAGAAGATCTTTCAGAAGTTTGTGCTTTTAGCATAAGGATGTCTTCAGAATGAGACACTTTCCTTCTTTTCTCCCCCTCAAGATCATCAGAATCCTGATCATCATGCTTCCTCTTCAAAGTGTCAGCCTGTGGCCTACATTCTAAAGCAGAGATTCTTTGATCCAGAGTTACTTGAGTATTTTGAATAGAAGACAATTGATTCAAAATAAGTTGAATATCATCTTTTGGGGCTAGTTGAGACAAATCTAGTTGTGCAGAAGTAGATAGCAAAGAAGTTCTAAGACTTGCCACTGATGAAACAGCTTCTGAGAAAGATTTTAAAACGGCCTCTTGAAAAATATTTAGATCATTTGTTGAAACATAAACTTTCTTCAAATCACTAAGTTTCTCATCTAATAACTTTTCCTAAATCTCCACCCTATCCTCCAACACCTTGGTTGATTTTTCAGATAACTACTTTATGTCCTTCTGAATCTTTTCAAATTTAGAAGTACAGAAATCTTAGAATTCAGAGAATTCAGAAGACTGGGTAATAGAACCAAGACTAACGGATGATCTTGTTTGCAGTCCTACATAAGTAGGCTGGTCTGTTGATGTCACCACATCATGAATCATTACTGATTCAGTGAATGGGGCTTTAGAGATGTTCACCCCACTAGGACTTCCTTCGAATCCTTGATATCCTGTTATAGGTATATATATTGAAGTTGTTGCAATGTGACACACACTTTGCATTGGTATATCTGAAAGATATGTGCTTGTGAGAAGGAAACCTACATCTTGTGGTTCATTAGGCTTAACAATGAGTGGACTCTCAGACTCTATGTGCTCATATGTGTGAAGGCGGGACATATATCTTTCATGTTCAACATTAGGCTCCTCAATGTGGGGACCCAATGGTAGATTAGCTGCTTTCCCCATATGTGTTAGTGAAACATCCTTCTATTGAGAGATGGGTGAGTGGCTGGGGGGTTAACAAGATTTGCCATGGATTCACTGGCTATTTCAATATTACCCGCCAAAGAATGTGCAGTAATAGATTATGTGGCTGCCCAACTTGTAACGGTTAATGCACATGATAATTTTTACTTTTCATGTGTTCTCCCCTCATCAATTCTTTTTCTCCAAGTTCTACCTTGTCTCTCATTTACATTTTGCCTCTTAGCACTCTGAGGTTGTTCCCCACCTCGAACATCCTCCCATCTCTCACTATTTAGTCTAAACCCCTCACCTTCCTCACCACTCTAGGTCAGAATCAGGGGAAGAGACTACAGGTTTAGGTAGTCCCATTGATTCACAAAACTTATTCAAAAACCTATTTTTAGAACTTACATAAGCAAGAAGTTCTACTAGAAGTGGCACTGTATTTAGAAATCTAAGTTTGGCACTTATGGTCTCAAGTTATCCATAGAAAAGAGTGGAACAAATACCTCATTATCCAGTCTGTTAATGCCTGCAACAGTCTTCATATCTCCTTTGATGAAGATTTGAAAGAATCTTTGGTGTGGAATGTAAGTATAGGTAGATTTCTTTGAAATAGTTGTCTTCAATTCTTCAAAGATGAGAGAAGCATAATCATAATGCTTGTTGTTAGCAATCCCATGGAAAATGATTATGATATTTGTTAAGGCTTGATCCAAACTTGAAATCTTACCAGATAAACAAGTGTTTATAATGGTAAACACGGAATACCAAATTGATGGAAGAAACTTTCTTCTGAATGAACTTAGTGTAGTGAGGTGTTGGTTCCAGATTTCTTCTTCAATGATTAATCAACAATTCAATATCAGAATGTAAGCGGAAGCAATTAATATTGACTAATCAACAGTAATAAGAACAATAGAAGAATTGAAGAACAGATCAAGTTTGAATAACCTGAGGATTGATTACAAGTAATTAGGAATTGTGCGCAAAACTATTCTTCATTAATAATCTTCAAAACCGACAACTTTTACATTAAAGAAAAGATCTATTTATACATAACAGAATGTAAAAGTCAACATCCTAACCTATTACAAACTGACACGTAAGAGATGGGAGCGTGTAACAAACTAATCAGTTGTAGAAGGGTAGACATGCTGGATGTATGAGCCACGTCATGTTCTTCATCTTTATGATTCATACTTTCAATATGTAACAATCTCCCCCTAAGTATGAAATCAGAAGGATGACTTTTATTCAGAGAGGAGCAACTTCAGATACGATCTTTGCAATTTTGTTGATGACCTCTCTGATTGATAATAGGCTGTCAAGTCTTTTGATTGTCTTTTCAAGTACTTCTGGATCGTGTTCATTTGCACTGGTAGATATGTAACATTTTGCAATGTATACAACTTCTGAGGAGTATCGATGTGCATCTTTTATTCTGAAAAAGCTTCTTCTGTCTGGTCTTCTAAAGATGACCCCTTCTTCTGGTTGTAGTAAGAACTTACCAACTCTGAACGAATTTATGTTTTCTAATTCTTCATTTGGTGCAGAGATGGAAAGATTATCGACTTGCCTCTTGTATCTTTACAAAGACTTCATGCATTCAATGATTCTTGAATAGGCAACTTTGTCTTGGCTATCAATACCTCTGGCCACTTGGGCTTTCATAAAGCTTTCCAGAAACAGGAGATCAGAAGGATGAACAGATAATAAATCATTATCACAGAAGTCCCTGGTTTGATTATCGTCTCTGATTACTTCATAGATCGTGTACTAGATCTCTGTATCTTCAAATTGTGAGTGCTTTGTGGCAGAGATCCGTTTGATAGGCACAGAAGTGTAGACATCCTTTCTTGCTTGGGTGTGTGCCATGAGTTTGTCTTTTATTGCATCACATACGTTATAGGCATTAGAGAAATTGGGCAGCATTAAATAAATCTTTTGATCGTTTGGAGCATACATGCTGTTTCTGATAATTCCAAGTTTTGGAAGATCAAGATTTCCCAATCTCTGGGCTGCTTCTTCACGGATAGCCCTTCTCTGTGCTTTTTCTTATTTAGACTTTTCTTTGGCTTCATTTTCTCTTTCTCTCTCTTCTTCTGCTTTTGCCTTTTCTTTTTCAATCCTTTCTTTTTCAAAATCAGCTCGTCTTCTGGCTTCTTCTGCTTCAGAAATAGCTCGGTCTTCTTCTGCTTTAGCTTTTAACTCGGCTTCTCTCCTCTCTTTATTTAGGGTTTCGACTCTAGCTTTTGATGCATCAGCTCATGCCTTGGCATCCTTTTCCTTGGCTATTGCTGCATGAGTAGAAGATGAATATGGCTCTTTCCTTGTATTGCCAATTACTTCTAGAATAAATTTGGCTATTTCTGGGTCTTTTGGAAGAGGCCCAGAGTGAGTGGCTAATGGAGTTGGAGTCAGAGGAGTTTGTGTGTGTGAAGGTTGAGCATAATGAGTTTGCTGCTTGGAAGATGATTGGGTTTTGTCAGAAGTAGATGGAGACTTCGTTGGATTTGAGCTTTCAGCATTGGTAGTGGGTTTGGCTTTCTTGGCTTCTTGTGCGTTTTCCCCCTTCTGAGCATCAGGATCCTGATCCTCAGACCTTTTTCGTTTAAGTTCTGCTTTTCTGCAAGCACGCTCCTCTTTAGCTTTTTTCCTGGCGTTAAATGAATCAGAGAGAGAATTTACCAGACCTGTATGTTGAGAGAGAGAGGTTTCCATAGATGATAGCTTTAAATCCACATTTGAAGTGCTTGCAGTTGTTTTGGAGACATATTTAGAGCAGAGGGTATTGATTATGTCAAGCATGGCCTTCTGGAAAACAGCCATGTCTGATTTCTTTACCAGAGAGGACTTAGAAGTGTCTTTAGAGGGGTGAACAGCTTTGATAATTTTGTTGAGATCTGCCACTAATGAACTATATTCATCAACCGATATAGTGACCTCTGGAGTTGGGATTGCATCAGGTATAAAGAAAATACCCTCAGAGTTAGCCTGGATGCCTTTATGCAGAGAGGAGAAATGAGCAGAAGCTTGGCTTTGGTGAGTTTCTGCAGTTGTAGAAATAAGTTCTCTGATTGCCTCCAGAGTTTGCGTATGCTGTCTTTGTTCGTTCTGAATAGCTAGAAGAATGGCATTTTGAGAATCCATGGAAAGTTTTAGATCCTCCACAGATCTCTGAATTTTATCACCAAATGCCTGAAACGCTGCATTGGTGACATATTCAGAATGTGTAACCAACACATGGAGCCGCTTTACTCTCGCGTTCAGAGAGGCCCTCATTCACACCTGTTTTGACGTTGAGTGTGGAGGGACTTCCAACCTGTCGTCGAGGGCTGTGATTAACAGGCACCTCTTCGGTTGTTCTGATTTTCTCAACAGAGTCCTCATCATTAGAGGATGAGGTGCCGAAAACAATGTGCTTACTTTGATGAAGTGTAAACACTCTGGTAAGTGGTGCGTTCTGTGGCTGTAACCCCTCTGATGGGATTTCCTCAGCCTCTAAACTATGAGAAGATATGGACTTATCTTCTGAGGCTCCTATGACTTTGTTGGTCACAGAGACAGCAACATTGTGTGGGGAGGGTGCGTGTTCTGGGGCAAATGAACTCTTATATTTTCATCATCATTCTGTTGAGAGAATGATGAAGAAGAGGTTTCCCCGGTTGTGCTTGATGCAGAGGATGAAGAACTATCCTCTGATCGGATGGTTTCTGGGTGGTTTGGACTTGGTGGTCCTTGGTCAATGAAAGTAGATGTGTTGACATCCACCTCAGCAAATGTGGGATCCCTTTGGATAGATGGAGAGTTACGCTCAAATGTGTCTCTATGGACATCTTTAGTACCCTCTTGCATTAAGTGGTCGGCATGGGTAGAAACGCTCGGATTTGCACTCGTATTCTTTTCAACCTCAACCTCACCTGACCCCTCACTTCCTAAAACTGGCTCTAAATGCTCTGAGGTAGAAATTCTCTGTTCTGAGAAAATCATAGTGCTTCTATAAGATTGGAGATAAGAAGAGCTAGATGGAATTAGGTTTCGCATGTACCTGGAAAGCTCCCTTGGAGAGGGATAGCCGTTGCGGTCGATGGTTGGACGATGAGAGCTCATTGAAGCGATTTTGCAGAAAGATTGAATTAATGGAGCCTTGAGTGCACCAATTGCAGGGTAGGTAACCGAAGATAAAACTCGAGGAAACATTAAAGCTGGGAGAGATTTCCTTGGGTTTGATGAGTTACCTTAGTGTGCACGGCAGCTTTGATTTCTTGGAAAATGAGGCTTGCATAGTCCAAAGGGCGGTTGAAATACATACCATACATGATGGTCAAAATGTTTCTGCTAGCTTGATCGAGGGACCCAATTTTACAAGTAAGACTCTTGTTCAGAATGGAAACAAGGAGATTCCACATTGGGGGTAATTGCTTTCTCTTAAATTCAGATAGTTTAGTTAGGGGTTCATTGTATCCAAGGAAATGAATGAAGGATAGCAAAGCTTCAGCAGATGGATTTGATTCTAGGGATGGATTTGGCACAAAATCACCATCAATTTGTACCTGTGATGGGGATAAATGAAAATACCTGGCTAATTTTTTCTTGGTGATGGGTATTTCCACAGCATTATCAAGTTGATCTGGATAGCTGAAGTTTCCAAGCAAAGTTTCGTCATCACGGATATACATCGACTGCCACACTTCTTGAACATAAATTTCAGGAACATTTGGGTTCGTCAGAGTTAGGGCTCGGTTTAGTGGATGCTTTTGGAGGAATTCGACCATGATTCTGAACTCAGCCTGGTAGGTTGTAGGATCAAGAAGAACCTGCACATTGTTTGCATTTAATGGCAGTTTGACAAAAGGAGCACTATCTACAGTGGAATCAACGAGACGTCCTTTGTCATCGTTGAGAATTGGATTTGCAAGACGAGAAGCCATTGATGAGAGTTGGGTAAGCTGAAGAGTAAATTCGTGAGTAGGAGAGTTGGAGTAGGAACAGTTGTGAAGAAGAAGATGAGTTTCTGAAATTTGGGGGTTTTATATGAGAGAATGTGACCTATTAGGAATGGGAAGAGGTTTAAGTGTTGGGAATAGGAGAAAACGGTTCAGGAGGGATGATGTAAGCACGCAGGCGTGAATACATGCAGTCACACGTTGAAAGACACGAGTAAAACATAAACCGTCTGATGAGTCACTGAAAGGTTTATCAAAGATAAATCGTTTGATTATCCCCAAAAAAAATTAGAAAGAGAATAATAAGAAAATTAAATTTAAGTTGATTAAATCAATTTTGTTATTAATCCTTTCTAATAAATTTAAAATCAGACATTTGAAAAAAAAATTGAATCCAAATGAAAGTTTAATTTTCCATAAAAAGAATAATAAAAAAATTAAAATTGAATATATAGATGTTGAATAACCTTGACGGCAAGAGTTAATAATATATATCTATATATATATATTCAATAGAAATTTTAGAATATATTGATTCATAGAAAAGTATTTTGAAAAACCAATGTCAACGTAGAATCAACATCTAAGGTGAGTTTGAAATGAATCATGAAAATTCTGAGAGACCTTGACGGCAAGAGAAACAAAAAATAAGAAGATTCAGAAGAAACTTAAGCAGATGAAAAATTCAGAAGACAGCTAACCAGCGTTAGACTTTGAAAAACCCTTTTTAATAAATCACCTCCACCTGGAATGGTAAAACTCCCTCTTGAGAAGTGAACTCCCCCTTGAATGATAAACTCCCTTTTGAGATATGAGCTCCCCTCCTTTTTTTTAAGAATTGCCTCCTTTCTGGTATTACTTGGATATAAAGGAGTAAAGAGCGCAAGAAGTCTCTGAGTGCTTCTGGATAAAACCCAGAAATGATCAGAGGTCTCTGAGTGCTTCTGAATAAGATTTACATATTTATCACCCCCAACTTGCTGATTAAAAAATTAAAACGTTTCTCATCCAGAGCTTTTGTAAAAATATCAGCCAGTTGGTAATTAGTAGAGACAAAGTACATTTCTATTGTGCCCTTCTCTACGTGATCTTTGATAAAATGATACCTTACATCAATATGCTTCGTTTTTTAATGCTGAACTGGGTTTTCAGTAATGGTAATTGCACTTTCAGAATCACAGAGTATGGGAATTTTATCATAGATCAGACCATAGTCTCTGAGTTGGGTCTTCATCCAAATAACTTGAGAACAACAGCTAGCAGCAGCAACATATTCAGCTTCTGCAGTAGATGTTGAAACACAATTTTGTTTCTTGGATGTCCAGCTGATAAGTCGATTACCTTGAAGTTGACAACTACCAGAAGTACTTTTTCTATCCAGCTTACAACCTGCATGATCAGAATCTGTATATGCCATTAAATCAAACCCAGAATTTTTAGGATACCAGAGACCAAATGAAGGAGTTCCCTTTAAGTATCGAAAAATTCTTTTAACAGCGGCCAAATGAGATTCTTTTGGATTGACTTGATAACGAGCACAAAGACAGGTGGCAAACATAATATCAGGCCTACTAGTAGTTACATACAGAAGAGATCCTATCATACCTTTGTATCCCGTAACATCTACTGGTTTCCCAGAAGGATCAGGACCTAGTTTCATACTAGGAGAGATAGGTGTTTTCATAGGTGATGAATTCTGAAAATGAAATTTCTTTAACATGTCCGAGACATATTTTGCTTGATTAATAAAAATACCAGAGGTACTTTGCTTAACCTGGAGTCCTAGAAAGAATGTTAGTTCTCCCATCATACTCATTTCAAATTCAGTTTCCATCAGTTTAGAAAACAAATCAACTTCTGTTTGATGAGTAGAACCAAAAATTATGTCATCCACATAAATTTGAACAATAGTTAACACACCTTTGCCTCTTTTGATGAAAAGTGTGGTATCAATTTTACCTTTTTTCATACCCTTTGCTGATCAGATACTTGGATAACCGTTCATACCAGGCTCTGGGTGCTTGCTTTAAGCCATACAGAGCTTTGTCAAGGAGATACACGTATTCTGGATGTCTTGCATCTTTAAAGCCAGCTGGTTGTTCAACATACACTTCTTCTTTGAGATTTCCATTTAGAAATGCACATTTAACATCCATTTGATAGACTTTAAAGTTTTTGTAAGCAGAGAATGCCAGAAAAAGTCGAATCGCCTCCAGTCTTGCAACAGGAGCAAAGGTTTCATCGTAATCAGTGCCTTCTACTTTACAATAACCTTTTCCCACCAGACGAGCCTTGTTTCTGATTACAATTTCGTCTTCATCCTTTTTATTTCTGAATACCCACTTAGTACCAATTGCAACTTTGCCTTTTGGTAATGGTACTAAGTTCCAAACTTTGTTCCGTTCAAATTGAAGTAACTCCTCCTGCATTGCTTCTACCCAACTTGGTTCAACTAAGGCTTCATGAACTTGCTTCGGTTCGATCATACTAAGAAAGTTGACATAGAAAGCTTCATTTGCTGTAGCAGATCGTGTTTTGACACCCTCAGAAGGATTACCAATGATAAGATCTGTAGTGTGATTTAGTCCATTTCTTCATCCTTGTTTGTGGTATTGGTTAAGCCTGAACTTCTGTGTCAGAAGATGAAATAACGTCTTCTGGAGATACTAATTTTGAGTTTCTTGCTTCTGTCTCCCCCTCAGATGATGGACCAGAAGAACCTTCAGGACAATCAGATGGAACAGAAGGAAAGAAAGAGAGGACAATCAGATGGAACAGAAGGAAAGAAAGAGTTTGGTTCAGAAGAAGTAGGACCAGAAAGAGTTATGCCAGAGGTATGAAGAACGTCAGATATGCTTAAGGATGGAGTTGGTTCTGACAATATTTCTTCGCCCAGAAAATCTTCAAAAATAGCATCAATCTCTGATTCTCTAGATCCTGAAAGATAGTCAGAAGTGACAGTATTAAGTTTGAGTTCTGAAGAGGAATATTCAGAAGTCAGCTGTGTTTGATCATCAAAATCAACATTAATGCTTTCCATAACAGTTTTTGTTCTTAAGTTAAAAACACGAAAAGCTCTGGAATTTAATGAATATCCTAAAAATTTAGCTTCATCGGACTTTGGATCAAACTTGCCAAGTTTATCTCTGTCATTTAAGATAAAACACCTGCAACCAAAGATATGAAAGAATTTAACATGTGGTTTTCGTTGGTTAATAAGCTCATAAGAGGTTTTGAGATTCCTCTTGACGATTATTGAACGATTTTGAGTAAAACAAGCAGTGGCTACAACTTCTGCCCAAAAGTGTATGGGAAGACCAGAGGCTGCAAGTATCGTTCTGGCTGCTTCGACCAATATTCTATTGCGACATTCAACGACACCATTCTGAGTGGGAGTGCGTACAGCAGAAAAGTTCCGAGTAATTACAATTGCAACAAAGTATGTTTCAAGCTTGGCACTCTTGAACTCTGTACCATTGTCGTTTCTCAGCTGTTGAATCTTTTGGTGAAGAATAACTTGAATTCTGGTCATCATATTCTGAAGTACAATAGGTACCTCTGACTTCTGTCGAACAAAAGCAAGCCAAGTATATCTGGAAAATTCATCAATAAGTACCAGTATATACTTTTTACCAGAACGACTCTGAATAGCAATGGGACCACAAAGGTCAACATGTAACAATTGCAGAGGTCTAATGCATGAATGATCACTTTTTGTTTTATGGGATGCTCGTTTGATCTTGTCCATTTCACATGCAGGGCAGAGGTGATTTTTTTGAAAATGAACTTCTGGAAGTCCAGATACCAAATTATGTTTTACAAGCATCTCAAGATTATCAAAGTTTAAGTGACACATTTTATGATGCTAGAGGCATGCAACTTCACTCTTTTTGGAGATAAGACATAAGGTTTCCTTACCATTCTTGGAGGTAAAATTCATCATGTAGAGATTACCTTTTCTGTCTGCTCTCCAATGTTCCTCACCTGCCTTAGAAAATAAGTAACAATGTTTTTCATCAAATACGACAAGTATCTTAGAATCACAGAGTTGACTTACACTTAGGAGGTTATGTGTCAAACCTGAAACATGAGCTACTTTAGATAAGGTAATGTTACCTTCCTGTAAAGTACCATAGACCTTAATCTGACCCTTACCATTATCACCAAACGTTACAGCTCCACCACTTTTGTCTTTTAATTTGGAGAGTAAGTTTCGTGAACCAGTCATGTGCCTCGAGCATCCATAGTCAAGATACCAGATATGCACACGCTGTTTCTGCAATCAAGATCAGAGTTTCTTAGGTACCCATACCGTTATGGGTCCTTTAGCGTTAGTTTTTTTTTTAGCAGTCTTTTGTATTTGCTTTTGATTTGATTTAGCAGAAGGTAAAGATGGGTTGTATGGATTTTTTGTTTTTCTGTTTTTCTTTTTTTATTCTTATTGAAGTACGAATGGTTGGCAGTGAATGAATTTGAAGTTCGTGAGAAATTTTTTGTAATTTTAAGAATAGGGAAAAACATTATTCTGAAACATAGAAGATTGTATTGTATTTTCATTAGGATAATGATAATTACAATTATTCTTTCGACTGTCTTTTCTAGTATCAGTTGTTCTAAAGAACTTCCTATCTAGACTAGAGATATGTTTAGAATATGAGATATTCTTCAACTGAGATTTCTTCGGATTTTCCGTCACAGAAGCTTTTGGATTTATTGAAACAGTAACAAAGAGATTAGATTTCCATTTACCTTTCTGGACATAAGAATATTTTGGAGTAGAAGATTTAGGAGTTTGGATAAGGATCTTCTTTTTAAGTTTTTCTTCTTTTTCAAGTTCAAGACAGTTTCCCTTTAGCTTTGTTACTTCTCTGGCAGGAATTTCATCAGTATTGGTCGTTGCTGGAATTCGTGGAATAATAGACATAGGAACCAGAGGACCATTTTGAATGATTGGAAATAGATCCGTATCCAGTCCCTCGTAGAAATTCACCATTCGAATTTTCCATTGAGAATATTCATCACGTATGAGAGTAGGAGGTTTTGTCAACGATCCAGAAGTATAAACAGAATTCAGACTTGAATTTGCCATTTTGTTCGTAGAAGGCAGAGAATCGAGAGGAAGAATTGATTTGAAATTTAGAATGATTAAACTTCAATTGAATTGAATAACAAAGAGATCGTCTTACTAATTCTTCAAAATTTTAACTACAATTACCACTGTTTTTGGAGAAAATTATTATTAATTAATAAAATCTCATAAAACAGGATATAATTATGAACAATAGTTAAAACAGGAAATTACTGCAGGAATGAAGAGAAAAATTTCCAAATTAAGGAGATCTAATAATAAACAGATTGATTAGATGGCTCTGATACCAATTGATTAGATGGCTCTGATACCAATTGTTGGTTCCAGATTTCTTCTTCAATGATTAATCAACAATTCATATATCAGAACGTAAGCGGAAACAATTAATATTGACTAATCAACAGTAATAAGAACAATAGAAGAATTGAAGAACATATCAAGTTTGAATAACCTGAGGATCGGTTACAAGTAATTAGGAATTGTGCGCAAAACTATTCTTCATTAATAATCTTCAAAATCGACAACTTTTACATTAGAGAAAAGATCTATTTATACACAGCAGAATGTAAAAGTCAACATCCTAACCTATTACAAACTGACACGTAAGAGATGGGAGCGTGTAACAAACTAATCAGTTGTAGAAGGGTAGACATGTTGGATGTATAAGCCACGTCATGTTCGTCATCTTTATGATTCATACTTTCAATATGTAACATGAGGGTTTCTGAATATCCTAACTTCATGAAGTCTTCAATAAGCTGTGACAACTATCAAAATTCGAGCTTTCAGGTTAGCTTCTATTATGTTTATTAGTGTTTATATAGTTTAATTTTAAGAATAGGAGTTAGTTGGTTTAGATTAGCCGAAAAATCCCTAGCATTTCCGGTAGTCGCTTAAAATGTCCGGTTCCAACCCGTAACTGTCTGAAACGTCCAATACAGTGCCAAATGCTCTAATTTATACCTAATTTATATAAAATATATAGTTTTAGTACTTTTTATTATAAAACTTTTATTCTTATTAGAAACTAATCAAAATGGGCTAACAAAGTTGAGAAAAAGGCCAAAATTGAGAAATTGGACTTCAAATCTCACATTTTGGGCTTAATTTATATAAATAAATAAAATAAAAATTAAACTTGGGTTGGGCCCCCTTATGGCTGCCCCCCCCCCCCCCTCTCCAAACACTTCATTTTTGTAATTCAAATTTGAATCAAGCTCTCTCTCTCTAAAACCAAAGGTCATATTCAAGAAGCTCTCATTCCCTCTCCATTTCCAGCCATAATAGCATCAAAACCCCATCAAAATAGCAACATTATTGAAGATCTTGCATCAATTCATCATCAAAACAAGGTAACAATATCATCTTCATAGTTTCTTATCATTTTTGGGTGAAAAACCCACATTTCTTGCATTATAAGCATTCTTCTTCTAAACCTTTGAATTTTCTGAGTTTATGGAGAGATTTCACACCAAAAACATGTAAAAATGCTCATATAATGGTGGTAATCTATGACCCAAACAATAAAACTCAAGAAAATGGGTAAAAATCATGATTTTATGTGTTTTTGATCAACAATGGAGACTTTTGGTGCTGACAGATTCTATGCATGTGCATAAATCGTCCATTTCTTGCAAATAATATGCTCAAAAATCATGAATCTTTTTTCTACATGTTTATTTAGTGAGTTTGGGTTCTAATCCAATTGGTCTCACTCAAAAACATTAATTTTTGACCCCCCAAATGCTCATATCAAGATGCATGTGCATCTGGAAGTTCAACAGTAGGCAAACCATACTTTGAACAACCATAACTCTTTGAATACTCATCCAAACTACTTGATTTTTCTTCTGGAAGTTAATTTAATGAGTTACCTTTCAAATGCCACTGATTTCATTAAACAATATGGTGATTTGAGGTTCCAACGGATTAAAACAAAATGAGCGTGCAAACTGTCAAACAATGACAGATTTGTGCATGCATGTTCAAATGGCAATATATCTCTTTCAAAACTCAATGAAAAAGGATTATTTTTCTTTTGAGAGTTAGTTTTATGAGTTATATTCAGTTTGCAAGTGGAATCACTGAAAAATATGGAGTTTTGACCCTCCAAACACCTAAAATACTTTAGGTGTGCAATCCGTGAAACCACCAGCAGCTAAACTCTACTTTGTGTCTTAGTATCTCCTTTGTTATTTGTCTTAAATGCATGATTCTTCTTCTAAAACTTTCTTTTATGAGTTAGGATTCATATGAATCCAGTTTCATTCAAAAATATGAAGTTTTGGGGCTTTAACCAATTTATTAAAGTTAAGTGTGCAATATGTCAGCTAATGACAGAATTGTGCATGCAACTTTGTAGTGCCATATCTCCTTCATAACTTCTTCAAAGTCAGTTATTCTTGTCTTAAAGGTTTCCTTTATGAGTTATGATTCCAATCCAACTGGAAATTCTAGAAAACATTGAGTAGAACTCCTCAAATGAGTGATTTACTAACATGGTGTAATCTGCCATACTAGTTGTGACCCTTTGCATTGCATAAATTATTTGAATCATTTTTACATGTCCAAAATGCCTTAAATTTGGTCACAATGACCATAACCCATTACCATATCACATATAAAAATATGGGAAACTATGTCATTTTGGAAGTCTCTACATTTTGAACATTTTGAGTACTAAAAGTTTCTGTCCAGAAGTGAAATTCTGGAATTTCTTGATTTTAACAATTATTGATCATTTGGTTTATAACACAATTTACGGTATAAATTACTATATTAACGAGCATAGGTGCATTATGTATAATTGGACTATAGATAATCAAGTTGGATGCATGTGGACATTTATAAACTTAAGACTTATTCACCTCCATAAGTAGTTTTAGATCCATAAGTGATGGTTTTTGGGCATTTCTCTTTGTTAGGGAATCGGTAGGTCTTTGGGTGAGGATCATATCGTGCTTCGGAGTAGCGGAGCTTTGCACAAAGGTGAGTATTCACGGCCCCTCTTTTAAATGTTTATTGCGTTTTGGGGTGTAAAGCATGTTGATTTAAAAGAAAGTGAATTGATTTATATGATTGAATGAAAATTATATAAATTGTTATGATGAGCAAATTGATAATTTACAAATGATATGTTGAGTTATGTGAAGTCCCCGTGTTACACTACTATTTAACTCTGTTTATTTGAGCTGATGATATTTGTGGATAGCGCTATTTGGTTGACATACCCACCTAACTGGCAAGTAGAGGTGCACTTTAACAATTAAGAATGCTCTACACATGTGGACTTTAGGTCCACCGCTGAGGTAGTTCGTGGGGCGTAGAATGTCGTTTAGGCTTAGTAGTCAAAGTAATTTGCATATTTGCTCATAAAAATTGAAATGTTTAGTATTGATGCGAACTTCTGCTTCGCTATTTCTATACCTTGCATATAAAATGTTTTGTGCATATGAAAAACCTGTGAACTCACCAACTCTTTGTAGTTGACACTTTGTTTTAACATGCTTTACAGGAAGATAAGAAGGTAACCGATCCATCTTAGTTTATTTTTGTGGAACACCAATCAATATTTTATATGTATCTTTTTAGTTTGATGTAATTTGTTTGTTAAGACAAAGTTGTCGAATTATAAACTTTTAAACTGTAATCGTTGATGTTTTATTTATGAATGTATGGTTGGTGTTTATATTCCTGCTGCTGTGAACTTGAACTATCTTACCCCGTGTTTCCGCTTTAGCAGGGTGTGACAGACTTGGTATCAGAGCCTTCGGTTATAGAGAACACTGGTTTTCTAATAAAAACCATGCACTATAACCAAAATTTTATTTTCTTAGATGAACTTAAAAATTTAAAAACCTACTACTAGTATAACTACAATAAGCATCGTTCTAGCATATTATAATTTAGGCAAAGCCTGATCACCTATGTCTAAATATGGTATGAGTAAGAAGGGACTTGTACTAGTTATACTAAAAATTAACATAGATCGGGAAAACTTCTTAATTAAAAAAAAAGCATGAGTTCGCATGAGTATTATAAGATGTTTCTAACGATTATAAAATCTTTCCTTATTTTTTTTATTTCCACAGTATCATGTCATCGTCTGAAAATTCCCCAGATGAGTCTGGTTATGTCACTGGTCGAGTTAGGAGGACTGACCCGACCCACGAAGAATACGACCCTTCCGAGCACAGTCACGACGAGGATACTAATGATTCCTCTGCTCGATCACTTCCTACTATGCTTGTACCTTCACCTACTGGCGAGGGTACATCGCGAGGACCAAGGACAATCAGAACCACTCGAAAGCGCGTTCTCCCTGTCAGAGAGTAACTTTCACGGTTCTTTCCGTACCTTCGGAAGAACCATCCCAATCGCTATCCAGGTCGCGAAGTGTGACTCCTCCTCCACTCGCAGTTGGAGTACCTGTGCCCCGGCCACAAGGAATGACCGCAGCGGAAAACTACTGGGTCACGGGTATGGCCAACGAGGTACATACTCATCGGCTGATGTTGGACCATTATCGGCAATCCATAGACGACATCACAACGGTCTTGCACACACATGACGAGTTTACGAATAGAGTCATGGAGGTTGCCCTTGAGGCTAGGTTGGCGGTTCGGAGGATGCACACTTACCTAGAGTGGGTGATAGGAGCTTTGGTGATCCTATTAGAATATTGATTTGGTTGGTGATGCATTAGTAAACTTGTTTAGGCAAAGCTTTTGGATTAAAAACACTTTTA
Source organism: Silybum marianum (assembly GCA_036898165.1). Lineage (NCBI taxonomy): Eukaryota > Viridiplantae > Streptophyta > Magnoliopsida > Asterales > Asteraceae > Silybum > Silybum marianum. The sequence continues at coordinate 25,816,360 of CM072528.1, read as the reverse complement.
TTTCGGTCTTGTTTATTTTAAGTTGTAAACAATTTGCTATATTTTGGGGATTGTATTTTGAAACTTGTGATGAATGCTATGTGTTATGCTTATGAAAGATATCCATGTTTCATTGTATATTTCTTGATTTTATGTCTAGTTGATTGATATTAGACGTACAATATATTATAAGCTTGAGCTTAGTAATTAGAATTAGATCAGAATTAGTAATAGAAATCTGATCGAAACTCAATTTGAACAGCTCATGGCAGCGGTTGGTATCCGAACAATATCCCGATGTTGCACGATTGGTATCCGAACAGCTCATGGCAGCGGTACCAGGTATTGTTAGCCATGTAGCAGCTGGTTTAAACGCAAATCAAAATAACAACCAGGGATCTGGAGACAGGGGATGTACGTATAAATCCTTTAGGAGTTGTAATCCTAAAGAATTCCACGGAACCGAAGGAGCTGTCGGTTTATTAGCCTGTATTGAGAGTATGGAGTCTGTCCTCCACATCAGCAAATGCACGGAAGGAAACAAAGTAGAGTTTGCTACTTGTTTATTGCAAGGGCGAGCATTGACTTGGTGGAACACTCAATTGCAAACTAGAGGTCGGGAAGCAGCAAACAGTCTTACATGGGAAGATTTCAAAAGAATGCTGAAGGAAGAATATTGCCCAAGGAGTGAAATTCAGAAGTTGGAAGCAGAGTTATGGAATCACGAGATGAAAGGGAATGATATAGACTCTTATACTGCCCGTTTTCATGAGCTGGCGAAAATGGTACCACATTTGGTAACACCTGAAGAAAACAGAATCGATAGATATGTTTGGCGTTTATCTCCTGTAATACGAGGAGATGTTACTTCGGCAGACCCGAAAACCCTACAGCAAGCGGTGAGTTCGGCAACCAGACTCACCAATAACGCTACTCGTTCTGGATTGTTTAGAACAGACAAGGCATTAGGAAAAAGGAAGATGGATGAACCTGCAAGAAGACAGTTTGGAAAGAGGACGGGCAAGGATCAAAGAACATCAAGAAATTATGGTATTCAGGCATCGGCAATGGAGAAAGGAAAAGGGTCGTACCCGAAATGTGATAAATGTAATAATCATCATCAGGGAAGATGCATTACGTGTCTCAAGTGTAATAGGAAAGGCCATGTTGCAAAGGATTGTCGAATGGGTGAGAAGAGGGTGTGTTATGAATGTGGAAGCCCGGATCAGTTCAGGAATAAATGTCCAAAAAGGAATTGGAGGTCAGATGCCAGGCAAACGCAACCAACAAACCAAGGAAACCAAGGAGGACTGGCCAGAGGTCGAGTGTTCGAGATTGGAGCTGAAGAAGCAAGGCAGAATCCAGATGTCGTTACAGGTACGTTTCTCCTGAATAATCATGATGCATCTATAGTATTTGATTCTGGAGCAGATAGGAGTTTTGTGTCATTAGATTTTAGACCAAAGATAAATCTAAGGCCTCAAAAGTTGAAAGAATCATACGTAATTGAATATGCCAACGGTCAAGAGTGTAGGGTCAATGATGTAATAATGGACTGCACTATAAATTTAGCTAGTAGGGATTTCCGTACAGATTTAATCCCGATTAAACTAGGAAGTTTTGACGTGGTTGTGGGCATGGATTGGTTATCCAAAAACCAAGCCGAAATTTGTTGCTCCGAAAAGATCATACGATTTCCGTTACCCAAAGGGGGAAAACTCGAAGTACATGGAGAGAAAACCAGGAGGGATATTAAAGTAGTGACATGTATGAAGATGCGAAAGTATTTGAGGAAGGATTGCATTGCTTTTCTAGCTCACATCAAGGATAAGAAGGCTGAAGAAAAACGCATTCAAGATATTCCTATAGTTCAGATTTTCCTGATGTATTCCCAGACGAATTGCCTGGAGTAGCCCCACCAAGACAAGTGGACTTTCACATAGAATTAATTCCTGGAGCCGCGCCAGTCGCAAAAGCACCATATCGATTAGCACCATCAGAGATGCAAGAGCTGTCGGAACAACTTCAGGAATTACTCGACAAAGGATTTATCAGGCCTAGCTCTTCACCTTGGGGAGCCCCAATTTTATTTGTTAAGAAGAAAGGTGGATCTTTTCGAATGTGTATCGATTATAGGGAACTCAACAAGTTGACAATTAAGAACCGATACCCCCTTCCCCGGATTGATGATCTGTTTGACAAACTTCAAGGTGCAACGTACTTCTCGAAGATCAATCTTAGGTCTGGATATCATCAAATGAGAGTGCGAGAAGAAGATATCCCCAAGACGGCCTTTAGGACTCGATACGGTCACTACGAATTCCTAGTCATGCCATTTGGTCTAACAAACGCACCGGCAGTCTTCATGGATTTGATGAATAGAGTATGTCGACCATACCTAGACAAATTCGTGATCGTGTTTATAGATGATATACTCATTTATTCTCGAGACAAAAAGGAGCATGAGCAACATTTGAAGTTGATATTGGAATTGCTCAGACACGAAAGGTTGTACGCGAAATTCTCTAAATGTGAATTCTGGATTCGTGAGGTACACTTTCTTGGCCATGTGGTGAATGAAAAGGGAATCCAAGTTGATCCAGCTAAGATTGAGGCCATTAAGAAATGGGAAGCCTCGAAGACACCGACCGAGATCCGCCATTTTCTGGGATTGGCAGGTTATTACCGGCGATTTATCGAGAATTTCTCTAAGATCGTGCAACCACTAACAACTCTAACACAAAAAGATAAAAAGTTTATTTGGGGAGAGAAACAAGAAGAAGCCTTCCACACACTCAAACACACGTTATGCAACGCACCGATTCTAGCTCTACCCGAAGGAGTAGATTACTTCGTAGTCTACTGTGATGCTTCACATCAGGGAATGGGCTGCGTGTTAATGCAAAAAGACAAGGTTATTGCATACGCATCAAGACAACTGAAGATTCACGAGAAGAATTATACTACTCATGATTTGGAGCTAGGAGCGGTGGTATTCGCACTCAAGATCTGGAGACATTATCTCTACGGTACTAAGTGTACTATATTCACAGATCACAAGAGCCTTCAACATATTCTTGACCGGAAAATGTTAAACATGAGGCAAAGAAGATGAGTTGAACTACTTAGTGACTACGACTGTGAAATAAATACCATCCAGGCAAAGCTAATGCGGTAGCCGACGCTTTAAGCCGAAAGGAAAGAGTAAAACCAACAAGAGCACGTGCTATGGAAATGATGGTCCAGACGAGTTTAAAAACTCAAATACTAGAAGCACAAGGAGAAGCTTTGAAAGAAGAGAATTTGAAAAATGAAACCTTGCAGCACCTAGTGAAGGAATTTGAAATGCAGACAGATGGGGTACATTACTTTAAGAATAAGGTATGGGTCCCGAAAGTTGGTGATCTACGATCAATCATTTTGGACGAGCCCGTCGATCCAGATATTCGATTCACCCATGGGCAAATAAAATGTATCAGGATTTGAAGGAGTATTATTGGTGGCCGGGAATGAAAAAAGATATTGCTGTGTTCATAAGCAAGTGCCTGACTTGTGCTAAGGTAAAGGCCGAACATCAGAAACCATCTGGTTTACTTCAACAACCCGAAATACCACAATGGAAATGGGAGCAAATAACAATGGATTTCGTGACTAAGCTACCTAGGACTGGAAAGGGGCACGATGCTATATGGGTTATAGTAGATCGACTTACCAAATCGGCTCATTTCATTCCCATTCGCGAAGATTTCAGCATGGAAAGGTGTGCACAAATCTACATTAATGAAATAGTTACACGTCATGGTGTACCTATTTCCATTATTTCGGACAGAGATACACGATTTACATCGCGATTTTGGCAATCTCTTCAAAAGGCTTTGGGTACGCGTTTAGATTATAGCACTGCCTATCACCCTCAAACAGATGGTCAATCGGAAAGAACTATTCAAACGTTAGAGGATATGCTGCGTGCATGTGCAATAGATTTTGGTGGGAGTTGGGATACCCACCTGCCACTAGTTGAATTCTCTTATAACAACAGTTATCACACCAGCATACAATGTGCAACATACGAAGCCCTATACGGACGTAAGTGCAGATCACCACTTAGCTGGGTAGAAATCGGAGATAGACAGTTGACAACGCCCGATATTATTCAGGAAACCATTGATAAGATCTCAACCATCCAAGAAAGACTCAAGACAGCAAGAGATCGTCAGAAGAGTTATGCGGATAATCGGAGAAAGCCGTTGGAGTTTCAAGTGAGAGATAAAGTGCTATTAAAAGTGTCCCCATGGAAGGGACTGGTACTCTTCAGGATGAGAGGCAAGCTGGGTCCAAGATACATTGGTCCATTCGAAATACTTGAAAGAATCGGACCAATGGCGTACAAGTTGAAGTTACCACAAAATTTAAGCGCCATCCACGACACGTTTCATGTGTCGAATCTGAAGAAATTCTTAACAGATGAAACATTGGTGTTACCCCTGGACGACGTTCAGATTAACGATCGGTTACACTTCATCGAAGAACCCATCGAGATTCTGGACCGAGAAGTTAAACGATTGAGGCACATCAAAATCCCTATTATTAAAGTCCGTTGGAATGCGAAGCATGGTTCAGAATATACCTGGGAACGTGAAGATTTGATGAAGCAAAAGTATCCCAGCTTATTCACGAACACCCCGGAGAAAGCCACTTCTTAAATTTCGGGACGAAATTTCTTTAACGGGGGAAGGCTGTGACAACTGTCAAAATTCGAGCTTTCAGGTTAGCCTCAATTAAGTTTATTAGTGTTTATATAGTTTAATTTTAAGAATAGGAGTTAGTTGGTTTAGAATGGCCGAAAAATCCCTAGCATTTCCGGTAGTCACTTAAAATGTCCGGTTCCGACCCGTAACTGTCTGAAACGTCCAATACAGTGCCAAATGCTCTAATTTATACCTAATTTATATAAAATATATAGTTTTAGTACTTTTTATTATAAAACTTTTATTTTTATTAGAAACTAACCAAAATGGGCTAACAAAGTTGAGAAAAAGGCCAAAATTGAGAAATTGGACTTCAAATCTCACATTTTGGGCTTAATTTATATAAATAAATTTAAAAAATATTAAACTTGGTTTGGGCCCCCCTTATGGCCGCCCCCCCCCCCCCCCCCCCCCTCTCCTACCCCATATATAACCTTTTTTTTCTCCAAACACTTCATTTTTGTAATTCAAATTTGAATCAAGCTCTCTCTCTCTCTAAAACCAAAGGTCATATTCAAGAAGCTCTCATTCCCTCTCCATTTCCAGCCATAATAGCATCAAAACCCCCATCAAAATAGCAACATTATTGAAGATCTTGCATCAATTTCATCATCAAAACAAGGTAACAATATCATCTTCATAGTTTCTTATCATTTTTGGGTGAAAAACCCACATTTCTGGCATTATAAGCATTCTTCTTCTAAACCTTTGAATTTTCTAAGTTTATGGAGAGATTTCACACCAAAAACATGTAAAAATGCTCATATAATGGTGGTAATCTATGACCCAAACAATAAAACTCAAGAAAATGGGTAAAAATCATGATTTTATGTGTTTTTGAACAACAATGGAGACTTTTGGTGCTGATAAATTCTATGCATGTGCATAAATCGTCCATTTCTTGAAAATAATATGCTCAAAAATCATGAATCTTCTTTCTACAAGTTTATTTAGTGAGTTGGGGTTCTAATCCAATTGGTCTCACTCAAAAACATTGAGTTTTGACCCCCCAAATGCTCATATCAAGATGCATGCGCATGTGGAAGTTCAACAGTAGGCAAACCCTACTTTGAATGACCATAACTCTTTAAATACTCATCCAAATTACTTACGTTTTCTTCTGGAAATTAATTTAATGAGTTACCTTTCAAATGCCACTGATTTCATTAAAAAATATGGTGATTTGGGGTTCCAACGGATTAAAAAAAATGAGTGTGCAAACTGTCAAACAATGACAGATTTGTGCATGCATGTTCAAATGGCAATATATCTCTTTCAAAACTCAATAAAAAAGGATGATTTTTCTTTTGAGAGTTAGTTTTATGAGTTATATTCAGTTTGCAAGGGGAATCACTGAAAAATATGGAGTTTTGACCCTCCAAACACCTAAAATACTTTAGGTGTGCATTCTGTGAAACCACCAGCAGCTAAACTCTACTTTGTTATTTGTCTTAAATGCATGATTCTTCTTCTAAAACTTTCTTTTATGAGTTAGGATTCATATGAATCCAGTTTCATTCAAAAATATGAAGTTTTGGGGCTTTAACCAATTTATTAAAGTTAAGTGTGCAATATGTCAGCTAATGACAGAATTGTGCATGCAACTTTGTAGTGCCATATCTCCTTCATAACTTCTTCAAAGTCAGTTATTCTTGTCTTAAAAGTTTCCTTTATGAGTTATGATTCCAATCCAACTGGAAATTCTAGAAAACATTGAGTAGAACTCCTCAAATGAGTGATTTACTAACATGGTGTAATCTGCCATACTAGTTGTGACCCTTTGCATTGCATAAATTATTTGAATCATTTTTACATGTCCAAAATGCCTTAAATTTGGTCACAATGACCATAAGCCATTACCATATCACATATAAAAATATGGGAAACTATGTCATTTTGGAAGTCTCTACATTTTGAACATTTTGAGTACTAAAAGTTTCTGTCCAGAAGTGAAATTCTGGAATTTCTTGATTTTAACAATTATTGATCATTTGGTTTATAACACAATTTACGGTATAAATTACTATATTAACGAGCATAGGTGCATTATGTATAATTGGACTATAGATAATCAAGTTGGATGCATGTGGACATTTATAAACTTAAGACTTATTCACCTCCATAAGTAGTTTTAGATCCATAAGTGATGGTTTTTGGGCATTTCTCTTTGTTAGGGAATCGGTAGGTCTTAGGGTGAGGATCATATCGTGCTTCGGAGTAGCGGATCTTTGCACAAAGGTGAGTATTCACGGCCCCTCTTTTAAATGTTTATTGCGTTTTGGGGTGTAAAGCATGTTGATCTAAAAGAAAGTGAATTGATTTATATGATTGAATGAAAATTATATAAATTGTTATGATGAGCAAATTGATAATTTACAAATGATATGTTGAGTTATGTGAAGTCCCCGTGTTACACTACTATTTAACTCTGTTTATTTGAGCTGATGATATTTGTGGATAGCGCTATTTGGTTGACATACCCGCCTAACTGGCAAGTAGAGGTGCACTTTAACAATTAAGAATGCTCTACACATGTGGACTTTAGGTCCACCGCTGAGGTAGTTCGTGGGGCGTAGAATGTCGTTTAGGCTTAGTAGTGGCTCAATAATTAAATATCATGTGTAAAAGTAATTTGCATATTTGCTCATAAAAATTGAAATATTTAGTATTCATGCGAACTTCTGCTTCGCTATTTCTATACCTTGCATATAAAATGTTTTGTGCATATGAAAAACCTGTGAACTCACCAACTCTTTGTAGTTGACACTTTGTTTTAACATGCTTTACAGGAAGATAAGAAGGTAACCGATCCAGCTTAGTTTATTTTTGTGGAACACCAATCAAGATTTTATATGTATCTTTTTAGTTTGATGTAATTTGTTTGTTAAGACAAAGTTGTCGAATTATAAACTTTTAAACTGTAATCGTTGATGTTTTATTTATGAATGTATGGTTGGTGTTTATATTCCTACTGCTGTGAACTTGAACATTGGAAGTCGACATTGTTGAAAAGATTTGAAGATTTGAGTGACAATGAAGTTCAAGAAAATCAGAAAACAAGTTTCGGAGGGAAAATTCGCTGAAAAAGGAAGAAGGTGACGAATCCATTGATTATATGAGTTGGATGATCGTGGTAGGACACGTGGCCGAAAAAGGAGCAAAAGGTAATGACGATTAACTAAATAATTATGATTAATTTTGATTAATGAACCGTTTTGCGACGTCATTATGGCTTCTCAAATGAAATTAAAACACGTGTCACACACGAGAATAAATTCAACTTCGCAATGGGAAGTTCAGAGCATCTGAGAAAGAGTTCAGAAATTTGAGCAAATTGTTCAGAATGGATTCAGAACTTGCGAATTTCTTTCAGAACTTGAATGATATGTCTTGTAATCCATGAAAAATATTTAAAAATACATACTTCTGAATATATAAAACAGTTTGGTATTTCAGAAGTAGTTTGAACAATTTGAAAAATGAGTAAGTATCCTCAGAAGTTTGCCCATACTTCCAAGATATGTAATTTCAGAGTAATTGACCATCGGTTCAGATCTTGTTTGAGATGTAAGAATGAACAAACCATTAGTATTATTGATGAACTTTGTATAAGTAATACTCCCCCTTGAATCATGAATTTAAAAAAAATATCTCCCACTTGAAAAATGCTATATGGAAATGTAAACATATCATAAGTATTATAATACAAAAACTTCTGAACTTAAGAATTTGTACATCTGAGAAATGTAATATACACTTCTGAAAAGTTAACGTCAGAATTTCTAAAGTTAAGATTTTCAGAATTCTGAATGATATAGACTCAGAATTTCTGAAGTTAAGATTTTCAGAATTCTGAATGATATAGACTCAGAAGTTAAATCTTAATTCTTAGTTGATGTAAAATACTTACGTAGAGAAGTTCAATACGCCTAATTTGCTTACCAAAGAATTAAACCTTTTTTCATCAAGTGCTTTGATAAACAAATCTGCTAATTGATAATCAGTTTGAACAAAAAAAATATCTATGTTCCCTTTCTCAACATGATGTTTAATAAAATGATACCTCACATCAATATGTTTTGTCTTTGAGTGTTGGACAGGATTAGCTGTAATGCTATGGCACTTTTGGAATCATAATACAAAGGAATCTTTTTGAATGTATAGCCATAGTCTTTGAGTTGTATTTGCATCCAGATGACTAGTGAGCAACATATAGCAAAAACTACATATTTAGCTTCTGCAGTAGAAGTGGATACACAATTCTGCTTTTTGGAAGACCAACATACAAGTCTATCACCAAGAATTTGACATGATCCAGATGTGCTTTTCTTGTCTAATTTACAACCACCATGATCTGCATCTGTGAAAGCAGTTAGTTCAAATCCAGAATCCTTAGGATACCAAAGTGCCAATGAAGGAGAACCTTTTAGATATCTAAGAATTCTTTTAGCAACAAAGATGAGATTCTTTAGGAATAGCTTGATATCTTGCACAAATACATGTGGCAAACATTATATCTTGTCTACTTGCTGTTAAGTAAAGCAAAGAACCAATAATGCCCCTGTACTTCATTTGGTCAATAGATTTACCAGATAAATCTGGTTCAAGTTTAGTAGCAGTGGCCATTGGTGTTTGAAACATAGAATAGTCAGACAAGTGAAACTTTTTGAGTAAGTCAAAAACACACTTGGTTTGATTAATGAATATGCCAGTGGGAAGTTGTTTTACTTGTAAACCAAGAAAGAAAGTTAACTCTTCCATCATACTCATTTCAAATTTGGTTTGCATGATTTTCTAAAAATTTTTACAAAATTTTGGATTTGTAAAAGCAAATATTAATATCATCCACATAGATTTGTATTAAGATCTTGTCCTCACCTTCCTTTTTCAGAAATAAGGTTGTATCTACTGTACCTCTTTTGAATTCAGAAATCAGAAGAAAGGTTGTCAGAGTTTCATACCATGCTCTTGGTGCTTGTTTAAATCCATACAAAGCTTTATCTAAGATATAAACATGATCTAGAAATTCCTTGCTGACAAAGCCTTCTAGTTGTTCAACATATACTTATTCATGAAGAACTCCATTCAGAAATCACAATTGACATCCATTTGAAAGAGCAGAGGTTTCTTCATAATCTATACCTTTTTGTTGACAATAGCCCTTGGCTACTAGCCTTGCCTTATTTCTCACAACAATCCCATGTTCATCTTTCTTATTTAGGAAAACCCATTTTGTGCCAATAATTGATTTTCCATTTGGTTTTGGAATTAGTCTCCAGACTTTGTTTCTTTCAAATTGATTTAACTCATCTGGCATAGCTAAAACCCAGTCTAGATCCTGAAGAGCTTCCCTTGGCTTTTTGGGTTCATTATTGCTTAAGAAATTCACATACATACATTAATTTGCAGTGGCTGATCTTGTTTGTACACCTTTTGAGACATCACCTATGAGTTGATGTATGGGATGACTTTATGTCCATTTGTTCACATTTGGCAATGGTTGGACAGATGAGACATTATCCAAGGAGTCATATTCATCAATGATTGCATTTGGTTCAAAATCTAGATTGACTGCTGAATTCATATCTGATGTCTCACCCTCAAATTGAAGATTCTGTATAGGGTCAGAAGTAATAATCACTGGTTCAGAACAAGGAATCTCTTGAAATTCAGGTTCAGAAGATAAAATATCTTCAATTACATCAGAAACCTTTTCAGCATCAACATCTTTCTAAACATCTTCAGAAGATCTTTCAGAAGTTTGTGCTTTTAGCATAAGGATATCTTCAGAATGAGACACTTTCCTTCTTTTCTCCCCCTCATGATCATCATAATCCTGATCATCATGCTTCCTCTTCAAAGTGTCAGCCTGTGGCCTACATTCTAAAGCAGAGATTCTTTGATCCAGAGTTACATGAGTATTTTGAATTGAAGACAATTGATTCAAAATAGGTTGAATATCATCTTTTGTGGCTAGTTGAGACAAATCTAGTTGTGGAGAAGTAGATGGCAAGGAAGTTCTGAGACTTGCCAATGATGAAACAGCTTCTGAGAAAGATTTTAAAATGGCCTCTTGGAAGGTTTTGAGATCATTTGTTGAAATAGAAACTTTCTTTCAAATCACTAAGTTTCTCATCTAATAACTTTTCCTGACTCTCCACCTTATCCTCCAACACCTTGGTTGATTTTTCAAATAACTACTTTATGTCCTTCTGAATCTTTTCAAATTCAGAGGTACAGAAATCTTTGATTTCAGATAATTCAAAAGATTGGGTAAGAGAACCAAGACCAACATATGTTCCTGTTTGCAGTCCTACATAAGTAGGTTGGCCTGTTGATGTCACCACATCATGAATCATTACTGTTTCAGTGAATGGGGCTTTAGAGATGTTCACCCCAGCAGGACTTCCTTCAAATCCTTGATATCCTGTTATAGGTATATCTATTGAAGTTGTTGCAATGTGACACACACTTTGCATTGGTATATCTGAAAGATATGTGCTTGTGAGAAGGAAACCCACATCTTGTGGTTCTTTAGGCTCAATAGTGAGTGGACTCTCAGACTCTATGTGCTCATATGTGTGAAGGGGGACATATATCCTTCATGTTCAAAATTAGGCTCCTCCATGTGGGAACCCAATGGTAGATTAGCTGTTTGCCCCATATGTGTTAGTGAAATATCCATCTGTTGGGAGATGGGTGAGTGGCTGGGGGGTTAACAACATTTGCCATGGACTCACTGCCTATTTCAATTTACCCACCAAAGAATGCGCAGTAATAGATTGTATGGATGTTCTACTTGTAACAGTTAGTGCACATGATTATTTTTATTTTTCATGCGATCTCCCCACATCAATTCTTTTTCTCACAGTTCTACCCTGTCTCTCATTTACATTTTGCCTCTTAGAACTCTGAGGTTGTTCCCCACCTTGAACTTTCTCCCCTCTCTCAGTATTTAGTCTAAACCCTTCACCTTGCTCACCACTCTGTGTTTGAATTAGGGGAAGAGACTACAGGTTTAGGTAGTCTCATTGATTCACAATACTTATTCAAAAACCTATTTTTAGAACTTACATAAGCAAGAAGTTCTACTGGAAGTGGCACTTCATTTGGAAATCTAAGTTTGGCACTTGGTGGTCTCAAGTTATCCATAGAAAAGAGTGGAACAAATACCTCACTATCCAGTCTTGGAATGTCTACAACAGTCTTCATAACTCTTTTGATGAAGATTTGAAAGAATCTTTGGTATGGAATGTAAGTATAGGTAGATTTCTTTGAAATAGTTGTCTTCAATTCTTCAAAGATGAGAGAAGCATAATCATAATGCTTGTTGTTAGCAATCCCATGGAAAATGATTCTGACATTTGTTAAGGCTTGATCCAAACTTAAAATCTTACCAGATAAACAAGTGTTTATAATGGTAAACAGGGAATACCAAATTGGTGGAAGACACACTCTTCTGAACGAACATAGTATAGTGAGGGTTTCTGAATATCCTAACTTCATGAAGTCTTCAATAAGCTCAGATTTTGAAGGAATAACATCAAAGGTTGTCTTACCAACTACTGCATTAGCCTTTGGAAGATCAAATATGTCTCTGATATCTGAATCCTTGATAGAAAACCTGTAACCACGAACATAGGAAGAGAAATCATTTTCTTCGTCATCAATTTCTGTATAAAACCACCATTGTTGTAAGTAGGACTCAGGAACCAAATTTTTTTTTTGTAACTAGAGCTCTAAAAGGATGTTTTTGCAATATTTCAATTAAAATCCTCTGTTCATCATTGAAATCTGTTGATCTGAGATTAAGAGCACAATTATTCTTCTTGACATCCATCCTCTTGTTCTCTGGAACATACAACTTTGTAACATCAGGACCATAACTTTCTTCTTGGGCAGTACCAAAAACCGATTGAGAATCATTTACACGTCCAACAGATTCAGAAGGAAGTTCTATTGGCTCAAATTGGGTTCTACCAATTGTAGGTGAATTAGGGTTTGGGTTAGGGTTGGGGTTTGAAGGACCGGCTTCAGGGTTTCCTTTCGTAGTAGTGACTTCTAGCATTGGATGATTATTCAGAGTGACTTCCATTGATCCAATTATGACCTTTTTAGGAACAATTTTGAATGAATCTTCATTTGACAATGTATCACTGTCACTAAAACCCGATTTTGCAGTTTGAATGGGCTAATCAACATTGGACGTCGACATTGTTGAAAAGATTTGAAGATTCGAGTGAGAATGAAGTTCAAGAAAATTAGAAAACAAGCTTCGGAGGGAAAATTCGTTGAGAATAGAAGAAGATGAGGTATCCATTGATTATATGAGGTGGATGATCGTGGTAGGACACGTGGCCGAAAAAGGAGCAAAAGGTAATGACGATTAACCAAGTAATTATGATTAATTTTGATTAATGAACCGTTTTGCGACGTGATTAAGACTTCCCAAATGAAATTAAAACACGTGTCACACGCGTGAATAAATTCAACTTCGCAACGGTAAGTTCAGAACTTCTGAGATGGAGTTCAGAAATTTGAACAAATGGTTCAGAATGGATTCAGAACTTGCGAATTTTATTTCAAAACTTGAATGATATGCCTTGTAATCCATGAAAAACATTTACAAATACATACTTCTGAATATATAAAACAGTTTGGTATTTCAGAAGTAGTTTGAACAAATTTGAAAAATGAGTAAGTATCCTCAGAAGTTTGCCCATACTTCCAAGATATGTAATTTCAGAGTAATTGACAATCTGTTCAGATCTTGATTGAGATGTAATAAGAATGAACAAACCATTAGTATCATTGATGAACTTTGTATAAGTAATGCTCCCCCTTGAATCATGAATTTAAAAAAAATATCTCCCCCTTGAAAAATGCTATATGGAAATGTAAACATATCATAAGTACTATAATACAAAAACTTCAGAAATTAAGAATTTGTACATCTGAGAAATGTAATATAGATTTCTGAAAAGTTAACCTCTGAACTTCTAAAGTTAAGATTTTCAGAATTCTGAATGATATAGACTCAGAAGTTAAATCTTAATTCTTAGTTGATGTAAAATACTTATGTAGACAAGTTCATCATGCCTAATTTGCTTACCAAAAAATTAAAGCTTTTTTCATCAAGTGCTTTGGTAAACAAATATGCTAATTGATAATCAGTCTGAAAAAAAAAACATTTCTATGTTGCCTTTCTCAACATGATGTTTAATAAAATGATATCTCACATCAATATGTTTTTGTCTTTGAGTGTTGGACAGAATTAGCTGTAATGCCTATGGCACTTTTGATAACATAATACAAAGGAATCTTTTTGAATGTATAGCCATAGTCTTTGAGTTGTATTTGCATCCATATGACTAGTGAGCAACATATAGCAGCAGCTACATATTCTGCTTCTAAAGTAGAAGTGGATACATAATTCTGCATCTTGGAAGACCAACATACAAGTCTATCACCCAGAAATTGACATGATCCAGATGTGCTTTTCCTGTCTTATTTACAACCACCATGATCTGCATCTGTGAAAGTAGTTAGTTCAAATCCAGAATCCTTAGGATACCAAAGTGCCAATGAAGGAGAACCTTTAAGATATCTAAGAATTCTTTTAGCAGCAAAGATGAGATTCTTTAGGATTAGCTTGATATCTTGCACACATACATGTGGCAAACATTATATCATGTCTACTTGCTGTTAAGTAAAACAAAGAACCAATAATGCCCCTGTACTTCTTTTGGTCAGATTTACCAAATAAATCCGGTTCAAGTTTAGTAGTAGTGGCTATTGGTGTTTGAATACTAGAACAGTCAGACATGTGAAACTTTTTGAGTAAGTCAAAAACAAACTTAGTTTGATTAATGAATATGCCAGGGGGAAGTTGTTTTACTTGTAAACCAAGAAAGAAAGTTAACTCTCCATCATACTCATTTCAAATTTGGTTTGCATGATTTTCTAAAAAATTTTACAAAATTTTGGATTTGTAGAAGAAAATATAATATCATCCATATAGATTTGTATTAAGATCTTGTCATCACCTTCCTTTTTCAAAAATAAGGTTGTATCTACTGTACCTCTTTTGAATTCAGAAATCAGAAGAAAGGTTGTGAGAGTTTCATACCATGCTCTTGGTGCTTGTTTAAATCCATACAAAGCTTTATATAAAATATAAACATGATCTGGAAATTCCTTGCTGACAAAGCCTTCTGGTTGTTCAACATATATTTATTCATGAAGAACTCCATTCAGAAATGCACATTTGACATCCATTTGAAAGACTTTCATGTTTTTCTGTGTTGCATAAGCTAGAAATATCCTAATTGCGTCTAGCCTAGCCACAGGAGCAAATGTTTCTTCATAATCTATACCTTTTGTTGACAATAGCCCTTGGCTACTAGCCTTGCCTTATTTCTCACAACAATCCCATGTTCATCTTTCTTATTTTTGAAAATCCATTTTGTGCCAATAATTGATTTTCCCTTTGGTTTTGGAATTAGTCTCTAGACTTTGTTTCTTTCAAATTGATTTAACTTATCTTGCATAACTAAAACCTAGTCTGGATCCTGAAGAGCTTCCCTTGGCTTTTTGGGTTCATTACTGCTTAAGAAATTCAGATACAAACATTCATTTGCAGTGGTTGATCTTGTTTGTACACCTTTTGAGACATCACCTATGATTTAATGTATTGGATGATGTCCATTTGTTCACATTTGGCAATGGTTGAACATATGAGACATTATTCAAGGAGTCATATTCATCAATGATTTCATTTGGTTCAGAATCTAGATTGACTGCTGAATTCAGATTTGATGTCTCCCCCTCAAATTGAAGATTTTGTACAGGGTCAGAATTAATAGTCACTGGTTCAGAAATAGGTATTGTAGGTTCATAAGTGACTTGAATTGGTTCTGAATTGGTTCTAAATTTGAGGTTGTTAGGTGGTTCAGAAAGATTTCAGAGAGTGGTTTCTGTGGAAAGTAGTTCTACAATAGCTCTGAGAAGAGATGGATTCTCATAATCTGCAGAGACATTAATAGAAATATCAAATAAATCTTGACACAATGAATCTAAATTTTCTTTTAGTAAAGATTTACAGTGAGAAGTTTTATCAGTATTGCTTTATTCTAAATCTAATAGTTCAGAAACTGGATTAAGCTTAAGTTCTGAACTGTCTTGTTCAGATTCATTGTTGGCTCATGAAATTTGATATTTGAAATTTCAATGATCCTTTGTGTGCTTTTTATGAGAACTCTGTGTGTCTTGGATATTTGTGAATAGCCAACAAACACTCCAGCACTCCTTTAGGAGCAAATTTGTCTAAGTGTTGTGTGTCATTCAGAAGAAAACACTTGCATCCAATTTATTTAAAATAATCAATAGAGGGTTTTCTCTTTTTAATAATTTCATAAGGAGTTTTGAGAAGTTTTCTATTGATTATGGTTATGTTCTGAGTAAAGCAAGCAGTTGCTATTGCTTCTGCCCAAAGAGATAAAGGTAATTCTGAATAAGCAACCATAGTTCTTGCAGCCTCTACCAAGGTTCTGTTCTTCCTTTCAATTACTCCATTCTGTTGAGGAGTTCTTGCAGCAGAAAAATTATGAGATATTCCAACATAATCCAAAAAATTCTGAAGTTTAGAATTTGTAAATTTTGTGCCATTGTCACTTCTGATCTTTTGGATAGGAAGTTGAAGGAGAACCTGTACTTTCTTCAGAAAAGGAATTAGTATGGCAGAAGTATCAGATTTAAGTCTAAGAAATACAACCCAAATCTAGAATATTCATCAACTATTATCAGGATATACTTCTTTCCTCTCATGCTTTGAGTATTCATTGGTCCACATAAGTCCATAGGTAGCATTTCAAGTGGAGCTTGACATGAAGAAAGCATTTTCAAAGGGTGTGAACTTCTCTTTATCTTTCCAAGCTCACATGCAGAACATAATGAATTTCTTTCAAACTTGATTTTTGGCAATCCTCTAACTTATTTGTGTCTTTCCAATTCAGAAATTGCTTTGTAATTCAGATGTGACAACCTTTTGTGCCATAACCAACTTACTTCTTTCATGGGAGTAGAAATATAACATACTCCTAGCAGTTGACCATCTTAAGTGAAAGTAGCAGTGTAGATATCTCCATCTCTATAGGCTGTTAACTTGTTTAGGTTTTCAGAACTAAGAACATGACAGAAGTTAATGTCAAAATCTACTGTCCAGTATTTGTCACATAGCTGACTTATACTAAATAGATTATGCTTGAGTCCCTCAACATAGAAAACTTTGATTACAGTGACATCTCCTTTTGTAAAAGTTCCATACCCTCTCACATAGCCTTTTGCGTTGATTCCAAAGCTAATTGTCCCTCCATATCTCTCATGATAGTCAGTTAGTAATTCTTTGTAAGGTGTCATGTGTCTTGAACAATCAGAGTCTAAAACCCACACATGACACATCTACAAAAACAATTATTGAGTTTTAGGTACCCATTTGAGAATGGGTCCTTTCAGATTAGTTATTACAGAAGAAATTCTGAATTTGGATTTAACAGAATTAAATTCAGAAGTTTGTTCAGAAATTTGTTTGATATATTTATCCTTTTTATGTTTATTATTATTCCTTTTTTAGAAATTTGCTGAAGAATTCTTGACTGGTTTCTTAGGATTTTTCTTGTTGATGTTGGAATTAATTGAAAGTTATGATGTCCACATTTCATATAATGAATATGATTTTTAAGAACCTTCAATATCTCAACACATAAGCAAGGATTAACTACATTTGTTCGAGGAACATAATGCTTGCTTTTATTCAAAGTATTGTCTTTGTGTACATCAAATTTCTTAAAAGAAGAAAAACTGTCTAATTTGTCTTTCTTTGATAGTCTTTCACCTTTTTGCTTCCAAACTAGAGTGGATAGCTCTGTAAAAGATAAGAAATGTGGATTAGAATAAGAAGAACTTTTATCAACATCCTTTGTAACTTTTGAATTAAGGTTTTCAGATTTAGGAATAAAAGGCTGTCCTTTTTCAAAAATTTTGACTCTTGTAACAAAATCTTAAGATGATAATGATGACTTTTCTGTTGTTAAGTAAGATGTGTCTTTTACATCATTTCTAGGAGGAGTAGAATTGAAACCTGTAGAAGAATTAATTTCAGAAGATGTACAATGTTTATATTCATTTTTCAAGAATACACCATTAAACATTTCTGAGGGTAATTTTGGTTCTTCTGATTTTAATTTCTCTCCCTCAGTCATAGAAGATTTAGATTTATAAACTATGTACCTATCTTTGTCTATTATAGCAATATTTGGATCATCATCATCATCATCATCATCATCATCATCATCATCATCATCATCATCATCAGAAGCATTCATCAAATCTGAAAATTTGTTTTGAGTCATATTTGAAGCAAAAAATTTAAAATTGGAAAGTTTTTATTTAATTTTCAGAACTTGATACATTTATAAAAACGTTTTCCTCAGTTTCATCATAAGAATTATCAAATAATGTTTCTGAATGCTCATCATTATCATTTAAAGATTTAATTTCTGAAAATTCTTCATATATGTCTTCAAGAATTTCTTTAGAATTAATTTTATTTTGAGCTTCAGAAGTATTAATTGATGTAATCTCAGAAGTTGCTTCTGAAATAGCTTCAGATTTTAATTCAGAAGATATTTCAGATTCAGACTTTGGTTCAGAATTACTTTCAAAAGTAACTACAGAAGTATTTGAAACTCCAAAGTTTGTTTCATAATTTTTTTTAGAACTCATTTCTGATTCAAAATTTTTAATTGAATCACCAGAGTCAAGAGGGTTTTCATCTGAAAACAAAATCTCTGATTTTATAAAAGGAATTCTTTCAGGTAAAGAATGATCAACAGGTTTATTTACAACACCCTTTCTTTTCTCATTGAAAATATTCATATTAGAAACATCATATAAATTTGAAGGTGCTTTCTTCAGAATTTGACTTTCACCTTATCCTAAGCCTGCTTTGATATTATAAAATTTGGAATTCTGAGCCTGACTTGTTAAAATATTCAGAGTTTTTTCAGTTTGACCTCTTTTAAAATTTTTGTATAAATCAAGTCTTTTTTGATTCAGAAAATTCATTTTCACATTCAAAACTTCTTTTTCAGATTTTTCATTAAGAATATCTTTTTGCATGTTATCCATCTTTTCTTTCAGCAAAGATTTTTTTTAGAAACTTTTTCAAGTTTTTCTTCAGCATTTTGATAATTTTGTTTATATATATGATTTTCAGCTCTAAACTTATTTACCAACATTTTTCACCTTTTATTCTGTTTCTGAGATTTTCAAATTCAGAAGTCATATTCAGAATTTGATCTTGCATGTTGTTTTCAGAATTTTAAGAATTTAATGATGAACTTGTTTCATAATTAAGTTCAGATGAAGAAGTTTGTACCCCTGAATCATGTGCATGTATATCTTCAGGATCCACCTGGCACATGTAGCAGTTTGAAGCATAATGAGCAACTTCTTCATCATATTCTCCATCAGTCATGTTCAAACATTGCAAGATTACGTAACAATGTACAAATTCTTCTCTTGTTCTTTATGAAGAATTTTCAGACATTATGAAGAATTTTCAGACATGTAACGAAGAATAAAGATTATGTTGTTGTCCTTTGTACCTGGAGAGTTCTCGAATCTTCGATAGCCGTCTTTGTGAATCGTTGGGCGATGTGTTTTCATGACGTGAACTTCGAAGAATGGTGAAGAGCACGGAGTACTCCACTTAGTAATTGCACCTCTAACAAATATGGCAAAGAATTGTAGGAACATTAAAGTAGAGAGGGAGATTTTCCCTTTTTCTTGTTAAAGACATTTGTTGTGAACAGCGCTATAAATTTCCCGAAATAGAAGTTCAGCAAAGTCCAGAGGACGATTAAAGAACATGCCTGTGACAACTGTCAAATTCGAGCTTCCGGTTTAGTTCCTATTAAGTTTATTAGTGTTAATATAGATAAAATATTAGAATAGAATTCAATTGACTTAGAATGACCGAAAAATTTCTAGAGTTTCCGGTAGCTTCTTAGAAAGTCCGGTTCCGACCCATAACTGGCCGAAATGTCCTATATAGGGCCAAATGCTCTAATTTATACCCAATTTATATAAAATATATAGTTTTAGTATTTAAAATATAAAACTTTTATTATTATATAATTTAAACACTTTTGGGCTCATATTTTGAGAAAATGGAGTCTTAATTTCATTTTTATTTGGGCTTATAATAATTTTAAAAAAAAATTGTTGGGTTGGGTGGGCCCATACCCATGGCCAGCCACTTTCCCCCTCCCCTCATCATATAAAAACCAATTTTTTTTTATCTCCCTCATTTCTCTCAACTCTCCAAAAATTGAAGAGTTAAAAACTCTTCACTTTCTCTCATCTCCCTCTCTTCTTCTCCTTCACTTTCCAGCCAATTTCATCTTCAAGTATCATCATTTTAGCAACAATATTAAAGATATTAAGTTCATTTCTTCAACCAAGTAAGTATTAACATCATCTCCTTCATTCTTCTTACCATTTTTGGGTGAAAAACCCACTTTTTCTTGCATTTTAAGTCACATTCTTCTAACCTCCGAACTTTATGAGTTTTATGGAGAGATTATACACCAAAAACATGTAAAAATGTTCATATAATGGTGGTAATCTATGACCCAAACAATAAAACTCAAGAAAATGGGTAAAAATCATGATTTTAAGTGTTTTTGAACAACAATGGAGATTTTTGGTGCTGACAGATTTATTGCATATGCAAAAATCGTCAATTTATGGCAATTAATATGTTCAAATATCATAAATCTTCTTTCTACAAGTTTATTTAGTGAGTGGGGGTTCTAATCCAAGTGGTCTCACTCAAAAACATTGAGTTTTGATCCCCCAAATGCTCATAATAAGATGCATGTGCAACTGGAAGTTCAACAGTAGGAAAACCCTACTTTGAACGACCATAACTCTCTGAAAATTGTTGTTTTTGGGCATTAAGGCATGTACACTAATAGATTGTATTGAGTAAAATGTTCCATAAAAGTTTGTACACTACTATTAACTCAAGTGAGGAGCCGAGGGTATTTGTGGATAGCGCTATTAGATGGACAATCCCACCTAAAAACCGAAATTAGGGTGTCGATAGCAATCCCACCGGGAAACTACATGTAGGGGTGCACTATTCTTAAAAGGGAAGGTTCTACACATGTGGACTTTAGGTCCACCGCTGAGGTAGAACTAAAAAGAAGGTTCTACACATGTGGACTTTAGGTCCACCGATGAGGTAGAACTAAAAAGAAGGTTCTACACATGTGAACTTTAGGTCTACCGCTGAGGTAAAACTAAAAAAAAAAAGGTTCTACACATGTGGACTTTAGGTCCACCGCTGAGGTTGAACTAAAAAGAAGGTTCTACACATGTGGACTTTAGGTCCACCGCTGAGGTAGAACTAAAAATATTTTTGTGGTCGAAGGTTTAGTGGTGGCTCATTACTTACTAATAATTATGGTACAAAAATGCCTTGAACGTTTTATGATGTAAAGATTTATTAAGTGCCATAAAAGTATTTTGCTCAATATTCATTTATGCAAAAGATGTTTATAATATTTAAAACCTGTGAACTCACCAACTCTTTGTAGTTAACCTTGTTTTATTCATGCTTTTCAGGGGTAAGAAAGATGAACTGAAATGCTTATTAATTGGGCACGCCAACATCAATCATGTTTTACAATTCAAATCGTTTTGTTTGTACACTTGTTTCCTTGAATTTTGTTTTAAATTATGGACTTGTATGATGTAAATTTCGGGTTTAAGTTGTTATGTATTTGAATGGATGATTGGTGTTGTTTTTGCCCTATTGCTATGAAATCTTGAACTATCATGCCTCGTGTTTCCGCATTAGCGGGGTGTGACAGACTTGGTATCAGAGCCATAGGTTATAGAGAACACCGGTTTTTCTTTAAAAACCAAATACTATAACCAAAAGTTTTCGAAAACGATTTTCTTAAACTAATTAAAATTTTAAAAGCTTAGTACTAGTATAATTGGAATAAGTGTCGACTTAGCATATTGATATTAGGCAAAGCCTGATCACCTATGTTTTATTTAATATGTATAAGCGAGACATGGAACAATCATATTGGGAACTTCTTGCCCAAATGAAAAGCATGGTCATAAGTGTGAGTTTGCATAAGCATTTTATAAATTGTTATTTACTAAAGTCCATTTAGTAATTAAATTTGTTACTATCACAGGTCGATATGTCTCACTCATCTACTAAGTACGCTGCTGACTCCGCAGGCTATGTGACTAGTCAACCTAGGAGAGAACTTTTGACTACTTTGTTGGTTAAACTTGGAAACTTATTTTGGTGGCATGTAGGTCACTATTTAGAACTCTAAGATACTTGTTGTCTTTTGAGAATTATTTTTGCTGGATATTGAAGTTATGTAATTCTAAATCTATGATTTGATGAATCGAGTGTTTTATATGCATAACTTAGTTAAGTAGACGTAGCGCAAAAATAGTAATAGCAATATGACCCAACCTCAATATGAACCTATGCCTAAAGGCAATGCCTTCGAGGAGAGAAAACTCCGAGATCGCGCGACTTGTGCCTGAGCAACTCATCTCGGCACTTCCGAACATCGTTAGTCAAGTGGCAGCGGGTTTAAATGCTAATTCGGGAAACAATTGAGGATCTGGAGCAAGTGGAGATAGAGAGTGCACATACAAGTCTTTGAGGACTGTAATCCTAAGGAATTCCATGGAACTAAAGGAGCTGTTGGATTACTGACATTGATTGAGAATATGGAGTCCGTTCTCCACATCAGCAAGTGCACTGAAGGAAATAAAGTGCAGTTTACTGCCTGTCCGCTACAAGGACGAGCATTGACCTGGTGGAACACCCAAGTGCAAACCCGAGACCGAGAAGCAGCCAACAGCCTTACTTGTGAGAAATTCAAAAAGATGCTCAAAGAGGAATACTGCCGAGGAGCAAAATCCAGAAGTAGGAAGCGGAGCTATGGAATCATGAAATGAAGGGAAATGACATAGACTCTAGCACTGCCCGTTTCCATGAACTGATAAAGTCCACATGGGTAGAGCATTCTTAATTGATAAAGTGCACCCCTACTTGCAAGTTAGGTGGGTATGTCAGCCAAATAGCGCTATCCACAAATATCATCGGCTCATTTAGAGTTAAATAGTAGTGTACCACGGGGGACTTTACATAACTCAACATATCATTTTTGTGTAACATAAATTTTCTCATCATAATGATTTATATGCTTTTCATTAATCAATATAAATCAATTCAATTTCCTTTAAAACAACATGCTTTACACCCCAAAATGTATCAACATTTAAAAAGAGGGGCCGTGAATACTCACCCTTCAAGATGCCGTGAATTTGGCAACTAGGCTCACCAACAATGCTAATCGTTCGGGGATATTTGCATGTGACAAAGCTCCAGATAAGGGAAAGATGGAGGAACTTTAGCATACACATAATCCCAATCATGTTAGGAAGCTTTGATATAATTGGGGGTATGGATTGGTTGTCTAAAAACCGAGCTGAAATTTGCTGCTCCGCAAAGATCATCCGAGTTCCACTACCTGAAGGAGAAGTTCTCGAAGTACATGGAAAGAAACCCAGAAGGAATGTTAAAATAGTGACGTGAATGAAGATGCGAAAATACTTGAGGAAGAACTACATTGCGTTTCTGGCACACATTGTGAATAAGGAGATCAAAGAGAAACCATTCAGGATCTTCCTATAGTTCGGTATTTTCTCTAAGTATTCACAGATAAGTTACCCGGACTACCCCCACCAAGACAAGTTGAATTCCACATTGATTTAGTTCCGGAAGCTGCGCCCGTGGCGAAATCACCTTATCGACTGGCACCGTCGGAAATGCAGGAATTATCATATCCACTCCAGGAGCTGCTCGATAAAGGATTCATCAGGTCTAGCTCTTCACCTTGGGGAGCTCCAGTTTTGTTTGTTAAAAAGAAGGATGGATCCTTCCGAATGTGTATCGATAATACGGAACTCAATAAGTTGACTATCAAGAACCGATACCCACTTCCTCGAATAGATGACTTATTCGATCAACTTCAAGGTGCTACGTACTTCTCAAACATCGATCTTCGATCCGGATATCATCAGATGAGAGTTCTTGAAGAAGATATTCCTAAGACAACGTTTAGAACTCGTTATGGTCATTACGAATTCCTAGTTATGCCTTTCGGTTAACAAACGCACTGGCGGTCTTCATGGATTTGATGAATAGGGTATGTCGACTGTACCTAAACAAGTTCGTGATTGTGTTTATAGATGATATACTCATATTTTCTCGTGATAAGAAAGAACATGAACAACATCTGAGGTTGATACTAGAATTTCTCAAGGATGAAAAGTTGTACGCCAATTTCTCCAAATGCAAATTCTGGATCCGAGAAGTACACTTTCTAGGCCACGTAGTAAATGAAAAGGGGATTCATGTTGATTCAGCTAAAATCAAGGCCATTAAAAAATGGGAAGCCCCGAAGACACCAACCGAGATCCGTCAATTTTTGGATTGGCAAGCTATTACCGGCGATTTATCGAAAATTTCTCCAAGATCGCACAACCACTAACGACTCTAACCCAAAAAGATAAGCAATTTATTTGGGAAGAGAAACAAGAGGAAGCATTCCAGACTCTCAAACATAAGTTATGCAACACACCTATTTGGGGTTTGCCAGAGGGAGTGGATAATTTTGTAGTCTACTGTGATGCCTCACATCAAGGGATGGGATGTGTACTAATGCAAAAAGATAAAGTCATTGCATATGCGTCGAGGCAACTAAAGGTTCATGAGAAGAATTACACCACCCATGATTTCGAATTAGGGGCGGTAGTGTTCGCACTCAAAATCTGGAGACACTATCTGTACGGTACTCAGTGCACCATTTTCACTGATCACAAAAGCCTTCAACACATTCTTGATCAGAAAATGCTCATTATGAGGCAAAGAAGATGGGTTGAGCTACTTAGTGACTACGATTGTGAAATAAATTACCATCCAAGCAAGCTAACGTAGTAGCCGACGCATTAAGCAGAAAAAAAAAGGTAAAGCCGACGAAAGCACAAACTATGGGAATGATGGTTCAAACGAGTTTAAAGACTCAAATTCTTGAAGCGCAAAAAGAAGCTTTAAAAGAAGATAATTGGAAGCATAAGACCCTGCATCGCTTATAGATAGAATTTGAGTTACGATCAGACGGAGTGCATTACTTTAAGAATAAAGTATGGGTACCGAAGGTTGGTAATCTACGATCAACCATTTTGAACAAAGCCCATCGATCCAGATATTCGACTCACCCAGGAGTAGATAAAATGTATAAGGATTTGAAGGAGTATTATTGGTGGCCAGGAATGAAGAAAGATATTGCTTTGTTCATAAGCAAGTGCCTGACTTGTGCTAAGGTAAAGGCCGAACATCAGAAAACATCCGGTCTACTTCAACAAACTGAAATACCTCAATGGAAATGGGAGCAAACAACCATGGATTTTGTAGCCAAACTACACAGAATTGGGAAGGGACACAATTCTATAAGGGTTATAGTTGATCGACTTATAAAATCATCTCAATTTAATTCCCATTCGTGAAGATTTCAGTATGGAGAAACGTGCGCAAATTTACAGCAATGAAATAGTTACACGTCACGGTGTGCCTATTTCCAATATTTCAGACAAAGAGACATGTTTTACGTCACGATTTTGGCCGTCTCTACAAAAGTCATTGGGTACACGTTTGGATTATTGCACTCCATATCATCCTCAAATGGATGGACAATCGGAAAGAACTATTCAAAAGCTAGAGGATATGCTAGTTCATGTGCAATAGATTTTGGTGGGAGTTGGGATACCTACCTACCGCTTGTTGAACTCTCCTATAACAACAGCTATCAGACCAGCATACAATGTGCACCGTACGAAGCTCTATACGGACATAAATGTAGATCACCACTTAGCTGGATAGAGATCGGAGATAGACAGTTGACCACTGATATTATTCAAGAGACCACTGACAAGATCTCAATCATCAAAGAAAGAATCAAAACAGCAAGAGATCGTCAAAAGAGTTATGCGGATAATCGTAGGAAGCCATTAGAATTCCAAATAGGTGATAAAGTGATTTTGAAGGTATCACCATGGAAAGGGCTTGTACGCTTCCGGAAGAGAGGGAAGTTGGGTCCCAGATACATTGGTCCATTCGAAATACTCGAAAGAATTGGACCGGTAGCATACAAACTAAAGTTACCACAGGAATTGAGCGCCATCCACGACACGTTTCATGTGTCAAAGTTGAAGAAATGTCTGGCAGATGAAACATTAGTTCTACCCTTGGGAGATGTTCAGATTAACGATCGGTTATACTTCGTTGAAGAACCAATCGAAATACTAGACCGAGAAGTTAAACGGTTGAGGCGTAGTAAAATCCCTATTATCAAAATTCGTTGGAATGCGAAGCACGACCCAGAGGATACTTGGGAACGAGAATATTTGATGAATCATAAGTATCTTCGCCTGTTCGAGAAAGCCCCGAATAAAGCTAGTTCTTAAATTTCGGGACGAAATTTCTCTAACGGAGGGAGACTGTGACAACTGTCAAATTCGAGCTTCCGATTTACTTCCTATCAAGTTTATTAGTGTTAATAAAGATAAAATATAAGAATAGAATTCAATTGACTTAGAATGACCGAAAAATTTCTAGAGTTTCCGGTAGCTGCTTAGAAAGTCCGGTTCCGACCCGTAACTGGCCGAAATGTCCTATATAGTGCCAAATGCTCTAATTTATACCCAATTTTTATAAAATATATAGTTTTAGTATTTAAAATATAAAACTTTTATTATTATATAATTTAAACACTTTTTGGCTTATATTTTGAAGGAAAAAGGCCAAAATTGAGAAAATGGACTCTTAATTTCATTTTTATTTGGGCTTAAAATAATTTTTAAAAAAACTAATTGTTGGGTTGGGTGGGCCCATACCCATGGCCAGCCACTTTCCCCCTCCCCTCATCATATAAAAACCAATTTTTTTTATCTCCCTCATTTCTCTCAACTCTCCAAAAATTGAAGAGTTAAAAACTCTTCACTTTCTCTCATCTCCCTCTCTTCTTCTACTTCACATTCCAGCCAATTTCATCTTCAAATATCATCATTTTAGCAAAATATTAAAGATATTAAGTTCATTTCTTCAACCAAGTAAGTATTAACATGATCTCCTTCATTCTTCTTACCATTTTTGGGTGAAAACCCCATTTTTTCTTGCATTTTAAGTCACATTCTTCTAACCTCCGAAATTTATGAGTTTTATGGAGAGATTATACACCACATGTAAAAATGTTCATATAATGGTGGTAATCTATGACCCAAACAATAAAACTCAAGAAAATTGGTAAAAATCATGATTTTATGTGTTCTTGAACAACAATGGAGATTTTTGGTGCTGACAGATTTATTGCATGTGCAAAAATTGTCCATTTCATGTGATTAATATGTTCAAATATCATAAATCTTCTTTCTACAAGTTTATTTAGTGATTTGGGGTTCTAATTCAAGTGGTCTCACTCAAAAACATTGAGTTTTGACCCCCCAAATGCTCATAATAAGATGCATGTGCATTTGGAAGTTCAACAGTAGGCAAACCCTCCAAACACCTAAATGCTCAATGAAAATGGATTATTTTTCCTTTGAGAGTTAGTTTTATGAGTTATCTTTAGTTTGAAAGTGAAATCACTTAAAAATTTGGAGTTTTGACCCTCCAAACACCTAAAATATTTTAGGTGTGTAATCTGTGAAACCACCAGTAGGTAAATCCTACTTTGCATGCTAATATCTCTTTGAATATTTGTCCATAATGCATAATTGTTCTTCTGGAGTTTTCTTTTATGACTTAGGGTTCATTTAAATCCGGTTTCATTCAAAAATATGAAGTTTTGAGGCACTAATCAATTTATTAAAGTTAAGTGTGCAATCTGTCAACTAATGACAGATGTGTGCATGCAAATTTGTGATGTCATATCTTCCTCATAACTCATTTAAAATGAGTGATTCTTATCTTAAAAGTTTCCTTTATGTGTATCTTTTTAATCCAACTGGAAGTTCTGAAAAATAATAAGTAGAACTCCTCAAATGATTGTTTTACTAACAGTATGTAATCTGCCATGCTTGTTATGACACACTGTTTGATATAAATTATTTGAACCCTTTTTATATGTCTAAATTGCATGAAATTTGGTCACAATGACCTTAACTCAGTAATGCATCACATATAAAAAGATGGAAAATTTTATCATTTTGGATGTTACATTAATTTGATCATTTTTAAGACTTATAGTTTCTGTCAGAAAGTTAAATTCTGAAACTGGTTGATTTCATAAATTTTAATCACTTGAAAGACTATAATGTTACATTTTCGGTATAAATTATTTCTTTAAAGAGCATATGTGCATTATGTATAACGGGACAATAGTTGACCAAGTTGGACATATACGGACTTATAAGCACTCTCATAGTAATCGTTAGACGCATAAGTGACCGTTTTGGGTATTTTACTTTGATAGGAAAGCGTTAGGTCGGCTAGCGGACGAATCGTGCTTTAAACGGAGCTTTTGCAAAAGGTGAGTATTCACAGCCCCATTTTTAAAGTATTTTATATGTTTTGGGGTG
Organism: Silybum marianum; assembly: GCA_036898165.1. Taxonomy (NCBI): domain Eukaryota; kingdom Viridiplantae; phylum Streptophyta; class Magnoliopsida; order Asterales; family Asteraceae; genus Silybum; species Silybum marianum. Next base: position 25,787,885 of record CM072528.1, on the reverse strand, counting down.
AAAAGCATGATTAAATGAAATATTTGAGCTATTTGCATTAACGAATGTGAATATTATGAAAATTGTTGTTTTTGGGCATTAAGGCATGTACACTAATACATTGTATTGAGTAAACCGTTCCATAAAAGTTTGTACACTACTATTAACTCAAGTGAGGAGCCGAGGGTATATGTGGATAGCGCTATTGGACGGACAATCCCACCTAAAAACCGTAAAGTAGGGTGTGGATAGCAATCCCACCGGGAAACTACAGGTAGGGGTGCACTATACTTAAAAGGGAAGGTTCTACACATGTGGACTTTAGGTCCACCGCTGAGGTGGAACTATAAAGAAGGTTCTACACATGTGGACTTTAGGTCCACCGCTGAGGTAGAACTAAAAAGAAGGTTCTACACATGTTAGGACTCAAACAATCAAGATATCAATATATGGAAAGATTGTAGACAGGAATGTGATAGCCAAATGCAATATGTATTGATTGAATGTACAGTATTACAGAATATGTCTTTACAGTGCTAATAGAAAACGTTAGTTCTAACTAATAAACAAACTATCTATTTATACATGAAATAGAAAGACTAAAGTAACAGTACATTCATAACAGACAAGTTCAGAACAGGTTCTGAACTCCTTCAGATCTTCTTCAAAAGTGTCTTCAAAACTTCTTCAGAACCTCTTCAGAATGTCTTCAAAACTTCTTCAGAACCTAGTCCCTTTTGAAGCTATTTCGATATCTCTATCAATCTCCCCCTTAGCTTCAAAAGTTCAATTCATACTTCCAAAAATTCAGAATTTCTCTAACATCTTTCAGAATCAAACTTCTGTATTCTAGCAAGTATTTAGCAATTCTGATCATCTCTTTAGCAAGTTTCTTGTGCTTCTCCCAATCTTCATTGCTCAGATTCTTTAGTCTTTTATTCTGTCTATTTACCAAATGGTCTCTGATAGCCATGAGAGTTCCATTGCAACACTTATGAAATTCTTCAAATCTCACAAATAAAAGTTCTTGAAAGCATTTGCAAACAAAGCATGGAGGTTGAATTACTAAAGTGCTTTTCTTCATATTCTGAATGTCTAGCAGGCTTAGATTTGGTTTGCTCAAGTGTACTTGTTTCTTGTTCAGAACATAAGCAACTTGAAAATCATTCTTTGCAGCCCATATAAACTCTCTGTACAAGCCGTCTCTGAGAATTGAAAATGATTTTCTGAACTTGGTGATTGAATCATGAAAGGGATAAAGGCTTCTGTAAACTCTGAGAAGATCTCTGAGGTAAACATTCTGAAAATCAGCTTCAGAAAAGGTAGAAATCTCACCATTTTGCCGTTCAACAGTAAAGAATGCATATTTGTAATTCTGTCTTGTCTTTAAATCAGCATTAATCACTTTGATCACAGGACTATCTTTCCTTACTTCATTGATTGGAATCCTTATCTTTCTGATGATATCTGAGTACCATTGTTTCCATCCAAAAGGCTTTTGAATCCAGCAATCTATATAGTTGAATTTTTGTTCATATTCCATGAACATTTCTGGATGGAAATATTCAAGGAACATGGTGAAAGCACTTTCTTCTATTCTCTGCACTTGTAGTTGTTCTTCTTCAGATATTTGCTCTTCAGAAATCAACTTTTCAGAAATATTTTCAAAAAATTCTTCCTTTTCTTTTTCCTTTTCTTTTTGACCGACTTCTGAACTTTCAAGATTCAGAGTGTACTTCTGAATTTCTTCCATGTCTTGCCTTTTTGTATGGATCTTGAAGTCATAAGCATCACTTAGTAAATAATCTGCTCCTCTTACCTTGTTTACTTTCTTGTGACCAGCCAGATAACTTTTTCTTACAAACTCTCTAAAATTTATTCTTTCTTTGATCAGATAGATAATTTCTTCTTTGATATCAGATTCTTCAACAAAGTCTGTCATGTAGTTCAGAAGCCATTTGAGGGAGGATGTAGAATACTTTGGAATATCAGATGCAAAAAATGTCTTAGAGATTCCTTCCACAAGATACATGAACCCAGTATCTGGATTAGTGAACTATCTTTTCAGCCCAAACCTTTCAATATATACAGGTTCCAACAGATTTACTGTGTTAAGTTTGTATTCCAAAGCCAATTGAAAATCATGCTTAATAAGTAGAACTCCTCAAATGATTGTTTTACTAACAGTATGTAATCTGCCATGCTTGTTATGACACACTGTTTGATATAAATTATTTGAACCCTTTTTATATGTCTAAATTGCATGAAATTTGGTCACAATGACCTTAACTCAGTAATGCATCACATATAAAAAGATGGAAAATTTTATCATTTTGGATGTTACATTAATTTGATCATTTTTAAGACTTATAGTTTCTGTCAGAAAGTTAAATTCTGAAACTGGTTGATTTCATAAATTTTAATCACTTGAAAGACTATAATGTTACATTTTCGGTATAAATTATTTCTTTAAAGAGCATATGTGCATTATGTATAACGGGACAATAGTTGACCAAGTTGGACATATACGGACTTATAAGCACTCTCATAGTAATCGTTAGACGCATAAGTGACCGTTTTGGGTATTTTACTTTGATAGGAAAGCGTTAGGTCGGCTAGCGGACGAATCGTGCTTTAAACGGAGCTTTTGCAAAAGGTGAGTATTCACAGCCCCATTTTTAAAGTATTTTATATGTTTTGGGGTGAAAAGCATGATTAAATGAAATATTTGAGCTATTTGCATTAACGAATGTGAATATTATGAAAATTGTTGTTTTTGGGCATTAAGGCATGTACACTAATACATTGTATTGAGTAAACCGTTCCATAAAAGTTTGTACACTACTATTAACTCAAGTGAGGAGCCGAGGGTATATGTGGATAGCGCTATTGGACGGACAATCCCACCTAAAAACCGTAAAGTAGGGTGTGGATAGCAATCCCACCGGGAAACTACAGGTAGGGGTGCACTATACTTAAAAGGGAAGGTTCTACACATGTGGACTTTAGGTCCACTGCTGAGGTGGAACTATAAAGAAGGTTCTACACATGTGGACTTTAGGTCCACCGCTGAGGTAGAACTAAAAAGAAGGTTCTACACATGTTAGGACTCAAACAATCAAGATATCAATATATGGAAAGATTGTAGACAGGAATGTGATAGCCAAATGCAATATGTATTGATTGAATGTACAGTATTACAGAATATGTCTTTACAGTGCTAATAGAAAACGTTAGTTCTAACTAATAAACAAACTATCTATTTATACATGAAATAGAAAGACTAAAGTAACAGTACATTCATAACAGACAAGTTCAGAACAGGTTCTGAACTCCTTCAGATCTTCTTCAAAAGTGTCTTCAAAACTTCTTCAGAACCTCTTCAGAATGTCTTCAAAACTTCTTCAGAACCTAGTCCCTTTTGAAGCTATTTCGATATCTCTATCAATCTCCCCCTTAGCTTCAAAAGTTCAATTCATACTTCCAAAAATTCAGAATTTCTCTAACATCTTTCAGAATCAAACTTCTGTATTCTAGCAAGTATTTAGCAATTCTGATCATCTCTTTAGCAAGTTTCTTGTGCTTCTCCCAATCTTCATTGCTCAGATTCTTTAGTCTTTTATTCTGTCTATTTACCAAATGGTCTCTGATAGCCATGAGAGTTCCATTGCAACACTTATGAAATTCTTCAAATCTCACAAATAAAAGTTCTTGAAAGCATTTGCAAACAAAGCATGGAGGTTGAATTACTAAAGTGCTTTTCTTCATATTCTGAATGTCTAGCAGGCTTAGATTTGGTTTGCTCAAGTGTACTTGTTTCTTGTTCAGAACATAAGCAACTTGAAAATCATTCTTTGCAGCCCATATAAACTCTCTGTACAAGCCATCTCTGAGAATTGAAAATGATTTTCTGAACTTGGTGATTGAATCATGAAAGGGATAAAGGCTTCTGTAAACTCTGAGAAGATCTCTGAGGTAAACATTCTGAAAATCAGCTTCAGAAAAGGTAGAAATCTCACCATTTTGCCGTTCAACAGTAAAGAATGCATATTTGTAATTCTGTCTTGTCTTTAAATCAGCATTAATCACTTTGATCACAGGACTATCTTTCCTTACTTCATTGATTGGAATCCTTATCTTTCTGATGATATCTGAGTACCATTGTTTCCATCCAAAAGGCTTTTGAATCCAGCAATCTATATAGTTGAATTTTTGTTCATATTCCATGAACATTTCTGGATGGAAATATTCAAGGAACATGGTGAAAGCACTTTCTTCTATTCTCTGCACTTGTAGTTGTTCTTCTTCAGATATTTGCTCTTCAGAAATCAACTTTTCAGAAATATTTTCAAAAAATTCTTCCTTTTCTTTTTCCTTTTCTTTTTGACCGACTTCTGAACTTTCAAGATTCAGAGTGTACTTCTGAATTTCTTCCATGTCTTGCCTTTTTGTATGGATCTTGAAGTCATAAGCATCACTTAGTAAATAATCTGCTCCTCTTACCTTGTTTACTTTCTTGTGACCAGCCAGATAACTTTTTCTTACAAACTCTCTAAAATTTATTCTTTCTTTGATCAGATAGATAATTTCTTCTTTGATATCAGATTCTTCAACAAAGTCTGTCATGTAGTTCAGAAGCCATTTGAGGGAGGATGTAGAATACTTTGGAATATCAGATGCAAAAAATGTCTTAGAGATTCCTTCCACAAGATACATGAACCCAATATCTGGATTAGTGAACTATCTTTTCAGCCCAAACCTTTCAATATATACAGGTTCCAACAGATTTACTGTGTTAAGTTTGTATTCCAAAGCCAATTGAAAATCATGCTTAATGAGATTCCTTATATATATTCCCAAGATTCTTCTAATCTCTGAGACTAACTCTGATTCACCTGTGTTAACACAAAAAGACAAAATTGCCAACTTGTCTTGTAATCTTAACTTGTATACATCAAACTGAGTGAATTCACACAAAGTACCATCTCTTCTTTCTGCTCCAAATTTGAATATAGTTAACTCATTTTGAATTGATTTTGATATGCATCTGATCTTCTTTATTAAAGTTGAATCATGAAAATTCTGAACACCATGATTCTGAATAAAGTTCTTCACTTGAACAATATAATCTTCAGACCATTCATCATTCAGAAAGTCTTCCAACTTTGCAAACTTCATACTTCTTTTGTACATGAAGCAGTAAGTGTCTTCAGGAAATATCAGGCTGCTTTCTCCAGGAATAAACACATTTTCCTTTTCAAAAACTTGATCCATTACAGGTTTTTCAAGTACTGGAAGATCTAATTTAGGAATGATAATACAAGGTCTGATCCTAACTTCAAATTTTCTTGAGAAAACAATTAGAATTTCATCAACAATTTCAACTCCTTCCATATGACATAAATCAAATTCCAATTCAACTCTTTCATCTGGTTGTTCAAGAAATTTCTGAAAATAGAAAATCTGTTGTCCAAAAGTCTACACCAGACTTCTTGGATAGTTCAGAAAGACATGCACCCAACAGAATTGACTTAATATTTTCCACAGCTCTTCAGAAGCTCTTCTGTATTCATCACTAAGAGATTGTTGGGGCTTCCAAATCACCAGATCCTTTATTTCATTTACTTCAGAACTTTCTCTCATATTGACTCCAGATATATCTTCTTCAAACATAATGACATCAGATGCAAAATATTCCCTTAGCATTTCTTCATTTGAATCAGGAATAATATCTATATTATCTGAGCTTAGGTTACCTTCAGAATCAAAGGATATCTTCTCTGTTTCATACCCTTCCTTGTTAGATATTAAAGTATGAGTCAAAGAAGAGATGTCTACAAATGTCAACACACACTTCTTGTTATAACTAATTGTTGTTAGACGCTCCCTTTATGACACATGGCACTTTGTAATTGGCTAGCTTTTTGACTTTCTGTCTTTGTATCTATATAAATAGCATTGTATTGTGTTTGTAAAAAGAGTCGATTAATACATTTACATATTGAAGAATACTGTGCGTAAGTCATTTTATCTTTGTTCTTCATTCTGTTTACTGTTCTATTGATTTAAATTGTTAATTGATCTGCTTCCGCAATTCACTCAGATTCAATACTCTCAATTAACAATCAGTTTAAAGGAATCTGGAACCAACAATTGGTATCGAGCCTTCTAATCAATCTATTGATTATTAGATCTCTTCCATTGAAAGAATTCCTTTCAATCGAACAGTATTTTCTCAGATTCAAAATTTGTTTATCAATCCACTCTGTTTTTACGAAATTTTGTTGAATCATTAACAATCTTCTCTTAAATTGAGTCATTCATTTTGTAATCTGAAGAAACAGTGATATTATCGACCTGTTCTTCTTGAGATTTAATTGTTCTAAATTTCTTTCAAATCTTCAAATTTTCTCTTCTATCATACTCAAATGACAAATTCGAGCTTGAATGCTGTTTATACGTACGGGTCCCCGACTAAACCTCCAACTCTTGTACGTGATGAATACCCACAATGGAAGATTCGAATGGTTAACTTCTATGAGGGATTGGATCTCGAGCTATATCCAATTATTCAAAACGGTCCGTTTGTTCCCACCACTACTATTCCCGAATTCCACTGCAAATACGGATGAGGTACCGGCAAGGCCGGTTCGAAGTCAAGGAATAACTGGACCGATGAAGAAAAGGCTAAGGTGGAATTAGCTAAGAAAGCTAAGTCTGCCGTTGATAATGGCCATTCCAAATGAGATTTTTCAATCTACGGACTCATGTGACACACAAAAGAATTATGGGATCAACTGGAGAATCTCTTGGAAGGTGGTGCGAAAATGAAAAAGAACGAAGAGCCCAAGCTCTAAATGAATATAATAGTTTTCAAGCGGCGGCGATGAATCTGCGGAACAAACATTTCATCGATTCAACAATCTGATTAATCTCTGCAAGAGATGTGACATTGTTAGATCAAAGGAAGACAACAATGTTCTATTTCTCAAAAGGTTAAACCCTGAATGGTCAAATCTATCCATGTCACTACAAGCCAATCAGGACCTTGAACAATGGTCGCTGCATGATGTATTTGGTACACTGCAAGCTCATGAAAAAGAAGTTGTTCAGAAAAGAACAAACATCGGAGGTCCTCTGGCTTTAATTTCAGAAACAAAAGGAATCAGAAGAAGAAGTGATGACAGGAAGAAATCGAAGGCCTACATATCAGAGACTGCTCCAGAAGATGACTCTGAATCAGATGATGAAATTAAAGCGTTTGCTGACTCTCTGGCTTTAATAACCAAGCAATTCACTAATCGTTTTGGAAATAGGTCTTTAAAAGGAAATAAACGATTTGATCGTCCCTATGTTCCTAAACAAGAAGTACAGAGAGTAGAGAAAACAGAAGAAGAAGAAGAAGAAGAAGAAGAATTAAAAAGGAAGAAAGATGTACGCTACGAGATGTGGCAAGCCGGACATTACTCAAGAGATTGCGGAAGGAGCTGCGGAAAAGGATAAGACTTATTACAAAAACAAATATAAGTACAATGTCACTGAAAGAGCACACTTTGCAGAAAAAGAAAACTGGGTGCAAGATGAATCCAGCGGTGATGAAGCCATGTTCTGTGGAATGGCAAACACAAACGAATCGAGGATCAACCCTGCGAGTCACCGGTTAGTAATTTCTCCGGATCATCCGAGCTTGAACAAACGATTGTGATGTTATCAAACAATTTTGAGGAACTAAAATCGAAAATCACAATCGAAAAGAAATTACGAAAAAGTACTGAGAAAACTCTTTCTACAATCAAAAGGGAAAGAGATATTTTCAAAAGAGAAATGGATTTACTTACGAGAAGAAAAACTCGAATTAAATATCGCAAAGGAAACGATTTCCATGAGTTTAAAACTTTCTGAGGAAAAACTTAAAAAGGAAATTTTGAATCTCAATAAACTTCTGGAAGGAAAAGAGAAAGAAATCAGAGACAAAGAGAGTGATAGACTCAACTCTGTAGCACTTAAAAACTATTTTCAGAAAGAGAGAGAGTTTTTACACATTGAAACTTCAACAGAAAAAGCTACAGATTATAACATATCTGGATGCACAGAAGGTTCATGACAAAATTAACACACAAGTAGGAAGATGCGGACTTGGTTTCGAGGACCTAGATCCCTACACGTGTAAGAAAAGGTCGGATACGAAATCTGTTTTTTGTATTGGACAAATACAGAAGCCAAAGTTTCCAATTTTGTATGAAAAATCTATTTTTAAAAAATCTAGATATGAAAATTATCATAAAACAAGCAAACTTCAATTCGAAAATATTGAATATTGTTGTAAAACAAATGTTGATCTAAATAAAGTTCAGAAGAAAGATGATATTTTCAATTTTGGTTCAAATAAACATACAATTTTGAATCCGAGGTCGATATTTTTGTTCCAAGTCGGGCGAGAAGAAGATCTACGACTTATGTTTGAAAACGATATTCTCTCTACTCGGATAAATGTTTTAGAAATGAAACTCTTTGTGAGAATCATCCAGAGATCACTCCCCGTTCATTTGAAGATTTACATCTTTACGAAACACAAGAAAGCTTTGCCGAGATTACGTATCCATGGGAAAATGACAATAATAATGAAGAATTTTTTGATAACTCGAAAACTACCTTTCAAATTTAGAAATTAATTCTTTTAGATCATCAAAAGTTATCACAAATAATTCGAAATTATTGATAAAAAGGATGATTATTTGTATACTGATAAATCTCAAGAAATCAGAGCTTCTGATAGAGATTGTGCTAAACTTTCAAGTGGTATACCTATTCTTCCTGTTTCTGTTCCAAAACCGAGAAAATCAGTATCTATACATCCAGACTTCCTCGATATGTGTCTCAAAGCTAAAACATGTCTTGAACTTGAGAAAGAGGCAGAACTCAAAACCAAAGTGCAAAATCAAAAGATTTTAAACTCTACTCTTCCGAAGTTTACTAATATTCAAAAAGGCAAATGGAAATCCTCTAATACTTATGTTCCTTTTTCGGTAAATAACGAGCTTCGCAAAAGTAGATCAGAGGAAGAACACAGAGAAGAAAAAGCCAGAACTAAAACAAAAGTCTAGTCTAGATAGGTTCTCTAGAACAACTGATACTAGAAAAGACTTTAGAAAGAATAATTGTAATTACCATTCTCGCAATGACAATTCAATTCAATCTTCTATGTTTCAGTATTCTGAATGTTTTTCACTGTTCTTAAAGTTAAAACAATTTTTCTCGCAAACCCTCTGATCATTCCAATTCACAGAATGTTTATCACAAAAAGAATAAAACTCCAAAACACCAAAAACCAAAAATAAAGTCTTTACCTTCTGTTAAATCAAAAAACGAGCATACTCCAAAAGCTAACATAAAAGGACCCATTATGCGATGGGTACCTAAGAAAATACGATTTTTGATTGCGAGAAACGGCATGTGCATATACGGTATCTTGACTCTGGATGCTCGAGGCACATGATCGGATCCCAAAATTTACTATCCAAATTCAAGGACAAATCGTGTGGAATAGTAACTTTTGGTGATAATGGTAAGGGTCAAATAAAAGGCTACGGTACTTTACAAGAAGGTAATATCACCTTATCAAAGGTAGCTCATGTTTACGGCTTGAAACATAACCTCCTCGATGTAAGTCAACTTTGTGATTCTAAAATACTAGTAGTATTTGATGAAAAACATTGTTATTTATTCTCTAAGGCAGGTGAAGAACTTTGGAGAGCGAGACGAAAAGGTAACTTGTATATGATGAATTTTACCTCTAAGGATGGTAAGGAAACTTTATGTCTCATCTCCAAAAAGAGTGAAGTTGCGTGGCTGCGGCATCATAAAATGTCTCACTTAAATTTTAATAATATTGAGATGCTTGTTAAACACAAACCGGTATACGGACTTCCGGATATTCATTTTCAAAAAGATCACCTACGCCCGCATGTGAAATGGGCAAAATTAAACGAGCATCTCATAAAACAAAAAGTGATCATTCTTGTACTAGACCTACGCAATTATTACATGTGGATCTCTGTGGTCCAATTGCAATTCGAGTCTATCCGGTAAAAGTATATTCTGGTACTAATTGATGAATTTTCCAGATATACTTGGCTTGCTTTTGTTCGTCAAAAGTCAGAAGTCCCAGTGGTATTACAGAATATGATGACCAGAATACAGGTTCTTCTACATCAGAAAATTCAGCAACTTCGAAGTGATAATGGTACGTAATTCGTGAACGCCAAGCTTGAATCGTATCTTGTTGAACAAGGAATTACTCAAAACTTCTCGTTGTTCGCACTCCACAACAAAACGGTGTAGTTGAACGTCGCAACGAGAACCTTGGTTGAAGCGGCCGAACGATGCTCGCAGCTTCTGGTCTCCCAATTTACTTCTGGGCCGAAGCTGTTGCTACTGCTTGTTTCACTCAAAACCGTTCAATTATTGTCAAGAGGCATCTCAAAACCTCTTATGAGCTGATTAATAAAAGAAAACCATACCGTAAAATTTTTTCATATCTTTGGTACAGATGTTTTATCTTAAACGACGAGAGATAATCTTGGCAAATTTGATCCGAAGTACCGATGAAGCTAAATTTTTAGGCTACTCGTTAAATTCAAGAGCTTTCCGAGTTTTTAACTTACGAACAAAAACTGTTATGGAAAGCATAAACATTGACTTCGATGATAACACTCAACTGACTTCTGAACACTCTACTTCAGAACTCAAGCTTAATACTGTTACTTCTGACTATCTTTCAGGTTCCAGAGAATCCGAGATTGATGCTATTTTTCATGATTTTACGGGCGACGAAGTTGTGTCGAAGCTATGTCACCTCCACATTTGCGGATACCGGATATTCTCCAAGCCTCAGGCATTACTCTCTCTGGTCCTGCTTCTTCTGTTTCCTCTGACACGTCTATTTTTCCAGAAGTTCCCACTACTACATCTGCTAGTCAGGAAGCTACTTCTATTCCATCATCTGAGGAGGAAACACAAGGACCGGTGACACAACAGATACCAGAAGGACATACAGAAGAAAATAAAGAAGATTTTGTGTTTCCAGATGAAATCATTTCGACAAATGAAACAACCCATTCAATTTCTCTACCCAGAATGACGAAATGGACTAAATCTCACACACCAGATCTTATAATTGGTAGTCCTTCTGAGGGGGTCAGAACACGATCTGCTACTGCAAATGAAGCCTTCTTTGTTAATTTTCTTAGTATGATCGAACCTAAACGTGTACATGAAGCCTTAGTTGAACCAAGTTTGGGTGGATGCTATGCAGGAAGAACTACTTCAATTCGAAAGAAATAAAGTTTGGCGTCTTGTTCCTTTACCAAAAGGCAAAGTTGCCATTGGCACAAAATGGGTATTTAGGAACAAAAAGGATGAAGATGGAATTGTTGTCAGAAATAAAGCTCGATTGGTGGCTAAAGGCTACTGTCAAGAGGAAGGTATCGATTATGATGAAACCTTTGCTCCTGTTGCAAGACTAGAAGCAATAAGATTATTCTTGGCTTTCTCTGCATACAAAAACTTCAAAGTCTACCAAATGGATGTTAAATGTGCATTTCTTAATGGATGTCTAAAAGAAGAAGTGTATGTCGAACAACCTGATGGTTTCAAAGATGCAAAATATCCAGAATATGTTTATCTTCTTGACAAAGCTTTGTATGGTCTAAAGCAAGCCCCAAGAGCCTGGTATGAACGACTATCTACGTTTCTGATCAGCAAAGGATATGAAAAAGGTAAAATCGATACAACTCTGTTCATCAAGAGAGGCAAAGGTATGTTAACTATCGTTCAAATTTACGTGGATGACATAATATTTGGCTCTACTCATCAAACAGAAGTTGATTTGTTTTCTAAGTTGATGGAAACTGAATTTGAAATGAGTATGATGGGAGAATTAACTTTCTTCCTAGGACTTCAAGTTAAACAAAGTACCTCTGGTATCTTTATAAATCAGGCAAAATATGTTTCTGACATGCTTAAAAAGTTTCATCTTCAAAACTCATCATCCATGAAAACACCCATCTCCCCTGGTATGAAATTAGGACCTGACTCCTCTGGTAAATCTGTTGATATTACCAGCTACAGAGGAATGATTGGTTCTCTTCTATATTTAACAGCAAGTAGACCTGATATTATGTTTGCCACTTGTCTTTGTGCTCGTTATCAAGCCAATCCTAAAGAGTCTCATTTGGCTGCTGTAAAAAGAATTTTTCGGTACTTAAAAGGTTCACCATCATTGGGCCTTTGGTATCCTAAAAATTCTGGATTTGATTTAATGGCGTATACAGATTCTGATCATGCAGGTTGCAAGCTTGACAGAAAAAGTACATCAGGTAGCTGTCAACTTCTGGGAAATCGACTTATAAGTTGGACATCCAAGAAACAAAACTGCGTCTCCACATCTACGGAAGGTGAATATGTTCTTCTTGCTAGTTGTTGTTCACAAGTTATTTGGATGAAGACCCAACTCGTAGATTATGGTACGATATACGATAAGATTCCCATCCTATGTGATTCTAAAAGTGCTATCGCCATTACGAGAAAATCCGATTCCGCATTCCAAAACAAAGCATATCGATGTCAGGTATCATTTCATCAAGGATCATGTCGAAAAGGGTACAATCGAAATGTATTTTGTTTCTACTGATTATCAACTTGCTGATATTTTCACAAAAGCTCTTGATGAGAGTCGTTTTAACTTCTTAATTAGCAAGTTGGGAATGCTTAATATGTAACAATGATTTCTTCAGAAGCATCCAGAAGCCTCTGAACTATTCTGACGATACTTCAGAAGTCATCAGAAGTCTCTGATGCTTTCTGAACTCTTCAGAACACTTCAGAAGCCTCTGAGTTACTCTGATTTTCTGTTTCATAATAATATTCTTCTTTCAAGAAATATCATAAAGTACAGATTGAGAAACGCGGTCCAGAAGCTACTACAGGGGGAGTTCATCATTCAAGGGGGAGCTTACCATTCAAGGGGGAGCTTACCATTCAAGGGGAGCTTACCATTCACGGGGGAGTTTCGCAATGAAGAAGATATTCGTCTAAGTCTAACTCGTTATTTTGTCTTCTGATTTACTATTTTACTTAAATTTTATTTGAATCTATCTGCTCTGAGTTTCTCTTGCCGCCAAGGTCTCTTAGACTTTTAATTCATTTCAAATTTTTTTAAAAAAGTATAAATCAAGTCGACATGTTTTTCAACTTAATTTTCTATAAATTGATAATTCTTATAATTTCCATTAAATATATAAATTCATTCAACTCTTGCCTCCAAGGTTGTTTAAATCTATATGTTTAATACAAATTCTTCTTTATTATTCTTTTATAGAAACTAAACTCTCATGTGATTTTTGTTCTCACTTGACTGATTTTTAAACTTAAATAAATAAAATTAAGATTAAATTCTGTGTTTATTCAATTAATTCAACATTAATTGTGTAATTAAACAGATTTTTTTTTTTACTTTTGTTTATTTCTGCTTTTAAGAAAAATCGCATCTGCTACTAAATCATCATCACACATGTGTCTCGTCGTACACGTGTCTCCAATCGACACCCTGCATGTGTATACCCGCGTGCTTACCTCAGCTCAAATGAACCGTTTTTTGTTTCTCCCCAAACTGAATAACCCCTTCCCATTCTACAGTTTCTCTCTCACATAAAACCCCCAATTTAAACCTTCATCTTCTTCCTCGCAAACATTCCCAAATCAGTGTTTATTCTCAGTACAAAGAAAAAGTGTTCTACTGTCAAGCATTCAACAGTTCAAAATGGCTTCCAACTGTGCCCATCCTACCAACAATGATGAAGACAGAATCATCGATTCCACTGCTGATAGTACTCCTATTGTCAAACTGCCATTGAAGGCGAACAATGTGCAGGTACTGCTCAACCCTAACACTTATCAACCGGAATTTCGCATCATGATCGAGTTTCTACAACAGCACCAGTTAAATCGTGCCCTAACCCTAACCAACCCAAACATTCCTGAAATCTATGTCCAAGAACTGTGGCAAACAATGCTCATCAAAAATGATGAAACACTCGCCGGTTCTGTCACTCATCCTGAACAAGTGGAAATTGCTGTTCAAATCCCAATCACCAAAAGAAAACTCGCAAAATATTTTCATCTTCCCTTATCAGTGATCGAAGTCGACGGGCAAACCATTCCCAATCCTGCCCTAGAAGAATACCCTTCTACAGAAGCCCTCCTAGCCTTCATCAATCTACTGGGTTACAATGAACCTCTTACCAGGTTGTCCGAATTCAGAAAGAAGTTACCCCAATGTGGAATCTACTTGTCTCCATACTTAACAAGAGTCTAACCTGCAAAATAGGTTCCTTGGATCAAGCTAGCCGCAACATTCTGACGATTATGTATGGGATGTTCTACAATCGCCCCTTGGACTATGCGAGTCTCATCTTCCAAGAGATTAAAGCAGCTGTGCATACTAAGGTGCTACATCAAAATCAGGGGAAGCCACTACCAGCTCTCATGTTCCCACGCTTTCTCTCCCTCATCACTCATCCTGCTATTGGGGCAATCGAAGCTCCCCTGCTTCAGCCATTCTGCAAAATTGCATCAATGAGCTCCCATCGATCAACCATTGACAGCATCGGCTACTCTGCACCCAGAGAACTATCCAGGTACATGCTTAACCTAATCCCATCTAGCTCTTCTAATCTCCAAATCTATAGAAGCTCTATGGTTTTCTCGAAACGAGAGAATTCCTACCCCGCAGCACTTAGAGCCGGTGTAGGTGGTCGGGGGTCCGGTGAGCATGAGATTGAAAAAACTAGGAGTGAACATCCGAGTGCTTCTACCCATGCCGACCTTCTATTAAATGAAGGTACGAGAAGATGTCCACGAGAGACACATATGAGTGTTCCTCTCCAATTCCCCAAAGGGCAACCACAACACGAGGTTGACGTCACCACGTCTCCACTCATTGACTTAGAACGGCCAGTTCAAACCACCCGAAACCACCATTCGGAGGATACTTCTTCTTCTTCTCGAATCAACTTCAACCGGGGAAAGCACCTCCACTTCATCATCCTCCCAACGGGATGATGATGATAATATAAGAGTTCATTCGCCCCCGAGAACTCGCCACTTCCTTCACCACATGTTCATGTCTCCGTGGTGACATACCGGTAGGCACAGAGGATGCGTCCACATCCTCTCCTAGGATAGATGCTCGATGAATTCCCATCGGAGGGGTTACGACCTAGGAATGCACCTCTTACGGAGTGTTTACACTTCATCAAGGTAAGCATCTTGTCTTCAGCACCTCATCCTCTCGATGATGAGGATCTCGTTGAAACGATCGAACAACCGAAGAGGAGCATGTGCATAACGACCCTCAAGGACGAGTTGGAAGTCCTTCTACACTCAACGTCAAAACGGTGTAGAAGGCCCCTCGAACGCGAGGGTAAAGGGGCTCCATGTGTTGGAGATGCACCGGTTACAACTTCGATTTTGTCACTAATGCGGCGTTCTTGGCATTTGTCGATCAAATTCGAGAGATCCGTGGAAGATCTAAAATTATCCGCTACTACTAATCATTCTATTCTTCGAGCCTTGCATTCAAATTGAAAGGCAAAACTCTCTTTTAGCAGATCTTCAGCGACAAATGAGTTCCTCTCAAGAAGATCAGAAGGCTTATCTTGCTGAACAACTTCTGATCTTGAATAATGGTCTTCAAGCAAATACAGAGGCACTATCTCAACTTCCAGAATCTTTACGTGCCTCTGTAGACTACAGCTCTCTGGTGGCCGACATACAGAAGCTTGTAAAGACCATCATCACTTCTGATGATCCCTCTGTGTCTACACTTGTCAAGAAGTCTGATCTTGCCTCTTTCCAGAAGATTATTCTTGAGCGCATGTCGACCATCGCTTCAAAGTACTCTTCCAAGCCCTCCACATCGTCAACTGACCAGAAGCTTGCTGCTCTCGAAACTACTATCTCTCAACTTGTGCCTCTGGTTTCTTCTCTAGCTGAGGAGTTTACTTCCAAGAAGAAAGCCAAGGAAGAAAGGGCTTGCAGAAAGGCCGAACTGAAACGAAAACGTTCTGAGGATCAGGATCCTGATACTCAGAAGGGGGAGAAAGGTTCTAAGCCTAAGCAAGCCAAACAAACACCATCAGACACAAACACGAACACTGCTGACTCTTCAACGCCAACACCATCACAGCAACCCTCTTCTTCCAAACAAGTACCACTCACTCCAACACCTCTGGCTACGCATTCTGGTCCTCTACCCAGAGATCCGCAGCTAGCTAAGTTTATTCGGATCTTATGGGAAAAGCGAGAATCCCAAGCTCTCCGGTGAAAGGGCGAAGTAGTCGAGCTCACGAAGAACGAGAACGAGCTAAAGCCGCAAAGGAAAGAGCTAAAAGGGCTAGAGAGGAGGATGAGGAAGTGTTCGTAGCCGAAAAAGAAAAAGCGAGAAGAGATAATACGCCGGAGGCTAATAGTTGAAGAACAAATAGAGATAGAGAGGGTGAAAAAGAGAACACGGAAAGAGAAAAGGCTAGACTTAAAGAAGAACTACGAGAGACAAGATTTTGAAGTCGAAGAAAGAGCAAGAGTCGGAGCGAGAGGCCGCTCGAAGCGAAGGAGATCGAAGAGAAGAATTTGAAGAAAAAGTAAATAAAGTTGGAAACATTGTTGGAAACATTGAACTTCCAACAATTGAAGTTGAGAAAAGGCACATGTATGCTCCAACAGATCAGAAGATTTATCTCATGATGCCTAACTTCGCCAACCAATACAATGTCGACGGTGAAGT
Organism: Silybum marianum; assembly: GCA_036898165.1. Classification (NCBI taxonomy): domain Eukaryota; kingdom Viridiplantae; phylum Streptophyta; class Magnoliopsida; order Asterales; family Asteraceae; genus Silybum; species Silybum marianum. The sequence continues at coordinate 25,771,063 of CM072528.1, read as the reverse complement.
TAAAGATAACTTCATGGCACATAAACAAGACAGAAAGACAGTCTTCACTACTGTCCCAATTACAAAGATTACAGCCATGAAACATAAACAGTTTCAAGATACACCCATTTGGTACACAATCTACGAGATAGTCAGATCAAACAACAAAAGTTATTACATATGTGATAATGATCTGTTGTCCATCCATCCGGTGATCTCATTTTTCGGAAGAATTTATGAAGACTCGGCTTTACGAACGCAAAGATCCACAAGACCAAAGTTGCCTACACTAGAATTATTCTCGTGTATGAAATCATACATTAGATACAAAAGGCGGTCGACTTCCGGATTGGATTAAATTTCAAAATGGATAATACGGCTATCTACGCACCAAATGAGGAACTTGAAGGAATAAGCAAACTCGAGTGGGTAGACTTCTTGCGACCCGAAGAGGGAATCATCTTCAAAAGACCAAATAGAAAGAGCTTCTTTCGCATCAAAGAAGCTCACAAATACTCTTCGAGGTAGTCTACATCATCAAGAGCTTTGTCTTTGGCTTAGACACGACAAATCCGGAAGTTGCAAAGAAAATAGAGAAAAGACTTGATGGACTTCAGAAGAACAGAGAGCTTATCAATAATATTTCAAGTATCATCGCTGCTGTTGATCCACTCTGAAGAAATTTTTTTTGACTTCATACTTAGGGGGAGAATGTTAGATATTAAAGTATGAGTCAAAGAAGAGATGTCTACAAATGTCAACACACACTTCTTGTTATAACTAATTGTTGTTAGACGCTCCCTTTATGACACATGGCACTTTGTAATTGGCTAGCTTTTTGACTTTCTGTCTTTGTATCTATATAAATAGCATTGTATTGTGTTTGTAAAAAGAGTCGATTAATACATTTACATATTGAAGAATACTGTGCGTAAGTCATTTTATCTTTGTTCTTCATTCTGTTTACTGTTCTATTGATTTAAATTGTTAATTGATCTGCTTCCGCAATTCACTCAGATTCAATACTCTCAATTAACAATCAGTTTAAAGGAATCTGGAACCAACATTCCTCTATTATATATTCAGAAGAATGAACAGTTGCCTCTTGACCTTCATGTTCTGCAAATAAAATGTCTTCTATTGCTTCAGAAACTCTATTAGATGCTTCACCAATATTCTGAGCATCTTCAGAAGTTTTCTCAGAGCTTTGTTTCTGAACATTTTCAACATTCTCTATTTCAGATACTCTCTGTCTTTTCTCCCCCTCTTGATTATCAGGATCCTGATCATCAAGACTTCTTTTAAAAGTATCTGATTGAGGCCTGCACTCTAGAACAGATAACCTTGTGCTTAAATCTGTCTGAGAACTCTGAATAGAAGAAAGCTGACTTAAAATCTGAGAAATATCATCCTTTATTGCAAAAATAGAAGAATCTGGTTGAGCAGATGTAGAAGAAGTCTGAGAAGCCTTCAGAGAAGAAACTGATGAGGCCACTTCAGAAAAAGCAGTCAGAAGTGCTTCTTTAAAAGAATTCAGATCAGTAGAAGATTGGAGTTGAAAAGCATTCAACTTATTCACCATACTTACACCTTGTTGATCCAACCTATCCTCCATCACTTTTTTTGTTGTATCCGTCAATTCCTTGATGTCTTTCTGAATCTTTGCAAATTCAGAAGTACAGAAATCTTTGAATTATGTGAATTCAGAAGATGTGGGTAAGGTTCCAAAACCAACAGATGATCTTGTTTGCAGTCCTTCAGAAGAAGGCTGGCCTGTATGTGCCACAGAGACATCATGAACCACATTTGATTATGTTAATGGGGCTTTTGTGATGTTCACCCCACCAGGTCTTCCAACTAATCCTTGATATCCAAAAATTGGAATATCTATAGTTGTTGATGCAATGTGACAAACACTTCGCTTAGTGACATCTGGAAGATGTGTGCTAGTGTGAATGGATTCCACATGAAGTGGTTCAGTAGGCTCAAAGTTGAGAGGATTCGCAGACTCAATGTGCTCAGAATGGTGAAGGGGGACATATATCCTTCATTTTCAACAAAAGGAACCTCCAATTAGGGTCCTAATGGATTATAAGCTGCTTACCTCATATGTATTGATGAAACACCCTTCTGTTGAGAGATGGGTGAGTGGCTGGGGGGGTTAAACAAGTTTGCCATGGGCTCACTGGCCTTTTCAATATCAACCACCAAAGAGTGTGGAATGATAGAAGATGTGGGTGTCCGACTGGTAATAGGTGGTTTACAGGTTTGTTTTTCTTGTACCTGTGTTCTCCCCTCATCAATTCTTTTTCTTACCCTTCTACCCTGTCTCTCATTTTCATTTTTCCTCTTTACTCTTTGAGGTTGTTCACCCCCTTGAACAACCTCCCCTCTCTTTCTAGTAATTCTAGACTCCCTTGCATGATCACCACTCTGGTTTGAATCAGGGGAAGGGACTACTGGTTGAGGTAATCCCATAGATTCTAAATGCTCACTCCCAATCCTAGTTGGTGTACTTACAAGATCAAGTAAATAAGAAGGAAGTGGAACTGCATTTGGAAAAGTAAGTTTTGCATTTGGATGTCTTAAGTTGTCCATAGTAAAAATAGAAACATGTACCTCATGGGCTAGAACAGGTATTGCAAATACTGCTTTCATTGCTCCTTTGATGAGTGTTTGAAAGAATCTCTAAATTGGGATGTAGTTGAATGTAGACTTCTTCAAAATTGCAGATTTGAGTTCATCAAAAATGAGACTAGCATAATCATAGTGTTTGTTGAAGGCAACTCCATGAAAAATAATCCTCCCATTTGCTGAAGCTTGATCCAAACTTGAACTTTTCCCAGATAAGCAAGTGTTCAGAATTGAGAATAAACAGTACCATATTGGAGGTAAACACTTCCTTCTAAAGGAACTTAAAGCATTTAAATTTTCAGAGTATCCCAAACTCATGAAATCTGAGATCATTTCTGTGGATGAAGGGATTGGATCATAAGAGGTTTTCCCAAGAACCTCATCTGACTTTGGCAAGAAGTGAAGACATCTAATATCATCCACAGAGATACACACCTTGTAAGCATGAACATAGGAGACAATTTCATCTTCAGATTCATCAACCTCAGCATAGTACCAGAATTGTTGTAGATAAGAAGGAGGAACAGAAAATTTCCTAGAAAGTAGAGTACGGAGTGGATGTTTCTTCAGAATGTCAATCAAAATTATTTGATCATCAATGAAGTACTTCAATTTAAAGTTCAGAGCACAGTTATTTTTCTTGATGTCAAGGAGTTTTTCAGCAGGGACATAGAGTTTTGACATATCACTGCTTCCAACACGAGTCTGAGATTCATTATCACCAATATTTGATTCAGAAATAACTTCAACAGGTTCGATTTGTGTTTCCCCAATTTTATCAGTTCTCGGGCTAGGGTTAGGGTTGGAAGGTCCAGCTTGATGAATAGCAGTTGTGGCTGCGTCTTGAAGCATTTGATCTTCAGGAAGTGGAACTTCCAATGTTCCCACAACCAGTTTCTGAGGTACAATCTTGAATGAACCATCACTCGATGATCCATTGCTGTCATTTTGACTCGAAGAAGTAGAAACCATAGTTTTCGAAGTAGACATGATAGTTGAAGAACAAGGATTCGAAACAGAATGAAGATCAATGAAAACAGATAGATTTTGCAGAAGAAAATCGCTAAAAAAATAAAGATGATGAAGACTCCATTGATTTATAAGACTGAATAAGCGTTGATGGACATGTGGCCAAAAAGTAAATGTGATTAGAGTATTAATCATCATTTATTTGGATAAATGAACCGTTTAAACGACGTGATTAAGAAATATCCAATGAAATTAAAACACGTGGCACACTCTTAAGTGAAAATATCAACGGGAAGTTAAGTTCTGAGAACAAGTTCAAAAACTTCAGAAATTGTTCAGAACTTCTGTGAATAAGTTTAGAAGTTTGAAAGAAGGAATTCAGAAGAACCGCAGAATGTGGAAGTGTAGTTCAGAACTAAACTTGGATCATCTTAGAAGACCAAAAATCATTTAAAAATACAAACTTCTGAAAAATATAAAACATTTTGATAATTCAGAAGTAGGTTTGAACAAACAGAAAACTAATTTTATCTAAGAAAGCTTGTTCATACTTCTTAGATATAAAGTGCAAGACTTTATTTTAGCAATGCAGAGTTGATTTGTAGGAAAGAGTAGTGTAGAATTTTGAAATTAATACCACTCCCCCTTGAATCATTAGCACTTATGGTTCTCCCCTTTAATCATTGCAATGTTATCAAAGGAACAAGAAAATATTAGTGAAATGAGAAAAAGAAAAAAAAATGAAAAGTATTAAAATACAATCAACCTAGATACAGAAGGAATATACTTCTGAGTTTGAAAAGAAGCAAAGATCTGAATGTTGAACTTCAGAATAAGCAGAATATTTCTGAAGAGCAAACTATTCAGAATTTGATATAAAAACCTCAGAATTTAACTTCTAGAGTATAGTTGATGTGTAATACTTACATAGACATATTCATCATGCCCAATTTACTTACCAAGAAGTTAAATCGTTTTTCATCAAGTGCTTTGGTAAATAAATCAGCTAACTGATAATCTGTCTGAACAAAAAACATTTCAATATTACCTTTTTCCACATGATCTTTGATAAAATGATATCTTACATCAATGTGCTTGGTCTTTGAATGCTGAACAGGATTGGCAGTAATGGCTATGGCACTCTTTGAATCACAATACAGAGGAATCTTTTTGAAAGTATAACCATAGTCTTTAAGTTGAACTTGCATCCAGATCACTTGTGAGCAACATATTGCAGCTACCACATACTCAGTCTCTGCTGTAAAAGTAGAAACACAATTTTGTTTCTTTGAAGACCAACTTACCAGTCTATCACCCAGAAATTGACATGATCCAGAAGTGCTTTTCCTGTCTAATTTGCATCCACGATGATCTGCATCTCTAAATGCTGTTAGTTCAAAACTAGAATCCTTAGAATACCAAAGTCCCAATGAAGGAGAACCTTTTAGGTATCTAAGTATTTTTTTTGCAGCTAGAAGGTGTGATTCCTTAGGATTAGCTTGATTTCTGGCACAAATACATGTAGCAAACATTATATCTGGTCTACTAGCAGTTAAGTAAAGCAAAGATCCAATTATGCCTCTGTACTTTTTCTGATCAATAGATTTTCCATTTAGATCAGGTTCTAACTTAGTTGCAGTGGCCATTGGAGTTTGAATACTTGAACAATCTGTCATGTCAAACTTCTTAAGTAAATCTGAGACATACTTAGATTGATTAATGAATATGCCAGTGGGAAGTTGTTTAACTTGAAGACCAATGAAAAAATGTCAACTCTCCCATCATACTCATTTCAAATTCTGTTTGCATGATTTTCTCAAAATTTCTACAAAATTTTGGATTAGTAGAAGCAAATATAATATCATCTATATAGATTTGTATCAAAATCATATCATCACCCTCCTTTTTCAGAAATAAAGTTGTATCAACAGTACCTCTTTTGAATTTAGATTTCAGAAGAAAAGTTGTAAGAGTATCATACCATGCTCTTGGTTCTAGTTTAAGTCCATATAAGGCTTTGTCTAAAATGTAGACATGATCTGGGAACTCTTTGCTTACAAAGCCTTCTGGTTGTTCAACATACACTTCTTCATGTAAAATACCATTCAGAAATGCACATTTCACATCCATTTGAAATACCTTCATGTTTTTATGAGCAGCATATGCAAGAAAGATTCTAATGGCCTCTAATCTAGCAACAGGAGCAAATGTTTCATCATAATCAATCCCTTCTTGTTGACAATAACCCTTAGCTACAAGCCTTGCCTTGTTTCTTACAACAATACCATTTTCATCCTTTTTATTTCTGAATACCCATTTTGTGCCAATGATGGATTTACCTTTTGGTTTTGGTATCAATCTCCAGACCTTATTTCTTTCAAACTAATTTAACTCATCCTGCATGGCTAAAATCCAGCCTGGATCTTGAAGAGCTTCATATGGCTTTTTGGGTTCCATGCTACTTAAGAAATTTACATACAGACATTCATTTGCTGTTGCAGACCTTGTTTGAAAACCTTTTGATGCATCTCCAATAATTTGATGCACAGGATGACTGGATGTCCATTTGTTCACATTTGGCAATGGTTTAACAGATGAAACATTGTTTAGAGAATCATAATCATCAATAATTGCTTGAGTTTCAGTATCATGATTGATAACTGAATGTAAATCTGAAGTATCACCCACAAATGAAACATTTTGAATTTTTTCATGCTCAGAAGTATCTGGAACTGGTTCAGAAATAACTTGAACTGGTTCAGAAACAACTTGAACTTGTACAGAAATGGTTTGAACTGGTACAGAAACCACTTGAACTGGTTCAGAAATAATTTGAACTGGTTCAGAAATAACTTGAACTGGTTCAGAAATAGCGTGAACTGATTCATAAATTGGATGTACATATGTAGAAGTTGGAAGTTCTGAATTTGAGGTTGAGGTTTGTGGTGCTGATGTACTTGAAATTTGAATTTATGAAATGTCTTGATTTGTTAAGCTTCTGGTGAAAGAAGGATTTTGATAATCTGCAGAAACATTTACAGAAATATCAAATAAGTCTTGACATAGAGTGTCTAAATTTGTTTTAAGTAAAGTTTGAGATTCAGAAGAAGAGTTTGTCTGATTATGTTCTGAGTCTAAACTTTCAGAAATTGGGTTATGTGCGAGTTCTGAACTGTCCTGTTCAGAAGTCAATGTTAGCTCATGAAATCTGACATTTGTAGTCTCAATGATTCTTTGAGTTCCTTTAATGAGTACTCTATAAGCTTTGGATCTTTGAGAATAGCCAACAAAGATACCAGCTACACCTTTTGGTGTAAATTTGTCAAGATGCTGAGTATCATTCTTTAGAAAACACTTGCAATCAAAGATTTTAAAATAATCAATAGAGGGTTTTCTTTGTTTTAACATTTCATAAGGAGTTTTAAGAAATTTCCTGTTTAGAATTGTCCTGTTCTGAGTAAAACATGCAGTAGCAATTGCTTCTGCCCAAAGAGAGAGAGGAAGTTCTGAATATGCAAGCATGGTTCTTGCATCCTCTACCAAAGTTCTATTCTTTCTTTCAACCACCCCATTTTGTTGAGGAGTTCTTGCAGCAGAAAAATTATGTGAAATACCAACAAATTCCAAAAAATTCTGAAGTGTAGAATTTGTAAATTCTGTTCCATTGTCACTTCTGATCTTTTGAATTGGGAGTTGAAGAAGAACTTGATTTTCTTCAGAAAGGGTATCAGTCTTTCAGAAGTATCAGACTTGAGTCTCAGAAATTCAATCCATGTATATCTTGTGTATTCATCTACTATTACAAGAATGTATTTCTTTCCCCCCATGCTTTGAGTTTTCATTGGTCCACATAAATCCATATGTAGCATTTCAAGTGGAGCTTTGCATGAAGATAGCATTTTCAGAGGATGAGAACTTCTATTGATCTTCCCTAGTTCACATGCAGAACAAAGAGAGTTCTTTTCAAATCTGAGCTTTGGTAGTCCTCTTACAGATTGATGTTTGCCTAATTCACAAATGACTTTGAAGTTCAGATGTGACATTCTTCTGTGCCAAAGCCAAATATCATTTCTCATTGTTGTAGACATATAACATACACCTTGTAATTGACCTGTGGCGGTGAATGTTGCTGTGTAGATATCTCCATCTCTATAAGCAGTTAATTCTTTTTTGTTTGCTGTACTCAGAACATGACAATGATCTATGTCAAAATTAACTTTCCAATATTTGTCACAGAATTGACTAATACTGAAAAGATTATGTCTTAGTCCCTCAACAAAGAAAACTTTCATTACTGTTACATCTCCTTTAATGGAAGTTCCATATCCTCTGACATATACCTTTGCATTGTTTCCAAAGCTAACTGTTCCTCCATATCTTTCATGATAATTAGTTAGTAGTTCTTTGAAAGGTGTCATGTCTCTTGAACATCCAGAATCTAAGACCCACACATGACATATCTGCAAAAGAGATTATGGATTTTTAGGTACCCATTTCAGAATGGGTCCTTTGAGATTAGTAAGAATATTTGAAGTTCTGAACTTTTTCTTCAGATTTTTCAATTCAGAAGTTTGTTCAGAACTTTGAAATTTATTTCTCTTAGTTTTATTTTTATTTTTATTGTTTTGTTTAATTGAATTTGTCAATATAGCTGAACATTTCTGAAAAAATTTCATCAAATTTTTCTTGTCTGTATTGGAGTTAAGATGAAAATTATGATGACCACAATTAATACAGTGAATGTGATTTTTTAATGTATTCACCACATCAATAGATATATAAGAATCAATAACATTTGATTTTTCAACAAAAATTCTTTTATTCACTTTCTTTGATTTAGGTACATCATTCTTCTTTAAAAATGAAAAACTATCTAATTTGTCATTCTTTGACAGTCTTTCATCTTTCTTTCTCCATACTAAAGTGGATAGCTCTGTAAAAGATAAGAAATGAGGATTAGTATAAGAAATTCTTTTGTTCACTTTAAGTTTATTTTCAGAATTTGAATTAATTTGTTGAACTTCAGAGAGAGAATTTGAGGATTGTCCTTGTTCAAAATTTTTTATTCTGGTGTTGAAGTTAGAAGATGTTATTGAACATGGTGTTGAAGTCAATGAAATGTTTGTAGAAATAGGAGAAAAATCTGAATTCTGATATTCTGGTTTTAAAAACACAGGACAAAACATTTCTGAAGGTATCTTTGAAGTTTCTGTTTTTAGTATTTCTCCTTCAGTCATACAAGATTTTGATTTGTAAACCAAATAGCCATTTTTATCAATGACTTGCACCATATGATCATCATCATCTTCTGAATCAGAAGCATTTATTAGTTCTGAAAATTTATTGTGAGTCATACTTTTTGCAAAAATTCAGAAATTATTTCAGAAGTAACTTCAGAAATTATTTCAGAAGTAACTTCAGAAATTATTTTAGAGCTAATAACTACTTCATATTTTTCTTCAGAAATAATATTTGTCACAAATATTTGAACTTGAATTTATTTCTTCTGGTTCAGAAATTATTTTTGGTTCACCAGTTTTAAGAGGTGTTTCTTCTGAAAACAAAGTCTCTGATTTTACAAATGGTATTCTTTCAGGCAAAGAATAATTCACAGGTTTAGAAATGACATCTGTATTTGATTCATTGAAAATTTTCATTTTAGAATAATCATACAGATTTGCAGGTGCCTTTTTCAGTATTTGACTGTCATTATATCCTAAACCTGCTTTTATATTGTAAAATTTTGAATTTTGAGCCTGACTAGTTAAAATGTTTAGAGTTTGTTTAGTTTGTCCTCTTTTAAAATTTAAATCTTCTAATTCCTTAATCTTTTTATAAAGATCAAGTCTCTCTTGATTCAGAAAATTCATTTTAATATTCAGAATTTCTTTTTCAGACTTCTCATATATAATTTCCTTTTGTAAAAGCTGTCCATTTTTTCTTTTAAAACAAGTTTTTCTTTAGAAACCTTTTTAAGAATCTGTTCAGCTTCTTAACAATTTCCTTTATATATTTGACTTTCAGCTCTGAATTGATTGACCAAAATTCTTTCACCTTTGATTCTGTTTTTGAGATTTTCAAATTCAGAAAACATGTTTTTAAATTGATTTTTCATTTCAGAATCTACAGTGGTATGTTCAGAATTTAGTTCAGAAGAGTAGTTTATTTCAGAATTTAATTCAGATGATGAAGAAGATACCTCAGTGTCTTTTTTGTCTTTTTCTAGATCCATTTGACACATATAGCAGTTTGTTGCATAGTGAGCAACTTCTTCATCATCATCTCCATCACTCCAGTTTAACTAGTCCTCTTCATACTTGGTTACTAAAGCAGGATTAAGCTCCTTTTTCTTGGCTAACAGATGCTTCTTCTCATAGTAGCCTGAATTCTTTACTTTGGCCATCTTGCATTGTCTTGCATAATGTCCAGGCTTTCCACAGTTGAAGCATCTTGCTGGTTCAGATGTTTCAGATTGTCCAGCTTCTTGACCTTTCTTAGCTCCACTTTCAGATCTAGGTTTATTATGATATTTCTGATTGTAGCTTTGTGTAAATTGCCTAGTCATAAAAGCAATATTATCAGAAATCCTTTTTAGCTCCTCATCTGATTCATCCCCATCACAAACTGTTGTCTCTGGGATCTCACATAACTTCTTGGTAGAAATAGTCAGAGAATTATTATACTTCTTGCTTAACAGGGCTACTGTTTCATTTTCCTTCTTTTGTTCATTTTGTCTAGTTTTGATTTTGTCTTCTTGTTGAAACAGAATACCATAGACATCATGAATAGATTTTCTTGACAAATTTCTGGCAACCATGTTATCAGAGAAGCTTGACCATTCATTACCCAAGTTGTTCAGAAATTTGTTGTTTATCTCAGAATTTGATTTCTGAACACCATTTCTTCTCAGATCATTCAGAATATTGTTGAATCTATGATAAGTCTCTGTAATAGATTCATTCTCTTTATACCTGAAGTTTTCATAGGTACCCACACAAATATTTAGTCTTTGTGCTTGAGCTTTTGTACTACCCTGCATTTGAGCTTCAACTTCATCCCACATGGCTTTAGCAGATGTTAAGCTATCTACTCTATTGAATATCTCATTGGGAATAACCATTGTAAGAAGAGTTAATGCTCTTTTTTCAACTTTAGCTTGGACTTTTTTAGTGGTGCTATACATACCTAGGCTTTTCTTAATTCTTGACGCAGGTATTTCAGGAGTTGATTCAGTTCTAGGAACTGCTGGAATTTCAATAAAGACCTCTAGTGGGCCATTTGTGATTGATTGCATTAAAGCATCATCTATGTTGTCCAGGAATTGAATCATTCTGATTCTCCATTGATGGTATTCTCCCAAGAAAAGAGTTGGTGGTTTCGTTTCAGATCTGATTGAGACAATTTATTTAGACATCTTTGATTGTTAGAAGATCGAGAATTCACCTGATTTGTATTTGAGATTTATCGATCAAGAACACCAAGAACTGTCAGATCTGACAATTCTTTTACAAATCTTCAAGAACAGATGAATTGGCTCTGATACCAACTGTTAGGACCCAAACAATCAAGATATCAATATATGGAAAGTCTTCAGAACCTCTTCAGAATGTCTTCAGAACTTCTTCAGAACCTAGTCCCTTTTGAAGCTATTTCGATGTCTCTATCACATGTGGACTTTAGGTCCACCGCTGAGGTAGAACTAAAAAGAAGGTTCTATACATGTGGACTTTAGGTCCACCGCTGAGGTAGAACTAAAAATATTTTTGTGGTCGAAGGTTTAGTGGTGGCTCATTACTTACTAATAATTAGGCTACAAAAATGCTTTGAACTTTTTATGATGTAAAGATTTATTAAGTGTCATAAAAGTATTTTGCTCAATATTCATTTATGCAAAAGATGTTTATAATATCTAAAACCTGTGAACTCACCAACTCTTTGTAGTTAACCTTGTTTTATTCATGCTTTTCAGGGGTAAGAAAGATGAACTGAAATGCTTATTAATTGGGCACGTCAACATCAATCATGTTTTACAATTCAAATCGTTTTGTTTGAACACTTGTTTCCTTAAATTTTGTTTTAAACTATGGACTTGTATGATGTAAATTTCGGGTTTAAGTTGTTATGTATTTGAATGGATGATTGGTGTTATTTTTGCCCTATTGCTATGAAATCTTGAACTATCATGCCTCGTGTTTCCGCTTTAGCGGGGTGTGACAATGCCATACATGATTGTGAGAATATTGGTGCTTGCTTGATCCATAGAACTGATTTTGTAGGTAAGGATTTTATTCAAGATGGAAACAAGAACATTCCACACCGGGATAAGAACAGCCTCTTGAACTCAGAAACCCTGATCATATCTTGGTTGTACCATAGAAATTTCAAGAAATCAACAAGGACATCAGATGTTGGATTGGGCTTAAGTGATTCAATGTTCAGAGTCTGTTGGGCAAGGAAATGGAAGATTTTAGCAATCTTTCGTCTTGTAATCAACACTTCAACAACATGTTCTGAGGAGTTTGGAAGATCGAAGTTGCCAGAGAGAGTAAAATCGTTCTTGACTTTCTGTGATTGCCATTATTCTTGAATAAACTGCTCAAGAACATTTGGGTCAAATATTGTTAGTGTAGGACTTAAAATATGAACTTGTAAGAACTCAATCATTATTCCATAATTGCCACTGTAGTTGGATGGGTTGCGAGAGACTTCAAAGTCGTTTGATTTCAGAGGTAGGAGCTATCGGAGTGCTTTCAGCTGTAGTGGATTCAACCATTTGATGTTGGACATGCATATTTGCAAGTATTTCATTCTGAGCAGCCATTTGAGAAAGTTAGGGTTTCGAGTTGCAGGCTTAAGCTTTGGAAAGTTTGGAAGCACAAGCAATTCATAAATTAGGGATGGTAAAAATAATAATAAAGGTGAAAATCGAGTTTAAATAATCTGATTTGAAAATGTACTCGAGTGCGTAAAAGTCATGAATCATCGTGGATGATGTGGGCTATAAAACGTTTCAGCATGCGATCCATAGGCTTTTGACGCGTGTCTGACAGTTCATTCTTGTATCGATTAAGTTTAGGACACGTAGTAAAAAGAAACCGTTGCGAGCGATAGGCGTGTGTCCCCAATGAAGCTTTGAAGGGACTCGAGTGTAAATTTATTCCAGGAAGAAATATACATCGAGAATTAGAATCCCAAAAAAATATTTGAAAATCAATCTAACTGGTCATATGAAATTCGTTTGGGAATCAGAAGAGAGTTTTGTTAAGATCATACTTCAGAGAAAGAAGTGAGTATGTCAGAGACTTATGTATAACCTTGGCGGCAAGAGTTAGGATAGAAGTTATGACTTATTTACGTTCTCATGAAATATATCTTGACAGAAAGTCTGTCACACCCCCGCTGAAGCGGAACACGAGGTACGACAGTTCTAGGTTTCACAACAATAGGAATATAAACACCAACCACACATATATAATTAAAACGTAGAAGTTTAAAGTTTAAAAGTTTACAACCCGACTACTTGAACTTTAACAACAAATTACATCAATTTGGATATATAAAATGTCTTGATTGGTGTTCCACAAAAATAAGCTAAGCTTGATCGGTTGCCTTCTTATTTTCCTGTAAATCATGTTAAAACAGAAGGGTCAACTACAAAGAGTTGGTGAGTTCACAGGTTTTCAAATGCACAAAACATTTTATATGCAAGCTATAAAAATATTGAATCGAATGTTCGCATCATCTTTAATATTTTAACTTTTATGAGCAAAAATACAAAATTACCATTACACATGATATATAAATATTGAGCCACTACTAAGCCTACTCGACATTCTACGTCCCACGAACTACCTCAGCGGTGGACCTAAAGTCCACATGGGTAGAGCATTCTTAATTGACAAAGTGCACCCCTACTTGCCAGTTAAGTGGGTATGTCAGCCAAATAGCGCTATCCACAAATATCATCGGCTCATTTAGAGTTAAATAGTAGTGTACCACGGGGGACTTTACATAACTCAACATATCATTTTTGTGTAACATAAATTTTCTCATTATAATGATATATATGCTTTTCATTAATAAATATAAATCAATTCAATTTCCTTTAAAACAACATGCTTTACACCCCAAAACGTATCAACATTTAAAAAGAGAGGCCGTGAATACTCACCTTATAGCAAAGCTTCCAAATAAATTCACGATACGTCCGTTTGATGGCCTACCGCTTTCCTATCAACGCAAAGTACTCAAAAAGGTCACTTATATACCTAATGATTACTATGAGAGTGCTTATAAGTCCAATTTGATTATCTATAGTCCCGTCATACATAATACAACAATGCTTTTTATACCGAAAAGTAATGTTATAATCCTTCAAGTGATCAAAGTTCATGAAATCAACAATTCTAGAATGTTCACTTTTGGACAGAAACTAATAGTGCTAAAGATGATCAAATTACAGTGACATCCAAAATGACCTAGTTTCTCATCTTTTTATATGTGATACATTACTGAGTTAAGGTCCTTGTGACCAAATTTCATGCAATTTGGATGATAGAGATACTAATATAGCTTCAAAAGGTACTGGGTTCTAAAGAGTAAGAATGATCTGAAGAATGAAAGACTCAGAACTCAGAAGACAAGCAGATAAAAGCCTAAGGCATAACTTCTGAAGTGGCAACTTCAGAAGTTCTGAAGATTCTGAAGATACTTCTAAAGAAGTTCTGAAGAAGTTCAGAAGTAGTTCTGAACATGCTTGTCATTTTTGTACTATAACTTTAGCATTTCTATTTCATGTATAAATAGATAGTTTGTTAGATAGTTAGAACTAACGTTTTCATAAGCTTGTAAAAACATATTTTGTAATACAGTTCATCTGATCAATACAATATACAACATTCGGTGATATATTTCTTGTTATCTTTCTTTATCTTGATTGTTTGGGACCTAACAATTGGTATCAGAGCCAATTCATCTGTTCTTGAAGGTTAGAGAAGAACTTTTCTGATAACATGGTTACAAGGAATCTGTCTAGGAAGACTATTCATGATGTATATGGCATCTTGTTCCAACAAGAGGACAAGATCAAAACTAGACAGTATGAGCAGAAAAAGGCGAATGAAACTGTAGCCTTGATAAGCAAAAAGTACAACAACTCCTTGACCATCTCTACTAAAAACAAAGTTTGTGAAACTCCAGAGACAACTCTGTTGTTAGATCCCAAACAATCAAGATATAGAAAGATAACAAGAAATAGATCACCAAATGTTGTATATTGTATTGATCAAATGAACTGTATTACAAAATATGTCTTTACAAGCTTATGAAAAACATTAGTTCTAACTATCTTACAAACTATCTATTTATACATGAAATAGAAATGCTAAAGTTACAGTACAAAAATGACAAGCATGTTCAGAACTACTTCTGAACTTCTTCATAAGTGTCTTCAGAACCTTCTTCAGAACTTTTTCAGAAGTATCTTCAGAATCTTCACAACTTCTGAAGTTGCCACTTTAGAAGTTATGCCTTAGGCTTTTATCTGCTTGTCTTCTGAGTTCTGAGTCTTTCATTCTTCAGATCTTTCTTACTCTTCAGAACCCAGTACCTTTTGAAGCTATATTAGTATCTCTATCAATCTCCCCCTTAGTTTCAAAAGTTCAGATCATAATTCCAAAAATTCAAGATTTGTCTGACATCCTTCAAAATTAGACTTCTGTATTCCAACAGAGATTTTGCGATTCTGATCATCACCTTTGCAAGCTTCTTATGCTTCTCCCAATCTTCATCATTGATATTATGTGGTCTTCTGTTTTGTCTTTTAACCAAACGATCTCTGATAGCCATTAAAGTTCCATTGCAACATTTGTGGAGTTCTTCAAATCTTACAAAAAGTAATTCTTGAAAGCATTTACAAACAAATCCTGGAGGTTGAATCACCAAAGTACTTTTCTTCAGATTCTGAATATCAGGTAAACTTAAGTTTGGTTTACTCAAATGAACTTGTTTCTTATTCAGCACATACGTAACTTGAAAATCAGTCTTTGCAGCCCAGATAAATTCTCTATACAAACCATCTCCGAGAACTGGAAATGATTTTCTGAACTTTGTAATTGAATCATGAAAAGGATAAAGACTCTTGTATACTCTAAGCATATCTCTTAGGTGAACATTCTGAAAGTCAGCTTCTGAAAAAGTAGATATTTCACCATCTTTCCTTTCTACAGTGAAAAATGCATACTTGTAATTTTTCATTGTCTTCACATCAACAGTAATCACTTTAACAATTGGACTTTCCTTTCTGACTTCACTCACAGAAATTCTCAACTTTCTTATTATCTCAGAATACCATTGCTTCCATCCAAAGGATTTGTTGATCCAGCAATCAATATAATTGAACTTCTGTTCATATTCCATGAACATTTCTGGATGGAAATATTCAAGGAACATGGTAAATGCATTTTCTTCAATCCTTTGTTCTTGTAGTTGTTCCACTTCAGAAACTTGCTTTATAGGAACCACCTCTTCAGAAATATCTTCAAAAATTTTCTCCTTTTCTTTTTCCTTTTCTTTTTCCTTTTCTTTTGGGCGTACTTCTGAACTTTCAAGATTCAGAGTGAACTTCTGAATTTCTTCCATGTCTTATTTCTTTGTATGAATCTTGAAATCATAAGCATCACTCAGCAAATAGTCAGCTCCTCTGATTTTGTTTACCCTCTTGTGACCAGCAAGATAACTCTTTCTTATAAATTCTCTGAAACTTATTCTTTCTTTGATTAAATAGATTATCTCTTCTTTGATATCAGATTCTTCAATAAAATCTATCATATAGTTCAGAAACCATTTGAGAGTGGATGTAGAATACTTTGGAATATCATATGCAATGAATGTCTTAGTGACTCCTTCCCACAAAGTACATAAAGCCGATGTCTGGATTAGTGAATAATCTTTTTACCCCTGATCTTTCAATATAAACATGCTCTAACAAATTCACTTTGGATAATCTGAATTCCAAAGCTAGATGAAAATCATGCATAATCAGATTTCTAATATAGGTACCTAAAATCCGTCTAATCTCTGAAATAAGTTCAGATTCTTCTTTGTTGACACAAAAAGCTAAAGTTACCATCTTATCTTGCAGTCTTAGCTTGTACATATCAAACTGAGTAAACTCACATAAAGTACCATCCCTTCTTTCTGCTCCAAACCTGACTATAAACAAGTCATCTTTGATTGACTTTGATAAGCATCTGATCTTCTTTATTAAAGTTGAATCATAAAAGTTTTGAACACCATGATTCTGAATATAGTTTCTCACTTTAGAAATATGATATTCAGACCATTCATCATTCAGAAAATCTTCCAGAGTTGCACACTTCATATTTTTTTCTGTACATGTACTTTCTCCAGGAATGAACACAATGTTCTTTTCAAAAACTTGATCCAAAACAGGTTCTTCAAGTACTGGAAGATCTATTGCAGGAATAACAATACAAGGTCTGAACCTTACTTCAAATTTTTCTGAAAAGACAATAAGGATTTCATCTACAATTTCAATTCCTCCCATATGATTTAGATCAAACTCTATTTCAAATCTCTCATCTGGTTGATTCAGAAAGCTTTAAAAATTGACAATCTGTTATCCAAAAATCTACACTCCAGATTTCTTGGATTGTTCAGAAATAAATGAACCCAACAGAATTTTCTCAACAAACTCCATAAATCTTCAGAAATTTTACTATAAACCTCATTCAGAAGTTGTTGTGGCTTCCAATTCACTAAATCTCTGACTTCATTAACTTCTGAGATTTCTTCCATATTAACTTCAGATTCATTTTTACATCTTCTTCAAACATGATCACATCTGAAAGATCACTTGGTTCACCAATTACATCTTCAAATGCAAGATATTCTCTTAGCATTTCTTCATTAGAATCTGGAGCTATATCTGTGTTATCTGAATTTAAGTTTCCTTTAGAGTCAAAGGAAATTTTCTCTGTTTCATATCCTTCATCAATAAACTCTTCCGAAGAAAGAACACCAACCTCTTGCCCTTCATTTTCTGCAAGAATATCTTCTATTGCTTCTGAAACTCTGTTTGAACCTTCACCTATATTCTGAGCTTCTTCAGAAGTTTTCTCAGAATATTGACTTTCTGTCTTTTCTCCCCCTCTTAATTGTCAGGACCCTGATCATCAAGATTCCTTTTGTAAGTATATGCCTGAGGTCTACACTCCAACGCAGATAATCTGTTATTCAATGCTGTCTGAGAAGTCTGAATAGAAGATAATTGATTCAAGATTTGATTAATATCATCCTTAGTAGCAAATTCAGAAGTATGAGGCTGAGAACTTGAAGAAGAAGGCTGAGATGCTTTAAGAGAAGATACAGAAGAAACCACTTCAGAGAAAGCATTCAGAAGTGCATCTTTAAAGGAGTTGAGATTATTTGAAGAAGATACTTGAAAATCATTCAATTTATTCACCATTGTTACCTCCTGTTTTTCCAACCTATCCTCCATCACCTTTTTGATTTGTTCGTCAATTTTTTTAATTCCTTCTGAATCTTTTAAATTCAGAAGTACAAAAATCTTTGAATTCTGTGAATTCAGAAGATGAGGGAAAATATCCAAGACCAACAGATGGTCTTTGATAGAGATATCATAATAGCTTCAAAAGGGACTAGCTTCTGAAGATATAAAGATCTGAAGAAAAGCCTAAGGCATAAACTTTTGAAGTGTCAACTTCAGAAGTTCTGAAGATATTCTGAAGAGGTTCTGAAGAAGTTCTGAAGACACTTCTGAAGAAGATCTGAAGGAGTTCAGAACCTGTTCTGAACTTGTCTGTTATGAATGTGTTGTTACTTTAGTCTTTCTATTTCATGTATAAATAGTTAGTTTGTTCGATAGTTAGATCTAACGTTTCCATAAGCTTTGTAAAGACATATTTTGTAATATTGTTTTTCATATCAATACATATGACTTTTGGCTATCATATTTCTGTTCTAATCTTTCCATATATTGATATCTTGATTGTTTGGGTCCTAACAATTGGTATTAGAGCCAATTCATCTGTTCTTGAAGATTTGTGAAAGAATTGCCAGATCTGACAGTTCTTGGTGTTCTTGATCCATAAATTTCAAATTCAAATCAGGTGAATTCTCGATCTTCTAACAATCAAAGATGTCTAAAGAAATTGTCTCAATCGGATCTGAAACTAAACCACCAATTCTTTTCTTGGGAGAATACCATCAATGGAGAATCAGGATGATTCAATTTTTGGATAACATAGATGAAGCTTTAATGCAATCAATCACAAATGGCCCACTAGAGGTCTTTACTGAAATTCCAGCAGTTCCTGGAACTGAATCTACTCCTCAAATACCGGCGTCAAGAATTAAGAAAAGCCCAGGTATGTATAACACTACTGAGAAAGCACAAGCTAAAGTTGACAAAAGAGCATTAACTCTTCTTACAATGGCTATTCCTAATGAGACATTCAATAGAGTAGATAGCCTAACATCTGCTAAAGCCATTTGAGATGAAGTTGAAGCTCAAATGCAGGGTAGTACGAAAGCCCAAGCACAAAGATTGAATATCTTTGTGGGTACTTATGAGAACTTCAGGTATAAAGAGAATGAATCTATTACAGAGACTTATCATAGATTCAACAATATTCTGAATGATCTGAAAAGAAATGGTGTTCAGAAATCAAATTCTAAGATAAATAATAAATTTCTGAATAACTTGGGTAGTGAATGGTCAAGCTTCTCTGATAACATGGTTACTAGAAATTTATCAAGAAAATCCATTCATGATGTCTATGGTGTTCTGTTTAAACAAGAAGACAAAATCAAAACTAGACAAAATGAACAAAAGAAGGTAAATGAAACAGTAGCCTTGTTAAGCAAGAAGTATAATAATTCTCTGACTATTTCTGCCAAGAAGGTGTGTGAGATCCCAGAGACAACAGTTTGTGATGGGGATGAATCAGATAAGGAGCTAAAAAGGATTTCTGATAATATTGCTTTTATGACAAGGCAATTTACACAAAGATACAATCAAAAATATCAGAATAAACCTAGATCTGAAAGTGGACCTAAAAAATGTCAAGAAGCTGGTCAATCTGAAACATTTGAACCAGCAAGATGCTTCAACTGTGGAAAGCCTGGACATTATGCAAGACAATGCAAGATGCCAAAAGTCAAGAATTCAGGCTACTATCAGAAGAAGCATCTGTTAGCTAAGAAAATGGAGCTCAATCCTGCTTTAGTGACCAAGTATGAAGAGGACTAGTTAAACTGGAGTGATGGAGATGATGATGAAGAAGTTGCTCACTATGCAACAAATTGCTATATGTGACAAATGGATCCAGAAAAAGACAAACAAGACACTGAGGTATCTTCTTCATCTTCTGAATTAAATTCTGAAATAAACTACTCTTCTGAACAAAATTCAGAACATAACACTGTAGATTCTGAAATAAAAATCAATTTCAAAATATGTTTTCTGAATTTGAAACTCTCAGAAACAGAATTAAAGGTGAAAGAATTTTGGTCAATTAATTCAGAGCTGAAAGTCAAATATATAAAGAAAATTGTCAAGAAGCTGAACAGATTCTTAAAAAGGTTTCTGAAAAAAAAAACTTGTTTTAAAAGAAAAAATGGACAGCTTACAAAAGGAAATTATAAATGAGAAGTCTGAAAAAGAAATTCTGAATGTTAAAATGAATTTTCTGTATCAAGAGAGACTTGATCTTTATAAAAAGATTAAGGAATTAGAAGATTTAAACTTTAAAAGAGGACAAACTGAAGAAACTCTGAACATTTTAACTAGTCAGGCTCAAAATTCAAAATTTTACAACATAAAAGCAAGTTTAGGATATAATGACAGTCAAATACTGAAAAAGGCACCTGCAAATCTTTATGATTATTCTAAAATGAAAATTTTCAATGAATCAAATACATATCTCATTTCTAAACCTGTGAACTATTCATTGCCTGAAAGAATACCATTTGTAAAATCAGAGACTTTATTTTCAGAAGAAACACCTCTTAAAACTGGTGAACCAGAAATAATTTCTGAAACAGAAGAAACAAATACAAGTTCAAACATTTGTGAATTTTCTGAATCAAATAATATTTCTAAAGAAAAATCTGAAGTAATTGTTAAATCTGAAATAATTTCTGAAGTTACTTCTGAGATAACTTCTGAATTCAATTTTGAAGTCATTTCGGAAGATACTTCTGATAATAAATCAGAACATGAAGAAAAATATGATGAATTCTCATAAATTGACTCTTTAGAAGATGTTGATGAGAATCCCAATATATTTTTTGATAATTCTGATGATGAGTCTATAACAACAAAAAATTCAAATATTTTTGCAACAAGTATGACTCAAAATAAATTTTCAGAACAAATAAATGCTTCTGATTCAGAAGACGATGATGATCATATGGTGCAAGTCATTGATAAAAATGGCTATTTGGTTTACAAATCACAATCTTGTATGATTGAAGGAGAAATACTAAAAACAGAAGCTTCAAAGATACTTTCAGAAATGTTTGGTTCTGTGTTTTTAAAACCAGAATCTCAGATATCTGAAAATTTTACTTCTTTAAAATTTTCTCCTACTACTATAAACACTTCATTGACTTCATCACCATGTTCAGTAACATCTTCTGACTTCAACACCATAGTTAAATACTTTGAAAAAGGACAATCCTCAAATTCTCTCTCTGAAGTTCAGAAAATTAACTCAAATTCTGAGGTTAAACCTAAAGTGAACAAAAGAATTTCTTATACTAATCCTCATTTCTTATCTTTTACAGAGCTATCCACTTTAGTATGGAGAAAGAAAGATGAAAGACTGTCAAAGAATGACAAACTAGATAGTTTTTCAATTTTAAATAAAAGTGATGTACCTAAATCAAAAATAGTGAATAAAAGAATCTTTGTTGAAAAATCAAATGTTATTGATTCTTATATGTCTACTGCTATTGTAAATACTTTAAAGAATCATATTCACTGTGGTCATCATAATTTTCATCTTAACTCCAAAACAAACAAGAAAAATTTGATGAAATCTATTCAGAAATGTTCAGTTATATTGACAAATTCAATTGAAAGAAAACATAAAAATAAAAATAAAACCAAGAAAAATAAATTTCAAAGTTCTGAACAAACTTCTGAATTGAAAAATCTGAAGACAAAGTTCAGAACTTTAAGTTTTATTACTAATCTCAAAGGACCCATTCTGAAATGGGTACCTAAAACTCAATAATCTCTTTTGTAGATATGTCATGTGTGGGTCTTAGATTCTGGATGTTCAAGACACATGACACCTTTCAAAGAACTACTAACTGATTATCATGAAAGATATGGAGAAACAGTTAGCTTTGGAAACAATACAAAGGGATATGTAAGAGGATATGACACTTTCATTAAAGGAGATGTGACAGTAATGAAAGTTTTCTATGTTGAGGGACTAAGACATAATCTTTTCAGATTTAGTCAATTCTATGACAAATACTGGAAGGTTAATTTTGTCATAGATCACTGTCATTTTCTGAGTACAGCAAACAAAAATGAATTAACTGCTTATAAAGATTTTGATATCTACACAGCAACATTCACTGCAACTGGTCAACTACAAGGTGTATGTTATATGTCTACAACAATGAGAAATGATAGTTGGCTTTGGCACAGAAGAATGTCACATCTGAATTTCAAAGCAATTTCTGAACTAGGCAAACATCAATCTGTAAGAGGACAACCAAAGATCAGATTTGAAAAGAACTCTCTTTGTTATGCATGTGAACTAGGGAAGATCAAAAGAAGTTCTCATCCTCTGAAAATGCTATCTTCATGCAAAGCTCCACTTGAAATGCTACATATGGATTTATGTGGACCAATGAAGACTCAAAGCATGGGTGGAAAGAAATACATTCTTGTCATAGTAGATGAATACACAAGATACACATGGATTGAATTTCTGAGACTCAAATCTGATACTTCTGAAAGATTGATACCCTTTCTAAAGAAAATTCAAGTTCTTCTTCAACTCCCAATCCAAAAGATCAGAAGTGACAATGGAACAGAATTCACAAATTCTATACTTCAGAACTTTTTGGAATCTCTTGGTATTTCACATAAACTTTCTGCTGCAAGAACTCCTCAACGGAATGGGGTGGTTGAAAGAAAGAATAGAACTTTGGTAGAGGCTGCAAGAACCATGCTGGCATATTCAGAACTTCCTCATTCTCTTTGGGCCGCAACTATTGCTACTGCATGTTTTACTCAGAACAGGACCATTTTAAACAGAAAACCCTCTATTGATTATTTTAAAATCTTTGGTTGCAGGTGTTTTCTAAAGAATGATACTCAGCATCTCGACAAATTTGCACCAAAAGGTGTACCTGGTATCTTTGTTGGCCATTTTCAAAGATCCAAAGCTTACAGAGTACTCATTAAAGGAACTCAAAGGATCGTTGAGACTACAAATGTCAGATTTCATGAGCGAACATTGACTTCTGAACAAGACAGTTCAGAACTCGCACATAAACCAACTTCTGAAAGTTTGGATTCAGAAAATAATCAAACAAACTCTACTTCTAAATCTCAAACTTTACTTAAAACAAATTTAGACAATTTATGTCAACACTTATTAGATATTTCTGTAAATGTTTCTGCAGATTATCAAAATCCTTTACTCATCAGAAGCATAAATGATCAAGACATTTTAGAAATACAAATTTCAAGTACATCAGCATTGTAAATCTCAACCTCGGATTCAGAACTTCCAACTTCTGAAAATGTACATCCCACTTCTACTTCTGAACAAGTTCAAGTTACTTCTGAACCAGTTCAAGTTACTTCTGAAAATGTACATCAAAGTTCAGAACCAATTCAGAATGTTCCATTTGAGGGGGAGACTTCAGATTTACATTCAGTTATCAATCATGATACTGAAACTCAAGCAATTGTTGATGATTATGATTCTCTAAACAATGTTTCATCTGTTCAACCATTGCCAAATGTGAACAAATGGAAATCAAGTCATCCAGTGCATCAAATTATTGGAGATGCATCAAAAGGTGTTCAAACAAGATCTGCAACAGCAAATGAGTGTCTGCATGTAAATTTCTTAAGTAGCATGGAACCCAAAAAGCCATATGAAGCACTTCAAGATCCAGACTGGATTTTAGCCATGCAGGATGGGTTAAATCAATTTGAAAGAAACAAGGTCTGGAGATTGATACCAAAACCAACAGGTAAATCTATCATTGGCACAAAATGGGTATTCAGAAATAAAAAGGATGAAAATGGTATTGTTGTAAGAAACAAGGCAAGGCTTGTAGCTAAGGGGTATTGTCAATAAGAAAGAATTGATTATGATGAAACATTTGCTCCTGTTGCTAGATTAGAAGCCATTAGAATATTTCTTGCATATGTTGCTCACAAAAACATGAAGGTGTTTCAAATGGATGTGAAATGTGCATTTCTGAATGGTATTTTACATGAAGAAGTATATGTTGACCAACCAGAAGGCTTTGTAAACAAAGAATTTCCAGATCATTTCTACATTTTAGACAAAGCCTTATAGGGACTTAAACAAGCACCAAGAGCATGGTATGATACTCTTACAACTTTTCTTCTGAATTCTAACTTCAAAAGAGGTACTATTGATACAACATTATTTCTGAAAAAGGAAGGTGATGATATGATCTTGAAACAAATATATGTAGATGATATTATATTTTCTTCTACAAATCCAAAATTTTGTAGAAATTTTGAGAAAATCATGCAAACTGAATTTGAAATGAGTATGATGGGAGTGTTGACATTTTTCCTTGGTCTTCAAGTTAAACAATTTCACACTGACATATTCATCAATCAATCAAAGTATGTCTCAGACTTACTTAAGAAGTTTGACATGACTGATTGTTCAAGTATTCAAACTCCAATGGCCACTGCAACTAAGTTAGAACCTAATCTGAATGGAAAATCTGTTGATCAGAAAAAATACAGAGGCATAATTGGATCTTTGCTTTTCTTAACTGCTAGTAGACCAGATATAATGTTTGCTACATGTATTTGTGCAAGATATCAAGAAAATCCTAAGGAATCACACCTTCTAGCTGCAAAAAGAATCCTTAGATATCTAAAAGGTTCTCCTTCATTGGGACTTTGGTATCCTAAGGATTCTAGTTTTGAACTAAAAGCCTTTACAGATGCAGATCATGGTGGATGCAAATTAAACAGGAAAAACACTTCTGGATCATGTCAGTTTCTGGGTGATAGATTAGTCAGCTGGTCTTCAAAGAAACAAAATTGTGTTTCTACTTCTACAGCAGCAGCTGAGTATGTAGCAGCTGCAATATGTTGCTCACAAGTGATCTGGATGCAAATTCAACTCAAAGACTATGGTCACACTTTCAAAAAGATTCATTTGTATTGTGATTCAAAGAGTGCTATAGCCATCACTGCCAATCCTCTTTAGCATTCAAAGACCAAGAATATTGATGTAAGATATCATTTTATCAAAGATCATGTGGAAAAAGGTAATATTGAAATGTTTTTTGTTCAAACAGATTATCAGTTAGCTGATTTATTTACCAAAGCACTTGATGAAAAATGATTTAACTTCTCGGTAAGTAAATTGGGCATGATGAATATGTCTATGTAAGTATTACACATCAACTATACTCTAGAAGATATATTCTGAGGTTTTTATCTCAAATTCTGAATATTTTGCTCTTCAGAAATATTCTGAATATTCTGAAGTTCAACATTCAGATCTTTGCTTCTTTTAAAAGTCAGAAGTATAATCCTTCTTTATCTAGGTTGATTGTATTTTAATACTTTTCATATTTTTTTTTCATTTCTTTAATGTTTTCTTGTTTCTTTGATAAAGTTGCACTGATTAAGGGGGAGAATCATAGTTGCTATTGGTTCAAGGGGGAGTGGTATTAATTTCACAATTCTGAACTACTCTTTCCTACAAAACAGATCTGAAATGCTGAAATCAAGTCTTGAACTTCATATCTAAGAAGTATGAACAAGCTTCATTAGATAAAATAATTTTTCTGTTTGTTCAAACCTACTTCTGAATTCTCAAAATGTTTTAAATTTTTCAGAAGTTTGTAGTTTTAAATAATTTTTGGTCTTCTAAAACTTAAAAGTTCTGAGGTTCTTCTGAATTCTTTCTTTCAGACTTCTGAACTTATTCTCAGAAGTTCTGCACAATTTCTGAAGTTTTTGAACGTGTTCTAGAACTTAACTTCCCGTTGATATTTCTTAAGTGTCACTTAAGCGTGTGCCACGTGTTTTAATTCCATTGGATATTTCTTAAGCACGTCGATTAAACGGTTAATTTATCCAAATTAATGATGATTACTACCCTAATCACATTCACTTTTTGGCCACGTGTCCATCAGTGCTTATCCAGTCTTATAAATCAGTGAATTCTTCATCGTCTTCATTTTTTAGCGATTTTACTCTGAGAAATCTATGTGTTTTCATTGATCTTCATTCCATTTAGAATCCTTGTTTTTCAACTATAATGTCTACTTCAAATGCCATGGTTTATGCTTCCTCGAGCTTCAATGACAGCAATGGATCATCGAGTGATGGTTCATTCAAGATTGTGCCTCAAAAATTAGTGGTTGGAACAATGGAAATCCCACTGAATAATGATCAAATGGTCCAAGACACAGCTACAACTGCTATTAATCAAGCTGGACCTTCAAACCCTAACCCGAGAACTGATAATATTGGGGAAACACAAATTGAACCTATTGAAGTTGTTTCTGGAACAAATGCTGGTGATAGTGAATCCCAGACTCGTGCTGCAAGCAGTGATATGACCAAACTTTATGTTCCTGCTGAAAAACTACTTGAAATTAAGAAAAATAACTCTGCTTTGAACTTCAAATCGAAAGATTTTGCTGATGATCAAATGATTTTGATCGAAATTCTGAAGAATCATCCATTACGTAATCTTCTCTCAAGGAAATTCTCTGTTCCTACTTCTTATCTTCAACAATGGTGGTACTATGCTGAGGTTGATGAATCTGAGGATGAAATCGTGTCCTATGTACATGCTTACAAGGTATGAATCTCTGTGGATGATATTAGGAGTCTTCACTACCTGTCAAAACCAGATGAGGTTCTTGGGAAAACCTCTTATGATCCAATTCCATCTTCCACAGAAATGATCTTAGATTTCATTAGTTTGGGATACTCTGAAAATTTAAATGCTTTAAGTTCTTTCAGAAGAAAGTGTTTACCTCCAATTTGGTACTACTTATTCTCAATTCTGAATACTTGTTTATCTGGGAAAAGTTCAAGTTTGGATCAAGCTTCAGCAAATGGGAGAATCATTTTTCATGGAGTTGCATTCAACTAGCATTATGATTATGCTTCTTTTATTTTTGAAGAACTTAAATCTGCTATTTTGAAGAAGTCCACATTTAACTACATACCATTTCAGAGATTCTTCCAAACACTCATCAAAGGAGCAATGAAAGCAGTATCTGCAATCCCTGTTCTAGCACATGAGGTACATGTTCCTATCTTTACTATGGACAGTTTAAGACCACCAAATGCAAAACTTACATTTCCAAATGCAGTTCCACTTCCTTCTCACTTACTTGATCTTGTAAGTACACCAAATAGGATTGTGAGTGAGTATTTAGAATCTATGGGATTACCTCAACCAGTAGTCCCTTCCCCTGATTCAAACCAGAGTGGTGATAATGCAAGGGAGTCTAGACTTGTTAGAAAGAGAGGGGAGGCTGTTCAAGGGGGAGAACAACCTCAAAGAGTAAAGAGGAAAAATGAAAATGTGAGAATGGGTAGAAGAGTAAGAAAAAGAATTGAAGAGGGGAGAACAGAGGTAAAAGAAAAACAAACTTGTGAACTACCTGTTACTAGCCGGGCACCCACATCTTCTATCATTCCACATTCTTTGGTGGATGATATTGAAAAAGCCAGTTAGCCCATGGGAAATTTGGTTATCCCCCCCAGCCACTCACCCATCTCTCAACAAAAGGGTGTTTCATCAACACATATGGGGCAAGCAGCTTATAATCCATTAGGACCCCAATTGGAGGTTCCTTGTTAGAATATTTCTTTATGTAAAAGTATGTAATCATAAATCTTAAGTGTTTTCACAGAAGCTTATCCAGAAGATGCCAGAGCCGCGAATTTCTCTAAGTGTTTAGAACACAGATGCTCCCAGAGGCTTGGACAACCTTTGTGGACCTCTGTGAATCAGCGGTTATTTCCAGCACACGCGTTTGCTGACGTGGATAGTCATGCGACTTATGCTCAACAGAATTTGTTACAATATTCCCTTACGTGTCTCTTCCTCATTAGCTGATGCATTGACTTTCTCTCTCACTGTATTATAAATAGATTTCATTTCTTGTATTGTAAGAAGTGGGTTTTAAGAGAAGAGAGGCGAGAATTCCTAAATTGAGAGAGAAATTGTTCTTCAGTATTGTAATCATCAGCTTACTGAATACATTGGCTCTTCAACATCTTTCTTCATTGAATTGAATTGTTTAATGTTTATCGTTGTTGATTACCTTATTGTTGAATACAGTAGATTGTTCTTCCGCTTACTCTGTTGATTTTCGTAACTGAATCTACTGAATATAGAGTAATTGGGGATCTGGGTTTCAACAATTGGTATCAGAGCCTTCTAATCAAGCTTTTGATTAGTCGATCTCATCCGATTTTGGAGAATTCCTACTCTATTTTGTTTGTTTCTCGCGATTTAGATTACTGTTCTTCACTCTACCCTGTTTTTCGAGATTTTGTGAAATTCAGTACAAAATTCTCATTCAGTGGTTATCTTAGATCTAAATCGTCTCATAAATCTCTCTAGGTTTTTTTTTTTTTAAAACATTTTCGATTTCAATTAATTGTCAAATATGAAACTCCTTCATCCAAATTTCTGCTGAAAATGGCTAATCATGGTATGACCTCCATGTTCTCTGCTGGTTCTTTAACCAAGCCCCCAACGTTGATCAGGGAAGAATACCCTCAATGGAAAGTGAGGATGGTGAATATTTTGGAAGGGATGGACACTGATCTATATGACACCTTCTTAAACGGTCCTTATGTACCCATGGTCAAACTCCCAAGGATCCCAGCAACCACTGAAAGTGATGAAGTTCCTGAAAAAATGGTTCCCAAAGAAAGGGGAAAGTGGAACGATGACGACAAGGAGAAAATCGAGATTGCTAACAAAGAAAAAAGGCTACTGATCATGGCTCTTCCAAATGACATCTTCATATCCCTTGATTCCTGCGAGACGGCTAAGGAATTATGGGATCTGCTAGCAAATCAATTCGAAGGAGGCTCAAAGATGAAAAAGAACAGACGAGCACAAGCCCTAAACGAGTATAACGCATTTCAAGCACTACCTGACGAAACTCTTGAGCAAACCTATCATAGGTTTAATACCCTGATTAACATGTGCAAGAGATGTGAAATTGCTCGCTCAAATGAAGAGAACAATGTTCTGTTTCTAAAAAGGCTCAATCCAGAATGGTCAAATCTAACCATGTCTCTTCAAGCCAATCAAGATCTTGAGGAATGGTCACTGCATGATGTGTATGGTACTCTGCAAGCCCATGAGAAGGAGGTTCTACTGAAGAAAACAACCGTTGGAGGTCCTCTGGCCCTGATGTCAGAAGCCAAAGGATCTGGGAAGAAAAACAGAGAAAATGCAAAGAAAGGAAAGAAGGCATTTGTCTCAGAGCTCAACTCAGAACCATCTGACTCAGAAGATGAAGATATAAGTGCCTTCGCTGAATCTTTGGCACTTATAACCAGACGGTTTAACAGAAGATTTGGAAGCAAGTCATTTCAAGGGAACAGAGGCAACAACAGGACATACACCCCATATGCGCCAAGGACTGAGAACAACCAGAGGCAGGAAGCTCAGAAGGCAGAGAAGGTAGAAGGAGAGAAGGAAGAGGAAGGAAAGAAGAACGTGTGTTACAGATGTGGAAAACCGGGGCATTTTGCAAAGGAATGAAAGGGCACAATAGTAAAAGATAAGGCTTATTACAAAAATAAGTACAAATACAATCGCACAGAAAGGGCAAAGTTTGCTGAGCAAGAGAACTGGATATCTGACAAATCCAGTGGAGAAGAAGACATCCTCTGTGGAATGGCAATGACAGACTCAGAAGATCAGCCCTCTGAGACTCCGGTTTGCATCACTTCTACTTCCTCTGAACTTGAAAACACAGTTTTAAACTTAACTTTTGAATTTGAAAAACTAAAACAGAAGCTTGTAGATGAAAAGAGATTTCGAAAAGAGCTTGAAATATCTCTTTCCAAAACAGAAAGGGCAAGAGATATTTACCAGAAAGAAATGAACATAGCAATAAATAAAAAACAAGAACTCTCTGTGGATATTGAAAACATTTTACAAAAACACAAATCCACAGAGACTCTGTTCAAAGAAGATATTGCAAATTTTAAAAAACTTCTGAAGGAAAAGGACAGAGAAATTAAAGATAAAGAAAGTGATAGATTAAACTCTGTCGCTATTTCTAATTACTGGGTAAAAGAAAGGGAGGTCATGCACATAGAACTTGAGAAAAACAAGCTTCAAATTAAAAATTATTTAGGAGCTCAAAAAGTGCATGATAAGATCAATAGACAAGTAGGGAAAACAGGCCCTGGTTTCGAGGATCTGGATCCCTACACGTGTAAAAAGAGATCCATATTAACTTCTGTATTTTGCATGGGTAAGGAACAAAAATCTGATTTTCCCATCATATACCAAAAATCAGCTTTTAAACGCTCCAAGTATGAGAATGGACATAGTCCCAGAAGGTTAAAATTCAAAAACATAAGATACTCCTCTGGACCAAAAGCTCAAGTCAATCTAAAGCATGTCCAGAAGAAGAACAATATCTTTATGTTTGGATCCTTCTCTCAATTAACTTTAAACCCAGAAGCTGATGCATTTATACCCAGGCATGCAGAAGAGAATTTAAGATCTATGTTTGAAAAAGACATCATTGAAACTCTGGAAAATAGCATGTTGTCAGAATTTGCATCAATCTTTGAACAAGACATTCTTCAAACAATGAATGAATGTTTCCTGAATGAATATTCAAAAACGGATGCTATCCTTTCAAAACCTCCAGAGATAACTCCCTGTTTCTTCATTGATCTAAATCTTTCAGAAAGTCAAGACAAGGATAAACACGAATTCTATCCCTGGGAAAACAATGATCAGGACTCTGATTTCTTTGAATCTTCTGAAGCTCTCTTGCTGAAATTTGTAAATCAAGAGATCAATACTTCTGAAAAAGAATTCACGATTCAAAATGATTCTTTATCAAAACCATGTGAATTCACAGAAGTCAGAGCTGCAGGCCCAGAAGCTTCTAAACTTTCTAATGGGATACCAAATTCTTCTGTACCCCCAAGGATACAAAAAAAAAGTTTCTTATTCATCCAGATTTCCTTGGGATGTGTATTCAAGCTAAAACAAGTCTTGAGCTTGAAAAAGAAAAGGCAAAAAGAGCACCCGTTTTCAAGCAAAACTCCAACTTCAAGTTCTCTGGTCAAACTTCTCAGAAGCCAAAGTTCTCAACCGAACAAAAAGCTAAATGGAATTCTAATTCATCTGCTTCTCAGGTTTCAGTGAATCATTCGAAAGCTCAAGTTAAAGAGAATCAGAGAAAGCCAACGGAGATACATTCAAAAGTTCAGAGAAATAAATCTAGACTAGATAAGGAATTTAAAAATTTCGATGCTAGAATAGATTCAAGTAAGAACTATTGTAATTATCATTCCAGAAATGAAAATTCCATGAATTCTTATTTGTCTCAGAACTCTGAATGCTTTTATTTGTTCTTAAAGTTAAAACAATTCTTCTCTAAATCATATGGCTATTTCTATGATAAGCCCAAGAAAAGTTACTATAATAACCAGAAGCAAAGATTTCAAAAACCAGAAACCTCTGAAACAAAACCCAGAGGATCTGAACATTTTAGAAAACCATCGTTTCCACATAGAAACTCTGCAATGAATCCAATAGCTAACATTAAGGAACCCATTATGAAATGGGTTCCTAAATCTCTCTGATTCTATGTGCAGACCCAGCGTGTGCACATCTGGTATCTTGACTCTGGATGCTCGAGGCACATGACTGGAACCCAAAACTTACTCTCCAAATTCAAAGACAAATCTGGTGGAGCTGTAACTTTTGGAGATGATGGTAAGGGTCAAATTAAGGGCTATGGAACACTACAGGAAGGTAATGTTACTTTATCAAGAGTAGCCCATATCTCTGGTCTTAAGCATAATTTACTAAGTGTCACTCAACTCTGTGATGCAAAAATGTTAGTTATGTTTGATGAAAAACAATGCTACTTGTTATCTAAGGCAGGTGAAGAATTGTGGATAGCAGACAGGAAAGGTAACTTATACATGATGAACTTTACCTCCAAGGATGGAAAAGAAACTCTATGTCTCATTTCCAAAAAGAGTGAAGTAGCTTGGTTGTGGCATCATAAATTGTCTCATCTCAATTTTCAGAACCTTGAACTTCTTGTCAAACATGGTCTAGTTGAAGGGCTCCCAAACATTCGCTTTCAAAAAGATCATCTTTGTCCTGCTTGTGAAATGGGAAAAATCAAAAGAGCTTCCCACAAAACAAAGAGTGATCATTCTTGCATAAGACCCTTACAACTACTCCATGTGGATCTCTGTGGTCCAATTTCTGTACAATCTCTATCTGGGAAAAAGTATATCCTTGTGCTAATTGATGAATTTTCCAGGTATACTTGGCTCGCCTTCATTCGGTTAAAATCTGATGTGCCAACTGTCCTAATTAACATGATGAAAAGACTTCAAGTCAGACTTGATTACAAAATTCAGAACCTCAGAAGTGACAATGGCACAAAATTCAAAAATGCTAAACTGGAAGAGTTCATGATACACCAAGGAATCTTCCAAAACTTCTCTGCAGTTAGAACACCTCAACAAAATGGAGTTGTAGAGGGAAGAAATCGCACCTTGGTGGAGGCAGCCAGAACAATGCTGGCAGCATCAGAAATGCCCACTCACTTCTGGGCAGAAGCAGTAGCTACAACATGTTTCACCCAAAACAGATCTATCATAGTAAAGAGGCATATGAAAACATCATATGAGTTGATTAACAACAGAAAACCAACAATAGATTTTTTGCACGTTTTTGGATGTAAATGCTTTCTTCTAAATGACCGTGGTAAACTTGGCAAGTTTGATAAGAAATCTGATGAAGCTAAATTTTTAGGATATTCTTTAAATTCAAGAGCTTTCAGAGTTTTCAACTTAAGAACAAAAATGGTCATGGAAAGCATAAATGTTGATTTTGATGATCAACTGACTTCTGATTTCTCGAACCCAGAACTCAATCTTAACAATGTTACCTCTGACTATCTTTCAGGTAGCAGAGAAACAGAGATCAATACAATATTCAACGATTTCCTCGGAGAAGAAATACCATCTGAATCTCTTACCAGAAGAACAACATTGAATATTTCAGAAGTCCTTCAAACCTCTGGGGTAATTAATTCTGGTCCAGCCACTCCTGAATCTCAAGACACGGAAGAAGTATCATTTGCACCAACCTCTGATCTTCTTCAAGAGGAACCAATCTAAGATTCTGTGCAAATAGATGAACCGAACAGATCCCAGAAGTTGAACCTTACACAGAACCATCAACCTCAAGTTCAACAGAAATACCAAGTTCAATTCCAGAGGAAGCTCAACCAGAAACTGAGATTCAAGCCACTCAAATTCCACAGACAAGAATGACGAAGTGGACAAGTGATCATCCTCATCACAAATCATTGGTGATCCCTTTGGAGGAGTAAAAACAAGATCTGCAACGGCAAATGAATCTTTTTATGTAAACTTTCTAAGCATGATAGAACCCAAGAAGGTTGATGAAGCATTAGGAGATCCAAGCTGGATTGATGCAATGCAAGAGGAGTTGCTCCAGTTTGAGAAAAATAAAGTTTGGAAACTCGTGGCATTACCAGAGAATGTGACAGCAATTGGCACAAAGTGGGTTTTCCGAAATAAAAGAGATGAAGACGGGATAGTGATCAAAAACAAGGAAAGATTGGTGGCAAAAGGATACTGCCAAGAAGAAGGAATTGATTATGATGAGACATTTGCTCCAGTTGCAAGATTGGAGTCAATTAGGTTATTTTTGGCATTCTCAGCATATAGGGACTTCAAAGTATATCCAATAGATGTAAAGTGTGCATTTCTTAATGGAAATCTCAAGGAAGAGGTGTATGTGCAACAACGTCCAGGCTTTGAAAGTGCACGACATCCAGACTATGTTTACCTTCTGGACAAGGCTCTGTATGGTCTGAAACAAGCCCCCAGAGCATGGTATGAACGTCTGTCAAAATTTCTGATCACACACAACTATGAAAAAGGTAAAGTTGACACCACCCTGTTCATCAAAAGAGGCAAAGGTACGTTAACTGTTGTACAAATCTATGTGGATGATATCATATTTGGTTCCACTGATCAATCAGAAGTAAATTTGTTTTCAAAACTAATGGAAAGTGAATTTGAAATGAGCATGATGGGGGAGTTAAACTATTTTCTAGGACTTCAAGTAAAACAGACCCCATCTGGAATTTTCATAAATCAAGCCAAATATGTTTCTGATATGCTCAAAAAGTTTAAATTCCAAAATGTCACTTCCATGAAAACACCAATCTCTCCCAGCATCAAACTAGATTCTGATCTCTCTAGGAAACCAGTAGATGTTAAGAGTTATAGAGGAATGATTGGATTACTTCTGTACTTGACAACTAGTAGACCAGATATTATGTTTGCCACTTGTCTCTGTGCTAGGTTTCAGGCCAATCCAAAAGAATCTCACTTGGCTGCAGTAAAAAGAATCTTTAGATACCTCAAAGGATCACCCTCTTTGGGTCTCTGGTATCCAAAGATTTCGTCATTTGATCTTATTGCATACACTGACTCAGATCATGCAGGATGTAAGTTGGACAGAAAAAGCACCTCTGGTAGCGGCCAACTTCTGGGAATTCGTCTAATAAGTTGGACTTCCAGAAAACAGAACTGTGTTTCAACCTCTACAGTAGAAGCAGAGTATGTAGCCGCTGCAAGATGTTGCTCACAGGTGATCTGGATGAAAACCCAACTTCGAGACTATGGCTTGATATATGATAAGATTCCCATCCTCTGTGACTCAGAGAGTGCCATAGCAATAACTGAAAACTCAGTGATGCACTCAAAAACCAAGCACATAGATGTCAGATATCACTTTATAAAGGATCATGTGGAGAAAGGGACCATTGAAATGTATTTTGTCTCCACTGATTACCAAGTTGCTGATCTGTTTACAAAAGCTCTGGATGAGAAGAGATTTAATTTTCTAATCAGCAAGTTGGGCATGTTAAATATATATCTACTTCAAATCTTCAAGATTTGCATGGTTATATGTTTCACATGTCTTTACTTTTTTATCCTTGTCTTTATTTTCAATAACCCAGAATCACCCAGAGGTCTCTGATAGGCTCTGATTGCACCATCCAGAACCCTACAGAACCTCGGTGTGCCTCTGACAGACAGAATGCTCGATATTCTTACTTTTAGATCCAAGCATAGTTCTAGGGGGAGCTTATCATTGCAGAACTCAAGGGGGAGCAACAGAATAAACCATCATTCAAGGGGGAGCTCTGATCTATGAGATCCAAATAGTCTCCAAATATCCAAAGCTCAAATACTTTTCAAACTCTGTGATAGGGAGCTATTTCTTAAGTTCTTTTTAACTTCGAAATTTTCTTGACTCAGGAATTTATGAATTAACTCTTGCTTTCAAGGTTCATCATAATATCTTGAATCAGTTAAATTTGTTCTTTAAAAATTACTTATTAAATACAAAACCATCATTTAGTCACTTACACATCTTTTATCCTGACTAAATGATCGATTTTAATTAAAACTTTTAATTGATTTATTTTAATATTTCAATTGATCGATTTTAATTCTTTTTGAAAAACCAATCGATTAAAACCAATCGAGAAAACCTTTGAGAAACCTACCTTCCATGCGTCATCTATCCCCAGTCTCACGTCCAATCGCCTTTCCACGTGTCCATAATCTATCCATCGCATGACTGCGAAATTAAAGCTGCTCACGTCACATCCCACGCCTATTTCCAATGACGTCAGCTAATTATGCCGTTAATTTGATTTAATCGAGCATAAACCCTTCGCATTCAAAACCTTCCATAAAACCCCAAAATTTCAAAACCGCCAAACCTTTTACTCTCATCATCTTCTCAAACTCTCTTGGCAAAATCAAACCTGCAACTTCTTTCCAAAATCCAAACCTCATCAATGGCCGCTCAATTTCTTATTGCAAACCAAGAAGCCAACGACAATGATCATCAGCTTGTCGAATCCACCGCCGAAAATTTCGTTTTCACTCGTCTTCCAATCAAACCAAACAATGCCCAAGTTCTATTGGATCCTGCTACTTATCCAGCCGCCTACAGGGTTATGATCGAGTTCCTGCAATATCATCCCATCAACAAAGCCCTAACTCTAGCAGACCCAAATATCCCCGAGTTATACATTCAAGAAATATGGCATACCCTGTGCATCAACGACGAAACCCAGGAAATGATTGGAAGTGTTGGCCACCCCATTAACACAGATGACACCGTAGCAATACCATTTACCAAGCGCAAGTTCGCTCAATTTTTTAGCCTTCCTCCTCCAGAGATTAAATTCAACGGCGAAGTTGTTCCAAACCCTAACCTAACTGCTCTTCCCTCAACGGACGCTCTCCTAGCGTTTATCTCATTTTTGGGTTACAATACACCCATTCAGCCCTGTCCACATTCAAGAGGAAACATATTCCCCCAATGTGGAATGTGCTTGTGTCCATCCTGAACCAAAGCCTCACTTGCAAAACCACCTCTATGGACCAAGCAAACAGGAACATTCTCACAATCATGTACGGGTTGTACTTTAACCTCAATATCGACTACGTTTCTCTCCTCTACAATGAGTTCAGAATCGCAGTGTTAAAGAAGGTACAAGCCCAAGAAGTAGGAAGTGATCTCACTCACCTATGCTATCCAAGATTTCTATCAGTTTTTGCACATGCTGCAGTTCTAAAGCTTCAAGCACCACTCGTCCCTCCTCTGTGCAAAATTCACACTATGAATACCCACAAACCAACTGTGGATCCTGCTGGTTACCCACATCATCGCGAACTATCAAGGTACATGCTAGACCTTATTCCTTACACCCTCCCCAATCTAATCTCTTATAGAAGCTCACTGGTATACTCAGAACCGAGAATACCTACCCCTGAGCATTTAGAGCCAGAAGTAGGAAGTGAGGGGTCTGGTGAGGATGAGCTTGAAAAGAATTCGAGTGACAACCAGAGAGATTCTACCCATCCGGATGCTCTTTTAAGAGCAGCCACATAAGATGTCCACAGAGACACATTTGTGAGAACCTCTCCGAGTCCAACCAGGGTAACCACAACTGCTTAAGTCGATGCCAACACATCTACATTCATTGAAAAAGGACAACCCAGTCCAAACCGCCCAGAACCTAACCGAGTAGAGGGTCTAATAATCTCTGTCTCAAGCACTTCCGAGGAATCCCTTCCATCTTCATCATCTCAAAAGGATGATGATGAAGTAATAAGAGATCCATTGCCCCATATCTCGTCCAGAACTACACATGCTGAAGCCTTCGTGGCCAACATAGATATAGGGATCCTAGAGGGTACGTCCATACCCTCTGGTAGTATAGAGGCTCATGAAATCCCATCAGAGGGGTTACAGCCAGAGGATGCACCACTTACCGGCGTTTTCGCCATTGCTCAAGGTAAGCACACTACTTTCGACTCCTCATCCTCTGATATGAGGAAGAAGCCGAAGTAGTCAGAACACCCGAAGAGAGTTCCTCTAACCAGGGCTCTTGAGGACAGGGTGGAAGTCCTTCCACGCTAAACGTCAACACAGGCGTGAATGAAGGCCCTTCTGGACGCGAGGGAAACGGGGCTTCATGTGTTTGAGATGCACCGGTTACCACCCAAGACTATGTCACAAATGCTGCGTTCCAAGCATTTGTTGATAATGTCAAGGGATCTGTGGCGGATCTAAAATAAGCCTTTGTTACTCATGAACAGAAGGTTAACACAGAGCTTAAAGCCCAAAGCTCCTTAATCTCATCTCTGCAGGCTACTTTAACGGAGCAAGTCACAATGACCACGAAACTCAGAAATTTGGTCCAACTCAAAGTGATGATCAAGCTAAACCTCTGGTTGAAATAAAGAGATTCGTCAAGGAGAACGCAGAGGAAAGCTCAAAGAAAACAGAGGAGGAGCTGCAGAAGATAGCACGAACTCTTCAATCCAATAGAGAGGCTTTGAGAAACATTCCTACAGAGATTCCTACTCCAGAGGTAACCATCTCTGCATCTGACTTTACGTCTTTGCAGAAGGATATACAGAAGCTCTGCCAATCCCTCCTCCCAGAATCACAATCTCAAGCTCTGGTTCGACAGTCAGATGTTGCTGCCTTACAACGTTCGTTAATTGAAAAACTAACGTTCGTAAGTGCAAAGTTCGCTGCTAAAACCAACAAGACAAATACTACATTTTCCCAGAAGGTATCAGATCTTGATACCTCTGTGTCCAAACTTACCAACGTTGCCGAACAAATCTCAACTGTTCAAGCCCAGAGGAATAAGAGTAAAGAGGAAAGAGCTTGCAAACGGGCCGAGCTTAAGCGAAAAAGGTCTGAGGATCAGGATCCTGATTCTCAGAAGGGGGAGAATTCAAAGAAACAGAAGCCAGAAGTCCCTACATCCACCTCTGCCCCACAAGATCCAGTCTCTGAGCCCCCTGTGCAAGAAAAAGGGAAGGAATCTGCGAAAGAAGTCCCTTTGAGTCCAACACCACTTGCCCAATTTAAAGGATCCTTGCCCAAGGACCCAGATGTGGCAAAGTTTTTACTTAACCTGATGATTAATACACAGATGCAATCTTCACAGAAGCAACAAAATCCCTCAACAACAAAACCAACTCCCACTCCCACTCCCACTCCCACTCCCACTCCAAATCCCACTCCCACTCCAAATCCAACTCCCACTCCCAAAATACCAACTCCCACTTCAACTCCCATTCCTACCCCAGAACCAGAATCAGCTCCAGAGCCAAAATCAACACCCATTCCCACTAGAACAGAACCTAAAGACAAGGCTCCTGCAAAGTGCGCCTCTGTGCAAAGAAAAGAGAATTTGGCTGCGGAAATAGATAAAGTGAGAAGTTTCATGAGGAAGACAACGATTGAGGTGGAACAGGCTCATCGATATGTACTCATCGATATTAAGGTGTTCTTAATGCTGCCAAACTTTGCAAATGACTATAGAGTTACAGATGAAGTGAAGGATAAGTTCATGGCTCATCGCTTGTTTAAAGAAGAAGCCTACTCAAAGTCCCCAATAAAGAAGATATCTGGAGCAAAGCATGTACAATTTCTAGGGACGGAAATCATGTACACAATCTATGAAGTATTGAGAGAAGATAATCAGAGCCAGTACTTCTGTGACAACGACCTACTGTCAATAAATCCCTGTGATTTAATACCTCTGGGTAGAAAAATGAAGCTGAACATGAATGAAAGAAAGCATCCACACGATAAATTAGCTTTCAACAGGATCATGAGGTGCATTGAAAATTTTATAAGGCACAGAGCACAAACAAACTTTCAAGTGGGTCTGGATATGGATATTCATAACTTAGCTATT
The DNA here is from genome assembly GCA_036898165.1 of Silybum marianum. Taxonomy (NCBI): domain Eukaryota; kingdom Viridiplantae; phylum Streptophyta; class Magnoliopsida; order Asterales; family Asteraceae; genus Silybum; species Silybum marianum. The sequence goes on along the minus strand of CM072528.1, from coordinate 25,731,631 downwards.
TCTGCACCAAATACTCACAGAGAAGAGGTAGATATGTTTCCTGTTGGAAGAATTCTAACTACACCAGAAGAGGGGGCCGTGTTCAGGAGACATTCACAGAAGTGCTTTTTCAGAGTTAGTGAAGCCCATAAATATTCCGCAGAAGTTGTTGAGCTCATCAGGGGTTATGCGTCTTTGTTAAAAGATGAACAGACAGTTGAACAAGGTGAAAGAGTTTTGGCAAGGAAAATCTGTCTCAAACTCGAAAGCTTACAGAAGATAAGGAAGCTAATGGATATTTTTCAAAAGATTAAAAAGCTTCATCCAGATGCTCCTTTTTTATTTCATTTCTGTAATTTTATTGTAATTTCTTTTGTTTTCTGATTCATACTTAGGGGGAGATTGTTAGAATATTTCTTTATGTAAAAGTATGTAATCAGAAATCTTAAGTGTTTTCACAGAAGCTTATCCAGAAGATGCCAAAGCTGCGAATTTCTCTAAGTGTTTAGAACACAGATGCTCCTAGAGGCTTGGACAACCTCTGTGGACCTCTGTGAATCAGTGGTTATTTCCAGCACACGTCCTTGCTGACGTGGACAATCATGCGACTTATGCTCAACAGAATTTGTTACAATATTCCCTTACATGTCTCTTCCTCATTAGCTGATGCATTGACTTTCTCTCTCACTGTATTATAAATAGATTTCATTTCTTGTATTGTAAGAAGTGGGTTGTAAGAGAAGAGAGGCGAGAATTCCTAAATTGAGAGAGAAATTGTTCTTCAGTATTGTAATCATCAGCTTATTGAATACATTGGCTCTTCAACATCTTTCTTCATTGAATTGAATTGTTTAATGTTTATCGTTGTTGATTACCTTATTGTTGAATACAGTAGATTGTTCTTCCGCTTACTCTGTTGATTTTCGTAATTGAATCTACTGAATATAGAGTAATTGGGGATCTGGGTTTCAACATTCCCTTTGTTGAAAATGAAGGATATATGTTCCCCCGTCATCAATTTGAGCACATTGAGTCTGAGGGTCCCCTCAACTTTGAGCCTACTGAACCACTTAATGTGGAATCCATTCACACTAGCACACATCTTCCAGATGTCACTAAGTAAAGTGTTTGTCACATTGCATCAACAACTATAGAAATTCCCATTTCTGGATATCAAGGATTAGTTGGAATACCTGGTGGGGTGAACTATTCTTTGCCTGAAAGAATACCATTTATAAAATCAGAGACTTTATTTTCAGAAGAAACACCTCTTAAAACTGGTGAACCATAAATAATTTCTGAAACAGAAGAAATAAATACAAGTTCAAACATTTGTGAATTTTCTGAATCAAATAATATTTCTGAAGAAAAATTTGAAGTAATTGTTAAATCTGAAATAATTTCTGAAGTTACTTCTGAGATAACTTCTGAATTCAATTCTGAAGTCATTTCGGAAGATACTTCTGATAATAAATCAGAACATGAAGAAAAATATGATGAATTCTCAGAAATTGACTCTTTAGAAGATGTTGATGAGAATCCCAATATATTTTTTGATAATTCTAATGATGAGTCTATAACAACAAAAAATTCAAATATTTTTGCAACAAGTATGACTCAAAATAAAATTTCCGAACAAATAAATGCTTCTGATTCAGAAGAGGATGATGATCATATGGTGCAAGCCATTGATAAAAATGGCTATTTGGTTTACAAATCACAATCTTGTATGACTGAAGGAGAAATACTAAAAACAGAAGCTTCAAAGATACCTTCAGAAATGTTTGGTTCTGTGTTTTTAAAACCAGAATCTCAGATATCTGAAAATTTTACTTCTACAAATTTTTCTCCTACTACTATAAACACTTCATTGACTTCATCACCATGTTCAGTAACATCTTCTGACTTCAACACCATAGTTAAATACTTTGAAAAAGGACAATCCTCAAATTCTCTCTCTGAAGTTCAGAAAATTAACTCAAATTCTGAGGTTAAACCTAAAGTGAACAAAAGAATTTCTTATACTAATCCTCATTTCTTATTTTTACAGAGCTATCCACTTTAGTATGGAGAAAGAAAGATGCAAGACTGTCAAAGAATGATAAATTAGATAGTTTTTCAATTTTAAATAATAGTGATGTACCTAAATCAAAAATAGTGAATAAAAGAATCTTTGTTGAAAAATCAAATGTTATTGATTCTTATATGTCTACTGCTATTGTAAATACTTTAAAGAATCATATTCACTGTATTAATTGTGGTCATCATAATTTTCATCTTAACTCCAAAACAAACAAGAAAAATTTGATGAAATCTATTCAGAAATGTTCAGTTATATTGACAAATTCAATTAAAAGAAAACATAAAAATAAAAATAAAACCAAGAAAAATAAATTTCAAAGTTCTGAACAAACTTCTGAATTGAAAAATCTGAAGACAAAGTTCAGAACTTCAAGTTTTATTACTAATCTCAAAGGACCCATTCTGAATTGGGTACCTAAAACTCAATAATCTCTTTTGCAGATATGTCATTTGTGGGTCTTAGATTCTGGATGTTCAAGACACATGACACCTTTCAAAGAACTACTAACTGATTATCATGAAAGATATGGAGGAACATTTAGCTTTGGAAACAATACAAAGGGATATGTAAGAGGATATGACACTTTCATTAAAGGAGATGTGACAATAATGAAAGTTTTCTATGTTGAGGGACTAAGACATAATCTTTTCAGACTTAGTCAATTCTGTGACAAAGACTGGAAGGTTAATTTTGACATAGATCACTGTCATGTTCTGAGTACAACAAACAAAAATGAATTAATTGCTTATAGAGATGGTGATATCTACACCGCAACATTCACTGCAACTGGTCAACTACAAGGTGTATGTTATATGTCTACAACAATGAGAAATGATAGTTGGCTTTGGCACAGAAGAATGTCACATCTGAATTTCAAAGCAATTTCTGAACTAGGCAAACATCAATCTGTAAGAGGACAACCAAAGATCGGATTTGAAAAGAACTCTCTTTGTTCTGCATGTGAACTAGGGAAGATCAAAAGAAGTTCTCATCCTCTGAAAATGCTATCTTCATGCAAAGCTCCACTTGAAATGCTACATATGGATTTATGTGGACCAATGAAGACTCAAAGCATGGGTGGAAAGAAATATATTCTTGTCATAGTAGATGAATACACAAGATACACATGGATTGAATTTCTGAGACTCAAATCCGATACTTCTGAAAGATTGATACCCTTTCTAAAGAAAATTCAAGTTCTTCTTCAACTCCCAATCCAAAAGATCAGAAGTGACAATGGAACAGAATTCACAAATTCTATACTTCAGAACTTTTTGGAATCTGTTGGTATTTCACATAATTTTTCCGCTGCAAGAACTCCTCAACAGAATGGGGTGGTTGAAAGAAAGAATATAACTTTGGTAGAGGCTGCAAGAACCATGCTGGCATATTCAGAACTTCCTCTTTCTCGACAAATTTGCACCAAAAGGTGTACCTGGTATCTTTGTTGGCTATTCTCAAAGATCCAAAGCTTACAGAGTACTCATTAAAGGAACTCAAATGATCATTGAGACAACAAATGTCAGATTTCATGAGCCAACGTTGACTTCTGAACAAGACAGTTCAGAACTCGCACATAAACCAACTTCTATTTCCGAATCTCAAACTTTACTTAAAACAAATTTAGACAATTTATGTCAAGACTTATTAGATATTTCTGTAAATGTTTCTGCAGATTATCAAAATCCCTCTCTCATCAGACGCATAAATGATCAAGACATTTCAGAAATACAAATTTCAAGTACATCAACACTGCAAATCTCAACCTCGGATTCAGAACTTCCAACTTCTGAAAATGTACATCCTACTTCTACTTCTGAACAAGTTCAAGTTACTTCTGAACCAGTTCAAGTTACTTCTGAAAATGTACATCAAAGTTCAGAACCAATTCAGAATGTTCCATTTGAGGGGGAGACTTCAGATTTACATTCAGTTATCAATCATGATACTGAAACTCAAGCAATTGTTGATGATTATGATTCTCTAAACAATGTTTCATCTGTTCAACCATTGCCAAATGTGAACAAATGGACATCAAGTCATCCAGTGCATCAAATTAATGGAGATGCATCAAAAGGTGTTCAAACAAGATCTGCAACAGCAAATGAGTGTCTGTATGTAAATTTCTTAAGTAGCATGGAACCCAAAAAGCCATTTGAAGCACTTCAAGATCCAGACTGGATTTTAGCCATGCAGGATGGGTTAAATCAATTTGAAAGAAACAAGGTCTGGAGATTGATACCAAAACCAACAGGTAAATCTATCATTGGCACAAAATGGGTATTCAGAAATAAAAAGGATGGAAATGGTATTGTTGTAAGAAACAAGGCAAGGCTTGTAGCTAAGGGGTATTGTCAATAAGAAGGAATTGATTATGATTAAACCTTTGCTCCTGTTGCTAGATTAGAAGCCATTAGAATATTTCTTGCGTATGCTGCTCACAAAAACATGAAGGTGTTTCAAATGGATGTGAAATGTGCATTTCTGAATGGTATTTTACATGAAGAAGTGTATGTTGAACAACCAGAAGGCTTTGTAAACAAAGAATTTCCAGATCATGTCTACATTTTAGACAAAGCCTTATAGGGATTTAAACAAGCACCAAGAGCATGGTATGATACTCTTACAACTTTTCTTCTGAAAAAGGAAGGTGATGATATGATCTTGATACAAATATATGTAGATGATATTATTTTTGCCTCTACAAATCCAAAATTTTGTATAAATTTTGAGAAAATCATGCAAACTGAATTTGAAATGAGTATGATGGGAGAGTTGACATTTTTCCTTGGTCTTCAAGTTAAACAACTTCGCACTGACATATTCATCAATAATTCAAAGTATGTCTCAGACTTACTTAAGAAGTTTGACATGACTGAAAATTACTTACCAGACATATTCATCATGCACAATTTACGTACCAGAAAATTAAATCGTTTCTCATCAAGTGCTTCGGTAAATAAATTAGCCAATTGATAATCTGTCTGAACAAAAAACATTTCAATATTACTATTTTCCACATGATCTTTGATAAAATGATATCTTACATCAATATGTTTTGTCTTTGAATGTTGAACAGGATTAGCAGTGATAACTATGGCACGCTTTGAATCACAATACAAATGAATCTTTTTGAAACTGTAACCATAGTCCTTGAGTTGTGTTTGCATCCAGATCACTAGTGAACAACAGATTGCAGCTGCAACATACTCAGCTTCTGCAGTAGAAGTGGAAACACAATTTTGTTTTTTTGAAGACCAGCTTACAAGTCTGTCACCCAAAAATTGACATGATCCAGATGTGCTTTTCCTGTCCAATTTGCAACCACCATGGTCTGCATCTGTGAAAGCTGTTAAATCAAAACCAGAATCCTTAGGATACCAAAGTCCCAGTGAAGGATAACCTTTGAGATATCTAAGGATTATTTTAGCAGCACGAAGATAAGATTCCTTAGGATTAGCTTGATATCTAGCACAAATACATGTAGCAAACATTATATCTGGTCTACTAGCTGTTAAGTAAAGCAAAGATCCAATGATGCCCCTATATTTATTCTGATCAACAGATATGCCATTTAGATCAGGTGATAATTTTGTTGCAGTGGCCATAGGAGTTTGAATACTGGAACAGTCAGACATGTCAAACTTCTTAAGTAAGTTAGAGACATACTTATATTGATTAATGAATATGCCAGTGGGAAGTTGTTTAACTTGAAGACCAAGAAAATATGTTAAACTCTCCCATCATACTCATTTCAAATTCAGTTTGCATAATTTTCTCAAAATTTCTACAAAATTTTGGATTAATAGAAGCAAATATAATATCATCTACATATGTTTGTATTAATATTATATCATCACCTTCCTTTTTCAGAAATAAAGTGGTATCAACAGTACCTCTTTTGAATTTGTAGTTCAGAAGAAAAGTTATGAGCGTGTCATACCATGCTCTTGGTGCTTGTTTAAGTCCATATAATGCTTTGTCCAAAATATAGACATAATCTGGAAATTATTTGCAAACAAAGCCTTCTGGTTGTTCAACATACACTTCTTCATGTAGAATACCTTTCAGAAATGCACACTTGACATCCACTTGGAACACCTTCATATTTTGATGAGCAACATATGCAAGAAACATTCTGATAGCTTCAAGTCTTGCAACAGGGGCAAAAGGTTCATCATAATCAATTTCTTCTTGTTGACAATACCCCTTAGCAACAAACTTTGCTTTGTTTCTCATAACAATTCCATTTTCATCCTTTTTATTTCTGAATACCCATTTTGTGCCAATTATTGATTTACCTTTTGGTTTAGGAATCAATCTCCAGACTTTGTTTCTTTCAAATTGATTTAGCTCATCTTGCATAGCTAGAATCCAGTCTGGATCTTTCAAATTGATTTAGCTCACCTTGCTTTGTTTCTCACAACAATTCCATTTTCATCCTTTTTATTTTCTGAATACCCATTTTGTGCCAATTATTGATTTACCTTTTGGTTTAGGAATCAATCTCCAGACTTTGTTTCTTTCAAATTGATTTAGCTCATCTTGCATAGCTAGAATCCAGTCTAGATCTTGAACAGCTTCATCTGGCTTCTTGGGTTCCATGATGCTTAAGAAATTCACATACAAACACTCATTGGTTGTTGCTGATCTTGTTTGAACACCTTTTGATGCATACCCAATGATTTGATGAATATGATGATTGGATATCCATTTGTTCACATTTGGTAATGGTTGAACAGATGAGACATTATTGAAAGAATCATAATCATCAATAATTGCTTGAGTTTCAGTATCATGGTTGATAGCTGAGTGTAAATCTAAATTCTCTTCCTCAAATGGAATATTCTGTACTGGTTCAGAAGTTGTAGGCATAGGTTCAGAAACATGAATATTCTGAACTGTTTCAGAAGTCATGTGTACAGATTCAGAAATACGAATTTCTGAATTTGAGGTTGAGATAAATGGGGTTGAGTTATTTGATATTGGAATTTCTGAAATATCATGTACTATTGTCCTTCTGAGGAGATATAGATTTTGATAATCTGCAGAAACATTAACAGAAATATCAAATAAGTCTTGACATAAGATATCTAAGTTTGATTTAAGTAAAGTTTGAAATTCAGAAGTGTGATTTGTCTTGCTATGTTCTGAATCCAAGCTTTCAGAAATAGGGATAAGTGTGAGTTCTTAACTATCTTGTTCAGAAGTCAAAGTTTGCTCATGAAATATAATATTAGTAGTCTCAATGATCCTTTGAGTTCCTTTGATTAATACTCTGTATGCCTTGGACCTTTGAGAGTAGTCAACAAAGATACCAGCTACACCTTTTGGTGCAAATTTATCTAAATGTTGTGTATCATTTCTGAGAAAACACCTGCAACCAAAAATTTTAAAGTAATCAATAGAGGGTTTTCTTTGTTTAATATTCTCATAAGGAGTTTTAAGTAGTTTTCTGTTAAGAATTGTCCTGTTCTAAGTGAAACATGCAGTAGCTATAGCTTCTGCCCAAAGAGACAAAGGAAGTTCGGAATATGCTAGCATGGTCCTTGCAGCTTCTACCAAAGTTCTATTCTTTCTCTTAACCACCCCATTCTGTTGAGGAGTTCTGGCAGCGGAAAAATTATGTGAAATACCAACAGATTCAAAAAAGTTCCGAAGTGTAGAATTTGTAAATTCTGTGCCATTATCACTTCTGATCTTTTGGATTGGTAGTTGAAGAAGAACTTGAATTTTCTTCAGAAAAGGTATGAGCCTTTCAGAAGTATCAGATTTGAGTCTAAGAAATTCAACCCAAGTATATCTTGAATATTCATCTACAATGACAAGAATATACATTTTTCCACCCATGTTTTGAGTCTTCATTGGTCCACATAAGTCCATATGTAACATCTCAAGTGGAGCTTTACATGAAGATAGCATTTTCAGAGGATGGGGGCTTCTTTTGATTTTCCCTAGTTCACATGCAGAGCATAAAGAATTCTTTTCAAATCTGATCTTTGGTAGGCCTCATACAGAGTTGTGTCTTTCCAGTTCAGACATGGCTTTGAAGTTCAGACGTGACATTCGTCTATGCCAAACCTAACTATCATTTCTCATTGTTGTGGAAATATAGCACACTCCTTGTAATTGACCATTTGCAGTGAAAGTTGAAGTGTAGATATCTCCATCTCTATAAACAGTTAACTCATTTTTGTTTGATGAACTCAGAACCTGACGATAGTCTATATCAAAATTTACCTTCCAGTACTTGTCACAGAATTGACTTATACTGAAGAGATTATGTTTAAGACCTTCCACATAGAAAACTTTCATCACTTTAACATCTCCTTTAGAAAAAGTACCATATCCTCTCACATAACCTTTTGCATTATTTCCAAAGATAACTGTTCCTCCATATCTTTCATGATAATCAGTTAAAAGTTCTTTGAAAGGTGTCATGTGTCTTAAGCATCCAGAATCTAAGACCCACAATTGACATATCTGCAAAAATGATTATCGAGATTTAGGTACCCATTTTAGAATGAGTCATTTGAGATTAGTAAAAAAATTTGAAGTTCTGAACTTTGACTTCAGATTTTTCAGTTCAGAAGTTTGTTCAGAACTTTGAGATTTGTCAGTCTTAGGTTTATTTTTCTTTTTCTTTTTATTTTAAATTTTATTTGCCAATTTAGCTGAAAAGTCCTGAATTGATTTCTTAAGATTATTCTTCTTTGATTTGGAGTTTAGTTGAAAATTATGATTACCACAATTAATACAGTGAATATGATTCTTCAGAATATTTAATAAAGCGGTAGATGAACAAGAATCAAAACTATTGGATTTATCAACAAAATTTCTTTTATTCACTTTATTAAGTTTGGGTACATCATGTTTCTTTGAAAATGAAAAACTATCTAATTTGTCAGTCTTTGATAGTCTTTCACCTTTCTTTCTCCAAACTAAAGAGGACAACTCTGTACAAGATAAGAAATGAGGATTAGTATAAGTAGTCTTTTTACCAACTTTAGATTTATCTTTGGATTTAAATTATGTATTATGAACTTCAGAAGTTGAATTGGAAGACTGTCCTTTTTCAAAGAATTTGACTCTATTTATAAAGTCAGATGATGTTGAAGATTTTTCAGAAGTTAAAAATGTATTTGGAGAAATAGAAGTATCATTAGATGATGTGGAAGAAATTTCAGTTTTCAGAAACTCTTGTTTCAGAAAAACGGTGTTAAACTTTTCTGAAGACAACTTTGGTTCTTCAGATTTTAAAATGTCCCCATCAATCATAGATGATTGTAATTTGTATACCAAATATCCATCTGTATCTATAACTTGAACCATATGATCATCATCATCTTCTGAATCTAAAACATTCATTAAATCTGAGAACTTATCTTGAGTCATGATAGAAGCAAAAAAATTTTGATTTGAAATTATCTTTGACTCATTATCAGAATTATCAAAAATAATTTCTGAATTCTCATCATTACCTTGAAAAGATTTAATATCTGAGAACTCGTCATATTTTTCTTCATGTTCTGATTTATTATCAAAATTATCTTCTGAAAGAACTTTAGAGTTTATCGCAGAAGTTTGTTCAGAAGGTGATTCAGAAATAGGTTCAGAAGTTTTCTCAGATTTAACAGATTGTTCAGATTTTTCGTCAGAAATAATTTTATATTCAAAAGTAATTTCAGAAGGTTTTGAAACATTATTACTCATTACTTCTGATTCAGAAATTATCTCAATTTTATCAGAATCAAAATATTTTTCTTCAGAAAACAGAGTTTCTGATTTGACAAAGGGAATTCTTTCAGGCAAAGAGTAGTTAACATGTTTGGATATGATACCTGTGTTGGTTTCATTAAAAAATTTCATTTTAGAATAGTCATAAAGGTTTGCAGGTGCCTTCTGCAGAATTTGACTCTCATTATATCCCAAACCTGCTTTAATATTGTAAAATTTTGAATTCTGAGCCTGATTGTCAAAATGTTCAGAGTCTGTTCAGTTTGACCTCTTTTAAAGTTCAGATCTTCTAATTCCTTAATCTTTTTGTAAAGATCAAGTCTTTCTTGGTTCAGAAAGTTCATTTTTAAATTCAGAACTTCCTTTTCAGATTTCTCATTAATGATATCTTTCTTTAAACTGTCCATCTTTTCTTTTAATTGTAACTTTTCTTCAGAAACTTTTTCAAGAATTTGTTCAGCTTGTTTATAGATTTGGCTTTCAGCTCTAAATTGATTTACCAAAATATTTTCACCTTTGATTCTGTTTCTGAGAGTTTCAAATTCCGAAAACATATTTTGAAATTGATTTTGCACTTCAGAATTTTCAGAAATTTGTTAATAATTTGGTTCAGAAAAAGAATTTAATTCAGAAGATGAAGAAGATACCTCAGAATCATGTGCATGTTTTTCTTCTGGATCCATTTGGCACATGTAGCAGTTTGAAGCATAATGAGCTACCTCTTCATCGTATTCTCCATCACTCCAGTTTAACCAATCGTCTTCAAACTTGGTTACTAGAGCTGGATTTTGTTCCTTTTTCTTTGCAAGAAGATGCTTCTTCTCATAGTAGCCTGAGTTCTTGACTTTGGGCATTTTGCACTGTCTTGCATAATGACCAGGTTTACCACAATTAAAACACATTGCTGGTTCAGATGACTCAGTTTGACCAGCATCTTGACCTTTCTTGGGTCCAACTTCAGGCCTTGGTTCATTATGATATTTTTTATTATATCTTTGAGTGAATTGCCTTGTCATAAAAGAAATATTATCAGAAATTCTTTTAAGTTCTTCATCTGATTCATCCCCATCACACAGAGTTGTCTCTAAAATTTCACAAACTTTGTTTTTAGTAGAAATGGTCAAGGAGTTGTTGTATTTTTTCCTTAACAAGGCTACAGTTTCATTTGCCTTTTTCTGCTCATACTGTCTAGTTTTGATTTTGTCCTCTTGTTGGAACAAGATGCCATGTATAGCATGAATAGTCTTCCTAAACAGATTCCTTGTAACCATGTTATCAGAAAAGTTTGACCATTCATTTCCCAGGTTGTTTAGAAATTTATTGTTTATCTCTGAGTTTGATTTCTAAACACCATTTCTTCTCAGTCATTCAGAATATTGTTGAATCTATGATATGTATCAGTAATTGATTCATTTTCTTTATATCTAAAATTCTCATAATTACCCAAACAGATATTTAATCGTTGTGCTTGGGCTTCTGTGCTACCTTGCATCTGGGCTTCCACCTCATCCCACATAGCTTTGGCAGAAGTCAAACTATCTACCCTATTGAAAATTTCATTTGGAATGGCCGTTGTAAGAAGAGTTAATGCCCTTTTGTCAATTTTAGCTTGAGCTTTCTCAGCAGTACTGTACATACCTGGGCTTTTCTTGATTCTTGATGCAGGTATTTCAGGAGTGGATTCAGTTCTTGGAACTGCAGGGATTTCCACATATACCTCCAGAGGGCCATTTATGATCGATTGCATTAAAGCTTCATCGATATTATCCATGAATTGAATCATCTTGATTCGCCATTGATGATATTCCCCTAAAAACAAAGTTGGTGGTTTGGTTTCTGTTCCAATGGAGACGATTTCTTTTGACATCTTTGATTTGAAAACGATCGAGAATTCACCTGAATTTGAATCTTGAATTTGTCGATCAAGAACACAACAAGAACTGTCAGGTCTGACAAGTTCTTCTCTAACCTTCAAGAACAGATGAATTGGCTCTGCTACCAATTATTAGATCCCAAACAATCAAGATATAGAAAGATAACAAGAAATAGATCATCGAATGTTGTATATTGTATTGATCAGATGAACTGTATTACAAAATATGTCTTTACAAGCTTATGAAAAACGTTAGTTCTAACTATCTAACAAACTATCTATTTATACATGAAATAGAAATGCTAAAGTTACAGTACAAAAATGACAAGCATGTTCAGAACTACTTCTGAACTTCTTCAGAACTACTTCTGAACTTCTTCAGAACTTCTTTGGAAGTGTCTTCAGAACCTTCTTCAGAACTTCTTCAGAGGTATATTCAGAACTTCTAAAGTTGCCACTTCAGAAGTTATGCCTTAGGCTTTTATCTACTTGTCTTCTGAGTTCTGAGTTCTGAGTCTTTCTTTCTTCAGATCTTTCTTACTCTTCAAAACCCAGTACCTTTTGAAGCTATATTAGTATCTCTATCATCTGTGTGATGGGGATGAATCAGATGAAAGACTTAATAGAATTTATGATAATATTGCTTTTATGACAAGGCAATTCACTCAAAGATATAATCAAAAATATCAGAATAAACCAAGGTCTGAAGTTAGACCCAAGAAAGGTCAAGATGCTGGTCAAACTGAGTCATCTGAACCAGCAAGGTGTTTTAATTGTGGTAAGCCTGGTCATTATGCAAGACAGTGCAAAATGCCCAAAGTCAAGAACTTAGGCTACTATGAGAAGAAGCATCTTCTTGCAAAGAAAAAGGAACAAAATCTAGCTCTAGTAACCAAGTTTGAAGAAGATTGGTTAAACTGGAGTGATGGAGAATACGATGAAGTGGTAGCTCATTATGCTTCAAACTGCGACATGTGCCAAATGGATCCAGAAGAAAAACATGCACATGATTATGAGGTATCTTCTTCATCTTCTGAATTAAATTCTTTTTCTGAACCAAATTCTGAACAAATTTCTGAAAATTCTGAAGTGCAAAATCAATTTCAGAATATGTTTTCTGAATTTGAAACTCTTAGAAACAGAATCAAAGGTGAAAGAATTTTGGTAAATCAATTTAGAGCTGAAAGCCAAATCTATAAACAAAACTGCCAAGAAGCTGAACAAATTCTTGAAAACGTTTCTGAAGAAAAGTTACAATTAAAAGAAAAGATGGACAGTTTAAAGAAAGATATCATTAATGAGAAATCTGAAAAAGAAGTTCTGAATGTAAAAATGAACTTTCTGAACCAAGAAAGACTTGATCTTTACAAAAAGATTAAGGAATTAGAAGATCTGAACTTTAAAAGAGGTCAAACTGAACAGACTCTGAATATTTTGACAAATTAGCCTCAGAATTCAAAATTTTACAATATTAAAGTAGGTTTGGGATATAATGAGAGTCAAATTCTGCAAAAGGCACCTGCAAATCTTTATGACTATTCTAAAATGAAATTTTTTAATGAAACCAACACAGGTATCATATCCAAACCTGTTAACTACTCTTTGCCTGAAAGAATTCCCTTTGTCAAATCAGAAACTCTGTTTTCTGAAGAAAAATCTTTTGATTTTGATAAAATTGAGATAATTTCTGAATCAGAAGTAATGAGTAATAATGTTTCAAAACCTTCTGAAATTACTTCTGAATCTAAAATTATTTCTGAAGAAAAATCTAAACCATCTGTTAAATCTGAAAAAACTTCTAAACCGATTTCTGAATCACCTTCTAAACAAACTTCTGAGATAAACTCTCAAGTTCTTTCAGAAGATAATTTTGATAATAAATCAGAACATGAAGAAAAATATGATGAATTTTCAGATATTGAATCTTTTCAAGGTAATGATGAGAATTCAGAAATTATTTTTGATAATTCTGATAATGAGTCAAAGATAATTTTAAATCAATTTTTTTTTGCTTCTAGCATTACTCAAGATAAGTTCTCAGATTTAATGAATGCTTCAGATTCAGAAGATGATGATGATCATATGGTTTAAGTTATAGTAAAGATGGATTTTGGTATACAAATTACAATCATCTATGATTAATGGGGACATTTTAAAATCTGAAGAACCAAAGTTGTCTTCAGAAAAGTTTAACACCGTTTTTCTGAAACAAGAGTTTCTGAAAACTGAAATTTCTTCCACATCATCTAATGATACTTCTATTTCTCCAAATACATCTTTAACTTCTGAAAAATCTTCAACATCATCATCTAATTTTATAAATAGAGTCAAATTCTTTGAAAAAGGACAGTCTTGCAATTCAACTTCTGAAGTTCATAATACAGAACTTAAATCCAAAGATAACTCTAAAGTTGGTAAAAAGACTACTTATACTAATCCTCATTACTTATCTTTTACTGAGCTATCCTCTTTAGTTTGGAGAAAGAAAGATGAAAGACTATCAAGGACTGACAAATTAGATAGTTTTTCATTTTTAAAGGAACATGATGTACCCAAACTTAATAAAGTGAATAAAAGAAATTTTGTTGATAAATCCAATAGTGTTGATTCTTGTTCATCTACTGCTTTATTAAATACTGAAGAATCATATTTACTGTATTAATTCTGGTAATCATAATTTTCAACTAAACTCCAAATCAAAGAAGAATAATCTTAAGAAATCAATTGAGAAATTGGTAAATAAAAAGAAAAATAAAAAATAAAAATAAACCTAAGACTAACAAATCTCAAAGTTCTGAACAAACCTCTGAATTGAAAAATCTGAAGTCAAAGTTCAGAACTTCAAAATTTTTTACTAATCTCAAAGGACCCATTCTAAAATGGGTACCTAAATCTCAATGATCATTTTTGCAGATATGTCATGTGTGGGTCTTAGATTCTAGATGTTCAAGACACATGACACCATTCAAAGAACTAATAACTGATTATCATGAGAGATATGGAGGAACAGTTAGCTTTGGAAATAATGCAAAAGGTTATGTGAGAGGTTATGGTAATTTTTCCAAAGGATATGTTAAAGTGATGAAAGTTTTCTATGTGGAAGGTCTTAAACATAATCTCTTCAGTATAAGTCAATTCTGTGACAAATATTGGAAGGTAAATTTTGATATAGACTACTGTCATGTTTTGAGTTCATCAAACAAAAATGAGTTAACTACTTATAGAGATGGAGATATTTACACTGCAACGTTTACTGCAAATGGTCAATTACAAGGAGTGTGTTACATTTCCACAACTATGAGAAATGATAGTTGGCTTTAGCATAGAAGAATGTCACATCTGAACTTCAAAGCCATTTCTGAACTGGAAAGACACAACTCTGTAAGAGGACTTCCAAAGATCAGATTTGACAAGAATTCTTTATGCTCTGCATGTGAACTAGGGAAAATCAAAAGAAGCTCTCATCCTCTGAAAATGCTATCTTCATGTAAAGCTCCACTTGAAATGTTACATATGGATTTATGTGGACCAATGAAAACTCAAAGCATGGGTGGAAAGAAGTATATTCTTGTGATTGTAGATGAATATTCAAGATATACTTGGGTTGAATTCTTAAGGCTCAAATCTGATACTTCAGAAAGACTCATTCCTTTTCTGAAGAAAATTCAAGTTCTTCTTCAACTACCAGTTCAAAAGATCACAAGTGATAATGGCACAAAATTTACTAATTCTACACTTCAGAATTTTTTGGAATCTGTTGGTATTTCACAAAAAATTTCCGCTGCCAGAACTCCCCAATAGAATGGTGTTGCTGAAAGGAAAAACAGAACTTTAGTAGAAGCTGCAAGGACCATGCTAGCATATTCGGAACTTCCTTTATCTCTCTAGGCAGAAGCAATTGCAACTGCATGTTTTACTCAGAACAGGACAATTTTGAATAGAAAACTACTTAAAACTCCTTATGAAGTTATTAAACAAAGAAAACCCTCTATTGATTACTTTAAAAATTTTGGTTGCAGGTGTTTTCTCATAAATGATACACAGTATTTAGATAAATTTGCACCAAAAGGTGTAGCTGGTATCTTTGTTGGCTTCTCTCAAAGGTCCAAGGCGTACAGAGTATTAATCAAAAACTGTGTTTCCACTTCTACTGCAGAAGCTGAGTATGTTGCAGCTGCAATCTGTTGTTCACAAGTGATCTGGATGCAAACACAGCTCAAGGATTATGGTTACACTTTCAAAAAGATTCCTTTGTATTGTGATTCAAAGAGTGCCATAGCTATCACTGCTAATCCTGTTCAACATTTAACGACAAAGTATTTTGATGTAAGATATCATTTTATCAAAGATCATGTAGAAAAAGGTAATATTGAAATGTTTTTTGTTCAGACAGATTATTAATTGGCTGATTTATTTACCAAAGCACTTGATGAGAAACGATTTAATTTTCTGAAGTGTTTCTGAATGTCTTCATTTAGACTTCTGAATTTCTTCTTAAGTTTTTGAACTTGTTCTCAGAACTTTACTTCCCGTTATTGATTTTAAGTGTGTGCCACGTGTTTTAATTTCATTGGAAAACTCTTATCCACCTCGATTAAACGGTTCATTAATCCAAATAAATGATGATTACTCCTCTAATCTCGTTTCATTTCTTGCCACGTGTCCATCTACGCTTATTCAGTCATATAAAATCAATGGAATCATCGTCTTCTTCATTTTCAAGTGATTTTTTCCTCCAAAACCTCTCTGTGCTTATTCATTTTCAATCTAGTGCGTATCCTTGTGCATTTCCAATGATGTCGACTTCGAATGTGATGGTTTCTGCTTCTTCAAGTTTCAGCAACAACAATGGATCAATGGAGATCCCTTTGAATGATGATCAAATAGTACATGACACAGCCACAACTGCTATTGGTGAAGCCGGACCTTCGAAACCAATTCCTAACCCTAAACCTAACCCTAGTTCTGCTAAAATTGGGGAAACTCAAATCAAGCATATTGAGGTGGTCTCTGAATCAAATGCTGGTGAAAGTGAGTCTCAATCTCGTTCTGAGAGCAGTGATGGACCTGCTTTGTCCAAATTGTATCTCCCTGAAGAAAAATTGCTCCATATCAAGAGGAATAACTTTGCTCTGAACTTCAAATCGATAGATTTTGCTGATGATCAAATGATTTTGATCGAAATTCTGAAGAAACATCCACTTCGTGCTTCGCTCTCAAGGAAATTTTCAGTCCCTGCTTCTTGCTTGCAGCAATGGTGGTATTACGCTGACGTCGATGAAGCTGCAGATGACATTTCCTCATACATTCATGGCTACAGGGTATTTATTTCTGTGAAAGGTGTTAGAAATATACATTTCCTTCCAAAAGAAGATGAAGTTCTTGGGAAAACTTCATATGATCCAGTTCCATCATCTTCTGAGATGATTTCAGATTTTATGAGCTTGGGATATTCTGGACAACTCAATGCTTTAAGTTCATTCAGAACGAAGTGTCTACCCCCAACCTGGTATTGTCTATTCTTTATCTTAAACACTTGCCTATCTGGAAAAAATTCTAGTTTAGACCAAGCATCTACAAATGGAAGGATTATATTTCATGGAGTAGTATTCAACAAACACTATGACTATGCTTCACTAATTTTTGAAGACCTGAAGACTGTTGTTCTGAAGAAATCCACATATAACTACATTCCCTTTCAAAGATTCTTTCAGACATTTGTCAAAGGTGCAATGAAAGTTGTTCCTGTTATTCCTGATCTTGCACATGAGGTACATGTTCCTGTCTTTACCATGGATAGTCTTCGTCCGCCAAATGCAAAATTAACATTTCCAAATGCCATTCCATTACCTGCTTACTTACCTGAACTTGTAAATCCAAATAATAGGATTGTGAGTGAGTATTATGAATCAATGGGACTACCAAAACCAGTGGTCTCTTCCCCTGATTCCCACAAGAGTGGTGAGCATGCTAAGGAGTCTAGACTATCTAGGAAGAGTGGAGAGGTTGTTCCAGGGGGAGAACAACCTCAACGTCTGAAGCGGAAAAATGTAAATGAGAGTTTAGGTAGAAGGGTGAGAAGAAGAACTGATGAGGGGAGAACACAAGTAAAAAATAAAGAAACTTGTGAACCAGATGTTACTAGCCGGGCACCCACATCATCTATTACTCCACATTCTTTGATGGGTAATATTGAAAAGGCCAGTGAGCCCATGGCAACACTTGTTAACCTCCCCAGCCACTCACCCATCTCTCAACAGAAGGGTGTTTCATTAACACAACTGGGGCAAGCAGCTCATATACCATTAGGACCCATTTGGAGGATCCTTTTGTTGAAAAAGAAGGATTATGTCCCCCCTTCACTGTTTTGAGCACATAGAGTCTGAGAGTCCACTCAATGTTGAGCCTAATGCACCACTAAATGTGGAATTCCTTCACACCAGCACACATCTTTCAGATGTAAATAAGCAAAGTGTGTGTCACATTGCAACAGCAACTATAAGTATTGCTATTCTTGGATATCAAGGATTAGTTGGAAGACCTGGTGGGGTGAACATCATAAAAGCCCCATTAACAGAATCTTTTGTGGTTCATGATGTTGTGGCATCTACAGGCCAGCCTTCTTCTGAAGGACTGCAAACAAGACCATATGTTGGTCTTGGATATTTTCCCTCATCTTCTGAATTCACAGAATTCAAAGATTTTTGTACTTCTGAATTTGAAAAGGTTCAGAAGGAATTAAAGGAATTGACGAACAAATCAAAAAAGGTGATGGAGGATAGGTTGGAAAAACAGGAGGTAACAATGGTGAATAAATTGAATGATTTTCAAGTATGTTCTTCAAATGATCTCAACTCCTTTAAAGATGCACTTCTGAATGCTTTTTTGAAGTGGTTTCTTCTGTATCTTCTCTTAAAGCATCTCAGCCTTCTTCTTCAAGTTCTCAGCCTCATACTTCTAAATTTGCTACTAAGGATGATATTAATCAAATCTTGAATCAATTATCTTCTATTCAGACTTCTCAGACAGCATTGAATAATAGATTATCTGCGTTGGAGTGTAGACCTCAGGCAGATACTTACAAAAGGAATCTTGATGATCAGGGTCCTGATAATCAAGAGGGGGAGAAAAGACAGAAACTATCTGAAGCTGAAAATGTTGAAAATACTCAAGGTCAATCTTCTGAGAAAACTTCTGAAGAAGCTCAGAATATAGATGAAGGTTCAAACAGAGTTTCAGAAGCCATAGAAGATATTATTGCAGAAAATGAAGGGCAAGAGGTTGGTGTTCTTTCTTCTGAAGAGTTTATTGATGAAGGATATGAAACAGAGAAAATTTCCTTTGACTCTGAAGGAAACATAAATTCAGATAACATAGATATAGCTCCAGATTCTAAGGAAGAAATGCTAAGAGAATATCTTGCATTTGAAGATGTAATTGGTGAACCAAGTGATCTTTCAGATGTGATCATGTTTGAAGAAGATGTAAATAATGAATCTGAAGTTAATATGGAAGAAATCTCAGAGGTTAATGAAGTCAGAGATTTAGTGAATTGGAAGCCACAACAACTTCTGAATGAGGTTTATAGTAAAATTTCTGAAGATTTATGGAGTTTGTTGAGAAAATTCTGTTGGGTTCATTTATTAACAATCCAAGAAATCTGGAGTGTAGATTTTTGGATAACAGATTGTCAATTTTTAAAGCTTTCTGAATCAACCAGATGAGAGATTTGAAATAGAGTTTGATCTAAATCATATGGGAGGAATTGAAATTGCAGATGAAATCCTTATTGTCTTTTCAGAAAAATTTGAAGTAAGGCTCAGACCTTGTATTGTTATTCCTGCAATAGATCTTCCAGTACTTGAAGAACCTGTTTTGGATCAAGTTTTTGAAAAGGACATTGTGTTCATTCCTGGAGAAAGTAGTTTGGAATTTTCGGAAGATACTTATTACTACATGTACAGAAAAAATCGGAAGTGTGCAACTCTGGAAGATTTTCTGAATGATGAATGGTCTGAAGATCATATTTCTAAAGTGAGAAACTATATTCAGAATCATGGTCTTCAGAACTTTCATGATTCAACTTTAATACAGAAGATCAGATGCTTATCAAAGTCGATCAAAGATGACTTGTTTATAGTCAGGTTTGGAGCAGAAAGAAGGGATGGTACTTTATGTGAGTTTACTCAGTTTGATATTTACAAGTTAAGACTGCAGGATAAGCTGGCAACTTTGTCTTTCTGTGTTAATAAAGGTGAATCAGAACTAATCTCAGAGATTATAAGAATCTTGGGAACTCATCAAACATTATTTTCAGTTGGCTTTGGAATACAAAATAAACAAAGTAAACTTGTTAGAGCCAGTTAATATTGAAAGATCAGGGCTAACAAGAGTATTTACTAATCCAGACATTGGATTCATATATAATGTGGAAGGATACAGAACTTTTCTTGTCTCTGATATTCCAAGGATTCAACATCAACTCTGAAATGGTTTCTAGATTTTGCTAAAGATTTTATTGAAGAATCAGATATAAAGGAAGAGATAGTTTATTTGATTAAGGAAAGAATTAACTTCAGAGAATGTATAAGGAAAAGCTATCTTGCTGGTCACAAGAGGGTAAACAAAATCAGAGGAGCTGACTATTTGCTGAGTGATGCTTATGATTTCAAGATTCATACAAAGAAACAAGACATGGAAGAAATTCAGAAGTTCACTCTGAATCTTGAAAGTTCAGAAGTAGGCCCAAAAGAAAAGGAAAAAGAAAAGGAGAAAATTTCTAAAGATGTTTCTAAAGAGTTGGTTCCTACAAAGCAAGTTTCTGAAGTGGAACAACTACAAGAACAAAGGATTGCAGAAAATGCATTTACCATGTTCCTTGAATATTTCCATCCAGAAATGTTCATGGAATATGAACAGAAGTTCAATTATTTTGATTGCTGGATCAACAAATCCTTTGGATGGAAGCAATGGTATTCTAATATCATTAGAAAGCTAAGGATTCCTGTTAATGAAGCAAGAAAGGAAAGTCCTGTTAACAAAGTGATTCATGCAGATTTAAAGACAAGGAAAAATTATAATTGTGCAGTTTTCACTGTAGAAAGAAAAAATGGTGAGATATCTACTTTTTCAGAAGCTGACTTTCAGAATGTTCACCTAAGAGATATGCTCAGAGTGTACAGGAGTCTTTATCCTTTTCATGATTCAATTACAAAGTTAAGAAAATCATTTCCAGTTCTCAGAGATGGTTTGTATAGAGAATATATCTAGGCTGCAAAGACTGATTTCCAAGTTGCGTATGTGTTGAATAAGAAACAAGTTCATCTGAGTAAACCAAACTTAAGTTTACCTGATATTCAGAATCTGAAGAAAAGTACTTTGGTGATTCAACCTCCAGGATTTGTATGCAAGTGCTTTCAAGAATTACTTTTTATAAGATTTGAAGAACTCTACAAATGTTGCAATGGAACTTAAATGGCTATCAGAGATCGTTTGGTTAAAAGACAAAACAGAAGACCAAAGAATCTGAATGATGAAGATTGGGAGAAGCATAAGAAGCTTGGAAAGGAGATGATCAGAATCGCAGAATCTCTGTTGGAATACAGAAGTCTAATTTTGAAGGATGTTAGACAAATCTTGAATTTTTAGAATTATAATCTGAACTTTCGAAACTAAGGGGGAGATTGATAGAGATACTAATATAGCTTCAAAAGGTACTGGGTTCTGAAGAGTAAGAAAGATCTGAAGAGAGAAAGACTGAGAACTCAGAAGACAAGCAGATAAAAGCCTAAGGCATAACATCTGATGTAGCAACTTCAGAAGTTCTGAAGGTTCTGAAGATACTTCTGAAGAAGTTCTGAAGAAGTTCAGAAGTAGTTCTGAAGAAGTTCAGAAGTAGTTCTGAACATGCTTGTCATTTTTGTACTGTAACTTTAGCATTTCTATTTCATGTATAAATAGATAGTTTGTTAGATAGTTAGAACTAACGTTTTCATAAGCTTGAAAAGACATATTTTGTAATACAGTTCATCTGATCAATACAATATACAATATTCGGTGATATATTTCTTGTTACCTTTCTATATCTTGATTGTTTGGGATCTAACATTGGACATGTAATAATGGTTCAAATAATTTATACCAAACAAGGTATCACAGCAAGAAGGGCAGATTACACCCTGTTGGTAAAACAACCATTTGAGAAGTTCTCCTAAATGATTTTCAGAAATTCCAGTTGGATTATAAACACAACACATAAAGGAAACTATTAAGATAAGAATCACTCATTTTGAATGAGTTATGAGGAAGATATGGCACCACAAAGTTGCATGCACACATCTGTCATTAGTTGACAGATTGCACACTTAACTTTAGTAAATTGGTTAATGCCTCAAAACTTCATATTTTTGAATGAAACCGTATTTATATGAACCCTAACTCATAAAATAAAACCCCAGAAGAAGAATTATGCATTATGGATAAATATGCAAAGAGATATCAACATACAAAGTAGGGTTTACCTACTGGTGGTTTCACAATTTTCACACCTAAAATGTTTTAGGTGTTTGGAGGATCAAAACTCCATATTTTCATGTGATTCCACTTGCAAACAGAATATAACTCTTAAAATTGACTCTCAAAGGAAAAACCATCCTTTTTCATTGAGTTTTGAAGGAGATATGGCCATTTGAACATGCATGCACAAATCTGTCAGATTTGGACAGATTGCACACTCATTTTGTTTTGATTAATTGAAACCCCAAATCACCACATCTTTGAGTGAAACCAGTGGCATTTGAAAGGTGACTCATTAAATAAATTTCAGAAGAAAAATCAAGTAATTTGGATGAATATTCAAAGAGTTATGGTCGTTCAAAGTAGAGTTACCTACTGTTGAACTTCCAGATGCACATTCAACATGTTATGAGCATTTGGGGGGGTCAAAACCAATATTTTTGAGTGAGACCACTTGGATTAGAACTCCAACTCACTAAATAAACTTTTAGAAAAAAGATTCATGATATTTGAAAATATTATTTGCAAGAAATGGATGATTTATCCACATGCATAAAATCTGTCAGCACCAACAATCACTATTTTGTTGTTCAAAATCAACATGCAACATGATTTTCACCTATTTTCTTGAGTTTTATTGTTTGGGTCATAGACTACCACCATTATGTAAACATTTATATATGTTTTTGGTGTATAATATTTCCATAAAACTCAGAATTTTCAGAAGGTAGAAGAAGAAGACTTAAAATGCATGAAAAAGTGGGGTTTTCACCCAAAAATCGTAAGAAAATGAAAGAGATGATGTTTGTACTTACTTTGGATGATGATATGTGTTGATTATCTTGAAAAACCTTGCTCTTTGATGATTTTAGATTAAGAAAATGGCTAGAGATATGAAAGAGAAGAAAAGAAAGAGAGGTAAGAAAAAGAGGTATTTATGCTTTAGTTCTAGAGAGAGAGAGAGAGGTGTTTAAATTTGAGTTTGGAATAAGGGTTTTAGAAAAAAAAAAGTTTATATATGGTGGGAGAGGGGGGGGGGGCGGCCATGGCGGCCCACTCCCTTCAAATTATATATTTTTTTTAAAACAAATGTATGGCTCAAAAGTGGTAAAAATGTCATTTTTCTCAATTTTGGCCTTTTTCTCAAAATATTATGCCCAATTTGGTTAAATTCTAACAAAAATAAAAGTTTTGTATTTAACATACGAACACTGTATATTTTATATAAATTGGGTATAATTTAGAGTATTTGGCACTATGTAGGACGTTTCAGATAGTTACGGGTCGGAATCGGACTTTCTAAGCAATTACCGGTAACTCTGAAATTTTTGGCCAATCTAATCTAACTAACTCCCAATCTTATAACTTATCTACTAGCTTTCTCTGGGGCATTCGCAAATAGGCGAGGATACTTATGCTTCAACAAATCTTCACGTTCCCAAGTATACTCTAGGCCATGCTTCGCATTCCAGCGAACTTTAACAATACGGATCTTACTACGCCTCAGCCGTTTGACTTCTCGATCAAGGATTTCGATTGGTTCTTCGATGAAGTGTAACCGATCGTTAATCTAAACATCTCCCAAGGGTAGAACTAATGTTTCATCTCCCAGGCATTTCTTCAAATTTGACACATGGAACGTGTCGTGGATCGCGCTCAATTCATATGGTAACTTTAGTTTGTATGCTACCGGTCCAATTATTTCGAGTATTTCAGATGGACCAATGTATCTAGGACCCAGCTTGCCTCTCTTCCTGAAATGTAGTAGTCCCTTCCATGGCGATACTTTCAGAAGCACTTTATCACCCACTTGGAACTCTAATGGCTTTCTCCGATTATCTGTATAACTCTTCGACGATCTCTTGTTGTTTTGAGTCCTTCCTTGATGGTTGAGATCTTATCAGTGGTTTCTTAAATGATATCGGGAATGGTCAGTTGTCTATCTCCGATTTCTAACCAGCTAAGCGGCGATCTACATTTACGTCCGTATAGGGCTTCGTACGGCGCACACTGAATGCTGGCGTGATAGTTGTTGTTATAGGAGAATTCACAAGTGGTAGGTGGGTATTCTAACTCCCACCAAAATCTATTTCACACGCACGCAACATATCCTCTAGCGTTTGAATGTTCTTTCCGATTGTCCATCCATTTGAGGATGATAGGCAGTGCTATAATCCAACCGCGTACCCAATGCCTTTTGAAGAGACTTCCGAAATCGTGATATAAAACGAGTATCTCTATCTGAAATAATGGAAACAGGCACACCATGACGTGTGACTATTTCACTGATGTAAATTTGTGCACGCCTTTTCATACTTAAATCTTCACGAATAGGAATGAAATGAGCTGATTTTGTAAGTCGATCAACTATAACCCATATAGAATCGTGACCCTTTCCAGTTTTCGGTAGCTTGGTTACGAAATCCTTGGTTATTTGCTCCCACTTCCATTGAGGAATTTCAGGCTGCTGAAGTAGACAGGAAGGTTTCTGATGTTCAGCCTTGACTTGAGCACAGGTTAAACACTTACTTACGTATAAAACAATATCTTTCTTCATTCCTGGCCACCAATAGTATTCCTTCAGATCCTTGTACATCTTATCCGCTCCTAGGTGAACTGAATATCTGGATCGATGGGCTTCATCCAAGATGGTTTATCGTATATTATCAACCTTTGGTACCCATACTTTATTCTTAAAATAATGCACTCCATCTGGTTGTAATTCAAATCCTTTTCTAAGTGATGCAAGGTCTCATTCTTCAAATTCTTATCTTTTAAAGCTTCTTTTTGTGCTTCAAGAATTTGAGTCTTTAAACTCGTTTGAACCATCATTCCCATAGCTCGTGCTGTTTTCGGCTTCACACTTTCCTTTCTGCTAAAAGCGGTAGCTACTACGTTAGCCTTGCTCGGATGGTACTTTATTTCACAATCGCAGTCACTAAGTAACTCGACCTATCTTCTTTGCCTCATATTGAGCATTTTCTGGTCAAGAATGTGCTGAAGGCTTTTATGATCAGTGAAAATGGTACACTTAGTGTCGTAGAGATAGTGTCTCCAGATTTTGAGTGCGAACACCACCACCCCTAACTCCAAGTCATGGGTGGTCTAATTCTTCTCATGAATCTTTAATTGCTTCGATGTGTATGCGATAACTTTGTCTTTTTGCATCAGTACGCATCCCATCCCTTGATGTGAAGCGTCACAATAGACTACATATTATCCACTCCCTCTGGTAATGCCAAAATCGGTGCGTTGCATAAGTTTTGTTTAAGAGTCTGGAATGCTTCCCCTTGTTTCTCTCCCCAAATAAACTTCTTATATTTTTGGGTTAGAGTCGTTAGTGGTTGTGCGATCTTGATGAAATTTTCGATAAATCGCCGATAATAGCCTGCCAATCCAAGAAATTGTCGGATCTCAGTTGGTGTCTTCGGGGCTTCCCATTTCTGAATGGCCTTGATTTTAGCTGGATCAACATGAATTCCCTTGTCATTTACTACATGACCAAGAAAATGTACTTCTCGAATCCAGAATTCGCATTTGGACAGCTTGGCGTATAACTTTTCATCCTTGAGCAATTCTAGTATCAACCTCAGATGTTGTTCATGTTCTTTCTTATCACGAGAATAAATGAGTATATCATCTATAAACACGATCATGAACTTGTCTAGGTATGGTCGACATACTCTATTCATCAAATCCATGAAGATTGTCGGGGCGTTTTTAGCCCAAAAGGCATAACTAGGAACTCGTAATGACCATAACGAGTTCTAAACCCTGTCTTAGGAATGTCTTCTTCACGAACTCTCATTTGATGATATCCTGATCGAAGGTTGATCTTTGAGAAATACGAAGCACCTTGAAGTTGATCAAATAAGTCATCAATTCGAGGAAGGGGGTATCGGTTCTTAATTGTCAACTTGTTGAGTTCTCTATAATCAATACACGTTCGGAAAGATCCAACCTTCTTTTTAACAAATAAAATTGGAGCTCCCCAGGGTGAATAGCTAGGCCTATGAACCCTTTATCAAGTAGTTCTTGAAGTTGTTCTGACAGTTCTTGCATTTCCAACGGCGCTAACCGGTAAGGTGATTTCTCTATGGGCGCAGCTCCCGGAATTAAATCAATGTGGAATTCAACTTGTCTTGGTGGGGGCAGTTCGGGTAGCTCATCTGGGAATACCTCGGGAAAATCCTGAACTATAGGGATATCCTTAATGCGTTTCTCTTCGGTTTCCTTATTCACAATGTGAGCTAAAAAAGGCAGTGCAGTTTTTCCTCAAGTATTTTCGCATCTTCATGCACGCCACTATTTTAACATTCCTTCTGGGTTTCTTTCCATGTATTTCGAGAATTTCTCCTTCGGATAGTGGAACTCGGATGATCTTTTCGGAGCAGCAAATTTCAGCTCGGTTTTTAGACAACCAATCCATACCCACAATTATATCAAAGCTTCCTAACTTGATTGGGATTATATCTATGCTAAAGTTCCTCCACCTTTCTCTTACCTTGAGTTTTTTCTCTTGCAAATATCCCCGAACGATTAGCATTGTTGGTAAGCCTGGTTGCCAAATTCACCGCATCTTGAAAGGTTTTTGGGTTTGCCGAAGTAACGTCCGCGCGTATTTCAGGAGATAAACCCCAGACGTACCTGTCGACTTGATTTTCATCACGCGCCACCAAATCTGGTACCATCTTTGCCAGTTCATGGAAACGGGCAGTGCTAGAGTCTTTGTCATTTCCCTTCATTTCATGATTCCATAGCTCCGCTTCCAACTTCTGGATTTTGCTCCTCGGCAGTATTCCTCTTTGAGCATCTTTTTGAATTCCTCCCAAGTAAGACTGTTGGCTGCTTCTCGGCATCGGGTTTGCACTTGGGTGTTCCGCCAGGTCAATGCTCGTCCTTGTAGCAGACAAGCTGCAAACTACACTTTATTTCCTTCAGTGCACTTGCTGATGTGGAGAACGGACTCCAAATTCTCAATCCATGTCAGTAATCCAATAGCTCATTCAGTTCCATGGAATTCCTTCGGGTTGCAGGTCCTAAAAGCTTTGTGTGTGCATTCCCTATCTCCACTTGCTCCAGATCCTCAGTTGTTTCCCGAATCCCGCTACCACTTGACTAACGATGTTCGGAAGTGCCGCGATGAGTTGCTCAGGCACAAGTCGCGCGATCTTGGAGTTTTCTCTCCTCGAAGGCATTGTCTTTAGGCATAGGTTCATATTAAGGTTAGATCATATTACTACTATTACTATATGTGCCGAGTCTACATAACTAAATTATGCATATAAAACACTCGCATCATAAAATCATAGGTTTAGAATCACATAACTTCAATAGCCAGGAAAAATAATTCCCAAAAGACAGCAAGTATCTTAGAATTCTAAATAGTGGGCTACATGCCACCAAAATAAGTTTCCAAGTTTAACCAACAAAGTAGTCAAAAAGTTCTATCCTAGGTTGACTAGTCACATAGCCTCAGGAGTAAACAGAGTACTTAGCAGGGGTGGATGAGTAACACATAGTGAACTGCGATAGTTACACATTTAATAAATGTCAAAAACATTTTGTAATACTTATGTGAACTCGTATAAAATCATATTTTCCAATTTGAATTAAGAAGTTTTCCCATCTAAGCATACTTTTAGTATAACTAGTCCAAGTCTCTTCTTATTCATACCATATTTAAACATACGTGATCAGGCTTTGCCTAATTATGATATGTTAGAACGATGTCTATTCTAGTTATACTAGTAGTACATTTTTAAATTTTTAAATTTATCTAAGGAAACGATAAAATGGTTATAGTGTATGGTTTTTGTTAGAAAACCGGTGTTCTCTATAACCTAAGGCTCTGATACCAAGTCTGTCACACCCCGCTAAAGCGGAAACACAAGGTACGACAGTTCTAGGTTTCACAACAATAGGAATATGAACACCAACCACACATATATAATTAAAACGTAGAAGTTTAAAGTTTAAAAGTTTACAACCCGACTACTTGAACTTTAACAACAAATTACATCAATTTGGATATATAAAATGTCTTGATTGGTGTTCCACAAAAATAAGCTAAGCTTGATCGATTACCTTCTTATTTTCCTATAAAGCATGTTAAAACAGAAGGGTCAACTACAAAGAGTTGGTGAGTTCACAGGTTTTCAAATGCACAAAACATTTTATATGCAAGGTATAAAAATAGCGAATCGAATGTTCTACTAAGTCTACTCGACATTCTAAATATAAAATTACCATTACACATGATATATAAATATTGAGCCACTACTAACCCTACTCGACATTCTACGCCCCACGAACTACGTAAGTGGTGGACCTAAAGTCCACATGGGTAGAGCATTCTTAATTGATAAAGTGCACCCCTACTTGCCAGTTAGGTGGGTATGTCAGCCAAATAGCGTTATCCACAAATATCATCGGCTCATTTAGAGTTAAATAGTAGTGTACCACGGGGACTTTACATAACTCAACATATCATTTTTGTGTAACATAAATTTGCTCATCATAATGATTTATATGCTTTTCATTAATCAATACAAATCAATTCAATTTCCTTTAAAACAACATGCTTTACACCCCAAAACGTGTCAAGATTTAAAAAGAGAGGCCGTGAATACTCACCTTATAGCAAAACTTCCAAATAAATTCACGAAACGTCCGCTTGATGGCCTACCGCTTTCCTATCAACGCAAAGTACCCAAAAAGGTCACTTATATACCTAACGATTACGATGAGAGTGCTTATAAGTCTAACTTGATTATCTATAGTCCCATCATACATAATACAAAATTACTCTTTAATATGATATAAATTATACCGAAAAGTAATGTTATAATCCTTCAAGTGATCAAAGTTCATGAAATCAACAATTCTAGAATATTCACTTTTGGACAGAAACTAATAGTGCTAAAGATGATCAAATTACAGTGACATCCAAAATGACCTAGTTTCTCATCTTTTTCTATGTGATACATTATTGAGTTACGGACATTGTGACCAAATTTCATGCAATTTGGACATGTAATAATGGTTCAAATAATTTTCACAAAACAATATATCACAGCAAGAAGGGCAGATTACACCCTGTTAGTAAAACAACCATTTGAGAATTTCTACTAAATGTTTTTCAGAAATTCCAGTTGGATTATAAACACAACACATAAAGGAAACTTTTAAGATAAGAATCACTCCTTTTGAATGAGTTATGAGGAAGATATGACACCACAAAGTTGCATGCACACATCTGTCATTAGTTGACAGATTGCACACTTAACTTTAGTAAATTGGTTAATGCCTCAAAACTTTATATTTTTGAATAAATATTCAAAGAGATATTAACTCACACCGGATTCATATGAACCGTAACTCATAAATGAAAACTCCAGACGAATAATTATGCATTATGGATAAATATTCAAATAGATATTAACATGCAAAGTATGATTTACCTACTGGTGGTTTCACAGTTTGCACACCTAAAATGTTTTAGGTGTTTGATGGGTCAAAACTCCATATTTTCATGTGCTTCCACTTGCAAACAGAATATAACTGATAAAATTGACCCTCAAAGGAAAAATCATCCTTTTTCATTGAGTTTTGAAGGAGATATGGCCATTTGAACATGCATGCACAAATCTGTCAGATTTGGACAGATTGCACACTCATTTTGTTTTGAGTAATTGAAACCCCAAATCACCACAAATTTGAATGAAACAAGTGGCATTTGAAAGGAGACTCATTAAAATAAATTCCAGAAGAAAAATCAAGTAATTTGGATGAATATTCAAAGAGTTATGGTCGTTCAAAGTAGAGCTTACCTACTGTTGAACTTTCAGATGCACATTCAAATTGTTATGAGCATTTGGGGGGGGTCAAAACTCAATGTTTTTAGTGAGACCACTTGGATTAGAACCCCAACTCACTGAATAAACTTTTAGAAAGAAGATTCATGATATTTGAACATATTATTTGCAAGAAATGGACGATTTATGCACATGCATAAAATCTGTCAACACCAAAAATCACTATTTTGTTGTTCAAAATCAACATGCAACATGATTTTCACCTATTTTCTTGAGTTTTATTGTTTGGGTCATAGATTACCACCATTATGTAAACATTTTTATATATTTTTGGTGTATAATCTTTCCATAAAGCTCAGAATTTTCAGAAGTTAGAAGAAGAAGACTTAAAATGCATGAAAAAGTGGGTTATTCACCCAAAAATGGTAAGAAAATGAAAGAGATGATGTTTGTACTTACTTTGGATGATGATATGTGTTGATTATCTTCAAAAACCTTGCTCTTTGATGGATTTTAGATGAAGAAAATGGCTGGAGATATGAAGGAAAAGAAAAGAAAGAGAGGAAAAAAGAGAGGTACTTATGCCGCTTTAGTTCTAGAGAGAGAGGGGTGTTTGAATTTGAGTTTGAAATGAGGGTTTTAGAAAAAAAAAAGTTCATATATGGTGGGAGAGGGGGGGGGGGGGCGGCCCCATTGGGGCCCACTCCCTTCAAATTATATATTTTTTTTTAAACAAATGTATGGCCCAAAAGTGGGAAAAATGTCATATTTCTCATTTTTGGCCTTTTTATCAAAATTTTAAGCCCAATTTGGTTAAATTCTAACAAAAATAAAAGTTTTGTATTAACATATTAAAACTATATATTTTATATAAATTGGGTATAAATTAGAGCATTTGGCACTATGTAGGACGTTTCAGATAGTTACGGGTCGGAACCGGACTTTTTAAGTAATTACCGGTAACTGTAGAAATTTTTAGCCAATCTAATCTAACTAACTCCCAATCTTATAACTTATCTAAAATAACACTAACATAAACTTCATAAGGGCTACCCTGAAAGCTCAAATTTGACAGTTGTCACAAAGTCTCATAGACATACCAAAGGCTTCTGTATAACCTTGGAGGCAGGAGTTAATTGAGAAGCTCTGGATGACTTCTTAACATTCAAAAGATTTCCCAAGACTTCTCAATTTGTGATTCTTTTGTGGAAGTCACCAAAAAGAAATTTAAAATCAATCAACTAATCATGTAAAAACAATTTGGTGACCAGAAGAAAGTTTTAATTTTAACCAAAAATATTTTAGAGAAAAAGATAGACATGTCAGAGACTTCTGTATAACATTGACGACAAGAGTTACTACAGAAGGAAATGATATATATGTTTTTGAAAGAAATATTTATGCAGCAGGTTAGCAAGACAAGCCAGAGGTTCCTGTATAACCTTGAAGGAAAGAATTAGTACAAAAATTCTGGATAACTTATGAACGTGCAAATGTTTTATCTGCAGAAAGAAAGATAGACATAACAGAGACTTCTGGTTAACCTTGGCGGCAAGAGTTAAACCAGAAGTTCTGGATGCTTATCTTGAGCATTATTTTTCATACAGATCCAGAAATTACTCCCCCTTGAAGTATGCATGAATGTTTACCCCCCCCTTTACTCGTGTATTATTATCTGCTCCTCCTCAATTTGTGCTTGAATCAAAAAAATCGTTAGAGCAATAGACAGAGTTTGAGATGCAGAGACTTTTCTAGTGTAGTTAGAAGTTTCTGGTATGCTTGATGTGCAGAAATGAGTACAGAAGATGAAAAAAGAAAGAGAATAGAAAATACATGCTTAGAGAAATGTTTCAAAAAACCTATTAAAAATAGATTTGGAATTCTTGTTACATATTAAGCATGCCCAATGAGAGGCGGGTTCATATGAGGACGGTACCAATTTACGAGAATACGAGGACAATCCTCGGCGAATCACTTTGTACATGAAATTTTTCATGTACAAAATCACATATGATTTTATGTACAAAATCATATGTGATTTTGTAAGCATCAAAAAGGACACAGACGACTTTTTCCGCGGGCAAGTCTCGGCTAATCATATATGATTTTGTACGTGAATCATATGTGATTTTGTAAGTGGATCATATGTGATTTTGTGCAAGAAAATTTTCATGTACAAAATGATTGGCTGAGAATTGTCCTTGCGTTCTCATAAAAAGATATACCATCCTCGCATTAACCTCCCTCTGCCCAATGATAGATCCCAAATATCAAGAAGTAGAAACAAAATAGAATATTGAACAAGAATTATAGCAAGGAAGTCGGATGTAATATTGATCTTAATAGTGTTACATAGATATGTCTTTACAGTACAAAAGATCTATGAATATTAGTTATAACTATCTAACAGATACTCTATTTATATACAATGGGAATTGCTAAAACGATAGTACAAAACATGACAGACATTCAGAAGTAAGTTCAGAACTACTTCTGAAAACCTTCAAAACATAATTCAGAAGTTCTTCAGAACAGCATGAGAACCTTCAGAACTTCTGAAGTAGCCACTTCAGAAGTTATGCCTTAGGCTTATCTTCACTTTAGTTATTCTGACTTTGGACTTTTGAGCTTTTAAGCTTTCCCTCTTTAACTCTTCAGAATCACTTCAGAACTAAGCTTTAGAACCAGGACTTCTTTGAAGCTATCGTATGATCTCTATCAATCTCCCCCTTAGCATCAAAAATTCAAATTGTACCCCCAATAAGTCAACAGCTCTCTGACTTCACCTAGAATTAGCTTCCTATACTCCAACAACAGTTCTATCCTTTTATGCATGTCTTTTGCTAGCTTCTTGTATTCATTCCATTGACTGTCGTTCAAATTCTTTGGCCTATGTTTTTGTCTTTTAACAAGTCTTTCACTTATGGCCAATAGTGTACCATTGCAGCACTTGTGAATTTTTTCATATCTCACAAACAACTTCTCTTGGTTAAATTTGCACACAAATCCAGGAGCATGCACTATTAAAGTTGTTGATCATAACTCCTGTTAAAAGATTTGAATATGATTCCTTTCCTACTTAGTGAAATTCCATTGAATAAGCTACTGTTCATATTCA
Organism: Silybum marianum; assembly: GCA_036898165.1. Taxonomy (NCBI): domain Eukaryota; kingdom Viridiplantae; phylum Streptophyta; class Magnoliopsida; order Asterales; family Asteraceae; genus Silybum; species Silybum marianum. The sequence continues at coordinate 25,698,509 of CM072528.1, read as the reverse complement.
ACGATAGCACACGCTGATAACCATCAGCGATCGCTGAAGATCAAGGAACAACAAACTTATCACTGAAGATCTGAAGATCAGCTATCACACCAGAAGACCATTCAGCGATAGTCAAAGACTCTAGCTGAAGAAAGAGATAATAATCTAAGTGAACTGAAGCAGTTCAGCGATTGCAGCGATTGTCTACTCAAAGTGTGAAGTCTTGTGAAGCCTCAGCGATACTGAAGTTCATATTTGAAGATTCAGTATCAGCGATCAAATGAAGCTTCTGTTGCAAGATTAAAGATTGATCTTATCCTCGATGCACAAAAGTCAAACCTAGAACCATGTCAGAAAAGGACGTACGACTTGTCTCTTATATCCCCATCATATCTGATATGGTACTGTTCATATTCGGCCAAAAGCATGGTTGTCTTATTAACAAGGACAAGCTTCCTATCCAAGCTTGACACGTGGCATGTACTTTTTGTCTTGCATTAAAGGCAAACAGGTATAAATAAGATGGAGATATCTTCTTCATCTTAATGCATGCTTCTATCTAACCTATATCCTCTTTATTCTTTCTTTCATCTTCTTGTGCATCAAACTTAGTGTTTCTTAGTTACAATAGAATAGGTGTTAAACTTAAGGTATCTGGTATCTTGATAGCGGATGCTCAAGGCACATGACTGGCAGAAAATCTCTGCTCTCTGATTACAAAGAAGAAGTTGGTCCATAAGTGACCTTTGGTGGAAATGGCAAAGGATACACTAAAGGTTATGGAATTCTATCCAATGGAGCCACATCCTTTTCTCGTATTTCTTACGTTGAGGGACTAAAGCACAATCTCTTGAGCGTTAGTCAGTTATGTGATAAAGACTTCAAAGTTCTATTCTTAAAGAATAGATGTGTTGTCACTGACGGAAATGATAAGCTTGCCCTTACAGGCAAAAGAGTGGAAAATGTATATGTCATAAATATGAATAGTTCTCACTCTGAAAATATGTGCTTTATCTCTAAAGCATCTACTGACATAAACTGGTTATGGCATAAAAGACTCTCTCATCTCAACTTTAAGACAATAAATGAATTGTCTCAAAAAGACTTAGTCAGAGACCTCCCAAATCATACCTTTACAAAGGAATCTCTTTGTTCAGCGTGTGAGAAGGGAAAGCTGACAAAAGCCTCCTTCAGGTCAAAGCAAGTTTCTTCAGTGACCACTCCTCTTCAACTACTCCACATGGATCTATTCGGGCCTGTCAATGTCCAATCGATCTCTGGGAAGAAATATACTTTAGTGATTGTTGATGAATACTCCAGCTACACATGGGTGTTCATCCTTCGATCCAAAAGTGATACCCCTGAAATGATAATTTCTTTTATCAAAAAGATGGAAGTTTTGTACAATCTAATTGTTCGTTCCATAAGAAGTGATCATGGCACTGAATTCAAAAACATTACTTTGGTTAACTTCTTTGAAGAAAGAGGCATCTCTCACAACTTCTCCTCAGTAAGAACCCCTCAGCAAAATGGTGTTGCTTAAAGAAGAAATCGTACTATCATCGAAGCGTCTCACTCAATGCTCAGCGAATCGCATCTACCCACTCAGTTCTGGGTCGAAGCAGTTAGTACAGCGTGCTTCACTCAAAATCGATCCCTGATAGTTAAACGATTTAAGAAGACCCCCTATGAATTATTTCATGGAAGAAGACCTACTCTGAAATATTTCCACATTTTTGGATGTAGATGTTACATTCTGAATGACAGAGATCATTCGGGTAAATTTGATCCAAAAGCTGACGATGGTATATTTCTTGGATACTCCTCTGTATCTAAATCCTTCAGAGTCTTCAACAAAAGAAGACAACATGTTGAAGAATCCATGCACTTTAACTTTGATGAATCTCGTCCCATTCATACATCTCATTCTCTTGAGGATGATGAAGAATTGAATGCCTGGATGAAATCTCATTATGGGGAACCTGAAACCTATTTCAGCAATCAACCTCCTGCTGAAGAACATGATGATGAAATCCCTGTAAATTCCTCAAGTGACAATCATCCATCTTCAGGGATGAATGTTACTCCTCTGAATCAGATTCCTGTTGTTGGTTTCTCTCTTGAAAATTCCTCTGTGAATGACCAAACTATATCTGAAAATCAATCCCCTGAATTGATTCTAAACGAAGTACCTGTTGCTGAAACAAGTCCTATTCCAGAATCTAAAGAACAGGTCGCTGAATCTGCTGTTGATCTCTCTCCTCAACCACCAGCTCAGCGATGGACTACAAATCATCCAATAAATAAAATTATTGGTGATCCCACTGCAGGTATCAAAACACGTAGAGGTACAGGTAATATCTGTCTTTATGTTAACTTCATTTCTCTCTCTGAACCTAAGAAGATAGATCAAGCTATCTCTGATCCAAGCTAGGTTTCAGCTATGCAAGAAGAACTAACTGAATTTCGTAGAAATAAAGTTTGGAATCTTGTTCCAAGACCCTCTGATAAAACTGTCATAGGCACCAAATGGGTTTTCAGAAATAAGCTAGATGAAAACTGGACTATAATTCGCAATAAGGCTAGACTTGTTGCTCAAAGTTATAGACAGGAAGAAGGAATTGACTATGATGAAACCTTTGCACCTGTTGCTCGTTTAGAAGCCATAAGACTCTTTTTAGCTTATGCTGCCCATAAAGACTTCAAAGTTTTTCAAATGGATGTTAAAAGTGCTTTTCTAAATGGAAAACTCAGCGAGGAAGTATATGTTGAACAACCACCTGGTTTCTCAGACCCTAACCATCCTGGTTATGTTTTTAAACTTGAAAAAGCTCTTTACGGGTTAAAACAAGCTCCTAGAGTTTGGTATGATACCCTTTCTAAATTTCTGCTTAAAGAAAAACTTGTTCGTGGAAAAATTGACCAAACTCTGTTTTTAAGAAAATATAAAGGTCATACTATTCTCGCTCATATATATGTTGATGCCATTATCTTTGGTTCCACAAGACCCAAGCTTTGCACTCGTTTCGCTGCAAGAATGCAAAAACAATATAAGATGAGTATGATGGGTGAACTAACATATTTTCTAGGATTGTAGATAAAGCCGTCCGACAAAGGAATTTTTATTTGTCAAAGCAAATATGTTAAAGACATGTTGAATAAATTTGACATGAATCAATGCTCAGCGATGAAGACCCCTATGGCGCCTCCTCTAACGTTGAACAAGGATCCCAATGGGAAACCTGTCAATGTCACTGCCTATCGAGGAATGATTGGGTCTCTGCTGTATCTTACAGCGAGTAGACCAGACATCATGTACGCTACCTGTCTCTGTGCTCTATATCAGGCTGAACCGAAGGAATCCCATCTAATCGCTGTAAAGCGAATCTTCAGATATCTGAAAGGAACTCCAAATCTTGGTCTCTGGTATCCCAAAGGCTCAGGATTTGATCTTATTGGTTACTCTGACAGTGACTTTGCAGGTTGTAAGATAGATAGAAAAAACACCACTAGAGGGTGTCAGCTACTGGGTGGTAAGTTAATAAGTTGGACAAGTAAAAAGCAAAACTCAGTGTCCACTTCCACCGCTGAAGCTGAGTATGTAGCCGCTGGTAGTTGTTGTGCTCAAATCCTTTGGATGAGAAATCAACTAAGAGACTACAATCTCAAGCTCTCTAAAATACCTATCTATTGTGATAGTACAAGTGGTATTGCAATTGCCAACAATCCTGTACTTCACTCCAAAACCAAGCACATTGAGATCCGATATCACTTTATCAGAGATCATATGATGAATGATGAAGTTGAGCTCCATTTTGTACCTACTGAATATCAGCTCGTTGATCTTTTCACCAAGCCTCTTGATGAAACAAGATTCAATCTACTCATCAGCGAACTTGGTATGTTGAACGCTGAATAATTTATTATTCAGTGAACAACAAGGAATACAAATAAAGCTTTCAAACTTTCCATCCTTTGAACTCTGATTCAGCTATATCTGAGCCATCTCCTCAGGTATTATCTTCTAATCTTTAACACTCTTTGATATCTTTCCTCATCAAAGAATGTCTCTCTTAAAATTAAAACTCCTCACTGACAATCCTTTATTATTAGTGATGAAGATTTTTCTAAAATTAATAATGATAAATCTTCCTTATGGATAATTATCATTATAATCTTTTAAAAATAAAGAAAAGGACACGTCAGACCTTTTTCTGACACACGACGGACCGAGACGTTTCCATTCCAACTCCTTTCTTGGAACGTGCACCAGGTCATCATTTCTTTTTCAAAAAGCTAAAATCGTCGTTTAGCACTCCTTTCTTTCTCTCTCTCCTATTGCTATTTAAGCATTCTTTTTGCCTTCCTTTATTCCTTCCGCTTTCATAACTCTCCTAAAGGCAAAAGAATCTTCAAGTTTTCTCAAGAACACCAAGAACACGCTTGTGTGTGTTTTTCTTCTCGAACTCAACTAAGGTTTGATCTAAACCTTGTATTATGACAGGAAACATCTTGTTACACCTCTTCTTCTCCTTAAAACTCTAAAAAATAAAATAAAAACATTTCTTAGAAACAAAAATAAAAAGTTTTTTTCTTTTATAAAAAACCCTGTTCTAAGTTCTTTCCTTAAATTTGGTATTCTTTATACCAAACTCTGGTTTATACATTTATGTATAAAACCATGATTTACCTCTTTGGTGTTCCTATCTTTCCCACAGCAATGGCATCTGCAAGTAAGACCGCTGCAACCTCCTCTGCTGCTGAAGACACTACCCTGGTCGCTGCACCAACCTGTCATTTCCCTTTGGAAAGAGCCGTCTTCAAGTCCTGCAACTACATCGCTTTGGTGGAGATCCCTGCAGACCGCCCTCAGTTCACTGAAGGAGCTACCTTGATCAAGGCATGCCCTCTGATGTATGCGTTCGTTCACAACCTGGTGGGCATCTCTTCTCATCTCCAAGCCTTATGGTACACGGATCACTGTACCATGCTGACAACTGACAAGGGAACCGAACTCCCTGCTATTAGGTTCAAGATTCCAGAACTAGGTTTCTTCTCCTTCACTGCTGGATTTCTCAGGAAGGCTCTGCGTCTCCCTGTGCGCTAAGAATCAACAATGGGGTGCTGAACCCACCAAGATGCAAATCGATGCATTCTTGGACTCCATTGGATATTCTTGGGATAATCCCTCTCTGAAGACGGTGGGTTCTAAGGTAGAGAAGAAAAGGCTAGCTGCTCGCTGGCAGTATATCTTCACTCAGGTAATCCAGTGCCTGGGGTCGAAGATCGGCTCGCATGACCAAGCGAGCAAGCACTTTCAAGACCTCGCTTACTCCCTCTGCACCGGCCACAACCTGAATTACGCTGATTACATCTTCAGCGACATGGTCAGTCGCATCAACGCTGCCACCAGACATCCTGTCATCCCTTATCCTCGCTTCTTCGCAACCATAATGGAAGTTGCCTTCGGGGAAGAATACCCGAAGGTCGGCGATCACTCCTTCTCTATATTAGGGAAGAAGTCCCTGGACATTGAGGAATGTCCAGGTGATGCTCCTTTCACACCCTACATGCTGCAGGTGATTGGAGCACCTCTTCCAGTGTCCACCTCGCTGTTAAACCCAACAACGAGCAGCCCAGACACTGTTGGAATTAAGAGGAAGCAACCAACTGATGGTAATAAAAAGACCATCGCAACCAAAACAAAGAAGCCAAAGAAGTTGGTCTCTCAAAAGACCACCCTCTCTGATTTCGATGTTCTACCAACACCAACTGCAGCCACAACCACTTCAACGGTCTTTACATCCGTTGTTGCTTCTTCAGCACTACCTACATCATCAGCGACTCCGGTCACTGAGGGTGTTTTAGCCGGCTCCACTGAAGCTGGAACAGGTACTACTTTCACTGCCTTCTTATCTACTTCTATCTCCTCTTCTTTGGCCCTCACCTCAGCAAGTGACTCAGCGATAGTTGTCCCTATCCCTGATAATGCTGAAATGGACGCAGTCCAAACCTCAATATTGTTTAGGCAATCTGAGTTTTGGAAGGCCAAATTACAAGGACCTCGGAGTATCTCTCACAGATATTCTAAGACATTGGTTAGTGATCCTCAAGACACTGCCTCTGCAAATGTAGTCCCTAAGAGTAATCCTCATATTACTCTCAGGGAGAAACATACATTTTTTCATCCATCTTCTAATCCGGATGTGTTTTTGGCATCTTTGTCTATGTCATCATCAGGTGTCGCTTCTATTCCTACTTCAGCGACGACAACCACCACCACCAGCGCTCCTTCCATCAGCAAGGATATGGGGAAGTCTCCTCAGGGTCCTCCCAACGCTGCTAGGCTCAGAGACGTGAAGCAATAGATGGTTGCTCCCAAACTTCCCACTCCAGTCACTGAACTACCTCCCATTGTCCTTCCCAACCCTACATTCCCAGCAATTGACTATCTGGTCAAGGAATGTGCTCTCACAAGGGCCAGTGTGGACAACCTTCAGACGTCTGCCGAGCTTATCTTCAAAAGGATCGTTGGTTCTTCAGTGATCAAGACAAACGTCAGCAACCTCATCTCTGATGTATTTGGCCTCAAAGAAGATAACAGGGCCCTTCATCAGACCCTGACAAACCTGGAACAGAAGGTTGCTGCTCAAGCAAACGTCCTTGAGTCTATTCAAAATAATCAATCCGATATGATACAGATGCTCACAAAGCTATCTGAGGCAAGTTCCAGAAGAAGAAGAAGAAGAAGAAGAAGAAGAAGAAGAAGAAGAAGAAGAAGAAGAAGAAGAAGAAGAAGAAGAAGAAGACGGCAGTTCACTAGCTTAGTGTCAGCCCCAGGCCAGGGATCACAGTCGAGATCAAGCAGGAGCGATTCACCTGATCGACATTAAGAGTTCGCTCTCCAAACAACTCCGAAGAAGAAGAAGAAGAAGAAGAAGAAGAAGAAGAAGAAGAAGAAGAAGAAGAAGAAGAAGAAGAAGAAGAAGAAGAAGAAGAAGAAGAAGAAGAAGAAGAAGAAGAAGAAGAAGAAGAAGAAGAAGAAGAAGAAGAAGAAGAAGAAGAAGAAGAAGAAGAAGAAGAAGAAGAAGAAGAAGAAGAAGAAGAAGAAGAAGAAGAAGAAGAAGAAGAAGAAGAAGAAGAAGAAGAAGAAGAAGAAGAAGAAGAAGAAGAAGAAGAAGAAGAAGAAGAAGAAGAAGAAGAAGAAGAAGAAGAAGAAGAAGAAGAAGAAGAAGAAGAAGAAGAAGAAGAAGAAGAAGAAGAAGAAGAAGAAGAAGAAGAAGAAGAAGAAGAAGAAGAAGAAGAAGAAGAAGAAGAAGAAGAAGAAGAAGAAGAAGAAGAAGAAGAAGAAGAAGAAGAAGAAGAAGAAGAAGAAGAAGAAGAAGAAGAAGAAGAAGAAGAAGAAGAAGAAGAAGAAGAAGGAAGAAGAAGAAGAAGGAAGAAGAAGAAGAAGAAGAAGAAGAAGAAGAAGAAGAAGAAGAAGAAGAAGAAGAAGAAGAAGAAGAAGAAGAAGAAGAAGAAGAAGAAGAAGAAGAAGAATCTCTCACTATGGGGGGATGGATGATGATGAAGATGACGACGACATTGGAAGTGCCTTAGAGCACTTCAGATTGTCAAGGCCTGGTGTCGCTCATCAAGAGCCCTTGGGGGATGGACCGCAACCCTCTCAGGGACAATCCGGTCCCTCAGGCAAAGGAAAAGAAGTGGTAGATCTGGATACCACAATCCCTATATCTGAGGGGGAGACCACTCTCGATGTATCTCTTCCTCTGATCCCTTTCATAACTCCTCTCTCTGAAACTCCTACACGTCCTTCACCTACAAAAACTCCCTCTGACAATACTATTTCCTCCTCTCCTTCCCTCAGTGATCCCCGTCCCCCAAAGGACTCAACTTCATGGAAGGAACCTTCCTCTGAAGAGCAATTTATGTACATAATAGAAACTGACTCTGAAGAAGAAGAAGAAGAAGGCCTTATTCCCAGGCGTCGCGTTCAAAAGCCGATCATAAGCGAGCCTGAAGAAGAAGAAAGGCGAATAAAATTCTTTAAGGAATTCGAGGCTAAAAGAATAAGGGTGCCTGAAGCTGAACCCATTGAAGCCGTACCAATAAAGATGGTAGATGAATTCTACTTTTTGTCCAGAGAAGAGAGAGAACAAGCATTGGAAGCACAAAGGATCAGGGATGAGGAAATAAAGCAAACTGAGAACGATCTTGCTTTAGCAAGGAAATTGCTCAGAGAAGACCCTGCAAGAGATAAGGCGGCCAGAGGTCAACTGAAAAAGAGTGAAAAGGTCGCTGAAGCGCTTGTACAGAAAGAACTTGCACAAGAGAATTTGAACGTAGATCCAATTCTTGCTCAACAGAATATTCTAAGGGTGCGTTTGGTTCGCGGGATTTTGAGTGATTTTGAGGGATTTGGATTTCAAATAAGTCATTCCGAGTGCGAACTCTGGTGATTTTCTTGAAATTATACTGCACTATATCTTCATATTTATGCCAAACACTGCAGTAAAATAAGTCGACATATCAGTAACATGAGAACTTTTCCCAATACAATGGATTGATTTGAAATCCAAATCCCTCCAAATCCCTAGAAATCCGGCGAACCAAACGCGCCCTAAGTGCACTATCCGCTGAAGCCACGAAGCAGAAAGACAAAGAGCTTGATTGGTGCACTGACAGACTGAAATTTCGAAGATCTGAAGCCAAAATCATTCATGCAACTATCCAAGGACGACACTCCAACAGAGGTGGTCCAAAGGTATATGTAAGAATGGCAAGGACGAACAGAACAGAGAGAGAAGAAGCCAAATTCTTAAGAATTTATGGATACACTGAATGGTTAGAAATCAGAGACTGTTACACTTTTGAAAGTATGAATCAAAAGATGAAGAATATGACGTGGCACATACATCAAGGATGTCTACCTTTTGCAACCGACTAAGTTTGTTACACGCTCCCATCACTTACACGTGTCAGTTTGTAATAGGTTTAGATGTTGACTTTTACTTTATTCTATTTGTATACATAGATCTTTTCTCAGTTGTAAAGTTGTCGATTGAAATAGTGATATTGAAGAACTTACTGTGCGTCATTCCATGTATCTGTAATCACAATTCAGGTTATAATACATTGTTATTTTGTTCTTCAATCTTTGATCGAATCTTATTACTGTTGATTAATCGATTTAAATTGCTTCCGCTTATACTCTGTTTATAATTCAATCGATTAATCTGTGAAGAAGAGAATCTGGAACCAACAATTAGTATCAGAGCCTGATAATCAATCTATTGATTATTCGATCTCAATTTGAAGAATCTCTCTTCATTCATTCAGTAATCTCTTGTTCTAGATTTCAACACAAATCTGTTGCTACATACTTCTCGATCTTAAAAATGGCAAATTCAAATTTGAATGCTGTTTACACCTCTGGTTCTCTGACCAAACCTCCAACTCTTATTCGTGGTGAATATCCACAATGGAAGATTCGAATGATAAATTTCTATGAAGGATTGGACATTGAACTTTATCCTATTGTTCAAAATGGTCCCTTCATACCAATGACTACGGTTCCAAGAGTTCCTGCTACTACCAATACTGCTGAAATACCTGCACGAAAAGTTCAAAAGCTAAGGGAAAATTGGAATGATGAAGAAAAGGCCAAAGTTGAGCTTGCTAAAAAGGCAAAAACGCTTCTTATCATGGCTATTCCAAATGAGATTTTTCAATCTCTGGATTCCTGTGATACTACTAAAGAATTATGGGATCAGTTAGAAAATCTTCTAGAAGGTGGTGCTAAAATGAAGAAAAATCGAAGGGCTCAAGCGCTGAATGAATACAACAGCTTCCAGGCAAATTCAGATGAATCTCTGGAACAGACTTTTCATAGATTTAATAATCTGATTAATCTATGTAAACGATGTGATATTGTTCGATCAAAAGAAGACAATAATGTCTTATTCTTGAAGAGATTAAATCCAGAATGGTCAAATCTATCCATGTCACTACAAGCTAATCAAGATCTTGAGCAATGGTCTCTACATGATGTATTTGGAACTCTTCAAGCTCATGAAAATGAGGTTGTACAAAAGAAAACAACCATAGGTGGACCTCTGGCCTTAATCTCGGAAGCAAAGGGAGCTACCAGAAGGAAAAGTGAAGATAGAAGAGTGAAGAACAAGGCATTCATGTCGGAAAATTTGTTCCGAGAAGAAGATTCTGACTCTGATGATGACATAAAGGCATTTGCTGATTCCTTGGCTCTTATTACCAAACAGTTTACAAATCGTTTTGGAAATAGAGCATTTCAAGGAAACAGAAGGCCTGGTCGCTCCAACTACTCTTCTAAACAAGAGGTTCAGAGACCTGAGAAGACTGAGGCAGAGAAGAAGGATGAGGAAATTAAGAAAAAGAAAGATGTATGTTACAGATGTGGCAAACCGAGTCATTACTTAAAGGATTGCAGAGGGGCTCTGGAGAAAGACGAAACATATTACAAAAATAAATACAAGTACAATGCTACTGAAAAAGCTCACTATGTTGAGAAAGAAAATTGGATTGGAGATGAATCCAGCGGTGATGAGGCCATGTTCTGTGGAATGGCAAGTACTAATGAATCAGAAGAACAACCTTCTGAATCACCGGTTAGTAATCTTTCTGAATCTTCTGAACTTGAGAATACGATTGTGCTTTTATCAAACAATTTTGAAGAACTTAAGCAAAAGTTAACAATTGAAAAGAAGTTACGGAAAAATATTGAGAAAACTTTTTCCACAACACAAAGGGAAAGAGATATTTACAAAAGAGAGATGGATATCTTAACAGAAGAAAAACTGGAACTTGACATAGAAAAAGAAAAAATTTCTAAAACCTTGAAAGACACAGAAGTTTTGGTAAAAAAAGAGCAACTGAGTTATAAGAAACTTCTGAAAGAAAAGGATAAGGAAATTCAAGTTAAGGAAAGTGACAGATTAAATTCTGTAGCACTTAAAAATTATTTTCAAAAAGAAAGAGAATTTTTGTACATTGAACTTCAAAACAAAACGCACCAGATTAAAACATATTTGGATGCTCAAAAAGTTCATGAGAAAATTAGTACACAAGTAGGAAGATCTGGAATCGGCTTTGAAGATTTAGATCCCTAAACGTGTGAAAAGAAGTCTGGTTTAAACTTTGTCTTTTGTATAGGACAACAACAGAAGCCTGTGTTTCCAATCATTTTTGAACAATCATGTTTTAAAAGATCTAAAACGGAAAATGGTCATCATCAACGTAAACTCAAGTTTAAAAACATTAAATATTCTTCTGAAAAGACCAATATTAATCTAAATCAAGTTCAGAAGAAGGATGATATTTTTAAGTTTGGTTCAAGTGTCATTACAAAATTGAATCCAGAGGCTGATGCGTTTATTCCTATTCAAGCAGAGGAGGAATTAAGACTAAGTTTTGAAAAAGATCTTTTCTTGACTCTGGATAATTGTCTTAAACTCGAAAATGACAAACAAAAGTTAGAGAATAACCCAGAGATATTCCTTGTTCATTTATTGATTTAAATCTTTCTGAAACTCGAGAGGATTTAGAAGAAATCACATATCCATGGGAGAATAATGATCAAAGTGAGGATTTCTTTGACGATTTTGACACATATCTCTCTCATCTTGAACAAACTTCCAATCATGCTAAAACTCCAGAGATCATAAAAAACAAAGACGCTCCTTTTCTCTTTACAAATGAATCTCTGGAGATAAGAGCTTTTGGAATGGATGCTAAAAACAAGTCAAGTGACATCCCGATTTTCTCTGTTCCCTCTGAACAACGAAAACCTGTTTTTATACATTCAGATTTTATAGGAATGTGTCTGAAAGCTAAATCGTGTCTTGATCTTGAAAAGGAAGAAAAACTTAAAAAGAAAATTCCTACCCGACTTCCTAACTCTTATCCTCCAAAACTTTCTTACGTTCAAAAAGGTAAATGGAAATCTAATCTATCTGTTCCTGTTTCAGTAAATTCGAAAGCTTCTGAGAAGATAAATCCAAGGAAGTCTCCGCTGAAGAATACTTCAGATTCTAAACATACGTCTAGTCTAGATAGGAAGTTCTTTCGAACAACTGATACTAGAAAAGACAGATCTAAGAATAATTGTAATTATCATTGTCACAATGAAAATTCAAAAAAATCTTCTATGTTTCAGAATTCTGAATGTTTTTCCCTGTTCTTGAAATTACAGAAATTTTTCTCACGAACTTCAAATTCCTTCACTGCAAATCATACGTACTTCAACAAAAATAAAACAAAGCAAAAAGGACAAACAAAAAATCCAAAGAATACATCTTTACTTTCTGTCAAATCAAATCAAAAGCAACAGGTTGATAAGCCAAAAACTAACGTTAAAGGACCCATAATGGTATGGGTACCTAAGAAACTCTGATCTTGATTGCAGAAACAGCGTGTGCATATCTGGTATCTTGAATCTAGATGCTCGAGGCACATGACTGGTTCACGAAACTTACTCTCTCAATTTAAAGACAAAAGTGGTGGAGCTGTAACGTTTGGTGATAATGTTAAGGGTCAAATTAAGGGCTATGGTACCTTACAGGAAGCTAATATTACCTTATCTAAAGTAGCTCATGTTTCTGGTTTGAAACATAACCTCCTAAGTGTAAGTCAACTATGTGATTCTAAGATACTTGTCGTCTTTGATGAAAAACATTGTTACTTATTTTCTAAGGCAGGTGAGGAACTTTGGAGAGCGTATTAAAAGGTAATCTATACATGATGAATTTTACCTCCAAGGATGGTAAGGAAACCTTAAGTCTTATTTCCAAAAAGAGTGAGGTTGCATGGCTCTGGCATCATAAAATGTCTCACTTAAACTTTGATAATCTTGAGATGCTTGTAAAACATAATTTGGTATCTGGACTTCCAGAAGTTCATTTTCAAAAAGATCACTTCTGTCCTGCATGTGAAATGGGAAAGATCAAACGAGCATCTCATAAAACAAAAAGTGATCACTCTTGCATAAGACCTCTGCAATTGTTACACGGCGATCTCCGTGGTCCAATTGCAACTCAGAGTCTTTCTGGTAAAAAGTATATTCTGGTACTTATTGATGAATTTTCCAGGTATACTTGGCTTGCTTTTGTTCGACAAAAGTCAGAAGTTCCTATTGTCCTTCAAAATATGATGACCAGAATCCAAGTTCTTTTACACCAAAAGATTCAACAGCTGAGAAGCGATAATGGTACTGAATTCAAGAATGCCAAACTTGAAGCATACTTTGTTGCTAATGGAATTTCTCAGAACTTCTCTGTTGTACGCACTCCCCAACAGAATGGTGTCGTTGAACGTCGCAACAGAACCTTGGTCGAAGCAGCCAGAACAATGCTAGCAGCTTCTGGACTCCCAATTCACTTCTGGGCTGAACCTGTAGCCACTACTTGTTTTACTCAGAATCGTTCCTTAATTCCAGAGCCTTCCGTGTTTTTAATCTAAGAACTAAAACAGTAATGGAGAGCATTAACGTTGATTTTGACGATCAAACTCAACTGACTTCTGAATATTCTTCTTCAGAACTCAAACTTAATACTGTCACTTCTGATTTTCCTTCAGGATCCAGAGAATCCGAGATCGATGCCCTTTTTCAAGATTTTCTGGGCGAAGAAGTAGTGTCAGAACCTATAGGAACTACCTCTTCCTTCAGCATACCTGAAGTTCTTCATACCTCTGGTATAACTTTCTCCGGCCCTCCCTCTTCTGAACCTAGTTCTTCAGATTCCTCTGTTCCTGTTACATCTGATTGTCCAGAAGCTTCTTCTATTCCATCATCTGAGGGGGAGACTTTAGCATCAAGAGGATCAGAATCAATATTTCCGGATGAAGTTATCTCATCTTCTGACACCGAAGTTCAAGCTCAACCAATATCACAAACAAGGATGACGAAATGGACTAAATCCCATACTCCAAATCTCATAATTGGTGATCCTTCTGAGGGTGTCAAAACATGATCCGCCACAGCGAATGAAGCTTTCTATGTTAACTTTCTAAGCTTAATTGAACCAAAGAAAGTTCATGAAGCCTTAGCTGAACCTAGTTGGGTAGAAGCAATGCAGGAAGAATTACTTCAATTTGAGCGTAACAAAGTTTGGAACTTAGTACCATTACCAAAAGGTAAAGTTGCCATTGGTACTAAGTGGGTTTTCAGAAATAAAAAGGATGAGGACGGTATTGTGATCAGAAACAAGGCTCGTCTGGTGGCAAAAGGATATTTTCAAGAAGAAGGTATTGATTATGATGAAACCTTTGCTCCTGTTGCAAGACTGGAGGCGATAAGACTTTTTCTGGCATTCTCTGCTTACAAGAACTTTAAGGTCTATCAAATGGACGTTAAATGTGCATTTCTAAATGGAAAACTTAAAGAGGAAGTGTATATTGAACAACCAGCTGGCTTTAAAGATTCAAGACATCCAGAATATATTTTTCTTCTTGACAAAGCACTGTATGGGTTAAAGCATGCACCCAGAGCCTGGTATGAACGTCTATCCAAATTTCTGATCAGCAAAGGATATGAGAAAGGTAAAATTGATACCACACTTTTCATCAAAAGAGGCAAAGGTATGTTAACTATTATTCAAATTTATGTGGACGACATAATTTTTGGCTCTACTCATCAAACAGAAGTTGATTTGTTTTCTAAGTTGATGGAAACTGAATTTGAAATGAGTATGATGGGAGAATTAACTTTCTTTCTTGGACTCCAGGTTAAACAAAGTACCTCTGATATTTTTATTAATCAAGCAAAATATGTCTCTGACATGTTAAAGAAATTTCATTTTTAGAACTCATCAACTATGAAAACACCTATCTCTCCTAGTATGAAACTAGGTCCTGATCCCTCTGGAAAACCTGTAGATATCACGGCTTACAGAGGTATGATAAGTTCTCTTCTATATTTGACAGCAAGTAGGCCTGATATTATGTTTGCCACTTTTCTTTGTGCTCGTTATCAAGCTAATCCTAAAGAATCTCATTTGGCTGCTGTCAAAAGAATTTTTAGATACTTAAAGGGAACTCCTTCATTGGGTCTCTGGTATCCAAAAAATTCTGGGTTTGATTTAATGGCATACACAGATTCTGATAATGCAGGTTGTAAGTTGGATAGAAAAGCACCTCTGGTAGCTGTCAACTTCTGGGTAATCGTCTTATCAGCTGGACTTCCAAGAAACAAAATTGTGTTTCAACATCTACTGCAGAAGCTGAATATGTTGCTGCTGCTAGCTGTTGTTCCCATGTCATTTGGATGAAAATCCAACTCAGAGACTACGGTCTAATCTATGATAAGATTCCCATTCTCTGTGATTCTGAAAGTGAAATTGCCATTACAGAAAACCCAGTTCAGCACTCCAAAACAAAGCATATTGATGTTAGGTATCACTTTATCAAATATCATGTAGAAAAAGGTACAATAGAAATATATTTTGTTTCTACTAATTACCAACTGGCTGACATTTTTACAAAAGCTCTGGATGAGAAGCGTTTTAATTTTTTAATCAGCAAGTTGGGAATGCTAAACATGTAATTTTTACTCTTCGAAGTTATCAGAGATCTCTGATCGTCTTCTGAACATCATCCAGAAGCACTCAGAGACCTCTGCTCGCTTCTGGTTTAGGTTATTTTGTTGCATTTTATTTCTTTCCATCCAAGTTTTATCAGAAAGGCGCCAATCCAAGAAGCAAAGAGTGAACTTATCATTCAAGGGGGAGCTTCTTATTCAAGGGGGAGATTATTATTCAAGGGGGAGATTAGTATTCAACGGGGAACTTATAAATCAAGGGGGAGCATATTATGCAAAGGAAATTATATCTTTCAGAGGGGAGTTTCTTCACCTGTTCAAAGACTAACACTAAGTTAGCTGTCTTATGAATTTTTTCATCTACCAAAGTTTCTTCAGAATCTTCTTATTCTGTATTTCTCTTGCCGTCAAGGTCTCTCAGAACACCTATGATTCATTTCAAACTTATACTAGATGATGATTTTTAATTGACATGTTTTTCAAAATTTTATGAATCAAAATATTCCAAAAAAAATTTATTGAATATCTACATTTTTTTTAACTCTTGTCGTCAAGGTTATTTAAAAATTTCTATATTCAATTTTAAATTTTTTTTATTATTTTTCTTCATAAAAATTTTAAACTTTCATTTGGATCAAATTTTTTCCCAGATGACTGAATTTTAATTCTAAATAAACAGATTTATATATTTCAATTTGTTCTTTAATTAAATTCATTTAATTACTCAACAAATTGCTTTATATTTTCTTTTTATTTACTTTTGAGATAATCAACCGATTTTAGGTCAATAACCTCTCCGTTTTCTCTTCAAAAATCGTGTCTTACTCATCACTCCTACTTTCCACGTGTCATTCATTGTGTGACTGCATGTATCCACGCCTGCGTGCTTACATCATCCTTTCTGAACCGTTTTCGTCTACTCCCAATACACAAACCCCTTCCAATTCCAAATTGGTCTCATATAAAATCCCCAAATTTCAGATACCCTTCTTCTTCCTCTCCACTGTTACTGCTCTCATTCTTACGAATTTGCTTGCAACTCTCTCCAACTTTCATCCATGGCTTCTCACCTTGCAAATCCAGATATCAACGATGACGAAGGACGTCTCGTTGATTCTACTGCCGAAAGTGCTCCGTTCGTCAAACTGCCATTGAAAGCAAACAATGTGCAGGTTCTTCTTGATCCAAATACTTACCAGTCCGAATTCAGAATTATGGTTGAATTTCTTCAACAGCATGCCCTTAATCGAGCCCTAACTCTGACAAACCCAAATGTTCCTGAAATTTACGTTCAGGAAGTGTGGCAATCAATGTACATTGAAGATGATGAGACCCTGCTTGGAAATTTCAGTCACCCTGATCAACCTGATACTGCTGTGGAAATACCCATTACAAAGAAGAAATTAGCCAGGTATTTTCATTTACCCTCTTCACATGTACTACTTGATCGTGCATTAGTTCCAAATCCAGCCCTAGAATCGAACCCTTCTGCTGAAGCATTGTTATCTTTCATTATCTTTCTTGGCTACAATGAACCCATAGGCAAACTTTCTGAGTTCAAAAGAAAACAGTTACCCCCAATGTGGAATCTCCTAGTTTCTATCCTGAACAAGAGTCTCACTTGTAAAATTGGGTCTCTCGATCAAGCAAGCAGGAACCTTTTGACTATCATGTATGGCATGTTTTTTAATCGCCCCTTGGACTACGCAAGCCTCATTTTTCAAGAGATTAAAGCTGCTGTACACACCAAAGTAACCCATCAAAACCAAGGAAAACCTCTTCCAGCTCTGAGTTTCCAAGATTTTATCTCTGGTTACCTATCCTGCAATTGGTGCCCTCAAGGCTCCACTCGTTCAACCATTTTGCAAAATTGCATCAATGAGCACTCACCGTCCGACCATCGACCGCAATGGCTATCCTTCTCCCAGAGAGCTTTCAAGGTACATGCTCAACCTAATTCCCTCTAGCTCTTCTTATCTACAATCCTATAGGAGCTCTATGAATTTCTCAGAACAGAGACTTTCTACCCCAGAGCACTTAGAGCCAGTTCTAGAAAGTGAAGGGTCAAGTGAGAATGAGGCTGAAAAAAATTTGAGTGAACATCCGAGTGGTTCTACCCATGCTGACCTCTTGTTAAAAGAAGGTACTGAAGATGTCCATCGTGACACACTTGAGAGAATCTCACCAACATCCCAAAGGGTAACTTCATTATCTGAGGTAGATGTCAACCCATCTACTTTCATTGACCAAGGACAACCCAGTCCAAACCACCCAGAAACCATCCGATCAGAGGATATTTCTTCTTCCTCTGCATCAAGCACAACCGGGGAAACCTCTTCATCATTCTCTCAACAGAATGATGATGCAAATATAAGAGTTCATTTGCCCCAAAACTCGACACCTTCCCCACACAATGTTGATGTCTCTGTGACCAACAATGATTTAGGTGTCTCAGAAGATAAGTCCATATCTTCTGATAGACTAGAGGCTCATGAAATCCCATCAGAGGGGTTACAGCCACAGCTTGCACCACTTACCGGAGTGTTTACTCTCCATCAAGGTAAGCACATTGTCTTCAACACCTCATTCTTTGATGATGAGGATTCTGTTGAGACAATCAGAACAACCGAATGGGTGCCTGTTAATAACAGTCCTCAACGACAGGTTGGAAGTCCCTCCACACTCAACGTCAAAACAGGTGTGAATGAGGGCCTCTCTACACGTGAGAGAAAAGGGGCTCCATGTGTTGGAGATGCACCGGATACCCATTCTGAATATGTCACCAATGCGGCGTTGCAGGCATTTGGTGATAAAATTCAGAGATCTGTGGAGGATCTAAAACTATCTCTGGACTCTCACAATGCCATGCTTCTGGCTATTCATAATGAACAAAAACAGCAAGCTCAGACTCTGGAAGCCTTAAAAGACCTCATTTCTACCACTGCTGCAACACATCAGAGCCAAGCTTCTGATCATTATTCTTCTCTGCATACTGGAATCCAGGCTATTTCTGAGGCTATTCTCTGCATTCCCGAGGCACTTCCAACTCCAGAAGTCACAATCTCTGTTGATGAATACAGTTCCTTAGTAGCCGATCTTCACAAAATTATCAAGGCTATTCATCCCTCTGTAGACACTTCTGAATCTTCTCTGATCAAGAAATCTGATATGGCTGTCTTCCATAAGGCCATGCTTGAACGCATCAACTCTCTCTCTTCCAAATATGTTTCCAAAACAACTGCCTGCACTTCTAATGTGGATTTAAAGTTATCATCTATGGAAACCTCTTTGTCTCAGCTTACAACTCTGGTAAGTTCTCTTTCTAATTCTTTTAATGAAAAGAAAAAGGCCAAGGAGGAGCGTGCTTGCAAAAAAGTAGAACTGAAACGCAAAAGATCTGAGGATCAGGACCTTGATTCTCAGAAGGGGGAGAAAGCACCAGAATCAAAGAAAGTCAAACCCACAATCAACACTGAAAGCTCAAATCCAAATCCAATGCCATCTCCATCTACTTCAGCCAAACACCAATCATCCTCCAAGCAGCAAACTCCGGCTCAAACTTCTCATACCCAAACCCCTCTGACTCCAACTCCATTAGCCACTCACTCTGGGCCTCTTCCAAAAGATCCAGAGATAGCCAAATTCATTCTTGAGGTTGTAGGCAACACAAGACAAACACCATATTCCTCCTCTCCTCAAGCTGAAATAGCTAAAGAAAAGGAAGCCAAAGCCAGAGCTGAGGCATCAAAGGCTAAAGTTGAAGCCTTGAACAAACAAAGAGAAGAAGAACGAATAGAGGCTGAAACAAGAGCTAAAGCTGAAGCAGAAAGAGCCTCTGCAAAAGCATCAAACGCTCAAGCAGAGATGGAAAGAGAAAGAGTTGCAGCTGCAAGAGTAAATGCTGAAGGATCGTCAAGTAGAGCAGCAGAGAATAGACAAAAGATTCAGAGGCTTGGAAGAATTGAACTACCAGTTCTGGAAATTACCAAACGGCACATGTATGCCCCTATAGATCAGAAAATCTATCTCATGTTGCCCAACTTCTCAAACGCCTACAATGTAAGTGATGCCATTAAGGACAAATTCATGGCACACAGACAAGCAAGAAAGGACGTTCATTCCTCTGTACCTATCAAACGAATCTCTGCAATAAAGCATTCACCTTTTGAGGATACAAAAATTTGGTACACAATCTATAAGGTTATTAGAGAAGACAATAAGACTTATTACTTCTGTGATAATGATCTATTGTCCATCTTTCCCTCTGATCTTATTTTTCTGGAGAATTTCATGAAGGCTCAAATGAATAAAAGAATTGATGATCAAGATCAAATTGCTTATTCTCGAATTATTCAATGCATGAAGTCCTACATCCGGTACAAGAGACAGGTAGATTTTCAAATAGGAATCAATTACAATGTTGATAACCTAGCTATCTTTGCACCCAATGAAGATCTAGAAGGCATCAACAACATGAGAATCGGAAAAGTACTAATAGACCCAGAGGAAGGAGTGATCTTCAGAAGGCCAGGCAGAAAGAGCTTCTTCAGAATCAAAGAGGCACATAAGTACTCATCAGAGGTCATTTACGTAGCAAAAAGCTTCATCTCTGTTGATGTTAACAATCACAATCCAGAGGTAATCGAGAAAATGATCAATAGACTTTCAACTTTGTTATCAATCAGAGAGATCATTAATAAGATTGGAAAGATTGTATCTGAGGTCGCTCCTTTCTGAACAGACTTCATTCTTCTGATTTCATACTTAGGGGGAGATTGTTACACTTTTGAAAGTATGAATCACAAGATGAAGAATATGACGTGGCACATACATCAAGGATGTCTACCTTTTGCAACCGACTAAGTTTGTTACACGCTCCCATCACTTACACGTGTTAGTTTGTAATAGGTTTAGATGTTGACTTTTACTTTATTCTATTTGTATAAATAGATCTTTTCTCAGTTGTAAAAATTGTCAATTGAAATAGTGATATTGAAGAACTTACTGTGCGTCATTCCATGTATCTGTAATCATAATTCAGGTTATAATACATTGTTATTTTGTTCTTCAATCTTTGATCGAATCTTATTACTATTGATTAATCGATATAAATTGCTTCCGCTTATACTCTCTTTATAATTCAATCGATTAATCTGTGAAGAAGAGAATCTGGAACCAACAGAGACGCCATTCAGGGTTCCAAATCCAAATTCAAGGACGTAGTGGACAGTGTGTTGGATCAGTTGCTGCAAAGAATGTCACAACATGTGCAAGTTCCCCCTCTCCCTGAATCATCTAAAAAGAAAATATCAAATGCTGAAGGAAGTTCAAGTGCTAAGAATGAGCATGAAACTAAGTTTGATTATAAAAGCATTCTTGGTCATCTTGAGCTCCCTGATATATCAATGCTTTGTATCTCTCTCCCTCAAGACCGAAGATATGAAGAAGATGAAATCATCTCACTGCCTGAACCTGGT
This sequence comes from Silybum marianum, assembly GCA_036898165.1. Taxonomy (NCBI): domain Eukaryota; kingdom Viridiplantae; phylum Streptophyta; class Magnoliopsida; order Asterales; family Asteraceae; genus Silybum; species Silybum marianum. Next base: position 25,677,482 of record CM072528.1, on the reverse strand, counting down.
ATGGTATTCTTGGATAATGAAGGATTCTTAGGACCCTTCAGAAACCAAGAAATTCGCAAGGCCCCATCCTCTCTCATAAAGATCATGCTTTGGCGCTGCTGGTCAGATACACCTCTGATGAATCGACAGAAGACACTTTATGAGAATGAGTTAGAAAGAAGAAACGAGAATATCTCTGACTAGTCATAGTTTTCTATTTCCTTTGTAATATTTCTTCAGTGTACAAGTACTTTACTTTTAATTATTGTATTTTCATTTCTCTGTAATTTCTTCAGATTATTATTAATAAAATACAATCAGAGTACTTTACTCCATCCTAGTACTGAAAAGATCCCTGAAAATAGTAAAAGGGACAATGAACATTTGAGTTCTATTTTCGTTACACTATCTTAACTCACTGATCTTTCACTTTGAAAAATCAATTAGTGAATGTACTTTAAGCTTATTTACTTGTAAAAATTGTGCTTTCATATCCTTATAAATGAAACTCAATTCAGATAGTAGATTAGCTGAAAAAGACTTACAGATTAGCACTTAGAAAATTTTTCTTTAAATGTTTCCTAAGTCCTTACTAGTCTCTTAAAGCAATTTTCCTATGTTGCTTAATCATAATCAAATAGGGGGAGATTGTGGATCATAACTCATGTTAAAAGATTTGAATATGATTTCTTTCCTACTTAGTGAAATTCCATTGAATAAGCTACTGTTCATATTCAGCGATAGCACACGCTGATAACCATCAGCGATCGCTGAAGATCAAGGAACAACAAACTTATCACTGAAGATCTGAAGATCAGCTATCACACCAGAAGACCATTCAGCGATAGTCAAAGACTCTAGCTGAAGAAAGAGATAATAAGCTAAGTGAACTGAAGCGGTTCAGCGATAGCAGCGATTGTCTACTCAAAGTGTGAAGTCTTGTGAAGCCTCAGCGATACTGAAGTTCATCCTTGAAGATTCAGTATCAGCGATCAAATGAAGCTTCTGTTGCAAGATTAAGGATTGATCTTATCCTCGATGCACAAAAGTCAAACCTAGAACCATGTCAGAAAAGGACGTACGACTTGTCTCTTATGTCCCCATCATATCTGATATGGTACAGTTCATATTCGGCCAAAAGCATGGTTGTCTTATTAACAAGGACAAGCTTCCTATCCAAGCTTGACACGTGGCATGTACCTTTTGTCTTGCATTAAAGGCAAACGGGTATAAACAAGATGGAGATATCTTCTTCATCTTAATGCATGCTTATATCTAACCTATACCCTCTTTATTTTTTCTTTCATCTTCTTGTGCGTCAAACTTAGTGTTTCTTAGTTACAATAGAATAGGTGTTAAACTTGTTCTTATTCCGCTTGTAACTGTAAATTTGTTTATTTTCAATAAACTAATTTAAAAACTAAAATCTGTATGTGTTTGTATTCAACCCCCCCCCCCCCTTCTACAAACTGTTCTATCTTGATCGAACTCTTGTAGACCCTTTAGGGACCAACAAAAGTACCTTTGTTAATTGAACTAATTCCTTGGAGTTCAAAGTTTGGTCTGCTCAAATTCACGTTTTCTCTTCCAAGTACAAAAGCTACTTGAAAATCTTTCTTTGCTACACAGATGAACTCTCTGTAGATTCCTCCTTTTACAACAGGAAATGCTTTTCTGAATCGTGTAATGTTGTCATGAAAATGATTAATTCTTCTGTATATCTTGACCAAATCCCTTAAATGAACATTTTCAAAATCAGCTTCAGAAAATGTGCATACTTCACCATTCTCTCTCTCCACTGTGCAGTAAGAATATTGATAATTCAATGTTGTATTTTGATCAAAATTTATCACTTTGGCAATGGGACTTTCTTTTCTTGATTTACACGCTGGTAGATTCAATTTCTTGACTATTTGACTATACCACTGTTTCCAACCAAAAGATTTGTCTATCCAGCAATTAATGTAATTAAAAATGTGCTCATGTTCCACAAATATTTCAGGATGCATACATTCAAGGAATAGAGTAATAGCATGTTCAGCAATCCTATTGTTTGCCAATTGTTCAGCTTCTGATACTTGAGTAACTTGCACTTGATCTTCAACAATCTCTACACCTTTGCCTTTATCCTTTTCAGAACTTGTTCAAACATGTTCAGAAATAGGAACTTCTGAAGGTTTGACTTCTTCTAGCACTTCAAATTCAACTACTTGTTCTTTGTCATGTATATGGAAATCACAAACATTACTTAACAAGTAATCTGCATATCTTCTTGTATTTATCTGTTGATGACCAGCAGACATACTTCTTCTTATCAATTCTCTGAAGTTTATTGTTTCTTTAATCAGACACAAAATCTCATCCTTCACTTCTTTAGAGCCAGCAACCCAGGTCATATTGTCACAAAACCATTTCAAGGTTGAAGAGGAATACTTTGGAATATCAGAAACAACGAAAGTTCTTTTGTTTAACCCTTCAGGCTCATAATGAAAACCAAGTTCTGGTTTAGTAAAGACAATTGAAATGCCTTCAAAGCTCACATAAGCAGGTTCCACCAGATTTACATTGTTTAACCCATGTTCCAAGGCAAGTTAAAAATCATGCTTAATGAAATTTTTGAGATAAACACCAATGATTCTTCTCAACTCTTGCACCTTTTCTGTATCTTCTTGTTAGAACCCAGATATCAAATATGAACAATGAATTACGTAAAGAACACATAATTTGGAGCACTTAAGTAGTACGTAGTATTGATATTCAAATATTATAGATATGTCAATTACAGTACGAGAACAAATCTGGAAATAAAAACTCTCTGTTCGAAGGTTTAACTAACTTCTATTTATACACAAAACAGAAAGACTAAAGTAACAGCAATAACATGACAGACACAGTTCAGAAATGGTTCTGAACTGTCTTCAGGACCAGACTTCAGAAGTTCTTCTGAGCTCCTTCAGAACTTCTTCAGAACTTTAGTCAAATATTCAGAACTTCTAAAGTACATATTTTAGAAGTCTTTTTTCTTTAAGCTAAGTATTTTGAAGCTATTTTCTATGCTCTTTCAATCTTCCCCTTAGCTTCAAATATTTAAATCATAACTCCAGAAGTTCAAGATCTTTCTGACATCATTCAGACTTCTAATAGTGACTCAATCCTTCTGAGCATGTCTTTGGCAAGCTTTCTGTATGTTTCCCATTCTTCATCACTTAAGCTTCTTTGCCTTTTGTTCTTCCTTCTTTCTAATCTATCTCTTACGGCCATTAGAGTTCCATTGCAACACTTGTGCATCTCTTTAAATCTGATAAACAGCAGCCGCTCAAAGCATTTGCACAGAAAACCTGGAGGCTTAACTACAAGAGTGTTATGCTTCAGATTCCCAATATTTGGTAAGCTGAAGTTTGGACTGCTGAAGTGCACCTTTCCTTTATCAAGCACATAACCAATTTGAAAATCTTTTTTGGCAGCCCATATGAACTCTCTGTATAAACCATCTCTGAGAATTGGGAAAGACTTTCTGACTTTGCAATTGTATCATGAAATGGATACAAACTCATATAAACTCTTACAGATCTCTAAGATAAACATTCTGAAAGTCAGCTTCTGAGAAAGTAGAGATCTCACCATTCTTTCTTTCTACTGTGAAATAGGCATATATGTAATTGTTTCTTGTCTTTATGTCAGTTGTGACAACTTTTACAATTGGACTTTCTCTTTTTGATTCACTTACAGGGATCTTGATGTTTCTGATTATGTCTGAATACCACTGCTTCCACCCATGAGACTTTTTAATCCAGCAATCAATGTAATTGAATCTTTGTTCATATTCTATGAACATTTCTGGATGAAAATATTCAAGGAACATAGTAAAAGCATTTTCTTCAATCCTTTGATCTGGTAATTGTTCAGCTTCAGAAACTTGAGCAACAGGAGCATTTCCTTCTGGATCATTCTCAGAAACTTTTTCTTTTCCCTTTTTTGTTTCATTTAAACTATCTTCTGAACTTCCTATCTTCTGAGAAAGTTTTAAAAATTCTTCAATGTCTTGCTTCTTAGTATGAATGTAAAAACCATACACATTACTCAGAATATAATCATCTCCTTTGATAGTATTCACTCTTGTGTGCCCAGCTAGATAACTCTTTCTTATGCAGTCTTTGAAATTAATCCTCTCTTTGATCAAATATATTATTTCTTCTTTTATATCAGAAGAAACAATGAACCATTCAGCATACTTCATCAACCAATTCAAAGTAGAAGTTGAATACTTTCTTATTTAATCCCTCTATTTCATACAAGAAACCAATTCTGGATTTGTAAACACTTTTGTTAGCGCATGTCTTTCAATGTTCACTGGTTCCAAAAGATTTACTTTAGGCAGTCTGTATTCCAGAGCAAGTTGAAAATCATGCTTGATAAGATTTATGATATATATGCTCAATATTCTTCTAACTTCTGAAACAAGTTCCAAATCTTCTTTCTTTACACAATAACCCAGAATGGCAAGTTTATGTTGTAGCCTTAACTTGTAAAAATTAAATTGAGTGAACTCTGTTAGAGTACCATCTCTTCTTTCAGCTCCAAATCTTACAATTAATATATCATTCTCAATTGTTTTAGTCATGCACCTGATCTGCTTAATCAATGTGGAATCATGCATTTCTTGAATTCCATGCTTTTGCAAAAACAATCTTACCTTTGAGATATGATCTTTAGACCACTCATCATTCACAAAATCTTCTAAAGTAGCAAACATTAGACTCTTTCTGTATATCCCATTATAAGCATCTTCTGGAAAGATAATCTGACTCTCTCAAGAACTATCAAATAAAGTTTCTGCTTTATATACTTGGTCAACAACTGTTTCTTCAAGAGTTGGAAGACTGATTGCAGGAATAGAAATGCACTTTCTGAATCTGACTTCTATCTGTTCTGAACAAGCCATCAGGATTTCATCTGAAATTTCAACACTGTGCATATGACACACATCCATTTCCATACAGAAATATTCATCCTTTTGATTCAAAAAATCTTTAAAAATAAACAATCTTTCATCCAAGAATCTACACTCCAGATTCCTTGGACTATTCAGAAATATATGCACCCAACAAAACTTACTTATCAAGCTCCATAAAACTTCAATTATTTCATCATCATTCACACTATCCATAACTTGAGCATTCCAGATCACTGAATCCCTAATTTCATTAACTTCTTCTTCCTCTTCAAACAGAATTACATCTGAAAGATCACCAGGTTCACCAAAAACTTCTTCTATAGCAAGATATTCATTCAACATTTCTTCATTTGAGTCTGGCAATACATCTATACTGGCTGTACCAATATTGTCTTCAAAATTCAGAGAAAGCTTATATGTTTCATAACCTTCATCTTAAAAAAATTCTACATTTTTCAGAAATACCTCTAGAAACTCCTTGATCACCAACTTGATTGCTTTCAGACATAACCAATTCTTTAACAACTTCAGAAGTATCATCTTTTTGAGTAGCTTCCAAGGCTTCTTGTAGTTCAGAAGTAGAGTCTTTTAACATCATCAGAGTTTCATTTTGTGACTCAGATACTTTCCTCCTTTTCTCCCCCTCATGAGGATCTGAACCCTGATCATCATGTTTTCTTTTTAAAGTATCTGCATGTGGTCTTGACTCCAAAGCAGTGATCCTTTGATCTAAATGAGATTGAGCAGTCTGAATATCTGTCAACTTCTACATGAGCTGTTGAATGTCATCTTTAGTGGCCAGATTAGAGAGATCTAGTTGAGGTGAAACCATAGATTTGCTCATTTCAGAAACAGAAGAAATAACTTTTGAAAAAGATTCCTTGATTACTATCTGAAAACTTTTGAAGTCATTTGAAGTGAATTGTTTAAGAGCAGCCAATTTCTCCTCCAACTGTTTTTCCATCCTATCCACCATCTCCTTATTGGAAGATTCAGAGAAGTCCTTTATATGCTTATGGATCTTTTCAAATTCAAAAGTACAAAAAGTCTTAAACTCTGAAAATTCAGAAGTCCGGGGTAAAATACCAGAACCAACAGATGGTCCTGTTTGTAGTCCTATAGAAGTAGGCTGGCCTGTAGACGTCACCACATCATGAATCACAAATGATTCATTGAATGGGGCTTTGGAGATGTTCACCCCACCAGGACTTCCAACTAATCCTTTGGGTCCTGAAATAGGAATATTTATAGTTGTTGTGGCAATGTGACAAACACTTTGCATTTGGACATCTGAAAGCTGTGTGCTGGTGTGAAAGAATTCTACATCTAGTGGTTCATTTGGCTCAAAATTGAGTGGACTCTCAGACTCAATGTGCACATGACTGTGAAGGGGGGACATATATCCTTCATTTTCATCAATGGGTTCCTCCAAGTAGGGACGCATTGGTAGATAAGTTGTTTGCCCCATATGTGTTGATGAGAACACCCGTCTGTTTAGAGATGAGTGAGTCGCCAAGGGGGTTAACAAGAGTTTCATGGGCTCACTGGCTTTTTCAATATTGCCCACCAAAGAGTGTGAGGCAATAGATTGTGTGGCTGCCCGGCTAGTAACAGGTGGTTCACAGGTTTGCTTTTCTTTTACCTGTGTTCTCCTCTCTTTATTTCTTTTACTCACATAACTAACCAAGCTCTCATTTACATTTCGCCTCTTATCACGTTGAGGTTGTTCCGCACACTAAACTTCCTCCCCTCTCTCTTGAACTGATCTAGACCCCTCACTTTCCACACTTCTTGGATTAGAATCAGGGGAGGGAATTACAGGTTTAGGTAATCCCATTGATTCACAATACTCATTCAACCATTGGTTCCTAGGATGAAAATATGCTAGTAACTCTGGGAACAGAGGAACTGCATTAGGAAAGGGTTCCTTAGCAAGAGATGGCCTCAAGCTATCCATAGTAAACAAAGGCACAAATAAATCATTGTCTAGTCTGGGAATGGATTCAACTGACCTCATGGCCTCTTTGATGAAGATTTGAAAGAACCTTTGATAAGGGATGTAAGGATACTTGCTCTTCTTGGAAATAGTAGCCTGAATGTCTTCAAAGATTAATGTTGCATAGTCATACCTTTTGTTGAAATTTATTCCATGAAATATGATCCTCATATTTGCAGAAGCCTGATCCAAACTTGAATGCTTTCCAGAGATACAAGTATTAAGAAATGTGAATAAAGCATACCAGATTAGAGGTAATGACATTCTTCTGAAAGAACTTAAGGCAGTCAGATGTTGAGAATAACCCAGCTTCAAGAAATCAGCACATAGTTCAGAATTGGAAGGAATATCATCAAATGTGTCTTGGCCATTAACCACAATTGGTTTTGGAAGATTCAAAATACTTCTGAGATCTGCAACCACTATATTGAAGCAATATCCATGTACAAAAGAAGTGATGCTGTTGGATTATGTATCAACTGCAGCATAATACCACCATTGCTGTAGATATTCTTCTAGAACTTGAAAATGCCTAGTCATGGTTGTTTTAAAAGGATGTTTTTAAATAACTCTATGAGAATTTGTTGATCATTTGTGAACTCTTCAGACCTCAAGTTCAAAGCAGCATTGTTTTTCTGAATAGCCTTACTAGCACTAACAGGAATGGATTGTTTGGAAAGATCAGGACGATAATCAGTAGAATCAAAAGCAGCAACAACAGCATTCTGACTTTCAGGTCTAGAGGAGGACTCATAATTAAGTTCAATTGGCTCCATTTGATTTCCCCTAATATCAGCATTAGGGTTAGGGTTTGGGTTTGAAGGTCCAACGGCTTCAATAGCCTTTGTGGCAGTGTTTTCAATCAGTGAGGTTGTGTTCAAAGGATCTTCAATTGATCCAACAGTCATAGTGTGCTGCACAACTTTGAACAAGAAATTAACAGAAATATCAAATCAATCTTGACAAACTAAATCTAAATTAGCTTTTTGTAAAGAATTAGACTCAGATGATATTTCAGAACTATTGGAGTCTGTGTACAATTGTTCAACAATTGAATTATGCTTGAGTTCTGAACTGTCTTGTTCATAAGTCATTGTAGGTTCATGAAATCTGATGTTGGAAGTTTCAATGATTCTTTTTGAACTTTTAATCAGATCTTTGTATGCCTTTGATCTCTGTGAATATCCAACAAATTTACCTGCTAATCCTTTAGTAGCAAAATTGTCAAGGTATTGAACATCATTCAGAAGAAAACATCTGCTTCCAAAATCACTGAAAAAATCAATTGATGGTTTTCTCTTTTTAATGATCTCATATGGAGTTTTCAGAAATTTTCTATTTAAAACATGCAGTAGCAACAGCTTCTGCCCAAAGAGATAGAGGAAGTTCTGAATAAGCAAGCATGGTCCTAGCAGCTTCATCAAGAGTTCTATTCTTCCTCTCAACAACACCATTATGTTGGGGAGTTCTGGCAGCGGAAAAATTGTGAGATATTCCAATAGAATCCAAGTAGTTCTGAAGTGTAGAATTGGTAAATTTTCTACCATTATCACTTCTGATCTTTTGAACTGGAAGTTGAAGAATAACCTGTATTCTTTTCAGAAATGAATTAGTATTTCAGAAGTATCAGATTTAAGTCTAAGAAATTCAACCCAAGTATATCTAGAATACTCATCAACAATACCAAGAATATACATATTTCCTCCCAAGCTTTGAGTCATCATTAGACAACACAAATCCATATGAAGCATTTCAAATGGAGCTTGACATGAAGAAAGCATCTTCAGAGGATGAGAGCTTCTCTTAATTTACTCAAGCTCACATGTTGAACATTGAGAAGACTTATCAAATTTGATCTTGGGTAAACCTCTGACTGACTTATGTCTATCACAGAAATTGATCTAAAATTTAGATGAGACATTCTTCTATGCCATAACCTTCCTTCATTTGAGTAGACATATAACAGACCTCTGTGAGTTGACCATCTTCTGTGAAAGTGGCAGTATAGATGTCACCATCTCTATAGGCAGTTAGTTGTTTCTCTTTTGTAGCACCCAGAACTTGACAAACATTAATATTCAAGTGTACAGTGCAGTATTTGTCACAAAACTGACTTATACTAAACAAATTATGTCTTAACCCTTCCACATAGAAAACTTTCTGAACTTGAACATCTCCTTTGACAAAAGTTCCATAGCCTCTTACATACCCTTTTGCATTATTTCCAAAACTAACTGTTCCTCCATATCTAACACCCACACATGACACAACTGTAAAAGAAATTATTTTGTTTTAGGTACCCATTTAAAAATGGGTCCTTTCAGATTGGCTAACAGTGAAAAAAGTTTATCTTTTGGCATTTAGATAAAAAGATAGAATCTTGTTCAGAATTTATGTTTCCTTGTTTGGTCTTTTTCAGATTAGTAGTCATTTTTGGGTTGCCATATGCTGAAGAATTCTTGTTAAATTTCTGTCTTTGATGTTTCACATTTGGTTTAGAAGTATGATCATTTTGTGCATAATTAAAAGAAGAGTGAACAAATTTGGTATTTGAAACTGAATGTTGTATCTTATTCATCTTTTTGGTTTTGTTTACAACATGTTGATGAAAAACAGGAAACCTATCTATTTTGTCTTTGTCTGATAAGTTGTCTCTCTTTCTCTTCCATACGAGAGAGGATAACTCTAAAATAGAGAAAGAATGAATATTAGGATAAAATCTTTTATTTTTGTTTTGCTTAACTTCTGAGTTAAAAGATTTAGATATAGGAATTGAAGTCTGTCCTTTTTCAAAAGTTTTGACTCTAGTGATGAAATCTGAAGTTGACATAGATGATTTTTCTTTCAAAGAAGAATTCAGATCTTTGAATTTAGTTTTGAAATCAATATTTTCAGAAGAATTGCTATCATTTTCAGAATCATCATTTTTAGAATCTAAGCATTCATTAGATCTGAAAATATATTTTGAGTCATTTCTGAAGCAAATCTGTTTTGTTTAGAAATTTTATTTTTGCTATCTGAATTTGATGATAATTTCAATTTTTCTTCAGAATCATCAAAGAAATTTTTTGAAGATTCATCCATATTATTGAAAGATTCATTATCTGAAAATTCTTCATAATTTTCTTCAGAAATGTTGATTAATTTCTGAAGTAAATTGTTCAAAAATATTTTCAGATGCAACTTTAGAAATATTTGACTTTCTATTTTCTTCTTCAGAAATGGATTCAGAAATAATTTCAAAAGTAGTTTTAACTTTTTCTTCAAAAGTGAGTTCAGAAATATTTCGGAAATATTTTCAGAAGTAGTCTTAATTTCTTCAGATTGTGTTTCAGATTCATTAGTAAACAAAACTTCTGTTTTTACAAAAGGGATTCTTTCAGTCAAAGAATAATCTACAGGTTTACTTAATAGTCCTTTACTTTTTTCATTAAAAATTTTCATATGTGAAATATCATACAAATTTGATGGTGTTTTTTTTCAGAACTGGACTATCAGTGTATCCTAAACCTGTTTTTATATTATAAAGTTTTGAATTCTTAGTCTGACTTGTCAAAATATTTAAGGTTTGCTCAGTTTTACCCCTTTTGAAATTAAGATCTTCTAATTCCTTAACCTTTCTATATAACTCAAGTCTCTCTTGATTCAAAAAATTCATTTTAACATTCAGAACTTTTGTTTCAGATTTAGCATTTATAATTTCCTTTTGCATATTGTCCATTTTTTCTAAGGATTCACTTGTACAAAAATGCCTTTTTGTGACGGTTTTGAAAAAACAGGTTTGTAACGATTTGATAAAAACTGTTGCAAAAAGTCAAAAAATAAGTTAAAGAATTGTTTTTGTAACAGTGTTTATAAAAACGCGTTACTATTACCAAACACCTAGAAACATAAAACAACAGTTTAAATAAAAACATTGATAAAAGGTCCTCTAAAGTAACGACTTAGGATGGTTTTGAAAAATCGTTGCTTTCTGGACGGTTTTCAAAAACCATCACCATATAAGACCCTTTAGTAACGTTTTTTTTTCTGAACCGTTTCTTTATGTTGTAACTGTTTTTTAAAATCGTTACTAAAACTAAAGTATACATAGCAACGTTTATTTGAAAACCATTTCCAAAAGTCATCAAACTCTATGACAACGATTTTGCCAAATTTGCATCACCAAAACGTAGTGTATAGCAAGGGTTTTTATAGATTTACATCACCATATGTCATGCTTTGGTAATGGTATTAAAACATTTACATCACCATAACTCAAGCTGCATTGACAGTTATGAATAATTTACGTCACCATTTGGCATGTTATGGTGACGGTTTTCAACACCTTACCATATATCATTCTACGATAACCATTGTGAAAAATAAATGTCACCATATATCATGTTATGTTGACGGCTTTAAAAATTTACATGTCACAACCGTGACGGTTTTGTATAATAATTGTCATAAAATATCATTTTATGATGACGGTTCGAATAATAAACGTAAACGTAAGTCATGCTACGATGACAATTTTTATGATAAACAAGACCATATGTAATGTTATGGTGATGATTTTAAATAATAAACGACATCATAGTTCATGCTACGGTGATGGTTTTGAACAATAAACGTCATTGTACGTTATGTTATGATGACAGTTATGAAAGATAATCGTCAAGGTACCTCATGCTATGGTGACCATTTTGAAAAATAAATGTCAACTCTTATCATGTAGCAGTGACTGTTTCAAAAAAATCAAGTCACCATATGTCATGGTACGTGACGGTTTAGAAAAAGAAAATGCCACCGTACGTCATGCTATGGTGACGGTTTTGAAAATAAACGTTATTGTACGTTATTCTACGATGGCGGTTTTTAAATAAAAAAGTCACCTTATGTCATGTTGTGGCGACGTTTTCAAATAATAAACATCGATGTATGTCATGTCAAGGTGATGGTTCTAAATAATGAACGTCAAAATATGTTATCCTATGGTGATGGTTTTGAAAAATAAACGTCACCTTATGTCATGCTACAGTGACGGTTTTGAAATCTAAATATTACTGTATCTTAAAAAGGTAACGGTGTTGAATGATAAAAGTCACAATATGTAATGTTACGGTGATAATTTTGAAGGATGTACGTCACCGTATGTCATTTAAAGGGACTGTTTTGATAAGGTTACGCCACAGTATATGATGATGTAGTGGCGGTTTTGATAAATTTATCTCACCGTATGTCATGTTACAGTGATGTTTCTGAGTAATAAACGTCACTATATGGTATGCTAAGTTGACAATTTTGAATGAGAAATTTCACTATATGCCATATTACGGCGATGGTTTGAAAAATAATCATCACTAGTTGTCATGTTATAGTGATGGTCTAGTCTAGTGTGGTCTGGTCTAGTCCGGCCCGCCAAAAAGCCCTGGTTTTCACCAAGTCCGGATAAATCTCGTCATCAGATCAGTTCAACTCAAATATTTTAATCTCGTCCTCAGATCATGGACAAATGGTATTTACCCATCGAATAAAAAAGGTTCAATCTAGGATTGTTCTGGGCCGGTATGCGTATTAGTCTGAGTTTTTTTGCTATCTTCAATAAAATTGCAATATTCACTTTTTGTGATATTCACAATTATTTGCTAAAATATTAATGATTACAATGTTAACATTTTAAATGTATGTTATTAGACACCTAACTTTTTTTTTCTAATCCGATAAATAATCCAAATTTATGCAGAAGAGACATAATAATCTATGCATGTTTATGGACTAAATAACAAATTTACGCTTTTAGGTTTATTGCTACTAAACTTCCTTTAACATAAAAAACGAATTAATTTTTTTTAACTATAAAAGACAAAGGTTTTTGATATTACGTATAAAAAGCAATGCATGACATACAAAGTACAAGTATTTTTTGAAAATTTTGGCAACATAACTGTTATTAATTAAACATTTCCAAAACCTGTAAAATGGCAAAAAAAACACCAACCACATGAAAAAGGACAACCATCAACCATGGCACACATTGACTCAAGAACCTCATAACAAGTAATGTCTATCTAATTGTCTCTAAGTTGAATCACTCAAGAGAAGTATGTGATGAATCTTAACTAATAGCATTGTTTGTTGGAAAAATGGTTGAACAAAGTCTATATATATTATGTGATTCCTCTAGAGAACCCAAATGAGTTTTGTAATCTCTGCAAGTTTGGATGTGTAGTAGTGTCACTATTATCATCATTCCATAAAATCACAAGTTAGCTTCCAGCCATAATGTCCACCATCCTGAAAGATGTAAACCAAAAAAACATTGGACTTGTTAGAATATCTTGCTTAATTTAATGAAATTGATTTTTAACAAATGCTCATCCACCACATCTTTTGTCCCTCAAGGTTTTTATATTTTTCAAATGCAAGACACAAAATGCAACTAAAGGGTCGTTTACCAAATGTTTATCCGGTTATTATTTACCAAGTCATATCAACTTATTGATAAACATGACAATGGCAAAAAAATATTAGCCGGTAAGAGCAACGGTAAGGACCAATAGTCTTACCCGATAGGTGAAATCGACAACTCGATCTTACCGGGTAAGAGTGATGGCAAGGACCAAAAATGAAATGGCATTTTTAGTTTTCATTTATAGATGGAAGGTGCTAATGATAATCAAGAGGCTGTAAGTTTAAATCACATTTCTGGTTACCCAATGAATTAACAGAGGTATGTATGGCAGTTAGTATATTAGATTATATGTGACATTCACATTTGCTATCCTATTAATAAATTCAGGGGATAAAATACAGACCTGAGGTGTTCCTTCTACACGATTCCATTTCCTGACACAACTGATTATCCTGTAATAACATTACCCTTTAGAGTTAACTTACGAATCATGTAGTGCTAATATTTCCACAATGAAACTTATTATACAGTACTAGAAACTTGCCTATGAGATGTGTCGTTCATGTAAAATATAGGGGGTATGTGTCAAGGCAAACTACATGAAATTGATTGTTGTCCCTGCAAGCTAGACGTGAGAAAGATGGGATCATTAAAGCTCCTGTTGCTCCAACTCTTTCTTTGTTGTCTCTACATCATTAAACCTCTTCAATGTGTCATGGTTTCGATGATCTGTAAGAGCTTTTTGAAATGTATCAATTGCAGGTTCATAATCTTTGAAGGTTTTGCCATTTTAACCAATTTTCTTGTCATAGCCAAAGCAACCATCTTATAATCTAATCGAAGCTTTGTTCCTCTTTCAACATCTTTGTCGCAATTCTTTATACATTCATCATACTGAAAGCAATGGAGGTTGTCTGAGTTTACATCTCAATGAAATGGTTACAAATAGAATTTCAAGTTTAAATAGCAGAAATAAGTTGATAAAATGTAACAGTAGATAAACTCAAGCAATAAGAATAAAAAAACATACCTTCCCCGGAAATCAGTCACATGAGTCTTTAAGAAAAGAGTGTCATATGATAGCAAGCACATCCCATCCAAGTAGCCATAACGTCAAGGGGTTAAACTTAATAAAAGCAAGTTCTGTCTTGTGTGTGTATATGGAGCGAATTGAAAGAAAATGGAAGTTGAACACCAAGGTTGTCACTGCTGTTGTCCTCCTGCAATCGATACAAGGAGATTATTAAGAGTATTAGGTTCCATGATGACACACTTCATACAAGAAACCAACAAGTTACAAATATCAAGTTTGAAATACAAGGGTTTTTGGCCTTTCGATAGGCCAAATTGATACATACATGTTAGTTTGAGTCGATGTTTCTCCTGGTGACCACCGTAACAGTTGGTAATCCCTCTTCTCTACCCCCAAAATACTTGAGATCCATCAATTAAGAGAATATCAAACAGTTTGAGGCAACCGTCTCAATTATTTTTTTGAATAGTTTCATTAAAATTAATTACTTTCTTTTGAATATGAACTGATTAGTGTTACAACCCCTCATTCCAAAAATGAAGATCAAATAAAGTTGAAGAGCACAAAGGAACAAAAGAATATATGAAATTACCTCGAATCACTTCTCGTATAAGGAGCACATCAAAGATCGAGATAACCATAATCGTACAATGAAGAGAGAGCGAAAGACAAAGATTGAATCTGGAAAAGGGGGATCGGATAGGAATGGTTATTTATAAGACCAAATCTATGCAAGTAAAGATTCATTGAGCAAAAAGCATTTAATACGGCAATAAATACAAGAAAAAAGAAAAAAAACACTAAACTATGCATATTAATTAATAAATCAATTTACGAAAAGAGAAAGAAAAACTACTAACCATGGTTAGTTTACCTTTAAGCACTTAGCACCTTACAAATTAGGTAGAGTGGGTCAATTTGCTTTGCGTACAGTTATACCTCGACAGTCTATCCGAAAGTAATCATCTCGGGATTCCTTACCCAAATCAAGTGGATCTACACGTGGCAATATATTATCATTTTGAGGAAATATTGTTGTACTGAATTCCTCATCGACGTCAACATAAGCATCTCTATAATTGTTGGGAGGTGTCATAAAAACAATAAACTTTTTCTTATCAAGTTGGTCCTTCACATAAAATACTTGCCTAGCTTGTGAAGCTAAAATGAAAGGATCATCCTTATGTCCTAACCTATTAAGCTCAACCAGGGTGTATCCAAGACCATCCTTTTTGACCCCGTGTCTATTGTCAACCCAATAACAATTGAAGAGAGGAATTTTTCTTGTATGATAATCTAGAACCCATATCTCTTGTAGAACAACATAATAAAACGCTTGAGCATAACTTACACTATCTTTGTAGATGTGCATGTCGGCCGCCTCTACACTAACCCCACTATTCTGGTAAATTCTACCTTCACGGGATTTTGTGCGAAACAAGTATCCATTGATGTGGTATGCATCATATTTGATCACCTCGGTATATGGGCCCTGGGATATCCACTTCAAGGTCTCTACGATACTTTCTTTATTAACTGCCAACTCTCTCTCAACCTGAAATTCATTATATTAATTACAATTCACTTTTAAAAAATAGTGCAAAAATAACATTTTGTGAAAACTTTGTACTTGATTTCGTAACCATTTGCCAAACGTTTTACTGTGCTCTTTCTCCAGCCATGCTTGTCGCTGAGCAGGATGTTGCTCTTTCAGAAAGGTCATGTGTTGATTGAAAATAAATGATGAATGTCATGATACTTATGAAAAATATTAGAAAAATGAAAAGGTAAATGAATAAATAAAACTTACTCGATATAAGGCTCTACTTCAGATGTATTCTGCATAACATAGAAATGCGCTTTCGATAATAGTTCGGGACAAACTTTCATCAATTTAACAGCTGACATTGGTTTTCCCTCGTTAATAGAATAAGCATCTTCACCACTGTCAAATGGGTTATGCATGTCAGGTGGAATACCAATTGTCTTCATGCTTTTTCTGTACTCACCCAAACACTCAATGGTCTCCTCTGCAACATTCTCTTTGGCAATGCATCCTTCCGGTTTGTTTTTGTTTCGCACATGCCATTTAATAACCTTCATACACCTTTCGAATGGATACATCCATCGAAAGCATACAGGACCACATAATTTTACTTCCCTCGTAAGATGCACAGTTAAATGAACCATGATATCAAAAAATGATGGAGGAAAGTATTTCTCAAGCAAGCATAATGTCACATAGTTCTTCCCGCAATTTATCTAGCTCTTCTACATTGACTTCTTTGCTGGAAATTGATTTGAAAAAGAAACAAAATCTGATAATAGCATATCTCGTGGCTTTTGGCATAACTGATCGTATCGCCATTGGCAAAAACTGTTGCATCAACATGTGATAGTCATAATGATTTAAGTCCAATCAACTTGCGATCTTTTCGACTCACCAAGCTAGCAAAATTTCGACTCACCAACCCTTAACTCATATAATGTTTCACAAAACTTGTCTTTTTCCTCCTTGGTTAATGTGTAACATGCTGTAGGGAGTATTGTTTCATTGCCTTGTGTCTTAGGTTCCAACTCCGGTCTTAACCCAAAATGGACCAAGTCCATTCGAGCCTCCAATCCATCTTTTGTTTTCCCTGGCATGTGTAGCAATGTTCCGATAAGACTCTCGCATACATTCTTTTCGACGTGCATGAAGTCTATAGAATGTTGAACAGAATTGTAACGCCAATACCTAAGGCGTCGTTGCCATATGTTGAATTTCTTCCAATAAGTGGTTTTCTTGTTACCTTTATGTGACCTTGTCTTATTCTATTTATCTTTCCACCTCTTCCCATTGAAGCCTGCGAGAGTTCCGCTTTCGTATCCTTCACTCCTTTTCCCCATGAATTGTCTATGCATTTTACCTCCTCGTATATTTCTTCCCCACTCATAGGCATCGGGGCGATTTCTAACTCTTGTTTTCCATTGAACGCCTTCTTTTGCCTTCTAAATGGGTGATCATATGGTAGGTATCTTCTATGACCGGTGTAACTCTGTTTGCTTGAGAAGGGAAATCTAACACACTGAGTTTTTTCCCGACACACTACACAACCTTTATATCCACTGTAAGGACAACCACATAGTGTACCAAGAGCAGGGTAATCATTGATTGTCCATAAAACAACTGCACGTAGATTAAACATTTCCTGTGCATATGCATCATAGGTTTCAACTCTCGTCTCGAACAAGGACTGAAGATCATCAACCAAAGGTTCTAAAAAACATCGATGTCATTACAAGGCGTACCTGATATTAGTAATGACAACATGATGAACTTTCTTTTCATACACAACCACGGTGGAAGATTGTAAATCACGATTAAAACTAGCCATACACTATGATGTTTGTTTCCTCGGTTTACGTCAACTCCATCAGCCGAAATACCAAGCCGTAAATTTCTTGGATCATTAGCAATTTCAGGGAATTCATGATCTATTGCCCTCCATGCTTGTGAGTCTACCGGATGACGTAAAACACCGTCTTTTTTCCTGGTGGTCTCGTGCGATGTAAGATCTTTTTCTATGGTCTTTGTTTGAAACAAGCGTTTCATCCTGGGGATGATGGGAAAGTACCACAATACTTTCGTTGGAATACGCCTGTATAGTTTCCCCGTCTTGTCATCTACTTTCCATCTTGATTTGCCACAGATAGGACACACTTCGAGATGCTTGTACTCATTCCTATAAAGAACATAATCATTCATACATGCATGTATCTTTGTATACCCGGAACCCATGGCTTTCATTGTTTTCTTAGCTTCATATGTACTTTTCATCATTTCATTACCTTCAGGGAGCATTTTGTTTAACAAAACTAGTAATTCATTAAAGAACTTGTCAGATACACCGTATTTACTCTTCAAGTTGAACAATTCAACCATTGCAGACAACTTGGTAAAGTTGGGACACCCGTTGTATAGTGGCTTTTCAGCATCTTCAAGAAGCTCTTGAAACTTCTCATGGTCCTCTATGAAATTCTCTTCTGTAGATTGAACCATTTCTATGGTTTCTGTAGCATCTGTTGGAATATCTATTTCTATGGTTTCTGGTGCATCTGGTACAAAATGAACAAATTCTTCATTGCACATACCATCATTGACATTGATTTGTCCACCTCTTGGAGGCTCGTCTTTTTCCCCATGCTTAGTCCACTTGATGTAGTTTTGATCGATTCCTTTGCTAAATAGGTGATCATCTACCTCTTCCACATCAAGGGAGATGTGGTTTAAACAAAACACACATGGACATAGAATTTTAATTTTTTCACGTGTGTTTAGTGGGTCCATGTTCCTCAAAATCTTCACTTGGTGGACAGCATAATTCAAAAATGCCTTAACTCCATCTATATATGGCTTTTTGGTTCTATTTGTACACATCCAAGATTTATCCATTTTGTTCTATGGGTAGATTTAAAAGACAAAGAAAAACATTCCCAAAAATTAATTAGTATTATAACCATATACATTGACAACCCAACTAAAAGAATAAATCTTTTTAAAAGTTAGTTAATAAAATTTATGTTTTACATTAGCACGTGACGGTAAGTATGTATGTGTCTGTTAATAACTCACATGTTTACATATTGAAGGAACTAAAAATGTAAGAACGAATGACATACCAATTACAAAGTAAACTATGCTCTTCATCATAATTGCTTATAAAGTTAAGTTGTTTATATGGGCCCTTAAATAGGTAAGCAAACATACAAGTGGCTCACAAAACAAGGTTTAGAATCTATCTAATTTGGGTGAATCCAATGCCATTAATACCATATGTGTAAATTTGAAGTAAAATACAAGTCAATGGTAGTTCATTTGCACGTGTATGAAAATAGATGGTAGGAAAAGGAATGAATATGAAGATGAACAAACTCTAAATTGGGTGAATCCTATGATTAATACCATAAGAGGCAGACCTACAACTTTCATTTAGGTCTGTATTCTTTCATTTAGGTCTGTATACAGTAAGTGGGAAACTAGGAGGCTGTTTCGATTGTTGAATTTCACTCGACACAGCTGGTCAAAGAGGGACTGGGACTGAGCTGACTAACTGTAAGCTTCGTCAGGTGAGAGGCAACAGGTATGAGGCCCGAGGCAGGACTGAAACAGTCCAGAAACTGCACCGCATTAAGCCGGTTGACCCACTACAACTGATTTATTAAGCTAAGTTATGCATCACAGCAGCTATCTGAGCGTGATCGAGGGACTATTAAGCTCTGCGAGAGGAAGAAGCAGCGGGGGAGCCAGTAGTTTATTGCTTGTAAACTATCGGAATTGATCGTGGTGTTGCTTGTAGTTCGATGGGGCTGTTTAGATGCTGCAGGGGCTGTTTGGATGCTGCAGGGGCTGTTTCGCTGCTGCAGGGACTGTTTGGATGGGTGTGTGAGACTGTAGGGGCTGTTTGGCTGGCTGTGTGATGCCACAAGGGCTATTTGGCTGGCTGTGTGACACCCACAAGGGCTGTTTGGATGGCTGTGTGTTGCTGCAGGATTCTGGACAACCCGGTTTCGAGGTCTGTTGGCAGAAAATTATGGCTACTAAGCCCAATAAGCCATATACAAACAAAGGTATAGAAGATAAGTGAGGGCTGTCTGGAATATGTTAGTACCAATGGGCAGACCGTCTAAGTCATGGTCAATATAGATAAGCCATAAAACAAAAAGAAATGGTTGACCGATTAATCTATATTGGCTATTAAGCACAATAAGCCATAAACAAACAAGGGAATAAAGGGAAAAGTGAGGGATGTTTGGAATAAGTTAGTACCAATGGGGTGACCGATTAAGTCATGTTCAATATGATAAGCCATAAACATACAACAACAAATGACTGATTGATTAATCTATATTGGCTATTAAGCCCAATAAGCCATAAACAAACAGGCCCTAAGAGTAGTTGCAGAGTAAGTTAAAAAGATTGATTATGTGCCCTTATTTGTTTGTGTTTGCTTTAATTTTATCCATTCTTCTTTTTGTTTCTACTTTGTTTTAACACAATAAAGATGAATCATATAGCTCTCTGCATAAAGTTTCAGACCCAACTAACCATACCTTTAAGTTCTTTAGATTTAATCACCGTGGTTGAAACATAACTTGCACATAATCATCTTTTGATCACACTTATTCCATGACTCCACAAATGTACAAAGAAAATCATTAACATATACAATTAAATCACAAATGATCACCTGTCATATTTGGTGACCAAAGTCCAACAAGTTCTAATAGGATTTTTGGTCCAACAACACTTAAATTATTTCACGCCCCACGAATTCAATTGTAAAGTTATCTTAGGGACTTTATATTTTGCTTAAAACTATGCACATAAATGGAATATGATGAATATATCACGAGGTATGACTGTTGTTTCCCATTTTATTATTCAGACTTGAAATTCAAATGCAAATAAGTGGAATTGGAAAGGATAAAATATTGGTTGCATGAATTTAACTGAATTCGTATATCTGGATATGACCTTGAAGGTGGTGTTCGATAGGTCAAGCTTCTGACTTTATTAAATGGTTTCAACCGGGCAAAACCATAGTCAAGTGTAACCAATATAACCCAAAATACAAAAATTAAGATTACGTATTTTAAAATGATGCATTTCAAAAATTAAGATTATTCAAAGATCTTAATAGAAGAACTCGGCTTATGGTTTTTTCTATCTAGTGAAGAAGATTTAAACAATGTAAGAAAGATATCCACAACTGTCAGCAGCTTGAGCCCAGTAAGTAAAAAGATAGATTATAGTTTTGTGTTGCCATTCAAAAAAAAGTTCAATTGTAAAGTTACCATAGGGACTTATATATTTTGCTTAAAACTATGCACATAAATTGAATATGATGAATATATCACTAGGTATTGTTGTACCCATATTTATTATTCAGATTCGAAATTTGTTTAGGGGACGTTTAGAGTCTACTTGGGGGACGTTTAGAGTATGTTTGTGGGACGTTTAGAATCTGTTCAATGGCATGCCTTGTACCCATATGTTTGTAGTATTTCAAATGAATTATAGGATTTCAAATTCGGACAATCTAACAAACCAAACATAGGATTGGAATGGATTTGAAATCCAAATCCCCCCAAATATATTCCATTCCCGCGAACCAAACCGCACCTTAGAGTTTTTGGTATGATACAAAGGGTTGTAAATTGTTATAAATTTTGGACTTAGTTTGAGAAACTTGAACTAGGGGCATATTTTTTACCCCTCAAAATTCCATAATCAAGTGTAACCAATATAACCCAATATACAAAAATTAAGATTATTCACATATTTTAACATGATCCATATCAAAAATTAAGATTACTCAAATATGTTAATAAAAGAACGTGGCTTATACTCAACCGGGTTGTAAAAGATCAGAAAGTATAAATTAAACCTAAATACCCAATGTTGTAATGTAAAACCTACAAATAACACATTGTTTTGATTTGATTCTACCAGGGATTTACTTTCACCAAAAATAATCTAGATACCTAGAAGAAAAATGAAGCAAATTCCTCATGACACAAAAGATTTTGAACGTTAACACACCATCAGAAAGAAAAACGAAACCCTAACAAAAACAAAAACAGTATTTCGAACACAGAGGAGAAGACGAGAAATCGTACCTAAAAACAGTCGATTTCAAATTGGTTAGAGATAGATTGCACCTTCAATTTCTTTGTTGGTCGTCTTGTTTGCATAGAGTATGGAAGAGGAATCATTTGTAGTTTGTCTTTTTTTTTTTCCTTTGGCGGTAAAAGTTGGAGCCAGAATGAAAAGTGAAATCAAAACTTACTTATATGTAAACTTCCTTATTTTTATAATAACTTAATTATATAGATTTTTAAGGATTGATACTAAAATAGTTGGGTCGTTTATTTTGTTTTTAATAACTTTCTTCTATTAACTTTGTTCAATTATATAATAAAATTTTAAAGAATTCTTAATTGCTATTGATCATTTCTATATTTTCCTAGATTAGTTTTCAAAACTTTGGAAATATTGTCAGCTATCAATTGCCTCAAATGAAATTTAATGTTTTATGTTTCATATCGATAAGAATGGAAGTTATGGTGAGAAGCGAAAGAAAAGATATCCACCCTTGGATCAATCCTAATTACATGTTCGTTCAAAGGGGTATCCATTTTGTTTGGATATCATATATGGAACGAATTAGGGGTCGTTCATCAAATGGTTACTGGATAAATGTTTATCAACAAAGACACAATTGTCACTTACTTTATGTAGTAACATTTTTGTCCATCAAACCGAATTGACGGTTGACGTCTATAACACCCTTACTTAACGGGAAAAAGGCTCTCAAACCTTGTTTCTCTTCCTCAGGGTCTGTCCCATGGTTTTTGATGCCTCGTGTGAAACATAGAACGATAAAAGGATAAAACCAGATGCTTCATTATTTTCGATTCGGTTTTCCTTTTTCAATCTGAAATTAGCACAATAGAGCAAAAAACAAGTGGCAAATAAGACAATGAGACAATAAGTTATTATTTGTGCATCTTGCTCCATTTATGCTAATCGAGTGATGTGTTCATGTGCATTGCAAATTTCAAGTTCAAATTTCAATATGGAAACAATACTCATTATAAAAATGTGTTCATTTTCATTCGTATATTATATAAACGAACAATTTTTTTTTGCCACCATACATTTCACGAGCGATTTGCTCAAAAAGCTCCGTTCGTGTATAGCCATGAAATACTCTTTATCAAAAAGACTAAACCCCAGTAAGGTAATAAACCACACAACCGTATTTTTCACAACTTTATAATAATCAATTAGAATTTCATAATTATTTTTTTGCAAAAAAAATAAAAAATTCATAAATCATAATATTACGTACTCACATAACAACTTAACAAGTTCAATCAACAATAAAGATCGGCTTTTCCGGATTTTCATTTTCGATTTGTTGAATCTAGCTTTATGATTGTCAAACGACTGGAAATTATCGAATGGAAACGGAATGCCATGCCTTAAAATTCAGAACATCCTAACTTTGATAAACAATGGAAATCAACTTGAGTTGTTGGAATATTGGGCATTCACCGCTTCACAATACACATTCAATATTTATCACTACGAGGCCTTGGGTTTGTTTTTATCGTTAAAACTCAGTTGTCAAATTCTCAAATTATTAGACCTAAAACTAGTAGTAGATGATAACTTGATGCCCCCTTGGGCTATGATACCCTATGTGGTAGCACAGGTTGCACGTGGCCATGACCGATCTTGTCTCTCTTACCGAGTAATATTTTCGGTCTTTTTTATGTTTACTATGTAGAATGATTGAACTGATAAAAGCTTATCAAATTATCTGTTTAATAAACGACCCCTTAATTATACCAATGGTCCTAAATCCTAATTATAAAAAACTGTTTAGTGATTAGTAAAACAAAGTATAAAATCAAATTAAATGTTATAAATTATCTATAATTTTTGTATTTTGTAAATAACTAATATTTTATTAAAAATTATGATTCAAAACAAAAATCTCAATATTCCTAACAAAGACATTTATGTAGTACATATCAATTTATTTAAAATATTTAATATTATATTTATATTAAGTGAAAGTACATATGTATACATATATACTACGTATATTCAGCCATATTTATTAAATAAAAAGTGCTTTCTCCTATTTTTTCTACTCCAGACGTGCTTTTACCAATCTTCTTCGTCTCTCCACAATATTGACATAGAACCAAAGGCATCTCTTCAGAGAAATTCGTAATCGATAATGGTATGTTTCTATAAACTTGGGGCAAACGTATTCAAGCTTTGTGCAACCCTAATTAAAACCCTCGACCCTATTCTCCAACTTATATTGACGATTTCTTCTATTTTTCAACATACTTTGCTGTTCACTATTGTTCATATTATGGATGAACCAGTGTATTCAAATGGGGATGAATTAGAGTATGAGGATGAACTTTTGGAGGGTGAAAAAGACAAAGAAAATTATGAAGAACATGAATCTGGTGGCAGTTCTGAGGAAGAGCATGGTAATTCTATTCTCATTCATATCGTACACAAACATTCTTCTTTGAAATCCATATTTTTCTGTGTTTGCTGTTCATTGTTGCTATTTGACTGTAAATAGATTTATTTAACAATATATGATATTATCCTTTGAAGAGTATTGGTTTTTGGTGATGTTCACGTTTATTGAATTATGGGTTTCTAATCTGAAACTAAAATTTCAATGGTACAGATGCTCTAACGGTTTGCTTAGACATTTGGTTTAAATCAGATTTCATATATGGATAGAAGGAGGTTTATATGGGAAACATTTTTGAAGGTTCTCAATGCCTTTTTCTGTTTTTCTATGCCTACTGTTTTGGAGGGGGTTTTCAATATCCTTTTGGCTACAGATATGTTTGCTTAATTTTTGCTCTAAAACAGTATAATGTGTGTGTATTTTGCTTGGTTTTTGCTCGAGAACAGTATAATGCTTGTGTATTCTACTCTATTTCTACAAATGATTCAATTTTTTCTTTAAAACAAAAGCACTCTGTTCGATTTGTGCTTGAAAACAGTAGAATGCTTTGGTATACTGCTCGATCTCTATTCATAAGTAGTAGAATGCTTTGGTATGTATATGTGCATCAAATCTGTTTAAGTATACGTCTGTTTTCTTCTGAATTTGGGTTTAGTAAATAGCTTCTTTGTCTAGTAGAACCTTCGAATAGCTCTTTATAATCCCAAGAACAACTTCCAATTCTGAAGGAGATTTAGAAACCTATTAATACATTAATCATTAGTTTTATATACTTATATATATATACACATCTAGATACAAAATGCAATCCAACTTCAGAAGATAATATGATAAAACACTAAAATCATTTTACGCACCATAACCTTTCCCCCTACATCTCTTTTTCTCCCTTCATCTTCATAACTTGAAGCCTTATCAGGTTGTGATAAAGTCCAATAAAATCGATTTATCTCACACTTTTTTCCGTAAATCTACTGCCTCCTCAGCAGATTTGATTACCCCATCACGTCCTTTATTAAGTCGAAACGGCCTTGCCTCATAAACCTACACAAATATGAAAAAAGATTATAAAAGATATCACTTTATAAAATATTATAAAGTGTGCCACTTCCAAATCAGGTGACGAATTTTAATGTGATTACAAAAACTGCCATTTCGAATTGAATGTGATTACCAATTAAATAAATAGGAAATAAAACAAAACCCATTCATCCTTATGAAAATTTGGTTTATTCACGGGGTTTACGTGTTCTAATTGCATCCAAGCTATATCACGATCATAGTAGTCATCTGAAACGAAAGCATCAACCTTCTTGTGTAATTGGAATGCAAATAGGTTTGACAATATATGAAGATAAAAACGTTGTACCATTTTATCCATGTCAAGAGGGTACACATCGGCACCATGTAGTGCTTAGTTCTATTTTAGTGGCAGTAGGTTTTCAAGTATAGTTTTTACTTGATTTTTAGTTTAATTGTTATCTGTTTGTGCTTGATTATGTGTGTGTGGGAATCGGAATACATTAAATTCAAATGATATACCGCATTGGTAAATATTAAAAAACAATTATAGATTCATCATTTACTTCAAATATGACTAATGGTGATAGTTCTAACAAAGTCCAATGGAAATCAACTTGTTTGAGATTCATTACATTACTACCTAAGACTAATGATGATAATTCAAAGCATGACCTCTCAACCCCAACTTAACTTGGTCTCAAAGCTACAAATAAGGAGGAAAAAAACTCATTTTAGACCACATATAGAGTTTCTAGATGCTGTCTTCATTGTTCTTCTTTATTACTTATTTGTTGTTTCCATGTATATTAGGGCATGTCCCCCCTCTCACACACCAACCATTTTCCATTTGTTTTATGGTATACATAACTTCTTTTTTTGCAAGTATAATATTTTTCACTTGGTGTTTATGGTATTGTGTTGAAGATACTGGCATCGTGGGGAATGAACAAGAACAAACAATGGAAATCCCACAAGACGTCAGATTAGGAGAGTCATCGAGTAAAAGTAAACGGGTTAGAGGTAAGACACGGTGTGTCAAACTACATAAAGATTATGAGGATTCCAAAGGGGTGAAACGCATGATAGAATTTGATAACATGGGTAACTTTACCAGGAAGTATAAATCAGAAATTTCTAGCTTTATGGGTAGCTTAGTCCGGAAAGAGGTTGGGATTACGGAATTGCGGTGGAAGAAAGTTTCCAAACAAGTGAAAGATATGATGTGGGAGAAAGTAACGGTATATTCTACTTGTTTATTTATTCAATGTAAATATTATCTTCACTGTGTATTTGTCTTTTAATTATTTGTAACTAGCATATGATTTGACATTATGGTAGCAATTTTATGAAATCGACGCGGGGATGAAAAAACGGACGATGCACCATCTTGCTGATGCCTTGCGCAATTTTCGATCCAAACTATACAAACATTTTATAATGCCGAACATAGGTAAACCTTCAAAATTGAAAATTGTGCCAAAACAATACGACAACATGGAGCAGAATGATTGGGACAAATTTGTTAAACACAGACTGTCAGATCGATTCAAGGTTATACAATGTGCAACTAATGATATATTCATCGTCATTTTCTACTTATTTCTTATCCTGCAATATTTATTTCATTTTTTCTCATTTTAAGGACGTATCCGAGTCAGCTAAAACATCACGGGCAAAACACAAGTACCCACATCGATTGGGACGATCTGGGTACGCGGGACTTATAGAAAAAATAGTAATGATCTTTTTAAATTGTTAAATTCATTATCATTTCGCTTTGGCTTATAAGCCAAGATCCAAGACTGATGTTTTAACACCAATATGCGTATTTGATTACTACTAGGTAAAAAATAAAGAAATCCTTGAAGACGAAGTTCCATTGCGGTCTTTGATGTGGTGCAAGGCACGACAAACAAAGGATGGAGGTTATGAAAATGACGAGCTCAATGACAAGACAAATGAAATTGTAAGAATCCATAATTTATTGGAATGAATTTCTCTTTCTACCAGTTTATCATTGATATATGTTGTGCACAGGTCAACCATGAAAATAAGATTCAGGATGGATCCCTAAAGCTTGAACCCGGCACAGATGCTCTTACACTTGTGTTGGGCGAAGAGCATTCTGGGCATGTAAGAGGGGTTGGCAAGGGAGTGACTCCAACACGCTACTGGAACATTCCTCGACGCAAAGGATCGTCAGAAATTGCACTCTAAAAAGACAACTGGACGAAGAAAAACTAGAGAATGCTGAAAAAGTTGGGGGTTTGCAGAAACAACTCCAAGATCAAGACCAGAAGCTCAAACATCAAGATCATGTTATAAAAGAACAAGGTGAGGTAATGAAAGGTATATTATCTCACCTGTCCACTAAAGGAATCGGATTACCAGATTTGAAAACTCCATTAAACATGAGTTTCGATGGACAAGTAAGTAAATTGATTAGAAAGTATGTTTTCGATAGATTTAATTTAAGTTTTTAGTAAACTGTCATGCAATATTTAATATTTGTATAAACATTTTCCAGCAATCTTTAACAATTGGTCTCCCAGCTTCACTCGAAACGCCTGCAACAAGCAACCACTTTGATAGATCTGCTCATCATGACACTATTGCTAAATCGTCAAAGAGACCTCAACAATGTTTAGAGGTAGATTATATACCGGTAGCTGGGAAGGACGCTCCTGCTGCTATAAAATCACAACAATCTAAGACTACACCATCTCACGTGTCGACAAATGAAGGCCTAGTGGTGTGTTATTTGAATGTATTATAATTTTTTTACCGTTAAACTTTTTGATGTTCACACGAAATATATTTTTTGCAAAATACAAAATGCAAACTGGCAAATCCAGATGTAAGAAACATTGTTGCACACAGGACTATATTCCATTCATCTTCACAACAGAGCGTTCATGGAGTTCCACTTCGGGCTGATTGCTACAGTCTCTCAATTGACAAGGTAACAAAAGCAGCTGCATTTTTACCCATCCAATCAGGTGAGCATAAGACTGTAGAAGAAGCTTATTGTAGTTACGTTGCTTGGCCAAAAAGCCTTGTGATCCCAGACTCAAAGGTCAGCTACTTGTTTAATTTAGCTCTTATTTTGTTTTAATGGAAAATCTTGCATGTCTTAATTTATACAACCATGGGTATCAAGATTTTAACTATTTGATTACCATTATATGTTATACAACTTATTAGTTGGTAAGTCATTGCAAAGGTTTAACCCTTTAGAATGACCACTATCCCAAAAACCTAATTACCATTATATTTGATAAAACTTACATATTGGTTCAACTTGTAATTTTTTTTTAGGTACCGCAAACAACTCCTGATGAGCATAAAGAGAAGCAAAATAAGAAGACAAAAAAGAACTACACAACTATCGATAAGCTAAAGACGCCAAAGCATACAAGGAGTACATTTAACAAGAAAAATGTTGATTTAGGTGATGCATAAGATTATTATAGGTGTTTAGAAACAAACTTGAATTTGTTATTATTTGTCTTTGGATACATTATTCATTATAATTATCATTATTAGTTTAATGGTTTTTATATATTGATGATAATTTTGAACATCTTTTAGTTTTTATATATTGATGATAATTTTCGCAAAAGGTAGTCTATGACAATGGATTCTACAAATAAACGTTACGGTATATTATGCTATGGTGACCTTTTTGAATAATAAAGGTCACCGTACATCGTATGACAGTAACACTTTTCAATAATAAACGTCATTGTACATCAAGTTTCGGTAACTGTTTAAAAAAAATAAACGTCATCTTTTGTTATGTTTAGTGATGCTTTTAAAAAAATAAATGTTATCGTATGTTATGTTACGGTGACAGGTTTGACAAATACACGTTACCGTATACATACGGTGACAATTTTTAAAAAGTATGTCCCTATATGTCATTTTACGACGACGGTTTTTGAAAATTAATGTCAATGTACGTCATGCTACGGTGACAATTTTGAAAAATATATGTCATAGTACATCATGCTATAGTGATAATTTTAAATAATAAAGGTCACCGTGTGTCATGATATGTTAACGATTTTGGAAAATAAATGTCACCATATGTAAATTTACAGTAACGATTTTTGACAAATAAACATCACCCTATGTCAATTTACAGTAACGGTTTTGACAAATAAACATCACCATACGTCAATTTACAGTAACGGTTTTGACAAATAAACATCACCATACGTTACATAACAGTGATGACTTTTTAAAAATTAAATGTCACTATAGGTCATACTATGGTGACAATTTTAAAAAATATACGTCACTTAATGTCACTATATAGTGACGATTTTGAAAAATAATCTCACCATATGTAGTGCTATGATGAAGGTTTTGATAAATAGATGTCATTGTATATCACTCTACAGTGACGGTTTTGACTAACAGATGTCATTATATGTCAGTCTACGGTGATAACTTTAAAAAATAAACGTCATAGTATGTCGTGGTATGGTGACACATTTGACAAGTAAATGTCACAATATGTCGTGGTACGCAGACAATTTTGTTTTCAAAACTGTCACCGTATGGATGACTATGGTGACATTTTTGAAAAGTAAACGTCACCACACATCCTACTACAGTAACATATTTGAAAATTAAACGTAACCGCACGTCCTACTACAACGACGGGTTTGAAAAATAAACGTCACCGTGTTTCATGCTATGGTAATGGTTCGAATAAATAAATGTCATGTTATGCTATTGTGATGATTTTAAATATTAAATGTTACCGTATATCATGTTACGGTGACGATTTTGAAAAATGAACGTCACCTGATGCGGTGCTACAGTGATGTTTTTGAAATGTAAACGTCAACGTAGGTCATGCTATAGTGACGATTTTAAAAATACACGTCATTGTACGTCAGGTTATAGTCACGGTTTTTGAACAAAAACGTCAAAGTATGTCATGTTATGGTGACTATTTCGAGAAATAAACATCACCGTACGTTATGCAACGATGATGTTTTTGAATAAATGAAGGTCGTTGTATGTCATGTTATTGTCACATTTTTTAAAACTAAACGTCACTATATATCATGTTACAGTGACGGTTTTTTCATACAAACGTCAAAGCATGTCATGGTACGATGATGATTTTAATAAAATAGTGTCGACAAGTTGAATTCTACATTGATTTGGTTCTGGGAGCTGCGTCTGTGGTGAAATCACCTTATCGAACGGCACCATCGGAAATGCAGGAACTGTCAGAACAACTTAAGGAGTTACTCAATAATGGATTCATCAGACCCAGCTCTTCACCTTTGGGAGCTCCAGTTTTGTTTGTTAAAAAGAAGGATGGATCTTTCTGAATGTGTATCGATTATAGGGAACTCAATAAGTTGACTATCAAGAACCGATACCCCCTTCCTCGAATAGATGACTTATTCGATCAACTTCAAGGGGCAACGTATTTCTCAAAGATCGATCTTCGATAGGGATATCATCAGATGAGAGTTCGTGAAGAAGATATTCCTAAGACAGCGTTTAGAACTCGTTATGGTCATTACGAGTTCCTAGTTATGCCTTTCGGGCTAACAAACGCACCGGCAGTCTTCATGGATTTAGTGAATAGAGTATGTCGACCGTACCTAGACAAGTTCGTGATCGTGTTTATAGATGATATACTCATTTATTCTCGATACAAGAAGGAGCATGAGCAACATTTTAAGTTGATACTAGTATTGCTCAGAAACGAAAAGTTGTATGCCAAATTCTCCAAATGCGAATTCTGGATTCACGAAGTACATTTCCTTGGCCACGTAGTAAATGAAAAAGGGATACATATTGATCCAGCTAAGATCGAGCCCATTAAGAAATGGGATGCCCCGAAGACACCAACTGAGATCCGCCAATTTCTGGGATTGGCAGGTTACTATTGGCGATTTATCGAAATTTTTTCCAAGATCGCACAACCGCTAACGACTCTAACCCAAAAAAAATAGGAAGTTTATTTGGGAAGAAAAACAAGAGGAAGCATTCCAGACTCTCAAACATAAGTTATGCAACGCACCTATTTTGGCTTTGCCACAAGGAGTGGATAATTTTGTAGTCTACTGTGATGCCTCACATCAAGGGATGGGATGTGTACTAATGCAAAAAGATAAAGTCATTGCATATGCGTCGAGGCAACTTAATGTTCACGAATAGAATTTCACCACCCATGATTTGGAGATAGGAGCGGTGGTGTTCACACTCAAAATATGGAGCCACACGTTTTACGTCACGATTTTGGCAGTCTATTCAAAAGGCATTGGGTACACGTTTGGATTATAGCACTGCATATCATCCTCAAACAGATGGACAGTCAGAAAGAACTATCCAAACGCTAGAGGATATGTTACGGGCATGTGCAATAGATTTCGGTGGGAGTTGGGATACCCACCTGCCACTCGTTGAATTCTCCTACAATTACAGCTATCACACAAGCATACAATGTGCACCGTACGAAGCTCTATACGGACGTAGATGTAGATCGCCGCTTAGCTGGGTAGAAATTCGTGATAGACAATTGACTACGCCCGACATTATTCAAGAAACCACTGACAAAATCTCAACCATCAAAGAAAGACTTAAGACAGCAAGAGATCGTCAGAAGAATTATGCAGATAATCGGAGAAAGCCGTTGGAGTTTCTAGTAGGAGATAAAGTACTTCTAAAAGTGTCGCCATGGAAAGGACTGGTACGTTTTAGGAAGAAAGGCTAACTGGGTCCCAAATACATTGTTCCATTCGAAATACTCGAAAGAATTGGACCGGTGACGTACAAATTGAAGTTACCACAGAATTTAAGCGCCATCCACGACACGTTCCATGAGTTGAATCTGAAGAAATGCTTAATGGATGAAACATTGGTTTTACTCCAGGACGACGTTCAGATTAACGATCGGTTACACTTCGTCGAAGAACCAATCGAAATACTAGACAGTGAAGTTAAACGGTTGAGGCGCAGTAAAATCCCTATTGTCAGAGTTCACTGGAATGCAAAGCATGGCCCAGAGTATACTCCGCATTTGTTTGCAAAGAAGTCCATTGACAGTAGCAGTCATTAAATTTCGGGACGAAATTTCTTTAACTGGGGGAGACTGTGACAATTGTCAAATTTGAACCTCCAGGTTAGGTCTAAGAAATGAGGATTAGTATAAGAAATTCTTTTGTTTTCTTTAGGTTTATCCTCAGAATTTGAGTTAACTTTCTTAACTTCAGAGAGAGAATTTGAAGATTGTCCTTGTTCAAAATTTTTAACTCTGGTGTTAAAGTCAGAAGATGTTACTGATGTTGGTGTAGTAATCAATGAATTGTTTGTATTAGCAGGAGAAAAATCTGAATTCTGATATTCTGGTTTTAAAAATACAGGACCAAACATTTCTGAAGGTATCTTTGAAACTTCAGATTTTAATTTTTCTCCTTCAGTCATACATGATTGAGATTTATAAACCAAATAGCCATTTTTATCAATGACTTGCACCATATGATCATCATCATCTTCTGAATCAGAAGCATTTATTAGATCTGAAAATTTATTTTGAGTCATACTTGTTGCAAAAATATTTGAAATTTTTTGTTGTTGTAGACTCATTATCAGAATTATCAAAAAATATATTGGGATTCTCATCAACATCTTCTAAAGATTCAATATCTGAGAATTCATCATATTTTTCTTCATGTTCTGATTTATTATCAGAAGTATCTTCTGAAATGACTTCAGAATTGAATTCAGAAGTTATTACAGAAGTAACTTCAGAAACAATTTCAGACTTAACAATTACTTCTGATTTTTCTTCAGAAATAATATTTGTTTCAGAAGATTTACAAATATTTGAAATTATATTCATTTCTTCTGTTTCAGAGATTATTTCTGGTTCACCAGTTTTAAGAGATGTTTCTTCTGAAAACAAAGTCTCTGATTTTACAAAAGGAATTCTTTCAGGCAAAGAATAGTTTACAGGTTTGGAAATGACATCTGTATTTGATTCATTGAAATTTTCATTTTAGAATAATCATACAAGTTTGCAGGTGCCTTCTTTAATATTTGACTGTCAGTATATCCTAAACCTGCTTTTATATTGTAAAATTTTGAGTTCTGAGCCTGACTAGTTAAAATATTCAGAGTTTATTCAGATTGTCCTCTTTTAAAATTTAAATCTTCTAATTCCTTAATCTTTTTATAAAGATCAAGTCTCTCTTGATTCAGAAAATTCATCTTATCAATTAGAATTTCCTTTTCAGATTTTTCATTAATAACTTCTTTTTGTAAACTATCCATTTTTTCTTTTAAAACTATTTTTTCTTCAGAAACTTTTTCAAGAATCTGTTCAGCTGCTTGACAATTTTCTTTATATATTTGACTTTCAGCTCTGAATTGATTGACCAAAATTCTTTCACCTTTAATTATGTTTCTAAGTGTTTCAAATTCAGAAAACATGTTTTTCATTTCTGAATCTTTAGTATTAATTTCAGAATTATGTTCAGAAATTTGTTCAGAAGAGAGATTTATTTCAGTATTTAATTCAGAAGATGAAGAAGATACCTCAGTGTCTTGTTTGTCCTTTTCTGGATCCATTTGACACATGTAGCAATTGGTTGCATAGTGAGCAACTTCTTCATCATCATCTCCATCACTCCAGTTTAACCAATCCTCTTCATACTTGGTCACTAGAGCAAGATTAAGCTCCTTTTTCTTTGCTAACAGATGTTTCTTATCATAATAGCCTAAATTCTTGACTTTTGGCATCTTGCATTGTCTTGCATAATGTCCAGGCTTTCCACAGTTGAAGCACCTTGCTGGTTCAGATGTTTCAGATTGACCAGCCTCTTGACCTTTCTTAGATCCAATGTCAGATCTAGGTTTATTCTGATATTTTTGATTGTATCTTTGTTTGAATTGCCTTGTCATGAAAGCAATATTATCAGAAATTCTTTTAAGCTCCTCATCTGATTCATCCCCATCACAAACAGTTGTCTCTGGGATCTCACAAACTTTCTTGGCAACAATGGTCAAAGAATTATTGTAGTTCTTGCTCAGAAGGGAAACTGTTTCATGTGCCTTCTTTTGTTCATGTTGCCTAACTTTGATTTTGTCTTCTTGTTGGAACAAGAAACCATAAACATCATGAACAGTTTTTCTAGATAAGTTCCTTGTTACCATATTATCTGAAAAACTTGACCGTTCATTTCCCAGATTGTTTAGAAATTTGTTATTTATCTCAGAATTTGATTTCTGAACACCATTTCTTCTTAGATCATTCAGAATGTTATTGAATCTATGATATGTATCAGTGATAGATTCATTTTCTTTGTATCTGAAATTTTCATATGTTCCTACACATATATTTAATCTCTGTGCTTGAGCCTTTGTGCTTCCTTGCATCTGGGCTTCTACTTCATCCCACATGGCTTTTGCTGAAGTTAAACTATCAACCCTATTGAATATCTCATTAGGAATTGCCATGGTGAGTAAAGTCAATGCTCTCTTATCAACTTTCATTTGAGCCTTTTCAGCTGGATTGTACATTCCAAGATTCTTCTTGATTCTTGATGCAGGGATTTCAGGGGTGGATTCAGTTCTGGGAACAGCTGGAATCTCAACAAATACCTCTAGTGGGCCATTTGTGATAGATTGCATTAAGGCTTCATCTATGTTATCCAAGAATTGAATCATCCTGATTCTCCATTGATGATATTCTCCCAAGAAGAGAGTTGGTGGTTTCGTTTCAGATCCAATTGAGACTATTTCCTTAGACATCTTTGATTGTTAGAAGATCGAGAATTGACCAGAGTTGAATTTGAATTTTGTAGATCAAGAACACCAAGAACTGTCAGATCTGACAAGTTCTTTCACAAATCTTCAAGAACAGATGAATTGGCTCTGATACCAATTGTTAGAACCCAAACAATCAAGATATCAATATATGAAAAGACTTTGACAGGAATGATGATAGCCAAATGTAATATGTATTGATTGAATGTACAGTATTACAGAATATGTCTTTACAAGGCTAATGAAAAAAATTAGTTCTAACTATCTAACTAACTATCTATTTATACATGAAATAGAAGGACTAAAGTAACAGTACATTCATAACAGACAAGTTCAGAACAGGTTCTGAACTCCTTCAGATCTTCTTCAGAAGTGTCTTCAGAACTTCTTCAAAACCCAGTCTCTTTTGAAGCTATCTTTATATCTCTATCAATAGAAACTCAAATCTGCTCATTTTTCAAATTGGTGATCATATTATGTTTAGAAACATAAATAATCAAATTCTTGAGCTCGAATCAGATTAGAACATAGTAAATCATTGAGAATCTCCATAAATGATCAAAACCAGTTCGTGTAAGAGAATTCTCAAAAACTTTCCAGATCTGATTGAATACGCTCAAATTAATCCAAAATTTTGAATAATAATTGATCCATACTTATAGTCTAAGATAATGGAAGCAATTTAAACATGAGATACTGTCACAATCGGATCAAATCACCAAAAATTGAGACCGAAAACACTGTTCTTCGAGAAAAAAAACCCACTGTTCATAAAATAATCATCAATTACTTTGAATCTGTTGTGTAGAAGGATCGACTAATCAAAAGCTTGATTAGAAGGCTCTGATACCACTTGTTGGAATAATACACATACAGATTTGGGTAGAGGAAGAGATGAATCAAGCCAAACTCATATTATTGATTGGAGAATTGCAATTACACCAAGAACATTGTGGAAAACACACACACGAAATTAGGAGTCGACTCTCATAACCTTTCCTCTCAACCCTAAGACTCCTTATATATGGCCCATTACATTCAAAGCCCAAGCCCAAGCCCAAGTCCAATTACAATTACAATTAAATGGACTACAATTAATTATGCTAACTTTATAAAACGTTCTATCTAATTGGGGCTAATTAGATCTAACAGGACTTATAAGTATTCTGTTGGTAACCATTGGACTTATAGTAATCATTTGAGTACTTTGCCTTGATAGGAAAGCGCCAGGCCGGTAAACGAGCGTCTCGGGTATCTAAATTGAAGCTTTTACTATAATGTTAGTATTCACAGCCCCACTTTTAAAGTATTTTATACCTTTTGGGGTGAAAAGCATGATTAAATGTAATATTTGAGCTATTTGCATTACCAAATGTGAAACATTATGAAATTGTTGTTATGGGCACTAAGGCATGTACACTAATAGATTGTGTTGAGTAAAATGTTTCATAAAAGTTTGTACACTACTATTAACTCAAGTGAGGAGCCGAGGGTATTTGTGAATAGCGCTATTGGACGGACAATCCCATCTAAAAACCGACAAGTAGGGGTACGGATAGCAATCCCACCTAAAAACTACTGGTAGGGATGTACTATACTTAAATTAAAGGTTCTACATATGTGGGGTTTTAGTCCACCGCTAGGGTAAAATTAAAAAGAGTTTTGTGGTCGAAAGGTTTAGTGGTGACTCATTACTTACTATTAATTAGGATACAAAATGGCTTGAACATCTTAAGATTTAAAGATTTACCAAGTGCCATAAAAGTTATTTTGCTCAATTTTATTTATGCAAAAGATGTTTATAATATTGAAAACCTGTGAACTGACCAACTCTTTGTAGTTGACCTTGTTTTATTCATGCTTTTTAGGGGTAAGAAAGATGAACTGAAATGCTTATTAATTGGTCGCGTCAACACCAATCATGTTTTACAATTTAAGTCGTTTTGTTTGAACACCTGTTTCCTTTTATTTTTTTAAACTATGGACTTGTATGATGTGAATTTCGGGTTTAAATTGTTATGTATTTGAATGGACTATTGGTGTTATTTTTGCCCTATTGCTATGGTCGCGTCAACGCCTCGTTTTTCCGCTTTAGCGGGGTGTGACATCAATGTCATGAATATTCTTTCTAAAAGTCTATTTATTTAGTTGGGGTTTCAATCCAAGTGGTCTCACTCAAAAACATTGAGTTTTGACCTCCCAAATGCTCATAACAAGTTGGATGTGCATCTGAAAGTTCAACAGTAGGTAAACCCTACTTTGAACAACCATAGTTCTTTAAATAATCATCCAAATTATTTGATTTTTCTTCTAAAATTCATTTTAATGGGTTATCTTTCAAATGCGTTTGGTCTCACTAAAAAATATGAGGATTTGACCATTTGAAACTTTGAAACAAATTTGGTATGCAAAAGGTACAATCTGGACAGATTGTTGCATGTGTATTAAAAATGCTATAACTCCTTCAAAACTCAATGAAAAGGGATGATTTTTCTTTTGAGAGTTAACTTTATGAATAATCTTGTGTTTGCAGGTGGAATCACATGAAAATATGGAGTTTTGACCCTCCAAACACCTAAAACCTTTTGGGTGTGCAAACTGTGAATCCACCAGTAGGTAAACCCTACTTTGTGTGATAATATCTCTTTGATAATTTGTCCATAATGCATAATTCTTCTTTCGGAGTTTTCTTTCATGAGTTAGGGTTCATATGAATCCGGTTTCATTCAAAAATATGAAGTTTTGAGGCATTAACCTATTTATTTAACTTCTGTGTGCAATCTGTCAACCAATCACAGATGTGTGCATGCAACTTTGTGGTGCCATATCTTCCTCATAACTCATTCAAAATGAGTGATTTTTCTTTTAAAAGTTTCCTTTATGTGTTATGCTTATAATCCAACTGGAATTTTTGAAAAATATATAGCAGAATTCCTCAAATGGTTGTTTTACTAACAGGGTGTAATCTGCCATGCCTGCTGTGGCACACTGTTTTGTATAAATTATTTATACCTTTTTAGTCCAAAATGCATGAAATTTGGTCACAATGATCTTAACTCAGTAATGTATCACATATAAAAATATGGGAAACTTTGTCATTTTTGATGTTACATTAATCTAATCATTTTTAGGACCTAAAGTTTCTGTCAGAAAGTGAAACATTGAAATTGTTTGATTTCATGAATTTTGATCACTTGAAGGACTATAACATTACATTTTCGGTAATGTATATCATTAAAGA
The DNA here is from genome assembly GCA_036898165.1 of Silybum marianum. Classification (NCBI taxonomy): domain Eukaryota; kingdom Viridiplantae; phylum Streptophyta; class Magnoliopsida; order Asterales; family Asteraceae; genus Silybum; species Silybum marianum. The sequence goes on along the minus strand of CM072528.1, from coordinate 25,639,000 downwards.
ACGTATGTGCATTATGTATAACGGGATAATAGTAGACCAAGTTGGACATATAAGGACTTATAAGCACTCTCATAGTAATCGTTAGACATATAAGTGATCATTTGGGTACTTTGCTTTGTTAGGAAAGCGTTAGGCCGTCAAGCGGACGTCTCGTGTATCTATTTGGAATCAATTGCTATAAGGTGAGTATTCACGGCCGATCTTTTTAATGTTTTATACGTTAGGGGTGTAAAGCTTGTTGTTTTAAAACAAAGTTGAATTGATTTATACTGTTAAATGAAAAATATATAATCATTGAGATTAGCAAATTGATATTAGACAATTGATATATTAAGTTATGTGAAGTCCCCGTGGTACACTACTATTTAACTCTGTATTTGTTTTGAGCCGATGATATTTGTGGATAACGCTATTTGGTTGACATACCCACCTAACTGGCAAGTAGGGGTGCACTTTATCAATTAAGAATGCTCTACACAGTGGACTTTAGGTCCACCGCTGAGGTAGTTCATGGGGCGTAGAATGTCGTTTAGGCTTAGTAGTGGCTCAATATTTAAATATCATGTGTAAAGATAGTTTGTATATTTGCTCATAAAGGTTAAAATGTTAAAGTTGATGTGAACATCTGATTCGCTATTATTATACCTTGCATATAAAATGTTTTGTACATTTGAAAACCTGCGAACTCACCAACATTTTGTAGTTGACCCTTCTGTTTTAACTTGCTTTACAAGAAAATAAGAAAGTAACTGATCAGGCTTAGCTTATTTTTGTAGGACACCAATCAAGACTTTATATATATATATATATATATATATATATATCTATTTTGACGTAATTTGTTTGTTAAAGTTCAAAGTAGTCGGGTTGTAAACTTATAAACTTTAATCTTTGATGTTTTAATTATATGTATGGTTGGTGTTTATATTCCTTTTGTTGTGAAACCTAGAACTGTCGTACATCGTGTTTCCGCTTTAGCGGGGTGTGACAATAATCTTAATGAAAAATCTGAAAAAGAAGTTTTAAATGTCAAAATTAATTTCCTGAATCAAGAAAGACTTGATTTATACAAAAAAAATCAAGGAATTAGAACTTCTGAACTTTAAAAGATGTCAAACTGAACAAACTTTGAACATATTACAAGTCAGGCTCATAATTCAAAATTTTATAATATCAAAGCAGGTTTAGGATATAGTGAAAGTTATATTTTAAAAAAGGCACCTGCAAATTTATATGATGTTTCAAAGATGAAAATTTTCAATGAGAATAATAAAGGTGTACTAAATAAACATGTTGATCATTTTTTGCCTGAAAGAATTCCTATTATAAAATCAGAGACTTTATTTTCAGAAGAAAAACCTCTTGACTCTGGTGATTCATTCAATCATTCTGAATTAGAAATAAGGTCTGAAAAAATTTCTGAAACAAACTTTGATGTCTTAATTACTTCTGAAAATCCTTCTGAAAGTAATTCTGAACCAAATTCTGAATCGGAAGTATCTTCTGAATTAAAATCTGAAGTTTCTCCAGTAGCAACTTCTGAATGTACATAAATAATATTTCTGAAGCGCAAATCAAAATAGATTCTAAAGAAATTCTAAAGAAATTCTTGAAGACATATATGAAGAATTTTCATAAATTGAATCTTTATATTATAATGATGAGCATTCATAAATATTCTTTGATAATTCTGATGATGAAACAGAGAAAGTTCTTTTTAATGAATTGAGTCTGAAAATAAAGAGAAACTTTCCAACTTAAATTTTTTTGCTTCAAATGTGACTCAGAACAAATTTTCAGATCTAATGAATGTCTCAGATTCTGATGATGATGATGATGATGATCCTAATGTTGCAATAATAGACAAAAATGGGTACATTGTTTACAAGTCCCTGTCTTCTATGACTGAGGGAGAGAAATTAAAATCTGAAGACCCAAAATTATCCTCAGAAATGTTTAATGGAGTATTCTTGAAAAATGAATATAAACATTTTACATCTTCTGAAATAAACTCTTCTATAAGTTCTAATTCTACTCCTTCTAGAAATGCTTTAAAAGACACATCTTCCTTAACAACAGATAAATCATCATTATCTGAAAAACTTGACCATTCATTTTCCCAGATTGTTCAGAAATTTGTTATTTATCTCAGAATTTGGTTTCTGAACACCATTTCTTTTTAGATCATTTAGAATGTTATTGAATCTATGATATGTATCAGTGATAGATTCATTTTCTTTGTATCTGAAATTTTCATATGTTCCTACACAGATATTTAATCTCCGTGCTTGAGCCTTTGTGCTTCCTTGCATCTGGGCTTCTACTTCTTCCCACATGGCTTTTGCTGAAGTTAAACTATCAACCCTATTGAATATCTCATTAGGAATTGCCATGGTGAGTAAAGTTAATGCTCTCTTATCAACTTTCATTTGAGCCTTTTCAGCTGGATTGTACATTCCAGGGTTCTTCTTGATTCTTGATGCAGGAATTTCAGGGGTGGATTCAGTTCTAGGAACAGCTAGAATCTCAACAAATACCTCTAGTGGGCCATTTGTGATAGATTGCATTAAGGCTTCATCTATGTTATCCAAGAATTGAATCATCCTGATTCTCCATTGATGATATTCTCCCAAGAAGAGAGTTGGTGGTTTCGTTTCAGATCCAATTGAGACTATTTCCTTAGACATCTTTGATTGTTAGAAGATCGAGAATTGACCAGAGTTGAATTTGAATTTTGTAGATCAAGAACACCAAGAACTGTCAGATCTGACAAGTTCTTTCACAAATCTTCAAGAACAGATGAATTGGCTCTGATACCAATTGTTAGGACCCAAACAATCAAGATATCAATATATGAAAAGACTTTGACAGGAATGATGATAGCCAAATGTAATATGTATTGATTGAATGTACAGTATTACAGAATATGTCTTTACAAGGCTAATGAAAAAAATTAGTTCTAACTATCTAACTAACTATCTATTTATACATGAAATAGAAGGACTAAAGTAACAGTACATTCATAACAGACAAGTTCAGAACAGGTTCTGAACTCCTTCAGATCTTCTTCAGAAGTGTCTTCAGAACTTCTTCAGAACCCAGTCTCTTTTGAAGCTATCTTTATATCTCTATCAATAGAAACTCAAATCTGCTCATTTTTCAAATTGGTGATCATATTATGTTTAGAAACATAAATAATGAAATTCTTGAGCTCGAATCAGATTAGAACATAGTAAATCATTGAGAATCTCCATAAATGATCAAAACCAGTTCGTGTAAGAGAATTCTCAAAAACTTTCCAGATCTGATTGAATACGCTCAAATTAATCCAAAATTTTGAATAATAATTGATCCATACTTATAGTCTAAGATAATGGAAGCAATTTAAACATGAGATACTGTCACAATCGGATCAAATCACCAAAAATTGAGACCGAAAACACTGTTCTTCGAGAAAAAAAACCCACTGTTCATAAAATAATCATCAATTACTTTGAATCTGTTGTGTAGAAGGATCGACTAATCAAAAGCTTGATTAGAAGGCTCTGATACCACTTGTTGGAATAATACACATACAGATTTAGGTAGAGGAAGAGATGAATCAAGCCAAACTCATATTATTGATTGGAGAATTGCAATTACACCAAGAACATTGTGGAAAACACACACGAAATTAGGAGTCGACTCTCATAACCTTTCCTCTCAACCCTAAGACTCCTTATATATGGCCCATTACATTCAAAGCCCAAGCCCAAGTCCAATTATAATTACAATTAAATGGACTACAATTAATTATGCTAACTTTATAAAACTTTCTATCTAATTGGGGCTAATTAGATCTAACAGGACTTATAAGTATTCTCTTGGTAACCATTGGACTTATAGTAATCATTTGAGTACTTTGCCTTGATAGGAAAGCGCTAGGCCGGTAAACGAGCGTCTCGGGTATCTAAATTGAAGCTTTTGCTATAATGTTAGTATTCACAGCCCCACTTTTAAAGTATTTTATACCTTTTGGGGTGAAAGTCATGATTAAATGTAATATTTGAGCTATTTGCATTACCAAATGTGAAACATTATGAAATTGTTGTTATGGGCACTAAGGCATGTACACTAATAGATTGTGTTGAGTAAAATGTTTCATAAAAGTTTGTACACTACTATTAACTCAAGTGAGGAGCCGAGAGTATTTGTGAATAGCGCTATTGGACGGACAATCCCACCTAAAAACCGACAAGTAGGGGTACGGATAGCAATCCCACCTAAAAACTACTGGTAGGGGTGTACTATACTTAAATTAAAGGTTCTACATATGTGGGGTTTTAGTCCACCGCTAGGGTAAAATTAAAAAGAGTTTTGTGGTCGAAAGGTTTAGTGGTGGCTCATTACTTACTATTAATTAGGATACAAAATGGCTTGAACATCTTAAGATTTAAAGATTTACCAAGTGCCATAAAAGTTATTTTGCTCAATTTTATTTATGCAAAAGATGTTTATAATATTGAAAACCTGTGAACTGACCAACTCTTTGTAGTTGACCTTGTTTTATTCATACTTTTTAGGGGTAAGAAAGATGAACTGAAATGCTTATTAATTGGTCGCGTCAACACCAATCATGTTTTACAATTTAAGTCGTTTTGTTTGAACACCTGTTTCCTTTTATTTTTTTAATCTATGGACTTGTATGATGTGAATTTCGGGTTTAAATTGTTATGTATTTGAATGGACTATTGGTGTTATTTTTGCCCTATTGCTATGAAATCTTGAACTATCACGCCTCGTTTTTCCGCTAAAGCGGGGTGTGACATCAATGTCATGAATATTCTTTCTAAAAGTCTATTTATTTAGTTGGGGTTTCAATCCAAGTGGTCTCATTCAAAAACATTGAGTTTTGACCTCCCAAATGCTCATAACAAGTTGGATGTGCATCTGAAAGTTCAACAGTAGGTAAACCCTACTTTGAACAACAATAATTCTCTAAATAATCATCCAAATTATTTGATTTTTCTTCTAGAATTCATTTTAATGGGTTATCTTTCAAATGCGTTTGGTCTCACTAAAAAATATGAGGATTTGACCATTTGAAACTTTGAAACAAATTTGGTATGCAAAAGGTACAATCTGGACAGATTGTTGCATGTGTATTAAAAATGCTATAACTCCTTCAAAACTCAATGAAAAGGGATGATTTTTCTTTTGAGAGTTAACTTTATGAATTATCTTGTGTTTGCAGGTGGAATCACATGAAAATATGGAGTTTTGACCCTCCAAACACCTAAAACCTTTTGGGTGTGCAAACTATGAATCCACCAGTAGGTAAACCCTACTTTGTGTGATAATCTCTTTGATAATTTGTCCATAATGCATAATTCTTCTTCTGGAGTTTTCTTTCATGAGTTAGGGTTCATATGAATCCGGTTTCATTCAAAAATATGAAGTTTTGAGGCATTAACCTATTTATTTAACTTCTGTGTGCAATCTGTCAACCAATCACAGATGTGTGCATGCAACTTTGTGGTGCCATATCTTCCTCATAACTCATTCAAAATGAGTGATTTTTCTTTTAAAAGTTTCCTTTATGTGTTATGCTTATAATCCAGCTGGAATTTTTGAAAAATATTTAGCAGAACTCCTCAAATGGTTGTTTTACTAACAAGGTGTAATCTGCCATGCCTGCTGTGGCACACTGTTTTGTATAAATTATTTATACCTTTTTAGTCCAAAATGCATGAAATTTGGTCACAATGACCTTAACTCAGTAATGTATCACATATAAAAATATGGGAAATTTTGTCATTTTTGATGTTACATTAATCTAATCATTTTTAGGACCTAAAGTTTCTGTCAGAAAGTGAAACATTGAAATTGTTTGATTTCATGAATTTTGATCACTTGAAGGACTATAACATTACATTTTCGGTAATGTATATCATTAAAGAACATATGTGCATTATGTATAACGGGATAATAGTAGACCAAGTTGGACATATAAGGACTTATAAGCACTCTCATAGTAATCGTTAGACATATAAGTGATCATTTGGGTACTTTGCTTTGTTAGGAAAGCGTTAGGCCGTCAAGCGGACGTCTCGTGTATCTATTTGGAAGCAATTGCTATAAGGTGAGCATTCACGACCGATCTTTTTAATGTTTTATACGTTAGGGGTGTAAAGCTTGTTGTTTTAAAACAAAGTTGAATTGATTTATATTGTTAAATGAAAAATATATAAATCATTGAGATGAGCAAATTGATATTACACAATTGATATATTAAGTTATGTGAAGTCCCCGTGGTACACTACTATTTAACTCTGTATTTGTTTTGAGCTGATGATATTTGTGGATAGCGCTATTTGGTTGACATACCCACCTAACTGGCAAGTAGGGGTGCACTTTATCAATTAAGAATGCTCTACACATGTGGACTTTAGGTCCACCGCTGAGGTAGTTCATGGGGCGTAGAATGTCGTTTAGGCTTAGTAGTGGCTCAATATTTAAATATCATGTGTAAAGATAGTTTGTATATTTGCTCATAAAGGTTAAAATGTTAAAGTTGATGCGAACATCTGATTCGCTATTATTATACCTTGCATATATAAAATGTTTTGTACATTTGAAAACCTGCGAACTCACCAACATTTTGTAGTTGACCCTTCTGTTTTAACTTGCTTTACAAAAAAATAAGAAAGTAACCGATCAGGCTTAGCTTATTTTGGTGGGACACCAATCAAGACTTCATATATATATCTATTTTGACGTAATTTGTTTGTTAAAGTTCAAAGTAGTCGGGTTGTAAACTTATAAACTTTAAACTTTGATGTTTTAATTATATGTATGGTTGATGTTTATATTCCTTTTGTTGTGAAACCTAGAACTGTCGTACCTCGTGTTTCCGCTTTAGCGGGGTGTGACAATATTCTTAATGAAAAATCTGAAAAAGAAGTTTTAAATGTCAAAATTAATTTCCTGAATCAAGAAAGACTTGATTTATACAAAAAGATCAAGGAATTAGAACATCTGAACTTTAAAATATGTCAAACTGAACAAACTCTGAACATATTACAAGTCAGGCTCATAATTCAAAATTTTATAATATCAAAGCAGGTTTAGGATATAGTGAAAGTTATATTTTAAAAAAGGCACCTGCAAATTTATATGATGTTTCAAAGATGAAAATTTTCAATGAGAATAATAAAGGTGTACTAAATAAACATGTTGATCATTTTTTGCCTGAATGAATTCCTATTTATAAAATCAGAGACTTTATTTTCAGAAGAAAAACCTCTTGACTCTGGTGATTCATTCAATCATTCTGAATTAGAAATAAGGTCTGAAAAAATTTCTGAAACAAACTTTGATGTCTTAATTACTTCTGAAAATCCTTCTGAAAGTAATTCTGAACCAAATTCTGAATCGGAAGTATCTTCTGAATTAAAATCTGAAGTTTCTCCAGTAGCAACTTCTGAATGTACATAAATAATATTTCTGAAGCACAAATCAAAATAGATTCTAAAGAAATCCTAAAGAAATTCTTGAAGACATATATGAAGAATTTTCATAAATTGAATCTTTATATGATAATGATGAGCATTCATAAATATTCTTTGATAATTCTGATGATGAAACTGAGAAAGTTCTTTTTAATGAATTGAGTCTGAAAATAAAGAGAAACTTTCCAACTTAAATTTTTTTGCTTCAAATATGACTCAGAACAAATTTTCAGATCTAATGAATGTCTCAGATTCTGATGATGATGATGATGATCCTAATGTTGCAATAATAGACAAAAATGGGTACATTGTTTACAAGTCCCTGTCTTCTATGACTGAGGGAGAGAAATTAAAATCTGAAGAACCAAAATTATCCACAGAAATGTTTAATGTAGTATTCTTGAAAAATGAATATAAACATTTTACATCTTTTAAAATAAACTCTTCTATAAGTTCTAATTCTACTCCTTCTAGAAATGCTTTAAAAGACACATCTTCCTTAACAACAGATAAATCATCATTATCTTCTTCAGACATTGTCACAAGAGTCAAGATTTTTGAAAAAGGACAATCTTCTAATTCTAAATCTGAAAAACACAATTCAAAAGTTAAAAGAATGTTGATAAAAGTTCTTTTTATACTAATCCACATTTCTTATCTTTTACAAAGCTATCCACTCTAGTTTGGAAGAAAAAAGGTGAAAGACTATCAAAGAAAGACAAATTAGATTGTAATTCTTCTTTTAAGAAATTTGATGTACACAAAGTCAATACTTTGAATAAAAGCAACCATTATGTTCCTAAAACAAATGTTGTTCATTCTTGCTTATGTGTTGATATATTGAAGGTTTTTAAGAATCATATTCGTTGTATGAACTGTGGACAACATATTTTTCAAATAAAATCCAACCACAACAAGAAGGATCCTAAGAAACCAATTAATAATTCTTCAGCAAATTTCGCAAGAGAACATAAACATAAAAAGGATAAATCTATCAAACAAAGTGCTGAACCAACTTCTGAATTTAATTCTGTTAAATCCAAATTCAGAATTCCTACTGTTATAGCTAATCTGAAAGGACCCATTTTTAAATGGGTATCTAAAACTCAATAATTGTTTTGCAGATGTGTCATGTGTGGGTTTTAGACTCTGGTTGTTCAAGACACATGACACCTTACAAGGAATTACTAACTGATTATCATGAGAGATATGGAGGAACAGTTAGCTTTGGAAACAATGCAAAAGGCTATGTAAGAGGATATGAAACTTTTACAAAGGGAGATGTCACTATAATGAAAGTTTTCTTTGTTGAGGGTCTTAAGCATAATCTGTTTAGTATAACTCAGTTCTGTGACAAATATTGAAAGGTTCAATTTGACATTGATTTCTGTCATGTCATTAGTTCTGAAAATCTAAATAAATTAACAGCCTATAGAGATGCAGATATCTACAATGCTACTTTCACTGAAAATGGTCAACTACAAGGAGTATGTTATATTTCCACTACCATGAAAAATGAAATTTGGCTATGGCATAGAAGGTTATCTCATCTGAATTTCAAAGCAATTTCTGAATTCGAAAGACATAAATCTGTAAGAGGTTTGCCAAGGATCAAGTTAGAAATTCATTATGTTCTGCCTGGAAGCTAGGAAAGATAAAAAGAAGCTCTCATCCTCTAAAAATGCTTTCTTCATGTCAAGCACCATTTGAAATGCTACATATGGATCTATGAGGACCAATGACGACTCAAAGCATGGGAGGAAAGAAGTATATCCTAGTAATAGTTGATGAATATTCAAGATATACTTAGGTTGAATTTTTGAAACTAAAATCTGATACTTCTGATAGACTTATTCCTTTTCTAAAGAAAATACAGGTGCTTCTTCAACTTCCTATCCAAAAGATCAGAAGTGACAATGGCACATAATTTACAAATTCTACACTTCAGAATTTTTTTGATTCTGTTGGTATATCTCATAACTTTTCCGCTGTAAGAACTCCTCAACAGAATGGAGTAGCTTAAAGGAAGACCAGAACCTTAGTAGAAGCTGCAAGAACTATGCTTACCTATTCAGAATTACCTGTATCTCTTTGGGCAGAAGCAATAGCAACTGCTTGCTTTACTCAGAACAGAACCATCCTCAACAGAGAACTTCTCAAAACTCCTTATGAAATTATTAAAAAGAGAAAACCTTGTGTGGATCCCAGATTATGCAAGCACAATGATTATGAAGTATAAAGCGATAAGAACACACAGAATAACGAAACTTCGTAGTCGTATATCTCACTTGTGCGATTACAATTTTAATATGAAAGTATTTTAGCTCTATGGTAATCGGCTTCTTCTAATGATAACCCTAGACTCCTATTTATATTGAAAGGTCTAAACTAATTAAGGAAGGAAAGAGTTTAAGGAATTATAAACTTCCTTTTACAATTAAAGCATATACTTTCCTTATTTTGTCACAATTAAAATAATAGACCTAACAATCTCCCCCTTGTGGGAAAATAAGTCTTTACTTTTTCAACTCGAACATGGCTTCATATCTTCTCAAAGTCTGATGAAACATTATCCTTTTGTCAATTAATCTGATAGCTTCCAAGAGAGAATTTCTTCTGGTTTAGCTCATCCTTGTTGTATTCTTCTTGTCGGTAGCAATCTCTGAAGCTAATCTATTTCGAATTCCTCATAGAGTTCCATCTAAATAGGCAGCAACTTCATCAAATCTCAGAAACCTCTTTTCGCCCTTCATATGCATCCACACAACTCCGTGTGCTAGATATGACAAAACAGTTGTAACATCATATTTATCCAACTCAGGAATTGTTTGATTAGGCTTGGCAATATGAATCTTCTTTTGTTCACTTTCAATTCCACGTTGCAAATCATGAAGATAGCTGTATCTGAGTTCCTTTTGTATGTGATGTACCACCGCTCTTAATCCTCGTTTTCTTCGCTTCTTGTCTCCTAGGTCGTGATAGAACGTTTCAAAGTCCAAGATATCAAGGTTAGAAAAATCAGCTTCAGAAAAGGAGTATGCTTTACCATCTTCTCTTCGGACTTTGAAGGTTGAATACTCGACTTGAAAGACTCTATCAGAACCAATCTGCATAATCCCAATGATCCGGTGTCATGAGATTACGTCGGAAGGCTTTAGGGCTCTCATTTTCAGGATGTGCACGTATTCCTTAACTTGAGCTGGATCCATCTCCATCACTAAGTGAATGTGCGCCAAGTCTTCCGGTTTCTTATCCTTTCTGAATATACTCGTTCCATAGTTTCTTCAAGATACGGCACCCGGATTTGTTGATTTACCCATTTAGATTGCGTCCAGTTAGCATTCTTTGCCACCGAATTTGATGAGGTAACAGTCTCGATTCATTTTGATCTCTTGAAGTGTAATTCTTTATTGCGTGCATCAAGTTCACATAATCTTGTTCTTGGAGAACCGGTTCATATGGGTCTTTAAACCAGTGCTTCACGGAGTTCCTCAAATTTTGAACATCAACTGTTGCTTCATTTAATTCCGTTTCAACATTAGCTGTTTCTTCATTTGATTCCGGTTCGGCAGCTTTATATGCGCTCTCGAATTCAATATCTACTGCAGGCTTTTCAACCGTTGGTGTATTGACTTCTTATCGGGTAAGACTTTTTATCGGGTGAAGCATATATAGTATGAATCGAGAAACATTCAAACACAGCAACTATCGATAATTTACCTTCTGTTTCGTGAAAAACTTCAGAAAATCGAAGAAAAACTCTGATCGTCTGCTCTAATACCACTTGTAGATCCCAGATTATGCAAGCACAATGATTATGAAGTATAAAGCGATAAAAATACACAGAATAACGAAGCTTCGTAGTCGTATATCTCACTTTTGCGATTACAATTTTAATATGAAAGTATTTTAGCTCTATGGTAATCGACTTCTTCTAATGATAACCCTAGACTCCTATTTATATTGAAAGGTCTAAACTAATTAAGGAAGGAGAGTTTAAGGAATTATAAACTTCCTTTTACAATTAAAGCATATCCTTTCCTTATTTTGTCACAATTAAAATAATAGACCTAACACCTTCTATTGATTATTTTAAAATTTTTGGATGCATGTGTTTTCTTCTGAATGACACACAACACTTAGATAAATTTGCTCCCAAAGGTGTAGATGGAATATTTGTTGGCCATTCACCAAGATCTAAGGCATACAGAGTTCTCATAAAAGGCGCACAAAGGATCATTGAAACTTCAAATATCGGATTTCATGAGCCAACAACGACTTCTGAACAAGACAGTTCAGAACTCAAGCTTAATCCAGTTTCCGAACTACTAGATTCAGAAAAGAGCAATACTGATAAAATTTCTGAATTTAAATCTTTACTAAAAACAAACTTAGATTCATTTTGTCAAGACTTATTTGATATTTCTGTTAATGTTTCTGCATATTATCAGAATCCATCCTTTCTCAGAACAATTCCAGAACTAGTTTCCACAGAAACTACAATATCAAATCTTTCTACACCATCCATCTCAACCTCAAATTCAGCACTTCCTACTTCTGAATATGTACAAGTCAATTTTGACACATTTTCAGTCACTTCTGAACCAATAATACCTATTTCTGAATCAGTGACTATTCCTTCTGACAATGTACAGAATCTTCAATTTGAGGGGGAGACATCAGATCTACATTCCACAGTCAATCTAACTTATGAACCAAATGCAATCATTGATGACCATGACTCTTTAAATGATGTCTCATCTGTTCAACCATTGCCAAATGTGAACAAATGGACATCAAGTCATCTAATCCATCAAATAATAGGTGATGCCTTAAAAGGTGTACAAACCAGATCAGCCACAGCTAATTAATGTTTGTATGTGAAATTTTTAAGCAGTATTGAACCCAAAAAATCAAGTGAAGTCCTTCAGGATTCAAACTGGATATTAGCTATGCAAGATGAGCTAAATCAATTTGAAAGAAACAAAGTCTGGAGACTAATTCCAAAACCAAAGGGAAAATCCATTATTGGCACAAAATGGGTTTTCAGAAATAAGAAAGATGAACATTGACTTGTTGTAAGAAATAAAGCAAGACTAGTAGCCAAGGGCTATTGTTAACAAGAAGCAATAGATTATGAAGAAACCTTTGCTCCTGTGGCTAGGTTAGAGGCCATTAGGATATTTCTTGCTTATGCAGCACGCAAAAACATGACGTCTTTCAAATGGATGTCAAATGTGCATTTTTGAATGGAGTTTTATGTTGAACAACCAGAAGGCTTTCTTAGCATAGAACTTCCAGATCATGTTTATGCCTTAGATAAAGCTTTGTATGGACTTAAACAAGCACCAAGAGCATGGTATGAAACTCTCATAACTTTTCTTCTGAATTCTAAGTTCAAAAGAGGTACAGTTGATACAACCTTATTTCCTGAAAAAGGAAGGTGAAGACATGAACTTAATACAAATATATATGGATGATATTATATTTGCTTCTACAAATCCAAAATTTTGAAATGTTTTTGAGAAAATCATGCAAACTGAATTTGAAATGAGTATGATGGGAGAGTTAAAATTCATTTTTGGTTTACAAGTAAAACAACTTCCCACTGGCATATTCATTAATCAAACTAAGTATGTTTTTGATTTACTAAAAAAGTTTGATGTGTCTGACTGTTCTAGTATTCAATCACCAATGGCCACATCTACTAAACTTGAATCAGATTTATCTGGTAAATCTGTTGATCAAAAGAAGTACAAGGGTATTATTGGTACTTTGCTTTACTTAACATCAAGTAGACCAGAAATAATGTTCTTCACATGTATTTGTGCAAGTTATCAAGCCAATCCTAAAGAATCTCATCTTCTTGCTGCTAAAAGAATACTTAGATACCTAAAAGGTTCACCTTCTTTGGGACATTGGTATCCTAAGAATTATGGATTTGAACTAACTACTTTCACATATGCAGATCATGGTGGTTGTAAGCTAGACAGGAAAAGCACATCTGGATCATGTCAATTTCTGGGTGATAGACTTGTCAGTTGGTCTTCCAAGAAGTAGAATTGTGTATCCACTTCTACTGCAGAAGATGAATATGTAGTTGCTGCCATATGTTGCTCACAAGTCATCTGGATGCAAATACAACTCATAGATATGGCTATACATTAAAAAAGATTCCTCTGTATTGTGATTCCAAAAGTGCGATAGCTATTACAGCAAATTCTGTTCAACACTCAAAGACAAAACATATTGATGTGAGGTATCATTTTATTAAGGATCATGTTGAGAAAGGCAATATTGAAATGTTTTTTGTTTAGACTAATTATCAGTTGGCAGATTTGTTTACCAAAGCACTTGATGAAAAAAGATTTAATTTTTTGGTAAGCAAATTAGGCATGATGAATTTGTCTACATAGGTATTTTACATCAACTAAGAATTAAGAGTTAAATTCTGAGACTCAATAATTCAGAATTCTGAAAATATTAACTTCAGAAGTTCTGAGGTTAACTTTTCAGCAGTCTATCTTTCAATTCTCAGAAGTACTAATTCTTCATTTCTAAAGTTGTTGTATTATAATACTTATCAATTTTTTTTCTAACCATTTCTATTTTTAGCATTTTTCAAGGGGGAGAGATATTTTTTTTTTCTCATGATTCAAGGGGGAGTGATACTCATAACATGATGCTTTGCTTCTTTTGTATTACATTTCATCAAGATCTGAAAAGATGGATACTCATTCTCAAAATAACAAATCTTAGAAGTATGAACAAAATTCTAAAGACAGAAACATGTTTTATAAATTTTTCAAACTTACTTCTGAAATATCAAATTGTTTTATATATTCAGAAGTATGTTGTTTTAAATGTTTTTTTTCATGAATGTCAAGACATATCCTTCATGTTCTGAAAAGAATTCACAAGTTCTAAAGTCTTTCTGAATAATTTCATCAAACTTCTGAATTTGTTCTCAGAAATTCTGAACTTCCCGTTGTAAGATTGATTTTATACATGCGTGTGCCATGTGTCTTAATTTCATTGGAGGAGGCATAGTCACGTCGCAAAACGGTTCATTAATCAAAATAAATGATGATTACTTCTCTAATCTCATTACGTTTTACTCCTTTTTCGGCCACGTGTCCCTGCACGATCATCCACCTAATAAAATCCATGGCTTCGTCATCCTCTTCTCTTTTTAGCGAATTTTCCCACCGAAACTTAATTTCTGGTTTTCATGAACTTCATTCGTACTCGAATCTTAACTTTCTGTCCAGAATGTCGACTTCAAATATAGATATGCCAATCCAAACTACAAAATCATGTTTCAGTAACAGTGATACATCATCGAATGAAGACTCTTTCAAAATTGTGCCTAAAAAGATTATGATTGGATCAATGGAGGTTACTCTGGATGATGATCCAATTGTTACCTCAATTCAGAAGAAGTAAGAATCAGAATTATGCAAGTACAGAAGTTCTGAAGGTCATCTCAGAAGCACCCAGAGGAAGGAAGAGCCGCTGGACTCCAACAGAAGCATCACACGCGCCCTTGATGATGTGGCAGGCACATCTTCTGTGTGTAACTGAATTAGTTATTCACTTAGCTTACGTGTCAAGATGTAATACGCTAGATAGTTGACTTTCCTTATTGTAATCGTATAAATAGCTCAGTTGTTGTTTGTGAAAGCGTGATTTGAAGAATATAGATTCGAGAGCTAAAATGTGCTTACTATTATTATCTTCCAAGTAATTCAATACGAATTAACGATTGTTCTTGAATACTGTTCTTATTAATCTTATTGTTTATCATAGATCTGTTTGCTTCCGCTCATATTTACTTGTTTGATCTATCGATTAATTGGTATCCGAGCTTGATAATAAATCTATTGATTATTAGATCTCTTCCATTTGGAGAAATCCCTCTTCTATTTGCAGTAATTTTCAGTTTTAAACTACCGTTCTTCATTCTACCCTGTTTTACGAGATTTTGTTAATTTCAAAACAATTTTCTCGAAATCTGTGGTAATTTTGGTTTAAACCTGAGATTAGTAAGAATATTGTCTTATTTCGATCAATTCTGAAATTTATTTGCTCCAAATTTCAACGAATCTTCAGTAATTCTCAAATCTCTGTTTCTGATAATATGACTAATTCAAATCTGAATGCCGTATATACTTCTGGATCTCTGACCAAACCTCCTACTCTAACTCGTGATGAATATCCGCAATGGAAAATTAGTATGATCAATTTTTATGAAGGATTGGATGCAGACCTTTACCCTATTGTTCAAAATAGTCCATTTGTTCCAATGACAACGATTCCAAGGCTACCTGCGCCTGCTGTTACCGATGAAATCCTTGCAAGACATGTTCCAAAGCCGAGAGATAAGTGGTCGGATGAAGAGAAAGAAAAGGTGGAATTGGCTAAAAAGGCAAAAAGTCTCTTAATCATGGCAATTCCAAATGAGATTTTCCAGTCTCTCGATTCCTGTGACACAGCCAAAGAGCTATGGGATCAACTGGAAAACATTCTGGAAGGAGGCACGAAAATGAAGAAAAACAGAAGACCCCAAGCTCTGAATGAGTATAATAGTTTCCAGGCTATTCCCGAAGAATCTCTGGAACAGA
Source organism: Silybum marianum (assembly GCA_036898165.1). Lineage (NCBI taxonomy): Eukaryota > Viridiplantae > Streptophyta > Magnoliopsida > Asterales > Asteraceae > Silybum > Silybum marianum. The sequence goes on along the minus strand of CM072528.1, from coordinate 25,622,886 downwards.
CTCGTCATAGATTTAACACTCTGATAAATCTATGCAAAAGATGTGATATCATCAGATCTAAGGAAGACAATAACGTCTTATTCCTCAAACGATTAAATCCAGAATGGTAAAATCTCTCGATGTCTCTGCAAGCCAATCAAGATCTGGAACAATGGTCTCTACACGATGTATTCGGTACTCTACAAGCTCATGAGAAAGAGGTCGTTCAGAAGTAAACCACTATCGGCGAACCTCTGGCTATAATTTCTGAATCCAGAGGATCAGTCAGAAGGAGTAAGGAAGTCAAGAAGAAAGGAAAGAGTAAGGCAATCATGTCAGAAGCAACTCCAGAGGACGATTCTAACTCTGATGATGAGATCAAAGCTTTTGCTGATTCACTAGCACTTATTACCAAACAATTCACAAAGAGGTTTGGTAATAGATCATTCCAAGGAAGCAAAAGGTTTGATCGTCCTACTCCTAATTATGCACCTCGTCAAGAGATACAGAGATCTGAGAAGACAGAGGCAGAGAAAAAGAAGAAGAGATACAGAGATCTGAAAAGAAGAATTAAACTCTCTCAGTAACTCAAAGAGAAAGAGAAATCTACAAACGAGAAATGGATCTTTTAACAGAAGAAAAATTGGAACTCAATGCTGAAAATGAGAAGATTTCCAAATATTTAAAAAATACAAAAGTTAAGTTCAAGGAAGTGAAATTGAACTTAAACAAGCTTTTGGAAAACAGAGAAAAGGAGATTAGAGCTAAGGAAAGTGACAAATTAAATTCTGTTGCACTTAAAAACTTTTTTCAAAAGGAAAGAGAGTTTTTACATATTGAACTTCAAAAGACAAAGCTACAGATCAAAACATATCTGGATGCTCAGAAAGTTCATAACAAAATAAATACACAAATAGGAAGATCTGGACTTGGTTTCGAGGATCTGGATCCCTACACATGTGAAAAAAGATCTACTCTAAAATCTGTTTTCTGTCTAGGACAAGAACAGAAGCCTGTGTTTCCAATTTTATATGAACAATCTATTTTTAAAAAAATCAAAACTTGAAAATGGTCATTATCAACGAAAACTCAAGTTCAAAAACATCAAATATTCATATGGAAAAACAAACGTTGATCTGAATAAAGTTCAGAAGAAAAGTGACATTTTCAAATTTGGCTCAAATGTTCATATAACTTTGAATCCAGAGGCAGATGTATTTATTCCTTTACAAGCAGAAGAAGAGCTGCGACTCAGTTTTGAAAATGATATTCTCTGCACTTTGGATAAATGCTTTAAACTCGAACATGAAAATGTTCAAAAAATCTCCTCAGAAAACAATCCAGAGATATTTCCTTGTTCTTTGGTTGACTTCAATCCAGAGATTTGAAATTAACCCTGGGAGAATGATGACCAAAGTGATGATTTCTTTGATAACTCAGAGAAATATTTTTCATTTTTAGAAAATCAATTACCTCCTGAGTACAAAAAGGTTCCTGAAGTAACTAAGAATAAGGAAGCTCCTTTCTTATATACAAATGAACCTCTGGAGATCAGAGCTTCTGGTCTAAATTTTGAAAGACATTCAAGTGGAATACCAAACCTATCTGTTCCTCCAACAGGACAGAGAAAACTGTTTCACATTCATCCAGACTTCATTGGGATGTGTCTTAAGGCCAAATCTTGTCTTGAACTTGAGAAAAAAGAAAGTCTTAAAAAGAAATTTTCTGTTCAGGAAAAATCACCGCAAGCATGTAATCCAAAGTTTACTTCTGCTCAAAAAGGCAAATGGAAATCTAATCTTTCTGCTTCTGTTTCAGTAATTCAAAAAGCTCCTGAGAAGGTTTATCAGAGGAAGTCTCAACAGAAGAACACTTATGATTCTAAGCATAAGTCTAGCCTAGCTAAGAAGTTCAATAGATCTACTGATACTAGTATAGACAGAAATAAGAAGAATTGTAATTATCATTATTCTAATGAAAATTCAATGCAATCTTTTATGTCTCAGAATTCTGAATGTTTTTCTTTATTCTTAAAACTAAAGAATTTTTTCTCGAGGCCCTCTTATCGTTTTTATGATAATATCTCACACCTCAGGACTAAACCAAAGAAAAACAAAAATACAGAAAATAAAATAAACAAAACTTTAAATCCTGCTATATCAAATCATGTGCAAGATAAAAAGAGTGAAAAGTCTAAAACTAATGTTAAAGGACCCATTATGAGATGGGTACCTAAAACACTCTGTTTGTGATTGCAGAAGCAGCGTGTGCACATCTGGTATCTTGAGTCTGTATGCTCGAGGCACATGACTGGATCGAAAAACTTACTCTCTCAATTCAAAAACAAATGTGGTGGAGCTGTAACGTTTGGAGACAATGGTAAGGGTCAAATAAAAGGCTACGATACTTTACAAGAACGTAACATTACCTAATCAAAAGTAGCTCATGTTTCTGGTTTGAAACATAATCTGCTAAGTGTAAGTCAACTTTGTGTTTCTAAAATACTTGTTGTATTTGATGAAAAGCATTGTTACTTGATTTCTAAGGCAGGTGAAGAACTCTAGAGAGCAGACAGAAAAGGTAATCTGTATATGATGAACTTGACATCAAAGGACGGTAAAGAAACCCTCTGTCTAATCTTCAAAAAGAGTGAAGTTGCGTGGTTATGGCATCACAAAATGTCTCACTTAAATTTTGATAACCTCGAGATGCTTGTCAAACACAATTTAGTAACTGGTCTTCCAGAAGTACACTTTCAAAAAGATCACCTCCGCCCTGCATGTGAAATAGGAAAAATAAAACGAGCATCTCATGAAACAAAAAGTGATCACTCTTGTACTAGACCTCTACAATTATTACATGTCGACCTTTGTGGTCCTATTGCAATTCAGAGTCTATCTGGTAAAAAGTATATACTGGTACTTATTGATGAATTTTCCAGGTATACATGGCTCGCATTCGTTAGACAGAAATCAGAAGTGCCTATTATCTTGAAAAATATGATGACCAGAATCCAAGTTCTTATACACCAAAAGATTCAGCAGCTAAGAAGTGATAACGGTACTGAGTTTAAGAATGCCAAGCTTGAAGCATACCTTGTTGAAAATGGAATTACACAGAACTTCTCTGTTGTGTGTACTCCTCAACAAAATGGTGTTGTAGAACGACGCAATAGAACATTGGTTGAAGCTGCTAGAACGATGCTTGCAGCTTCTGGACTTCCCATCCATTTCTGGGCAGAAGCTGTAGCCACTGCGTGTTTCACCCATAATCGTTCCATTATTGTCAAGAGGCATCTCAAAACCTCTTATGAGCTTATAAATAATCGAAAACTCCGTGTCAAATTCTTTCACATTTTTGGATGCAGGTGTTTTATTTTAAATGACAGAGAAAAACTTGGCAAGTTTGGCAAGAAGTCAGATGAAGCTAAATTCTTAGGATATTCGTTAAATTCAAGAGGTTTTAGAGTTTTTAATTTACGTACTAAGACTGTTATGGAAACCAATAACATCGATTTTGATGATCAAACTCAATTAACTTCTGAGTAATCTACTTCTGAACTTAAACTTAACAAAATAACCTCTGAATATCTTTCAGGTACTAGAGAATCTGAAACAGATGTTATTTTTCAAGATTTCATGGGCGAAGAGATACTTTCAGAGCAAAAGACAAATCAATCAATCATTAAGTATTCCTGAAGTTTTTCAAGCTTCTGGAATTACACTTTCTGGTCCAGAATCACATGCTGAGAGCCTGTCAGAACCTTCTGTCATTCCTGTTTCATCTAGCGACTGTCCAGACGTCACTTCTGTGCTTTCATCTGAGAGGGAGACTTTAGATGATCCTCAAGTTTCAGAATCACTTCCAGAAGAGGTTATTCAATCTTCTGAAACAGAAGTTCACGCTCAACCAGTACCTCAATCTAGGATGACGAGATGGACCAAATCACACACCCCAGATCTCATAATTGGTAGTCCATCTGAAGGTGTTATAAGAAGATCTGCTACTGCAAATGAAGCTTTCTATGTAAATTTTCATAGCATGATCGAACTAAAGCATGTTCATGAAGCTTTGCAAGAACCTAGCCGGGTGGAAGCTATGCAAGAAGAACTACTCCAGTTTGATCGAAACAAAGTCTGGAACTTAGTACCTTTACCAAAGAACAAAGTAGCCACTGGTACTAAGTGGGTCTTCAGAAATAAGAAAGATGAAGACGGAATAGTGATCAGAAACAAAGCTCGACTTGTGGCTAAGGGGTATTGTCAAGAAGAAGGAATCGATTACGATGAAATATTTGCCCCTGTAGCAAGACTTGAGGCGATACGACTATTTCTGGCTTTCTCTGCATAGAAAAAACTTTAAGGTATATCAAATGGATGTTAAATGTGCATTACTGAATGGATATCTCAAAGAAGAAGTGTATGTTGAACAACCTGCTGGATTTAAAGATGCTAAACATCCAGAGTATGTCTATCTTCTCGACAAAGATTTATACGGTTTGAAGCAAGCACCAATAGCCTGGTATGAACGCTTATCTACGTTTCTGATCTGTAAAGGTTATGAAAAAGGTAAAATCGATACAACTCTGTTCATCAAAAGAGGCAAATGTATGCTAACTGTTGTCCAAATCTATGTGGATGACATAATCTTTGGTTCTACTCATCAATAAGAAGTTGATTTGTTTTCTAAATTGATAGAACAAGAATTTGAAATGAGTATGATGGGAGAACTAACGCTCTTTCTAGGACTCCAAGTTAAACAAAATGCCTCTGGCATTTTTATAAATCAAGCGAAGTATGTTTCTGACATGCTTAAGAAATTTCATCTTCAAAATTCCTCACCTATGAAAACTCCTATCTCTACTAGCACAAAACTTGACCCTGATCCTTCTGGGAATTCAGTGGATGTTACGGGCTATAGAGGTATGATTGGATCTCTTCTGTATCTGACCGCTAGTAGAACAGATATTATGTTTGCCACTTGCCTCTGTGCACACTATCAAGCAAACCCAAAAGAATCTCATTTAGCTGTTGTTAAACGAATTTTTAGATACCTTAAGGGAACTCCTTCACTAGGTCTCTGGTATCCTAAAAATTCTGGATTTGATCTAATGGCATATACAGATTCTGATCATGCAGGATGTAAGTTGGACAGAAAAAGTACCTCTGGTAGCTGTCAACTTCTTGGAACCAGGCTTATCAGTTTGACATCCAAGAAACAGAACTGTGTTTCAACATCAACAACAGAAGTTGAATATGTTGCTGCTGCCAGTTGCTGTTCCCAAGTAATCTGGATGAAAACTCAGCTCAGAGACTACGGATTAATATACGACAAAATCCCTATCCTATGTGACTGAGAGAGTGCAATCGCCATTACTGAAAATCCAGTTCAGCAATCAAAAACCAAGCATATCGATGTCAGGTATCATTTTATTAAAGATCATGTAGAGAAAGGCATAATTGAAATGTATTTTGTCTCTACTGATTATCAACTTGCTGACATTTTCACAAAAGCTGTGGATGAGAAACGATTCAATTTCTTAGTCAGCAAGTTGGCCATTTTAAATATGTAATTTTACATAATTCGTTGATCTTCTTAGGATTCTGTCAAACTACTTATTTCTGTAAATATTTTTTTCTCTGCATATTGTTTTGTTTTGTCTTATCTTATATTTTCTGTTTCACAAATCAGAACCATCCAGAAGCCTCTGGTCACTTCTGATGGTTTAATTCAGAGGTACTCAGTAGCCTCTGAACACCTATGTTCCACACTGAATACATCTTAAATTTGTAGTCCAAGTGACAACAGAAAGAGTGCAGATCTTACAATAGCGAGGGGAGCAGAATGCAATTTTTGAGGGGGAGCAAATTTTACATGTTCGAGGGGGAGCATATCAAGTCTAACAATTGTTAGCTGTCTTCTGAACCTCTCTTTACTTAATAAATTTCTTTGAATATGTTTCTTCTGAATTACTCTTGCCGTCAAGGTTACAAAGACATTTCATATTCAACTTAAATTCTTCTGAAGAGATGTTCTTTGACACGCTTGGTCAAAATCGTTTTCTATGACCAGATATTATCTGCCTTTGTGTTTTTTTTTTGAAATTCTTGTTAATAAGTTCATTTTCTTTAACTCTTGCCTTCAAGGTTAATTAAAATTTTCTTATTCTATAGAAATTTCTTAAATCAATACTTGTCTTAGAATATGAAACTTTCATTTGGTGCAAATGTGTTTTCAAACCAAATGTCTGCTTTTAAATTTTTTAAAAAGGAATTATTTACTTTAAAAAAAATTATTTTTTAATCAACAGTTTATCTGTTTGTTTAAATTGTAATTTTTTTTTCTATTAATTTCCTTTTAATTTCTTTTTGGAGGGAATACTCAATCGTTTTAAGCGCTAAAACCTTTTCCCTTGTCAAACTTCTTTTACACGTGCCATTCATCGTGCCATTGCATGATGACACACCTTCCCATCACTCGAATACACGAACCGTTTTTGTTAGTCCCCAAATTAAAACCCTTCTCATTGACAAATCACTCGAATACTCTCTCTCTCATATATAAACCTCGATTTGGGATTTTAACAGTGATGTGCTTCATCGTCTTCCTCACGAATCCGAATCCTTCATCATCGGCGTCTTACTCTCTCCCAAGCATCATTCATCAATGGCGTCTCCAGTTGCTAATCCGAATACCCAAAACGACGACGGTATTTTAATCGCATCAACGGCTGACAGTGCTCCAGTCGTCAAGCTACCGCTAAAACCCAACAATGTTCAGTTCTTCTCGATCCAAACACTTATCTGTCTGATTTCAGGATCATGATTGAGTTCCTGCAAAACCACTCCCTGAACCGAACCCTAACCCTGACGAATCCAAACGTTCCTGAAATCTATGTGCAAGAGGTGTGGCAGACAATGCGTCAAGGATGACAATACTTTACTTGGAAGCTTTGGACACCTCACCGAACCAGAAATTTCCGTCCAAATCCCAATCACACGTAAGAAAATAGCAAGGTATTTTCATCTTCCTCAACCCTATATTGAAGCTGAAGGCCAAACTATCCCCAAACCTGACCTCGAACCAAATCCAACACCAGAAGCTCTACTGGCTTTCATTCGCTTCTTAGGTTACAATGAACAGCTTAATAGGCTATCTGAGTTTAAAAGAAAGAAGTTGCCCCCGATATGGAATGTACTGGTCTCCATTTTGAATAAGATCCTCACCCGCAAAATTGGTTCCCTAGACCAAGCCAGTAAGAATGTCCTCACCATCATGTATGGGATGTTTTTCAACAGACCCTTAGACTACACTAGCCTAATCTTTCAAGAAATGAAGGCTGCTGTACAAACAAAGGTTTCCCTCCAGAGCCAAGGGAAAGCTCTTCCTGCTTTGATGTTCCCACGATCACTGCTCACCTTTCCCGCTATTGGTGCTCTAAAAGCTCCTCTCCTTCAACCGTTCTGCAAAATTGCCTCTATGAGCTCCCACATGCCAACAATTGATAACAATGGTTATCCTACACTCAAAGAACTCTCCAGGTATATGCTAAACCTTATTCCTTCAACCTCTCTTACTCTCACATCCTATAGACGCTCTATGATATTCTCATAACAGAGAATATCTACCCCAGAGCACTTAGAGCCCAGATTAGGTAGTGAGGGCTCAAGCGAGAATGAGCATGACAAGAACTTGAGTGACCACCCGAGTGCTTCTACCCATCCAGAACTCTTAATGCAAGAGGGTACAGAAGATATCCATCGAGACACATTTGAGCGAATCTCTCCAAGTTCCCCACTGGTACCCACATCTCCTAAGGTAGATGTCAACACATGTACTCTCATTGAAACAGGACAACCCAGTCCAAACCACCCAAAACCAAATCGATCAGAGGATATTATTTGTTCCTCTAAATCAAGCACAACAGGGGAATCTACCTCATCTTCATCAACCTCTCAAAAGGGTGATGATGAAAATATAAGAGTTCCATCGCCCCAGAACTCGCCTCAACCTACACAGAACGTTGATGTCTCCGTGGCCAACGATGTCTTAGGGCAACTAGAGGGTACGTCCATACCCTTTGATAGTATAGATGCTGATGAAATCCTATCAGAGGGGTTACAGCCACAGGATGCACCACTTACCGGGGTCTTTTCCCTTCATAAAGGTAAGCACACTGTGTTCAGCTCCCCATCCTCTGATGATAGGGAAAAAGCTGAACCAATTAGAACAACTGAAGAGGTGCCTGTAAATAACAACCCTCGAAGACAGGTTGGAAGTCCCCCCACACTCAACATCAATACAGGTGTGAATGAGAGCCTCTCTGAACGCGAGAGACTAGGGGCTCCATGTGTTGGAGATGCACCGGTTACCTCTTCTGAATTTGTCAGCCATGCAGTGTTCAAGGCATTTGGTGATCAAATTCAGAGATCTGTGGAAGATCTAAAATTATCCCTGGTATCTCAACAACATGTAATGGTAGATATACAAGCCCAACAAGCAACTCAGACCCAAACGTTGAAGGCCATTAGACAACTTCTCTTTGATAATGCAGAAGCTCAAAGAAATTTTGCTTCTGCTCAATTCCGGGTTTTGGACGCAGGGATAAAGGCTAATGCAGAGGCTATCTTCAATCTCCCTTCAAAGCTTCCTACTCCATAAGTCACAACATCTGCTGATAATATGGTTCATTTGTTGCCGACATCCACAAACTCATGCAAGCTGTTTTTCCTTCAGAAGATTCTTCTACCTCTGCTTCTTCTTTGGTCAAAAAGTCTGATATGGCAAACTTTCAAAAGGCAATGATTGAACGCATCAACACTTTGACCTCCAAATACGCATCTAAAACCAAATCCAACAACTTTGATAGGACCAAAAGTCCTAAGTTTAGAAAGTTTTATAAAGAAGGAAAGGATTGATTATAATATTCTTTATTTAGTTTATTTCCTTATGGGCTTGGGCTTACCATGTAATAGACCCTACTATATAAAGGAGTCTAGGGTAGAGGATTCGTTAATGAGAGTCGTTTAATTTACTTACGCGTTTGTAATTCTTTAAGCTTTCATCAATAAAACATACGACTCGATGATTTCCGTATGATTCCTCTTTTGATCTTGTTGAAACGGAACTAACAAGTGGTATCAGAGCCGAAATCGAATCCATCTGATTTGATATGATCATCAAAGTTCATCAAGACCAAGGTATTATCGAGTATATTTTTTTTCTCTCACTGTGCGTTTTTTTTCTCGGGACTGTAGAATCGACTTTTCTGGTATAATGGTGTTTTTTCGATCTTAAAGTTTTCTGATTGTTGTCAAATTGAATACCCATATCAATTTCATCTTCTTGCTTATATACTGGATTCATCGTTTGAAGTGTCTTGCTCATCAAGTCTATATCGATAAATCGATCTGTTTGGATCTGTTAGTCGTTGGAGATTCGAAAATATCTGTCATGGAGGCAAAGGATAAAACAGCTGGAACCCTAAATTTAACAAAGTTTTTCTGGGTTTCATAACAATTTTTCTCGAGCCCCAAAGACCCGACAAGAAATTCCTAAGTGTTTTTCTCGAGCCCCAAAGACCCGACAAGAAATTCCTAAGTGTTTTTCTCGAGCCCCAAAGACCCGACAAGAAGTTCCTAAGTGTTTTTATCGAGCCCAAAGACCCGACAAGAAGTTCCTAAGTGTTTTTCTCGACTCCACTTTGCCCGATAAATTTTTTTCTCGAGTACACTACCCCCGACAACCATTATTCTCGACCCATGCTTGAGCTTACATCATGTTTTCTCGAGTCCATATGACCCGACATATATTCTTCTCGAGTCTTGAAGACCCGACATAAATTTTTCTCGAACCTATAGGACCCGAGAACTTCATACTAATCCCGACAAAAACTTATCTCGTCGAGCACAGTTGAGTTTCAAACCAAGATTCCTTATGACATCAAAAGAAAACATTCAAGAGCCCTGCATCATTCTTTTCTCTCGGGGCGCTGCCCCTAGACCCCGCAAGGGCGGTTCCCCGTGCTGAGTCTCGGGAGGGGGATCATTGTTCATGGATTTCATGCAAAGCCGGATTTGAAAAGTGTCCAAGACAAAGGTGATTGGATTTTGTATCTTGTTGGATTAATCAGAAGTCTGACTCTCTGCACTCATCATTCTGGAGTTTTCCTAAGATGCCAGTTTCAGTAAGTGTACGCTATTGTTATGTGCTTAACTCCTACCAATTTACTGTCTGGAGGTTTGATTGTGATCTAGAATGTTGAATGACGATATTCATTCATCTGATTAAGAAGACTGGACCTGAGTTTGGTTGCTTCTGTTTTGGAAGTATTCTGGAAATCGACTATATTCTGAACAGTTATTCATCAAAGAAGCAATGCTCATCAAGAAATATCATCTCCCAGTTCGTCATGATATATATTGCCTCGGTGATCCAAGTTCCTTAAGCTTATCAGATTAAAGCTCTTTATACATAATTCTTATTCAACTTGCAGCTAAAGACAGATTCAATGTTTTTCTTAATGATTATGCACTGAGCATTGAAGCTACTCACACATGTATCTTTGATTTATGCGGCTAACAGTTGTGTCGAGTTATCTACAGATTGAAGCTGTATTTTGTGCAATCAGTGGCGGTTATAGCACATTGGATCTGGTAATTTTCAGTTGAAACCAAAGACTATAAGCTTATTTCAAGGGGGGGCTTGAAAGACCGACGTCACTAAAGCTTTTCCAAAGAAAGCAAGGGGGAGAAGATTTGAAGATGCTTCCTTTATAAAACTTTAGGGGGAGATTGATAGGACCAAAAGTCCTAAGTTTAGAAAGTTTTATAAAGAAGGAAATGATTGATGATGTGTTCGCACATTCAAAGTCAATTTTAGACCCGAACGATGCTGTGTTCGCACATTCGATGCTAAGGAGCTACTAACCGGCACGCGCAAGTCAAATCTCTACACGATCGATCTTTCTCAAGTGAACGCACCCTCAAGTGTTTGTCTACATTCAAATGTTTCCAGTCCAAAGACATGGTTATGGCATCGACGTTTATCTCACTTAAACTTCAAAAACATCAATCGTCTTTCCATTCAAGGACTAGTCACTGGTCTTCCAGCTGTTAAATTCGACAAACCGCATCTCTGTGACGCATGCGAGATGGGAAAGATGAAGAAGGTCTCTCACAAACCCAAGTTTGTTCACAACACAACTCGACCTCTTCAACTCATTCATATGGACTTGTGCGGCCCAATGCGGACTCAAAGCATACATGGTAAAAAGTATGTTCTAGTAATGGTGGACGATTTCTCTCGATTCACATGGGTAAAGTTCTTTCGATCAAAGGATACACGCTGATCCTTCGGGAAAAGATGTGGATTCTAAAAATTACCGGGGAATGGTTGGTTCTCTCATGTATCTTACGGCTAGTCGTCCAGACATAATGTTTGCCACCTGTCTATGCGCAAGATATCAAGCATCTCCAAAGGAATCTCATCTTAGTGCGATCAAACGGATTTTCCGGTATTTAAAAGGTACACCTAATCTTGGCCTATGGTATCCCAAGGATACGGGTTTCGAGCTAACTGCCTTTTCAGATTCGGATCACGCCGGATGCATGCTCGATCGCAAAAGCACTTCGGGCCACATTCAATTCCTCGGAGACAAATTGGTCAGCTGGTCCTCCAAGAAGCAAGCTTGCGTCTCCACATCTACCGCGGAAGCCGAATATATCGCTGCCGCAAGCTGCTGCTCTCAAGTACTGTGGATGCGCACTCAACTCAAAGACTATGGCTTCTGGTTCGACAAGATTCCTATCTACCGTGATTCCAAAAGCGCCATAGCCATTTCAAGCAACCCAGTTCAACACACGAAGGCAAAGCACATCGACGTTAGATATCACTTCATCAAGGATCACATCGAAAGAGGTACAATTGAATTATATTTTGTCAATACGGAACTTTAGCTTGCCGACCTGTTTACTAAGGCACTGGATGAGAAACGATTCTAGTTCCTAGTATCCAAGTTGGGAATGCTCAATCTTAAAACCTGATTTATGAAAATGCCAGAGGCATTTTGTTTAACCTGGAGTCCTGGAAAGAACGTTAGTTCTCCTATCATAATCATTTCAAATTCTTGTTCCATTAACGTAGAAAATAGATCAACTTCTGATTGATGAGTAGAACCAAATACGATGTCATCCACATAAATTTGAACAACAGTTAACATACCTTTGCCTCTTTTAATGAACAATGTTGTATCGATTTTACCTTTCTCATAGCCTTTACTGATCAGAAACGTAGATAGGCGTTCGTACCATGCTCTGGTGCTTGTTTTAGACCATATAAAGCTTTATCAAGGAGATAGACATATTTTGGATGTTTAGCATCTTTAAATCCAGCAGGTTGTTCAACATACACTTCTTTTTTTAGATATCCATTTAGAAATGCACATTTAACATCCATTTGATAGACTTTAAAGTTTTTGTAAGCAGAAAAAGCCAGAAGTAGTCGTATCGCCTCAAGTCTTGCTACAGGGGCAAAGGTTTCATCGTAATCGATCCCTTCTTCTTGACAATACCCCTTGGCAACCAGCCGAGCTTTATTTCTGATCACTATGCCATCTTCATCTTTCTTGTTTCTAGAAAACTCATTTAGTTCCAATAGCAACTTTGTTCTTTGGCAGAGGAACAAGATTCTAGACTTTGTTTCTTTCAAATTGTAGCAATTTTTCTTGCATAGCGGATACCCAACTAGGTTCTTGTAAAGCTTCATGAACATGTTTTTGTTCGATCATGCTAAGAAAATTTAAAAAGAATGCTTCATTTGCAGTAGCAGATCTAGTCTTAACTCCTTCAGAAGGATTGCCAATAATGAGGTCTGGAGTGTGAGACTTGGTCCATTTTATGTGTCTGATATGCTTAAAAAATTTCATCCTCAAAATTCCTCTCCAATGAAAACTCTTATATCTACTAGCATGAAACTAGGCCCTGATCCTTCTGGAAATTCAGTGGATGTTAAGAATTATCGAGGTATGATCGGATCACTTCTGTACTTAACTGCCAGTAGGCCAGATATTATGTTTGTCACTTGCCTATGTGCTCGCTATCAAGCAAATCCCAAAGAATCTCATTTGGTTGCTGTTAAACGAATTTTTTGATATCTCAAGGGATCTCCATCACTTGGTCTCTGGTATCCGAACAATTCTGAATTTGATTTAATGGCATACACAAATTATGGGTAACAGACTTATAAGCTGGACTTCTAAGAAGCAGAACTGTGTGTCAACATCCACATCATAAGCTGAGTATGTTGCCGCTGCCAGTTGTTGCTCACAAGTTATCTGGATGAAAACTCAGCTCAGAGACTATGGACTCATATACGACAAAATTCCAATTTTGTGTGACTTAGAAAGTGCCATTGCCATTACTGAAAATCCAGTTCAGCACTCCAAAACAAAGCATATTGATGTCAGGTATCATTTAATTAAAGATCATGTAGAGAAAGGCACAATTGAGATGTATTTTGTCCCTACTGACTTTCAGCTGGCTAATATCTTCACGAAAGCTTTGGATGAAACTCGTTTTAATTTCTTAATTAGCAAATTGGGCATGATTAATATGTAATTTTACTCAATTCTTTGCTTCTCTTAGAATTTTGTCAAATTATTTTTGTCTCAATTTTTGTTCAGTACATCTCAGAATCAGCCAGAAGTCTCTGATTTCTTCTGTAGATTCCTCAGAGGAACACAGAAGGCTCTGGACACCTCTATATCAATTTTTTACCTTGTTTGATCCAACTATATACAGAAAGGTCCAACTCTTACACTTGCGAGGGGGATAAAAGTGCTATCTTCAAGGGGAGCAATATGCAATTTTTGAGGGGGAGCACATTTTACAAGCTCTAGGGGGAGCTTATCAAGTCTAACTTCTGTTAGCTGTCTTCTGAACCTCTCTTTACTTAACAATTTTATTTGAATTTGCTTCTTCAGACTAACTCTTGCCGTCAAGGTTACAAAGATATTTCAGATTCAACTTAAATTTTTCTGAAAAGATGTTCTTTAACAATATGGTAAAAAATCTTTCTATGACCAAATATTCTTTACCTCTGTGTTTCTTTTTAAAATTTTCTTTAATAAGCCTATTTTATATAACTCTTGCCTTCAAGGTTACTTAAAATGTTCTTATTACTGTTTTATTTTTTAAATAAATACTTGGTTTCGAATATTAAACTTTCATTTGGTAAAAACCGCTTTCTATCCAAATGCCTGATTTTAAATACAATTTTAATTGGAATTAATTACTCTAAAATCCTTTTTAATCAATAGATTATCTGTCTTAAAAATTGATTTTATTTTAATTAATTTCCTTTTTTAATTTTCTTTTTGAGGGAACACTTAATCGTCGTTGGGCGCCGAAACCTTTCGCTTGTCACTTCTACTTTACACGTGTCACTCATCGTGCCCTTGCATGTTGACACGCCTGCGCGCGCTCCTCTAACCCGAACCGTTTTGTTTCGGTTATCCGCAAATTAAAACCCTTCCCATTCAAAAATCACTTGAGTGCTCTTTCTCTCTCACATATAACCCTCGATTTGGAACCTTCATACTACTGTGCGTTATCTTCCTTCTCAAGAATCCTTATCTTTCCTACTTGGCGTTTGCAAATTCTCAAGCGTTCTTCATCAATGGCGTCTCCACAACTCGAAGATGGAACTTTGGTTGCTTCCACAGCTGAAAGTGCTCCTGTTGTCAAGCTACCATTGAAGTCAAACAATATTCAGGTTCTACTTGATCCTAATACTTATCTCTCAGAGTTCAGAATCATGATTGATATTCTGCAAAACCACTCCCTGAACCGAGCCCTAACTCTGACAAACCCAAATGTCCCTGAAATTTATGTCCAAAAGGTGTGACAAACAATGTTTATAAAGGGCGAACACACCCTAATTGGAGTTTTTGGACACCCTAATGAATCTGACTCTGCAGTCCAAATACCAATCACCCGCAGGAAAATTGCTAGATATTTCCATCTTCCTCAACCATACCTTGAAGCTGAAGGCCAAACCATTCCTAACCCTGCCCTTGGACTTTATTCGTTTTTTGGGCTACAATGAACATATCCATCGGCTATCCGAGTTCAAAAGAAAGCAGCTACCCCCGATGTGGAACGTCCTTGTTTCAATACTGAATAAAAGTCTTACTTGCAAGATTGGGTCTCTCGATCAAGCCAGTAAGAACATTCTCACCATCATGTATGGGATGTTCCTTAACAAACCTCTGGATTACGCCAGTCTCCTCTTCCAGAAAATGAAAGCTGCCGTTCAGACCAAGAATTCTCTACAAAGCTAAGGGAAACCATTACCTGCACTGATGTTCCCATGGTTTTTATCACTCTTCACCTTTCCAGCGATTGGTGCACTGAAAGCTCCTCTGCTTCAGCCTTTCTGCAAAATAGATTCGATGAGCTCTCACAAGCAAACCATCGACGTCAACGGCTATCCTGCTGCCAAAGAACTTTCCAGGTACATGCTTGACCTTATACCTTCATCCTCTCTTATTCTCATTTCTTATAGACGCTCTATGGTATTCTCAGAACAGATAGTACCTAACCAGAGCAGTTAGAACCCATAATAGAAAGTGAGGGGTCAGGTGTGATTGAGTCTGAAAATAATTCGAGTGCCAACCAGAGAGATTCTACCCATCCCGACCCCTTAATACAATAGGGTACAGAAGATGTCCTAGAGACACATTTGAGCGATTCTCTCCAAGATCCCCAAGGGTACCCACATCTCCTGAGGTAGTTGTCACCACATCTACACTCATTGAAAAAGGACAGCCCAGTCCAAACCACCAACAGCCAAACCGATCAGAGGGAATCATGTGTTCCTCTGCATCAAGCACATCCGGGGAATCCACATCATCATCATCATCATCATCATCCTCTCAAAAGGGTGTTGATGAATATATAAGAGTTCAGTCTCCCCAGAACTCGTCACCACCTACACAAAACGTTGATGTCTTCATGACCAACGATGTCATAGGGCAATCAGAAGGTAAGTCCATATCTTCTGATAGTATAACTATTGATGAAATCCCATCAGAGGGGTTACAGCCATAGGATGCACCACTTACCGGGGTCTTTACCCTTCCAACAGGTAAGCACATTGTGTTCAGCTCCCCATCCTCTGATGATCGAGATAAAGATAAAACTTTCAGAACAACCGAAGAGGTGTTTGTGAATAACAGCCCTCGACGACAGGTTGGAAGTCCCTCCACACTCAACTTCAACACAAGTGTGCAAGAGGGCCTCTCTGAACATGAGAGACAAGGGGCTCCATTCGTTGGAGATGCACCGGTTACCCCTTATGACTTTGTCACCAATGCAATGTTCAAGGCATTTGGTGATCAAATTCAGAGATCTGAGGAAGATCTAAAATTATCCCTGGTTTCTCAGCAACAACTTCTCACTGTTATTCAAGCTCAGCAAGCAACGCAAAATCAATCATTGGAGGCTATTAGAAAGCTTCTTTCTGATAATGTAGAGGCTCAACAGAACTCTGTTCATTCTTACTTTCAGGCTCTGGACGCCGGCCTCAAATCAAATGCAGAGGCCATTTTCAATCTTCCTTCAGAGATACCTACTCCTAAAGTCACCATCACAGCTGAAGAATATGGGTCTTTCGTTGCTGACATCAACAAAATTATCACAGTTGTTTTCCCTTCAGAAGATGCGTCTACTTCTGCTTCGTCCTTGGTCTAGAAGTCGGATATGGCCCAGTTTCAGAAGGCAATGATTGATCGCATTAAATCTCTGACCTCCAAATTTGCCTCTAAAACCAATTCCAGCAACGCTCATATGGATCAGAAGCTTACCACTTTGGAAACCACAGTGTCAAAGCTTTCTTCTCTGGTAAGTGCTCTGTCCTCCTCCTTTGAAAATAAAAAGAAAGCTAAAGAAGCACGGGCTTGCAAAAAGGTAGAGCTAAAGCGCAAAAGGTCTGAGGATCAGGATCCTGATTCTCAGAAAGGGGAGAACATGGAGAAAATCAAGAAAATGAAAGCTGAAATGGGTCAAAAGATGGACCAAAAAAAAGGTAAAGCATCATCTTCCTCACCTTCTGCACCTCCTCCCACAAAGCAAACTCCATTAACTCCCACTCCTCTAGCTACTCACAAGGGTCCTCTGCCTAAGGATCCAGAAATTGCCAAATTTATTTTGGAGGTAATGGGGAATACAAGAACACAGAATCATCCATCCAAAGTAAATGCTACCAAAACAGAGGCAGCTAAAGCAGAAGCCAGAGAACAAACAAAAAGAACAGAAGAAGCCAAAGCTAAGACAGTGAGAGCCGAGGCAGCCAGAAAAGAAGAAGAAATTCGATTAAAAGCTGAGGCTGAACAAAAGGCTAAATCTGAAGCTGAAAAAGCTAAGGAAGAGGCCCTAAAAGCTAAAGCTGAAGCAGAGCATGCCTTGGCTCAGGCAGAAAAGGAAAGTGAAGAAGTTGAGAAGGCAAAAGAAGCTGTTGAAAGGGCACGTGAAAACTTTGAAGAAGCAAAAAGGAAAGAATCTGCAAATGAAGAAAGAATGCAGAAGTTCGGAAGAATTGAGCTACCCGTTTTGGAAATCAAGAATAAGCATCTGTATGCTCCTGTAGATCAGAAAAAATATCTGATGATGCCAAAATTTTCAAACGAGTATCAAGTCAGTAATGAAGTCAAAGACAAGTTTATAACTCGGAGGCTATCAAGAAAAAAGGCTTATTCCATAATCCCAATCAAAACTATGTCCATCAGGCATACTCAATTTGAACAAACTCCAATTTGGTATACAATTTATAAGGTGTTAGAGAAGATAACAAGGCATCATTTTTCTATGATAACGATCTACTGTCAATAAATCCTTCTGATTTGCTTACTCTGGAGAAATTTATGAAGACTCAGATGAACAGAGAAAGTGAAGATCAAAACAGAATTGCTTACCTTCGTATCATTGAATGTATGAAGTCGTTTATCAGATATCGAAGGCAAGTAGACTTTCAAGCGGGTTTAAACTACATTGTTGATATCTTGTGTATCGCTGCACCAAATGAAGACCTGGAGGCGATTAATATGCAAAGGATTGGGAAAGTCATAACCAAACCAGAAGTTGGAGTTGTATTCAAAAGGCCTAACAGAAAAAGTTTCTTCAGAATCAAAGATGCTCACAGATACTCTACAGAGGTTGTCTACATCGCAAAATGTTTTGCTTCTGCAACAAATGACAATCAAGATGAAGAAATCAGAGACAAAATTGTTAAGAGACTTGACAAACTCATGAAGCTCAGAGAAGTTACTGATGCTATCTACAAAGTCATTTCTCATACAGCTCCCTTCTGATACACGTGCAACATTCTGTTTTTCATACTTAGGGGGAGATTGTTAGAACTTATTTTTGGGAAAGTATGAAACAGAATTAAGCAACTACTATGCAACAGATGACGTGGCAAGAGCATCCTTCGCGTGTCTATTAGTTTGTTACTTCCTTGCTTACGTGTCTCATTGTAATAGGTCTAGTAGTTGACTTTTATTGTTGTATTCGTATAAATAGCTCTATTCACAGATTGTAAAACTATCGATTGAGAATACGAAATATATAGCTGTTGTTGTGAGCATACTATTGTCGATCGTTCAAGTATAATTCAATATCAATTACGACTGTTCTTCGTACTTACTGTTACTAATCTTACTGTTAATCTTAGATCTATTTGCTTCTGCTCATAATTACTTATTTGATCTATAGATTGCTTAATAGAAAGAGATCTAGGTTCCAACAATCTTCTTCAAGTTCTTGAATCTCAAGAACATCTTCTTGATTTAGAAGTTAAGAGATGATAACACCATACACTCATGGGTTATAAAAAGGTGACCATCCATGACCAACCAAAGTTTTAAATCAAAGGAGTTCATCTTATCATCATGCACATTAGAATGGGTGTACCATCATTGCATGGTGATAATCTTACATTTGTATGCATCATTCTTGCACATTTTGATTTCTTAATGATCTTACCTACATTTTTTTCAAAAATCGTCTAGTACATATCTCAAATCCGCCATGCATGTGGGTCTAGAAAACCCACAACATGAGTGAAATCAAACTCTAGCTTGGATTGCCTTAAAAATCCAAGAAACAACTTGATTATGATTTTATGTGAACTAACCTTTGAAAACATGTTCTTGCATGCATGTTATTCTACTAAAAAATGGTTTTAAACCTTCAAAATTTTCAGATTAAAGGGTGAAATGACTTTTTCCAACAATTAAAAGACACAAAAGAAGAATATTGTGGTAGTCATCAATTAAAACCCAAAAGATCTTCCATAAAAATTCTGGCAGATTGTTGGTCTAATTTTGGGGACCCACAACTAACTCATTTTTCGTCCAAACTTGATCATTCCTTTTTTTTAAATCCAGTTCAGTGAGTTAACATTCAAACCCCATTGACCTCATTAAAATATTCGGAGAATTGAACCCCCAAACAGACTACGCAAAACAGGTGCGCAAATAGCTTAGCAAACTGTTGAGACTTTAATTCAGGACTGAAATGAAAGACTTAGACTACCCCAAAAATATTGACACCAGCGCCAACATTTCCCTAACTTAACAATATAAATCATACTAAAATTTCAAGCTCTAAAAATAAGTGAAAGACATTCAAAAATCAGTTCAATTAGGCATGTGTAAATTCTGTCAGGACTTGGTCTTTGACCTATAACAATAAAGACTTTTCTTTTAGACTTTTCTTTCAAAATAAATTTGTAACACTCCACCATTTACCATTTGTTATTCATTCTTTGTAAAATCTTTCTTTTAAGAATAAAAGGATTATGTCATGCATGCAAAGGTATGAGGACAATTTAAACTTCATATAATGGTTTTTAACAAAAGTTTGACATAATCTTTCGGCTAGCAACCGAATAATAAAAAATTTCGTTAAAGTTTAGTTTTGTTTAACTAATAATAGAGGCATTCACGCGTGTACTTTTAGAAACCCATAATATAGGATTAAATTCCTACCAGTGTCCTTACGTCTCGTAGGATCGAGGTAGGATTTTGTCGCGATCACCTGAAAGGTTTACGTTTTATTCGGAATATCACAACTTCGTTGAGTTTCACAGCTCCTTTTTACTACTTTAATGTTTTGGGGCGAAAAGCATGATCTTAAATTAATTTTTACGTTTTGACGTATTATTTACTATGAATGCCCTTCGTGGCTTATTCCTTCAAATATGGTTATTTTATGCGCAATTGGTACGAATATTTATACCCTAGACTACATCGGGTTCTTTTTATTACATAAAAAGTCCTTGCGTACACTACCAATTCAACTCTTGTGAAAGGGCCGGGTATATTGTGGATAGCGCTATAGGATGACTTCCGACTTGTATATGCTCAGAGTACAATGCGATCAAGTGCATAATCTAATTACCATAGACGACTTTCATGTTTCGCGATAAGACATGAACTTGCAAGGCACAGACAACGTCATTAGGCTTTGGTAGTGGCCCGATACCACAGATGACTAATTACATGTGTATTGTGATACCCATAGACAAATGATATTATTGACAACCGTTGACTTATGAAATTTCAAATATGGATTTTACTGAACTGTGCGTCGAAAATTGATTTGTGCATCTTAAAACCTGTGATCTCACTAACTATTTTTAGTTGACCTATTATTTGTCATGCTTTTCAAGTAAGCATCCATAGGTTAAGGCTTAGAAAT
The DNA here is from genome assembly GCA_036898165.1 of Silybum marianum. Taxonomy (NCBI): domain Eukaryota; kingdom Viridiplantae; phylum Streptophyta; class Magnoliopsida; order Asterales; family Asteraceae; genus Silybum; species Silybum marianum. The sequence continues at coordinate 25,602,148 of CM072528.1, read as the reverse complement.
GATTCGTAGCGTACCACGTGAAGACTTGATGTTTCTGTAAAAACTTTCTTTTATTATGGATTGTTGTAGTTTCATTTTAGAAAGAAAATTTGTAACCGATGGACAATTATTTCTGGTTTTTAAAGGCAAATGTCTATGGTTGCGATATCTGTAACTGTGGCTATGTCATCATCTGACAGTTATGCTCCGCGTTTCCGCTTTAGCGCGGTGTTACAACAACTAAGGTCATGAAATCCAATCAAGTAAAATCTTCATAGATTGAGTAAGATGTTGTTTCTAACATTTCCACTAACACTACAAGACCCATAGTAGTATCGGTACCTATCAAAAGCTAATTCCCTTATCTCAAAGGTATCTGGTATCATGATAGTGAACGGTCAAGACATATGACTGGTACAAAGACCCCACTCTCTGAATTTAAGGAAGAAAAAGGTCCCCCAGTGACCTTTGGTGGAAATGGCAAAGGTTACACGAAAGGTTATGGTGTTCTGGCCAATGGAGAAACCTATTACAAAGTCTTGTTCAAAAAGACATAGTGTGTTGTCACTAATAAGCATCACAAACTTGCCCTCACCGGCAAATGCTCTGAAAAGGTCTATTTGATCAACATGGATAATACCCAAACAGAGAACATTTGTTTTCTATCAAAAGCCTCTTCAGATGTCAACTTGATTTGGCACAAAAGGCTCTCATATCTGAACTTCAAATTGCTAAATGAATTATCAAGAAAAGAACTTGTCAATGGCCTTCTTCAACACTCCTTTGCAATCAGGACTCCTCAGCAAAACGTTGCTGCTGAAAGAAGAAATCGAACAATCATTGAAGTTGCTTGTTTGATGCTTAGCGAATCTCATCTACCAACCCAATAATGGGCTGAAGTAGTTAACACTGCATGTTTCACTAAGAATCGATCCTTGATAGTCAAATGATTCAAGAAAACTTCCTACGAACTCTTCCATTGAAAAAAGCTATCTCTAAGCTTTCTACACATTTTTGGATGTAAATGCTAAATCCTGAATGATAGAGATCACCTTGAAAGTTCGATCCTAGGGCAGATGATGGTTTATTTCTTGGATATTTTTCAGTATCTTAGGCTTTCAGAGTTTTCAACAACATGAGATAAGTTGTTGATGAAACCATAAATGTCACCTTCGACGAATCCCGTTCAGCAAACTCTATCCCCATCCCTGAAAATGACGAAGAGTTGAAACGACTGGATGAAGTCTCACTATAGGGAACCTGAATCATTCTTTAGTCCTTCTCCAAGACCTGAAAATAATGATGAAGATGTACCTCATTTGATCCCTAGTATGGTTAATAGTAACCATGCATCCTCACAGGAATCAGTTTTACTCCCATTAATCATATACCCCCATCTGAAGCCTTAAAACAACAATTCCTCGATAAACGATCAAGTATCAAAGTCTATCACAGAGAATGATAATCCTTCCGGATCTCTACCAGGGATGATAGGAAACGCTGAAGAATCTTTTGTTAAAGCATCTTCCTTGACCCCTAAACAAATTATCACTGAACCAATTCTTGGTCAATCTCCTCAACTACCTGCTCAGTGATGGACTCGAGATCATCCAATCGTTCAGATAATAGGTGATCCAATTACATGTATTAAAACCCGACAGGGTATGGGTAATATCTATCTCTTCCATAACTTTATTTCTATCTTAGAACCTTAGAAGATTGATGAAGATATCAGTCACCACGATTGGATCAGTGTTATGCACGAAGAAATGACTGAGTTTCAGAGAAACAAAGTTTGGAATCTCGTCCCTCGTCCATCTGACGAAATTGTTATTGGGACCAAATGGGTGTTTTGTAACAAGTTAAATGAAAATGGCACTATTACCATAAACAAGGCTGGACATGTTGCTCACAGATACCGACAGGAAGAAGGTATCGGTTACGATGAAACCTTTGCTCCTATGGACAGGTTAGAAGCCATTAGACTTTTCCTAGCCTATGCTGCCTATAAAGACTTTAAAGACTTTCAGATGGATGTTAAGAGTGCCTTTTATGAATGGTAAACTTAATGAGAAAGTTTATGTTGAACAACCTCCAGGTTTCAATGATCTGAAGCATCCAGGTTATGTATATAAACTGGAAAAGGCTCTCTATGGGTTAAAACAAGCTCCCAGAGCTTGGTATGGCACCCTACCTAAGTTTCTTTTAAAAGAGAAATTTGTTCGTGGAAATATTGATCAAAGCCTGTTTTTCAGAAAACGTAAGGGTCACATCCTTCTTGCTTAAATATATGTCGATGACATTATACTTGGTTCCACAAAACGTAAGTTTTGTACTCATTTTTCGAATTGCATGAAAAAAGGAATATAAAATTAGTATGATGGGTGAACTAACATATTTTCTTGGCCTTTAGATAAAACAATCCGAGAAAGGGATTTTCATATGTCAGAATAAGTATGTTAAGAAATGCAGAAGAAATTTGATCTTACTCAAAGTTCTTCAATGAAAATTCCTATGGCACCCCCTCTTACTCTAAACAAGGACCCTGATGGGAAACCTGTTAACATATTGCCTATAGAGGAATGATTGGACTGCTGCAAATATATCATATACTCAACATGTTTGTGTGCTAGATATCAATTGAACCCAAGGAATCCCATCTGATCATTGAAAAGCGAATATTCAGATAATTGAAAGGAACTCCTAATTTTGGTCTTTGGGTTCGATCTAATTGGTTATTCTGATAGTGATTTTCCAAGATGTAAAATTGTTAGGAAAAGCACCACTAGAGGCTGTTAGCTTTTAGGTAGGAAGTTGGTGAGTTGGACAAGCAAAAAGCAAAACTCAGTTTCCCTTCAACCGCTGAAGCTGAGTACATAGATGTTGGGTGATGCCCCTCTCTTTCCAGCCCTCGTGTTCGGCTATAGCAAGAGCCCCTAAATATAGAGCCGCTTGGCCTTCCAATCCAGTTCCAACAATGCACTTCTCGGACTGAGAAAGAGGAATTTGTGGCGTCAACCTATTGGCTTTTTCATTTTTCTAATTTCTTCCCTAGCCGAGTGTGAACGATTACCTTTTGATTTACCAGATATTAGAGTCATTATGTTGGAGTTAAGTCTGATAGCTTCACATTTGTTATGGCTCGGCCCAGATATGTTTGGTAAAGAGAATAATCTTCTCCATTGAGAATAATCAACACTAGTACAAAAACTCACATTTGCCACGGTTAAAAACCGTGGCGATAGACCTTTGGCCACGGTTTTTTTCTTTAATCAAACCATAGCCTATTCTTGCGTGACCATTGATACCCTTGCGTAGCCATTGATACCCTTATGGCCATGCTTAAAATGCGTCACCATATCAATTGAAAAACCATAGCCTTATCCTAAAAACGTGGCTATAAAAGTACATAGTTTTTATGGTATTGGTACATTTATACTATAACCGTGGCCATAAACTACTTATCGCCACACAAAATAACATTAAATGTGGCCTATGATTACCCTATAATCACGTATATTTTTTTTGAATGTGGCTATAAACTACTTCTCGTCACACAAACTTTATATCAAACGTCTCCAATTTATGACATATGGTTACTATAAATGTTAGAACTGTGGCTATTGGTTATCTTTTGGTCATACGAAATAACTAAAAATTGAAGTCATAAACAACTCGTAGCTATGCAATTCATGAAGTATGGTTACACTAAATTGTTTGAACCATAACAATTGATTATATTTTGATAACATAAAGTAACTAAAACCGTAGCGACAAACCAGTTATCGCCACACAAATTTCATATTAACCATTGGCAATTCATAACATTTGGTTACACTAAATTGTTAGAAATGTGTCTATTGATTACCTTTTGATGAAATGAGTTAACTAAAATCGTGACCATAAAATACTTAAAGTCATGCAAATTTTACATTAACCGTGGCCATTTCATGACATATTGTTACGTTATATTGTTAAAACGGTGGCTATTAATAGCCTTTTGGTAACAAAAAATAGCTAAAACCATGACCATATACTATTTATAGCCACACAAATTTGTATCACCCGTTGTCATTTATGTTAAAACCATAGCTATTGGTTAACTTTTGATTACATGAAATAATTAAAAGCGTGGCCGTAAACTACTTATAACCATGGACATTTCATATTAACCGTGGCTAATTCGTGACATATGGTTACATAGAATTTTAATATCCGTGGCTATTTGTTCTCTTTTGGTCACACAAAATAACTAAAACCATGGCAATAAACTATTATAGCCACACATTTTATATCAACCGTGGCCAATCCATGATGTATGGTTGCGCTAAATTGTAAAACCATGGCTATTTGTTGCATTTCGGTCACACGAAATAGCTAAACTATGGCCACAAACTATTGAATTGAATATTATATGGTCATTATAGAAGTTGACTATGAAAAATAATAATTTTTGCCAATGGTATTAATAACACGTGGTAAAATAATTAAAAAAGTTTAATATAATAATTATTTGACAAACTTCAAACAGTTATACTAAGAGTCATATGAATAAGATATAAGAATATCAATGACAAACTTATCACTCACTAATAGTTCTCTAATATATTAGATTTCTGCTTAATAAAGATAGTCCTTGTATGCTTTGGCTTCTGTAACTCATTGACAGTCGTATAATGCTTCTTTCTCTTCTTAGGATTTTGTTTCTCATCATGTTGATTAGAAGTTCGTTCTGGTGCCTGCAATAAGAATAAAATTGCATCTTATTAAACTTGTAGAAATATTTTTCTAATAGAAATAGTCTGCTACGGTGAAGATTTCTTATTAATACACATAATGCAACCATCAACAATAAGTCCTAATATAATCCAAGATACAAAATCTTTGAACCATGCCTTAACGTTTCCATTCCACTACCCAAACATTTTTTATCGTTTATAATAGGTATCTAGATTGTAAATGAGAAGAAAAGTTAACAAGTAAAGAAAATTAGATACGAGACTAACCATTAAGTTAGGGATGACAAGAATTTTTTGGCGAAGCCACAAAACCAGTAATTACTCCCTACTATTTTGTTCTCACCGACTTGTATTTGTAAATCAATCTAGCTACCAGCAACAAAACCAACGTGCTTTATTGGTTAATCGATAGAGACTCTACAGATTCAATACTTCTCACCAAGTTAAACTAAAAAAACAGCAAACAACTTAAGGGCCAATCTGATCATGGCAGAAACAATAAAAACATATTCGGTCAAGAAAAATGTGACAACTATCAAATTTGAACCTCCAGGTTAGGTCTAATTAAGTTTATTAGTGTTAATATATATTCATTATAAAAATAGAAGCCAGTTGGCTTAGAATGACCGAAAAATTTCTAGAGTTTTCGGTAGCTGCTTAGAAAGTCCTCAAATGATTAGGTCCACTGTTGAGGTAGAACTAAAAATATTTTTGTGGTCGAAGGTTTAGTGGTGGCTCATTACTTACTTATAATTAGGGTACAAAAATGCCTTGAACGTTTTATGATGTAAAGATTATTTAAGTGCCATAAAAGTATTTTACTCAATATTCATTTATGCAAAAGATGTTTATAATATTTAAAACCTGTGAACTCACCAACTCTTTGTAGTTGACCTTGTTTTATTCATGCTTTTCAGGGGTAAGAAAGAGTAAAAAAATGCCTGTGTTTGGGACGCATCAACATCAACCACGTTTAAATTTGAAATCGTTTTGTAGAACATCTTATTTCTTTTTTGTTAAAACTTGAACTGGTATGATGTAATGTTCAGTTTTATGTGTTATGTATTTGATTCGACAATTGGTGTTGTTATCGCTCTATTGCTATGAAATCTTGAACTATCACTCCCCGTGTTTCCGCTTTAGCGGGGTGTGACAGACTTGGTATCAGAGCCATAGGTTATAGAGAACACCGGTTTTTCTATAAAACCAAATACTATAACCAAAAGTTTTCGAAAACTATTTTTCTAAACTAACTGTAATTTTAAAAGCTTACTACTGGTATAATTGGAATAAGTCTCGACTTAGCATATTATAATTAGGCAAAGTCTGATCACCTATGTCTATTTAATTTGTATAAGGGAGACATGGAACAATTATATTGGGAACTTCTTGCCCAAATGAAAAGCATGGTCATAAGTGTGAGTTCGCATAAGCATTTTATAAATTGTTATTTACTAAAGTACATTTAGTAATTATGTTTGTTACTATCGCAGTTCAGTATGTCTCACTGATCCACTCCTACTAAGTACTCTACTGACTCCTCAGGCTATGTGACTAGTCAACCTAGGAGAGAACTTTTTGACTACTTTGTTGGTTAAACTAGGAAACTTATTTTGGTGACATGTACCTCACTATTTAGAACTCTAAGACACTTGATGTCTTTTGGGAATTAGTTTTGCTGGATATTGAAGTTATGTGATTCTAAACCTATGATTTGATGAATTGAGTGCTTTATATGCATAACTTAGTTAAGCAGACTTAGCGCAAAAATAGTAATAGTAATATGACCCAACCTCAATATGAACCTATGCCTAAAGGCAATGCCTTCGAGGAGAGAAAACTCCGAGATCGCGCGACTTGTGCCTGAGCAACTCATCGCGGCACTTCCGAACATCGTTAGTCAAGTGGCAGCGGGTCTAAATGCTAATTCGGGAAACAACTGAGGAACTGGAGCAAGTGGAGATAGGGAATGCTTTTAGGACCTGCAACCCGAAGGAATTCCATGGAACTGAAGGAGCTGTTGGATTACTGACATGGATTGAGAATATGGAGTCCGGTCTCCACACCAGCAAGTGCACTGAAGGAAATAAAGTGCAGTTTGCCGCCTGTCGGCTACAAGGACGAGCATTGACCTGGTGGAACACCCAAGTGCAAACCTGAGGCCGAGAAGCAGCCAACAATCTTAGTTGGGAGGAATTCAAAAAGACGCTGAAAGAGGAATACTGCCGAGGAGCGAAATCAGAAGTTGGAAGCAGAGCTATGGAATCATGAGATGAAGGGAAATGACATAAATTCATACTCTTCTCGTTTCCATGAACTGGCAAAGATGATACCACATTTGGTGACGCCTGAGGAAAATCGAGTCGAAATGTATATTTGGGGTTTATCTTCTGAAATACATGGGGACGTTACTTCGGCAAACCCAAAAACCCTTCAAGATGCGGTGAATTTGGCAACCAGGCTCACCGACAATACTAATCGTTCGGGGATATTTGCACGAGACAAAGCTCAAGATAAGAGAAAGATGGAGGAACTTTAGCATAGACATAATCCCAATCATGTTAGGAAGCTTTGATATAATTGTGGGTATGGATTGGTTGTCTAAAAACCAAGCTGAAATTTGCTGCTCCGAAAAGATCATCCGAGTTTCACTACCCGAAGGAGAAGTTCTCGAAGTACATGGAAAGAAACCCAGAAGGAATGTTAAAATAGTGACGTGCATGAAGATCCGAAAATACTTGAGGAAGGACTGCATTGCGTTTTTGGCACACGTTGTGAATAAGGAGATCGAAGAGAAACGCATTCAGGATCTTCCTATAGTTCGGTGTTTTCTCGAAGTATTCCCAGATAAGTTTCCTGGACTACCCCACCAAGACAAGTTGAATTCTACATTGATTTAGTTCCAGAAGCTGCGCTTGTGGCGAAATCACCTTATCGAACGGCACCATCGGAAATGCAGGAACTGTCAGAACAACTTAAGGAGTTACTCAATACTGGATTCATCAGACCCAGCTCTTCACCTTGGGGAGCTCCAGTTTTGTTTGTTAAAAAGAAGGATGGATCTTTCCGAATGTGTATCGATTATAGGGAACTCAATAAGTTGACTATCAAGAATCGATACCCCCTTCCTCGAATAGATGACTTATTCGATCAACTTCAAGGTGCAACGTATTTCTCAAAGATCGATCTTCGATCGGGATATCATCAGATGAGAGTTCGTGAAGAAGATATTCCTAAGACAGCGTTTAGAACTCGTTATGGTCATTACGAGTTCCTAGTTATGCCTTTCGGGCTAAAAAACGCATCGGCAGTCTTCATGGATTTAATGAATAGAGTATGTCGACCGTACCTAGACAAGTTCGTGATCGTGTTTATAGATGATATACTCATTTATTCTCGAGACAAGAAGGAGCATGAGCAACATTTTAAGTTGATACTAGAATTTCTCAGAAACGAAAAGTTGTACGCCAAATTCTCCAAATGCGAATTCTGGATTCGCGAAGTACATTTCCTTGGCCACGTAGTAAATGAAAAAGGGATACATGTTGATCCATCTAAGATTGAGGCCATTAAGAAATGGGAAGCCCCGAAGACACCAACTGAGATCCGCCAATTTCTGGGATTGGCAGATTACTATTGGCGATTTATCGAAATTTTTTCCAAGATCGCACAACCACTAACGACTCAAACCCAAAAAAAAATAAGAAGTTTATTTGGAAAGAGAAACAAGAGGAAGCATTCCAGACTCTCAAACATAAGTTATGCAACACACCTATTTTGGCATTGCCAGAAGGACTGGATAATTTTGTAGTCTACTGTGATGCCTCACATCAAGGGATGGGATGTGTACTAATGAAAAAAGATAAAGTCATTGCATATGCGTCGAGGCAACTTAAGGTTCACGAGAAGAATTTCACCACCCATGATTTGGAGTTAGGAGCGGTGGTGTTCACACTCAAAATATGGAGACACACATTTTACGTCACGATTTTGGCAGTCTCTTCAAAAGGCATTGGGTACACGTTTGGATTATAGCACTGCATATCATCCTCAAACAGATGGACAGTCAGAAAGAACTATCCAAACGCTAGAGGATATGTTACGGGCATGTGCAATAGATTTTGATGGGAGTTGGGATATCCACTTGCCACTCGTTGAATTCTCCTACAATAACAGCTATCACACCAGCATACAATGTGCACCGTACGAAGCTCTATACGAACGTAAATGTAGATCGCCGCTTAGCTGGGTAGAAATTGGTGATAGACAATTGACTACGCCCGACATTATTCAAGAAACCACTGACAAAATCTCAACCATCAAAGAAAGACTTAAGACAGCAAGAGATCGTCAGAAGAATTATGCAGATAATCGGAGAAAGCCGTTGGAGTTTCTAGTGGGAGATAAAGTACTTCTGAAAGTGTCACCATGGAAAGGACTGGTACGTTTCAGGAAGAAAGGCAAACTGGGTCCCAGATAGCTTGTTCCATTCGAAATACTCGAAAGAATTGGACCGGTGATGTACAAATTGAAGTTACCACAGAATTTAAACGCCATCCACGACACGTTCCATGAGTTGAATCTGAAGAAATGCTTAATGGATGAAACATTGGTTTTACTCCAGGACGACGTTCAGATTAACGATCGGTTACACTTTGTCGAAGAACCAATCGAAATACTAGACCAAGAAGTTAAACGGTTGAGGCGCAGTAAAATCCCTATTGTCAAAGTTCATTGGAATGCAAAGCATGGCCCAGAGTATACTTGGCAAAGAGAAGATTTCATGAAGGACAAATATCCGCATTTGTTTGCAAAGAAGTCCGTTGACAGTAGCAGTCATTAAATTTCGGGACGAAATTTTTTTAACTAGGGGAGACTGTGACAAGTGTCAAATTTGAACCTCCAGGCTAGGTCTAATTAAGTTTATTAGTGTTAATATAGATTAATTATTAAAATAGAATTCAGTTGGCTTAGAATGACCGAAAAATTTCTAGAGTTTTTGGTAGCTGCTTAGAAAGTCCGGTTCCGACCCGTAACTGGCCGAAACATCCTATATAGTGCCAAATGCTCTAATTTATACCCAATTTATATAAAATATATATTTTTAGTATTTAAAATATAAAACTTCTATTTTTATAGAATTTAATCACTTTTGGACTTACATTTTGAGGAAAAAGGCCATAATTGAGAAAAATGACATTTTAATTTTATTTTTGGGCTTGAGTTTAATTTTTTTTTAAAAATTGGGTTTTAGTGGGACCCATGTACATGGCTGGCCCCCCATATCCCCCATATAAATATATTTTTTATTCATTTCCTCCGCATTTGCGTGATTAAAAATTTGAATTTCACTCTTCTCTCTCTCTAGAACTTAAGGGACATATTCCCTACTCTTCTTTCCCACTCTTTTCTCTCCAAAATCTCCAGACACTTTCCATCTCAAATCCATCAAATTAACAAGATTTTGGAAGAATCATCAAACCACAATCATCACTCAAGTAAGTAATAACACTATCTTCATCTTTTTCTTGCAAATTTTGGGTGAAAAACCCATTTTTCTTACATTTTTTAGCTACTTTCTTCTAATATCTGAAATTTCTGAGTTTGTGGAGAGATTATACACCAAAATATGTAAAAATGTTTTAACAATGGTGGTAATCTATGACCCAAACAATAAAACTCAAGAAATAGGTGAAAAATCATGATTTTATGTGTTTTTGAGTAAAAATGGTGATTTTTGGTGCTGACAGATTTATTGCACGTGCATAAGTCATCCATTTCTTGCAAATAATATGTTAAAATATCATGAATCTTCTTCTAAAAGTTTATTTAATGAGTTGGGGTTTTAATCCAAGTGGTTTCACTCAAAAACATTGAGTTTTGACCCCCAATTGCTCATAACAAGATGCATGATCATCTGGAAGTTCAACAGTAGGTAAACCCTACTTTGAACAACCATAACTCTGTGAATATTCATTCAAAACACTTGATTTTTCTTCTGGAATTTAATTTAATGAGTTATATTTCAAATGCCACTGGTTTCATTCAAAACTATGGTGATTTGAGGTTTCAATTAATCAAAACAAAAGGAGTATGCAATCTGTCCAAAACTAACAGATTAGTACATGCATGTTCTAATGGCCATATCTCTTTCAAAACTCAATGAAAAAGGATGATTCTTCCTTTGAAAGTTAGCTACATGAGTTATCTTCGGCATGCAAGTGTAATCACATGAAAATATGGAGATTTGATCTCCAAACACCTAAAACACTTTAGGTGTGCAATCTGTGAAACCACCTGCAGCTAAACTCTACTTTGTGTGTTAATATCTCCTTTGTTATTTGTCTTTAATGCATGATTCTTCTTCTAAAACCTTTTTTATGAGTTAGGATTCATATGAATCCAGTTTCATACAAAAATATGAAGTTTTGAGGCAGTAACCAATTTATTAAAGTTAAGTGTGCAATCTGTCAACTAATGACAGAATTGTGCATGCAACTTTGTAGTTCCATATCTCATTCATAACACATCCAAATTGAGTGATTCTTATTTCAAAAGTTTCCTTTATGTGTTAGGCTTATAATCCAACTGGAATTTCTAAAAAAGACTAAGTAAAACTCCTAATATGATTGGTTTACTAACAGTGTGTAATCTGTCATGCTTGTTGTGACACACTGTTTGATATAAACTATTTGAACCCTTTTTATATGTCTAAAATGCATGAAATTAGGTCAAAATGACCTTAACTCAGTAATGCATCATATATAAAAATATGGAAAATTTTATCATTTTGGATGTTACATTAATTTGATCATTTTTAAGACTTATAGTTTCTGTCAGGAAGTTAAATTCTAAAACTGGTTGATTTCATAAATTTTAATCACTTGAATAACTATAATGTTACATTTTCGGTATAAATTGTTTCTTTAAAGAGCATATGTGCATTATGTATCACGGGACAATAGTAGACCAAGTTGGACATATAAGGACTTATAAGCACTCTTATAGTAATCGTTAGACGCATAAGTGACCGTTTTGGGTATTTTACTGTGATAGGGAAGCGTTAGGTCGGCTAGCGGACGAGTCGTGCTTTAAACGGAGCTTTTGCAAAAGGTGGGTATTCACAGCCCCATTTTTAAAGTATTTTATATGTTTTGGGGTGAAAAGCATGATTAAATGAAATATTTGAGCTATTTGCATTACCGAATGTGAAACATTATGAAATTATTGTTTTGGGCACTAAGGCATGTACACTAATAGATTGTATTGAGTAACATGTTCCATAAAAGTTTGTACACTACTATTAACTCAAGTGAGGAGTTGAGGGTATATGTGGATAGCGCTATCGGACGGACAATCCCACCTAAAAACCGAAAAGTAGGGTGTGGATAGCAATCCCACCGGGAAACTACAGGTAGGGGTGCACTATACTTAAAAGGGAAGGTTCTACACATGTGGACTTTAGGTCCACCGCTGAGGTAGAACTAAAAAGAAGGTTCTACATATGTGAACTTTAGGTCCACCGCTGAGGTAGAACTAAAAATATTTTTGTGGTCGAAGGTTTAGTGGTGGCTCATTACTTACTTATAATTAGGGTACAAAAATGCGTTTATCGTTTTATGATGTAAAGATTATTTAAGTGGCATAAAAGTATTTTACTCAATATTCATTTATGCAAAAGATGTTTATAATATTTAAAACCTGTGAACTCACCAACTCTTTGTAGTTGACCTTGTTTTATTCATGTTTTCAGGGGTAAGAAAGAGTAACTAAAAATGCTTGTGTTTGGGGCGCATCAACATCAACCACGTTTAAATTTGAAATCGTTTTGTAGAACATCTTATTACTTTTTTGTTAAAACTTGAACTGGTATGATGTAATGTTCAGTTTTATGTGTTATGTATTTGATTGGACAATTGGTGTTGTTATCGCTCTATTGCTATGAAATCTTGAACTATCACTCCCCGTGTTTCCGCTTTAGCGGGGTGTGACAAAAAATGACAATTCTTTTTAATTCAAATTCTTAAAAGTTCCTCTTAATCAATATATATATATGTATATGTGTGTGTGTGTGTGCAATGCAGCACGATTTTGAATCTGAAAACTCAAACCCTCGATCCTCCTTGCTTTATTATAATTTTCGTTTCACTCGATATTGTTTTTTATGGTTATATGTGGTTCTTCTTCTCAACTGAAAGTCACAACAATGGTATTTAGAAGAGGAAGAGTAGTCCAATTTCCACTCATTGAAGATTTGATTTCCAGAAACAGGTCAACACGGGCTGGGAGTGAATAAGTGTTAAAGGCTTATTGGTAAATAAGTTATACCGTAATTATGATTTAAATAGTGCATATGCATGTTCTCAATCTTACATCAGTCATGTATTTGCTTTTTGACAAACTTCTTTTAGCCAATCTTTGAATGGAATTTGCTCCAAGCTAATAATCATAGGATGGCGAACTTTGCTGATTACGGAGAAGAATAACGGAATTTTAATCATAGGAAGGCGAACTTTTAGCCAGTCTTCGATGGTTTTGATCTTTGCTGCTACCGCCATTCATTCAGATCAGCTTTTGGTCTTGGTCCATTTGTGTCATGGTTTGATTGGTACCTTAACTATAACTTGGAATAGCAATTTCTTAATTGACCAAAATTCAATTAAAAAAGCGTCAAGTAGAAGAATTTAATTAATTCAACATCAAATCAGACGTGTAAAGGTTTTATAAATAAATTCTTGTTTATTTAAGAATTAGGAACTACAGATATAGAAAGACCAACCCCTATTCAAGAAAATGTTAACAAAAAGTAGCATTTGGATAGTTAAGAGGTGAATCTTCTTTGGCAAAAAGAAGGTTTGTAATGGTATAACTTTTTGACTCAATGATATATTTTGTTTCAATATAACACGGGAGGAAATTGGTGGGCTTGGTCTCATGACAAATTCATGACATATAGACTTATGTATAACTTACAGAACGATGTGTATTAGGTACATTTTGTCGTATAAAATAATTTAAATACCATAGCTATAAGTTACACCTAATTTTTAGACCCATGACTACTTAGTTATCTTTTTGCCACGTAAAATAATAAAACATGTGGCCAATTCAACACATATATTTCAGAAAACGGTTGCTATTGGTTATCTTTTAGTCATGCGAAATTATAAAAGCCATGGCCATAAAGTACTAGTCACACAAATTGAGTTGTTTTAATTACATAGATTTATATTGATCGTGACCTTATAGCCACCCAAAATTCATATAGACCGTGGCCAATTCTAGACATGTAGTTACGCTTAATGTTTTGAAACCACGTCCATTGATTAGCTTTTGGTGATGCAGAATAATAAAAATCGTGGCCATAAACAATTTATTAGTCACATGAGTGGGATCGTTTTAACGGTGACTATTGGATACCTTTTGGTCACATCTATTTAGTTTAACCATGACCTTATATATATACTTATAGCCACACAAATCTCATATTAACTGTGACCAACTCATGATTATATAGTCACATTTAAATTTTAGAACCGTGGCTACTAGTTACCTTTTTTGTCACACATAATACAAAAAATCATAGCAAAAAACAACAATGACTTTTGGCCACGTTTACCTCAGTTTTATGGCTATAAATATTTTATTTTAGTCACGAAAAATTGGTTTCATGTAGCAATATACCTTTCTATCGCCACGGACAATAACCGTCACAACATAAAGTCATGGTTTTGACAAAAACAGTAGTTATATGTTTGTCTATGTCCATGGTTTTTGACAGTTACTGGCCACGGACAAAAAACCGTAGCCATACGAAACCATTTAGTCAAACGTTCTCAAAACCATGGGGTTATGTTCGGACATGTTTCCTAATGCTCACGGTTATTGAATTAACTCGTGGCTAAAATAACACACTAATTTTATTTATAACTTTTAGCCATTGTTCTGAACCAAACCGTGGCTAACCGACATTTCCAAAACCGTGGAAAAAAGCCATTTTTGTACTAGTGCAAAAAAGGAAAGTGTTCAATTGGAACATGAAAACGTGACTAAATGGATATCGTTCAAAGACCAAGTCCCATATCTGATGCTGCCACCTATTCCTCTCCTACCTTCATGGTAGATACTCAGATATCTAAGCCACTGGAAAAACCCACCAATGGTTAACCAAGATACCTCCTCCCTTCCCCCTTAATATGAAACACCTTGCCACTAATGGACGTAAAAAGTCCATGGCTAACAAGCCCCACAAAGAAGCCCAAGAGAACCGCCTCTCAACAGACGTTAATCTGTGACTTCGGTGTAACACCAATACCTCCTCTAACCACAACCACGACAACGGCATCTGAAGCCGTTGCCGCTTCTTCAGCGCTACCTCCACCACAGATGACCAAGGTCTCTGAGCCAATAGTCACCAACTATGTTGAACCTGATTTAGGTATTACTTGCACTACCCTATTTTTTAAATCTATCTCTTCTACCTATCCTTCCTTGGTCGTCCCTACACCAAATAAGGTTGAGAAGGGTGCTATTCTCTTATTAGGATTGTTTTGACAATCTGATAATTGGGTAGGAACGTGCACAAGACCTGAGGATGTTTCTTAGAAACGACCGATTGATAGGTATGTGATCCTTGGGACACATCCATCAAAAGTTCCAACCTCGAGTGTAATCTTTCATATACTCTCAAGGAACCCTTGAATAAACACTCTCCTACGCCCATGTCTTTCTTCTAACCATGAGCTATATTTGGCTCATTTATCTTTGTTAAACACAGGTGCCAAGTTAGACGATCCCCTCAAGAAGGGAGAACCTCTGAAGAACGATGAACCAAAGAAGGTTCAAGGCAAAACTTTTCCAAAACTGAAGACAGATGACAAGAAGGTCTCCTTAGCATCTCCCTCTGCCACCTTCCAGTTCCCAGAACTACCTAGTAGATGAAGCAGCCCTGATAAATGAGAACGCGGACAACCTTCAAATTTCTACAAAGCTGATCTTCAAGCAGGTAGCAGGGGTGCCCGATCTAAAGACTGATCTCACAGGGGAGATCTTATCCTTGAAGAGCGTCGTCGCTAAGAGAAACAAGGGGAAACTCAGATAGACAAACAGGGGGAAACTAACTCAGATAGACAAACAATGGGAAACTCACTCAGAGATCATCTCCATACTCAAGACCCTTGTCCTTGTCACTGTCCCACCTCCTTCCTTCACTTCGGAGGATAAGAAATCTCTGAACTAGCTAAGTCTGATTCAGAACGAGCACTATACCAACGTGGAAACTCTAAAGAAGAAGGTCAATATCCTTCTCGTCCAACTCTTCCCTGGTGACAACAAAGAAGGGGAGAAGGTCGCCAAAGAGGTAGAGGGCAACCTCAAAGCTTACTTAAATGAGCTTGAGCATCGCAAATCAGAGACCAAAGTAGTTGACGCAAAGGAAGATACAAACATCACTAGGGATGGTGAGCAAGAAGAAGACGATGAAGAGGACGATGAAGAAGAAGAGGGTCCATCTGATCATGGAAATGATAATGATGATGATGACGATGATATAAACCCTGCCAACCTTTTCATGTCAAACAGGCCTGCTTCTTTGCCTGGAGTAATCTTCAGAGAACCAATGGGAGAGAGGCCCCCTCAGAGTCAGGAGCCTCTTTCAAAAGAAAAAGAAAAGGGGATTGCAGAAAACAACTTGTATCCTAATAAATTCAGAGGGGGAGCTTGATATCCCCGAGGTTAGTCTTCCTCTCACTCTTTATACCACCATCTCTTAACCCAACCCGTTGTTTCTCTACCACCTTTCGTTCCTCCTACCAATACCTCTACTATACAATACTAAAGAAATTTCTAACCCTGAAGCATCTTCATCTACTATTATCAGCTCAACCTTTCCCTCAAAGGTCACTCAATTCCTGAGTGAACCTTCTGAAGCAGACATGTTCTTGTACATATCTAACTCGGACGCTGAAGAAGAAGGCTTATACAGAGCTTGTAAATAGAAGAATAGTCTATGAACCTAAAGAGGAAGCTAGAATGAATCATTTCATAAAAGAGCTAGATTGGACCAGAGTAAAAAATTCTTTTCGTACCTCTGGTTCCGAGGAAGCCATACCTTTAAATACAAAAGAAACAGTAGACGAATTTTCCTTCCTTTATCTCTCAGAAATAAAAGAGGCGCTTGAAGGTGAGAGACATAGAGAAAGTCTGATCAAAGAAGCACAAGCCAGTCTTCAAGTTGCTGAAGCCCTAGCAAGACAAGAGATCTCTAAGGGAAGACTTAGAAATAAGAATCCTCTCAAGGCTCAGAAAAGACTTCTCCATGTTGTGAACTTGGACCATCAAAAGACTTTAGCCCTGTAAGATCAAGAGCTTGAATGGTACAGAAAGAGGGTCAACACCCGCATAAGTGATAAGAAGATTACAAGCGTCACTAACTCTGAACGATATTCAAGGACGGGTCCCCGATCTCTATCAACATTTTTAGAGGAAAGAGGTGAAAACTAAACAACCTCGTTTCTTAAAGTTCTTTGGTTTTTCACAATGGCTCGAGATCAGAGATTGCATTCAGAAATCCATGTCCCAGGTCAAAGGCGTTGTTGAAGATCACTTGAATCAGCTCCTTGAAAGGATTTCCAAGATCGTTTCCATTCCACCTCTTCCCTCAAAAGCTACCAAAAGAAGAAAAAGCATATCTGATGCAAAGGAAGGTCCATCGTTCAGAAATGAACATGAGACAAACTTTGATGCAACAGGCCTCTTTGCTCATCTGGAATTCTCTGATATCTCAACGGTCGACACATCCCTGCCTACCAACAGAGAATATAGCTTCGATGAAATCGTCACAATCCCTAAACCAGGAATGACTTTCATTAATAACATAGGAGAGCTCAGAGTTTTCAGGAATAAATAGATCATCATTGCTCCCACAAAATTCCTTCAAATCCTTCACTAGTACTGAACAGATGATAATGATCGTTCTAAATAATGAGAAGAAGGATTGAAAAAGAAGCTCAAAGAAGAAAAGAGTTAGAGCCTCCAATGCCAATTAGACATAGTTTTTCTTTCCTCTATAAACTTCATTGTATTGTACTTTACTTAATATTGTAATTTCATTTCTGATGCAAATCCTCATTTTAATCATTCAATGAAAAATTCAATGAAGTACTTTACTCCATCTAGTACTGAAAAGATCCCTAAAACAGTAATCAGGAACAAGGAACTTATGAGTCCTTATCTTTATAATATCTAACATTCATTGATAACCATTTGCCTTACACTTATCAGTGAATATGCTTTATTAGTTCAAAACACTTGTAATTAATTGTGACTTCATACTCTTATAAATGAAACTCAATTCAGAAAAAAATCTCACAAATCAGTACTTAGGATGTATATTTTGTAAATCTTATTCCTCACTGAAAATTACATTACTTTTCTTAATAATAATCAAATAGGGGGGGGGGGGGATTTATTGATCCAAGCTCCTTCAGTGATTTTATTATGATTCTTCTATACTTAGTGAAATTTAGGTGCAACGAACGCAAACACTGATTGCACTCAGTGATCTTTGAAACCTATGTCACACCCCGCTAAAGCGAAAACACGAGGTACAACAGTTCAAAGTTTCACAACAATAGGAATATAAACACCAACACCATACATAAATAACTAGAACGTCAAGTTTAAAGTTTAATAGTTTACAACTTGACTACTTTGTCTTAAATAAACAAATTACAACAAAATTTAACATAAACAAAAATTTGATTGGTGTTCATCTAAAATATACAAAACTTGATCGGTTACCTTCTAGATTCCTGTAAAGCATGATAAAACAAAGTGTCAACTACAAAGAGTTGGTGAGTTCACAGGTTTTCAAATGCACAAAACATTTCATATGCATGGTATATAAAAAAATATAGCGAATCAAATGATTGCATCAACTTTAATGTTTTAAAGTTTTATGAGCAAAAATACATATTATGATTACACATGATATTAAAGAATTGAGCCACTACTAAGCCTAAACGACATTCTACGCCCCACGAACTACCTCAGCGGTGGACCTAAAGTCCACATGGGTAGAGCATTCTTAATTGATAAAGTGCACCCCTACTTGCCAGTTAGGTGGGTATGTCAACCAAATAGCGCTATCTATAAATATGATCGGCTCAAACATTATAGAGTTCACCCTATCAATACATACGACATTTGGCTATCATATTTCTGTTCTAATCTTTCCATATATTGATATCTTGATTGTTTGGGTCCTAACAATTAGTATCAGAGCCAATTCATCTGTTCTTGAAGATTTGTGAAAAAATTGTCAGATCTGACAGTTCTTGGTGTTCTTGATCGATAAATTTCAAACTCAAATAAGGTGAATTCTCGATCTTTTAACAATCAAAGATGTCTAAAGAAATTGTCTCAATCGGATCTGAAATTAAATCACCAACTTTTTTCTTGGGAGAATACCATCAATGGAGAATCAGGATGATTCAATTTTTGGATAAAATAGATGAAGCTTTAATGCAATCAATCACAAATGGCCCACTAGAGGTCTTTATTGAAATTC
The DNA here is from genome assembly GCA_036898165.1 of Silybum marianum. Lineage (NCBI taxonomy): Eukaryota > Viridiplantae > Streptophyta > Magnoliopsida > Asterales > Asteraceae > Silybum > Silybum marianum. The sequence goes on along the minus strand of CM072528.1, from coordinate 25,582,861 downwards.
CAGCAGTTCCTAGAACTGAATCTACTCCTGAAATACCGGCGTCAAGAATTAAGAAAAGCCTAGGTATGTATAGCACTACTGAGAAAGCACAAGCTAAAGTTGAGAAAAGAGCATTAACTCTTCTTACAATGGCTATTCCTAATGAGATATTCAATAGAGTAGATAGCCTAACATCTGCTAAAGCTATGTGGGATGAAGTTGAAGCTCAAATGCAGGGTAGTACGAAAGCCCAAGCACAAAGATTGAATATCTGTGTGGGTACTTATGAGAACTTCAGGTATGAAGAGAATGAATCTATTACAGAGATTTATCATAGATTCAACAATATTCTGAATGATCTGAGAAGAAATGGTGTTCAGAAATCAAATTCTGAGATAAATAATAAATTTCTGAACAACTTGCGTAATGAATGGTCAAGCTTCTCTAATAACATGGTTACTAGAAATTTATCAAGAAAATCCATTCATGATGTCTATGGTATTCTGTTTCAACAAGAAGACAAAATCAAAACTAGACAAAATGAACAAAAGAAGGTAAATGAAACAGTAGCCTTGTTAAGCAAGAAGTATAATAATTTTCTGACTTTTTCTGCCAAGAAGGTGTGTGAGATCCCAGAGACAACAGTTTGTGATGGGGATGAATCAGATGAGGAGCTAAAAAGGATTTCTGATAATATTGCTTTTATGACAAGGCAATTTACACAAAGATACAATCAAAAATATCAGAAAAAACCTAGATCTGAAAGTGGACCTAAAAAAGGTCAAGAAGCTGTTCAATCTGAAACATCTAAACCAGCAAGATGCTTCAACTGTGGAAAGCCTGGACATTATGCAAGACAATGCAAGATACCAAAAGTCAAGAATTCAGGCTACATGAGAAGAAGCATCTGTTAGCTAAGAAAAAGGGGCTTAATCCTGCTTTAGTGACCAAGTATGAAGAGGACTGTTTAAATTGGAGTGATGGAGATGATGATGAAGAAGTTGCTCACTATGCAACGAATTGCTATATGTGTCAAATGGATCCTGAAAAAGACAAACAAGACACTGAGGTATCTTCTTCATCTTCTGAATTAAATTCTCAACATAACACTATAGATTCTGAAATGAAAAATCAATCTCAAAACATGTTTTCTGAATTTGGAACTCTCAGAAACAGAATCAAAGGTGAAAGAATTTTGGTCAATCAATTCAGAGTTGAAAGTCAAATATATAAATAAAATTGTCAAGAAGCTGAACAGATTCTTAAAAAGGTTTCTGAAGAAAAACTTGTTTTAAAAGAAAAAATGGACAGCTTACAAAAGGAAATTATAAATGAGAAGTTTGAAAAAGAAATTCTGAATGTTAAAATGAATTTTCTGAATCAAAAGAGACTTGATCTTTATAAAAAGATTAAGGAAATAGAAGATTTAAACTTTAAAAGAGAACAAACTGAACAAACTCTGAACATTTTAACTAGTCAGCCTCAAAATTCAAAATTTTACAACATAAAAGCATGTTTAGGATATAATGACAGTCAAATACTAAAAAGGCACCTGCAAATCTGTATGATTATTCTAAAATGAAAATTTTCAATGAATCAAATACAGATGTCATTTCTAAACCTGTGAACTATTCTTTGCCTGAAAGAATACCATTTGTAAAATCAGAGACATTGTTTTTAGAAGAAACACCTCTTAAAACTGGCGAACCATAAATAATTTCTGAAACAGAAGAAATAAATACAAGTTCAAATATTTGTGAATCTTCTGAATCAAATATTATTTCCGAAGAAAAATCTGAAGTAATTGTTAAATCTGAAATAATTTCTGAAGTTACTTCTAATATAACTTCTGAATTCAATTCTGAAGTCATTTCAGAAGATATTTCTGATAATAAATTAGAACATGAAGAAAAATATGATGAATTTTCAGAAATAGACTCTTTAGAAGATGTGGATGAGAATCCCAATATGTTTTTTGATAATTCTGATGATGAGTCTATAACAACAAAAAATTCAAATATTTTTGCAACAAGTATGACTCAAAATATATTTTCAGAACTAATAAATGCTTCTGATTCAGAAGATGATGATGATGATCATATGGTGCAAGTCATTGATAAAAATGGCTATTTGGTTTACAAATCACAATCTTGTATGACTGAAGGAGAGATACTAAAAACGGAAGCTTCAAAGATACCTTCAGAAATGTTTGGTTCTGTGTTTTTAAAATCAGAATCTCAGTTATCTGAAAATTTTACTTCTTCAAATTTTTCTCATACTACTACAAACACTTCATTGACTTCATCACCATGTTCAGTAACATCTTCTGACTTCAACACCAGAGTTAAAAACTTTGAAAAAGGACAATCCTCAAATTCTCTCTCTAAAGTTCAGAAAATTAACTCAAATTCTGAGGTTAAACCTAAAGTGAACAAAAGAATTTCTTATACTAATCCTCATTTCTTATCTTTTACAGAGCTATCCACTTTAGTATGGAGAAAGAAAGATGAAAGACTGTCAAAGAATGACAAATTAGATAGTTTTTCAATTTTAAATAAAAGTGATGTACCTAAATCAAAGATAGTGAATAAAAGAATCTTTGTTGAAAAATCAAATGTTATTGATTCTTATATGTCTACTGCTATTGTAAATACTTAAAATAATCACATTCACTGTATTAATTGTGGTCATCATAATTTTCATCTTAACTCCAAAACAAACAAGAAAAATTTGATGAAATCTATTCAGAAATGTTCAGCTATATTGACAAATTCAATTAAAAGAAAAATTAAAAATAAAAATAAAACTAAGAAAGATAAATTTCAAAGTTCTGAACAAACTTCTGAATTGAAAAATCTAAAGAGAAAGTTCAGAAATTCAAGTTTTATTACTAATCTCAAAGGACCCATTCTGAAATGGGTACCTAAAACTCAATAATCTCTTTTGTAGATATGTCATGTGTGGGTCTTAGATTCTGGATGTTCAAGACACATGACACCTTTCAAAGAACTACTAACTGATTATCATGAAAGATATGGAGGAACATTTAGCTTTGGAAACAATGCAAAGGGATATGTAAGAGGATATGGCACTTTCATTAAAGGAGATGTGACAGTAATGAAAGTTTTCTATGTTGAGGGACTAAGACATAATCTTTTCAGTATTAGTCAATTCTGTGACAAATGCTGGAAGGTTAATTTTGACATAGATCACTGTCATGTTCTGAGTACAACAAACAAAAATGAATTAACTGCTTATAGAGATGGTGATATCTACACAACAACATTCACTGCAACTGGTCAACTACAAGGTGTATGTTATATGTCTACAACAATGAGAAATGATAGTTGGCTTTGACACAGAAGAATGTCACATCTGAAATTCAAAGCCATTTCTGAACTAGGCAAACATCAATCTGTAAGAGGACTACCAAAGATCAGATTTGAAAAGAACTCTCTTTGTTCTGCATGTGAACTAGGGAAGATCAAAAGAAATTCTCATCCTCTGAAAATGCTATCTTCATGCAAAGCTCCACTTGAAATGCTACATATGGATTTTTGTGGACCAATGAAGACTCAAAGCATGGGTGGAAAGAAATACATTCTTGTCATAGTAGATGAATACACAAGATACACATGGATTGAATTTCTGAGACTCAAATCTGATACTTCTGAAAGATTGATACCCTTTCTAAAGAAAATTCAAGTTCTTCTTCAACTCCCAATCTAAAAGATCAGAAGTGACAATGGAACAGAATTCACAAATTCTATACTTCAGAACTTTTTGGAATCCGTTGGTATTTCACATAATTTTTCTGCTGCAAGAACTCCTCGACAGAATGGGGTGGCTGAAAGAAAGAATAAAACTTTGGTAGAGACTGCAAGAACCATGCTGGCATATTCAGAACTTCCTCTTTCTCTTTGGGCAGAAGTTATTGCTACTGCATGTTTTACTCAGAACATGACCATTCTAAACAGAAAATTTCTTTAAACTCCTTATGAGATGCTAAAGCAAAGAAAACCCTCTATTGATTATTTTAAAATCTTTGGTTGCAGGTGTTTTCTAAAGGAGTTCAGAACCTGTTCTAACTTGTCTATTATGAATGTACTGTTACTTTAGTCTTTCTCTTTCATGTATAAATAGTTAGTTTGTTAGATAGTTAGAACTAACGTTTCCATAAGCATTGTAAAGACATATTTTGTAATACTGTTCATCCTATCAATACATATGACATTTGGCTATCAAATTTCTGTTCTAATCTTTCCATATATCGATATCTTGATTGTTTGGGTCCTAACAGAGGGGTTGTGAATACTCACCTTATAGCAAAGCTTCGGAAAATTCCGGAGATGTCCGTTCGATGGCCTAACGCTTACCTAACAAAGCAACATACACAAATTGACACTTATATGTATAATGGTTACTATAAGAGTGCTTATAAGTCTTTATATGTCCAACTTGGTCTACTATTATCCCGTTATACATAGTGCTCATATGCCCTTTAAAGAAATAATTTATACCGAAAAATGAAATGTATAGTCTTTTAAGTGATCCTAATTTATAAAATCAAATAGTTTCCAAAATTTCATTTCCTGACAGAAACTATAAAGTCCCAAAGATGATCAATTTAATGTAACATCCAAAATAATAAAATTTCTCATCTTTTTATATGTGATGCATTACTGAGTTAAGGTCATTGTGACCAAATTTCATGCATTTTAGACTTATGAAAAGGGTTCAAATAATTTATATCAAACAGTGTGTCCCAGCAAGCATGGCAGATTACATACTGTTAGTAAAACAATCATTTGAAGAGTTCTACTTAATATTTTTCAGATATTCCAGTTGGATTATAAGCATAACACATAAAAGAAACTTTTGAAATAAGAATCACCCATTTTGGATGAGTTATGAAGGAGATATGGCACCACAAAGTTGCATGCACACTTCTGTCATTAGTTGACAGATTGCACACTTAAATTTAATATATTGGTTAATGCCTCAAAACTTCATGTTTTTGAATGAAACTGGATTCAGATGAATCCTAACTCATAAAAGAAAACTCTAGAAGAAGAATTATGCATTATGGACAAATATTCAAAGTGGTATTAACATGCAAAGTAGGGTTTACCTACTGGTGGTTTCACAGTTTGCACACCTAAATTGTTTTAGGTGCTTGGAGGGTCAAAACTTCATATTTTCATGTGATTCTACTTGAAAACAGAAGATAACTCATAAAACTAACTCTCAAAAGAAAAATCATCATTTTTCATTGAGTTTTGAAAGAGATATGGTCATTTAAACATGCATGCACAAATCTGTCAGCTTTGGACATAATGCACCCTCATTTGTTTTGATTAATTGAAACCTCAAATCACCATATTTTTTAGTGAAACCAGTGGCATTTAAAATATAACTCAGTAATTAAATTCCAGAAGAAAAATTAAGTGATTTGGATGAATATTCAAAGAGGTATGGTCGTTCAAAGTAAGGTTTACTTACTGTTGAACTTCCAGATGCACATTCATCTTTGCTATGAGCATTTGGGGGTCAAAACTCATTGTTTTTTAGTAAGACCACTTGGATTAGAACCCCAACTCATAGAATATGAACTACAATTAAAATATAAACAACTTTAAACTTGTAACTAACTCTAAATGGTCGTCCAACCTAGAACCATTTTCTGGACAACAAGTTTAAGAGCATAAAATAAGGTTTTTGAGTATGAAATCACACAAGAATAGTGGTTCATTTGCAAAGAGGTTATCCCCATCATCAAATATTGTGTTTAACACAAAGAAATACTCAAAATGTATGATAGATTATACATGACAAATGTCTCCAAACTCAGATTTCGAAGTATGACATAAATGTGAGATTAAGGGTCCATTTTCTCAACTTTTTGTCTTTTTCTCAAATTGTAGGCCCTAAAATGATTAAATTCTAACAAAAATAAAAAATTTATAATTAAAATACTAAAAATATATATTTTATATAAATTGGGTATAAATTAGAGCATTTGGCACAATATTGGACGTTTCGGACAGTTACGGATCGGAACCGGACATATTAAGTGACTACCGGAAATGCTAGAGATTTTCCGGTTAATCTAATCTATCTAACTCTTATTCTTCTAATTATATACGATAACTCTAACAAACTTAATAGAAGCTAACCTGAAAGCTCGAATTTTGACAGTTGTCACAGCTCCCCCCGTTAGAGAAATTCCGTCCCGAAATTTAAGAACTAGCCTTCTCCGGGGTGTTCGCGAATAAGTTGGGATACTTATGCTCCATCAAATCTTCGCATTCCCATGTATGCTCTGGACCATGTTTCGCATTCCAACGGACTTTAATAATAGGGATTTTACTGCGCCTTAACCGTTTAACTTCTCGGTCCAATATCTCAACTAGTTCTTCAACGAAGTTTAACCGATCGTTAATCTGAACATTGTCCGTTGGTAACATCAACGTTTCATCTTTTAGGCATTTTTTTAGATTCGACGCATGAAATATGTCGTGGATGGCGCTTAGATTCGGTGGTAACTTCAACTTGTAGACCGCTGGTCCGATTCTTTCGAGTATTTCGAATGGACCAATGTATCTGGGACCCAGCTTGCCTCTCTTCCTGAAGCGTACCAGTCCCTTCCTTGGCGACACTTTTAGAAGCACTTTATCTCCCACTAGAAACTCCAATGGCTTTCTCTGATTATCCGCATAACTCTTTTCACGATCTCTTGCTGTCTTGAGTGTTTCTTTGATGGTTGAGATCTTTTCAGTGGTTTCCTGAATAATATCAGGCGCTGTCAACTGTCTATCTCCGATTCTACCCAGCTAAGCGGCGATCTACATTTACGTCCATATAGAGCTTCATACGACGCACACTGTATGCTGGTGTGATAGCTGTTGTTGTAAGAGAATTCAACGAGTGGCAGGTGGGTATCTCAACTCCCACCGAAATCTATTGCACATGCCCGTAACATATCCTCAAGCGTTTGGATAGTTCCTTGTAACTGTCCATCCGTTTGAGGATGATACGCGGTGTTATAATCCAAACGTGTACCCAATGCCTTTTGAAGAGATTGCCAAAATCGTGACGTAAATCGTTGTTAGGTCTATTATTATTTAATTGTGACAAAATAAGGAAAATATATACTTAATTGTAAAAGGAAGTTTATAATTCCTTAAACTTTTTGTTCCTTTAATTAGATTAGACCTAGCAATATAAATAGAACGTTAGGGTTTTTCTTTTAGAGTTAGTCGATTCATATTACTTAGAGAGAGAACTGAAACTGTGAATTACATTGTAATTGATCTTAACATTCAAGAGATATATGACTACGTAAGTTCATTAATCTTCGTTCGTGTCATATTACTTTGTTATTAACTATTTATTTTCATTGTGCTTATTATAATGGGATCAACAAGTGGTATCAGAGCCTGAGATCACGAGTTTTTACGATTTTCTGAGCAAACCACGAAACAGAAGGTACTTTTTTCGATTTCTGCAAATTCTGCTGTTCATTGAATTTTTTGTCGAGTCCTACTGTTTCATGTTTTACCCGATAAGACATCATACTGATTATTGTCGACTACCTCATATCTGATCATTGAATTTTTCTCGAATCTCTCTTCTGTTGATTGAATTTTTATCGATTCAACTGCTTAAAATCTTGAATTTTTATCGACCCCTACATAAAATATTTAAATCTGTTTAATTAAAATTACTTTAGTTTATTTTTTTACTTTTGAATATCTTTACATAAGAAAACTCATGAACTTGTGACTCCTACAGCTTTTCTTACTAAAGATTTCCTTAGTAAAATCATAAATTCTCGTAATCTTGAAATTTCCGTAATTGAACAAATAAGAAACTCGAAAACCCAGACAGTCTTGTCCATAAAAAGACTAGTTCTTTTTAGTCAAGAACACTGTGTTTTTGTTTTCTGGTTTATCAATCATAGAAAACTCAGAATTAAAGTATTTTTTTGTCGAGTCCTATTGAATCGAGAAGAAGCTTGATCAAGTGGTCCGTATTCGATAAAATTCTTTAATCAAAGTTTATCGAGCAAATTTCATTCGACAACATTTTTTATCGAGTCTTGTTCACTCGATAACAATTTATATCGAGTCTATTTAAATTCATCAACAATTTTTATCGAGCCTTGTTCACTCGATAACATTTATTATCGATCATTTGTCACCCGACAACAAATTTTATCGAGCCTTGTTCACTCGATAACATTTATTATCGATCCTTTGTCACCCGATAACAATTTTCATCGAGCACCTCACACCCGATAAAAAATCGTAAATCGATAATTTTATCGCCCTCCTTTGTCTCTCGAGAAAAACCTACTGTTTTCGCGAGACAACTCAGAAATTTTTAAAAACTCATTGATCGAGGTCCACCCAAAAAGTACAATGATCACCCGTGAAGCGATGGCTATTGGATCAGATACCAAACCTCCAATTCTCTTCCCGGGAGAATATTCTCAATGGAGGGATAGATTCCTTGATTTCATTGAACGCCATGACTTTGCGATGAGATCATGCGTTCAATCAAAGAAGGTCCTCCTCCAATTTTTTATCAGGAGTTTCTGGCTATGCCAAACAATACTCCTCCTACACTCGCACGAAGGGAAGTTAAACTCAAAAGTACATGGGATGCAAACGAGAAGAGGATAATGAGAGGTGACCAACTTGCCCGTTCTTATCTACTTATGAGCCTCCCAAATGAAATCTATATGAGCATTGATAGCCACAAGAAGACGGCTAAAGAAATGTGGGAGGTCATAGAGAAGTTCATGCTTGGAACGAAGATTGGCACACAACTCAAAATCACCAACTGCATCTCTCAATATGAAGAATTCAAGGCAAAAGATGGAGAAAGTCTTACGAACACGTATACCCGTTTTGTACAACTGGTAAACGAACTAAGCAAGAATGAAATTTGTAAGACCAAGATCGAAAACAACGTTAAATTTGTTGGCAATCTTCAACTGGAATGGCGCCGGTTTGCTAATCAAATCAAACACAGCAAATATCTTGCTGACCTTGATCTTCATGAAGTCTATGAAACCCTTCAACAAGACGAAGAGGAGGTTCTCGAACTAATGGGGTTAAATTCAAAGAAGAACCCAGATCCAATCGCATTGATGGCAAAAGATTCTTCTTCCACTCCTTAAGAGATTTTTCCCGAACTAGAAGACGAAGATTTTGACTATGATCCCGAAATTGCCAAACTTCAACAACAACTGGCCTTCCTTACGAGATCTTTTCAACAAAAGTTCTCACGTCGCTCGAATCCCAACCAACAAAGGTATGCCTCGGGATCTAATAATCATGAGCGAAGGCCTTGTTTGAACCAAAACCAAGAAGAGAAGAACCACGCCCGACACCCAAGCCAGAAGACAAGTTAAAGGGTGAGAGAAGCCTGTCCTACAACTGCGGCAAATCTGGTCACTATGCAAGGGAATGCAAGAAGCCAATAGTGAAGAACTCCAACTACTTCACTTACAAACTGATGTTGTCTAAACAAAAAGAAGCCAGTAAAGTTCTTCTAGCTGAAGATGAACAATGGCTTGATCAAGATGATGAAGATGACATGGAAGGAGATACTCAAGCACATTTCAGCTTGATGGCTTACTCTGATGACACTCCTTCTCACGCTTCCGACTACACACCCGAGGTAAGCCCTTCTGACTATGACTCTTTTGTATCTCAAATGCATGATTTAATGTGTCAATTAAAGGAATTACACTCCAAATTGAAAACCGAGAAACTCTTGGTTTCCAATTTAGAAGCAAGCCTAGAAAATAATCATAAACTATTGCTTCTTATGCAAACCGACCTTGTCAATTCTCAAAGTATAGCACACAATCTCGAAACGGAGAAAATGGTTTTAAAAGAAGAAAATGATATTTTTCAACAACAAATATCTGATCTCACACTTCAGCTTCAATCATCTAGGAATGAGACTGCCAAATTTTCATCAAAGTTTGACTTTGTCAGTTTTCAAAGACAAGATCTATTAGAAAAACTCGAAAATTTGGAATTAAAACTTTACAAGCTTGGTCAAATTGAACTTACACTATTCACTTAAATGCGCCGAAAGATTTAAGCTTTAAAGCCGGATTAGGTTTTGAAAACCCGAAACACTTAGCAAAGGCTATCTATAATACTCCGACGATTTATAAATTCGAATATCTGAACCTTGGTCCAGATTACCAAATTCAATTTATGAAGCCGGACCCTAGTGTTGAGGAAAGAGAAGATTGGAAGAGACAAAACAAAAACTATTTTCAAATACCTTTCTGCTATCCTCAAATAGTAGAAGAGGAATCTTCAAGGGAATCTCTTCCAAACAACTACTTTCCATCATATTCAGCCGAAGAACTTCAAAACAAGATTCCTGAATGTAAACCGTACATTCCCACTATATTTTTAGAAAATAAAATTATTCAACTCGAACGAGTGTTGGAATTTGAACGTTCTTTGGCGGAAAAGGAAAATGAATCATTTTTATTTAAAATACAACAACTTGAGAACGAGACTTTACAATTGAACAAAACTCGTGAAAATGATACTATTTCAAACATTTCAACTTGTAAAGCCTTCGCTAGCAATTATTTAGATAATTGCGAAGAGTTGTTTAAAATGGACCCAAATTCCAATCTTCCAAAACAAAAATGTTCCTATTCCGACGAACAAATCAATGCTGAATTAGATGCCCTTTCTAACCAATCTTCACTTGAATTGGACGAGTACTTAAATGACATGTGTGATGAGTTTGATTTCAATCCTGTACTTCCAAAGCACACGGAGTTTTTAGACAAAGGCAAACAACCTATGGAATCAGTTTCATTGCCTACTGAACCAACGGAGTGTTCCACGAGTCAAAATCAAACCACTGCTAAACAAACGAAAACCAATCATGTCTTCAAAAACCAAACTAACTATGTTCTTTTCAATGTTTCAGCGCTTCATACTTTAGAAACCAAGTCGGTTTGGGTCAAAAAGGGCACGCATACTACAAAGCAAACACCCCGAAAGAAGACAAGTTTTTACATTCTAATGTCAAAAGAAACAATTCTAGATTTCGTTTTCCTTATCAAATTCATTCCTTTAGACATTTAATCAAATTTTCTCGTAATAAAATTTGTTGTTCTAATTGCGGTGTGGATGATTTTGTTCGTAAACCTCCTATTGATTATGGTTATGGTTATTTTTCGGACATGCATAATTCATTTGATCACAAATTTTATCATTCATCATCCATTTCTAAATCGGGTCCGAGAAATCAAATGACTAACGCCCATAAGTCTCACCAAAAGTGGGTACCCAAGGGTGCAATGTCAACTAACCATGATGGACCCATTTACAAATGGGTACCTAAATCTGCCTGATTTTGTGCAGATCGGTCATGTGTGGTACTTAGATTCCGGATGATCCAAACACATGACCGGACAAAAGGAGCTGCTTGCCAACTACATTGAAAAGAAGGGCGGATTCGTCAAATTTGGCAACAATCACTTGGCACCGATTAAAGGATATGGTGATATCATTTAAAACAACATCACCATTTCCAACGTCTCTTATGTACAAGGGCTAAGCCACAACCTGTTGAGCATTGGAAAATTCTGTGACAAGCAACTCGAAGTAAATTTCAGACCCGATAGATTCTGTGTTCGCACGTTTGATGGTAAGGAGCTTCTAACCGGCACACGCAAGTCCAACCTCTACACGATCGATCTTTCCCAAGTAAACGTCCCCTCAAGTGTTTGTCTACTATCAAACGTTTCTAGTCCAAAGACCTGGTATGGCATCGTCGCTTATCTCACTTGAACTTCAAAAACATCAATCGCCTCCCCATCCAAGGATTAGTAACTGGCCTCCCAACTGTTAAATTCGACAAACCGCATCTCTGTGACGCATGCGAGATGGGAAAGATGAAGAAGGTCTCTCACAAACCCAAGTTAGTCCACAACACAACTCGACCTCTTCAACTCATTCATATGGACTTGTGCGGCCCAATGCAGACTCAAAGCATACATGGTAAAAAGTATGTTCTAGTAATGGTGGACGATTTCTCTCGATTCACATGGGTAAAGTTCCTTCGATCAAAGGATGAAACCCCCGACACCATCATCACGTTTCTCAAAGCCATCCAAGTTAAGCTAGAACTTACTACACAAACCATCCGCACCGATAATGGAACTGAATTCAAAAACCGTACCCTTGACGGTTACCTCGAATCGGTTGGTATAACCCACACGTTCTCTGCAGCTCGCACTCCGCAACAAAACGGTGTGGTCGAACGCCAAAATCGAACTCTAGTTGAAACCGCCCGCACTATGCTTACTTTCTCAAAGCTTCCTCTCCACCTTTGGGCCGAAGCTATCAACACAGCATGCTACACTCAAAAACGCTCCATCATCAACAAACGCTTCAACAAGACACCTTATCACTTGGTCTACGATCGCGTTCCTTCCATCAAGCATCTTCGAACGTTTGGCACTCGTTGCTACGTACTAAATGAAAAGCAAGATCGTGGGAAACTCAAGCCGAAAGCCGATGAAGCTTACTTTCTCGGATGCTCACCAAACGCATCATCTTATCGGGTCTACATAAAACACGCTCGTTGCGTTACTGAAAGCGTAAATGTTCAATTTAATCCAAAAGCCGAAATAGTTCCTGAACACGACAGTTCTAGACCCGCACTCACCGGCATATTAGCTTCCGATCACATTCGTTTGGAACCTGCTCCCAACCCCGCTGAACCTTCAACGTCCAAAACCGCCATGTCAAATCTGGATGACTTATTCGAGTACTTCTACTCGGATTACTTTGGACCATCCACTGATACTTCTCTCCAGATTCCCCCGCCTACTTGGAGATTGCCGAGACCTCGGATCTTTCCGGACCGCCAATTACAACGGAAACCGTCTCAACTGCTGCATCTCCAAGCACATCTACAACTGCTCCTCCCGATCAAACTATTTCATCGGATGCTCCTCTCGTTCCACCTGAACCTCAACCGGCTGTTCAATCAAACCCTGCGGAACCGACATCCTCTCCCCCACCATCCACTTCGACCCCTACGGATGTCACAAGTGCCATAAGATCATCAAACGTGGCACCAACCTTGGAATCTCTTCAAGATCTTCCGTTAGGTTCTTATCAGGATGACACCCCGGATCCAAATGCATTTCAACCGCTTCCTCATATAACCAAATGGACCCGCTCTCATCCTGTTGAACAAATTATCGGAGATCCGAACAGACCAGTTACAACGCGTTCCGCCTCGTTCAATGATTGCATGTTCTCTCCATTCATAAGCAAGATTGAACCCACATCCATTCACGAGGCAATGAATGATCCTGATTGGATTGTGGCAATGCAAGAGGAACTCAATCAATTTGAAAGTCTGAAAGTATGACGCCTTGTTCTCCGTCCTCGAAACAAGACCGTTATCGGCACGAAATGGATATTCAAGAACAAGCAAGATGAAGATGGAGTCGTTATACGCAACAAAGCTAGACTTGTCGCCAAAGGATACCGTCAACAAGAAGGCATTGACTACGACGAAACATTTGCACCCGTCGCCCGCATTGAAGCAATCCGAATGTTCTTGGCTTACGCGGCACATAAGAACATTGTGGTTTTCCAAATGGATGTCAAGACGGCCTTCTTAAACGGTGTTCTGCGTGAAGAAGTCTATGTTTCTCAGCCCGACGGGTTTGTCGACTCCTCCAAACCAACTCATGTTTACATTCTAGACAAGGCTCTGTATGGCTTGAAACAAGCCCCCCGCGCATGTTACGATAGTTTGTCTACCTATTTAGTGAAGAACGGATACTCCAAAGGTAAGATCAATCCAACTCTTTTCATTAAAAAACACAAAGGTGACATTATGCTCATTCAAGTCTACGTGGACGACATCATCTTCGGTTCGACTAACCCACAGCAATGCAAAGAGTTTTCTGAACTCATGATTGGAAAATTTAACATTAGCATGATGGGAATAATGAATTTTTTCCTTGGTCTTCAAATTAAACAATTTTCTACTGGAATATTCATCAACCAATCGAAATACATCTCGGATATGTTGTGTAAATACAACATGACGTCCTGTTCTCCGATTGGTACACCCATGTCCCCTGGTTCAAAACTACACCCTGATCCTTTGGGAAAAGATGTGGATTCTAAAAATTACCGGGGCATGGTTGGTTCTCTCATGTATCTTACGGCTAGTCGTCCGGACATAATGTTTGCCACCTGTCTATGCGCGAGATATCAAGCATCTCCAAACGAATCTCATCTTAGTGCGATCAAACGGATTTTCCGGTATTTAAAAGGTACACCTAATCTTGGCCTATGGTATCGCAACGATATGGGTTTTGAGCTAACTGCCTTTTCAGATTCGGATCACGCCGGATGCATGCTCGATCGCAAAAGCACTTCGGGCCACATTCAATTCCTCGGAGAAAATTGGTCAGCTGGTCATCCAAGAAGCAAGCTTGCCTCTCCACATCTACCGTGGAAGCCGAATATATCGCTGCCGCAAGCTGCTGCTCGCAAGTACTATGGATGCGCACTCAACTCAAAGACTATGGCTTCTGGTTTAACAAGATTCCTATCTAGTGTGACTCCAAAAGCGCCATAGCCATTTCAGGCAACCCGGTTCAACACACGAAGACAAAGCACATCGACGTTCGATATCACTTCATCAAGGATCACGTCGAAAGAGGTACAATTGAACTGTATTTTGTTAATACGGAACTTCAGCTTGCCAACTTGTTTACCAAGGCACTGGATGAGAAACGATTCAAGTTCCTAGTATCCAAGTTGGGAATGCTCAATCTTAAAACCTGATTATCACAAATCAGTGTGTCTCAAAATCCTCAAAAACGTCTATCCAAGGGTTTATGCACATTTACTCTTCGAGTCAATCTGCATAATACTTGGGTTCTCATTTTTTTAGATTTTGACCTTTATCTTACAGTTCCGTATTTTCAATCTTTCTTTCTTTTTTCTTCTACCTCGGTGTGTGTATCACCATGGTTCCTCGTTTAAGGGGGAGCAACAAGGTACGTTTTCCTATCCATTCACATTCCTAGGGGGAGCACACCACTTTTAGCACATATTAAGGGGGAGCCTTATGTTTTCTGTCTTTAAGTTCTTTAATAAAAAAAAACAAATTATTATTTTTCAAGTCAAGTTCTCGGCCCCTAAGGTCCCGACAACAGTGGATTATCGACCCCCTCTGGCTTGATAACCTCCCCAATCGACATCTCGATAACGGGAAATTTTTCATCGGCCCTATCACACACTGCCACGTGTCATCACCCGATGACCACTATTTAAAGAAATCGGGCCCCACTCTCACAGAACCTTCTCTCACAAGTTTGAATTTCCCTCTTTCTCTCTGAAAAACCCTTCAAGTTCTTGGCAATCCAAGATCAAATTCTCAAACCTTCGAGTTTTTAAGATCCGAAAGCACCACCAGGTTCGTATTTCTCCCCTTATCATCTTTAATTCTTGCACATATGTCTTTTATCCATTGCATGCTTCGATTTCTATGGGGAGACTGTTCGGTTTTTTTTTTTTTGGGGTTTAGTATAGGTTTTCCGATTTTGACTTTTCATCAGTCCAAATCGTGGGTAGATAATGGTTTTTAGCCTTAAGTCCTTTATTAAACTTGTTCACTATCACTAATCGCACTTAGCCATAGGATTTTGCCTTAGTTTTAAGCCCTTTTTGGAATCTGAGCACTTAGAATTTGTTCGACTGGTTTATGGGTTTTGATCGAGTCTTATATGGTCCTTTGAGTTTTTATCGAGTCATTCTCTTCTGACGAAGAACAACTTCGTCCTCACTAAGGCTTTTTATCGATCCCTTATGACTCGAAAACATTTGTTATCGACTCAAATAAGATCGATAAAAATCACTAAGTATTTTTATCGAACCCTTATGACTCGATAACATTTGTTATCGACTCAAATAAGATCGATAAAAATCACTAAGTATTTATATCGAACCCTTATGACTAGATAAGATTTGTTATCGACTCAAATAAGATCGATGAAAATCAATAAGTATTTTTTTCGAACCCTTAGAACTCGATAACATTTGTTATAGACTTTCAAAGGATCGATTAAAATTACTAAGGGTTTTCATCGAGCCCTATAAGACTCGATAACATGGTCTCTCATCGTCCAAGTTGTTTTATCGAGTACTTAAGGCTCGATAACATAATCCAGTGCTTTCATCGATATCATACTTTAAGTTTTTTAATCGATTCTCAAAGGATCGATAACCTGTGTTTCTCGATTCCCAAAGACTCCTCATCCATCTTACAGGTTCACAGGTTTGTTCTTTCATTTTTTTTACAAGTCTTGTAGTCGACCCGGTTCTCTCGACAAACTTTTGATTATCGATCCCATTGCACTCGATAACAATTGTTATCGGCCTAATGGGACTCGACAAAAAGACTTAGCATTTTTTTTAAGACTCAATACACTAACCCTACACTTGGTTTGCCTAACTGTCTTATTTCAGCAAGCAATGGCAGCCATGAATGATCCGAACCTTTCAGATGATGAACACCTGATGCCTTCCGAATGCTCCACAGAACCAAGCATCAACGCGGCTAACCGGGATGACATCTTGATGCCTAGAGCACATCTTCGAAAAATCAAACCGAACAACCACGGTCTAGACTTTGGTATCACTCTAGAACACCAAGTCATCCTCGACATTCTTCAACGACATCCGTTTCGTTATGCCTTTGCACTAGACCAGCGGGTACCACTTTTCTACCTCCAGCAATTCTGGTACACACTGACATACCATCCGGACGAAGGTGACCATCATTTCACTGCTCAAATCGATGACTTTGTAACCCGCTTAACTCCATCTAGGATTCGCCGCATCCTCCGCCTGCCGCTCGCCACAGAACACCCATACGACGCCTTTGCAACCGACCAACAGCTGGTTTCCGACATCCTAGCCCTTGGGTATGAATCCCCTGAACCATTCACAAGCCCCGGCCAGTTCAAAAGGATGTACCTGCCTCAGATTTGGTTCACGCTATTCACCATCGTCAATCGATGTCTGACTAGCAACCATACTGGCATGGACAAGGCCAGCACTGCGGTCCTTCGAATTTTTCACGGCATCGCTTTCAACCGTCTTTATGACAACGTGATGCTCATCTGGACGGATTTTGTGGAGCTAGTGGAAGACAAGTCCTACTATCGCGATCGTGCATTCGTACCTTTTCAACGGTTTCTTCAACTTTTTATCCATGCCATGATGACTTCCCGACCTGCCATCCCTAGACTAGCCGGATCACCCTTAGGACCAACCACCTCACTAAAGTTTCTACGCCTAAATGACAATCAGTTCAACTTCATCATGCCAATCCCTGAAGATCTTCTAGCCTATGCTGATGAATGCACCTAGTGTGATAGCCTATAGGGAGCGACATGGCTTAATGGCCCAACCACCTCCGGTTGCGCCTGCCCAAGAGCCGATCCATGAGGAAAATATTGAGGGAGGTGAGGGTCCTAGAATAGAAGAGCAGGTTCAGGATCATGGGGATCCTGACCAGGGTGATGAGCGTAATGCGAGGGGACATGACGAGGGAGGTGCATCTGATCAGCCCCCCCCCCCCAACCCAACTGCTTCCAACAACCCCCACACCCGACCCATTATCCCAACTCCCCGATTCAAAACACTGGTCAGCCGACAACGTGTCCGCCCCCGCTCTTCATCATCGGATGAGGATGATTCTGATAACCAACCGCTCCGTCGTCGCCATCGAACTGCAGAAATAGAAGAGCAAGCCGTAAGTCGCATCGGCCCATAACCCTCTATCACAGATTCCAGTTCTGGGAATGAAGAGTCTTCAACTTAACCAAACCCCTAACCAATCATCCGTACACCCACCTCCGCACCAATCATACCTTCTGATGAGGAACCTCAACTCGACTTTGACTTTGAAACCAATCAATCCTCTCCATCTATGTCTGACATATTCCCTGAAAACCTCAATTGGAGAAATAAGGAGAGAGGAGGGAGTACAAGTTGAAAAAGAAATAGTGAGCATGAGCGAAGGAGAGACAAAAACGATAGAGAGTGAGAGTCCAATATCCCCCAACCAGGTAACCGAGTCAACTAGCCATACTCATTCGTTGGGTATGACTAGTGGACAAGTCGCTGTGGACCTAGCAGCGCAATTGCACGCCCCCCTAGCCACTCTGAAGGCTCCCAACAGCCAACAGTTTCAAAGATACTTGTGATTGTAGCACCTTATCTAGCTCCCCTCCACTCGAGAGGCATAGCTATTGAAACAAGAGGTAGTAGCTCACTTGCTTCGACTTTGTTTGTATGCACATCGAGTCTAGAGCCCGCTAGGGGACACGAGTCTACACACACTGCGAGCCTCTGTGGCCAGTCGGAACACCCATAGTGATGTCCATTCCGGACATTCCACGAGGATTGGGAGGAAATCCTACCAGCTCTACATCTATGCAAATGCTGAACGTAGGTCATACAGTTGAATCAACTGTTATGTCAACGGGCAATCTAAGTGATCGCGGTGTTACCCATGCAGCAACCCCATCTCCATCGTTATCTATACCCCCGGAAGGCGAATCAATCATTGCCGCTCACTTACAGAGGGCAAGAGACAGCCTTGTTGAACATGATGCCTTAATGACAGCCGAAAGGGAAGCCTTTGTGCGCCAAATTCGTGAAGCCGCGCGCCTTAAAGAACCGACTCCTCTTCAAGCCGACCCTTCACAGCCAAGCTCAAGCCGTCCAAGCACTAGCCGCTCTCCTCCGCCACCATCACCCCCCGAAGATCGACCCCATTACCCACATTGATATGAGTACAACACCGATGAACTCATGTCGATGCTGTATGCTAATCTGCTAGCTGAATCCAATGCAACCGGCCAACCGAAGGATTCGCTTGAGGGTCTTCTTTGCTGCAACCTTTAGATTCCCACTGTCACTCGTCATGAGTTCAATGTCTTCCGCGCTCACATTGACCAAGAGCTCACTGACTTGAAGACCGCCCAACAGCGCCAAGCAGATGACATCTTGGGTGCTATTACTGCTCTACGCACCGAAATCCAAGAGTCTTGCCGTCCGGCGGTTCGTGCATCTACATCCAGACCTCACCAGGACGACCCGGGCTCCGCTCCAACTCGTCCTGAGGGGGAGACACGCCAAACGGCAAGATAACAACCAAGAGCAGATGTTGCATCAGCTTCAAGACCACCCGCTCATACTACCCAACAAAGGCAACGCATTACAACAACTCAAGAGGATGATACACCAACGGCTGAAAAGCCTGCGGATATCGAACTCGAGAGTACAGCCGAACCAGCCGAATCTGAACCCGAATAAAATGAAGAACGAATTGATGTTCAAGGTCTGCGCAACTTACTACGAAACTGGTTCCGAGACCCGTACGAACCAGTACTTCAAGAGCAAGACTATGTGAACTTGAGGCATACAGCAAGGAACTATCTTTAAGGGAACAGAACGAACCAAGACTGCTACCCCATCAGATTCGGTCGCAAAGAATGTTGACGGAAAGCAAATCCAAATGGGTAAATCAGCAGATTCGTGTGCCATATCTTGAGGAAACTATGGAGAAGGTCTTCCGCAAAGAAGCAAAACCTGATGATTTGGCACACATTCATCTCGTGATGGAAATGGACCCTGCTCAGGTTAGAGAGTATCTCCATATCCTGAGGATGAGAGCTTTACCTCCAGCTGAAGTGGTCTCAAGACACAGGATTGTCGGGATTCTGAAAATTGACACTGCAAGGATCTATCAAGTCGAGTACCCGGTTTTCACTTTCTAAAGAGAAGATGGGAAAACGTATTCATTCTCTAAAGCTGATTTTGCAAACCTTGATATAATGGACATTGAAAATCATCTACAACGACTTGAGAGACAAGCGCAACCGAAATGAGCACGAGCAAAGGGCATTAAGGGCAGTGGTAAGGCATGTTCAGAAAGAGCTTCGATACAGAATTGAGTGACGGTACTTTGTGGGGAATCCGAAGCAGACTTGCGTTAGAACTTGCAACGGGTAGAAAGAGCGCAACAAGGATGAGCAACGTCAAAAGAAACTCTCTCATAGAAGCTATCAAGATAATTGATGACAGAATTATCTATCGACAAACCCTATGGAAATGGGAGCAAATAGCCATGGTTTACTTCAATAGCCTGAAATACCACAATGGAAATGGGAGCAAATACCACCGGAAAGGGGCACGATACTATATGGGTTATAGTGGACCGACTCACCAAATCGGCTCATTTCAATCCTATTCGCGAAGATTTTAGTATGGAAAAGCGTGCCCAAATTTACATCAACAAGATATGTACATGTCATGGTGTGTCTACTTCCACCAGATAGGTTTTAGCACCGGTCTATCCTATATGTACTCCAGTTTATTCGAAGTATCCCAATGGTGTAAGGCCGTCGACTTATTGGGAAAAAGGAGGAAGATCACTTTGATCTCTTGTTTCGGAGAAATCAATGGCTCACGAGGAATGGAAGGGAACATATTCTATTTGATCTCGAAGTCCTCATATAGCACTTCTTCCAATCCTGGATGGGGGATCACTTGTAGGAATGACATAATGCTAATCCATGTTCCACACGGCCAAGGAAGCATCGGTTTTTAATCTCATTATGACTTGGTCGTTCAGAAGAGATTCTTTCTCGATCGAATAGTGGAATGGAAGGCACTACAAGAAAGATATACTCCTTTTCAAATCGCCCCGCGAAGACAGACGTTCAGAAAGGTTCTCGAGATTCTCAATCGCTCTTTTTTTAGTGGGGAGGAATGGTACGGGAAGGGAGCTAGACCAAGCCGAGCCACTAGTAGAGTAAGCCTTTCCCACGTGTCAAAATGAATTGCAGCCTCAACCAGAGAGATCAACCTGCGCCTTTGATGTTAGGCCCCGGCGGAATGTTTTCCGAAACCGAACTGAATGGAATTGTTACTTTCCAAAAATGCTTTCTGAAAAGAAAGAAGGTCCATTTTCTCACGTAGTTCATCGGTCAAACCAACGATTTTCTTCTCAAAGTAATAGGGAGATCCTTTCCTAGTTAGACTTCTTGCAATGAAAGAACCATCCCTTCCTATTTGTTTGTCCTTTCAGATAGAAAGAGAGACCCCAAAGATCTTTACCACACCACTTTAGGGGGCGGGGGTGAAGGGGGGGTTTACATGCAACCGAGGCAAAGTTGTTTATGATTGAATCTCAGAGGCACTCTTATCATTTGGTAGATCCATGTCCATGGCCTATTTCGGGTTCACTCGGAGCTTTGGCAACCACCATAGGAGGTGTGATGTACATGCACTCATTTCAAGGGGGTGCAACACTTCTCAGTTTGGGTCTAATATTTATCCTATATACCATGTTCGTATGGTGGCGTGATGGAAATGGACCCTGCTCAGGTTAGAGAGTATCTCCATATCCTGAGGATGAGAGCTTTACCTCCAGGTGAAGTGGTCTCAAGACACAGGGTTGTCGGGATTCTGAAAATTGACACTGCAAGGATCTATCAAGTCGAGTACCCGGTTTTCACTGTCTAAAGAGAAGATGGTAAAACGTATTCATTCTCTAAAGCTGATTTTGCAAACCTTGATATAATGGACAATGAAATCATCTACAACGACTTGAGAGACAAGCGCAACCGAAACGAGCACGAGCAAAGGGCATTAAGGGCAGTGGTAAGGCATGTTCAGAAAGAGCTTCGGTACAGCTATCTTCATGATCTTCAACGTTGGATAGAAAGCGAGCAAAAGAAGATACATATTACTAAGCCTGATCAATCATTACATGTACCTGACAGTACTCTAGTTGCCACCGTCATCACTCGTCCTGTTCATGGAGTAGTTTGGATACATGCTTCTAGAGAAAAACGGTTTCTCAGGTTTCACGAAGTGGCTGCATATTCTGACAGTACTTTGTGGGGAATCCGAAACAGACTTGCGTTAGAACTTGCAACGGATAGAAAGAGCGCAACAAGGATGAGCAACGACAAAAGAAACTCTCTCATAGAAGCTATCAAGATAATTGATGACAGAATTATCTATCGACAAACCCTATGAAGATTTGAAGGCATGTTCGAGCTAAAGAGATGAAGACTCATTTTGCCACAAAGGGGAAGATTGTTAGGTCTATTATTATTTAATTGTGACAAAATAAGGAAAAGATACACTTAATTGTAAAAGGAAGTTTATAATCCTTAAACTCTTTGTTTCCTTAATTAGATTAGACCTAGCAATATAAATAGAACGTTAGGGTTTTTCTTTTAGAGTTAGTCGATTCATATTACTTAGAGAGAGAGAGAGCTGAAACTGTGAATTACATTGTAATCGATCTTAACATTCAAGAGATATATGAATACGTAAGTTCGTTAATCTTTGTTCGTGTCATATTACTTTGCAATTAACTGTTTATTGTCATTGTGCTTATTATAATAGGATCAACAATCGTGTATCCCTATCCGAAATAATGGAAGTAGACACACCATGACGTGTACATATCTTGTTGATGTAAATTTGGGCACGCTTTTCCATACTAAAATCTTCGCGAATTGGATTGAAATGAGCCGATTTGGTGAGTCGGTCCACTATAACCCATATAGTATCGTGCCCCTTTCCGGTGGTATTTGCTCCCATTTCCATTGTGGTATTTCAGGCTATTGAAGTAAACCAGATGGTTTCTGATGTTCGGCCTTTACCTTAGCACAAGTCAGGCACTTGCTTACGAACACGGCAATATCTTTCTTCATTCCTGGCCACCAATAATACTCCTTCAAATCCTTATACATTTTATCTGCTCCCGGGTGAATCGAATATCTGGATCAATGGGCTTCTTCCAAATTGGTTGATCGTAGATCACCAATTTTCGGTACCGATACTTTATTTTTAAAGTAATGTACCCCATCTGTTTGCATTTCAAATCCCTTCTCTAGGTGCTGCAAGGTTTCAATCTTCAAGTTCTCTTCTTTCAAAGCTTCTCCTTGTGCTTTCAGAATTTGAGTTTTTAGACTCGTCTGAACCATCATTCCCATAACACGTGCACTTGTTGGTTTAACTCTTTTCTTTTCGGCTTAACACGTCGGCTACTACATTAGCTTTTCTTGGATGGTACTTTATTTCACAGTCGTAGTCACTAAGTAGTTCAACCCATCTTCTTTGCCTCGTGTTTAACATTTTCTGGTCAAGAATATGTTGAAGGCTCTTGTTATCTGTGAAGATAGTACCCTTAGTACCGTAGAGATAATGTCTCCAGATCTTGAGTGCGAACACCACCGCTCCTAGCTCCAAATCATGAGTAGTGTGATTATTCTCGTGAATCTTCAGTTTTCTTGATGCGTATGCAATAACCTTGTCTTTTTGCATCAACACGCATCCCATTCCCTGATGTGAAGCATCACAGTAGACTACGAAGTTATCCACTCCTTCGGGTAGAGCCAGAATCGGTGCGTTGCATAACTTGTGTTTGAGTGTCTGAAATGCTTCCTCTTGTTTCTCTCTCCAAATAAACTTTTTATCTTTTTGGGTTAGAGTTGTTAATGGTTGCGCGATCTTAGAGAAATTTTCGATGAATCGCCAATAATAACCTGCCAATCCCAGAAATTAGCGGATCTCCGTTGGCGTCTTTGGGGCTTCCCATTTCTTAATGGCTTCAATCTTAGCTGGATCAACTTGGATTCCTTTTTCATTCACCGTGTCCAAGAAAGTGCACTTCACGAATCCAAAATTCGCATTTAGAGAATTTGGCGTACAACTTTTCGTTTCTGAGCAATTCCAGTATCAGCTTTAAATGTTGCTCGTGCTCCTTCTTATCTCGCGAATAAATAAGTATGTCATCTATAAACACGATCACGAACTTGTCTAGATACGGTCGACATACTCTATTCATCAAATCTATGAAAACTGCCGGTGCGTTTGTTAGACCAAATGGCATAACTAAGAACTCGTAATGACCGTATTGAGTCCTAAAGGCTGTCTTGGGGATATCTTCTTCTCGCACTCTCATTTGATGATATCCAGACCTAAGATCGATCTTCGAGAAATACGTTACACCTTGAAGTTGGTCAAACAGATCATCAATCCGGGGAAGGAGGTATCGGTTCTTAATTGTCAACTTGTTGAGTTCCCTGTAATCGATACACATTCGAAAAGATCCATCTTTCTTCTTAACAAATAAAATTAGGGCTCCCCAAGGTGAAGAGCTAGGTCTGATGAATCCTTTGTCAAGTAATTCCTGAAGTTGTTCCGACAGCTCTTGCATCTCTGATGGTGCTAATCGATATGGTGCTTTTGCCACTGGCGCGGCTCCAGGAATTAATTTTATGTGGAACTCCACTTGTCTTGGTGGGGGTACTCCAGGCAATTCGTCCGGGAATACTTCAGGAAAATTCCGAACTATAGGAATATCTTGAATGCGTTTTTCTTAGCCTTCTTATCCATGATGTGCGCTAGAAAAGCAATGCAATCCTTTTGTTAGGACCCAAACAATCAAGATATCAATATATGGAAAGATTAGAACAGAAATATGATAGCCAAATGTGGTATGTATTGATTGGATGAACAGGATTACAAAATATGTCTTTTCAAAGCTTATAGAAACGTTAGATCTAACAATCTAACAAACTAGCTATTTATACACAAAAGGAAAGACTAAAGTAATAGTACATTAATTTATGACAAACAAGTTCTGAACTCCTTCAGATCTTCTTCAGAAGTGTCTTCAGAAGAGTCTTCAGATCTTCTTCAGAAACTCTTCAGAATATCTTCAGAACTTCTGAAGTTGGCACTTCAGAAGTTATGCCTTAGGCTTGTCTTTATCTTTTCTTCAGATCTTTACATCTTCAGACCCCAGTACCTTTTGAAGCTATTATGATATCTCTATCAATCTCCCCCTTAGCTTCAAAAGTTCAGATCATACTTCTAGAAGTTCAGAATTAAACTTCTGTATTCTAGCAAGAATTCAGCAATTCTAATCATCTCTTTTGCAAGCTTCTTGTGCTTCTCCCAATCTTCATTGCTCAGATTCTTTGGTCTTCTATTCTGTCTTTTTACCAAACGATCTCTGATAGCCATGAGAGTTCCATCGCAACATTTATGGAGTTCTTCAAATCTCACAAATAATAGTTATTGAAAGCATTTGCAAACGAAGCCTGGAGGTTGAATTACTAAGGTACTCTTCTTCAGATTTTGAATATCTGGTAAGCTCAGATTTGGTTTTCTTAAGGGTACTTGTTTCTTGTTCAGAACATAAGCAACCTGAAAATCAGTCTTTGCAGCCCATATAAATTCTCTGTACAATCCATCTCTGAGAATTGGAAATGATTTTCTGAACTTGGTGATTGAATCATGAAAAGGATAAAGACTTCTGTAAACTCTGAGTAGATCTCTAAGATACACATTCTGAAAATCAGCTTCAAAGAAGGTAGAAATCTCACCATTTTGTCTTTCAACAGTAAAGAATGCATACTTGTAATTTTGTCTTGTCTTCAAGTCAGCATTAATTACTTTGACCACTGGACTTTCCTTTCTTGCTTCATTAATTGGAATCCTTATCTTTCTAAAGATATCTGTACCATTGTTTCCAACCAAAAGACTTTTGAATCCAGCAATCAATATAGTTGAACTTTTGTTCATATTCCATGAACATTTCTGGATGGAAATATTGAAGAAACATGGTGAAAGCACTTTCTTCTATTCTTTGTACTTGCAGTTGTTCCTCTTCAGATATTTATTTTACAGGAACCAACTTTTCAGAAATGACTTCAGAAATGACTTATTTTCCTTTTTTTTTCCTTTTGACTTGGTTCAGAACTTTCAATATTCAGAGAAAACTTCAGAATTTCCTCCAAGTCTTGTTTCTTTGAATAAATCTTTGAATAAATCTGGAAATCATAAGTATCACTAAGTAGATAATCAGCTCCTCTGATCTTGTTTTCTCTTGTGTGACCAGCTAGATAACTCTTCCTTACATTTTCTCGGAAATGAATTCTTTCTTTGATCAGATATATGATTTCTTCTTTGATATCTGAATCTTCAACATAATCCTTTGCATAACTAAGAAACCAATTCAGAGTTGAGTTAGAGTATTTTGGAATATCTGAAGCCAAAAAGGTTTTATTTACATTCACTGTATATCTGAACCCAATTTCTGGACTAGTGAACACTCTAGATATTGCTGAATTTTCAAGAATTACAGGTTCCAATAGAATCACTTTAGATAAACCAAATTCAAGAGCTAATTGAAAGTCATGCTTGATGATGTTCCTTATGTAGATTCCCATAATTCTTCTGACTTCAGAAACAAGCTCAACTACACTTCTAGCAACACAGAAATGAAGAACTGTCAATTTATCTTGCAATCTTAGTTTGTACAGATCATACTGAGTAAATTCACATAAAGATCCATTTCTTCTTTCTGCTCCAAATCTGTATATTAATAAATCATCTTCAACAGTCTTTGAGAGACATCTAATCTTCTTTATAAGAGTGGAATCATTCAAATTCTGAACACCATGCTTCTGAACAAAGTTTCTAACTTGAGAGATTTGATCTTCAGACCACTCATCATTTACAAAATCTTCCAGAGTTGCAAACCTCAGAATGTTTTTATACATATGGTAGTAAATTGCTTCAGGAAACTCTAAGCTGATTTCTCCAAACAGAAACATATCTTCCTTTTCATAGACTTGATCTAGAATAGGTTCTTCAAGAAGAGGAATATCAATTTTGGGAATAGTGATGCAGGATCTGACTCTTACTTCAAATTTTCCAGAGTAGACCATTAAAATTTGATCTGCAATTTCAGTTTCTCCCATATGACCTAGATCAACTTCTAGTTCAACACTTAAATCTGGTTGATCAAGAAAATCTCTAAAGACTGAAAATCTGTTTTTCCAAAAGTCTACACTCCAGACTTCTGGATTTTTCTGAAAGACATGCACCCAGCAAAATTGACTTAGTATATTCCATAACTCTTCAGAAACTCTTCTGTATTCGTCACTCAGAAGTTGTTGGGGCTTCCAAATTACCAAATATTTTATCTCATTAGCTTCAGAACTTTCTCCCATATTAGCTCCAGACATGTCTTCTTCAAATATAATAACATCAGAAAGGTCACTAGGCTCACCAATGACATCTTCAAATGCAAGGAATTCCCTTAGCATCTCTTCATTTGAATCTGGAATAATATTCGAATTGTCTGAGCTTAAGTTACCTTCAGAATCAAAGGATAACTTCTCTGTTTCATACCCTTCCTCTACTATATCTTCAGAAGAATGAACATTTGCCTCTTGCCCTTCATGCTCTACAGATAAGATATCTTCTATTGCTTCAGAAACTCTATTAGATGCTTCACCAACAATCTGAGCATCCTCAGAAGTTTTCTCAGAACTTTGTTCTTGAACATTTTCAACATTCTCTGTTTCAGATACTCTCTGTCTTTTCTCCCCCTCTTGATTATCAGGATCCTGATCATCAAGACTCCTTTTAGACGTATCTGATTGAGGCCTGCACTCTAGAACAGATAATCTTGTGCTTAAATCTGTCTGAGAACTCTGAATAGAAGAAAGCTGATTCAAAATCTGAGTAATGTCATCCTTTGTTGCAAAAGCAGAAGAATCTGGTTGAGCAGATGAAGAAGAAGTCTGAGAAGCTTTTAGAGAAGAAACGAATGAAGCAACTTCAGAAAAGGCATTCAAAAGTGCTTGTTTGAAATTATTCAGATCATTAGAAGATTGGAGGTGATAATCATTCAACCTATTCACCATATTCACCCCTTGTTGATCCAACCTATCCTCCATCACCTTTTTAGTTGTATCCGTCAATTCCTTGATGTCCTTCTGCATCTTTGCAAATTAAGAAGTACAGAAATCTTTGAATTCTGTGAATCAGAAGATGTGGGTAAGGTTCCAAGACCAACAGATGGTCTTGTTTGCAGTCCTTCAGAAAAAGGTTGGCCTGTATGTGCCACAAAGGCATCATGAACCACAAATGATTCTGGAATGGGGCTTTTGTGATATTCACCCCACCAGGTCTTCTAACTATTCCTTGATATCCAGAAATAGGAATATCTATAGTTGTTGATGCAATGTGACAAACACCTTGCTTAGTGACATCTGTAAGATGTGTGCTAGTGTGAATGGATTCCACATTAAGTGGTTCAGTAGGGTCAATGTTGAGTGGACTCTCAGACTCAATGTGCTCAAAATTGTGAAGGGGGGACATATATCCTTCATTTTCAACAAAAGGAACCTCCGTGTTAGGACCCAAACAGTCAAGATATCAATATATGGAAAGATTAGAACAGAAATATGATAGCCAAATGTAATATGTATTAATTGGATGAACAGTATTACAAAATATGTCCTTACAAGGCATATGG
Organism: Silybum marianum; assembly: GCA_036898165.1. Lineage (NCBI taxonomy): Eukaryota > Viridiplantae > Streptophyta > Magnoliopsida > Asterales > Asteraceae > Silybum > Silybum marianum. Next base: position 25,554,415 of record CM072528.1, on the reverse strand, counting down.
AAATGTTAGTTCTAACTATCTAACAAACTATCTATTTATACATGAAATAGAAAGACTAAAGTAACAGTACATTCATAACAGACAAGCTCAAAACAGGTTCTGAACTCCTTCAGATCTTCTTCAGAAGTGTCTTCAGAACCTCTTCAGAATATCTTCAGAACTTCTGAAGTTGGCACTTCATAAGTTTATGCCTTAGGTTTTTCTTTATCTTTTCTTCAGATCTCTATATCTTTAGAACCCAGTCTCTTTTGAAGCTATTATGATATCTCTATCAATCTCCCCCTTAGCTTCAAAAGTTCAGATCATACTTCCAGAAATTTAGAATTTCTCTAACATCTTTTAGAATTAAATTTCTGTATTCCAACAAGGATTCAGCAATTCTAATCATATCTTTAGCAAGCTTCTTGTGCTTCTCCCAATCTTCATTACTCTTTAGCAAGCTTCTTGTCTTTTTACCAAACGATCTCTGATAGCCATGAGAGTTCCATTGCAACATTTGTGAAGTTCTTCAAATGTCACAAATAATCGTTCCTGAAAGCATTTGCAAACAAATCCTGGAGGTTGAATTACTAAGGTGCTCTTCTTCAGATTCTGAATATCTGGTAGGCTCAGATTTGGTTTGCTCAAGTGTACTTGTTTCTTGTTTAGAACATTAGCAACCTGAAAATCAGTCTTTGCAGCCCTTATAAATTCTCTGTATAAGCCATCTCTGAGAATTGGAAATGATTTTCTGAACTTGGTGATTGAATCATGAAAAGGATAAAGGCTTTTCTTAACTCTGAGTAGATCTCTGAGATACACATTCTGAAAATCAGCTTTAGAAAAGGTAGAAATCTCACCATTTTGTCTTTCAACTATAAAGAATGCATACTTGTTATTTTGTCTTGTCTTCAAGTCAGTATTAATTACCTTGACCAATGGACTTTCCTTTCTTGCTTCATTAACTGGGATCCTTTTTTTTCTAATGATATCTGAGTACCATTGTTTCCAACCAAAGGACTTTGAATCCAGCAATCAATATAGTTGAACTTTTGTTCATATTCCATGAACATTTCAGGATGGAAATATTCAAGAAACATGGTGAAAGCACTTTCTTCTATTCTTTGTACTTGCAGTTGTTCCTCTTCAGATATTTGCTCTACAGGAACCAACTTTTCAGAAATAGCTTTAGAAATGACTTCTTTTCCTTTCTCTTTATCCTTCTGACTTGGTTCAGAACTTTCAATATTCAGAGAAAACTTCAGAATTTCCTCCAAGTCTTGTTTCTTTGTGTGAATTTGGAAATCATAAGTATCACTAAGTATATAATCAGCTCCTCTGATCTTGTTTTCTCTTTTGTGACCAGCTAGATAACTTTTCCTTACAATTTCTCTGAAATGAATTCTTTCTTTGATCAGATATATAATTTCTTCTTTGACATCTGAATCTTCAATATAATCCTTTGCATAACTAAGTAACCAATTCAGAGTTGAGTTAGAGTATTTTGGAATATATGAAGTCAAAAAGGTTTGTTTCCATCTGCTGTGTATTTGAACCCAATATCTGGACTAGTGAACACTCTAGTTATTGCTGTATCTTCAAGATTTACAGGTTCCAATAGATTCACTTGAGATAAACCAAATTCCAGAGCTAATTGAAACTCATGCTTGATGATGTTCCTTATGTAGATTCCCATAATTCTTCTGACTTCAAAAACAGGTTCAACTTCACTTTTAGCAACACAAAACTGAAGAACTGTCAATTTGTCTTGCAATCTTTATTTGTACAGATCATACTAAGTAAATTCACACAAATATCCATTTCTTCTTTCTGCTCCAAATCTGTATATTACTAAATCCTCTTCAATAGTCTTTGACAGACATCTAATTTTCTTTATAAGGGTGGAATCATTCAGATTCTGAACACCATGCTTTAGAACAAAGTTTCTAACTTGAGAGATTTGATCTTTAGACCACTCATCGTTTACAAAATCTTCCAGAGTTGCAAACCTCAGACTGGTTTTATATATATATATATATATATATGAAAGTAAATTACTTCCGGAAACTCTCCAGAAAGAAATATATCTTCTTTTTCATAGACTTGATCTAGAATAGGTTCTTCAAGTAGAGGAATATCAACTTTGGGAATAGTAATGCAGGATTTGACTCTTACTTCAAATTTTCCAGAGTAGACCATGAAAATTTGATCTGCAATTTCAATTCCTCCCATATGACTTAGATCAAATTCTAGTTCAACTCTTTCATCTGCTTGATTAAGAAAATCTCTGAAGACAGAAAACCTGTTGTCCAAAAGTCTACACTCCAGACTTCTTGGATTGTTCAGAAAGACATGCACCCAACAAAATTGACTTAGAATATTCCATAACTCTTCAGAAGCTCTTCTGTATTCATCACTCAGAGATTGTTGAGGCTTCCAAATTACCAAATCTTTTATCTCATTGACTTCAGAACTTTCTCCCATATTAACTCATGACATATCTTCTTCAAACATATTAACATCAGAAAGATCACTGGGCTCACTAATGACATCTTCAAATGCAAGATATTCCCTTAGCATCTCTTCATTTTAATCAGGAATAATGTCTGTATTGTCTGAGCTTAAGTTACCTTCAGAATCAAAGGATAACTTCTCTGTTTCATACCCTTCCTCTACTATATCTTCAGAAGAATGAATATTTGTTTCTTGCCCTTCATGTTCTGCAAATAAGATATCATCTATTGCTTCAGAAACTCTATTAGATGCTTCACCAACATTCTGAGCATCTTCAGAAGTTTTCTCATAACTTTGCTCTTGAACATTTTCAACATTTTCTGGTTCAGACACTGTGACAACTGTCAAAATTCGAGCTTTCAGGTTAGCTTCTATTAAGTTTATTAGTGTTTATATAGTTTAAATTTTAAGATTAAGAAATAGTTGGTTTAGAATGGCCGAAAAACCCCTAGCATTTCCGGTAGTCGCTTAAAATGTCCGGTTCCGACCCGTAACTGTCCGAAACTTCCAATACAGTGCCAAATGCTCTAATTTATACCCAATGTATATAAAATATATAGTTTTAATGTTTCAAATATAAACTTCTATTTTTATAGAATTTTATCACTTTTGGGCTTACATTTTGAGAAAAAAGGGCCAAAAATTGAGAAAATGACATTGTATTCTTAATTGGGCTTGAGTTTTATTTTATTTATAAAACAAATATATGATTTTGAGAGGAGGGGGGCCCTATGGCCGGCCTCCTCTCTAAACCCCCATATAAATACATTTTTTTTCATTGTTCTCCTCATTTTGCATGTTCAAAATTCAAAATTTGCTCTCACCTCTCTCTCTCTAGAAGTGAAGAGACATTTTCTCCCTCTCTAAAACAAAAACTCCAGCCATTTCTCATTTCAAATCATCATCAAGATCAAGTTCATACAAGGATTTAGAAGCTCTAATCATCATCCAAACAAGGTAACAACTTTACCCTCATTTTCTTACCATTTTTGGGTGAAAACCCCACTTTTCTTACATTTTTTTAGCTACTTCATCTAATATCCAAAAATTCTGAGTTTGTGGAGAGATTTTACACCAAAACATGTAAAATGTTTATAAAATGGTGATAATCTATGACCTACACAAATAAAACTCAAGAGAATAGGGGAAAAATCATGATTTTATGTGTTCTTGAACAAAAATGGTTATTTTGGTTCTGGCAGATTCGTGCATGTGTGTAAATCGTCAATTTCTTACAATTTTTATGTTCAAATATCATGAATCTTCTTTCTACAAGTTTATTTAGTGAGTTGGGGTTCTAATCCAAGTGGTCTCACTAAAAAACATTGAGTTTTGACCCCCCAAATGCTCATAACAAGATGCATGTGCATCTGGAAGTTCAACAGTAGGTAAACCCTACTTTGAACGACCATAACTCTTTGAATATACCTCCAAATCACTTGATTTTACTTCTGGAAGTTAGCTTAATGAGTTACCTTTCATATGCATCTGATGTCATTCAAAAATATGGTTATTTGAGGTTTCAACTTCTCAAACCAAAATGAGTGTGCAATCTGTCCAAAGCTGACAGATTTGTGCATGCATGTTCAAATGGCCATATCTCTTTCAAAACTCAATGAAAAAGAATGATTTTTCTTTTGAGAGTTATATTTATGAGTTATCTTCAGTTTGAAAGTGGAATCACTTAAAAATATGGAGTTTTGACCCTCCAAACACCTAAAATACTTTAGGTGTGTAATCTGTGAAACCACCAGCAGCTAAACTCTACTTTGTGTGTTAGTATCTCCTTTGTTATTTGTATTTAATGCATGATTCTTATTCTAGAACTTCATTTTATGAGTTAGGATTCATATGGATCCAGTTTCATGCAAAAATATGAAGTTTTGAGGCACTAACCAATTTATTTAAGTTAAGTGTGCAATCTGACAGCTAATGGCAGAATTGTGCATGCAACTTTGTAGTGTCATACCTCCTTCATAACTTCTTGAAAATCAGTGAATCTTATCTCAAAAGTTTCCTTTATGAGTTATGATTCCAATCCAACTGGAAATTCTAGAAAACACTGAGTATAACTCCTTAAGTGAGTGATTCACTAACATGGTGTAATCTGTTTTACCGGTTGTGATATAATATTTTGCATGAATTATTTGAACCACTTGTACATGTCCAAAAGGCATGAAATTTGGTCACAAAGACCATAACTCAGTAATTTATCTTATATAAAAATATAGGAAACTAGATCATTTTGGAAGCCCTTGAAAACTGATCATTTTTAGGACAATTAGTTTCTGTCCAGAAGAGAAATTCTGGACTTAATTGATTTTTATAAATATTGATCATGTGATGGATAATAAGATCACTTTCAGTATAAATTACTATATTAATGAGCATATGGGCATTTTGTATAATTGGACATATATAGACACTTATGGGCTTAAGATTTATTCACCTCTAAGTAGTATTAGACCTATAAGTGACGGTTTTGAGTATTACTCTTTGATAGGGAAGCGTTAGGTCGTTGTGCGGAGATTCGAATTGTATGTTTGCGTTGCGGAGCGTTGCTATAAGGTGAGTATTCACAGCCCCTCTTTCAAAGTGTTTTATACGTTTTGGGGTGAAAAGCATGATTGAATGTGTTTTATGAGCCATTGTCATTATGATTATGAAATCTTGTTAAATTTGATGTTGTGGGCACTAAGGCATGTACACTAATAGTTATATTGAGTAAAATGTAACATAAAAGTTTGTACACTACTATTAACTCAAGTGAGGAGCCGAGGGTATTTGTGGATAGCGCTATTTGGACGGACAATCCCACCTAAAAACCGATAAGTAGGAGTGTGGATAGCAATCCCACCTAGAAACTACAGGTAGGGGTGCACGATACTTAAAAACGAAGGTTCTACATATGTGGGGTACTAGTCCCACCGCTAAGGTAGAATTAAAAATATTGTTTTGTGGTCGAAAGGTTTAGTGGTGGCTCTTTATATACAAAAATTAGAGTACATAATGCCTTAACGTTTTAAGATATCAATAAGTGCCAAAAATTTATTTTGCTCATATTCACTCACACAATTGATTATTTTTGAAATATTGAAAACCTGTGAACTCACCAACTCTTTGTAGTTGACCTTGTTTTTATCATGCTTTTCAGGGGTAAGAAAAGATTAACCGAATCTTTCTTTTATGTGGGCGCGTCGACATCAACCATCTTGTTTATTTGAAAACTGTTTAGTTGAAACACTTGGTTTACTTTATTTTGTTAGAACTTGTATTTGATGCGATGTAAATTTTTTTTTAAACTTAAACTGTTGTGTATTTGAATGGATGGTTGGTGTTGTTTTTATCCTATTGTTATGAAATCTTGAGCTATCACGCCTCGTGTTTCCGCTTTAGCGGGGTGTGACAGACTTGGTATCAGAGCCATAGGTTATAGAGAACACCGGTTTTTCCATAAAACCAAAACTATAACCAAAATTTTCAAAAAAAAAAAAAAAAAAAAAATTATTTTCTTAGATAAATTTAAAATTTTAAAAGCCACTACTAGTATAACTAGAATAGGCATCGTTCTAACATATCATAATTAGGCAAAGCCTGATCACCTATGTCTAAATATGGTATGAATAAGAAGGGACTTGGACTAGTTATACTAAAAGTCAGCATAGATCAGAAAACTTCTTACCCAAATATGAAAAGCATGGTCATAAGTGTGAGTTTGCATAAACATTTTTATGAATTTTTATTTACTAAAGTACATTTAGTAATTAAATTTGTTACCATCACAGTTCGATATGTCTCACTCATCCTTCCCTACCGAGTACCATGTATGTTGTTAAGAATAAATGATTAGATCTTAGCATTAAACGCATGTTATTGGTTATGCATAACTCATTTAGGTAGATTCGGCGCGAAAATAGTAATAGTAATATGACCAAATCACAATTTGAGATTGTGCTTTAGAACTATGCCTCCTAGGAGAGAAGATCCCGAAATCGCACGACTTGTATCTGAACAACTCATGGCAGCACCTCCAAATATCGTTAGTCAAATGGCAGCGAGTGTGAACGCTACTCTAGGAAACAACCGAGGGTCTGGATCAACTCGAGATAGGGAATGCACAGATAAGGCTTTTAGGACCTGCAATGCTAAAGAATTCCATGGAACAGAAGGAGCTGTCGGACTACTATCTTGGATGGAGGGCATGTTGGAAGATGTATTATTTGTCAGAAATGCAATAGAGGAGGTCATTTCGCCAAGGATTGTAAGAATATAGGAAAACGGACATGTTTTGAGTGTGGAAGTCTTGATCACTTCCGGAACGCATGTCCAAGGTGGAGTCAAAGACCGAACACTAATCAAGTACGACCAGCCAATCAAGGAAATCAAGGAGGTCAGGCAAGAGGTCGAGTGTTCGAGATTGGAGCTAAAATATGCTGTTCCAAGAAGATCGTTCGAATTCCACTACCCGAAGGAGGAATGCTCGAAGTATACGGAGAGAAGCCAAGAAAGGGTATTAAAATAGTGACGTGTATGAAAATGCGAAAGCATTTGAGAAAGGACAGTATTGCCTTTCTAGCTCACGTTAAGGATAAGAAAGTTGAAGAAAAATGCGTTCAAGATATTCCTATAGTTCGGGATTTTTCCGAAGTATTCCCAGACGACTTGCCTGGAATACCCCCGCCAAGACAAGTTGAATTTCACATCGATTTAATTATTGGAGCTGCGCCCGTGGCGAAATCACCATACCGGTTAGCGCCATCTGAGATGCAGGAACTGTCAGAACAACTTCAGGAGTTACTCGATAAGGGATTCATCAGACCCAGCTCTTCACCTTGGGGAGCTCCAATCTTATTTGTTAAAAAGAAAGATGGATCTTTTCGAATGTGTATCGATTATAGGGAACTCAACAAGTCGACAATTAAGAACCGATACCCCCTTCCCCGGATTGATGATTTGTTTGACCAACTTCAAGGTGCAACGTACATCTCGAAGATCGATCTTAGGTCTGGATATCATCAAATGAGAGTGCGAGAAGAAGATATCCCCAAGACGGCCTTTAGGACTCGATACGGTCACTACGAGTTCCTAGTCATGCCATTTGGTCTAACAAACGCACCGGCAGTCTTCATGGATTTGATGAATAGAGTATGTCGACCATACCTAGACAAATTCGTGATCGTATTTATAGATGATATACTCATTTATTCTCGAGACAAAAAGGAGCATGAGCAACACTTGAAGTTGATATTGGAATTGCTCAGAGACGAGAGGTTGTACGCGAAATTCTCTAAATGTGAATTCTGGATTCGTGAGGTACACTTTCTTGGCCATGTGGTGAATGAAAAGGGGATCCAAGTTGATCCAGCTAAGATTGAGGCCATTAAGAAATGGGAAGCCCCAAAGACACCGATCGAAATCCGACAATTTCTGGGATTGGCAGGTTATTACCGGCAATTTATCGAGAATTTCTCTAAGATCGCGCAACCACTAACCACTTAACACAAAAAGATAAAAAGTTTATTTGGGGAGAGAAACAAGAAGAAGCCTTCCAGACACTCAAACACAAGTTATGCAACGCACCAATTCTGGCTCTACCTGAAGGAGTCGAAAACTTCGTAGTCTACTGTGATGCTTCACATCAGGGAATGGGCTGCGTGTTAATGCAAAAAGACAAAGTTATTGCATACGCTTCGAGACAACTAAAGATTCACGAGAAGAATTACACCACTCATGATTTGGAATTAGGGGCGGTGGTGTTCGTACTCAAAATCTGGAGACACTACCTATACGGCACCAAGTGCACCATTTTCACTGATCATAAAAGCCTCCAACACATCCTTGACCAGAAAATGCTCAATATGAGGCAGAGAAGATGGGTGGAACTACTTAGTGACTACGACTGTGAAATAAAGTACCATCCGGGAAAAGCTAATGTGGTAGCCGACGAGTTAAGCCGAAAGGAAAGAGTAAAACCAACAAGAGTATGTGCTATGGGAGTAATGGTCCAGACGAGTTTAAAAACTCAAATTATTGAAGCACAAAGAGAAGTTTTAAAAGAAGAAAATAGGAAGAATGAAACCTTGCAACATCTAGAGAAAGAAATTGAAATGCAAGAGGATGGTGTGTATTACTTCAAGAATAAAGCATGGGTACCGAAGGTTGGTGATCTACGGTCAACCATTTTGGATGAAGCCCATCGATCCAGATATTCGATTCACCCAGGAGCAGATAAAATGTATAAGGATTTGAAGGAGTATTATTGGTGGCCGGGAATGAAGAAAGATATTCTTTGTATTCGTAAGCAAGTGCCTGACTTGTGCTAAGATAAAGGCCGAACATCAGAAACCATCTGGTTTTCTCCAACAACCTGAAATACCACAGTGGAAGTGGGAGCAAATAACAATGGATTTCGTAACTAAATTACCCAGAACTGGAAAGGGGCACGACACAATATGGGTTATAGTAGACCGACTTACCAAATTGGCTCATTTCATCCCCATTCGCGAAGATTTCAGTATGGAAAGGCGTGTGCAAATCTATATTAATGAAATAGTTACACGTCATGGTGTGCCTATTTCCATTATTTCGGACAGAGATACACGATTTACATCGCGTTTTTGGCAATCACTCCAAAAGGCATTGGGTACACGTTTGGATTATAGCACCGCCTATCATCCTCAAACGGATGGACAATCGGAAAGAACTATTCAAACGCTAGAGGATATGTTACGGGCTTGCGCAATAGATTTCGGTGCAAGTTGGGATACCCACCTGCCACTTGTTGAATTCTCCTATAACAACAGCTATCATACCAAAGATACAATGTGCACCGTACGAAGCTCTATACGGACGTAAGTGCAGATCGCCGCTTAGCTGGGTAGAAGTCGGAGATAGACAGCTGACAACGCCTGATATTATCCAGAAAACCACTGATAAGATCTCAATCATCAAAGAAAGACTCAAGACAGCAAGAGACCGTCAGAAAAGTTATGCGGATAATCGGAGAAAGTCGTTGGAGTTTCAAGTGGGAGATAAAGTGCTATTAAAAGTGTCCCCATGGAAGGGACTGGTACGCTTCAGGAAGAGAGGCAAGCTGGGTCCCAGATACATTGGTCCATTCGAAATACTCGAAAGAATCGGACCAGTGGCGTACAAGTTGAAGTTACCGCAAAATCTAAGCGCAATCCACGACACATTTCATGTGTCGAATCTAAAGAAATGCCTAGCAGATGAAACGTTGATGTTACCCATAGACGACGTTCAGATTAACGATCGGTTAAACTTCGTTGAAGAACCAGTTGAGGTTTTGGACCGAGAAGTTAAACGGTTAAGGCGCAGTAAAATCCCTATTATTAAGGTCCGTTGGAATGCGAAACATGGTCCAGAATATACCTGGGAACGTGAAGATTTGATGAAGCAAAAATATCCCAGCTTATTCACAAACACCCCGGAGAAAGCCACTTCTTAAATTTCGGGACGAAATTTCTTTAACGGGGGAAGACTGTGACAACTGTCAAAATTCGAGCTTTCAGGTTAGCTTCTATTAAGTTTATTAGTGTTTATATAGTTTAAATTTTAAGATTAAGAAATAGTTGGTTTAGAATGGCCGAAAAACCCCTAGCATTTCCGGTAGTCGCTTAAAATGTCCGGTTCCGACCCGTAACTGTCCGAAACTTCCAATACAGTGCCAAATGCTCTAATTTATACCCAATGTATATAAAATATATAGTTTTAATGTTTCAAATATAAAACTTCTATTTTTATAGAATTTTATCACTTTTGGGCTTACATTTTGAGGAAAAAGGGCAAAAAATTGAGAAAATGACATTGTATTCTTAATTGGGCTTGAGTTTTATTTTATTTATAAAACAAATATATGATTTTGAGAGGAGTGGGCCCCCATGGCCGGCCTCCTCTCTAAACCCCCATATAAATACATTTTTTTTCATTTTTCTCCTCATTTTGCATGTTCAAAATTCAAAATTTGCTCTCACCTCTCTCTCTCTAGAAGTGAAGAGACATTTTCTCCCTCTCTAAAACAAAAACTCCAGCCATTTCTCATTTCAAATCATCATCAAGATCAAGTTCATACAAGGATTTAGAAGCTCTATTCATCATCCAAACAAGGTAACAACTTTACCCTCATTTTCTTACCATTTTTGGGTGAAAACCCCACTTTTCTTACATTTTTTTAGCTACTTCATCTAATATCCAAAAATTCTGAGTTTGTGGAGAGATTTTACACCAAAACATGTAAAATGTTTATAAAATGGTGATAATCTATGACCTACACAAATAAAACTCAAGAGAATAGGGGAAAAATCATGATTTTATGTGTTCTTGAACAAAAATGGTTATTTTGGTTCTGGCAGATTCATGCATGTGTGTAAATCGTCAATTTCATACAATTTTTATGTTCAAATATCATGAATCTTCTTTCTACAAGTTTATTTAGTGAGTTGGGGTTCTAATCCAAGTGGTCTCACTCAAAAACATTGAGTTTTAACCCCCCAAATGCTCATAACAAGATGCATGTGCATCTGGAAGTTCAACAGTAGGTAAACCCTACTTTGAACGACCATAACTCTTTGAATATTCCTCCAAATCACTTGATTTTTCTTCTGAAAGTTAGCTTAATGAGTTACCTTTCATATGCATCTGATGTCATTCAAAAATATGGTTATTTGAGGTTTCAACTTCTCAAAACAAAATGAGTGTGCAATCTGTCCAAAGCTGACAGATTTGTGCATGAATGTTCAAATGGCCATATGTCTTTCAAAACTCAATGAAAAAGGATGATTTTTCTTTTGAGAGTTATATTTATGAGTTATCTTCAGTTTGCAAGTGGAATCACTTAAAAATATGGAGTTTTGACCCTCCAAACACCTAAAATACTTTAGGTGTGCAATCTGTGAAACCACCAGCAGCTAAACTCTACTTTGTGTGTTAGTATCTCCTTTGTTATTTGTCTTTAATGCATGATTATTTTTCTAGAACTTCATTTTATGAGTTAGGATTCATATGGATCCAGTTTCATGAAAAAATATGAAGTTTTGAGGCACTAACCAATTTATTTAAGTTAAGTGTGCAATCTGTCAGCTAATGGAAGAATTGTGCATGCAATTTTGTAGTGTCATACCTCCTTCATAACTTCTTGAAAATCAGTGAATCTTATCTCAAAAGTTTCCTTTATGAGTTATGATTCCAATCCAACTGGAAATTCTAGAAAACACTGAGTATAACTCCTTAAGTGAGTGATTCACTAACATGGTGTAATCTGTTTTACCGGTTGTGATATAATATTTTGCATGAATTATTTGAACCACTTGTACATGTCCAAAAGGCATGAAATTTGGTCACAAAGACCATAATTCAGTAATTTATCTTATATAAAAATATAGGAAACTAGATCATTTTGGAAGCCCTTGAAAACTGATCATATTTAGGACAATTAGTTTCTGTCCAGAAGAGAAATTCTGGACTTAATTGATTTTTATAAATATTGATCATGTGATGGATAATAAGATCACTTTCGGTATAAATTACTATATTAATGAGCATATGGGCATTTTGTATAATTGGACATATATAGACACTTATGGGCTTAAGATTTATTCACCTCTAAGTAGTATTAGACCTATAAGTGACGGTTTTGAGTATTACTCTTTGATAGGGAAGCGTTAGGTCGTTGTGCGGAGATTCGAATTGTATTGTTTGCGTTGCGGAGCGTTGCTATAAGGTGAGTATTCACAGCCCCTCTTTCAAAGTGTTTTATACGTTTTGGGGTGAAAAGCATGATTGAATGTGTTTTATGAGCCATTGTCATTATGATTATGAAATCTTGTTAAATTTGATGTTGTGGGCACTAAGGCATGTACACTAATAGTTATATTGAGTAAAATGTAACATAAAAGTTTGTACACTACTATTAACTCAAGTGAGGAGCCGAGGGTATTTGTGGATAGCGCTATTTGGACGGACAATCCCACCTAAAAACCGATAAGTAGGAGTGTGGATAGCAATCCCACCTAGAAACTACAGGTAGGGGTGCACGATGCTTAAAAACGAAGGTTCTACATATGTGGGGTATTAGTCCCACCGCTAAGGTAGAATTAAAAATATTTTTTTGTGGTCGAAAAGTTTAGTGGTGGCTCTTTATATACAAAAATTAGAGTACATAATGCCTTAACGTTTTAAGATATCAATAAGTGCCAAAAATTTATTTTGCTCATATTCACTCACACAATTGATTATTTTTGAAATATTGAAAACCTGTGAACTCACCAACTCTTTGTAGTTGACCTTGTTTTTATCATGCTTTTCAGGGATAAGAAAAGGTTAACCGAATCTTTCATTTATGTGGGCGCGTCGACATCAACCATCTTGTTTATTTGAAAACTGTTTAGTTGAAACACTTGGTTTACTTTTTTTTGTTAGAACTTGTATTTGATGCGATGTAAATTTTTTTTTTAAACTTAAACTGTTGTGTATTTGAATGGATGGTTGGTGTTGTTTTTATCCTATTGTTATGAAATCTTGAGCTATCACGCCTCGTGTTTCCGCTTTAGCGGGGTGTGACAGACACTCTCTTCCTTTTCTCCCCCTCTTGATTATCAGGATCCTGATCATCAAGATTTCTTTTAGAAGTGTCTGACAGAGGCCTGCACTCTAGAGCCGATAATCTTGTGCTTAAGTCTGTCTGAGAACTCTGAATAGAAGAAAGCTGATTCAAAATCTGAGTAATATCAGCCTTTGTTGCATAAGTAGAAGAATCTATTTGAGCAGATGAAGAATAAGGCTGAGAAGCTTTCAGAGAAGAAACAGATGAAGCCACTTCAGAAAAAGCAGTCAGAAGTGCTTGTTTAAAAGAATTCAGATCATTAGAAGATTGGAGTTGAAAATCAGTCAACCTATTTACCATACTCTCCCCTTGTTGATCCAACCTATCCTCCATCACCTTTTTGGTTGTATCCGTCAATTCCTTGATGTCCTTCTGAATCTATGAAAATTCAGAAGTACAGAAATCTTTGAATTCTGTGAATTCAGAAGATGTGGGTAAGGTTCCAAGACCAATAGATGGTCTTGTTTGCAGTCTTTCAGAAGAAGGCTGGCCTGTATGTGCCACAGAGACATCATGAACCACATTTGATTATGTGAATGGGGCCTTTGTGATGTTCAACCCACCAGGTCTTCCAACTAATCCTTGATATCTAGAAATAGGAATATCTATAGTTGTTCATGCAATGTGACAAACACTTTTCTTAGTGACATCTGGAAGATCTGTGCTAGTGTGAATGGATTCCACATTAAGTGTTTCAGTAGGCTCAAAGTTGAGGGGACCCTCAGACTCAATGTGCTCAAAATGGTGAAGGGAGGCATATATCCTTCATTTTCAACAAAAGGAACCTTTAATTGGGGTCCTAATGGATTATAAGCTGCTTGCCCCATATGTGTTGATGAAACACCCTTCTGTTGAGAGATGGGTGAGTGGCTGTGGAGGGATAACCAAATTTGCCATGGGCTCACTGCTTTTTCAATATCAACCACCAAAGAATGTGGAATAATCGAAGATGTGGGTGCCCGGCTAGTAGCAGGTGGTTCACAGCTTTGTTTTTCTTTTACATGTGTTCTCCCCTCTTCAATTCCTTTTCTTACTCTTCTACCCATTCTCTCATTTTCATTTTTCCTCTTTACTCTTTGAGGTTGTTCTCCCCCATTGAACAGCCTCCCTTCTCTTTCTAACAAGTTTAGACTCCCTTGCGTTATCACCACTCTGGTTTGAATCAGGGGAAGGGACTACTGGTTGAGGTAATCCCATAGATTCTAAATACTCACTTACAATCCTATTTGGTGTACTTACAAGATCAAGTATGTGAGAAGGAAGTGGAACTGCATTTAGAAATGTAAGTTTTGCATTTGGTGGTCTTAAACTGTCCATATTAAAGATAGGAACATATACCTCATGTGCTAGAACAGGGATTGCAGATACTGCTTTCATTGCTCCTTTGATGAGTGTTTGGAAGAATCTCTGAAATGGTATGTAGTTAAATGTGGACTTCTTCAAAATAGCATATTTGAGTTCTTCAAAAATAAGATAAGCATAATCATAATGCTTGTTGAATGCAAGTCCATGAAAAATGATCCTCCCATTTGCTGAAGCTTGATCCAAACTTGAACTTTTCCCAGATAAGCAAGTGTTCAGAATTGAGAATAAACAGTACCAAACTGGAGGTAAACACTTTCTTCTGAAAGAACTTAAAGCATTTCTATGGAAGATGGAATTGGATCATAAGAGGTTTTCCCAAGAACCTCATCTGGTTTTGCTAGAAAGTGAAGACATCTAATATCATCCACAGAGATACAGACCTTGTAAGAATGGACATAGGAGACAATTTCATCTTCAGATTCATCAACCTCAGCATAGTACCATAACTGTTGAAGATAAGAAGTAGGAACAGAGAATTTCCTAGAGAGTAAAGTACGGAGGGGATGTTTCTTCAGAATTTCAATCAAAATCATTTGATCATCAATGAAGTCTGTCGATTTAAAGTTCAAAGCACAATTATTTTTCTTGATTTCTAGAAGTTTCTCAGCAGGAACATAAAGTATGGACATATCACTCCTTGCAGCACGAGTCTGGGATTCACTATCACCAGCATTTGATCCAGAAACAACTTCAATAGGTTCAACTTGTGTTTCCCCAATTTTATCAGTTCTCGGGTTAGGGTTAGGGTTAGGGTTAGGGTTTGAAGGTCTGGCTTGATTAGTGGCAGTTGTGGCTGTGTCTTAAATCTTGTGATCTTCATTGAGTGGAATTTTTATTGTTCCAACAACCAATTTTTGAGGTACAATTTTGAATGAACCATCACTCGATGATCCATTGCTGTCATTGAGACTCGAAGAAGCAGAAGCCATAGGTTTTGAAGTAGACATTATATGTGAAGAACAAGGATTCGAAATAGAATGAAGATCAGTGAAAAATAATAGATTTCTCAGAGTAAAATCGCAAAAAAAAGAAGACGATGTAGAATTCAATGATTTATAAGACTGGATAAGCACTGATGGACACGTGGCCAAAAAGTGAATGTGATTAGGATAGTAATCATCATTAATTTGGATAAATGAACCGTTTAATCGACGTGCTTAAGAAATATCCAATGAAATTAAAAAACGTGGCACACGCTTAAGTGATACTTAAAAAAATATCAACGGGAAGTTAAGTTCTGAGAACAAGTTCAAAAACTTCAGAAATTGTTTAGAACTTCTGAGAATAAGTTCAGAAGTCTGAAAGAAAGAACTCAGAAGAACCTCAGAACTTTTAAGTTTAATTCAGAACTAAACTTGTATCACTTTAGAAGACCAAAAATTATTTAAAACTACAAACTTCTGAAAAATATAAAACATTTTGAGAATTCAGAAGTAGGTTTGAACAAACAGAAAAATTATTTTATCTAAGGAAGCTTGTTCATACTTCTTAGATCTGAAATTCAAGATTTCATCATTTCAGCTCTGTTTTGTAGAAAAGAGTAGTTCAGAATGTTTAAATTAATAGCACTCCCCTTGAATCATTAGCAACTATGATTCTCCCCCTTAATCAGTGCAACTTTATCAAAGAAACAAGAAAATATTAGAGAAATGAAAAAAAATATGAAAAATATTAAAATACAATCAACCTAGATAAAGAAGGATTATACTTCTGAGTTCTAAAAGAAGCAAAGATCTGAATGTGGAACTTCAGAATATTCAGAATATTTCTGAAGAGCAAACTATTCAGAATTTGAGATAAAAACCTCATAATATAACTTCTAAAGTATAGTTGATGTGTAATACTTACATAAACATATTCATCATGCCCAGTTTACTTACCAAGAAGTTAAATCCTTTTTTCATCAAGTGCTTTGGTAAATAAATCAGCTAACTAATAATCTGTCTGAACAAAAAACATTTCAATATTACTTTTTTCCACATAATCTTTGATAAAATGATATCTTACATCAATATGCTTGGTCTTTGAATGCTGAACAGGATTGGCAGTGATGGCTATAGCACTCTTTGAATCACAATACAAAGGAATCTTTTTGAAAGTGTAACCATAGTCTTTGAGTTGAATTTGCATCCAGATCACTTGTGAGCAACATATTGCAGTTGCTACATACTCAGCTTCTGCTATAGAAGTAGAAACACAATTTTGTTTCTTTGAAGACCAGCTGACTAATCTATCACCCAGAAACTGACATGATCCAGAAGTGCTTTTCCTGTCTAATTTTCATCCACCATGATCTGCATCTGTAAAGGCTGTTAGTTCAAAACTAGAATCCTTAGGATACCAAAGTCCCAATGAAGGAGAACCTTTTAGATATCTAAGGATTCTTTTTGCAGCTAGAAGGTGTGATTCCTTAGGATTTGCTTGATATCTTGCACAAATACATGTAGCAAACATTATACCTAGTCTAATAGCAGTTAAGTAAAGCAAAGATCCAATTATGCCTCTGTACTTTTTCTGATCAACAGATTTACCATTTAGATCAGGTTCTAACTTAGTTGCAGTGGCCATTGGAGTTTGAATACTTCAACAATCAGTCATGTCAAACTTCTTAAGTAAGTCTGAGACATACTTTGATTGATTAATGAATATGCCAGTGGGAAGTTGTTTAACTTGAAGGCCAAGGAAAAATGTCAACTCTCCCATCATACTCATTTCAAATTCAGTTTCCATGATTTTCTCAAAATTTCTACAAAATTTTGGATTTGTAGAGGCAAATATAATATCATCTACATATATTTGTATCAAGATCATATCATCACCTTCTTTTTTCAGAAATAAAGTTGTATCAACAATACCTCTTTTGAATTTAGAATTCAGAAGAAAAGTTGTAAGAGTGTCATACCATGCTCTTGGTGCTTGTTTAAGTCCATATAAGGCTTTGTCTAAAATGTAGACATGATCTGGAAATTCTTTGTTTACAAAGCCTTCTGGTTGTCCAACATACACTTCTTCATGTAAATTTACCATTCAGAAATGCACATTTCACATCCATTTGAAACACCTTCATGTTTTTGTGAGCAGCATATGCAAGAAATATTCTAATGGCTTCTAATCTAGCAACAACAGCAAAGGTTTCATCATAATCCATTCCTCTTGTTGACAATACCCCTTAGCTACAAGCCTTGCCTTGTTTCTTACAACAATACCATTTTCATCCTTTTTATTTTTGAATACCCATTTTGTGCCAATGATAGATTTACCTTTTGGTTTTGGTATCAATCTCCAGACCTTGATTCTTTCAAATTGATTTAACTCATCCTGCATGGCTAAAATCCCGTCTGGATCTTGAGGTGCTTCATATGGCTTTTTGGGTTCCATGCTACTTAAGAAATTTACATACATTCACTCATTTGCTGTTTCAGATCTTGTTTGAACACCTTTTGATGCATCTCCAATAATTTGATGCATTGGATGACTTAATGTCCATTTGTTCACATTTGGCAATGGTTGAACAGATGAAACATTGTTTAGAGGATCATAATCATCAACAATTGCTTGAGTTTCAGTATCATGATTGATAACTGAATGTAAATCTGAATTCTCCCCCTCAAGTGGAACATTTTGAATGTATTCAGAACTTTGATGAACATTTTCAGAAGTATCTTGAACTGGTTCAGAAATAACTTGAACTGGTTCAGAGGTAACTTGAACTGGTTCAGAAGTAGTTTGAACTGGTTCAGAATTAACTTGAACTGGTTCAGAAGTTAGGTTTACATTTTCAGAAGTTGAAAGTTCTGAATTTGAGGTTGAGATTTGTGGTGCTGATGTACTTGAAATTTGTATTTCTGAAATGTCATGATCATTTATGCTTCTGATGAGAGAGGGATTTTGATAATCTGCAGAAACATTTACAGAAATATCAAATAAGTCTTGACATAAATTGTCTAAATTTGTTTTAAGTAAAGTTTGAGGTTCAGAAGTAGAGTTTGTCTGATTATGTTCTGAATCCAAACTTTCAGAAGTTGGGTTATGTGCGAGTTCTGAACTGTCTTGTTCAGAAGTCAAAGTTGGCTCATGAAATCTGACATTTGTAGTCTCAATGATCCTTTGAGTTCCTTTACTAAGTACTCTGTAGGCTTTGGATCTTTGGGAATAGCAAACAAAGATACCAGCTACACCTTTTGGTGCAAATTTGTCAAGATGCTGAGTATCATTCTTTAGAAAACACCTGCAACCAAAGATTTTAAAATAATCAATAGAGGGTTTTCTTCGTTTTATCATTTCATAAGGAGTTTTAAGAAATTTTCTGTTTAGAATGGTCCTGTTCTGAGTAAAACAAGCAGTAGCAATATCTTCTGCCCAAAGAGAAAGAGGAAGTTCTGAATATGCCAACATAGTTCTTGCAGCCTCTACCAAAGTTCGATTCTTTCTTTCAACTACCCCATTCTGTTGAGGAGTTCTTGCAGCGGAAAAATTATGTGAAATTCCAACAGATTCCAAAAAGTTCTGAAGTATAGAATTTGTGAATTCTGTACCATTGTCACTTCTGATCTTTTAGATTGGGAGTTGAAGAAGAACTTGAATTTTCTTTAGAAAGGGTATCAATCTTTCAAAAGTATCAGATTTGAGTCTCAGAAATTCAATCCATGTGTATCTTGTGTATTCATCTACTATGACAAGAATGTATTTCTTTCCACCCATGCTTTGAGTCTTCATTAGTCCACACAATCCATATGTAACATTTCAAGTGGAGTTTTGCAAGAAGATAGCATTTTCAGAGGATGAGAACTTCTTTTGATCTTCCCTAGTTCACATGCAGAACAAAGAGAGTTCTTTTCAAATCTGATCTTTGGTAGTCCTCTTACAGATTGATGCTTGCCTAGTTCAGAAATTGCTTTGAAATTCAGATGTGACATTCTTCTGTGCCAAAGCCAACTATCATTTCTCATTGTTGTAGACATATAACATACACCATGTAGTTGACCAGTTGCAGTGAATGTTGCTGTGTAGATATCACCATCTATATAAGCAGTTAATTCATTTTTGTTTGCTGTACTTAAAACATGACAGTGATCTATGTCAAAATTAACCTTCCAGTATTTGTCACAGAATTGACTAATACTAAAAAGATTATGTCTTAGTCCCTCAACATAGAAAACTTTCATTATTGTCACATCTTCTTTAATGAAAGTGCCATATCCTCTTACATATCCCTTTGCATTGTATCCAAAGCTAACTGTTCCTCCATATCTTTCATGATAATCAGTTAGTAGTTCTTTGAAAGGTGTCATGTGTCTTGAACATCCAGAATCGAAGACCCACACATGACATAACTGCAAAAGAGATTGTTAGGATCCACAGAATCCTATGAATTTGGATCCTATGTTTGGAATGTTTTGTAAACTTATTATTCAGATATTCTGAAGTTCAGAATAGAAGTTCTGAAGTTCAGAATAGAAGTTCTGAAGTTCAGAATAAAAGTTCTGAAGTTCTGAAGATAACTTTTGAAGACAGAAAAGTTCTGAAAGACAAATTCTGAAGAAGTTCTGAAGAATTCAGAAGTGGTTCTGAAGATATTCAGAAGTTCTAAAGAACTTCTGAATAGAGTTTTTGATGACGTGTCTTAATGTCATTGGGCAGTGATTTAAATACATGTAACTGTAGCTTTACCTTTGTAGTATATATAGAGAGTCTGTTAGACAGTTAGGAAGTTGAACAAAAACAGAACACCACATATGAGAGTCATCTAAAGGTGTAAGTGTGTGTTTCTCTGTATAAGCTTTCTACAGTTCTTCATAAAATGAGGATTCATTGAGCAATCTATCAAATATGTTGTAATATGGGATTAACAATTAATATAGTGAATATGATTCTTTAATGTATTTACATGAAGAAGTGTATGTTGAACAACCAGAAGGCTTTGTAAGAAAAGAATTCCCAGATCATGTTTACATATTAGACAAAGCCTTATATGGACTTAAACAAGCACCAAGAGCATGGTATGATACTCTTACAACTTTTCTTCTAAATTCTAAATTCAAAAGAGGTACTGTTGATACAACTTTATTTCTGAAAAAGGAGGGTGATGATATGATTTTGATACAAATCTATGTAGATGATATTATATTTGCTTCTACTAATCCAAAATTTTGTAGAACTTTTGAGAAAATCATGCAAACAGAATTTGAAATGAGTATGATGGGAGAGTTGACATTTTTCCTTGGTCTTCAAGTTAAACAACTTCCCACTGGCATATTCATTAATCAATATAAGTATGTCTCTGACTTACTTAAGAAGTTTGACATGACTGATTGTTCAAGTATTCAAACTCCAATGGCCACTGCCACTAAATTAGAACCTGATCTAAGTGGAAAATCTGTTGATCAGAAAAAGTACAGAGGCATAATTGGATCTTTGCTTTACTTAACTGCTAGTAGACCAGATATAATGTTTGCTACATGTATTTGTGCCAGATATCAAGCTAATCCTAAGGAATCACACCTTCTAGCTGCAAAAAGAATACTTAGATACCTAAAAGGTTCTCCTTCATTGGGACTTTGGTATCTAAGGATTCTAGTTTTGAACTAACAGCATTTACAGATGCAGATCATGGTGGTTGCAAATTAGACAGGAAAAGCACTCGGATCATGTCGGTTTCGGGTGACGGACTAGTCGTGGTCTTCAAAGAAACAAAATTGTGTTTCTACTTCTACAGCAGAAGCTGAGTATGTAGCAGCTGCAATATGTTGCTCACAAGTGATCTGGATGCAAATTCAACTAAAAGACTACGGTTACACTTTCAAAAAGATTCCTTTGTATTGTGATTCAAAGAGTGCCATAGCCATCACTGCCAATCCTGTTCAACATTCAAAAACCAAGCACATTGATGTCAGATATCATTTTATCAAAGATCACGTGGAAAAAGGTAATATTGAAATGTTTTTTGTTCAGACAGATTATAAGTTAGCTGATTTATTTACCAAACCACTTGATGAAAAACGATTTAACTTCTTGGTAAGTAAATTGGGCATGATGAACATGTCTATGTAAGTATTATACATCACCTATACTCTAGAAGTTACATTCTGAGGTTTTTTATATCAAATTCTGAATACTTTGTTCTTCAGAATTACTTTACATATTCTGAAGTTTAACATTCAGATCTTTGCTTCTTTTCAAACTCAGAAGTATATCTCTTCTGTATCTAGGTTGATTGTATTTTAATACTTTTCATATTTTTTTTCTCATTTCACTAATATTTGATTGATTCTTTGATAAAGTTGCAATAATTAAGGGGGAGAATCATAATTGCTCGTGATTCAAGGGGGAGTGGTATTAATTTCAAATTTCTCTACTACTCTTTCCTACATAACAACTCTGCATTGGTGAAATAAAGTCTTGCACTTTATATCTAAGAAGTATGAACAAGCTTCCTTAGATAAAATCAGTTTTCTATTTGTTCAAATCTACTTCTGAATTCTCAAAATGTTTTATATTTTTCAGAAGTTTATATTTTTAAATGCTTTTTGGTCTTCTAAGATGATCCAAGTTTAGTTCTGAACTCCACTTAAAAAATCTGCGGTTCTTCTGAATTCTTTCTTTCAGACTTCTGAACTTTTTCTCAGAAGTTATGAACTAATTCTGAAGTTTTTGAACTTGTTCTCAGAACTAAACTTCCCGTTGATTTTTCACTTAAGCGTGTGCCACGTGTTTTAATTTCATTGGATCTCTCTTAAACACGACCATTAAACGGTTCATTTCTCCTAATAAATGATGATTACTACTCTAATCACATTTACTTTTTGGCCACGTGTCCTTCAGCGCTTATCCAGTCATATAAATCAATGGATTCCTCATCATCTTCATTTTTTAGCAACTTTTCTCTGAGAAATCTTTCTGTGTTTATTGATCCCCTTTCTGTTACCAATCCGTGTTTTTCCAACATCATGTCTACTTCAAATGCCATGATTTCTACTTCTTCGAGTTTCAATGAAAACAATGGACCATCAAGTGATGGTTCGTTCAAGATTGTGCCTCAAAAATTGATGGTTGGATCACTGGAAATCCCACTAAATGATGATCAAATGCTTCAAGACACAGCCACAACTGCAACTCATCAAGCCGGACCCTCAAACCCTATCATTAACCCTAACCCTAACCCGACAACTGCTAAAATTGGGGAAACACAAAATACACCCATTGATGTTGGTTCTGAATCAAATGTAGCTGAAAGTGAATCCCAGACTCCTGATGAAAGTGGTGACTTGTCCAAACTCTATGTACCTGCTGAGAAATTACTTGACATCAAAAGAAATAACTGTGCACTGAACTTCAAATCCAAAGACTTCATTGATGATCAAGTAATGTTGATTAAAATTCTGAAGAAACATCCCCTGCGAACTTTACTTTCAAGAAAATTCTCTGTTCCTGCTTCTTATCTTCAACAATTCTGGCATTATGCTGAGGTAGATGAAACTGATGATGAAATTGTCTCTTATGTTCATGCCTACAAAGTATGTATATCTGTAGAAGATATTAGGAGCCTTCACTATTTGCCAAAACCAGATGAGGGTCTTGGGAAAACCTGTTATGATTCAATTCCATCTTCATCAGAAATGATCTCAGATTTTATGAGCTTGGGTTACTCTGAAAACCTTAGTGCTTTGAGCTCTTTTAGAAGAAAATGTTTACCTCCAATTTGGTATTGCTTATTTTCTATTCTGAATACCTGCTTATCTGGGAAGAGCTCAAGTTTAGATCAAGCTTCAGCATATGGGAGGATTATCTTTCATGGAGTTGCCTTCAACAAACACTATGATTATGCTAGTCTCATTTTTGATGAACTCAAATCTGCAATTTTGAAGAAGTCCACATTCAACTACATACCAGTTCAGAGATTTTTTCAAACACTCATCAAAGGAGCAATGAAGGCTGTCTAAAAAATTCCTGTTCTAGCTCATGAGGTACATGTTCCTATCTTCACTATGGACAGTTTAAGACCACCAAATGCAAAACTTCAATTTCCAAATGCACTTCCACTACCTTCTCATTTAATTAATCTTGTAAGTACATCATCTAGGATTGGGAGTGAGCATTTAGAATCTATGGGACTACCTCAACCAGTAATCCCTTCCCCTGATTCAAACCAGAGTGGTGATCATGCAAGATAGTCTAGATTTACTAGAGAGAGAGGGGAGGCTGTTCATGGGGGAGAACAACCTCAACAAGTGAAGAGGAAAAATGAAACTGAGAGACTGGGTAGAAGGGTAAGACAAAAAATTGATGAGGGGAGAACACAGGTAAAAGAAAAACAAACCTGTGAACCACCTGTTACAAGCCGGGCACCCACATCTACTATTATTCCACATTCTTTGGTGGATAATATTGAAACAGCCAGTGAGCCCATGGCAACCTTAGTTAACCCCCCCAGCCATTCACCATTCTCTCAACAGAAGGGTGTTTCAACAACACA
The DNA here is from genome assembly GCA_036898165.1 of Silybum marianum. NCBI lineage: Eukaryota > Viridiplantae > Streptophyta > Magnoliopsida > Asterales > Asteraceae > Silybum > Silybum marianum. Next base: position 25,530,464 of record CM072528.1, on the reverse strand, counting down.
AATGGGGAAAGCAGCTTATAATCCATTAGGACCCCAATTGGAGGTTCCTTTTGTTGAAAATGAAGGATATATGTCCCCCCCTTCATAGTTTTGAGCACATTGAGTCTGAGTGTCCACTCAACTTTGAGCCTTCTGAACCACTTAATGTGGCATCCATTCACACAAGCACACATCTTTCAGATGTTCCTAAGCAAAGTGTTTGTCACATTGCATCAACAACTATAGATATTCCTATCTCTGGATATCAAGGATTAGTTGGAAGTCCTGGTGGGGTGAACATCACAAAAGCTCCATTCACAGAATCACATGTGGTTCATGATGCCTTTGTGGCTCATACAGGCCAACCTTCTTCTGAAGGTCTGAAAACAAGTTCATCTGTTGATCTTGGCAACTTACCCACATCTTCCGAATTCACAGAATTCAAAGATTTCTGTACTTCTGAATTTGCAAAGATTCAGAAGGACATCAAGGAATTGACAGACTCTACCAAAAAGGTGTTGGATAGGTTGGATCAACATGGGGAAAATATTGTTAACAGGCTGAATGATTTTCATCTCAAATCTTCCAATGATCTTAATATGTTTAAACAAGCACTTTTATCAGCTTTTTCTGAAGTGGCTTCCTCAGTTTCTTCTTTGGAAGCTTCTCAGCCTTCTTCTTCTTCTGCTCCACAAGCTTATGCCACTAAAGATGATATTTCTCAGATTCTCAATCAACTTTCATCCATTCAGAGTTCTCAGTCAGAATTAAGCACAAGATTATCTGCTCTAGAATGCAGATCTCAATCAGATACTTTTAAAAGGAGTCTTGATGATCAGGATCCTGATAATCAAGAGGGGGAGAAAAGACAGAGAGTATCTGAACCAGAAACTAATGTAAATGATCAAGTTCAAAATTCTGAGAAGACTTCTGAAGATACTCAGAATGTTGGTGAATAATCAAATAAAGTCTCAGAAGCTATAGAAGATATTTTATCTGCAGAACATGAGGCACAAGAGACAAATGATCATTCTTGGGCTCAGAAGAAATGATAGAAGAAGGGTATGAAACAGAAAAGTTATCTCTTGATTCTGAAGGTAACTTGGGCTCAGATAACACAGATATATTTCCAGACTCTAATAAAGAAATGCTAAGGGAATACCTTGCTTTTGAAGATGTCATTGGAGAACCAAGTGATCTTTCTGATGTGATCATGTTTGAAGAGGATATGATTGGTGTAAATATGGGATTAACAATTGGTATCAGAGCTTAATCGAAGCAATTTATATTCGATACGATCAATCGATTGCAGCAGATTTGAAGAAATTGATGGAATCAGTGAAGTTTTTCTCTCTACGATGAACATCATCAATTTCAAGGATTATTGAGCTAATTTGCCAAATCTCAAAGTTTCTAGGGTTTTTTGTTCGAACGAACTGTTCTTGACAAATTCTATAAATCTTTGGTAAATTGGTGTGATTCAATCAAATTTGTTCAAGAGGAATACTCGATATATGTTTATGAACAAGGTTTGATCATCAATTTGGTGCTTAATTGACAAATCTTGAGGTATCTGAGATTTTTGGATCGAACAATTCAATTGGTTTATCGGACTTCAGAAGATGGTTTATCAGACTTCAGAAGATGGTTTCTCGAACTTCTGAAGAGTATTATTGAACTTCTGAAGTATACTATCAGATTTCTGAAGTATATTATTAAAATTCTGAAGTGTATTATTGAACTTCTGAAGTGTATTCTGAACTTCTGAAGTATTTTTATCAGACTTCTGAACTGCAATGAATGGACAAACTATAATTCAGAAGTTCTGTATTATGTTCAGAACTGTACTAAACTTTCAGAAGTTAGTTCAGAACCTTTAGAAGTAAGCTCAGATCTTTCAGAAGTAAGCTTAGAACCTTCAGAAGTTAGTTCAGAATTGCTCTATACTTCAGAAATTGTTCAGAATTGATGCATCTGGGTAAGGGGAGAAATGTGCATTCTCGAAAAATTTCTTGGGGCCAGCTAAGTCATAGGAGGGGGACATTGTTCATCAAAGAGATTTCACGAATCATATATAAATCATTGATTTTCATCACTTGTCTACAATATTATCTTGTTGTCATTCTTCTGAATTTTTTAAGATTGAAGGCTTCCGCATAAGGCATATGACAACACAGTTCAATATAGCTTATTGTCAGACAAGAAGTGCTTAATTGTCTATGCTCAAGACGTCCTCTTAGTTTGTATAGATATTTTTTATCATGGCCCTACAATTTCATCAAAGCTTAATTTCTTCAAGCTTGTCAGCAAGTGTTCAAAGTTTGACTATATTGGTCAAAATTTTATGTATGCTTTCTGAAGAGCCAGATTTGAAAATTTTTCAGAATTTTGGATGATTAATTCAGTTTTTGATTTGAAGATTAGAAGTTTGAGTTTCAGCAATCATTTCTCTGAAGATTTATTCTTGAGGCAAGACCGCCGAGTGCTTGCAATCTATGTTCTGAATTGATCACTTAGACTATAAAGTGCTTGCAATCATTTTTCTGCAAGAAACACTCAAGATGCTAGACTGTTGAGTATCTTCAATCATCTTTCTGTTCTGATCAAGCAGAAGTTTGAGTGTCTATAATCAGTGTTCTAGTGACTTTATTCTGTGTTAGAGATTTGAGTGCGGATAATCATTCATCTGGTGTGAAGATTGGATCTGGATTTGGTTATTCATTATTCTGGAAGTATTCTGAAAAATCGGCTAATTTTTCTAGTTTGACTTTGCTGATCAAGAAGCTATGTTCTTAATGACATCTTTCTCCAAAAGCTTTATTGTCAAAAGGTGTTTTGGTCAACCAAGCTTTGTGTTGATTCCCCATTTCTTGAGCTTATCAGAAGAAGTTCTTGAGCTGAATGTTTATTCAACTCATGGTTCAAAGATAATCAGATTCTTTGTTAAAAACTGCAGTTGCACAATGGATTGTGATGACTTATCTACGTTTTCAAGCTGAAGTTATTGCACTAAGTCAGCGTTATTGCACATTGATTCTGAAATTAAAGTTGAAAATAAAGATAAGAGCTATATTCAAGGGGGAGCTTGGATTTATTCAAGGGGGAGTTCTTGAATACCAGCAACACTACTAATGTTTTTCAAAGAAATCAAGGGGGAGAAGATCTGAAGATTAAAGACTATGATCCCTTTACAAAACATAGGGGGAGATTGTTAGGATCCACAGAATCCTATGAATTTGGATCCTATGTTTGGAATGTTTTTTAAAGTTATTATTCAGATATTCTGAAGTTCAGAATAGAAGTTCTGAAGTTCAGAATAAAAGTTCTGAAGTTCTGAAGATAACTTCTGAAGACAGAAAAGTTCTGAAAGACAAATTCTGAAGAAGTTCTGAAGAATTTAGAAGTGGTTCTGAAGATATTCAGAAGTTCTGAAGAACTTCTGAATAGAGTTTTTGATGACGTGTCTCAATGTCATTGGGCAGTGATTTAAATACATGTAACTGTAGCTTTACCTTTGTAGTATATATAGAGAGTCTGTTAGACAGTTAGGAAGTTGAACAAAAATAAAACACCACATATGAGAGTCATCTAAATGTGTAAGTGTGTGTTTCTCTGTATAAGCTTTCTACAGTTCTTAATAAAATGAGGATTCAATGAGCAATCTATCAGATCTGTTGTAATATGGGATTAACAGAGATTATTGAATTTTAGGTACCCATTTCAGAATGGGTCCTTTGAGATTAGTAATAAAATTTGAAGTTCTGAACTTTGTGTTCAGATTTTTTTAATTCAGAAGTTTGTTCAGAACTTTGAAATTTATCTTTCTTGGTTTTATATTTATTTTTATGTTTTCTTTTAATTGAATTTGTCTATATAACTGAACATTTCTGAATAGATTTTATCAAATTTTTCTTGTTTGTTTTGGAGTTAAGATGAAAATTATGATGACCACAAGTAATACAGTGAATATGATTCTTTAAAGTATTTACAATAGCAGTAGACATATAAGAATCAATAACATTTGATTTTTCAACAAAGATTCTTTTATTCACTATCTTTGATTTAGGTGCATCACTTTTATTTAAAATTGAAAAACTATCTAATTTGTCATTCTTTGACAGTCTTTCATCTTTCTTTCTCCATACTAAAATGGATAGCTCTGTAAAAGATAAGAAATGAGGATTAGTATAAGAAATTCTTTTGTTCACTTTAGGTTTAACCTTAGAATTTGAGTTAATTTTCTGAACTTCAGAGAGAGAATTTGAGGATTGTCCTTTTCAAAGTTTTTAACTCTGGTGTTGAAGTCAGAAGATGTTACTGAACATGGTGATGAAGTCAATGAAGTGTTTGTAGTAGTAGGAGAAAATTTTGAAGAAGTAAAATTTTCAGATATCTGAGATTCTGGTTTTAAAAACACAGAACCAAAGATTTCTGAAGGTATCTTTGAAGCTTCTGTTTTTAGTATTTCTCCTTCAGTCATACAAGATTGTGATTTGTAAACCAAATAGCCATTATTATCAATGACGTGCACCATATGATCATCATTATCTTCTGAATCAGAAGCATTTATTAGTTCTGAAAATTTATTTTGAGTCATACTTGTTGCAAAAATATTTGAATTTTTTGTTGTTGTAGACTCATCATCAGAATTATCAAAAAATATATTCGGATTCTCATCAACATCTTCTAAAGAGTCAATTTCTGAGAATTCATCATATTTTTCTTCATGTTCTGATTTATTATCAGAAGTATCTTCTGAAATGACTTCAGAATTGAATTAAGAAGTTATCTCAGAAGTAACTTCAGAAATTATTTCAGATTTAACAATTACTTCAGATTTTTCTTCAGAAATAATATTTGATTCAGAAGATTCATAAATGTTTGAACCTGTATTTATTTCTTCTATTTCAGAAATTATTTCTGGTTCACCAGTTTTAAAAGGTGTTTCTCCTGAAAACAAAGTCTCTGATTTTACAAATGGTATTCTTTCAGGCAAAAAATAGTTCACAGGTTTAGAAATGGCATCAGTATTTGATTCATTGAAAATATTCATTTTAGAATAATCATACAGATTTGCAGGTGTCTTTTTCAGTATTTGACTGTCATTATATCCTAAACCTGCTTTTATGTTGTAAAATTTTAAGTTTTGAGCCTGACTAGTTGAAATATTCAGAGTTTGTTCAGTTTGTCCTCTTTTAAAGTTTAAATTCATTTTAACATTCAGAATTTCTTTTTCAGACTTCTCATTTACAATTTCCTTTTGTAAGTTGTCCATTTTTTCTTTTGAAACAAGTTTTTCTTCAGAAACCTTTTTAAGAATCTGTTCAGCTTCTTGACAATTTTCTTTATATATTTGACTTTCAGCTCTGAATTGATTGACCAAAATTCTTTCACCTTTGATTCTGTTTCTGAGAGTTTCAAATTCATAAAACATGTTTTGAAATTGATTTTTCATTTCAGAATCTACAGTGTTATGTTCAGAATTATGTTCTGAATTTTGTTCAGAAGAGTAGTTTATTTCATAATTTAATTCAGAAGATGAAGAAGATACATCAGTGTCTTGTTTGTCTTTTTCAGGATCCATTTGACACATAGCAATTTGTTGCATAGTTAGCAACTTCTTCATCATCATATCCATTACTCCAATTTAACCAGTCATCTTCATACTTGGTCACTAAAGCAGGATTGAGCTCATTTTCTTAGCTAACAGATGCTTCTTCTCATAGTAGCCTGAATTATTGACTTTTGGCATCTGGCATTGTCTTGCATAATGTCCAGGCTTTCCTCAGTTGAAGCATCTTGCTGGTTCAGATGTTTCAGATTGACCAGCTTCTTGACCTTTCTTAGGTCCACTTTCAGATCTAGGTTTATTCTGATATTTTTGATTGTATCTTTGTGTAAATTGCCTTGTCATAAAAGCAATATTATCAGAAATCCTTTTCAGCTCCTCATTTGATTCATCCCCATCACAAACTGTTGTCTCTGGGAACTCACACACCTTCTTGGCAGAAATAGTCAAAGAATTATTATACTTTTTGCTTAACAAGGCTACTGTTTCATTTACCTTCTTTTGTTCATTTTGTCTAGTTTTGATTTTGTCTTCTTGTTGAAACAGAATACCATAGACATCATGAATGGATTTTCTTGATAAATTTCTAGTAACCATGTTATCAGAGAATCTTGACCATTCATTTCCCAAGTTATTCGGAAATTTGTTGTTTATCTCAGAATTTGATTTCTGAACACCATTTCTTCTCAGATCATTCAGAATATTGTTGAATCTATGATAAGGCTCTGTAATAGATTCATATTCTTTATACCTGAAGTTCTCATAAGTACCCACACAGATATTCAATCTTTGTGCTTGGGCTTTTGTACTATCCTGCATTTGAGCTTCAACTTCATCCCACATGGCTTTAGCAGATGTTAAGATATCTACTCTATTGAATATCTCATTAGGAATAGCCATTGTAAGAAGAGTTAATGCCCTTTTGTCAACTTTAGCTTGAGCTTTCTCAGTGGTGCTGTAAATACCTGGGCTTTTCTTAATTCTTGACGCCGGTATTTCAGGAGTAGATTCAGTTCTAGGAACTGCTGGAATTTCAATAAAGACCTCTAGTGGGCCATTTGTGATTGATTGCATTAACGCTTCATCTATGTTGTCCAAAAATTGAATCATCCTGATTCTCCATTGATGGTATTCTCCCAAGAAAGGAGTTGGTGGTTTCGTTTCAGATCCGATTGAGACAATTTCTTTAGACATCTTTGATTGTTAGAAGATCGAGAATTCACCTGATTTGTATTTGAAATTTATCGATCAAGAACACCAAGAACTGTCAGATCTGACAATTGTTTCACAAATCTTCAAGAACAGATGAATTGACTCTGATACCAATTGTTAGGACCCAAACAATCAAGATATCTATATATGGAAAGATTAGAACAAAAATATGATAGCCGAATGTAATGTGTATTAATTGGATGAACAGTATTACAAAATATGTCTTTACAAGGCTTATGGAAACGTTAGTTCTAACTATCTAACAAACTTTCTATTTATACATGAAATAGAAAGACTAAAGTAATAGTGCATTCATAACAGACAAGTTCAGAACAGGTTCTGAACTCCTTCAGATCTTCTTCAGAAGTGTCTTCAGAACCTCTTCAGAATATCTTCAGAACTTCTGAAGTTGGCACTTCAGAAGTTTATGCCTTAGGCTTTTCTTTATGTTTTCTTCAGATCTTTATATCCTCAGAACCCAGTCCCTTTTGAAGCTATTATGATATCTTTATCACTCCAATTGGGGTCCTAATGGATTATAAGCTGCTTGCCCCATTTGTGTTGATGAAACACCCTTCTATTGAGAGATGGGTGAGTGGTTGGGGGGTTAACCAAAGTTGTCATGGGCTCACTGGCCTTTTCAATATTATCCACCAAAAAATGTGGAATAATAGATGATGTGGGTGCCCGGCTAGTAACAGGTGGTTCACAGGTTTGTTTTTCTTTTACCTGTGTTCTCCCCTCTTCAGTTCTTTTTCTCACCCGTCTACCCAATCTCTCATTTTCATTTTTCCTCTTCACTCCTTGAGGATGTTCTCCCCCTTGAACAGCCTTCCCTCGCTTCTTAACAATTCTAGACACCCTTGCTGGCTCACCACTCTGGTTGGAATCAGGGGAAGGGACCACTGGTCTAGGTAGTCCCATTGATTCTAAATACTCACTCACAATCCTATTCTCTGGACTTACTAGATCAAGTAAGTGAGAAGGAAGTGGAGCAGCATTAGGGAAATTAAGCTTTTCATTTGGTGGTCTTAAAATGTCCATAGAAAAGATAGGAACATGTACCTCATGAGACAGAACAGGGATTGCTGGTACTGCTTTCATTGCTCCTTTGATGAGTGTTTGAAAGAATCTTTGGAATGGTATATAGTTGTAGGTGGACTTCTTCAAAACAATAGATTTGAGTTCCTCAAAAATGAGAGAAGCATAATCATAATATTTGTTAAATGCAACCCCATGAAAGATAATCCTCCCATTTGTTGAAGCTTGATCCAAACTTGAGCTTTTCCCAGATAGACAAGTGTTTAAAATAGAGAATAGACGACTGCAGTTGGGGGTAAACACTTTCTTCTAAAGGAACTTAAAGCATTTAGATTTTCAGAGTATCCCAAACTCATGAAATCTGAAATCATCTCAGTTGAAGATGGTATTGGATCATAACAAGTTTTCCCAAGAACCTCATCTGGTTTTGACAGGTAGTGAAGACTCCTAATATCATCCACAGAGATGCATACCTTGTAAGCATGTACATAGGACACGATTTCATCCTCAGATTCATCAACCTCAGCATAGTACCACCACTGTTGAAGATAAGAAGCAGGAACAGAGAATTTCCTTGAGAGAAGAGTACGTAATGGATGATTCTTTAGAATTTCGATCAAAATCATTTGATCATCAGCAAAGTCTGTCGATTTGAAGTTCAAAGCACAGTTATTTTTCTTGATTTCAAGCAGTTTCTCAGCAGGGACATAGAGTTTTGACAAATCACTACTTTCAGCACGAGTCTGAGATTCACTATCACCAGCATTTGATTCAGAAACAACCATAATAGGTTCAACTTGTGTTTTCCCAATTTTATCAGTTCGTAGGTTAGGGTTAGGGTTAGGGTTTAAAGGTCCGGCTTGATTAATAGCAGTTGTGGCTGTGTCTTGGACCATTTGATCATCATTCAATGGGATTTCCATTGTTCCAACAACCAATTTTAGAGGCACTATCTTGAATGAACCATCACTCGATGATCCATTGCTGTCATTGAAGCTCGAGGAAGCAGAAACCATGGCATTTGAATTAGACATTATATTTGAAGAACAAGGATTCGAAATGGAATGAAGATCAATGAAAACAGATAGATTTCTCAGAGTAAAATCACTAAAAAATGAAGACGATGAAGAAGTCATTGATTTATAAGAATGGACAAGCTCTGATGGACACGTGGCCAAAAAGTAAATGTGATTAGACCATTAATCATCATTTATTTGGATAAATGAACCGTTTAATCGACGTGTTTAAAAAAATGTCCAACGAAATTAAAACATGTGGCACACGCTTAAGTGATACTTAAGAAAAACAACGGGAATTGAAGTTCTGAGAACAAATTCAAAAACTTCAGAAATTGTTCAGAACTTCTGAGAAGAAGTTCAGAAGTCTGAAAGAAAGAATTCAGAAGAACTGCGGAACTTTTAAGTTTAGTTCAGAACTAAACTTGTATCACTTTAGAAGACCAAATTTATTTAAAAATACAAACTTCTGAAAAACATAAATCATTTTGAGAATTCAAAAGTAGGTTTGAACAATGAAAAAATATATTATCTAAGAAACTTTGTTCATACTTCTTAGATATGAAGTGTAAGACTTGATTTCAGCATTTCAGATCTGTTTTGTAGGAAAGAGCAATTCAGATTTTTGAATTTAATATCACTCTCCATTGAATCATTAGCAACTATGATTCTCCCCCTTAAACAGTGCAATTTTATCAAAGAAACAAGAAAATATTAAAGAAATGAAAAAACATAGTAATAAACAATCAACCTAGATAAAGAAGAATTATACTTCTGAGTTTGAAAAGGAGCAAAGATCTGAATATAGAACTTCAGAAAATTTCTGAAGGGCAAACTATTCAGAATTTGAGATAAGAACCTCATAATATAACTTCTAAAGTTTAGTTGATGTTTAATACTTACATAAACATATTCATCATGCCCAATTTACTTACCAAGAAGTTAAATCGTTTTTCATCAAGTGCTTTGGTAAATAAATCAGCTAATTGATAATCTGTCTGAACAAAAAACATTTCAATATTACCTTTTTCAACATGATCTTTGATAAAATGATATCTTACATCAATGTGTTTTGTCTTGGAATGCTGAACAGGATTGGCAGTGATAGCTATGGCACTCTTTGACTCACAATATAAGGGAATCTTTTTGAAAGTTTAACCATAGTCTTTAAGTTGAATTTGCATCCAGATCACTTGTGAGCAACATATTGCAGCTGCTACATACTCAGCTTCTGCTGTAGAGGGAGAAACACAATTTTGTTTCTTTGAAGACCAGCTTACCAGTCTATCACCCAGAAACTAACATGATCCAGAAGTGTTTTTTCTGTCTAATTTGCATCCACCATGATCTACATCTGTAAATGTTGTTAGTTCAAAACTAGAATCCTTAGGATACCAAAGCCCCAATGAAGGAGAACCTTTTAGATATCTAAGGATTCTTTTTGCAGCTAGAAGGTGTGATTCCTTAGGATTAGCTTGATATCTGGCACAAATACATGTAGCAAACATTATATCTGGTCTACTAGCAGTTAAGTAAAGCAAAGGTCCAATTATGCTTCTGTACTTTTTCTAATCAACAGATTTTCCATTCAGATCAGGTTCTAACTTAGTTGCACTGGCCATTGGAGTTTGAATACTTGAACAATCAGTCATGTCAAACTTCTTAAGTAAGTCTGAGACATACTTGGATTGATTAATGAATATGCCAGTGGGAAGTTTTTTAACTTGAAGACCAAGAGAAAATGTCAACTCTCCCATCATACTCATTTCAAATTCAGTTTGCATGATTTTCTCAAAATTTCTACAAAATTTTGGATTTGTATAGGCAAATATAACATCATCTACATATATTTGTATCAAGATCATATCATCAGCTTCCTTTTTCAGAATAAAAGTCGTATCAACAGTACCTCTTTTGAATTCGAAATTCAGAAGAAAACTTGTAAGAGTATCATACCATGCTCTTGGTGCTTGTTTAAGTCCATATAAGGCTTTGTCCAAAATGTAGACATGATCTGGAAACTCTTTGTTTACAAAGCCTTCTTGTTGTTCAACATACACTTCTTCATGTAAAATACCATTCAGAAATGCACACTTCACATCCATTTGAAACACCTTCATATTTTTGTGAGCAGCATATGCAAGAAATATTCTAATGGCTTCTAATCTAGCAACAGGAGCAAAGGTTTCATCATAATTAATCCCTTCTTGTTGACAATACCCCTTAGCTACAAGCCTTGCCTTGTTTCTTACAACAATACCATTTTCATCCTTTTTATTTCTGAAGACCCGTTTTATGCCAATGATAGATTTACCTTTTGGTTTTGGTATCAATCTCCAGACCTTGTTTCTTTCAAATTGATTTAACTCATCCTGCATGGCTAAAATCCAGTCTGGATCTTGAAGTGCTTCATATGGCTTTTTGGGTTCCATGCTACTTAAGAAATTTACATACAAACACTCATTTGCTGTTGCAGATCTTGTTTGAACACCTTTTGAAGCATCTTAAATAATTTGATGCACTGGATGATTTGATGTCCATTTGTTCACATTTGGCAATGGGTGAACAGATGAAACATTGTCAGAGAATCATAATCATCAACAATTTCTTGAGTTTCAGTATCATGATTGATAACTGAATGTAAATCTGAAGTCTCCCCCTCAAATTGAACATTTGGAAATGGTTCAGAATTTTGATGTACATGCACAGAAACAAGAATAACTTGTTCAGAAGTCAATGTTGGCACATGAAATATGACATTTGTAGTCTCAATGATCATTTGAGTTCCTTTAATGAGTACTCTGTAAGCTTTGGATCTTTGAGAATAGCCAACAAAGATACCAGCTACACCTTTTGGTGCAAATTTGTCGAGAAGCTGAGTATCATTTTTTAGAAAACACCTCCAACCAAAAATTTTAAAATAATCAATAGACGGTTTACTTTGTTTTAGCATTTCACAAGGAGTTTTAAGAAATTTTCTGTTTAGAATGATCCTGTTCTGAGTAAAACATGCAGTACCAATAGCTTCTACCCAAAGAGAAAGAGGAAGTTCTGAATATGGCAGCATGGTTCTTGCAGCCTCTACGAAAGTTCGATTATTTCTTTCAACCACCCCATTCTGTTGAGGAGTTCTTGCAGCGGAAAAATTATGTGAAATACCAACAGATTCCAAAAAATTCTGAAGTGTAGAATTTCTAAATGCTGTTCCATTGTCACTTCTGATCTTTTGGATTGGGAGTTGAAGAAGAACTTGAATTTTCTTCAGAAAGGGTATCAGTCTTTCAGAAGTATCAGATTTGAGTCTTAGAAATTCGAGCCATGTGTATCTTGTGTATTCATCTACTATGACAAGAATGTATTTCTTTCCCTCTATGCTTTGAGTCTTCATTGGTCCATACAAATCCATATGTAGCATTTCTAGTGGAGCTTTGCATTAAGATAGCATTTTTAAGAGGATCAGAACTTCTTTTGATCTTCCCTAGTTCACATGCAAAACAAAGAGAGTTCTTTTCAAATCTGATCTTTGGTAGTCCTTTTACAGATTGATGTTTGCCTAGTTCAGAAATGGCTTTGAAGTTCAGATGTGACATTTTTCTGTGCCAAAGCCAACTATCATTTCACATTGTTGTACACATACAACATACACCTTGTAGTTGACCAGTTGCAGTGAATGTTGTTGTGTAGATATTTCCATCTCTATAAGCAGTTAATTCATTTTTGTTTGCTGTACTCAGAACATGACAGTAATCTATGTCAAAATTAACCTTCCAGTATTTGTCACAGAATTGACTAATACTGAAAAGATTATGTCTTAGTCCCTCAACATAGAAAACTTTCATTACTGTCACACCTCCTTTAATGAAAGTGCCATATCCTCTTGCATATCCCTTTGCATTGTTTCCAAAACTAACTGTTCCTCCATATCTTTCATGATAATCAGTTAGTAGTTCTTTGAAAGGTGTCATGTGTCTTGAACATCCAGAATCTAAGACCCACACATGACATATCTACAAAAGAGATTATTGAGTTTTAGGTACCCATTTCAGAATGAGTCCTTTAAGATTAGTAATAAAATTTGAAGTTCTGAACTTTTTCTACAGATTTTTCAATTCAGAAGTCTTTTCAGAACTTTGAAATTTATCTTTCTTAGTTTTATTTTTATTTTTTATTTTTTTTAATTGAATCTGTCAATATAGCTGAACATTTCTGAATAGATTTCATCAAATTTTTCTTGTCTTGTTTTGGAGTTAAAATGAAAATTATGATGATCACAATTAATACAGTGAATATGATTTTTTAAAGTATTTATAACAGCATTAGACATATAAGAATCAATAACATTTGATTTTTCAACAAATATTCTTTTATTCACTATCTTTTATTTAGGTACATCACTTTTATTTGAAAATGAAAAACTATCTAATTTGTCAGTCTTTCATCTTTCTTTCTCCATACTAAAGTGGATAGCTCTGTAAAGATAATAAATGACGATTAGTATAAGAAATTCTTTTGTTCACTTTAGGTTTAACCTCAGAATTTGAGTTAATTTTCTGAACTTCAGAGAGTGAATTTGAGGATTGTCCTTGTTCAAAGTTTTTAACTCTAGTTTTGAAGTCAGAAGATGTTACTAAACATGGTGATGAAGTCAATGAAGTGTTTGTAGTAGTAGGAGAAAAATCTGAAGAAGTAAAATTTTCAGATTTCTGAAATTCTGGTTTTAAAAACACAGAACAAACACTTCTGAAGGTTTCTTTGAAACTTTAGATTTTAGCATTTCTCCTTCAGTCATACAAGATTGTAATTTGTAAACCAAATAGCCATTTTTATCAATAACTTGCATCATATGATCATCATCATCTTCTGAATCAGAAGCATTTATTAGTTCTGAAAATTTATTTTGAGTCATACTTGTTGGAAAAATATTTGAATTTTTTGTTGTTGTAGACTCATCATCAGAATTATCAAAAAATATATTGGGATTTTCATCAACGTCTTCTAAAGAGTCAATTTCTGAGAATTCATCATATTTTTCTTCATGTTCTGATTTATTATCAGAATTATCTTTTGAAATGACTTCAGAATTGAATTCAGAAGTTATCTCAGAAATAACTTTAGAAAGTATTTGATTCAGAACATTCACAAATGTTTGAATTTATATTTATTTCTTCTGTTTCAGAAATTATCTCTGGTTCACCAGTTTTAAGAGGTGTTTCTTCTGAAAACAAAGTCTCTGATTTTACAGACGGTATTCTTTCAGGCAAAGAATAGTTCACAGGTTTAGAAATGACACATGTATTTGATTCATTGAAAATTTTCATTTCAGAATAATCATACAGATTTACAGGTGCCTTTTTCAGTATTTGACTGTCATTATATCCTAATCCTGCTTTTATGTTGTAAAATTTTGAATTTTGATCCTGACTAGTTAAAATGTTCAGAGTTTGTTCAGTTTGTCCTATTTTAAAGTTTAAAACTTCTAATTTCTTAATCTTTTTATAAAGATCATGCCTCTCTTGATTCAGAAAATTCATTTTAACATTCAGAATTTCTTTTTCAGACTTCTCATTAATAATTTCCTTTTGTAAGCTGTCTATTTTTTCTTTTAAAACAAGTTTTTCTTCAAAAACTTTTTCAAGAATCTGTTCAGCTTCTTGACAATTTTCTTTATATATTTGACTTTCAGCCATGAATTGATTGACCAAAATTCTTTCACCTTTGATTATGTTTCTGAGAGTTTCAAATTCAGAAAACATGTTTTGAAATTGATTTTAAACATTTCAGAATCTACAGTGTTATGTTCAGAATTATGTTCATAATTTTGTTCAGAAGAGTAGTTTATTTCATAATTTAATTCAGAAAATGAAGAAGATACCTCAGTGTCTTGTTTGTCTTTTTCTGGATCCATTTGACACATATAGCAATTGGTTGCATAGTGAGCAACTTCTTCATCATCATCTCCATCACTCCAGTTTAACCAGTCCTCTTCATACTTGGTCACTAAAGCAGGATTGAGCTCCTTTTTCTTAGCTAATAGATGCTTCTTCTCATAGTAGCCTGAATTCTTGACTTTTGGCTTCTTGCATTGTTTTGCATAATGTCCAGGTTTTCCACAGTTGAAGCATCTTTCTGGTTCAGATGTTTCAGATTGACTAGCTTCTTGACCTTTCTTAGGTCCACATTCAGATCTAGGTTTATTCTGATATTTTTGATTGTATCTTTGACTAAATTGCCTTGTCATAAAAACAATATTATCAGAAATCCTTTTCAGTTCCTCATCTGATTCATCCCCATCACAAACTGTTGTCTCTGGGATCTCACACACCTTATTAGCAGAAATAGTCAGAGAGTTGTTATATTTCTTGCTCAGTAGGTCAACTTCACTTGCCTTCTTTTGTTCATATTGTCTAACTTTTATCTTGTCCTCTTGTTGGAACAAGATGCCATAGACATCATGAATTGTCTTTCTAGACAAGTTCCTAGTTACCATATTATCTAAAAAACTTGACCATTCGTTTCCCAGATTGTTCAGAAATTTATTATTTATCTCAGAATTTGATTTCTAAACACCATTTCTTCTCAGATCATTCAGAATGTTGTTGAATCTATGATATGTATCAGTGATAGATTCATTTTCTTTGTATCTGAAGTTTACATATGTACCTACACAGATAATTAATCTCTGTGCTTGAGCCTTTGTGCTTCCTTGCATCTGGGCTTCTACTTCATCCCACATAGCTTTGGCTGAAGTTAAACTATCAACCCTATTGAATATTTCATTAGGAATTGCCATGGTGAGTAAAGTCCACGCTCTTCTATCAACTCTCATTTAATCCTTTTCTGCTGGATTGTACATTCCGGGACTTTTCTTGATTCTTGACGCCGGTATTTCAGGAGTAGATTCAGTTCTAGGAACTGCTGGAATTTCAACAAAGACCTCTAGTGGGCCATTTTTGATCGATTGCATTAAAGCTTCATCTATGTTGTCCAAGAATTGAATCATCCTGATTCTCCATTGATGGTATTCTCCCAAGAAAAGAGTTGGTGATTTTGTTTCAGATCCGATTGAGACTATTTCTTTAGACATCTTTGATTGTTAGAAGATCGAGAATTCACCTGATTTGAATTTGAAATTTATCGATCAAGAACACCAATAACTGTCAGATCTGACAATTCTTTCACAAATCTTCAAGAACAGATGAATTGGCTCTAATACCAATTGTTAGGACCCAAACAATCAAGATATCAATATATGGTACGATTAGAACAGAAATATGATAGCCAAATGTCGTATGTATTGATTGGATGAATAGGATTACAAAATATGTCTTTTCAAAGCTTATAGAAACGTTAGATCTAACAATCTAACAAACTAGCTATTTATACACAAAAGGAAAGACTAAAGTAACAGTACATTAATGACAAACAAGTTCTGAACTCCTTCAGATCTTCTTCAGAAGTGTCTTTAGAAGAATCTTCAGATCTTCTTCAGAAGTGTCTTCAGAAGAATCTTCAGATCTTCTTCAGAAGTGTCTTCAGAAGAATCTTCAGATCTTCTTCAGAACCTCTTCAGAATATCTTCAGAACTTCTAAAGTTGGCACTTCAGAAGTTATTCCTTAGGCTTGTCTTTATCTTTTCTTCAGATCTTTACATCTTCAGACCCCAGTACCTTTTGAAGCTATTATGATATCTCTATCACCTTTCTCAAATACTTTCGCATCTTCATACACGTCACTATTTTAATACCCCTCCTGGGTTTCTATCCGTGTACTTCGAGTTTTCCCCATTCGGGTAACGGAATTCGAACGATCTTTTCGGAGCAACAAATTTCGGCTTGGTTTTTGGATAACCAATCCATGCCCACAACTATGTCAAAACTTCCTAATTTAATCGGGATTAAATCTATACGGAAATCCCTACTAGCCAAGTTTATAGTGTAGTTCATGATTACATCATTGACCCTACACTCTTGACCGTTGGCATATTCAATTACGTATGATTCTTTCGACTTTTGAGGCCTCAGATTTATCTTTGGTCTAAAATCTAATGACACAAAACTCCTATCTGCTCCATAATCAAATAGTATAAATGCATCATGATTGTTCAGGAGAAACATACCTGTAACGACATCTGGATTCTGACTTGCTTCTTCAGTCCCAATCTCGAACACCCAACCCCTTGCCGGTCCTCCTTGATTTCCTTGGTTTGTTGGTTGCGCTTGCTTGGTATCTGGCCTCCAATACCTTTTTGGACATTTATTCCTGAAGTGATTCGGGCTTCCACATTCATAACACACCCGCTTCTCACCAATCCTGTAATCCTTTGCAATATGGCCTTTCCGGTTGCACTTGAGACAAGTAATGCATTTCCCTTGATGATAACTATTACATTTATCATACTTTGGCTACGCCCCTTTTCCTTTCCCTGTTGTCGATGTCTGGATTGCGTAATTTCCCGACGTTCTTTGCTCCTTTCCTGACCTCTTCCCAAACTGTCTTCTTGCAGGTTCATCCACCTTCCTCTTTCCCAATGCCTTGTTGGTTGCAAACGTTCCGGTACGGTTCGCATTGTTGGTGAGTCGTGTTGCTAAGTTTACTGCTGCTTGAAGTGTCTTCGGATCAGCTGAAGTAACGTCCCCTCTAATTTCGGGGGACAGACCCCATACATATCGGTCAACTCTATTCTCCTCAGGTGTCACTAAATGTAGTACTAGTTTGGCCAACTCATGGAAATGGGCAGTACGTATCAACGTCGTTTCCTTTCATTTCATGGTTCCATAACTCTGCTTCTAATTTCTTAATTTCACTTCTCGGACAATACTCATCCTTAAGCATTTTCTTGAATTCATTCCATGTAAGTCTATTAACTGCCTCTCGGCCTCGAATTTGCACCTGGGTGTTCCACCATGTCAAGGCTCGTCCTTGAAGAAGACAAGCAGCAAATTCTACCTTGTTTCTCTCAGTACATTTACTAATGTGGAGAACTGACTCCATACCCTCTAGCCAAGTGATAAGTCCAACAGCTCCTTCCGTTCCATGGAACTCTTTTGGAATACAACTTCTAAAAGATTTGTACGTACACTCTCTTTCTTCAGATCTCCGGTTGTTTCCCTGATTAGTGTTTAAGCCTGCCGCTACCTGGCTAACAATATTCGGGATTTTGTCTCCTTGGAGGCATTGTTCTAAAACACCATTTCAAATGGAGTCTTGGTCAGATTCTAATACCATGGTCACATATAGTCTACATACTAAGTTATTCGTATCTTTAATCATTCATTCAACAATAATCAAATAAACTCATACAGGAAGAATCATGCGGTAAATAATTATCATGCATAACTCCATAATAAACCATAACAATTTAACATAAAAATTTAAATTACAATCCCAACAAGACAATAAAGTGTTTAAACTTAACATCTAGGCTACAAGCCTCAAAAAGTAACTATTGTTATCCAAAAGATTCATAAAAACAGAAGTCTCCTAATGCATCAATACCCAAATCAAGATTCCTAGCATCACCATCAACGCTCCTAATGCCCAAGCCAAACATGTGTACAGCCTCCTAATCGCCCTCCTAGACTTAGAGGTAACCTCCATGATCCTATCAGTAATGGACTGCTGAAAATGGTCCAACCTCAGCCGATGAGTATGTACTTCGTTGGCCAAAACTGAGACCCAGTAATTCTCCGTTGCGGTCATTCCTTGAGGTCGGGGCACAGGTACTCCAACTGCGGGTGGAGGAGGAGTCACACTTCGCGACCTGGATCGCGATTGGGATGGTTCTTCCGAAGGTACGGAAGGAACCGTGAAAGTCACTCTTCTGACAGGCAGAACGCTCTTTCGAGCGGTTCTGATTGTCCTTGGCCCTCGAAATGTACCTCACCAGTAGGTGAAGGTACAGACATAGTAGGGAGTGATCGAGCAGAGGAATCAGCAGTATCCTCGTCATGACTGTGCTCGGAAGGGTCGTATTCTTCATGGGTCGGGCCAGTCCTCCTAACTCGACCAGTGATATAACCAGACTCATCTGGGGAAATTTCGAATGATGACATGATACTGTGGAATAAAAAAAGTAAAAGGAAAATTTTATAAACGTCAGAAACATCTTATAATACTCATGCGAACTCACGCTATTTTTCGATTTGAAATAAGAAGTTTTCCGATCTATGCTAATTTTTAGTATAACTAGTCCAAGTCCCTTCTTATTCATACCATATTTAGACATAGGTGATCAGGCTTTGCCTAATTATAATATGCTAGAACGATGCTTATTGTAGTTATACTAGTAGTAGGTTTTTAAATTTTTAAGTTCATCTGAGAAAATAAAATTTTAGTTGTAGTGCATGGTTTTTGTTAGAAACCTAAGGCTCTGATACCAAGTCTGTCACACCCCGCTAAAGTGGAAACACGAGGTACAACAGTTCAAAGTTTCACAACAATAGGAATATAAACACCAACCATACATAAATAACTAGAACGTCAAGTTTAAAGTTTAATAGTTTACAACTTGACTACTTTGTCTTAAATAAACAAATTACAACAAAATTTAACATAAACAAAAATTTGATTGGTGTTCATCAAACATATACAAAACTTTATCGGTTACCTTCTAGTTTCCTGTAAAGCATGGTAAAACAAAGTGTCACTACAAAGAGTTGATGAGTTCACAGGTTTTCAAATGCACAAAACATTTCATATGCAAGGTATATAAAAAAAATATAGCGAATCAAATGATCGCATCAACTTTAATGTTTTAAAGTTTTATGAGGAAAAATACATATTATGATTACACATGATATTAAAGTGTTGAGCCACTATTAAGCCTAAACGACATTCTACGCCCCACGAACAACCTGAGCGGTGGACCTAAAGTCCACATGGGTAGAGCATTCTTAATTGATAAAGTGCACCCCTACTTGCCAGTTAGGTGGGTATGTCAACCAAATAGCGCTATCCACAAATATCATCGGCTTAAACATTATAGAGTCAAAATATCATCATGTAATATATTTTTGCTCATTGTATAGATTTATATGCTTTTCATTAATCAATATAAATCAATTCAATTTTCTCTTAAATGATATGCTTTACACCCCAAAACGTATAAACATTTAAAAAGAGGGGATGTGAATGATAGAGACATCATAATAGCTTTAAAAGGTACTGGGTTCTTAAAGAGAAAAAGATCTGAAGAAGTTCTGAAGACACTTCTGAAGAGGTTCTGAAGAAGTTCTGAAGATACATCTGAAGAAGATCTGAAGGAGTTCAGAACCCATTCTGAACTTGTCTGTTATGAATGCTTTGTTACTTTAGTCTTTATATTGTATGTATAAATAGATAGTTAGTTAGATTGTTAGAACTAATGTTTTCATATACCTTGTAAAGATATATTCTGTAAGACAGTACATTCAATAAATACATATTACATTTGGCTATTATCATTCCTGTCATAATCTTTTCATATATTGATATCTTGATTGTTTGAGTTCTAACAATTGGTATCAGAGCCATTTCATCTGTTCTTGAAGAATATTTGTGAAAAAACTTGTCAGATCTGACAGTTCTTGGTGTTCTTGATCTACAAAATTCAAATTCAACACAGGTGAATTCTCGATCTTCTAACAATCAAAGATGTCTAAAGAAATAGTCTCAATCGGATCTGAAACGAAACCACCAACTCTCTTCTTGGGGGAATATCATCAATGGAGAATTAGAATGATTCAATTCTTGGATAACATAGATGAAGCTTTAATGCAATCTATCACAGATGGCCCATTAGAGGTATTTGTTGAGATTCCAGCAGTTCCCAGAACTGAATCCACCCGTGAAATCCCTGCAACAAGAATCAAGAAGAGTCCTGGAGTGTATAATCCAGCTGAAAAGGCTCAAATGAAAGTTGATAGAAGAGCATTAACTTTACTCACTATGGCAATTCCCAATGAGATATTCAATAGGGTTGATAGTTTAACTTTAGCAAAAGCCATGTGGGATGAAGTAGAAGCTCAGATGCAAGGAAGTACAAAGGCTCAAGCACAGAGATTAAATATCTGTGTAGGAACATATGAAAATTTCAGATACAAAAAAAAAATCTATCACTGATACATATCATAGATTCAATAACAATCTGAATGATCTAAGAAGAAATGGTGTTCAGAAATCAAATTATGAGATAAACAACAAATTTCTGAACAATCTGGGAAATGAATGGTCAAGTTTTTTCAGATAATATGGTAACTAGGAACTTGTCTATAAAGACAATTCATGATGTCTATGGCATCTTGTTCCAACAAGAGGACAAGATCAAAGTTAGACAATATGAACAAAAGAAGACACAAGAAACAGTTGCCCTTCTGAGCAAAAACTACAATAATTCTTTGACCATTGCTACCAAGAAAGTCTGTGAGATCCCAGAGATAACAGTGTGTGATGGGGATGAATCAGATGAAGAGCTTAAAAGGATTTCTGATAATATTGCTTTCATGACAAGGCAATTCAAACAAAGAGACAATCAAAAATATCATAATAAACCTAGATCTGAAGTTGGACCTAAGAAGGGTCAAGAGGCTGGTCAATCTGAAACATCTGAACCAGCAAGATGCTTCAACTGTGGAAAGCCTGGACATTATGCTAGACAATGCAAGATGCCAAAAGTCAAGAATTCAGGTTATTATGAGAAGAAGCATCTATTAGCAAAGAAAAAGGAGCTTAATCCTGCTCTAGTGACCAAGTATGAAGAAGACTGGTTAAACTGGAGTGATGGAGATGATGATGAAGAAGTTGCTCACTATGCAACAAATTGCTATATGTGTCAAATGGATCCAGAAAAGGACAAACAAGACACTGAGGTATTTTCTTCATCTTCTAAACATAATTCTGAAATTAATACTAAAGATTCAGAAATGACAAATCAATTTCAAAATATGTATTCTGAATTTGAAACACTCAGAAACAGAATTAAAGGTAAAAGAATTTTGGTCAATCAATTCAGAGCTGAAAGTCAAATATATAAAGAAAATTGTCAAGCAGCTGAACAGATTCTTGAAAAAGTTTCTGAAGAAAAACTTGTTTTAAAAGAAAAAATGGATAGTTTACAAAAAGAAGTTATAAATGAAAAATCTGAAAAGGAAATTCTAAATGTTAAAATGAATTTTCTGAATCAAGAGAGACTTGATCTTTATAAAAAGATTAAGGAATTGGAAGATTTACATTTTAAAAGAGGACAAACTGAACAAACTCTGAATATTTTAACTAGTCAGGCTCAGAACTCAAAATTTTACAATATAAAAGCAGGCTTAGGATATAATGACAGTCAAATTTTAAAAAAGGCACCTGCAAACTTGTATGATTATTCTAAAATGAAAATTTTCAATGAATCAAATACTGGCATTATTTCCAAACCTGTAAACTATTCTTTGCCTGAAAGAATTCCTTTTATAAAATCAGAGACCTTGTTTTCAGAAGAAACACCTCTTAAAACT
Organism: Silybum marianum; assembly: GCA_036898165.1. Lineage (NCBI taxonomy): Eukaryota > Viridiplantae > Streptophyta > Magnoliopsida > Asterales > Asteraceae > Silybum > Silybum marianum. Next base: position 25,508,169 of record CM072528.1, on the reverse strand, counting down.
GGTGAACCAGAAAGTATTTCTGAAACAGAAGAAATGAATATAATTTCAAATATTTGTAAATCTTCTGAATCAAATATTATTTCTGAAGAAAAATCAGAAGTAATTGTTAAGTCTGAAATTGTTTCTGAAGTTACTTCTGTAATAACTTCTGAATCCAATTGTGAAAACATTTCAGAAGATACTTCTGATAATAAATCAGAACATGAATAAAAATATGATGAATTCTCAGATATTGAATCTTTAGAAGATATTGATGAGAATCCCAATATATCTTTTGATAATTCTGATAATGAGTCTATAACAACAAAAAAATTCAAATATTTTTGCAACAAGTATGACTCATAATAAGTTTTCAGCTCTAATAAATGCTTCTGATTCAGAAGATGATGATGATCAAATGGTCCAAGTCATTGACAAAAATGGCTATTTGGTTTATAAATCTCAATCATGTATGACTGAAGGAGAAAAATTAAAATCTGAAGTTTCAAAGATACCTTCAGAATTGTTTGATCCTGTGTTTTTAAAACCAGAATATCAGAATTCAGATTTTTCTCCTACTAATACAAACATATCATCAAATTCAACACCATGTTCAGTAACATCTTCTGACTTTCACACCAGAGTTAAAATTTTTGAACAAGGACAATCCTCAAATTCTCTCTCTTAAGTTCAGAAAATTAACACAAAATCTGAAGATAAACCGAAAGTGAACAAAAGAATTTCTTATACTAATCCTCATTTCTTATCTTTTACAGAGCTATCCACTTTAGTATGGAGAAAGAAAGATGAAAGACTGTCAAAGATTGACAAATTAGAGAGTTTTTCATTTTTACAGAAGAATGATGTACCTAAAACAAAGAAAGTGAATAAAAGAATTTTTGTTGAAAAATCAAATGTTATTGATTCTTATATGTCTAATACTGTTGTAAATACATTAAAGAATCATATTCACTGTATTAATTGTGGTCATCATAATTTTCTTCTTAACTCCAAAACAAACAAGAGAAATTTGATGAAATCTTTTCAGAAATGTTTGGCTACATTGACAAATTCAATTAAACAAAGAAATAGAAATAAAGATAAATCTCAAAGTTCTGAACAAACTTCTGAGTTGAAACATCTGAAGAAAAAGTTCAGAACTTCAAATTTTATTACTAATCACAAAGGACCGATTCTGAAATGGGTACCTAAAACTCAATAATCTCTTTTGCAGATATGTCATGTGTGGGTCTTAGATTCTGGATGTTCAAGACACATGCCACCTTTCAAAGAACTACTAACTGATTATCATGAAAGATATGGAGGAACAGTTAGTTTTGGAAACAATGCAAAGGGATATGTAAGAGGATATGGCACTTTCATTAAAGGAGATGTGAAAGTAATGAAAGTTTTATATGTTGAGGGACTAAGACATAATCTTTTCAGTATTAGTCAATTCTGTGACAAATACTGGAAGATTAATTTTGACATAGATTATTGTCATGTTCTGAGTACAACAAACAAAAATGAATTAACTGCTTATAGAGATGGAGATATCTACACAGCAACATTCACTGCTACTGGTCAACTACAAGGTGTATGTTATATGTCTACTACATCAATGAAATATGATAGTTGGCTTTGGCACAGAAGAATGTCACATCTGAACTTCATTGCCATTTCTGAACTAGGCAAACATCAATCTGTAAGAGGACTACCAAAGAACATATTTGAAAAGAACTCTCTTTGTTCTGCATGTGAACTAGGGAAGATCAAAAGAAGTTCTTATCCTCTGAAAATGCTATCTTCATGCAAAGCTCCACTTGAAATGCTACATATGGATTTGTGTGGCCCAATGAAAACTCAAAGCATGGGGGGAAAGAAATACATTCTTGTTATAGTAGATGAATATACACGATATACATGGATTGAATTTCTGAAACTCAAATCTGATACTTCTGAAAGACTGATACCCTTTCTGAAGAAAATTCAAGTTCTTCTTCAACTCCCAATTCAAAAGATCAGAAGTGACAATGGAACATAATTTACTAATTCTACACTTCAGAATTTTTTGGAATCTGTTGGTATTTCACATAATTTTTCCGCTGCAAGAACTCCTCAACAAAATGGGGTAGTTGAAAGAAAGAATAGAACTTTGGTAGAGGCTGCAAGAACCATGCTTGCATATTCAAAACTTCCTCTCTCTCTTTAGGCAGAAGCAATTGCTACTGCATGTTTTACTCAAAACAGAACCATTCTAAACAGAAAATTTCTCAGAACTCCTTATGAATTGTTAAAACAAAGAAAACCCTCTATTGATTATTTTAAAATCTTTGGTTGCAGCTGTTTTCTAAAGAGTGATACTCCACATCTTGACAAATTTGCACCAAAAGGTGTAGCTGGTATCTTTGTTGGCTACTCTCAAAGATCCAAAGCTTATAGAGTACTCATTAAAGGAACTCAAAGAATCATTGAGACTACAAATGTCAGATTTCATTAGCCAACAATGACTTCTGAACAAAACAGTTCAGAACTCGCACATAAACCAACTTTTGAAAGTTTGGACTCAGAACATAATCAGACAAACTCTAATTCTGCATCTCAAACTTTACTTAATTCCAATTTAGACAATTTATGTCAAGACTTATTTGGTATTTCTGTAAATGTTTCTGCAGATTATCAAAATCCTTCTCTTCTCAGAAATACAAACGATCAAGACATTTCAGAAATACAAATTTCAAATACATCAGCACCACAACTCTCTACCTCAAATTCAGAACTTCCAACTTCTGAACCAATTCAAGTTGTTTCTGAACCAGTCCAAAATATTTCTGACCATGAACCTCACAGTTCTGAACTAATTCAGATTTTTCCATTTGAGGGGGAGTCTTCAGATTTACATTCAGCTATCAATCATGATACTGAAACTCAAGCAATTATTGATGATTATGATTCTCTGAACAATGTTTCATCTGTTCAACCATTGCCAAATGTGAACAAATGGACATCTAGTCATCCAGTTCATCAAATAATTGGAGATGCATCAAAAGGTGTTCAAACAAGATCTGCAACATCAAATGAATGTCTGTATGTAAATTTCTTAAGTAGCATGGAACCCAAAATGCCATATGAAGCACTTCAAGATCCACACTGGATTTTAGCCATGCAGGATGAGTTAAATCAATTTGAAAGAAACAAAGTCTGGAGATTGATACCAAAGCCAAAAGGTAAATATGTTATTGGCACAAAATGGGTGTTCAGAAATAAAAAGGATGAAAATGGAATTGTTGTGAGAAACAAGGCAAGACTTGTAGCTAAGGGGTATTGTCAACAAGAAGGAATTGATTATGATGAAACCTTTGCTCCTGTTGCCAGATTAGAGGCCATTAGAATTTTTCTTGCCTATGCTGCTCATAAAAACATTAAGGTATTTCAAATGGACGTGAAATGTGCATTTCTGAATGGTATTTTACATGAAGAAGTGTATGTTGAACAACCAGAAGGCTTTGTAAGCAAAGAATTCCCAGATCATGTTTACATATTAGACAAAGCCTTATATGGACTTAAACAAGCACCAAGAGCATGGTATGATACTCTTACAACTTTTCTTCTAAATTCTAAATTCAAAAGAGGTACTGTTGATACAACTTTATTTCTGAAAAAGGAGGGTGATGATATGATTTTGATACAAATCTATGTAGATGATATTATATTTGCTTCTACTAATCCAAAATTTTGTAGAAATTTTGAGAAAATCATGCAAACAGAATTTGAAATGAGTATGATGGGAGAGTTGACATTTTTCCTTGGTCTTCAAGTTAAACAACTTCCCACTGGCATATTCATTAATCAATCTAAGTATGTCCCTGGCTTACTTAAGAAGTTTGACATGACTGATTGTTCAAGTATTCAAACTCCAATGGCCACTGCCACTAAGTTAGAACCTGATCTAAATGGAAAATCTGTTGATCAGAAAAAGTACAGAGGCATAATTGGATCTTTGCTTTACTTAACTGCTAGTAGACCAGATATAATGTTTGCTACATGTATTTGTGCCAGATATCAAGCTAATCCTAAGGAATCACACCTTCTAGCTGCAAAAAGAATACTTAGATACCTAAAAGGTTCTCCTTCATTGGGACTTTGGTATTCTAAGGATTCTAGTTTTGAATTAACAGCATTTACAGATGCAGATCATGGTGGTTGCAAACTAGACAGGAAAAGCACTTCTGGATCATGTCAGTTTCTGGGTGATAGACTAGTCAGCTGGTCTTCAAAGAAACAAAATTGTGTTTCTACTTCTACGCAAGGCGAGTATGTAGCAGCTGCAATATGTTGCTCACAAGTGATCTGGATGCAAATTCAACTAAAAGACTATGGTTACACTTTCAAAAAGATTCCTTTGTATTGTGATTCAAAGAGTGCCATAGACATCACTGCCAATCCTGTTCAGCATTCAAAAACCAAGCACATTGATGTAAGATATCATTTTATCAAAGATCATGTGGAAAAATGTAATATTGAAATGTTTTTTGTTCAGACAGATTATCAGTTAGCTGATTTATTTACCAAAGCACTTGATGAAAAACGATTTAACTTCTTGGTAAGTAAATTGGGCATGATGAACATGTCTATGTAAGTATTATACATCACCTATACTCTAGAAGTTACATTCTGAGGTTTTTTATACCAAATTCTGAATACTTTGCTCTTCAGAGTTACTTTGCATATTTTGAAGTTTAACATTCAGATTTTTTGCTTCTTTTCAAACTCAGAAGTATATCTCTTCTGTATCTAGGTTGATTGTATTTTAATACTTTTCATATTTTTTTTCTCATTTCACTAATATTTGATTGATTCTTTGATAAAGTTGCAATAATTAAGGGGGAGAATCATAATTGCTAGTAATTCAAGGGGGAGTGGTATTAATTTCAAATTTCTCTACTACTCTTTCCTACATAACAACTCTGCATTGGTGAAATAAAGTCTTGCACTTTATATCTAACAAGTATGAACAAGCTTCCTTAGATAAAATCAGTTTTCTATTTGTTCAAATCTACTTCTGAGTTCTCAAAATGTTTTATATTTTTCAGAAGTTTATATTTTTAAATGCTTTTTGGTCTTCTAAGATGATCCAAGTTTAGTTCTGAACTCCACTTAAAAATTCTGCGGTTCTTCTGAATTCTTTCTTCCAGACTTCTGAACTTTTTCTCAGAAGTTCTGAACAAATTCTGAAGTTTTTGAACTTGTTCTCAGAACTAAACTTCCCGTTGATTTTTCACTTAAGCGTGTGCCACGTGTTTTAATTTCATTGGATCTCTCTTAAACACGACCATTAAACAGTTCATTTCTCCTAATAAATGATGATTACTACTCTAATAACATTTACTTTTTTGCCACGTGTACTTCAGCGCTTATCCAGTCATATAAATCAATGGATTCCTCATCATCTTCATTTTTTTAGCAACTTTTCTCTGAGAAATCTTTCTGTGTTTATTGATCCTCTTTCTGTTACCAATCCGTGTTTTTCCAACATCATGTCTACATCAAATGCCATGATTTCTACTTCTTCGAATTTCAATGATAACAATGGATCATCAAGTGATGGTTCGTTCAAGATTGTGCCTAAAAAATTGATGGTTGGATCACTGGAAATCCCACTAAATGATGATCAAATGCTTCAAGACACAGCCACAACTGCAACTCATCAAGCCGGACCTTCAAACCCTATCATTAACCCTAACCCTAACCCGACTACTGCTAAAATTGGGGAAACACAAAATACACCCATTGATGTTGTTTCTGAATCAAATGTTGCTGAAAGTGAATCCCAGACTCCTGATGAAAGTGGTGACCTGTCCAAACTCTATGTACCTGCTGAGAAATTACTTGACATCAAAAGAAATAACTGTGCACTGAACTTGAAATCCAAAGACTTCATTGATGATCAATTAATGTTGATTAAAATTATGAAGAAACATCCCCTGCGCACTCTACTTTCAAGGAAATTCTTTGTTCCTGCTTCTTATCTTCAACAATTCTGCCATTATGCTGAGGTAGATGAAACTGATGATGAAATTGTCTCTTATGTTCATGCCTACAAAGTATGTATATCTGTAGATGATATTAGGAGCCTTTACTATTTGCCAAAACCAGATGAGGTTCTTGGGAAAACCTGTTATGATTCAATTCCATCTTCATCAGAAATGATCTCAGATTTTATGAGCTTGGGTTACTATGAAAACCTTAGTGCTTTGAGCTCTTTTAGAAGAAAATGTTTACCTCCAATTTGGTATTGCTTATTTTCTATTCTGAATACCTGCTTATCTGGGAAGAGCTCAAGTTTAGATCAAGCTTCAGCAAATGGGAGGATTATCTTTCATGGAGTTGCCTTCAACAAACACTATGATTATGCTAGTCTCATCTTTGATGAACTCAAATCTGCAATTTTGAAGAAGTCCACTTTCAACTACATACCATTTCAGAGATTTTTTCAAACACTCATCAAAGGAACAATGAAGGCTGTCTCAAAAATTCCTGTTCTAGCTCATGAGGTACATGTTCCTATCTTCACTATGGATAGTTTAAGACCACCAAATGCAAAACTTCAATTTCCAAATGCACTTCCACTACCTTCTCATTTAATTAATCTTGTAAGTACATCATCTAGGATTGGGATTGAGCATTTAGAATCTATGGGATTACCTCAACCAGTAATCCCTTCCCCGGATTCAAACCAGAGTGGTGATCATGCAAGCAAGTCTAGATTTACTAGAAAGAGAGGGGAGGCTGTTCATGGGGGAGAACAACCTCAACAAGTGAAGAGGAAAAATGAAACTGAGAGACTGGGTAGAAGGGTAAGACAAAAAACTGATGAGGGGAGAACACTGGTAAAAGAAAAACAAACCTGTGAACCACCTGTTACAAGCCGGGCACCCACATCTACTATTATTCCACATTCTTTGGTGGATAATATTGAAACAGCCAGTGAGCCCATGGCAACCTTGGTTAACCCCCCCAGCCACTCACTCCTCTCTCAACAGAAGGGTGTTTCAACAACACAAATGGGGCAAGCAGCTTTTTATCCATTAGGACCCCAATTGGAGGTTCCTTTTGTTGAAAATGAAGGATATATGTCCCCCCTTCATAGTTTTGAACACATTGAGTCTGAGTGTCCACTCAACTTTGAGCCTTCTGAACCACTTAATGTGGCATCCATTCACACAAGCACACATCTTTCAGATGTTCCTAAGCAAAGTGTTTGTCACAAAAGCTCCATTCACACAAGCACATTGCATCAACAACAGTAGATATTCCTATTTTTGGATATCAAGGATTAGTTGGAAGTCCTGGTGGGGTGAACATCACAAAAGCTCCATTCACAGAATCACATGTGGTTCATGATGCCTTTGTGGCTCATACAGGCCAACCTTCTTCTGAAGGTCTGAAAACAAGTTCATCTGTTGATCTTGGCAACTTACCCACATCTTCTGAATTCAAAGATTTCTGTACTTCTGAATTTGCAAAGATTCAGAAGGACATCAAGGAATTGACGGACTCTACCAAAAAGGTGTTGGAGGTTAGGTTGGATCAACATGGGGAAAATATGGTTAACAGGCTGAATGATTTTCATCTCAAATCTTCCAATGATCTTAACAGGCTGAAGCACTTTTGTCAGCTTTTTCTGAAGTGGCATCCTCAGTTTCTTATTTGAAAGCTTCTCAGCCTTCTTCTTCTTCTGCTCCACAAGCTTATGCCACTAAAGATGATATTTCTCAGATTCTCAATCAACTTTCATCCATTCAGAGTTCTCAGTCAGAATTAAGCACAAGATTATCTGCTCTAGAATGCAGATCTCAATCAGATACTTTTAAAAGGAGTCTTGATGATCAGGATCCTGATAATCAAGAGGGGGAGAAAAGACAGAGAGTATCTGAACCAGAAACTAATGTAAATGATCAAGTTCAAAATTCTGAGAAGACCTCTGAAGATACTCAGAATGTTGGTGAAGAATCAAATAAAGTTTCAGAAGCTATAGAAGATATTTTATCTGCAGAACATGAGGCACAAGAGACAAATGATCATTCTTCTGAAGAAATGATAGAAGAAGGGTATGAAACAGAAAAATTATCTCTTGATTCTGAAGTTAACTTGGGCTCAGATAACACAGATATAATTCCAGACTCTAATGAAGAAATGCTAAGGGAATACCTTGCTTTTGAAGATGTCATTGGACAACCAAGTGACCTTTCTGATGTGATCATGTTTGAAGAGGATATGATTGGTGTAAATATGGGAGAAAGTTCAGAAGAAATAAAAGCTTTAGTAATTTGGAAACCTCAACAACTTCTGAGTGAAGAGTTCAGAAGTGCTTCTGAAAGATTATGGAATATTCTGAATCAATTCTGCTGGGTGCATGTCTTTCTGAACTATCCAAGAAGTCTGGAGTGTAGACTTTTGGACAACAAATTTTCTATCTTCAGAAATTTTCTTGAATAACCAGATGAAAGATTTGAATTGGAATTTGATTTAGCTCATATGGAATGAGTTGAAATTGTTGATGAAATTCTAACTGCTTTCTCAGGAAAATTTGAAGTTAGGATCAGACCTTGTATTATCATTCCTAAAATAGATCTTCCAGTACTTGAAGAACCTGTATTGGATCAAGTGTTTGAAAAGGAAAATGTGTTTATTTCTGGAGAAAGCAGCCTGATATTTCCTGAAGACACTTATTGCTTCATGTACAAAAGAAGTATGAAGTTTGCAAAGTTGGAAGACTTTCTGAATGATGAATGGTCTGAAGATCATATTGTTCAAGTGAAGAACTTTATTCAGAATCATGGTGTTCAGAATTTTCATGATTCAACTTTAATAAAGAAGATCAGATGCATATCAAAATCAATTCAGAATGATTTGACTATATTCAGATTTGTAGTAGAAAGAAGAGATGGTACTTTGTGTGAATTCACTTAGTTTGATATTTACAAGCTAAGACTACAAGATAAGTTGGCAATCTTGTCTTTTTGTGTTAACTCAGGTGAATCTGTGTTAGTCTCAGAGATTGGAAGAATCTTGGGATTATATATAAGGAATCTCATAAAGCATGATTTTCAGTTGGCTTTGGAATACAGACTTAACACAGTAAATCTGTTGGAACCTGTATATATTGAAAGGTTTGGGCTGAAAAAATTGTTCACTAATCCAGATATTGGGTTCATGTATCTTGTTGAAGGAATCTCTAAGACATTTGTTGTATCCGATATTCCAAAGTATTCTACATCCTCCCTCAAATGGCTTCTGAACTACATGACAGATTTTATTGAAGAATCTGACATCAAAGAAGAAATTATCTATCTGATCAAAGAAAAAATAAATTTTATAGAGTTTGTGAGAAAGAGTTATCTAGCTGGTCACAAGAAAGTAAACAAGATAAGAGGAGCAGATTATTTACTAAGTGATGCTTATGACTTCAAGATCCATACAAAGAGGCAAGACATGGAAGAAATTCAGAAGTACACTCTGAATCTTGAAAGTTCAAAAGTAAGTCAAAAAGAAAAAGAAAAAGAAAAGGAAGAAGTTTTTGAAAATATTTCTGAGAAGTTGGTTCCTGAAGAGCAAATATCTGAAGAGGAACAACTACAAGTGCAAAGAATAGAAGAAAGTGCTTTCACCATGTTCCTTGAATATTTCCATCCAGAAATGTTCATGGAATATGAACAAAAATTCAACTATATAGATTGCTGGATTCAAAAGTCTTTTGGTTGGAAACAATGGTACTCAGATATCATCAGAAAGATAAGGATTCCAATCAATGAAGCAAGGAAAGATAGTCCTGTGATCAAAGTGATTAATGTTGATTTAAAGACAAGACAGAATTACAAATATGCATTCTTTACTGTTGAACGACAAAATGGTGAGATTTCTACCTTTTCTGAAGCTGATTTTCAGAATGTTCATCTCAGAGATCTTCTCAGAGTGTACAAAAATCTTTATCCCTTCTATGACTCGATCACCAAGTTTAGAAAATCTTTTCCAGTGCTTAGAGATGGATTATACAGAGAATTTATATGGGTTGCAAAGACTGATTTCCAAGTTGCTTATGTTCTAAACAAGAAACAAGTACACTTAAGCAAACCAAATCTGAGTCTACCAGATATTCAGAATTTGAAGAAAAGCACTTTAGTAATTCATCCTCCTGGCTTCGTTTGTAAATGCTTTCAGGAACTATTATTTGTGAGATTTGAAGAACTCCACAAATGTTGCAATGGAACTCTCATGGCAATCAGAGATCGTTTGGTAAAAACACAGAATAGAAGACCAAAGAATCTGAGCAATGAAGATTGGGAGAAGCACAAGATACTTGCAAAAGAAATGATTAGAGTTGCTGAATCCTTACTTGAATACAGAAGACTAATTCTGAAGGATGTAAGAGAATTTCTGAATTTCTGGAAGTATGATCTGAACTTTTGAAGCTAAGGGGGAGATTGATAGAGATATCATAATAGCTTCAAAAGGTACTGGGTTCTTAAAGAGAAAAAGATCTGAAGAAGTTCTGAAGACACTTCTGAAGAGGTTCTGAAGAAGTTCTGAAGATACATCTGAAGAAGATCTGAAGGAGTTCAGAACCCATTCTGAACTTGTCTGTTATGAATGTTTTGTTACTTTAGTCTTTCTATTGTATGTATAAATAGATAGTTAGTTAGATTGTTAGAACTAATTTTTTCATATACCTTGTAAAGATATATTCTGTAAGACAGTACATTCAATAAATACATATTACATTTGGCTATTATCATTCCTGTCATAATCTTTTCATATATTGATATCTTGATTGTTTGGGTCCTAATAGTGAATACTCACCTTATACCAAAGCTTCCAAAAATACCCGAGATGTCCGTTCGATGGCCTAACGCTTCCCTAACAAAGCAACGTACCCAAATTAACACTTATATGTATAATGGTTACTATAAGAGTGCTTATAAGTCCTTATATGTCCAACTTGGTCTACTATTATCTCGTTATACATAATGTTCATATGCTCTTTAAAGAAATAATTTATACCGAAAAATGTAATGTATAGTCTTTTAAGTGATCCTAATTTATAAAATCAAATAGTTTCCAAAATTTCATTTCCTGACAGAAACTATAAGTCCCAAAGATGATCAATTTAATGTTACATCCAAAATAATAAAATTTCCCATCTTTTTATATGTGATAAATTACTGAGTTAAGGTCATTGTGACCAAATTTCATGCATTTTAAACTTATGAAAAGGGTTCAAATAGTTTATATCAAACAGTGTGTCCCAGCAAGCATGGCAGATTACACACTGTTAGTAAAACAATCATTTGAAGAGTTCTACTTAATATTTTTCAGACATTCCAGTTGTATTATAAGCATAACACATAAACGAAACTTTTAAAATAAGAATCACTCATTTTGAATGAGTTATGAAGGAGATATGGCACCACAAAGTTGCATGCACACTTTTGTCATTAGTTGACAGATTGCACACTTAACTTTAATAAATTGGTTAATGTCTCAAAACTTCATATTTTTGAATGAAACTGGATTCATATGAATCCTAACTCATAAAAGAAAACTCTAGAAGAACAATTATGCATTATGGACAAATATTCAAAGAGGTATTAACATGCAAAATAGGGTTTACCTACTGGTGGTTTCACAGTTTGCACACCTAAATTGTTTTAGGTGTTTGGAGGGTCAAAACAACATATGTTCATGTGATTCCACTTGAAAACAGAAGATAACTCATAAAACTAACTCTAAAAAGAAAAATCATCCTTTTTCATTGAGTTTTGAAATAGATATGGTCATTTAAACATGCATGCACAAATCTGTCAGCTTTGGACAGAATGCACCCTCATTTTGTTTTGATTAATTGAAACCTCAAATCACCATATTTTTTAGTGAAACAAGTGACATTTGAAAGATAACTCACTAAATTAAATTCCAGAAGAAAAATTAAGTGATTTGGATAAATATTCAAAGAGTTATGGTCGTTCAAAGTAAGGTTTACTTACTGTTGAACTTTTAGATGCACATTCATCTTGCTATGAGCATTTGGGGGGTCAAAACTCATTGTTTTTGAGTGAGACCACTTGGATTAGAACCCCAACTCATAGAATATGAACTACAATTAAAATATAAACAACTTTAAACTTGTGACTAACCCTAAATGGTCGTCCAACCCAGAACCATTTTCTGGACAGCAAGTTTAAGAGCATAAAATAAGGTTTTTGAGCATGAAATCACACAAGAATAGTGGTTCATTTGCAAAGAGGTTGTCCCCATCATCAAATATTGTGTTTAACACAAAGAAATACTCAAAATGTATGATAGATTATGCATGCAAAATGTCTCCAAACTCAGATTTTGAAGTATGACATAAAAGTGTTGATTTTGAAGGCTTTTTCCACTTTGTTCTTGTTTTCATGATGGAAGCTCATTGATTTTTACCATTTGATTAACATTTATCATGTTCTTGGTATAAAATCTCCCTCCGAGAATGACAAGAACTATTTTTTTTGAAGCACATATAGGTGCGAAAAGTTGAAAGAAAAAGACACAAAATGTCTAAAATAAAGCCAAAAATGCAAACAAGTGAACATACCTTGACTTGATGATGTAAAGAACTTTTAATCCCTTGTTAAACCTTGATTTTTGATGGAATTTGTTCTTGAAATTGGCTGGAATTTGGATGGAAGATGAGAGTGTTCTTGAGATGGCTCTTGGGTTCTAGAGAGAGAGAGAGAGGGTTTTTGAAATTCGAAAGGGAGCAAATGAGAGGAAAAATGAAAAAAAGACATTTTTATATGTGGGACAAGAGGGGGGGGGGGCGGCCATGGTGATGGACCCCACCCAAAATCCATATTTTTTTTCTAAATTAATTTTAAGCCAAAAAAATGTGAGATTAAGAGTCCATTTTCTCAACTTTTTGCCTTTTTCTCAAATTGTAGGCCCTAATATGATTAAATTCTAACAAAAATAAAAAATTTATAATGAAAATACTAAAACTATATATTTTATATAAATTGAGTATAAATTAGAGCATTTGGCACTATATTGGACGTTTCGGACAGTTATGGGTCGGAACCGGACATATTAAGCGACTACCGGAAATGCTAGAGATTTTCCGGTTAATCTAATCTATCTAACTCTTATTCTTCTAATTATCTACAATAACTCTAACTAACTTAATAGAAGCTAAGCTGAAAGCTCGAATTTTGACAGTTGTCACAACCTATCAAGAATAAAATCTGAACTAGAAGACCCGAAGACAAAGTTCACAGAAAGGGACCTTCAGCAAACGTTGAAGACTGAGTTGAAGAACGAGACAACCAGATCGTGAAGGGATCCTCCTTGAGCCCTCAGTGTCAATGATCAAAATGAAGCGTACTCAACAATATTAAAGTTTGTCTTATCCTCGATGCACGAAAGTCAACCTCTCCATACCCATGTCAGATAGTACGTACAGAGTTACTTTATTGCCTCCCACGGGCTTACTAACTCTGATAGAGTCACTGTTTATATTCAGCTAAAGGATGGTTGCTTTATGAACAAATGACGAGCCTCCAATGAATGCTCGACACGTGGCATGTACCTTCTGACTTGCATTAAATGCATTGGGCATAAAAAGATGAGGAACCTCTTCTTCATCTTCATGCATATTAGTCTATTTTCTTGAACCTCTATTTCTTTCTTTCCTTATCTTGTGCGTCAACTCTTAGTGATTCTTCGGTTGTTTTAGAATAGGTATTTATACTTGTTCTTTTTCCGCGTACCATCTGTAAAAAAAATTATTCATAATAAACTCATTTAAAATTTAAAAATGTTGAGTTTGTCTTCACCCCTCCCCCCGCCCTCGCCCTCTACAAACTGTATTGGTACTTATACACTCTTGTGGAATCCTTTGGGACCAACAAAACACTTTAGAAAAACAAAGAAGAAGCAATGGGGATTAAAGATTGTAGCAAAGAGAGATGACAAGCGTGTCGTTGATCCGCTTGCGTTGGTGTCTATACAAAGAGGTAGATCAAATGATCGTTCATGAGGTTCTTCATCGTCTAGTAGAGTGACTGTTCAAAGCAGTGAACCTGAAGGTGATGAACAAAAGGTTGATTCAGATTCAAAGATTCAAGGGCTGAAGGTGGCAATGGTCATGCTGACACGAGCTTTTCAAAAGAAGTTATACAATACATCATCAAATAATAGTCAGTGTTTTTCTTTGGTTCTAAATATGAGTTCAAAAACAAGTTTGGTGAGAAAAAAGAAGTTAGAATCAAAGGTTTATAAGAAGAAGAAAATGGTTAGGGTTAATGATGACGCAGTCATGATATGCTATAATTGTGGCATGAAGGGTCACTATGCTAAAGATGTTGGAAGCCAGATGTGAAGAACACCAATTATTACAAGAATAAATACTACATGTCCAAACAAAAGAACAATAGAACGGTGTTGACGGTTGATGATGACCACTGGCTTAAACTTTCTGATGATGAAGGACCGGATGGTACATCAAAATGCATGATGGCTGAGGTGGATTGAAATGAAGTTGATAATGGTCTAAAACATCTTTTAAGGTACCGAATTCTTTCTACCTTGAACAAATGCAGAAAATGTGGTCAAAATTGATTGATTTTAAGCATCAAATCAACTAAAGAAAAGAGAAATTTTCAAACCTTCAACAGATTTAGGAAACAGAAAGACAAGATTTCATTAAATTCACTGATGAAAATTTCTGAAAAAATTACATGGGCTCAAAATTAGCTTAAAGAAAAGGATCATTTTTTAAAGAAATGAGGTTTTAACAAGAGAGCTAAATGAGATGTAAGAAAATTTTCGATTGTCATAAACTGAAATTGATGAGCATCTTTTGAAAAACAATTCTCTTGCTTTAGTGAATAAAATTTTAGCTAAGGAACTCGGGTTGCGGATTCGAATAAAAAGATTTTCACCGTTTAAATCTAGAATCCAAAAGGGAGAACTTTAGGTTCATGAAATATGTAAGACCCGTAATTTTTAGTTCGGATCACTTCGGGGCAAAAATAGCCAAAATGAGTATTTGGCAGATTTGCGAGGCTGTGCTGTTTGGATCATATCTCACTCATAGAATATCCGATTCAGATGATTCAAGAAGCTTCGGAAATCCAAGAGGCAGACCTAAAGTTTTCGTGTTTTGAGATTTTCCTAAATCGAGCCTCATCTAGGTAGAAAATTAGCCAAGAAGAAATCTTTGGCAGATTTGCGAGATCATACCATTTGGACCATATCTAACTCATGGAATCTCCGATTTAAGTGATTCAAAATTCTACGGAAAGAAAACTGGTAGGACTTCAATCTTTATGTTTTAAGTTTTTGAAAAATCGAGTCGCATTAAAGCCGAAACGGTCTTCAAAGTTGAGCAATTAAAGCTGAACGGAAAAGCAGGAATAAAAGAAATAATGATGTTGATTTAAATCAAAACAAAGTTGCAGTGCAGTTCATGGTTTCAAATCCTGCATAAGATAACAAATCATGTTTTTTTTATTAAAGCCACAAATTCGGCCCAACTGTTTTACAAGGCCCAGAAGCCATCCTCCATGGATTTAGTTGGTAAACATTTTTCGGCCCAAACCTCTATCTTTAACAAATGAATTAACATAAAATAAAAAAAGGTTGTAGCCACCAGCCAGTAAGTCATAAACAGAAAAGGAGCAGCCACGTGAGGTTTCTTTGGAGAAATGAAAATGGCGTTGGGGAAAAAAGATGGATTACACAAGAAAACAAAAAGGAAATCTTTAACTCTTTTATCTCCTCTTTTTCTCCTTATCTTTTGGCGATTTTGGAAATAAATCTATAGAATGCAAAGGTTTTAACTTGGATTTTTTTTAAGATCAAAGAGGTAAGCTTTTGCCTTTCAGAATGTTTTGAGGATTTTTATGGATTTAGAGTTTATGCTAATATCTGGTATCTTCTAGCTTGCTTGGTGGTTTTGAAGAGTTCTTTTTGAAGGAATTTTGCTTGAGATCTCAAATCCTCACATTTGGGAAGCTAGATCTTGGATTTGGAATTTAGGTTTAACTTAACCTATCAGGGTGAGTTCAAGTTGCTTTGTGAAAACGGTGTACATGCCAAAAATGTCCATTTTGATATATTAACATGTTTTAATTGCTATTTGTCAAATGTTTGAGTATTTTGATATATACAAATTATTTGGTATAAATGTTTTTATAAATCTTGAGAAATGCTTATATTTGGGTTCTTGACATTTTGATAAATAAAACATATCTATGAGGTATTTTAATGTTTTATTTTATAAATGAGGATTATTTGATATTATGCATTTTTGAGAATAATGATTTATAAACCATTGGAAAAATACAAGTTATTGCATTTTGAGGCATTTTGAAATATATGAGTATAATCTCATTTGAAAAATGGTTTGTCTCAACCAATGATTTGAGGAAATTACATAAGTGTTGAGTTATAGCGCTTTTGCTCACCTATGACTAAATGGAGTCTCATGGACAATTGTCCGATTTAAATGACTAATTGTCAAGCTTTTGGAGTTATATGCATTCATAACATAATTATATGATATTTACGTACATTGGATGTGTTGGTCATTCATGCCGAAGTCATGTAAATTAGATTGAGTTGCATCTGGATCCATAGGCATATGAGTCAGTCACTTGGTCATTGTAAAGCTTCCGAGTCCCTCGTTTGAGGCCAAGAGTCGTTGGGCTTTTAGTATTCGGTATTTCAGAGATGGCCCCAAATGGGAATGCCTCTGCGTCCCTGAGTAGCTTTCATTGTTCGGTATTTCAGTGGTGGCCCGAATTGGGAATGCCTCTGCGACTGTGGGTATTATAGAGATGGTCCCATATTGGTATGCCTCTGCGACCCTGGATTTTATGACAATGAAACTCGTTGGAGTATGCTGTCGGAACCCATGTCTCTTCAGTAGTTCTTGGATCAGGGTGTTTCGGAGATGAATCTGTATGGGTCGAGCTCCGGGACCTTAGGTATTGCGGTGCGTATTCGTTGATGGGTCATACACAGGGACCGTGATCTTAGGGCGCTACACATAACTTTGAAATTATGGTTTACTGCGTGTATGCCATTGTCAACGGATACGGGTCTCCCCCGTAACTGAAAGGTGTTGTTTTGGGTATTGAGTCTTATCCATTGTTTTGGGTGACGTATTTTGGAGTATGGATGATAGAGATACTAATATAGCTTCAAAAGGTACTAGGTTCTAAAGAGTAAGAAAGATCTGAAGAAAGAAAGACTCAGAACTCAGAAGTCAAGCAGATAAAAGCCTAAGGCATAACTTCTGAAGTGGCAACTTTAGAAGTTCTGGAGATTCTGAAGATACTTCTAAAGAAGGTTCTGAAGACACTTCTGAAGAAGTTCTGAAGAAGTTCAGAAGTAGTTCTGAACTTGCTTGTCATTTTTGTACTGTAACTTTAGCATTTCTATTTCATGTATAAATATATAGTTTGTTAGATAGTTAGAACTAACGTTTTTATAATCTTGTAAAGACATATTTTTTAATACAGTTCATCTGATCAATACAATATTCAACATTTGGTGATCTATTTCTTGTTATCTTTCTATATCTTGATTGTTTGGGATCTATCAATTGGTATCAGAGCCAATTCATCTGTTCTTGAAGGTTAGAGAAGAACTTGTCAGATCTGACAGTTCTTGTTGTGTTCTTGATCAAAAATTCAAGATTCAAATTCAGGTGAATTATCGATCTTTTTCAAATCAGAGATATCGAAAGAAATCTTCTCCATTGGATCAGAAACCAAACCACCAACTTTGTTTTTAGGAGAATATCATCAATGGCGAATCATGATGGTTCAATTCTTGGACAATATCGACGAAGCTTTAATGCAATCGATCATAAATGGCCCTCTGGAGGTCTATGTGGAAATCCCTGCAGTTCCAAGAACTGAATCCACTCCTGAAATACCTGCATCAAGAATCAAGAAAAGCCCAGGTATGTACAGTACTGCTGAGAAAGCTCAAGCAAAAATTGACGAAAGGGCATTAACTCTTCTTACTATGGCTATTCCAAATGAAATCTTTAATAGGGTAGATAGTCTAACATCTGCCAAAGCTATGTGGGATGAGGTGGAAGCTCAGATGCAAGGTAGTACAAAAGCCCAAGCACAACGATTAAATATCTGTGTGGGTACTTATGAGAATTTTAGATATAAAGAAAATGAATCAATTTATGATACATATCATAGATTCAACAATATTCTGAATGATCTGAGAAGAAAATGGTGTTCAGAAATCAAACTCAGAGATAAACAATAAATTTTTGAACAACATGGGAAATGAATGGTCAAGATTTTCTGATAACATGGATACAAGGAATCTGTCTAGGAAGACTATTCATGATGTATATGGCATCTTGTTCCAACAAGAGGACAAGATCAAAACTAGACATTATGAGCAGAAAAAGGCAAATGAAATTGTAGCCTTGTTAAGCAAAAAGTACAACAACTCCTTGACCATCACTACTAAAAACAAAGTTTGTGAAATTCCAGAGACAACTTTGTGTGATGGGGATGAATCAGAAGAAGAACTTAAAAGAATTTCTGATAATATTGCCTTTATGACAAGGCAATTCACTCAAAGATATAATCAAAAATATCATAATCAATCAAGGTCTGAAGTTGGACATAAGAAAGGTCAAGATGCTGGTCAAACTGAGTCATCTGAACCAGCAAGGTGTTTTAATTGTGGTAAGCCTGATCATTTTGCAAGACAGTGCAAAATGCCCAAAGACAAAAACTCAGGCTACTATGAAAAGAAGCATCTTCTTGCAAAGAAAAAGGAACAAAATCCAGCTCTAGTAACCAAGTATGAGGAAGACTGGTTAAACTGGAGTGATGGAGATGATGATGAAGAGGTAGCTCATTATGCTTCAAAATGCTACATGTGTCAAATGGATCCAGAAAAAAAACATGCACATGATTCTGAGGTATCTTCTTCATCTTTTGAATTAAATTCTTTTTCTGAACCAAATTCTTAACAAATTTATGAAAATTCTGAAGTGCAAAATCAATTTCAGAATATGTTTTCTGAATTTGAAACACTCATAAACAGAATCAAAGGTGAAAGAATTTTGGTAAATCAATTTTAGAGCTGAAAGCCAAATCTATAAACAAAACTGCCAAAAACCTGAACAAATTCTTGAAAATGTTTCTGAAGAAAAGTAACAATTAAAAGAAAAGATGGACAGTTTAAAGAAAGATATTATTATTGAGAAATCTGAAAAAGAAGTTTTGAATGTAAAAAATGAACTTTCTGAATCAAGAAACACTTGATCTTTACAAAAGGATTAAGGAATTAGAAGATCTGAACTTTAGAAGAGGTCAAACTGAACAGACTTTGAACATTTTGACAAATCAGACTCAGAATTCAAATTTTTACAATATTAAAGCAGGTTTGGGATATAATGACAGTCAAACTCTGAAAAAGGCACCTGCAAATCTTTATGACTATTCTAAAATGAAAATTGTTTCATTTTTAATGAAACCAACAAAGGTATCATACCCAAACCTGTTAACTACTCTTTGCCTGAAAGGATTCCCTTTGTCAAATCAGAAACTTTATTTTCTGAAGAAACATCTTTTGATTCTGATATATTGAGATAATTTCTGAATCAGAAGTAATGAGTAATAATGTTTTAAAACCTTTTGAACTTACTTCTGAATCTAAAATTATTTCTGAAGAAAAATCTGAACCATCTGTTAAATCTGAGCAAACTTACGAATCGATTTCGAATCATCTTACGAACAAGCTATTTGAATCAGAAGATAATGTTGATAATAAATCAGAACATGAAGAAAAATATGATGAATTCTCAGATATTGAATCTTTACACAATAATAATGAGAATTCAGAAATTATCTTTGATAATTCTAATGATGAGTCTGAAAATATTTTAAATCAAAATTTTTTTGCTTCTAGCATGACTCAAGATAAATTCTCAGATTTAATGAATGCATCAGATTCAGAAGATGATGATGACCATATGGTTCAAGATATAGATAAATATGGATATTTGGTATACAAATTACAATCATCTACGATGGATGGGGACATTTTAAAATCTACAGAACCAAAGTTGTCTTCAGAAATGTTTAACACTGTTTTTCTGAAACAAGAGTTTATGAAAACTGAAATTTCTTCTACATCATCAAATGATACTTTTATTTCTCCAAATACATCTTTAACTTCTGAAAAATCTTCAACATCATCATCTGACTTTATACATAGAGTCAAATTCTTTGAAAAAGGAGAGTCTTCAAATTCAACTTCTGAAGTTCATAATACAGACCATACATCCAAAGATAAATCTAAAATTGATAAAAAGACTACTTATACTAATCCTCATTTCTTATCTTTTACAGAGATGTCCTCTTTAGTTTGGAGAAAGAAAGGTGAAAGACTATCAAAGACTGACAAATTAGATAGTTTTTCATTTTCAAAAAAATATGATGTTCCCAAACTTAATAAAGTGAATAAAAGAAATTTTGTTGATAAATCCAATAGTGTTGATTCTTGTTCATCTACTGCTTTATTAAATATTCTGAAGAATCATATTCACTGTATTAATTGTGGTAATCATAATTTTCAACTAAACTCCAAATCAACAAAGAATAATCTTAAGAAATCAATTCAGAACTTTTCAGCTAAATTGGTAAATAAAAATAAAAAGAAAAATAAAAATAAAAATAAACCTAAGACTGACAAATCTCAAAGTTCTAAACAAACTTCTAAACTGAAAAAGCTAAAGTCAAAATTCAGAACTTCAAATTTTTTTACTAATCTCAAAGGACCCATTCTAAAATGGGTACCTAAATCTCAATAATCATTTTTGCAGATATGTCATGTGTGGGTCTTAGATTTTGGATGTTCATGACACATGACACTATTCAAGGAACTACTAACTGATTATCATAAGAGATATGGAGGAACAGTTAGCTTTGGAAATAATGTAAAAGGTTATGTGTGAGGTTATGGTACTTTTATCAAAGGAGATGTTACAGTGATGAAGGTTATCTATGTTGAAGGTCTCAAACATAACCTCTTCAGTATTAGTCAATTCTGTGACAAATATTGGAAGGTCAATTTTGATATAGACTACTGTCATGTTCTAAGTTCAGAAAACAAGAAAGAGTTAACTGCTTATAGAGATGGAGATATCTACACTGCTACCTTTACAGCAACTGGTCAATTAAAAGGGGTATGTTACATTTCCAATACAATGAGGAATGATAGTTGGCTTTGGCACAGAAAAATGTCACATCTGAACTTTAAAGCCATTTCTGAACTGGAAAAACATCACTCTATAAGAGGACTACCAAAGATCAGATTTGATAAGAATTCTTTATGTTCTGCTTGTGAACTAGGGAAGATCAAGAGAAGCTCTCATCCTCTGAAAATGTTATCTTCATGCAAAGCTCCACTTGAAATGCTTCATATGGATTTGTGTGGACCAATGAAGACTCAAAGCATGGGTGGAAAGAAGTATATTCTTGTCATTGTAGATGAATATTCAAGATATACTTGGGTTGAATTTCTTAGACTCAAATCTGATACTTCTGAAAGGCTCATACCTTTTCTGAAGAAAATTCTAGTTCTTCTTCAACTACCAATCCAAAAGATCAGAAGTGATAATGGCACAGAATTTACAAATTCTACAATTCAGAACTTTTTGGAATCTGTTGGTATTTCACATAATTTTTCCGCTTCCAAAACTCCTCAACAGTTAGGGGTGGTAGAGAGAAAGAATAGAACTTTGGTAGAACCTGCAAGGACCATGCTAGCATATTCTGAACTTCCTATGTCTCTTTGGACAGAAGCTATAGCTACTGCATGTTTCACTCAGAACAGGACAATTCTTAATAGAAAACTACTTAAAACTCTTTATGAGATTATTAAAAAAAGAAAACCGTCTATTGATTACTTTAAAAATTTTGGCTGCAGGTGTTTTCTCAGAAATGATACACAGCATTTAGATAAATTTGCACCAAAAGGTGTAGCTGGTATCTTTGTTGGCTACTCTCAAAGGTCCAAGGCTTATAGAGTATTAATCAAAGGAATTCAAAGGATCATTGAGACTACTAATATTCGATTTCATGAGCCAACTTTGACTTCTGAACAAGATAGTTCAGAACTCACATTTAACCATATTTCTGAAAGCTTGGATTCAGAACATAACAAGACAAACTTTACTTAAATCAAACTTACATATCTTATGTCAAGACTTATTTGATATTACTGTTAATGTTTCTACAGATTATCAGAATCCATCTCTTCTCAGAAGCACAATAGTATATGATATTTCAGAAATTCCAATATCAAATAAATCAGCCCCATTTATCTCAACCTCAAATTTAGAAATTCCTATTTCTGAATCTGTACACATGACTTCTGAAACAGTTCAGAATATTCCTGTTTCTGAACCTATGCCAACAACTTCTGAACCAGTACAGAATATTCCATTTGAGGAAGAGAATTCAGATTTACATTCCGCTATTAACCATGATACTGAAACTCAAGCAACTATTGATGATTATGATTCTTTCAACAATGTCTCATCTGTTCAACCATTACCAAATGTGAATAAATGGACATCCAATCATCCTATTCATCAAATCATTGGTGATGCTTCAAAAGGTGTTCAAATAAGATCAGCAACAGCCAATGAGTGTTTATATGTGAATTTCTTATGCAGCATGGAACCCAAGAAGCAAGTTGAAGATCATCAAGATCCAGACTGGATTCTAGCTATGCAAGATGAGCTAGATATATTTGAAAGAAACAAAGTCTGGAGATTGATTCCTAAACCAAAAGGTAAATCAATAATTGGCACAAAATGGTTATTCAAAAATAAAAAGGATGAAAATGGAATTGTTGTGAGAAACAAAGCAAGGCTTGTTGCTCTGGGCTATTGTCAACAAGAAGGAATTGATTATGATGAAACTTTTGCCCCTGTTGCAAGACTTGAAGCTATCAGAATGTTTCTTGCATACGCTGCTTATAAAAATATGAAGGTGTTCCAAACGGATGTCAAGTGTGCATTTCTGAATGGTATTCTACATGAAGAAGTGTATGTTGAACAACCAGCAGGCTTTGTTAGAAAAGAATTTCTAGGTTATGTCTATATTTTGGACAAAGCCTTATATGGACTTAAACAAGCACCAAGAGCATGGTATGACACTCTCACAACTTTTCTTCTAAACTCCAAATTCAAAAGAGGTACTGTTGGTACCACTTTATTTCTAAAAAAGGAAGGTGATGATATGATATTAATACAAATATATGTAGATGATATTATATTTGCTTCTACTAATCCAAAGTTTTGTAGAAATTTTGAGAAAATTATGCAAACTGAATTTGAAATGAGTATGATGGGAGAGTTAACATTTTTTCTTGGTCTTCAAGTTAAACAACTACCCACTAGCATATTTATTAATCAATCTAAGTATATCTCTGATTTACTTAAGAAGTTTGACATGACTGACTGTTCTAGTATTCAAACTCCAATGACCACTACAACAAAATTAGACCCTGATTTGAATGGAAAATCTGTTGATCAGAAAAAGTACAAAGGAATTATTGGATCTTTGCTTTACTTAACAGCTAGTAGCCCAGATATAATGTTTGCTACATGTATTTGTGCTAGATATCAAGCTAATCCTAAGGAATCTCATCTTCTTGTTGCTAAAAGAATCCTTAGATATCTCAAAGGTTCTCCTTCATTGGGACTTTGGTATCCTAAGGATTCTGGTTTTTAGCTAACAACTTTCACAGATGCAGACCATGGTGGTTGCAAATTGGACAGGAAAGGCACATCTAGATCATGTCAATTTTTGGGTGACAGACTTGTAAGCTGGTCTTCAAAGAAACAAAATTGTGTTTCCACTTCTACTGCAGAAGCTGAGTATGTTGCAGCTGCAATATGTTCTTCACAAATGATCTGGATGCAAACACAGCTCAAGGACTATGGTTACACTTTCAAAAAGATTCCTTTGTACTGTGATTCAAAGAGTGCCATAGCTATCACTGCTAATCCTGTTCAACATTCAAAAACAAAGCATATTGATGTAAGATATCATTTTATCAAAGATCATGTGGAAAAAGGCAATATTGAAATGTTTTTTGTTCATACAGATTATCAATTGGCTGATTTATTTACCAAAGCACTTGATGAGAAACGATTTAATTTTCTGGTAATTAAATTGGGCATGATGAATATGTTTATGTAAGTATTTAGAAATTATATTCTGAGTTTAATTTTTCTAAATTCTGAATAATTTGAACTTCAGATCATCTAAAGTTCTATTTTCAGAAGAAAAAAAATTCTTTCTAAACTCAGAAGTTCTAATTTCTTCTTCAAAGTTGATTATCTTTCAAATACTTTCATTTTTTTCCCATTTCTCTAACATTTTCATTTCTCTGATAAATAGCATTGTTTAAGGGGGAGAATCATAATTGTTTATGATTCAAGGGGGAGTGATGCTAAATTTCAAAATCATGATTACTCCTTTCTATCAAACAGATCTGAGGTGCTGGTTACAAGTCTTGAATTTCAAATCTAAGTAGTATGGACAAACTACTATAGATAAAATATCTTTGTTATTGTCCAAACCTACTTCTGAACAGTTAAAACGATTTATATGTTTCAGAAGTATTTAATTTTAAATGATTTTTGTCATTTTGGAGGAATATACGTTTAGTTCTGAACTTTCCTTGCAAGTTCTGAAGTGTTTCTGAATGTCTTCATTTCGACTTCTGAACTTTTTCTCAGAAGTTCTGAATTTCTTCTGAAGTTTTTGAACTTGTTCTCAGAAATTTACTTCCCGTTATTATTTTTAAGCGTGTGCCACGTGTTTTAATTTCATTGGAAAACTCTTAATCCACGTCGATTAAACGGTTCATTAATCCAAATAAATGATGATTACTCCTTTAATCTCGTTTCATTTCTGGCCACGTGTCCATCTACGCTTATTCAGTCATATAAATTAGATGGAATCATCGTCTTCTTCATTTTCTAGTGATTTTTCCCTCCAAAACCTCTCTGTGCTTATTCATTTACAATCTAGTGCGTATCCTTGTTCATTTCCAGTGATGTCGACTTCTAATGTGATGGTTTCTGCTTCTTCAAGTTTCAGCAACAACAATGGCTCATCCAGTGATGCATCGTTCAAAATTGTGCCTCAGAATTTAATGATTGGATCAATGGAGATCCCTTTGAATGATGATCCAGTGGTACAAGACACGGCCACAACTGCTATTGATGAAGCCGGGCCTTCGAATCCAATTCCTAACCCTAGATCTAACCCTAACCCTAGTTCTACTATAATTGGGGAAACTGAAATCAAGCCTATTGAGGTAGCCTCTGAATCAAATGTTGGTGCAAGTGAGTCTCAATCTCGTGCTGAGAGCAGTGATGGACCTGATTTGTCCAAATTGTATGTTTCTGAAGAAAAATTGCTCGATATCAAAAGAAATAAATGTGCTTTGAACTTCAAATCGACAGATTTTTGCTGATGATCAAATGATTTTGATTGAAATTCTGAAGAAACATCCACTTCGTGTTTTTCTCTCAAGGAAATTTTCAGTCCCTGCTTCTTACTTGCAGCAACGGTGGTATTACGCTGAGGTCGATGAAGCTGCAGATGATATTTCCTCATACATTCATGGCTACAGGGTATGTGTTTCTGTGGAAGATGTTAGAAATATACATTTCCTACCAAAAGAAGATGAAGTTCTTGGGAAAACTTCATATGATCCAGTTCCATCATCTTCTGAGATGATTTTAGATTTTATGAGCTTGGGATATTCTAAACAACTCAATGCTTTAAGTTCATTCCGAAGGAAGTGTCTACCCCAATCTGGTATTGTCTATTTTCTATCTTAAACAATTGCCTCTCTGGAAAAAGTTCTAGTTTAGACCAAGCATCTACAAATGGAAGGATTATATTTCATGGAGTGGTATTCAACAAACACTATGACTATGCTTCACTAATCTTTGAAGACCTGAAGACTGTTGTTCTGAAGAAATCCACATACAACTACATTCCCTTCCAACGATTCTTTCAGACATTTATCAAAGGTGCAATGAAAGATGTTCCTGTTATTCCTGATCTTGCACATGAGGTACATGTTCCTATCTTTACCATGGATAGTCTTCGTCCACCAAATGCAATGTTAAAATTTCCAAATGCCATTCCGTTACCTGCTTACTTACTTGAACTTGTAAATTCAAAAAATAGGATTGTGAGTGAGTATTATGAATCAATGGGACTACCAAAACCAGTAGTCTCTTCCCCTGATTCCCACAAGAGTGGTGAGCATGCTAAGGAGTCTAGACTATCTAGGAAGAGTGGGGAGGATGTTCAAGGGGGAGAACAACCTCAAAGTCTGAAGAGGAAAAATGTAAATGAGAGTTTGGGTAGAATGGTGAGAAAAAGAACTGATGAGGGGAGAACACAAGTAAAAAATAAAGAAACTTGTGAACCAGATGTTACTAGCCGGGCACCCACATCATCTATTACTCCACATTCTTTGGTGGGTAATATTGAAAGGCCAGTGAGCCCATGGCAACACTTGTTAACCCCCCCAGCCACTTACCCATCTCTCAACAGAAGGGTGTTCCATTAACACAATTGGGGCAAGCAGCTCATATACCATTAGGACCCTATTTGGAGGATCCTTTTGTTGAAAAAGAAGGACATATGTCCCCCCTTCATTGTTTTAAGCACATAGAGTCTGAGAGTTGTTAGCCCTAACTTAAGTGTTGAAAGTGTCAAAAGGAAAACATGTGCTGAAACTATGTTGACCAGAGATCGTTATCCTAGAGCCGCGACTAGAGCCCGTGTGTAAAGATCAAGAGACAGAAGTATAGCGTGCTGAATGTTCAAGAGGTTCAGCCTCTGGACTATACATCAAGAGGTTCAGCCTCTGGTTCATCCATCAAGAGGTTCAGCCTCTGGACTATACATCAAGAGGTTCAGCCTCTGGTTCATCCATCAAGAGGTTCAGCCTCTGGACTATACATCAAGAGGTTCAGCCTCTGGTTCAGCCTCTGGACTATATATCAAGAGGTTGAGCCTCTGGTTCAACCATCAAGAGGTTCAGCCTCTGGACTATACATCAAGAGGTTCAGCCTCTGGTTCAACCATCAAGAGGTTCAGCCTTGTCAAATTTTCAAATGGTTGATCTCCCTATCATAGTCTGACACCTCATCTAGTAGTTGTCATTCCACCTTTACACGTGGAGCTTCTACATTGGAGGATACTTTGACTTTTCTTATTTTAGGCTATAAATAGGAATCCCCTTCCCTATTTGTAATTGTGAATGTGAGATTGTTTCTTTGAAACTCTCCATCTCCAAATACCCTCATTCCAATCATGTAAGATATATGATCACGATTAATCATATGACTACGCTTCTATCTTCATATTGTTCTTCATTTTTGATTAATCGTTCTTCCATTTATAAACTGTTAGATCTAAATTGCTTCCACTTTACATATTTTCATTAGATCATTGATTCAATATGAGATCTGGGTTCCTACAATTGGTATCAGAGCCTATTCTTTTTCTTAAATCAAACGATCCAATATGTTGATTTTATCTCATTGAATCCAGTTTATTTCATCTCATTTCTAGATCTATAATATTCATCTTTTTATACTTTGTTTTCGAATTGTTCTCGAAAATATCATTCAAATTTGTATTTGAATTTATTTATATTCAAATTCAGTTTTGATTTCATTTATATTCGATTCTACAAAGTAATTCTTATTAGATCTGAAATGTGGATGGTTTTTGGGAAGAAAATTCATTGCCAATTGGGTAAAAATTGATTATGCACACAAGGTGTTTGATAAAATGTTTATGAGACACTTGGTTTCTTAATATGATGTGACAGAGAATCATTTTCGATGTCAAGAACCAATGTTTGAAATCATCACCTTGATTGTAATTTGGTTGTGCAAGTTGAGATCAATTTTTATGGCGATTGAATAAAAATTAGGATGCTGGCAGATTTGCAATGTTGTGCTATATCGATCATATCTCTCTAATCACACCACCAATTCAAGCGATTCAAACGTCCCTGGATAGAAAATAGACGGCTCTACAAGTTTCACGTTTAGAGTTTTCAGTGATTCGATCTATAGAAGGCCCAGTAAATCAATGAAGTTGAAGGTAGTGTGCTGAAGCAAAGCTGTTGGACAGATTTGCGCGACTGTACGAAAACGATCATATCTCACGCGTCCAAACTCCAAACAAGGTGAATCCAGTTTCTATGGAAAGCTAACGCACTTCTCTACAATGTTTATGTTTTGAGTTTTTCCAAACTCCAAATATTTCATGACCAGAAGAAGCGTAGAAGTCAGTGTAATGCTACTGGACAATAAAGAGAAAGAAATTAAGAAGTATAGTTCAGAACCAGCACTTCATCAGAAATTTCTTCTTGCAACCAGAGATAGGTTGTTGAAATTCTGTCAATGATCAAAGAACTACCGAGTCTAATTTTCATCCTTTGATCTCACATCGGGGCTCTTAGAGTTACTCTTGGTGGTTTCTAGGTTTATTTTTGGAACAAATATTTATGGTTGATATTCATTCTAGGTTCCCCATCTTATGAAGATTATCTGAACAAGTTCTTGTGTGAATGTCCACTCAACTCATGGTTTAGAGACATATTCTTTGTTATTAGACTGATTCTGCTCACGCAACTCACACTTTATCTATCCACGTTTGGATGAATCACTATGCTATTCTTTGTTATTAGACTGTATTTGGTGCAATCAGTGGTTTTTATGGCACATTGTATCTGATTATAAAGTTGAAAATGAAGAATAAGAGCTTAGTTCAAGGGGGAGCTTGGAATTTATTGGAACGAGGGTGTTACATTAAGGGGAGCTACATGTTTATCTAAGGGGATATCCAAGCTTCAAAAGCTTGATGGGAAGACGGCTACTGACTTACAATGGTTTTCCTTTAACTGTTTTCCTTTTAACACTTTGGGGGAGATTGTTAGCCCTAATTTACGTGTTGA
This sequence comes from Silybum marianum, assembly GCA_036898165.1. NCBI lineage: Eukaryota > Viridiplantae > Streptophyta > Magnoliopsida > Asterales > Asteraceae > Silybum > Silybum marianum. The sequence continues at coordinate 25,479,084 of CM072528.1, read as the reverse complement.
AAGTGTCAAAAGGAAAACATGTGCTGAAACTATGTTGACCAGAGATCGTTATCCTAGAGCCGAGACCAGAGCCAATGTGTAAAGATCAAGAGACAGAAGTATAGCGTGCTGAATGTTCAAGAGGTTCAGCCTCTGGACCATATATCAAGAGGTTCAGCCTCTGGACTATACATCAAGAGGTACAACCTCTAGTTCATCCATCAAGAGGTTCAACCTCTGGACTATACATCAAGAGGTTCAGCCTCTGGTTCAGCCTCTAGTTCAGCCTCTGGACTATACATCAAGAGGTTCAGCCTCTGGTTCAGCCTCTGGACTATATATCAAGAGGTTCAGCCTCTGGTTCAACCATCAAGAGGTTCAGCCTCTGGACTATACATCAAGAGGTTCAGCCTCTGGACTATACATCAAGAGGTTCAGCCTCTAGTTCAACCATCAAGAGGTTCAGCCTTGTCAAATTTTCAAATGGTTGATCTCCCTATCATAGTCCGACACCTCATCTAGTAGTTGTCATTCCACCTTTACACGTGGAGCTTCTACATTGGAGGATACTTTGACTTTTCTTATTTTAGGCTATAAACAGGAATCCTCTTCCCCATTTGTAATTGTGAATGTGAGATTGTTTCTTTGAAACTCTCCATCTCCAAATACCCTCATTCCAATCATGTAAGATATATGATCACGATTAATCATATGACTACGCTTCTATCTTCATATTGTTCTTCATTTTGATTAATCGTTCTTCCATTTATAAACTGTTAGATCTAAATTGCTTCCGCTTTACATATTTTCATTAGATCATTGATTCAATATGAGATCTGGGTTCCTACAAGAGTCCACTCAACCTTGAGCCTCAAGAACCACTTAATGTGGAATTCCTTCACACCAGCACACATCTTTCAGATGTAAATAAGCAAAGTGTGTGTGTCAGCCTTCTTCTTCAAGTTCTCAGCCTAATACTTCTGAATTGGCTACTAAGGATGATATTAATCAAATCTTGAATCAATTATCTTCTATTCAGACTTCTCAGACATCATTGAATAACAGATTATCTGCATTGGAGTGTAGACCTCAGGCAGATACTTACAAAAGGAATCTTGATTATCAGGGTCCTGATAATCAAGAGGGGGAGAAAAGACAAAAAGTATCTGAAGATGAAAATGTTGAAAAATACTCAAGGTCAATCTTCTGAGAAAACTTCTAAAGAAGCTCAGAATATAGGTGAAGATACAAACAGAGTTTCAGAAGCCATATAAGATATTCTTGCAGAACATGAAGGCCAAGAGGTTGATTTTGTCTCTTCTGAAGAATTTATTGATGAAGGTTATGAAACAGAAAAATTGTCTTTTGATCTTGAAGGAAACTTGAGTTCGGATAAAACAGATGTGATTCCAGATGCTAATGAAGAAATGCTAAGAGAATATCTTGCATTTGAAGATGTAATTGGTGAACCAAGTGATCTTTCAGATGTGATCGTGTTTGAAGAAGAATCTGAAGTTAATATGGAAGAAATCTCAGAAGTTAATGAAGTCAAAGAGTTAGTGATCTGGAAGCCACAACAAATTCTGAATGGGGTTTATAGTGATATTTCTGAAGAATTACGGAGTTTGTTGAGAAAATTCTGTTGGGTTCATTTATTTCTGAACAATCCAAGAAATCTGGAGTGTAGATTTTTGGATAACAGATTGTCAATTTTTGAAGTATTTCTGAATCAACCAGATGAGAGATTTGAAATAGAGTTTGATCTAAATCATATGGGAGGAATTGAAATTGAAGATGAAATCCTTATTGTCTTTTCAGAAAAATTTGAAGTAAAGTTCATACCTTGTATTGTTATTCCTGCAATAGATCTTCCAGTACTTGAAGAACCTGTTTTGGATCAAGTTTTTGAAAAGGACACTGTGTTCATTCCAGGAGAAAGTAGTTTGGAATTTCCTAAAGATACTTATTGTTTTATGTACAGAAGAAGTATGAAATCTGCCACATTGGAAGATTTTCTGAATGATGAATGGTCTGAAGATCATATATCTAAAGTGAGAAACTATATTCAGAATCATGGTGTTTAGAACTTTCATGATTCGACTTTAATAAAGAAGATCAGATGCTTATCAAAGTCAATCAAAGATGACTTGTTTATAGTCAGGTTTGGAGCAGAAAGAAGGGATGGCACTTTATCTGAATTTACTCAATTTGATCTGTACAAATTAAGACTGAAAGATAAGCTGGTAATTTTAGCTTTTTGTGTCAACAAAGAAGAATCTGAACATGTTTCAGAGATTAGACGAATTTTGGGTATCTACATTAGAAATCTGATTATGCATGATTTTCAACTAGCTTTGGAATTCAGATTATCCAAAGTGAATTTGCTAGAGCTTGTTTATATTGAAAGATCAGGGCTAAAAAGATTATTCACTAATCCAGACATCGACTTTATGTACTTTGTGGAAGGAGTCACCAAAACATTTATTGCATCTGATATTTCAAAGTATTCAACATCCACTCTCAAATGGTTTCTGAATTATATGACAGATTTTATTGAAGAATCTGATATCAAAGAAGAGATAATCTATTTGATCAAAGAAAGAATAAGTTTCAGAGAATCTATAAGAAAGAGTTATCTTGTTGGTCATAAGAGGGTAAACAAAATCAGAGGAGCTGACTATTTGCTGAGTGATGCTTATGATTTCAAGATTCATATAAAGAAACAAGATATGGAAGAAATTCAGAAGTTCACTCTGAATCTTGAAAGTTCAGAAGTAAGCCCAAGAGAAAAGAAAAAAGAAAAGGACAAAATTTATGAGGTTGTTTCTGAAGAGTTGGTTCCTACAAAGCAAGTTTCTGAAGAGGAACAACTACAAGAACAAAGAATTGAAGAAAATGCATTTACCATGTTCCTTGAATATTTTCATCCAGAAATGTTCATGGAATATGAACAGAAGTTCAATTATATTGATTGTTGGATCAACAAATCCTTTGGGTGGAAGCAATGGTATTCTGAGATAATAAGAAAGTTGAGAATTCCTGTGAGTGAAGTCAGAAAGGAAAGTCCAATTGTTAAGGTGATTACTGCTGATTTAAAGGCAATGAAAAATTACAAGTATGCATTTTTCACTGTAGAAAAGAAAGATGGTGAAATATCTTCTTTTTCAGAAGCTGACTTTCAGAATGTTCACCTAAGAGATATGCTCAGAGTATACAGGAGTCTTTATCCTTTTCATGATTCGATTACAAAGTTCAGAAAATCATTTCCAGTTCATAGAGATGGTTTGTATAGAGAATTTATCTGGGCTGCAAAGACTGATTTCCAAGTTGCGTATGTACTGAATAAGAAACAAGTTCATCTGAGTAAACCAAACTTAAGTTTACCTGATATTTAGAATTTGAAGAAAAGTACTTTGGTGATTCAACCTCCAGGATTTGTATGCAAGTGCTTTCAAGAATTACTTTTTGTAAGATTTGAAGAACTTCACAAATGATGCAATGGAACTTTAATGGCTATCAGAGATCGTTTGATTAAAAGACAAAACAGAAGACCAAATAATCTAAATGATGAAGATTGGGAGAAGTATAAGAAACTTGCAAAGGAGATGATCAGAATCGCGGAATCTCTGTTGGAATATAGAAGTCTAATTTTGAAGGATGTTAGACAAATCTTGAATTTTTGGTATTATGATCTGAACTTTTGAAGCTAAGGGGGAGATTGATAAAGATACTAATATAGCTTCAAAAGGTACTGGGTTCTGAAGAGTAAGAAAGATCTGAAGAAAGAAAGACTCAGAACTCAGAAGTCAAGTAGATAAAAGCCTAAGGCATAACTTCTGAAGTGGCAACTTCAGAAGTTCTGGAGATTCTGAAGATACTTCTGAAGAAGTTCTGAAGAAGGTTCTGAAGAAGGTTCTGAAGACACTTCTGAAGAAGTTCTGAAGAAGTTCAGAAGTAGTTCTGAACTTGCTTGTCATTTTTGTACTGTAACTTTAGCATTTCTATTTCATGTATAAATAGATAGTTTGTTAGGTAGTTAGAACTAACGTTTTCATAAGCTTGTAAAGACATATTTTGTAATACAGTTCATCTGATCAATACAATATTCAACATTTGGTGATCTATTTCTTGTTATCTTTCTAGATCTTGATTGTTTGGGATCTATCAATGGAGTTTTGTCCATTATTTATAGAATTGTATCATGGGGACATAACCATATTTTAGCATTTATTGAATTAGAGAATTATCCGTATTTTGGGCATCGGGTTTATTTAAACGTACTCACGTTTTGGGTGAGTGGAAGATGTGGAGTTTCATGTTTACGCGAGTATTTATATTTAAATCTTTCACTTCTTAATAATTGATTTCAAAACTTTTATTTTGGGAAATGATGATTTTGGAAAAGACATTATTATTATAATGGAATCGTATTATTTGAGAAACTATTATTTCTTCAAGGAATCTTCATGTTCATACGATTATAAATATGTTATAAAACTCTTGAACTCACTAGGCATCAAGCTTAACCTTTTTCTTTGTTGGCATGTGCATCAAGTTCTCTTTTGGGTTGGTACTAGCGGCACGGGTTGATTTGAGTGCTAGGAATTGGCACAATATAGCTCTAGATGATTGGTGATATTTTCCGCATTCTGAGATAGCGACATTTTGGGTTTAGTAACACCAACCATATGTAGGCCTTTGTACAAGACTCGGTCTAACTTTATTGAGGTTATTTAGTTTATTTATTGAGGCAATGTAAGTTTTAATTTATAAGAGTAGGATTTATTCCTTATTTATTATATTGATGAAAATTTTAAATTAGTCGCTCTTTCCAGAATTTGAGGGTGTTACAAGTTCGTATCAGAGCATAAATTTGAGAGATTTAGGTATTAAATTTAGATGCCGAGACTCAAACTAGTGTACTGTTAGGTGATCGGATGTGAGATTTCACAATTAGACACTTTAAGATAGGATGTTTTGAGGTCAATAGATGCACTAGGATCGAGAATCATGATGATGGTAACAAGGATCCGCAGGTGAGGTAAATTTGTATTATCATTCGGCCGGTGATAATATGAATTTACAGTTACGTGTGCGTGCTTAAGTGACATTGTCGTGACGATCGATGGGGTATTGAATGAGTTCTCATGAGCTAACCGTTGAAAGAATTGGTGTTTGTAGCATTGTCATTTTGGGTGACAACTAAGTATGACGAATATGTAACTTCGATCGTTATAGAGTCGGAGATAATGGTTAATTATGAACCATAGGCTTATTAAATCATCCTTATCCTGAGAGGAAACTTATAAATTGATGGATTTAGTTGTGGATGAAAGTCTTAAGATAAGAAGCTTTCCAATGCCGGTCTTGTGGTTGGTAGACTTGGCGAGCGTGGTTTTGAGACTTCGGGTTCCAACCGGTGCATGCACGACATTTATTTTAGAAAATAGGTTGCAAAATTATTTTGGGCTTATCAAAGAGGTTATATCTTAAAAGTTATTATTTTGGAAAAGATTTTGGGGCACACTCAAGAGTGTAGTCATGTTTTGAAAATAGCTAAATTGTTTTAGTTGCATGAGAAATGTATACGTGTTTACTAAGAATTTGTTTCGTGCGTTTTTGCTAGAATTGTAAAATTTGTGATTTATATCTCAAGAGAGTTTAAATTTGAAACTAACATAAATAGTTTCGTTTGTTACCCGAGAAACGTGCTAATATCGTTCTTAAGAAATTTTTGAGAAATTATTTCGGTGTACGTAAGTTTTGGGTCAAGTTGGAAATGCATGAACTACCGTACCTCCTACGGTGGTTTACGAGTTCCATTGGAAATTCGGGTGCGTAGTGTTCATGAGTTAATTTTGAGTTTTGAAGTTTTATGGATTCGCCTTAGTGTCGGTGTTGAGTATGATAGATATTGAGATTTTTATTTCGCGTCATTCATTTTGAGTATAAAGATTTTGATGGCTCCCAATCATAAAGTTTCCCTCATAGTCATTTTAATTTTATTGGACCGTTTGTTGCATAAGAGTTTGCATACATCCTAAGTGTAACTTGCTTTATAATATGTAGTCAACGTTTTAGAAAGACATAAATTTATTGCTATTTGGTTTTAAGTTTACGTACCAACCCAATTTGATTTTTGGTATGATCAAAGCACATGCAACTATCGTTTATTAATTCTGAAAAATAAAATTGATGCGTGCTATCCTTATTGGGAATTTTTATTCCATGTCGCTTCACGGCCTCAAAGTGGGATTTTTGGGAAAAGTTGATACAAACATTTTGTGGTACACAATTTTAGTACATAAATTTCTTTACATACATGACGTCATTGAGTGTGCGTCAATCCATTTTAAAAGTTTATTTGTTGCATCCTCATAGTTGTCGTCGTTAGTTCAAATAATAATCACCAAGCTTTTAAATGGTTTTGTATTCGGACATTTGAGGTCACTTTTCACGATTACCTGTTTATGATAAAAGTATTTGAATATGTGTAAATTGATTTTAAGGATTTTATGTTGTTAAATCCTTGATAAATGAAATTGGCATATTTTTTGGTCTTATAATTGTAAACCTTGAACTCATTAGGAAACCTTGGTTATAAAAGCTATTCTTTTTGGGTTGAGTATTTCAAGTAGGGATCAGATGACTCTCCGCGAAAGTAAGTGACAGATGATCGGACTTGCAGTAAGTTTGTTAGGATCTTATACGTTATCTCTTAAGTTATTTAAGACGTAGATACATGTTCATGTTCGATCTTCTTTTGAATAGATGCTGGTATGTGTCAAGAAGGAACCTTTTATTAGACCTCTTGGTTGCTTCGGCATTTGGAGCTGTAGTAAAGGAACATCTCATGTAGAAGTTTTAGGTCCCTTGATAGCTTGTGATCAAGTTCGGTTTCTAGGAAGGTTCTAAGTATGAACCTATATAACTTGGATGAGATATCTTGTTTGGGTTACCGTTCAAGTTTACTGGCTATATATTTAGCATTCACCTTGTTGAGAAAGGTCATAGAAAGTAGAATTTTCCTAAGAATCTTTGGAGTTGGGAAATATGTGGAGAGTTGTTCCTTGAGTTAGTTGCTCATGTGCCTTTACATCGGAATTTAAGTTATTTAACGATCTGATGTGTGGCAAGCATAGTCCCTTAGTTAGGAGGTTTAAGGAATTGATCGAAATGAATGTGATGATCTAAAGTGTTGCTAGAGCAAGTACCCTTTGGGGATCCAGTTTTTTCAGCCGGTGTGTGTGTTTGAAGTATTCGGTTCTTGATTAGGTTCGCGATATCTTGGTGGTGACCTTTAGTTTCATAAACCTTCAGGTTAGTATCCATAGAACTGTTTGCCTTAAGGAGTTGTTTGGTTTTGGTGTCAACTCCTGGTGTCCTTGAGGTCAGTTATCAATAGGAGGGTTGGAACGTTTCGGTAAGTTCCAAGAAGTGTTTAAAGACTTCACGTGGGTTAATGGGGGAGAATAGATCGTAGTAAATGGTGATAAATGCTAGCAATCTTTTGAGTTGCTAAGAAATTGGTCAAGTTTTGGGAGTCACTGTGCTTATGATAGTTGAGCTTCCAGTTTCAGTCGGTAACTAAGAGTTTGCCATAGGAGTAGCAATCTGTTTGACTTAGATTAGATTCGGAAGAATTTCGATAGTCGAAATTAAGTGTGTATCATTGGAAAATCGTCTAGGCGGATCTCTAAACTACTCTTGAGGTGGTATGAAACGCCTAAGGTTGGGAGACGATGGAAAACTTATAATTGGAGATTAGGTAGTGGTGGTGAGTTGGCAAATACCGTTAATTGTGTTTTGAGCGTGGCGCTAGATTTCGAGGACGAAATCTCTTTTAAGGTGGCAGGATTGTAACACCCGTAATTTTAGTTCGGATCACTTCGGGGCGAAAAATAGCCAAAAGGAGTATTTGGCAGATTTGCGAGGTTGTGCCGTTCGGATCATATCTCACTCATAGAATATTCGATTCAGATAATTCAAGATACTTCGGAAAGCCAAGAGGCAGATCTACCATCTTCGTGTTTGAGTTTTTCCTAAATCGAGCTTCATTTTAGTAGAAAATTAGCCAAGAAAAAATACTTGGCAGATTTGCGAGGTCGTACCGTTTAGACCATATCTCACTCATAGAATCTCCAATTTAAGTGATTCAAAATTCTACGGAAAGAAAACTAGTAGGAATTCAATCTTTATGTTTTGAGTTTCTGAAAAATCGAATCGCATTCGAGCCGAAATGGTCGTCAAAGTTGAGAAATTAAAACAGAACGGAAAAGCAGGAATAAAAGAAATAATGATGTTGATTCAAATCAAAACGAAGCTGCAGTGCAGTGGTAAGGACTTTCTATGGTAATGTGCAGGTCATGGTTTCAAATCCTGCATAAGGTAACAAATCATGTTTTTTTATTAAAGTCATAAATTCGGCCCAATTGTTGTACCAGGCCCAGAAGCCATCCTCCATGGATTTAGTTGGTAAACCTTTTTCGTCCCAAACCTCCATCTTTAACAAATGAATTAACATAACATAAAAAAATGTTGCAGCCACCAGCCAGTAGGTCATAAACAGAAAAGGAGCAGCCACGTGAGGTTTCTTTGGAGAAATGAAAATGGCATTGGGGAAAAAAAGATGGATTACACAAGAAAACAAAAAGGAAATCTTTAACTCTTTTATCTCCTCTTTTTCTCCTTATCTTTTGGCGATTTTGGAAATACTTTGGGGTATTTTGGGAGAGGATTTAATCTAGAGAATGCAAAGGTTTTAACTTGGATTTTTTTAAGATCAAAGAGGTAAGCTTTTGCCTTTCAGAATGTTTTGGGGATTTTTATAGATTTAGAGTTTATGTTAATATTTGGTATCTTCTAGCTTGCTTGATGGTTTTGAAGAATTCTCTTTGAAGGAATTTTGCTTGGAGATCTCAAATCCTCACATTTGGGAAGCTAGATCTTGGATTTGGAATTTAGGTTTAACTTAACCTAACAATGTGAGTTCAAGTTGCTTTGTGAAAACGATGTACATGCCAAAAATGTCCATTTTGATATATTAACATGTTTTAATTGCTATTTGTCAAATTTTTGAGTATTTTGACATATGCAAATTATTTGGTATAAATGCTTTTATAAATCTTGAGAAATGCTTATATTTGGGTTCTTAACATTTTGATAAATAAAACATATCTATGAGGTGTTTTAATGTTTTATTTTATAAATGAGGATTATTTGATGTTATGCATTTTTTAGAATAATGATTTATAAACCATTGGAAAAATACATGTTATTGCATTTTGAGGCATTTTGAAATATATGAGTGTAATCTCATTTGAAAAAATGGTTTGTCTCAACCAATGATGTGAGGAAATTACATAATTGTTAAGTTATTGAGCTTTTGCTCACTTTTGACTAAATGGAGTCTCATGGACAATTGTCCGATTTAAATGACTATATGTCAAGCTTTTGGAGTTATATGCATTCATAGCATAATTTTATGATATTTACATGCATTGGATGTGTTGGTCATTCATGCCGAAGTCATGTAAATTAGACTGAGTTGCATCTGGATCCATAGGCATATGAGTCAGTAACTTGGTCATTGAAAAGCTTTCGAGTCCCTCATTTGAGGCCAAGAGCCGTTGGGCTTTTAGTATTCGATATTTCAGAGATGGCCCTAAATGGGAATGCCTCTGCGACCCTGAGTATCTTTCATTGTTCGGTATTTCAGAGATGGCCCCAATTGGAACTGCCTCTGCGACCGTAGGTATTACAGAGATGGTCCCATGCAGGTATGCCTCTGCGACCCTAGATTTTACAACAATGAATTGAAACTCGTTGGAGTATGCTATCGGAACCCATGTCTTTTCAGTTGGTTTTGATCGGGGTGTTTCGGAGATGAATCCATATTGGTCGGCCACCGGGACCTTAGGTATTGCGGTGGGTATTCGTTGATGGGTCATACACCGGGACCGTGATCTTAGGGCGCTACTCATAACGTTGAAATTATGGTTTACTCCTTGTACGCCATTGTCGACGGATACGGGTCTCCCCCGTCACCGAAAGGTGTTGTTTTGGGTATGGAGTCTTATCCATTGTTTTCGGTGACATATTTTGGAGTATGGAGTTTTGTCCATTATTTATAGAATTGTATCATGGGGACATAACCATATTTTAGTTTTAAAGAATTGGAGAATTATCCGTATTTTGGGCATCAGGTTTATTTAAACGTACTCACGTTTTGGGTGACTGAAAGATGTGGAGTTTCATGTTTGAGCGGGTATTTATATTTAAATATTTCACTTCTTGGTAATTGATTTCAAAACTTTTATTTTGGGGAATGATGATTTTGGAAAAGACATTATTTTTATAATGGAATCGTCTTATTTGAGAAACTATTATTTCTTCAAGGAATCCTCGTGTTCATACGATTATAAATATGTTATAAAACTCTTGAACTCACTAGGCATCAAACCTAACTTTTTTCTTTGTCGGCATGTGCATCAAGTTCTCTTTTGGGTTGGTACTAGCGGCACAGATTGGATTGAGTGCTAGGAATTGGCACAATAAAGATCTAGATGATTGGTGACGTTTTCCGCATTCGGAGATAGCGACATTTTAGGTTTAGTAACACCCGACCATATGTAGGTCTTTGTACAAGACTCGGTCTAACTTTGTTGAGGTTATTTAGTTTATTTGTTGAGGCAATGTATGTTTTAATTTATAAGAGTATGATTTATTCCTTATTTATTATATTGATGAAAATTTTAAATTAGTTGCTCTTTCCAGAATTTGAGGGTGTTACACAATAGTTTTATTCAAGCTTTGTTATTTTCTTAGTATAAATAGTTTTCCTTGTGTAAGTAGTTCTAGACGGATCCCTAAACTACTCTTGAGGTGGTATGAAACGCCTATGGTTGGGAGACGATGGAAAACTTAGAATTGGAGATTAGGTAGTGGTGGTGAGTTGGCAAATACCGTTAATTGTGTTTTGAGCGTGGCGCTAGATTTCGAGGACGAAATCTCTTTTAAGGTTGGCAGGATTGTAACACCCATAATTTTAGTTCGGATCACTTCGGGGCGAAAAATAGCGAAAAGGAGTATTTGGCAGATTTGCAAGGCTGTACCGTTTGAATCATATCTCATTCATAGAATATCTGATTCAGATAATTCAAGATGCTTCGGAAAGCCAAGAGGTTGTGCCGTTTTCCTTGTGTAAGGTTTTATAGAACTATTATAGAGTTCGTAAAATAAGTGGTGTTTATTTTCTATAAGCGATTTTAAATTTATATCATACAAAAGTAAAAAGCTACACCTTTTATTTTAAATGTTTATAAAAAAGAGGATACTAAATTGAGTTACTCAAAATATGCAAGTTTTTTTATTCATGTTTTTTTCTTTCTATTTTTACTTTAGGAAAAAGTTACTGTTGGGTCACCGATGATTTGGTGATGAACCACCTTCCTTTATATGAATGAATTTTTACATGTTCTTTTGAAGGTTTGAAATATGCTTCAAGTATTGAAAAGTCAAAGACTATTCAATCAAGGGTTGTACATCAAAAAGTGGAATTTTGGATGTATCAACTAACATCAATATTCAGATCATTTTGCCAAATTCAAGATTGGGTCACCAATATAGTGGGTCACCGATGGTACACTCAAAAGTCATCAAAAGTACTAAGGACAACAAACAATATGAGGTCATCAAGTTTGATGTCATGGTCACCGACACTATAATCTTGGTCACCGAAATTGCAGGTATATTTTCTAAGGCTGTGATATCAAGACACAAGTTCAAGGGTGTACACTTCAACCTTTAGTGAAAGATGAAGTTTATCAAGCAAAGTGTACACTTATCATTTCCAGCCTTACAAGGTATCCACCGATGTGATACATAGTTTGATGTATCACTTAGCAATTTCAAAGAGATAAGTTCTTGACTCACATCAATTGCAAGACACGTGAGCAGCAAGAACTTGGGCATCAAGGCTTAAATAAAGACATTCTCTTTTATTCTTATAAAAGGAATATTTGTCTTTTAGCTAAAAGGTTTGATGGGACTTCACAGAGCATGAAGAAAAGAAGATAAAGTTATCTGACATTACGTGCTACAAGGAATGGTTCATCCATTATTCTAGTACAAAGGAAGTGGTCTCTTCCTTTGTCCAGCAGATAAACTTCCAGCTAATGAAACCTTGACAGCTGTCCACATGCATCCCATGCATGGGCACTATAAAAGGAGATGAAGTCATTCCCAGAAATCTCACGCTTTCAACAAATCTTCAAAGTGATTATTTGTGTGACTGTGGCAAAGCTGTGTGCTATAACAGTATTGTTTTAACTTCCTTAGTGTATAAGTTAATTACTGTTATCTGTGTGTTTAGTTTGATAGAATAGTGTGTCTGTTTTTTTCTGCATCAAACTACGTGTGTAAATTTTTAATATTTATATTAAAAAATTTAAAAAGAGTATATTCTGTGTGTTTTATATTCAACCCCCCCCCCCCTTCTACAAAACCCTCTCTTAGTTAGCCATCTCTCTTTGGGGACTAACAAGTGGTATCAGAGCAGTTGGTTTAATTCAATAAACCAGATCTGTGATGGCTACTACCTCAAATGTTGATGGTACCTTGCAGACCTCTTCCAGTAATACATATGATTTAGGATCCTTGGCCAAACCTCCAAGGTTCAACCCAAGTAACTTTGGGTTATGGAAAAATCGCATGTTATTATTCTTGGAAGGAATCGATTGCAGGTATCCCAACATTCTCAGTGAGGGACCTATTGTTCCTAAAATATGGGCTCGCTTTGGCCCTCAAAAGGACGCTGAAGGAAAGGACATAGAGTCAGATGATGAAAGAAGTGAGAAAACTGGTAGATATATCATCAAACCTTCAAACAAATTTAGTGAAGATGATAAACGCCTAGTTGCTTTAGACACTAAAGTCAAATCTGCTCTTGATGTATCCCTTCCTGATGAAGTGTATCACTCTCTTCTTAACCTTCCCACTGCTAAAGAAATGTGGGATACTTTGAGTGTCTTATATGAAGGCACCAAAGAAGTCAAGAAATCTAACAGGATCTGTCTTGTTAGAAAGTATGAACTCTTCTCCCATGAAAAAGGAGAATCTCTTTCTACCTACTTCAATCGTTTTAATTGTCTTCTCAATGATCTCAAAGTTCTTGGACGAGTTTATGATAATGAAGAAGTTCTCTGCAAGTTCATGGATTGTCTCCCAGACTTCTGGGAAACTATCTGTACTTGCATCAAGCAAACCAAGGACTTAGAAATAATGCCTTTAACTGCTCTCTATGGAACTCTTCTTCACTATGAACAAACTAAGAACCAGAGAAAATCTCTTATAAAGGATATCAAATCCTCTTCTGTTGCTTTGATAGGTGATTCAAAATCTTCTTCTTGTATCCTAGAATCACCTATCCTTCTTCTGATTCTGAAAAAGATATTAAGGAAGACTCTTCTCATCTGTCAGATACATATTATAGTGCTGTTGATGATGAAGGAGAAGAATCAGCCATTGACATACTTTCTGATAGTATGGCAATGCTTGCTGGAAACCTTAAGAATAAAATATTTTCTTCAAACCGCTCTAAATTTAATAGAAAACCTTTTTCACAAAAATCCTCTTCTGATAAAGCAAATGAAGAATGCTTCAATTGTGGAAAGAAAGGTCATTTTGCTTCTGAGTGCAGATCAAAAGCTTTCTCTTCTCTCAAATCTTCTTCTTCTTATGGCCATGACTTCTCAAAATCAGCTTCTAGGAAGCATGAAGAGAGAAATAGCCAATCCTCTAAAGAAAATTCTGAATCAAAAGAAACTTCCAGGTATAAGAAGTACAAAGCCAAATACAAGAGAGAAAAAGAAAGAAACCAAAGTAAAAATAAAACTTTGGTTGCTAAGGCTCATTGCTGGGAGGATGAGCAAACCTCTGAAAGTGAGAGTGAGTATGTCACTAAATGCCTCATGGCCAAAATCGATGAGCTGGAAGACATGGAAAACTCACTCTACACTACTCTTGTATCTGCTGAGGGATCCACTTCAGGAACAAAGCCTCAGGTACATCCTTTTACCTTTCTCTCTGATGATCAAAAGGCTGATGCCTTTGATTCTTTAACTATTGACTTCTGTGACTTAAAGATTCAAAAGAAAAAGGCTGATATGCATATAAAATGTCTAAATGATCAACTCCTCTCTTGCTTTTCCAAACTAAAAGATTTTGATAAAATGAAAGCCGATCTGGAAAACCTACGGTATTTAAACGACAGTCTTTCTGAGGAAAAATCAAAAATCTCTTCCACTCTTGAAAAGGAACAAGAGGTTCTGTCTAAATGGACTAAATCCTCTAAGAATCTTGAAAGGATCCTTCAAGATCAAATCACCAGCAAGGATAAGTCTGGCCTTGGTTATGGAAAAGATGTTCCTCAACCTTTCGACCTTCCACTTCCTTCTTCTGAGTGTCAAGGTTTTCCTGCTGGTTTCTTTTCTGATGACGATGATGATCTCTTCGGTTACTCATCTGAGGATTCTACCTTCGTTCACTCTATAGATCTACTTGACATGCTCAAAGTAGAATCTAGTTCTAAGAAGTTTGGAGTCTTTGTTAAAGCTAAAGAAATCTCTTCTGAGTCTTCAAAAGTTTCAACTCTTCCAAGCTCTTCTTCTTCTCCCAAACCTATCCAAAGGCTTTTAAACTCCTTAAGTCTGCATGAGTCAAGGTACTCCCAGGAGCAGCCATCTGGTGTTGCTGAGTATCCCTCTCCAAAAAGATTTTCTCCTCAAAAGAAAAAATTTTCTAAATCAAATTTTTCATCTAAAAGGAAATCTCAAATAGTTACTGATTTTATTCCTCGGTTAGTGAACTTGAAGAAATCAAGAAATCCTGGTAAAGGTATCCTTGGACCAAGACCAGGTGTCGGTCACCCCTCTTCTTCTCAGTCGTCAACCTCTGTCCAAAGTTTTGATGATAGGGATTTTAAAAAGGCCTTTTCTTTAAAGAAATGCTATAATTGTGGCAACACTCTTCATCTTGCTAAAAATTGCCCAAAAGATATTGGATCTTTGCAAAAATAAAATGCCTTCTAATCCCAAAGGACCACCTCAAAATGGGTACCAAAAGTCTAAATTTGTTTCTTGGTGCAGGTACCAAACAAAGATCACATATGGTACATGGACAGTGGGTGTTCAAGACACATGACTGGAAACAAACTTCTTCGCTCTAACTTCTCAAAAGAAAAGGGACCCACTGTTTCCTTTGGAGGAAATGGAAAAGGGGTCACCAAAGGATATGGTACCATTTCAAATGGAACCATCACTTTCTCTAGAGTAGCCCATGTTGAAGGGCTAATGTACAATCTTCTAAGTATCAGCCAAATATGTGATTTGGGCTATAAGGTCATGTTCCAGCTGTGTGTGCTTGGTCTTTGATGTACAAAACAAGATTGTACTAGCAGGAACCCGACTGAATGACGTATACATAATCAACATGAAGGAAAGTGCAATAGGAGAAGCTGTGTGTCTCCTCTCTCAAGAACTAGCCAAACAAAGTTGGCTGTGGCATAAAAGGTTCTCTCATCTAAACTTTAAAACCTTGAACAAACTCTCCAACAAAGAGCTGGTTGTTGGAATGCCAAAAATAGTTTTTGAAAAAGAAAAGCTGTGTGGAGCATGTGAAAAAGAAAAACTCACCAGAACTTCCTTTAAAACAAAACAATGCTCATCTATCTCTCAACCTCTTCAAATGCTTCACATGGATCTGTGCGGTCCAGTAATCTCACCTAGTCTGGGTGGTAAAAAGTATATGCTAGTAATCGTCGACGAATTCTCTAGATATACTTGGGTGTTCTTTCTGAAACACAAGAGTGATGCTGCTGAGGAAATCATCAGGTTTACAAGAAAGATTGAAAATTTGAATGGTAAACTGGTGAAGTCCTTCAGAAGTGATAATGGCACAGAATTCAAGAATGCTGCTCTGGAAGATTTCTTTGACCTAAAAGGAATTTCTCAGAACTTTTCTGCCGTACGCACTCCTCAGCAAAATGGTGTTGTTGAAAGAAAGAATAGAACACTATGTGAAGCTGCAAGGTCAATGCTGAGTGAATCCAAGTTGCCAACCTATTTTTGGGCAGAAGCAGTTAACACTGCATGTTTTACTCAAAATCGGTCTATCATAGTCAAAAGGCATGACAAGACTCCTTATGAAGTTTTCCATGGTAGAAAACCTGCAGTTGACTTCTTCCATGTGTTTGGTTGTGCTTGTCACATGCTAAATGACAGGGAACAACTTGGAAAATTTGATCCGAAGTCTGATGATGGAATTTTCATGGGCTATTCTCTCTCCTCAAGAGCCTTCAGAATCTTCAACCTAAGAAGACAATGCATAGATGAATCCATGCATGTGAAGTTTGATGAGTTTGAACTTCTTCATTATCTTGTGATGAAGAAGAATTAAATCTATGGATAAACTCATGTGTTGGTGAAATTCCATCCTCCTCTCAACCCGATCATCCAGATAGCAACCATTCTCAGACTCCCATAAACACCACCTTATCTTCAGAACCCTCTCTTTCTTCTCCACCTCCTGAAACTAACTCTACAGAAGACCTTACCCACCAAAACACCATATCTCCCACTAACCTATCTTCACCATCTCAAATTCCCACCTCATCCTCTTCTCTACCTCCTACCTTACCTCATGCACTAAAGTGGACCATGGATCATCCAATAGATCAAATCATAGGTGATCCACAAGTTGGTGTAAAAACAAGAAGAGGCATAAGCAATCTGTGCTTATATGTCAACTTTGTTTCCATTGTTGAGCCTAAGCTGATAAATGAAGCCCTAGCTGATCCTAGCTGGGTAATTGCCATGCAAGAAGAACTCTCACAATTTGAGAGAAACAAAGTCTGGAAGTTAGTTCCTCGTCCATCCAACAAAACTATTATTGGAACAAAATGGGTGTTTCGAAACAAGATGGACGAAGAAGGAACTGTCATAAGGAACAAAGCAAGGCTGGTTGCTCAAGGATATCGGCAAGAGGAAGGAATTGATTATGATGAAACTTTTGCTCCTGTTGCCAGATTGGAAGCTATCCGAATATTTCTTGCCCATGCAGCTTACAAGAATTTTCGGGTATTCCAAATGGATGTCAAAAGTGCCTTCCTGAATGGTGAATTAGCTGAAGAAGTGTATGTGAAGCAACCTCCTGGGTTTGAAGATCCAGTCCATCCATATCATGTGTATAGGCTGGATAAAGCTTTGTATGGACTGAAGCAAGCTCCTCGTGCCTGGTATGACACTCTCTCAAAATATCTACTTAGAAATAAGTATATACGAGGCAAGGTTGACAACACCTTCTTCTTCAAGAAATCACAAGGTAATATCATTCTTGTTCAAATCTATGTTGATGATATTATTTTTGGAGCCACCGATGAATCCTTGTGTGATGAGTTTAGCTCCCTCATGCAAAAAGAGTATGAAATGAGCATGATGGGGGAATTAACTTTCTTTCTTGGTTTGCAAGTAAAACAGTCTCCAGAAGGTATTTTCATAAATCAAAGTAAATACATTAAAGATCTTCTGAAAAAGTTTCAATTTGATACTTGCTCTACCATGAAAACTCCTATGGCTCCTCCTCTTAGACTCTTTTCTGATCCTGATGGCATTTCTGTTAATATTACAAATTATAGAGCCATGATAGGATCCCTTCTTTATCTGACTGCAAGTAGACCTGACATTATGTTTGCTACTTGTCTGTGTGTCCGATACCAAGCAAATCCTAAAGAATCACATCTGGCTGCTGTGAAAAGGATTTTTCGGTATC
Source organism: Silybum marianum (assembly GCA_036898165.1). NCBI lineage: Eukaryota > Viridiplantae > Streptophyta > Magnoliopsida > Asterales > Asteraceae > Silybum > Silybum marianum. The sequence continues at coordinate 25,461,279 of CM072528.1, read as the reverse complement.
TGAAAGGTACCATAAATCTGGGTCTTTGGTATCCCAAAGACTCAGGTTTCGATCTCATCGGGTACTCTGATTCTGATTTTGCAGGCTCAAAAATAGACAGAAAAAGTACAACCGGAAGTTGCCAGTTACATGGTGGAAAGCTTGTGAGCTGGTCAAGCAAGAAACAACATTCGGTGTCTACATCTACTGCTAAAGCAGAGTACGTGGCTGCTGGAAGTTGTTGTGCACAGATATTGTGGATGAAAAATCAGTTGTGTGATTATAATCAAATTTTCTCAAAAATCCCAATATTATGTGACTACTCAAGTGCAATAGTCATTGCCAACAATCCAGTGCTTCATTCAAGATCTAAGCACATTGATATCAGATATCACTTTATAAGGGATCATATCTCTAAAGGTGATGTGGAGCTTCATTTCATTCCCACTGATTATCAATTAGCTGATCTATTCACAAAGCCCCTTGATGAAGCAAGGTTCAAGTTCCTCATCGGTGAATTAGGCATGATAAACATAGACTAATATATATTTTATAAATTTTATATAAATATATGTTTTATATATATATATATTCTATATATATATATATATTATATACATTTATATAATTTATAACTTATATATTATATATGTTATATATATATATATATATATAAATAATAATAAATAAAATAATAAATAAATAAATAATATATATATATCTAATGTCGGTGACTAAGTCACCGACGGTACCCCTCTCTCTCTTCTCTTTCTATCTCAAATATCTCCATCTCTCAAAACCCTAAACCTAAGCCACCGCCGCTAACCACAATAATCATCCACCGAGCACCCACAAGCCACCGACAAGCCACCAACAAATCCACCCATCGAGCCACCATCCACCGACGGCTACCCTTGCTCCCAGCCACCGAGAAATCCTCCGTCGAACTCCTCTAGCCACCGACGGTTCTCTTTCCGACAAACCACCATAGAACCACCGTCCACCGACGTTACCGACGTCGACCTTTTTAACCCACCGACGTTTCGCTTGCTGACGTCAGCTTTCCGACAACCCAGGCACAGCAGACGAGTCACCGACGGCGACATCACCTACGAGCCACCGATTGTCGTCCATCCACCGGCACGTCATCCACCGACGTTGTCTCACTCTCTCACTAGCCTCGACGTCTCTCTCTCATATAAGCCACCGACGTTTAGCCACCAACGTTGTCTCACACCCTCTCTAGCCACCGACGTTTTACTCTCTCCGGGGTAACCGTTGAAACCTTTCATATTCTTAACCCCTTAAAGATAACTCTTGACTTACCACTCTTGATAAGCAAGATTATTTGTTCTTATCCCAAATGACATCATCAATGTCAGAACATGCGCCGAATTCAACCCTAAAACCCTTAGAATTCTGACCTTTCAATCACCAAAAGTAATCATTATTTTTGAAAATTAAAATTTCCCTCTCATATATAACCTCTTCCCCCACTACCTCACCACCTTTCTCGCACCCACTCTCCTTCACCTTCAAAAGCAAAAACTTCAAACCTGCAACTTTCTTCATCCTCTTCAATGGCTTCTCCCTCAAAGACTTCTGAAGAACAGATCATGACCTTTGGATCCCTCTCTTTTCCTGCATGCAATTACTTTGGACGTATTGGAGTTGATAATGCTCATCCAAAGTACAATGATGTTTGCTGGTTTCTTCAGAGATGCCCTCTACAATATGCAATCATAGCTAAACCCAAAATGAGTAAGTTTCTTCTTGGAAACTTTTGGTTAACATGCACATTTGATGCTTCATCGGATCAAATTCTTGCATCTGTTCTAAGTAATGATGAACATGATGTGATCTTCAATGTGGAAGATGTTAGAAGCATTCTCAAGCTTCCTGCTTATGATTCCTATGAACCTTTTCCTCTTGGAAATGAACACCAAATGGTGGTTGATGTGTTGAACTATTTGGAAGAGAAAAAGGGCTCAAAGTCAAAGGGTCCAGGTACTTTACTGCGCAAAAATATGGGAAACATATGGAACTTTCTTTTTGCTTATCTGATTCTGTGCCTAAGCAAAAAGACAGGTGGCCCGGATCAGTCACCTTCTCAAGTGACTGAATTGGCACATGCTTTAATTTTTCAAAGGAGGATAGACTTTACAAGCTATTTCTTTAATGAAATGATCTCCTCCTTCTCTACCATCCGACGTCCTCAGGTACCATTTCAACGCCTTTTCTCTCTTATTATTCATGCAAAGTTGGCAGACAAACTAGAGAAAAGAGATGACATCATATATGATCTCCCTCTTCATCAAGTGGGAAATCAGATTATGAAAGAGGCTGTCTTAGCATCAGACAACCCTCTCCGACCATCTATGGTTGAGTTTGCAAGGAATGCAACTCTATCTAGGGAGAAAATGAGCCCCGTCTGTAAAGGACCTCAGGTATGTCTTCTATCCCAATTTACTGATTTTCTATTTTCTGACACTACACCTTGGACACATACGTCTCCCGTACGTACCAAGGTTGTGGAAGAACCCATTACTGAGGAATCCCCTCATAGACACTCTCCTAAACGTGTCTCCCCCACATCTGCTAAATCCCCCCCAAGTAAACCTACAGGTTTGGTGGATTACTCTTCCTCTAGTGATGACGATGCTGATCAACCACCTCAACCGACTGCCCCTATGTCTTCTAAACAGGGAGATGATCTTCTTCAAGCTTTCACCAATTTCACTCGTGACACTGATAGCCGGGTGAAAGTTTTGGAAGACCAAGCAGTCAAAGACTTGGAAAGAATGGCTTCTCTTTCTTCTACTCAAGAGAACATTATGGAGTCTCTTGCCACTATTCTCACAAAAATTGACAAGATTCCAATCTCTTCTCCAACAATTGAGCTTGATGTGGATGGTTCCTTCTTTCAGGAACAAGACAGGTTTGTTCTTCAAAGAATTGAAAGAAAAGTAAACACCATGGCTTCTGATATAGAAAGGATCAAGACTTTTCTCTCCTCGGTGGGTTTCAAGGGTTCAACCACTAAGGGGGAGAAAAATAAGAAGACCACCAATACCACCTCACCAGCCGCCGACGCCGACGCTGCCAAAACAGCCGCCGACGTCATCACCACCATGCCAGCCACCGATGATGTGGCAGCCACCGACGTGGCTCTTACAGCCACCTATGGTGGTGTGGTCACAAAGGTGGTCTCTGTTTCTTTGGTCACCGAATTACCCGAAGCAGCTGTTGAGGGGGAGAGCATCAGTGCTCAACCCCTTGAAACTGAAGAAGAAAAGAAGAGAAAAGAGAAGGCCAAAGGAAAGAAGCCTGTTTCTTTCGAAGAACAACAGGAAGAGAAAAAGAGAAAGGAAAGAATGAGAAGTCCTCAAGCAGATACTCTCAGACTTCAGCCTGCCCCTGCACTGACCGATCCTCTTGGAGTAATCTTATCTGAAGCTGAAAAAGAAGAAGCCATTAGAGCACAACTTGAGTATGATCAGACAAATGTACTCAAGTTGGCTCAAGATGAGGCCACTCATGCAATGGTAAAGGATGCACTTCAAGCTCAAAAAGATGAGCTTGAAAATATTAAGAAGAAATCTGAAGCTGCAAAAATGTTTGATGAAGCCAAGAAGGCAAAGGAAGTGGAGTGGTTTAAAAGGAGATTAAAGAACAGGAAGGATGATTCCAAGATTATCAGTGCCACCATCCAACCTCCAACCAAAAATTCCCCAAAATTACTTGTCACCCTCAAGAGAGCTGACACTTTTTCAAAGGTATATGAAGCTGAATGGTTGGAAGTTCTTGGGATGACTGAGTGGATGGAAGTTGGTAAATGCATCTCCAAGAGCAAAAGCAAGTACAAGGAGCTGGTACTTAATATTCTCAGAAAACTGTTCATCAAGATGCTCAACATCCAAAAGAAGAATGATATTCTTGTGACATATCTTGAAGCACAACAAATGTACTTCATACAACAGGGTCTTAAAGGAGAGGTCATCACAGCTCCTAAAAACAAGAAGAAGGGACACTTTGTTATGATTCATGAAAGAGGCATCCAGATAAATGCTTCGGGTATAGATCTTTCCATTCCTACTCCTATTGCTTACCCGGAGCAAACCATGCTGACTACTCCTGAGCTTGGAGTTTTCTTTGAAGACATCTTTGGAAACATCGGTTTCTTCAGAGCTTCTGACATCCCAAGGGCTCACAGCTCATTCCTCTCTGCTATTCTAGGAGTACCTCCGGTTGAAGATCATGGAATCACTAGGCTTATCTTGGATGAGCTAAAAAGAAGAGAACCCACTCCTTGAATATTCTTCATATAGTGTGAACTTTATTTTTCAAAGTTGTGTGTTGATTAATAAAAGTTCATACTCTTCTTCCTTAAAAATTCTTGTTAATATTTTTATTTTTTCTTGCACATACTTATACTTACATTTATTCTTATACCTATACTGTACATACTCAGTTAAAAAAAAATCTGAGTCAAAAGAACCCAAAAGAAAAATAGAAAGGGTCAAAAGAATTCTTTTCTAACTTACAGGTATCATCATCAAATAGGGGGAGATTGTTGGGCCATCGATGATTTAGTGATGAACCACCTTCCTTTATATGAATGAATTTTTACATGTTCTTTTGAAGGTCTGAAATATGCTTCAAGTATTGAAGAGTCAAAGACTATTCAATCAAAGGTTGTACATCAAAAAGTGGAATTTTGGATGTATCAACTAACTTCAATATTCAGATCATTTTGCCAAATTCAAGATTGGGTCACCAATATAGTGGGTCACCGATGGTACACTCAAAAGTCATCAAAAGTACTAAGGACATCAAACAAGATGATGTCATCAAGTTTGATGTCATGGTCACCGACACTATAATCTTGGTCACCAAAATTGCAGGTATATTTTCTAAGGCTGTGTACACTTCGACCTTTAGTGAAAGATGAAGTTTATCAAGCAAAGTGTACACTTATCATTTCCAGCCTTACAAGGTATCCACCGATGTGATACATAGTTTGATGTATCACTTAGCAATTTCAAAGAGATAAGTTCTTGACTCACATCAATTGCAAGACACGTGAGCAGCAAGAACTTGGGCATCAAGCCTTAAATAAAGACATTCTCTTTTATTCTTATAAAAGGAATATTTGTCTTTTAGCTAAAAGGTTTGATGGGACTTCACAGAGCATGAAGAAAAGAAGATAAAGTTATCTGACATTACGTGCTACAAGGAATGGTTCATCCATTATTCTAGTACAAAGGAAGTGGTCTCTTCCTTTGTCCAGCAGATAAACTTCCAGCTAATGAAACCTTGACAGCTGTCCACATGCATCCCATGCATGGGCACTATAAAAGGAGATGAAGTCCTTCCCAGAAATCTCACGCTTTCAACAAATCTTCAAAGTGATTATTTGTGTGGTGTAAGGCGTGTGCTATAACAGTATTGTTTTAACTTCCTTAGTGCATAAGTTAATTACTGTTATCTGTGTGTTTAGTTTGATAGAATAGTGTGCATGTTCTTTTCCGCATCAAACTACCTGTGTGTAAATTTTTAATATTTATATTAAAAAATTTAAAAAGAGTATATTCTGTGTGTTTTATATTCAACCCCCCTTTCTACAAAACCCTCTCTTAGTTAGCCATCTCTCTTTGGGGACTAACAGTTACGTTTTAATATTTAAGAAAATTAGTAATAATATTAAATAATAATAAGAACAATAATAACAAGAAGAAAAATAAGAAGGATTCATTAGTTGATGAGTAGACTTGGCAAACGTGTGGTGTCGTGTCTGGTTCGTGTCGGGTTCAAAGTTAAACGGGTTGAGAGTGCACTACTAAACGAAAGACTTTTGCCTAAGAACATTTTCCTAGAAAATCTGTTGCTAAATGATAATTCCTCACAAAACCGTTATAAAATTTGGTTGTTAAATTGTTGGTGGGTAATTCAAATCAGTGACAGATTACCCAAGGATTCTCTGGGTGATCCATTGGTATTTTCTCGAAAAACATCGGATTTTACCAAACCACTAGTATTTTCTAAGTGATTCGTGAGAAATCACCAACGTAAATTTCCTTTGGTAATTTTTGTGGGTGAAAGTCATTTGTTTTGTAGTGGTGCTTAACCCTAACCCGACCCGTTTAATTTTCGTGACGTGTCGTGTTAACCCGTTTAATTTTCGTGTATTGTCGTGTCAACACGTTACTTAAACGGGTTGAAATGTATTACCCAAATCCGTTTAATTCGTGTCGAGTTCGTGTCTGGTTACCATGTCGTGACATATTTTGCCAGGTCTACATGGAATGTACAATCACTTTTTATTATTATTTAGCATATAATTTGTTAAAAAACTATAAACTGTGGGTTGTTGACGTTATTTGCCTAAGAGCCTAAGGGGCCTAATATAAATGGGTTATTCGGCTTATTTTCGAGTTGAAATTTTTGACACTGACATTACCAGTTTAATTTCCGTATCGTGTGTCGTGTCAACCCATTTACTTAGACGGGTTGAATTGTATTACCCAAACCTTTTTGTCGAGTCCTTGTCAGATTAGCGTGTCGTGCCAGTTTTTATTGTTCTTTTTGTTCTTCATTAAAGTAAAGAAATGGAATATAATTGCACACAAAATGCCATAGAATCTATATACATATATATATTAAAGGAGGAACCAAACATAATGATGTGTCCTTCTCTAAGCATTAGAAGACTATTTTTCTTTTTTCTTAGATTTTTAATTTTTTAAAATTTTGATATATAAAAGACTATTTTGTCCTTATATTTAAAACATGAAATTCATTATGATAGGGTTATTTTTGTAATTTTAAAGTTTTACCCTCCAACCTTTTCATCTTCATTCTTGGAGGTGAAACCTCCAAACCCTTTCATGTGTTTCTCCATGATTTATCATTTAATACATCTCTTCTTCTTCCTCTCTATAAATTGATAGATTCTTTATTTTATGAATCATTATTATTCATATTAAAGGAGGAACCAAACATAATGATGTGTCATTCTCTAAGCATTAGAAACTATTTTTCTTTTTTCTTAGATTTTTATTTTTTTAAATTTTGATATATAAAAGACTATTTTATCCTTATAATTAAAACACGAAATTTATTATGATAGGGTTATTTTTGTAATTTTAAAGTTTTACCCTCCAACTTTTTCATCTTCATTTTTGGAGGTGAAACCTCCAAACTCTTTCATGTGCTTCTCCATGATTTATCATTTAATACATCTCTTCTTCTTCCTCTCTATAAATTGATGGATTCTTTATTTTATGAATCATTATTATTCATATTAAAGGAGGAACCAAACATAATGATGTGTCCTTCTCTAAGCATTAAAAGACTATTTTTCTTTTTTCTTAGATTTTTAATTTTTTAAAATTTTGATATATAAAAAACTATTTTGTCCTTATATTTAAAACATGAAATTCATTATGATAGGGTTATTTTTGTAATTTTAAAGTTTTACCCTCCAACTTTTTCATCTTCATTCTTGGAGGTGAAACCTCCAAACCCTTTCATTTGCTTCTCCATGATTTATTATTTAATACATCTTTTCTTCTTACTCTCTATAAATTGATGGATTCTTTATTTTATGAATCATTATTATTCAACAAAATATTTGTTCAGATAAAGTTTGCTCTCTCCATGACTTGATTTGTTTCTTTCATCTTTTTAATTTGTTATTATTATCAATTAATAAACTTCTTCTTCTTCCTCTCTATAAATTGATGGATTATTCATTTAATAAATCATTATTATTCAACAAAATATTTGTTCAGGTAAAGTTTTTTCTCTCCCTCACTTGATTTGATTCTTTATTTTTTTATTTGTTATTATTTAACAAGATCGTTTTTTAGGTTTAACATGAGAATACAATTTAGGTATGATTCTTCCTCTCTATCGCTTATGTATTATTCATTTTACGAACCCTTATTTTTCAACAAAATCTATAACAACAACTCCAATAATATGAAAAAGAAAAAATATGTAATAACAAAATAAACATATAATTTCTACATACATGTTTAAAATAATCCACGTTTTCATCAACTCTCATTTTCTTCATCCTGCATCAACAGAATTTTCTAAAATTTATCAAAATTTCATCTTAATCTATATTATTCAAACGTAAACATAATCATATCCTATTACAACAACAAATCTAACAATATGGAAATTGAAATAATATATATTTCTTTTGACAAAGAAATTAAAATAATATAATTACAACATACCTGTTTGAAAGCTTCAATGAGTTCTTCAACTTATATCTTCCTCATCCCCTCCATCAAAGAAATTTATAGGATTACATTTTGTTTTGAAGTATGTTGTAATTATATTATTTCAATTTCCATATTGTTGGATTTGTTGTTGTAATGGGATATTATTGTGTTTACGTTTGAATAAAATTAGATTCAGATAAAATTTTTATGAAATTTTAGAAAATTCTATTGATGGAGGATGAAGAAAATGAGAGTTGATGAAGACATGAATGATTTTAAACAGATTTGTAGAAATTATATGTTTATAAAAATATTATTTGTTATTACATATTTTTTCTTTTCCATATTGTTGGATTTGTTTTTATAGATTCGAATAAAATTTTGATCTTTTGTGATTATAGGATCTGATGATGATGAAGACATGAATGATTTTAAACAGGTTTGTGAAAATTATATGTTTATAAAAATGTTATTTGTTATTACGTATTTCTTCTTTTCCATATTGTTGGATTTGTTTTTATAGATTGGAATAAAATTTTGATCTTTTGTGATTACAGGATCTGATGATTTAAAAAAAATTAAGTCGTATTGACAATAACAATATAAAAGTGATTGATAATTATTATAAACATTGTCATTGTTGTGAGAATTTACTATGTCTATGACTTCATCCTTAACAAATTGTCCTCAAATCTTAGTGAAAATATTCTTTTTATGATCAAATATTGACATATTTTTTGTCAAAAAATTTCAGACATTTGGTTTGTAACAAGCTAAAAATTATATGCGAATTTGCTTCCGAAGTCAAGCAATCTCAATTTCACTACAGGATTTTAGAATGAATTGGGTAAAAACGACGCGTTCCGAGGTGTGAAGTGGAAGAGAACGGATGTCATAATTGAGGTTTTGAATTACTTCTAGGTTTTCATTTTATTTTAAACGCTATTTATTTATAATTTTTTTAAATAAATCTACGGTTTTTTTTTTAAATATTGTATTTTTGAAATAATTTGAAACATTATTTACTATTTCTTCAATTTATGAATTAAATTAAAATTAAAATATATTATTATTTGAATGTACCTTTTATTTTTTAAACTCAGTAATTAATTACTAACATTTATTTTTATTTTTAATTTACATAACAACCAATTTTTTTTAAAAGGCATTTACATAATAACCAATTAAATAATTTTTATTGTCTTTTGTTCTATTAGTTTTAATATTTATTGTTTATTTCCATTATCTATTTTTACAAAAAATAATTAATATAACTGAAAACTATTTTTTATTTTACGTTTCATTTTTTTTATTTTACAAGAGGCTATTTATTTACCACTTATTTTATTAGTTTAATAATTAATATAATAAAAACTTTTAACTTTATTTACTATTTATTTTCTATTTACACACATTAATTAATATATCAATAACAATATATTATTATAGAAAAAACCAAAATAATGTACGTTGATATTTTGACACTTCTTGGATCATTTTTTTATATTATTTATCCAATTAATTTAAAATATATATATATATATCTCATTAATTGGTTAATATTTTATGTATTTTTGTAATTATTATAAATCAATATACCTCATTAATTATCTAACATTTTATATTCTTCTTTTAATTATTATGAATAAATGTATATAACTGAAAAAAAAGTATCATGACTAACTTTAAAAAACGAAATAATAAATTGGTGGGATGAGAAATACATTCATCTTGTATCTCAAGATTTATTAACATGCTTCAATGGATGTGTACAATATTGACAAATAGCTAAAGGGAAGAAAAAGATAAAACAAATTGAGAAAAAAAATGAAAGAAGTAATTCTCATTATTATAGGATTTATAATTTCATCTCAAGACTTGTTGCAATTATTATAAATCAATATACCCCATTAATTGTCTAACCCTTTATATTCTTCTTTTAATTATTATGAATAAATGTATATAAATGAAATATTTATAACAATTTAAGACATTTAAATATAAATGTTAAAAAAATTAATGAGAAGATTTAATTTAATTTATATTTTTTTCTATTATTTTGATTTATCTTTAATCTAAACTCGCGCGAGGTATTAATATCTAAACCTTTCAATTTAATTTTTTTATTGAGTAAAAATCAATACAATTTATTACTTTTATTTTTACGACAATAAATGTAATCAAACTATCAATATTGTGATAATATATATTTTTTGATTATTTCTTTCATTAATTTGAAAAACCTATCATTAATTCAATAAATCATTTTATTTTTTATTGATTATAATATATAAAGCTACATCTCTCTCTTTCTTTTTCTCTCTCTAATATGTGCATGACAATTTAATAAAACCAAAATTTTATTCAAAAAATAATAATAAATATTGTTTTTCATATTTGTGTTATACTAAAGTAACAATAATAAGTAACAATATGATATCACAAAAATGAAATACTTAGTAAATCTTGACATGTCATTAGTTTGGTTATCCCACATTAGTAAGAAAACGTGATGAACAAAAGAAAGTAATTCCTTTTGCCAACTCAAATCTTATGAGACGTTTTTTTGAAGAAAAAGATCTTCAAATTCTTTGAAACATTAATAGTGACATAGACATTAATGATTTGAGTTCTAATAACATTACAATAAAATTATCATCAATGTATCTCAAACTTATTAAGTTAGTGGTGTATCTCAAACTCTTTGTAACAACAAATAAATATCAAAATATACAAATTGACTACTTAAAGAAATATATTCATCGTTTCACATCGTATCTCATTAGTTATTAATCGATTTATATTATATCATAACTAGATCTAATATATTTTTGTTAGGACCCAAACAATCAAGATATCAATATATGAAAAGATTATAACAGGAATGATAATAGCCAAATGTAATATGTATTGATTGAATGTACTGTCTTACAGAATATATCTTTACAAGGTATTTTTTAAAACATTTTATCTAACAATCTAACTAACTATCTATTTATACATACAATAGAAAGACTAAAGTAACAAAGCATTCATAACAGACAAGTTCAGAATGGGTTCTGAACTCCTTCAGATCTTCTTCAGATGTATCTTCAGAACTTCTTCAGAACTTCTTCAGAACCTCTTCAGAAGTGTCTTCAGAACTTCTTCAGATCTTTTTCTCTTTAAGAACCCAGTACCTTTTGAAGCTATTATGATATCTCTATCAATCTCCCCCTTAGCTTCAAAAGTTCAGATCATACTTCCAGAAATTCAGAATTTCTCTTACATTCTTCAGAATTAGTCTTCTGTATTCAAGTAAGGATTCAGCAACTCTAATCATTTCTTTTGCAAGTATCTTGTGCTTCTCCCAATCTTCATTGCTCAGATTCTTTGGTCTTCTATTCTGTCTTTTTACCAAACGATCTCTGATTGCCATGAGAGTTCCATTGCAACATTTGTGGAGTCCTTCAAATCTCACAAACAATAGTTCCTGAAAGCATTTACAAACGAAGCCAGGAGGATGAATTACTAAAGTGCTTTTCTTCAAATTCTGAATATCCGGTAGACTCAGATTTGGTTTGCTTAAGTGTACTTGTTTCTTGTTTAGAACATAAGCAACTTGGAAATCAGTCTTTGCAGCGCATATAAATTCTCTGTATAATCCATCTCTAAGCACTGGAAAAGATTTTCTGAACTTGGTGATCGAGTCATGGAAGGGATAAAGACTTCTGTACACTCTGAGAAGATCTCTGAGATGAACATTCTGAAAATCAGCTTCAGAAAAGGTAGAAATCTCACCATTTTGTCGTTCAACAGTAAAGAATGCATATTTGTAACTCTGTCTTGTCTTTAAATCAGCATTAATCACTTTGATCACAAGACTATCTTTCCTTGCTTCATTGATTGGAATCCTTATCTTTCTGATGATATCTGAGTACCATTGTTTCCAACCAAAAGACTTTTGAATCCAGCAATCTATATAGTTGAATTTTTGTTCATATTCCATGAACATTTCTGGATGAAAATATTCAAGGAACATGGTGAAAGCACTTTCTTCTATTCTTTGCACTTGTAGTTGTTCCTCTTCAGATATTTGCTCTTCAGGAACCAACTTCTCAGAAATTTTTTCAAAAACTTCTTCCTTTTCTTTTTCTTTTTCTTTTTGACTTACTTTTGAACTTTCAAGATTCAGAGTGTACTTCTGAATTTCTTCCATGTCTTGCCTCTTTGTATGGATCTTGAAGTCATAAGCATCACTTAGTAAATAATCTGCTCCTCTTATCTTGTTTACTTTCTTGTGACCAGCTAGATAACTCTTTCTCACAAACTCTCTAAAATTTATTTTTTCTTTGATCAGATAGATCATTTCTTTTTTGATGTCAGATTCTTCAATAAAATCTGTCATGTAGTTCAGAAGCCATTTGAGGGAGGATGTAGAATACTTTGGAATATCGGATACAACAAATGTCTTAGAGATTCCTTCAACAAGATACATGAACCCAATATCTGGATTAGTGAACAATCTTTTCAGCCCAAACCTTTCGATATATACAGGTTCCAACAGATTTACTGTGTTAAGTCTGTATTCCAAAGCCAACTGAAAATCATGCTTTATGAGATTCCTTATATATATTCCCAAGATTCTTCTAATCTCTGAGACTAACACAGATTCACCTGAGTTAACACAAAAAGACAAGATTGCCAACTTATCTTGTAGTCTTAGCTTGTAAACATCAAACTGAGTGAATTCACACAAAGTACCATCTCTTCTTTCTACTCCAAATCTGAATATAGTCAAATCATTCTGAATTGATTTTGATATGCATCTGATCTTCTTTATTAAAGTTGAATCTTGAAAATTCTGAACACCATGATTCTGAATAAAGTTCTTCACTTGAACAATATGATCTTCAGACCATTCATCATTCAGAAAGTCTTCCAACTTTGCAAACTTCATACTTCTTTTGTACATGAAGCAATAAGTGTCTTCAGGAAATATCAGGCTGCTTTCTCCAGAAATAAACACATTTTCCTTTTCAAACACTTGATCCAATACAGGTTCTTCAAGTACTGGAAGATCTATTTTAGGAATGATAATACAAGGTCTGATCCTAACTTCAAATTTTCCTGAGAAAGCAATTAGAATTTCATCAACAATTTCAACTCCTTCCATATGAGCTAAATCAAATTCTAATTCAACTCTTTCATCTGGTTGTTCAAGAAAATTTCTGAAGATGGAAAATCTGTTGTCCAAAAGTCTACACTCCAGACTTCTTGCATAGTTCAGAAAGACATGCACCCAGCAGAATTGATTCAGAATATTCCATAATCTTTCAGAAGCACTTCTGAACTCTTCACTCAGAAGTTGTTGAGGTTTCCAAATTACTAAAGCTTTTATTTCTTCTGAAGTTTCTCCCATATTTACACCAATCATATCCTCTTCAAACATAATCACATCAGAAAGATCACTTGGTTCTCCAATGACATCTTCAAAAGCAAGGTATTCCCTTAGCATTTCTTCATTAGAGTCTGGAATTATATCTGTGTTATCTGAGCCCAAGTTACCTTCAGAATCAAGAGATAATTTTTCTGTTTCATACCCTTCTTCCATCATTTCTTCAGAAGAATGATCATTTGTCTCTTGTGCCTCATGTTCTGCAGATAAAATATCTTCTATAGCTTCTGAGACTTTATTTGATTCTTCACCAACATTCTGAGTATCTTCAGAGGTCTTCTCAGAATTTTGAACTTGATCATTTACATTAGTTTCTGGTTCAGATACTCTCTGTCTTTTCTCCCCCTCTTGATTATCAGGATCCTGATCATCAAGACTCCTTTTAAAAGTATCTGATTGAGATCTGCATTCTAGAGCAGATAATCTTGTGCTTAATTCTGACTGAGAACTCTGAATGGATGAAAGTTGATTGAGAATCTGAGAAATATCATCTTTAGTGGCATAAGCTTGTGGAGCAGAAGAAGAAGAAGGCTTAGAAGCTTTCAAAGAAGAAACGGAGGAAGCCACTTCAGAAAAAGCTGACAAAAATAGGAATATCTATAGTAGTTGATGCAATGTGACAAACACTTTGCTTAGGAACATCTGAAAGATGTGTGCTTGTGTGAATGGATGCCACATTAAGTGGTTCAGAAGGCTCAAAGTTGAGTGGACACTCAGAATCAATGTGTTCAAAACTATGAACGGGGGACATATATCCTTCATTTTCAACAAAAGGAACCTCCAATTGGGGTCCTAATGGATTATAAGCTGCTTGCTCCATTTGTGTTGTTGAAACACCCTTCTGTTGAGAGATGAGTGAGTGGCTGGGGGGGTTAACCAAGGTTGCCATGGGCTCACTGGCTGTTTCAATATTATCCACCAAAGAATGTGGAATAATAGTAGATGTGGGTGCCCGGCTTGTAACAGGTGGTTCACAGGTTTGTTTTTCTTTTACCTGTGTTCTCCCCTCATCAATTTTTTGTCTCACCCTTCTACCCAGTCTCTCAGTTTCATTTTTCCTCTTCACTTGATGAGGTTGTTCTCCCCCATGAACATCCTCCCCTCTCTCTCTAGTAAATCTAGACTTTCTTGCATGATCACCACTCTGGTTTGAATCAGGGGAAGGGATTACTGGTTTAGGTAATCCCATAGATTCTAAATGCTCACTCCCAATCCTAGATGATGTACTTACAAGATTAATTAAATAAGAAGGTAGTGTAAGTGCATTTGGAAATTGAAGTTTTGCATTTGGTGGTCTTAAACTATCCATAGTGAAGATAGGAACATGTACCTCATGAGCTAGAACAGAAATTTTTGAGACAGTCTTCATTGCTCCTTTGATGAGTGTTTGAAAAAATCTCTGAAATGGTATGTAGTTGAAAGTGGACTTCTTCAGAGTTGCAGATTTGAGTTCATCAAAAATGAGACTAGCATAATCATAGTGTTTGTTGAAGGCAACTCCATGAAAGATAATCCTCCCATTTGCTGAAACTTGATCTAAACTTGAGCTCTTCCCAGATAAGTAGGTATTCAGAATGGAAAATAAGCAATACCAAATTGGAGGTAAACATTTTCTTCTAAAAGAGCTCAAAGCACTAAGGTTTTCAAAGTAACCCAAGCTCATAAAATCTGAGATCATTTCTGATGAGGATGGAATTGAATCATAACAGGTTTTCCCAAGAACCTCATCTGGTTTTGGCAAATAGTGAAGGCTCCTAATATCATCTACAGATATACATACTTTGTGGCATGAACATAAGAGACAATTTCATCATCAGTTTCATCTACCTCAGCATAATGCCAGAATTGTTGAAGATAAGAAGCAGGAACAGAGAATTTCCTTGAAAGTAGAGTGCGCAGGGGATGTTTCTTCAGAATTTTAATCAACATTACTTGATCATCAATGAAGTCTTTGGATTTGAAGTTCGATACGCTATTTTTTTTTTTGATGTCAAGTAATTTCTCAGCAGGTACATAGAGTTTGGACAGATCACCACTTTCATCAGGAGTCTGGGATTCACTTTCAGCAACATTTGATTCAGAAACAACATCAATGGGTGTATTTTGTGTTTCCCCAATTTTAGCAGTTGTCGGGTTAGGGTTAGGGTTAATGATAGGGTTTGAAGGTCCGGCTTGATGAGTTGCAGTTGTGGTTGTGTCTTGAAGCATTTGATCATCATTTAGTGGGATTTCCAGTGATCCAACCATCAATTTTTGAGGCACAATCTTGAACGAACCATCACTTGATGATCCATTGTTATCATTGAAACTCGAAGAAGTAGAAATCATGGCATTTGAAGTAGACATGATGTTGGAAAAACACGGATTGGTAACAGAAAGAGGATCAATAAACAGAGAAAGATTTCTTAGAGAAAAGTTGCTAAAAATGAAGATGATGAGGAATCCATTGATTTATATGACCGGATAAGCGCTGAAGGACACGTGGCCAAAAAGTAAATGTGATTAGAGTAGTAATCATCATTTATTAGAAGAAATGAACCGTTTAATGGTCGTGTTTAAGAGAGATCCAATGAAATTAAAACACGTGGCACACGCTTAAGTGAAAAAATCAACGGGAAGTTTAGTTCTGAGAACAAGTTCAAAAACTTCAGAATTAGTTCAGAACTTCTGAGAAAAAGTTCAGAAGTCTGAAAGAAAGAATTCAGAAGAAACGCGGAATTGTTAAGTGGAGTTCAGAACTAAACTTGGATCATCTTAGAAGACCAAAAAGCATTTAAAAATATAAACTTCTGAGAAATATAAAACATTTTGAGAATTCAGAAGTAGATTTGAACAAATAGAAAACCGATTTTATCTAAGGAAGCTTGTTCATACTTGTTAGATATAAAGTGCAAGACTTTATTTCACCAATGCAGAGTTGTTATGTAGGAAAGAGTTGTAGAGAAATTTGAAATTAATACCACTCCCCCTTGAATCACTAGCAATTATGATTCTCCCCTTTAATTATTGCAACTTTATCAAAGAATCAATCAAATATTAGTGAAATGAGAAAAAAAAATGAAAAGTATTAAAATGCAATCACCCTAGATACAGAAGAGATATACTTCTGAGTTTGAAAAGAAGCAAAGATCTGAATGTTGAACTTCAGAATATGCAAAGTAATTCTGAAGAGCAAAGTATTTCAGAATTTGATATAAAAAACCCCAGAATGTAACTTCTAGAGTATAGGTGATGTATAATACTTACATAGACATGTTCATCATGCCCAATTTACTTACCAAGAAGTTAAATTGTTTTTCATCAAGTGCTTTGGTAAATAAATCAGCTAACTGATAATCTGTCTGAACAAAAAACATTTCAATATTACCTTTTTCCACATGATCTTTGATAAAATGATATCTTACATCAATGTGCTTGGTTTTTGAATGCTGAACAGGATTGGCAGTGATGGCTATGGCACTCTTTGAATCACAATACAAAGGAATCTTTTTGAAAGTGTAACCATAGTCTTTTAGTTGAATTTGCATCCAGATCACTTGTGAGCAACATATTGTAGCTGCTACATACCCAGCTTCTGCTGTAGAAGTAGAAACACAATTTTGTTTCTTTGAAGACCAGTTGACTAGTCTATCACCCAGAAACTGACATGATCCAGAAGTGCTTTTCCTGTCTAATTTGCAACCACCATGATCTCAGATCCGTAAATGCTGTTAGTTCAAAACTAGAATTCTTAGAATACCAAAGTCCCAATGAAGGAGAACCTTTTAGGTATCTGAGTATTCTTTTTGCAGCTAGAAGGTGTGATTCCTTAGGATTAGCTTGATATCTGGCACAAATACATGTAGCAAACATTATATCTGGTCTACTAGCAGTTAAGTAAAGCAAAGATCCAATTATGCCTCTGTACTTTTTCTGATCAACAGATTTTCCATTTAGATCAGGTTCTAATTTAGTGGCAGTGGCCATTGGAGTTTGAATACTTGAACAATCAGTCATGTCAAACTTTTTAAGTAAGTCAGAGACATACTTAGATTGATTAATGAATATGCCAGTGGGAAGTTGTTTAACTTGAAGACCAAGGAAAAATGTCAACTCTCCCATCATACTCATTTCAAATTCTGTTTGCATGATTTTCTCAAAATTTCTACAAAATTTTGGATTAGTAGAAGCAAATATAATATCATCTACATAGATTTGTATCAAAATCATATCATCACCCTCCTTTTTCAGAAATAAAGTTGTATTAACAGTACCTCTTTTGAATTTAGAATTCAGAAGAAAAGTTGTAAGAGTATCATACCATGCTCTTGGTGCTTGTTTAAGTCCATATAAGGCTTTGTTTAATATGTAAACATGATCTGGGAATTCTTTGCTTACAAAGCCTTCTGGTTGTTCAACATACACTTCTTCATGTAAAATACCATTCAGAAATGCACATTTCACATCCATTTGAAATACCTTCATTTTTTTATGAGCAGCATAGGAAAGAAAAATTCTAATGGCCTCTAATCTGGCAACAGGAGCAAAGGTTTCATCATAATCAATTCCTTCTTGTTGACAATACCCCTTAGCTACAAGTCTTGCCTTGTTTCTCACAACAATTCCATTTTCATCCTTTTTATTTCTGAACACCCATTTTGTGCCAATAACAGATTTACCTTTTGGCTTTGGTATCAATCTCCAGACTTTGTTTCTTTCAAATTGATTTAACTCATCCTGCATGGCTAAAATCCAGTCTGGATCTTGAAGTGCTTCATATGGCTTTTTCGGTTCCATGCTACTTAAGAAATTTACATACAGACATTCATTTGATGTTGCAGATCTTGTTTGAACACCTTTTGATGCATCTCCAATTATTTGATGAACTGGATGACTAGATGTCCATTTGTTCACATTTGGCAATGGTTGAACAGATGAAACATTATTCAGAGAATCATAATCATCAATAATTGCTTGAGTTTCAGTATCATGATTGATAGCTGAATGTAAATCTGAAGACTCCCCCTCAAATGGAAAAATCTGAATTGGTTCAGAACTATGGGGTTCATGGTCAGAAATATTTTAGACCAGTTCAGAAACAACTTGAATTGGTTCAGAAGTTGCATTTTCAGAAGTCGGAAGTTCTGAATTTGAGGTAGAGAGTTGTGGTGCTGATGTATTTGAAATTTGTATTTCTGAAATGTCTTGATCGTTTGTATTTCTGAGAAGAGAAGGATTTTGATAATCTGCAGAAACATTTACAGAAATATCAAATAAGTCTTGACATAAATTGTCTAAATTGGATTTAAGTAAAGTTTGAGATGCAGAAGTAGAGTTTGTCTGATTATGTTCTGAGTCCAAACTTTCAGAAGTTGGTTTATGTGCGAGTTCTGAACTGTTTTGTTCAGAAGTCATTGTTGGCTCATGAAATCTGACATTTGTAGTCTCAATGATTCTTTGAGTTCCTTTAATGAGTACTCTATAAGCTTTGGATCTTTGAGAATAGCCAACAAAGATACCAGCTACACCTTTTGGTGCAAATTTGTCAAGATGTGGAGTATCATTCTTTAGAAAACACCTGCAACCAAAGATTTTAAAATAATCAATAGAGGGTTTTCTTTGTTTTAACAATTCATAAGGAGTTCTAAGAAATTTTCTGTTTAGAATGGTCTCTGTTCTGAGTAAAACATGCAGTAGCAATTGCTTCTGCCCAAAGAGAGAGAGGAAGTTCTGAATATGCAAGCATGGTTCTTGCAGCCTCTACCAAAGTTCTATTCTTTCTTTCAACTACCCCATTTTGTTGAGGAGTTCTTGCAGCGGAAAAATTATGTGAAATACCAACAGATTCCAAAAAATTCTGAAGTGTAGAATTAGTAAATTCTGTTCCATTGTCACTTCTGATCTTTTGAATTGGGAGTTGAAGAAGAACTTGAATTTTCTTCAGAAAGGATATCAGTCTTTCAGAAGTATCAGATTTGAGTCTCAGAAATTCAATCCATGTATATCGTGTATATTCATCTACTATAACAAGAATGTATTCCTTCCCCCCATGCTTTGAGTTTTCATTGGGCCATACAAACCCATATGTAGCATTTCAAGTGGAGCTTTGCATTAAGATAGCATTTTCAGAGGATGAGAACTTCTTTTGATCTTCCCTAGTTCACATGCAGAACAAAGAGAGTTCTTTTCAAATCTGATCTTTGGTAGTCCTCTTACAGATTGATGTTTGCCTAGTTCAGAAATGGCTTTGAAGTTCAGATGTGACATTCTTCTGTGCCAAAGCCAACTATCATATTTCATTGATGTAGACATATAACATACACCTTGTAGTTGACCAGTTGTAGTGAATGTTGCTGTGTAGATATCTCTATCTCTATAAGCAGTCAATTCATTTTTGTTTGTTGTACTCAGAACATGACAATAATCTATGTCAAAATTAACCTTCCAGTATTTGTCACAGAATTGACTAATACTGAAAAGATTATGTCTTAGCCCCTCAACATAGAAAACTTTCATTACTTTCACATCTCCTTTAATGAAAGTGCCATATCCTCTTACATATCCCTTTGCATTGTTTCCAAAACTAACTGTTCCTCCATATCTTTCATGATAATCAGTTAGTAGTTCTTTGAAAGGTGTCATGTGTCTTGAACATCCGTAATCTAAGACCCACACATGACATATCCGCAAAAGAGATTATTGAGTTTTAGGTACCCATTTCAGAATGGGTCCTTTGTGATTAGTAATAAAATTTGAAGTTGTGAACTTTTTCTTCAGATGTTTCAACTCAGAAGTTTGTTCAGAACTTTGAGATTTATCTTTATTTCTATTTCTTTGTTTAATTGAATTTGTCAATGTAGCCAAACATTTCTAAAAAGATTTCATCAAATTTCTCTTGTTTGTTTTGGAGTTAAGAAGAAAATTATGATGACCACAATTAATACAGTGAATATGATTCTTTAATGTATTTACAACAGTATTAGACATATAAGAATCAATAACATTTGATTTTTCAACAAAAATTCTTTTATTCACTTTCTTTGTTTTAGGTACATCATTCTTCTGTAAAAATGAAAAATTCTCTAATTTGTCAATCTTTGACAGTCTTTCATCTTTCTTTCTCCATACTAAAGTGGATAGCTCTGTAAAAGATAAGAAATTAGGATTAGTATAAGAAATTCTTTTGTTCACTTTAGGTTTATCTTCAGATTTTGTGTTAATTTTCTGAACTTCAGAGAGAGAATTTGAGGATTGTCCTTGTTCAAAAATTTTAACTCTGGTGTGAAAGTCAGAAGATGTTACTGAACATGGTGTTGAATTTGATGATATGTTTGTATTAGTAGGAGAAAAATCTGAATTCTGATATTCTGGTTTTAAAAACACATGATCAAACAATTCTGAAGGTATCTTTGAAACTTCAGATTTTAATTTTTCTCCTTCAATCATACATGATTGAGATTTATAAACCAAATAGCCATTTTTGTCAATGACTTGCACCATTTGATCATCATCATCTTCTGAATCAAAAGCATTTATTAGATCTGAAAATTTATTATGAGTCATACTTGTTGCAGAAATATTTGAATTTTTTGTTGTTGTAGACTCATTATCAGAATTATCAAAAAATATTTTGGGATTCTCATCAATATCTTCTAAAGATTCAATATCTGAAAATTCATCATATTTTTCTTCATGTTCTGATTTATTATCAGAAGTATCTTTTGAAATGTTTTCACAATTGGATTCAGAAGTTATTACAGAAGTAACTTCAGAAACAATTTCAGACTTAACAATTACTTCTGATTTTTCTTCAGAAATAATATTTGATTCAGAAGATTTACAAATATTTGAAATTATATTCATTTCTTCTGTGTCAGAGATAATTTCTGGTTCACCAGTTTTAAGAGGTGTTTCTTCTGAAAACAAAGTCTCTGATTTTATAAAAGGAATTCTTTCAGGCAAAGAATAATTTACAGGTTTGGAAATAATGCCAGTATTTGATTCATTGAAAATTTTCATTTTAGAATAATTATACAAGTTTGCAGGTGCCTTTTTTAAAATTTGACTGTCATTATATCCTAAGCCTGCTTTTATATTGTAAAATTTTAAGTTCTGAGCCTGACTAGTTAAAATATTCAGAGTTTGTTCAGTTTGTCCTCTTTTAAAATTTAAATCTTCCAATTCCTTAATCTTTTTATAAAGATCAAGTCTCTCTTGATTCAGAAAATTCATTTTAACATTTAGAATTTCCTTTTCAGATTTTTCATTTATAACTTCTTTTTGTAAACTATCCATTTTTTCTTTTAAAACAAGTTTTTCTTCAGAAACTTTTTCAAGAATCTGTTCAGCTGCTTGACAATTTTCTTTATATATTTGACTTTCAGCTCTGAATTGATCGACCAAAATTCTTTCACCTTTAATTCTGTTTCTGAGTGTTTCAAATTCAGAATTCATATTTTGAAATTGATTTGTCATTTCTGAATCTTTAGTATTAATTTCAGAATTTTGTTCAGAATTTTGTTCAGAAGATGAAGAAAATACCTCAGTGTCTTGTTTTTCCTTTTCTGGATCCATTTGACACATGTAGCAATTTGTTGCATAGTGAGCAACTTCTTCATCATCATCTCCATCACTCCAGTTTAACCAGTCTTCTTCATACTTGGTCACTAGAGCAGGATTAAACTCCTTTTTCTTTCCTAATAGATGCTTCTTCTCATAATAACCTGAATTCTTGACTTTTGGCATCTTGCATTGTCTAGCATAATGTCCAGGCTTTCCACAGTTGAAGCATCTTGCTGGTTCAGATGTTTCAGATTGACTGTACCTCTTGACCCTTCTTAGGTCCAACTTCGTATCTAGGTTTATTCGATATTTTTGACTGTATCTTTGTTTGAATTGCCTTGTCATGAAAGCAATATTATCAGAAATCCTTTTAAGCTCTTCATCTGATTCATCCCCATCACACACTGTTATCTCTGGGATCTCACAAACTTTCTTGGTAGCAATGGTCAAAGAATTATTGTAGTTTTTGCTCAGAAGGGCAACTGTTTCTTGTGTCTTCTTTTGTTCATATTGTCTAACTTTGATCTTTTCCTCTTGTTGGAACAAGATGCCATAGACATCATGAATTGTCTTTCTAGACAAGTTCTTAGTTACCATATTATCTGAAAAACTTGACCATTCATTTCCCAGATTGTTCAGAAATTTGTTGTTTATCTCAGAATTTGATTTCTGAACACCATTTCTTCTTAGATCATTCAGAATGTTATTGAATCTATGATATGTATCAGTGATAGATTCATCTTCTTTGTATCTGAAATTTTCATATGTTCCTACACAGATATTTAATCTCTGTGCTTGAGCCTTTGTACTTCCTTGCATCAGAGCTTCTACTTCATCCCACATGGCTTTTGCTGAAGTTAAACTATCAACCCTATTGAATATCTCATTGGGAATTGCCATAGTGAGTAAAGTTAATGCTCTTCTATCAACTTTCATTTGAGCCTTTTCAGCTGGATTATTCATTCCAGGACTCTTCTTGATTCTTGATGCAGAGATTTCAGGGGTGGATTCAGTTCTGGGAACTGCTGGAATCTCAACAAATACCTCTAGTGGGCCATTTGTGATAGATTGCAATAAGGCTTCATCTATGTTATCCAAGAATTGAATCATTCTAATTCTCCATTGATGATATTCCCCCAAGAAGAGAGTTGGTGGTTTCGTTTCAGATCCGATTGAGACTATTTCTTTAGACATCTTTGATTGTTAGAAGATCGAGAATTCACCTGTGTTGAATTTGAATTTTGTAGATCAAGAACACCAAGAACTGTCAGATCTGACAAGTTCTTTCACAAGTCTTCTTCAAGAACAGATGAATTGGCTCTGATACCAATTGTTAGGACCCAAACAATCAATATATCAATATATGAAAAGATTATAACAGGAATGATAATAGCCAAATGTAATATGTATTGATTGAATGTACTGTCTTACAGAATATATCTTTACAAGGTATTTTTTAAAACATTTTATCTAACAATCTAACTAACTATCTATTTATACATACAATAGAAAGACTAAAGTAACAAAGCATTCATAACAGACAAGTTCAGAATGGGTTCTAAACTCCTTCAGATCTTCTTCAGATGTATCTTCAGAACTTTTTCAGAACCTCTTCAGAAGTGTCTTCAGAACTTCTTCAGATCTTTTTCTCTTTAAGAACCCAGTACCTTTTGAAACTATTATGATATATCTATCAATTTTCTTAAAAATTGTATCACTACCGCGCAACGCGCGATGGTCACACTAGTTAAGCATAAATTCATGTCATGAATTAAATTTAGGAATTCCTTGGTTCCTTCCCGGCCTGGCGTGAACCAAAAATGGCGACGGCATGGAATCAGATTCAATGATTATTTCAATTTCTTTAAATTTTAGCGGATTTTATGAATCAAACACATTTAAAACCTTTAATAGATATAGTTATTTTATAATTTATTACATAACATATAAATATTAGATTTAGACTTCCACAGTTTGAACATAACCTAATAAGTCAATTTAATACCATAACCATTTACAGCCTCTATGTAATTTTAATTAATCATTTAGTTTAATGGTAAAAAATATTAGTTTATATTATAATGTATGATGAAATTCCACAAATGCCCCTTATTATAAGGTTTAAAACCATAAAATTATGTCGTGTACACCACAACAAAAGGTTGACATATTTATTTAATTCTTTGAACAAGATTTCTTATACATAAAATCACTGCATTTCCATGTCGATATCCTTAGCGTCTTCTAATTCCTCTTGAGGTTCCATTTCCTTGCTCTTTCCCCACAGCACGCCGTAGAGTCCAATCACAATCAGCACTGATCCTAACACCCTACAATCAAATATAATAATCATAAAACAATCAATTTATTTAACCGTTAACTAATAAGGTAGTAGATCCAAAGTCAAAAGTCTACAACTCTTTTGTAATCTACTTTGATTTATCCTAAAAGATATATCTTCATTAGATGGTAATGGTGTTTTTCAACATATATGTATATACATATATATATAAAACTTACGTTCCAAGGTATAACTTCTCGCGCAGAAGAGCCCAGCTGAGTGCTGCAACGATAACCAACAACAACGGGCTAAACACTGAAACAAATAGCGGTCCTTTTCTTTCAATACACCATGACATCATGCAAACGCCCATAGCTGAACATACAACCCCCTGCAAAAGTTGGGTAATTTATGAATTTGTTTTCTAATTGTAAAAATTGTGGGCTAGCACAACTCGTTTTGTTTTTTTTTTCCATTAATCATCGGTTTAAGTCCCCCCAGGTTCAATAGAGGTTTTCATGATTCTAAGGAGTCGTTTTTCAAATGTTTATTTGGTAAGCATACCAAATTCACTTACCTTACGTGTGAGAATGGCACGTACGTACCCCGAATCTTACCCGTTAAGAGACATGTAAATAACCGAGAATCTTACCCGTTTATTGAGGTGTAACTCTCACTTACTTAGCGCTTACCCGTTAAAAGACGCTTATCAATAATCTTACTATGCCATTTTGATGGTCGGGGATCTTACACGGTAAGATAAGTGATTGTGGTAACTCTTATACTTACCCCATAAGTTCTTACCCGGTTAACATTAAGTTAGTATATACACCACCCTTTGATTTCAGGACCCATCGAATTTTTTGAGGTTCTCGATCACCCACGATCAGAGGCGGAACACAATAGAGGCCTAGGGGGGCCATGGCCCCTGTGTTTTATCCCTTAAATACTAGATATTAGAAATATTATTAATGAATTGCACTTAGCTCAGGTAGTTATGTGTATATGGCCCTGTATATGTGGTCATAGTTTCTATTCTCCTATCACACAGTTTTTTATAATGAACTGAGCTTATCAATGAAGATGTTTTGTTGGGTTCGGGCCCTTAATTAGAAGGCTTGTGTTCCGCCCTTCCCCACGATTATAAAATAAATATGTGAATTATAGAATATGAAAATGCACTATATATATACCGCATAAACGCTTGAGAAGGCCCTGATGGGTGGAAACAACGACCATTCATGTAAGCGTGGCTCCATGATAAAACCAAATGCCAAGCATTCAACAGTACCCATGGACAACATCAAGGCTGAGCTAGAATAGGGAGCCGGATAGTTGTTGCACATTTTTGCCTGAAAATAAATTTTGGTTACTTCCTTTAGCAGATTTGTCTCTAAGGCATCTTTAATAAATTCTCAGAATGGATAAAACTTTGATTATAAAGTTTAGGATAATTTTTTTGTTAAAACAGATTGTACAAAATTAGAATAAGTAAGAGAAAAATAATAAAATTCGGCAAAGTTGAAGAACGTCTTAAACATGATACTTCTTAGAAGTGATAAATGATTTACTATATCCCAACCACTAAGAGGTCTAATGGAATTAAATGTTTAAATAAATTACGTTTTTCATACATGTGGTTTGTTAAAAATTGTTGATTTTGTCCTTGTGGTTTTGACATTTCAATTTTTATCCTATGATTTGCAATTCATTTCTATTCCGTCCCTGACCCCAAAACACTATACTTAAGTATGAATGACTAAAGTATAAATGAATTGTAAACCGCAGAGATGAAAAAAACAATAAGTTTTAAATCATAAGGACAAAAAAGTAACGAATTATAAACCATAGAAATGATATTTGTAATTTCAAAACCATAAAGACGAATATAGAAATTTGAACAAACCACATGGATTGAAAATGTGATTTAATTACTATAAATATTTAGAAGAAAAATTAATATGTTATTAAATGCAACCATTATTTTATAAATATAATAATTAAAGTTATAATCTTTAAAGTAGAGAAGCTACTAAAGTTGAAAGTAAACATTTTCTAAAGATCTTGATTTTTGAGTCTTTATTTTAAACAAGATTTTAGAAAAATTGTTGAAGATATGCTAAAAAAAAATGGAATGAATGATTTCGGACGTGGCTTACTTGTATAATGAACCAAATGGCCCACGTTAAAGCACTGAGGATGACTAGAAACGGTCCGAGAAGGTTTGAATTGCCTTGACCATTTTGGTTCGTATCTTTAGCCATTTCTGCAAGGGTTAAGTGAATGCTCGATTCACCAATGGGTACTATCGGTCCATGGTACATGGACAATAGCATGGCACCCCCTACCCCAACAAATGTTCCAAACAACTTTGCTTGTCCAGCCAATGTCTTCAGTTTTGCACTTTCTTGCCTATCAAAAGAGAACAAAAACCAATAACATGGTATCAAAGCTAATACCTCTATGACTCTTGGAAGTCGACACCTACTCGAGAACAATTTATACTCGTCTAGCTCCCTCTCAACACTGTGAGACATTTTGTGGCCATACGTGCAGCCTCAAGCCTCCATTATTGGAACTTATATATTGGGTTTGGAGCATTTCACTTCTATATGTATTAGAGCATGTCCAATAGCTATGCTAAAATGAAGAAAAATGAGATTTTGACAAATTTTTTTGCACCAACAGTTATATTATCTTGTATGCTAAAATAGACAATAGAAGTGAGAGAAGGTAGAAATCTCCAAATTTGGAGATTTCTCTATAACTCCATATTTAAAAAAGACGAATAATATTCAAATCATTTTCACAAATAGGAGACATTGGAATTAAGTGTTTAGAAAAGAGAAATAGTATTATAATAAATGTATTTAACACTTTAATAGTATAATTGATGGTAAAATTGTTAAAATAGAGTAGCTCTTAAATTAGATGTAATTTCTTTTTAAAAAATTTAACTTTTTATACTCTATTTCAGAAATAGTTATAGCATAGCCGTTGTTAATAACTTTTTTGGAGTGTCTTAATAGGGTCCACACAGTGTCATGGGTATTTTTGGTAAAAAATCGCATATCCATCTTTAGAACACATTTATATAAAATTAGTTTGGACGATGTTATTACTTGAAAATGACGGCAAGGATGAAAGTGAGAGCTGGAAGTAGATTCGATAATGCACACGCAATGGTTGGGGTCGAGTATTTTAATCCGACAAAGTAGGTTATTTGGTTCAGCGTCAACCTGATAATGATATAACCAATAAAAAAGAGTGAGTGTAAATCCGAAAGAGCATTTCTGAAAGCTTAATTATGTGCAAAATATATTGATGGTAATTAATTAATTCACCCGAAAATGGAGCAGAAGAAAATTTGGATGAAAATGAACAGCGTCATTGGAGGCCTTTTCCCCCTGCAAAAAATCATTAATTAATCAATATAATAGAACATATAAAACTCGTTATCCTAGCTGAATTAGTTCATATATATTCTGCATGGCCACCTTTACTTATTTTAACAATTTTCTGTTATTGTCTTTCAAATTTGCTTCCTTATCTATGAGATCACTTCATATTAGCTTCTAGTTTTAGGGCCATTTATCCAAAAGTGAACACTCTATTTTTTTCAGTAAGATTGTAGTATTTCAAAATGGTATCATATAAAACAATTTACTCGACTTTCATTTATCGGCCAAGAGTTGTCCACCTCACTTGGAGGGTAAAACACTCCAGCCTTGTCAAGTTGTCATCTCTCTTACCCGGTAAAATTCTCAACATTTTCCAAAGACTCCATAGTTAAACACTTTATCATACATACACAACACTACAACGAAATCGGGTTTAAAAAAGGCCAAAAATGTGTACGTGTTCTAATGTACTATTTTCATGAATTTACTTTATAGTACCAAACACTTGTGTATTCTATTTAAAATGCTATAATAAGTTTATAAGACGTTTTTAAAATTTTTTAAAATAACACATCTTAATAATATTTTTTATGACACTATATGGTAACATACACCTGTAATAAGTAAATATGATATTTTAGAAAAAATTGAAGTAAAGCATCTTAATAATATTTTTTATGTCAATATTTGAAAACATGTCAAATAAAAATATGTGTTTATACCGAGAAGAACCATTCTATAAAAAAATTAATATAACACTTTTTAATGGAAACATTTTAAGACAATGGAAAACATCATATATATATATATATATATATATATATATATATATATATATATATAAAAGAACACTTTGTGGACCACAAATGATGTGGGTCCCATATAACATTAAATAATATCCGATTAAATGGTGGGGCCCATTGAATCAAATATGATTTAATATTATGTGGGACCCACATCATATATGGTCCACACAGTGTTCCTTTGTTTTTCTTTAAATTTACAAAGTTCTCATTTGAACCTCTCCCTATATACTTATTCTAAAACTTTTACATAAGTTTCTTTGTTTGGTTTACAAAAATTGAAGTCTAGGAAATCAATCTATTAATTAGACCATTTTGAATTTTTAGCATCCTATAAACTCAATTTTGTTTTAGTGTAAATGGGCAAGGAATACAGAGTAAATTGTTTTAGTGTAAATGGGCAAGGAATACAGAGAATGTAGTATAGTTTGTACATACCTTTCTATGAAGTAAGCTAGTGGTGAGAGCGTTACAGAAGCAAAGAGTTGGCGATATGCAACATGAATGAAAGGATTCATGCCAGAATCTAAGGCCAACTTGGAGAAGATATTCATACCTGCAAACTGAATCTGCACAATCACCATGATCAACAATGGCAATATCTCCTGCACCATTTTTGTGTATTCTCCCTGTTCTTTTCTCTTTAAACTCTACTATCTTCACAAAAGAGATAGATAGAGAGATAGAGAGAGAGAGAGAGAAGAGAGAGATGTAGAATTGTTAAGTTGAAGAAATGATGAGGTATTGATGTGCTTATAATGGGAGGTTACTTATAGCAATGGGGAAGCATTCAAAATGCATGCATTTGATGAGATACATACGAAAGCCTCTTTTAACTTTCTGGAAGCCTGAATATTTTGTAGTCATAAAGCAATCATCAAATGATGTTTGAAAGCCATGTTTTTGGCTTTTGCAATTTAGACAAAACTTGTGGCAACAAAACTCGCATGCCATCACGACAAATCTCCTTCTAGAGTTTGTAAGTTAAAGGCTTTATGTGCGGGTGAAAGGCTGGATTATAGCTCTGAAACCACCTGACTACTGTAAAGATTCTATAGATGTATTATTTCTCATCATAGTGCAATAATTACCTTACTTTTAATTAGTCACTCATTTTTCACATGAGTTTATGCCATTACCTTCCAAATATCTCAAAATAAGTAACACACAAAACTTTGAAAATACTTTCTACTTTGAGCAATTAAATTATTGAACCTTTTTGGAACAAATACATTGATGAGCTTTTTGAAACCTACTAAATCATCTTTGTGAGTTGTAAAACCGGTTAATATGATAAAATCATGGAAAACAAATACATCACATCAAAAATCCTTGTGACATACTTTCGTATTTTAAGTAATAAAGTCCATAAACTTTTTATGAACAAATAAATCTTTATTTATATAAAACGAATATTTCAACACGTCAAAAAGAAAGTACAATGAATTAAGCACAAGGGTTATGGCATAATGGTTGAGGCCCTGGAAGATATGGTGGATTATCCATATGCTATGGTTCAATTCTAGCCATACACAACAACAGTGGTCACTTAATTTATCATGGATGATTTTTTACAGTCACATTTGTCGGGATTAATCCAATTATAACCTGAAACACTCTTTCATAGAAAAATCAATATGAATAAATAAAACAAGAAAAGTTATTGTCTAAATTAGTTATTCCAAATGCATACAAAAGTCGTGGCAAAAACAACAATAGAGGTATACCAAATTTGTGCAGGCCCCTTTACTTTTTAAGTTAATCAGGATCTCTCTTTACAATAATATATATATATATAGAGGAAGAGGTTTAAATGAAAGTTTGTAAATTTAAAGAAACAAAAAGACTCATTTGGGACTATATTTGATGTGGGTCCCACCAGTAACAAATCTTATCTGATTTAATAGGCCCATCATTGAAAATCAGATATGATTTTTTATTGGTGGGACCCACATCATATATGGTCCCAAATGAGTCTCCTTGTTGCTTTAAATTGGAGGTATTCTCATTTAAACCCTCCCATATACATATATATATATATATAGGGGAAGGATCATACAAGAACGCCCTATTTAAAGGAACAAAAGAACACCTTGTGGACCACATATAATGTGGGTCCAACACATAAAAAAATCATATCTGATTCAATGGGGTCCACCATTGAATCACATATGATTTTTTAATGTGTGGGACCCACATCATATGTGGTCCACAAGGTTTCCTTTGTTCTTTTAAATTTACAAAGTTATTATTTGAACCTCTCCCTATATATATATATACATATATAGGGTTAGGTTCAAATGTGAACTCAATTTTGGTTGTGAACGTGAGGACGAATCTCAGCCACACATCTTCGGTTATGGTGGACGCGATCACGAAGGATTGACGCGATTCATGGGAGGGTGGAGATTATTAAAGGAGGGGAACCAGGTCAAAGCCGTCTTTATTGACCGGATAAGTGGCTGAGATTCGTCCTCACGTTCACAACCAAAAATGAGTTTACATTTGAACTTTCCTCTCTCCCTATATATATATATATATACCCTTTACTTTTTAAGTTATTTAGGATCTCTTTTTACAATAAAAAAGACTTTAAAACTGATTCACTTATACATGTGTATATATATATATATAAAAGGTTTAAACGAGAATGTTAATTTTTTATAAAAATACAAGGAATTTTTTTCATGTTCAAAATCATAAATAATTTAGTGTAAATTATATATGATTTTATAAATGGAAAAAAGTTCTCGTATGCGTAAAAAATTAACATTATCTCTCTCTCTCTCTAATTAAAGAGGTGATCAATCATTTAAAATTAAAGAGTTTATTGTTTCTTTTGAAAAAATAGTTTATTTTAAAATAATTTACTAAAATAGCTGGTTGTCAATAACTTCTTTTAGGCCAAATATTGTATTTAATAATCACACAAAGTTAAGGAATTTTTTTTTTTTCAAAAACCTATTCACTTAAATAAAAATATATTCACTTAATAATCACAAATTTTGTTCTGTTTTTTTCTAGATTTTTCCCTAAATAAAAATAACTCCATTTAGAAATATACATTGAATTTTAGATTGTCCAAAAAAATTATAATGTTCATTACAACAAATGTATCATATTGAAATACTTATAGTTGTCTAAGTACAATACTTTTCATAGGACCAATAAAAATGTGTGATATACACATGCATTATGATATATTATTTAGACAACTTAAGTTGAAAAACCTAAACAAGTGTTACGTCTAAATGATAAGTTGTTTGACACTAAATTGGACAACCTAAAACTGAAAAACAAAATTCAATTAATCTATTAGCATTTTATATAGAACTTTTTAGTAGATATCAAATAGAAGTATCCAGTAAACTACAATTTTGGTCCCTATGGTTTGAATGCAACTGTGAAAGTTGTCTCTAGACTTTAATAAATCTAATTATCATCCCTACTGTTTACTTTTTTCCTTAAAAATGGTCCCTCAACTTAACTATGTTATTTTTATTTTCTGTTATGTTAGGGTATTTTCGTCTTTTAATTACTTCCACAAGGGCAAGTTACAATTTTGTTTAAACCAAAATAACCAAATTGTAACTTACTCTAACTTATGTTGATATTATATTTATAGAGTTGAGATAATGTGAAAACAAGTTGTTTATAAGCTGATTATATGATGTTTTGGATTAAACATTAAATTTGAATGTACAAGGGTATTTTTGACAATCTAATTTTCCTTTTTTAACAAATAATAGAAAACAATCGCTTCTTCCTTCTTCTTCCATGATCAAACTCTGCCCTCTTCCTCTAATCAACGTCGCCTTCTTCCTCTAAAAAAATCATCGTCTTCTTCCCCTAATAATTCGTTATTGCCTTTGGTGATTGAATGTTTGTATTGGTGCAATCTTTCTTCTTTGATTGAACATCTATTATATATATAGGGGCTAAATAAAAAACACAAAAAAATTACAAACTCGTGAAAATTGATATAAAATAATTTTTTTCATAATTTTTTTCTCATCAAATACTAGGATTTAAGATATTAATTATTTAATATATATTTGTTTTATAATGTGAATCTTTTATATATATTTTTCCCCATATGATAATTTTTTATACAAACTTTTCGTTTCACTAGGTGATCAGAAAAAAATTCACATGTAAATTTTTCATAACGTGAACACAAAAATATGAGAAACAATGTCGTAAATTATAGGTTTTGATTAAAAAAAAGTACTTTTGAATCGGTTTTTACGAGTTTGTGTTATATTTGTGGTTTTTATTTCATTATCGTCCGATATACATACATACATACATACATACATACATACATACACACATACATACAGGGAATGGATCATACAAGAACACCCTTTATTTAAAGGAACAAATGAACACTTTGTGGACCACATATGATGTGGATCCCAAACATTAAAAAATCATATTTGTTTTTAATGTGTGGGACCCACATAATATGCGGTCCACAAAGTGTTTCTATGTTACTTTAAATAGAGGGTGTTCTTGTGCGCGTGTGTGTGTATATATATATATATATAGGGATGGATCATATAACAACACCCTTTATTTAAAGGAACACTTGGTGGATCGCATATGATGTGGGTCCCACACATTAAAAAATCATTTCTAATTCAACGGGCCCACCATTGAATCAGATATGATTTTTTGATGTGTGGGACCCACATTATATGTGGTCCACAAGGTGTTCTTTTGTTTCTTTAAATTTACAAAGTTCTTATTTGAACCTCCCTCTATATATGTATGTATATATATATACTAGTTGTGTACCCACGCGATGCAGCGCGGGTGAATCACATAAGCAATAACTTAGCCCTCAATCATGGTTCTCCGTCCATTCCAATTTTATTTCAATCTGCATGGTTTATTTGCAAGTCAAGTAATAAATGAAATTGAAGGTTAATACAGTGTATTAGCAAGATATCTTGCAAAAATAAATGCATTAGTATTTATTTTCCAAACCCATAACTAATGCACATCCGTATATTTACCCGGTAAGCACTTACCGATAAGAGTCGTCATTCTTACTTACCGGGTAAAACTCTTCATCCTTGTCAGCACTCTTACTGGGTAAGATTCTCGGCCCTTGTTATGTTCATCTAGTAAGGTAAATGATTCGATAAAATACTTACAACGTAAACATTTTTTAAACATTCCCTTGGTAAACATTTTATAAACGTCCCTTTAGTCTACCCAGCTAACCCTTGCCAAAGCCACTTAGGTCGACAGAACCAACAAACTGAACTAAGATAACTTAACTAAATAGACTAAAATACCTTCAACACACTGTCTTCAGCAATCAACAATTCAATTCATAGTGTTGTTGCACTTCATAAAAGTTTGATTGCATGTATACGTAGATACAGAGTCTTCAACGAACAACAATGCACTCAAGTCCATATTTAGGGAAAAATAAACAAATAAAGTAAGATCTAGTGCAAGGAGAAAAGAAGACACCACAGTTAACAACCATCACTACTATAAAATTGAGTATTTTTAACGGAATGTTTTCAACGGAAAATGTCGGTGAAAATTTTCTACAAATTTTAGAGTGATTATTGACAGAACATATATTTCTATTAATTTTCAATGAATTTCAGTTGAAAATCTCTCACAAACATGCATTTTCAACCAAATTTTTTTCAACAGAATGTCTCGTCAAAAAAAATTGGTTGAAAATATGGTTTGTGAGAGATTTTCAACGGAAATTCGTTCAAAATTCGTAGAAAATTTTTGTTCTGTCAATAATCCCTCTAAAATTTGTAGAAAATTTTCAAAGACATTTTTCGTTGGAAATACTCAATTTTCTAGTAGTGCATAAAATTAAAACATGCCTTGGGAGTTGGGAGTTGGTTAATTCGGAACCTCTTAGAATTAAGACCTCATTGTCGGAGATTCTTCATTTCTAATGTGGGTAACGGGGTATCCACGTATGCATGGGAAGATACTTGGAGTGAATATGGCCCTCTTATCCACATGATTTCGTACCGATTCATTAATGGCCATGAGTTCCACAATAACTCTACGGTTTATGATCTTATGCAACAATTTGGTGATGCTTGGCCGGTTAGTTGGATTCAAAGGTTCCCTTAACTGCAGAATATCACGATTCCATCCCCCAATGCTTTGGAGGATACTTTCAGGTGGTTGGGACCGAATCAGATACGGCAGCCCTTCTCGGTTAATGTGGCGTGGAGAACTTTGGAAGAAGTGGGCCCGGTTTTACATTGGCACAAGGTGGTGTGGAATAGAGCATACATCCCCAAACATGCTCTTTGTATGTGGATGGAATGTCAGAAAAGATTGCCAATGCAAGATCGCCTTGTTCAATGGAAAAATGAACCACCGGACCTCAAATGTGTGTTTTGTAAAATGGTGATTGAAACACATAACCATTTGTTCTTTGAGTGCAGCTACTCGCGGAGTGTTTGGGAAATGATAAAGAAAGAAATAGGGGTTCAGAATTGTCCGGATAAATGGGAGGATATCATCAATATGGGGATGATGGGAAGTTGGAGAAGGTGGTCTACGGTCCAAAAACTAGGTA
Source organism: Silybum marianum (assembly GCA_036898165.1). Classification (NCBI taxonomy): domain Eukaryota; kingdom Viridiplantae; phylum Streptophyta; class Magnoliopsida; order Asterales; family Asteraceae; genus Silybum; species Silybum marianum. The sequence goes on along the minus strand of CM072528.1, from coordinate 25,426,023 downwards.
TATCTGCAACTGTGTATCATGTGTGGATGGAGAGAAATAGAAAGTTTTTCGATGATCATAACCAAAGTGTGAACAAAGTTGTGGCAGATATTAAGATGGAGATTCTCTTAAGAATGGCGTGGAAGACTAAAAAGACGCTTAACAGAATCAATGACACGTGATCAAAAGGCTAGAGATGGTATTCGTTGGTGGAGTCTTTGGCGAAATGCTTTTGCTTTTTTTCGGTTTGTCTTTTGAGATGTATTTCGCTTTGTCTATTTTGGCTCCTTCTGGCTTGGTTTGTAAGCCATAGTTGCCGTTGTTGTACTTGCTGATTTGTGGCTCGTTTGGTTAGTTTTTCGCCTTTATAAATTTGCCTGGAGATCTCTCCTTTCAGTAAAGATTATTTTGAGGAATCACCATCTGTTGTTTTGTTTCTATCCTACTTTTCAAATGGAGTATCATCCTATAAACACAAAAAAAACTTATAGAATAAGAGAAACATACAGTTGTTTTGTTTCTATCTTACTTTTATGAATGAAAATGCCAAACTCTTATAGATAGAGCTACACATAATCATAGTCCTGGATCAAAAACATAATCTCACAAAGAATTTGGTCTTGGATAAGGAATAGTAAATGGTTGTACATGATAACGATTTGACTTTTCTAGGTTTGATTTTTGTTTTTTCAATAATAATCTTAGAGGCATATACCTGTTACAGATCATCTCTTGCTTGTAAATTGCATCACCTAAGAGAAAGTATCCACAAGCTGCACTACAGAAGAAGATATTCTCCATTAATGTATCCATACAGTTTGAATATATCCACTTTCTATAGTATTTATATAAATTTCAAGGATCTAAATTTTTTAAGAAGGCAATAAAAAGTTAACACTAAATTAACATTTATTATGTTCTTCAGCCACAACCCCACCTTCTGTACAAGTTTGGTGGAGCATCACAAGCAGAAGAATGACCACCAAAAATCCACACATTCCCAACCACGAACCATGGTTTTGTGGCATCCGGGCAACCCCCTCTATACTCGACCATGAAAGCAGCAGATGGAACTTGATACTAAACACAAACAAAACAATCAATGGAAACATGAAATTAAGGGGTCGTTTACCAAACGCTTAGCCAGGTAAGAGCTTACCAAGTCACACTACCTCAGCGGATGAATATAACAAGGATCATGAATCTTACCCGTAACAGCTAATACTTGTAAAAAAATCTTTTGAAAAAAGGTTTAAAATGTCAAAATAAGTCATGCAAACAACAAAAGAAATTAGAAAAAAACAAATGCATCGTCATGAGCCTCCTTTGTGTCTCAGTTAGCTCATCCCTGTATCATTTTATGTTCAAAATTTGTATAATTATAACCCTATTAAGATCCAAAATACATTTATCAAACTGAATTCATAAATTAACAATCAAAACCTCATAACAACACAGCCTTTTCGCTTCTTCAAGTCTCTCAACATATACATAAGCAGGCGGCGCACTTGCAACTAATAGTTGGCCAACCTTCCATTCCAAATACCACCTCGAAAATGCATGATATCTAGTAGTACTGTAGTTGGGTAATTGTATATTTCACTTCTTCTCCATATTAATATACCGTAGGTTCCAATTAGTTTGGAACATTCAGTTTCGTTAATGCTAATAATAGCTCCCTTTTTCAGCCATATCTACTTCCCAATCACCTAAAAAACAAATAAATGGGTCAAAACAAAATGAACCCAAATTCCATAGTTGAACTCAAAAATCAGAAACAGGGTAAGCGAAACTCGAGCAATCAATGTTCAAGTTTATATACTAAACTCCAGAAGCATCTATTATTTTTAATCAGACAATTAAGGTATTTATGAAAAGTTGAAAACATATATTAATTAGAGTAGATGAATGGTTGAGATTGGTTTGTATGAATAACATGATTTGTATTTGGTACTCCCTACATATATAAACAAAATGAAACTAAGAAACCACAAAAAACCTTGAATCACAAACAGCTTTTGATGATCCAAGTACCTTTCTATACATATATAAGAGACCCATGTAACATAAATCATAAATGATACATATGCCATCCTACAAATGGTAATCCACCAAGATCACCTATTTCCATCTCTTTTCTTTCAAAGTTTAGGTCCCCTCCCCTCCTCATATTTATACAATGGGTAGCCACCATAGATTCAACCATAAACTACTGTGTACACAAAGCTTGATAAATTACCAGAAACCATCATCAATGGACGCAAATGATGGTTAGCGTGGACCATCTTCCTCAACCTCCATATCTAACTCCCGCGTTGACCCAAATTCAGCCGATTAAAGATCAACAAGATTCTTTAAATCAACCACTGAGTTCATAAACACGATGTTTGCTAGCCACAACCACGCACTTCATTTTTTCATCATGAGCTGCCTCCACTGTTATATTTGAATTCCCGAACATGGTACATCTTTCGATGATGAACTGCAATAACTGTGTTGCGTAAAAAACACATTTCAGGATCGGTTTTTCATCTGTGAACATCTTCGGCCATCACTTGGTTCGATTTCTATCAACATCCACTTGGTCCTAAGAAAAATATCACATTTCATGTTAGAAGGAAGAGGGTCATAAGTTACCAACAACAGTCAAGAGGAAGCAAACATATACCTCTTCCAGCTTCTCAGTTTCATTGTTACTTGCTTTGCCGGTAGCATCTGAAAATAAGTACCAAAATGGATTTAAATTTCTTCCAAATTGAAATTTAATGATATCAGGAACTGATTGTTCATAATGCACGAATAAAATTTTCCCACATCTAAATCAAGATTTCAATTGGGTTTTTAGTTTTTCTAATTCTACCAAATGAAGAGAACATTAATTTCTGTTGAAAAAGAAGATGAAAATAGGGGGAAATGGATTACATAAGGGATACTTCTTGGGTAATCAATAGAACAAGAGATGAGGAGCCTTCTGTGGCCATTAATGAACTGAAGAGTAGAGAGAAAGCTGAGATGGCTGCCATTTTTTCCTTCAACTGGACCCAAGGGAGAGGGTTAAAAACATCCAACTCTAAACACAACAAGAAAACACATGTATAACCAAAATACATGTAAGAGGCAGACGTAAAATACAATTGAAGGAAAAATATGTTAAAGGAGAAAGGTCAAACCTGAAGAGTAATGGAGAAACTCAAATGTGTAAAAAGAAACCCTCATGCAGGAAATAAATGCAAGATGATACGGAAAACCTTCGTAGATATGAAGCAAAGATGAAGATGAATTTGCAAGAAATCTTTTCATCCTTCTTGCTTTGTTGTTTCTTCGTCATTGTCTTGTTAATGACCCGGTCTAAAATCCCTTCCACCACCATATTTTGTCACTTCATTTCTATCTCCAAAGAGAGTGTAATGTAAGTAAAAGAGGAATTCAAGAAAGGGAACAATCATACCAGTGTTTTGAAGTGAAAAAGATAAACCCTAAAGTGAAATTTTGAATTTGAATTTTGAAACCCAAAACTATCAAATTGTTTGAGCGGGAGCCGGAACAGGCTTGAAGAACCCTGCATTCAATAAAGCAAGTATGAAATAATCCAATTTGGTGGTGGTGGTGGTGGATGCATATGGAGTTTGTACCATGTGTATATATAATTGTACTTCATAGTTTTTTGAATTCCTTGCATAAAATGGTGGTACTTTGTGCTTGATGAGTTGTTTTTATGAGTTTTGATATGAATGCATTATAAGGTAGTATATATATGTATGCATGTATAGGAAAGTTCAAATGCGAACTCAAATTTGGTTGTGAACGTGAAGACAAATAAGAACGCAACACGTGTCTGAATGTAGATTATTCAGACTAAATAATCAAATAAATATTCAAACAAAATGTAGTATACATTCAGTCTAAATAAACATTATTCAGTATTTATTCAGACTGAATAAGCATTATTCAGACTGTTTATTCAGACTGGATAAGCATTATTCAGACTAAATAAAATACTATATTCAGTCTGAATATTTATTTGATTATTCAGTCTGAATTTGACACTTGTTGTCCTCACGTTCACAACCAAATTTGAGTTCTCATTTAAACTCGCCCCTATATATGTATATGTATATCTATACTATATTATAAAGCATTTGGCCAAAAACTCTTAAAAACAACTTTTTAAGCTTTAGTTACTGCTATTTAATGCTAATTACTTAATTTTCAAGATTACAAGTAAATTGTGCGTAAGTACAACCTATTAAAACTTCATCTCTAAATTCATGTAACTAGCTACAGATAAGTATGACCAAGTACAGGATAAACATCTAATTTTAAATATAAAAAATCTAAAATATAATTAAGATAATCATTGACTTCTAACAAATAAAATAATTATATTATTAAACCAAAAATAAATTATCTGGTTATTAAACCTAAATTAAATTATGATAAAAAATTGAATTAAATAAATTAAATAAAAAAACAGAACTTTAATTGAAGTATTAAAATATTTTTCTCAAAACCACATAAAACCATTAAAACATCGATAGAAACAAAAATTAAAATGAAACTTAAAATCGAGATATATCTCGCTGCATTGCACGAGTACCCTTCTAGTATATATATATATATATATATATATATAGAGGAAGGTTCAAATGAGAACTTTGCATTTTTTAAGAAACAAAGGGGCACTTGTGGATCACATATGATGTGGGTCCCACATAATATTAAATCATTTATGATTTAATATTATTTCATATTAAATCATAAATGATTTAATATTATATGGGACCCACATCATATGTGGTCCACAATTTGTTTTTTTGTTCCTTTAAGGAGGGGTGGTTCTCATTTGATCTCTCTTCTATATATATATATATATATATGCGTAGGTTCATATGAGAACGCGAACTATTTAAGAAAACAAGAAAATTGTTTTTCATATACAAAATCATATATGATTCACGTACAAATTCATATATGATTAGCAACGACTTTTCCCGCGACTTAGCCCGCGACAAAGTCGCCCGTGTCTATTTTTTGATGTTAGTATAAAATCACATGTGATTTTTTTTTCTTATTTTCTTATATTGTTATAATTCTCGCATGAACCTTTCTCTGTCTTTGTCTCTATCTCTCTTTCTCTCTCTCTCTCTATATATATATATATGCCTCTTCATTTGTTAACCACATAATTAGTGTTAACTATCGATTGCCACGTATTCGTAGCTCGCTTTATGCCGAATGCAGTTGAAAACTTTTTTTCTCTAATAATGGCTACTAGATAACCACCATCTTTGATGTTATCACTTCCTAGATAATCGAAGTTTATTTTTTCTCTACTAGTTCCTATAAAAATTGTGTACCCATCTAGAGACTTAACTCTTCTGGAATTAGTAATGTTGACTCAAAGGAAAGGGTGGAAGCTAAAATTGGTGAAAAATATGATGAAAATAACAAACATACATGTTGGTGAAGGAAAATTAGATTGCGCACGTAAGATTGAGTGGAGAAGAGTTACAATTGTATGCATCTTTGAATAATTTTGTTTATGTTTATATGGTTGAATTTGTTTAATATTCCGTTTGTTTTGACTTTAATGTTAAACAAACTGCTTTTGTTTTGAAACTTGATATTACTATCTTTAACTCTTTTGATGTTGGGTAGGGCGGGGGAAGTTTATTGATAACCAATTGAAGAAACAAAAGTACCATGAATAGAGAAAGTCGGGATTAGAATTTTTTTTTGTAATGTAATCACAAAATTGACAGGTAGTACCTTCTGTAAATAATTAATCTAATCATTTTTATTTCGCTTGTCATTGGTATTATATTGTTATACAATCAAGAAACTGATTCATTAACCTATTCAAGTGTTAGATATCTTCTTGTTTCTCATATGAATTTGATTGTGTGACATGGCTGATGATGGTCACTAACCAATGACATCTACCATTCTGACTCCATATCGTGTATATGTGTTGGTAATCATTCTATGGTTGATTATTCTCTTGAAATATAACTGTAGTCATCCGGTAAATGATATGCTTATCCCTTCTGGCTGTTATCTGCATATATTTCCAAATAAATGATATACTTCTAGTCGCTTACTAAAAGCTTACCCGGTAAGTACTTACAGGGTAATATTCCTTTTCGGATGAACATGGCAAGGCCAAGAATCTTACCCGGTAAGTGAGGCTTATGACTCTTACACGAGTAAGTGTTAACCGGATAAATTGTTGCATAGGGTACCATTTTGATGTACTTCAGTCTTACCCGGTAAAAGAAATTATAGTGTTGACTCTTACTATCAGCGCTTACCTGGTAAGCATTTAGGTAACCGACCCCTTAGTGTATATGTTAAGTTGTTATAAGTTATAAGTTTTAATGGGACCAAGGCATGAGTAGTTTTCTTACATTTACATCGTTGTACAAATACAAGCATTAAAAAGTGAAATAGTTATTGTTAGAACTTATTTTGTCTTGTAAAAGTATGAATCAGAACTTCTTTCTATAAGAACAAAGTATATCTCTCCAGAACCAAGTTGCTCCTTAAGACAGCCACTTCAGAAGTCTACGTTCAGAAGCTACATAAATGATCCGGAAGTTAAGCATCTTCTGGATAGTGCTCAAGAGACTACATGCGTGCTTAAATGACGTGGCAAGTCATGCTTCTCATGCATAACTAATTCTGTTAGGAAACTTGCTTATGTGTCAATACGTGATAGGCTAGCTGATTGACTTTTCCATTTGTAATCATATAAATAGAGAGAGCCATCACCGTATTAGGCGATGATTGGTTTTTGGAGAGAACTTGAGAGATCATCTTGTATTTCCTGTATTGTAATCATCAGCATTTGGAGTGAAATACAAATTATCATTGATTCATATTGATATGTTCTTCCATTACAGTTTACGTATTCTAGTTTGATCGTTGATTATATGTGCTTTCGCTTATTGTTTATTTTATTCATAATCAACATCATTTGAGTATAAATGGGGATCTGGGTTCCAACAGTTATCATTATTCATGTTTGAGCTTTGAACTGTATCTTACTAAATATTCATGATAGATAGAAAAAGATATATCTGGAGAGGCATATGGAAATGACAGTGACTCTGCCGTTTTAATGTATAATGGCGGGTAAGCTACCATATTGATTTTTTGTGAAAAATGCAATGAAAGTGGCTTGTGAAAAGTTAAACCAACTTGACTCCTTGTGTGTTGATCCTAGATCCTTTAGTGATTTGATGACAACCGTTTATACCTAATGAAAATACTTAGGTTGTAAGTTCTATTTATTTTTCAGGGAGTTATCACTGACTAAGCTCGGTGATCGCTAGACATCCTTAATAATGTTGGTCCATAACAAGATAACAGCTGTTAAGTAAAGGATTTGTAGAAGGGGAGTTGAATACAAATACACACAGTTTTTCACTTTTTAACTTCTTTAATATTGAAATATTAAGAACTTACACATAGAAAATAGATTGTTGCGGAAAGAACAGATAAAATCTATTCTAACAATCTAAACACCTAGAAAACACTTAAACGACATATAAATAACTAAACACAAAGAAAGCTATTTAAAACTGTTTAACACTTGTTGAATCAACTTAAGCACTTAGAAGAGAACTTGTTGAAAGCGTGTGTTGCATGGAAGCCATTGATCTCCTTTTATAGTGCTCATGAATTAAATGCATGTGGACACTTGTCACAATATCATTTGCTTACAGTATATTCTATGGACAAAGATGGTGCCATTCCTTAATCTATTAGAAAAAGGCTGGTGTCGTTCCTCATAGTACAAAATGAGATGTCACTGTTCATCTTTTCTTTACGTCTTTAGTTGTCACATCAAACCTTTTTGAAATAAGACAAATAATCCTTTTTCTGAGCTTTAAGGAAAATGTTTGAATTTAAGGCTTGGTGCACATATTCTTCTATTTATTGTGACCGAAAGGAGTATCTTCATAACTGTCACACGAATTCACCAGATAAGGCAACTAGCCAAATATATCAAAATATATATTGGCGAGTGCGTTGTATCGGCTAGAACATCCTAGCCGATTTTGCTCTTTGGAATTCGGCGACCTAATGCTTTGATTCAGCTTCAAGTCTGGTTTTATATCGGCAATCATATCTTGATTTCGACAATGTTGATCTGTTCCCTTTGTATCAGCTAGTCTTCGATTCGCTGAACTTGTTGAGCAATTCCAGACTTCTTCAAAGAACCTAAAATACAAGATATGATAGTTAAGACACCAAATCATCGGTGACCCAACAATCTCCCACCCCCTATTTGATGATGAAACCGATATCTTTTTAGAAAGTGTAAAAGGAACTCTTAAGTACATTTTGATCCTTTTTTTGGGTTCTTTTCACACACACACACACACACACTCACACACACACACACACACACACACATATATATATATATATATATATATATATATTTTCGTATCATGTGTATCCGCTATTTACAGTGTAAAGTATATACAATATAAAAGAAAAAATTTGTGCAAGGAAATAAAGTATAGACAAGAGCAAATAACTTAAAACGAACTTTCATTAATCATCACAAAGGAAAGTACATGATTAAGGAAGTTCAATACATAGATAAAAATCTACTCGGCGAGGTAGATTCTTTCTCTCGTTTGTTTAGCTCGTTTATGAATGCTTTGTAGAATAGTTTTGCGTCATTCGTTTTTGGTATGACGCCGAGTAAGGCTTGAAGAAAAGAAGAATCGGCCATTGAAATCTCTCTTGTCCTAAAGAACAAAAGTGTTCCAAAGGAATTTTCAAAATATATTCCACATTTAGGAGCTGAGATGATGGTTCCTTCAGGTTGAGCAATTGGTAGAGGAAGTGTAAGGTTAATACCCGCCAAGTTTATGACTTTTCCTTCGGCGGCTAGCTTTGCAAAGTGACCCCTCTTCTTGTTTCTCGGTGGTTTTTGAGCAAGTCCTTTAGGAAAAGAGTACACAAGAAAGTTCATTTTGTTTTCTTCCTTATGTTATTCTCCTTCTGAATTCTTGCCAGTTTGCAGATTTGTTTATTCATTCTTTGAGCACATCCATCATGAACTTACTTTTGTTGTACTGAATGAAGTAGCTGACACTAATCCACTCAGAAGCACTAAGTGATTCCAGCCATTCTAGTCTTTCTGCCCGATGAAATCCATCCTTCCTTTTTATAACAATAAGAAAAGAATCGTGCTTGGTTTTTGGAGCTTGAATGTTGGCTCCAATTATTTGTGATTCACTTCACCGAATCGTCGTCCTTCTTTCAAATCATTCAATTTCTGATTTTCTTTTCTCCACCGATGCCTTTAAATTTTTTCCAGTTCATCTTTCTGAGCTTGAAGAGGATCGTTGACTAGCCTGATAAGCTTCTTCTTGAGCAAATCTTTCAAGAAGCTCTTTCCCTTGATCATGCTCTATTTGAGCTTTCAAGGCTGTTTCTCTATCAGCATCGGAGAGTACAAGATCAATGGGAATTTCTGAAGGAGGCTTGAAAGCGAACTTTAGTTTGAAACAGTCAGCATTTGGTCCTCTTTGTCTTTTGATTCTTTCAGCTTTAATCCTCTGCATTTCGGCCAGCTCCTGAGCATATGACCTTTGTTTATTTCCTTTTACTTCAATTTTCTCTCCCTTAGTCATAGCTTCGGGCTTATCGATGTCTTTAGAAGTTCAGACACTGGTTCCCCCTGAATCTATGCAACTCCTTTCTCAATAGCCTCAATGATTGTTGATCCAGTGTTACCCCAAACTATCGGTTCATTGGCCCTTTGTATCTGATCTTCTTTTACTGGTGGCGACTCGGTGACAGGTGTATCAGTGACAGGGGAGTCTTGTACAGTGATTGGTGAATGTTTTGTACTTTTCACCCCCTCAGTGGCCGAACTATTAAGACCAGTTGAAGTGAGAAAAGTCTTAATGCCATCAACGTCAGAAGAGAGGTCCCCGAGCTTCTTTTCAACATTCTTCAAGGTATTGCGATCGGGGCCACAAAATAGAGCATCACCAACATCAAGCTCTAAAGGCAGTGGGGAAGAAGGGATTTTGTTAATCTTTGAATGCAGAGATTGAAGAGATTCCAAAATATCCTTCCTTCCTTTAGCCAGGGAGTTATGTTCGGCCGCCTTCTTGGTGGTTTCTTGTCGGAGAGAATCCACATAGGTCTTCATAGCCGAATGTGCAGTTGAGACAGTCGAGATGGCAAATTTAATAGTAGCATGAGTGCGATTAACTTCATCAATGATAGATGAAGTGTCTATGTGAAGTAGATCCAAGCAAGTTAGCAATGAGGGATTGGAGACGGACAATTCGCGACCACATCTCTTAGAGCAGCCTGTAGATGACCAGTGGCAATGATTAGAGCATCCAACCTTTGAATAGTATTGCGAGGCATATTAGCAGAATCTTTTGGTAGGGATGAAGGTTGGTCACCATCCTTTCGAGAAGGAGATGGTGAGGAGGATGAGTAAGCCACCAGAGGAGATGTCCTTTTTGGGGTGGATTTTGGGGAGTCCGAAATATGAAGTGGGGACTTTGGGATCGCGGAGTCCATGGGGATGGATTTCGAAGAGCCTGTAGGTCGGAGAGATGGGGGGGAGACATTCATAGAAGTATGTCTTTCAAGAGGGTAGTCCTCTGCTTGGGGCTCCACACAACACCTTGAAGTGATCCTGGGTTGGATTCCCTCCAAGAGGTAGTATCGGAGTAGAGAAAATCAGCGAAGTGGGTTACTCCTTCAGATACACCTAGTATTGATGCAACCACATTCGGAGAGTAGGAAGTAAGTTCTAAATACTCAGAGGGTGGAGAAGATGGACCTTGGATGGGAAAATCCAAGTCATCTTCATAGACTAGAAAGAAAGTCGGCAAGGTGTGAGGTTCTAGTCCTAGATAATCAACTATGTCCTTTTGAGAAGGCATAGAGGAGGTAGGAGGGGTTGAAGAGTGCTCCCTGGGTCCGAAAGGGATATTTTCAACACTCAGCGATTTTTGGGAATCCGTAAGTGGTAATGTGTTTTTGACCCTTTTGGTTCCCTTAGACTTGTTTGAGGAAGTCTTAGGGGGCTTGTAGAGCTCTTCCGCTTTGAATAGGGTTTCGGGGCCTGGGTAGAAACTGAAGGCTATTTTAGTTTCGTGGCCTTAGAAGAAGGTGCGGAGGTGGATGTGCTTGACGTGTTAGTTCTTTTCCTAGTTTTGGGCACATCGGTGGCTCTAGGTTGAGAAGGTGGTAAAACATCCATAGCTTGAGGTCCCCGAATGGGTTCCTCATTGGTGCCTCAAACTAGCATCTCTTGCAAAGGCAACCATATTTGCCCTTAAAGGATTATCGGTGGCAAGAGGTTTCTTCTGAAGGACCTGCTTGCCGATCTGGTGAGCTTAAAAATCATATTAAATGTCTTTTCGGACCTTAAGTTTATCTTCTAACTTATGATTGATAATAAGAGAGAAAAATCGTTGCAACGGTACCTGAGATCGACGAGTCGGTGAGAAGGAGGATACAATTTTCTTGAAGAATAAGCAGCAAAATCAATTTTTCTTTGAAACATTAAAGCTTGGGCCAGATCGGTGAGATATGAGGGAGATTGATCATGGCCACCCGTCTTCTTTCTTAAGCAATGGGTCATATGTGAGAAAAAGAAATTCCACACATTTCCCATGTTCTTTCTTAACACCGTTCCAGATCCCTTCGATTTGGTTTTAGACTATGTATCTTCAAAATAGTTGAGAGCTGCAACCACTTGTTGGTGCTCAATTCCAAGAGGAAATGTTTCATAAACATCAAAGCAAGGGAGACGAAGAATGGTGCGAAGATCATTAACGTCAAAAACGACGTGAGGTTCATCATTTGATAGAACAAATGCATAAACCTGTTTAGAGGACTCATAGTACGAACAAGTGAGCCAAAAATTTCCCTGCATAAAGTTGCTCATCTTTGGTTTTGCTGTTAATGCAAACTGAAGAGGTGGTCTTTGCAAGAACAAACAAACTTCATTAAACTCCGGATGGTCGATATCGAAAGCCATTCGAGTAATGTGATTGCATGCAAGAAAGATAAGGGATTCCCGAGTGAGTGATTGTTCTCTGTGGCTTTTGGAGATTTGGAAGGAGTGGTAAAAGAAGCCATGGATGAAGATCGAAGAAGTTGTAGGTTTATGATTTTAGGGTTTAGTTTGAGAGAGAGAGAGAGAGAGAGAGAGAGAGAGAGACGAAGATGAAGGGAATGATAAAAAGAAAATGGGGGGAATGGTTATGGTGTATATTGGGTTTAAAGAAAAATGGAAATAAAAGTAATGATGCTTTTATGGGATGGAAAGGTCAGAATTCGAAAGGTTTGCAGGTAAAAACCGGCGCACGTTCTGACACATATGACGTGTTGTGCGTCACAATGGATAAGCACAAAGAAATTTAGACAACATGAATGGAAAATGTAGAGTTATCCTTAAATCGGGTAGTTTCCGAGTTTAGGATACTCGCCGGGTTTGGATTCGGGGAGTCGCCAAGATTTAGGTTTTAGATAGGGTTTAGAAAAGCATTCGGGTGATTTGCCGAGTATAGGGTTTAGAAAAGGATTCGGGGACTCGACGACTATATGAAGAGATATATACTCGCCGAGTTTGAAAGAGAAACACTCGCCGAGTATGAACAAAGGTATACTCGCCGAGTGTGTGTGTGTGTATATATATATATATATATTTTGTTATATTTATTCTATACCTTAAATACCTAACTCGCCGATTAGGAAGTTGAATCTTGCTTCATCAAGAGGCTTTGTAAAGAGATCGTCTAATTGATAATCAGTTGGAATGAAATGAAGTTCCACATCACCTTTAGAGACATTGATCTCTTATAAAGTGATATCTGATATCAACATGCTTAGATCTTGAGTGAAGAACATGATTGTTTGCAATGGCTATTGCACTTGATTTGTTACAAAGTATTGGGCTTTTTGAAAAAATCTAATTGTAATCATGGATCTAATTTTTCATCCACAATATTTGAGCACAACAACTTCCAACAGCTACATATTCGGTTTCAGCAGTAGAAGTGGATACAGAGTGTTGCTTTTTGCTTGACCAACAGACAAGCTTTCCTCCAAGAAACTGGCAACTTCCAGTTGTGCTTTTTCGGTCTATTTTTGAACCTGCAAAATCAGAATCCGAATACCCGATGAGATCGAAAACTGAGTCTTTGGGATACCAAAGATCCAGATTCATGGTACCTTTTAGATACAAACATGTAGCAAATATAATGTCTGGTTTACTGGCACTAAGATAAAGAAGTAAACCTATCATACCTCGATAGTTGGTAACATTGAATGATACACCATCAGGGTTAGAATGAATTTTGGGAGGAAGAGTCATGGGGGTTTTCATTAGAGTACAAGTGTCAAATTGAAACTTTTTCAGAAGGTCTTTAATGTATTTACTTTGATTTATAAAAATGCCTTCTGGAGATTGTTTAACTTGTAAACCATGAAAGAAAGTGAGCTCACCCATCATGCTCATCTCATATTTGCTTTGCATGAGAGAGCCGAATTCATCACACATAGATTCATCGGTGGCACCAAAAATAATATCAACTACATAGATTTGAACAAGAATGATATTACCTTTAGAATTTCTAAAGAAGAGAGTATTGTCGATTTTATCTCTGGTATACTTGTTTTCCAAACGGAAATAGGAAAGCGTATCATACCAGGCACGAGGAGTTTGCTTCAATCCATATAAAGCTTTGTCTAGCCGATAAACATGATAGGGATGAACTGGATCTTCAAACCCAGGAGGTTGTTTCACATATACTTCTTCGGCTAGCTCTTTTCACATCCATTTGAAAAACACGAAACTCCTTGTAGGCAGCATGAGCAAGAAATATTCGGATAGCCTCCAGATGAGCAACAAGTGCAAAGGTTTCATCATAGTCAATTCTTTCTTCTTGGCGATATCCTTGAGCAACTAACATTGTCTTATTCCGAATAACTGTTCCTTCCTCATCCATTTTATTTCTGAAAACCCATTTGGTTCCAATGATAGTTTTCTTCGAAGGACGAGGAACCAGTCCCCAGACTTTGTTTCTCTCAAACTGAGAGAGCTCATCCTGCATGGCTAAGACCAAGCTGGGATCAGCTAGTGCTTCTTCAATCTGTTTGGGTTCAATGATAGATAGGAAGTTTACATAGATACATAGGTTGCCGAATCCTCTTCTGGTTCTTACTCCAGCTTGTGGGTCGCCGATTATCTGATTAATTGGATGATCCATGGTCCATTTTAGGGCTGGAGGCATTGGAGGAGGAATAGAGTTTTGGAAGAGGAAGAAGGTAAATCGGCTGGTGAGGAAGGAGTGTTTAAAGGTTGAGGGTTTTCTTCTGAAGACTTAATTTCAAAAGATTGATGATTTTGGACAGGTTCAAAAGACAGGGTAATGTTTTGGAGAGGACAGGAAGGACTTTGAGATGGATTATCTGTACGATTTTATGTGCCCATGTCATATGAAAACATTGCTGACGTTAGATGAACCTAGAGGGTCACACACATAAGAGTGTGTAGATCACGACTTAACCAAGTTGGTTATAACCCGACAAACTTACAAGTTGTAAATTGTAGAACTATTATTCTTGTAGAATAATAATTAAAGTGTGTGAAATAAAATTATGTTAATTATATAATTTAATTATTAAGTTAATAATTAAATTAGAATAATTATTATGTTAATAATTATAATTAAAAGTCCATCTGGCCTAAAATAATGTTTGATCTAAAAGCCTAAAGGGTTAAGTAAAGTTTATGTTAGGTCCGATTCAACAAGATCAATGAGGAATTCATATGTAAATCATTGAGTCGAATGTTTTATTGATGAAAGCTTTAAAGAACTATAAACGCGAATGTAATTAAACGACTCTCATTAACGAATCCTCTACCCTAGACTCCTTTGTATCGTAGGTGTCTATTACATGGTAAGCCCAAGCCCATAAGATCAAAACACATAATATTTACGTTAAATCTTTTCCTTCTTTATAAAACTTTTCTAACATAGGATATTTGATCCTAACATTCTCCCCCTAAAGTTTTATAACGCTGTGTTCTCGAGTTTTTTTATGAAGGAAATGAAGGGAAAGGGAAGGAAAGTAGGGGGAAAGAAAAAAATGTTTGTGTTCTTGAGTTTTTTTAAGGAGGGAAAGGGAAGGAAAATGATGGAAAATTATGTTTATTTTCCTTCCAAAACTTTCCTCCCAAATGTGGGAGGAAAGGGAAGGAAAGGAAAGAATCTTTTTTATAATAATTAAAAATATTTATAGAATTATACATCTACCCATCAATTACATTCTACTGCAAAATAAATAAGGGCATAATTGTAAAAATGACATATTTCCTTTCCGTTCCCTCCTACTCAAGAACATGAATATTTATTTTCTTTCCTTTCCTTTCTTTCCTTTCTCTTCACTCTCAAGAACACAGACAAAAAAAATTTATTTCTCTTCGTTTCTTTTCCTTTCTTTTCTTTTCTTTCACTTTCTTTTCTTTTCTTTCCTTCTAAAACTCGAGAACAGAGCGTAAAGGAAGCATCTTCAAATCTTCTCGCCCTGCTTTCTTTGGAAAAACTTTAGTGTCGTCGGTCTTCCAAACTCCCCTTTGAAATAAGCTCTTAGTATTCGGTTTCAACTGAATATACCAGATCCAATGTGCTATAACCGCCACTGATTGCACAAAATACATCTTCACTCTGTAATCTACATGACACAACTGTTAGCCGAAGAAATCAAAGATACATGTGCGAGTTGTTTCAACGCTCAGTGCATAATCAGCAATAAAAACAAAGAATTTGTCTTTAGCCGCAAGTTGAATAAGAATTATGTGTTAAGAGCTTTTGATAGATATCAGAAGATAGCTTCAAAAGAAGACTGGGTTCTGGCTGAAGAAAGAAAGGTTCAGAACTCAGAAGACAAGCAAAGCAAAGCCTAAGGCATAACTTCTGAAGTGGCTACTTCAGAAGTTCTGAAGATGGTTCTGAAGATACTTCTGAAGAAGTTCTGAAGAAGTTCTGAAGAAGTTCAGAAGTAGTTCTGAACATGCTTGTCGTTTTTGTACTGTAACTTTAGCATTTCTGTTTGTATATAAAAATAGATAGTTTGTTAGGTATTTAGAACTAACGTTCATACAGCTGTTAAAAGATACATACTTTGTAATACTATTCAGTAATCAATATGATATACAACTTCAGTGACATAATTCCTGTTCTTGTTCTATAATCTTTTTTAGATTCTTGATATTTTGGGATCTAACAATTGGTATCAGAGCCAATTCATCTGATTGATCAATTTAGAGAAGAACTTGTCAGATCTGACAGTTGTTGAAATTCTTGATCGATAAAATTCAAGATTCAAATCCAGGTGAATTCTCGATCTATTCTAAATCAAGATGTCTAAAAAAATCGTCTCCATCGGATCTGAAACAAAACCACCAACCTTGTTTCTAGGCGAGTATCATCAATGGCGAATCAGAATGATTCAATTCTTGGACAATATCGATGAAGCTTTAATGCAATCGATTGTAAATGGCCCTCTGGAGGTCTATGTGGAAATTCCTGCAGTTCCAAGAACTGAATCTACTCCTGAGATTCCTGCATCGCGAATCAAGAAAAGCCCAGGTACGTACAGTACGGCTGAGAAAAACCAAGCCAAGATTGACAAAAGGGCACTGACTCTTCTTACAATGGCCATTCCAAATGAAATATTCAATAGGGTAGATAGTTTAACCTCTGCTAAGGCCATGTGGGATGAGGTTGAACCTCAAATGCAGGGAAGCACAAAAGGCCAAGCCCAAAGGTTGAACATCTGTGTTGGCACTTATGAAAATTTCAGATATAAAGAAAATGAATCTATCACAGAGACTTATCACAGATTCAACAATATCCTGAATGATTTGAGAAGAAATGGTGTTCAGAATTCCAACTCAGAAGTAAATAATAAATTTCTGAACAATCTGGGTAATGAGTGGTCAAGCTTTTCTGACATGGTTACTAGAAATCTGTCTAGAAAATCAATTCATGATGTTTATGGCATCTTGTTTCAACAAGAGGATAAAATTAAGACTAGACAGAATGAGCGAAGGCAAATGAAATAGTAGCCTTATCGAGCAAGAAGTATAATAATTCCATGAACATTTCTGCTAAGAGCAAGGTTTGTGAAAACCCAGACACAACTGTGTGATGGAGATGAATCAGATGAAGAGCTTAAAAGAATTTATGATAATATTGCTTTCATGACGAGGCAATTCACTCAAAGATATAATCAGAAATATAAGAACAAGTCTAAATCTGAAGATGGACCTAAGAAATGTCAAGATGCTGGTCAAAATGAGATACAAGAACCAGCAAGATGCTTAAACTGTGGTAAGCCTGGACATTATGCAAGACAGTGCAAAATGTCTAAAGTAAAAAATTCTGGCTACTATGAGAAGAAGCATCTTCTTGCTAAGAAGAAGGAACTTAATCCAACTCTGGTGACCAAGTATCAAGAGGACTGGTTAAACTGGTGTGATGGAGAGTATGATGAAGAAGTGGCTCACTATGCCTCACATTGTTACATGTGCCAGCTAGATCCTGAAGATAAACATGCAATGACTGAGGTACTTTCTTCATCTTCTGAATTAAATTCCGAGTTAAGTTCCTCTTCTGAACAAAATTCTGAACCAAATTCTGGAGAACCTGAAATGTAAAATCAAATTCAGAACATGTATTCTGAA
The DNA here is from genome assembly GCA_036898165.1 of Silybum marianum. Classification (NCBI taxonomy): domain Eukaryota; kingdom Viridiplantae; phylum Streptophyta; class Magnoliopsida; order Asterales; family Asteraceae; genus Silybum; species Silybum marianum. The sequence continues at coordinate 25,408,292 of CM072528.1, read as the reverse complement.
TTTGAAAGTCTCAGCAGTAAATTCTTAAAAAACTTTCTGAAGAAAAATTATTATTAAAAGAAAAGATGGATAGTTTACAAAAAGATATCTTAAATGAAAAATCTGAGAAAGAAGTTCTGAATGTTAAAATGAACTTTCTGAATCAAGAAAGACTTGATCTTTACAAAAAGATCAAGGAATTAGAAGATCTGAACTTTAAAAGAGGTCAAACTGAACAAACTCTGAATATCTTAACAAATCAGGCTCAGAATTCAAAATTTTACAATATAAAAGCAGTTTTGGGATATAATGAAAGCCAAATTTTGAAAAAGGCACCTGCAAATCTTTATGATTATTCAAAAATGAAAATTTTCAATGAAACTAACACAGGTGTTATATCCAAACCTGTTAATCACTCTTCGCCTGAAAGAATTCCATTTGTAAAATCAGAGACTTTATTTTCTGAAGAAAAACCTCTTAATTCTGATGAAACAGAGAAAAATTCTGAAACAGAAGTAACAAATAAAGATGTTTCAAATATTTCAGAAAATATTTCTGAACATACTTCTGAATCAAAAATTATTTCTGAAGAAAAATCTGAACCAATTATTAAAACTGAGATTACTTCTGAACATACTTCTGAATTATCTTCTGAACATACTTCTGAGTTATCTTCTGAAGTTTTTCCAGAAGATCTTTCTGATAATAAATCAGAACATGAAGAAAAATATGATGAATTCTCAGATATTGAATCTTTAAAAAACAATGATGAGAATTCAGAAATATTTTTTTGATAATTCTGATGATGAGTCTGAGAAAATTTCAAATCTAAATTTTTTTGCATCAAACATGACTCAGAACAAGTTCTCAGATTTAATGAATGCTTCAGATTCAGAAGATGATGATGATCCTAAAGTTGAAGTCATTGATAAAGATGGTTATCTTGTAGACAAATCAAAATCTTGTATGACTGAAGGAGAAATTTTAAAATCCGAAGCTCCAAAATTACCTTCAAAAATGTTTAATCCTGTATTTTTGAAAGAAGAATTTCTGAACACTGACAAATTCAAAACTCCTATCTCTAAAAATGCATCTTTGACTTCAGAAAAATCTTCAATATCATCATCTGATTTTGTAACTAGAGTTAAATTGTTTGAAAAAGGACAGTCTTTTAATTCAAAATCTGAAGTTCAAAATTCAGAACTTAAATCTAAAGTTGGTAAAAAAACTTCCTATACTAATCCTCATTTCTTATCTTTTACAGAGCTATCCACTTTAGTTTGGAGAAAAAAAGGCGAAAGACTATCAAAGACTGCCAAATTAGATAGTTTTTCAATCTCTAAGAAAACTGATGTACCACATATTAATAAAGTGAATAAAAGAAAGGTTTCTGTTGCAAAATCAAATACTGTTTATTATTGTTTATGTACTGACATATTAAGTATTCTGAAGAATCATATTCATTGTATTAATTGTGGTCATCATATTTTTCATCTCAACTACAAAACCAAAAAGAAAAATCTTGAGAAATCAATTCAGAATTTTTCAGCAAAATTGGCAAATAAGCATAAAAATCCAAATAAAAAAAAACAATACTAAGAAAGACAAGTTCAAAAGTTCTGAACAAACTTCTGAATCTCAAAATGTTAAGTCAAAGTTCAGAATTTCAAATTTTTTAACTAATATCACAGAACCCATTCTTAAATGGTACCTAAATCTCAATAATCATTTTTGCAGATATGTCATGTGTGGGTCTTAGATTCAGGATATTCAAGACACATGACACCTTTCAAAGAGCTGCTAACTGCTTATCATGAAAGATATAGAGGAACAGTTAGTTTTGGAAACAATGCAAAAGGTTATGAACTTTTTCCAAAGGAGATGTCAAAGTGATGAAGGTTTTCTATGTCGAAGGTCTAAAACATAACCTTTTCAGTATAAGTCAGTTTTGTGACAAGTATTGGAAAGTAAAATTTGACATAGACTACTGTCATGTTCTAAGTTCTGCAAACTAAAATGAATTAACTGCTTATAAAGATGGAGATATCTACATTGCAACTTTCACAACAGATGGTCAATTACAAGGAGTTTGTTATATTTCCACTACAATGAAAAATGATAGTTGGCTTTGGCACAGAAGAATGTCACATCTGAATTTCCTAGCAATTTCTGAAAATGGAAAGACACAACTTTGTTAGGGGACTACCAAAGATCAGATTTGAAAAGAATTCTTTATGTTCTTCATGTGAACTAGGCAAGATCAAATGAAGCTCCCATCCTCTGAAAATGCTATCTTCATGCAAAGCTCCACTTGAAATGCTACATATGGATTTGTGTGGACCAATGAAGACTCAAAGCATGGGTGCAAAGAAGTATATTCTTGTCATTATAGATGAATATTCAAGATATAGTTGGGTTGAATTTCTAAGACTCAAATCTGATACTTCTGAAAGGCTCATTCCTTTTCTGAAGAAAATTCATGTTCTTCTTCAACTACCAATCCAAATGATCAGAAGTGATAATGGCACAGAATTTACAAATTCTACACTTCAGAACTTTTTGGAATCTGTTGGTATACACATAACTTTTTTGCTGCCAGAACTCCTCAACATAATGGTGTTGTTGAAAGAAAAAATAGAACTTTGGTAGAAGCTGCAAGGACCATGCTAGCATATTCTGAACTCCCTTTATCTCTTTGGGAAGAAGCAATAGCAACTGCATGTTTTACTCAGAACAGGACTATTCTTAACAGAAAACTACTTAAAACTCCTTATGAAATTATTAAGCAAAGAAAACCCTCTATTTTATTACTTTAAAATCCTTGGTTGCAGGTGTTTTCTTCTGAATAATACACAACATCTAGATAAATTTGCACCTAAAGGTGCAGCTGGTATCTTTGTTGGTTATTCTCAAAGATCCAAGGCGTACAAAGTACTCATCAAAGGAACTCAAAGGATCATTGAGACTTCAAATGTCAGATTTCATGAGCCAACTGTGACTTCTAAACAAGACAATTCAAAACTCAAGCTTAATCCAGTTTCTGAAAGCTTGGATTCAGAAAACAGCAAGACAAATCACACTTCTGAATCTAAAACTTTACTGAAATCCAATTTAGACACATTATGCCAAAACTTATTTGATATTTTTGCAGATTATCATTATCCTTCTCTTCTCAGAAGCATACCACAACAAGAATCTACAAAACCTACAATATCCAATCTTTCTGGACCACCTATCTCAACCTCAAATACAAATTTTCCTACTTTAGAATCTGTACAAGTAATTTCAGAAACAGTTCAAGTTATCTCTGCACCTATTGTTCCTATTTCTGAACCGATAACTATTATTTCTGAACCAGTACATAATCTTCAATTTGAGGGGGAAACTTCAGATCTACATTCAGTTATCAATCTTGATACTGAAACTCAAGCAATCATTGATGATTATGACTCCTTCAACAATGTCTTATTTGTTCAACCATTATCAAATGTGAACAAATGGACCTCAAGTCATCCAATTCATCAATTTATTGGTGATGCATCTAAAGGTGTACAAACAAGGTCAGCCACAGCAAATGAGTGTTTGTATGTGAACTTTTTAAGTAGCATGGAACCTAAAAAGCCAAGTGAGGCTCTTCAAGATCCAGACTGGATTCTAGCTATGCAAGATGAGCTAAATCAATTTGAAAGAAACAAAGTCTGGAGATTGCTTCCAAAACCAAAAGGTAAATCAATCATTGGCACCAAGTGGGTTTTCAGAAATAAAAAAGATGAACATGAGATTGTTGTGAGAAACAAAGCAAGACTTGTAGCTAAGGGGTACTGTCAACAAGAAGGAATTGATTATGATGAAACCTTTGCTCCTGTTGCAAGACTAGAAGCTATTAGAATTTTTTTTGCATATGTTGCTCACAAAAACATGAAGGTGTTTCAAATGGATGTTAAATGTGCATTTCTGAATGGAATTCTTCATGAAGAAGTGTATGTTGAGCAACTAGAAGGCTTTGTATGTAAAGAATTTACAGATCATGTCTATATCTTAGACAAAGCCTTATATGGGTTTAAACAAGCACCAAGAGCATGGTATGACACTCTCACAACTTTTCTTCTAAATTCCAAATTTAAAAGAAGTACAGTTGATACCACTTTATTTCTGAAAAAAGGAAGGTGATGATATGATATTAGTACAAATATATGTAGATGATATTATATTTTCTTCTTCTAATCCAAAATTTGGTAGAAATTTTGAGAAAAAAAATGCAAATTGAATTCGAAATGAGTATGATGGGAGAGTTAACATTTTTTCTTGGTCTTCAAGTACAACAACTTCCTTCTGGCATATTCATTAATCAATCTAAGTATGTTTCTGACTTACTTAAGAAGTTTGACATGTCTGACTGTTCTAATATTCAAACTCCAATGGCCACTGCAACTAAATTAGAACTTGATTGGAAAATCTGTTGATCAGAAAAAGTATAGGGGCATTATTGGATCTTTGTTTTACTTCACAACTAGTAGACCTGATATAATGTTTGCTACATGTATTTGTGCTAGATATCAAGCTAATCCTATGGAATCTCATCTTCTTGCTGCTAAAAGAATCCTTAGATATCTAAAAGGTTCTCCTTTATTGGGACTTTGGTATCCGAAGGATTCTTGTTTTGAGCTTACAGCTTTCACAGATTCAGATCAGGGTGGTTGTAAACTGGACATGAAAAGCACATCTGGATCATGCCAATTTTTAGGTGACCGACTTGTGAGTTGGTCTTCAAAGAAACAAAATTGTGTTTCAACTTCTACTGCAGAAGCTGAATATGTTGCTGCTGCCATATGTTGCTCACAAGTGATCTGGATGCAAACACAACTAAAAGACTATGGTTACACATTCAGAAAGATAGCCCTGTATTGTGACTCAAAAAGTGTCACAACAATCACTGCAAATCCTGTTCAACACTCAAAGACAAAGCACATTGATGTAAGATATCATTTTATCAAATATCATGTTGAAAAAGGTAATATTGAAATGTTTTTTGTTCAGACTAATTATCAATTGGCTGATTTATTTACGAAAGCACTTGATGAAAAATGTTTTACCTTTTTGGTAAGTAAATTGGGCATGATGAATATGTTTAGGTAACTATTAGACATTAACTAAGAATTAAAAGTTATGTTCTGAGATACATTCTATCAAAATTCTGAGAAATTTTCACTTCAGTATTTCTGAAGTTCACTTTTCAGAAGTTTATATTTAATTACTCAGAAGTATTAATTTTTATTTCCCAAGTTGTTTGTCTATCATTACATTCAATTTTTTTTTCATTTCTCTATTTCTCTTCTTTCTAACAAATATGATGATTCACACTGTTTAAGGGTGAGAATCATAGGTGTTCATGTTTCAAGGGGGAGTGATACTAAAATCTAATTCTTTGGTACTCTCCTATGTCATCAAGATCTGAAATGGTGGATCAAAGTTTAAAACTTACAAATCTAAGAAGTATGGACAAACTTCTGAAGGTAAAACCTTTTCCATATTGTTCAAACCTACTTCTGAAATATTAAAATGTTTTCTATTTTTCAGAAGTTTGTAGTTTTAAATGATTTTCGTGGGTATGAGGTAATAAAAGTTAAGTTTTGAACTAAATTCGAAAGTTCTCAAGTATTTCTGAATCTTTTCATTCAAACTTCTGAACTTATTCTCAGAAGTTCTGAACTTATTATGAAGTTTTTGAACTTATTCTCAGAAACTTACTTCCCGTTGTACTTCATTTAAATGTGTGCCAAGTGTTTTAATTTCATTGGTCAACTCCTAAACACGTCGCTTAAACGGTTCATTTATCTACATAAATGATGATTACTAATCTAATTACCATTACTTTTTGGCCACGTGTCCATCCATGATCATCCAGTCATATATAATCCATGGCTTCATCGCCGTCTTCATTTTTTTAGCAATTTTCCCTCCGAAATCTCTCTGTAGACATTGATCTTCATTCAAACTCAAATACTTACTCATTTCCAACAATGTCGACTTCAAATGTGGATTTCCCTGTTCAATCCGCCAAATCGTGCTTCAGTGACAGTAATGAATCATCAAATGATGATTCATTCAAGATTGTTCCTAAGAAAATAATGGTTGGATCAATGGAGATAACTCTAGAAGATGATCAGATGTTAAAGGACACTTCTACAACTGGTAATCCTGAAGCCGGACCTTCAAATGCTAACCCTAACCCTAACCCACGCACTGACAAAATTGGGGAAACACAAATTGAGCCTATTGATGTGGCTTTTGAATCAAATACTAGAGTAGGTGATTCTCATTCTCGTGCTGAAAGTAGTGATGGTCCTGATTTGTCAAAATTGTATGTTCCTGAAGATAAGCAATTGGATATCAAAAAGAATAACTGTGCTCTGAATTTCAAATCGGCTGATTTCAATGATGATCAAATGATCTTGATTGAAATTTTGAAAAAACATCCCCTTCGTGCTCTCTTATACTGGAAATTTCTGGTTCCTGCCTCATACCTACAACAATGGTGGTTTCATGTTGAAGTTGATGAAGAAGTAGATGACATTTCTTCATACATTCATGGATACAGGGTATGTGTTTCTGTTGAAGATGTTCGCAGTATTCGTTTTCTTCCTAAAGAAGATGAAGTTGTTGGGAAAACTTCATATGACCCTATTCCATCATCCTTAGAAATGATTTCTGATTTTATGAAGTTGGGCTATTCTGAATAATTAAATGCCTTTAGCTCCTTCAGAAGGAAGTGTTTACCCCCAATCTGGTATTGTCTATTCACCATTCTGCACAATTGTCTTTCTGGGAAAGGTTCAAGCCTGGATCAAGCTTCTACAAATGGGAGGATCAATTTTCATGGTGTTGCATTTAATAAACATTATGATTTTGCTTCCCTTATCTTTGAAAAACTCAAGTCTGTTGTTCTGAGGAAATCTACCTACAACTACATACATTTTCAGAGATTTTTTCAGACTTTCATCAAAGGTGCCATGAAAGTTGTTTCAGCTATTCTAGATTTAACTCATGAGGTACATGTTCCACTATTCTCTATGGATAATCGAAGGCCACCAAGTGCAAAATTGCAATTTCCCAATTCATTACCGTTACCTGATTATTTACTTGCTCATGTAAATCCCAAAAATAGGATTCTAAATGAGTATTATGAATAATGGGACTACCAAAACCAGTAGTCTCTTCCCCTGATTTTAACCAGAGTGCTGAGCATTGTGAGCAGTCTAGAATTCCTAGGAAGAGTGGGGAGGCTGTTCATGGGGGAGAACAACCTCATGGTGTGAAGAGGAAATATGTAAATGAGAGCTTGGGTAGAAGAGTGAGAAAAAGAATTGAAGAGGGGAGAACACAAGTAAAAGAAAAACAAACTTGTGAACCAATTGTTACAAGTCGGGCAGCCATATCATCTATTACTCCACACTCTTTGGTAGGTAATATTGAACTAGCCAGTGACCCTATGGCCACTCTTGTTAACCCCCCCAGCCACTCACACATCTCTCAACAGAAGGGTGTTTCAGAAAAACTTATGGGGCAAGCAGCTCATTTACCAATAGGTCCCCATTTGGCGGAGCCTATTGTTGAAAAAGAATGACATATGTTCCCCCTTCACAGCTTTGAGCACATTGAGTTTGAGAGTTCACTCAATCTTGAACCTAATGAACCACTAAATGTGGATTTCTTTCACACAAGCACACATTTTTCAGACGTCCCAATGCAAAGTGTTTGTGTCACATTGCCACAACAACTATAAATATTCCTAGTACAGGATATCAAGGATTGGTTGGAAGTCTTGGTGGGGTGAACATCTCTAAAGCCCATTTACAGAATCTTTTGTGGTTCATGATGCTGTGGCATCTATAGGCCAGCCTTCTTCTGAAGGACTGCAAACAAGACCATCTGTTGGTCTTGGAACCTTTCCCTCATCTTCTGAATTCTCAGAATTCAAAGATTTCTGTACTTCTGAATTTGCAAAGATTAAGGACATTAAGGATTTGACGGATAACTCTTACAAGGTGATGGAGGATAGATTGGATAAGCAGTAGATAAAAGTGGTTGATAAGTTGAATGATTTCTAGTTTTCCACTTCCAATGATTTACAAACTTTTAAGCTGGCAATTCTAAATGATTTTTCTGAAGTGGTTTCTACAGTTGCATCTCTGAAGACTTCAATGCCTTTTTCTTCTTCTACTAAGCCAGATTCTTCCAAATTAGCTATAAAGGAAGATATTACTCAGATTGTGACTCAACTGTCTGAAATTCAGAATTCTCAGTCATCTTTAAATGAAAGACTCTCTGTCTTAGAGTGTAGGCCTCAAGCAGATACTTTGAAAAGAAATCTTGATGATCAGGGTCCTGATAATCAAGAGGGGGAGAAGAGACAGAAAATATCTGAAGATGTTGTTCAAACTTCTGAAAAATCTTCTAAAGAAGTTCAGAATGTTGTTGGTGAAGATAGTAACAGAGTTTCTGAAGCTATATATGATATTTAATATGCAGAAACAGAAGGACAAGAGGCTGAAAATATTACTTCTGAAGCAAATGTTGAAGAAGGATATGAGATTGAAAAAGTGCTTCATGAATATGAAAGAAATCATGGTTCAGAAGATGCAGACATTATTCCAGATTCTAATGAAGAAATGCTGAATGAATATTTGGCCTTTAAAGAAGTACTTGGAGAATCTGGTGATTTCTCAGATGTTATAGTATTTGATGATGTGGAGATGGAGGAGAATGATGAAATAGAAGAAAATGAACATAGAGAAGTGGTGATTTGGAGACCCCAAGTTCTGAATAGAGTAGATAATGATGAAATATCTGAAAACTTATGGAGGTTAATAAGCCAATTCTGCTGGGTATACATAATTATGAATAATCCAAGGAATCTGGAGTGTAGATTATTGGATGAAAGATTGGTTATTTTCAAAGATTTTCTGAATCAACCAGCTGAATATTTTGACATAGAAATGGACTTATGTCATATGCATGATGTTGATATTTCAGATGAAATTCTGATGGTCTTTTCAGAAAAATTAGAAGTCAGATTCAGAGCATGTATTACTATTTATTCAATCAATCTTCCTATTCTTGAAGAACCTATTATTGATAAAGTATATGAAAAAGAGATACTGTTTGATAATTCTGAAGATAGTCAGCTTATTTTTCCAGAAGACTCTTATAGTTACATGTATAGAAGGAATCTGAAGTATGCAACTCTTGAAGATTTTCTAAATGATGAATGGTCTGAAGATCAAATTTCAAAAGTGAGAATGTATGTACAAAAGCATGGAATTCAGGAATTACATGATTCTACTCTGATTAAGAAGATCAGGTGCTTAACAAAAACCATTGAAGATGATCTATTCATTGTGAAATTTGGAGCTGAAAGAAGAGATGGTACTCTAATAGAGTTCTCTCAATTTGTTATATACATGCTGAGGCTACAAGATGAACTTGCTATTCTGGCATTTTGTGTGGAGAAAGGAGAATCTGAACTTGTTTCTGAAGTAAGAAGGATCTTAGGAATCTATATCAGAAATCTTATCAAGCATGATTTTCAGCAAGCTTTGGGATTCAGATTATATAAAGTAAACCTTTTAGAGCCAGTATATATTGAAAGACATGATATAACCAAAGTGTTTACAATTCCAGATATTGGTTTCATGTATGAAACAGAGGGAGTTATTAAGAAGACTTTCATTGTGTTTGACATACCAAAGTATTCAACTTCCACACTGAAATGGCTTTTGAATTATGCTGAATGGTTCATTGCTGCATCTGATGTAAAAGAAGAGATAATCTATTTGATCAAGGAAATGATCAGTTTCAGAGATTGCAATAGAAAGAGCTATCTTGCTGGACATACAAGAATGAACAAACTCAGAGGAGCTGATTATATTCTGAGCAATATGTATGATTTTCAGATTCATACTAAAAAACAAGATATTGAAGAAATTCTGAAGCTTTCTCAGAAGATAGAAAGTTCAGAAGCAAGTTTAAAAGAAATAGAAAAAGGGAAGGAAAAAATATTTGAAACCAATCCAGAATAAAATGCTCCTATCAGTCAAGTTTCCGAATCTGAACATCTGCAAGAGAAAAGAATTGAAGAAAATGCTCTCACAATGTTTCTTGAATATTTTCATCCAGAAATGATCATGGAATATGAACAAAAGTTTAATTACATTGATTGTTGGATCAAGAAGTCTTTTGGATGGAAGCAATGGTATTCAGATATAATCAGAAAGATCAGAATCCCTATAAGTGAAGCAAGAAAAGAAAGTCCAATAATGAAAGTTATTACTGCAGATATGTTAGGTCTATTATTATTTTAATTGTGACAAAATAAGGAAAGGATATGCTTTATTGTAAAAGGAATTTTATAATTCCTTAAACTCTTGTTTCCTTAATTAGACTAGACCTAGCAATATAAATACAGGCTTAGGGTTTTACATTCAAGGAGTCGATTCATATATTAACTTAGAGAGAGAGCTGAAACTGTGAATCTGATTGTAATCGACATATACACTTTCAAGAGATATATGACTACGTAAGTTCTTTAAATCATTGTTCGTGTCATATTAATTTACTATTAACTGTTTATTGTCATTGTGATTGTTATAATGGGATCAACAAGATATAAAGTCAAGAAACAATTATAAGTATGCTTACTTCACTGTGGAAAGAAAGAATGGTGAGATCTCTACATTCTCAGAAGCAGATTTTCAAAATGTTCATCTTAGAGATTTACTCAGAGTCTACAAGAGTATCTATCCTTTTCATGATTCTATTGCCAAGTTCAGAAATTTTTTCCAGTTCTCAGAGATGGTCTTTACAGAGAATTAAGAACACTGTGTTTTTGTTTTCTGGTTTTTCAATAAACAGAAAACTCAGAATTAAGAATTTTTATCGAGTTCTATTGAATCGAGAATTTTTTTTTGATCGAGTAAGTCAGTATTCGGTAAAACTCTTTAATCAATCTGTTTCTCGAGTATTGTTCACTCGAATTTCTTTAAAACTCTTTTTTAATTCAACATTTGTTATCGAGTCTTGTTCACTCGATAACTTTTTATATCGAGTCCCACTCAATTCGATAACAATTTTTATCGAGTCTTGTTCACTCGATAACAATTTTTCTCGCGACTTATTCACTCGATAACAATTATTATCGATCCTTAGTCATCCGACAACAATTTTCATCGAGCACTTCACGCCCGATAAAAATCCTTCAATCGATTTTTTTTCTTTAGTCACTCGATAATAACCTACTGTTTCCAGCGACAACTCAGAATTTTTTTAAAAAACTCATTGATCGAGGTCCAACCAAACAGTACAATGACCACCCGAGAAGCAATGGCCATTGGATCAGACACCAAGCCTCCAATTCTCTTTCCTGGAGAATATTTTCAATGGAAGGATAGATTCCTTGATTTCATTGAACGTCATGACTTTGCCGATGAGATCACGAGTTCAATCAAAGAGGGTCCTCCTCCGCCTTTTTATCAGGAGTATCCTGCTATGCCAAACAACACTCCTCCTACGCCCGCACGAAGGGAAGTTAAACTCAAAAGTTCTTGGGATGCAAACGAGAATAGGATAATGAGAGGTGACCAACTTGCCCGTTCTTATCTACTTATGAGCCTTCCCAATGAGATCTACATGAGCATTGATAGCCACAAGAAGACGGCTAAAGAAATGTGGGAAGTCATAGAAAAATTCATGCTTGGAGCGAAGATTGGTACACAACTCAAAATCACCAACTGCATTTCTCAATATGAAGAATTCAAGGCAAAAGATGGAGAAAGTCTTACGAACACATATACTCGATTTGTACAACTGGTGAACGAACTTAGCAAAAACGAAATTCGTAAGACAAAGATCGAAAACAATGTCAAATTTGTTAGCAATCTTCAACCGGAATGGCGTCGGTTTGCTAATCAAATCAGACACAGCAAATATCTTGCTGACCTTGACCTTCATGAAGTCTATGAAACCCTTCAACAAGATGAAGAGGAGGTTCTCGAACTTATGGGGTTAAATTCCAAGAAGAACCCGGATCCAGTCGCATTAATGGCATAAGAGTCCTCTTCCGTTCCTCAAGAAATGTTTCCCGAATTAGAAGACGAAGACTTTGACTATGATCCAGAAATTGCCAAACTTCAACATCAACTGGCCTTCCTTACAAAATCTTTTCAACAAAAGTTCTCACGTCGCTCGAATCCCAATCAACAAAGGTATGCCTCGGGATCGAATAACCATGAGCGAAAGGCAATGTTTGAACCCAAAACTAGAAGAGAAGAACCTCGCCCTACACCCAAGCCTAAAGACAAGTTCAAGGGTGAAAGAAGTTTGTGCTACAACTGCGGCAAAACTGGTCACTACGCAAGGGAAAGCAAGAAGCCAGTAGTGAAGGACTCTAACTACTTCACTTACAAACTAATGCTGTCCAAACAAAAAGAAGCCGGTAAAGTCCTTCTAGCTGAAGATGAACAATGGCTTAATCAAGATGATGAAGATGACATGGAAGGGGATACTCAAGCACATTTCAGCTTAATGGCTTACTCTGATGACACTCCTTCTAACTCTTCCGACTACACACCCGAGGTAAGCCCGTCTGACTATGACTCTTTTGTATCTCAAATGCATGATTTAATGTGTCAATTAAAGGAATTACACTCCAAATTGAAAGCCGAGAAACTCTTGGTTTCCAATTTAGAAGCAAACCTAGAAAATAACCATAAACAACTGCTTCTTATGCAAACCGACCTTGTCACTACTCAAAGTATAGCACAAAATCTCGAAACGGAGAAAATGGTTTTAAAAGAAGAAAATGCTCTTTTCCAACAACAAATATCTGATCTCACACTCCAACTTCAAACATCTAGGAATGAGACTGCCAAATTTTCACCTAAGTTTGACTTTGTCAGTTTTCAAAGACAAGATTTATTAGAAAAACTCGAAGCATTGGAATTAAAACTTTACAAGCTTGGTCAAACTGAACACACAATTCACTTAAATGCACCGAAAGATTTAAGCTCCAAAGCCGGTTTAGGTTTTGAAAACCCGAAACACTTAGCAAAGACTATCTATAATACTCCAACGATTTATAAATTCGATTACCAAATTCAATTTATGAAACCGGACCCTAGTGTTGAGGAAAGAGAAGAATGGAAGAGACTAAACAAAAACTATTTTCAAATACCTTTCTGCTATCCTCAAATAGTAGAAGAGGAATCTTCAAGTGAATCTCTTCCAAACAACTACTTCCCATCTTACTCCGCCGAAGAACTTCAAAACAAGATTCCTGAGTGTAAACCATACATTCCCACACTATTTTTAGAAAAGAAATTTCCTTCAACTCGAACAAGTGTTGGAATTCGAACGTTCTTTGGCGGAAAAGGAAAAGGAAACATTTTTATTTAAAATACAACAACTTGAAAACGAGACTTTACAATTGAACAAAACTCGTGAACATGATACTATTTCAAACGTTTCAACTTGTAAAGCCTTTGTTAGCAATTATTTAGATAATTGTGAAGAGTTGTTCAAAATGGACCCACGTTCCAATCTTCCAAAACAAAAATGTTCCTATTCCGAAGAACAAATCAATGCTGAATTAGATGCCCTTTCTAACCAATCTTCACTTGAATCGGACGAGTGCTTAAATGACATGTGTGATAAGTTTGATTTCAATCCTATACTTCCTAATCATACTGAATTCTTAGACAAAGGCAAACAACCTATGGAAACAGTTTCTTTACCTACTGAACCAACAGAGTGTTCCACAAGTCAAAATCCGATCACTCATAATCAAACGAAAAACAATCAAGTCTTCAAAAACCATACTAACCGTGCTCCTTTCACTATTTCAGCGCTTCATACTTTAGAAACCAAGTCGGTTTGGGTCAAAAAGGGCACGCATACTACAAAGCAAACACCCCGCAATGAAGACAAGTTTTTACATTCCAATGTCAAAAGAAACAACTCTAGATTTCTTTTTCCGTATCAAATTCATTCATTTAGACATTTAATCAAATTTTCTCGTAATAAAATTTGTTGCTCTAATTGCGGTGTGGATGTTTTTGTTCGTAAAACTTCTATTGATTATGGTTATGGTTATTTTCCGGACATGCATAATTCATTTAATCACAACTTTTATCATTCATCATCCATTTCTAAATCGGGTCCAAGAAACCAAATGATTAACGCCTATAAGTCTCACCTCTAGTGGGTACCCAAGGGTGCAAAGTCAACTAACCATGATGGACCCATTTACAAATGGGTACCTAAATCTTCCTGATTTTGTGCAGATCGGTCATGTGTGGTACTTAGATTCCGGCTGCTCCAAACACATGACCGGCCAAAAGGAGCTGCTTGCCAACTACACTGAAAAGAAGGGCGGATTCGTCAAATTTGGCAACAATCACTTGGCACGGATAAAAGGATATGGTGATATCATTCAAAACAACATCACCATTTCAAATGTCTCTTATGTACAAGGGCTAAGCCACAACCTATTGAGCATTGGAAAAATTTGTGATAAGCAACTCGAAGTCAATTTCCGACCCGATAGATGCTGTGTTCGCACGTTTGATGGAAAGGAGCTTTTAACTGGCACTCGTAAGTCCAACCTCTACACGATCGATCTTTCCCAAGTAAACGCCCCCTCAAGTGTTTGTCTTCTATCAAACGTCTCTAGTCCAAAGACCTGGTTATGGCATCGTCGCCTATCTCACTTGAACTTCAAGAACATAAATCGCCTCTCCATCCACAGATTAGTCACCGAACTCCCATCTGTTAAATTCGATGAACCACATCTTTGTGACGCATGCGAGATGGGAAAGATGAAGAAGGTCTCTCACAAACCCAAGATAATTCACAGCTCAGCTCGACCTCTTCAACTCATTCATATGGACTTGTGCGGCCCGATGCGGACTCAAAGCATACATGGTAAAAAGTATGTTCTCGTGATGGTGGACGATTTCTCTCGCTTCACATGGGTCAAGTTCCTTCGATCAAAGGATGAAACCCCCGACACCATCATCACATTTCTCAAAGCCGTTCAAGTCAAACTAGAACTTACTGCACAAACCATCCGCACCGACAATGGAACTGAATTCAAAAACCGTATCCTTGACGGTTACCTCGAATCGGTTGGTATAACCCACACGTTCTCTGCAGCTCATACTCCACAACAAAACGATGTGGTCGAACGCCGAAATCGAACTCTTGTTGAAGCCGCTCGCACTATGCTTACTTTTTCAAAGCTTCCTCTCCACCTTTGGGCCGAAGCTATCAACACAGCCTGCTATACTCAAAACCGATCCATCATCAACAAGCGCTTCAACAAGACACCGTATCACTTAGTCTACGATCGCGTTCCTTCAATCAAGCATCTTCGAACGTTTGGCACACGTTGCTTCGTACTAAATGAAAAAGAAGATCGTGGGAAACTCAAGCCAAAAGCCGATGAAGCCTACTTTCTCGGATACTCACCAAATGCATCATCTTATCGGGTCTACATCAAACACGCACGTTGCATCACTGAAAGCGTTAATGTACAATTCAATCAAAACGCCGAAATGGCTCCTGAACACGACAGTTCCGGACCCGCACTCACCGGTATACTAGCTTCCGATCACATTCGTTCGGAACCTGCTCCCAACCCCGATGAACCTTCAACGTTCAAAACTGCCAAGTCAAATCTGGATGACCTATTCGAGTACTTCTACTCGGATTACTTTGAACCGACCAATGATAATTCTCTCCAGATTCCCCCGCCTACCTTGGAGATTGCCGAGACCTCGGATCTTTCCAGGCCACCAATTACAAAGGAAACCGTCTCAACTGCTGCATCTCCAAGCACCTCTACGACTGCTCCTCCAAATCAAACTAGTCCATCGGATGCTCCTCTTGTTCCACCTGAACCTCAACCGCCTGTTCAACCAAATCCTGCGGAACCGACATCCTCTCCCCCTACATCCAATTCAACAACGCCGGATGTCACAAGTGCCACTAGATCTTCAACTGTGGCCCCATCTTTGGAATCTATTCAAGATCTTCCCTTAGGTTCTTATCAAGATGACACCCCGGATCCAAATGCCTTTCAACCTCTTCCTCATACAACAAAATGGACCCGCTCTCATCCTGTTGAACAAATTATCGGAGATCCAAACCGACCAGTTACAACGCGTTCCGCCTCGGCCAATGATTGCATGTTCTCTTCATTCATAAGTTATATTGAACCCACATCCATTCATGAGGCAATGAATGATCCTGACTGGATTGTGGCCATGCAAGAGGAACTCAATCAATTTGAAAGTCTGAGAGTATGGCGCTTTGTTCCCCGTCCATGAAACAAAACCGTTATTGGCACGAAATGGATATTCAAGAACAAGCAAGATGAAGATGGAGTCATCATTCGCAACAAAGCTAGACTTGTCGCCAAAGGATACCGTCAACAAGAAGGCATTGACTACGACGAAACATTTGCACCCGTAGCCCGTATTGAAGCAATTCGAATGTTCTTGGCTTACGCGGCACACAAGAACTTCGTGGTTTTCCAAATGGACGTCAAGACGTCCTTCCTAAACGGTGTTTTGCATGAATAAGTCTATATTTCTCAGCCCGACGGGTTTTTCGACTCCTCCAAGCCACATCATGTCTACATTCTGGACAAGGCTCTGTATGGATTGAAGCAAGCCCCCCGCGCATGGTACGATAGCCTGTCTACCTATTTAGTGAAAAACGGATACTCCAAATGTAAGATCGATCCAACTCTTTTCATTAAAAAGGACAACGGTGACATTATGCTCATTCAAGTCTATGTGGACGACATAATCTTCGGCTCGACTAACCCAAGGCAATGCAAAGAGTTCTCTGAACTCATGATCGCCAAATTTAACATGAGCATGATGGGAATGATGAATTTTTTCCTTGGTCTTCAAATTAAACAATTTTCTACTGGAATATTCATCAACCAATCCAAATACGTCTCGGATATGTTGTGTAAATACAACATGACGTCATGTTCTCCAATTGGTACACCCATGTCCCCGGGTTCAAAACTACACGCCGATCCTTCGGGAAAAGATGTGGATTCTAAAAATTACCGGGGCATGGTTGATTCTCTCATGTATCTTACGGCTAGTCGTCCGGACATAATGTTTGCCACCTGTCTTTGCGCGAGGTATCAAGCATCTCCAAAGGAATCTCATCTTAGTGCGATCAAACGGTTTTTCCGGTATTTAAAAGGTACACCTAATCTTGGCCTATGGTATCCCAAGGATACGGGTTTCGAACTAACTGCCTTTTCAGATTCGGATCACGCCGGATGCATGCTCGAGCGTAAAAGCACTTCGGGCCATATTCAATTCCTTGGAGACAAATTGGTCAGCTGGTCATCAAAGAAGCAAGCGTGCGTCTCCACATCTGCTCGCAAGTACTATGGATGCGAACTCAACTCAAAGACTATGGCTTCTGGTTCAACAAGATTCCCATCTATTGTGACTCCAAAAGCGCCATAGCCATTTCAAGCAACCCGGTTCAACACACGAAGACTAAACACATCGACGTTCGATATCACTTCATCAAGGATCACGTCGAAAGAGGACGATACACCAACGGTTGAAAAGCCTGCGGATATCGAATTCGAGAGTACAGCAGCCGAACCAGCCGAACCTGCTGAACCAGCCGAACCTGCCGAACCAGAACAAAATGAAGAACGAGTCGATGTTCAACGTCTGCGCAACTCACTTCGAAACTGGTTCCGAGATCCATATGAACCAGTACTTCAAGAACAAGACAATGTGAACTTGAGGCACACAGCAAGAAACTATGCCTTAAGGGATCAAAACGAACCAAGACTCCTACCTCATCAAATTCGGTGGCAAAGAATGTTAATGGACACTAAGTCCAAATGGGTGAATCAGCAGATCTGTGTGCCATATCTTGAGGAAACCATGGAGAAGATCTTCCGCAAAGAAGCAAAACCTGATGATCTGGCACACATTCATCTAGTGATGGAAATGGATCCTGCTCAACTTAGAGAGTATCTCCATATCCTGAGGATGAGAGCTTTACCTCAAGCTGAAGTGGTCTCTAGGCACAGGGTTGTCGGGATTTTGAAGATAGACACTGCAAGGATCTTCCAAGTCGAATATCCGATTTTCACTGTTCAAAGAGAAAATGGTAAAACGTATTCCTTCTCCGAAGCCGATTTTGCTAATCTCGATATTATGGACTTGGAGATCATCTACAACGATCTGAGAGACAAGTGCAACCAAAATGTACACGAGCAAAGGGCTTTAAGAGCAGTGGTTAGACATGTTCAGAAAGAGCTTAGGTACAGTTATATTCATGATCTTCAACGAGGAATCGAAAGCGAGCAAAAGAAGATACACATTACTAAGCCTGATCAATCTTTGCCTGTACCTGACAGTACTTTGGTCGCCACTGTCATCACTCGTCCTGTACATGGTGTTGTTTGGATGCATCCTTCTAGAGAAAAGCGGTTTCTCAGATTTCATGAAGCGGCTGCATATTCTGACGGTACATTATGGGGAATTCAGAACAGGCTTGCGTCAGAACTTGCTACAGATAGAAAGAGCGCAACACGGATGAGCAATGACAAAAGAAACTCTCTCTTAGAAGCGATCAAGATAATCGACGACATAATTATTTATCGACAAACCCTACGAAGATTTGAAGGCATGTTCGAGCTTAGAAGGTGAAGACTCATTTTGCCACAAAGGGGGAGATTGTTAGGTCTATTATTATTTTAATTGTGACAAAATAAGGAAAGGATATGCTTTATTGTAAAAGGAAGTTTATAATTCCTTAAACTCTTGTTTCCTTAATTAGACTAGACCTAGCAATATAAATACAGGCTTAGGGTTTTACATTCAAGGAGTCGATTCATATATTAACTTAGAGAGAGAGCTGAAACTGTGAATCTGATTGTAATCGACATATACACTTTCAAGAGATATATGACTACGTAAGTTCTTTAAATCATTGTTCGTGTCATATTAATTTACTATTAACTGTTTATTGTCATTGTGATTGTTATAATGGGATCAACAAGATATAAAGTCAAGAAACAATTATAAGTATGCTTACTTCACTGTGGAAAGAAAGAATGGTGAGATCTCTACATTCTCAGAAGCAGATTTTCAAAATGTTCATCTTAGAGATTTACTCAGAGTCTACAAGAGTATCTATCCTTTTCATGATTCTATTGCCAAGTTCAGAAATTTTTTCCAGTTCTCAGAGATGGTCTTTACAGAGAATTCATTTGGGCTGCCAAAACAGATTTTCAAATTGCCTATGTTCTGAATAAAGAAAAGGTTCATTTGAGTAGTCCAAACTTCAGCCTGCCAAACATTGAGAATCTTAAAAGAAGCACTCTTGTTATTTAGCCTCCAGGATTTGTATGCAAATGCTTTGAAGAAATGCTTTTCATAAGATTTGAAGAATTACATAAATGTTGCAATGGAACTCTGATGGCTATAAGAGAAAGATTGGAGAAGAGACAGAACAAAAGACAAGAATCTAAGTGATGAAGAATGGGAAAAGTACAAAAAGCTTGCCAAAGAGATGCTTAGAATCATTGGATCTTTGTTGGAATACAGAAGTCTTATTCTTAAAGATGTAAGACAAATCTTAAATTTCAGGAGTTATGATTTGAACTTTTGAAGCTAAGGGGGAGATTGATAGATATCAGAAGATAGCTTCAAAAGAAGATTAGGTTCTGTCTGAAGAAAGAAAGGTTCAGAACTCAGAAGACAAGCAAAACAAAGCCTAAGGCATAACTTCTGAAGTGGCTACTTCAGAAGTTCTGAAGATGGTTCTGAAGATGGTTCTGAAGATACTTCTGAAGAAGTTTTGAAGAAGTTCAGAAGTAGTTCTAAACATGCTTGTCAATTTTGTACTGTAACTTTAGCATTTTTGTTTGTATATAAAAACAGATAGTTTGTTAGGTAGTTAGAACTAACGTTCATAGAACTGTTAAAAGATACATACTTTGTAAAACTATTCAGTAATCAATACGATATACAACTTCAGGGACATAATTCCTGTTCTTGTTCTTTAATCTTTTTACATTCTTGATATTTTGGGATCTAACAACTTTAGTCTGATAGGTTCAAAGAACTTGGATCACCGAGTCAATATATATCATGACATGCTAGGAGATGATATTTTTTGACGAGCATTGCTTCTTTGACATATAATTGTTCCAAATATAGCCGATTTCCAGAATACTTTTAAAACATAAAGTAACCAAACTCAGATTCAAGGTTCTTAATCAGATGAATGAATATCGTCACTCAACATTCTAGATCACAAACAAACCTCCAGACAGTAAATGGTTAGGAGTTATAACCACATAACAATAGCGTACACTTACGCAAACTGATATCTAAGGAAAACTCCAGAATGATGATTGCAGAGAGTTAGACTTCTGATTAATCCAACCAGATACAAAATATAATCACCATTGTTCTGAAAAATTTTCAAATCCGGCTTTGCATGAAATCCATGAACAATGTTCCCCCTCCTGAGATTCAACACAGGGGTTGCGCTATAAAAGGAATCTTGACACCATAAGGAAACTCTATATGAAAAAAATGATGCAGGGCTCTTGAATATTTTCTTTCGACACCATAAGGATCTTGGGTTGAAACTCAACTGTGGTCGAAGAAATAAGCTTTGGTCGGGATCTGCATGAAATTCTCGACTGTATAGATCCGATGAGATGAATTTTCTCGGGTCTAGGAATGCGACATTCATTGATGTCGGGTGTCAAATGGTTATGAATTACCCAAGAAGCTTAGATGTCGCGTAAGGAGGAGACGAGAAAAATAGGATGTCGGTCTTTAAGGAGCCGATAAGATTGGATGTCGAGCCTTAAAGAGTCGACAAGAAAAGATGTCGGGTGATGTTGACTCGATAAAACATGATGTCGGCTCAAAAGGAGTCGACAAGTGAGGAACTCGGGCCAGTATGAGTCGATAATATCAGATGTCGGGCTAAGGAGACTCGACATAAAATATGTCGGGTGAAGGGTTTCTCTTGATACACGGTTAGGATTTTGTGCGATTGAACCCTTACCTCTATCCCAAGTAATTTCGAATATCCAACGATTTACAGATCAGGCCAGATCGATTTACTAATATGAACTTGATGAGATGGAAACTTCAAACGATATGAAATCGACAATCGATATAGATGTAATAGACAAGATGAAACGATATTCAAACACAATAATAAAAACATCCAGATCGAAAAACACCATTAAATCAGAAAAACAAATTTGCAGTCCCGAACTTCAAAAACGACGCATAGAGAGAGAAAAAAATACTCGATAATACCTTGATCTTGCTGAACTTGATGGTCGTATCAAATCAGATGGATTCGATTTCAGCTCTAATACCACTTGTTGATCCCAGATTATATCAAGTACGCAAGAACATGAAGAATATAAGGAATAATCGAAGTTGTATATCTCACTTGTAGAATAATTGATTACAAGATTATCTCTAATAAGCTCTCTCTAGAATGATATGAATTAATGACCTAGTTCATCTAATGCGAGCCCTAACCTTGTATTTATATTGCTAGGAATAATGAGACAAGGAAACTAATAAGATAGACATTATACACTTGCCTTATTTACAATAAAATTGTTTCCTTATATTTAAACAATAAATCTTTCCTAATTGTTAAACCTTCCTAATTAATGACTTTGTTGACTTTACACTTTAGCCCTTCACGTCTTCAATAGTTGTCATCTCGGATACAACATTTTAAGACCTAACAATCTCCTCCTTTGTATTTGAGATTACATATTATCAAATCAGCACTTTTGTAGACGATGAAATTTTGTCAACAAATCACTATCTTGAATTCTTTTGCCCCCCCCTACGAATATGATCACTTCATAAGCTCCGTAGCTCCCCTTTAATATTAGCATGAAGTTCAGTGATAGAATGTTGAAGGAGCCGTGATGTCGTAGGGTACCTTTCTTCGAGTAGAACATGTCGCACGATGAAAGCGACAAAAGAATGTCGTATCTAAATGTTGCGATATCTTGATGTTGTCGGGTTAGGCATTGAGGTTTTCGGGTTAGATAGATGCGATAACTTGAGGTTTTCATGTTTTCTCCATGTTATCTCTTTGCATGTGCCTTTGATCCATTTTTTCTCCCCCTCATAATAGGCATTTGTCTTTGATACACTTTTTCTCCCCCTCAGAATGATAAGGAGAATCTGAATCATTATGAATCATTAAAGACAATAATAGAACATGTATGTGAAAAAATGGGTAAAAAACTAACATAGAAGCACGAAAAGCAACTATTATCACTTAGATCAAAAATAAATTCAATTAAGTGGCCTATATTCACTGTTGGTAGCGGGTTGGCACTAATAGGACTTCCAGTTATCATAGAAGGAAGTTATAAAACTAACTTCTCAAACTGTTCCGACATAAAAACAAAGATATGAATTTTGAATCACAAAGATTCGTGCAAAGTGTAAAAGAATATTGGTATATATTATGGCTCACAAAACTCAATGTGCACAAAATATGAAGTTCGAAGACCGGATGTCTGTGTTCTTGTTTCAATATCTAAATCTTCCGAATGAAGAATAGATAGATGGTATGTTAAATCTCCGTGTGATGTATGAAACAAGCACCTTTTATGAGATACTTGAGTAGCTAGGTGGGGAGACACAAGTTATCGACATTGAGTCCATGTCTATTTTCAATATTCATCTCCAAAGAATCGAGAATGAATAAATTGTGTGGGTACCCGAATAACTGTTTAGGTTTGGTGAAGACCAAATATTTTCTTTTAAGTCGTGTCACACTCTCACATTTCCCTTTTATCTCACAAGCACTCAATTTTATTTTATTCATACCCTTTCAAAATATCTAACCTGGGGATGTGTTTCATGGGTAGGTCCTTCCGTCTTTGGTTTGACCATAGAAACTTATAAATCCTACCACACACAAAGAGTTAAAACATTGAAGTCTGAGTTCTGAACTGATATATTCAGAAGTCGTAATGTTAAGAGCAGGTTCATAGCTTAGATACTTTGAAGCTAAATAAATGGTAAAAATGTGGTCCTCCCCCTCAAAGATTGTCATGTGATGTGAATATTCGGAATTTAGAACACACATGACGTACCTACAAAACAAATTAAAAAGATTTTGATACCCAAGCTTTGTTAGGTCCTTGGAGCTTAGCTTTAGATGCAATAAATGGAGAACTGGGGATACTGTAAGTACCATACAATTTATGAATGAACCTTCGATTGACAAAATCATTTGTTCCACAAGCAGAACAACAAATCTTTGTGGCAGTTAGACTAATTAACTGATTGATAGATCTGACAAAAAAGGCAAATTAGTCTTGGAAACAAATGATCTTGTATCAACTACAGGAGATGTATGTGGCATGTTTCCAACACTATCATCTGTAGTTGATTTCTTCCTCCAAACCATTTTAAACTTCTAAGTGACACATGGGGAGAAACAGGGTTGACCGATATGTTTGGGGTTTATCTCCTAAAATCAGAGGAGATATTACTTCAGCTGATCCAAACACACTTCAAGAAGCAGTAAAATTAGCAACATGGCTCGCCAACAATGCAAACCGTACGGGAACTTTTGCAAGCAATAAGGCATTAGGAAAGAGGAAGGTGGATGGAACTGCAAGAAGACATAGTGGAAAGAGGATAGGCAAGGAGCAAAGAATGTCAGGAAATTACGGAATTCGGGCATTGGCAATAGAGAAAGGAAAAGGGGCGTACCTGAAGTGTGATAAATGTAATAGTCATAATCTGGGGAAATGCATTACTTGTCTCAAGTGCAATAGGAGAGGCCATGATGCGAAGGATTGTAGGGTTGGCGAGAGGCGAGCTTGTTATGAATGTGGGAGCACAGATCACTTCAGGAACAACTACCCAAGACGGAATTGGAGGCCATACACCAGGCAAGCGCAACCAACAAATCAAAGGAACCAAGGAGGTCAAGCACGAGGTCGAGTATTTGAAATTGGAGTGGAAGAAGCAAGACGAAACTCGTATGTAGTCACAGGTATGTTTCTTCTGAACAATCAACATGCATCCGTACTATTTGATTCTGGAGCAGATAGGAGTTATGCGTCGTTAGATTTTAGACCAAAGATAAATCTAAGACCTCAAAAGTTGAAAGAAGTATATGTCATTGAATATGCCAACAGACACGAAAGTAGGACCAACGACGTAATAATGAACTGCACTTTAAACTTGGCTAATAGAGATTTTAGTTAGGAAGCTTCGACATAATCGTGGGTATGGATTGGTTGTCCGAAAATCGAGCTGAAATATGCTGTTCCGAGAAGATCATTCGAATTCCACTGCCCGAAGGAGGGATGCTCGAAGTACACGGAGAGAAGCCCCGAAAGAGTATTAAAATGGTGACGTGTATGAAGATGCGAAAATATTTGAGAAAGGACTGCATTGCATTTTTAGCTCATGTTGTGGATAAGAAGAACGAAGAGAAGCATATTCAAGATCTCCCAATAGTGCGGGATTTTCCTGAAGTATTCCCAGATGAGTTGCCTAGATTACCCCCGCCAAGACAAGTTGAGTTTCGCATTGATTTCATTCCTGGAGCTGCGCCCGTAGCGAAATCACCGTACCGGTTAGCACCATCGGAAATGCAGGAACTGTCAGAACAACTTCAGGAGCTACTTAATAAGGGATTCGTCAGACCCAGCTCTTCACCTTGGGGAGCTCCAGTTTTATTTGTCAAAAAGAAGGATGGATCTTTTCGAATGTGGAAAGACTTTAAAATGGAAAGACGTGCGCAACTATATATCAATGAGATTGTTATGCGTCATGGAGTACCCATTCCTATCATCTCAGACAAAGACAACCGTTTTACCTCACGGTTTTGGCAGGCGGTACAAAAAGCATTGGGCATAAGGTTGGATTTGAGCACATCTTATCATCCTCAAACGGACGGGTAAACGGAAAGGACTATCAAAACCTTAGAAGATATGTTGCGTGCCTGTGTGATAGAATTTGGAGGTAACTAGGATGATCATTTACCGTTAATCGAATTCTCCGACAACGACATCTATCATACCAATACTCGATGTGCGCCATACGAAGCACTTTATGGACGCAAATGCAGATCTCCACTTAGTTGGTTGGAAGTTGGTGATAGACAACTTACAAGGTCAGACATCCTACAAGATACCACAGACAAGATCAAGATAATTCAAGAAAGACTGAAAGCAGCACGGGATTGCCAGAAAAGTTATGCTAATAATCGCAAGAAACCGTTAGAGTTCCAAGTAGGCGATAAAGTGTTACTAAAAGTGTCATCGTGGAAAGGAATGATACGTTTTGGAAAGAACGGCAAACTGAGTCCTAGATATATTGGACCATTTGAGATAGTGGAAGCAATCGGAGCAGTCGCTTACAAACTCAGGCTGCCATAAGATCTCAGTGCCATTCACGACATATTTCATGTATCGAATCTCAAGAAATGTCTGTCTAACGAATCGTTAGTATTACCATTGGAAGAGATTCAAGTCAATGAACAAATGCGCGTTATGGAGGAACCAGTTGAAGTTCTTGACGGAGAGATCAAACGATTAAGGGATAATAAGATTCCGATTATAAAAGTTCGTTGGAACTCAAAGTATAGACCGGAATTTACCTGGGAGCGAGAGGATTTCATGAAAGTCAAATATCCTCACTTGTTTGCAAAAGAATCCATTGGAAGTTGCAGTCATTAAATTTCGGGACGAAATTCCTCTAACAGGGGGAGAGTGTGACATCCGACAAATCTACGCTTCCAGGTTAGCATTTAGTAAGCTTTTATTAGTGATATTTTAGGAAAAAAATATTTGAATAGGAGCTATTTAGTATAGAATGGCCAAAAATTCTCTAGAATTTCCGGTAGTTGCTTAGAAAGCCCGGTTCCGACCGTAAATATATGAAGCGTCTTATATAATGCCAAATGCTTTACTTTGTATCCAAATTATATAAAATATGAAGTTTTAATATATCAAGTATAAAATTTTTATTTTTATAGAATTTAACCAAAAATAGGCTTGCAGTTTCAGAAAAAATGTCACAAATTGAGAAAAATTGCATTTTTTAATCAAATTTTGGGCTTTTTATAAAAAAATATAAATTTTTATGAGTTTGGCCCTTGTGGCCAGCCCCCTCCTCCTTTCCCCCAAAACCCTACATATAAAAACTCAAATTCTTCCATTTTCCCTCATTTTTCTCCCTTTTCTCTCAAGAGCTCTTTCAAATCCTCTCTTCTCCTTCCATTTTCTGCCTAAAATCCAGCCATAAATCCTCCAAATACATCTGAGCTTTTGAAAGTTCTTGAAGTATTTCATCTCCCAAGTGAAGGTATGTATCTCCAAACCATTTCCATCATTTTTGAGCACTCTTGGTGCCTTTTTCTCATTCTTCTTCTTCTCACTTTTGATGCATTCAAAGAGGACAACTGCTCTTCTTGTGTTCTATAGGTAGATTATACACCAAAGACATGTAAAATGTCTATATAATGGTGGTAATCCATGACCATTTCAATTGGAACTCAAGAAATGTAAGAAAAATCTCTTTGCATGTGAGTTTGTTCATTGAAAAGAGCATTTTTGGTGCTGACAGATTACTACCTAGTACTTCCGTCGCCCATATCTTGCAAAATACTTGTCCAAATGTCGTGATTTTTCTTCTGAAATGTTATTCTCTGATTTAGGGTCCTAACCCATGTGGAATCAGTAAAAAATATGGAGTTTTGACCCTCCAAACACCCAAACCATGTTAGGTGTGCAAACAGTGAATCCACCAGTAGGTAAACCCCATTTTGCATGACTACATCTCTTTGATTATTTATCCAAAATGCATGATTTTTTCTTCTGGAGTCTTTATTTATGCGTTAAGATTCATATGAATCTGGTCTCACTGAAAAATATAGAGTTTTGAGGTGATAACCAATTTAAATAATTTAAGTGTGCAATCTGTCAAATAATGACAGATGTGTGCATTCAACTTAAAGATTCCATAACTTCCTCATAACTCATCCAAAATGAGTGATTCTTCTTTTGAAGGCTTCCATTATGTGTTAGGTTTCTAGCCCAACTGGAATATCGGAAAAACACTGAGTAGAACTCCTCAAATGACTGTTTTACTATGAGGGTGTAAGTTGCTTGACAAGCTGTGATACCTTGTTTTGTAAAAATTGTTTGAACCATTTTTACATCTCCAAAAATCATAAAAATTGGTCAAAATGACCTTAACTCTGTGGTGTATCACATATAAAAAAATGAGGAAATTTGACATTTTGGAAATTACTTTAATTTGATCATTTTATGAACCTAAAGTTTCTGCCAGAAAATGAAAATTCTGGAATCTTTATTTTATGAACCCAAATCATTTGTGGACCAATAATGGTACTAGTATATAAGTACTTTATATGACTTATCATCATAATCTATAATTAAAAACATAAGTGCATTATATGTGATGGGACTAATAGTTAATCAAGTGGACAAATATGGACATTTAAGGACCTATAACACATTCATCCTTATGGTTATAACCCTAAGACAAATTAGTGACCAATCGAGTATTTTATTGTAATAGGAGGACACTAGGCCGGACAAGGGAACTACTTCGCAGATTTGATTGGATCTTTTGTTATCAGGTGATTATTCACAGCCCCTCTTTTAAAAATTTTATACGTTTTGGGGTGTAAAGCTTGTATTAAGAAAGTTGAATTGATTTATGTCGTTAAAGTATATAAATCATTAAGATGAGCAAATTGATGTTACACAAAATGATATATTAAGTTATGCAAAGTCCCCGTGGTACACTATTATTATCTCCGTATATTTTTTGAGCCGATGATATTTATGGATAGCGCTATTTGGTTGACATACCCACCTAACTGGAAAGTAGGGGTGCACTCTATCAATTAAGAATGCTCTACACACGTGGAATTTAGTTCCTCCGCTGAGGTAGTTCGTGGGGCGTTGAATGTCGTTTAGGCTTAGTAGTGGCTCAATATTTAATTATCAAGTGTAACAATTATATTTATATTTTCTCATAAAAATTAAAGTGTTAAAGCTGATGCGAATATCCGATTCACCAATATTTTACCTTGCATACAAAATGTTTTGTGCATTTGAAAACATGTGAACTCACCAACTCTTTGTAGTTGACCCTTTTGTCTTAAAATGCTTTACAGGAAGTAAGAAGGTAACCGATCATGTCTAACTGTTAGATCTAATTAGCCCCAATTACATAGAAAGTTTTATAAAGTTAGCATAATTAATTGTAGTCCATTTAATTGTAATTGTAATTGGATTTAGGCTTGGACTTTGAATGTAATGGGCCATATATAAGGAGTCTTAGGGTTGAGAGGAAAGGTTATGAGAGTCGACTCCTAATTTCGTGTGTGTGTTTTCCACGGTGTTCTTGGTGTAATTGCAATTCTACAATCAATAATATGAGTTTGGCTTGATTCATCTCTTCCTCTACCTAAATGTGTATGTGTATTGTTCTAACCAGTGGTATCAGAGCCTTCTAATCAAGCTTTTGATTAGTCGATCCTTCTACACAACAGATTTAGGTAATTGATGATTATTTTATGAACAATGGGTTTTTCTTGAAGAACGGTGTTTTCGGTTTCATTTTTTGGTGATTTGATCCGATTTTGACAGTATCTCATGTTTAAATTGCTTCCATTATCTTAGACTATAAGTATGGATCAATTATTATTCAAAATCTTGGATTAATTTGAGCGTATTCAATCAGATCTGGAAAGTTTTTGAGAATTTTCTTACACGAACTGGTTTTGATCATTTATGGAGATTCTCAATGATTTACTATGTTCTAATCTGATTCGAGCTCAAGAGTTTCAGTATTTATGTTTCTAAACATAATATGATCACCAATTTGAAGATTTTATGAGCATATTTGAGTTTCTATAATTTTTGAGATCGAATAGGAACTTATCGGATTTAGAAGGGATCAGACTTTGAATCTAAATTGGAATTTTTCGAATTTAGCTACAAATCCAATCACAACCGGACTTTAGTTTTGAATTGGCCACTGATGGATTTTGGGCATCATCAACGTGGACTATGTATGAATTGGTTCCTGAATTTTTGATAAACCAGAAGCTCTATACATCTTCTGATTCATTTAAAAAGAATGCCTCTGTATTTCCGAACTTCTGCAAAAAGCTGTGTAGCTTCTGGACATCCTTCTGTACCAATACCTTCTGATATGTTTTAGCGTCTGGAACAAAGCTTCTGAATACATCTTCTGGATGATAAGCCTCAAAAATAGTGAAGCTTCTAGAAAGATATAGCTTCTGGGTTGCATTTTCTGGACAGCTTTTTCAGACAGACAGAAGCACTCAGAGGCTTCTGGACAGCTCTGGAAGGTCTGTAGCCTCTGATCAGAAGCACTCAGAGGCTTCTGAATGCCTCTGGGATTTTATGCTTCTGCAACGTCTTCTGGAATGCTGTGTCTTCTGATCCGGTCCTCTGAATTAAGCTTCTGAATAAGCTTGCTTCTGAATGAGCTTTGATTGACAACATCTTTTGATTAAGGGCGTTGCCCCCAGACCCCGCAAGGGCGTTACCCCTTGACCCCCGTGCTAAGTCGTAGGAGGGGGACACTGTTCTGAGCTTTTCGCGTAAAGCAAGTGCTGCATCACTCTGATTTATTGTTTGCCGCATATTTGTTCAAGAAAATCACTGTTTCATTAATTCTATAACCCAAGACCACCTCGTGCTACATTAGTCTGTTCATAGCTTGCATATTTTATATCGCGTATCAAACCCTTCAGCTACTGTTCGTGACTTGACTTGTTAAAGTCAAATGTTTGATTTTCTGGGTTAAATTTCCAGTTTGTGAAATTTGAAGAGTCGGATTTGAAAAGTTTCCATAACTGGGTGACTAATTCAGCACTTGATTGGAGTGATTAGAAGTTTGAGTTTCAGCAATCATTTCTCTGAAGATTTATTCTTGAGGCAAGATCGCTGAGTGCTTGCAATCTGTGTTCTGACTTGACCACTTAGAGCATAGAGAGCTTGCGATCATTGTTCTGCACTGTTTTCTCAAGATGCTAGACTATTGAGTGTCTTCAATCAGCTTTCTGTCCTGATCAAGCAGAAGGTTGAATGTCTACAATCAGTGTTCTGGCAACTTTATTTTGTGTTAGAGACTTGAGTGCTGATAATCATTCATCTGATTGTGAAGATTGGATCTGGATTTGGTTGGTCAATCTTCTGGAAGTTATGAGGAAATCGGCTTATCTTCCCAGTTGGAACAGTTGTTGATCAAGAAGCTATGTTTTTCATACTACTTCTCTTCCGAATGGTGTTTGTTATGTTTATCCAAGCTGTTGACGAAGTATTTCGAAACCCCATCCTTTGATGATTATGAGCTATATTCAAGGGGGAGCTTGGAAAGTTTGGAAGACCAGCGACACTAAAGTTTTCTAAATGAAAGCATGGGGGAAATTATTTTAAGAACATAGAAAAACATTCAGAATTCTGAGACAGAAAAGATTTCATTGAATTTTCATTAAGATAATGAGAACTACAATTTTTCTTAATACTGTCTTTTCTAGTATCAGTAGGTTTATAGAACTTCCTATCTAGACTAGACTTATTTTCAGAATCTGAAATGTTCTTCAGCGGATGCTTCCTCTGAGATACCTGCTTAGGAGCTTTCGAAGTTACTGAAAGAGGAGCAGAGAGATTAGATTTCCATTTTCCCTTTTGAACATAAGTAAACTTTGGAAGATTGGGTTTTGGAGACTGTTTATCTTTCAAAATGTTTTTGAGATTTTCTTCTTTCTCAAGTTCAAGACTAGATTTGGCTTTAATACACATCCCTATGAAGTCTGGATGAATAGATACAGATTTTCCCTCTCCTATTGAAGAAGCAGAGAGTATCGGTATGCCACTGAAATGTTTTTCAACATTTTTATCAGAGGATCTGATTTCCAGAGTTTCATTAGTATATAAGAAAGGGGCATCTTTATTTTTGATGACCTCTGGAGACTTAGTGTAAATAGGTGGAGATTGATTTTCTAAATTAGAAAAGTATTTTTCAGAATTATCAAAGAAATCTTCACCTTGATCATCAGTCTCCTAAGGATATGTGATTACTTTCAAATTATCTTGAGATTCAGAAAGATGTAAGTCTATTAAAGAATAAGGAAATATCTCTGGATTTTTCTTTGAAGAAATTTGCAAAACATTTTCATGTTCAAGTTTGAAACATTTATCCAGAGTTGAGAGAATATCCTTTTCAAAACTAAGTCGTAACTCTTCTTCTACTTGTGTAGGAATAAAGGCATCAACTTCTGGATTCAAAGTTATATGAGCATTCAAACCATATTTGAAAATATCATCCTTCTTCTGAATTTTATTCAGATCAACGTTTGTTTTTCCAGATGAATATACAATATTTTTGAACTTGAGTTTACGTTGATGATGATCATTTTCATATTTTGTTCGTTTGAAGATTGATTTTGCGTATAAAGTTGGAAAAACTGGCTTCTGTTCTTGTCCCATACAGCAAACAGAATCTAAGGTAGACCTTTTCTCACACATGTAGAGATCTAAATCCTTAAAAACCAAGTCCAGATCTCCCTACTTGTGTATTAATTTTGTCATGAACTTTTTGGGCATCCAAAAATGTTTTGATTTGCAGCCTTTTGTTTTGAAGTTCAACATGTAAAAATTCTCTCTCTTTTTGCAAGATAGCATCCATGAGCTCCCACAAACCAACTATCGATGTCAACGGTTACTTATCTCCAAGGGAACTCTCCCGGTATATGCTCGACCTTATTCCTTCCTCCTCTCTCTATCTCTTATCTTATAAACGCTCTATGGTATTCTCAGAATAGAGAATACCTACCCTAGAGCACTTAGAGCAAAATGTAGGATGTGAGGGGTCACGTGAGGCTGAGCTTGAAAAGAATGTGTGTGCACAACTGAGTGTGTCTACCCATGCTGACCTCTTAATGCAAGAGGGTACTGAAGATGTCCATAGAGACACATTTGAGCGCATCTCTCCTTTTTTCCAAAGGGTTACCACATTTGCTGAGATAGATGCCAACACATCTACTCTCATTGACCAAGGACCACCCAGTCCAAACCACCCAGAAACCATCCGATCAGAGGATAATTCTCAATCTTCTGCATCAAGCACTACCGGGGAAACCACATCCTCTTCATCATCCTCTCAAAAGAATGATGATGATAATATAAGAGTACATTCGCCCCAGAAATCGCCACTATCCACACCAATTGTTGCGGTCTCTGTGACCGACAATGTCATAGGAACCTCAGAAGATAAGTCCATATCTTCTGATAGTTTAGAAGCTGAGGAAATCCCATCAGAGGGGTTACAGCAACAGGACGCACCACTTATTGGAGTGTTTACACTTCATCAAGGTAAGCACATTGTCTTCAGCACCTCATCCTCTGATGATGAGGACTTTGTTGAGACAATCAGAACAACCGAAGAGGTGCCTGTAAATAACAGCCCTCGAAGACAGGCTGGAAGTCCCTCCACACTCAACGTCAACACAGGTGTGAAAGAGGGCCTCTCTGAATGCAAGAGTAAAGTGGCTCCATGTGTTGGAGATGCACCGGTTACACATTCTGAGTTCGTCACCAATGCAGCGTTTTAGGCATTTGGTGATAAACTTCAGAGATCTGTGGAAGATCTAAAACTATCCCTGGATTCTCACAATGCCATTCTTCTTGCCATCCAAAATGAACAAACTTAGCATACTCGAACTCTGGAGGCGCTCAGAGAGCTTATCTCTAAAAATGCAGAAGCTCAACGATCACAAGCTTCTGATCATTTTAATTCTCTGAACAAAGGCATCAAGGCCAACTCTGACGTCATTTTCTTTATTTTTGATGAAATTCCAACTCCAGAGGTCACAATGTCTGTTGATGAATATGGCTCCTTAGTGGCAGATCTTCAAAAAATCATTAAGGCTGTGCAACCCTCTGAAGACACTTATGGATCATCCTTGGAGAAAAAGTCCGACATGGCTATCTTTCATAAAGCCATGCTCGACAGAATCAATGCCGTAACTTCAAAATATGTCTCAAAAACCACTGCCAGCACATCAAATGTGGATCAGAAGCTCACCTTTCTCGAGTCCTCTATTTCTAAATTATCATCTATGGTAAGGTCTCTCTCTACTACATTCGCCGCCAAACAGAAGGCTAAGGAAGAAAGGGCATGCAAAAAGTCTGAACTCAAAAGGAAAAGATCTGAGGATCAGGATCCTGATTCTTAGAAGGGGGAGAAAATGCCAGAAACCAAGAAGGCTAAGACTGCTATGGGTACTGATACTTCTTCTCAAGATAAAGGAAAAGCTTATGCCTCATCTCCATCTGCACCACCATCTTCAAAACAAACACCTCTGACTCCAAGACCGCTGGCCACACATTCCGGCACTCTTCCTAAGGATCCAGAAATGGCTTAATTTCTTTTGGATGTCATTGGCAATAACAGAAGTGTTCCCTACCCTCCAGATGTTGAAGCAGAAATTCTTAAAGCTAAAGTTGCCAAGGCTAAAGCTGAAGCCTGAAAAGCTAAAGTTGAAGCCTTAAATAAAAGAAGAGAAGAAGAAAGAATAGAAGCTGAACTCCATGCAAGAGCTGAAGCAGAAAGAGCCTTTGCAGAAAAGGCAAGAGCACATACATGAATGGAAAGGGAAAACGCTGAAAAAGCAACTGCTGAAGAATCATCAAGTCGAACAGGCAAATATAGAGAAAAACTGCAGAGACTTGGAAAACTTGATCTTCCAATTCTGGAAGTAACAAAAAGATACATGTATGCTCCTACAGATCAAAAGATCTATCTTATGCTGCCTAATTTCTCAAATGGCTATAATGTTAGTGATGCTGAAAAAGATAAATTCATGAGTCATAGGCAAGCCAGAAAGGATGTCTACACTACTATGCCAATCAAGAGAATTTTTGCCATCAAGCATACACCATTTGAACAGACAGAGATTTGGTATACCATATATGAAGTAATCAGAGAAAACAATAAGACTTATTACTTCTGTGATAATGATTTACTGTCCATCTTTCCTTCTGATTTCATCTTTCTGGAGAATTTCATGAAGATTCAGATAACCAAAAGAAGTGATAACCAAGATCAAATTGCCTACTCTCGGTTCATTCAAAGCATGAAGTCTCTCATCAGATACAAGAGACAAGTAGATTTTCAAATTGGGATCAATTACAATGTTGATAACCTAGCAATCTCTGCTCCTGATGAAGATTTAGAAGGTATCAATTCTCAAGGAATCGGCAGAGTATTGATTAAACCAGAAGAAGGGGTCATCTTCAAAAGGCCAGATAGAAGGAGTTTCTTCAGAATCAAAGAAGCACATAAATATTCATCAGAAGTTGTATACATTGCAAAATGTTACATCTCTGTTGATATCAGCAACTATGATCCTGAAGTAACTGAGAGGATGGTAAAAAGACTCTGATGTGGATTTCAGTCTTTTTTAAGTGAAAACTTTGAGAAGAATTGAAGAACTTTGAGATAAAGATCAGATCTTGATGTTTTCCCGCACCTTAAGCTTCAAAACGAACCGATATTTCAACCCTACACGATCAATCCAGAAACGTGTACTTTGAATCCCAAACACTTGGATCAATCCAGAAACTAAGGTGTTTGACAACTCTAAACTTCAAAACAATCCAGTAAT
Source organism: Silybum marianum (assembly GCA_036898165.1). NCBI lineage: Eukaryota > Viridiplantae > Streptophyta > Magnoliopsida > Asterales > Asteraceae > Silybum > Silybum marianum. The sequence continues at coordinate 25,373,492 of CM072528.1, read as the reverse complement.
TGAAGTAAAGAAAAGAAGAATAAAACTTATGCTTGATGCACAAGAAATATCTAATAAAACGAAATTTTCATTGAATGAATTTGATATTACATGATTGATCCTATTTATAATGGATAATAAGGAAATAGAAAATAAGGAAACCAAGTAAATAAGGAAACAATGCAAAAATAAGGAAACAATGCAACAATAAGGAAAGAAATAAACTTAATAAAATATCCTAAAGCCAAACCAAGTAAAACGAATTCAAGTGAATTCCAAAACCTTGGGGCAAAAACTAAATTAAAGTTATAAATAGATAGAGTAGAAATTGATTGGAAATCAAATTCTAACTAGATATAGATCTATGGTTTTCCTTGCTTGTTCTCCAAGAAACCTAAGCTTAGGTTTTTCACCTTGCTCAATACTTGTTCTCCAAGTCAGATTTGACACCCATGTATATTCTTTTGAATTCACATCATTCTCCCCCTCTTCAAAAGAATTTTCCCTCAAATTCCTATCATCCAAATGAGTAGATAGATCACCCATATTGAATTTAGCACCCAAATCACTTGGCTAGTCTATTTTATAAGCATTATCTTCATATGTTTCAAGTACCTCATTCATGAATCTCATAAACGAGCAAGGGGCGTTACATAGACCAAAAGGCATTACCATCAACTCATACAAGCCTTGTTTAGTTTTGAAATCAGTTTTCCATTCATCACCTTCACGAATCCGCATTTGATGATATCCCCTCCGAAGATCAATTTTGGAAAAAATTATGCCACCATGTAATTCATCAAATATATCCTCCAATCTAGGCATGGGAAAATGATATTTGATAGTAATATTGTTCACCGCCCTAGAATCGATACACATCCTCCATGTCCCGTCTTTCTTTGGAACAAAGAAAGCTGGAACCGCACAAGGGCTTATACTCTCTCTAACATAACCCCTTTCCATCAAATCTTCAATCTTCCTCTGGAGCTCTTTTGAAGCTTCAGGATCACATCTATAAGCAGGTTTATTGGTTAATGGAGAACCATGTATAAGATCAATGGCATGCTCAATTCCTCTCAAAGGAGGCAATCCTACAGGTAGTTCATCCGGAAACACATTGCTAAATTCAACCAACAAATCGTTAAGGAGTGGATCAAGGTGAGGCTGATTTGGAGTCACCTGTTTCACTACCAACGCGTAAGCCATACCACCACTTTCTCGAAATCCTTAGCTGACAAAAACAAACTAGTCGTTTTCTTTGATTTACGAACATTCGCATAATACTCGTTGGGAGATAACAGTTGAAGCTTAATGCATTTATTACCAACCTTAACAGAATAAACATTTGTGTCACCTTCATGAATCACCTTCCTATCAAACTGCCATGGTCTCCCAAGTAAGAGATGACATGCACTCATAGGAATCACATCACACCATAATTCTTCCATGTAGTTTCCAATCGAGAAATTTACCAAAGCTTGCTTCTTCACATTTAAACCTTTTGAATCATCAAGCCAATTCAGCTTGTAAGGTTTAACATGATCACGTGTAGGTAGCTGAAGTTTATTCACCATATCAACTGATGCAACATTAGTGCAAGAACCGCTATCAATTATCATGTTGCAAGTGTTATTTCCAACTTTACATCGACTATGAAACAAGTTCTCCCTTTGATCAACATTAGGTGGGCATTCTGAATGTAATACTCTACGAACAACAATGAGATTTGCATCATTCTCCGCATAGGCATCCTCTTCTTCTTCTTCTTCTTCTTCTTCATCTTCTTGAACTCGCTCACAATCGGGCAAAAATTCTATGTGCTTATCTTCTTTTTCCCATTCCATGTATTGTTTCGTTGTAAGAGTTCTTCGAGAAGGACATTCACTAGCTATGTGTCCTTTCCCTTGACACTTGAAGCACTTTCTCCTATTCTTAAACTCCTCTTTTGAAATAAACACCTTTTCTCTTTCCATGCAGTTATCTTTGAACGATGAATCTTCTTTCTTTTGAGGAAACTTTGATGATGGATGTCGAGAGTTTTGAGAAGCATTGGGTCTGAATGAACCAAATCCTTCATAATTCCCCGAACCGAAGCCTTGAAAATTAGATTTTGATTTTTCTTCATGCATATGAGACTTAATCTTTGCAGCGAGTTTGCACACATCATTAAATGTGCTATATGGACTGACTTCAACCTTTTTAGCAATTGGTCGATTTAACCCACGAATGAACCGTGCAATCTTCATAGTTTCCTTTTCTGTTAAATCACAAACTAAGCATAAATTATCAAATTCAGCCACATATTCAGCTACACTCATGGCTTCTTGATTCAAAGTTGTGAGTTTCAAATATTGTGTTTGTTCATAGTCATCCGGGAGGTATTTGTTGCGGAGCTTCTTTTTCAAAACCGTCCAAGTTTTGATCTTCTCCTTTTGAGTTCTAGCCCTACTAGCTTTAAGATTCTCAAACCATAAACCAACACTCTTTGTGAAACGAATATATGCAATCTTAAATTGTTGTTTGTCATTAAGACCCTTATAGTCACCAATCTTCTCTACTTGGCGTTCCCATTCAAGATAAACATCAGGACTTCCTAAGCCTGTAAAATCTTCCAACTTTATGCCCCGATCATCAACTTTGTCTTTGTGCCTCTTTGTTTTAGTTGGGGTTGATTTAACAGAGGAATCTTCATCACTTGAATTTTCGTCTTTAGATTTATTAAGAACAAAGTGGGTAGAATTCGGATCAAGCTTTTTATGGAACTCATCATATATAGCATTCATACGCAAATCTTGCCTACCCATAGAACATTCTAGTAACTCGAGTTTTTCCAGCTTTTTCTCTTGGAGCTTCATACGCTCAAGACTTCAACCAACAACTCGTCCGTGGTAGGCATGATAGCTAGGTTGCTTGCAGCCCAAGAAACACAAGAAAACCGCAATCACAGCACCACATAGAAATTTCTTGATAAATTAATTAAGAAAATTAAGAAAATCAAGAACGTAACAAATCTTGGAAACGTGCTTTTATAAGAAAACAGCTAACCATGCTCTGATACCAAATTGATGTGGATTTCAGCCTCTTTTAAGTGAAAACTTTGAGAAGAATTGAAGAACTTTGAGATAAAGATCAGATCTGATGTTTTCTTGCACCTTAAGCTTCAAAATGAACCGATATTTCAACCCTACACGATCAATCCAGAAATGTGTACTTTGAATCCCAAACACTTGGATCAATCCAGAAACTAAGGTGTTTGACAACTCTAAACTTCAAAACAATCCAGTAATTGAAGTAAAGAAAAGAAGAATAAAACTTATGCTTGATGCACAAGAAATATCTAATAAAACGAAATTTTCATTGAATGAATTTGATATTACATGATTGATCCTATTTATAATGGATAATAAGGAAATAGAAAATAAGGAAACCAATTAAATAAGGAAACAATGCAAAAATAAGGAAAGAAATAAACTTAATAAAATATCCTAAAGCCAAACCAAGTAAAACGAATTCAAGTGAATTCCAAAACCTTGGGGCAAAAACTAAATTAAAGTTATAAATAGATAGAGTAGAAATTGATTGGAAATCAAATTCTAACTAGATATAGATCTATGGTTTTCCTTGCTTGTTCTCCAAGAAACCTAAGCTTAGGTTTTTCACCTTGCTCAATACTTGTTCTCCAAGTCAGATTTGACACCCATGTATATTCTTTTGAATTCACATCAGAAGCGATGCTCTCTTGAAGCTCAGAGGAATTATCGATAGTATCTCAAAGATCATTTCAGCTGTTGATCCACTCTAAGATAGACAAAACAAGGATCATATTCCAAAACTCTTGTTTCATACTTAGGGGGAGATTGTTAGACCTAAGAAGTATGAACCATAAGATGGAAGTATGATATGACGTGGCATGCTCTTACCTTGTGCGTCTCCGGTTACAACTGAATTCTGTTATACGCTCCTACCTGCTGATGTGTCAGTCTGTAACTGGTTAGATTGTTGACTTTATATTCATTGTAATAGTATAAATAGATCAGTTCTTTGAATGTAAAGTTTTCGATTAAAAAGCATACTTTTGGAGAACATATTATGCGTCTAATTCTAGTATTTGTAATCGATCTTCAAGTTTATCAATACAAACTCAGACTGTTCTTCATCATTTATTACTTACTGTTTGTTTGATAATTACAGTGGTTAATTGATTTGAATTGCTTCCGCTTATACTTTGATTCACAAATCTCTCAATTAACTAATTAGAAAGGGATCTGGGTTCCAACACTAGCTTTACTCACGTGGAACACCAATCAAGAACTTTTTACGTTTATTTTTTTGTAATTTGTTTTTGTAAAGTTAAAATAGTCGAACTGTAAACTTTTAAACTCTAAACTTCTACGTTTTTATTATATATGTATGGTTGGTGTTTATATCCCTGCTGCTGTGAAACTATGAACTGGCGTACCTCGTGTTTCCGCTTTAGCGAGGTGTGACAACAAGAGTCCTGAAGTTCAGTGCAGAGAGCGATAATAGCACCAAGAAGCTGATGATTCCTTTGCTGAGCTGTATGCATATCGATCAACTTCTATTCCATGTCGGCTTTGAATAGGTCAAACTCATACCGAGTGATGTGGAAACAAATGTTTGCTTCTTTGAGGACCAACTTACCAATTTGTCTAGCAAGAACTGAATGTGGCCCGTTGTCCTTTTTCGATCAAGCATGCATCCGACATGATCAGCATCTGAAAAAACAGTTAACTCGAAACCCGTATCCTTAGGATACCATAGGTCAAGATCAGTAGTACCTATTAAATAGTGAAAAACTCATTTAACAATACTAAGGTGAGAGTCTTTGGGAGCTGCTTGATATCTAGCGCATAAGCATGTGGCAAACATTATGTCCGGTCGATTAGCCGTGAGGTACATAAGGAACCGACCATTCCCCGATAGACTTTGGAATCTATCGCTTTTCCCAAAGGATCAGCGTGTAGTTTAGAACCAGGAGAATTGGAGTCCCAATCGGAGTACAAGTCGTCATGTTATATTTATGTAACATATCCGAGATGTATTTGGACTGGTTGATGAATATTCCTGTTGAAAATTGTTTGACATGAAGTCCTAGGAAAAAATTCATCACTCCCATCATACTGATATTGAACTTGGCAATCATGAGTTCAAAGAAGGCCTTAAATTGATTCGGGTTAGTCGAGCCAAAAATGATGTCGTCCACATAAATCTGTATAAGCATAATATCACCATCTTCTTTCTTAATGAACAAAGATTGATTGATCTTACCTTTGAAATACCCGTGCTTTACCAAATAATTAGAGAGGCTATCATACCATGCGCGCGGGGCTTGTTTGAAGCCGTATAGAGCCTTGTCAAGGATATATACGTGATTTGGTTTGGAAGGATCGACAAACCCATCGGGTTAAGAGACATAAACTTCTTCACGGAGAACGCCATTAAGGAAGGCAGTTTTTACATCCATTTGGAAAACCACGAAGTTTTTGTGTGCCGCATATGCTAGGAACATGCGAATAGCTTCAATACGAGCGATAGGTGCAAATGTCTCGTCATAGTCAATCCCTTCTTGCTGATGGTATCCTTTTGTGACAAGTCGGGCTTTGTTGCGTTTGACAATCCCATCTTCATCTTGTTTGTTCTTGAAGATCCATTTGGTGCCAATTATGGTTTTGTTTCACGGATGGGGAACGAGACGCCAGACTTTCAAGCTTTCAAACTGATTGAGTTCTTCTTGCATGACCACAATCCAGTCAGGGTTAGATAGGGCTTCGTCAATGGTTTTAGGCTCGATTTTGCTGAGAAATGAAGAGAACATGCAATCGTTGGCTGAGGCTGATCTCGTTGTGACCGGTTTCGTTGGATCTCCAATTATCTGATCGGGTGGGTGAGAACGGACCAATTTTTTGGTGTGAGGAAGCGGTTGTAGTGCATTCTGATCAGGATTATCGTCCGCATATGTGCCAAGTGGAAGATCTTGAACGGATTGAAGGGATGGGGATACTCCAGAAGGTCGAGAGGAACTAGAAACATCCAATGGTGAAGAGTGGTTTGGAGGGGGAAAGGATGCCGGTTCCGGTCTCGTTGGTGAAGTCGGAGTGTATCCATGAATTGGGTCGGACGGTACAGTGGGGATAGCGTGAGGTGGGGATTCCGAGTTGATTGAGTTTGAGGGAGGAGTTTGCTCACCGTTCGAGGATGTGCTTGGAGTTGCAACAGTTGAGACGATTTCTGTAGATACTGGCAGTCCAGTAATATTAGTTGTCTCAGAAACCTCCAAAGCGGGGGGGAGGGGGGATGTTGGAGTCTTTTGAAGTACAACATAAGGGCCAAAGTAATCTGAGTTAAAATGTTCGAACAAGACATCCAAAACCGATGGCATTTTTGGACGTGGACGTTTGATGTGGATGAGGTGGATTTAGAACATGTTCCGAACTGAGTTGTCCGGAAGCTAATACGCCGGTAAGCGTGAGTCCTGAACTGTCATGTACAGGAGCCATTTCGGCCTTTGTGTCAAATTGGACATTGACACTTCATGTAGACCCGATAAGCCGCAACATTAGGAGAGTAACCAAGAAAGTATACCTCATCGGATTTTGGTTTGAGTTTCCTACGATCTTCTTTTTCATTCAGAATGAAGCAACGCCCTCCAAAGGTATGAAAATGATGGATGGATGGTATTCGGTTGAAGACTAACTCGTATGGAGTTTTGTTGAATCTTTTGTTGATGATTGAGCGATTTTGAGTATAGCATGCCGTATTAATTGCTTCAGCCCAAACGTAGAGTGGCAATTCATAATATGCAAGCATGGGGCGGGCAGCTTCAACCAACGTGCGATTTCGTCTTTCAACCACACCATTTTGTTGAGGCGTACGAGCAGCAGAAAAAGTGTGTGTGATACCAACTGACTCGAGAAAACTGTCAAGAGTATGATTATGAACTCGGTGTCATTGTCAGTTCTAATGGTTTGTGCCGTAAGCTCCAATTTTACTTGAATGGCCTTTAAGAAAGTTATGATTGTCTCGGGAGCTTCATCATTTGTTTGTAGAAATTTGACCCAAGTGAAGCCGGATAAGTCATCGACCATCACGAGGACGTACTTCTTACCGTGTATGCTTTGAGTCCGCATTGGGCCACACAAATCCACGTGAATAAGTTGGAGGGGTCGTGTGGTGCTGTGTTCTACTTTTGGCTTGTGGGTGACCTTCTTCATTTTTCTTTTTTCGCATGCATCACAGATGTGGGGTTTATCAAACTTGATCTTTGACAGACCATTGACTAATCCCCTAAATTGAGAGTCGATTGATATTCTTGAAATTTAGATGGGATAGTCTTCGATGCCAAAGCCAATTTTTTGCATTAGTCACTTCCGAAACGAGACACACAGTTGTGGGAGTTTGAACTTGAGGCAGGCCGATTGTGTACAAATTTGACTTTCGAGACCCAGCGAGAAGTTCTTTGCCTTCATAAGTACGTACGCAACACCCTTTAGGTCTGAAATTGACTTCCAATTCTTTGTCACAGAATTTGCCAATGCTCAGTAAGTTATGGCTTAGCCCTTGAACATAAGAGACATCAGAAATGGTGATGTTCTTTTGAATAATGTCACCTAGACCTTTAATTGGTGCTAAATGATTGTTGCCAAACCTTATGTAACCACCGTTTTTTCTCTTTAGAGTTGGCAAGCAGCTCCTTTTGTCCAATCATGTGCTTGGAGCATCCAGAATTTAAGTACCACACATGATTGACCTGCACAAAATCAGGAAAATTTAGGTACCCATTTGTAAATGGGTCCTTCGGGGTTAGTTGACTTAGCATCCTGAGGGTCCATTTGAAGTGGGACTTAGGTACGTTGGTCATAGTCTTTTTCGGAACCCATTTATAAATAGGAGGGATTGGAAAATAATTCATGTGATAATTATTGAAAGAGTTTTGCATGTCAGGATAATAACCATGATCATAATTGAAAGAATTCAATTGCATAAAGTCATTCACACCGCAATTCGAGCAACAAATTTTATTTCGAGAAAAATGAATTAAATGTTTAACAGAACGAATAGTGCAAGGAAATTGAAAATTGCGATTGGTTCTAGTAACATTTGAAAATTTTAAAAAAGAAAGTTGTCATTTTTACGGGATGATGACTTTGGAGCACTTTTGCCTTTTTCGATCCAAACATGTTTTGACTTTAAAGTGCGAACTGAGACATGAACATAACCACGGTTAGCATTTTTCACGTGATGAGAATTAATGGGTCTTGAAAAATGGGTTTGATCCTCTTGGTTAGAATTAGATTTGCTTGTAGAGCACTCATGATTAATTTCTGGAGTGAAAGCAGTTTCCATTGGTTTCTTACCTTTATCTAAAAATTCCTCATGACTTGGAAGAGTTGGTTTGAAATCAAATTCGGAAATAAAATCATCTAATTGTTCCTTGGATTGGAGGTTGCAAGAGGAATCAATGTACTCGTCAAAACGAGGCATTTCGTTAAAATCATCGAAGTCATCGTTGGAAGTTCGACAGCTGCTTGGAATAGTTTGGACTTGGTCATCCAAATACGTGCTAACCAAATCATTGCACGTAGAAGCCTTGGATATTTTATCAAGTGCAGTTTGCAAGGCTCTTTTTTCAAGTATTTGAACTTTTAACTTAAATTTTCCTTTTCCTTTTCCGAAGAAGAACGCTCACTTTCCAATTCCATTTCTAATTGGATTATTTTCTTTTCTAAAAATAAGGTAGGAATGTAAGGTTTGTAATTTGGAGGTTCCGTTTGAAGTTCATCGTTGGTATAAGAAGGAAAGTAGTTGTTAGGAAGAGTTTCTTTAGAAGTTTCTTGTTCTACTAGAGTTGGATAGCAAAATGGAATTGGATGATACTTTTTATTCTTCCAATTCCAATCAGCTTGTCTCTCGACCTTGTGATCTGACTTCATGAAATGAATTTTGTATTCTGGGCCAAGGCCAAGATACTCAAATTTGTATAAAGTCGGTGTATTGTAAATTGCTTTGTCTAAACATTTGGGATTATTTGATCCCAATCCGGCTTTACAACCTAAATCTTTTGGAGTATTTAGATGAATGGTTTGTTCCGTTTGACCAATTTTATACAGCTTGACTTCCAAGTTTTTGAGTGTTTCTAAAAGGTCATTCCTTTGAATTATGGAAAACTCATATTTTTGAGAAAAATCTTCGGCCTCACTTTTGGTTTTATTAAGTTGAGTTGTGAGGTCCGAGATTTGTTGTTTTAGCATGACATTCTCATCGTGAAGTGTGGCTTTTTCCGTTTGTAAATTTTTCACAATGTTTTGTGAAGTAGCAAGTTCCGACGAAGTAATCAAAATTTGATTGTGATTATTATCTAGACGTGCTTCTAATTTGGAGACCAAGAGTTTCTCAGTTTTCAATTTAGATTTAAACTCTTGCAATTGGATCATCATGTCATTCATTTGACACGTTGGTTGTGGACTCATCAGTCTAGTCGGAGTAAGCCATTAAACTGAAGCGAGCTTGATGTTCAGTTTCCAGATCTTCATCATCATTGCCATGGTTCAGCCAGTGCTCATCTTCTGCCGTTAAAACCTTTCCGGACTCCTTTTGTTTAGCCAACATCAATTTATAAGTAAAGTAGTTGGAATCTTTGACTATTGGCTTTTTGCACTCTCGGGCATAATGGCCGGATTTGCCACAGTTGTAGCACAAACTCATTTCGCCTTTAAATTTGTCTTCAGGTTTGACTGGCTGACGGTGCTCATCTCTTTTGGGCGTCAGCCGCTCATCTCTTTGGGCTTTGATTCAAACATGGCCTTGCGCTCATAATTCTTAGTTCCCGAAACATAGCGTTGTTGATTAGGATTTGAACGACGAGAGAATTTTTGTTGAAAATATTTAGTGAGCAGAACTAATTACTGTTGAAATTGAGCAATTTCTGAATCATAATCAAATTCTTCATCGTTCAATTCAGGAATGGCTTCTTAAGAAGAATTACGGGAAGAAGTTTGTGTTTCCTTTGCAACTAAGGCAATGGGATCAGAAGATTTGTTGACTTTGTTGTTAATTCCCATAGCCTCGAGCGCTCTTCCTCGTCTTGAAGGAGGGTTTCATAGACTTCATGTAGATCGAGTTCAACAAGAAATTTGATGTGTTTGATTTGATTGGCAAAACGACGCCGTTCAGGTTGTTGATTACTAATGAACTTCACGTTGTTCTCGATCTTTGTCTTTCGGATTTCATTCTTGCTTAGTTCATTTGTCAAGTGAGCAAACCTAGTATAGGTAGCAGAAAGAGATTCACCTTCTTTGGCCTTGAAATCCTTATATTGCGATATGCAATTTGTGATCTTGAGTTGAGTCCCGATTTTTGTACCAAGCATGAATTTCTCAATCTCTTCCCACATGACTTTGGCAGTTCTTTTGTGGCTATCGATGCTCATGCAGATTTCATTCGGGATACTCATCAAAAGATAGGATTTGGCAAGCTGATCGCCTTTTGCAACTTTCTTTTCAGTGTCGTTATAGGAAGACTTTGGCTTGATTTCTTGTCGAGCAGGTAGAGGAGGGTCAGCATTCGGCATAGCCGGAAGAGTTAGGAAAAAACCGGAGGGGGTCCTTCATTAATTGACCGCATGATTCCATCACCATAGTCATTCCTCTCTACGAAGTCAAGAAATCAGTTTTTCCACTGTGAGTACTCACCGGGGAACAGAATTGGGGGTTTGGTGTCCGAACCAATGGTCATAGCTTCTCGTGTAGTCATTGTACTTGACTGGATGATCTCGATCAGTGAGTTTTGGTAATTTTCTGTGTTTACTTTGAAAAACAAAAGGTTTTCTCGATAGATGAAGGGCCGACAAAATTTCTTATCGGGTTAGACTGGGTCGACAAGTTTTCTTGTCGGGTGAGAAGGGCTCGAGAACAATTTTTGTCGGGTGATAAGGGCTCGAGAACAATTTTTTTCGGGTGATAAGGGCTCGAGAACAATTTTTGTTTCGATCAAAAAAGACTCGATAATCAGAAGTTTACCGATTGATAAAGACTCGAGAAAAAATTTCTTAGATAAAAACTGGATCGATAAAAATTTATATCGAGTGATGCTGGGTTCATAAGTAAACCTTGGCTTTCCTAAACACAAAGCATTTTGGGGCCACACGCAAGGCAGGTTTTTGGAACTCTGTGGTTAAGCGTGTTTGGGTGGGAGTAGTACAAGGATGGGTGACCCCCTGGAAAGTCCTCGCCAGGTCACCAGAAACAAATCCGTGCGCTTTAGGCCAAAGCAGACAATATTGTGTCGTGGTAAGGCAGGGTGTTACAAATGGTTTCAGAGCCGCTCCTGTGCCGTTCGGGATGTGGGGCAAACCTCATCGAGGACGATGAGTCCCTAAGGGGGGGTGTTTGTAACACCTTAGGCAGATCCCATATCGACCGTGGACAGGAGTGATGCCGGGTTCATAAGTCAACCTTGGCATTTCCTAAACATAACGCGTTTTGGGGCCACACGCAAGGTTAAGCATGGTTCTTGGAACTCTGTGGTTAAGCGTGCTTTGGTGGGAGTAGTACCAGGATGGGTGACCCCCTGGGAAGTCCTCGCCAGGTCGCCAGAAACAAATCCGTGCGACTTAGGCCAAAGCGGACAATATTGTGTCGTGGTAAGGAGGGGCGTTACATGAGTCGATAATAAAGTTTGTCGATTGATAAGCACTCGATAGAAATTCAAGGATATCTAATCTGAATTTTCTAAACTGATAAACCAGAAAACAAGAACAAAGGGTTCTTGACTAAAAAGAACAAGTCTTTTTATGGACAAGAATAGCTAAGTTCTCAAGTTTCTTATTTGTTCAGTCAAGAATATAAAAACCAAAATTACTAGAGTTTATGATTTTTACTTAAGAATTCTTACTAAGAAAAGCTGCAAAAGTCACTAGTTCATGAGTTTTCAAAAGTAATCAAAATAAATTAGAATAATTTTAATCAAAATAGGTTAAATAATTCGAATAAAAATCAAGTTTATCTTAATACGGATCAACAAAAATTTAAGCAAAAGTACGGTTTAACTTTTATCAGGTAAAAAAAATAGACAAAAATCAGATCTAGATTCTAAAGACTTTTTGTCGGGTAAAGCGTATGACGTATGGGTCGAAAAAAAATCAAGGAAACAGAAATCGAGATTTTACCTTCTGTTTGCGATGATCACTTTAGAAAATAGCCAAAACTCAGATCGGTCTGCTCTGATACCAATTGTGGATCCCAGATTTATCAAGCACAATATAAATATTAATGAACACAATAAGAACACGATGATTGAAAATATTTCGTACTCGGATATCTCACTTAGAATGGTTACAGTATTGATCTAACAGTATTTCGGCTCTATAGTAATCGACTTACTTTCAACATAAGACCCTAGACTCCTATTTATATTGAAAGAACCAGCCTATATAAGGAAGGATAGAGTTTAAGGAATTATAAACTTCCTTTTACATTTAAGCATATCCTTTCCTTATTTTGACACAATATAATTTTAGTCTTAACATGATCACAATTGGAAGTTGCCTATTTAAATAATTAGTTTTCACCATTTGCGTATTGCCCAATCGTGAAAATTAATGAAATATGGATCTTAGTTAAAATGTTTGAATTTTAAGGATTATTCAAAATTTTAAATTAATACTAAAATCGGACTTTAATTTCTGTAGATGTCTGCTAATCAAGAAAACACAAACTCGAACCTGTTTCAGTATATTATTCGACCCGTTTTTAATGTGGGAATTCTGAATGGAGAAAACTTCTTGGAATGGTTCCAACTATTAAGGCTTGTCCTAAGATACGAAAAGAAATCCTACATACTCGAGCTTTCCCCTCCAAATCATCCAGCAGGGGACGCATCTGAAAGTGCTCAGGTTGCTTATGATAAGTACCAAAGAGACTCTATTAGCGTAGCCTATCTGATGTTAGCCTCAATGACTCCTGAACTTCGTCGGGAGCATGAGGAGTTAACAGCTTGGGAGATTATGAGCAGTCTGAAGACCATGTTTGGTCAATAGCTGAGACAAGAAAAGTTTGAAACTTTGCGATCACTACATGCTTGTATGATGCAAGAGGGAACATCGGTCAAGGTCCATTTCAAAAGAATAAAAGGACACATTGACCGATTGGCTCGGTTAGGATACCTACGTGGATAAGAGCTAGGGTCAATTTGGTTCTAAACTCTTTGTCTAAATCTTATGGTAGCTTTGTGCTCAACTACTATAAGAAAGGGGTAAATGTATCTCTCCTTAAATTGCTTGAGATGCTAAAATCTTTTGAAAAAGAGAATTACTCCAAGTTGGAGAAAGCCAAAGCCCCTTTGATGATCAAAACGCAAAGAGGGATAAGAAAGAAACGGGGTGTGAAATTTATGACTGAAAAAGGAATGGCAAAGATTGGATATTCCAATCAGACCATGAAGAATGAGGGAAAGTTTCCCCCTGGACTCAGTTTCATCCAAAAGAAATGATCCAGTTCCTAAGGCAAAGAAGGAGAAAGCTATGATAGCCGGACCTTCAGGCATGTTTACTATCGATTTATTCACTTCTAATTACGATTCCTGAGTATTGGATACAGGATGTGGAGCTCACATATTTGCTTCTCCACAGGGATTAAGAAGTGAAAGGAAACTGCGACCAAGCTAGTTGGAGCTCAAGATGGGCAATGGGGCAAGAGTTGATGCTATGTCCCAAGGGAAATATGATATGACCCTTCCAAATGGTCTAGTCTTGAAACTAAATGATTGTTTTACGTTCCTAATATGATATGACCCTTCCAAGATGGATTTATGTTTAAATTCAATGATGATGGATCTATTTCTGCATGTTTGCATCGTATATTATATTTTATTGCCAGGCCAATTAATGGCATTTATGAAATAGATATTCATGGTAATCTCAACTCTAAATCGATATATAATGTGAATGCTAAAAGACTTAAGCAAGACTAAAGTCAAACATACTTGTGGCATTGTCGTCTTGGCCATATAAACGAGAAGCGCATTGCCAAGCTCCAAGTGGATGGGATCTTGGAATCATTTGATGATTCTTTTGATAAATGCGAAGCTTGTTTAATAGAGAAGATGACTAAGGCACTTTTTAAAGGAAAAGCCAGAAAGAGCGAATGAATTGTTGGGAGTGATACATACTGATGTGTGTGGACCCTTCAACCCAGCCACAAGAAATGGTTGCTACTACTTCATTACATTTACTGATGATTACAGTAGATATGGATATGCTTATCTGATGGAGCACAGGTCTGAAAGCTTCGAAATCTTCAAAGAGTTTCAGAATGAGGTAGAAAACCAACTAGGCAAGAAGATAAAAGCCCTTCGATCAGACATAGGTGGTGAATATCTGAGCCATAAATTCACTGCGCATCTTAGCAAGTGCGGGATAGTATCTCAACTTACTCCACCAAGAAACCCACAGCATAATGGTGTGTCTGAAAGGAGGAACCGTACCTTGTTAGATATGGTTAGGTCTATGATGAGTCATACCAAGCTGCTTATGAGTTTTTGGGGTTATGCTTTCGAAGCAGCCGCCAAAGTACTAAACATTGTACCAACCAAAAAGGTCGACATGACTCCATACGAGATATAGACTGGGAAGATCCCAAATTTATCTTACTTGAGAGTTGGGGTTGAGATGCTTATGTTAAGCGAGACGCTTCTAGGAAGCTAGAACCTAGATCTGATAAGTGCATCTTTGTAGGATATCCTAAGGAGACGATTGGGTATTATTTCTACAACCCCGATGAGAACAAGGTGTTCATTTCACGCAAGGTCGAGTTACTAGAAAATGATTTTCTAACTAAGCCAAGCGATAGGGATAGGGTGAAACTAAGGAAGTTCGGGAAACACCTGATGCACAGGTTGACACTAGCGCTCAACAAGATGTTGAACCACAACAAGATGTTGAGGGTACCAACAAGATGTTGAACCCAATGGCTGCAAAGTCGTAGGGAGCAAATGGGTTTTCAAGTTGAAGGCTGACATGGATGGGATCGTACACACATATAAGGCTAGGTTGGTAGCAAAGGGTTTCACGCAAACTCATGGTGTTGACTATGATGAAACCTTTTCTCCGGTAGCCATGATAAAATCCATTAGGATTTTGCTTGCTATAGCTGCATTTCACGATTATGAGATATGGTAGATGGATGTCAAAACCGCGTTTCTTAACGGAATGCTAAGCGAGGACGTATACATGGTACAACCAGAAGGTTTTGAAGATCCCAAGCATCCTAATAGAGTGTGAAAGTTGCTTAGATCCATTTATGGCCTGAAGCAAGCGTCTAGGAGTTGGAATCTTCGTTTTGACGAGAAAATCAAAGAATTTGGTTTTATCAGAAACAATGATGAAGCTTGTGTATACAAGAAAGCTAGTGGGAGCATTGTTGTCTTCCTAGTCCTGTATGTGGATGACATACTGATCATTGGAAACGACATCCCGACACTGAAAGGTGTTAAAGCCTGGCTAGGGAAGTGTTTCTTAATGAAGGACTTAGGAGAAGCTGCTTTTATCCTTGGAATTAAGATCTATCAGGATAGATCAAGGCGCTTAATTAGATTAATCCAGGTTTTGTGTTTAACTAAATGGTGGTGTTGTAAGTTGGAAGAGCTTGAAGCAAAGCACTGTAGCAGACTCAACTATTGAGTTAGAATACCTAGCAGCTTCGGATGCCGGGAAGGAAGCCGTGTGGATGAAGAAATTCATAACGGACCTAGGCATAGTTCCTAGTGTGGATAGAACCATCGAAATCTATTGCGATAACGAGGGTGCCATAGCACAAGCAAAGGAACCTAGGTCGCACCAACGGTCCAAGCATATTCAAAGGAAATTTCACATTATCCGAGAGATGATCAATTCACTAAACCTATGAGTCAAAGTAAGCATGATTGCCACACTAGCTCAACAGGTTTGAGGTTTTTAAGTGTTTGAAATGATCTGTAAATTAGTATGACCTTTGGAACATTAAGCAATGAAATTCTATCTATTTTGGCATACTAGGTATGACCGATTACATTAATTTCGTTGTGTTCGATATTAAGATGTTTAGATCCTAAACTATATGATATGATTTAAACTATCCATGATCACTTATCACTGAGGGACTGGTGATAAACTAAGATCATAGTGAAGTTTGGTTAAGGTCAAGTTGGGCCAGCATGTTGCAACCAAAGTCACTTGCACTTGTAGGTTCAAGTGTTGGAAGACCTGTTTTCAAGATCACTTCATGGATTGGCGTCATAAAGTGAATCTTGAAGATGATAGTTATTCATTTTATCCTTTGACCTGAGATGTATATTGGGACCTCAAGCATAAGGAGTATTGTACTTTGATATATGTCTGACGTAGCTTTTGATCGGGTGATTATAAGTGCTATGTTAGGTGCAATACTATCTATGTAAGAGTCGTATGCATGTAATATGGAATTTGATCCTCTCAAGTTGAGAGAGAAATCTTTGGGTCCCTCGATCATATTAAAATGTGAAATGTATGGCCATACACAAGTAGATTGATTGAATCAGTAGTACTTGTTCTCTCATTAAATATCGGAGGATCGAGAAACATAATAATTGAACAATCGAGGATGAGCCAGATCTATGCCTTGAGTTTAATTAAGATATCGTGAAGCAAAGGGATAAGGAATATATTGATCGTCACGTTGATTGTTGTCAATAGAACCTAAAGCTGAAGAGCGTTCATTCATTTGACTTTGGGGGCAGTGGTGCGTTGCTAGACACATAACCACTGTTTGTGTTTTATGTGGCGTTTGCAAGTGGGAGACTGTAGAATCTTATATGCCCACGTCATATGAAAACACTGCTGACGTCAGATGAACCTAGAGGGTCACACGCATAAGAGTGTGTAGATCACGAATTAACCAAGTTAGTTATAACCCGACAAAGTTACAAGTTGTAAATTGTAGAATTATTATTCTAGTAGAATAATAATTAAACTGTGTTGAACTATAATTATGTTAATTATATAATTTATTATTAAGTTAATAATTAAATTGGGTTAACTATTATGTTAATATTTATAATTAAATATCCATCGGGCCTAAAATAATGTTGTATTTAAATGCCCAAAGGGTTAAGTAAAGTTTACTTAAGCTCAAACCCAATTGATTAATTAATTATTAAGTTAATAATTAATTAACTAATTAAAATATGGAATGTTTTAGTTATATGAACTAAGCCTTGCGGGCTTGATTGTGTCCCCCCGAGATTAGAGGGAAAGCTATATAAAGGTATGTCGCCTTATTGAATTCATTACCTACATCATAAAAAATTGAGAAACTTGAAGTTTGTTCTCTCCTCCCTCCTCTCTCCTTGTGATCGACGAACACACACACAACCAAGAAAAAATCGATTTCTTCTTGGTGTTCTTCGGAAATTCGGGCTAGGAACCATTCGTGATCGGATCCACATTCGCGTGGATACCACTAGAGGGAATGTATTTTGATTCCTAACGCTTGATCTTGATCAATCAATCCAAACCATTGAGGTATTGTTCTAAACCCCCTATAGTTATGTTTTAATCCTTAAAGTTGTTCGTCACGGATCCGGGCTATCTAGGCTTTTACCGATTATTGTTTTTGTTTCCGCTGCGCATGTTTATTGTGATCCCGGTATCAAAACCCTACACATCTTAGCAAGTGTGGGATAGTATCCCAACTTACTCCACCAAGAACACCACAACATAATGGTGTGTCCGAAAGGAGGAACCGTACCCTGTTAAATATGGTTAGGTCTATGATGAGCCATATTAAGTTGCCTATGAGTTTTAAGGGATATGGTATGGAAGTAGCCGCAAAAATACTAAACGATGTACCAACCAAGAAGTTCGACAAGACTCCATACGAGATGTGGACTAGGAAGATCCCAAGTCTATATTACATGAAAGTCTAGGGCTGCGATGCTTAGGTTAAGCGAGAAGCTTTCTAGGAAGATAGAGCCCAGATCTGGAAAGTGTATTTTTGTAGGATATCCCAAAGAGACTATTGGGTATTATTTCTACAACCTAGTGAGAACAATGTGTTCTTTTCACGCAAGGCTAAGATCCTGAAAATGATTTTCTAACTAAGCCATGCGATGGGGATAGGGTGGAACTTGAGCAAGTTCAGGAAACACCTAATGCACAGGTTGACACTAGCCTCAACAAGATGTTGAAACTCAACAAGATTTTGAACATCAGTAAGATGCTGAGGATACCAACGAGAGACAAGCGATCCGAAGGTTGGGAAAGGATTCGTCAAGAGCCAGATAGATACCTAGGGTTTAAATTGGCTGTGATGATACGATTGATGATGAACCGTCTAACTACCGACAGCATATGTTAGGTGCAGAATCTGGAAAATGGCATGATGCTATGAAAGCCGAGCTTAAATCCATGGCTGATAACCAGGTCGGGGATCTGGCGGATGCACCCAATGGCTGCAAAGTCGTAGGGAGCAAATGGGTTTTCAAGAAGAAAGCCGACATGGATGGGATCGTGCACACATATAAGGCTAGGTTGGTAGCAAGGGGTTTCACACAAACTTATGGTGTCGACTATGATGAAACCTTTTCTCTAGTAGCCATGATTAAATCCATTAGAAGTTTGCTTGCTATAGGTGCATATCACTTGATTATGAGATATGGCAGATGGATGTCAAAATCGTGTTCCTTAACGGAATGCTAAGCAAGGACATGTACATGGTACAACCAGAAGATTTTGAAGATCCAAAACATCCTAATAGAGTGTGCAAGTTGCTTAGATCTATTTATGGACTGAAACAAGCGTCTAAGAGTTGGAATCTTCATTTTGACGGGAAAATCAAAGAATTTGGTTTTATCAAAAACGAAGATAAACCTTGTGTATACAAGAAAGCTAGTGAGAGCATTGTTGCCTTCCTAGTTCTGTATGTTGACGACCTACTAATCATTGGAAATGACATCCCGACATTAAAAGGTGTAAAAGCCTGGCTAGGGAAGTGTTTATCCTTCGAATTAAGATCTATCGGGATAGATCAAGGCGCTTAATTGTGTTAAGCCAGAGTACATATATTGACAAGGTCTTGAAACACTTCAAGATGGAGAGTTCCAAGAGGGGGAACATGCCAATTGTACATGGAGTACAACTGAGCAAGTCTCAATGTCCTTCGGGAAAGGAAGATATAGATTGCACGAAGGGTGTTCCCTATGCTTCAGCTGTTGGATCTATAATGTACGGCATGACATGTACTCGACCTGACGTATCTTATGCCTTGAGGATGACTAGTAGATACCAGTCGACCCCTGGTGATGCTCACTGGGTAGCAGTAAAGAATATCCTCAAGTACTTGAGAAGAACTAAGGATATGTTTCTGCTATACGGTGGTGAAGAAGGGGATCTGTGTGTCCAAGGATGCTCAAATGCTAGCTTCCAAACCGACCGTGACGACTTCAGGTCACCATTGGGTTTTGTGTTTACACTCAATGGTGGTGCTGTGAGTTGGAAGAACTTCAAGCAAAGCACTATACCAGACTCAACTACAGAGTCAGAATACCTAGCAGCATCGCATGCCGGGAAGGAGACCGTAGTGATGAAGAAATTAATAAAGGACCTAAGAGTACTTCTTAGCATAGATGGGCCTTTCGAGATTTTTTTGTGATAAATAAGGAGCCATAGCACAAGCTAAGTAACCTAGGTCACACCAACGGTCCAAGCATATTCTAAGGAAATATCACATAATCTGAGAGATGATCAATCGGGAAGATGTGAAGATTTGTAAAGTTTGTTCGGAAGATAATCCGGCAGATCCATTCACTAAACCTATGAGTCAGAGTAAGCATGATTGCCACACTAGCTCAACAGGTTTGAGGGTTTTAAGTGTTTGAAATGATCTGTAAATTTAGTATGATCTTTTGGAACATTAAGCAATTAAATTCTATTTGTTATTAGAATACTGGGTATGAGTAATTACATTAATTCCATTGTGTTCTACGTTAACATGTTTAGATCCAAAACTATACGATATGGTTTAAACAGTCCATGGTCACTTATCACTGGGGGACAGGTGATAAACTAAGGTCATACTGAAGTTTGGTTACGGTTAAGTTGGGCCAGCATGTAGCGACCAAAGTCACTTGCACTTGAAGGTTCAAGTGTTGGAAGACCCGCTTTCAAGATCAGTTCATAGATCAACGTCATAGAGTGATTCTTAAAGATGATGGTTATTCATTTTATCCTTTGACCGGAGATGTATATTGGGACCTCGAGCATAAAGTCACTTGCACTTGATATATGTCTAACATCGCCTTTAACAGGGTGATTATAAGGGCTATGTTAGGTGCAATACGATCTATGCAAGAGTCGTATGCATGCAATATGGAATTTGTTCCTCTCAAGTTGAGAGAGAAATCTCTGGGTCCCTCGATGATATTAAAATGAGAAATGTATTGCCGTACACAAGTAGATTGATTGAATCAATAGTAGTTGTTCTCTCATTAAATGTCGGGATCGAGAAACATAATAATTGAACAATCAAGGATGAGCCAGATCTATGCCTTGAGTTCAATTGAGATATTGTGCACCATAGGGTTTAGGAATACACTGATCATCACATTGACTGTTATCAATAGAATCTGAAGCTGAAGAGCGTTCATTCATTTGACTTTGGGGGACCTGGCACGTTGCTAGACACATAACCACTGTCTGTGTTTTATGTGGCTTGTGCGAGTGGGAGACTGTAGGATCTTATGTGCCCACGTCATATGAAAACACGGCTGATGTCAGATGAACCTAGAGGGTCACACGCATAAGAGTGTGTAGATCACGAATTAATCAAGTTGGTTATAACCCGGAAAATGTAGAATTATTATTCTAGTAGAATAATAATTAAAGTGAGTGAAATATAACTATGTTAATTATATAATTTAACTATTATGTTAATAATTAAATTGGATTAATTATTATGTTAATAATTATGATTAAAAGTCCATGAGGCCTAAAATAATGTTTATCTAAAAGCCCAAAGCGTTAAATAAAGTTTACTTAAGCCCAAGTTGGTTAATTAATTATTAAGTTAATAATTAATTAATTACTTAAAATATGGAAACTTTATGTTAAGTCAATAAAGCCTTGCGGGCTTAATTAAGCCCGGTCCGAGAATGGAGGAAAACTCTATAAAGGCATGTTGCCTTGTTACTTTCAATATAACAACATAACACAATTGAGAAACTTGAAGTTTTTCTCTTCTCCCTCTCTCCACTCTAAATCCGGCGCACCACTCTCCACTCTTCTTGGTGTTCTTCGGGTATTCGGGCTTGCAACCGTTCGTGATCGGATTCACATTCGCGTGGATACCGCTAGAGGGAATATATTTTGATTCCTAATGCTTGATCCTAATCAACCATTCCAAACCATTGAGGTATTGATCTAAACCCCCTATGGTTGTGTTTAATCCTTAAAGTTGTTAGTAATGGATCTGAGCTAATAGGGCTTTACTGATTATTGTTTTTCCGCTGCATGTTTATTTTGATCCCGGTGTCAAAACCCTACATTTCCATCATTTGCAGAAGTGCAATGATCGTCTGGTAAAGAGGAAGATGGATTTGGGTAAGGCATATCTCCTACACAGGAGTCTATCCAATGATTCAATTCTTCTTCATTACTTAAAAGAGAAGCAATTTGAGAATCATCAAATTTGACATGCATTGATTCATCAATACACTGTCTTCGGAGGTTGAAGATTCTATATGCCTTAGATATCGAAGAATATCCCATAAATATTCCTTCATCTGACTTTGGGTCAAATTTTCCAATATTTTCTCTATCATTTAGCACATAGCATACACATCCAAACACACGTAGAAAATCAACCTTTGGTTTTCGGCCAAAGAAGACTTCATAGGCTGTGTTGTCATGCCTTTTGACAATTAGAGACCTATTTTGGGTAAAGCATGCAGTGTTGATAGCTTCAACCCCAAAATAGGTTGGAAGTTTAGATTCACTCAGCATGGATCGGGCGACTTCACATAGAGTTCGATTCTTTCTTTCAACAACACCATTTTGTTAAGGAGTACGAATAGATGAGAAATTTTAAGAAACTCCCTTGTTGTTGAAGAATTCTTGTAAAGCATTATTTCTGAATTCTATTCCGTTGTCACTTCCTACAGATTTGACAAGATGATTGTAGAGAGTTTCAGACTTTTTGATGAATCGAATGATTTCATCAGTAGCATCACTTTTATACTTCAGAAAGATGACCCAAGTATTTCGAGTGAATTCATCTACTATGACTAGCATGTATCTTTTCCCACCAAGACTTTGAGTGCTGGTTGGTCCATATAGATCCATGTGGAGCATTTGAAGAGGCTGAGAGATGGAAGAACATTGTTCGGTTTTGAAGGAAGATTTTGTGAGCTTGCCTTTTTCACAAGATCTACAAAGTTTTTCTTTTTCAAAAGACATCTTTGGCATACCAATGACTAGATCTTTGTTGGAGAGCTTGTTCAGAGTTTTGAAGTTTAAGTGAGAGAGACGTTTGTGCCATAACCAACTTTGTCTGGCAACTTTTTCAGAGGAAGACACATAGCTTCACCAATAGCACTTGCCTTCATGTTTATTATATAAACATCATTCTTTCAGGTACTGGCAAGTACCATTTTATCTTTCATATCAAGAACTAAAAAAACACACAGTTGAAAAGTAACCTTGTTACCCATATCACATAGTTGGCTGATGCTTAAAAGATTGTACATCAGTCCTTCAACATGGGCAACCCTTGAAAAGGTTATGGTTCCATAGTTATGGTACCATATCCTTTTGTGATTCCTTTGCCATTGCACCCAAAAATTAAAATTGGTCCCTTTTCTTTGGATAAGTTTGAGACTAAAGACCTATTCCCTGTCATGTGCCTTGAGCACCCATTATCCATGTACCATATATGATCTTTATTTGGTACCTGCAATCATGAACATATTAGTTTCTAGGTACCCATTTAGAAGTGGGTCCTTTGGGGTTAGATACAGTTTCTATCGAACAATGTAGACATTTGGACAGTCTTTTGCAAGGTAAAAAGTATCACCATAGTTGTAGCATTTTGTGTATATAAACACTTTTTGAGAATTGGAGGGGCCGAAAGTATCTTTTGAGATAATCGAGTGGGAGGAGGCGCCGATCCCAGGTCTTGGTCCAAGAATTCCCTTCTTAGAAAATGGGACAAAGAAAGAAGAAGAGGCAGGGGTCTTGGATTTCTTCAAATTTACGGCTCTAGGAATAAAGTCTGTAACTTGATCTTGAGATCTTGGTTGAGTTGACTTGTGTTTTGAGTTTAGTTTTGGAAAGACAAGGAACTTCATCTTGTTGTTTGATATTTTGGGTGGGAGAGATTTAGATTCATCAAGATTTAAGGATTTGATCAGATTATTGATAGGTTTGGCTGGCTCACTAAGATTATGTTCTTCGGTTCGGTTACCTCCGAGGAAATAGAATCTTTGGCTTTCACAAAAGTGCTGAACTTAAGAATTTCGATAAGATCAAGAGAATGAATGGAGGTGGAATCATCAGATGAGTAATCTAACAGATCATCATCGGATGAATGAAATCCAACATGATATCATTAAGGATCGAAGGATTGATGATTCAGAGGTTTAGAAGATTCAAGGTCAACTTTTCCAAAGCCTAAGCCAGTCTTATCATTGCATGATATTTGATCCTAAAGGATCTTTCCAAGATTTTTGGAGGATTTTGTCCATTTAAGAAGAACTTCTTGTTCTTTTTCAAATTTGTTAGATATCTTGTTCTTTTCCTTAAAAAGACTATCATTTAAGTATCTAAGATTTTCCAAGTCAGCTTTTATTTAATCAAAATCTCTTAATTTTGAAAAACATATTTGATGTTGGTCATTCAACGATTTTATGTGTAGATCAGCTTTCTTCTTTGATTCTTTTAGATTACAGAAATCAACAGTCAAAGAGTCAAAAACATCTATCTTTTGATCATCAGAGAGAGAGAAAAAGGGATGTACCTGAGACAGAGAGGAGGATGGTTCTTTGGTGGATATCAAGGCTGTGGAGTAGGTTGATCTTTCCATTTCTTCTATTTCATCAATCTTGGCCATCATGCACTTAGTGACATATTCACTTTCACGTTTGGAAGTTGGCTCGTCCTCCCAGGTGTCGTCGACAAGAGTATTTGCCTTGTCTTGGTTTCGTTCTTTTTCCCTTTAATATTTAGCCTTGTAGTTCTTATACCTAGTCAATTCTTAAGATCTTGAAGAATTAGGAGATCGGCTACTCCTCTCATCTGGCTTTTTAGCGGCCGATTTTGAGGAGTCATGGCCAGAGGGTTTAAAAGAAGCTATAGATCTACACTCAAAAGGGAAATGTCCTTTCTTTCCACAATTAAAGCACCCTCCATTTGCTAAATTTGGGCCGATTAGAAGAGAATCTTCTGTTTTTGAGATTTCCAGTTATCATGGCCATACTATAAGAAAGTATGTCTCTAGCAATATCTTCAATTTCATCATCGGCTGCGCTATAGTAAGCCTCTGATAAATGAGATGAATCATCTTTGGTTTCCTTTTCAGACTTAGAAGAAGGATAAGTAATTCTAGGAACACACACAGGTTTCTTAGAGTTACTTATTAAAACAATAGAAGAGGCTTTAATACTATTGATGAGAGATTTTCGTTGGGATTTAGTTTGCTCATAGTTTAGCAAAGTACCATATAGAGCAGTTAAAGGCATATGATCAAGATCTTTAGTTGTCTTTATGCAAGTACAAATATTTTCCTAGAGGTCTGGAAGACAATCCATAAATTTGCATAGGACTTCTTCATTGTCATATTCCTTACCCAACACCTTTAGATCATTCAGAAGACTATTAAAGCGATTGTAGTAGGTAGAGAGAGATTCTCCTTTTTCAAACATGAAGAGTTCATATTTTGTTATTAAGAAAATCTTTTCACTTTTATTTACATCTTTAGTTCCTTCATAAAGAACACATAGAGTATCCCAAATTTCCTTGGAATTAGAAAGATTTACCAAGGAGTGGTATACTTCATCAGGAAGAGAAACATCTAAAGAAGATTTGACTTTTGTATCTAAAGCAACAAGACGTTTATCATCCTCAGTATATTTATTTGTAGTTTTGATAATGTATCTACTAGTTGCTTCAGATTTTTTTCTTTGTCAGATTCTATGTCTTTTCCTTCAGCATCTTTTTGTGGGCCAAATCGAGCCCAGACCCTAGGAAGGATGGGTCCTTCACTCAGAATGGTTGGATACCTGCTGTCAATTCCTTCCAAGAATAGTATCATTCTATTATTCCAAAGAGCAAAGTTATTAGCATTGAACTTTGGTGGTTTGGCTTAGGTGCCAGAATCGTATGACCCAACGAGGGGATTTTGCAGAGTAACTCGAACATTAGAGGAGGAAGGGACAACCATTACAAATCTGATTTATTAGATTAAATCAATCTGCCCTGATACCACTTGTTGGCCCCTAACAAGATAATGGCTATTAAGTAAAGGATTTGTAGAAGGGGGGTTGAATACAATTACACACAGTTTTTCACTTTTTCACTTTTTAAATTATTTAATATTGAAATCATAAGAACTTACACATAGAAAATAGACTGTTGTGAAAAGAACACATAAAATCTATTCTAACAATCTAAACACCTAGAAAACACTTAGACAACATATAAATAACTAAACATAGAGAAGTCTATTTAAAACTATTTGACACTTGCTAAATCAACTTAAGCACTTAGAAGATAACTTGTTGAAAGCGTGTGTTTCATGGAAGCCCTTGATCTCCTTTTATAGTGCTCATGCATTAAATGCATGTGGACACTTGTCACAATATCATTTTCTTGCAGTATATTCTTTGGACAAAGATGGTGTCATTCCTTAATCGATTAGAAAAAGGCTGGTGTCGTTCCTCATAGTACAAAAGGAGGTGTCACTGTTCATCTTTTCTTTACATCTTTAGTTGTCACATCAAGCCTTTTTGCAATAAAACAAACAGTCCTTTTTCTGAGCTTTAAATAGAATGTTTGAACTTAAGGCTTGGTGCACACGTTCTTCTATTTATTCTGACTGAAAGGAGTATCTTCATAACTGTCATCCAAATTCACCAGATAAGGCAACTAGCCGAATATATCAACATATATATCGACGAGTGCGTTGTATCGGCTTGAACATCCTAGCCGATTTTGCTCTTTGGAATTCGGCGACCTAATGCTTTGATTCAACTTCAAGTCTGGTTTTAGATCAGCGAGCATATCTTCATTTCCACAATGTAGATATGTTCCCTTTGTATTAGCTAGTGTTCGATTCGCTGAACTTGTTGAGCAATGCCAGACTTCTTCGAAGAGCCAAAAATACAAGATATGATAGTTAAGAAAGAAACTGAGGGGTCATTACTATGTCATCGGTGACCTAACAAATAACATCATCTGAACCTGAGTATACCTGAAGACAAACCCACACCAAGGAAACCTTCAGCGATGTCAAAGAACTAACTAAAGATGACATGTTAGTTCGTGATCTAAATCAGCTTTAGTGATAACAAGACAATCTACAACAACTGTGGAATCTGATCAAGACTTTGTGATACCTAAAAGGTCCTTAGTGATTTCTCAGTATCAGTGATTAAATGAACTTCGCTCAACAAGATTGGTTTTTGTCTTATCCTATATGCACAAAGGACAACCCCCATCCCAGACCTGGCAGAAAGGTACATGTACTAAGGTGCTTTTATTGCTCTTTATGTGCTTACGAACCCTAAAAGGTCAACCCTTCATAAGCGGCCAAAAGTCTACATACTTGAGGACCAAGAACAAACTCTCTAACATTATCTTGAGATGTAGATTGTACCTTCTTACTTGCATTCACTGCAATAGGTACATATAGTTGAAGAATTCATCTACTTCACTATACATTCATCCATATCTCTACTCTTAAATCCTTCATCTTTTAGTTTCTTATTCTTCTTGTGCATCAACTTCGTGTTTCTTAAGATTGTTTATAATGAGTTTTTAACTTGTTGTTATTCTGCAGCGATCTGTAAATTTGTTTACATCAATAAACGAATTTAAAAAGGTAAAAATCGTGTGTTTGTATTCACCCCCCTCCCCTTCTACAAACTATTTGATGTCTTGAACACTCTTTTAGACTCTTTAGGGACCAAGAAGTGGTATCAAAATAGATTTCTATCTCCATTTCTTTAAATAGTTATATGTTGTTATTTTTGGAAATGGATTTACAAAATACAAACTACAATGTTAATGACTCTCTTTTCAAACCTCCTCATTTCTCCAAGGATCACTTCCTTGTATGGAAAGAAAGAATGTCTATATTTCTTGACGGTGTGCCTCAAATGCCCTTATATGTAAATGGACCCTTTGTTCCTATAACTATTATGCAGGTTGCTTCCTGAGATTGCCATACTCCTGCAATACCTGAAAGACGCATTCCAAAGCCATCTCATTAATGGAGTGATGAAGATAAGAAAAATGTAGCTATAGATACTAAATCTAGATCTATAATAGGTATGTATCTTCATGATGAAGTTTATCACTCTGTCATGAAGCTAAGAACCTTGAAATCCATGTGGGACACTCTATGTGTTCAATATGAAGGTACCAACGAGGTACAAGAATCAAGAAAAATTAACCTTCTAAAAAATGTTTAATGGTGTATTTTTGAAAAATGAATACGAGCATTATAAATCTTCTGAAAATAATTCTTCTACAGCATCAAATTCTACTCCTTTTAAAAATGATTTTAAAGACACATCTTTGACAACAGAAAAATCATCATTATCGTCTTCAGACTCTGTCACAAGGGTCAAGCTTTTTGAAAAAGCACGGTCTTCTAATTCTAAATCTACAAATCAAGATTCAAAATTCAAAAAGAAAGTTGATAAAAGTTCTTCTTATACTAATCCACATTTCTTATCTTTTACAGATCTATCCACTCTAGTTTGGAAGAAAAAAGGTAAAAGGCTATCACAGAAAGACAAATTAGATAGTATTTCTTTTTTTAAGAAACTTGATGTACCCAAAGTCAATACTTTGAATAAAAGAGAGTATTCAATTCTTAAAACTAATGTTGTTCATTCTTGCTTATGTCATGAGATATTAAAAGTTTTGAAGAATCAACCTCATTGTATGAACTGTGGACATCATAACTTTCAAATAACACCCAACAACAACAAGAGAGATCCTAGGAAACCATTTAGGAATTTTGTTAGCAAAATTGGCAAGAAAACTTAACCATAAAAAGGATAAATATATCAAACAAAGTTCTGAACAAACTTCTGAATTTAATATTGTCAAATCCAAATTCAGAATTCCAAATGTTATAGCTAATCTGAAAGGACCCATTTTTAAATGGGTACCTAAAACACAATAATTGTTTTTGCAGATGTGTCATGTGTGGGTTTTAGACTTTGGTTGTTCAAGACACATGACACCTTTCAAATAACTATTAACTGATTATCATGAAAGATATGGAGGAACAGTTAGCTTTGGAAACAATGCAAAAGGATATGTAAGAGAATATGGAACTTTTTCAAAGGGGGATGTTACTGTAATGAAAGTTTTCTATGTTGAGGATCTCAAGCATAATCTGTTTAGTATACGTCAGTTTTGTGACAAGTATTGTAAAGTACACTTTGACATAGACTATTGTCATGTTCTCAGTTCTGAAAATCTAAACAAATTAACAGCTTATAGAGATGGAGATATCTACACTGCTACTTTCTCTAAAGATGGTCAACTGCAGGGAATTTGTTATATTTCCACTACCATGAAAAATGAAAGTTGGCTTTGGCACAGAAGGATGTCACATCTGAATTTCAAAGCAATTTCTAAATTGGAAAGACACAAATCTGTAAGAGATTTGGCAAAGATCAAGTTTGAGAGAAATTCATTATGTTCTGCATGTGAGCTAGGAAAGATCAAAAGAAGCTCTCATCCTCTAAAAATGCTTTCTTCATGTAAAGCACCACTCAAAATGTTACATATGGATCTATGTGGACCAATGACGACTCAAAGAATGGGAGGAAAGAAGTATATCCTTCTAATAGTTGATGAATATTCAATATATACTTGGGTTGAATTTCTAAGGCTTAAATCTGATACTTCTGATAGACTTATTTCCTTTTCTAAAGAAAATACAGGTTCTTCTTCAACATTCTATCCAAAAGATCAAAAGTGATAATGGCACATAATTTACAAATTCTACACTTCAGAACTTTTTGGATTCTGTTGGAATATCTCATAACTTTTCCGCTGCAAGAACTCCTTAACAGAATGGAGTAGTTGAAAGAAAGAACAGAACCTTAGTAGAGGCAGCAAGAACTATGCTTGCCTATTCAGAATTACCTTTATCTCTTTGGGTAGAAGCAATAGCAACTACTTGTTTTACTCAGAACAGAACCATTTTCAACAGAAAACTTCTCCAAAACTCCTTATGAAATTATTAAAAAGAGAAAAGCTTCTATTGATTATTTTAAAAAATTTGCACTTAAAGGTGTAGCTGGAATTTTTGTTGGTTATTCACAAAGATCCAAGGCATACAGAGTTCTCATCAAAGGCACTCAAAGGATCATTGAAACTTCAAATTTAAGATTTCATAAGCCAACAATGAATTCTGAACAACACAGTTCAGAACTCAAGCTTAATCCAGTTTCTGAACTATTAGATTCAGAAAAGAGCAATACTGATCACACTTCTGAATCTAAATCATTACTAAAGGCAAATTTATATTTATTATGTCAGGATTTATTTGATATTTCTGTTAATGTTTCTGCAGACTATCAGAATCCTTCTCTTCTTAGAAGAATACCAGAACAAGTTTCCACAGAAACAACAATATCAAATCTTTCTGCACCACGTATCTCAACCTCAAATTCAGAAATTCCTAATTCTGAATCTGTACAAGTCAATTCTGACACTTAACCAGTCACATCTGAACCACTGACACCTGTTTCTGAACCAGTGACTATTTCTTCTGAACCAGTACAAAATCTTCAATTTGAGGGTGGGTCTTCAGATCTGCATTCAGTAATAAATCAAAATTCTGAATCACATACAATCATTGATGCCTATGACTCTTTCAACAATGTCTCATCTGTTCAACCTTTGCTAAATGTGAACAAATGGACATCAAGTCATCCAATTCATCAGATCATAGGTGATGCCTTAAAAGGTGTACAAACCAGAAAAGCCACAGCTAATGAATGTCTGTATGTGAATTTTTTTAAGTAGTATTGAACCCAAAAAGCCAAGTGAAGCCTTTCAGGATCCAGATTGGGTATTAGCCATGCAAGATGAGCTAAATCAATTTGAAAGAAACAAAGTCTGGAGACTAATTCCAAAACCAAAGGGGAAATTAATTGTTGGCACAAAATGGGTTTTCAGAAATAAGAAAGATGAACATGGAATTGTTGTGAGAAATAAAGCAAGGCTTGTAGCAAAGGGATATTGTCAACAAGAAGGCATTGATTATGAAGAAACTTTTGCTCCTATCGCTAGACTAGAAGCAAGTAGAATCTTTCTAGCTTATGCAGCTCACAAAAACATGAAAGTTTTTCAAATGGATGTCAAGTGTGCATTTCTGAATGGAATTCTTCATGAAGAAGTATATGTTGAGAAGCCAGAAGGCTTTGTAAGCAAAGAATTTCCAGATCATGTTTATATCTTAGACAAAGCCTTATATGGACTTAAACAAGCACCAAGAGCATGGTATGACACTCTCACAACTTTTCTTCTGAATTCTAAATTCAAAAGAGGTATAGTAGATACAACTTTATTTTTGAAAAAGAAAGGTGAACACATGATATTAATACAAATATATGTGGATGATATTATATTTGCTTCTACAAATCCAAAATTTTGTAAATATTTTGAGAAAATCATGCAAACTGAATTTGAAATGAGTATTATGGGAGAGCTAACTTACTTTCTTGGTCTACAAGTAAAAACAACTTCCCACTGGCATAATCATTAATCAATCTAAGTATGTTTTTTACTTACTTAAGAAGTTTGACATGTCTTACTGTTCTAGTATTCAAACTCCAATGGCTACTGCAACTAAACTTGAACCAGATTTATCTGGTAAATTTGTTGATCAATAGAAATACAGAGGCATTATTGGATCTTTACTTTACTTAACGGCTAGTAGACCTGATATAATGTTTGTTACATGTATTTGTGCTAAAAGAATCCTTAGATATCTCAAAGGCTCTCCTCATTGGGGCTTTGGTATCCAAAGGATTCTGGATTTGAGCTAACTGCTTTCACAGATGCAGATCATGGTGGTTGTAAATTGGACAGGAAAAGTACATCTGGATCATGTCAATTTCTAGGTGATAGGCTTGTGAGTCGGTCTTCAAAGAAGCAAAATTGTGTTTCAACCTCTACTATAGAAGCTGAGTATGTAGCTGTTGCTATATGTTGCTCTCAAGTTATCTGGATGCAAATTCAACTCAAAGACTATCGGTACACATTCAGGAAGATTCCTCTGTATTGTGATTTAAAAAGTGTCATAGCTATCACAACTAATCCTGTTAAACATTCAAAGACCAAACATATTGATGTGAGGTATCATTTTATTAAGGATCGTGTTGAGAAAGGTAATATTGAAATGTTTTTTTTTTCAGACTGATTATCAGTTAGCAGATTTGTTTACCAAAGCACTTGATGAAAAACGTTTTAATTTTTTGGTAAGCAAATTAGGCATGACAAATTGTCTACTTAAGTATTTTTACATCAACTAAGGATTAAGAGTTATGTTATGAGCCTTATTCATTTTGAATTCTGAAAATGTTAACTTCAGAATTTCTGAAGTTAACTTTTCAGAAGTCTATCTTTCATTACTCAGAAGTACTAATTCTTCATTTATGAAGTTATTGTATCATAATACTTATCATTTTTTTTTCTTTTCTCTCTTTAACTATTTCTATGTTTAGCACTTTTCAAGGGGGAGAAATATAATTACTCATGCTTTAAGGGTGAGTAACATTGATACATAATTCTTTGGTTCTTACTTCTGTCATCAAGATCTAAAAAGGTGGATACTAATTCTTAAATTTACAAATCTTCGAAGTAGGGACAAACTTCTGAAGATAAAACCTGATTTATAAATTGTTCAAAGTTACTTCTGAAATATCAAATTGTTTTACATATCAGAAGTATGTAGTTTTAAATGGTTTTCATGCATATTAAGTCATAACATTCAAGTTCTGAACATAATTCAAAAGTTCTGAGGTCTTTCTGAATCATTTCATCTAACTTCTGAACTTGTTCTCAGAAGTTCTGAACTTCCCGTTATAAAGTCTGATTTCATATACGCGTGTGCCATGTGTTTTAATCTCATTGGAGAAACCCTAATCACGTTACAAAACGGTTCATTAATCCAAATAAATGATGATTACTTGTCTAATCGTCATTAATTTTTCGGCCATGTGTCCGTCCACGATCATCCATCTCAAATAATCCATGGCTTCGTCATCTTCTTCACTTTTTAGCAATTTTCCCTCTGAAACTTAATCTATGTTCTTCTTGAATTTCATTCGAACTCGAATCCTCACTCTTTGTCTACAATGTCGACTTCAAATGTTGATATGCCCATCTAAACTCCAAAATCGTGCTTTAGTAACAGTGATTCATCATTAAATGAAGACTCTTTCAAAATCGTACCTAAAAAGATCATGATTTGATCAATGGAGGTAAATCTGGATGACGATCAAATGCTAGAAGACACTGCCACAAAAAGAAATCTTGAAGTTGGTCGTTCGAACCCTAACCCTAACCCTCGCATTGCAAATATTGGGGATACTCAAATCGACCCAATCGAAGTGGCTTCGGAATCTATTGGTGGTGTGGGTGATTCTCAATGATTGATGGTTCTAATCCAGAAAGAAGCTTTGGTCCTGATCTTTCAAAGATATATATTCCAAACAACAAATGTATGGAAATCAAGAAAAATAACTGTGCTCTTAATTTCAGATCGACAGATTTTAATGATGATCAAATGATTCTGCTTGAAGTTCTGAAGAAGCATCCTATTCGAGCCTTATTTTCTTGAAATTTTTTAGTCCCTGCTTCTTATCTACAACAATGATATTTCTTCATTTGTTCATGGTTACAGATTCTGCTGAAGTTGATGATATTAGGAATATCATGCTGAAGTTGATGAAGAAATAGATGATATTTCTTCATTTGTTCATGGTTACAGATTCTGCGTTACAGTTGATGATATTAGGAATATTTTTGATCTGCCTAAAGCTAATGAAGTCGCAACAGTGGTCGGGTTGGTAATACCGTACTACATTCAAGAGATTCTTTTAGAAAGTAGCAGCTTTCTAGCTCGTAGGCAAAACTACATTTGATGCAGTTCCACCAAACTCTGAAATCATTTCAGATTTCATGAAGTTAGGCTACTCTGAAACTCTAACTGCTCTGAGTTCATTTAGAAGGAAGTGTTGACCTCCTATTTGGTATTGTCTTTTCACTATGATTTTGCTTCTCTTATGTTTGAAGAATTGAAGTCAGCTGTCATGAAGAAATCTAATTACACTTACAATCCTTTTCAAAGGTTCTTTCAAATCTTCAGCAAAGGAGCGAGGAAGTCTGCTGAACCTATTACAAGATTGGATCATGAGGTATTTGTTCCACTTTTTTCTATGAATAGCTTAAGACCATCAAGTACCAAACTTAGATTTCCTAATGCATTACCACTACCAGCAAAACTTCTTGCTTATGTAATTTCTAACAATACGTTTCTGAATGGGTATTGTGAATCAATGGGACTACCTAAACCTGTAGTCTTTTCCCCTGATTCAACCCCAAGTGGTGAGAAAGGTGAGGGGTCTAGACTTCCTAGTGAGAGAGGGGAGGATGTTCAAAGTGGGGAACAACCTCAGAGTGCTAAGAGGAAAAATGTATATGAGAGACAGGGTAGAACTGTGAGAAGAAGAATTGATGAGGGGAGATCACAGATAAAAGATAAAAAAAATCTGTGCACTAGCTGATACAAGTCGGGCAGCCACGCAATCTATTACTTCACATTCTTTGGTGGGTAATATTGAACTAGCCAGTGAGCCCATGGAAAACCTTGTTAACCCCCCCAGCCACTCACCCATCTCTCAACATAAGGGTGTTTCAATAACACATATGGCGTAAGCAACACATCTACCAATGGGTCCCCCTTCATACATATGAGCACATATAGTCTGAGTGTCCACTCACAGTTGAGCCAAATGACCCACAAGATATGGGATTTCTTCACACTAGCACATATCTTTCAGATATCCAACAGCAAAGTGTGTGTCACATTGCAACAACTTCAATAGATATACCTAATCTAGGATATCAAGGATTTGAAGGAAGTCCTGGTGGGGTGAACATCACTGAAGCCCCATTCTCTGAATCAGCAATGATTCATGATGTGATGGCATCAACAGGTCAGCCTACCCTTGTAGGACTGCAAACAGGATCATTTGTTGATCCTGTTCTATTACCCAATATTCTGAATTCGCTAAGTTCAAAGATTTTTGTACTTCTGGATTTGCAATGATTCAGAAGAACATTATGACACTTTCTAAGAAATCAACCAAGGTATTGGAGGATAGGGTGGAAAGTCAGGAGAAATTATTAGATCAGAAGCTAAGTGAGTTAAAGACTATTTCTGTCTCTACAAATGATCTCAAATCCTTTCAAGAGGCTATTTTGAATTCCTTCTCAGAAGTTGTGTCTTTTGTGGCAAATCTCAAAACATCCTTGTCTTCTACTTCTACTCAACAAGATTTATCTCAGTTAGCAACAAAGGATGACATTAATCTCATTTTGAATCAATTATCTTCCATTCAGAACACTCAAGTAACTCTGGATCAAAGAATATCTTCTTTGGAATGCAGGCCTCAAGCTGACACTTTAAAAAGAAAACATGATGATCAGGATCCTGATAATCATGAGGGGGAGAAAAGAAGGAAAGTGTCTCATTCTGAAGATATACTTATGCTAAAAGCTCAGGCTTCTGAAAGATCTTTTGAAGATGTTCAGAAAGATGCTGATGTTGGTGTTGAAAAGGTTTCTGAAGCAATTGAAGACATTCAATCTGCTGAACATGAATTTCAAGAAGTTTCTTTTTCTGAACCC
This sequence comes from Silybum marianum, assembly GCA_036898165.1. NCBI lineage: Eukaryota > Viridiplantae > Streptophyta > Magnoliopsida > Asterales > Asteraceae > Silybum > Silybum marianum. The sequence continues at coordinate 25,338,328 of CM072528.1, read as the reverse complement.
ATTCATGAAGCTGGTGGAGTTATTTCTGAAGAAAATATTGAAGATAAAGAAACTTCTGAAGAAGTAAATGAGGGTTATGAAACTGAAAGATTATCTTTCAATTCTGAAGATAAAGCAAGTTCAAAAGATACAGATATCATACCTGATTCTAATGAAGAAATGCTCAATGAGTATTTGGCTTTTGAAGATGTAATTGGAGAAACTGGTGATCTATCAGATGTTATCATATTTGATGAAGAAGAGGAAGTAAATGAGGTCAGAGATATAATAATATGGAGACCACTTCTTGTTGATAGAAGAGAAGATGAAGATCTTCTGAATACAATGTGGTAATTGATTTATCAAATGGTTATGAAGTTTGTGTTTCTGAATTCACCAAGGAATTTGGAGTGTAGATTCTTGGATGAAAGATTTTTTATATTCAGAAATTTCTATAATCAACCAAATATGTGTGCATACGTGACAGTTAACTTAGGTCATATGAGTGAAGTTGGATTTTCTGAAGAGATAATAATGAACTATGTTGTGTGATTGAGGTCAGATACAAAGAAAGTATTCCAATACCCAAGTTCAACATACCACTCCTTGAAGAACCCTTAGTTGATCAAGTGTGTTAGAACCCAGATATCAAAGATGAACAATAAACTCAGTAAAGAACACAGAATATAGAACACTGAAGTCGTATATTGTATTTATATTCAAAGACTACAGATATGTTACATACAGTACAAGACCAAATCTAGAACAACCAACTTTAAAAGATCTAACTAACTTTTATTTATACACATCTTTTAGAATAAGATTTATGTATTCTAACAATGATTTAATTCTTCTAAGCATTTATTTTGCGAGTTTTCTGTAATTTTCCCATCCATCATCACTTAGACTTCTTTGTCTCTTGTTCTTTCTTTTTTCCAATCGATCTCTTATTGCCATCAGAGTTCCATTACAACACTTGTGCATTTCTTCAAATCTGATAAACAACAATTGTTCAAAGCACTTGCATACAAAACCTGGAGGCTGAACTATAAGAGTGCTTTGTTTCAGATTTTCAATGTTTGGTAAACTGAAGTTTGGACTACTAAGATGCACCTTTCCTTTATCAAGAACATATGCAACTTGAAAATCTGTTTTAGCAGCCCATATGAATTCTCTGTATAATCCATCTCTGAGAACTGGAAGTGACTTTCTGAATTTGGCAATTGAATCATGAAAAGGATCGAGACTTTTATAAACTCTGAGTAAGTCTCTAAGATAGACATTTTGAAAATCAGCTTCTGAGAATGTAAAAATCTCACCATTCTTCCTTTCTACAGTGAAGTAAGGATATTTGTAATTATTTCTTGACTTTATATCATCAGTAATAACTTTCACAATGGGACTTTCTTTTCTTGCTTCACTCACAGGAATTCTTATTTTTCTGATGATGTTTGTATACCATTGCTTCCATCCATGAGATTTCTTTATCCAACAGTCAATATAATTGAATTTTTGTTCATATTCCATGAATATTTCTGGATTATTCAAGGAACAAAGTAAAAGCATTTTCCTCAATTCTTTGACCTTGCAATTGTTCAGATTCAGAGATTTGACCAACATGAATAATTTCTTCTGGATCATCTTTAGAAACTTTCTCTTTTCCTTTTTCCTTTTTCCTTTTTCCTTTTCTTTTTCTGTTTCAGTTATACTTGCTTCTGAGCTTCTTATCTTCTAGGTAAGTTTTAAAACTTCCTCAATATCTAGCTTCTTAGTATGAATATGAAAATCATACAAATTACTCAGAATATAATCAGCATTTCTGATAGTATTCACTCTTGTATGTCCAGCCAGATAACTTTTTCTAATGCAATCTCTGAAATTTATTATTTCTTTGATCAAATACTTTATTTCTTCTTTTATTTTAGAAGAAACAACAAACCATTCAGCATACTTCATTAACCAATTCAGAGTAGAAGTTGAGTTCTTTGGTATATCAGAAACAATGAATGGTCTTGTGTTTATTTCTTCTGTTTCATAAATGAAACCAATCTCTGGATTTGTGGAAACTCTTGTAAGCCCATGTCTTTCAATGCTCACTGGCTCCAACAAATTAACTTTAGTCAGTCTATATTCTAAAGCAAGTTGGAAGTCATGTCTGATAAGATTTCTGATGTAAATACCCAACACTCTTCTAACTTCTGATACAAGTTCTGAGTTTTCCTTTTTGACACAATAACTCAGAAGTGTAACTTTATCATGTAATCTTAACTTGTAGAAGTCAAACTGAGAAAATTCAGACAATGTACCATTTCTTCTCTCAGCACCAAATGTCACAACTTGTATATCATCTTCAACTGTTTTAGACATACATCTGATCTGCTTTATCAATGAGGAATCATGCATTTCTTGAATTCCATGTTCTTGTAGAAATGATAATACTTTTGAAGTATAATCTGCAGACCATTCATCATTCAGAAAATCTTCTAAAGTTGCATATTTTAGACTTCTTCTGTACATATCTCTGTAAGAATCTTCTGGAAAGATAAGTTGACTCTCTCCAGAACTATCAAATAACGTTTCTCCTTCATACACTTGATCAACAATTGGTTCTTCAAGAACAGGAAGATTAATTGTAGGAATAGAAATGCACTTTCTGAATCTGACTTCTATTTGTTCTGAACACGCTATCAGAATTTCATCTGAAATTTCAACATTATGCATATGACATATATCCATCTCTATATAAAAATATTCAGCTGATTGATTTAGAAAATCTTTGAAAATAAACAATCTCTCATCCAAGAATCTACACTCCAGATTCCTTGGACTATTCAGAAATACATATATCCAGCAGAATTGGCTTATCAAACTCCTTAAAATTTCACTTACTTCATCATTTACCACTCTATCCAAAACTTGTGGTCTCCAAATCACCAATTCTCTATGTTCATTCACCTCCACTTCATCTTCAAACAAAATCACATCTGAAAAATCACCAGGTTCTCCATGTATCTCTTCAAAAGCCAAATACTCATTTAACATTTCTTCATTGGAGTCTGGTAGTACATCTATATTAGCTGTTCCAGTATTATCGTTAGAATTCAGAGATAACTTTTCTGTCTCATTACCTTCATCTTCTAAAATGTTCATACTTTCAGAAGTAATACCAACATCTTCAGGAATACCTTGATCACCTTCAGCCATAAGAATTTCTTTAATTGCTTCAGAATTATCATCTTTATGAGCATCTTCAGGAATTTTGTTCATCTTGACTGGAATTTTATTCTGTTTCATAAAGTTTCAAGTTTTGTCATATTCAGATGTTGATCTTGTAAGTTTATTTGAGAATTTTCAGCAAAGTGCCCTGGTTTTCCACAGTTGATACACCTGGCTGGTTCAGAAGTATCTTTTGGAACATTTTCTTGACCAAATACTTTCTTTTGTCCTTCATCAATTTTAGGTTTATTTTTATACTTCTGGTTATATCTCTGATGAAACTGCTTTCTCATGAAGGCTATACCTTCAAAAATTCTCTTCAGTTCTTCATCTAACACATTTCTATCACAGATACTGGCTTCAGGAATATCACAGATTTTTAATGAACTATTAATTTTCTTACTGATTAATACAACAATATTTTCTTTTGTTTTCTTCAACTCATTATGTCTAATCTTTATTTTGTCCTCTTATTGGAACAAAATACCATACACATGATGAATGGATTTCTTGGACAGATTTCTTGTGATCATGTTATCAGAAAAACTTGACCATTCATTACCAAGATTGTAAAGAAATTTCTTATTTATTTCAGAATTTGATTTCTGAAATCCATTTCTCCTTAGGTCATTCAGAATTGTGTTAAATATGTGATAAGTATCAGTAATAGCCTCTCCCTCCTTGTATCTGAAGTTTTCATATGTACCAATACATATGTTTGATCTCTGTGCTTGAGCTTTTGTACTCCCCTGCATCTGAGCCTCAATTTCATCCCACATGGCTGTTGCAGATGTTAAACTATCAGCCCTATTGAATATTTCATTTGGTATAGCCATTTTCAGAAGAGTAAGAGCTCTCTTATCTATCTTTGCTTGTTCCTTTTCATCATTACTGTACATTCGAATTTTTTTTCTAATTCTTGTTACTGGAATTTTTGGAGTTGTTTCCGTGCGAGAAACAGCAGGGATTTCCACATACACTTCAGAGGGACCATTCACTATTGATTGCATCAAAGCTTCATCAATATTATCCAACAATTGGATCATACGAATCCGCCATTGATGGTATTCGCCCAAGAACAGGGTAGGAGGTTTTGTTTCAGATCTGATGGAAACGATGTCTTTGTTCATTTTTGATTTGATTGATCGCTAATTCACCATTGGTAATGATTGAAACACAATTCGAATTAATCTTCGAAAAATTAACTCAAGATTTCAAGAATTCAAGAAACTGTCAGATCTGACAATTTCGTAACTGAATTGACTACCAGATCGTAAGATGAATTGGCTCTGATACCAATTGTTAGAACCCAATATCAAAGATGAACAATAAACTCAGTAAAGAATACATAATATAGAACACTGAAGTCGTATATTGTATTTATATTCAAAGATTACAGATATGTCATATACAGTACAAGACCAAATCTAGAATAACCAACTTTAAAAGATCTAACTAACTTCTATGTATACACATACTAGGAAGACTAAAGTAACAACAAACAAGATAACAGATACAGTTCAGAAGTGGTTCTGAATTGTCTTCTGAAACTGTCTTCAGAAGATCTTCAGAACTTGAACTAAACCTTCAGAACTTCTGAAGTACATACTTCAGAAGTCTTCTATCTTCATGCTAAGTGTTTTGAAGCTATCTTTTATGTTCTTTCAAAGTGTTTGGAAAAGAAACAAATTTTGATGAACTTGAAGATGTTGTCATTATCTTTCCTGAAGACACATACATTTTTTTGTACAAAAAGAATTTGAAGTATGCAACTCTTGAAAGTTCCATAAGTGATAAATGGGATGAAGACTTTGCTTCTAAAGTTTAATCTTTCCAACAAAGATATGGTGTTCAAGACATATTTAACCCTATTCCCATCAAGCACTTCAGAAATATTAAAAAGTCAGTTGAAGAAGACTTAAAAGTTGCCAGGATTGGTGCTGAAAGGAGAGATGGAACTCTTATAAAATTTACTCAGTTTGATTTCTACAATCTAAAGTTACAAGATAAGCTTTCCATTCTGGATTTCTTTGTAAAAATAGAAGATACAAAAATGGAGCAAGAGTTAAGAAGAATCATTGGTGTTTATCTCAGAAATTTCATTAAGCATGGTTTTCAACTTGCCTTGGAACATGGGTTAAACAAAGTAAATCTGGTGGAACCTGCTTATGTGAGATTTGAAGGCATTTCAATTGTGTTTATTAAACTAGAACTTGGTTTTCATTACGAGCCTGAAGGGTTAAACAAAAGAACTTTCATTGTTTATGATATTCCAAAGTATTCCTCTTCAACCTTGAAATGGTTTTGTGACAATATGACCTGGATTGCTGGCTCTATAGAAGTATAGGATGAGATTCTGTATCTGATTAAAGAAAGAATAAACATCAGAGAATTGATAAGAAGAAGTATGTCTGTTGGTCATCGACAAATAAATACAAGAAGATATGCAAATTACTTGTTAAGTAATGTTTATGATTTCCATATATATGCCAAAGAACAAGTAGTTGAAATTGAAGTGCTAGAAGAAGTCAAACCTTCAGAAGTTCCTATTTCTAAACATGGTGGAACAAGTTCTGAAAAGGATAAAGGCAAAGGTGTAGAGGTTGTTGAAGATCAAGTGCAAGTTACTTAAGTATCAGAAGCTGAACAATTGCAAATCAATAGGATTGTTGAACTTGCTCTTACTCTATTCCTTGAATATATGCATCCTGAAATATTTGTGGAACATGAGCAAATTTCTAATTACATTGATTGCTAGATAGACAAATCTTTTGGTTGGAAACAGTGGTATAGTCAAATAGTCAATAAACTGAACCTGCCAATGTCTGAATCAAGAAAAAAAGTCCCATTTCCAAAGTGATAATTTTTCATCAAACGATAAAACTGAATTATCAATATTCTTACTTCACAGTGGAGAGAGAGAATGGTGAAGTATGCACATTTTCTGAAGCTGATTTTCAAAATGTTTGTGACAACTGTCAAAATTCGAGCTTTCAGATTAACTTCTATTAAGTTTAGTAGTGTTTATATAGTTTAATTTTAAGAATAGGAGTTAGTTGGTTTAGAATGGCCGAAAAATCCCTAGCAATTCTGGTAGTCGCTTAAAATGTCCGGTTCCGACCCATAACTGTCTGAAACGTCCAATACAGTGCCAAATGCTCTAATTTATTCCCAATTATTATAAAATATGAACTTTTAAAGTTTCAAAAATAAAACTTTTTATTTTTAATTGAATTTAACCATTTTGGACTCATACTTGAAGGATAAAGGCCAAAAATTGAGAAATGGACTTTTAATTTTATCATTTTGGGCTTAAGATGAGTTTTTTTTTTTTTAAAAATTTGGTTTGGGTAGGGCCCACCCCATGCCCCCCCCCCTTAAAATCCACATATAAAAACCAAATTTTCTTCATTTTGCTCATTTTCAAACTCAAAATTCAAATCTCTCTCTCTCTCTAGAAACAAAGGGACTTATTTACTTCTCTCTTCTCCCTCTCTTTCTTTTCTTTCTCTCAAAAGAGTTCCAGCCACATTTTCCATATAAAATCCACCTAAGAGCAAGTATTTTTGAAGACAATCAACACATATCATCATCCAAGTAAGTACAAACATCATTTCATTCTTTTTCTTACCATTTTTTGGGTGAAAACCCCATTATTTCTTGTATTTTGAACTTTCTTCTTCTAAACTTCCACCATTTCTGAGTTTATGGAGAGATTACACACCAAAAACATGTAAAAATGTTCATATAATGGTGTTAATCTATGACCCAAACAATAAAACTCAAGAAAATGGGTAAAAATCATGATTTTATGTGTTTTTGAACAACAATGGAGATTTTTGGTGCTCACAGATTCATTGCATGTACATAAATCGTCCATTTCCTTCAAATAATATGTTCAAATATCATGAATCTTCTTTCTACAAGTTTATTTAATGAGTTGTGGTTCTAATACAAGTCGTCTCACTCAAAAACATTGAGTTTTGACCCTCCAAATGCTCATAACAAGATGCATGTGCATCTGGAAGTTCAACAGTAGGTAAACCCTACTTTGAACGACCATAACTCTTTGAATATTCTTCGAAATCACTTGATTCTTCTTCTGGAAGTTAATTTAATGTGTTACCTTTCATATGCCACTGTTTTCATTCAAAAATATGGTGATTTGAGGTTCCAACTAATTGAAACAAAATGAGTGTGCAAACTGTCAACCAATGACAGATTTGTGCATGCATGTTCAAATGGCCATATTTCTTTCAAGACTCAATGAAAAAGGATGATTTTTCTTTTGAGAGTTAGTTTTATGAGTTATATTCAGTTTGCAAGTGGAATCACTTAAAAATATGGAGTTTTGACCCTCCAAACACCTAAAATACTTTAGGTGTGCAATCTGTGAAACCACCAGCAGCTAAACTCTACTTTGTGTGAAAGTATCTCCTTTGTTATTTTTCTTTAATGCATGATTCTTCTTCTAAAACTTTATTTTAAGAGTTAGGATTCATATGAATCCAGTTTCATACAAAAATATGAAGTTTTGAGGCATTAACCAATTTATTGAAGTTAAGTGTGCAATCTGTCAGCTAATGACAGAATTGTGCATGCAACTTTGTGGTGCCATATCTCCTTCATAACTTCTTCAAAATCAGTGATTCTTATCTCAATTGTTTCCTTTATGAGTAATGTTCCAATCCAACTGGAAATTCTAGAAAACACTAAGTAGAACTCCTCAAATGAGTGATTTACTAACATGGTGTAATCTGCCATGCCAGTTGTGACCCTTTGCATTGCATAAATTCAAAATGATGTTATTGCATGAATAGGGATTATAAATTTTACCATTTTCGTCCAGTAAATAATATTTAATCATTTTTACATGTCCAAAATGCATCAAATTTAGTCATAATCACCATAACCCAGTACTATATCACATATAAAAATATGGGAAGCTATGTCATTTTGGAAGTATCTATATTTTGATCATTTTGAGTACTATAAGTTTCTGTCCAGAAGTGAAATTCTGGAATTTCTTGATTTTAACAATTATTGATCATTTGATGGTTTATAACACAATTTACGGTATAAATTACTATATTAACAAGCATATGTGCATTATGTATAATTGGACTATAGACAATCAAGTTGGATGCATGTGGACATTTATAAGCTTAAGACTTACTCACCTCCATAAGTAGTTTTAGACCCATAAGTGATGATTTTGAGCATTTTCTCTTTGTTAGGGAATCGTTAGGCCTTTGGGTGGGATCGGATCGTGCTTCGGAGTAGCGGAGCTTTGCACAAAGGTGAGTATTCACGGCCCCTCTTTTTAGATGTTTATACGTTTGGGGTGTAAAGCATGTTGTTTTAATGGAAATTGAATTGATTTATATTGATGTAATGAAAAGTATATAAATCATTGTGATGAGCAACTTTTTATTACACAAAATGATATGTTGAGTTATGTAAAGTCCCCGTGGTACACTACAATTTAACTCTAAATGACCCGATGATATTTGTGGATAGCGCTATTTGGTTGACATACCCACCTAACTGGCAAGTAGGGGTGCACTTTATCAATTAATAATGCTCTACACATGTGGACTTTAGGTCCACCGCTGAGGTAGTTCGTGGGGCGTAGAATGTCGAGTAGGCTTAGTAGTGGCTCAATATTAATATATCATGTGTAATGGTAAATTTGTATTTTTGCTCATGAATTTTTAAAACTTTAAAGTTGATGCGGACTTTTGCTTCGCTATTTCTATACCTTGCATATAAAATGTTTTGTGCATATGAAAAACATGTGAACTCACTAAACTTGAAACAAATGAACGATGAAAAGAATACACAGATTTTAACTTGAAATAGCACTGTTTTTGAGTAAATTTGTGTAAAACAACAAAAACTCGTAAAACAAGGTAGAATGAAGAACAATAGTTAAAATAATCAATAGATTGATTAGATGACTCTGATACCAATTGTTGGAACCCATATCCCTAATTACTCATATAAATGATGTTGGTTAGAATATAACAAACAAATAACGGAAGCAAATATAATCAATAACCAACTAGAATTCTAAACAGTAGAGGAAGAACAACATGAATATCGTAATTTGTATTTCACTCCAGATATCGATGATTACAATAACACAAATTACTCTATCTCTATTTTTCTCCAATTTCATCGACGACGGATACAGTAAAGGCTATCTCTATTTATACTATTACAAGAGAAAAGTCAAAGACCTAGCCTATTACTTATTGACACGACAGCTGTACTTGTAACAAATTCAGTTACGCACGAGAAGCATTGTGAATCCCAGTTTGATCAGGTAACGAGTGAATTAATAAAAACAATATGAAGAACATGATGAATAACTTCGATATGTCGAATATCTCACTTGAAGGAATTCATGATTACAAGATTATCTCTAATTAGCTCTCTATAATAATATAAATGAATGACCTAACCTCTAATGCTAGCCCTAACCCTCTATTTATATGTAGCAAACAATCACAATAAGGAAACTAAGAGATAAGGCAATATTCACTTGCCATATTTACAATAAAATAGTTTCCTAATATTTAATCCCTTTTAAATAATGACTTTGTTGACTTTTGCATTTTGCCCCTTCATGTCTTCAATAATTGTCATCTCGTATACAACATTTTAAGACCTAACAATCTCCCCCTTGGTATTCTAGATTACAATTCAGCAAATCAGCACTTTAACAATCTTTTGAAGACGATGGAACTTTTGTCAACAAAACTTCATCTTGAAACTTTTGCTCCCCCTATGAATATGATCACTTGATAAGCTTCGTAGCTCCCCCTTAACCGTAGTATGAAGTTTAATAACATATATTTGAAGGAGTCGTGATGTCGTAGGGTATCTTTCATCTTGTAGAACTTGTCGGGTCTAAATGTTGCAACGTCTTGAGGTTATCGGGTTTTGCAAATGCAATCAGTTGAGCTTGTCGTATGATGATCTGAACTTGTTGAATCTTTTATATAACATAAACGTCAAAGTGTCACTTTCTCCCCCCTCATAATAGGCATTTGTCTTTGAAACACTTTTTCTCCCCCTCAGAATGATAAGGAGAATCCGAGGTCCTGTTGATGTTTCAGCTGTTCATACTTTAAAGAACAAACAAGTTTGGGTTGAAAAAGGCAAACGCACTCCAAAATCGTCATCCCGCAATAAAGACAAATTTTCTTTTTCGAATTCTACAAATGTCAAAAGAACCAATCTTCATTTTCTATTTCCATATACTATTCATTCGTTTCGACATTTAATCAAATTTTCACGTAATCAAAATGTGCTCAAATTGCGGTGTGAATGACTTTCTGCGTTTAAATTCTTTTGATTATGGTTGTGATTATTATCCGGACATGCTTTATTCTTACAATTTTCATCATAATCATTTTCCAACTCCATCTGTTTATAAATGGGTTCCTAAAGTGATCATGACTAACGCCCCTAAGTCCCATTTCAAATGGGTACCCAAAGGTGCCAAGTCAACTAACCCCGAAGGACCTATTTACAAATGGGTACCTAAATTTGCCTGATTTTGTGCAGATCGGTGATGTGTGGTACTTAGATTCTGGAGGCTCCAAACGCATGACCGGACAAAATGAGTTGCTGCCACTTACACGGAGAAAAAGGGCGGATTCGTACAATTTGGCAACAATCATTTAGCACCTATCAAGGGACATGGAGACATCATTCAAAACAACATCACTATTTCAGATGTTTCCTATGTTCAAGACCTGAGCCACAATTTGCTAAGTATTGGCAAATTCTGTGACAAACAACTCGAAGTCAAATTCCGACCCGAATGTTGCTGTGTGCGAACCTTTGAAGGAAAAGAATTATTAACCGGCATGAGCAAATCCAACCTGTACACCATCGATCTTTCCCAAGTAAACGCTCCGTCAAATGTTTGTCTACTATCCAATGTCTCTAATCCCAAGAACTGGTTGTGGCATCGACGACTTCTCATTTGAACTTCAAAAATATCAATCGCCTCTCCATTCACGGATTAGTCATCGATTTAGCAAAGATCAAGTTTGACAAACCTCACCTATGCAAAGCATGCGAGATGGGAAAGATGAAGAAAGTTTCTCACAAACCCAAGGTGGTACATAGCACGACTCGACCCCTTCAGCTCACCATATGGATTTTGTGCGGCCCAATGCGGACTCAAAGTATTCATGGCAAGAAATACGTTCTCGTTATGGTTGACGATTTTTCTCTATTTACGTGGGTTAAATTTTTTCACTCAAAGGACGAAACCCACGACACAATCATCAATTTCTTGAAAGACATACAAGTCAAATTGGAGTTCACCGCTCAAACCATCCGCATTGATAATGGAACTGAATTCAAAAATCGTTCCCTTGACGGCTATCTCGAATCAGTTGGAATTACACACACATTTTATGCGGCTCGAACTCCACAACAAAATGATGCGGTTGAACGCCGCAATCGTACTAGTTGAAGCTGCTAGAACTATGCTTGCATTTTCCAAACTGCCACACTACCTTTGGGTCGAAGCAATCAATACCGTTCGATCATTAACAAGGGATTCAACAAGACACCCTATCATTTGGTCTACAACCGCATTCCATCCATCGATCACCTTCACACTTTCGGCGGTCGCTGCTTCATTCTGAATGAAAAAGAAGATCGTGGGAAACTCAAGCCAAAAGCCGATGAAGCCTACTTTCTTGGCTACTCTCCAAACGCCTCAGCCTATCGGGTCTACATGAAACAAGCTCGTTGTGTCACGGAAAGGGTCAATGTTCAGTTTGATACTCAAGTCGAAATGGCTCCTGAATAAGACAGTTCTGGACCCGCACTCACTGGTATCTTTGCTTCCCAGCAACTCCATTCGGAACCTGCTCACAACCCCGCTCAAGCTTCCACTTCCAAAACCACTTCCTCATATCTGGATGATTATTTTGGCTCCTACATCGAAATTCCTAAACAAATCACCCCGTCTACCTTGGAGGTTTCCAAGACTACCAATCTTTCTAGAACGCCACAATGGAACCCGTCTCAACTGATGCAACTCCAAGCACATCTGCAACTGCTACCCCCGCTAAGCCACATGCTCAACCAAGTTCTGACCCCCTCCCTACGGAACCGGCATCCTCTCCCCCACCATCGACCTCATCTCTCAAGGATGTCACCAGTTCCACAAGATCTTCCGACGTGGCTCCAACCTTTAAATCACTTCAAGATCTTCCCCTCGGTAGTTATGAAGACGATGCCCCGGACCCTAATGTGTTTCAACCGCTTCCCCACACTACCAAGTGGGTCCGTTCTCATCCAGCCGATCAAATTATTGGAGATCCGCCTCGGCTAACCATTTCCTGTTCTCTACTTTTCTTCGCATGATCGAACCCACATCCATTCAAGAAGCAATGAACGATCCTGATTGGATTGTGGCCATGCAAGACGAGCTCAACCAATTTGAAAGCCTGAAAGTTTGGCGTCTCGTTCTCCGTCCACAAAACATAACCATCATCGGTACCAAATGGATATTCAAAAACAAACAATATGAAGATGGGATTGTCATATGCAACAAAGTCCGAATTGTCGCAAAAGGATACCGCCAGCAAGAAGGTATTGATTATGACGAGATATTTGCACCCGTGGCCTGTATTGAAGCAATACCAATGTTCTTATCATAAGTGGCACACAAGAACTTTGTGGTTTTCCAAATGGATGTCAAAACTGCCTTCTTAAATGGTTTTCTACTTGAAGAAGTTTATGTATCTCAGCCCGACGGGTTTGTCGATCCTTCAAAGCCAAATCATGTGTACATCCTCGATAAGGCTCTCTACGGCTTGAAACAAGCCCGCGCTTGTTGGAGTTGTTTGGATGGGTGTTTACCCCAAAGTGTTTCCAGACTGCATGCATACATCCGCATGGTATGACAGTCTTTCTGATTATTTAGTGAGAAAATGGATACTCCAAAGGTAAGATCGATCCAACTCTTTTCATTAAAAAGGAGAATGATGATATTATGCTTATTCAGATTTATGTGGATGACATTATTTTCGGCTCGACTAATCCACAACAATGTAAGAACTACTACGAGCTCATGATTGTCAAGTTCAATATGAGCATGATGGAAATGATGAATTTTTTCCTCGGCCTTCAAGTAAAACAATTTTCAACGGGAATATTCTTCAACCAATCGAAATACATGTCGGATATGTCACATAAATATATAATGACGACATGTACCCCAATTAGGACTCCCATGTCTCCGGGTTCGAAACTACATGCCAATCCCTTGGGAAAAGCGGTGGATTCTAAAACCTATCGGAGAATGTATTTAATGTATTTAACGGCTAGTCGACCGGACATAATGTTTGTCACATGCTTATGCGATAGATATGAAGCATCATCTAAAGAATCTCACCTTTGTGCTATAAAATTTATTTTTCGGTATTTAAAAGGTACTACTGATATTGGTCTATGGTATCCCAAGGATACGGGTTTTGAGTTAACTGCTTTTTAAGATGTTGATCATGCTGGATGCATGCTTGATCGAAAAAGCACGACGGGACACATTCAGTTCTTAGGAGATAAATTGGTGAGTTGGTCCTCGAAGAAGCAAACTTGCGTCTCCACTTCTACCGCGGAAGCCAAATACATTGCTACCGCAAGCTGCTATTTCCAAGTCTTTTTGATGCGCACGCAACTCAAGGACTATGGTTTCTGGCTCAATAAGATTCCAATCTATTGTGAGTCCAAAAGCGCAATCGCCATTTCAAGCAATCTAGTTCAACAGACAAAGACAAATCATATCGATGTCCGGTATCATTTTATTAAAGACCATGTCGAAAGAGGTACGATTGAACTGTATTTTGTTAATACAGAAGTTCAACTTGCCGACTTGTTCACAAAGGCATTGGATGAAAAACGCTTCCAGTTCCTAGTGTCCAAGTTGGGCATGCTAAATCTCAAAACCTGATTTCCAATCAGTATTTTCAAAAAATACACAAAAAGCCCATTCAAGCTTTATGAAAATTTCCCTTCTTAAAGTGATATTTTTCATCATTCCTGAATTCTCATTTCGTGAATTTCTGTTTCAATTCAATGTTCTGTATTTTCAAATTTATTTTTGTCTCCTACACTTTTCGTCATGTCTGTGTCTTTTTCCTTTTTTCTCGATGTTTTTATCTCACGTGTCTTCATTTAAGGGGGAGCGGTCAGGTATTTTTTTTTTTTCATAAGTCCAAGTTTTCTTACCGTAAGCACGAATCAAGGGGGAGCACTTACAAAATTTCTCTGTCAAAATTTTTCAGAATCAGATCACCTGTCGGCTCTTTTTCACCCGACAAGATTTCTTGTCGCATGACTAAGGCCCGACAAGCACTCGAACCGACATTGTTGTGATGATGTCAGCTGCCCGATAAATTTTTGCCACGTGTCATCCTCTAATGACCCCACTATTTAAACTCGGGCCCCCACTTGCACTATTCATGATTTCAAAGTATTTTTTACCTCTTTTATCTCTCAAAACCTTTCGACATCTACTTTTGCACGAATTTTTTTTCTTATTCAAATCTTAGAGTTTTTCAAAACCAACGACACCACCAGGTTTTCAATCACTCCCTTATAAACTTTAATTCTTGTGAGTTTTGATTTTATACACCGCATGATAGTTTATTTGATGCTTAACTGTTCGGATTCCAAAACCCTTGGAATTCCGATTATGTGTGTTTTTTCATGCATATTGACTTTATTGGACTTTAGTCTTAGTTTTATATGTGTTAGGCGACACACATCGATCATAGACCTAGGCTTAATTCTGGTTAAAACTCAGTTTTTTAGATCTGGACAAAAGTTGAACTTATCGGACCTAAAGAACACTTAGAATTTTCTTAAGTTTCTCTTGAAAACTTGTCGACTCAATAAGGCCCGACAACTTTTTTTGTCGACTGATAAGGGATCGACAAGTTCATCTTATTGAATATTCAAGTGTTCTTCTCGCCATGGTTTACCCGACAAGATTTCTTGTCGAGTCACAAAGGATCGACAAAATCCATTTTTTAATCTTCCCAGTGTTCTTGTCGCCTCTTCCAAACCCGATATGTCCACTTTTTGCGTCAAAGCCTCGACATGTTTTGCTTTATAGTTTTTTTTATCCCATTTTATTGACTCGACATGTTTCACAGGTTTCCACTCGAAATTTTATCTAAGTCTTTTTTTCGGCCCATTACACGCGACATCTATGTATGTCGGCTCTATATGGCTCGACATTTTCACTTGTTTTTCTTCCCAATACTAAACAGGTGTTTATATCGATACCTTACACCCGAAAAATATTTTTATCGCCTCTACTAGGCCCGACATATATACTTAGAAATTATTTTTTCCTTTTTCTTCTGAGTACTAATTTGACATTCATGGTTCCCTAACCTTGGGCTTTCAGTTTCAATGGCGGCTCACCAAGATCCTAACTTGTCTGATGACGAGAACCCGATGCCTTCTGAGCGTTCCACTGCACCCAGTATCAATGCGGCCAATCGAGATGACATCTTACTCCCCCCGGGTGCATCATGAGAGCTGAAACCGAGCAATCATCGTCTCAACTTCGACATGCGCTTAGATGACCCCATCATCATGGAGATAATACGCAACCATCCCCTTCGATTTGCTTTCGTACTCGAACACCGGTTTCGTGTATTCTACTTGCAACAATTCTGGTACACCTTGGAATATCACCCGGTGGAAGGAGACCATCACTTTACCTCACAAATAGATGATTTTGTTACGAAACTCACACCAACTAGACTCCGACGCATTCTCCATCTTACAGCTGCAAATTCCGTCCCCGGCCTTGAGATCTTTGAAGATCCACCAAGCGAGGACGAAATGTGTCGTGACTTTCGAGCCATCGGCTACAACGACAACGAAGAACTTACTTCCGTCGGTCAATTCAAAAGGATGTTTATGCCCCACATTAATTTCACTATCTTTTCCCTGATCAACCGATGTCTCACAGGCAAGGATACCGGAATGGATCGGGCTAGCGCATCTATATTACGTATCTTCCAGGGGTTCATATACAGTCGTCATTACGACTATGCATCACTTATTTGGAACGACCTTGTTGCATTTGTTGCCGATAAAGAAAACCAACGAGCACGTGAATTTATTCCATTCCAACGCTTCTTTCAAATGGTCATTCATCGGACAATGAATGCACGTGCGGAAATTCCAAGACGCAATGGCTCTCCACTCGATCCTACATACGTTCAAAAGTACTTGAAGCTGACAACCGTCGGTTTCCCTTCACAATGCCTCTATCTGAAGCCTTACTATCCCTCGCTGATCAAGGTGCACCTAGTGTGATAGCTTATAGGGAGAGTATCGGCTTAATGGCTCACCAACAACCGGGACAGCCTCCCCAAGACCCAAACCATGAGGAACATCAAGGAGAGGGCGAGGGTATTAGATTAGATAAGCAGGTTCAGGTTCAAGGGGATCCTGAATAGGGTGTTGAGAGAACAGTGGATGAAAGGGGAAATGACGCGGGAGGTGCATCGGATCAGCAAATCCCTACTCCACCTATCGTTGCCCCAACCGATTCATCTATCGCTCCATCCACCCGCCGGTTAAAGATGCGGGTTAGGCAAAGTAGAGTTTATCAACCATCGTCCGAATTTGACCGAAGACACTCTTTCTAATGACCTTGTTCGAAGTAAACGTCGATGTATTGATGTTGCAGAAGATGCTGCCATACACCGGATTGGCCGACAACCTTCAGTTCCTAACGCCTCATCGGAGGCTACTAATGATGCAATTGACTTTGAGCAATTCTTTGAGCCTCAACCTGATCCTACCCTTGAACAGCTATTTGGAGACATAAGGAGAACAGAGGGCGAATTAGTTGAAAATGTTGATATGCGAGTGAGTGAAGAAGAGGTAAATATTATAGAGAGTGAGACACCTGTCACCTCTACCCGGGTTACCAAGTCCATTGTTGTTACTCATTCGTTGAGTTCCAACATTGGAAAAGCCGTTGTTAGCCCAACAACGCAAATGCATACCCCTCCTAGCCACTCCGTAAGCTCACAACAGCCTACGGTTTCTGATATACCTGTGAGTTTTGCTCCTCATCTTGATGCTCTCTCTTCGGCAGACATAGTATCTTACCTGCTTCCCCTTCGTTTCTAAGCACATCAAGTCTAGAGCCTCCTAGGGAACACGTGTCTGTATACACTGAGAGCCTTCGTGGCCCAGTCGGAACTCCCATAATGTTGTCCATTCCGGACATTCCACGAGGATTGGGAGAAAATCCTACCAACACTACATCATTGCCAATGCTGAACGTAGGTCACACAATTGATTCAACTGTGATGTCAACGGGTAATCTAGGTGATCCCGGTGTTTCCTATGCAGATTCTTTCACCGTCAATCCCGAGACTCAAGCTTACATTGATGCACAGTATAAAAGAGCTCAGGATTCCTTACATGCTCATGAAAGTCGCATGACTGCTCAGATGAAAGATTTTGTTCAAGAAGTAATTGCAGCTGCTCGCTCCCAACGCCCTGATCCGAATCAAGCTAGCTCATCCCGTCCCAGCTGTCGATCTTCTCCACCATCTACACCACCTCGAGAATCCAACTGTCCTCCATCACCTCAAAGATATCAGTACAACAATGATGAACTCATGTCGATGTTGTATGCCAACTTGGTTGCTGAGGCTACAGCTCGAGGTTTACCTGAAGATACACTTATGGGTTTTCTTCGTCGCAACCTTGAAATTCCAAATGTCACTCGCTATGAGTCCGACTTGTTCAAAGATGATATTGAGTCGCAACTTCATGACATGGCAACCAAACAAAAGCAATCAACTGATGAGATTCTTGGTGCCATCACTACTCTTTGCACTGAAATTCAACAGTCTTGTCGTGCCGCCGCATCTGTTCCACCTCCTCGACCTGATCAGGACGATCCGGCCTCTGGTCCAAATCGCCCTAAGGGGAGACACGCCGCCGGATTACAAGAAATCAAGTTCGATCTAGACCGTCTGCTA
Source organism: Silybum marianum (assembly GCA_036898165.1). Classification (NCBI taxonomy): domain Eukaryota; kingdom Viridiplantae; phylum Streptophyta; class Magnoliopsida; order Asterales; family Asteraceae; genus Silybum; species Silybum marianum. Next base: position 25,320,071 of record CM072528.1, on the reverse strand, counting down.
CAACTTCTGGTACAACTTCTTCTACAGTTCCACCGTCAAGACAACAACACTCTGCTCCACCTCCAACACAATAAGAAGCCAATCCGCCAACGGTTGAAAAGCCCACGATAGATTTTGAAGTTGGGAGTAGATCGCAAGCTGTTGACCGGCAAATGAAGAAGGTGTAAATGTTTAGCATTTGAGAGATTTTGTTCGAAACTGGTTTCGTGATCCATATGAACCAGTGCTAAAAGAAGAAGATTATGTGAATTTAATGCACGCGGAAAAGAAATTTCTACCAACAAATACTGATCAAACACAGCTGCTACCGCATCAAATTCGTTGGGAAAGAATTCTCTATAACAACAAATGGGTTAATCCACAAGTCAGAACTCCGTACTTAGAAAAACCATGCAAAAGATCTTTGTGGAAAAGAAGAAACCAGAGGACCTGTCTCGAATACATCTGATCATGGAAATGGATCCGCTTCAAGTAACTGAATATTTAAGCATTCTAAAGACTAAAGAAAAGTATCCTAAAAAAGTTGTCTCTAGACACCGAATAGTCGCAATCATGGAGATTGGATGTGATAAATCCTTTCAAGTAGAATTTCCAACTTTCAAAGTAAGAAGATTTGATGGAAAGGTCTATTGTTTTTCTGAGGCTGAATTTGCTAGACTAGATGTGACGGATATGGGAACTCTGTATACTGAGCTTAAAGACAAAATCGGAAGATCGGAGGATGAACAAAGAGCTTTAAGAGCAATTGTGAGGCATTTTCAAACGGAAGTAAACAAAAGAAAGTGTATCTGCCAAAGCCTGATCAAGATCTCCCTAGTCTAAATAATATGAAAGTGAGTCAAGTGATGACCAGACCAGCCCATGGAGTTGTATACATGAAGTCTAACGAAGAAATGAGATTCTTGAGATTTGGTGAAGTTGCTTCTTATTCTGACGGAACTTTATTAGCTATTCGAAACAGACTTTCTACAGAAGCAAGTGCTGATCAAAGAAGAGGTAAGAAGCAACAACTAAAGGAGAATGATGTATTAAAATATAAGACTAGCGTAATGGATCCATTGGCATAAAATTCCGGTTTATTTGGGGATGGAACAAGTATTGGATCCCATAATGGGGTCTATCTTGTTTGGTGTTAGTTAGCGAGTATTGAATCCCAAAATGGGGTTGATCTCGTTATCCGTGAGCAAAAGACTTATTTCGGTCAAACTTACTAGGGTACTGACTACAGATCCCAGAATGGGGTTGATGTTAGCGCAATAACGGGTCTCCCCCGCATTTCCCTCAAATCGTGTTCTTTCAAGAGCAAGCACAATGTAAAAGGGAAGGATAAATGGGAAAGCTTTATGGTCAAATGTTTATTTACCGCTTTCAACGATTTAATGGCTTTTCTTATATGAACTGTTTGTTCTCACTAGGCATTAAGCCTACCAATTTTTCTTAAAATGACATGTATATCAGGTGATCGTCCTAGTGGAGCTCCGAAGAGTTGAGTGGAACTAGGTGCCGGTAGAGGCATGCTTTTTGGGAGTACATCTTCGCGTGTACAAAATGGAGTTACATGAAACAGATTTTTTGAGGATTTTAGTGACACCCGAATTTAATCTATATTTTAGAATTGTATAGATTAGTAGGTTCTTATCTAGTATCCATGTAGTATTGTAAACTCTATTACTCTCTCCCCATATCTTTGGTGATGTCTATTTAATAAGTCTTATTCCTTTTTGGTTTAAACTAACTCCCATTTTAGGAGTGTTACAGTATTTACAAGACAACTCCCGCAACTTACTAATCTTGAATACAAAAATATAATGTCTAACAATAACAATGGTTGTTAGTTCATTACTCAATACAATAGTGTAACCCTTTTCATTTCCACCAAAGGTCAATAAGGGACCTTTCTCTTCCTTGTATGCAGTGAGCAACGACTTATTTCCAGTCATATGCCTAGAGCATCAACTATCCATATGTCGAATACCCTTTAAGTCCTCCAATCACAAGAAAGATTAACTTTTCTTTGGTACCCATTAAAATGGGTCCAACGGGGTTAGTGGGCTTAGAAGATTTATCTTTCTTCACGTTAGCTGATTTTTTAGCTTTAGTGGTTTTTACTTTCAGAGGTCTTTCAGCTTTTGAATTTTTCTTTATAGAACAATCCTTGTCAATATGAGAAGTTCACCATAGTGATAGCATTTTCTCTAGTTGATGAGAGCTTTATATCCAAAAGCATAAGAGTTAGAAAAGCGAAGATGAGCAAGACCACCACCAAGAATACCTTTTGTCATTGATCTCTGAGGAACTTTTGGTTTCACATATTTCTTTAGATTTAAGTGAAACTTTGGCTTTGGGGTTGATCTTTGAGTAAAGCAAAATATCTTCTTTTTCAGAGGAGGGTTGATTAGCTGAAGACTTTGAAGAGGATTCTTCAACTTCGGGCTTTTTCTAGTCTTGGGGGAAATGTTAGAAATGGATATACCCATTTTTAAACATTTTGGACTCTTATGACTCTTCTATTTAGAGGTTTTGATTCAAAAGAAGAAGAGCACCGACTAGATGAGGTGTCAGGAGTGGAAGAAACAAATATTCCAAACTTAAGCATAAATCAATCACGATTTGGATTATCCTTTACAAAATTATATGCTAAACATCTTTTTATTTGAGATGGTATCTGACTTTCAATGATCTCAAATACTTTACCTAAGGTGGACCATCCTTCGATGGTGGATTTCTCAGCTTGTAGCTCAACTATAGCCTGTTCATGCTCAATACTGACTATTTTGTTTACAATCACTTGATCTTGAAGACTATTTTCAAATTTTTGTCAATTTCTTAATTTTGACATGGCATTTTTCAAGTTGTTTAGTTAGATCAATATTAAGTTTTTCAGCTTTAGTTTTACCATCAAAGGCATCATAGTGATCAATAGTCATAGAATCAAGCGTTTGAACGTCTATGAGCATCAGTCAGAGTGGGATCACTGAGATTTGGTACCTAAGAAATACTTGATGATTCTGTTGAAGAAGAATTTTCAAATGGTTCATCTTTTACTTCTTTGATCTTAGCCTAGCAAAATGTCCTTTCTTATCACAGTTAAAGCATATCGTTGTAGCCTTCTTACCAGGTGTTGTTTTAAGCTTATCAACAATAGCAAGAGTTTGGTTTCTTTCAAAGTAGCTCTTCTAGCGAATCTTCTAAATATTTTAGTTAGAAGTGCCAACGACTTATCAAACTTGAAAGATCAATGTCTGTTAAGTGTTCATAATTAGAGGGATATAACTTAATGACAGTAAGAGTGTAAGAGAAAGAAAGAGAGCTATTCGATTGAATAGTCTATAAAAAGATTAAAGTTATCGAAGAGCTTTTGGAATCTCTTAAATCTCTGATGAGATTTTCTTTCAGTCGTCGAGATTCATCATGGTTCAGCAATATGTAGTAGAGAGCTGCTAGAGACAAGTTTTGGAGATATTTAGACTCCTGGAGATCCAATGAATAATTGTCCCAAATTTTAGACAATCATCCCAAAACCTTTGTCAGAATTTCAGACACAAAGTATTCTCGACTAATAGCTCGAAGGTCAATTAATAAACATTTAAAGCATTGTTGTACCTTAAATAAAGATTCATTTTTACCACAAATGTTCATCTCATACTGTCTTCCCAGATTTATCTTTCTGGTTTTTTGTACTTCGGTTGTACCTTCATATTGAACATAGAGAGTGTCCCACATGAATTTTAGGTTCATAACATAATGATGAACCTCATATGGAATAGCCAGAACGATGTCGGCGCTAGATTTCGTATCTATCGCCACCTTCTTCTGTTATCATCTGTCCATTGGTGGACTTGTTTTGGTTCATGCCTTTCAGGGACGACAACAGTAGTAGGGGTGAAAAGAACAACTTCTATGGTCATAGAAGGAATGCATGATCCATTATTAATGTAGTATGGTATTTCAGGTTCTACACCTTCAATGAAGAGAGACATACGATTTGTATAGAGAGCAAAGTTATCTCTGCTAAATCCTGGAGGTTTGGCAAGAGACCCTTTGTCGTGATAGTTGTTTATTGTCATAGCCATTTTATAAAATATCTAGGAGATAATGAAAAAAATAAGAGGCACTGCTATGAGACCAGTTATTGGTACCAAAGGGTAGGGGTGAGCATTGGGCCCGAACCGGTTTGGAATTGGAACCGGAAATGAGAGATTCTTAGTACCAAAAACTGGACCGTATACTCAATACCGGTGCTGGTCCCGGTCCCGGTTTTCCGGTCAAAACCTGGTTGGAACCGATTGTTATTCCATTTGCTTTTCTTGAATTTAGTATTTTTCCTTTTTAATCCATGGCATCACTGTAGTTATCCATGTAATCCCTTTTATTGTTTTACAACTTTTTAAATATATTAATCCACGACATCACTTTTAAAAAAATATTCATATTAATCCATGACATCATTGTGCAGTAATCCATGAACACGTTTAATCCATGGCATCACTATGCACTAATCCCAAAATATTCATAGTTTAATATATCAAAATCAACCAACAAAAATCATACTCTGATTTGTTCATAAATTTTATATAAAAACTAATCAACCCATTTATCAACCATTCTTCAATTTTATATAAAAACTAATCAACCCAATTATCAACCATTCTTTAACCCAATTTCATATCAGTTTTATATAAAAACAACACATGTGTTTCAAGTTTCACAACTAAAAATCAAGAAAGAATCCAAGAACTTACTTGAGTTTGATCGAAATCTTTAATCCAATTGTTATTCATTCTTCAATTCCTTGAATTTAGTGGAAGAAGTTAAATTTTGGGGTGGAAGAAATAAAATTCCGGGCCGGTCCTTGTTAATTACCCAAAATTTTGGCACCGAACTGGTTCATAAACGGTACCGAAAATGGAGGATTTGGAGAACCAAAAACCGGACCGGTTGGACTATGCCGGTGCCAGTTCCGGTTCATGCCGGTTCTTGCTGGTCAATTGCTCACCCCTACCAAAAGGTTCTACACGAGCTAAACAATTTGTAGAAGTGGGGGTAGAATACAAACATAACTTTTTTCACTTTTTAAATTCGTTTACTGATTAAGGATGAACCAGTACAAGAGTTTACAAATTATGATGGAACATGTTAGACCTCATTTTGGTGAAGTATGAAACAGAATTGAGCAACTAGTATGCATCAGATGACGTGGCAAGCACACCCTCCGTGTGTCTCTCAGTTTGTGACTTCCTTGCTTACGTGTCTCATTGTAATAGGCTATGTAGTTGACTTTCATTGATTGTATTCGTATAAATAGTTCTTTTACAGGTTGTGATTGTATCGACTGAAGAATACGAAATAGAGAGCTATTGTTTTGTGCACACTGTTGTGAATCATCAAATATCAGTTACGATTGTTCTTCCTATTTTGTTCTTCCTAATCGTATTGTTAATCTTAGATCTTCTTGCTGCCGCTCATATTTACACTTTTGATCTATTGATTACTTGATAGAAAGGGATCTGGGTTCGAACAATTGGTATCAGAGCCTGATAATCAATCTATTGATTATTAGATCTCTTCCATTTGGAGAAATCCCGTTTCTATTTTACAGTATTTTTCAGTTTTAAGCTCCTATTCTTCATTCTACCCTGTTTTACGAGATTTTGTTAAAATTCATTACAATCCTCTCTAAATCTGTGGTGATTTTTGCTTAAACCTGTGATTGGTAAGTATACAGTCTCATTTTGATCATTTTGAAATTAATTTGATTCAAATTTCAAACAAATCTTCATTAATCTTCAAAATCTCTGTTTCTGGTAATATGGCTAATTCAAATCTGAACGCTGTATACACCTCTGGTTCTCTGACTAAACCTCCTACTCTAATACGTGATGAATATCCACAATGGAAAATCCAAATGATCAACTTCTTTGAAGGATTAGATGCTGATCTATATCCTATTGTTCAAAACGGTCCATTCATTCCAATGACAACTATCCCAAGGGTTCTTGCTACAGTAGTTACTGATGAAGTCCCTACTAGGAGTGTTCCAAAATCAATGGATAATTGGACTGATCCAGAGAAAGCTAAGGTTGAACTGTCCAGAAAAGCTAAAAGTCTATTAATCATGGCTATCCCGAATGATATATTCCAATCTCTGGATTCCTGTAATAGTGCAAAGGAATTATGGGATCAATTGGAAAACCTTCTGGAAGGTGGTGCGAAAATGAAGAAAAACAGAAGAGCTCGAGCTCTAAATGAATACAACAGTTTCGAGGCCATTCCTGAAGAATCTCTGGAACAGACTTTTCATAGATTTAACACTCTGATAAATCTATGTAAAAGATGCGACATCATCAGGTCCAAGGAAGACAATAATGTCTTATTTCTCAAAAGACTAACCCCTGAATGGTTAAATCTCTCTATGTCTTTACAAGCCAATCAGGATCTGGAACAATGATCTCTACATGATGTTTTTGGCACTCTTCAAGCCCATGAAAAAGAGGTTGTTCAGAAGAAAAGTACTATTGGTGGACCTCTGGCTTTAAGTTCTGAGTTCAGAGGATCAGTCAGAAGGAGTAAGGATGAGAAAAAAGGAAAAACAAGGCTTTCATGTCAGAAGAAATTCCAGAAGGTGATTCTGACTCTGATGACGATATCAAAGCTTTTTCTGATTCATTGGCACTCATTACCAAACAATTCACGAAAAAGTTTGGTAATAGATCTTTCCAAGGAAGCAAAAGGATTGATCGCCCTGTTCCCAGTTATACACCTCGTCAAGAGATCCAGAGATCTGAGAAAACAGAGACAGAGAAGAAGGTTGAAGAGTTGAAGAGAAAGAAGGATGTGTGTTATCGATGTGGCAAGCCAGGGCACTACTCAAATAATTGCAGAGCTCACTTTGCATAAAAGGTAAATTGGCTGGGAGATGAGTCAAGTGGTGATGAAGCTATGTTCTGTGGAATGGACAGAACAAATGAATCAGAAGATCAGCCTTCTGAAACACCTGTATGTACTCTCTCTGACACATCTGAACTTGAAAACACCATTTTTAAAATATCAAAGAATTTTGAAGAACTCAAGCAAAAGCTTACAATTGAAAAGAAATTGAGAAAACAGACTGAAAAAACACTCTCTGAAACTCAAAGAGAGAGAGAGATGTATAGAAGAGAAATGAATCTTCTAACTCAAGAAAAACTGGAACTTAATGTTGAAAATGGGAAGATTTCCAAAAATTTTAAAAACACAGAAGTTAAGTTTAAAGAAGAGAAGTTGAGATTAAACAAACTTCTGGAAAACAAAGAAAAAGAGATTAGTGCCAAGGAAAGTGACAGATTAAATTCTGGTTGCACTTAAAAACTATTTTCAGAAGGAAAGAGAATTTTTACATATTGAACTTCAAAAGACAAAGCTACAGATTAAAACATATATGGTTGCTCAAAAAGTTCATGACAAAATTAATACACAAATAGGAAGATCTGGACTTGGATTCGAGGATCTGGATCCCTACACGTGTGAAAAACGATCAACTTTGAATTTTGTTTGCTGTCTAGGACTAAAATAAAAGCCTATGTTTCCAATTTTATATGAACCATCAATTTTTAAAAGACCAAAGCTTGAAAGTAGTTGTCGTCAACGAAAACTCAGATTCAAAAACATCGAATACTTTTCTGGAAAAACAAAAGTTGATCTGAACAAAATTCAGAAGAAGGACGACATTTTCAGATTTGGCTCAAACGTTCAAATAACTTTGAATCCAAAGGCAGATGTATTTATACCTTTACAAGCAGAAGAAGAATTACGTTTAAGCTTTAAAAAAGATATCTTATCCACTCTGGATAAATGCTTTGAAATCGAAAATATTCAAAAACTTTCTTCAGAAAACAATCCAGAGATAATTCCATGCTCTTTTGAGACTTAAATCCTTCTGAATCTCAAGACTATTCTGAAATTATTACATATCCTTGGGAAAACGATGATCAAGAAGATGATTTCTTTAACTCAGAAAAATATCTCTCAAATCTACAAAATCATTTTCCTTCAGAATACAAAAAGGCCCCAGAAGTATCTAAGGATAAGGAATCTCCTTTCTTATTTACTAATGAACCTCTGGAAATCAGAGCTTCTGGTTTGAATATTGAAAAACATCCAAGTGGAATACCAACTTTCTCTGTTCCTCCAACAGGACAGCGAAAATCTGTGCCCATTCATCAAGATTTCATTAGGATGTGTCTTAAGGCCAAATCTTGTCTTGAACTTAAGAAGGAAGAAAGTCTGAAAAAGAAATGTTTTGTTCAGTCAAAATTATCTCAACCTTGTTATCCAAAGTTTACTTCTGCTCATAAAGGAAAATGGAAATCTAGTCTTTCTACTTCTGTTTCAGTAATTCAGAAAACTCCAGAGAAGGTCTATCAGAGGAAGCCTCAACAGAAGAACACTTATGATTCTAAGCATAAGTCTAGCCTAGCTAGGAAGTTCAATAGAACTACTGATACTAGTATAGACATGAATAAGAAGAATTGTAATTATCATTATTCTAATGAAAATTCAATGAAATCTTTTATCTCTCAGAATTCCGAATGTTTTTCTTTGTTTTTAAAACTAAAGGAATTTTTTTCGAGGTCCTCTGATCGTTCTTATAATAATTTCTCATTTAAAGTTAAACCAAAGAAAATCCATAATATTGCAAACAATAAGATCAGATCTTTAAATTATGCAATATCAAGTCATATGCAAATTAAAAAGAGTGAAAATATTAAAACTAACATTAAAGGACCCATAATGAGATGGGAACCTAAAAAATTCTGACTATGATTGCGGGAAGCAGCGTGTGCATATCTGGTATCTTAACGTTGGATGATCGAGGCACATGACTGGATCGAAAAACTTACTCTCCCAATTCAAAGACAAATGTGGTGGAGCTGTAACGTTTGGAGATAATGGTAAGGGTCAAATAAAAGGCTACCGTACATTACAAGAAGGTAACATTACCTTATCAAAAGTAGCTCATGTTTCTGGACTGAAACATAATTTGTTAAATGTAAATCAACTTTGTGATTCTAAAATACTTGTTGTTTTTGATGAAAAACATTGTTACTTATTCTCTAAGGCAGGAGAAAAACTCTGGAGAGCGGACAGAAAAGGTATACATGGCTTGCATTTGTAAGACAAAAATCTGAGGTACCCATCGTATTGCAAAATATGATGACCAGAATCCAAGTTCTCTAAAATCAAAAGATTCAGCAGCTTAGGAGTGACAACGGTACTGAATTCAAGAATGCCAAACTTGAAGCATACCTTGTTGAAAATGGAATTACACAGAATTTCTCTGCTGTACGAACTCCTCAGCAAAATGGCGTTGTCGAGCGGCGCAACAGAACCTTGGTTGAAGCTGCCAGAACAATGCTTGCTGCTTCTGGACTACCCATCCTTTTCTGGGCTGAAGCTGTAGCCACTCAATGTTTCACCCAGAATCGTTCAATAATTGTCAAGAGGCATCTCAAAACCTCTTATGAGCTAATTAACAATCGATAAACTTCGATGCAGGTGTTTCATTTTAAATGACATAGAAAAACTTGGCAAGTTTGACAAGAAATCGGATGAAGCTAAATTCTTAGGATATTCGTTAAATTCAAGAGCTTTTCGAGTTTTTAACTTACGTACTAAGACTTATATGGAGAGCATTAACATCGATTTTGATGACGAAACTCAATTAACTTCTGAGTATTCTACTTCTGAACTTAAACTTAGCACCGTAACTTCTGAATATCTTTCAGGAATCAGAGAATCTGAAATAGATGCTATTTTTCAAGATTTTATGGGCGAAGAGATACTTCCAGAACCAAGACCAATCCCTTCTTCTCCAAGTATTCCAGAAGTTCTTCAAGCTTTTGGAATTACACTTTCTGGTCCTGAATCTCCTGCTGAGAGCACTTCAACACCTTATGTCATCGCTGATTTCTCAAATGAATGTCCAGAAGTTGCTCATATGCCTTCTATTTCTGAATATCTTCCAACAGAAATCATCCTCTGAAACGGAAGTACATGCTCAACCAGTCACACAATCTCGGATGACAAAATGGGCCAAGTCTCATACTCCAGACCTTATCATTGGCAATCCCTCTGCAGGTGTTAAGACAAGATCTGCTACTGCAAATGAAGCTTTCTTTGTAAATTTTATGAGTATGATTGAACAAAAGCATGTTCATGAAGCTTTACAAGAACCTAGTTGGTATTAGCTATGCAAGAAGAATTGCTACAATTTGAAAGAAACAAAGTTTGGAACCTCGTTCCTCTGCCAAAGAACAAAGTAGCTAATGGAACTAAACGGGTTTTCAGAAACAAGAAAGATGAAGATGGCATCGTGATCAGAAATAAAGCTCGACTGGTTGCTAAGGGGTATTGTCAAGAAGAAGGAATCGATTACGATGAAACCTTTGCCCCTGAAGCAAGACTTGAGGCGATACGACTATTTCTGGCTTTCTTTGCTTACAAGAACTTTAAAGTCTATCTAATGGATGTTAAATGTTCATTTCTGAATGGATATCTCAAAGAAGAAGTGTATGTTGAACAACCTGCTGGATTTAAAGATGCTAAACATCCAGAATATGTCTATCTCCTTGACAAAGCGTTATTTGGTCTAAAACAAGCACCTAGAGCATGGTATGAACGTTTATCTACGTTTCTAATCAGTAAAGGCTATGAAAAAGGTAAAATCGACACCACTCTGTTCATCAAAAGAGGCAAAGGTATGCTCACTGTTGTTCAAATTTATGTGGATGATATAATATTTGGTTCTACTCATCAATCAGAAGTTGATCTGTTTTCTATGTTAATGGAACAAGAATTTGAAATGATTATGATGGGAGAACTAACGTTCTTTCTAGGACTCCAGGTTAAACAAAATGCCTCTGGCATTTTCATAAATCAAGCTAAGTATGTTTCTGATATGCTTAAAAAGTTTCATCTTCAAAATTCCTAACCTATGAAAACTCCCATGTCACCCAATACAAAACTAGGCCCTGATCCTTCTGGAAATTCAGTGGATGTTAAGCGTTATAGAGGTATGATTGGATCACTTCTGTATCTAACTGCTAGTAGACCAGGTATTATGTTCACCACTTGCCTATGTGCTCGCTATCAAGCGAATCCAAAAGAATCACATTTGGTTGCTGTTAAACGAATTTTTAGATATCTCAAGGGATCTCCATCTATTAGTCTCTAGTATCCAAAGAATTCTGGATTTGATTTAATGGCCTATACTGACTCTCATCATCCAGGTTACAAGTTGGATCGAAAAAGTACCTCTATCTGCTGTCAACTTCTGGGTAACAGACTCGTAAGTTGGACATCCAAGAAGCAGAACTGTGTGTCAACATCCATAGCAGAAGCTGAGTATGTTGCTGCTGCCAGTTGCTGTTCTCAGGTAATCTGGATGAAAACTCACCTCAGAGACTATGGTTTAATATACGACAAGATCCCCATCCTGTTTGACTCAAAGAGTGCTATTGCAATTACTGAAAATCCCGTTCAACACTCCAAAACCAAGCACATCGATGTCAGTTATCATTTTATTTAGCATCACGTAGAGAAAGTGTTGGTTCCAGATTCCTTTAAACCGATTGTTAATTGAGAGTATTGAATCAAAGTGAAATGCGGAAGCAGATCAATTAACAATTTAAATCAATAGAACAGTAAACAGAATGAAGAACAAAGATTATGAAATGAATTACGCACAGTATTCTTCAAAATGTAAATGTATTAATCGACATTTTTTACAAACACAATACAATGCTATTTATACAGATACAAAAACAGAAAGTCAAAATGCTAGCCAATTACAAAGTGCCATGTGTCATAAAGGGAGCGTCTAACAACAATTAGTTATAACAAGAAGTGTGTGTTGACATTTGTAGACATCTCTTCTTTGACTCATACTTTAATATCTAACATTCTCCCCCTAAGTATGAAGTCAAAAAAAAAAAAAACTTTCTTCAGAGAGGATCAACAGCAGCAATGATACTTGAAATATTATTGATAAGCTCTCTGTTCTTCTGAAGTCCATCAAGTCTTTTCTCTATTTTCTTTGCAACTTCTGGATTTGTCATGTCTAAGCCAGCATAGCACTTGATGATGTAGACTACCTCAGAAGAGTATTTGTGAGCTTCTTTGATGCGAAAGAAGCTCTTTCCATTTGGTCTTTTGAAGATGATTCCCTCTTACCGGGTTCGATAAGAAGTCTACCCACTCGAATTTGCTTATCCCTTCAAGTTCCTCATTTGGTGCAGAGATACCCAGATTTATCCATTTTGAAATTTAATCCATCTGGAAGTCGACCTGCCTTTTGTATCTAATGTATGATTTCATACACAGAATAATTCTAGTGTAGGAAACATGGTCTTGTGGATCTTTGCGTTCGAGAGAAAAGCCGAGTCTTCATAAATTCTTCCGTAAAAATGAGATCGACTTTGGATGGATGGACAACGCATCATTATCACATATGTAATAACTCTTGTTGTTTGATCTGACTATCTCGTAGATTGTGTACCAAATGGGTGTATCTTGAAACTGCTTATGTTTCATGGCTGTTATCTTTGTAATTGGAGCAGTAGTGAAAACCGTCTTTCTGTCTTGTTTATGAGCCATGAAGTTATCTTTAACTTCACTGCTTACATTGTATTGGTTGGCGAAGTTAGGCATCATGAGATAAATCTTCTGATCTGTTGGAGCATACATGTGCCTTTTCTCAACTTCAAGTGTTGGAAGTTCAATGTTTCCAACAATGTTTCCAACTTTATTTAATTTTTCTTCAAATTCTCCTCTTCTCGATCTCTTTACGCCACGAGCGGCCTCTCGCTTCCGACTCTTGCTCTTTCTTCGACTTCAAAATTTTGTCTCCGTAGTTCTTCTTTAAGTCTAGCCTTCTCTCTTTCCGCATTCTCTTTTTCAGCCCTCTCTATCTCTATTTGTTCTTCAACTATTAGCCTCTGGCGTATTATCTCTTCTTCTCTCTCTTTTTCAGCTCTGAACACTTCCTCATCCTCCTCTCTGGCCCTTTTAGCTCTTTCCTTTGCAGCTTTAGCTCGTTCTCGTTCTTCGTGAGCTCGACTACTTGACCCTTTCGGTAGGAGAGCTCGGGATTCGCTTTTCCCATAAGATCCAGAATGAACTTAGCTAGCTCTGGATCTCTGGGTAGAGGACCAGAATGCGTAGCCAGAGGTGTTGGAGTGAGTGGCACTTGTTTTGAAGAAGAGGGTTGCTGTGATGGTGTTGGCGTTGAAGAGTCAGCAGTGGTCGTGTTTGTTTCTGGTGGTGTTTGTTTGGCTTGCTTAGGCTCAGAACCTTTCTCCCCCTTCTGAGAATCAGGATCCTGATCCTCAGAACGTTTTCTTTTCAGTTCTGCCTTTCTGCAAGCCCTTTCTTCCTTGGCTTTCTTCTTGGAATTAAACGCCTCAGCAATAGAAGAAACCAGAGGCACAAGTTGAGATATAGTAGATTCGAGAGCAGCAAGTTTCTGGTCGGTTGAAGATGTGGAGGGCTTGGAAGAGTACTTTGAAGCGATGGTCGACATTCGCTCAAGAATAATCTTCTGGAAAGAGGCGAGGTCAGATTTCTTGACGAGCGTAGACCCAGAGGGATCATCAGAAGTAATGATGGTCTTGACAATCTTCTGTATATCGGCCACCAGAGAGCTGTAGTCTACAGAGGCACGTAGAGATTCTGGAAGTTGAGATATTGCCTCTGCATTTGCTTGAAGACCATTATTCAAGAGCAAAAGTTGTTCAGCAAAATAGGCCTTCTGATCTTCTTGAGAGGTACTCATTTGGCGCTGAAGATCTGCTAAGAGAGAGTTCTGCCTTTCAATTTGAAATTGAAGGCTCAGAAGAAGAGAATTATTAGTTGTGACGGATAATTTTAGATCTTCCACAGATCTCTGAATTTGATCAGCAAATGCCAAGAACGCTGCATTTGTGACAAAATCAGAAGATGTAACCGGTGCATCTGCAACACATGGAGCCCCTTTACCCTCGCGTTCAGAGGGGCCTTCTACACCTGTTTTGACGTTGAGTGTAGAAGGACTTCCAACCAGTCCTTGAGGGCTGTTATTCACAGGCTCCTCTTCGGTTGTTCTGACTGTTTCAACAGTATCCTCATCATCGAGAGGATGAGGTGCGAAGACGAGATGCTTACCTTGATGAAGTGTAAACACTCCGGTAAGGGGTGCATTCCTAGGCTGTAACCCCTCTGATGGGAATTCATCAGGATCTATCCTAGGAGAGGATGTGGACGCATCCTCTGTGCTTATTGGTATGTCAGTCACGGAGACATGAACATGTGGTGAAGGAAGTGGCGAGTTCTGGGGCGAATGAACTCTTATATTATCATCATCATCCTTTTGGGAGGATGATGAAGTGGAGGTGCTTTCCCCAGATGAATTTGATTCAGAAGAAGAAGAAGTATCCTCTCGAACGAGTTTGGTTTCTAGGTGGTTTGGGCGGGTCATTCTAAGTCAATGAGTGGAGACGTGGTGACGTCAACCTCAGAAGTTGTGGTTGCCCTTTGGGGAATTGGAGAGGAACACTCATATGTGTCTCTGAGGACATCTTCTGTACCTTCATTTAATAGAAGGTCGGCATGGGTAGAAGCACTCGGATGTTCACTCCTAGTTTTTTCAAGCTCATGCTCACCAGACCCCTGACCACCTACACCTGGCTCTAAGTGCTCTGGGGTAGGAATTCTCTGTTCTGAGAAAACCATAGAGCTTCTATAGATTTGGAGATTAGAAGAGCTAGATGGGATTAGGTTTAGCATGTACCTGGATAGTTCTCTGGGTGCAGAGTAGCCGATGCTGTCAATGGTTGATCGATGGGAGCTCATTGATGCAATTTTGCAGAATGGCTGAATCAGGGGAGCTTCGATTGCCCCAATTGCAGGATGAGTGATGAGAGATAGAAATCGTGGGAACATGAGTGCTGGTAGTGGCTTCCCCTGACTTTGATGGAGCACCTTAGTGTGCACAGCTGCTTTGATCTCTTGGAAGATGAGACTTGCATAGTCCAAGGGTCGATTGAAGAACATCCCATACATAATCGTCAGAATGTTTCGGCTAGCTTGATCCAGAGAACCTATTTTGCAGGTTAGGCTCTTGTTGAGTATGGAGACGAGTAGATTCCACATTGGGGGCAACTTCTTCCTCTTGAATTCGGACAGCCTGGTAAGAGGTTCATTGTAACCCAGAAGATTGATGAAGGCTAGGAGGGCTTCTGTGGAAGGGTTTTCTTCTAGGGCAGGATTGGGAATGGTTTGCCCGTCGACTTCGATCACTGATAGGGGAAGATGAAAATATTTGGCGAGTTTTCTTTTGGTGATTGGGATTTGAACAGCAATTTCCACTTGTTCAGGATGGGTGACAGAGCCGGCGAGTGTTTCATCATTTTTGATGATCATGGTTTGCCACAGTTCTTGGACATAGATTTCGGGGATGTTTGGGTTGGTTAGGGTTAGGGCTCGATTCAACTCGGTCTTTGTTGTAGAAACTCGATCATGATGCGAAATTCCGGTTGATAAGTGTTAGGGTTGAGCAAGATGCACACATTGTTCGCCTTCAATGGCAGTTTCACAATGGGAGTACTATCAGCAGTGGAATCGATGATTCTTTCTTCATCATTGTTGGAAGGATGGGCACAGTTGGAAGCCATTTTGAAATTTTGAATGCTTGACAGTAGAACACTTTGTCTTTGCAATGAGAATAAACACTGATTTAGGGAATTTTTGCGAGGAAGAAGATGAAGGTTGAAATTGGGGGTTTTATGTGAGAGAGAAACTGTAGAATGGGAAGGGGTTATTCAGTTTGGGGAGAAACAAAAAACGGTTCATTTGAGCTGAGGTAAGCACGCGGGTATACACATGCAGGGTTTCGATTGGAGACACGTGTACGACGAGACACATGTATGATGATGATTTAGTAGCAGATGCGATTTTTCTTAAAGCGAGAAATAAACAAAAGTAAAAAAAAATCTGTTTAATTAATCAATTAATTTTGAATTAATTGAATAAACACAGAATTTAATCTTAATTTTATTTATTTAAGTTTAAAAATCAGTCAAGTGAGAACAAAAATCACATGAGAGTTTAGTTTCTATAAAAGAATAATAAAGAAAAATTTGCATTAAACATATAGGTTTAAACAACCTTGGAGGCAAGAGTTGATTGAATTTATATATTTAATGGAAATTATAAGAATTATCAATTTATAGAAAATTTAGTTGAAAAACATGTCGACTTGATTTATATTTAAAAAAAAATTTGAAATGAATCAAAAGTCTAAGAGACCTTGGCGGCAAGAGAAACTCAGAGCAGATAGATTCAAATAAAATTTAAGTAAAATAGTAAATCAGAAGACAGCTAACCAGAGTTAGACTTAGACGAATATCTTCTTCATTGTGAAACTCCCGTGAATGGTAAACTCCCCTTGAATGGTAAACTCCCCCTTGAATGGTAAACTCCCCCTTGAATGGTGAACTCCCCCTGTAGTAGCTTCTTTACCTCGTTTCTCAATCTGTACTTTATGATATATCTTGAAAGAAAAATATTATTATGAAACAGAAAATCAGAGTAATTCAGAGGCTTCTGAAGTGTTCTGAAGAGTTCAGACAGCATCAGAGACTTCTGATGACTTCTGAAGTATCGTCAGAATAGTTCAGAGGCTTCTGGATGCTTCTGAAGAAATCATTGTTACATATTAAGCATTCCCAACTTGCTAATTAAGAAGTTAAAACGACTCTCATCAAGAGCTTTTGTGAAAATATCAGCAAGTTGATAATCAGTAGAAACAAAATACATTTCGATTGTACCCTTTTCGACATGATCCTTGATGAAATGATACCTGACATCGATATGCTTTGTTTTGGAATGCTGAACTGGATTTTCTGTAATGGCGATAGCACTTTTAGAATCACATAGGATGGGAATCTTATCGTATATCAGACCATAATCTCTGAGTTGGGTCTTCATCCAAATAACTTGTGAACAACAACTAGCAGCAGCAACATATTCAGCTTCTGCTGTAGATGTGGATACGCAGTTTTGTTTCTTGGATGTCCAACTTATAAGTCGATTTCCCAGAAGTTGACAGCTACCTGATGTACTTTTTCTGTCAAGCTTACAACCTGCATGATCAGAATCTGTATACGCCATTAAATCAAATCCAGAATTTTTAGGATACCAAAGGCCCAACGATGGTGAACCTTTTAAGTACCTAAAAATTCTTTTACAAGCCCAAATGAGACTCTTTAGGATTGGCTTGATAACGAGCACAAAGACAAGTGGCAAACATAATATCAGGTCTACTTGCTGTTAAATATAAAAGAGAACCAATCATTCCTCGTAGCCGGTAATATCAACGGATTTACCCGGAGGAGTCAGGTCCTAATTTCATACCAGGAGAGATGGGTGTTTTCATGGATGATGAGTTTTGAAGATGAAACTTTTTAAGCATGTCAGAAACATATTTTGCCTGATTTATAAAGATACCAGAGGTACTTTGTTTAACTTGAAGTCCTAGGAAGAAAGTTAATTCTCCCATCATACTCATTTCAAATTCAGTTTCCATCAACTTAGAAAACAAATCAACTTCTGTTTGATGAGTAGAACCAAATATTATGTCATCCACGTAAATTTGAACTATAGTTAACATACCTTTGCCTCTTTTGATGAACGAGTTGTATCGATTTTGCCTTTTTCATATCCTTTGCTGATCAGAAATTTCGATAGTCGTTCATACCAGGCTCTTGGGGCTTGCTTTAGACCATACAAAGCTTTGTCAAGAAGATAAACATATTCTGGATATCTTGCATCTTTGAAACCATCAGGTTGTTCGACATACACTTCTTCTTTTAGACATCCATTAAGAAATGCACATTTAACATCCATTTGGTAGACTTTGAAGTTTTTGTATGCAGAGAAAGCCAAGAATAATCTTATTGCTTCTAGTCTTGCAACAGGAGCAAAGGTTTCATCATAATCGATACCTTCCTCTTGACAGTAGCCTTTAGCCACCAAACGAGCTTTATTTCTGACAACAATTCCATCTTCATCCTTTTTGTTCCTAAATACCCATTTTGTGCCAATAGCAACTTTGCCTTTTGGTAAAGGAACAAGACGCCAAACTTTATTTCTTTCGAATTGAAGTAGTTCTTCCTGCATAGCATCCACCCAGCTTGGTTCAACTAAGGCTTCATGTACACGTTTAGGTTCGATCATACTAAGAAAATTAACAAAGAATGCTTCATTTGCAGTAGCAGATCGTGTTCTAACCCCCTCAGAAGGACTACCAATTATAAGATCTGGTGTGTGAGATTTAGTCCATTTCGTCATTCTGGGTTGAGAAATTGAATGGGTTGTTTCATTTGACGAAATGATTTCATCTGGAAACACAAAATCTTCTTTATTTTCTTACGTATGTCCTTACGGTATCTCGTTTTGTCACCCGTCCTTGTGTCTCCCCCTCGAGATGATGAAACGAAGTAGCTTCTTGACTGGCAGATGTAGTAGTGGGAACTTCTGGAAAAATAGACGTGACAGAGGAAACAGAAGAAGCAGGACCAGAGAGAGTAATGCCTGAGGCTTGGAGAATATCTGGTATCTGCAAATGTGGAGGTGATATAGCTTCCGACACAACTTCGTCGCCCAGAAAATCATGAAAAATAGCATCAATCTCGGATTCTCTGGAACCTGAAAGATAGTCAGAAGTAACAGTATTAAGCTTGAGTTCTGAAGTAGAGTGTTCAGAAGTCAGTTGAGTGTTATCATCGAAGTCAATGTTGATGCTTTCCATAACAGTTTTTGTTCGTAAGTTAAAAACTCGGAAAGCTCTTGAATTTAATGAGTAGCCTAAAAATTTAGCTTCATCGGACTTTGGATCAAATTTGCCAAGATTATCTCTGTCGTTTAAGATAAAACATCTGCAACCAAAGATATGAAATTTTTTTACAGATGGTTTTCTTTTATTAATCAGCTCATAAGAGGTTTTGAGATGCTTCTTGACAATAATTGAACGGTTTTGAGTGAAACAAGCAGTGGCGACAGCTTCGGCCCAGAAGTGGATTGGGAGACCAGAAGCTGCGAGCATCGTTCTGGCTGCTTCTACCAAGGTTCTGTTGCGACGTTCAACTACACCGTTTTGTTGTGGAGTGCGAACAGCAGAGAAGTTTTGAGTAATTCCTTGTTCAACAAGATACGATTCAAGCTTGGCGTTCTTGAATTCTGTACCATTATCACTTCGAAGCTGCTGAATCTTCTGATGTAGAAGAACTTGAATTCTGGTCATCATATTCTGTAGTACCACTGGGACTTCTGACTTTTGACGAACGAAAGCAAGCCAAGTATATCTGGAAAATTCATCAATTAGTACCAGAATATACTTTTTACCAGATAGACTCTGAATTGCAATTGGACCACAGAGATCCACATGTAATAATTGCAGAGGTCTAGTACAAGAATGATCACTTTTTGTTTTATGAGATGCTCGTTTAATTTTGCCCATTTCACATGCGGGGGCGAGAGGTGATCTTTTTGAAAATGAATATCCGGAAGTCCGGATACCAGTTTGTTTTTAACAAGCATCTCAAGATTATTAAAATTTAAGTGAGACATTTTATGATGCCAGAGCCACGCAACCTCACTCTTTTTGGAGATGAGACATAAAGTTTCCTTACCATCCTTAGAGGTAAAATTCATCATATACAAGTTACCTTTCCTGTCTGCTCTCCAAAGTTCTTCACCTGCCTTAGAGAATAAATAACAATGTTTTTCATCAAATACTACTAGTATTTTAGAATCACAAAGTTGACTTACACTAAGGAGATTATGTTTCAAGCCAGAAACATGAGCTACCTTTGATAAGGTGATATTACCTTCTTGTAGAGTTCCGTAGCCTTTTATTTGACCCTTACCATTATCACCAAAAGTTACTACTCCACCTGATTTGTCCTTGAATTGGGATAGTAAATTTTGGGATCCGATCATGTGCCTCGAGCATCCAGAGTCAAGATACCGTGATATGCACACGCTTGTTTCGCAATCAAAAAAATCGAATTTCTTAGGTACCCATCGCATAATGGGTCCTTTTATGTTAGCTTTTGGAGTATGCTCGTTTTTTGATTTAACAGAAGGTAAAGACTTTATTTTTGGTTTTTGGTTTTTTTGAGTTTTATTCTTTTTGTGACAACCATATTTTGAATTGGAATGATCGAGATTTGCGAGAAAAATTGTTTTAACTTTAAGAACAGTGAAAAACATTCAGAAGACTGAAACATAGAAGATTGAATTGAATTTTCATTGTGAGAATGGTAATTACAATTATTCTTTCTAAAGTCTTTTCTAGTATTAGTTGTTCTAGAGAACCTATCTAGATTAGACTTTTGTTTTAGTTCTGGCGTTTTCTTCTCTGTGTTCTTCCTCTGATCTACTTTTGCAGAAGCTCTGTTATTTACTGAAAAAGGAACATAAGAATTAGAGGATTTCCATTTGCCTTTTTGAATATTAGTAAACTTCGGAAGAGTAGAGTTTAAAATCTGTTGATTTTGCACTTTGTTTTTGAGTTCTGCCTCTTTCTCAAGTTCAAGACATGTTTTGGCTTTGAGACACATATCGAAGAAGTCTGGATGTATAGATATTAATTTTCTCGGTTCTGGAACAGAAACAGGAAGAATAGGTATACCACTTAAAAGTTTAGCACAATCTCTATCAGAAGCTCTGATTTCTTGAGATTTATCAGTATACAAATAATCATCCTTTTTATCATTAATTTTTGAATTATTTGTGATAACATTTGATGATTTAAAAGAATTTATTTCTAAATTTGAAATGTAATTTTCAGAGTTATCAAAAATTCTTCATCATTATTGTCATTCTCCCATGGATACGTAATCTCGGCCAAACTTTCTTGAGTTTCGTAAAGATGTAAATCTTCAAATGAACAGGAGAGATCTCTGGATGATTCTCACAAAGAGTTTCATTTCTAAAACACTTGTCCGAGTAGAGAGAATATCGTTTTCAAACATAAGTCGTAGATCTTCCTCTCGCTTGACTTGGAACAAAAATATCCGCCTCGGATTCAAAATTGTATGTTTATTTGAACCAAAATTGAAAATATCATCTTTCTTCTGAACTTTATTTAGATCAACATTTGTTTTACAACAATATTCAATATTTTCGAATTGAAGTTTGCTTGTTTTATGATGATTTTCATATCTAGATTTTTTAAAAATAGATTTTTCATACAAAATTGGAAACTTTGGCTTCGTATTTGTCCAACACAAAAAACGATTTCGTATACGACCTTTTCTTACACGTGTAGGGATCTAGGTCCTCGAAACCAAGTCCGAGATCTTCCTACTTGTGTGTTAATTTTGTCATGAACCTTCTGCATCCAGATATGTTATAATGTAGCTTTTTCATTTGAAGTTCAATGTGTAAAAATTCTCTCTCTTTCGAAAATAGTTTTTAAGTGCTACGTAGTTGAGTCTATCACTCTCTTTGTCTACGATTTCTTTCTTTTTTTCTTCCAGAAGTTTATTGAGATTCAAAATTTCCTTTTTAAGTTTTTCTTCAGAAAGTTTTAAACTCATGGAAATTGTTTCCTTTGCAGTATTTAATTCGAGTTTTTCTTCTGTAAGTAAATCCATTTCTCTTTTGAAAATATCTCTTTCCCTTTTGATTGTAGAAAGAGTTTTCTCAGTACTTTTTCGTAATTTCTTTTCGATTGTGAGTTTCAGTTTTAGTTCCTCAAAATTGTTTGATAACATCACAATCGTTTGTTCAAGCTCAGATGATCCAGGAGAAATTACTAACCGGTGACTCGGAGGGTTGATCCTCTGATTCGTTTGTGTTTGCCATTCCACAGAACATGGCTTCATCACCGCTGGATTCATGTTGCACCCAGTTTTCTTTTTCTGCAAAGTGTGCTCTTTCAGTGACATTGTACTTATATTTGTTTTTGTAATAATTTTTATCCTTTTCCAGAGCTCCTCTGCAATCTCTCGAGTAATGTCCGGGTTTGCCACATCTGTAGCAGACATCTTTCTTCCTTTTTAATTCTTCTTCTTTCTTTTCTTCTTCTGTTTTCTCTACTCTCTGTACTTCTTGTTTAGGAACATAGGGACGATCAAATCGTTTATTTCCTTTCAAAGACCTATTTCCAAAACGATTAGTAAATTGCTTGGTTATTAAAGCCAGAGAGTCAGCAAACGCTTTAATTTCATCATCCGATTCGCAGTCATCTTCTGAGCGGTCTACGATATGAAGGCCTTCGATTTCTTCCCCGTCATCACTTCGTCTTCTCGATTCCTTTTGTTTCGAGATCAAAGCCGGAGGACCTCCGATGTTTGTTCTTTCGAACAACTTCTTTTTCATGAGCTTGCGAGTACCGAATACATCATGCGGCGACCATTGTTCAAGATCCCGATTGGCTTGTAGTGACATGGATAGATTTGACCATTCGTGTTTAACCTTTTGAGAAATAGAACATTGTTGTCTTCCTTTGATCTAACAATGTCACATCTCTTGCAGAGATTAATCGGATTGTTGAATCGATGAAATGTTTGTTCCGAGAGATTCATCGGTCGGTGCTTGAAAACTATTATATTCATTTAGAGCTTGGGCTCTTGTTCTTTTTCATTTTCGCACCACCTTCTAAGAGATTCTCCGATTGATCCCATAAATCTTTCTTTGTGTCACATGAGTCCGAGAGATTGAAAAATCTCATTTGGAATGGCCATTATCAACGAGACTTAGCTTTCTTAGCTAATTCCACCTTAGCTTTTTCTTCATCAGTCCAGTTATTCCTTGACTTCTGAACCAGTCTTGTTGGTACCTCATCTGAATTTGCAGTGGCTGGAATTCTGGGAATAGTAGTGGTGGGAACAAACGGACCGTTTTGAATAATTGGATATAACTCAAAGCATCCAATCCCTCATAGAAGTTAACCATTCGAATCTTCCATTGTGGGTATTCATCACGTACAAGAGTTGGAGGTTTAGTCGGGGACCCGTACGTATAAACAGCATTCAAGCTCGAATTTGTCATTTGAGTATGATAGAAGAGAAAATTTGAAGATTTGAAAGAAATTTAGAACAATTAAATCTCAAGAAGAACAAGTCGATAATATCACTGTTTCTTCAGATTACAAAATGAATGACTCAATTTAAGAGAAGATTGTTAACGATTTAACAAAATTTCGTAAAACAGAGTGGATTGATAAACAAATTTTGAATCTGAGAAAATACTGTTCGATTGAAAGGAATTTCTTCAATGGAAGAGATCTAATAATCAATAGATTGATTAGAAGGCTCTGATACCAATTGTTGGTTCCAGATTCCTTTAAACCGATTGTTAATTGAGAGTATTGAATCAAAGTGAAATGCGGAAGCAGATCAATTAACAATTTAAATCAATAGAACAGTAAACAGAATGAAGAACAAAGATTATGAAATGAATTACGCACAGTATTCTTCAAAATGTAAATGTATTAATCGACATTTTTTACAAACACAATACAATGCTATTTATACAGATACAAAAACAGAAAGTCAAAATGCTAGCCAATTACAAAGTGCCATGTGTCATAAAGGGAGCGTCTAACAACAATTAGTTATAACAAGAAGTGTGTGTTGACATTTGTAGACATCTCTTCTTTGACTCATACTTTAATATCTAACAGAAAGGCACAATCGAAATGTATTTTGTCTCTACTGATTTTCAACTCGCTGACATTTTCACCAAAGCACTGGATGAGTCTCGCTTCAATTTTCTTGTCAGCAATTTGGGCATGCTAAATATATAATTTTACTCTATTCTTTGCTTTTCTTAGAATTTTGTCAAGTTACTTAGTTTTGTACAACTTTTATTTCGGTTCTAACAACTCAGAAACGTCCAGAAGTCTCTGATCGGTTCTGATGGTTTCCTTCAGAAGTACTCAGAAGCCACTGGACACCTCTGCTCTTCCCAGATCACTTCTAATTTTTTGAAGTGTTAACAGACAAGGTGCACATTTTACACTTGCAAGGAGGGGTTGAATGCAATCTTCGAGGGGAGCAGTTTGATTTTTTTTTGAGCAAAATATATTTTTTTTGAGAGCAGAATGCAATTTTTGAGGGGGAGTATATTTTCTGTTCAAGGGGGAGCATCTTATGTTTGAGGGGGAGCTTATCAAGTCTATCTTCTGTTAGCATGTCTTCTGAACCTCTATCCTTTGAATTTGTTTCTTCTGAATAACTCTTGCCGTCAAGGTTACCAAGACGCTTCAGATTCAACTTCAATTCTTTTGAAAACATGTTCCTTGACATTTATGGTCAAAAATCATTTTCTACGATCAAATATTCTCTACCTTTGTATTTTTTTCTGAAATTTGCTTTAATAAGTCATTTTAGTTAACTCTTCCCTTCAAGGTTATTTCAAATTTCCTTATTCTATCTTAATCTCTTAAATAAATACTTGGCTCGGAATATTAAACTTTCATTTCGTACAATTTTTATTACCCAAATGTCTGATTTTAAATTTTTAAAAGGGATTAATTTCTTTAAAATTATCTTTTAACTTAACAGTTTATCTGTTTGGTTAAATTGTAATTTTTTTTATTAATTTCCTTTTAATTACTTTTCAAGGAGGGAATTCTGAATCCTTTTTTTTTGGCGCTACACGTTTTACTTGACAGTTCCACTTTCCACGTGTCATTCATCGTGCCAGTGCATGATGACACGCCTGCACGCTTACCTCAGCAATACACGAACCGTTTTTGAAAACCCCCAAATTAAAACCCTTCCCATTCAAAACACTCGATTACTCTTTCTCTCTCGTATATAAACCTCAATTTGGGAATTTCAACAGTACCGTGCTTCATCTTCTCCTTCAAGAACCTGCAAATCTCTTACTTGACATCTTCCAAAGCTTTCTCCATCAATGGCGTCTCCAGTTGCATATCCCAATCCCCAAAACGATGATGGTAACTTGGTCACTTCAACGACTGATAGTGCTCCAATCGTAAAGCTCCCATTGAAACCCAACAATGTTCAGGTTCTCCTTGATCCAAACACTTATTTATCTGATTTCAAGATCATGATCGAATTCCTGCAAAACCATTCCCTACAATGTTCCAGAGATTTATGTCCAAGAAGTCTGGCAAACTATGCATATCATGGATGACAATACCCTAGTTGGATCTTTTGGACACCCCACCGAACCAGAAACTGTCGTCCAAATCCCCATCTCTCGTAAGAAAATAGCCAACTATTCCAAATCCTGATCTTGAAGCTAATCCCACACCCGACGCTCTACTCTCCTTCATTCGCTTCTTAAGGTACAATGAACAACTCAACAAGCTATCCGAGTTCAAACGCAAGAAGCTGCCTCCGATGTGGAATGTTCTTGTCTCCATTCTGAATAAAAGTCTTACCTTCAAGATTGGGTCTCTAGACCAAGCCAGCAAGAATGTTCTCACCATAATGTATGAGATGTTTCTTAACATACCTTTGGACTACACAAGCGTCATTTTTCAAGAAATGAAGGCTGCTGTTCAAACCAAAGTTTCCTTTCAAAGCCATTGACTGCTTTAATATTCCAAAGGTTTTTATCTCTGTTTACATTTCCAGCAATCGGTGCTTTGAAAGCTCCTCTGGTTCAGCCATTCTGCTAAATCGCCTCCATGAGCTCCGATAAGCCAACAATCGATGAAAATGGCTATTCTGCATCCAGAGATCTCTCCCACATGCTCGATCTTATTCCTTCAACCACTCTTACTCTAATCTCCTATAAAAGCTCTATGATATTCTCATCATAGAGAATATCTACCCTAGAGCACTTAGAACCAAGAATAGATAGTGAGGGGTCACATGAGCATGAGATTGAAAAGAATTTGAGTGACCACCAGAGAGATTCTGTCCATCCAGACCTCTTAATTCAAGAAGGTACAATATATGTCCATAGAGATACATTTGAGCGACTCTCTCCAAGATCCCCAAGGGTACCCACATCTCCTAAGGTAGATGCCAACACATCTACACTCATTGAAAAAGGACAACATAGTCCAATCCACCTAGAGCCAAACCGATCAGAGGGAATTCTTTGCACCTCTGACTCAAGCACCACATGGGAATCCACGTCATCTTCATCATCCTCTCAAAAGGGTGATGATGAAAATACAATAGTTCATTCGCCCCAGAACTCACCACCACCCACACAGAACGTTGATGTCTTCGTGACCAACGATGTCATAGGGAAACCAGAGGGTACGTCTATGCCCTCTGTTAGTTTAGATGCTGATGAAATCCCATCAGAGGGGTTACAGCCACAGGATGCACCACTTACCGGAGTGTTTACACTTCATCAAGGTAAGCACATTGTTTTAGCTCCTCATCCTCTGATGATGAGGAACAAGCTGAACCAATCAGAACAACCGAAGAGGTGCCTCTGAATAACAGCCCTTGAGGACAGGTTGGAATTCCCTCCACACTCAACATCAATACAGGTGTGAAAGAGGGCCTCTCTGAACGAGAGAGACAAGGGGCTCCATTCGTTGGAGATGCACCGGTTACCCCTTCTGACTTTGTCACCAAATGCAGCGTTCAAGGCATTTGGTGATCAAATTCAGAGATCTGTGGAAGATCTAAAATTATCCATGGTTTCTCAGCAACAACTTCTCACAATCTTTCAAGCTCAGCAAGCAACTCAAAATCAATCATTAGAGGCCATCGAATATCTTCTTTCTGACAATGCAGAGGCTCAACAAAACTCTGCTAATGCTCATTTCAGGCTCTGGACGCCGGCCTCAAATCAAATGCAGAGGCCATTTCAATCTTCCTTCAGAGATACCTACTCCTGAAGTCACCATCTCGGCTGACGAATATGGGTCTTTCGTTGCTGATATCCACAAAATTATCAAGGCTGTTTTCCCTTCAGAAGATCCTTCTACTTTTGCTTCTTCTTTGGTCAAGAAGTCGGATATGGCCCAGTTTCAGAAGGCAATGATTGATCGCATTAACTCTGTGACCTCTAAATATGCCTCCAAAACTAACTCCAGCAACTCTCACATAGATCAGAAGCTTACCACTTTGGAAACCACAGTGTCAAAGCTTTCTTCTCTAGTGAGTGCCTTGTCTGCCTCCTTTGAAGACAGAAAGAAAGCTAAAGAAGCCCAGGCCTGCAAAAAGGCAGAGCTAAAGCGCAAAAGGTCTGAGGATCAGGATCCTGATTCTCAGAAGGGGGAGAACATGGAGAAAATCAAGAAAATGAAAGCTTAAATGAGTCAGAAGATGGACCAAGAAAAAGGTAAAGCTTCATCCTCCTCTCCTTCTGCACCTCCTCCCTCAAAGCAAACTCCATTAACGCCCACTCCTCTAGCTACTAACAAGGGTCCTCTGCCCAAGGATCCAGAAATTGCTAAATTTATTTTGAAGGTAATGGGGAATAAATGAACATAGAATCACCCATCCAAAGTAGATGCTGCCAGAGCAGAGGCAGCTAAAGCAGAAGCCAGAGAACAATCAATCAGAACAGGAGAGGCCAGAGCTAAGACAGCGAGAGTCGAGACAACCAGAAAAGAAGAACAAAATAGATTAAAAGCTGAGGCTGAACAAAAAGCTAAATCTGAAGCTGAAAAAGCTAAGGAAGAAGCCCTAAAAGCCAAAGCTGAAGCAGAGCAAGCTTTGGCTCAGGCAGAAAAAGAGAGAAAAGAAGCTGAGAAGGCAAAAGAAGCTGCTAAAAGGGCACGTGAAAACTTTGAAGAAGCAAAAAGGAAAGAATCATCAAGATTCAAAGATGCAAATGAAGAAAAAATGCAGAAGTTAGGGAGACTTGAGCTACCCAACTTAGAAATCAAGAATAGGTACATGTATGCTCATGTGGGTCAGAAGATATATCTGATGATGCCAAATTTCTCAAACGAATATCAAGTAAGTGATGAAATCAAAGATAAGTTTATTACTCACAGGCAATCAAGAAAGGAGGCTTATTCCACATTCCCAATCAAGACCATTTCCATCAGGCATACTCAATTCGAACAAACTCCAATCTGGTACACAATTTATAAGGTTGTCAGAGAAGATAACAAGGAATCATTCTTCTGTGACAACGATTTGTTGTCAATAAATCACTCTGATCTGCTTACTCTGGAAAAATTTATGAAGACTCAAAAGAACAGAGAAAGTGAAGATCAAAACAGAGTTGCTTACTTCCGTATCATTGAATGTATGAAGTCTTTCATTCGATACAGAAGGCAAGTAGACTTCCAAGCGGGTTTAAACTACAAAGTTGATAACTTGTGTATCGTTGCACCTAACGAAGATTTGGAGGGTATTAATGCTCAAAGGATTGGAAAAGTAATAACTAAACCAGAAGTTGGAGTTGTGTTCAGAAGGCCTAACAGAAAAAGCTTCTTCAGAATCAAAGATGCTCACAGATACTCTACAGAAGTTGTCTACATCGTAAAATGTTTTGATTCTGTAGTAGTTGACAATCAAGATGAAGAAATTAGAGACAAAATAGAAAACAGACTTGACAAACTTATGACGCTCAGAGAAGTTACAGATGCTATCTACAAAGTCATTTCTCATACAGCTCCCTTCTAATACAATCAATCAACTATCATGCCTTTAGCAGAACAGCGAAGCTACACGTGCAGCATTCTGGTTTTCATACTTAGGGGGGGATTGTTAGACCTCATTTTGGTGAAGTATGAAACAGAATTGAGCAACTAATATGCATCAGATGATGTGGCAAGTACACCCTCCGTGTGTCGCTAAGTTTGTTACTTCCTTGCTTACGTGTCTCATTGTAATAGGCTATGTAGTTGACTTTCATTAATTGTATTCGTATAAATAGTTCTTTTACATAATGTATATGTATCAATTGAAGAATACGAAATAGAGAGCTTTTGTTTTGTGCACACTGTTGTGAATCATCAAATATCAACTACGATTGTTCTTCCTATTTTGTTCTTACTAATCGTACTATTAATCTTAGATCTTCTTGTTTCCGCTCATATTTACACTTTTGATCTATTGATTACTTGATAGAAAGGGATCTGGGTTCTAACAAAATAAGATAAGGAAGTGTCCTAATCTAAATAATCTAAGAAATGATAAAGCTTTCCTTGCATAGAAGGAAGTAAGAAAGAAATCAGAAACATAGAAGATGGTAGAAGGCGTAGTTGAGAAGGAGAGTCTTCTCAAAAAATTATACCTATTGCATTTAATGCACATCAGAAGGTACAATCTACGTGTCAAGAAGGGAGTGGAATGCATGTCCTTGTCCATCTATTAATGTATACTTTTGGCAGTACATTAATAATTGTTTTAGAAAGTTGATACACAGTATATTGATCCAGCCATTGGAAGGAATCACTAAGGACTTATTCAAGTATCGAAGATATCTTGGTCAGATTTCACATTTAATGTAGATAGTCATGGTATCACTAAACACTGTTTCAGATCACGAGTAGACCATCCTTATCTTTAGCTACCTATTCGACATCGCTAAAGTTTTGTTTGATGTGACTTTGTCTTCAAGGTACTTAAGTTATAATACAGTTACATGTGTTGTACAATGATCACTTAACAAACTCGAATACATATCGCTGACACTAAAATAAATAGAACTAAGTGTTCACTATGTAAAAAATCGTCATCAAATCACTGAGAGTTGGGATGAGCACATGCTCATATAGTGATATGTGTCTCTACTATATGTTATATCATGTGATTCCAAGATCGAGAGACTAAAGATTGGACATAACAAAAATGACACTTCCATTCCTCATGTTCAATCTGGATATTGAAGGTGTATACAAATAATGATCACAAGTTTACTATTTAGTTGAATTACCAAATTTTATCATTTGAGAACTGAAGATGTATTGCTAGGTGTCTCTCTTCATTTATAATTATAAATAAGACTTATAGTCATTGCCAACATGATAACTTCCCAAAGGGTCACACATATAAATTGTTTAAAGTGTTTAATTATTATATAGGTTAGTATAATCTGATTAAATAGAATCAGATATTTGATAACTTGTTTGAAAAATGTGGAATAAAAGGATTAGTGAGGGACCTTTCATTACGATAAGTTTAAAAGAATGAAGCATGCCTTTTGAAGATAGTGTATCTTCTAAATTACTCTTTCAGGCATTAGACATATAATATTTGATTATTATACGACCATCCTTACACTTATATACATCAAGAGACATTATGAGACAATGTTGTTGCTAGTTTGATTAGCTAATTTAACTGACACTCTACATTCTACAAGTTCGTGTCCTCTCCAAAGAGTTAGAAACCATATGTAGCATTTATGTTGGAACCCAGATCCCATTATAACTCACAGAATGTTAATCACAGATATAGAATAAACAATAAGCGGAAGCAAATAAGCTCAATAATCAAACTGGAATTAGTAAACTGTAATGGATGAACATATTCATATCGATGAAGGATAATTTGTACTTCACTCAGAGTGCCAAATCATACAATACTGGAAATAAAAATCTATCTCAGGTTCTCTCTAAAACAATCGACTCTCAATACAAGGAAAGCCCTCTCTATTTATACAATGGGAAAAATAAAAGTCTAACAGCTATCCTATCAAATATTGACACGTAATAAGAGTGGCCAACATAATTTGTTACGCATGAGGAGCGTTAACTTGTCACGTCAGGTAACACACGTGAAGGTCAATGTATTGTATCTAGAAGATATTCTATCTTATGGAATTTCAACATGACTTATGAATTAATCTTCTGGAAGAGACTATCTTCTGATATAGTCGTCTTCTGGAGAGTTACACTTTGTTCTTCATGGATGTTCTGCTTCATACTTTTACAAGAAATAAATTCTAACAATCTACCCCTAAGTGTGAATGCAGAACAATGGATAACATAAGTAAGGAAGAACAAAGTTAAAAAATTTCATTACAGTACTGAAAGAAAATTACAATGAATAGATTACATGTAATGACTAAAACGGGGCTTCTGGATGCCCACTGATTACTTTGTAGAAAGTCTCTGTGAGATTTCTCAGACTGATTAGTCCTTCGATGTATATTTATCCATGTCAAAAGCTGCTCTTTTGATATTTATGCGCACATCTTCTTTCTTTAGAGCCACCGCACCACGTATGAGATCCAAAAACTCAGCAGAATATTTTAAAGATTTTGTTATTCTGCAAAATTTCTTTTCATGATATCTATTGAAGACAACTCCCCGTTCAGGTTTTCTCACAACATTACCATTCCTCTTTGTCTCAATTCCTTCCAGTTTTTCATTTGGAAGGGTGACAGATCCCAAAGATCAAGATAGAAAGAATATAGAAATATATAATAAGATTGGAGCAACGCAGTCGGATGTGTTATTGATATGAACAGAATTGTAAACAGTATATCTTTTGAAAGTACAATCTAAGAACATTAGTAAACAAACTAACTAACCTTCTATTTATATACATGTAAAGATACTAAACTAACAGGTGGTTACAAAACAGACCTATAATATCTATACATGAGGAGGACATTCGTTCAGAACCACTACTGAACTATCTTCAAAACAGTCTTTAGAACTTCTTCAGAACATCTTCAGAATAATCAGAACTTCCGAAGTTGCCAATTCCGAAGTTATGCCTTACGCTTTCCTTTATAGCTTTATGCTTCAGAACCCTTACTTCTGACTTCTAACTTTGGTCTTCTGAGCTTTACTTCAACATTTATCTATATAGAATTAGTTCAAAAGATCTGAACTGTTTAAGCTTCAGAACCCAGTCTCTTTTGAAGCTATTTAAGTATATTCAACAAAAGGAAATACTCAAACGTTCCACATGCATATCCAGACCAGTTTGAAAATCTACTATCGCCCTGTAATCCACAAATGCTTCCATACAGCTCAATATCCTTAAATATGAAACATTGTCATCTGCGCTCATTTTTCTTATGCACTTCATATATGCTCCAAGAAGTAAGAGGTCTTTTGGGTTCAAGGTCAGTAAATCATTGTCTCTGAACACATAAGTTTGCGTATTTATTCTGGTTACTCTGTACTAGGGATGGAAAGAGGGCGGGTATTGGGTGGGTAATGCTTCCCCCCGTCCCCGACCCGACCCCCGTTTAACACCCCCGTTCCCGACCCCGCCCAGAATAATCCCCGACTGGTTCATGGGAAAGGAATCCCTGACGGGTTCGGGGAACCCGTTGGGTACCCGTTTAGTAAAAAATGACGTATTTTAAAATTAAGATTATAAAAAAAATCGTTACTGCTTTAATCAACAATATTAAAAAAAATATATTTGTTATTTAATAATAAATAAATACATATATTAAATGTTTATTTACTTATACACACACTATATGCCATCCCCGACCCCGCCCCGACCGCGTTGCGGGTAAGAAACTAAATCCCCGTCCCCGCCCCGTTACACGTTAAACCGGGGAATCCCCGCCCCGTTATGGTCGGATAACCGCGAGTACCCGCCCCAACGGGTAAAATTTCCATCACTACTCTTTACTCAGTGTACATTATATTCGTGTTCCCGAAAATTCTTTTCGTCACACCTGTTACCCTATTGATTGGATATATTGAGAAGACAAGGCTTTTGTCTTGTTTAAATCATGCAAATCCGATTTTGGTTTGTACTTTAGCGTTTGGGGCAAAGTCAGAGGTCACCAAGCTTACCCTTTATTCACTTTTAGCGTACACATCTTTGTAGATTATCTCTCTGTTTGGAGAAGGTTGGATACCTGGCCACTCTTACTTCTTGTTCAGGATCCATAACACTCCTTGGATTCGTCACATTCTAATTTGTTCGTTTAAGAGTGTCTTGATCATCAGGTTGATCAACCATTGGTGCTTTTGAAGTTTGGATTGGCTAGCTTGTAGAGGTTTCATGAATTTGCTTGCTTGTAGAGGCTTCTAGAGCAGCAACAAATTGGGCTTGAGGTGTTTCAGACATAAGGGATTCTGGGATGTTTATCTCTGGAGCTTGAGTAGTGGTTTCTGGAATATGTACCTTTGGAGTTGAGATTTAACCGTGAGCTCGTGGTCTTGTGGTGGTTCTTCTTGGTCTGGTGGGGGTAAGTGTTCCTATTTCTCTTAGCAGGTTACGTACCAATCTGGCCATTTCAGGGTCAGATAGTAAAGGAGTAGAGGTTGTAGGGATTGTAGCAGATGTGTCTCCTGGAACGATATATGTTTCTGCATTTGTCACCAGTGCAATTGGTTGTACGACTAGAGGAACTTGTGGAGTGGTAGAGGCAGAAGGTTGTTGTTTCTGTTGAGTTTGATCTGGCTGGGAGGGTACTAGTTTTTCTGGGTTTGAGGTTGATGTAGGTTCAGAAGGACCAGTCTTCTGTCTCTTCTGACTATTCTCCCCCTTCTAAGGAGCAAAACAATCTAGATCCTGGTCCTCATAACTCTTTCTTTTAAGTTCAGCATTTTTACAGACTTTGGCCTCCATTGCTTTCTTTCTGGAGGACTGATATCCAGATAGAGTTTGAATAGTTTCCTTCAATTCATTGACAGATTACCCAATAGCAGTGACTTTTTGATGAAGATCAGAAGATGGTATAGAAATGGGTTTGCTAGTGAGATTTGTGAGATCTTTGGTGGTGGCATCAGCTTTCGAAACAAATTTGACATTTATTTCAGTGAACTTTTCAACCAAGGCTTTCTGAAAGCTTGCCAAATCAGCCTTTGATACAAAGGCAGAGAGATTTGATTAGGTGGGATTGTCAACCTTATCCAACATGCCTTTGATGTCAGCAGCGAATAACTTGAAGTCCTTTGAAGAAATAGTTGGTGCAGGAGTTGATGTGGATGATATTTCATAGGGAAGTTTGGAGATGGACTTTGAGCTTGCTATGAGTTCAGCATCAATCTTTTGAAAGTGCTCAATTTCCAGATCTCGTTGAGCATCATGTGCAGAGATAAGAATGTTTTGAAATTGAACAAGTTTATATGTGTGAAGCTTTTGAGTGGCTCGTATATTGCACAGAGAAAAATTGACAGTTGTGAGCTCACCATTGAGATTGGCCTCAGAATTTTGAACTGTGAGTTTTAGATCGTCCAAGGATCCCTACATTTGATCAACAAATGCTTGAAATGCAGCATTCGTGACAAATTCAGGAGGGGTAACCGTTGTATTCCCAACACATGGGGCCGTTTGACCCTCGCGTCCAGAGGGGCCCTCATTTGCACCTGTTGTGATATTGACTGCAGAGGGACTTCCATCCAGTCCTTGAGGGATCTTAGGAGGTTCCTATTTGGATGTTGGGATCTCATTGACTTGTTCTCCAACGTCAGAGGTTGCAGAGTGAATGTAGATGTGGGTACCTCGATACATTTCAAGTACAACGTCCTTTCTGCATCCTGTTGCCATAACCCCTTTGACGGGATTTCATTGGCATTTGGATCAAAAGTTGCCATGGACGTGACAACCTCCATCAAATCTATCTCATTGGTCACAGAGACATCAATGTGGTTTTGGGAAGGTGGCGAGGTCTGGGGTAATGGAACATTTATATCAAATTCTTCTTCCTGTTGAGAGGAAGAAGATGAAATGGTTTCGCCAGCTGTGCTTGATTCAGAAGCATTAGAGATGGGTTCTGATTGGTTGGCTTCAGGGTTAAGGTTTGGATAGAGCGTACGTCCTGTTTCAATAGGTATTGGTGCTTGATCACCAGGCCTAGTAGATGTGGTGGCTCAGGATGGACTCGGTTGGATGCGCTCATTTATGTCCATATGGACATCTTCTGTGCTCTCTTTTAATAATCGCTCGGTGTGGGTAGAAGCACTTAAATGATCACTCAGATTATTTTCATTCTCATACTCACTAGACCCCTCACTTACTATCCTGGATACTAAGTACTCTGGGTTGGTGATCTTGGTGCTAATAACCCCTCAGAGTTTCTATAGAGTTTAAGAGAGGAAGATGGGTTAGTTATAAGAGCAAGCATGTACCTCGAAAGTGGTCTGGCCTTTGGATATCCAACATCAAGAATTATTGGGCGATGAGTCTTCATGATGTGAAATTTTCAAAACGGAGGTGAGCATTAAATTTCTTGGTGAGTAATTGCACCTTGAAGCAGCAAAGGAATGAAATGTGGGAACGTCAAGGAGGGAAAACGTTTTTTTTTTCTTGATATGCAAGTTTGTTGTAGACATCCACTTTGATTTCGCGATATAGAAGTTCAACATAGTGTAACAGGCGATTGAAGTAGATTCCATGCATCAGTGCAAGAATATTGGTGCTCGCCAGGTCCATTGAGTCAAGTTTACAGGTAAGACCTTTTTTTCAAGATGGAGACCAAACATTCCAAATCGGGGGAAGATATTGGCGTTTAAATTCAGATACTTTGTGGATTTCGTGATTGTACCCTTGATGTTTCAGAAAGTCCACCAGAACATCAGTTGTGGGATTTGGTTCGTATTCAGCAATTTGGAGACAGCCAAGGTTGGTAGTTGGAAGACTCTTTCAATCTTTGCCCTTGTGATTTTCACTTCACATGCATATTCTGAATTTGGCATGTCGAAGTCGTCTTTTAATGAATCTCCATTTTCATACACTTTAAAAGAATGCCAGATCTCTTGAACAATTCCTCAGGGACAGATGGGTCTGTTATGGTTATGGCTCGATTGAGGAAATGTGTTTGTAGAAACTCAATCAGAACACCATAATTAGAGTCGTAGTTGCTTGGGTTTAGAGAGACTTGAAAGTTATTGGGTTTGTTTGGGAGAAAGATGATTACCTCACTTTCAGTAGTTTGTGAGAGGTGCACATTCGCCTCGTCATTGTCATTTCCCATACTTGCATTTGGAGAAGCCATTGAGAATTAGGGTCCTTGAGAGTTGCAGGTTTTAAGCAATGGAAGGTTTGGTAGTAGGAGCAATTCTGAGAGCAGGGATGGTAAAAAGAATAACAAAGGAAAAAATCGAGTTTAAATAATATGATTCTGAAAAGATACTCGAGTGGGTAAATACGGAGCGTCGTGGATGATGTGGGCAAAAAACGCTTCAACATGTGTTCCATAGGGTTTAGACACGTGTCCGACGGTTCAAATTTAGGAGCAATGAGAATTGGACGCGTGGAAGTTTGTTAGGTAGAAAAACCGTCATGGGAAATGAATTTTGA
This sequence comes from Silybum marianum, assembly GCA_036898165.1. NCBI lineage: Eukaryota > Viridiplantae > Streptophyta > Magnoliopsida > Asterales > Asteraceae > Silybum > Silybum marianum. Next base: position 25,283,919 of record CM072528.1, on the reverse strand, counting down.
ACTAACGGATGATCACTGTTCAATTCCTCACCCGCAATTATCGTTCTTTTCCAGAGATGTTTTTCTTACCAAGAATCAAAATAAAGAAACATTTGAAAAAATAAATCTAGCTGGTCATATGAAAACTATTTTAGAGAAGAAGGTTTAAGATAATATTTCACAGAAGGAACTAAGTAAATCAGAAGCTTCTGCGTAACCTTGAAGGCAAGAGTTTGGAAAAAAGTAATGACCACTATTATCTTCGTGAAATATATCTTAACAGAAAATGATGTAGACATACCAGAGGCTTCTGTATAACCTTGGAGACAAGAGTTACTACAGAGGCTCTGGATGACTTCTTAACTTTAAAAAAAAATCTGAGTCTTGTCAATTTGTGAATATCAAGATCAAGATTTTAAAATAAATCAACTGCATATCTGTGGATCCCAGAATATGATCAAGTACGTAAGCTTTTAATAAAAACACGAAGAACACGCAATTAATAAAGATCCGAAGTCGGATATCTCACTTGTATTGAATTTAATATATCGGTTCTATCTCTAGCAATTTATCTCTCAATATTGCGCATTCATTACAATGACCCTAAGCTCCTATTTATAATAAAGGATTAAACAATATAAGGAAACAAGGAGAATGACATTATACACTTGCCATAATTACAATAAAGCAACGTTTCCTTATTTTGACACAATTAATTTAAATCCTAACAATCTCCCCCTTTGTGTCAAAATGACTCTTCACTTCTTCAGCTCGAACATTCCTTCAAATCGTCTTAGGGTCTGTCGGTAGATGACGCATGTCAATCAACTCGATCGGATTCAGTAGATTTTCTCTTTCATTTGCCTTTAGCTGCTGCTTTTTACTTCTTCTTTGATCAGCACTTGCTTTTGCAGAAAGTCTGTTTCGAATAGCCAATAAAGTACCATAAGAATAAGAAGCAACTTCACCAAATATCAAGAATCTCATTTCTCCGTTAGACTTCATGTACACAACTCCATGTGCTGGCCGAGTCATCACTTGAGTCACTTTCATATTATTTAGACCAGGGAGATCTTGATCAGGCTTTGGTAGATATACTTTCTTTTATTTACTTTCGATAGCCCTTTGGAAGTAATGAAGATAGTTGTATCGAAGCTCTTTTTGAATATGCCTTATAATTGCTCTTAAACCTCTTTGTTCATCCTCTGATCTTTTGGTTTTGTCTTTAAGCTTAGTGTACGAAATTTCAATATCCGTCACATCCAGTCTAGCAAAGTCAGCTTCAGAAAAACAATAGACCTTTCCATCAAATCTTCTTACTTTAAACGTTGGAAATTCTACTTGAAAGGCTTTATCACATCCGATCTCCATGATTGTAACAATTCTGTTCCTTGAAATAACTTCTTTAGGATCCTTTGCTATAGTCTTCAGTATGCTCACATATTCCGTTACTTGAAGCGGATCCATTTCCATGATCAGACGTATTCGAGATAAGTCCTCTGGTTTCTTCTTTTCCACAAAGATCTTTTGCATGGTTTCTTATTGATACGGAGATCTAACTTGTGGATTTACCCATTTGGTGTCCGAAAGAATCCTTTCCCAACGAATTTGGTGTGGCAGCAGCGGTGTTTGATCAATATTCGTTGGTAGAATTTTCTTTTCCGCGTGGATTAGATTTACATAATCTTCCTCTTTTTGCACGGGTTCATATGGATCACGAAACCAGTTTCTGACAGACTCTCTCAAATGCTGAACATTTACTCCTTATTCATTTGCCGGTTCATTAGCTTGCGATCCACTCCCAATTTCAAAATCTACCGTGGACTTTTCAACCGTTGGCGGATTTGCTTGTTGTTGTGTGGGAGGTGGAGCTGAGTGTTGTTGTCTTGATGGTGGGACCGTAGAAGAAGATGGACCAGAAGTTGTAGCAGAAGATGGTCGAGACCGAACTTGAGTTCTTGTTATCCGGCAGCGTGTCTCCTCCTCAAGGCTATTAGGACCAGAGGTCGGATCATCCTGATCAGGTCGACGATGTGGAATAGACGCGGCCGGACGACAAGACTGTTGAATTTCAGTGCGAAGAGCAGTTATAGCACCAAGAATCTCGTCAGATGATTGCTTTTATTTGGTTGCCATATCAAGAAGTTGCGACTCGATATCAACTTTGAACAAGTCGAACTCATAGCGAGTGACATATGGAACTTCACGGTTGCGACGAAGAAGACCCATCAGTGTATCTTCAGGTAAACCACGAGCCATAGCTTTAGCAAGCAAGTTGGCATACAACATGGACATTAGTTCATCATTGTTGTATTCATACCGTTGAGGGGATGGCGGACGATTATTAGGATCTTGATTCGGATTGGAGTCTCGATGTTGTGGAGTTGTTGGAGAAGACCGACTGGAGCTGGGACGGGTTGTTAGATCCCAAAAACTATCAAGAATGTAGAAAGATTAAAGAACAAGAACAGGAATTGGGTCACTGAAGTTGTATGGCGTCTTGATTACTGAACAATATCACAAAATGTGTATCTTTACAAGCTTTATCTATCAACGTTAGTTCTAATAATCTAACAAACTATCTATTTATATACAAATGGAAATGCTAAAGATACAGTACAAAAATGACAGACAGGTTCAGAAATACTTCTGAACTTCTTGAGAACCATCTTCAGAACTTCTGAAGTAGCCACTTCAGAAGTCATGCCTTAGGCTTGACTTCTGAGTTCTGAACCTTTCTCTTCATATCCCATCTTGTTTTGAAGTAACTTCTAATATCTATCAATATCCCCCTTAGCTTCAAAAGTTCAAATCATACTTCCAGAAGTTTAAAATCTCTCTTACATCTTTAGGAATAAGATTTTTGTACTCCAAAATAGATTCAATTATTCTGAGCATCTCCTTTGCCAACTTTCTGTATTTCTCCCATTCCTCATCACTAAGGTGCTTTTGTATTTTATTCTTCTTCTTCTCCAGTCTATCTCTTATAATCATAAGAGTTCCATTACAGCACATGTGCAGTTCTTCAAATCTTACAAATAACAATCTACCAAAACACTTGCACACGAAGCCTGGAGGCTGAATGACCAGAGTACTTCTTTTGAGATTTTCAATATCTAGTAAGCTTAAGTTTGGAGCACTCATATGAACTTTTCCTTTGTTCATAACATAAGCCACTTGGAAATCTGTTTTAGCTGCCCAAATAAATTCTCTGTACAGGCCATCTCTGAGAACTGGGAAAGATTTTCAAAATTTGGCAATGGAATCATGAAAGGGATATAAACTTCTGTATACTCTTAAAAGATCTCTGAGGTGAACATTCTAAAAATCAGCCTCTATAAAAGTGGAAATCTCACCATCTTTTCTTTCGACAGTGAAATAAGCATGCTTGTAATTGTTTTTCTGCTTTAGATCAGCAGTGATTACTTTCACTGTTGGACTTTCTTTTCGTACTTGACTTACAGGGAGTCTGATTTTTCTAATGATATCAGAATACCATTGTGTCCATCCAAATGACTTCTGAATCCAGCAATCAATATAATTGAACTTTTGTTCATATTCCATGAACATTTCTGGTTGGAAGAATTCAAGAAACATGGTGAAAGCATGTTCTTCAATCCATTGCTCTTGTAAATGTTCAGATTCAGATTTCTGAGAAATAGGAGCAATCTCTTCTAGAGAGTTTTCAGAAACTTTTTCTTTTCTTTTTTCAATTTCCTTCAGGCTAACTTCTGAACTTTCGATCTTTTGAGAAAGTTTCTGAATTTCTTCAATATCTTGTTTCTTTGTGTAAATCTGAAAATCATAGACATTACTCAGAAGATAATCAGCTCCTTTGATTTGATTTACTCTTGTGTGCCCAGCCATAGAACTCTTTCTTATATAATCTCTGAATAACATTCTTTTCTTGATCAAGTAAATTATTTCTTCTATTACATCAGATGAAGGAAGATATTGTTCTGCATACTCTACTAACCATTTCAGAGTACAAGTTGAGTACTTTGGTATGTCTGAAACAATAAATGTCTTTGAATGATCTACTCCAGTTCTGTAAGTGAATCCCAAATTTGGACTTGTGAAGACCTTTGTAATTCCATGTCTTTCAATACTCTCTGGCTCCAATAGATTTGACATTATTTAATCTGAATTCTAATGCCAGCTGAAAATCATGCTTAATTAGATTTCTGAAATAGATCCCTAGAATTCTTCTGATTTCATAAACAACATCAGAATCTTCTCTCTTGACACAAAAATTCGGAACAATAAGCTTATCTTGCAACCTCAACATGTACAAATCAAATAGAGAAAATTATGTCAAAGAACCATCTCTCCTTTCAGCTCCAAATTTTACTATATACAAATCATCTTCAATAACTTTAGATATACATCTGATCTTCTTAATAAATGTTGAGTCATGCAATTCTTGTAATCCATGTTTTTGTACATATTACCTTACCTTTGAAATATGTTGGTCCCAAAGGAGTTTACAAGAGTTCAAAGGATATAGAAACAGTTTGTAGAAGGGGGGGGGGCTGAATACAAACAGATACATTTTTACGTTTTTAAATAAGTTTATATTAAATAAAAAAATTTACGGTTACAAGTGGAATTAGAACAAGTTAAATAACCTATTCTATTATAACTAAAGAAACACACAGATTTGATGCACAAGAAATTAGAAAGAAATGAAGTAGAGGTTCAAGGAGAGTAAATAGCATGCGTGAGGATGAACAAGATATCTTCATCCTATTTATACCCGTTTGCATATCATGCAAGACAAAAGGTATTTTGCCACGTGTTAAGCTTTTATAGGAAGCTTGTCCTTTGTCCAAAAAGGCAGCCATGCTTTGGCCGAATATGAAAAGTACCATATCAGATTTGATGGGGACATAAGAGACAAGTCGTACGTCCTTTTCTGACATAATATAAGGTTTTGACTTTTGTGCATCGAGGATAAGATCAACTTTAATCTTGTTTGAAGTCTTCACTTGATCGCTGAACTTGAAACCTCAAGGATGAACTTTCAAAGTGTCGCTGAGACTTCACAAGACATCACACTGATTTAGATAATCCTTGCTTTCAGTGAACCGCTTCAGATCACTAGCTGATTATCTCTTTCTTCAGCTTGGTCTTCAGAGATAGACTTAAGGTTCTTGAGATTTCAGCGACCGCTGATGGCAATCAGCATATGCTATCGCTGAAATGAACTTGAGTCTATAAATGGGATTTTCACTGAGTATATAAAGGAATCATATTCAAATCACTGAGAGGAGTTATGATCAACAATCTCCCCTTATTTGATTATGATTAAGCAATAAAAGAAAATTGCTTGAAGAGATTTATAAGGATATGAAATCTCAAGTTACAAGTATAGGCTTTAAGTACATTCACTGATTTACTTTTTAGAGTGAAAACAAACAGTGAGTTAAATTTGTAAGAAAGAATAGAACTCTTACGTTCGTTGTCCATTTACTATTTTAAGGGATCTTTTCATCACACAAGTGGAGTAGAGTACTTCATTTGAATTTCATTATCAATAATCTGAAGAATTACAGGGAAAAATGAAATTACAAATATAAACTAAAAGTACATTACACTAAAGTATTATTACAAAGGAAATGGAAAAAGCTAACTAGAGATTCGCTCATGTATTCTTTGTAGTTCCTTTTCATAAATCATCTTCTGCCTATTCATCAGAGGGGTGTCTGACCAACAGTAGTGATGCATGATCTTGATGGAAGCTGAAGGAGCCTTGCTGACTTCTGAGTTTCTGAAAAGTCCTAAGATCCCTTCGTTATCCAAATAAACCACACCTGGTTCAGGGAGCGTGATGATTTCACTTTCTTCATAGCGTCAGTCTTGAGGGAGCGAAGAGTTCAGCATTGAGACATCAGGGATTTCCGGGTGGCCAAGAATGCTTTCATAGTTGAACTTTGTTTCATGCTCATTCTTCGAAGAGGGACCACCTGCAGACTTTCTTCTCTTTAAAGTTTCAGGGAGAGGAGGGATTTGAACTAGTTGAGACATTCTCTGCAAGAGTTGATCCAGTGCTTTTTCTACCACGTCTTTGAATTTGGATTTGGAACCCTGAATGGCATCTTTGATCTCTAGACATTCAGAGTATCCAAAGAACTTTAAGAACTTTGCTTCTTCTTTTTCACATCTCGTTTGTCTGTACATTCGTACGTAAACCTTCAGACCATATCTTTTAGAATATCGTCCTTCAATAGTCGCACGAACGATTTTGGAGTCAGACCTTCGATAGTTGAATCTTTCAGAGCACCAGCGCCGTTCTTCTTCTCTGTGACGGGTTTCTTCTTCAGAGATAGCACTTAGAATCTTCTCTTGAGCAAAAACTGGATCTACATCGATGTTCTCTTTGACTAGTTCCTTCTGCACCAGAGCTTCAGCAAGGTGTTTGCTTTTTTCATTCACCATTCTTTTTGTTTCTTCTCTGGCAGAGTCTTTCCTGAGAATCTTCCTTGCGAGTTCGAGATCGTTTTGAGTCTGCTTTATCTTCTCATCCCTGAGTCTGTGTGCTTCCAGAGCTTAAGCTCTCTCTTCCTTTGATGGAAAATAAAATTCATCCACCATGTTGATGGGTACAGGATTTTCAGGTTCAGTGAAGGGCTTCTTTATTCTTTTTGCATCAAGCTCCTTTAAAAAGTTTATTCCCCTTTATTCTTCCTCAGGCTCGCTTATTGGAGGTCTCTGTGTGCGCCGTCTTGGAATAAGGCCTTCTACAGAGTCAGAGTCAGTTATATACATAAACTGATCTTCAGATGAAGGTTCCTTCCATGAAGTAGAGTCTTTGGGGGACTAGACTCACTGAGAACGGAAGAAGGTGAGAGAGCTTTGTCAAAGCCAAAATTTGGAGGAGGAAAGGATGGATATGTAGGGGGTTCAGAAGCTGCAGAGTTAAAAGTAACAAGGGGAAGGGTTACCTCTTCAGTGGTCTCCCCCTCAGAGATAGGAATGGTGGCATCAAGATCCACCATCTGCTTTCCTTTGCCTGATTGGCTGGACGGCTCCTGAGAAGGAGTGTGTCCGTCCCCAGAGGCTCTGAGTAGTTGATCTCAGGCATGAAGTTGCCTGGTCGACTTCTCTTGAAGTGCTCTAGGGCACCTGGAGGGATGTCATCATCATCATCATCAATCCCCTTATAGATGGGAATTGTTTCATCTTCTTCATTATCATCATCATCATCATCTTCGTCTTCCTCATCGTCTTCATCTTCAGCAGCGACGATTGAGGGTTCTTGCTGATGGATGTAGGGAGATATTGGTGTGCCTGGCATGCGGTCATTGGCCTGACCGATTATCTCATCAACGATCTCCATTGCACATCTATCCCCCACGATGTTGTCAGTGGGGAGGACATGCACAACTATGGTCTTGACATTTGACCCAATATCCCTGAGCGAGTTAGAGTGTAGGGACTGATTCGTTAGAACATCGCCCAGGGTCTTCCTGTCATCAGAGGTGAAGGAGGGGCCAGCATCAGATATTCTGGTAAGCTTGTCCATAATATCAGCTTGAGTCTTTTGAATAGACTCAAGAACTAGGCCTTGGGCTTTGAAGACAGAGGCAACCGCATCAATGGCCTGAGAGTTGCCCCAGGTATTAGCCTTGAGGCCCTGGATGTCGACGAGGATATTGTTCAGCGTGGTCTTCATTATAGGTGTTCTAGCGACCGTCTGGAAGATATGTTCAGCAGAGTGCTGAAGATTATCCACCCTAGTCCTGTTTTGAGCACACTCATTGACAAGAAAGTCAATGGCAGGGAAGGTAGGGTGTGGAAGACTGATTTTTGGAATCTCCACTGAAAAGGTGGGAAGCTTGGCAGTTGTCTTCCTGTTTGACCCTTCGTGCGTCTTCAGGGGACATTGGGCGCTGGGCACCTTTCCTTTGCTTCTTGGAGAAGCAAGCTGAGTGGAGATGGTGGTTGCTAACGTCTGTGGGGCCGTACCTGATGACAACATAGACAGAGCAGCAAAAAAGAGCTCTGGGTTAGAAGATGGATGATCCAAAGACTTGGAATGTAACCTAAGAGTATCATGAGGATTACTCTTGGGTGCAGCAAGTGCAACGACAATGTCCTGAGGATCGTTTGCCTGTGTCTGAGCTTACCTGTAAGAGGAATGCTGAGGACCTGTGTTACTGGCTTTCCAATGTTCAGATTGTCGAAACAAAGTTGAAGTTTGAATAGCGTGCATTTCAATATCATCGGAGATTGGGGCAACTATCTCTGAATCACGTATTGATGTGAGGACCAAAGAAGAAGGGTAGAAGAAGAAGAGAAGGCAGTGATAGTATTACCTGTGCAGCTTCAGTGGAGCTGACTCTAATACCTTCAGTGACCGGAGTCGCTGAAAGTGGGGATAGCGCTGAAGAAGCGACAACGGACTCAGATGCCGTTGTCGTAGCAGAGGTTGGCATAGACTTTGGTAGTACGCCGGAAGCAGAGAGGCCAGTCTTTTGAGCGACTGCCTTCTTGCTTTCTTTGAAGGGGGTTTTTGGGCGATTGTCTTTTTGTGACCATCGATTGGTTCTTTTCGCTTGGGGGGAATGGTTGTGCCGGGGGCACTCATTGATGGATTTGGTGGTGAGGTAGGCACAGGATCAGCGGCTGCTATAAGTCGTAGCTGTAGGTAGTGTAGGGGGCATCATCTGGACGAATCTCTAACTCCAGAGATTTCTTCCCCACCAAAGAGAAGCTTTGGTTTCCAACAATGGGGTACTCCTCCTTGAAAGAAAACTCCAAGATAGTAGAGAAAAATCTTGGATAAGGAATGAATTGATTTCTCTTCGCTGCATTTACCCTGTTGTACATGTCGCTGAAGATGTAGTCAGCGTAGTTCAGCTTATACCCTGTAGAGAGAGCAAATCCGATGTCCTGGAAATGCTTGCTTGCCTGGTCATGAGAACCAGTCCTGGAGCTCAGGCATTGAATGACTTGAGTGAAGAGGTATTGCCAGCGAGCAGGGAGCCTCTTCTTTTCCATCTTAGACCCCACCGTCTTGTGCTCAGGGTTCTTCCAAACATAACCAATTGAGTCCAAGAAGGAGTCAATCTGCTCAATTGTAGGCTCAGGGGCCCAAGATTCAATCTTCAGCTTGGAGCGGAGGCGGAGAGCATGCCTTAAGAAGCCGGCAGTGAAGGAGAAGTATCCCAGAGAGAGGATAGAGAAGCCAATTGCAGGGATCTTCTTTCCTTTGTCCGTAGTGATGGTGGTACACTGAGCAGAGTACCAGAGAGCCTGTAGGTGTGAAATGATTCCTACAGGGTTGTGTACAAAATTGAATATCAGATGACACACTTTGATCAAGGTAGCTCCAGCATTGAAGTAGGCTTTGTCAGCTGGAATGTCGACCAGTGCCAGGTAGTTGCAGGCCTTGAAAGTAGCCTGTTCCATGCTGAAATTTCTTGCAGGGGCCTTCTCGATCATGTTGGTGCTTGATGATGCCATTTTTGTTTCAAACATCGGAACACCAAAGAGGAAAATCATGGTTTAATACAACAGTAATAAACCAGAGCAGGTTTTGGTACAAGAATTGCCAAAATGTGTAGAAGAAAAACAAGTATTTTGATGAACAAAGACCTAAATACTTGTGTTTTTAACACAAAATAGACTAGTTTTGTTTTCTTTTTATAAAAACTTGTTGATTAAGGAAATACCAATAGTTTGGTCATCTGTTCTAAGTTTGAACCCAGAACAGGTTTTGGTAAAAAAAAACTTTGAATCTTTTTAACTCATTAGTTAAAAGGGTAAAGTTATTTGTTAAACAGAGTTGTAAGAAGAGATGAAAAGAAGGTTTCGTCATCGTGTTTTACACACAGGAGAGGGTTAGATCAAACCTTGAAAGTGAATACTGTTAAGAAAAACGCACAAGTGCGTGTTCTTGGTGTTCTTGAAGAATGCTTGAAGGTCGTGAGAAGGTTCTTGCTTTTTAGAGTAATATGAGTGCATAAAGAATGAAATGAAAAAGAATTTTGCTTAAATAGCAAGAAGAGAGAGAAACTGATAACTAAACGACGGTTTTAGCTTTTAGAAAAAGAAATGATGACCTGCGCACGTCCCTAGAAATGAGTAGAAAGGAAACGTCGTGGTCCGTTGTGTGTCAGATAAAGGTCTGACGTTTCCTTTTCTTATTTGAAATTTTTTTTGATTATCATTTAATTAATAAATGTTAATCATTATCCTTAAATCCTCATCAATGGACAATAAACGATTGTTACTGATGGGTTTTTGTTCTGAAAACATACTCTCTGAAAAGAACCATTCAGAGAGTGGAGATAAGAAGTCATACCTGAGAAATGTCAAGTATCACTGAATCAGATTCAGGGAAGGGAGAAGTTATTCAACATTTAACATACCAAGCTCACTGATGAGCGGATTAAATCTAGTTTCATCAAGAGTCTTTGTGAATAAATCAGAGAGCTGATATTCAAATGGTACGAAATGAAGTTCTACTTCACCTTTCATCACATGATCTCTAATAAAGTGATATCGAATCTCAATGTGCTTGGATTTAGAATGAAGAACCGTATTGTTTGCAATCGCAATAACACTTGTACTGTCACAATATATTGGGATCTTAGAAAGACTTAGGTCATAATCCCTGCGTTGATTTCTCATCCAAAGGATTTGAGCACAACAGCTACCAGCGGCAACGTATTCAGCTTCAGCGGTGGAGATGGACACAGAGTTTTGCTTTTTTCTAGTCCAACCAACTAACTTACCACCCAATAGCTGACATCCACCAGTGGTGCTCTTTCTGTCAATTTTTCAACCTGCAAAATCACTATCAGAGTATCGGATTAAATCGAACTCTGAGCCTTTTGGATACCAAAGACCCAGATTTGGAGTTCCTTTCAGGTATCTGAAGATCCGCTTTACAGCGATGAGATGAGATTTCTTGGGTTCGGCTTGATATCTAGCACAGAGACAAGTAGAGTACATGATATCGGGTCGGCTCGCTGTAAGATATAGCAGAGATCCGATCATCCCACGATAGGCAGTGACATTGACAGGTTTTCCATTAGAGTCCTTGTTCAACGTTAGAGGAGGTGCCATGGGAGTCTTCATCGCTGAGCATTGATTCATATCAAATTTGTTCAGCATGTCCTTAACATATTTACTTTGGCAAATAAGTATACCTTTGTCAGATTGCTTAATCTACAAACCTAGAAAATATGTTAGTTCACCCATCATACTCATCTTTATTCTTTTTTCATTCGATTTGCAAAATGAGTACAGAGTTTGAGTCTTGTGGAACCAAATATAATATCATCGACATAAATTTGGACAAGAATAGTATGACCTTTATGTTTTCTTAAAAACAGAGTTTGATCAATTTTTCCACGAGTAAATTTTTCTTTAAGGAGAAATTTATAGAGGGTATCATACCAAGCTCTAGGAGAATGTTTTAACCCATAGAGAGCCTTTTTAAGTTTGAAAACCTGACCAGGATGACTAGGGTCAGCGAAACCAGGAGGTTGATCACCATAAACTTCCTTGCTGAGCTTTCCATTTAAAAAAGCACTTTTAACATCCATTTGAAAAACTTTGAAGTCTTTATGGGCAGCATAAGCTAAGAAGAGTATTATGGCTTCTAGTCTAGCTACAGGAGCAAAAGTCTCATCATAGTCAATTCCTTCTTCCTGTCTGTAACCCTGAGCAACAAGTCTAGCCTTATTGCAAATTACAGTGCCATTTTCATCTAGCTTATTTCTAAAGACCCATTTGGTTCCTATCATTGTTTTTTCCAGATAGACGAGGGAAAAGAATCCAAACGTTGTTTCTTTGAAATTCAGATAGTTCTTCTTGCATGACAGAGACCCAGCTACGATCATAGATAGCTTGATCGATCTTTTTAGGTTAGAGAGGGAAATGAAATTTACATAAAGACAGATATTATCTGAACCTCTATGAGTTTTGATACCTTCATTAGGATCACCAATAATCTGATTTATTGGATGACTTGCACTCCATCTCTTAGCGGGAGGTTGAGGAGATTGATCAACAATGGGTTCAGCAACTTCTTCTCTTTCAGGAATACTTGTTGTTGGTTCAGCAACAGGGACTTCATCATTTAAGATCAATTCTGGAGATACGGATGAAGCTTTGTTGTTCACTGAAGAGTTTCCGTGAGAGGTATCAGATGGACGAATCTGATTAAGAGGAGTGACATTGATCCCTGAGGATGAATCAGTATTCGGAATAGGAAAATCAGGGAGACAATCATCATTCATTTCAGCATTTGGTTGACTGTTGAAATAAGTTTCAGGTTCTCCATAATGTGATTTCATCCATTCATTTAGCTCCTTATCTTCTTCAGGGATAGGAGCAGAGTTGATTGGACGTGATTCATCAAAGTTGACGTGCATAGATTCTTCAATATGTTGTCTTCTCTTGTTGAAGATTCTGAAGGATTAAGACACTAAAGAGTATCCAAGAAAAATTCCTTCATCAGCTTTTGGATCGAACTTTCCCAAATGATCTCTGTCATTCAGAATGTAGCATTTGCATCCAAAGATGTGAAGATACTTCAGAGTAGGTCTTCTTCCATGAAATAATTCATACGGGGTTTTCTTGAATCGCTTCACAATCAGGGTGAAGCATGCTGTATTGACTACTTTGGCCCAGAATTGAGTTGGAAGGCGTGATTCGCTGAGCATTGAGCGAGCTGCTTCAATGATGGTTCGGTTTCTTCTTTCAGCAACACCTTTTTGCTGAGGAGTTCTCACTGAAGATAAGTTGTGAGAGATACCTTCTTCATCAAAGAAATTTATCAGGGTACTGTTCTTGAATTCAGTACCATGATCCTTCTCATGGAACGAACGGTCATATTGTTCAAAACTTCCATCCTTTTGATAAACGAGATTATCATATCAAGGGTGTCACTTTTGGATTGAAGAAAGAATACCCATGTGTATCTGGAATATTCATCAACAATCACAAGAGTGTATTTCTTTCCAGATATAGATTGGACATTGACAGGTCCAAAGAGATCCATATGGAGTAGTTGAAGAGGTGAGGCTACTGAAGAAACTTGTTTAGATCTAAAAGATGCTTTTGTTAGCTTTCCCTTTTCACATGCTGAGCAAAGAGATTCCTTTGCAAAGCTATGATTTGGGAGATCTCTGACGAGTTCCTTTTGAGACAGCTCATTAATTGTCTTAAAGTTGAGATGAGAGAGTCTTTTATGCCATAACCTATTTACATCAGAGGATGCTTTAGAGATAAAGCACACGTTCTCAGAGTGAGAACTGTTCATATTGATTACGTATACATTTTCAACTCTTTTGCATATTAAGGCAAGCTTATCATTGCAGTTAGTGACATCACATCTATTCCTTAGGAATAGAACTTGGAAATCTTTGTCACATAGTTGACTAACCCTTAAGAGATTGTGCTTTAGTCCTTCAACGTAGGCAACTCGACTAAACGAGGTGGCTCCATTGGACAAGATTCCATAGCCTTTAGTGTGTCCTTTGCCATTTCCACCAAAGGTCACTGATGGACCAACTTCTTCTTTGTAGTCAGAGAGCAGAGATTTTCTGCCAGTCATGTGCCTCGAGCATCCGCTATCGAGATACCAGATACCTTTAGCACTCTGCATTCAACAAAGAGATTAAATGTTTGAAGGTACCCATATTACTATTGGTCCTGCTTTGTTAGTGGAAGGAGTGGCGGAGGAGCTACTTGCTGAAGAACTTTCTTCAGTGGATATCTTCACCTTTGTTGGTTTTGCAACCTTGGTGGATTTCACTCTTGCTGATTAATCAGCTTGAGCTACTTTCTTTCCATGAGATAGTTTATCAGCTTTAGTAGCATTAGGACACTTACTAGCAATGTGGGTAGTTTTACCACAGTGATAGCACTTCCTATATTTGTAAGGTTTGGAATTTAAAGATTTCACAAAGATAGAAGGGATTTTGTCAGGAATGGGGCCAAGAATTCCTTTATCCATTGTTCTTGGAGGTATAACAACCTTTTCAGGAACAGGAGTGAGATCAATCTTAATTTTGGGGGTTGATCTCTGAGAGAATTCAGAGATCTTTCTCCCAGGTTTAGGATTGCTCTCTGAGGAGGTAGAGGATTTCTTGTTCTTCTGAACATTTTTATTTCTAGGAACCTGGTCAAGAATCTTGTTTTTGACCACTTTCTTAGAGTAGAAAGATTTTAACACCGGAGTCTTCTCATTAGATTTAGGTCTCTGAGACGAAGAGGTAGGATCAGGGATAGAGGAGACAAACACTCCAAATTTAAGCATGGAACGGTCTTTCTCTGATTCTTTCTTTTCGAGGTTAAAGTGCCTAACCTACTTCTTACTTTCATCGGGATTTGGTCATTGATGATCTCATTTACCTTGTCAGAGGCTTTGCACCATCCTTCGATGGTAGCCTCTTCAGAATTGAGATCAGCGATGGCCTTTTCTCTTTCAGCGATAGCTTGCTGCTTTTCAATGCTAATTGTTTGATTTACAAAGACTTGGTCCTTTAAGGTTTCCTCAATCTTTGAAAGTTCTTTGATTTATAGATGACAACTTTTTAATTGTTCAGATAAATCAGTGTTAATTTTCTCAGCTTTGATTTTTGCATTTAAAGCATTGTAAAAATCAACAGTCATAGCATCAAGCGCAGATAAGTTATCGTTTTCAGATATTAAGGAGATAGATGGAATGGATACCTGAGTAGAAGGGGACTCAGAGGAAGAAGCTTCAGATACTTCTTCAGCGTCTTCTATTCTTGCCATCAGACATAAGAAGGCAAGATCTTCTTCATTTGTGCCTGACTCATCAAAGGTTTTAGCCCAGTCACCTTCATCATCCCAGTCAACTTCTTCATCTACAAGACCTTTGCCTTTTGGCTGGCTCTTCTTCAGATCTTTGTATTTGTTTTTTAATTTCAAATACTTCTCTTTCTTATCAGAGGTCAGCGAGGTAGTGGGGGCTGCAACTTTCTTGAATCTACATTCACTAGCGAAGTGACCCTTTTGCTGACAATTGTAGCATATGGCTGAGGCTTTCTCAGCGGGCATGGTTTTTAATTTATCAGAGTCAGCGAGAGTCGGTGTTCTTCTAAAGTTGCTCTTTCTGGCAAATCTCTTAAAGTTATTAGTTAACAGAGCTAGAGAGTTATCGAACTCAGAGATGTCAACATCAGTGAGTTGATCTTCTGAATCAGTTTGACCTAATTCAGTGATGGAAATAATAGTAGAGGAGGAAGCATTTCTTAAAGGATTTACCTCTGAAGACACGAGTGCCAAGGAAGTACTTTTGGCACCCTTGAGTTCATTGATGTTGTTTTTCCTCAAAACTTGGGATTGCTCTTCATTTAAGAGCATTCCATACAAAGCACTTAAAGAAAGAGTTTCAAGATTCTTTGAAAATTTCAGACATGTAGTGTACACTGCCCATTGTTCGGGTAGTGCCTCCATGAATTTTGTCAGAATTTCAGCATTGGAATAGTGTCTGTTGACTGTTTTTAAATCAATCAGCAAACAGTTAAAACGCTGGTGAAGTTGAGAGAGAGTTTCACTCTTATGATGCATTAAGCTTTCATACTGTCTTACTAGATTAATACTTCTAGTGATTTGTACCTCAGATGTTCCTTCATATTGAATACATAGAGTATCCCACATGGATTTAGAAGTCCTCATTTTCATTACTGAATGATAGACTTCATCAGGGAGGGACATTGCTATTATGGATCTTGCTTTTGAGTCAATAGCAATTTCTTTCTTATCTTCTTCAGTCCAGGGATGGCTGGAGTAGTGGTGGTTGCAGGAACACCAGTTACAATAGTTGTAGGAACAAATGGTCCGTTTTCTAGAAAGTAAGGGATCTTTGGGTCTGATCCTTCTAGAAACAGAGACATTCTTTCCTTCCACAATGGGAAATTATCATGGCTAAATCTTGGAGGTTTAGCTAAAGATCCATTGTCATTATACTTTGTATTAGGATTTGACATATTTTAAAATAGTTTAGAAAGAAAATATTTTAAAGACAGAGAGCACACTGCTCTGATACCACTTGTTGGTCCCAAAGGAGTCTACAAGAGTTCAAAGGATATAGAAACAGTTTATAGAAGGGGCGGGGGGGGGGGGGGTTAAATACAAATAGATAGATTTTTAGGTTTTTAAATAAGTTTATATTAAATAAACAAATTTACAGTTACAAGCGGAATTAGAACAAGTTAAATAACCTATTCTATTGTAACTTAAGAAACCCACAGATTTGATACACAACAAATTAGAAAGAAATAAAGCAGAGGTTCAAGGAGAGTAAGTAGCATGCATGAGGACGAAGAAGATATCATCATCCTATTTATACCTGTTTGCATATCATGCAAGACAAAAGGTATTTTGCCACGTGTCAAACTTTTATGGGAAGCATGTCCTTTGTCCTAAAAGGCAGCCATGCTTTGGCCGAATATGAACAGTACCATATCAGATTTGATAGGGACAAGAGACAAGCCGTACGTCCTTTTCTGACATAGTATAAGGTTTTGACTTTTGTGCATCGAGGATAAGATCAACTTTAATATCGTTTGTAGTCTTCACTTGATCGCTGAACTTGAAACCTCAAGCATGAACTTTCGAAGTGTCGGTGAGACTTCACAAGACATCACACTGATTTAGATAATCCTTGCTTTCCCTGAACCGCTTCAGATCACTAGTTGATTATCTCTTTCTTCAGCTTTGTCTTCGACTTTCGCTGAATGTTTTTCTGGTGTGATAGCTGATCTTCGGGTCTTCAGAGATAGACTTAAGGTTTCTGAGATTTCAGCGATCGTTGATGGCAATTAGCGTATGCTATCGCTTAAATGAACTTGAGTCAATAAATGGGATTTTGACTAAGTATATAAAGGAATCATATTGAAATCACTAAGAGGAGTTATGATCAACAAAATATGATCCTTAGACCACTCATCATTCACATAGTATTCTAAGGTTGCATACTTCAGATTTCTTCTATACATGCCATAATAATTATCTTCAGGAAAGATAAGCTGGCTATCTCCAGAAATTTCAAATATCATATCACTTTGATAAATTTGATCAACTATGGATTTGTCACACCCCGCTAAAGCGGAATCACGAGGCGTGATAGTTCAAGATTTCAGAGCAATAGGGCAAAAACAACAACAATCATTCATTCATTTACATAACAGTTTAAAACTAAAAAAAATTCATCATACAACTCCGGAGTTTTAACGAAACAACATAAAAAATCCAAACAAAAGATTAAAAATAAAAATATAATTGATGTCGTCGCGCCTACAAGCGAGCGTTTCAGATAACCTTTCTTACTCCTGAAAAGCATGATAAAACAATGGTCAACTACAAAGAGTTGGTGAGTTCACAGGTTTTTAAATGCATAAAACTCTTTTGTATGCGAAGCGTGAAATGGCGATACGGATGTTCGTATCGACTTTTATCATTTTAAACTCTTATGAGCAAAAATACAAATTTTAAATACACATCATATCAAATTATTGAGCCACTACTAAACCTCAAGCGACATTCTACGCCCCACGAACTACCTCAGAGGTGGATCTAAAGTCCACACGTGTAGAGCGTTCTTAATTGATAAAGTGCACCCCTACTAGCCAGTTAGGTGGGTATGTCAACCAAATAGCGTTATCCACAAATATCATCGGCTCAAACATTATAGAGTTAAATAGTAGTGTAACACGGGGACTTCACATAACTCAACATATCATCATGTAATATAAATTTACTCATTGTATAGATTTATATGGTTTTCATTTAACAATATAAATCAAATCAATTTTATTCATAACCACATGCTTTTCACCCCAAAACGTTTAAAACGCATAAAAGAGGGGCCGTGAATACTCACCTTATAGCAAAAAGCTCCAATCAACAAAGCACGATCCGCATCTACCTGTCGTCCTAACGTTTCCCTATCAAAGAGAAATACCCAAAATGGTCACTTATATGTCTAATGATTACTATGAGTGCGCTTATAAGCCCTTATATGTCCAACATGGTCTACTATTGTCCCGTTATACATAATGCACATATGCTATTTAAGTAAATAATTTATACCGAAAATATAATGTATATTCTTTTAAGTAATCCTAATTTATGAAATCAAATAGTTTCAGAATTTCATTTCCTGACAGAAACTATAAGTCCCAAAAATGATCAATTTAATGTAACATCTTATTAATCCAAAATAATACTGTTGGGTCACCGATGATTTGGTGATGAACCTTCTCTATTATTTGTTTGATCTTTTACAGGGTCTTTTGAAGGTCTGAAATATACTTCAAGTATTGAAAAGTCAAAGACTATTCAATCTAAGGGTTGTACATCAAAATGTGGAATTTTTGATGTGACAACTAACTTTAATATTCAGACCATTGCCAAAGTCAAGATTGTTGGGTCACCATGGGTCACCGATGGTACACGTAAAAGTTATCAAAGTACTATGACATCAATACAAGATGAGGACATCAAGTTTGAAGTCATGGTCACCGACATTACAATCTTGGTCACCGAAATTCAGGTATATTTTCTAAGGCTGTGATATCAAGTCACAAGGATGTACACTTTCAACACTTAGTGAAAGATGAAGTTTATCAAGCAAAAGCAAAGTGTACACTTATCATTTCCATCCTTACAAAGTATCCACCGATATGATACATGGCTTCATGTATCACTTAGCAATTTCAAGAGATAAAGTTCTTACTCACAACAATTGCAAGATACGTGAGCTGCAAGAACTTGGGCACCAAACCTTAAATTTAGACATTCTCTTTTATTCTTATAAAAGGGATGTTTATCTTCTACCTAAAGGTTTGATGGGACTTCTCAGAGCATGAAGAAAAGTAGATAAAGTTATCTGACATTACGTGGTACAAAGAATGGTTCATCCATTAATCTAGTACAAAGGGAGTGGCCTCTTCCTTTGTCCATCAGATAAATTTCCAGCTAATCAATCCTTGACAGCTGTCCACTTGCATCCCTTGCATGGACACTATAAAAGGAGATGAAGTCCTTCCCAGAAATCTCACGTCTTCAACAAATCTTCTCTGAAAGTATTTGTTTGATTTCGCCAAACCTGTGTGCGCTAACAGTCTTATTTTAACTTCCTGTGTGTATAAGTTAATTACTGTTATTTAAGTTTGTTAGAATAGGTTGTCTATTCTTTTCCGCAACAAACTTCTGTGTGTAAATTTTTAATATTTATATTAAAAAATTTAAAAAGAGCAAAAATTGTGTGTTTGTATTCATCCCCCCCCCCATTCTACAAACTCTTACTAGCTTAGCCATCTCCCTTCCGGGACTAACAAGTGGTATCAGAGCAGTTGGTTTAATCTCATAAACCAGATCTGTGATGGTTGCTACTTCCTCAAATGATGGTACCCTGCAAACCTCTTCCAGTAGCATTTACGATTTAGGATCCTTGGCCAAACCTCCAAGGTTCAACCCAAGTAATTTTGGGTTATGAAAAAATCGCATGGTACTCTTTCTAGAAGGGATTGATTGCACGTATCCCATCATTCTAAATGAGGGACCTTTAATTCCTAAAGTCGGGGCTCGCTATGGTCCACAAAAAGATACTGAAGGAAAGGATATAGAGTCTGATGAGAATAAGAGTGACAAAACAGGCAGGTATATCATCAAAGCCTTAAATAAGTATAATGAAGATGATAAACGCCTGGTTGCTCTAGATACTAAAGTTAAATCAACCCTAGCTCTATCCTTCCTGATGAAGTATATCACTCTCTTGTAAATCTTTCTTCTGCTAAAGAGATGTGGGATACTCTAGGTGTCTTATCTGAAGGCACTAAAGAAGTGAATAAATCTAACAGGATCTGTCTTGTTAGAAAGTATGAACTCTTCTCCCATGAGAAAGGAGAATCCCTATCTGTCTACTTCAATCGTTTTAACTGTCTTCTAAATGATCTTAAGGTTCTTGGAAGAGTTTATGATAATGATGAAGTTCTCTGCAAGTTCATGGATTGCCTCCCAGACTTCTGGGAAACCATATGTACTTGCATTAAGCAAACCAAGGATCTTGATGTGATGCCTTTAACTGCTCTCTATGGGGCTCTTCTTCATTATGAGCAAACCAAGAACCAAAGAAAGTCTCTTATAAAAGATATTAAATCTTCTTCTATTGCTCTAATAAGTAATTCTAAATCTTCTTCCTGTGTACCTAGAATTACTTACCCTTCTTCTTCTGATTCTGAAGGTAACCCTAAGGAAGAATCATCTCATCTATCAGATGCTTACTATAGTGTAGCTGATGATGAAGGCGAGGATTCTGCCATTGACATACTTTCTGATAGTATGACAATGATTGCTGGAAACCTTAAAAACAAAAGATTTTCTTCTAACCGTCCTAGATTTCAAAGAAAATCTTTCTCTCAAAAACCTTCTTCCGACAAATCCAATGAAGAATGCTTCAGTTGTGGGAAGAAAGGTCACTTTGCTTCTAAATGCAGATCTAAATCTTTCTCTAAATTCAAAACTTCTCCTTCTTCTTCTGGCCATGACTTCTCCAAATCAGCTTCTAAAAAGTCTGAAGAGAGAAGTAGCCATCTCTCTAAGGAAAGTCTTGACTCTTCTAAAGAAATCTTTGGGTACAAAAAGTACAAAGCAAAGTACAGAAGAGAAAAAGAAAAGAACCAAAACAGAGGAAAAACCTTGGTTGCTGAAACAGTTTGATGGGAAGATGAGCAAACCTCTGAGAGTGACAGTGAGTATGTCACAAAGTGTCTAATGGCCAAGATTGATGAAATAGAAGAAATGGATTGACACTTTGCACTGCTCTTGTATCTATAGAGGAATCAACTTCAGGAACAAAGCCTAAGGTACATCCCTTCACCTTTATCTCCAATGATCAAAAAGCTGATGCTTTTGAGTCTTTAATTGTCGACTTCTATGACTTAAAGAATCAAAAGAAAAAGGCTGATATTCATATAAAATGTTTAAATGATCAACTTCTGTCTTGTTTCTCTAAACTTAAAGATTTTGATAAAATGAAAGCTGATCTAGAAAACCTAAGGTATCTAAATGATAGTCTTTCAGAAGAAAAATCAAAAATCTCCAGCACTCTTGAAAGAGAACAAGAGGTTCTGTCTAAATGGACCAAATCTTCTAAAGATCTTGAAAGAATTCTTCAAGATCAAATCTCCAGCAAGGACAAGACTGGACTTGGATATGGAAAAGATGATTTTCAATCTTCTGACCCTATTCCTCCTTCTGTTGAATGTCAAGGCTTTCATGCTGGCTTCTTGTCTGATGACGATGATGATCTCTTTGGTTACTCATCTGAATATTCTACCTCTTTCATTCTATAGATCTTCTAGATATGCTAAAAGAAGAATCAAACTCCAAAAAGTTTGGAGTCTTTGTAAAAGCAAAAGAAGTTTCCACTGAACCTTTAAGAATTCCAAGTTCTTCTTCTTCCTCTCCTAAACCTATTCAAAAGCTTTTAAG
Organism: Silybum marianum; assembly: GCA_036898165.1. Taxonomy (NCBI): domain Eukaryota; kingdom Viridiplantae; phylum Streptophyta; class Magnoliopsida; order Asterales; family Asteraceae; genus Silybum; species Silybum marianum. The sequence continues at coordinate 25,262,454 of CM072528.1, read as the reverse complement.
CTCTTTGAGTCTTCATGAGTCAAGGGACTTTCACAAGTCACCGACTACTCCTGCTTGTCACAACTCTAAAAGATTTTCTCAAAATAAAAAGTTTTCATCCAAAAGAAAATCTCATGTAATTACTGATTTCATCCCTCGCTCTCTTAAATTAAAGAAATCAAAAAATCCTGGTAAAGGTATTCTTGGACCAAATCCTGATAAAGGTATTCTTGGACAAAGACCAGGTGTTGGTCATCCCTCTACTTCTTTTTCTTCTTCTGATGCTCAAAGCTTTGATAACATGGACTTTAATAGAGCATTTTCTTTAAAGAAATGTTATAATTGTGGCAATACTCTCCATCTTGCAAAGCATTGTCCTAATAATTCTGATGTTCCTAAAATGCCCTCTAATCCCAAAGGACCCACTTCAAAATGGGTACCAAAAGTCTAAATTTGTTTTTGGGTGCAGGTACCAAACAAAGATCATACATGGTACATGGACAGCGGTTGTTCAAGGCACATGATCGGAAACAAATCTCTTCTCTCTATTTTCTTGCAAGAAAAAGGACCTACTGTTTCCTTTGGAGGAAATGGGAAAGGTGTCACCAAAGGCTATGGTACCATATCAAATGGAACCATAACTTTTTCTAAAGTAGCTTATGTTAAAGGGCTAATGTACAACTTACTGAGCATCAGCCAAATATGTGATTTGGGATACAAAGTCACCTTTCAACTCTGTGTTTGCTTGGTCCTTGATATGCAGAATAAAGTTGTACTAGCAGGCACCCGAATGAATGACGTCTACATCATCAACTTGAAGGAAAATGCTATTGGAGAAGCTGTGTGTCTCCTCTCTTAAGAATTAGCCAAACAAAGTTGGCTATGGCATAAAAGGTTTTCCCATCTAAACTTTAAAACCTTGAACAAACTTTCTAGAAAAGATCTTGTTGTTGGTATGCCAAAAATCTCCTTTGAAAAAGAAAAGTTGTGTGGAGCTTGTGAAAAAGGAAAACTCTCCAGAACTTCCTTTAAATCAAAACAATGCTCTTCTATCTCTCAACCTCTTCAAATGCTTCACATGGATCTTTGTGGTCCAGTAAGCACACCTAGTCTAGGTGGAAAAAAGTATATACTAGTTATTGTTGATGAATTTTCTAGATATACTTGGGTGTTCTTTCTAAAACACAAGAGGGATACTGTTGAAGAAATCATCAGGTTTACTAGAAAAATTGAAAATATGAATGGTAAACTGGTGAAATCTATCAGAAGTGATAATGGCACGGAATTCAAAAATGTTGCTCTGGAAGATTTCTTTGAACTAAAAGGAATTTCTCAGAACTTCTCTGCCGTACGCACTCCTCAACAAAATGGTGTTGTTGAAAGAAAGAACAGAACTCTCTGTGAAGCTGTAAGGTCAATGCTGAGCGAATCCAAGTTACCAACCTATTTTTGGGCTGAAGCAGTTAACACTGCATGCTTTACTCAAAATAGGTCTCTTATAGTCAAAAGGCATGACAAAACCGCGTAAGAAGTTTTCCATGGACGGAAACCTGCAGTTGAGTATTTCCATGTATTTAGTTGTGCATGTCACATGCTAAATGACAGGGAACAACTTGGAAAGTTTGATCCAAAGTCTGATGATGGAATATTCATGGGCTATTCTCTCTCCTCAAGAGCCTTCAGAATTTACAACCTCAGAAGACAATGCATAGATGAATCTATGCATGTGAAATTTGATGAGTTTGAAGTATCTTCATTATCTTGTAATGAAGAAGAATTAAATCTTTGGATAAATTCATGTGTTGGTGAACTTCCTTCTTTCTCTTCTTCATCTAATACTTCAAATCCTCAAGACAGCAACTCTCCTCAGCCTCCTATCAACACTACCTCACCTCAAGAACCCACTTCTTCTTCTCCACCTCCTGAAACTAATTCTTCAGGAGATCTTACCCATCTAAACACAATATCTCCCACTAACCCCTCCTCAACATCTCAAATGACCACTTCATCTTCTTCCATTCCTCCTCCCTTGCCTCCTGCACTAAAATGGACCATGGATCATCCAATAGATCAAATCATAGGTGAACCCCAAGTTGGTGTTAAAACCAGAAGAGGCATCAGCAACCTGTGCTTATATGTCAACTTTGTTTCTATTGTTGAGCCTAAGATAATTAATGAAGCCCTAGCTGATCCAGGCTGGGTAATTGCCATGCAAGAAGAACTCTCACAATTTGAGAGAAACAAAGTCTGGAAGTTAGTTCCTCGTCCATCTAACAAAACTATCATTGGAACAAAATGGGTGTTCAGAAACAAGATGGATGAAGAAGGAACTGTCATAAGGAATAAAGCAAGGTTGGTTGCTCAAGGATATAGGCAAGAAGAAGGAATTGACTATGATGAAACTTTTGCTCATGTTGCCAGATTGGAAGCTATCCGAATATTTCTTGCCCATGCTGCTTACAAGAATTTTCGGGTATTCCAAATGGATGTCAAAAGTGCCTTTCTAAATGGTGAGCTGGCTGAAGAAGTGTATGTGAAGCAACCACCTGGGTTTGAAGATCCAGTCCATCCTTATCATGTATATCGGCTAGATAAAGCTCTGTATGGACTGAAGCAAGCTCCTCGTGCCTGGTATGATACTCTCTCAGTTTACCTTCTTAAAAATGAGTATATACGAGGAAAAGTTGACAACACTCTCTTCTTCAAGAAATCAAAAGGTAATATCATTCTTATTCAAATCTATGTTGATGATATTATTTTTGGAGCGACCGATGAATCCTTGTGTGATGAGTTTAGTTCCCTCATGCAAAAAGAGTATGAAATGAGCATGATGGGGGAACTAACTTTCTTTCTTGGTCTACAAGTAAAACAATATTCAGAAGGTATTTTCATAAATCAAAATAAATACATTAAAGACCTTCTGAAGAAATTTCAGTTTGATACTTGTTCAACCATGAAAACTCCTATGGGTCCTCCTCTTAAACTTGATTCTGATCCTGATGGTGTATCTGTCAATATCACAAGTTATAGAGGAATGATAGGATCTCTTCTTTATCTAACTGCAAGTAGACCTGATATTATGTTTGCTACTTGTCTCTGTGCTCTTTATCAAGCTAATCCTAAGGAATCACATCTCTCTGCTGTGAAAAGGATTTTTCGGTATCTAAAAGGTACCATAAATCTGGGTCTTTGGTATCCCAAAGACTCAGGTTTCGATCTCATCGGGTACTCTGATTCTGATTTTGCAGGTTCAAAAATAGACCGAAAAAGTACAACTAGAAGTTGTCAATTACTTGGTGGAAAGCTTGTCGGCTGGTCAAGTAAGAAACAACATTCGGTGTCCACATCTACAGCTGAAGCAGAGTATGTGGCTGCTGGAAGTTGTTGTGCACAAATATTGTGGATGAAAAATCAACTATGTGATTACAATCAAATTTTCTCGAAAATCCCAATATTGTGTGACAACTCAAGTGCAATATCCATTGCCAACAATCCGGTGCTTCATTCAAGATCTAAGCACATTGATATCAGATATCACTTTATAAGAGATCATGTCTCTAAAGGTGATGTGGAACTTCATTTCATTCCCACTGATTATCAATTAGCTGACCTGTTCACAAATCCCCTTGATGAAGCAAGGTTCAAGTTTCTCATTGGTGAGTTAGGTATGATAAACATAGACTAATATATTTTATATTTATATATAATGTATGTTTTATATATATATATTCTATATATATATATACTATATACATTTATATATTTATAACTTATATATGTTATATGTTTTATATATATATATATATTATATGTATATATATTATATATATTTATAACTTATATATTATATTATATTAATATATCTATATGTAAATATCTTATAGATAATATTAAAATAAATATATATATATATATATTATATATATATAAAGTGTCGGTGACAAAGTCACCGACGTGGCTCTCTCTCTCCTCTATAAACTTTCCCAAACACCTTTTCTATTCTATCTCCTCTCTACAAAACCTTAAAGCCAGCGCCGCTAACCACCATAACCATCCACCAACGGTGACAACCCACCACGAGCCACCGACGAGCCACCAATATAGCCACCAAGAGCCACCCACCGACGTCGCGTCACTTTCCGATATCCACCGTCGCTCCACTTACCGTCGGCCACTCCACCCACCGACGATGTCCACTTTCCGACGCCACCGACGACACCCTCCGTCGCCGACGTGGCATCCTCCGACGGTTACCCTCTATCCATCCACCGACCCGTCCCTCTCTCTCCCATCCACCGACGCTTCTCTCTCCGACGAGCCACCGACATTTACCCCTCACCTAGCCACCGACGATTACCCTATCACTATCCACCGACGTCGCACCCTTCGATCGATCCACCGACGTCTCCATCGTTAAGCCACCGACAGTCACTAACCATCCACCGACGTCGTGCTCCTAGCCACCGACGTTATACACTCACCGAGGTAACTGTTATAACCCTTCATATTCTCTAACTCTTTTGAGATAACCTTTGGTTTACCAATTTTGGTGAGCAAGATTCATTGAACTTATCCAAAATGACATCATCAACGTCATTAATGTCAGAATGCATGCGCCGATTTCAAGTCTAAACCCTTAGAATTCTGACATTACAATCACCTCAAGTCATCATTATTTTTGAAAGTTGGAATTCCCTCCTCCTATATAACTGCTCTTACCTATTACCTTACCACCTTTCTCGCATCTTTCTTCTCTCTTATACAAAACCTGCAACTGTCTTCTTCTTCAATGGCTTCTCCTTCAACGTCTTCAGAAGAACAAACCATCACCTTTGGTTCACTCTCATTTCCTGCATGCATTTACTTTGGACGCATTGGTACTAATAACGCTCATCCTGAGTACAATGACATCGGTTGGTTCCTTCAAAGATGCCCTCTTCAGTATGCTCTTACTGCAAAACCCAAAATGAGTAAGTTTCTCTTTGGAAACTTTTGGTTGACATCCACATTTGATGCTTCATCAGATCAAATTCTTGCATCTGTTCTCAATAATGATGAACATGATGTGGTTTTCAATGTGGAAGATGTTCGAAGTATTCTCAAGCTTCCCTCCTATGACTCCTATGAACCTTTTCCCCTTGGAAATGAACACCAAATGGTGGTGTCTGTGATGAACTACATGGAAGAAAGGAAGGGGTCAAAGTCAAAGGGTCCAGGTACTTTGCTTAGAAAGAATATGGGGAGCATATGGAACTTTCTATTTGCTCACCTTATTCTTTGCTTGAGCAAGAAGACAGGTGGTCCTGATCAGTCACCTTCCCAAGTAACAGAACTGGCACATGCTCTAATATTTCAAAGAAGGTTAGACTTTGCAAGCTATTTCTTCAATGAAATGATCTCTTCTTCCTCTACCCTTCGACACCCTCAGGTACCATTTCAGCGCCTTTTCTCTCTTATCATTCATGCAAAGTTGGCAGATAAATTTGAGAAAATAGATGATATCATTTATGATCTCCCTCTTCATCAAGTGGGAAATCAGATTATGAAAAAGGGAGTCTTAGCAACAGACAACCCTCTCCCACCTTCCATGATTGAGTTTGCAAGGAATGCAACTCTCTCTTGGGGTGACAATGAACCGCGTCTTCAAAGAACCTCAGGTATGTCCTCTACCTCTACTGCACCTAGAGTAACTGATGTGCCCAAATCTCGTAAGAGATCTAAAACGTCGGGTACATCTACCTCCGCACCCACCGATGCTACGAAGCCAAAAGAGCCTTTGGCTTCTACCCAAGCATCTAAATCCCAAAAGCGGAGGCACTCAAAAAGGCCCCCAAAGACTTCCTTAAAGAAGTCTAAGGGAACCCAAAGGGTTAAAACTCACATGCCATCTACTGACTCCCAAAAGTCAGTAGGTGTTGAAAATATCCTCACCAAACCCAAGGAATACTTAACCAAACCTAGCTCCTCCATGCCCTCTCAAAAGGACATGGTTGTACAAAGGGACACCAATATTATTCCTTCATCAAATTTTTCACTAGTTGATGAAGATGACTTGGTGTCTCCCATCCAAGGTACCTCTTCACCACCCCCGGAGCTCTCACAGCTCCTTTTCCACACTCCACGTGAGAGTGCACCACAACCAGGTGCATTTGATGGAGCAACCCATTTTACCGATTTTCTTTTATCCGACACTACACCTTGGACACGTACGTCTCCCGTACATGAAAAGGTTGTGAAGGAACCCATTACTGAGGAATCCCCTCATAGACACTCTTTTCCACTTGTCTCCCCCACATCTCCTAAATCCCCCCCAAGAAAACCTACAGGTTTGGTGGATTATTCTTCCAGTGATGATGATGCTGATCAACCACCAAAGCCTCAGCCCTCTGCTCCCATGTCTTCCAAACAGGGAGATGATCTTCTCCAAGCTTTCACCAATTTTACCCATGATACTATACGCCGGGTTAAAATTCTAGAAGATCAAGCTGCTAAAGAAATGGAAAGAATGGCTTCACTTTCCTCTTCTCTTAGGTCTAGCATTGAGGAGTTGTCGGTGAGTCACCCAACTCTAATGACATGTTTAGATCTCCTACACTTGGGTATCCTTGATCTTCAGCAAGGGTTTTCTTCAAGTCAAGCAGCTGTGCTCTCTTCCATCCAAGAACTTTGAAGTTCATCTACCCAACAAGCCACCGATATTTCTTCTCTTATTGCCAATCAGAAGGCAATTATGGAATCTCTTCTCAGTCTTCACACCAAAGTTGATAAAGTTCCAACCTCTTCTCCAACGGTTGAACTTGATATTGGTGACTCTTTCTTCCAGGATAAGGATAGATTTGTCCTTCAAAGAGTTGAGAAGAAGCTAGGTGGTCTCTGCTTTGATATGGAAAGAATGAAGGAGTTTCTCTCTTCAGTGGGTTTCAAGGGTTCAACCACTGAGGGGGAGAAAAATGAGAAGGCCACTGCTACCACCTCAGCCGCCGAAGCCGCCGATACCACCACCATCCCAGCCACCGATGTGGCAGCCACCGATGTGGTGGTATCGCTAGCCACCGATGTGGCTCTCCCAGCCACCGATGGTGGTGCTGTGATCACGGTCACCGAGGTGAATCCGCCCCTTGTCACCAAGGTGACTCCTCACATGGTCACCGAGTCTACTGGAGCAGCTGTTGAGGGCGAGAGTGTCAGTGCTCAACCCCTTGAAACTGAAGAAGAAAAGAAAAGAAAAGAGAAGGGCAAAGGAAAGAAACCCCTTTCCTATGAAGATCAACAGGAAGAGAAGAAAAGAAGGAAAAGGATGAGAGATCCTCAAGCAGATACTCTTAGACTTCAGTCTGCCCCTACACTGACCGACCCTCTTGGGTAATTCTAACTGAAGCTGAAAAAGAAGAAGCAATCATGGCTCAGCTTGAATTTGATCAGACTAATGTACTCAAGCTAGCTCATGATGAAGCTGTTCATGCCAAAGTCACCGATGCAATTCAAGCTCAGAAAGATGAGCTTGAAAATATAAAGAAGAAATCTGAAGCTGCAAAAATGGTTGATGAGGCAAAGAAAACCAAGGAGATAGAATGGTTTAAAAGGAGATTGAAGAACAGAAAGGATGATTCTAAAATCATCGGTGCTACCATTAGTCCTCCAACCAAAAACTCTCCCAAGTTACTTATCACACTTAAAAGAGCTGACACACTCTTAAAGGTTTATGAGGCTGAATGGTTGGAAGTTCTTGAGATAACCGAATGGATGGAGGTTGGGAACTGTGTTGCCAAAAGCAGGAGCAAGTACAAGAAGCTTGTACTTAATATGCTCAGAAAATTCTTCATCAAAATGATAAAAATTCAGAAGGAGCATAACATTTTGGTGACAAGAATTGAAGCTCAACAGATGTACCTTATCCAACAAGGTCTCACTGGAGAGATGATCAGTCCTCTAAAGAACAAAAACAAGGGACACTTTGTTATGCTTCATGAAAGAGGCATCAAGATTGATGCTTCGGGTATTGATCTTTCCATCCCCACTCCTATTACTTATCCTGAGCAAACTATGGTCACCGAGCCTAAACTTGGAGTGTTCTTTGAGGACGTCTATGGTAACATAGGTTTCTTCTGAGCTTCTGACATTCCAAGGGCCCACAACTCCTTCTTGTCTGCTATTCTAGGAGTACCTCCTATTGAAGACCATGGTATGACTAGAATGATCTTGGATGAACTTAAACGAAGAGAACCCTCAGATCCATGATCTTGCAGACGTATAGTACAGTATGAACTTTATTAATCATGTACTCTGATCAATGCTATGTGTTGATTAATAAAAGTTCATACTTTTCTTCCATCTCATCTCTTGTTTATATTTTTACAAGCTTTGCACATATTTAAACTTATACTTATTCTTTCATTCATTTTATACTCTTATACTGTACATACTCAGTCAAAAGAAAATCAAAATAAAAATAAAAATAAAATAAAAAAAATAAAATCTAAGTCAAAAGAACTCAAAAGAAAAATAGAAAGGGTCAAAAGAATTTCTTTCTAACCTACAGGTTTCATCATCAAATAGGGGGAGATTGTTGGGTCACCGATGATTTGGTGATGAACCTTCTCTAATATTTGTTTGATCTTTTACAGGGTCTTTTGAAGGTCTGAAATATACTTCAAGTATTGAAAAGTCAAAGACTATTCAATCTAAGGGTTGTACATCAAAATGTGAAATTTTTGATGTGACAACTAACTTTAATATTCAGACCATTGCCAAAGTCAAGATTGTTGGGTCACCATGGGTCACCGATGGTACACGTAAAAGTTATCAAAGTACTATGACATCAATACAAGATGAGGACATCAAGTTTGAAGTCATGGTCACCGACATTACAATCTTGTTCACCGAAATTGCAGGTATATTTTCTAAGGCTGTGATATCAAGTCACAAGGATGTACACTTTCAACACTTAGTGAAAGATGAAGTTTATCAAGCAAAAGCAAAGTGTACACTTATCATTTCCATCCTTACAAAGTATCCACCGATATGATACATGGCTTCATGTATCACTTAGCAATTTCAAGAGATAAAGTTCTTACTCACAACAATTGCAAGATACGTGAGCTGCAAGAACTTGGGCACCAAGCCTTAAATTTAGACATTCTCTTTTATTCTTATAAAAGGGATGTTTGTCTTCTAGCTAAAGGTTTGATGGGACTTCTCAGAGCATGAAGAAAAGTAGATAAAGTTATCTGACATTACTTGCTACAAAGAATGGTTCATCCATTAATCTAGTACAAAGGGAGTGGCCTCTTCCTTTGTCCATCAGATAAACTTCCAGCTAATCAATCCTTGACAGCTGTCCACTTGCATCCCTTGCATGGGCACTATAAAAGGAGATGAAGTCCTTCCCAGAAATCTCACGTCTTCAACAAATCTTCTCTGAAAGTATTTGTTTGATTTCGCCAAAGCTGTGTGCGTTAACAGTCTTATTTTAACTTCCTATGTGTATAAGTTAATTACTGTTATTTAAGTTTGTTAGAATAGGTTGTCTATTCTTTTCCGCAACAAACTTCTGTGTGTAAATTTTTAATATTTATATTAAAAAATTTAAAAAGAGCAAAAATTGTGTGTTTGTATTCATCCCCCCCCCCCTTTTACAAACTCTTACTAGCTTAGCCATCTCCCTTCCGGGACTAACAAATACAATTTCCCATATTTTTATATGTGATGCATTACTGAGTTAAGGTCATTGTGACCAAATGTCAGGCATTTTAGACATATAAAAAGGGTTCAAATAATTTATAACAAATAGTGTGTCACAGCAAGCATGGCAGATTACACACTGTTAGTAAAATAATCCTTTGAGGAGTTCTACTTAATATTTTTAATAAATTCCAGTTGGATTATAAGCATAACATAAAGGAAACTTTTGAAATAAGAATCACTCATTTTGGATGATTTATGAAGGAGATATGGCACCACAAAGTTGCATGCACACTTCTGTCATTAGTTGACATATTGCACACTTAACTTTAATAAATTGGTTAATGCCTCAAAACTTCATATTTTTGAATGAAACTGGATTCATATGAACCCTAACTCATAAAAGAAAACTCTAGAAGAAGAATTATGTATTATGGACAAATATTCAAAGAGATATTAACATGAAAATTAGGGTTTACCTACTGGTGGTTTCACAGTTTGCACATCTAAAATGTTTTAGTTGTTTGGAGGGTTTGGACAGAGTGCACACTCATTTTGTATTGACTAATTGAAACTTCAAATCACCATATTTTTTAATGAAACTAGTGGCATTTGAAAGATAACTCATTAAATTGAATTCCAGAAGAAAAATCAAATGATTTGGATGAATATTCAAAGAGTTATGGTCGTTGAAAGTAGGGTTTACATATTGGTGAACTTCCAGATGCACCTTCATCCTGCTATGAGCATTTGGGGGGCCAAACTCATTGTTTTTTAGTGAAACCACTTGTATTATAACCCCAACTCACTAAATAAACTTTTATAAGAAGATTTATTATATATGAACATATTATTTGCAAGAAATGGACGATTTATGCACATGCATTAAATCTGTCTGCACCAAAAATCACCATTGTTGTTCTAAATCACATAAAATCATGTTTTTCACCTATTTTGTTGACTTTTATTGTGTGGATCATAGATTACCACCATTTTTTAAACATTTTTACATGTTTTGGTGTATAATCTCTCCACAAACTCAGAAATTTCTGACATTAGAAGAAAGTAGCTAAAACAATGTAAGAAAAGTCGGTTTTTCACCCAAAATATGCGAGAAAAAGATGAAGATGATGTAAATACTTACTTGAATGATGAAGAGTGCACCAAAAACTTCAATAATCTTGCTAATTGATGGATAATCTTGTAGAATTTGGCTGGAGTTTTTGGAAAGAAAAGAGAGGGAAAAGGGTGAAGGGATTATGTTCCTTAGTTTCTAGAGAGAGAGAGAAAAGTTTGTGGGAATTTGAAAGTTGAAAATGAGTGTTTTAGAAAAAAAATTGTTTATATATGGTGGGAGAGGGGGGGGGGTGGGGGGTGGGGGCCGGCCATGGGGGGCCACTCCCTTCAAATTATATATTTAAAAAAAACAAATGTATTGCCCAAAAGTGGTAAAAATGTCATCTTTTCTCAATTTTGGCCTTTTTCTCAAAATTGTTAGCCCATTTTGGTTAATTTCTAATAAAAATAATAGTTTTATAATTAAAATACTAAAACTATATATTTTATATAAATTGGGTATAAATTAGAGCATTTGGCACTTATAGGATGTTTTAGACAGTTACTAGTCGAAACCGGACTTTCTAAGCAACTACCGGAAACCCTAGAAAATTTTCCGCCCTTCTAAACCAACTAACTCCTATTCTTAAAATTAATTTGTATTAACACTAACAAACTCAATAGGAACTAACCCGGAAGCTCGAAGTTTGACAGTTGTCATAGTCTCCCCCTGTTAAAGAAATTTCGTTTCGAAATTTAAGAGCTATCTTTCTCCGGAGTTTTCACGAATAGGCTGGGATACTTATGCTTCAGCAAATCTTCGCGTTCCCATGTATACTCTGGACCATGTTTCGCATTCCAACGGACTTTAATAATAGGGATTTTACTGCGCCTCCACCGTTTAACTTCTCGGTCCAACATCTCAATTGGTTCTTCAACGAAGTTTAACCGATCGTTAATTTGAACGTCGTAGGTAACACCAACGTTTCATCTGCTATGCATTTCTTTAGATTTGACACATGAAATGTGTCGTGGATGGCGCTTAGATTTTGTGGTAACTTTAATTTGGTCCAACTCTTTCGAGTATTTCGAATGGACCAATATATCTGGGACCCAGCTTGCCTCTTTTCCTGAGGCGTACCAGTCCCTTCCATGGCGACACTTTTAAAAGCACTTTATCTCCCACTTGAAACTCCAACGGCTTTCTCCGATTATCCGCATAACTCTTCTGACGATCTCTACCTGTCTTGAGTCTTTCTTTGATGGTTGAGATCTTGTCAGTGGTTTCCTGAATAATATCGGGCGTTGTCAACTGTCTATCTCCGATTTCTACCCAGCTAAGCGGCGATCTAGATTTACATCCATATAGAGCTTCATACGGCGCACACTGTATGCTGGTGTGATAGTTGTTGTTGTAGGAGAATTCAACAAGTGGCAAGTGGGTGTCCCAACTCCCACCGAAATCTATTGCACATGCCCGTAACATATCCTCTAGCGTTTGGATAGTTCTTTCTGATTGTCCATCCGTCTGAGGATGATACGCAGTGCTATAATCCAAACGTGTACCCAGTGTCTTTTGAAGAGATTGCCAAAATCGTGACGTAAATCGTATATCCCTATCCGAAATAATGGAAGTAGGCACCCCATGACGTGTAACTATCTCGTTGATGTAGATTTGGGCACGCCTTTCCATACTAAAATCTTCGCGAATAGGAATGAAATGAGCCGATTTGGTGAGTCGGTCCACTATAACCCATATAGTATCGTGCCCCTTTCCGGTTCTGGGCAGCTTGGTTACGAAATCCATGGCTATTTCCTCCCATTTCCATTGTGGTATTTTAGACTGTTGAAGTAAACCAGATGGTTTATGATGTTCGGCCTTTACCTTAGCACAAGTCAGGCACTTGCTTACGAACACGACAATATCTTTCTTCATTCCGGGCCACCAATAATATTCCTTCAAATCCTTATACATTTTATCTGCTCCTAGGTGAATTGAATATTTGGATCGATGGGCTTTGTCCAAAATGGTTGATCGTAGTTTACTAATCTTCGGTACCCATAGTCTATTCTTAAAGTAATGCACCCCATCTGCTTGCATTTCAAATTCTTTCTCTATGTTCTGCAAGGTTTCATTCTTCAGGTTCTCTTCCTTCAAAGTTTCTCCTTGTACTTCCAGAATTTGAGTTTTTAAACTCGTCTGGACCATCATTCCCGTAGCACGTGCTCTTGTCGGTTTTACTCTTTCCCTTCGGCTTAATGTGTCGGCTACTACGTTAGCCTTGCCTGAATGGTACTTTATTTCATAGTCGTAATCACTAAGTAGCTCAACCCATCTCCTTTGCCTCATATTGAGCATTTTCTAGTCAACAATATGTTGAAGGCTCTTATGATCCATAAAAATAGTGCATCTAGTACCGTAGAGATGATGTCTCCAGATATTGAGTGCGAACACCACCGCTCCTAGCTCCAAATCATGGGTAGTGTAATCTTCTCGTGAATCTTCAGTTGTCTTGATGCGTATGCAATAATTTTATCCTTTTGCATTAACACGCATCCCATTCCTTGATGTGAAGCATCACAGTAGACTACGAAGTTATCCACTCCTTCTGGTAGAGCCAGAATCGGTGCGTTGCATAACTTGCGTTTGAGTGTCTGGAAGGCTTCTTCTTGTTTCTCTCCCTACATAAACTTTTTATCTTTTTGGGTTAGAGTTGTTAGTGGCTGCGCGATCTTAGAGAAATTCTCGATGAATCGCCGATAATAACCTGTCAATCCCAGCGGATCTCGGTTGGTGTCTTTGGAACTTCCCATTTCTTAATGGCTTCAATCTTAGCTAGATCAACTAGGATTCCTTTTTCATTCACTACGAGGCAAAGAAAGTGCACTTCACGAATCCAAAATTCGCATTTAGAGAATTTGGCGTACAACTTTTCATTTCTGAGCAATTCCAATATCATCTTTAAATGTTGTTCGTGCTCCTTCTTATCTCGCAAATAAATAAGTATGTCATCTATAAACACGATCACAAATTTGTCTAGATGCGGTCGACATACTTTATTCATCAAATCCATGAAAACTGCTGGTGCGTTTGTTAGACCAAATGGCATAACTAGGAACTCGTAATGACCGTATCGAGTCCTAAAGGCCGTCTTGGGGATATCCTCTTGTCTCACTCTCATTTGATGATATCCAGACCTAAGATCGATATTCGAGAAGTACGTTGCACCTTGAAGTTGGTCAAACAAATCATCAATAAGGGGAAGGGGGTATCGGTTCTTAATATTCAACTTGTTGAGTTCCTTGTAATCGATACACATTCGAAAAGATCCATCTTTCTTCTTAACAAATAAAATTGGGGCTCCCCAAGGTGAAGAGCCAGGTCTGATGAATCCTTTGTCGAGTAATTCCTGAAGTTGTTCCGACAGCTCTTGCATCTCTAATGGTGCTAACCGATATGGGGCTTTCGCCACTGGCGCGGCTCCAGGAATTAATTCTATGTGGAACTCCACTTATCTTGGTGGGGGTATTCCAGGCAATTCGTCCGGGAATACTTCAGGCAAATTCCGAACTATAGGAATATCTTGAATGCGTTTTTCTTCAGCCTTCTTATCCATGATTGTTGATCCCATTATAACAAGCACAATGACAATAAACAGTTAATAGTAAAGTAATATGACACGAACAATGATTTAAAGAACTTACGTAGTCATATATCTCTTGAAAGTATATATGTCGATTACAATCAGATTCACGGTTTCAGCTCTCTCTCTTAGTTAAAATGAATCGACTAACTATGAAAGTAAAACCCTAACCTTGTATTTATATTGCTAGGTCTAGTCTAATTAAGGAAACAAGAGTTTAAGAAATTATAAACTTCCTTTTACAATAAAGCATATCCTTTCCTTATTTTGTCACAATTAAAATAATAATAGACCTAACAATCTCCCCCTTTGTGGCAAAATGAATCTTCATCTTCTAAGCTCGAACATGCCTTCAAATCTTCGTAGGGTTTGTCGATAGATAATTCTGTCATCGATTATCTTGATCGCTTCTAAGAGAGAGTTTCTTTTGTTATTGCTCATCCGTGTTGCGCTCTTTCTATCTGTAGCAAGTTCTGACGCAAGCCTGTTTCAGATTCCCCATAATGTACCGTCAGAATATGCAGCCACTTCATGAAATCTGAGAAACCGCTTTTCTCTAGAAGCATGCATCCAAACTACACCATGTACAGGACGAGTGATGACAGTGGCGACCAAAGTACTGTCAGGTACAGGCAATGATTGATCAGGCTTAGTAATGTGTATCTTCTTTTGCTCGCTTTCGGTTCCTCGTTGAAGATCAGGAAGATAACTGTACCGAAGCTCTTTCTGAACATGTCTTACCACTGCCCTTAATGCCTTTTGCTCGTGTACGTTTCGGTTGCGCTTGTCTCTCAGATCGTTGTAGATGATCTCCAAGTCCATAATATCGAGATTTGCAAAATCGGCTTCAGAGAAGGAATATGTTTTAGCATCTTCTCTTTGAACAGTGAAAACCGGGTACTCGACTTGGAAGATCCTTGCAGTGTCTATCTTCAAAATCCCGACAACCCTGTGCCTTGAGACCACTTCAGCTTGAGGTAAAGCTCTCATCCTCCGGATATGGAGATACTCTCTAACTTGAGTAGGGTCCATTTCCATCACTAGATGAATGTGTGCCAGATCATCAGGTTTTGCTTCCTTGCGGAAGATCTTCTCCATGGTTTCCTCAAGATATGGCACACGGATCTGCTGATTCACCCATTTGGATTTATTGTCCGTTAACATTCTTTGCCACCGAATTTGATGAGGTAGGAGTCTTGGTTCGTTTTGTTCCCTTAAGGCATAGTTTATTGCTGTGTGCCTCAAGTTCACATAGTCTTGCTCTTGAAGTACTGGTTCATACGGATCTCGGAACCAGTTTCGAAGTGAGTTTCGCAGACGTTGAACATCAACTCGTTCTTTATTTTGTTCGGGTTCGGCTGGTTCAACAGGTTCGGCTGGTTCGGCTGTACTCTCGAATTTGAAATCTGCAGGCTTTTCAACCGTTGGTGTATTGTCCTCTTGAGTCGTTGTAGTGCGTTGCCGTTGTTGGGTAGATTGAGCAGGTGGTCTTGAAGCTAAGGCAGCAGATGCTCTTGATCATGATCTTGCCGTTTGGCGTGTCTCCCCCTTAGGACGAGTAGGAGCGGAGCCCGGGTCCTCCTGGTGTGGTCTGGATGTAGAAGTACGAACTGTCGGACGACAAGACTCTTGGATTTCGGTGCGAAAAGCAGTAATAGCACCCAGGATGTCATCAGTTTGGCGTTGTTGGGCATTTTTCAAGTCGGCGAGCTCTTGATCAATGTGTGCGCAGAATACATCGAACTCGTGACGAGTTACAGTGGGGATTTGAAGATTGCGGCGAAGAAGACCTTCAAGCGAATCCTCCGGTTGGGCGGTTGCATTGGATTTGGCGAGCAAATTAGCATACAACATCGACATGAGTTCATCGGTGTTATACTCATATCGATGCGGGGAATGAGGTCGATCTTCGGGGGATGATGGTGGCGGTGGAGAGTGGCTGGTGCTTGGACGGCTGGAGCTTGCATGAGAAGGTTCGGCTTGTATAGGAGTCGGTTCTTTACGACGCGCAACTTCACGAATTTGGCGCATGAAGGCTTCTCTTTCGACTGTCATTAGGACCAGATGTTCAGCAAGGGTGTCTCTTGCCCTTTGTAAGTGAGCAACAATGAGTGCTTCGCCTTCCGGGGGAATAGAGAATGACGGAGATGTGGTAGCTGTATGGGTAACTCCGGGATCACTTAGATTGCCCATTGACATAACAGTTGATTCAACTGTATGACCTACGTTCAGCATTGGCAAAGATGTAGGGCTGGTAGGATTTCCTCCCAATCCTCGTGGAATGTCCGGAATGGACATCACTATGGGAGTTCCGACTGGGCCACGGAGGCTCGTAGTGTGTATAGACTCGTGTCCCCTAGCTGGTCGGGGGATATTGGACTCTCACTCTCTAATGTTTTTGTCTCCCCTTCGCTCATGCTCACTAATTCTTTTTCAACTTGTACTCCCTCCGTTCTCCTTATCTCTCCAAATGAGGTTTCATGGAATATGTCCGACATAGATGGGGAGGATGGATTGGCTTCAAAGTCAAAGTTGAATTGTGGTTCCTCATCAGACGGTATGGTAGGTGCGGAGGTGGGTGAACGGATGATTGGTTTTGGTATTGGTTCGGTTGAAGACTCTTCATTTCCAGAACTGGAATCTGTGATAGAGGGTTGTGGGCCGATGCGGCTGACGGCTTGCACCTCTATTTCTTCAGTACGTTGGCGACGACGGAGCGGTTGGTTGTCAGATTCATCTTCATCCGATGATGAAGAGCGGGGGCGGATACGTTGTCGGCTGACCAGTGTTTTGAATCGGGGGGTTGGGATAATGAGTCGAGTGCGGGGGTAGTTGGAAGTAGTTGGGTTCGGGGGGGGGGGGGGCTGATCAGATGCACCTCCCTCGTCATGTCCCCTCGCAGTACGCTCATCACCCTGGTCGGGATCCCCCTGATCCTGACCCTGCTCTCCTATTCTAGGACCCTCACCTCCCTCAATATTTTCCTCTTGGATCGGCTCTTGGGTAGGCGCAACCGGAGGTGGTTGGGCCATTAAGCCATGTCGCTCCCTATAGGCTATCACACTAGGTGCATTCTGATCAGCATAAGCAAGGAGCGCTTCAGGGATAGGCATGGTATAGTTGAAGACCCGATCATTTAGGCGTAGAAATTTAAGAGCACTGGTCGGGCGTAAGGGTGATCCGGCTCTTCTAGAAATGGCAGGTCGGGAGGTCATCATTGCATGGATGAACAGTTGAAGAAACCGCTGAAACGGAACGAAGGAACGATTGCAGAAGTTGGATTTGTCTTCCACTAGTTCCACAAAGTCCGTCCAGATGAGCATCGCGTAGTCATAGTGGCGGTTGAACGCAATGCCGTGAAAGATCCGAAGAACCGCAATGCTGGCCTTGTCCATGCCAGTATGTTTGCTAGCCAGACATCGATTTACGATGGTGAATAGCGTGAACCAAATCTGAGGCAGGTACATCCTTTTGAACTGGCCAGGGCTTGTGAATGGTTCAGGGGATTCGTACCCGAGGGCTAGGATGTCAGTAACCAGTTGTTGGTCGGTTGCAAAGGCTTTGTATGGGTGTTAGGCTGTGGCGAGTGATAGGCGGAGAATGCGGCGAATCCTAGGTGGAGTGAGGCGGGTGACAAAGTCATCGATTTGAGCAGTGAAATGATGGTCACCTTCGTCCGGATGGTATGTTAGTGTATACCAGAATTGCTGGAGGTAGAACAAGGGTACTCGATGGTCTAGTGCAAAGGCAAAGCGAAGCGGATGTCTTTGAATAATGTCAAGGATGATTTGGTGTTCGAGAGTGATACCAAAGTCTAGACGGTGGTTGTTCGATTTGATTTGTCAAAGGTGAGCTTGTAGCGTCAAGAGGTCATCCCAGTTAGCTGCGTTGATGCTTGGTTCGGTCGAGCGTTCGGATGGCATCGGGTTTTCATCATCGGACATGTTCGGGTCATTCATGGCAGCCATTGGTTTCTGAAATAAGACAGTTAGGTAAACCAAGTATAAAGTTAGTGTTTTTGAGTTTAAAAAAAAATGCTAAGTCTTTTTATCGAGTCCCATTGGGTTGATAACAATTGTTATCGAGTGCAATGGGATCGATAAAAAGGTGTTGTCGATTGAAGCAGGATCGACAAAAAGACTTGGAAAAATTTAGATCAAACCTGTGGAGGGGTTGTCGAGTCAATGAGAATCGAGAAGAACAGGTTATCGAGTGCCTAAGGGTCGATAAAAGTACTTGAAAAACTTTTCAGAAAGGTATCGATCTATGTAGAGCATGTTGTCGAGTCTATGATGTTCGATGAAAATACTTGGACAATGTAAGGGTAGGATATCGATCCAAGTAACTCGATGAGAGCACTTGGTATTTTTCATCGACCGTTTGATAGTCGATAACAAAAGTTATCGAGTTCCAAGGGATCGAGAAAAATACTTGGTGGTTTTCATCGATTCTATTATAGTCGATAAGAAATGTTATCGAAGCATAAAGGCTCGATAAAAACACTTAGTGATTTTCATCGAGTTTATGATGTTCGATAAGAAAAGTTATCGAGTCATAAAGGCTCGATAAAAAACACTTAGTGATTTTCATCGAGTTTATGATGTTCGATAATAAAAGTTATCGAGTCATAAAGGCTCGATAAAAACACTTGGACTAAATGATGGTGTTCTTATTCATCTAACATGGGTCGATAAAAATTCAAAGGGCCAAAGAAGGACTCGATGAAAACGCATAAACCAGTCTAAGAACTTCTAAGTGCTCAGATTCCAAAAAAGGGGCCTAAAACTAAGGCAAAATCCTATTGCTAGGTGCGATTAGTGATAGGGAATACTTTTAGTAAAGACTAAAAACCATTATCTACCCACGATTTTGACTGATGAACAGTCAAAATCGGAAAACCATTTTAAACCCCAAAAACCGAACAGTCAATCATGAAAAAACGGATCATGCAACAGATTTAAGGACTAAGTGCTAGAATTAAAGATGATAAGGGGAGAATTACGAACCTGGTGGTGCTTTCGGATCTGAAAAACTAGAAGTTTTGAGAATTTAATCTTGGATAGCCAAGAACTTTAAGGGTTACTCAGAGAGAAAGATGGAAATTCAAACTTGTGAGGAAAGGTTCTTTTGAGAGTGGGGCCCGATTACTTTAAATAGTGGTAATTGGGTGATGACACGTGGCAGTGTGTGATTGGGCCGATGAAAAACTTCCCGTTTTCAAGATGTCGATTGGGGAGGTTATCGAGCCAGAGGGGGTCGATAATCCCATTGTTGTCGGGCCCTTAAGGGCCGAGAACCTGACTATTTTTTTTTTTTTTGGAACTTAAAGACAGAAAACAAATAAAAAGGCTCCCCCTTAATGTGTGCATACAGTGGTGTGCTCCCCCTAGGAATGTGAATGAATAGGAAAACATACCTTGTTGCTCCCCCTTGAATGATGAACCATGGTGATATACACAGCGAGCTAGAAATAAAAAGGAAAGAATACATTGAAAATACGGAACAGTTAGATAAAAGTCAAAATCTAAAAAAATGAGAACCCAAGTGTTATGCAGATTGACTCAACGAGTAAATGTGCAAAAGCCCTTGGACAGACGTTTTTAAGGATTTGAGGCACACTGATTTGGGATAATCAGGTTTTAAGATTGAGCATTCCCAACTTGGATACTAGGAACTGGAATCGTTTCTCATCTAGTGCCTTGGTAAACAAGTCGGCAAGCTGAAGTTCCGTATTAACAAAGTATAGTTCAATTGTACCTCTTTCGACGTGATCCTTGATGAAGTGATATCGAACGTCGATGTGCTTTGTCTTCGTGTGTTGAACCGGGTTGCTTGAAATGGCTATGGCGCTTTTGGAGTCACAATAGATGGGAATTTTGTTGAACCAGAAGCCATAGTCTTTGAGTTGAGTGCGCATGCATAGTACTTGCGAGCAGCAGCTTGCGGCAGCGATATATTCGGCTTCCGCGGTAGATGTGGAGACGCACGCTTGCTTCTTGGATGACCAGCTGACCAATTTGTCTCCAAGGAATTGAATATGGCCCGAAGTGCTTTTATGATCGAGCATGCATCCGGCGTGATCCGAATCTGAAAAGGCAGTTAGCTCGAAACCCGTATCCTTGGGATACCATAGGCCAAGATTAGGTGTACCTTTTAAATACCGGAATATCCGTTTGATCGCACTAAGATGAGATTCCTTTGGAGATGCTTGATATCTCGCGGAAAGACAAGTGGCAAACATTATGTCCGGACGACTAGCCGTAAGATACATGAGAGAACCAACCATGCCCCGGTAATTTTTAGAATCCACATCTTTTCCCGAAGGATCAGCGTGTAGTTTTGAACCCAGGGACATGGGTGTACCAATCGCTGAACATGACGTCATGTTGTATTTACACAACATATCTGAGATGTATTTTGATTGGTTGATGAATATTCCAGTAGAAAATTGTTTAATTTGAAGACCAAAAAAAAAATTCATCATTCCCATCATGCTCATGTTAAATTTGGCAATCATGAGTTCAGAGAACTCTTTGCATTGCCTTGGGTTAGTCGAGCCGAAGATGATGTCGTCCACATAGACTTGAATGAGCATAATGTCACCTTTGTCCTTTTTAATGAAAAGAGGTGGAAAGATCTTACCTTTGGAGTATCCTTTTTTCATTAAATAGGTAGACAAACTATCGCACCATGCGCGGGGGGCTTGCTTCAATCCATACAGAGCCTTGTCCAGAATGTAGAGATGATTTGGTTTGGAGGAGTCGACAAACCCTTCGGGCTGAGAAACATAGACTTCTTCACGCAAAACACCGTTTAGGAAGGCCGTCTTGACGTCCATTTGGAAAACCACAAAGTTCTTGTGTGCCGCGTAAGCCAAGAACATTCGGATTGCTTCAATACGGGCGACGGGTGCAAATGTTTCGTCGTAGTCAATGCCTTCTTGTTGACGGTATCCTTTGGCGACAAGTCTAGCTTTGTTGCGAATAACGACTCCATCTTCATCTTGCTTGTTTTTGAATATCCATTTCGTGCCTATTAGTGTTTTGTTTCGCGGACGGGGAACAAGGCGCCATACTTTCAGACTTTCAAATTGATTGAGTTCCTCTTGCATGGCCACAATCCAGTCAGGATCATTCATTGCCTCATGAATGGATATGGGTTCAATCTTACTTATGAATGAAGAGAACATGCAATCATTGGCCGAGGCGGAACGCATTGTAATTGGTCGGTTTGGATCTCCGATAATTTGTTCAACATGATCAGAGCGGGTCCATTTTATTGTATGAGGAAGTGGTTGAAATGCATTTGGATCCGGGGTGTCATCTTGATAAGAACCTAATGGAAGATCTTGAATAGATTCCAAATATGGGGCCACGGTTGATGATCTTGTGGCACTTGTGACATCCGTCGTTGTTGAAGTGGATGGAGGGGGAGAGGATGTCGGTTCCGCAGGATTTGGTTGAACAGGCGGTTGAGGTTCAGGTGGAACAAGAGGAGAATCCGATGAACTAGTTTGATCGGGAGGAGCAGTCGTAGAGGTTCTTGGAGATGCAGCAGTTGAGACGGTTTCCGTTGTAATTAGTGGTCCGGAAAGATCCAAGGTCTCGGCAATCTCCAAGGTAGGCGAGGGAATCTGGTGAGAAGTATCAATGGTCGGTCCAAAGTAATCCGAGTAGAAGTGCTCGAATAGCTCATCCAGATTTGACTTGGCAGTTTTGGACGTTGAAGGTTCAGCGGGGTTGGGAGCAGGTTCCGAACGAATGTGATCGGAAGCTAGTATACCGGTAGGTGCGGGTCCAGAACTGTCGTGTTCAGGAGCCATTTCAGCGTTTGGATCGAACTGTACATTAACGCTTTCAGTGACGCAACGTGCGTGTTTTATGTAGACCCGATAAGATGATGCATTTGGTGAGTATCCGAGAAAGTAGGCTTCATCGGATTTTGGCTTGAGTTTCCCACGATCTTCTTTTTCATTGAGTACGAAGCAACGAGTGCCAAACGTTCGAAGATGCTAGATTGAAGGAACGCGATCGTAGACCAAGTGATAAGGTGTCTTGTTGAAGCGTTTGTTGATGATGGAGCGGTTTTGAGTATAGCAAACTGTGTTGATAGCTTCGGCCCAAAGGTGGAGAGGAAGCTTTGAAAAAGTAAGCATAGTGCGAGCGGCTTCAACAAGAGTTCGATTTCGGCGTTCGACCACACTGTTTTGTTGTGGAGTACGATCTGCAGAGAACGTGTGGGGTATACTAACCGATTCGAGGTAACCGTCAAGGGTACGGTTTTTGAATTCAGTTCCATTATCGGTGCGGGTGGTTTGTGCAGTAAGTTCTAGTTGGACTTGAATGGCTTTGAGAAATGTGATGATGGTGTCGGGAGTTTCATCCTTTGATCGAAGGAACTTTACCCATGTGAAGCGAGAGAAATCGTCCACCATCACCAGAACATACTCTTTACCATGTATGCTTTGAGTCCGCATCGGGCCGCACAAGTCCATATGAATGAGTTGAAGAGACCTTCTTCATCTTTCCCATCTCGCACGCGTCACAGAGATGTGGTTTGTCGAATTTAACATATGGGAGTCCGGTGACTAATCCGTGGATGGAGAGGCGATTGATGTTCTTGAAATTCAAGTGAGATAAGCGACGATGCCATAACCAGGTCTTTGCACTAGAAACGTTTGATAGAAGACAAACACTTGAGGGGGCGTTTACTTGGGAAAGATCGATCGTGTAGAGGTTGGACTTGCGTGTGCCGGTCAGAAGCTCCTTTCCATCAAACGTGCGAACACAGCATCTATCGGGTCTGAAATTTACTTCGAGTTGCTTATCACAAAATTTTCCAATGCTCAACAGGTTGTAGCTTAGCCCTTGTACATAAGAGACGTTGGAAATGGTGATGTTGTTTTGAATGATATCACCATATCCTTTTATCGGTGCCAAGTGATTGTTGCCAAATTTGACGAATCCGCCCTTCTTTTCAGTGTAGTTGGCAAGCAGCTCCTTTTGGCCGGTCATGTGTTTGGAGCATCCGGAATCTAAGTACCACACATGACCGATCTACACAAAATCAGGCAGATTTAGGTACCCATTTGTAAATGGGTCCATCATGGTTAGTTGACTTTGCACCCTTGGGTACCCACTTGTGGTGAGACTTATGGGCGTTAGTCATTTGATTTATCGGACCCGATTTAGAAATGGATGATGAATGA
Organism: Silybum marianum; assembly: GCA_036898165.1. Lineage (NCBI taxonomy): Eukaryota > Viridiplantae > Streptophyta > Magnoliopsida > Asterales > Asteraceae > Silybum > Silybum marianum. The sequence continues at coordinate 25,238,886 of CM072528.1, read as the reverse complement.
TAAAATTTGTGATTAAATGAATTATGCATGTCCGGAAAATAACCATAACCATAATCAATAGGAGTTTTACGAACAAAAACATCTACACCGCAATTAGAGCAACAAATTTTATTACGAGAAAATTTGATTAAATGTCTAAATGAATGAATTTGATACAGAAAAGGAAATCTAAAGTTGTTTCTTTTGACATTGGAATGTAAAAACTTGTCTTCAATGCGGGGTGTTTGCTTTGTAGTATGCGTGCCCTTTTTGACCCAAACCGACTTGGTTTCTAAAGTATGAAGTGCTGAAATAGTGAAAGGAACACGGCTAGTATGTTTTTGAAGATATGATTGGTTTTCGTTTGATTATGAGTGATTGGATTTTGACTTGTGGAACACTCCGTTGGTTTAGTAGGTAAAGAAACTGTTTCCATAGGTTGTTTGCCTTTGTCTAAGAATTCAGTATGAGTAGGAAGTACAGGATTGAAATCAAACTCATCACACATGTCATTTAAGCACTCGTCCGATTCAAGTGAAGATTGGTTAGAAAGGGCATCTAATTCAGCATTGATTTGTTCTTCGGAATAGGAACATTTTTGTTTTGGAAGATTGGAATTTGGGTCCATTTTGAACAACTCTTCACAATTATCTAAATAATTGCTAACGAAGGCTTTACAAGTTGAAACGTTTGAAATAGTATCTTTTTCACGAGTTTGTTCAATTGTAAAGTCTCGTTTTCAAGTTGTTGTATTTTAAATAAAAATGTTTCCTTTTCCTTTTCCGCCAAAGAACGTTCGGATTCCAACACTTGTTCGAGTTGAATAATTTTCTTTTCTAAAAATAGAGTGGGAATGTACGGTTTACATTCATGAATCTTGTTTTGAAGTTCTTCGGCTGAATAAGATGGGAAGTAGTTGTTTGGAAGAGATTCACTTGAAGATTCCTCTTCTACTATTTGAGGATAGCAGAAAGGTATTTAAAAATAGTTTTTGTTTAGTCTCTTCCAATCTTCTCTTTCCTCAACACTAGGGTCCGGTTTCATAAATTGAATTTGGTAATCTGGACCAAGGTTTAGATATTCGAATTTATAAATCGTCGGAGTATTATAGATAGCCTTTGCTAAGTGTTTCGGGTTTTCAAAACCTAATCCGGCTTTGGAGCTTAAATCTTTCGGTGCATTTAAGTGAATAGTGTGTTCAGTTTGACCAAGCTTGTAAAGTTTTAATTCCAACGTTTCGAGTTTTTCTAATAAATCTTGTATTTGAAAACTGACAAAGTCAAACTTAGATGAAAATTTGGCAGTCTCATTCCTAGATGTTTGAAGTTGGAGTGTGAGATCAGATATTTGTTGTTGGAAAAGATCATTTTCTTCTTTTAAAACCATTTTCTCCGTTTCGAGATTTTGTGCTATACTTTGAGTAGTGACAAGGTCGGTTTGCATAAGAAGCAAATCTTTATGGTTATTTTCAAGGCTTGCTTCTAAATTGGAGACCAAGAGTTTCTCGGTTTTCAATTTGGAGTGTAATTCCTTTAATTGACACATTAAATCATGCATTTGAGATACAAAAGAGTCATAGTCAGAAGGGCTTACCTCGGGTGTGTAGTCGGAAGCGTGAGAAGGAGTGTCATCAGAGTAAGCCATTAAGCTGAAATGTGCTTGAGTATCCCCTTCCATGTCATCTTCATCATCTTGATTAAGCCATTGTTCATCTTCAACTAGAAGGACTTTACCGGCTTCTTTTTCTTTAGACAGCATCAGTTTGTAAGTGAAGTAGTTAGAGTCCTTCACTATTGGCTTCTTGCATTCCCTTGCGTAGTGACCAAATTTGCCGCAGTTGTAGCACATACTTCTTTCACCCTTGAACTTGTCTTCAGGCTTCGGTGTAGGGCGAGGTTCTTCTCTTCTAGATTTAGGTTCAAACATGGTCTTTCGCTCATGATTATTAGATCCCGAGGCATAACTTTGTTGATTGGGATTTGAGCGACGTGAGAACTTTTGTTGAAAAGATTTTGTAAGGAAGGCCAGTTGATGTTGAAGTTTGGCAATTTCAGGATCATAATCAAACTCTTTGTCTTCTAATTCGGGAAACATCTCTTGAGGAGCGAAAGAGGACTCTTTTGCCATTAATGCGATTGGATCTGGGTTCTTCTTTGAATTTAACCCCATAAGTTCGAGAACCTCCTCTTATCTTGTTGAAGGGTTTCATAGACTTCATGAAGGTCAAGGTCAGCAAGATATTTGCTGTGTTTGATTTGATTAGCAAACCGGCGCCATTCCGGTTGAAGATTGCTAACAAATTTGACATTGTTTTCGATCTTTGTCTTACGAATTTGGTTTTTGCTTAGTTCGTTCACCGGTTGTACAAAACGGGTATATGTGTTCGTAAGACTTTCTCCATCTTTTGCCTTGAATTCTTCATATTGAGAAATGCAGTTAGTGATTTTGAGTTGTGTACCAATCTTCGTTCCAAGCATGAATTTCTCTATGACTTCCCACATTTCTTTAGCCGTCTTCTTGTGGCTATCAATGCTCATGTAGATCTCATTGGGAAGGCTCATAAGTAGATAAGAACGGGCAAGTTGGTCACCTCTCATTATCCTCTTCTCGTTTGCATCCCAAGAATTTTTGAGTTTAACTTCCCTTCGTGCTGGCATAGAAGGAGTGTTGTTTGGCATAGCAGGATACTCCTGATAAAAAGGTGGGGGAGGACCCTCTTTGATTTCACTCATGATCTCATCGGCATAGTCATGGCGTTCAATGAAATCAAGGAATCTATCCTTCCATTGAGAATATTCTCCCGGAAAGAGAATTGGAGGCTTGGTGTCTGATCCAATGGCCATTGCTTCTCGAGTGGTCATTGTACTGTTTGGTTGGACCTCGATCAATGAGTCTTTAAAAATTTCTGAGTTGTCGCTTGAAACAGTAGGTTATTATCGAGTGACAAAGGAAAAAAATATCGATTGAAGGATTTTTATCGGGTGTGAGGTGCTCGATGAAAATTGTTATCGGGTGACTAAGGATCGATAATAATTGTTATCGAGTGAACAAGACTCGATAAAAATTATTGTCGAATTGAGTGGGACTCGATATAAAAAGTTATCGAGTGAACAAGACTCGATAAAAAAATTGTCGAATTAAAATAGACTTTAAAAACAATTTTCGAGTGAACAATACTTGAGAAACAAATTCATTAAAGAAATTTATCGAACACTGACCTACTCGATCAAAAAAATTCTCGATTCAATAAGACTCGACAAAAAAATTCTTAATTCTGAGTTTTCTGTTTATTGAAAAACCAGAAAACAAAAACACAGTGTTCTTGACTAAAAAGAACTAGTCTTTTTATGGACAAGACTGTCTGGGTTTTCGAGTTTCTTATTTGTTCAATCACAGAAAATATCAAATTTACGAGAGTTTATGATTTTTACTAAGGAAACCTTTAGTAAGAAAAGCTACAGGAGTCACAAGTTCATGAGTTTTCTTATGTAAAGATATTCAAAAGTAAATAAAATAAACTAAAGTAATTTTAACTAAACAGAATTAATTATTTTATAGAGGAGTCGATAAAAATAAAAGATTTAAGCAGTTGTATCGATAAAAATTCAATCAACAGAAGAGATATTGGATAAAAAATCAATAAGTCGAGAGAAAAATTTAAATCGATAAGAACACAGATATACTTAATCGAGAATAACACACAGAAATTGATATAATGATCGAGAAAAATTCATTGAGCAGATATGAGTTTGTCGACAAAAAAAATAAGAAGTTTTATCGGGTAAAGCGTGACACAGTATGACTCGACAAAAATTCAATGAACAGTAGATCTAGCAGAAAAAAAAATTACCTTCTGTTTGGTGGTTTGCTCAGAAAATCATAAAAACTCGTGATCTCAGGCTCTGATACCACTTGTTGATCCCATTATGACAAGCACAGTGACAATAAACAGTTAATAGTAAAGTATTATGACATGAACAATGATTTAAAGAACTTACGTAGTCATATATCTCTTGAAAGTATATATGTCGATTACAATCAGATTCACGGTTTCAGCTCTCTCTCTAAGTTAATATGAATCGACTAACTATGAAAGTAAAACCCTAAACTTGTATTTATATTGCTAGGTCTAGTCTAATTAAGGAAACAAGAGTTTAAGAATTATAAACTTCCTTTTACAATAAAGCATATCCTTTCCTTATTTTGTCACAATTAAAATAATAATAGACCTAACAATGATGTGAGCTAGAAAAACAATGTAATCATGTCTCAAATACTTTCGCATCTTCATACACGTCACTAATTTAATACCCCTCCTGGGTTTCTCTCTGTGTACTTCGAGTTTTCCCCCTTCGGGTAACGGAATTCGAACGATCTTTTCGGAGCAACAAACTTCGGCTCGGTTTTTGGATAACCAATCCATGCCCACAACTATGTCAAAACTTCCTAGTTTGATCGGGATTAAATCTATACAGAAATCCCTACTACCCAAGTTTATAGTGCAGTTCATTATTACATCATTGACCCTACATTCTTGACCGTTGGCATATTCAATTACGTATGATTCTTTCAACTTTTGAGGCCTCAGATTTATCTTTAGTCTAAAATCTAATGACACAAAACTCCTATCTGCTCCAGAATCAAATAGTACAGATGCATCATGATTATTCAAGAGAAACATACCTATAACAACATCTGGATTCTGCCTTGCTTCTTCAGCTCTAATCTCGAACACCCGACTCCTTGTCGGTCCTCCTTGATTTCCTTGGTTTGTTGGTTGCGCTTGCCTGGTATATGGCCTCCAATTCCTTCTTGGACATTTATTCCTAAAGTGATCCGGGCTTCCACATTCATAACATGCCCGCTTCTCACCCATTCGACAATCCTTTGCAACATGGCCTTTCCTATTACACTTGAGACAACTAATGCATCTACCCTGATGTTGATTATTACATTTATCACATTTCTGGTACGACCCTTTTCCTTTCTCCGTTGCCGATGCCTGGATTCCATAATTTCCTGATGTTCTTTGATCCTTACCCGTCCTTTTTCCAAACTATCTTCTTGCAGGTTCATCCAATTTCCTCTTTCCTAAGGCCTTAGTGTTTGCAAAAATTCCCGTACGGTTCGCATTGTCGGTGAGCCGTTTTGACAAGTTTACTGCTTCTTGAAGTGTCTTTGGATCAGCTGAAGTAATATCCCCTCTTATTTCAGGAGACAGATCCCAAACATACCGGTCAACTCTATTTTCCTCAGGTGTCACAAAGTGTGGTACCAGTTTCGCCAATTCATTGAAACGAGCGGTGTAAGCATCAATGTCGTTTCCCTTCATTTCGTGGTTCCATAATTCTGCTTCTAGTTTTTGTATCTCACTTCTTGGACAATATTCTTCCTTCAGCATTCTTTTAAAATCTTTCCATGTAAGACTGTTTGCTGCTTCCCTTCCTCGCGTCTATACTTGAGTGTTCCACCAGGTTAATGCTCGCCCTTGCAACAGACAAGTAGCATACTCTACCTTCTTTCCCGCAGTACACTTGCTAATGTGGAGAACCGACTCCATGCTTTCTAACCAGGTTAGTAAACCGACGGCTCCTTCAGTTCCATGGAATTCTTTAGGGTTACAACCCCTGAAGGATTTATATGTACATTCCCTATCTCCCGATCCTCGGTTGTTATTTTGGTTAGTATTCAGGCCAGCTGCTACCTAACTAATAATATTTGGAAGTGCAGCCATGAGTTGTTCAGATACAAGTCGTGCGACTTCTGGGTTCTCTCTCCTTGGAGGCATTGTTCAAAAGCACAATTTTCAAATTGAGTTTTGGTCAAATTTTTATTACTATAGCCGCATAAAGTCTACATACTAAGTTATGTGTATCTTATAACATACATCTAACAACATTCAAGAAAACACGTACTGAAAACAACATGTGACAATTAGATAACATGCATAATTACCATAAATAAATCAAAGTAAACCAAACATAAGTTTTAAAGTACAAGCCAAAAGACATAAAATTGTTTAAACTTAAATATCTAGGCTACAAGCCTCAAAAGCAAATATTGTCATCCAAAAGATTCATAATAACAAAATTTCTCCAATGGATCATCACCCAAATCAATACTCCTAACATCACCATCAGTGCTCCTATTGCCCAAGCCAAGTAAGTGTACAGCCTCCTAATCGCCTTCCTAGACTCAGAGGTAACCTCCATTATCCTATCAGTAATCTCATTCTGTGAGTACAGGGCTGTAAAAATGCCGTCTATAGACTGCTTAAAATGCTCCAATCTCAGCCGATAAGTCTGTACTTCGTTGGCCATGCCCGAGACCCAGTAGTTCTCTGTTGCGGTCATTCCTGGAGGCCGAGGCACAGGTACTCCAACTGCAGGTGGAGGAGTGGTCACACTCTGCGATTTGGTTCGGGATCCAGGTGGCTCGTCAGAAGGTTCGGTGGGAACTGTTAGGGTCACTCTTCTTGGAGGGAGAACACGCTTCCAAGCGGTCCGTATAGTCCTTGGTCCACGTGACGGTCCAGCCACATCAACCGGAGGTGGCGCAGGTATGGAAGATTCAGTAGTGGAGTCCTGAGTGGCCGTGTCACTTTCTTCTGACGGGTCACTTTCTTCTTGAACAGGTTGGTTTCTCTTAGGAATGCTAGTATAGTAACCGGACTCATCAGGGAGGTGATCAGGGTGTGAGGAAGAGTGAGACATTTTTAAACTACGACAGTAAGAAAATTATAAAATGCATTTAGTAAATAATCAGTTCACAAAAAGAGAAAACACTTATGCAAACTCACACTTATGACCATGGTTTTCATTTGAGCAAGAATTTTAGATTCAATTGTTTCATGTCCATCGTTATACATATTAAATTAGACATTGGTGATCAGGCTTTTCCGAATTACAATATGCTAAGTGGACACTTATTCTAATTATACAAGTAGTAAGCTTTTAAAATTAAAGTTAGTTTAGAAAAATAGTTTTCAAAAACTTTTGGTTATAGTATTTGGTTTTATAGAAAAACCGATGTTCTCTATAACCTATGGCTCTGATACCAAGTCTGTCACACCCCGCTAAAGCGGAATCACGAGGTGTGATAGTTCAAGATTTCATAGCAATAGGGCAAAAACAACACCAATCATTCATTCAATTACATAACAGTTTAAAACTAAAAAAAATTCATCATACAAGTCCGGTGTTTTAACGAAACAACATAAACATAAAATCCAAACAAAAGATTTCATATTAAAATATAATTGATGTCATCGCGCCTACAAATGAGCGTTTCAGATAACCTTTCTTACTCCTGAAAAGCATGATAAAACAATGGTCAACTACAAAGAGTTGGTGAGTTCACAGATTTTAAATGCATAAAACTCTTTTGTACCAAAGTGTGAAATGTCGATACGGATGTTCGTATAGACTTTTATCATTTTAAACTCTTATGAGCAAAAATACAAATTTTAAATACACATGATATCAAATTATTGAGCCACTACGAAAACTCAAGCGACATTCTACACCCCACGAACTACCTCAGAGGTGGACCTAAAGTCCACATCTGTAGAGCATTCTTAACTGATAAAGTGCACCCCTACTTGCCAATTAGGTGGGTATGTCAAACCAAATAGCGCTATCCACAAATATCATCGGCTCAAACATTATAGAGTTAAATAGTAGTGTAACACGGGGACTTCACATAACTCAACATATCATCATGTAATATAAATTTGCTCATTGTATAGATTTATATGGTTTTCATTTAACAATATAAATCAAATCAATTTTATTCATAACCACATGCTTTTCACCCCCAAAACGTTTAAAACACATAAAAGAGGGGGCGTGAATACTCACCTTATAGCAAAAAGCTCCAATCAACAAAGCACGATCCGCTCCTACCTGTCGGCTGAACGTTTCCCTATCAAAGAAAAATACCCAAAATGGTCACTTATATGTCTACTGATTACTATGAGTACGCTCATAAGTCCTTATATGTCCAACTTGGTCTACTATTGTCCCGTTATACATAATGCACATATGCTCTTTAAGGAAATAATTTATACCGAAAATATAATGTATATTATTTTAAGTGATCCTAATTTATGAAATCAAATAGTTTCAGAATTTCATTTCTTGACAGAAACAATAAGTCCCAAAAATGATCAATTTAATGTAACATTCAAAATAATAAAATATCCCATATTTTTATATTGGATGCATTACTGAGTTAAGGTCATTGTGACCAAACTCAGTGTGTCACAACAAGCATGGCAGATTACACATTGTTAGTAAAACAATCATTTGAGAAGTTGTACTTAATATTTTTTATAAATTCCAGTTGAATTATAAACATAACACATAAAGGAAACGTTTGAAATAAGAATCACTCATTTTGGATGAGATATGGTTCCACAAAGTTGCATGCACACTTTTGTGATTAGTTGACAGATTGCAAACTTAACTTTAATAAATTGGTTAATGCCTCAAAACTTCATATTTTTTAATGAAACTGGATTCATATGAACCCTAACTCATAAAAGAAAACTCTAGAAGAAGAAATATGCATTATGTACATATATTCAAAGAGATATTAACATGCAAAGTAGGGTTTACCTACTGGTGGTTTCACAGTTTGCATAACTAAAATGTTTTAGGTGTTTGGAGGGTCAAAACTCCATATTTTCATGTGATTCCACTTGTAAACAAAAGATAATTCATATAATTGACTCTCAAAGGAAGAATCATCATTTTTCATTGAGTTTTGGAGGAGATATGGCCATTTGAACATGCATGCACAATTCTGTCAGAGTTGGACAGAGTGCACACTCATTTTATTTTAATTAATTAAAACCTCAAATCACCATATTTTTGAATGAAAAAGTGGCATTTGAAAGATAACTCATTAAATTAAATTGCAGAAGAAAAATCAAGTGATTGGGATGAATATTTAAAGAGTTTTGGTCGTTCAAAGTAGGGTTTACCTACGGGTGAACTTCCAGATGCACCTTCATCTTGCTATGAGCATTTGGGGGATCAAAACCCAATGTTTTTTAGTGAAACCACTTGGATTAGAACCCCAACTCACTAAATAAACTTTTATAAGAAGATTTATGATATATGAACATATTATTTGCAAGAAATGGACGATTTATGCACATGCATGAAATCTGTCAGCACCAAAAATCACCATTGTTGTTCTAAATCACATAAAATCATATTTTTCACCTATTTTCTTGGGTTTTATTGTGCGGATCATAGATTACCACCATTGTTTAAACATTTTTACATGTTTTGGTGTATAATCTCTCCACAAACTCATATATTTCGGATATTAGAAGAAAGTAGCTAAAAAAATGAAAGAAAAGTGGGTTTTTTACCCAGAATTTGCAAGAAAAAGATGAAGATGAAGAGTGCACCAAAAGATTCAATAATCTTGCTATTTGATGGATAATCTTGTAGAATTTGGCTGGAGTTTTTGGAAAGAAAAGAGAGGGAAAAGAGTGAAGGGATTATGTCCCTTAGTTTCTAGAGAGAGAGAGAAGAGTTTTTGGGAATTTGAAAGTTGAAAATGAGTGTTTTAGAAAAAAAATTGTTTATATATGGTGGAAGAGGGGGGGGGCGGCCATGGGGCCCCACTCCCTTCAAATTATATATTTAAAAAAAATAAATGTATGGCCAAAAGTGGTAAAAATGTCATCTTTTCTCAATTTTGGCCTTTTTCTCAAAATTATTAGCCCGTTTTAGTTAATTTATAATAAAAATAAAAGTTTTGTAATTAAAATAATAAAACTATAAATTTTATATAAATTGGGTATAAATTAGAGCATTTGACACTGTATAGGATGTTTTAGACAGTTACGGGTCGGAACCGGACTTTCTAAGAAACTACCGGAAACCCTAGAAATTTTTCCGCCTTTCTTAAGCAACTAACTCCTATTCTTATAATTAATCTATATTAACACTAATAAACCTAATAGGAACTAACCCGGAAGCTCGAACTTTGACAGTTGTCACAGGGTTCTTCAAGAATAGGAAAGTCAATTAGAGGAATATTTATGCAACTTCTGAACCTGACATCTGGTTTGTCTGAAGCAACCATTAAGATATTATTTGTAAAATCAAATGCCTCCATATGACTTAAATCAACCTCAATCTCAAACCATTCAGCTGGTTGATTAAGAAATTCCTTGAAAATCATTAGTCTTTCATCCAAGAATCTACACTCCATATTCCTTGGATGATTCAAGATGATATATCTCCAACAATATTGACTAATCAACATGAAAAAGTTTTCAAAAATTTCATAACTTTCAATTACTCTTAGAACTTTAGGTCTCCAAATAATCAGATCTCTGTTCTCATTTATTACAACATCATTTTCTAACTCCATCCCTTCATTCACTTCCATTTCTTCATCAAATAAAATCACATCAGATACGTCACTTGGCTCTCCAATAATATCTTCAAAAGCAAGATACTCATTTAACATTTCCTCATTTGAATCAGGAACAACATCTGTGTCTTCAGAACTAAGTTTGTTTTCAGAGTCCAGAGACACCTTTTTCAGTCTCATATCCTTCTTCCACATTTTCTTCAGAAATAATTTTCTCAGCTTCTAGTCCTTCATCTTCTGCATGTAGAATATAATGTATTGCTTCAGAAGTTCTGTTAGTTTCATCATTTACAATGTTCTGAACGTCTTCAAAAGTTTTCTCAGAAGATCTTTCAGAAGTTTGAACTTGAGCTTCTTCAGAGGACTTTTTAGAACTCTGAGCTTGTGGCATTGGAACATCTTCAGAGACTTTCTGTCTTTTCTCCCCTTCTTGATTACCAGGATCATCCTGATCATCAAGACTTCGCTTTAAAGTCTTTGCCTGAGAACCACACTCTAATGCAGAAAGACGATTATTTATGGAGACTTGAGAATTCTGAATAGCAGACAGTTGATTCAGAATATGAGATATGTCATCCTTTGTTGCAAATTCAGAAGATACTGTCTGAGTAGAAGAAGATGGCATTGATGTCTTAAAGGATTGAACTTTGGAAATAACTTCAGAAAAAGAATCCAGAATTGACTTTTGAAAAGTCTTGAAATCAGAAACAGTTGCCAGTTGAAAGTCATTCAATCTATCCACCACTTTCTTCTCCTGTCCATCCAACCTATCCTCCGTCACCTTACAAGGTTTATCCGTCAATTCCTTAATGTCCTTCTGAATCTTTGCAAATTCAGAAGTACAGAAATCTTTGAATTCAGAGAATTCAGAAGATGAGGGAAAGGGTCCAAAACCAACAAATGGTCTTGTTTGTAGTCCTTCAGAAGAAGGCTGGCCTGTAGATGCCACAGCATCATGAACCACATGTGATTCTGTAAATGGAGCTTTAGTGATGTTCACTCCACCAGGACTTCCAACCAATCCTTGATAACCTGTAACTGGAATATCTATGGTTGTTTTGGCAATGTGACTAACACTTTGCTTATTTACATCTGAAAGATGTGTGCTGGTGTGAATAAAATCCACATTTAGTGGTTTAGAAGGCCCAATGTTGAGTGGACTCTCAGACTCAAAGTGCTCGAAACCGTGAAGGGGGGACATATATCCTTCTTTTTCAACAATAGGTTCTTCCAAATGGGAACCTATTGGTAAATTAGCTGCTTCCCCCATATGTGTTAGTGAAACACCCTTCTGTTGAGATGGGTGAGTGACTGGAGGGGTTAACAAGTTTTGCCATGGGCTCACTAGCTTTTTCAATATTACCCACCAAAGAATGTGGAGTAATAGATGATGTGGGTGCCCGACATAGAACAGTTGGTTCACAAGTTTCTTTATCTTTTACTTGTGTTCTCCCCTCTTCAGTTCTTTTTCTTACTCTTCTACCCAACCTCTCATTTTCATTTTTCCTCTTCACACCATGAGGTTGTTCTCCCCCATGAACAGCCTCCCCACTCTGCCTAAGAATTCTAGACACCTCATGATGCTTACCACTCTTGTTAGAATCAGGGGAAGAGACTACTGGTTTAGGTAGTCCCATTGGGTTAAGTATTCACTAAAAAACCTATTTGATGATTTTACATATGCAAGTAAGTAACCTGGTAGTGGTAAAGCATTTGGGAATTCTAATTTAGCATTTGGTGGTCTGAGATTATCCATTGAGAAAAGGGGAACATGTAACTCTTGAGTTAAAATAGGAATTGCAGGAACAACTTTCATGGCCCCTTTGATAAAGGTTTGAAAGAATCTTTGAAATGGTTTGTAGTTGTAAGTAGATTTCTTCAAAACTGCAGATTTGAGCTCTTCAAAAATAAGATAAGCATAATCATAATGCTTGTTGAATTCCACTCCATAAAAAATGATTCTTCCATTTGTTGATGCTTGATCAAGACTTGAGCTTTTCCCAGACAGGCAAGTGTTCAGAATTGTGAATAGGCAGTACCAAATAGGGGTAAACACTTCCTTCTGAATGAGCTTAAAGCATTCAATTGTTCAGAATACCCTAACTTCATAAAATCTGAGATCATCTCAGAAGATGATGGAATAGGATCAAACGAAGTTTTCCCAACAACTTCATCCTCCTTTGGAAGAAAATGAATACTTCTAATATCTTCAACAGAAATGCAGACTCTGTAGCCATGTACATATGAAGAAATATCATCTGTCTCTTCATCAACTTCAGCATGAAACCACCATTGTTGCAGATATGAAGCAGGAACCAAGAATTTTTTGGATAGCAAGGCTCGAAGGGGATGTTTCTTCAGAATTTCAATGAAGATCATTTGATCTTCATTGAAATCAGTAGACTTTAGATTCAGGGCGCAGTTCTTCTTCATGATATCAAGTAGTTTCTCTTCAGGAACATATAATTTGGACAAATCAGGATCATCACTGCTTTGCGCACGGGATTGAGAGTCAGCAACACCAACATTCGACTCAGAAGCCACTTCAATAGGCTCAATTTGAATTTCCCCAATTTTGTCAGTACGCGGGTTAGGGTTAGGATTGGGGTTGAAGTTTGGATTCGAAGGACCAGCTTCAGAAATCACAGTAGTAGCAGTTTCTTTCAGAATTTGTTCATCTTATAGATTGATCTCCATTGATCCAACCATTATCTTCTTAGGAACTATTTTGAATGAATCATTACTTGAGGATCCATTACTGTCACTGAAATGAGACTTTGCAGATTGAACATTCGAAGTCGACATAGTTGAAAATGAGGAAAAAATTGAGTTTGAATGAAGATCAATGAATAGAGAGAGATTTCGGAGGGAAAGATTGCTAAAAAGTGAAGACGAAGATGAATCCTTAGATTATAAATGACTGAATAATCGTGGATGGACACGTGGCCAAAAGTAATAGTGATTAGAGTAGTAATCATCATTTATTCGGATAAATGAACCGTTTAATCGAGGTGTTTAAGGATTAACCTATGAAATTAAAACACGTGGCGCACGATTAGTCTTTACAACGGGAAGAAAAGTTCCGAGAGCAAGTTCAAAAACTACAGAAGAAGATCAGAAGTTCTGAGAATAAGTTTAGAAGTTTGAATGAAATAATTCAGAAACACTTCAGAACTTTCGAAATAAGGTCAGAACTTGACTTTTAAAACTTCGAATCCACGAAAAACATTTAAATCTACAAACTTCTCAATAATATAAAACATTTGAATTATTCAGAAGTAGGTTTGAACAATATGAAAAACATTTTATCTTCAGAAGTTTGTCCATATTCCTCAGATTTGTAAGATTTGATGTGTTACCCATCATTTCAGATTTTGAGTGTTATAGGAGAGTTCTAATGACTTGGATTTTAGTATGACTCCCCCTTGAATCAAGAATAATTATGATTCTCCCCCTTAAACAATGCAAGACATCAAAGTTGTTAGAAATAAAAGATAAAGAAATGAAAAAAAAATCTCAAGTATTGTAAGACAATCAATTTTTTAAAATTAAGATGGAATTATGCCTCTGAATCATGAAAGATAAAGTTCTGAAAACTTAACTACAGAAATTCTGAAGGTAAGATTTCTCAGAAATTTGATGAAATAGACTCAGAACATAAAATTTTTAATATTGAACTGATGCTTAATACTTACACAGACATATTCTCCATTTCCAATTTACTTACCAAAAAATTAAAACGTTTTTCATCAAGTGCTTTGGTAAATAAACCAGCCAATTGATAATCAGTCTGAACAAAAAACATTTCAATATTACCTTTTTCAACATGATCATTGATAAAATGATATCTTACATCAATGTTCTTAGTCTTTGAATGTTGAACAGGATTTGCAGTAATTGGTATGGCACTTTTTGAATCACAATATAGAGGAATCTTTTTGAATGTGTAGCCATAGTCTTTTAGTTTTGTTTGCATCCAAATAACTTGTGAGCAACAGATTGCAACAGCAACATATTCAGCCTCTGCAGTAGAACTTGAAACACAATTATGCTTCTTTGAAGACAAACTCACAAGTCTATCGCCTAAAAATTGACATGAACCAGATGTACTTTTTCTGTCTAGTTTGAAACCACCATGATCTGCATCTATGAAAGTTGTTAGCTCAAAGTCAGAATCCTTTGGATACCAAAGTCCCAATGAAGGGGAACCTTTGAGATATCTAAGGATTCTTTTAGCAGCAAGAAGATGTGATTCATTAGGATTAACTTGATATCTAGCACAAATACATGTAGCAAAGGAAGCAGTTACCCCCAATGTGGAATCCATTATATCAGGTCTACTAGCTGTTAAGTAAAGCAAAGATCCAATAATGCCTCTGTACTTTTTCTGATCAACAGATTTTCCATTCAAATCAGGTTCTAATTTTGTTGCAGTGGCCATTGGAGTTTGAATACTAGAACAGTCAGTCATGTCAAACTTCTTAAGTAAGTCAGAAATATACTTAGATTGATTAATGAATATGCCAGTGGGATGTTGTTTTACTTGGAGACCAAGAAAAAATGTTAACTCTCCCATCATACTCATTTCAAATTTAGTTTGCATGATTTTCTCAAAATTTCTGCAAAATTTTGGATTTGTAGAAGCAAATATAATATCATCTACATATATTTGTATTAAGATCATATCATCACCTTCCTTTTTCAGAAATAAAGTTGTATCAACAGTACCTCTTTTGAACTTGGAATTCAGAAGAAAAGTTGTGAGAGTGTCATAACATGCTCTTGGTGCTTGCTTAAGTCCATATAAGGCTTTGTCTAAAATGTAAACATGATCAGGAAGTTCTTTGCTTACAAAGCCTTCTGGTTGTTCAACATACACTTCTTCATGAAGAATTCCATTCAGAAATGCACACTTAACATCCATTTGAAACACCTTCATATTTTTGTGAGCAACATATGCACGAAAAATTTCTGATAGCTTCTAGTCTTGCAACAAGGGCAAAAGTTTCATCATAATCAATTCCCTCTTGTTGACAATAACCCTTAGCTACAAGTCTTGCTTTGTTTCTCATAACAATCCCATGTTCATCTTTGGTGCCAGTGATTGATTTACCTTTTGGTTTTGGAATCAATCTCCAGACTTTATTTCTTTCAAATTGATTTAGTTCATCTTGCATTGCTAAAACCCAGTCTGGATCTTGAAGAGCTTCATATGGATTTTTAGGTTCTATACTGCTTAAAAAATTCACATACAAACATTCATTTGTTGTGGCTGATCTTGTTTGTACACCTTTTGATGCATCACCAATAATCTGGTGAATTGGATGACTTGATGTCCATTTGTTCACATTTGGTAATGGTTGAAAAGATGAAACATTGTTAAATGAATCATAATCATCAATGATTGCTTGAGTTTCAGTATCATGATTTATAGCTGAATGTATATTTGAAGTCTCCCCCTCAAATTGAATATTCTGTACTGGTTCAGAAATGGTATGCATAAGTTCAGAAACAGGAACAATAGGTTCAGAAATTGCTTGAACTGTTTATGAAATAACTTGTACAGGTTCAGAAGTAGAAAGTTCTGAATTTGAGGTAGAGATAGGTGGTTAAAAAGTATTTGATATGGTAGGTTTTGTAGATTCTTGTTCTGAAATACTTCTGAGTAAGGAAGGATTTTGGTAATCTGCAGAAACATTCACAGAAATATCAAATAAATCTTGACATAATGTATCTAAATTTGATTTAAGTAAAGTTTGAGAATCAGAATTGTGATTTGTGTTGCTGTTTTCTGAATCCAAAATTTCAGAAATCGGGTTAAGCTTGAGTTCTGAACTGTCTTGTTCAGAAGTCACTGTTGGCTCATGAAATCTAATATTTGAAGTCTCAATGATTCTTTGTGTTCCTTTGATAGGTACTCTGTATGCTTTGGATCTTTGAGAATAATCAATAAAGATACCAGTTGTACGCTTAGGTACAAATTTATCTAGATGATGTGTATCATTCAGAAGAAAACACCTGCAACAAAAATTTTAAAAAAATCAATAAAGGGTTTTCTTTGTTTAATAATTTCATAAGGAGTTTTAAGTAGTTTTCTATTCAGAATTGTCCTGTTTTGAGTAAAACATGCAGTTGCAGTTGCTTCTGCCCACAGAGATAAAGGTAGTCCAGAATATGCCAGCATGGTCCTTGCAGCTTCTACCAAAGTTCTATTTTTGTTTCAACAACACCATTCTGTTGGGGAGTTCTGGCAACGGGAAAATTATGTGATATACCAACAGATTCCAAAAAATTCTGAAGTGTAGAATTTGTAAATTATGTGCCATTATCACTTCTGATCTTTTGAACTGGTAGTTGAAGAAGAACTTGTATTTTCTTCAGAAAAGGGACGAGTCTTTCAGAAGTATCAGATTTGAGTCTTAAGAATTCAACCCAAGTATATCTTGAATATTCATCTACAATAACAAGAATATACTTCTTTCCACCCATGCTTTGAGTCTTCATTGGTCCACACAAATCCATATGTAGCATTTCAAGTGGAGCTTTACATGAAGATAGCATTTTCAGAGGATGGGAGCTTCTTTTGATCTTCCATAGTTCACATGCAGAACATAAGGAATTCTTTTCAAATCTGATCTTTGGTAGTCCTCTTACAGAGTTGTGTCTTTCCAGTTCAGAAATGCCTTTGAAGTTCAGATCTGACATTCTTCTATGCCAAAGCCAACTATCATTTCTCATAGTTGTTGAAATATAACAAACTCCTTGTAATTGACCATTTGTAGTGAAAGTTGCGGTGTATATATCTCCATCTCTATAAGCAGTTAACTCATTTGTGTTTGCTGAACTCAAAACATGACAGTAATCTATATCAAAATTGACCTTCCAATATTTGTCACAGAATTGACTTATACTGAAGAGATCATGTTTTAGACCTTCCACAAAGAAAACCTTCATCACTTTGACATCTCCTTTGGAAAAAGTTCCATATCCTCTCACATAACCTTTTGCATTGTTTCCAAAACTAACTGTACATCCATATCTTTCATGATAATCAGTTAGAAGTTCTTTGAAAGGTGTCATGTGTCTTGAACATCCAGAATCTAAGACCCACACATGACATATCTGCAAAATTGATTATTGAGTTTTAGGTACCCATTTAAGAATGGGTTCTGTGAGATTAGTCAAAAACTTTGAATTTCTGTACTTTGACTTAATCTTTTGAAAGTCAGAAGTTTGTTCAGAACTTTTGGATTTATCATTCTTAGTATTATTTTTAATTTTTTTTTATTTTTATATTTATTTGCCAAAGTTGCTGAGAAGTTCTGAATTGATTTCTCAAGATTTTTCTTATTTGTTTTGGAGTTCAGATGAAAATTACGATGTCCACAATTAATACAGTGAATATGATTCTTCAGAATATTTAATAATGCAGTAGATGAACAAGAATCAACACTATTTGATTTGTCAACAGAAGTTCTTTTATTCACTTTATTAATTTTTGGTACATCAATTTTCTTTGAACTTGAAAAAGTATCTAATTTGTCAGTCTTTGATAGTCTTTCACCTTTTTTTCTCCAAACTAAAGTGGATAGCTCTGTAAAAGATAAGAAATGAGGATTAGTATAAGAAATTATTTTCCTTACTTTGGTTTTAACTTCAGATTGAGGGTTTGAATTATGAACTTTAGAAGTTGAACTTGAAGATTGTCCTTTTTCAAACATTTTAACTCTGGTTACAAAATCAGATGATGATATTGAAAATTTAACTGAAGATAAAGATATTTTTGTAGATATAGGAGTACCATTTGATGAAGTAGAAGAAGTTTCAGTTTTTAGAAATTCTGGTTTCAGAAAAACAGTATTAAACTTTTTTTTAAGATAATTTTGGTTCTTCAAATTTTAAAATATCTCCTTCAGTCATACAAGATTGTAATTTAAATACCAAATATCCATCTTTATCAATGACTTGAACCATATGATCATTATCATCTTCTAAATCTGAAGCATTCATTAAATCTGAGAACTTATCTTGAGTCATGTTAGATGCAAAAAAATTTGATTTGAAATTTTTTTAGACTCATCATCAGAATTATCAAAAATAATTTCTGAATTCTCATCATTATTGTTAATCCCATATTACAACAGATCTGATATAGAATGCTCAATGAATCCTCATTTTATTAGAACTGTAGAAAGCTTTACAGAGAAACACACACTTACACCTTTAAACGACTCTCATGTATGGTGTTCTATTAATGTTCAACTCACTAACTGTCTAACAGACTCTCTATATATATTACAAAGGTAAAGCTACAGTTACATGTATTTAAATCACAGCCCAATTACATTAAGACACGTCATCAAAAACTCTATTCAGAAGTTCTTCAAAACATCTGGACTGTCTTCAGAACTTCAGAACTTCAGAACTTTGCTTCATAACCACTTCTGAATTTTTCAGAACTTCTTCAGAAGTTGTCTTTCAGAACTTTTCTGTCTTCAGAAGTTATCTTCAGAACTTTTATTCTGAACTTCAGAATATCTGAATAATGACTTTACAAAACATTCCAAACATATAGGATTCTTTGGATCCTAACAATTATCTTGTAAAGTTTCAACATCTGAGAATTCATCATATTTTTCTTCATGTTCTGATTTATTATCAAAATTATCCACCGGTAGAACTTCAGATAAAAGTTCAGAAGTGAGTTTAGAATATAATTTAGAAATTAGTTCAGAAATTATCTCAGTTTTAATAGATGGTTCAGATTTTCCTTCAGAAACAGTTTTTGATTTAGAAGTAATTTCAGAAATCTTTATAACATTTTTATTTATTACTACTGTTTCAGAAATTATCTCCGGTTTGCCAGAAGTAAGAGATTTTTCATCAGAAAATAGAATCTCTGATTTTACAAAAGGAATTATTTCAGGCTAAGAGAGATTAACAGGTTTGGATATGACACATGGGTTAGTTTCATTAAGAAATATCATTTTTGAATAATCATAAAGATTTGCAGGTGCCTTTTTTCAGAATTTGACTTTCATTATATCCCAAACCTGCCTTTATATAGTAAAATTTGGAATTCTGAGCCTGGTTTGTCATAATATTCAGAGTCTGTTCAGTTTGTCCTCTTTTAAAGTTCAGATCTTCCAATTCCTTAATCTTTTTGTAAAGATCGAGTCTTTCTTGATTTAGAAAGTTCATTATAACATTCAGAACTTCTTTTTCAGATTTTTCATTTATGATATCTTTTTGTAAACTATCCATCTTTTTTTTTTAATAATAATTTTTCTTCTGAAATTTTTTCAAGAATTTGTTCAACTTCTTGGCAATTTTGTTTATAGATTTGACTTTAAGCTCTGAATTAATTTACCAACATTCTTTCACCTTTGATTATGTTTCTGAGATTTTCAATTCAGAAAACATATTCTGAACTTGATTTTGCATTTCAGAATCTCCAGAAATTTGTTCAGAATTTGGTTCAAAAGAGTAATCTATTTCATAATTTATTTCAGAAGATGAAGAAGTCACCTCAGAATCATGCGCATGTTTATCTTCTGGATCCATTTGGCACATATTGCAATTTGAGGCATAGTGAGGTACTTCTTCATCATATCCACCATCACTCCAGTTTAACCAATCCTCTTCATACTTGGTCACCAAAGCTGGATTAAGCTCCTTCTTCTTAGCAAGAAGATGCTTTTTCTCATAGTAACCTGAGTTTTTTACTTTAGGCATTTTGCACTGTCTTGCATAATGACCAGGCTTACCACAATTAAAGCATCTTGCTGGTTCAGATGTCTCAGTTTGACCAACATCTTGATTTTTCTTAAGTCCAACTTCAGATTTTAGTTTATTCTGATATTTTTGATTATATCTTTGAGTGAATTGCCTTGTCATTGTTAGGTCTATTATTTAATTGTGTCAAAATAAGGAAAAGATATGCTTGATTGTAAAAGGAAGTTTATAATTCCTTTAACTCTTTGTTTCCTTAATTAGCATAGACCTAGCAATATAAATAGAAGTCTAGGGTTACTTTAAAAAATAGTCGATTCATTAGAGAGAGTGCCGAATCTGTGTTTGCATTGTAATCGATCATACATTCAAGAGATATACGACTACGTAAGTTCTTTAACATCTTTATTGTCGTATTACCTTTGTCATTAACGTTTACTTGTCATTGTGCTTGTTTATCTGGGATCAACAAGTGGTATCAGAGCCTAATATCAAGTGTTTTTACGATTTTCTGAGCAAACCACGAAACAGAAGGTATTTTTTTCGATTTCTGCAAATTCTGCTGTTCGTTGATTTTTTATCAAATCCCACTGTTTCATACTTTACCCGATAAAACACCATACTGTTTTTTTGTCGACTACCTCATATCTGTTCAATTAATTTTTCTCGATCTCGTTATATGTTCCTATGTGTTTTTATCGACTGATTATATCTGAGCTTTTCTCGATTTAAAGTTTATTCTGCTTATTGAAGTTTTCTCGGGTCTACCTTCTGTTGATTAAATTTTTATCGATTCAACTGTTTAAATCTTAATTTTTTATCGACTCCTATATAAAATATTTAAATATGTTTAGTTGAAATTACTTTAGTTTATTTTCTTTACTTTTGAATCTCTTTACATAAGAAAACTCATGAACTCGTGACTCCTACAGCTTTTCTTACTAAAGAATTCCTTAGTAAAATCATAAACTCTCGTAATCTTGATATTTTTTGTAATTGAACGAATAAGAAACTCAAAACCCAGACAGTCTTGTCCATAAAAAGACTAGTTCTTTTTAGTCAAGAACCCTGTGTTTTTGTTTTCTGGTTTATCAATCACAGAAAACTCAAAATTAAATTATTTGATATTTAGTCGAGTCTTGTTGAATCGAGAAAAAGTTTGATCGAGTGTTCTATATTCGAGAAATCTTTAATCAATTTGTTTCTGCTCAAGATTTATAAATTTTATTATCGAATAGAGTTTAATCGAGAACACTGAGGTTATCAATCGATCAAAAATCTGTTTATCGAGCCAAGTTCATTCGACAACAGGTTTTATCGAGCCTCTTTCACTAGATAAATTTTTATATCAAGCTAATTTCATCGAGCCAATTTCATTCGAAAACATTTATTATCGAGCCTTTGTCACTCGATAACAATTTATATCGAGTATTTCACACCCGACAAAAGTCCTTTATCTTTCTGCACATATCGATAATTTTATTATCGATATCCTTTATCTCTCGAGAAAAACCTGTTGTTTCACGAGACAACTCAGAATTTTTTAAAAACTCATCGATCGAGGTCCACCAGTAAGTACAATGACTACCCGTGAAGCCATGGCAATTGGATCAGACACCAAACCTCCTATTCTCTTCCCGGGCGAATATTCTCAATGGAAGGATAGATTCCTTGACTTCATTGAACGCAATGACTATGCCGATGAGATCATGCGTTCAATCAAGGAAGGTCCTCCTCCAATCTTCTACCAGGATTTTTCCGCCATGCCAAACAATGTACCTCCTATGCCCGCACGAAGGGAAGTTAAACTCAAAAGTACATGGGATGCAAACGAGAAGAGGATAATGAAAGGTGACCAACTCGCCCGTTCTTATCTACTTATGAGCCTCCCAAATGACATTTATATGAGCATTGATAGCCACAAGAAAACGGCTAAAGAAATGTGGGAGGTCATAAAAAAGTTCATGCTTGGAACGAAGATTGGCACACAACTCAAAATCACAAACTGCATCTCACAATATGAAGAATTCAAGCCCAAAGATTGAGAGAGTCTTACGAACACGTATACCCGTTTTGTACAACTGGTAAACGAGCTAAGCAAGAATGAAATTCGTAAGACCAAGATCGAGAACAACGTTAAATTTGTTAGCAATCTTCAACCGGAATGGCGCCGGTTTTCTAATCAAATCAAACACAGCAAATACCTTGTTGATCTTGTCCTGCATGAAGTCTATGAAACCCTCCAGCAAGACGAAGAGGAGGTCCTTGAACTCATGGGGTTAAATACAAAGAAAAACCCGGATCCAATAGCCTTGATGGCAAAAGACTCCTCTTCAACTCCTCAAGAGATGTTTCCTGAACTGGAAGAAGAAGATTTTGACTAGGATCCCGAAATTGTCAAACTTCAACAACAACTGGCGTTCCTTACGAGATCTTTTCAACAAAAGTTCTCACGTCGCTCGAATCCCAACCAACAAAGGTATGCCTCGGGATCTAATAATCATGAGTTAAAGGCCCTATTTGAACCCAAACCAAGAAGAGAAGAACCACGCTCAACACCCAAGCCAAAAGACAAGTTCAAGGGTGAGAGAAGCCTGTGCTACAACTGTGGCAAATCTGGTCACTATGCAAGGGAATGCAAGAAGCGAATAGTGAAGGACTCCAACTACTTCACTTACAAACGGATGTTGTCTAAACAAAAAGAACCCGGTAAAGTTCTTCTAGCTGAAGATGAACAATGGCTCAATCAAGATGATGAAGATGACATGGAAAGGGATACTCAAGCGCACTTCAGCCTGATGGGTGACTCCGATGATACACCTTCTCACGCTTCCGACTACACGCCCGAGATAAGCCCTTCTGATGATGACTCTTTTATATCTCAAATGCATAATTTAATGTATAAATTAAAAGAATTACAATCTAAATTGAAAACCGAGAAACTCTTGGTTTCCAATTGAGAAGCACGCTTGGAAAATAATCATAATCAATTGCTTCTTTTGCAAACCGACCTTGTCAATTCTCAAAGTATAACGCACAATATCCAAACGGAGAAAATGTTTTTAAAAGAAAAAAATGATCTTTTTAAACAACAAATATCTGATCTCACTCTTCAAGTTCACACATCTAGGAGTGAGACTGCCGAATTTTCATCAAAGTTTGACTTTATCAGTTTTCAAAGACAAGATATATTAGAAAAACTCAAAGATTTAGAATTAAAACTTTACAAGCTTGGTCAAACTGAACACACTATTCACTTAAATGCACCCAAAGATTTAAGTTCTAAAGCCAGGTTAGGTTTTGAAAACCCAAAACACTTAGCAAAGGCAATCTATAATACTCCGATAATTTATAAATTCGAATATCTGAACCTTGGTCCAGATTATCAAATTCAATTTATGAAGTCGGACCCTAGTGTCGAGGAAAGAGAAGATTGGAAGAGACAAAACAAAAAAACTTTTCAAATACCTTTCTGCTATCCTCAAATAGTAGAAGAGAAATCTTCAAGTGAATCTCTTCCAAACAACTACTTTCCATCATATTCTGCCGAAGAACTTCAAAACAAGTTTCCTGAATGTAAACCATACATTCCCACTCTATTTTTAGAAAAGAAAATTATTCAACTCGAACGAGTGTTGGAAACTGAACGTTCTTTGGCGGAAAAGGAAAAGGAATCATTTTTATTTAAAATACAACAACTTGAGAACGAGACTTTACAATTGAACAAAAATCATGAAAATGATACTATTTCAAACATTTCAACTTGTAAAGCCTTCGTTAGCAATTATTTAGATAATTGTGAAGAGTTGTTTAAAATGCACCCAAATTCCAATTCTCCAAAACAAAAATGTTCCTATTCCGACGAGCAAATCAATGATGAATTAGATGCCCTTTCTAATCGATCTTCACTTGAATCGGACGAGTATTTAAATGACATGTGTGATGTATTTGACTTCAATCCTGTACTTCCAAATCACACGGAGTTTTTAGATAAAGGCAAACAACCAATGGAATCGGTTTCCATTCCTACGAAACCAACGGAGTGTTCCACGAGTCAAAATCAACACACTCCTAAACAAACAAAAACCAATCATGTCTTCCAAAATAATACTAACCGTGTTCCTTTCAATGTTTCAGCGGTTCATACTTTAGACAACAAACATGTTTGGGTCAAAAAGGGCACGCATACTACAAAGACAACACCCCGCAAAGAAGACAATTGTTTGCCACCTGTCTATGCGCGAGATATCAAGCATCTCCTAAGGAATCACACCTTAGTGCTATCAAACGGATATTCCGGTATTTAAAAGATACACCTAATCTTGGCCTATGGTATCTAAAGGATACGGGTTTCGAGCTAACTGTCTTTTCAGATTCGGATCACGCCGAATGCATGCTCGATCACAAAAGCACGTCGGGCCACATTCAATTCCTCGGAGACAAATTGGTCAGCTGGTCCTCCAAGAAGCAAGCTTGCGTCTCCACGTCTACCGCGAAAGCCGAATACATCGCTGCCGCAAGCTGCTGTTCTCAAGTACTGTGGATGCGCACTCACCTCAAAGACTATGGCTTCTGGTTCAACAAGATACCCATCTACTGTGATTCCAAAAGCGCCATAGCTATTTCAAGCAACTCAGTTCAACACACGAAGACAAAGCACATCGACGTTCGATATCACTTCATCAAGGATCACGTCGAAAGAGGTACAATTGAACTATATTTTGTTAATACGGAACTTCAGCTTGCCGACCTGTTTACCAAGGCACTGGATGAGAAACGATTCCAGTTCCTAGTATCCAAGTTGGGAATGCTCAATCTTAAAACCTGATTATCACAAATCAGTCTGTCTCAGAATCCTCAAAACGTCTATCCAAGGGTTTATGCACATTCACTCTACAAGTCAATCTGCATCACACTTGGGTTCTCATTTTTTGGATTTTGACCATTATCTTACAGTTCCGTATTTTCAATCTTTCTTTCATTATCTATCTACCTCGCTGTGTGTATCACCATGGTTCAACTTCCGAGGGGGAGCAACAAGGTACGCCTTTCCTTTTATTCACATTCCTAGGGGAGAACACCATGTTATGCGCACTTTAAAGGGGAGCCTTAGTATTTTCTGTTTTTTTTGTCATAAGTTCTTAAAAAAAACACCAAGTGAGGTTCTCGGCCCCTAAGGACTCGACAACACGAGGTTATCGACCTCACTTGGATCGAGAACCTCCAATCGACTTCTCGATTTTAAAAGAACCTTTTTCTCGGCCCAATATCTCACTGACACGTGTCATCACTCGATGACACTATTTAAAGAAATCGGGCCGCACTCTCACAGAACCTTTTCCCACAAGTTTTGAATTTCCCTCTTTCTCTCTGAAAAACCTTCAAGTTCTTGGCCATCAAAGATCAGAATCTCAAAACTTCGAGTTTTTCAGATCTGAAAGCATCACCAGGTTCGTAATTCTCTCCTTATCATCTTTAATTCTTGCACTTACTGTTTTTACCCATTGCATGATACCTTAAATCGACTTGAACAATTCAGTTTTTCATAAAACCCTTGGGTTTCCGAGTTTGACTGTTCATCAGTCGATTTTGTGGCCTTTTAGTATGTTTTAGACCTAAGTGCTTAATTAAAATTGTTCACTATCACCAATCGCACCTAGACATAGGATTTTTCTTAGTTTTTGGGACATTCTTTGCATCTGAGCACTTAGACCTGTCACTGAACTGCTTTGCATTTTTATCGAGTCCCTCTATGGGCCCTTGTGTTTTTATCGACCCTAGTTAAACATGCCAAGAACACCTTCGTTCTCATAAAGGACTTTTATCGACCCTTATGAATCGATAAACATCTGTTATCGACTCACAAAGGATCGATGAAAATCACTAAGGGATTTTATCGAACCCTTAGGACTCGATAACATTTGTTATCGATTCACAAAGGATCGATGAAAAACACTAAGGGATTTCATCGAACCCTTAGGACTCGATAACATTTGTTATCGACTACCAAAGGATCGATGAAAATCACTAAGGGATTTTATCGAACCCTTAGGACTCGATAACATTTGTTATCGACTAATAAAGGATCGATGAAGATCACTAAGTACTTTCTCTCGTGTCCCTTCGAGTCGGTAACATGTTCTTAAAAATGTCCAAGTGTTTTCATCGAGTCTCTAAGGATCGATAACATGTTCTTCAAATTCTTAAGAGTTTTCATCAATTCACAAAGGATCGATAACCTGTGTTTCTCGATTCCCAATGACTCCACATCTATCTCACAGATTCACAGGTTTGTTCTTTCAATATTTTTTCACAAGTCTTGTTGTCGCCCCAGTTTACTCGACAAACCTTTGTTCTCGATCCCATGGCACTCGATAATATTTGTTATCGGCCCAATGGGACTCGACAGTAAGCCTTAGAATTTTTAAGACTCGGTAAACTAACTTTTCACTTGGTTTGCCTAAACTGTCTTATTTCAGTACACATGGCAGCAATGAATGATCCTAACCTCTCTGATGATGAACACCCGATGCCTTCCGAACGCTCAACAGAACCCAGCATCAACGCGGTTAACCGGGATGAAATCCTGATGCCAAAAGCACATCTGCGGAAGATCAAACCAAACAACCACTGACTCGATTTTGGCATCACCATCGAACACCAAGTAATCATCGACATCCTTCAACACCATCCGCTTCGTTATGCTTTTGCATTGGACCAGCGGGTACCCCTTTTCTATCTGCAGCAATTCTGGTACACGTTGACATACTATCCGGACGATGGTGACCGATATTTTACTGCCCAAATTGATGACTATGTCACCCGCTTAACTCCATCTAGGATTCGACGCATCCTCCTCCTGCCGGTTGCCACAGCCGAACACCCTTACGACGCCTTTGCAATCGACCAACAGCTGTGTGCCGACATCCTAGCCCTTGGGTACAACTCCCCCGAACCACTCACAAGCCCCGACCAGTTTAAACGGATGTATCTGCCACAGATCTGGTTTACGCTATTCACCATCGTCAATCGATGTCCGACTAGAAACCACACTGGCATGGACAAGGCCAACACTGCGGTCCTACGTATATTTCACGGCATCGCTTTCAACCGTCATTATGACTACGCGATGCTCATCTGGACGGATTTTGTGGAGCTAGTAGAAGACAAGTCCAACTACCGCGATCGTGCCTTCGTACCATTCCAACGATTTCTTCAATTATTTATCCATGCCATGATGTCTTCCAAACCTGCCATCCCTAGACGCACCGGATCACCATTAGGACCGACCAACTCCCTGAAGTTTCTCCGGCTCAATGACAACCAGTTTAACTTCATCATGCCGATCCCTGAAGCATTACTTGCCTATGCTGATCAGACTGCACTGAGTGTGATAGCTTATAGGGAGAGACTCGGTTGTGCCTGCCCAACAGTCAATCCCTGAGGAACATCTTGTGCAGGAAGAGGGTCCTAGAATAGATGAGCAGGTTCAGGATCATGGGGATCCTGAACAGGGTGATGAGCGTATAGTGAGGGGAATTGACGAGGGCGGTGCACCTGATCAGCCAATCCAACAACTGCTGCCCCATCCATCCAAATACCACCACCCACTAACCCACGAGCTGCTTCTACTTCGAGATCTACTCCGCGAGTCAAAATGCTTGTTAGCCATAATCGTGTTCGCCTCCGACCTTTATCGTCTAATGAAGATGAATCGGATTCTCAACCCCTATCCCGCCGTCAGGGAACCGCTACTATCGAAGAACAAGCTCTAAGTCGCATTGGTGCACAACCAACCCTATCCGATTCTACATCGGACACCGACGACCAACCAGATGCACCGACTGATGAACCTGATGTGCCAAATGAGCCCTTTGACTTGAAACCGATCAAGCATCTGCCTCACTGTCCGACATATTCACCTAGCCCTATACTGGAGAGATAAGGAGAGAGGAGGGAGTATTAGTTGAAAAAGAAAGCTTGAGCGTGAGCGTTGGGAAGAGAAAAACAATAGGGAGCGCGAGACCAGATTCCCCCATTTAGGTAACCGCGTCAACTAGCCTTACTCATTCGTTGGGTATGACTAGTAGACAAGCCGCTGTAGGAGGCATAGCTATTGAAACAAGAGGTAGTAGCTCACCTGCTTCGACTTCATTTGTGTGCACATCGAGTCTAGAGCCCGCTAGGAGACACGAGTTGTACACACTGAGAGCCTCCGTGGCCCAGCTGAAACTCCCATAGTGATGTCCATTCCGGACATTCCACGAGGATTGGGAAGAAATCCTACCAGCGTTACATCTATGCCAACGCTGAACGTAGGTCATACAGTTGATTCAACTGTATTGTCAACGGGTAATCTAAGTGATCCAGGTGTTTCCCATACATGTACCGCGACTCCCACATTCACCATCCCCCCCGAGTCTGAATCGATCATCGGCGCACACTTACAAAAGGCATAAGACTCCCTCGCTGCTCTAATGACAGCCGAGAGGGAAGCCTTCGTAAGAGAAATTCGTGAAGCCGCGCGCCTTAAAAATCCGACTCCCCATCAAGCCGGCCCTTCGCATCCAAGCTCAAGACATCCAAGCTCTAGCCGCTCGCCTCCGCCACCTTCACCCCCCGAAGATCGACCCAATGCACCGCATCGATATGAGTACAACACCGATGAACTCATGTCAATGCTGTATGCTAACTTGATCGCCGAATCCAATGCAACCGGCCAACCGAAGGATTCGCTTGAGGGTCTTCTTCGCCGAAATCTTCAGATCCCCATCGTCACTCGTCATGAGTTTGACGTCTTCCGCGCTCACATCGACCAACAGCTCACCGATATGAAGACCGCGCAACAGCGCCAAACAAATGACATCTTGGGTGCTATTACTGCTCCGTGGACCGAAATACAAGAGTCCTGCCGTCCGGCCGTTTCTGCGCCTGCTTCCAGACCTCACCAGGACGACTCGGGCTCCGCTCCAACTCGTCCTGAGGGGGAGACAAGTCGGCCTGCAAAATCACGACCCAGCGCTGCTGCTGCATCAACTTCAAGACCACCCTCTCAAACTACCGAACATCGACAACGTGCTCCAGCAACTCAAGAAGACGATACGCTAACGATTGAAAAACCTGCAGATATCGAATTCGAGAGTACAACTGCCGAACCTGCCGAACCAGACCAAAATGTAGAAAGAGTCGACGTTCAAGGTCTGCGAACATCAGTAAGAAACTGGTTCAGAGATCTGTATGAACCAGTACTCCAAGTGCAAGACTATGTAAACTTAAAGCATACGGCAAGGAACAATGCTTTGAGGGAACAAAACGAACCAAGACTGCCGCCTCATCAAATCCGGTGGCAAAGGATGCTGACTGAACGAAAGTCGAAGTGGGTAAATCAGCAAATTCTTGTTACATATCTTGAAGAAACAATGGAAAAGATCTTTCGGAAAGAAGCGAAACCTGATGATTTGGCACACATTCATCTCGTGATGGAAATGGATCCTGCTCAGGTTAGAGAGTATTTCCATATCCTGAAGATGAGAGCTTTACCTCTAGCTGAAGTGGTCTCGAGGCACAGGATTATTGGGATTCTGATGATTGGCACAGATAGAATCTACCAAGTCGAATACCCAGTTTTCACAGTCCAAAGAGAAGACGGTAAAGCGTATTCCATCTCTGAAGCCGATTTTGCAAACCTTGATATAATGGACTTTGAAACCATCTACAACGACTTGAGAGACAAGCCAAACCGAAACGAACATGAGCAAAGGGCACTAAGGGCAGTGGTAAGGCATGTTCAGAAAGAGCTGCGGTAAAGCTATCTGCACGATCTTCAACGTGGGATAGAAAGCGACCAAAAGAAGATACATATTCCTAAGCCTGATCAATCATTACCTATACCAAGCAGCACTCTAGTTACTACCGCCATCACGTATCCTGTTCATGGAGTTGTTTGGATGCACGCCTCTTGAGAAAAGCGGTTTCTTAGATTTCATGAAGTGGCTGCATATTCTAATGGTACATTGTGGGGAATCCGAAACAGACTTGCGTCAGAATTGGCTACGGATAGGAAGAACATGACAAGGATGAGCAACGACTGAAGAAACTCTCTCATAGAAGCTATCAAAATAATCGATGAAAGAATTCTCTATCGACAAACCCTCCGAAGATTTGAAGGCATGTTTGAGCTAAAAAGGTGAAGACTGATTTTGCCACAAAGGAGGAGATTGTTAGGTCTATTATTTAATTGTGTCAAAATAAGGAAAATATATGCTTGATTGTAAAAGGAAGTTTATAATTCCTTTAACTCTTTGTTTCCTTAATTAGCATAGGCCTAGCAATATAAATAGGAGTCAAGGTTACTTTCAAAAGTAGTCGATTCATTAGAGAGAGAGAGAGCCGAATCTGTGTTTGCATTGTAATCGATCATACATTCAAGAGATATACGACTCTGTAAGTTCTTTAACATCTTTATTGTCGTATTACCTTTGTCATTAACGTTTACTTGTCATTGTGCTTGTTTATCTGGGATCAACTGTCATAAAAGCAATATTATCAGAAATTCTCTTAAGCTCTTCATCTGATTCATCCCCATCACACAAAGTTGTCTCTGGGATCTCATAAATTTTACTCTTAGCCGAAATGGTCATGGAATTATTATACTTCTTGCTCAACAAGGCTACTGTTTCGTTTGCCTTCTTTTGTTCATTCTGTCTAGTATTGATTTTGTCCTCTTGTTGGAACAGGATGCCATAGACATCATGAATAGATTTTCTAGATAGATTTCTAGTAACCATGTTATCAGAGAAGCTTGACCATTCATTACCCAAGTTGTTCAGAAATTTGTTATTTATCTTAGAGTTTGATTTCTAAACACCATTTCTTCTCAGATCATTCAGGATATTGTTGAATCTGTGATAAGTCTCTGTAATAGATTCATTTTCTTTATACCTGAAGTTTTCATAAGTACCCGTAAAGATATTCAATCTCTATGCTTGGGCTTTTGTGCTACCCTGCATTTTAGCTTCAACCTCATCCCACATAACTTTGGCAGATGTTAAGCTATCTACCCTATTGAATATCTCATTAGGAATGTCCATTATGAGAAGAGTTAATGCCCTTTTGTCAACCTTAGCTTGAGCTTTCTCAGCAGTACTGTACATACCTGGGCTTTTCTTGATTCGCGATGCAGGAATCTCAGGAGTAGACTCAGTTCTTGGTACTGATGGAATTTCTACATCGACCTACAGAGGGCCATTTACAATCGATTGCATTAGAGCTTCACAGATATTGTCCAAGAATTTAATCATCCTGATTCGCCACTGATGATATTCACCCAAAAAACAGAGTTGGTGGTTTAGTTTCTGATCCGATGGAGACGATTTCTTTCGACATCTTTGATTATAGATCGAGAATTCACTTGAAATTGAATCTAGAATTTATCAATCAAGAATACCAAGAACTGTCAAGAACAGATGAATTGGCTCTGATAACAATTGTTAGATCCCAAACTATCAAGAATGTAGAAAGATTAAAGAACAAGAACAAGAATTGGGTCACTGAAGTTGTATGTCGTATTGATTACTGAACAGTATTACAAAATGTGTATCTTTACAAGCTTTATCTATCAACGTTAGTTCTAACAATCTAACAATCTAACAAACTATCTATTTATATAAAAATGGAAATGCTAAAGATATAATACAAAATTGACAGAGAGGTTCAGAACTGTTTCTGAACTTCTTCAAAAGTTCTTTAGAACCATCTTCAGAACTACTTCAGAACTTCTTCAAAATCTTTAGAACTTTTGAAGTAGCTACTTCAGAAGTTATGCCTTAGGCTTAACTTCTGAGTTCTGAACCTTTCTCTTCAGATTCCAGTCTTCTTTTGAAGCTACTTCTGATATCTATCACGGGAAGAGCTAGCTGGATTCGAATCAGGGCGTTGGGAGCGAGTAGCTATAGTCACTCCTTGAACAAAATCTTTCATCTGAGCATTCATGCGAATTTTGGGAGCATGTAAGGAATCCTGAGCTCTTTCAAATTGTGCATCAATGTAAACTTGAGTCTCAGGATAAACGGTGAAACAACCTGCATGGGAAACACCGGGATCACTTAGATTACCCGTTGACATCACAGTTGAAAACTATGTGACCTACGTTCAACACTGGCAATGATGTAGCGCTGGTAGGATTTCCTTCCAATCCTCGTGGAGTGTCCAGAATGAACATCACTATGGAAGTTTGGACTGGGCCGTGAAGGCTCTCAGTGTGTACAGACACGTGTTACCTAGGAGGATCTAGACTCGATGTGCTTAGAAACGAAGGCGAAGCAGGTGAGATACTACTTCTTGGTATAATAGCTATGTCTCCCGAAGAGAGAGAGCAGCTAGATGAGGAGCTAAATTCACAAGTATATCTGAAACCTTAGGCTGTTGTTCAAAAATCTGAGGTTGACTTTCTTTTAGGACTTCACACTCAACTGTTTGATCTGTAGCATGTATATGAAAATCATACACATTACTCAGCGAGTAATCTGAGTCTCTTCTTATATTTTTCAGTTGGTGACCAGCAGAAATACTTCTTCTTACCAACTCTCTGAAGATTATGCTTTCTTTTATCAGGTATTTGATCTCATCCTCTATTTCTTTTGACATACCAATAGAAGACATATATTCACACAACCACTTCAAAGTTGATGTAGAATATTTTGGAATATCAGAAACAAGAAAAGTTCTCTTGTTTAGGCCTACAGCCTCATAATGAAAACCCAATTCTGGATTGATGAAGACATTTGATATACCTTCAAAGCATACAAATGTTGGTTCTAGTTGATTCACTTTTACTAATTTATGCTCCAAAGCAAGTTGAAAATCATGCTTGATAAAGTTCCTTAGATACACGCCAATTATTCTTCTTAATTCTTGTACCATCTCTGTGTCTTCTCTTTTTACAAGGTAATTCAGAAGTGAAAGTTTGTCTTGCAATCTCAGATTATAGAAGTTAAACTGAGTGAATTCCAACAGAGTCTCATTTCTTCTTTCAGCACCAAATCTAACAATCTCTAAATCATCTTCAGTTGATCTCTTAATACTTCTGAAGTGTCTCATAGGATTGGGATTAAATATATTTTGAAAGCCATGTCTTTGTTGAAAAGATTTTACTTCTGAAACATTATCTTCATTCCACTGGTCACTTATATAGCTTTCAGAGTTGCAAACTTCAGATTCTGCTTATACATATAACAATATGGGTCTTCAGGAAAGACAGTAATGGTATGCTCAAGTTTATCAAAAATTGCTTCTTTAGTGAAAAATGTATCAACTAAAGGATCTTCAAGAAGAGGTATTCTGAACTTTGGAATTAAAATACTTTCTATGTACTTCACTTCAAACCAACCTTCATAATCCATTATTACTTTTTCTGGAACCAACTTCACTCATGTGGCTTATATCACCTTCCACATATGCATACGGAACTGGTTGATTGACAAAATCTCTGAATATAGATAATCTTTCATCCAAGAATCTACACTCCAGATTCCTTGGTGAATTCAGAAAAATAAACTTCATGACTATCTGAAACAATAGATACCACATTGTATTCAGAAGTTCTTCATCTTCTCTTCTATCAGCAATAAGTGGTCTACAAACTATTATGTCTCTAATTTCATTCACTTCCTCTTCTTCATCAAACATAATAACATGTGATAAGTCACCAGGCCCTTCAATAACATCTTTAAAAGCCAAATATTCATTTAGCATTTCTTCATTAGAATTAGGAATTGGATCTGTTTCATTTGTTCCAACATTGTCTTCAGAATTAAATAAAACCTTTTTTGTTTCATATCCTTCTTCACCTTCTTCAGAAACATCCTGTTCTGTATTAACACCTTCAGAAATAGGTTGCACATTTATAACTGTATTTGCTTCAAAACTGACACCTTCAGGTTCAGAAGTTAAAATTTCATCAATTGCTTCGATACTTTCTCGTTATTTCTTTCTTTCTGAACTGCTTTAGAAGTTGGTTCAGAAGTATCTTTTAATAACAGAGTATCTTCTTTAGCAGACTCAGTAACTTTTCTTCTTTTCTCCCCGTCATGATCATCAGGATCCTGATTATCATGACTTCTTTTCAAAGTAACTGATTGGGACCTGCATTCCAAAGCTAAAACTCTTTGATCCAAAAGTGTTTGAGTATTCTGAACAAAAGTCAATTTATTCAAAACTTGTTGAATATCATCTTTAGTAGCTAAGGAAGATAATTCTGGTTGTGCAGATGTAAATGGTGCAGAGGTTTGAAGACTTGCATTAGAAGAGACAGCTTCAGAAAATGACTTCAGAATAGCAGCTTGGTAAACATTGAGATCATTAGATGAAACTGATATAAACTTCAACTCATTTAGTCTATCCTCCAATTTCTTCTCTTGACTTGCCACCCTATCCTCCAACTTCTTTTTTGATTGTTCTGTAAATGCTTTGATGTCCTTCTGAACTCATCATAGAGACGCCCAGAGACTGGAAGAACCTCTAGACTTCAACAGATGCAACATACACGCTTCTGATGACGTGGCCTACACACTTTTCGTGTAACGAGTTGTGTAACTGAATTTCTTACAAGCTTAGCTTACGTGTCAAATTGTAATAGGCTAGACCGTTGACTTTTATCTTTGTAATCGTATAAATAACTCTCTTCATGAATGTAATAGTTGTCGATCCGAAAGATATTTTGAGAGCTAATTGCGCATTTCATTCAACGTATTGTAATCGTCTTCCAGGTTATCAATACGAATTAACAATTGTTCTTCATTATTGTTCTTACTGTTCTTACTGTTTATTACTTTAAATCATAGATCTATTTTGCATTCGCTCATATTTCCATATTTGATCTATTATTCATCATTAGAAAGGGATCTGGGTTCCAACAATTGGTACCAGAGCCATCTAATCAATCTATTGATTATTAGATCTCTTCCATTTGGAGAAATCCCTCTTCTATTTGCAGTAATTTTCAGTTTTAAGCTACTGTTCGTAATTCTACCCTGTTTTACGAGAATTTGTTAATTTCATAACAATTTTTTCTAAATCAGTGGTAATTTTGGTTTAAATCTAAAGATCAGTAAGAATATCGTCATGTTTTAATTCAAGTAATTCTCTCAAATCCTTGTTTTTTGAAAATATGGCAAATTCAAGTTTGAATGCTGTATACACATCCACATCCCTGACCAAACCACCTACTCTAATCCGTGGTGAATATCCGCAATGGAAGATCCGTATGATCAATTTTTA
Organism: Silybum marianum; assembly: GCA_036898165.1. Classification (NCBI taxonomy): domain Eukaryota; kingdom Viridiplantae; phylum Streptophyta; class Magnoliopsida; order Asterales; family Asteraceae; genus Silybum; species Silybum marianum. The sequence goes on along the minus strand of CM072528.1, from coordinate 25,203,501 downwards.
TGAAGGATTGGATGTAGAACTTTACCCTATTGTTCAAAATGGTACGTTTATTCCAATGACAACGATTCCAAGGATTCCTGCTACTACTAATACCGATGAAATCCCTGCGAGACAAGTTCCAAAGCTGAGGGATAACTGGTCTGATAAGGAAAAGGCAAAAGTGGAATTCGCGAAAAAGGCAAAGAGTCTCTTGATCATGGCAATTCCAAATTAGATTTTCCAGTCCATGGATTCGTGTGATATTGCTAAAGAGCTATGGGATCAGAATATTCTCGAAGGAGGAGCTAAAATGAAGAAAAACAGAAGAGCTCAAGCCCTGAATGAATACAATAGCTTCCAGGCTATTCCTGAAGAATCTCTGGAGCAGACCTTTCATAGATTTAAAACTCTGATAAATCTATGCAAAAGGTGTGATATCGTCAGATCTAAGGAAGACAACAATGTCTTATTTCTCAAACGATTGAATCCAGAATGGTCAAATCTCTCAATGTCTCTTCAAGCTAATCAGGATCTCGAACAATGGTCTCTGCATGATGTATTTGGTACACTTCAAGCTCATGAGAAAGAGGTCGTTCAGAAGAAAACAATAATAGGTGGACCTCTGGCTCTAATTTCTGAATCTAGAGGATCGGTCAGAAGGAGTAAAGAAATCGAGAGCAGAGGAAAGAGTAAGGATCTCATATCAGAAGCAATCCCAGAGGATGATTCTGACTCCGATGATGAGATCAAAGCTTTTGATGATTCACTAGCACCTATCACCAAACAATTCACAAAGAAGTTTGGTAATTGATCTTTCCAAGGAAGCAAAAGATTTGATCGCTCCACTCCAAGTTATGCCCCTAGACAAGAGATACAGAAAGCTGAGAAGACAGAGGCAGAGAAGAAGGAAGAAGAACTGAAGAAAAAGAAGGATGTGTGCTACAGATGTGGTAAGCCAGGGCACTATTCAAAGGATTGCAAGGGAGCTTTGGAAAAAGACAAACCGTACTACAAGAACAAATATAAGTACAACGTCGTTGAAAGAGCTCACTATGCAGAAAAGGAGAATTGGCTAGGAGATGAGTCTAGCGGAGATGAAGCCATGTTCTGCGGAATGGCCACAACCAATGAATTAGAAGATCAGCCTTCTGAAACACCGGTTAGTACTCTCTCTGAATCATCTGAACTCGAAAACATTCTAAGTTTGTCAAATGATTTTGAAGAACTTAAGTAAAAGCTTACAGTTGAAAAGAAATTGCGAAAACATGTTGAACAAACTCTTTCAGTAACTCAAAGGGAAAGAGAAATTTACAAAAGAGAAATGGATCTTTTAACAGAAGAAAAACTGGAGTTAAGTGCTGAAAACGAGAAGATTTCCAAAGTTTTTAAAAATACAGAAGTTAAGCTCAAGGAAGAGAAATTAAACCTCATTAAACTTTTGGATGACAAAGAAAAGGAGATTAAAGCTAATGAAAGTGACAGAGAGTTTTTAAATATTGAATTTCAAAACAAAAAGCTACAAATCAAAACATATCTGGATGCTCAGAAAGTTCATGACAAAATAAATACACAAGTAGGGAGATCTGGACTTGGTTTCGAGGACTTGGATCCCTACACATGTGAAAAGAGGTCCACTCTAAAGTCTGTTTTTTGTTTAGGACAAGAACAAAAGCCTGTGTTTCCAATCTTATATGATCAATCTATTTTTAAAAAATAAAAATATGAAAATGGTCATCATCAAAGAAAACTCAAGTTTAAAAATATAGAATATTCATCTGGAAAAACAAATGTTGATCTGAATAAAATTTAGAAGAAAAGTGACATTTTCAGATTTGGATCAAATGCTCATATAACTTTGAATCGAGAAGCTGATGCATTTATTCCTACACAAGCAGAAGAAGAGATAAGAGTTAGTTTTGAAAATGATATTCTTTTAGCGAATTTCTTCAGAAAACCATCCAGAGATATTTCCTTGCTCTTCTGTCGATTTAAATCTTTCAGAAACTCAAGACAATTTGGAAATAATCACATATCCCATGGGAGAATGACGATCAAAGTGATGATTTATTTGATAACTCAGAGAAATATTTTTCATACTTAGAAAATCAATTACCTTCTGTTTACAAAAAGGTTCCAGAGGTAGTTAAGAATGAGGAAGCACCCTTCTTATATACTAATAAACCTCTGGAGATCAGAGCCTCTGGTCTGAATGTTGAAAAATATTCAAGTGTATTACCAATACTCTCCGTTCCTCCAACAGGACAGAGAAAACCTTTTTCCATTCATCCAGACTTCATTGGAATGTATCTTAAGGCCAAATCTTGTCTTGAACTTGAGAAAGAAGAAAGCCTTAAAAAGAAATTGAATGTTCAGCAAAAATCTCTACAATCAAGTCCTCCAACGTTTACTCCTGCTCAAAAAGGCAAATGGAAATCTAATCTTTCTACTCCTGTTTCAGTAACTCCCAAAGCTCCTGAGAAGGTTTATCAGAGGAAGCCTCAGCAGAAGAACATTTATGATTCTAAACATAAGTCTAGTCTATCTAGGAAGTTCTATAGAACAACTGATACTAGAGGAGACAGTAATAAGAAGAATTGTAATTGTCATTATTCTAATGAAAATTCCATGCAATCTTTTAGGTCTCAGAATTCTGAATGTTTTTCTCTATTCTTAAAACTAAACCAATTTTTCTCGAGACCCTCTGATCGTTCATATGATAATTTTTCAAACTTCACGACTAAACCAAAGAAAAACAAAAATACTGAAAATAAAAAGAGCAAACCTATAAACCCTGCTAAATCAAATCAGATGCAAGATAAAAAAAATGCAAAGTCTACAACTAGCATTAAATGACCCATTATGAAATGGGTACCAAAATCACTCTGATTTTGATTGCAGAAGCAGCGTGTGCACATCTGGTATCTTGACTCTGGATGCTCGAGGCACATGAATGGAATAAAAAACATACACTCTCAATTTAAAGACAAATGTGGTGGAGCTGTTACATTTGGAGACAACGGTAAGGGTCAAATAAAAGGCTACGGTACTCTACAAGAAGGTAATATTACCTTATCAAACGTAACTTATGTTTATGGCTTGAAACATAACCTACTGAGTGTAAGTCAACTCTATGATTCTAAAATAGTTGTCGTATTTGATGAAAAACATTGTTATTTGTTTTCTAAGGCAGGTGAAGAACTCTGAAGAGCCGACAGAAAAGGTAATCTATATATGATGAACTTCACATCAAAGGACGGTAAAGAGACCCTCTGTTTTATCTCCAAAAAGAGTGAAGTTGCGTGGTTATGGCATCACAAAATGTCTCATTTAAATTTTGATAACCTTGAGATGCTAGTCAAACACAATTCGGCAACTGGTCTTCTAGAAGTCCACTTTCAAAAAGATCACCTCTGTCCTGCATGTGAAATGGGAAAAATAAAACGCGCATCTCATAAAACAAAAAGTGATCATTCATGCACTAGACCTCTACAATTGTTACATGTCGATCTCTGTGGTCCCATTGCAATTCAGAGTCTATCTGGTAAAAAGTATATACTGGTACTTATTGATGAATTTTCCAGGTATACTTGGCTCTCATTTGTTAGACAAAAATCAAAAGTGCCTATCGTCTTGCAGAATATGATGACCAGAATCCAAGTTCTTCTACACCAGAAGATTCAGTAGCTAAGAAGTGATAACGGTACTGAGTTCAAGAATGCCAAACTTGAAGCATACCTTGTTGAACATGGAATTACAAAAAACTTCTCTATTGTACGCACTCCTCAACAAAATGGTGTAGTAGAAAGACACAACAGAACCTTGGTGGATGCAGCCAGAACAATGCTTGCAGCTTCTAGACTCCCTATCCATTTCTGGGCAGAAGTTGTGCCACTGCTTGTTTCACTCAGAACCACTCCATTATCGTCAAGAGGCATCTCAAAACCTCTTATGAGCTTATAAATAAAATAAAACCCCGTGTCAAATTCTTTCATATCTTTGGCTGCAGGCGTTTTATTTTAAATGATAGAGAAAAACAAGTTTGATAAGAAATCAGATGAAGTTAAATTCTTAGGATATTCGTTAAATTCAAGAGCCTTTAGGGTTTTTAATTTACAGACTAAGACTGTTATGGAAAGCCTTAACATCGATTTTGATGATCAAACTTAATTGACTTCTGAGTATTCTACTTCTGAACTCAAACTTAACACAGTTATCTCTGATTATCTTTCAGGTGCCAGAGAATCTGAAATCGATGCAATTTTTCAAGATTTTATGGGCGAAGAAATATTTTCAGAGCAAATACCAAATAATCCATCCTTGAGTATTACTGAAGTTCTCCAAGCTTCTGGAATTACTCTTTCTGATCCTGCATTATCAGATGAGAGTCCACCAGCAACTTCTGTCCTTCCCATTCCATCAAGTGATAATCCAGAAGCCACTTCTGTGCCTTCATTTGAGGGGGAGACTTTAGGTGCTGCTCTAGATTCAGAATCAATTCCAGATGAGTTTATTCAATCTTCTGAAACAGAAGTTCAAGCTCAACAAGTACCTCAAACTCGGATGAAGAGATGGACCAAGTCACACACTCCAGATCTCATTATTGGAAGTCCATCTGAAGGTGTTAAAACAAGATCTGCTACGTGTTCATGAAGCCTTGCATGATCGAACCAAAACATGTTCATGAAGCCTTGCAAGAACCTAGCTGGGTGGAAACTATGCAAGAAGAATTGCTTCAGTTTGAACGAAATAAAGTTTGGAACTTAGTACCTTTACTAAAGGACAAAATCGCAATTGGTACTAAGTGGGTCTTCAGAAACAAGAAAGACGAAGACGGAATAGTGATCAGAAACAAGGCTCGACTGATGGCTAAGGGGTACTGTCAAGAAGAAGGAATAGATTACGACGTGACCTTTGCCCCTGTAGCAAGACTTGAGGCGATCCGATATTTCTGGCCTTCTCTGTATACAAAAACTTCAAAATGTATCAGATGAATGTTCAATGTGCATTTCTGAATGGCTATCTCAAAGAAGAAGTGTACGTTGAACAACCTGCCGGTTTTAAAGATGTTAAACATCCAGAGTACGTCTATCTTCTCGACAAAGCCTTGTATGGTTTAAAGCAAGCACCAAGAGCCTGGTATAAACGCTTATCTACATTTCTGATCAGCCACAGTTACGAAAAAGGTAAAAATGATACAACCATGTTCATCAAAAGAGGCAAAGGTATGTTAACTGTTGTCCAAATCTATGTGGAAAACATAATATTTGGCTCTACTCATTAGACAAAAGTTGATTTATTTTCAAAATTGATGGAAAAAGAATTTCAAATGAGTATGATGGGAGAACTAACATTCTTCCTAGGACTCCAAGTCAAACAAAATGCCTCTGACATTTTTATAAATCAAGCCAAGTATGTGTCTGACATGCTAAAGAAATTTCATCTTCAAAATTCCTCAACTATGAAAACTCCTATCTCTCCTAGCACAAAACTTGGCCCTGATCCTTCTGGGAAATCAGTGGTTGTTACGGGCTATAGAGGTATGATAGGATCTCTTCTATATCTGACAGCTAGTAGACCAGACATTATGTTTGCTACTTGCCTCTGTGCTCGTCATCAGACCAAACCAAAAGAATCACATTTGACTGCTGTTAAAAGAATTTTTAGATACCTAAAAGGAACTCCATCACTGGGTCTCTGGTATCCTAAAAATTCTGGATTTGATTTAAAGGAATATAGAGATTCAGGTCATGCAGGATGTAAGTTGGATAGAAAAAGTACCTCCGGTAGCTGTCAACTTCTGGGAAACAGACTTATTAGTTGGACATCCAAGAAACAGAACAGTGTTTCAACATCTACAGCAGAAGCTGAATATGTTGCTGCTACCAGTTGCTACTCTCAAGTCATATGGATGAAAACTCAGCTCAGAGACTACGGATTAATATACGACAAAAACCCCATCCTATGTGACTCAGAAAGTGCTATTGCCATCACTCAAAATCCTGTTCAGCACTCCAAAACAAAACACATCGATGTCAGGTATCATTTTATCAAAGATCATGTAGAGAAGGGCACAATAGAAATGTATTTTGTCTTTACTGAGTATCAACTTGCTGATATCTTCAGAAAATCTCTGGACGAGAAACGTTTTAATTGTTTAGTCGGCAAGTTGGGCATGTTAAATATGTAATTATCTTAATTGCTATGATTGTCATAGGATTAAGTTTAGTTACCTATTCTTGAACATATTTTTTCTTTGTTGTTTTATCTTATTTTTTCTCGGTTAGAGTAATTCAGAACTGTCCAGAAGTCTCTGGTCACTTCTGCTGGTTTAAACCAGAGGCGCTCAGAAGCCTATGGACACCTCTGTTCTTCAAGAATAAATCTTACATTTCTGAACCAAGTGATGACAGTAAGGGAGCATTACTTGAAAAAGCAAGGGGGAGCAAGATGCAACTTTTGAGGGGGAGCACAAAGAACAATTCGAGGGGGAGCATATCAAGTCTAACAGCAGTTAGCTGTCTTCTAAACCTCTCTTTACTTAAAAGTTTTCTTTGAATCTGTTTCTTCTGAATAACTATTGCCGTCAATGTTACTAAGAATTTTCATATTCAACTAAACTTTTTCTAAAAAGATGTTCTCTGACATTATTGGTCACACACTGTTTTCTCTGACCAGGTATTCTCTGACTTTGTTTTTCTTCTGAAATTTTCCTTTTAATAAGTTCATTTTATTTAACTCTTGCCTTCAAGGTTAATTAAAAATTTCTTATTTTATTAAAATTTCTTAAGAAATACTTGTCATGGAATATTAAACTTTCATTTGGTAAAAAACTTATTTATTGATCCAAATGTCTGAGTTTAAATTCATTAATAGGTTTTATTAATCTCAAAAATTATTTTAATCAACAGATTACCTGTTGTTTAATTAATAAATTTTCTTATTAATTTCCTTTTAATTTTTGGAGGGAATACTCAACAGTTTAAAGCGCTAAAACCTTTTTCAGTGACTCATCAATACACGTGGTAGTCATCAAATACACGCTACCATATTATACACATGTTATTGATCGTGTTATTGCATGACTGCATGCCTGCGTGCTTACATCAGGATAAACGAACCGTTTTTGACCATCCCCAAATGAAAACCCTTCCCATCGCAAATTACACTCGAGTACTCTTTCTCTCTCATATATAAACCTCGATTTGGGAATTTAATACTACAGTGCATCGTCTTCTTCCTCAAGCTATTACTCGAATTTGCATCCCTACTCTCTCATTGCTTTCCAAAAACCCCAAATTCCATCAATGGCGAATCAATTTGCAAACCCGAATGTCCAAGACGAAGAAGGAAGATTAATCGACTCAACATCCGATAGTGCTCCACTCATTAAACTGCCATTGAAAACCAACAATGTTCAAATTCTTCATGATCCAAACACCTATCTGGCTGATTACAGGGTAATGATCAAGTTCCTACAATACCATTAACTAAACCGAACCCTAACTTTAACCAACCCCAATGTCCATGAAATCTATATCCAAGAAGTATGGCAATCATTGTATGTAGGAGATGAAGAAACTCTTCTTGGAAGCTTTAGCCATCCCAACGAACCTGACACTGCTGTGGAAATACCTATCACAAGGAAGAAACTCGCAAGGTATTTTCATTTGCCCCAATCCATTATCGATGTTGCAGGTCAAAAAGTACCAAATCTGACCTTGAACGAAACCCTACCCCGGAAGCCCTGCTTGCCTTTATCAATTTCTTGGGTTATAATGAACAACTAACAAAGCTATCTGAGTTCAAGAGGAAGAAATTACCTCAAATGTGGAACGTGTTGGTTTTAATTCTGAAGCCTAACCTGCAAAATCGGTTCCTTAGACCAGGCAAGCAAGAACATACTTACAATCATGTATGGAATGTATTTCAATAGACTCCTGGACTATGCGAGCTTGATTTTTCAAGAAATGAAAGCTGCTGTACACACAAAGGTCTCACACCAGAACCAAGGGAAAGCCCTTCCAGCCCTAATGTTTCCTAAGTTTTTGTCCTTGGTCACTTTTCCAGCAATAGGGGCTCTGAAAGCTCCGCTGATTCAGCCGTTCTGCAAAATCGATGGCAATGGTTATTCCTCACCAAGGGAGCTCTCCAGGTACATGCTAAGTCTTATCTCTTCAACCTCTCTTAATCTCATCTCTTATAGACCCTCTATGGTATACTCAGAACCGAGAATACCTACCCAGAGCACTTAGAGCCTAGTTTAGGCAGTGAGGGGGCAAGTGAGACTGAGCTTGAAAAGAATGTGAGTGAACAACTGAGTGCCTCTACCCATCCTGACCTCTTAATGAAAGAAGGTACTGAAGATGTCCACATAGACACATATGAGCGAATCTCACCAAGTTCCCCAAGGGTAACCGCAATACCTGAGGTAGATGCTAACACATCTACTCTCATTGAACAAGGACAACCCGGTCCAAACCACCCAGAAGCCAACCGATCAGAGGATATTCTTCTTTCCTCTGAACCAAGCACTGTAGGGGAAACCACCTCTTCTTCATCATCCTCTCAAAAGGGTGATGATGAAAAAATAAGAGTTCCATTGCCCCAGAACTCGAGATCACCTACACCAATCGTTGATGTCTCCATGACCAAGGAAGTCCTAAGGACAGCAGAGGGTACGTCATACCCTTTGATAGTATAGATGCTGACGAAATCCCATCAGAGGGGTTACAGCCACAGGATGCACCACTTACCGGAGTATTTATACTTCACCAAGGTAAGCATATTGTTTTCAGCTCCTGATCCTCTGATGATGCGGAACAAGTTGAACCAATCAGAACAACCGAAGAGGCGCTTGTCAATGACAGCCCTCGAAGACAGGTTGGAATTCACTCCACACTCAATGTAAAAACAGGTGTGAATGAGGGCCTCTCTAGACGCGAGAGACAAGGGGCTCCATGTGTTGGAGATGCACCGGTTACCACTTCTGATTTTGTCACCAATGCAGCGTTTATGGCTTTTGGTGATAAAATTCAGAGATCTACGGACGATCTAAAACAATCCATTGAATCTCAGCAAACCGTGCTCACAGATATTCGTAACCGAGCAACTTCTTCAGACTTAAGCTCTGGACGCCATCAAAAAGCTCATTTCTGATAATGCAGAGTTTCAGAGGAATTCTGCTTCTGATCATTTCCTCGCTCTGGACACTTGCATTCAGGCTAATTCAGAGGCGATATTTTATCTTCCAGAAGAGCTTCCGACTCCAGAGGTCACCATTTCTGTTGATGAATACGGTTCCTTCGTTGCTGATATTCAGAAGATTATCAAGGTTGTGATTTCTTCTGAAGATGCTTTTGCCTCCTCCTCTTCCCTTGTAAAGAAATCTGATATGGCTGTTTTTCAGAAAGCCATGATCGACAGAATAAATGCCTTGACTTCGAAGTACGTTTCTAAAACAAATACAAGTAATTCCAACATGGATCAGAAGGTCACTACTTTAGAAACCTCTGTTTCGAAGTTATCATCTCTGGTCAGCTCCTTATCTACTGTTTTTGAAGAAAAGAAGAAAGCAAAGGAGGCTCGGGCTTGCAAGAAAGCAGAGCTAAAACGAAAGGAGTTTGAGGATCAGGATCCTGATTCTTAGAAGGGGAGAATCTGGAAAAACTTAAGAAGGTAAAATCGAAATTGGTCAGAAAATGGATCAAGACAGAGGTAAAGCTCCATCCTCTTCACCTTCTACACCTCCTCCCTCTTCTAAGCAAACTCCACTAACACCAACTCCACTAGCTACACACATTGGTCCTCTTCCCAAAGATCCAGAGGTGGCCAAGTTTCTAGTTGAGATTTTTCGAAATACAAGGAGACAATCTCAACCATCATGTGCAAGAACTTCATATTTCACCAGACCCTCTGCTCCTACCCCTCAACAACCAAATGTCGAAGCCGATAGAGCCAGAGCTGAAGAAGTTGAACTCAGAGCTATAGCTGAAGCTGATAAAGTTAAGGCTGAAGCTAATAAAGCCAAGGCTGAAGCTGAAAAAGCCACCGCAGAAGCTGAAAAGGAAAGAGCAGAAGCTAAAAAGGCTAAAGCTGAAGCTGATGAAGCTAAGGCTGAAGCTGAAAGAGCACGGGCAAATCTTGAAAAAGCTAAAAGAGAGGAGTCGATGAAGTGTAGAGTTTCTTTTGAAGAAAGACAACAGAAGTTGGGGAGACTTCCACTACCAACTCTGGAGATTAAAAAACAGACACATGTATGCTCCTGCTGACCAAAAGATATTTCTGATGCTACCAAATTTTGCCAATGACTATCACGTAATTGATGCAATCAAAGACAAATTTATGAGTCATAGGCAAGCAAGAAAAGAGGCCTACTCTATTGTACCAATCAAAGCAATCTCTGGGATCAAACACACCCAATTCGAACGAACAGAGATTTGGTACACTATCTATGAGGTAGTAAGAGAAAATAACCAGACGCATTACTTTTGTGACCATGATTTATTATCCATTAATCCTTCTGATCTCATAACTTTGGAGATGTTCATGAAAACTCAAATGAATCGAAGGAGGGATACTCTAGATAAAGTTGCCTACTTCCGTATCATCGAATGTATGAAAGCCTTCATCCAATACAGAAGACAGGTAGACTTCCAAACTGGTCTAAATCACAAAGTAGACAACTTATGCATCTCTGCTCCAAATGAAGATTTGGAGGGCCTTGATAATCTGAGAATTGGAATGGTACTGACTCAACCAGGAGAAGAGGTTTTGTTCAAGAGACCTTCCAGAAGAAGCTTCTTCAGAGTTAAAGAGGCACATAAATACTCATCAGAGGTCGTATTCTTTGTCAAATGTTATGCCTCTGTTGAGGTTGATGATCAAGACAAAGAAGCAATAGAGAAAATAGTGAAGAAACTTGAAAGCGTCATGAAAATCAGAGAGATTTCAGATCTGATCTCCAAGATTATTTCACAAACTGCCCCCTTCTGATCGAATACAATACAAGCTGAATGACCAAACAACTTTATAGCCATAGGAAACAAACGAAATTGAAGTCAGATGAAGTTATCATTTCAACATTCTGGATTTCATACTTGGGGGAGATTGTTAGACCTCATTCACAGAGAAGTATGAACCAAAATTGTATAAGTGCAGAAGATCAGAAGTTTATCTTTTGATCCCACTCATCACAGAGACGCCCAGAGACTGGAAGAACCTCTGGACTTCAACAGATGCAACATACACGCTCCTGATGACGTGGCCTGCACATTTTTCGTGTAACGAGTTGTGTTACTGAATTTGTTACAAGCTTAGCTTATGTGTCAAATTGTAATAGGATAGACTGTTGACTTTTATCTTTGTCATCGTATAAATAGCTCTCTTCATGAATGTAATAGTTGTCGATCTGAAAGTTATTTTGAGAGCTAATTGCGCATTTCATTCAACGTATTGTAATCGTCTTCCAGGTTATCAAAACGAATTAACAATTGTTCTTCATTATTGTTCTTAATGTTCTTACTGTTTATTACTTTAAATCATAGATCTATTTTTTTTCGCTCATATTTCCATATTTGATCTATTGATTCATCATTAGAAAGGGATCTGGGTTCCAACACTTTTCAAATTCAGAAATACAAAAATCTTTGAACTCAGAGAGTTCAGAAGTATGGGAAATAGAACCAAGACAAACAAATGGTCCTGTTTACAGTCCTACAGAATTAGGCTGACCTGTTGATGTCACCGCATCATGAATCATTACTTATTCAGTTAATGGAGGTTTAGTGATGTTCACCCCACCAGGACTTCCTTCAAATCCTTGATATCCTAGATTAGGTATATCTATTGAAGTTGTTGCAATGTGACACACACTTTGCTATTGGATATCTGAAAGATATATGCTAGTATGAAGAAATCTCATGCCTTGTGGATCATTTGGCTCAACATTGAGTGGACGCTCAGACTCTATGTGCTCAAAAGTATGAAGGGGGGACATATATCTTTCTGTTTCAACAATGGGCTCCTCCAATTAGGGACCCATTGGTAGATGTGCTGCTTGCCCCATTTGTGTTATTGAAACACCCTTCTGTTGAGATATGGGTGAGTAGCTGGGGGGGGGGGGGGGGTTAACAAGAGTTGCCATGGGCTCACTGGCTAATTCAATATTACCCACCAAACATTGTGAGGTAATAGATTGTGTGGCTACCCGGCTTGTATCAGCTAGTGCACATATTTCTTTTTCTTTTATCTATGATCTCCCCTAATGAATTCTTTGTCTCACATTTCTATCCTGTCTGTTATACATTTTTGCTCTTACCACTCTGAGATTGTTCCCCACCATGAACTTACTCCCCTCTCTCACTAGGAATTCAAGACCCCTCACTTTGCTCACCACTTGGGGTTGAATCAGGGGAAGAGACTACAGTTTTAGGTAGTCCCAGTGATTAACAATACTCATTCAAATACTTATTTTCAGAACTTACGTAAGCAAGAAGCTCTACTGGTAGTGGTAATGCATTAGGAATACGAAGTTTAGCACTTGGTGGTCCTAAACTATCCACAAAGAAAAGTGGAACAAATACCTCATGATCCAATGTAGGAATAGCCTTAACTGATTTCATAGCTCCTTTGATGAAGATCTGAAATAACCTTTGAATAGGGATATAAGTGTATGTAGACTTCTTCATGACAGCTGTCTTCAGTTCTTCAAACATAAGGGAAGCATAATCATAGTGCTTGTTGTGAGCAACACCATGAAAAATTATTCTGCCATTTGTAGAAGCTTGATCCAGACTTGAACTTTTGCCAAAGAGACAAGTGTTGAGAATAGTAAAACGGCAATACCAGATATGAGGTAACACTTTCTTGTAAATAAACTCAGAGCAGTGAGAGTTTATGAATATCCTAACTTCATGAAGTCTGAAATGAGTTCAGAATTGGATGGAACTGCATCAAAGGTACTTTTGCCTACAACTGCATTGGATTTAGGCAAATCAAAGATATTCCTGATATCATCAACTGTAACACAAAACCTGTACCCATGAACAGATAAGGAAATGTCATCTGTTTCTTCATCAATTTCAACATGATACCACCATTGTTGAAGATAAGAAGCATGGACTAAAAATTTTCTAGATAACAAGGCTCGAATAGGATGTTCATCAGTAAAATCAGTTGATCTGAAGTTTAGAGCACAGTTATTTATTTTGATTTCCATATGCTTGTTGTCTGGAATGTATATCTGTAAGATCAGGATCATAACTTATTTCTGGATTAGAATCAGCCATCGATTGAGAATCACCCACACCACCAATAGATTCAGAAGCAACTTCTATTGGTTCAATTTGAGTATCCCCAATGTTGGCGCTGCGAGGGTTAGGGTTAGGGTTTGAAGGTCCAGCTTCACTAATTCCTTTAGTAGCAGTATCATGTAGTGTTTGATCAGCATCCAGATTGATTTACATTGATCCAATCATGATATTCTTAGGTACAATTCTGAAAGAACCTTCATTTGAAGATGAATCACTGTTGCTAAAGCACGATTTAGTAGTTTGAATGGGCATATCCACATTTGAAGTCGACATTGTAGACACAAAGTGAGAATCCGAGTTTGAATGAAGTTCAAGATAAGCAGAAATCAAGTTTCGGAGGGAAAAATTGCTAAAAAGTGAAGAAGATGACGAAGCCATGGATTATATGAGTTGGATTATCGTGGAAGTACACGTGGCCGAAAAGTAATGACAATTAGAAAAAGTAATCATCATTTATTTGGATTAATGAACCGTTTTACGACGTGATTAGGGTTGCTCCAATGAAATTAAAACACATGGCACACGCGTTTATGAGATCAAATTTTCCAACGGGAAGTTTAGAACTTCTGAGAATAAGTTCAGAAGTTATAAGAAATGATTCAGAAAGAGTTCAGAACTTTTAAAAAAATGTTCAGAACTTGAGTGTAGTGACTTAATCTGCATGAAAATCATTTAAAACTACGGACTTCTGAATATATAAAAATTTTGATATGTCAGAAGTAAGTTTGAACAAATAGAGAAGTCAAATTTTATCTTCAGAAGTTTGTCCATACTTCTAAGATTTGTATTCCTAAGAATCAGTATCCGTAATTTTAGACTTTAAGGAAGAATCAAGTATGAAAATTTGAATATCACTCCCCCTTGAATCATGAATAATTGAATTTGTCCCCCTTGAAATGTGCTAATCATAGAGATAGTTAGTTAAAGATACAAGAGAGAGAAAGAAAGTAGGAGAAAAAAAATTAAGTATTAGGATACAATCAGCTTCTGAAATAAGGAATTAGTACTTCTGAGTAAGGAAAGATGGACTTTTGAAAGATTAACTTCAGAACTTCTGAAGATATTTAGAATTCTGAATGATTAAAGCTCAGAACTTAATTCTTATTTCTTTGTTGATGTAAAATACTTAAGTAGACAGATTCATCATGCCTAATTTGCTTACCAAAAAGTTAAATCGTTTTTCATCAAGTGCTTTGGTAAACAAATCTGCTAACTGATAATCTGTCTGAACAAAAAACATTTCAATATTACCTTTCTCAACATGATCCTTGATAAAATGATACCTCACATCAATATGTTTAGTCTTTGAATGTTGTACAGGATTGGCTGTTATTGCTATGGCACTTTTTGAATCACAGTACAGAGGAATCTTTTTGAAAGTGTTACGTACTCTTTGAGTTGTATTTGCATCCATATTACTTGAGAACAACATATTGTAGCAGCTACATATTCAGCTTCTACAGTAGAGGTTGAAACACAATTTTTCTTCTTTGAAGACCAACTCACAAGCCTATCTCCTAGAAATTGACATGAACCTGATGTACTCTTCCTATCCAATTTACAACCACCATGATCTGCATCTGTAAAAGCTGTTAGCTCAAATCCAGAATCCTTTGGATACCAAAGTCCTAATGAAGGAGAACCTTTTAGATATCTAAGGATTCTTTTAGTAGTTAGAATATGAGATTCTTTAGGATTAGCTTGATATCTATTACAAATACATGTAGCAAACATTATATCAAGTCTACTAGCAGTTAAGTAAAGCAAAGATCCAATGATACCTCTATATTTCTTTTGATCAACTGGTTTACCAGATAAATCTGGTTCAAGTTTAGTAGCAGTTGCCATTGGAGTTTGAATACTAGAACAGTCAGACATGTCAAACTTCTTATGTAAGTCAGAAACATACTTAGATTGATTTATGAATATGCCAGTGGGTAGTTGTTTGACTTGAAGACCAAGAAAAAATGTTAACTCTCCCATCATATTCATTTCAAATTCAGTTTGCATGATCTTTTCAAAAAATTTACAAAGTTTTGGATTAGTAGAAGCAAATATAATATCATCTACATATATTCGAATAAGAATCAAATCCTCACCTTCCTTTTTCAGAAATAAGGTAGTATCTATTGTACCTCTTTTGAACTTGGAATTCAAAAGAAAAGTTGTGAGTGTGTCATACCATGCTCTTGGTGCTTGTTTAAGTCCATACAATGCTTTATCCAATATATAAACATCATTTGGAAATTCTTTGCTCACAAAACCTTCTTGTTGTTCAACATATACTTCTTTATGAAGAACTCCATTCAGAAATGAACATTTCACATCCATTTGAAAAAACCTTCATGTTTTTATGAGCAGCATAAGCTTGGAAAATTCTGATGGCTTCTAGTCCGGAAACTGGAGCAAAAGTTTCATCATAATCTGTGCCATCCTGTTGACAGTAGCCTTTAGCAACTAATCTAGCCTTGTTCCTTACAACTATTCCATGTTCATCTTTCTTATTTCTGAAAACCCATTTGGTGCCAATAATTGATTTGCCCTATGGTTTTGGTATTAGTCTCCAGACTTTGTTTCTCTCAAGTTGATTGAGTTCATCTTGCATTGCTAAAACCCAGTCTGGATCCTGAAGAGCTTCATTAGGCTTTTTAGGTTCTATTGTGCTTAAGAAATTGACATACAAACATTCATTTGCAGTAACTGATCTTGTATGTAGACCTTTTGAAACATCACCTATGACCTGATGTATTGGATGACATGAAGTCTATTTTGTAACACTTGGCAATGTATTGACAGATGTAACATTGTTAGGTGCTTCATAATCATCGGTAATTGCAGCTTCAGAATCTGGATTGAAAGTTGAGTGTAATTCTGAAGATTCTCCCTCAACAGTATCATTCTAAGTTTGTTCAGAAGAAGGAGCTACTGGTTCATAAGTTAGTTGTGGAAGTTCAGAAGTAGGTTGAACAAGTTCTGAAGTAACTTGATCTGTTGTTGAGGTTGAGATTTGTGGTTCAAAAAGATTTGACACTGATATGGCAGGTTGAACTAACTCTGGAGTTGTTCTTAGAAGTGATGGATTTTGATAATCAGCAGAGACATTAACAGAAATATCAAATAAATTTTGACAAAGTAATTCTAAATTTTCTTTTTGAAATATATTAGTCTCAGAAGATATTTCAGTAATAGTGGAGTCTGTGTATAATTGTTCAACAATTGAATTAAGCTTGAGTTCTGAACTGTCTTGTTCAGAAGTCATTGTAGGTTCATGAAATCTGATGTTGGAAGTTTCAATGATTCTCTTTGATCCTTTTATCAGTACTCTCTATGCCTTTGATCTTTGTTAGTATCCAACATGTTAGGACCCAAACAATCAAGATCTCAATATATGTAAAGATTAGAACAATAATATGATAGCCAAATGTCGTATGTATTGATAAACATTATTACAAAAGATGTCTTCACAAGGCTTATGAAAACGTTAGATCTAACTATCTAACAAACTATCTATTTATACAACAAAAGAAAGACTAAAGTAACAGTACAAATATGACAGACAAGTTCAGAACAGGTTCTGAACTCCTTCAGATCTTCTTCAGAAGTGTCTTCAGAATTTCCTCAGAAGTGTCTTCAGAATTTCCTCAGAATCTCTTCAGAACTTCTGAAGTTCTCACTTCAGAAGTTATGCCTTAGGCTTTTGTCTTTTCTTCTGAGTTCTGAATCTTCATTCTTCAGATATTTATATCTTCAGAACCCAGTGCCTTTTGAAGCTATTATGATATCTCTATCAATCTCCCCCTAGCTTCAAAAGTTCAGATCATACTTCTAGAAGTTCAGAATTTCTCTAACATCTTTCAGAATTAAGTTTATGTATTCAAGTAATAATTCAGCAATTCTCACCATCTCTTTTGCAAGCTTCTTGTGCTTCTCCCAATCTTCATTGCTTAGATTCTTAAGTCTTCTATTTTGTCTTTTTACCAAACGATCTCTGATTGCCATGAGATTTCCATTGCAACATTTGTGGAGTTCTTCAAATCTCACAAATAATAATTCTTCAAAGCATTTGCAAACAAAACCTGGAGGTTGAATTACTAAAGTACTCTTCTTCAGATTCTGAATATCTGGTAAGCTCAGATTTGGTTTGCAGCCCATATAAATTCTCTGTACAAACCATCTCTGAGGATTGGAAAGATTTTCTGAACTTGGTGATTGAATCATGAAAAGGATAAAGACTTCTGTAAACTCTGAGAAGATCTCTGAGATTCACATTCTGGAAATCAGCTTCAGAAAAAGGTAGAAATCTCACCATTTTGTCTTTCAACTGTAAAGAATGCATACTTGTAATTTTGTTTTGTCTTCAAGTCAGCATTAATTACCTTGACCACTGGACTTTCCTTTCTTGCTTCATTAATTGGGATCCTTATCTTTCTAATGATATCTGAGTACCATTGTTTCCAACCAAAGGACTTTTGAATCCAGCAATCAATATAGTTGAACTTTTGTTCATATTCCATGAACATTTCTGGATGGAAATATTCAAGAAACATGGTGAAAGCACTTTTTTCTATTCTTTGAACTTGCAGTTGTTCCTCTTCAGATACTTGCTCTACAGGAACCAACTGTTCTGAAATAGCTTCAGAAATTACTTTTTTCCCTTTCTCTTTATCCTTCTGACTTGGTTCAGAACTTTCAATGTTCAGAGAAAACTTCAGAATTTCCTCCAAGTCTTGTTTCTTTGAGTGAATTTGGAAATCATAAGTATCACAAAGTATATAATCAGCTCCTCTGATCTTGTTTTCTCTTTTGTGACCAGCTGGATAACTTTTCCTTACAATTTCTCTGAAATGAACTCTTTCTTTGATCAGATATATGATTTCTTCTTTGACATCTGGATCTTCAATATAATCCTTGGCATAAGTAAGAAACCAATTCATAGTTGAGTTAGAGTATTTTGGAATATCTGAAATCAAAAAAGTTTTATTTCCGTCTGCTGTATATCTGAACCCAAGATCTGGACTAGTGAACACTCTAGTTATTGTATTTTCAAGGTTTACAGGTTCCAACAGATTCACTTTAGATAACCCAAATTCCAGAGCTAATTGAAAGTCATGCTTGATTAAGTTCCTTATGTAGATTCCCAGAATTCTTCTAACTTCAAAAACAAGTTCAACTTCACTTCTGGCAACACAAAATTGATGAACTGTCAACTTGTCTTGCAATCTTAATTTGTACAGATCATATTGAGTAAATTCACACAGATATCCATTTCTTCTCTCTGCTCCGAATCTGTATATTACCAAATCATCTTCAACAGTCTTTGTTAGACATCTAATTTTCTTGATAAGAATGGAATCATTCAAATTCTGAACACCATGTTTCTGAACAAAGTTTCTAACTTGAGATACTTGTTCTTCAGACCATTCATCATTTACAAAATCTTCCAGCTTTGCAAACTTCAAACTGGTTTTATACATATAAAAGTGAATAACTTAAGGAAACTCTAAACTTATATCTCCACAAAGAAATATATCTTCCTTTTCATAGATTTGATCTAGAATACGTTCTTCAAGAAGAGGAATATCAATTTTGGGAATTGTAATGCAAGATCTGACTCTTACTTCAAATTTTCCAGAGTAGACCATTAGAATTTCATCTGAAAGTTCAGTTCCTCCCATGTGACTCAGATCAACTTCAAGTTCAACATATTCATCTGGTTGATTAAGAAAATCTCTGAAGACTGAAAATCTGTTATCCAAAAGTCTACACTCCAGACTTGTTGGTTTATTCAGAAACAGATGTACCCAACAAATGATTTAGAATATTCCACAATCCTTCAGAAGCTCTTTTGAATTCTTCACTTAGAAGTTGTTGAGGCTTCCAAATTACTAAGTCTTTTATCTCTTCTGAGCATTCTCCCATATTTGCTCCAGATCTGTCTTCTTCAAACATAATAACATCAGAAAGTTCACTTGGCTCTCCAATAACATCTTCAAATGCAAGGTATTCCCTTAGCATTTCTTCATTTGAGTCTAGAATTATGTCTGTATTATCTGAGCTTAAATTACCTTCAGAATCAAAAGATAACTTCTCTGTTTCATACCCTTCTTCTACCATTTCTTCAGAAGTATGATCATTTACCTCTTGTCCCTCATGTTCTGCTGATAAGATATCTTCTATAGCTTCTGAAACTCTATTAGATGCTTCACCAACATTCTGAGCATCTTCAGAAGTTTTCTCAGAACTTTGAACTTGAACATTTTCAGCATTTTCTGATTCAGATACTTTCTGTCTTTTCTCCCCCTCTTGATTATCAGGATCCTGATCATCAAGAACCCTTTTTGAAGTATCTGATTGAACTCTGCACTCTTGAGCAGACAATCTTGTGCTTAAATCTGTCTTAGAACTTTGAATAGAAAAAAGTTGATTCAGAATCTGAGAAATATCATCCTTTGTAACAAAAGCTGGTTGAACAGATGAAGAAGAAGGCTGAGAAGATTTTAGAGAAGAAACAGATGAAGCCACTTCAGAAAAAGCAGTCAGAAGTGCTTGTTTAAAAGAGTTCAGATCATTAGATGATTGAAGTTGAAAATCATTCAACTTATTTACCATATTCTCCCCTTGTTAATCCAACCTATCCTCCATCACCTTTTGGTTGTATCCGTCAATTCCTTGATGTCCTTCTGAATCTTTGCAAATTCAGAAGTACAAAAATCTTTGAATTCTGGGAATTCAAAAGATGTGGGTAAGGTTTCAAGACCAACAGATGGTCTTGTTTGAAGTCCTTCAGAAGAAGGCAGGCCTGTATGTGCCACAGAGACATCATGAACCACATTTGATTATGTGAATGGGGCTTTTGTGATGTTCACCCCACCAGGTCTTCCAACTAATCCTTGATATCCAGAAATAGGAATATCTATAGTTGTTGATGCAATGTGACAAACACTTTGCTTAGTGACATCTGGAAGATGTGTGCTAGTGTGAATGGATTCCACATTAAGTGGTTCAGTAGGCTCAAAGTTGAGGGAACCCTCAGACTCAATGTGCTCAAAATGGTGAGGGGGGACATATATCCTTCACTTTCAACAAAAGGAACCTCCAATTGGAGTCCCAATGGATTATAAGCTGCTTGCCCCATATATGTTGATGAAACACCCTTCTGTTGAGAGATGGGTGAGTGGCTGGGGGGGATAACCAAATTTTCCATGGGCTCACTGGCTTTTTCAATATCATCCACCAAAGAATGTGGAATGATAGAAGATGTGGGTGCCCGGCTAGTAACAGGTGGTTCATAGGTTTGTTTTCTTTTACCTGTGTTCTCCCCTCTTCAATTTATTTTCTAACTCTTCTACCCATTCTTTTATTTTCATTTTTCCTCTTAATTCTTTGAGGTTGTTCTCCCCCTTGACCAGCCTCCCCTCTCCTTCAAACAAGTCTAGACTCCCTTGCATTATCAACACTCTAGTTTGAATCAGGGGAAGGGACTACTGGTTGAGGTAATCCCATAGATTCTAAATACTCACTCACAATCCTATTTGGTGTACTTACAAGATCAAGTAAGTGAGAAGGAAGTGGAACTGCATTTGGAAATGTAAGCTTTGCATTTGGGGGTCTTAAACTGTCCATAGAAAAGATAGGAACATGTACCTCATGTGCTAGAACAGGGATTTTTGACATTGCTTTCATTGCTCCTTTGATAAGTGTTTGAAAGAATCTCTGAAACGGTATGTAGTTGAATGTGGACTTCTTCAAAACAGCAGATTTGAGTTCTTCAAAAATAAGGGAAGCATAATCAATATGCTTGTTGAATGAAACGCCATGAAAGATGATCCTCCCATTTGATGAAGCTTGATCCAAACTTGAACTTTTCCCAGATAAACAGGTATTCATAATTGAGAATAAACAGTACCATATTGGAGGTAAACATTTTCTTCTTAAAGAGCTTAAAGCACTTAGATTTTCAGAGTATCCCAAACTCATGAAATCTGATATCATTTCTGATGAAGATGGAATTGGATCATAACAGGTTTTCCCAAGAACCTCATCTGGTTTTGACAGATAGTGAAGACTCCTAATATCATCCACAGAGATGCATACCTTGTAAGCATGAACATAGGACACGATTTCATCTTCAGATTCATCAACCTCAGCATAGTACCACTATTGTTGAAGGTAACAAGTAGGAACAGAGAATTTCCTAGAGAGTTGAGTACGGAGTGGATGTTTCTTCAGAATTTCGATCAAAATCATTTGATCATCAGCAAAGTTTGTCGATTTGAAGTTCAAAGCACAGTTATTTCTTTTGATTTCTAGCAGTTTCTCAGCAGGGACATAAAGTTTTGACATATCACTACTTGCAGCACGAGTCTGGGATTCACTATCACCAGCATTTGATTCAGAAACAACTTCGGTAGGTTCAATTTGTCTTTCCCCAATTTTATCAGTTCTCGTGTTAAGGTTAGGGTTTGAAGGTCCGACTTGATTCATAGCAGTTGTAGCTGTGTCTTGAACCATTTGATCATTGTTCAGTGGGATTTCCATTGTTCCAACCACTAATTTTTGAGACACGATCTTGAATGAACCATCACTCGATGATCTATTGCTGTCATTGAAGCTTGAGGAAGCAGAACCCATTGCATTTGAAGTAGACATGATGTTTGAAGAACAAGAATTGGTAATAGAAAGAAGACCAATGAACACAGATAGATTTCTCAGTGAAAATTTGCTAAAAAAATGAAGACGATGAAGAATCCATTGATTTATATGACTGGATAAGCACTGATGGACACGTGGCCAAAAAGTAAATGTGATTAGAGTAGTAATCATCATTAAGTTGGATAAATGAACTGGTTAGACGACGTGCTTAAGAAATATCCAATGAAATTAAAACACGTGGCACACGCTTAAGTGATACTTAAGAAACATCAACGGGAAGTTAAGTTCTGAGAACAAGTTCAAAAACTTCAGAAATAGTTCAGAACTTCTGAGAAGAAGTTCAGAAGTCTGAAAGAAAGAATTCAGAGGAACTTCAGAACTTTTAAGTTTAGTTCAGAACTAAACTGGTATCACTTCTGAAAAATATAAATCATTTTGAGAATTCAGAAGTAGGTTTGAACAATTTTAAAATATTTTATCTAAGGAAGTTTGTTCATTCTTCCTAGATATCAAATGTAAGACTTTGAATCAGAAATTCAGATCTGATTATTAGGAAAGAGTAGTTCAAAAATTTGACATTAATACCACTCCCCCTTGAATCATAAGAAACTATTATTCTCCCCCTTTAAACAGTACAATATTTATCAAAGAAATAAGAGAATATTTAAAGAAATGAAATTGTTTGAAAAGTATTGAGTTTAAAGAAATGAATTTTTTTGACAATCAAGCTAGATAAAGAAGGAGTATACTTCTGAGTTTTAAAAAAAAAATTAACTTTCTGAATATACATCTTAAGAAGATTTCTGAAGAACAAAATATTCAGAATATGAAATAAGAAACCTCAGAATATAACTTCTAAATTTTAGTTGATGCTTAATACTTACATAGACATATTCATCATGCCCAATTTACATACCAAGAAGTTAAAACGTTTTTCAACAAGAGCTTTGGTAAATAAATCAGCTAACTGATAATCTGTCTGAACAAAAAACATTTCAATATTTTCTTTTTCCACATGATCTTTGATAAAATGATATCTTACATTAATGTGCTTGGTCTTTGAATGCTGAACAGGATTGGCAGTGATGGCTATGGCACTCTTTGAATCACAATACAAAGGAATCTTTTTGAAAGTGTAACCATAGTCTTTGAGTTGAATTTGCATCCAGATCACTTGTGAGCAACATATTGCGGTACTACATACTCGACCTGCGTAGAAGTAGAAACACAATTTTGTTTCTTTGAAGACCACTAACCGATCTATCACCCGAACCGACATGATCCGAAGTGCTTTTCTGTCTAATTTGCAACCACCATGATCTGCATCTGTAAATGCTGTTAGTTCAAAACTAGAATCCTTAGAATACCAAAGTCCCAATGAAGGAGAACCTTTGAGATATCTAAGGATTCTTTTTGCAGCTAAAAGGTGTGATTCCTTAGGATTTGCTTGATATCTAGCACAAATGCATGTAGCAAACATTATATCTGGTCTACTAGCAGTTAAGTAAAGCAAAGATCCAATTATACCTCTGTACTTTTTCCGATCAACAGATTTTCCATTTAGATCAGGTTCTAACTTAGTTGTAGTGGCCATTGGTGTTTGAATACTTGAACAATCAGTCATGTCAAACTTCTTAAGTAAATCTGAGCCATACTTAGATTGATTAATGAATATGCTAGTGGGAAGTTGTTTAACTTGAAGACCAAGGAAAAATGTCAACTCTCCCATCATACTCATTTCAAATTCTTTTTGCATGATTTTCTCAAATTTTCTACAAAATTTTGGATTAGTAGAAGCAAATATAATGTCATCTACATATATTTGTATCAATATCATATCATCACCTTCCTTTTTTCAGAAATAAAGTTATATCAACAGTACCTCTTTTGAATTTAGAATTCAAAAGAAAGTTGTAAGAGTATCATACCATGCTCTTGGTGCTTGTTTAAGTCCATATAAGGCTTTGTCTAAAATGTAGACATGATCTGGAAATTCTTTGTTTACAAAGCCTTCTGGTTGTTCAACATACCCTTCTTCATGTAAAATACCATTCAGAAATGCACATTTCACATCCATTTGAAACACTATCATGTTTTTGTGAGCAACAAATGCAAGAAATATTCTAATGGCTTCTAATCAAGCAACACGAGCAAAGGTTTCATCATAATCAATTCCTTCTTGTTGACAATCCCCTTAGCTATAAGCCTTGCCTTGTTTCTTACAACAATACCATTTTCATCCTTTTTATTTCTGAATACCCATTTTGTGCCAATGATAGATTTACCTTTTGGTTTTGGTACCAATCTCCAGACTTTGTTTCTTTCAAATTGATTTAACTCATCTTGCATGGCTAAAATCCAGTCTGGATCGTGAAGTGCTTCGCATGGCTTTTTGGGTTCCATACTCCTTAAAAAATTAACATACAGACACTCATTTGTTGTTGCAGATCTTGTTTGAATACCTTTTGATGCGTCTCCAATAAATTGATGTACTGGATGACTTGATGTCCATTTGTTCACATTTGGCAATGGTTGATCAGATGAAACATTGTTCAGAGAATCATGATCATCAACAATTGCTTGAGTTTCAGTATCATGATTGATAACTGAATGTAAATCTGAAGTCTTTCCCTCAAATGGAACATTTTGAATTTGTTCAGAACTTTGATGAACATTTTTCAGAAGTATCTTGAAATGGTTCAGTATTGACTTGAACTGGTTCATAGATAACTTGAACTAGTTCAGAAGTAGTTTGAACTGGTTCAGAAGTAGTTTGAACTGGTTCAGAAGTTGGATGTACATTTTCAGAAAGTAGAAGTTCTGAATTTGAGGTTGAGATTTGTGGTGCTGATGTACTTGTAATTTGTATTTCTGAAATGTTTTGATCATTTGTGCTTCTGGTGAGAAAAGGATTTTGATAATCTGCAGAAATATTTACAGAAATATCAAATAAGTCTTGACATAAATTGTCTAAATTTGTTTTAAGTAAAGTTTGAGATTCAGAAGTAGAGTTTGTTTGATTATGTTCTGAGTTTAAACTTTCAGAAGTTGGTTTATGTGTGAGTTCTGAACTATTTTGTTCAGAAGTCAATGTTGGCTCATTAAATCTGACATTTGTAGTCTCAATGATCCTTTGAGTTCCTTTAATGTGTACTCTATAAGCTTTGGATCTTTGAGAATAGCCAACAAAGATACCAGCTACACCTTTTGGTGCAAATTTGTCAAGATGCTGAGTATCATTCTTTAGAAAACACCTGCAACCAAAGATTTTAAAATAATCAATAGAGGGTTTTCTTTGTTTTAGTATTTCATAAGGAGTTTTAAGAAATTTTCTGTTTAGAATAGTCCTGTTCTGAGTAAAACATAAAGTAGCAATAGCTTCTGCCCAGAGAGAAAGAGGAAGTGTTGAATATGCAAGCATGGTTCTTGCAGCCTCTACCAAAGTTCTATTGTTTCTTTCAACCACCCCATTTTGTTGAGGAGTTCTTGCAGCGGAAAATTATGTGAAATTCCAACAGATTCCAAAAAGTTCTGAAGTGTAGAATTTGTGAATTCTGTTCCATTGTCACTTCTGAGCTTTTGAATTGGGAGTTGAAGAAGAACTTGAATTTTCTACAGAAAAGGTATAAGTCTTTCAGAAGTATCAGATTTGAGTCTCAGAAATTCAATCCAAGTGTATCTTGTATATTCATCTACTATGACAAGGATGTATTTCTTTCCCCCCATGCTTTGAGTCTTCATTGGTCCACACAAATCCATATGTAGCATATCTAGTGGAGCTTTGCATGAAGATAACATTTTCAGAGGATGAGAACTTC
Source organism: Silybum marianum (assembly GCA_036898165.1). Lineage (NCBI taxonomy): Eukaryota > Viridiplantae > Streptophyta > Magnoliopsida > Asterales > Asteraceae > Silybum > Silybum marianum. The sequence goes on along the minus strand of CM072528.1, from coordinate 25,177,742 downwards.
TTTTGATCTTCCCTAGTTCACACGCAGAACAAAGAGAGTTCTTTTCAAATCTGATCTTTAGTAGTCCTCTTACAGATTGATGTTTGCCTAGTTCAGAAATGGCTTTGAAGTTCAGATGTGACATTCTTCTGTGCCAAAGCCAACTATCATTTTTCATTGATGTAGACATATAACATACACCTTGTAGTTGACCAGTTGTAGTGAATGTTGCTGTGTATATATCTCCATCTCTATAAGCAGTTAATTCATTTTTGTTTGTTGTACTCAGAACATAAATGTAATCTATGTCAAAATTAACCTTACAGTATTTGTCAAAGAATTGACTAATACTAAAAAGATTATGTCTTAGTCCCTCAACATAGAAAACTTTCATTGCTTTCACATCTCCTTTAATGAAAGTGCCATATCCTCTTACATATCCCTTTGCATTGTTTCCTAAGCTAACTGTTCCTCCATATCTTTCATGATAATCAGTTAGTAGATCTTTGAAAGGTGTCATGTGTCTTGAATATCCATAATCTAAAACCCACACATGACATATCTGCAAAAGAGATTATTGAGTTTTAGGTACCCATTTCACAATGGGTCCTTCGAGATTAGTAATAAAGTTTGAAGTTCTGAACTTTTTCTTCAGATTTTTCAATTCAGAAGTTTGTTCAGAACTTTGAGATTTATCTTTCTTAGTTTTATTTTTATTTTTTCTTTTAATTAAGTTTGTCAATATAGCTGAACATTTCTGAATAGATTTCATCAAATTTTTCTTGTTTGTTTTGGAGTTTAGATGAAAATTATGATGACCACAGTTAATACAGTGAATATGATTCTTTAATGTATTTACAACAGCATTAGACATATAAGAATCAATAACATTTGATTTTTCAACAAAAATTCTTTTATTCACTTTCTTTGATTTAGGTACATCATTCTTCTTTGAAAATGAAAAACTATCTAACTTGTCATTCTTTGATTGTCTTTCATCTTTCTTTCTCCATACTAAAGTGGATAGTTCTGTAAAAGATAAGAAATGAGGATTAGTATAAGAAATTCTTTTGTTCACTTTAGGTTTATTTTCAGAAATTGAGTTAATGTTCTGAACTTCAGAGAGAGAATTTGAGGATTGTCCTAGTTCAAAATTTTTAACTCTGGTGTTGAAGTCAGAAGATGTTACTGAACATGGTGTTGAAGTCAATGAAGTGTTTGTTTTAGTAGGAGAAAAATCTGAATTTTGATATTCTGGTTTTAAAAACACAGGACCAAACATTTCTGAAGATATCTTTGAATCTTCAGATTTTAGTATTTCTCCTTCAGTCATACAAGATTGTGATTTGTAAATTAGATAGCCATTTTTATCAATCACTTGCACCATGTGATCAGCATAATCTTCTGAATCAGAAGCATTTATTAGATCTGAAAATTTATTTTGAGTTATACTAGTTGCAAAAATATTTGAATTTTTTGTTGTTGTAGACTCATCATCAGAATTATCAAAAAATATATTTGGATTCTCATTAACATCTTCTAAAGAGTCAATTTCTGAGAATTCATCATATTTTTCTTCATGTTCTGATTTATTATCAGAAGTATCGTCTGAAATTACTTCAGAATTGAATTCAGAAGTTATCTCAGAAGTAACTTCAGAAATTATTTCAGACTTAACAATTATTTCAGATTTTTCTTCAGAAATAAGATTTGGTTCAGAAATTTCACAAGTGCTTGAACTTACATTTATTTCATCTGTTTGAGAAATTATCTCTGGTTCACCAGTTTTAAGAGGTGTTTCTTCTTAAAACAAAGTCTCTGATTTTACAAACGGTATTCTTTCAGACAAAGAATAGTTCACAGGTTTAGAAAGGACACTTGTATTTGATTCATTGGAAAATTTCATTTAGAATAATCATACAAGTTTGCAGGTGCCTTTTTCAATATTTGACTGTCATTATATCCTAAACCTGCTTTTATATTGTAAAATTTTGAGTTCTGAGCCTGACTAGTTAAAATGTTCTGAGTTTGTTCAGTTTGTCCTCTTTTAAAATTTAAATCTTCTAATTCCTTAATCTTTTTATAAAGATCAAGTCTCTCTTGATTCAGAAAATTCATCTTAACATTTAGAATTTCCTTTTCAGATTTCTCATTAATTACTTCATTTTGTAAACTATCCATTTTTTCTTTTAAAACAAGTTTTTCTTCAGAAATTTTTTCAAGAATCTGTTCAGCTGCTTGACAATTTTCTTTATATATTTGACTTTCAGCCCTGAATTGATTTACCAAAATTCTTTCACCTTTGATTCTGTTTCTGAGTGTTTCAAATTCAGAAAACATGTTTTGAAATTGATTTTTCATTTCAGAATTTACAGTGTTATGTTCAAAATTTTGTTCAGACGAGTAGTTTATTTCATAATTTAATTCAGAAGATGAAGAAGATACCTCAGTGTCTTGTTTGTCCTTTTCTAGATCCATTTCACGCATATAGCAGTTGGTTGCATAGTGAGCAACTTCTTCATCATCATCTTCATCACTCCAGTTTAACCAGTCCTCTTCATACTTGGTCACTAGAGCAAGATTAAGCTCCTTTTTCTTAGCTAACAGATGCTTCTTTTCATAGTAGCCTGAATTCTTGACTTTTGGCATCTTGCATTGTCTTGCATAATGTCCAGGCTTTCCACAGTTGAAGCACCTTGCTGGTTCAGATGTTTCAGATTGACCAGCTTCTTGACCTTTCTTAGGTCCAACATCAGATCTAGGTTTATTCTGATATTTTTGATAGTATCTTTGTTTGAATTGCCTTGTCATAAAAGCAATATTATCAGAAATCCTTTTCAGCTCCTCATCTGATTCATCCCCATCACAAACAGTTGTTTCTGGAATCTCACAAACTTTCTTAGCAGCCATGGTCAAAGAATTATTGTAGTTGTTGCTCAGAAGGGCAACTGTTTCATTTGTATTCTTTTGTTCATGTTGCCTAACTTTGATCTTGTCCTCTTGTTGGAATAAGATCCCATAGACATCATGAACAGTCTTTCTGGAAAAGTTCCTAGTTACCATATTATCTGAAAAACTTGACCATTCATTTCCCAGATTGTTCAAAAAATTTGTTATTTATCTCAGAATTTGATTTCTGAACACCATTTCTTCTTAGATCATTCAGAATGTTGTTGAATGTATGATATGTATCAGTGATAGATTCATTTTCTTTGTATCTGAAATTTTCATATGTTCCTACACAGATATTTAATCTTTGTGCTTGAGCCTTTGTGCTTCCTTGCATCTGAGCTTCCACTTCATCCCACATGGCTTTGCCTGAAGTTAAACTATCAACCCTATTGAATATTTCATTAGGAATTGCCATGGTGAATAAAGTGAACGCTCTTCTATCAACTTTCATTTGAGCCTTTTCTGCTGGATTATACATTCCAGGACTCTTTTTAATTCTTGATGCAGGGATTTCAGGAGTGGATTCAGTTCTGGGGACAGCTGGAATCTCAACAAATACCTCTAGTGGGCCATTTGTGATTGATTGCATTAAGGCTTCATCTATGTTATCCAAGAATTGAATTATCCTGATTCTCCATTGATGATATTCTCCAAAGAAGAGAGTTTGTGGTTTCGTTTCAGATCCGATTGAGACTATTTCTTTAGACATCTTTTTGATTGTTAGAAGATCGAGAATTCACCTGAGTTGAATTTGAAATATGTAGATCAAGAACACCAAGAACTGTCAGATCTGACAAGTTCTTTCACAAATCTTTCAAGAACAGATGAATTGGCTCTGATACCAATTGTTAGGACCCAAACAATCAAGATCTCAATATATGTAAAGATTAGAACAGTAATATGATAGCCAAATGTCGTATGTATTGATAAACAATATTACAAAATATGTCTTTACAAGGCTTATGGAAACGTTAGATCTAACTATCTAACAAACTATCTATTTATACAACAAAAGAAAGACTAAAGTAACAGTACAAATATGACAGACAAGTTCAGAACAGGTTCTGAACTTCTTCAGATCTTCTTCAAAAGTGTCTTCAGAACTTCTTCAGAATCTCTTCAGAACTTCTGAAGTAGACACTTCAGAAGTTATGCCTTAGGCTTTTGTCTTTTCTTCTGAGTTCTGAATCTTCATTCTTCAAATCTTTATATATTCAGAACCAGTGCCTTTTGAAGCTATTATGATATCTCTATCACAACAAATATACCAACTAATCCTTTAGGAGCAAATTTGTCAAGGTATTGAACATCATTTAGAAGAAAACATCTGCTTTCAAAAATTTTGAAAAAAATCAATTGATGGTTTTCTCTTTATAATGGTTTCATATGGGGTTTTCAAAGAAATTCTATTTAAAATAGTTCTGTTTTGAGTAAAACAAGGAGTAGCAACATCCTCTGCCCAAAGAGATAGAGGGAGTCCAGAGTAAGCAAGCATAGTCCTGGAAGCTTCAACTAAAGTTCTATTCTTTTGTTCAATAACACCATTCTGTTGGGGAGTTCTGGCAGCAGAAAAACTATGAGATATTCCAACAGAATCCAAGAAGTTCTGAAGTGTAGAATTGGTAAATTCTGTACCATTATCACTTCTGATCTTTTGAACAGGAAGTTGAAGAAGAACCTGTATTCTTTTCAGAAATGGAATTAGTATTTCAGAAGTATCAAATTTAAGTCCAAGAAATTCAACCCAAGTATATCTAGAATACTCATTAACAATAACTAGGATATACTTCTTTCCTCCCAAGCTTTGAGTCTTCATTGGACCATACAAATCCATATGAAGCATTTCAAGTGGAGCTTTACATAAAGAGAGCATCTTCAGAGGATGAGAGCTTCTCTTAATTTTCCCAAGTTCACATGCTGAACCTTGAGAAGACTTATCAAACTTGATCTTGGGTAAACCTCTGAGTGACTTATGTCTATCTAATTTCAGAAATAGATGTGAAATTCAGATGAGACATTCTTCTGTGCCATAACCAGGTTACTTCCTTCATTGGAGTAGACATAAATGCCAGAGGTAGTTTGTTTGACTTGGAGCCCTAAGAAGAATGTTAGTTCTCCCATCATGCTCATTTCAAATTCACTTTCCATTATCTTTGAAAATAAATCAACTTCTGCTTGATCAGTAGAGCCAAACATAATGTCATCCACATAAATTTGAACCACAGTTAACATACCTTTTCCTCTTTTGATGAACAAAGTAGTATCGATCTTAACTTTCTCGTATGAGTGATTGATCAGGAATTTTGATAAGCATTCATACCAGGCTCTAGGGGCTTGCTTTAAGCCATATAGAGCTTTGTCCAGAAGATAGACGTGATATGGATGTCTCGAGTCTACAAAGCCAGGAGGTTGTTGAACATACACTTCTTCTTTGAGATCTCCATTCAAAAATGCACACTTAACGTCCATCTGGTACACCTTGAAATCTATGTATGCTGAAAAGGCCAGAAAGAGTCTTATTGCTTCAAGTCTTGCTACTGGAGCAAAAGTTTCATCGTAGTCAATTCCTTCTTCTTGACAGTATCTCTTGGCCGCCAATCTTGCCTTTTTTCTAATCACAATTCTATCTTCATCCTTTTTGTTTCTAAATACCCACTTAGTACCAATGGCGACTTTATCTTTAGGCAGAGGTACTAATTTCCACACCTTGTTCCTGTCAAATTGAAGAACCTCTTCTTGCATTGCATCCACCCAACTTGATTCTTGTAAAGCTTCATGAACTTTCTTTGGCTCAATCATGCTTAGAAAATTTACAAATAAAACTTCATTTGTCGTTGAAGATTTGGTTTTAACCCTTTTAGATGGATCTCCAATTACTAGATCTGGAGTATGGGACTTTGTCCATCTTTTCATCCTTGTTTGAGGTATTTGCTGGGCTTGGAATTCTGTATCCGAGGGTTGGATAACATCTTCTGGTATTGGGATTGGTTATGGATCTGGATGAGCACCTAATTTCTCCCCTTCAATTGAAGACACAGAGCTTACCTCTGGACTGTTATTTGGTGATTCAAAAGAAGGACCAGAAAGAGTTATCCCAGAATCCTGAAGTACTTCAGGAATACTCAATGGTGGTCAGTGGGTTTTCTCTCTGAAGGTATTTCTTCTCCTAGAAAATCATCAAATAAAGCATCAATCTCGGATTCTCTAGTACCTGAAAGATAATCAGAGGTGACAGTATTGAATTTGAGTTCTGAATCAGAATAATCAGAAGTCAACTGCGCTTGATCATCAAAATCGATGATTATCCTCTCCATTACAGTTTTAGTTCACAAATTAAAAACCCTAAAAGCTTTTGAATTTAACGAGTATCCCAAGAACTTGGCTTCAACAGATTTTTTGTCAAACTTGCCAAGTTTTTCTCGATCATTAAGAATAAAACACCTGCAGCCAAAAATATGGAAAAATTTAACTGAGGGTATTCTGTTATTTATGAGCTCATTAGAGGTTTTAAAATGCCTCTTAATTATGATTGATCAATTATGGGTAAAACACGTCGTGGCAACAGCTCCTGCCCAGAAGTTGGTGGGTAGCCCAGAAGCTGCAAGCATTATTCTTGCTGCTTCAACTAGTGTTCTATTTCGTCTTTCTACTACACCATTTTGCTGAGGAGTGCGTACAACCGAGATGTTTTGATTGATACCATTATTAACAAGGTAGTTGTCAAGCTTGGCATTCTTGAATTCAGTACCATTGTCACTTCTGAGTTGTTGTATTTTCTGTTGCAGAAGAACTTGTATTCTTACCATCATATTTCTTAACACTGTTGTAACTTCTAATTTTTGTCATACAAAAGAAAGCCATGTATACCTGGAAAATTCATCTATTAGTACCAAGATATACTTTTTTCCAGAAAGACTCTGAATTGCAATAGGACCACAGAGGTCAACATGTAGCATTTGCAGAGGCCTGGTGCATGAATGATCACTTTTGGTTTTAGGAGATGCTCTTTTTATTTTGCCCATCTCACAAGCAGCGCAGAGGTGATCCTTCAGGAAGTGTACCTCTGTGAGGCCCTTAACGAGGTTATGTTTGACCAGAAGCTCAAGATTTTTAAAATTTAAGTGTGAAAGTTTATGATGCCATAGCCAAGCAACTTCACTCTTCTTAGAGATAAGACAGAGGGTTTCCTTACCATCCTTGGATGTAAAATTCATCATATATAGATTACATTTGCTGTCGGCTCTCCATAATTCTTCACCAGCTTTAGAGAATAAGTAACAATGTTTTTCATCGAATACAACAAGCATTTTAGAATCACAGAGTTGACTTACACTAAACATATTATCTTTCAGTCCAGAAACATGAGCTACTTTGGATAAGGTAATATTACCTTCTTGAAAAGTACCGTAGCCTTTTATTTGACCCTTATCATCATCACCAAACGTTATTGCTCCGCCAATTTTATCTTTGAATTTGGAGAGTAAGTTTTTCGTTCCAGTCATGTGCCTCGAGCATCCAGAGTCAAGATACCAGATATGCACACGCTGTTTCTTCAATCAAAATCAGAGAGATTTAGGTACCCATTTCATAATGGGTCCTTTGATGTTTGGTTTAGGTTTTTGATTTATCTTTTCTTTTTGAGCAGAATGATGTACAGGTTTTCCATAGACTACTGGTTTTCCTCTTTCATTTGAATTGTTTCTTTTGTTTTGATTTTTAAAACTTGAGTGCTTACGATTATCACAGAAATAACAAGAATGCCTTGAGAAAAATTGTTTAAGTTTTAGGAACAGAGAGAAGCATTCAGAGTTCTAAAACATAAAAGAATTCATTGAATTTTCATTACTAGAATGATAATTACAATTGTTCTTATTTCTGTCTATTCTAGCATCAGTTGTTCTATTGAACTTCTTATCTAGCCTAAACTTATGCTTTAAAACATATGAATTCTTCTGTGGAGGCTTCTTCTGTGGATACTTCTCTTGAACTTTGGGTTTTACTGAAACAGAAGTATAACAGTAAGCTTTCCATTATCCTTTTTCAAGACGAGTAAACTTCTGTGACTGAGATTTCAGAGACTGGTACTTAAGATTTTCTTTCTTTTTGAGATTTTCCTCCTTTTCGAGTTCGAGACAGGTCTTAGCTTGTAAACACATCCCAAGGAAATCTGGATGGATAGGAACGTCTTTCCTTTGTTCTTTAGGAGAAACAAAGATCAGTGGTATTCCACTTGAAAATTTTGCAACATTTGATCCAACAGCTCTAATTTCCAAAGGTTCATTTGTGTATAAAATGGAGCATTTTTGTCCTTAATAACCTCTGGAACCTTTGTAAAATTAGGAGGCAAAAGATTTTCAAGATTTGAAATATATTTCAGAATTTTCAAAAAAATGATCATCATTTTGATTATCATTTTCCCAGGGATAAGTAATAAACTCATCATTATCTTCGATTCCACAAGGATTTAAATCTACAAAAGAGCAAGGAAAAATCTCTAGATGCTTTTCAGAAATTTGTTGTTTGAGATTTGTTTGATCAGATTTAAAACACTCATCCAGAGTTGTAAAAATGTCTTTTTGAAAACTGAGTCTAAGCTCTTCTTCTGCCTGTATAGGTATGAACTCATCAACCTTTGGATTTAAGGTTATACGAGTGAATGAACCAAAATTAAAACTATCACCCTTCTTGCAAATAAGTTTTAGATCAACTTGAGTTGTCTTTCCAGAAGAGTATTTGATATTTTTATATTTGAGTTTTTTATCATGATGTCCATTCTCATATTTTGATTTTTTGAAAGCCAACTGTTCATATAGAATTGGAAATATAGGTTTTTGTTCGTTACCTATACAGAACACAAAGTATAGAGTAGATCTCTTTTTACACGTGTAAGGATCCAGATCCTCGAAACCAAGACATGTTTTCCCTACTTGTGTATTTATCTTCTCATGCCCCTTCTGAGCATCCAGATATTTTTTAACTAGTAGCTCTTTGTTTTGAAGTTCTATGTGCAAAAATTCTCTTTCCTTCTGAAAGTAATTTTTAAGTGCTATAGAGTTTAATCTGTCACTTTCTTTAGCTTTAATCTCTTTGTCTTTAGTTTCCAGAAGTTTACTGAAATTCTTGTTCTCTTCTTTGAGTTTGACTTCTGTTGTTTTTAGAAGTTTTAAATCTGTTCATTTTCAACAGAAAGTTCAAGTTTCTCATTTGTCAATATTTCCATCTCTCTATTGAAAATATTTCTTTCCTTCTGAACATTAGAAAAAGTTTGTTCAAGATTTTTTCTTAGTTTCTCTTCTATAAAAAGCTTTTGCTTCAGATTTTCAAAGTCTCTTGCTAGAATCATAATGGTGTTTTCAAGTTCAGAGGATTCAGATATAGTGCAAACCGGAGTTTTAGAACGCTGATCCTCTGAGTCATCTGTCATAGCCATTCCGCAGAACAAAGCTTCATCTTCACTTGGACTGGTCATCCATCCAGTTTTCTCTCTCAGCATAGTGTGCTCTTTCAACTACGTTGTACTTGTATTTGTTCTTGTAATATTGTTTGTCTTTGACGAGAGCACTTTTACAGTCTTTTGAGTAATGACCCGGCATACCACATCTGTAACAAACATCTTTCTTCATGTTCAACTCCTCTTCTTTCTTCTCTACTTCTGACTTTTCTGTCTTCTGTACTTCCTGCCTTAAAACATAAGGCTGAGTAGGGCGTTCACTTCTGCTACCGAATTTCTATTCCCTTTAAATGAACGATTACCAAACTTTTTAGTGAACTGTTTGGTAATGAGAGCCAATGATTCAGCAAATGATTCAGCAAATGAAGTAATCTCATCATCTTCAGAATCAGAGAAATCTTCTGGATTGATCTCCAAAATAAGTGCCTTACTCTTCCCTTTCTTTTCTGTCTCTCTGCTTCTTCTGCCTAACCTTCTGGATTCAGAGATAAGGGCCAGAGGTCCACCAACACTTGTTTTCTTCTGAATAACCTCTTTCTCATGTGCTTGAAGAGTTCCAAACACATTATGTAATGACCATATTTCCAGATCTTGATTGGCCTGAAGAGACATAGAAAGATTTGACCATTCTGGATTCAAGCGTTTGAGGAATAAAACATTACTATCCTCTTTTGATCTGATAATATCACATTTCTTGCACAGTTTTATCAGAGTGTTAAATCTATGATAAGTCTCTTCCGGAGTCTCTTTTCGAAGTGCTTGAAAACTTTTGTATTCATTTAAGGCTTGAGCTCTTCAGTTCGTCTTCATTTTGGCACCTCCTTCTAATTAATTGGCTAGTTGATCCCATAGTTCCTTGGCTGTTTCACAAGAGTCAAGAGATTGAAAAATCTCATTCGGAATTGCCATGATTAGTAGACTTTTTGCCTTTTTGGCAATTTCCACTTTGGCCTTATCATCATCAGTCCAATTTCCCTTTTCTTTGGAAACTTGGCGAGCAGGGATTTCTTCAGTAGTATCTGTAGGAGGTACTGTTGGAATAATGGTCATCAGTATGAAAGGACCATTTAGAACAGTAGAGTATAGATTTGCATCTAGTCCTTCATAAAAATTGATCATTCGAATTTTCCATTAAGGATATTCGTCTCGGATTAGATTAGGAGGTTTGGTTAAGGATCCAGAAGTGTATTAGACATTCAAATTTTGATTCGCCATTTCATAGAAAACAGGGTTTCAAAATTTGCAGGAAATACTTTTGAAATTTAGATCAATTAAACTTCAAATGAATCGAAACGAAACGATTACCTTACTGATTTCAGAATTAAACCATAGTTACCACTGATTTTGAGAAAAATGTATGAAATCGACAAAATCTCGAAAAACAGGGTAGAATGAAGAACAGTAGTTTAAAAAGTGAAATTAACTTCTAGTTAAGTGGGGATTTCTCCAAATTGGACGAGATCGAATAATCAATAGATTGATTATTTAGCTCTGATACCAATTGTTGGAACCCAGACCCCTTTAAACTCAATTAATCAATAGATTCAAAGAACAGTGTATGAGTGGAAGCAATATAAATCTATGATTATGACTAGAACAATGATAACTAACTCTATTTATACAATTGGAAATACAAAGTCTATTACAATATTGTTCTTACTGCTCTAGAGTAGTAAGAACAATATGAAGATCAAATGAGGATTCGTATTGAATAACCTGAAGATCGATTACAATACGTGGAATGAAATGCATTTTCTCTCTCTAAGATAATCGACTTTAATTACAGTGATAACTAACTCTATTTATACTATTGGAAATAGAAAGTCAACGAGCTAGCCTATCACTTAGTGACACGTCCCTTATACTACTAATAGAATTTGTTACGTGCGGAAGATGTGACTTGCCACGTCATCAAAAGCGCGTGTGGTATGGCAGTTGAAATCCAGAGAATCTTCAAGTCTCTGGCGCTTCTGAGATAAGAGAGATCAGAAGATGAACTTCTGGTTTGGTTTCTGATGATTAGGACTTAGACAATTCTGGTTCATACTTTCTTGAAATAAGTTCTAACAGTATATCTATAAAATTCATCAATTAGCACAAGTATATACTTTCTACCAGACAGACTTTACACAAAAATGGGACCACAGAGGTTAACATGTAACATGTGTAGAGGTCTGGGACACGAATGATCACTCTTTGTATTATTAGAAGCTCGTTTTATTTTTCCCATCTCACATGTTGGACAAAGATGATCCTTCTGAAAGTGAACCTTTGGAAGGCCCTCAACCAGGTTCTGTTTCACAAGCAACTCAAGATTTTGTAAATTAAGATGAGATAGCTTATGATGCTAGAGCCAAGCTATTTCACTGTTCTTTGAAATGAGACGGATTCTTTCTGAATCATCTTTAGAAGTGAAGTTCATCATGTACAAGTTACCTTTTCTGTTGGCTCTTGATAACTCTTTTCCTGACTGAGTTAGTAAGTAACAATGCTTTGCCATCAAAGGGAACTTTCATCTTAGCATCACAAAGTTGACTTACACTTAGAAGATTATGCTTTAATTCAGAAACACGAGCCACCTTTAATAAAGTGACGTTTCATTCTTGTAAAGTACCATAACCTTTTATTTGACCCTTTCCATCATCTCCAAACATTACTACTCCACTAGATTTATCATTGTAAGTGGAGAGTAAGTTTATGGTTCCAGTCATGTGTCTCGAGCATCCAGAGTCAAGATACCAGATGTGCACATGCTGTTTCTGCAATACAAGATTAGAGAGTTTTAGATACCCATTTCATAAGGGGTCCTTTAATATTAAGCTTAGTATTAACGTTTGATTGCGCTTTTGTTTTATGCGGATTTCTAGGTTTTCAAAGAAGCTTCTGGTTTGTCTAGATTATTCTTAGGTTTCTATTTCTTCTGAATTCTGCAGTTAGTGCGTTGCTTGAAGTCGGAAGGAAAACAGTGTGTACTAGAGAAGAGTTGTTTTAGTTTAAGGAAAAGAGACAAGCATTCAGAGCTTTGAGAGATAAAAGATTTCATTGAATTTTCATTTCTTGAATGATAATTACAAGATTTCTTATTTTCGTCTATTCTAGCATCAATTGTTCAATTGAACTTCTTATCTAGTCTAGACATAGTCTTCTGAACATGTGAATTTTTCTCTGAAGTCTTCTTTTGAGTAGTCCACTCCCTTTGGACTTTTGGAGATTTTACTGAAACAGACGAGTAATGATGATTATTATAATGCTAGTTTCCCTTCTGTTCCCTTGTAAACTTAGCTTGCTTCTGAAGGATAGGCGGTGGAGGAACTTTCGTAACTTGAGTCTTTTGTTTGACTTCTGCCTTTTTCTCAAGATCGAGACAAGATTTTGCTTGAATGCACATATCCAGGAAGTCTGGATGAATGGGAACCGTTTTCTGTGTTCTTTTGGAGGAACACAGTTCATGGGTATACCATTTGGAAGTCTATTGATTTCTGGTCCATGTGCCCTTACTTCTTGTATATTAATATATGTCACTTTTCTGTGTCTAAAGAGACAGAAGGAGCATCCTTCACACAGTTGACATTTTTTACTAGGACGTAAGTAGAGGGCAAACTATTTTCAAAATTGTCGAGAAATTTATTTGAATTAAAGAAATCATCACAATTTTGATCGTCATTTTCCCAAGGATACACATAAAACTCAACATCATCCTTTTCTGAACAAAGGTTTAAGTCAACAAAAGAACAGGGAGTTATCTCTAGATGATTTTCGAAAGAAATACACTTTTCTGGTTTTTCATTTTTAAGAGAAATACTTTCAAGTTCTGTATTATTTTGAAAAGCAGCCTCATCCAGAGCTTTAAGAAGATCTTTTTCAAATTTGAGTCTACATTCTTCTTTTGTATTTATTGGGATGAACTCATCTGCTTCTGCATTTAAAGTGATATGAGTAAATGAATCAAAGTGGAAAACTTTATATTTCTTCTGAATTTGTTTTAAATCAACTTGAGTTGGTTTACAACTCTTTCTATCAGAAGAGTAGTTTATATTTTTATATTTGTGTTTTCTTACTTGATATTGATCTTTTGAAAACAGATTGTTCATATTGAACAACAATCATCAGGTTTTTGTTATTTTCCCACACAACATACAGAGTCCAAAGTAGATCTCCTTTTACAAGTGTAAGGATCCAGATCATCGAAATCGAGACATGTTTTTCAACTTGTGTATTTATTTGTTCATGCACCTTCGGAGCGTCTTGGTAATTTTTAATCAAGAGCTCTTTCTTTTGAAGATCAATGTGCAGAAACTCCCTTTCTTTTTTTAAAACAGTTTTTAAGTGCTACAGAGTTTAATCTGTCACTTTCTTTTACTTCAATCTCCGTGTCCTTAGCTTTCAGAAGCTTATTAAGTTCATTTATCTCCTCTTTTAACAAACTTTATGTGGAGTTCTTTAGTTTCGAAATATTTTGGTTTTCCACAGAAAGTTCTTGTTAGGTCAGAAAATATTGAATCCGAGATCACAAATATTGAACACATGAAGGGCCAAATTGTAAAGTCAACAAAGTCATCAAAATGGAAGGTAAGTATGAGGAAAGGTTTAAGGATTAAGAATGTTTATTTAATAAGTAAAGATTCTATTTGTAATTAAGGCAATTATATAATGCCTTCTTTCCTAGTTTCCTTATTGCAATAAAGATGCTACATATAAATAGAGTCTTAAGGTTGCAAATATAGGTTAGGTCATTCATTTGTATCATTATAGAGATAACTTATTAGAGAGATATTAATGTAACCACGAATTCCATAAGTAAGATATATGACATAAAGTGTTCTTATCAATATATTCATCGTGTTCTTGCATATTGTTCGTGATAAAATACATCGTTAATTGATATACTGGGATCCACAATTGGTACAGAGTAGAAGACTATATCGATTTGGATTAATTCAAAGATTTCTTGAAGAAAAAGGTACATACGACTCTTTGTGACTTTTGAAGATTAAAGGTATTGTCATCCGTTTTTTGTTTTATATCCGACTTTGATATAGATCCTTATATGTGTGTTTCTACTCTTCTATCAAGTCGATATCACCAAAAAGTTTTGATTTTTATAGTTTTTTTGTTTTTTTGAAGTTGCTGTTACTATTTTGCTCATTATCGCATTGATTTTGACGTTTTTGGCCAAAACTCCAAAATTTAAAGTTGTTTGTATTTGTCTTACGTACCACATATTAAAATGTCATTACATTTGGAAAAATATTTGGTCAAATGTCAAAGTTCTCGCATCACAAAGGCCCGTGAACAGTAACTCCTCGGATCCCAAAGACCCGAGAACAGTTTCGTATTTTTTTAATTTTTCGCATGCTTCTATTCGTTTTTAGATAAAAGTGTCAGTTTTAAAGTTGTTTACAATTAATGTGCACATAACATAGTAAAATTTCATAAGATTTAGACAAGTTTTTGGTAGAACTTCAAAGTCCTTGTGTGAATAGTAATTTTTATCGCATGACATAGATCTGATATTCATATTTGTTGCATTCATCATCACACTTTTCGGACCCGTTAGATCTGAGAAACAAGGCTATCGGATCAAACATAAAAGGAACAGTAACTTCTCGGACCTCTTTTATCCGAGAACTTTACTTTGTTTTATCGCATCCTTATTTTTCTTAAAATTTCTAATCACTACTGATTATTTTGAGTACTTTTGATTTTCTTGTCCATAAAATACTCAAAAATTTTGTTCCTTGCAGATGTTCTAGTCAATAATCCTTTAGTAATCATTATAACCTTTAGCAATTAATTTTAAAATTTAATACTTGACTATCTTGGAAATTCGAAAACTTTGACTTTCTTATCCATAAAAAGACTAGAGAACTTTGTTACTCTAGATGTTTTTAGTCAAGAATCCTCTGTTTTTGTTTTTCGTTTAATCAAGCTTTAAATCACTGTTTTGGTTTTAAATTTTTGTTCTTTTTGCTTGGGAAATTGAAAACTTGGCCTTTCTTGTCGATAAAAAGACTCGAGATCTTTGATCCTCGCAGATTTTTTTAGTCAAGAATCCCTAGTTATCTTTCCTTTAAACAAATTAGACAATTCTTCTTGAACCAAAGGATTCGATACAAATTTATTTTTCTGTTCTTAAAGTTTTATCCGAGAAACTAAGTTCTCGGACCATATAGATTCGACAAAATTCGGTTCTCGAACCCTGTTGGTCCGACAAATTCTTGATAGCGGACCCCTTTAGTCCGACAACCTGAGTCCTCGTACCCTTTTTCCGACAACCTAGTCCTCGCACCCGCTTGATCCAAGAATTCTTTTTCTCGCATCCTTTAAACCCGACAAATATTGTGTGCAACAAAGTATTTTTTTTTGGTTAATTCAAATCGTTGATCTACAATCACTTCATCAGGTAATCAGTGCTTATATTTTTTGCCACACGAACTAACTTTGTATGTTAGTTATGCAGGTTTTACTTCAAGATGAGGTCTCAAAATCAAACTTCTGATCTCAATGCTGAAACTGAAATACTTGAAGCAAAACACACGAATAACATGAAAGTGCTTGATGAACTTTTATGGGAACATGGTACCCTCAAATCTAAGTTTCATAACTCAGAACAATCAAGAAAATCTTTGAAAAATGAAAATGAGTTATTACAAGCACAAAACAATGAGTATTCTAGGAATACAAATCATATGAGGTATGAAGGTTTTTGCAAAAAGACAAATCTTGAGTTGATAAAAGTAAATTTTGATCCGAAAACAAAAATTTCTGAGTTAGAAAAGCTTATAGATTCTAAGACTTATAGTGTTGTTCTTTCAAGAAAATTATCTGAGTTTACGGAATTAGAGAAAGAAAGGAAATTAACTTCTGATGACAAACACAAGTTTGAGATTGAACGAGAAGTTTTTGAGAGAAAAATTAAAACTAGTGAACTGATGATTCAAAATCTTTCTAAACAAGTGTCAGATTTTGAACAAGTTGTGATAGAAAGAAAATCATCTGAAACGAAATGTCTGAACCTATCAAAGCAACTTTCTGAACTTCAAAAATTTTTAAAAGATGAAAGAAATGTGTTTAAGACTGATAAGACGAATATAATCAAGAAAAATACTTTGATCATTGCAAAAAAAAAATTGAAAAAGAGAAGCAAGTTTTTGAAGAAAAAATTGGCAAACTTTCAAACAAATTATTGGTTTTAGAAACAAATCTTGTGAATGAACAGAAAATGAGATCCGAATATCAAACAAAATATGATGTGATCATCGAAGAAAGAGATCATTTCTTGTGTAAAATTAGAAAACATGAAGGTTATACAACTGCTTCAAGTTTAATTTATAAGATGAATCATCTTTCTACAATAAATAACTTATCTTCAAGTGTCAAATCAAAGAGTTATTCTAACAGCTTCAAGTCATATAGTTCTCCAACTTCTCGGACTCATAATTCTACTTTATCTCATAATGGTTTTGTTGCTCAATCCGGTAATTTTACGAAGTTCAAAAATGGTTTGGATAAAGAAGTCAACTACAGATGATAGTGTTCGAAACATGCCACATACATCTCCTATAGTTGATGCACAATCATTATTTCAAAGACCGATTTACCTTATTTTGTCAAGTCAATCAATCAGCTAATCAGTCAAAGTGCTACAAATCTTTGTTGTTCTACTTGTGGAACAAATGATTTTGTTCACCAAACGTATGTTCATAAATGGTATGGTACTTATAGTATCCCTAATTCCCCATTTGTTGTTTCTCAAGCTAACCTCTAAGGACCTAACAAAGCTTGGGTACCAAAATCTTTTTAATCTATTTTGCAGGAATGTCATCTGTGTTCTAATATAGAATATTC
Organism: Silybum marianum; assembly: GCA_036898165.1. Lineage (NCBI taxonomy): Eukaryota > Viridiplantae > Streptophyta > Magnoliopsida > Asterales > Asteraceae > Silybum > Silybum marianum. The sequence continues at coordinate 25,160,512 of CM072528.1, read as the reverse complement.
GCATCACATGACTTGATCATTCAAAAGGTTATGTTGTTTTTAAGGGGGAGTAGCATATTTCTAATTTTTATAGTTTAGCTTCATAGTACATCATCTATAAACATGCTCTTAATATTGGCTTCTGAATATCTCAGTTCAGAACCCATTTTTCAATATGACTTCTGAATACATCAGTTCTGAACTCAAACTTCAATGTTTCAACTCTTTATGCGTTAGGAATTAGAAGTTTCAATGGTCAATCCAAAGCTGGAAGGGACTACCTATGAAACATATCCCTAGGTTAGATATCTTGAAAGGGTATGATTAAAATAAAATTGAGTACTTGTGCGTTAAATAAAAAGTGAGAGTGTGACAAGACTTAAAAGAAAATATTTGGTCTTTACCAAACCTAAACAGTTATCCGGGTAGCCACATAATCTATTCATTCTTAATTCTTTGGAGATAAATATGGAAATAGACATGGACCCAATGTCGATAACTTGTGTTACCCCACCCAGCTACTCAAGGATGTCACAAAAGGTGCTTGTTTCATATATCACGGAGATTAAGCATATCATCTATCTATTCTTCTCTCGGAAGATTTAGATATTGAATCAAGAAGACACACTTTCGGTCTTCCAACTTCATGTTCTGTGCACATTGAGTCTTTTGAGCCATAATATATACAAATTTTTTTTTTACATTTGCACGAGTCTTTGTGATTCTACACGCATATCTTTGTGTTTATGCCGGAATAGTTTGAAAAGTTAGTTTTATAACTTACTTCTATGATAACTGAAAGTCCTATCAGTGCCAACCCAATGCCAACACTAAATATAGGCCACTTAATTGAATTTATTTTTGATTTAAGAGATAATAGTTGCTCTTCGAGCTTCTATCTTAGCTTCTTGCCCATTGTTCCATGAATATATTTTTATCGTATTCGTGTTTGATCATACTCATTTGATTGTTGTCTTTCATCTTTCATAATGCCTAAGATTTTGCTAATCATTATGAGGGGGATAAAGTGTATATCAAAGACACGCAATAAGATCGCACGGAACAACGACTTGGAATTTTATCGCATTTGTTAAAACCAATAAGTTATTTTTCGAGCCATCATGACCCGACAACCTTGTTTGTCGGATGCTTAACACCCGAGCAACTAGGATCTCGTATGAACCTATCTGAGCACAGTGTTTTGCTCGGATGTCAAAGGTCCGCTAACTTCATTCCTCTTGCTCATCCGAGAAGATTGACTTGGTCAACAACCAACGATAAAATGACACTTGGCACGCACTTTCAAAGACCCGAGCTCTTTTGCCCATTTGCTCCATCCGCGAAGCTGACTTGGTCCGCCTAACTCGATAACCACAAGATATCGCAACAAGATTCAAAATGAATATTTTTTGACAAAACTTCATTCTCTTCAAAAGTGCTGCTTTGATAAATTCTAATCTCGAATACAAAGGGGGAGATTTTTAGGTCTGAAAATATTGTATCCGAGATCACAAATGTTGAAAACATGAAGGGCCAAATTGTAAAGTCAACAATGTCATCAAAATGGAAGTTTTAAGTATTAGAAAAGGTTTAAGGATTATGAAAGGTTTAAGGATTATGAAAGGTCTAAGGATTAAGAATGTCTATTTAATAAGTAAAGATTCTATTTGTAATTAAGACAATTGTATAATTCCTTCTTTCCTAGTTTCCATATTGCGATAAAAATGCTACATACAAATAGAGGCTTAGGGTTGCAAATATAGGTTTGGTCATTCATTCAAATCATTCTCGAAAGAGCTTATTAGAAAGATATTAATGTAACCACGAATTCCACAAGTGAGATATATGACATAAGGTGTTCTTATCAATATATTTATCGTGTTCTTGCATATTGTTCGTGATAAAATACATTGTTACCTGATATACTGGGATCCACAATTCTTGCTTTTCTTCTACCAAAAGCTCCATTTCTCTTTTGAAAATACTTCTCTCTTTTTCAACAAGGGCAAAAGATTTTTCAAGATCTTTTCTTGTTTTCTTTTCATTTTGGAGCTTATGTTTCAGAGTTTCAACATCTGAAGTAGGATTTAAAAATATTTGTTCAAGTTCAGAGGGTTCAAAAGTAGTACATACCGGAGATTCAGAGATTCGATCCTCTGTATCGTTTTCCATTGCCATGTCGCAGAACATGGCTTCTTCATCACTTGATTGATTAGAAAGCCAGTTCTCTGACCCGACATATTTTGCTATTTCAACTCTGTTATACTTGTACTTGTTTTTATAGTACATATCTTCTTTAACCAGAGCCCCTTTGCAATCTTTGGAAAAGTGATCTGGTTTGCCACACCGGTAAAAAACATCTCTCTTCATCTTCTTTTCTTACTCTTTTTTCTCTACTTGTCTTTTCTACCCGTGGACCTTCTTGTCTGGGAACATAGGCTTGACTTGGTCGTTCACCTCTGTTACCAAATCTTCCACTATTCTGAAATAAGCGAGTACCAAACTTTTTTGTGAACTTATCTCATCATCTTTTGAACCCGAAAGTCCAACTTCTTCTGCCTGGCCCTCTAGATTCAGAGACTAGGGCCAAAGGACCACCACTGTTCACTTTCTTCATCTTAACCTCTTTCTCATGAGCTTGAAGAGTACCAAACACATCACTTAAAGACCACTGCTCCAGATCCTGATTAGCTTGTAGGGACTTGGACAGATTAGACCATTCGGCATTAAGACGTTTAAGAAATAAGACATTGTTGTCTTCCTTAGATCTGACTATGTCGCATCTTTTGCACAAATTAAATAGTGTATTAAATCTGTGATACGTCTGGTCAAGTGTTTTTTTTTTGGAAGTGCCTGAAAACTGTAATATTCATTTAGTGCTTGAGCTCGTCTATTCTTCCTCATTTTAGCACCACCTTTCAGTTTGTTTCCCAACTGATCCCATAAATCTTTAGCAGTTTCATAGGAATCAAGAGATTGAAATATATCATTTGGAATTGTGATGATGAGTAGTCTTTTTTCTTTGTTGGCAATTTCCACCTTTTCTTTGTCATCATCGTTCCAATCCTTTCTTTCTTTAGGAACCTGTCTAGCAGGCACTTCTGCAGTATCAACTATAGATCTAGATATAATCCTTCATAAAAATTAATCATGCGAATTTTCCATTGAGGATATTGGTCTCTGACAAGAGTACGGGGTTTTGTAAGCAAGCTTGAGGTGTACATGGCATTAAAATTCCGATTTGCCCTTTTTAAGGGAAAACAAAGTATGACAATTTGAGAAGAATTTGAGAATTAGATCGAGGTGATCGATTTCACTGAACTTGACACGAAGAACAAAGGTTTACTATTTTCAAATTTAAACTAGAATTACCACTGAATTAGAAAAATTTGCATGAGAATAACAAAAATTCATAAAACAGGGTAGAATGAAAACGGTAGATTAAAAACTGAGAAATTCTAGCTGAGTGGGATTTCTCCAAATTCGATTTGATCGAATAATCAATAAATTGATTATCAATCTCTGAGACCAATTGTTGGAACCCAGATCCCGTTATCACTCACATAATGTTAATCACATATATATATATAATAAACAATAAGCGAAAGCAAATAAGATCAACAATCAAACTAGAATTAGTAAACTATAATGGATGAACATAGTCATATCGATGAAGGATAATTTGTATTTCACTCAGAGTGCCAAATCATACAATACTGGAAATACAAATCTATCTATCAGGTTCTCTCTAAAACAATCGACTCTCAATACAAGGAAAGCTCTCTCTATTTATACAATGGCAAAGATAAAAGTCAATCACCTATCCTATCACGTATTGACACATAATCAGACTTCCTAACAGAATTTGTTACGCACGAGGAGCGTGACTTGCCACGTCAAGTAACACACGTAAAGGTCCATGTATTGTATCCAAAAGATATTCCATCTTCTGGAATTTCAGCATGACTTTTGAATTAATCTTCTGGAAGTGACTATCTTCTAATATAGTCAGCTTTTGGAGATTACACTTTGTTCTTCAAGGAAGTTCAGATTCATACTTTTACAAGAAATAAATCCTAACAATTTATAAAGAAATTGGGTTTCCTACTTGGCTTAAGAAGTCAATTGGATTTAGAGCATTTTCATGGATATTTTAGAGGTTGCGAGTCGCGTTCACTATCATAGATTCAGAAATGACATCAAAGGATTGCTGCTCATTTTGTTAATGTTTTGAAACACCGGTCCTTCTCCTTTTTGTATGGATTCTTGGAGGTATACAATTAATTTTGTTGTGTGTATGACTTGTTTTGGTTAAAATCTCCAAAACACTCGACCGTTGACTATTATCTTCGACCGAGCATTTTACGTGACTTTAAAATTTTTATTATGGCTTCAGGGTCAATGGTCGAACGAAACTCGGAACTGACAATCATGACGTACAACATACAGACAACGGATATCCGCCTAAACGCGCGATTTCAGTGTAAAACGTTTAGCTTTAATAAACTAACCGTTGATTGTCTGTTACTCATCATGCAGGTCCGTTGGACGGTTATGGTCAACATCATCCAGAGTGTTTATGAAAGACATTAATAGCGAGACAACGTTACAAATGGCATAAGATATAAAATCCAAGCTCAAGCTGAAACATCTAAAATCATACAATAACTCTCTAGATTTCATACGATATTCTTGTTTATTTTCGTATATTTTCCTCTTTAATCGCACGATTCCAGTTCCAAAGGACGGCGTTCCTGTTTGACATCACTTTCCCATAGTGCAACGACGGTAGCTCCTATCGTCCCCTGTTTTTTCCCTCGTTAAAGGGTTTTTCCGCCTCACCAAATCTCTTGTCTTTATTTTTATCGCTTTTGTTGTGTTTGTCCCGAGAATACTACCTTTGACCGATCAGCTCCAGAAACTGTTTAAGTTGACTTTTGATAAATCAATTTTTGGCATTAACAGTTTGGTGCCATCCATGGGACCCGATCGAAAGAATTCTCCGACAAATCGCAACCGTTATTAACGCTTTCTTTTCAGCTTTTTGAATGGCATACCGCAGAGCTAACCCCGCAGAAGCAAAGCTGAGAGCCGAGTTATACATTTTGCAGATACGCATTCAACAGCTGGAAGCACAGAGGAACATCCATGGAAGTTACGTCCCATTGCCACCGCCACCCCCTAGTCCGAGACCATCGAAGGCTCAATGCCTCGGTCGACCGCAGTTCAACAACCAACAACCTCATTATAATAACCAGCAACAACAGCAGTACCAGCAACTCGGGTCATGGGCGCATCCTAATAATCAATCTCAGAACCTCAATCAAAACCATACCGGACTGCCTCAACAAAATGCTTATGCTCAAAACCCGTTCACCGACAATTCAGCGGACCCAGGGGGCGAGCATCAGAGCACTTTTAGCGTTCCTGTCACTAAACCTGTTGCACGACGTATCAAACTTCAAAACTACCTGGAGCCGCCGTACCAGTCGACGTCGAACCACCGGTTGGATTTCAAACATCACCGTCTTCTAACGCAATTGCCCTGGTTGAGGTCCCCAAGAAATACAACATCCCTGCGTTCACCCCAAAGTACTCGGGATTAACGGACCCAAATGAGCATGTCGCTCAATATAAACAGCTGATGTGGACTGTGTCGATACCTTTGCCGTATCAATAGGTCTGCATGGGCAAGAGCTTCGGAGCGACACTTACTGGATACGTCCTAGAATGGTTGATTAATCTGAAGCCGAAATCAATAAAATCCTACGCAGATCTCGCCAATCAATTCTTCCAGCAATTCGCCAGCAGTCACAAGATGGAAAAGCAAACAGGAGATTTATATTATATTAATCAAAAAACCGGTGAATCATATCGCAGTTACATTAACCGTTTTAATTCTGAAATGATAGATAACTGGAACTGCGACATAAGGATGGCCATTGAAGCATACAAAAGAGGTATGGATAATACGTCCGACCTATATCTGGATCTCACCAAGTATCCAGCGGAAACCTTTTAAGACGTACGGGCACGAACGTTAGCATACATGAGAGTCGAAGACGACACCTCCTTCCGTAGAAAGCACAACGATGATAAACGAATTCTTGGCATTAAGAAGCCAGACTTCAAAAATCGTTCAACATTCCAGGCGGATCCCCCCAAGCAAATATCGAACGTCTGGTTCGATGAGAAAAAAGATGCGCCTTCCTTACGGTACCCTCAACATCTAAGATTTCGTCCTACGAATTCAAAGGAACAACCGGCAATTTGATTAAAGCTTTAAAAGAAGTAACAACAATTGTGGGGATTGCCAAAGAAAAACGACCGCCCAGATGAGAAGAAAGATATGACAAAATGGTGCGATTTCCATGATGATCACGGTCACATGACCAATGATTGTGTTGCACTAAGAAAGGAAGTCGCATGGGTCGTATTAAAAGGACACCTTCAAGATCTTTTGTCTAACGACAAAGCCGGTAATATTTCTAAACCCTCATCTCAGAGCACTACTAAGATTGTGAACTGCATTACAGGTGGATCGGACGTCTGTGAACTCACGTAATCAGCAGCAAAAAGCCACGCTACCCAACGGCAGTATAACCCAAAAGTACCCAGAGTTCATAGATCTAAATCAGAAGTCGAACTAGAAAGCATGCCAATCACGTTCGACGATCACGACCTGAGAGACTTATCCACCGGGCATCATGACGGTCTTATGATCCAATTAACCATTGGAAATTGTTCCACAAAAAGAGTGCTTATCGACGGAGGCAGCTCAGCCAACGTTATCTTCCTCAGCACCTGTGACATCTGTCAATCCGAGCACTCAGGTTAGTATCTAGCCACCATAATATATGCCTTAGGATATAAAAATAATTTATTTATAACTTAATTTGGTTAGCCAAAACCTTAGTACCCTAAGAATCGCGACACTGGGCTTAGAAAGTCTTGTTACCGCATACAGATGTTTAAGTCGTCTTATAAAATGCCAAACACAACAACTTGCAATTAATTATATCAAAATATTAATAATAAGAGTAAATAAATAATTTTTCATACTCAAAATATAAATTTTTCATTCTAAAAATATAAATTTTTCATAAATTGATTAATCAGGCCAAAAATTGAAGTAAACAACTGAAATTGTGGCTTTAATCAGTTATATTATTGCAATTCACCTAATACATATATTTATATACATTATTTAAAAAATTTAAAAAGAGTATATTGCGTGTGTTTGTATTCAACCCCCACCCCCCCCCCCCCCCCCCCCGCCTCCTTCTACAAACTCTTTTTTAGTTAGCCATCTCTAAACAAGGACTAACAATATACATTATTTAAATCAATAAAAAATATTTATATTCAAAAAAATTCAGCCAATGCATGGCCTACCCAACAAACACAATTATAACATTCCCTTTCTCAAGAAAACGCCTCATTTCTACCATTCACTCTCTCTGTCTCTCTAAGTTCAAATTCTCTGAACTCTCTCTCCCCCTCTCCTTTCTTGGCTGAAAATCAGCTCCCATCCATAACCAAAAATCTGAGTTTGAAGGTCTCTTGAAGAAAATAAACAACAATACAAAGTAAGTATGATTATCCCTACTACATTCTTATGCGTTTTCTTCAATTTTGGTGCAACATTTCTCCTTCTTTTCTTCATCTCCTTAATTTTCTGAGTTGTAGAACCCTCATGGGTCTTTAAATGGTAGGTTATTCAACAATGGCATGTTAAATGTCAAGAAATGATGATAACCAATGATCCATACAACTAGAACTCAAGAAAACGGAGTTTGATGACATGCATGTCCATTTTTTTCTACAAACTATTATGTAGAATTCATGCATGTGTTTGAAAAGAGTTAAAGAATGATCTTCTTCTAATACCTATGCTAAAAGAATGGTGAAAACGTTTTTAACAAATAATCCAATTTATGAGTGAAAATAAGGGTTAAAAATACTCATATCTTCATCTTTAAGCTTTTTTCATTCTGGCAGATTCAATGCATGTACTTCATCCGTCCATATGTTGAAAAATATTTAATTAAACGACATGAATCTTCTTCTGAAATTTTATTTATTGAAATACCTTTCTAACCCAACTGGTTTAATTTAAAAACACGGAGTTTTGACCCCTCAACCACTCCTATTAAGTTATGAGCGCAAAGTCAATCTGTTGGAACAAAAACCCTTTTTCAAACAGCCACAACCTTCTTAACATTCCTTAAAAATTATTGATTTTTCTTCTGGAAGTAATTTTAATGAGTTATTATTCAAATACAATTAGTCTCATTCAAAAATATGGAGATTTAGGGTCTCAACGATTTAAAAAAAAGTTGAGTGTGCAAGAAGTCATAATCTGACAGAACTGGCCTCATGATTTTAAAAGACCATATCTCACTCAATACGGATTCAAATGTGGTGATCGTTTTATAAACGATTTATCATTGAATTAAGTTTAAAACCCAATTTGAATCACTGAAAAATACTGAGTTTTGACCCTCCAAATGGTCGTGGAAAAACGAATGTGCAGGTAGGTTGGTTACCTGTGACCAATAAAGATCAATGAAATGATTAAAATACTTAAACACCTCTAAAAATGGTGATATTAATGCCAAATGTTCCCTAAGACACTAAATTAAAATATATAAAAATTTGGCTGAATAATATTAAGAGGAAGGTACCTATTTATTATAATTTTTGGACTTAAACTTTCTGCCAAACAGAAAATAAAGTTCTAGAACATCCATTTTTTTTCTCCCCTTGATAATTTAATATATGTGTAATACCTAGTTTAACAAACATATATAAAACTTAAATTTAATATATATATATATATAACACTTAATTTAATATATATATATAACACTTAATTTAATATTTATATATATATATAACACCCAATTTAATCTTTGTATCATCAACACAAATTAATACCTAACCATTTAACTAAAATGAAGGGCATTTTATAAGACATGACGATATAAGAAACACGTTAATTTTAATATTTAGGTCCCAAACTGATAGTGTGTTTCACTCCCATAGGAAGGACCTAACACCGGGCGTTGTACAATCGTGCGGCCACTTCGGGAATCACTACGGAACAAGTGAGTATTCACGGCCCCACTTTTTAAATGTTTATACGTTTTGGGGTGTAAAGCATGTCGTTTTAAAGGAAATTGAATTGATTAATGAAAAGCATATAAATCATTATGATGAGCAAATTTATGTTACACAAAATGATATGTTGAGCTATGTAAAGTCCCCGTGGTATACTACTATTTAACTCTACATGAGCCGATGATATTTGTGGATAGCGCTATTTGGCTAACATACCCACCTAACTGGCAAGTAGGGGTGCACTTTATCAATTAAGAATGCTCTACCCATGTGGACTTTAGGTACACCGCTAAGGTAGTTCGTGGGGCGTAGAATTTCGAGTAGGCTTAGTAGTGGCTTAATATTTATATAGCATGTGTAATTGTAATTTGTATATTTGCTCATAAAGGTTAAAATGATAAAGTTGATGCGATCATCCGATTCGCTATTTTTATACCTTGCATTTAAAAAGTTTTACGCATTTGAAAACCTGTGAACTCACCCACTTTTTGTAGTTGACCCTCCTGTTTTAACATTCTTTACAGGAAGATAAGAAGGTAACTGATCAGGCTTGGCTTACTTTTGTGGGAACACCAATCAAGACTTGATATATATCTATTTTGATGGAATTTGTTTGTTAAAGTCAAAGTAGTCGGATTGTAAACTTTTAAACTTTAAACTTTGCGTTTTAATTATATATGTATGGTTGGTGTTTATATACCTGTTGCTGTGAAACTTTGGACTGTCGTACCTCGTGTTTCTGCTTTAGCGGGGTGTGACAGACTTGGTATCAGAGACTTAGGTTATAGAGAACACCGGTTTTCTAACAAAAACCGTACACTATAACCATTTTATCGTTTCCTTAGATAAATTTAAAAATTTAAAAATTTAAAAACCTACTACTGGTATAACTAGAATAGACATCGTTCTAACATATCATAGTTAGGCAAAGCTTGATCACCTATGTCTAAATATGGTATGAATAAGAAGGGACTTGGACTGGTTATACTAAAAGTCAGCTTAGATAGAAAAACTTCTTAATTCAAATTGGAAAATATGATTTTATATGAGTTCACATAAGTATTACAAAATGTTTTTGACATTTATTAAATGTACTATCGCAGTTCACTATGTCTCACTCATCCACTCCTCCTAAGTACTCTACTGACTTCTCAGGCTATGTGACTAGTCAACTTAGGAGAGAACTTTTTGACTACTTTGTTGGTTAAACTTGGAAACTTATTTTGGTAGCTTGTAGCCCACTATTTAGAACTCTAAGATACTTGATGTCTTTTGGGAATTATTTTTGTTGGATATTGAAGTTATGTGATTTTAAACCTAGGATTTTATGAAGCGAGTGTTTTATATGGATAACTCAGTTAAGTAGACTTAGCACAAAAATAGTAATAGTAATATTGACCCAACCTCAATATGAACTTATGCCTAAAGACAATGCCTTCGAGGCGAGAAAACCTCGAGATCGTGTGCTTGTGTCTGAGCAACTCATCGCGGCACTTCCAAACATCGTTAGTCAAGTGGCAGCGGGTCTAAATGCTAATTCGGGAAACCACTGAGGATCTGGAACAAGTGGAGATAGGGAATGCACTTACAAAGCTTTTAGGACCTACAAACCGAAGGAATTCCATGGAACTAAAGGAGCTATTGGATTACTGACATTAATTGAGAATATGGAGTCCGTTCTCCACACAGCAAGTGCACTGAAGGAAATAAAGTGCAGTTTTCCGACTGTCTGCTACAAGGACGAGCATTGACCTGGTGGAACACCCAAGTGCAAACCCGAGGCCGAGAAGCAGCCAAAAGTCTTACTTGGGAGGAATTTAAAAAGATGCGCAAGGAGGAATACTGCCAAGGAGCGAAATCCAGAAGTTGGAAGCGGAGCTATGGAATCATGAAATGAAGGGAAATAATATAGATTCTTACTCTGCTTGTTTCCATGAACTGGCAAATATGGTACACATTTGGTGACGCCTGAGGAAAATCGAGCCGACATGTATGCCTGGGGTTTATCTCTTGAAATATGCGCGGACGTTCCTTCGGCAAACCCAAAAACCCTTCAAGAAGCAGTGAGTTCGGCAACCAGACTCACCAATAATGCTAATCGTTCGGGAATGTTTGCTAAAGACAAAGCTCAAGGTAAGAGAAAGACGGAGGAACCCACCAAAAGGCAATCTGGAGGAAGAACGGGTAAAAATCTGAAGATGACAGGGAACTATGGGATTCAGACTCAACCAGCAGAGAAAGAGAAAAGAGCATACCCTATGTGCGATAAATGCAACAAACAGCATGTTGCAAGATGCATTATTTGTCAGAAATGCAATAGAGGAGGTCATTTCACCAAGGATTGTAAGAGTGTAGGAAGACGGACATGTTTTGAGTGTGGAAGTGCAAATCACTTCCGGAATACCTGTCCAAAATGGAATCAAAGACCGAAAACAAATCAAGTATGACCTGCCAATCAAGGAAATCTAGGAGGTCAGGCTAGAGGTTGAGTGTACGAGATTGGAGCTGAAGAGGCAAGGAAAAATCCAGATGTAGTCATAGATATGTTTCTTCTGAACAACCATCACGCATCTGTATTATTTGATTCTGGAGCAGATAGGAGTTATGTCTCGTTAGATTTTACAACAAAGATAAATCTAAGACCTCAAAAGTTGAAAGAAGTATATGTCATTGAATATGCCAACGGACAGGAAAGTAGGGTCAATGATGTAATAATGAACAGCACCTTAAACTTGGCTAATAGAGACTTCAGTATAGATCTAATCCTGATTAAGTTAGGAAGCTTTGATATAATTATCGGTATGGATTGGTTGTCTAAAATCGAGCTGAAATTTGTTGCTCCGAAAAGATCATCCGAGTTCCACTACCCGCAGGAGAAGTACTCGCAGTACATGGAGAGAAACCCAAAAGGAATCTTAAAATAGTGACGTGCATGAAGATGCGAAAATACTTGAGGAAGGAATGCATTGCATTTTTGGCACACGTTGTGAATATGGAGATCGAAGAGAAACACATTAAGGATCTTCCTATAGTTCAGAATTTTCCCGAGGTATTCCCTGATGAGTTACCCGGACTACCCCTACCAAGACAAGCTGAATTCCACATTGATTTAATTTCGGGAGCTGCACCCATGGCGAAATCACCTTATCGACTGGCACCCTCGGAAATGAAGGAACTATCAGAACAACTTCAAGAGCTACTCGATAAAGGATTCATCAGGCCTAGCTCTTCACCTTGGGGAGCTCCAGTCCTTTTTGTTAAAAAGAAGGATGGATCCTTTTGAATGTGCATTGATTGTAGAGAACATAACAAACTGACCATCAATAACTGATACCCCCTTCCTCGAATAAATGACTTGTTCGACCAACTCCAAGGTGCTAATTACTTCTCAAAGAGTGATCTTAGATCTAGATATCATCAAATGAGAGTCCGTGAAGAGGATATTCCCAAAACGGCGTTTAGGACTCGTTACGGCCATTACGAGTTCCTAGTTATGCCTTTCGGGCTAACAAACGGACCAGCTGTCTTCATGGACCTAATGAGCAGGGTCTGTATATCGTACCTGGATAAGTTCGCGATCGTGTTCATAGACGATATACTTATTTTTTTCACAAAGTCAGGAGGAATCATGAACGACATCTAAAGTTGATACTAGAACTACTCAAGGAACAAATATTGTACGCGAAGTTCTCCAAATGTGAATTCTGGATTCGCGAGGTACATTTTTTGGCCACATGGTCAATGAGAAGGGAATTCGTGTGGATCCGACGAAAATTGAGGCCATTAAAAAGTGGGAAGCTCCGAAGACACCGACGGAAATTCGTCAATTTCTTGGTTTTGCGGGCTATTATCGGTGATTCCTAGCAAACTACTCAAAAATTGCGCAACTGCTGACGACAGTAACCCAAAAGGATAAGAAGTTTATCTGGGGAGAGAAACAAGAAAAAGCATTCCAGACACTTAAGCACAAGCTATGTAATGCACCGATCTTGGCATTACCAGAAGGCACAGAGAATTTCGTGGTCTACTGCGATGCATCACACCAAGGTTTAGGATGCGTGTTGATGCAAAAGGGTAAAGCCATTGCATATTCTTCAAGGCAACTTAAAGAACATGAAGAACTATATTACCCATGATCTAGAGTTAGGAGCCGTAGTATTCGCACTCAAAATTTGGAGACATTATCTGTACGACACTAAATGCTCTGTCATCACTGATCATAAAAGCCTTCAACCCATTCTTGACCAGAAAATGCGGAACATGAGGCAACGAAGATGGGTCGAGCTACTTAGCGATTATGATTGTGAAAAAAAAGTACCACCCAGGGAAGGCTAATGTAGTAGCGGATGCATTAAGCAGGAAAGAAAAGGTAAAGCCGACGAGAGCACGAGCTATGGGAATGATAGTTCAAACGAGTTTAAAGATTAAAATTCCTGAAGCACAAAAAGAATCTTTAAAAGAAGAGAATTTGAAGCATGAGACCTTACATCACTTAGAGAAAGAATTAGAGATACGATCAGATGGAGTGCATTACTTTAAGAATAAAGTTTGGGTACCAAAGGTCGACCATTTGGAAACGACAATTTTGAATGAAGCTCACCAGTCTAGGTATTCGGTTCACCCAGGAGCGGATAAGATGTACAAGAATTTAAAGGAATACTATTGGTGGCCAGGAATGAAGAAAGATATTGCTTTGTACGTAAGCAAGTGCTTAACTTGTGCTAAAGTTAAGGTCGAACATCAGAAACCATGCGGTCTACTTCAACAACCGGAGATTCCCCAATGGAAATGGGAACAAATAACCATGGATTTCGTAACCAAGCTATCCAGAATTGGGAAGGGACACGATTCCATATGGGTTATAGTAGATCGACTTACAAAATCAGCGCATTTCATTCATATTCGGGAAGATTACAGTATGGAAAAGCGTGCACAAATTTACATCAATGAAATCGTTACACGTCATTGGGTGCCTATTTCCATTATCTCAGATAGAGACACTCGTTTTACGTCACGACTTTGACGGTCTCTCCAAAAAGCATTGGATACGCGGTTGGACTTTAGCACTCACTGCCTATCATCCTCAAACGGATGGACAATCGGAGAGAACCCTTCAAACGCTAGAGGATATGTTGTGTGCGTGTGCGATAGATTTTGGTGGACATTGGGATACCCACCTACCACTAGTTGAATTCTCCTATAACAACAGCTACCACCAGGATTCAGTGTACGTCGTACGAAGCCCTACACATACATAAATGTAGATCACCACTTAGCTGGTTGGAAATTGGAGACAGGCAACTGACCAGGCCCGATATCATCCAGGAAACCACTGACAAGATCTCAATCATCAAGGAAAGGCTCAAGACAACAAGAGATCGTCAGAAGAGTTACGTAGATAATCGGAGAAAGCCATTGGAGTTTCAAGTGGGTGATAAGGTGTTGTTAAAGATATCACCATGGAAGGGACTAGTACGCTTCAGGAAAAGAGGCAAGCTGGGTCCTAGATATATTGGCCCATTTGAAATACTTAAAAGAATTGGGCCAGTAGCGTACAAGCTAAAGTTACCACAGGAATTAAGCGCCATCCACGATACGTTCCATGTGTCAAATCTAAAGAAATGCTTAACGGAGGAAACAATGGTTTTACCCCTGGAAGACGTTCAGATTAGCGATCGGTTACACTTCGTTGAAGAACCAATTGAAATACTTGACCGAGAAGTCAAACGGCTAAGGCGTAGTAAAATTCCTATTGTAAAAGTTAGCTGGAATTCGAAGCATGGCTGTGAGTATACTTGGGATTGAAAGGGTCATATGAAACGTAAGTACCCTCATCTTTTTGCAAAGGATCCGACTGGGAATGTCAATCATTGAATTTCGGGACGAAATTCTTTTAACGGGGGGACACTGTGACATCCGTCAATCCGAGCACTCAGCTTAGTATCTAGCCAGCATAATATATGCCTTAGGATATAAAAATAATTTATTTATAACTTAATTTGGTTAGCCAAAACCTTAGTACCCTAAGAATCGCGACAGTGTGCTTAGAAAGTCTTGTTACCGCATACAAATGTTGAAGTCGTCTTATAAAATGCCAAACACAACAATTTGCAGTTAATTATATCAAAATAATAATAATAAGAGTAAATAAATAATTTTCATACTCAAAATATAAATTTTTCATATGCAAAATATAAATTTTCATAAATTGATTAATCAGGCAAAGAATTGAAGAAAACAACTGAAATTGTGGCTTTAATCAGTTATATTATTGCAATTCACTTAATACGTATATTTATATATGTTGGGTCACCGATGATTTGGTGATGAACCTTCTCTATTATTTCATTGATCTTTTACAGGTTCTTTTGAAGATCTGAAATATGCTTCAACTATTGGAGAATCAAAGACTATCCAATCAAGGGTTGTACATCAAAATGTTGAATTTTTGATGTATAAACTAACTTTAATATTCAGATCACTTGCCGAAATCACCAGTGTAGATTGGTCACCGACCTGACAGATTGGGTCATCAGACAGGATAACGACCTGACTATTTGGGTTACCGATCTTGAATGAAGGTCACCGAAGTGACCGATAAGGTCACTGATGGTATGCATTGGGTCACCGATCCTGTGTATGTGGCCACCGAAAATTGAAGATGCTTTACTCAAGGTTGTGGTAACAAGTCACCAATATAAGGATGTACACTTGCCATCACTTAGTGAAAAATGAAGATCACCAAGCAATGTGTACACTTATCTATTCCAACTTTACAAGGCACTAACCAATGTGATACATGGTTCCGTATATCACTTAGCAATTTTCAGAGATAAGTTATTGACCCACATTAAATGCAAGATACGTGGGCACCAAGAACTTGGGAAGCAAACCTTAAACAAAGACATTCTATTTTATTCTTATAAAAGGGATGTTTGTCTTTTAGCTAAAAGGTTTGATGGGACTTCACAGAGCATGAAGAAAAGAAGATAAAGTCATCTGACATTGCGTGCTACATAGAATGGTTCATCCATTATCCTAGTACAAAGGGAGTGACCTCTTCCTTTGTCCATCAGATATACTTCCAGCTAATGAATCCTTGATAGCTGTCCACATGCATCCCATGCATGGGCACTATAAAAGGAGATGAAGTCCTTCCCATAAATCTCAAGCTTTCAACAAATCTTCTGTGTGTTAATTTGTTTGATTCCGGCAATCCTGTGTGTTCTAACAGTGTTAGATTAACTTCCTTAGTGTACAAGTTAATTACTGTTAAATTAACTACCTTAGTGTATAAGTTAATTTCATGTGTTTAAGTTTGTTAGAATAGTGTGTCTGTTCTTTTCCGCAACAAACTTCTGTGTGTAAATTTTTAATATTTATATTAAAAAATTTAAAAAGAGTATATTCTGTGTGTTTGTATTCAACCCCCCCCCCCCTCTACAAACTCTCTTTTAGTTAGCCATCTCTAAATAGGGACTAACAAGTGGTATCAGAGTAGTTGGTTTAAATCAATAAACCAGATCTGTGATGGCTACTACTCCTTCAAATGTTGATGGTGCTTTGCAGACCTCCTCCAGGGTTCAACCCAAGTAACTTTAGGTTATGGAAAAATCGTATGCTACTATTCTTGGAAGGGGTCGATTGCAGGTATCCTAACATTCTGAGTGAGGGACCTATTGTTTCTAAAATATGGGCTCGCTTTGGCCCGCAAAAAGACGCTGAAGGAAAAGAAATGGAGTCAAATGATGAAAGGAGTGATAAAACTGGCAGATATATCATCAAACCTTCAAACAAATTTAGTGAAGATGATAAACGCCTAGTTGCTCTAAACACTAAAGTCAAATCTGCTCTGGCTGTATCTCTTCCTGATGAAGTGTATCATTCTCTTCTAAACCTCTCCACTACAAAAGAAATGTGGGACACTTTGAGTATCTTATATGAAGGTACTAAAGAAGTTAAGAAATCCAACAAGATCTGTCTTGTTAGAAAGTACGAACTATTCTCCCATGAAAAAGGAGAATCCCTCTGCGTCTATTTTAATCGCTTTAACTGTCTGTTAAATGATCTCAAGGGTCTTGGAAAAGTGTATGATACCGAAGAGGTTCTCTGCAAGTTTATGGATTGCCTCCCAGACTTCTGGGAAACCATATGTACTTGCATTAAGCAAACCAAGGACTTAGAAATAATTCCTTTAACTGCTCTATATGGAACTCTTCTCTATTATGAACAAACCAAGAACCAGAGAAAATCTCTCATAAAAGATATCAAATCTTCTTATGTTGCTTTAATATGTGATTCAAAATCTTCTTCTTGTGTTCCTAGAATCACCTATCCTTCTTCTGAATCTGAAAACGATATTAAGGAAGATTCATCTCACTTATCAGATGCGTACTATAGTGTTGCTGATGATGAGGGAGAAGAATCAGCCATTGACATACTTTCTGATAGTATGGCAATGATCGCTAGAAACCTTAAGAATAAAATATTTTCTTCAAACCGCTCTAAATTTCATAGAAAACATTTTCCCCAAAAACCCTCTTCTGACAAAGCAAATGAAGAATGCTTCAATTGTGGAAAGAAGGGTCACTTTGCTTCTGAGTGCAGATCCAAAGCTTCCTCTAATCTCAAATCTTCTTCTTCTTATGGCCATGACTTCTCCAAATCAGATTCTAGGAAGTCTGAAGAGAGAAATAGCTACTCTTCTAAGGAAAATCCTGAATCAAAAGAAACATCTAGATATAAGAAATACAAAGCTAAATATAAGAGGGAAAAAGAAAGGAACCAAAGTAAAGGTAAAACTTTGGTTGTTGATACTCATTGCTGGGAAGATGAGAAAACTTCTGAAAGTGAGAGTGAATATGTCACAAAGTGCCTCATGGCCAAAATTGATGAGTTGGAAGACATGGAAAAGTCACTCTACACTGCTCTCGTCTCTGCTGAGGGATCTGTTTTAGGAACAAAGCCCCAGGTACATCCCTTCACCTCTCTCTCTGATGATCAAAAGGTTGATGCCTTTGATTCTTTAACTATTGACTTTTGCAATTTAAAGGATCAAAAGAAAAAGGCTGACATGCACATTAAATGTTTAAATGATCAACTTTTATCTTGCTTTTCTAAACTCAAGGACTTTGACAAAATGAAAGTTGATCTAGAAAACCTAAGGTATTTAAATGACAGCCTTTCTGAAGAGAAAACAAAGATCTCCAATACACTTGAAAAGGAACACGAGGTTCTTTCTAAATGGACTAAATCTTCTAAAAATCTAGAAAAGATTCTTCTAGATCAAATTTCTTGTATGGACAAGTATGGACATGGATATGGAAAAGATGATTCGCAACTTTCTGACCTACCACTTCCATCATCTGAGTGTCAAGGCTTTCCTGCTGGGTTCTTCTCCGATGACGAAGATGATCTTTTGGATTACTCATCTGAGGATTCCACTTCTGTCCATTCAATAGATTTGTTAGACATGCTAAAGAATCCTCTCCTGAGTCTTCAAAAGATTCAACTCTTCCAAGCTCTTCTTCTTCTCCCAAACCTATCCAAAGACCTTTTAAACTCCCTAAGTCTTCATGAGTCAAGGTACTCCCATGAGTCATCAAATGTTCTTGAGTATCCTTCTCCAAAAAGATTTTCTCCTCAAAAGAAAAAATTTTCTAAATCAAAATTTTCATCTAAAAGGAAATCTCAAATAGTTACTGACTTTATTCCTCGATCAGTGAACTTGAAGAAATCAAGAAATCCTGGTAAAGGCATTCTTGGGCCAAGACCAGGTGTCGGTCACCCCTCCTCTTCTCAGTCATAAACTTCTGTTCAAAGTTTTGATAATATGGATTTTAGAAGGGCCTTTAATATAAAGAAATGCTACAATTGTGGCAACACTCTCCATCTTGCTAAAAACTGCCTAAAAGATCTTGATATCAGTAAAAACAAAATGTCCTCTAATCACAAAGGACCCATCTCAAAATGGGTACCAAAAGTCTAAATTTGTTTTTGGGTGCACGTACCAAACAAAGATCATATATGGTACATGGACAGCGGTTGTTCAAGGCACATGACCAGAAACAAACTTCTTCTCTCTAACTTCTCAAAAGAAAAGGGACCCACTGTTCCTTTGGAGGAAATGGAAAAGGGGACACCAAAGGATATGGTACCATATCAAATGGAACCATTACTTTCTCTAAAGTAGCTTATGTTAAGGGGCTAATGTACAATCTTCTGAGCATCAGCCAAATATGTGATTTGGGTTATAAGGTCATGTTTCAACTGTGTGTGTGCTTGGTCTTTGATGTGCAGAATAAGATTGTACTTGCAGGAACCCGACTGAACGATGTATACATAATCAACATGAAGGAAAGTGCTATTGGAGAAGCTGTGTGTCTCCTCTCTCAAGAACTAGCCAAACAAAGTTGGTTGTGGCATAAAAGGTTCTCTCATCTAAACTTTAAAACCTTGAACAAACTTTCCAACAAAGAGCTGGTTGTTGGAATGCCAAAAATAATTTTTGAGAAAGAAAAGCTGTGTGGAGCATGTGAAAAAGGAAAACTCACCAGAACTTCCTTTAAAACAAAACAATGCTCATCTATCTCTCAACCTCTTCAAATTATTCACATGGATTTGTGTGGTCCAGTAAGCACACCTAGTCTAAGTGGTAAAAAGTATATGCTAGTAATTGTTGATGAATTCTCTAGATATACTTGGGTGTTCTTTCTAAAACACAAAAGTGATGCTGCTGAAGAAATCATCAGGTTTACTAGAAAGATTGAAAATATGAATGGTAAACTGGTGAAATCTACCAGAAGTGATAATGGCACAGAACTCAAAAATGCTGCTCTGGAATATTTCTTTGACTTAAAAGGAATCTCTCAGAACTTTTCTGCCGTACGCACTCCTCAGCAAAATGGTGTTGGTGAAAGAAAGAATCGGACGTTGTGTGAGGCTGCAAGATCAATGCGGAGTGAATCCAAGTTGCCAACCTATTTTTGGGCTGAAGCAGTTAACACTGCATGCTTTACTCAAAATAGGTCTATCATAGTCAAAAGGCATGACAAGACTCTTTATGAAGTTTTCCATGGTAGGAAACCTGCAGTTGACTTCTTCCATGTATTTGGTTGTGCGTGTCACATGCTAAATGACAGGGAACAACTTGGAAAATTTGATCCAAAGCGAGATGATGGAATTTTCATGGGCTACTCTTTCTCCTCAAGAGCCTTCAGAATCTACAACTGAGAAGGCAATGCATAGATGAATCTATGCATGTGAAGTTTGATGAGTTTGAAACATCTTCATTATCTTGTAATGAAGAAGAACTAAATCTTTGGATAAACTCACGTGTTGGTGAAATTCCATCTTCCTCTCAACCCAATCTTTCAAGTCAACAAGATAACAACTCTTCTCAGCCTCCCATAAACACCACCTTACCTCCAGAACCCTCTTTTTCTTCTCCACCTCCTGAAATTAACTCTACAGGAGATCATACCCACCTAAACACCATATCTCCCACTAACCTACCCTCACCATCTCAAATTCCTACCTCATCTTCTTCTTCTCTACCTCCTCCCTTGCCTCATGCACTAAAGTGGACCATGGATCATCCAATAGATCAACTTATAGGTGATCCTCATGTTGGTGTAAAAACAAGGAGAGGCATAAGCAACCTGTGCTTATATGTCAACTTTGTTTCTATTGTTGAGGCTAAGCTGATAAATGAAGCCCTAGCTGATTTTAGCTGGGTAATTGCCGTACAAGAAGAACTCTCACAATTTGAGAGAAACAAAGTCTGGAAGTTAGTTCCTCCTCCATCTAACAAAACCATTATTGGAACAAAGTGGATGTTCCGAAACAAGATGGATGAAGAAGGAACTGTCATAAGAAACAAAGCAAGGTTGGTTCCTCAAGGATATCGGCAAGATAAAGGAATTGATTATAATGAAACTTTTGCTTCTGTTGCCAGATTGGAAGCTATCCGAATATTTCTTGCCCATGCAGCTTACAAGAATTTTCGGGTATTCCAAATGGATGTCAAAAGTGTCTTCCTGAATGGTGAGCTAGCTGAAGAAGTGTATGTGAAGCAACCACCTGGGTTTGAAGATCCAGTCCATCCATATCATGTGTATCGGCTAGATAAAGCTCTGTATGGACTGAAGCAAGCTCCTCGTGCCTGGTACGATACTCTCTCAGACTATCTTCTTAAAAATGAGTATATACGAGGCAAAGTTGACAACACTATCTTCTTCAAGAAATCACAAGGTAATATCATTCTTGTTCAAATTTATGTTGATGATATTATTTTTGGAGCCACCGATGAATCCTTGTGTGCTGAGTTTAGCTCCCTGATGCAAAAAGAGTATGAAATGAGCATGATGGGGGAGTTAACTTTCTTTCTTGGTTTGCAAGTAAAACAGTCTTCAGAAGGTATTTTCATTAATCAAAGTAAATACATTAAAGACCTTCTGAAAAAGTTTCAACTTGATACTTGCTCTACCATGAAAACTCCTATGGCTCCTCCTCTTAGACTTTATTCTGATCCTGATGGTGTCTCTGTTAATATCACGAATTATAGAGGCATGATAGGATCTCTTCTCTATCTTACTGCAAGTAGACCTGATATTATGTTTGCTCGATACCAAGCAAATCCTAAAGAATCACATCTAGCTGCTGTGAAAAGGATTTTTCGGTATCTAAAGGGTACCATAAATTTGGGTCTTTGGTATCCCAAAGACTCAGGTTTCGATCTCATAGAGTACTCTGATTCTGATTTTGCAGGCTCAAAAATAGACAGAA
Source organism: Silybum marianum (assembly GCA_036898165.1). Lineage (NCBI taxonomy): Eukaryota > Viridiplantae > Streptophyta > Magnoliopsida > Asterales > Asteraceae > Silybum > Silybum marianum. Next base: position 25,138,624 of record CM072528.1, on the reverse strand, counting down.
AAAGTACAACTGGAAGTTGCCAATTGCTTGGTGGAAAGCTTGTTAGCTGGTCAAGTAAGAAACAACATTCAGTGTCCACATCTACAGCTGAAGCAGAGTATGTGGCTGCTGGAAGTTGTTGTGCACAAATATTGTGGATGAAAAATCAGCTGTGTGATTATAATCAGATTTTCTCAAAGAACCCAATATTATGTGACAACTCAAGTGCAATAGCCATTGCCAACAATCCGGTGATTCATTCAAGATCTAAGCACATTGATATCAGGTATCACTTTATAAGAGATCATGTCTCTAAAGGTGATGTGGAACTTCATTTCATTCCCACTGATTATCAATTAGCTGATCTATTCACAAAGCCCCTTGATGAAGCAAGGTTCAAATTCCTCATCGGTGAATTAGGTATGATAAATGTAGACTAACATATATATATATATGTATATATTATATACATTTATGTATATTATATATATATGTGTTATATATTTATATAAATATATGTCTTATATATATAAATAATAATAAAATATATATATATATATATATATATATATTAAGTCGGTGAGTCTACTCACCTACGTGGCACCCCTCTCTCTCTTTCCTTACTTACCCAAACACCTCTTTCACCTCTCTCACAAAACCCTAAAACGATACATCCACCGTCGCCACATCGAGCCACCGACGAACCTCCATCGAACCACCATCGCGCCGCCGACGCTCCACTTTCCGACAAGCCACTGACACCATCATCCATCCACCGATGTCTCCGACGTCTTACCCTCACCCACAAGCCGCCGAAGATCGCCCTTTCTCTCTCTACACTCACCAACGGTCACCATCACTTTCTTTCCTCTCCACGAGCCACTGACGTCACTTTCCGACGAAGAACCACCGTCGCCCTAGCCATGGATGTTGTCTCTCTCTCAAGCCACCGACGTTGTCTCTCTCCTTAGCCACCGACGTCATACACTCACCGAGGTTACCTCTAAAACCTTTCACATTCTTTAAACCTTTAAAGATAACCCTTAGATTACCAATCTTGGTGACTAAGATTCATTGAACTTATCTATAATGACATCATCGACGTCATTAATGTCAGAAGCATGCGCCGATTTCAGCCTAAACCCTTAGAATTCTGACCTTTCAATCGCCTCAAGTCATCATTAATTTTGAAAATTGGAATTCTTCTCAAATATAACCGTTTACCTCACTTCCTTCTCCTTCTTTCACGCATCCATAATCTACATCATCTTTCTCTCTCAAATTCAAAGAAAACCTGCAACTCTTTCATCTCTTCAATGGCTTCTCCATCAAAATCCTCAGAAGAACAAACTCTCACTTTTGGATCTCTCTCATTTCCTGCGAACTATTATGGACGTATTGGAACTGACAATGCTCATCCTGAGTATAATGGTGTATGTTGGTTCCTTCAAAGGTGTCCTCTCCAATATGCACTCACTGCCAAACCAAAGATGAGTAAGTTTCTTCTAGGAAATTTTTTGTTAACTTGCACATTTGATGCCTCTTTGGATCAAATCTTGGCATCTGTTCTTAGCAATGATGAACATGATGTGGTCTTTGATGTTGAAGACGTTCGTAGTATTCTCAGGCTTCCATCTTATGATTCTTTTGAGACATTTCCAAGAGGTGGTATCTGTTATTAACTACATTGAAGAAAAGAGTGTCTCAAAATCAAAGGGTCCAGGTACATTGCTCAGAAAGAATATGGGAAGTATTTGGAACTTTCTATTTGCTCACCTTATTCTTGGCTTAAGCAAGAAGACAGGTGGTCCTGATCAGTCACCTTCACAGATAACAGAATTGGCTCATGCTCTGATCTTTCAAAGAAGAATAGACTTTGCAAGCTATTTCTTCAATGAAATGATATCATCCTTCTCCACTCTTCTGCGTCCTCAGGTACCCTTCGAACGCCTCTTCTCCCTAATTATTAATGCAAAGCTGGCTGACAAACTTGAAAAAAGGGATGATATTATATATGATCACCCTCTTCATCAAGTGGGCAATCAAATAATAAAAAACGGAGTCTTGGCATCCGACAACCCTCTTCGACCTTATATGATTGAGTTTGCAAGGAATGCAACTCTTATGTGGGGTGAAAATGAACCCATACTTCAAAGACCGTAAGGTATGTTTTCTATCCCATCTGCATCCCGAGTCACTGATGTGCCCAAATCTCGAAAGAGATCCAAGGCGACGGGCACATCTACCCCCGCACTCACTATTGCCACGAAGCCAAAAGAACCTTTGGCTTCTACCCAGGCACAAAAACCCAAAAAGCGGGAAAACTCAAAAAGCCCCCCAAACACTTCCTCAAAGAAGTCCAAGGGTACCCAAAGGGTCATAACACAAAGGCCACCTGCTGACTCCCAAAAGTCAGTGGGTGTTGAAAATATTCCTACTAGACCCAAGGAACAGTTAACCCATCCCAGCTCCTCCATGCCGTCCCAAAAGGACATGGTAGTACAAAGGGATATCCCTATTATACCTTCATCAACGTTTTCCTTCGTTGATGAAGAAGACTTGGAGTCTCCCATCCAAGGTACCTCTTCACCACCCCAAGCTCCTTTTCCACATTCCACATGAGAGTGCATCACAACCAAATGCACTTGATGGAGCATCCCATTTTACAGACTTTTTATTTTCCGATACTACACCGTGGTCACGTACGTCTCCTGTACATGCCAAGGGTGTTGATAAACCCATTAATGAGGAATTCTCTCATAGACACTCTCCTAAACGTGTCTCCCCCATATCTGCTAAATCCCCCCTAAGTAAAACTACAGGTTTGGTGGATTACTCTTCCTCTAGTGATGATGATGATGATCAACCACCAAAGCCTCAACCATATGCTCCTATGTCCTCTCAACAAGGAGATGATCTTATCAAAGCTTTCACCAGTTTCTCTCAAAATACAATCCACCGGGTGGAAGCTCTGGAAGATAATGCCAGCAAAGAAAAAGAAAGAATGGCCTCTCTTTCTTCTACTCTCAGATCTAGCATTGAAGAGTTGTCGGTGAGTCACCTAACTCTAATGACATGTATAGATCTCCTTCACTTGGATGTTCGTAGTCTGCAGCAAGAGTTTCTCTCAAATCAAGAAACAGTAAACTTGTGCATCAAAGAACTTCGCAATGCCTCTACTACTCAAGCCACCGATATTGCTTTTGTTCTTGTAAATCAGAAGGCAATTTTGGAGTCTCTTGCCACTCTTCACACCAAAGTTAACAAGATACCAGCTTCTTCTCCCACAGTTGAGCTTGATGTGGGTGATTCCTTCTTTCAGGCTAAAGATAGATTTGTACTTCAAAGGGTTGAAAAGACGTTAGGGTGCTGTGAGTTCTTATGTAGAAAGAATCAAGAACTTTCTCTCTTCAGTGGGTTTCAAGGGTTCAACCGCTGAGGGGGAGAAAAACAAGAAGGTTGCTTCTCCATCTCCAGCCGCCGACGCCTTCATGCCACCTCCAGCCACTAATGTTGGTGTGGCCACGGTCACCGACTTGACCTCTCTTTTGGTCACCGAGGTGACTCCTCACGTGGTCACAAATGTCTCTACTTCTCAAGTTACCGAGTCCATCAAAGCAACAATTAAAGGGGAGAGTGTCAGTGCTCGATCCCTTGAAGAAACTTAAGAAGAAACAGAGAGGAAAAGACTTGAAAATGCTAAGGGAAAGAAGCCTCTTTCTCAGGATGAATAGCGTGAAGAGCAAAAGAAGAAGAAAAGATTCAGAGGCCCTGAAGCAGATTCTCTTCGACTACAGCCTGCCCCTTTACTCACCGACCCTCTTGGGGTAATCTTGACTGAAGCAGAAAGGGAAGAAGCAATTAGGGCTCAGCTTGAATATGATAAGACAAATGTACTCAAGTTGGCTCAAGATGAGGCCACTCATGCCATGGTAACAGATGCACTTCAAGCTCAAAAAGATGAGCTTGAGAACATAAAGAAAAAATCTGAAGCTGTGAAAATGGTTGATGAAGCGAAGAAAACCAAAGAGGTGGAGTGGTTCAAAAGAAGATTGAAAACCAGAAAGGATGAGTCAAAGATCATTAGTGCCACCATCCAACCTCTAACCAAAAATTCTCCCAAGTTACTTGTCACCCTCAATAGAGCCGACACTCTCTCAAAGGTTTATGAAATTGAATGGTTGGAAGTTCTTGGAGTAATAGAATGAATGGAGGTTGGAAAATGCATATCAAAGAACAAGAGCAAGTACAAGGAGCTTGTACTTAACATTCTCAGAAAATTCTTCATTAAAATGCTCAAGATTCAAAAGGAGCATAATATTCTTGTGACATGTATTGAAGCACAACAAATGTACCTTATTCAACAAGGTCTTAAAGGAAAGGTCATCACAGCTCTAAAGAACAAAAAGAAGGGGCATTTCGCCATGCTTCATGAAAGAGGCATCAAGATAGATGCTTCGGATATAAATCTCTCCATTACGACTCCAGTCGCGTACCCGGAGAAAACTATGATTACTGAACCTAAACTTGGGGTGTTCTTTGAAGACATCGTTGGAAACATAGGTTTCTTCAGAGCTTCTGACATTCCTAGGGCTCACATCTATTTTCTTTTTGCTTTTCTAGGAGTGCCTCCGGTTGAAGACCATGGGATTACAAGGTTTATCTTGGATGAGCTAAAAAGAAGAGAACCCACTCCTTGAATATTCTACATATAGTATGAACTTTATTAATTATGTACTCTGTGTGTTGTACAATCCTGTGTGTTGATTAATAAAGGTTCATACTTTTCTTCATCCTAATTCTTGTTCATACCTTTATTTTTTTTTACACAAACACATACTTATACTTATACTTATATTTATACTGTATATACTCAGTTAAAAAAAATCTGAGTCAAAAGAACCCAAAAAAAAATAGAAAGGGTCAAAAGTATTTCTTTCTAACATACATGTATCATCATCAAATAGGGGGAGATTGTTGGGTCACCGATGATTTGGTGATGAACCTTCTCTATTATTTGATTGATCTTTTACTGGTTCTTTTGAAGATCTGAAATATGCTTCAAGTATTGGAGAATCAAAGACTATCCAATCAAGGATTGTACATCAAAATGTGGAATTTTTGATGTATCAACTAACTTTAATATTCAGATCACTTGCCAAAATCACCAGTGTAGATTGGTCACCGACCTGACAGATTGGGTCATCAGACAGGTCACCGACCTGACTGTTTGGGTAACCGATCTTGGATGAAGGTCACCGAGGTGACAGATAAGGTCACCGATGGTATGCATTGGGTCACCGATCCTGTGTATGTGGCCACTGAAAATTGAAGATGCTTTACTCAAGGTTGTGGTAACAAGTCACCAATATAAGGATGTACACTTTCCATCACTTAGTAAAAAATGAAGATCACCAAGCAATGTGTACACTTATCTATTCCAACCTTACAAGGCACTAAGCGATGTGATACATGGTTCCATATATCACTTAGCAATTTTCAGAGATACGTTCTTGACTCACATTAAATGCAAGATACGTGGGCAGCAAGAACTTGGGAAGCAAACCTTAAACAAAGACATTCTCTTTTATTCTTAATAAAGGGATGTTTGTCTTTTAGCTAAGGTTTGATGGGACTTCACAGAGCATGAAGAAAAGAAGATAAAGTTATCTGACATTGCGTGCTACAAAGAATGGTTCATCCATTATCCTAGTACAAAGAGAGTGATCTCTTCCTTTGTCCATCAGATATACTTCCAGCTAATGAATCATTGACAGCTGTCCACATGCATCCCATGCATGGGCACTATAAAAGGATATGAAGTCTGTTGATCCCAGATAAACAAGCACAATGACAAGTAAATGTTAATAATAATGTAATACGACAATAAAGATATTAAGGAACTTACGTAGTCGTATATCTCTTGAATATAAAGATCGATTACAATGTAATAATTACGGCTCTCTCTCTAATATAAATCGACTTAGCGTGTTATTATTTTATGCTAACCTTAACCCTCTATTTATATGATATGACTTTTACCATAATAAGGAAACTAATAAGATAGGCATTATCAACTTGCCTTTTACACAATAAGATCTTTTCCAATAATTAAACATTCCTAATTAACAACTTTGATGACTTTGCACTTTGACCCTTCATGTCTTCAATAATTGTTATCTCGGATACAATATTTTCAGACCTAACAATCTCCCCCTTTGTATTCGAGATTACAATTCAGCAAATCAGCACTCTTCTTTTGAAGATCATGAATCTTGTGTCAACAAATCTTTCCTCTTGATTCTTTTGCTCCCCCTACCAAAAAGATCTCTTGTAAGCTCCGTAGCTCCACCTTAACATTTGCATGAAAAGAAAATCGAAGGAGCCACGATGTCGTAGGGTATAAAACTTGTCGGGTCAAAAAGCATGTCGGGTTAGGTGATGTCGATGAAAAAAGATCTCGGGCTAAGTAGATTCGACAAGAATTGATGTCGGGCCAAGATGAGTCGATCAAGTCAAGTGTCGGGCCAAATGGACGCGATGAAAACACTTAGTGTACTTGTTGATCCTTTGTTACTTTATCAGGCGACAAGTTTTTAATCTTTTTCTTCATTTGACTTTGAAACACGTTTTTCACAATAAGAAGCATTCGTCTTTGATATACCTTTTCTCCCCCTCAGAATGATAAGGAGAATCCGAATCATTATGAACAGTATCAAAGACAATAAGCGCGAATGTGATCAAATGTAAATGTGGAATATCGGGTAATGGGCTAACAGACAGAAGCACATGTAGCAACTATTATCACTTAATCAAAAATAAATTTAATTAAGTGGCTTATATTCTGTGTTGACAGCGGGTTGGCACTGATAGGACTTCCAATTATCATAGAAGTAAGTTATAAAACTAACTTCTCAAACTGTTCCGGCATACACACAAAGATATGCAATGTGAATCACAAAGACTCGTGCAATGTTTAGAAATAATTTATGCATTAAATGCTAATTTTAAGGCTCAAAATGTGAAAATATATTTCACAGACTCAATGTGCATTAAATGTGAAGTCGGAGACCGGAGGTGTGCCTTCCTTTTTTCAATATCTTAATCTTCTGCACAGACTCAATGTGCATTCAATGTGCATTCAATGTGCATTCAATGTACCATACCATTTATGATCAAACCTTTGATTGACATAATGAGAGTTGTAAGAAGAATGCATGTTAGGAAAACAACCATAATCATAAGTGAAAGAATTTAATTGCATAAAGTCATTGACACCGCAATTCGAGCAACAAATTTTATTCCGAGAAAAATGAATTAAATGTTTAACAGAACAAATCGTGCAAGGAAATTGAAAATTTCGATTGGTTCTTTTAACATTAGGAAATTTTGAATAATAAGAATTGTCGTTTTTGCGAGATGATGACTTCGGAGCACTTTTGCCTTTTTCGACCCAAACTTTTTTTAAAGTTCGAAAAGCTGAACCACGTTTAGCATTTTTTACATAATGAGAATTGATGAGTTTGGAAAAGAGTTTGATCCTTTTGGTTAGAATGAGTGTAATGCATTTGACTTGTGGAACACTCGTTCGAATCCGTTGGAAGTAAAACTAATTCAATTGGCTTTTTGCCTTTGTCCAAAAACTCCGTATGATTTGGAAGTGTAGAATTGAAGTCAAAATCGACATTTATGTCATCTAACTGTTCCGTGGATTTAAGGTTCGATGAGGAATCAGTGTACTCGTCAAAAACGAGGCATTTCCTCAAGAAAGTCTAAGTCATCATCAATTTGGTCGGAAGAATGGGAACATTTTTGTTTAGGAGGAATATATTTTGGATCTATTTTAAACAACTCTTCGCAATCATCTAAGTAATTGCTAACGAAAGCTTTACACGAAGAAATATTGGAAATAGAATCATTTTCGTGATTGTTGTTTAATTGTAAAGCCTCGTTTTCCAATTTTAGAATTTTTAAAATAAATGCCTCTTTTTCCTTTTCCGACGAAGAACGTTCAGTTTCCAACACCTTTTCAAGTTGAATAATTTTCTTTTCTAAGGACAAGGTGGGAATATAAGGTTTAAATTCAGGAATTTGTGTGTGAAGTTGTTCGTCAGTATAAGATGGAAAGTAGTCATTTGGAAGAGTTTCATTTGAAGATTCCTTTTCTACTATTTGAGGATAGCAGAAAGAAATTTGAAGAAAATCTTTGTTTTTCCTATTCAAATCTTCCCTTTCTTCGACGTTGGAATCCGACTTCATAAACTGAATTTTGTAATCCGGACCAAGGTTCAGATATTCAAATTTATAGATAGTCGGAGTATTGTAGATGGCTTTTTCTAAATGTTTTGGATTATCAAATCCTAATCCAGCTTTAGAACAAAAATCTTTTGCAGCGTTTAAATGAATTGTGTGCTTAGTTTGACCAATTTTGTACAACTTTAGTTCCAAATCTTTGAGTTTTTCTAAGAGGTCTTGTCTTTGAAGACTAACAAAGTCAAACTTTGATGAAAATTCGGCAGTCTCACTCCTAGATGTGTGAAGTTGAAGAGTGAGATCAGAAATTTGTTGTTTAAAAAGATCATTTTCTTCTTTTAAAACCATTTTCTCCGTTTCGAGATTGTGCGTTATACTTTGAGAATTGACAAGGTCGGTTTGCATAAGAAGCAATTGATTATGATTATTTTCTAAGCGTGCTTCTAAGTTGGAAACCAAGAGTTTCTCTGTTTTCAATTTAGATTGAAGTTCTTGCAATTTTATCATCATGTCATTCATTTGAATCATAAGTTGATCATAGTCTGAAAGACTTACCTCGTGGGGTTTTGTGTCTGAACCAATGGTCAAAGTTTCGCGAGTAGTCATTGTACTCGGATTGATGATCTCGATCAGTGAGTTTTTGAATTTTTCTGAGTTTGTTTTGTGAAACAGAAAGTTTTCTCGATAGAACAGGGGTCGACAACAATTTTTATCGGGTGAGGCTTTCTGAACAAGAGTTTTGTCGGGTGTATGAGGCTCGATAAAAATTATTGTCTGGTATAGGGGACTCGATAAAACTTCTAAAAAAAACTTTGAATCGATAAAAAAAAGTTATCGATTACAAAGGACTCTATAACTAAGAGTTTCTCGATAGATTAAGATTCGACAAAAAAATTCTTTGACTCGATAAAAACTGAATCGATAAAAATTTATATCGATTCCATATGACTCGATAAAATAAATTTTGTCGATTAGGAAGGGCTCGATAAAAATTCAAAGATACTTAATCCGAATTTTCTTTAACCGATAAACCAGAAACCAAGAACAAAGGGTTCTTGACTAAAAAGAACAAGTCTTTTTATGGACAAGAATGTCTAAGTTCTCGAGTTTCTTATTTGTTCAGTCAAGAAAAAAAAATTAAAATTACTAGAGTTTATGATTTTTACTAGAGAATTCTTTAGTAAGAAAAGCTGCAGGAGTCACTAGTTTCTGAGTTTTCTTATGTAAAGAATATCAAAAGTAATTAAAATAAACTAGAATAACTTTAATTAAAACAGATTAAATAATTTTGACTAAAATCAAGAATAACTCAATATGGATCGACAAAAATTTAAGCGCATGAAGTATGAATCGACAAAAAATCAAGTTTATCAAAATAAGACTTTTTATCGGGTAAATCTAATGAAGTATGGATTGAGAAAAACAGATCAAAAAAAAACTATGAGTTTTTATCGGGTAAAGCTAAAACAGTTTGAATCGATAAAAACACAAAAACTCATAAATCGAAAATTTACCTTCTGTTTCGTGAATAACTTCAGAAAATTGAAAAAGAACTCTGATCGTCTGCTCTGATACCATTTGTTGATCCCAGATAAACAAGCACAAGCACAATGACAAGTAAATGTTAATAATAATGTAATACGACAATAAAGATATTAAGGAACTTACGTAGTCGTATATCTCTTGAATATAAAGATCGATTACAATGTAATAATTACGGCTCTCTCTCTAATATGAATCGACTTAACGTGTTCTTCTTTTATGCTAACCTTAACCCTCTATTTATATGATATGACTTTTACCACAATAAGGAAACTAATAAGATAGGCATTATCAACTTGCCTTTTACACAATAAGATCTGTTCTTTTCCGCAACAAACTTTCTTAGTGTATAAGTTAATTTCATGTGTTTTAGTTTGTTAGAATAGTGTGTCTGTTCTTTTCCGCAACAAACTTCTGTGTGTAAATTTTTAATATTTAAAAAATTTAAAAAGAGTATATTGCGTGTGTTTGTATTCAACCCCCACCCCCCCCCCCCGCCTCCTTCTACAAACTCTTTTTTAGTTAGCCATCTCTAAACAAGGACTAACAATATACATTATTTAAATCAATAAAAAAATAGTTATATTCAAAAAAATTCAGCCAATGCATGGCATACCCAACAAACACAATTATAACCTTCCCTTTCTCAAGAAAACCCCTCATTTCTACCATTCACTCTCTCTCTCTCTCTAAATTCAGATTCTCTCAACTCTCTCTCCCCCTCTCCTTTCTTAGCTGAAAATCAGCCCCCATCCATAACCAAAAATCTCAGTTTGAAGGTCTCTTGAAGAAAATAAACAACAATACAAAGTAAGTATGATTATCCCTACTACATTCTTATACGGTTTCTTCACTTTTGGTGCAACATTTCTCCTTCTTTTCTTCATCTCCTTAATTTTCTGAGTTGTAGAACCCTCATGGGTCTTTAAATGGTAGGTTATTCAACAATGGCATGTTAAATGTCAAGAAATGATGATAACCAATGATCCATACAACTAGAACTCAAGAAAACGGAGTTTTGATGACATGCATGTCCATTTTTTTCTACAAACTATTATGTAGAATTCATGCATGTATTTGAAAACAGTTAAAGAATGATCTTCTTCTAATACCTATGCTAAAAGAATGGTGAAAACGTTTTTAACAAATAATCCAATTTATGAGTGAAAATAAGGGTTAAAAATACTGATATCTTCATCTTTAAGCTTTTTTCATTCTGGCAGATTCAATGCATGTACTTCATCCATCCATATATTGAAACATATTAAACCGAACGACATGAATCTTCTTCTGGAATTTTATTTCTTGAAATAATTTTCTAACCAACTGGTTTCATTTAAAAACACGAAGTTTTGACCCCTCAACACTCCTATTAAGTTATGAGCGCAAAGTGAATCTGTTGGAACAAAAACCCTATTTCAAATAGCCACAACCTTCTTAATATTCCTTAAAAATTATTGATTTTTCTTCTGGAAATAATTTTAATGAGTTATTATTCAAATACAATTAGTCTCATTAAAAATATGGAGATTTAAGGTCTCAACCATTTAAAAAAAAGTTGAGTGTGCAAGAAGTCATAATTTGACAGAACTGGACTCATGATTTTAAAAGACCATATCTCACTCAATACGGATCCAAATGTGGTGAATCTTTTTCTGAAAGATTTATCATTGAATTAAGTTCAAAACCCAATTTGAATCACTGAAAAATACTGAGTTTTGACCCTCCAAATGGTCGTAGAAAAATGAATGTGCAGGCAGGTTGGTTACCTGTGACCAATAAAGATCAATGAAATGATTAAAATACCTAAACACCTCTAAAAATGGTTATATTAATGCCAAAGATTCCCTGAGACACTATTAAAATATTTAAAAATTTGGCTAAATAATAATAAGAGGAAGGTACCTATTTATTATCATTTTTGGACTTAAACTTTCTGCCAAACAGAAAAAAAAGTTCTAGAACATCCATTTTTTTCTCCCCTTAATAATTTAATATATGTATAATACCTAGTTTAACAAACATATATAACACTTAAATTTAATATATATATATATAACACCCAATTTGATCTTTGTATCATCAACACAAATTAATACCTAACCACTTAACTAAAATGAAGGGCATTTTATAAGACATGACGATCTAAAAAACACGTTAATTTTAAGGGTTAGGTCCCAAACTGATAGTGTGTTTCACTCCCATAGGAAGGACCTAACACCTGGCGTTGTACAATCGTGCGGCCACTTCGGGAATCACTACTGAACAAGTGAGTATTCACGGTCCCTCTTTTTAAATGTTTATACGTTTTGGGGTGTAAAGCATGTCGCTTTAAAGGAAATTGAATTGATTTATATTGATTAATGAAAAGCATATAAATCATTATGATGAGCAAATTTAAGTTACACAAAATGATATGTTTAGTTATGTAAAGTCCCCGTGGTACACTACTATCTAATTCTAAATGAGTCGATGATATTTGTGGATAGCGCTATTTGGCTGACATACCCACCTAATTGGCAAGTAGGGGTGCACTTTATCAATTAAGAATGCTCTACCCATGTGGACTTTAGGTCCACCGCTGAGGTAGTTCGTGGGGCGTAGAATGTCGAGTAGGCTTAGTAGTGGCTCAATATTTATATATCATGTTTAATTGTAATCTGTATATTTGCTCATAAAGGTTAAAATGATAAAGATGATGCGATCGTCTGATCCGCTATTTTTATACCTTGCATATAAAAAGTTTTATGCATTTGAAAACCTGTGAACTCACCAACTCTTTGTAGTTGACCCTCATGTTTTAACATGCTTTATAGGAAGATAAGAAGGTAACCGATCAGGCTTGGCTTTCTTTTGTGGAAACACCAATCAAGACTTGATATATATCTATTTTGATGTAATTTGTTTTTTAAAGTCAAAGTAGTCGGATTGTAAACTTTTAAACTTTAAACACTGACGTTTTAATTATATATGTATGGTTGGTGTTTATATACATGTTGCTGTGAAACTTTGGACTGTCGTACTTCTTGTTTCCGCTTTAGCGCGGTGTGACAACACCCTCAAAGCAATAGGAATTTACGAAGGCAAAGTTGTACGACGATCAACAGCCTAGTAGGTTTCAATGGGGATGCGACTCATACCATTAGGGAAATTGCTCTTCCTATTTGCGCAAAGGGAATCAATAAATTGACCAAGTTCAATGTCATCGACTGCTCATCCGCATATAACATCATACTTGGAAAACCATGGATCCACGACATCAAAGTCGTTCCATTGACGTATCATCAAGTGCTCAAATTCGCAACCCCATGGGGACTTCAGGAAATAAAAAGCGAACAAAAGACAACACATGAATGTTACAAGACAGCAATGAAACCTTGCAAGGAGCGCATCTAGCAATAATATAACCAGGAAGATCTGGTCGATGACCTGCAACTGCAAGAAGTCGTCCTTGATCCGATTCATCCTGACCGAAAAGTATACATAGGAACATCTCTCGACCCCGCCGTCAGGAAAGAGCTTATTGAATTTCTCCGGCAAACGCCGATTGCTTCGCCTGGTCGCACGAATATATGGTCGGAATCGACCCATATATTATATCACACCGGTTACCATCGACCCAACGTCCAAGCCCGTAAAACAGAAATGTCGTAAATTCGTGCCTGAACGAAATAAAGTTATCAACTACGAAGTCGATAACTTGTTAAAAATGGGCAAGATTCGAGAAGTAAAATATCGGGAGTGGCTGGCTAACGTCATCGTCGTCAGGAAGAAAAACGGGAAATGGAGAGCCTGCATAGACATCACTAATCTCAATAAAGCTTGCCCAAAAGACCCATTTCCCCTCCCTCATATAGAGCCATGGTTGATGCTACGGTCGGGCACAAATTGCTCACTTTTATGGACACCTACTCCGGATACAACCAAATTCTCAGGCACCCAGAAGATCAGGAGAAAACAGCTTTTATGACTGACAAAGGTATTTATTGTTACAAAGTAATGCCTTTCGGTCTCAAAAGTGCAGAATCGACATACCAGCGACTGGTCAACCGAATGTTTAAACAGTACCTGGGAGATACGATGGAAGTATACGTTCATGGTATGCTGCTCAAATCCAAACGAGCGATCGATCACGTGGCCCACATATGACAATCGTTCGATGTACTCAGAGAATACCAGATGAAGGTAAATTCGGCTAAATGTTCTTTCGGAGTACTGTTGGTTCCAGATTCCTTTAAACTGATTGTTAATTGAGAGTATTGAATCTGAGTGAATTGCGGAAGCAGATCAATTAACAATTTGAATCAATAGAACAGTAAACAGAATGAAGAACAAAGATAAAATGACTTACGCACAGTATTCTTCAATATGTAAATGTATTAATCGACCAATTTTACAAACACAATACAATGCTATTTATATAGATACAAAGACAGAAAGTCAAAAAGCTAGCCAATTACAAAGTGCCATGTGTCATAAAGGGAGCGTCTAACAACAATTAGTTATAACAAGAAGTGTGTGTTGACATTTGTAGACATCTCTTCTTTGACTCATACTTTAATATCTAACATTCTCCCCCTAAGTATGAAGTCAAAAAAAAATAATTTTCTTCAGAGTGGATCAACAGCAGCGATGATACTTGAAATATTATTGATAAGCTCTCTGTTCTTCTGAAGTCCATCAAGTCTTTTCTCTATTTTCTTTGCAACTTCTGGATTTGTCGTGTCTAAGCCAAGAAAGCTCTTGATGATGTAGACTACCTCGTAAGAGTATTTGTGAGCTTCTTTGATGCGAAAGAAGCTCTTTCTATTTGGTCTTTTGAAGATGATTCCCTCTTCTCGGGTCGGCAAGAAGTCTACCCACTCGAGTTTGCTTATTCCTTCAAGTTCCTCATTTGGTGCGAGAGATAGCCGGATTATCCATTTTGAAATTTAATCCAACTGGAAGTCGACTGCCTTTTGTATCTAATGTATGATTTCATACACGAATAATTCTAGTGTAGGCAACCCGGTCTTGTGGATCTTTGCGTTCGAAAGCCGAGTCTTCATAAATTCTTCCGGAAAAATGAGATCGGTGGATGGATGGATAACGCATCATTATCACATATGTAATAACTTTTGTTGTTTGATCTGACTATCTCGTAGATTGTGTACCAAATGGGTGTATCTTGAAACTGTTTATGTTTCATGGCTGTTATCTTTGTAATTGGGACGATAGTGAAGACCGTCTTTTGTCTTGTTTATGTGCCATGAAGTTATCTTTAACTTCACTGCTGACATTGTATTGGTTGGCGAAGTTAGGCATCATGAGATAAATCTTCTGATCTGTTGGAGCATACATGTGCCTTTTCTCAACTTCAATTGTTGGAAGTTCAATGTTTCCAACAATGTTTCCAACTTTATTTACTTTTTCTTCAAATTCTTCTCTTCTGATCTCCTTCTGCTTCTGAGCGGCCTCTGCTCTGACTCTTGCTCTTTCTTCAGCTTCAAAATCTTGTCTCTGTAGTTCTTCTTTAAGTCTAGCCTTTTCTCTTTCCAGGTTCTCTTTTTCAGCCCTCTCTATCTCTATTTGTTCTTCAACTATTAGCCTCTGGCGTATTATCTCTTCTGCTTTTTCTTTTTCAGCTCTGAACACTTCCTCATCCTCCTCTCTAGCCCTTTTAGCTCTTTCCTTTGCCGCTTTAGCTCGTTCTCGTTCTTCGTGAGCTCGACTACTTCACCCTTTCGGTAGGAGAGCTTGGGATTACGCTTTTTCCCATAAGATCCCGAATAAACTTAGCTAGCTCTGGATCTCTGGGTAGAGGACCAGAATGCGTAGCCAGAGGTGTTGGAGTGAGTGGTACTTGTTTGGAAGAAGAGGGTTGCTGTGATGGTGTTGGCGTTGAAGAGTCAGCAGTGTTCGTGTTTGTGTCTGATGGTGTTTGTTTGGCTTGCTTAGGCTTAGAACCTTTCTCCCCCTTCTGAGAATCAGGATCCTGATCCTCAGAACGTTTTCGTTTCAGTTCGGCCTTTCTGCAAGCCCTTTCTTCCTTGGCTTTCTTCTTGGAAGTAAACGCCTCAGCTAGAGAAGAAACCAGAGGCACAAGTTGAGAGATAGTAGTTTCGAGAGCGGCAAGCTTCTGGTCAGTTGACGATGTGGAGGGCTTGGAAGAGTACTTTGAAGCGATGGTCGACATGCGCTCAAGAATAATCTTCTGGAAAGAGGCAAGGTCAGACTTCTTGACAAGTGTAGACACAGAGGGATCATCAGAAGTGATGATGGTCTTTACAAGCTTCTGTATGTCGGCCACCAGAGAGCTGTAGTCTACAGAGGCACGTAAAGATTCTGGAAGTTGAGATAGTGCCTCTGTATTTGCTTGAAGACCATTATTCAAGATCAGAAGTTGTTCAGCAAGAGAAGCCTTCTGATCTTCTTGAGAGGAACTCATTTGTCGCTGAAGATCTGCTAAAAGAGAGTTTTGCCTTTCAATTTGAATTTGAAGGTTCAGAAGAATAGAATGATTAGTAGTAGCGGATAATTTTAGATCTTCCACAGATCTCTGAATTTGATCAAGAAATGCCAAGAACGCTGCATTAGTGACAAAATCAGAAGTTGTAACCGGTGCATCTCCAACACATGGAGCCCCTTTACCCTCGCGTTCAGAGGGGCCTTCTACACCTGTTTTGACGTTGAGTGTAGAAGGACTTCCAACCTGTCCTTGAGGGCTGTTATGCACAGGCTCCACTTCGGTTGGTCGATCGTTTCAACGGTATCCTCATCATCGAGAGGATGAGGTGCGAAGACGATATGCTTACCTTGATGAAGTGTAAACACTCCGGTAAGAGGTGCATTCCTAGGCCGTAACCCCTCCGATGGGAATTCATCGACATCTATCCTAGGAGAGGATGTGGACGCATCCTCTGTGCCCTACTGGTATGTCAGTCACGGAGACATGAACATGTGGTGAAGGAAGTGGCGAGTTCTGGGGCGAATGAACTCTTATATTATCATCATCATCCTGTTGGGAGGATGATGAAGTGGAGGTGCTTTCCCCGGTTGAAGTTGATTCAGAAGAAGAAGAAGTATCCTCTGAATGGCTGGTTTCTGGGTGGTTTGAACTGGGCTGTTCTAAGTCAATGAGTGGAGACGTGGTGACGTCAACCTCAGAAGTTGTGGTTGCCCTTTGGGGAATTGGAGAGGAACACTCATATGTGTCGCTGTGGACATCTTCTGTACCTTCATTTAATAGAAGGTCGGCATGGGTAGAAGCACTCGGATGTTCACTCCTAGTTATTTCAATCTCATGCTCACCAGACCCCTGACCACCTACACCTGGCTCTAAGTGCTCTGGGGTAGGAATTCTCTGTTCTGAGAAAACCATAGAGCTTCTATAGATTTGGAGATTAGAAGAGCTAGAAGGGATTAGGTTAAGCATGTACCTGGATAGTTCTCTGGGGGCAGAGTAGCCGATGCTGTCAATGGTTGATCGATGGGAGCTCATTGATGCAATTTTGCAGAATGGCTGAAGCAGGGGAGCTTCGATTGCCCCAATAGCAGGATGAGTGATGAGGGAGAGAAAGCGTGGGAACATGAGAGCTGGTAGTGGCTTCCCCTGACTTTGATGTAGCACCTTAGTATGCACAGCTGCTTTAATCTCTTGGAAGATGAGACTCGCATAGTCCAAGGGGCGATTGTAGAACATCCCATACATAATCGTCAGAATGTTGCGGCTAGCTTGATCCAAGGAACCTATTTTGCAGGTTAGACTCTTGTTAAGTATGGAGACAAGTAGATTCCACATTGGGGGTAACTTCTTTCTTCTGAATTCGGACAACCTGGTAAGAGGTTCATTGTAACCCAGTAGATTGATGAAGGCTAGGAGGGCTTCTGTAGAAGGGTTTTCTTCTAGGGCAGGATTGGGAATGGTTTGCCCGTCGACTTCGATCACTGATAAGGGAAGATGAAAATATTTGGCGAGTTTTCTTTTGGTGATTGGGATTTGAACAGCAATTTCCACTTGTTCAGGATGAGTGACAGAACCGGCGAGTGTTTCATCATTTTTGATGAGCATTGTTTGCCACAGTTCTTGGACATAGATTTCAGGGATGTTTGGGTTGGTTAGGGTTAGGGCGCGATTTAACTGGTGCTGTTGTAGAAACTCGATCATGATGCGAAATTCCGGTTGATAAGTGTTAGGGTTGAGCGACTCGCACATTGTTCGCCTTCAATGGCGCTTTGACAATAGGAGTACTATCGGCGGTGGAATCGATGATTCTGTCTTCATCATTGTTGGTAGGATGGGCACAGTTGGAAGCCATTTTGAACTGTTGAATGCTTGACAGTAGAACACTCTTTCTTTGTACGGAGAATAAACGCTGATTTGGGAATATTTGCGAGGAAGAAGATGAAGGTTGAAATTGGGGGTTTTATGTGAGAGAGAAACTGTAGAATGGGAAGGGGTTATTCAGTTTGGGGAGAAACAAAAAACGGTTCATATGAGCTGAGGTAAGCACGCGGGTATACACATGCAGGGTGTCGATTGGAGACACGTGTACGACGAGACACATGTGTGATGATGATTTAGTAGCAGATGCGATTTTTCTTAAAAGCAGAAATAAACAAAAGTAAAAAAAAATCTGTTTAATTACACAATTAATGTTGAATTAATTGAATAAACACAGAATTTAATCTTAATTTTATTTATGTAAGTTTAAAAATCAGTCAAGTGAGAACAAAAATCACATGAGAGTTTAGTTTCTATAAAAGAATAATAAAGAAGAATTTGTATTAAACATATAGATTTAAACAACCTTGGAGGCAAGAGTTGAATGAATTTATATATTTAATGGAAATTATAAGAATTATCAATTTATAGAAAATTAAGTTGAAAAACATGTCGACTTGATTTATACTTTTAAAAAAATTTGAAATGAATCAAAAGTCTAAGAGACCTTGGCGGCAAGAGAAACTCAGAGCAGATAGATTCAAATAAAATTTAAGTAAAATAGTAAATCAGAAGACAGCTAACCAGAGTTAGACTTAGACGAATATTTTCTTCATTGCGAAACTCCCCCGTGAATGGTAAACTCCCCTTGAATGGTAAGCTCCCCCTTGAATGGTAAGCTCCCCTTGAATGATGAACTCCCCCCGTAGTAGCTTCCGTACCGCGTTTCTCAATACGTACTTTATGATATTTCTTGAAAGAAGAATATTATTATGAAACGAGAAAATCGAGGAATTCGAGGCTTCGAAGTATTCGAAGAGTTCGACAAAGCATCGAGACTTCGAAGTATCGTCGAATAGTTCAGGAGGCTTCGGATGCTTACGAAGAAATCATTGTTACATATTAAGCATTCCCAACTTGCTAATTAAGAAGTTAAAACGACTCTCATCAAGAGCTTTTGTGAAAATATCAGCAAGTTGATAATCAGTAGAAACAAAATACATTTCGATTGTACCCTTTTCGACATGATCCTTGATGAAATGATACCTGACATCGATATGCTTTGTTTTGGAATGCTGAACTGGATTTTCTGTAATGGCGATAGCACTTTTAGAATCACATAGGATGGGAATCTTATCGTATATCAGACCATAATCTCTGAGTTGGGTCTTCATCCAAATAACTTGTGAACAACAACTAGCAAGACAACATATTCAAACCTTCGCCGTAGATGTGGAGACGCAGTTTTGTTTCTTGGATGTCCAACTTATAAGTCGATTTCCCAGAAGTTGACAGCTACCTGATGTACTTTTTCTGTCAAGCTTACAACCTGCATGATCAGAATCTGTATACGCCATTAAATCAAATCCAGAATTTTTAGGATACCAAAGGCCCAATGATGGTGAACCTTTTAAGTACCTAAAAATTCTTTTTACAAACGACCAAATGAGACTCTTTAGGATTGGCTTGATAACGAGCACAAAGACAAGTGGCAAACATAATATCAGGTCTACTTGCTGTTAAATATAAAAGAGAACCAATCATTCCTCTGTAGCTGGTAATATCAACAGATTTACCAGAGGAGTCAGGTCCTAATTTCATACCAGGGGAGATGGGTGTTTTCATGGATGATGAGTTTTGAAGATGAAACTTTTTAAGCATGTCGTAAACATATTTTGCCTGATTTATAAAGATACCAGAGGTACTTTGTTTAACTTGAAGTCCTAGGAAGAAAGTTAATTCTCCCATCATACTCATTTCAAATTCAGTTTCCATCAACTTAGAAAACAAATCAACTTCTGTTTGATGAGTAGAGCCAAATATTATGTCATCCACGTAAATTTGAACGATAGTTAACATACCTTTGCCTCTCTTGATGAACGAGTTGTATCGATTTTACCTTTTTCATAGCCTTTGCCGATCGTAAACGTAGATAGTCGTTCATACCAGGCTCTTGGGGCTTGCTTTAGACCATACAAAGCTTTGTCAAGAAGATAAACATATTCTGGATATTTTGCATCTTTGAAACCATCAGGTTGTTCGACATACACTTCTTCTTTTAGACATCCATTAAGAAATGCACATTTAACATCCATTTGGTAGACTTTGAAGTTTTTGTATGCAGAGAAAGCCAAGAATAATCTTATTGCTTCTAGTCTTGCAACAGGAGCAAAGGTTTCATCATAATCGATACCTTCCTCTTGACAGTAGCCTTTAGCCACCAATCGAGCTTTATTTCTGACAACAATTCCATCTTCATCCTTTTTGTTCCTAAATACCCATTTTGTGCCAATGGCAACTTTGCCTTTTGGTAAAGGAACAAGACGCCAAACTTTATTTCTTTCGAATTGAAGTAGTTCTTCCTGCATAGCATCCACCCAGCTTGGTTCAACTAAGGCTTCATGTACACGTTTAGGTTCGATCATACTAAGAAAATTAACAAAGAAGGCTTCATTTGCAGTAGCAGATCGTGTTCTGACCCCCTCAGAAGGACTACCAATTATAAGATCTGGTGTGTGAGATTTAGTCCATTTCGTCATTCTGGGTAGAGAAATTGAATGGGTTGTTTCATTTGTCGAAATGATTTCATCTGGAAACACAAAATCTTCTTTATTTTCTTCTGTATGTCCTTCTGATATCTGTTGTGTCACCGGTCCTTGTGTTTCCTCCTCAGATGATGGAATAGAAGTAGCTTCCTGACTGGCAGATATAGTAGTGGGAACTTCTGGAAAAATAGACGTGTCAGAGGAAACAGAAGAAGCAGGACCAGAGAGAGTAATGCCTGAGGCTTGGAGAATATCTGGTATCTGCAAATGTGGAGGTGACATAGCTTCGACACAACTTCGTCGCCGTAAAATCATGAAAAATAGCATCAATCTCGGATTCTCTGGAACCTGAAAGATAGTCAGAAGTAACAGTATTAAGCTTGAGTTCTGAAGTAGAGTGTTCAGAAGTCAGTTGAGTGTTATCATCGAAGTCAATGTTTATGCTTTCCATAACAGTTTTTGTTCGTAAGTTAAAAACTCGGAAAGCTCTTGAATTTAACGAGTAGCCTAAAAATTTAGCTTCATCAGACTTCGGATCAAATTTGCCAAGATTATCTCTGTCGTTTAAGATAAAACATCTGCCCAAAGATATGAAAAAATTTTACGTATGGTTTTCTCGTTATTAATCGGCTCATAAGAGGTTTTGAGATGCCTCTTGACAATAATTGAACGGTTTTGAGTGAAACAAGCAAGAGCAACAGCCTTCGGCCCAAGTAAATTGGGAGACCGAAGCCGCGAGCATCGTTCGGGCTTCAACCAAGGTTCCGTTGCGACGTTCAACTACACCGTTTTGTTGTGGAGTGCGAACACGAGAGAAGTTTTGAGTAATTCCTTGTTCAACAAGATACGATTCAAGCTTGGCGTTCCTGAATTCTGTACCATTATCACTTCGAAGTTGCTGAATTTTCTGATGTAGAAGAACCTGTATTCTGGTCATCATATTCTGTAGTACCACTGGGACTTCTGACTTTTGACGAACAAAAGCAAGCCAAGTATATCCGGAAAATTCATCAATTAGTACCGAATATACTTTTACCGTATAGACTACGAATTGCAATTGGACCACAGAGATCCACATGTAATAATTGCAGAGGTCTAGTACAAGAATGATCACTTTTTGTTTTATGAGATGCTCGTTTAATTTTGCCCATTTCACATGCAGGGCAGAGGTGATCTTTTTGAAAATGAATATCTGGAAGTCCGTATACCGGTTTGTGTTTAACAAGCATCTCAAGATTATTAAAATTTAAGTGAGACATTTTATGATGCCAGAGCACGCAACTTCACTCTTTTTGGAGATGAGACATAAAGTTTCCTTACCATCCTTAGAGGTAAAATTCATCATATACAAGTTACCTTTTCTGTCTGCTCTCCAAAGTTCTTCACCTGCCTTAGAGAATAAATAACAATGTTTTTCATCAAATACTACTAGTATTTTAGAATCACAAAGTTGACTTACACTGAGGAGGTTATGTTTCAAGCCAGAAACATGAGCTACCTTTGATAAGGTGATATTACCTTCTTGTAAAGTACCGTAGCCTTTTATTTGACCCTTACCATTATCACCAAAAGTTACTATTCCACCTGATTTGTCCTTGAATTTGGATAGTAAATTTTGGGATCCAGTCATGTGCCTCGAGCATCCAGAGTCAAGATACCAGATATGCACATGCTGTTTCTGCAATCAAAAATCAGATTTTCTTAGGTACCCATCGCATAATGGGTCCTTTTATGTTAGCTTTTGGAGTATGCTCGTTTTTTGATTTAACAGAAGGTAAAGACTTTATTTTTGATTTTTGGTGTTTTGGAGTTTTATTCTTTTTGTGATAAACATTCTGTGAATTGGAATGATCAGAGGTTTGCGAGAAAAATTGTTTTAACTTTAAGAACAGTGAAAAACATTCGGAATACTGAAACATAGAAGATTGAATTGAATTGTCATTGCGAGAATGGTAATTACAATTATTCTTTCTAAAGTCTTTTCTAGTATCAGTTGTTCTAGAGAACCTATCTAGACTAGACTTTTGTTTTAGTTCTGGCTTTTTCTTCTCTGTGTTCTTCCTCCGATCTACTTTTGCAGAAGCTCTGTTATTTACTGAAAAAGGAACATAAGTATTAGAGGATTTCCATTTGCCTTTTTGAATATTAGTAAACTTCGGAAGAGTAGAGTTTAAAATCTTTTGATTTTGCACTTTGGTTTTGAGTTCTGCCTCTTTCTCAAGTTCAAGACATGTTTTAGCTTTGAGACACATATCGAGGAAGTCCGGATGTATAGATACCGATTTTCTCGGTTTTGGAACAAAACAGGGAAGAATAGGTATACCACTTGAAAGTTTAGCACAATCTCTATCGAAGCTTCCGATTTCTTGAGATTTATCGGTATACAAATAATCATCCTTTTTATCAACAATTTCGAATTATTTGTGATAACTTTTGATGATCTAAAAGAATTAATTTCTAAATTTGAAAGGTAGTTTTCGTAGTTATCAAAAAATTCTTCATTATTATTGTCATTTTCCCATGGATACGTAATCTCAAAGAAAGCTTTCTTGTGTTTCGTAAAGATGTAAATCTTCAAATGAACAGGAGTGATCTCTCGGATGATTCTCACAAAGAGTTTCATTTCTAAAACATTTATCCAGAGTAGAGAGAATATCGTTTTCAAACATAAGTCGTAGATCTTCTTCTCGCCCGACTTGGAACAAAAATATCACCTACGGATTCAAAATTGTATGTTTATTTGAACCAAAATTGAAAATATCATCTTTCTTACGAACTTTATTTAGATCAACATTTGTTTTACAACAATATTCAATATTTTCGAATTGAAGTTTGCTTGTTTTATGATAATTTTCATATCTAGATTTTTTAAAAATAGATTTTTCATACAAAATTGGAAACTTTGGCTTCTGTATTTGTCCAATACAAAAAACGATTTCGTATCCGACCTTTTCTTACACGTGTAGGGATCTAGGTCCTCGAAACCAAGTCCGGATCTTCCTACTTGTGTGTTAATTTTGTCATGAACCTTCGTGCATCCGGATATGTTATAATCGTAGCTTTTTCTGTTGAAGTTCAATGTGTAAAAACTCTCTCTCTTTCTGAAAATAGTTTTTAAGTGCTACAGAGTTGAGTCTATCACTCTCTTTGTCTCTGATTTCTTTCTCTTTTCCTTCCAGAAGTTTATTGAGATTCAAAATTTCCTTTTTAAGTTTTTCCTCAGAAAGTTTTAAACTCATGGAAATCGTTTCCTTTGCAGTATTTAATTCGAGTTTTTCTTCTGTAAGTAAATCCATTTCTCTTTTGAAAATATCTCTTTCCCTTTTGATTGTAGAAAGAGTTTTCTCAGTACTTTTCGTAATTTCTTTTCGATTGTGATTTTCAGTTTAGTTCCTCAAAATTGTTTGATAACATCACAATCGTTTGTTCAAGCTCAGATGATCCAGAGAAATTACTAACCGGTGACTCAGAGGGTTGATCCTCTGATTCGTTTGTGTTTGCCATTCCACAGAACATGGCTTCATCACCGCTGGATTCATCTTGCACCCAGTTTTCTTTTTCTGCAAAGTGTGCTCTTTCAGTGACATTGTACTTATATTTGTTTTTGTAATAAGTCTTATCCTTTTCCAGAGCTCCTCTGCAATCTCTTGAGTAATGTCCGGGCTTGCCACATCTGTAGCGTACATCTTTCTTCCTTTTTAATTCTTCTTCTTTCTTCTTCTTCTGTTTTCTCTACTCTCTGTACTTCTTGTTTAGGAACATAGGGACGATCAAATCGTTTATTTCCTTTTAAAGACCTATTTCCAAAACGATTAGTGAATTGCTTGGTTATTAAAGCCAGAGAGTCAGCAAACGCTTTAATTTCATCATCTGATTCAGAGTCATCTTCTGGAGCAGTCTCTGATATGTAGGCCTTCGATTTCTTCCTGTCATCACTTCTTCTTCTGATTCCTTTTGTTTCTGAGATTAAAGCCAGAGGACCTCCGATGTTTGTTCTTTTCTGAACAACTTCTTTTTCATGAGCTTGCAGTGTACCAAATACATCATGCAGCGACCATTGTTCAAGGTCCTGATTGGCTTGTAGTGACATGGATAGATTTGACCATTCAGGGTTTAACCTTTTGAGAAATAGAACATTGTTGTCTTCCTTTGATCTAACAATGTCACATCTCTTGCAGAGATTAATCAGATTGTTGAATCGATGAAATGTTTGTTCCAGAGATTCATCAGTCAGCGCTTGAAAACTATTATATTCATTTAGAGCTTGGGCTCTTCTGTTCTTTTTCATTTTCGCACCACCTTCCAAGAGATTCTCCAGTTGATCCCATAATTCTTTTGCTGTGTCACATGAGTCCAGAGATTGAAAAATCTCATTTGGAATGGCCATTATCAACAGAGACTTAGCTTTCTTAGCTAATTCCACCTTAGCCTTTTCTTCATCAGTCCAGTTATTCCTTGACTTCTGAACCAGTCTTGCTGGTACCTCATCTGTATTTGCAGTGGCTGGAATTCTGGGAATAGTAGTGGTGGGAACAAACGGACCGTTTTGAATAATTGGATATAACTCAGCATCCAATCCCTCATAGAAGTTAACCATTCGAATCTTCCATTGTGGGTATTCATCACGTACAAGAGTTGGAGGTTTAGTCAGGGACCCAGACGTATAAACAGCATTCAAGCTCGAATTTGTCATTTGAGTATGATAGAAGAGAAAATTTGAAGATTTGAAAGAAATTTAGAACAATTAAATCTCAAGAAGAACAGGTCGATAATATCACTGTTTCTTCAGATTACAAAATGAATGACTCAATTTAAGAGAAGATTGTTAATGATTCAACAAAATTTCGTAAAAACAGAGTGGATTGATAAACAAATTTTGAATCTGAGAAAATACTGTTCGATTGAAAGGAATTCTTTCAATGGAAGAGATCTAATAATCAATAGATTGATTAGAAGGCTCTGATACCAATTGTTGGTTCCAGATTCCTTTAAACCGATTGTTAATTGAGAGTATTGAATCTGAGTGAATTGCGGAAGCAGATCAATTAACAATTTGAATCAATAGAACAGTAAACAGAATGAAGAACAAAGATAAAATGACTTACGCACAGTATTCTTCAATATGTAAATGTATTAATCGACCAATTTTACAAACACAATACAATGCTATTTATATAGATACAAAGACAGAAAGTCAAAAAGCTAGCCAATTACAAAGTGCCATGTGTCATAAAGGGAGCGTCTAACAACAATTAGTTATAACAAGAAGTGTGTGTTGACATTTGTAGACATCTCTTCTTTGACTCATACTTTAATATCTAACAAGTACACGCAGAAAGATTCCTAGGACATATGGTGACTCAGCTAGGGATCGAAGCCAATCCAGATCAAATTAAAGCGCTTGGTGAGATAAGATCATCGAGAAATTTCAAAGAAGTCGAAAGACTTACGGGAAGAGTGGCTGCTCTCAATTGATTCATCTCTAAATCATCAGATAATTGTCATCTATTTTATAACGTCCTCAAGAAAAATAAAGGATTTGATGGGACGAACGATCATGAAAGAGTTTTACAAGCTTTAAAAGAATACATGGGCTCTCCTCCTCTGCTATCTAAACCCAAATATGGGGAAGAACTTTAGCTATACCTTGAAGTAAGCTTGAATTCGGTAAGTGTTGTTCTCGTTCATGAGGAAAACAAGCAGCAGCTTCCGATATATTATCTGAGTAAATCCTTAGTCGATGCAGAAAAAAGGTACACGTCGATGGAAAAGCTACTTTTAGCGCTAGTCACGACAACTAAAAAACTTCGGCATTATTTTGAGTCATACGTTATTAATGTTGTTACTAACTTCCCGCGGAAGTCTGTGTTAAGAAAGCCCGAGTTTACTGGAAGGGCTGCAAAATGGAGTATCTATCTCACCAACTACGAATAAGATATAAACCGCGAACTACAATCAAATCACAACTCTTAGCCGACTACATCGCAGATTTCAGCCCCGAATTCGAGAAGTTGGCAATCAAAGAAACACTTGTTGTGGCAACCCAATACGAACGACCATGGGTATTATACGTCGATGGATCCTCTAACAT
This sequence comes from Silybum marianum, assembly GCA_036898165.1. Lineage (NCBI taxonomy): Eukaryota > Viridiplantae > Streptophyta > Magnoliopsida > Asterales > Asteraceae > Silybum > Silybum marianum. The sequence goes on along the minus strand of CM072528.1, from coordinate 25,111,791 downwards.
CCGAGGATCAGGGTTGGGCATTATCTTGAAATCACCACAGGGGAGCACGATGGTCTATTCCGTATCCTGCGACTTCGAAGCCACCAATAACAAAACAGAATATGAATTCCTAATCGTAGGACTAGACCTGACATACGATCCGGGGGCAAGAAATTTACAAGTCAAAAGTGACTCCTTACTCGTCGTCAATCAGATGAATGGAGAATTTGCATCAAAAGATTCAAAAATGGCAGCATATTGGCAGGTCGCCAGAGATCGGGCAAAGAAGTTCAAATCTTACGACATCCAGCAGACGTACTTGCCAATCTGGGATCTCCTCTATCGAGGTTACCCTTCGAGGTGGTACCAATTATTCACCGGAAGAACCCCTCGACAGAAGATGAGCAACACGATCAGGTGGTAGTTCTGGACGAATTAAACGACTGCATGAAGGAAATCCGAGAGTATCTAACAGACGATCGACTCCTGGAAGACAAAATGAAGGCGCGGCAAATCCGATTTAAGGCCTCTCGATATGTAATGATCGCAGGAAAGTTATACCGACGGTCGTCCACCGGGTTAAATCTACGATGTCTCGACAATGTTACTACTGGCCGACTCTATGGCTCGATGTTGTGACGCACATACAAAAATGTATCGCATGCCAAGGACACGCAGGTTGACTCATCAACCATCTGAACCTTTACATTCGTCATTAGTCCCATGGCCTTTCATAAGATGGGGGATGGATATTGTCGACAAGTTACCACCAGCACCAGAGCAAAAGGTATATTTATTGGTTCTTACAGATTATTTCTCAAACTGGATAGAAGTCGCCGTTTTTTCTCAAATACGAGTTAAAGAGGTGATATCTTTTATCTGGACTAACGTTATATGCAGGTTTGGTATCCCATCTGAGATAGTATGTGACAATGGGTCTCAGTTCATAAGCGAGAAGACGAAGCGATTCTGTGAAGGCTGGAATACTAAGCTTATGACGTCCACACCCTGTTATCCCGAAACTAATGGGCTGGTAGAATCCAGTAACAAAACGATTATGAACGTGCTTATGAAAAGACTCAAGGCCGTGAAAGAACGATGGGTCGAAAAATTAAGTTATGTCTTATGGGCCAATCGAACGACTCCCCGCACCTCAACAGGACAAATACCGTTCTCACTGGAATATGGATGCGAAGCTGTATTGCCAGTAGAAGCGAGTTTGCCAACCGCTCGGTACTCCACCGTCGAACATAATCTGGTGAACCTCAACTATGACATTGATGCGCTCGAAGAAGTAAGAGATTCAACTTATATTCAGATGGCGTCACAACAACAATCTGTCGAACGTCATTTTAACAAAAAAGTTAAAGTGAAAATCTTCCAAGTAGGAGATTTTTTGCTACGAAGGGTCTTCCAGAACACTTAAGAACAGAACACAGGTAAGTTATCCTCTAAGTGGGAATTACCCTATCGAATAATTGCAGTCGTCGGAAAAGGTGTTTATCGGTTACAGACCTTAGATGATCGAAATATCCTATGTAGCTGGAATGTGGTACATTTAAAGAAATATTTCTTTTAATTTTTTTTATATACGTATTTCTTTTTATATTCTTCTTTCGGACCATTACTAACTTGAGCGTCGGAGGGTCGTTGGTCAAAACAACGACCACCCCTAACGCTCCTCTTCTATCGCATGAACGCACGACCTCTATAACAACACATGATCTTTAAGATAATGTACGATTTGCTTCGTCCAAATTAAAGACTTAATCGTCTGAGATTTCATCAATTGAAATACGTTATCAGCAATCCCAATTTTATGGATTCGAGGCTCAATCGCCAGAAAAATCCATTATCCTATAAAATCTTGGCCAACAACGACTTATGATTAAATTCAAACCCGTCGTGCACTGGATTTATTCTTAGTATTATTTTCAGAATGAAAGTAATAAGCAAATGCATAATTGACTCACGAAACATCCAGCAAATTAGTTGAAAAATCAAAAATTCCATTAAAGGAGGCATGACTCTGATAAGTCATCCTGAAAAGCCCTAAAAATTAAAAAGAACAAAAGGAGAAAGCTAAGATGCAGCAGGTTCGAGCTTTGCCACACGATCGTTAAGATCGACAATATATCCTTAGGCCTCGTCCAACTGGGACTTAAGAATCCCTACCTTCTTTGCCTTCCCGACAAGAGCCGCCTCCAATTCGGCCTCTAAAGCCTTTAATTTATTCAGGGCCTCCTCCAGATGACCTCTAAGGTCGGAGAAAACACCTTGATCACGCTCAAGGTCATTTCAAGATTCCTCGAAATAAAGGCGAAGTTCATCGGCCCTGACCGACTCTTCTTCCTCTTTCGCCCGTAAGGCATCTTCGCGCTCACGCGCCATTCTCTCAACATCGGAAGCCATGGTGACGAACTGACCAAGAGATGCCTGAAGGCCTGAAAACATAGACCACATGACGTCAGTATCCCAAGAATGCATGAACGCTTAGACGCACGATGCACGCCGCATGAAACACAGAGGGATTCATGACCCTATAGAAAACAACGTCGAATCAAATCTTACCTAAAACGAACGATCAGGGAACTCGGCACAATCTCTGATCGTGGCGGAGGACCCCGCCATAGGCTTTTTCCCTCTATCTTGCGACGGGAGGGAAGAACCAGTTACGTGCGATGGTATAGTTGCCATCGACGTCTTCGCCTTCTTGAAACTTCTTGTTTCAGAAGATGGTGATTGACCCCAGCAACCTTCTTTTCCAAGACCCCGTCGAGCGGGTAGAATCCTGCGACTGTGGGAGAATTCCCAGATTTTTCTGAAATAATCACCAAGAAAGGTAAAAAATATTGAAAATGCATGTCACTAAGATGAATGAAAAAAGAGTACCTGTCGCTCCTTCTTCTCCTACATTCTCCTCCGGATTCGGAGAGGGCCGAGAAGCTCCAATGAAGGTAACACCATCATCCTTCTCATCCATAGTATCCGCATCCTCATCCTCCTCATCCACGTGGACGTGGACGCAGAATGTCCGATTGGGGATTTGTCAGAAGCGCTTGACTTTGGCTGCTGAGTCAGGTAAGGGTGGAAGTTCACATGTCACCTCTAAACGAGAAAACAAACAAATCAAATGCGATTTTAACACCATGAAACATAAAGAAAACTCTTGTTTACCTTGTGCGGGCCAACCATAGACGATCCATCGCTCGTCCTCAACCGAAGTTGACAAGCTGCAGAACACATAGCGCTCTTTCCAGCCACGATGATTCACTGCAGTCCCTGGAATCAGTGCCTAATTCTGTCGACCCCGAACGTAGGGACTGAATCGGTGGTGGGCATCGACCTTTACCGAATAGGCCAACAACACTTCGTTAGAAGTGAAGGGAGAATCCCAATCCTATGATAGGCTATCTATAATCATCACGATTCTCCAAAACTGGGGCATCAGTGCCCCGGAGTTATACCAAACCGGCTCAAGAATTCTCTAACCACACGAGGGAATCGCCATTTAAAACCAATCTTGAATGGGTATTCATAGATAACGAAAGACCCAGCAGGGCATTCATATGCGGTAAACCCACTCGGACTTTCCAGACTAATATAGTCTGGAAGTCCAGCCAAATCTTTGAAAGTATACAGATCGTCCACCGACGCGATCGTGCTTATAGGATTCGACATTACCCCGTTGATGAGAAGTTAAGAAAAAATTTCATTTTCTGAAAACTTGCAGGTTTTTTCTTGCTTAAAAAGATTAGGAGAAACCAGGAAGAAAGAAAAGGAAAAAAATTGTTTCCTTTTATTCTCGCGAATCTGGCCCCAAATCGTCACCTCGTCTCCCTGTGGCGACACCTGTGCACACCTTTTGGCTTGCTTATGTCGGATGATCGACACCTGTCCTTGATAGCTAGCCGCACGCGCCTATGCGTATGCATGACATCATCGTGGCTTATCGTTTTCCAACGGATTGATCACAACACGTCAGCACGACTCAACAAAGCTTATCGTTTTCTAACCAAATCAAAAAGATTAAGTTTCCTTATGGTTAGGCTCGCAGGATCTTCGACACGTGTCTGATAAATTCAAAATCAAAAACTGACGTTTAAAATTTTGAATTTGGGGCAAACTGTTTGGGTAAAAATCTCCAAAACACTCGACCGTTGACTATTATCTACGACCGAGCATTCCACGTGACTTTAAAATATTTATTATGGCTTCAGGGTCAAAGGTCGAACGAAATTCGCAAGTGACGATCATGACGTACGACATGCATACAACGGATATCCGCCTAAACGCGCGATGTTAGTGTAAAACATTTAGTTTTAATAAACTAACTGTTGATTGTCCGTTACTCATCATGCAAGTCCGTTGGACGGTTATGGTCAACATCATAAAGAGTGTTTATGAAAGACATTAATAGCGAGTGAACGTTACAAATGACATGGGCTATAAAATCCAAGCTCAAGCTCAAGGAAGGCCTCGAATCAATCATCTTCACGCTCTAGCATCAAGAATCATACAATAGCTCTCTAGATTTCATACGATATTATTACTTATTTTCGTATATTTTCCTCTGTAATCGTACGGTCCAAGTTCCAAAGGACGGGGTCCCTGTTTGACGTCACTTTCCCATAGTGCAACGACGGTAGCTCCTATCGTCCGCGATTTTTTCCGCGTCACCAAATCTCTTGTATTTATGTTTATCGTTTTTGTTGTGTTCGCGAGAATACTACCTTTGATCGATCAGCTCCACAAACTCCTTAAGTTGAATTTTGATAAATCAAATTTTGGCATTAACATGACTCCCATATTCTAACATGCATAGTAAGTTACTTTGCTCCAATTTGAGTTGATGTTTTATTAGGAAATGGTCGCAGTTAGTTGCGTTTGCTCCATTTTCAATTTGTTATTTAATGAATTGATGTTCCAGATGGAACATTTTGTTACTTTACTCCATTATAGTTAGTTGTTAATCTAAAAAAACATCAATGGTAAACCGCAAGGCTTGTGGCGTACTGGTTATGGCTTGTGGGGGATGAGACTAGATAACCCATCTATCCCAGGCTCGAATCCATGTGCAAACATCTTGTGGCCACTAATGAATTATCTCAGGGCCGCATGCTTTAACATTTTTAAAATTGTCAGGGATTAATCTAGGCAAATACATAGGACACCCTTTCCAAAAAAAAAACATCAATGGTAAGAATTAAATAGAACATAGAAGTTTCCTTAGATATTTCACAAATGCCATTAAAAAGACAAACACCATTTCAAAAATATGCAAACAGATGATTACATATCACAATTTAGATCTTTGATCTTTGACCAATACATCAGATTATGTCAAAATAAGAAGAAAAAATTACAAATAACCACCAAGTGATGCCCAACAAGATTTTCAAATGAAAATCTTTAATAGCTTTCGTCTTCAATCGTACTTCAAGATTGTTCTCCGAGTTTATTAAAACAGATATGACTTGCATCGCTTGTCTACACATTTGTTGGTAAAGTCATCCAATAAATTCATGCGCCTATACAAAAGAAAATTGTCATGTTCGAAGTTCAAGTTTTTCTTAGTAGTAGAGGAAAATTCAAAACAAGAGCTCTAGAGGATGAAAACCAAAACAAACCAACTGAAAAATGTAATTTACACAACATTTATTTTGATACAATTTAACTAAATTTAGATTATCTAAGATAACTTGTGGGCCTTGCTGATTTCCCAAATGATAAAACCTACCTTTCGGCTGCGCAGACTTGTTCGCAAAATTTGATCATCGTACTACGTTGTATGCTTATGTTTTTATAGGACTTGAGCTAACAGGAAGAGGCCTACGGTATCCATATACTATATTGTATACTAAGTTTGACACAGGCGAACAACTAGATCATTCGAAACCAATTGGGTTTTAGCTAATTGGAATCCGTTGGTCGACGCTTTTAGTTGATAATTTTGCGTTTGGCATCAACTGACTTTCTAGTTAAAGATAACCTAATCGTATGCCTTTTCACTTTCGAATTTGTAGGTTGTTGTTTTGGCGTATTATTTCAGTTGTTTGAGTTTGGATTTGGAGATTGTTGGAGTACTATCTTATGTGGGTTTTGATAGAATTGGGGGATTTGTTGTTGATTTATGCTTGGTTAGATGATGAAAGAGGCGGGCAGATTTGAGCATCATGGAACTGTGGTAAAGAAAAAAATATCTTCTGGGTGTTTGATTATTAAAAACAAGGTAACAGATAGTGTAAGAGGGGCTAGTGGGTTTAGTGATTCATCTTCAAGAAATTTGTTCAAATCCTCAAAGAAGAAAAGGAAACGCCAAGTTGTTGGGAGTGATTCAAAGTCCATTGGTCACCAATCAAAAACTATTTTCCAGAAAGTTGATAACATTCATAATGGTTCAGCTGTTTACCAGGCGGCTTATTTGGAAGATGGAGAATTTGGGACCAAGAAAAGGGTAAGTAATGGATTAGATGTATTTGAATTTGATAAATATGATGGGTTTGATGAGGGAAGAATCATTGGAATTAGGGGTGTGCATCGGGCGGGTCATGAGGGTTCGGGTGGGGAAACCATAAATCCGAACGGATTTCGGATTTGGAAATCAAGACCCGAACCTTAGGTTTTGGATTTCGGATTTCTTCAGGTTTGGATTGGTCGGGTTTCGGGTTGATATCGGTCGGGTTCTGATATTATTATAATGATATATATATATATATATATATATATATATATAAATTCAATCAATTTAAGGATGAATTCAATCGATTGTGAGATTGATGAAATCGATAGTAAGTTTATAAATTATAGAACATTTTGACCGACTAAACTTTAGGATTTTCAAAGGGTAATTAGATAAATATATATACATATATATATATATGTATATTACTTAAAATATATATGTATATAAATATTTCGGTTTTCGGACGGATTGAGTGGCCAGAGATCAATCCCAACCCGAACCCTAATATCCCCCCACAAATCCGGTTTCGGATTTTAGGATTTCGGGGCATTCGGGTTTTGTACAAACACCTTCTTTTCGGTTCGGTTACGAATTTGGATTTTGGATTACTCGGGTTTTGCACACCCCTAGGAAGGATGCTAATGATGGTAGCTATAGGTGGAAGTTATATAGGAGAAGTGGCGATCAAATGGAATATGGAAATGCGGACAGTAGCACGCCTACTTATTGTGCCCCAAGTCAATCTGAGATGGAGGATGATGAATCTGACCTACCCCTTTCGGTTTTGAGTAAGAAGTACTGATTATCTTCAAAAAAACCTATTAGATTGCAAGGGAAAAATGGTGTTTTGAAGGTAATGGTAAATAAAATTAAGCCTATGGGTGTTTCACATAGACCTTCTGCAAAGTTCTAATCATGCAGAAGGTGAAGATCAGAAAGAACCAACGCCTAGAGTTCTGCAAAAAAAAAGGTTGAATATGACAGTTCAAAGTAGTGAGCATAGGGATGCTGAAGATGGACAGAGTTTCATGTCTGAAGATAAGAACGAGAACAAAACAAGAAATCCTCATGTTACTCCGATTCTAAGTTGGCTGGAAAGCCTGCCATGTCCAAAACTAAGCAGAAAGGTAAGCTAAAATTTCTACCTGAATGTTGTCTATATTACTTCATCTGGAACTGCTTATTGGTCTATAATTAAGGCTTATGAGGCCCTTCAAAAGGAAGAGGAAGAATATTCTAAAGCTGGTGGGAATTTTACTCCTTTAGCTGATGAAATACTTGGTAAATTATCAAGGCAGACCCGGAAGAAGGTAGAAAGAGAAATGAAAAAGAAGAGAAAAAGAAGAGAAAAAGTGAAGGCATCGGTAGGAATGCTAAAATAGCTAAAGTGAATGAAGAAGCTGACGACACAGACAGTGACCAGGAGGAAGAGAAACTGAATTCATATGTGAAGCATAGCCGTAAGTCGAAGAAAAGCAGAGTACAGGAGAATAGTGATGATGATTTAAGTGAGAACTCTTACAATGAACTCAAGAATGATAGGGCTGGAAAGGAAACTTCTAGTACTAATTCTGACACAATACATGGAAGAAAAAAGTAGAATTTGGAAAATGTACTTTGTTGGTTCGCAGTTCTGAGAAGGGGCCATATTCAGACAATGATGGGGGGCTTGTTCCCTATTCAAGAAAGCGAACCTTACTTTCCTGGTTAATCGACTCAGGAGTGGTGCATATGAGTGAACATGTGCAATATATGAACCATAAAAAGACGAGAATAATGCAAAAAGGCTGGAGTACAAAAGATGGAATCCATTGTGGTTGTTGTAGCAAAATTCTACTTGTATTGAAGTTTGAGCTACATGCCGGAAGTAGACATCATCAGCCATTTCCAAACATTTATTTGCAGTCTGGAAAATCACTGATGCAGTGTCAGATTGATGCATGGAATAAACAATGAGAGTTGGAGCAAAAGGGGGTTTACACTGTAGATGTCGATGGCGATGATCCTAATGATGATACTTGTGGTTTATGTGGCGATGGTGGGTATTTGAACTGTTGTGATGGTTGTCCATCAACCATTCACCAGAGTTGCTTAGACATACAGGTGCCATATGGATTCTTATGTTAGAAAACTGATTATTTCCTAAATTCAGAATGATCTAATCTCTTTTGTACTTTCATTTAGTTCAATTTTCTTTCAGTTACAAGTTCTGTCTGCTAGCTTCATATCTCAGTATGTCAGTATATAGCATAACATATGTGCCCTTGCAAACAACACACGTGTACCAACAATTGTAAGGATGGGTGGTATTTCCATGGGTTCCTAGACTTGAGGGGAAAGTGTATTAAAAAACATATGATTTCTGAAACTTAGGGTGATAAATTGGACATCTTTTGAAATCCTACTAGACTCACTTGTGAATGCATGTTTATGTTGGAACAATAACCATGATTTTATGGAACAGAAACTATAGGTGATTCACGAAAAAAAAAAAGTCATTAAGCTAAATATAGTCTGAATGCATGCCACATATTGTTAAAAGCATTGGTGCCTATAGTTGCTAAGATAACAAAATTGGTAAGTCTCAGTTGTTTGAGCCTTTTTTTCTATTAAGCGTCATTGGACCTAACATTCTGAATGCTCTCCCAGCTGCTCAACTATGAATGAGTTTAGAAGTTCCGACACTACAATGAATGAGGACTTTGACATTAACTGGGTTTTACCCTGGCTCGATAATTTAGGACTATCACTAAGTTGATTGTCGGGATCTTCACCTGAGCTAATAGTTAGCACTTAGCACTTTAAGAACACTCAAAATTTGGAAATTTCATGGTGTTTGTAACATGACCTTGCCTACCACATGTTCTTCCTGAGCCAATAATAGAATTTAGAACACTCACTAGATTTTAATTTTCATAATCTTAGCTTGGCAGGGAATTTTGAAGCTTCACTAGGCTTGTAAATTTAAACCTAGAACTGGCTTGTTGTAATGGAATATTCACTAAATATGGAGGTTGGGTAGTAAGGAGCCTTAAAACAGGTGCTCAATAGTTGGAATATATATTTTTGTCAACAAAGTTGGCCTATTGGTGAATAATTTTTATTTCATGCTGACTATGCATTATACTTGAATATATAGCTTTGTAACAACATCAATTTCTCATCTTTCCTATCATTGCAGATGCTTCCCCAAGGAGATTGGCATTGTCCAAATTGTTCTTGCAAATATTGTGAAATAGATGGTCAGAATTGCACCGAAGTCTGTGATAAAAATGAAGCTTCACCTTTTGTGTGTTGCCTCTATCAGAAGAAATGTACTCTCACTTAGAAAGTATTTTAGTCTTTGTTTGTTCTAATATGTTGTTTTCTTGTACTCTTTAGAACTGTCGGTTGACTACAATTTCCTGATGTTGCAGATCATGAATCTTGTAGGCCAGAGATTGGTCTCAAGCCAATTGAAACCAATCATCTAAACTTGTTATTCTGCGAACAAAAGTGCCAAGAGGTACTGAAATTCTCTATGATGTTCTGACCTTTTTGGTGAATCACAATCACATTTAGGGACGTAGAATCATGTTGGTGTTAAGTTTCATCTTAAATAGTGGCACATGTATATAATTATGCACACATCCATATAGATTTTTATGTATGTAAACTGAACAAAGAGGTTGTGGAAAAGATTACTCCTTGTTATCTTTGAAAGAACAGGGAATACAAACAATCTATAAAACAACTACTACCTAATAAAAGCAAAGATTGAGGAAATCAATCTTATTACAACATAATATTCACACACATTCACAACAGGATATAGTTACTTCCTAATATACTTTCTGACTCTCCTCAGGCGGCAAATAGATATCAATCATAACTTCAAATTCTGGTTTGGAGAGTGCCTTGGTGAGAACATCAACTTAATTCTTTTTTGATGAAACATGACAGATAAAAATTGTCCCGGAATCGATTTTATCTTTTATAAAACCCCTATCAATTCTCATAGGTTTCATTCAGTTATGTTGGACAGGATTGTGAACTATAGTTATTGCTAAAAAAAATTCATTGTACAACTTCATAGGTCCTTTAGGTCTCTCAAAAGCTTCTCTATCCAGATTACTTCACAAACCCCTTGATTAATTGCCGCTACATATTGTTTTTTCCTTTGCCAAGTGACTAGATTTCCCTACACTTTTGTGTAATAGCCTACTGTGGACTTACTCTCTTCTAATCCGAAAGTTCCATCAATTTTTTGGTTCTCAAGACCTCCTACTCTGATTCCATTTTTTACACACCCAAAAATGGCTTCTCCGGTCTGGGAACACATTAAATATTTTATTGCCTTTTCTTATTTAAATTTAAGGAAATCCACTTCTTTACTAGAGAGAACTCGATTTGACCGAGAACAACAATCTGATTGATATCATCATTTGTGATTCTCTACAACAAATTTACTGGCAATCCAATGATTTTTCTTTGAACAGGGATGAATACAATGGAAGGTATCTGACTTTCGAGATCACACTCTCTCCCAAAGGCTAACCCGCAATTTGTGTTTACAAAACTGAATACCCTCCTAATACCCCCTCCTATTATTTATACTCATTGCTTACATTTGCTAAACAGAAACTCCCGTCGAAACTAACAATTCCCACTTACATGATCTAGACCCTTCTAGACTGCCTTGTACTACTACACGTCACGTATACAACTATTATTGGGGCGTAACAGTTTTTTCTCTTCTTTTTTGATAAAATTTGATATATATGATGAGAAAAGTACCTTTCAGATTTTGTATAAGAAACTGTTTGATAATGTTTTCTATAGTTTTACGTAGTTTTTTTTAATTACACTTCTCATGATGTTGATTGGATGTTGTAGTTATCCTGATTAAGGCTATTGATCATAATTACGTCTTAATTTTACAGTTACACAGTCACTTGCAGAAGCTTTTAGGGGTCAAGCAGGAACTGGATTTAGGATTCTCATGGTCTCTTATTCGTCGGTCTGATTTATCAACAGATGCGTCTTCTGTAGAACTTTCTCACAAGGTGGAATGCAATTCTATGCTGGATGTTGCAATGTCCATTATGGATGAGTTCTTTTTACCTAGTTCTGAAAGGTGAAGCGGGACCAATTTAATTCGTAATGTAGTCTTCAATTGTGAGTAAGCTGTAGACCATACTTGTCTATATTGTTTGATTATATAAGCATAAAAGGAGTACAGAGTGGGTTGCATTCATGTAGAAATGAAATAGTGATTTGACTAGATTCTGCATGTATTTGTTAATAAGTAGTTTATTTTAGTATCTTAATTTTACTAATAATCATAATGATGTTGATATTGTTCTCCCCTTTGTGACACCTGCAATGGCATGTGAAGTGAATATTGATGCCCCACATCAATCTTCGGTGTGTTGAGGAATGAACAAGGGCTTTGCATTATGGATAGGGTGTAAGGCACCACATATTTGGTCAAATAGAGTATTATACCGTTAGCTGGTTGGAATACGATGTTGTTAAGTTGGGAGTTCAAGGAGTGATTTGATACCTTAAGCAGAAAGAAGCAATCATTGCATGCATTCACAAAACTAAGCAGAAGATGTAAATCTAAAGGAAATTGAGGGTAAAGTTTATCTTGTCGTATTTAAGGGTAGATAGCACTAGGAAGCTTTCGGCGTCATCTTAATAGACAAGATCATAACAATGAGGTAACTGCATCTAAAAACAAAAGGAATAGAATCATATTAGCAATTAGTGAAACAAGTGTTGTGGAGGAGATTATAGATTTCGTTAGTGCACATGTCCATTGTTAATCCCATATTACAACAGATCTGATAAATTGCTCAAGGAATCCTTATTTTATTGATATACTGAATATAGAAAACACACACTTACACCTTTAGCTGACTCTCATATGTGGTATTCTACATCTAACTGTCTAACAGACTCTCTATATATACTACAAAGGTAAAGCTACAATTACATGTATTAAAATAACAACCCAACTACAATGAGACACGTCATCAAAAACTCTATTCAGAAGTTCTTCAGAACTTCTGAACTTTGCTCAGAATTCTGATCTTTGCTCTTCAGAACCACTTCTGAATTGTCTTCAGAACTTCTGAATTTTCACTTTAGAACTTCTTCAGAACTTCTGAATATATATTTTGCACTTCTGAAGATGAGTTTATTTATCTTTCTAGTACTAGTTCAGAACTTCTAAACTATTCATCTTCAGATTTTGAAGTTCTTTTCTTTACAAAACATTTCAAACATAGGATCCAAATTCATAGGATTCTTTGGATCCTAACAATCTACCCCTATGTTTTGTAAAGAAATCATAGTCTTTAACCTTCAGATCTTCTCCCCCTTGGTTTCTTTGCAACTGCATGTTTTACTCAGAACAGGACAATTCTGAATATAAAACTACTTAAAACTCCTTATGAAATTATTAAACAAAGAAAACCCTCTATTGATTATTTTAAAAAATTTGGTTGCAGGTGTTTTCTTCTAAATGATACATAGCATCTAGATAAATTTGCACCTAAGGGTACAGCTGGTAACTCTATTGGCTATTCTCAACGACCCAAAGCATACAGAGTACTCATCAAAGGAACTCAAAGGATCATTGAAACTTCAAATATTAGATTTCATGAGCCAACAGTGACTTCTGAACAAGACAGTTCAGAACTCAAGCTTAACCCGGCTTCTGAAATTTTGGATTCAGAAAACAGCAAGACAAATCACACTTCTGAATCTCAAACTTTACTTAAATCAAATTTAAATACATTATGCCAAGACTTATTTGATATTTCTTTGAATGTTTCTGCAGATTACCAAAATCCTTCCTTACTCAGAAGTATTTCAGAACAAGAATCTACAGAACCTACCATATCAAATATTTCTGGATCTCCTATCTCTACCTCAAATTTAGAACTTCCTACTTCTGAACCTTATTTTAGAAACAGTTCAAGCAATTTCTGAACCTGTTGTTCCTGTTTCTGAACCTGTTGTTCCTGTTTCTGAACTTATGCATACCATTTCTGAACCAATACAGAATATTCAATTTGAGGGTGAGACTTCAGATATACATTCAGCGATCAATCATGATACTGAAACTCAAGCAATCATTAACGATTATGATTCATTTAACAATGTTTCATCTATTCAACCATTACCAAATGTAAATAAATGTAAACAAATGGACATCAAGTCATCCAATTCACCAGATTTTTGGTGATGCATCAAAAGGTGTACAAACAAGATCAGCCACAACAAATGAATGTTTGTATGTGAATTTTTTAAGCAGTATAGAACCCAAAAAGCCGTATGAAGCCCTTCAAGATCTAGATTGGGTTTTAGCAATGCAAGATGAACTAAATCAATTTGAAAGAAATAAAGTCTGGAGATTGATTCTAAAACCAAAAGGTAAATCAATCATTGGCACCAAATGGGTTTTCAGAAATAAAAAAGATGAACATGGGATTGTTGTGAGAAACAAAGCAAGACTTGTAGCTAAGGGGTATTGTCAACAAGAGGGAATTGATTATGATGAAACTTTCGCTCCTGTTGCAAGACTAGAAGCTATCAGAATTTTTCTTGCATATGCTGCTCACAAAAACATGAAGGTGTTTCAAATGGATGTTAAGTGTACATTTCTGAATGGAATTCTTCATGAAGAAGTGTATGTTGAACAACCAGAAGGCTTTGTAAGCAAATAATTTCCAGATCATGTTTACATTTTAGACAAAGCCTTATATGGACTTAAACAAGCACCAAGAGCATGGTATGACACTCTCACAACTTTTCTTCTGAATTCCAAGTTCAAAAGAGGTACTGTTGATACAACTTTATTTCTGAAAAAAGAAGGTGATGATATGATCTTAATACAAATATATGTAGATGATATTATATGTCCTTCTACAAATCCAAAATTTTGCAGAAATTTTGAGAAAATCATGCAAACTGAACTTGAAATGAGTATGATGGGAGAGTTAACATTTTTTCTTGGTCTACAAGTAAAACAACTTCCCACTGGCATATTCATTAATCAATCTAAGTATATTTCTGACTTACTTAAGTAGTTTGACATGACTGACTGTTCTAGTATTCAAACTCCAATGGCTACTGCAACAAAGTTAGAACCTGATTTCAATGGAAAATCTGTTGATCCGAAAAAGTACAGAGGAATTATTGGATCTTTGCTTTACTTAACAGCTAGTAGACCTGATATAATGTTTGCTACATGTATTTGTGCTAGATATCAAGCTAATCCTAAGGAATCAGATTTTCTTGCTGCTAAAAGAATCTTTAGATATCTCAAAGGTTCACCTTCATTGGGACTTTGGTATCCAAACGATTCTGGCTGTGAGCTAACATCTTTCACAGATGCAGATCATAGTGGTTGCAAACTAGACAGAAAAAGTACATCTGGATCATGTCAATTTTTAGGTGATAGACTTGTGATTTGGTCTTCAAAGAAACAAAACTGTGTTTCAACTTCTACTACAGAAGCTGAATATGTTGTTGCTGCAATATGTTGCTCACAAGTGATCTGGATGCAAACACAACTAAAAGACTATGGTTACACATTCAGAAAAATACCTCTGTATTATGTTTCAAAGAGTGCCATAGCAATTACTGCAAATCCTGTTCAACATTCAAAGACTAAGCACATTGATGTAAGATATCATTTTATCAAAGATCATGTTGAAAAAGGTAATATTGAAATGTTTTTTGTTCAGACTGATTATCAATTGGCATATTTATTTACCAAAGCACTTGATGAAAAACGTTTAAATTTTTTGGTAAGGAAATTGGGCATGATGAATATGTCTGTGTAAGTATTAAGCATCAATTCAAAATTAAAAAAAATTATGTTCTGAGTCTATTTCATCAAATTTCTGAGAAATCATACCTTCAGAATTTCTGTAGTTAAGTTTTCAGAACTTTATATTTCATGATTCAGAGGCATAATTCTTTCTTAATTTTCAAAAATTGATTGTCTTACAATACTTGAATTTTTTTTCATTTCTCTATCTTTTATTTCTAACAACTTTGATGTCTAGCATTGTTTAAGGGGGGAAAATCATAATTATTCTTGATTCAAGGGGGAGTCATACTCAAATCCAAGTCTTTAGAACTCTCCAATAACACTCAAAATCTGAAATGGTGGGTAACACATCCAATATTACAAATCTGAGGACTATGGACAAACTTCTGAAGATAAACTGTCATATTTTTCAAACCTACTTCTGAATTATTCAAATGTTTTATATGTTTCAGAAGTTTGTAGATTTAAATGATTTTCGTGGATTTGATGTTTTAAAAGTAAAGTTCTGAACTTATTTCGAAAGTTCTGAAGTGTTTCTGAATTATTTCATTCAAACTTCTGAATTTATTCTCAGAGGTTCTGAACTTATTCTCAGAAGTTCTGAACTTCTTCTGAAGTATTTGAACTTGTTCTCCGAACTTTTCTTCCCGTTGTAAAGACTAATTGTGTGTCACTTACTTTAATTTCATTGGTTAATCCTTAAACACTTCGATTAAACGGTTCATTTATCAGAATAAATGATTATTACTACTCTAATCACCATTACTTTTGGCCACGTGTCCATCCACGATTATTCAGTCATTTATAATCTATGGATTCATCTTCGTCTTCACTTTTTAGCAATCTTTCCCTCCGAAATCTCTTTTTGTTCATTGATCTTCATTCAAACTTAAATTTTTTATCATTTTCAACAATGTCGACTTCGAATGTTCAATGGAGATCAATCTAGAAGATAGTTCCTAAGAAGATAATGGTTGGATCAATGGAGATCAATCTAGAAGATGAACAGATTCTGAAAAACACTGCTAGTACTGTGATTTCTGAAGCTGGTCCTTCGAATCCAAATCCCAACCCCAACCCTAACCCTAACCTGCGTACTGACAAAATTGGGGAAATTCAAATTGAGCCTATTGAAGTGGCTTCTGAGTCGAATGTTGGTGTTGCTGACTCTTAATCTCGTGCACAAAGCAGTGATGGTCCTGATTTGTCCAAATTATATGTTCCTGAAGAAAAACTACTTGATATTAAGAACAACTGCGCCCTGAATCTAAAGTCTACTGATTTCATTGAAGATCAAATGATCTTAATTGAAATTCTAAAGAAACATCCCCTTCGAGCCTTGCTATCCAGAAAATTCTTGGTTCCTGCTTCATATCTGCAACAATGGTGGTTTCATGCTGAAGTTGATGAAGAGGCAGATGACATTTCTTCATATGTACGTGGCTACAGAGTCTGCAATTCTGTTGAAGATATTAAAAGTATTCATTTTCTTCCAAAGGAGGATGAAGTTGTTGGGAAAACTTCGTTTGATCCTATTCCATCATCTTCTGAGATGATCTTAGATTTTATGAAGTTAGGGTATTCTGAACAATTGAATACTTTAAGCTCATTCAGAAGAAAGTGTTTACCCCCTATCTGGTACTGCCTATTCACAATTCTGAACACTTGCCTATCTGGGAAAAGCTCAAGTCTAGATCAAGCATCAACAAATGGAAGAATCATTTTTCATGGTGTGGCATTCAACAAACATTATGATTATGCTTCACTAATTTTTCAAGAACTCAAATCTGCGGTTTTGAAGAAATCTACTTACAACTACATACCATTTCAAAGATTCTTTCAAACCTTTATCAAAGGGGTGAAAGTTGTTCCTGCAATTCCTGTTTAAACTCATGAGGTACATGTTCCCCTTTTCTCTATGGATAATCTCAGACCACCAAGTGCTAAGTTACAATTTCCAAATGCTTTACCACTACCAGGTTACTTACTTGCATATGTAAAATCATCAAATAGGTTTTTGAGTGAGTACTGTGAATCAATGGGACTACCTAAACCAGTAGTCTCTTCCCCTGATTCTAGCAGATTGGGTAGGCTGTTCATGGGGGAGAACAACCTCATGGTGTGAAGAGGAAAAATGAAAATGAGAGGTTGGGTAGAAGAGTAAGAAAAAGAACTGAAGAGGGGAGGACACAAGTAAAAAATAAATAAACTTGTGAACCAACTGTTCTAAGCCGGGCACCTACATCATCTATTATTCCACATTCTTTGGTGGGTAATATTGAAAAAAAGTGAGCCCATGGCAAAACTTGTTAACCCCTCCAACCACTTACCCATCTCTCAACAGAAGGGTGATTCACTAACACATCTGGGGCAAGCAACTAATTTACCAATACGTTCCCATTTGGAAGAACCTATTGTTTGAAAAGAATGATATATGTCCCCCTTCACAGTTTTGAGCACTTTGAGTCTGAGAGTCCACTCAACATTGGCTTTCTGAACCACTAAATGTGGATTTTATTCACACCAGCACACATCTTTCAGATGTAAATAAGCAAAGTGTTAGTCACATTGCCAAAACAACCATAGATATACCTATTACAGGTTATCAAGGATTGGTTGGAAGTCCTGGTGGAGTGAACATTACTAAAGCTCCATTTACAGAATCACATGTGGTTCATGATGTTGTGCCTTCTACGGGCCAACCTTCTTCTGAAGGACTGCAAATGAAAATTATGAAATTTCTGAAAACTTTTGGATGTTGATTAGTCAATATTGCTGGATATATATCATCTTGAATCATCCAAGGAATCTGGAGTGTAGATTCTTGGATGAAAGACTAATGATTTTCAAGGAATTTCTTAATCAACCAGCTGAATGGTTTGAGATTGGGATTGATTTAAGTCATATGGAGGTATTTGATTTACAGATGAAATTTTGATGATTGCTTTAGACAAACTAGATGTCAAGAGAGAAGATTCTGAAGTTGAAAGGAGAGATGGTTCTTTGACAGAATTTTCTCTATTTGATTTGTACAAGTTGAGGTTGCAAGATAAGCTTACTGTTCTGAATTTTTGTGTCAAGAGAGAAGATTCTGAAGTTGTTTCTGAAATCAGAAGAATTTTAGGGATCTATGTCAGAAATCTAATTAAGCATGATTTTCAGCTGGCATTAGAATTTAGATTAAATAATGTAAATCTCTTGGAATCAAGGAGTATTGAAAGACATGGAATTACAAAGGTCTTCACAAGTCCAGATTTGGGATTCACTTACAGAACAGGAGTAGATCATTCAAAGACATTTATTGTTTCAGATATACCAAAGTACTCAACTTCTACTCTGAAATGGTTAGTAGAGTATGCAGAACAATTAATTCCTTCATCTGATGTAATAGAAGAAATAATTTACTTGATCAAAGAAAGAATATTCTTCAGAGATTATATAAGAAAGAGTTATATGGCTAGGCACACAAGAGTAAATCAAATCAAAGGGGCTGATTATCTTCTGAGTAATGTCTATGATTTTCAGATTCATACAAAAACAAGATATTGAAGAAATTCAGAAACTTTCTCAGAAGATAGAAAGTTCAGAAGTTAGACTGAGGGAAATTGAAAAAGGAAACGAAAAAGTTTCCGAAAACTCTCTAGAAGAGATTGCTCCTATTCCTCAGAAATCTGAATCTGAATATTTACAAGAGCAAAGGATTGAAGAACAAGCTTTCACCATGTTTCTTGAATTCATCCATCCAGAAATGTTCATGGAATATGAACAAAAGTTCAATTATATTGATTGCTGGATTCAGAAGTCATTTGGATGGAAACAATGGTATTCTAATATCATTAGAAAAATCAGACTCCCTGTAAGTCAAGTACGAAAAGAAAGTCCAATAGTGAAAGTAATCACTGCTGATCTAAAGCAGAAAAACAATTACAAGCATGCTTATTTCACTGTGGAAAGAAAATATGGTGAGATTTCCACTTTTACAGAGGCTGATTTTCAGAATGTTCACCTCAGAGATCTTTTAAGAGTATTCAGAAGTTTATATCCCATTCATGATTCCATTGCCAAATTTAGAAAATCTTTCTCAGTTCTCAGAGATGGCCTATACAGAGAATTTATTTGGGCAGCTAAAACAGATTTCCAAGTGGCTTATGTTATGAACAAAGGAAAAGTTCATATGAGTGCTCCAAACTTAAGCTTACCAGATATTGAAAACCTCAAAAGAAGTACTCTGGTCATTCAGCCTCCAGGCTTCGTGTGCAAGTGGTTTGATAGATGGTTATTTGTAAGATTTGATGAGTTGCACAAGTGCTGTAATGGAACTCTTATGATTATAAGAGATAGACTGGAGAAGAAAAAGAATAAAAGACAAAAGAACCTTAGTCATGAGGAATGGGAGAAATACAGAAAGTTGGCAAAAGAGATGCTCAGAATCATTGAATATATTTTGGAGTACAGAAATCTTATTCTTAAAGATGTAAGAGAGATTTTGAACTTCTGGAAGTATGATTTAAACTTTTGAAGCTAAGGGGGAGATTGATAGATATTAGAAGTAGCTTCAAAAGAAGACTGGGTTCTAAAGAGAAATGTTCAGAACTCAGAAGTCAAGTAAAGTAAAGTAAGCCTAAGGCATAACTTCTGAAGTGGCTACTTCAGAAGTTCTGAAGATTCTGAAGAAGTTCTTAAGAAGTTCTGAAGATGGTTCTGAAGACACTTCTGAAAAAGTTCTGAACTTGTCTGTCATTTTTGTAATGTATCTTTAGCATTTCCATTTGTATAAAAATAGATAGTTTGTTAGATTGTAAGAACTAACGTTGATAGATAAAGCTTTTAAAGATACCCATTTTGTAATATTGTTCAGTAATCAATACGACATACAACTTCAGTGACCTAATTCTTGTTCTTGTTCTTTAATCTTTCTACATTTTTGATAGTTTGGGATCTAACAATTGGTATCAGAGCTTAATCGAACCAAATTATCATCGATAGGATCAATCAATTGCAGCAGATTTGAAGAAATTGATGAAATCAATGAAGTTTTTCTCTCTACGATGAACAGTAATTTTTTTTATTGAAGTTTGATGAATTGATGCGAAATTTGATGTTCTTTCATATCAAATTGATTCTATGATCATCGTGTATTCATATGGAATCAATTACAGTCATCAATTTCAAGGATTATTGAGCTAATTTGCCAAATCTCAGAGTTTCTAGGGTTTTTTGTTCGAACGAACTGTTCTTGACAAATTCTATAAATCTTTGGTAAATTGATGTGATTCAATAAAATTTGTTCAAGAGGAATACTCGAAATATGTTTATGAATAAGGTTTGATCATCATTTTAGTGTGTTATTGACAAATCTTGAGGTATCTGAGATTTTTAGATCGAACAATTCATATAATCAAACTTCAGAAGATGGTTTATCGAACTTCTGAAGAGTATTATTGAACTTCTGAAGTAAGTTCAGAAACTTCAGAAGTTAGTTCAGAACCTTCAGAAGTTGGCCCATAACCTTCAGAAGTAAGCTCAGAAACTTCAGAAGTTAGTTCAGAATTGCTCTATACATCAGAAATTGTTCAGATTCTGATGCATCTGGGTAAGGAGAAATTGTTCATATTCAGATTCTGATGCATCTGGGACCCCCATGCTAAGTCGTAGGAGGGGGACACTATTCATCAAAGAGATTTCGCGAATCATATATAAATCATTGATTTTCATCACTTGTCTACAATATTATCTTGTTGTCATACTTCTGAATTTTTGAAGATTAAAGGCTTCCGCATAAGGCATATGACAACACAGTTCATTACAGCTTATTGTCAGACAAGAAGTGCTTAATTGTCTATGTTCAAGACATCCTCTTAGTTTGTATAGATATTTTTTTATCATGGCCCTATAATTTCATCAAAGCTCAATTTCTTCAAGCTCGTCAACAAATGTACAAAATTTGACTATATTGGTCAAAGTTTCATCTATGCTATCTGAAGAGCCTGATTTGAAAAGTTTTCAGAATTTTGGATGATTGATTCAGTATTCGGTTTGAAGATTAAAAGTTTGAGTTTAAGCAATCATTTCTCTGAAGATTTATTCTTGACGAAAGACCGTTGAGTGCTTGCAATCTATGTTCTGAATTGATCACTTAGACTTTAGAGTGCTTGCAATCATAGTTCTGCATGCCATTTTCAAAATGCTAGATTGTTTGAGTGTCTTCAATCATCTTTCTGTATTGATCAAGCAGAAATTTGAGTGACTACAATTAGTGTTCTGGTGAAATTATTATGTGTTAGTGTTGGGTCACCGATGATTTGGTGATGAACCTTCTTTATTATTTGATTGATCTTTTACAGGTTCTTTTGAAGGTCTGAAATATGCTTCAAGTATTGGAGAATCAAAGACTATCCAATCAAGGGTTGTACATCAAAATGTGGAATTTTTGATGTATCAACTAACATTAATATTCAGATCACTTGCCGAAATCACCAGTGTAGATTGGTCACCGACCTGACAGATTGGGTCATCAGACAGGTCACCGACCTGACTGTTTGGGTCACCGATCTTGGATGAAGGTCACTGAAGTGACAGATAAGGTAACCGATGAATTGAGTCACCGATTCATGCATTGGATCACCGATGATGTACACATGGTCACCGAAAATTGCAGTTGCCTTTACTTGAGGTTGTGATAACAAGTCACCAATATAAGGATGTACACTTGCCAACACGTAGTGAAAATTGAAGATCACCAAGCAATGTGTACACTTATCAATTCCAACCTTACAAGCCACTAACCGATGTGATACATGGTTCCATATATCACTTAGCAATTTTCAAAGATAAGTTCTTGACTCACAATAAATGCAAGATACGTGGGCAGCAAGAACTTGGGAAGCAAACCTTAAATAAAGACATTCTCTTTTATTCTTATAAAAGGGATGTTTGTCTTTTAGCTAAAAGGTTTGATGGGATTTCACAGAGCATGAAGAAAAGGAGATAAAGTTATCTGACATTGCGTGCTATAAAGAATGGTTCATCCATTATCCTAGTACAAAGGGAGTGGCCTCTTCCTTTGTCCATCAGATATACTTCCAGCTAATGAATCCTTGACAGTTGTCCACATGCATCCCATGCACGGGCACTATAAAAGGAGATGAAGTCCTTCCCATAAATCTCACGCTTTCAACAAATCTTCTGTGTTTTCATTTGTTTGATTCCGACAATCTTGTGTGTTCTAACAGTGTCATATTAACTTCCTTAGTGTACAAGTTAATTACTGTTAAATTAACTTCCTTAGTGTATTAGTTAATTCCATGTGTTTAAGTTTGTTAGAATAGTGTGTCTGTTCTTTTCCGCAACAAACTTCCGTGTGTAAATTTTTAATATTTATATTAAAAAATTTAAAAAGAGTAAATTTTGTGTGTTTGTATTCAACCCCCCCCCCCCCTTCTACAAACTCTCTTTTAGTTAGCCATCTCTAAACAGGGACTAACAATTGGTATCAGAGCAGTTAGTTTAATTCAATAAACTAGATCTGTGATGGCTACTACCCCTCCATCTATTGAAGGTGTTCTACAAAATTCTGGCGCTGGTGCATACGATTTAGGCTCTTTAGCCAAACCCCCAAGGTTTAATACAAATAACTTTGGGTTATGTGAAAGTCGTATGTTACTGTTCTTGGAAGGGATCGATTGTAGGTATCCTAAAATTCTGTTTGAGGGACCTATCCTAAAATAACTTTGGGTTATGTGAAAGTCGTATGTTACTGTTATGGGCTCGCTTTGGCCCACAAAAAGATACAGAAGGAAAATATATAGAGTCTGATGACGACAGGAGTGATGCAACAGGTAGATATATCATCAAACAACCAAACAAATATAATGAAGATGATAAAAGTCTGGTTGCATTAGACACCAAAGTGAAATCAGCTCTAGCATTATCTCTTCCTGATGAAGTATATCATTTTCTTCTTAATCTTTCTACTGCAAAAGATATGTGGGACACTTTGAGTATCTTATATGAAGGTACTAAAGAAGTTAAGAAATCCAACAAGATCTGTCTTGTTAGAAAGTACGAACTATTCTCCCATGAAAAACGAGAATCCCTTTGTGTCTATTTTAATCGCTTTAACTGTCTTAGACACCAAATATAATGAAGATGATAAAAGTCTGGTTGCATTAGACACCAAAGTGAAATCAGCTCTAGCATTATCTCTTCCTGATGAAGTATATCATTCTCTTCTTAATCTTTCTACTGCAAAAGAGATGTGGGACACTTTGAGTATCTTATATGAAGGTACTAAAGAAGTTAAGAAATCCAACAAGATCTGTCTTGTTAGAAAGTACGAACTATTCTCCCATGAAAAACGAGAATCCCTCTGTGTCTATTTTAATCGCTTTAACTGTCTGTTAAATGATCTCAAGGTTCTAGGAAAAGTTTATGATAATGAAGAGGTTCTCTGCAAGTTTATGGATTGCCTCCCAGACTTCTGGGAAACCATATGCACTTGCATTAAGCAAACCAAGGACTTAGAAATAATGCCTTTAACTGCTCTCTATGGAACTCTTCTTCATTATGAACAAACCAAGAACCAGAGAAAATCTCTCATAAAAGATATCAAGTCTTCTTCTGTTGCTTTAATAGGTGATTCAAAATCTTCTTCATGTATTCCTAGAATCACTTATCCTTCTTCTGAATCTGAAAACGATATTAAGGAAGATTCATCTCACCTATCAGATGCGTACTTTAATGCTGCTGACGATGAGGGAGAAGAATCAGCCATTGACATACTGTCTGATAGTATGACAATGATCGCTGGAAACCTTAAGAATAAAAGATTTTCTTCCAACTGCTCTAAATTTCATAGAAAACCTTTTTCTCAAAAACCCTCTTCTGACAAGCAAATGAAGAATGCTTCAATTGTGAAAAGATGGGTCACTTTGCTTCTGAGTGCAGATCCAAAGCTTCCTCTAATCTCAAATCTTCTTCTTCTTATGGCCATGACTTCTCCAAATCAGCTTCTAGGAAGTCTGAAGAGAGAAATAGCTGCTTTCTAAAGAAAATACTGAATCAAAAGAAACCTCTGGATATAAGAAATACAAAGCTAAATATAAGAGGGAAAAGGAAAGGAACCAAAGTAAAGGAAAAACTTTGGTTTCTGAAACTCATTGCGGGGAAGATGAGCAAACTTCTGAAAGTGAGAGTGAATATGTCACAAAGTGCCTCATGGCCAAAATTGATGAGTTGGAAGACATGGAAAAGTCACTCTACATTGCTCTCGTCTCTACTGAGGGATTTTCTTCAGGAACAAAGCCCCAGATACATCCCTTTACCTCTCTCTCTGATGACAAAAGGTTGATGCCTTTGATTCTTTAACTATTGACTTTTGCAATTTAAAGGATCAAAAGAAAAAGGCTGACATGCACATTAAATGTTTAAATGATCACCTTCTATCTTGCTTTTCTAAACTTAAGTACTTTGACAAAATGAAAGCTGATCTAGAAAACCTAAGGTATTTAAATGACAGCCTTTCTGAAGAGAAAACAAAGATCTCCAATACTCTTGAAAAGGAACAGGAGGTTCTCTCTAAATGGACTAAATCTTCTAAAAATCTAGAAAAGATTCTTCTAGATCAAATCTCTTGTAAGGACAAGTCTGGACTTGGATATGGAAAAGATGATCATCAACCTTCTGACCTTCCACTTCCATCATCTGAGTCTCAAGGCTTTCCTGTTGGTTTCTTCTCCGATGACGATGATGATCTTTTAGATTACTCATCTGAGGATTCCACTTCTGTCCATTCAATAGATTTGTTAGACATGCTAAAAGTAGAGTCCAATGCCAAAAAGTTTGGAGTTTTTGTTAAAGCTAAAGAATCCTCTCCTGAGTCTTCAAAAGTTTCAACTCTTCCAAGCTCTTCTTCTTCTTCTCCCAAACCTATCCAAAGACTTTTAAACTCTCTAAGTCTTCATGAGTCAAGGTAGTCCCATGAGTCATCAAATGTTCCTGAGTACCCAACTCCAAAAAGATTTTCTCCTCAAAAGAAAAAAATTTCTAAATCAAATTTTTCATCTAAAAGGAAATCTCAAATAGTTACTGATTTTATTCCTCGATCAGTGAACTTGAAGAAATCAAGAAATCCTGGTAAAGGAATTCTTGGGCCAAGACCAGGTGTCGGTCACCCCTCCTCTTCTCAGTCATCAACTTCTGTTCAAAGTTTTGATTATATGGATTTCAAAAAGGCTTTTAATATAAAGAAATGCTACAATTGTGGCAACACTCTCCATCTTGCTAAAGATTGCCCAAAAGATTTTGACATCCGTAAAAAGAAAATGTCTTCTAATCCCAAAGGACCCACCTCAAAATGGGTACCAAATGTCTAAATTTGTTTTTGGGTGCAGGTACCAAACAAAGATCATATATGGTACATGGACAACGGTTGTTCAAGGCACATGACCGGAAACAAACTTCTTCTCTCTAACTTCTCCAAAGAAAAGGGACCCACTGTTTCCTTTGAAGGAAATGGAAAAGGGGTCACCAAAGATTATGGTACCATATCAAATGGAACCATCACTTTCTCTAAAGTAGCTCATGTTGAGGGGCTAATGTACAATCTTCTTAGCATCAGCCAAATATGTGATTTGGGTTATAAAGTCATGTTTCAACTATGTGTGTGCTTGGTCTTTGATGTGCAGAATAATATCGTACTGGCAGGAACCCGACTGAACGATGTATACATAATCAACATGAAGGAAAGTGCTATTGGAGAAGCTGTGTGTCTCCTCACTCAAGAACTAGCCAAACAAAGTTGGTTGTGGCATAAAAGGTTCTCTCATCTAAACATTAAAACCTTGAACAAACTCTCCAACAAAGAGCTGGTTGTTGGAATGCCAAAAATAGCTTTTGAGAAAGAAAAGCTATGTGGAGCATGTGAAAAAGGAAAACTCACCAGAACTTCCTTTAAAACAAAACAATGCTCATCTATCTCTCAACCTCTTCAAATGCTTCACATGGATCGGTGTGGTCCAGTAAGCACACCTAGTCTAGGTGGTAAAAGTTATATGCTAGTAATTGTTGATGAATTCTCTAGATATACTTGGGTGTTCTTTCTAAAACACAAAAGTGATGTTGCTGAAGAAATCATCAAGTTTACTATAAAGATTGAAAATATGAATGGTAGGTGAAGTATATCAGAAGTGATAATGGCACAAAATTCAAATATGCTGCTCTAGAAGATTTCTTTGACTTAAAAGGAATCTCTCAGAACTTCTCTGTTGTATGCACTCCTCAGCAAAATGGTGTTGTTGAAAGAAAGAATCGAATGTTGTGTGAAGCTGCAAGATCAATGCTGAGTGAACCAAGTTGCCAACCTATTTTTGGGCTGAAGCAGTTAACACTGCATGCTTTACTCAAAATAGGTCTATCATAGTCAAAAGGCATGACAAGACTCCTTATGAAGTTTTCCATGGTAGGAAACTTGCAGTTGACTTCTTCCATGTATTTGGTTGTGCTTGTCACATGCTAAATGATAGGGAACAACTTGGAAAATTTGATCCAAAGTCTGATGATGGAATTTTCGTGGCCTACTCTCTCTCCTCAAGAGCCTTCAGAATCTACAACCTGAGAAGACAATGCATAGATGAATCTATGCATGTGAAGTTTGATGAGTTTGAAACATCTTCATTATCTTGTAATGAAGAAGAACTAAATCTATGGATAAACTCATGTGTTGGTGAAATTCCATCTTCCTCTCAACCCAATCTTTCAAGTCAACAAGATAACAACTTTTCTCAGCCTCCCATGTACACCACCTTATCTCCAGAACCCTCTCTTTCTTCTCCACCTCCTGAAACTAACTTAACAGGAGATCATACACACCTAAACACCTTATCTCCCACTAACCTACCCTCACCATCTCAAATTCCTACTTCATCTTCTTCTATACCTCCTCCCTTGCCTCCTACACTAAAGTGGACCATAGATCATCCAATAGATCAAATCATAGGTGATCCTCAAGTTGGTGTAAAAACAAGGAGAGGCATAAGCAACCTGTGCTTATATGTCAACTTTGTTTCTATTGTTGAGCCTAGCTGATAAATGAAGCCCAAGCTGATCCTAGCTGGGTAATTGCATGCCATGCAAGAAGAACTCTCACAATTTGAGAGAAACAAAGTCTGGAAGTTAGTTCCTCGTCCACCTAATAAAACCATTATTGGAACAAAGTGGGTGTTCCGAAACAAGATGGATGGAGAAGGAACTGTCATAAGAAATAAAGCAAGGTTGGTTGCTCAAGGATATCGGCAAGAGAAAGGAATTGATTATGATCAAACTTTTGCTCCTGTTGCCAGATTGGAAGCTATACGAATATTTCTTGCCCATGCAGCTTACAAGAATTTTCGGGTATTCCAAATGGATGTCAAAAGTGCCTTCCTAAATGGTAAACTAGCTGAAGAAGTGTATGTGAAGCAACCACCTGGGTTTGAAGAGCCAGTCCATCCATATCATTTGTATCGGCTAGATAAAGCTATAAATGGTCTGAAGCAAGCTCCTCGTGCCTGGTCTGATACTCTCTCAGACTATCTTCTTAAAAATGAGTATATACGAAGCAAAATTGACAACACTCTCTTCTTCAAGAAATCACAAGGTAATATCATTCTTGTTCAAATTTATGTTGATGATATTATTTTTGGAGCCACCGATGAATCCTTGTGTGATAAGTTTAGCTCTGTCATGCAAAAAGAGTATGAAATGAGCATGATGGGGAGTTAACTTTCTTTCTTGGTTTGCAAGTAAAAAACAGTCTCCACAAGGTATTTTCATTAATCAAAGTAAATACATTAAAAACCTTCTAAAAAAGTTTCAACTTGACACTTGCTCTACCATGAAAACTCATATGGCTCCTCCTCTTTGACTTTACTCTGATCCTGATGGTGTCTCGATTAATATCACGAATTATAGATGCATGATAGGATCTCTTCTCTATCTTACTGCAAGTAGACCTGATATAATGTTTGCTACTTGTCTGTGTGCTCGATACCAAGAAAATCCTAAAGAATCACATCTAGCTGCTATGAAAAGAATTTTTCGATATCTGAAGGGTACCATAAATCTGAGTCTTTGGTATCCCAAAAACTCAGGTTTCGATCTCATCGGATACTCTGATTCTGATTTTACAGGCTCAAAAATAGACAGAAAAGGTACAACTGGAAGCTGTCAATTAGTTGGTGGAAAGCTTGTAAGCTGGTCAAGTAAGAAACAACATTTGGTGTCTACTTCTACAACTGAAGCAGAATATGTGGCTGCTGGAAGTTGTTGTGCACAGATATTGTCGATGAAAAATCAGCTGTGTGATTATAATTATATTTTTTCAAAGATCCCAATACTGTGTGACAACTCAAATGCAATAGCTATTGCCAACAATCATGTGCTTCATTCAAGATCTAAGCACATTGATATCAGGTATCACTTTATACGAGATCATGTCTCTAAAGGTGATGTGGAACTACACTTCATTCCCACTGAGTATCAATTAGTTGATGTGTTCACAAAGCCCCTTGATGAAGCAAAGTTCAAGTTCCTTATCGGTGAATTAGGTATGATAAATATAGACTAATATATATATATATATATTATATAATATGTATGTTTATATATATATTATATGTATATATATTATATATATTTATGTATATTATATATATATATTATATAATATCTATATATGTGTTTATATATATATATACATAAATAAATAAATAAATAAAAATTATTAAATATAGATATATAAATATAGTCGGTGAGGTACTCACCGACGTGGTATCGCTCTCTCTCTCTCTCTATATAAACCACTCTCTCTCCTCTCTCACCTTCAAACCCTAACCCTAAACCACATCATAACCACCGATATCCCACCTCGAGCCCACCGACGTCGCATAGCCACCGAGGTCGTCCACCAAGGCCAGCCACCGACGCCACCTCTAGCCACCTCTTTTCGCATCCACCGACGATTCACCCACCGACGTTCGTCTCACCATTCACTCACCGACGGTCGCTCTCATCCACCGACGTATTCTCCCATCCACCAACGTGTGTACCACCATCCACCGACGTTGTACAATTCACCGACGTCACCTCTTAAACCCTTCACATTCCTTATCCTTTAAAAGATAACCCTTAGATTACAATTCTTGGTGACTAAGATTCGTTGAACTTATCCCAAATGACATCATCAACGTCATTAGTGTCAGAAATCAGGCGCCGAATTCAACCCTAAGACCCTTAGAATTCTGACCTTTCAATCACCTCAGGTCATCATTGTTTTTGAAAGTTGAAATTTCATCTCATATATAACCGTTCCCACCATTTCCATTTACCTTCTTTATCGCATCCATCATCTCCATCTTCTTTCTCTCATAACTTCAAGAACATACCTGCAAATTCTTCGAAGCTCTTCAATGGCGTCCCCATCAAACTCTCCCCGAGCTTCTGAAGAACAAACCCTCACCTTTGGATCACTCTCCTTCCCTGCATGCAACTACTTTGGTCGAATTGGAATAGACGAAGCTCATCCAGAATACAATGATGTATGTTGGTTTATTCAAAGGTGCCCTCTTCAGTATGCTCTAACTGCAAAACCCAAGAGGAGTAAGTTTGTTCTGGGTAACTTCTGGTTAACCTGCAATTTTGATGCCTCCTCGCATCAAATAATGGCATCTGTCCTAAGTGATGTTGAACCTGACATGGTCTTCGATATTGAAGATGTACGTAAAATCCCCCACCTTCCCTCATATGACTCATATGAAACTTTTCCACTTGGGAATGAACACCAACAGGTGGTGTCAGTTCTGAACTATATAGAAGAGAAAAGGGGTCCAAAATTTAAGGGTTCTGGTACACTGCTAAGAAAGAATATGGGAAGCATTTGGAACTTTTTCTTTGCCCACCTTATTCTTTGCTTGAGCAAGAAGACAGGAGGTCCAGATCAAGCACCATCTCAAATAACCGAGCTGGCTCATGCCTTAATTTTTCAAAGGAGGATAGACTTTGCATCTTATTTCTTCAATGAAATGATCTCCTCCTTCTCAACATATCGGCGACCTCAGGTACCATTTCAGCGCCTTTTCTCCAATATTATAAATGTTAAGCTTGCTGATAAACTTGAGAAAAGGGATGATATTGAATATGATCTCCCTCTTCATCAAGTTGGCAACCAAATTATGAAAAAGGGAATCTTGGCCACTGACAACCCTCTTAGACCTTCTATGATTGAGTTTTCAAGAAATGCAACTCTTTCTTGGGGTGAAAATGAACCCAGACTTCGGAGACCTTCAGTCACCGATGCCACGAAGCCAAAAGAACCTTTGGCTTCTACCCAGGCATCAAAACCCCAAAAGCGGAGAAACTCAAAGAGCCCCCCAAGGACTTCCTCAAAGAAGTCCAAGGGTACCCAAAGGGTCATAACACATAAGCAACCCACCGACTCCCAAAAGTCAGTGGCTGTTGAAAATATCCTCACTAGACCACGGAACACTCAACCCTTCCCAGCTCCTTTGTGCCCTCCCAAAAGGACACCGTTGTACATAGGGATATCCCTACTAGGCCTTCATCAACTTTCTCATTAGTTGATGAAGATGACTTGGAGTCTCCCATCCATGGCGCCTCTTCACCACCCCTTGAGCTCTCACAAATCTTACTCCAAACTCCACATGACAGTGCATCACA
Organism: Silybum marianum; assembly: GCA_036898165.1. Classification (NCBI taxonomy): domain Eukaryota; kingdom Viridiplantae; phylum Streptophyta; class Magnoliopsida; order Asterales; family Asteraceae; genus Silybum; species Silybum marianum. Next base: position 25,080,805 of record CM072528.1, on the reverse strand, counting down.
ACCAGGTGCATTTGATGGAGCATCCCATTTCACTGACTTTTTATTTTCCGACACAACACCTTGGCCACGTACGTCTCCCGTACATGACAAGGCTGTTGAGGACCCATTCTTGAGGACTCCCCTCATCGACACTCTCCTAAACGTGTCTCCCCCATATCTCCTCGTTCTCCGAGGTCCCCCCAATTAAACCTACAGGTTTGGTGGATTACTCTTCTAGTGATGATGATGATGCTGATCAGCCACCTAAGCCTCAACCAGCTGCTCCCATGACTTCTCAACAGGGAGATGATCTTATCAAAGCTTTCACCAATTTTTCTCAAGATACTATTCGAAGGGTTGAAGTTTTGGAAGATCATGCAAATAAGGAGATGGAAAGAATGGCCTATCTTTCTACTACTCTTAGATCAAGCATTGAAGAGTTGTCGGTGAGTCACCCAACTCTTATGACATGCTTGGATCTCCTGCACATGGATGTCCTTGATCTTCAGCAAGGATTTCTATCAAGTCAAGCTTCAGTGACCTCCTCTATCCAAGAGCTTCGCAATGCCTCTGACAAACAGGCCACCGACATTGTCTCCATTCTTCTCAATGAACAGGCAATTTTAGAGTCTCTTGCCTCTCTTCACTCAAAGATTGAAAAGGTCCCAACTTCTCCTCCAACAGTTGAGCTTGACGTTGGTGACTGTTAGGATCCAAAGAATCCTATGAATTTGGATCCTATGTTTGAAATGTTTTGTAAGGAAAAGAACTTCAGAATCTGAAGATGAATAGTTCAGAAGTTCTGAACTAATGCTAGAAAGATAAATAAAGTCATCTTCAGAAGTGCAAAATATATATTCAGAAGTTCTGAAGAACTTCTGAATAGGTTCTGAAGTGAAAATTCAGAAGTTCTAAAGATAATTCAGAAGTGGTTCTGAAGTGAAAGTTCAGAATTTTGAAGACAGTTCAGAAGTTCTTCAGAACTTTTGAATAGAGTTTTTGATGACATGTCTTAATGTAATTGGGCTGTGATTTAAATACATGTAACTGTAGCTTTACCTTTGTAGTATATATAGAGAGTCTGTTAGACAGTTAGGTAGTTGAACATAAATAGAACACCACACATGAAAGTCGTTTAAAGGTGAAAGTGTGTGTTTCTCTGTAAGCTTTCTACAGTTCTAATAAAATAAGGATTCATTGAGCATTCTATATCAGATCTGTTGTAATAAGGGACTACCAGTGACACTTTCTTTAAAGATAAAGATCGGTTCGTACTTCAAAGGGTAGAGAAGAAAATGGGTGGTTTATGCTCTGATGTTGCAAAGATCAAGAATTTTCTTTCTTCAGTGGGTTTCAAGGGTTCAACCACTAAGGGGGAGAAATTAGAGAAAGCAGAAGCCACAGCCACCGATCTAGTAGTTGCAACCACCGATCTTGCTATGGTCATCAAGACCACACCCACCGATGATGCAGCCATGGTCACCGATGGTGTTGTTGACCCTCAACCACCACCTTCAGCCACCGATGTTGTTAACCCCCAGGTAACCGAGGTGACTCCTCACGTGGTCACCGAGTTAGCTAGTGCAACAATTGAGGGGGAGAGTGTCAGTGCTTGATCCCTTAAAGAGACTGAAGAAGAAAAAGAGAAGAAAAGACTTGAAAAAGCTAAGGGAAAGAAGCCTCTTTCTCACGAAGAATAGTGTGAAGAGCAAAAGAAGAAGAAAAGATCCAGAGGTCCTAAAGCAGATTCTCTTCGATTGCAGCCTGCCCTTTCACTCACCGATCCCCTCGGAGTTATTCTTACTGAAGCTGAAAGGGAGGAAGCAATAAGGGCTCAACTTGAGTATGATCAGACAAATGTACTCAAGTTGGCTAAAGATGAGGCTACTCATGCCATGGTCGCCAATGCCCTTCAAGCTCAAAAAGATGAGCTTGAAAACGTAAAGAAAAATTCTGAAGCTGTGAAGACTGTTGCAGAAGCCAAGAAAGCCAAGGAGGTTGATTGGTTCAAGAGGAGACTGAAAAATCGAAAGGATGATTCAAAGATCATCGGCGCCACCATTCACCCTCCAACCAAAAATTCTCCTAGGTTGCTTATCACCGTAAAAAGAGCTGACTCACTCAAAAAAAACTTATGAGTTAGAATGGTTGGAGGTCTTGGGGATTACTGAATGGTTGGAAATTGGCAATCATCTGTCCAAGAGTAAAAGCAAGTACAAAGATTTTGTACTTGATACACTCCGAAAATTCTTTAACAAGATGACTAAAATTCAGAGGGAACATGATATTGCAGTGATAAGACTAGAAGGGCAGCAGATGTATCTCATCCAGCAAGGCCTCACTGGAGAAGTCATTCCTGCCCCAAGAAACAAGAAAAAGGGGCACTTTGCCATGCTTCATGAGAGAAACATCAAGATAGATGCTTCGGGTATAAATCTCTCCATTCGGACTCCAGTCGCGTACCCGGAGCAAACTATGATCACTGAACCTGAACTTGGGGTGTTCTTTGAAGACACCTTTGGAAACATAGGTTTCTTCAGAGCTTCTGACATTCCAAGGGCTCACAGCTCTTTCCTCTCTGCTATTCTAGGTGTGCCTCCGGTTGAAGACCATGGAATCACAAGGCTTATCTTGGATGAGCTAAAAAGAAGAGAACCCACTCCTTGAATATTCTACATATAGTATGAAGTTTATTAATCATGTACTCTGTGTGTTGTACAATTCTGTGTGTTGATTAATTAAAGTTCATACTTTTCTTCATCCTAATTCTTGTTCATACCTTTATTTTTTTCTTTGCACATACACATACTTATACTTATATTTATACTGTACTAGAAAAATAGAAAGGGTCAAAAGTATTTCTTTCTAGCATACAGGTATCATCATCAAATAGGGGGAGATTGTTGGGTCACCGATGATTTGGTGATGAACCTTCTCTATTATTTGATTGATCTTTTACAGGTTCTTTTGAAGGTCTGAAATATGCTTGAAGTATTGGATAAATCAAAGACTATCCAATCAAGGGTTGTACATCAAAATGTGGAATTTTTGATGTATCAACTAACATTAATATTCAGATCACTTGCCGAATTCACTAGTGTAGATTGGTCACCGACCTGACATATTGGGTCATCAGACAGGTCACCGGCCTGACTGTTTGGGTCACCGATCTTCGATGAAGGTCACCGAAGTGACAGATAAGGTAACCGATGAATTGAGTCACCGATTCATGCATTGGGTCACCGATGATGTACACATGGTCACCGAAAATTGCAGTTGCCTTTACTTGAGGTTGTGATAACAAGTCACCAATATAAGGATGTACACTTGCCAACACGGAGTAAAAAATGAAGATCACCAAGCAATGTGTACACTTATCAATTCCAACCTTACAAGCCACTAACCGATGTGATACATGGTTCCATATATCACTTAGCAATTTTCAGAGCTAAGTTCTTGACTCACAATAAATGCAAGGTACGTAGGCAGCAAGAACTTGGGAAGCAAACCTTTAATAGAGACATTCTCTTTTATTCTTATAAAAGGGATGTTTGTCTTTTAGCTAAAAGGTTTGATGGGACTTCACAGAGCATGAAGAAAAGGAGATAAAGATATCTGATATTGCGTGCTACATAGAATGGTTCATCCATTATCCTAGTACAAAGGGAGTGGCCTCTTCCTTTGTCCATCAGATATACTTCCAGCTAATGAATCCTTGACAGCTGTCCACATGCATCCCATGCATGGGCACTATAAAAGGAGATGAAGTCCTTCCCATAAATCTCACGCTTTCAACAAATCTTCTGTGTGTTCATTTGTTTGATTCCGGCAATCCTGTGTGTTCTAACAGTGTCATATTAACTTCCTTAGTGTACAACTTAATTACTGTTAAATTAACTTCCTTAGTGTATAAGTTAATTTCATGTGTTTAAGTTTGTTAGAATAGTGTGTCTGTTCTTTTCCGCAACAAACTTCTGTGTGTAAATTTTTAATATTTATATTAAAAAATTTAAAAAGAGTAAATTTTGTGTGTTTGTATTCAACCCCCCCCCCCCTCTACAAACTCTCTTTTAGTTAGTCGTCTCTAAACAGGAACTAACAGTTAGAGGTTTGAGTGCTGATAATCATTCATCTGGTGTGAAGATTGGATCTGGATTTGGTTATTCATTATTCTGGAAGTATTCTGGAAATCGGCAAATTTTTCTAGTTTGACTTTGCTGATCAAGAAGCTATGTTCTTAATGTCATCTTTCTCCCAAAGCTTAATTGTCAAAAGATGTTTTGGTCAACCAAGCTTTTCGTTGATTCCGCATTTCTGGAGCGTATCAGAAGAAGTTCTTGAGCTGAATGCTTATTCAACTCATGGTTCAAAGACAATCAGATTCTTTGTTAAAAACTGCAGTTGCAAATTTATCTAGATGTTGTGTATCATTCAGAAGAAAATACCTGCAACCAAAAAATTTAAAATAATCAATAGAGGGTTTTCTTTGTTTAATAATTTCATAAGGAGTTTTAAGTAGTTTTCTATTCAGAATTGTCCTGTTCTGAGTAAAACATAACCTTTTGCATTGTTTTCAAAGCTAATTGTTCCTCCATATCTTTCATGATAATCAGTTAGAAGTTCTTTGAAAGGTGTCATGTGTCTTGAACATCCAGAATCTAAGACCCACACATGACATATCTGCAAAAATGATTATTGAGATTTAGGTACCCATTTATGAATGGGTCCTGGGAGATTAGTCAAAAATTTTGAAGTTCTGAATTCAGACTTAATCTTTTGAAAGTCAGAAGTTTGTTCAAAACTTTTACATTTATTATTCTTAGTATCATTTTTATTTTTCTTTTTCTTTTTCTTTTTATATTTATTTGCCAAAGTTGCTGAGAAGTTCTGAATTGATTTCTTAAGATTTTTCTTATTTGTTTTGGTGTTCAGATGAAAATTATGATGCCCACAATTAATACAGTAAATATGATTCTTCAGAATATTTAATAATGCAGTAGATGAACAAGAATCAACACTATTTGATTTGTCATCATAAGTTCTTGTATTCACTTTATTAATCTTTGGTACATCAATTTTCTTTGAACTTGAAAAAACTATCTAATTTGTCATTCTTTGATAGTCTTTCACCTTTCTTTCTCCAAACTAAAGTGGATAGCTTTGTAAAAGATAAGAAATGAGGATTAGTATAAGAAATTTTTTTACTTACTTTAGCTTTAACTTCAGATTTAGGGTTTGAATTGTGAACTTTAGAAGTTGAACTTGAAGATTGTCCTTTTTCAAACATTCTAAAATCAGATGATGATATTGAAGATTTAACTGAAGATAAAGATGTTTTTGTAGATATAGGAGTACCATTTGATGAAGTAGAAGAAGTTTCAGTTTTCAGAAATTCTGGTTTCAGAAAAACAGTATTAAACTTTTCTGAAGATAATTTTGGTGCCCAGATTTTAAAATTTCTCCTTCAGTCATACAAGATTGTAATTTATATACCAAATATCAATCTTTATCAATGACTTGAACCATATGATCATCATCATCTTCTGAATCTGAAGCATTCATTAAATCTGAGAATTTATCTTGAGTCATGTTAGATGCAAAAAAAATTTGATTTGAAATTTTTTCAGACTCATCATCAGAATTATCAAAAATAATTTCTGAATTCTCATCATTATCTTGTAAAGTTTCAACATCTGAGAATTCATCATATTTTTCTTCATGTTCTGATTTAGTATCAAAATTATCCACTGGTAGAACTGCAGATAAAAGTTCAGAAGTGAGTTCAGAAGATAATTTAGAAATTTGTTCAGAAATTATCTCTGTTTTAATAGATGGTTCAGATTTTTCTTCAGAAATAGTTTTTGATTCAGAAGTAATTTCAGAAATGTTTATAACATTTTTATTTATTACTACTGTTTCAGAAACTATCTCCGGTTTGCCAGAATTAAGAGGTTTTTCATCAAAAAATAGAGTCTCTGATTTTACAAAAGGAATTTTTTCAGGCAAAGAGAGATTAACAGGTTTGGATATGACACCTGGATTAGTTTCATTAAAAAAAATTATTTTTGAATAATCATAAAGATTTGCAGGTGCCTTTTTCAGAATTTGACTTTCATTATATCCCAAACCAGCCTTTATATTGTAAAATTTTGAATTCTAAGCCTGGTTTGTCAAAATATTCAGAGTCTGTTCAATTTGTCCTCTTTTAAAGTTCAGATCTTCCAATTCCTTAATCTTTTTGTAAAGATCAAATCTTTCTTGATTTAGAAAGTTCATTTTAACATACAGAACTTCTTTTTCAGATTTTTTCATTTATGATATCTTTTTGTAAACTATCCATCTTTTCTTTTAATAATAATTTTTCTTCAGAAATTTTTTCAAGAATTTGTTCAGCTTCTTGGCAATTTTGTTTATAGATTTGACTTTCAGCTCTAAATTGATTTACGAACATTCTTTCACCTTTGATTCTGTTTCTGAGATTTTCAAATTTAGAAAACATATTCTGAACTTGATTTTGCATTTCAGAATCTCCAGAAATTTGTTCAAAATTTGGTTCAGAAGAATAATCTATTTCAGAATTTAGTTCAGAAGATGAAGAAGTTACCTCAGAATCATGCGCATGTTTATCTACTGGATCCATTTGGCACATATAGCAATTTGAGGCATAGTGAGCTACTTCTTCATCATATTCACCATCACTCCAGTTTAACCAATTCTCTTCATACTTGGTCACCAAAGTTGGATTAAGCTCCTTCTTCTTATCAAGAAGATGTTTTTCTCATAGTAACCTGAGTTTTTTACTTTGGGCATTTTGCACTGTCTTGCATAATGACCAGACTTACCACAATTAAAGCATCTTGCTGGTTCGGATGTCTCGGTTTGACCAGCATCTTGATTTTTCTTAAGTCCAACTTCAGATTTTGGTTTATTCTGATATTTTTGATTATATCTTTGAATGAATTGTCTTGTCATAAAAGCAATATTATCAGAAATTCTCTTAAGTTCTTCATCTGATTCATCCCCATCACACAAAGTTGTCTCTGGGATCTTACAAATTTTACTCTTAGCAGAAATGTTCATGGAATTATTATACTTCTTGCTCAACAAGGCTACTATTTCATTTGCCTTCTTTTGTTCATTCTGTCTAGTCTTGATTTTGTCCTCTTGTTGGAATAGAATGCCATAGACATCATGAATAGATTTTCTAGATAGATTTCTAGTAACCATGTTATCAGAGATGCCTGACCATTCACTACCCAAGTTGTTCAGAAATTTGTTATTTATCTCAGAGTTTGATTTCTGAACACCATTTCTTCTCAAATCATTCAGGATATTGTTGAATCTGTGATAAGTTTCTGCAATAGATTCATTTTCTTCATACCTGAAGTTTTCATAAGTACCCACACAAATATTCAATCTTTGTGCTTGGGCTTTTGTGCTACCCTGCATTTGACCTTCAACCTCATCCCACATAGCTTTGGCAGATGTTAAGCTATCTACCCTATTGAATATCTCATTAGGAATGGCCATTGTGAGAAGAGTTAATGCCCTTTTGTCAACTTTAGCTTGAGCTTTCTCAGCAGTACTGTACATACCTGGGCTTTTCTTGATTCGTGATGCAGGAATCTCAGGAGTAGAATTAGTTCTTGGTACTGATGGAATTTCCACATAGACCTCCAGAGGGCCATTTACAATCGATTGCATTAGAGCTTCATCGATATTGTCCAAGAATTGAATCATCCTGATTCGCCACTGATGATATTCACCCAAAAACAGAGTTGGTGGTTTAGTTTCTGATCCGATGGAGACGATTTCTTTCGACATCTTTGATTTAAAGTAGATCGAGAATTCACCTGAAACTGAATCTTGAATTTATCGATCAAGAACACTAAGAATTGTCAGATTTGACAAGTTCTTCTCTAAATTGTCAAAAATAGATGAATTGATTTTGATACCAATTGTTAATCCCATATTACAACAGATCTGATAGATTGCTCAAGGAATCCTTATTTTATTAGTATACTGAATATAGAAAACACACACTTACACCTTTAGATGACTCTCATATATGGTGTTCTACATCTAACTGTCTAACAGACTCTATATATACTACAAAGGTAAAGCTACAATTACATTTATTTAAATCACAGCCCAATTACAATGAGACACGTCATCACAAACTCTATTCAGAAGTTCTTCTAAACTGTCTTCAGAATTCTGAATTTTCACTTCAGAACTTCTTCAGAACTTTTGAATATATTTTTTGCACTTCTGAAGATGACTTTATTTATCTTTCTAGCACTAATTCAGAACTTCTGAACTATTCATATTCAGATTCTGAAGTTCTTTTCTTTACAAAACATTTCAAACATAGGATCCAAATTCATAGGATTCTTTGGATCCTAACATCCATGAAGCTTTGAGAAGGCTAAAATTAGTAAAAAAAATTGTATAGGGGATCTTAATGTTGATGAAGTTGATTTTAAGTATTGCAATAAGAATCACGGAGGATATATATTAGGTTTTCTAGTAGGTTATGATAAATATCCTTGTTGTGAACATTTTCATTTAGGGAAAGTGACTCGCCTAAAAGCTTGTAGTAGTGATTAAATCATTAAACATCTTACCATGGGAAACCCTTTAAAAATATTGTCCATAGCCGGTTACAATTGATGTCTTTTCTAGTATAGACTAGAGGTACAGTTGTAATTTACTTGTTGAACAATTGCTTTATTTCTCCATTCCCTCCCACGATAACAAAAGTATCACGTTTTGATTTTGTATTTCCAGTTGTGTTAGGGACTATCTATTGATTGTTACTCCTTATGGGGATTGATTGCTGAGGTGGTACAAGTGTGTCCCAGACATTTAAGTCGACAAGTCCAAGACCCCAAACCCAATGCTTGCTCTGTTGCTTTAACTGATCTAGAATGCCTTTAAGTTGTGTTATTAGTTGATCATGTTTGACTATTTCCATGTTTGAGTTTTGCTGACTTATTACCCAAATAACTTTGTTCTGTTATGTGCTAAGGATCTTGGGTTTGACCTTCGTTCATAGCGCATAACTCATAAGCATAGGTGTTAGTGTCAACATGCTCGAACACGCTATGACCAATATAATGGTTAACAAATTTTTGGTTCATTAATAACCATTAGCATACAATCGCCACCACTAGTTGTTGATTAGCATTTCATCATGAGCTTTTAGTACAAGTAATTCTCTTTGGTGTGCTTTGACATTTCACTACATGAGATTTTGAAGCACATATGAAACTTTGATGGATTTGAACTTGGTTCTTCTGACTATATCTCTAGTGATTAAGATGAGAAATGAGGAGAAGACATTATTTCTAATGTGGTAAACCATTATGAAGGTAAAAAAGACGATCCTTGGTCGATAGAAATGGTTGCAGTATGCGATTAGAAGATTGTCATCTATAGTCTATAGTGTTTACAAACCATCCACTTTGAGGCACTTGATGTGGATATCGATGCCTCTCACTTGGTTTGAATGATTCATCCCCACTCGGTTCTTTTTGTGGACAAATTAATGTTTGGTTTTTTTGGTCATAGTGTGGAGTTCCAAATTGTTCTCTTCCTATAGGGATTGGTGTCTTTCATTGCTAGTCAACTCGTCGAAAATAAATATATTAAATTTATGGGTTATACCAATTGTTCCTTTGCACGCAAACTTCACTTAAGTAATGCCAGCTAATTAATGGTAGGAAATTTCAAGCAATATGGAATCCTTTTCTTATTAGTTAGAAGGATCAAATGTTCACAAAACAGTAGTTTCATATAGTGAGACAACATAAGCTTATAGTGATAGGCATCTCTACAAGGCATGTCTGTAGCTGATGTTGGGTGTTAAACACGTCCTAAAAGGAGGTAATACAAGTATTTGATGATTGATGGTTAAAGAAAGTAGTGGGATATCCATGATTAAGCTAATACGATGCAGAGAGAGCTGAGTCATGCATTCGAATGGGGTACCAAAGTAGGTGGTTGAAGATCGTAGAGAAAGTGCACATCAAGCGATAGTCATATTATGGTGCAACGAGGAGGGATGAAGTTATCAAGGAGAAAAAAAGGATGTTATAAACATTTATATAATTACAAGAATGTAGAGAACTTAGATTAGTATATAGTAGCCAAGAGAGAAGCTAGGAAACTGATAAGAGAAGCTAGGGTGAAAATAATGCAGCTACAAAAGTAACTTGGAGCAAAAGAGAAGGAAAAAGAGGTATACAAGTTGGCTAAGGTATGAGAAAGGGGAAACATCGACATAAGCCGCATCATAACACATAGGATGAGAACCAACAAACAGTTAAAGTGCAAGGAAATGGTTAATTTGATAATTGATGATACAATTACGACTATATGTAGATTAAGAGGGCTGAAAGTAAAGGAAGCATGTAGAATAAGATGGTTGGAAGTCGGAAACCATTAAATAGAATGACTAGGTCTAGGGGATAAGCATAATACGGCTCACTTTCTAACATAATCCATAAGGAAGGAAGCATGCTTATGAAATGATGAAACTTATTTCCTCTTAGTCTAAAATATAAAGAAAAGATTCAAAATATGACAAATTTATAAGGGATCAAATGCATAAGCCATGCAACGAATGGGTTATTGAGCATAGGTCAAGAGTTCCGAATAAGATATTTAGAAAATCATTTGCCTTTCATGCCTTGGGGATCAATGACAGACTGTTCTTGATTTGATGGTTCATGTGAGATGTAAATTAATCAAGTGTAAATTTGGTGTTCATTGATCTAGTGAATGCATATGATGGCATGTTAAAGGAATGCGGTTTGTTTTGGCCCTTCAGAAGAACAGAGTCCCTATGGCATTTGTGAATGTGATTAAAAGATATGTATGACCTCGTAGTAGAAAGTGTGAAAGCATGCGATGAGATGAATATACATTATATATATATATATGTATATGTATATATATATATTGGGGATTAATCAAATAAAAACCACAAAAAGATTACAAACTCGTAAAAACCGATATAGAAATAAAAAAATTCATGAATTTTTTATCAAATGCTAGGATTTAAGATATTACTTCACATATATTTGTTTCATAAGGTGAAATTTTCACATGTATTTGTTTCACCATGTGAATCTTTTTATGCATATTTTTTGTTTCACTAGGTGAATCAATTTTTTTTTTCACATGTAATTATATTCATGAGGTGAACACAAACATATATGTGAAACAATATCTTAAATTATAGGTTTTGATAAAAAAAAATCATGAAAAAAAATATTTTTATAGCGGTTTTTACAAATTTGTAACCTTTTTTTGGTTTTTATTTGATTATCGTCCTATATTTATATATATATATATATTCCTCAACCCTTATTAGCAAAGTGTTTCACCCAACAACGGTCATCTTAAATTTTTATCATTTTTCTTTTGGATGAGCTCAAGGAAGATATACAAGGTGATATACTCCTATGTATACCGTATTTTCAGTGATAGTACAGATTGAGGAGACTAGAATAAGGGGTTGATGCGAAGCTGGAGAAATACATTGGAAGCTACATCTTGTAGGCTAAGTTTGAAACTGTGACTATGATGTAGTTATACGTACAATTTCATCTTCAGTTGTTTTAATAATGAAACAGAAAGTGCAGTAAGCATATCCTGCAAGTACTTAGGCATGAAACTTATCTTTTTATTTAGGATAGCTTTCTAGAGAAGAATTGGTAGATTGATGAGGATGTTAGTCATATAATGAGGGGAGACCAGATGAAATGACAACAAACTTCTAGAGCATCTTGTGGTCAGAACTCAAAAGGTTCCATCGAAACTGAAAGCGTCAATTGCTTTTGAGTTATCAAACACTCTCAATTGCCATGAAACAACTTGTTCTAGTTTGTACGTTTCTCTGATACTTGTACCGTTAATATCACAAACGGGTAGCTTTTCTCATTAATTTTATGTTGCATATAAAATTCTGAATGTAAACTGACGTTTCATAATCTTCCTGTAGATTAAACCTTGGCCGGTTAAACTATCGTGGCTTCTTTACAGCTATTTTGGAGAGGGGGGATGAATTTCTTTGTGCCGCACCCATCAGGTAGGGCTGCTTATTTTGATCTGTTGTGTAGTTAAGGAGTAGAACTGTAATGTGTGGATTTCTGTTGGTGTTTGTTGGAACTTGTAAACCTAGTTTTTCTTTATCATATGGTCAGAATCCATGGAACCCAGCTAGCAGAGATGCCATTTATTGGGACTCGTCATATATATAGACACCAAGGGATGTGTCATCGGTTATTATCAGCTATTAAATCGGTAAGAAGATTGTTTATGGTTTCTTGGAATTTGTCATTATTATGTAATATCCTGTTGTATGTTATATAGACTATTCAAATAGTGGGCACTGATGGCAATCAATTATCTTCGAGTATGCTGTTAATTAAACCAACATAAACCAATAAAGTAAATTAATGTAGAAAATTAATGAACTGAAACTGTTATGATATCAAGTTTACTTCAATGGTCAACTGTACCCTACAAGTAATACTCAATTCAAGCAGATTATCTTTCTGTTCTCTAAGGCGTGGCTCACGTCATGGCAACTTGAGGCGCATCATGGCTTGTGTTTTTACAAGAATGACATTTTCCTTTTCTTAATATTTTTTGAACTTTTTTTTATATTTTGTGTTTAACACTTTTAGCTTTAGTTTTAACACTTGTACAAATTTACTTAATTAGCTCACTCACGGATTCATTGATTCACACACAAAAACACACGTCATTAGGACTCACGGTTAAAACGAAGATATAAAACTCTTCCAAGTTACATTTTGAAATTTTTTGTGTTCTTCCTATTCCAATCCTCTCTTTTCTCGACTTTAGGGTTAGACTTCATAACTTGAATATTATATTCCGGGCCAAGGCCAAGATATTCAAATTTATATAATGTCGGTGTGTTGTATATGGCTTTTTCTAACAACTTGGGATTATTTGATCCCAATCCGGCTTTGGAACCTAAATCTTTTGGAGCGTTTAGATGAATAGTGTGTTCCGTTTGACCAATTTTATAAAGCTTGAGTTCCGAATCTTTGAGTTTTTCCAAAAGATCTTGTCTTTTAATACTGACAAACTCATATTTTGAAGAAAATTCTACGGTCTCACTTTTAGATTTGGTAAGTTGTTTTGTGAGATCCGAGATTTGTTTTTGGATTTGAAATATTTCTTCTTGAAAAATGGTTTTCTCCTTTTGATGATTTTGTGCAATACTGTGAGATGTTGCAAGTTCAGATTGGGCAATTAGCAGTTGTTTACGATTTTTTCTAAACGAGCCTCTAATTTGGAAACCAAGATTTCTCGGTTTTCAATTTAGATTGTAGTTTTTGCAATTGTATCATCATGTCATTCATAAACTGATCATAGTTCGAGAGACTTACCTCGGGGGGTTTTGTGTCTGAACCAATTTCCATTGCTTCGCGATTGGTCATTGTACTTGGCTTGATGATCTCGATCAGCGAGTTTTTGGCAATTTTCTGAGTTGTTTTTGTGAAACAGAAAGTTTTCTCGATTGACTAGGGGTCGACAAAACTTTTTATCGGGTTGGGCTTTGATGACATGAGTTTTTGTCGGGCGTTTAAGGCTCGATAAATATTATTGTCGGGTATAGGGGACTCGATAAACCTTCTAAGGAAAATTTGATTCGATAAGAAGAGGTTTATCGATCACAAGGGACTCGATAACTTCGAGTTTCTCGATTAAGTAAGATTCGACAAAAAAATTGACTCGATAAAACAACGAATCGAAAAACCGGAAATCGATTACTGATGACTCGATTAATAAATTTTGTTAAAGACTCGATAAAAATTCAAAAATACTTAATCCGAATTTTCTTAACTGATAAACCAGAAACCAAGAACAAAGGATTCTTGACTAAAAAGAACAAGTCTTTTTATGGACAAGAATATCTAAGCTCTCGAATTTCTTATTTGTTCAGTCAAGCATAAAAGACATAATTACTAGAGTTTATGATTTTTACTTAAGATATCTTTAGTAAGATAAGCTGTAAGAGTCACTAGTTCCTGAGTTTTTATATGTAAAGAGTTTCAAAAGTAATCAAGATTAACTAGAATAATTTTAATCAAAACCGATTAAATAATTTAAATGAAAATCAAGTTTAACTTAATATGGATCGACAAAAATTTAAGCGCATTAAGTATGGATCGACAAAAGTTTAAGCGAAAGAAGTATGGATCGACAAAAATTTAAGCGAAAGAAGTATGGATCGACAAAAAATCAAGTTTATCAAAAGACTTTTTATCGGGTAAAGCTTATGAAGTATGGATCGAGAAAAACAGATCTTAAAAACTTATGAGTTTTTCGTATCGGGTAAAGCTAAAACAGTTTGAATCGCGAAAAACTTCAAAAACGCAGAAAATCGATAATTTACCTTCTGATACCATTTGTAGATCCCAGATTATGCAAGCACAATGATATGAACGGGTAAAGCGATAAGAACAAAGTGATTAGAGAATTTCCGTAGTCATATATCTCACTTCGTATGATTACAATATGATTTGATATAAATTCAGCTCTCTAGTAATCGACAACTTCTACACAATAATGAATAGCCCAAGACTCCTATTTATATTAAACCATTAATCTATATAAGGAAGGTAAGTGTTTTAGGCATTATACAATTGCCATTTACAAGATAATTATCCTTTCCTTATATTAAACCTTCCTAATTAATGACTTTGTTGACTTTGCGCTTTTGGTCCTTCATGTCTTCAATAGTTGTCATCTCAGATACAATAATTTCAGACCTAACAATCTCCCCCTTTGTATTCGAGATTACAATTCAACAAATCAACACTCTTCTTTTGAAGATCATGAAACTTGTGTCAACAAATCTTTCCTCTTGATTCTTTTGCTCCCCCTACGAAAATGATCTCTTGTAAGTTCCGAAGGTCCCCCTTAACATTAGCATGAAAAGAAATTCGAAGGAGCCTTGAAGTCGTAGGGTATTCAAAACTTTGTCGGGTCAACCATTTCGATAAGCTCAGATGTGGCTTAAAAAATCGGGTCAACATAAAAAGATCTCGGGCCAAGATGAGTCGATGAAAATTTATGTCGGGTCTTAAGCACTTCGATAAGTCTTCAACTTTATCTTCAGCAGTCGACAAAATGATCTTGATTTAACACATTCAAAAATCAACTAAGGAAACTCGACAAAATCAATCTTCAACAAATCAACATTTGTCATCTTTCTTTTCTCTTTTGTCATCTTCCTTTTCTCCCAAATAAGCATGTAAGCATGTCGTGTCTTTGATATACAATCTCTCCCCCTCAGAATGATAAGGAGAATCCGTATCATTATGAATAACCAATGACAAAAAAAAATAGTTAAATAATGAAGCGTGTAAAAACTAGCATACAGAAGCACACGAAGCAACTGTTATCACTTAATCAAATTAAATTCAATTGAAGTGGCCTATTTTCAGAATTGGCAATGATGAATCTCTAATAGGACTTCCAGTTATCATTGAAGTAAGTTAGAAAACTAACTTCTCAAACCGTTCCGGCATTAACACGAAGTTATGCTTGTTGAATCACAAAGATTCGTGCAATGTGAAAAAAAAAAAAGAATTAATATATATTTTGGCTCAAAATAGACTCGATTGTGCCCATAATATGAAGTTCGAAGACCGGAGGTGCGTCTTCTTGTTTCAATATCTAAACTTCCAAGTGAAGAATAGATAGATGATATGCTAAATCTCCGTGATATATGGAACACATATATTTTCCTTATATTAAACCTTACTAATTAATGACTTTCTTGACTTTGCACTTTTGGTCCTTCATGTCTTCAATAGTTATCATCTCGGATACAATCAGACCTAACAGATTAAAAAAGATTACATTTGGCACAAAAATTTAAAAATATCTTTTACATATAACAGTCCAGACTCTAGACCATCCCGTCTCAAACTGATCCGACCTTAACAACTCCAAACCGATCCAGTCCCCTAAAGGCACATCTCTAGCATATCTACTTCAAATGAAATAGATACATTTAGAAGAAAATAATTTGAATGAGGATTAGTAGACTAAGATTTGAGATGCAGCTTAAATATTTTATTTTTATTTTGGTATATAAGGGGAGGGAATCGAACATTTGAATCAACATAATGAGTACATATACCTTTTCAACTGTAACATAACATAGAAATGATAAAAGAGTAATGAAGTTACTATAACACCCTGGAGGTACATGGGTTTTGTATATGCTCAATTTCTGCATTATGAGCTTGAGGCAATGAGGAGCTAGATTTCCATTTAACAACACCTGAATGCACCCACCCTACTCCCATTCTTTCACAACCTGCTCCTACCTTCTTCTTTTGTATTCATTTCACTTTCACACAATTCTTCTTTGCCTTGAGAAATTTGAATCATGTCTTTAACATCATGTTTTCCTGTTTCAAGAACCTCTTCTTTTGTATTCATTTCACTTGAAGCTTCTTTCCTTCCAAAAATCCGAATCTCATCTTTAACAACATGTTTTCCGGTCTTAAGAGCTTCGAGCCCAGAGGAATGAAGTTCATGTTCACTAAGTTTATCTGAAGAAATGGTATGGTTGGAAGGTACTTTAGGATCTTGATCTTGAAGTAAAATGACATACGTGGTGTTGTTAGTAGTCTCATAGCCATTTTGCACGTAAATTTCTTCCACCATGGAGTCGGCATGGAGGTCTGATCTGAATGGGGTACAGGATCATAGACTTGGGTTAAAAGTAGATTAGTCCCATTACCATTCTGAACACCAATTTCTTCTACATTGGGATCGCGTATGGAAACAGATTCCTTTCCATGAAACTGGAGTCCGGAAACAAGATCACCCACAGGGACTTGAGTCGTTAACTCGTTCATGTAAAGTAGATTCTTCTACGTTGGAGTCGAAACATGGATCTAAAGACACCAAAAGTTGCACTTCAGGTTCAGAAGGAATATCAGAAGATACATTAGCATGTGAAGCAACATCAGGGATTTGGGTTGGATGCAAATCAACAACATCAGCAGTATTGCCATTGCGATATTGCATCATGTTTGTACTATCGTCACAAGAGGAACTGGAAACTAATTCAGATTTGTTTGCTGATATGGGCACAAGTAGTGCACCTTTAACTAGAGAACTGATGGGAAGAGTTTCATCCTCCAAAGGAACACAAGATTCTTGAGAACCAAAATCTGTAGCAACATCCATTTTGTCAATAGAAATCATTTCAGATTTTTCGGATAAGGCCAAGTAGCCGCTTACTTCAACGACATTGTTACCTAGACAATATTATAATCAAGTCAAGTCTAAATACATTGAACAGATAACAATTATATATATATATATACAGCGGGTTCAAAGGAGAACTCAAATTTGGTTGCGAACGTAAGGACAAATGAGAGCGTGACATAAGTCTGAATAAGCATTATTCAGGCTGAAGAAGCTTTATTAAGTCTGAATAATCTACATTCAGACACATGTCACGCTCTCATTTGTGCTCACGTTCACAACCAAATTTGAGTTCGCATTTGTCTATATATGTATATAAGTCTTGTGTTGAACCATTTGTTGAAATTATATAGCGTACCCTTGGGAATGCGCTTCACTAGTAGCTTTGTTAACATATCAGTCCCAGGAAACACTAACATATTCAATGACTTCAATTCTTGTTTGTGTGATTCCTCCAGTGAATGAAAACCAAATACATCTGTCCATATATGCATGCGTTCAGCAATAGAAGGAATAATCAATTTCTCAACTTCAAGAAAGGAAAGAGCCTGAAAAAAGTGGAAAATAATTGTCCACAAGAAGGGAAGTAGGAAAGACTAGATATAACAGGTATGGCCTATGGGAATTGATCGAAAACTTGTAAATACCAAGCAATCTTCTGATTGTTTACATTGCTAGTACATGCTCCATGTAGCTTCGGCTTATTTACAGCAAGTACCTGGTCAAGTATACACATATGCGTACACATCAAAGTTCTAAATGGCATGAGGCCTGGCATTGCGGCAAGGTCAAGCCTCAAGCCTTACGTACCAAATCGAGGACACAACGTTTTTCAACGCATGACCTAACGCGGAAAATATGCATGTCATATATATATTATATGTTTTTCTATTATTATTATATGAGATAATGATGTTAAACAATTTAAATTCATATTAGAAGAGAAGTTAATTATATTGCTATTATATATAGAGTCTGTAATTATCATCAAATTCCTTTTTGCTATCCAACGAATGTAGAACAAGAATCTTCTAAAGACACTCTTTCTAACGATTACTTTCCATCCTACACCGAAGAAGAACTTCAATCTGAACCTCCAAAACATAAACCTTATATTCCCACCTTATTTTTAGAAAAGAAAATAATTCAATTAGAAAAGGTGTTGAAAAGTGAACGTTCTTCTTCGGAGAAGGAAATAGAAAATTTGAGATCAAAAGTCCAAATACTTGAAAGAAGAGCCATGCAAAATGAAATTGATAAAATTTCCAAGGCTTCTACATGCAAAGCTTTTGTTAGCTCATATTTAGATGATTAAGTCAAAACCATTCCAAACAACTCTCTTACATCTGATGATGACTTAGACTCTCTTGAGGAAATGCCTCGTTTTGACGAGTACATTGTTTCCTCATCGAACCTTAAATCCACGGAACACTTAGATGACATAAATTTCGACTTTGACTTCAATCCAATTCTTCCAAGTCATAAGGAATTTTTAGATAAAGGGAAGAAACCAATGGAATCTGCTTTCACTCCATAAGTTAAGAATGAGTGCTCTACAAGCAATTTGTTTTCTAACCAAAAGGATCAAACTCACTTTTCCATACCAATCAATTCTCATTATGTGAAAAATGCTAAACATGGTTTTATTCATGTTTCAGCTTTTCGAACTCATAATTCTAAACAGTTTCATAATGATTTTGTTGCTTAATCCGGAAATTTCAAGAAGTTTAAGATGGTTTGGAGAAAGAAATAAACTACAGATGATAGTGTTAGAAACATGCCACATACATCTCCTGTAGTTGATGAAAAATCATTTGTTTCCAAGACTAATTTGCCTTATTTTGTCAAATCTATCAATCAGCTAATTAGTCTAAGTGCCACAAAGATTTGTTGTTCTACATGTGGAACAAATGATTTTGTCAATCAAAATTTCATTCATAAATGGTATGGTACTTACAGTATCCCCACTTCCCCATTTATTACATCTAAAGCTAACCTCCGAAGACCCAACAAAACTTGGGTACCAAAATCTTTTTAATTTGTTTTGTAGGTACGTCATGTGTGTTTTAAATTCTGAATATTCACATCACATGACAAGCTTTCAAAAGGTTATGCTACATTTGAGGGGGAGTACCACATTTTTACCATTTAATTAGCTTCATAGTATCTCAGCTATGAACCTACTCTTAACATTATGACTTCTGAATACACCCTTCAGAACTCGGACTTCCATGTTTCGACTCTTTGTGTGTGATAGGATTTAGATGTTTCAATGGTCAAACCAAAGCCGGAAGGACCTACCCATGAAACACATCCGTAGGTTAGATATTCTGAAAGGGAATGATTAACATAAAATTGAGTGCTTGTGAGATAAAAGAAAAATGTGAGGGTGTGACAAGACTTAAAAGAAAATATTTGGTCTTCACCAAACCTAAACAGTTATCCGGGTAGCCACATGATCTATTCATTCTCGATTCTTTGGAGATGAATATTGAACTAGACATGGACCCAATGTCGATAACTCGTGTCACCCCACCCAGCTACTCAAGTATCCCACAAAAGATATGTGTTCCATATATCACGGAGATTTAGCATATCATCTATCTATTCTTCACTTGGAAGTTTAGATATTGAAACAAGAAGACGCACCTCCGGTCTTCGAACTTCATATTATGGGCACAATCGAGTCTATTTTGAGCCAAAATATATATTAATTCTTTTTTTTTCACATTGCACGAATCTTTGTGATTCAACAAGCATAGCTTCGTGTTAATGCCGGAACGGTTTGAGAAGTTAGTTTTCTAACTTACTTCAATGATAACTGGAAGTCCTATTAGAGATTCATCATTGCCAATTCTGAAAATAGGCCACTTCAATTGAATTTAATTTGATTAAGTGATAACAGTTGCTTCGCGTGCTTCTGTATGCTAGTTTTTACACGCTTCATTATTTAACTATTTTTTTGTCTTTGGTTATTCAAAATGATTCGGATTCTCCTTATCATTCTGAGGGGGAGAGATTGTATATCAAAGACACGACATGCTTACATGCTTATTTGGGAGAAAAGGAAGATGACAAAAGAGAAAAGAAAGATGACAAATGTTGATTTGTTGAAGATTGATTTTGTCGAGTTTCCTTACTTGATTTTTGAATGTGTTAAATCAAGATGATTTTGTCGACTGCTGAAGATAAAGTTGAAGACTTATCGAAGTACTTAAGACCCGACATAAATTTTCATCGACTCATCTTGGCCCGAGATCTTTTTATGTTGACCCGATTTTTTTAAGCCACATCTGAGCTTATCGAAATGGTTGACCCGACAAAGTTTTGAATACCCTACGACTTCAAGGCTCCTTCGAATTTCTTTTCATGCTAATGTTAAGGGGGAGCTTCGGAACTTACAAGAGATCATTTTCGTAAGGGGGGCAAAAGAATCAAGAGGAAAGATTTGTTAACACAAGTTTCATGATCTTCAAAAGAAGAGTGTTGATTTGTTGAATTGTAATCTCGAATACAAAGGGGGGAGATTGTTAGGTCTGAAATTATTGTATCTGAGATGACAACTATTGAAGACATGAAGGACCAAAAGCGCAAAGTCAACAAAGTCATTAATTAGGAAGGTTTAATATAAGAAAAGGATAATTATCTTGTAAATGGCAATTGTACAATGCCTAAAACACTTACCTTCCTTATATAGATTAATGGTTTAATATAAATAGAAGTCTTGGGCTATTCATTATTGTGTGGTAAAGAGTCGATTACTAGAAAGCAAAATACTGTCAAATCATATTGTAATCATACGGAGTGAGATATATGACTACGGAAATTCTCTAATCACTTTGTTCTTATCACTTTACTAGTTTATATCATTGTGCTTGCATAATTGGGATCTACATAATCTGTTTTTGAAAAATGGAGGTAAATAACATCTTATTTAGCACATTTCTTGATTATAATAATATAAAATATAAGAAAAATCCATCGGAATTTTTAAAATCGAATGTATAAAATTTCTGGACAATTTTATTCAAAAAATAAATATTAAACTTTCTAAAATCAATCAATTAGGTCATTTTTCACCGAAAGAAATCATGGGCAACCGGTATGAAAGGTAACTAGATCATACGAGTTTGTCGACAAATATCGGTGAAGCTGAAGTCGAACATAAAAGGTATGTTTGTTGTTTTATAGAAGCGGTGAATTTAAGAAACGCATAGAGATTTCGTAGTCTAGTGATATCTCAAAACCTTTGATAACCCTGGTATTTAACCCAATACGGAAGGTGGAAAGTGGAGTTTGCAAGGTAGAATCTCCAAACAGAAAAACTAGACGAAAATAAGCCAAAAGCGGACCATGTATTAAATATGCAAAAGATTGCTTCAAAAGAGGCCAAGTGCAGTATGTAGACAAGGATTCAGACTTCAGAGTTCAGAGTTCTAAACATATGAAAATGTCTAAGTGTTGAAGTCTTAGAGATCTGATGATGTGATCTTAAGAGTTCGGAAGTAAAGAGATGTCGGCTAAATAAGGAAGTTTGTAGTGGAGACATTAGAAGTCTGAGAAGAGAACCTCATAATTGAGCAGTAACTCTAAAGTGGCAAGTCTCAAGACTTTCTACTTTACTAGTATACATGTAAATGTAATAGGGATGTGATGTACATACATGTAACTTTAGCATCTATATACTAGCATAAATAGAAAGCAGTTAGGCATTATTTAGTAATGACTGACACAATATTATTGACAAATACTCTATTCATTCTTGAAATCAATATACATGTCGACTTCCTTGCTACAATCTTTGTGTTCTTAATATTCTTGTTTCTATATTCTTGCTTATAATTCAGTAACAGGTAACTTTCAATTGGTATATAGAGTTGAACAACAATTCAAATTTGATTATGTGATTCCAAATCTTGATCAAACGTGTTCTTTGATCAATCAACTTTTCTCTCGAAACTTGGTCAATTATTATCCAATTGATCAAATTGTTCTAATCAATTTTTTTTGTAGATATTTTGATCACACTACTGAATTTTCAAGATGTCTAAGGAATATGCCAGCATCAGATCTGAAACCAAACCTCCTGTTCGTTGCAAAGTCTCATCAATAGAGGATACGGATGATACAATTTCTTCACAATATCGATGAAGAGTTGATGAAACCTATCATCAATGGCCCTCTCGAAGTCTATATTGTAATCGATATTGTTGTACCTGCAACTGGGGATACCTCTTAGATCCCAACAACAAGATCAAGAAAAAAACCTTCAATGTATAGTATTGTTGAGAAGGCTTAAGCTAAAATTGACAGACAAGCTCTTACTCTGTTAACAGGGTAGACAGTCTGAAATATGAAAAAGAAATGCAGGATGAAATAGAGGCCCAGATGCAAGGTAGTGAAAAGGTGCAACAGAACAAGTTGAACATATGCATAGAAACATATGATGTGTTCAAAGCCAAAGAGTCCGAGTCAATTGTTGAAACCTATACCAGGTTTAATGATATTCTGAATGATCTTAGAAGGAATGAGGTGTAGAAACTAAATTCAGAGATAAATAACAAGTTTCTGAAGAATCTTAGTTCATAGTGGGATAGCTTTTCTGATAACATACTAACTAGGAACCTATCGAAGAAAAGCATTAATGATGACTTTTGGAGTTCTAAATCCGCATGAGGACAAGATCAAGACAAAGCAATATGAAAAGAAGAAAGTAAGTGATTATATTGTCTTAATCACGGAAAGAAATAGTAAAACAAGCTCCAAAAGGCCTTCATCGTCAAAGATCGTAGAAATATAAAAATTTATTAACAACTCTGGAAGTGATGACTCAGATGTTGAACTCAAAAAGACAGTTGAATGTTTGACATCACTCACCAAAGCTTTCAACAAGAGATTTGCCAAAAAGAATTATAATAAGGGCAAATATGAATATTACAAAAAGAGTGGGAATGACAACAAGCCAAAGTACAAAGGTTTTGAAAAGAAGGTCAAGAAGAAGGAAGAGTAAGGGAAAGAAGAGTAAGAAGAGGTGACAACATGTTTTAACTGTGGCAAGCCTGGTTACCTTGTAAAAGAATGTAGATTCAAAGTGTTAGAATTTTTATTGTTGAAAGTAGAAGGGCTTAAATTGTAATATTTTGTACTTGGTATAAATAGTCTTTTGTCTTTGACTTTTTGTTTAGTTCTCTGATTTGTAACATTTGGCACTTAAAGAAATATATAACAGAGAGAATCTGAAGCTAAATTTGTGTTCTTATTTTGCAATTCTAATCTAGTTCTTGTGATTTGCTACTCATCTTGTTTAACAATTGGTATAAGAGAAGACAAAGTTCAAGAAGAAATCATCAATATTTGGTAAGAAATCTTGTATTTTTGGTGTTTTTGCATTTTCTTGATTTTTGATCATAGTGGATCAATTCATGGGTGTTATGCATCAAGAATGGATGAATTAGGTTCGTTTTTAGTGATAGAATCAAGATATAAAAGGAATTCGAGTATGGAAAACAACTAGATAGGATTAGATTGATTTTTCGAAGTTTTGGGTTTTTGGGAAAAAGTCATTGTTTCGATCTGGATTTTGGAGTTAGAGGATAAATTAGGTATTGGCATATGAATGAAATATGCTCAGAATGTGTTCGTGAAGAACCCTACCAAGCTTGGATCGATTTGAAGGTGTTTAGGATAGGTTTTGAATGATTTTTGCCATTTTCGGACCATGGCAGAAACTGACATTCATAACTTCGGACAATGTATATTCATAACCTTTGGACAGTGCATATTCATAACCTTTGGATAGTGTATATTCATAACCTTAGGACAGCGCATATTCATAAATCAAAACCTTCGGACAGTGTATATTCATAACCTCCAGACGGTGCATTCTCATAACCTTCGGATAACAAAGGATTTGAACAGTAATCTTTCGCATGACTCTTATAAGAAGGCTTTCATATGAACTTCGGATAATCAGAGCATCAGATATCAAAGGTCGTGAACAGTAACCTTTGCACAACTTTGGTGTGAAGGCTTCTTTTAATTGTCCTTGGAATTTTCATACAAGCCTCGAATCTTTTTATACGAAGCCTCGCATGAACTATCATACGAGTCTCGGATATAGGTCTTTAGTACAAGCCTCGGATAGCCTCGTACAATACTTCATCCAAACCCTCGAATAGGATTGGATATCTTTTCATTCGAACCCTCGGATAGGCTCGGATATTTTTTCATCCGAACCCTCGGATAGGCTCGGCTCGGATAGGCTCGGACAGTCTTTATTTGAAGCTTCCTTTCAAGAATATCCTTTTTTGTCATAAGAACCTTACATACTTAGGATATTTTTTTTTCTTCCCAAATATTATTTCTTACGTGTGATTTTCTTCTTGTTAATCTGAGATTAGATTTGTAACATTTGGCACTTAAAGAAATATATGACAGAGAATTTGAAGCTAAATTTGTGTTCTTGTTTTGTGATTCTAATCAAGTTCTTCTGATTTGCTACTCATCTTGTTTAACACAAAGAGACTAGAAACACTAAAGAATATGCAAATAAGTTGGCTCTTTCTAAGGAGAAAGATCAAAACAAAATGTTCCTTACTGAAGAGGAAAACTGGTTGGAATGGACATCATCTGAAGATGAAGCTGCACATTATGCAGCATGTTGCTTAATGTGTTAAGAACATCCAAACATCTCTCATAGTGAATTTGACTATGATTCTGAGGTATACTCTTCTTCAGAATTTGATTTACTAGATAAAATCACTCAAACGAGCACTAAATTTGTGGAAATCAAGAAAAGACTTAAAGGTGAAAGAAATTTGATACACA
The DNA here is from genome assembly GCA_036898165.1 of Silybum marianum. Classification (NCBI taxonomy): domain Eukaryota; kingdom Viridiplantae; phylum Streptophyta; class Magnoliopsida; order Asterales; family Asteraceae; genus Silybum; species Silybum marianum. Next base: position 25,055,722 of record CM072528.1, on the reverse strand, counting down.
AATTCAGATAAGAAATTCATATTTTCAAGATAAATTATATGACTATAGAAGAACAATACAAACATTGTCTCTGAAGAAAAATCTGTTCTATCTGACAATCTTTGTGATTTGAAAAAGGATATTGATGAAGCAAAAGCTGAAAAGAAAGTTTTTATCTATACAATAAGATTTTCTATCTAAAGAGAGATTGGATTTGTATAAAAAGAACTTGAAAATTTTAATTTTAAAAAAGGTCAGACAAAACAAACTTTGAATTTGTAAACTAGTCACTCCAAGGATACCAGGTTTTATAATGCAAAAACGGGATTGGGTTATGGTGAAAATACAACATCAAAAAATGCTCCTTTAAAACTTGTTGGTCCCGGTTAGGGTAATGGCAAATAGGTAAATGATTTGTAGACTTGGGGGGGGGGGGGAGGGTTGAAAACAAATACACAAAAAAATTCACTTTTTAAATTTTTTAATATAAAATATTAAGAATTACACTTAGAAAACAGATTGTTGCGGAAAAGAAAAAATAAAATCTACTCTAACAATCTAACACTTAGAACACAAAGACATAACTTAAAACACAAAGAAGTTATGCTACTATCAATATCAGCTTCTCACTTAGAAGATCTCTCTCTTTCTGAAAGGATGGTTTGCATGAGAGTTCTTCTTCTCCTTTTATAGTGCCTCATGCATTGAATGCATGGGGACACTTGTCACAATATGATTTGATGGCTAAGTTACCTTTGGATAAAGATGGGGTGCCATAGTTTATGGTACAGATGGCATTATTAATCTTTTCTTCGAGCCTTCATTTGTCACATCAAGCTTTTAGACAAACATGGGGGCCACGTTCTTGCAGTAGACAAGCAAACCTTTGGAGAATGTTTGTATCTAAAACTTGGGGGACAAGTTCTTGATAAAGACAAACAAACCTTTGGATAATGTTTGTATCCAAAACTTGGGCAACACGTTCTTGCAGATACTGATGACAAGGAGTATCTTCATAAATATCATCCGAAATACCAAATGAAGTTTTTCAGCCGAGGAAATGTTAAACAACATTTCGGTTGATACCATTTTCGGCTACTAGCCGAATTTGGCCTTGGCCTTGAGTTTCGGCTGATCATTTAGCTGATGATTCGGTGCATCAGTCTGGTAGAAGTTCGGCGCCCATATCTTCATTTTCCATAAATGTTGATATGTTGCCTTAGGTATCAGCTAGTCTTCGATTCGCTGCACTTGTTGAGTGAGCATGACCAGACTTTTACAAAGAACCCAAGATACAAAATATTTTGACTAAGGAAAGATTGAGGAGTCATCAACAAATCATCAGTGACCCAACAATCTCCCCATATTTGATGATGAGACCAAATATTTTGACTAAGGAAAGATTGAGGAGTCATCAACAAATCATCGGTGACCCAACAATCTCCCTCTATTTGATAATGACATCAATATCTTGTCTTGAAAGCTGAAAAAGAACTCTTAAGTACTTTTGACCCTTTCTTGCTCTTTTTGGGTTTTTTTCACATAGATATTTTTTTTGTTTTTTTTTGGATCTATTGTATCCATATTTACAGTATACACATAAAGAATATGTGCAACATATGTACAAGTAAAAATAATAATAAACAAATTTACATAGATACCAAGCATCAGGGTACTTGAAGGGAATTGTTACAACATCAGCATCTCTACGCTTGAGTTCATTGAGGATTAAACTGTAGATAATTCTTTCATCTTTGTTGTAGAGAACGTCACTCATAATTGCTTGCAGAAAGCTGCTATCGGCAAGACGAATATCGGTAGCCCTGGAAAAATCAGATGTTCCTAAGAGCATCTTCAGATAACATACCATATTCTGGAGCAGTGATGGATGGTTGTCACTGGTTGAACTACCAAGTTTGGATTTGATAGATCAAACTTTGAGATATCAGGAATCCTTTCTTGCTTGGCCAACTTTTGAAAGATATAATTTTTTTTATTTTGGTTAGAATGGGAGAGAGAAGAATCCAGTCTTCATCGGGGGTTAACTTCTTGTCTGTCATTGATTTTATCTCCCTCAGTATTTGTTTCCGATTCATTCTTCTTAGAATCACTGAGATTCTCCCCCTCAACCGATTTCTCCTTTTTAGAAGATTTCTTCTTCTCCTCCTCAGCTGATATCTTTAAAAGATATCTTTCCCTTTCAGCTGAAATCTCTTTTTCAGAAAATTTCTTTTTCTCAGCTGAAATGAAGATTTCCTCCCCTTTGTTGGTTTCTCCTTTTGAGAAGATTTCTTTTTCTCCTTCTTAACGTACAAGACTTTAGACTTAGTTGATTTTTTCTCTAGAAGATTTCTTTTCACCTCCTCAACTGCTGTTGATTTAGCCTTTTCAGGAATTTTCTTCCCCTCAGCCGCTGAGGGGAAAAGAGACTTAAATGAGGTGAGAAGGTGGAAGATATTCGGAGAGTCCACCAAAGGGATAAACAAGTCTTCAAAAATTATTATTACTATTATTATTATTATTATTATTATTATTATTATTTTGGGGATACCACCAGATGGAAACATCTTCTAATAGAAGGAAGTATTTGGTGAACAGGAAAGTGGTGGGAGTCCCTCCAATTCGACCAGTTTTGCTGAATCTTTACGGAGATGTGCAAGGTTATCCATGTGACCCGAGAACATTGGTCCTCATACTTGCTTGACCTGAGAACATATCTCTTATAGCAGCACCACAAGTACCCGATAAAATTGTTGCTCGCATCACCTTCTCCCGAGAACCTTGTTTCTCGCATCACCTTGTCCAAGAACCTAGTTTCTCGCATCCGTTGAACCCAAGAATAGTTGTCGGAATTAATTCAAATCGTTGATGTACGATCAATTCATCAGGTAACCAGTCCTTACATATTTTTTATACAAGAACTAATTTTTGTGTGTTTGAGTTCTACAGGATTAAAACAAGATGTCTTCATACCCATTAGTAATGGATATAACATTTGTTGAATATCAATACTATATGGGTTGGAGAGAAACAACTATTCAGCTCAACGAGTTAAAGGAGAAATATGCAGTTTTAGAAAAAGAAAATTGAAAGTTGGAGGAAAAGATTTCTGAGTCTGATAAGAAAATTTGATCCTAAAATTAAAATATTTGATTTTGAAATAGAATTTGATAAGGAAAGAAAGTTATTTTCTGACAAGAAAAACAAGTTTGAAATTAAGGGAAAAACTTTTGAAAGCAAAATTAAAACATGTGAGTTGATCATCAAAAAACTTTCAAAGCAAGTGTCAGATTTTTAGCAACTTGGGGTTTTAGAGAAAAAATCTTCTGAAACAAAAGGTCTGGAGCTATCAAAGCAAATTTTGAGCTCCAAAAACTTTTGGGTGTTGAAAGAAAAGTGTTCAAAACTGATAAGCAGAATGTCATGAAGAAAAGTGTTTTGGTTTTTAAAGAAATAACTGATAAGAATAAAAGTCTGGAAAAAGGTTTTGAAATCGACAAGAAAGTTTTTGAAAAGGAAATTTCTATACTTTCAAAGAAATTGTCTAAATTACAATCAAATCTTGTGACCGAAAAGAACTTGAGATCTGAATTAAAAGTACATATGATTTGCTTACGGAGGAAAAAGATTATATATCTAACAAACTCGAAAAACTTCAAAAAGTTCTTGAAGCTAAAATGATTTTGAATTTTAGTTTGACTGATAAAGAAAGAGATCATCACTTAAGAACTTGAAGATGTGATTTTAAAGCACAATAAAGAGAATCCAGTAAAAGTTGAATTTTCTAAACAGCTTAGTCCCGATACCACTGCTATTTCTCCATATGATAATTCAACTGATATTGATTTTGTTTTCTCTTACACAACTGCTTCAAGTTCAATTCATAAGATGACTCTTTTTTCTCCTGTTAGTGTGTGTAAGAATGACTATTCTTCAAATGTTCAATCACATAGTTATTCTAACAGCTCCAAATCATATGGTTCTTCAAATTCTCAGATTCATAATTCTAATCTATTTAAAATGTTTTGGAGGAAGAAGTCAAGTACAAATGATTGTGTTTAAAACATGTCACATACATCTCCTGTAGTTGATACAACATCATTTGTTTCCAAGACTGATTTGCCTTATTTTGTTAAGGTAATCAATCAACTAATCAGTCTAAGTGCCACAAAGATTTGTTGTTATACTTGCAGAACAAATGATTTTGTGTCAATCAAAGGTATGTTCATAAAAGGTATGGTACGTATAGTATTCCCAATTCCCTATCTGTTGCCACTAAAGCTAACCTCTGAGGACCCAACAAAGATTGGGTACCAAAATCTTTTTAATTTGTTTGTAGGTATGTCATGTGTATTCTAAATACAAAATATTTACATGACATGATCATTCAAAAGGTTATGTTACATCTGAGGGGTGTACCATATACTATTTTTTAGATTAGCTTCATAATATCCCAACTATGGACCTGCTCTTAATTTTGTCTTCTGAATATATCAGTTTAGAACCCGTTTTACATTGCATTTTGACTTTTGAATACATCGTTCAGAACTCAAACTTCAATGTTTCAATTCTTTTTGTGATCGGAATTAGAAGTTTCAACGGTCAATCGAGAGCCGGAAGGACCTATCTATGAAACACATCGCTAGGTTAGATATTTTGAAAGGGTATAATTGAGATAAAATGTTGGTATTGAGTGCTTGTGAGATAAAAGAAAATAGCGAGCGTATGACGGGACTTAAAAGAAAATATTTGGTCCTTACCAAACCTAAACAGTTATCCGGGTAGCCACACAATCTATTCATTCTCGATTATTTGAAGACGAATATTGAAATAGACATGGACCCAATTTCAATAACTTGTGTCACCCTACCCAACTTCTCAAGTATCTCACAAAAGGCACGAATATTAAGCAAATCATCTATCTATTCTACACTTGGAAGATTTAGATATTGAAACAAGAAGACATACCTTCGGTCTTCGATCTTTATATTTTGTGCACATTGAGTCTATTGAGCCAAAATAAATAGAATTTTTTTTACACTTTGCATGAGTGTTTGTGCTTCCACAAGCATAACTTTTTGTTTATGCCGGAAGTTAGTTTTATACCATACTTCTATGACAACTGGAAGTCCTATCAGTGCTAACCTGGTGTCAACACTGAAGATAGGCCACTTAGTTGAATTAATCTTGATTTAAGTGATAATAGTTACTCCTTGTGCTTCTATGATAGTTAATTACCTGTAACACACTAAAATTTAGAGCAAATTTAAACCGTAATTTAAATGCGGAATACAACTAAAATATAAAAGGGTCGCCCATAAGATGGGGAAAGTAACAGAGTTTACATCAAATATACGAATAATAAATGACAACCTATAAATCTACACAAAATCGGATTATAGATTATGTTCGGGTGTCACTAATATCCTCGAAATAAACTTTGCTAGTATCTCCAATATTTACACTTGAAGGTGTAGTTCCCAAAAAGGTGCCTCTACCGGCACTTCGCTCCACTCTGCTGTAGGGAGCCCCGTTAACACGATCACCTGCTAAACATGACATTTAAGAACAAGTGTTAGACTTACGCCTAGTGAGAACAACCAGTTAAATGGATAAAGCCATAAAATATTCAATTAAAATCGTGCAACACTTTATCCCATTAAACTTAATCTTGAAAGCTTACTCTTGGTGAGCAAGGTTCTTTAAAACTAACCGGGGGAGATCCGATCATACCATCTTGGGTGACAGTTATATAATAAGTCACCTCTCGATGTTGGTATTACAAAGGAACCAATAGCAGTTGGAAACCACCAACACCACAAAGTGTCAGGCCCTCGATGATTCCAATAAAAGCCCGTGCAAGGGTCAATGGCAGTTGAAAACCATCAATAACACAATAAGTGTCCGGCCCTCGATGACCCTAATTCAGCACGTACGTAAGAGTCAATAGCAGTTCGTAACAACCAACATCACAAATGTACCAGGCCCTCGATGACTTAAACGTGACCAAAAGGGGAACAACAATCCCGCTTTCGTAAAACCGAGTAAATGCCTATGGATCCATTACATACTAGTCTATAAATCAACTACATCAAACAAGACGTAATGATAGTTTTCCATGTACCGAAAAAAAAACTTTACATAAATGTTCCCCTTTGAAATATGAACTTTACCAAAAATTAGGTCAAATAATTTCAGTTCCATATTCAAAGATTTCTTCATAATGAGACATTCCCAAACAAATAAAATCATTTATTATGCTCAAATCATATCCAAGACCAAAATCCCCAATTTCCTCATTTTGACCAAAAATCTGCAAACTTAACTAAATGCATAAATACTTGTAATTGTAACTTAAAATGAGTAAATATTAGCATTTAGAACAGGTATTATATTTGTAAAGGGTTGGAAATGAACTCACAAGCTAGGATTTGAGAAAACCCTAGAAAACTCAAGGAAGCTCGGTGAAGAAGATGAAGAACACTTGGATCTTGAATCTTGAAACCTACACTTGGAATCTTGTTGTTTGAGAGGTCTTAAATGCTTGGAGATGAAAGATAAATGTACTAGCAAGTCTTCTAATCAAGTTAAAATGAAGGAAGTTAATTGTGGGTGTGCCATTAATGGAGAAGATGACAATGGTGAAAGCTAGGAGATGAAATCAATGTTCTTAATATGATTAAGGCTTGAAAAAATAGGTGCCCTAGATGAAGATTATCAAAGTAGAGAGATGGGAGAAGAGTAGGTGAAGGATGAAATAAAGACAAAGGCCAAAATCTTGATTTTAAGGAGAAAAAAACGTGTAGCTCAAATTTGACAGCTTTTCATGACCATGACAAATTTTTCATGGTCAAGAAAACACTCCAAATCCCAAATATCAACTTTCTGCCCAACTTTCATGCTCATGAAGAAATTTTCATAGTTAAGGAAAATGATAAGTGACGAATCACCTCCAAACTCTAAAATACCTATTCTAAAATATGTTTTGGGTAAAACAAACATAAATTTAGAACTTTGAATATTTACTTGTTTTTTTTTTATTACAAATTTTCCTGATGTTACAATCCTCTCACCCTTGTAATTGATTTCGTCTCCGAAATCCCAAACTAAACAAATAAGTGTGGGTGTCTTCTTTTCATGTCTTCCTCCGCTTCCCATGTCACATTTGACCCTCGATGATAATTCCATTGCACCTTTACCATAATGATCTCTTTTTGACGCAACATATTGGACTTCCTTTCTAAGATTGTTTCTAGTTCTTCAACACATCGATTGTTGTCGACTCGAATCTCCGAGAGAGGTATCACACTCTTTTCTTCCGCCAAACACTTTCTTAAATAACACACGTGGGACGTATTGTGTATACCGGCCATTTCGGGTGGCAATTCCAATTTATAAGCTTGACGTCCCACTCTTTCTAAAATTTTAAACGGTCCTAGGAAACGAGGACTAAGCTTCACACACTTGCCAAATAGGATAATACCTTTCCTAGGGAATACTTTAAGCATAACTCGCTCCCCCACTTGGAATTCCATGGGTCTCCTTTTCTTATCGGCATAGTTCTTTTGACGGTCTTGAGCCGCTTTTAGTGACTCGCGAATGCATTTCACTTTGTCGGCCGTCTCTTGCACAATTTCGGGACCGGCAAATTGTTTCTCATCCGCTTCCAGCCAACATATCGGTGTTCTACATTTCCTCCATACAAGGCTTCAAACGGTGCCATTCCAATGCTAGAATGGTAACTATTGTTGTAGGCAAACTCCACAAATGGTAGGTGCGAGTCCCAACTCCCACCAAAATCGATGACACACGATCTAAGCATATCTTCGAGAATTTGAATGGTCCTCTCACTTTGACCATCGGTTTGAGGATGGTATGCGGTACTTAAGTGAATTTGGTTCCTAACCCATTTTGTAAACCGTCCCAAAAGTTGGAAGTGAAACGACTATCACTATCCGATACAATAGTCAAAGGCACACCGTGCCGTGAGACAATTTCATATGGTATCGTGAGACAATTTCATATGATATCGTGACCTTTTGGGGTCTTTAACAAGTTTATCCACGGGTCCGGCTTCACGCATTGATAAGAAATGACCACTCTTTGTCAACCGATCTACCACTACCCATATGGTATCGTGACCTTCTAGGGTCTTTGGTAATTTTGTCACGAAGTCCATGGTAAGGTGTTCCCACTTCCATTCCGGAATTTCTAGTGACTGAAGGCTTCTATATGGTCGTTGATGTTCCACTTTTACTTGCAAACACGTCACACATCTTTCTACATAGTTGGCCACATCCAACTTCATAACGGCCCACCAATAAGTCAACTTCAAGTCTCTATACATCTTAGTGCTACCCGGATGAATGAAATATTTTGACTTGTGTGCATCCTCTAGAAGTAACTCCCGGTTGCCCCCAATCTTGAGCACTCAAATACGACCTTGGAACAACTTCAAACCATGACCGTCTTCCGTCAAAAGTAGGTGTTGCTTCACTATCACCTCATTCTTGAGGTTTTCTTCCAAAAGTGTCTCTGCTTGGGATACCTTGATTCGGTCAATCAAACTAGACACCACATCAATCCGTGTAAGTACGGCACGAGTTCCACTACCGTACTCCTTTCGGCTCAAAGTATCCGCTACCACGTTGGCTTTACGCGGATGGTAAAGTAACTCGCAATCATAATCCTTGAGCAGTTCGAGCCAAAGTCGTTGCCTGCTATTTAGTTCCTTTTGATTGAAGACATACTTTAAACTTTTGTGGTCGGTGTAGAGGGTGCATTTGGTGCCATAGAGATAGTGCCGCCACAATTTCAAAGCGAAGACCACCGCCGCTAACTCCAAATAATGGGTAGGATAATTCTTCTCGTCATCCTTAAGTTATCTCGATACATATGCAATCACCTTACCTCTTTGCATCAATACACAACCTAAACCCATTTTCGATGCGTCACTATACACCACAAAATCTTCGGATCCTTCCGGCAAAGAAAGAATCGGAGCTTAACACAATTTCTTTTGAAGAGTCCGGAAGGCTTTCTCTTGCTTTTCGGTCCAGACGAACTTCACGTTCTTCTTTGTCAAAGCCGTCAAGGCAGAAGCAACCTTGGAGAAATCTTGAATAAATCTTCTATAATAGCCCGCAAATCCCAAGAAACTTCGAATTTCTGACGGACTCTTTGGCGGTTCCCAATTCACCTTGCTTCAATTTTAGACGGATCCACTTTTACTCCCTTTTGAGTGACTACATGGCCTAAGAATTGGACTTCTTTCAACCAAAAGTCACATTTAGAGAATTTTGCATAAAGCTTCTCTTTTCTTAGAACCTATAGAACCTCCCAAAGGTGTTGCTCATGATCCAACTCATTTTTAGAATAAACGAGTATATCATCAATGAACACTATTACTGACTTGTCGAGGAAAGGTCAGCACACCCGGTTCATCAAATCCATGAACACCGCCGGTGCATTTGTCAACCCAAATGGCATCACAAGAAATTCGTAATGACCATAACGCGTCCTAAAAGCCGTATTCGCCTCATTTTCTTCTCTCACCTTCACTTGATGATAACCCGAACGAAGATCGATTTCCGAGAAACAACCCGCCCCTTGAAGTTGATCAAAAATATCATCAATTCTTGGGAGTGGGTATTTATTCTTCATGATTGCTTTATTTAATTCTCGATAATCAATGCACATTCTCATAGTGCCCTCCTTCTTTTTCACAAATAAGACCGGAGCTCCCTAAGGTGACGAACTCGGTCTCACAAATCCCTTCTCTGAAAGGTCTTGCAATTGAGACATCATCTCTTGCATTTCGGATGGTGTCAACCGATAAGGTGCCCTAGCAATTGGAGCGGCTCCCGATACAAGATCAGTACGAAACTCTACTTGCCTACCGGGTGGCAAACCAGGCAAGTCTTCGGGAAAGACATCCGGAAACTCGTTAACAACTCAAACGTCTTCAAGCTTTTTCTTTTCTAACTTAGCATCTAGAACATATGCTAAAAACGAAGGGCATCCTTTGCTTAAGCACTTACGTGCTTTTGCCAAGGTCAACAATGCTATTTCACATTTTCTTCTTTCCCCGTAGACTACCACTATACTGACATCCGATAACGAAATTCGAATCCATTTCTTGGAGCATACAATTTCGGCTTGATTATCGGCTAACCAATCCATTCCTATTATCACATCAAATCCTCCTATTGCCATAGGTATGAGGTTTACTCCAAACTTACTTCCCTCGATCTCTAATGTGCAATCTTTGAGAACATCCCGAACTAAAACTTGTTTACCATCGGCTATTTCAACAATGTAAGCATCTTCAAAAATGCTAAAAGGTGTATGAGGTATTGGGTAGAAAGTAGAAGACACAAAACAAAAAGTTGCACCGGAATAAAAAAAAACATGAGCGGGAACGAAGTTAACAAGGAACGTACCCGATACAACATCCGCCGCCGCTTTAGCCTCATCCGCGGTCATCTTAAAAGCCCTCCCCATAGTTTTAGGGGTATCTTCCTTCCTCCCAGAATAGCCTCCCGTCTTTAACATCGGACCTTCTCTTTTGAAGTGCCCCGGTTCCTTGCACTCATAGCAAACGAGTCCTTTGACGGGACAATCCATTTGAGCATGACCGAGCTTACCGTACTTGCGACAAGTCCTAGGATTGCAATTGCCGACATGTTTCTTATGGCAATGAACGCACCACTTAGCTTCCCGCCCGTGGTTGCCCCCATGGTTATTGTTGAATGGACCCGATCTTTTGGGTGGCATAGAGTAGTCTTCCTATTTCCTCTTCTCTCCCACGGCTCCTTTCCCTTGTCTCCCTTGAGCATAAACTCTTTCCATTGCCTTTGCCTCTTCAATCGTCTCCCTTAAATTAGTAGCTTTAGAATCGCGGACCATCGCCATCATGTCCGCCGGTAAACCTCTCAAGTAAGCCTTTACCTTATCCTTCTCCGTAGGGGCCGCATGCCCCACCACGTTCAACTTGTCTATAAAGAGACGAGTGTTTTCCCTTACCGAAGAACTCCCTTTCTTGAGGGATCGAAACTCTTCTTCAATTATATCCATCTCTTTCTCGGTGCAATATTCCTCCAAAATCTTCTTCTTAAATGAGGCCCAACTCATCTTGGCTAAAACTGTCGCCTCAATAGTGGAAATAACTATGTTCCACCAAGTTAGGGCCACCCCTCTAAGTAGTCGAGACGCAAACTTGACCTTTTGATTCTCTTCACAGTCACATGATCTAAAGGCTTGTTCAATTTCCCGAAGCCAATTCATGCACGTCGTTGGATCATCAGAATCGGCAAACTCCGGTGGCTTACAACATAAGAAGGTTTTGTAGGAGAAACTCTACTCCCTTACCTCACATCCACTGTTACTATTCCATAAATCGGGATTTCATTTCCACCTCCGGATCCCACGACATCCATGTTTTCCGCAACCGTTTCGTGCCTACGGTTGTTAGCATCCCTATCCTCCAATACCTTCATGAAAAACTCTTGTTGCCGGGTCATGGCTTCATTCATAGCCCTCATCATATTATCCATCATACGCGTCTCGGGAGTAACTTCCTCCAAGACTACATTAGTAGGGATAATGTTGTTTTATGGAATAGTTTCGATTCTCCCCCTCAACGTAGAAGGTATTGGAGGAGCGGTATTGGTTACTCGTTGAGCTTGATCAGTCGTGCACTTGATTGCTCCACGACCACCCGGTGAGGTCTCTCGTCTGCTTCGAGTGTTCACCATGTTTGACTGCCACACACACGAGAATAGGAGTAAGACAAAGCTAACATAAATACGTATAACACATTCACCAATCATCGTAATTATAGTAAAGTAAGCATACTCACATAACAATATACCCAAAATAGCATTAGCTACGTGATATTTTGAATATATCATACATATAAGAATTCTTATTACCAAAGTCACATTTCATAGTTAGTGCATTTCCGTCGACTCTAAAGCTCTCCTATCTCAAGAGTGTCTACCCATACTCACAATTTAATTTTTAAAGTCTGAGCTTAAGTTTAGGCATCTTAAGTTCATACCTAGTTCAGTTAAACTAGAGTTCTGATACCAACTTGTAACACCCTAAAATTTAGAGCAAATTTAAACCGTAATTTAAATACGGAATACAACTAAAATATAAAAGGGTCGCCAATAAGATGGGGAAAGTAACGGAGTTTACATCAAATATAGGAATACTAAATGACAACCTATTAATCTATACAAAATCGGATTATAGATTATGTTCGAGTGTCACTAATATCCTCAAAATAAACTTTGCTAGTATCACTAATATTTACACTTGAAGGTGTAATTCCCAAAAAGGTGCCTCTACCGGCACTTTGCTCCACTGCGCTCTAGGGAGCCCCGTTAACATGATCACCTGCTAAACATGGCATTTAAGAACAAGTGTTAGGCTTACGCCTAGTGAAAACAACCAGTTAAATGGATAAAGCCATAAAAATATTTAATTAAAATCATGCAACACTTTATCCCATTTAACTTAATCTTGAAAGCTTACTCTTGGTGAGCAAGGTTCCTTAAAACTAACCGGGGGAGACCCGATCATACCATCTTGGGTGACGGTTATATAATAAGTCACCTCTCGATATTGGCTTTACAAAGGAACCAATAGCAGTTGGAAACCACCAACAACACAAAGTGTCAGGCCCTCGATGATTCCAATAAAAGCTCGTGCTAGGATCAATGGCAGTTGAAAACCATCAATAACACAATAAGTGCCAGGCCCTCGATGACCCTAACTCAGCACGCACGTAAGAATCAATAGCAGTTGGTAACAACCAACAACACAAACGTGTCAGGCCCTCAATGACTCAAACGTGACCAAAAAGGGAACAACAATCCCGCTTTCATAAAACCGACTAAATGCCTATGGATTCATTACATGCTAGTCTATAAATCAACTACATCAAACAAGACGTGGTGATAGTTTTCCATGTACGAAAAAAACTTTACATAAATGCTTCCCTTTGAAATATGAACTTTACTGAAAATTAGGTCAAATAATTTTAGTTCCATATTCAAAGATTTCTTCATAATGAGACATTCCCAAACAAATAAAATCATTTATAATGCTCGGATCATATCCAAGACCAAAATCCCCAATTTCCTCATTTTGACCAAAAATCTCCAAACTTAACTAAATGCATAAATACTTAAAATTGTAACTTAAAATGAGTAAATATTATCATTTAGAACAAGTATTAGGTTTGTAAAGGGTTGGAAATGAACTCACAAGCTAGGATTTGAGAAAACCCTAGAAAGCTCAAGGAAGCTTGGTGAAGAAGATGAAGAACACTTGGATCCTGAATCTTGAAACCTAGACTTGGAATCTTGATGTTTGGGAGCTCTTAAATGCTTGGAGATGAAAGATAAATGTACTAGCAAGTTTTCTAATCAAGTTAAAATGAAGGAAATAAATTGTGGGTGTGCCATTAATGGAGAAGATGACAATGGTGAAAGATAGGAGATGAAATCAATGTTCTTAATATGATTAAGGCCTGGAAAAATAGGTGCCCTAGATGAAGATTATCAAAGTAGAGAGAAGGGAGAAGAGTAGGCGAAGGATGAAATATTGACAAGAGCCAAAATCTTGACTTTAAGGGAAAAAAACGTGTAGCTCAAATCTGACAGCTTTTCATGACCATGACAAATTTTTCATTGTCAAGAAAACACTCCAGAACCCAAAAATTAACTTTTTGCCCAACTTTCATGCTCATGACGAAATTTTCATGGTAAAGGAAAATGATAAGTGACCACAACAACTCTTCTTGCCCCGTTTTGTAACCAATCACCTCCAAACTCTAAAATACTTAATTTAAAATATGTTTTGGGTAAAACAAACATAAATTTAGAACTTAGAATATTTACTTGGTTTTTTTTTTAATAAATTTTCCGGGTGTTACATTACCCATTGTTCCACGGAGATATTTTTCTCGCATTCGTGTTTGATCATTCTACTTTGATTATTGTCTTTGGTCGTTCATAATACTTAAGATTCTCCTAATCATTATGAGGAAGAGAAACTGTATATCAAAGACACGCGATGAGATCACATGGAACAACGACTTGAAAATTATCGCATTCGTTAAATCCGACAACCTCAAAGTCATCACATCAGCCTGACCCGATAACCTCAAGTTATCGCAGCATTTAGACCAGGTAATCTTTGGTCTTTTTCATCATTCGACAAGTTCTACTTGAAGAAATATTTGTCCCTATAACATCACGGTTTCTTCAATGTTCTGTTACTGAACTTTATGCTAATGCTAAGGGGGAGCTACAGAGCATATCATGTGATCATATTCATAGGGGGACCAAAAACATTACAGATAAAGATTTGTTGACAAAACTTCATCGTCTTCACAGATTTGCTGAATTTAATCTCAAATACAAAGGGGGATTGTTAGGCTTGAAAATGTTGTATCCGAGATCACAACTATTAAAGACATGACGGGCCAAAATACAAAGTCATCAAAAGTCAATTAGGAAGGTTTAATTATAGAGATAGATTTTATTGTGTAAAAAGGAAAAGATCTGATTGTAAATAAGGCAAGTGTATAATGCCTTATTCATGTGTTTACTTATTACGCTTTCTCTCAACATATTGTAAATAGAGGGTTAGAGTATGCATTAGAACTCTAGAGAGATTGGTCATTCATTCATATTATTCTAGAAAGATCGTGAGTTAAGCTTTTAATTCGACAATCCATTGTAACCTCGATTACAAGTGAGATATAGGACATAAGAATTTCTCTCTATATTCATCGTGTTCTTAATAGAGTTTTTACATATTAATACTTGAATTTGGGATCCACAGAAGTTTTTGTTTATTTGCTTCATCAACTGAAAACTTCGCTGGGACATGATTTATGGTTCTTGACCTTTTTGCCTTTCATTATTATTCCATCTCAATGATGCCTTTAGAAGTTGAAATATACTTAGTGGGCGTTTGGGTCACATAATGGAATTTGGTGGAATTATAATTCATTAAAGGAATTTGACTTTGAAGGAATTGGAATGGAATTGACCACCCGTTTGGTTCGATGGAAAAAGATGAAATTCAATTCTTTCACTTATGCCAAGGAATGATGAATTCTTTAGTTTGTGGAATTCAAAGGAATCTTACATTTTCATTATGTGAACCAATCATAGGATTTGGAATTTGATCAAAGGAATTATCCATTCCAATTAGGGGTGGAAATTGTGTCGTGTTCGGGTTGACGGGTCAGGGAGGCTCAACCCAGATACGGCATGTTTAGCTTATCGTGTCGAGATACACAACACTAACCCGGACACGGTCGTGTTGGCGGGTCAACCCGCGAGTTGGTGGAGGGTTGGTGGCAGGTTGACTGGTCACAAACGGGTTGGCGGGTCACAAACGGGTTGGCGGGTCAAAAACGGGTTGGCGGGTTAGCGAGTCACCTAAAAATTCAGCCATATATAAACATCCAAATTTCAACAAAAAGTCTTAACAAACACATAAAACGTTAAAAAAAATATTAAATATTAAGTAAATAACTAAATATAAAATATATTTAAAAAAATTAAAAATTGCTCGGCGGGTTGGCGGGTCGACCCGCAACACGATTGGATCAACCCGAACACGACCCGTTTATTTGGCGTGTCAAAAACTTCAATCCTAACCCGTTTATTTTCGTGTCGGGTTCGTGTCGTGTTTCGTATCGTGTCAAGAATTGCCACCTCTAATTCCAATTCCTTCAAAATCCATGAACCAACCTTCCCCTTATTTTGTGGAAATAATAAAGAGATCATCTTTTTTTTGCTTAGAGGCATATGTTAGAAACTTTTTATGTTGTTGGAATTGATCCATTAATTAGTCTTGAGCTGTATGTTATACTCAGAGCTTTATGTTATACGTGAAGCCATTAATCCATATAACTCTTAAATACTCTCAAGTACAAACTTTTAGGGGGTTTTGGTTTTCATTTTTATTAAATTTCTATAAATATAATTTTTTTTTGAAACAATGAAATGGATGATACAATGAAAAATATGGATTTTAAGTCACGTAATCAGATTAGCTTGGTTTTGGCATATAATATCCATGCCCCGTTAACTCGTACAAGTGTTCATAACCTGTTGTACCTTACGCTTACCCGACTTGTACCTCGGACTAAATTGTGAGGTAATATCATACAAGGGGTCATATGTGTACAAAAATGAATTTATACTTAACCTATATTATTATGTTTATATCTAATAGGGCATAAACTTGAGAAATTAGACTTTATGGGTCAAAATGAAAGTTTGGAAAATATAAATACCCTCAAAATTTTGAAAATTCATAAAACATAACACGTATTCTTCAATTTCTTTCTCCGATCTTGGTTCTCTCATGCTTTTTACCGCTAAAATCAAATCAAGTGAATATCAAGTAAAGGAGTCATCAATTGGTTGAAGTTTTGAAGATTGAGGCTTAGAATTCAAAGGTATATGTAGAAAACTAATATTTTCAAGTTGAAGTTCTTGTTTATGTTAATATTTCCTTACATGGATTTGAAATCTGTTTTAAGCTTGTGGTTTTATATATGATTGAGGTGTTTTGGTTTAGAATATGAATCAAAAAGGTTAAGTATGGAATCAATATGGTTATGCACGCTAAGTGTTTGGTTTTATGTCTCCAAGAGCAAAAATTGTGTCGTTAAGCTTAAGGTCTTAACCATTAAACTTCTTTGTAGTTGTAGTATGTTTGGTATGTTTATAATGTTTAAATGTAGCATATTACGAATTTTGAATCTTAAAAATGAGTTTGGAAAAAAATGTAGAAATTGGGAATTTGGACAGCCCCATGTCCAGTACTTTGACGATGCGTAAATCTCAAACCGTGCGTCTAAAAAAACTCATATTTTGCAGATGTAAAGGTCTTACCATATAATACAACTGTTATGAAGAGTTGAGAACCCAATTGTGTCTCTAAGTGACTCAAAACAGTGAGTTTACAGGGTTGTTTGTTATGCATACGGCTTAATAGCTGCTGTTTTGTTTAAGCCATATCTCATAGATGGATAATCCAAATGAGTTGATTCCAAAGCCAATAGACTCATAAGAGTTCATTCTACAACTTCCATTTAGATTATAAAACCTGGATTGATCTCTAAATAGGGTGAAAATGGTCAAAAATAAGAGAGATATGAGTTGTTGGAATAAAATTGCATAAGGCTTAAAGTTGCGTTTAAGTTCCGAATTTGTATCTAGCCGTTCTTCTTGAAGTCTAAATTGTTTAAGGTCATTAATATGTAAATAACTCTATTATGATATTGTGTTATGGTTTATATGTCTTACGAATGATAACCCGTTTATGTATTCGTTAGGCACACGGGCGAGGCAAACTTAATCGTGAACTCCATTTGATCGTGTGTTAGTTTCCAATTCAGTTAAGGTACAGATATCTTACCTCACTTGACACGGGGATAGCCATTTGCGTAAGGCTCCCTAATCCGAATACATTGATTCCAAATTATCTTTCCACTTGTTAAATGTTGTTGAACTTATTCCTTTTGAACAATGACTTATATTCGTATTTGGGACATTGATCACTTGATCATTTGACTTGTTAATCTGTATCTATTAAACTTGTACTATAGACTCAATATTGGGAGCACCGGTATTGAGATGCTTCCATGGTAGCTAAAACTATCATGGCGTCCTCAATTGTATATTGACTTGACTTGGTACTGGTCAATTAGAGGGTGTATGCATCGATCCTAGGAACCGTTATCGGATAATAATTATGGTCGTGGTTAAATCCACGGAGAGGATTGATTGTGTGGTGCTCACACCTCTTTCCTCACTGACGCCTGAATGGACTAATCATCCTTTGGGAACAACGTATCCTCGTGGTACGGTTTGGGCTTCGGACCTTTGATATGCCTGCACGTCATTTGTTGCTTAACGTTCTTTTGAATTATCATTTAACATTATAAATTCATGTTGAACTTGTTATCTCATATTAATTGTTTAATTATTATTATCCGTTCACTGAGCGTTAAGCTCAGCGGAGTTTTCTTTTTCCTCGGCAGGTACTTGACTTAGCAGGGATTTTGGGATGAGGGCTACGGAGATAACATGACTGAAGATTAACCATTATCTACTTTTTGTTAAACTTTTAAGGATTAATGTAGATGTTATATACTTGTATTTTGGGACCGTATTTTATTACTCGTTATCTCCGTTTATGGTTATGTAAATATTATGTTGGGTAAATCATGTTAGTTGCTCTGCTTTAATCGGTCGTTGTTTTATAATTATTCTAAAACCAATTGTGGCATCTTTCGTCCTTGAACCACGCGGGACGGGGGTGTTACATGGCATGTCGATCATAAAAGCTTTGAGACATAATTCTGAACACAATTAATATAAACACGTGTTTATCTGTTTTATAATTGATATACTTACGTACACTTATATAAAATTTACACTTCGCCGCATTACACGGGTACATAACTAGTTAACATTAAAAATGTAGCTACAAGAATGGAACTCACAAATTCAGATACAATTATAAACATAATTTATACTACACAAGGGGTGGTTTCTTATTTATCTTTCCCCAACTTGATTTTATTGCTTTTATTCATCATTTATTTTTCTGCTGATAGAAAATTTAGCTTCAGCATCGTTGTTTTTTTATCTCGTTTTCAAAACAACATAAATTTGTTCAGGTCAAGGTGGATTGCGTTCGAAAAAAAAATGTATCTTATTTGTCAAAACGACACAGTTGACTTTCCCTCCGTCAAATGTTGACTATTCCTATTGTCAAACCGCTAAAAAATTATGTTTTATTCTTATATATAAACCACATCGATCAGTGGCGGATTCAGAGGGGGTCGGAATAATGGCTACGTGCTCATGTAGTTGACGATATCCTCTACTTAAATACTTTCATCTTATTTATCTTTTTGATTAAGGTGATACTCCATTAAAAACTTTCAAATTGATCCCAGTAAGATCATTCAAATTAACAATCGACATCAACAAATAAATTGTAACCCAAAAAATTAACAACAAGAGTTAATAATTTGAAATAAACTACCACACCCTAACAATTAATAATTAACAAAAAATTAACAATTATACATTACCTAACAAAGTCTAACCTTAACGATTAACAATCACTATAAAAGAACAAATTATATAAAAATTTAACAATAAACTTGGACTAAAAGATTTGTTGGTCAAACCTTGTTTTATCGGCGGTCAAAACGCATTTATAATTATAAAAAAAAATTAAAAAGAAATTATGGATCAGACCTTATTCTTATTGGGTCAAAATACATGTATATTTATAAAAAAATTAAAAATTGATAATATAAATTACAATTTTGAGAAACTTTATGGGGTCATTTTGACCCCCAACTCCACACTTACATCTGCCGGCATCGATCAAAACTTTAAGTGTACGTTTATTAGCACCTTAATAATATTCATAACTTATTCGGTTAATTATCCGTTATTCATAGGGGTGTTAAAAAAACCCGATAAATCGAGTCAAACCGTTTGATTCGAAACCGAAAAATCCGAAATTAAAAAAACCAAAAATCCAGGTATTCACGGGGCAGTTTCGGTTTTGAATTTTAGATAACCGCGGATAACCGAACCAAACCGGATATGATGTATATAATATTAAATATTCATATTATTATTTGTATATTTATTAGTCAAAGTTAAATGAGTGAAGCTTTTGATTGTATTTGATTGTATGAAGTCGTGAAAGATTCGACATTAACAGAAAAATGGATTTAAACAATTTAATTTGTAGCATTTTTATTGGTTTTATTTATTTGTTGTATAATTGTTTTAAATGTTACCATTTTTATAGTGTAAATGATTTTTTTTTATAAGTCCAGGTAACCATGAACCGAATTGCGGGTAACCGCTTATTATGGTTCGGTGCGGTGCGGTTTTTTGTAACCCGCAGTTCGGTTCCGGTTCAGGTAGCCAGGTATCCACCTCATAAGGTTCGTTCAGTTCATATTTTTCTTACTAACCAAACCAAACTGAACTGTGAACACCTCTAAATTTATTCATTGATAGTTACTTAATAATATAGATAATGGTTTAATGAAATTGATAGTTGCTTATTCAATAAGCTATGAAATGGAGCTTTCTGTAGAAAACTTTTCTTTTCCAAATTTAGCCCTACCAATTAAAAAAACACGCTTGTCCATTTATAGAAAAACTTTACTACACAATTGCTTTCTAGTATATAGATTAATCCATTATTGTTATCGTAACTTAATCGAAAACCGATAAAACCGTCGGTCACTTTTATGACTATATTTATTAATTATAAAATTTAATACAAAACCTAAGTAAAGTAGAATTACTTTCAAAACCGATTAAATCGAGTTGTACTTTGGTTCGATTACAGACTGGTTAGGAAATGGTTAAAAACCAAATAAATCACGAAAATTCGAATAAACACCGCCCTGAGTCTAGGAAGCTCTAGAAAGTAGCACATCTGCACCTTCTATCATCTTCTCAAATCTTCTCCACAATTTACCCCCCCCCCCCCTCTTCCCCCAACCCCACTTATTTATGTACCCATTCTTATCGTATCTGTTATTTTCTTGTTATAAGCTCTGATTGAGATCAAGTCAATTATTGCTGGTTATCTCAGACTCTCAGTCAGTCGGCAGTAAGTTCGCTTTCCCCTTTCATCGTTATATGTAGTTATGGATCATTGATAAAAAAACCTAATGCACCCTGTAGTCTTTTGTTCTACATATGCTTAAAGTACTTACCTAATGAGTCTAAAAATGAACTGGTTGACATCGAAATCAGATCATATATATATTTTTTTCTTTTTGTAAACAAAAACTTGCATGCTGTTAGTTTATAGCTTTTTTTGGAGTTGGGTTGTTTTTTTTTCAAATCTTGGTTCTTGTTTAGCTGGTGTTGTTATGATAATGTTCATCGTCCTGTCAATTTGCTTGGTTTAAATGTTGTTTGCTACTCTTAGGGTGCGTTTGGTTCGCGGGATCGAATTGGATTTTAAGGGATTTGGATTTTAAATCCAATTCATTCCTGTGTTTGGTTTGCAAAATGGTAAATGATTTAAAATCTTAGGATTCACTTGAAATTCAACAAACATAGGATTTTAAAATCTTTGACGGATGCTCGTGATTTCACAGGATTTTGTAGGATTTGTATGAAATAATGTTTTAAAAATGTTAAAAACATTTGTTTTGTAATAATTGATTAATAAAAATGTAATTTAATTATTTTATAATATTTTATATTTTTATGTAAATTATTTATAAATAATGGAAATCCAATTTCATTGCAAATCCTACGAAAAACACATCTATGATTTTCAAATCCATTCCAATCTAAATCCCTTCAAATCTAAATCCTTCCATAAAATCCAAGTCCTTTGAAAACAATCCCGCAAACCAAACGGATCCTTACATTTTTTTTGCTATTACTTGCTACTCTTTACACTTTTTTTTCCTATGACGATAGGATTAACTTGTATGTCCTCGAAGTGTTTGATGGAAAGTCTCATTGGCCTATTTTACCTAAACCCTTTTGCTATGATTATTGGAGTGCCAATGGAGAATCCTTGGTACCTCGGTGATTCTTTATATATCAATATTACCATAACAAAAGAGGCTTTCCAACAAACAGCTAGTAGAGGCTTTGCAACAAACAGCTAGAAGGTTATTTATATATATATATAGGAAAGTTTAAATGAGAATTCAAATTTAGTTGTGAACTTGTGGACAAATGAAAGCACAATGTAGATTATTCAGACTGAATAATCAGATAAATATTCAGACTGAATAAAACTGAATATAGTGTTTATTCAGTCTGAGTAATGCTTATTCAGTCTCAATAGATATTATATTCAGACAATAAACACTATATTCAGTCTAAATATTTCTTTGATTATTCGACACATGTCACGCTCTCATGGTTGTGAACTTGAGGACAAATGAAAGCACGACACGTATCTGAACGTAGATTATTCAGACTGAATAATCAGATAAATATTGAGACTGAATAAAACTGAATATTCAGTCTGAGTAATGCTTATTCAGTCTCAATAGACATTATATTTAGACTGAATAAACACTATATTCAATCTAAATATTTCTTTGATTATTCGACACATGTCACGCTCTCATTTGTCCTCACGTTTTCAACCAAATTTGAGTTCTCATTTGAACTTTCCTATACATATATATATTATTCAGTCTCAATAGATATTATATTCAGACCGAATAAACACTATATTCAGTCTAAATATTTATTTGATTATTCGACACATGTCACGCTCTCATGGTTGTGAACTTGAGGACAAATGAAAGCACGACACGTATTTGAATGTAGATTATTCAGACTGAATAATCAGATAAATATTGAGACTAAATAAAACTGAATATTCAGTCTGAGTAATGCTTATTCAGTCTCAATAGACATTATATTCAGACTGAATAAACACTATATTCAATCTAAATATTTCTTTGATTATTCGACACATGTCACGCTCTCATTTTTCCTCACGTTTTCAACCAAATTTGAGTTCTCATTTGAACTTTCCTATACATATATATATATATATATATATACACGGGTGGTATCCGTTGCAAACTATTGGAATTTCTCAATAAACATTATATTCAGACTGAATAAACACTATATTCAATCTAAATATTTCTTTGATTATTCGACACATGTCACGCTCTCATTTTTCCTCACGTTTTCAACCAAATTTGAGTTCTCATTTGAACTTTCCTATACATATATATATATATATATACATATAGAGGAAAGTTCAAATGTGAACTCATTTTTTGTTGTGAACGTGAGGACGAATCTCAGCCACTTATCCGGTCAATAAAGGTGGCTTTGACTTGGTTCCCCTCCTTTAATAATCTCCACCCTCCCATGAATCGCGTCAATCCTCCGTGATCGCGTCCACCATAACCGAAAATGTGTGGCTGAGATTCGTCCTCACGTTCACAACCAAAATTGAGTTCACATTTGAACCTAACCCTATACATACATATATATATATGTACACACGGGTGGTATCCGTTGCAAACTATTGGAATTTTGCAAACTTACAAACTCAGCATGAACCAATAGGAAATCGTCATGTGGATATTAATATTTTAATAGTTTATTAATTCATTAAGATATCGTCGTCATTTTACAATTTAATCAATTTTAATTATTATTTAATTAAATCGTTATATATAGTAAGTAGCAATTAATATTTAATAATTTCCTGCCGATGAATACACTTTCACCATTCGTGACTACAGTTACTTTCCGACGACCTCGTCTTCTCCGACAACTTTCGCCGTTCGTGAATACACTTTCGCCGTTCGTGAATACACTTTCGTCATTCGTGAATACACTTTCGTCATTCGTGAATACACTTTCGCCATTCATGAGTAAATTAATAAACTTAATTTAGTAGGTGGAGAAAATTATCGTCGGAAAAATAGAGCCGAGAGAAGAGGTCGTCGGAAAAAATGGTTGAGGGTGGTTACGGGACTTCATCCATATCAACAAGAGGGATGAAGTCAAAAATTAGTCCATAATTCTCTCAACCTACTAAATTTAAAATATTAATTAATTAAATCATAATATTAACTAAATAATACCCTCATCTATTAATAATTGAATAAAAAATAGAATTTTACACGTGTCATCATGTCATTGGTTCACGGCGAGTTTGCAAGTTTGCAAAAATCAATTAGTTTGTAACGGAAATTTTGCGCATATATATATATAGAGAGAGAGAGAGAGTGACAATAATCCAATAAAAACCCCAAAAAGGTTACAAACTCGTGAATACTGTTATAAAAATAAGTTTTTATATGATTTTTTTTTTGATCAAAACCTATAATTTATAATAGTGTTACGTATGTTTGGTTTCACCTTATAAATAATTATATGTGAATTTTTTTTAGATTCGCTTAGTAAAACAAAAAATATGAGTAAAAATATTCATATGATGAAACAAATAAATGTGAAGGTTTCATGTTATGAAATAAATATTTTTGAAATGATATCTTAAATTTTAGCATTTGATGAAAATAAATCATGAAAAAAATTATTTGTATATCGGTTTTCACGACTTTGTAATCTTTTTGTGGTTTTTATTTGATTATGGTCATATATATATATATAGAGAAAAGTTCAAATGTGAACTCATTTTTTTTTGTGAACGTAAGGACGAATCTCAGCCACTTATCCGGTCAATAAAGACGGCTTTGACCTGGTTTCCCTCCTTTAATAATCTCCACCCTCCCATGAATCGCGTCAATCCTCCGTGATCGCGTCCACCATAACCGAAGATGTGTGGCTGAGATTCGTCCTCACGTTCACAACCAAAATTGAGTTCACATTTGAACCTAACTCTATATATATATATATATATATATATATATAAAAAGCACACCATGCAAACAAGCCAATTGATGGAATCAACCAAAATCATCATAACAAATTAAACAACATCTAAAGAAGATGAAGAATTGAGAGAAAGAAACAACCATAAATCATTGCTGCAACATTTCCCTGGCGCTTGGTCCTAATCACGGAACTTATTTCACCAATTAAGATTCAAATCAGGTGGCATGATGACCGAAGAACAAGTATACACCGTGGCATCGGATAGCGATACGACCGGTGAGGAAAGATCGTCGGCCCCTTTTCCCGAAATTGCAATTGGTATCGACATTGGAACGTCTCAATGTAGTCTTGCAGTTTGGAACGGTTCTCAAGTCGAGCTCATCAGGAACTCAAGAAACCAGAAACTGATGCAATCATACGTCACCTTTAGAGACGAAGCTCCTGTAGGCGGAGTCAGTAATCAACTATCTCACGAGTATGAAATGTTGTCCGGGGCTTCCATTTTCAACATTAAATGCCTAATTGGCAGACTCGATACCGACCCCATCATCTCTAGTGCTAGCAAGACTTTACCGTTTCTTGTTCAAACTTTGGGCATCGGTGTGAAGCCTTTCATTGCAGCACTGGTGAATAACGTGTGGCGGTTGACCACCCCAGAAGAAGTTCTCGCAATATATCTCGTTGAACTACGGGCTTTAGCAGAACTTCGATTAAAACGACCTGTGAGAAATGTCGTTTTAACCGTACCAGCTGCTTTTAGTCGGTTTCAATTAACAAGAATCACTCGATCCTGTGCCATGGCTGGTCTTCACGCTCTTAGATTGATGCCCGAACCAGCTGCTGTGGCTTTGTTGTATACCCAACAACAGCAACAGCAACAGCAGCAGTTACACGAAAACACCGGCAGCGGGAGTGAAAAAGTCGCACTTATTTTCAATATTGGTGCTGGATATTGCGATGTGGCTATAATCTTAACAGCCGGTGGTGTTTCACAAATGAAAGCGTTGGCAGGTAGTAGCATCGGAGGGGAGGATCTGCTTCAAAACATGATGCATTATCTTTTACCGGATATGGACAATCGTTTCTCCGGTCGTGGTTTTCACGAGATAAAGTCGATGGGTCTTCTTCGAGTTGCAACACAAGATGCAATCCACAAGCTCTCCTCTCAACCCAGTGTCCAAATTGACGTTGACCTTGGAAATGACACCAAAATATGCAAGGTGATCGATGTGGATACATTCGAGCAAGTCAACAAACAGGTTTTCGAAGATTGTGGTTCTCTAATAACGCAATGCTTTCATGACTCTAAGGTGAACCCTGAATATATTGATGATATAATTCTCGTTGGCGGTTGTTCATATATCCCGAAAATAAAGGAAATAGTAATGGGTATTTGTAAAAGAAGCAAAATCTACTCGGCTCTCCACCCGTTAGAAGCTGCGGTTCGTGGTGCAGCACTTGAAGGAGCGTTGGCGGCTGGTGTAAACGATCCTTTTGGCAGCTTAGACCTTCTAACCATTCAAGTAAACGCACATAGCATTGGGATCCGAGCCAATGGCAAGAACTTTGTACCGATTATAGCTCGGAATACCACGATGCCGGCCAGAAGAGAGATGTTTTTCAGTACTAGTAATGACAACCAAACTGAGGCCTTGATTGTTGTTTATGAAGGAGATGAGACAATGGTGGATAAGAACCATTTGTTGGGGTATTTGAAGGTTGTAGGTATACCTTTGGCTCCAAAAGGGGTTCCAGAAATCAATGTGTGTATGGATATCGATGCTTCAAATATTTTGAGAGTTATGGTTAGGGTTTTAATGGGTGGATCGCAAAATCCAGTGGTTCCTTTGATGGAAGTGAGAATGCCAACAGCTGATGATGGGCATGGATTGTGTGCAGATGCTTTAAATAGATCATTTGGCTCTAGTTTAGATTTGGTTACCCTCCACAAGAAGATCCCATAGTAAGTCATCTGTTTCTTGTTTGTATATATCACGTGTTGGTGGTTTTAGGAAGTCTACACAATAAGAACCATTTGTTGGGGTATCTGTTTGTATGATTAGGATTCGAGTTGGGCGAGTGTCGGAATGTAGATAGTTTGCTTGCTGGTGGTCAGTTAATAAAAATATGTCGTCTTTAAATTTCGCCATTTCAATATGTCGACGATCTATGTAAAAGCAGATCATCAATTTATTGAAACTTGTAAAAGCAGATTAATCTATTTATTGAAACTAGTTCGGTACGTGCTGCAATGCAGCTAGACATGGCAAAAAAAAAATTGAAACACGGTGAAACCGAAAACCGAAATTTAATATAATAAGGG
This sequence comes from Silybum marianum, assembly GCA_036898165.1. Classification (NCBI taxonomy): domain Eukaryota; kingdom Viridiplantae; phylum Streptophyta; class Magnoliopsida; order Asterales; family Asteraceae; genus Silybum; species Silybum marianum. The sequence goes on along the minus strand of CM072528.1, from coordinate 25,028,986 downwards.
TGTAAAATAAAAAAAGTAAAAATAAAAGATGTGAAATAAATTAAAAAAAATAACTATAAGGTATAAAGTATAAATATTAAAAATAGGTCATTTGTATTTATGCTATTTAATAATATTGCTAAATCCGTAAATATTTAATATTAAACTTATTTTAAAGGTGTTAACGAAAAGGATTGTATGTAATAATACAATTTAAAAAAACGTATTTTTAATGTATTTTAATATATGTTTCTATAATAAATGTGTAAAATAAAAAACGGAAAAGCAGATTAAAAAACTAATTATAAAGAGTATAAAATCTAATTAAAAAAATGAGTAAACTACGATTTTCGTATCTGTGGTTTGGTGTTTAAAACGATTTTTGTCCCTGTGGTTTGGTGTTTAAAACAATTTCCGTCCTTGTGGTTTCCATTTGCTTCAATTTTCGTCCCTCTGACTAACTCTATTAAAGTAGTCCGTCAAATCAAGGGTTTTCTGGTAATTTTATCCTTTTATTTAATGTTTCCTTTTTGTATTATATAAAAAATGTATTACAGCCTTATTGCCAACGTCTCTTTCCCATTTCCCTCTGCCGTCACCTACTCCTGCCAACATTGCCCTGCATCTCATACCCATCTGTTTATCCACTGATCATCACTCACCTTCTCGCTGCCCCTCCAACAGCTTCAATCAGGTCTGATGACTCCCACTATTCTTCTCCGACGAGATATAATTTTTTTGAAAACAAACACAGTTGAATCTTTACAAACAGCATAATGAGATCCTTGATAAAACTGATGGTGAGGAAAGGGGTGTGCTTCATGAGTGACAAACTTTGTTGTGGTGGATATTGTAATATTATATATATATATATATATATATATATATATATATATGTATAGAGGAAAGTTTAAATGCAAACTCAAATTTGGTTGTGAACGTGAGAATAAATGAGAGTGTGACATGTGTCAAAAAGCAATATTCAGACTGAATATACAAAGGAATATTTAGACTGAATATAGTATATATTCAGTCTGAATATACAAATGAATATTCAGTCTAGTATATATTCAGTCTGAATATACAAAAGAATATTCATACTATAATATTTCTTTGAATGAGACACGTGTCGCACTCTCATTTGTCCTCACGTTCACAACCAAATTTGAGTTCTCATTTTAACTCGCCCTTATATGTATATATAGAAGGAGATTCAAACGAAAATGCTAAATATTTAAGAAAACAATTAAACTTTTTTTTCATGTACAAAATCACATATGATTTTGTACTAACCTGAAAAAATGAACATGGACAACTTTTGCCGCAAGTTAAGTCGCGGGAAAAGTCGCAGATAATTATATACGATTTTGTATGTAAATCATATATGATTTTGTACATGAAAAAAGTTTTATTGTTTTCTTAAATAGGTAGCGTTTTCGTTTGAACCTGCCTCTCTCTCTCTATATATATATATAATATATATATATATATATAGGGATGGGTTCAAAGGAAGAGGTGATATGTTTAAGAAAATAAATGGAACAATCTCAACCCTTGATTGGATTTAATCAAGAACTTATATGATTGATGGCATTATTTGTAAATAGGTTGTCAAAGTTGGATATTATAACGGAGTATTTATTTGTTTGAAGGGTAAAATGGGTAATAATTTTCCATTTGAATTATGGGTTAAGATTCGCAGGAGATAAAGACGGAATTATTATGCCAATATGCCTATCAAACAAGGAATGATTATCTTTATCATCAATAAAGATTGTAACTCCATAATTGATACCTTGAAGAAAAAACAGGAAACCTGCAAATTCTCCATAAAACTACTCACACTCTTCATTTTGATCTTCAAAAATCGAATACATCGTTAATAAAAAACCAATATACAAAAGATCATTCAACAAGAAATCAGAAGAACATCATGAACCGAGGAGGTATGATTTCGATTTCAGTTTAGGGTTTATGTGTGTAGTAAGTGATTTATGTAATTTCTGGTTTCGAGCACGAGTGATTTATATAATTTCTGGTTTCGAGCACAAGTGATTTATGTAATATATGATTTTTGAATCATGAATGCTTTATCTAATAAATTAAATTTGATATGATTTATGTAATTATAATTACCAGATGATCAAAAGTGATTTATGTGGTTATGCATTTGATTTCTTGTGTTTTCTGTAGTATATAGGCAGGGTATGGTTCGTGAAATATAAGATGTTGGTGATCATACGTGATTTCTAAAAATGCTAAGTTAGTTTATGATGCATTTAGTTATAGTTGTTTGTCGATCACCTATGATTTCGGTAATATTCTGCAGGTGGTAGGCATCAAACGTCAAAGAGACTCGATCCCGTGATGGTATCGCTGACGAAGAATGCATAATTAAAACCAAAGGGGGGGTCAACCAAATAAGAAGATAATAAGAAACCATGTACAAGCCATGGATACACGGCAAAACATAATCAACGAAAATGGTGGAGATATCTTCATCAAATGGTGGAGATATTTTGATACAGAATTGATGATCCCATATTTTTAGCATGTAGAGAATATCCATAACTAGATTATGGGAAAGAAAGACCTTAATGCCCTTTTGTATTATATTAAATGTAATATTATTTTAATTAATATTAATAATTATTGATTGGTCAAGAATCGTCCTCGTGTTTCTTTAAATGTTTGAGGTTTTCGTATGAATCTCTCTCTTTCTCTCTCCCTCTCTCTCTCTCTCTCTCTATATATATATATATATATATATGTTTCCTTCAAAATGCATGCATGAAAGAAACACTTAGGGCGTGTTTGGTTTGCGGGATATGGAGGGACTTGGATTTCAAATCCAATCCATTCCGGTGTTTGGTTTGTCTGATGGTAAGGATTTAAAATCCATGGATTCATTTAAAATCCCATGAAAATTGGATTTTGAAATCTTTGACGGATGCTCGGGATTTCACGGGATTTCGTAGGATTTGTATGAAATAATGTTTTAAAAATGTTAAAAACATTTGTTTTGTAATACTTGATTAATAAAAATGTAATTTGACTATTTCTATATTTCTTTATATTTTTTTATATTTTTATATAAATTATTTATAAATAATAGAAATCCAATTCCATTTCAAATCCTACAAAACAAACACACCTATGATTTTCAAATCCGTTCCAATCCAAATTCTTTCAAATCCAAATCTTTTCATGTAATCCAAATCTCTCAAAAAACAATCCCGCAAACCAAATGGACCCTTAATGGAATTCATTTGATTAACGCATGGAAATGGAAATGGAATTAAATCATGATAATGAGATTCAAATCCTTGATAGTGGAATTCCAAATCAGCATCAAATGTAAATTGATGGTCCATATAATACATTATGGACGGTTATGTGCAGTTTCCATCATCAATTTTAGACGTGGTTCTCTCCATATAATATTTGATTTTCTCTCCCAACAAAATAGTGGTTATTAGATTAGTAATTAATCTGTAATTTTCTTCATCGATTTCTTTGGTTTCTCAAGCATTGTAACATTGATCGTTTATAGTGGACTTCTCGGTGGTCTCCTCCTTCGTGGTTTTTCCCGTTTGGCTTTTCCATGTAAATCCGGTGACGTTTTTCTATCTCTTATTATTTCTGTCAAGTTACGTTTATTATTGTGTGGTTGCTTATTTTTCCGTTGAGAGACCGAGTTTATCGTTTCCGCGTACGAACTATGTTTCGAGTTTATTTTGGATATTGGGTTAATTCGATTAAGTTTCTACTTGATTTGATCTCGGTTTTCCTGGGTTGAATCGAGTGTGGTGTGATCGTCATTTGCAATAGATACAACTCAAACCCATCACAATAATAGATGCTAGAAACTCAAAGAAACTCATCGGAAAAACCTACTTTGAAACATTCAAAAATAGAAAAACTTTTAGCTGCTGGAATTCATCAAGTAACAACAGCAGAAAACTCAGCAATATCAACGCAAAACCATCGGAAACATGGTTCTTTCGGCAAGCACAATGGCCGCTATGACGGTGCTGGCTAACAGCCTAACACCAACACCTCCACCATCCCTTCTCCAACTTACTTTGTTGCTAATGTTGCTATGATTGAGCCGATCCGATATTTGGTTGACGTTTCTTACCCGACCTGGATTGATCTCGTACCTGCATTACCGGCGGCGAATGTAACCACCGACGGATTATACCCACAACAGCACATGATGTTATTCGATGGCAAGGAGGATCTGGGTGCTCTTGCCATGTCTGAAGATAGTGTGAGAAAACTCAAGAGTCCGACATCATTACCTTATGAAACTTTTTAACGAAATCCCAAATCGATTCATCACTCGAATTATTAGCAGATTGGGAAAAGGTGTTTATGGATCGAGATCTTGATAGAGAATTGATGTGTTAGGGAGATGGATTGAACACCCTCTTCTATTCAGTATGTGTGTGCTCCTGTGTAAGGTTGGGAGCATTGACGGAATTTGATTTTTGGGAAACCAGATCTGAATATGATGATGAAGAAGGGCTCAGGTACACACAGGTTATGGGAAACAAGTTCTTTCAACAGTTTAAAATAAAAAGAAATGTGAAAAGACACAATTGCCCCTCACATGAGGGGCACATGGGAAAGAGTTAACGCCTGTTTTGTAATGTTGTTGGATCCAGGGACGGAAATAGAAGCAAATGGAAACCACAAGGACGAAAAAAGCAGTTTTTAAACCATAGGGACGAAAATTGTTATAAACACCAAACCATAAGGATGAAAATGGTAGTTTACTCTAAAAAAATTGGTTTTTAATATCATGCAAGACTCGAAAGGTTGTGCCTCTTTCAAACTCCTAGTTGATGTTTTTTTTGGGGGTGCTAATGGCACCCTTAAAATAGGGGTGTGCACGGAATTTCATGCACCTTATAAGGGTCTGCATAAAATTTTTGGTACTATAATAGGTGTTGATGTTGACTTGTGTGAGGATAACATTCACTCTTAGGGGTGCCATTAGCCTTCCCTTTTTTTGTTCTTGATTTTTCAACGCACACCATTGACTTTATTATAGGTACATGTGCAACGTTAATTTATTTTAGTTGACCTTAAAACATCTCTAACAATTTCTCTAAAATCAAGATGATAAATTTTTGACATGTTTTTTACACCATTCTCTAAAACAAATAAGGTACAAACAAAAGGATAAAAACCTCATAATAATATGAAAAACCCTTCATTTCTAAGTATCATTTGGTTGCAAACCAAAATTTAAAAAGCTACCAACAAGTAACGATTTTGAAACACTATTTGCCTTATAAACTTCAAGCATGATCAAATCCATTGCGAACCAAGGATCAAGTGATCATCAAAATAAACACATTTGTTGCATTTTTTGATAAATATTTATAACCGGAAACATCATGTTCCCACATAAACCGGGCTACGGGTCTCATTGGGTACTTGGCTTGAAAATAAAAAGTCATAGTTCAAACCATCATTTTCTGTCTCATTTTAAAAACAACTAACCAAGTAATGCCAAGCTACAACATCTTTTTAAGCCAAATTACCACCAAAGATGTCCAAAGTACTACCCACCATCACATCCACATGTTCCATTATTGCAATTTTTATCCTCTCCGGTACGTAACATGAATTTAAACCACCACGGAAACAAAACTTAGATAATGGCGATGCACTTGGCTCAACTCAAAGGGCTTCTTTTTAATTTTTATTTCATTTTTCTTTAAAAATAAAAACCTATAAATATATATTATTAATTATATCTATATTTATATCTATACTATATATATATATATATATATATAAGAGCCTTAAACGGTTAGAGTTGAAAATTTAAGAGGTACCACTTTTATTGCACCACGTACAAGTTCTTAAAGCCTCACCTCCATCATCTCCTTCCTTTCCCGCTTCCCACCCAAAATCCTCTCCCCACTACCCCTGAATCATCCCCACGTTCTGGTCCGTATGAATCTCGCTACCCCTCTCAATCAGACCAACAATGAACGAATGGAGAACTGTCAAATAATCTATGTGACTCTCTCAGGATACTCTTTTTCTCTAGAAATAAACTCTTCAAGAGCACAGGTTATTTTACTCTCGACTTCTCTATCTGATTTATTGTACCTTGTTCTTGCATAAGATAATTCTCGCTCTTCATCTGCTCTAGGGATTTCAAATTTCAATTAATGGCATGTTATCATTATCTAGAAAGAAAAAAAGGGTTTCTATTTTTTGGGTAATTTCTTTCAGAAAATTCAACCTCCACCCATCTGGTTTCTGGAATCCGACGGGGATTCGAAGGTTTTTTGCCAATAAAAGAGCAATGTTAGGTTCGACTTTTTTTCTTCATTGCCTCTTCCTCAATGGACCCCAGGTCTCTTCTGTAGCGTAACAAATTGATTGAGTTTATAAGTTTAGGGTTAGCTTTTTTATGATGTTTTTCAGTTTATATATGATTTCTTTCATTAATTTCAATCGGTTTCTTCATTGTTTTCCAGGATCCAACAATGAAAGGGGAAATCAGAGGATGATAGAAACGGAGGTTTTGCAGTTCTTGGAGTTGATGTAAGATATGCAAAGGTGTATTATATTCACGTGCCTCTTAACATTCTTGGCTTCTATTAGCAATTTCTTAAAGATACCACAATGGGTTTAAACTTTAAATTGATGAGTGGTTTCCTTCTTTTTGTAGATTGCCCTGAACTTTTGTTGTGATGATGATATTATGTGCAATTGATTTTCTCTTCATTTCTTTACCTTCGGTGATTGCTAATTTATTTTAATTATCTGTTGGTGGGTTTTTACACTGTAATTTCGTAATTGCTGATCCTTCATAACACCATCCTAGAATTTAAGTAAGGCATTCATGCAATTGCGTCTACCTGTTGGCAGTTAACTTTATTTTCTGTCATTTGTGAGTTGTGACTAATTAAAAACTATTTCTTAATAGGAATCATTCATGTTGTAGAGATGAGTATAGCAGTGAAGGGAAAATATCGGGTGATATCTTAGTAGTACAGCACCGAAACAAAAATTTCAGTTTACGAATAATTCGATTCAATGGTTGAAGAATCAGAGAAGAGATTTCACCTCGTCATGGATAAGCTATTAATTGCTCCTCTTCAAATTCCAAATCCACGACAACTACCGCTTCTACTAGGTATACGATTCTTCTTTTTGATTTTGTTTCTTTTTAGAAAGTTTGAATCGCATTTTACTTGACAAATATAAGAGACTCATAACCAAATTTTATCCCGTTACTAGGGTTTATCCATTTGAAAACCTTACATATGCTTATGCTTTGTTCTTTTTATTGGAAAAATAGTTGCACTTTGTTTTGGAGATCAAATGCCTACCTTTTTATTGGAAAAATAGTTGCACTCTGTTTTGGAGATCATACATTGACATTAAAATTGATATGAATTCTATCAACTTTTGGAAGGAAGCCTAATGAATTCGTTATATATTAAAGATATGGATGGCAAATTAGAAACAAGGTTCATGCCAATTTTTTGTGTTTGGAAAGCAGTAGGTTTGACAGATAAACAAGAGAAAAAAATTTAAATATATAGCCCTTCCGCCGGTAATTATGAGAGTATATTAGACGAATATTTATGTTTTATATATTTATATATTATTAGAGGGTGTATTGTGTAAATGTAGTCTCTATTTATACCCTTGTACCTCACTAATTATAATACAATATACAAGACTTTCTCTCCAAGTTTCACTTGGTATCAGAGCTAGGAAACCCTAGCCGCAACCCTACAATCTGTCGCACACCTTTCTTCTTCCTGCCTAATCGCCGATCTCCATCTTTCTTCTTCCTTTTCTTTTTCCATTCAAACCGATCACAACAGTCGGCATTAATGGCAGCACCTCTGGTAGTTTTTTCTCATACCGAGAAAACTGCACACAACTCTCATAAATTTGGCTTCACGTTGTCACCAACGAACTATGGATATTGGAAGGCTATGATTCAACCGTTTCTCATTACCAACGGTTTATTTGGATACGTTGATGGCACCATCCCGTGCCCTATGCCGCTGATCACAACCGTTGAAAAAGAAGGTGCAGCTGCTACTTCTGCACCAAACCCTAGTCATGCAATTTGGATATCTAATGATGCCCACGTCCGTATGTTACTCATGTCAACCATCTCGGAGGCATCCTTTCAACATGTTCAAGGTATTACTTCTCGCGATCTATGGCTGGCTCTTGAGCGTACTTATGCACCTCACACTTCTTCAAGAGAATTCACCTTAAAAACCCAGTTACTAAAAATACAAATGAAGGGCGATGAGACGTCTGCGGCCTATCTCACTAGGGCACAGGAGTATGCCAATGCTCTTGCTAATATTGGACAACCCATGTCAGACAAAGACATCGTTATGTTAGTCGTTGCCGGACTTCGGGACGAATACAATGGCGTAAAACAAAGCCTCCTTGCTAGACAATTCATAGCCAGTCTTTTCGTAACTTCCGGACTCTCGTCGACCATGAGTTTTTAATACGGAAACCAGTTTCAGATGTTGCCCCGATTCAAGCATTCACCGCTGCTACAGCTGCTAGTTCCTCTAACCAAACTGATACAGTTCAGGCCTTGCAACAACTAGCCTCACGTCTTGGCTTCCAACTACAACCAGCCTCCGGTACATCAAACATATCGACATCTCGTGCTTTTTACACAAATCGATGCGGTCCCTCTAACAATGCGTGGCCGAGGAGATTTCAACTCCCGTGGCCGTGGCGGTCGTGGCAACAACTTTAATCGAAATCGAGGCGGAGGAACTCGTAACTCAGGTCAGTTTAGTTGGGCTTCTAACCAAAACACTGTTTATGGCTCATGTAACAGGTGCGGCATTGGTCATGTTCCATCACAATGTCCAAACCGTGACCCATCTACCTTTCGGACAAGCCAGCCGTCCGCAAATTATGCTGATTCCCGCTCACAAGCGACCACCTCCTGGCTTCCGGACACAGGTTCAAACAATCACGTTGCCCCTGATATGACGAACTTTGATTCGGCCGAATCTTACTACGGGGATGACAGTCTACATGTTGGTAACGGTAAGGCTCTCCCTATCTTACACATTGGTTCCTCCCGTCTTTATTCACCACACAAAACTTTTTCCCTAAACAATGTCCTTCACGTTCCTGATATCAAAAAACGTCTTCTTTCTGTCCAACAATTTTGTCACGATAATCATGTTTATTTTGAGTTTCACTCTACCTTTTTTACTGTGAAGGACAAGTATTCACACACTACCCTCCTCACGGGTCCAAGTGACGGTGGACTCTACTCGATCAATCTCCCAACAACTCAACCTCTTCCAAAAGTCGCCTTTTCAACAGCTCGCGCTTCCACAACCACTTGGCATCAACGACTGGGACATCCACATTCACAATTATTTCAAACTATGCTTTCCAAATATTGTTTACCTATTTCCAATAAGACTTTTGATTTTCATTGTAGTTCCTGTTCCATTGGGAAATCTTCTAAAATCAATTTATTGTCTTCTGATTATAAAAGTTCTCATGTTCTAGATTTAATCTTTTGTGATGTTTGGGGTCCTGCACCTATCCCCTCGTTTGATGGTCATACCTATTTTCTCTTATGTGTTGATCACTTTTCCAAATTTATGTGGTTGTTTCCATTAAAGCGCAAATCTGATGTGTTTGATGTTTTTAAACGTTTTGTCACCATGGTTGAACGTCAATTCTCAACCAAACTCAAAACTGTCCAAACCGATTGGGGGGGAGAATTCCGAAATCTCTCACATTTTTTCTCCTCTATTGGCATCATTCACCGTCTCTCTTGCCCTCACACCAGCGAACAAAATGGTGTCGTGGAGAGACGTCATCGTCATGTTGTTGAAACCGGACTTACCCTAATGGCACAATCTCTTGTCCCTAAACGTTTTTGGCACTTTGCCTTTGAAACCGCAGTCTACCTTATTAACCGAATGCCTTCCCGCACAAACTTAACCGTTTCTCCCTTTGAACATCTCTTTAAACGTAAACCTGATTTCTCCTTCCTTCGAGTCTTTGGATGTCAATGTTACCCTCATCTTCGCCCATATAACCCCAACAAGATGGATCTCCGATCTACATCTTGTGTTTTCCTAGGCTATAGCACCGCACATCATGGTTATCGATGCTTTGATCCCGACACCGAACGCATCTACATTGCCCGTCACGTTCGGTTTAATGAAAACTCGTTCCCTTTTTCTACACAATGTATCCACCCCTCACCATCTTCTTCCACCAATCCGTATATCTCTTCCTACCCTACTACCATACCCACCACACTCAACACCGTCCCTACGGCTCCCTCACCAACCTCCTCCATTCCACCCAATACTCCACAACACCCCCCTCCCCCACAACAACCTAACTCACTACCAACTCACACATATTCCCGTTGCCCTTCCATGACACATCCTACCCATTCAAATTCCGCTTTTGACCACTACACCACCTCTCAAATGTACCCCTATCCAACCAATCCCCTCTCCTACACCTACCCAACCAAACCCGTCTCCTACACCTAACGACTCACTCCCGAACACACAACAACAGTCGTCCACCTCTACTCCACTTCCTTCTTCACAACCCTCACAACCCTCCAGACCAGCCCACCTTCGGCAAAATCCAAAGAAGACAAAACCATATGATCCATCCGCTTTTCACACATCCATCAATACCTCTATCCAAGAACCCACCACCTTTGTCGTTGCCAACAAAGACCAGAACTGGCGTAAGGCTATGGCGGATGAATACTCGGCTTTAATCAGCAATGGCACGTGGACGCTTGTTCCTCGTGTTCCCAAAGCCAATGTGGTCGCTTGCAAATGGGTGTACAAAATTAAGAGAGATCAACATGGGGCGATTCAGCGCTACAAAGCGCGTCTTGTTGCCAAAGGTTTTAACCAACAACCGGGTGTTGACTATACTGAGACCTTCAGTCCCGTGGTAAAATCCACCACTATACGAGTTGTTCTATCACTCGCAGTTACCAAACAGTGGTCTCTCAGACAGCTTGATGTCCAGAATGCCTTTCTACATGGCAATCTGAAGGAAACTGTGTATCTACAACAACCTCAAGGTTTCGTTGATCCGCTTAGGCCGGATCATGTATGTCTCCTTCACAAGTCCTTGTATGGCCTCAAGCAAGCACCGAGAGCTTGGTTTCAACGACTCTCTTCAGCTCTGATCTCTCTTGGGTTTCGAGGTTCCAACACGGATCCCTCGTTATTCATCTACTCGGCTCATGGTACACTTTTGTATATGCTCGTGTATGTCGACGACATTATTTTGACCGGAAACAACAACAAAGCTATCGACCACATTGTTCGCAGCCTGAACAAATCGTTTGCAGTCAAAGACATGGGGCCTTTATCCTATTTCTTGGGAATTGAGGTTGCACGTAGAGTCCGATATTATTCTCTCTCAGCGGAAATACATAAACGAGCTCCTGGCCCGCACAAACCTCTCGCACGCGAAACCAGTCCCATCGCCGTGCACCACCAGTGCCAACTTGTCTCTTGGTGACAGCGCTCCTTTTCATGATCCGGTGAAATATCGACAGATGGTGGGCGCATTACAGTATGTTACATTATCGAGACCAGACATTACTTTTGCAGTTAACAAAGTATGTCAATTCATGCACTCGCCCACTACCAATCATTGGTCTGCGGTAAAACGTATCTTACGGTATCTACAAGGCACGACGAGTCATGGTCTCCTAATCTCTCACTCATCGTCCTCTGTGTTACATGCCTATACTGATGCAGCGTTCAACTCCTTGAGTGCCTTCTCTGATGCGGATTGGGCTGGCTGCCCAGATGACCGTCGATCCACAGGCGGATTTGCGATATATCTTGGATCTAATCTCGTCTCGTGGTCTGCTAGAAAACAAAAAACTGTATCTAGGTCATCTACGGAATCGGAATACAAGGCATTAGCAGATACGGTTGCTGAATTAACTTGGCTCGAGACTTTGTTACGTGAACTTCGTGTTCCACTACAATCGGTTCCAACTCTATGGTGTGATAACTTGGGAGCCACGTATCTATCTGCTAATCCCGTCTTTCACGCACGAACAAAGCATGTAGAAGTTGATTTTCACTTCGTGCGAGAAAAGGTTGCACAAAGAAAACTATCGGTCCAATTCATTTCAACACATGATCAAATAGCTGATGTCTTCACAAAGCCTCTACCATCTGAACGCTTTCTCTTCTTGAAGTCCAAGCTAAGAGTCGATTCTCGGCCTTAGCTTGAGGGGGAATATTAGACGAATATTTATGTTTTATATATTTATATATTATTAGAGGGTGTATTGTGTAAATGTAGTCTCTATTTATACCCTTGTACCTCACTAATTATAATACAATATACAAGACTTTCTCTCCAAGTTTCACTGAGTATGATGTTGAATTTGAGTAGTTTGAGTCAAAGGATTGGAAATTAAGTAATTACTTTTTACTTTTGATAGTCCAACTGCAGGTGGATTGTTGAGAGGCAGGAAACGCCCGCATATGATTACCACAACACTACCTATAGTTGAATTGAAATTTAAAAGAGGTCCATTGAGGAATTACGAAATGCATCTGGTGGAACAGTGCAGTCACCTATGTGCAGAAAAATGTTGTTGTGAACCATGGCCACGGTCTTTGAAGCTGTTGGAAGTTCCAAAGTTCTTCCGTTAATCCAATAATGGATAACAAAAAAAAATCATATATTAATGTGGTATGTATAAGAGTAACTTCATTTGGCTCTGTGTTGGCACTCCCACAATAGTTCTTAGTTTTGACAACTTGGTACATTTTCCAAAATTACCGCAAATATTCTGAATCCAACCGCTAGGTACTTGCTTCGCTTGTAAACATGTTGTCTTGAGTGGTACAAATGTCAGTCTTGTTGTGTTACTTCATCTAATCATAAAAGTATCCTACAATGCAGTGTTGACGATTTGTTCTATGTACTGATTGCGTTTTGTATTTTTATAGTATTATTCACTATCTAGACCAATTTATGTGTATGAAACATATCTCTGTAAATAAGGTACGTATCTTTTTTGTTGCCTTCCAAAACAGAAACATATTTCTTATTTTGTTAACTTGCTAGGGTTATACTTACAACTTAAGCTAGATTGTGTACAATATTCTCCATTGTTCCTAGGGAAATGCGTTAGATAGTTTTGTTATACAACTCATTACATTTTTTAAACCAATTGGAGGGGCCATTATTTAGACCAACATCCTTAAACAAATAATTATCAAGCTCTGTCTTTAACTTGGGTTTACATACTTAAAAGTAAATGTTACTTAATAATTGCATACTCCTAAAACTGCGTGTCATTCTGATGGTGGATACTTATTTTCGGATAAAAGGAGTACTATTTTAGCTTGTTCTTTCTTAGATGCATGCACTGATTTACCTCCTCCAATGGTGGGACCAGTGTGTGGTACCCTTGTTTTTCTTGGACTGCTCAATAGAGTATCCTAAACATATTCATTGTACTATTATAAACTAAATTTTATGAATTCTTCTTTTTGGCTTAAAAGTTGTGTGAAATTTATGATACTTTTGCTCTTAAGGTTAATGGTTCAATCATCAAATCTATATTAAACAATGATCTGGATCATTACACTTTTGCTGTTAATCGACTTCCTTTTTCAATGTTATTTGTCATTATTTTTTGCTTGAATTGTCATCCATGGGTTAAGGATTATTTTTTAAAAATGGTTGGATGTTCTATAATGGTTTTCTTTTTTTACTTTGATTACTTTTAACGATCTTTGATTTATGTTAGTGAAATGGGTGTTCCCCTAGAAAACTTGATTGCTAACAGAATGTTGGGGTTTTATCTTCGAAGTGATTGCGAGAGCTTCATCTCCTGCTGACAATTGCGGTCACCCTCTTGTTAAGGTACGTGCTCTTGCACATGCAATATTATTTGCCTATATTATTTTCTTTCAATATATTTGAAAACTTTGACATGTAGCTTTTAGCCCCTCAATTTGATGTAGGAACCATATAACATCTCTCAAACGATAAACGGGTAAGATCAAGAGAGTAAAGATGTTGAGGTTCTACATTGGGTGTTCAAATCTTAATGACACAGAACAACCCGAGCTCACAAGGGGCTTGCTATGTCAGGTGGATTTAGATCACGAAGATCAAACCAACTCTAGAGATCAAAATTATGGTGATGTAGAAGGATAAAGAAACGTAAAGCAACATTACCATCACTACTTGCATAGTCTATATATGGTTTGTGATTAATTTTGTGAAACGACCTGTAGAGTTTTTAAATTTTCAGTTATGTAGTGATACTGAGTTATAAAAAGAAGACATATTTGAATTCATTTGTACTGGTGCATTAATTTTTTATTATTCGGTTACAAGAAAAATTTCTTGTTGCATTACAGCGGGTACACTACTAGTTAATTATATATATCTATACTATATTATAAATGCTATTAAACGGTTAGTTTACAAAATTTAAGAGATACCAACAATCAAGCCTAATGTACAACACTCTAATGCACATTATCCTCCATTTATTTAAAATAAAATTAATTTAACTTTTAAAATTAAATTTTGAACCCTTACATTTTGTTAGTTAATTGACTTTATATCATTTCCTTTTATAACTTTCATTTCACACCCTTTTCATTTTAACATATAAAATCTAATATCAACTAAATTGTATTTAAAAACATATTATATTTTGTAGTATTATATACCATTATAATCGTCTCCTGAATACGTTCGAAATGAGTCTAATATCAAGTATTTTACGATTTAAAAATCTTATTAAATATGATCAATATGTATAAAGTTATTTTCAAAATTTCTTTTTAATATGTTAATATCTTAATTTTTGGTTTTCTATTTTTCTTTTACACCCACTCATGTATTATCTATTTATATTTATCTATCTATATCTATATCTATATCTATACTATATTATAAAGCATTTGGCTAAAAACTCTTAAAAACAATTTTTTAAGCGTTAGGTACTGCTATTTAATGCTAATTACTTAATTTTCAAGATTACAAATATATTATGCGTAAATACAACTTATTAAAGCTTCATTTCTGAATTTGTATAACTAACTACATATAATTATGATCGAATACCGGATAAACATATAATTTTAAATATAAAAAATTCAAAATATAATTAAGATAATTATTAAGTTTAATTATTATCTTTATAAAAAGTTATATTATCAAAACAAAAATAAATTACTTCGTTAATAAACCCAAAAATAAAGTATGATAAAAAAAATTTGAATTAAAAAATTACATAAAAAATAGAACTTTTAAATGAAACATTAAAATCGTTTTCTTAAAACCATATAAAACCATTAGAGCATCGATAGAGACAAAATTTTAAATGAAACTTAAAATCCAGATGTATCTCGCTGCATTACGCGAGTACTTTTCTAGTTATTTATAAAGCGTGGATAACAATTTGTTTATAAAAATTAAGAGATACAAAATTTCAAGCATTATGTACAAACTTTTAAAGCATGCCAAGTTGCCAACCTCCATGATTGAATATTAAAACTAATTTTCATTTTTAAATTACACTTTATACCCTTAAACTTTGTTATTCAATTTAATTTATATCATTTTTTCCATTTTTCATTTCACAACCTTTTCATATTAACATATATAATCTTATATTAAATAAAATGTATTAAAAAACACGTTTTCTTTTGTAGTAAACTATATCATTATAATTGTTTTTTCAATATTTTCAAAATGAGCCAAATATCAAGTATTTTTCGATTTAAAAATCTATACAATTTATAAGATGCTAAACAGTTATGTTTAAAAAATTAAGAGGTATTAATTTTTATGCATGATGTACAAGTCTTCAAGCTCAACAAACTCCCACGTTCAATAGTTTTTATATTTAAATTACACATTATACCCTTATAATTAGTTATTTAATTTACTAAAATATATTAAAAAACATGTTTCATTTTTAACAAATTATACCATTATAATCGTCTTTTCGATACCTTTAAAATGAGTCCAATATCAAATATTTTTAAATTTAATAATATTGTTAAATATGATAAATACATAGTAGGGTATTTTTAAAAGTTATTTTTAATATCTTAATTTTTCATTTTTCATTTTTCATTTTTCATTTTAGACCCTTATCTATACTATTTTATCAAGAGTACTTAGATTTTTGAGTAAACTACGAATTTCGTCCTTATGGTTTGATGTTTATAACTATTTTCGTCCCTGGTCTTTAAAAGTTTCTTTTATCATCCTTGTGGTTTCCAGTTAGTTTCGTTTTTCGTCCCTCAGCCCAACTTCATTAAGGCTATGTTTGTAAGAACTAATGATAAATTTCATTTATGACTCATGTAACGTATGACTTATAACGTAAATGACTTATGTTATAAATTATTGTGATAACCTAGCTGATAAATAAGTTATGTTTGGCAAAAACTACCTTATAAGCATGTGAAATGACCAAAAAAGACATGTTGAAAATAAATAAATAATATTAGTTAGGGGTATAATTAAAAAAAAGGTCAAAAAGCTCTTCATAAGCTAGATTATAAGCTGACTTATAAGCTAGCTTATGTGTATCCAAACGATTACTCAAAAAATAAGCTAGCTTATAAGTCAGGTTATAAGCTAACTTATTTTTGTCAAACAATGCCTAACTAAATTCATTAAATGCAGGGCAATTTTGTCATTTTACATTTTAAATTTTGCTTTAATATATTTCTCCTTTATTAAATCAGAGCATATATATAGAATAATAAAAAACAAAAACAAAACTCAGCTCCCTGCCTCCCCACACCCACCCCACGTGACCCCATCCACACCATCTTCTTAATCTCTCTCCACCCTAGACCTGCAACTCTTCTTAATCAACAACCTTTTCTCTCTCTTTTTCCCAATAAACTTTTCAAAATTCCCTTTTTCCATTTTTTTCAAATCAAAATCAAACTCAAACCTAAAGCTAAACCCAGACCATTAGAACATACCAATGATGAGGTTATTTGAGGAAAGATATCTAATTGAATCAAGAAAAAGATCATAAGCGGAAAGGCTTTATTCTTTTTTGGAAAAAGACGGAAAGGCTTTATTTACAGAACCTTCGAGCGGTTGTTTCAAATAATATAATTTAATAATCAATATATAATCTTGCTAGGCTTTCGAGCAAGAAAAGAAACGGTGGAACTTACAAAAAAGGGAGGATAAAAATTTGTAGGTTGATAGGTCTGAATGAGAAGACCTTGCAGTTCCAGGGATGGAGAAAAAGATTTAAGAAGATGGGTGGATGTGGGTGCCTGGGTGGGGAGTTAAGTTTTGTTTTTATTATTTATTCTATATATACTCTAATTTGATAAAGGATAAATAAATTAAAAACAAAATGTAAAATGTAAATGACAAAATTGCTCTGAATTTAATGAATTTATTTAATAAAGTTGGTCTGAGAGACGAAAATCGAAACCAAATGAAAACCATAAGGACGATAAAAGCAAATTTTAAAGACCAGGGACGAAAATAGTTATAAACATTAAACCATAAGGACGAAAATCGTAGTTTACTCTAGATTTTTAAAAGATACTACCTATAACACTCAATGTACAACTATAATGCACCATCACCATATCAACCCACGTCCCCAAAAATTTGGATTAACCCCCCACCCCTCCCCCCTTTTTCTCTTGCCACCTTCCTCCCCCACCTCTTGATAATCTCGCTCCACGTTGCTTCAAAATGCTATTTAATTAGCAACCGGTAGTTTTGACTGTATACTACTCATTCTCTCTCTCTCTCTCTCATATGTGTGTGTATATATATATATATAGCTTGCACACAGAGAGAAAAGTGTCGTGTACATACATACTATTTGACGGTGGCCGGAAAAATCCTTCGGTGATATGGAGATGGCAAATTAACAACTACTTTTAAATTTGTAAGTGGAAAAAATTGTGTGGTAATTAACTTGTTGCTTTTTTGGAATGATGAAGAAATTGAAATCTCGAGTGGTGAGGAACAACATCAAACCTTACAATGGGTTTATGTTTTTTTTCCATAAGCATTGACATAGCAAACTCAAGAAAAAATGAAAGCTTGTAATTAATATGTTTTTTGTATTTATTTATATAGTTGTATGAACACGTAGCCAGGGCCGTTCCAATCATTTTGGGGCCCTGTTACAATATATCAAAACTATTTATATAAATAATAAATAAAACACACTATTAAAGTTTATAACAAATATTAATAATAAAAGTATTACAAAGTGAAATAACAAAAAGTAACATATGAAATTCACTTAAATAAAATTAGTCTTCGAACGTTTTTTGAAACAAAATCCTCAATCAAATCTTCATAATCCACTTTTTCCAAAAAATCATTTTCAATAGCTATTAAGGCTAGTCCGTTAAGTCTTTCTTGTGTCATTGTCGATCGCAAATAGTTCTTCAACAACTTCAACTTTGAGAAACTTCTTTCTGCGGATACGATTCGGGAATAGTCAACAAGACTCTATAAGCAATAATAGCATTAGGAAAACAATCTACATGTTTCAGATACTCTAATATATCAAGAGGCGCCATCTTTTCATGTGGTAGAAAGTCTTGGAGCAATTTCAATTCCACATACAAGTCATTTCCATCAACATCATATTGATCTTGATTCTTAAGCGCAATTTCAAAATTCATACAAGAAGACTTTAAACATTCATTATCCAAAGAACGAAGCTTATCGGAAGTAAATAAAAACCCAAACACATTTTCATATTCTTGGTATTGTTCAAATCTTCTTCCTAGCGAAGCAATTGCATGATCAACAACACGTAAGAAGTAATTAACTCTAAATGACTCTTCTATAGATTGTGAAACAATTTCGGATGCATCACTCGAGTTTTCATCAAAATGTCTTTTTCTTCGAATTTCACGTTTTCGAGGAAATATTGGATCAATTTCCAATTCAGTGGCAATTTTTGTTGCCGATTCTATAGCATCTAAAAACCCCGTTTCCCGGTATCCCTCAAAAAATGAAATCAACCCTTTAACTTGTTCAATAGCAACATCAATTAGCATATTTTTTGATTGTAAATGTTTACTAACAAAATTCACAGCATATAAAATTTCATACCAAACCACTATTGACACTAGAAACTCAAAATCTCCAAGCTCATTTTGTGCTAAAGATTTTGCTTCACTTCTGATTTTTGAATCATTATCAATTTCAGCTACTTGAAGTAAAGCTTCTCTTATATCTAACACTTGAAATCTTATGGCTTTTACGCTTTCAATACGACTCTCCCAACGAGTCGTTGACAACGATTTAACCGTCCATCCTTTTACATTATCTTTAAACACTTGCCATCTTTTAGTAGAATTAGCGAATATTGTATAAATACGTTGAATTATTCCAAAAAAATCTCTAGCTTTACCACAAGTATCAGCTATGTCACATAAAGTCAAATTAAGACTGTGAGAAGCACAAGAACTATAAAATGCTCTAGGATTTATATCTAAGAGTTTCTTTTGCATTCCTTTATGTTTGCCCTTCATGTTTGCACCATTATCATAACCTTGTCCTCGTACATTGTCTATATCTAGACCAAGACACTTTAACTCAGATTGTAAAACATCAAACAAACCTTGGCCGGTAGTATCATTTACCTCCAAAAATCCAAGAAAAGATTCTTCAACACTAACAGTTTTAGAAGACAGATCTACATACCTTAATATTAAGGACATTTGTTCTTGATGACTTATATCAGGAGTGCAATCAAGAAGAATGGAGAAATATTTTGCCTCTTTTACTTTGTTAATGATTTCACATTTGATTTTTTTAGCAAGCAAAGATATTAACTCATTTTGAATCTTATTACCAAGATAATGAACATGTATATCATCATTTGTAATACGTTGAACATGGTCTTGAACAATTGGGTCAAATTCAGCCAACATTTCAATTAGACCTAAAAAGTTTCCATTGCCATTTTCATACAATTTACCGCTAGTACCACGAAATGCAAGATTATGTTTTGCAAGAAACTTCACAATACAAAAAATTCTTACCAATACTTTTTTCCAATGATTTTTTTCTTTCTCTATTTGATTTTGAGCAACTTTATCAATAGTTTCATTCTTTTGAAGTCTTACACGCAAATCATACCAAGTTTTCATATTCATAACATGGTCCACACTTGTTTCATGCTCTTTAAGTCTAGTACTAAGGTGTGACCAATCTCTAAACCCATCATTTGCTAACTGGCCATTTAAATGTCTTTTTTTAAAAAATTTACAACAAAAGCAAAATATTTTATCAAGCTCTAGAGAATACACAAGCCAGTCTTTATCACATTTTTCTCCGTTTGATAAAATTCTAGTATAAGACGTTGCAGAAAACCGTTTAGAATATCTATCTTTAGGACCTTTTTTAATAGATAAATCTCTTTTAGGACCCTTTGCAGCAAGTATATCAATCATTTTAGAATCCAAAGAATCCCAATTTCTTGGATCAAATATATCAAAACTAGTAAATGTATCATCAACATCAATAGCATCATCAATATCAATAGTATGATTAGCATTATCATCAACATCATTAGCATTATCGGTAACTTTAGCATTATCGGCAACATCATTAGCATCATCATTATCAACATTGTTATTATCATTATTATCATTATTGTTATTATCATTATCAACATCATCAATATCGATAACATCATTAACATTATTATCGGTAGCATTACCATTAGCATGAATATTAGTAGCATCATCCAAACTACCACTAGCATCAACATCAACACAATTATCAAGGGAAATTTGTGACTTTTTTGTGAAAAATTTATCGATAGCTCCTTTTTGAGACAAAATCATCTCCTCCGTTCTTTTTTTCTTTTTACGTTTTTGACATCCGGAGTCATATTTTCTAACTATAGAAGACATGATGAAAAACTATTAAAGTAAGTATATCAGATATTCAGAATTTCAGATTAACAATTAGTAAATTGCAAATAGATTAGAATTCAATAATATCAATATATCATAAATTAACCTAAATAACACAAATAGCAATGATAGCATATTTAGCAATTAGCAAAATAAAGAATTCAAGATGATTATATGAATATTGAATAAGTAACAAAGGATTGGAAGTTTGAAACAATACACCTGGCACTTGGATTTGAGTAATTGAGTCTCTATGTGTAAGCAAACAGTAAGTTGTCAAATAGCCCAAGCCAATTCAGCAACCCTAAAAGGCTAAACAGCCTAAACTCAACCGTGTTTGTGAGAAATCTTGTATCCCGTATCTGAGCCTGAATTGCAAACAATAAAAAGAGCAGATTGAGATGTAGATTGACAGATTGCAGAATAATAGAATGAGGGATAGAACAAAATAACAGATTAACACGATTTGTCGATTTTGTAGTTGAACTTATGGCCGTTGTCGTAAAAATCGCACAAAATTACCGTTGTTTGATAACCCAATAAACGGAAAAAGTACCTGGGATTTGGAGATGATGATTGCCATTGAAAAACAGCGCGAAGAAGACGAAGCAACTGAATCGACGGAGATGATTTAGGAAAAGTCGACTTTTAATTTTTTTTTTCTGTTTCATCATTTATGTCCACGTTGCTGAGTAAGATTTAAGAGCATGGGCTGGGCGGCTGGGCCTAGGAAAAACCTAAATAAAATGAGTTGGATGTTGGACTTTTAGTAATATAATAATAAAACAAATCTGAATTTTGGGCCCCTCATATTTTGGGGGCCCTGTACAGTTGAACACCTTAGCACAGGCCCAGGAACGGCCCTGCGCGTAGCTTTGGTTAGAAGTTTGATTCTGTCATTTGTATATATTGTAAGATGCCAGATGCCAGATGCCAGATGCCAGATGCCAATGGAATTCATTGTGTTTTACAAAGTTAATTATCCACAATCAACCCGACTTCTAACCAAAGTCCTTTACAAACTTAATATGATTCTTTTTTTGGGCATTATCAACTCAAAACATTTTTCAGGATGGAAAGCAATTTGGTGAAAAAATTTGTTTGCTTCAAAGTGGGAAAAAAAATGTTTGCTTCTTGTAAATAGAACACCAATCTTACGCACTTCTCCATCTTTAGCTTTCTCCGGGAAGATTCTCATATAACTTTTTCTTAGAGATGCTAAACTAATATGGTTTTATATTGTTGGTTGCCTTTGAGTTGCTTTACAAATTCTAGGTTTCCTCTTCCATTCCAGGATATTCCCCAAAGCGTTATTTTCATTTTAGTCAGGTCCAAAAATGAGTTTAAGAGGATTTTCAGATTATAAATTAAAACCAACAAGTTATTACTTAATTGACTAGACTTTTTACTTTTCATTTATAATTGTAGTGATATTGAACAATAGGAATTAACTTTCTCTAATTTCTTGTGATTAATCCATCGTATTAATCTTAAGATTATTGTAACACCCCTAAAAATGAGAGTTAATTTAAACCAAATAAAATGCGGAATAAGACTTAATGAAATAACATCACCCATAAAGATGGGGAGAAGTATGAGAGTTTACAAATCAAATGGATACCAGATGACAACCTACTAATCTATACAGTTATAAGATACATATTAAGTTCGAGTGTCTCTAAATCCATAAAATGTATACTTCTATGTAACTCCAACTGTACACACGAAGGTGTACTTCAAAAAGGATGCCTCTACCGACATCTAGCTCCACTCAACCCTTTGAAGCCCCAATAACATGATCACCTGATATACATGTCATTTTAAGAAAAAGTGTTAGGCTTAAAGCCTAGTGAGAACAAATAGTTCAAATATGGAAAGCCAGTAAATAAGTGAAAACGGTAGAATGAACATCTAACCAAAAAGCCTTTCCATTTATTCACATTCTTTCGCGCGCGATTTACACTTAACAGATACGCAATTGAGGGAAACATACGGGAGCGACCCGCTAATCGTACCGATAGAAATCAGTAAATAAGTAAGCTCGACCGGATAGAAATCTTCGGCTTACGGGTAAAGAGTTCAACCCCAAACGTGGATTTATTACTCAATACCCAACTGAGCAAGTTCAACCCCAACAATGATTTATTACTTGCCCCATCCTCAATATAAAACCGACTATTGTCCCTATGGATCCATTACACTAGTCTTAACATTTAATACATCCGTTCCAATGTACTAATCATTTCTCAACGCCAAATCTTTGTATGATAAATTCTTTGTTCCAAAAACTTTCTTTTCCAAAATTAGGTTGTTAGACCCAGAATATTCAAATGTAGAAAGAATATAGAAAACACAATGAGATCGGAGCAATGTAGTCGGATGTGTTATTGATATTAATAACAATTACAATACAAAATATGTAATTAACAGTACAAGTGTGATCTATGAACATTAGTTCGAACAAACTAACATTCTATTTATATACAAGTAGAGATACTAAACTAACATGTGTTTACATAACAGACTAATAGTATCACTACACGTCGAGAGTTATAAGTTCAGAATCACTTCTGAATTTCTTCAGAACTTCCTTCAGAAGTGACTTCAGAAGTTCTTCAAACCTTCAGAACTTTTGAAGTAGCCACTTCAGAAGTTATGCCTTCAGCTTATCTTAACTTCTTCACTTCTGAATATGTACTTCTGGGCTTGTCTTTATCAAATCAGAAATCAGTCTTCTTCGAAGCAATTCTTGTATGCTTTAACAATCTCCCCTTTGCTTCAAAACAACAAGTTATAGCCCTAGAAGTTTAGAATTTATCTTACATCGCCCAAGACTAACTTTCTGTACTCTAAAAGCTTTTCTATCTTGTTGTGCATATCCTTTGCAAGCTTTTTGTATTCAACGCATACTTCATCATTAAACTTATTTGGTCTTCTCTTCATTCTTTTCACAACCCTGTCTCGTATTGCCAGAAGAGTTCTATTACAACATTTGTGGATTTCTTCAAATCTGGCAAATATCATTCTTTCTTCTATTTGCAAACAAACCCAGGAGGGCGTACAATCAATGTTCCCTTCTTTAACTTTTCAATGTCTTGAAGTTCAAAATTAGGCCTGCTTAAATTTACTTTTCCTTTCTCAACCACATAAGCAACCTGAAAATCTATCTTTGCAGCCTAGATGAACTCTCTGTAAATTCCTCCTTTCAAAATTGGAAACACCTTTCTGAACTTAGAGATTAGATCATGAAAATGATTCAGTATGTTGTATTCTTTAACCAGGTCTTTCAGACGAACATTCTGAAAGTCAGCTTCTGTGAATGTACATATTTCTGCATTTTCTCTTTCCACAGTAAAGAATGCATACTTGTAATTCATCTTGGACTTTATGTCAGTATTGATTACTTTCACAATAGGACCGTATTTTCTTACCTCAGAAACAGGGATCTTCAGTTTATTCATGATATTATAGTACCGTTGCTTCCATCCAAAGTCTTTATCCAACCAACAGTCTATTTAGTTAAACCTTTGTTCATGCTCCATGAACATCTCTGGATGATAATATTCAAGAAAGAGAATTTGATCATGTTCTTCAATCCTTTGTAATTGTAATCTCTCCACTTCAGAAATTTGACTAGCTTACAACACTATCTTCCTTTTCTTTACCTTTCTCAGAAGTCTTTTCAACATGTTCAGAAATAACAGTTTCTGGCATATTAATGTCTTGAACCTTTTTTAAGACCTCAAATTCAACAATTTGCTCTTTAGCATGAATGTGAAAATCATAACAGTTACTCAACAAATAATCTGCATCTCTTATTGAATTTATTTGTTGATGCCCAACAGGTATGCTTCTTCTGATAAGTTCTCTAAAATTTATCCTTTCCTTGATCAGATACAAAATCTCATCTTTCACTTCTTTAGGACCAACAATCCATTCCAAACAATCACATAACCACTTCAAAGTTGCAGATGAATACTTTGGAATGTCAGAGACAATAAATGTTCTTTTATTTAAGCCTTCAGCTTTAAAGTGAAAACCCAATTCAGGTTTAGTAAAGACTGTAGAGATCCGTTCAAGATTAACTTTAACTGGTTCCAATAAATTCACTTTCTTCAAGCTATGTTCCAAAGCAAGTTGGAAATCATGTTTTATTAGATTTCTAATTTAGATTCCGAGTACTCTTCTTATTTCTTGTACCAATTCTGAATCTTCTCTTTTGACACATAAGTTATGAAGTGAAAGTTTGTCTTGTAGCCTCAACTTGTAAAGATCAAATTGAGTAAACTCAGTTAAAGTGTCATCTATTCTTTTAGCACCAAATCTGATAGCACTTATATCTTCTTCAATTGATCTTTTGATGCTTCTGAAATGCTTGATTGCAACAGAATCATGCATGTCCTGAATACCATGCCTTTGATAAAGAGATGAACTATTACATATGCATAATTGCTTTGTTGATTATAAAAATCTCTGAATATAGACAACCTTTCATCCAAGAATCTACACTCCAGATTCCTTGGTGGATTCAGAAATATACACTTCATAAGCATTTGTCTTACAAACCACCACATAATATTAAGAAATTCTTCATCTTCTCTTCTATCAATCGGCCAGAGGTCTCCATACAACAATATTAATATCCCTTATTTCATTCACTTCTTCTTCATCATCAAACATGATGACATCTGACAGATCACCTAGTTCACCAATTTTTTCTTCAATAGCTAAATATTCATTTAGCATTTCTTCATTAGAGTCAGGAATGATATCAGTGTAATCAGTACCAACTTCATTGCCAGAATTAAAAGATGGTTTCTCTGTTTCATATCCTTCATCAACTTTTTCCTCAGGAATGACATCTATCATTTCTTCAGAAATTACTTTCTCAGCATCAAACTCTTCAGAATGGATATTGCGGGAACATTAAATGTAGGAGAAGCTTCAGAACAAAGACCTTCCTGTGATTCAACTTCAGAAACCTTTTCAGCAACCAGTGTTTTTCTGAACATCTTCAGAAGATCTTAGAAGACTGGCTTTTATTAAAAGAATATCTTCATAATTGGACACTTTTCTCCTTTTCTCCCCCTCATGATCATCAGAATCCTGATCATCATGCTTCCTTTTTAAAGTGTCAGCCTGGGGTCTGCATTCTAAGGCAGAAATCCTTTGATCAAGTGCTGCTTGATTATTTTGTACAGAAGTCAACTTATTCAGCATAAGTTGAATGACATCTTTTGTGGCCAATTTAGACAAATCTGGCTGTTCAGAAGTAGATGGCAAGGAGGTTCTGCGATTTGCCACAGAGGAAACAGCTTCAGAAAAATATTTTAGAATGGCATCTTGAAAAGTTTTAAGATCATTTGTAGATACAAAGACTTTCTGCAATTTACTTAGTCTCTCATCCAGTTTATTCTCCTGACTCTCCACCCTATCCTCCAACACCTTAGAAGACTTTTCTGATAACTCCTTTATGTCCTTCTAAATCTTTGCAAATTCAGAAGTACAAAAAGTTTTGAATTCAGAGAATTCAGAAGATTGGGTAACAGATCCAAGACCAACAGATGGTCCTGTTTGCAGAACTACATAAGTAGGCTAGCATGTTGATTTCACCACATCATGAATCACAGACGATTCATTGATTGGGGCTTTTAGGATGTTCACCCCACCAGGACTTTCTTCAAATCCTTGATATCCAGTCAATGGTATATGTATTGAAGTTCTAGCAATGTGACACACACTTTGCTTGGGTATATCCGAAAGATATGTGCTTTTGTGAAGAAAATCCACATCATGTGGTGCATTAGGCTCAATGTTGAATGGACTCTCAGACTCAATGTGCTCATATGTGTGAAGGGGGGGACATATATCCTTCTTGTTCAACATTAGAATTCTTAATATGGGAATCTAATGGTAGTTGAGCTGCTTGCCCCACAAGTGTTGATGAAACACCCTTCTGTTGAGAGATGGGTGAGTGGCTGGGGGCGGGGGGGTTAACAAAAGTTGTCATGGGCTCACTGGCTACTTCAATATTACCCACCAAAGAATGTGGAGTAATAGATTGTGTGGCTGCCTGGCTTGTAACAATTAGTGTACAGAATTATTTTTCGTTTTCCTGTGATGACCCCTCATCATTTCTTTTTCTTACCTTTCTACACTGTCTCTCATTTACATTTTGCCTCTTAGCACTCTGAGGTTGTTCCTCACCTTGAACTTCCTCCCCTCTCTCACTATTCAATCTAGACTCCCCATCTTGCTCACCACTTTGGGTTGAATCACGGGAAGATACCACTGGTTTCGGCAGTCCCATTGATTCACAATACTCAATCAAAATAGGATTAGTTGGACTTACTTAGGCAAGAAGATCTGCTAAAAGAGAAGATGCATTGGGAAACTTTAGCTTTGAACTTGGTGGCCTTGGATTGTCCATAGAAAACAATGGAACAAACATTGCATTATCCAGTCTAGGAATGGTTTCAACAGCCCGCATAGCCCCTTTGATGAAAATATGAAAGAATCTTTGAAATGGTATATAAGAATATGTGGACTTCTTGTTCACTGCAACCTTCAATTCTTCAAAAATGAGAGTGGCATAGATAATGCTTATTGTAAGCAATACCATGAAATATGATTATGCCATTTATGGAAGCTTGATCTAGACTTGATATTTAGCCAGAAAGACAAGTGTTGATGAATGTGAACAGAGAATACCAAATTGGTGGTAAACACTTCCTTCTGAATGAACTTAATGTAGTAAGTTGTTCTGAATATCCTAACTGTTAGATCCCAAATATCAACAATGTAGAAAGAAAGTAGAATATAAAACAAGAATTATAGCAAGGAAGTCGGATGTAGTATTGATCTTAACAAATTCACACAGATATGTCTTTACAGTACAAAAGATCTATGAGCATTAGTTATAAAAGACTAACTAACTTCTATTTATATACAAAGGGAAATGCTAAAGTAACAGCAACAACATAACAGACAAGTTCAGAACCACTTCTGAACATTCTTCAGAACTATCTTCAGAAGGTCTTCAGAACTTCTTCAGAAACACAAAGTAATCTTCAGAACTTCTGAAGTATACACTTCAGAAGTTATGCCTTAGCATTATCTTCACTTCTATTGATTTGGAAGTCTTCTGTCTTCAGACTTCTGAACTCTGCTCTTCTGACTTCAGAACACAGATTATTTTGAAGCTATCTTTTAGGTTCTTTCAATCTCCCCCTTAGCTTCAAAAATTCAAATCATAACTCCAAAAGTTCAAGATTTTTCTTATATCATTTAGAATAAGATTTCCGTATTCTAATAATGTCTCAATTCTTTTATGCATTTCTTTTGCAAGCTTTTTGTAGTCTTCCCAATTAGAATCATTCAAGTTCTTTGATCTTCTCTTTGGCTTCTTGACCAATCTATCTCTTATAGCCATCAAAGTTCCATTGCTGCACTTATGTATTTCTTCAAATATGACAAACAATAGTTGAGTTTCATACTTGTATACAAAACCTGGAGGATGAACTACAAGAGTACTTTTCTCTAGGTTCTCAATATTTGGTAAGCTGAAGTTTGGCTTACTTAGATGCACTTTTCCTTTATTAAGAACATAAGCAACTTGAAAATTTGTTTTTGCAGCCCAAATAAATTCTCTGTAAATCCCCTCTTTGATAACTGGAAATGTCTTTCTGAATTTGGCAATTGAATCATGGAATGGATAGAGACTCTTGTAAACTCTAAGTAAATCCCTTAGATAAACATTCTGAAAATCAGCTTCTGAGAATGTAGAAATTTCACCATTCTTCCTCTCCACAGTGAAATAAGCATATTTGTAATTGTTTCTTGACTTCACATTTGCTGTTATTACTTTCACAATAGGGCTTTCTTTCCTTGCCTCATTCATAGGTATGGTTATCTTTATGATAATATCAGTATACCACTGTTTCCATCTAGAGGATTTCTTAACCCAACAATCAATGAAATTGAACCCTTGTTCATAAACCATGAATATCTCAGGATGAAAATATTCAAGAAATAAAGTATAAGCGTTTTCTTCAATTCTTTGAACTTGTAACTGTTCAGCTTTAGAGATTTGACAAGTTGGTAAAACTTCTTCTTCAGCAACTTCAGAAACATTTTCTTTTCAGAACATTCTTTTAACTGTTCAGAAGAACCATCTTCTGAGCTTTTTATCTCCTGAGCCAGCTTTAAAACTTCATACTCAATGTTTTGTTCTTTAGCATGAATATGGAAGTCATATGAATTACTCAGAATATAATCTGCTTCTCTGATAGTATTTACTCTTGTATGCCCAGCTAGATAGCTTTTTTTGATAAACTTTTTGAAGTTTATTCTTTCTTTAATCAGATACTTTATCTCATTTCTTATTTCAGAAGGATTGATATATGATTGACTATACTCATACAACCACTTCAGAGTAGTTGTTGAGTACTTTGGAATGTCAGAAACAACAAAAGTTCTTTTACTCACTCCTTTAGCTGTATACACAAATCCAAACTCTGTAATAGTAAACACTGTTGTAATACCTTCTCTCTCTATACAAATGGGCTCCAAGAGATTTACTTTTCCTAGCTTATTTTCCAAAGCAAGCTGGAAATCATGCTTAATAAGATTTCTGATGTAAATACCCAACACCCTTCTGATTTCTGACACAAGTTCTAATTCACTTCTCTTCACACAAAAATTCAGAAGTGATAGTTTATCTTGCAGTCTTAACTTGTAAATGTCATACTGAGTAAACTCAGTCAGTGTACCATCTCTTCTTTCAGCACCAAACCTTACTACTAGTAAGTCATTCTCAACTGTTTTAGAAATACTTCTGAATTGTCTGATTAAAGTAGAATCATGCATCTCTTGAATTCCATACACTTGTAGAAAATTTCTTACTTTAGAAATATGATCTTCATCCCACTAATCACTTATAAAACTCTCCAAAGTTGCATTCCTTAGACTACTTTTGTACATAAACAAGTAAGTACTTTTTGGATAGATAGTCTCTTCATTATTGATCTTATCAAAGATTGTTTTTTTTACATACACTTGATCTACAATTGGTTCTTCAAGAGTAGGAAGATCAATCAAAGGAATATATATATATATGCATTCTCTGTATTCAACTTCTCTAAAACCTAAGTATTCTATCAAAGTCTCATATGAGAAATCAATATCATACATATGACTTAAATCAGTCATAATATAGAAGCTTTCAACTGTTTGATTCACAAAATCTCTGAAAATGATTAGTCTCTCATCCAAGAATCTACACTCCAGATTCCTTGAATTTCTCAGAAATACACATTGCCATAAGAACTGACTAATCAATCTCCATAAAATCATCATAGACTCTGTATCAAATCCTCTGTTCAATATTAGAGGTCTCCACATGACTATATCTCTTACTTCATTCACCTCTTCTTCTTTATCAAACATTATGACATCAGACAGATCACCAGGCTCTCCAATCACATCTTCAAATGCTAGATATTAATTTAACATCTCTTCATTAGAATCTGGTAAGACATCTGTGCTATCTGTTCCAGCATTCTCATCTGAATTTAATGATAATTTCTTTGTTTCATAGCCCTCATCATCTTTTTCAGAAATCTCCATATCTTTAGAACCAATATTTTGTTCTGAACCAACAGGAAATTCTTCAGAATGAACACCAACTTGTTCAGAATCAACATGAATTTCTTCAGAATGAACACCAACTTGTTCAGAAGCTAGAATTTCTTCTATAGCTTCAGACGTTTCTTTACCTAGCTGACTTTCTTCAGCAATTTAATCTTTGGACATATTGGGTTCAGAAGTTGAAGCCTTTATTAATAACATCTCTTCTGTGGTAGATTCAGACACTTTTCTCCTCTTCTCCCCCTCATAATCATCAGGATCCTGATCATCATGCTTTCTCTTTAAAGTGGCTGCTTGAGGCCTACATTCAAGAGCAGAAATTATTTGATCCAGAAGAGTTTGAGTATTCTGAACAAAAGTTAATTTGTTCAGAACCTATTGAATATCATCTTTTGTTGCCAATTTAGAGAAATCTGGTTGTGTTGAGGAAGACACCATAGAAGTAGTAAGTTTAGAAACAGAAGAAAAAACAACTTCAGAAAAGGATTTTTGGATGATTTCTTGAAAGACTCTGAAATCATTTGATGAAGTCTGTTTAAGTGCATCAATCTTCTCCTTCAACTTCTTCTCCTAACTTGCCATCCTATCCTCCACTTCCTTAGATGTAGATTCAGACAAGTCTTTGAGATGCTTTTGAATCTTTTCAAATTCAGAAGTACACAAGTGCTTAAAGTATGAAAACTCAGAAGACTAGGTAACATTACCAGGACCAATAGATGGTCCTGTTTGCAGTCCTACAGAAGTAGGCTGGGCTGTTGATATCACAACATCATTAATCATAGAAGACTCACTGAATGGGGCTTTTGAAATGTTTACCCCACCAGGACTTCCAACCAATCCTTGATATCCTAAATAAGAAGTATTTATGTATGTTGTGGCAATGTGACTAACACTTTGCGTAGTGACATCTAAAAGATGTGTGCTTGTGTGAAAGAATTCCACATTCAGTGGTTCATTAGGCTCAACAAAGAGTAGACTCTTAGACTCAATGTGCACATTTCTGTGAAGGGGGGGGGGGGGGACATATATCCTTCTTTTTCAACATTTGCATACTCCATAGGAGAATCAAATGGTAGATAAGCTGCTTGCCCCATGTGTGTTAGTGAAACACCCTTCTGTTGAGAGATGGGTGAGTGGCTGGGGGGGTTACCAAATTTTTTGCCATGGGCTCACTGGCTAATTCAATATTACCCACCAAAGATTGTGAGGTAATAGATTGTGTGGCTGCCCGACTAGTATCAGCTAATACATAGGTTTCCTTTTCTTTTACCTGTGATCTCCTCTCTTTATTTCTTTTACGCACATAACTAACCAAGCTCTCATTTTCATTTTGTGTCTGTACACTATGAGGTTGTTCCCCACCCATAACTTCCTCCCTTCTCTCACTAAGCTTACCACTGGGATTTGAATATGGGGAAGAGATTACTGGTTTTGGTAATCCCATAGATTCACAGTACTCATTCAACCATTGATTCCTAGGATTGACATAGGCCAATAATAATGCAGAAAGAGGCGCAACATTTGGAAAGGATTCTTTGGCAGATGGTGGCCTTAAGTTATCCATTGTAAACAGAAAAACAAACAAGTCATTATCAAGTCTGAGGATTGATTCAACTGACCTCATGGCTCCTTTGATGAAGATTTGAAAAAATCTTTGATATGGAATATAAGGATAGGTATGCTTCTTGGAAATGGCATTTTGCATATCTTCAAAGATCAAGGTAGCATAGTCATAATGCTTGTTGTGGGCAACACCATGAAATATAATCCTTAGATTAGGAGAGGCTTGATCCAGATTAGAATGTTTCCCAGATAAGCAGGTATTAAGAATAGTGAACAGTGAGTACCAAATAGGGGGTAGATACTTTCTTCTGAATTAACTAAGAGCAGTTAAGGCCTGTGAATAACCCAACTTTAAGACATCAACACAAAGTTCATTGTTAGAAGGAATAGCATCATATGTCTCTTGTCCAACAACCTACTTAGTACCAATTGCGAGTTTGTCCTTTGGCAAGGGTACTAAGTTCCAAACTTTATTGCGTTCAAACTGAAGCAATTCTTCTTGCATAGCTTCAAGAACGTGCTTTGGTTCGATCAATGTAAGGAAATTAACATAAAAGGCTTCATTTGCAGTAGCATATCTTGTTTTAACGCCTTTAGATGGACTGCCAATAATAAGATTTGGAGTGTGTGATTTAGTCCATCTCGTCATCCTAGTTTGTGGTACTTGTTGGGCTTGAACTTCAGTTTCAGAAGATTGAATAACCTCGTCTGGAATTGATTCTGAATCGTGAGTAGCATCTAAAGTCTCCCCCTCAGATGAAGGCACAGAAGAACCAAGGCACATAAGAGGTTTTGAGATGCCTCTTGAAAATAGTTGAACGGTTTTGAGTGAAACAAGTAGTGGCTACAGCTTCTGCCCACAAATAGATAGGGAGTCCAGAAGCTGCAAGCATCATTCTGGCTGCTTCCACCAAGGATCTGTTGCGTCGTTCTACTACACCATTTTGTTGAGGAGTGCGTACAACTGAGAAGTTTTGTGTAATTCCATTTTCAACAAGGTATGCTTCAAGCTTGTCATTCTTGAACTCAGTACCGTTATCACTTCTTAGCTGTTGAATCTTCTCGTGTAGAAGAACTTGGATTCTGGTCATCATGTTTTGCAATACGATAGGCACTTCTGATTTTAGTCTAACAAATGCGAGCCATGTATACCTGGAAAATTCATCAATAAGTACCGGTATATACTTTTTACCAGATAAACTCTGAATTGCATTGGGACCACAGAGGTCGACAGGTAACAATTGCAAAGGTCTAGTACAAGAATGATAACTTTTTGTTTTATGAGATGCTCGTTTTATTTTTCCCATTTCACATGCAGGGCAGAGGTGATCTTTTTGAAATTGGACTTCTAGAAGACCAGTTACCAAATTGTGTTTGACAAGCATCTCAAGGTTATCAAAATTTAAGTGAGACATTTTGTGATGCCATAACCAAGCAACTTCACTCTTTTTGGAGATAAGACAGAGGGTTTCTTTACCGTCCTTTGATGTGAAGTTCATCATATATAGATTACCTTTTCTGTCTGCTCTCCAGAGTTCTTTACCTGCCTTAGAAAACAAGTAACAATGCTTCTCATCAAATACGACAAGTATTTTAGAATCACAAAGTTGACTTACACTTAGCAGGTTATGTTTTAATCAAGAAACATGAGCTACTTTTGATAAGGTAATATTACCTTTTTGTAAAGTACCGAAGCCTTTTATTTGACCTTCACCATTGTCTCCAAACGTTACAGCTCCACCACATTTGTCTTTGAATTGGGAGAGTAAGTTTTTCGATCCAGTCATGTGCCTCGAGCATCCAGAGTCAAGATACCAGATGTGCACACGCTGCTTCTGCAATCACAATCAAAGTGTTTTAGGTACCCATCTCATAATGGGTCCTTTAACGTTAGTTTTTGATTTTTCACTCTTTTTATCTTGCACATGATTTGATTTAGCAGGATTTAAAGGTGTGCTCCTTTTAGTTTATGTATTTTCGTTTTTCTTTGGTTTAATCCTGAAGTGTGAAAAATTATCATATGAACGATCAGAGGGCCTCGAGAAAAATTGCTTGAGTTTTAAGAATAAATAAATACATTAAGAATTCTGAGACATAAAGGATTGCATTGAATTTTCATTAGAATAATGATAATTACAATTCTTCTTGTTTTTGTCTATACTAGTATCAGTAGTTTTGTTGAACTTCTTAGCTAGGCTAGATTTATGCTTAGAATCATAAGTGTTCTTCTGTTGAGGCTTCCTCTGATAAACCTTCTCAGGAGCTTTTGGAATTACTGAAACAGAAGCAAAAAGATTAGATTTCCATTTGCCTTTTTCAGCTGCAGTAAACTCAATTTCTTCTGTTGAGGACTTTGTAGAGATTTTTGCTGAACACTCAATTTCTTTTTAAGACTCTCTTCTTTCTCAAGTTCAAGACAAGATTTGGCCTTAAGACACATCCTAATGAAGTCTGGATGAATGGGAACCGGTTTTCTCTATCCTATTGGAGGAACATAAAGTATTGGTATTCCACTTGAATGTTTTTCAACGTTCAGACCAGAGGCTCTAATCTCCAGAGGTTCATTAGTATATAAGAAGGGTGCGTTTTCATTCTTAACTACCTCTGGAACCTTTTTGTAAACAGAAGGTAAATGATTTTCTAAATATGAAAAATATTTCTCTGAAATCATCACTTTGGTCATCATTCTCCCAGGGATATGTAGTTATTTTCAAGTCTTCTTGTGTCTCTGAAAGATTTAAGTCAACAAAAGAACAATGAAATATCTCTGGATGGTTTTCTGAAGAATTTTGCTAAACATTTTCATGTTCAAGTTTACAGCATTCATCCAAAGTTGAGAGAATATCATTTTCAAAACCAAGTCTTATCTCTTCTTCTGCTTGTGTAGGAATAAAAGCATCGGCCTCTGGATTCAAAGTTATATGAACATTTGAGCCAAATTTGAAAATGTCACTTTTCTTCTGAATTTTATTCAGATCAACGTTTTTTTTTCCAGATGAATATTCGATGTTTTTAAACTTGAGTTTACGTTGATGATGACCATTTTCATGTTTTGATTTTTAAAAAATAGATTGTTCATATAAAATTGGAAACATAGGCTTCTGTTCTTGTTCTAGACAGAAAATATATTTCAGAGTAGACCTCTTTTCACATGTGTAGGGATGCAGATCCTTGAAACCCAGTCCAGATCTCCCTACTTGTGTATTTATTTTGTCATGAACTTTCTGAGCATCCAGATATGTTTTGATTTGTAGCTTTTTGTTTTGAAGTTCAATATGTAAAAATTCTCTCTCCTTTTGAAAATAGTTTTTAAGTGCTACAGAATTCAATCTGTCACTCACTTTTGCTTTGATCTCCTTATCTTTGCCTTCCAAAAGTTTAGTGAAGTTCAATTTCTCTTCCTGGAGCTTAACTTCAGTAATTTTTAAAACATTAGAAATCTTCTCATTTTCAGCATTTAGCTCCAGTTTTTCTTCTGTTAAAAGATCCGTCTCTCTTTAGTAAATTTTTCTTTCCCTTTGAGTTACTGAAAGAGTTTGTTCAATATTTTTTCGCAATTTCTTTTCAATTGTAAGTTTTTGCTTAAGTTCTTCAAAATTATTTTACAAAATCAGAATGGTGTTTTCGAGTTCATGATTCAGAGATAGTACTAACCGGTGATTCAGAAGGCTGATCTTCTGATTCATTGGTTCTGGCCATTCCGCAGAACATGGTTTCATCACCACTAGACTCATCTCCTAGCTAGTTTTCTATTTCTGCATAGTGAGCTCTTTCAGCGACATTGTACTTGTATTTATTCTTGTAGTATGATTTGTCTTTGTCCAGAGCTCCCCTGCAATCCTTTGAATAGTGCTCTGGCTTGCCACATCTATAGCACACATCCTTCTTTTTCTTTAGTTCATCCTCTTTCTTCTCTGCTTTTGTCTTCTCAGCCCTCTGGATCTCTTGTCTAGGAGTATAATTTGGAGTTGAACGATCAAATCTTTTGCTTCCTTAAAAAGATCCGTTACCAAACTTTTTTGTGAATTGTTTGGTAATAAGTTCTAGTGATTCAACAAAAGCTTTGATTTCATCATCAGAGTCAGAGTCATCTTCTGGGATTGCTTCTGTCATGAGAGCTTTACTCTTTCCTCTTTTCTCGGTTACCTTACTCCTTCTGACCGATCCTCTTGATTCAGAAATTAGAGCCAGAGGTCCACCTATTGTCGTTTTCTTCTGAACGACCTCTTTCTCATGAGCTTGAAGTGTACCAAATACATCATGATGAGACCATTGTTCTAGATCATGATTTGCTTGTAGAGACATTGAGAGATTTGACCACTCTAGATTCAATCGTTTGAGAAATAAGACATTGTTGTCTTCCTTAGATCTGATGATATCACACCTTTTGCATAGATTTAACGGAGTATTAGATCTATGAAAAGTTTGCTCCAGAGACTCTTCAGGAATAGCCTGCAAGCTACTGTATTCATTCAGAGCTTGAGCTCTTCTATTTTTCTTCATTTTAGCTCCGCCTTCTAGAATGTTTTCCAGCTGATCCCATAGCTCTTTAGCAGTATCACACGAATCCAGAGACTGGAAAATCTCATTTGGAATTGCCAGGATCAGTAGACTTTTTTCCTTTTTGGCCAATTCCACTTTTGCCTTTTCATCATCAGACCAATTTTCCCTCAGCTTTGGGACTTGTCTCGGAGGAATTTCATCGGTATTTGTAGTGGCAGGAATCCTTGGAATCATTGTCATTGGGATAAACGGACCATTTTGAAAAATAGGGTAAAGTTCTACATCCAATCCTTCATAAAAGTTGATCATACGGATCTTCCATTGTGGATATTCTTCACGGATTAGAGTAGGAGGTTTGGTCAGGGATCCGAAGGTGTAAACAACATTCAAATTTGAATTTGTCATTTTTTCAGAAAACAGGGATTTGAGAGAATAACAGGAGGATTTTTGAAATCTAGAACAAATAAATTTCAAATGAATTGAAACAAGATGATATTCTTACTGATGTTCAGATTTAAACTCAAATTACCACCGATTGGGAGAAAATTGTATGAAATTAACAAATTCTTGTAAAACAAGGTAGAATTACGAACAGTAGCTTAAAACTTAAAAATAACAGCAAATAGAAGAGGGATTTCTCCAATTGGAAGAGATCTAATAATCAATAGATTGACTAGATGGCTCTGATACCAATTGTTGGAACCCAAATCCCTTTTTAACAATTAATCAATAGATCGAATGTGAAAATATGAGCGGAAGCAAATTAGATCTATGAATTAAAGCAGTTAACAGTAAGAACAGTAAGAGCGATATTGAAGAACAAATGGTAATTCGTATTGATAACCTGGAAGATAATTACAATACGATGAATGAAATGCTCTGTTTGTTCTCCAAAATGTATCTCAGATCGACAACAATTACATTCATAAAATGATCTATTTATACTAGTACAATGAATAGAAGTCAACAATCTAGCCGATTACAAACTGACACGTAAGCTAAACTTGTAACTAATTCAGTTACAAGATTAGAAACACGGAACATGTGCAGGCCACGTCATCAGGACCGCACAAGATACCTCTGTTGTAGTCCAACTATTCTTCCAAACTCTGGTTGTCTATGTCATGAGTGGGATCAGAAAATAAACTTCTGATCTTCTGCACTTGTACATTTCTGATTCATACTTCTTCTGGAAATGAGGTCTAACAATTTCTGAACTTGGACATCTCCTTTGACAAATGTTCCATAACCTCTTACACAACCCCTTGTATTACTACCAAAACTAACTGTTCCTCCATATATCTCATGATAATCAGTTAGAAGATTTTTATATGGTTTCATGTGTCTTGAACATCCAGAGTCTAAAACCCACACATGACATAGCTGCAAAGAGAATTATTTAGATTTAGGTACCCATTTGAAAATGGGTCCTTTCAGATTAGCTAATAATAATAAGAGTTTATCTTTGGGCATATCAATAAGAAATATGAAGAGGATATTGATGATATTCCTTTTGAAGAAGAATTCA
Source organism: Silybum marianum (assembly GCA_036898165.1). Classification (NCBI taxonomy): domain Eukaryota; kingdom Viridiplantae; phylum Streptophyta; class Magnoliopsida; order Asterales; family Asteraceae; genus Silybum; species Silybum marianum. The sequence continues at coordinate 24,990,784 of CM072528.1, read as the reverse complement.
GATCTTTTGAATTAATTTCAGAATCTAAAGATTTGAAATCTTCAGAAGTAAAACTGATATCATTTGAAGAATCATCATTTTCAGAATCTGAAGCATTCATTAGATCTGGAAATTTGTTCTGAGTCATTTCTGAAGCAAAACTGTTTAGTTTTGTAATTTTATTGTTGCTTTCTGAATTGGATGATGGTATAAAATTTTCTTCAGAATCATCTTCAGAATCATCAAATACAATTCTTGAAGATTCATCCATAAAGATTCAATACCGGAAAATTCTTCATAAATTTCTTCAGAATTATTTTCCAACTTGATTTCAGAAATATCTTCTGAGATGTGATCAGTATTGATTTCAGAAGAATTTTGTTCAGAAGAACTTTTTGTAACTTCAATATTTTCTTCAGAAATTTTTGAGATACCAATATTATTTTCAGAAGGTCTTCTTTCAGGCAATGAATAATCAACAAAAGGTATTCTTTCAGGCAATGAATAATCAATAGGTTTACTATTAATTCCTTTACTTTTTTCACTAAAAATATTTATATTTGAAATGTCATATAATTTTGATGGTGCCTTTTTCAGAATAGGACTTTTAGTGTATCCTAAACCTGTTTTTATGTTGTAAAACTTTGAGTTTTGAGTCTGACTTGTTAAAATATTCAAAGTTTGTTTAGTTTGACCTCTTTTAAAGTTCAGATCTTATAATTATTTGATCTTTTTGTATAACTCAAGTCTTTCTTGATTCAGAAAGTTCATTTTAACATTAAGAACTTATTTCCCAGATCTTTCATTTACAATATCCTTTTGAATGTTATCCATCTTTTCCTTTAATTCAGACTTTTATTTAGAAACCTTTTCAAGTGTTTCTTCAACATTTTGACAATTTAATTGACTTTCATTTCTAAATTGATTGACTAATAATCTTTCTCCTTTTATTCTATTTCTGAGATTTTCAAATTCTGAAGTCAAGTTTAGAATTTGTTCTTGCATGTTATTTTCAGAAGTTTCAGTATTTAATAAATTTGTTTAAGAATTAAGTTCTAAAGAAGAGTTTTGTACCTCAGAATCATGAGTATGATTATCCTCTGGAGTCATCTGACACATATAGCAATTTGCAGCATAATGTGCAACTTGTTCATCAGCTTCATCATCACTCCAGTTAAGCCAATCATCTTCATACTTTGTGACAACGGCAGGATTTGTTTCCTTGTTAGTTTCTTATCATAGTACCCAACATTTTTTACTTTAGGCATTTTGCATTGTCTAGCAAAATGGCCTGATTTTCCACAATTAAAGCATCTTGTTAGTTCAGATGTATCTTTTTGAACAACTTCTTAACCAAAAACTTTCTTTGAACCCACTTCATTCTTTGGTTTATTCTTGTACTTCTGATTGTACCTTTGCTGAAACTGCCTTGTCATGAAGGCTATACCTTCAGATATTCTCTTTAGTTCTTCATCTGACTCATTTCCATCACAAAGATTGGCTTCTGGAATATCACATATTTTGTTCATTGTGTTCATTGATAATGAACTATTTATCTTTTTACTTATCAATGCCACCGTATTATCATTTGATTTGTTCAATTCATTCTCTCTGATTCTTATTTTGTCCTCTTGTTGGAACAAAATTCCATAAACACCATGGATTGATTTCTTTGACAGATTTCTAGTGACCATGTTATCAGAAAAACTTGACCACTCACTGCCAAGGTTATTCAGAAATTTGTTATTTATTTCTGAATTTGATTTCTGAACACCATTTCTTCTCAGATCGTTCAGAATATTATTGAACCTGTGATATGTCTCAGTAATAGCCTCTCCTTCCTTATATCTGAAGTTTTCATATGTACCAATACATATGTTCAATCTTTGAACTTGAGCTTTGGTGCTCTCCTGCATCTGAGCTTAAACCTCATCCCACATTGCTTTTGCAGATGTTAAACTGTCAACCTTGTTGAATATTTCGTTTGGAATTGCCATGGTTAGAAGAGTAAGAGCTCTTTTGTCAATCTTAGCTTGTTCCTTCTCTGCGTTACTATACATTCCTGGACTTCTCTTAATTCGAGTGGCAGGAACTTCTGGAGTTGTTTTAGTTCGAGGAACAACATCGATTTCCACATAAACCTCAAGAGGACCATTTCTTATTGATTGCATCAACGCCTCATCAATATTATCCAAAAACTGGATCATGCGAATCCGCCATTGATGATATTCGCCCAAGAACATAGTAGGTGGTTTTGTTTCACACTCAATGGAAACGATTTCTTTCGACATCTTTGATAGCTTTGATCACAAATTCACCTTAGGTAACAATTGAAACAATTAAATTAATCTAGAAAAGATTAATTCACAATTTCAAGATTTCAAGAATTCAAGAATTTGTCAGATCTGACAAATTCTTAACAGAATTAACTACCAGATGAATTGACTCTGATACCAATTGTTAGATCCCAAATATCAACAATGTAGAAATAAAATAGAATATGAAACAAGAATTATAGCAAGGAAGTCGGATGTAGTATTGATCTTAACAAAGTTACACGGATATGTCTTTAGTACAAAAGATCTATCAACATTAGTTACAAAACACTAACTAACTTCTATTTATTTACAAAGGGAAATGCTAAAGTAACAGCAACAACATAACAGACAAGTTCAAAACCACTTCTGAACAGTCTTCACAACTATCTTCAAAAGGTCTTTAGAAGTTCTTCAACACTTCTTCAGAAACACAAAGTAATCTTCAGAACTTCCGAAGTATGCACTTCAGAAGTTATGCCTTAGCATTAACTTCACTTCTATTGATTTGGAAGTCTTTTGTCTTCAAACTTCCGATCTCTACTCTTCTGACTTTAGAACATAGATTATTTTGAAGCTATCTTTTAGGTTCTTTCAATCTGCTACCACTGTTGCAAATACTCTTTAGGGACAAGAAATTTCTTAGAAAACATTGCCCTGAAAGGACACTTCTTTAAAATTTCTATTAATATCAGTTGATCAACATTGAACTCTGTAGACCTTAGATTAAGAGCACAATTATTTCTCTTAATTTCAACTCTCTTGGCAGCATGAACACTCATTCGATGAAGATCAGGACCACTACTTTCCTCAAGTGTATTACCAGTATTGTTTTGAGATTCATTCACACCTTCTATTGATTCAGAAATGACATCAATAGGTTCATTTGGATTTCCCCTAAATACAGAACCATTAGGGTTTGGAATGGGGTTTGAAGGACCGGCTTCAGTGTTTCCTTTGGTTGCAGTGTCTTTTAGTGTAGAATCAGACTCAAATGGGACTTCAATAGAACCAACCATGAAACTTTTCCGCACACATTTGAATGATCCAGAGTTTGTTGAATCGCCACTACCACTAGAATAGGATTCCGAGGATTGAATGGGTTGATTAACATTGGAAGAAGACATTTTGATGAAAAACTTGAAGTTCAGAGTGTGCTTGAAGTTCAAAGGAATCAGAATATAGGTTTCAGAGGGAAAAATCGTAGAAAAAATAATGAAGATGATGAAGTAAGAAATTTATATGAGTCGGATTATCAGTGTGGACATGTGGCAGAAAAAGAGCCAAAAAGTAATTAAGTTTAGCGGCGTAATTATGAATTCCGACGTTTAAAATTGATTAATGAACCGTTTAAGAACGTGGCAAATGAAATTATAACACGTGGCACACGCGCACAGGGAGTTATCTTCTGAGAGTGAAGTTCAGAACTTTTGAGAAAGAATTCAGAAGTTAAAGGAAAAGTTCAGAAGTTCTGAGAGATGATTCAGAACTTATAAAAAATTATTCAGAACTTAAAAAATATTTGAAAATACATACTCCTGAATTTTGAAAAACATTTTTGATAATTCAGAAGTAGTTTGAACAATTTTTTTTGGCATCATTAGAAGTTTGTCCATAATTTTAAGACATTTAAGCTCAAGATAGAATATCCACCTGTTCAGAACTTGTATCAAGCATGATAAGAATGATCAAACCATTATTAAGATTAATGAAATATATATAGATGGTTAAACTCCCCCTTGAATCATGTAGGAAACAGTACTTTAGAAATTATTTTTGAAAGAAAAGCTCCCCCTTGAAAAATGCAATATAGAAATGAACATTTATTGCAAAGACTTCAGAATTAAGAATTTGTATTTATGAAAGAATGAATTTAGACTTCCATAAAAATTAACTGCAATTTTTTTTTCTGAAGTTAAATTTTCAGATTTCTAAATGAAAAACGTTCAGAAGTGAATTCTTAACACTTGTTCTTTGTAAAATTCTTAAGTAGAAAGATTCATCATGCCTAATTTGCTTACTAAAAAGTTAAATCTTTTCTCATCAAGAGCATGTAAACAAATCAGCCAATTGATAATCTGTCTGTACAAAGAACATTTCTCTATTACCATTTTTAACATGATCCTTTATGAAATGATACCTCACATCAATATGTTTTGACTTTGAGTGTTGAACATGATTAGCTGTAATGGCTATGGCACTTTTGGAATCACAGTACAATGGAATCTTCTTGAATGTATAGTCGTAGTCTTTGAGTTGAATTTGCATCTAGATGACTTGTGAGCAACAAATTGCAGCTGCTACATATTCAGCTTCTGCAGTAGAAGTGGATACACAATTCTGCTTTTTGGAAGACCAGCTTACGAGTCTGTCACCTAAAAATTGATATGATCCAGATGTGCTTTTTCTGTCGAATTTACAACCACCATGATCTGCATATGTGAAAGCAGTTAGTTCAAAACCAGAATTCTTCGGATATCAAAGTCCCAATGAAGGAGTTCATTTGAGATATCTAAGAAATCTTTTAGCCGCAAGAGGATGAGATTCTTTTGGATTTGCTTGATATCTAGCACAGATGCATGTGGCAAACATTATATCAGGTCTACTAGCTGTTAAGTTAAGCAAAGAACCAATAATGCCCCTGTACTTCTTTTTATCCACTGATTTACCAGATAAATTTGGTTCAAGTTAGTAGCAGTAGCCATTGGTGTTCGAATACTAGAACAGTCAGACATATCATACTTTTTTATTAAATTAGAAACATACTTAGATTGATTTATGAATATGCCAGTGGGAAGTTGTTTCACTTGTAAGCCAAGAAAGAAAGTCAACTCACCCATCATACTCAGTTCAAACTTAGTTTGCATGATTCTTTCAAAGTTCTTACAAAATTTTGGATTAGTAGAAGTAAAGATAATGTCATCCACATAAATCTGTATTAAAATCATATCCTCACATTCCTTTTTCAGAAATAAGGTAGTATCAATTGTACCTCTTTTAAATTCAGACTTCAGAAGGAAAGTTGTGAGTGTTTCATACCATGCTCTTGGTGCTTGTTTTAATCCATACAAGGCCTTGTCCAAAATATAAACATAATCTGTAAATTCTTTGCTAACAAAGCCTTCTGGTTGGTCATCATATACTTCTTCATGCAGAACACCATTCAGAAATGCACATTTCACATTCATCTGAAAGACGTTCATGTTTTTGTGAGCTGCATAGGATAGAAAAATTCTTATTGCTTCTAACCTAGCCATAGGAGCAAAAGTTTGATCATAATCTATTCCTTCTTGTTGATAACTTTAGCTACAAGCCTTGATTTATTTCTCACAACAATACCATTTTCATCCTTCTTATTTCTAAAAACCCATTTTGTTCCAATGATAGATTTTCCCTTGGGTCTTGGAATAAGTATCCAGACTTTATTTCTTTCAAATTGATTAAGCTCATCTTGTATTGCTAAAATTCAGTCTGGATCTTGAAGAGCTTCAAATGGCTTCTTGGGTTCTATGATGCTTAGAAAATTCACATATAGACATTCATTGGCTGTGGCAGATCTTGTTTGTACTCCTTTTGTGGCATCACCTATTATCTGATGTATAGGGTGACTTGATGTCCATTTGGTCACTTTTAGCAATGGTTGAACAGATGAGACGTTGTTCAGTGAACCATAAACATCAGTGATTGCTTGTTGTTCTGGTTCTGGATATATTTCTGAATGTAGATCTGAAGTCTCCCCCTCAAACAATGGATTATGTCCAGGTTCAGAAGTAATAGTCACAGGTTCAGAAATGATATGTATTGGTTTAGAAGTGACTTGGGTTATTTCAGAAGGAACTTGTATAGATTCAGACATGGAAATATTTGAATTTGAAGTTGAGATAGGTGGTCCAGAAATATTTGATGTAATTTGCTCTTTTGAAGAAGGATTTGCAATGTCTCTGACAAGGGATGGATTTTGAAAATTTGCAAAGACATCAATAGATATATCGAATAAGTCTTGACATAATAAATCCAAATTAGATTTAAGTAAAGAATTAGATTCAGAAGAGTTATCATTTGAGTTCTTTTCTGAATCAATTTGTTCAGAAATCTGATTTTGATTGAACTTAGAACTGATATGTTTAGAAGTCATTGGTGGTTCATTAAATCTGACTTTCGTGTTTTCAACTATTGTTCTTGTTTTCTTCATAAGAATTCTGTAAGCTTTTGATCTTTGAGAATATCCAACAAATATGCCACTCAAGCCTTTTGGATCAAATTTGTTTAAACTTTCTTTGTCATTCAGCAGAAAGCACCTGCAGCCAAATTTTTTTAATACAATGAATTGAAGGTTTTCTGTTTTTAATCAATTCATAAGAAGTTTTAAGATGTTTTCTGTTTAGAATTGTCCTGTTTTGTGTGAAACATGCAGTAGCAATTGCTTCTGCCTAGAGGGATAATGGTAGACTTGAATATGCAAGCATGGTTCTTGCTGCTTCTACCAAGATTTTGTTCTTTCTTTCAACTACCCCATTTTGTTGTGGAGTTCTGGCTGCGGAAAAATTGTGTCATATACAAACAAAATCTAGAACATTTTGTAGCTTTGAATTTGTAAATTCTGTGCCATTATCACTTCTGATCTTTTGGATTGGGAGTTGAAGTAGAACTTGAATTCTTCTGAAAAATGGGATTATAACTTCTGACGTATCAAATTTCTGTCTTAAAAATTCAACCCAAGTATATCTGGAAAATTCATCTACAATAACAAGAATATATTTTTTCCCTCCTAAACTCTGAGTTTTCATAGGCCTACACAAATCGATATGAAGCATTTCCAGAGGAGCCTTGCATGAAGAAAGCATCTTCAAAGGATGAGAACTTCTTTTGATCTTACCTAGTTCACATGCAGAACATAAAGAATGTTTTTGAAACTTGATCTTAGGTAATCCTCTAACAGAATGTTGCTTTTCAAGTTCAGAATTAGATATGAAGTTCAGATGTGACATTCTCCTATGCTAAAGTCAACTAGTTTCTAGCATTGATGTAGAAATATAGCATATGCCTTGTAGTTGACCATCTTCTGTAAATGTGGCTTTGTAAATGTCACCATTCCTATAGGCTGTTAACTTTTATGCTTCTCAGAACTAAGAACATGGCAGAAATCAATGTCAAAGTGAACAGTCCAATGTTTGTCACAAAACTGACTTATACTAAACAGATTATGTTTAAGTCCTTCCACATAGAAAACCTTCATGACAGATACAGCACCATTTTTAAAGGTACCACACCCTCTTACATAACCTCTAGCATTATTTCCAAAACTGACTGTTCCTCCATTTCTCTCATGATAATTAGTCAAAAGATCCTTATAAGGTGTCATGTGTCTTGAGAATCCCGAATCTAAGACCCACACATGACGGATTTGTAGAAATAATTACTTAGATTTAGGTACCCATTGAAAAATGGGTCCTTTCAGATTAGTAATAAAACATGGAATTCTGAAGTTTTTCTTTGAATTATAGAGTTCAGAAATTGATTCAGAATTTTGTTTTGAACTGTTTGTTTTTTTTTCTTTGAACCTCAGATGTGTCTTTTTTATGAGTTTTATTTGATTTCTAATGAAATGCTTGTGAAGAATAGTTGATATTTTTCTTAGAAGATGTCTTTTTGTTTTTAGAATTCAGTTGGAAGTGATGATGTCCACAATTTACACAATGAATATGGTTTTTGAGAACTTTCAATAAATCAACACAGAGACAAGTGACAGCATTAGATTTGGCACTAATCTTCTTGCTTTTATTAAAAGTAGTAAATATGTGTACATCATTTGACTTTAAAGAATGAACATTATCTAATTTATCTTTCTTTGATAATTTTTCATCTTTTCTCTTCCATACTAGAGTGGACAGCTCTGAAAAGGATAAGAAATGTTGATTAGAATGATAAGAAGTTTTAACAGTTGAATCTTTCTTATTGGAATTAAATTGTTTGTCAGAAATTTTTTTGACCTTGTACTGAAATCTGATGATGACAATCTAGTTTTTCCAGCGTGACTGTTTGAGTCAACTTCTTAAGAAGAATTTGTTTGAGAAATAAGAGTATTTGATTATGAAGTTGTTGGTTTAAATTCAGAATTTGGTGAGTTCTGAAATTCTTCTTTCAGAAAAACAGAACCAAACATTTCTGAAGGTAATTTGAATTCCTCAGATTTTAAAATTTCTCCTTTAAGCATAGAAGATTTGGATTTGTAAACTACATATCCTTCTTTAGTTATGACAGCAACTATAGGATTTTCTTTAATATCATTAAGACAGTTTGGAAAATGATCTTCTTTTGGCTCTGGACAATTGTTTTAAACTTGAGAATGACAAACAAAAAGAGTTAGAAAACAATCCAGAGATTTTTTTTTGTTCCTTAATTGATTTAAATCTTTCTGAAGTTCAAGAAAATTTAGAAGAAATCACATATCCCTGAGAAAATGATGATCAGAGTGAGGATTTTTTGACAATTCAGAAGCATATCTTTCTCACATTGAACATCAATCTCCTATCTATGCTAAAACTCCAGAGGTTATTAAAAATAAAGACGCCCCACTGTTATTTACTAATGAATCTCTGGAGATAAGAGCCTCTGGAATGAATGTTCAGAAACATTCAAATGGAATTCCAATTTTCTCTGTTCCTTCTAAAAACCGAAAAACTTTTATACATCCGGATTTTATAGGAATGTGTCTGAAAGCTAAATCTTGTCTTGAACTTGAAAAAGAAGAAAAACTTAAAAAGAAGATCCTTATCCAAACTCCTGAATCTTATCCTCCAAAATTTTCTTATGTCCAGAAAGGTAAATGTAAATCTAATCTTTCTGTTCCTGTTTCAGTAAATCCAAAAGCTTTTGTGAAGGTAAATCCAAAGAAATCACAGCTGAAGAATATCTCAGATTCTAAACATATGTCTAGTCTAGATAGGAAGTTCTTTAGAACAACTGATACTAGAAAAGACAGTCGTAAGAATAATTGTAATTATCATTATCGTAATGAAAATTCAATAAAATCTTCTATGTTTCAGAATTCTGAATATTTTTCCTTATTCTTAAAATTACAACAATTTTTCTCACGGACTTCAAATCCAATAACTGCCAACCATTCGTACTTTAATAAGAATAAAACAAAGAAAAACAGAAAAACAAAAAATACAAACAATCCGCCTTTACCTTCTGTTAAATCAAATCAAGAGCAAATAAAAAAGGCTGATAAAACAAAAACTAACATTAAAGGACCCATAATGATATGGGTACCTAAGAAACTCTGATCTTGATTGCAGAAACAGCGTGTGCATATCTGGTATCTTGACTCTGGATGCTCGAGGCACATGACTGGTTCACGAAACTTACTCTCCCAACTCAACAACAAAAGTGGTGGAGCTATAACATTTGGTGATAATGGTAAGGGTCAGATTAAGGGTTACGGTACTTTACAGGAAGGTAACATTACCTTATCTAGAGTAGCTCATGTTTTAGGTTTGAAACATAACCTCCTAAGTGTAAGTCAACTCTGTGATTCTAAGATACTTGTCGTATTTGATGAAAAACATTGTTACTTATTTTCTAAGGCAGATGAGGAGCTTTGGAGAGCAGACAGAAAAGGTAATCTCTACATGATGAATTTTACCTCCAAGGATGGTAAGGAAACCTTATGTCTTATCTCCAAAAAGAGTGAAATTGCTTGGCCCTGGCATCATAAAATGTCTCACTTAAATTTTGACAATCTTGAGATGCTCGTCAAACATAATCTGGTATCTGGACTTCCCGAAGTTCATTTTCAGAAAGATCAACTTTGCCCTGCATGTGAAATAGGCAAGATCAAACGAGCATCCCATAAAACAAAAAGTGATCATTCATGTATTAGACCTCTGCAATTGTTACATGTTGATCTTTGTGGTCCCATTGCAATTCAGAGTCTTTCTGGTAAAAAGTATATACTGGTACTTATTGATGAATTTTCTAGATATACTTGGCTTGCTTTTGTTCGACAAAAGTCAGAGGTACCTATCGTACTCCAGAATATGATGACCAGAATTCAAGTTCTTCTACACCAAAAGATTCAACAGCTAAGAAGCAACAATGGTACTGAATTCAAGAATGCCAAGCTTGAAACGTACTTTGCTACAAATGGAATTACCCAGAACTTCTCTGTTGTACGCACTCCCCAACAGAATGGTGTCGTTGAACGTCGCAACAGAACCTTGGTCGAAGCAGCCAGAACGATGCTTGCAGCTTCTGGTCTTCCCATACACTTTTGGCCAGAAGCAGTAGCCACTGCTTTGTTTACTCAGAATCGCTCAATAATTGTCAAGAGGCATCTCGAAACCTCTTATGAGCTTATTAACAAAAAAAAACCATCTGTTAAATTCTTTCATATCTTTGGTTGCAGGTGTTTTATCTTAAATGACAGAGAGAAACTTGGCAAGTTTGATCCAAAATCCGATGAAGCTAAATTTTTAGGATATTCTTTAAATTCCAGAGCTTTTCGTGTTTTTAAATTAAGAACAAAAACTGTTATGGAAAGCATTAATGTTGATTTTGATGATCAAACACAACTGACTTCTGAATATTCCTCTTCAGAACTCAAACTTAATACTGTCACCTCTGACTATCTTTCAGGTTCCAGAGAATCCGAGATTGATGCTATTTTTCAAGATTTTCTGGGTGACGAAATATTGTCAGAACCAACTTCATCCTTGAACATACCTGAAGTTCTTCATGCCTCTGGCATAACTTTTTCTGGTTCTACTTCTGAATCACACTCTTCCTTACCTTCTGTTCCAACATCTGATTGTCCAGAAGCTTCTTCTGTTCCATCATCTGAGGGAAAGACGTTAGAAGCAAGAGACTCAGAATTAGTATCTCCAGAAGAAGTCATTTCATCTTCTGACACAGAAGTTCAGGCTCAATCTACAAACAAGGATGAAGAAATGGACTAAATCACACACTCCAGATCTTATCATTGGTAGTCCTTCTGAGGGTGTCAAAACACGATCTGCTACAGCAAATGAAGCTTTCTATGTCAACTTTCTTAGTATGATTGAACCCAAGCAAGTTCATGAACCCTTAGTTGAACCAAGTTGGGTAGAAGCAATTCAGGAGGAGTTACTTCAATTTGAACGTAACAAAGTTTGGAACTTAGTACCATTACCAAAAGGCAAAGTTGCAATTGGTACTAAGTGGGTCTTCAGAAATAAAAAGGATGAAGATGGAATTGTGATCAGAAACAAGGCTCGTCTGGTGGCAAAAGGTTATTGTCAAGAAGAAGGCATTGATTACGATGAAACCTTTGCTCCTGTTGCAAGACTGTAGGCAATACGACTTTTTCTAGCATTTTCTGCATACAAAAACTTTAAAGTATATCAAATGGATGTTAAATGTGCATTTCTAAATGGAAATCTCAAAGAAGAAGTGTATGTTGAACAACCTGCTGACTTTAAAGATGCAAGACATCCAGAATACGTCTATCTCCTTGACAAAACTTCGTATGGCTTAAAGCAAGCACCCAGAGCCTGGTATGAACGTTTATCTAAGTTTCTGATCAGCAAAGGGTATGAGAAAGGTAAAATTGATACCACACTTTTCATCAAAAGAGGCGAAGGTATGTTAACTATTGTTCAAATTTATGTGGCTAACATAATTTTTGGTTCTACTCATCAAACAAAAGTTGATTTGTTTTCTAAATTGATGGAAACTGAATTTGAAATGAGTATGATGGGAGAACTAACATTCTTTCTAGGACTCCAGGTTAAGCAAAGTACCTCTGGTATTTTTATTAATTAAGCAAAATATGTCTCGGACATGTTAAAGAAATTTCATTTTCAGAATTCATCACCTATGAAAACACCTATCTCTTCTAGTATGAAACTAGTCCAGATCCTTCTGGGAAACCAGTAGATGTCACGGGCTACAGAGGTATGATAGGGTCTCTACTGTATTTAACTGCTAGTAGGCCTGATATTATGTTTGCCACCTGTCTTTGTGCTTGTTATCAAGCCAATCCAAAAGAATCTCATTTGGCCGCTGTTAAAAGAATTTTTAGATACTTAAAGGGAACTCCTTCATTGGGTCTCTGGTATCCTAAAAATTCTGGGTTTGATTTAATGGCATATACAGATTCTGATCATGCAGGATGTAAGCTGGACAGAAAAAGTACCTCTGGTAGTTGTCAACTTTTGGGAAACAGACTTATAAGTTGGACATCCAAGAAACAAAATTGTGTCTCCACATCTACTGCAGAGGCTGAATATGTTACTGCTGCTAGTTGCTGTTCACAAGTTATTTGGATGAAGACTCAACTCAGAGACTATGGACTGATATATGATAAGATTCCCATCTTATGTGATTCAGAAAGTGCCATTGCCATTACTGAAAACCCAGTCCAGCACTCCAAAACAAAGCATATTGATGTCAGGTATCATTTTATCAAAGATCACGTAGAGAAGGGCACAATTGAAATGTATTTTGTCTCTACTGATTATCAACTAGCTGATATTTTTACAAAAGCTCTGGATGAGAAGCGTTTTTATTTTTTAATCAGCATGTTGGGAATGATAAACATGTAAATCTTATTCTTTTTATTACTCAGAACTGATCATAGACATCTGATCGCTTCTGATGGTTTTATCCAGAAGCATTCAGAAGTCTCTGACCATCTCTGTTGAAGATTATTATTCCTTTATATCCAAGTGACAACAGAAAGGAAGCATCTCTTGAAAAGCGAAGGGGGAGATCGGTACAACTTCTGAGGGGGAGCTTCGAGCTTGTTTCAAGGGGGAGAAAAATTAATTCTAACTTCTGTTAGCTGTCCTCTGAACACTCTTTCCTTAAAATGATTGTTTTAAATTTGTTTCTCCTGATTAACTCTTGCCATCAAGGTTATTCAGAATTTTCAGATTTAACTTAATCTTTTCTTGAAAATTTTGTTCTTTTGACATTCTTAGGTCAAATATATTTTTGTTGTCTTATTTTTCTTCTGAAATTTTAAACATAAATAAGTCTATTTTTTTAACTCTTGCCGTCAAGGGTAATTAAAAATTTTCTTATTATTTATTAATTTTCTTAAGAAACATTTGACTAAGAAAATATTAAACTTTCATTTGGATTCAAACTGCTTTATTTTTCCAAATGTCTGATTTTAAGTTCATTAGAAAGGATTAATCTAAAAAAAAAATTGGTTTAATCAAATTAAAATATTATTTTTTCTTGATTAATTATTTTTTCTTATTATTCTCTTTCTAATTTTTTTTGGGGGATAATGAAACGGTTTACCTTTGATAATCCTTTCAGTGACTCATCACATCTTGCTAAGTCATCATTAACACGGTTTATGTTTTACACGTGTCTTTCATCGTGTGATTGCATGACTACACGACTGCGTGCTTACCTAAGCATAACTGAATCGTTTTTCCTTTTCCCCAAATTCAAAAACCCTTCCCATTCCACCAAAACCCTCAAGCTCTCAAACTCTCTCATATATAAACCCTATACACAGTATCTCATCTTCTTCCTCGCGATTTCTACAGTATTTGCTTCCCCACAGAAATTCTTCCAAAAATACCTAACCAATCTTCAATGGCCTCCCAACTTGCAAACCCAAATGTCAATGACGATGAAGGTCGTCTTGTTAATTCCACCACTGATAGTGTTCCAATCGTCAAATTGCCTTTGAAGGCAAATAATGTCCAGGTTCTACGCGATCCCAACACCTATTTGGCCGAATTCAGAGTCCTGGTTGAATTTCTTCAACAACATCAACTAAACCGTGCTCTAACCTTGACAAATCCTAATGTTCCTGAGCTCTATGTACAAGAAGTGTGGCAGTCCATGCATATAGCTGATGAAGAAACCCTGCGTGGAAATTTCAGTCATTCCAATACCCCTGAAAATGCTGTGGAAATACCCATCACCAAAAAGAAAATTGCCAGGTATTTTCACTTGCCTTCCTCTACACTTGAAGATCATGATGAGATTGTGCCAAACCCTGCCCTAGACCAGAATCCATCACCTGAATCCCTGCTCTCATTTGTTCAATTTTTGGGATATAATGAGCAATTATCAAAACTTTATGAATTTAAGCGCAAGAAACTGCCCCCTATGTGGAATACCCTTATCTCCATTCTCAACAAAAGCCTCACATGCAAAATTGGCTCTCAAGACCAAGCCAGCAAAAACATCCTTACAATTATGTATGGGATGTACTTTAACCGTCCTCTGGATTATGCAAGCCTCATCTTTCAAGAGATCAAAGCCGCTGTTCATACCAAAGTGTCTCTCTAGAATCAAGGAAAACCATTACCTGCCTTGATGTTTCCAAGGTTTTTGTCTCTGTTCACATACCCAGCGATTGGTGCTCTTAAAGCTCCTATGATCCAACCATTCTGCAAAATCGCTTCAATGAGCTCCCATAAACCAACTATCGACATCAACGGTTATTCATCTCCAAGGGAACTCTCCAGGTATATGCTTGACCTTATTCCTTCCACCTCTCTCTATCTCTTATCTTATAAACGCTCTATGGTATTCTCAAAACAGAGAATACCTACCCCAGAGTTCTTAGAGCCAAATGTAGGAAGTAAAGGGTCAAGTGAGGCTGAGGTTGAAAAGAATAAGAGTGCAAATCCAAGTGTTTCTACCCATGCCGACCTCTTAATGCAAGAGGGTACTGAAGATGTCCATAGAGACACATTTGAGCGTAACTCTCCTTCTTCCCAAAGGGATCCCACATATGCTGAAGTAGATGCCAACACATCTACTTTCATTGAACAAGGACCACCCAGTCCAAACCACCCAGTCCAAACCACCCAGAAACCATCCGATCAGAGGATAATTCTTCATCTTCTGCATCAAGCACAACCGGGGAAACCTCCTCTTCTTCATCATTCTCTCAAAAGAATGATGATGATAATATAAGAGTTCATTTTCCCCAGAACTCGCCACACTCCACACAAAATGTTGATGTCTCTGTGACCAACAAAATCATAGGGACCTCAGAAGATAAGTCCATATCTTCTGATAGTTTAGAAGCTGAGGAAATCCCATCAGAGGGGTTACAGCCACAGGACGCACCACTTACCGGAGTGTTTACACTTCATCAAGGTAAGCACATTGTCTTCAGCACCTCATCCTCTGATGATGAGGACTCTGTTGAGACAATCAGAACAACCGAAGAGGTGCCTATTAATCACAGCCGTCGACGACAGGTTGGAAGTCCCTCCACACTCAACGCTAAAACAGGTGTGAATGAGGGCCTCTCTGAACGTGAGAGTAAAGGGGCTCCATGTGTTAGAGAAACACCGGTTACACATTCTGAATTTGTCACCAATGCAGTGTTTCAGGCATTTGGTGATAAAATTCAGAGATCTGTGGAAGATCTAAAACTATCCTTGGATTCTCAAAATGCCATTCTTCTGGCAATTCAAAACGAACAAAGACAGCATACGCAAACTCTGGAGGCGCTCAGAGAGCTTATTTCTACAATTGCAAAAGCTCATTAGACACAAGCTTCTGATCATTTTTCCTCATTGCATAAAGGCATCCAGGCAAACTCTGACTCTATCTTTTTCATTCCTGATGCAATTCCAACTCCAGAGGTCACCATCTCTGTTGATGAATATAGTTCTTTAGTGGCAGATCTTAACAAGATTATTAAAGCTGTTCATCCCTCTGAAGACACTTCTGAGTCATCTCTGGTAAAGAAGTCCGACATGGCTATTTTCAAGAAAGCCATGCTTGACAAAATTAATTCTCTCTCTTCTAAATATGTCTCCAAAACAACTGCAAGCCCTTCAAATGTGGATCTGAAGTCCTCCTCTATGGACACCTCTCTCTCTCAACTTACAAATCTTGTAAGTTCTCTTTCTGATGCATTTAACGCCAAGAAAAAGGCTAAGGAGGAACGCGCTTGCAGAAAAGCAGAGCTTAAACGGAAAAGGTCTGAGGATCAGGATCCTGATTCTCAGAAGGGGTAGAAAGCAACAGAAGCCAAGAAAGCCAAATCCACTACCAATGCTGAAAGCTCCAATCCAACGAATTCTCCATCTACTTCTGACAGACACCAACCACCTTCCAAGCAGCAAAGTCATTCTGCTCAACCTTCATCTACACAAACTCCTCTGACTCCAACCCCATTAGCCACTCACTCTGGACCTCTTCCAAAAGACCCAGAAATAGCCAAATTTATTCTAGAAGTAATTGGCAATACAAGGAAAGCGCCCATACTTATCATCTACTCATTCAGAGATAGCCAAAGAAACGGATGCTAAGGCCAGAGCCGAGGCATCAAAAGCTAAAGTCGAAGCCCTAAATAAAGAGAGGAGAGAAGCTGAGTTGAAAGCTAAAGCAGAAGAAGACAGAGCTAATATTGAAGCAGAACTAGCTAAAGTAAAAGCTGAAAAAGCCAGAAGACGAGCTGATTTAGAAAAAGAAAGGATTGAAAAAGAAAAGGCAAGGGCAGAAGAAGAGAGAGAGAGAGAAAAGGAAGCCAGAGAGAAGGCAAAACAAGAAAAATCACAGAGAAGAAGGGCTATCCGTGAAGAAGCAGCCCAGAGGTTGGGAAAACTTGATCTTCCAAAAGTTCAACATCCGGAAGAGGCTTTTTTGCGCTCATCTCTACTGCTCGTGATGATGATTTTGATTAGCCAGATGTTCACTTTTACTTGAAATTATCATAAACAGCATGTATGCTCCAAACGATCAGAAGATTTACTTGATGCTGCCCAACTTCTCTATTGCCTATAACGTAAGTGGTGCTGTAAAAGACAAATTCATGGCACACAGACAAGCAAGGAAGGATGTCTACACTTCTGTACCAATCAAACGGATCTCTGCTATAAAGCACTCACAATTTGAAGATACAGAGATCTGGTACACGACCTATGAAATAATCAGATAAGACAATCAAACCAGGTACTTCTGCGATAATGACTTACTATCTGTTCATCCTTCTGATCTTTTGTTTCTTGAAAGCTTCATGAAAGTCCAAGTGGCCAGAGGTATTGATAGCCAAGACAAAGTTGCCTACTCAAGAATCATTGAATGCATGAAGTCTTTATTAGGATACAAGAGGCAGGTCGACTTCCAGATAGGGCTAAACTTCAACGTTGATAATCTTGCCATCTCTGCACCAAATGAAGAATTAGAAAACATCAATTCATTCAGAGTTGGTAAGTTTTTACTACAACCAGAAGAAGGGGTCATCTTTAGAAGACCAGACAAAAGAAGCTTTTTCAGAATAAAGGACGCACATCGATACTCTTCAGAAGTTGTATACATTGCAAAATGTTACATATCTGCTAGTACAAATGAACATGATCCATAAGTATTTGAAAGGATAATCAAGAGACTTAGGGGGAGATTGTTAGACTTTTGAAGTATGAGTCAAAGATGACGTGGCAGCATTCACTTGTAAATCTAGTCTTTAAAACAAAATTTGTTAGACGCTCCTCTATGAGGTGGCATTTTGTAATAGGCTAAAGTGTTGACTTTCTGTTTTTGTAATAGTATAAATAGATCTGTACTTTCACTGTAATATTTGTCGATTGAAGATCATTAGTAAAGAATACTTTTGCGCAGAATTCTCAAATCTTTGTAATCGATCCTCAGGTTATAATACAAAGTTGATCTGTTCTTCATTGTTCTACTGTTCTTATTACTGTTGATTAATCAATATTAATTGCTTCCGCTTACATTCTGATATATGAATTTATTGATTAATCATTGAAGAAGAGTTCTGGAATCAACACTTCTAATTTTGAAGACAGTTTCTTAGAGTCAATATTTGATTCAATATTCTAAGAATCATTAATAAATTCTTCATCAGATTCAGTATTAGAATCATCAAAGCATATTTCAGAATCGTCATTCTCATTGTTTATAAAATCATCTTCAAAAGTTTCTGTTAAATCATTTAGATTTTCAGAAGTATGATTTGAAATGTTAATTTGGTCTTCTGATTTTAACTCTGAAGTAACTTCTGAAGTAACGTCAGGAATAATTTCAGAAGTAGCTACAGATGTAACTTTAGAAGTTGATTATGACTTAGATTTTGTCTTTGATTCTTCAGAATTTGAAGGTTTTTCATTTGTAAACAGAACTTCTGATTTAACAAAAGGAATTCTTTCAGGCAAAGAAAGATGCACTGTTTGGGTGTAAAATATTTATCTTCTTCATTAAAAAATTTCATTTTTGAAAGATCATACAAATTTGAAGGAGCTTTCATTAAGATTTGAGAATCTGTATAACCTAAACCACTTTTGATGTTATAAAATTTTGAGTTCTGAGCCTGACTTGTTAAAATATTCAGAGTTTGTTCTGTTTGACCTTTTTTGAAATCCAGATCTTCTAATTCCTTTATCTTTTTATACAATTCAAGTCTTTCTTTATTTAGAAAGTTCATCTTAACGTCTAAAACTTCTTTTTCAGATTTTTCATTTTGCACATCTTTTTGCAGAATGTCCAGTTTTTCTTTCAAAATAACTTTCTCCTTAGAAAGTTTATCAACTTGTTCTTCAGCATTTTGACAATTCATTTTCTAAATTTGACTTTCTTCTTTGAATTTGTTTACTAAGGTTCTTTCACCTTTGATTCTGTTTCTTAGATTTTCAAATTCAGAAGTCATTTGACAAATTTGTTCTTGCATATCATGTTCAGAAGTAAGTTCAGAATTACTTTCAGAAGTAAATTTAGAAGAAGATTGTACCTCAGTGTCATGAACATGTGTGTCATTTGGGTCCGTTTGACACATGTAGCAGTTGGCAGCAAAGTGGGCAACCTCTTCATCATATTCATCATCACTCCAATTCAACCAGTCGTCTTCATAGTTGGTGATTAGAGCAGGATTAACCTCTTTCTTCTTAGCTAGAATGTGCTTCTCTTCATAATATCCAGCATTCTTAACCTTAGGCATTTTACACTGTCTTGCAAAGTGATCTGGTTTTCTCCAATTGAAGCATCTAGCAGGTTCAACATCATCTTTCGAAAAAACTTCTTTGTTCATGGTTTTCTGTGCTCCTTCATCAGTCTTGGGTTTACCCATATACTTTTGATTATATCTCTGATTAAATTGCCTAGTCATAAAGGCAATACCCTCTGATATACTTCTCATTTCTTCATCAACCTCATTCCCATCACACAAAGCCACTTCTGGGATTTCACAGTATTTGCTCATTGAAGTCATAGATATGGGATTGTTTATCTTTTTACTCAGTAAAGCAAGTGTATCACTAGTTTTCTTTTGATCATTCTGTTTAGACTTAATCTTATCTTCTTGTTAGAAAAGAATTCCATATATGTCATGAATTGACTTTCTGGACAGATTTCTAGTGATCATATTGTAAGAAAAACTTTCCCATTCCTTTACCAGATTATTCAGAAACTTATTGTTGATTTCAGAATTTGACTTCTGAACTCCATTTCTACGAAGATCATTTAAGATATTATTGAATATGTGATAGATCTCAGTAATTGACTCACCCTCTTTGTATTTGAAGTTTTCATATGTTCCAATGCACATATGCAGTCTTTGAGCCGGAGCCTTAGTACTCCCATGCATTTGAGCTTCTACTTCATCCCACATAGCTTTAGCAGACTTCAGACTGTGTAATCGAGTGAATATTTCATTTGGAATAGCCATAATGAGTAAAGTGAGTGCTCTTTTGTCTATTTTTGTTTGTTCCTTTTCTGCTGCAGTATACATGTGTGGACTCTTTTTGATACGTGTGGCAGGAAGTTCAGGAGTAGTATCGGTTCTTGGAACAACATCAAATTCGACGTATACTTAAAGAGGGCCATTGATTATCAATTGCATTAGTGCTTCATCAATATTATCAAGAAATTGAATCATACGAATCCTCCATTGATGATATTCTCCTAGGAACAAAGTTGGTGGCTTCGTTTCAGAACCAATGGAAACATATTATTTAGACATCTTGAACAATTGATCTTGTATTCACCTTTCGTTTTGTACTTCAAGAACGAACAAATCAATCCAAGTAAAAAATTTCAACAATCTTGTGAGATCTGAAAGTCTAACAGATTCTTAACAGAATTAACAAAAAGATGAATTGGCTCTGATACCAATTGTTAGACCCAGAATATTCAAATGTAGAAAGAATATAGAAAACACAATGAGATTGGAGCAATGTAGTCGGATGTGTTATTGATATTGATCACAATTACAATACAGAATATGTAATTAACAGTACAAGTGTAATCTATGAACATTAGTTCTAATAAACTAACTAACCTTCTATTTATATACAAGTAGAGATACTAAACTAACATGTGTTTACATAACAGACCAATAGTATCACTACACATGGAGAGTTATAAGTTCAGAATCACTTCTTAACTTCTTCAACCTCCTTCAGAAGTTCTTCAGAACCTTCAAAATTTCTGAAGTAGCCACTTCAGAAGTTATGCCTTCAGCTTATCTTAACTTCTTCACTTCTGAATATGTACTTTTGAGCTTGTCTTTATCAAATCAGAACCCAGTCTTCTTTGAAGCAACTCTTGTATGCTTTAACATAGGTCAAAATAGCATTTAGTTCCAAATGATATATTTCTTGTAACTAAATTCATACAAGTGTTTTAAAACCATTTCTTATACTCATTTCATCATTCCAAGGAGAAACCCTGGATGACACATTTTGACCTAGTTTACCAAACATCTTATATTTCTTGTAACCAAACATTTTGACCTAGTTTACCCTCATTTCATACTTGTACAAACATCTTATAGAAGGTAAAATACATCATTTTGACATGTATAAAATTTTAAAAATGTAAGAATGAACTCACACTACTAGAGTTTGAGGAAACCCTAGAAAAATCCCCAAAACAGTGAAAATGGTGAAGACTTGATGGAAGGGATGGAGAACACTATCCCTTGATGCTACCACCTTAAATCTTTACTTCTATGGAAGAATAAATGCTTGGGAGGTGGTGACATGGAGTAATAAATGCTCTATGAACCGTTCTTGAGAGGAACTTAGAGAGAAAAACGAGTTTGGAAATCAGAATGAGAAGGAGGTAGCTGAAATCGTGCATTTAAGATCTCACTGGACCACAAGGGCGATAGTGCCCGGCGACTTTGACATGGCAGAATCGCCTGTCAAGGTCGCCTATTTTGTACCGCAAGACACCAGCCAAAAATACTGAATTCATGAACACGGGTGACTCTGCCCAGCGATTGTGACAAGGCAGAATCGCCTGTCACCGTTGCCAACTATGTACCACGGCTAAACATAAAATTCATCTGAAGTGGAATCCGGACGATTATGCCCTGGCGATTGTGACACGTCACAATCGCTTGTCAAGGTCGCCAGGGGGTACCGCGAGGCTTCGTGTGTGTTTTTTGTTCTTTTCCTTCAATCCAACGTAATCAAACTCCAATCACTTGAAACACTCCATAACTCTACTCGTGAAAACATTACCATACAAAGTTTATTAATGTCTTGAGTACAAAATTTCCGGGTGTTACAATCCTCCCACCCTCGTAATTGATTTCGTCCCTGAAATCTCAAACTACCCAAACAAAGTCGGGTATCTTCTCTTCATATCCTCTTATGCTTTACACGTCACGTTTGATCCTCTATGATGCTTCCATTGAACCTTAACCATGATGATTTCTTTGTGGCGCAACCTCTTAGACTTTCTTTCCAAGATTGCCTCCGGTTCTTCCACACATCGGTTGTTGTTATCAACTCGAATTTCCGTGAGAGGAATCACACTCTCTTCTTCCCCCAAACACTTCCTTAAGTAACAAATGTGGAATATTGTGACATTTGTCAAATTCGAGCTTTCAGGTTAGCTTCTATTAAGTTTATTAGTGTTTATATAGTTTAATTTTAAGAATAGAAGTTAGTTGGATTAGGATGGCCGAAAAATCCCTAGCATTTCCGGTAGTCGCTTAAAATGTCCGGTTCCGACCCGTAACTGTCCGAAATGTCCTATATAGTGCCAAATGCTCTAATTTGTACCCAACTTATATAAAATATATAGTTTTAATGTGTCAAGTATAATTTTTTTTTAATTTTAAAGAATTTAATCACTTTTGGGCTTGCATTTTGAGGAAAAAGGCCAAAAATTGAGAAATATGACATTGTATTCTTAATTGGGCTTGAGTTTTATTTTATTTATAAAAAAAATATATGATTATTGGGCACCCATGGCCGGCCTCCCCCCTAATCCCCCATATAAATAGATTTTTTTTCATTTCCTCCTCATTTTGCATGTTGAAAATTCAAATTTCACTCTCCTTTCTCTCTCTAAACTCAAAAGCCATTTCTAGAACTCTCCTTTCCTTCTAGTTCAGCTGAGTTTTATACATTTTCACCATCAAAGGTCAAGAATCATCAAGGGATTTAGAAGCTCTAATCATCATCCAAACATGGTAAAACTTTACCCTCTTTTTCTTACCATTTTTGGGTGGAAAAACCCACTTTTCTTACATTTTTCATAACTATTTCTTCTATTATCCTAAAGTTCTGAGTTTGTGGAGAGATTATACACCAAAACATTTAAAAATGTTCATACAATGGTGATAATCTATGATCCACACAATAAAACTCAAGAAACTAGGTGAAAATCATGATTTTATGTGTTTTTGAACAACAATGGAGATTTTTGGTGCTGACAGATTTATTGCATGTGCAAAAATCGTCCATTTCTTGCAATAAACATGTTCAAATGTCAAGAATCTTCTTTCTACAAGTTTATTTAGTGAGTTGGGGTTCTAATACAAGTGGTCTCACTAAAAAACATTGAGTTTTGTCCCCCCAAATGCTCATATGAAGATGCATGTGCATCTGGAAGTTCAACAGTAGGCAAACCCTACTTTGAACGACCATAACTCTTTGAATACCCATCCAAATTACTTGATTTTTCTTCTGGAAGTTAATTTAATGAGTTATCTTTCCAATGCCACTGATTTCATTAAAAAATATGGTGATTTGAGGTCCTAACTAATTGAAACAAAATGAGTGTGCAAACTGTCAACCAATGACAGGTTTGTGCATGCATGTTCAAATGGTCATATCTCTTGCAAAACTCAATGAAAAATGATGATTTTTCTTTTGAGAGTTAGTTTTATGAGTTATATTCAGTTTTCAAGTGGCAGCAATTAAAACTATGGAGTTTTGACCCTCCAAACACTTAAAATACTTTAGGTGTGCAATCTGTGAAACCACCAACAGCTAAACTCTACTTTGTGTGTTAATACCTCTTTTGTTATTTGTCTTTAATGCATGAATCTTCTTCTACAACTTTCTTTATTGAGTTAGGGTTCTTATAAACCCAATTTCACTCAAAAATATGAAGATATGAGGCATTAACCAAATTATTCAAAGTAGGTGTGCAATCTGTCAAGAAATGACAGAATGGTACATACCACTTTGAGGTGCTATATATTCTTCATAATTTCTTCAAAATGAGTGATTTTTACCTCAAACGTTTCCTCTATGAATCTTTCCAATCCAACTGGAAATTCTAGAAAACACTTAGTAGAACTTCTTAAATGAGTGATTTAGTAACATGGTGTAATCTGTTTTACCGGTTGTGACATACTGTTTTGCATGAATTATTTGAACCACTTTTACATGTCCAAAAGGCATGAAATTTGGTCACAATGACAATAACTCAGTACTTTATCTAGTATAAAAAGATAGGAAACTAGGTCATTTTGGAAGCCCTTGAAAACTGATCATATTTAGGACAATTGGTTTCTGTCGAGAAGAGAAATTCTGGACTTAATTGATTTTTATAAATGTTGATCATGTGATGGATAATAAGATTACTTTCGGTATAAATTATGATATTAACGAGCATATGGGCATTTTGTATAATTGGACATATATAGACATTTAGGGGCTTAAGATTTATTCACCTCTATAAGTAGTATTAGACCTATAAGTGACGGTTTTGAGTATTACTCTTTGATAGGGAAGCGTTAGGTCGTCGTGCGGTGATCGAATTGTGTTGTCTTGTGTCGCGGAGCTTTGCTATAAGGTGAGTATTCACAACCCCTCTTTCAAAGTATTTTATATGATTTGGGGTGAAAAGCATGATTGAATATGTTATATGAGCTATTTTCATTATGATTATGAAATTTTGTTAAATTTGATGTTGTGGACACTAAGGCATGTACACTAATAGTTATATTGAGTAAAATGTAACAGAAAAGTTTGTACACTACTATTAACTCAAGTGAGGAGCCGAGGGTATTTGTGGATAGCGCTATTTGGACGGACAATCCCACCTAAAAACTACAGGTAAGGGTGCACTGTACTTAAAAAAAAAAACGAAGGTTCTACATATGTGGGATATTAGTCCCACCGCTAAGGTAGAATTAACAATAATTTTTTTTTTGTGGTCGAAAGGTTTAGTGGTGGATCTTTATATACTAAAAATTAGAGTACATAATGCCTTGACGTTTTAAGATATTAATAAGTGCCAAAAATTTATTTTGCTCATAATCACTTACACAAATGGATGTTTGAAATATTGGAAACCTGTGAACTCACCAACTCTTTGTAGTTGACCTTGTTTTTATCATGCTTTTCAGGGGTAAGAAAAGATTAACCGAATCTTTCTATTATGTGGGCGCATCGACATCAATCATCTTGTTTATTTGAAACTTTTTAGTTGAAGCACTTGGTTTACTTTATTTTGTTAGAACTTTTAGTTGATGCGATGTAAAATTTTAAACTTAAACTGTTATGTATTTGAATGGATGATTGGTGTTGTTTTTATCCTATTGTTATGAAATCTTGCGCTATCATGCCTCGTGTTTCCGCTTTAGCGGGGTGTGACAGACTTGGTATCAGAGCTATAGGTTATAGAGAACACCGGTTTTCTATTGAAACCAAATACTGTAACCAATTTTTTTTTTTGAAAAACTATTTTCGTTGATAAATTTAAAAAGCTCACTACTAGTATAATTAGAATAAGCAACGATCTAACATATCATAATTAGGCAAAGCCTGATCACCTATGTCTAAATATGGTATGAATAAGAAAGGACTTGCATTAAATTATTCTAAAAATAGGAATCGATCGGGAAATCTTTCACTACAAAATGAGAAATATGATTTTATGTGGGTTCACATGATTATTATAAAATGTTTCTGATATTTATAAATTATTTTTTTTTATTTATCTCAGCATTATGTCCACATCCGACCACTCCCCGGATGAATCCAGTTATGTTACCAGCAGGGTTAGGAGAGCCGACACAAACTATGATGACTATGACCCATCCGAGCATAGTCATGAAGAGGATTCTGCCGACTCTTCTGCTCGATCTTCTGTTCCCATGCCCGTACCCATACCTACCAGTGAGAGGACATCTCGCGGGCCAAGGACGATAAGGACTGCCCGCAAGCGCGTTCTCCCTCTTCGGAGAGTGACTTTCACGATTTCTTCCGTGCCATCAGGAGAACCATCTCAGTCGCGATCCAGGTCGCGAAGTTGACTCCTCCTTCCCCAGCGATCGGAGTTCCTGTGCCACCGCCGCAAGGCATGACTACATCGGAGCACATTTGGGTCACAGAATTGGCGGATAGAGTAGGACTTCATCAGAGTAGACTGGGCTATCATCAGCACTCCCTAGACGACTTATTTTCGGCATTGAACACTCAGAATGCTTATACGACTAGTGTTTTGGGTGTTGCCCTTGATGCTAAAAGGACGATTCGGAGATTATATGCATATTTGTTTTGGGTCATAGGAGTCTTGGTGGTGGTGTTAGGAGTATTGATTGGGATGTTGATGCGTTAGGGAACTCTAGTTATTTTGAACTTTTGGGTGAATATTACCTTTTTTTGGGGCTTGTAGCCTATGTATTCAAGTTTAAGCACAATATTATCTTTTAGACTGTATTTTAAAACTTATGTTGGCTTGCCTTAGTTATTTATGGGATTTATGCAAGTTATCTATTTATCGCATGTTGTTTTGAAATGTATGTGTTCGTGAGTAGTATTGGAGGTATGTTATAAGATGCGTATGATTTAGTAAGTAGATTTATATTGGCTATTGCAACACAAAATTGACTAAAACTCAATTTAAAATTGTGTTTTTAGAACAATGCCTCCGAGAAGAGTAAATTCCGATGTTGCATGACTAGTATCCGAACAGCTCATGGCATCACTACCAGGTATTGTGAGCCAAGTAGCAGCTGGTTTACATACTAATCAAAATAACAATCAGGGTTCTGGAGATAGGGAATGTACGTATAAATCCTTTAGGAGTTGTAATCCTAAAGAATTTTTCGGAACTGAAGGAGCCGTCGGTTTATTGACCTGGTTGGAAAGCATGGAGTCTGTCCTCCACATTAGCAAGTGTGCTGAGGGAAAGAAGGTGGAGTTTGCTTCCTGTCTATTACAAGGGCGAGCATTAACTTGGTGGAACACCCAAGTACAAACCCGAGGTCGGGAAGCCGCCAACAGTCTTACATGGAAAGATTTCAAAAGAATGCTGAAGGAAGAATACTGCTCTAGGAGCGAGATTCAGAAGCTGGAAGCAGAGTTGTGGAATCACGAGATGAAAGGGAATGATATCGACTCCTACACAGCCCGATTTCATGAATTGGCAAAAATGGTACCGCATCTGGTAACGCCTGAAGAGAACCGAGTTGATAGGTATGTTTGGGGATTATCTTCGGAAATACGCGGGGATGTTACCTCAGCAAACCCAAAAACTCTACAAGAGGCAGTAAGTTCGGCAACCAGACTCACAAACAATGCTACTCGCTCGGGATTGTTTATAAGGGATAAGGCACAAGGGAAGAGAAAGATGGATGAACCAATAAGAAAACAGTTTGGAAAAAGGACAAGTAAGGAACAAAGAACTTCAGGTAACTATGGAATTCAAACTCAACCTGCGGAGAAAGAGAAAAGACCTTGTCCCAAATGTGACAAGTGCAATAGACAACATACCGGACGATGTATTATCTGTCAAAAATGCAACAAAGGAGGTCACTATGCCAAAGATTGCCGGAGCACAGGAAGGCGGGCATGTTTTGAGTGTGGAAGCCCGGATCCCTTTCGGAATACATGTCCACGATGGAATCAAAGACCGAACACTAATCAAGCACGACCGGCCAACCAAGGAAATCAAGGAGGTCCGGCAAGAGGCCGAGTGGTTGAACTTGGAGCTGAGGAAGCAAGACAGAATCCAGATATAGTTACAGGTACGTTTCTTTTAAATAATCATTACGCATCTGTGCTATTTGATTCAGGAGCGGATAGGAGTTTTGTGTCATTAGATTTTAGACCAAAAAAAGTCTAAGACCTCAAAAGTTGAATGAAGTATACGTCATTGAATATGCCAACGGACAAGAGTGTAAGGCCAAAGACGTAATAATGGGTTGCACTTTAAACTTGACTAGTAGGGATTTTAGTATAGATCTAATCCCGATTCAACTAGGAAGTTTCGACATAATTGTGGGCATGGTTTGGTTATCCAAAAACCGAGCCGAAATCTGTTGCTCCGAAAAGATCGTACGAATTCTGTTACTCGAAGGGGGAAAACTCGAAGTACACGGAGAAAAACCCAGGAGGGGTATTAAAGTAGTGACATGTATGAAGATGCGAAAGTATTTGAGAAAGGATTGCATTGCTTTTCTAGCTCACATCAAGGATAAGAAGGCTGAAGAAAAACGCATTCAAGATATTCCTATAGTTCGGAATTTTCCTGAGGTATTCCCGGACGAATTGCCTGGAGTACCCCCACCAAGACAAGTGGAGTTTCACATAGAATTAATTCCTGGAGCCGCGCCAGTTGCGAAAGCACCATATCGATTAGCACCATCAGAGATGCAAGAGCTGTCGGAACAACTTCAGGAATTACTCGACAAAGGATTTATCAGACCTAGCTCTTCACCTTGGGGAGCCCAATTTTTATTTGTTAAGAAGAAAGATGGATCTTTTCGAATGTGTATCGATTATAGGGAACTCAACAAGTTGACAATTAAGAACCGGTACCCCCTTCCCCAGATTGATGATCTGTTTGACCAACTTCAAGGTGCAACGTACTTCTCGAAGATCGATCTTAGATCTGGATATCATCAAATGACAGTGCGAGAAGAAGATATCCCCAAGACAGCCTTTAGGACTCGATACGGTCACTACGAGTTCCTAGTCATGCCATTTGGTCTAACAAACGCACCGACAGTCTTCTGGATTTGATGAATAGAGTATGTCGACCATACCTAGACAAATTCGTGATCGTGTTTATAGATGATATACTTATTTATTCTCGAGACAAAAAGGAGCATGAACAACATTTGAAGCTGATACTGGAATTGCTCAGAAACGAAAAGTTGTACGCCAAGTTCTCCAAATGCGAATTTTGGATTCGTGAAGTGCACTTTCTTGGCCACATGGTGAATGAAAAAGGAATCCAAGTTGATCCAGCTAAGATTGAAGCCATTAAGAAATGGGAAGCCCCAAAGACACGAACGGAGATCCGCCAATTTCTGGGATTGGCAGGTTATTACAGGCGATTCATCGAGAATTTCTCTAAAATTGCGCAACCACTAACAACTCTAACCTAAAAAGATAAAAAGTTTATTTGGGGAGAAAAACAAGAAGAAGCCTTCCAGACACTCAAACACAAGTTATGCAACGCACCGATTCTGGCTCTATCCGAAGGAGTAGATAACTTCG
Source organism: Silybum marianum (assembly GCA_036898165.1). Lineage (NCBI taxonomy): Eukaryota > Viridiplantae > Streptophyta > Magnoliopsida > Asterales > Asteraceae > Silybum > Silybum marianum. Next base: position 24,961,806 of record CM072528.1, on the reverse strand, counting down.
TAATCTACTGTGATGCTTCACATCAGGGAATGGGCTGCATGTTAATGCAAAAAGACAAGGTTATTGCATACGCATCAAGAAAACTGAAGATTCACGAGAAGAATTATACTACTCATGATTTGGACCTAGGAGCGGTGGTATTCGCACTCAAGAGTTTTATTTTATTTATATGACATTGTATTCTTAATTGGGCTTGAGTTTTATTTTATTTATAAAAAAAATATATGATTTTGGAAGGATTGAGCCCCCATGGCCGGCCTCCCCCCTAATCCCCCATATAAATACATTTTTTTTCCATTTCCTCCTCATTTTGCATGTTGAAAATTCAAATTTCACTCTCCTTTCTCTCTCTAAACTCAAAAGCCATTTCTAGAACTCTCCTTTCCCTCTAGTTCAGCTGAGTTTTATACATTTTCACCATCAAAGGTCAAGAATCATCAAGGTATTTAGAAGCTCTAATCATCATCCAAACAAGGTAACAACTTTACCCACATTTTCTTACCATTTTTGGGTGGAAAAACCCACTTTTCTTACATTTTTCATAACTATTTATTCTATTATCCTAAAGTTCTGAGTTTGTGGAGAGATTATACACCAAAACATTCAAAAATGTTCATACAATGGTGATAATCTATGATCCACACAATAAAACTCAAGAAACTAGGTGAAAATCATGATTTTATGTGTTTTTGAACAACAATGAAGATTTTTGGTGCTGACAGATTTATTGCATGTGCAAAAATCGTCCATTTCTTGCAATAAACATGTTCAAATGTCATGAATCTTCTTTCTAAAAGTTTATTTAGTGAGTTGGGGTTCTAATACAAGTGGTCTCACTCAAAAACATTGAGTTTTGGCCCCCCAAATGCTCATATGAAGATGCATGTGCATCTGGAAGTTCAACAGTAGGCAAACCCTACTTTGAACGACCATAACTCTTTGAATACCCAACCAAATTACTTTATTTTTCTTCTGAAAGTTAATTTAATAAGTTATCTTTCAAATGTCACTGAATTCATTAAAAAATATGGTGATTTGAAGTCCCAACTAATTGAAACAAAATGAGTGTGCAAACTGTCAACCAATGACAGGTTTGTGCATGCATGTTCAAATGGCCATATCTCTTGTAAAACTCAATGAAAAAGGATGATTTTTCTTTTGAGAGTTCGTTTTATGAGTTATATTCAGTTTTCAAGTGGAATCACTTAAAAATATGGAGTTTTGACCCACCAAACACTTAAAATACTTTAGGTGTGCAATCTGTGAAACCACCAGCAGCTAAACTCTACTTTGTGTGTTAATACCTCTTTTGTTGGTTGTCTTTAATGCATGAATCTTCTTCTACAACTTTCTTTCTTGAGTTAGGGTTCTTATGAACCCTATTTCACTCAAAAATATGAAGATATGAGGCATTAACCAAATTACTCAAAGTAGGTGTGCAATCTGTCAAGAAATGACAAAATGGTACATACCACTTTGAGGTGCTATATATTCTTCATAATTTCTTCAAAATGAGTGATTTTTACCTCAAAAGTTTCCTCTATGAGTTATATTTCCAATACAACTGGAAATTCTAGAAAACACTTAGTAGAACTCCTTAAATGAGTGATTTACTAACATGGTGTAATCTGTTTTACCGGTTGTGACATAATGTTTTGCATGAATTATTTGAACCACTTTTGCATGTCCAAAAGGCATGAAATTTGGTCACAATGACCATAACTCAGTACTTTATCGTGAATAAAAAGATAGGAAACTAGGTCATTTTGGAAGCCCTTGAAAACTGATCATATTTAGGACAATTGGTTTCTGTCCAGAAGAGAAATTCTGGACTTAATTGATTTTTATAAATGTTGATTATGTGATGGATAATAAGATTACTTTCGGTATAAATTATGATATTAACGAGCATATGGGCATTTTGTATAATTGGACATATATAGACACTTATGGGCTTAAGATTTATTCACCTCTATAAGTAGTATTAGACCTATAAGTGACGGTTTTGAGTATTACTCTTTGATAGGGAAGCGTTAGGTCGTCGTGCGGGGATCGGATTGTGTTGTCTTGTGTCGCGGAGCTTTGCTATAAGGTGAGTATTGACAGCCCCTCTTTCAAAGTATTTTATACGATTTGGGGTGAAAAGCATGATTGAATATGTTATATGAGCTATTTTCATTATGATTATGAAATTTTGTTAAATTTGATGTTGTGGACACTAAGGCATGTATACTAATAGTTATATTGAGTAAAATGTAACATAAAAGTTTGTACACTACTATTAACTCAAGTGAGGAGCCGAGGGTATTTGTGGATAGCGTTATTTGGACGGACAATCCCACCTAAAAACTACAGGTAGGGGTGCACTGTACTTAAAAGAAAAACAAAGGTTCTACATATGTGGGATATTAGTCCCACCGCTAAGGTAGAATTAACAATAATTTTTTTTTGTGGTCGAAAGGTTTAGTGGTGGATCTTTATATCCTATTGTTATGAAATCTTGCGCTATCATAAGCGGGCGAGAAGCAATTCTCCGGGCCCGATATTGTCCAAGAGACAGCTATAAAAAGTGAAAATTATCCGAGAACGACTAAGAGCGGCACAAGATCTTCAGAAGAGTTTATGCCGACAAGAAGAGAAGGCCAATGGAATTCCAAGTGGGCGAGCGGGTTATGCTCAAGGTATCTCCTTGGAAAGGTATTATCAGATTCAGAACACGTGGAAAGCTTAGTCCACGTTTCCTTGGACCATTCAAAATTCTTGACTGAGTGGGACGTCAAGCCTACAAATTGGAATTGCCACCCGAGATGGCTGGAATTCACAACATATTTGTCACACCCCGCTAAAGCGGATTGAGAGTGGAATGTCGTACTTAGGTTTATCTTGGTGCCTAATCCCATTTATAAACCATTCCAAAAGTGTGAAGTGAATTGGTTATCACGATCCGACACGATAGTCAAGGGTACACCATGCCTTGCAATAATCTCGTCCACATACAACTTAGCCAGTTTGTCAACTGGGCCGACTTCTCGCATTGCCGAGAAGTGAGCACTCTTCGTCAATCTATCCACCACTACCCATATAGTGTCATGACCCTTTAAGGTCTTTGGTAGTTTTGTCATGAAGTCCATAGTAAGGTGCTCCCATTCCCATTCCAGAATTGCTAACAATTGAAGACTCCCATACGGCCGTTGATGTTCTTCCTTGACTTGTAAACAAGTTACACACCTCTCCGTGTATCTAGCCACATCCAACTTCATGACGGGCCACCAATAAGTTAACTTCAGATCTCTATACATCTTGGTATTACACGGATGTATGGAGTACTTAGACTTGTGAGTATCTTCCAATAGTAGTTCTCGGTTGCCCCCAATCTTGGGCACCCAAACGCATCCTCGGAATAGTTTCAAACCACGACTATCCTACGTTAACAACAAGTGTTGTTTCACCATGACTTCATCCTTTAAATGTTCCTCAAGTAGTGCTTCCACATGGGAAGTCTTGATTCGGCCGATCAAACTTGACACTATGTCGATTCTTGTGAGCACGGCCCGTGTCCCGCTACCGTACTCCTTCCTACTTAAAGCATCTGCCACAACATTTGCTTTACCCGGATGGTATAACAACTCACTATCATAATCTTTAAGCAACTCTAGCCAACGTCGTTGCCTCATGTTTAGTTCCTTTTGATCGAAAATATGCTTCAAAATCTTGTGATCGATGTAGAGTGTACACTTATTTCCATAAAGGTAATGTCGCCATAACTTCAATGCATACACGACCGGTACCAGTTCCCAATCATGGGCTGGATAGTTCTTCTCATGTTCCTTGAGTTGCCATGATGCGTAGGAAATCGCCTTGCCTCTTTGCATTAGAACACAACCTAAACACATTTTCGATGCGTCACTATAAACCACAGAGTCTTCAAATCCTTCCGGTAAGGATAAGATCGGTGCTTCACGGAATTTCTTTTGAAGAGTCCAGAAAGCCTCTTCTTGCTTGTCCGTCCAAATGAACTTCACATTCTTCCTTGTCAATGTCGTCAGAGAAGATGCAACCTTTGAGAAATCTTGAATAAACCTTCGGTAATATCCCGCCAATCCTAAGAAGCTTTGGATCTCGGACGGGCTTTTAGGAGGTTCCCAATTCATCATTTCTTCTATCTTGGATGGATTCACCTTCACTCCGTCTTGAGTGACAACGTGCCCCAAAAATTGAACTTCCTTTAGCCAAAAGTCGCACTTAGAGAATTTGGCGTAAAGCTTCTCCTTTCTTAACACCTCGAGAACTTCCTGAAGGTGTTGCTCATGGTCCATCTCGCTCTTAGAGTTGACAAATATATCATCAATAAATACTACTGCCGATTTGCTTAGAAAAGGTCGGCACACTCGATTCATCAAATCCATAAATACCGCCGGCGCGTTCTTCAATCCAAACGGCATCACTAAGAACTCATAATGCCCATAACTTGTCCTAAACGCCATCTTTGCCACGTCATTCTCCTTCACTTTCACTTGGTGGTAACCCGAACGTAAGTCGATCTTTGAGAAACACCCCGCTCCTTGTAGTTGATCAAAGAGATCCTCAATCCTCGGGAGTGGGTACTTGTTCTTCACGGTTGCCTTATTAAATTCCCTATAATCAATGCACATGCTCATCGTGACATATTTCTTCTTCACAAACAAGACCGGAGCTCTCCAAGGTGACGAGCTTGGTCTCACGAAACCCTTCTCTAGAAGGTCTTGCAATTGCGTCATCTTCTCTTGCATCTCGGATGGTGCCAAACGGTAGGGCGCTCTTGCAATTGGAGCGGCACCCGACACGAGGTATGTTCGAAACTCCACTTGTCTATCGGGTGGCAAACCGGGTAAGTCTTCGGGGAATACATCCGGAAACTCACAAACAATACGAACATCTTCAAGCTTCTTCTTTTCTAACTTTACATCCAAAACGTATGCTAAAAACGAAGGGCATCCTTTGACTAAGCACTTGCGTGCCTTTGCTAAGGTCAACAATGCTATCTCGCCTTTTCTCCTCTCCCCATAGACTACTACCATGCCGCCCTCTACTAACAGGATTCGAATCATTTTCTTGGAACATAAGATCTCGGCTTGGTTCTCGACCAACCAATTCATCCCAATTACTACATCAAATCCTCCTATTGACATAGGCATGAGGTTTACTCCAAATTTATTTCCTTCAATTTCTAACGTGCAATCCTTAAGAACATCCCAGACTAAAACTTGTTTGCCATTGGCTATTTCAACAATATAAGCATCCTCCAAAGTACTAACAGGTGCATGAAGGTTTAGGTAGAAAGAAGTGGACACAAAAGAAAAAGTGGCACCAGAATAAAAAAGAACATGAGCGGGTACGGAGTTAACAAGGAACGTACCCGACACCACATCCGCTGATGCCTTTGCTTCATCCGCTATCATCTTGAAAGCTCTGCCCACTGCCTTTGGAGCATTAGGAGCCTTTGCTTGCGAGCCCGCGAGTTTCAACTTCGGGCACTCATTCCTGTAGTGACCCGATTCCTTGCACTCGTAGCATACGGGTGCTTTGGTTGGGCAATTACGACTGAGATGCCCAGCTTTCCCACACTTATGACATCCGCCGGAGAAGGAGTTGCATGCTCCAAAATGTTTGCTCCGACATTTAAAGCACCAATTAGCTTCCTTTTTAGAGTCAGCCCTCCCGTTATTGTTGTTGTTGTTGTTGTTGTTGTTTTAGTTGTAACTCGGCCTCTTGGAAGGCGCCGCAAGCCCTTCCCACTTTTTCTTTTGTCCAACCATCGATATTTCTTCGACACCCAAGTTACGGGCATCCTCGTTATGTTGAGCTTCTTCGATCGCCTCTCTGAGAGTAGAGGGTTTTGAAATCCGGACCATTTCCATCATGTCGGCCGACAATGCTTTAATGTAGGACTTCACCTTCTCTTTTTCATTCGGGGCCACATGCCCCACCAAACTCAGCTTTTCCACAAACAACCGAGTGTACTCCCTCACAGTCTTGCTCCCCTTCTTGAGAGCCCGAAACTCATCCACAATTCTGTCGACAACCCTTTCATTACAATACTCTTCTATGATTTTCGCCTTGAACATCTCCCATGTCAACATAGAGACGATCACGGACCCAAGGGTAGCTGTGGTCACGTCCCACCATGTTAGGGCCTCGCCTCTTAGCATTTGCGAAGCAAACTTCACCTTTTGCCTCTCTTTGCAATCACTCGAGCTAAACGCTTGCTCGATTTCTCGCAACCACCGGATGCACTTTGCTGGGTCATCCGAACCAGGAAACTCGGGTGGCTTCGTACACATGAAGTTCTTTTGTGAGCAACTTCTTCCCACTCTCCTCACCTCGGTGACGGGTGTTTCTTCAGTAAGATGCACGACTCCATTCCCTCCAGAACCTCCCACTTGGTTCTCGGCGGTCATTTCATGGCTTCGATAACTGGCATCCCTTTCCTCAAACATCTTGAGGACTTCTTCATGCTGCTTAGTCATAAGAGAATTCACCGCTTGTAACAACCGGACTTGAAGTTCATCTTGAGAACCCGCCTCACCATTAGAGGACCTCCCGCATTAAGGTTGAGTGGCGGGATAGTAGTTAATTTGGGTGGGCCTATATTGGTGAGAAGAGGAATAACCGGAGGTTGTTGAGTAATCTCCACTCGTTATTGGATCTGGGTTTGTAACACTATTAGTCGTGCCTTCAGCTTCGTTCCGCGATCGAGTACGCGTGTTCACCATCTTAGTTTGTCAAGATGGTAGAGTAGGAGTAAGACATGGCTAACATAATACGTATAACACATTCACCAGTCATCGCACCAATAGTAAAATAAGTATGCTCGGAATACAATGTACCCAAAATAGCATTAGCTACGTGATATCTTGGATATATCATACACATAAGAATTCCTACTACCACAGTCACATTTCATGATTAGCGCAATTTCGTCGACTCTAAAGCTCTCCCATCTCAAGAGTGTCTACCCAAACTCACTAGACAAGTCTTAAAGTCTCAGCTTAAGTCTAGGCATCTTAAATTTCATACCTAGTTCATTTAAACTAGAGCTCTGATACCAACTTGTAACGCCCCTAAAAATAGGAGTTAATTTGAACCAAATAAAATGCGGAATAAAACTTAATGAAATAACATCACCCATAAAGATGGGAAGAAGTTTGAGAGTTTACAACATCAAATGGATACTAGATGACAACCTACTAGTCTATACAGTTATAAGATATAGATTAGTTGCGCATGTCTCTAAATCCTCAAAATGTATAGTTCTATGTAACTCCAACTGTTCAAACAAAGGTGTACTTCAAAAAGGATGCATCTACAGACATCTAGCTCCACTCAACCCTTCGAAGCCCCAATCACACGATCACCTGATATACATGCCATTTTAAGAAAAAGTGTTAGGCTTAAAGCCTAGTGAGAACAAACAGTTCAAATATGGAAAGCCAGTAAATAAGTGAAAACGGTAGAAACAACATCTAACCAAAAAGCCTTTCCATTTATTCTCGTTCTTTCGCGCGGGATTTACACCTAACAGATACACAATTGAGGGAAACATACGGGAGCGACCCACTAATCGTACCGATAGAAATCAGTAAATAAGTAAGCTTGACGAGATAGAAATCTTCGGCTTACGGATAAAGAGTTCAACCCCAAACGTGGATTTATTACTCAATACCTAACTTAGCAAGTTCAACCCCAACAAGGATTTATTACTTGCCCCATCCCCAATATAAAATAGACTATTATGCCTATGGATCCATCACACTAGTATTAACATTTAATACATTTGTTCTGATGTACTAATCATTTCTAAATACCAAATCTTTGTATGATAAATTCTTTGTTCCAAAAACTTTCTTTTCCAAAATTAGGTCAAAATAGCATTTAGTTCCAAATGATATATTTCTTGTAAATAAATTCATACAAGTGTTTTAAAACCATTTCTTATACTTATTTCATCATTCCAACGAGAAACCCTAGATGACACATTTTGACCTAGTTTACCAAAAATCCATCAAGTATGGAAATACTTGTACAAACATCTTATAGAAGGTAAATACATCATTTTGACATGTATAAAGTTTTAGAAACGAAAGAATGTACTCACACTACTATAGTTTGAGGAATCCCTAGAAAAATCCCCAAAATAGTGAAAATGGTGAAGACTTGATGGAAGGGATGGAGAACACTATTCCTTAATGCTACCACCTTAAATCTTTACTTCTATGAAACAATAAATGCTTGGGAGGTGGTGAAATGGAGTAATAAATGCTCTAGGAACCGTTCTTGAGAGGAACTTCAAGAGAAAAACGAGTTTGGAAATCAGAATGAGAAAGAAGTAGTTGAAATCGTGCATTTAAGACCTCACTAGATAACAAGGGTGACAGTTCCCGGCGACTTTGACATGGTGGAATCGCTGTCAAGGTCGCCTACTTTGTACCACAAGACACCAGCCAAAAATACTGAATTCATGAACACGGGCGACTCTGCCCAGCGATTGTGACAAGGCAGAATCGCTTGTCACAGTCGCCAACTATAACCATAAAATCACCAAGGGGGTACCGCGAGGTTTCGTGTCCGTTTTTCGTTCTTTTCCTCCAATCCAACGTAATCCAACTCCAACCAATTGAAACACTCCATAACTCTACTTGTGAAAATATTACCATACAAAGTTTATTAATGTCTTTAGTACAAAATTTCCGGGTGTTACAGTTATGCATTATCCAATTCACATTTTAATACCACATATAACCATAAAACTTTAAGCACATCATCGAGATTGTTGTTGTTGGATGGCAGTTGTCGCCTTTGCTTTCTTGTTGATGTTTGGTATGACATTGAAGCATCCAACGCTGAAAAATATATCATCTAAATTGTTACACTTGCAAAATAAGTGTTTTATTGTTACTTGCAAGAAGTAATATTTAAATGAAAATAAATGTAAATAGTGATTAGGGAAGCATCTTCCATAAACGTCAATGAAAGTTATAAATTGAAAAAACTAAAAGCCACAAAATTGGTTTGAAATCACCTTTATTCATATTTTAAATTCTCTTACCACCGTCAATATTAACCTTCAATGTATATGTTATCCTATTTGTGGTTTCAAACCATATAAAACCAAAAAATTACCATTGAGAGGGACGTATAATAGAACAAAACATAAAAAAAGTTTGTCATTTCGAGCTTTTGGCTTCTGAATCGAGGTATATTCCGCTGCATCGCGCGGGTACGTTTCTAGTATATAAAAACACAGGGTCAAAACTCTCAAAACCCTTCATCGGCGATCCAACTCTAAGAATACGCCTCCCCATACCCGTTTTAAATCTAAAAATTTGCAATGCATCGGCAAGTAAAATTTGATGTAAATTGATGATGATGTTGGCAAAAAAATTATAGTAAAACAAAATAAAAGTTGACATAAACCAATAATGTTAAACATATCCAAATAATCTAAAGCCTAAAAACTCAAAGACATTACGCTTGCCAAAAAAATCCATATTATAAACACCAAGATAATTTTGTATATAACAGATTCCTTATCAATCAACCTCTCATATTTAAACATAATTTCAACAATAGGATAGAGAAGTATATTTACATTTAACACTACCTTCCCAATCATATCAAATTATCAACCTCATTTTAACAACGTATGTATAATTTGTTCTATATACTATATTGAATTTTCAATCTCAAAACATTTTATTAGTCTACACTTAAAGTAATAACAGATAGCTTTAGGTTGTCACATCAACTATAAGTTAAATATAACATGTGTTTTGGTAAAGGGTTGGGTTTCAATGAGGATTGGAGTTAAGTAGAGAAGCGTAAGAATGGATCTCCACTATTCGATACACATTAGGATGAGATGCACCTAGACACACTGGATCCACTCCCTTCTAAAGTGCAATTCATGGAAGGGTATACGATTAAAAGTGATCAAGGGTCCATTTCTATTCATACGCTTCTCACTTTAACTCTTCTTCTCACACGGTTTTATGCCTCGGCTACAAACCATTAAGTAATTCAAATAGCAAACCTCGCGAAAGATCATCACGGGTGAAAATAGCAAAGGAATTCAATTCAACATTGTTTGGTAAAACGAACAATTCATGAGCAAAATACATACACAAACATAATCAAATTTGAGGCTAACCATTAAGAGAACTATCAAAAGAAATATAAAGCCATCTTTGTGATTGCAATATGGGGTTTTTCTAATTAGCTTTCTAAAGATGGATTATATATCATTAGTTTGGGGGATATAAAAATAATTAAATAGCATGCATGCTACTGATAGTTGAAGATCTAACAACTTCAAACTTGAGTATAGAAATTACAAATATTTAGTTGAAGGTATGCAGATTCAAACTTGAATCAAATGAAACCTTGAGAGAAGAAACATATTGAAAGAAATAACTTATATTTGAGTAGAGATTAGACCAACTTGCTTCATAAGACCATCTTTAACAACAAAACAAACCAAACCAAACCAATTTTTATTAAAAAACTAATTTCTCTCTCTTAAACCTATCCAATCTTTAATTCTAATTCAATCTAACTTTTTTGATACTTTATCCACAATTCAAACCAATCTTAAAATTATATTATAAAATTATATATTTAATATTTTAGAATATATATATATATATATATATATATGTTTTAACTTTAAATACAAAATAAATAAAATTAATTTCATATTTTAAAACATAATTATAAATATAAAAAGAAAGAAATAACATAGTTAATTATTTAAACGAACTACGAAATTACATAAATATAAAAAGAAAGAAAATACAGAAGGAAGTACGAAATTACATATTTGAAAGAAGGAAATAACATATTTAATTATTAGGGCCGAATTTTTGCCATATATGCTCAATTAAGTCATTTTTTAGAGCGTTATGAGCTTCCCTATTGCGAAGTTGTTCCCTATTAGTCATATACCTTGATAGGCTTGCAATTCGTTCGACGGAGAATCTGGCAGTTGACTATCATCTTCTATGGAGCTTTCTTGTTGTCGATTTGTGGGCATGTCTTTATGAAATTCAGTAGGATCATAATAATGGAGGTATGTTTCTCATTCGTCTTCAACTATCATATTGTGCAAGAAAATACATACAATCATAATTTGTCGCATATTATCTTTGTCCCAAACAAGACATGGATGTCGAAGAAATGCAAAACGAGCTTGTAGAACTCCAAATGCTCGCTCAACATATTTTCTGACACCCTCTTTATGTTCGACAAATAACTTGTGCTTTTGGATTTGTATTTGGGGAGACGTAATTGACTTGACAAATGCAGCCTATGGAGGATATATCTCATTAGTGAGACAATATGCCCTATCATTTTCGCGACCATTCACGACATATGTAATTTTTGGTGCTCGGCCTGCTAATATATCATCAAAAATAGGAGATCGATGAAGTACATTAATATCATTTAACGAACCTGGTGTTCCAAAGAAAGCCTGCCATATCCATAAATCAAATGATGCGACGGCTTCCAAAATGATTGTTGGTTTTCCACTTCTACCAGCATATTGTCTGCCCATGCGCTGGGACAATTTTTCCATTACCAATGCATACAGTCAATACTACCGATCATACCCGGAAAGCCACGTTGATCCCCAACATAGAGTAGTCTTGCCAAATCATCTTTGGTAGGCTTTCTAAGGTACTCGCCACCAGAACCTGAGATGACACCATTTACGAAGTTGATAAAAGCTTCCCTTGTTGTGGATCCATTCATTCTCAAATATTCGTCAACTGCATCAACTGATGTCCCATAAGCCAACACCCTCATGGCTCCAGTACATTTTTGCAATGGTGAAAGACTTTGTCTACCTGTGGCATCAGGTCTTCGTTGAAAATATACGTCATTAGCAGTAACCGCATCCACTATACGATGAAATAAAGGTCTTGTCATTCGAAATCTTCTCCTGAAGATAATATCATCATACGTCGGATTATCAACAAAATAGTCTTCCATCAAACGCGCTTCACCCATCTCACGTTTCCTGTCACGATATATTCTTCTTGCTCTTAGAGGTTGATCTCCTATGAACATATTGGATGAGTTTATATAGTAATATCCTCGACCATGAGGTGAAGTTGTTGGTTTCGTTCAACAACTCGTGATTGCCATTCATCAAATTCATCAACTGAATCTGATAAAGAGTTTTCACTATGAGACATTTTAGTAAGATTTGTGAGGAAACTTTGAGGAAGGTTGTATGAATTAGTATATGGTGAAAGAACAAATATATAAGGAAAATTTGAATCATCAGTGGGGCACAATGGCATGTGAACTTTAAGTTGATAGAGACAACACATAATGAGGAGACAATGAAATGTGAACTTTAGTTGAAAGAGACAACACATTATAATGACACAATGACATGTGAACCAAAGCTAACTTCCAAAGCAACCATAGCCATTCATTTTAATTAAAATTAAAAATACATAAGATGCAAATTGCAAAAAACAAAAAAATACACTGAATACTCAATTATCAATACATAATATGTAAATTAAAAAAATACACGGAATACTAAATTACTAATACAGAATACGTAAATTAAAAAAATACATGGAATAATAAATTACTAATACATAATATCACTATCTATACAATGTTGCCAAAGACGTTCTTTCAACGCCTCCTCTCCCGGTGACAGATGTTCTTTCCCCATCAGTGTACGTAGATTTTTGTGGTGTTGTTGGACTTCAATTTTTTCATTGTCAAAGTTCAGTTTTTTTTGTCAAGAGTTCAACTTCATTGTTTCTTGTAATCGTCATTGCATGAAGTTCTGCAGAAAAATCATTAGAAAAGTAAGAAGATTGTGATGCCTTATCTTTTCCTCTTCTGTTTTTGCCGCATCTCTGCCCGTAGGACGCTGAATCGTTGAACCACCAACAATCGGAGATTCTTGGTCGGTGTCTTCTTCATCCGTAGTTTTAGACCTTTTCGTGCTTCCACCACTATCTTCACAACCCACTTCATATTCCGAATGAGAACGTATTGTGTCACGATCTAACTTTAATTCCCACTTGGGATGTTTACACATAACTTGGTTAAAAACAAGCAAGTCCGAAAACTTTTTCTCACCCGCCTCATAAATTGCATGAGCTCCTTTCTCGACATCTACCATACCTATTCCACTTCTTTTTTGACGATATGCTTCTTTGTAAGCAGTAATCCATTTGTTTGCATTTTTGTTAAGTCGCGTCCAACGACCTTTCATTTGATTTTCGTTCCTTTTGCGCATTCCTTCTGGATTTTCTTCTCGAGTTGCATCATAGTATTTTTTCACTCGTGAAAATAACGCTCCTTTCTTTTGGTTTTTGCCACGAGTAGCGTCTTCATTAACAAAAACCCATGCCGACATTAAAGCCATATCTTCTTTAGTGTCCAGTGGATGGTCGGCTCTTGAGGTTTTTTGTGAGGTTTGAATATTTTCAGAGGTATATTGAGAGTTATCAAATTGTTGAGAGTTAATCCAAAATTTTGCTGGTTTGGATCAATTGAGGAAAACTTGAAAAAAATTAAGGTCTTTCAAATTTTGAAAAGGATGAGGGTATTTGAGTATTGAAATGAAAAGAAAGATCGGTGTGTTGAAAATATGTCAATATTAGTCTCTATTTGTAGGGAATTGAAAAATATGACTTTTGGTATATATTTTGATTTTTAATTTTTTTTATTAAAGTTATCTTTTTAACCAGATAAGTTTTATCCTAAAAAAATCTAAACAACCAATTAGGACTTGCCACCTCATTAGACAATCTATCTACAAAATCAACTTTAATAATAAAATATAAAGCCAAACACGGTTTGCGTGGGTAAACAGTTTGCAGAAAAAGTTTGCGTTAAATTTATTTTTTCTTTTTTTTAATTGATTCTTTTTTATCTTATTCTCTATTAGTTTGGTTCGATTCATTGATGGAGATGGTCTAAGAGCCTACAAGATAAAAGATACAAAAGTTTAGTAATGAGAAAAATCGTCCTACTGTTCCAATGGAGAGAGGAACCTAATCACCTGAGATTAGTTTTTTAGGAAATTTCCAAATCATTTGTGATTAGTTTTTTAGGAAATCTCCAAACAAACGATTTCAACAAAAGAATTCAATTTCTTATTTTAATATGTTCAACTCTATATATTCCTCTATCCTTAAAGTGCGTTAAAAACATAAATGGCTATAACAAAGTTTGTATTGATTTGCATTTGATTTGACAGACATCTGACGATAATGAGTGAGGACCTAGTTGAGCATAGTGCTAATATCCCATGTAACAATGTGACTTAAAAAAACCATTCTTTTTACCCCAAAATATATGCAAATTGTTCATTTTTGGTGAAAAGTTTTGATCCAAGGTTACTTCTTCACATTTTCTACTCATTGAGTCATCATAGACGTTGATATATTTCATTTTGCTAAATAACATTCCTTTAGATTGTTAGAACAAAAAAGAAGCAAGCAAACTTAAAAAAAAAGTAAAAAGAAGCCGAATTCTGATCTTCGATATCTATCCATAGCTATGAAAATTGCAAGCTAAAATAAACTAAAATCGGTAACCAACATGCCTCTCAAAAGGTGGCAAAAGTGAAGTATAGGACAAAACTCTGGGGGTAATCATATTAATGAAAAATCAAGTCAAACATATTAACCAAAAGATAATAGCTATCATTGTGTCCATCTACAGGTTGTTGATGAAGATGGTGTTGATTGGGAACTCAGTGATGATGGTTGGTTGGCTAGATAAGGATTACCTTTTACAAATGATGATCTATTGTAAAAGATCTCAGTTCCCAACTTACCTGAAGAAACCACAGTGGATTGCTTTAAGATAGGAAATCGTACCCGGTACCACTCTCTCAAATAAACTGGTTGCACATTCACTTTTGGCATTTGCAACAAACTTCAAACTTTCGAATTCAGAAAGATAAAATATAATTAGGCCAAACTGATTCAGAAGATCAACTCACTGATGCTGACATCTCTGAGTTCGATAACTCTCTGGCTTTGTTAACTGATAACTTTAAAAGATTCGCCAAAAAGAGCAACTTTAGAAGAACACCGACTCTCGCTGACTCTGATAAATTGAAGACTATGGCCGCTGAGAAACCCTCAGCCATATGCTACAATTGTCAGCGAAAGGGTCACTTCGCTAGTGAATATAGATCCAAGAAAGTTGCAGCCCCCATTACGTCGCTGACCTCTGATAAGAAAGAGAAGTATTTGAAATTAAAAAACAAATACAAAGATCTGAAGAAAAACCAGCCAAAAGGCAATGGTCATGTAGATGAAGAAGTTGATTGGGATGATGAAGGTGACTGGCCTAAAACGTCTGATGAGTCAGGCACAGATGAAGAAGATCTTGCCTTCTTATGTCTGATGGCAAGAATAGAAGACGCTGAAGAGGTATCTGAAACTTCTTCCTCTGAGTCCCCTTCTGCTCAGGTATCCATTCCTTCTATCTCCTTAATATCTGAAAATGATAACTTATCTGCGCTTGATGATATGACTGTTGATTTTTACAATGCTTTAAATGGAAAAATCAAAGCTGAGAAAATTAACACTGATTTATCTGAACAATTAAAAAATTGTCATATAAAATCAAAGAACTTTCAAAGATTGAGGAAACCTTAAGGACCAAGTCTTTGTAAATCAAACAATTAGCATCGAGAAGCAGCAAGCTATCACTGAAAGAAAAAAGGCCACTGCTGATCTCAAATCTGAAAAGGCTACCATCGAAGGATGGTGCAAAGCCTCTGACAAGGTAAATGAGATCATCAGCCTAGATCCCTATGAAAGTAAGAAGTGGGTTAGGCTTTAACCTTGAAAAGGAAGAATCAGAGAAAGATCGTTCCATGCTTAAATTTGGAATGTTTGTCTCCTCTATCCCTGATCCCTCCTCTTCGTCTCAGAGACCTCAATCTAATGAGAAGAGTCATGTGCTAAAATCTTTCAACTCTAAGAAAGTGGTCAAAAACAAGATTCTTGACCAGGTTCCTAGAAATAAAAATATTCAGAAGAAGAACAAGAAATCCTCTACCTCCTCATAGAGCAATCCTAAACATGGGAGAAAAATCTCTGAATTATCTCAGAGATCAACCCCCAGAATTAAGATTGATCTTACTCATGTTCCTGAAAAGGTTGTTATACCTCCAAGAACAATGGATAAAGGAATTCTTGGTCCTATTCCTGACAAAATCCCTTCTATCTCTCTGAAATCTTTAAATTCCAAACATTACAAATATAGGAAGTGCTATCACTGTGGTGAAACTACCCACATTGCAAGTAAGTGTCCTAATGCTACTAAAGCTGATAAACTAGCTCATGGAAAGAAAGTAGCTCAAGCTGATAAATCAGCAAGAGTGAAATCCACCAAGGTTGCAAAACCAACAAAGGTGAAGATATCCACTGAAGAAAGTTCTTCAGCAAGTAGCTCCTCCGCCACTCCTTCCACTAACAAAGTAGGACCCATAGTAATATGGGTACCTTCAAAACATTTAATCTCTTTGTTGAATGCAGAGTGCTAAAGGTATCTGGTATCTCGATAGCGGATGCTCAAGGCACATGACTGGTAGAAAATCTCTGCTCTCTAACTACAAAGAAGAAGCTGGTCCATCAGTGACCTTTGGTGGAAATGGCAAAGGATACACTAAAGGCTATGGAATCTTGTCCAACGGAGCCACCTTGTTTAGTCGAGTTGCCTACGTTGAAGGACTAAACCACAATCTCTTAAGCGTTAGTCAGCTATGTTACAAAGATTTCAAAGTTCTATTCCTAAGGAATAGATGTGTTGTCACTGACTGCAATGATAAGCTTGCTTTAACAGGCAAAAGGGTTGAAAATGTATACGTAATCAATATGATGAGTTCTCACTCTAAGAATGTGTGCTTTATCTCTAAAGCATCCTCTGATGTAAATGGGTTATGGCATAAAAGACTCTCTCATCTTAACTTTAAGACAATTAATGAACTGTCTCAAAAGGAACTCGTCAGAGATCTCCCAAATCATAGCTTTGCAAAGGAATCTCTTTGCTCAGCGTGTGAAAAGGGAAAGCTGACAAAAGCATCTTTCAGATCTAAACAAGTTTCTTCAGTAACCTCACCACTTCAACTACTCCATATGGATCTCTTTGGACCTGTCAATGTCAAATCTATATCTAGAAAGAAATACACTCTTGTGATTGTTGATGAATATTCCATATACACATTGGTATTCTTTCTTCAATCCAAAAGTGACACCCCTGATATGATAATCTCTTTTATCAAAAGGATGGAAGTTCTGAACAATCTGACTGTTTGTTCCAGGAGAAGTGATCATGGTACTGAATTCAAGAAGAGTACTCTGATAAATTTCTTTTACGAAAAAGACATCTCTCACAACTTCTCTGCAGTGAGAACTCCTCAGCAAAACGGTGTTGCTGAAAGAAGAAACCGAACTATCATTGAAGCAGTTGGCTCAATGCTCAGCGAATCACGCCTTCCAACTCAATTCTGGGCCGAAGCAGTCAATACAACATGCTTTACTCAGAATGATCCCTGATTGTGAAGCGATTCAAGAAAACCCCTTATGAATTATTTCATGGAAGAAGACCTACTCTGAAGTATCTTTACATCTTTGGATGCAAATGCTACATTCTGAATGACAGAGATCATTTGGGAAAGTTCGATCTAAAAGCTGA
Organism: Silybum marianum; assembly: GCA_036898165.1. Taxonomy (NCBI): domain Eukaryota; kingdom Viridiplantae; phylum Streptophyta; class Magnoliopsida; order Asterales; family Asteraceae; genus Silybum; species Silybum marianum. The sequence continues at coordinate 24,944,076 of CM072528.1, read as the reverse complement.
TGAAGGAATTTTTCTTGTGTATTCCTCTATATCTAAGTCTTTCAGAATCTTCAACAAACGAAGACAACATGTTGAAGAATCCATGCATGTCAATTTTGATGAATCTCGTACTACCCCCACTTCTCCTATCCCTGAAGAAGATGAAGAATTGAATGCTTGGATAAAGTCTCACTCTGGGGAACCTGAAACTTGTTTCAAGTGATGATGAAATCCCTAAAATACCTACTAATACTGATCCATATTCAGGGATCAGTGCTACTCCTCTCAATCAGATTCCTCCTTCTGATGCATCTTCTGGAAATTCCTCAGTGAATATTCAAGCTTCATCCTCTGCAAATCAATCCTCTGAGTCTCCTCAATTGATTTTGAATGATGATGTACCTGTTGCTGAAACAACAAATAGCATCCCTGAAGAAGAAGAATTAGTCGTTGAATCTGCGGTTGATCTCTCTACTCAACCACCAGCTCAGCGATGGACTGCAAATCATCCAATAAATCAGATTATTGGTGATCCTAATGCAAGTATCAAAACGCGTAGAGGTACAAGTAATATATGTCTCTATGTTAATTTCATCTCTCTCTCTGATCCTAAAAAGATAGATCAAGCTATCTCTGATCCTAGCTGGATTTCAGCTATGCAAGAAGAACTAACTGAGTTTCGTAGAAAAAAGGTTTGGAATCTTGTTCCTAGACCCTCTGGTAAAACAGTGACTGGAACCAAATGGGTATTTAGAAATAAGCTAGATGAAAACGGGACTGTTATTCGCAATAAGGCTAGACTTGTCGCTCAAGGATACAGAAAGGAAGAAGGTATTGATTACGATGAAACCTTTGCACCTGTAGCTCGCTTAGAAGCTATAAGACTTTTCTTAGCTTATGCTGCCCATAAAGACTTCATAGTTTTTTCAAATGGATGTTAAAAGTGCTTTTCTAAATGGGAAACTCAGCGAGGAAGTTTATATTGAATAACCCCCTGGTTTCTCAGACCCCAACCATCCAGGTTATGTTTTCAAACTTGAAAAGGCTCTTTACGGGTTAAAATAAGCTCCTAGAGCTTGGCATCATACTCTCTCTAAATTTCTTCTTAAAGAAAAATGCATTCGTGGAAAAATTGACCAAACTCTCTTTTTAAGAAAATATAAAGGTCATACTATACTCGCTCAAATATATGTCGATGACATTATCTTTGGTTCCACAACACCCAAATTATGCACTCGTTTCGCTGCAAGAATGCAAAAGCAATATAAAATGAGTATGATGGGTGAACTAACGTATTTTCTTGGTTTGCAGATAAAACAATCTGACAAAGGAATCTTTATTTGTCAAAGTAAATATGTTAAAGATATGCTGAACAAGTTTGATATGAATCAATACTCAGCGATGAAGACCCCTACGGCCCCTCCTCTAACTCTGAATAAGGACCCTAATGGGAAACCTGTAAATGTCACCGCCTATCGAGGGATGATTAGGTCTCTACTATATCTTACAGCGAGTAGACCTGATATCATGTATTCTACATGTCTCTGTGCTCGGTATCAAGATGAACCAAAGGAATCTCATCTCATCCTTGTAAAGCGTATCTTCAGATACCTGAAAGGAACTCCTAATCTGGGTCTTTGGTATCTCAAAGGCTCAGGGTTCGATCTAATTGGTTACTCTGATAGTGATTTTGCAGGTTGCAAGATAGATCGAAAGAGCACCACTGGTGGGTGTCAGCTACTAGGTGGTAAATTAATCAATTGGACAAGTAAAAAGCAATATTATGTGTCCACCTCCACCGCTGAAGCTGAATACATAGCCGCTGGAAGTTGTCGTGCTCAAATCCTTTGAATGAGAAATCAACTCAGAGACTATGATCTCATGCTCTCCAAGATCCCTATTTATTATGATAGTACTAGTGTTGTTGGCATCAACAACCCTGTACTTCCCTCGAAAACCAAGCATATTGAGATTCGATATCACTTTATCAGAGATCATGTTATGAATGGTGAAATTGAACTTTATTTTGTACCCACTGAATATTAGCTCGCTGATCTTTTCACTAAGCCTCTTGATGAAACTAGATTCAATCTACTCATCAGCGAACTTGGTATGTTGAACGCTGAATAATTCTTACTCAGCGAACAACAAACAGTGATACAAATAAAGTCCTCTATTACCATTCACTGAACTCTGATTCAGCAATATCTGTCCTATCTCACTCAGGTATTATTGTTTTTGATGAATATTTTCAAAGATAATGATTAATCTTTCCAAATGGATAATTATCATTATAACTTTTTTTAAATAAGAAAATGACACGTCAGACATTTTCTGACACAAGACGGATCACGACGTTTCCCTTCCAATTCCTTTCTAGGGACATGCGCCATGTCATCATTTCTTTTTCAAAAAGCTAAAACCATCGTTTAGCTATTCGTTTCTCTCTCCTCATGCTATTTAAGCAAATCCTTGCCTCATTTCTCTCTTTACGCTCTCATCATTTCCAAAATGCAAGAATTCACTCACCTTCTTAAAGTTTTCTCAAGAACACCAAGAGCACACACTTGTGCGTTTTTCTTCTCGAACTCCACTAGGGTTTGATCTAAACCTTATACATTAATTTGGAAACATCTTGTTTCAATCAAATAAAAAATCTAGGGTAAATAAAATAAAAATCTGGATTAAACTTCAAAACCCTTCAAAACCCTTCAAAACCCTGTTCTAAGTCTTTTCCTTAAGAACAGAAGATTTTTTTGTTTAATCCATCTTTTATTCTATACCTATATTTTTAATATACCAAACTTTTTAAAACACATTTGGTATTTTTATTTTTTATTTGCTTTTCTATCACAAGTATTTTGATCTTGTTCATCGAAACACTTGTTTCTTTTCCTTACATTTGGTATTCTTTATACCAAAATATGGTTTATACATTTTGTATTAAACCATGATTTTTCTATTTGGTGTTTCTATCTATGCTACAGCAATGGCCTCTTCAAGCGAGGTTGCTGAAACATCTCTCGTCTCTGACACACTGGTTGCTGCTGCGGTATGCCACTTCCCTCTGGAACAAGCAACTTTCAAGTCCTGCAACTACCTTGCACTCGTGGACATCCTTGCTGAACGTCCACAATTCGTTGAAGGCGCAAAATTCATCAAGGCGTGCCCATTGATGTATGCATTCGTGCATAATCCAATTGGCATCTCCTGTCATCTTCAGGCCCTATGGTACACGGCTCACTGTACCACCTGCACAACTGATAAGGGCAAAGAACTCCCTGCTATTGGCTTTACCATTCCCACTCTCGGCCACTTCGCCTTCACCTCTGGTTTCTTGAGACAGGCTGTTCGCCTCCCTGCTCGTGGCAAGAATGAGAGGTGGGCCGCTGAACCTACAAAGCAGTAGATCGACTCCGTCCTCGACTCCATTGGCTACGCATGGGCAAACGCCTCTCTGAAGACCGTGGGATCTAAGCTGGAAAAGAAGCATTTACCTGCTCGCTGGTAGTATATCTTCACCCAGGTCATTCAGTGTCTGAACTCCAAGACTGGCTCACATGATCAAGCCAATAAACATTTTCAAGACATGGGCTTTGCTCTCTGCACGGGCTACAAGCTGAATTTCGCTGATTACATATTCAGTGATATGTACAACAGGGTGAAAGCTGCAAACAGGCACTCTGTCATCCCCTACCCCAGATTCTTTAAAACAATTAAGGAACATGCTTTCGAGGATGAGTACGCCAAGACAGCCAACCACTCCTTCTCTATGGTGGGAAAGGAGTCCCTGGACATTGAGGAACGTCCAGGTGATGCTCCCTTTACACCATACATGTTGGCGATCATTGGAGCTCCTGCTTCCGTGTCCAGCTCACTGAAAAACCCATCAGTGAGTATCCCTGACACTTCAGCCCCCAAGAGGAAACTACCAACCGATGGTCACAAAAAGACCATCGCAACCAAGCTAAAGAAGCCAAGGGTGGTTGTCTCTCAACAGACCACTCACTCTCATTCTGGTGTACTACCAACACCATCAACTGCCCTAGCTACTTCAACGGTTTTCTCTTCCGTTGTTGCTTCTTCAGCAGTACGACCACATTCAGCGACCACCGTCACTGAAAGCGTATTAGTCAGCTCCACTGAACCTATGTCAGGTAATACTTTCACAGCCTTCTACTCTTCTTCTATCCCTTCTTCTTTGGTCCCCACATCAACATATGGTTCAGAGATAGTTGTCCCTATCTCTGATGATGCTGAAACACACGCAGTCCAAGCCTCAGTGTTGTTTAGGCACTCTGAGTTTTGGAAGGCCAGTATCACAGGACCTCAGAATGTCTCTCACAGGCATTCTAAGACACTGGCTAGTGATACTCATGACACTACCTCTGCACCAGTGGTCCTTGAGAGTAATCCTCATGATGCTCTCAAGGGTTATAACATGCCTTCTCATCCGTCATCTAACCCAGAGCTCTTTTTGGCTGCTCTGCCTATGTTGTCAACATGTGCCCCTCCTCTCTTCACCTCAGCGACAACAACAACTACCACCAAGGCTGCTGCTCCTCCTCTCAGCAAGGACAAAGGGAAATCTCCTCAGCAACCAAGGTCCTCCGCCAAGCTCATGGAGGTCAAGACAGAGAAGGTTGCTCCCATGCTTCCTCCCTTCCCAGCTGAACTTCCCCCCATTGGTCTTCCTAGCCCTATATTCCCTGTAATTGACTTTTTAGTCAAGGAATGTGCTCACACCAGGACTAAGGTTGAGCATTTACAGAAGTCTGCTGAGTTCATCTTCCGGACCGTGGTTGGCACTCCAGGCATCAAGACCTCTGTCAGCAACATCCTCACTGAGATTGAGTCCCTGAACGAAGAAAATCGGACACATGGTCAGTCCATTGCCCGTCTGGAGAAGAAGATGGATGACTAGAATCTGGTGCTCGAGTCTATTCAAAAGACTAAATCCGACATGATGCAGATGTTGACGAAGCTCTCTGAGAGTGGTTCCTGTTTCTCCACTGCTGATCGGACATCCCTGAATTCGGTCCTTGAGCACCAAGAACGCCATGAAGGTAAGCTGAGGGACATTCAAGGGAATGTACGTGCGCTGATGGTGCACTGTCTCCCTGCTGACAACATCGATGGGGAGAGATGTGCCAAAGAATTCGCTGATGACATCATTGCGGATCACAATGCGACCTTCCCTGATGATAACATTTCTCCCTACATCAAGCAAGCAGGACCTTCCCTCACTAAAGTGTAGTGGAAGAAGAACAGGAAGAAAATGATGATGATGATGATGAAGAGTATGAAGAAGCCATCCCTCACTATGGGGGAGGCAATGATGATGATGATGAAGACGACGATATAGCAAGTGCTTTGGAGCACTTCAATATGTCAAGGCCAGAAGTCTCTCATCAGGAGCCTTTGGGGGACGGACAACATCCCTCTCAGGGACAGTCTGGTCCCTCAGGCAACGGAAATAATGTGGCAGAAGTTGATGCCACCATCTCTTTAACCGAGGGGGATACCACTGTCGAGGTATCTCTTCCTCTCATTCTCTTCTCTGCTCCAATCTCTGAACCTCCCACATATCCCTCTTTATGACCACCAAATTTTGGCTCTGATAAAACTCGTTCTACCTCTCCTTCTCTCAGTGAGCCCAGTCCCCCAAAAGGACTCCACTTTTCTGAAGGAACATTCATCTAAAGAGCAGTTTATGTACATATCTGACTCTGACTCTGAAGATGAAGAAGGCCTCATTCCTAGACGCCGCCCTCAGAGACCTCTAATAAGTGAGCATGAAGAGGAAGAAAGGCGAATAAACTTTATGAATGAACTCGCCAAGAGAGTAAAATTGCCCTCTGCTGAAATAGAGTGTCCAACTCCTATCGAAGGACGAGAGAGCACAAGCACTTGAAGCTCAAAGAATAAGGGATGAAAAGATGAAACAAACAGAGAATGATCTAGAGCTTGCAAGAAGAATTCTCAGGGAGGATGCTGCTAAAGACAAAGCGAAGAAAGCGATGATCGACAAAAGCCAAAGAGTAGCTGAAGCTCTGGCACAAAAGGAACTAATTGAAGAAAATATCCAAGTAAATTCCATCCTCGCTCAAGAGAAGATCCTGAATGCTCTGACCAAAACAAATGAAGAACCAAGACACAGAGAAAAAGAGCTATGCCGGTGCACTAAAAGATTCAACTTTCAAAGGTCTGATTCAAAAATCATTCGAGCAATGATCGAAGGACGTCCTTCCAAAAGGTATGGACTGAAGGTATTTGTTCGAATGAACAGGCACATAAAAGTTGAAAAAGAAGAAGCCAAGTTCTTAAAGTTCTATGGATACTCTGAATGGCTAGAAATCAGAGATGGCATTCAGGATTCGAAATCAAAGTTTAAAGATGTGGTGGAAAAAGCATTGGATCAGCTTCTTCAGAGGATGTCACAACATGTACAAGTTCCACCTCTCCCTGAGCCTACTCGAAACAAAAAATCAAATGCTGAAGGAGGTTCATCTTCCAAAAGTGATCATGAAACCAAATTCAACTATGAAAGCATTCTCGGTCATTTGGAAATCCCTAACATCTCAATGCTCAGAGTCTCTCTCCCTCAAGACAGAAAATATGAAGAAAACGAAATCATCACCTTCTCTGAACCCGACATGCTCTTCTTCGATAATGATGGTTTTCTAGGGCTCTTCAGAAACAGCGAGATCAGCAAAGCTCCATCAGCCTTCATCAAAATCATGCATCACTACTGCTGGTAAGATGAACCGCTGATGAATCGACAGAAGAGACTCTATGAAAATGAAATGAGAAGAAGACACGAAAAGCTCTCTGACTGATATTTTTTTGTACTTCTCTTCAGTGTATTGTACTTCCCTTTACTTACAAATTTGTAATTTCATTGTTCATGTACTGTCTTCAGATTATTAATGAAATTTCAAATGAAGTATTCTACTCCAACTGTGTACTGAAAAGATCCCTGAAAATAGTAAATGGGACAATGACATAAGAGTTCTAACTTCTTTACTTATCTCCTTACTCACTGATATTTCTCTCTGATTAATTTAAATCAGTGAATGTACTTAAGGCATCTACTTGTAAAAATTGTGTTTTCATATCCTTATAAATGAAACTCAATGGATATAATAGATTAGCTGAAAAAGATCTCACAGATTAGTGCTTAGAAATGTTTCTTAATTATTTCTTAAGTCCTTACTAATCCCTTCAAGTAACTTTCTCATATTACTTAATCATAATCAAATAGGGGGAAATTGTTGATCATAACTCCTCTTAGTGATTTGAATACGATTCCTCTTTAAACTTAGTGAAATTCCTTGTTTAAGTTTATGTTCAAATTCAGCGATAAGCATACGATGACTGCCATCAGCGATCGCTGAAGATCAAGGAACCTTAAGCTTAACACTGAAGATCTGAAGATCAGCAATCACACCAAATGACCATTCAGCGAAAGTCAAAGATCAAGCTGAAGAAAGAGATAATCAGCTACTTGACCTGAAGCGGTTCAGCGATAGCAAAGATTTTCTATCCAAAGTGTGAAGTCTTGTGATGCCTCAGCGATACTGAAAGTTCATCTTTGAAGATTCAGTCTCAGCGATCAAGTGAAGCTTCTCATACATGATTAAACGTTGACCTTATCCTCGATGCACAAAAGACAAACCTCATACTATGTCAGCAAAGGACGTAAGAATTGTCTCTTATGTCCCCATCATATCTGATATGGTACTGTTCATATGCGGCCAAAAACATGGCTGTATTCTGAACAAAGGACAACTCTCCTATGGATGCTTGCCACGTTGCACATACCTTTTGTCTTGAATTAAATGCAAACGGGTATAAATAAGATGAAGATATCTTCTTCATCTGTGTGCATGCAACCTTCTGTCTTAAACCTTCTGTATTCCTTCTTACTTCTTTCTTGTGCATCAATCTTAGTGATTTCTTAGTTACAATAGTATAGGTTTAATCTTGTTCTAATTCCGCTTGTAACTGTAAATTTGTTTATGCAATATAAACTAATTTAAAAACCAAAAATCTGTGTGTTTATATTCAACCCCCCCCCCTTCTACAAACTGTTTCTATATCCAAGAACTCTTGTAGACTCCTTAGGGACCAACACTATCACTGTGGTCAAACCACCCACATTGCCAGCATGTGTCCTAATGCTACCAAAGCTGAAAAATTAGCTCATGGAAACAAAGTAGTTCAAGCTGATAAATCAGCAAGAGTAACATTCACCAAGGATGGTAAAACTTCCAAGGTGAAAATATCCACTGAAGAAAATTATTCGGCTAGTAGCTCTTCCGCCACACTTTCCACTAACACAGCAGGACCCATAGTAATATGGGTGCCTATGAAAAATTAATCTTTTTGCTGTATGCAGAGTGTCAAAGGTATCTGGTATCTTGATAGCGAATGCTCAAGGCACACGACTGACAGAAAATCTCTGCTCTCTGAATACAAGGAAGAAGCTGGTCCCTCAGTGACCTTCGGTGGAAATGGCAAAGGATACACTAAAGGTTATGGAATTCTATCCAATGAAGCAACTTCATTCAGTCGAGTCGCTTATGTTGAAGGACTAAAGCACAGTTTATTGAGCGTTAGTCAGCTATGTGACAAAGATTTCAAAGTTTAATTTCTAAAGAATATATGCACTGTCACTGACTCTAATGACAAACTTGCCTTAACAGGCAAAAGAATTGAAAATGTGTATGTCATTAACATGAATAGTTCTCACTCTGAGAACATGTGCTTCATCTCTAGAGCCTCCTCAGATATAAACTGGTTATGGCACAAAAGACTCTCTCATCTAAACTTTAAGATGATCAATGAATTTTCTCAAAAAGAACTTGTCACGGATCTCCCTAATCATACCTTTACAAAGGAATCTTTTTATTCAGCGTGTGAAAAATGAAAACCGACAAAAGCCTCTTTCAGATCTAAACAAGTTTCCTCAGTGACCTCACATCTTTAGCTTCTCCATATGGATCTATTTGGACCTGTCAATGTCCAATCTCTATCTGGAAAGAAGTACACTATTGTGATAGTTGATGAATATTCCAGATATACATGGGTATTTTTTCTTCGATCCAAAAGTGATACATCTGATGTGATTATTGATTTTATCAACAGAATGGAAGTCCTGAACAATCTCACTATTCGCTCCATGAGAAGTGATCATGGCACTGAATTCAAAAAAAGTACTTTAATTAACTTATTTGAAGAAAAAGGCTTTACTCACAACTTCTCTTTCAGTGAGAACTCCTCAGCAAAATTGTGTTGCTGAAAGAAGAAATCGAACGATCACTGAAGCAGCTCACTCAATGCTCAGCGAATCACATCTACCTACTCAATTCTGGGCTGAAGCAGTCAATAGTGTGTGCTTTACTCAGAATCGATCCTTGATAGTAAGACGATTCAAGAAGACCTCCTATGAACTATTCCATGGAAGAAGACCCTCTCTAAAATATCCAAATATTTTTGGATGTAGATGCTACATTCTAAATGATATTGATCATTTGGGTAAATTTGATCCAAAAGCTGATGATGGGATATTTCTTGCATATTCTTCTGTATCCAAGTCTTTGAGAATCTTCAACAAAAGAAGACAACATGTTGAAGAATCCATGCACGTCAATTTTAATGAATCTCACCAACAAATTCTACTCCTATCCCTGAAGAAGATGAGGAGTTGAATGAATGGATGAAATCTCATTACGGGGAACCTGAAACTTATTTCAGCAACCAACCTAATACTGAAACTAATGATGATGGAATCCATGATCTTCCTACATGAAGCAACGATCCATCATCATCAAGGGTCAACATCACTCCCCTCAATCAGATTCCCCAATCTAATACCTCTTCGGAAACTCTTTAGTGAATAACCAAGCTTCATCTTCTACTGATCAATCCTAATGAAGTACCTGTTGTTGAAACAACAAACGTTATCCCTGAAAGAGAACAAGTCGTTAAATCTATTTTTGATCAGTCTCCTCAACCTCCAGCTCAGCGATGGACAGCAAATCATCCAATAAATCAAATTCTTGGTGATCCAAATGCATGTATAAAGACTCGTAGAGGTACAGGTAATATATGTCACTATGTTAATTTTATTTCTCTCGCTGAACCTAAGAAGATAGATCAAGCTATCTCTGATCCTAGCTAGGTCTCTGCCATGCAAGAAGAACTAACTGAGTTTCGTAGAAAACAAAGTTTGGAATCTTGTTCCTCGTCCATCTGAAAAACTATGTTAGGAACCAAATGGGTCTTTCGAAATAAGCTAGATGAAAATGGAACTCTTATCCGCAATAATGCTAGACTTGTTGCTCAGGGATAAAGATAGGACGAAGGTATTGACTATGATGAGACCTTCGCTCCTGTTGCTAGATTAGAAGCCACAAGACTTTTCTTAGCTTATGCAGCCCATAAAGACTTCAAAGTTTTTCAAATGGATATAAAGAGTGCCTTTTTAAATGGTAAACTCAGTGAGGAAGTTTATGTTGAACAACCTCCTGGGTTCTCCGACCCAAACCATCCTGGCTATGTTTTTAAACTCCAAAAAGCTCTTTACGGGTTAAAACAAGCTCCTAGAGCTTGGTATGATACTCTTTCAAAATATCTCCTTAAAGAAAAATTTGTTCGTGGAAAATTGACCAAACTCTATTTTTAAGGAAATATAAAGGTCATACTATTCTTGCTCAAATATATGTTGATGACATTATTTTTGGCTCCACAAGACTCAAACTACGCACTCGTTTTGCAAAAAGAATGAAGAAAGAATACAAAATTAGTATGATAGGTGAACTAACATATTTTCTAGGTTTGCATATTAAGCAATCTGACAAGGGAATTTTTATTTGTCAAAGTAAATATGTTAAGGACATGCTGATCAAATTTGATATGAATCAATGCTCAGCGATGAAGACCCCTATGGCATCTCCTCTGACTTTAAATTAGGACCCAAATGGGAAACCTGTCAATATCACTACCTATCATGGGATGATCGGATCTCAGCTATGTCTTACAGCGAGTAGACACGATATCATGTATTCTACCTGTCTCTGTGCTCGATATTAAGCTGAACTAAAGGAATCTCACCTCATCGTTGTAAAACGAATCTTCAGATTTCTGAAGGGAACTCCTAATCTGGGTCTTTGGTATCCCAAAGGCTCAGAGTTCGATAAAATCGGTTACTCTGATTGTGATTTTACAGGATGTAAGATTGATAGGAAGAGCACCACTTGTAGATGTCAACTATTAGGTGGTATGTTGATAAGCTGGACAAGTAAAAAGCAGAACTCTGTGTCCACTTCTACCGCTAAAGCTGAGCATGTAGCCGCTGATAGTTGTTGTGCTCAAATCCTTTGGATGAGAAATCAACTGAGAGACTACGATCTCAAACTTTCCATAATCCCTATCTATTGTGATAGCACTAGTGCTATTGCAATTGCAAACAACCCTGTACTTCATTCCAAAACCAAGCACATTGAGATTCGATATCATTTTATCAGAGATCATGTGATGAATGGTGAAGTTGAACTTCATTTTGTACCAACTGAATATCAGCTCGCTTATCTTTTCACCAAGCCTCGTGATGAAACTAGATTCAATCTACTCATCAGCGAACTTGGTATGTTAAACGCTGAATAATTCTCCATTCTCTGAACTCTGATTCAGCGATACTTGATTTATCTCACTCAGGTATGAATTCCTAAATCCCTAAACTTTCTGAATGTCTCTCTTTTCAGAGAATAGTTCTTAAAACTAAAAACCCATCACTGACAATCCTTTATTGTCTATTGATGAAGAATTTAAAGATAATGATTAACATTTATTTAAATGATAATCAATTTTCAAATTTCAAATAAGAAAAGGACACGTCACACCTTTATTTGACACGCGACGGACCACGACGTTTCCTTTCCCACTCTTTTCTAGGAACGTGCGCTAGGTCATCATTACTTTTCAAAAAGCTAAAACCGTCGTTTAGCTATCACCTTTCTCTCTCCTCGTGCTATTTAAACAAATCTCCTCGTCATTTGATTCTTTACGCGCTCATAACTCTCTAAAAGCAAGAATCTCCTTCGAATCTTCAAGTTTTCCTCAAGAACACCAAGAACATGCATTTGTACGTTTTTCTTTGTTTTTCACTTTTAAGATTTGATCTAACCATTTATTCTTTGTTTAAAACAACAATGTTGTTTATCACATTTCTAAATCCTTTATAACTTCTTGTTATAATGCATATTTTGTTTTAAATCTGAAATAAATGTGTTAAAACCCTAAATCTTCTCAAAACCTGTTCTGGGTTCCGTCTTAGAACAGAAGACCATTTTTGGTATCTTTAACCAAGTTTTTTTAAAATCTTCTAAAAATCTTTTCTAAATTTGGTTAATAACAAGTATTTTGATATTTGTTCATCAAAACACTTGTTTTTCTTCTAAACTTTTGGTATTCTTTGTACCAACAACATATTCTGGTTTATTCTTTCTGTATTAAACCATGATCTTCCTCTTTGGTGTTCCCATCTTTGAAACAGAAATGGCTTCTTCAAGCAAAAACACTCAATCTGACGAGAGTGCACCAATTGCTCTTACAAAAGCTCCTGTGCACCTTCTTTTTGGAACAAACAACTTTCAGGCCATGCAACTACTTGGCTTTGGTGGACATTCCTGCTGACAAACCTCATTTCAATGATGGTGCTACATTCATCAAGGTTTGTCAGCTGATGTATGCTTTTGTGCACAATCCGATTGGCATCACTGCTCATCTACAGGCTCTCTGGTACACCGCTCACTGCACGACTCTTACTACGGACAAAGGAAATAAGCTCCCTGCAATCGCCTTCACAATCCCAACTCTCGGCCCCTTCGCCTTCACTTCTGGTTTTCTCAAAAATGCTCTTCGCCTTCCCTCTAGAGGTAATAATCAGACATGGGCCTCTTGGACTCTATTGGCTATGTATGGGAGAACCTTGAGGTGAAGTCTATGGGTTCAAAGATGGAGAAGAAACATCTCCCAGCTTGCTGGAAGTACATCTTCACCCAAGTAAATCAGTGCTTGTGTTCCAAGACCGACTCCCACGATCAAGCAAGCAAGCTGAACTACAAGCTGACTACATTTTCAGCGACTTGTAGAACAGGGTGAAAGCAGCAAAGAGGAACAACTTCATTCCCTATCCAAGATTCTTTGCTACCATCATGGAATTTTCCTTCAAGGATGAGTATCCAAAGGTCGCCAACCAACATTTCTCCATGGCCGGCAAGAATCCCTGGATATCGATGAACATCTAGATGATGCTTACACTCCTTATATGTAGAAACTCATTAGTGTCGCAGCCCATGTGTCCGTCTCACTGAACATCCCATCAGTGAGTATCCCAGACACCTACTCCCCCCCTGAGAAAGAAAGGAACCGACTGATGGTCACAAAAAGACCATCGCTCACAAGCCTGCAACAAAGAAACCAAAGAAGGGAGTCTCTCAAAAAACATACCTCTCTGATACAGGCGTACTACCAACGCCATCTTCAGCCACAACCACGACAACGGTTTCTGCATCCGTTGCCATTTCTTCAGCCACCACCTTCAGCGACTCCGGTCACTGAAAGTGTTATAGCCAGCTCCGCTGAAGCTGGATCAGGTACTACTTTCACAACCTTCTCTTCTTCTTCCACCATCTCTTTTTTGGTCCTTACACAAACATGAGATTCAGATATAGTTGTCCCTATCTCTGATGATGCTGAAACGCACGCTGTCCAAACTTCAGTTTTGTTTCGACAATCTGAACTTTGGAAAGCCAGTACAACAGGACCTCAGCATGTCTCTTACAGACATACTAAGACACAAGATAGTGATCCACATGACACTACCGTCGTACACGACGTCCTTGAGAGTAATCCTCACGATACTCTCAAGGTAAATAACATGTTTTGTCACCCTTCATCTAACCCAAAGCTCTTTTTGGCTGCTTTGTCTATGTTGTCATTAGGTATCGTACCTCCTCTCTCCACCTCAGCGACCACCACTACCACTAGCAAGGCTGCTGTTGCTCCCTCCAGCGGTAGCAAGGGAAAATCTCCACAGCCGCCGAAAACCGCTGAAGAGCTGTGAAGGATAAAACAGGAGAAGTTTGTCTCCAAACTTCCTTCCTACCCTATTGAGATTCCAAAGATTGTTCTTCCCAGCCCCACATTCGCTGCAATCAACTTTTTGGTCAACGGATGTGCTCTCACAAGGGCCAGGGTAGACAATCTTCAGACGTTTGCGGAATACATCTTTCAGACGGTCGCTGGTGCTCCAGCCATGAAGACCACCATGAATAATGTCTTCACTAACATCCAATCAGTGAAGGCTGACAATCTGGCTCATGCGCAAGCAATTGCAAAGCTGGAGAAACAGGTGCAAGAACATGGCCTAGTGCTTGAGTGTATTCAGAAGACTCAATCCGATATGATGCAGATGCTGGCAAAGATGTTTGAGGCAGGCCCCTCTTTTACTGCTGCTAATCGGATCTCGCTGAATCAGGTCCTCTAGAACCAGACTACGCACACCGATGCTCTTAAAGACATTGGGTCCAATGTGCGTACTACCGTCGTGCATATACTCCCCGTTGAAAACATCGTGGGGGAGAGATGCGCCAAAAAAATCGCTGATGAGATAATTGGACAGGTAAATGAAACAATCCCTGGCTCTCCGATATCTCCTTACATTCAGCAAGAGCATGTGCAAAAGCCTCCCATCGTCGCTGAAAAATAAAATGACGAGGAAGAGGATGAAGAGGAAGAAGATGAAGATGAAGATGATGATGAAATCCCTCACTATAGGGGAGATGATGAAGATGATGATGATGACGTTCCTCCAGGTGCTTTTTAGCACTTTAAAAGTAGTAGAGCAGGCAATTTCATGCCTGAAGTCATTTACAAGGAGCCTTTGGGGACGGACCACCTCCTTTTTAGGCAAAGGAAAGGAAGTGGTGTTTCTCGATGCCACCATCCCACTATCTGAGGGGAAGACCGTTGTAGAGGTAACCTTTCCCCTTTTCCTTTATACTACTCCAATCTCTGAACCCCCAACCTATCCATCTTTTTCTCCTCCAAACTTTGGCTCTGACCAACCTCTCTCTCCATCCCTGATTGTCAGCGAGTCTAGTCCCCCAAAGGACTCCACCTTTTTTAAGGAACCTTCATCAGAAGAGCAGTTTGTGTACATATCTAAGTCTGACTCTAAAGATGAGGAAGGCCTTATTCCTAGACGACACGCACAAAGACCACCAATAAGCGAGTATGAAGAAGAAGAAAGGCGAATAAGTTTCCTAAAGGAACTTGAAGCCAAAAGAATAAGGATGCCCACTGCTGAACCAGAAAATCACATAGCGTGGTGGATGATTTTTATTTTCTATCTAAAGAGGAGAGAGCACAAGCACTTGAAGCTTAGAGAATCAGGGCTGAAAAGATGAAAGAAACAGAGAATGATCTTGAGCTCGCAAGAAAGATACTCAGGGAGGATGCTGCAAGAGATGAAGCGGCTAGAAAGTTGAAAGAGAAAAGCTAAAGAGTCGTTGAAGCTCTGACACAAAGAATCCTAAGTGCGTTGACAAATGAAGATACAAGCCATAGAGAAAAGGAACTACGCTGCTGCACTGAACGATTCAACTTTCGACTGTCTGATTCAAAAATCATTTGTGCAACTATTGAAGGACATCCTTCCAAAAGAAGTGGTGTGAAGATATATGTACGAATGTACAGATATTCGAAATGGAAAAAAAAGAAGCCAAGTTCTTAAAATTCTTTGGATACTCTGAGTGGCTAGAAATCAGAGATGCCATTCCGAGTTCCAAGTCAAAGTTCAAAGATGTGGTGGAAAGACTATTGGATCAGCTACTTCAGAGGATGTCACAGCATGTGGAAGTTCCTTCTCTCCCTGAGCCTACAAGAAAAAGAAGATCAAACGCTGAAGGAGGTTCATCTTCTAAAAACAAACATGAAACCAAATTCAATTATGAAAGCATTGTTGGTCATCTTGAAATCCCTGACGTCTCAATGCTGAATTCCTCTCTCCCTCAAGATCGAAGATATGAAGAAAATGAAATAATCTCATTCCCTGAACCTGGTATGGTTTACTTGGATAATGAAGGATTCTTAGGACTCTTCAGAAACCGAGAAGTTAGCATGGCTCCATCAGCTTTCATAAAGATCATGCATCATTACTGCTGGTCAGATAATCCTATGATGATTCGACAAAAGATGATGTTAGATATTAAAGTATGAGTCAAAGAAGAGATGTCTACAAATGTCAACACACACTTCTTGTTATAACTAATTGTTGTTAGACGCTCCCTTTATGACACATGGCACTTTGTAATTGGCTAGCTTTTTGACTTTCTGTCTTTGTATCTATATAAATAGCATTGTATTGTGTTTGTAAAATTGGTCGATTAATACATTTACATATTGAAGAATACTGTGCGTAAGTCATTTTATCTTTGTTCTTCATTCTGTTTACTGTTCTATTGATTCAAATTGTTAATTGATCTGCTTCCGCAATTCACTCAGATTCAATACTCTCAATTAACAATCAGTTTAAAGGAATCTGGAACCAACAATTGGTATCAGAGCCTTCTAATCAATCTATTGATTATTAGATCTCTTCCATTGAAAGAATTCCTTTCAATCGAACAGTATTTTCTCAGATTCAAAATTTGTTTATCAATCCACTCTGTTTTTACGAAATTTTGTTGAATCATTAACAATCTTCTCTTAAAGTGAGTCATTCATTTTGTAATGCGAAGAAACGGTGATATTATCGACTGTTCTTCTTGAGATTTAATTGTTCTAAATTTCTTTCAAATCTTCAAATTTTCTCTTCTATCATACTCAAATGACAAATTCGAGCTTGAATGCCGTTTTATACGTACGGGTCCCCGACTAAACCTCCAACTCTTGTACGTGATGAATACCCACAATGGAAGATTCGAATGGTTAACTTCTATGAGGGATTGGATGCCGAGTTATATCCAATTATTCAAAACGGTCCGTTTGTTCCCACCACTACTATTCCCGAGAATTCCGGCCACCGCAAATACGGATGAGGTACCAAGGCGGTTCGAAGTCAAGGAATAACTGACCGATGAAGAAAAGGCTAAGGTGGAATTAGCTAAGAAAGCTAAGTCTCTGTTGATAATGGCCATTCCAAATGAGATTTTTCAATCTCTGGACTCATGTGACACGACAAAAGAATTATGGGATCAACCGGAGAATCTCTTGGAAGGTGGTGCGAAAATGAAAAAGAACGAGAAGAGCCCAAGCTCTAAATGAATATAATAGTTTTCAAGCGGCCGATCGATGAATCTACGGAACAAACATTTCATCGATTCAACAATACCGATTAATCTGCGCAAGAGATGTGACATTGTTAGATCAAAGGAAGACAACAATGTTCTATTTCTCAAAAGGTTAAACCGAATGGTCAAATCTATCCATGTCACTACAAGCCAATCAGGACCTTGAACAATGGTCGCTGCATGATGTATTTGGTACACTGCAAGCTCATGAAAAAGAAGTTGTTCAGAAAAGAACAAACATCGGAGGTCCTCTGGATTTAATCTCAGAAACAAAAGGAATCGAAGAAGAAGTGATGACGGAAGAAATCGAAGGCCTACATATCAGAGACTGCTCCAGAAGATGACTCTGAATCAGATGATGAAATTAAAGCGTTTGCTGACTCTCTGGCTTTAATAACCAAGCAATTCACTAATCGTTTTGGAAATAGGTCTTTAAAAGGAAATAAACGATTTGATCGTCCCTATGTTCCTAAACAAGAAGTACGAGAGAGTAGAGAAAACGAAGAAGAGAAGAAAGAAGAAGAATTAAAAAGGAAGAAAGATGTCTGCTACAGATGTGGCAAGCCCGGACATTACTCAAGAGATTGCAGAGGAGCTCTGGAAAAGGATAAGACTTATTACAAAAACAAATATAAGTACAATGTCACTGAAAGAGCACACTTTGCAGAAAAAGAAAACTGGGTGCAAGATGAATCCAGCGGTGATGAAGCCATGTTCGTGGAATGGCAAACACAAACGAATCGAGAGGATCAACCCTGCGAGTCACCGGTTAGTAATTTCTCCGGATCATTTGAGCTTGAACAAACGATTGTGATGTTATCAAACAATTTTGAGGAACTAAAGCGAAAATCACAATCGAAAAGAAATTACGAAAAAGTACCGAGAAAACTCTTTCTACAATCAAAAGGGAAAGAGATATTTTCAAAAGAGAAATGGATTTACTTACGGAAGAAAAACTCGAATTAAATACGCAAAGGAAACGATTTCCATGAGTTTAAAACTTTACGAGGAAAAACTTAAAAAGGAAATTTTGAATCTCAATAAACTTCTGGAAGGAAAAGAGAAAGAAATCAGAGACAAAGAGAGTGATAGACTCAACTCTGTAGCACTTAAAAACTATTTTCAGAAGAGAGAGAGTTTTTACACATTGAACTTTCAACAGAAAAAGCTACAGATTATAACATATCTGGATGCACAGAAGGTTCATGACAAAATTAACACACAAGTAGGAAGATCTGGACTTGGTTTCGAGGACCTAGATCCCTACACGTGTAAGAAAAGGTCGGATACGAAATCGTTTTTTTGTATTGGACAAATACAGAAGCCAAAGTTTCCAATTTTGTATGAAAAATCTATTTTTAAAAAATCTAGATATGAAAATTATCATAAAACAAGCAAACTTAAATTCGAAAATATTGAATATTGTTGTAAAACAAATGTTGATCTAAATAAAGTTCAGAAGAAAGAGGATATTTTCAATTTTGGTTCAAATAAACATACAATTTTGAATCCAGAGGCTGATATTTTTGTTCCAAGTCAGGCAGAAGAAGATCTACGACTTATGTTTGAAAACGATATTCTCTCTACTCTGGATAAATGTTTTAGAAATGAAACTCTTTGTGAGAATCATCCAGAGATCACTCCTGTTCATTTGAAGATTTACATCTTTACGAAACACAAGAAAGCTTTCTTTGAGATTACGTATCCATGGGAAAATGACAATAATAATGAAGAATTTTTGATAACTGCGAAAACTACCTTTCAAATTTAGAAATTAATTCTTTTAGATCATCAAAAGTTATCACAAATAATTCAGAAATTATTGATAAAAAGGATGATTATTTGTATACTGATAAATCTCAAGAAATCAGAGCTTCTGATAGAGATTGTGCTAAACTTTCAAGTGGTATACCTATTCTTCCTGTTTCTGTTCCAAAACCGAGAAAATCAGTATCTATACATCCAGACTTCCTCGATATGTGTCTCAAAGCTAAAACATGTCTTGAACTTGAGAAAGAGGCAGAACTCAAAACCAAAGTGCAAAATCAAAAGATTTTAAACTCTACTCTTCCGAAGTTTACTAATATTCAAAAAGGCAAATGGAAATCCTCTAATACTTATGTTCCTTTTTCAGTAAATAACAGAGCTTCTGCAAAAGTAGATCAGAGGAAGAACACAGAGAAGAAAAAGCCAGAACTAAAACAAAAGTCTAGTCTAGATAGGTTCTCTAGAACAACTGATACTAGAAAAGACTTTAGAAAGAATAATTGTAATTACCATTCTCGCAATGACAATTCAATTCAATCTTCTATGTTTCAGTATTCTGAATGTTTTTCACTGTTCTTAAAGTTAAAACAATTTTTCTCGCAAACCTCTGATCATTCCAATTCACAGAATGTTTATCACAAAAAGAATAAAACTCCAAAACACCAAAAATCAAAAATAAAGTCTTTACCTTCTGTTAAATCAAAAAACGAGCATACTCCAAAAGCTAACATAAAAGGACCCATTATGCGATGGGTACCTAAGAAAATCTGATTTTTGATTGCAGAAACAGCATGTGCATATCTGGTATCTTGACTCTGGATGCTCGAGGCACATGACTGGATCCCAAAATTTACTATCCAAATTCAAGGACAAATCAGGTGGAATAGTAACTTTTGGCGATAATGGTAAGGGTCAAATAAAAGGCTACGGTACTTTACAAGAAGGTAATATCACCTTATCAAAGGTAGCTCATGTTTCTGGCTTGAAACATAACCTCCTCAGTGTAAGTCAACTTTGTGATTCTAAAATACTAGTAGTATTTGATGAAAAACATTGTTATTTATTCTCTAAGGCAGGTGAAGAACTTTGGAGAGCAGACAGAAAAGGTAACTTGTATATGATGAATTTTACCTCTAAGGATGGTAAGGAAACTTTATGTCTCATCTCCAAAAAGAGTGAAGTTGCGTGGCTCTGGCATCATAAAATGTCTCACTTAAATTTTAATAATCTTGAGATGCTTGTTAAACACAAACTGGTATCTGGACTTCCAGATATTCATTTTCAAAAAGATCACCTCTGCCCTGCATGTGAAATGGGCAAAATTAAACGAGCATCTCATAAAACAAAAAGTGATCATTCTTGTACTAGACCTGCGCAATTATTACATGTGGATCTCTCGTGGTCCAATTGCAATTCGAGTCTATACGGTAAAAAGTATATTACGGTACTAATTGATGAATTTTCCGGATATACTTGGCTTGCTTTTGTTCGTCAAAAGTCGAAGTCCCCGGTGGTACTACGAGAATATGATGACGGAATACGAGGTTCTTCTACATCGAAAATTCGGCAACTTCGAAGTGATAATGGTACGGAATTCGAGAACGCCAAGCTTGAATCGTATCTTGTTGAACAAGGAATTACTCAAAACTTCTCATTGTTCGCACTCCACAACAAAACGGTGTAGTTGAACGTCGCAACGAACCTTGGTTGAAGCGGCCGAACGATGCTCGCGGCCACGGTCTCCCAATTTACTTCGGGCCGAAGGCTGTTGCTCTTGCTTGTTTCACTCAAAACCGTTCAATTATTGTCAAGAGGCATCTCAAAACCTCTTATGAGCCGATTAATAAAAGAAAACCATCCGTAAAATTTTTTCATATCTTTGGTCTGAGTATGTTTTATCTTAAACGACAGAGATAATCTTGGCAAATTTGATCCGAAGTCCGATGAAGCTAAATTTTTAGGCTACTCGTTAAATTCAAGAGCTTTCCGAGTTTTTAACTTACGAACAAAAGCGTTATGGAAAGCATAAACATTGACTTCGATGATAACACTCAACTGACTTCTGAACACTCTACTTCAGAACTCAAGCTTAATACTGTTACTTCTGACTATCTTTCAGGTTCCAGAGAATCCGAGATTGATGCTATTTTTCATGATTTTCTGGGCGACGAAGTTGTGTCAGAAGCTATGTCACCTCCACATTTGCAGATACCAGATATTCTCCAAGCCTCGGGCATTACTCTCTCCGGTCCTCGCTTCTTCGTTTCCTCGACACGTCTATTTTTCCGAAGTTCCCACTACTACATCTCGCCGATCAGAAGCTACTTCTATTCCATCATCTGAGGAGGAAACACAAGGACCGGTGACACAACAGATACCAGAAGGACATACAGAAGAAAATAAAGAAGATTTTGTGTTTCCAGATGAAATCATTTCGACAAATGAAACAACTCATTCAATTTCTCTACCCAGAATGACGAAATGGACTAAATCTCACACACCAGATCTTATAATTGGTAGTCCTTCTGAGGGGGTCAGAACACGATCTGCTACTGCAAATGAAGCCTTCTTTGTTAATTTTCTTAGTATGATCGAACCTAAACGTGTACATGAAGCCTTAGTTGAACCAAGCTGGGTGGATGCTATGCAGGAAGAACTACTTCAATTCGAAAGAAATAAAGTTTGGCGTCTTGTTCCTTTACCAAAAGGCAAAGTTGCCATTGGCACAAAATGGGTATTTAGGAACAAAAAGGATGAAGATGGAATTGTTGTCAGAAATAAAGCTCGATTGGTGGCTAAAGGCTACGTCAAGAGGAAGGTATCGATTATGATGAAACCTTTGCTCTGTTGCAAGACTAGAAGCAATAAGATTATTCTTGGCTTTCTGCGCATACAAAAACTTCAAAGTCTACCAAATGGATGTTAAATGTGCATTTCTTAATGGATGTCTAAAAGAAGAAGTGTATGTCGAACAACCTGATGGTTTCAAAGATGCAAAATATCCAGAATATGTTTATCTTCTTGACAAAGCTTTGTATGGTCTAAAGCAAGCCCCAAGAGCCTGGTATGAACGACTATCTACGTTTCTGATCAGCAAAGGATATGAAAAAGGTAAAATCGATACAACTCTGTTCATCAAGAGAGGCAAAGGTATGTTAACTATCGTTCAAATTTACGTGGATGACATAATATTTGGCTCTACTCATCAAACAGAAGTTGATTTGTTTTCTAAGTTGATGGAAACTGAATTTGAAATGAGTATGATGGGAGAATTAACTTTCTTCCTAGGACTTCAAGTTAAACAAAGTACCTCTGGTATCTTTATAAATCAGGCAAAATATGTTTCTGACATGCTTAAAAAGTTTCATCTTCAAAACTCATCATCCATGAAAACACCCATCTCCCCTGGTATGAAATTAGGACCTGACTCCTCTGGTAAATCTGTTGATATTACCAGCTACAGAGGAATGATTGGTTCTCTTTTATATTTAACAGCAAGTAGACCTGATATTATGTTTGCCACTTGTCTTTGTGCTCGTTATCAAGCCAATCCTAAAGAGTCTCATTTGGCTGCTGTAAAAAGAATCTTTAGGTACTTAAAAGGTTCACCATCATTGGGCCTTTGGTATCCTAAAAATTCTGGATTTGATTTAATGGCATATACAGATTCTGATCATGCAGGTTGTAAGCTTGACAGAAAAAGTACATCAGGTAGCTGTCAACTTCTGGGAAATCGACTTATAAGTTGGACATCCAAGAAACAAAACTGCGTCTCCACATCTACAGCAGAAAATTTGAATATGTTGCTGCTGCTAGTTGTTGTTCACAAGTTATTTGGATGAAGACCCAACTCAGAGATTATGGTCTGATATACGATAAGATTCCCATCCTATGTGATTCTAAAAGTGCTATCGCCATTACAGAAAATCCAGTTCAGCATTCCAAAACAAAGCATATCGATGTCAGGTATCATTTCATCAAGGATCATGTCGAAAAGGGTACAATCGAAATGTATTTTGTTTCTACTGATTATCAACTTGCTGATATTTTCACAAAAGCTCTTGATGAGAGTCGTTTTAACTTCTTAATTAGCAAGTTGGGAATGCTTAATATGTAACAATGATTTCTTCAGAAGCATCCAGAAGCCTCTGAACTATTCTGACGACACTTCAGAAGTCTCGATCTTTGTACGAACTCTTCGAATACTTCGAAGCCTACGAATTCCTCGATTTTCTTTTCATAATAATATTCTTCTTTCAAGAAATATCATAAAGTACAGATTGAGAAACGCGGTACAGAAGCTACTACAGGGGGAGTTTATCATTCAAGGGGGAGCTTACCATTCAAGGGGGAGCTTACCATTCAAGGGGGAGTTTACCATTCACGGGGGAGTTTCGCAATGAAGAAGATATTCGTCTAAGTCTAACTCTGGTTAGCTGTCTTCTGATTTACTATTTTACTTAAATTTTATTTGAATCTATCTGCTCTGAGTTTCTCTTGCCGCCAAGGTCTCTTAGACTTTTGATTCATTTCAAATTTTTTTCAAAGTATAAATCAAGTCGACATGTTTTTCAACTTAATTTTCTATAAATTGATAATTCTTATAATTTCCATTAAATATATAAATTCATTCAACTCTTGCCTCCAAGGTTGTTTAAATCTATATGTTTAATACAAATTCTTCTTTATTATTCTTTTATAGAAACTAAACTCTCATGTGATTTTTGTTCTCACTTGACTGATTTTTAAACTTAAATAAATAAAATTAAGATTAAATTCTGTGTTTATTCAATTAATTCAACATTAATTGTGTAATTAAACAGATTTTTTTTTACTTTTGTTTATTTCTGCTTTTAAGAAAAATCGCATCTGCTACTAAATCATCATCCCACATGTGTCTCGTCGTACACGTGTCTCCAATCGACACCCTGCATGTGTATACCCGCGTGCTTACCTCAGCTCATATGAACCGTTTTTTGTTTCTCCCCAAACTGAATAACCCCTTCCCATTCTACAGTTTCTCTCTCACATAAAACCCCCAATTTCAACCTTCATCTTCTTCCTCGCAAATATTCCCAAATCAGCGTTTATTCTCCGTACAAAGAAAGAGTGTTCTACTGTCAAGCATTCAACAGTTCAAAATGGCTTCCAACTGTGCCCATCCTACCAACAATGATGAAGACAGAATCATCGATTCCACTGCTGATAGTACTCCTATTGTCAAACTGCCATTGAAGGCGAACAATGTGCAGGTACTGCTCAACCCTAACACTTATCAACCGGAATTTCGCATCATGATCGAGTTTCTACAACAGCACCAGTTAAATCGCGCCCTAACCCTAACCAACCCAAACATCCCTGAAATCTATGTCCAAGAACTGTGGCAAACAATGCTCATCAAAAATGATGAAACACTCGCCGGTTCTGTCACTCATCCTGAACAAGTGGAAATTGCTGTTCAAATCCCAATCACCAAAAGAAAACTCGCCAAATATTTTCATCTTCCCTTATCAGTGATCGAAGTCGACGGGCAAACCATTCCCAATCCTGCCCTAGAAGAAAACCCTTCTACAGAAGCCCTCCTAGCCTTCATCAATCTACTGGGTTACAATGAACCTCTTACCAGGTTGTCCGAATTCAGAAGAAAGAAGTTACCCCCAATGTGGAATCTACTTGTCTCCATACTTAACAAGAGTCTAACTTTGCAAAATAGGTTCCTTGGATCAAGCTAGCCGCAACATTCGACGATTATGTATGGGATGTTCTACAATCGCCCCTTGGACTATGCGAGTCTCATCTTCCAAGAGATTAAAGCGGTGTGCATACTAAGGTGCTACATCAAAGTCGGGGAAGCCACTACCGGCTCTCATGTTCCCACGCTTTCTCTCCCTCATCACTCATCCCGTTATTGGGGCAATCGAAGCTCCCCGCAGCCGGCCATTCTCGCAAAATTGCATCAATGAGCTCCCATCGATCAACCATTGACGGCATCGGCTACTCGCCCCCGAGAGAACTATCCAGGTACATGCTTAACCTAATCCCTTCTAGCTCTTCTAATCTCCAAATCTATAGAAGCTCTATGGTTTTCTCGTAACGAGAGAATTCCTACCCCGCAGCACTTAGAGCCGGTGTAGGTGGTCGGGGTCCGGTGAGCATGAGATTGAAAAAACTAGGAGTGAACATCCGAGTGCTTCTACCCATGCCGACCTTCTATTAAATGAAGGTACGAGAAGATGTCCACGAGAGACACATATGAGTGTTCCTCTCCAATTCCCCAAAGGGCAACCACAACTTCGAGGTTGACGTCACCACGTCTCCACTCATTGACTTAGAACGACCCAGTTCAAACCACCCGAAACCGGCCATTCGGAGGATACTTCTTCTTCTTCCGAATCAACTTCAACCGGGAAAGCACCTCCACTTCATCATCCTCCCAACAGGATGATGATGATAATATAAGAGTTCATTCGCCCCAGAACTCGCCACTTCCTTCACCACATGTTCATGTCTCCGTGACTGACATACCAGTAGGCACAGAGGATGCGTCCACATCCTCTCCTAGGATAGATGCTGATGAATTCCCATCAGAGGGGTTACAGCCTAGGAATGCACCTCTTACCGGAGTGTTTACACTTCATCAAGGTAAGCATACTGTCTTCAGCACCTCATCCTCTGATGATGAGGATACTGTTGAAACAGTCAGAACAACCGAAGTGGAGCCTGTGCATAACAGCCCTCAAGGACAGGTTGGAAGTCCTTCTACACTCAACGTCAAAACAGGTGTAGAAGGCCCCTCTGAACGCGAGGGTAAAGGGGCTCCATGTGTTGGAGATGCACCGGTTACAACTTCTGATTTTGTCACTAATGCAGCGTTCTTGGCATTTGCTGATCAAATTCAGAGATCTGTGGAAGATCTAAAATTATCCGCTACTACTAATCATTCTATTCTTCTGAGCCTTCAGATTCAAATTGAAAGGCAAAACTCTCTTTTAGCAGATCTTCAGCGACAAATGAGTTCCTCTCAAGAAGATCAGAAGGCTTCTCTTGCTGAACAACTTCTGATCTTGAATAATGGTCTTCAAGCAAATACAGAGGCACTATCTCAACTTCCAGAATCTTTACGTGCCTCTGTAGACTACAGCTCTCTGGTGGCCGACATACAGAAGCTTGTAAAGACCATCATCACTTCTGATGATCCCTCTGTGTCTACACTTGTCAAGAAGTCTGACCTTGCCTCTTTCCAGAAGATTATTCTTGAGCGCATGTCGACCATCGCTTCAAAGTACTCTTCCAAGCCCTCCACATCGTCAACTGACCAGAAGCTTGCCGCTCTCGAAACTACTATCTCTCAACTTGTGCCTCTGGTTTCTTCTCTAGCTGAGGCGTTTACTTCCAAGAAGAAAGCCAAGGAAGAAAGGGCTTGCAGAAAGGCCGAACTGAAACGAAAACGTTCTGAGGATCAGGATCCTGATTCTCAGAAGGGGGAGAAAGGTTCTAAGCCTAAGCAAGCCAAACAAACACCATCAGACACAAACACGAACACTGCTGACTCTTCAACGCCAACACCATCACAGCAACCCTCTTCTTCCAAACAAGTACCACTCACTCCAACACCTCTGGCTACGCATTCTGGTCCTCTACCCAGAGATCCAGAGCTAGCTAAGTTTATTCTGGATCTTATGGGAAAAAGCAGAATCCCAAGCTCTCCGGCTGAAAGGGCTGAAGTAGTCAGAGCTCACGAAGAACGAGAACGAGCTAAAGCTGCAAAGGAAAGAGCTAAAAGGGCTAGAGAGGAGGATGAGGAAGTGTTCAGAGCTGAAAAAGAAAAAGCAGAAGAGATAATACGCCAGAGGCTAATAGTTGAAGAACAAATAGAGATAGAGAGGGCTGAAAAAGAGAACCTGGAAAGAGAAAAGGCTAGACTTAAAGAAGAACTACAGAGACAAGATTTTGAAGTCCGAAGAAAGAGCAAGAGTCGGAGCGAGAGGCCGCTCGGAAAGCGAAGGAGATCGAAGAGAAGAATTTGAAGAAAAAGTAAATAAAGTTGGAAACATTGTTGGAAACATTGAACTTCCAACAATTGAAGTTGAGAAAAGGCACATGTATGCTCCAACAGATCAGAAGATTTATCTCATGATGCCTAACTTCGCCAACCAATACAATGTCGACAGGTGAAGTTAAAGATAACTTCATGGCACATAAACAAGACGAGAAAGACGGTCTTCACTATCGTCCCAATTACAAAGATAACGACCATGAAACATAAACGGTTTCAAGATACACCCATTTGGTACACAATCTACGAGATAGTCAGATCAAACAACAAAAGTTATTACATATGTGATAATGATCTGTTATCCATCCATCCAGCTGATCTCATTTTTCTGGAAGAATTTATGAAGACTCAGCTTTCTGAACGCAAAGATCCACAAGACCAGGTTGCCTACACTAGAATTATTCTGTGTATGAAATCATACATTAGATACAAAAGGCGAGGTCGACTTCCAGTTGGATTAAATTTCAAAATGGATAATGCCGGCTATCTACTCGCACCAAATGAGGAACTTGAAGGAATAAGCAAACTCGAGTGGGTAGACTTCTTACCGACCCGGAGAAGAGGGAATCATCTTCAAAAGACCAAATAGAAAGAGCTTCTTTCGCATCAAAGAAGCTCACAAATACTCTTACGAGGTAGTCTACATCATCAAGAGCTTTCTTTGGCTTAGACACGACAAATCCGGAAGTTGCAAAGAAAATAGAGAAAAGACTTGATGGACTTCGGAAGAACGAGAGCTTATCAATAATATTTCAAGTATCATCGGCAGTTGATCCACTCTGAAGAAAATTATTTTTTTTGACTTCATACTTAGGGGGAGAATGTTAGATATTAAAGTATGAGTCAAAGAAGAGATGTCTACAAATGTCAACACACACTTCTTGTTATAACTAATTGTTGTTAGACGCTCCCTTTATGACACATGGCACTTTGTAATTGGCTAGCTTTTTGACTTTCTGTCTTTGTATCTATATAAATAGCATTGTATTGTGTTTGTAAAATTGGTCGATTAATACATTTACATATTGAAGAATACTGTGCGTAAGTCATTTTATCTTTGTTCTTCATTCTGTTTACTGTTCTATTGATTCAAATTGTTAATTGATCTGCTTCCGCAATTCACTCAGATTCAATACTCTCAATTAACAATCAGTTTAAAGGAATCTGGAACCAACAATGATCTATGAAAATGAACTACGAAGAAGACATGAAAGACTCTGATTAATTTGTAGTCTTCTTTTTCATTGTAGTACTCTTCAGCGTATTGTAATTTACCTTACAAAATTGTAATTTCATTTCCTATGTAATTCTTCAGGTTATCCTTAATGAAACTTCAAATGAAGTACTCCACTCCAATTGTGTACTGAAAAGATCCCTGAAAACAGTAAACGGGACAATGAACATAAGAGTTCTAATTTCTTTACAAACCTCTTTCACTCACTAATATTTCATTCTGAAATTAAATCAGTGAATGTACTTAAAGCTTCTACACTTGTAAATATTGTGTTTTCATATCCTTATAAATGAAATTCAATAGTAATAGTAGTTTAGCTGAAAAAGATCTCACGGATTAGTACTTAAAATTTTACTTTAAGATTTTTAAGTCCTTACTAACCTTCTCAAAGCAATCTTCCTATATTGCTCAATCATAATCAAATAGGGGGAGATTGTTGATCATAACTCCTTGCAGTGATTTAAATATGATTCCTCTGTATACTTAGTGAAATTCCATTCATAAACTTAAGTTCAAATTCAGCGATAGCATACGCTGATTGCTATCAGCGATCACTGAAAATCAGGAACCTCAAGTTTACCTCTAAAGATCAGAAGAACAACCATCACACCAAAAGAAGATTCACCGAAAGTTGAAGACCAAGCTGAAGAAAGAGATAATCAGCTAGTGATCTGAAGCGTTTCAGTGATAGCAACGATTATCTAATCGAAAATGTGAAGTCTTGTCAAGCCTCAACGATACTATGAAAGTTCATCCTTGACGTTTCAAGTTCAGCAATCAAGTGAAGCTTCTCAAACAAGATTAATGTTGATCTTATCCTCGATGCACAAAAGTCTAACCTTATACTATGTCAAAGAAGGACGTACGAATTCTCTCTTATGTCCCCATCATATATGATATGGTATTGTTCACACGCGGCCAAAAGCATGGTTGCTTTTAAACAAAGGACAAGCTTCCTATGAAAGCTTGACACGTGGCATATACCTTTTGTCTTGCATTAAATGCAAACGGGTATAAATAAGATGAACATATCTTCTTCATCTTCATGCATACTATTTTCCTTTTCTCAAACCTCTATATCTTTTCTTTCTTACTTCCTTGTGCATCAAACTGTGTGATTTTTTAAGTTACAATAGAATAGGTTTATTTACTTGTTCTAATTCCGCTTGTAACTGTAAATTTGTTTATTCAATTTCTTTTGCTATTACTATTAGCCCATTCCTAGTTTAGGCTTGAATAAATAAGGTAGCCCACTTAAAAACTAAAAATCTGTGAGTTTGTATTCAACCCCCCCCCTTCTATAAATTGTTTCTATATCCTTGAACTCTTGTAGACTCCTTTGGGACCAACAAATAATATCATCAACATACACGAGTAAGTACATGATGCATGAATCGGTAGTGAACATGAAGAGAGACGTGTCAGCACAACTGCATGTAAACCCATAAGAAATAGGAAAGGTGATCAAACATTGGAACAAGCACGTGGTGCCTGTTTTAAGCCATAATGCCCCTTGGATAACTTCCATACAAGATTGTGAAATTGAGAATTTGCGAATCCCGGAGGTTGCTCCATAAAGTCTTCTCATCTAAGTTGCCATTCACGAAGGCATTTTGATATCGAGTTGATGCAATTTCCAGTTATTCAAGACTACGAGAGATAGAACAATTCTTATAGTAGTTGCTTTAACTAGCGGACTGAAGGTGTGAGAGTAATCAAGGCTCGAGATTTGAGTGTAACCTTGAGCCACTAATCGAGTTATGTATCGTTCAATGGTCCCATCTGAGCGATATTTGATGCGATACATCCATTTTGAGCTGACAATATTGGTTGAACTTGGGCATGGTACTAATGTCTAGGTTTGATTTTGTTGTAAAGCTTGTAGTTCCTCATGCATGGCGGCCATCCATTTAGGATCTTTAGCCCTTGTTTTGAAGCCTCATGGCTCAGTTGTTGATGTCAAAGCAACATGAAGAGAATGAGAGGTAAGAGAAGCGAGATCAGCTTGATGTTTAGGATTGAAAATGCCATCCTTTGACCTTGTTATCATCGGATGAGCTGAACCAGAAATGACTGGTGGTGGCTGGCTGGTAGAAACATGATGGTCTGGTTGCGGAGCATCTTGGACAGGGCTGGAGGGTGCCTCGGCTACTGCGTCATGTTCCATATTTGGATCAGGCATGTGGGTCTGATGAGTCTGATCAGAAGCCATAAAGGTTGGAGGAGGTGGAACATGAGGTGAGTCATTAGTAGGTGGCCTGCATAGGGAATAAATGGTTGGGCCCGAAGTCGGTGTGTTGTCTTATTGAGCATTTTTCTTAAACACAGGAGGAGATAATGAAGGCTGTGAATTATCTTGAAGAAATGTAGTGAGCTCAAAAGTACTTATGTTTGTGCTACAGGAGGAGCCATTGAAGTGAAAAACCATCTCATTAAAGCGAGCATGGCGAGTGACAAAAACACGAGAGGTGGTAGGATCGAGACATTGATATCCTTTATGTTACGAACCATACCCGATAAAAATACACAGAATGCTCTGTGGTGCAAGTTTGTATTGAGAGTAGTCATGCAAATAAGGGAATACTTGGCAGCCATAAGTTCGAAAGTTTGCATATTGAGGGTCTTGATTGAAGAGCAACTGAAAAGGAGACTTGTTTTTTAATAACGGGGTTGGTAATTGATTAATTATGAATGTTGCCGAAGTGAATGCATCCACCCAATAGGTATCTGGGACATTAGCGTTAAATAACATAGCTAGACCAGTTTCAAAAATGTGTTTATGTTTTTGTTCCTCACGACTGTTTTGCTGAGGTGTATACGGGCACGAAAAACTATGAAAGGCGCCATTATCTTCAAAGATTTTGCGAACCGTTTGATTCACAAATTCCGTGCCACCATCACTTTGAATTTTTTTTATTTTTCTCAAGGATTGTTTTTGATCAAGATTGATAAATGAGGGTTGTAACGAATAAAAATCCATCTTAGTTTTGAGTGGATAGAGCCACGTAAACCTGGAATAATCCTCTATAAAAGAAACATATATCGATATCCATCTTTGGAGTAAACAGGAGTTGTACCCCATAATTCACAATGAATCAAGTCTAAAGGATGATATGAACGTTTAGAATTATCATTAAAAGATAATCGTTGTCCTTTAGCAAGTTGGCATTGTGTGCAAATAGTAGGTTTTGGTAACAATGAAGTAATAGACAAAACCCCTAACATATTCAAAGAAGAAATAACATCAAAAGACACATGGCCTAAACGAGCATGCCATAACTCATAAGAAAACCGTTGTGAAACTCCAGTAGTAGCAACAAAAGCATTGGATTCATCCTTGACCACATAAAGTCTATTTTCACAACTTCCTCTAGCATGGACTCGTTTGGTTTTTCGATCCTGAATACTGAAAAGAGATTGAGAAAACAGGACATCAACCGGATGATCAGTGATTAGCTTACTTACAGAAAGTAATTTCTTGGTTGATTAGGGATGACTAGAATATTACTTAACGGAATGTGGTTTGAAATAGTCGATGAACCTGTATGTGTAATCAGAAGTGTCGTACCGCTGCCCAAGATAACTTTATTGTTTTTTGGATATGGAGCCGAATGATTGAGAGAGTCATAGAATCGAGTCATGTGGTTTGCGCCCCCGAATCAACATGTCAATCGGGAGTGTTGGTAGTGACGTGGCATTGTATATGAAAAGCGTTCACTAAACTTTCATTCGAAGAAGAAGCTTAAGTAGCGTAGGTAAAAAGTTTCAGACAAGAGGACGCATAATGTCCATTTGTTCTGTACAATTGATAGTAGGGGGCTCTTCGGCCTTGACCACGTCCCCTGCCACGTGAATTATTTCCCGTAGAAATAAAAGTATGTCCCCGACCTTGTGCATAATTATTGTAAATATTTTAAGCATGAAATGTAGTCGGGGGTGGAGGAGCACCATGTTGGGATTGTAAGAACAATTCATGACTTTCTTCCTTTGTAACCAAATCAAGAAATAGAGGACCAGGTTTTATGGCCCTTATTGTGGTGGAAAAAGTTTCATAGGAAGGTCCCAAAGCACAAAAAAACCAATGCAACTTGTCAATCTTAACAACCGGGTGACCAATTACAGAGAGCTGTACACATATCGCTTTGAATCGGCGACACTAATCAGAAACAGAAAATGTACCTTTCGTGAGTTGGCAAAAAGACTTACTCAATGAGTTGATACATTTAACAAAAAGCATTATTGTAGGCAGCCTCAAGTGCGAGCCAGATATTGCGTGTAATGGTGAGGTGGAGTTCCTCAGCCGCTGCTTGTTCAGTCAGAGAAGATTGTAAGAGCATGATGGCTCACTAATCGACATCAGTCCATGTTAGGGCTTCAGTATTAGGGAGAGTTTTGTCGTCAACAGTAATGGTGGGTGATGGTGCAGAAGAGGAACTATCAATGTGCCCTAATAGCTTTTTGATAAGTAAAAATAGGAAGCATATGATTTCTCCAAAGGAGGTAATTGCTGGAGGAAAGCTTAATTGTCATCATATGTAAAAGGGTATTCATGGATAAGAGATTATCTTGAGGAGAGGAGGATGCGGCCATGATGAGATACCAGGAAGAAATTTGGAGAGAAGAAGGGTATGGCTGATACCATGTGAAGATATGGTCAATTAGCCTTATTCAACTAATGAGGAGAGATAAATAAATACAAATAAATACAATACATGAGGTAATTATCCGCTAATAGGGTTATCGACTGATTTTTGCAACACACACACATAGATTCAAGTCTGGTGCGTTTTGGCGATTAAATAGAGAAAGAGAAGACGATTTCTTGCAGTCTACGTGATTAAAGGTTTAGGGTGTGCATGAGATAGAGAGTCTCCTACTATTGGATTCTTCACCGTTATCCAAGGGTTTTTCTATCTCACTCTATATACGTTTTTGTTACTAGTATCGGATTGTAATCGGATATCTGGAAGATTGTGTGTTTCGGTTTTGTTTTTTTCTGCTGTTATTAATTTTATTTTGTTTCCGAAAGAATCAAGCAATCCAACACTAATCACACTTAATCATTTGGTTGGTATTTTCAGATGGTATGAATGGAAGAAAGACGGGTCAAAAAAGGAGTCTTACTGTATTCATCTAAAGGATGAACACCCTCTTGTGTTTGGTGCTTTGTTTGTTCAAGCTTGTTTACCTTCATTCTACAGTCTTTTATATTTATGAAATGACTTGTGTATGTATGGAAGTGTTGATTTTAACCTTATTCTTGTATGTATCGTGCTTTTACGTTTATTACTATATGATATTTTCTCTCTCCTTTGATCTTAGTGTATGTACAGGTTCTTCATTTCTACAACTTGTTCGTTTTCCTATCATATTTACAAAATATCAGTTAAAAAGGGTTTCCCATTAAAGAATAGCATGTTGTTAGGTTTCTCCCGAATCTACAATTCTTGTGTGGTTTCTCCCCAATCTACAATTTTAGCTTTACAATTTCATGTGGGTTTCTCCCCAATCTGCAATTTTAGCCTCCATACATGTGGATTTATCAAAACCCCCAAATACGACATACTCTGCTCTTACTTTTCTCTTGTTGGTTGTAACATGCACCATAGTCGTGCTACCATCCAGAGAAGTCGTTTCATTTTAACGATCGGTCGTAGAATCTCCCTTCTTTTTTATATTATCGATAGAAGATGGAAATTGATGGTCAACATTTCCACTTATTATATTTTATCTCAGTATTTTTTTTATCAAAATAATTAGTTAAACATGAAATTGAGGCTTACCTGGATAGATGAACCTAAGATTTGAATCTAGAAAGCAAGAAAACAGGAAAACAGGAAAACGGGGGAAACTACTTTGGAGACTAAAAGCATTTCTAAACACATGTGCATTTCTTTGGAGATTAAAATATTTGCAGAATACATGTCTAGCACTAGGGAGCTTGACATTAAGAATACGAGGACAAAACCTGTAAGTAGAAGAAGTTATCTTGGTTGGTAAAGTTGCTTCTATTGGTTCAGTTATATCAGGGACAAAAAGACTCATATGTTGTGGTCAATACATTAGGAGCAAAACTAACAATCTGTCTTAGTTTTCCCATGATCAAGACTTATAATCTCGCTTTTGAACGTAATATAGTGGGAAATCGAAAGACATCTTGGTCATTATTTATGGCCTTCAAACCGGTATCAGTGTAACTACTTTAACAATTATAAATCGATAGGCTTTTATGCACCAATATATACTAAAAGGAGGGAAAACCCCCAGGCAAATATATAAAAGAATAAAAGGATTACAAAAGAACACCCAAGGCTCAAGGCTGTGAACTACCACAACAAGGAAAGAAACACCAGGTAACCAAGAGCCAAAACAAACAAAGACAAATAATCCGCAAGAAACAATAACCCATATCAATAACGACTCACCAAGCAAACACCAAACAACACCAACTCAAACCAAAACACCAATTATCCGGCAGCATCATGGAGATCACGCTTTCTTCCTCTCTTCCAAGCTACACGCAAACAATTTTCGTCTCATTTTTTCTTCGATTATCAAAAAATCTCAAATTTCTTCCGATACATATGTGGTATACCCTTGTAGAGATCACAAGTCTTTGCATTGTAGACCACCTTTTCCAACCCCCATTCATCCAGTTGTGTATAATGGAATCCTAACTTTTCTGGCATGTATGCAAACCTACTTCATCTTTAATTTCAGCCCATACAACTTTTGAAAATCTACATACGAAAAAGAGATAGTTATGTGTTTCAATTGTAGACTTACAAAGAACACATTTCAGATCTGGAGGTTCTCTCTTCCACTGTACAATACGCTCTTGAGTAGGCAATAGACTGTGGCATGCCATCAACATACAAAGAACATGTTTTGGAATAAAAGGCTTATTCCAAACAATTTTATAGCAAGGCTTTATCGAGCTACTTCCTTGCGTTGTTTTCCACGCAATTTTAACGGTAAACTCTTGATGAATATTATTTGGACCCAACCATAGAATACGATAATTGTTATTACTTAGAGAAGGAATAACAACATTCGTTAATTACGGGAATCTTTGAATCCATTCATCCGGCCACTCGTTACCAAACCGTGAATATAACCTTGTCCGTGAATAAAACGGTAGGATAATATTTAAATAGGAGGTCCTTCCATACTCCACATGTCTTCCCAAGCATTCGCATCACTACCATTTTCCACTTTGGAAATAAAATAACGACTACTATGCACCCTTAAATCAAGGATGGATCTAATAAGCCATGACCATGTTTTTCGATATTTTTTCACCCAAAAGTTCCTTCCATGAATGTAATTGGTTTGAACCCAACCAATCCATAACGACTTCCGTCTACACAAGATATCCCAAATATATTTCAAAAGTAAACAATGATTCCATAGAGCTAACCTTTTAATGTCAAGCCCTCCTCCTTTAATCAGTTTACACACCATTTCCCAAGCAATCCGGCACTTTCCATTATTAAGCTCTCCATTCCCCCAAAGGAAATTTCGGCAAAGAGTATGCTAATGAATATGCACCAATATCTAATACACCCAAATCGTCATAATACTTTATTGGGTGATATCTTTGCTAATGAATGTAACCCCGTGCAAGGAGTTATTGAGAGGTCTAAAGCATCATGTTAGAAAAATATATCAAAAACAATTCACAGATAAACATCACATCGAAAAAAGCAAGGGAAACACGATAACTCCCTAAAAATCATATATTTACTAAATAAACACCGAGTGTTTTATTTTTATACTTTTGTATATTGTGTATTTATATATCTCATTCTTTTTGTCCATCATCTGTGTTTTACTAATAGACAATTGTTATTCCATTTACTTGATATTTATCGAATAGGTTATTGACTTTGTTATGTGCAGTTTTATTGTAAATTGGATAAACAGACGAATCAAATATTCTTGGTATATCTCACTTAAGAGATAAAGAAGCTACACCCACATTTAATGTGGGACTTAACTTCTTTTCCTTTACCCAAATGCTTACCTGGTAAGCGCTTATGGTAAGATTTGACACTCTTAACTTATTTTATCATGTAAGATTGTAGTCTATCAAAACGGTATTATATGCAACAATTACCTAGTAATAATCGCCACCCTCACTTACCGGATTACACCCCATCCTTATCATCGTTATTATGGGGTAAGATTGTCAGCCCTTCATATGTTCATAAGGTGAGGTAAATGACCTTGCAGGCACTAAATATCCGAATAAGCATTCGTTAAAAGGTCTGATGGCTATTGTTATACTCAAACCATAAAACAAATTTTTATCGCTTTTTATCTTAAACCAACCACAAGTGTGGCAAATGATATCAAATGTTGTAGTATAAGAGTTAGGGGTTGTTTGATTGTTTTATCAATAAGCCTTGAATGGATTAAGTTCTCTATACGAATTAAATTAAATTGTTATTTGTTTGTTGTATTAAATAACTTGTCTTTAACAAAAAAATGACCTATTTACCCCTGCTATTCGTTTTTACATTATACTCAAGTTTATTCTTCCTAAGAAATTGATCAATCAACAAAAGCAATGAACTCTTAAAATTACTCAACAAACAAATCTAACTCATTTCATCATACATGTTAGGTGCATCGTACAAAACGTATCCATCCCCAACCATAGAAATGCCAATAAATCAAACATTTTAGATGTAACCAAATACATTCTCGTTCAAACTGTCATCAAATCCAAAATCAAACAAATTGCAACAACATTCCATTACAATGGTTCGTATGAAGATTCCATGAAATCACATGGTCAACTCTAATTGTAATGGAACTCCATAAAACCACATTTCTTAGGCATCTCATCGAAAAGTTTTTTTTGTCTCTTTAGTTCTACAGAACTATTTGCAAACAAAAATCTACCTCAAACTCGTGATGTTGTCTCCCCTTATTGATAGCATAAATTCTTCATCAAGAACAACAAAAAACCCATTCGAGACTCGAAAAACCCAATCGAGACTTTAAAAGCTCGACTGGAAAAAACCCATTCGAGACTCGAAAACTCAACTACAAAAAACCCACCGTTCACACAAGACCATATTGAGTGGTGGGGATGACGATGAGCATTCGAGAATAACAAATAGATCTTAGTCTAGATCGGAAGACAATCGTTACCGTGAAAAAGTAAAATTTTCTCTCAGTAAACTAAAAACCTAGGAATTGAATGAATGATTTTAACAAATTGTAGGCATACGTTTCCAACAATTTTCCTCGTAAACTAAAACAATAATATGAAGTGTAAAAAATGGAAGATGCAATATTAGTAGAAGATAAAAAATTGAAATCATATAAATAATATTTAATCCAATAATGAACATATTCATAGAATACTTCTCAGGTTCTCATCGTTAAACAGACTTGGTGGGAGTTCAAGAAATGTCCAATAATGAACATGTTAGTTTTTTTACTTTAAAAGAAAATACAACTAAGGAAATCAGACTTATCAGCTATGAATAGTAGCATATGATTTAGAGTGAATTGTGTAGAATATGTTTATGGTCGATCATCCAATGCATGATAGAATATACAAAAAGATTAATTACACTCAACTTACATGAAAAGTAGGCAAATTGTAGTTTCTTATGCAGCTATACTAAGATAAACAGTTGGTTAAAAGAGGATGAAAAATCTTTTTGAAGTTATAGACAATTGGTTGAGGAAGAATGCAAGAAAGCTATTAGATATGCAAGAAAGGTATTAGAAATGCAAGAATCGTATTAGAGTAGCAGTGGATTTACGATAATACCTCTGTCTTAGCATCATGGCATTGATGTTGTTTCGCGATTGTCATTGTCATTGATGATGTTGATCCAAGCTCCTTCAGTGATTTAATTATGATTCCTCTTATACTTAGTCAAAAACTTCGTTTTAGTTACTGTTCAGATTCAGTGATGCAAAACATTTATTGCACTCGGTGGTCGCTAAAACCATCAGGGACTATCTGAACCTAGAGTACCGGAAGACAAAATTCACACCAAAAGAAAGAGACAGTCAGCTCATGATCTGAAGAGGATCTGTGGTAGCAATGATTGTCTACAAAAAGTGTGAGATCTTGTGTATGCCTCAATTATACCTGAAGGGATCCTCCTTGAGCCCTTAAGTATCAACGATCAAATGAAGCATACTCAACAAGATTAAAGTTGATCTTATCCTCGATACGCAAATGTCAACCTCCCTATACCCATGTGTTGGTAAGATATATGCAACCCAAGAAGGCTACAATAATTGGGAGGCCACGCAAGTATACATGTTTACCCAATATCGTCTTAAAACAAGTAATAATGGTAAGAATACAAGTTATCGATCCATAGAACGGGAAAGTAAGGATTTTCAACAAGTCAAACCTAAAGCATCAGAGGGCAAATATCTCCGAGAGCTTGGAAACAAACACTAGAATGTAACAGAAAGCAAAACATAGTATGGGTGCAAGATCATATTGTATTACAGCTAACAAAGTGCAGTGAACATTGCTATAGTAACCAATAAGGTTATTGCAGCAATTGTTTTCTACAACACTACCAGATTGAGCGGCCTTCCAAGGAAGTGTAGTTTTGACCGTAAATTGGAGGTGCACTTGGTGATGCAATCAACCCCAATTTGTACAGAGCTTAACCCTCTCTCTGTATAGTTTCACAACCTGTAAGATTATAGCAGTTCTTTCGAGCCTCTATAACATATATGATACAAACGTTTACGTTATCCTAATTTTAAGTCCAACTCACCAAAGTAAACAACATCCGTCACTTTATTAAGTACCCGGTGAAACATTCGTACCATATCTGAATAGTGAAATAAATTGCTACTGCGAGAGAAAATATCTACTAACACTTGGCTTAATCTCACAAGCGTCACTTACATCCACACTAAGGTGTTTAGTCTAGCATGACTGAATTAAAATGCATAAAAATAAATGACATAATCGTAAATGACATAAAAGTAAATATTGCAAGAAAAGTTAAACTGAAAATTGTAATGATTGTTTTAGCAACTGCAGTAACGAAAAGAACAATTAAAAATTACTAAAAGCTTCGAAATATTATAAAAGACTAAGGACCCAAAGCTTGTGAGAAGCTTTGATCCAAATGTGTGTAAAATAAACAAGGTGAGCCCCCTATCTATAGTGCAAGGGAGAGGTTAGGGAATCTTAAAGTACATATGGGTATTACCTATTGGTTAATAACCAACTAAAAGATGCTTAAGTACAAAAGCAAGACATATTTGCATGGCATTTTCAGGGCATCATTCTTTTACATCAGATGAGCATCTCTTTACTCCTCAACTAGAGCAAAGAATCTCTTTAACAAACACTTGTAACCCAACTGAACCACTAACCCGGTTGGGTACAGAAACTACAGCAATACATTCTGACGCTGTAGCAATGTACTGCAACAACATTGTGAACATTTTATCCATAATAAGCATG
This sequence comes from Silybum marianum, assembly GCA_036898165.1. Lineage (NCBI taxonomy): Eukaryota > Viridiplantae > Streptophyta > Magnoliopsida > Asterales > Asteraceae > Silybum > Silybum marianum. The sequence continues at coordinate 24,904,210 of CM072528.1, read as the reverse complement.
AATAGAACCAATTTCTACAACCTAGCTCCAAACTCGATAAAAGTAAAATAAGAATAAAAAGACTCAATTTACGATTGGGATAATAAAAATAGGATAAAATAAAATCCTAAAAACCTTATTAAAGTGGACCAAAGTGGGTATGAATATACACACATCACACCCCCACACTTAAACCGTTTCTTGTCCCCAAGCAACGAAAATGACAAATAAAAAGACTCAATATAGGAAACAAATGTGAGTGATAGAGATTAATAAACTCAAACAAGACCATAGCCTATCATAAATCAAAGTTCTTCCAAACCGAAAGTTTTATGACCATAAGCCAAGACTCAAGCTTCCTTTTGTTAGGCACACCACATCTTTTAAACATAGAATCATTAGGACTTTTATGGGGTTTCATTTTTTTTCAAATTTTTTTTGGCTTCGAGATCTTTCCTCAAACTCCCTTCAAGTACTGGTCTTTGTATGTTGTAGCATAAAATACAGTTGCTACAACATGTTTTATATTTTCTGCTTTGACTTTTGTTCGTGTCACTCATTCATTTTGAGCTTATTTTATGCTCGCTGATCTTTTCTGCTTGGTAGTGATATATTCCTCCCCCACACTTGAACTTCTCAATATTCTCATTGAGGATAAGCTTAGGTTCAACGGTGCAAAGGAAACGTGTATGGCTTGTGTTTAGGAAAGATGTCCTAAATCGTTTCCTAAGTTAATCAAAATGGGTGCCAACTTGCTGCCCAAGAAGGTATTGCTCGGTTCTACTAAAACAAAATTAGGATGGAATAAGAACAAAAAAATTTATTTTATGAGTTGCAAAAAAAAAAAAAGAATAATAGTTACTACCACTCAGACTCAAAAGAATGTAAACAAAATATCCCAGACTCATGGATCCTAAAATATAAAAGAAGAAATTAAAATAGACACTATCGAGCTAAGGTTAAAAAAAATTGGACCTCTCCTACTCAAGCGGGGTAGGTGTTTCTACCACATAGTTCCCTCAGTTTACTACATGTTTGTCTTTCTACTTATGCTTCAACCCTTTTCTCGGAACTTCTTTCCCTTCATCATCAGTAGAGATGCATTCAATGAAAAAAACGGGAGAACATTCTTCGTTCTCATCAAGGCATCTTCTACCATGAAGCACATTGAGAGTGACTTCTTCATCATGCACATCAATGAACTCTTTGATTGGTAACTCATCTTTTTTTCTCTTCGGCCTTGGAAGGTGGAGTACATAGGATGGAAGATCTGGAACATGACTCACACCTTTATGATCAAGTTTCTGACTAGAGGGTGAGTTAGTGGCGGTGGTCTTTGCCTCTACTGGTGCTATAGCAATAGGATCAAAGTATAATAGACTTGTTGTAGCATCACTTTGCACAAATGATTCCTTGTTGACTTCATCTGGAAATAACAATGGGAAGTCAGATCTATTAGGAATATGTGGTATAATCTCACACTCCGCTAAAACGGAAACACGAGGTACGATAGTTCTAGGTTTCACAACAAAAGGAATATTAACACCAACCATACATATATTTAAAACATCAAAGTTTAAAGTTTAAAAGTTTACAACCCGACTACTTTAACTTTAACAAAAAAATTACATCAAAATAGATATATATATAAAGTCTTGATTGATGTTCCACAAAAATAAGCTAAGCCTGATCGGTTAACTTCTTATTTCCCAGTAAAGCATGTCAAAACAGAAGGGTCAACTACAAAGAGTTGGTGAGTTCACAGGTTTTCAAATGCAGAAATCATTTTATATGCAAAGTATAAAAATAGCGAATCGGATAATCGCATCAACTTTATCATTTTAACCTTTATGAGCAAATATACAAATTATCTTTACACGTGATATTTAAATATTGAGCCACTACTAAGCCTGAACGACATTCTACGCCCCACGAACTACCTCAGCGGTGGACCTAAAGTCCACATGTGTAGAGCATTCTTAATTGATAAAGTGCACCCCTACTTGCCAGTTAGGTGGGTATGTCAACAAATAGCGCTATTCACAAATATCATCGGCTCAAACGAATACAGAGTTAAATAGTAGTTTAACACGAGGACTTCACATAACTCAACATATCATTTGTGTAATATAAATTTGCTCATCATAATGATTTATATGCTTTTCATTAATCAATATAAATCAATTCAATTCCTTTAAAACAATATGTTTTACACCCCAAAACGTATAAACATTTATAAAGAGGGGCCGTGAATAGTCACCTTTTAGAAAAAGCTTCCAATTAGATACACGGGACGTCCGCTTGACGGCCTAACGCTTTCCTAACAAAGCAAAGTACTCAAATGATCACTTATATATCTAACGATTACTATGAGAGTGCTTATAAGTCCTTATATGTCCAACTTGGTCTACTATTATCCCGTTTTACATAATGCACACATGCTCTTTAATACGGTAATTTATACCGAAATGTAATGTTATAATCCTTCAAGTGATCAAAATTCATGAAATCAAACAATTCCAGAATTTCACTTTTGGACAGAAACTAATAGTGCTAAAAATGATCAAATTACAGTGACATCCAAAATGACATAATTTCCCATATTTTTATATGTGATACATTACTGGTTTAAGATCATTGTGACCAAATTTCATGCATTTTGGACATGTAAAAAGGGTTCAAATAATTTATACAAAACAATGTATCACAGTAGGTATGACACATTACACCATGTTGGTAAAACAACCATTTGAGGAGCTCTACTAAATGTGTTTCAGAAATTCTAGTTGGATTACAAACACCACAAATAAAGGAAACGTTTGAGATAAGAATCACTCATTTAGAATGAATTATGAGGAAGATATGGCACTACAAAGTTGCATGCACACATCTGTCATTAGTTGACAGATTGCACACTTAACTTTTATAAATTGGTTAATGCCTCAAACCTTCATATTTTTTTAATGAAACCGGATTCATATGAACTTTAACGCATAAAAGAAAACTTCAGAAGAAGAATTATACATTATGAGCAAACAATCAAAGAGATATTAACATACAAAATAGGGTTTAGCTACTAGTGGTTTCACAGTTTGCACACCTAAAATGTTTTAGGTGTTTGGAGAGTCCAAACTCCATATTTTCATGTGATTCTACTTGAAAACAGATAACTCACAAAACTAACTCTCAAAGAAAAAATCATCATTTTTCATTGAGTTTTGAAAGAGATATGGCCATTTGAACATGCATGCACAAATCTGTCAGCTTTTGGACAGATTGCACACGCATTTTGTTTTGAATAATAAAAACCCCAAATCATCACATGTTTAAGTGAAACCAGTGGCATTTGAAAGGTAACTCATTAAAATAAATTTCAGAGGAAAAATCAAGTAATTTGGACGATTATTTTGTGAGTTATGGTTGCCTAAAGTAGGGTTTGCCTACTGTCGAACTTGCAGATGCACATCCAACTTGTTATGAGCATTTATGGGGGTCAAAACTCAACGCTTTTGAGTGAGACCACTTGGATTAGAACCCCAACTCATAAAATAAACTTTTAGAAGAAGAATCATATCATTTGGATGATTATTTAGCAAGATTTGGGCGACATGAATAGAAGGAAGTAATATGTCAGCACCAAAAATGCTCATTTCAATGAACAAACCCACATGCAAAGAGATTTCACCTACTTTCTTGAGTTCTAATGTTTGGGTCATGGATTACCACCATTATATGAACATTTTTACATATTGTTGGTGTATAATCTCTCCATAAAACTCATAAATTTCGTAGGTCAGATGAATGTGACTAAAAATGCAAGAAAAAGTGAGTTTTTTCACTCAAAATTGACAAGAAAAGTGGTGGAGATAATGTTACTACTTACTTGGATGATGAAATGTGTTGAATATCTTCAATAATCTTGCTTTTTGATGGGTATTTGATAAAGAATTTGGCTGGAACTTAAAGGAGAAACGAAGGTTTTTGAAGAAGTCCCTTGAGTTTTAGAGAGAGAGAAGACAAAAATTTCAAATTTTCAACATACAAAATGAGAAGGAAATGGTAAGAAAATGTATTTATATGGGGGGATTAGGGGTGGGGGGTGGGGGGGGGGGCAGCTATGTACATGCGCCCCACTCCAACCCAATATTTTAAAGAAAAAAAATAAACTCAAGCCCAAAAATGAAATTAAAATGTCATTTTTCCCAATTTTGGTCTTTTTTCCTCAAAATGTAAGTCCAAAAGTGATTAAATTCTATAAAAATAGAATTTTTATATTTTAAAAACTAAAACTATATATTTTATATAAATTGGGTATAAATTAGAGCATTTGGCACTATATAGGACGTTTCAGATAGTTACGGGTCGGAATCGGACTTTCTAAGCAATTACCGGTAACTCTAGAAATGTTTTAGGTGTTTTGAGAGTCCAAACTCCATATTTTCATGTGATTCCAGTTGCAAACAGAAGATAACTCACAAAACTAACTCTCAAAAGAAAAATCATCATTTTTCACTGAGTTTTGAAAGATATATGGCCATTTGAACATGCATGCACAAATCTGCCAGCTTTGGACAGATTGCACACTTATTTTGTTTTGAATAATAGAAACCCCAAATCATCACATCTTTAAGTGAAACCAGTGGCATTTGAAAGGTAACTCATTAAAATAAATTCTAGAAGAAAAATCAAGTAATTTGAACGATTATTTTGTGAGTTATAGTTGTTCAAAGTAGGGTTTACCTACTGTTGAACTTCCAGATGCACATCTAACTTGTTATGAGCATTTGGGGGGTCACAACTCAACGTTTTTGAGTGAGACCACTTAGATTAGAACCCCAACTCATAAAATAAACTTTTAGAAGAAGACTCATACCATTTGGATGATTATTTAGCAAGATTTGGGCGACATGAATACAAGGAAGTAATTTGTCAGCACCAAAAGTGCTCATTTCAATTAACAAACCCACATGCAAAGACATTTCACCTACTTTCTTGAGTTTTATTGTTTTGAGTCATAGATTACCACCACTATATGAACATTTTTACATATTTTTGGTGTATAATCTCTCCATAAAACTCATAAATTTCGTAGGTTAGATGAATGTGACTAGAAATGCAAGAAAAAGTGAGCTTTTCACTCAAAATTGACAAGAAAAATGGTGGAGATGCTATTACTACTTACTTGGATGATAAAATGTGTTGAATATCTTCAGTAATTATGCTTTTTGATGGGTATTTGATGAAGAATTTGGCTGGAACTTAAAGGAGAAAGGAAGGTTTTTGAAGAAGTCCCTTGAGTTTAAGAGAGAGAGAAGAGAGAAATTTCAAATTTTGAACATGCAAAATGAGAAGGAAATGGAAAGAAAATGTATTTATATGGGGGGATTAGGGGGGGGGGGGATTAGGGGGGGGGGGGGCAGCCATGTACATGGGCCCCACTCCAACCCAATATTTAAAAAAAAATTAAACTCAAGCCCAAAATTGAAATTAAAATGTCATTTTTCTCAATTTTGGTATTTTTTACTCAAAATGTAAGTCCAAAAGTGATTAAATTCTATAAAAATAGAATTTTTATATTTTAAATACTAAAACTATATATTTTATATAAATTGGGTATAAATTAGAGCATTTGGCACTATATAGGACGTTTCAGATAGTTACGGGTCGGAACCGGATTTTCTAAGCAATTACCGGTAACTCTAGAAATTTTTCGGCCAATCTAATCTAACTAACTCCCAATCTTATAACTTATATTTAATAACACTAATATAAACTTAATAAGAGCTAACCTGGAAGCTCAAATTTGACAATTGTCACATATAACCTTTATATCTCTCTTTTCTACTAGTTGGGCTGACAAACTAACAACATCAGATGCTGTTGCTGTAGCAGCTGGAAATGTTGCCGCAACATATGTCTCAGCTTGTTTTGCATAAAAAATAGATTTTTCCTTCATGGAAGTGTGTTCTATAGGATCCTCTTCATCTATTAATCTCACAACCATCTCATATTCTCTCCTACTCACATCAAATATTTCAGGCTTACTAGCATAGGTTCCACTAGGCCTACTTCTTACCTCACGAGCTAGTTCTCCAACTTGGCTTTCTAGATTTCTTACGGTTTCTTGCGATTGTTTTATGAAATCTTTTATCATTGTTTCCAAAGATGTGAAAGGATCAGTGGGTGGGTGGGCTTGGGTATTTTGAAAAGCGGGATGAGTGGAATGTTGTTGAAAAATTGGTTGGTGACTACGAAAATCACTAGAATGATGTTGCTGGAAACATAGGGGTCCTTGTGGTTTACTAACATAATGGTTCAAGGCTTGACTATTCCATGAAAAAACCGAGTGTTGCAGCCTCCCTTCATTATAAGTTTGAGAATAATCACCTCCCTCATCATGGTAACCAAAATAATTGATCGAATATGGGTTTGATGGAGATTGCTCAAATAGATGGCCTCTTCCACATAACACACATGGTACAAAACTGACAGCAGGATATAATGCCGCAGCCACAGAGTGCATGTAAGTTCCCGTATTAAGCAACAATCAAGAATAAATCCATAAAAGTAGAATAGAAGTAGGCATGAAGAACAATTTTATTAAAGATCTCTATTCATATGATTGAATTACAATGAAGGGAGAAAAACTCTCTAATCGGCATGTCATAAAACTCTATGAGTTTTGTGTTTGTATAATAATGAACTCTCTCAAATAGCAAACTAGCCCAAGACACCTATTTATAGGGTCCAATTACAAGTACCACGCCCAAGCCCATTAATCTCCCAAAGCCCAAAATACTAAAGTCTACAAATATCCACAATTACATTTGACTTTAGTTGACTTTATAAAACCTTTACTATTTTGGGATTCTAACAATCACCCCCTAAAGTTTTATAAAGAAAGCATCCTGGTATCATCTCCCCCTTCATTTCTTTGAAAACTTTTGATAGGTATATCAGAATAGCTTCAAAAGAGACTGGGTTCTGAAGATATGCAGATCTGAAGATAGAAGCTCAGAACTCAGAGAAAGTCAGAAAACACCTAAGGCATAACTTCTGAAGTGTCAACTTCAGAAGTTCTGAAGGTTCTGAACATGTCTGTCACAAATGTACTGTCCGTTTAGCATTTTCTCTCTTGTATAAATAGTTGTTAGATAGTCTGTTAGAACTAATGTTTTCATAATCTTGTAATACAGTATTGTAATATCTTTCATTTGATCAATACATATGACATTTGGCTATCAGATCTAATTCCATATTCTACTTTTTTCATTATATTGATTGTTAAGGGTCCTAACAATTGGTATCAGAGCCAATTCATATGTTCTTGAAGAAGATTTGTTGTCAGATCTGACAGTTCTTCTTGATCTACAAAATTCAAATTCAATACAGGTGAATTCTCGATCTTCTAACAATCAAAGATGTCTAAAGAAATAGTCTCAATCGGATCTGAAACGAAACCACCAACTCTCTTCTTAGGGTAATATCATCAATGGAGAATTAGAATGGTTCAATTCTTGGATAACATAGATGAAGCTTTAATGCAATCTATTACAAATGGTCCACTAGAGGTATTTGTTGAAATTCCAGCAGTTCCAAGAACTGAATCCACTCCTGAGATCCTTGCTTCAAGAATTAAAAAGAGTCCAGGGATGTACAATGCAACAGAGAAAGCCCAAGTCAAAGTTGACAAAAGAGCTTTAACTCTGCTCACAATGGCAATTCCTAATGAAATTTTTAATAGGGTTGATAGTCTTTCATCAGCCAAAGCCATGTGGGATGAAGTAGAGGCTCAAATGCAGGGGAGTACCAAAGCACAGGCACAAAGGCTAAACATCTGTGTAGGTACTTATGAAAATTTCAGATACAAAGATAATGAATCTATTACTAATACATATAATAGATTCAATAACATTCTGAACGATCTAAGGAGAAATGGAGTTCAGAAATCAAATTCTGAAATTAACAATAAATTTCTGAATAATCTGGGTACTGAATGGTCAAGCTTCTCTGACAACATGGTCACTAGAAATCTTTCTAGAAAGACAATTCATGATGTCTATGGGATTTTATTTCAACAAGAAGATAAAATCAAAGTAAGACAACATGAACAGAAAAAGGCAAATGAAGTTACTCTGTTAAGCAAGAAGTTTAACAATTCTATGACCATGTCAACAAAGACGACTGTTGATATTCCTGAGGTTAAGGTTTGTGATGGTGATGAATCGGATGAAGAACTCAAGAGAATTTCTGATAATATTGCATTCTTGTCAAGACAGTTCACACATAGATATAATCAAAAATATCAGAACAAAGCAAGAATTGAAACTGGACCTAAGAAAGGTCAAGAAACTGGTCAAACTGAAACAACTGAACCAGCAAGATGCTTCAATTGTGGCAAACCTGGGCACTATGCAAGACGATGCAAGATGCCTAAAGTAAAAAACTCGGAAAGTTACTATGAGAAGAAGCATGCATTAGCAAAGAAGAAAGAAATCAACCCTGCTCTAATTACCAAGTATGAGGAAGACTGGTTGAATTGGAGTGATGGAGAAGAAGATGAAGAAGTGGCACACTATGCAACAAACTGCTACATGTGTCAGATGGATTCTAAAGAAAAACAACAAGCTGACACAGAGGTATTATCTTCATCTTCTAAATCAAAGTCTAAAAATAATTTCTCCTCTGAACTAAATTCTGAATTAAATTCTGAACATAACCATGATTCTGAAACAAAAATTCAAGTTCAAAACATGTTTTCTGAATTTGAAATATTAAGGAACAGAATCAAAGGTGAAAGAATGTTAGTGAATCAATTTAGAGCTGAAAGTCAGATATATAAAGAAAATTGTCAAGAAGCTGAACAAAATCTTGAAAAGATTTCTGAAGAAAAGGTTTCTTTAAAAGAAAAATTGGACAATTTACAAAAAGAGATAGTTAATGAGAAATCTGAAAAAGAGATCTTAAGTGTTAAAATGAACTTTCTGAATCAAGAAAGAATTGATCTGTACAAGAAGATTAAAGAACTTGAAGATTTAAATTTCAAAAGAGGACAAACTGAGCAAACTCTGAATATTTTAACAAACCAGGCTCAGAATTCAAAATTTTATAATATTAAAGCTGGTCTGGGATATAATGATAATCAAATTCTGAAAAAGGCACCTGCAAATTTATATGATTTATCAAAAATGAAAATTTTTAATGAAACAAATGTAGGTGTTATCCCTAAACCAGTGAATTTTTCTCTGCCTGAAAGGATACCTTTTATTAAATCAGAGACTTTGTTTTCAGAAGAAGTTCCTCTAAAGTCTGATGAATCAAAAATTAAATCTGAAGATTGTTCAGAAATAAATTCAGAGATAAATTCTGAATTCAATTCTAAAGTGACTTCAGAAAATATTTCTGAGAATATATCAAAATCTGAAGAAAAGTATGATGAATTTTCAGAAGCTGACTCCTCAGAAGATGCTGATGAAAATTCCAAAATATTTTTTGATGATTCTGATAATGAGTCTACTACTATAAAAGATTCAAGTATTTTTGCAAAAAGTATTACTCCCAATAAATTTTCAGAACTTATGAATGCTTCTGACTCAGAAGATGAAGATGATCAAATGATGCAAGTTATTGACAAAGATGGTAATGTTGTGTATAAACTACAATCTTCTATGACTGAAGGAGATAAACTAAAATCTATATTTGGCACATCTTCTGACTTTAACACCAGAGTTAAAAATTTTGAGCAAGGTCAATCTTCAAAATCTGCTTCAAACATTCAGAAGATTAACTCAATTGATTTAGAGATAAAATCTAAAAAGCATAAAAAAATCTCTTATACTAATCCTCATTTTTTGTCTGTTTCAGAGTTGTCCACTTTAGTTTGAAGAAAGAAAGGAGAGAGACTATCAAATTCAGACAAATTAGATAGTTTTCCTGCTTTACAAAAATGTGTTGTACCAAAGATTAAAACAGTGAATAAAAAGCCTTTTGTTGATAAATCAAATGTTATTAACTCCTCTATGTCTTCTGCGATTGTTAACACTTTAAAGAAACATATTCACGGTATTACTTGTGGTCATCATAATTTTCATATAATCTCCAAGACTAACAAAAAGAATTTGATAAATTCTATTAAAAAATGTTCAGCTATATTGACAAATAAGCTTAAAAATAAAATTAAAAAGAAAAAGCAAAACAAAGTTAAAAGTTCTGAATCAAATTCTGAATTGAAAAATCTAAAGGCTAAGTTCAGAACTTCTAAATTTTCAACTAATATCAAAGGACCCATTCAGGAATGGGTACCTAAATCTCAATAATCTCTTTTGCAGATATGTCATGTGTGGGTTTTAGATTCCGGATGCTCAAGACACATGACTCCTTTCAAAAACTCCTAACTGATTATCATGAAAGATATGGAGGAATAGTTAGTTTTGGAAATAATGCAAAAGGATTTGTGAGAGGATATGGCACATTCAAAAAGGGAGAAGTGACAGTAATGAAGGTTTTTTTATGTTGAAGGTTTAAAACATAATCTTTTCAGTATTAGTCAATTCTGTGCAAAAATTGGAAAGTGAATTTTGACATAGATTACTGTCATGTTCTGAGTACAGCAAATACAAATGAATTAACTGCCTACAGAGATGGAGATATCTACACAGCAACTTTTACTGCCTCAGGTCAACTGCAAGGTGTATGTTACATGTCTACATCAATGAGAAATGATAGCTGGCTTTGGCATAGAAGAATGTCACATCTGAATTTCAAAGCCATATCTGAACTAGACAAATATCACTCAGTTAGAGGTCTACCCAAGATCAGATTTGAAAAGAACACTCTTTGCTCTGCTTGTGAACTAGGGAAAATAAAGAGAAGTTCCCATCCTCTAAAAATGTTATCTTCATGCAAAGCTCCTTTAGAAATGTTACACATGGACTTGTGTGGACCATTGAAGACACAAAGCATGGGAAGAAAGAAATACATCCTGGTTATAGTTGATGAATATACAAGATATACAAGGATTGAATTTCTTAGACTCAAATCTGAAACCTCTGAAAAGTTGATACCTTTTCTGAAGAAAGTTCAAGTTCTTCTTCAACTACCAATTCAAAAGATCAGAAGTGACAATGGAACAGAATTTACTAATTCTACACTTCAGAATTTTTTGGAATCTGTTGGAATTTCTCATAATTTTTCCGCTGCAAGAACTCCTCAACAAAATGGGGTAGTTGAAAGAAAGAATAGAACTTTGGTAGAGGCTGCAAGAACTATGCTTGCATTTTCAGAACTTCCTCTGTCTCTTTGGGCAGAAGCTATTGCTACTACATGTTTTACTCAGAACAGAACCATTCTTAACAGAAAATTTCTTAAAACTCCTTATGAATTGATAAAACAAAGAAAACCCTCTATTGATTATTTTAAAATTTTTGGTTGCAGGTGTTTTCTAAAGAATGATACTCCACAGCATATAGACAAATTTGCACCAAAAGGTGTTGCTGGGATATTTGTTGGCTACTCTCAAAGATCTAAAGCATATAGAGTCCTTATCAAGGGAACACAAAGGATCATTGAGACTACAAATGTCAGATTTCATGAGCCAACATTGACTTCTGAACAAAACAGTTTAGAACTCGTACATAACCTAGTTTCTGAAAGTTTGGACTCCGAAAACAATAAGAAATCTTTTTCTAAATCTCAAAAGACAAATCTAGATGTATTGTGTAAAGACTTATTTGACATTTCTGTAAATGTTTCTGCAGATTATCAGAATCCTTCTCTTCTCAGAAGATCTAATGATTCAAACATTTCAGAAATACAAACTCCAAGTACTTCAGCTCCACCCCTCTCAACCTCAAATACAGAACATTCAACTACTGAACATATACATTCAACTTCTGAACCAATTCTTATTCATTCAGAACAAATTCATATAAATTCTGAACAAGTTCAACCAACTTCTGAACCCGATTCAGAAATTCCAATTCTTTCAGAATTTATTCCTTCTGAATGTGAGAATGTACATAATGTTCTTTTTGAGGGGGAGACTTCAGATTTACATTCATTGATCAATCATGATACTGACACTCAAGCAATTATTGATGACTATGATTCTTTGAATAATGTCTCATATGTTCAACCACTACCAAATGTGAACAAATGGACATCAAATCATCCAGTACATCAAATAATTGGAGATCCATCAAAAGGTGTACAAACAAGATCTGCAACAGCAAATGAATGTCTGTATGTGAATTTCTTAAGCAATATAGAACCCAAAAAGACATATGAGGCACTTCAGGATCCAGACTGGATTCTAGCTATGCAAGAAGAGTTAAATCAGTTTGAAAGGAACAAAGTCTGGAGATTGATACCAAAGCCTAAAGGAAAATCAACATTGGCACTAAATGGGTTTTCAGAAACAAAAAAGATGAAAATGGTATTGTTGTAAAAAATAAGGCAAGGCTTGTAGCAAAGGGGTATTGCCAACAAGAAGGCATTGATTATGATGAAACATTTGCTCCTGTTGCTAGACTAGAAGCAATTCGAATATTTCTTGCTTATGCTGCTCACAAGAACATGAAGGTCTTCCAAATGGCCGTTAAATGTGCATTTCTGAATGATATTCTTCATGAAGAAGTTTATGTTGAACAACCAGAAGGATTTGTAAGCAAATAATTTCCAAATCATGTTTATATTTTGGATAAAGCCTTATATGGTCTCAAGCAAGCACCAAGAGCATCGTATGATACTCTTACAACTTTTCTTCTGAATTCCAAATTCAAAAGAGGTACTATTGATACTACCTTATTTCTGAAAAAGGAAGGTGATGAACTGATATTAATACAAATATATGTGGATGATATTATATTTGCTTCTACTAATCCAAAATTTTGTAGAAATTTTGAGAAAATCATGCAAACAGAATTTGAAATGAGTATGATGGGAGAGTTGACATTTTTCCTTGGTCTTCAAGTTAAACAACTTCCCACTGGCATATTCATTAATCAATCTAAGTATGTCTCTGACTTACTTAAGTAGTTTGACATGACTGATTGTTCAAGTATTCAAACTCCAATGGCCACTGCAACTAAGCTAGAACCTGATTTAAATGGCAATTCTGTTGATCAGAAAAAGTACAGTGGCATAATTGGATCTTTGCTTTACTTAACTGCTAGTAGACCAGATATAATGTTTGCTACATATATTTGTGCTAGATATCAAGCTAATCCTAAGGAATTTCACCTTCTAGCTGCAAAAAGAATACTTAGATACCTAAAAGGTTCTCCTTCATTGGGACTTTGGTATTCTAAGGATTCTAATTTTGAGTTAACAGCATTTACAGATGCAGATCATGGTGGTTGCAAATTAGACAGGAAAAGCACTTCTGGATCATGTCAGTTTCTGGGTGATAGACTAGTTAGCTGGTCTTCAAAGAAACAAAATTGTGTTTCTACCTCTACAGCAGAAGCTGAATATGTAGCAGCTGCAATATGTTGCTCACAAGTAATCTGGATGCAAATTCAACTAAAAGACTATGGTTACACTTTCAAAAAGATTCCTTTGTATTGTAATTCAAAGAGTGCCATAGCCATCACTGCCAATCCTGTTCAGCATTCAAAAACCAAGCACATTGATGTAAGATATCATTTTATCAAAGATCATGTGGAAAAAGGTAATATTGAAATGTTTTTTGTTCAGACAGATTATCAGTTAGCTGATTTATTTACCAAAGCACTTGATGAAAAACGATTTAATTTTTTGGTAAGTAAATTGGGCATGATGAATATGTCTATGTGAGTATGAACCACAATATTTTTTTGTAGGTTATATTCTCAATTTTTTTTCATTTCTCTAACACTTGTATCTTTTTATGTTAAAATGTGCATTATTCAAGGGGGAGAATCATATTTGTTTTTGGTTCAAAAGGAAGTGTTTCTAGAAAATTGAAACCCAGTCTTACACACCAACACTAAGAAAACTGAACAAACTTCTTAGATAAACTTGTTTTCATTGTTCAAACCTACTTCTGAACTTTCAAAAAGATTTATATTGTTCAGAAGTTTGTAGTTTTAAATGATTTTTGGATGATTAAAGACATGAATGTTTAGTTCTAAACTAAACATTCTAGTTCTGACGTTCTTCTGAACTATTCTTTTCTTCAAATTTCTGAACTTCTTCTCAGAAGTTATGAACTACTTCTGAAGTTTTTGAATTTTTTCTCAGAACTTCTTTTCCCGTTGGATTTTTTCATTTACGCGTGTGCCACGTGTTTTAATCTCATTGGCTAATCTTTAAACACACGTCGCTTAAACGGTTCACCTATCCAAAATAAATGATGATTAGTTGTCTAATCTCGAGTGCTTTTTGGCCACGTGTCATTAGAACGTATAATTTGAACATCTAAATTCATTCTTTCTTCATCTTCTTTATTTTTTTTTCCCGATTTCTGTGTTCTATACTCATCAATCTCATTCGACTTTCTGTTTCTAATCAACAATGTCGTCTTCGAATGTCTTGGCTTCTACTTCTTCAAGTATCAATGGTAGCAATGGATCTTCAGGAAAACAAAAATTAATGGTGGGACAGATTGAAATTTCTCTGAATGATGATCAATCAATCCAGGATACAGCTACAAATGTGATTTCTCAAGTCGGACCTTCAAACCCTAACTCTAGCCCTAACTTGCGAACTGGTAAATTTGGGGAAACTGAAAAGGCACCCATAGAGGTTGCTTCTGGATCAAATGCTGTTTCTAGTGAATCTCAAACTCAACGCATCCGGACTCATCAAGTTTGAAGGAAATGAGGAAGTTATGGTCCAAATCCCACCGCTGTGTAGAGTTGACAACAAACTTTGAATTCACTAGACTTGACTTCTGAATTCATTGAGTTAGAACTCTAAAGACCTCAAAACTCTGTACAAGCTTATGTAACAAATCTGTAAATTTTTGTTTTAACTCTGTAAACATAGATGCATAACTCCGAAAGCACCATGAAATAATTCTGAACTCATTAAGGTTGATATTTGGAAGTACTTTCCAAAATCTGTATAGACGAGATCAAAACTTTGATTTAACACGATTAGACTTAGACCTCCATCTCATTTTATTCATGATCAGAGTTCTGCTCTTACTATTTAGAGATCTAAATCCACACAAATATATCTTTTATTCCTCGTCGCTTTCTTCTTTAATTAGCATTTAAGTATCAAAGTTAATGCTCAACAACTTTGTAACAACACTCTGCTCTCCTTTTCAACGACAGTTCTAACCCTTTTACACTTTGAATCTCTGAACCATTAAAACATGAAACTTGCAGACTCATCTTTTATCTATCTAGGGATTTTTGAATCAACTTAATTGGTGTTATGATGTGAGAGATATGAACAATATCATACAGCATTGCAAATCTGTCAGCATGCTGAATTTTATTCCACCGTATTTTCAGAACGATGATTGAAGAAACTCAGATCTCCAACTTCTTAAATCAGATGAATGATTATCGGCACTCAAAATTCTAAATCACAACCAAAACTCAAGAACAATGATTGCAAATGCTCAAAATTCTTATTGATCAAGTCAGAAAAAATGATTATAAGAACTCAACGGTCTAGCATCTTCAAGAAAACTTTAGAATAATGATTGTTGAAACTCAAACTTCTAACAAATCAGATCAGAAACTGACTTTATAAACACTTGAAGTTCTAAATTCTTTTTGATCTAAATTTTAATCCATTCAAACCACAATTAAAATTTTCACAGACATTTCATCGAACATGTGGAGTGCATAAACTGGTCTAGAAAAGAATCAATAACATCTAACCCCATCTCTTCTCCAATGATCATCAAGATCAAGAATCCAATCCACAAAACATAAAATATGTCTTCAAGATGTGAGAAATCACAGAAAAATTACCTTGACATTAAGCATACATATAAGAGTAATCTTGAATCATCTAGATCTTGAATTGATCTTAAATGCTTGAATTATTGCAAAGATTGACCGAATTGAAATAGAGTAATTTCAATTGGCTCTAATACCACTTGTAAGTACCCGTGTTAAGCAACAATCAAGAATAACTCCATAAAAGTAGAATAGAAGTAGGCATGAAGAACAATTTTATTAAAGATCTCTATTCATATGATTGAATTACAATGGAGGGAGAAAAACTCTCTCATCGGCATGTCACAAAACACTCTGAGTTTTGTGTTTATAGAATAATGAAGTCTCTCAATTATTAAACTAGCCCATGACACCTGTTTATAGGGTCCAATTACAAGTAGAAGGCCCAAGCCCATTAACCTCCCAAAGCCCAAAATACTAAAGTCTACAAATATCTACAATTACATTTGACTTTAGTTGACTTTATAAAACTTTCACTAACTTGGGGTTCTAACACTGCACATCCTGGCCATTAGTCATGTTTTAAAGCGTGTTAGCCGTAGATATGAGTTGTGCTACAGTGCACTATATGCATCTATTTCATGTGTCCCAGCTGTCTGTTGTGTTAATGTATGTGGATTACCCTAATAAAGATTATTATTTGAGATCCTTTCAAGTATGTCAAACTCATCATTATAGGTACAAGCTTTGAAAGCTCCTCTTGTAGCAACATCGAGCATTTGCTTAGCAATGGTGGTTAAACCATTGTAAAATGACTCTTGTTGAATACAACAAAGAATGCCATGGTGAGGGCATTTTCTCAACAACTATTTCTACCTTTCCCATGCATCAGGCAATGCTTCATTGTCCATTTGTTTAAAAAAATTATCTCATTTCTGGACGTAGCGTTCCTGATAGGAGGAAAAAACAATTTCAAAAACTTCTCTACAAGATCATTCCAAGATATGTTGAAACCTGATTGTAAAGAGTTAAACCAAGACTTTGCTCAATCCCCTAGAGAATATGTTAACAAAATTCAGTCGTAGGGTATCATTAGAAACTCCAAGGATGATAAATGAATCGGTTATTTCCATGAAAGATTTCAGTTGTAAATGAGGGTCTTCAGATGGCAAACCACTGACTGACTATTAATCTACAACAGCTGAAACATGACATGCTTTAACTCAAAGTGAGTTGCCTCAATGTGTGGCCTTTGTATTGCTGAATTAATTGACTGAAATCATGAATAACATGGTCCAAAATTCCTCTATCCCGAGAATTTGAAATACTAATGATATTCTCCATTAATGTAACAAGTGGTAGAAAAATCAAACTTCAAAAATGACTAAAAAAATCCTTAGCTTTAGCCATCCCCAGCAGCGATGCCAAAAACTTGTTTGTAAGATACATGCAACCCCAAAAGGCTATAATAATTGGGAGGACACACAAGTAAACATGTTCTCCCAATATCGTCTTAAAACAAGTAATAATGGTAAGAATACCAGATATCGATCCACAGGGACGAGAAAGTAAGGATGTTCAACAAGTCAAACCTAAAGTAAGATTTCAAGAGATTTTGTGGAAGCAATAAAGCTTCAGTGGGAAAATATCTTTGAGAGTTTGGTAACAAATACCGAAATGTAACATAAAGTAATAGATAGTATGGGTGCAAGATCATATTAGATTTCAGCTCACAAAGTGCAGTGAACATTGCTATAGCAACCAATAAGGTTGCTGCAACAATAGCTTTCTACAACACTACTAGATTGAGCTGCCTTCCAAGGAAGTGTAGCTTAGACTGTAATTGGAGGTGCACTTGGTGACGCAATCAACCCCACTTGATACATAACTTAACCCTCTCTCTGTATAGTTTCACAATCTCTAAGATTGTAGCAGCTTTTTCTAGCCTATAAAACATATATGATACAAACGTTTACGTTGATACAACATGCGACACTTTCTCAAGAAGTACCTGGTGAAACATTCGTACCCTATGTAAATAGTGAAATAAATTGCTATTGCAAGAGCAAATATCCACTAACACTTGGCTTTATCTCACAACCGTCACTTACACCCACACTAAGGTGTTTAGCCTAGCATGACTGAATTAAGATGCATAAAAATAATCGACATAATCGTAAATGACATAAAAGTAAATATTGCAA
Organism: Silybum marianum; assembly: GCA_036898165.1. Lineage (NCBI taxonomy): Eukaryota > Viridiplantae > Streptophyta > Magnoliopsida > Asterales > Asteraceae > Silybum > Silybum marianum. Next base: position 24,886,188 of record CM072528.1, on the reverse strand, counting down.
GAAAAATAAATTTTAAGATTTAATGATTGTTGTAGTAACTGCAGTAATGAAAAGAACAATTAAAAATTACTAAAAGATTCGAAATATTATAAAAGACTAAGGACACAAAGCTTGTGAGAAGCTTTGGTCCAGATGGTGTGTAAAATGAACAAGGTGAGCTCCTTATTTACAGTGCAAGGGAGAGCTTATGAAATCTTAAAGTACATATGGGCATTACGCATTGGTTAATAACCAACTAAAAGATGCTTAAGTACGAAAGATGCTTAAGTACAAAAGCAAGACATCTTTGCATGGCATCTTCAAAGCATCATTCTTTTACATCAGATGAGCATCTCTTTACTCCTCAACTAGAGCAAAGAATCTCTTTAACAAACACTTGTAACCCAACCGAACCATTAACCGTGTTTGTTAGTCCTAATTTTAGTGTTGAAAGTGTAAAAAGGAAAACTTGTGATGAAAGTATGAAAGATCAAAGATCGTTCTAGGAAACCAGAGCCGCGACCAGAAGTTGTTACCGAGGAACCAGAGCCCGTGCCCAAAGATCAAGAGGTGGTGTATAAAGTGTTGAATATTCATGCTTCTGGGGATGCATTCATACAAAGCTTCTGTACTAGAGCTTCTGCATTGTTTATGTGACAACTGTCAAATTTGAGCTTCCAGGTTAGTTCTTATTAAGTTTATTAGTGTTATTTTAGATAATATATAAGAATAAGAGTTAGTCAGATTAGATTGGCCAAAAATTTCTAGAGTTACCGGTAATTGCTTAAAAAGTCCGGTTCCGACCCGTAACTATCTGAAACGTCCTATATAGTGCCAAATGCTCTAATTTATACCCAATTTTACATAAAATATATGGTTTTAGTGTTTAAAATATAAAACTTCTATTCTTATAGAATTTAATCACTTTTGGACTTACATTTTGAGGAAAAAGGCCAAAATTGAGAAAAATGACATTTTAATTTCATTTTGTTGGTCTTGAGTTTAATTTAAAAAAATTATTGGGTTGTCCCCCCCCCCCCCTAATTCCCCATATAAATACATTTTTTTAATTTCCTCCTCATTTTGCATGTTTAAAATTCAAATTCCACTCTCCTTTCTCTCTCTAAACTCAAAAGCCATTTCAAGAACTCTCCTTTCTCCTTCAAGTTCCAGCCAAATTCTAACCCTAAGTCCTCTTCAAAATCAAGTTTTATCAACAACTTTGAAGTATTAAACATCATCAACACAAGGTACAATCTCTATTTACTTTTTTCTTACAAATTCTTGGGGAAAATCCCATTTTTCTTGCAATTTCATCACTTTTCTTCTAACTTCTGGAAGTTTTTAGTTCCAAGGGTAGATTATACATCAAAGATGTGTGAAATATCACTATAATGGTGATAATCCATGACCCAAACAAATGGAACTCAAGAAATCAAAGCAAAACCCTATTGCATGTGGGTTTGGTTCATGAAAATGCTGATTTTTGGTGCTGACAGAATATATACTTGCGTTTGTGTCGTCCATTTCTTGCAAATAACACGTCAAAATGGTATGAATCTTCTTCTAAAAGTTTATTTTATGAGTTGGGGTTATAATCCAAGTGTTCTCACTCAAAAACATTGAGTTTTGACACCCCAAATGCTCAAAACAAGTTGGATATGCATCTGGAAGTTCAACAGTAGGTAAACCCTACTTTGAACAACCATAACTCTCAAAATAATCATCCAAATAACTTTATTTTTCTTCTGAAAATTATTTTTATCCAATGATCCAGGATTATGTCCTGGATCATTGGATAGGAATCCAAAGATGAAGATAGAAACAAAGAATATTACTACTGTGTAAACGAAAAGTTTGAGAGTAAGCATTACACAACCTCCAAGATCATTTTTATTGTTAGGTCTATTATTATTTTAATTGTGACAAAATAAGGAAAGGATATGCTTTATTGTAAAAGGAAGTTTATAATTCCTTAAACTCTTGTTTCCTTAATTAGACTAGACCTAGCAATATAAATACAAGGTTAGGGTTTTACTTTCATAGTTAGTCGATTCATATTAAATTAGAGAGAGAGCTGAAACCGTGACTTACTTGTAATCGACATATACACTTTCAAGAGATATATGACTACGTAAGTTCTTTAAATCATTGTTCGTGTTATATTACTTTCATATTAACTGTTTATTGTCATTGTGCTTGTTATAATGGGATCAACAAGTGGTACCAGAGCCTGAGATCACGAGTTTTTACGATTTTCTGAGCAAACCACGAAACAGAAGGTAATTTTTTTTCTACTAGATCTACTGTTCATTGAATTTTTGTCGAGTCATACTGTGTCACGCTTTACCCGATAAAACATCTTTTTTTTTTATCGACAAACTCATATCTGCTCAATGAATTTTTCTCGATTAAGGATACTGGGTTCTTATCGATTTAAATTTTTCTCTCGACTTATTGATTTTTATTGAATATCTCTTCTGTTGATTGAATTTTTATCAATACAACTGCTTAAATCTTGAATTTTTATCGACTCCTCTATAAAAATATTTAATTCTGTTTAAGTTAAAATTACTTTAGTTTATTTTATTTACTCTTGAATATCTTTACATAAGAAAACTCAGGAACTTGTGACTCCTGCAGCTTTTCTTACTAAAGATTTTCTTAGTAAAAATCATAAACTCTCGTAAATTTGATATTTTCTGTGATTGAACAAATAAGAAACTCGAAAACCCAGACAGTCTTGTCCAAAATAAGACTAGTTCTTTTTAGTCAAGAACACTGTGTTTTTGTTTTCTGGTTTTTCAATAAACAGAAAACTCAGAATTAAGAATTGTTTTTATCGAGTCCTATTGAATCGAGAAATTTTTTTGATCGAGTAGGTCAGTGTTCGATAAATTTCTTTAATCAATTTGTTTCTCGAGTATTGTTCACTCAAAAATTGTTTTAATTCGACATTGTTTTATCGAGTCTTGTTCACTCGATAACTTTTTATATCGAGTTCCACTCAATTCAACAACAATTTTTATCGACTCTTGTTCACTCGATAACAATTTTTATCGAGTCCTGTTCACTCGATAACAATTATTATCAATCCTTAGTCACCCGATAACAATTTTCATCGAGCTCCTCACACCCGATAAAAATCCTTCAATCGATATTTTTTCCTTTGTGACTCGATAATAACCTACTATTTCCAGCGACAACTCAGAAATTTTTAAAAACTCATTGATCGAGGTCCAACCAAACAGTACAATGACCACCCGAGAAGCTATGGCCATTGGATCAGACACCAAGCCTCCAATTCTCTTTCCGGGAGAATATTCTCAATGGAAGGATAGATTCCTTGATTTTATTGAACGCCATGACTATGCCGATGAGATCATGAGTTCAATCAAAGAGGGTCCTCCCCCACCTTTTTATCAGGAGTATCCTGCTATGCCAAACAACACTCCTCCTACGCCAGCACGAAGGGAAGTTAAACTAAAAAATTCTTGGGATGCAAACGAGAAGAGGATAATGAGAAGTGACCAACTTGCCCGTGCTTATCTACTTATGAGCCTTCCCAATGAGATCTACATGAGCATTGATAGCCACAAGAAGACGGCTAAAGAAATGTGGGAAGTCATAGAGAAATTCATGCTTGGAACGAAGATTGGAACACAACTCAAAATCACTAACTGCATCGCTCGATATGAAGAATTCAAGGCAAAAGATGGAGAAAGTCTTACGAACACATATACTCATTTTGTACAACTGGTGAACGAACTAAGCAAAAACGAAATTCGTAAGACAAAGATAGAAAACAATGTCAACTTTGTTTGCAATCTTCAACCGGAATGGCGCCGGTTTGCTAATCAAATCAAACACAGCAAATATCTTGCTGACCTTGACCTTCATGAAGTCTATGAAACCCTTCAACAAGATGAAGAGGAGGTTCTCGAACTTATGGGGTTAAATTCAAAGAAGAACCCGGATCCAATCGCATTAATGGCAAAAGAGTCCTCTTCCGCTCCTCAAGAGATGTTTCTCGAATTAGAAGACGAAGACTTTGACTATGATCCAGAAATTGCCAAACTTCAACATCAACTGGCCTTCCTTACAAAATCTTTTCAACAAAAGTTCTCACGTCCCTCAAATCCCAATCAACAAAGCTATGCCTCGGGATCTAATAACCATGAGCGAAAGGCAATGTTTGGACCTAAAAATAGAAGAGAAGAACCTCGCCCTACACCCAAGCTTGAAGACAAGTTCAAGGGTGAACGAAGTCTGTGCTACAACTGCGGCAAAACTGGTCACTACGCAAGGGAATGCAAGAAGCCAATAGTGAAGGACTCTAACTACTTCACTTACAAACTGATGCTGTCCAAACAAAAAGAAGCCGGTAAAGTCCTTCTAGCTGAAGATGAACAATGGTTTAATCAAGATGATGAAGATGACATGGAAGGGGATACTCAAGCACAATTCATCTTAACGGCTTACTCTGATGACACTACTTCTCACGCTTCCGACTACACACCCGAGGTAAGCCCTTCTGACTACGACTCTTTTGTATCTCAAATGCATGATTTAATGTGTCAATTAAAGGAATTACACTCCAAATTGAAAACCGAGAAACTCTTGGTTTCCAATTTAGCAGCAAGCCTTGAAAATAACCATAAACAATTGCTTCTTATGCAAACCGACCTTGTCACTACTCAAAGTATAGCACAAAATCTCGAAACGGAGAAAATGTTTTAAAAGAAGAAAATGATCTTTTCCAACAACAAATATCTGATCTCACACTCCAACTTCAAACATCTAGGAACGAGACTGCCAAATTTTCATCTAAGTTTGACTTTGTCAGTTTTCAAAGACAAGATTTATTAGAAAAACTCGAAACGTTGGAATTAAAACTTTACAAGCTTGGTCAAACTGAACACACTATTCACTTAAATGCACCGAAAGATTTAAGCTCCAAAGCCGGTTTAGGTTTTGAAAACCCGAAACACTTAGCAATGGCTATCTATAATACTCCAACGATTTATAAATTCGAATATCTGAACCTTGGTCCAGATTACCAAATTCAATTTATGAAACCGGACCCTAGTGTTGAGGAAAGAGAAGATTGGAAGAGATTAAACAAAAACTATTTTCAAATACCTTTCTACTATCCTCAAATAGTAAAAGAGGAATCTTCAAGTGAATCTCTTCCAAACAACTACTTCCCATCTTATTCAGCCGAAGAACTTCAAAACAAGATTCCTGAATATAAACCGTACATTCCCACTCTATTTTTAGAAAAGAAAATTATTCAACTCGAACAAGTGTTGGAATCCGAACGTTCTTTGGCGGAAAAGGAAAAGGAAACATTTTTATTTAAAATACAACAACTTGAAAACGAGACTTTACAATTGAACAAAACTCGTGAAAACGATACTATTTCAAACGTTTCAACTTGTAAAGCCTTCGTTAGCAATTATTTAGATAATTGTGAAGAGTTGTTCAAAATGGACCCAAATTCCAATCTTCCAAAACAAAAATGTTCCTATTCCGAAGAACAAATCAATACTGAATTAGATGCCCTTTCTAACCAATCTTCACTTGAATCGGACGAGTGCTTAAATGACATGTGTGATGTGTTTGATTTCAATCATGTACTTCCTACTCATACTGAATTCTTAGACAAAGGCAAACAACCTATGGAAACAGTTTCTTTACCTACTGAACCAACGGAGTGTTCCACAAGTCAAAATCCGATCACTCATAATCAAACGAAAACCAATCATGTCTTCAAAAACCATACTAACCGTGTTCCTTTCACTATTTCAGCGCTTCATACTTTAGAAACCAAGTCGGTTTGGGTAAAAAAGGGCACGCATACTACAAAGCAAACACCCCGCAATGAAGACAAGTTTTTACATTCCAATGTCAAAAGAAACAACTCTAGATTTCCTTTTCCGTATTAAATTCATTCATTTAGACGTTTAATCAAATTTTCTCGTAATAAAATTTGTTGCTCTAATTGCGGTGTGGATGTTTTTGTTCGTAAACCTCCTATTGATTATGGTTATGGTTATTTTCCGGACATGCATAATTCATTTAATCACAAATTTTATCATTCATCATTCATTTCTAAATCGGGTCCGAGAAATCAAATGACTAACGCCTGTAAGTCTCACCACAAGTGGGTACCCAAGGGTACAAAGTCAACTAACCATGATGGACCCATTTACAAATGGTTACCTAAATCTGCCTGATTTTGTGCAGATCGGTCATGTGTGGTACTTAGATTCGGGATGCTCCAAACACATGACCGGCCAAAAGGAGCTGCTTGCCAACTACACTGAAAAGAAGAGCGTATTCGTCAAATTTGGCAACAATCACTTGGCACCGATAAAAGGATATGGTGATATCATTCAAAACAACATCACCATTTCCAATGTCTCTTATGTACAAGGGCTAAGCCACAACCTGTTGAGCATTGGAAAATTTTGTGATAAGCAACTCGAAGTCAATTTCCGACCCGATAGATGCTATGCTCGCACGTTTGATGGAAAGGAGCTTCTGACCGGCACACGCAAGTCCAACCTCTACACGATCGATCTTTCCCAAGTAAACGCCCCCTCAAGTGTTTGTCTTCTATCAAACGTTTCTAGTCCGAAGACCTGGTTATGGCATCGTCGCTTATCTCACTTGAACTTCAAGAACATCAATCGCCTCTCCATCCACGGATTAGTCACCGGACTCCCATCTGTTAAATTCGACAAACCACATCTTTGTGACGCATGCGAGATGGGAAAGATGAAAAAGGTCTCTCACAAACCCAAGATAGTTCACAGCACGACTCGACCTCTTTAACTCATTTATATGGACTTGTGCGGCCCGATGCGGACTCAAAGCATACATGGTAAAAAGTATGTTCTAGTGATGGTGGACGATTTCTCTCGCTTCACATGGGTCAAGTTCCTTTGATCAAAGGATGAAACCCCCGACACCATCATCACATTTCTCAAAGCCGTTCAAGTCAAACTATAACTTACTGCACAAACCATCCGCACCGATAATGGGACTGAATTCAAAAACCATACCCTTGACGGTTACCTCGAATCGGTTGGTATAACCCACGCGTTCTCTGCAGCTCGTACTCCACAACAAAACGGTGTGGTCGAACACCGAAATCGAACTCTTGTTGAAGCCGCTCGCACTATGTTTACTTTTTCAAAGCTTCCTCTCCACCTTTGGGCCGAATCTATCAACACAGCCTGCTATACTCAAAATCCCTCCATCATCAACAAACGCTTCAACAAGACACCTTATCACTTGGTCTATGATCGCGTTCCTTCAATCGAGCATCTTCGAACGTTTGGCACACGTTGCTTCGTACTAAATGAAAAAGAAGATCGTGGGAAACTCAAGCCAAAAGCCGATGAAGCCTACTTTCTCGGATACTCACCAAATGCATCATCTTATCGGGTCTACATAAAACACGCACGTTGCGTCACTGAAAGCGTTAATGTACAATTCGATCCAAACGCCGAAATGGCTCCTGAACACGACAGTTCCGGACCCGCACTCACCGGTATACTAGCTTCCGATCACATTCATTCGGAACCTGCTCCCAACCCCGCTGAACCTTCAACGTCCAAAACTGCCATGTCAAATCTGGATGACCTATTCGAGTACTTCTACTCGGATTAATTTGGACCAACCACTGATGCTTCTCTCCAGATTCCCCCACCTACCTTGGAGATTGCCGAGACCTCGGATCTTTCCGGACCACCAATTACAACGGAAACTGTCTCAACTGCTGCATCTCCAAGCACCTCTTCGACTGCTCCTCCAAATCAAACTAGTTCATCGGATGCTCCTCTTGTTCCACCTGAACCTCAACCGCCTGTTCAACCAAATCCTGCAGAACCGACATCCTCTCCCCCTCCATCCACTTCAACAACGATGGATGTCACAAGTGCCACAAGATCATCAACCGTGGCCCCATCTTTGGAATCTATTCAAGATCTTCCATTAGGTTCTTATCAAGATGACACCCCGGATCCAAATGCATTTCAACCACTTCCTCATACAACAAAATGGACCTGCTCTCATCATGTTGAACAAATTATCGGAGATCCAAACCGACCAGTTACAACGCGTTCTGCCTCGGCCAATGATTGCATGTTCTCTTCATTCATAAGTAAGATTGAACCCACATCCATTCATGAGGCAATGAATGATCCTGACTGGATTGTGGCCATGCAAGAGGAACTCAATCAATTTGAAAGTCTGAAAGTATGGCGCCTTGTTCCCCGTCCGCGAAACAAAACCGTTATCGGCACGAAATGGATATTCAAGAACAAGCAAGATGAAGATGGAGTCGTTATTCGCAACAAAGCTAGACTTGTCGCCAAAGGATACCGTCAACAAGAAGGCATTGACTACGACGAAACATTTACACCCTGTCGCCCGTATTGAAGCAATCCGAATGTTCTTGGCTTACGCGGCACACAAGAACTTTGTGGTTTTCCAAATGGATGTCAAGACGGCCTTCCTAAACGGTGTTTTGCGTGAAGAAGTCTATGTTTCTCAGCCCGACGGGTTTGTCGACTCCTCCAAACCGAATCATGTCTACATTCTAGACAAGGCTCTGTATGGATTGAAGCAAGCCCCCGCGCATGGTACGATAGTTTGTCTACCTATTTAGTGAAAAACGGATACTCCAAAGGTAAGATCGATCCAACTCTTTTCATTAAAAAGGACAAAGGTGACATTATGCTCATTCAAGTCTATGTGGACGACATCATCTTCGGCTCGACTAACCCAAGGCAATGCAAAGAGTTCTCTGAACTCATGATTGCCAAATTTAACATGAGCATGATGGGAATGATGAATTTTTTCCTTGGTCTTCAAATTAAACAATTTTCTACTAGAATATTCATCAACCAATCCAAATACATCTCGGATATGTTGTGTAAATACAACATGACGTCATGTTCTCCAATTGGTACACCCATGTCCCCGGGTTCAAAACTACACGCTGATCCTTCGGGAAAAATGTGGATTCTAAAAATTACCGGGGCATGGTTGGTTCTCTCATGTATCTTACGGCTAGTCGTCCGGACATAATGTTTGCCACCTGTCTTTGCGCGAGATATTAAGCATCTCCAAAGGAATCTCATCTTAGTGCGATCAAACGGATTTTCCGGTATTTAAAAGGTACACCTAATCTTGGCCTATGGTATCCCAAGGATACGGGTTTCGAGCTAACTGCCTTTTCAGATTCGGATCACGCCGGATGCATGCTCGATAGTAAAAGCACTTCGGGCCATATTCAATGTCACACCCCGCTAAAGCGGAAACACGAGGCGTGATAGCGCAAGATTTCATAACGATAGGATAAAAACAACACCAACCATCCATTCAAATAAACAACAGTTTAAGTTTAAAATTTTACATTTTTCATCAATTACAAGTTCTAACAAAACAAAATAAACCAAGTGTTTTAACTAAACAGTTTTCAAATAAACAAGATGGTTGATGTCGATGCGCCCACATAAAAAAAAGATTCGGTTAATCTTTTCTTACCCCTGAAAAGCATGATAAAAACAAGGTCAACTACAAAGAGTTGGTGAGTTCACAGGTTTTTAATATTTCAAAAAAAATCAATTTTGTGAGTGAATATGAGCAAAATAAATTTTTGGCACTTATTGATATCTTAAAACGTTAAGGCATTATGTACTCTAATTTTTGTATATAAAGAGCCACCACTAAACCTTTCGACCACAAAACAATATTTTTTTTAATTCTACCTTAGCGGTGGGACTAAAACCCCACATATGTAGAACCTTCGTTTTTATAGGTATAGTGCACCCCTACCTGTAGTTTCTAGGTGGGATTGCTATCCACACCCCTACTTTGTCGGTTTTTAGGTGGGATTGTCCGTCCAAATAGCGCTATCCACAAATACCCTCGGCTCCTCACTTGAGTTAATAGTAGTCTACAAACTTTTATGTTACATTTTACTCAATATAACTATTAGTGTACATGGCTTAGTGCCCACAACATCAAATTTAACAAGATTTCATAATCATAATGACAATGGCTCATAAAACACATTCAATCATGCTTTTCACCCCAAAACGTATAAAACACTTTGAAAGAGGGGCTGTGAATACTCACTTTATAGCAACGCTCCGCAACGCAAAACAATACAATCTGAATCTCCGCACAACGACCTAACGCTTCCCTATCAAAGAGTAATACTCAAAACCGTCACTTATAGGTCTAATACTACTTAGAGGTGAATAAATCTTAAGCCCATAAGTGTCTATATATGTCCAATTATACAAAATGCCCATATGCTCATTAATATCGTAATTTATACCGAAAGTGATCTTTTTATCCATCACATGATCAATATTTATAAAAATCAATTAAGTCCAGAATTTCTCTTCTGGACAGAAACTAATTGTCCTAAAAATGATCAGTTTTCAAGGGCTTCCAAAATGATCTAGTTTCCTATATTTTTATATAAGATAAATTACTGAGTTATGGTCTTTGTGACCAAATTTCATGCCTTTTGGACATGTACAAGTGGTTCAAATAATTCATGCAAAATATTATATCACAACCGGTAAAACAGATTACACCATGTTAGTGAATCACTCACTTAAAGAGTTATACTCAGTGTTTTCTAGAATTTCCAGTTGGATTGGAATCATAACTCATAAAGGAAACTTTTGAGATAAGATTCACTGATTTTCAAGAAGTTATGAAGGAGGTATGACACTACAAAGTTGCATGCACAATTCTGCCATTAGCTGACAGATTGCACACTTAACTTAAATAAATTGGTTAGTGCCTCAAAACTTCATATTTTTGCATGAAACTGGATCCATATGAATCCTAACTCATAAAATGAAGTTCTAGAAAAAGAATCATGCATTAAAGACAAATAACAAAGGAGATACTAACACACAAAGTACAGTTTAGCTGCTGGTGGTTTCACAGATTGCACACCTAAAGTATTTTAGGTGTTTGGAGGGTCAAAACTCCATATTTTTAAGTGATTCCACTTGCAAACTGAAGATAACTCATAAATATAACTCTAAAAAGAAAAATCAACCTTTTTCATTGAGTTTTGAAAGAGATATGGCCATTTGAACATGCATGCACAATTCTGTCATTGTTTGACAGTTTGCACACTCATTTTGTTTTAATCGTTTGAAACCTCAAATCACCATATTTTTGAATGAAATCAGATGCATATGAAAGGTAACTCATTAAGATAACTTTCAAAAGAAAAATCAAGTGATTTGGAAAAATATTCAAAGAGTTATGGTTGTTCAAAGTAGGGTTTACCTACTGTTGAACTTCCAGATGCACATGCATCTTTCTATGAGCATTTGGGGGGTCAAAACTCAATGTTTTTGAGTGAGACAACTTGGATTAGAACCCCAACTCACTAAATAAACTTTTAGAAGAAAGATTTTTAACATTTTAACATGTTTATTATAAGAAATGAACGATTTTTGCACATGCAATGAATCTGTCAGCAACAAAAATCTCCATTGTTGTTCAAAAACACATAAAATCATGATTTTTACCCATTTTCTTGAGTTTTATTTGTGTAGGTCATAGATTATCACCTTTTTATAAACATTTTACATGTTTTGGTGTAAAATCTCTCCACAAACTCAGAAAATTCAAAGGTTTAGAAGAAGAATGCTTAAAATACAAGAAAGTGGGTTTTTCACCCAAAAATGCTAAGGAAAGAATAAGATGGTGTTTATACTTACTTGTGTGATGAAATGTGTACCAAAATCTTCAATATTCTTGCTATTTGATGGATTAGAACATGAGAAATTGGCTGGAACTTGATGGAGAGGAAGAGGAAGAGGGCCCTACCCAAGCCAATTTTTATTTTTTTAAAAAACTCATTTTAAGCCCAAAATGACACAATTAAAAGACCATTTCTCAATTTTTGGCCTTTTTCCCAAAATTGGTAGCCCATTTTGGTTAGAATCTTAATAAAATAAAAGTTTTATAATTAAAATACTAAAACTATATATTTTATATAAATTGGGTATAAACTAGAGCATTTGGCACTGTATTGGAAGTTTCGGACAGTTACGGGTCGGAACCGGACATTTTTAAGCGACTACCGGAAATGCTAGGGGTTTTTCGGCCATTCTAAACCAACTATTTCTTAATCTTAAAATTTAAACTATATAAACACTAATAAACTTAATAGAAGCTAACCTGAAAGCTCGAATTTTGACAGTTGTCACATTCAATTCCTTGGAGACAAATTGGTCAGCTGGTCATCCAAAAAGCAAGCGTGCGTCTCCACATCTACCGCGGAAGCCGAATATATAGCTGCCGCAAGCTGGTTCAACAAGATTACGGCTTCTGGTTCAACAAGATTCCCATCTATTGTGACTCCAAAAGCGCTATAGCCATTTCAAGCAACCCGGTTCAACACACGAAGACAAAGCACATCGACGTTCGATATCACTTCATCAAGGATCACGTCGAAAGAGGTACAATTGAACTATACTTTGTTAATACGGAAATTCAGCTTGCCGACTTGTTTACCAAGGCACTGGATGAGAAACGATTCCAGTTCCTAGTATCCAAGTTGGGAATGCTCAATCTTAAAACCTGATTATCCCAAATCAGAGTGCCTCAAAATCCTTAAAAACGTCTATCCAAGGGTTTTTGCACATTTACTCGTTGAGTCAATCTGCATAACACTTGGATTCTCATTTTTTAGATTTTGACTTTTATCTTACAGTTCCGTATTTTCAATGTTTTCTTTCCTTTTTATTTCTACCTCGCTGTGTATATCACCATGGTTCATCATTCAAGGGGGAGCAACAAGGTACGTTTTCCTATTCATTCACATTCATAGGGGGAGCACACCATTGTATGCACACATTATGGGGGAGCCTTTTTATTTGTTTTTTTTTGTCTTTAAGTTCTTAAAAAAAATTTGATCAAGTCAGGTTCTCAGCCCCTAAGGGCCCGACAAAAATGGGATTATCGACCCCCTCTGGCTCGATAACCTCCCCAATCGACATTTGTTAACGGGAAGCTCTTCATCGGCCCAATCACTCACTGCCACGTGTCATCACCCGATGACCACTATTTAAAGTAATCGGGCCCCTCTCTCAAAGAACCTTTCCTCACAAGTTTGAATTTCCCTCTTTCTCTCTGAAAAACCCTTTAAGTTCTTGGCTATCCAAGATCAAAATCTCCAAACTTCGAGTTTTTCAGATCCGAAAGCACCACCAGGTTCGTACTCCTCCCCTTATCATCTTTAATTCTTGCATTTTGTTCCAAAAACTGTTGCATGATCCTTTTTTTAATAATTGACTGTTCGGTTTTTGAGGTTTATATGGGTTTCCCATTTTTGACTGTTCATCAGTCAAAATCGTGGGTAAATAATGGACTTTAGACTTAAGTGCTTTACTAAAAGTATTCCCTATCACTAATCGCACCTAGCAATAGGATTTTGCCTTCGTTTTAGGCCCTTTTTGGAATCTGAGCACTTAGAAGTTCTTAGTCTGGTTTATGAGTTTTTATCGAGTCCTTCATCGTCCTTTGATTTTTTATCGAGTCTCGTTGCAGTGACCAAGAACACCATCTTTTTGTCCAAGTGTTTTTATCGAGCCTTTATGACTCGATAACTTTTGTTATCGAATTTCATAAACACGATGAAAAACTCCAAGTGTTTTTATCGAGCCTTTATGACTCGATAACATTTGTTATCGACTATCAAACGATCGATGAAAATTACTAAGTGCTCTCATCGAGTCATTTTGGATCGATATCCTGCGCTTGCATTGTCCATGTTTTTTTTTCATCAAGCCTCATAGAATCGACAACATGCTATACATAGATCGATATTTTTCTAAAAAGTTTTCAAGTACTTTCATCGACCCTTAGGCAATCGATAACCTGTTTTTCTCGATTCTCTTTGACTCGACAACCCCTCCACAGGTTTGATCTATATTTTTTCCAAGTCTTGTTGTCGATTCTGCTTCAATCGACAACACTTTTTTATCGATCCCATTGCACTCGATAACAATTGTTATCGACCCAATGGGACTCGATAAATAGACTTAGCAATTTTTTTTTGAAACTCACAACACTAACTGTACATTTGGTTTGCCTAACTGTCTTATTTCAGAAACCAATGGCAGCCATGAATGACCCGAACATGTCCGATGATTAAAACCCGATGCCATCCGAACGCTCGACCGAACAAAGCATCAACGCAGCTAACCGGGATGACCTCTTGATGCCACGAGCTCACATTCGACAAATCAAACCGAACAACCGCCGACTAGACTTTGGTATCACTCTCGAACACCAAATCATTCTTGACATTCTTCATCGGCATCCGCTTTCCTTTGCCTTTGCACTAGACCATCGAGTACCCCTATTCTACCTCCAGCAATTCTGGTATACACTGACATACCATCCAGACGAAGGTGACCATCATTTCACTGCACAGATCGATGAATTTATCACCTGCCTAACTCCAGCAATTCTCTGCCTACCGCTAGCCACAGCCGAACACCCATACGAAGCCTTTGCAACCGACCAACAGCTGGTTGCCGACATCCTAGCCCTCGGTTACGAATCCCCTGAACCATTCACAAGCCCCGACCAGTTCAAAAGGATGTACCTGCCTCAGATGTGGTTCACGCTATTCACCATCGTCAATCGATGTCTGACTAGCAAACATACTGGCATGGACAAGGCCAGCACTGCGGTTCTTCGGATCTTTCACGGCATCGCCTTCAACCGCCACTACGACTACGCGATGCTCATCTGGACGGACTTTGTGGAACTAGTGGAAGACAAATCCAACTTTCGCAATCGTGCCTTCGTACCGTTTCAACGGTTTCTTCAACTATTCATCCATGCAATGATGACCTCTCGACCTGCCATTCCTAGAAGAGCCGGATCACCATTAGGCCCGACCAGTGCTCTTAAATTTCTACGCCTAAATGATCGGGTCTTCAACTATACCATGCCTATCCCTGAAGCGCTCCTCGCTTATGCTGATCAGAATGCACCTAGTGTGATAGCCTATAGGGAGCGACATGGCTTAATGGCCCAACCACCTCCGGTTGCGCCTGCCCAAGAGCCGATCCAAGAGGAAAATATTGAGGGAGGTGAGGGTCCTAGAATAGAAGAGCAGGGTCAGGATCAGGGGGATCCCGACCAGGGTGATGAGCGTACTGCGAGGGGACTTGACGAGGGAGGTGCATCTGATCAGCCCCCCCATCCCAACCCATCTACTTCCAACTACCCCCGCACTAGACCCATTATCCCAACCCCCCGATTCAAAACACTGGTCAGCCGACAACGTATCCGCCCCCGCTCTTCATCATCGGAGGAAGATGAATCTGACAACCAACCGCTCCGTCGTCGCCAACGTACTGCAGAAATAGAGGTGCAAGCCTTCAGCCGCATCGGCCCACAACCCTCTATCACAGATTCCAGTTCTGGAAATGACGAGTCTTCAACCGAACCGATACCAGAACCAATCATCCGTTCACCCACCTCCGCACCTACCATACCATCTGATGAGGAACCACACTTCAACTTTGACTTTGAAGCCAATCCATCCTTCCCATCTATGTCGGACATATTTCCTGAAACCTCAATTGGAGAGATAAGGAGAACGGAGGGAGTACAAGTTGAAAAAGAATTAGTGAGCATGAGCAAAGGGGAGACAAAAACAATAGAGTGTGAGAGTCCAATATCCCCCGCCCAGGTAACCACGTCAACTAGCCCTACTCATTCGTTGGGTATGACTAGTGGACAAGTCGCTGTGGACCTAGCAGCGCAATTGCACGCCCCCCCAGCCACTCTGAAGGCTCACAACAGCCAACAGTTTCAACAATACTTGTGAGTCTAGCACCTTATCTAGCTCCCCTCCACTCGGGAGGCATAGCTATTGAAATAAGAGACAGTAGCTCACCTGCTTCGACTTCGGTTGAGTCTAGAGCCAGCTAGGGGACACGAGTCTATACACACTGCGAGCCTCCGTGGCCCAGTCGGAACTCCCATAGTGAGGTCCATTCCGGACATTCCACGAGGACTGGGAGGAAATCCTACCAGCGCTACATCTTCGCCAATGCAGAACGTAGGTCATTCAGTTGAATCAACTGTTATGTCAACGGGCAATCTAAGTGATCCCGGAGTTACCCACACCGCTACCACCTCTCCGTCTTTCTCTATTCCCCCGGAAGGCGAAGCACTCATTGTTGCTCACTTGCAAAGGTCAAGAGACACCCTTGCTGAACATCTGGTCCTTATGACAGCTGAAAGAGAAGCCTTTGTACGCCAAATTCGTGACGATGCGCGTCTTAAAGAACCAACTCTTGTACAAGCCGAACCTTCTCATGCAAGCTCCAGCCGTCCAAGCACCAGCCACTCTCCACCGCCACCATCACCCCCCGAAGATCGACCTCATTCCCCTCATCGTTATGAGTATAACACCGATGAACTCATGTCGATGTTGTATGCTAATATGCTCGCTGAATCCATTGCAACAGGCCAACCGGAGGATTCACTTGAAGGTCTTCTTCGCCGCAATCTTCAAATCCCCACTGTAACTCGTCATGAGTTCGATGTATTCCGCGCACACAATGACCAAGAGCTCGCCGACTTGAAAAATGCCCAAAAAGGCCAAACGGAAGACATCCTGGGTGCTATTACTGCACTTTGAACCGAAATCCAAGAGTCTTGCCGTCCGGCAGTTCGTACTTCTACATCCAGACCTCATCAGGACGACCCGGGCTCCGCTCCAACTCGTCCTGACGGGGAGACACGCCAAACGGCAAGATCACGATCTAGAGCATCTGCTGCCTCAACTTCAAGACCACCTGCTCAATCTACCCAACAACGGCAACGCACTTCAACGACTCAAGAGAACGATACACCAATGGTTGAAAAGCCTGCGGATATCGAATACGAGAGTACAGCCGAACCAGCCGAACTTGCTGAACCAGCCGAACCTGCCGAACCCGAACAAAATGAAGAAGGAGTCGATGTTCAACGTTTGCGAAACTCACTTCGAAACTGGTTCCGAGATCCGTATGAACCAGTACTTCAAGAACAAGACTATGTGAACTTGAGGCACACAACAAGAAACTATGCCTTAAGGGATTAAAACGAACCAAGACTCCTACCTCATCAGATTCGGTGGCAAAGAATGTTAACGGACAGTAAATCCAAATGGGTGAATCAGCAGATCCATGTGCCATATCTTGAGGAAACCATGGAGAAGATCTTCCGCAAGAAAGCAAAACCTGATGATCTGGCACACATTCATCTAGTGATGGAAATGGACCCTGCTCAAGTTAGAGAGTATCTCCATATCCTGAGGATGAGAGCTTTACCTCAAGCTGAAGTGGTCTCAAGGCACAGGGTTGTCGGGATTTTGAAGATAGACACTGCAAGGATCTTCCAAGTCAAATATCCGGTTTTCACTGTTCAAAGAGAAGATGGTAAAACGTATTCCTTCTCTAAAGCCGATTTTGCTAATCTCGATATTATGGACTTGGAGATCATCTACAACGATCTGAGAGACAAGCGCAACCGAAACGTACACGAGCAAAGGACATTAAGGGCAGTGGTTAGACATGTTCAGACAGAGCATCGGTACAGTTATCTTCATGATCTTCAACGAGGAATCGAAAGCGAGCAAAAGAAGATACACATTACTAAGCCTGATCAATCTTTGCCTGTACCTGACAGTACTTTGGTCGCCACTGTCATCACTCGTCCTGTACATGGTGTAGTTTGGATGCATCCTTCTAGAGAAAAGCGGTTTCTCATATTTCATGAAGTGGCTGCATATTCTGACGGTACATTATGGGGAATCCGAAACAGGCTTGCGTCAGAACTTGCTACAGATAGAAAGAGCACAACACGGATGAGCAATGACAAAAGAAACTCTCTCTTAGAAGCGATCAAGATAATCGATGACAGAATTATCTATCGACAAACCCTACGAAGATTTGAAGGCATGTTCGAGCTTAGAAGATGAAGACTCATTTTGCCACAAAAGGGGAGATTGTTAGGTCTATTATTATTTTAATTGTGACAAAATAAGGAAAGGATATGCTTTATTGTAAAAGGAAGTTTATAATTCCTTAAACTCTTGTTTCCTTAATTAGACTAGACTTAGCAATATAAATACAAGGTTAGGGTTTTACTTTCATAGTTAGTCGATTCATATTAAATTAGAGAGAGAGCTGAAACCGTGACTTACTTGTAATCGACATATACACTTTCAAGAGATATATGTCTATGTAAGTTCTTTAAATCATTGTTCGTGTCATATTACTTTCATATTAACTGTTTATTGTCATTGTGCTTGTTATAATGGGATCAACATTTATGCCACTGGTTTGACTCTAAGATATGGTGATTTAGGGTTTCAACTATTCAAAACAAAATGTGTGTGCAATCTGTCCAAAGCTGACAGATTTGTGCATGCATGTTCGAATGGCCATATCTCCTTTAAAACTCAATCAAAAAGGATTATTTTTCTTTTGAGAGTCAATTTTATGAGTTATCTTCTGTTTGCAAGTGGAATCACATTAAGTTATGGAGATTTGACCCTCCAAACACCTATAACATTTTAGGTATGTAAACTGTGAACCCACCAGAAGGTAAACCCTACTTTGTGTGATAATATCTCTTTGATTAATTCTCCATAATGCATAATTCTTTCTTCTGGAGTTTTCTTTTATGAGTTAGGGTTCATATGAATCCGGTTTCATTCAAAAATATGAAGTTTTGAGGCATTACCCAACTTATTAAAGTTAAGTGTGCAATCTGTCAACTAATGACAGATGTGTGCACGCAACTTTGTGGTGCCATATCTTCCTCATAACCCATTCAAAATGAGTTATTCTTCTCTTAAAAGTTTCCTTTATGTGTTATTCTTATAATCAACTAGAATTTCTGAAAAGTACTTAGTAGAACTCCTCAAATGATTGTTTTACTAACAGGGTGTAATCTGCCTTACTTGCTGTGACACACTATTTTGTATAAATAATTTGAACCCTTTTTATATGTCCAAAATGCATGAAATTTGGTCACAATGACCTTAACTCAGTAATGTATCACATATAAAAAGATGGGAAATTGTGTCATTTTTGATGTTACATTAATTTGATTATTTGTAGGACTTATAGTTTCTGTCAGAAAGTGAAACTTTGAAATTATTTGTTTTCATGAATGTTGATCACTTGAAGGACTGTAACATTACATTTTTGGTATAAGTTATATCATTAAAGAGCATATGTGCATTATGTGTAACGGGACAATAGTAGACCAAGATGGACATATAAGAACTTATAAGCACTCTCATAGTAATCGTTAGACATATAAGTAATCATTTGGGTACGTTACTTTGTTAGGTAAGCGTTAGGCCGTCAAGAGGACATCTCGGGTATCTATTTGGAAGCCTTTGCTATAAGGTGCTGTGAATGCATTTTTAAAGTATTTTACACGTTTTGGGGTGAAAATCATGATTAAATGTAATATTTGAGCTATCTGCATTACCGAATGTGAAACATTATGAAATTGTTGTTTTGGGCACTAAGGCATGTACACTAATAGATTGTATTGAGTAAAATGTTCCATAAAAGTTTGTACACTACTATTAACTCAAGTGAGGAGCCGAGGGTATTTGTGGATAACACTATTGGACGGACAATCCCACCTAAAAACCGACAAGTAGGGGTGTGGATAGCAATCCCACCTGAAAACTACAGGTATGGGTGCACTATACTTAAAATAAAGATTCTACATATGTGGGGTTTTAGTCCCACCGCTAAGGTAGAATTAAAAAGAGTTTTGTGGTCGAATGTTTTAGGGGTGGCTCATTACTTACTATTTAATTAGGGTACAAAATGCCTTGAACGTCTTAAGATTTAAAGATTTACCAAGTGCCATAAAAGTGATTTTGCTGAATATTCATTTATGCAAAAGATGTTTATTATATTGAAAACCTGTGAACTCACCAACTCTTTGTAGTTGACCTTGTTTTATTCATGCTTTTCAGAGGTAAGAAAGATGCACTGAAATGCTTATTAATTGGGCACGTCATCATCAATCATGTTTTACAATTTAATTCGTTTTGTTTGAACACTTGTTTCCTTTTATTTTGTTTTAAACTATGCACATGTATGATGTAAATTTCGGGTGTAAATTGTTATGTATTTGAATGGACGATTGGTGTTATTTTTGCCCTATTGCTATGAAATCTTGAACTATCACGCCTCGTGTTTCTGCTTTAGCGGGGTGTGACAATTTATACAGAACATCTTCTGTATTATATACGCAGAAGCTTATGTATGTATATACAGAGCTTCTGTCCTCTCTGTCCTTCTGCTCCTGGTTCAATCCTCGTCAAATCTTCAACTAGTTGTTCTTCCTATCATAGCCTAACAACTTAACAAGGAACGGTTATACCATTTACACATGAAGCCTTTACATTGGAGGACGCTTTACAGTGACATATTATTATACGTGTTGAATGACGTGGATAAACGCCTAACAAGCTTTGTTAGAGATTCCTTTTGACGTGTCATATTGTAATAGGCTAGTCCTTTGGCTTTCCTTATTTTAGACTATAAATAGAAATCCCCTTACCCATTTGTAATTGTGAATGTGAGTTGTTTCTTTGAAACTCTTCATCTCCAAATACCCTCATCATTCCATTTTTGTAAGATATATGACCACGATTAATCAGATGTCTTCGTTTTTATCTTAATATTGTTCTTCGATTTGATTAATCGTTCTTCCATTTATAAACTGTTTGATCTAAATTTCTTCCGTTTTACTTATTTTCATTAGATCATTGATTCAATATGAGATCTAGGTTCCTACAAGTTTGGTTATAGAAATTGCATCAATACCTGCTGATGTTGTAGCAACATACTTCAACAACATTGTGAACATTTTATCCATAATAAGCATGAATAGAACTAATTTCTACAACCTATCTCTAGACTCGAAAAATGTAAAATAAGAATAAAAAGACTCAGTTTATGATTGGGATAATAAAAATTAGATAAAATAAAATCCTAAAAACGTACTTAAAGAAGACCAAAGTGGGTATGATATACACACATCACCATGTCACATAGTACGTATGAAGTTACTTTATTGTCTCCCACGTGCTTACCAACTCTGATAGGGTCACTGTTCATATTCGGCTAAAAACATGGTTGCTTTATTAAACAATACACAAGCCTCCAATGAACGCTTAACACGTGGCATGTACCTTTTGATTTGCATTAAATGTATTTGGTATAAATAGATGAAGACCCTCTTCTTCATCTTCATGCATACTTGTCTTTCCTTGAACCTCTGATAATTTCTATCTCATATCTTGTGCATCAAACATCTTAGTGATCCTTAGATGGTAATAGAATAGGTATTTATACTTGCTCTTATACCGCTTACAATCTTTAAATTTTTTTATTCATATAAACTCATTTAAAAATTAAGAACGGTTGTGTTTGTATTCATCCCCCTCTGTTCTACAAACTTTATCTATACTTTTACACTCTTGTAGACTCATTAGGGACCAACAAGTGGTATCAAAGCAGTGGTTATTGCTTTTCTTCTTTAAATACTAATATCTTGTTTTTTAAATGGCTAATCAGAATACAAACTATAAAGACAATGGATCACTTGCCAAACCTCCAAAGTTTAGCAAAGATGATTTCCTTGTTTGGAAGAAAATAATGACTCTATTCCTAAAAGGGTGGGTTACTAAGATCCCCTACTATATAGACAATGGACCATTCGTTCCAATAGTTATAGTCTATACGGTCCCTGAGACTAGAACCTCTGCTGCTATTCTTGAGAGACGTAATTCCGAAGCTTCACATCAATGAAGTGAGGAAGACAAGAAAGAAATAGTTGTTGACACAAAAGGTAGATCTATTATTTGTACGTCTCTGCCAGTTAATGTGTATCATTTTGTCATGAAAATGAGAACCTCAAAATCTATGTTGGACACGCTTTGTGTTCAATATGAAGGAACCAATCAGGTGCAAGAATCTCAAAAAATACATCTAGTGAGACAATATAAAAGTTTCATTTGTGGTAAAAATGAAACACTTTCTCAAGTTCACCAAAGGTTCAACTGTCTGATCATAGATTTGAAAACAATTGGTCAGGAGTATTTTAACTCTGAAGTACTAACAAAGTTCTTGGACTCTTTTCCTAAACAATGGAACACCTTTACTACATGTCTTAAATTGTTAAAGAACACTAACTCTCTTTCTTTAATTGCATTATATTGAATATTGCTCAATCATGAGCAATCTCATATGTTAAAAAGAAATATGTTAAAGAACACTAAAAGTTCCAAAAATCCTTCCTTGGATTCAGTGTCATCAAAGACTGATCCAAGAAAGTTGCTGCTCCAACCACCTCTCAGATATCCTTTAAACCAAGAGATGATAAATATATCAAGTTAAAGGAAAAATATTTAAAGATGAAAATCTAGCGTCAGGGAAAAGGCCTAGTCGCTGAAGAACATGACTGGACCGACAACACTGATGAGTCAGGTTTAGATGAAGAAGATATGACTCTTGTATATCTTGTGGCAAGAATTCCAGAAGCTGAAGAAGTCTCTAAAACCTCTTCAATAAAAATTCCTTAGTTATCTTCATCTACTTAGGTATCAAATCTGAAAGACTCTTCTATTCCGGACATATATAGCTTGTTGACTCTCGACACTTTAGCTGTTGATCTCTACAATGCGCTTAATGGTAAAACCAAAGTTGTACAAATTAATTTTGACTTAACTAAACAGCTTAAAAATTGGCATAAGAAAATCAAAGAATTAACTAAGGTCGAAGAAGACCTTAAAGACCAAGTCTTTGTAAATAAAACAATAAGCATTGAGAAACAACAAGCTATCACTGAGCGCAAAAAGGTCATCATTAATCTCAAAGCTAAAAAAGCCACCATTGAAGGTTGGTGCAAAGCCTCCGTAAAGGCAAATGAGAACATAAATTTTTAGATTCCCATAAAGGTTAAGAGTGGTCGGGGATCTTCTGATCAGGAAGACCCCTTTAAGGATCATTCGACGCTTAAGTTTGCATCTTTTGTATCTTCCATCCTAGAAACCTCTACTCAGTGTTCCTCTACACCTGAGTCAAAACCTTCTGAATCTCTCTCTAAGGACTCAATGAATCTGATTAAAGGCAAGTCCATTATTCACGCTCCTAAGGTCAAGAAAACTCCTAAAATGAAGAAGAGTCATTCTACTCCTTCAGTGAGCCATACTTTGACTTTTTGGAAGAAGATCCCTGGATTTGTTCAGAGATCAAGTCTCTGAATCAAGATACATCTCATTCATTCTAAACCAGAGAAACTAGTGGTTCCTCCAAGGTCTGTGGAAAAAGGAATTCTTGGTCCTGGCCCTGTAAACCTTAAACCTTCTATTTTTCATGCTTCCGATATTAAACCTTCTTTCAAATATAGGAAGTGCTACCATTGTAGGGAAACTACTCACATTGAAAGCAAGTGCCAAAATGCCACAAAGGTTGAGAATCACTCTTATAGAAAGAAGGTAGCCAAGACTGAGAAATCAGTTAAGGTGAAATCCACCATGGTTGGTAAAACAACTAAGGTGACAACGTCCACTAACGTAAAACCTTTAGAGAATGAGAAAGATGTTGATTCTAACATTTCCACTAACACCGTAGGACCCATTGTATTATGGGTACCTATGAAAAGTTAATTCTCTTATCTAATGCAGGATGTGAAAGGTATCTGGTATCTTGATAGCGTATGCTATGACGGGAAGAAAAACCCTGCTCTCTGACTTTAAGGAAGAAAAAGGTTCCTCAGTAACCTTTGGTGGAAATGGCAAAGGATACACCAAAGGCTATGGTGTTCTAACCAATAGAGCAACTTCTTTCAATCGTGTTGTTTATGTTGAAGGACTGAAGCACAACTTGTTGAACATTAGTCAACTCTGTGATATAGACTTCGAAGTCTTATTCACAAAGACAAAATGTGATGTCACTGATAAGAATGACAAACTTGCTCTAATCGGCAAACGTTCTAAAATGTCTATGTCATTAACATCGACAATTCCCATTCAGAGAACATTTGTTTTCTTTCTAAAGCTTCTCCAGATACAAATTGACTTCGGCATAAAAGACACTCTCATCTGAACTTCAAAATGATAAATGATTCATCAAGAAAAGAACTTGTCAATGGACTCCCTAAACATTCTTTTGCAAAGGAATCTCTTTGCTCAACATGTGAAAATGAAAAGTTGACAAGGGCAAGCTTCAGAACAAAGCAAGTGTATTCAGTGACCACTCCTCTTCACCTACTCCATATGGATCTCTTTATACCTGTCAATGTCTATTCCATATCTGGAAACAAGTATACACTTGTTATAGTTGATGAGTATTCTAGGTATACTTGAGTATTCTTTCTCAGATCCAAGGGTTACACTCCTGAAGAAATCATTTCCTTCATCAAGAAGATGGAAGTCCTGAACGATCTCACTGTTGGTTCTCTGAGAAGTGATCATGGCACTGAATTCAAAAATAGTACCCTAATCAGTTTCTTTGAAGACAAAGGAATCCCTCATAATTTCTCTACAGTCAGGACTCCTCAGCAAAATGGCGTTGCTGAAAGAAGAAATCGAACTATCATTGAAGTTGCTCGCTCTATGCTCAGTGAATCTCATCTACTAACTCAGTTTTGTATTGAAGTAGTTAACACTAAATGTTTCACTCATAATCGATCTTTGATTGTTAAAAGATTCAAGAAGACTGCCTACGAACTCTTCCAAGGAAGAAAGCCATGTTTGAGCTTTCAACACATTGTTGGTGGTAAATGTTATATCCTGAATGACATAGACCATCTCAGAGAGTTTGATCCTAAGTTATCGATCATGATGAAACCTTTGCTCCTTTTGCAAAATTAGAAGCAATTAGACTTTTCCTAGCCTATGCAGTCCATAAAGACTTTAAGGTCTTTCAGATGGATGTTAAGAGTGCCTTAATGAATGGCAACTTAATGTGGAAGATTATGCTGAACAACCTCTAGGATTCTCTAATCCTAAGAAACTAGTTTATGTATATAAGCTGGATAAGGCCCTCTATTAGTTAAAACAAGCTCCCAAAGCTTGGTATGATACCCTATCTAAGTATCTCTTAAAAGAGAAATTTGTTTGTGGAATGATTGATTAAACCCTATTTCTCAGAAAGCATAAGCGTCACATCCTTTTTGCTCAGATATATGTCGATGACATAATATTTGGTTCCACAAAACCTAAGCTTTGTACTCGTTTTCAAATCATATGAAAAAGAAATATAAAATGAGTATGATGGGTGAACAAACGTATTTCCTTGGCTTTCAGAGAAAGCAATCTGAGAAAGGGATTTTCATTTGCCAGAGTAAGTATGTTAAGGATATGCTGAAGAAATTTGATCTAACTCAAAGTTCCTTAATAAAAACTCCTATGGCACCTCCTCTAACACTAAACAAGGATCCTGATGGAAAACTTGTAAATGTCACTACTTATAGAGGAGTGACTGGATCACTGTTGTATCTTACAGCAAGCCGTCCAGATATCATGTACTTAACTAGTTTGTGTGCTAGATATCAATCTGTAAACAAGAAATCCCATCCGATCGCTGTAAAGCGAAAACTCAGATATCTTAAACGAACTCCTAATATTGGTCTTTGGGATCCCGAGGACTCAGGGTTCGATCTAACTGTTTATTCATATAGTGATTTTGTAGGATGCAAATTAATAGGAAGAGCACCACTGGAGGCTGTCAGCTTTTGGGTGGAAAGTTGGTAAGTTGGACAAGCAAAAAGCAAAATTTAGTGACCACTTCAACTGTTGAAGCTGAATATGTAGCCACTGGAGGTTGTTGTGCTCAAATCCTTTGGATGAGAAATCAACTCACCGATTTTTGTGACGGTTTTGAAAAAACCGGGTTGTAACGGTTTGGTCCAAAAGCGTTACAAAAACTCGTAAAAAACCTAGAGAATTATTTTAGTAACGGTTTAAATACAAAAGTATTACTATTACAAAACATCATGAAGCATAAAGCAACGTTTTAGAAAAAAACATAACCAAAAGGTCTCTTGTGGTAACGTTTTAGGATGGTTTTGAAAACCATTACTTTATATTGTGACGGTTTTTAATAATTGTTACCATAAAGGACCCTTCTGTAACGGTTTTTATCTAAACCATTGCTTTATGTTGTAACGGTTCAAAAAAAGCGTTACTAAAACTAAATTATATATAGCAACGTTTATATGAAAACCATTACCAAAAGTCACCAAGTTCCATGGCAATGGTTTTACAAAATTTACGTCCAAAAAGGTAGTTTATGGTCACGGTTTTTAAAAAAAAATATGTCACCATTTATCATGATAAAGTAATGATGTTAAAACATTTATGTCACCATATCTCAAGCTATGTTTGATGGTTTTGAATAATTTATGTCACCATTTGTTATGCTATGGTGACGTTTTAATGACGTTACTATATGTCATTCTAAGGTAATGGTTTTAAAAAATAAACGTTACTGTATGCCACGTTATAGTGACGATTTTTAAAAACTAAGGGTCACAACTGTGACGGTTTAGTATAACAAAAGTCATTATATGTCATGATATGGTGACAATTTGAATAATAAACATCAACATATGTCATGATATGACGACGATTTTAGTATGAATAAATGTGACCACATGTCATGCTATGGTGATTGTTTTAAATAATAAACGTCGGGTTTGATCAATAAACGTCATCATAAATCATGTTATGGGGCAAGTTATGAAAAATAAATGTCGTTATACCTTATGTTACGATGACCGTTTTAAATATAAATGTCGCCATACATTATGTTATAGCGATATTTTTGAAAAATAAACGTCCCTATGTGTGAAGTTACATTGAGGGTTTCCAAAAATTTACGTCACCGTATGTCATGCTACGGTGACGTAAGTGTAGAAAAATAAATGTTACCATACATCATGCTATAGTTACGGTTTTTTGAAAAATAAATGTCATAGTATGTTATGCTATATTAATAAATGACATTGTATGTCATGCTAGATATCAATCTGAACACAAGGAATCCCATCTGATTGCTGTAAAGCTAATACTCAGATATCTTACACGAACTCCTGCTATTGGTCTTTGGGATCCCAAGGACTCAGGATTCGATCTAACTAGTTATTCATATAGTGATTTTGTAGGATGCAAATTGATAGGAAGAGCACCATTAGAGGCTGTCAGCTTTTGGGTGGAAAGTTGGTAAGTTGGACAAGGAAAAAGCAAAATTTAGTGTCCACTTCAACCGTTGAAGCAGAATATATAGCCGCTGGAAGTTGTTGTGCTCAAATCTTTTCGATGAGAAATCAACTCAGCGGTTTTTGTGACGGGTTTGAAAAAACCGGTTTGTAACGATTTGGTGAAAAAGCGTTACAAAAACTCGTAAAAAAACTTAGAGAATTATTTTAGTAACGGTTTTTATACAAAAGTATTACTATTACAAAACATCATGAAGAAAAAAGAAACGTTTTAAAAAAACCTGTAACCAAAGGGTCTCCTGTGGTAACGGTTTAGGATGCTATTGAAAAACCATTACTTTATATTGTGACGGTTCTTAAAAAATGTTACCATAAAGGACCCTTCAGTAACGGTTTTTATCTAAACCGTTGCTTTATGTTTTAACGGTTCAAAAAAACCGTTACTAAAAATAAATTATATATAGCAACGTTTATATGAAAACCATTTCCAAAAGTCACCAAGTTCAAAGGCAATGGTTTTACAAAGTTTACGTCCAAAAAGGTAGTTTATGGTCACGATTTAAAAAAAAAATTATGTCACCATATATGATGATAAAGTAATGATAAAACATTTATGTCACCATATCTCAAGCTGACGGTTTTGAATAATTTATGTCACCATATGTTATGCTATGGTGACGTTTTGATTACGTTACTATATGTCATTCTAAGGTAATGGTTTTAAAAAATAAACGTTACTGTATGCCATGTTATAGTGACGATTTTTAAAAGGTAAGGGTCACAACTGTGACGGTTTAGTATAACAAAAGTCATTATATGTCATGATATGGCGACAATTTGAATAATAAACATCAACATATGTCATGATATGACGACGATTTTCGTATGAATAAATGTGACCACATGTCATGCTATGGTGATTGTTTTAAATAATAAACGTCGGGTTTGAATAATAAACGTCATCATAAATCATGCTATGGTGACATTTATGAAAATTAAATGTCGTTATACCTTATGTTACGACGACCGTTTTAAATATAAATGTCGCCATACATTATGTTATAGTGATACTTTTGAAAAATAAACGTCCCTTTGTGTGAAGTTACATTGAGGGTTTCAAAAAAATTACGTCACCGTATGTCATGCTATGGTGACGTAAGTTAGAAAAATAAATGTTACCATACATATGCTATAGTTAAGGTTTTTTGAAAATAAATGTCATAGTATGTTATGCTATAATAATAAATGACATTGTATGTCATGCTAGATATCAATCTGAACACAAGGAATCCCATTTGATCGCTATAAAGCGAATACTCAGATATCTTAAACGAACTCCTGCTATTGGTCTTTGGGATCCCAAGGACTTAGGGTTCGATCTAACTAGTTATTCATATAGTGCTTTTGTAGGATCCAATTGATAGAAAGAGCACCATTGGAGGCTATCAGCTTTTGGGTGGAAAGTTGGTAAGTTGGACAAGCAAAAAGCAAAATTTAGTGTCCACTTCAACCGTTGAAGCTGAATACGTAGCCGCTGAAGTTGTTGTGCTCAAATCTTTTGGCTGAGAAATCAACTAAGAGGTTTTTGTGACGGCTTTGAAAAAAACCGATTTATAACGATTTGGTCAAAAAGCGTTACAAAAAACTCGTAAAAAAGTAACGGTTTTTATACAAAAGTATTACTATTACAAAACATCATGAAGAAAAAAGCAACGTTTTAGAAAAAACTGTAACCAAAAGGTCTCCAGTGGTAACGGTTTAGGATGGTATTGAAAAACCATTACTTTATATTGTGACGGTTCTTAAAAATTGTTACCATAAAGGACCCTTCAGTAACGGTTTTTATCTAAACCGTTGCTTTATGTTGTAACGGTTCAAAAAAACCGTTACTTAAAACTAAATTATATATAGCAACGTTTATATGAAAACCATTTCCAAAAGTCACCAAGTTCAAAGGCAATGGTTTTACAAAATTTACGTCCAAAAAGGTAGTTTATGGTCACGGTTTTTAAAAAAAAAAATTATGTCACCATATATGATGATAAAGTAATGATGTTAAAACATTTATGTCACCATATCTCAAGCTGAGGGTTTTGAATAATTTATGTCACCATATGTTAAGCTATGGCGACGTTTTGATTACGTTACTATATGTCATTCTAAGGTAATGGTTTTAAAAAATAAACGTTACTATATGCCATGTTATAGTGACGATTTTTAAAAGGTAAGCGTCACAACTGTGACGGTTTAGTATAACAAAAGTCATTATATGTCATGATATGGCGACAATTTGAATAATAAACATCAACATATGTCATGATATGACGACGATTTTCGTATGAATAAATGTGACCACATGTCATGCTATGGTGATTGTTTTAAATAATAAACGTCGGGTTTGAATAATAAACGTCATCATAAATCATCCTATGGTGACATTTATGAAAATTAAATGTCGTTATACCTTATGTTACGACGACCGTTTTAAATATAAATGTCGCCATACATTATGTTATAGTGATACTTTTGTAAAATAAACGTCCCTTTGTGTGAAGTTACATTGAGGGTTTCAAAAAAATTACGTCACCGTATGTCATGCTATGGTGACGTAAGTTAGAAAAATAAATGTTACCATACATATGCTATAGTTAAGGTTTTTTGAAAATAAATGTCATAGTATGTTATGCTATAATAATAAATGACATTGTATGTCATGCTAGATATCAATCTGAACACAAGGAATCCCATTTGATCGCTATAAAGCGAATACTCAGATATCTTAAACGAACTCCTGCTATTGGTCTTTGGGATCCCAAGGACTTAGGGTTCGATCTAACTAGTTATTCATATAGTGCTTTTGTAGGATCCAATTGATAGAAAGAGCACCATTGGAGGCTATCAGCTTTTGGGTGGAAAGTTGGTAAGTTGGACAAGCAAAAAGCAAAATTTAGTGTCCACTTCAACCGTTGAAGCTGAATACGTAGCCGCTGAAGTTGTTGTGCTCAAATCTTTTGGCTGAGAATTCAACTAAGAGGTTTTTGTGACGGCTTTGAAAAAAACCGATTTATAACGATTTGGTCAAAAAGCGTTACAAAAAACTCGTAAAAAAGTAACGGTTTTTATACAAAAGTATTACTATTACAAAACATCATGAAGAAAAAAGCAACGTTTTAGAAAAAACTGTAACCAAAAGGTCTCCAGTGGTAACGGTTTAGGATGGTATTGAAAAACCATTACTTTATATTGTGACGGTTCTTAAAAATTGTTACCATAAAGGACCCTTCGCAACGGTTTTTATCTAAACCGTTGCTTTATGTTGTAACGGTTCAAAAAAACCGTTACTTAAAACTAAATTATATATAGTAACGTTTATATGAAAACCATTTCCAAAAGTCACCAAGTTCAAAGGCAATGGTTTTACAAAATTTACGTCCAAAAAGGTAGTTTATGGTCACGGTTTTTAAAAAAAAAAATTATGTCACCATATATGATGATAAAGTAATGATGTTAAAACATTTATGTCACCATATCTCAAGCTGAGGGTTTTGAATAATTTATGTCACCATATGTTAAGCTATGGCGACGTTTTGATTACGTTACTATATGTCATTCTAAGGTAATGGTTTTAAAAAATAAACGTTACTATATGCCATGTTATAGTGACGATTTTTAAAAGGTAAGCGTCACAACTGTGACGGTTTAGTATAACAAAAGTCATTATATGTCATGATATGGCGACAATTTGAATAATAAACATCAACATATGTCATGATATGACGACGATTTTCGTATGAATAAATGTGACGACATGTCATGCTATTGTGATTGTTTTAAATAATAAACGTCGGGTTTGAATAATAAACGTCATCATAAATCATCCTATGGTGACATTTATGAAAAATAAATGTCGTTATACCTTATGTTACGATGACCGTTTTAAATATAAATGTCGCCATACATTATGTTATAGTGATACTTTTGTAAAATAAACGTCCCTATGTGTGAAGTTACATTGAGGGTTTCAAAAAAATTACGTCACCGTATGTCATGCTATGGTGACGTAAGTTAGAAAAATAAATGTTACCATACATATGCTATAGTTAAGGTTTTTTGAAAATAAATGTCATAGTATGTTATGCTATAATAATAAATAACATTGTATGTCATGCTAGATATCAATCTGAACACAAGGAATCCCATTTGATCGCTATAAAGCGAATACTCAGATATCTTAAACGAACTCCTGTTATTGGTCTTTGGGATCCCAAGGACTTAGGGTTCGATCTAACTAGTTATTCATATAGTGCTTTTGTAGGATCCAATTGATAGAAAGAGCACCATTGGAGGCTATCAGCTTTTGGGTGGAAAGTTGGTAAGTTGGACAAGCAAAAAGCAAAATTTAGTGTCCACTTCAACCGTTGAAGCTGAATACGTAGCCGCTGAAGTTGTTGTGCTCAAATCTTTTGGCTGAGAATTCAACTAAGAGGTTTTTGTGACGGCTTTGAAAAAAACCGATTTATAACGATTTGGTCAAAAAGCGTTACAAAAAACTCGTAAAAAAGTAACGGTTTTTATACAAAAGTATTACTATTACAAAACATCATGAAGAAAAAAGCAACGTTTTAGAAAAAACTGTAACCAAAAGGTCTCCAGTGGTAACGGTTTAGGATGGTATTGAAAAACCATTACTTTATATTGTGACGGTTCTTAAAAATTGTTACCATAAAGGACCCTTCAGTAACGGTTTTTATCTAAACCGTTGCTTTATGTTGTAACGGTTCAAAAAAACCGTTACTTAAAACTAAATTATATATAGTAACGTTTATATGAAAACCATTTCCAAAAGTCACCAAGTTCAAAGGCAATGGTTTTACAAAATTTACGTCCAAAAAGGTAGTTTATGGTCACGGTTTTTAAAAAAAAAATTATGTCACCATATATGATGATAAAGTAATGATGTTAAAACATTTATGTCACCATATCTCAAGCTGACGGTTTTGAATAATTTATGTCACCATATGTTAAGCTATGGCGACGTTTTGATTACGTTACTATATGTCATTCTAAGGTAATGGTTTTAAAAAATAAACGTTACTATATGCCATGTTATAGTGACGATTTTTAAAAGGTAAGCGTCACAACTGTGACGGTTTAGTATAACAAAAGTCATTATATGTCATGATATGGCGACAATTTGAATAATAAACATCAACATATGTCATGATATGACGACGATTTTCGTATGAATAAATGTGACGACATGTCATGCTATGGTGATTGTTTTAAATAATAAACGTCGGGTTTGAATAATAAACGTCATCATAAATCATCCTATGGTGACATTTATGAAAAATAAATGTCGTTATACCTTATGTTACGATGACCGTTTTAAATATAAATGTCGCCATACATTATGTTATAGTGATACTTTTGTAAAATAAACGTCCCTATGTGTGAAGTTACATTGAGGGTTTCAAAAAAATTACGTCACCGTATGTCATGCTATGGTGACGTAACTTAGAAAAATAAATGTTACCATACATCAAGCTATAGTTAAGGTTTTTTGAAAATAAATGTCATAGTATGTTATGCTATAATAATAAATGACATTGTATGTCATGCTAGATATCAATCTGAACACAAGGAATCCCATTTGATCGCTATAAAGCGAATACTCAGATATCTTAAACGAACTCCTGCTATTGGTCTTTGGGATCCCAAGGACTTAGGGTTCGATCTAACTAGTTATTCATATAGTGATTTTGTAGGATCCAATTGATAGAAAGAGCACCAATGGAGGCTATCAGCTTTTGGGTGGAAAGTTGGTAAGTTGGACAAGCAAAAAGCAAAATTTAGTGTCCACTTCAACCGTTGAAGCTGAATATGTAGCCGCTGAAGTTGTTGTGCTCAAATCTTTTGGCTTAGAAATCAACTAAGAGGTTTTTGTGACGGCTTTGAAAAAAACCGTTTTATAACGATTTGGTCAAAAAGCGTTACAAAAACTCGTAAAAAAGTAACGGTTTTTATACATAAGTATTACTATTACAAAACATCATGAAGAAAAAAGCAACGTTTTAGAAAAAACTGTAACCAAAAGGTCTCCAGTGGTAACGGTTTAGGATGGTATTGAAAAACCATTACTTTATATTGTGACGGTTCTTAAAAATTGTTACCATAAAGGACCCTTCAGTAACGGTTTTTATCAAAACCGTTGCTTTATGTTGTAACGGTTCAAAAAAATCGTTACTAAAACTAAATTATATATAGCAACGTTTATATGAAAACCATTTCCAAAAGTCACCAAGTCCAAAGGCAATGGTTTTACAAAATTTACGTCCAAAAAGGTAGTTTATGGTCACGGTTTTAAAAAAAAAAAATTATGTCACCATATATGATGGTAAAGTAATGATGTTAAAACATTTACGTCACCATATCTCAAGCTGACGGTTTTGAATAATTTATGTCACCATATGTTAAGCTATGGTGACGTTTTGATTACGTTACTATATGTCATTCTGAGGTAATGGTTTTAAAAAATAAACGTTACTGTATGCCATGTTATAGTGACGATTTTTAAAAGGTAAGGGTCACAACTGTGACGGTTTAGTATAACAAAAGTCATTATATGTCATGACATGGCGACAATTTGAATAATAAACATCAACATATGTCATGATATGACGACGATTTTAGTATGAATAAATGTGACCACATGTCATGCTATGGTGATTGTTTTAAATAATAAACGTCGGGTTTGAATAATAAACGTCATCATAAATCATGCTATGGTGACATTTATGAAAATTAAATGTCGTTATACCTTATGTTACGACGACCGTTTTAAATATAAATGTCGCCATACATTATGTTATAGTGATACTTTTGAAAAATAAACGTCCCTTTGTGTGAAGTTACATTGAGGGTTTCAAAAAAATTACGTCACCGTATGTCATGCTACGGTGACGTAAGTTAGAAAAATAAATGTTACCATACATCATGCTATAGTTAAGGTTTTTTGAAAATAAATGTCATAGTATGTTATGCTATAATAATAAATCATTGTATGTCATGCTAGATATCAATCTGAACACAAGGAATCTAATTTGATCGCTATAAAGCGAATACTCAGATATCTTAAACGAACTCCTGCTATTGGTCTTTGGGATCCCAAGGACTCAGGGTTCGATCTAACTGGTTATTTATATAGTGATTTTGTAGGATCCAATTGATAGAAAGAGCACCATTGGAGGCTATCAGCTTTTGGGTGGAAAGTTGGTAAGTTGGACAAGCAAAAAGCAAAATTTAGTGTCCACTTCAACCGTTGAAGCAGAATAT
This sequence comes from Silybum marianum, assembly GCA_036898165.1. Classification (NCBI taxonomy): domain Eukaryota; kingdom Viridiplantae; phylum Streptophyta; class Magnoliopsida; order Asterales; family Asteraceae; genus Silybum; species Silybum marianum. The sequence goes on along the minus strand of CM072528.1, from coordinate 24,851,541 downwards.
GTAGCCGCTGGAAGTTGTTGTGCTCAAATCTTTTGGATGAGAAATCAACTCAGCGGTTTTTGTGACGGGTTTGAAAAAACCGGTTTGTAACGATTTGATGAAAAAGCGTTACAAAAACTCGTAAAAAAACTTAGAGAATTATTTTAGTAACGGTTTTTATACAAAAGTATTACTATTACAAAACATCATGAAGAAAAAAGCAACGTTTTAGAAAAAACTGTAACCAAAAGGTCTCCTGTGGTAAAGGTCTCCTGTGGTAACGGTTTAGGATGGTATTGAAAAACCATTACTTTATATTGTGACGGTTCTTAAAAATTGTTACCATAAAGGACCCTTCAGTAATGGTTTTTATCTAAACCGTTGCTTTATGTTGTAACGGTTCAAAAAAACCGTTACTAAAACTAAATTATATATAGTTGATTTCTCATCCAAAGGATTTCTTATAGATATAGTCTCTGAGTTGATTTCTCATCCAAAGGATTTAGGCACAACAACTACCAGCGGCTACATATTCAGCTTCAGTGGTGCTCTTTCTATCTATCTTACAACCTGCAAAGTCACTGTCAGAATAACCAATAAGATCAAATCCTGAGCCTTTGGGATACCAAAGACCTAGATTTGGAGTTCCTTTCAGGTATATGAAGATTCGCTTTACAGCGATTAGATGGGATTCCTTTGGTTCAACTTGTTACCGAGCATAGAGACATGTAGAATACATGATGTCAGGTCTACTCGCTGTAAGATACAGCAGAGATCCAATCATCCATCGATAGGCAGTGACATTGACTGGTTTCCCATTTGGGTCCTTGTTCAAAGTCAAAGGAGGAGCCATAGGGGTCTTCATTGCTGAGCATTGATTCATATCGAATTTATTCAGCATGTCTTTAACATATTTACTTTGACAAATAAATATCCCTTTGTCAGATTGTTTTATCTCTAAACCTAGAAAATACGTTAGTTCACCCATCATACTCATTTTATATTGCTTCTGCATTCTTGCAGCGAAACGAGTACACAATTTGGGTCTTGTGGAACCAAAGATAATGTCATCAGCATATATCTGAGCAAGTATAGTATGACCTTTATATTTTCTTAAAAACAGGGTTTGGTCAATTTTTCCACGAACAAATTTTTTTTAAGAAGAAATTTAGAAAGGGTGTCATACCAAGCTCTAGGAGCTTGTTTTAACCCGTAAAGAGCTTTTTCAAGTTTAAAAACATAACCAACATGGTTAGGGTCTGGGAAACCAGGGGGTTGTTCAACATAAACTTCCTCGCTGAGTTTTCCATTTAGAAAAGCACTTTTAACATCCATTTGAAAAACTTTGAAGTCTTTATGGGAAGCATAAGTTAAAAAGAGTCTTATGGCTTCTAAACGAGCTATAGGTGCAAAGGTCTCATCATAGTCAATTCCTTCTTCCTGTCTATAACCTTGAGCAACAAGTCTATCCTTATTGCGAATTATAGTTGTTGATCATAACTCCTTTTAAATGATTTGAATATGATTCCTTTTTATACTTAGTGAAATTCCATTGTACAAGTTTCTGTTCATATTCAGCGATAGCACAACAAGCTTATCTCTGAAGATCAGCTATCACACCAGAAGACCATTCAGCAAAAGTCAAAGACCCTAGCTGAAGAAAGAGATAATTAGCTAAGTGAACTGAAGCGGTTCAGCGATAGCAGCGATTATCTACTCAAAGTGTGAAGTCTTGAGAAGCCTCAGCGATACTGAAGTTCATCCTTGAAGATTCAGTATCAGTGATCAAATGAAGCTTCCTTTGCAAGACTAAAGATTGATCTTTTCCTCGATGCACAAAAGTCAAACCTAGAACCATGTCAGAAAAGGACGTACGACTTGTCTCTTATGTCCCCATCAAATCTGATACGGTACTGTTCATATTCGGCCAAAAGCATGGCTGTCTTATTAGCAAGGACAAGCTTCCTATCCAAGCTTGACACGTGGCATATACTTTTTGTCTTGCATTAAATGCAAACGGTTATAAATAAGATGGAGATATCTTCTTCATCTTAATGCATGCTTCTTTCTAGCCTATATCCTCTTTATTCTTTCTTACATCTTCTTGTGCATCAAACTTAGTGTTTCTTAGTTACAATAGAATAGGTTTTAAACTTGTTCTTATTCCGCTTGTAACTGTAAATTTGTTTATTATATATAAACTCATTTAAAAACCAAAATCTGTGTGTGTTTGTATTTAACCCCCCTTCTACAAACTGTTTACTATTTATTGAACTCTTGTAGACCCTTTGGGACCAATAAGTGGTATCAGAACAGTGTTTGTTTCTCTTAATCTTTAAACTATTTTTCTAAATAAACTATTTTAAAATGTCAAACCCTAATACGAACTACAATAATAATGGATCTTTAGCTAAACCTCCAAGATTTAGCCATGATAACTTTCCATTATGGAAGGAAAGAATGTCTCTATTTCTAGCGGGATCTGACCCAAAGATTCCCTACTATCTAGAAAATGGACCATTTGTTCCTACAACTATAGTAGCTAGTGTTCCTGCCACCACTGCTACTCCAGCTATCCCTGAAAGGATTATTGTTAAAACTCCTAACAGATGGACTGAAGAAGATAAGAAAGAAATTGCTATTGATTCTAAAGCTAGATCTATAATAGCAATGACTTTACCAGATGAAGTCTATCATTCTGTCATGAAAATGAGGACTTCTAAGGCCATGTGGGATACTCTATGTATCCAATATGAAGGAACTTCTGAGGTTAAAGTCACTAGATGCATAAACCTTGTAAGAAAATATGAGAGCTTTATGTATCAAAAAGGTGAATCTCTTTCTCAAATTCACCAGCGTTTTAACTGTTTGTTGATTGATCTGAAATCAGTTGACAGAGTGTACTCAAACGCTAAAATACTGACAAAATTCATGGAGGCACTACCCGATCAATGGGCAGTGTACACTACATGTCTAAAGTTGTCAAAGAATCTTGAAACCTTGTCCTTAAGTGCGTTATATGGAATGCTCTTAAATGAGGAAAAATCTCAACTTTTGAGGAAGAACCTCATTAATGAACTCAAAGGTGCCAAAAGTACTTCCTTGGCACTTGTGACTTCTGAGGAGACTACTCCTAAATATGTTTCTTCTTCCACTATCACCTCCATCACTGAATTAGGTCAAACTGATTCAGAAGATCAACTCACTGATGTTGACATCTCTGAGTTTGATAACTCTCTGGCTCTGTTAACTAATAACTTTAAAAGATTTGCTAGAAAGAGCAATTTTCGAAAACCTTCTAACCTCTCTGACTCTGAAAAGCAAAAAACATTGCCCGCTGAGAAAGCCTCAGCGATATGCTTCAACTATCAGCGAAAGGGTCACTTTGCCAGTGAATGCAGGTCTCAGAAAGTTGCAGCTCCCACTACCTCCCAGACCTCTGATAAAAAGGAGAAGTATTTGAAACTAAAAAACAAATACAAGGATCTGAAGAAAAACCAGCAAAAAGGCAAAGGCCTTATCGCTGAAGAAGTTGATTGGGATGCTGAAGATGACTGGGCCAAGACCTCTGAAGAGTCTGGTTCAGATGAAGAAGATCATGCCTTCCTCTAGCAAAAATTGAGGACGCTGAAGAAGCCACTGAGACTTCTTCCTCTGAGTCTCCTTCTACTCAGGTAACTATTCCTTCTATCTCTTTACCTTCTAAAAGTGATAACTTGTCGACTCTCGATGCTATGACTGTTGATTTTTAGAATGCTTTAAATGGAAAAATTAAGGCCGAGAGAATTAACAATGACTTATCTGAACAATTAAAAAATTGCCATATAAGAATCAAAAAACTTTCTAAAATTGAGGAATCTCTCAAGGACCAAGTCTTTGCAAATCAAACAATAAGCATCGAGAAACAACAAGCTATCGCTGATAGGGAAAAGGCTATCGCTGATCTCAAGTCTGAAAAGGCAACCATCGAAGGATGGTGTAAGGCTTCTTATAAAGTCAATGAGATCATCAATGCTTAAATACCTATGAAAGTAAGAAGTGGGTTAGGCTATAACCCTTAAAAGGAAGACTCAGAGAATGATCGTTCCATGCTTAAATTTGGAATGTTTGTCTCTTCTATCCCTGATCCTTCTTCTTCAACTTCTTCTTCCCCCTCTTCTATAGAGAAGCTTTTTGTGTTAAATTCTAAGAAAGTGATCAAGAACGAGGTTCTTGATCAAGTTCCTAAGAATAAGAAAACTCAAGATAGGAACAACAAGTGCTCAGAGAAAGTTTCAAAAACTAGGAAGAAGGTCCCTGACTTCTCTCAGAAACTAACACCCAGAATTAAAATCGATCTCACTCCTACCCCTGAAAAGGTTGTTATACCTCCAAGGACCATGGATAAAGGAATTCTTGGACCTATCCCTGAGAAAGTTCCTGCTCCCTCTCTGACTTCCAAACCCTTTAAGTATAGGAAGTGCTATCACTGTGGTGAAACTACCCACATTGCAAGCAAATGTCCTAATGCTACTAGAGATGATAAACTAGCTCATGGAAAGAAAGTAGCTCAAGCTGATAAATCAACGAGAGTGAAATCCACCAAGGTTGCAAAACCACCAAAGGTGAAGATATCCACTGAAGAGAGTTCTTCAGCTAGTAGCTCCTCCACCAATCCACTATCTAACCAAGCAGGACCCATAGTAATATGGGTACCTTTAAACAATTAATCTTTTGTTGTACGCAGAGTGCCAAAGGTATATGGTATCTTGATAGCGGATGCTCAAGCCACATGACTGGCAGAAAATCTCTGCTCTCTGATTACAAAGAAGAAGCTGGTCCATCAGTGACTTTTGGTGGAAATGGCAAAGGATACACTAAAGGTTATGGAACTCTAACCAACGGAGCCACATCGTTTTCTCGTGTTGCCTACGTTGAGGGACTAAAGCAAAATCTCTTGAGCGTTAGTCAGTTATGTGACAAAGACTTCAAAGTTCTATTGTTGAAGAATAGATGTGCTGTCACTGACGGAAATGATAAGCTTGCTCTTAAGGCAAAAGAGTGGAAAATGTATATGTCATAATCTGGTTATGGCATAAAAGACTCTCTCACCTCTACTTTAAGACAATAAATGAATTGTCTCAAAAAGATCTTGTCAGAGACCTCCCAAATCATACCTTTACAAAGGAATCTCTTTGTTCGGCGTGTGAGAAGGGAAAGCTGACAAAAGCCTCCTTCAGGTCAAAGCAAGTCTCTTCAGTGACAACTCCTCTTCAGCTACTCCACGTGGATCTATTTGGACCTGTCACTGTCCAATCTATATCTGGGAAGAAATATACTTTAGTGATTGTTGATGAATACTCCAGATACACATGGGTGTTTTTCCTTCGATCCAAAAGTGATACCCTTGAAATGATAATTTCTTTTATCAAAAGAATGGAAGTGTTGAACAATCTAATTGTTCGTTCCATAAGAACTTCTTTGAAGAAAAAGGCATATCTCACAACTTCTCCTCAGTGAGAACCCCTCAGCAAAATGTTGTTGCTGAAAGAAGAAATCGTACTATCATCGAAGCGACTCGCTCAATGCTCAGCGAATCACATCTTCCCACTCAGTTTTGGGCCGAAGCAGTCAGTACAGCGTGCTTCACTCAAAATCGATCCCTGGTAGTTAAACGATTTAAGAAGACCCCCTATGAACTATTTCATGGGAGAAGACCAACTCTTAAATATTTCCACATTTTTGGATGTAGATGTTACATTCTGAATGACAGAGATTATTTGGGTAAATTTGATCCAAAAGCTGACGATGGTATATTTCTTGGATACTCCTCTATATCTAAATCCTTCAGAGTCTTCAACAAAAGACGACAACATGTTGAAGAATCCATGCATGTTAACTTTGATGAATCTCGTCCCATTCATGCCTCTCATTCTCATGAGGATGATGAAGAATTGAATGCCTGGATGAAATCTCATTATGGGGAACCTGAAACATATTTCAACAATAAATCTCCTGCTGAAGAATGTGATGATGAAATCCCTGTAAATTCTTCAAGTGACAGTCATCCATCTTCAGGGATGAATGTTATTCCTCTTAATTTGATTCCTGTTGCTGACTCCTCTCTTGGAAATTCCTTAGTGAAAAACCAAACTATATCTGAAAATCAATCCCGTGAATTGATTCTAAATGAAGTACCTGTTGTTGACACAACAAGTCCTATTCCAGAAACTGAAGAACAAGTCGCTGAATCTGCCATTGATCTCTCTCCTCAAACACCAGCTCAGCGATGGACTGCAAATCATCCAATAAATCAAATTATTGGTGATCCTACTGCAGGTATCAAAACACATAGAGGTACAGGTAATATATGTCTTTATGTTAACTTCATTTCTCTCTCTGAACCTAAGAAGATAGATCAAGCTATCTCTGATCCTAGCTGGGTTTCAGCTATGCAGGAAGAACTGACTGAATTTCGTAGAATAAAGTTTGGAATCTTGTTCCTAGACCCCTCTGATAAAACTGTCATAGGAACCAAATGGGTTTTCAGAAATAAGCTAGATGAAAACGGGACTATAATTCGTAATAAGGCTAGACTTGTTGCTCAAGGTTATAGATAGGAAGAAGGAATTGAATATGATGAGACCTTTGCATCTGTTGCTCGTTTAGAAGCCATAAGACTCTTTTTAGCTTATGCTTCCCATAAAGACTTCATAGTTTTTCAAATGGATGTTAAAAGTGCTTTTCTAAATGGAAAACTCAGCGAGGAAGTTTATGTTGAACAACCCCCTGGTTTCCCAGACCCTAACCATGTTGGTTATGTTTTTAAACTTGAAAAAGCTCTTTACGGGTTAAAACAAGCTCCTAGAGCTTGGTATGACACCCTTTCTAAATTTTTTCTTAAAGAAAAATTTGTTCGTGGAAAAATTGACCAAACCCTGTTTTTAAGAAAATATAAAGGTCATACTATACTCGCTCAGATATATGTTGATGACATTATCTTTGGTTCCACAAGACCCAAACTGTGTACTCGTTTCGCTGCAAGAATGCAAAAACAATATAAAATGAGTATGATGGGTGAACTACCATATTTTCTAGGTTTAAAGATTAAGCAATCTGACAAAGGAATCTTTATTTGTCAAAGCAAATATGTTAAAGACATGCTGAATAAATTTGACATGAATCAATGCTCAGCGATGAAAACCCCTATGGCGCCTCCTCTGACGTTGAACAAGGATCCCAATAGGAAACCAGTAAATGTCACTGCCTATCGAGGGATGATTGGATCTCTGTTGTATCTTACAGCGAGCAGACCAGACATCATGTACACTACCTGTCTCTGTGCTCGGTATCAAGCTGAACCGAAGGAATCCCATCTAATCGCTGTAAAGCGAATCTTCAGATATCTGAAAGGAACTCCAAATCTTGGTCTCTGGTATCCCAAAGGCTCAGGATTTGATCTTATTGGTTACTCTGACAGTGACTTTGCAGGTTGTAAGATAGATAGAAAGAGGACCACTAGAGGGTGTCAGCTTCTAGGCGGAAAGTTAATAAGTTGGACAAGTAAAAAGCAAAACTCAATGTCCACCTCCACCGCTGAAGCTGAGTATGTAGCCACTGGTAGTTGTTGTTCTCAAATCCTTTGGATGAGAAATCAACTCAGAGACTACGATCTCAAGCTCTCTAAAATTTCTATATATTGTGATAGTACTAGTGCTATTGCCATTACCAACAACCCTGTATTTCACTCCAAAACCAAGCACATTGAGATCTGATATCACTTTATCAGAGATCATGTGATGAATGGTGAAGTTGAGCTCCATTTTGTACCCACTGAATATCAGCTAGCTGATCTTTTCACCAAGCCTCTTGATGAAACTAGAGTCAATCTACTCATCAGCGAACTTGGTATGTTGAACGCTGAATAATTTATTATTCAGTGACCAATAAGGGATACAAATAAAGCCTTCAAACTTTCCATTCGCTGAACTCTGATTCAGCGATATCTGGGCCATCTCCTCAGGTATTATCTTCTATTCTTTATCACTCTTTGATATCTTTTCTCATCGAGGAATGATTCTCTTATAATTAAAACTCCTCACTGACAATCCTTTATTATTAGTGATGAAGATTTTTCTAAAATCAATAATGATAAACTTTCCTTATGGATAATTATCATTATAATCTTATAAAAATAAAGAAAAGGACACGTCAGACCTTTTTCTGACACACGACGGACCACGACGTTTCCATTCCAACTCCTTTCTTGAAACGTGCGCTAGGTCATCATTTCTTTTTCAAAAAGCTAAAACCGTCGTTTAGCACTCCTTTCTTTCTCTCTCCTCTTGCTATTTAAGCACTTCTTTTGCCTTACTTGATTCCTTTCGCTTTCATAACTCTCCTAAAGGTAAAAAAAAACCATCGAATCTTCAAGTTTTCTCAAGAACACCAAGAACACGCATTTGTGTGTTTTTCCTTCTCGAAATCAACTAAGGTTTGATCTAAACGTTTACTTATGACTGGAAACATCTCGTTTCAACTCTTTCTTCTCCTTAAATTTCTAAAAATGCTATAAAAACATATTTTAGAAACAAAAATAAAATAATTTGGATTAAACTCAAAAAGTTTTCTTTTATCAAAACCCTGTTCTAGGTTCTTTCCTTAGAACAGAAGACTTTATTCTTAAAATTTTATTCATTTTTATTTATCTTCGCATTTTTTAAAAATTATCTTTCATTTTATTGTTTTTATAACAAGCATTTTGATCTTGTTCATCAAAATACTTGTTTCTTTATACCAAACTCTGGTTCATACATTTACGTATAAAACCATGATTTACCTCTTTGGTGTTCCCATCTTTCCTACAGCAATGGTCTCTGCGAGTAAGACCGCTGCAACCTCTGCTGCTGAAGACCCCACCTTGGTCGCTGCACCAACCTGCCATTTTCCCATGGAAAAAGCCTTCTTCAAGTCCTGCAATTACATTGCATTGGTGGACATCCCTGCAGACCGCCCTTACTTCACTGAAGGAGCTACCTTCATCAAGGCGTGCCCACTGATGTACGCTTTCGTCCACAACCTAGTGGGCATCTCCTCTCATCTCCAAGCTCTCTGGCACACAGCTCACTGTACCACGCTAACAACGGAAAAGGGAAATGAGCTCCCTGCTATCGGATTCAAGATTCCAGATCTTGGATTCTTTTCTTTCACTGTTGGGTTTGTCAGAAAGGCTCTTCTTCTCCCTCTACACGCTAAGAATCAACAATGGGGCGCTGAACTCACCAAAATGAAAATCGATGCATTCTTGGATTCGATCGGCTATGCTTGGGAGAATCCTTCTCTGAAGACAGTGGGCTCCAAGGTAGAGAAGAAAAGACTACCTGCTCGCTGGCAGTATATCTTCACCCAGGTGATCCAATGCCTTGGATTGAAGATCGGCTAGCATGACCAAGCGAGCAAGCATTTTCAAGATCTTGCCTATTCTCTCTGCACCGGCCACAACCTCAACTACGCTGACTACATCTTCAGCGACATGGTCAGTCGCATCAGCGCCGCCACCAGACATCCCGTTATCCCGTACCCTCGTTTCTTCGTAACCATTATGGAGGTTGCCTTCGGGGAAGAATACCTGGAGGTCGGTCAGTAGGAAAGAAGTCCCTAGACATTGAGGAACGTCCAGGTGATGCTCCTTTCACACCCTACATGCTACAAGTGATTGGAGCACCTCTTCCAGTGTCCACCTCGCTGTTCAACCCAACAGCAAGCAACCCAGACACTGCTGCCGCTGTTCAGAGGAAGCAACCATCCGATGGTCATAAAAAGACCATCGCAACCAAACTTAAGAAGCCAAAGAAGATGGTGTCTTCAAAGACCACTCTCTCTGATTTCGGTGTACTACCAACACCACCTAAAACCTCAGCCACTTCAACGGTCTCTTCAACCGTTGTCGCTTCATCAGCACTACCTACATCATCAGCGACTCCGGTCACTGAGGGTGTTTTAGTCGGCTCTGCTGAAGCTGGATGAGGTACTACTCTCACAGCATTCTTATCTACTTCTATCTCCTCTTCTTTGGTCCTCACCTCAGCAAGTGACTCAGCGATAGTTGTCCCTATCCCTGATAATGCTGAAATGCACGCAGTCCAAACCTCAATATTATTTAGGCAATCTGAGTTTTGGAAGGCCAAATTAAAAGGACCTTAGAGTATCTCTCTCAGGTACTCTAAGACACTAGTCAGTGATCCTCAAGACAGTGCCTCTGCAAATGTAGTCCCTAAGAGTAATCCTCTTGATACTTTCAGGGAGACAAATACCTTTTTACATCCATCTTCTAATCCGGATGTGTTTTTGGCATCTTTATATTTGTCATCATCAGGTGTCGCTTCTCTTCCCACTTCAGCGACGACAACAACCACCACCAGCGCTCCTTCCCTCAGCCAGGAAATGGGGATGTCTCCTTAGGGCTCTTCCAGCGCTGCCCGGCTCAGAGACGTGAAGCAAGAGATGGCAGCTCCCAAACTTGCCACTCCCATCACTGATCTGCCTCCCATTGTCCTTCCCAACCCTACATTCCCTATTGTTGACTACTTAGTTAGGGAATGTGCTCTCACAAGGGCTAGGGTGGACAATCTTCAAACGTCCGAAGGTTGCTGCTCAAGCGAACGTCCTTGAGTCTATTCAAAAGACCCAATCCGATATGATGCAGATGCTCACCAAGCTCTCTGAGGCTAGTTCCTCTTCTTTCAACGCTGCTGATCGGACCACGCTTCAGGATAATAATGCGAAGCTCAAGGACATTCAGACGAATGTTCGTACTGTGATGGTGCATTGTCTACCTCCTGATAACATTGAGGGGGAGAGATGTGCCAAAGAGTTCGCTGACGAACTCATTGCTGAGCACAACCGGACATTCCCTAGAGAAAAGATTTCTCCATACATCCAGCGAGCTGAACCTGAAGAAGATGATGATGCTGATGAAGATGAAAAAGAAGAAGAAGAAGAAGAAGAAGAAGAAGAACCTATGCCTCACTACGGGGGGATGGATGATGATGAAGACGACGATGACATTGGAAGTGCCTTAGAGCACTTCAGATTGTCAAGGCCTGGAGTCGCTCATCAAGAGCCCTTGGGGGACGGACAACATCCCTCTCAGGGACAATCCGGCTCCTCAAGAAAAGGAAAAGAAGTGGTAGATCTGGATGCCACTATTCCCTTATCTAAGGGGGAGACCACAATTGAGGTATCTCTTCCTCTTATCCCTTACATAACTCCTCTCTCTGAAACCCCCACACCTCCTTCACCTACAAAAACTCTCTCTAATAAATCTTTCTCCTCCTGTCCTTCCCTAAGTGATCCCCGTCCCCCAAAGGACTCAACTTCAAGGAAGGAACCTTCCTCTGAAGAGCAGTTTATGTACATAATAGAAACTGACTCTGAAGAAGAAGAGGGCCTTATTCCCAGGCGTCGCGTTCAAAAGCCAATCATAAGCGAGCCTGAAGAAGAAGAAAGGCGAATAAAATTCCTTAGGGAATTCGAGGCTAGAAGAATAAGGGTGCCTAAAGCTGAACCCATTGAAGCCGTACCAATAAGGGTTGTAGATGAATTCTACTTTCTGTCCAGAGAAGAGAGAGAACAAGAATTGGAAACACAAAGAATCAGGGATGAGGAAATAATGCGAACTGAGAATGATCTTGCTTTAGCAAGGAAATTGCTCAGAGAAGACTCTGCAAGAGATAAGGCGGCCAAGGATCAACTGAAAAAGAGTGAAAGGGTCGCTGAAGCTCTTGTACAGAGAGAACTTGCAAAAGAAAATTTGAATGTAGATCCGATTCTTGCTCAACAGAAGTTTCTAAGTGCACTGTCCGCTGAAGCCACTACGCAGAAAGATAAAGAGCTTGATTGGTGCACTGACAGACTGAAATTTCGAAGATCTGAAGCCAAAATCATTCATGCAACTATCCAAGGGCGACACTCCAACAGAGGTGGTCCAAAGGTATATGTAAGAATGATAAGGACGACCAAAACAAAGAGAAGAAGCCAAGTTCTTAAGGATTTATGGATACACTGAATGGTTAGAAATCAGAGACGCCATTCAGGGTTCCAAATCCAAATTCAAGGATGTGGTGGAAAGTGTACTGGATCAGTTGCTGCAAAGAATGTCACAACATGTGCAAGTTCCCCCTCTATCTGAATCATCTAAGAAGAAAAGATCAACTGCTGAAGCTAGTTCATGTTCTAAGAATGAGCATGAAACTAAATTTGATTATCAAAGCATTCTTGGTCATCTTGAGCTCCCTGATATATCAATGCTTTGTACCTCTCTCCCTCAAGACCGAAGATATGAAGAAGATGAAATCATCTCACTGCCTGAACCTGGTATGGTATTCTTGGATAACGAAGGATTCTTAGGACTCTTCAGAAACCAAGAGATTCACAAGGCCACATCCTCTCTCATAAAGATCATGCTTTGGAGCAGCTGGTCAGATACCCCTCTGATGAATCGACAGAAGACGCTTTATGAGAATGAGTTACAAAGACGAACGAGAATATCTCTAATTAGTTATAGATTTCTTTTTCCTATGTAATATTTCTTTAGTGTACAAGTATTTTACTTTTATTGTTGAAATTTCATTTCCCTGTAATTTCTTCAGATTATAGTTAATGAAATTCAATCAGAATACTTTACTCCATCCTAGTACTGAAAAGATCCTTGAAAACAGTAAAAGGGACAATGAACATAAGGATTCTATTTTCTTTAAACTATCTTCACTCACTGATCTTTCACTCTGAAAATTCAATCAGTGAATGTAGTTTATGCTTATTTACTTGTTAAAATTGTGCTTTCATATCCTTATAAATGAAACTCAATTCAGATAATAGACTAGATGAAAAAGACTTACAGATTAGTACTTAGAAAAATATTCTTTAAATGTTTCTTAAGTCCTTACAAGTCTCTTAAAGCAATTCTCCTATTTTGCTTAATCATAATCAAATAGGGGGAGATTTTTGATCATAACTCCTTTTAAATGATTTGAATATGATTCCTTTTTATACTTAGTGAAATTCCATTGTATAAGCTTTTGTTCATATTCAGCGATAGCACACGCTGATTACCATCAGCGATCGCTAAAGATCAAGGAACAACAACCTTGTCTCTGAAGATCTGAAGATCAGCTATCACACCAGAAGACCATTCAGCAAAAGTCAAAGACCCTAGCTGAAGAAAGAGATAATTAGCTAAGTGAACTGAAGCGGTTCAGCTATAGCAGCGATTATCTACTAAAAGTGTAAAGTCTTGTGAAGCCTCAACGATACTGAAGTTCATCCTTGAAGATTCAGTATCAGCGATCAAATGAAGCTTCCTTTGCAAGACTAAAGATTGATCTTATCCCCGATGCACAAAAGTCAAATCTAGAACCATGTCAGAAAAGGACGTACGACTTGTCTCTTATGTCCCCATCATACCTGATACAGTACTGTTCATATTCGGCCAAAAGCATGGTTGTCTTATTAGCAAGGACAAGCTTCCTATCTAAGCTTGACATGTGGCATATACCTTTTGTCTTGCATTAAATGCAAACGGGTATAAATAAGATGGAGATATCTTCTTCATCTTAATGCATGCTTCTTTCTAGCCTATACCCTCTTTATTCTTTCTTACATCTTCTTGTGCATCAAACTTAGTGTTTCTTAGTTACAATAGAATAGGTTTTAAACTTGTTCTTATTCCGCTTGTAACTGTAAATTTGTTTATTATCTATAAACTCATTTAAAAACCAAAATCTATGTGTGTTTGTATTCAACCCCCCTTCTACAAACTGTTTACTATATATCGAACTCTTGTAGACCCTTTGGGACCAACAATAGTCCCGTTTTCATCTAGCTTATTTCTGAAAACCCATTTCTACAAAATTCAGTTAGTTTTTCTTGCATAGCTGAAACCCAGCTAGGATCAGAGATAGCTTGATCTATCTCCTTAGGTTCAGAGAGAGAAATGAAGTTAACATAAAGACATATATTACCTGTACCTCTACGTGTCTTGATACCTGTATTGGGATCACCAATAATTTGATTTATTGGATGATTTGTAGTCCATCGCTGAGCTGGTGGTTGAGGAGAGAGATCAACAGCAGATTCAACGACTAGTTCTTCAGTTTCTGGAATAGGACTTGTTGTTTCAGGAACAGGTACTTCATTTAAAATCAATTCAGAGGATTGATTTTCAGACGTAGTTTGGTTGTTCACGGAGGATATTTCCAAGAGAAGAATCAGCAATAGGGATCTGATTTAGGGGAGTAACATTCATCCCTGAAGATGGATGATTGTCACTTGAAGGATTTACAGGGATTTCGTCATCACATGCTTCAACAAGAGGTTGATTGCTGAAGTACGTTTCAGGTTCCCCATAATGGGATCTCATCCAAGCATTCAATTCTTCATCATCGTCATGAGTATGACAAGTATGAATGGGGCGAGATTCATCAAAGTTAACATGCATGGATTCTTCAACATGTTGTCTTCTTTTGTTGAAGACTCTAAAAGACTTAGATACAGAGGAGTATCCAAGAAATATACCATCGTCTGCCTTTGGATCAAACTTACCCAAATGATATTTGTAATTCAGAATGTAACATCTACATCCAAAAATGAGAAAATATTTCAGAGTAGGTCTTCTCCCAAGAAATAATTCATAGGGGGTCTTCTTAAATCGCTTAACTATCAAGGATCGATTTTGAGTGAAGCACGTTGTGTTGACTGCTTCAGCCCAGAACTGAGTTGGTAGATGCGATTCGCTAAGCATTGAGCGAGCCGCTTCAATGATAGTTCGATTTCTTCTTTCAGCAACACCATTTTGCTGAGGAGTTCTCACTGAGGAAAAGTTGTGAGAGATGCCTTTTTCTTCAAAGAAGTTCACTAGAGAGCTGTTTTTGAATTCAGTACCATGATCACTTCTTATGGAACGAACAATTAGATTGTTTAGAACTTCCATCCTATTGATAAAAGAAATTATCATTTCAGGGGTATCACTTTTGCATCTAAGGAAGAACACCCATGTGTATCTGGAGTATTCATCAATAATCAGCAAAGTATATTTCTTTCCAGAAATAGATTAGACATTAACAGGTCCAAATAGATCCATATGGAATAGCTGAAGAGGAGCGATCACTGAAGAAATTTGCTTTGACCTGAAGGAGGCTTTTGTCAGCTTTCTCTTTTCACACGCTGAACAAAGAGATTCCTTTGTAAAGGTAAGATTTGGGAGGTCTCTGACTAGATCTGTTTGAGACAATTTATTTATTGTCTTAAAGTTGAGGTGAGAGAGTCTTTTATGCCATAACCAGTTTATATCAGTGGATGCTTTAGAGATAAAGCACATGTTCTCAGAGTGAGAACTATTCATATTTATGACATACACATTTTACACTCTTTTGCCTATTAGGGCAAGCTTATCATTACCGTCAATGACAGCACATCTATTCTTTAAGAATAGAACTTTGAAGTCTTTGTCACATAACTGACTAACGCTCAAAAGATTGTGCTTTAGTCCCTCAACCTAGGCGACACGAGAAAACGATGTGGCTCCATTGGATAGAATTCCATAACCTTTAGTGTATCCTTTGCCATTTCCACCAAAGGTCACTGATGGACCAGCTTCTTCTTTGTAATCAGAGAGCAGAGATTTTCTGCCAGTCATATGCCTTGAGCATCCGCTATCAAGATACCAGATACCTTTGGCACTTTGAATACAACAAAAGATTAATTGTTTAAAGGTACCCATACTACTATGGGTCCTGCTTGGTTAAATAAAGGATTGGCGGAGGAGCTACTAGCTGAAGAACTCTCTTCAGTGGATATCTTCACCTTTATGGGTTTGGCAACCTTGGTGGATTTCACTCTCGCTGATTTATCAGCTTGAGTTACTTTCATTCCATGAGCTAGTTTATCAGCTTTAGTAACGTTAGGACATTTACTTGCAATGTGGGTAGTTTCATCGCAGTGATAGCACTTCCTATATTTAAAGAGTTTGGAATTCAGAGAAAAACAGGAACTTTTTCAGGAATAGAACCAAGAATTCCTTTATCCATAATCCTTGGAGGTATGACAACCTTTTCAGGGGTAGGAGTGAGATCGATCTTAATTCTGGGGGTTGGTCTCTGAGAAAAGTCAAAGATCTTCTTCCCAGATTTAGAATTTTTCTCAGAGGATTTCTTGTTCTTATTCTGAGCGATCTTATTCTTAGGAACATGTTCAAGAAACACTTCTTGATCACTTTGTTAGAATTTATCACAGGAAACTTCTCTTTAATAGAAGAGGAAGAAGTTGAAGAAGAAGGATCAGGGATAGAAGAGACAAACATTCCAAATTTGAGCACGGAACGATCATTCTCTGATTCTTCCTTTTTAGGGTTAAAGCCTAACCCACTTCTTACTTTCATAGGAATTTGAGAATTGATGATCTTATTGACTTTATCAGAAGCCCTACACCATCCTTCGATGGTGGCCTTTTTAGACTTAAGATCAGTGATAGCCTTTTCCCTATCAGTAATTGCTATGGTTTGATTTGCAAAGACTTGGTCCTTGAGAGTTTCCTTGATTTTAGAAAGTTCTTTGATTTTTAGATGGCAATTTTTCAATTGCTTAGATAAATCAGTGTTAATTTTCTCGGCCTTAATCTTTCCATTTAAAGAATTATAAAAATCAACAGTCATAGCATCGAGAGTTGACAAGTTATCACTTTCAGTGGCTTCTTCAGCGTCCTCTACTCTTGCCATTAGACACAAGAAGGCAAGATGTTCTTCATCAGAGACAGACTCTTCAGATGTCTTGGCCCAGTCATCTTCAGCGTCCCAATCAACTTCTTCAGCGATAAGACCTTTGCCTTTTTGTTGGCGTTTCTTCAGATCCTTGTATTTGTTTTTCAATTTCAAATACTTCTCCTTTTTATCAGAGGTCTGGGAGGTGGTAGGAGCTACAACTTTCTTTGATCTACAATCACTAGCAAAGTGACAATTTCGCTGGCAGTTAAAGCATATAGCTGAGGCTTTCTCAACGGGCATTGTCTTTTGCTTTTCAGAGTCAGAGAGATTTGAAGGTTTTCGAAAGTTGCTCTTTCTAGCGAATCTTTTAAAATTATTTGTTAAGAGAGCTAGAGAGTTATCAAACTCAGAGATGTCAGCATCAGTGAGTTGATCTTCTGAATCAGTTTGACCTAATTCAGTGATGGAGGTAATAGTGGAAGAATAAATATTTTTAGGAGGAGTTGCCTCTGAAGTCACAAGTGCCAAAGAAGTACTTTTGGCACATTTGACTTCATTTATGAGGTTCTTCCTCAGAAGTTGAGATTGTTCCTCATTTAAGAGCATTCCATATAAAGCACTTAAAGACAGAGTTTCAAGATTCTTTGACAACTTGAAACATGTAGTGTACACTGCCCATTGATCGGGTAGTGCCTCCATGAATTTGATCAGTATTTCAGCGTTAGAGTACACTCGGTTTACTGATTTAAGATCAATCAACAAACAGTTGAAACACTGCTGAATTTGAGAAAGAGATTCACCTTTATGATACATAAAACTCTCATATTGTCTTACAAGGTTTATGCACCTAGTGACTTGTACTTCAGAGGTTCCTTCATATTGGATACATAGAGTATCCCACATGGCCTTAGAAGTCCTCATTTTCATAACAGAATGATAGACTTTATCTGGTAAAGACATTGCTATTATAGATCTAGCTTTTGAATCAATAGCAATTTCTTTCTTATCTTCTTCAGTCCATCGATTAGGAGTTTTAATGATACTCCTTTCAGGGATGGCTGGAGTAGTAGTGGTGGCAGGAACACCAGCTACAATAGTTGTAGGAACAAATGGTCCGCTTTCTAGATAGTAAGGGATCTTTGGATCTGATCCTTATAGAAACAGAGACATTCTTTCCTTCAGTAATGGAAAATTATCATGGCTAAATCTTGGAGGTTTAGCTAAAGATCCATTATCATTGTAGTTCCTATTAGGGATTGACATTTTAAAATAGTTTTTAAGAAAATTATTTTAAAGATAAAAGAAACAAACACTGCTCTGATACCACTTGTTGGTCCGTAAAGGGTCTACAAGAGTTCAATAACAAGTAAACAGTTTATAGAAGGGGGGGGGGGGGTTGAAAACAAACACACAGATTTTGGTTTTTAATAAGTTTATATATCATAAACAAATTTACAGTTACAAGCGGAATAAGAACATGTTTAAAACCTATTCTATTGTAACTAAGAAACACTAAGTTTGATGCACGAGAGGAAGGAAGAAAGAATAAAGAGGGTTTAGGTTAGAAGGAAGCATGCAATAAGATGAAGAAGATATCTTCATCTTATTTATACCCGTTTGCATTTAATGCAAGACAAAAGGTATATGCCACATGTCAAGCTTAGATTGGAAGCTTGTCCTTGCCAATAAGACAGCCATGTTTTTGGCCGAATATGAACAGTACCATATCAGATATGATGGGGACATAAGAGACAATTTGTACGTTCTTTTCTGACAAGGTATTAGGTTTGACTTTTGTGCATCGAAGATAAGATCAATCTTTAATCTTGTAAAGGAAGCTTCATTTGATCGCTGATTCTGAATCTTCAAGGATGAACTTCAGTATCGGCTGAGGCTTCCCAAGACTTCACACTTTGATTAGATAATCGCTGTGCTTTAATTCACTTAGCTGATTATCTCTTTCTTCAGCTAGGGTCTTCGACTTTCGCTGAATGGTCTTCTGGTGTGATAGCTGATCTTCAGGTCTTCAGAGATAAGCTTGTTGTTCCTTGATCTTCAGCGATCGCTGATGGTAATCAGCGTATGCTATCATTTAATATGAACAGAAGCTTATACAATGGAATTTCACTAAGTATACAAAAGGAATCATATTCAAATCATTGAGAGGAGTTATGATCAACATGATATTTTTGAAAAATAAACGTCCCTGTGTGTGAAGTTACATAGAGGGTTTCAAAAAAATTATGTCACCGTATGTCATGCTATGGTGACGTACAGTTTAGAAAAATAAATGTTACCATACATCATGCTATAGTTACGGATTTTTGAAAAATAAATGTCATAGTATGTTATCCTATAATAATAAATGACAGTGTATGTCATGCTACATATCAATCTGAACACAAGGAATTCCATCTGATTGTTGTAAAGCGAATACTCAGATAACTTAAACGAACTCCTAAGATTGGTCTTTGGGATCCCAAGGACTCAGGGTTCGACCTAACTAGTTATTCATATATTAATTTTGTAGGATGCAAAATAGGAAGAGCACCACTGGAGGCTGTCAGCTTTTGGGTGGAAAGTTGGTAAGTTGAACAAGCAAAAAGCAAAATTTAGTGTCCACTTCAACCGTTGAAGCTGAATATGTAGCCGCTGGAAGTTGTTGTGCTCAAATCCTTTGGATGAGAAATCAGCTCAGCGGTTTTTGTGACGGTTTTGAAAAAAACCGGTTTGTAACGGTTTGGTCAAAAAGCGTTTCAAAAACTCGTAAAAAAAGTTAGAGAATTATTTTAGTAACAGTTATTTTACAAAAGTGTTACTATTACAAAACATCATGAAGCATAAAGCAACGTTTTAGAAAAAAAAGGTAACCAAAAGGTCTCCTGTGGTAACGGTTTAGGATGGTTTTAAAAAACCATTACTTTATATTGTGACGGTTTTTAAAAATTGTTACCATAAAGGACCCTTCAGTAACCGTTTTTTATTTAAACCGTTGCTTTAGGTTGTAACGGTTCAAAAAAACCGTTACTAAAACTAAATAATATGTAACAATGTTTATATGAAAACCGTTTCCAAAAGTCACCAAGTTCTATGGCAATGGTTTTACAAAATTTACGTCCAAAAATGTAGTTTATGGTCACCAAGTTCTATGCCATGTTATAGTGACGATTTTTAAAAAGTAAGGGTCACAACTGTGACGGTTTAGTATAATAAAAGTCATTATATGTCTTGATATGATGACAATTTGAATAATAAAAATCAACATATGTAATGATATGACCACGATTTTTATATGAATAAATGTGACCACATGTCATGCTATGGTGATTGTTTAAATAATAAAGGTCGGGTTTGAATAATTAACGTCATCATAAATCATGTTATGGTGACAGTTATGAAAAATAAATTTCGTGATACCTTAGGTTATGATGATCGTTTTAAATATAAATGTCGCCATACGTTATGTTATAGTGATATTTTTGAAAAATAAACGTCCCTGTGTGTGAAGTTACATTGAGGGTTTCAAAAAAATTACGTTACCGTATGTCATGCTACGGTGACGTACAGTTTAGAAAAATAAATGTTACCATACATCATGCTATAGTTACGGATTTTTGAAAAATAAATGTCATAGTATGTTATCCTATAATAATAAATGACATTGTATGTCATGCTACATATCAATCTCAACACAAGGAATTCCATCTGATTGCTGTAAAGCGGATACTCAGATATCTTAAACGAACTCCTAAGATTGGTCTTTGGGATCCCCAGGACCCAGGGTTCGACCTAACTAGTTATTCATATAGTAATTTTGTAGGATGCAAAATAGGAAGAGCACCACTGGCGGCTGTCAGCTTTTGGGTGGACAGTTGGTAAGTTGGACAAGCAAAAAGAAAAATTTAGTGTCCACTTCAACCGTTGAAGCTAAATATGTAGCCACTGGAAGTTGTTGTGCTTAAATCTTTTGGATGAGAAATTAACTCAGTGGTTTTTGTGACGGTTTTGAAAAAAACCGTTTTGTAACGGTTTGGTCAAAAAGCGTTTCAAAAACTCGTAAAAAAATTAGAGAATTATTTTAGTAACGGTTTTTATACAAAAGTATTACTATTACAAAACATCATGAAGCATAAAGCAACGTTTTAGAAAAAAAGGTAACCAAAAGGTCTCCTGTGGTAACAGTTTAGGATGGTTTTGAAAAACCATTACTTTATATTGTGACGGTTTTTAAAAATTGTTACCATAAAGGACCCTTCAGTAATGGTTTTTATTTAAACCGTTGCTTTAGTTTGTAATGGTTCAAAAAAAACCGTTACTAAAACTAAATTATATGTAACAACGTTTTATATGAAAACCGTTTCCAAAGGTCACCAAGTTCTATGGCAATGGTTTTACAAAATTTACGTCCAAAAAGGTAGTTTATGGTCACCAAGTTCTATGCCATGTTATAGTGACGATTTTTAAAAAGTAAGGGTCACAACTGTGACGGTTTAGTATAATAAAAGTCATTATATGTCTTGATATGGTGACAATTTGAATAATAAACATCAACATATGTCATGATACGACGATGATTTTTGTATGAATAAATGTGACCACATGTCATGCTATGGTGATTGTTTTAAATAATAAAGGTCGGGTTTGAATAATTAACGTCATCATAAATCATGTTATGGTGATAGTTATGAAAAATAAATTTCGTGATACCTTAGGTTACGATGATCGTTGTTGGTTCCAGATTCCCTTCTTCAAAAATTAATCGATTAATTCATACAACAGAGTATAAGCGGAAGCAATTAATATCGATTAATCAACATTATTAAAAATCGATCAGAGATTGAAGAACAGATTAACTTTGTATTATAACCTGAATGACGATTACAAATACATGGAATGACGCACAGTAAGTTCTTCAATATAGCAATTAGATCGACAACTTTTACAGTAGAGAAAAGATCTATTTATACAAATAGAATAAAGTAAAAGTCAACATCTTAACCTATTACAAACTGACACGTGTGAGATGGGAGCGTGTAACAAACTAATCAGTTGCAAAAGGTAGACATGCTGGATGTATGTGCCATGTCATATTCTTCATCTTATGGTTCATACTTTCAAATGTGTAACAATCTCTCCCTAAGTATGCAACCAGAAGAGTGAAGTCTGTTCAGAAAGGAGCGACCTCAGATACAATCTTTCCAATCTTATTTATGATCTCTCTGATTGATAATAACGTTGAAAGCCTGTTGATCATCTTCTCAATAACCTCTGGATTGTGATTGTTACTATCAACAAAAATGAAGCTTTTTGCAATGTAAATGACCTCTGATGAGTATTTGTGTGCTTCTTTGATTCTGAAGAAGCTCTTTCTGTCTGACCTTTTGAAAATCACCCCTTCCTCTGGGTCTATCAGTACTTTGCCGATTCTCATATTGTGGATGCCTTCTAGATCTTCATTGGGTGCAGAGATAGCTAGGTTATCAACATTGTAATTGATTTCTATTTGAAAATCTACCTGTCTCTTGTACCGGATTCGAGAATAAGCAATTTGATCTTGATCATCACTTCTTTTAGTCATTTGAGCCTTCATGAATTTCTCCAGAAAGATAAGATCAGAGGGAAAGATGGACAATAGATCATTATCACTGAAGTAATAAGTCTTATTGTCTTCTCTGATAACTTCATAGATTGTATACCATATTTCTGTATCTTCAAATGGTGAATGTTTTGTTGCAGAGATCCGTTTGATAGGTACAGAGGTATGAACGTCCTTCCTTGCTTGTCTGTGTGCCATGAATTTGTCTTTAATAGCATCACTTACATTGTAGGCGTTTGAGAAGTTGGGCAACATGAGATAGATCTTCTGGTCTATAGGAGCATACATGTACCTTTTTTGTGGTTTCCAAAATTGGAAGATCAATTCTTCCAAGTCTCTGCAGTTTTTCTCTATTCTCAGCTGCTCGACTTGATGATCCTTCAGCATTTACTTTTGCAGCTTTTTCTCTTTCCATTTCTGCTTGGGCTCTTGATGCTTCTGCAAAGGATTTTTCTGCTTCGGCTTTTGCTCTTATTTCTGCTTCAATTCGTTCTTCTTCTCTTCGTTTGTTCAGGGCTTCAACTTTAGCCTTTGATGTCTCAGCTCTGGCTCTGGCTTCCTTTTCTTTGGCTATTGTAGCTTCAGTTCATGAGGAGTATGGTGTTTGTCTTGTGTTGCCAACTACCTCAAGAATGAATTTAGCTATTTCTGGATCTTTTGGAAGAGGCCCAGAGTGAGTGGCTAATGGAGTTGGAGTCAGAGGAGTTTGTGGGTGTGAAGTTTGAGCAGGAGTTTGCTGCTTGGAGGATGATTGGTGTTTGTCAAAAATAGATGGAGATGGCATTTGATTTTAGCTTTCAGTATTGGTAGTGGGTTTAACTTTCTTGGGTGCTGGAGCTTTCTCCCCCTTCTGAGAATCAGGGTCCTGATCCTCAGACCTTTTGCGTTTAAGTTCTGCTTTTCTGCAAGCACGCTCCTCCTTGGCCTTTTGCCTTTCATTAAAAGAATCAGAAAGAGAACTTACTAGACCTGTAAGCTGAGACAGAGAGGTTTCCATAGATGATAGCTTTAAATCCACATTGGAAGTGCATGCAGTTGTTTTGGAGACATACTTGGAGGAGAGAGAATTAATTCGTTCAAGCATGGCCTTCTGGAAGACAGCCATGTCAGATTTCTTTACTAGAGAAGACTCAGAAGTGTCTTCAGAGGGATGAATAGCCTTGATAATTTTGTGAAGATCGGCCACTAAGGAACTATATTCATCAACTGAGATGGTGACTTCTGGAGTTGGAATTGCCTCAGGTATGCAGAAAATAGCCTCAGAATTAGCCTGGATGCCTTTATGCAGAGAAGAGTAATGATCAGAAGCTTGGCTCTGGTGTGTTGCAGCAGTTGTAGAAATGAGTTCTCTGAGGGCCTCCAGAGTTTGCGACTGCTGTCTTTGTTCGTTTCTGAATAGCCAGAAGAATGGCATTTTGAGAGTCCAGAGAAAGTTTTAGATCCTCCACAGATCTCTGAATTTTATCACCAAATGCCTGCAACGCTGCATTGGTGACATATTCAGAATGGGTAACCGGTGTATCTCCAACACATGGAGCCCCTTTACTCTCGCGTGCAGAGAGGCCCTCATTCGCACCTGTTTTGACGTTCAGTGTGGAGGGACTTCCAACCTGTCTTCGAGGACTGTTATTAACAGGCACCTCTTTGGTTGTTCTGATTATCTCAACAGAATCCTCATCATCAGAGGATGAGGTGTTGAAGACAATGTGCTTACCTTGATGAAGTGTAAACACTCCGGTAAGTGGTGCATCTTGTGCTTACATGTTGAAGACAATGGGATTTCATTAGCCTCGAAACTATCAGAAGATATGGACTTATCTTCTAAGATTCCTAAATCTTTGTTGGTCACAGAGACATCAACATTGTGTGGGGAGAGTGGCGAGTTCTGGGGCAAATGAACGCTTATATGTTCATCATCATTCTGTTGAGAGAATGATGAAGAGTTTCCCCGGTTGTGCTTGATGCAGAGGATGAAGAAGTATCCTCTGATCGGATGGTTTCTGGGTGGTTTGGACTGGGTTGTCCTTGGTCAATGAAAGTAGATATGATAACATTTACCTCAGTTAATGAAGTTACCCTTTGGGATGTAGGTGAGATTCGCTCAATTGTGTCACGATGGACATCTTCAGTACCTTCTTTTAACAAGAGGTCAGCATGGGTAGAACCACTCGGATGATAACTCAAATTATTTTCAGCCTCATTCTCACTTGACCCCTCACTTTCTAGAACTGGCTCTAAGTGCTCTGGGGTAGAAATTCTCTGTTCTGAGAAAATCATAGAACTCTTATAAGATTGAAGATAAGAAGAGCTAGATGGAATTAGGTTTAGCATGTACCTTGAAAGCTCTCTGGGAGAGGGATATCCATTGCGGTCGATGGTTGGACGATGAGTGCTCATAGAAGCAATTTTGCAAAATGGTTGAACTAATGGAGCCTTGAGTGCACCAATTGCAGGATAGGTAACCAGGGATATAAATCTTGGAAACATCAAAGCTGGAAGAGATTTTCCTTGGGTTTGATGGGTTACTTTAGTGTGAACAACAACTTTAATCTCTTGGAAAAGAAGGCTTGCGTAGTCCAAGGGCGATTAAAAAACATGTCATACATGATGGTCAGAATGTTCCTGCTTGCTTGATCGAGAGACCCAATTTTACAAGTGAGACTCTTGTTCAGGATAGAAACGAGGAGATTCCACATTGGGGGTAACTGCTTTCTCTTAAATTCAGATAGTTTGCTTAAGGGTTCATTGTAACCAAGAAAGAGGATGAAGGATAACAATGCTTCAGCAGATGGGTTTGATTCTAGGGCTGTGTTTCACTTTTGAAAGTATGAACCACAAGATGAAGAATATGACGCGGCACATACATCAAGGATGTCTATCTTTTGCAACCGACTAGTTTGTTACACACTCCCATCTCCCACACGTGTCAGTTTGTAATAGGTTAAGATGTTGACTTTTACTCTATTCTATTTGTATAAATAGATCTTTTCTCAATTGTAAAAGTTGTCGATTGAAATCGTGATATTGAAGAACTTACTGTGCATCATTCCATGTATCTATAATCACAATTCAGGTTATAATACATTGTTAATCTGTTCTTCAATCTTTGATCGAATCTTATTATGTTGATTAATCGATATAAATTGCTTCCGCTTATATTCTGTTTATAATTTAATCGATTAATCTGTGAAGAAGAGAATCTGGAACCAACAGGCTGGATTTGGCACAAAATCACCATCAATTAGTACTGTGAAGGGGATAAATGAAAATACCTGGCTAAATTTTTCTTGGTAATGGGAATTTCCACAGCAGTATCAGGTTGATCAGGGTGACTGAAATTTCCAAGCAAAGTCTTGTCATCACGAATATACATCGATTGCCACACTACTTGAACGTAAATTTCAGGAACATTTGGGTTTGTCAGAGTTAGGGCTTGGTTTAGTTCATCTTGTTGGAGAAATTCAACCATGATTCTGAATTCGGACTGGTAGGTATTAGGATCAAGAAGAACCTGCACATTGTTTGCTTTCAATGGCAACTTGACAAACGGAGCACTATCGACAGTGGAATCGACGAGACGTCCTTCGTCATCGTTAAGAGCTGGATTTGCAAGATGAGAAGCCATTGATGAGAGTTGGTGATAATTGCAAGCAAGTTCGTGAGTAAGAGAGTGTGATCAGTAACAGTGAGGAGGAAGAAGATGGGTTTCTGAAATTTGGGGATTTTATATGAGACTGATTTGGAATTGGAAGAGGTTTATGTATTGGGAGTATGAGAAAACGGTTCAGGAAAGATGATGTAAGCACGCAGGCGTGGATACATGCAGCACACAATGAATAACACGTGGAAAGTAGGAGTGATGAGTAAGACACGATTTTTTAAAAGAAAACTGAAGGGTTATCGGCCTAAAATCGGTTGATTATCCCAAAAGTAAATAAAAAGAAAATATAAAACAAATTGTTGAGTAATTAAAGAAAATTAATTAAAGAACAATTTGAAATATATAAATCTGTTTATTTAGATTTAAAATCAGTCATTTGGTGAATTTTTTTTTGAACCAAATGAAAGTTTGATTTTTCATGAAAATAAAATAATAAGAAAAATTAAAATTGAATATAGAAATTTTAAATAACCTTGACGGCAAGAGTTAATAAAATGTATATATTCAATAAAAATTTTGGAATATTTTGATTCATAGAAATAATATTTTGAAAAACATGTCAATTTTGAATCACCATCTAGGATAAGTTTAAAATGAATCATAGGCATTCTGAGAGACCTTGACGGCAAGAGAAACACAGAATAAGAAGATTCAGAAGAAACTCATGTGGATGGAAAAATTCATAAGACAGCTAACCTAGTGTTTGACTTTGAACTGTTTAAGTGATAAACTCCCCTCTAAATGATAAACTCCCCCTTGAATGATAAGCTTCCCCTTGAATGATAAGCTCCCCCTTTGCTTCAGGAATTGGCGCCTTTCTGATATAACTTGGATGAAAAGGAATAAAACGCAACAAAATAAAACTTATACCAGAGGCGATCAGAGGTCTCTGAGTGCTTCTGGATGAAGTTCAGAAGACAATCAGAGATCTCTGATAACTTCTAAGAATAAAATTTACATGTTTAGCATTCCCAACTTGCTGATTAAATAATTAAAACGCTTCTCATCCAGAGCTTTTGTAAAAATATCAGCCAGTTGGTAATCAATAGAGAGAAAATACATTTCTATGGTACCCTTTTCTACATGATCTTGATAAAGTGATACCTCACATCAATATGCTTCGTTTTTTAGTGTTGAACTGGGTTTTCCGTAATGGCAATTGCACTTTTAGAATCACAGAGTATGGGAATCTTATCATAGATCAGACCGTAGTCTCTTAGTTGGGTTTTCATCCAAATAACTCGGGAACAACAGCTAGCAGCAGCAACATACTCAGCTTCTGCATTAGATGTTGAAACACAATTTTGTTTCTTGGATGTCCAACTAATAAGTCGATTACCCAGAAGTTGACAGCTACCAGAGGTGCTTTTTCTGTCCAACTTACATCCTGCATGATCAGAATCTGTCTATGCCATTAAATCAAACCCAGAATTTTTAGGGTACCAGAGACCCAATGAAGGAGTTCCCTTTAAGTATCTAAAAATTCTTTTGACAGCAGCCAAATGAGATTCTTTAGGATTAGCATGATAACGCGCACAAAGACAAGTGGCAAACATAATATCAGGCCTACTTGCTGTCAAATATAGAAGAGAACCTATCATACCTCTGTAGCCCGTGATATCGACAGGTTTTCTAGAGGGATCAGGACCTAGTTTCATGCTAGGAGAGATAGGTGTTTTCATAGTTGATGAGTTCTGAAAATGGAATTTCTTTAACATGTCAGAGACATATTTTGCTTGATTAACAAAAATACCAGAGGTACTTTGTTTAACCTGAAGTCCGAGAAAGAAAGTTAATTCTCCCATCATACTCATTTCAAATTCAGTTTCCATCAACTTAGAAGACAAATCAACTTCTGTTTGATGAGTAGAGCCAAAAATTATGTCGTCCACATAAATTTGAACAATAGTTAACATACCTTTGCCTCTTTTGATGAAAAGTGTGATATCAATTTTACCTTTCTCATATCCTTTGCTGATAAGAAATTTGGATAAATGTTCATACTAGGCTCTGGGTGCTTGCTTTAAGCCATACAGAGCTTTGTCAATAAGAAAAACATATTCTGGATGTCTTGAATCTTTAAAGCCAGCTTGTTGTTCAACATACACTTCCTCTTTGAGATTTCCATTTAGGAATGCACATTTAACATCCATTTGATAGACTTTAAAGTTTTTGTAAGCGAGAATGCCAGAAAAAGTCTTATCGCCTCCAGTCTTGCAACAGGAGCAAAGGTTTCATCATAATCAATACCTTCTTCTTGACAATATCCTTTTGCCACCAAACGAGCCTTGTTTCTGATCACAATTCCGTCCTCATCCTTTTTATTTCTGAAAACCCACTTAGTACCAATGGCAACTTTGCCTTTTGGTAATGGTACTAAGGTCCAAACTTTGTTACGTTCAAATTGAAGTAACTCTTCTTGCATTGCTTCTACCCAACTAGGTTCGGCTAAGGCTTCATGAACTTTCTTGGGTTCAATCAGACTTAGAAAGTTAACATAGAAAGCTTCATTTGCTGTGGCGGATCGTGTTTTGACACCCTCAGAAGGATTACCAATTATGAGATCCGGAGTATGTGATTTAGTCCATTTCGTCATCCTTGTTTATGATATTGGTTGAGCTTGAACTTCGGTGTCAGAAGATGAGATAACGTCATCCGGAAATATTGATTCTGAACCTCTTGATCCTAAAGTCTCCCCCTCAGATGATGGAACAGAAGAATCTTCTGGACAATTAGATGAAATAGGAACAGAAGGTGTTGAAGAGCTAGGGTCAGAAGAGATAGGACTAGATAAAGTTATGCCAGAGGAATGAAGAACTTCAGGTATACTAAAAGAAGAGTTAGATACAACAGGTTCTGACAGTATTTCTTCGCCCAGAAAGTCTTGAAAAATAGCATCAATCTCGGATTCTCTAGATCCTGAAAGAAAGTCAGAAATAACATTATTAAGTTGGAGTTCGGAAGAAGAATATTCAGAAGTCAATTGAGTTTGGTCTTCAAAGTCAACGTTAATGCTCTCCATAACTGTTTTAGTTCTTAGATTAAAAACACGAAAAGCTCTGGAATTTAAAGAATAGCCTAAAAATTTTGCTTCATCTAATTTTGGATCAAACTTGCCAAGTTTGTCCCTGTCATTTAAGATGAAACACCTGCAACCAAAGATATGAAAGAATTTGACAGATGGTTTTCTTTTGTTAATAAGCTTATATGATGTTTTGAGATGCCTTTTGACGATAATGGAACGATTCTGAGTAAAACAAGCAGTGGCTACAGCTTCTGCCCAGAAGTAAATTGGGAGTCCAGAAGCTGCAAGCATTGTTCGGGCTGCTTCGACCAAGGTTCTGTTGCGACGTTCAACGATACCATTCTGTTGGGGAGTGCGTACAACAGAGAAGTTCTGAGAAATTCCATTTGCAACAAAGTATGCTTCAAGTTTGGCATTCTTGAATTTAGTACCATTGTCGCTTCTCAGCTGTTGAATCTTTTGGTGTAAAAGAACTTGGATTCTAGTCATCATATTTTGAAGTACAATAGGAACTTCTGACTTTTGTCGAACAAAAGCAAGCCAAGTATACCTGGAAAATACATCGATAAGTACCAGAATATACTATTTACCAAAAAGACTTTGAATAGCAATGGGACCACAGAGATCGACGTGTAGCAATTGCAGAGGTCTTATGCAAGAGTGATCACTTTTTGTTTTATGAGATGCTCGTTTTATCTTTCCCATTTCACATGCAGGGCAGATGTGATCTTTTTGAAAATGAACTTCTGGAAGTCCATATACCAAATTATGTTTTACAAGCATCTCAAGATTATCAAAGTTTAAGTGAGAAATTTTTTGATGCCAGAGCCATGCAACTTCACTCTTTATGGAAATAAGACATAAGGTCTCCTTACCATCCTTGGAGGTAAAATTCATCATGTAGAGATTACCTTTTCTGTCTGCTCTCCAAAGTTCCTCACCTGCCTTAGAAAATAAGTAACAATGTTTTTCATCAAAGATGACAAGTATCTTAGAATCACATAGTTGACTTACACTTAGGAGGTTATGTTTCAAACCAAAAACATGAGCTACTTTAGATAAGGTAATATTACCTTCCTGTAAAGTACCATAGCCCTTAATTTGACCCTTACCATTATCACCAAACGTTACAGCTCCACCACTTTTTTCTTTAAATTGGGAGAGTAAGTTTCGTGAACCAGTCATGTGCCTCGAGCATCCAGAGTCAAGATACCAGATATGCACACGCTGTTTCTGCAATCAAGATCAGAGTTCCTTTAACGTTAATTTTTGTCTTATCAGCTTTTTGTATTTGCTTTTGATTTGATTTCACAGAAGGTAAAGACGAATTCTTTGGATTTTTTGTTTTTCTATTCTTCTATTTTTCTTTGTTTTATTTTTATTGAAGTACAAATGGTTTGCAGTGAAGGAATTTGAAGTTTGTGAGAAAAATTTCTGTAATTTTATGAATAGAGAATTACAATGATAATTACAATTATTCTTAAATCTGTCTTTTCTTGTATCAGTTGTTCTAAAGAACTTCCTATCTAGACTAGACGTATGTTTAGAATCTGAAATATTCTTCAGCGGAGATTTCCTCGGATTTACCTTCTCATAAGCTTTTGTATTTACTGAAACAGGAACAGAAAGATTAGATTTCCATTTACCTTTCTGAACATATGAAAGTTTTGGAGGATAAGAGTTAGGAAGTTGGATAGGGATTTTCTTTTTAAGTTTTTCTTCCTTTTCAAGATCAAGACAAGATTTAGCTTTCAGACACATTCCTATAAAATATGGATGTATAAAAACAGGTTTTCTTTGTTCAGAAGGAACAGAGAAAATCGGAATGTCACTTGAATTTTTTTTAGTATTCATTCCAGAAGATCTTATCTCCAGAGATTCATTTGTAAAGAGAAAAGGGGCGTCTTTGTTTTTTATGATCTCTGGAGTTTTAGCATCAATAGGAGATGGATGTTCAAGATGAGAGAGATATGTGTCTGAATTATCAAAGAAATCCTCACTTTGATCATCATTTTCCCATGGATATGTGATTTCTTCTAAATCCTCTTGAGTTTCGAAAAGATTTAAATCAATAAATGAACAAGGAAATATCTCTAGATTATTTTCTAACTTTTGTTTGTCATTCTCAAGTTTAAAACAATTATCTAGAGTCAAGAGAAGATCTTTTTCAAAACTAAGTCTTAATTCCTCCTCTGCTTGAATAGGAATAAACGCATCAGCCTTTGGATTCAATTTTGTAAGAACACTTGAACCAAACTTGAAAATATCATCCTTCTTCTGAATTTGATTTATATTAATATTGGTCTTTTCAGAAGAATATGTAATGTTTTTAAACTTGAGTTTCCGTTGATGATGACCATTTTCAGTTTTAGATCGTTTAAAACATGATTGTTCAAAAATAATTGGAAACACAGGCTTCTGTTGTTGTCCTATACAAAAAACAGAGTTTAAACCAGACTTCTTTTCACACGTATAGGAATCTAAATCTTCAAAGCCGATTCCAGATCTTCCTACTTGTGTACTTATTTTCTCATGAACTTTTTGAGCATCCAGATATGTTTTGATCTGGTGAGTTTTGTTTGGAAGTTCAATGTACAGAAATTCTCTTTCTTTTTGAAAATAGTTTTTAAGTGCTACAGAATTTAATCTGTCACTTTCCTTAACTTGAATTTCCTTATCCTTTTCTTCCAGAAGTTTCTTATAACTCAAGTGCTCCTTTTTTTTACCAAAACTTCTGTGTCTTTCAAGGTTTTAGAAATTTTTTCTTTTTTCTGTGTCAAGTTCCAGTTTTTCTTCTGTTAAGATATCCATCTGTCTTTTGTAAATATCTCTTTCCCTTTGTATTGTGGAAAGAGTTTTCTCAATATTTTTTCGTAACTTCTTTTCAATTGTAAGCTTTTGCTTAAGTTCTTCAAAATTGTTTGATAAAAGCACAATTGTATTCTCAAGTTCAGAAGATTCAGAAAGAGTACAAATGGGTGATTCAAAAGGCTGTTCTTCTGATTCATTTGTACTTGCTATTCCAGAGAACATGGCCTCATCACCGCTGGACTCATCTCCGATCCAGTTTTCTTTCTCAGCATAGTGGGCTCTTTCGGTAACATTATACTTGTATTTATTTTTGTAATATGTTTTGTCTTTATCCAGAGCCCCTCTGCAATCCTTCGAGTAATGACCCGGCTTGCCACATCTGTAACATACATCTTTCTTTTTCTTCATTTCTTCTTCCTTCTTTTCTGTCTCAGTCTTCTCAGGTCTCTGAACCTCTTGTTTAGGAGTATAGTTAGAGCGAACCTTCTATTTCCTTGAAATGCCCTATTTCCAAAACGGTTTGTAAACTGTTTGGTAATAAGAGCCAAGGAATCAGCAAATGCCTTTATTTCATCATCAGAATCAGAATCTTCTTCTGGAACAGTTTCTCACATGAATGCCTTGCTTTTCACTCTTCTATCTTCACTTTCTTCTGGTGAATCCCTTTGTTTCAGAAATCAAGGCCAGAGGTCCACCTATAGTTGTTTTCTTTTGCACAACCTCCTTTTCATGAGCTTGAAGAGTTCCAAATACATCGTGTAGAGACAATTGCTCAAGATCTTGATTAGCTTGTAAAGACATGGATAGATTTGACCATTCTGGATTTAATCTCTTTAAGAATAAGACATTATTGTCTTCCTTTGATCGAACAATATCACATCGTTTGCATAGATTTATCAGATTATTAAATCTATGAAAAGTCTGTTCCAGAGATTCATCCGCAATGGCCTGGAAGCTGTTGTATTCGTTCAGAGCTTGAGCTCTTCGATTTTTCTTCATTTTAGCACCACCTTCCAGAAGATTTTCTAACTGATCCCATAATTCCTTAGCAGTATCACAGGAATCCAGAGATTGAAAAATCTCATTCGGAATAGCCATGATAAGAAGAGTTTTTGCCTTTTTAGCAAGTTCAACTTTGGCCTTTTCCTCATCATTCCAATTTTCCCTTAGCTTTGGAACTTTTCGGGCAGGTATTTCAGCAGTATTCGTAGTGGCAGGAACTCTTGGAACTGTAGTCATTGGTACGAAGGGACCATTTTGAACAATAGGATAAAGTTCAATATCCAATCCTTCATAGAAATTTATCATTCGAATCTTCCATTGTGGATATTCACCGCGAATAAGAGTTGGGGGTTTGGTCAGAGAACCAGAGATGTAAACAGCATTCAAATTTGAAGTTGCGATATTTTTTTTTAAATCAAGAAGAATGTAATGACAGATTTGAGTTGAAATCTAGAACAAGTAAATTTCAATTGAATTGAACAACAAAATTTTACTAATTCGTCAAAATTTAACTACAATTACCATTGTTTTAGACATAATTGTTGTAAATCTTCGTAGAACAGGGTGGAATTATGAATAGTAGTTAAAACAGAAGATTACTGAATGAATGAAGAGAGAAATTTCCAAATTGAGGAGATCTAATAATCAATAGATTGATTATCAGGCTCTGATACCAATTGTTGGTTCCAGATTCTCTTTTTCAAAGATTAATCGATTAATTCATACAACAGAGTATAAGCGGAAGAAATTAATATCGATTAATCAACAGTAATAAGAATCGATCAAAGATTGAAGAACAGATTAACTATGTATTATAACCTGAATGACGATTACAAATACATGGAATGACGCACAGTGAGTTCTTCAATATAGCAATTAGATCGACAACTTTTACAGTAGAGAAAAGATCTATTTATACAAATAGAATAAAGTAAAAGTCAACATCTTAACCTATTACAAACTGACACGTGTGAGATGGGAGCGTGTAACAAACTAATCAGTTGCAAAAGGTAGACATGCTGGATGTATGTGCCACGTCATATTCTTCTACTTATGGTTCATACTTTCAAATGTGTAACAATCGTTTTAAATATAAATGTCGCCAAACGTTATGTTATAGTGATATTTTTGAAAAATAAACGTCCCTGTGTGTGAAGTTACATTGAGGGTTTCAAAAAAATTACGTCACCGTATGTCATGCTACGGTGACGTACAGTTTAGAAAAATAAATGTTACCATACATCATGCTATAGTTACGGATTTTTGAAAAACAAATGTCATAGTATGTTATCCTATAATAGTAAATGACATTGTATGTCATGCTACATATCAATCTGAACACAAGGAATCCCATCTGATTGCTGTAAAGCGAATACTCAGATATCTTAAACGAACTCCTAAGATTGGTCTTTGGGATCCCAAGGACTCAGGGTTCGACCTAACTAGTTATTCATATAGTAATTTTGTAGGATGCAAAATAGGAAGAGCACCACTGGAGGCTGTCAGCTTTTGGGTGGAAAGTTGGTAAGTTGGACAACCAAAAAGCAAAATTTAATGTCCACTTCAACCGTTGAAGCTGAATATGTAGCCGCTGTAAGTTGTTGTGCTCAAATCTTTTGGATGAGAAATCAACTTAGTGGTTTTTGTGACTGTTTTGAAAAAAACCGGTTTGTAACGGTTTGGTCAAAAAGCGTTTCAAAAACTCGTAAAAAAATTACAGAATTATTTTAGTAACGGTTTTTATACAAAAGTATTACTATTAAAAAACATCATGAAGCATAAAGCAACGTTTTAGAAAAAAAGGTAACCAAAAGGTCTCCTGTGGTAACAGTTTAGGATGGTTTTGAAAAACCATTAGTTTATATTGTGACGGTTTTTAAAAATTGTTACCATAAAGAACCCTTCAGTAACGGTTTTTATTTAAACCGTTGCTTTAGTTTGTAACGGTTCAAAAAAAAACCGTTACTAAAACTAAATTATATGTAACAACGTTTATATGAAAACCGTTTACTAAAGTCACCAAGTTCTATGGCAATGGTTTAACAAAATTTACGTCCAAAAGGGTAGTTTATGGTCACCAAGTTCTATGCCATTTTATAGTGACGATTTTTAAAAAGTAAGGGTCACAACAGTGACGTTTAGTATAATAAAAGTCATTATATGTCATCATATGGTGACAATTTGAATAATAAACATCAACATATGTCATGATATGACGAAGATTTTTGTATGAATAAATGTGACCACATGTCATGCTATGGTGATTGTTTTAAATAATAAACGACGGGTTTGAATAATAAACGTCATCATAAATCATGTTATGGTGATAGTATTGAAAATAAATGTCGTGATACCTTATGTTACGATGACCGTTTTAAATATAAATGTCGCCATACGCTATGTTATAGTGATATTTTTGAAAAATAAACGTCCCTGTGTGTGAAGTTACATTGAAGGTTTCAAAAAAATTACGTCACCATATGTCATGCTACGGTGACGTCAGTTTAGAAAAATATACGTTACCATACATCATGCTATAGTTACGGTTTTGTGAAAAATAAATGTCATAATATGTTATGCTATAATAATAAATGACATTGTATGACATGCTAGATATCAATCAGAACACAAGGAATCCCATCTGATCGTTGTAAAGCGAATACTCAGATATCTTAAACGAACTCCTGCTAAATGTCTTTGGGATCCCGAGGACTCAGGGTTCGATCTAACTAGTTATTCATATAGTGATTTTGTAGGATGCAAATTGATCAGAAGAGCACCACTCGAGGCTGTCAGCTTCTGGGTGGAGTGTTGGTAAGTTGGACAAGCAAAAAGAAAAATTTAGTGTCCACTTCGACCGTTGAAGCGGAATATGTAGCCGCTGGAAGTTGTTGTGCTCAAATCTTTTGGATGAGAAATCTACTCAGCGGTTTTTGTGACGGTTTTGAAACAACCGGTTTATAACGGTTTGGTCAAAAAGCGTTACAAAAAGTTATAAAAAAACTTAGAGAATTATTTTAGTAACGGTTTTTATACAAAAGTATTACAATTACAAAACATAATGAAGCATAAAGCAACGTTTTAGAAAAAATCGTAACCAAAAGGTCTCCTGTGGTGACAGTTTAGGATGGTTTTGAAAAACTATTATGTAACACCCGTAAAAATGGGAGTTAATTTAAACCAAAATAAAATGCGGAATAACTTCTACTTCATAAAACATCACCCATAAAGATGGGGAGAAAGTTAGAGTGAGTTTACAACATCTATAGGAAAGTTAAATGACAACCTAGTAATCTGTATAATTCAAAATACAGATTAAGTTTGGGTGTCACTAAAATCCTCAAAATAATCTTCTATGTAACTCCATCTATACACACGAGGTGCACTTCAAAAGAATGCCACTACCGGCACCTAGCTTCTCTCATCCCATCAAGCACCATCCGCTTGATCACCTGATATACATGTCATTTTAAGAAAAAGTGTTAGGCTTAAAGCCTAGTGAGAACAAACAGTTCAAAATATAGAAAAGCCATTTAAACTTCGAAAACGGTAAATAAACATATAACCGAAACCTTTTCTCAAAACATCTCTTTTTTTTTACTTCTGCGATTTACACCTGAAAGATACGCTTTACTTCTCTTGGGGGAAACTTCTACGGGAATGACCCGTCATCACATTAATCCTCACGAGTTCAACCCCAAACCGGGATCTATTACAAGTGCCCTCCCCAAGTGCTTCTGACTATATGTGCCTATGGATCCATTACACTAGTCTAACATCTTAATACAATTGTTTCCAATGTATTAGCTTCTCTTCACAAACCTTTGTGAAGTATAACATCGTGCTTCCAAGAACCTTCCTTCCAAAATTAGGTCAAATTATCATTTAGATTTATACATCATTTTTCTTGCATTTAAAATTCATAAGAGTATTCCAAAACCGTTCTTGACATCCAATTCATCATTTCAAAGAAAACCATAAATGACACATTTTGACCTAGTTTTACCAAAATCTTCCAAGTATAGAAATACTCATTTTAAACATCATATTAAGGTAAAATACTTCATTTTGACATGTATAAAGTTTTAAAGGTAAGAATGAACTCACAAGCTAGAGTTTGACAAAACCCTAGAAAATCTCTAAGATGAAGATGGAGGTGATCAAGAAATCTGAACATATGAGGGGCACCACCACTTGAAGCTTTTTAACCCCAAAGCTCTACTTGATCGATCCTCTTTAATGGAGAAATAAATTCTTGGAAGGAGGTTGGTGAAGAAAGTGGAACCCTAAAAATCGCCTCAACCCTGTGCTCCCAACACTGATAATTCGTAACTGATAAAATGAGAAAGGAAGCTGAAAATCGCACCTCATTGCACTCTGGAACACACGGGCGACTATGCCCTTGGCGATTATGACATGTCATAGTCGCGAGTCATAGTCGCGAGATTTGTACCGAAAGTCTGATAAATTTTGGCTGGTTTTCCCTTCTCCGCGACAATGCCTTGCGACAATGACATGGGCATTGTAGCCTGTCATTGTCGCCGAAAGTGTACCGAAAGTCAAAATTCACCCGACTTCCGTTCATTTCCCTCAATCCATTACAACCCAAAATTATACACTTGAAAGCTTCCATTTGCCCATAAATAAAATATTACAATGCTAAATTACATAACCTTTCGCTAAATTTCCGGGTGTTACAATCCTCCCACCCTTGAAATTAATTTCGTCCTCGAAATTTACAGATTAACCAAACAAATTCGGATATCTCCTCTTCATATCCTTTTCTGCTTCCCACGTCACGTTTGAACCACGATGGTGCTTCCATTGCACCTTAACCATGACGATTTCTTTGTGACATAACTTCTTAGACTTGCTTTCTAAGATCGCCTCCGGTTCTTCCACACAACGACTATTGTCGACGCGAATCTCTGAGAGAGGTATCACACTCTCTTCTTCCGCTAAACACTTCCTCAAATAACATATGTGGAATGTATGGTGTATGCCGTCCAATTCGGGTGGCAATTCCAATTTATACGCTTGTCGTCCCACTCTTTCCAAGATTTTAAACGGCCCGAGGAAACGAGGACTAAGCTTCCCATGCTTCCCAAACCTTATAACACCCTTCCAAGGGGACACTTTGAGCATAACTCGTTCCCCCACTTGGAATTCCATGGGTCTTCTCTTTTTATCGACATAGCTCTTTTGACGGTCTTGGGCCGCCTTAAGCCGTTCTCGGATAATCTTTACCTTGTCAGCCGTCTCTTGCACAATTTCGGGTCCGGAGAATTGCTTCTCGCCCGCTTCCAACCAACATATCGGTGTCCTACATTTCCGTCCATAAAGTGCCTCGAAAGGTGCCATTCCAATGCTAGAACGGTAACTGTTATTGTAGGCAAATTCTACCAGCGGTAGATGCGAATCCCAATTTCCACCAAAATCAATAACACATGACCTAAGCATGTCTTCAATAGTTTGAATAGTCCTTTCACATTGACTATCTGTTTGAGGGTGAAATGTCGTACTTAAGTTTATCCTGGTGCCTAACCCCTCTTGCAATCCATTCCAAAAGTGAGAAGTGAATCGACTATCACGATCTTAGTCAAAGGCACACCATGCCTTGCAACTATCTCGTCCACATACAACTTAGCCAGTTTGTCAACTGGGTCGGCTTCTCGCATTGCTAAGAAGTGAGCACTCTTCATCAATCTATCCACCACTACCCATATGGTGTCATGACCTCTCAAGGTCTTTGGTAGTTTCGTCACAAAGTCCATAGTGAGGTGTTCCCATTTCCATTCCGGAATTTCCAACGATTGAAGACTTCCATATGGCCGTTGATGCTCCGCTTTGACCTGCAAACAAGTCACACATCTCTCTACATAACTAGCAACATCAAACTTCATGACGGGCCACCAATAAGTTAATTTTAGGTCTCTATACATCTTGGTACTACCCGGATGTATGGAGTACTTAGACTTATGAGCATCCTCTAGTAGTAGTTCTCGCTTGCCCCCAATCTTAGGCACCCAAACATGTCCTCGGAATAGCTTCAGACTACCACTATCTTCGGTTAACATCAAGTGTTGCTTCACCATCACTTCATCCTTTAAGTTTTCCTCACGTAATGCCTCCACTTGAGAAGTCTTGATTCGGTCGATCAGACTTGACACTATGTCAATTTTTGTGAGTACGGCCCGCGTCCCGCTACCATACCCCTTCCTACTTAAAGCATCCGCCACTACATTTGCTTTACCCGGATGGTATAGCAGCTCTTAGTCATAGTCCTTAAGCAACTCTAGCCAACGTCGTTGCCTCATGTTTAGCTCCTTTTGATCGAAAATATGTTTCAAGCTCTTGTGATCTGTGTAGAGTGTACACTTAGTTCCGTAAAGATAATGTCGCCATAATTTCAATGCAAATACCACCGCCGCCAATTCAAAGTCATGAGTTGGGTAATTCTTTTCATGTTCCTTGAGTTGCCTTGATGCATAAGGAATTACCTTGCCCCTTTGCATTAACACACACCCCAATCCCATCTTTGAAGCATCGCTGTAAACCACAAAGTCTTCAGATCCTTCTGGCAAGGATAGAATCGGTGCTTCACACAATTTCTTTTGAAGAGTCTGGAAAGCATCTTCTTGCTTGTTGGTTCAAATGAACTTCACGTTCTTCCTTGTCAATGCTGTCAGAGAAGATGCAATCTTTGAGAAATCTTGAATAAACCTTCGATAGTACCCCGCCAATCCTAATAAGCTTCGAATCTCGGACGGGCTCTTAGGTGGTTCCCAATTCATCATTGCTTCTATCTTTGATGAATCCACATTCACTCCATCTTGTGTGACGACATGCCCCAAAAACTGAACTTCTTTTAACCAAAAGTCGCATTTCGAGAATTTGGCGTAAAGCTTTTCCTTCCTTAACACTTCGAGAACCTCTCGAAGGTGTTTTTCATGGTCTAACTCGTCCTTAGAGTAGACAAGGATATCATCAATAAATACTATTACCGATTGGTCTAGAAATGGTCGACACACCCGATTCATCAAATCCATAAACACTGCCGGTGCGTTCGTCAACCTAAACGGCATTACTAGGAATTCATAATGTCCGTACCGCGTTCTAAATGCTGTCTTTGCTACATCATCCTCCTTCACTTTCACTTGGTGGTAACCCGAACGTAAGTCGATCTTTGAGAAGCATCCCGCTCCTTGTAGTTGATCAAAGAGGTCGTCGATTCTTGGGAGTGGATACTTGTTCTTCACGGTTACCTTGTTTAGTTCACGATAATCAATGCACATTCTCATAGTGCCATCCTTCTTCTTCACAAATAAAACCGGAGCTCCCCACGGTGACGAGCTTAGTCTTACGAAACCCTTCTCAAGGAGATCTTGTAATTGCGTCCTCATTTCCTGCATCTCGGATGGTGCCAACCGGTAGGGTGCTCTAGCAATCGGAGCGGCCCCCGGTACAAGATCTATTCAAAATTCCACTTGTCTATCAGGTGGCAAGCCGGGTAGATCTTCGGGGAACACGTTTGGAAATTCATTAACAACTTGTACATCATCTAATTTCCTCTTTTCTAACTTTGCATCTAAAACATAGGCTAAATATGATAGGCATCCCTTGGCTAAACACTTGCGTGCCTTTGCCAAGGTTAACAATGCAACTTCACCCTTCCTTCTTTTCCCGTAGACTATCACCATACTACCATCCGTTAACGGAATCCGAATCAACTTCTTGGAACACAAAATCTCGGCTTGATTCTTGGCCAACCAATCCATTCCAATTACCACATCAAATCCTCCTATTTCCATAGGCATAAGGTTTATCCCAAACTTACTTCCTTCAATTTCCACCACACAATCCTTAAGGACATCACGGACAAGACCTTGTTTACCATTGACTATTTCAACAATAAAAGCATCTTCCAAAGTACTAACAGGTACATGCAGATTTGGGTAGAAAGAAGTGGATACAAAAGAAAAAGTAGCACCAGAATCAAAAAGAACCTGAGCGGGTACGGATTTAACAAGGAACGTACCCGACACCAC
Source organism: Silybum marianum (assembly GCA_036898165.1). Taxonomy (NCBI): domain Eukaryota; kingdom Viridiplantae; phylum Streptophyta; class Magnoliopsida; order Asterales; family Asteraceae; genus Silybum; species Silybum marianum. The sequence goes on along the minus strand of CM072528.1, from coordinate 24,810,684 downwards.
GTCTGCCGATGCCTTTGCTTCTTCTGCCGTCATCTTGAAGGCCCTCCCCACCGCCTTCTGACCCCCACCAACCTTCCTTGAGAGTTCCCTGACTTCAGCTTCGGGCAATCGTTCCTGTAATGGCCCGGTTCTTTGCATTCAAAACATGTCATTGACTTGACCGTGCAATCACGAATCTGATGCCCACTCTTCCCACATCTAAAACAGTTACCCGGGACCGGGCTACAAGCTCCAAAATGCTTGCTCCGTCATTTGGGGCACCAATTAGCTTCCCTCTAGAGTTGGTTTTTCGATTGTTGTTATTGTTGCTTGTGGTGTTGTAGTTTGACTTCTTGGAAGGTGCCGCATGCCCTTCCCACTTCCTCTTTTCTCCAACTCCCAACCTTTCTTCAACACCCAAGTTAATAGCATCTTCCTTATGTTGGGCTTCTTCAATTGCTTCACGAAGAGTAGAGGGCTTTGAAGCCCGTACCCTATCCATCATATCCGCCGGGAACCCTTTAATGTAAGCCTTTATCTTTTCTTTCTCATCCGGGGCCACAGCCCAACCAAACTCAGCTTCTCAACGAACAACCGGGTGTACTCTCTCACGGTTTTGTTCCCTTTCTTGAGAGCCCGAAACTCATCAGCAATCCGGTCGATAGCCCTTTCATTACAATATTCTTCCATGACCTTCGCTTTAAACATCTCCCATGTGAGCATAGAGACGATCACGGACCCAAGAGTAGCCGTGGTAACGTCCCACCATATTAGGGCCTCGCCCCGTAGCATTTGCAAAGCAAACTTTACCTTTTGCCTCTCCTCACAATCACTCGAGCTAAACGCTTACTCGATTTCTCGCAACCACCGGATGCACTTTACCGAGTAATCCGAACCAGAAAACTCGGGCGGTTTGGTACACATAAAGTCCTTGTATGAGCAACTCCTTCCTGCGCGCCTCACTTCAGTTACAGGAGTCTCCTCCGTAACCAGTACGGCCCCATTCCCGCCTGAACCTCCTACAATATTCTCCGCAGTCGCTTCGTGCCTTCGCTGACTGGTCTCCCTTTCTTCAAACATTTTCAGCATAGTTTCATGTTGTTGAGCAAAAGCATAATTCATTGCTTGGATCATACTGAGCCTAAGCTCATCTTGTGAGCCCTCTTGTACCATAAGAGGTCCGATTCCGGGATTAAGGTTTACGGCCGGTAATTGGTCTATTCAGGGTGGTGACCTCCTAACCACAGTAGGAATTAACAATAGTTGAGTAGTTCCCCCTGCCACTTCCTGATTCATGACACTGTTGGTTGCTCCATCAATTTCATTACGCGATCGGGTTCGCATGTTCACCATCTTAGTCTGTCAAGATGATACACGAGAGTAAGACAAAACTAACATAAATATGTTTAACACGTTCACCAATCATTGTAACAATAGTAAAATAAGCATACTCAGAATACAATGCACCCAAAATAGCATTAGCTACGTAATATCTTGGATAAATCATATACACAAGAATCCCCATTACTAAAGTCACATTTCATGATTAGCGTATTTCCGTCGACTCTAAAGCTCTCTTATCTCAAGAGTGTCTGCCCATTCTCACAAAACATCACTTAAAGTCTCAGCTTAAGTCTAGGCATCTTAAGTTCATACCTAGTTCGCTTAAACTAGAGCTCTGATACCAACTTGTAACACCCCTAAAAATGGGAGTTAATTTAAACCAAAATAAAATGCGGAATAACTTCTACTTCATAAAACATCACCCATAAGATGGGGAGAAAGTTAGAGTGAGTTTACAACATCTATAGGAAAGTTAAATGACAGCCTAGTAATCTATATAATTCAAAATACAGATTAAGTTCGGGTGTCACTAAAATCCTCAAAATAATCTTCTATGTAACTCCATCTATACACACGAGGTGCACTTCAAAAGAATGCCACTATCGGCACCTAGCTTCTCTCATCCCATCAAGCCCCATCCGCTTGATCACCTGATATACATGCCATTTTAAGAAAAAGTGTTAGGCTTAATGCCTAGTGAGAACAAACAGTTCAAAATATAGAAAAGCCATTTAAACTTCGAAAACGGTAAATAAACATATAACCGAAAGCTTTTCTCAAAACATCTATTTTTCTTTACTTCTACGATTTACACCTGAAAGATACGCTTTACTTCTCTTGGGGAAACTTCTACGGGAATGACCCGTCATCACATTAATCCTCACGAGTTCAACCCCAAACCGGGATCTATTACAAGTGCCCTCCCCAAGTGCTTCTGACTATATGTGCCTATGGATCCATTACACTAGTCTAACATCTTAATACAATTGTTTCAAATGTATTAGCTTCTCTTCACAAACCTTTGTGAAGTATAACATCGTGCTTCCAAGAACCCTCCTTCCAAAATTAGGTCAAATTATCATTTAGGTTTATACATCATTTTTCTTGCATTTAAAACTCATAAGAGTATTCCAAAACCGTTCTTGACATCCAATTCATCATTTCAAAGAAAACCATAAATGACACATTTGACCTAGTTTTACCAAAATCTTCCAAGTATAGAAATACTCATTTTAAACATCATATTAAGGTAAAATCCTTCATTTTGACATGTATAAAGTTTTAAAGGTAAGAATGAACTCACAAGCTAGAGTTTGACAAAACCCTAGAAAATCTCTAAGATGAAGATGGAGGTGATCAAGAAATCTGAACAGATGAGAGGCACCACCACTTGAAGGTTTTTAACCCCAAAGCTCTACTTGATTTCCCCTCTTTAATGGAGAAATAAATGCTTGGAAGGAGGTTGGTGAAGAAAGTGGAACCCTAAAAATCGCCTCTGCCCTTTGCTCCCAACACTGATAATTCGTAACTGATAAAATGAGAAAAGGAAGCTGAAAATCGCACCTCATTGCACTCTTGAACACACGGGCGACTATGCCCTTGGCGACTATGACATGTCATAGTCGCGAGTCATAGTCGCGAGATTTGTACCGAAAGTCTGATAAATTTTGGCTGGTTTTCCCTTCTTCGCGACAATACCTTGTGACAATGACATGGGCATTGTAGCCTGTCATTGTCGCCGAAAGTGTACCGAAAGTCAAAATTCACCCGACTTCCGTTCCTTTCCCTCAATCCATTACAACCCAAAATTATACACTTGAAACCTTCCATTTGCCCATAAATAAAATATTACAATGCTAAATTACATAACCTTTCGCTAAATTTCCGGGTGTTACACATTACTTTATATTGGGACGGTTTTTAAAATTTGTTACCATAAAGGACCCTTCAGTAACGGTTTTCTATCTAAACCGTTGCTTTATGTTGTAACGGTTCAAAAAAACCGTTACAAAAACTAAATTATTTATAACAACGTTTATATGATAACCATTTCCAAAATTCACCAAGTTCTAAGGCAATGGTTTTACAAAATATACGTCCAAAAAGGTAGTTTATGGTCACGGTTTTTAAAAAAAATGATGTCACCATATATCATGATAAAGTAATGATGTTAAACATTTATGTCACGATATCTCAAGCTGACGGTTTTGAATAAGTTATGTCACCTATGTTATGCTATGGTGACGTTTTGATTACGTTACTATATGTCATTCTAAGGTAATGGTTTTAAAAAATAAACGTTATTGTATGTCAGGTTATAGTGACGATTTTTAAAAGGTAAGGGTCACAACTGTGACGGTTTAGAATAACAAAAGTCATTATATGTCATGATATGGTGATTGTTTTAAATAATAAACGTCGGGTTTGAATAATAAACGTCATCATAAATCATGTTATGGTGACAGTAATGAAAAATAAATTTCGTGATACCTTATGTTACGATGACCGTTTTAAATATAAATGTCGCTATACGTTATGTTATAGTGATATTTTTGAAAAATAAACGTCCCTGTGTGTGAAGTTACATTGAGGGTTTCAAAAAAATTACGTCACCGTATGTCATGCTATGGTGACGTACAGTTTAGAAAAATAAATGTTACCATACATCATGCTATAGTTATGGATTTTTGAAAAATAAATGTCATGGTATGTTCTCGTATAATAATAATAAATGACATTGTATCTCATGCTAGATATCAATTTGAACACAAGGAATCCCATCTGATTGCTGTAAAGCGAATACTCAGATATCTTAAACGAACTCCTAATATTGGTCTTTGGGATCCCAAGGACTCAGGGTTCGATCTAACTATTTATTCATTTAGTGATTTTTTAGGATGCAAATTAATAGGAAGAGCACCACAGGAGGCTGTCAGCTTTTGGGTGGAAAGTTGGTAAGTTGGACAAGCAAAAAGCAAAATTTAGTGTTCACTTCAACCGTTGAAGCTGAATATGTAGACGCTGAAAGTTGTTGTGCTCAAATCCTTTGGATGAGAAATCAACACAGCTGTTTTTGTGATGGTTTTGAAAAAACCGGTATGTAACGGTTTGGTCAAAAAGCGTTACAAAAACTCGTAAAAAAAATCAGAGAATTATTTTAGTAACAGTTTTTATACAAAGGTATTACTATTTCAAAACATCATGAAGCATAAAGCAACGTTTTAGAAAAAAACGTAACCAAAAGGTCTCCTGTGGTAACGGTTTAGGATGATTTTGAAAAACCATTACTTTATATTGTGACGGTTTTTAAAAATTGTTACCATAAAGGACCCTTCAGTAACGGTTTTTTATCTAAAACGTTGCTTTATGTGGTAAAGGTTCAAAAAAACGGTTACTAAAACTAAATTATCTGTAGCAATGTTTATATGAAAACCGTTTCCAAAAGTCACCAAGTTCTATGGCAATGATTTTACAAAATTTACGTCGAAAAAGGTAGTTTATGGTCACGGTTTTTTAAAACAATTATGTCACCATATATCATGATAAAGTAACGATGTTAAAACATTTATGTCACCATATCTCAAGCTATGTTTGACGGTTTTGAATAATTTACGTCACCATATATTATGCTTTGGTGACGTTTTGATTACGTTACTATATGTCATTCTAAGGTAATGGTTTTAAAAAATAAATGTTACTGTATGCCATGCTATAGTGACGATTTTTAAAAAGTAAGGGTCACAACTGTGACGGTTTAGTATAACAAAAGTCATTATATGTCATGATATGCTGACAATTTGAATAATAAACATCAACATATGTCATGATATGACGACGATTTTTGTATGAATAAATGTGACCACATGTCATGCTTTGGTGATTGTTTTAAATAATAAACGACGGGTTTGAATAATAAACGTCATCATAAATCATGTTTTGGTGACAATTATGAAAAATAAATGTCGTGATATCTTATGTTACGGTGACCGTTTTAAATATAAATGTTGTCATACGTTATGTTATAGTGATATTTTTTAAAAATAAACGTCCCTGTGTGTGAAGTTATATTGAGGATTTCAAAAAAATTACGGACCATATGTCATCTTACGGTAACGTACAGTTTAGAAAAATAAATGTTACCATACATCATGCTATAGTTACGGTTTTTTGAAAAATAAATATCATCGTATGTTATGCTATAATAATAAATGACATTGTATGTCATGCTAAAGTGACGATTTTGAAAAATAGATATCACCGTATGTAATGCTAAAGTGACGATTTTGAATCATAAACGTCATAGTCTGCCATACTATGGTGACGGTTTTGAAAAATAAACATCACCTTATATCATGCTATATTTCCGTTCTTGAACGGTAAATGTCACGATATGTAATGTCACGGTGATAGTTTTGAGTAATTTCACCACCATATGTCATGATATGTTAACGGTTTTGAGAAATTTACGTCATTGTTTGTCATGATACGGTGACGGTTGATGAAATGATGTCGTTGTATGTCATGACACAATTAAGGTTTTGACGTCACCTATGTCATTGGTTACTAACTTTTTTTATGGGTATTGATGTTTTAATATTTACAGTTTATAATTATATTTTTATATTGTTTTTGTTTCATGTTATAAAAAACATTATTACATCCAAGATAAACTTAATCGATACTGAGATCGTTGTCTAAAGTTCATAAGTATATAATCAAGGTTTTTATAATGTCGTTTTTTGGACCATATATTTCTATAATGTCATTTTTCGTCTCTCAAATAATCAAATATGTTTTTCGTCCATGGATTGGCGTCATTTATGTTTTATTGGTAAATTAATGAAATAATGTTTCACTTGATAAAAATATATGTTTACTTCGATTGAAACTTAATATGAAATATTTATCATTATTTTACAACCCACAAAAAAATCACATATATCCACTAATAGTCGATAAAGCCCATCAGGCCCCATTCTAGTTTACTAAGGTGTCGTTTGTTTTTTAAAAGGTGCTGAAGTCTGATTTGAGTTCTGAAATGGTAATGAAACCTCTAAACGAATCAAACATAAGTGGTGATTAAGAGCTTAAAATGAAAAAAAACAAACAACGAGTAAGAGTCATTAAAGCCCATCAAGGCCCATTGTAGTTCACCAAGAGTCGTAAAGCCCATCAAGGCCCATTGGTGTTCACAAAGAGTCGTTAAAGTCCATCAAGACTCCACGACTAAAGCTCATAAAGGCCAAATACATTTCATTAAGTACCAATTATGCCCATAAAGGCCCCATACAATTCATTAGACAACTCAGACGAATAGATAAATACATATATACATACAACTCAGACCAATGCATAGATATACATATACACGCAGTCAGACCAAAACATAAATACATATATACAATATTCATTTGTAGTTTTTATTTGATTATAGCTCATCCACTCCTTTAAAAATAAACTGATATATATATATATACTAGTTGTGTACCCGCGCGATACAGCGCGGGTAAATCACAATTCTGAAGCAACAAGTTGACCCTTAATAATGTTTGTCCGTCCAACTCGATTTATTTTATGAGTTTCCTTGGTTTATTTTAACCCTTTAATGAGCCAAATAACTCGAAACCAATTAAACATAACCTTATTTGGTTTGGTTATCGATTTATTTTAAAACAGTTAAAAACCGATTAACCCAAACGGAACAAAACGAAAATGACTTAACCAACCAAATAACATGACTTCCATCGAATCTCTATATTTTCATTATCCATTTTCAATAGGATCCATAACCTGTTTAGCTTTATTAGCAACACCAATGACATCTTATACTTGAGATTTCTTGGTATATATTTAATTATATATTTTACTTTACTATGTGTCTATATCCCATGAAGTCTTCACTTTCCTTTTTGTCTTCAACAGATGACTACAATGCATTTTTTCTTTTTCCACTTCATCAGCATAGATCTTCTCCAAGATATTTCTAGCTTCTTGTACCGTGTTCTGTATATTTGATCAATAATAAGATACTATGAGAACATATAGAACCCATTAAATTACTTTTTTTTTAACTCTTAAAGGAAGATCAAGAAGGTTCCGACATATATCGAGAAGAAATAGTCGAAGTTTATATTTGATCAACATGGTTAATTATCGCCCTGGAATTCCTGTTCAGCTCCACACATCCACAAGAAATGGTAGTCTGATCATTAAAGCCAATAACAACTTTTGATTATATATACTTTTCGTTGTTTTAAGAAAAAAATAACAACAATTTGATGGTTCAGCTTAGTTTAATTCGAACTTGCATCTATCAATACTCTAAATAGTAACTTGTTAAAACGTGGAGATAATTAAATTAGAAGAAGCAGACAATCTAAAATTTCACATCATCTCCTCACAACAACATAAAGTAGAAAACCTAGAGATTAAAAACTCAAATATTATATATTGAAACCGCATCATCAAGTTTTATACGAAATCAAACTACATATAAAAACAAGGATTTCGTTGGATAAAATCACCTCGATTCTACAAATCTTTTCCCTTCGTCATTAACCATCAACCCGCCTCCTCTTCTGTTCATTTTTAAAATGAAGGCAACCATCTCAAAACCATCGGCTATCAAGATCAAAATATCAAACCCATTAGTTTACAAAACCCATCACTTATCAAGATCAAAATCTCAAACCCATTAGTTTACAAAAACCCATTTCGAGAGAAAAATTAGAATAAAAATCGAACATGGGTTAGGGTTCCGTACCTTAATGCAATGCGCAGAGGTAAATCAAAATCAAGAAGTGGGGTTTTAAGTTGATTTATGGTCCAAGGAGTAATAAATGGTCTGAAAATTTTCACCTGTTCTTTTTTCTTCTTTGATGTTGCAGGTTTCACTTGCTTTCATGAAAATTGTTCTTCCATTTTTCTTCTCCATCTTCACATCTGAAATCAACTTCTCCCAGATGAAATGTTTGTTAAAAAAATCATAACCCAGATGAAGAAACCAAAATATATAAAGAAAAAGGAAGACATAAGTAAAATAGAAAAGTAAGAACAACCACCCATGTTTCTTTTCAAGAAAAGCATGAGAAGGAGATGCAACCATTGTTGGTTCTGTGTTGTTGAATGTGAGATGAACAATAAAGACAGAGAGTAAGATATGCAAGAACATATATATAGCATTGTTTGTTCTTATACCTCATCGTTCGTGCTTGAATCAAAACCAAAATAAAACTCAAACCAAAATAGAGGGTAGAATTAGTACCTCTATTGAAGATTAAGAGCAGAACCTAAAGCAAAAGAAGAGCAGCATCTTAATTGTTACCTAGGTTGTTGCTTTCCCCCCGAAAAAGAAAACAATTCTAGAAAGAGGAGAAATTTTTGAATTTTGAAATTTTGAATTGGTCAAGTGTCAACAGTTCCTCTGTCATCTAAATCTGAAAAGGTGAAAAAGTAAACTGCAATCTTTATAAAAGGAATAGGCTTCACCATCTTGTACCCCATGCATTCAAAAAGGTAATTCATAGATTTTCAAAATTTATGCTTAAAAGTGTTGTATTTCATGCTTTAAAAGTTGTAATTAAGAGTTTTTTGAGTTTGATGCATAAAAAGTTAGTACACATTGAATAGAAGGTTGTAATTAAGATATTTGGTCAAACCAATATATAAGTAGTATAGATATATATATATATATATATAAGAGTAAGTTACGGATTTGGTCCCTGTGGTTATATGAAATTTTGGATTGGAGCCCTCAATAGGATTAATTACAGTTAACATCACCATAGTTTCCATTTTGTTGCGGATCAAGTCCCTCTATCTAACTCCATTTAACCGTGGCCCGTTAATCCCCTCACATGCCTCCCACATGAGGGATATATCTGTCATTTTTATAAATACCCTGCTTATATATATATATATATATATATATATATCTATACTACTTTAATAATGGTTTGAGCAAAAAGTTTAAGTGCAATCTCTAAAGCATAGAGTACTGGTATTTGTTGCATAGTTTTCAAAAAACTCTTAAAGACAATTTATAAAGCAAGATGTACAAGCTTTTGATGCAAAGTTATAATCAGATCTCTTTTTTGTCCCACTCACCTTGATCAGGAAGCTTTCAGATTGGCTTTCTTCCTACAGTTCTCTACATCCTTATTTCAATGATTCAGTCTCATCTGTGTCAAAGGTTCCAGCTGGACTTTGTCAATGTTTACCTAGAAGAGATATAGCTTATCTTCCCAAAAACTTTTTCACGATCTAGCTTTTGGAGTGTTCCCGATTTCAATTGATTCAAATTCAAATTCAAATCCAAATTAAACAAAATATGCAATGAAATAAGTCTCACACCCCAGATTGAAATCGAAAACTTTCAACATACTCCCAAATCCGAAATCTCAAATCACCATTTCAAATTCATACGTCTTCTACTTCTCTCAAGGTAGGTTTCTCCATTACATGTTGTTCATTCTTCTTATGCTCTCTCTTCTGTATCTATTTTTCTCTTTTTGCTACTAACCTAATTTATTGGTAACTTGGCTTCTATTATGGTTGTAGATTTCATCTTTTACTTTTCCATTTTGTTTTTAACTCTGGTAGCATAAGGTTTGAAACATGTATTTATGTTTAACATTGGCTTCAGTTGAATGGATAGGCTCATCTTGACCTTAGTTGTATGGAATCCTCTTTTCATCTTCTTTTTTATTATTGTTATTTTTTATTAGCTGTATGGTCTCTTATTTTTTTTATGCCAATGTGATACTGTTTTGATGCAGTTACAATGTTTCAGATGGCGATGATGTGATTAAGATAGAAGAGAACATGCAACTGTTGAGGAAGTTGTTCACGATTATGGTATAGATTAGGTTGGTTGATCGGAGAAGCTTGAGGATGAGCTAAATACTTACAAGGTAATATATTACTTATCACTATCGTATTTTAAGGTTTATTATTTGTAAATAAATTTTGAATGTGAAAATGTGGTTCGAATAGGTTTGAAAACATAAACTAAACAACTTATTGAGTTATTTGGATGTTCTTACCTTTAAGTTTTATTGAGACGGTAATGAAGAATGGATCTTCTTCTCCATGTAATAGTTTGTTTTTGTCCTTGACCCCTGTCTTCTTAATTTTGTAATTTCAACCTTTTATGTCTTTTTGGTGGATCTCTATCTTAGAAATACAGTGGGTTGTGATCGGGTTTTATAATGATACAGTGACTTATACCAATACCAATATTGGTATTTGGGTTTTGTTTAGTGATTAATAATATTGGTTTTAGTTTTTTGAAATGTTTGTTTCTAATTCTTTGGGTTTGTGTGTTTAGTTGCTTATTGAGAGATTGGACCTCTGCAATTTTCATAGCATAACAACTTATTGATACAGCAGCTTAATAATTCATTTTGGTTCGTGGATCCGTTCGGGGACTAAAAAGAGGGTCGTTTTCGCAGCTGATCAAATACAGGAAAGGGTCGGTTTTACTGCGCGTAAACAAGATTTTCAGTCCTGTAATGTGTTCAGAATTCGAATGTGTAACAGGTGCTGCAGTGGTCTGCTTCATATGAGAAGCTGAGATAGTGAGGCTTGCAATACTCCAGTGTTTTGGTTGACTGCTACCTTTCTGTTTTTGTAGTTCCATTGTAATAGGTTTAGTAAAAGGTTTTGTTGGTAGTTTTGTTGTTGAAGACTGTGAGCTGATTGTATCTATGAATGAGATGACTATAAGAGTACTTTTATTAGGATTTTTTTATTCCTATGCTACCAATTAAAATTTAAAATCAAAAGAAATAGACTAGAGGGAAAAATGCCAGCTATATTTTTTTGAGGGAAAATGTTATTTCTTTTCTCTAATTTTTTTTATTGGATCATCCGAATAAAGTTTTATACATTTGTAAAATATTCAGTGAATTTTATGTTTATAAAATGTTAAATTTCATGAAAAAGGAATAAATTATTTATGAAAGTCTTTTTATAAATTTATGTTGGGAACACAAGTTATTTTTGCAAACTCCAGTTGTAAGTTAGCCTCACCACCTTTAATTGTGATTACCTTTTAAATCTTGCAAAGATTGTGAATGTGACTAACCTTCTAAATTTGCTCACTGTCAATGTCTTTGGGTGCTTGGTTTAATTTTTTTATTTGAAGTGGATATTGGTTCTTGGTTATCGGTCTTATTTGGTTATTTGAACATTTATATTTGTTGCTGAAGTATAATATAATTTGAAGAGCTTGCAGAATTGATATTAATGGAAGCTATCATTTTCATCATAGTGTTATATTATGGTGTTCTTTTATCATTCAAAGTCATTTTGTTCACAAATTTCAACGAATAATTGGGATAATTTATTTATATGTATCCATTGCGAGCAAAATTACAAATCATTTGGAGTTGAAGAGTTGCCATGCATCCAACTATAATTTTGTTATTTGTTAAAGTTGCCATCAAAATTTCTTAATTTGAAGCACTTGGAGTAGAAGAGTTGTTTCGGTTACCGATCCCTCATTTCGAGTTGAAACATTTCGTTTATGTCGAAGAGAGACTTAGGTTGTTTCTAAAGCATTGATGCGTTTTCTTCTATGCTTCTTAACAAAGCATGCATTCCGGCAATAGTTTGTCTACTTAATTATTTCTATTTAATGTATTATAGAATAAACTGAACCAACCGTCATGCAATTCATATGACCTTTTGGTGTGTAAATTGATAGCTCCAACCTACCATTAATTCTTTGTTTCTTTATCTCGGATGTGGATTTTTCTTCTGAAAGATAGAGATGTTACTCGGTAAGAAGGAATGCAAGGATAAGCGTTTACCGATTCAATTACCTTACCGGGTGAAAATAACAAGGACCGAGTATCTTACTCGGTAAGAAGGAATGCAAGGATAAAGATTCTTAACGGGTAAATGAGGGTGATGAATCTTCCCGGGTTTAAGACGTTTAAAAATAATCTTTTTTGATAAGGTAAATGAGGTGATATCTCGTGTTGGTAAGCGCTTATCGAGTAACCGTTTGATAAAAAAACCACTAAGTCAATGCCAACTGAAATTGAAAATATACTAAGGTGGCGTTTGTTTTTTATGAGGTGTTAGAAGTCTTAAGTCTGATTTCAGTTCTGAAACGTCTAAACGAATAAGACATAAGTGGTGATTAAAAACTTAAAATGAAAAAAACAAACAAAGCCTAAACCTTTTCATAATTTTCCTCTGAATTTGCTGCACATTGAACATCAGAGTATATTGGTACAACATAATGCTTGTGGTGCATGTACTTTATATGTTGTGGACTCATGTTCCTTTCATATAGTGTAGTTCTGTTTCTCAAGCAAAGCTATTGATGAATATGCATATTTGAAGACCAAGCCATTAGACTCAAAGGTGGTTGTTTAAGAGGTACCTTTTTGCAGAGAGATTGGTTTTGGTTGATGTTAATATCATCTAGGAGATAGCTTCTATATCTTATGTTTATTTTTCAACATCATTACATCTATTTTGTACTTTTTGATAGACTTTTCGGTTTTCACCACTTAATATGGCATCTCATTCGTTTTTAATCTTATCTCAACTAAGGATATACTTGATTGAACTTAAAACCAGTTGGCGCTCAAACCCTTTGCCAACTAAGGTACAAACTCAAGGAATTTTAACTTTTTATTTACGATAAAATTTCTAAACTTTGCTCACCCGGTGCATTGCACGGGCACATTGCTAGTATATATATATATATATATATATATATATATATATAGGGGTGGGTTCAAATGTGAACCTATCTTTGATTGTGAACATGAGGACGAATCACAACCATCCATTTTAAATCAGATCGAAATACAAGGGAGAAAATTCGCGGTGGCATTTTTGTAAATAAGTGGAAAACTCAGGTCATGGCTTATATCCTAAATATAACCTGACGATTTAAATAAGAATCGGGCATCATCTTCTTCTCCAAATTTCTTCATAATCTTCCTCAAATTTCTTCATCATCTTCACCAAATTTCTTCATCATCTTCCCCACATTTCTTCATCATCTTCCCCAAAAGAAATTTTACTTCCGCCCCAAATTTCTTCATCATCTTCCCCAAAATAAATTTTCGCACAAGTTTGTTTTTGTTTTGTGTTCCTCCTTTGAATCACAAGTCTTTTCATTTTCAGATCCAGATTCTTTTTCTTGATAAAGTGTAAGAATGTTATTCAAATGTTTTTTCCCTTTTAATATGATTGTTCATCATTTTATCACAGGAAGTTTCTGAATATAAGCATAAAATGTTATGCTTATATTCAAACTGAATATAAACTACAATTATGGGTTTGTATAATTGTAGCTTATATTCAGTTTGAATATAAACTAAAATTATGTGTTTGAATAATTGTAGCTTATATTCAGTCTGAATATAAGCTAAAATATGTGTTTGTATAATTGTAGCTTATATTCAGTCTGAATATAAGCATAAAATGTTATGCTTATATTCAGACTGAATATAAGCTAAAATTATGTGTTTGAATAATTGTAGTTTATATTCAGTCTGAATATAAGCATAAAATGTTATGCTTATATTCAGTCTGAATATAAGCATAAAATGTTATGCTTATATTCAGACTGAATATAAGCTAAAATTATGTGTTTGAATAATTTTAGTTTATATTCAGTCTGAATATAAGCATAACATTTTATGTTTATATTCAGAATGAATATAAGCTACAATTATGAGTTTGTATAATTGTAGCTTATATTCAGTCTGAATATAAGCTAAAATTATGTGTTTGTATAATTGTACTTTATATTCAGTCTGAATATAAGCATAATATTTTATGCTTATATTCAGACTGAATATAAGCATAAAATGTTATGCTTATATTCAGACTGAATATAAGCTAAAATTATGTGTTTGAATAATTGTAGTTTATATTCAGTCTGAATATAAGCATAACATTTTATGTTTATATTCAGACTGAATATAAGCTACCATTATGAGTTTATATAATTGTAAAATTTTATGTTTAATAATCGTAGCTTATATTCAGTCTGAATATAAGCTACAACTAGTTGTTTGTATAATTGTAGCTTATATTCAGTCTGAATATAAAGAATCTTAGTGCTTATATTCAGTCTGAATATAAGCTACGATTTTACAAACTTCAAAATTTAGCTTATATTCAGTCTGAATATAAGCTACGATTTTACAAACTTCAAAATTTAGGTTATATTCAGTCTGAATATAAGATACGATTTTACAAACTTCAAAATTTAGCTTATATTCAGTCTGAATATAAGCTACGATTATACAAACTTCAATTTTTAACTTATATTCAGACTGAATATATACTACAATATGGTGTTTTTATAATTTATGTTTATAGATCCAGTCTGAATATAAGATATAGATCGACGCATCTTCAACATTGAAACCAAATTCTAGGTCTGTATTTTCGAAACATGTAACATAATCGCAATCAACAAAAAAAGTAGAATTTTCAACTGGATCACAATCGATTTAATTTCAGAAATCGCAAATCCAATTAATAAAGTTCTTCACAGTTAATAAAGTTCTTCACAGAAATCGCAAATCCAATTTTCAACTGGATCACAATTAGTATTTTCGAAACATGTAACATTGTATGGTTTGTACGAATTAACGTGGTTTGTATTTGAAATCTCCCCTATATATACATACACACACACACACACACACACATATATATATATATATAGGGAAACATTCAAAAAACCATTAAACTTTCTTATTTAAAATTATTAGGTTCTTGAACTATTGTTTTGAATTGAAAAACCATTAAATTTTCTCATTTTGAATGATTAAGTCCTTCAACATTTTTTCAACAAAATAAACTATAGAATTTTAAAATTAGTTACTTACATTCTTTTAACCCAAAATAAATATTGGTAACCAACTTGGAAAGTTTTAAAGTGAAAAAACAAAACATAAATCAGTTTTTGTTGATCCAAAACTCCTTTCAGTGATTTGAATATGACTGCTCTCTATACTTAGTGAAAATTCCATATATAAGTTATAGTTCAGGATTAGCGATAGCATATGTGGATTGCACTCAGCGATCACTGAACACCAAGAACTCTAATCTTATCTCTAAAGATCTGAAGAACAACAGTCACACCACAAGTCCATTCAGCAACAGTCGAAAACCAAGCTGAAGATAGAGATGAACAACTAGTGATCTGAAGCGGTTCAATGATAGCAAAGCTCATCTAATCAGAAGTGTGAAATCTTGTAAGGCCTCAGCTTTACCTTAGTGACTTCATCCTTGAAGTCTCCGGTTCCGCGATCAAATGAAGCTTTCAACAAGATTATTGTTGATCATATCCTCGATGCACAAAAGTCAAAACCTCAACACCTTGTCAGAAAAAGGACGTACAAATTATATCTTATGTCCCCATCAAATCTGATTTGGCACTGTTCATAGGTGGCTAAAAGCATGGCCATCCTATCAACCAAAGGACAAACATCCTCCGCTTGTTTGACACATGGCATGTACCTTCTGCTTTGCATTAAATGCAAACGGTGATAAATAGATGAGAAACCTCTTTCCATCTTTATACATGCTACTTTCTCTCTCAAAACCTCTATCGTTGTTTCTTTCTTTCCTTGTGCATCAACTTAGTGCTTTCTTTAGTTACAATAGAATAGGTTTTATACTTGTTTTTATTAATCTTGTAACTGTAAATTAGTTTATTTATATAAACTAATTTAAAAACGAAAATCTACTTGTGTTTGTATTCAACCCCCCTTCTACAAATTGTTCTATATCTTTGAACTCTTATAGACCCTTTTGGAACCAACAAGTGGTATCAGAGCAGTGTTTTCTGCATACTAATCTTTAAAGCAACTTTTTTATCAAGTTATTTTAAAATGACTAACACAAACACCAACTACATAGATAATGTATCTCTATCTAAACCTCCAAGATTTAGCCATGATAATTTCCCTCTATGGAAAGAAAGAATGACTCTATTCCTAGAAGAGTCAGATTCTAAATCCCCTATTATCTATCCTGGTCCCTGCAGTACCTGCCACTGCTACCGCTCCAGCTATCCCTAAGAGATGAATTGCCAAAACTCCAATTCAATGGAGTGATGAAGACAAAAGAGAAATAGCTCTTCCTGATGAAGTTGATCACTCTGTGATGAAAATGAGAACTTCAAAAACCATGTGGGATACTCTCTGTATTCAATATGAACGAACTGATGAAGTTCAGATAACTCGTAGCATTAATTTGTTAAGATAACATGAAAGCTTTATGTTTCTTAAAATGAAACACTTTCACAAATTCACCAAAGATTTAACTATCTCTTGATTGACATGAAAACTGTCAATAGAGAGTACTTTAATGCTGAAATCTTGACAAAATTCATGGAGGCACTACCCGATCAATGGGCAATATATACTACATGTCTTAAACTGTCAAAGAACCTTGAAACTCTATCCTTAATTGCTTTATATGGGATGCTGCTAAATGAGGAGCAATCTCAAGCTTTAAAAAGAAATCTTTTGAAGGACATCAAAGGTGCCAAAAGTACTTCTTTAACACTTGTGACTTCAAAGGTAGAACCCTCAAAACATGTTTCTTCTACTATATGCTCTATCACTGAGTTAGATCATGCTGACTCAGAAGAACTTACCGATGTTGACATCTCTGAGTTTGATGTTTGGCCCTTCTCACTTATAATTTTAGAAGATTTGCCAGAAAAAGTAACTTTAGAAAAACTAAGACTATCACTGACGCTGATAAGCCGAAGACTCCTCTTGCTGAAAAGGCTTCAGCAATCTGCTATATTTGTCAACGCAAGGGTCACTTTGCAAGTGAGTGTAGATCCAAGAAAGTCGTTGCACCAACAACTTCTCAGATCTCTGATAAATCTAAAAAGGAAAAATATTCTAAGTTAAAAAGAAAATCAGAATCTAAGAAATAACTAGCGAAAAGGAAAAGGACTTGTCGCTGAAGAGGCAGATTGGGATCAGGGAAGATGATTGGGCAAATTCCACTGATGAATCTGAATCAGATGAAGAAAACGTAGCTCTCATATGTCTTATGGCCAGAATTGAAGAAGCTGAAGAGGCATCTGACACATCCTCCTCAGAGTGTCCATCAACACAGGTATTTATTCCTTCTAACCCTCATATACCTGAAAATGATAGCTTGTCAGCTCTCGACTCTATGACTATTGAACTTTACAATGCTCGAAATGGCAAGATTAAAGCTGAACGAATTTACATTGATCTAGCTGAACAACTAAAGAATTTTCATCTAAAAATCAAAGAACTTACTAAGATCGAAGAAGATATTAAAGACCAAATCTTCGTAAACCAGACCATAAGTATTGAAAGATAATAAGCTATCACAGAGCGCGAAAAGGCCATCGTTGATCTTAAGGCTGAGAAAGCCACGATTGAAGGATGGTGTAATTCTTCTGTTATGATAAGCGAGATCATAAAAGCTCAGATTCCTGCTAAGGTCAAAAGTGGTCTTGGATATTCCCACGACCAAGAAGAAATTAACACCGACCATTCCATGCTAAAATTTGGAATGTTTGTTTCTTCTATGCCTGACCCCTCGTCTCGGAGTACTAAAGACAAGTTCATTAGTCATGTTCCCAAGGACAAGAAACTCCTCTCACTAAAGAAAAATCCTTATTTTCTCTCAGTAACTCCTCGGGTTAAGATTGATTTGACTTCTTCTAAGCCTGAGAAACCAGTGTTTCCTCCCAGGTCAATGGAAAAGGGAATTCTTGGATCCTTTCCTGAAAACATGTCCTCCACTCAGCATGCTTTTAGTTCAAAACCTATTTTCAAGTATAGTAAGTGTTATCAATGTGGTGAGACTACCCACATTGCTAGGAAATGTCCTAACCACTAAAGCTGAAAAATTATCCCATGGAAAGAAAATAGCCCAAGCTGCAAAATAAGCGAAGGGTAAAACTGTCAAAGTTGATAAAACAACTATGTCAGAGGAAACCATGATGGATAAAGTTTCAGCTAGTACCTCCTCTAGTTCTCCTATTGCCTCCACTAACAATGCAGGACCCATAGTAATATGGGTACCTATGAAAAATTGATCCCCTTATTTTTTACAGAGTGCTAAAGGTATCTGGTATCTAGATAGCGGATGCTCAAGGCACATGGCAGGCATTAAATATTTCGTCACTGAATATAAGGACGAAAATGGTCCTTCAGTGACCTTTGGTGGAAATGGCAAAGGATAAACCATAGGTTATGGCATTCTATCGAACGGAGCAACCTCCTTCTCTCGAGTTGCATATGTTGAAGGACTAAAGCACAATTTATTGAGCGTTAGTCAACTCTGTGATAAAGACTTTAAAGTTTTGTTCACAAAGACTAGATGTGCGGTCACTGACAAAATGCTTGCTTTAAAAGGCAAAAGATCAGAGAACGTATATGTCATCAATATGGACAATACTCACTCTGACAACGTGTGCTTTTTATCAAGAGCCTCCTTTGATGTCAACTGGCTTTGGCATAAAAGACTCTCTCATCTTAACTTCAAAATTATAAACGATTTATCAAGAAAGGAATTTGTTAGACGCTTACCTAAACATGGCTTTGCAATTTCTCATCATGTGAAAAAGGCAAGCTAACAAGGGCCACATTCAGATCTAAGCAAATGTCCTCAATAGCCACTCCTCCTCACCTACTCCATATGGATCTTTTTGGACCTGTCAATGTCCAATCCATATCACGGAAGAAATATACTCTTGTTATAGTAGATGAATATTCCAGATATACTTGGGTATTTTTTCTCCGATCTAAGAGTGATACCCCTAATGAAATAATTTCTTTCATCAAGAAGATTGAGTTGCTGAACAATGTTCTAGTTCGTTCTGTAAGAAGTAATCATGGTACTGAATTCAAAAACAGTACCCTGGTAAATTTCTTTTAAGAAAAAGGTATTACTCATAATTTCTCTTCAGTAAGGACTCCTCAGCAAAATGGTGTTGCAGAAAGAGAAAATTGAACTATTATCGAAGCTGCTCTCTAAATGCTCAACGAGTCTCATCTTCCAACTCAATTCTGGGCTGAAGCAGTCAATACTTCCTGCTACACTCAGAATCGGTCCCTGATTTTAAAGAGATTCAAGAAAACTGCATATGAATTATTTCATGAGAAGACCCCCTCAATAGAACACTTGCATATCTTCGGATGTAATTTTTACAAACTGAATGACAGAGATCATTTGGGAAAGTTCGATCCCGAAGCTGATGATGGTATATTTCTTGGGTACTCCTCTGTATCCAAGGCATTCAGGGTCTTCAATAAAAAAGACAACATGTAGAAGAAACCTTTAATGTCAACTTTGATGAATCTCGTACTTCAAATTCCATTTCTGTCCCTAAAGAAGATGAAGAACTAAACAACTGGATGAAATCTCATTATGGGGAACCTGAATCTTATTTCAATACACCTCCTGTCACTGAACATAATGATGATGATGGTCCTGTTCTTTTTCCTACATCGCTGAATAGTAACAATTCATCATCAAGGATGAATGTTACTCTATTAAATCAAATTCCTCCATACAGTCCCTTTATCGATAATTCTTCAGTAAATAATCAAGCATCTTCATCTTCTCCAGGAAATGAATTTCCCTCAGGACCTCCTCCTGAGACGATTAGAGAAAATGAAGAGCGTCACGCTGATCTATCTTCTTCAACTCTTGAACAGGCTGAATCATTAGCTGATCTAAATCCTCAGCTACCAACTCAAAGATGAACTCAAAATCATCCCATCGATCAAATAATTGGTGATCCCTATATAGGTGTTCAGACAAGAAGTAGTATGGCTAACATATGTCTCTATGTAAACTTTATTTCTGGTATAGAACCCAAGAAGATAGATGAAGCTATCCTTGATCAAGATTGGATTATCGCCATGCAAGAAGAACTCTCCGAGTTTAAGAGAAACAAAGTTTGGAAGCTTGTTCCCAGACGGCAGTATAACCCGCAACAAGTCTCGACTTGTTGCTCAAGGATACAGACAAGAGGAAGAGATAGACTATGATGAAACTTTTTCCCAGTAGTAATGTTAGAAGCAATCACATTGTTCCTAGCCTTCGCTGCCCACAAAAATTTCAAAGTCTATCAGATGGACATCAAGAGTGCTTTCCTGAACGACAAGTTGAAGGAAGAAGTCTATGTCGAACAACCTCCTGGCTTCGCTGATGCAAGACATCCAAGATACGTCTATGAGCTAGATAAGGAACTCTACGTGTTGAAACAAGCTCCCCGTACATGGTATGACACTCTCTCTAAATACCTTCTCGCTGAAAAGTTTGTTCGTTATAAGATTTATCAATCCCTTTTTCTTAGAAAACGTAATGGACATATCATTCTTGCTCAGATATATGTAAATGACATTATCTTTGGTTCCACAAATCCTAAACTTTGCACTCGTTCTGCCAAACGCATGAAAAAGTAATACAAAATGAGTATGATGGGTGAACTAACATATTTTCTTGGTATTCAAGTAAAACAATCTGAAAGAGGCATCTTCATTTGTCAAAGCAAATATGTTAAGGATATGCTAAAGAAATTTGATTTAACTCAAATGGCACCTCCTCTGAATTTAAATAAGTACCCTGATGGTAAACCTGTTAATGTCACTGCCTATAGAGGAATGATAGGATCCTTACTTTATCTAACTGCTAGTAGGCCTGATATCATGTATGCTACCCGCTTATGTGCTAGATATCAATCTGAACCCAAAGAATCCCATGTTATCGTTGTTAAGCGAATCTTCAGGTATCTGAAAGGGACTCCTAATCTTGGTCTCTGGTCAGGGTTCGATCTAATGGGTTATTCAGATAGTGATTTTACAGGATGCAACATTGATAGGAAAAACACCACTGGTGGGTGTCAGCTCGTTGGTGGAAAGTTGATCAGTTGGACGAGTAAAAAGCAAAATTCAGTGTCCACATCGACTGCTGAAGCTGAATATGTCGCAACAGGGAGTTGCTGTGCCCAAATTCTTTGGATGAGAAATCAGCTCACTGATTATGATATTCAACTATCAAAATTCCTATATATTGTGACAGCACTAGTGCTATCGCAATTGCAAACAACCCTGTACTTCACTCTAAGATCAAACATATCGAGATCAGAGTCATTTTATCAGAGATCACATTATGAATGGTGAAATTGAACTTCATTTTATCCCCACTGATTTTCAGCTCGCTGATCTTTTTACAAAACCTCTTGAAGGATCAAGATTTAATATGTTAATCAGCAAACTGGGAATGTTAAACATGGAAGAATAACTTCTTCACTGATTTACACTTTCAGTGATTATAAAGATGAATTTCAAATTCCTTAGTCATTTGCTGAACTCTAAAAAGATATCACTCAGGTATGACATCGAATCTCTTATACTCTCTGAATGTGTTTCAATTCTCGGAATGAATTCTAAAAACAAAATCCATCACTAAGAACAATTTTGTTCATAATGATAGGATGAATTTAAGGATAATGATTAACATTATTTTAATGATAATCGTTTGGTTTTCTGACACACGACGGCCTCAACGTCTCCTATCCAATCAAACCCTAGGAACGTGTCGTAGGTCATTATTGCCTTTTTTCTCAAAAAGCTAAAATTGTCGATTTGTCTTTCTTTACTCTGTATCGTCTCTTCCTATATAAAGTGAAATCTACTTCATTTCACTCTTTACGCTCTTAAAACTTTCAAAAGCAAGAAACTCTCTCGAATCTTCAAAACTTTCTCAAGAACACCAAGAACACACACTTGTTCGTTTTTCTCCGGTCTTAACTTTCAAGGTTTGATCTAACCCTTTCTTCTCTAAAAACAACAAGAATGTTGTTTACCTCTTTCTTAAATCTTTTATAACTTCTTGTTATAAAGATTTCTTCTTTAAATCTGGATTAAAACCAAAAACTCTTAAACCTGTTCTAAGTCTTTTCTTCTTAGAACAAAAGAATTGTTGGAAAGTTTAATCCAAATTTCTTTTCAAAAACCTCTAATAGTTGTTTTTGGTATAATTTCTTTACCAAAATCACTAAAATTTGGTTTACCTGCTTAAAATTTCTTTTTAAAACTCAGCCAAATAACAAGTATTTTGATTTTGTTCATCAAAACACTTGTTTTCATTATATTTTCTATTTGGTAACTTTGTACCAAAAATACTCTGGTTTATACATATTTTTTGTATTAAGCCATGATTTTTCTATTTGGTGTTACCATTTTTGAAACAGAAATGGCAACTCCAAGCAACATCTCTGAATCTGAAACTGATGTCATCCTTGTCACTACTTTCGTTGCTGCACTAGAGGCCAACTATCCTCCTGAACAAGCCATTGTGAAACCGAGAAACTATGTTGCTATCACTGACATCCCTACTGAACGCTCCTATCTGAAGGATGGTGCCTGCTTCATCAAGCAGTGCCCACTAAAGTACCCTTTCATCCATGTCCCTGTAGGGATCACTGCTTATCTTCAGGAATACTAGCACATTGTTCACTACACTACCCTCACCAATAAGAAAGGAAGAAAGCTCCCTGCCATTCAGTTCACTACTGCCCTTGGCACCATCACTATCACCTCTGGAGTGATAAGGAACGGCCACCGTCTTCCAATTAAGGAGGATAATGAAAAATGGGCTGCTGCTCCAACAACAGAGGAAACTCAGGCTTTCCTTGATGCCACTGACTATGTTTGGCTAGTTGACAAAGAGACGAAGCAAGATTATCAAGTCCACCACTCAGGTGGAAAAGAAGCGCATGCTAACGAGATGACAATATATTTAGACGCACGTTATTCTGTGCTTAAGCTCCAGATATGGCTCACAGGATCAGGCTAGCAAGCCCTTCCAAGATATGGCGGTCGCTCTCTGCACCGGTCGGAAGCTGAACTTCGCTGAATATATATTCAGTGAATTGTACAACCGAGTTAAATACCAAAAGAGAAACGAAGCTATTGCTTTCCTTAGGTTCACTGCCATTCTCTTTGCAGCAACCTATGAGGGACACCCCACTGAGGGAAACCAAAATTTCTCTCAAACTGGGAAGAAGGCTCTCAAGGTGGATGAAAAAGATGGAGAAGCTCCAAACACTCCATACATGCTGCAGGTAATTCAGGGTGTTGCTGCTGCTGCTTCTCCACAGCCAATCCCCTTGCTGCTGATAGCCACCTCCCAGGTAGCTCCCATGCCTACGTCACTGCCAATCCCCTTAGTGACTAACCAAGGCATTTCTCCTCTAGCTGAAAAGTGAAAACAACCGACTGATGGACACAAAAAGTCCATTGCCCTAAAGCCAGCTTCCAAGAAATTCAAGAAGAGTGTTACTCAATCAAGCACTCTCTCTGATTTCGGGATTCTACCTACCTTCTCTACAATAACCCTCTCCACAGCCAAGACAACAGCTTCTGCTTCTGTTGCCGCTTCTTCAACACTACTTCCTTTTTCAGTGACCTCAGTCTCTGAAACTGTTTTAGTCAGCCACGCTGAGGTTGTATCAGATATCACTTGCACTTCCTCTTATCTTCCGCTATCTCATCTTCTTTGGTCCTCACATCAATCTATAATTCAGGTATGGTTGTCCCCATCCCTAATGTGATTGAGCAATGTGCTATTAATACATAAGTTTTGTCTCGACAATCTGATCTCTGGAAGGCAAGGTGCACAGGACCTGAAAATGCTTCTCTTAAGCATTCTCAGAAAGAGGTCAATGATCCTCAGGATACAACTGTCGCATGTTCCATCCCTGAGAGTAATCTTTCAGATACTCTCAAGGCACCCATGTGTAAACACTTTACACATCCTCTTCCTTCTGCTAACCCTGAGCTCTTTTTGGCTCATCTTTCTTTGTTATCTACAGGTGTCGCTGCACCTCAATTTACTTCAGCAGCTGCTGTCACAACCTCCACTCCGATCAGCACGCCTACATCATCGAAGGCGCCTTCAGCTGCTGATCTAAGTGATGTTAAGAAGAAGAAGGGCCTTCCCACATTTCCTTCTATCCCTATGAATATACTTCAGATTTGTCTTTCTCCTCCCTCATTCCCAGCAATTAACTTTGTGGTGAAAGAGTGCGCGACCACAAGGCATCGGGTAGACACTCTGTGGTTCGCCTCAGAGAAAATCTACAAGCAAGTGGATGGGTTCCCTGCCATCAAGGTGGCTATCAGCAATTTCTCCACTGATCTTCATGCAGTATGTTAGGACCCAAACAATCAAGATATCAATATATGGAAAGATTAGAACAGAAATCTGATAGCCAAAATGTCGTATGTATTGATTGAATGAACATAATTACAAAATATGTCTTTACAAGGCTTATAGAAACGTTAGTCTAATCAATCTAACAAACTATCTATTTATACATGAAATAGGAAGACTAAAGTAACAGTACATTCATGACAGACAAGTTCAGAATAGGTTCTGAACTCCTTCAGATCTTCTTCAGAAGTTTCTTCAGAAGTGTCTTCAGAACTTCTTCAGAACCTCTTCAGAATATCTTCAGAACTTCTGAAGTTGGCACTTCAGAAGTTATGCCTTAGGCTTTTATCTTTTCTTCTGAGTTCTGAATTTTCATTCTTCAGATCTTTATATCTTCAAAACCCAGTACCTTTTGAAGCTATTATGATATCTCTATCAATCTCCCCCTTAGCTTCAAAAGTTCAGATCATACTTCCAGAAGTTTAGAATTTCTCTAACATCTTTCAAAATTAAGCTTCTGTATTCACGTAAGGATTCAGCAATTCTTACAATCTCTTTTGCAAGCTTCTTGTGCTTCTCCCAATCTTCATTGCTCAGATTCTTTGGTCTTTTATTCAGTTTTTTTACCAAACGATCTCTGATGGCCATGAGAGTTCCATTGCAACATTTATGGAGTTCTTCAAATCTCACAAATAATAGATCTGGAAAGCATTTGCAAACGAAGCCTGGAGGTTGAATTACTAAGGTACTCTTCTTCAGATTCTCAATATCTGGTAAGTTTAGATTTGGTTTGCTCAAGTGTACTTGTTTCTTATTCAGAACATAAGCAACCTGAAAATCAGTCTTTGCAGCCCATATAAAATCTCTATACAAGCCATCTCTGAGAATTGGAAATGATTTTCTGAACTTGGTGATTGAATCATGAAAAGGATAAAGACTTCTGTAAACTCTGAGTAGATCTCTGAGATACACATCCTGGAAATCAGCTTCAGAGAAGGTAGAAATCTCACCATTTTGTCTTTCAACAGTAAAGAAAGCATACTTGTAATTTTGTCGTGTCTTCAAGTCAGCATCAATTACTTTAACCACTGGACTTTCCTTTCTTACTTCATTAATTGGAATCCTTATCTTTCTAATGATATCTGAGTATCATTATTTCCAACCAAAACACCTTTGAATCCAACAATCAATATAGTTGAACTTTGTTCATATTCCATGAATATTTCTGGATGGAAATATTCAAGAAACATGGTTAAAGCATTTTCTTCTATTCTTTGTACTTGCAGTTGTTCCTCTTCAGATATTTGTTTTATAGGAACCAACTTTTCAGAAATAGTTGAAAATTTGTTCATAACTTTGTACCTATTCTTTTCCTTTCTCTTTTTCCTTTTGCCTTTGTTCATAACTTTCAATATTCAGAGAAAACTTTAGAATTTCCTCCAAGTCTTGTTTATTTGAATGAATCTGGAAATCATAAGTATCACTAAGTAGATAATCAGCTCCTCTGATCTTGTTTTCTCTTTTGTGACCAGCAAGATAACTCTTTCTTACACTCTCTCTGAAATGAATTCTTTCTTTGATTAGATATATGATTTCTTCTTTGATGTCTGAATCTCCAACATAATCCTTTGCATAATCAAGAAACCAATTCAGAGTTGAGTTAGAGTATTTTGGAATATCTGAAGCCAAAAAGGTTTTATTTCCGTTCACTGTATATCTGAACCTAATATCTGGACAAGTGAACACTCTAGTTATTGCTGAATTTTCAAGGTTTACAGGTTCCAACAGAATCACTTTAAATAAACCAAATTCCAGAGCTAATTGAAAGTCATGCTTGATGATGTTCCTTATGTAGATTCCCAGAATTCTTCTAACTTCATAAACAAGTTCGACTTCATTTCTAGCCACACATAATGAAAGAACTGCTAATTTATCTTGCAGTCTTAGCTTGTATAAATCATACTGAGTGAATTCACACAAAGATCCATTTCTTCTATCTGCTCCAAATTTGTAAATTAATAAATCATCTTCAACAGACTTTGAAAGACATCTAATCTTCTTTATGAGAGTTGTCATTCAGATTCTGAACACCATGCTTCTGAACAAAACTTCTAACTTGAAATATTGGGTCTTCAGACCATTCATCATTTACAAAATCTTCCAGAGATGCAAACTTCATACTCTTTCTGTATATGTAGAAATAAATTGCTTCAGGGAATTCTAAACTTGTTTCTCCAAAATGAAATATATCCTCCTTTTCATAGACTTGATCTAAAATAGGTTCATGAAGAAGAGGAATATCAATCTTAGGAATAATGATGCAGGGTCTGACTCTTACTTCAAATTTTCCAGAGTAGATCATTAGAATTTCATCTGCAAGTTCAGTTCCTCCCATGTGTTCTAGATCAACTTCAAGTTCAACATATTCATCTAGTTGATTAATGAAATTTCTGAAGACTGAAAATTTGTTGTCCAAAAGTCTACACTCCAGACTTCTTGGTTTATTCAGAAACAGATGTACCCAACAAAATTGGCTTAGAATATTCCACAATTCTTCAAAAGCTCTTCTGAATTCTTCACTCAGAAGTTGTTGAGGCTTCCAAATTACTAAATCTTTTATCCCTTCTGAGCTTTCTCCCATATTTCCTCCAGACATGTCTTCTTCAAACATAATAACATCAGAAAGGTCACTTGGCTCTCCAATGAAATCTTCAAATGCAAGGTATTCCCTTAGCATTTCTTCATTTGAGTCTGGAATTATGTTTGTATTATCTAAGCTTAAGTTACCTTCAGAATCAAAGGATAACTTCTCTGTTTCATACCCTTCTTCTATAATATGTTCAGAAGTATGGTCATTTACCTCTTGCCCCTCATATTCTGCTGATAGGATATCTTCTATAGCTTCTGAAACTCTATTGGATGTTTCACCAACATTCTGTGCATCTTCAGAAGTTTTCTCAGAGCTTTGAACTTGAACATTTTCAGCATTTTGTTTTTCTCCCCCTCTTGATTATCAGGATCCTGATCATCAAGACTCCTTTTAGATGTATCTGATTGAGGCCTGCATTCTAGAACAGATAACCGTGTACTTAAATCTGTCTGAGAACTATGAATAGAAGAAAGCTGATTCAAAATCTGAGTAATGTCATCCTTTGTTGCAAAAGCAGAAGAAGCTAGTTGAGCAGATGAAGAAGAAGTCTGAGAAGCTTTCAGAGAAGAAACGGATGAAGCAACTTCAGAAAAAGCATTCAGAAGTGCTTGTTTGAAATTATTCAGATCATTAGAAGATTTGAGGTGATAATCATTCAACCTATATCCTCCATCACCTTTTTAGTTGTATCCGTCAATTCCTTGATGTCCTTCTGAATCTTTGCAAATTCAGAAGTATAGAAATCTTTGAATTCTGTGAATTCAGAAGATGTGGGTAAGATTCCAAGACCAACAGATGGTCTTGTTTGCAGTCCTTTAGAAGAAGGCTGGCCTGTATGTGCCACAAAGGCATCATGAACCACATATGATTCTTTTAATGGGGCTTTTGTGATGTTCACCCCACCAGGGCTTCCAACTAATCCTTGATATCCAGAAATAGGAATATCTATAGTTTGATGCAATGTGACAAACACTTTGCTAGGGACATCTGAAAGATATATGCTAGTGTGAATGGATGCCACATTAAATGGTTCAGAAGGCTCAATGTTGAGAAGACTCTCAGACTCAATGTACTCGAAACTGTGATGGGGGGACATATATCCTTCATTTTCAACAAAAGGAACCTCCAAATGGGGTCCTAATGGATTATAAGCTGTTTGCCCCACTTGTGTTGATGAAACACCCTTCTGTTGAGAGATGGGTGAGTGGCTGGGGGGGTTAACCAAATTTTCCATGAGCCACTGCCCTTTTCAATATCATCCACCAAAGAATGTGGAATAATAGAAGATGTGGGTGCCCGGCTAGTAACAGGTGGTTCACAGGTTTGTTTTTCTTTTACCTGTGTTCTCCCCTCTTCAATTCTTTTTCTTACTCTTCCACCCATCCTCTCATTTTCATTTTTCCTCTTTACTCTCTGAGGTTGTTCTCCCCCTTGAACACCCTCCCCTCTCTTTCTAACAAGTCTAGACTCCCTTGCATTATCACCACTCTTGTTTGAATCAGGGGAAGGGACTACTGGTTGAGGTAATCCCATAGATTCTAAATACTCACTCACAATCCTATTTGGTGTACTTACAAGATCAAGTAAGTGAGAAGGAAGTGGAACTGCATTTGGAAATGTAAGCTTTGCATTTGGTGGTCTTAAACTGTCCATAGAAAAGATAGGAACATGTACCTCATATACTAGAACAGGGATTGTTTGCACTGCTTTCATTGCTCCTTTGATGAGTGTTTGAAAGAATCTCTGAAATGGTATGTAGTTGAATGTGGACTTCTTCAAAATAGAAGATTTGAGTTCTTCAAAAATAAGAGAAGCATAATCATAATGCTTGTCGAATGCAACTCCATGAAAGATGATCCTCCCATTTGCTGAAGCTTTATCCAAACTTGAACTTTTCCCAGATAGACAAGTGTTCAGAATTGAGAATAAACAGTACTATATCGGAGGTAAACACTTTCTTCTAAAGAACTTAAAGCATTTAGATTTTCAGTGTATCCCAAACTCATGAAATCTGAGAACATTTCAGTTGAAGATGGAATTGGATCATAAGAGGTTTTCCCAAGAACCTCATCTGGTTTTGCCAGAAAGTGAAGACATCTAATATCATCCACAGAGATACATACCTTGTAAGCATGGACATAGGAGACAATTTCATCTTCAGATTCATCGACCTTACCATAGTACCACCATTGTTGAAGGTAAGAAGTAGGAACAAAGAATTTCCTAGAGAGTAGAGTACGGAGTGGATGTTTCTTCAGAATTTCGATCAAAATCATTTGATCATCAGTGAAGTCTGTCGATTTAAAGTTCAAAGCACAATTATTTTTCTTGATTTCTAATAGTTTCTCAGCAGGGACATAAAGTTTTGACATATCACTGCTTTCAGCACGAGTCTGGGATTCACTATCACCAGCATTTGATCTAAAAACAACTTCAATAGGTTCAACTTGTGTTTCCCGAATTTTATCAGTTCTCGGGTTAGGGTTAGGGTTAGGGTTTGAAGGTCCGGCTTGATTAGAAGCAGTTGTGGCTGTGTCTTGGACCATTTGATCTTCATTGAGTGGAATTTCCATTGTTCCAACAACCAATTTTTGAGGCACGATCTTAAATGAACCATCACTCGATGATCCATTGTTATCAGTGAAACTCGATGAAGCAGAAACCATGGCATTTGAGGTAGTCATGATGTGTGAAGAATAAGGATTGGTAATAGAAAGAAGATCAATGAACAAAGATAGATTTCTTAGTGTAAAGTTACTAAAAAAAGAAGACGATGAAGAATCCATTGATTTATATGACTGGATAAGCGCTGACGGACACGTGGCCAAAAAGTAAACGTGGTTAGACAATTAATCATCATTTATTTGGATAAATGAACCGTTTAATTGACGTGTTTAAGAAATGTCCAATGAAATTAAAACACGTACCACACGCTTAAGTGATACTTAAGAAAAACAACGGGAAGTAAAGTTCTGAGAACGAATTCAAAAACTTCAGAAATTGTTCAGAACTTCTGAGAAGAAGTTCAGAAGTCTGAAATAAAGAATTCAGAAGAACTTCAGAACTTTTAAGTTTAGTTCAGAACCAAACTTGTATCACTTTAGAACACTAAAAATCATTTAAAAAATACAAACTTCTGAAAAATATAAATCATTTTGAGAATTCAGAAGTAGGTTTGAACAATTGAAAAATATTTTATCTAAGGAAGTTTGTTCATACTTCTTAGATATGAAGTGTAAGACTTGATTTCAGCAATTCAGATATGTTTTGTAGGAAAGAGTAGTTCAAAAATTTGACATTAATACCATTCCCCTTTGAATCATTAGAAACTATGATTCTTCCCCTTAAACAATGCAATATTTATCAAAGAAATAAGAGAATATTAGAGAAATGAAAAAAATATAGTAATAAACAATCAACCTAGATAAAGAAGGATTATACTTCTGAGTTTGAAAAGAAGCAAAGATCTGAATATTGAACTTTAGAAAATTTCTAAAGGGCAAACGATTCAGAATTTAAGATAAGAACCTCAGAGTATAACTTCTAAAGTTTAGTTGATGTTTTATTCATCATGCCCAATACCTGCCAAGAAGTTAAATCGTTTTTCATCAAGTGCTTTGGTAAATAAATCAGCTAATTGATATTCTGTCTGAACAAAAAAAAAATTCAATATTACCTTTTTCAACATGATCTTTGATAAAATGATATCTTACATCAATGTGTTTTGTCTTGGAATGCTGAAAAGGATTGGCAGTGATGGCTATCTTACATCAACAGATTTTCCATTCAGATCAGGTTCTAACTTAGTTGCAGTGGCCATTGAAGTTTGAATATTTGAACAGTCAGTCATGTCAAACTTCTTAAGTAAGTCTGAAACATACTTGGATTGATTAATGAATATGCTAGTGGGAAGTTGTTTAACTTGAAGACCAAGAAAAAATGTCAACTCTCCCATCATACTCATTTCAAATTCAGTTTGCATGATTTTCTCAAAATTTCTACAAAATTTTGGATTTGTAGAGGCAAATATAATATCATCTACATATATTTGTATCAAGATCATATCATCACCTTCCTTTTTCAGAAATAAAGTCGTATCAACAGTACCTCTTTTGAATTCAGAATTCAGAAGAAAAGTTGTAAGAGTATCATACCATGCTCTTGGTGCTTGTTTAAGTCCATATAAGGCTTTGTCCAAAATGTAAACATTATCTGGAAAAATTTTGCTTACAAAGCCTTCTAGTTGTTCAACATACACTTCTATATGTAAAATGCCATTCAAAAATGCACATTTCAAATCCATTTGAAACACCTTCATGTTTTTGTGAGCAGCATATGCAAGAAATATTTTAATGGCTTCTAACCTAGCAACAGGGGCAAAGGTTTCATCATAATCAATCCCTTCTTGTTGACAATACCCCTTAGCTACAAGCCTTGCTTTGTTTCTTACAACAATACCATTTTCATCCTTTTTATTTCTGAAGACCCATTTTGTGCCAATGATAGATTTACCTTTTGGTTTTGGTATCAATCTCCAGACTTTGTTTCTTTCAAATTGATTTAACTCATCTTGCATGGCTAAAATCCAGTCTGGATCTTGAAGTGCTTCACATGACTTTTTGGGTTCCATACTGCTTAAAAAATTAACAAACAAACATTCATTTGTTGTTGCACATCTTGTTTGAACACCTTTTGATGCATCTCCAATTATTTGATGCACTGGATGACTTGATGTCCATTTGTTCACATTTGGCAATGGTTGAACAGATGAGACATTATTCAGAGAATCATAATCATCAATAATTGCTTGAGTATCAGTATCATGATTGATTACTGAATGTAAATCTAATGTCTCCCCCTCAAATGGAAAATTCTGAATTGGTTCAGAAATTTGATGTACATGCTAAGAAGTACCTTGAACTGGTTCAGAAATCACTTGAACTGGTTCAGAGGTAACTTGAACTGGTTCAGAAGTAACTTGAACTGGTTCAGAAGTAACTTCAACTGGTTCAGAAGTTGCATGTACATTTTCAAAAGTTGGAAGTTCTGAATTTGAGGTTGAGATTTGTGGTGCTGATGTACTTGAAATTTGTATTTCTGAAATGTCTTGATCATTTGTGCTTCTGATGAGAGAAGGATTTTGATAATCTGCAGAAACATTTACAGAAATATCAAAATAAGTCTTAACATAAAATGTTTAAATTTGTTTTATGTCAAGTTTGAGATTCAGAAGTAGAGTTTGTCTGATTATGTTCTGAGTCCAAACTTTCAGAAGTTGGTTTATGTGCGAGTTCTGAACTGTCTTGTTCCGAAGTCAATGTTGGCTCATGAAATCTGACATTTTTAGTCTCAATGATCCTTTGAGTTCCTTTATTGAGTACTCTATAAGCTTTGGATCTCTGAGAATAGCCAACAAAGATTCCAGCTACACCTTTTGGTGCAAATTTGTCGAGAAGCTGAGTATCATTCTTTAGAAAACACCTGCAACCAAAGATTTTAAAATAATCAATAGAGGGTTTTCTTTGTTTTAGCATTTCATAAGGAGTTTAAATAAATTTTTTGTTTAGAATGGTCCTGCTCTGAGTAAAACATGCAGTAGCAATAGCTTCTGCCCAAAGAGAAAGAGGAAGTTCTGAATATGCCAGCATGGTTCTTGCAGCCTCTACCACAGTTCTATTCTTTCTTTCAACCACCCCATTCTGTTGAGGAGTTCTTGCAGCGGAAAAATTATGTGAAATTCCAACAGATTCCAAAAAATTCTGAAGTGTAGAATTTGTGAATTATGTTCCATTGTCACTTCTAATCTTTTGGATTGGGAGTTGAAGAAGAACTTGAATTTTCTTCAGAAAGGGTATCAGTCTTTCAGAAGTATCAGATTTTGAGTCTTAGAAATTCAATCCATGTGTATCTTGTGTATTCATCTACTATGACAAGAATGTATTTTTCCCCCAATGCTTTGAGTCTTCATTGGTCCACAAAAATCCATATGTAGCATTTTTAGTGGAGCTTTGCATGAAGATAGCATTTTCAGAGGATGAGAACTTCTTTTGATCTTCCCTAGTTCACATGCAGAACAAAGAGAGTTCTTTTCAAATCTGATCTTTGGTAGTCCTCTTACAAATTGATGTTTGCCTAGTTCAGAAATGGCTTTGAAGTTCAGATGTGACAATCTTCTGTGCCAAAGCCAACTATCATTTCTCATTGTAGTAGACATATAACATACACCTTGTAGTTGACCAGTTGCTGTGAATGTTGTTGTGTAGATATCTCCATCTCTATAAGCAGTTAATTCATTTTTGTTTGTTGTACTCAGAACATGACAGTAATCTATGTCAAAATTAACCTTCCAGTATTTGTCACAAAATTGACTAATATTGAAAAGATTATGTCTTAGTCCCTCAACATAGAAAACTTTCATTACTGTCACATCTCCTTTAACGAAAGTGCCATATCCTCTTACATATCCCTTTGCATTGTTTCCAAAGTTAACTGTTCCTCCATATCTTTCATGATAATCAGTTAGTAGTTCTTTGAAAGGTGTCATGTGTCTTGAACATCCAGAATCTAAGACCCACACATGACATATCTGCAAACGAGATTATAGAGTTTTAGATACGCATTTCAAAATGGGTCCTCTGAGATTAGTAATAAAATTTGAAGTTCTTGAACTTTTTGTTTAGATTTTTCAATTCAGAAGTTTGTTCAGAACTTTGAAATTTATCTTTCTTAGTTTTATTTTTATTTTTATTTTTTCTTTTAATTGAATTTGTGAATATAGTTGAACATTTCTGAATAGATTTCATCAAATTTTTCTTGTTTGTTTTGGAGTTAAGATGAAAATTATAATGACTACAATTAATACAGTGAATATGATTCTTTAATGTATTTACAACATCATTAGACATATAAGAATCAATAAAATTTGATTTTTCAACAAAGATTCTTTTATTCACTATCTTCGATTTAGGTACATCACTTTTATTGGAAAATGAAAAACTATCTAATTTGTCATTATTTGACACTCTTTCATCTTTCTTT
Source organism: Silybum marianum (assembly GCA_036898165.1). NCBI lineage: Eukaryota > Viridiplantae > Streptophyta > Magnoliopsida > Asterales > Asteraceae > Silybum > Silybum marianum. The sequence continues at coordinate 24,776,459 of CM072528.1, read as the reverse complement.
CTCCATACTAAAGTGGATAGCTCTGTAAAAGATAAGAAATGAGGATTAGTATAAGAAATTCTTTTGTTCACTTTAGGTTTATCCTCAGAATTTGAGTTAATTTTCTGAACTTCAGAGAGAGAATTTGAGGATTGTCCTTGTTCAAAGGTTTTATCTCTGGTGTTGAAGTCAGAAGATGTTACTGAACATGGTGATGAAGCCAATGGAGTGTTTGCAGTAGTAGGAGAAAAATCTGAAGAAGTAAAATTTTCAGATTTCTGATATTCTGGTTTTAAAAACACAGGACCAAACATTTCTGAAGGTATCTTTGAAGCTTCAGATTTTAGTATTTCTCATTCAGTCATACAAGATTGTGATTTGTAAACCAAATAGCCATTTTTATCAATGACTTGCACCATATGATGATCATCATCTTCTGAATCGGAAGCATTTATTAGTTCTGAAAATTTATTTTGAGTCATACTTGTTGCAAAAATATTTCAATTTTTTGTTGTTGTAGACTCATCATCAGAATTATCAAAAAATATATTGGGATTCTCATCAACATCTTCTAAAGAGTCAATTTCTAAGAATTCATCATATTTTTCTTCATGTTCTGATTTATTATTAGAAGTATCTTCTGAAATGACTTCAGAATTGAATTCAGAAGTTATCTCAGAAGTTACTTCAGAAATTATTTCAGACTTAACAATTACTTCAGATTTTTTTTCAGAAATAATATTTAATTCAGAAGATTCACAAATGTTTGAACTTATATTTATTTCTTCTGTTTCACCAGTTTTAAGAGTTGTTTCTTCTGAAAACAAAGTCTCTGATTTTACAAACGGTATTCTTTCACGCAAAGAATAGTTCACAGTACCTGTATTTGATTCATTGAAAATTTTCATTTTAGAATAATCATACAGATTTGCACTGCCTTTTTCAGTATTTGACTGTCATTATATCCTAAACCTGCTTTTATGTTGCAAAATTTTGAATTTTGAGCCTGACTAGTTAAAAAGTTCAGAGTTTGTTCAGTTTGTCCTCTTTTAAAATTTAAATCTTCTAATTCCTTAATCTTTTTATAAAGATCAAGTCTCTCTTGATTCAGAAAATTCATTTTAACATTCAAAATTTCTTTTTCAGGCTTCTCATTAATAATTTTTGTTTGTAAGTTGTCCATTTTTTCTTTTAAAACAAGTTTTTTTCAGAAACTTTTTCATGTATCTTTTCAGCTTCTTGAAAATTTTCTTTATATATTTGACTTTCAGCTCTGAATTGATTGACCAAAATTCTTTCACCTTTGATTCTGTTTCTGAGAGTTTCAAATTCAGAAAACATGTTTTGAAATTGATTTTTCATTTCAGAATCTACAATGTTATGTTTAGAAATATGTTCAGAATTTTGTTCAGAAGAGTAGTTTATTTCAGTATTTAATTCAGAAGATGAAAAAGATACCTCAGTGTCTTGTTTGTCTTTTTCTGAATCCATTTGACACATATAGCAATTGGTTGCATAGTGAGCAACTTCTTCATCATCATCATCTCCATCACTCTAGTTTAACCAGTCCTCTTCATACTTGGTCACTAAAGCAGGATTGAGCTCCTTTTTCTTAGCTAACAGATGCTTCTTCTCATAGTAGCCTGATTTCTTGACTGTTGGCATCTTGCATTGTCTTGCATAATGTCCAGGCTTTACACAGTTGAAACACCTTGCTGGTTCAGATGTTTCAGATTGACCAACTTCTTGACCTTTCTTAGGTCCACTTTCATATCTAGGTTTATTCTGATATTTTTGATTGTATCTTTGAGTAAATTGCCTTGTCATAAAAGCAATATTATCAGAAATCCTTTTCAGCTCCTCATCCGATTCATCTCCATCACAAACTATTGTCTCTGGGATCTCACACACCTTCTTAGCAGAAATAGTCAGAGAGTTGTTATTTTCTTGCTCAGTAGGGCAACTTCACTTGCCTTCTTTTGTTCATATTGTCTAACTTTGATCTTGTCCTCTTGTTGGAACAAGATGCCATCGACATTGTGAATTGTCTTTCTAGACAAGTTCCTAGTTACCATATTATCTGAAAAACTTGACCATTCGTTTCCCAGATTGTTCAGAAATTTGTTATTTATCTCAGAATTGATTTCTGAACACCATTTCTTCTCAGATCATTCAGAATGTTGTTGAATCTATGATATGTATCAGTGATAGATTCATTTTCTATGTATTTGAAGTTTTCATATGTACCTACACAAATATTTAACTTCTGTGCTTGAGCCTTTGTGCTTCCTTGCATCTGGGCTTTTACTTCATCCCACATAACTTTGGCTGAGTTAAACTATCAACCCTATTGAATATTTCATTAGGAATTTCCATAGTGAGTAAAGTCAACGCTCTTCTATCAACTTTTATTTGAGCCTTTTATGCTGGATTGTACATTGCAGGACTCTTCTTGATTCTTGACGCCGTTATTTCAAAAGTAGATTCCGTTCTAGGAACTGCTGGAATTTCAACAAAGACCTCTAGTGGGCCATTTGTGATCGATTGCATTAAAGCTTCATCTATGTTGTCCAAGAATTGAATCATCCTAATTCTCCATTGATGGTATTCTCCCAAGAAAAGAGTTGGTGGTTTCGTTTCAGATCCGATTGAGACTATTTCTTTAGACATCTTTGATTGTTAGAAGATCGAGAATTCACCTGATTTGAATTTGAAACTTATCGATGAAGAACACCAAGAACTGACAGATCTAACAATTCTTTCACAAATCTTCAAGAACAGATGAATTGGCTCTGATACCAATTGTTAGGACCCAAACAATCAAGATATCAATATATGGAAAGATTAGAACAGAAATATGATAGCCAAAATGTCGTATGTATTGATTGAATGAACAGAATTACAAAATATGTCTTTACAAGGCTTATAGAAACGTTAGTCTAATCAATCTAACAAACTATCTATTTATACATGAAATAGAAAGAGTAAAGTAACTGTACATTCATGACAGACAAGTTCAGAACAAGTTCTGAACTCCTTCAGATCTTCTTTAGAAGTGTCTTCAGAACTTCTTCAGAACCTCTTCAGAATATCTTCAGTTGGCACTTCAGAAGTTATGCCATAGGCTTTTATCTTTTCTTCTGAGTTTGAATCTTCATTCTTCAGATCTTTATATCTTCAGAACCAGTACCTTTTGAAGCTATTATGATATCTCTATCACAGTAAGAGACGACCAATGCTCCATTGAGCGAGAGGTAAAAGCTCTCTCTAAGCAGGCTGAAAGTCAAGCCATGGCTATTGCTGAAATACAACAAAATCAAGCGCAGATTTTGCGCCTTCTTAAAGGCATGTCAGAGAAAGCCCCTTCATTCTCTGAAGTAGACAGGTCTCAGTTGGGTTTAATAGCTCAAACTGAAATTTCTCAGGCAGCAACCCTCTCTTCTCTCGACTCGAATGTGCACACTCTCTTAGTGCTCACTCTACTTGTAAATAACCAAGAGTGGGAGAAGTTCGCAAAAGAGCTCGATGAACAGTTCATGAACCAACCACCTCCGCAACCTCAGCAAGCTCATCAACAACCACCTATCCCAGAAGCTGTAGAAGGTGATGAAGATGATGAAGAAGAGGAAGAAGATGAAAACAATAATGAACCTGAAGACATCCCTCATTATTCTCTAAAGGATAATGATAATGACGATGATGACGATGATGACTTCTGACTACCAACAGACGAGAAACGACACCATCAGGGGGAGTTGTTCGGAACTTGTTCTTAACCCGTCTCATCCAAATCAAGCTTCCAAGTCCAAAAATGCTTCTTCTGATTTGGATGACCTTTTCCAGCATTTCTACTTAGATTATTTCGGACCATACACTGCAATTCCGAAAACCACCTCTACCCCTATCTCAGAAGTAGCCGAGATCACGACTCCTACTGGCTCGCCCTCATCTTCATAAACGATCTCACTACAAGCAACTTCACACACAACTACTCAAACCCTTAACAATAACCCCTCTCCAACGGAACCACTTCCTCAACACCCCACACCTTCATCTACAAATCCGGAATCCACATCCCCTCCCCCACCACCGCATGACACTCAAAGGGATGTTTGTTGTTCCGCTCGACCTTTTGAAGTGGCTCCAGCCTTAGAATCAATGCAAGATCTTCTACTTGGTACATATGTGGATGGCAATCCCGAAATTACGGCACAACCACCACTTCCTCACACTACTAAGTGGATCCGATCTCACCCACCCGAACTAATTTTTGGAGATCCTTCAACACCGGTCACAACAAGATCCGCCTCAGCCAACGATTGCACATTCTCTTCTTTCTTGAGCAAAATAGAACCCAAAAATATCATGGAGGCCATGTCTGATCCCGATTGGATCGTAGCTATGCAAGAAGAGCTCAATCAATTCGAATTTCTGAAAGTTTGGCGACTTGTTCCGCGACCGAAGAACAAAACCATTATTGGCACAAAATGGATCTTCAAGAATAAATAGGACGAGGATGGCATTGTCATACGGAAGAAAGCTCGACTTGTTGCCAAAGGTTACCTTCAACAAAAAGGCATCGACTATGATGAGACATTTGCACCGGTCGCTCGAATTGAAGCCATTCGCATGTTCTTGGCATATGCGACTCATAAATACTTTGTTGTTTTTCAAATGGATGTCAAGACTGCTTTTCTGAATGTCGTGCTACGGGAAGAAGTGTATGTCTCTCAGCCTTATGGATTTGTCGACCCAGCAAAGCCGAACCATGTTTATATACTCGACAAAGCTCTATACGGCCTCAAGCAAGCTCCCCGAGCCTGGTATGACAGCCTCTCTCAATACTTAGTCAAAAACGGGTACTCCAAAGGTAAGATTGATCCTACCCTTTTCATTAAAAAGGAAGATGATGATATAATGCTAATTCAGATTTATGGAGACGATATTATTTTCGGTTCAACTAACCCACAACAATGCAAAAACTTCTCAGAACTCATGATTGCCAAGTTCAATATGAGTATGATGGGAGTAATGAACTTTTTCCTTGGTCTTCAAATAAAACAATTTTCAACCTGAATATTGATTAACCAATCTAAATAAAATAAGTGAATTTATCCAGTTGAGGCATCTTGATTGAGAATAAAGAACACTCGGCCCAGCGGGCGAACATGCCGGGCTCCGGCTCCGCGCACCTGCTGCTGGGCCGACACTGACACTGAGAGACGAAAGCTAGGGGAGCGAATGGGATTAGATACCCCAGTAGTCCTAGCCGTAAACGATGGATACTAGGCGCTGTGCATCTCGGACATGTTACATAAATATAACATGACGACCTGTACTTCGATTGGCACTCCAATGTCACCTTGTTCAAAATTACACGCTGATCCTTTGGGGAAAGCAGTTGATTCTAAAACCTATCTGAGAATGGTTGGATCGTTAATGTATTTAACGGCTAGTCGACCAGACATAATGTTTGCTACATGCCTTTGTGCGAGATATCAAGCCTCTCCCAAAGAATCTCACCTTAGTGCTATAAAAAGGTACTACTGATCTTGGCCTATGGTATCCTAAGGATACGGGGTTCGAGTTAACTGCGTTTTCAGATGCTGATCATGCCGGCTGCATGCTTGATTGGAAAATCACGACGGGCCATACTCTATTCTTGGGAGAAAAACTAGTCAGCTGGTTGTCAAAGAAACAAACATTCGTCTCCACATCCACTGCGGAAGCCGAATACATCGCTACCACAAGTTGCTGCTTACAAGTCATCTAGATGCGCACGCAACTCAATGACTATGACTTCTGGTTCAACAAGATTCCTATCTATTGTGACTCAAAGAGTGCCATTGCCATATCCAGCAATCCCGTCCAATACACCAAGACAAAACACATCGATGTCCGGTACCATTTCATTAAAGACCATGTCGAAAGAGGTACAATCGAAATATACTTTATCAATACGGAACTTCAGCTTCCCGACTTATTCACAAAAGCATTGGAGGAGAAACGCTTCCAATTCCTAGTGTCTAAGTTAGGCATGCTAAATCTTAAAACCTGATTTACAATCAGTACCACGTAAACTTCACAAAATACCCATTCAAGTGTTAATGATCATTCTCTCTTCGAAGTGCATTTCATTCTACTTGCATTCTCATTTTGAGAAATTTAATTTTTCAAAGTTTTGTATTTTTCACAAGTTTTTTTGTATTTGTACAATTTCTGTCTTTTAGTTTTCTATGCTTGTCTATCTAACGATTTCAGTTTTCGAGGGGGGCGGTAAAATTTTTCTTAACTCACATCATCGTAGGGGGAGCTACGTTTTCTTATCTTAGGCACCATTCTAGGGGGAGCACTTAGAATGTGTGGTTAGAAACATTTTTTTCTTTTTCTCTCTCATCCTAAGGGCTCGACATACTCAGCTTGTCGGCTCACTAGGACTCGACATCTGATGATGTCAAGTTACTATGGCTCGATAATCCCCCTCTGTCTTGCCCTCAGACCAATCACATTATGCCACGTGTTTTTTGGCCGACTATTTAAATTCAAGGACCCCACTTTCACCGTTCTATTCTTCAAAATCACTATTTCCCTCTTTCTCTCTACACACCACCCGAGCACTCACTGATCTTCAACAATTTTTCAAAAACTTTGACCTGTGCATATCTGATTACATCACCAGGTTCGTCTTCAATCCTTGATCATGTTTAATTTTTATTAATTTCAATTTTAACCACTGCATGCTACTCTAGTTCATTGAAAACTGTTCGGTTTCCAAACCCTTGGGTTTTACTGATTTTCGTGTTTTTGGTGCTTCTGGATCAATTCTGACTATAGGACTCGTTATATGAGTGTTAGATGATGCCCATCGACCCTAGCTCTAGGCTTAATTTCATCAAATTTCGAACTTTAGAATCTGGGTCGATGTACGTTCATACGTAGGTTTTTTTTAAGGAAGCTCTTGGAGACTTGTCAAGTCTCTTAGGTCCGACATAAATTCTTATCGTCTCCCAAAGGTTCGACAAATTTCACCAAGTCTTTCTGTCGCATCCTAAACATGTCGATATGTGTTCTTGTCGTGTCCTAACCATCGACATATTATCCTAAGACTTTATGTCGAGTCCATCACAATCAATAAGTTTTATATCGACAACCCTTATTTTCCTCACAAAAACTTATCGACTTAGTTAGGCCCGACTTAAATTTATCTAGAATCCTATAGGTTCGACATACCCATTTAATCTTTCTTTGAAACTATTAAGTGTCTATCTCGCACCTATTTCATTCGATATCTATATTTATATCGGCTCCTTTGACTCGACATCTTACCTTGTCGACTCACGAAGACTCGACTTATGTTCCTAATGCCTTTTGTCGAGTATCTTTGACTCGACATCATATATTGTCAACTCTCGATGATTCGATTTATGATCCTAAGGATTCTTGTCGAGTATCTTTGACTCGACATCATATCTTATCAACTCTCAATGATTCGACTTATGATCCTATGGATTCTTGTCGAGTATCTTTGACTCGACATCATATCTACTCGACTCCTAGGTACTCGATAAATCTTCATTCAATTTTGTTCGTCTCTCGACATAATTCTTATCGAGTACCTCTGTCTATTCATAACCTGGTTCACATTGAACTGACTTTTTCTCTATGGTTTGCTAACATTATGTTTCAGATTTCATGGCGACCATAATTGATCATGACTTGTCGGACGATGAACACCCCATGCCTTCTCAGTTGTCAGATGCACCAAGCATAAACCTTCCAAATAGAGATGAAGTACTTCTGTCCCGACTGAAAATAAGAGGCTTGACCCAAACAACCATCGCCTCGATTTAAGTATGGTTCTGGAACATCAAGTTATAATGGAGATTTTAAGGACACACCTTGACACTTTGCTACTTGCTACTTGATACTTACGGTGGAAACACCTAAGTCCTTAGTTTAAATTTCCATTTGCTTAGATTTTGGGTTGTTTGACAAGGAAACCACTAAGTAGTTCATCTAGCTACTTAGAGACAATTGTCATTTCTTTCTCTTTGCAATCTAAAAGCTTTCGGTTACATTTCTTGCAATTTACGATTTCTTGCAATTTACATTTCTCGCATATTTACAATTTCTTGTCATTTACAATTTCTTGTCATTTACAATTTCTAGTCATTTACATTTCATGCAATTTACATTTATGTCTCGTATGTATTTTAAAGCGATGATGCGCTAAACGTCATAGCTTGGGTGTGAGCAAAGGTTTGGGAGATAAAGGTCGATTTGATAGTGAATAATTGTGTTCGCTATTGGCCATCTACCTTGCTATTCACCCCTTGTTTCTATGTTTCATCCAAGTCATTCTTGAGGAGGTGACGTACCTTGTTTAGCTTGGAAGAGTTGGACTTGAATGCAAGCCAACGTAAACAATTAGAACCTTGAAGTGTTATAGAAGGTTATTAAGAACCATAGTAGCTTTCTCAAGTTACAACTATATGGAATGCATATGTAAAATTCGTATGAACATCAGTTGGGTCACTCAATTGGGTGCTACTGGTATTTATCTATTTTAATCCTCATAAGAGGTTGTGCGAACCAGTTGTAAGGTAGAGAACCAATGCTGCAGCATCCCGCAAGGTCATGCTGTATCAAAGTTCCCAACACATTGTTGCTAAACTCCAGCTTGAACTTACACCCTTGTTGTCTATTGTTTTAAGCACTTTACTTTCAAGTCTCTGTTAACCAAACCATCCAAAAGGTTTCCTTCGAATTCTCTTTTAGAAATCACTTTTTAAGCCTGACTGAGAAACACTGCTTCTTTTTATTGTCCTTGTGGGAACGATAATCCGGTACTTTGTACCACTTTATTAGTTGTTCAAACGATAGTGGATTAACATGTTTACCTACATTGGATTCCATTTGTGATTTTCGGGTTACATAATCTGCCGACCAAATTTTTGGCGCCGCTACCAGGGACAGTCAAAAGCAAGTATTTTTCGTAGTCATTTTTAAACTCTGATTTTTCTACCACCCTTGTTACTGATAAGTTGCATGCCACGTTTGTCACACGGTGAATTCTTTGATTTAGATCCCGACATTAAAAGAACTTTTCGACAAAGGAGAATGACTCAAAGGAATTTGTCACCTGTTCTCGAAACTGTTAGCGTGGCTGCTTTTGGACCACATAATAAGCCAGTGCGCCCTGATATAATTCAAACTGCAAACTCAAAAGATGGGAATATTATGGCCTACGCTATGCCTGCTTTGGATCAATTATAAACAAGCATAATTAGGCCAGAAATCGAAGCTACCCATTTTGAACTGAAACCTGTAATGTTTAAAATGTTACAATCCAGTGGACAGTTCAGTGGTATGCCAATTGAAGATCCCCATCTTCATCTTAAGACTTTCATGGAAATCACTGATTATTTCCATCTTAATAGATTAACTGATGAAGCCTTAAGGCTAAAGTTATTTCCTTTTTCACTAAGAGATAGAGCACGATCTTGGTATAAATCTTTCGAACCATATTCAATAGTCACTTGGAATCAAATGGCTGAGAAGTTTTTGAAAAAGTATGTGACAACTGTCAAAATTCGAGCTTCCGGGTTAGTTCCTATTAAGTTTATTAGTGTTAATATAGATTAAATATAAGAATAGAAGTTAGTTGGCTCAGAATGGCCGAAAAATTTCTAGAGTTTCTGGTAGCTGCTTAGAAAGTCCGGTTCCGACCCTAACTGTCCGAAACGTCCAATACTGTGCCAAACGCTCTAATTTATACCCAATTTATATAAAATATATAGTTTTAGTATTTTATTTATGAAACGTTTTTATTTGTTAGAATTTAATCCCTTTTGGGCTCATATTTGAAGAAAAAAGGCCAAAAATTGTGAAATGGACTCCTAATTTTATTATTTTGGGCTTAAAGTGAATTTTTAAAAACAATTGTTGGGTTTGGGTAGGGCCCATCCCATGGACTCCAACATTTTGTGAAGATTATTGAAGAAAAGGATTCCATAATCATTCAAGTAAGTACAAAACTTCATCTTCTTCATTTTCTTACCAATTTTTGGGTGAAAAACCCCACTTTTCTTACATTTTTAACCTTAATCTTCTAAACTCCGATTTTTTTTGAGTTTATGGAGAGATTACACACCAAAAACATGTAAAAATGTTCATATAATGGTGGCAATATATGACCCAAACAATAAAACTCAAGAAAATGGGTAAAAATCATGATTTTATGTGTTTTTGAACAACAAAGGAGAATTTTGGTGCTGACAGATTCTATGCATGTGCATAAATCGTCCATTTCTTGCAAGTAATATGTTCAAATATCATGAATCTTATATCTACAAGTTTATTTAGTGAGTTGAGGTTCTAATCCAAGTGGTCTCACTCAAAAACATTGAGTTTTGACCCCCCAAATGCTCATAACAAATCATGTGTGCAACTGGAAGTTCAACAGTAGGAAAACCCTTTTGAACGATCATAACTTTTTGAATATTCTTTCAAATCACTTGATTTTTCTTCTGCAAGTTAATCTAATGAGTTATCTTTCAAATTGCACTGATTTCATTAAAAAATATGGTGATTTGAGGTTCTAACTAATTAAAAGAAAATGAGTGTGCAAACTGTCAACCATTGACAGATTTGTGCATGCATGTTCAAATGGACATATCTCTTTCATAACTCATCCAAAATGAGTAATTCTTATTTCAAAATACTCAGTAGAACTCCTCAAATGATTGTTTTACTAACAGTGTGTAATCTGCCATGGGTGCTGTGACACACTGTATGATATAAATTATTTGAACCCTCTTTATATGTCTAAAATGCATGAAATTTGGTCACAATAACCTTAACTCAGTAATGCATCACATATAAAAAGATGGAAAATTTATCATTTTTGATGTTACATTAATTTGATCCTTTTTAAGACTTATAGTTTCTGTTAGAAAGTTAAATTCTGAAACTGGTGGATTTCATAAATTTTGTCACTTGAAAGACTATAATATTACATTTTTCGGTATAAATTATTTCTTTAAAAGAGCATATGTGCATTATGTATAACGGGACAATAGTAGACCAAGTTGGACATACAGGGACTTATAAACACTCTCATAGTAATCGTTAGACACATAAGTGACCGTTTTGGGTATTTTACTTTGATAGGGAAGCGTTAGGTCGGCTAGCGGACGAATTGTGCTTTAATCGGAGAACTTTGCAAAAGGTGAGTATTCACGACCCCTCTTTTTAAATGTTTATATGTTTGGTGTGTAAAGCATGTTATTTTAATGGAAATTGAATTGATTTATATTGATTTAACGAAAAGTATATAAATCATTGTGATGAGCAACTTTTTATTACACAAAATGGTATGTTGAGTTATGTAAAGTCCCCGTGGTACACTATTATTTAACTCTAAATGAGCTGATGATATTTGTGGATAGCGCTATTTGGTTGACTTACCCACCTAACTGACAAGTAGGGGTGCACTTTATCAATTAAGAACGCTCTATACAAGTGGACTTTAGGTCCACCGCTGAGGTAGTTCGTGGGGCGTAGAATGTCGGGTAGGCTTAGTAGTGGCTCAATATTTATATATCATGTGTAATAGTAAATTTGTATTTTTGCTCATGAAATTTTAAAACATTAAAGTTGATGCGAACTTCTGCTTCGCTATTTGTATACCTTGCATATAAAATGTTTTGTGCATATGAAAAACTTGTGAACTCACCAACTCTTTGTAGTTGACACTTTGTTTAAACATGCTTTACAGGAAGATATAAAGGTAACCGATCAAGCTTAGTTTATTTTTGTGGAACACCAATCAAGACATTTTATATATTTAAATTGATGTAATTTGTTGTAAAAGTGCAAGTAGCCGGGTTGTAAACTATTAAACTTTAAACTTCTACGTTTTAATTATATATGTGTGGTTGGTGTTTATATTCCTATTGTTGTGAAACCTAGAACGGTCATACCTCGTGTTTCAGCTTTAGCGGGGTGTGACAGACTTGGTATCAGAGCCTTAGGTTATTGAGAACGACGGTTTTCTACAAAAACCATGCACTATAACCAAAATTTTCAAATTATTTTCTTAGATGAATTTTAAAAAAAAATTAAAAACCTACTACTAGTATAACTAGAATAGGCATCGTTCTAACATATCATAATTAGGCAAAGTCTGATCACCTATGTCTAAATATGGTATGAATAAGAAGACACTTGGACTAGTTATACTAAAAGTCAGCTTAGATCGGAAAACTTCTTAATTCAAATTGGAAAGTATGATTTTATATGAGTTCACATAAGTATTACAAAATGTTTTTGACATTTATTAAATGTGTAACTATCGCAGTTCACTATGTCTCACTCATCCACCCCTACTAAGTACTCTCCTGACTTCTCAGGCTATGTGACTAGTCAACCTAGGAGAGAACTTTTTGACTATTTTGTTGGTTAAACTAGGAAACTTATGTTGGTGGCATGTAGCCCACTATTTGGAACTCTAAGAAACTTGATGTCTTTTGGGAATTATTTTTGCTGGTTATTGAAGTTATGTGATTTTATGAATTGAGTGTTTTATATGCATAACTAAGTTAAGTAGACTCAGCGCAAAAATAGTAATAGGTATATGACCCAACCTTAATATGAACCTATGCCTAAAGACAATGCCTTCGAGAATAGAAAACCTCGAGATCGCGCGACTTGTGTCTGAGCAACTCATCACGCCACTCCCAAACATCGTTAGTCAAGTGGAAGCGGGTCTGAATGCTAATTCGGAAAAAAAAATCAAGGATCAGGGGCAAGTAGTGATAGGGAATGCACATACAGAGCTTTCAGGACCTGCAACCCAAAGGAATTCCTTGGAACTGAAGGAGCTGTTGGATTACTGACATGGATTGAGAATTTGGAGTTCGTTCTCTACATCAGCAAGTGCACTAAAGGAAATAAAGTGCAGTTTGCGGCCTGTCTGCTACAAGGACGAGCATTGACCTGGTGGAACACCCAAGTACAAACCCGAGGCCGAGAAGCAACCAACAGTCTAACTTGGGAGGAATTCAAAAGATGCTCAAAGAGGAATACTGCCCAGGAGCGAAATCCAGAAGTAGGAAGCGGAGCTATAGAATCATAAAATGAAGGGAAATGACATAGACTCTAACACTGCCGTTTCCATGAACTGGCGAAGATGGTATCACATTTGGTGACGCCTGATGAAAATCAAGTCGACAGGTACGTTTGGGGTTTATCTCCTGAAATACGCGGGGACGTTCCTTCGGCAAACCCAACAACCCTTCAAGAAGCAGTGAGTTCGGCAACCAGACTCACCAATAATGCTAATAATTCGGGAATGTTTGCTAAATATAAAGCTCAAGGTAAGAGAAAGATGGAGGAACCCACAAGAAGGCAATCTAGAGGAAGAATGGGTAAAAATCTGAAGATGACAGGGAACTATGGGATTCAGACTCAACCAACAGAGATAGAGAAAAGAGCATACCCTAAGTGCGATAAATGCAACAAACAACATGTTGGAAGATGCACTATTTGTCTGTAATGCAATAGAGAAGGTCATTTCACCAAGGATTGTAAGAATGTAGGAATGCATACATGTTTTGAGTGTGGAAGTCCAGATCACTTCCGGAACGCATGTCTAAGATGGAATCAAAGACCGAACACTAATCAAGTATGACCAGCCAATCAAGGAAATCAAGGAGATCCGGCAAGAGGTTGAGTGTTCGAGATTGGAGCTGAAGAAGCAAGGAAAAATCTAAATGTAGTCACAGGTACGTTTCTCCTGAATAATCATCATGCATCTGTACTATTTGATTTTGGAGCTGATATCAGTTATGTGTCATTAGATTTTAGACCAAAGATAAATCTAAGACCTCAAAAGTTGAAAGAAGTATATGTCATTGAATATGCCAACGGCCATGAAAGTAGAGCCACAGACGTAATAATGAACTGCACTTTAAACTTGGCTAATAGAGACTTCAGTATAGATCTAATGCCAATTAAGTTAAGAAGTTTTGACATAATCGTGGGTATGGATTGGTTGTCCAAGAACCAAGTGAAATTTACTGCTCCAAGAAAATCATCCAAATACCACTACTCGAAGGAGAAACACTCGAGGTACATGGTGAGAAACCTAGGAATCTTAAAATTGTGTCATGTATGAAGATGCGAAAGTACCTAAGGAAATACTGCAGTGCATTTTTTTGGCTCACATTGTGAATAAGGAGGTCGAAGAGAAGCGCATTCAAGATATCCCTATAGTTCGAGAATTTCCTGAAGTTTTCCCAGATGAGTTACCTGGACTGCCCCCACCTAGACAAGTGGTGTTCCACATTGATTTAATTCCGGGAGGTGCGCTTGTAGCAAAATCACCTTATCGACTAACACTGTCCGAAATGCAAGAATTATCAAAACAACTTCAAGAACTGCTCGATAAAGGATTCATCAAACCTAGCTCTTCACCTTGGGGAGCTCCAGTTTTATTTATTAAAAAGAAGGATGGATCTTTCCGAATGTGTATTGATTACAGAGAACTCAACAAGTTGACAATTAAGAATCGATACCCCCTTCCTCGAATTGATGACTTATTTGATCAACTTCAAGGGGCTACGTATTTCTCAAAGATCAATCTTCGATCCGGAAATCATCAAATGAGAGTTCGTGAAGAAGACATTCCAAGACAGCATTTAGAACTCGTTATGGTCATTATGAGTTTCTAGTTATGCCTTTTGGGCTAACAAACGCACCAATAGTCTTCATGGATTTAATGAATAGAGTATGTCGACCGTACCTAGACAAGTTCGTGATCGTGTTTATAGATGATATACTCATTTATTCTCGAGAAACAGGGAGCATGAGCAGCATTTAAAGCTTATACTAGAATTGCTCAGAAACCAAAAGTTGTACGCCAAGTTCTCCAAATGCGAATTCTGGATTCGCGAAGTGCACTTTCTTGACCATTTAGTAAATAAAAAGGGAATTTATGTGGATCCAACTAAGATTGAGGCCATTAAGAAATGGGAAGCCCCTAAGACACCATCCGAGATCCGTGAATTTCTTGGGTTGGCAGGCTATTATCGGCGAATCATCGCGAATTTCTCCAAGATCGCGCAACCACTGACGACTCTAACTTAAAAGGACAAAAAGTTTATTTGTGGAGAGAAACAAAAGGAAGCATTTCAGACACTTAAACACAAGTTATGCAACGCACCGATTCTGGCTCTACCCAAAGGAGTGGATAACTTCATAGTCTACTGTGATGCTTCACATCAGGGAATGGGATGCATGTTGATGAAAAAAGACAAAGTTATTCCATACGCATCAAGAAAACTGAAGATTCACGAGAAGGATTACACTACTCATGATTTGGAGCTAGGAGCGGTGGTATTCGCACTCAAGATCTGGAGACATTATATCTACGGTACTAAGTGTATTATCTTCCCAGATCACAAGATCCTTCAACATATTCCTGACCAGAAAATGTTAAACATGAGGCAAAGAAGATGGGTTGAACTACTTAGTGACTACGACTGTGAAATAAAGTACCATCCAGGCAAGGCTAATGTAGTAGCCGACGCGTTAAGTAGAAAGGAAAGAGTAAAACCGACAAGAGCACGTGCTATGGGAATGATGGTTCAGACAAGTCTAAAAACTCAAATTCTGGAGGCACAAGGAGAAGCTTTGAAAGAAGATGTTAGGACCCAAACAATCAAGATATCAATATATGAAAAGATTTTGACAGGAATGATGATAGCCAAATGTAATATGTATTGATTGAATGTACAGTATTACAGAATATGTCTTCACAAGGCTTATGAAAAACGTTAGTTCTAACAATCTAACTAACCATCTATTTATACATACAATAGAAAGACTAACGTAACATAGCATTCATAACAGACAAGTTCAGAATAGGTTCTGAACTCCTTCAGATCTTCTTCAGAAGTGTCTTCAGAACTTCTTCAGAACCTCTTCAGAAGATTCTTCAGAACTTCTTCAGATCTTTATCTCTTCAGAACCCAGTGCCTTTTGAAGCTATTATGATATCTCTATCAATCTCCCCCTTAGCTTCAAATGTTCAGATCATACTTCCAGAAATTCAGAATTTCTCTTACATCCTTCAGAATTAGTCTTCTGTATTCAAGTAAGGATTCAACAACTCTAACCATTTCTTTTGCAAGTTTCTTGTGCTTCTCCCAATCTTCATTGCTCAGATTCTTTGGTCTTCTATTATGTCTTTTTACCAAACGATCTCTGATTGCCATGAAAGTTCCATTGCAACATTTGTGGAATTCTTCAAATCTCACAAATAATAGTTCCTGAAAGCATTTGCAAATGAAGCCAGGAGGATGAATTACTAAAGTGCTTTTCTTCAAATTCTGAATATCTGGTAGACTCAGATTTGGTTTGCTCAAGTGTACTTGTTTCTTGTTTAGAACATAAGCAACGTGGAAACCAGTCTTTGCAGCCCATATAAATTCTCTGTATAATCCATCTCTAAGCACTGGAAATGATTTTCTGAACATGGTGATTGAGTCATGGAAGGGATAAAGACTTCTGTAAACTCTGTTTAGATCTCTAAGATATATATTCTGAAAATCAGCTTCAGAGAAGGTAGAAACTTCACCATTTTGTCTTTCAACAGTAAAGAATGCATACTTGTAATTTTGCCTTGTTTTCAAGTCAGCATTAATTACTTTGATCACTGGGCTCTCCTTTCTGGCTTCATTATTTGGAATCCTTAACTTTCTGATGATATCTGAGTACCATTGTTTCCAATCAAAAGATTTATGAATCCAGCAATCAAAATAGTTGAATTTTTGTTCATACTCCATAAATATTTCTGGATGAAAATATTCAAGGAACATGGTTAAGGCATTTTCTTCAATCCTTTGTTCTTGAAGATGTTCCTCTTCAGATACTTGTTTTGTAGGAACCAGCTCTTCAGATATAGCTTCAGAAATAATTTTTTTACCATTCTCTTTTTTTTTGACTGAGTTCAGAAGATTCCATATTTAGAGAAAACTTCAGAATTTCCTCCATGTCTTGCTTCTTTGAGTGAATTTGAAAATCATAAGCATCACTTATGAGATAATCAGCTCCTCTGATCTTGTTTTCTCTTTTATGACCAGCAAGATAACTTCTTTTTACATTCTCTCTGAAGTGAATTCTTTCTTTTATCAGATAAGCGATTTCTTCTTTAATGTCTGATTCTCCAACATAATCATTTGAATATTCAAGAAACCAATTCAGAGTTGAATTGGAGTATTTTGGAATATCTGAGGCCAGAAAGGTTTTATTTCCATTCACTGTATATCTGAATCCAATGTCTGGACAAGTGAACACTCTAGCTATTGTTGAATTTTCAAGATTTACAGGTTCCAACAAGTTCACCTTTGATAAACCAAATTCCAGAGCTAGTTGAAAGTCATGCTTTATAATGTTTCTTATATAGATTCCCAGAACTCTTCTGACTTCATAAACAAGTTCTGCTTCATTCTTTGCAACACAGAAAGAAAGAACTGTCAATTTGTCTTGCAGTCTTAATTTGTATATGTCATATTGAGTAAACTCACATAAGGATCCATTTCTCCTTTCAGCTCCAAATCTATATATTAACAAATCATCTACAACAGATTTAGAAAAGCATCTGATCTTCTTTAAGAGAGTTGAATCATTTAGATTCTGAACTCCATACTTCTGAATAAAATTTCTGACTTGAAGTATTTTATCATCAGACCATTCATCATTAACAAAGTCTTCTAGAGTTGCAAACTTCATACTTTTTCTGTACATGCAGAGATAAGTTTCTTCAGGAAATTCCAAACTTGTTTCTCCAAAACAGAATATATCTACTTTTTCATATACTTGATCTAAGATGGGCTCATCAAGAAGAGGAATATCAATCTTTGGAATCGAAATGCAGGGTCTGACTCTTACTTCAAATCTTCCAGAGTAGATCATTAAAATTTCATCTGCAAGCTCAGTTCCTTCCATATGGTCTAGATCAACTTCAAGTTCAACAACTTCATCTGGTTGATCAAGAAAATCTCTTAAGATACAAAATCTGTTATCCAAAAGTCTACACTCCAGACTTCTTGGTTTATTAAAAAATATATGTACCCAACAGAACTGATTCAGAATATTCCATAATCTTTCAGAAGTACTTCTGAACTCTTCACTCAGAAGTTGTTGAGGCTTCCAAATTACTAAAGCTTTTGTTTCTTCTGAGCTTTCTGCCATGTTTGCACCAATCATATCTTCTTCAAACATGATCACATCAGAAAGATAACTTGGTTCTCCAATTACATCTTCAAAAGCAAGGTATTCCCTTAGCATTTCTTCATTAGAGTCTGGAATTATATCTGTGTTATCTGAGCTTAGGTTTCCTTCATAATCAAAATATATCTTCTCTGTTTCATACCCTTCCTCTACTGTATCTTCAGAAAAGTGAACAATTTCCTCTTGACCTTCATGTTCTGCAAATAAAATATCTTCTATTGCTTCAGAAACTCTATTAAATGCTTCACCAATATTCTCAGCATCTTCAGAAGTTTTCTCCAAGCTTTGTTTCTGAACATTTTCAACATTCTCTATTTCAGATACTCTCTGTCTTTTCTTCCCCTCTTGATTATCAGGATTCTGATCATCAAGACTTCTTTTAAAAGTTTCTGATTAGTAATAAAATTTTAAGTTCTGAACTTTTTCTTCAGATTTTTCAATTCAGAAGTTTGTTCAGAACTTTGAGATTTATCTTTCTTAGTCTTATTTTTATTTCTATTTTTTCGTTCAATTGAATTTGTCAATATAGCTGAACATTTCTGAATAGATTTCATCAAATTTTTCTTGTTTGTTTTGGAGTTAAGATGAAAATTATGATGACCACAATTAATACAGTGAATATGATTCTTTAATGTATTTACAACAGTATTAGACATATAAGAATCAATAACATTTGATTTTTCAACAAAAATTCTTTTATTCAGTTTCTTTGATTTAGGTACATCATTCTTCTTTAAAATGAAAAACTCTCTAATTTGTCATTCTTGGACAGTCTTTCATCTTTCTTTCTCCATACTAAAGTGGATAGCTCTGTAAAAGATAAGAAATGAGGATTAGTATAAGAAATTCTTTTGTTCACTTTAGGTTTATCCTCAGAATTTGAGTTAATTTCTGAACTTCAGAGAGAGAATTTGAGGATTGTCCTTGTTAAAATTTTTTAACTCTGGTGTTGAAGTCAGATGATGTTACTGAACATGGTGTTGAATTTAATGAAATGTTTGTATTAGTAGGAGAAAAATCTGAATTCTGATATTCTGGTTTTAAAAACACAGGATCAAACAATTCTGAAGGTATGTTTGAAACTTCAGATTTTAATTTTTCTCCTTCAGTCATACATGATTGAGATTTATAAACCAAATAGCCATTTTTATCATTGACTTGCACCATTTGATCATCATCATCTTCTGAATCAGAAGCATTTAGTAGATCTGAAAATTTATTTTGAGTCATACTTGTTGCAAAAATATTTGAATTTTTTGTTGTTGTAGACTCATTATCAGAATTATCAAAAAATATTTTGGGATTCTCATCAACATCTTCTAAAGATTCAATATCTGAGAATTCATCATATTTTTCTTCATGTTCTGATTTATTATCAGAAGTATCTTTTGAAATGACTTCAGAATTGAATTCAGAAGTTATTACAGAAGTAACTTCAGAAACAATTTCAGACTTAACAATTACTTCTGATTTTTCTTCAGAAATAATATTTAATTCAGAAGATTTACGAATATTTAAAATTATATTCATTTCTTCTGTTTCAGAGATTATTTCTGGTTCACCAGTTTTAAGAGGTGTTTCTTCTGAAAACAAAGTCTCTGATTTTACAAAAGAAATTCTTTCAGGCAAAGAATAGTTTACAGGTTTGGAAATAACACCTGTTTTTGATTCATTGAAAGTTTTCATTTTAGAATAATCATACAAGTTTGCAAGTACCTTTTTTAAAATCTGACTGTCATTATATCCTAAACCTGCTTTTATATTGTAAAATTTTGAGTTCTGAGCCTGACTAGTTAAAATATTCAGAGTTTGTTCAGTTTGTCCTCTTTTAAAATTTAAATCTTCTAATTCCTTAATCTTTTTATAAAGATCAAGTCTCTCTTGATTCAGAAAATTTATCTTAACATTTAGAATTTCCTTTTCAGATTTTTCATTTATAACTTCTTTTTGTAAACTATCCATTTTTTCTTTTAAAACAAGTTTTTCTTCAGAAACTTTTTCAAGAATCTGTTCAGCTGCTTGACAATTTCTTTATATATTTGACTTTCAGCTCTGAATTGATTGACCAAAATTCTTTCACCTTTAATTCTGTTTCTGAGTGTTTCAAATTCAGAAAACATGTTTTGAAATTGATTTGTCATTTCTGAATCTTTAGTATTAATTTCAGAATTATGTTCAGAATTTTGTTCAGAAAATGAAGAAGATACCTCCGTGTCTTGTTTGTTCTTTTCTGGATCCATTTGACACATGTAGCAATTGGTTGCATAGTGAGCAACTTCTTCATCATCATCTCCATCATTCCAGTTTAACCAGTCTTCTTCATACTTGGTCACTAGAGCAGGATTAAGCTCCTTTTTCTTTGCTAATAGATGCTTCTTCTCATAATAGCCTGAATTCTTGACTTTTGGCATCTTGCATTGTCTTGCATAATGTCCAGGCTTTCCGCAGATGTTTCAGATTGACCAGCCTCTTGACCTTTCTTAGGTCCAACTTCAGATCTAGGTTTATTCTGATATTTTTGATCGTATCTTTGTTTGAATTGCCTTGTCATGAAAGCAATATTATCAGAAATCCTTTTAAGCTCCTCATCTGATTCATTCCCATCACTAACTGTTGTCTGTGGGATCTCACAAAGTTTCTTGGCCGCAATGGTCAAAGAATTATTGTAGTTCTTGCTCAGAAGGGCAACTGTTTCTTATGTCTTCTTTTGTTCATGTTCCCTAACTTTGATTTTGTCTTCTTGTTGGAATAAGATACCATAAACATCATGAACAGTTTTTCTGGATAAATTCCTTGTTACCATATTATCTGAAAAACTTGACCATTCATTTCCCAGATTGTTCAGAAATTTGTTATTTATCTCAGAATTTGATTTCTAAACACCATTTCTTCTTAGATCATTCATAATGTTATTGAATCTATGATATGTATCAGTGATAGATTCATTTTCTTTGTATCTGAAATTTTCATATGTTCCTACACAAATATTTAATCTCTGTGCTTGAGCCTTGGTACTTCCTTGCATCTGAGCTTCTACTTCATCCCACATGGCTTTTGCTGAAGTTAGACTATCAACCCTATTGAATATCTCATTAGGAATTTCCATGGTGAGTAAAGTCAATGCTCTTCTATCAACTTTCATTTGAGCCTTTTCAGCTGGATTGTACATTCCAGGACTCTTCTTGATTTTTGATGCAGGGATTTCAGGGGTGGATTCAGTTCTGGGAACTGCTGGAATCTCAACAAATACCTCTAGTGGGCCATTTGTGATAGATTGCATTAAGGCTTCATCTATATTATCCAAGAATTGAATCATTCGGATTCTCCATTGATGATATTCTCCCAAGAAGAGAGTTGGTGGTTTCGTTTCAGATCCGATTGAGACTATTTCTTTAGGCATCTTTGATTATTAGAAGATCGAGAATTCATCTGAGTTGAATTTGAATTTTGTAGATCAAGAACACCAAGAACTGTCAGATCTGACAAGTTCTTTCACAAATCTTCAAAAACAGATAAATTGGCTCTTATACCAATTGTTAGGACCCAAACAATCAAGATATCAATATATGAAAAGATTTTGACAGGAATGATGATAGCCAAATGTAATATGTATTGATTGAATGTACAGTATTATAGAATATATCTTTACAAGGCTTATGAAAAACGTTAGTTCTAACAATCTAACTAACTATCTATTTATACATACAATAGAAAGACTAAAGTAACATAGCATTCATAACAGACAAGTTCTGAATAGGTTATGAACTCCTTCAAATCTTCTTCAGAAGTGTCTTCAGAACTTCTTCAGAACCTCTTCAGAAGATTCTTCAGAACTTCTTCAGATCTTTATCTCTTCAGAACCCAGTGCCTTTTGAAGCTATTAGGATATCTCTATCAGAAGAGAACTTGAAGAATGAAACCCTGCAGCACTTAGAGAAGGAATTTGAAATGCAAACAGATGGGGTACATTATTATCAGAATAAAGTATGGGTACCGAAAGTTGGTGATCTACGATCAATCATCTTGGACGAGGCCCATCGATCTAGATACTTGATTCACCCAGGAGCAGATAAAATGTATAAGGATTTGAAGGAGTATTATTGGTGGCCGGGAATGAAGAAAGATATTGCCGTGTTCGTAAGCAAGTGCCTGACTTGTGCTAAGGTAAAGGCCGAACATCAGAAACCATCTGGTTTACTTCAACAGCCTGAAATACCACAATGGAAATGAGAGCAAATAACCATGGATTTCGTAACCAAGCTACTCGGAACCGGAAAAGGGCACGATACTATATGGGTTATAGTGGACCGACTCACCAAATCGGCTCATTTCATTCCCATTCGTGAAGATTTCAGTACGGAGAAACATGCACAAATTTACGTCAACGAAATGGTTACACGTCACGGTGTGCCTATTTCCATTATTTCAGACAGAGACACATGTTTTACGTCACGATTTTGGTAGTCTCGTCAAAAGGCTTTGAGTACGCGTTTGGATTATAGTACTGCTTATCATCCTCAAACGGATGGTCAATCGGAAAGAAGTATTCGGACATTAGAGGATATGTTGCATGCATGCGTGATAGATTTTGGTGGGAGTTGGGATACCCACCTACCGCTTGTTGAATTCTCATATAACAACAGCTATCACACCAGCTTTCATTGTGCGCCATATGAACCCTTATACGGACGAAAATGTAGATCACCACTTAGCTGGTAGAAATTGGTGATAGACAGCTGACTACGCGCGATATTATTCAGGAAACCACTGAAAAAATCTCAACCATCAAAGTAAGACTTAAAACAATAAGACATCGTTAGAAGAGTTATGAAGATAATCGGAGAAAGCCGTTGGAGATTCAAGTGAGAGATAAAGTACTTCTGAAAGTGTCGCCATGGAAAGGACTGGTACGTTTCAGGAAGAGAGGCAAGTTGGGTCCCAGATACATTGGTCCATTTGAAATACTCGAAAGAATCGGACCGGTGGCGTACATATTGAAGTTACCACAGAATTTAAGTGCCATCCACGACCCGTTCCATGTGTCGAATCTGAAGAAATGATTAACGGATGAAACATTGGTATTACATCTAGATGACATTAAGATTAACGATCGGTTACACTTCGTCGAAGAACCAATCGAGGTACTGGACCGAGAAGTTAAAGGGTTGAGGCGCAATAAAGGAAAAATATCCGCATTTGTTTGCAAAGGAGTCCATTGTTTGCAAAGGAGTCCATTGGCAGTAGTAGTCAATAAATTTCGGGACGAAATTTCTTTAACAAGGGGAGACTGTGACAACTGTCAAAATTCGAGCTTCCGGGTTAGTTCCTATTAAGTTTATTAGTGTTAATATAGATTAAATATAAGAATAGAAGTTAGTTGGCTTAGAATGGCCGAAAAATTTCGAGAGTTTCTAGTAGTTGCTTAGAAAGTCCGGTTCCGACCCGAACAGTCCGAAACGTCCAATACTGTGCCAAATGCTCTAATTTATACCCAATTTATATACAATATATAGTTTTAATATTTTATTTATGAAACTTTTTTATTTGTTAGAATTTAATCCCTTTTGGGCTCATATTTGAAGGAAAAAGGCCAAAAATTGTGAAATGGACTCCTAATTTTATTAGTTTGGGCTTAAAATAAATTTTAAAACAACAATTGTTGGATTTGGGTGGGGCCCATCCTCATGGCCGCCTCCCCCCCCCCCCCCTTAGGTACACATATAAAAACCTTTTTTTTTTTTCTAATTCCTCTCATTTGCATCATTTGAATTTCAAAAACCTCCTCTCTCTCTCTCTCTAGAAACAAAGGGACACAAACCTTTCACCCCATTTCTCTCTAAAAATCAGCCACCAATCCACCAAAGACTCCAACATTTTGTGAAGATTATTGAAGAAAAGGATTCCATAATCATTCAAGTAAGTACAAAACTTCATCTTCTTCATTTCTTACCAATTTTTGGGTGAAAAACCCCACTTTTCTTGCATTTTTAACCTTAATTTTCTAAACTCCGAATTTTTCTGAGTTTATGGAGAGATTACACACCAAAAACATGTAAAAATGTTCATATAATGGTGGTAATCTATGACCCAAACAATAAAACTCAAGAAAATGGGTAAAAATCATGATTTTATGTGTTTTTGAACAACAATGTAGAATTTTGGTGTTGACAGATTCTATGCATGTGCATAAATCGTCCGTTTCTTGCAAGTAATATGTTCAAATATCATGAATCTTCTTTCTAGAAGTTTATTTAGTGAGTTGGGGTTCTAATCCAAGTGGTCTCACTCAAAATCATTGAGTTTTGACCCCCCAAATGCTCATAACAAGTCATGTGTGCAACTGGAAGTTCAACAGTAGGAAAACCCTACTTTGAACGACCATAACTCTTTGAATAATCTTTCAAATCACTTGATTTTTCTTCTGGAAGTTAATCTAATGAGTTAGCTTCCAAATTCCACTGATTTCATTAAAAAATATGGTGATTTGAGGTTCCAATTAATTAAAACAAAATGAGTGTGCAAACTGTCAACCAATGACAGATTTGTGCATGCATGTTCAAATAGTCATATCTCTTTCATAACTCATCCAAAATGAGTAATTCTTATTTCAAAAGTTTCCTTTATGTGTTAGGCTTATAATACAATTGGAATTTCTGAAAAATACTCAGTAGAACTCCTCAAATGATTGTTTTACTAACAGTGTGTATTCTGCCATGGTTTCTGTGTCACACTGTTTGATATAAATTATTTGAACCCTCTTAATATGTCTAAAATGCATGAAATTTGGTCACAATGATCTTAAGTCAGTAATGCATCCAATATAAAAAGATGGAAAATTTTATAATTTTGGATGTTAGATTAATTTGATCCTTTTTAAGACTTATAGTTTCTGTCAGAAAGTTAAATTCTGAAACTGGTGGATTTCATAAATTTTGTCACTTGAAAGACTATAATATTACATTTTTGGAATAAATTATTTCTTTAAAAGAGCATATGTGCATTATGTATAACGGGACAATAGTAGACCAAGTTGGACATACAGGGACTTATAAACACTCTCATAGTAATCGTTAGACACATAAGTGACCGTTTTGGGTATTTTACTTTAATAGGGAAGCGTTAGGTCGGCTAGCGGACGAATTGTTCTTTAATCGGAGCTCTTTGCAAAAGGTGAGTATTCACGACCGCTCTTTTTAAATGTTTATACGTTTGGGGTGTAAAGCATGTTATTTTAATGGAAATTGAATTGATTTATATTGATTTAACGAAAAGTATATAAATCATTGTGATGAGCAACTTTTTATTACACAAAATGATATGTTGAGTTATGTAAAGTCGTGGTGGTACACTACTGTTTAACTCTAAATGAGCCGATGATATTTGTGGATAGCGCTATTTGGTTGAGGTGCACTTTATGTGGACTTTAGGTCCACCGCTGAGGTAGTTCGTGGGGCGTAGAATGTCGAGTAGGCTTAGTAGTGGCTCAATATTTATATATCATGTGTAATGGTAAATTTGTATTTTTGCTCATGATATTTTAAAACACTAAAGTTGATGCGAACTTCTACTTCGCTATTTCTATACCTTGCATATAAAATGTTTTGTGCATATGAAAAACCTGTGAACTCACCAAATCTTTGTAGTTGACACTTTGTTTTAACATGCTTTACAGGAAGATAAGAAGGTAACCGATCAAGCTTAGTTTATTTTTGTAGAACACCAATCAAGACATTTTATGTGTTCAAATTGATATAATTTGTTGTAAAAGTGCAAGTAGCCGGGTTGTTAACTTTTAAACTTTAAACTTCTACGTTTTAATTATATATGTGTTGTTGGTGTTTATATTCCTATTGTTGTGAAACCTAGAACTGTCGTACCTCGTGTTTTCGCTTTAGCAGGGTGTGACAAAGTATTTTCCAGGAACTCGGAATGCTAAGTCTAGGAATGAAATTTGCATGCCTAAACAAATGGACGATGAAGCAGTTCCGGATGCTTGGGAAAGGTTTAAGTATTGGTTAAGGAAATGCCCTCACCATGGCATACCATACTGCATACAGTTGGAAACATTCTACAATGGACTTGATTCCATTGCTAGACAAATGTTGGATGCTACAGCAGGAGGTTCCTTCACTTCCAATACCTATAATGATGGCTTTGAAATATTGGAGAAATTTTCCAATAACAATGGTCATTGGTCAGATCCACGTGCAGTAGTACCTAGAAAAACTGCCGGAGGTATTCATGAAGTAGATCCATACACTGCACTTACTGCACAACTCACCTCAATGGTCAACATAATTAAAAACATGTATGTCGCCCCCGTTGTGAATACTATTGCTGTAACATCTGCTTCTGAATCACTTCCTGTAGAATGTGTATTCTGTGGCGGACCTCATACCTATGACCAGTGCAGCCAAAATACTGAATCTGTGAACTATTTGAATAACTGGCCTGGATTTTCAAACAATTACAACTCAAGTTGGAGGCAATATCCCAACTTTTCTTGGAATAGTCCTAGTTTGAACCCACCTGTTACAAAAGAGGAAATAACCTCTAGTTTTCAAAACCAATCAAGCAGCTCTCAACACCAACAGTCTCACTTTCAACAAAATCAACCATCTTTTCAAAGTAAGATAGGCCAACATGCTGATTCATCATTGGAAACAATGATGAAGAGCTTCATAGCTCAAACTAATTCAGCAATCAGTCATCAAAACACAACTTTATGGACTTTGGAAACTCAGATTGGACAGATTGCCCTTGAATTGAGAAACAGACCTGTTGGAACCTTACCTAGTGATACTAAGACTCCTAAAAATCCAATCAAGGAGCAAGTGAAAGTTGTGACCTTAAGGAGTGGAAAGGATTTAGTTGAGAAAACCATGAAAGACCCCAAGATTGTTACAGCAACACCATCTGTTGTTGTACCATCTTCTAGTATAATCCTTAGACCTACCCCTAATTCTGAATTTGTGTCAATGCCAGATAGGTCTAAGTTCCCTCTGTTATTTCCTCATGATAACCAGAAAGAAAAGTCACATCCAGTTGATGCTACAGCAAGTCTGCCTCACACAGACACCCTTGCTGCAGCACCAACTGCGGCTGGCAGACTTGAAAAACCACCAGCAAATGAACAAGTTATTTCTACTGTTCCACCAAGCCCTGTTTTACAGAAGGCTGTGATCACACTTGTACCTCCCTATGTTCCTTACCCACCCACAGAGGTTGAGGAATCAAAAGGATGATGTACAATTTAAGAAATTCCTAGATGTGTTTAAACAATTGCATATCAACATTCCTTTGGTTGAAGCACTTGAAAACATGCCTAGTTATGCCAAATTTCTTAAAGATATATTGAGTAAGAAAAAGAAATTGAATGAGTATGAGACTGCAGCCTTGACCGAAGGTTGTAGTGCCCTTGTAACCAACAAAATTCCCCCAAAACAGAAAGATCCAGGCAATTTCAGAATTCCCTGTTCCATAGGAGGAAAGAAGGTTGGAAGAGCATTGTGTGATTTAGGTGCTAGTATCAACCTTATGCCCTTGTCCATTTTCCAAACACTAGGGATAGGAGAGGCTAGACCAACAACTATTACCTTAAAGTTGGCTGACAAATCCATAGATTACCCCAAGGGAAAGAATGAAGATGTTCTAGTTCAAGTAGACAAGTTCATATTTCCTACAGACTTCATAATTTTAGACTTTGAGGCTGATGAAGACATCCCTATTTTGTTAGGAATTCCATATTTAGCCAGGTAGAACCCTCATTGATGTCCAGTGTGACAACTGTCGAAATTCGAGCTTACAGGTTAGCTTCTATTAATTTTGTTAGAGTTATTTTAGATAATTAGAAGAATAAGAGTTAGATAGATTAGATTAACCGAAAAATCTCTAGCATTTCCGGTAGTCACTTAAAATGTCCGGTTCCGACCCGTAACTGTCCGAAACGTCCAATATAGTGCCAAATGCCCTAATTTATACCCAATTTATATAAAATATATAGTTTTAGTATTTTAATTATAAATTTTTTATTTTTGGTTAGAATTAACCATTTTAGAGCCTACATTTTGAGAAAAACGCCAAAAATTGAGAAAATGTCATTTTAATTCATTGTCAGGCTTATGTATTTATTTAAAAAACAAATAAAATTTGGGTGGGCCCATAAGCCTTGCCCCCGCCCCCCCAATCCACATATAAAAATGATTTTTTTCATTTTCTCTCATTTCTCAAGTTTCAATTCAAAAAACAAACCGTTCTCTCTCTCTCTCTATAAACAAAGAGACACATTCATCTCTCTCTTCTCCTCCTCTTTCTCTCTAAACTTCAGCCACAAATTTGCACACTAATCTTCTTCAAGATTCAAACTTCATCAAAGGATTAGAAGATTTAATCTCCATCTATTCAAGGTATGAGTTCTAGTATCATTTTTCTTCATTTTTACGCACTTTTGTGTCATTTTCTTTATGTTTTTGTACAAGAAATTACTACAAACAAAATGTAGATTCTTGTGGTTCTAGAGGGGAGATTTTATACCAAAAATATGAAAATATTCATTAAAAGGGTAAAAATCTATGAACCTCCATCATGAACACAAGAACAAGGTGGAAAAACCTTCAAAATCAACACCTTTTATCTCATATTTTTAATCTGAGTTTTTGGAGGTTGTGCATGTTTAATCAAGGGTTCAAAATGAGTATTTCTTCATGCCAAACACAAAGTTAATGGTGGGGATAGCCTTGCTGCAAATGAACCATTATTCTTGTGTGTTTTCATACTCAAAAACCCTATTCTATGTGTTTATCTTGCTGTCCAGAAAATGGTATGTGTTTGGACGACTGTTTGGAATAAGTTACAAGTTCAAAGTTATTTTTATTTTGTTTGTACTTCATATTTAATGAGGTGGGGTTCTTATCCAATTGGTCATTTGAAGTTGAAGGTGCATCTGGAAGTTCAACAGTAGGTAAACCCTACTTTGAATGAGCCTAACTCTAAAAATAATCATCCAAACAACTTGATTTTTCTTCTGGAAATACATTTTTTTTAAATATGGTCATTTGAGGTTTCAAATACTCAAAACAAAATGAGTATGCAATCTGTCCAAAAATGACAGGTTTGTATATGCATGTTCAAATGACCATATCTCTTTCAAAACTCAATGAAAAAGGTTGATTTTTCTTTTGAGAGTTAACTTTATGAGTTATCTTTTGTTTGCAAGTGGAATCAAATGAAAATATGAAGTTTTGACCCTCCAAACACCTAAAACATTTTAGGTGTGCAAACTGTGAAACCACCAGTAGGTAAACCCTACTTTGCATGTTAATATCTCTTTGACTATTTGTCCATAATGCATAATTCGTATTCTGGAGTTTTCTTTTATGAGTTAGGATTCATATGAATCCAATTTCATTAAAAAATATGAAGTTTTGAGGCATTAACCAATTTATTAAAGTTAAGTGTGCAATCTGTCAACTAATGACAGAAGTGTGCATGCAACTTTGTGGTGTCATATCTCCTTCATAACTCGTTCAAAATAAGTGATTCTTGTTTCAAAAGTTTCCTTTATGAGTCATGAATTCAATGGAATTGGAATTTCTGGAAAACACCTAGTAGAACTCCACAAATGAGTGTTCTAGTAACATGGTATAATCTTCCATACCGGTTGTGACAGATTCTGTTTCATAAATTATTTGACCTCTTTTTTCATCTCCTTAAAGTTTGAAATTTGGTCACAATGGGCTCAACTCAGTATAGTACCTCATATAAAAAATGAGAGATTTTGGCATTTTATAAAGTAGATTGTTTTAATCTTTATCATGCTCTAATGTTTCTGCCAGAACCCGAACTTCTGGAAAGTTTGTAGTTCACAAACATTAGTCTTTTAAAGGCCTTTATTGGCACAAACATATGCACAAATGGTAAAATCCATAATTTTGGAACTAATAAAAAGGATATAAGTGCACTATATATGATGGAAAAATGTTTAACCGAATTGGACAATTTTGGACAAATATGAACATCTTTAGATTTAAGACTTTTTCACCTACCTAAGTAACCTTTAGTCATATAAGTGACCATTTTGGGTATTCCTGTTTGATAGGGAAATGGTAGACCTGCGTGTGGGAGCGGATCGTGTTTGAATTAACTGAAGTTTTAGCTAAAAGGTGAGTATTCACGGCCCCTCTTTTTAAATGTTTATATGTTTTGGGGTGTAAAGCATGTCGTTTAAAAGGAAATTGAATTGATTTATATTGATTAATGAAAAGCATATAAATCTATACAATGAGCAAAATTATATTACATGATGATATGTTGAGTGATGTGCAGTCCCCGTGTTACACTACTATTTAACTCTATAATGATTGAGCCGATGATATTTGTGGATAGCGCTATTTGGTTGACATACCCACCTAACTGGCAAGTAGGGGTGCACTTTATCAATTAAGAATGCTCTACACATGTGGACTTTAGGTCCACCGGTGAGTTAGTTCGTGGGGCGTAGAATGTCGTTTAGGCTTGGTAGTGGCTCAATACTTTAATATCATGTGTAATCATAATATGTATTTTTGCTCATAAAACTTTAAAACATTAAAGTTAATGCGATCATTTGATTCGCTATATTTTTTTCATACCTTGCATATGAAATGTTTTGTGCATTTGAAAACCTGTGAACTCACCAACTCTTTGTAGTTGACACTTTGTTTTATCATGCTTTACAGGAAACTAGAAGATAACCGATCAAGTTTTGTATGTTTTTGTGGAACACCAATCAAAATTTTGTTTATGTTAAATTTTGTTGTAATTTGCTTATTTAAGACGAAGTAGTCAAGTTGTAAACTATTAAACTTTAAACTTGACGTTCTAGTAATTTATGTATGGTTGGTGTTTATATTCCTATTACTGTGAAACTTTGAACTGTTGTACCTCGTGTTTCCGCTTTAGCGGGGTGTGACATCCAGAAAGGAGAACTGACCATGAAAGTTAATGACCAAAGTGTCACCTTCAATGTCTTTAATTCAATGAAATATCCAGATGAAGTAGAGGAGTATTATGTTTTGAGCTCTATAGAATCTTTGTGTCATGAGGAAACCCTAGAAGAAATTCTAAGTGAGGAAATAGAAGATGAACTAGGAGAGGATGAGTTAGATAGGTTATTCACTAAGGATGACTTGAATGTTGATGATATAGAAGATGAGTTAGAAGATAAGTTGGAGGATGATGATTTAAAGGATAGTAGTGATGAACAATCTACTAGTATGCTGCAGCAAGTGGCAACATATGAGTTGTTAGGAGAAAGCGCTAGAGAAAATCCTTTACCATCCATTGAAGCACCACCAGAACTGGAATTAAAACCACTTCCTACCCATCTCAAATATGTTTATAAGTGATGATAACAAATTAGCTGTGTTCATTTCTGCTAGCTTAGAACAGAAACAGGAAGAACAGTTGGTGAAAGTACTTCAAAACCATACCAAGGCCATAGGTTGGACCATTTATGACCTCAAAGGCATTAGTCCATCAATCTGTCAGCACAAAATCAATTTAGAGGACAAGGAATTTAGATCTGTAGAACCACAAAGAAGACTAAACCATGTAATGAAAGAAGTAGTTAAGAAAGAGATACTCAAGTGGTTAGATGCTGGAATTATTTATCCCATATCTGGAAGTTCCTGGGTGAGTCATGTTCAATGTGTTCCTAAGATGGGAGGTGTGACAATTGTTGAGAATGAGAAGAATGAGTTGATCCCAACTAGGGTAGTGTCAGGATGGACAATCTGTATGGACTATAGAAGACTGAATAAGGCAACCCATAAAGACCATTTTCCATTGCCTTTCATTGACCAAATGTTGGATAGACTAGCTGGGAAAGAATACTATTGTTTCCTAGATGGATATACTGGCTACAATCAAATTGCCATTGCACCTGAGGACCAAGAGAAGACAACCTTCACTTGCCCTTTTGGTATTTTTGCCTTTAGGAGAATGCCCTTTTGGACTATGCAATGCCCCATCCACATTTCAAAGATGCATGATGTCCATGTTCTCTGATATGTTGGAAACCTCTCTGAAGATTTTCATGGATGACTTTTCTATCTATGGATCTTCATATGATGATTGTTTCAAAAACTTAGAACAGGGTCTAAAAAGATGTGAAGAGACTGACCTAGTTTTGAATTGGGAGAAATGTCACTTCATGGTCAAAGAAGGCATTGTTTTGGGTCATTTGATTTCAAATAGAGGAATAGAAGTTGACAAAGCAAAGTTGGAAGTTATTGAGAAACTCCCTGAACCTACTAATGTTAAAGGCATTAGAAGTTTCTTGGGTCATGCTGGATTTTACAGAAGATTCATAAAAGATTTTTCTAAAGTTTCAAAACCCTTCTGTTTATTACTACAGCATGACCAGCCTTTTGATTTCGACAAAGAATGTAGGCATGCTTTCAACGTTTTGAAAAAAGCTTTGATTTCAGCACCAATAAACTCATGTGTGATGCAAGTGATTGGGCACTTGGTGCAGTACTTGGACAAAAGAAAGAAAAGATTTTTCATCCAATCTATTACTCTAGTAAAACTCTTAATGAAGGACAAATTTACTATACAACTACTGAAAAGGAACTCTTGGCCGTTGTATTTGATTTTGAAAATTTCAGATCCTACTTAATGGGGACCAAGGTTACAGTTCACACTGACCATGCAGTCATCAAGTATTTGATTGCTAAAAAAGATGCAAAGCCTAGATTGATTCGGTGGGTGTTAGTGTTACAAGAGTATGATCTGAAAATACTAGACAGGAAGGGTACTGAGAACCAAGTTGCTGATCACTTGTCAAGATTACCGAAAGGAAAAGGAAATTTTGGAGAAGTAAATGAAAAGTTTCTTGATGAACAACTTTTGGTACTGCAGCATCATGCTGTAGCACCATGGTTTGCAGACATTGCAAACTACTTGGCTGTTGGCATCATTCCACCA
This sequence comes from Silybum marianum, assembly GCA_036898165.1. Classification (NCBI taxonomy): domain Eukaryota; kingdom Viridiplantae; phylum Streptophyta; class Magnoliopsida; order Asterales; family Asteraceae; genus Silybum; species Silybum marianum. Next base: position 24,743,216 of record CM072528.1, on the reverse strand, counting down.
GACTATAACAGAAACCAAAAGAAAAAATAATTTTTTGATGCTAAAAGTTACCTGTGGGATGATCCATTTCTGTTTAAACAAGGAGCTGACCAGATCTTAAGAAGGTGTATACCTCAATTGGATGTACAGGCAATACTTCAACACTGCCATATTGTTGCATATGGTGATCACTTTAGTGGGCAAAGGACTGCAGCAAAAGTGCTCCAATCTGGATTCTTTTGGCCTACTCTTTTTCTTGATGCAGATAAGTTTGTTAAAAGATGTAGTGAATGTCAAAGGACTGGATCTATTTCCCAAAGAAATGAGATGCCTCTTAATGGGACAATTTCCTATTTCTGGAAACTGTCAATACATCTTGGTAGTTGTAGATTATGTCTCTAAATGGGTAGAGGCAGCAACTTGCCATAACAATGATGCAAAGACAGTGGTCAAATTCCTTCACAAGAACATATTCACTGGATTTGGCAACCCTAGATCCATGATTAGTGATGAAGAATCCAAAGTCCAAATGGGTAAACCAGCAAATCACGGTACCCTATCTTGAAGAAACAATGAGTAACATATTCATTGAAAAAAAGAATCCTGCTAATCTTTCACACATTCATCTAATCACAGAAATGAGTGTTGAACAAGTTAACGAGTATGTATGGCTATTGAAGATGAAAGCACTAAAACCGGAGGAAGTCATATCAAGGTATGTTGGAACCCAGATCCCTTCTACAACAATTAATCAAAAGATCGCGATAACAAAGTATGAGCGGCAACAATACAGATCTATGATTAATACTAAAACACTGATAAAACAGTAAGAACAGTTTGAAGATCCAATGAGAATTCGTATTAATAACCTGGAAATTGATTACAATACGTTTAAATGAAATAGCACAGTTTTTCTCAAAGATGATCGACTACTATTACAGTGAAGACTGAATCTATTTATACGATTACAAATGATAAAGTCAACAAGACAGCCTCTCACTAAGTGACACGTCACTTGTGCGACTAACATAATTAGTTACGCACGGAAAGTGTGATATGCCACCTCATCAAGAGCGCGTGAGTAAAGCAGTTGATATCCAGAGGTCTTTAGAGATCTCTGGGCGCTTATGATGAGAGAGTGATCACATGGTGAACTTCTGGATTGCCTTCTGAAATTTGACACTTAGGCATTTCTGATTCATACTTCACAACATACTTTATAACAATCTCCCCTTAAGTATGAAATTCAGAAGTACAAGAATTTATAAAGACATAAGTTCATTTCTATTTAGAAACAATTACAAGAAAGACAAATAGATTACAAAAAAATTAAAAAGGTGCATCGGGCTGAAATGTGATGATCTTATGAAATATTCTGTGATCTCTCTCAGTGTTGGAACCCAGATCCCTTTCTAACAATTAATCAATAGATCGAATGTGAAAATATGAGCGGAAGCAAATTAGATCTACGAATTAAAGCAGTTAACAGTAAGAACAGTAAGAGCGATATTGAAGAACAAATGGTAATTCGTATTAATAACCTGGAAGATGATTACAATACGATGAATGAAATGCTCTATTTTGGTCTCCAAAATGTATCTAAGAAAACAATTATTACATTCATAAAAGGATCTAAGTATACTAGTACAATGAATAGAAGTCTACATTCTAGCCTATTACAAACTGACACGTAAGCAAAGCTTGTAACAAATTCAGTTACAAGATTAGATACACGGTACATGTGCAGGCCACATCATCAGGAGCGCGTAAGATACCTCTATTGTAGTCCAGCTGTTCTTCCAAACTCTGGTCGTCTCTGTGATGAGTGGGATCAGAAGATAAACTTCTGATCTTCTGCACTTGTACATTTCTGGTTCATACTTCTTCCGGAAATAAGGTCTAACAATCTCCCCCTAAGTATGAATTCCAGAAAGTTGAAAAATGACTTTGTTGGGCTTTAGTTTCGTTTGTTTTATTAGGCTATAAAGTTCTTTGATTATTCAGCTCATCTTGTATAAAAAGGAGGCAATCTATGAGATAATCTTGGAGATCTGATCTGTGATTTCTCTGATCTTCAAAACGCTATCAAGTCTCTTCACTATCTTCTCTATTGCTTCTTGGTCATGATCATCAACTTCAACAGAGGCATAACATTTGACAATGTATACTACCTCTGATGGATATTTGTATGCCTCTTTTATTCAGAAGAAGCTTCTTCTGTGTGGCCTCTTAAACACAACCCCTTCTTCTGGCTGAGTCAACACTTTTCCAATTCTCAGAGCATTGAAGCCTTCCAAGTATTCATTTGGAGCAGAGATACATAAGTTGTCAACATTGTAGTTTAGCCCAGTCTGAAAGTCAACATTGTAGAGCACATATACATAAGTTGTCAACAATGTATCTAATAAAAGATTTCATGCACTAAATGATCCGGAAGTAAGCAATCTTATCTTGACTATCCCTTTTCTTGTTCATTTGAATCTTCATGAATCTCCAGGATCAGAAGATCAGAAGGGTTAATGGACAATAGATCATTGTCACAAAAATAGTAAGTTTGTTTGTCTTCTCTGACTACCTCATATATTGTGTACCAGATCTCTGATTGTTCAAATTGAGTGTGCTTGATTGCCGAGATCTTTTGATTGGTACAATCAAGTATGCATCCTTTCTTGCTTGCCTATGACTGATAAATTTATCCTTGAAAGCATCACTTACTTGATAGTCATTTGCAAAATTAGGCAGCATCAAGAAAATCTTCTGATCAGCAGGAGCATACATGTGCCTGTTTTTCAATTCCAGAAACATGAGCTACTTTTGACAAGGTAATATTAACTTCTTGTCAAGTACGGTAGCCTTTTATTTGACCCTTACCATTGTCTCCACCACATTTGTCTTTGAATTAGGAGAGTAAGTTTTTCGATCCAGTCATGTGCCTCGAGCATCCAGAGTCAAGATACCAGATGTGCACACGCTGCTTCTGCAATCACAATCAGAGTGTTTTAGGTACACATGATTTGATTTAGCAGGATTTAAAGGTTTGCTCTTTTTATTTTCTGGATTTTTGTTTTGTTTTTTATTTAGTCCTGAAGTGTGAAAAATTATCATATGAACGATCAGAGGGCCTCGATAAAAATTGCTTGAGCTTTAAGAATAAAGAAAAACATTCAGAATTCTGAGACATAAAGGATTGCATTGAATTTTCATTAGAATAATGATAATTACAATTCTTCTTGTTTCTGTCTATACTAGTATCAGTAGTTCTATTGAACTTCTTAGCTAGGCTAGACTTATGCTTAGAATCATAAGTGTTCTTCTGTTGAGGCTTCCTCTAATAAACCTTCTCAGGAGCTTTCAGAATTACTGAAACAGAAGGTATAAAAATTAGATTTTCGTTTGCCTTTTTGAGCAGCATTAAACTTTGGAGGACTTTGCAGAGATTTTTGCTGAACATTCAATTTCTTTTTAAGACACTTTTCTTTCTCAAGTCCAAGACAAGATTTGGCCTTAAGACACATCCCAATGAAGTCTGGATGAATGGGAACCGGTTTTTTCTGTCCTATTGGAGGAACAGAGAGTATTGGTATTCCACTTGAATGTTTTTCAACATTCAGACCAGAGGCTCTGATCTCCAGAGGTTCATTTGTATATAAGAAGAGTGCATTTTCATTCTTAACTACCTCTGGAACCTTTTTGTAAACAAAAGGTAATTGATTTTCTAAATATGAAAAACATTTCTCTGAGTTATCAAAGAAATCATCACTTTGGTCATCATTCTCCCAGGGATATGTAGTTATTTTCAAGTCGTCTTGTGTCTCTGAAAGATTTAAGTCAACAAAAGAACAAGGAAATATCTCTGGATGGTTTTCTGAAGAGTTTTGCTGAACATAATTTTCAAAACCAAGTCTTATCTCTTCTTCTGCTTGTGTAGGAATAAAAGCATCGGCCTCTGGATTCAAAGTTATATGAACATTTGAGCCAAATTTGAAAATGTCACTTTTTTCTGAATTTTATTCAGATCAACGTTTGTTTTTCCAGATAAATATTCGATGTTTTTAAACTTGAGTTTACGTTGATGATGACCATTTTCATGTTTTGATTTTTTTAAAATAGATTGTTCATATAAAATTGGAAACACAGGCTTCTGTTCTTGTCCTAGACAGAAAACAGATTTCAGAGTAGACCTCTTTTCACATGTGCGGGATCCAAATCCTCGAAACCAAGTCCAGATCTCCCTACTTGTGTATTTATTTTGTCAAGAACTTTCTGAGCATCCTGATATGTTTTGATCTGTAACTTTTTGTTTTGAAGTTCAATATGTAAAAATTCTCTCTCCTTTTGAAAATAGTTTTTAAGTGCTACAAAATTCAATCTGTCACTTTCTTTTGCTTTGATCTCCTTATCTCTGCCTTCCAAAAGTTTAGTGAAGTTTAATTTCTCTTTCCTGAGCTTAACTTCAATAATTTTTAAAACTTTAGAAATCTTCTCATTTTCAGCACTTAGCTCCAGTTTTTCTTCTGTTAAAAGATCCATCTCTCTTTTGTAAATTTCTCTTTCTCTTTGAGTTATTGAAAGAGTTTGTTCAATATTTTTTCGCAATTTCTTTTCAACTGTAAGCTTTTGCTTAAGTTCTTCAAAATTATTTGACAAAATCATAATGGTGTTTTCGAGTTCAGATGATTCAGAGATAGTACTAAACGGTGATTCAGAAGGCTGATCTTCTGATTCATTGGTTTTGGCCATTCCGCAGAACATGGCTTCATCACAACTAGACTCATCTCCTAGCCAGTTTTCTTTTTCTGCATACTGAGTTTTTCAGCGACATTGTACTTGTATTTATTCTTGTAGTATGATTTGTCTTTGTCTAGAGCTCGCCTGCAATCCTTTGAATAGTGCCCTGGCTTGCCACATCTATAACACACATCCTTCTTTTTCTTTAGTTCATCCTCTTTCTTCCTTGCCTCTGTCTTCTCAGCATTCTGGATCTCTTGTCTAGGAGTATAATTTGGAGTTGAAAGATCAAATCTTTTGCTTCCATGAAAAGATCTGTTACCAAATTTTTTGTAAATTGTTTGGTAATAAGTGCTAGTGATTCAGCAAAAGCTTTGATTTCATTATCAGAGTCAGAGTCATCTTCTTGGATTGCTTCTGTCATGAGAGCTTTACTCTTTCCTCTTTTCTCGATTTCCTTACTCCTTCTGACCGATTCTCTTGATTTAGAAATTAGAGCCAGTGGTCCACCTATTGTTGTTTTCTTCTGAACGACCTCTTTCTCATGAGCTTGAAGTGTACCAAATACATAATGCAGAGACCATTGTTCTAGATCCTGATTTGCTTGCAGAGACATTGAGAGATTTGACCACTCTGGATTCAATCGTTTGAGAAATAAGACATTGTTGTCTTCCTTAGATATGATGATATCACACCTTTTTCATAGATTTAACAGAGTATTAAATCTATGAAAAGTTTGCTCCAGAGACTCTATTGTATTCATTCAGAGCTTGAGCTCTTCTGTTTTTCTTCATTTTAGCTCTGCCTTCTACAATGTTTTCCAGCTGATCCCATAGCTCTTTAGCAGAATCACACGAATCTAGACACTGGAAAATCTCATTTGGAATTGCCATGATCAGTAGACTTTTTGCCTTTTTGGCCAATTCCACTTTTGCCTTTTCATCATCAGACCAATTTTCCCTCAGCTTTGGAACTTGTCTCGCAGGAATTTCATCGGTTTTTGTAGTGGAAGGAATCCTTGGAATCATTTTCATTGGAATAAACGGACCATTTTGAACAATAGGGTAAAGTTCTACATCCAATCCTTCAAAAAAGTTGATCATACGGATCTTCCATTGTGGATATTCATCACGGATTAGAGTAGGAGGTTTGGTCAGGGATCCGGAGGTGTAAACAGTATTCAAATTTGAATTTTCCATTTTTTCAGAAAACAGGGTTTTGAGAGAATAACAGGAGGATTTTTGAAATCTGGAACAAATAAATTTCAAATAAATTGAAACAGGATGATATTCTTACTGATTTTCAGATTTAAACCCAAATTACCACTGATTTGGAGAAAATTGTTATGAAATTAACAAATTCTCGTAAAACAGGATAGAATTACGAACAGTAGCTTAAAACTTAAAAATAACTGCAAATAGAAGATGGATTTCTCCAAGTGGAAGAGATCTAATAATCAATAGATTAATTAGATGGCTCTAATACCAATGGTTGGAAACCAGATCCCTTTCTAACAATTAATCAATAGATCGAATGTGAAAATATGAGCGGAAGCAAATTAGATCTACGAATTAAACCAGTTAACAGTAAGAACAGTGAGAGCGATAATGAAGAACAAATGGTAATTCGCATTAATAACTTGGAAGATGATTACAATACGATGAATGAAATGCTCTATTTGTTCTCCAAAATGTATCTCAGATCGACAACTATTACATTCATAAAAGGATCTATTTATACTAGTACAATGAATAGAAGTCAACTGATAGAGATATCATAATAGCTTCAAAAGGTACTGGGTTCTGAAGATATAAAGATCTGAAGAAAGATAAAGAAAAGCCTAAGGCATAACTTCTGAAGTGCCAACTTCAGAAGTTCTGAAGATATTCTGAAGAGGTTCTGAAGAAGTTCTGAAGACACTTCTGAAGACACTTCTGAAGAAGATCTGAAGGAGTTCAGAACCTGTTCTAAACTTGTCTGTTATGAATGTACTGTTACTTTAGTCTTTCTATTTCATGTATAAATAGATAGTTTGTTAGATAGTAAGAACTAACGTTTCCATAAGCCTTGTAAAGACATATTTTGTAATACTGTTCATCCAATCAATACATACGACATTTGACTATCATATTTTTTTTCTAATATTTCCATATACTGATATCTTGATTGTTTGGGTCCTAACAATTGGTATCAGAGCCAATTCATCTGTTCTTGAAGATTTGTGAAAGAATTGTCAAATCTGACAGTTCTTGGTGTTCTTGATCGATAAATTTCAAATTCAAATACGGTGAATTCTCGATCTTCTAACAATCAAAGATGTCTAAAGAAATTGTCTCAATCAGATCTGAAACGAAACCACCAACTCTTTTCTTGGGAGAATACCATCAATGGAGAATCAGGATGACTCAATTTTTGGACAACATAGATGAAGCTTTAATGCAGTCAATCACAAATGGCCCACTAGAGGTCTTTATTGAAATTCTAGCAATTCCTAGAACTGAATCTACTCTTGAAATACCGGCGTCAAGAATTAAGAAAACCCCAGGTATGTACACCACTGCTGAGAAAGCTCAAGCTAAAGTTGACAAAAGGGCATTAACTCTTCTTACAATGGCTATTCCTAATGAGATATTCAATAGAGCAGATAGCTTAACATCTGTTAAAGCCATGTGGGATGAAGTTGAAGCTCAAATGCAGGGTAGTACAAAAGCCCAAGCACAAAGATTGAATATCTGTGTGGGTACTTATGAGAACTTCAGGTATAAAGAGAATGAATCTATACAGAGACTTATCATAGATTCAACAATATTCTGAATGATCTGAGAAGAAATGGTGTTCAGAAATCAAATTCTGAGATAAACAACAAATTTCTGAATAACTTGGGTAATGAATGGTCAAGCTTCTCTGATAATATGGTTACTAGAAATTTATCAAGAAAATCCATTCATGATTTCTATGGTATTCTGTTTCAACAAGAAGACAAAATCAAAACTAGACAAAATGAACAAAAGAAGGTAAATGAACAGTAGCCTTGTTAAGCAACATTCACTGTCATGTTCTGAGTACAGCAAACAAAAATGATCACTGTCATGTTCTGAGTACAGCAAACAAAAATGAATTAACTGCTTATAGAGATGGATATATCTACACAGCAACATTCACTGCAACTGGTCAACTACAAGGTGTATGTTATATGTCTACAACAATGAGAAATGATAGTTGGCTTTGGCACAGAAGAATGTCACATTTGAATTTCAAATCCATTTCTGAACTAGGCAAACATCAATCTGTAAGAGGACTACCAAAGATCAAATTTGATAAAAATTCTTTATGTTCTGCTTGTGAACTAGGGAAGATCAAGAGAAGCTCCCATCCTCTAAAAATGCTATCTTCATGCAAAGCTCCACTAGAAATGCTACATATGGATTTGTATGGACCAATGAAGAATCAAAGCATGGGGGAAAGAAATACATTCTTGTCATAGTAGATGAATATACAAGATATACATGGATTGAATTTCTGAGACTCAAATTCGATACTTCTGAAAGACTGATACCCTTTCTGAAGAAAATTCAAGTTCTTCTTCAACTCCCAATCCAAAAAAATCAGAATGACAATGGAACAGAATTTACAAATTCTACACTTCAGAATTTTTTGGAATCTGTTGGTACTTCACATAATTTTTACGCTGCAAGAACTCCTCAACAGAATAGGGTAGTTGAAAGAAAGAATCGTACTTTGGTAGAGGCTGCAAGAACCATACTGGCATATTCAAAACTTCCTCTTTCTCTTTGGACAGAAGCTATTGCTACTGCATGTTTTATTCAGAACAGGACCATTCTAAACAGAAAATTTCTTGAAACTCCTTATGAAATGATAAAACAAAGAAAACCCTCTATTGATTATTTTAAAATCTTTGGTTGCAGGTGTTTTCTAAAGAATAATACTCAGCATCTTTACAAATTTGCACCAAAAGGTGTCCCTGGTATCTTTGTTGGTTATTCTCAACGATCCAAAGCTTACAGAATACTCATTAAAGGAACTCAAAGGATCATTGAGACTACAAATGTCAGATTTCATGAGCCAACATTGACTTCTGAACAAGACAGTTCAGAACTCGCACATAAACCAACTTCTGAAAGTTTGGACTCAGAACATAATTAGATAAACTCTACCTCTGAATCTCAAACTTTACTTAAAACAAATTTAGACAATTTATGTCAAGACTTATTTGATATTTCTGTAAATGTTTCTGCAGATTATCAAAATCCTTCTCTTATCAGAAGCCCAAATGATCAAGACATTTCCGAAATACAAATTTCAAGTACATCAACACCACAAATCTCAACTTCAAATTTAGAACTTCCAATTTCTGAAAATGTACATCCAACTTCTGAACCAGTTCAAGCTACTTCTGAACCAGTACAAGTTACTGCTGAACCAGTTCCAGTTGTTTCTGAACCAGTTCAAGATACTTCTAAGCATGTACATCAAAGTTCTGAACCAATTCAGAATTTTCAATTTGAGGAAGAGACTTCAGATTTACATTCAGTTATCAATCATGATACTGAAACTCAAGCAATTATCGATGATTATGATTCTCTGAACAATGTTTCATCTGTTCAACCATTACCAAATGTGAACAAATGGACATCAAGTCATCCAGTGCATCCAAGTATTGGAGATGCATTAAAAGGTGTTCAAACAAGATCTGCAACAGCAAATGAGTGTCTGTATGTAAATTTCTTAAGTAGCATGGAACCCAAAAAGCCATATGAAGCACTTCAAGATCCAGACTGGATTTTAGCCATGCAGGATGAGTTAAATCAATTTGAAATAAACAAGGTCTGGAGATTGATACCAAAACCAAAAGGTAAATTTGTCATTGGCACAAAATGGGTATTCAGAAATAAAAAGGATGAAAATGGTATCGTTGTAAGAAACAAGGCAAGGCTTGTAGCTAAGGGGTATTGTCAACAAGAAGGAATTGATTATGATGAAACCTTTGCTCCTGTTGCTAGATTAGAAGCCATTAGAATATTTCTTGCATATGCTGCTCACAAAAACATGAAGTTGTTTCAAATGGATGTGAAATGTGCATTTCTGAATGGTATTTTACATGAAGAAGTGTATGTTGAAAAACCAGAAGGCTTTGTAAACAAAGAATTTCCAGATCATGTCTACATATTAGACAAAGCCTTATATGGACTTAAACAAGCACCAAGAGCATGGTATGATACTCTTACAACTTTTCTTCTGAATTCTAAATTCAAAAGAGGTATTGTTGATACAACTTTATTTATGAAAAAGGAAGTTGATGATATGATCTTGATACAAATATATGTAGATTATATTATATTTGGCTCTACAAATCCAAAATTTTGTATAAATTTTGAGAAAATCATGCAAACTGAATTTGAAATGAGTATGATGGGAGAGTTGACATTTTTTCTTGGTGTTCAAGTTAAACAAATTCCCACTGGCATATTCATTAATCAATCAAAGTATGTCTCAGACTTACTTAAAAAGTTTGACACGACTGATTGTTCAAGTATTCAAACTCCAATGGCCACTGCAATTAAGTTAGAACCTGATTTGGATGGAAAATCTGTTGATCAGAAAAAGTACAGAGGCATAATTGGATCTTTGCTTTACTTAACTGCTAGTAGACCAGATATAATGTTTGCTACAGGTATTTGTGCCAGATATCAAGCAAATCCTAAGGAATCACACCTTCTAGCTGCAAAAAGAATCCTTAGATATCTAAAAGGTTCTGCTTCATTGGGACTTTGGTATCCTAAGGATTCTAGTTTTGAACTAACAGCCTTTACAGATGCAAATCATGGTGGATGCAAATTAGACAGGAAAAGCACTTCTGGATCATGTCAGTTTCTGGGTGATAGATTGGTAAGCTGGTCTTCAAAGAAACAAAATTATGTTTCTACTTCTACAGCAGAAGCTGAGTATGTAGCAGCTGCAGTATGTTGCTCACAAGTGATCTGGATGCAAATTCAACTCAAAGACTATGGTTACACTTTCAAAAAGATTCCTTTGTATTGTGATTCAAAGAGTGCCATAGCCATCACTGCCAATTCTGTTCAACATTCAAATACCAAGCATATTGATGTAAGATACCATTTTATCAAAGATCATGTGGAAAAAGGTAACATTGAAATGTTTTTTGTTCAGACAGATTATTAGTTAGCTGATTTATTTACCAAAGCACTTGATGAAAAACGATTTAACTTCTTGGTAAGTAAGTTGGGCATGATGAATATGTCTATGTAAGTATTAAACATCAACTATACTTTAGAAGTTATATTATGAGGTTCTTATCTCAAATTCTGAATAGTTTACCCTTCAGAAATATTCTGAAGTTCAATTTCAGATCGTTGCTTCTTTTCAAACTCAGAAGTATAATCTTTCTATATCTAGGTTGATTGTCTTTTAATACTTTTCATTTTTTTTTCTTTTTCTCTAAATATTTACTTGTTTCTTTGATAAAGTTGCACTGGTTAAGGGGGAGAATCATAGTTGATAATGATTCAAGAGGGAGTGGTATTCATTTCAAAATTCTGAACTACTCTTTCCTACAAAACAGATCTGAAATGCTGAAATCAAGTTTTGAACTTCATATCTAAGAAGTATGAACAAGCTTCCTTAGATAAAATAATTTTTCTGTTCGTTCAAACCTACTTCTGAATTCTCAAAATGGTTTATATTTTTCAGAAGTTAGTAGTTTTAAATAATTTTTGGTCTTCTAAAGTGATACAAGTTTAGTTCTGAACTAAACTTAAAAGTTCTGAGGTTCTTCTGAGTTCTTTCTTTCAGACTTCTGAACTTATTCTTAGAAGTTCTGAAGAATTTCTGAAGTTTTTGAACTTGTTCTCAGAACTTAACTTCCCGTTGATATTTCTTAAGTATCACTTAAGCGTGTGCCACGTGTTTTAATTTCATTGGATATTTCTTAAGCACGTCGATTAAACGGTTCATTGATCCAAATTAATGATGATTACTACTCTAATCACATTCACTTTTTGGCCACATGTCCATCAGCGCTTATCCAGTCTTATAAATCAATGAATTCTTCATTGTCTTCATTTTTTAGAGATTTTACTCTGAGAAATCTATCTGTTTTCATTGATCTTCATTCCATTTCGAATCCTTGTTCTTCGAATATAATGTCTACTTCAAAAGCTATGGTTTCTACTTCATCGAGCCTAAATGACAGTAATGGATCATGGAGTGATGGTTCATTCAAGATCGTACCTCAAAAATTGGTTGTTGGAACAATGGAAATTCCACTCAATGAAGATCATATGGTTCAAAACACAGCCACATCTGCTACTAATCAAGCCGGACCTTCAAACCCTAACCCTAACCCTAACCCGAGAACTGCTAAAATTGGAGAAACACAAGTTGAACCTATTGAAGTCGTTTCTGGATCAAATGCTGGTGATAGTGAATCTCATACTCGTGCTGAAAGCAGTGATATGTCAAAACTTTATGTCCCTGCTGAGAAACTGCTAGAAATCAAGAAAAATAATTGTGCTTTGAACTTTAAATCGACAGACTTCACTGATGATCAAATGATTTTGATCAAAATTCTGAAGAAACATCCACTCCGTATTCTACTCTCTGGGAAATTCTCTATTCCTACTTCTTATCTTCAACAATTGTGGTACTATGCTGAGGTTGATGAATCTGAAGATGAAATTGTCTCCTATGTTCATGCTTACAAGGTCTGTATCTCTGTGGATGATATTAGATGTCTTCACTTTCTGGCAAAACCAGATGAGGTTCTTGGGAAAACCTCTGATGATCCAGTTCCATCTTCCACAGAAATGATCTCAGATTTCATGAGTTTGGGATACTCTGAAAATTAAAATGCTTTAAGTTCTTTTAGAAGAAAGTGTTTACCTCCAATATGGTACTGTTTATTCTCAATTCTGAACACTTGTCTATCTGGGAAAAGTTCAAGTTTGGATCAAGCTTCAGCAAATGTGAGGATCATCTTTCATGGAGTTGCATTCAACAAGCAATATGATTATGCTTCTCTTATTTTTAAAGAACTCAAATCTGCTGTTTTGAAGAAGTCCACATTCAACTACATTGCATTTCATAGATTCTTTCAAACACTCATCAAAGGAGCAATGAAAGCAGTGCCAACAATTCCTGTTCTAGCACATGAGGTACATGTTCCTATCTTTTCTATGGACAGTTTAAGACCACCAAATGCAAAGCTTACATTTCCAAATACAGTTCCACTTCCTTCTCACTTACATGATCTTGTAAGTACACCAAATAGGTTTGTGAGTGAGGATTTAGAATCTATGGGATAACCTCAACCAGTAGTCTCTTCCCCTGATTCAAACTAGAGTGGTGATAATGCAAGGGAGTCTAGACTTGTTAGAAAGAGAGGGGAGGTTGTTCAAGGGGGAGAACAACCTCAAAGAGTAAAGAGGAAAAATGAAAATGAGAAAATGGGTAGAAGAGTAAGAAAAAGAATTGAAGAGGGGAGAACACAGGTAGAAAAACAAACCTGTGAACCACCTGTTACTAGCCGGGCACCCACATCTTCTATTATTCCACATTCTTTGGTGGATGATATTGAAAAGGCCAGTGAGCCCATGTCAAATTTGGTTATCCCCCCCAGCCACTCACCCATCTCTCAACAGAAGGGTGTTTCATCAACACATATGGGGCAAGCAGCTTATAATCCATTAGGACCCTAATTGGAGGATTCTTTTGCTGAAAATGAAGGATATATGTCCCCCCTTCACCATTTTGAGCACATTGAGTCTGAGGGTCCACTCAACTTTGAGCCTACTGAACCACTTAATGTGGAATCTATTCACACTAGCACACATCTTCCAGATGTCACTAAGCAAGGTGTTTGTCACATTGCATCAACAACTATTTCTGGATATCAAGGATTAGTTGGAAGACTTGGTGGGGTGAACATCACAAAAGCCCCATTCAAAGAATCAGATGTGATTCATGATGTCTCTGTGGCACATATAGGCCAGCCTTCTTCTGAAGGACTGCAAACAAGACCATCTGTTGGTCTTGGAACCTTACCCACATCTTCTAAATTCACAGAATTCAAAGATTTTTGTACTTCTGAATTTGCAAAGATTCAGAAGGACATCAAGGAATTGACGGATACAACTAAAAAGGTGATGGAGGATAGGTTGGATAGGTTAATTTATTTTCAAGGGATGAGTATGGTGAATAGGTTAATTGATTTTCAAGTCCAATCTTCTAATGATCTGAATACTTTTAAACAAGCACTTCTGACTGCTTTTTCTGAAGTGGCTTCATCAGTTTCTTCTCTAAAAGCTTCTCAGAATTCTTCTTCATCTACTCAACCAGATTCTTCTACTTTTGCAACAAAGGATGATATTTCTCAGATTTTAAATCAGCTTTCTTCTATTCAGAGTTCTCAGACAGATTTAAGCACAAGGTTATCTGTTCTAGAATGCAGGCCTCAATCAGATACTTCTAAAAGAAGTCTTGATGATCAGGATCCTGATAATCAAGAGGGGGAGAAAAGACAAAGAGTATCTGAATGAGAGAATGTTGAAAATGTTCAAGAACAAAGTTCTGAGAAAACTTTTGAAGATGCTTAGAATGTTGGTGAAGCATCTAATAGAGTTTCCGAAGCAATAGAACATATCTTATTTGCAGAACATGAAGGGCAAGAGGCAAATGGTCATTCTTCTGAAGATACAATAGAGGAAGGGTATGAAAAGAAAACAGAGAAGTTATCATTTGATTCTGAAGGTAACTTAAGCTCAGACAATACAGATATTATTCCTGATTCAAATGAAGAGATGCTAAGGGAATATCTTGCATTTGAAGATGTCATTGGTGAGCCCAGTGATCTTTCTGATGTTATTATGTTTGAAGAAGATATGTCTGGAGCTAATATGGGAGAAAGGTCTGAAGCCAATGAGATAAAGGATTTGGTAATTTGGAAGCCTCAACAACTTCTGAGTGATGAATACAGAAGAGCTTCTGAAGAGTTATGGAATATACTAAGTCAATTTTGCTGGGTGCATGTCTTTCTGAACAATCCACGAAGTCTGGAGTGTAGACTTTTGGACAACAGGTATTCAGTCTTCAGAGATTTTCTTGATCAACTAGATGAAAGAGTGGAACTAGAATTTGATCTAAGTCATATCGGTGGAACTGAAATTGCAGATGAAATTTTAATGGTCTACTCTGGAAAATTGGAAGTAAGAGTCAGATCCTACATCACAATTCCCAAAATTGATATTCCTCTTCTTGAAGACTCTATTCTAGATCAAATCTATGAAACGGAAGATATGTTTCTTTTTGGAGAAATCAGCTTAGAGTTTCCTGAAGTAATTTACTTCCAGATGTATAAAACCAGTCTGAGGTTTGCAACTCTGGAAGATTTTGTAAATGATGAGTGGTCTGAAGATCAAATCTCTCAAGTTTGAAACTTTGTTCAGAAGCATGGTGTTCAGAATCTGAATGATTCCACTCTTATAAAGAAGATTAGATGTCTGTCAAAGACTGTTGAAGATGATTAAGTAATATACAGATTTGGAGCAGAAAGAAGAAATGGATATTTGTGTGAATTCACTCAGTATGATATATACAAATTAAGATAGCAAGACAAATTGACAGTTCTTCAGTTCTGTGTTGCTAGAAGTGAAGTTGAACTTGTTTTTGAAGTCAGAAGAATTCTGGGAATCTACATAAGGAACATTATCAAGCATGATGTTAGGACCCAAACAATTAAGATATCAATATATGGAAAGATTAGAACAGAAATATGATAGCCAAATGTCGTATGTATTGATAGGATGAACAGTATTACAAAATATGTCTTTACAAGGCTTATAGAAACGTTAGTTCTAACTATCTAACAAACTATCTATTTATACAAGAAATAGAAAGACTAAAGTAACAGTACATTCATAATAGACATGTTCAGAACAAGTTCTGAACTCCTTCAGATCTTCTTCAGAAGTGTCTTCAGAATTTCTTCAGAACCTCTTCAGAATATCTTTAGAACTTCTGAAGTTGGCACTTCAGAAGTTATGCCTTAGGCTTTTCTTTATCTTTTCTTCAAATCTTTATATCTTCAGAACCCAGTACCTTTTGAAGTTATTATGATATCTCTGTCACATGACTTTCAATTAGCTCTGGAATTTGGTTTATCTGAAGTGAATCTGTTGGAACCTGTAAATCTTGAAGATACAGCAATAACTAGAGTGTTCACTAGTCCAGATATACAGCGGATGGAAATAAAACCTTTTTGACTTCAGATATTCCAAAATACTCTAACTCAACTCTAAATTGGCTTCTTAGTTATGCAAAGGATTATGTTGAAGATTCAGATGTCAAAGAAGAAATCATATATCTGATTAAAGAAAGAATTCATTTCAGAGAAATTGTAAGGAAGAGTTATCTAGCTGGTCACAAAAGAGAAAACAAGATCAGAGGAGCTGATTATATACTTAGTGATACTTATGATTTCCAAATTCACTCAAAGAAACAAGACTTGGAGGAAATTCTGAAGTTTTCTCTGATTATAGAAAGTTCTGAACCAAGTCAGAAGGATAAAGAGAAAGGAAAAGAAGTCATTTCTGAAGCTATTTCTGAAAAGTTGGTTCCTGTAGAGCAAATATCTGAAGAGGAACAACTGCAAGTACAAAGAATAGAAGAAAGTGCTTTCACCATGTTTCCTGAATATTTCCATCTAGAAATGTTCATGGAATATGAACAAGAGTTCAACTATATTGATTGTTGGATTCAAAAGTCCTTTGGTTGGATACAATGGTACTAAGATATCATTAGAAAGATAAGGATCCCAATTAATGAAGCAAGAAAGGAAAGTCCAGTGGTCAAGGTAATTAATGTTGATTTGAAGACAAGACAAAATTACAAGTATGCATTCTTTACTGTTGCAAGACAAAATGGTGAGATTTCTACCTTTTCTGAAGCTGATTTCCAGAATGTGTATCTCAGAGATCTACTCAGAGTTTACAGAAGCCTTTATCCTTTTCATGATTCAATCACCATGTTCAGAAAATCATTTCCAATTCTCAGAGATGGCTTGTAAAGAGAGTTTATATGGGCTGCAAAGATAGATTTTCAGGTTGCTTATGTTCTGAACAAGAAACAAGTACACTTGAGCAAACCAAATCTGAGCTTACTAGATATTCAGTCTGAAGAAGAGTACGTTAGTAATTCAACCTCCAGGCTTCGTTTGCAAATGCTTTCAAGAACTATTATTTGTGAGATTTGAAGAACTCCACAAATGTTGCAATGGAACTCTCATAGCTATCAGAGATCGTTTGGTAAAAAGACAGAATAGAAGACCAAAGAATCTGAGCAATGAAGATTGGGAGAAGCACAAGAAGCTTGCAAAAGAGATGATTAGAATTGCTGAATCCTTGCTAGAATACAGAAATTTAATTCTGAAAGATGTTAGAGAAATTCTGAATTTCTGGAAGTATGATCTAAACTTTTGAACCTAAGGGGGAGATTGATAGAGATATCATAATAGCTTCAAAAGGTATTGGGTTCTGAAGATATAAAGATCTGAAGAAAAGATAAAGAAAAGCCTAAGGCATAACTTCTGAAGTGCCAACTTCAGAAGTTCTGAAGATATTCTGAAGAGGTTCTGAAGACACTTCTGAAGAAGATCTGAAGGAGTTCAGAACCTGTTCTAAACTTGTCTGTTATGAATGTACTGTTATTTTAGTCTTCTATTTCATGTATAAATAGATAGTTTGTTAGATAGTTAGAACTAATGTTTCCATATGCCTTGTAAAGACATATTTTGAAATACTGTTCATCCAATCAATACATACGACATTTGGCTATCATATTTCTGTTCTAATATTTCCATATATTTATATCTTGATTGTTTGGGTCCTAACATCAACATTCTAGCCTACTACAAACTGACACGTAAGCAAAGCTTGTAAAAAATTTAGTTACAAGATTAGTGTTAGACCTCATTTTAGAAGAAGTATAAATCAGAATTATGCAAGTATATGCGCATCTGATGACGTGGCAGCACATCCTCCGTGTGTAACTAAGTTAGTTATTTACTTGCTTACGTGTCAAGTTGTAATAAGCTAGATAGTTGACTTTCATTATTGTAACCATATAAATAGCTCAGTCACTGTTTGTAATAGTGTTATTCGAAATATACAGATTTGAGAGCTAAATTGTGCGCACAGTTGATTATCATTCAAAGCAATTCAATACGAATTACGATTGTTCTTCAATTCTGTTCTTACTAATCTTACTGTTTATCGTAGATCTGTTTGCTTCTGCTCGTATTTATTTATCTAATCCAGCAATTAATTGTTATAAAGGGATCTGGGTCCCAACAATTGGTATCAGATCTTGATAATCAATCTATTGATTATTAGATCTCTTCCATTAGGAGAAATCCCTTTTCTATTTACAGTATTTTTCAGTTTTAAGCTCCTATTCTTCATTCTACCCTGTTTTACGAGATTTTGTTAATTTCATTACAATTTTCTCTAAATCTGTGGTAATTTTTGCTTAAATCTGAGATTAGTAAGAATATAGTCTTATTTCAATCAATTTGAAATTTATTTGCTTCAAATTTCAACAAATCTTCATTAATTTTCAAATCTCTGTTTCTGGTAATGTGGCGAATTCTAATCTGAATGTCGTATATACTTCTGGTTCTCTGACCAAACCTCTTACTCTAATACGTGATGAATATCCACAATGGAAGATCCGCATGATCAACTTCTATGAAGGATTGGACGTTGAACTGTATCCTATTGTTCAAAATGGTCTGTTCGTTCCAATGACAACTATTCCTAGGGTTCCTGCAACTGCGGTTACTGATGAGGTCCCTGCAAGGCATGTTCCAAAATCAAGGGATAGTTGGACTGATGCAGAGAAGGCAAAGGTGGATTTGTCCAGAAAGGCAAAACGTCTCTTAATCATGGCAATTCCAAATGAGATTTTTGAATCTCTGGATTCCTATGATAGTGCCAAAGAGCTATGGGATCAACTGGAAAACATTCTGGAAGGAGGTGCAAAAATGAAGAAAAACAGAAGAGCCCAAGCTCTGAATGAATATAACAGTTTCCAGGCCATTCCTGAAGAATCTCTGGAACAGACTTTTCATAGATTTTACACTCTGATAAATCTATGTAAAAGATGTGACATCATCAGATCTAAAGAAGACAATTATGTCTTATTTCTCAAACGATTAAATCCTGAATGGTCAAATCTCTTGATGTCTCTGCAAGCCAATCAGGATCTGGAACAATGGTCCCTACATGATGTTTTTGGTACTCTACAAGCTCACGAGAAAGAGGTCGTTCAGAAGAAAACCACTATCGGTGGACCTCTGGCTCTAATTTCTCAAACCAGAGGATCAGTCAGAATAAGTAAGGAAGTCGAGAAGAAAGGAAAAAGTAAGGCTCTCATGTCAGAAGCAACTCCAGAGGATGATTCAGACTCTGATGATGAAATCAAAGCTTTTGCTAATTCACTGGCACTTATTACCAAACAATTCACAAAGAGGTTTGGTAATAGATCTTTCCAAGGAAGAAAAAGGTTTGATCCCCCTACTCCTAATTATGCACCTCGTCATGAAATACAGAGATCTGAGAAGACCGAGGCAGAGAAGAGGGTAGAAGAGTTAAAGAAAAGATGGATGTATGCTATAGATGTGGCAAGCCAGGGCACTATTCAAAGGATTGTAGGGGAACTCGGAACAAAGACAAAATGTACTACTAGAATAAATACAAGTATAATGTCGATGAAAGAGCTCACTTTGCAGAAAAAGAAAATTGGCTAGGAGATGAGTCAAGTGGTGATGAAGCCATGTTCTGCGGAATGGCCAGAACAAATGAATCAGAAGATCAGCCATCTGAAACACCTGTATATACTCTCTCTGACACATCTGAACTTGAGAACACCATTTTTGAAATATCTAATAAATTTGAAGAAATTAAGCAAAAGCTTACAGTTGAAAAGAAACTACGAAAACAGATTGAAAAAACTCTCTCTGAAACTCAAAGAGAGAGAGGGAGAGAGAGAGAGAGATTTATAAAAGAGAAATGGATTTTCTAACTGAAGAAAAATTGGAACTCAATGCTGAAAATGAGAAGATTTCTAAAAATTTAATAAATATAGAAGTTAAGTTCAAGGAAGAGAAAATGAGATCCGGACTTGGTTTCGAGGATCTGGATCCCTGCACGTGTGAGAAAAGATTAACTCTAAAATCTGTTTTCTGTATAGAACAAGAACAGAAGCCTGTGTTTCCAATTTTATATGAACAGTCTATTTTTAAAAAATCTAAAATTGAAAATGGTCATCATCAACGAAAACTCAAGTTTAAAAACATCGAATATTCGTCTGAAAAAACAAATGTTGATCTGAATAAGATTCAGAAGAAAAGCGACATTTTCAAATTTGGCTCAAGCGTTCATATGACTTTGAATCCAAAGGCGGATGTATTTATTCCTTCACAAGCAGAAGAAGAGCTACATCTAAGCTTTGAAAAAGATATTCTCTCCACTCTGGATAAATGCTTTAAACTCAAACTTGAAAATGTTCAGAAAATCTCTTCAGAAAACAATGCAGAGATATTCCCGTGTTCTTTTGTAGACCTACATCTTTCTGAATTTCAAGACTCTTTTGAAACGATTACATATCCATGGGAAAATGATGATCAAGGTGATGATTTCTTTAACTCAGAAAAATATCTTTCAACTTTAGAAAATCAACTACCTTCTAAGTACAAAAAGGTTCCAGAAGTACTATGAATGAGGAAGTTCCTTTCCTATTTACTAATGAACCTCTGGAAATCAGAGCCTCTGGTCTGAATACTGAAAAACATCCAAGTGGAATACAAATACTCTCTGTTCCTCCAACAGGACAGAGAAAACCGGTGTCCATTCATCCAGACTTCATTGGGATGTGTCTGAAGGCCAAATCTTGTCTTGAACATGAGAAGGAAGAAAGTCTTAAAAAGAAATGTTTTGTTCAACAAAAATCATCACAATCATGTTATCCAAAGTTCACTTCTGCTCAAAAAGGCAAACGGAAATCTAATCTTTTTGCTTCTGTTTCAGTAATTCATAAAATTCCTGAGAAGGTTTATCAGAGGTGATAGATATCACAACTAGCTTCAAAAGAAGAGTAGGTTCTGAAGAGAAAGGTTCAGAAGTCTGAAGTCAAGTAAAGTAAAGCCTAAGGCATAACTTCTAAAGTGGCTACTTCAAAAGTTCTGAAGATTCTGAAGAAGTTCTGAAGATGGTTCTGAAGTAGTTCTAATGAAGTTCAAAAGCAGTTCTGAATCTGTCTATCATTTTTGTACTGTATCTTTAGCATTTCCATTTGTATTTAAATACATTGTTTGTTAGAACTAACGTTGATAGAAAAAGGTTGTAAAGATACACATTTTGTAATACTGTTGAGTAATCAATACGACATACAAATTCAGTGACTCAATTCTTGTTCTTGTTCATTAATCTTTCTACATTCTTGATTGTTTGGGATCTAACAATTTGTATTAGAGCCAATTCATCTGTTCTTGGCATTCAGAGAAGAACTTGTCAGATCTGACAGTTCTTGGTATTCTTGTTTGATAAATTCAAGATTCAATTTCAGGTGAATTCTTGATCTATTTCAAATCAAAGATGTTGAAAGAAACCGTCTCCATCAGATCATAAACTAAACCACCAACTTTGTTTATGGGTGAATATCATCAGTGGCGAATCAGGATGATTCAATTCTTGGAAAATATCGATGAAGCTCTAATGCAATCAATTATAAATGGCCCTCTAGAGGTCTATGTGGAAATTCCATCAGTACCAAGAACTGAGTCTACTCCTGAGATACCTGCATCGCGAATCAAGAAAAGCCTAGGCATGTACAGTACTGCTGACAAAGCTTAAGCTAAAGTTGACAAAAGGTCATTAACTCTTCTCACAATGGCCATTCCTAATGAGATATTCAATAGGGTAGATAGCTTAACATCTGCCAAAGCTATGTGGGATGAGGTTGAAGCTCAAATGCTGGGTAGCACAAAGGCCCAAGCACAAAGATTGAATATCTGTGTGGGTTCTTATGAAAACTTCAAGTATAAAGAAAATGAATCTATTACAGAGACTTATCACAGATTCAACAATATCCTAAATGATCTGAGAAGAAATGGTGTTCAAAAATCAAACTCTGAGATAAACAACAAATTTATGAACAACTTGGGTAATGAATGGTCAAGCTTCTTTGATAACATGGTTACTAGAAATCTATCTAGAAAATCTATTCATCATGTCTATGGCATTCTGTTCCAACAAGAGGACAAAATCAAGACTAGACAGAATGAAAAAAAGAAGGCAAATGAAACAGTAGCCTTGTTGAGCAAGAAGTATAATAATTCCATGACCATTTCTGCTAAGAGCAAAATTTGTGAGATCCCAGAGACAAATTTGTGTGATGGGGATGAATCAGATGAAGAGCTTAAAAGAATTTCTAATAATATTGCTTTTATAACAAGGCAATTCACTCAAAGATAAAATAAAAAATATCAGAATAAACCAAAATCTAAAGTTGGACTTAAGAAAAATCAAGATGCTGGTCAAACTGAGACATCTGAATCAGCAAGATTGTTTAATTGTGGTAAGCCTGGTCATTATGCAAGACAGTGCATAATGCCCAAAGTAAAAAACTCTGGTTATTATGAGAAAAAACATCTTCTTGCTAAGAAGAAGGAGCTTAATCCAGTTTTGGTGACCAAGTATGAAGAGGATTGGTTAAACTGGAGTGATGATGAATATGATGAAGAAGTAGCTCACTATGCCTCAAATTGCTATATGTGCCAAATGGATCCAGAAGATAAACATGCGCATGATTCTGAGGTAACCTCTTCATCTTCTGAACTAAATTCTGAAATAGAGTACTCTTCTGAGCCAAATTCTGAACCAAATTCTGAACAACTTTCTGGAGATTCTGAAATGCAAAATCAAGTTTAGAATATGTTTTCTGAATTTGAAAATCTCAGAAACAGAATCAAAGGTGAAAGAATGTTGGTAAATCAATTCAGAGCTGAAACTCAAATCTATAAACTAAATTGCCAAGTAGCTGAACAAATTCTTGAAAGAATTTCTAAAGAAAAATTATTATTAAAAGAAAAGATGGATAGTTTACAAAAAGATATCATAAATGAAAAATCTGAAAAAGAAGTTCTGAATGTTAAAATGAACTTTCTAAATCAAGAAAGACTTGATCTTTACAAAAAGATTAAGGAATTAGAAGATCTGAACTTTAAAAGAGGACAAACTGAACACACTCTGAATATTTTGATAAACCAGGCTCAGAATTCAAAATTTTACAATATAAAGGCAGGATTGGGATATAATGAAAGTCAAATTCTGAAAAGGGCACCTGCAAATCTTTATGATTATTCAAAAATGAAAATTTTAATGAAACTAACACAAGTGTCATATCCAAACCTGTTAATCTCTCTTTGCCTGAAAGAATTCCTTTTGTCAAATCAGAGACTCTATTTTTTGATGAAAATTCTCTTAATTCTGGTAAAACAGATATGGTTTCTGAAACAGAAGTAATAAATAAAAACATTAGCAACATTTCTGAACTTACTTCTGAATCAAAAACTGTTTCTGAAGTAAAATTTGAACCATCTATTAAAACTGAGATAATTTCTGAACAAATTTCTAAATTATCTTCGGAACTCACTTCTAAACTTTTATCTGACGTTCTACCAGTGGATAATTTTGATAATAAATCAGAACATGAAGAAAAATATGACGAATTCTCAGATGTTGAATCTTTACAAGTTAATGATGAGAATTCAGAAATTATTTTGGATAATTCTGATGATGAGTCTGAAAATATTTTAAATCAAAAATCTTTTGCATCTAGCATGACTTAAGATAAGTTCTCAGATTTAATGAATGCTTCAGATTCATAAGATGATGATGATCATATGGTTCAAGTCATTGATAAAGATGGATATTTGTTATATCTGAAGCACCAAAATTATCTTCTAACAAGTTTAATACTGTTTTTCTGAAACCAGAATTTCTGAAAACTGAAACTTCTTCTACTTCATCAAATGGTACTCCTATATCTACAAAAACAACTTTATCTTCAGTTAAATCTTCAATATCATCATCTGTTTTTGTAACCAGAGTTAAAATGTTTAAAAAGGGACAATCTTCAAATTCAACTTCTAAAGTTCATAATTCAAACTCTCAATCTGAAGTAAAAACTAAAGAAAGTAAAAGAATTTCTTATACTAATCCTCATTTCTTATCTTTTACAGAGTTATCCACTTTAGTTTGGAGAAAGAAAGATGAAAGACTATCAAAGACTGATAAATTAGATAGTTTTTCAAATTCAAAGAAAATTGATGTACCAAAGATTAATAAAGTGAATAAAAGAACTTCTGTTGACAAATCAAATAGTGTTGATTCTTGTTCATCTACTACTTTATTAAATATTCTGAAGAATCATATTCACTGCATTAATTGTGGTCATCATAATTTTCATCTGAACTCCAAAACAAATAAGAAAAATCTTGAGAAATCAATTCCGAACTTCTCAGTTACATTGGCAAACAAATATAAAAATAAAAATAAAATTAAAAATAATACTAAGAATGATAAATCCAAAAGTTCTAAACAAACTTCTGACTTTCAAAAGATTAAGTCAAAGTTCAGAAATTCAATGTTTTTGACTAATCTCACAGGACCCATTCGTAAATGGGTACCTAAATCTCAATAATCATTTTTGCAGATATGTCATGTGTGGGTCTTAGATTCTGGATGTTCAAGACACATGACACCTTTCAAAGAACTTCTAACTGATTATCGTGAAAGATATGGAGGAACAGTTAGCTTTGGAAACAATGCAAAAGCTTATGTGAGAGGATATGGAACTTTTTCCAAATGAGATGTCAAAGTGACAAAGGTTTTCTATGTGGAAGGTCTAAAACATAATCTTTTCAGTATAAGTCAATTCTATGACAAGTATTGGAAGGTCAATTTTGATACAGACTTCTGTCATGTTCTGAGTTCAGCAAACAAAAATGAGTTAACTTCTTATAGAGATGGAGATATCTACACTACAACTTTCACTACAAATGGTCAATTACAAGGAGTTTGTTATATTTCTACAACTATGAGAAATGATAGTTGGCTTTGGCATAGAAGAATGTCACATCTGAACTTCAAAGTCATTTCTGAACTGGAAAGACACAACTCTGTAAGAGGATTACCAAAGATCAAATTTGAAAAAAATTCCTTATGTTCTGCCTGTGAACTAGGGAAGATCAAAAGAAGCTCCCATCCTCTGAAAATGTTATCTTCATGTAAAGCTCCACTTGAAATGCTACGTATGGATTTATGTGGACCAATGAAGACTCAAAGCATGGGTGGAAAAAAGTATATTCTTGTTATTGTAGATGAATATTCAAGATATACTTAGGTTGAATTCTTAAGACTCAAATCTGATACTTCTGAAAGACTCATTCCTTTTCTGAAGAAAATATAAGTTCTTCTTCAACTAACAGTTCAAAAGATCAGAAGTGATAATGGCACAGAATTTACAAATTCTACACATCAGAATTTTTTGGAATCTATTGGTATATCACATAATTTTTCCGCTGCCAGAACTCTCCAACAGAATGGTGTTGTTGAAAGGAAAAATAGAACTTTGGTAGTAGCTGCAAAGACCATGCTGGCATATTCTGAACTACCTTTATCTCTGTGGGCAGAAGCAATTGCAACTACATGTTTTACTTAGAACAGGACAATTCTAAATAGAAAACTACTTAAAACTCCTTATGAAATTATTAAACAAAGAAAACCCTCTATTGATTATTTTAAAAATTTTGGTTGCAGGTGTTTTCTTCTGAATGATACACGACATCTAGATAAATTTGCACCTAAGGGTACCACTGGTATCTTTGTTGGCTATTGTCAAAGATTCAAAGCATACAGAGTACTTATCAAAGGAACATAAAGAATCATTGAATCTTCAAATATTGGATTTCAGGAGCCAACAATGACTTCTGAACAAGACACTTCAGAACTCAACCTTAACCAAGTTTCTGAAATTTTGGATTCGGAAAACAGCAAGACAAATCACACTTCTAAATCTCAAACTTTACTTAAATCAAATTTAGATACTTTATGCCAAAACTTATTTGATATTTCTGGGAATGTTTCTGCAGATTATCAAAATCCTTCTTTACTCATAAGTATTCCAAAACAAGAATCTACAAAATCTACAATACTAAATATTTCTGGACCACCTATCTCAACCTCAAATTCAGAATTTCCTACTTCTGAACCTATACAAGTTATTTCAGAAATAGTGCAAGTCGTTTCTGAACCTGTTGTCCCTGTTTCTGAACCTATGCATACTCTTTCTGAACCAGTACAGAATATTCAATTTGAGGGGGAGACTTCAGATCTACATTCAGCTATCAATCATGATACTGAAACTCAAGCAATCATTGATGATTATGATTCATTTAACAATGTTTCATTTGTTCAACCATTACCAAATGTGAACAAATGGACATCAAGTCATCCAATTCACCAGATTATTGGTGATGCATCAAAAGATGTACAAACAAGATCAGCCACAACAAATGAATGTTTGTATGTGAATTTTTTAAGCAGTATAGAACCCAAATGTCATATGAAGCCCTTCAAGATCCAGACTGGGTTTTAGCAATGCAAGATGAACTAAATCAATTTGAAAGAAATAAAATCTGGAGATTGATTCCAAAACCAAAAGGTAAATCAATCATTGGCACCAAATGGGTTTTCAGAAATAAAAAAGATGAACATGGGATTTTTGTGAGAAACAAAGCAAGAGTTGTAGCTAAGGGGTATTGTCAACAAGAGGGAATTGATTATGATGAAACTTTTGCTCCTGTTGCAAGACTAGAAGCTACCAGAATTTTTCTTGCATATGCTGCTCACAAAAACTTGAAGGTGTTTTAAATGGATGTTAAGTGTGCATTTTTTAATGGAATTCTTCATGAAGAAGTGTATGTTGAACAACCAGAAGGCTTTGTAAGCAAAGAATTTGCAGATCATGTTTACATTTTAGACAAAGCCTTATATGGACTTAAACAAGCACTAACAGCATGATATAACACTCTCACAATTTTTCTTCTAAATTCCAATTTCAAAAGAGGTACTGTTGATACAACTTTATTTCTGAAAAAGGAAGGTGATTATATGATCTTAATACAAATATATGCAGATGATATTATATTTGCTTCTACAAATCCAAAATTTTGCAGAAATTTTGAGAAAATCATGCAAACTGAATTTGAAATGAGTATGATGGGAGAGTTAACATTTTTTCTTGGTCTTCAAGTAAAACAACTTCCCACTGAGATATTCATTAATCAATCTAAGTATATTTCTGATTTACTTAAGAAGTTTGACATTACTGACTGTTCTAGTATTCAAACTCCAATGGCCACTGCAACCAAATTAGAACCTGATTTGAATGGAAATCTGTTGATCAGAAAAAGTACAAAGGCATTATTGGATCTTTGCGTTACTTAACAGCTAGTAGACCTGATATAATGTTTGCTACATGTATTTGTGCTAGATATCAAGCTAATCCTAAGGAATCACATCTTCTTGCAGCTAAAAGAATCCTTAGATATCTCAAAAGTTCCCCTTCATTGGGACTTTGGTATCCAAAGGATTCTGGTTTTGAATTAACAGCTTTCATAGATGCAGATCATGGTGGTTACAAACTAGAGAGAAAAAGTACATCTGGAACATGTCAATTTTTAGGTGATAGACTTGTGAGTTGGACTTCCAAGAAGAAGAATTGTGTTTCAACTTCTATTGCAGAGGCTGAATATGTTGGTGCTGCAATCTGTTTCTCACAAGTTATTTGGATGCAAACACAACTAAAAGACTATGGCTACACATTCAAAAAGGTTCCTCTATATTGTGATTCAAAGAGTGCCATAGCAATTACTGCAAATCCTGTTCAACATTCAAAGACTAAGCAGATTGATGTAAGATATCATTTTATATAAGATCATGTTGAAAAAGGTAATATTGAAATGTCTTTTGTTCAGACTGATTATCAATTGGCTGATTTATTTACCAAAGCACTTGATGAAAAACGTTTTAATTTTTTGGCAAGTAAATTGGGTATGATGAATATGTCTGTGTAAGTATTAAGCATCAATTCAAATTTAAAAATTTTATGTTCTGAGTTTATTTCATCAAATTTCTGAGAAATCTTACCTTCAGAATTTCTGCAGTTAAGTTTTCAGAACTTTATCTTTCATAATTCAGAGTCATAATTTTCAAAAATTGATTGTCTTACATTACTTATTTTTTTTTCGTTTCACTATCTTTTATTTCTAACAACTTTGATGTCGAGAATCATAGTATTTCTTGATTCAAGGTGGAGTCATACTTAAATTCAAGTCTTTAGCACTTCTCTATAACACTCAAGATCTGAAATGGTGGGTAACACATTCAATTGTACACATCTGAAGAATATGGACAAACTTCTGAAGATAAACTGTTTTTCATATTGTTCAAACCTACTTCTGAATTATTCAAAAGTTTTATATTTTTCAGAAGTTTGTAGATTTAAATGATTTTCGTGGTTTTGAAGTTTTAAAAGTCAAGTTTTGAACTTATTTCAAAAGTTCTGAAGTGTTTCTGAATTATTTCATTCAAACTTCTGAACTTATTCTCAGAAGTTCTGAACTTCTTCGAAAGTTTTTGAACTTGTTCTCAGAACTCTTCTTCCCCTTGTAAAGTCTAATCGTGCGCCACGTGTTTTAATTTCATTGGTTAATCCTTAAACACGTCGATTAAACGGTTCATTTATCCGAATAAATGATGATTACTAATCTAATCATTATTACTTTCGGCCACGTGTCCATCCACGATTATTCAGTCATTTATAATCCATGGATTAATCTTCGTCTTCACTTTTTAGCAATCTTTCCCTCCGAATTCTCTCTCTATTCATTGATTTTCATTCAAACTCAAATCTTTCCTCATTTTCAACTACGTCGACTTCGAATGTTAAGTCTGCAAAGTCTCGTCTCAGTGACAGTAATGGATCCTCAAGTAATGATTCATTCAAAATATTTCCTACGAAGATAATGGTTGGATCAATGGAGTTCAATATAGAAGATGAACAGATTTTGAAAGATACTGCTACTACTGTAATTTCTGAAGCTGGTCCTTTGAATCCAAACCCTAACCCCAAACCTAACCCTAACCCGCAAACTGACAAAATTGGGGAAATTCAAATTAAGCCTATTGAAGTAGCTTCTGAGTCGAATGTTGGTGTTGCTGACTCTCAATCTCGTGCACAAAGCAGTGATGGTCCTGATTTGTCCAAATTATATGTTCCTGAATACAAAACACTTGAGATCAAGAAGAACAACTGCGCCCTTAATCTAAAATCTACAGATTTCAATGAAGATCAAATGATCTTAATTGAAATTTTGAAGAAACATCCCTTTCAAGCCTTGCTATCCAGAAATTTTTTGGTTCCTGCTTCATATCTGCAACAATGGTGGTTTCATGCTGAAGTCGATGAAGAGACAGATGATATTTCTTCATATGTATATGGCTACAGAGTTTGCATTTCTGTTGAAGATATTAGAAGTATTCATTTTCTTCCAAAGGAGGATGAAGTTGTTGGGAAAACTTCATTTGATCCTATTCCATCATATTCTGAGATGATCTCAGACTTTATGCAGTTAGGGTATTCTGAACAATTGAATGCTTTAAGCTCATTCAGAAGGAAGTGTTTACCCCCTATCCGGTACTGCCTATTCATAATTCTGAACACTTGCCTGTCTGGGAAAAGCTCAAGTCTGGATCAAACATCAACAAATGGAAGAATCATTTTTCATGGAGTGGCATTCAACAAGCATTATGATTATGCTTCTCTTATTTTTGAAGAACTAAAATCTGCAGTTTTGAAGAAATCTACTTACAACTACATACCATTTCAAAGATTCTTAGAAACCTTTATCAAAGGGGCCATGAAAGTTGTTCCTGCAATTCCTGTTTTAACTCATGAGGTACATGTTCCCCTTTTCTCGATGCATAATCTTAGACCACCAAAGGCTAAATTACAATTCCCAAATGCTTTACCATTACCAGGTTACTTACTTGCATTTGTAAAATCATCAAATTGGTTTTTTAGTGAGTACTGTGAATCAATGGGACTACCTAAACCAGCAGTCTCTTCCCCTGATTCTACCAAGAGTGTTGAGTATCATGAGGTGTCTAGAATTCCTAGGCAGCATGGGGAGGCTGTTCATGGGGGAGAACAACCTCATGGTGTGAAGAGGAAAAATGAAAATGAAAGGTTGGGTAGAAGAGTAAGAAAAAAAACTGAAGAGGGGAGAACACAAGTAAAAAATAAAGAAACTTGTGAACGAACTGTTCTAAGTCGGGCACCCACATCATCTATTACTCCACATTCTTTGGTGGGTAATATTAAAAAAGAGAGTGAGCCCATGACAAAACTTGTTAACCCCTCCAGCCACTCACCCATCTCTCAACAGAAGGGTGTTTCACTAACACATATGGGGCAAGCAGCTAATTTACCAATAGGTTCCCACTTGGAAGAACCTATTGTTGAAAAAGAAGGATATATGTCCCCCCCTTCACAGTTTTGAGCACTTTGAGTCTGAGAGTCCACTCAACATTGGGCCTTCTGAACCACTAAATGTGGATTTTATTCACACCAGCACACATCTTTCAGATGTAAACAAACAAAGTGTTAGTCACATTGCCAAAACAACCATAGATATACCTATTGCAGGATATCAAGGATTGGTTGGAAGACCTGGTGGAGTGAAAATCACCAAAGCTTCATTTACAGAATCACATGTGATTCATGATGTTGTGACATCTATAGGCCAACCTTCTTCTAAAGGACTGCAAACAAGACCATTTGTTGGTCTTGGACCCTTTCCCTCATCTTTGAATTCTCTGAATTCAAATATTTCTGTACTTCTGAATTTGCAAAGATTCAGAAGGACATTAAGGAATTGACGGATAAAACTTGTAAGCTGATGGAGGATAGGTTGGATGGACATGAGAAGAAAGTGGTGGATAGATTAAATGATTTTCATCTCGCAACTGTTTCTGATTTCAAGACTTTTTAAAAGTCAATTTTGGATTTTTTTTCTGAAGTTATTTCCACAGTTCAATCCTTAAAGACTTCAATGCCATCTTCTTCTACTCAGACAACATCTTCTAAATTTGCAACAAAGGATGATATCTCTCAGATTCTGAATCAACTGTCTGCTATTCAGAATTCTCAAGTCTCATTAAATAATCGTATTTCTGCATTAGAGTGTGGTTCTCAGGCAAACACTTTAAAGCAAAGTCTTGATGATCAAGATGATCCTGAAAATCAAGAGGGGGAGAAAAGACAGAAAGTCTTTGAAGATGATCCAATGCCACAAGCTCAAAGTTCTGAAAAGTCCTCTAAAGAAGCTCAAGTTCAAACTTCTGAAAGATCTTCTTAGAAAACTTCTGAAGACATTCAGAACATTGTAAATGATGAAACTAACAAAACTTCTGAAGCAATAGATGATATTCTACATGCAGAAGATGAATGATAGATCCCAAACAATAAAGATATAGAAAGATAGCAAGAACTAGATCACCAAATGTTGTATATTGTATTGATCAAATGAACTGTATGACAAAATATGTCTTTACAAGCTTATGAAAACGTTAGTTATCACTATCTAACGAATTATCTATTTATACATGAAATAGAAATGCTAAAGATACAGTACAAAAGAACTACTTCTGAACTTCTTCAGAACTACTTCTGAACTTCTTCAGAAGTGTCTTCAGAACCTTCTTTAGAACTTTTTCAGAAGTATCTTCAGAATCTCTAGAACTTCTGAAGTTGCCACTTTAGAAGTTATGCCTTAGGCTTTTATCTTCTTGTCTTCTTAGTTCCTAGTCTTTCTTTCTTCAGATCTTTCTTACTCTTCAGAACCAGTACCTTTTGAAGCTATATTAGTATCTCTATCAATCTCCCCCTTAGCTTCAAAAGTTCACATCATAATTCCAAAATTTCAAGATTTGTCTAACATCCTTCAAAATTAGACTTTTGTATTCCAACAGATATTCTGCGATTCTGATCATCTCCTTTGCAAGTTTCTTATACTTCTCCCAATCTTCATCATTCAGATTCTTTGGTCGTCTTTTTTGTTTTTTAATCAAACGATCTCTGATAGTCATTAAAGTTCCATTATAACATTTGTGAAGTTCTTCAAATCTTACAAAAAGTAATTCTTGAAAGCACTTGCATACAAATCCTGGAGGTTGAATCACCAAATTACTTTTCTTCAAATTCTGAATATCAGGTAAACTTAAGTTTGGCTTACTCAGATGAACTTGTTTCTTATTCAGTACATATGCACTTGGAAATCAGTCTTTGCAGCCCAAATAAATTCTCTATACAAACCATCTCTGAGAACTAGAAATGATTTTTTGAACTTTGTAATCGAATCATGAATAGGATAAAGACTCCTGTATACTCTGAGCATATCTCTTAGATGAACATTCTGAAAGTCAGCTTCTGAAAAAGTAGATATTTCACCATCTTTCCTTTCTACAGTGAAAAATGCATACTTGTAATTTTTCATTGTCTTCAAATCAGCAGTAATCACCTTAACAATTGGACTTTCCTTTCTGACTTCACTCACAGGAATTCTCAACTTTCTTATTATCTCGTAATACCATTACTTCCACCAAAATGATTTGTTGATCCAGCAATCAATATAATTGAACTTTTGTTCATATTCCATGAACATTTCTGGATGAAAATATTCAAGGAACATGGTAAATGCATTTTCTTCAATCCTTTGTTCCTGTAGTTGTTCCTCTTCAGAAACTTGCTTTGTAGGAACCAACTCTTCAGAAACAACTTCAGAAATTTTCTCCTTTTCTTTTTTCTTTTCTCTCGGGCTTACTTCTGAACTTTCAAGATTCAGAGTGAACTTCTGAATTTCTTCCATATCTTGTTTCTTTGTATGAATCTTGAAATCATAAGCATCACTCAGCAAATAGTCAGTTACTCTGATTTTGTTTACCGTCTTATGACCAGCAAGATAACTCTTTCTTATAAATTCTCTGAAACCTATTCTTTCTTTGTATGCTAAAGATACAGTACAAAAATGAAACAAGTTCAAATTCTTCTTTGTTGACACAAAAAGCTAAAGTTACCAGCTTATCTTGCAGTCTTAATTTCTACAGATCAAATTGAGTAAATTCAGATAAAGTGCCATCCCTTCTTTCTGCTCCAAACCTGACTATAAACAAGTCATCTTCGATTGAATTTGATAAGCATCTGATCTTCTTTATTAAAGTTGAATCAGGAAAGTTCTGAACACCATGATTCTGAATATAGTTTCTCACTTTAGAAATATGATCTTCAAACCATTCATCATTCAGAAAATCTTCCAATGTTGCAGATGTCATACTTTTTCTGTACATAAAACAATAAGTATCCTCAGGAAATTCCAAACTACTTTCTCCAGGAATGAACACAGTGTCCTTTTCAAAAACTTGATCCAAAACAGGTTCTTCAAGTACTGGAAGATCTATTGCAGGAATAACAATACAAGGTCTGAACCTTACTTCAAATTTTTCTGAAAAGACAATAAGAATTTCATCTGCAATTTTAATTCCTCCCATATTATTTAGATCAAACTCTATTTCAAATCTCTCATCTGGTTGATTCAGAAAGTCTTCAAAAATTGACAATCTGTTATCCAAAAATCTACACTCCAGATTTCTTGGATTGTTCAGAAATAAATGAACCCAACGGAATTTTCTCAACAAACTCCATAATTCTTCGGAAATATTACTATAAACCTCATTCAGAATTTGTTGTGGCTTCCAGATCACTAAATCTCTGACTTCATTAATTTCTGAGATTTCTTCCATATTTACTTCAGATTCATTATTTACATCTTCTTCAAACATGATCACATCTGAAAGTTCACTTGGTTCACCAATTACACCTTCAAATGCAAGATATTCTCTTAGCATTTTTCTTCATTAGAATCTGGAATCACATCTGTTTTATCTGAACTCAAGTTTCCTTCAGACTCAAAAGACAGTTTTCTGTTTCATATCCTTCATCAATAAATTCTTCAGAAGAAGCAACATCAACCTCTTGCCTTCATGTTCTGCAAGAATATCTTCTATGGCTTCTGAAACTCTGTTTGAACCTTCACCTATATTCTGAGCTTCTTCAGAAGTTTTCTCAGAAGCTTGACCTTGAGTATTTTCAGCATTTTCAGCTTCAGATACTTTTTGTCTTTTCTCCTCCTCTTGATTATCAGGATCGTGATCATCAAGATTCCTTTTGTAAGTATCTGCCTGAGGTCTACACTCCAACGCAGATAATCTGTTATTCAATGATGTCTGAGAAGTTTGAATAGAAGATAATTGATTCAAGATTTGATTAATATCATCCTTAGTAGCAAATTCAGAAGTTTGAGGCTGAGAAATTGAAGAAGAAGGATGCGATGCTTTAAGAGAAGATACAGAAGAAATCACTTCAGAGAAAGCATGCAGAAGTGCATCTTTAAAGGAGTTGAGATCATTTGAAGAAGATACTTGAAAATCATTCAATTTATTCACCATTTTTACCTCCTGTTTTTCCAACCTATCCTCCATCACCTTGTTTGATTTATTCGTCAATTCCTTTAATTCCATCTGAATCTTTTCAAATTCAGAAGTACAAAAATCCTTGAATTCTAAGAATTTAGAAGATGTGGGTAAATTGCCAAGACCAACAGATGGTCTTGTTTGCAGTCCTTCAGAAGAAGGCTGGCCTGTAGATGTCACAACATCATGAATCATAAAAGGCTCTGTGAATGGAGCTTTAGTGATGTTCACTCCACCAGGGCTTCCAACTAATCCTTGATACCCAATATTAGGAATATCTATAGTTGCTGAGGCAATGTGACACACACTTTGTTTATTTACATCTGAAAGATGTGTGCTGGTGTGAAGGAATTCCACATTAAGTGGTTATTAAGGCTCAAGGTTGAGTGGACTCTCAGACTCTATGTGCTCAAAACAATGAAGGGGGGACATACGTCCTTCTTTTTCAACAAAAGGATCCTCCTAATGGGGTCCTAGTGGTATATGAGCTGCTTGCCCCAATTGTGTTAATGAAACACCCTTCTGTTGAGAGATGGGTGAGTGGCTGGGGGGGTTAACAAGTGTTGCCATGGGCTCACTGGCCTTTTCAATATTACCCACTAAAGAATGTGGAGTAATAGATGATGTGGGTTCCCGGCTAGTAACATCTGGTTCACAAGTTTCTTTATTTTTTACTTGTGTTCTCCCCTCATCGGTTCTTTTTCTCACCGTTCTACCCAAACTCTCATTTACATTTTTCTTCTTCAGACTTTGAGGTTGTTGTCCCCCTTGAACAGCCTCCCCACTCTTCCTAGATAGTCTAGACTCTTTAGCATGCTCACCACTCTTGTGGGAATCAGGGGAAGAGACTAATGGTTTTGGTAGTCCCATTGATTCATAATACTCACTCACAATGCTATTTTTTAAATTTACATGTTCAAGTAAGTAGGCAAGTAATGGAATGACATTTGGAAATTTTAACTTTGCATTTGGTGGACGAAGACTATCCATGGTAAAGAAAGGAACATGTACCTCATGTGCAAGATCAGGAATAACAGAAACAACTTTCATTGCACCTTTCATAAATGTCTGAAAGAATCGTTGGAAGGGAATGTAGTTGTATGTGGATTTCTTCAGAACAGCAGTCTTCAGGTCTTCAAAGATTAGTGAAGCATAGTCATAGTGTTTGTTGAATACCACTCCATAAAATATAATTCTTCCATTTGTAGATGCTTGGTCTAAACTAGAACTTTTTCCAGAGAGGCAAGTGTTTAAGATAGAAAATAGACAATACCAGATTGGGGGTAGACACTTCCTTCTGAATGAACTAAAAGCATTAAGTTGTTCAGAATATACCAAGCTCATAAAATCTGAAATCATCTCAGAAGATGATGGAACTGGATCATATGAAGTTTTCCCAAGAACTTCATCTTCTTTTAGAAGGAAATGTATATTTCTAACATCTTCCATAGAAACACATACCCTGTAGCCATGAATATATGAGGAAATATCAGCTGCAGCTTCATCGACCTCAGCGTAATACCACCATTGCTGAAAGTAAGAAGCAGGGACTGAAAATTTCCTTGAGAGCAAAACACGAAGTGGATGTTTTTTCAGAATTTCGATCAAAATCATTTGATCATCAGCAAAATCTGTCGATTTGAAGTTCAGAGCACAATTATTCCTTTTGATATCGAGCAATTTTTCTTCAGGAACATACAATTTGGACAAATCATGTCCATCACTGCTCTCCGCACGAGATTGAGACTCACTTGCACCAACATTCGATTCAGAGACCACCTCAATAGGCTTGATTTGAGTTTCCCCAATTATAGCAGAACTAGGGTTAGGGTTAGATTTAGGGTTAGGAATTGGATTCGAAGGTCCGGCTTCATCAATAGCAGTTGTGTTTGTGTCTTGTACCACTGAATCATCATTCAAAGGGATCTTCATTGATCCAATCATTGAATTTTGAGGCATAATTTTAAACGATGCATCACTGGATGAGCCATTGTTGTTGCTGAAACTTGAAGAAGCAGAAACCATCACATTCGAAGTCGAAATCACTGGAAATGAACAAGGATACGCACTAGATTGAAAATGAATAAGCACAGAGAGGTTTTGGAGGGAAAAATCACTAGAAAATGAAGAAGACGATGACTCCATCTAATTTATATGACTGAATAAGCATAGACACGTGGCCATAAATGAAACGAGATTAAAGGAGTAATCATCATTTATTTGGATTAATGAACCGTTTAATCGACGTGGATTAAGAGTTTTCCGATGAAATTAAAACACGTGGCACACGCTTAAAATTAATAACGGGAAGTAAAGTTCTGAGAACAAGTTCAAAAACTTCAGAAGAAATTCAGAACTTCTGAGAAAAAGTTCAGAAGTCGAAATGAAGACATTCAGAAACACTTCAGAACTTGCAAGGAAAGTTCAGAACCAAACTTATATTCCTCCAAAATGACAAAAATCATTTAAAATTACATACTTCTGAAACATATAAATCGTTTTAACTGTTCAGAAGTAGGTTTGGACAATAACAAAGATATTTTATCTATAGTAGTTTGTCCATACTACTTAGATTTGAAATTCAAGACTTGTAACCAGCACCTCAGATCTGTTTGATAGAAATGAGTAATCATGATTTTGAAATTTAGCATCACTCCCCTTGAATCATAAACAATTATGATTCTCACCCTTAAACAATGCTATTTATCAGAGAAATGAAAATGTTAGAGAAATGGGAAAAAAAATGAAAGTATTTAAAAGATAATCAACTTTGAAGAAGAAATTAGAACTTCTGACTTTAGAAAAAAGAAATTTCTGAAAATAGAACTTTAGATGATCTGAAGTTCAAATTATTCAGAATTAAGAAAAATTAAACTCAGAATATAATTTCTAAATACTTACATAGACATATTCATCATTCCCAATTTACTTACCAGAAAATTAAATCGTTTCTCATCAAGTGCTTTGGTAAATAAATCAGCTAATTGATAATCTGTCTGAACAAAAAACATTTCAATATTACCTTTTTCCACATGATCTTTGATAAAATGATATCTTACGTCAATATGCTTTGTTTTTTA
The DNA here is from genome assembly GCA_036898165.1 of Silybum marianum. Classification (NCBI taxonomy): domain Eukaryota; kingdom Viridiplantae; phylum Streptophyta; class Magnoliopsida; order Asterales; family Asteraceae; genus Silybum; species Silybum marianum. Next base: position 24,705,685 of record CM072528.1, on the reverse strand, counting down.
TGTTGAACAGGATTAGCAGTGATAGCTATGGCACTATTTGAATCACAGTACAAAGGAATCTTTTTGAAAGTGTAACCATAGTCCTTGAGCTGTGTTTGCATCCAGAACACTTGTGAACAACAGATTGCAGCTGCAACATACTCAACTTCTGTAGTAGAAGTGGAAACACAGTTTTGTTACTTTGAAGACCAGCTTACAAGTCTGTCACCCAAAAATTGACATGATCCAGATGTGCTTTTCCTGTCCAATTTGCAACCACCATGGTCTGCATCTGTGAAAGTTGTTAGCTCAAAACCAAAATCCTTAGGATACCAAAGTCCCAATGAAGGAGAACCTTTGAGATATCTAAGGATTCTTTTAGCAGCAAGAAGATGAGATTCCTTAGGATTAGCTTGATATCTAGCACAAATACATGTAGCAAACATTATATCTGGTCTACTAGCTGTTAAGTAAAGCAAAGATCCAATAAAGCCTCTGTACTTTTTCCGATCAACAGATTTTCCATTCAAATCAGGTTCTAATTTTATTGTAGTGGCCATTGGAGTTTGAATACTAGAACAGTCAGTCATGTCAAACTTCTTAAGTAAATCAGAGATATACTTAGATTGATTAATTAATATGCAGTGGGTAGTTGTTTAACTTGAAGACCAAGAAAAAATGTTAACTCTCCCATCATACTCATTTCAAATTCTGTTTGCATAATTTTTTCAAAATTTCTACAAAATTTTGGATTAGTAGAAGCAAATATAATATCATCTACATATATTTGTGTTAATATCATATCATCACCTTCCTTTTTTTGAAATAAAGTGGTATCAACAGTACCTCTTTTGAATTTGGAGTTTAGAAGAAAAGTTGTGAGAGTGTCATACCATGCTCTAGGTGCTTGTTTAAGTCCACATAAGGCTTTGTCCAAAATATAGACATGATCTGGAAATTCTTTGCTAATAAAGCCTTCTGGTTGTTGAACATACACTTCTTCATGTAGAATACCATTGAGAAATGCACACTTGACATCCATTTGAAATACCTTCATATTTTTATGAGCAACATATGCAAGAAACATTATGATAGCTTCAAGTCTAGCAACAGGGGCAAAAGTTTCATCATAATCAATTCTTTCTTGTTGACAATACCCTTTAGCAACAAGCCTTGCTTTGTTTCTCACAACAATTCCATTTTCATCCTTTTTATTTCTGAATACCCATTTTGTGCCAATTATTGATTTACCTTTTGGTTTAGGAATCAATCTCCAGAATTTGTTTCTTTCAAATTGATTAAGCTCATCTTGCATAGCTAGAATCCAGTCTCGATCTTGAAGGGCTTCAACTGGCTTCTTGGGTTCCATGCTGCTTAAGAAATTCACATACAAACACTCACTGCCTGTTGCTGATCTGGTTTGAATACCTTTTGATGCATCACCAATGATTTGATGAATAGGTTGATTGGATGTCCATTTGTTCACATTTGGTAATGGTTGAACAGATGAGACATTGTTGAACGAATCATAATCATCAATAATTGCTTGAGTTTCGGTATCATGGTTGATAACTGAATGGAGATCTGAATTTTCTTCCTCAAATTGAATATTCTGTACTGGTTCAGAAGTTGTAGGCACATGTTCAGAAACAGGAATATTCTGAACTGTTTCAGAAGTCATGCGTATTGATTCAAAAATAGGAATTTCTGAATTTGAGGTTGAGATTAATGGGGCTGAGTTATTTGATATTGGAATTTCTGAAATATCATGTACTGTTGTGCTTCTGAGAAGAGACAGATTCTGATAATCTGCAGAGACATTAACAAAAATATCAAATAAGTCTTGACATAAGATATCTAAGTTTGATTTAAGTAAAGTTTGAGATTCAGAATTTTGATTTGTCTTCCTATGTTCTGAATCCAAGCTTTCAGAAATAGGGTTAATTGTGACTTCTGAACAGTCTTGTTCAGAAGTCAAAGTTGGCTCATGAAATCGAATATTAGTAGTCTCAATGATCCTTTGAGTGCCTTTGATTAATACTCTGTAAGCCTTGGACCTTTGAGAGTATCCAACAAAGATACTAGCGACACCTTTTGGTGCAAATTTATCTAAATGCTGTGTATCATTTCTGAGAAAACACATGCAACCAAAAATCTTAAGGTAGTCAATAGAGGATTTTCTTAGTTCAATAATCTCATAAGGAGTTTTAAGTAGTATTCCGTTAAGAATTGTCCTGTTCTGGGTGAAACATGTAGTAGCTATAGCTTCTGCCCGAAGAGACAAAGGAAGTTTAGAATATGCTAGCATGGTCCTTGCAGCTTCTACCAAAGTTCTATTCTTTCTCTCAACCACCCCATTCTGTTGAGGAGTTCTGGCAGTGGAAAAATTATGTGAAATACCAACAGATTACAAAAAGTTGTGAAGTGTAGAATTTGTAAATTCTGTGTCATTATCACTTCAGATCTTTTGGATTGGTAGTTGAAGAAGAACTTGAATTTTCTTCAGAAAAGGTATGAGCCTTTCAGAAGTATCAGATTTGAGTCTAAGAAATTCAACCCAAGTATATCTTGAATATTCATCTATAATGACTAGAATATTACTTCTTTCCACCCATGCTTTGAGTCTTCATTGGTCCACATAAATCCATATGAAGCATTTCAAGTGGAGCTTTGCATGAAGATAGCATTTTTAGAGGATGGGAGCTTCTCTTGATCTTCCCTAGTTCACAAGCAGAACATAAAGAATTTTTATCAAATTTGATGTTTGGTAGTCCTCTTACAGAGTGATGTTTTTCCAGTTCAGAAATGGCTTTGAAGTTTAGATGTGACATTCTTCTGTTCTAAAGGCAACTATCGTTCCTCATTGTGTTGGAAATGTAACATACCCCTTTTAATTGACCAATTGCTGTAAAGGTAGTAGTGTAGATATCTCCATTTCTATAAGTAGTTAACTCTTTCTTGTTTTCTGAACTTAGAACATGACAGTAGTCTATATCAAAATTGACCTTCCAATATTTGTCACATAATTGACTAATAATAAAGAGATTATGTTTGAGACCTTCAACGTAGAAAACCTTCATTACTGTAACATCTCCTTTGATAAATGTACCATAACCTCTCACATAACCTTTTGCATTATTTCCAAAGCTAATTGTTCCTCCATATCTTTCATGATAATTAGTTAATAGTTCTTTGAATGGCGTCATGTGTCTTGAACATCCAGAATCTTAAACCCACACATGACATATCTGCAAAAATGATTATTTAGATTTAGGTACCCATTTTAGAATGGGTCCTTTGAGATTAGTAAAAAATTCTGACGTTCTAAACATTGACTTCAGATTTTTCAGTTCAGAAGTTTGTTCAGAACTTTGAGATTTGTCAGTCTTAGGTTAATTTTTTTTATTGTTATTTTTATTTACCAATTTAGCTGAAAAGTTCTGAATTGATTTCTTAAGAATATTCTTTGTTGATTTGGAGTTTAGTTGAAAATTATGATTACCACAATTAATACAATGAATATGATTCTTTAGAATATTTAATAAAGTAGTAGATGAACAAGAATCAACACTATTGGATTTATCAACAAAATTTCTTTTATTCACTTTATTAAGTTTGGGTACATCATATTTCTTTGAAAATGAAAAACTATATAATTTGTGAGTCTTTGATAGTCTTTCACCTTTCTTTCTCCAAATTAAAGAGGACAACTCTGTAAAAGATAAGAAATGAGGATTAGTATAAGTAGTCTTTTTATCAATTTTAGATTTATCTTTGGATTTATGTTCTGTTTTATGAACTTCAGAAGTTGAATTGGAAGACTGTCCTTTTTCAAAGAATTTGAGTCTATGTAAAAAGTCAGATGATGATGTTGACGATTTTTCAGAAGTTAAAGATGTATTTGGAGAAATAGAAGTATCATTTGATGGTGTGGAAGAAATATCAGTTTTCAGAAACTCTTGTTTCAGAAAAACAGTGTTAAACATTTCTGAAGACAACTTTGGTTCTGTAGATTTTAAAATGTCCCCATCCATCATAGATGATTGTAATTTGTATATCAAATATACATCTTTATCTATAACTTCAATCATATGATGATCATCATCTTCTGAATCTGATGCATTCATGAAATCTGAGAACTTATCTTGAGTCATGCTAGAGGCAAAAAAAAATTGATTTAAAATATTTTCAGACTCATCATCAGAATTATCAAAGATAATTTCTGAATTCTCATTATTATTTTGTAAAGATTCAATATCTGAGAATTCATCATATTTTTCTTCATGTTCTGATTTATTATCAACATAATCTTCTGATTCAGCAGTTTGTTCAGAAGATGATTCAGAAATCGGTTCAGAAGTTTTCTCAGATTTAACAGATGGTTCATATTTTTCTTCAGAAATAATTTTAGATTCAGAAGTAATTTCTAAAGGTTTTAAAACATTATTACTCATTACTTCTGATTCAGAAATTATCTCAATTTTATTAGAATCAAAAGATTTTTCTTCAGAAAACAGAGTTTCTGATTTGACAAAGGGAATTCTTTCAGGCAAAGAGTAGTTAACAAGTTTGGATATGATACCTGTGTTGGTTTTATTAAAAATTTTCATTTTAGAATAGTCATAAAGATTTGCAGGTGCCTTTTTCAGAATTTGACTGTCATTAAATCCCAAACCTGCTTTAATATTGTAAAATTTTGAACTCTGATCCTGATTTGTCAAAATGTTCAGAGTCTGTTCAGTTTGACCTCTTTTAAAGTTCAGATCTTCTAATTCCTTAATCTTTTTGTAGAGATCAAGTCTTTCTTGATTCAGAAAGTTCATTTTTTCATTTAAAACTTCTTTTTCAGATTTTTCATTAATAATATCCTTTTTAAACTGTCCATCTTTTTTTTTAATTGTAACTTTTCTTTAGAAACCTTTTCAAGAATTTGTTCAGCTTCTTGGTAGCTCTAAATTGATTTACCAAAATTCTTTCAACTTTGATTCTGTTTCTAAGAGTTCCAAATTCAGAAAACATATTCTGAAATTGATTTTGCACTTCAGAATTTTTAGAAATTTGTTCAGAATTTAGTTCAGAAAAAGAATTTAATTCAGAAGATGAAGAAGATACCTCAGAATCATGTGCATGTTTTTCTTCTGGATCCATTTGGCACATGTAGCATTTTGAAGCATCATGAGCTACCTCTTCATCATCATCTCCATCACTCTAGTTTAACCAGTCTTCCTCTTACTTGGTTACTAGAGCTGAATTTTGTTTCTTTTTCTTTGCAAGAAGATGCTTCTTCTCATAATAGCTTGAGTTCTTGACTTTGTGCATTTCGCACTGTCTTGCATAATGACCAGGCTTACCAAAATTAAAACACCTTGCTGGTTCAGATGACTAAGTTTTACCAGCATCTTGACCTTTCTTAGGTCCAACTTCAGACCTTGGTTTATTCTGATATTTTTGATTATATCTTTGAGTGAATTCCCTGGTCATAAAAGCAATATTATCAGAAATTCTTTTAAGTTCTTCATCTGATTCATCCCCATCACATAGAGTTGTCTCTGGAATTTCACAAACTTTCTTTTTAGTAGAGATGGTCAAGGAGTTGTTGTACTTTTTGCATAACAAGGCTACAGTTTCATTTGCCTTTTTCTGCTCAAACTGTCTAGTTTTGATCTTGTCCTCTTGTTGGAACAAGATGCCATATACAACATGAATAGTCTTTCTAGACAGATTCCTTGTAACCATGTTATCAGAAAAGCTTGACCATTCATTTCCCAAGTTGTTTAGAAATTTATTGTTTATCTCTGAGTTTGATTTCTGAACACCATTTCTTCTCAGATCATTCAGAATATTGTTGAATCTATGATATGTATCAGTAATTGATTCATTTTTTTTATATCTAAAATTTGCATAAGTACCCACACAGATATTTAATCGTTGTGCTTGGGCTTTTGTGCTACCTTGCATCTGGGCTTCCACCTCATCCCACATAGCTTTGGCAGATGTTAGACTATCTACCCTATTAAAGCGTTCATTTGGAATAGCCATAGTAAGAAGAGTTAATGCCCTTTTGTCAATTTTTGCTTGAGCTTTCTCAGCAGTACTATCCATACCTGGGCTTGTCTTGAATCTTGATGCAGGTATTTCAGGAGTGGATTCAGTTCTTGGAACTGCAAGGATTTCCACATAGACCTCCAGAGGGCCATTTATGATTGATTGCATTAAAGCTTCATTGATATTGTCCAAGAATTGAACCATCCTGATTCGCCATTGATGATATTCCCCTAAAAACAAAGTTGGTGGTTTGGTTTCTGATCCAATGGAGACGATTTCTTTCGACATCTTTGATTTGAAAAAGATCGAGAATTCACCTGAATTTGAATCTTGAATTTTTCGATCAAGAACACAACAAGAACTGTCAGATCTGACAAGTTCTTCTCTAACCTTCAAGAACAAATGAATTGGCTCTGATACCAATTGATAGATCCCAAACAATAAAGATATAGAAAGATAACAAGAAATAGATCACCAAATGTTGTATATTGTATTGATGTAGAAAGATGAACTGTATGACAAAATATGTCTTTACAAGCTTATGGAAACGTTAGTTATAACTATCTAACAAACTATCTATTTATACATGAAATAGAAATGCTAAAGATACAGTACAAAAATGAGAAGCAAGTTCAGAACTACTTCTGAACTTCTTCAGAACTTCTTCAAAAGTGTCTTCAGAACCTTCTTTAGAACTTCTTCAGAAGTATCTTCAGAATCTCCAGAACTTCTGAAGTTGCCACTTCAGAAGTTATGCCTTAGGCTTTTATCTTCTTGTCTTTTGAGTTCCGAGTCTTTCTTTCTTCAGATCTTTCTTACTCTTCAGAACCCAGTACCTTTTGAAGAGTATCTCTATCAATGAAGGATTAGAAGCTGAGAAAATCATTTCTGAAGAAAATATGGAAGAAGGATATGAGACTGAAAAGGTATCTCTGGATTCTGAAAACAAACTTAGTTCTGAATACATAGATGTTGTTCCTGATTCAAATAAGGAAATGTTAAATGAGTATCTTGCTTTTGAAGATATTATTGGAGAACCAAGTGACCTATCTGATGTGATTTTATTTGATGAAGAAATGGAAGTGAATGAAGGAATGGAGTTAGAAAATGATGTTGTAATCAATGAGAACAGAGATCTGATTATCTGGAGACTTCAAGTTCTAAGAGTAATTGCAAGTTATGAAATTTCTGAAAACTTTTTCATGCTGATTAGTCAATATTGTTGGAGATGTATCACCTTGAATCATCCAAGGAATCTGGAGTGTAGATTCTTGGATGAAAGACTAATGATTTTCAAGGAATTTCTTAATCAACCAGCTGAATGGTTTGAGATTGAGGTTGATTTAAGTCATATGGAGGCATTTGATTTTACAACTGAAATCTTAATGATTGCTTCAGACAAATCACATGTCAGATTCAGAAGTTGCATAAATATTCCTCTGATTGCCTTTCGTATTCTTGAAGAACCCATAGTTGATCAAATTTATGAAAGTGATATGATATTTGAAATTTCTGGAGAAAGTCAGCTTATCTTTCCTGAAGATAATTATTATGGCATGTATAGAAGAAATCTCAAGTATGCAACCTTAGAAGACTGTGTGAATGATGAGTGGTCTAAGGATTATATTTCAAAGGTAAGGTCTTATGTACAAAGACATGGATTACAAGAATTGCATGACTCAACCTTGATCAAGAAGATCAGATGTATATCTAAAGTTATTGAAGATGATTTGTATATAGTAAAATTTGGAGCTGAAAGGAGAGATGGTTCTTTGACAGAATTTTCTCTATTTGATTTGTACAAGTTGAGGTTTCAAGATAAGCTTACTGTTCTGAATTTTTGTGTCAAGAGAGAATATTCTGAAATTGTTTCTGAAATAAGAAGAATTCTAGGGATCTACGTCAGAAATCTAATTAAGCATGATTTTCAGCTGGCATTAGAATTCAGATTAAATAATGTCAATCTCTTGGAGCCAGAGAGTATTGAAAGACATGGAATTACAAAGGTCTTCACAAGTCCAGATTTGGGATTCACTTAGAGAACAGGAGTAGATCATTCAAAGACATTAATTGTTTCAGATATACCAAAGTACTTAACTTCTACTCTGAAATGGTTAATAGAGTATGCAGAACAATATCTTCCTTCTTCTGATGTAGTAGAAGAAATAATTTACTTGATCAAGGAAAGAATATTTTTTCAGAGATTATGTAAAAAAGAGTTCTATGGCTGGGCACACAAGAATAAATCAAATCAAAGGAGCTGATTATCTTCTAAGCAATGTCTACGATTTTCAGATTCACACAAAGAAACAAGATATTGAAGAAATTCAGGAACTTTCTCAGAAGATAGAAAGTTTAGAAGTTAAGGAAAGTGAAAAAGGAAAAGTAAAGGGTTCTGAAAACTCTCTAGAAGAGATTGCTCCTATTCCTTAGAAATCTGAATGTGAACATTTACAAGAGCAAAGGATTGAAGAACATGCTTTCACCATGTTTCTCGAATTCTTCCATCCATAAATGTTCACGGAATATGAACAAAAGTTCAATTATATTGATTGCTGGATTCAGAAATCATTTGGGTGGAAACAATGGTATTCTGATATCATTAGAAAAATCAGACTCCCTGTAAGTCAAGTACGAAAAGAAAGTCCAATAGTGAAAGTAATCACTACTGATCTGAAGTAGAAAAATAATTATAAGCATGCTTATTTCACTGTTGAAAGAAAAGATGGTGAGATTTCCACTTTTACAGAGGCTGATTTTCAGAATGCTTACCTCAGAGATCTCTTAAGAGTATACAGAAGTTTATATCCCTTTCATGATTCTATTGCAAATTTAGAAAAGCTTTCCCCGTTCTCAGAGATGGCCAGTACAGAGAATTTATTTGGGCAGCTAAAACAGATTTCCAAGTGGCTTATGTTATGAACATAGAAAAGGTTCATATGAGTTCTCCAAACTTAAGCTTACCAGATATTGTAAACCTCAAAAGAAGTACTCTGGTCATTCAGCCTCCAGGCTTTGTGTGCAAGTGTTTTGATAATTGTTATTTGTAAGATTTGAAGAACTACACAAGTGCTATAATGGAACTCTTATGATTATAAGAGATAAACTGGAGAAAAGAAGAATAAAAGACAAAAGAAACTTAGTGATGAGGAATGGGAGAAATACAGGAAGCTGGCAAAGGAGATGCTCATAATAATTGAATCTATATTGGAGTACAGAAATTTTATTCTCAAAGATGTAAGAGAGATTTTGAACTTCTGGAAGTATGATTTGAACTTTTGAAGCTAAGAGGGAGATTGATAGATATCAGAAGTAGCTTCAAAAGAAGACTATGTTCTGAAGAGAAAGGTTCAGAAGTCTGAAGTCAAGTAAAGTAAAGCCTAAGCCATAACTTCTGAAGTGGCTACTTCAGAAGTTCTGAAGTGGCTACTTCAGAAGTTCTGAAGATTCTGAAAATGTTCTGAAGATGGCTCTAAAGAAGTTCTGAAGAAGTTCTGAAAAAGTTCTGAAGAAGTTTGTTAGATTGTTAGAACTAACGTTGATAGAAAAAGTTTGAAAAGATACACATTTTGTAATACTGTTCAATAATCAATACGACATACAACTTCAGTGACTCAATTCTTGTTCTTGTTCATTAATCTTTCTACATTCTTGATTGTTTGGGATCTAACAAGAGGAAGTCTCAATAGAAGAACACTTATGATTCTAAGCATAAGTCTAGCCTAGCTAAGAAGTTCAATAGAACTACTGATACTAGTATAAACAAAAATAAGAAGAATTGTAATTATCATTATTCTAATGAAAATTCAATGCACTCTTTTATGTCTCAGAATTCTGAATGTTTTTCATTATTCTTAAAATTAAAGGAATTTTTCTCGAGGCCCTCTGATCGTCTTTATGATAATATCTCACACGTCAGATAAAAAGACCAAACCTTTAAATCCTGCTATAAAATGAGTGAAAAATCTAAAACTAACATTAAAGGACCCATTATGATATGGGTACCTAAAAAACTCTGACTGTGATTGCAGAAGCAGCGCGTGCACATCTGGTATCTTGACTTTGGATGCTCGAGGCACATGACTGGATCGACAAACTTACTCTCCCAATTCAAAGACAAATGTGGTGGAGCTGTAATATTTGGAGACAACGGTAAGGGTCAAATAAAAGGCTATGGTACATTACAAGAGGGTACTATTACCTTATCAAAAGTAGCTCATGTTTCTGGACTGAAACACAACCTGTTGTGTGTAAGTCAACTTTGTGATTCTAAAATACTTGTTGTATTTGATGAATAGCATTGTTACTTGTTTTCAAAGGCAGGTGAACAACTCTGGAGAGCAGACAGAAAAGGTAATTTGTATATGATGAACTTCACATCAAAGGACGGTAAAGAAAACCCTCTGTCTTATCTCCAAAAAGAGCGAAGTTGCATGGTTATGGCATCACAAAATGTCTCACTTAAACTTTGATAATCTTGAGATGCTTGTCAAACACGATTTGGTAACTGGTCTTCCAGAAGTTCACTTTCAAAAAGATCATCTATGCCCTGCATGTGAAATAGGCAAAATAAAACGAGCATCTCATAATACAAAAAGTGATTATTCTTGTACTAGACCTTTGCAATTGTTACATCTCGACCTCTGTGGTCCCATAGCAATTCAAAGTTTATCTGGTAAAAAGTATATACTGGTACTTATTGATGAATTTTCCAGGTACACATGGCTCGCATTCGTTAGACAGAAATCAGAAGTGGCGATTGTATTGCAAAATATGATGACCTGAATTCAAGTTCTTTTACACCAACAGATTCAGCAGCTAAGAACTGACAATGGTACTGAGTTCAAGAATGCCAAGATTGAAGCATACCTTGTTGAAAATGGAACTACACAGAACTTCTCTGCTGTGCGCACTCCTCAACAAAAAGGTGTAGTAGAACGACGAAACAGAACATTGGTGGAAGCTGCATGAACGATGCTTGCAGCTTTTGGATTACCCATCCATTTCTGGGCTGAAGCTGTAGCCACTGCATGTTTTACCCAGAATCGTTCTATTATTGTCAAGAGACATCTCAAAACCTGTTACGAGCTTATTAATAATCGAAAACCCTTTGTCAAATTCTTTCACATTTTTGGATGCATGTGTTTTATTTTAAATGACAGAGAAAAACTTGGCAAGTTTGACAAAAAATCAGATGAAGCTAAATTCTTAGGATACTCGCTAAATTCAAGAGCTTTTAGAGTTTTTAATTTATGAACTAAGACTGTAATGGAAAGCATTAACATTGATTTTGACGATCAAACATAATTAACTTCTGAGTATTCTACTTCTGGACTTAAAATTAACACACTAACATCTGATTATCTCTCAGGTACTAGAGAATCTGAAATAGATGCTATCTTTCAAGATTTCATGGGCGAAGAAATATTGTCAAAGCAAAGCCCAACCAATATCATCATTGAGTATTCCTGAAGTCCTTCAGGCTTCTGGAATTACACTTTTTGGTCCTGAATCACCTGCTGAGAGCTCATCCGAACCTTCTGTCTTTCCTGTTTCATCTAATGACTGTCCAGAAGTAACTTATGTGCCTTCATCTGAAAGGGAGATTGTAGATGATCCTCCTGTTTCCGAACTCCTTCCAGAAGAGGTGCTTCCATCCTCTGAAACAGAAGTTCACGCTCAAACAGTATCTCAATCTCGGATGACGAGATGGACTAAGTCACACACCCCAGATCTCATAATTGGTAGTCCCTCTGAAGGTGTTAAGACAAGATCTGCTACTGCAAATGAAGCTTTCTTTGTAAATTTTCTTACCATGATCAAACCAAAACATGTTCATGAAGCCTTGAAAGAACCTAGCTGGGTAAACGCTATGGAAGAAGAACTGCTACAATTTGATCGAAATAAAGTCTGGAACTTAGTTCCTTTACCAAAGAACAAAGTAGTTATTGGTACTAAGTGGGTCTTCAGAAACAAGAAAGATGATGACGAAATAGTGATCAGAAACAAAGCTCGACTAGTGGCTAAGGGTTATTGTCAAGAAGAAGGAATCGATTACGATGAAACCTTTGCCCCTGTAGCAAGACTTGAGGCGATAGCACTATTTCTGGCTTTCTCTGCATACAAAAATTTTAAAGTATATCAAATGGATGTTAAATGTGCATTTCTGAATGGGTATCTCAAAGAAGAAGTGTATGTCGAACAACCTGTTGGCTTTAAAGATGCTAAACATCCATAGTATGTCTATCTTCTCGACAAAGCTTTATACGGTTTGAAACAAGCACCTAGAGCGTGGTACGAACGCCTATCTACGTTTCTGATCAGTAAAGGTTATGATAAAGGTAAAATCGATACAACTCTGTTCATCAAAAGAGGCAAAGGTATGCTAACTGTTGTCCAAATTTATTTGGATGACATAATCTTGGGTTCTACTCATCTATCAGAAGTTGATCTGTTTTCTAAATTGATGGAACAAGAATTTGAAAAGAGTATGATGGGAGAACTAACGTTCTTTCCAGGACTCCAAGTTAAACAAAATGCCTCTGGCATTTTTATAAATCAAGCTAAGTATGTTTCTGACATGCTTAAGAAATTGCATCTTCAAAATTCCTCACCTATGGAAACTCCTATCTTTACCAGCACGAAACTAGGCCCTGATTCTTCTGGGAACTCAGTGGATGTTATGGGTTATAGAGGTATGATTGGATCACTTCTGTATCTGACTGCTAGTAGACCAGATATTATGTTTGCCACTTGCCTCTGTGCTCGCTATCAAGCGAATCCTAAAGAATCACATTTGGCTGCTGTTAAACGAATTTTTAAATATCTCAAGGGATCTCCATCACTTGGTCTCTGGTATTAAATTTTTTTTGACTTTGATTTAATGGCATATACAGATTTTGATCATGCAGGTTGCAAGTTGGATCGAAAAAGTACCTCTGGTAGCTGTCAACCTTTGGGTAACAGACTTGTAAGCTGAGTATGTTGCTGCTGCCAGTTGCTGTTCTCAAGTAATCTGGATGAAAACTCAGCTCAGAGACTACGGATTAATATACGACAAAATCCCTATCCTTTGTGACTCAGAGAGTGCTATCGCCATTAATGAAAATCCAGTTCAGCACTCAAAAACCAAGCACATCGATGTCAGGTATCATTTGATTAAAGTTCATGTAGAGAAAGGCACAATTGAAATGTATTTTGTCTCTACTGATTTTCAACTTGCTGACATTTTCACAAAAGCTCTGGATGAGACACGATTCAATTTCCTAGTCAGGAAGTTGGGCATGTTAAATATGTAATTTTACTTAATTATTTGGTTTTCTTAGAATTCTGTCAAAATTACTTATTTTTGTACATATATATTGTTTTTGTTTTTTTCTTACATTTTTTTTGTTGTTTCGCACATACCAGAACCATCCAGAAGCCTCTGGTCACCTCTGATGATTTAATTCAGAGGCACTCAGAAGCCTCTGGACACCTCTGTTCCTCATGGAATAAATCTTACATTTGTGATCCAAGTGACAACAGAAAGGGTGCATATCTTACCATTGTGAGGGGGAGCAGAATGCAATTTTTGAGGGGGAGCAGAACAAATTTTTTTCTTAGGGGGAGCAACACAAAATTTTTGAGGGGCAGCACGTCAAGTCTAACATCTGTTAGTTGTCTTCTGAACCTCTCTTTACTTAACAAATTTTCTTTGAATTTGTTTATTCTGACTAACTCTTGCCGTCAAGGTTACAAAGACGTTTCATATTCAACTGAAATTCTTCTGAAAAGATGTTCTTTGACATTTGTGGTCAAAAATTGCTTTCTATGACCAGATATTCTCTACCTTTGTATTTTTTTTGAAATTTTCTTTGATAAGCCTATTTTATTTAACTTTTGCCTTCAAGGTTACTTAAAATTTTCTTATTCTATTTTAATTTCCTAAATAAATACTTGGCTTCGAATATTTAACTTTCATTTGGTGATCCAGAAGTAGAGGGACCAGAGAGAGTTATTCCTGATGCTTGAATAATTTCTGGAATGTTCAAGGTAGGAGGTGTGGGTATTCTCTCTAAAGGAATCTCTTCACCCAGAAAATCATCGAACAAGGCATTAATTTCGGATTCTTTGGATCCTGAAAGATAGTCAGAGGTAACTGTGTTAAGCTTGTGTTCTGATCATCAAATCAATATTTATGATTTCCATGACAATCTTAGTTCCTAAGTTAAATACTCTAAATGCTTTTGCATTTAATGAATATCCTAAGAATTTGGCTTAATCGGACTTTGGATCAAATTTGCCAAACTTTTCTCGATCATTCAGAATGAAACACTTGCAACCAAAAATGTGAAAAAATTTGACTGGGGGTATTCTACTGTTAATTAACTCATATGAAGTTTTGAGATGTCTTTTAACAATTATAGAACGTTTTTGAGTAAAGCAAGCAGTTGGACAACTTCTGCCCAGAAGTGGGTTGGTAAACCAGAGGCCGCGTGCATTGTTCGTGCAGCTTCAACCAAAGTTCTGTTTATTCTTTCTACAACACCATTTTGTTGAGGTGTGCATACAACAGAGAAGTTCTGAGTAATTTCGTTATGGACAAGGTATTCTTCAAGCTTGGCATTCTTGAATTCAGTACCATTGTCACTTCTTAGTTGTTGTATCTTCTGATGTAGCAGAACTTGAATGCAAGTCATCATGTTTTGTAAGACTATTGGTACATCTGACTTTGGTCGGATGAATGTAAGCCAAGTATACCTGGAAAATTCATCTATTAGAACCATGATACACTTATTACAGATAATCTCTGAATTGCGATGGGACCACAGAGGTCAACATGCATCATTTGCAGAAGTTTATTGCATGAATGATCACTTTTGGTTTTGTGAAATGCTCATTTTATTTTTCCCATCTCACATGCAGGACAGTGGTGATCCTTCTGAAAATGTACCTCTGGAAGACCTGTAACCAATTTATGTTTTCCAGCCAATTTCATCTTCAAGTATCATCATTTTAGAAACAATATTGAAGATATTAAGTTCATTTCTTCAACCAAGTAAGTATTAACATCATCTCCTTCATTCTTCTTACCATTTTTGGGTGAAAACCCCACTTTTTCTTGCATTTTAAGTCACATTCTTCTAACCTCCGAAATTTATGAGTTTTATGGGGAGATTATACACTAAAAACATGTAAAAATGTTCATATTATGGTGGTAATCTATGACCCAAACAATAAAACTCAAAAAAATGGGTAAAAATCATGATTTTATGTGTTTTTGAACAACAATGGAGATTTTTGGTGCTGACAGATTTATTGCATGTGCAAAAATCGTCCATTTCTTGCAATTAATACGTTCAAATATCATAAATATTCTTTCTACAAGTTTATTTAGCGAGTTAGGGTTCTAATACAAGTAGTCTCACACAAAATCATTGAGTTTTGACCCCCCAAATGCTCATAATAAGATGCATGTGCATCTGGAAGTTCAACAGTAGACAAACCCTACTTTGAACGACCATAACTCTCTGAATACTCATCCAAATTACTTGATTCTTCTTCTGAAATTTTATTTAAGGAGTTATCTTTGAAATGACACCGATTTCATTCAAAAATATGGTGATTTGAGGTTCCAACTAATTAAAACAAAATGAGTGTGCAAACTGTCAACCAATGACAGATTTGTGCATGAAATTTGGTCACAATCACCTTAACTAAGTAATGCATCACATATAAAAAGATGGAAAACTTTATCATCTTGGATGTTACATTAATTTGATCATTTTAAGACTTATAGTTTCTGTCAGAAAGTTAAATTCTGAAAATGGTTGATTTCATAAATTTTAATCACTAGAAAGACTATAATGTTATATTTTCGGTATAAATTATTTCTTTAAAGAGCATATGTGCATTATGTATAACAGGACAATAGTGGACCAAGTTGGACATATAAGGACTTATAAGTACTCTCATAGTAATCGTTAGACGCATAAGTGACCGTTTTGGGTATTTTACTTTGATAGGAAAGCTTTAGGTCGGCTAGCGGACGAATCGTTCTTTAAACGGAGCTTTTGCAAATAGTGAGTATTCACAGCCCCACTTTTAAAGTATTTTATACGTTTTGGGGTGGAAAGCATGATTAAATGAAATATTTGAGCTATTTGCATTACCGAATGTGAAACAATATGAAATTGTTGCTTTTGGGCACTAAGGCATGCACACTAATAGAATGTATTGAGTAAAATGTTCCATAAAAGTTTGTACACTACTAATAACTCAAGTGAGGAGCCGAGGGTATATGTGGATAGCGCTATTGGACGGACAATCCCACCTAAAAACCAAAAAGTAGGGGTGAGGATAGCAATCCCACCGGGAAACTACAGGTAGGGGTGCACTATACTTAAAAGGGAAGGTTCTACACATGTGGACTTTAGGTCCACCGCTGAGGTAGAACTAAAAAGAAGGTTCTACATATGTGGACTTTAGGTTCACCGTTGAGGTGGAACTAAAAAGAAGGTTCTACATATGTGGACTTTAGGTCCACCGCTGAGGTAGAACTTAAAAGAAGGTTCTACACATGTGGACTTTAGGTCCACCGCTGAGATAGAACTAAAAAGAAGGTTCTACACATGTGGACTTTAGGTCCACCGCGGAGGTAGAACTAAAAAGAAGGTTCTACACATGTGGACTTTAGGTCCACCGCTGAGGTAGAACTAAAAATATTTTTGTGGTCGAAGGTTTAGTGGTGGCTCATTACTTACTAATAATTAGGGTACAAAAATTCCTTGAACGTTTTATGATGTAAAGATTTATTAAGTGCCATAAAAGTATTTTGCTCAATATTCATTTATGCAAAAGATGTTTATAATATTTAAAACCTGTGAACTCAACAACTCTTTGTTGTTGACCTTGTTTTATTCATGCTTTTCAAGGGTAAGAAAGGGTAACTAAAAATGCTTGTGTTTAGGGCGCATTAAGATCAACCACGTTTAAATTTGAAATAGTTTTGTAGAACATCTTATTTTATTTATTTTGTGAAAACTTGAACTGGTATGATGTAATGTTCAGTTTTATGTGTTATGTATTTGATTGGACAATTGGTGTTGTTATCGCTCTATTGCTATAAAATCTTGAACTATCACTCCCTGTGTTTCCGCTTTAGCGGGGTGTGACAGACTTGGTATCAGAGCCATAGGTTATAGAGAACACCGGTTTTTCTTTAAAAACCAAATACTATAACCAAAAGTTTTCGAAAACTATTTTTCTAAACTAACTGTAATTTTAAAAGCTTACTACTGGTATAATTGGAATAAGTGTCGACTTAGCATATTATAATTAGGCAAAGCCTGATCACCTATGTCGAATTTAATATGTATAAGGCAGACATGGAACAATTATATTGGGAACTTCTTGCCCAAATGAAAATCATAGTCATAAGTGTGAGTTTGCATAAGCATTTTATAAATTGTTATTTAGTAAAGTACATTTAGTAATTAAGTTTGTTACTATCACAGTTCACGATGTCTCACTCATCCACTCCTACTAAGTACTCTGCCGACTCCTCAGGCTATGCGACTATTCAACCTAGGAGAGAACTTTTTGACTACTTTGTTGGTTAAACTAGGAAACTTATTTTGGTAGCTTGTAGCCCACTATTTAGAACTCTAAGATACTTGATGTCTTTTGGGAATTATTTTTGCTGGATATTGAAGTCATGTGATTCTAAGCCTATGATTTGATGAATCGAGTGTTTTATATGCATAACTTAGTTAAGTAGACGTAGCGCAAAAATTGTAATAGCAATATGACCCAACCTCAATGTGAACCTATGCCTAAAGACAATGCCTTCGATGAGAGAAAACTCCGAGATCGCGCGACTTGTGCCTGAACAACTCATCGCGGCACTTATGAACATCGTTAGTCAAGTGGCAGCGGGTCTAAATGCTAATTCGGGAAACAACTGAGGATCTGGAGCAAGTGGAGATAGGGAATGCACATACGGAGCTTTTAGGACCTACAACCCGAAGGAATTTCATGGAATGGAAGGAGTTGTTGGATTACTGACATAGAATGAGAATATGAAGTTCGTTCTCTATATCAACAAGTGCACTAAAGGAAATAAAGTGGAGTTTGCCGCCTGTCTGCTACAAGGACGAGCATTGACCTGGTGGAACACCTAAGTGCAAACCCGAGGCCGAAAAGCAGCCAAAAGTCTTACTTGGGAGGAATTCAATAAGATGCTCAAAGAGGAATACTGCCAAGGAGCGAAATACAGAAGTTGGAAGCGGAGTTATGGAATCATGAAATAAAGGGAAATGACATAGACTCTAGCACTGCCCGTTTCCATGAACTGGCAAAGATGGTACCACCTTTGGTGATGCCTGATGAAAATCAAGTCGATAGGTACGTCTGGGTTTATCTCCTGAAATACGCGCGGACATTACTTCGGCAAACCCAAAAACCCTTCAAGATGCGGTGAATTTGGCAACCAGGCTCACCAACAATACTAATCGTTCGGGGATATTTGCAAGAGACAAAGCTCAAGATAAGAGAAAGATGGAGGAACTTTAGCATAGACATAATCCCAATCATGTTAGGAAGCTTTGATATAATTGGGGGTATGGATTGGTTGTCTAAAAACCGAGCTGAAATTTGCTGCTCCAAAAAGATCATTCGAGTTCCGTTACCCGAAGGGGGAAAACTCGAAGTACACGGAGAGAAACCCAGGAGGGGTATTAAAATGGTGACGTGTATGAAGATGCGAAAATATTTAAGGAAGGACTGCATTGCATTTTTAGCACATGTCACAGATAAGAAGGCCAAAGAGAAACGCATTCAAGATATCCCTATAGTTCGAGATTTCCCCAAAGTATTTACAGATGAATTGCCTGGAATACCCCCGCCAAGACAAGTTGAGTTTCACATAGATCTAATTCCTGGAGCTGCGCCCGTGGCGAAATCACCATAACGGTTAGCACCATCGAAAATGCAGGAACTGTCAGAACAACTTAAGAAGTTACTCAATAATGGGTTCATCAGACTCAGATCTTCACATTGGGAAGCTCCAGTTTTATTTGTTAAAAAGAAGGATGGATCCTTCTGAATGTGTATCGATTATAGGGAACTCAATAAGTTGACTATCAAGAACCGATACCCCCTTCCTCGAATAGATGACTTATTCGATCAACTTCAAGGTGCAACGTATTTCTCAAAGATCGATCTTCGATCGGGATATCATCAGATGAGAGTTCATGAAGAAGATATTCCTAAGACAGCGTTTAGATATCGTTATGGTCATTATGAGTTCCTAGTTATGCCTTTCGGGCTAACAAACGCACTGGCAGTCTTCATGGATTTAATGAATAGAGTATGTCGACCGTACCTAGACAAGTTCGTGACCGTGTTTATAGATGATATACTCATTTATTCTTGAGACAAGAAGGAGCATGAGCAACATTTAAAGTTGATACTAGAATTGCTCAGAAACGAAAACCTGTACGCCAAATTCTCCAAATGCGAATTTTGGATTCACGAAGTACATTTCCTTGGTCACGTAGTAAATGAAAAAGGGATACATGTTGATCCAGCTAAGATCGAGGCCATTAAGAAATGGGAAGCCCCGAAGACACCAACTGAGATCCGCCAATTTCTCGGATTGGCAGGTTATTATCGGCGATTCATCGAAAATTTCTCTAAGATCGCGCAACCACTAATAACTCTAACCCAAAAAGATAAAAAATTTATTTGGGAAGAGAAACAAGAGGAAGCATTCCAGACTCTCAAACATAAGTTATGCGACGCACCTATTTTGTCTTTGCCAGAGGGAGTGGATAATTTTGTAGTCTACTGTGATGCCTCACATCAAGGGATGGGATGTGTACTAATGCAAAAAGATAAAGTCATTGCATATGCGTCGAGGCAACTGAAGGTTCATGAGAAGAATTACACCACCCATGATTTGGAATTAGGGGCGGTAGTGTTCGCACTCAAAAGGCTAACGTAGTAGTAGCCGACGCATTAAGCCGAAAAGAAAAGGTAAAGTCGACGAGAGCACAAACTATGGGAACGATGGTTCAAACGAGTTTAAAGACTGAAATTCTTGAAGCACAAAAAGAAGCTTTAAAAGAAGATAATTGGAAGCATAAGACCCTGCATCGCTTAGAGAAAGAATTTGAGTTACGATCAGATGGAGTGCATTACTTTAGGAATAAAATATGGGTACCGAAGGTTGGTAATCTACGATCAACCATTTTGAACAAAGCCCATTGATCCAGATATTCGAATCACCCAGGAGCAAATAAAATGTATAAGGATTTGAAGGAGTATTATTGGTGGCCAGGAATGAAGAAAGATATTGCTTTGTTCATAAGCAAGTGCCTGACTTGTGCTAAGGTAAAGCCGAACATCAGAAAACATCCGGTCTTCTTCAACAAACTGAAATACCTCAATGGAAATGGGAGCAAATAACCATGGATTTTGTAACCAAACTACCCAGAACTGGGAAGGGACACAATTCTATAGTTGATCGACTTACAAAATCAGCTCATTTCATTCCCATTCGTGAAGATTTCAGTATGGAGAAACGTGTGCAAATTTATAGCAATGAAATAGTTTACACGTTACGGTGTGCCTATGTCCATTATTTCAGACAGAGACACACGTTTTACGTCACAATTTTGGCAGTCTCTACAAAAGGCACTGGGTACACGTTTGGATTATTGCACTGCATATCATCCTCAAACGGATGGACAATCGGAAAGAACTATTCAAAAGCTAGAGAATATGCTACGTGCATGCGCAATAGATTTTGGTGGGAGTTGGGAAACCCACCTACCGCTTGTCGAACTCTCCTATAAGAACAACTATCACACCAGCATACAATGTGCACTGTACGAAGCTCTATACAGACGTAAATGTAGATCACCACTTAGCTGGTTAGAGATCGGAGATAGACACTTGACCACGCTTGATATTATTCAAGAGACCACTGACAAGATCTCAATCATCAAAGAAATACTCAAAACAGCAAGAGATCGTCAAAAGAGTTATGCGGATAATCGGAGGAAGCCATTAGAATTACAAATAGGTGATAAAGTGCTTTTGAAGGTATCACCATGGAAAGGGCTTGTACGCTTCCGGAAGAGAGGCAAGTTGGGTCCCAGATACATTGGTCCATTCGAAATACTCGAAAGAATTGGATCGGTAACGTACAAACTAAAGTTACCACAGGAATTGAGCGCCATCCACGACAAGTTTCATGTGTCAAACTTGAAGAAATGTCTGGCAGATGAAACATTAGTTCTACCCTTGGGAGATGTTCAGATTAACGATCGGTTACACTTCATCGAAGAACCAATCGAAATCCTTGACCGAGAAGTCAAAAGACTGAGGCGCAGTAAAATCCCTATTGTTAAAGTTCGCTGGAATGCGAAGCATGGCCCAGAGTATACTTGGGAACATGAGATTTATTGAATCATAAGTATCCTCGCCTGTTTGCGAACCCCCCGGAGAAAGATAGTTCTTAAATTTCGGGACGAAATTTCTCTAATAGGGGGAGACTGTGATAACCGTCAAATTTGAGCTTTCAGGGTAGCCCTTACTAAGTTTATATTAGTGTTATTTTAGATAAGTTATAAGATTGGGAGTTAGTTAGATTAGATTTACCGAAAAAAATTAGAGTTTCCAGTAGTTGCTTAGAAAGTCCGGTTCCGACCCGTAACTGTCTGAAACGTCCTATATAGTGTCAAATGCTCTAATTTATACCCAAATTATATAAAATATAATACTTTTATATCCTAAATATAAATTTTATTTTGGAATTTATTAATCATAGCCTAAAAAGGTGTTTTAGAGCTTTTATCTCAAACATTTTGCGAATTGTCAAAATTAAGACTTTTATCATTTTAACTTTGGGCTTTAAAAAAAATATTAATTTTTCCCATGGGCTAGGGCCTATGGCCAGCCACTTTCCCCCTCCCCTCATCATATAAAAACCAATTTTTTTTATCTCCCTCATTTCTCTCAACTCTCCAAAAATTGAAGAGTTAAAAACTCTTCACTTTCTCTCATCTCCCTCTCTTCTTCTCCTTCACTTTCCAGCCAATTTCATCTTCAAGTATCATCATTTTAGCAACAATATTAAAGATATTAAGTTCATTTCTTCAACCAAGTAAGTATTAACATCGTCTCCTTCATTCGTCTTACCATTTTTGGGTGAAAAACCCACTTTTTCTTGCATTTTAAGTCACATTCTTCTAACCTCCGAAATTTATGAGTTTTATGGGGAGATTATACACTAAAAACATGTAAAAATGTTCATATTATGGTGGTAATCTATGACCCAAACAATAAAACTCAAAAAAATGGGTAAAAATCATGATCTTATGGGTTTTTGAACAACAATGGAGATTTTTGGTGCTGACAGATTTATTGCATGTGCAAAAATCGTCCATTTCTTGCAATTAATATGTTCAAATATCATAAATATTTTTTCTACAAGTTTATTTAGTGAGTTGGGGTTCTAATCCAAGTGGTCTCACTCAAAATCATTGAGTTTTGACCCCCCAAATGCTCATAATAAGATGCATGTGCATCTGGAAGTTCAACAGTAGACAAACCCTACTTTGAACGACCATAACTATCTGACTACTCATCCAAATTACTTGATTCTTCTTCTGGAATTTTATTTAATGAGTTATCTTTCAAATGACAGTGATTTCATTAAAAAATATGGTGATTTGAGGTTCCAACTAATTAAAACAAAATGAGTGTGCAAACTGTCAACCAATGACAGATTTGTGGATGCATGTTCAAATGACCATATCTCTTTCAAAACTCAATGAAAAATGATTATTTTTCCTTTGAGAGTTAGTTTTATGAGTTATCTTCAGTTTGAAAGCAAAATCATTTAAAAATATGGTGTTTTGACCCTCCAAACACCTAAAATATATTAGGTGTGCAATCTATGAAACCACCAGTACGTAAATCCTACTTTGCATGCTAATATCTTTTTGAATATTTGTCCATAATGCATAATTATTCTTCTGGAGTTTTCTTTTTATGAGTTAGGGTTCATTTGAATACGGCTTCATTAAAAAATATGAAGTTTTGAGGCATTAATCAATTTATTAAAGTTAAGTGTGCAATCTGTCAACTAATGACAGATGTGTGCATGCAACTTTGTGATCCCATATCTTCCTCATAACTCATTTAAAATGAGTGATTATTATCTTAAAAGTTTCCTTTATGTGTTATGTTTATAATCCAAATGGAAGTTCTGAAAAAAATAATAAGTAGAACTCCTCAAATGATTGTTTTACTAACAGTGTGTAATCTGCCATGCTTGCTGTGACACACTGTTTTACTAACAGTGTGTAATCTGCCATGCTTGCTGTGACACACTGTTTGAAATTTGGTCACAATTACCTTAACTCAGTAATGCATCACATATAAAAAGATGGAAAATTTTAACATTTTGGATGTTACAATAATTTGATCATTTTAAGACTTATAGTTTCTGTCAGAAAGTTAAATTCTGAAACTGGTTGATTTCATAAATTTTAATCACTTGAAAGACTATAATATTATATTTTCGGTATAAATTATTTCTTTAAAGAGTATATGTGCATTATGTATAACAGGACAATAGTGGACCAAGTTGGACATATAAGGACTTATAAGCACTCTCATAGTAATCGTTAGACACATAAGTGACCGTTTTGGGTATTTTACTTTGATAGGAAAGTGTTAGGTCGGCTAGCGGACAAATCGTGCTTTAAACGGAGCTTTTGCAAAAGGTGAGTATTCACAGCCCCACTTTTAAAGTATTTTATACGTTTTGGGGTGGAAATCATGATTAAATGAAATATGAGCTATTTGCATTAACAAATGTGAAACAATATAAAACTGTTGTTTTTGGGCACAAAGGCATGTACACTAATAGAATGTATTGAGTAAAATGTTCCATAAAAGTTTTTACACTACTATTAACTCAAGTGAGGAGCCGAGGGTATATGTGGATAGCGCTATTGGACGGACAATCCCACCTAAAAACCAAAAAGTAGGGGTGAGGATAGCAATCCCACCGGGAAAATACAGGTAGGGGTGCACTATACTTAAAAGGGAAGGTTCTACACATGTGGACTTTAGGTCCACTGCTGAGGTAGAACTAAAAAAAAGTTTCTACACATGTGGACTTTAGGTCCACCGCTGAGGTAGAACTTAAAAGAAGGTTCTACACATGTGGACTTTAGGTCCACCGCTGAGGTAGAACTAAAAAGAAAGGTTCTACACATGTGGAATTTAGGTCCACCGCTGAGGTAGAACTAAAAAGAAGGTTCTACACATGTGGACTTTAGGTCCACCGCTGAGGTAGAACTAAAAATATTTTTGTGGTCGAAGGTTTAGTGGTGGCTCATTACTTACTAATAATTAGGGTACAAAAATGCCTTGAACGTTTTATGATGTAAAGATTTATTAAGTGCCATAAAAGTATTTTGCTCAATATTCATTTATGCAAAAGATGTTTATAATATTTAAAACCTGTGAACTCACCAACTCTTTGTAGTTGACCTTGTTTTATTCATGCTTTTCAGGGGTAAGAAAGGGTAACTAAAAATTCTTGTGTTTGGGGCGCATCAACATCAACCACGTTTAAATTTGAAATAGTTTGGTAGAACATCTTATTTCTTTTATTTTGTTAAAACTTGAATGGGTATGATGTAATGTTCAGTTTTATGTGTTATGTATTTGATTGGACAATTGGTGTTGTTATCGCTCTATTTCTATGAAATCTTGAACTATCACTCCCTGTGTTTCCGCTTTAGCGGGGTGTGACATTCTCTCTTCTTTGAAATGAGACAGAGAGTATCTGTTCCATCCTTGGAAGTGAAGTTCATTAAGTACAAATTTCCTTTTCTGTCAGCTTTCCACAATAGTTCACCTGCTTGAGAGAGTAAGTAACAGTGTTGATCATCAAATAAAGCAAACATTTTAGAATCACACAGTTGACTTACACTCAGAAGATTATGTTTCAATCCTGAAACATGTGCTACTTTGGATAAGGTAATGTTACCATCTTATAGAGTACCGTAGCCTTTTATTTGACCCTTACCAATATCACCAAAAGTTACTGCTACACCAGATTTATCTTTAAATTTGGAGAGTAAGTTTTTGGTTCCAGTCATGTGTCTCGAGCATCTAGAGTCAAGATACCAGATATGCACACGCTGCTTCTGCAATCAAAATTAGAGAGATTTAGGTATCCATTTCATAATGGGTCCTTTGATGTTAGGTTTAGGTTTTTTATTTATGAATTTCTTTTGAACAGAATTGATTGTAGGATTTCCAGAGATCATTGGTTTTCCTGTGGTACTTGAAGTACTTCTTTTGTTTTGCCTTGAGTGTTTCTTATCATTAGAGAAATAACCAGAAGGTCATGAGAAAAAGTGTTTTAGTTTTCAGAATAAAGGGAAGCATTCAGAATTCTAAAACATAAAAGAATTCATTGAATTTTCATTACAAGAATGATAATTACAATTGTTCTCATTTCTGTCTATTCTAGCATTAGTTGCTCGATTGAACTTCTTATCTAATCTAGACATATGTTTTGGAACATCTGAATTCTTCTTTGACGACTGCTTCTGTGGAGACTTCTTTTGAACTTTAGATTCCACTGAAACAAAAGTTGAGGAGTTAGCTTTCCATTTTCCTTTTTCAATGTAAGTAAACTTCTATGACTTGGATTTTGGAGATTGTGGAGATTGAAAATTAATGTTTTCTTTCTGTTTAAGATCTTTCTCCTTTTCAAGTTCAAGACATGATTTCACTTTTAGACACATCCCAATAAAATCTAGATGAATGGAAACCTCTTTTCTTTGTTTCTTGGGAGACACAGAGAACATTGGTATTCCATCTGAAATTTTGGAAACCTCTGGTCCAACTGTTCTAATTACAAAAGCTTCATTTGTAAATAAAAATGGAGCATCAAAGTTTTTTATAACCTCTGGAACCTTTTTATAAACAGGAGGCAAACTGTTTTCATTTTTGAATAAAGATTTATCCATGATTTCAAAAAATTCATCATCATTTTGATTATTATTTTCCCAGGGATATGTAACAAACTCATCACTGTCTCTGACTTCGGAATTCAAATTTACAAAAGAACAAGGAATAATTTCTAGATGATTTTCAAAACTTTGGTTTGATAAGATTGTTTGTTCTGATTTGAAATATTCCTCCAAAGTTGATAGTAAGTAATTCTCAAAATTGAGTCTTATCTCTTCTTCTGCTTGCGCAGGTAAGAACTCATCAGCTTCTGGATTTATAGATATGTGAGTGAAAGAACCAAAATTGAAAATATTACCCTTCTTTAAGTTAACTTGGGTTATCTTTTCAGAAGAATATTTGATATTTTTGTATTTTAGTTTCCTCACTCGCTGACCATGTTCTGTTCATATTTTAATTTTTTGAAAATTGACTGGTCATACAGAATAGGAAACACTGGTGTTTGTTCTTTACCTTTACAGAACACAGATTCAAGAATAGATTTCTTTTTACACGTGTAAGGATCCAGATCCTCAAAACCATGGCCTGTTTTTCCCTACTTGTGTATTTATCTTTTCATGTACTTTCTGAGCATCTTTGTTTTGAAGTAGATCTTTGTTTTTCTTTATCTGCAGATCTTTGTTTTGAAGTTCCACATGTAAAAATTCCCTTTCCTTTTGAAAATAATTTGTAAGTGCTACAGAATTTAATCTGTCATTTTCTTTGGCACTTATCTCCTTGTCTTTGGTTTCCTGAAGATTACGAAAATTCTGGTTTTCGTCTCTGAGTTTGACTTCTGATGTTTTTAGAAGTTTTGAAATTCTTCCACATTCCTTAGAAAGTTCAAGTTTTTCAAAGGTCAAAATTTCCATCTCTCTTTTGAAAATATCTCTTTCTTTTTGAATAGTTGAAAAAGTTAGTTCGAGATTTTTTCTAAATTTCTTTTCTAACACAAGTTTCTGTTTTAGATTTTTGAAATCTTCAGTTAGTTTTATTATTGTGTTTTCGAGATCAGAAGATTTAGAAAATGAGCTAACCGGAGTTTCTGAAAGTTGATCTTCTGAGTTGTCTGAGTTGGCCATTCCACAAAACCGAGTCTCCACTAGATTGGTCGTCGAGCCACTTTTCACTTTCAGCATAGTTTGCTCTCTCAACTCTGTTGTATTTGTACTTGTTCTTGCAGTATTGTTTATATTTGACAAGAGCACTTTTGCAATCTTTAGAGTAGTGACCTGGCTTACCACATCTGTAGCAGACGTCTTTCTTTTTGTTTGCCTCTTCTTCTTTCTTCTCAGCATCTGATCTCTGCACTTTCTGTATTTCTTACCTTGGAACATAAGGCTGAACAGGTCGTTTATTTCTGCTGTCAAATCTTTTATTGATTGAGTTCAATAATAAGTAAACACTTTGTAGAAGGGTGGGGGGGTGAATACAAACACACAGATTTTGGTTTTTAAATTAGTTTATATATCATAAACAAATTTACAGTTACAAGCGTAATAAGAACAAGTTTAAAACCTATTCTATTGTAACTAAGAAACACTAAGTTTGATGCACAAGAAGAAGGAAGAAAGAAATAAAGAGGGTTTAGGTTAGAAGGAAGTATGCATTAAGATGAAGAAGATATCTTCATCTTATTTATACCCATTTGCATTTAATGCAAGACAAAAGGTATATGCCACGTGTCAAATTTGGATAGGAAGCATGTCCTTGCTAACAAGACAGGCATGTTTTTGGCCGAATATGAACAGTACCATATCAGATATGATGGGGACATAAAAGACAATTCGTACGTCCTTTTCTGACAAGGTATTAGTTTTAACTTTTGTGAATCGAGGATAAGATCAATCGTTAATCTTGTAAAGGAAGCTTCATTTGATCGTTGATTCTGAATCTTCAAGGATGAACTTCAGTATCGCTGAGGCTTCACAAGAATTCACACTTTGATTAGATAATCGCTGCTATCGCTGAACCGCTTCAGTTCAAACTTAGCTGATTATCTCTTTCTTCAGCTAGGGTCTTCGACTTTCGCTGAGTGGTCTTCTGGTGTGATTGCTGATCTTCATGTCTTCAGAGATAAGCTTGTTGTTCCTTGATCTTCAGCGATCGCTGATGATGATCAGCGTATGCTATCGCTGAATATGAACAGAAGCTTATACAATGGAATTTCACTAAGTATACAAAAGGAATCATATTCAAATCATTGAGAGGAGTTATGATCAACAATCTCCCCCTATTTGATTATGATTAAGCAACATAGGAAAATTGCTTTAAGAGACTAGTAAGGACTTAATAAAAAATTTGAAGTAAATTTTCTAACTACTAATCTGTATAATCTTTTTCAGCAAGTCTACTATCTGAATTGAGTTTCATTTATAAGGATATGAAAGCACAATTTTTACAAGTAAATAAGCATAAAGTACATTCACTGATTAATTTTTCAAAGTGAAAAATCAGTGAGTAAAGTATAGTTTGAAGAAAATAGAACTCTTATGTTCATTGTCTCTTTTACTTTTTTTGAGAGATTTTTTCAGTACATAAATGGAGTAAAGTACTCTGATTGAATTTCATTAAATATAATCTGAAGAAATTACAGGGAAATGAAATTACAATAATAAAAGTGAAGTACTTGTACACTGAAAGAATATTACAAAGGAAATAGAAACCTATGACTAATCAGAGATGTTCTGGTTTCTTCTTTGTAGCTCATTCCCATAAAGCATTTTCTGTCTGTTCATCAGAGGAGTATATGACGAGCAGCACCATAACAGGATCTTTATGAGAGAGGATGGGGCCTTGCGAATTTCTTGGTTTCTGAAGAGTCCTAAGAAACCTTCATTATCCAAGAATACCATAGTAGGTTCAGGTAGTGAGATGATTTCATCTTCTTCGTATCTTCGATCTTGAGGAAGACAGGTATGTAGCATTGAAATATCAGGGATTTCAAGATGACCAAGAATGTTATGATAATCAAATTTGGTTTCATGCTCATTTTTAGAGCTTGAACCACCTTCAACAGTTGATCTTTTCTTCTTTGATGACTCAGGGAGACGGGGAACTTGCACGTGTTGTGACATCCTTTGCAGCAACTGATCCAGTACTCTTTTCACCACATCCTTGAATTTGGATTTGGAACCCTGAATGGCGTCTCTGATTTCTAACCATTCAGTGTATCCATAAATCCTTAAGAACTTTTCTTCTTCTCTCTCAGTTCTGTTTGTCCTTGTCATTCTTACACATACCTTTGGACCACCTCTGTTGGAGTGTCGCCCTTGAATAGTTGCATGAATGATTTTGGCCTCAGATCTTCGAAGTTTCAGTCTACCAGTGCACTGGTCAAGCTCTTTGTCTTTCTGAATTGTGTCTTCAGCAGATAGTGCACTTAGAATCTTCTGTTGAGCAAAGATTGGATCTACGTTTAAGTTTTCCTATGCAAGTTCTTTCTGTACAAGAGCTTCAGCGACCCTTTCACTCTTTTTCAATTGTTCCTTGGCCGCCTTGTCTTTAGCAGAGGCTTCCCTGAGTAATTTCCTTGCTAAAGCAAGATCATTCTCAGTTTGCTTTGTCTTCTCATCCCTGATACGTTGTGCTTCCAATGCTTGTTCTCTCTCTTCGCTACACAGAAAGTAGAATTCATCCACCATCCTTATTGGTACAGCGTCTATGGGTTCAGCTTGAGGCACCCTTATTCTTCTTGCTTCGAATTCCCTAAGGAATTTTATTCACCTTTCTTCTTCTTCAGACTCGCTTATAATCGGCTTTTGAACGCGACGCATGGGAATAAGGCCCTCTTCTTCTTTAGAGTCAGTTTCTATTATGTACATAAACTGCTCTTTGGAAGAAGGTTCCTTCCATGAAGTGGAGTCCTTTGGGGGACGGGGATCACTGAGGGAAGGAGAGGAGGAAAAAGACTTATCAAAGAGAGTTTTTGTAGGTGAAAGAGGTGTGGGGGTTTCAGAGAGAGGTGTAATATAAGGGATAAGAGGAAGGGATACCTTATTAGTGGTCTCCCCCTCAGATAATGGGATAGTGGCATCTAGATTTACCACTTCTTTTCCTTTGCCTGAGGGACCGACTTGTCCCTGAGAGGGATGTTGTCCGTCCCCCAAAGGCTCTTGATGAGAGACTCCAGGCCTAGATATTCTGAAGTGCTCTAAGGCACTTCCAATGTCATCGTCATCTTCATCATCATCCATTCCCCCGTAATGAGGGATGGGATCTCCTTCTTCTTCATCATCATCTTCCTCAGCATCATCATCATCTACTTCAGCCGCCAACCCTTCAGGGAGGGAAGATCCTGTTCGCTGGATGTACGAAGAAATCTTTTCACCAGGGAACGTCCGGTTGTGCTCCGCAATGAGTTCATCTGCAAACTCTTTGGCACATCTCTCCCCCTCAATGTTATCAGGAGGTAGACAGTGCACCATCAGAGTGCGAACATTGGACTGAATGTCCTTGAGCATCATATCATTTTCCTGAAGCATAGTCCGATCAACAGCAGTGAAGGAGGTACTAGCGTTAGAGAGCTTGGTGAGCATCTGCATCATATCGGATTGAGTCTTTTGAATAGACTCAAGGACGTTTGCCTGAGCAGCAACCTTCTGCTCTAAGTTGGACAGGTTCTGGCCAAGGACCCGGTTGTCTTCCTTCAGAGAGAAGACGTCAGAGATAAGGTTGCTGACGTTGGTCTTGATCGCTGGAGTCCCAACGATGCGTCTGAAGATCAGTTCAGCTGATGTCTGAAGATTGGCAACCCTAGCCCTTGCATTCCCTGACTAGATAGTCAATAGCAGGGAATGTAGGACTAGGAAGGACAATGGGAGGGAGTTCAGCGACGGAAGTGGGAAGCTTGGGAGCTGCCATCTCTGTCTTGACATCTCGGAGCTTTGCAGCACTGGGATGGCCCTGAGCATACTTGCCTGTTTCCTTGCTGAGAGGTTGAGCGCTGGTGGTGGTGGTTGTCGTTGTCGCTGAAGAGAAGAGAGGAGCGACACCTGATGATGACATATATATAGATGCCAAAAATGCATCTAGATTAGATGATGGATGAAAAATTTTATTTTTCTCCTTGAGAGTATCATGGGGATTACTCTCAGGGACTACGTTTGCAGAGGTAGTGTCTTGAGGATCACTAACCAGTGTCTTAGAGTATCTGAGAGAGACACTCTGAGGTCATTTTAAATTGGCCTTCCAAAACTCAGATTGCCTAAACAATATTGAGGTTTGGATTGCGTGCATTTCAGCATTATCAGGGATATGGACAACTATCGTTGAGTCATGTGCTGAGGTGAGGACTAAAGGAGAGGAGATAGAACAAGTTAAGAAGGCTGTGAGAGTAGTACCTCATCCAGCTTCAGCAGAGCTTGCTATAACACCCTCAGTGACCGAAGTCCCTGATGGTGGAGGTAGTGCTGATGAAGCAACAACGGATGAAGAGACCGTTGAAGTGGTTGCGACTACTGTTGGTGTTGGTAATACACCGAAATCAAAGAGAGTGGTCTTTTTAGAGACCATCTTCTTTGGCTTTTTGGTTGCGATGGTCTTTTTATGACCATCGGTTGGTTGTTTCCTATTAGCAACAGCAGTGTCCTTGATGCTCGCTGTTGGGATGGGCAGCGAGGTAGACACTAAAAGAGGGGCTCCAATCACTTTCTGCATGTAAGGTGTGAAAGGAGCATCACCTGGACGTTCCTCTATGTCCAAGGACTTCTTCCCCACCACGGAGAAGGAGTGGTCACCGACCTTCGAGTAGTCCTCCCCAAACGCAACTTCCAAGATTGTTGCGAAGAACCGCGGGTAAGGGACGACTGGGTGTCTGGTAGCAGCATTGATGCGACTGACCATATCGCTGAAGATATAGTCAGTGTAGTTGAGGTTGTGGCCAGTGCAGAGAGAGAAGGCGAGATCCTGAAAATGCTTGCTCACTTGGTCATGCGAGCCAATCTTTGACCCATGGCATTAGATCACCTGGGTAAAGATGTATTGCCAGCGAGTAGGCAATCTCTTCTTTTCTACCTTTGAGCCCACCGTTTTCAGCGATGGATTCTCCCAGGCATAGCCAATAGAGTCCAAGAAGGCGTCGATCTGCATCTTGGTAGGTTCAGGGCCCCATTGCGCATTCTTGGAGCGGGTAGGGAGACGAAGAGCCTTCCTCAAAAATCCAGCAGTGAAGGAGAAGTATCCAAGGTTTGGAATCTTGAAGCCAATCGCAGGGAGCACGGTCCCCTTGTCCGTGGTGAGCGTGGTACAGTGAGCCGTGTACCATAGAGCTTGAAGATGAGAGGAGATGCCCACTGGGTTGTGGACAAACGCGTACATCAGCGGGCACGCCTTGAAGAAGTAGCTCATTCGTTGAAGTGAGGGCGATCAGCGGGTATGTCAACCAATGCAATATAATTGCATGATTTGAAGACAACTTTCTCCATTGGGAAGTGGCAGGTTAGTGCAGCGACCAAGGTGTTGTCAACAGTAGCAGCAGAGGTTTCAGCAGTCTTACTTGTAGAGGCCATTTCTGTAGAAAAAATGGGAACACCAAAGAGATAAATCTTGGTTCTATACATAAATGTATAAACCAGAGTTTGGTATAAAGAGTACCAAATGTAAGATTCAAAGAAACAAGTATTTTGATGAACAAGATCAAAATGCTTGTGGTAAAAACAATAATATAAAAGATTATTTTAGAAAAAATAGAAGATAATTAAAAATGGATAAAACTTAAGAAGAAAGTCTTCTGTTCTAAGGAAAGAACTTAGAACAGGGTTTTGAAAATAGAAGAATTTTTGAGTTTTAATCCAGATTAAATTTATTTTCTTCCTAAAATATGTTTTTATTGCATTTTGAGAAGATTAAAGATAAGAAGATGTGAAACAAGATGTTTCCAGTTTTAAGTAAAGGTTTAGATCAAACCTTAGTTGTTTTCGAGAAGAAAAACGCACAAGTGCATGTTCTTGGTGTTCTTGAGAAAGCTTGAAGATTTGAAGGTTCTTTTGCCTTTTGGAGAGTTATGAAAGCGTAAAGAGGCAAATGACGCAAAAGAATTGCTTAAATAGCATGAGGAGAGAGAAAGAAAGTAGTGCTAAACGACGGTTTTAGCTTTTTGAAAAAGAAATGATGACCTGGCGCACGTTCCAAGAAAGGAGTTGAAAGGGAAACGTCGCAGTCCGTCGTCTGTCAGAAAAAGGTCTGACGTGTCCTTTTATTATTTTTCAAAGATTATAATGATAATTATCCATAAGGAAAGTATCATTATTAATTTAAAAATTCTTCATCATTGACAATAAAGGATTGTCAGTGAGGAGTTTTATTTTCAGAGATTCATTCTTTAATGAGAAAAGATATCAAAGAGTGATAAAGATTAGAAGATAAAACCTGAGGAGATGGCCCAGATATCGCTGAATCAGAGTTCAGCAAATGGAAAGTTTGATGGATTTATTTGTATCACTTGTTATAAGTCACTGAATAAAAAATTATTCAGCGTTCAACATACCAAGTTCGCTGATAAGTAGATTGAATCTAGTTTCATCAAGAGGCTTAGTGAAAAGATCAGCGAGCTGATATTCACTGGGTACAAAATGAAGCTCAACTTCACCATTCATCCGATGATCTCTGATAAAGTGATATCGGATCTCAATGTGCTTGGTTTTGGAGTGAAGTACAAGATTGTTAGCAATGGCAATAGCACTAGTACTATCACAATAAATATGAATTTTAGAGAGCTTGAGATCGTAGTCTCTGAGTTGATTTCTCATCCAAAGGATTTGAGCACAACAACTACCAACAGCTACATATTCAGCTTCAGCGGTGGAGGTGGACACTGAGTTTTGCTTTTTGCTTGTCCAAATGATTAACTTTCCACCTAGTAGCTGACACCCACCAGTGGTGCTCTTTCTATCTATCTTACAACCTGCAAACTCACTGTCAGAACAACCAATAAGATCAAATCCTGAGCCTTTGGGATACCAATGACCTAGATTTGGAGTTCCTTTCAGGTATCTGAAGATTCGCTTTACAGCGATTAGATGGGATTCCTTCGCTTCAGCTTGATACCGAGCGCAGAGACATGTAGAATACATGATGTCAGATCTACTCGCTGTAAGATACAATAGAGATCCAATCATCCCTCGATAGGCAGTGACATTGACCGGTTTCCCATTGGGATCCTTGTTCACAGTCAGAGGAGGTGCCATAGGGGTCTTCATCACTGAGCATTGATTCATGTCGAATTTGTTCAGCATGTCTTTAACATATTTGCTTTGACAAATAAAGATTCCTTTGTCAGATTGCTTTATCTGCAAACCTAAAAAATATGTTAGTTCACCCATCATACTCATTTTATATTGCTTTTGCATTCTTGCAGCGAAACGAGTCACAATTTTGGTCTTGTGGAACCAAAGATAATGTCATTGACATATATCTGAGCGAGTATGGTATGACCTTTATATTTTCTTAAAAACAGGGTTTGGTCAATTTTTCCACGAACAAATTTTCCTTTAAGAAGAAATTTAGAAAGGGTATCGTACCAAGCTCTAGGAGCTTGTTTTAACCCGTAAAGAGCTTTTTCAAGTTTGAAAACATAACCAGGATGGTTAGGGTCTGAGAAACCACGGGGTTGTTCAACATAAACTTCCTCGTTGAGTTTTCCATTTAGAAAAGCACTTTTAGCATCCATTTGAAAAACTTTGAAGTCTTTATGGGCATCATAAGCTAAAAAGAATCTTATGGCTTCTAAGCGAGCTACAGGTGCAAAGGTCTCATCATAGTCAATCCCTTCTTCCTGTCTATGACCTTGAGCAACAAGTCTAGCCTTATTGCGAATTATAGTCCCGTTTTTATCTAGCTTATTTCTGAAACCCAATTGGTTCCTATGACAGTTTTATCAGAGGGTCTAGGAATAAGATTCCAAACTTTATTTCTACGAAATTCAGTTAGTTCTTCTTGCATAGCTGAAACCCAGCTAGGATCAGAGATAGCTTGATCTATCTTCTTAGGTTCAGAGAGAGAAATGAAGTTAACATAAAGACAGATATTACCTGTACCTCTACGTGTCTTGATACCTGCATTGGGATCACCAATAATTTGATTTATTGGATGATTTGCAGTTCATCGCTGAGCTGGAGGTTGAGGAGAGAGATCAATATCTACAGCAGATTCAAACACTTGTTCTTCAGTTTCTGGAATAGAGCTTGTTGTTTCAGCAACAGGTACATCATTTAAAATCAATTCAGCGAATTGATTTTCAGACGTAGTTTGGTTGTTCACTGAGGAATTTCCAAGAGAGGAATCAGCAACAGGAATCTGATTCAGAGGAGTAACATTCATCCCTGAAGATGGATGATTGTCACTTGAAGGATTTATAGGGAATTCGTCATCACATGCTTCAGCAGGAGGTTGATTGCTGAAATACATTTCAAGTTCCCTATAATGAGATCTCATCCAAGCATTCAACTCATCATCATCATCATCATCATCATCATGAGTATGATAAGTATGAATGGGACGAGATTCATCAAAGTTAACATGCATGGATTCTTCAACATGTTGTCTTCTTTTGTTGAAGACTCTGAAAGACTTAGATACAGAGGAGTATCCAAGAAATATACCATGGTCTGCCTTTGGATCAAACTTACTCAAATGATCTCAGTCATTCAGAATGTAACATCTACATCCAAAAATATGGAAATATTTCAGAGTGGGTCTTCTCCCATGAAACAATTCATAGGGGGACTTCTTAAATCGCTTATTTATCAGGGATCGATTTTGAGTGAAGCACGCTGTGTTGACTGCTTCAGCCTAGAACTGAGTTGGTAGATGCGATTCGCATCAATGATAGTTCGATTTCTTCTTTCAGCAACACTGTTTTGCTGAGGAGTTCTCACTGAGGAAAAGTTGTGAGAGATGCCTTTATCTTCAAAGAAATTCACCAGAGTGCTGTTTTTGAATTCAGTACCATGATCACTTCTTATGGAACGAACAATCAGATTGTTCAGAACTTCCATCTTTTTGATAAAAGAAATTATCATTTCAGGGGTATCACTTTTGGATCGAAGGAAGAACACCCATGTGTATTTGGAGTATTCATCAACAATCACCAAAGTATATTTCTTTCCAGAAATAGATTCGATATTGACAGGTCCAAATAGATCCATCTGGAGTAGCTGAAGAGGAGCGGTCACTGAAGAAATTTGCTTTGACCTGAAGGAGACTTTTGTCAGCTTTCCCTTTTCACACGCTGAACAAAGAGATTCCTTTGTAAAGGTATGATTTGGGAGGTCTCTGACTAGATCTTTTTGAGACAATTCATTTATTGTCTTAAATTTGAGTTGAGAGAGTCTTTTATGCCATAACCAGTTTATGTCAGCGGATGCTTTAGAGATAAAGCACATGTTCTCAGAGTGAGAACTATTCATATTTATGACATACACATTTTCCACTCTTTTGCCTGTTAGGGCAAGCTTATCATTTCCGTCAGTGACAACACATCTATTCTTTAAGAATAGAACTTTGAAGTCTTTGTCACTGTTGGAACCCAGATCCCCAATTACTCTATATTCAGTAGATTTAATTACGAAAATTAACAGAGTAAGCGGAAGAACAATATACTGTATTCAACAATAAGTTAATCAACAACGATAAACATTTAAAAAATTCAATTCAATGAAGAAAGATGTTGAAGATCCAATGTATTCGATAGGCTGATGATTACAATACTGAAGAACAGTTTCTCTCTCAATATAGGAATTCTCACTTATCTTCTCTCAAAAACCCCCACTTACAATACAAGAAATGAAATCTATTTATAGTACAGTGAGAGAGAAAGTCAATGCATCGGCTAATAAGGAATAGACACGTCAGGCAATATTGTAACAAATTCTTTTGAGCATAAGTCGCATGACTGTCCACGTCAGCAAGCGCGTGAGCTGGAAATAACCGCTGATTCACAGAGGTCCACAGAGGTTGTCCAAGCCTCTGGGAGCATCTGTGTTCTTAACACTTAGAGAAATTCACAGCTCTGGCATCTTCTGGATAAGCTTTTACAAAAACACTTAAGATTTCTAATTTCATACTTTTACAATAAAATTAAAAAACAAAAGAAATTACAATAAAACTACAGAAATGAAATCAAAAAGGAACATCTGGATGAAGCTTTATAATCTTTTGAAAAATATCCATTAGCTTTCTCATCTTCTGTAAGCTTTCGAGTTTGAGACAGATTTTTCTTGCCAGAACTCTTTCACCTTGTTCAACTGTCTGTTCATCCTTTAACAAAGACGTATAACCCCTGATAAGCTCAACAACTTCTGCGGAATATTTATGGGCTTCACTAACTCTGAAGAAGCACTATTGTGATTGTCTCCTGAATACTACCCCCTCTTCTGGTGTAGTTAGAATTTTTCCAAGAGGAAACATATCTACCTCTTCTCTATGAGTATTTGGTGCAGAAATAGCTAAGTTATGATATCCATATCCAGACCCACTAGAAAGTCTGTTTGTGCTCTGTGCCTTAGAAAATTTTCAATGCACTTGATGATCCTGTTGAAAGCTACTTTATCGTGTGAATGCTTTCTTTCATTCATGTTTAGCTTCATTTTTCTACCCAGAGGTATTAAATCACTGTGAATGATTTCAATGCACTGGCTCTGATTATCTTCTCTCAATACTTCATAGATTGTGTACATGATTTCCGTCCCTAGAAATTGTACATGCTTTGCTCGAGATATCTTCTTTATTGGGGACTTTGAGTAGGCTTCTTCTTTAAACAAGCGATGAGCCATGAACTTATCCTTCACTTCATCTGTAACTCTATAGTCATTTGCAAAGTTTGGCAGCATTAAGAACACCTTAGTATCGATTAGTGCATATCGATGAGCCTGTTCCACCTCAATCGTTGTCTTCCTCTTGAAATTTCTCACTTTATCTATTTCTGCAGCCAAATTCTCTTTTCTTTGCTCAGAGGCGCACTCTGCAGGAGCCTTGTCTTTAGGTTATGTTCTAGTGGGAATTGGTGTTGATTTTGGCTCTAGAGCTGATTCTGGTTCTGGGGTAGGAATGGGAGTTGAAGTGGTTGGTATTTTGGGAGTAGGAGTGGGAGTTAGATTTGGAGTGGGAGTGGGATTTGGAGTGTGAGTGGGAGTGGGATTTGGAGTGTGAGTGGGAGTGGGAGTTGGTTTTGTTGTTGAGGGCTTCTGTGGCTTCTATGAAGATTGCATTTGTGTATTACTCATCAGGTTAAGTAAAAACTTTGCCATATCTGGGTCCTTGGGCAAGAGTCCTTTGAATTGGGCAAGTGGTGTTGGATTCAGAGTGTCACACCCCGCTAAAGCGGAAACACGAGGCGTGATAGCGCAAGATTTCATAACGATAGGATAAAAAACAACACCAACCATCCATTCAAATACACAACAGTTTAAGTTTAAAAAAAAATTTACATCGCATCAAATACAAGTTCTAACAAAACAAGGTAAACCAATTGTTTAAACTAAACAGTTTCAAAATAAACAAGATGGTTGATGTCGTGCGCCCACATAAAAGAAAATCCAGTTAATCTTTTCTTACCCCTGAAAAGCATGATAAAAACAAGGTAAACTACAAAGAGTTGGTGAGTTCACAGGTTTTCAATATTTCAAAAAAAAAATCAATTGTGTGAGTGAATATGAGCAAAATAAATTTTTGGCACTTATTGATATCTTAAAACGTTAAGGCATTATGTACTCTAATTTTTATATATAAAGAGCCACCACTAAACCTTTCGACCACAAAACAATATTTTTAATTCTACCTTAGCGGTGGGACTAATACCCCACATATGTAGAACCTTCGTTTTTAAGTATCGTGCACCCCTACCTGTAGTTTCTAGGTGGGATTGCTATCCACACCCCTACTTATCGGTTTTTAGGTGGGATTGTCCGTCCAAATAGCGCTATCCACAAATACCCTCGGCTCCTCACTTGAGTTAATAGTAGTGTACAAACTTTTATGTTACATTTTACTCAATATAAGTATTAGTGTACATGCCTTAGTGCCCACAACATCAAATTTAACAAGATTTCATAATCATAATTACAATGGCTCATAAAACACATTCAATCATGCTTTTCACCCCAAAACGTATAAAACACTTTGAAAGAGGGACTGTGAATACTCACCTTATAGCAACGCTCCGCAACGCAAAACAATACAATCCGAATCTCCGCACAACGACCTAACGCTTCCCTATCAAAGAGTAATACTCAAAACCGTCACTTATAGGTCTAATACTACTTAGAGGTGAATAAATCTTAAGCCCATAAGTGTCTATATATGTCCAATTATACAAAATGCCCATATGCTCATTAATATCGTAATTTATACAGAAAGTGATCTTATTATCCATCACATGATCAATATTTATAAAAATCAATTAAGTCCAGAATTTCTCTTCTGGACAGAAACTAATTGTCCTAAAAATGATCAGTTTTCAAGGGCTTCCAAAATGATCTAGTTTCCTATATTTTTATATAAGATAAAGTACTGCGTTATGGTCTTTGTGACCAAATTTCATTCCTTTTGGACATGTACAAGTTGTCCAAATAATTCATGCAAAACATTATGTCACAACCGGTAAAACAGATTACACCATGTTAGTAAATCACTCATTTGAGGAGTTATACTCAGTGTTTTCTAGAATTTCCAGTTGGATTAGAATCATAACTCATAAAGGAAACTTTTTAGATAAGAATCCCTGATTTTAAAGAAGTTATGAAGGAGGTATGACACTACAAAGTTGCATGCACAATTCTGTCATTAGCTGACAGATTGCACACTTAACTTTAGTAAATTGATTAGTGCCTCCAAACATCATATTTTTGCATGAAACTGGATCCATATGAATACTAACTCATAAAATGAATTTCTAGAAGAAGAATCATGCATTAAAGACAAATAACAAAGGAGATACTAACACACAAAGTAGAGTTTAGCTGCTGGTGGTTTCACAGATTGCACACCTAAAGTATTTTAGGTGTTTGGAGGGTCAAAACTCCATATTTTTAAGTGATTCCACTTGCAAACTGAAGATAACTCATAAATATAACTCTCAAAAGAAGAATCAACCTTTTTCATTGAGTTTTGAAAGAGATATGGCCATTTGAACATGCATGCACAATTCTGTCATTATTTGACAGTTTGCACACTCATTTTGTTTTAATCATTTGAAACCTCAAATCACCATATTTTTGAATGAAATCAGATGCATATGAAAGGTAACTTATTAAGCTAACTTCTAGAAGAAAAATCAAGTGATTTGGAAAAAATTCAAAGAGTTATGATTGTTCAAAGTAGGGTTTACCTACTGTTGAACTTCAAGATGCACATGCATCTTTCTATGAGCATTTGGGGGGCCAAAACTCAATGTTTTTGAGTGAGACCACTTGGATTAGAACCCCAACTCACTAAATAAACTTTTAGAAGGAAGATTTTTAATATTTTAACATGTTTATTATAAGAAATGGACGATATTTGCACATGCAATGAATCTGACAGCAACAAAAATCTCCATTGTTATTCAAAAACACATAAAATCATGATTTTTACCCATTTTCTTGAGTTTTATTTGTGTAGGTCATAGATTATCACCATTTTATAAACATTTTACATGTTTTGGTGTAAAATCTCTCCACAAACTCAGAAAATTCAAAGGTTTAGAAGAAGAATGCTTAAAATACAAGAAAG
Source organism: Silybum marianum (assembly GCA_036898165.1). Lineage (NCBI taxonomy): Eukaryota > Viridiplantae > Streptophyta > Magnoliopsida > Asterales > Asteraceae > Silybum > Silybum marianum. Next base: position 24,664,927 of record CM072528.1, on the reverse strand, counting down.
TGGGTTTTTCACCCAAAAATGCTAAGGAAAGAATAAGATGGTGTTTATACTTACTTGTGTGATGAAATGTGTACCAAAATCTTCAATATTCTTGCTATTTGATGGATTAGAACATGAGAAATTGGCTGGAACTTGATGGAGAGGAAGAGGAAGAGGGAAAAACAAAAGAGTCTCTTCACTTTTAGAGAGAGAGGGAGGTGTTTGATTTTTGAGTTTGAAATGAGTGAAATGAAAAAATTTTGGTATTTATATGTGGATTTTGAGGGGGGGGGGGGGGCGGCCATGGAGTGGGCCCTACCCAAGCCAATTTATTTAAAAAAAAAAAAAACTCATTTTAAGCCCAAAATGACACAATTAAAAGACCATTTCTCAATTTTTGGCCTTTTTCCCAAAATTGGTAGCCCATTTTGGTTAGAATCTTAATAAAATAAAAGTTTTATAATGAAAATACTAAAACTATATACTTTATATAAATTGGATATAATCTAGAGCATTTGGCACTGTATTGGAAGTTTCGGACAGTTACGGGTCGGAATCGGACATTTTTAAGCGACTACCAGAAATGCTAGGGGTTTTTCGGCCATTCTAAACCAACTATTTCTTAATCTTAAAATTTAAACTATATAAACACTAATAAACTTAATAGAAGCTAACCTGAAAGCTCGAATTTTGACAGTTGTCACACAGAGGGACTTCTTTCGCAGATTCCTTTCCTCTTTCTTGTACAGGGGGCTCAGAGACTGGATCTTGTGGGGCAGAGGTGGATGTACGGACTTCTGGCTTCTGTTTCTTTGAATTCTCCCCCTTCTGAGAATCAGGATCCTGATCCTCAGCCCTTTTTCGCTTAAGCTCGGCCCGTTTGCAAGCTCTTTCCTCTTTACTTTTATTCCTCTGGGCTTGAACAGTTGAGATTTGTTCGGCAACGTTGGTGAGTTTGCACACAGAGGTATCAAGATCTGATACCTTCTGAGAAAATGTAGTATTTGTCTTGTTAGCTGCAAACTTTGCACTTACAAACGTTAGTTTTTCAATTAACGAACGTTGTAAGGCAGCAACATCTGACTGTCGAACCAGAGCTTGAGATTGTGATTCTGGGAGGAGGGATTGGCAGAGCTTCTGTATATCCTTCTACAAAGACGTAAAGTCAGATGCAGAGATGGTTACCTCTGGAGTAAGAATCTCTGTAGGAATGTTGCTCAGAGCCTCTAAGAATCTTCGGCCATGGAGTGGGCCCTACCGAAGCCAATTTATTTTAAAAAAAAAAAACTCATTTTAAGCCCAAAATGACACAATTAAAAGACCATTTCTCAATTTTTGGCCTTTTTCCCAAAATTGGTAGCCCATTTTGGTTAGAATCTTAATAAAATAAAAGTTTTATAATTAAAATACTAAAACTATATATTTTATATAAATTGGGTATAATCTAGAGCATTTGGCACTGTATTGGAAGTTTCGGACAGTTACGGGTCGGAACCGGACATTTTTAAGCGACTACCGGAAATGCTAGGGGTTTTTCGGCCATTCTAAACCAACTATTTCTTAATCTTAAAATTTAAACTATATAAACACTAATAAACTTAATAGAAGCTAACCTGAAAGCTCGAATTTTGACAGTTGTCACAGTCTTCCCCCGTTAAAGAAATTTCGTCCCGAAATTTAAGAAGTGGCTTTCTCCGCGGTGTTCGTGAATAAGCTGGGATATTTTTGCTTCATCAAATCTTCACGTTCCCAGGTATATTCTGGACCATGTTTCGCATTCCAACGGACCTTAATAATAGGGATTTTACTGCGCCTTAACCGTTTAACTTCTCGGTCCAAAACCTCAACTGGTTCTTCAACGAAGTTTAACCGATCGTTAATCTGAACGTCGTCTATGGGTAACATCAACGTTTCATCTGCTAGGCATTTCTTTAGATTCGACACATGAAATGTGTCGTGGATTGCACTTAGATTTTGCGGTAACTTCAACTTGTACGCCACTGGTCCGATTCTTTCGAGTATTTCGAATGGACCAATGTATCTGGGACCCAGCTTGCCTCTCTTCCTGAAGCGTACCAGTCCCTTCCATGGGGACACTTTTAATAGCACTTTATCTCCCACTTGAAACTCCAACGACTTTCTCCGATTATCCGCATAACTTTTCTGACGGTCTCTTGCTGTCTTGAGTCTTTCTTTGATGATTGAGATCTTATCAGTGGTTTCCTGGATAATATCAGGCGTTGTCAGCTGTCTATCTCCGACTTCTACCCAGCTAAGCGGCGATCTGCACTTACGTCCGTATAGAGCTTCGTACGGTGCACATTGTATGATGGTATGATAGCTGTTGTTATAGGAGAATTCAACAAGTGGCAGGTGGGTATCCCAACTTCCACCGAAATCTATTGCGCAAGCCCGTAACATATCCTCTAGCGTTTGAATAGTTCTTTCCGATTGTCCATCCGTTTAAGGATGATAGGCGGTGCTATAATCCAAACGTGTACCCAATGCCTTTTGGAGTGATTGCCAAAAATGCGATGTAAATCGTGTATCTCTGTCCGAAATAATGGAAATAGGCACACCATGACGTGTAACTATTTCATTAATATAGATTTACGCACGCCTTTCCATACTGAAATCTTCGCGAATGGGGATGAAATGAGCCGATTTGGTAAGTCGGTCTACTATAACCCATATTGTGTCGTGCCCCTTTCCAGTTCTGGGTAATTTAGTTACGAAATCCATTGTTATTTGCTCCCACTTCCACTGTGGTATTTCAGGTTGTTGGAGTAAACCAGATGGTTTCTGATGTTCGGCCTTTATCTTAGCACAAGTCAGGCACTTGCTTACGAATACAGCAATATCTTTCTTCATTCCCGGCCACCAATAATACTCCTTCAAATCCTTATACATTTTGTCTGCTCCTGGGTGAATCGAATATCTGGATCGATGGGCTTCATCCAAAATGGTTGACCGTAGATCACCAACCTTCGGTACCCATGCGTTATTCTTGAAGTAATACACACCATCCTCTTGCATTTCAATTTCTTTCTCTAAATGTTGCAAGGTTTCATTCTTCCTATTTTCTTCTTTTAAAACTTCTCTTTGTGCTTCAATAATTTGAGTTTTTAAACTCGTCTGGACCATTACTCCCATAGCACATACTCTTGTTGGTTTTACTCTTTCCTTTCGGCTTAACGCGTCGGCTGCCACATTAGCTTTTCCCGGATGGTACTTTATTTCACGCCGTAGTCACTAAGTAGTTCCACCCATCTTCTCTCGCCTCATATTGAGCATTTTACGGTCAAGGATGTGTTGGAGGCTTTTATGATCAGTGAAAATGGTGCACTTGGTGCGTATAGGTAGTGTCTCCAGATTTTGAGTGCGAACACCACCGCCCCTAATTCCAAATCATGAGTGGTGTAATTCTTCTCGTGAATCTTTAGTTGTCTCGAAGCGTATGCAATAACTTTGTCTTTTTGCATTAACACGCAGCCCATTCCCTGATGTGAAGCATCACAGTAGACTACGAAGTTTTCGACTCCTTCAGGTAGAGCCAGAATTGGTGCGTTGCATAACTTGTGTTTGAGCGTCTGGAAGGCTTCTTCTTGTTTCTCTCCCCAAATAAACTTTTTATCTTTTTGTGTTAGAGTTGTTAGTGGTTGCGCGATCTTAGAGAAATTCTCGATAAATCGCCGGTAATAACCTGCCAATCCCAGAAATTGTCGGATTTCGGTCGGTGTCTTTGGGGCTTCCCATTTCTTAATGGCCTCAATCTTAGCTGGATCAACTTGGATCCCCTTTTCATTCACCACATGGCCAAGAAAGTGTACCTCACGAATCCAGAATTCACATTTAGAGAATTTCGCGTACAACCTCTCGTCTCTGAGCAATTCCAATATCAACTTCAAGTGTTGCTCATGCTCCTTTTTGTCTCGAGAATAAATGAGTATATCATCTATAAATACGATCACGAATTTGTCTAGGTATGGTCGACATACTCTATTCATCAAATCCATGAAGACTGCCGGTGCGTTTGTTAGACCAAATGGCATGACTAGGAACTCGTAGTGACCGTATCGAGTCCTAAAGGCCGTCTTGGGGATATCTTCTTCTCGCACTCTCATTTGATGATATCCAGACCTAAGATCGATCTTCGAGAAGTACGTTGCACCTTGAAGTTGGTCAAACAAATCATCAATCCGGGGAAGGGGGTATCGGTTCTTAATTGTCAACTTGTTGAGTTCCCTATAATCGATACACATTCGAAAGATCCATCTTTCTTTTTAACAAATAAGATTGGAGCTCCCCAAGGTGAAGAGCTGGGTCTGATGAATCCCTTATCGAGTAACTCCTGAAGTTGTTCTGACAGTTCCTGCATCTCAGATGGCGCTAACCGGTATGGTGATTTCGCCACGGGCGCGGCTCTCCAGGAATTAAATCGATGTGAAATTCAACTTGTCTTGGCGGGGGTGTTCCAGGCAAGTCGTCTGGGAATACTTCGGGAAAGTCCCGAACTATAGGAATATCTTGAACGCGTTTTTCTTCAGCTTTCTTATTCTTAACGTGAGCTAGAAAGACAATACCGTCCTTTCTCAAATGCTTTCGCATTTTCATACACGTTACTATTTTAACACTCCTTCTAGTTTTCTCGCCGTGTACTTCGAGTTTTCCCCCTTCGGGTAACGGAACTCGAATGATCTTTTTGGAACAACAAATTTCAGCTCGGTTTTTGGACAACCAATCCATACCCACGATTATGTCGAAACTTCCCAATTTAATCGGTATTAGATCTATACTAAAATCTCTATTGGCCAAACTTAAGGTGCAGTTCATTAATATGTCTTTAGCCCTACATTCTTGTCCGTTGGCATATTCAATGACATATATTTCTTTCAATTTTTGAGGTTTTAAATTTATCTTTGATCTAAATTTCGTCGCCACAAAACTCCTATCTCGCTCCAGAATCAAATAGTACGGACGCATAATGATTATTCGAAGAAACGTACGTAACGACATCTGGGTTTTGCCTTGCTTCCTCTGCTCCAATCTCAAACACTCGACCTCTTGCCGGACCTCCTTGATTTCCTCGGTTGGCCGGTCTTGCTTGATGAGTGTTCGGTCTCTGATTCCATCGTGGACATGTATTCCGGAAGTTATCCGGGCTTCCACACTCAAAACATGCCCGCCTTCCTGTGCTCCTGCAATCCTTGGCATAATGACCTCCTTTGTTGCATTTTTGACAGATAATACATTGTCCGGTATGCTGTCTATTGCATTTGTCACATTTGGGATAAGGTCCTTTCCCTTTCTCTCGCGAGTTGAGTTTGAATTCCGTAGTTACCTGTAGTTCTTTGTTCCTTGCTTGTCCTTTTTCCAAGCTGCTTTCTCATTGGTTCATCCAGTTTTCTCTTCCCTTGTGCCTTATCCCTTACAAACAATCCCGAGCGAGTAGCATTGTTTGTGAGTCTGGTTGCCGAACTTACTGCCTCTTGTAGAGTTTTTGGGTTTGCTGAGGTAACATCCCCGCGTGTCTCCGGAGACAATCCCCAAATATACCTATCAACGCGGTTCTCTTCAGGCGTTACCAGATGCGGTACCATTTTTGCCAATTCATGAAATCGGGCTGTGTAGGAGTCGATATCATTCCCTCTCATTTCATGATTCCACAATTCCGCTTCCAAACCGAATTTCGCTTCTTGGGCAGTATTCTTCTTTCAACATTTTCTTGAAATCCTCCCACGTAAGACTGTTAGCAGCTTCTCGACCACGGGTTTGTACTTGTATATTCCACCATGTTAACGCTCGTGCTTGTAATAAGCATGTAGCAAACTCTACCTTCTTACCTTCGGCACATTTGCTAATATGGAGCACAGACTCCATGCTCTCTATCCAAGTTAATAATCCCACGGCTCCCTCAGTTCCATGAAATTCTTTAGGGTTACAGCTCCTAAAGGATTTATATGTACATTCTCTGTTTCCAGACCCTTGATCGTTGTTTTGATTATTGTTCAGGCCAGCTGCCACTTGACTAACAATGTTCGGAAGTGCAGCCATGAGTTGTTCGGACACAAGTCTCGCAACTTCGGAATTCTCTCTTCTTGGAGGCATTGTTCTAAACACGATTTTAAATTGAGTTTTAGTCAATTTTGTGTTACAATGGCCATTATAAATCTACTTACTAAATCATACACATCTTATAACATACATCCAATACTACTCACGAACACATACATTTCAAAACAACATGAGATAAATAGATAACTTACATAATTATAAAAAATAAACCAAAGTAATTCAAACATAAGTTTTAAAGTACAACCCAAATAACATAAAATTGTTTAATCTTAAACATCTAGGCTACAAGCCTCAAAAGCAAATATGGTCCTCCAAAAGATTCTTAATAACAGAAGTTCCCTAATGGATCATTACCCAAATCAATACTCCTATCATCACCATCAGTGCTCCTAATGCCCATGACAGATACGTGTACAACCTCCGAGTAGCCCTCCCGGCCTCATGTGCGATCACCCTGATCCCCGTAGTGATCTCGTCTTGAGTGTGCAAGACTGTAAGAATGCTTTCTAAGGCCTGCTTAAACTCTTCTAGTCTATCTCGCTGTCCCTGTATCTGAACCTCCAATCCTGTGACCCAGAGGTTCTCGGTTGCCGTCATCCCTTGAGGCTGCGGCTCTGGAACTCTCACGGCCGGAGACGAAGGCGTCACGCTTCGCGATCGAGATCGCGATCCAGCTGGTTCGCCCGACGGGTCGGACGGAACCGTGAATACCACCCTTCGACCAAGGAGGACACGCTTTCGGGCTGTCCGAATAGTCCTAGGTCCGCGTGACGGTCCAGCCACATCGACCGGAGGTGGCGCAGGTACAGAAGTCTCCACAGAAGTCTCTCGGGTGGCCGCGTCACTTTCCTCAGACGGATCACTCTCTTCAAGCATGGGCTGGTTCCTCCTAGGGAGGCTAGTAAAGTACCCGGATTCGTCGGGGGAGTGATCGGGAGTGGAAGAAGAGCTAGACATTTTAAATCGCGGCAAGAATAAATTTAATTACTAAATGCACTTTAGTAAAAAAAAAAAATTAAAATACTTATGCAAACTCACACTTATGACCATGCTTTCCATTTGGGCAAGAAGTTCCCAATATAATTGTTCCATGTCTCCCCTATACATATTGAATTAGACATAGGTGATCAGGCTTTGCCTAATATCAATATGCTAAGTCGACACTTATTCCAATTATACTAGTACTAAGCTTTTAAATTAATTTTTTTTTTTTTTTAGTTAGTTTATAAAAACAGTTTTCGAAAACTTTTGGTTATAGTATTTGTTTTTTTTTTTTTTTTTTTATATAGAAAAACCGGTGTTCTCTATAATCTATGGCTCTGATACCAAGTCTGTCACACCCCGCTAAAGCGGAAACACGAGGCGTGATAGCGCAAGATTTCATAACGATAGGATAAAAAACAACACCAACCATCCATTCAAATACAGAACAGTTTAAGTTTAAAAAAAAATTTACATCGCATCAAATACAAGTTCTAACAAAACAAGGTAAACCAAGTGTTTAAACTAAACAGTTTCAAAATAAACAAGATGGTTGATGTCGATGCGCCCACATAAAAGAAAATCCAGTTAATCTTTTCTTACCCCTGAAAAGCATGATAAAAACAAGGTCAACTACAAAGAGTTGGTGAGTTCACAGGTTTTCAATATTTCAAAAAAAAAATCAATTGTGTGAGTGAATATGAGCAAAATAAATTTTTGGCACTTATTGATATCTTAAAACGTTAAGGCATTATGTACTCTAATTTTTGTATATAAAGAGCCACCACTAAACCTTTCGACCACAAAACAATATTTTTAATTCTACCTTAGCGGTGGGACTAATACCCCACATATGTAGAACCTTCGTTTTTTAGTATCGTGCACCCCTACCTGTAGTTTCTAGGTGGGATTGCTATCCACACCCCTACTTATCGGTTTTTAGGTGGGATTGTCCGTCCAAATAGCGCTATCCACAAATACCCTCGGCTCCTCACTTGAGTTAATAGTAGTGTACAAACTTTTATGTTACATTTTACTCAATATAACTATTAGTGTACATGCCTTAGTGCCCACAACATCAAATTTAACAAGATTTCATAATCATAATTACAATGGCTCATAAAACACATTCAATCATGCTTTTCACCCCAAAACGTATAAAACACTTTGAAAGAGGGACTGTGAATACTCACCTTATAGCAACGCTCCGCAACGCAAAACAATACAATCCGAATCTCCGCACAACGACCTAACGCTTCCCTATCAAAGAGTAATACTCAAAACCGTCACTTATAGGTCTAATACTACTTAGAGGTGAATAAATCTTAAGTCCATAAGTGTCTATATATGTCCAATTATACAAAATGCCCATATGCTCATTAATATCGTAATTTATACCGAAAGTGATCTTATTATCCATCACATGATCAATATTTATAAAAATCAATTAAGTCCAGAATTTCTCTTCTGGACAGAAACTAATTGTCCTAAAAATGATCAGTTTTCAAGGGCTTCCAAAATGATCTAGTTTCCTATATTTTTATATAAGATAAAGTACTGCGTTATGGTCTTTGTGCCCAAATTTCATGCCTTTTGGACATGTACAAGTTGTCCAAATAATTCATGCAAAACATTATGTCACAACCGGTAAAACAGATTACACCATGTTAGTAAATCACTCATTTGAGGAGTTATACTCAGTGTTTTCCTAGAATTTCCAGTTGGATTAGAATCATAACTCATAAAGGAAACTTTTTAGATAAGAATCACTGATTTTGAAGAAGTTATGAAGGAGGTATGACACTACAAAGTTGCATGCACAATTCTGTCATTAGCTGACAGATTGCACACTTAACTTTAGTAAATTGATTAGTGCCTCAAAACATCATATTTTTGCATGAAACGGGATCCATATGAATACTAACTCATAAAATGAAGTTCTAGAAGAAGAATCATGCATTAAAGACAAATAACAAAGGAGATACTAACACACAAAGTAGAGTTTAGCTGCTGGTGGTTTCACAGATTGCACACCTAAAGTATTTTAGGTGTTTGGAGGGTCAAAACTCCATATTTTTAAGTGATTCCACTTGAAAACTGAAGATAACTCATAAATATAACTCTCAAAAGAAGAATCAACCTTTTTCATTGAGTTTTGAAAGAGATATGGCCATTTGAACATGCATGCACATTTCTGTCATTGTTTGACAGTTTGCACACTCATTTTGTTTTAATCATTTGAAACCTCAAATCACCATATTTTTGAATGAAATCAGATGCATATGAAAGGTAACTCATTAAGCTAACTTCCAGAAGAAAAATCAAGTGATTTGGAAAACTATTCAAAGAGTTATGGTTGTTCAAAATAGGGTTTACCTACTGTTGAACTTCCAGATGCACATGCATCTTTCTATGAGCATTTGGGGGGCCAAAACTCAATGTTTTTGAGTGAGACCACTTGGATTAGAACCCCAACTCACTAAATAAACTTTTAGAAGGAAGATTTTTAATATTTTAACATGTTTATTATAAGAAATGGACGATATTTGCACATGCAATGAATCTGTCAGCAACAAAAATCTCCATTGTTATTCAAAAACACATAAAATCATGATTTTTACCCATTTTCTTGAGTTTTATTTGTGTAGGTCATAGATTATCACCATTTTATAAACATTTTACATGTTTTGGTGTAAAATCTCTCCACAAACTCAGAAAATTCAAAGGTTTAGAAGAAGAATGCTTAAAATACAAGAAAGTGGGTTTTTCACCCAAAAATGCTAAGGAAAGAATAAGATGGTGTTTATACTTACTTGTGTGATGAAATGTGTACCAAAATCTTCAATATTCTTGCTATTTGATGGATTAGAACATGAGAAATTGGCTGGAACTTGATGGAGAGGAAGAGGAAGAGGGAAAAACAAAAGAGTCTCTTCACTTTTAGAGAGAGAGGGAGGTGTTTGATTTTTGAGTTTGAAATGAGTGAAATGAAAAAAATTTGGTATTTATATGTGGATTTTGAGGGCGGGGGGGCGGCCATGGAGTGGGCCCTACCCAAGCCAATTTATTTAAAAAAAAAAAAAAACTCATTTTAAGCCCAAAATGACACAATTAAAAGACCATTTCTCAATTTTTGGCCTTTTTCCCAAAATTGGTAGCCCATTTTGGTTAGAATCTTAATAAAATAAAATTTTTATAATTAAAATACTAAAACTATATACTTTATATAAATTGGATATAATCTAGAGCATTTGGCACTGTATTGGAAGTTTCGGACAATTACGGGTCGGAACCGGACATTTTTAAGCGACTACCGGAAATGCTAGGGGTTTTTCGGCCATTCTAAACCAACTATTTCTTAATCTTAAAATTTAAACTATATAAACACTAATAAACTTAATAGAAGCTAACCTGAAAGCTCGAATTTTGACAGTTGTCACACAGAGGGACTTCTTTCGCAGATTCCTTTCCTCTTTCTTGTACAGGGGGCTCAGAGACTGGATCTTGTGGGGCAGAGGTGGATGTACGGACTTCTGGCTTCTGTTTCTTTGAATTCTCCCCCTTATGAGAATCAGGATCCTGATCCTCAGCCCTTTTTCGCTTAAGCTCGGCCCGTTTGCAAGCTCTTTCCTCTTTACTTTTATTCCTCTGGGCTTGAACAGTTGAGATTTGTTCGGCAACGTTGGTGAGTTTGCACACAGAGGTATCAAGATCTGATACCTTCTGAGAAAATTTAGTATTTGTCTTGTTAGCTGCGAACTTTGCACTTACAAACGTTAGTTTTTCAATTAACGAACGTTGTAAGGCAGCAACATCTGACTGTCGAACCAGAGCTTGAGATTGTGATTCTGGGAGGAGGGATTGGCAGAGCTTCTGTATATCCTTCTACAAAGACGTAAAGTCAGATGCAGAGATGGTTACCTCTGGAGTAAGAATCTCTGTAGGAATGTTGCTCAGAGCCTCTATGTTCGATTGAAGAGTTCGTGCTATCTTCTGCAGCTTCTCCTCTGTTTTCTTTGAGCTTTCCTCTGTGTTCTCCTTGACGAATCTCTTTATTTCAACCAGAGCTTTAGCTTGATCATCACTCTGAGTTTGGACCAAATTTCTGAGTTTCGTGGTCATTGTGACTTGCTCCATTAAAGTGGCCTGCAGAGATGAGATTAAGGAGCTTTGGGCTTTAAGCTCTGTGTTAACCTTCTGTTCATGAGTAACAAAGGCTTCTTTTAGATCTGCCACAGATCCCTTGACATTATCAACAAATGCTTGGAACGCGGCATTTGTATCATAGTCTTGGGTGGTAACTGGTGCATCTCCAACACATGGAGCCCCGTTTCCCTCGCGTACAGAGGGCCCTTCATTCACGCCTGTTTTGACGTTTAGCATGGAAGGACTTCCACCCTGTCCTCGAGAGCCCTGGTTAGAGGAACTCTCTTCGGGTGTTCTGACTACTTCGGCTTCTTCCTCATCATCAGAGGATGAGGAGTCGAAAGTAGTGTGCTTACCTTGAGCAATGGCGAAAACGCCGGTAAGTGGTGCATCCTCTGGCTGTAACCCCTCTGATGGGATTTCAAGAGCCTCTATACTACCAGAGGGTATGGACGTACCCTCTGGGATCCCTATATCTGTGTTGGCCACGAAGGCTTCAACATGTGTAGTTCTGGGCGAGTTCTGGGGCAATGGATCTCTTATTACTTCATCATCATCCTTTTGAGAAGATGAAGATGGAAGGGATTCCCCGGAAGTACTTGAGACAGAGATGACAAGACCCTCTACTCGGTTAGGTTCTGGGCGGTTTGGACTGGGTTGTCCTTTTTCAATGAATGTCGATGTGTTGGCATCAACTTCAGCAGTTGTGGTTACCCTGGTTGGACTCGGAGAGGTTCTCACAAATGTGTCTCTGTGGACATCTTCTGTGGCTGCTCTTAAAAGAGCATCCGGATGGGTAGAATCTCTCTCGGTTCTGAGTATACCAGTGAGCTTCTATAAGAGATTAGATTTGGGAGGGTAGAAGGAATAAGGTCAAGCATGTACCTTGATAGTTCGCGATGATGTGGGTAACCAGCAGGTTCAACAGTTGGTTTGTGGGTATTCATAGTGTGAATTTTGCACAGAGGAGGGACGATTGGTGCTTGAAGCTTTAGAACTGCAGCATGTGCAAAAACTGATAGAAATCTTGGATAGTATAGGTGAGTGAGATCATTTCCTGCTTCTTGGGCTTGTACCTTCTTTAACATTGCGACTCTGAACTCATTGTAGAGGAGAGAAACGTAGTCGATATTGATGTTAAAATACAACCCGTACATGATTGTGAGAATGTTCCTATTTGCTCGGTCCATAGAGGTGGTTTTGCAAGTGAGGCTTCGGTTCAGGATGGACACAAGCACATTCCACATTGGGGGAATATGTTTCCTCTTGAACGTGGACAGGGCTGAAATAGGTGTATTGTAACCCAAAAATGAGATAAACGCTAAGAGAGCGTCCGTTGAGGGAAGAGCAGTTAGGTTAGGGTTTGGAACCACTTCGCCGTTGATTTTAATCTCTGGAGGAGGAAGGCCAAAAAATTGAGCGAACTTGCGCTTGGTAAAAGGTATTGGCACGGCGTCATCCGTGTTAGTGGGGTGGCCAAAACGTCCAATCATTTCCTGGGTTTCGTCGTTGAAGCACCGGGTATGCCATATTTCTTGAATGTATACCTCGGGGATATTTGGGTCTGCTAGTGTTAGGGCTTTGTTGATGGGATGATGTTGCAGGAACTCGATCATAACCCTGTAGGCGGCTGGATAAGTAGCAGGATCCAATAGAACTTGGGCATTGTTTGGTTTGATTGGATGACGAGTGAAAACGTAATTTTCGGCGGTGGATTCGACAATCTGATGATCATTGTCGTTGGCTTCTTGGTTTGCACTAAGAATTTGATCGGCCATTTGATGAGGTTTGGATTTTGGAAAAAAGTTGCAGGTTTGAGTTTGCCAAGAGAGTTTGAGAAGATGATGAGAGTAAAAGGTTTGGCGGTTTGAAATTTTCGGTTTTATGGAAGGTTTTGAATGCGAAGGGTTTATGCTCGATTTAATCAAATTAACGTCATAATTAGCTGACATAATTGGGATTAGGCGTGGGATGTGACGTGAACAGCTTTAATTTCGCAGTCATGCGATGGATAGATTATGGACACGTGGAGGGGCGATTGGACGTCTGACTAGGGATAAATGACGCATGGAAGGTAGGTTTCTCAAAGGTTTTCTCGATTGGTGTTAGTCGATTGGTTTTTCAAAAAGAATTAAAATCGATCAATTGAAATATTAAATTAATCAATTAAAAGTTTTAATTAAAATCGATCATTTAGTCAGGATAAAAGATGTGTAAGTGACTAAATAATGGTTTTGTATTTAATAAGTAATTTTTAAAGAACAAATTTAACTGATTCAAGAAATTATGATGAACCTTGAAGGCAAGAGTTAATTCATAAATTCTTGAGTCAAGAAAATTTCTAAGTTAAAAAGAACTTAAGAAATAGCTCCCTATCACAGAGTTTGAAAAGTATTTTAGCTCTGGATATTTGGAGACTTTGAATCTCATAGATCAGAGCTCCCCCTTGAATGATGGTTTATTATGTTGCTCCCCCTTAAGTTCTGCAATGATAAGCTCCCCCTAGAACTATGCTTGGATCAAAAAGTAAGAATATCGAGCATTCTGTCTGCACAGAGGCACACAGAGGCTTCTGTGGGGTTCTGGATGGTGCAATCAGAGCCTGTCAGAGACCTCTGGGTGATTCTGGGTTATTGAAAATAAAGATAAGGATAGAAAAATAAAGACATGTGAAACATATAACCATGCAAATCTTGAAGATTTGAAGTAGTTATATATTTAACATGCCCAACTTACTGATTAGAAAATTAAATCTCTTCTCATCCAGAGCTTTTGTAAACAGATCAGCAAGTTGGTAATCAGTGGAGACAAAATACATTTCAATGGTCCCTTTCTCCACATGATCCTTTATAAAGTGATACCTGACATCTATGTGCTTGGTTTTTGAATGCATCACTGAGTTTTCAGTTATTGCTATGGCACTTTCTAAGTCACAGAGGATGGGAATCTTATCATATATCAAGCCATAGTCTCTAAGTTGGGTTTTCATCCAGATCACCTGTGAGCAACAACTTGCAGCGGCTACATACTCTGCTTCTGCTGTAGAGGTTGAAACATAGTTCTGCTTTCTGGAAGTCCAACTTATTAGACGATTTCCCAGAAGTTGACAGCTACCAGAGGTGCTTTTTCTGTCCAACTTACATCCTGCATGATCTGAGTCAGTGTATGCAATAAGATCAAATGACGAAGTCTTTGGATACCAGAGACCCAAAGAGGGTGATCCTTTGAGGTATCTGAAGATTCTTTTTACTGCAGCCAAGTGAGATTCTTTTGGATTGGCCTGAAACCTAGCACAGAGACAAGTGGCAAACATAATATCTGGTCTACTAGCTGTCAAGTACAGGAGTGAACCAATCATTCCTCTATAACTCTTAACATCTACTGGTTTCCAAGAGAGATCAGAATCTAGTTTGGTGCTGGGAGAGTTTGGTGTTTTCATGGAAGTGACATTTTGGAATTTAAACTTTTTGAGCATATCAGAAACATATTTGGCTTGATTTATGAAAATTCGAGATGGGGTCTGTTTTACTTGAAGTCCTAGAAAATAGTTTAACTCCCCCATCATGCTCATTTCAAATTCACTTTCCATTAGTTTTGAAAACAACTTTACTTCTGATTGATCAGTGGAACCAAATATGATATCATCCACATAGATTTGTACAACAGTTATCGTACTTTTGCCTCTTTTGATGAATAGGGTGGTGTCAACTTTACCTTTTTCATAATTGTGTGTGATCAGAAATTTTGACAGACGTTCATACCATGCTCTGGGGGCTTGTTTCAGACCATACAGAGCCTTGTCCAGAAGGTAAACGTAGTCTGGATGTCGTGCATTTTCAAAGCCTGGAGGTTGTTGTACATACACCTCTTCTTTGAGATTTCCATTAAGAAAGGCACACTTTACATCCATTTGATATACTTTGAAATCCCTGTATGCTGAGAATGCCAAAAATAACCTAATTGCCTCCAATCTTGCAACTGGAGCAAATGTCTCATCATAATCAATTCCTTCTTCTTCGCAGTATCCTTTTGCCACCAATCTTTCCTTGTTTCTGATCACTATCCCGTCTTCATCTCTTTTGTTTCTGAAAACCCACTTTGTGCCAATTGCTGTCACATTCTCTGGTAATGGCACGAGTTTCCAAACTTTATTTTTCTCAAACTAGAGCAACTCTTCTTGCATTGCATCAATCCAGCTTGGATCTCCTAATGCTTCATCAACCTTCTTGGGTTCTATCATGCTTAGAAAGTTTACATAAAAAGATTCATTTGCCGTTGCAGATCTTGTTTTTACTCCTCCAGAGGGATCACCAATGATTTGTGATGGAGGATGATCACTTGTCCACTTTGTGATTCTTGTCTGTGGAATTTGAGTGGCTTGAATCTCAGTTTCTGGTTGAGCTTCCTCTGGAATTGAACTTGGTATTTCTGTTGATTTTGAGGTTGATGGTTCTGTGTAAGGTTCAGCTTCTGGGATCTGTTCGGGTTCATCTATTTGCACAGAATCGTGGATTGGTTCTTCTTGAAGATCAGAGGTTGGTGCAGATGATACTTCTTCTGTGTCTTGAGATTCAGGAGTGGCTGGACCAGTATTAATTACCCCAGAGGTTTGAAGGACTTCTGGAATATTCAATGTTGTTCTTCTGGTAAGAGATTCAGATGGGATTTCTTCTTCGAGGAAATCGTTGAATATTGTATTGATCTCTGTTTCTCTGCTACCTGAAAGATAGTCAGAGGTAACATTGTTAAGATTGAGTTCTGAGTTGGAGAACTCATAAGTCAGTTGATCATCAAAATCAACATTTATGCTTTCCATGACCATTTTTGTTCTTAAGTTGAAAACTCTGAAAGCTCTTGAATTTAAAGGATATCCTAAAAATTTAGCTTCATCAGATTTCTTATCAAACTTGCCAAGTTTATCACGGTCATTTAGAAGAAAGCATTTACATCCAAAAACATGCAAAAAATCTATTGTTGGTTTTCTGTTGTTAATCAACTCATATGATGTTTTCATATGTCTCTTTACTATAATAGATCTGTTTTGGGTGAAACATGCTGTAGCTACTGCTTCTGCCCAGAAGTGAGTGGGCATTTCTGATGCTGCCAGCATTGTTCTGGCTACCTCCACCAAGGTGCGATTTCTTCTCTCTACAACTCCATTTTGTTGAGGAGTTCTAACTGCAGAGAAGTTTTGGGAGATTCCTTGGTGTATCATGAACTCTTCCAGTTTAGCATTTTTGAATTCTGTGCCATTGTCACTTCTGAGGTTCTGAATTTTGCAATCAAGTCTGACTTGAAGTCTTTTCATCATGTTAATTAGGATGCCAACAATTAGGACAGTTGGCACATCAGATTTTAACCGAATGAAAGCGAGCCAAGTATGCATGGAAAATTCATCAATTAGCACAAGGATATACTTTTTCCCAAATAGAGATTGTACAGAAATTGGACCACAGAGATCCACATGGAGTAGTTGTAAGGGTCTTATGCAAGAATGATCACTCTTTGTTTTGTGGGAAGCTCTTTTGATTTTTCCCATTTCACAAGCAGGACAGAGATGATCTTTTTGAAAGCGAATGTTTGGGAGCCCTTCAACTAGACCATGTTTGACAAGAAGTTCAAGGTTCTGAAAATTGAGATGAGACAATTTATGATGCCACAACCAAGCTACTTCACTCTTTTTAGACATGAGACATAGAGTTTCTTTTCCGTCCTTGGAGGTAAAGTTCATCATGTATAAGTTACCTTTCCTGTCTGCTCTCCACATTTCTTCACCTGCCTTAGATAACAAGTAGCAAAGTTTTTCATCAAACAGAACTAACATATTTGCATCACAGAGTTGACTGACACTTAGTAAGTTATGCTTAAGACCAGAGACATGGGCTACTTTTGATAAAGTAACATTACTTTCCTGTAGTGTTCCATAGCCCTTAATTTGACCCTTACCATCATCTCCAAAAGTTACAGCTCCACCAGATTTGTGTTTGAATTTGGAGAGTAAGTTTCGGGTTCCATTATGTGCCTCGAGCATCCAGAGTCAAGATACCAGATGTGCACACGCTGGGTCTGCACATAGAATCAGAGAGATTTAGAAACCCATTTCGTAATGGGTACCTTAATGTTAGCTATTGGATTCATTGCAGAGTTTCTCTGTGGAAACGATGGTTTTCTAAAATGTTCAGATCCTCTAGGTTTTGTTTCAGAGGTTTCTGGTTTTTGAAATCTTTGCTTCTAGTTATTATAGTAACTTTTCTTGGGCTTATCAGAGAAATAGCCATATGATTTAGAGAAGAATTGTTTTAACTTTAAGAATAAATAAAAGAATTCAGAGTTCTGAGACAAAAAAGAATTCATAAAATTTTCATTTCTGGAATGATAATTACAATAGTTCTTATTTGAATCTATTCTAGCATCGAAATTTTTAAATTCCTTATCTAGTCTAGATATATTTCTCTGAACTCTTGAATGTATCTCCGTTGGCTTTCTCTGATTCTCTTTAACTTGAGCTTTCGAATGATTCACTGAAACATGAGAAGCAGATGAATTAGAATTCCATTTAGCTTTTTGTTCGGTTGAGAACTTTGGCTTCTGAGAAGTTTGACCAGAGATCTTGAAGTTGGAGTTTTGCTTGAAAACTGGTGCTCTTTTTGCCTTTTCTTTTTCAAGCTCAAGACTTGTTTTAGCTTGAATACACATCCCAAGGAAATCTGGATGAATAGGAAAATTTTTTCTTTGTATCCTTGGGGGTACAGAAGAATTTGGTATCCTTGGGGGTACAGAAGAATTTGGTATCCCATTAGAATGTTTAGAAGCTTCTGGGCCCGCAGCTCTGACTTCTGTGAATTCACATGGTTTTGATAAAGAATCATTTTGAATCGTGAATTCTTTTTCAGAATTATTGATCTCTTGATTTACAAATTTCAGCAAGAGAGCTTCAGAAGATTCAAAGAAATCAGAGTCCTGATCATTGTTTTCCCAGGAATATAATTCATGTTTATCCTTGTCTTGACTTTCTGAAAGATTTAGGTCAATGAAGAAACAGGGAGTTATCTCTGGAGGTTTTGAAAGGATATCATCAGTTTTTGAATTTCCATTGAGGAAGCATTCATTCATTGTTTGAAGAATGTCTTGTTCAAAGATTGATGCAAATTCTGATAACATGCTATTTTCCAGAGTTTCAATTATGTCTTTTTCAAACATAGATCTTAAATTCTCTTCTGCATGCCTGGGTATAAATGCATCAGCTTCTGGGTTTAAAGTTAATTGAGAGAAGGATCCAAACATAACGATATTGTTCTTCTTCTGGACATGCTTTAGATTGAGTTGAGCTTTTGGTCCAGAGGAGTATCTTATGTTTTTGAATTTTAACCTTCTGGGACTATGTCCATTTTCATACTTGGAGCGTTTAAAAGCTAATTTTTGGTAAATGATGGGAAAATCATATTTTTGTTCCTTACCCATGCAAAATACAAAAGTTAATGTGGATCTCTTTTTACACGTGTAGGGATCCAGATCCTCGAAACCAAGGCCTGTTTTCCCTACTTGTGTGTTGATCTTATCATGCACTTTTTGAGCTTCTAAATAATTTTTAATTTGAAGCTTGTTTTTCTCAAGTTCTATGTGCATGCCCTCCCTTTCTTTTACCCAGTAATTAGCAATAGCAACAGAGTTTAATCTATCACTTTCTTTATCTTTAATTTCTCTGTCCTTTTCCTTCAGAAGTTTTTTAAAATTTGCAATCTCTTTTTTGAACAGAGTCTCTGTGGATTTGTGTTTTTGTAAAATGTTTTCAATATCCACAGAGAGTTCTTGTTTTCTTTTATTGCTATGTTCATTTCTTTCTGGTAAATATCTCTAGCCCTTTATGTTTTGGAAAGAGATATTTCAAGCTCTTTTCGAACTCTCTTTTCATCTACAAGCTTCTGTTTTAGTTTTTCAAATTCAAAAGTTAAGTTTAAAACTGTGTTTTCAAGTTCAGAGGAAGTAGAAGTGATGCAAACCGGAGTCTCAGAGGGCTGATCTTCTGAGTCTGTCATAGCCATTCCACAGAGGATGTCTTCTTCTCCACTGGATTTGTCAGATATCCAGTTCTCTTGCTCAACAAACTTTGCCCTTTCTGTGCGGTTGTGTTTGTACTTATTTTTGTAATAAGCCTTATCTTTTACTATTGTGCCCTTGCATTTCTTTGCAAAATGCCCCGGTTTTCCACATCTGTAACACACGTTCTTCTTTCCTTCCTCTTCCTTCTCTCCTTCTACCTTCTCTGCCTTCTGAGTGTTCTCAGTCCTTGGCGCATATGGGGTGTATGTCCTGTTGTTGCCTCTGTTCCCTTGAAATGACTTGCTTCCAAATCTTCTGTTAAACTGTTTGGTTATAAGTGCCAAAGATTCAGCGAAGGCACTTATATCTTCATCTTCTGAGTTAGATGGTTCTGAGTTGACCTCTGAGACGAATGCCTTCTTTCCTTTCTTTGCATTTTCTCTGTTTTTCTTCCCAGATCCTTTGGCTTCTGACATCAGGGCCAGAGGACCTCCAACAGTTGTTTTCTTCAGTAGAACCTCCTTCTCATGGGCTTGTAGAGTACCATACACATCATGTAGTGACCATTCCTCAAGATCTTGATTGGCTTGAAGTGACATGGTTAGATTTGACCATTCTGGATTGAGCCTTTTTAGAAACAGAACATTGTTCTCTTCATTTGAGCGAGCAATTTCACATCTCTTGCACATGTTAATCAGGGTATTAAACCTATGATAGGTTTGCTCAAGAGTTTCGTCAGGTAGTTCTTGAAATGCGTTATACTCGTTTAGAGCTTGTGCTCGTCTGTTCTTTTTCATCTTTGAGCCTCCTTCGAATTGATTTGCTAGCTGATCCCATAATTCCTTAGCCGTCTCGCAGGAATCAAGGGATATGAAGATGTCATTTGGAAGATCCATGATCAGTAGCCTTTTTGCTTTGTTAGCAATCTCGATTTTCTCCTTGTCGTCATCGTTCCACTTTCACCTTTCTTTGGGAACCATTTTTTCAGGAACTTCATCACTTTCAGTGGTTGCTGGGATGACGATGGGTACATAAGGACCGTTTAAGATGGTGTCATATAGATCAGTGTCCATCCCTTCCAAAAAATTTACCATCCTCACTTTCCATTGAGGGTATTCTTCCCTGATCAACGTTGGGGGCTTGGTTAAAGAACCAGCAGAGAACATGGAGGTCATACCTTGATTAGCCATTTTCAGCAAAAATTTGGATGAAGGAGTTTAAATTGAAATCGAAAACGTTTTAAAAAAACTAGAGAGATCTATGAGATGATTTAGATCTAAGATAACCACTGATTTGAGAATTTTGTTCTGAATTTCACAAAATCTCGAAAAACAGGGTAGAGTGAAGAACAGTAATCTAAATCGCGAGAAACAAACAAAATAGAGTAGGAATTCTCCAAAATCGGATGAGATCGACTAATCAAAAGCTTGATTATAAGGCTCTGATACCAATTGTTGGAACCCAGATCCCCAATTACTCTATATTCAGTAGATTTAATTACGAAAATTAACAGAGTAAGCGGAAGAACAATCTACTGTATTCAACAATAAGTTAATCAACAACGATAAACATTTAAACAATTCAATTCAATGAAGAAAGATGTTGAAGATCCAATGTATTCGGTAGGCTGATGATTATAATACTGAAGAACAGTTTCTCTCTCAATATAGGAATTCTCACTTATCTTCTCTCAAAAACCCCCACTTACAATACAAGAAATGAAATCTATTTATACTACAGTGAGAGAGAAAGTCAATGCATCAGCTAATGAGGAATAGACACGTCAGGGAATATTGTAACAAATTCTGTTGAGCATAAGTCGCATGACTGTCCACGTCAGCAAGCTCGTGAGCTGGAAATAACCGCTGATTCTTAGAGGTCCACAGAGGTTGTCCAAGCCTCTGGGAGCATCTGTGTTCTTAACACTTAGAGAAATTCACAGCTCTGGCATCTTCTGGATAAGCTTTTACAAAAACACTTAAGATTTCTGATTACATACTTTTACATAATGAAATATTCTAACAGTCACATAACTGACTAACGCTAAAAAAGATTGTGCTTTAGTCCCTCAACGTAGGCAACACGAGAAAACGATGTGGCTCCGTTGGATAGAATTTCCATAACCTTTAGTATATCCTTTGCCCTTTTCACCAAAGGTCACTGATGGACCATCTTCTTCTTTGTAATCAGAGAGCAGAGATTTTTTGCTAGTCATATGCCTTGAGCATCCGCTATCAAGATACCAGATACCTTTGGCACTCTACATACAAAAAAATATTAATTGTTTAAAGGTACCCATACTACTATGGGTCCTGCTTGGTTAGATAAAGGATTGGCGGAGGAGCTACTAGCTGAAGAACTCTCTTCGATGGATATCTTCACCTTTGTGGGTTTTGCAACCTTGGTGGATTTCACTCTCGCTGATTTATCAGCTTGAGCTACTTTCTTTCCAGGAGCTAGTTTATCAGCTCTAGTAGCGTTAGGACATTTACTTGCAATGTGGGTAGTTTAACCACAGTGATAGCACTTCTTCCTATATTTAAAGGGTTTGGAATTCAGAGAGAAAGGAGGAACTTTTTCAGGGATAGGACCAAGAATTCCTTTATCCATAGTCCTTGGAGGTATGACAACCTTTTCAGGGGTAGGAGTAAGATCTATTTACTTTTTCAGGGTTAAAGCCTAACCCACTTCTTACTTTCATAGGTATTTGGGCATTGATGATCTTATTTACTTTTTCAGAAGCTTTACACCATCCTTCGATGGTTTCCTTTTCAGCCTTAAGATCAGCGATATCCTTTTCTCTATCAGCAATAACTTGCTGCTTCTCGATGCTTATGGATTGATTTGCAAAGACTTGGTCCTTGAGAGTTTCCTCAATTTTAGAAAGTTCTTTGATTCTTATATGGAAATTTTTTAATTGCTCAGATAAATCAGTGTTAATTTTCTCGGCCTTAATTTTTCCATTTAAAGCATTATAAAAATCAACAGTCATAGCATCGAGGGCTGACAAGTTATCACTTTCAGAGAGTAAAGAGATAGAGGGAATGGTTACCTGAGTAGAAGGGGACTCAGAGGAAGAAGTTTCAGTAGCTTCTTCAGCGTCCTCTATTCTTGCCATTAGACACAAGAAGGCAAGATCTTCTTCATCAGAGCCAGACTCTTCAGAGGTCTTGACCCAGTCGTCTTCAGCGTCCTAATCAACTTCTTCAGCGATAAGGCCTTTACCTTTTTGCTGGTATTTCTTCAGATCCTTGTATTTGTTTTTCAATTTCAAATACTTCTCCTTTTTATCAGAGAGCTGGGAGGTGGTAGGAGCTGCAACTTTCTTTGATCTACATTCACTTGCGAAGTGACCTTTTCTCTGACAATTGAAGCATATAGCTGAGGCTTTCTCAGCGAGCATTGTCTTTTGCTTTTCAGAGTCAGAGAGATTTGAAGGTTTTCGAAAGTTGCTCTTTCTAGCGAATCTTTTAAAATTATTTGTTAAGAGAGCTGGAGAGTTATCAAACTCAGAGATGTGAGCATCAGTGAGTTGATCTTCTGAATCAGTTTGACCTAATTCAGTGATGGAGGTAATAGTGGAAGAAGAAGTATTTTTAGGAGGAGTTGCCTCTGAATTCACAAGTGCCAAAGAAGTACTTTTGGCACCTTTGAGTTCATTTATGAGGTTCTTCCTCAGAAGTTGAGATTTTTCCTCATTTAAGAGAATTCCATATAATGCACTTAAGGACAAACTTTCAAGATTCTTTGACAACTTTAAACATGTAGTGTACACTGCCCATTGATCGGGTATTGCCTCCTTGAATTTGGTCAGTATTTCAGCGTTAGAGTACACTCTGTTCACTGATTTAAGATCAATCAACAAATAGTTGAAACGCTGGTGAATTTGAGAAAGAGATTCACCTTTATGATACATAAAACTCTCATATTGTCTTACAAGGTTTATGCATCTCGTGACTTGTGCTTCAGAGGTTCCTTCATATTGGATACATAGAGTATCCCACATGGCCTTAGAAGTCCTCATCTTCATAACAGAATGATAGACTTCATCTGGTAAAGATATTGCTATTATAGATCTAGCTTTTGAATCAATAGCAATTTCTTTCTTATCTTCTTTAGTCCATTGATTAGGAGTTTTAATGATACTCCTTTCAGGGATGGCTGGAGTAGTAGTGGTGGCAGGAACACCAGCTACAATAGTTGTAGGAACAAATGGTCCGTTTTCTAGATAGTAGGGGATCTTTGGGTCAGATCCTTCTAGAAACAGGGTCATTCTTTCCTTCCATAATGGAAAATTGTCATGGCTAAATCTTGGAGGTTTAGCTAAAGATCCATTATCATTGTAGTTCGTATTAGGGTTTGACATTTTAATATAGTTTATAAGAAAAATATTTTAAAGATAAAAGAAGCAAACACTACTCTGATACCACTTGTTGGTCCCTAAAGGTTCTACAAGAGTTCAATAATAAGTAAACAGTTTGTAGAAGGGAGGGGGGGGGGGGGTTGAATACAAACACACAGATTTTGGTTTTTAAATTAGTTGATATATCATAAACAAATTTACAGTTACAAGCGGAGTAAGAACAAGTTTAAAACCTATTCTATTGTAACTAAGAAACACTAAGTTTGATGCACAACAAGAAGGAAGAAAGAAATAAAGAGGGTTTAGGTTAGAAGGAAGCATGCATTAAGATGAAAACGATATCTTCATCTTATTTATACCCGTTTGCATTTAATGCAAGACAAAAGGTATATGCCACGTGTCAAGCTTGGATAGGAAGCCTTTCCTTGCTAATAAGACAACCATGTTTTTGACCGAATATGAACAATACCATATCAGATATGATGGGTCATAAGAGACAATTGGTACGTCCTTTTCTGACAAGGTATTAGTGTTGACTTTTGTGCATCGAGGTTAAGATCAATCTTTAATCTTGTAAAGGAAGCTTCATTTGATCGCTGATTCTGAATCTTCAAGGATGAACTTCAGTATCGTTGAGGCTTTACAAGACTTCACACTTTGATTAGATAATCGCTGCTATCGCTGAACCGCTTCAGTTCACTTAGCTGATTATCTCTTTCTTCAGCTAGGGTCTTCGACATTCGCTGAATGGTCTTCTGGTGTGATAGCTGATCTTTAGGTCTTTAGAGATAAGCTTGTTGTTCCTTGATCTTCATCGATCGCTGATGATAATCAGCGTATGCTATCGCTGAATATGAACAGAAGCTTATACAATGAAATTTGACTAAGTATACAAAAGGAATCATATTCAAATCATTGAAAGGAGTTATGATCAACAACATATTTCATCGTGTTCAGAGTCAGTCAAATATTCTGTGTTGATCTCTGAGACAAATGCCTTGCTTTTGCCTTTCTTCTTTGTCTCTGTGTTTCTTCTGCTTGATCCTTTTGAATGACTTCATTTTCATGTGCTTGAAGAGTTGCAAACACATCATGTAGTGTCCACATCTCTAGATCTTGATTAACTTGGAGAGACATGGACAGATTTGCCCATTCTGGATTTAGGTGTTTGAGGAATAGAACATTATTATCCTCCCTTGATCTGATGATGTCAGACGTCTTGCACAAATTTATCAGAGTATTAAATCTGTGTTAAGTTTGTTCCAAACTTTCTTCTGGGAGAGCTTGGAAGCTGTTGTATTCATTCAGTGCTTGAGCTCTTCTGTTTTTTCTTCATCTTGGCACCTCCTTCCAAATGGTAGGCTAGTTGATCCCATAGATCCTTTGAAGTTTCACAGAAATCTAGAGATTGAAAGATTTCGTTCGGTATAGCCATGATTTTAAGACTTTTTGCCTTTTTGGCAATTTCAACATTTGCCTTGTCATCATCAGTCCAATTTCCCTTCTCTTTTGGAACTTTTCGGGCAGGAATTTCCTCTATTGTTGCAGTAGGAGGAACTCTTGGAATAACAGTCAGTCATTGGTACGAAGGGACCATTCACAATGGTAGGATATAGATTTGCATCTAATCCTTCATAGAAATTGATCATACGAATTTTCCATTGGGGGTATTCGTCTCGAATGAGAGTTGGTGGTTTTGTTAAGGATCCAGACGTGTATATGGCATTTAGGTTTTGATTTGCCATATTTGCAGAAAAACAGGGATTTAAAAATTGTTGGAAATATTGTTGAAATTTAGAACAAATAAACTTCAAATTGATCGAATCGAAACAATATCCTTACTGATTTTTCAAATAAACCGGAATTACCACTGATTAAGAGAAAATATGTATGAAAGCACAAAATCTCGTAAAACAAGGTAGAATGATGAACAACAATTTAAAACTAAAATTTACTGTTTGTAGAATAGGGATTTCTCGAAACTGGACGAGATCGAATAATCAATAGATTGATTATCCAGCTCTGATACCAATTCTTGGAACCCAGATCCCTTCTACAAGAATTAATCAAAAGATCGCAATAACAAAGTATGAGCGGAAGCAATACAGATCTATGATTAATACTAAAACAGTGATAAAACAGTAAGAACATTTTGAAGATCAAATGAGAATTCGTATTAATAACCTAGAAATTGATTACAATATGTTGGAATGAAATTGCACAATTTCTCTCAAAGATGATTGACTCTTATTACAGTGAAGACTGACTCTATTTGTACGATTACAAATGATAAAGTCAACAAGGCATCCTATCACTATGTGATACGTCACTTGTACGACTAAAATAATTAGTTACACACGGAAAGTGTGATATGCCACGTCATCAAGAGCGCGTGAGTAAAGCAGTTGATATCCAGAGGTCTTCAGAGATCTCTGGGCGCTTCTGATGAGAGATTGATCAGATGGTGAACTTCTAGATTGCCTTCTGAAATTTGACACATAGGCATTTATGATCATACTTCACAAAATACTTTCTAACAAGGCACAAGATAGTAGGAATACGAGAGATAAAATTTGACAAGGTACTTCAAGTCAAATTTCCTACTTTCAAAGTGCTTCACGATAATGGCAAAGAATACTTCTTCACAGAAGTAGATTTTGCTAATATTGATGTCATTGACTTTGAGACGTTGTATACGGAGCTAAGAGACAAAGAAAAGAGGTCTTTTGATGAGCAAAAAGATTTAAGAGCAATTGTGTGGCATGTTCAGAAAGAGCTAAGATATAGCTATCTTCATGATTTACAAAGAGGCTTGGAGAGTCAACAAAAGCAGATATACTTGGCAAAACCTAATCAGTCAGTCCCCAATCTGGAAAAGTTAAGAATGCTGAAATTTCTGACTATGCCTTCTTATGGTATGGTTTACTTAATGGACATTGGGGAGAAAAGGTTTCTAAGGTTCTCTGAAGTAGCTGCTTATTCAGGTGGAACTTTATGGGGGAATTCGGAGAAGGTTAACTACTGAGATAAATGTTGAAATGAAGAAGCACATAAAGTTCAAAGTTGAACAGCGAAAGAACATTTTGAAAGCGTTGGACATCATTGATAAACGTTTGATCTGCTGGCGAACTCTACGAAGATTCGAAAGAATGTTTTAGCTACGGAAGTGAAAGCTTATTTTGATACAAAGGGGGAGATTGTTAGGAGATAGATTTGATTTTGTATTAATATAAGGTAAGGCTAAATATCAATGTAAATAAGGCAAGTCTATAATGCCTTAAACTCTACCTTCCTTATAGCATTAGAACTCCTAGCAATATAAATAGAGGTGATGGGTAGGATATTATATACGATTTAGAGAGAGAAGTATTGTTACTATTGTGAGCTTTCATTGTAACCAAATACACAAGTGAGATATTCGACTTATATTCTTATCTATATTATTCATGTTCTTAGCGTTTTATCTACTTTAATTGTACTTGATTGGGAATCTGGGATCCACAAGTGCTTTTCAGAAGCCCGTTGGGGGACAGGGAAAATCCGAAAAAGGATCAGCCTAGACCCTCAGAGAAAAATACAGAAGTTGCAGATCTTGATTCTACTCTTGTATATTTAGAGGGGGGGGCTCATTACTGAGGTATGCCTTCCCCTCTTCACTTATATCCCTCCTTCTAAAGCTCAATCTCCTCCCTAAACTTCTGTTGCTGATGAACCTCTCTCCTCTTCTCCTCTCAGTGATCCCTGTTCCCCAAAGGGTTCTTCATTCCTGAATGAACCTTCTTCTGAAGATCAGTTCCTGTACATATCCGATACTGAATCTGAATAAGAAGAAGGCCTTGTTCAAAGGCGTGTAGATAAACAAATAATAAGGGAGCCTGAAGAAGAAGAAAGAAGAATAAACTTTATCATAGCCATGGAAGCAACCAGAGTTCAAATTCCTCCTCATTCATTTGAGCTAGAAGCCCTTGTACCAATCATGATGATTGATGATTTCTCTTTTCTCTCCAATAAAAAAAGAGCAGATGCCCTCGACGTTCAGAGACTAAGAGATGAGAAGATGAACCAGACTGAAGAAGATCTAAGGATTGCAAGAGAAATGTACAGAGAGGAGATGCTAAGAGATGAAGCGAGCAAGAGGCAAAATGAAGAAAGTTTAAGGGTTGCTGAAGCTGTAGCACAAAAGGAACTGATAAGGGACAACCTGAATTTAAATCCATTCATAGCTCAAAAGAAAATTCTACATGCTCCGAATAAAGAACCTCAGGAACAATGGAACAATAAACTTAGATGGTGTACTGAAAGGTTCAAACACCGTATGTCTGATTCAACCATCACTCGTGCTACCATCGAAGGATACACTTACAAAAAGAAGGGTTTGA
Organism: Silybum marianum; assembly: GCA_036898165.1. Lineage (NCBI taxonomy): Eukaryota > Viridiplantae > Streptophyta > Magnoliopsida > Asterales > Asteraceae > Silybum > Silybum marianum. Next base: position 24,636,964 of record CM072528.1, on the reverse strand, counting down.
AGGTATTTGTATGAATGTACAGGCATTCCGTGTAATGTACTTTACTCTACAGAAAATTGGATTATGGGAGTGTGTGACTTGAACTATTGATTGGTCTGTGCAGATATGTGCCTTTATTTATCTGGAGATGGGAAACATGCTCAATATCATTTGATTGAATAGTTGACCCAGCGCTCTTATCAAGGCAAGTGAATCAAAAGGCTGTTCGGGATAATTTCGGAAGATGCCCCTCAAGCCATCGCGAAAGTTCGCATTTTATCTTTTCTTCAAGCTTTCGCTTGTATTTTCATAGAGTAAGTTTAGTAATCGCTCTAATTTTATTTTCATGTGATTCTTAAGATTATCCTTTAAATGAAATTCAATAAAGTACTCTACTGCATCTGTGTACTGAAAAAAGATCACTGAAAATAGTAAACGGGACAATGAACATAAGAGTTCCATTTTCTTTAAAACAACCTTACACCCTGATATTACACTCTGTAATTAAATAAGAATGTGTTTTAGCTTTTTAAACTTGTAAAATTGTTATTTCATATCCTTACAAATGAAACTCAATTCAGAAAGTAGATTAGCTGAAAAAGATCTCACAGATTAGTACTTAGTATTCTTTACATTAAAATTTTCAAAGTCCTTACTAATCATTACAAGCAATTTTTCTATGTTGCTTAATCATAATCAAATAGGGGGAGATTGTTGATCCAAAACTCCTTTTAGTGATTTCAATATGATTTCTCTCTATACTTAGTGAAAATTCCATATATAAGTTATAGTTCAGGATCAGCGATAGCATACGCTGATTGCACTCAACGATCTCTGAACATCAGGAAATGTAATCTGATCTGAAGATCTGAAGAACAATAGTCATACCACAAGTCCATTCAGCAACAGTCGAAGACCAAGCTGAAGATAGAGATGAACAACTAGTGATCTGAAGCGGTTCAGTAATAGCAAAGCTCATCTAATCAGAAGTGTGAAATCTTTTAAGGCCTGAGCTTTACCTCAGTGACTTCATCCTTGAAATCACCGGTTCAACGATCAAATTAAACTTTCAACAAGATTATTGTTGATCTTATCCTCGATGCAAAAAAGTCAAAACCTCAACACCTTGTTAGAAAAGGACGTACGAATTGTCTGTTATGTCCTCATCAAATCTGATTTGGTACTTTTCATAGGTGGCTAAAAGCATGGCCATCCTATTAACCAAAGGTTAAACATCCTCCACATGTTTGATACATGGCATGTACCTTTTGCATGCTACTTTCTCTCTCAAAACCTCTTTCCATATTTATGCATGTTACTTTCTCTCTCAAAACCTCTATTGATGTTTCTTTCTTTCCTTGTGCATCAACTTAGTGATTTCTTTAGTTAAAATAGATTAAGTTTTATACTTGTTCTTATTCCGCTTGTAACTGTAAATTTGTTTATTTATATAAACTAATTTAAAAACGAAAATCTACTTGTGTTTGTATTCAACCCCCCCCCTTCTACAGACTGTTCTACATCTTTGAACTCTTGTAGACCCATTTGGGACCAACAGTTTTACTGTTCCTAAACCCTACTCCAGTCAAACCCCGCGCAAACATCGATATCAATCCCCTCACCATTCTACGTCGTCCATCGTTGTATGTTTTCCATATCATCTATCACGTTGTTGGCTCCTACCATTGATCTACTCTTTTTGATATGTTTTTGTTATCTTTTTACTTTAAACAATTACAGTCGATTACAACTTACAATTAGTTTTTTTTGTTAAAAGAATGCAAGTAACCAATTTTTAAAAGTTTGATGGTTTATTCAAAAAAATATCCGGGGACTTATTCACTCAAATGAGAAAGTTTAATGGTTTTCCATTCAAAATGATAAAATTTAATGATTTTTCCATTCAATTCAAATTAGGAGTTGAAAAGTTTAATGGTTTTTTAATTCAAAAAAATAGTTTAGGTACTTAACCATTCAAAACAGGATAGTTCGTTGGGGTTTATTGAACTTTTGCCATATATATATATATATATTAATATATATATATATATATATATTTACTTTAAACTTTTCCCATATATATATATAGCGCCAGGTTCATACGTGGACGGTACCAATTTACGAGAATACGAGGACAATCCTTGGCCAATCATTTTGTACATGAAAATTTTCATGTACAAAATCATATATGATTTCATGTACAAAATCATATGTGATTTTGTAAGCATCAAAAAGGACTCACGCGACTTTTTCCGCGGGCAAGTCGCTGGAAAAGTCGCGGCTAATCATATATGATTTTGTACGTGAATCATATGTGATTTTGCACACGAATCATATGTGATTTTGTAAATGAAAAGTTTCATGTACAAAATGATTGGCCGAGGATTGCCCTCGCATTCTTGTAAATTATTATCGTCCTCGCATGAACCTCTTTCTATATATATAGGGTTGGGTTCCGGTGAGAAATGAAGTTATTGTTAGAAGGTATGAAAGGATTTCCACCTTTGGATGCACATTCAGATCAGATAGATCGAAATGCACCAGATCAATCCCCTTATCAAGAGCGATTCATCAGTGAGTTTTAGATTAAAAGCGATCAAAGGTCGAGATATATTATTACCTTTCCCACCTTAACTACATTTCTCACGTAATCTAATACATATATATATATATACTAGAATGGTACTCGCGCAATACAGCGAGATACATCTCGATTTTAAGTTTTATTTTAATTTTGTCTCTAACGATGCTCTAATGGTTTTATATGATTTTAAGAAAACGGTTTTAATGTTTCATTTAAAAGTTCCATTTTTTATGTAATGTCTTTAATTCAAAATTTTTTATAATACTTTATTTTGGATTTAATAGCAAAGTAATTTATTTTTGTTTTGATAATATAACTTTTTATAAAGATAATAATTAAACTTAATAATTATCTTAATTATATTTTAAATTTTTTATATTTAAAATTAGATGTTTATCCTGTATTTGATCATAATTATCTGCAGTTAGTTACACGAATTCAGAAATGAAGTTTTAATAAGTTGTACTTACGCATAATATACGTGTAATCTTGAAAATTAAGTAATTAGAATTAAATAGCAGTACCTAACGCTTAAAAAATTGTTTTTAAGAGTTTTTGACCAAATGCTTTATAATATAGTATAGATACATTGAATTCAAAATATTATTACTTATACATTAACAAAATCTGGAGTTCTTCAAAATAAAAATCCTCAAAATTTTCCCTAAGATTTTCCCCCAATTTTTCCCTCGTTTGAACTCATTCCCGCCCCCTTTTCCCCCTAAATTCATTTCAAACCCTAAGCATCCTCTCATTTAAAACCCCAGACTTATCACATCCTACCTAATACCGAATTCTCCAGGAGACAACAACCATCTTGATCGTTTTTCTTCCTTTATCCAGCGTCGTGGCTTTGCCGGCGCTGCAGGTACAACTCTTTCTCACTCTCCACTTATGAAATCAATATGTAACCTAATTGTATATGACTATTGAGACGAGATTTGTAATTATAACGCACACTTTGGACTTTTTGGTTTCAAATGAAAGAGAATTAAGTAATGGTGTTTGTTTGCAGATCATCATGGAACACCAAAGGTTGACTTTTGGAAGGATCGAACGAGACCATCGAACTGGAAGGAAGAGCATGTGAGTCTTCATTTTTGTGAATATGTGATTTGAATTTGATTGATTAACTGTTTATACTTTGAGATTATTGATGATTTTAGGATTTTCATATGATGGGTTTTAAAAATAAACTTGATTTTTTTGTTATTTGATTTGTATTCTTTCGCAATTTGATTTCAATTTTCCTAGGGTTTAAGCCAAAAAAGTTGTTGTGACTTGTGTTGTGAGAAAGGAGTTAGAAGTTAAATAAAAAATAAAAAATATGAAACGCATGATATGTTTAGTGACTTTTAAATATAAAATTTTCAGATTTATATTATGTGATTTCATGAGATGCTGCATGATTGTGACATTTTTTACCAACAGAAATGTCCTTATATACCCATACCTATTTTGCATCAAATTGAAGCTACAGTAATCCCAGTAACTCTGAGTTATAATGAAAGACCTCCATGAACTCATGATTTTTGTGTTTGTTATTTATTATGTTTTCATTAGTTTACAACACTATTCTTATGCAATAATCTTCTAATAAGTGTAAATTCAACTCACACGGAACATTATTCTCCTAGTATGCACTTTCTTTTTACTTGTCTATGGCACAGCCATGTCACGATTCTATCGTTCATTCAATTCTCACACACGGCAGCAACCAGAGGTCAGGATCTTCCAGGTGATTGATCGCCTCCTTTTCTCTTCGATCATCTCTTCAGATTTCTTCTTTCTTTTTCTTTAATTTATGTAATACATAGGAGTTATGTGGTTTAATTTGAGTTGGGTTTTGTGTTTGCTGAAAATCTAGGTTTTCCTTGCTGAAAATCTCTCCCTTTCCATTTTCATCTTCTAATCTAGCTACTAATATTTGGTCTTGTAGTTGTATTAACAATATTCCTTTAATTAGATTGGTATATTCAACTGTATTTTGGTTCTGAGAAGACAATTCCATGCATATCAAATCTAATTTAATTTAGGACTTCTATGTTATTGCTAATATAACAAATGGAAAAAGCAGAATGTAAGATTGATCTAGTATTCTATTGAAGCTTTTGGGTATCATTGTTGTCTTTAGAAAAAGACAATGCTATTCAGTTCTGAAGAATTATGCATCGCACTAGGATTGTTCTTTAATCACTTGCCCAATACTTAAATAGGTGTTGAACTAATGATTATTGGAGGTTCTAAACTTCTAGACTTATAACTGGTCATTATGTTATGGTTCAGGTAGCATTTACTTCACCTTCTTGAACAGTTGCATCTCTTACATGCTTTTAAAATTTTTTTGAGCCAGATGATGAGACCTTTCTTTCGTTGATCCTGATTTTTCTTGCATGGAAGTACATATCTTTTTTTGTGCTAAAATCTCAAAACGAGTCCCTTCGTTTATAGTTCTAAGGTCTTCACACGTCTTGGATCCACTATTTCTTTGTGAAAACTGAATATGTTCGAAAGCTAGAAAATAGTCTGACCCACATAATTCAGTCACATTGTTGCTTGGGGTGTTCATTATTGACCTTCCATGACTTCTTTGCTCTTCAGATTTGCTTAGCGGGATTCGATATTGAAGTTATTAATGTTGAACTTGGGAAGATGGCTGAAGCTTTTGTGGTGGGGCTTCCATAAGTTCTCCATTTTTGCATGTTACTGTGCATGGTTGTTCAGGTATCGCCTTATACATTATGATTGTCTATTTTAACAAATAAATAAATATGCATGTTGCACCTTTTACATCTTATATATAGCTGAATGTCATCAATGACCAAAAGAATGGTTTCCAAATTAAGGTGACAACCTATCTTTTCTTCCTCTCGATCTAGTTGGCGAACAAATGAGCTAAAGAAGCAAATGAAAAAGGAACATCTAGATTAAATGCACAATGATATGGTAGCAATAATAATACAAGTCAAGATGGTGATTGAAGTAGGAGTGATTATGGTAGCAGATCAAACAATGTTGCTGCTGGTGTAGGTGAAAACGTATCATTATGAAAAAAATTCCAACTCAAATACACTTCTTTTCCTGTTTTTCTCATCACCTGTTTGGATCATTATCCACTTGGATCAAATACACTTCTTCCCTCCATCATTTCATCATTGGATCATTATCCACTTGGTCATTTATGTTATGTAGCTGTGATGGGTGTGTGTCATTCACACAAAGTTTTATGTTTACCATGTTTTACATTATATTTGTTTTGTTATTTTACGATAATATTATTGATTTGTGGATGTGGCATGATGAGAATTTCCTATATATACAACTATATATGTATATTATATATATATATATGATTGTTTTTCATAAAAGTATCAAGGTTTATTCTTGTGAAAATCTGTGTGGACTTTTTTTTCTGTTGTATGCCAAAAACTCTTTTTTTTATTCACCTGGATATCCAACCCGCTATGCGAGCTGACAAATCTGAGGGCGATCGCTTCGTGGGTAGCCTAGAGTCACCGCATTTGAACCTCTGTGGCCACAAGGGGATTTTTAATCCTCCCTGGATTTGATCATGTGACCTCGTATTTTTGACTTTTGGAGCACAAGCTTAAACCATTAAGGCACCACCCTTGTGGTTATGCCAAAAACTATTGTTGTCTCATATCACATACATATTGCATATCGCATAATAGAATAAAAGCAAATGATGAATAAGCATACATTTTTAAATAGAAAACCTTACAAATGCGCCTTGGGACCACTTGTGAGGAGGCATTCCAGAGCTAACTCAGTGATTAAGAGATTCAAAAATATAGGCTTAAAATTGTTGTACCTTAAGTTTTGTTAGTTGTCCAAATGCCTAATTTGTAAAGGAGACACTAGACTTTGAACATCTTGATTGCAAGTCTCACATTGTGCCTTGTATGGACTCTTACAGCAGTGACTGCTGCCTGGTTCCAAGGACAAGGTATGTGATAAGAATAGACTAACAATAGATAGAACAAGGTTGAGAAATAAAGATTGAATGCTTACTGTAAAATGATTAGAAAACTTAAAGGAAGAAAAAATGGAAAACAGAGAAATAGGGTTCCAGGGAATAACCGCCCTCTCTCCAAGCTAAAACTTAGAGCCAATCAAAATGTAAAATAAATTCCCCCCCACTACCATGCTACCACCTCACTTATTTAAAGAGACGCATATGTTTTTTATTGTAACTAACTGGGCCCATTTTCCCATGTTACCCCTTTGGGCCTTCTAGAATACTCTTTCCATATTCTTGTTTTAGGCAGACCTTGGGGCAGTATATTTGGATTCCTATCATTACTCCCTCCTTCTAATAAAATCTTGTCCTCAAGACTTATATCAGGAAATTGGTTCTTGATTGTATACGCATCTTCCCACGTAGTTTCGTCCACTGATTGTCCTTTCCAACGTATAAGCCATTGTAGTACAGATTTCCCATCTTGCATTACAGTACGAGCTGCACAAATTTCTTCAGGAGTATGTACGTCCTTCTCATTTAGTTCCAATTCAGGAGGTAACACTTGGTCAACCTCGGTCTTGAGCACGACTTTTTTAAGAAGGGACACATGAAACACTGGATGTACCCGTGATGAAGCCGGTAAGTCAAGTTTATAAGCGACTGGCCCTATTTTTTCCACAATCTTAAAAGGACCAAAAAAACGTGCTGCCAATTTCTGATGAATTCGTTGAACGACAGTCATCTGACGGTATCGTTTTAGTTTGACATAAACCCATTCTCTCATTTGGAAACTAACATCTCGACGTTTCTTATTCGCTTGATCTTTCATCAAGGATTGAGCGTGTGTCAATTGACTCTTGAGTTGTTTTAAGGCTTCATCACGATCACGTAACTCTTGGCTCACTGCTTCTACCCGGATTTCTCCCGGAATAAACTGAACCACCGTATGAGGTTTGCGACCGTAAACTACTGCAAATGGAGATCGACCCGTGGAGCCATGAAAAGTCGAATTATATTAAAATTCCGCCCAAGGAACCCAAGAAGCCCACGATCGAGGTTGATCGATTGCAAAACAACGGAGATATGTTTCCAAACAACGGTTAATAACTTCTGTTTGTCCATCCGATTCCGGATGATAGGCCGAACTCATGTGCAGCTTTGTTCCTTGTAAGCGAAAAAGTTCTTGCCAAAAGTGACTCAGAAACAAGGGATCGTGGTCGCTAACAATGGATTTTGGAATTCCATGATGCCGAACTATTTCACGAACGAAAACCTCCGCAATCGACTTGGCTGTATACGGATGTTTAATAAGAATAAAATGGTTGTACTTGGACAACCGATCCACCACCACGAGTAAAGCCTCGTATCCCTTAGATTTGGGCAATCCCAAAATGAAATCCATAGAGAGATGTTCCCAGATTGCTGAAGGAATATCCAACGGTTGTAACAACCCATTTGGAGCGGTGGAACTAGCTTTATAACGCTTGCATATATCGCATGCTTTAACAAACTTCTGGACCTCGGCGATCATTCCGGGCCAATATAAATTGGTAGCCAAACGTCTATAAGTTCGATAATAACCCGAGTGTCCCCCGGCGAGAGAAGTATGGAATTCCTTTAAGAGAGAAGGAATCCACTTCGAAGAACGAGGAATCACCAGGCGATCCTGATAATACAATATATCGTGGCGAACCGTATACCCGGGATGTGATTTTGGATCGTCTTTCCATTCCTGAACAATCTTTGGTATTCCCGTATCCGCTCGAGCTTCCTCAACCAATTGAGCTCCTTGAGCCCATACCGGACTCGAATTTAAGGACGAAAAATCACCGTCTTCCGCTCGACGGGAGAAGGCATCAGCAGCCCTGTTTTCCCGACCCGGCTTGTAAAAAATATCGAATTGATATCCTAGTTACTTGGCCACCCAATTTTGTTGTCCCGGGTTTGAAATGCGTTGTTATAACAAGAATTTAAGACTCTTCTGATCAGTATATATACTGAAACGAGTTCCCAAAAGATATGAACGCCAATGTTGGACAACTAAGACCAAGGCCATGATTTCTCTTTCGTAAGCTGATTTGGCCAAGTTTTGCTCGCTCTAGGGTTTGCTGAAATAAGCGATGGGTCGTTGTTGTTGTATCAAAACAGCCCCTATGCCTCGCCCGGATGCGTCGCACTCAACTATGAACGGAATAGAAAAATCAGGTAAGGCTAGAACCGGAGCTGTGACCATAGCCCTTTTCAATGCTTCAAAAGCTGATTGAGCTTCCGAATTCCATCCAAAAGCGTCCTTCTTAGTCAATTCTGTCAGAGGTTTGGCAATACTACCATAATGGCGGATAAATTTACGGTAATAACCCGTAAGGCCTAGGAACCCACGTAATCCTTTTAATTGTTTCGGTACTGGCCATTCCGTCACCGCTAAAATTTTCTAAGGGTCCATGGCAACACCCTGACCGGTGATAATATGTCCCAAATAATCGATCGAGGACTGCCCAAACGAACACTTCTTAAGGTTAACGACGAATTGGTTGTCAACTAAGATTTGAAGGGCGATGCGTAGATCTTCCCTGTGTCGTTGCCATGAAGGACTATAAATTAGGATGTCGTCGAAGAAAACCACCACGAATTTACGTAGATGGGATCTGAAGATATCGTTCATTATTGCTTGGAAAGTAGCCGGCGCGTTAGTAAGGCCGAAGGGCATTACCAAATACTCGTAGTGACCATCGTGAGTACGAAATGCAGTTTTATCAATGCTGTCGGGTTTCATACGAATCTCATTGTAACCCGATTTGAGATCCAATTTCGTAAAAAATTGGGCTCCCTTCAATTCATCAATAAGTTCTTCGACAACCGGAATCGGAAATTTGTCGGGAATGGTGGCTTTGTTTAACGCGCGATAGTCAACACACATCCGCCAGGAATTATCTTTCTTTCGAACTAGAATGACCGGGCTTGAAAATGCACTTTTGCTCGGCCGAATCATACCTAATGATAACAATTTTGTTACTTGTCTTACGATTTCGGTTTTCTGAACATGTGGATAATGATAGGGTCGTACACAAATCGGAGAGTTTGGTTCAACCAACGAGATTCCATGATCGTGAGTACGACTAGGAGGAAGACCTGTCGGGGTTGCAATTGGCACACCTGATGATCAGGAACGACTCGAGTCTTCCAAAGACAACCAAGTGTGTAATGAAGCCTGAGCTACCTCTGATTCTGACAGTCCTTTAATAAATATCGATTGACCATTACGCATGAATTTCATGGACTGTTGCTCCCAATTATGAACCACATCTCCCAATGTTCTGAGCCATTCCATACCTAGAACGAAGTCTAAGTGTCCCATGTCAAAGAGCAAAGCATTAATCGAAAAATTGCTACCGCCAATCAACACATTCAATTCCAAACAACGCTAATTAATAAAAACTTTATGCCCATCTCCTAATTGGATATTAATACCAGAGAAAAATTGAGAGGAAATACCCAATGCAGTTACCAACTTACGAGAAACGAAATTATGGGTTGCCCCTCTGTCCACCAAAATAACAACAGAAATCCCAAAATCGCCCCTTCGAGTTTTAAGGTTTTACCTCCCGACTCCGATTTGGCTAGGGTACCCCTGTGGAGCCCTAATATTCTAAAACCGTACACAGCCCGGTAGGAATCGAATCATCGTCAAGGACCTCAACATCATCCATCGAATCCATGGCTCTGATTTCACCCACATCGTCAAGGGTTTCATCGTCGGCCAGTAACAAAACACGTAACTTACCTTCTGGACATTTGTGAGCTGGACCAAAGGCTTGACCGCAGCGGAAACAGAGACCCTTCTTCCACTGATCTTCCCATTCCGTACGAGAGAGAGACCGAAAATCCCTATTCCGATTACCGACAGAAGACGAATCGGAAGATGAGATAGCAGGAGAACAGACTGAAGAATTAGAGCGATTGGGCTCAATCTGATATGATGGGCCTCTATCATAAGACCCGGATCCAATGGGGCTTTTAAACTCAGAACGACCCACTGGCAAGGGTTTAACGTCTGGTTGAAAAGCCGATCCAACACCCCACCTCCTTGATAAGTGAAATCGAGATTGAGAAACGCTGAGGGAAGATGGTCGCAACATTTCTTCGACATCTTCGGCCAAATACATGGCGTCCAGACGCGATTGAGGACGATGAAGACGAACCCATCGTTTCACCTCATCCCTTAAACCCGCAATGAAATATCCCAAAGCCTAGGATTCGGGTAATCGAGGAACCAAGGATAATAGATATTCGAAATCATCGATGTAATCGTGGATAGAAGTTACCTGTTGAATCGTTGCCAACTATTCGTATGGGTTTTGGATCTCAAGACCGCTAAATCGTTGCAATAATTCTCTTGTCAATTGTTCCCAGGTAATAGAATCATAAATTTGTTTCACAATTGTGAACCAATGTTGAGCGACACCCACCATGCTTAACTGTGCGAATCGAATACGAAGGTGAGGAGGCGTACCATGGATATCGAAGTACAACTCAGCTTTCTGAATCCATCCTTGAGGATCAAACCCCTGAAACTCAGCTAACTTGATCTTCTTTGCATCCCACGGTATGGAATTTTGAGGATCCAATTATGATCTAGAAATAGAAGCTTCCGGAGTCATCGGAATAACATCCGGAGAATGCAGTGGACTGGGAGACCCGCCAGGAACGACCGATGAACCACCACTATCAGGGAGAGGCTGTTTACCTTGTTGTTTAACCCGAGACATCACAATTATCCGAAATTCCTCCTCTTCTACACGATCTGATTCCCAGGCCTGAATAGCAGTCTTAATCTCCAAAACATGAAGTTTCAACAGTTGTTCTTCATGTTGATCCAAACGAGTTTGTTGAGAACGGGTTTCCGTGGGAGACATGGCAGGTCAAGGTAGGTCGGACCAATGATAAGAATAGACTAACAATAGATAGAACAAGGTTGAGAAACAAAGATTGAATGCTTACTGTAAAATGATTAGAAAACTTATAGGAAGAAAAAATGGAAAACAGAGAAATAGGGTTCCAGGGCCTAACCGCCCTCTCTCTCTAAGCTAAAACTTAGAGCCAATCAAAATGTAAAATAAATTCCCCCCACTACCATGCTACCACCTCACTTATTTACAGAGACGCATATGTTTTCTATTGTAACTAACTGGGCCCATTTTCCCATGTTACCCCTTTGGGCCTTCTAAAATACTCTTTCCATATTCTTGGTTTAGGCAGGCCTTGGGGCAGTATATTTGGATTCGTATCAGTATGTCTATAAACCTTTTACACATTTCTTCTTTTAAATATATCTGTTAAAGTCCCTTATCAGCTAGACTTGAACCATTCATCTTCAATATACGTTGAAACCTCCCTTCTCTCCTCAATGGTTCTTTTAGAGGCGTAATATGGGGGTTTCACATATTCTCACAATATTATCCCTTGTACTTTGCATAACAGGAGTTCCTGGTGCATACATTTTGTGGTACCGTCCTTTGTATACAAGAATGAGGTATAACTCTGAGCTTATTAAGCAAACACATATTTTCTTAAGTTTAGTTTCTTTTTCTTGGCTTACATTAAAAGCTATATTTTTTTAATCTAATATGCTTTATTTTCTGGGGACAAAAACAAGGTTGATGCTTTGTGTGTAAAACCTTTGTATAATGCATTTAAAAAAATCATGGTTGTTGCTTTGATGAAGTAGTGAATCACAAGTCACAAATATATAATGGTGCATTCATGTTGACCAATAAGGTTCTATGAGTTAGCTTTCTTAATCCATTTTTTTACTGCTAATTTGCAACATGGTGTGGATTTTTTTTGTTTTTTTATTCGGTGGACTGCTAATTAAACATTCGAGTTGCTAACATTGTAGTGGAAATTAGAAGTTCTTTCTTTGTGTTGTAAATTCATATTTACAAATTACAATTCAAGTTTACAATTTATTATTGTATATATACAACTTCATAAAGTTTCACATTTATATTCGAGTTCATAAAGTGTGTGTGTGTGTGTATATATATATGCTTAAGCTCTTTTCTTTTGGTTGATGCAAATTGAGATAGATTACGATTAGAGTCGAGAGGATCAAAACTGAAAGTAATATGGGCTCCATGGCAATAAATCAAGGTTAGAATTAAACCGATCATATGCATTATAAGAACTGTTCTCTTGGATTGGTACTAAATACTTGATCTCCAAAAGCAAAATGCTTATATTAAAATTTCTTATGAATTGCATCTGATGGTTATAGGAATACAAAGAGAGATTCAATAAGCAGTTGCATGATATGGCATATTGAAGTAGCTGTTGAGAAGTTGGAAAATAACAGGCTTTGGAAGAAGCCAATTTGTTGCTAAGAAGTGCTCCAAGATGTAGCCTTCGATATACGACCACGGTGCTGTGCACGAGTCCTTTATCCTTCTAAAACTGGAGTCTGATATGAAGAGATAATCAGTCTTTTCGAACACAATCGACCTCAAAAAAAGCTTATCCATTATGAAATACTTATATTCCTAAAAAAAGCTTTTCGATTATGAAACACTTATATTACTGACAGATTTTTGACAAATCTGGCCATTACCGAAGGATTTGTCAGTTGGTATTGGTCTTTTCTCTTTTAGTGACGGTGACAGTATTAAAAAGTAGATCTTACTATATGTTAGGCTACGGTGATAGTTTGTGAATATAGACGTCAAAGTATGTTACGCTACGGTGATGGTTTTAAATAATAAAGATCATTGTATGTCACGCTACAGTGACAATTTTCATAAATAAACGTCACTATATGTCACTTTACATAGACGTTTTGACAAATAAACATCACTATACATCACTTTACAATGGCGATTTTTTGCAAAATAAACGTTACTGTAGGAGCTACTATGAACACGGTTTGAATAATGAAGGTCTATTTACGCCACTCTACAGTGATATTTTTAAAAAATTAACGTCACCGGACGTTCGACTACGGTAATGATTCCAAAAAATAAATGTCATCATATGTCATAATATCGAGACGATTTTAAATAATAAACATCACTGTATGTTGTGTTATAGTGACGATTTTGAGAAATAAACGTCAGTTAATGTCATGCTGTAGTGATGGTTTTTGAATTTAAACGTCAATGTAGATCATGTTATGGTGACGGTTTAAAAAAATAAAAGTCACCGTACGTCATGTTATGGTGACGACTTTTGGATAAAAACGTCAATGCATGTAATGTCACAGTGACTATTTCGAGAAATAAACGTCACCATACGTCATGCTTTGGTGACGATTTTAATAATGAATGTCACTGTATGTCATGCTATGTTAACGGTTTTTACAAATAAACGACAATGTAAGTCTTGCTATGGTCACGATTTTGAAGAATGAACATCACTGTATGTCATACTATGGTGACAATTTGTAAATATTTACGTCAATATATGTCATGCTAGAATGACAATTTTAATAAATAAGCGTCACCGTATGTCATGTTACAGTGACAATTTTTAAAAAAAATGTCACTGTATGTCATGCTACTACAACGGTTTTAGGAAAAAAAAAATTAGTACAATTGAGGTGACGGTTTTAACCTATGGTAATGGTTTTTAACGTGATTTGGTAACGTTTTTTACGTATCAAAAGTGACGGCAACTACGGTGACGATTTTTATGTCAACAAAAACCGTTACCGTATACATAGGATGACGGTTCTTAACCGTCCCTTAAGACCATTTTTGTACTAGTGTTGCGACATTCAGTTGTCTAAAATCCCTATATATTGTGATAGCACTAGTGCCATTGCAATAACCAATAATCCTATTCTTCACTCTAAAACCAAGCATATTGCGATAAGTTATCATTCTATCAGAGATCATGTTATGAATGATGAGATTGAACTTCATTTTATACCCACTGAATATCAATTCATCTCTTCACAAAACCTCTTAACCAAGCATATTGAGATCAGTTATCATTCTATCAGAGATCATGTTATGAATGATGAGATTGAACTTCATTTTATACCCACGGAATATCAATTCATCTCTTCACAAAACCTCTTGAGGAATCAAGATTTAATATTTTAATCAGCGATATTGGTATGTTGAACGCTAAAGAGTGAATACTCTCAGTGATCAACATCTTTCCGTCATAATACAGTGTTTTTTCAAAATCTTTAGTCATACCCCGAATTCACACACATGATATGGAAATCTTGCTAAGGTTTGAGTTTCTTTCCCTACACTCTCTGAGTGTCTTGCTATTCAGAGAATGCTTCTTGAAAAGAAAAACCCTTCACTGAGAATGCATTTATTCTCAATGCTAAGAGGATTTTAAGGATAATGATTAACATTTATTAATATAAATGATATTGTTATTATTTTTGAAAAAGAAAGGACGTGTCTGAATATTTTTGACACACGTCAGCCATATCATTCCCTATCCACTAGAACCCTAGGGAGGTGCATAGGTGTCTGAATATTTTTGACACACGTCAGCCATATTATTTTATTACATTTTCTAATAAAGTAAACGTGTAGTTTAGCCCCCTTCTCTCTCCTCTTTCTCTCTCATCTACCTATAAAAGGTAAATTCAATTTCATTTCATTCTTTACGCGCTCATAGCTTACAAAGCAAGAAAAGCAAATTGAATTCCCATTTTGGACAATTTAATCCAAAGTATCTTAAAGATCTTTTCTAAAATCTGTTTATGGTACATTTTTTGTATCAAAATAAAAACTTTGGTTCTTTTAAACATAAACTTTTCATACAACATTTTTGATAAAATCTACTAAATAACAAGTATTTTGATATTGTTCATCAAAACACTTGTTTTTCTTTTAAACTTTTGGAATTCTTTGTACCAAATATTCTGGGATTATACATCTTTGTAATAAACCATGTTCTTTCTCTTTGGATCTCCCATCATTGTAATAGAAATGCCCAACTTCGACGTCAACATGAATGCTGAATACTCAATGTATGAAAATACACCCATTGTCAATGAGTTCAAGTCGTCCAAGAACACGAACTTCCCAATAGATGAGGGAGTGGTGAAACCCTGCAACCACATTGATCTTCTGGAGATCCCTGGCGAATGCTCCTACTTCAGGGAAGTTTCAACATTCTTATAGAAGTGCCCACTCAGCTACGCATTCTGTCACAAACTAGTGGGTATCACGGAGTACCTATATCAATTCTAGTTCATTCCTTACTTCACCACCAAGACCACTGAGAAGGGACATTTTGTTCCTGCAATTGCCTTCTCGATTCACCTAGGCTCTTTAGCCATCACTGTAGGTGCAATCAAGCAAGCCCTGTGGTTTCCCAACCGGGAAAGAGGTCAGGTATAGGAATCTGATCCCACCGAGGAAGTAAATTTGGACTTCTTTGATATTGATATGGTAAGCTACAACTGGCCTACTAAGGAAAATAATGATGACCTTAACAAGGCGCTTGCCAAGATCGACAATAGTCGAATGCCCGTTTGGAAATACTTATTCGCTCACATTGTTCAGTGCTTAGGCACTAAAACTGGTGGTCAAGAATAAGCCAGCAGAAAGTTCCTCAACATGGCGTTCTCTCTCTACCATGGTTGCAACCTCAACTACGCGAAAATCATTTTCGACAACCTAAAGAAACGCGTAGAGAAGAAGCAAAGGGAAAAGAGTATCCCTTGCCCTCGCTTCAGGAGCATGGTCATGGAGTTTATCTTCAAGGACTATACAAAGAAGGGCACTCATCTATTCTCTCAGATAGGGAAGAAGTTCCTGGAGCACGATCTTAGAGAAGGAGACGCTCTTCTATTCCCTGGGATGTTGGAGATCATAAGGGGCCCCACACCCCTCATTGCTGAAACTACCACTTCTCCTACCTTCGTGGTAGATAAAGTATCCAAGTCACTAGACAACCCACCAGTGATTAACCTTGATACTTCTCCTTCCAAAACCCTGAAAAGGAAAAACCCATCCACTGAAAAAAAGGAAAAATCCCTACTGAAGAAAACAAAGAAGGACGTCTCTCAACAGAGTATCCTCTCTGCATTTGGCGTATCATAACAACCCCTCCTCAGATGACCAAGGTCCCTGAGACGATAGCAACCAACTCTGCTGAAGCTCGTACATGTATTACATGCACTGCCTTCTGCTCTCCATCCATCTACTCTTCTTTGGTCCACACATCGATCAATGAATCCGGTATGGTAGTCCCCTATACCTGATGAGGTTGCGAAACGAGCTATTCAATTTTCAGAATTGTTTCGACAATCTAATGATTGGAAAGCAACGTGCAAAGGACCTGATATTGTTTTTCAGAAACATCCTCAGATTCAGGTACGTAATCCTCAAGACACACCCGGATAAAGAGTCCTTCAGATATTCTCAAGGAACCCTTGCATATACACTCATGTACCCAACTTCTTTCTTCTAACCCTGAACTATTCTTGGCCCATTTATCTTTGTTACCTATTGGTGTCAAGTCAGATGCACCTCCTTAGAAGAAGATCTCTCTGAAGATATAGAAGATCCAGGCCAAGTCAATGCCCAAGCTAAAGCTCAAGATCCCAAAGGACTCGCTGACTACTCCTTCAGCAACCGTCCAATTTCCGATGCTAGATCATCTTGTAGGTGACGCGGCTATGCTGAATAAAAAGGCTGATCATCTTCGGACCTTTGATGAATTCATCTTCAATCAGGTTGCTGGGGTACCAATTATGAAAAATCAATTCAGAGGTTTCCTCTCTTAAGAGCGCTATCGCTTAGAACACGTTTGCCATCACTTCCCTTAGTGGTAAATAGACAAAAAAGCGGAGACGTTATATGAAATTCTCCAACTCTTGAAGACCCATGTTGTCTCAACTTCCTCCTTCACCGATGCTAATCACAAATCCTTGAATCAACTTGCATTGGTTCAAAAGAGACACTCTGAGTCTTTGGAGGCCATCAAGGAAAAGGTCAACATATTGATGGTGCATACTCTCCCCGACGGTAACAAAGAGGGGGTGAAAGTAGCCAAGGAGGTGGAAGAACAGATAATAGCTCATGTCTAGGAGTTTGAGCGAAGGAACTCTGAACCCATCCATGATGCCAATAGGGATGAGGCAAAGGATGAGAAAGAAGACTCCCCTATCGCTAATGATGAGAAGAAGAAGCAGAAGAGGAAGAAGAAGAGGGCGATGAAAAAGGTCTCTCATACCAACTCGGGGATGAGGATGATAATGATGATGACGACGTCAACACCGATTGTTAGCTTGTTTATGTATCCTTAGATTTGTGATAAATAAGATTGAAAGCAAGTATGCCTTCAACCTTACTATCGCCTTTCAAGTAGTAAAATGGTACAAAGTACCGAGTATTGTCCACAGGGATTATAGTAAAGTTAAGTTAACTGTCTGATGAATGAAATGAGTTCAGATGACGAATTTGAAGATTATAATTGTTGATTTGATTTTGTTGTTTTAACAGTTAATAAAGGAGCTAAGATGTAAGACTTTGGGTGAGATTGCAAACACAAACCTAGGTAAATAAGGGCTGTCAAACTAACCAATGCTGGTAGAATGCTACAACATCCAATTTAGCAACAACTATTTTCTTTTGAAGGTATTCCTCTCGGACTTCACTTAATGTACTGATATTTAGCTTTCTACCCATATTTCCATGAGATATCCAAAACAAGTGACAATACATATAGTGTCTTCAAAATATATGGATAAACAAAAAAAATATTTTGTTAAAAATCACTCGTTCGAGTGGATTCCCATATCATTCAAGTTGACGTGAGCTAAATAGCTTATCTCTAAGTCCATTTCACTTTTTAACACCTTAAGGTGATCAACCCGTCGAGAATTAACCTAGTGGAAAAACACAGATGACAAATCTCTTTATCGGTAACTTTCTCAAGTCTACCTCCCATGTAATCAACCCGTCAAAATGTGTTATTGAGTTTATAAAACTTGAAAAGACATGATAAAAACTTGTTGCATAAAAGAGTTTACTTAGGTTAGGTTTGCAAAACTCACCTTTTCCATCTTACACCCGAGCTAGCGGATTTAGCTAGTCATTACAGAAAGATATATTACATAAATTAAATACATTATAAATATATGACAATAATATAAATTACAAGAAAGGAAATGCAAGAAATGAAGTACAAGAAAGTAAAAATTGCAAGTAATGTAAATGACATTAATTTAAATGACTGGAAAATAAAAGTGCAAGAAATTAAATGACAATAATTTAATAGCAAGAAAGTAAAAGTGCAAGAAATTAAGAACAAAAAGTAAAGAACAAGATGAATTCAAAAGCTTAACACTTCATATATTTAGGGTTTTCTTGCTTCTAGAGTAAGCAAAGGGTGCCTCAAAATGACGACCCTCACCTCCTATTTATACTACAAGGAAGGTGAGGGTAAAAAGGTCTTTTACCACTAATTGGTACAAAGACATACCCATACCTTACTAAATTCAAGTTTAGAATAGTAAAAGCATAAAGTATATTAAACTAAAGAGGGCACATAGTTTCTTACTATTCTTCAAAATACATAAAAACTTAATTTATACAGACTGGAAAGATCTAGAATGTCTTAATCAAACAACTAACCAGCCACAGCAGTTGGTCAAACAGTCAACCCAAAACTTCATTCTTTTTGCCCAGAAATCCTCCCATCCTGATGCTGCAGCAATGCTTCAACATCCAAAAAGTTGTCATCTATACATGATATATAATCTGTCCAAACACCACACATATTAGTATATAAAGTGATAAATTAGTATAATCATTTACTCTAGCTCCACTAAAACAGAAATGTCAAATAAGATAAAAAAAATGACTCAAATTTGGGAAGAAATGTAAAATAACCTATTAAAACTAAGATAAAAGAGTCTAATAAACACTACATTATTAGTGCTTATCACCGATCATGTTTCATTCTTCTCAGCAGTAAGGCCAAGTCCTACAACTGGCATAGTCTTCAAAGAACCCTTGAGGGATAGTCCGCCTACTAATCAAGTGGCTACTCCTTTAGGGAAGAATAAGCACTTATCCCCGAACAACCTGCGGATTTTGCTAAACAGAGAGGGGGAGCTTGAAAATACAGAGGTAAGTCTTGCACTCGCATTGTACACTCCCATATCTGAACTCCAGCCTATGTTATCTCGACCACCTCTCATAATTCCTACTAACACATCTACTATTCGGAGTATTGAATAAATCACTAGCCCTGAAGCATCTACATCTTCTCGCATTCTCAAGTCCCCTTGTCCCAAAGGTGTTGCCCTTCGAGAATGAACCTTCTGATGCGGTTCAAATCCTATACATATCTGAATCGGACGCAGAAGAAGAAGGCCTGGTGCATAAGCTGTACATATAGAGACTATCACTAACCCCGAAGAAGATGCTCGGAGGGATCAGTTAATAAAGGAGCTTGAGAGGACCAGAGTAAAAATTATTGTTCGTACCTCTGGTCCCGAAGCCACTACACCTTTACATACTGAAGTAGAAGATAAAATTTCCTTCCTTTGGCCCTCAAAAAGAGAAGATGCACTGAAAGCTCATCGACTTAGAGATGCGCATATAAAAGATGCTCAAGAAAGCCTCAAAGTCGTTGAGGCAATAGCAAAGAAAGAGGTGGAAAATTCACACTCTATAATAAGGAATCCTCTTAGAGCTCAGGAATAACTTCTCCTTGCTGCGAACCAACATCTTCAGAAGACAATGGCTCCGAAAAACTCGTGTAAATACTCGTGTCGATAAGCAAGTAAATACTCTTGTCGATAAGAAAAAAATCACAAGTGTTACCATCTCTAGACGATCATCAAAAACTGGTCCGAGAATATCGGTCAACATCTTCAAAGGTACCTATCAAAGAACTCGTTTTCTAAAGGTTTTTTGTTTCTCAGAATGGTTAGAGATCAGAGACTGCATTCAGAAGTGAAAAGTTCAAAGGCGTAGTTGAAGAATACATGAATCAACTCTTGGAAAGGATCTCCCAATACATAACCGTACCTCCTCTTCCCACAAAATCCAAAAAGAAGAAACGCAAGTCCGACACTGAAGAAGGTCCTTCATTCAGAAATGAACATGAGACCAAATTTAACTTCACAAGCCTCTTCGCTCACCTTGAGGTACCTGATATCTCCATGCTTAACACATCCCTGCCAACAGATAGAAAATACAAAGGCGAGGAGATCATTGGCAAACAAGAACTAGGGATGACCTTTCTCGATAACAATGAGGAGATAAGGTTCTTCAAGAATAAGAAGGTCACTATTACTATAGCCAAACTTCTCAAGATTCTCTACTACTACTGCAATGATGAAAACGATGGTCTAGGATTTCAGAGAAGGAGAATCTAGAGAGACAAATATACAAAGAAGAATGGATTTGATAGCTGTTTCTCAGGCCTCTAGATCGTAAGTTTTTTATGTAATATTTAGTGTAATGTACTTTACTTAAATTGTTATTTCATTTTCCGATGTAATTCTTCAAATTTATCTGTTAATGAAATTCAAAGAAGTACTTTACTCCATCTAGTGCTAAAAACATCCCTAAAACAGTAATAAAAGATAAGGAACTTATGAGTCCTAATCTTATAAAAACTATACACTCAATGACATCATTCCTTCTTACCTTTATCAGTAAATACGCTTTCTTAAGTTTATTACACTTGTAAGAAATTGTGATTTCATACTCTTATAAATGAAACACAATCCAAATAATGTATTAGATGAAAAAGATCTCACAGATTAGTCCTTAGGATTTATACGGTATAAATCTTATTGCCCCACTGCATTTCAAAAGCAAACTTCTTATATTGCT
This sequence comes from Silybum marianum, assembly GCA_036898165.1. Taxonomy (NCBI): domain Eukaryota; kingdom Viridiplantae; phylum Streptophyta; class Magnoliopsida; order Asterales; family Asteraceae; genus Silybum; species Silybum marianum. Next base: position 24,615,597 of record CM072528.1, on the reverse strand, counting down.
TAATCATAATCAAATAGTGGGATATTGCTGATCCAAGCTCCTTCAGTGATTTAATTACGATTCCTCCTATACTTAGTAAAAAAATTAGTTTTAGTTACTATACAGATTTAGCGATGCAAAACACTGGGTTGCACTTAGTGATGGCTAAAATCATCAGTAACACTGGGTTGCACTTGGTGTAATCTACTTTGATCTTTGTTGGAACCCAGATCCCCATTTATACTCAAATGATATTGATTATCAATATAAGATAAACAGTAAGAGGAAGCAAATATAATCAAATCAAACTAGAATATGTAAATGGTAATGGAGGAGTATATTAATATGAATCAAATGATAATTCGTATTTCACTCAGAGTGCCGATGATTACCATATAGGAATACAGAATGATCTCTCAGGTTCTCTCCAAAACTATTGTTTTCAATAAAGTAATAGCTCTCTCTATTTATATGATTACAAAATGGGAAAGTCAATCAACTAGCCTATGATGTATTGACACATAAGCACGCTCTCTAACAGAATTAGTTACGCATGAAAAGCATGATTTGCCACGTCATTTAAGCACGCATGTAGTCCCTTGAGTATTATCCAGAAGATGCTCTATCTTCTGGATCATCACTGTAGCTTCTGAACTCTGCTTCTACAGAGATACTCTTTGTTTCTTTGAGAGAGAAGTTCTGATTCATAGTTTTACATAAGAAAATAAGTTCTAACATTCTCCCCCTAAGTATGAATCCAGAACAAATAGCTAATGCTAAAGAAGGAACAAAGTTTTAAATTTCATTACATTAGAAAAATAAATTACAGAAAGTAAAGTACATGTAATGACTAAAATGGGACTTCTGGATGCCCACTAATTACTCTAAAAAATTGCCCAGTAATATCTGTTAGCTTGAATACCCCTTCGATATACATCTCCATATCAAAAGCTGCTCTTTTGATGGTTATGTTCACATCGTCTTGTTTCACAGCAATCAGTCCTCTGTTAAGATTCAACATATCTTCAAAATATTTGAACGCTTCTGTTAGCCTGAAAAACCTTTTGTCTAGAGGTGTTCTGAAGACAACTACCCGTTCCTGTTCAGGTTCAAGTATAAGGTCACCAATCTTCTTTGTTTCAATTCCCTCTGACCCTTCATTTGGCACAGTAGTAGATAAGCGTTCTACATGTCTTTCGAAGCCAATATGAATATCTACCTGGGTTCTGTAATCCACGATGGCTTCCATACAACTCAGAATTCTTAGATAAGCAATGTTATCATCTGAACTGTTGTTTCTTCTTCGCTTCATGTATCTCCCAAGAGGTATTAGATCAGAAGGATTTATGGACAACAGATCATTATCACAGAAGGTATATGTTTGCTCATTAGCTCTTTCAACTCTGTAAGTTGTGTACATAATATTATATTTTTAAAATACTTACTTCTCAACCCAATTACTATTCATATAGGAGATGAGGCAAAAACATTTCTTTTGGGCTGTTTAAGTCTTGCAAATCTGGCCTTCGTTTCAACAAAATCAGGCATCACCACTAATACCCTTTCTTCTCTCTCTGCATATAAGTGACTGAAATGTATCTGTCTGCTTCCAGAAATTTGAGCACTAGCCACTCATTCACATTGTTCTGGCTAAATTGCATTCCATAATAGATCAACCCTTCTTTTGTTGCTTTGTTCAACAATGATTTGATCATCAGATTGATCAACCATTAGAGCTTTCATCTTTTGATCATTAGGAGTTTGAGTTGGTTGACTTGTTGAGGTATCAGTAATAGGAACTGGAGTGGTTTCTGGAATCACAGAGGTTGGGACTTCTAATGTGTTCACCCCTGGAATATGAGTGGTAGTTGTTTGTACATTAGTGGTAGATGTTGATGCCTGACCATGAGCTCTTGGTCGTATGGTTGTATTTTTTGGTCTTTTGGGAATAGGAGGAATTGGTTGTCATTGGGTTTGTTCAAGACTTAGAATGAAATTTGCAACTTCTAAATTTGAAGGTAAAGGGTGCATTGCTAGTGGAGTTACAGTAATTAGAGCAGAAGGATTCTCTTGAGTAGAAGGATTCTTTTGTTGTTATTCTTAAGGTTGTTGCTCTAAAGGTTGTGGCGGTTGAGATGAAGGTTAAGCTTGTGTTTGTTCAGAAGAAGATCCCACCTTCTGTCTTATCTCCCCCTTCTGAGGATCAGAAGCATCTGGATCCTGGTCCTCAGATCTTTTTCTTTTAAGCTCGGCTTTCTTACAAGCTCTGGCCTCCTTTGCGTTCTACCTTGAAGTGTGCTACTCAGAAATGGATTGGACAATTATCTTTATAGCATTCACAGAGGTATCCAAGGCAGAGACCTTCTAGGTAAGCTCAGATGCTGATGCGAATGTATTTGTTGGAGCTGGAAATTCAGAAGGAAGCTTGGAGATAGCTTATGTGTTAGCTTTAAGATCACTTTCCAACTTTTGAAATTGCTCTATGGCCAGATCTCTTCGAGCATCATGTGCAGAGATTAGAAATCTGTAAAACTGAGCAAGATTGATGTGTGCTCTTTTTGTGTGGCTCGTATGTTACAAAGAGAAAAATTCACTGCTGTGAGCTCACCATTAAGATTTGCCTCTATATTCTGAATTGTAAGTTTAAGATCATTCAAGGATCCCTTTATTTGACCAGTGAACGCTTGAAACACAACATTCGTGACAAATTCAGGAGGGGGGGTAACTGCTGTATCCCCAACTGTTGGAACTCAGATCACTTTAGAGTGACACGTCACCTGTACTACTAGCAGAGTTTGTTACGCACGGAAGATGTGACTTGCCACGTCATTAGAAGCACGTGTGGTATGATAGTTGAAATCCAGAGGGTCATCAAACTATTGGGCGCTTCTGGACTTCTTAGATCAGAAGATGAACTTCTGGATTATATCTTGTGTTGATCAGGACTTACACGATTCTGGTCCATATTGTTATAACATGATTTCTAACAATCTCCCCCTAAGTATGAAACCGGAATAATACATTACAGTACGAGAAAACAGAAGTTCATTTATTGTAAAATACAGATACATAACAATTTACAAAAGATAAATCAGAAAGGAGCCTTAGGATGACCATAAATCACTTTGTAAAATTGATTTGTTAGTTCTCTCATTTTTATGACTTCATTGAGACACTTCTCAATTCTTTCAGCAGCAATTCTGATCTTTGCTTCTTTGGTTATGCCATCCTTTTGAATAGATACCAATCCTTAAATGAGCTCAACAACTCCCTCAGAGTATTTGAATGCTTCTTTGACTCTGAAGAACCTTCTTCTGTTTGGTCTTCTAAAGACAACCCCTTCTTCTGGTTCAAGAATGATATGACCGGGTTGAAGGTGCTCAACGCCTTCAAAGTCTTCATTTGGGCCAGTAATGCTCAGAATAGACACTTGATGTTCAAAGCCGGTTTGAAATTCCACCTGCATTATGTATTTCACAAAAGCTTCCATACATGATAGGATTCTGAAGAATGCTACTTTGTCTTAACTTTCATCGAGAGAACTTATCTTCGTCTTCATGTATCTACCCAGAGAAACAAATCATTGTTGCAGAAATAGGAGGTTTGATTATCTACTCTCTCTACTTGATAGATGGTATCTACTTGATCGACTCCAGATATTCTTCTAATAGGAGATGTTGTGAAAGCTTATTTTCTCTGTTGCCAATGGCACATGAACCTTGATTTGACTTCATCACTTACTATATAGTTGTTGTCAAAGTTGGAAGAATCAAATCAACCTTCTTTTCTGTGGCGGCATATAGGCATCTTTGCACTATCTCCCTTGTAGATGAAATCTAAGATGGTGCAACCCTACTTATTTGCTCTGGATCCATCTGTCTCTTGCCAGCTGTCTTTTTCAACCTTCTCTCTGATTCAGTAAGAATTTTTTCATGTTCATTGGCTTGGACTTCTGGATTTGGTTTGTCAGGTTTGGGTGATCTTTGATTGGATCAGAGTCAAGGGTTTCAGAGATAGGGAAAGGGATTTTATAGCTAGAGCTCTGACCTTTGGGATTTGTTGAAAGTTGTGCTTTAGAGAGATTGACAGAAGGTAAAGAAGAATCTTTGGGTCTTGCATTGATAGAAGTGGGCTTTGTCGTTTGAGCTTTAGGTTGTTGGCTGGGTTTCTGAGCTTTTGCTTCTGGCTTTCTATTGTTCTGTTGAAGTTCGAGTATAAACTTGGCCATACTTGGATCTCTGGGAAGCGTACGAAAGTTAACGGCCAGGGGTGTAGGATTAGCAGCTTGTTTTGATGAAGTTATTGGCGGAGCAAAGGCTTGCTGTTTGGTTGTTGTGGCTTGGGCACTTTGAGAAGCTTCAAATTTCTGAATCGTTATCTTTTTGGCCATATTCTCCTCCTTCTGAGAATTAGGATCTTGATCCTCAGACTTTTTTTCTTTTTAGTTCAGCTTTCTTGCAGGCCCTGGCTTCCTAAGCCTTCTTCTTCGATTCAAAATCTACAGAGAATGAACTAACAATGGACGTTGATTTGGATATAGAGGTATCTAGAGTTGATACCTTCTGGGCCAATTCTTAGGAGGAGGTGGTGTTGATTTTGGACACGAACTTAGCGTTTGTTGCATTAAATTTGTCCAGTATTGCCTTCTGGAAAGCAGCTAAGTCCGATTGTTTGATAAGAGCAGAGGCACTAGAAGTTGAGGCTTCTGAAGGAACGACTGTTGCAATTAACTTCTAAATGTCAGCAACGAATGACCCATACTCTGAGGTAGATATGATAACTTCTGGTGGCGGAATATCATCTGGAATATGAAAAATGGCTTCTGCATTAGCTTGGATTCCAGTATCCAGTTGGTTGTAATGGTCTATGGCAGAATTCTGCTGAGCTTTTGTTGTATCGGTGATTAGCTTCTTGAGATCTTCTAGAGCTTTAGAATGTTACTTCTATGTGGTTTGAACTTGGCATATTAGGAAATTTTAAGTTGTAATCTCTGACCTGAGATTGGATTCCGAGGTTTGAATGGTTTCTTTTAGATCTACCATACATCTCTGAAATTGATCAACAAATACTTTGAACGCTGTATTTGGGACAAAGTCAGAAGTGGTAACCGGTGCATCTCCAACACATGTTAGCCCTTATCTCTCGCGTTCAGAGAGGCCCTTGTTCACGCCTGTTTGGACGTTGAGCGTGGAGGGACTTCTATCCTGTCTTCGAGGGCTCCTAAGAGGCATCTCTTCGGATGTTCTGACGTTATTGACTTTATCTTCAACATCAGAGGGTGGAGAGTCAATAAACGTGTGCTTACCTTGGAAAAGTCAGAAGACTCTAGTAAGTGGTTCATCCTCTTGCCGTAACCCCTCTGATAGGATTTCATCGGCCTCTATTCTAGGAGAAGGTATGGACGTACCTTCTTCTGGTCTATCTATAATTTTGGGCACAGAGACGTCAACATTTGTAGGAGGTGGCGAGTTCTGGGGCGAATGAACTCTTATAATTTCATCATCATCCTTTTGAGAGGATGATGAAGATGATGTGGTTTTCCCTGTTGTGCTTGATGTGGAAAGATGAAGAATTCCTTCCACATGGTCAGTTTGAGGGTCAGGTTTGGATTGAGTAGTCCGGTTTCAATGAGTGAAGATGTGTTGGCATCTGCCTCAGCATATGTGTTGCTCTAGTTGTACTCGATGAGATTGCTTATATGTGTCTCTATGGATATCTTCTTCACTCTCTCTTAAAAGTCGCTCGGCATGGTTAGAAATTCTCGGTTGTTCACTCGAATTATTTTCATTCTCATGCTCACTCGATCCCTCATCAACTACTCTGGCTTCTAAGTGCTCTAAGGTAGGTATCCTTTGTTCTGAGAATACCAGAGAGCTTCTATAAGAGATTAGAATTGGAGAGGTTGGAGGTATTAGATCAAGCATGTACCTGGATTTTTCTCTCTAAGTGGTATAGTCGTCCTTGTCGATAGTGGGTTTATGAGAATTCATCCTGGAAATTTTGCAAGATGGCTGAATCGATGAAACTTTCAATCGAGAGATCGTTGGATAGATGAACAAAGCCAAAAATCGAGGGAACTTTAGGGCTGGAAGAGCTTTGTCGTTTGACTGGTGAATGACCTTCAAATTGACCGCTGCATACATCTCTTGAAATATTAAACTTGCGTAGTACAGAGATCTGTTGAAAAACATCCCATACATTATGGTCCGGATGTTAATGTTTGCTTGATCCAGAGAACCAATCTTACACGTTAAGCTTTTGTTGAGTATGGAGACCAGAACATTCCACATAGGTGGCAACTTCTTCCTTTTGAAATCTGATATTCTATTGATGTTTTCGTTGTAACCTAGAAAGCGCAGAAACTCCAACAGATGGTCAGATGAGGGATTTGGTGAAAGAGCAGGATTAGGGATATTTTGACCTTCAACTTCGATGATGGAGGGTTGTAGATGAAAAAATGGTGCTATTTTCGTCTTGTTGATTGGTACTTCGACAGCTCGTTCATCGTCATTTGGGTAGCTAAAACATCCAGTAAGAGCCTCCTCATCGTGAATATGCATCGTTTGCCACAGTTCTTGAACGAATATTTCAGGTACATTTGGGTTCGTGAAGGTTAGGGCTCGGTTTAAAGAGTGGTTTTGCAGAAACTCGATCATCACTCGATAATCTTTGATGTATGTATTTGGATCAAGTAAAACCTGCACATTGTTTGGTTTCAGGGGTAACTTAACGATTGGGGCAGTTTCAGCTGTGGAATCAATCACTCGATCTCCTTCATCGTGTACATTCAGATTTCCATTTGGATTGGCCATTTGCGGATTTGGGGGTTTTTGGTTTTGAAGTTGCAGGTATGCAAATATTAGAAAGAAAAAGGAGTGTACAGGGTAAATTGAGAGATTGAAGATGGTGAAAAGTGGAAATGAGTATTTACTCGAGTTTATATAGTGGGAATTGAAAGACTTAACTCGAGTAATTTTGAATATGAAGGGTTTATCTGACTTGGGATGGAAAATGGTTTCTTAATGCTGACGTCAGATTCAAGGCGTGCAGTCATGCAATCCGTCGATTGATGACACGTGGAAGAAGTTTTCAAGGTAAGCGACGCATGGCTGAGGGAATGGGTTAATCAAGGGTTTTCTCGTTGGTTTTGGACGTGATGTAGTTCCGCTTTAGTTATTTTGAATATTCTCTCCAAATATTAAATAAAAGACATTCAATTAATCAACAAAAATTGTGGATTAATGGAAAGATCTTATAAATTATTTGGATAATATTTAAAAAATTTAAAATCAATTTATTGGTCAAAGTAAAACATTTTGAGACTAAAAGAAAGTTTTATGTCATATGAATAATGTTTTAAAAGAACTTTTGTTGAATTAGAGATTTCTGAATAACCTTGACGGCAAGAAGTAGCGAATTCGCAAAAATTTCAAAGAAAAAATTATCCAGATGACAGTTAACCTATCTCAGAATATAGTTAGTCTTGACTTAAAAAAAATTCTCCCCTTTGATTTATGCGTTTAATGCTCCCCCTCGAACCTGAGACCCTGAGGATGATGTAAAAAACCCCGGTACCGCTAGGCTAGAGTCCCTATACTTGACAGAGATAACCAGAGACTTCTGCACTGCTCTGGTTTATTGAAGGATCTGAAATTTCACTAAGTAAAATAAAGTAATATAAAAGACATGCTAAATAAATAATTATACAAAAACTATAAACTTATAGGTTCTGTATAAAATATATGTTTAGCATGCCCAACTTGCTGATTAGGAAATTGAATCTTTTCTCATCTAGAGCTTTGGTGAACAAATCAGCAAGTTGGTAATCAGTGGAGACGAAGTACATCTCAATTGTTCCTTTCTCCACATGATCCTTTAAAAATGATACCTGACATCAATGTGTTTTGTCTTAGAATGCGGAACTGAATTTCCAGTGATTGCAATTGCACTTTCTGAATCATATAGGATGGGAATTTTGTCATATACTAGACCATAATCTCTGAGTTGGGTTTTCATCCAGATTACTTGTGAACAGCAACTAGCAGCAGCAACATATTCTTCTTCTGCTATGGGAGTGGACACACAGTTTTGTTTTTTGACTATAATAAATCAGTTAATAGGAAGTTCATAAGAAGTTTTGAAATGCCTCTTGACTATAATAAATCGATTTTGAGTAAAGAACGCCGTTGATACAGCTTCAGCCCAGAAGTTGGTGGGTAGTCCAGAATCTGCAAGCATGTTCGTGCTGCTTCGACTAAAGTGCGATTTCTTCTCTCTACCACACCATTTTGTTGAGGAGTACGTACAACAGAGAAGTTTTGAGTGATTCCTTCATTTGCAAGATATTCATCTAGCTTGGCATTTTTGAATTCAGTGCCATTGTCACTTCTGAGTTGTAGTATCTTCTGTTTGGGTGCGTTTGGTACGCAGACTGGATGGGACGGGACGGGACAAAAATAAATAGTCTCATGTATGGTATGTCATCGACAAAATTTACATAGGACAACATGGGACAAAAATCAAATTTCATGGGACAAAACTTGAGTTTTTTAGTTCCACCAAAATAGGTGGAACAACATGGGACTAAGTGCAAAATTACAATATTACCCTAAAAAATCAATGATGAATACTAGTTTAACATTTTTGTTTTTTACAATATTACCCTCAAATTTCAGGTGTCTATTTCTCCATCTGGTTTTCGATTTCGATTTCAATTTCACCACAACTTCTCGATTTCAATTTCAATTTCAATTTCAATTTCAATTTCACCACAACTTCTCGATTTCGATTTCGATTTCGAGTTCAATTTCTCCCCCGACTTCTCCAGGTTTCTATATCGACTTCCATGGTGTTTGAGTTCCATGGTCTTCGAGTTCTAAGTTTCTTCGATTTCAATTTTCATGGTTCTCGATTTCAAACTTATTTCATGGAGTTCAGACTGGGTTGGTTGTTGATTTCACCTATTTTGGTTCTCGGGGTTCTTCACAACTGTTGTATTTTGTTTGAATGTGATTTGTTTGGAGCAACAAACACTCTTATAATCCACAACTATTTTATCCTGCAACTCGATTAAAGATCAGTTTAATCAAGTCCATGGTTTTTTCATGCTATGGCCTTTTAATTTGCTAGTTGCAGGTAGGAACATTTTGCAAGTTCCTATGAATTTTGTTTCTATTTGATTATTGAACATCTGATGCTACTTTGAATATATTTGATTATTGAATATAGGGGCAACTTGGTCAATTTAATAGTTTTTTTTGTCTTGTCCAGTCTTGTTCTAGTCGTACCAAACATAGGACGGATAATTAGTCCAGTTCTGTCCCGTCCTGTCCAGTCCTGTCCCGTCCTATCTAGTCCCGTCCAGTATGCGTACCAAACGCTACCTTACAGAAGTACCTGTATCCTCGTCATCATGTTCCTAAATACTATTGGAACTTCTAACTTCTGGCGCATAAACGCAAACCATTTGTACTTGGAAAATTAATCTATTAGCACAAGTATGTACTTTTTACCAGAAAGGCTCTGAATTGCTATGGGACCACAGAGGTCAACGTGAAGCATTTGTAGAGGCCTTGTACACGAATGATCACTCTTTGTTTTATGGGAAGCTCTTTTAATTTTTCCCATCTCACAAGTTGGGCAGAGATGATCTTTAAGTGTACCCTCGGGAGGCCCCTTACCAGGTAAAGTTTTACAAGCAATTCAAGATTTTGAAAATTTATGATGCTAGAGCCAAGAGGGCTTCTTTACCCTCCTTAGAAGTGAAATTCATCATGTATAAGTTAACTTTTCTGTCAGCTCACTATAATTCTTCACCTGCTTTAGAAAATAAGTAACAATGTTTTTCATCGAATACCACTAACATTTTTGAATCACGGAGTTGACTTACACTCAAAAGATTATGCTTTAATCCAGAAACATGAGCTACCTTGGATAAGGTAACATTACCTTCTAGCCTTTTATTTGACCCTTACCATCGTCACCAAATGTTACTACTCCTCCAGTTTTATCTTTGAAGTTGGGGAGTAAGTTTTTCGTTCCAGTCATGTACCTCAAGCATCTAGAGTCAAGATACCAGATGTGCATACGCTGTTTCTGCAATCAAAGTCAAGGAGATTTAGGTACCCATTTCATAAGGGGTCCTTTGATGTTAGGTTTGTATTTCTGATTAGATTGTTCTTTATGAATAGAAGAATTTACAAGTTTTTCCAGAGGCTCCTGGTTTGCCTGTTTTGTTTGAACCTTGTCTTTTGTCTTGATTTTTTAAGTTTGAGTGCTTACGATTATCAAAGAAATAACCAGAAGGCCGTGAGAAGAATTGTTTGAGTTTTAGAAATAAAGAAAAGCATTCAGAGTTCTGAAACATAAAAGAATTCATTGAATTTTTATTACTCGAATGATAATTACAATGTTTCGTATTTCTGTCTATTCTAGCATCCGTTGTTCTATTGAATTCCTTATCTAGCCTAGACTTATGCTTCAAAACATTTGAACTTTTCTGAGTTGGCTTCTTCTGTGGAGGCTTCTCTTGAACACTTGGTTTTACTGAAACATGAGCATAAGAGTTAGTTTTCCATTTTTCTTTTTGTGCTCGAGTAAACTTCTGTTGCTGGGGGTTCAGAGACTGTTGTTGAGTATTTTCATTCTTTTTGATTTTATTTTATTTTTCTAGACAAGACAAGATTTAGCTTTGATGCATATCTCAAGAAAATCTGGATGTATGGGGACCTATCTTTTTTGTATTATTTGAGATACAGAGAAATTGGTATCCCATTAGAAAGTTTTTCAACTTCCTTTCCAGCTACTCTAACCTCTGGAGATTCATTTGTATACGTAAAGGGAGCATTGTTGTCCTTTATGCATTGTGGAACCTTTACATAATTATCAGGCAAGCAGAAGTCAAGGTATGATATTTATTTATCGGATATTTCAAAGAAGTCATCTTCATTTTGATCATCATTTTCCCAGGGATATGTAACACACTCATCATTTTCTTTCTTGTAACAAAGATTTAAATCGACAAAGGAACGGGGGAGAATCTCTGGATGAATTTCAGAAAATTGGTGTTCACATTTTGCTTGATCAGATTTAAAACACTCATCCAGAGTTTTAAAAATATCTTTTTGAAAATCGAGTCTAAGCTCTTCTTCTGCTTGTATAGGTATGAACTCATCAACTTTTGGATTTAAAGTTATATGAGTGAATGAACCAAAATGAAAAACAGTTTCTTTCTTTTGGACAAGTTTAAGATCAACCCTATTTAACTTTCCTGAAGAGTATTTTGTGTTTTTGTATTTTAATTTTCTAACTTGATGCCCATTCTCAAGTTTTGATTTCTTAAAAACTGATTGTTCATTTAGCATTGGAAAAAAAAGTTTATGTTCTTTACCTATACAGAAGACAGAGTCTAGAGTAGATCTCTTTTTACATGTATAAGGATCTAGATCCTCGAAACTAAGGCCTGTTTTCCCTACTTGTGTGTTTATCTTATCATGCACCTTCTGAGCATCAAGATAATTTTTAATCAAAAGCTCTTTCTTTTGAAGTTCAACGTGCAGATATTCCCTTTCCTTCTAAAAGTAATTTTTGAGTGCTACGGAATTTAATCTGTCACTTTCCTTCCCTTTTAATTCTTTGTTCTTAGCTTCCACAAGTTTAGCTAGATTTTTAATTTCGTCCTTGACTTTAACTTCTATTGATTTATGAACTTTTGAAGTCTTTTCATTTTCGACCGAAAGTTCAAGTTTCTCTTCCATTAAAATTTCCATCTTTTTTTTGGAAATATCTCTTTCTTTTTGTATAACAAAGGATGATTGTTCAAAAAATTTCCTTAGTTTCTTTTCAATAAGAAGCTTCTGTTTTAGATTTTCAAAATCAACAGTTATACTTAAAATTGTTTGTTCGAGTATAGAAGAGTAAGAGATAGCACAAACCGGGGTTTCAGAAGGTCGATCTTCTGAGTCATCTGCCATAGCCATTCCACAGAACATGGCTTCATCTCCTCTTGATTGATCATCTAGCCAGTTTTCTTTCTCTGCATAATTGGCTCTTTGTATCTTGTTGTAATTTTATCTATTCTTGTAGTACTATCTATCTTTGACAAGAGTACTTTTGCATTCTTTGGAGTAATGACCTGGCATCCCGCATCTGTAGCACACATCCTTCTTTCTTTTTCAACTCTTCTTCCTTCTTCTTAGCTTCTGACATTTCCATCCTTTGTATTTCCTGCCTTGGTACATAGGTTTGATTGGGTCGTTCACTTCTGTTTTCAAACCTTCTGCTTTGAAATGAACGATTACCAAACTTCTTTGTGAACTGTTTGGTAAAGAGAGCCAAGGATTCAGCAAACGAGTTGATCTCATCATCTTCTGAATCAGAGAGTTCTTCTGGACCAGCCTCTGAGATAAATGTCTTGCTCTTCCCTTTCTTCTCTGTCTCTTTACTTCTTCTGCCTGGACCCCTGGATTCAGAAATAAGAGCCAGAGGTCAACCAACACTTGATTTCTTCTATTGTACTTCTTTCTCATGTTCTTGTAAGGTACTAAACACATCATGTAAAGACCATATTTCCAGATCTTGATTAGCTTGCACATACATGGAGAGATTTGACCACTCTGGATTCAAACGTTTGAGAAACAAGACATTGTTATTCTCCTTGGAACGAATAATGTCTCATTTTTTGCATAGATTTATCAGAGTGTTGAATCTATGGTAAGTCTGTTCTAGAAGCCCTTCTGGAAGTGCTTGAAAACTGTTGTACTCATTCAAGGCTTGAGCTCTTCTGTTCTTCTTCATTTTGGCACCTCCTTCTTATTGATTGGCGAGTTGATCCACAATTCCTTGGCATTTCACAGGAGTCAAGAGATTGAAAAATCTCATTTGAAATTGCGATGATCAGTAGACTTTTTGCCTTTTTGGCAATTTCAACTTTGGCCTTATCATCATCAGTCCAATTTCCCTTTTCTTTGGGAACTTGGCGAGTAGGAATTTCTTCAGTAGTAGCTGTAGGAGGTACTCTTGGAATAGTGGTCATCGGTACGAAAGGACCATTTAGAACAATAGAGTATAGATTTACATCTAATCCTTCATAGAAGTTGATCATTCGAATTTTCCATTGAGATATTCGTCTTAGATTATTGTAGGAGGTTTGGTCAAGGAACCGAAAGTGTAAATGGCATACAAATTTTGATTCGCCATTTTTCAGAGAAACAGAGTATCGATTTTCAGGAAATAAGTTTGAAATTTAGAACAATTAAACTTCACTGGAAACTAAACGAAGTAATTAGCTTACGAATTTCAGAATTGAACTTGAATTACCACTGATTTTGAATGATTTGTACGAAGTTAACAAATTCTCAGAAAACAGGGTAGAATGGAGAATAGTTGTTTAAGATCTGAAATTTAAATTCTATTAGAGTAGGGATTTCTCCAAACTGGACGAGATCAAATAATCAATAGATTGATTATCCAGCTCTAATACCAAATGTTGGAACACAGATCTCTTTTATACTCGATTAATCAACATATTATGTGTAAGATATGTGAGCGGAAGCAAATTAATTTCTGATAAGATACTAGAACAGTAAGAAATTCATTATGAGAACAATATGCAGATCAAAGGAAATATGTATTGAATAACCTGATGAACGATTACAATACTTTGAATAATAGGCGTAGTTCTCTCTAATGATCGACAATGAAATAAGTGATAACTAACTCTATTTATACTATTACAAATAAAAAAGTCAACTATCTAGCCTATCACTGAGTGACACGTTACCTATACTACTAACAGAATTTGTTACGCACATAAGATCTGACTTGCCACGCCATTAGAAGCGCGATGACAGTTGAAATCCAGAGGGTCATCAAACCTCTAGGCGCTTCTGGACTTGTTAGATCAGAAGATGACCTTTTGGATTATATCTTCTGTTGATCAGGACTTACACGATTCTGGTCCATACTGTTATAACATGGTTTCTAACAATCTCCCCCTAAGTATGAAACCAGAATAATACATTACAGTACGAGAAACAGAAGTCCATACTTTCATAATATGATCTCTAACACCAACACATGGGGCCGCTTGTCTCTCGCGTTAACAGAGGGCCTCACTTGTACCTGTTTTGGCTTTGAGTATATAGTGTAGAGTTTTGATACGGAGACCACAATAAACATGCGCAGCGGAAACAAAAACAATAACCAGTAAAAACCCTAGGTAGACCGGATCCGTTATGAACAACTTTAATGATTAAACATAACCATAGAGAGTTTAGAACAATACCTCAATGGTTTGGATTGGTTGATCAAGATCAAGAGTTAGGAATCAAAGTAGATTCCCTAGCGGTATCCACGCAAATATGAATCTGATCACGAACGCTTGTTAGCCCGTATACCCGAAGAACACAAGGAGAAAATCGATTTCTCCTTGTGGTTGTGTTATTGTCGATTTCAGGGAGGAGGGGAGAAGAGGAAAGAAATTTTCAGGTTTCTGAATTGTGTTATGTATTGAATGAAGATATTATGTAATTAAATAGTTTCTCTCCTAATCTCGGACCGGGCTCAATTAAGCCCGCAAGGCTTAGTTGATATAATTAAAAGTCTATATATTCTAATAAATTAATTAATTATTAACTTAATAATTAATTAACCAATTGGGTTTAAGTGACTCTACTTAACCCTTTGGGCTTTTTATGGATCCCAGATTTATCAAACACAATGATATAAATGCAGTAAATACAAAGAACACAATGAATATATTGAATATGTGTAGTTGTATATCTCACTTGAATATCAATTGCAATGCTCTGACAATATCTCGGCTCCTTCTCTCTCTTTGTTAATCGACCTACGAGCCTAAGTCTCTATTTATATATAGGGGGACTAATCTAATTAAGGAAGTTAGGAAGAAAGGAATTATAAACTTTTCTTTTACATTAAAACACATACTTCCCTTATTTTGTCACAATATAAGTTTAGTCCTAACAATCTCCCCCTTTAGGATAAAATGACTTCTTCTGTTCAAACATCCTTTCAAATCTTCTTAGGGTCTGACGAAATATTATCCTTTTGTCCATGATCTTGATAGCATCAAAAATTGAATTTCTTCTCGTTGAACTCATCCTTGTACAACTCTTTTGATCAGCACTAATTTCCGCAGCAAGTCTATTTCAAATTCCCCACAAAGTTCCATCTGAATAAGCAGCAATCTCGTCAAAGCGCAGGAACCTTTTCTCACCTTTCACATTCATCCATACTACTCCGTGAGCTGGATGTGTGAGTACGGTTGTAACTTTGTATTTATCCAAATAAGGAATTCTTTGATTAGGTTTTGCAATATGAACTTTCTTTTGTTCACTTTCAATAGCTCGTTGCAGATGATAACTATATCGGAGTTCTTTTTGAATGTGTCGCACCACCGCTCTTAAAGGTCTTTGCTCGTCTAAGTTTCTTCTCTTCTTGTCTCTTAACTTTGTATACAAAGTTTCGAAGTCCAAAATGTCAAGATTAGCAAAATCAGCTTCGGAGAAAGTATATACTTTTCCATCTTCTCGTCGCACTTTGAAAGTTGGATACTCGACTTGGAAAACTTTGTCAGAACCAATCTGCATAATACCACCAATCTTGTGTCGTGAAATCACTTCAGATGACTTTCGAGTTTTCATCTTTAGTATGTGAACATACTCTTTAACTTGAGCTTGATCCATCTCCATAACCAAGTGAATGTGCGCCAAGTCATCTGATTTCATATTTTCCCTAAATATCCGTTCCATGGTTTCTTCAAGATAGGGTACTCGGATTTGCTGATTTACCCTTTTTCTTCAAAATAGGGTACTCGGATTTGCTTATTTACCCACTTTGATTTGCTTTTCGTTAGCATCCTTTGCTATCGAATTTGGTGAGGCAGCAGTTTCGGTTCATTTGTATCTTTCGAAACATAATTCATTTCCGTATGCTTCAAATTCAGATAATCTTGATCTTGAAAAACGGGTTCATATGGATCTTTAAACCTGTTTTTAACGGAGTTACTCAAGTTTTGTACATCTATCATCTCTTCATTGGACTCCGATTCAAAAAGCTTCAGACATGCTCTCAAAGTTGATATCTACCGCAGGCTTTTCATCCGTTGGCGTATTAACTTCTTTAGTCACAATGGGACGATGTCTTTGGCGGGATGTCGATGGACCAGTAGTAGGTGGAGCAGATGGTTGAGATTGAGCTCTTGAAACTCGGCGTGTCTCCCCCTCAGGGCGATTAGGAGCAGAGCCCGGATCGTACTTCTTTTGACAAGATTCCTGAATTTCAGAACGGAGAGCGGTAATGGCACCAAAAAGTTCATCATGATTCTTCTTTTGATCCGTATGCTTATCGATCAACTTCTCTTCCATGTCGGCTTTGAATAGGTCAAACTCATACCGAGTGACCGTAGGAATTTCCAGATTTTGTCTAAGAAGACCCATGAGAGTATCTTCAGGTTGACCCCAAGCAGTAGCTTCGGCAAGTAGATTGCATACAACATGGACATTAGTTCATCATTGTTGTATTCATATCTTTATGTGGTGACGGAGGTCGATTCCAAGGATCCGGATCAGAAGTCTGAGGTTGCGGAGGTGGAAGAGGAGACCGACTAGTGCTTGGTCTCGAAGAATTTGCTTGATGAAGATCCTGTGCATTTGATCGAAGAGTAGCATGAAACATCTGTTCCATGTTATCGACATGAGAGTGGAACTGGGCGCTTGTTTTCTCAAAAGTTGTCTGAACAAAGTGTTGCATTTCCGGAGTGATGGTATATGAGATCGAAGATGTAACATTAAGGGAAACACCGGGCTCACTTAGATAACCCGTTGACATCACAGTTGAATAAACTGGAAGACCTACGTTCACTGTTGGCAATGACGTGGCAATGGTAGGATTTCCTTCTAATCCTCATGGAGTGTCCGAAATGGACATCACTATAGAAGTTCCGACAGGGCCACGAAGGCTCGCAGTGTGTAAAGATTCGTGTTCCCTATTTGGATCTAGACTCGAAGTGAACTCAAACTAAGTCGAAGCAAGTGAGCTACTGTTTCTTTTTTCAATATATGTCTCCCGAATGGAGGGGAGCTAGATAAGGAGCTAAACTCACAAGTATATTTGAAACTGACGACTGTTGTGAGCCTTCAGAGTGGCTAGGAGGGGCGTGCAATTACGCTGCTAGGTCCGCAGCGTCTTGTCCACTAGACATACCCAACAAATGAGCAGTAGTAGTAGACGTGGTTACCTAGATGAGGGTAGTTGGTGTCTCCCTCACAATAGTTTTTCTCGTCCCATCACACACGCTCACATTTTCTTTTTCAACTAAATCTCCCTCCTTTCTCCTTGTCTCTCCAAAGTTAGGCTTAGAAAATATGTCGAAAATAGATTCAGAGATCGGATCTATTTCAAAGTCAAAGGGTTCATTTGGCTCATAAGTGTCAGAAGAGGAGTCTGATATGGATGGTTGATGGCCGATTCGGCGGATAGCATTTTCTTTGACGGTTGTGGTTCGCTGTCGTCGGGTAAGTGGTTGATCAGCGCAGTCATCATCATTAGAAGATGAAGGTCGGGGGCGAATGCGGGTATGGCTGACAAGCATTTTGAAACGAGGAGTACGTTGGGAAAAAAAAATAGCTTTTGGGTTGGTAGGAGGCGGAACTGGGATAGCTGGTGCGGCAGTTGTTGGGATAGGCTGACCAGGTGTACCGCCTTCATCATTTCCCCTTACTATTCACCTAACACCCTATTCAGGATCCCCATGACCCTGAACCTGCTCTTCAATCCTAGGACCCTCGCCTTGCTCATGATGTTCCTCATGGTTTGGCTCTTGGGCAGGCACAACCGAAGGTGGTTGAGCCATTAAGCCGATCCTCTCCCTATATGCTATAACACTCGGTGCAGCCTGATCAGCAAAGGCAAGTAAGGCTTCAGGGATTGGCATGATGAACTCGAAACGTCGATCATTAAGTTTGAGGAACTTTAGTGAGTTGGTTGGCCATAACGGGGATCCCGCCCTTCGGGGAATCTCAGGTCTTGAAGTCATCATCGCACGAACGAACAACTGAAGAAGTTGTTGAAAGGGTACGAATTGGCGATTGCAAAGGTTCGATTTGTCTTCAACAAGTTCTATGAAGTCCGTCCATTGAGCATTGCATAGTCATAGTGACGGTTGAATACGATCCCATGAAAAATCCGTAAAGCCGCAGTACTGGCTTTGTCAATTCCGGTGTGTTTGCTTGTGAGACAACAATTGACGATGGTGAACAACGAAAACTAGATCTGGGACAGGTACATCCTTTTGAACTGGTCGGGGCTTGTTAGAAGTTTTGGGGAGTTGTATCCTAGAGCCCGGATGTCATTGCAAATTTCGGTCGCAAGGGCATCAAACGGTCTGTCTTCGGTTGCAACAGGAAGACGAAGGATTCGACGAATCCGAGTAGGTGTCAGACGGGTGACATAGTCATCGATCTGGGCAGTGAAGTGATGGTCTCCTTCAACCGGATTGTATGCCAATGTATACTAGAACTGCTGGAGGTAAAAGAGGGGAACTCGATGATCTAGGGCGAAAGCAAAGCGAAAGGGGTGGCGTTGTAGGATGTCGAGGATGACTTGGTGTTCGAGTGTGATGCTGAAATCGAGACGGTAGTTTTTTGGTTGAAGTTTCTTAAGTTCGGCTGTAGGCATTAAGAGTTCGTCTCGGCTAGCCGCGTTAATACTTGGTGCGGTTGATCTTTCAGATGGCATGGGATTCTCATCATCGGAAAGATTTGGGTCGTTGATAGCCTACATTTGATACTGAATGAACAAAGTTATTAAACCATTGAGGACAAGTCAGTTCAATGGATGATGACAGGTTGGAAAAAAATATCTAAGTCTGAATGTTGAGTCCTTGTTGGTCGATAAGAGATTTAAAAAAAATGCAAGTAAGGATATCGAGCCTAGTAGGGTTGATATACATGTATATCGAGTATAATAGGGTCGATAAAAAAACTTATTGGTGTAAAATATTCTTATCGATTGCGAGGGACGCGATAAAAAAATTATATCAGGTCAAGCTGGGTCGACATCAAGACTTAGTAAAAATTAAAGAGCAAACATGTGAGAGTCGACAAGGAGGATGTCGAGTGAAACATGTCGATTTAAACATTTAGATGAAAAACAAGTATGACTGGTCCACATGGTGGGACTCGACAATAATTATGTCGGGTCATGGAGAGTCGATAAAAAAATGACCGGGACTCAAATGCTCGAGAAAAAACACTTAGAATATTTTGTCGATCCTTTGAAACTCGACAAATATTTAAGTCGGGTCTTAAGGAATCAAGCAAAACACTTGGTTTATTTTGAAAAGGAACTTATCGACCCTTTGTGACTCGACAAAAAATCTTGTCGGGTCTTACGGGGTCGAGAAGTGTTCAAGGAAGCTTGTAAAAAAATTTAAGTGTTTTGGGCAGCCGATAAAAATCTAAGAGTGAGTCTAGATGCAAAAATTGATCAAATCACAAAGGAAAACCTAATTCTTAATGCTAGTTGTGTCGACTAACATTAATAACACTAAGGCGAGGATCAAAAAAGCATAACCAAAGGGTAAAATCCATCAGATTCTAAGAAAATTGAAAACGCAAGGGATTTTGGAAGCCGAACAGTTAAGACAATCCTACCCATGCAATGATTAAATCAAAAAACATCGAGAATTAACGTTGTTAATTAGTAAATTATGAACCTGATGATGCTTTCGGATTTGAAAAACTCAAAGATTTGAGATAATGACTTTGGAAGCTGATGAACTCGTGAAGGGTTTAGAGAGAAAGAGGGAAAAAGAAAACTTTTTGAAAAAGTAACTGTTTATGAGAGGGGCCCGATGTTTAAATAGTGGGACATCGGGTGATGACACGTGGCATTCTCTCACCGGCCATGGATGATGACATCAGCAGAAAGATGTCGAGTGGAATGTTTGTTGGGCCAGGTATGGTCGACAAATTTTTTTATCAGGCCATTAAGGGTCGAGAAATTGAGCTGAGTAAGAAAGTTTCTTAAGTGCTCCCCCTTGAATGATGGTTAAGGTAAGAAAAAGTTTGCTCCCCCTAAACCTATGAGTAAAGAAAAATTTACCTTTTCCGTTCCCCCTTGATAGCTGAAAGGGTTAGACACAACGAAGAAAATGACAGTGACAGAAAAGAAAGAAAGACCCAAACCTGGCGAAAGCAGTAAGAGATCAAGAAATAAATAGAAAATACAGAATTGTAACTATGTTCAAAATCCATAAAACGAGAATTCAAGAATGATGAAGATTCACTTTCAAGAAGGTGAATGTGCATTAAAACTTGAATGGGCGTTTTGTGTATTTTGAAGAGACTGATTATGAAATCAGGTTTTAAGATTCAGCATGCCCAACTTGGACACTAGGAACTGGAAGCGTTTCTCATCCAATGCCTTGGTGAACAGGTCGGCAAGTTGTAGTTCTGTATTTACAAAGTATAATTCAATCGTACCTTTTTCGACATGGTCTTTTATGAAATAATACCAGATGTCGATGTGTTTAGTCTTCGTGTGTTGTACAGGATTGCTTGAGTTGGGTGCGCATCTGTATGACTTGCGAGCAACAGCTGGCAGCAGCGATGTACTCGGCTTCCGCAGTGGATATGGAAACACACGTTTGCTTCTTTGAGGACCAACTCACCAATTTGTCTCCCAAGAACTGAATGTGGCCCGTTGTGCTCTTTCGATCAAGCATGCATCCGGCGTGATCAGCATCTGAAAAAGCAGTTAACTCGAAACCCGTATCCTTAGGATACCATAAGCCATGATCAGTAGTACCTTTTAAATAGCGAAAATTTCGTTTAACAGCACTAAGGTGAGACTCTTTGGGAAACATAATATCCGGTCGACTAGCCGTGAGGTATATTAAAGAACCGACCATTCCCTGATATACTTTGGAATCTACCGCTTTTCCTAAAGGATCAGCGTGTGGTTTAGAACCAGGAGACATGGGAGTACCAATCTGAGTACAAGTCGTCATGTTATATTTATGTAACATATCTGAGATGTATTTTGACTGGTTGATGAATGTTCCCGTCGAAAATTGTTTGACGTGAAGTCCTAGGAAAAAAATCATCACCCCATCATGCTCATATTGAATTTGGTAATCATGAGTTCGGAGAAGGCTTTACATTGATTTGGGTTAGTCGAGTTGAAAATTATGTCGTCCACATGAATCTGTATAACCATAATAGCACCATCTTCTTTCTTAATGAAGAAAGTTCGCTCGATCTTACCTTTGGAATACCCGTTCTTCACCAAAGAATCGGAAAGGCTATTTGTTAGAACAATACACATACAGATTTAGGTAGAGGAAGAAATGAATCAAGCCAAACTCATATTATTGATTGGAGAATTGCAATTACACCAAGAACACCGTGGAAAACACACACACGAAATTAGGAGTCGACTCTCATTACTTTTCCTCACAACCCTAAGACTCCTTATATATGGCCTATTACATTCAAAGCCCAAGCCCAAGTCCAATTACAATTACAATTAAATGGACTACAATTAATTATGCTAACTTTATAAAAATTTCTATCTAATTGGGGTTAATTAGATCTAACACTATTATACCATGCGCGTGGGGCTTGTTTCAAACCGTAGAGTGTCTTGTCAAGAATATACATGTGATTTGGTTTGGAAGGATCGACAAACCGATCAGGTTGAGAGACATAGACTTCTTCACGTACAACTCCATTGAGGAAGACGGTTTTGACATCCATTTGGAAAACGACGAAGTCCTTTTGCACCGCGTATGCTACAAACATGCGTATAGCTTCAATTAGGGAAACGGGTGCAAATGTCTCGTCATAGTCAATTCCTTCTTGTTGACGATATCCTTTTGCGACAAGTCAGGCTTTGTTGCATACGACAATCCCATCTTCATCTTGTTTATTCTTGAATATCCACTTGGTGCCGATAATGGTTTTGTTTCGCAGACGAGGGATGAGACGCCAGACTTTCAAAGTGTCAAATATGATTTAGCTCTTCTTGCATGGCTACAATCCAGTAAGGATCAGATATGGCTTCTTGAATGGTCTTTGGCTCGATTTTGCTCAGAAAAGAAGAAGACATACAATCGTTGGCCGTGGCAGATCTCATTATGACGGGTTTTGTCGGATCCCCAATAATCTGATCAGGCGGGTGCGAACGGACCCACTTAGTGGTGTGAGAAAGATGTTGTGGTGCATTTTGATCAGGGTTATCGTCCACATATGTGCGAAGTGGAAGATCTTGAATAGATTCTATGGATGGGGATATTCCGGAAGGGCGAGAGGAACTTGAAACATCCGTTGGTGAAGAGTGTGTAGGAGGGCGAGAGGATGCCGATTTAGGTCTCGTTGGTGAATTCGGGGTGTTTCCATGAATTGGGACGGACGGTAAAGGATTGGGGGTAACTTGAGGTGAGGATTCCGTGTTGATTGAGTTTGAGGGAGGAGTTTGCTCACCGTTTGAGGATGTGCTTGGAGTCATAGCAGTTGAGACGGTTTCTGTATATACTGGCGGTCCAATAAGATTAGTTGTCTCGACAACCTCCAAAGCATAGGGTGTTGGAGTATTTTGAAGTGCAACAAAAGGGCCAAAGTAATCCGTGTAAAAATGCTCGAACAAGACATCCAAATTTGAGGCGGCGGTCTTGGACGAAGAGGCTTGATCAGGATATGACGGATTTGGAACAAGTTTCGAACAGTGTTGGTCGGAAGCTAAAACGCCGGTAAATGTGGGTCCTGAACTGTTATGTACAGGAGCCATTTCGGCCTTTGTTTCAAGTTGGACATTGACACTTTCCGTGACACATCTGGCTTATTTCATGTAGACCCGATAAGCCGCAGCATTAGGATAGTAACCAAGAAAATATGCCTCGTCGGATTTTGGTTTGACTTTCCCACGATCTTCTTTTCATTCAGAATGAAGCAACGCCCTCCAAAGGTATGAAAATGATGGATGGATGGAATTCAGTTGTAGACTAACTCATATGGAGTTTTGTTGAATCTTTTGTTGATGATAGAACGATTTTGAGTATAGCATGCCGTAATAATTGCTTCAGCACAAAGGTAGAGTGGCAACTCGGAATATGCAAGCATAGTGCGGGCAGCTTCAACCAACTTGCGATTTCGTCTTTCAACTACACCATTTTGTTGAGGCGTACGAGCTGCAGAAAAAGTGTGTGTGATTCCAATCGATTCGAGAAAACAGTCAAGAGTACGATTTTTGAACTCGGTGCCATTGTCAGTTCGAATGGTTTGTGCGGTAAGCTCCAATTTAACTTGAATGGCCTTTAAGAAAGTGATGATCGTCTCGGGAGCTTCATCCTTTGTTCGTAGAAATTTGACCCAAGTGAAGCGGGAGAAGTCATCGACCATGACTAGGACAAACTTCGTACCATATATGCTTGAGTCCGCATTGGGCCGTGTGAATGAGTTGGAGGGGTCATGTGGTGTTGTGTTCTACTTTTGGTTTGTGAATGACTTTCTTCATTTTTCCCTTTTCGCATGCATCACAGATGTGTGGTTTATCAAACTTGATCTTTGGCAGGCCATTGACTATTCCCCAAATCGAGAGTCGATTGATATTCTTGATATTTGGATGGGATAGTCTGCGATGCCAAAGCCAATTCTTCGCATTAGTCACTTCCGAAACGAGACACACAGCCGTGGGAGGTTGAACTTGAGACAGGTCTATTATGTAAAGATTTGACTTTCGAGAACCAGCAAGAAGTTCTTTGCCTACGTAAGTACGTACAAAACACCATTCGGATCCGAAATTGACTTCCAGTTCATTGTCACAGAATTTGCCAATGCTCAACAAGTTGTTGTGGCAACTGTTAAATTTGAGCTTCCATGTTAGCTCTTATTAAGTTTATTAGTGTTATTATAGATAAGTTATAAGAATAAGAGTTAGTTAGATTAGATTGACCGAATTATCTGAAACGTCCTATATAGTACCAAATGCACTAATTTTTACCCAACTTATACAAAATATGAACCTTTAATGTGTCAACTATAAAAGGCCAAAAATTGAGAAGAATGACATTTTGTTCATAATTGGGCTTGAGTTTTATTTTAAAAAAAAATTGGACATGGAGAGGGGCCCAAGATCATCCCCCCCCCCCCTCTATTCCCTCTATTCCCTCTATTCTCTCCATATTTATATATTTTTGTTTCCTTTTTTCATTTCATTTCAAACACAAAAAATTTCAAATCTCTCTTCTCTCTCTCTCTAAAACTCAAAGGGTTCTTCAAGAACCTTCTCTCCACTCCTTTGTTCCAGCCAAAAATCAACCCTAAATCTTCTTCAACATCAAGTTTATAAACAATTTGAAGATTTATACACTATCAATACAAGGTACAATCTTTACTTGCTCTCTTGTCTTACAATTTTTGGGGAAAAAGCCATTTTTCTTGCACTTTCATCATTTTTGTTTGAATTTCTGGAAATTCTTAGTTCTTAAGGTAGATTATACACCAAAGGTGTGTGAAATATCTTTACAATGGTGATAATCCATGACCCAAACAAATGGAACTCAAGAAATCAAAGCAAAAACCCATTGCATGTGGGTTTGATTCATGAAAATGGTATTTTGTTGAAGTTGATAGAATACTTCCTTGTATTTATCCTTTACAGAATACTTTATTTTGTTAGTTGGGATTCTAACCCAAGTGGTCTCACTCAAAAACATTGAGTTTTGACCCCCAAATGCTCATAACAAGTTGGATGTGCATCTGGAAGTTAAACAGTAGGTAAACCCTACTTTGAACAACCATAATTCTCTAAATAATCATCCAAATTACTTGATTTTTCTTTTGGAATTCATTTTAATAGGTTAGATTTCAAATGCATTTGGTCTCACCAAAAAATATGAGGATTTGACCATTTGAAACTTTGAAACAAATTTGGTATGCAAAAGGTACAATCTGAACAGATTATTCCGTGTGTATTAAAAATGCTATAACGCCTTCAAAACTCAATGAAAATGGATTATTTTTCTTTTGAGAGTTAAATTTATGAACTATCTTGTATTTGCAAGTGGAATCACATGAAAATATGGAGTTTTGACCTTCCAGACACCTAAAACCTTTTGGGTATGCAAACTGTCAATCCACCAGTAGGTAAATCCTACTTTGTGTGATAGTATCTCTTTGATTATTTGTGCATAAGGCATAATTCTTCTTCTGCAGTTTTCTTTCATGAGTTGAGGGGACTCTCAGACTCAATGTGCTCAAAATGATGAAGGGGGGACATATATCCTTCATTTTCAACAAAAGGATCCTCCAATTGGGGTCCTAATAGATTATAAGCTGCTTGCCCCATATGTGTTGATGAAACACCCTTCTGTTGAGAGATGGGTGAGTGGTTGGAGGGGTTAAGCAATTTGCCATGGGCTCACTGGCCTTTTCTATATCATCCACCAAAGACTGTGGAATGATAGAAGATGTGGGTGCCCGGCTGGTAACAGGTGGTTCACAGGTTAGTTTTTCTATTAATTCTAGACTCCCTTGCATTATCACCACTCTGGTTTGAATCAGGGGAAGGGACTACTGGTTGAGGTAATCCCATAAAACAGAGTGGTGATAATGCAAGGGAGTCTAGAATTAATAGAAAGAGAGGGGAGGCTGTTCAAGGGGGAGAACAACCTCAAAGAGTAAAGAGGAAAAATGAAAATGAGAGAATGGGTAGAAGAGTAAGAAAAAGAATTGATTAGGGGTGAACACAGGTAAAAGAAAAACAAACCTGTGAACCACCTGTTACCAGCCGGGCACCCACATCTTCTTTCATTCCACAGTCTTTGGTGGATGATATAGAAAAGGCAGTGAGCCCATGGCAAATTTGCTTAACCCCTCCAACCACTCACCCAATTGGAGGATCCTTTTGTTGAAAATGAAGGATATATATCCCCCCTTCATCATTTTGAGCACATTGAGTCTGAGAGTCCCCTCAACTTTGAGCCGACTTTGTGGAATCCATTCACACTAGCACAAATCTTCCAGATGTCACTAAGCTAAGTGTTTGTCACATTGCATCAACAACTATAGATATTCCAATTTTTGGATATCAAGGATTAGTTGGAAGACCTGGTGGGGTGAACATCACAAAAGCCCCATTCACATAATCAAATGTGGTTCATGATGTCTCTGTGGCACATACAGGCCAGCCTTCTTCTGAAGGTCTGCAAACAAGACCATCTATTGGTCATGGAACCTTACCCACATCCTCTGAATTCACATAATTCAAAGATTTATGTACTTCTAAATTTGCAAAGATTCAGAAGGATATCTAAGAACTGACGGATACAACCAAAAAGGTGATGGAGGATAGGTTGATTAAACATGGGGAGAGTATGGTACATAAGTTGAATGATTTTCAACTTCAATCATCTAATGATCTGAACTCTTTCAAACAAGCACTTCTGACTGCTTTTTCTGAAGTGGCTTCTTCTGTTTCTTCTCTGAAAGCTTCTAAGACTTCTTCTTCTTCTGCACAACAAGATTCTTCCATTTATGCAACCAAGGCTGATATTGCTCAGATTTTAAATCAACTTTCTTCTATTCAGAGTTCTCAGACAGATTTGGGCACAAGATTATCTGCTCTAGAATGCAGGCCTCAGTCAGACACTTCTAAAAGAAGTCTTGATGATCAGGATCCTGATAATCAAGAGGGGGAGAAAAGGTAGAGAGTGTCTGGACCAGAAAATGTTGAAAATATTCATGAGCAAAGTTCTGAGAAAACTTCTGAAGATGCTCAGAATGTTGGTAAAGCATCTAACAGAGTCTCTGAAGCAATAGATGATATCTTATTTGCAGAACATGAAGGGCAAGAGATAAATATTCATTCTTCTAAAGATATGGTAGAGGAAGGGTATGAAACAGAGAAGTTATCCTTTGATTCTGAAGGTAACTTAAGCTCAGATAATACAGACATTATTCCTGATTCAAATGAAGAGATGCTAAGGGAATATCTTGCATTTGAAGATGTCATTGGTGAGCCCAGTGATCTTTCTGATGTTATTATGTTTGAAGAAGACATGTATGGAGCTGATGTGGGAGAAAGTTCTGAAGTCAATGAAATAAAAGATTTGGTAATATGGAAGCCCCAACAATCTTTGAGTGATGAATACTGATAGGTATATCAGAATAGCTTCAAAAGAGACTGGGTTCTGAAGATATGCAGATCTGAAGATAGAAGCTCAGAACTCAGAGAAAGTCAGAAAACACCTAAGGCATAACTTCTGAAGTGTCAACTTCAGAAGTTCTGAAGGTTCTGAACATGTTTCTGAAGATACTTCTGAAGGTGCTTCTGAAGAAGTTCTGAAGAAGTTCAGAACTATTTCTAAACATGTCTGTCACAAATGTACTGTCTGTTTAGCATTTTCTCTCTTGTATAAATAGTTGTTAGATAGTCTGTTAGAACTAACGTTTCATAATCTTGTAATACAGTATTGTAATATCTTTCATTTGATCAATACATATGACATTTGGCTATCAGATCTAATTCCATATTCTACTTTCTTCATTATATTGATTGTTAAGGGTCCTAACAATTGGTATCAGAGCCAATTCATCTGTTCTTAAAGAAGATTTGTTGTCAGATCTGACAGTTCTTCTTGATCTACAAAATTCAAATTCAATACAGGTGAATTCTCGATCTTCTAACAATCAAAGATGTCTAAAGAAATAGTCTCAATCGGATCTGAAACGAAACCACCAACTCTCTTCTTAGGGGAATATCATCAATGGGGAATTAGAATGATACAATTCTTGGATAACATAGATGAAGCTTTAATGCAATCTATTACAAATGGTCCACTAGAGGTATTTGTTGAAATTCCAGCAGTTCCAAGAACTGAATCCACTCCTGAGATCCCTGCTTCAAGAATTAAAAAGAGTCCAGGGATGTACAATGCAACAGAGAAGGCCCAAGTCAAAGTTGACAAAAAGCTTTAACTCTGCTCACAATGGCAATTCCTAATGAAATTTTTAATAGGGTTGATAGTCTTTCATCAGCCAAAGCCATGTGGGATGAAGTAGAGGCTCAAATGCAGGGGAGTACCAAAGCACAGGCACAAAGGCTAAACATCTGTGTAGGTACTTATGAAAATTTCAGATACAAATATAATGAATCTATTACTGATACATACAATAGATTCAATAACATTCTGAACGATCTAAGGAGAAATGGAGTTCAGAAATCAAATTCTGAAATTAACAATAAATTTCTGAATAATCTGGGTACTGAATGGTCAAGCTTCTCTGACAACATGGTCACTAGAAATCTTTCTAGAAAGACAATTCATGACGTCTATGGGATTTTATTTCAACAAGAAGATAAAATCAAAGTTAGACAACATGACCAGAAAAAGGCAAATGAAGTTGCTCTGTTAAGCAAGAAGTTTAACAATTCTATGACCATGTCAACAAAGAAGACTGTTGATATTCCTGAGGTTAAGGTTTGTGATGGTGATGAATCGGATGAAGAACTCAAGAGAATTTATGATAATATTGCATTCTTGTCAAGACAGTTCACACATAGATATAATCAAAAATATCAGAACAAAGCAAGAATTGAAACTGGACCTAAGAATAGTCAAGAAACTGGTCAAACTGAAACAACTGAACCAGCAAGATGCTTCAATTGTGGCAAACCTGGGCACTATGCAAGACAGTGCAAGATGCCTAAAGTAAAAAACTCAGGTTACTATGAGAAGAAGCATGCATTAGCAAAGAAGAAAGAAATCAACCCTACTCTAATTACCAAGTATGAGGAAGACTGGTTGAATTGGAGTGATGGAGAAGAAGATGAAGAAGTGGCACACTATGGAACAGACTGCTACATGTGTCAGATGGATTCTAAAGAAAAACAACAAGATGACACAGAGGTATTATCTTCATCTTCTGAATCAAAGTCTGAAAATAATTTCTCCTCTGAACTAAATTCTGAATTAAATTCTGAACATAATCATGATTCTGAAACAAAAATTCAAGTTCAAAACATGTTTTCTGAATTTGAAATATTAAGGAACAGAATCAAGGGTGAAAGAATGTTAGTGAATTAATTTAGAGCTGAAAGTCAGATCTATAAAGAAAATTGTCAAGAAGCTGAACAAAATCTTGAAAAGATTTCTGAAGAAAAAGTTTCTTTAAAAAAAATTGGACAATTTACAAAAAGAGATAGTTAATGAGAAATCTGAAAAAGAGATCTTAAGTGTTAAAATGAACTTTCTGAATCAAGAAAGAATTGATCTGTACAAGAAGATTAAAGAACTTGAAGATTTAAATTTCAAAAGAGGACAAACTGAGCAAACTCTGAATATTTTAACAAACCAGACTCAGAATTCAAAATTTTATAATATTAAAGCTGGTCTGGGATATAATGATAATCAAATTCTGAAAAAGGCACCTGCAAATTTATATGATTTCTCAAAAATGAAAAAATTTAATGAAACAAATGTAGGTGTTATCCCTAAACCAGTAAATTTTTCTCTGCCTGAAAGGATACCTTTTATTAAATCAGAGACTTTGTTTTCAGAAGAAGTTCCTCTAAAGTCTGATGACTCAAAAATTAAATCTGAAGATTGTTCAGAAATAAATTCAGAGATAAATTCTGAATTCAGTTCTGAAGTTACTTCAAAAAATATTTCTGAGAATATATCAAAATCTGAAGAAAAGTATGATGAATTTTCAGAAGCTGACTCCTCAGAAGATGCTGATGAAAATTCCAAAATATTTTTTGATGATTCTGATAATGAGTTTACTACTATAAAAGTTTCAAGTATTTTTGCAAAAAGTATTACTCCCAATAAATTTTCAGAACTAATGAATGCTTCTGACTCAGAAGATGAAGATGATCAAATGATGCAAGTTATTGACAAAGATGGTAATGTTGTGTATAAACTACAATCTTCTATGACTGAAGGAGATAAACTAAAATCTATATTTGGCACATCTTCTGACTTTAACACCAGAGTTAAAATTTTTGAGCAAGGTCAATCTTCAAAACCTGCTTCAGACATTCAGAAAATTAACTCAATTGATTCAGAGATAAAATCTAAAAAGCATAAAAGAATCTCTTATACTAATCCTCATTTTTTGTCTGTTTCAGAGTTGTCCACTCTAGTTTGGAGAAAGAAAGGAGAGAGACTATCAAATTCAGACAAATTAGATAGTTTTCCTGCTTTACAAAAATGTGTTGTACCAAAGATTAAAACAGTGAATAAAAAGCCTTTTGTTGATAAATCAAATGTTATTAACTCCTGTATGTCTTCCGCGATTGTTAATACTTTAAAGAAACATATTCACTGTATTACTTGTGGTCATCATAATTTTCATATAATCTCCAAGACTAACAAAAAGAATTTGATAAATTCTATTCAAAAATGTTCAGCTATATTGACAAATAAGCTTAAAAAATAAAATTAAAAAGAAAAAGCAAAACAAAGTTAAAAGTTCTGAATCAAATTCTGAATTGAAAAATCTAAAGGCTAAGTTCAGAACTTCTAAATTTTCAACTAATATCAAAGGACCCATTCAGGAATGGGTACCTAAATCTCAATAATCTCTTTTGCAGATATGTCATGTGTGGGTCTTAGATTCCGGATGCTCAAGACACATGACTCCTTTCAAAGAACTCCTAACTGATTATCATGAAAGATATGGAGGAACAGTTAGTTTTGGAAATAATGCAAAGGGATTTGTGAGAGGATATGGCACATTCAAAAAGGGAGAAGTGACAGTAATGAAGGTTTTTTATGTTGAAGGTTTAAAACATAATCTTTTCAGTATTAGTCAATTCTGTGACAAAAATTGGAAAGTGAATTTTGACATAGATTACTGTCATGTTCTGAGTACAGCAAATAAAAATGAATTAACTGCCTACAGAGATGGAGATATCTACACAGCAACTTTTACTGCCTCAGGTCAACTGCAAGGTGTATGTTACATGTCTACATCAATGAGAAATGATAGCTGGCTTTGGCATAGAAGAATGTCACATCTGAATTTCAAAGCCATTTCTGAACTAGACAAACATCACTCAGTTAGAGGTCTACCCAAGATCAGATTTGAAAAGAACACTCTTTGCTCTGCTTGTGAACTAGGGAAAATAAAGAGAAGTTCCCATCCTCTAAAAATGTTATCTTCATGCAAAGCTCCTTTAGAAATGTTACAGATGGACTTATGTGGACCAATGAAGACACAAAGCATGGGAGGAAAGAAATACATCCTGGTTATAGTTGATGAATATACAAGATATACATGGATTGAATTTCTTAGACTCAAATCTGAAACCTCTGAAAAGTTGATACCTTTTCTGAAGAAAGTTCAAGTTCTTCTTCAACTACCAATTCAAAAGATCAGAAGTGACAATGGAACAGAATTTACTAATTCTACACTTCAGAATTTTTTGGAATCTGTTGGTATTTCTCATAATTTTTCTGCTGCAAGAACTCCTCAACAAAATGGGGTAGTTGAAAGAAAGAATAGAACTTTGGTAGAGGCTGCAAGAACTATGCTTGCATATTCAGAACTTCCTCTATCTCTTTGGGCAGAAGCTATTGCTACTGCATGTTTTACTCAGAACAGAACCATTCTTAACCGAAAATTTCTTAAAACTCCTTATGAATTGTTAAAACAAAGAAAACCCTCTATTGATTATTTTAAATTTTTTGGTTGCAGGTGTTTTCTAAAGAATGATACTCCACAGCATATAGACAAATTTGCACCAAAAGGTGTTGCTGGGATATTTGTTGGCTACTCTAAAAGATCTAAAGCATATAGAGTACTTATCAAGGGAACACAAAGGATCATTGCGACTACAAATGTCAGATTTCATGAGCCAACATTGACTTCTGAACAAAACAGTTCAGAACTCGTACATAACCTAGTTTCTGAAAGTTTGGACTCCGAAAACAATAAGAAATCTTTTTCTAAATCTCAAAAGACAAATCTTCTGAACCACTGCCATCACATCTTATTGAACTTGTGAAACATCCAAATAGGATTGTGAGTGAGTATTTAGAATCAGTGGAATTACCTGCACCAGTGATCCCTTCCCCTGATTCCAACCAGAGTGGTGAGAATGTGAGAGTGTCTAGAATTTATAAGAAGAGTGGGGAGACTGTTCAAGGGGGAGAACAGTCTCATGGTGTGAAGAGGAAAAATGTGAATGAGAGAGTGGGTAGAAGAGTAAGAAAAAGAACTGAGGAGGGGAGAACACAGATTAAAGACAAACAAATCTGTGAACCAACTGTTACAAGCCGGGCACCCACATTATCTATTATTCCACAATCTTTGGTGGATAATATTGAAATAGCCAGTGAGCCCATGGCAACTTCGTTTAACCCCCCCAGCCACTCATCTTTCTCTCAAAAGTTAGATGTTTCATTAACACATATGGGGCAAGCAGCTTATAATCCATTAGGACCCCATTTGGAGGTTCCTTTTGTTGAAAATGAAGAAAATATGTCACCCCTTCACTGCTTTGAGCACACTAGGTCTGAGAGTCCACTCAAAATTGAGCCTTCTGAACCACTTAATGTGGCATCCATTCACACTAGCACACATCTTTCAGATGTCCATAAGCAAAGTGTTTGTCACATTGCCTCAACAACCATAGATATTCCAATTTCTGGATATAAAGGATTGGTTGGAAGCCCTGGTGGAGTGAACATCACAAAAGCTCCATTTACAGAATCATATGTGGTTCATGATGCCTTCGTGGCTCATACAGGCCAACCTTCTTCTAAAGGATTGTCAACAAGGCAATCTTTTAGTCTTGGTGTTTTTCCCACATCTTCTGAATTCTCAGAATTCAAGGATTTTTGTACTTCTGAATTTGCAAAGATTCAGAAGGACATATTGGAGTTGACGGATTCAACCAAAAAGGTGATGGAGGATAGATTACAAAAGCATGGGGAGGATGTCATCCTTAAGTTGAACAGTTACCAAGTTCAGACTTCGAATGATCTGAAGTGTTTTCAGCAAGCACTGTTAAATGCTTTTTCTGAGGTTTCTTCTTCAATTTCTTCTCTAAAGTCCTCTAATGCTACTTCTTCCACAGCACAGCCAGAGTCTTCTTCTTTTGCAACTAAGGAAGATCTTGCTCAGATTTTATCTCAACTAACTTCTATTCGTAACTCTCAGCTAATCTTAGCTCTAGGCTATCTATTCTTGAATGCGGACCTATTTCGGATACTTCAAAGAGATGTCTTGATGATCGACTTGTCGATAATCAAGAGGGGGAGAAGCGACAAAGGGTATCTGAATCAGAACCAGAAGACATGGAAATTGTACAAGTACAAACTTCTGAAAGACCTTCTGAAGGTGTTCAGAATGTTCAAATTATGGAGTCTTCAAGAGTTTCTGAAGCAATTTATGATATCCTATCTGCTGAACAAGAAAAACAAGTTTCAGATGATTCTGAAGAACAAGCAGATGAAGGATATGAAACAGAAAAGGTGGATCTTGATTCTGAAGGTTTTCTAAGCTCTGACAAAACTAATATTATCCCTGATTCAAATGAAGAAATGATAAGGGAGTATTTGGCATTTGAAGATGTTATTGGAGAGCCTAGTGATCTCTCAGATGTCATTCTTTTTGAAGATGATGCTTCTGAAGTTAGTATGGAAGAAAGTTCTGAAGCTATAAAAGACTTGGTAGTGTGGAAGCCACAAGAATCTATAAATAAAGTCTACAAAAAGGTCTCTTAAGATCTTTGGAAAATTCTGAGTGATCTTTGCTGGAATCAAGTCTTCTTCAATGAGCCTAAAAGTCTGAAAAATAGAATCCTAGATGAAAGGTTTTCTGTGGTAAGAAAGTTTATAAATCAATCAGATGAAAGCTTTGAAGTTGATTTTGATCTGTCTCACATGGGAGATATGGAGATTGCAGATGAAATACTCATGGTATTTTCTGAAAAAATTGAAGTCAGAGTTCGTCCTTGCATCATTATTCCAAAGTTTGACTTATTTCTTCTTGAAGAACCAATTCTGGATCAAATTTATGAAAAAGAAGATATATTTCAATATGGAGAAGATTACTTGATGTTTCCTGAAGAAAATTATGTTAATATGTTCAGAAGTTATCTAAGAAATGCAACTCTGGAAGATTTTGTAGATGGTAATTTGTCAGAAGATCAAATCTCCAAGATAAGAACTTATGTTCAGAACCATGGTATTCAGAATCTAAATGACTCTACTCTCATCAAAAGGATCAGGTGTATCACTAAAGTAGTTGAAGATAATTTGATAATTTACAGATTTGGGGTAGAAAGAAGAGATGGGTCACTTTCTGAATTTACTCAGCATGATCTTTACAAGCTCAGACTTCAAGACAAGCTAAATGTACTCCAATTTTGTGTTACCAGAGGTGAAGTAGAGATGGTTTTTGAAATAAGGAGAATCCTTGGCATCTATATCAGGAATATCATCAAGCATGATTTCCAGTTGGCCTTGGAACATGGCTTATCAAAGATCAATCTTTTAGAACCTACAAATCTCTCTACTACAGCTTTGAAATGATTTTTCACCAACCCAGATATTGGATTCAGATATTCAATAAATGGAAACAAAACTTTCTTAGCTTCAGATATTCCAAAATATTCAACCTCTTCTCTGAATTGGTTTCTGAATTATTCTGAAAATTTTGTTGATGATGTCAACATCAGAGAAGAAATTAAATACTTAATCAAAGAAGAGATTCATTTCAGAGAGAACATCAGAAGAAGTTTTTTAGCTGGTCACAAGGAGATAAACAACCTAAGAAGAGAAGATTTCTGGTTAAGCAATACTTATGACTTTCAAGTTCATACTAAAAAGCAAGATCTGGAAGAAATTCAGAAATTCTCCTTGAACATTAAAAGTCCAGAATTTTCTCAAGAGTCAAGGGATAAAGGGAAAGAAGTTATCTCTGAATCTGTTCCTGAAGATGTTGATCAAGAAATTCCAACAACTGTAGAAGAAGAACAACAGATTGAAAGAATCAAAGAAAGTGACTTTACCATGTTTCTTGAATATTTTCATCCAGAAATGTTCATGGAATATGAACAAAAGTTCAACTACATTGATTGCTGGATTCAGAAATCCTTTGGCTGGAAACAATGGTATTCAAATATCATTAGAAAGTTAAGAATTCCTCTTATTGAAGCCAGAAGTGAAAGCCCAATTGTCAAGGTGAAAAATGCAGATCTGAAGTCAAAGAACAATTACAAGTATGCATTTTTCACTGTTGAAAGACAAAATGGAGAAGTATCAACATTTTCTGAAGCTGATTTCCAGAATGTGCACCTCAGAGATTTAATCAGAGTATACAGAAGTCTCTATCCTTTCCATGACTCAATCACCAAATTCGAAAATCCTTTCCCCGTGATCGAGAGATGGACTATACGGAGAATTCATTTGGGCCGCAAAGATCGATTTTCAAGTTGCATATGTTCTTAATAGAGATCAAGTTCATTTGAAAGGCATCAAATCTGAATTTACCAGAGATTCCAAACTTGAAGAAAAGCACTTTATTATTGCATCCACCTGGCTTTGTATGCAAATGCTTCAAGGAACTACTCTTTGTGAGATTTGAAGAATTTCACAAATGCTGCAATGGAACTCTTATGGCGATCAGAGATAGATTGGTTAAAAGACAAAACAAAAGACCAAGGAATTTATCTAATGAAGATTGGGAAAAGCATAAAATACTTGCCAAAGAAATGATAAGAGTTGCAGAACTATTATTGGAGTATAGAAGTTTAATTCTGAAGGATGTAAGAGAGATACTTAATTTCTGGAATTATGATTTAAACTTTTGAAGCTAAGGGTGAGATTGATAGGTATATCAGAATAGCTTCAAAAGAGACTGGGTTCTGAAGATATGCAGATCTGAAGATAGAAGCTCAGAACTCAAAGAAAGTCAGAAAACACCTAAGGCATAACTTCTGAAGTGTCAACTTCAGAAGTTCTGAAGGTTCTGAACATGTTTCTGAAGATACTTCTGAAGGTGCTTCTGAAGAAGTTCTGAAGAAGTTCAGAACTATTTCTGAACATGTCTGTCACAAATGTACTGTCTGTTTAACATTTTCTCTCTTGTATAAATAGTTGTTAGATAGTCTGTTAGAACTAACGTTTCATAATCTTGTAATACAGTATTGTAATATCTTTCATTTGATCAATACATATGACATTTGGCTATCAGATCTAATTCCATATTCTACTTTCTTCATTATATTGATTGTTAAGGGTCCTAACAAATACAGAAGAGCTTCTGAAGAACTATGGAGAATACTAAGCCAATTCTGTTGGGTGCATCTCTTTTTGAATAATCCAAGAAGTCTGGAGTGTAGACTTTTGGACAACAGGTTTTCTGTCTTCAGAGATTTTCTTAATCAACCAGATGAAAAAGTTGAACTAGAATTTGATCTAAGTCACATGGGAGGAACTGAAATTGCAGATGAAATTTTGATGGTCTATTCTGGAAAATTTGAAGTAAGAGTCAGATCCTGCATTACTATTCACAAAGTTGATATTCCTCTACTTGAAGAACCTATTCTAGATCAAGTTTATGAAAAAGAAGATATATTTCTTTCTGGAGAAACAAGCTTGGAGTTTCCTGAAGCAATTTACTTTCACATATACAAAACCAATATGAGGTTTGCAACTCTGGAGTATTTTGTAAGTGATGAGTGGTCTGAAGATCAAATTTCTCAAATTAGAAACTTTGTTCAGAAGCATGGAGTTCAAAATCTGAATGACTCCACTCTTAAAAGAAGATTAGATGTCTTTCAAAGACTGTTGAAGATGATCTAGCAATATTCAGATTTGGAGCAAAAAGAATGTCACACCCCGCTAAAGCGGAAACACAAGGCGTGATAGCGCAAGATTTCATAACAATAGGATAAAAACAACACCAACCATCCATTCAAGTACATAATAGTTTAAGTTCAAAATTTACATCGTATCAACTCAAAAGTTCTAACAAAATAAAGTAAACCAAGTGTTTCAACTAAACAGTTTTCAAATAAACAAGATGGTTGATGTCGACGCGCCCACATAAAAGAAAGATTCGGTTAATCTTTTCTTACCCCTGAAAAGCATGATAAAAACAAGGTCAACTACAAAGAGTTGGTGAGTTCACAGGTTTTCAATATTTCAAAAAAAAATAATCAATTGTGTGAGTGAATATGAGCAAAATAAATTTTTGGCACTTATTGATATCTTAAAACGTTAAGGCATTATGTACTCTAATTTTTGTATATAAAGAGCCACCACTAAACCTTTCGACCACAAAACAATATTTTTAATTCTACCTTAGCGGTGGGACTAATACCCCACATATGTAGAACCTTCGTTTTTAAGTATCGTGCACCCCTACCTGTAGTTTCTAGGTGGGATTGCTATCCACACCCCTACTTATCGGTTTTTAGGTGGGATTGTCCGTCCAAATAGCGCTATCCACAAATACCCTCGGCTCCTCACTTGAGTTAATAGTAGTGTACAAACTTTTATGTTACATTTTACTCAATATAACTATTAGTGTACATGCCTTAGTGCCCATAACATCAAATTTAACAAGATTTCATAATCATAATGACAATGGCTCATAAAACACATTCAATCATGCTTTTCACCCCAAAACGTATAAAACACTTTGAAAGAGGGGCTGTGAATACTCACCTTATAGCAACGCTCCGCAACGCAAAACAATACAATTCGAATCTCCGCACAACGACCTAACGCTTCCCTATCAAAGAGTAATACTCAAAACCGTCACTTATAGGTCTAATACTACTTAGAGGTGAATAAATCTTAAGCCCATAAGTGTCTATATATGTCCAATTATACAAAATGCCCATATGCTCATTAATATCGTAATTTATACCGAAAGTGATCTTATTATCCATCACATGATCATTATTTATAAAAATCAATTAAGTCCAGAATTTCTCTTCTGGACAGAAACTAATTGTCCTAAAAATGATCAGTTTTCAAAGGCTTCCAAAATGATCTAGTTTCCTATATTTTTATATAAGATAAATTACTGAGTTATGGTCTTTGTGATCAAATTTCATGCCTTTTGGACATGTACATGTTGTCCATATAATTCATGCAAAACAATATGTCACAACCGGTAAAACAGATTACACCATGTTAGTAAATCACTCCTATGAGGAGTTATACTCAGTGTTTTCTAGAATTTCCAGTTGGATTAGAATCATAACTCATAAAGGAAACTTTTGAGATAAGATTCACTGATTTTCAAGAAGTTATGAAGGAGGTATGACACTACAAATTTGCATGCACAATTCTGCCATTAGCTGACAGATTGCACACTTAACTTAAATAAATTGGTTAGTGCCTCAAAACTTCATATTTTTGCATGAAACTGGATCCATATGAATCCTAACTCATAAAATGAAGTTCTAGAAAAAGAATCATGCATTAAAGACAAATAACAAAGGAGATACTAACACACAAAGTAGAGTTTAGCTGCTGGTGGTTTCACAGATTGCACACCTAAAGTATTTTAGGTGTTTGGAGGGTCAAAACTCCATATTTTTAAGTGATTCCACTTGCAAACTGAAGATAACTCATAAATATAACTCTCAAAAGAAGAATCAACCTTTTTCATTGAGTTTTGAAAGAGATATGACCATTTGAACATGCATGCACAAATCTGTCAGCTTTGGACAGATTGCACACTCATTTTGTTTTGAAGAGTTGAAACCTCAAATAACCATATTGTGGAATGAAATCAGATGCATATGAAAGGTAACTCATTAAGCTAACTTCCAGAAGAAAAATCAAGTGATTTGGAGGAATATTCAAAGAGTTATGGTCGTTCAAAGTAGGGTTTACCTACTGTTGAACTTCCAGATGCACATGCATCTTGTTATGAGCATTTGGGGGGTCAAAACTCAATGTTTTTGAGTGAGACCACTTGGATTAGAACCCCAACTCACTAAATAAACTTGTAGAAAGAAGATTCATGATATTTGAACATAAAAATTGTAAGAAATTGACGTTTTATACACATGCATGAATCTGCCAGAACCAAAATAACCATTTTTGTTCAAGAACACATAAAATCATGATTTTTTCCCTATTCTCTTGAGTTTTATTTGTGTAGGTCATAGATTATCACCATTTTATAAACATTTTACATGTTTTGGTGTAAAATCTCTCCACAAACTCAGAATTTTTGGATATTAGAAGAAGTAGCTAAAAAAATGTAAGAAAAGTGGGGTTTTCACCCAAAAATGGTAAGAAAATGAGGGTAAAGTTGTTACCTTGTTTGGATGATGATTAGAGCTTCTAAATCCTTGTATGAACTTGATCTTGCTGATGATTTGAAATGAGAAATGGCTGGAGTTTTTGTTTTAGAGAGGGAGAAAATGTCTCTTCACTTCTAGAGAGAGAGAGGTGAGAGCAAATTTTGAATTTTGAACATGCAAAATGAGGAGAAAAATGAAAAAAAAATGTATTTATATGGGGGTTTAGAGAGGAGGCCGGACATGGGGGCCCCCTCCTCTCTAAATCATATATTTGTTTTATAACTAAAATAAAACTCAAGCCCAATTAGGAATACAATGTCATTTTCTCAATTTTTGGCCATTTTTCCTCAAAATGTAAGCCCAAAAGTGATAAAATTCTATAAAAATAGAAGTTTTATATTTGAAACATTAAAACTATATATTTTATATACATTGGGTATAAATTAGAGCATTTGGCACTGTATTGGAAGTTTCGGACAGTTACGGGTCGGAACCGGACATTTTAAGCGACTACCGGAAATGCTAGGGGTTTTTCGGCCATTCTAAACCAACTATTTCTTAATCTTAAAATTTAAACTATATAAACACTAATAAACTTAATAGAAGCTAACCTGAAAGCTCGAATTTTGACAGTTGTCACAAAGAAGAAATGGATATTTGTGTGAATTTACTCAGTATAATCTATACAAATTAAGATTGCAAGACAAACTGACAGTTCTTCATTATTGTGTTGCTAGAAGTGAAGTTTAGCTTGTTTTTGAAGTTAGAAGAATTCTGGGAATCTACATAAGAAACTTAATCAAGCATGACTTTCAATTAGCTCTGGAATTTGGGTTATCTAAAGTGAATCTGTTGGAACCTATAAATCTTGAAAATACAATGACTAGACTTTTCACTAGTCCAGATCTTGGGTTCAGATATACATCAGATGGAAATAAAACTTTTTTAATTTCAGATATTCCAAAATACTCTAAATCAACTCTGAATTGGTTTCTTACTTATGCCAAGGATTATATTGAAGATTCAGATGTAAAAGAAGAAATCATATATCTGATCAAAGAAAGAGTTCATTTCAGAGAAATTGTAAGGAAAAGTTATCCAGCTGGTCACAAAAGAGAAAACAAGATCAGAGGAGCTGATTATATACTTAGTGATACTTATGATTTCCAAATTCACTCAAAGAAACAAGACTTGGAGGAAATTCTGAAGTTTTCTCTAAACATTGAAAGTTCATAACCAAGTCAGAAGGATAAAGAGAAAGGAAAAGAAGTAATTTCAGAAGATATTTCTGAAAAGTTGGTTCCTTGAAGAGGAACAAATGCAAGTGCAAAGAATAAAAGAAAGTGCTTTTACCATGTTTCTTGAATATTTCCATCCAGAAATGTTCATGGAATATGAACAAAAGTTCAACTATATTGACTGCTGGATTCAAAAGTCCTTTGGTTGGAAACAATGGTATTCAGATATCATTAGAAAAATAAGAATCCCAGTTAATGAAGCAAGAAAGAAAAGCCCTGTGGTTAAAGTAATTAATGCTGACTTGAAGACAAGACAAAATTACAAGTATGCATTCTTTACAGTTGAAAGACAAAATGGTGAGATTTCTACCATTTCTGAAGCTGATTTTCAAAATGTATATCTCAGAGATCTACTCAGAGTTTATAGAAGTTTTTACCCTTTTCATGATTCAATCACCAAGTTTAGAAAATCATTTCCAATTCTAAGAGATGGTTTGTATAGAGAATTTATATGGGCTGCAAAGACTGATTTTCAGGTTGCTTATGTTCTAAGCAAGAAACAAGTACACTTGAGCAAACCAAATCTGAGCTTACCAGATATTCAGAATCTGAAGAAGAGTACTTTAGTAATTCAACCTCCAGGTTTTGTTTGCAAATGCTTTGAAGAATTATTATTTGTGAGATTTGAAGAACTCCACAAATGTTGCAATGGAACTCTCATGGCAATCAGAGATCGTTTGGTAAAAAGACAAAATAGAAGACCAAAGAATCTGAGCAATGGAGATTGGGAGAAGCACAAGAAGCTTGCAAAAGAGATGGTGAGAATTGCTGAATCATTACTTGAATACAGAAACTTAATTCTGAAAGATGTTAGAGAAATTATGAACTTCTGGAAGTATGATCTGAACTGTTGAAGCTAAGGGGAAGATTGATAGAGATTTCATAATAGCTTCAAAAGGGACTGGATTCTGAAGATATAAAGATCTGGAGAAAAGCCTAAGGCATAAAGTTCTGAAGTGTCAGCTTTAGAAGTTCTGAAGATATTCTTAGGAGGTTCTGAAGAAGTTCTGAAGACACTTCGGAAGAAGATCTGAAGGAGTTCAGAACCTATTCTGAACCTGTCTGTTATGAATGTACTGTTACTTTAGTCTTTCTATTTCATGTATAAATAGTTAGTTTGTTAGATAGTTAGAACTAACGTTTCCATTAGCCTTGTAAAGATATATTCTGTAATACTGTACATTCAATCAATACATATTACATTTGGCTATCACATTCCTGTTAAAATATTTCCATATATTGATATCTTGATTGTTTGGGTCCTAACAGTTACCTTCTAACTTCCTATAAAGCATGATAAAATAAAAGAGCCAACTACAAAGAATTGGTGAGTTCACAGGTTTTCAAATGCACAAAATATTATATACAAGGTATATAAAAATATAGTGAATCAAATGATCGCATCAACTTTAATATATTAAAGTTTAATGAGCAAAAATACATATTATAATTACACATAATATTAAAGTATTGAGCAACTACTAAGCCTAAGCGACATTTTACGCCCATGAACTACCTCAGCGGTGGACCTAAAGTCCACATGTGTAGAGCATTCTTAATTGATAAAGTGCACCCCAACATGCCAGTTAGGTGGGTATGTTAACCACATAGCACTATCCACAAATATCATCGGCTCAAATGAATACAGAGTTAAATAGTTGTGTAACATGGGGACTTCACATAACTCAACATATCATTTGTGTAATATAAATTTGCTCATCATAATGATTTATATGCTTTTCATTAATCAATATAAATCAATTCAATTCTTTTAAAACAACATGCTTTACACCCCAAAGCGTATAAACATTTAAAAAGAAGGGCCGTGAATACTCACCTTATAGCAAAGCTTCCAAATAGATACCCGAGATGTCCGCTTGATGGCCTAACGCTTACGTAACAAAGCAATGTACCAAATTAACACTTATATGTCTAACGATTACTATGAGAGTGCTTATAAGTCCTTATATGTCCAACTTGGTCTACTATTGTCCCGTTACACCTAATGCACATATGCTCTTTAATGATATGACTTATACAGAAAATATAACGTTATAGCCCTTCAAGTGATCAAAATTTATGAAATCAAACAGTTTCAGAATTTCATTTTCTGACAGAAACTATAAGTCCAAAAAAATGAACAATTTAATGTAACATCCAAAATGACAAAATTTCCCATATTTTTATATGTGATGCATTACTGAGTTAAGGTCATACATTTTAGACATATACAAAGGGTTCAAATAATTTATATCAAACAGTGTGTCACAGCAAGCATGACAGATTACACACTGTTAGTAAAACAATCATTTGAGGAGTTCTACTTAGTATTTTTCAGAAATTCCAATTGGATTATAAGCATAACACATAAAAAAAACTTTTGAAATAAGAATCACTCATTTTGGATGAGTTATGAGGAAGATTTGGCACCACAAAGTTGCATGCACACTTCTGTCATTAGTTGACAGATTGCACACTTAACTTTAATAAATTGGTTAATGCCTCAAAACTTCATATTCTAGAATGAAACCTGATTCATATTTACCCTAACTCATAAAATAAAACTCCAGAAGAAGAATTATGCATTATGAACAAATATTCAAAGAGATATTAACATGCAAAGTAGGGTTTACCTACTGGTGGTTTCACAGTTTGCACACCAAAAGTGTTTTAGATGTTTGTAGGGTCAAGACTCCATATTTTCATGTGATTCTACTTACAAATAGAAGCTAACTCATAAAATTGACTCTTAAAGGAAAAATCATCTTTTTTCATTGAGTTTTGAAGGAGATATGGCCATTTGAATGAATATTCAAAGAGTTATAATCGTTCAAAGTAAGGTTTACTTACTGTTGAACTTTCAGATGCGCATTCATCTTGTTATGAACATTTGGGGGGTCAAAACTCACTAAATAAACTTTTTGAAAGAAGATTCATAATTTTTGAACATATTATTTGCATGAAATGGACGATTTATGCACATGTATAAAATATGTAAGTACCAAAAATCACCATTTTGTTTATCAAAATCACATAAAATCATGATTTTAACCTATTTTCTTGAGTTCTATTGTTTGGGTCATAGATTACCACCATTATGTAAACATTTTACATGTTTTTGGTGTATAATCTTTCCATAAAACTCAGAAGTTTCAGAAGTTAGAAGAATGTGGTAATAAAATGCAAGAAAAGTGAGTTTTTCACTCAAAATTGACAAGGAAAAGGTGAGATGATGTTTGTACTTACTTGAGTGATGTATAGAACTTCTATTTCTTGAAAAATCGTAAGTTTTTAATGGTGTTTTGCCTTGAAATCAGCTGGAAAATGGAGATGGAAGGAGATTGTTCTTGAGATGAAAGTGTCTCTTCACTTTTTGAGAGGGAGAGAGAGAGCTTTTTTTTTGAATTTGAATTGCAAATGAGAGAAAATGAAAAAAAACAACTTTTTATATGTGGAACAAAGAGGGGGGGGGGGGGGGCGGCAATGGAGATGGGCCCCACCCAAACCCAACAATTTTTTAAAAAAATTTATTTTAAGCCCAAAAAAATGAAATTAAAAGTCCATTTTCTCAATTTTGCCCTTTTTCTTTCAAAATATGAGCCCAAAAGTGTTTCAATTATATAAATAATAAAAGTTTTATATTTAGCATTCTAAAACTATATATTTTATATAAATTAGGTATAAATTAGAACATTTGGAAATATATAAGACGTTTTAGACAGTTACGGATCGGAACCGGACTTTTTAAGCAACTACCGGAAACTCTAGAAATTTTTCGGCCATTCTAAGCCAACTAACTCGTATTCTTATATATAATCTATATTAACACTAATGAACTTAATAAAAGCTAACCTGGAGGTTCAAATTTGACAGTTGTCACATCTATCTCCATCGAAACCATTTATGAAACTTCAGATCTCCATCCCCATAGAAGCCGGCATCATTGTTGAGACTTATTAAACCCAAATTTACCGAAGAAGAACCGTCATGTTCTTGATATTCGATCGAAGTTTTTTATTTGGTAAAAGTTTTGAATCTCTGGTTTTTTAGGTAAATTATTCAGATCTGCATTCTTGAAGGTAATGAAGGGTGTTGGATCTTATTTGAACGTAAAAGTATGGATCAGAACACCCCTTTAAAGAACCAAGTTAAAATCTCCAGAAGCTAGACCATCCAGAAGGCAATCACTTCATGGATATTACTTTATGAACTACACGTGACTAAATGACGTGGCTAGTCATGCCTTCCGTGCGTACCCGAATTTGTTAGATGTCTAGTTTGTGTGTCAAT
This sequence comes from Silybum marianum, assembly GCA_036898165.1. Taxonomy (NCBI): domain Eukaryota; kingdom Viridiplantae; phylum Streptophyta; class Magnoliopsida; order Asterales; family Asteraceae; genus Silybum; species Silybum marianum. Next base: position 24,570,721 of record CM072528.1, on the reverse strand, counting down.
ACGTGATAGGCTAGCTAATTGACTTTCCTATTTGTAATCGTATAAATAGAGGCAACCATCATTGTATTATGTGTCGATCACATTGGAGAGAACTTGGGACATTTATCTGTATTTCCAGTATTGTATTCTTTAAGATCTAGAGTGAAATAAAAATTATCATCTGCAATTCATATTGTTATTCTCTTTCAACCATTGATTACATTCTAGTTTGATTGTTGATTATTATTGCTTCCGGTTACTGCTTATTTCATATTCATAATCAACATCTATTAAGTATAAATTGGATCTGGGTTCCAACAATTGGTATCAGAGCTAGATAATCAATCTATTGATTATTCGATTTAGTCCAATTTGGAGAAATCTCACTCAACTAGATTTTTTCTCGATTTTTAAGCTATTGTTCATCACTCAACCCTGTTTACGAGTTTTTATTGTTCTTATACAATTTTTCTCAAATTCAATGGTATTTTTATCTTAAATATGAGTTTTGCAGTTCATCGACATTAGTTTTCAGGTTCAGTAAATTGAAATCGTTCTTAATTTTCAATTTCTTCTCTAAATTCTCATACTCTGTTTGTTGGAACCCAGATCCCTTTCTAACAATTAATCAACATATCGTATAACACAATATGAGCGGAAGCAATGTTGATCTATGATTGATAATAAGAAGTAAATCAATAATGATAAACAGTAAGAACAGTAAGAATAGTTTAGAAGAACAATCAGAAAATCGTATTAATAACCTTGAGCTTGATTACAATGCGTATGAATGAACAGCGTGATTTTTTTCTTCAAAATCATCAACTATTACAGTGAAGAATGAATCTATTTATATTGTTACAAAATGAAAGTCAACGACCTAGCCTATCAGGAGTTGACACGTCATCTATACTAGATAACAGAACTAGTTACAAATATAGACGCACAGAAAGTGTGATTGCCACGTCATTATAAGTGCGTGAGACACAGTTTTAGTCCAAAGGTTCTTCAAATAGAGGTTCTTTAAGTGTTTTGTATGGAATGCTCTTAAATGAAGAGCAATCCCAAGTTTTGAGGAAAAACCTCATCATTGAACTTAAGGGTGCCAAAAGTACTTCTTTGGCACTCGTGTCATTAGTGGTAAATCCATTAAAAAATGCTTCCTCCTCTACTATTACTTCCATCACTGAATTAGGTCAAACTGATTCAGAAGATCAACTTACTGATGCTGACATCTCTGAGTTCGATAATTCTCTGGCTCTATTAACTAATAACTTTAAAAGATTCGCCAGAAAGAGCAACTTTAGAAGAACACCGACTCTCGCTAACTATGATAAATTGAAGACTATGCTCGCTGAGAAAGCCTCAGCCATATGCTACAAATGTCAGCGAAAGGGTCACTTCGCTAGTGAATGTAGATCCAACAAAATTGCAGCCCCCACTACCTCGCTGACCTCTAATAAGAAAGAGAAGTATTTGAAATTAAAAAACAAATACAAAGATCAGAAGAAAAACCAGTCAAAAGGCAAAAGTCTTGTAGCTGAAGAAGTTGATTGGGATGATGAAGGTGACTAGGCTAAAACCTCTGATGAGTCAGGCACAGATGAAGAAGATCTTGCCTTCTTATGTCTGATGGGAAGAATAGAAGACGCTGAAGAGGTATCTGAAACTTCTTCCTCTGAGTCCCCTTCTGCTCAGGTATCCATTCCTTCTATCTCCTTAATATCTGAAAATGATAACTTATCTGCGCTTGATGCTATGACTGTTGATTTTTACAATGATTTAAATGGAAAAATCAAAGCTGAGAAAATTAACATTGATTTATCAAAACAATTAAAAAATTGTCATCTAAAGATCAAAGAACTTTCAAAGATTGAGGAAACCTTAAAGGACCAAGCTATCGCTGAAAGAGAAAAGGCTACCATCGAAGGATGGTGCAAAGCCTCTGACAAGGTAAATGAGATCATCCATGCCCAGATCCCTATGAAAGTAAGAAGTGGGTTAGGCTTTAACCTCGAAAAGGAAGAATCAGAGAAAGATCGTTCCATGCTTAAATTTGGAATGTTTGTCTCCTCTATCATTGATCCCTCCTCTTCGTCTCAGAGACCTCAATCTAATGAGAAGACTCCTGTGTTAAATTCTTTCAAGTCTAAGAAAGTGGTGAAAAACAATATTCTTGACCAGGTTCCTAGAAATAAAAATGTTCAGAAGAAGAACAAGAAATCATCTACCTCCTCAGGGAGCAATCCTAAACCTAGGAGAAAAATCTCTGAATTCTCTCAGAGATCAACCCCCAGAATTAAGATTGATCTCACTCCTGTTCCTGAAAAGGTTGTTTTACCTCCAAGAACAATGGATAAAAGAATTCTTGGTCCTATTCCTGACAAAATCCCTTTTATCTCTCTGAAATATTTAAATTCCAAACCTTACAAATATAGGAAATGCAATCACTATGGTGAAACTACCCACATTGCAAGTAAGTGTCCTAATGCTACTAAATCTAATAAACTAGCTCATGGAAAGAAAGTAGCTCAAGTTGATAAATCAACAAGAGTGACATCCACCAAGGTTGCAAAACCAACAGAGGTGAAGATATCCACTAAAAAAAGTTCTTCAGCAAGTTGCTCCTCCGCACTCCTTCCACTAACAAAGTAGGACCCATAGTAATATTGGTACCTTCAATCATTTAATCTCTTTGTTGAATGCAGAGTGCTAAAGATATCTGGTATCTCGATAGCAGATGCTCAAGGCACATGAGTGGCAGAAAATCTCTGCTCTCTGACTACAAAGAAGAAGTTGGTCCATCAGTGACCTTTGGTGGAAATGGCAAAGGGTACACTAAAGGCTATGGAATCTTGTCCAACGGAGCCACCTCGTTTAGTCGAGTTGCCTATGTTGAAGGACTAAAGCACAATCTATTAAGCGTTAGTCAGCTATGTGACAAAGATTTCAATGTTCTATTCCTAAGGAATAGATGTGCTGTCACTGACTGCAATGATAAGCTTGCCTTAACAGGCAAAAGAGTTGAAAATGTATACGTAATCAATATTAATAATGATAGGACCAAAAGTCCTAAGTTTAGAAAGTTTTATAAAGAAGGAATGAATTAATTGTAACTTTCCATATTATGTTTAATTCCTTATAGGCTTGGGCTTACATGTATTAGACACCTAGTATATAAAGGAGTCTAGGGTAGAGAATTCGTTAATGAGAGTCGTTTAATTTACTTACGCGTTTGTAATTCTTTAAGCTTTCATCAATAAGACATACGACTCGATGATTTCCGTATGATTCCTCTTTTGATCTTGTTGAAACGGACCTAACAAATAGTTCTCACTATGAGAATGTGTGCTTTATCTCTAAAGCATCCTCTGATGTAAATTGGTTATGGCATAAAAGACTCTGTCATCTTAACTTTGAGATAATTAATGAACTGTCTCAAAAGGAACTCGTCAGAGATCTCCCAAATCATAGCTTTGCAAAGGAATATCTTTACTCAGCGTGTGAAAAGGGAAAGCTGACAAAAGCATCTTTCAGATCTAAACAAGTTTCTTCAGTACCCTCACCACTTCAACTACTCCATATGGATCTCTTTGGACCTGTTAATGTCCAATCTATATCTAGAAAGAAATGCACTCTTGTGATTGCTGATGAAAATTCCAGATACACATGGGTATTCTTTCTTCGATCCAAAAGTGACACCCCTGATATGATAATCTCTTTTATCAAAAGGATGGAAGTTTTGAACAATATGACTGTTCGTTCCATGAGAAGTGATTATGGTACTGAATTCAAGAACAGTACTCTGATAAATTTCTTTGATGAAAAAGGTATCTCTCACATCTTATCTTCAGTGAGAACTCCTCAGCAAAACGGCGTTGTTGAAAGAAGAAACCAAACTATCATTGAAGCAGCTAGCCCAATGCTCAACGAATCACGCCTTCCAACTCAATTCTGGGCCGAAGCAGTCAATACAGCATGCTTCACTCAGAATCGATCCCTGATTGTGAAGCGACTCAAGAAAACTCCTTATGAATTATTTCAAGGAAGAAAACCTACTCTGAAATATCTTCACATCTTTGGATGCAAATGCTACATTCTGAATGACAGAGATCATTTGGGAAAGTTCGATCCAAAAGCTGATGAAGGAATTTTTTTTGGGTATTCCTCTATATATAAGTCTTTCAAAATCTTCAGCAAACGAAGACAACATGTTGAAGAATCCATGCATGTCAATTTTGATGAATCTCGTACTACCCCCACTTCTCCTATCCCTGAAGAAGATGAAGAATTGAATGCTTGGATGAAGTCTCACTATGGGGAACCTGAAACTTATTTCAACAATCAACCTCAAGCTGAATTAAATGATGATGAAATCCCTGAAATACCTACTAACAATGATCCATCTTCAGGGATCAGTGCTACTCCTGTCAATCAGATTCCTCCTTCTAATGCATCTTCTGGAAATTCCTCAGTGAATATTCAAGCTTCATCCTCTGCAAATCAATCCTCTGAGTCTCCTCAATTGATTCTGAATGATGATGTACCTGTTGCTGAAACAACAAATAGCATCCCTGAAGAAGAAGAATTAGTCGCTGAATCTGCGGTTGATCTCTCTCCTCAACCACCAGCTCAGCGATGGACTGCAAATCATCCAATAAATCAGATTATTGGTGATCCTAACGTAGGTATCAAAACGCGTAGAGGTACAGGTAATATATGTCTCTATGTTAATTTCATCCCTCTCTCTGAACCTAAAAAGATAGATCAAGCAATCTTCGATCCTAGCTGGATTTCAGCTATGCAAGAAGAACTAACTGAGTTTCGTAGAAACAAAGTTTGGAATTAAGGCCTCTAAACTCCTCCCTCAGGACACTGTTGCGTTGCCCATGGGGGCGGGCTAGAAGTCGTACGCCTCCCTCCGGATATTCGTATATGGAGAAAGTTCCATACCAACACATTTGCAGAAGCTAGAGCTACCCTTTTTGGTCTGATGCTTTGTTACAGATGTGATTGGAACCAAATGGGTATTTAGAAATAAGCTAGATGAAAACGGGACTGTTATTCGCAATAAGGCTAGACTTGTCGCTTAAGGATACAGACAGGAAGAAGGTATTGATTACGATGAAACCTTTGCACCTGTAGCTCGTTTAGAAGCTATAAGACTTTTCTTAGCTTATGTTGCCCATAAAGACTTCAAAGTTTTTCAAATGGATGTTAAAAGTGCTTTTCTAAATGGGAAACTTAGCGAAGAAGTTTATGTTGAACAACCCCCTGGTTTCTAAGACCCTAACCATCCAGGTTATGTTTTCAGAACTGAAAAAGCTCTTTACGGTTAAAACAAGCTCCTAGAGCTTGGTATGATACTCTCTCTAAATTTCTTCTTAAAGAAAAATTCATTCGTGGAAAAATTGACCAAACTCACTTTTTAAGAAAATATAAAGGTCATACAATACTCGCTCAACTATATGTCGATGACATTACCTTTGGTTCCACAAGACCCAAATTACGCACTCGTTTCACTGCAAGAATGCAAAAGCAATATAAAATGAGTATGATGGGTGAACTAACGTATTTTCTAGGTTTGCAGATAAAACAATCTGACAAAGGAATCTTTATTTGTCAAAGTAAATACGTTAAAGATATGATGAACAAGTTTGATATGAATCAATCCTCAGCGAGGAAGACTCGTATGGCCTCTCCTCTGGCTCTGAATAAGGACCCTAATGGGAAACCTATAAATGTCACCTCTAATCGAGGGATGATTAGGTCTCTGCTATACCTTACAGCGAGTAGACTTGATATCATGTATTCTACATATCTCTGTGCTTGGTATCAAGTTGAACCGAAGGAATCTCATCTCATCGCTGTAAAGCGAATCTTCAGATACCTGAAAGGAACTCCTAATCTGTGTCTTTGGTATCCCAAAGGCTCAGGGTTCGATCTGATTGGTTACTCTGATAGTGATTTTGCAGGTTGCAAGATAGATCGAAAGAGCACCACTGGTGGGTGTTAGCTACTAGGCGGTAAATTAATCAGTTGGACAAGTAAAAAGCAAAATTTTGTGTCCACCTCCACCGCTGAAGCTGAATACGTAGCCGCTGGAAGTTGTTGTGCTCAAATCCTTTGGATGAGAAATCAACTCAGAGACTATGATCTCATGCTCTCCAAGATCCCTATTTATTGTGATAGTACTAGTGCTATTGCAATTGCCAACAACCCTGTACTTCACTCGAAAACCAAGCATATTGAGATTCGATATCAGTTTATCAGAGATCATGTTATGAATGGTGAAATTGAACTTCATTTTGTACCCACTGAATATCAGCTCGCTGATCTTTTCACTAAGCCTCTTGATGAAACTAGATTCAATCTACTTACTCAGCGAACAACAAACAGTGATACAAATAAAGTCCTCTATTACCATTCACTGAACTCTGATTCAGCAATATCTGTCCTATCTCACTCAGGTATTATCTTCTAAAACCTTCCCGCTCTCTGATGTTTCTTTAATCAGGGAATGAATCTGAAACCATAAAACTCATCACTAACAATCTTTTATTGTTTTTGATGAATATTTTCAAAGATAATGATTAATTTTTCCAAATGGATAATTATCATTATAATTTTTTTTAAATAAGAAAAGGACACGTCAAGGAACATGGTTAAGGCATTTTCTTCAATCCTTTGTTCTTGAAGATGTTCCTCTTCAGATACTTGTTTTGCAGGAACCAGCTCTTAAGATATAGCTTCAAAAATAATTTCTTTACCTTTCTCTTTTTTATTTTGACTGAGTTCAGAAGATTCCATATTCAGAGAAAACTTCAGAATTTCCTCCATGTCTTGCTTCTTTGAGTGAATTTGAAAATCATAAGCATCACTTAGTAGATAATCAGCTCCTCTGATCTTGTTTTCTCTTTTATGACCAGCAAGATAACTTCTTTTTACATTCTCTCTGAAGTGAATTCTTTCTTTTATCAGATAAGCAATTGCTTCTTTAATGTCTGATTGTTCAACATAATCATTTGAATATTCAAGAAACCAATTCAGAGTTGAATTGGAGTATTTTGGTATAACTGAGGCCAGAAAGGTTTTATTTCCATTCACTGTATATCTGAATCCAATGTCTGGACAAGTGAACATTCTAGCTATTGCTGAATTTTCAAGGTTTACAGGTTCCAACAAATTCACCTTTGATAAACCAAATTCCAGAGCTAGTTGAAAGTCATGCTTTATAATGTTTCTTATATAGATTCCCAGAACTCTTCTGACTTCATAAACAAGTTCTGCTTCATTCTTTGCAACACAGAAAGAAAAAACTGTCAATTTGTCTTGCAGTCTGAACTTGTATATGTCATATTGAGTAAACTCACATAAGGATCCATTTCTCCTTTCAGCTCCAAATCTATATATTAACAAATCATCTACAACAGATTTAGAAAAACATCTGATCCTCTTTATGAGAGTTGAATCATTTAGATTCTGAACTCCATACTTCTGAATAAAATTTCTGACTTGAAGTATTTTATCTTCAGACCATTCATCATTAACAAAGTCTTCCAGAGTTGCAAACTTCATACTTTTTCTGTACATGTAGAGATAAGTTTCTTCAGGAAATTCCAAACTTGTTTCTCCAAAACCGAATATATCTTCTTTTTCATATACTTGATCTAAAATGGGCTCATCAAGAAGAGGAATATCAATCTTTGAAATCAAAATGCAAGGTCTGACTCTTACTTCAAATCTTCCAGAGTAGATCATTAAAATTTCATCTGCAAGCTCAGTTCCTTCCATATGTTCTAGATCAACTTCAAGTTCGACAACTTCATCTGGTTGATCAAGAAAATCTCTGAATATACAAAATCTGTTATTCAAAAGTCTACACTCCAGACTTCTTGGTTTATTAAAAAATATATGTACCCAACAGAACTGATTCAGAATATTCCATAATCTTTCAGAAGCACTTCTGAATTCTTCACTCAGAAGTTGTTGAGGCTTCCAAATTACTAAAGCTTTTGTTTCTTCTGAGCTTTCTCTCATATTTACATCAATAACATCCTCTTCAAACATGATCACATCAGAAAGATCACTTGGTTCTCCAATGACATCTTCAAAAGCAAGGTATTCCCTTATCATTTCTTCATTAGAGTCTGGAATTATATCTGTGTTATCTAAGCTTAGGTTTCCTTCAGAATCAAAATATATCTTTTCTGTTTCATACCCTTCCTCTACTGTATCTTCAGAAGAATGAACAATTGCCTCTTGACCTTCATGTTCTACAAATAAAATGTCTTCTATTGCTTCAGAAACTCTATTTGATGCTTCACCAATATTCTGAGCATCTTCAGAAGTTTTCTCCAAGCTTTGTTTCTGAACATTTTCAACATCCTCTGTTTCAGATACTTTCTATCTTTTCTCCCCCTCTTGATTATCAGGATCCTGATCATCAAGACTTCTTTTAAAAGTTTCTGATTGAGATCTGCATTCTAGAGCAGATAATCTTGTGCTGAACTCTGTCTGAGAACTCTGAATAGATGATAGCTGATGTAGAATCTGAGAAATATCATCTTTTGTTGCATAAACTGGTTGATCAGAAGAAGAAGAAGAAGGCTGAGAAGCTTTCAGAGAAGAAACTGATGAAGCCACTTCAGAAAAAGCGGACAGAAGTGCTTGTTTAAATGTATTCAGATCATTAGAAGATTGGAGATGAAAATCATTCAGCCTGTTCACCATACTTTCCCCATGTTGATCCAACCTATTCTCCAACACCTTTTTGGTAGAATCCGTCAATTCCTTAATATCCTTCTGAATCTTTGCAAATTCAGAAGTACATAAATCTTTGAATTCTGTGAATTCAGAAGATGTGGGTAAGTTGCCAAGATCAACAGATGAACTTGTTTTCAGACCTTCAGAAGAAGGTTGGCCTGTATGAGCCACAAAGGCATCATGAACCACATGTGATTCTGTGAATGGAGCTTTTGTGATGTTCACCCCACCAGGGCTTCCAACTAATCCTTGATATCCAGAGATAGGAATATCTATAGTTGTTGATGCAATGTGACAAACACTTTGCTTAGGAACATTTGAAAGATGTGTGCTTGTGTGAATGGATGCCACATTAAGTGGTTCAGAAGGCTCAAAGTTGAGTGGACACTCAGACTCAATGTGCTCAAAACTATGAAGGAGGGACATATATCCTTCATTTTCAACAAAAGGAACCTCCAATTGGGGTCCTAATGGATTATAAGCTGCTTGCCCATTTGTGTTGTTGAAATACCCTTCTGTTGAGAGATGGGTGAGTGGCTGGGGGGGTTAACCAAGGTTGCCATGGGCTCACTGGCTGTTTCAATATTATCCACCAAAGAATGTGGAATAATAGTAGATGTGGGTGCCCGGCTTGTAACAGGTGGTTCACAGGTTTTTTTTTCTTTTACCTGTGTTCTCCCCTCATCAATTACCCAGTCTCTCAGTTTCATTTTTCCTCTTCACTTGTTGAGGTTGTTCTCCCCCATGAACAACCTCCCCTCTCTTTCTAGTAAATCTAGACTGTCTTGCGTGATCACTACTCTGGTTTGAATCAGGGGAAGGGATTACTGGTTGAGGTAATCCCATAGATTCTAAATGCTCACTCCCAATCGTAGATGATGTACTTACAAGATTAATTAAATGGGGGAAGTGCATTTGGAAATTGAAGTTTTGCATTTGGTGGTCTTAAACTGTCCATAGTGAGGATAGGAACATGTACCTCATGAGCTAGAATAGGAATTTTTGAGACAGCCTTCGTTGCTCCTTTGATGAGTGTTTGAAAAAATCTCTAAAATGGTATGTAGTTGAATGTGGACTTCTTCAAAATTGCAGATTTGAGTTCATAAAAAATGAGACTAGCATAATCATAGTGTTTGTTGAAGGAAACTCCATGAAAGATAATCCTCCCATTTGCTGAAGCTTGATCCAAACTTGAGCTCTTCCCAGATAAGCAGGTATTCAGAATGGAAAATAAGCAATACCAAATTGGAGGTAAACATTTTCTTCTAAAAGAGCTCAAAGCACTAAGGTTTTCAGAGTAACCCAAGCTCATAAAATCTGAGATCATTTCTGATGAAGATGAAATTGAATCATAACAGGTTTTCCCAAGAACCTCATCTGGTTTTGGCAAATAGTGAAGGCTCCTAATATCATCTACAGATATGCATACCTTGTAGGCATGAACATAGGAGACAATTTCATCATCAGTTTCATCTACCTCAGCATAATACCAGAATTGTTGAAGATAAGAAGCAGGAACAGAGAATTTCCTTGAAAGTAGAGTGTGCAGGGGATGTTTCTTTAGAATTTTAATCAACATTACTTGATCATCAATGAAGTCTTTGGATTTGAAGTTCAGAGCACAGTTATTTCTTTTGATGTCAAGTAATTTCTCAGCAGGTACATAGAGTTTGGACAGTCACCACTTTCATCATGAGTCTGGGATTCACTTTCAGCAACATTTGATTCAGAAACAACATCAATGGGTGTACCTTGTATTTCCCCAATTTTAGCAGTTGTCGGGTTAGGGTTAGGGTTAAGAATAGGGTTTGAAGGTCCGGCTTGATGAGTTGCAGTTGTGGCTGTGTCTTGAAGCATTTGATCTTCATTTAGTGGGATTTCCAGTGATCCAACCATTAATTTTTGAGGCACAATTTTGAATGAACCATCACTTGATGATCCATTGTTATCATTGAAACTCGAGGAAGTAGAAATCATGGCATTTGAAGTAGACATGATGTTGGAAGAACACGGATTGGTAATAGAAAGATGATCAATAAACACAGAAAGATTTCTCAGAGAAAAGTTGCTAAAAAATGAAGATGATGAGGAATCCATTGATTTATATGACTGGATAAGCGCTGAAGGACACGTGGCCAAAAAGTAAATGTGATTAGAGTAGTAATCATCATTTATTAGGAGAAATGAACAGTTTAATGGTCGTGTTTAAGAGAGATCCAATGAAATTAAAACACGTGGCACACGCTTAAGTGAAAAATCAACGGGAAGTTTAGTTCTGAGAACAAGTTCAAAAACTTCAGAATTTGTTCAGAACTTCTGAGAAAAATTCAGAAGTCTGAAAGAAAGAATTCAGAAGAACCGCAGAATTTTTAAGTGGAGTTCAGAACTAAACTTGGATCATCTTAGAAGACCAAAAATCATTTAAAAATATAAACTTCTGAAAAATATAAAACATTTTGAGAATTCAGAAGTAGATTTGAACAAATAGAAAACTAATTTTATCTAAGGAAGCTTGTTCATACTTCTTAGATATAAAGTGCAAGACTTTATTTCACCAATGCAGATTTGTTATGTAGGAAAGAGTAGTGTAGAAATTTGAAATTAATACTACTCCTCCTTGAATCACTAGCAATTATGATTCTCCCCCTTAATCATTGCAACTTTATCAAAGAAACAAGCAAATATTAGAGAAATGAGAAAAAAATATGAAAAGTATATCAACTTAGATACAGAAGAAATATACTTTTGAGTTTGAAAAGAAGCAAAGTTCTGAATGTTGAACTGCAGAATATGCAAAGTAATTCTAAAGAGCAAAGTATTCAGAATTTGATATAAAAAACTCAGAATGTAACTTCTAGAGTATAGTTGATGTGTAATACTTACATAGACATATTCATCATGCCCAATTTACTTACCAAGAAGTTAAATCGTTTTTCATCAAGTGCTTTGGTAAATAAATCAGCTAACTGATAATGCATTCGAACAAAAAACATTTCAATATTACCTTTTTCCACATGATCTTTGATAAAATGATATCTTACATCAATGTGCTTGGTTTTTGAATGCTGAACAGGATTGGCAGTGATGGCTATGGCACTCTTTGAATCACAATACAAAGGAATCTTTTTGAAAGTGTAACCATAGTCTTTTAGTTGAATTTGCATCCAGATCACTTGTGAGCAACATATTGCAGCTGCTACATACTCAGCTTCTGCTGTAGAGGTAGAAACACAATTTTGTTTATTTGAAGACCAGCTAACCAGTCTATCACCCAGAAACTGACATGATCCAAAAGTGCTTTTCCTGTCTAATTTGCAACCACCATGATCTGCATCTATAAATGATGTTAGTTCAAAACTAGAATCCTTAGAATACCAAAGTCTCAATGAAGGAGAACCTTTTAGGTAACTAAGTATTCTTTTTGCAGCGAGAAGGTGTGATTCCTTAGGATTAGCTTGATATCTGGCACCAATACATGTAGCAAACATTATATCTGGTCTACTAGCAGTTAAGTAAAGCAAAGATCCAATTATGCCTCTATACTTTTTCTGATCAACAAATTTTCCATTCAGATCAGGGTCTAACTTAGTTGTAGTGGCCATTGGAGTTTGAATACTTGAACAATCAGTCATGTCAAACTTCTTAAGTAAGTGTGAGACATAATTAGATTGATTAATGAAGATGCCAGTGGGAAGTTGTTTAACTTGAAGACCAAGGAAAAATGCCAACTCTCCCATCATACTCATTTCAAATTCTGTTTGCATGATTTTCTCAAAATTTTTACAAAATTTTGGATTAGTAGAAGCAAATATAATATCATCTACATAGATTTGTATCAAAATCATATCATCACCCTCCTTTTTCAGAAATAAAGTTGTATCAACAGTACCTCTTTTGAATTTAGAGTTCAGAAGAAAAGTTGTAAGAGTATGATACCATGCTCTTGGTGCTTGTTTAAGTCCATATAAGGCTTTGTCTAAGATGTAGACATGATCTGGGAATTCTTTGCTTACATTTGAAATACCTTCATGTTTTTATGAGCAACATAGGCAAGAAAAATTCTAATGGCCTCTACTCTAGCAACAGGGGCAAAGGTTTCATCATAATAAATTCCTTCTTGCTGACAATACCCCTTAGCTACAAGTCTTGCCTTGTTTCTCACAACAATTCCATTTTCATCCTTTTTATTTCTGAACACCCATTTTGTGCCAATGACAGATTTACCTTTTGGCTTTGGTATCAATCACCAGACTTTGTTTCTTTCAAATTGATTTTACTCATCCTGCATGGCTAAAATCCAGTCAGGATCTTGAAGTGCTTCATATGGCTTTTTGGGTTCCATGCTACTTAAAAAATTTACATACAGACATTCATTTGATGTTGCAGATCTTGTTTGAACACCTTTTGATGCATCTCCAATTATTTAATGAACTGGATGACTAGATGTTCATTTGTTCACATTTGGCAATGGTTGAATAGATGAAACATTATTCAGAGAATCATAATCATCAATAATTGCTTGAGTTTCAGTATCATGATTGATAGCTGAATGTATATCTGAAGACTCCCCCTCAAATGGAGAAATCTGAATTGGTTCAGAACTTTGAGGTTCATGGTCAGAAATATTTTGAACCGGTTCAGAAACAACTTGAATTGATTAAGAAGTGGCATTTTCAGAAATTGGAAGTTCTGAATTTGAAATAGAGAGTTGTGGTGCTGATGTATTTGAAATTTGTATTTCTGAAATGTCTTGATCATTTGTGTTTCTGAGAAGAGAAGGATTTTGATAATCTGCAGAAATATTTATAGAAATATCAAATAAGTCTTGACATAAATTGTCTATATTGGATTTAAGTAAAGTTTGAGATGCAGAAGTAGAGTTTATCTGATTATGCTCTGAGTCCAAACTTTCAGAAGTTGGTTTATGTGCGAGTTCTGAACTGTTTTGTTCAGAAGTCATCGTTGGCTCATGAAATCTGACATTTGTAGTCTCAATGATTCTTTGAGTTCCTTTAATGAGTACTCTATAAGCTTTCGATATTTGAGAATAGCCAACAAAGATACCAGCTACACCTTTTGGTGCAAATTTGTCAAGATGTGGAGTATCATTCTTTAGAAAACACCTGCAACCAAAGATTTTAAAATAATCAATAGAGGGTTTTCTTTGTTTTAACAATTCATAAGGAGTTTTAAGAAACTTTCTGTTTAGAATGGTTCTGTTCTGAGTAAAACATGCAGTAGAAATTGCTTCTGCCCAAAGAGAGAGAGGAAGTTCTGAATATGCAAGCATGGTTCTTGCAGCCTCTACCAAAGTTCTATTCTTTCTTTCAACTACCCCATTTTGTTGAGGAGTTCTTGCAGCGGAAAAATTATGTGAAATACCAACAGATTCCAAAAAATTCTGCAGTGTAGAATTAGTAAATTCTGTTCCATTATCACCTCTGATCTTTTGTATTGGGAGTTGAAGAAGAACTTGAATTTTCTTCAGAAAGGGTATCAGTCTTTCAGAAGTATCAGACTTAAGACTCAGAAATTCAATCCATGTATATCATGTATATTCATCTACTATGACAAGAATGTATTTCTTTCCCCCCATGCTTTGAGTTTTCATTGGACCACATAAATCCATATGTAGCATTTCAAGTGGAGCTTTGCATGAAGATAGCATTTTCATAGGATGAGAACTTCTTTTGATCTTCCCTAGTTCACATGCAGAACAAAGAGAGTTCTTTTCAAATCTGATCTTTGGTAGTCCTCTTACAGATTGATGTTTGCCTAGTTCAGAAATGGCTTTGAAGTTCAGATGTGACATTCTTCTGTGCCAAAGCCAACTATCATTTTTCATTGATGTAGACATATAACATACACCTTGTAGTTGACCAGTTGCAGTGAATGTTGCTGTGTAGATATCTCCATCTCTATAAGCAGTTAATTCATTTTTGTTTATTGTACTCAGAACATGACAGTAATCTATGTCAAAATTAACCTTCCAGTATTTGTCACAGAATTGACTAATACTGAAAAAGATTATGTCTTAGTCCCTCAACATAGAAAACTTTCATTACTTTCACATCTCCTTTAATGAAAGTGCCATATCCTCTTACATATCCCTTTGCATTGTTTCCTAAGCTAACTGTTCCTCCATATCTTTCATGATAATTAGTTAGTAGTTCTTTGAAAGGTGTCATGTGTCTTGAACATCCAGAATCTAAGACCCACACATGACATATCAGCAAAAGAGATTATTGAGTTTTAGGTACCCATTTCAGAATGGGTCCTTTGTGATTAGTAATAAAATTTGAAGTTCTGAACTTTTTCTTCAGATGTTTCAACTCAGAAGTTTGTTCAGAACTTTGAGATTTATCTTTCTTAGTTTTATTCTTATTTCTATTTTTTCGTTTAATTGAATTTGTCAATAGTGCTGAACATTTCTGAATAGATTTCATCAAATTTTTCTTGTTTGTTTTGGAGTTAAGATGAAAATTACGATGACCACAATTAATACAGTGAATATGATTCTTTAATGTATTTACAACAGTATTAGACATATAAGAATCAATAACATTTGATTTTTCAACAAAAATTCTTTTATTCACTTTCTTTGATTTAGGTACATCATTCTTCTTTAAAAATGAAAAACTCTCTAATTTGTCATTCTTTGACAGTCTTTCATCTTTCTTTCTCCATACTAAAGTGGATAGCTCTGTAAAAGATAAGAAATGAGGATTAGTATAAGAAATTCTTTTGTTCACTTTAGGTTTATCTTCAGAATTGGAGTTAATTTTCTGAACTTCAGAGAAAGAATTTGAGGATTTTCCTTGTTCAAATTTTTTAACTCTGGTGTTGAAGTCAGAAGATGTTACTGAACATGGTGTTGAATTTAATGAAATGTTTGTATTAGTAGGAGAAAAATCTGAATTCTGATATTCTGGTTTTAAAAACACAGGATCAAACAATTCTGAAGGTATCTTTGAAACTTCATATTTTAATTTTTCTCCTTCAGTCATACTTGATTGAGATTTATAAACAAATAGCCATTTTTATCAATGACTTGCACCATTTGATCATCATCATCTTCTGAATCAGAAGCATGTATTAGATCTAAAAATTTATTTTGAGTCATACTTGTTGCAAAATTATTTGAATTTTTTGTTGTTGTAGACTCATTATCAGAATTATCAAAAAATATTTTGGGATTCTCATCAACATCTTCTAAATATTCAATATCGGAGAATTCATCATATTTTTCTTCATGTTCTGATTTATTATCAGAAGTATCTTTTGAAATGACTTCAGAATTGAATTCAGAAGTTATTACAGAAGTAACTTCAGAAACAATTTCAGTTTCAGAGATTACTTCTGATTTTTCTTCAAAAATAATATTTGATTCAGAAGATTTACACATATTTGAAATTTTATTCATTTCTTCTGTTTCAGAGATTATTTCTGATTCACCAGTTTTAAGAGGTGTTTCTTCTGAAAACCAAGTTTCTGATTTTACAAAAGGAATTCTTTCAGGCAAAGAATAGTTTACAGGTTTGGAAATAACACCTGTTTTTGATTCATTGAAATTTTCATTTTAGAATAATCATACAAGTTTGCAGGTGCCTTTTTTAAAACTTGACTGTCATTATATCCTAAACCTGCTTTTATATTGTAAAATTTTGAGTTCTGAGCCTGACTAGTTAAAATATTCAGAGTTTGTTCAGTTTGTCCTCTTTTAAAGTTTAAATCTTCTAATTTCTTAATCTTTTTATAAAGATCAAGTCTCTCTTGATTCAGAAAATTCATCTTAACATTTAGAATTTCCTTTTCAGATTTATCATCTATAACTTCTTTTTGTAAACTATCCATTTTTTCTTTTAAAACAAGTTTTTCTTCAGAAACTTTTTCAAGAATCTGTTCAGCTGCTTGACAATTTTTTTTATATATTTGACTTTCAGCTCTGAATTGATTGACTAAAATTCTTTCACCTTTAATTCTGTTTCTGAGTGTTTCAAATTCAGAAAACATGTTTTGAAATTGATTTGTCATTTCTGAATCTTTAGTATTAATTTCAGAATTATGTTCAGAATTTTGTTCAGAAGATGAAGAAGATACCTCCGTGTCTTGTTTATTCTTTTCTGGATCCATTTGACACATGTAGCAATTGGTTGCATAGTGAGCAATTTCTTCATCATCATCTCCATCACTCCAGTTTAACCAGTTTTATTCATACTTGGTCACTAGAGCAGGATTAAGCTCCTTTTTCTTTGCTAATAGATGCTTCTTCTCATAATAACCTGAATTCTTGACTTTTGGCATCTTGCATTGTCTTGCATAATGTCCAGGCTTTCCACAGTTGAAGCATCTTGCTGGTTCAGATGTTTTAGATTGACCAGCCTCTTGACCTTTCTTAGGTCCAACTTCAGATCTAGGTTTATTCTGATATTTTTGTTTGTATCTTTGTTTGAATTGCCTTGTCATGAAAGCAATATTATCGGAAATCCTTTTAAGCTCCTCATCTGATTCATCCCCATCACAAACTGTTGTCTCTGGGATCTCACAAACTTTCTTGGCAGCAATGGTCAAAGAATTATTGTAGTTCTTGCTCAGAAGGGCAACTGTTTCTTGTGTCTTCTTTTGTTCATATTGTCTAACTTTGATCTTGTCCTCTTGTTGGAACAAGATTCCATAGACATTATGAATTGTCTTTCTAGACAAGTTCTTAGTTACCATATTATCTGAAAAACTTGACCATTCATTTCCCAGATTGTTCAGAAATTTGTTATTTATCTCAGAATTTGATTTCTGAACACCATTTCTTCTTAGATCATTCAGAATGTTATTGAATCTATAATATGTATCACTAATAGATTCATTTTTTTTGTATCTAAAATTTTCATATGTTCCTACACAGATATTTAATCTCTGTGCTTGAGCCTTTGTACTTCCTTGCATCTGAGCTTCTACTTCATCCCACATGGCTTTTGCTGAAGTTAAACTATCAACCCTATTGAATATCTCATTGGGAATTTCCGTGGTGCGTAAAGTTAATGCTCTTCTATCAACTTTCATTTGAGCCTTTTCAGCTGGATTGTACATTCCAGGACTCTTCTTGATTCTTGATGCAGGGATTTCAGGGGTGGATTCAGTTCTGGGAACTACTGGAATCTCAACAAATACCTCTAGTGGGCCATTTGTGATAGATTGCATTAAGGCTTCATCTATGTTATCCAAGAATTGAATCATTCTAATTCTCCATTGATGATATTCTCCCAAGAAGACAGTTGGTGGTTTCGTTTCAGATCCGATTGAGACTATTTCTTTAGACATCTTTGATGGTTAGAAGATCGAGAATTTACCTAAGTTGAATTTGAATTTTGTAGATCAAGAACACCAAGAACTGTCAGATCTGACAAGTTCTTTCCCAAATCTTCAAGAACAGATGAATTGGCTCTGATACCAATTGTTAGGACCCAAACAATCAAGATATCAATATATGAAAAGATTTTGACAGGAATGATAATAGCCAAATGTAATATGTATTGATTGAATGTACAGTATTACAGAATATGTCTTTTCAAGGCTTATCAAAAACGTTTTTTCTAACAATCTAACTAACCATCTATTTATACATACAATAGAAAGTCTAAAGTAACATAGCATTCATAACAGACAAGTTCAGAATAGGTTCTGAACTCCTTCAGATCTTCTTCAGAAGTGTCTTAAGAACTTCTTCAGATCTTAAGAACCCAGTGCCTTTTGAAGCTATTATGATATCTCTATCAATGAGTTTCCAGGCACAGGTGACACAAGAGACATTTCATGTCCGGGGGGTTTTGCTTTCAATTTAGAATATGATCCTGAGTTGGGAGCCGCATCCTACAAGCCAACCAAGTACATAAAGCATGTTTGGGGATGTAGGCTTTATTCCATACCATCTTTGGCCACAATAGAGTATCATATTCATGAACCATAGAGGCCCAAGCATTGTGAATAGAGAACTCCAGAATCACATTATTCCGGTCACTCCACAACATTTTATCATCCTCATCCGAGAGGACAGGAACAGGAATATTTGCCAGAAGCGGGATCCTGCTAATGAATTCATTTGGCCAGGCATTGCCAATCTTCTGAATGAGCTCACTAACAGAATCATGAGCATGAAAACCCAGGGCATGGATTTGCCGATAGGAAAGAAGCGAGCTCAAATGGCCAACAGGAAGCCATTTATCCTCCCAGGCATTAGTGGACAACCCATCCCCAATTTGAACGATGAAGAAACGCCTTATGTGGTCCCGGACCCTTAGCATGCTGCGAAATATCCACGACCACCAGTCCTTTTTCTTCAGGTTCCAGAAATTAATTCCCTGGATGTAATGGGTACTTACCCATCTTACCCAAAGAGAATTACTCTTCCTCAGAATGTCCCAGACATGCTTCGTGACCAGGCACCGGTTCCATAATTTAAGATTTTTGTCCGAGGCCTCCATTCCTTTCTGGTTTGCAGATCTCTTCCCAAGAAACTTTGCATTTGCCACGGGTGCTGTCGCCTTGGGCCCATAAGAAATCCCTAAAAAGAGATTCAAGAGCGTAAATGATTCCAGCAGGGAAACAAAGACCGACATCCAATAAACCTGGAGCGACTGAAGAACAGATAGAATAAGTTGCCTTCTTCCACCATATGACAGGAATTTGTTCTTCCAGTTATTCAACCGGCCTTTAACCCGTTCCACAAGACCATTAAAATCAGCCGTAGGCAGCCTAACTGGAGATAGAGGCACTCCGAGATATCGGATAGGAAACACCCCTTGCCGAAACGGCAGGGTATTACGAATCGTCACCTTAACATCTTCCGGAACATTACCAAAAAAGATATCGCTCTTTTCGAGATTGGGTGCCAGACCAGACCTCAACTGGAATAAGTGGAGAGCCCTCTTAATGACTTTAACAGACAGAAGATCTCCATTTGTAAAGACAAAAAGGTCATCAGCAAAGCATAAATGAGTAATTTGGAAGTCCGCACATCCCATATGATACCGAAAGTCAACAGCCTCTTTTATGCACCGCTTAAGAATAAGAGAGAAACCTTCCATAATGATCGTGAAGAGGTACGGAGAAATAGGATCCCCTTGTCTTATTCCTCGCTTTCCAGAAAAAAACCCATGTGTCTCTCTTTGAAAAGCAACAGAGTAAGAGGGAGTAGCGATCATAACCTGAATCCATTTAACCAATGCCGGATGAAATCCAAGACCATTCAGCATGCAAATAACAAACTCCCAATTCACCATGTCATAGGCTTTCCGGATGTCTATTTTGAAAGCACATCTTGGCTCACCCGAGTTCAGGTGGTATCCAGCCACAAGCTCATGGGCCATTAGAATATTATCCGAAATACTTCTCCCAGGGATAAAGGCCGACTGTGCAAGATTTATCATGAAGTCCAGCTTTGGTTTCATACGATCAGAAATAATCTTACTGATGCACTTGTACAAAACCGAGCAGCAAGCAATCGGCCGGAATTCCGAAACCTGCTGGCATTTGGCGTCTTTGGAATAAGACATAGAAGAGTATGGTTTAGTTCCCTGTCAAGCCGACCAGAGTAGAAAAAGTTATGGATTGCCCTCATAACCTCATTTCTGATCACAGGCCAGGCCTCTTTATAGAACTTGGACGAAAACCCATCAGATCCAGGAGCTTTATCATTCCCAATCTGTTTGAACGCATCCAGAATATCCCCATCTTCAATAGGCCGAATCATAAATAAAGATTCAGATAAAGTAAGCTTACCCTCAAAGAACTCCTCCTCTAAATGTGGTTGCAGGTCGGTGTCCTCTTCCCCAAGGATCGAGGCAAAGTAATCAATGAACGCCTTTGGCACCTCATCGTCAAAAGTACTAATCCCTTGAGCATTAATCACCATGGATACTCTAGACGAAGACTTCCTTTCCCGGACTGCATGATGAAAGAATTTAGAATTACCGTCCCCTTCATTCAACCATTTTACCTTGGCTCGCTGCCTCAGAAGCTCTTCCTCCAACTGGAGGGCTTTTTGATAAGCCAGATGAATATGAGCTAGGTCCTCGTGAAGATCGGAATTTGAAGGATCCGATTCACAAGCCACTTGAAGTAAGTCTAATTCATCCTTCAGAGCCTTCGAATGCTTTCCTAGGTCACCCATCGTAGAACGCAGCTTTCTAAGAATTGGTGTTAACTTTTTCTGCTTTGACAGGACCTGAAACATAAAAGAACCCTGGACCGGAGGAAGCCAAGAGTCGGCCACCACCTGGAGGAAAGAAGGATGGCTGGCCACAACATTGTCAAACTTGAACCCCTTTGATTGACTCCTCCTACCCCCTTTGAAACCTATAACACCTGGGGAGTGATCAGAAAGTCCTCTAGGAAGAAAGGTAGCAGAAGAATCCTGGAATCCGTTTGTAAAGACATTGTTTACAAGAATACGGTCCAGTTTACGCATAATGCCACCTTCACCCTTTGGTTTTTGATGCCAAGTATATTGGCATCCCGTATAAGGCAGGTCATATAGATCAACATCCTCAATGCACGAATTAAAATCATCCATTTTACCGTTCCGTTTAGAAGCCCCTCCATACCCATCATGTGGGAATAACATAGAGTTGAAATCCCCCATTAATATCTAAGGCTTGTCTCCCATAAGGACCTTGAACTTACGGATACCCGACCACAACTCTTTCCTTCCAGACCCGCTAGTGGCCCCATAAGCAATAGTAAGAAAAATAGGCGCACTTTCACCCCGAATAAGCATCTCACAATGCATAAACTGGAAGTGAGATTCAATAACCATAACATTCATAATATTAGGGTCCCAAGCACAAACAATTCTTGTGACATTGTCACAATTGTTAGTGTTAGACACCCAATCCCAGCGCCCAAAGACTTTAGAACAAACGTCGGAAACGTTTTTCCGAATTAAATGAGTTTCAAATAGAGAGCAAAAACTTAAAAAATTAGTATGTACCAGAGATTTTACCTCCCGTTGTTTTCCAGAGGCATTAAGGCCCCGGATATTCCAACAAGCCAGCTTAATCATGGGAAACAAAAAGCACACCCCCTGCGGGCTTCATACCTCCTATCTTTGGACATGATACAGTCATTCCATGACTCTTACTTCCAACCGGGCCATCCTCACCACCTGACTTTTCGCTAGTCAGCGCAGAGAATCTGTTAGTATTTGGGTTCTTTAGAATTCCCTTTATAGGCTTAGTAGGGATGGTGGACTTCATAGACGAGCTTTGGACTGGCTTTTTGCCTCGATCCGAACCCCTGCATTATTCTTTTTAGCTTGAACCACTGGGTCAATTAATCATACTTGAGGTGAGCTTTGACTCTCTCCCTTGTCAGGATGGTTCTCAACCACCTTAGGGTCCTTCACAGTTTCAGTAGCCGTCGGCCCAGTTCCCTGATCGTGTACCATCTCAGGCTCATCTGAACGAACTACAACTACCTCTTCAGCATGATTCTCCTTATCAACCACCTGTTCTTGATTTTGGGTTTGGGCTTGTTGCGAGCTCTGCCCCATATCTTTGTTGTTTGTGTTACTTGGGAATCCCTTACCCTGCCCTTTTGGCTTCCATTGCTTCCTCTCCACCCTTATCCAATCCCCTTCGTCCACCTTTTTCTTCTCCTTTTGAATAGAATTTCTTTCCAGAGCAGCCTTGGGACAAGAAGAGATTTTGTGGCTAAAAATTTTGCATTTTTCACACTGAGTTGGCTCCCATAAGTATTCAATATGAACCTTTACAGCTTCAGCCTTACTCCCGTCAGGCTCGGAATTCTAACTTCAATTTCCCTTTTCATCTTACCGACTGCCCAAACGTCGACAAGCACCTTAGCAAAGCTAGGTCTTCCCTAGGCCTTCTGACACATATCATCAGTGCAAGCATCCATTCTCTTAGAAACCCCCAAGACACTAGCAATCCTCCTAACACCTTCTTTATTAAAACCCACAAGAGGGATGTTGTGGATTTTAACCCATAGGGGGCATGTGGAATGTTCCAGTTTGTGGAAACCTTTGGTTGGGTCCCAAGGTTTCACGAACATCGGAACCCCTCTCACCATTAGTGGTCCCGCTTCCACAACACTAGAACATCCTCCTTCATCATTGAACCGGAAAAAATAGAGCCCATTGTTGTGCACCATGGCATCGTTGAATCCAAATTTCCACCAGGCTTGGGAAACAGTACGTTGCACAATCGGAAAGTGCACCCGAGGCCCTAGGAAATACCCACACAACGTGGTCTCGTAAGTTTGCACCATAGGTTCAGTGACAGATAACGGCATATCAAGTTCAATTAGATCCTTGTTTTCCAAAGGAAAGAAATCCAGTTCCGGAGTGTTTGCCTTCCCTACTACTGAAGCCCAATTTTTCTTGCCAGGCTCAACCACGTGTGATTGCAAATTCAAAGACGAGTTTTCCACAGTTGAATCTTGCAAAATTGTCGCATCTGATGAGGGCTGTTGTCAGCAGGGACGCCCTCCCCATGCACATGCATGGTTAAAGTGTCACCCGATAAAAAGCAGACCCGAGAAACCTTCAAACAACACTCGACAAGAGTAACCCAAGAATCCTTCAAACACCACACGACAAGATTGACCCGAGAACCACCCGACAAAAAATCTCGATAAATTGAGCCCGAGAAACTTGGCCCGATAATAAGCCTTCAAGTCGGCCCGAGAACAACTAGACCCGATGAAAACGAGGGCCCGATAAAACCGCCCGATGAACAGTGCACCCGAGAAGTGTCCGATAAAACCCAGACACCCACTCGATAAAAAGCCCGATAAAAACACTAAGAACACAAGAGAGAGAAAAAAACGGCAGCCAGAACCCAAAGAACAAGGCAAGAATCCTAGATAGATTTCGATGGTGACACGAAGCCGTGATGCTGCAAATCACTAAACAAACGAGAATCCCTAAGAGCCTTAGGGTGGGTAACGAAGTTCCCTACGGGAAGCTGAAACCCTAATTCGTTTGATAATGAATTCACGAAGATCACAAAAACACGAGTACCAAAGAAACCAAATCGACAGGAAAATACCTTGATCACGAACGCAGAAGTCAGCCGTCCCCCACAAACAAACACCGAACGATCGCCGATCACCAACCACAAAAATCGAAGATCACAAAACCCGCAGCACCGAGAAACCTTAATCGCAACCTAGAGAGAAAACCGACATTCTCTCGGTACAATGTTCCTCTACGTACGTTCCTTGAATACTTTCATCCAGAAATGTTCATGGAATATGTACAAAAGTTCAATTATATTGATTGCTGGATAAAAAAAATATTTTGGGTGGAAGCAAAGGTATTGTGAGATAATAAGAAAGTTGAGAATTCCTGTGAGTGAAGTCAGAAAGGAAAGTCCGATGGTTAAGGTGATTACTGTTGATTTGAAGACAATGAAAAATTACAAGTATGCATTTTTCACTGTAGAAAGGAAAGATGGTGAAATATCTACTTTTCCTGAAGCTGACTTTCAGAATGTTCACTTAAGAGATATGCTCAGAGTATACAGAAGTCTTTATCCTTTTCATGATTCAATTACAAAGTTCAGAAAATCATTTCCAGTTCTCAGAGATGGTTTGTATAGAGCATTTAATTGGGCTGCAAAGAATAATTTCCATGTTGCATATGTACTAAATAAGAAACAAGTTCATCTGAGTAAACCAAACTTAAGTTTACCTGATATTCAGAATTTGAAGAAAAGTACTTTGGTGTTTCAACCTCCAGGATTTGTATGCAAGTGCTTTCAAGAATTATTGTTTGTAAGATTTGAAGAACTTCACAAATATTGCAATGGAACTTTAATGGCTATCAGAGATCGTTTGGTTAAAAGACAAAACAGAAGACTAAAGAATCTGAATGATGAAGATTGGGAGAAGTATAAGAAACTTGCAAAAGAGATGATCAGAATCGCAGAATCTCTGTTGGAATACAGAAGTCTAATTTTGAAGGATGTTAGACAAATCTTGAATTTTTGGAATTATGATCTGAACTTTTGAAGCAAAGGGGGAGATTGATAGAGATACTAATATAGCTTCAAAAGGTATTGGGTTCTGAAGAGTAAGAAAGATCTGAAGAAAAAAGACTCACAACTCAGAAGACAAGCAGATAAAAGCCTAAGGCAAAACTTCTGAAGTGACAACTTCAGAAGTTCTGAAGATTCTGAAGATACTTCTGAAGAGGTTCGGAAGAAGGTTCTGAAGACACTTCTGAAGAAGTTCAGAAGTAGTTCTGAAGAAGTTCAGAAGTAGTTCTGAACTTGCTTGTCATTTTTGTATTGTAACTTTAGCATTTCTATTTCATGTATAAATAGATAGTTTGTTGGATAGTTAGAACTAACTTTTTATAAGCTTGTAAAGACATATTTTGTAATACTGTTCATCTGATCAATACAATTTATAACTTTCGGTGATCTATTTCTTGTTATCTTTCTATATCTTGATTGTTTGGGATCTATCATTCAGAGTCAGATTTAGATATGTACACAAACTGCTCTTCTGATGAAGGTTCCCTAAAAAATGTGGAGTCCTTTGGGGGACTAGACTCACTGAGAATGGAGGATGGAGAGAGAGGTTGGTCAGAGCCAAAGTTTGGAGGAAAAAAGATGGATAGGTTGGGGGTTCAAATATTGGAGTAGCATAAAGGATAAGGGGAAAGGTTACCTCTACAGCGGTTGCCCCTCATATAGTGGGATGGAGTCATCGAGATCCACCACTTCCTTTCCTTTTCCTGATGGGTTGGATGGTTCCTGAGAAGGAGGTGGTCCGTCCCCCAAAGGCTTCTTATAGATTACTTCAGGCATGAAATTTCCTGGTCTACTACTTTTAAAATGCTCAAAAGCACCTGGAGGGACGTCATCATCATCATCTTCATCATCTCCCCCATAGTGAGGGATTTCATCATCATCTTCATCTTCTTTTTCTTCCTCTTCATCGTGTTCCTCGTCATTTTATTTTTCAGCGACGATGGAAGGCTCTTGCACATGCTCTTGCTGAATGTAAGGAGATATCGGAGAGCCAGGGATTGTTTCATTCACCTGTCCGATTATCTCATCAGCGATTTCTTTGGCGTATCTCTCCCCCTTGATGTTGTCAGCGGGGAGTATATGCACGACGATAGTACGCACATTGGACCCAATGTCTTTAAGAGAGTTGGTGTGCACAGTCTGGTTTTGGAGGACCTGATTCAGCGAGATTCGATCAGCAGCAGTGAAAGAGGGGCCTACCTTAGAGATCTTTGTCAGCATCTGCATCATATCGGATTTAGTCTTCTGAATAGATTCAAGCACTAGGCCTTGTGCTACCTCTTTCTCCATCTTGGCGATTGCTTGCCTATGAGCCAGATTGTCAGCCTTCACTGATTGGATGTCAGTGTAGACATTATTCGTGGTGGCCTTCATGCCTAGAGCACCAGCGACCGTCTGAAAGATGTATTCCGCATACATCTGAAGATTGTCCACCCTAGCCCTTGTGAGAGCACATTCGTTGACCAAAAAGTCAATAGCATGGAATGTGGGGCTGGGAAGAACAATCTTTGGAATCTCAACAGGGAAGGGAGGAAATTTGGAGGCAAACTTCTCTTGTTTTATCCTTCGCAGCTCTTTAGATGTTTTCAGCGGCTGTAGAGATTTGCCCTTGCTACCGCTGGAGGGAGCAGTAGCAGCCTGGGTGGTGGTAGTGGTGGTCGCTGAGGTGGAGAGAGAATGTGCGATACCTGATGACAAGATACACAAAGCAGCCAAATAGAGCTCTGGGTTAGATGAAGGGTGACAAGACATGTTATTTACCTTGAGAGTATCGTGAGGATTACTCTCAGGGACCTCGTGTATGACGGTAGTGTCATGTGGATCACTAGCCTGTGTCTTAGTATGTCTGTAAGAGACATGCTGAGGTCCTGTTATACTGGCTTTCCAAAGTTCAGATTGTCAAAACAAAATTGAAGTTTGGACAGCGTGCGTTTCAACATCATCAGAGATAGGAACAACTATCTCTGAATCATATGTTTGTGTAAGGACCAAAGAAGAGATGGTGGAAGAAGAAGAGAAGGCTATGAAAGTAGTACCTGATCCAGATTCAGCAGAGCTGGCTATAACACTTTCAGTGGCCGGAGTCGCTAAAGGTGGTGGTAGTGCTGAAGAAACGGCGACGGATGCAGAGACCGTTGTCGTGGCTGTGGCTGAAGAGGGCGTTAGTAGTACGCCTGTATCAGAGAGGGAAGTCTTTTGAGAGATTCCCTTCTTTGGTTTCTTTGTTGCAGGCTTGTGAGTGATGGTCTTTTTGTGACCATCCGTCGGTTCCTTTCTTTTCAGGGGGGATAAGGTATCTTGGATACTCACTGATGGGATGTTCAGTGAGACGGACACAGGTGTTGCGGCTTTAATGAGTTGCTGCATATATGGAGTGTAGGAAGCATCATTTGGATGTTCATCGATATCTAGGGACTTCTTGCCGACCATGGAGAAATTTTGGTTGGCGAACTTTGGATACTCATCCTTGAAGGCAAACTCCATGATGGTAGCAAAGAATCTGGGATAGGGAATGAAGTTGTTCCTCTTTGCTGCTTTCACCATATTGTACATGTCGCTGAAAATGTAGTCAGCGTAGTTCACCTTGTAGTTGGTGTAGAAAGCCAAGCAAGATCTTGGAAGTGCTTGTTGGCCTGATCGTGAGAGTCGGTCTTGGAACCCAAGCACTGAATTACTTGGGTGAAGAGGCACTGCCAGCGAGCTGGGAGACGGTTCTTTTCCATCTTCGAACCCACAGACTTCACCTCAGGGTTCTCCCATACATAGCCAATGGAGTTCAAGAACTCCTCTATTTGCTCCTTGGTGGGTTCAGAGGCTTATGCCTGATTCTTACCTCTTGAAGGGAGGTGAAGAGCTTTTATGAGAAAACCAGAAATGAAGGCGAAGGGGCCAAGGGTTGGGATTGTGAAGGCGATTGCAGGGAGCTTATTTCCCTTGTCCGTAGTAAGAGTCGTGCAGTGAGCGGTGTACCAGAGAGCCTGTAGATGAGCAGTGATGCCAATGGGATTGTGCAAAAATGCATACATCAGCGGACAAGCCTTGATGAATGTGGCACCATCATTGAAATGAGGTTTGTCGGCACGAATGTCCACTAAAGCCAAGTAGTTGGATGGCTTGAAAGTTGCTTGTTCCAAGAAGAACATGCAGCCAGGAGCTTTTGTGAGAACAATTGGTGCACTCTCGTCAGCTTGAGTGTTTTTGCTTGAAGAAGCCATTTCTGTTTCAAAGATGGGAACACCAAAGAGGAAGATAATGGTTTAATACAAAAAGAATAAACCAGAATATGTTTTTGGTACAAAGAATACAAAAATTGTAGAAGAAAAACCAGTGTTTTGATGAAAAGATCAAAATACTTGTTATTATCACAAATTTAGAAAAGATTTTTAGAAGATTTTTTTAAAACATGGTTAAAGATACCAAAAATGGTCTTCTGTTCTAAGACGGAACCCATAACAGGTTTTGTGAAAAATTTAGGGTTATAACACATTTATTTTAGATTTAAAACAGAATATGCTTTATAACAAGAAGTTATAAAGGATTTAGAGATGTGATAAACAACATTGTTGTTTTAAATAAAAAATAAAGGGTTAGATCAAACCTTAAAAAGTGAAAAACAAAGAAATACGCACAAGTGCGTGTTCTTGGTGTTCTTGAAGAAAACTTGAAGGTTCGAGGGAGATTCTTGCTTTTAGAGAATTATGAGCGCGTAAAGAATCAAATGAAGAGAAGATTTGCTTAAATAGCAAGAGGAGAGAGAAAGAGGATAGCTAAACAACGGTTTAAGCTTTTTGAAAAGTAATGATGACCTAAGGCACGTTCCTAGAAAAGAGTGGAAAAGAAACATCGTGGTCCATCGTGTGTTAGATAAAGGTTGTCTTTTTCTTATTTGAAAATTTGAAAATGATTATCATTTAAATAAATGTTAATCATTATCTTTAAATTCTTCATCAATAGACAAAAAAGGATTGTCAGTGATGGGTTTTATTTTTCGAGATTCATTCTCTAAATATGAAGATAGTCAGAAAGAGTAGAGATATCGAAGTTCATACCTGAGTGAGATAAATTAAGTATCGTTTATTCAGAATAGTAAATTTAAAGTTTAATTGTATGTCCGTGAATATTTGTAAATCACTGATTAAGATTTATTCAACATTTAACATACCAAGTTCGCTGATGAGTAGATTGATTCTAGTTTCATTAAGAGGCTTGGTGAAAAGATCAGCGAGCTGATATTCAGTTGGTACAAAATGAAGTTCAACTTTACCATTTATCACATGATCTCTGATAAAGTGATATCGAATCTCAATGTGCTTGGTTTTGTAATGAATTACAGGGTTGTTTGCATTTGCAATAGCACTAGTGCTATCACAATAGATAGGGATTTTGGAATGTTTGAGATTGTAGTCTCTTAGTTGATTTCTCATCCAAAGGATTTGAGCACAACAGCTTTCACCGGTTATATACTCAGCTTCAGCGGTAGATGTGGACACAGAGTTCTGCTTTTTACTTGTCCAGCTTATCAACTTACCACCTAATAGCTGACATCCACCAGTGGTGCTATTCCTATCAATCTTGAATCCTGCAAAATCACTATCAGAGTAACCGATTAGATCGAACCCTGAGCCTTTGGGATAACAAAGACCAAGATTAGGAGTTCTCTTCAGATGTTTGAAGATTCGCTTTACAGCGATGAGGTGAGATTCCTTTGGTTCAGCTTGATATCGAGCACAAAGATAGGTAGAATACATGATATCGGGTCTAGTCGCTGTAAGATACAGCAGAGATCTGATCATCCCACGATAGGCAGTGATATTGACATGTTTTTCATTTGGGTCCTTATTCAAAGTCAGAGGAGGTGCCATAGGGGTCTTCATCACTGAGCATTGATTCATATCAAATTTGTTCAGCATGTCCTTAACATATTTACTTTGACAAATAAAAATTCCCTTGTCAGATTGCTTAATCTGCAAACCTAGAAAATATGTTAGTTCACCCATCATACTCATTTTGCATTCCTTCTTCATTCTTTTTGCAAAACGAGTGCATAGTTTGAGTCTTGTGGAGCCAAAAATAATATCATCAACATGTATTTGAGCAAGAATAGTATGACCTTTATATTTCCTTAAAAATAGAGTTTGGTCAATTTTTCCACGAACAAGTTTTTCATTAAGAAGGTATTTTGAAAGAGTATCATACCAAGCTCTAAGAGCTTGTTTTAACCCCTAAAGAGATTTTTGAGGTTTAAAAACATAACCAGGATGGTTTGTGTCAGAGAACCCAGGAGGTTGTTCAACATAAACTTCCTCGCTGAGTTTAGCATTTAGAAAAGCACTTTTAACATCCATTTGAAAAACTTTGAAGTCTTTATGGGCGACGTAAGCTAAGAAAAGTGTTATGGCTTCTAATCTGGCAACAGGGGTGAAGGTCTCATCATAGTCAATACCTTCTTCCTATCTATATCCCTGAGCAACAACTCTAGCCTTATTGCGAATAACTGTGCCATTTTCATCAAGCTTATTTCGAAAGACCCATTTGGTTCCTATCATAGTTTTATCAGATGGACGAGGAACAAGATTCCAAACTTTGTTTCGACGAAACTCAGTTAGTTTTTCTTGCATGGCAGAGACCCAGCTTGGATCACAGATAGCTTGATCTATCTTGTTAGGTTCAGAGAGAGAAATAAAATTAACATAGAGACAAATATTATCTGTACCTCTACGAGTCTTAATACCTGTATTTGGATCACCAATAATTTGATTTATTGGTTGATTTGCAGTCCCTCACTGAGCTGGTGGTTGAGAAGATTGATCAACAATAAATTCAGCGACTTGTTCTCTTTCAGGGATAATGTTGGTTGTTTCAGCAACAGGTACTACATTATTTAACATCAATTCTGGAGGAGATTCAGAGGATTGATCAGTAGAAGATGAAGCCTGGTTATTCACTGAAGAATTTCCTAATGAGGTATCAGAGGGAGGAATCTAATTGACCTGCTGATGATGATGGATCGTTGTTTGAGAATGGAAGATAAGGGATTCCATCATTATTAGTTTCAGAATTAGGTTGGTTGCTGAAATAAGTTCCAGATTCCCTGTAATGAGATTTCATCCATTCATTCAACTCTTCATCTTCTTCAGGGATAGGAGTAGAATTTGTTGGGCGAGATTCATCAAAATTGACGTGCATGGATCCTTCAACATTTTGTCTTCTTTTGTTGAAGATTCTGAAACACTTGGATACAGAAGAGTATCCAAGAAATATCCCATCATCAGCTTTTGGATCAAATTTCCCAAATCATCTCTATCATTCAGAATGTAGCATCTATGTCCAAAAATGTGTAGATATTTCAGAGATGGTCTTCTTCCATGAAATAGTTCATAGGAAGTTTTCTTGAATAGCTTCACTATCAAGGATCCATTCTGAGTAAAGCATGCTGTATTGACTGCTTCAGCCCATAATTGAGTAGGTAGATGCGATTCACTGAGCATTGAGCGGGCTTCTTCAATGATAGTTCGATTTCTTCTTTCTGCAACACCATTTTGCTGAGGAGTTCTCACTGATGAGAAGTTATGAGTGATGCCTTTTTATTCAAAGAAGTTAATCAAGGTACTGTTTTTGAATTCAATACGATGATCACTTCTCATGGAACGAACAGTGAGATTGTTCAGGACTTCCATTATTTTGATAAAAGCAATAATTACATCAGGTGGATCAAAGAAAAAATACCATGTATATCTGGAATATTCATCAACTATCACAAGAGTGTACTTCTTTCCAGATAGAGATTGGACATTGACAGGTCCAAATAGATCCATATGGAGAAGGTGAAGAGGTGAGGTCACTGAGGAAACTTGTTTAGATCTGAAAGAGGCTTTTGTCAGTTTTCCCTTTTCACACGTTGAACAAAGAGATTCCTTTGTAAAGATATGGTTAGGGAGATCCCTGACAAGTTCTTTTTGAGATATTTCATTGATCATCTTAAAGTTTAGATGAGAGAGTCCTTTGTGCCATAACCAGTTTATATATGAGGAGGCTCTGGGGATGAAGCACATGTTCTCAGAGTGAGAACTATTCATGTTAGTGACATACACATTTTGAACTCTTTTGCCTGTTAAGGCAAGTTTGTCATTAGAGTCAATGACAGCGCATCTATTCTTTACAAATAGAACTTTGAAATCTTTGTCACACAGCTGACTAACGCTCAATAAAATGTGCTTTAGTCCTTCAACATAAGCGACACGACTAAATGAAATTGCTCCATTGGATAGAATTCCATAACCTTTAGTGTATCCTTTGCCATTTCCACCGAAGGTCACTAAGGGACCAACTTCTTCCTTGTATTTAGAGAGCAGAGGTTTTCTGTCAGTCATGTGCATTGAGCATCCGCTATTAAGATAACAGATACCTTTGGCACTCTACATACAACAAAAGGATTAATTTTTCATAGGTACCAATATTACTATGGGTCCTGCTGCGTTAGTGGAAGGTGTGGCGGAAGAGCTACTAGCTGAAGAAATTTCTTCAGTGGATATCTTCACCTTGGAAGTTTTAGCAACCTTGGTGGATTTTACTCTTGCTGATTTATCAAATTGAGCTACTTTCTTTCCATGAGCTAGTTTTTCAGCTTTGGTAGCATTAGGACATTTGCTGACAATGTGGGTAGTCTCACCACAGTGATAGCACTTCCTATATTTGTAAACAGGTTTGGAATTAAAAGAATTCAGAGAGCAGAAAGAAACATTTTTAGGAGCAGAACCAAGAATTCCTTTGTCCAATGTCCTTGGGGGTATAGCAATGTTTTCATGGACAGGTGTAAGGTCGATCTTAATTCTGGGTGTTGATCACTGAATAGATCCAGGGATTTTCTTCCCAGTTTTAAGATGATTCATTGAAGGAACAGAGGAGTTCTTTTTCTGTTTCTGAAAGTTTTTGATTTTAGGAACATGGTCAAGAACCTTGTTCGTGATCATTTTCTTAGAATCATTTGATTTAAAGACAGGCAACTCCTCATTTAAATGAGGTTTCTGAGAGGAAGGATCAGGTATTGAGGAGACAAACATTCTGAATTTTAACATGGAATGATCATTCTCTGATTCTTCTTTGCCAGGTTATATCCTAACCCACTTTTGACTTTTAGAGGGATTTGAGCATTGATCTCGCTGACTTTATCAGAAGCCTTGCACCATCCTTCGATGGTAGCTTTTTCAGCCTTAAGATCAGCGATAGCCTTTTCCCTTTCAGTGATAGCTTGTTGTCTCTCGATGTTTATGGTTTGATTTACAAAGACTTGATCTTTTAGAGGTTCTTCAATCTTTGTTAGTTCTTTGATTTTTAAATGAAAATTTTTCAGTTGTTCAGAAAGATCAATATTGATTTGTTCAACTCTAATCTTTCCATTTAGAGCATTGTAAAAATCAACAGTCATAACATCGAGAGGTGATAGGTTATCACTTTTAGGTATAGAGGATTTTGAGAGAATGTTTACCTGGGTTGAGGGAGACTCTTTGGACGATGTTTTCAAAGACTTCTTCAGCTTCCTCGATTCTGGCCATTAGACAGAGGAAGGAAAGATCTTCTTCATCAGAGCCAGATTCTTCAGAGGTTTTGGCCAAATCATCTTATTTATCATCTTCTTGATCCCAATTTATTTCTTCAGCAACTAGACCTTTGCCTTTTTGCTGGTTACTTTTTAGATCTCTGTTTTACTCTTAAACTTAGAGTATTTCTCCTTTTCATCAGAGTTCTAAGAGGTGGTGGGAGCAACCACTTTCTTAGATCTGCACTCACTAGCAAAGTGACCCTTTCGATGACAGTTACAGCATATAACAAATGCTTTTTCAGCGAGAGGAGTCTTTGACTTATCAGAGTCAGTGATAGCAGGGGTTTTTCGAAAGTTGCTCTTTCTAGAAAATCTTCTAAAATTGTTAGTTAGAAGAGCTAGAGAGTTATCAAACTCAGAGATGTCAGCGTTAGTGAGTTCTTCTGAATCCATTTGATTTAATTCAGTAATACAGGTGATAGAAGAAGAAACTTGTTTTGAAGGATCTACCTATGAATTCACTAGTGCCAAAGAAGTACTTTTGGCACCTTTGATATCATTTATGAGGTTTTTCCTTAAAACCTGAGATTGCTCTTCAATTAAGAGCATTCCATATAAAGCACTAAGAGAGAGAGAGAGAGAGAGAGTTTCAAGATTCTTTGACAGTTTTAGACACGTAGTGTACACTCCCCATTGTTCAGGTAGTTCCTCCATGAATTTTGTCAGTATTTCAGCATTAGAATATTCTCTGTTGACAATTTTCATATCAATCAAGAGACAGTTAAATCTTTGGTGAATTTGAGAGAGAGTTTCACCTTTTAAGTGCATAAAACTTTCATATTGTCTTACCAGATTAATACATCTAGTGATTTGAACTTCATCAGTCCCTTCATATTGAATACATAAGGTATCCCACATGGCTTTAGATGTTCTCATCTTCATTACAGAATGATAGACTTCATCTGGACATTGCAATTATGGATCTAGCTTTAGAATCTATAGCTACTTCCTTTTTCTCTTCTTCAGTCCATCGATCTGGAGTTTTGACAATCCTCCATTCAGCGATGGCTGGAGTAGTAGTGGTGGCAGGCAAGGGAGCTACCAGTGATGTAGGAATAAATGGTCCATTCTCTATATAGTAGGGGATCTTAGGAAATGACCCTTCTAGGAATAGAGTCATTCTTTCCTTCCATAATGGAAAGTTATCACGGGTAAACCTTGGAGGTTTAGCTAAAGATCCATTATCAATGTAGTTTATATTAGTATTAGTCATTTTAGAATAGTTTTGTGAACAAATATTTTAAAGATAAGCAAGAAACACTGCTCTAATACCACTTGTTGGACCCAAAAGAGTCTACAAGAGTTCAAAGATATATAAACGGTTTGTAGAAGGGGGGGGGGTTGAATACAAACACACAGATATTTTGGTTTTTAAATTAGTTTATATTGAATAAACAAATTTACAGTTACAAGCGGAATTAGAATAAGTATTTCAACCTATTCTATTGTAACTAAGAAATCACACAATTTGATGCACAAGGAAGTAAGAAAGAACAGAGATAGAGGTTTGAGAAATAGATAGTAGTATGCATGAAGATGAAGAAGATATCTTCATCATATATATATATATATACCCGTTTGCATTTAATGCAAGACAAAAGGTATATGCCACATGTAAAGCTTTCAGAGGAAGCTTGTCCTTTGTTTAAAGGCAACCATGCTTTTGGCTGCGTGTGAACAGTACCATATCAGATATGATGGGGACATAACAGACAATCCGTATGACCTTCTCTGCCATAGTATAAGGTTTGACTTTTGTGCATCGAGGATAAGATCAACATTAATCTTGTTTGAGAAGCTTCACTTGATCGCTGAACTTGAAACTTCAAGGATGAACTTTCATAGTACAGCTGAGGCTTGACAAGACTTCACACTTTGGTTAAGATAATCCTGGCTATCACTGAACCGCTTCAGATCACTAGCTGATTATCTCTTTCTTCAGCTTGGTCTTCGACTTTCGCTGAATGTTATTTTGGTGCGATGGTTGATCTTCAGATCTTCAGAGGTAAATTTGAGGTTCCTGATTTTCAGCGATCGCTGATTGCAATCAGCGTATACTATCGCTGAATTTGAACTTAAGTTTATGAATGGATTTTCACTATGTATAGACATGAATCATATTCAAATCACTGTGAGGAGTTATGATCAACAGCTTGACGTATGGTGTATGTAATCATCTTGTTTGCATCTATCAAAGTTCTTAATGGTGGGTTTTTGAATTATCAATGGGTTTTCAAAGGATTTCATATCACAGGGATGGTTCTCATATTCAAAGTGTTAGTCAAAATGGTGTTTGAGATTTCAGAATATCGTTCATATGGAAAATGATATTAGGGTTCTCTAGAATATCGCTGATCAAATATAAAAGCCACAAGCGATATTCTACAACTTCATGAATATCGCTAAGCACATCATTCGGGAATTCCTGCTTTATCCTATATTCTCAAGTCATTCTACACATCGCTTCTGTGTGAAGTGATTTTTCAGAATATCACTCCTATGTGTAGCGATTTATTATTGAAATTTCAAATTTTTAACTTTCTGAACTTAGCCGTTTGTAAGTTTTAAAGGTAAATGGCAATTGTGGAAAATATCGATCCTCATTATTTCTGATGATGAACATCCTGTTCCATCAGTCAGATCTCAACTGTCATCACATTTTCTAGATGCTCAGAATTCGGATGAAATATTAATTCTACAAACTGAACGAATGCACTTAACACATAATAATCACAACCTAAATTTTGACATGAAATCGGAATTCCCGGTTAGGATGGAAATACTTAGGGGACATTCAATCAGTTATGCTCTAAGTGGATCAGTAGTTGTACTTGAGATTTATTCAACAATATTGGTACACTTTATCTTATAATGTAGATGATGACAAACATTACTTTGAAGGCTTTATGGACCACTATGTGTCACAAATCACGAATAATCGGCTTCGTCGCATTCTTTCCTTACTCGAAGCTAACCATTACCCAAACAAAGACGGATATGATGAATTTGTATCGGGTAAAGAGATGTGTGATGGTATTCGCATTGTTGATTATTCTGCTGAGTTGAGTTCTCCCACTGGTTACAAGAGAAAGTTTTTGCCTTCCTTATGGCATTTACTATTCACAATTCTAGATTGATGTTTAACTTCAAAGACGATAGGAGTTGACACGTGCAACACATAATTCCTACGATTCATTCATGGTTTCCTGTTTAATAAGCATTACGACTATGTCATCATCATTTGGAATGAACTCGCAGACTTAGTTCGTGTGAAAAGATCTCCATTCAAAGCAAGGAAGTTTGTGCCATTTTAGAGGTTTCTATAGTTGATTATTCGATCAATCATGTGTTTAAATCATGATATTCCAAGATGTTTAGACAGTCGCATGGGTCCAGAGTGTGACATGAAGTTCTTAAAGAATCACAAAGAGGTTGACAATGTTGATGCTATCATGCCAATTCCTGTTGAATTACTTGATTATGTTGATGAGACGGTATAGAGTGTTATAGAATATAGATAAATCTTTAATCCTATGGTCCGGCTAGCACAAGAGGGACTTCCCCAAGGATTACCCGTAGTTGTAGAAGGTGAGGGTATAGGTCTCGGTGAGAATGGGCAGGTACTGGGGGTTCCTGAACAGGGTGCGATGAGGGAAAATGAAAATGAGAGGGGCCAAGAAGGGGGTACCTCTGATCAAGCAAGAATCTCCAACAGAGACAAAACAGAGATTGACTATGATGACGACGATGATGATGATGACAATGATAGTGCCATTATTGATGAGTAACCGGATACTCCTTATGAAGAGTGCATGCCAAAACACATTGGACTACACCCTGAAGTATCTGAAGATATTTTTGAAGACATTATTGATCTTAATCTGGATTTTCAATCAGATTCTACTCTACAATTGGGAGATATAAGGATTTCTGAGGGAGTTTTGGTTGAAAATGATGAGAGGTTGAGTTAAGGGACGCCAAAATAATATGGTGAGGGATCTATCACGGAACCAGAAGAATATAGATGTACTTTCTACACCCACTATTCTAGACGGGTAGTCGCATTTACTACTAGAGTTAATGTGTTTAACTCTAGTATTGAAGAAGCCGTCTTGGACCCAGAGATGCATTTACACACCTTTGCCACTCACTCAGTTACTTCACAACAAGTAACTATTTCATATTCTCACAGGGATTTAGCATAAAGTCTATTCAGTTCTCAATTGGAGGACTTGAATATTGAAACAAGGGGACAGTTGCCCTGGTCTACGACTTCTTTGGACGCACAACTGAGTCTAGAGCCTAATTTGAATTTTAATATTCTTTTGTTAGATACACATGATAGTACTGGAGAATATGAAACTCCTTTTGTAGTTCTTTGTTAATCTGCCGGAACATCTATAGGAGAATCAATAGATGATTTTATCCGAGGATTATATGGAAATCCTACTAGTGATAACATCATACCAACACTAAACGTCGGTCATTTAGTCTATTCGACTGTTATGTCAAGTGGTAACCTAAGTGGTCCAAGAGTTAACTTACCAGAATTTATTCAAGGGAATACCTGAAGCGACGCCCTAGAGGCTATTCAAGATGCATTTATGGAAGAACTAGAATCTGTTAAATGTTTTATAAAGGGCAAAGACACAGTCTAGGAAGAACCTCAATCTATTCCTATTCAACCACCGATTATTCCAAATCCACAACCGGTTGATCCTTCAACTGATGCACTTTAGGATTTGTTAAATGTTAGGTAAATTTCTTAATCGTCGTTGACTTCTAATGAGTCAGAATTGTTGGCTATGTTAAGATGTATTTATGAAGGTGCCCATCTTGAGCCAGATTTTGTTTCAAAATCAGATTTTGATTCACTGAAGTCGAAGTTTGCTGCTTAAAAGTGTGATATGGTTACTGGGCTTTCAAATGTTAACTCAACCATAGGCACCTATATAAAGGCACTTCAGGAATCACTGAATGTAGTAAGTGATCACAATCGAGTACTAGAAACTCTTTCCGATCTTAGACCACTTCTTCCAAACGAAAGGATGATGACCAAGACGATTTTTACCAGCATGAGGGAAAGAATAAGAGACAAAGAGTGGCTGACACTATTAATTTGGATATTGTACAAGGAGAGGATGTACTCTTGAGCAGAATGAGGAGAATACTATTGAGCAAAAAGAGGAGAATATTGTTACGCAGAATGAGGAGAATATTGATGTATAGGATAGTGGCGATCAGTTAGTACTTTATGTCCCAACGGTTGAAAAGCCTGAGGTACTTGAAGCCAAGAAACATAAGGTGGCAAGAACTACGGATTTATTTTTTGTTGACTTCATGGGCTATAAAAGTAATGAGAGTTCACAAGACTATCTTAATGAGCTGATCAAAAAAATCTTTTTAAAGTCAATTCCTTAAACCACAAATTCATTCAACTACTAATATATTTAACACATTTGTGCCATGTGCAGAACCCGTTCCAGTTCAACCCTAATCTACCCAATCTGAAAGCTCAAACTGCTAAACTATCGGGAGTTAAAAAGCCAATGCCTTCTGTTGAGGATCTAAAGATTGTTTCAAAAGAGACTGGGTTCTGAAGCTAATAGTTTAGATCTTCTGTACTAGTACTATAAGATAAATGAAGAAGTAAAGCTCAGATGTCCAAGATCACAAGTATCAAAAAGAGTTCTCAGAAGGAAAGCTTAGAAAAAAAAGCCTAATGCATAACTTCTGAAGTGGCAACTTCAGAAGTTCTGAAGTTCTGAAGAAGTTCTTAAGTGGTTCTGAAGACATATTCCAAAGTGGTTCTGAAGTAGAGCTCACACGTATTTAAATACTATTGGTCTGTTTTGTAACTACTTGTTAGTATAGTATCTCTCTTTGTGTATAAATAGAAAGTCAGTTAGTCTGTTTATAGTTAGTGGTCATACTTGTACTTTCACGACATATATTGTTTGTAATCTTGCTAATATCAATACTACATCCGACTTTGTTGCTCCAATCTTATTCTTTGCTTATTGTTCTTATTTCATCTTGATCTACGGGAACTATCACCTTCATATCAAGAGAGATTGAAAACTGCTTGTTATGTAAGGTTATTATTGAAGCAACCATACTTAGAAGATGAACACAGAAGAAGATTTGTTCATACCATTAGAGATCTGAGTAAAAAAAAATGAGGAATCCGTAAACAAAGCAAAAGACATAAGTTTGTGTGCACAAGTATGATGGCCAAAGCCCAGCCAGTTGAATATGTCTACTCAAAAAGTGGAATTGTTGATATTCTGGAGGTTCATACCAAAAACATTCTGGAATTTGAATTTCTTGAGTTCAAAGTTCGGAGGATGAACATGTTTAAGTATTCTTTTTCTGAAGCTGATTTTCCAAGTTTGAATCTACAAGATCTGGTATACCTATATGAGTACTTTTGCAACATGTCAGTACGGTCGAGGGAAGCTGACATAACTTGTCAATCAATAAAGAGGTTCCTAAAACATCACTTGAAGTATCTATCAGTGATTGATTTTAGTTAGGCCTGCAAGGTGAAGAAGGGGAATTTGTTGAAGCCAAATCAAGAGGCTACGAATGTAGAAGGTTGTCCAAACTTCTTTCTTCTCACTCAACTAGAACTTGGCATTACATACAAAACCAGCAGAATCAGAGAAAAAATCTAAGGTTTTCTGAAGTGGCAAAGTATTCTGATGAAACATTGAATTTAATCAGAGCTCGGTTAGAAGATAAGTTGAAGAAGGACAAAAAAGCTCCAATCCGTGAAAGATTGCATTGGTTGTCGAGGTCAATGATTGTTAGTGGGTTGGATATGGTTAATGGACATCTTTGTCTCGAATTGCTGCAAGGAATCTTAAAGAAGATGAACATGGGTTGAGGATCAGGAGGAAAAAGTTCTCATTTTTTAAAGTTTGAATCCAAATGAGGAGAATGTTGGGCTTATAATTGTTTAATTGTATTCAAGCTTTGTTGACTTTTATCTTGTTTTAGTTAGTTTTAGTCAACTAGTAGAAATACCTTGTATTGGTCATTTTCATAATTGTAAGAGCTGGCTTTAAAATAGACATTTGACTTTTTCTCTCAATCCACCATTGTTGATTTGTATTGAAGCCTCCATTTCTACATTGTTGATTGAACTTTGGGAATTATCACTATCTTGTATAAAAGAAGGAATGTACATAGTTGTTTTATAGGTTGGAATGCCATGTTTTGAAATTGCCTTTATTTTGGAAACAAGCAAAGTGTGTATAACGCCTCCAAATATGAGACTTTAAGGAATTGAAAACATACATATTGGCACTGTAATTCTGGAACCAGCAGAGCATGTGTGCAAAAATTTTGGGAAAATATTTTTTTGTAGAGTGGCTGATGTGGGAAAGTATTCATCTGGTACTTTGAGATAGATTTTTGATTCGTTGGAAAACATGTAGAAAAAGAAGCCCAAACATGTATCTGCTGAAAAATGGCCCAAGGTAAAGGAGATGATCGTGTTGATAAAGAATCATATTGAGAGCAAGCTCAGCTACAAGAATATAATTATTCTGAATTTTATTCCAACGTTTAAAGAAGAAAAGTTCAAATGGAGCTTTCAAAGTACAAAAGAAAAGGAGATTTTGGAAGAACATTAGCTAAAAGAGGTATTCAGAAAATCATAGCACTTATGATCCTGGTATACATTTGTTTCTTGTTTACACTTTAGATATGTTTGATTTGAAGCTATTTAGCTTCTTATATGCATTTTTATATTTGAGTAGTTATTTGGTGGATGAATTACGGGAATACAACACTAACTTTGAAGAAAATGGTCATAAAGATTCTTTCATTGACCACTAGCTCTTCGGGATGTGAAAGAAATTAGAGTGCTTTTGAAGGGGTAAGTGATTTATATGTTTTGAACTTTTAATAAATACCAAATAATAACTATTAACAATTTAATACGTATACATATTTGTAGTTAATGTTATATTGATTTTTTTTAATGTAGATACAAACAAAGAAAATGAATACGCTTGATAGTCAAAGATTGAATGGTCTTGTATTTGTTCAATTTAATGCAAAACTCGTCAACAAGTAGGTGAGAGTGAAAAATCAAAATATGGGTGTACTACTTTTTCTAGACGCTAGTAAATCACAATCATGGATAGGTGCTATTAATGACGAGGATGATGAAATGGAAGAAGATGATAGTTTGGTGGCTAGAGACCAAGAGACTAGAGAACTTCATGAGGATGACTTTAAGTCCGATGAAGAGCCACAAGTTGAAGGTGAGGAAGAATTTGAATTCAATTCTTATGGATATAAATGAAGATTACTAACTACATGGAAGAATAGTTTCTTTATATGCTACACCTAATCTAATCTAATCTAACCTAAAAAAAAATTGTAGATGATATTAGAGTTTTATATTAAAGCTATATGGATTATGGAATCATTAGTAAAATGATCATTCTGTTATAATCTCTTGATATCATTTTTGTAAGCATTATGTATAACTATATTGGAATATTTGATATAAATGCATAGTTCTTCTTTTGTGTATAGTTTCATATGAATTTAATTTATAAATCATTGTAATATATATATATATACACTAGTAGTGTGCCCGCGCAATGCGGCGGGATGCAAATTGATTACCTTTACATATGAAGTTTACTTAATATGTTAAAGAGGTGGTTGAAGATGATAGTCGATTCGAACAATTTCATGTTCGATATAATTAAACCAGAGACAAAGATTATCAATTATGTGTACAGAATACTAATTGATTATTTATGAGAAAAATATTCCAACAAATGTATACTATTTTTTAAACGTGTGATATAATCTAGCTCTCGAAATAAATGTACATATATTCTATGGAATGGCAAGACATCACACTTCAGTGAGGCATTTTCTCAAATCCAAAAAATCATACAAACCAAATACGGGACTGAAATAAAATTCAATTTTAAATCCCTTAAAATTAGGGGTGTTCACGATTCGGTTAGTAGGGGAGACATGAACCGATCAGCATAAGACGTATACCTGGCTACCCGAACCGAAACTGAACCACGGGTTACACAAAACCGAACGATCCGAATCGAAAAAAGACGGGTACACGCAGTTCCATTCACGGTTACCCGTATTTATATAAAAACATATCATTAACACTATAAAAATGTTAACATTTAAAATAATTACACAACAAATAAATAAACTAAAATAAAAACGCTG
Organism: Silybum marianum; assembly: GCA_036898165.1. Classification (NCBI taxonomy): domain Eukaryota; kingdom Viridiplantae; phylum Streptophyta; class Magnoliopsida; order Asterales; family Asteraceae; genus Silybum; species Silybum marianum. Next base: position 24,528,100 of record CM072528.1, on the reverse strand, counting down.
CAAATTAAATTAAATTGTTTAATATCCATTTTTCTGTTTACGTCAACTCTTTCAGGACTTCATACAATCAAATAAAAATCATCCACCGTAATTTTATACACCAAAACATAAAAGACTTCACTCATTTAACTTTGGGCTAATATATATACAAATAATAAAATGAATACTTATACATACATCATATCCGGTTCAATTCAGTTACCCGCGGTTACCTAAAAATCAAAACCAAAATCGCCCCGTGACTACCCGGTTTTTTCGGTTTTCATTTTTTTTATTTCTTGATTTTTTGGTTATCGGTTTTTTCGATTCCGGATCAAATGGTTTTTCGGGTTTTTGAACACTCGTACTTAAAATTAATATCAATCCCACAAACCAAATGGGGCTTTAATTTTCAATGAATTTTGTGATGTTTCCATTGTATATATTCAGTATAATTCTTAGTTTTGTAAAATTTAAAACAACTTAGTGATAAGAGTTTCTACCTCAAAGATCCCAAAACATAGTATTGAGTGAGACAGGCACTCGGGTTCTTACCATTTGTTAACGAAGACATGCACAAAGATAATCAAAGTTTGCATATTTCTAAAATAAAATATTCCTTTGAATCATAAGCCATACTTGCAAAAGAACTTGACCAAGTCACTTAAGATTCAGACTTCAGCATCCCCGCTTCTAAATGGCCATCGAAGAATGTTGTTCGTAATAACCCAAATATGCACCAACTAAAACAATATATACTAAAACAAACCTATCAATGTTAAGCATTTCACAGTGTCAAATACATATGATGGAGTTGACCATTACCATGATCAAGAAACTGCACCAACTTACTCTTGTGACCTGTGGTTGGGAACCTGCTACTTGTTCAAAAAGTATATATAGATCAAGGTCATCATTATCACAAGATTTTCAAAAATATATAAATTGGGAAAAACAATATCAATTAAAAACAAAGACTTCACACATATTTAGCCCAATGGCTTTAAACCTTCATCATCTCCTATCTCAAGGCTACCCATATATATATATATATATATATATATTAAGAAAATGCCACATGCCTGTTTTAAATTGCAACAAATAATTTCAAGTGAGTTTAGATTCTAATATAAAAAAAGTAACTATATTAAACAGTATGGGGACATTTACCTAACACTTTAACTTAACGTACCAGGTAAAATGACATCATATGAATAAAATGCTTGTAGATTTTACCAATGGTATGCAGCAAAATGGCTTTATATGAATAAAATGATTTTTAAAAGTTACTCCTTCAGTCTTCAGTATCCTATTTGTACAATGCAACCCACTTTTATACTTGAATCCATTAGCGTCTGTATTGTGTGTTTGAAGTTTGACATGACAAATAAAGAAAGAAAATATCAAAGGGACAGACAATGATGATGGAGTTAGACAACTTAGGTAAACAAAAATATAGGTAATCTCTTCATTTCACAATAATAAATCTAAAATTGTAGTTGGTTATCTCTTATGAGTTGCACGCAAAAAGGTTCTTACAAGAAAGCAAACCGATTCATCAACACCTTCATTAAAAATTAGGTGCAATTATGGGTTTATCAAGAAAAGACTTTGAGCTGCATAAGATAAGATAAATACATTGTAGAACATCAGGGTTAAACATAGAACCAAGGAACCAAACGAATACATAAAACATGAAACACAACTAAGAAAAAGTTGTGATTAATAAATTAAGATGTTCGTGTTGGGGTTGACGCTATGACAAACATAAATCAAGAAAAAAGCCATAAAAATATACTTAAATTGAACTTGAGATAGCAAGTTAGAAAATGATTAATCAAATACATAACATCCATAAAGATATACTTAAATAACCAATGGTACTCTTTGATGGTGAAATCTACAAAGGAGATAAATAGAATAAGCAAAAAGAAATAAATTCAGCATTTATAAAATATGTTTGTTTTAGCATCTTATATACAGTAGACAGCAAAGTACTTATTTGTTAAGAGTAGACTACACTCTTGGTCTCTCTCACTAAGAGGCTGTTTGTTAGTTTCTTAATTACTTTAAACAAATTAGAGATAAAAATCACATATATTAGTGGAAAATTAAAGAATTAGTCAATAAAGCCTAAAAAGATCCAAAAATTATGCAGACAATTTGCACAAAGTATTGCATGCAAACCATAATAGCAATCGACAAGATTCTAAAAACCCACATAAACTTTTTTATTTCTTTGATCATCTGACTCAATGGGGGGTTTTGCTGGTTTTTGCAATCAAACATGGATTTTTTGAAAAACACTCAATTCTTGAAAAACATCAGAAATTAAATTTGGGGTTTTTAATAAAAACCCATTTCTTGAAAACCATCATAAATTAAATTTGGGGTTTTTATAAAAACCCATTTCTTGAAAACCATCAGAAATAAAACCCAATTCTTGAAAAACATCAGAAATTAAATTTGGGGTTTTTAATAAAAACCCAATTCTTGAAAAACATCAGAAATTAAATTTGGGGTTTTTAATAAAAACCTATTTCTTGAAAAAACATCAGAAATTCAATTTGGGGTTTTAAAGAAAACCCATTTCTTGAAAAACACCAAATTTGGAGGTTTAAAGAAAACGCATTTCTCGAACATGGTTTTTGAAGAACAACAAATTCTTGAAAAAAATATCTTTTAAATCGAACATCCATTGACCGCGCTATCTAATAAGTTTTTATACCCATTTTCTTTTAGTGATATTCATTTTGTATCTTTTCTATTTCTTTTCTTTTTCGTTGCATCAAAATCTGATTGCGGGTTTAGAAGAACATCCAATTCTTGAAATTCTCACATCACAAAAACAGCTGCAAAAGTGCTCCTAATTTCAATAGGTAAAAGGAAAGGGGATTTCAAGAAAATTACCTCACAAACACAATAGTTTTTCGCAGGGATCTCGAATAGAGTTAGTGCGAGAATGAAGTCGAAGAGCAGGGAGAGTGGGAATCGTCATCGAACGAACAGGGAGATCGAACAGAAATTGCAATCGCAACTGGATGGGAGATCGGTGGAGAATGAACAAGGTGAGTGCCATAACCGTGGAGAGTCATCTTGGAGATACATATACAACCGGAGATGAAGAGTCACCTTGGAAATTGAGCACTGAAGCGTGAGGAGATGGAGCGTTATTTTGGAGGTTGTGCGCTGAAGCGTGAAGAGATGGAGAGAAGCCCTAATTTGCCTGAAGCGTGAACCAGCTAGGGATACAAAAAGTCTTTAAAATATTTTTAAGACTTTTAAGACTCATGCTTGTTAGAGGTAGTACATAATGTAAAAGAGGTAGTAGTTTAAGACTTTTAAGAAATTCTATTTATTTAGTAGTATATATATATATAGGGGAGTAATCAAATGATTTCCTAGCAGTTTGTGATAAATGTGAGATCCAATGTGGGCCAATCATTTAAGATAATTAATGTTATTTACAAAAATAAAACAAAGTGTAAAGTGGTAATTAAATTTATTTTTTTGACAATTTTTAAAACCCTATATTTCTCTCCTTACCGCCCCTCCATTGCATTCTATTCCTCTAAGCCACCACCATTACCATTTCTCATCATTTCTAATAAGATCTCATAAACTGAATCATACCTTGATGACCAAAAAATTCTCTATTGGGTTATGATGATGCTAAGCTGAGGGGAGAGTGTGACGATGATAAGCCGACGACCCGACATTGTCACCGCCACGCACTCCAAAACCATGGCCAAGAAGGAGTCGACATTATCGCCGCTACACTCTACTGTATCTTCTGCCCCCGACGTCAAAACCCAGATCTCTATTGTCACACCCCGCTAAAGCGGAAACACGAGATACGACAATTCAAAGTTTCACAACAAGAGGAATATAAACACCACCCATACATAAATAACTAGAACGTCAAGTTCAAAGTTTAATAGTTTACAACTTGACTACTCTATTTTAAATAAGAAAATTACAACAAAATTTACATGTACAAAATCTTGATTGGTGTTCCACAAAAACATACAAAACTTGATCGGTTACCTTCTATTTTCCTGTAAATCATGATAAAATAAAAGAGTCAACTACAAAGAGTTGGTGAATTCACAGGTTTCCAAATGCACAAGACATTTTTTATGCAAGGTATATAAAAATATACCGAATCAAATGATCGCATCAACTTTAATATTTTTAAAGTTTTATGAGCAAAAATACATATTATTATTACACATGATATTAAAGTATTGAGCCACTACTAAGCCTAAACGACATTTTACGTCCCACGAACTACCTCAGCGGTGGACCTAAAGTCAACATGTGTAGAGCATTCTTAATTGATAAAGTGCACCCCTACTTGCCAGTTAGGTGGGTATGTCAACCAAATATCATTATCCACAAATATCATCGGCTCAAACGAATACAAAGTTAGATAGTAGTGTAACACGGATACTTCACATAACTCAACATATCATATGTGTAATATAAATTTGCTCATCATAATGATTGATATGCTTTTCATTAATCAATATAAATCAATTCAATTCGTTTAAAACAAAATGCTTTACACCACAAAACGTATAAACATTTTAAAAGAGGGGTTGTGAACACTCACCTTATAGCAAAGCTTCCAAATAGATACCCGAGATGTCCGCTTCATGGCCTAACGCTTACCTAACAAAGCATCGTACCCAAATTAACACTTATATGTCTAACGATTACTATGAGAGTGCTTATAAGTCCTTATATGTCCAACTTGGTCGACTAGCGTACCGTTACACCTAATGCACATATGCTCTTTAATGATATGAATTATACCGAAAATATAATGTTATAGTCCTTGAAGTGATCAAAATTTACGAAATCAAACAGTTTCAGAATTTCATTTTCTGACACAAACTATAAGTCCTAAAAATGATCAATTTAATGTAGCACCCAAAATGAATAAATTTCCCATCTTTTTATATGTGATGCATTACTGAGTTATGGTCATTGTGACCAAATTTCATGGATTTTAGACATATAAAAAGGGTTCAAATAATTTATATTAAACAGTGTGTCATAGCAAGCATGGCAGATTACACATTGTTAGTAAAACAATCATTTGAGGAGTTCTACTTAGTATTTTTCAGAAAGGAAACTTTTGAAATAAGAATCACTCATTTTGTCACCACAAAGTTGCATGCACACTTCTGTCATTAGTTGACAGATTGCACACTTAACTTTAATAAATTGGTTAACGCCACAAAACTTAATTTTCTTGAATGAAACTGGATTCATATGAACCCTTACTCATAAAAGAAAACTCCAGAAGAAGAATTATGCATTATGGACAAATATTCAAAGAGATATTAACATGCAAAGTAGGATTTACCTACTGGTAGTTTCACAGTTTGCACACCTAAAATGTTTTAGGTGTTTGGAGGGTCACAACTCCATATTTTCATGTGATTCCACTTGCAAAAAGAAGATAACTCATAAAATTAACTCTCAAAGGAAAAATCATCCTTTTCCATTGACTGTTGAAGGTGATATGGCCATTTGAACACGCAGGCACAAATCTGTCAGATTTGGACAGATTACACACTCATTTTGTTTTGATTAATTGAAACCAGTGGCATTTGAAAGATAACTCTCTAAAATAAATTCCAGAAGAAAAATCAAGTGATTTGGATGAATATTCAAAGAGTTATGGTCGTTCAAAGTAAAGTTTACTTACTGTTGAACTTCCAGATGCACATTTATCTTGTTATGAGCATTTGGGGGGTCAAAACTCAATGTTTTTTAGTGAGACCATTTGGATTAGAACCCCAACTCACTAAATAAACTTTTAGAAAGAAGATTCATAATTTTTGAACATAGTATTTGCAAGAAATGGACGATTTATTCACATGCATAAAATCTGTCAGCACCAAAAATCATCATTTTGTTGTTCAAAATCACATAAAATCATGATTTTCACCTATTTTCTTGAGTTTTATTGTTTGGGTCATAGATTACCACCATTATCTAAACATTTTATACGTTTTTGGTGTATAATATTTCCATAAAACTCAGAATTTTCAGAAGTTAGAAGAATGTGGTAATAAAATGCAAGAAAAAGTGAGTTTTTCACGCAAAATTGACAGGGAAAAGGTGAGATGATGTTTTAATTACTTGAGTGATGTATAGAACTTCTATTTCTTGAAAATTCTTGAGTTTTTGATGGTGTTTTGCCTTGAAATCAGCTTGAAAATGGAGATGGAAGGAGAATGTTCTTGAGATGAAAGTGTCTCTTCACTTTTAGAGAGAGAGAGCCCGTTTTTTTTAATTTGAATTGCAAATGAGAGAAAATGAAAAAAAACAACTTTTTATATGTGGAACAAGGGGGGCCGGCCATGGAGATGGGCCCCACCCAAACCCAACAAATGTTTTTTTTTAAAATATATTTTAAGCCCCAAAAAAATGAAATTAAAAGTTCATTTTCTCAATTTTGGCCCTTTTCCTTCATTTTCTCAATTATGTTTAGCATTCTAAAACTATATATTTTATATAAATTAGGTATAAATTAGAGTATTTGCCATTATATAGGACGTTTTAGACAGTTACGGGTCGGAACCGGACTTTCTAAGCAACTACCGAAAACTCTAGAAATTTTTCGGCCATTCTAAGCCAACTAACTCATATTCTTATATGTAATCATTATTAACACTAATGAACTTAATAAAAGCTAACCTGGAGGTTCAAATTTGACAGTTGTCACAGTCTCTCTCTGTTAAATAAATTTCGTCCTGAAATTTAATGACTGTTACTATCAATGATCTCCTTTGCAAACAAATGCGAATATTTGCCTTTCATGAAATCTTATCTTTCCCATGTATACTCTGGGCCATGATTCGCATTCAAGTACTTTGATAATAGGGATCTTACTGCGTCTCAGCTGTTTGACATCTCCACCAAGTATCTCGACTGGTTCTTCAATGAAATGTAACCGATCATTAATCTGAACGTCTTCCAGGGGTAGCACTATTGTTTCATCCGTTAAGCATTTCTTCAGATTTGACACATGGAACATGTCGTGGATGGCGCTTAAATTCTGTGGCAACTTAACTTTGTATGCTACCGGTCCAATTCTTTCGGTTATTTCAAATGGACCAACGTATCTGGGACCCAGCTTGCCTCTCTTCCGGAAACGTACTAGTCCTTTCCATCGTGATACTTTCAAAAGCACTTTATCACCTACTTGGAATTCTAATGGCTTTCTCCGATTATCCGCATAACTCTTCTGACGATCTCTTGCGGTCTTGCGTCTTTCTTTGATGATTGAGATCTTGTCAGCGGTCTCCTGAATAATATCGATCGTGGTCAACTGTCTATCTCCGATTTCTAACCAGCTAAGTGGTGATCTACATTTTCGTCCGTATAGGGCGTCATATGGTGCGCACTGGATGCTGGTGTGATAGTTGTTGTTATATGAGAATTCAACAAGCGGTAGGTGGGTATCCCAACTCCCACCAAAATCTATCGCGCATGCACGCAACATATCCTCTAATGTCTGAATAGTTTTTTCTGATTGTCCATCCGTTTGAGGATGATAGGCAGTGCTATAATCCAAACGTGTACCCAATCCTTTTTGAAGAGACTGCCAAAATCGTGACGTAAAAGGTGTGTCTCTGTCTGAAATAATGAAAATAGGCACACTGTGACGTGTAACTATTTCATTGATGTAAATTTGCGCACGTTTCTCCATACTGAAATCTTCACGAATGGGAATGAAATGAGCTGATTTTGTAAGTCGGTCGACTATAACCCATATAGAATCATATCCTTTCCCAGTTCTGGGCAGCTTGATTATGAAATCCATAGTTATTTGCTCCCATTTCCATTAGGGAATTTCGGGTTGTTGAAGTACACCGGATGGTTTCTGATGTTCGGCCTTGACTTGAGCACAAGTTAAGCACTTGATTACATACTCCGCAATGTCTTTCTTCATTCCTGGCCACCAATAGTATTGCTTCAGATCCTTATACATCTTATCCGCTCCTGGGTGAACCGAATATCTGGATCGATGGGCTTCATCCAAGATGGTTGATCGTAAATTTCCAACCTTTGGTACCCATACTTTGTTCTTTAAATAATACACTCCGTTTGATTGAAATTCAAATTTTGTCTCTACGTGATGCAAGGTCTCTTGCTTCAAATTTTCTTCTTTCAAAGCTTCCCTTTGTGCTTCAAGAGTTTGAGTCTTTAAACTTGTTTGAACCATCATTCCCAAAGCTCGTGCTCTCGTAGGCTTCACTCTTTCTTTTCTGATTAATGCGTCGGCTACTACGTTTTCCTTTCCTGGGTGGTACTTTATTTCACAATCGTAGTCACTAAGTAGCTCAACCCATCTTCTTTGCCTCATATTGATCATTTTCTGATCAAGAATGTGTTGAAAGCTTTTGTGATCAGTGAAAATGGTGCACTTAGTGCCGTAGAGATAGTGTCTCCAGATTTTGAGTGCGAACACCACCGCCCCTAATTCTAAGTCATGGGTGGTGTAATTATTTTTATGAACCTTTAGTTGCCGTGATGCATATGCGATAACTTTCTCCTTTTGCATCAGTACACATCCCATCCCTTGATGTGAAGCATCATAATAGACTACAAAGTTATCCACTCCCTCAGGTAAAGCCAAAATCGGTGCGTTGCATAACTTATGTTTGAGAATCTGGAATGCTTCCTCTTGTTTGTCTCCCCAAATAAACTTCTTATCTTTCTGAGTCAGTTCGTCAGTGGTTGCGCGATCTTGAAGAAATTCTCAATAAATCGTCGATAGTAGCCTGCTAATCCAATAAATTGACGGATCTCAGTTGGTGTCTTCGGAGCTTCCCATTTCTTAATGGCCTCGATCTTAGCTGGATCAACATGTATCCCCTTTTCATTTACCACGTGGCCTAGAAAGTGTACTTCTCGGATCCAGAATTCACATTTGGAGAATTTAGCGTACAACTTTTCATTCTTGAGCAATTTTAGTATCAAACTCAAATGTTGTTCATGCTCTTTCTTATTGCGAGAATAAATGAGTATATCATCTATAAACACAATCATGAATTTGTCTAAGTATGGTCGACATACTCTATTCATCAAATCCATGAAGACTGCTGGTGCGTTTGTTAGCCCAAAAGGCATAACTAGGAATTCGTAATGACCATAACGAGTTCTAAACGCTGTCTTAGGAATATCTTCTTCACGAACTCTCATCTGATGATACCCTGATCGAAGATCTGAGAAATACGTAGCACCTTGAAGTTGATCAAATTAGTCATCAATTCAAGGGAGGGGGTGTTGGTTCTTGATAGTCAACTTATTTAGTTCTCTATAATCGATACACATTTGGAAAGATCCATCCTTCTTTTTAACAAATAAGATTGGAGCACCCCAAGGTGAAGAGCTAGCCTAATGAATCCTTTATCGAGTAACTCTTGGAGTTGTTTTGAGAATTCTTGCATTTCTGATGGTGCCAACCGGTAGGGTGATTTTGCTACGGGCGCAACTCCCGAAATTAAATCAATGTGGAATTTAACTTGTCTTGGTGGGGGCAGTCCGGGTAGATCATCAGGGAATACCTCGGGAAAATCCCGAACTATAGGGATATCCTGAAAGCGTTTCTCTTCGGTGTCCTTATTCACAATGTGTGCTAAAAAGGCTGTGTAGTCTTTTCTTAGATACTTTCGCATCTTCATGCACGACACAATTTTAAAATCCTTTCTGGGTTTCTCACCATGTACTTCGAGTGTTTCTCCTCTGGGTAGTGGTATTCGGATAATTTTCTTAGAGCAACAAATTTGCGCTTGGTTTTTAGACAACCAATCCATTCCCATGATTATATCAAAACTTCCCAACTTAATCGGGATTAGAGCTATACTGAAGTCTTTATTAACCAAGTTTAAAATGTAGTTCATTATTACGTCTTTGGCCCTACTTTCTTGACCGTTGGCATTTTCAGTGACATAATCTTTTTTCAACTTTTAAGGTCTTAGATTTATCTTTGGTCTAAAATCTAATGACACATAACTCCTATCTGCTCCAGAATCAAATAATACAGATGCATGATGATTGTTCAGAAGAAACATACCTGTGACCACATCCGGGTTTTGTCTTGCTTCTTCCGCTCCAATTTCAAATACTCGACCTCGTGTATCTTTGGTCTAAAATCTAATGACACATAACTCCTATCTGCTCCAAAATCTAATAATACAGATGCATGATGATTGTTCAGAAAAAACATACCTGTGACCACATCCGGGTTTTGTCTCGCTTCTTCCGCTCCAATTTCAAATACCCGACCTCGTGCTTGACCTTCTTGGTTCCTTTGATTTATTGGTTGCGCTTGACTGGTGTCTGGCATCCAATTACGTCTGGGGCATTTATTCCTGGAGTGATCTAGGCTTCCACATTCATAACCAACCCGCATCTCACCAATCCTGCAATCCTTCGCAATATGCCTTTCCGGTTGCACTTGAGACAAGTAATGCATTTCCCTTGATGATGACAATTACATTTATCAGACTTTGGGTACGCCCCTTTTTCTTTCCCTGTTGCCGATGTCTGAATTCCATAATTTCCCGACGTTCTTTGCTCTTTGCCTGAACTCTTCCCAAACTGTCTTCTTGCAGGTTCATCCACCTTCCTTTTTCCCAATGCCTTGTTAGTTGCAAACGTTCCTGTACGGTTCACATTGTTGGTGAGTCGTGTTGCTAAGTTTACTGCTGCTTGAAGTGTCTTTGGATCAGCTGAAGTAACGTCCCCTCTAATTTTAGGAGACAGACCCCATACATATCGGTCAACTCTATTCTCCTCAGGTGTCACTAAGTATGGTACTACCTCTCGGCCTCGAATTTGTACCTGGGTGTTCCACCATGTCAAGTCTCGTCCTTGTAGAAGACAAGCATCAAATTCTACCTTGTTTCCCTCGGTACATTTACTAATGTGGATAATTGACTCCATGCCCTCTAGCCACGTTGTAAGTCCAACAGCTCCTTCCGTTCCATGGAACTCTTTTGGATTACAACTCCTAAAAGATTTGTATATACACTCTCTTTCTTCAGATCTCCGGTTGTTTCTCTGATTAGTGTTTAAGCCCGCCGCTACCTGGCTAACAATATTCGGTAGTGCTGCCATAAGTTGTTCTGATACTAACCTTGCGACTTCGGGATTTTGTCTCCTTGGAGGCATTGTTCTAAAACACAATTTCAAATTGAGTTTCGATCGGATTTCTATTACTATTTCTGAACTAATTCTACTTACTAAGTTTAGGCGTATAATATAATATATGTTTAGTACTAATCATCTAATCATACATTCAAACAATATACAAAATTCAAATAACATGCATACCCTTCATAGATAAAATTTAAACATTTCAACATAAATTTCCAAAATATAGATCCAAAAAGATAACAAATTGTTTACAACTTAAATCAAACAAGTTTCTAATAAGAGTGTTTCGACCCCAAAAAGATTCAAATAAAGAGGCTGATTAGTGCAATATCAACCAAACCAACACTCCTAGCAAGATCACTAGGGCTCCTAACGCCCAAGGTAAAAATGTATACATCCTCCGAATTTCCCCTCTAGCATCTAGGGCCACCTCCATAACTCTATTCGTGAATGCATCCTGTGTGTGCAGTATCGCCAGGATGTCATCTATAGATTGTCGGTAATGGTCTAGTTTGTGTCGGTGAAGCTCTACTTCATTAACCATTCCGGAGACCCATGCGTGTTCCAATGCGGTCATCCCTTGGGGATGCGGTACAGGGACTCCTATTGCTGGAGGAGGAGGAGTCATACTTCGCAACCTGGATCGCGATTGAAGGTACGGAAGGAATCGTGAAAGTCACCCTCCTGATAGGGAGAACGCGCTTTGGAGCGGTTCTGATCGTCCTTGGTCCTTGAGATGTACCCTCGCCAGTAGGTGAAGGTAGGGGCATAGAAGTGAGCGATCGAGCAGAGGAGTCAGTAGTATCCTCGTCATGACTGTGCTCGAAAGGGTCATACTCCTCATGGGTCGGGTCACTCCTCCTAATTCGACCAGTGATATAACCAGACTCATCTGGGGAATTTTCGACGACGACATGATACTGTGAAATAAAAAAAATAAAAGAAAATTTTATAAACGTCAGAAACATTTTATAATACACATGCGAACTCGCATTAAATCATATTTTTCGATTTGAAATAAGAAGTTTTCCAATCTATGCTAATTTTTAGTATAACTAGTCCAAGTCCCTTCTTATTCATACCATATTTAGACATCGGTGATCAGGCTTTGCCTAATTATAATATGCTAGAACGATGCTCATTGTAGTTATACTAGTAGTGAGCTTTTAAATTTTTAAATATATCTAAGAAAATAACTTTTGAAAATTTTGGTTATAGTGGATTGTTTTTGTTAGAAAGCCGGTGTTCTCTATAACCTAAGGCTCTGAAGTCTGTCACACCACGCTAAAGCGGAAACACGAGGTACGACAGTTCAAAGTTTAACAACAATAGGAATATAAACACCAACCATACATAAATAACTAGAACGTCAAGTTCAAAGTTTAATAGTTTACAACTTGACTACTATGTCTTAAATAAGCAAATTACAACAAAATTTACATGTACAAAATCTTGATTGGTGTTCCACAAAGTCATACAAAACTTGATCGGTTACCTTCTAATTTCCTGTAAAGCATGATAAAATAAAAGAGCCAACTACAAAGAGTTGGTGAGTTCACAGGTATTCAAATACACAAAACATTTATATGCAAGGTATATAAAAATATGGCGAATCAAATGATCACATCAACTTTAATATATTAAAGTTTAATGAGAAAAAATACATATTATAATTACACATAATATTAAAGTATTGAGCCACTACTAAGCCTAAACGACATTCTACGCCCCACGAACTACCTCAGCGGTGGACCTAAAGTCCACATGTGTAGAGCATTCTTAACTGATAAAGTGCACCCCAACTTGCCAGTTAGGTGGGTATGTTAACCAAATAGCGCTATCCACAAATATCATCGGCTCAAATGAATACAAAGTTAAATAGTTGTGTATCACGGGGACGTCACATAACTCAACATATCATTTGTGTAATATAAATTTGCTCATCATAATGATTTATATGCTTTTCATTAATCAATAAAAATCAATTCAATTCCTTTAAAACAACATGCTATACACCCCAAAGCGTATAAACATTTAAAAAGAGGGGCCGTGAATACTTACCTTATAGCAAAGCTTCCAAATAGATACCCGAGATGTCCGCTTGATGGCCTAACGCTTACCTAACAAAGCAACGTACCCAAATTAACACTTATATGTCTAACGATTACTATGAGAGTGCTTATAAGTCCTTATATGTCCAACTTAGTCTACTATTGTCCCGTTACACCTAATGCACATATGCTCTTTAATGATATGAATTATACCGAATATATAACGTTATAGTCCTTCAAGTAATCAAAATTTATGAAATCAAACAGTTTCAGAATTTCATTTTCTGACAGAAACTATGAGTCCTAAAAAATGATCAATTTAATGTAACATCCAAAATGACAAAATTTCCCATATTTTTTTATGTGATGCATTACTGAGTTAAGGTCATACATTTTAGACATATAAAAAGGGTTCAAATATTTTATATCAAACAGTGTGTCACAGCAAGCATGACAGGTTACACACTGTTAGTAAAACAATCATTTGAGGAGTTCTACTTAGTATTTTTAGGAAATTCCAGTTGGATTATAAGCATAACACATAAAGGAAACTTTTGAAATAAGAATCACTCCTTTTGGATGAGTTATGAGGAAGATATGGCACCACAAAGTTGCATGCACACTTGTGTCATTAGTTGACAGATTGCACACTTAACTTTAATAAATTGGTTAATGCCTCAAAACTTCATGTTCTTGAATGAAACCGGATTCATATGAACCCTAACTCATAAAATAAAACTTCAGAAGAAGAATTATGCATTATGAACAAATATTCAAAGAGATATTAACATGCAAAGTAGGGTTTACCTACTGGTGGTTTCACAGTTTGCACACCTAAAATGTTTTAGATGTTTGGAGGGTCAAGACTCCATATTTTCATGTGATTCTACTTACAAACAGGAGCTAATTCATAAACTTGACTCTTAAAGGAAAAGTCATTTTTTTTCATTGAGTTGTGAAGGAGATATGGCCATTTGAACATGAATGCACAAATCTATCAGATTTGGACAGATTGCACACTCATTTTGTTTTGATTAACTGAAACCTCAAATCACCACATCTTTAAGTGAAACCAATGGCATTTGAAAGGTAACTCATTAAAATAATTTCCAGAAGAAAAATCAAGTGATTTGAATGAATATTGAAAGAGTTATGATCGTTCAAAATAAGGTTTACTTACTGTTGAACTTTCAGATGCACATTCATCTTGTTTTGAACATTTGGGGGGTCAAAACTCACTAAATAAACTTTTTGAAAGAAGATTCATAATTTTTGAACATATTATTTGCATGAAATGGACGATTTATGCACATGCATAAAATCTGTCAGTACCAAAAATCAGCATTTTGTTGTTCATAATCACATAAAATCATGATTTTCACCTATTTTCTTGAGTTCTATTGTTTGGGTCATAGATTACCACCATTATGTAAACATTTTATATGTTTTTGGTGTATAATCTTTCCATAAAACTCAGAATTTTTCAGAAGTTAGAAGAATGTGGTAATAAAATGCAAGAAAAGTGAGTTTTTCACTCAAAATTGACAAGGAAAAGGTGAGATGATGTTTGTACTTACTTGAGTGATGTATAGAACTTCTATTTCTTGAAAAATGTTGAGTTTTTGATGTGTTTTGCCTTGAAATCAGCTGCAAAATGCAGATGGAAGGAGAGTGTTCTTGAGATGAAAGTGTCTTTTTTTTTTTAATTTGAATTGCAAATGAGAGAAAATGAAAAAAAACAACTTTTTATATGTGGAACAAAGAGGGGGGGGGGGGGGAGGGGGGCGGCAATGGAGATGGACCCCACCAAAACACAACAATTTTTTTTAAAAAATTCATTTTAAGCCTAAAAAAATGAAATTAAAGGTCCATTTTCTCAATTTTGCCCTTTTTCCTTCAAAATATGAGCCCAAAAGTGTTTCAATTATATAAATAATAAAAGTTTTATATTTAGCATTCTAAAACTATATATTTTATATAAATTAGGTATAAATTAGAGCATTTGGAATTATATAAGACGTTTTAGACAGTTACGGGTCGGAATCGGACTTTTTAAGAAACTACCGGAAACTCTAGAAATTGTTCGGCCATTCTAAGCCAACTAACTCCTATTCTTATGTCTAATATATATTAACACTAATGAACTTAATAAAAGCTAACCTAGAGGTTCAAATTTGACAGTTGTCACATCTATCTCCATCGAAACCATTTATGAAACTTCAGATCTCCATCCCGTCGAAGCCGGAATCGTTGTTGAGACTTATTAAATCCAGTTTTACCGAAGAAGAACCATCATGTTCTTAATATTCGATCGAAGTTTTTTTTTGGTAAAAGTTTTGAATCTCTGTTTTTTAGGTAAATTATTCAGATCTGCATTCTTGAAGGTAATGAAGGGTGTTGGATCTTATTTGAATGTAAAAGTATGGATCAGAACACCCCTTTTAAGAACCAAGTTAAAATCTCCAGAAGCTAGACCATCCAGAAGGCAATCACTTCAGAAGTCATAGTTTAGAAGTTGGAATGACTGTCCAGAAGATTGATGCGGAGCATCTTCTGGATATTACTTTATGAACTACACGTGACTAAATGACGTGGCTAGTCATGCCTTTCGTGCGTACCCGAATTTGATAGATCTCTAGTTTGTGTGTCAATACGTGATAGGCTAGCTAATTGACTTTCCTATTTGTAATCGTATAAATAGAGGCAGCCATCATTGTATTATGTGTCGATCACATTGGAGAGAACTTGAGACATTTATCTGTATTTCCAGTATTGTATTATTTAAGATCTAGAGTGAAATACAAATTATCATCTGCAATTCATATTGTTATTCTCTTTCAATCATTGATTACATTCTAGTTTGATTGTTGATTATTGTTGCTTCCGGTTACTGCTTATTTCATATTCATAATCAACATCTATTAAGTATAAACTGGATCTGGGTTCCAATAATTGGTATCAGAGCTAGATAATCAATCTATTGATTATTCGATCTAGTCCAATTTGGAGAAATCCCACTCAACTAGAATTTTTCTCGATTTTTAAGCTATTGTTCATCACTCTACCCTGTTTACGAGTTTTTATTGTTCTTATACAATTTTTATCAAATTCAATGGTATTTTTAGCTTAAATCTGAGTTTTGCAGTTCATCGACATTAGTTTTCAGGTTCAGTAAATTGAAATCGTTCTTAATTTTCAATTTCTTCTCTAAATTCTCATACTCTGTTTGTTGGAACCCAGATCCCTTTCTAACAATTAATCAACATATCGTATAACACAATATGAGCGGAAGCAATGTTGATCTATGATTGATAATAAGAAGTAAATCAATAATGATAAACAGTAAGAACAGTAAGAACAGTTTAGAAGAACAATCAGAAAATCGTATTAAAAACCTTGAGCTTGATTACAATACGTATGAATGAACAGCGTGATTTTTTTCTTCAAAATCATCAACTATTACAGTGAAGAATGAATATATTTATATTGTTACAAAATGAAAGTCAAAGACCTAGCCTATCAGGAGCTGACACGTCATCTATACTAGATAACAGAATTGGTTACAAATAGAGACGCACGAAAAGTGTGATTGCCACGTCATTATAAGCACGTGAGACACAGTTTTAGTCCAAAGGTTCTTCAAATAGAGGTTCTTTAAGTGCTTTGTATGGAATGCTCTTAAATGAAGAACAATCCCAAGTTTTGAGGAAAAACCTCATCAATGAACTCAAGGGTGCCAAAAGTACTTCTTTGGCACTCGTGTCTTCAGCGGTAAATCCATTAAAAAATGCTTCCTCCTCTACTATTACTTCCATCACTGAATTAGGTCAAACTGATTCAGAAGATCAACTCACTGATGCTGACATCTCTGAGTTCGATAACTCTCTGGCTCTGTTAACTAATAACTTTAAAAGATTCGCCAGAAAGAGCAACTTTAGAAGAACACCGACTCTCGCTGACTCTGATAAATTGAAGACTATGCCCGGTGAGAAAGCCTCAGCCATATGCTACAATTGTCAGCGAAAGGGTCACTTCGCTAGTGAATGTAGATCCAAGAAAGTTGCAGCCCCCACTACCTCGCTGACCTCTGATAAGAAAGAGAAGTATTTGAAATTAAAAAACAAATACAAAGATCAGAAGAAAAACCAGCCAAAAGGCAAAGGTCTTGTAGCTGAAGAAGTTGATTGGGATGATGAAGGTGACTAGGCTAAAACCTCTGATTAGTCAGGCACAGATGAAGAAGATCTTGCCTTCTTATGTCTGATGGGAAGAATAGAAGACGCTAAATAGGTATCTGAAACTTCTTCCTCTGAGTTCCCTTCTGCTCAGGTATCCATTCCTGCTATCTCCTTAATATCTGAAAATGATAACTTATCTGCGCTTGATGCTATGACTATTGATTTTTACAATGCTTTAAATGGATAAATCAAAGCTGAGAAAATTAACACTGATTTATCAGAACAATTAAAAAATTGTAATCTAAAAATCAAAGAACTTTCAAAGATTGAGGAAACCTTAAAGGACCAAGTCTTTGTAAATCAAACAATTAGCATCGAGAAGCAGCAAGCTATCGCTGAAAGAAAAAAGGTCATCGCTGATCTCAAATTTGTAAAGGCTACCATCGAAGGATGGTGCAAAGCCTCTGACAAGGTAAATGAGATCATCCATGCCCAGATCCCTATGAAAGTAAGAAGTGGGTTAGGCTTTAACCTCGAAAAGGAAGAATAAGAGAAAGATCGTTCCATGCTCAAAAATTTGGAATGTTTGTCTCCTCTATCACTGATCCCTCCTCTTCGTCTCAGAGACCTCAATCTAATGAGAAGACTCCTGTGTTAAAATCTTTCAACTCTAAGAAAGTGGTGAAAACAATATTCTTGACCAGATTCCTAGAAATAAAAATGTTCAGAAGAAGAACAAGAAATCCTGTACCTCCTCAGGGAGCAATCCTAAACCTGGGAGAAAAATCTATGAATTCTCTCAGAGATCAACCCCCAGAATTAAGATTGATCTCACTCTTGTTCCTGAAAAGGTTGTTATACCTCCAAGAACAATGGATAAAGGAATTATTGGTCCTATTCCTGACAAAATCCCTTCTATCTCTCTGAAATCTTTAAATTCCAAACCTTACAAATATAGGAAGTGCTATCACTATGGTGAAACTACCCACATTGCAAGTAAGTGTCCTAATGCTACTAAAGCTAATAAACTAGCTCATGGAAAGAAAGTAGCTCAAGCTGATAAATCAACAAGAGTGGCATCCACCAAGGTTGCAAAACCAACAAAGGTGAAGATATCCACTAAAGAAAGTTTTTCAGCAAGTAGCTCCTCCGCCACTCCTTCCACTAACAAAGCAGGACCCATAGTAATATGGGTACCTTCAATCATTTAATCTCTTTATTGAATGCAGAGTGCTAAGGATATCTAGTATCTCGATAGCGGATGCTCAAGGCACATGACTGGCAGAAAATCTTTGCTCTCTGACTACAAAGAAGAAGTTGGTCCATCAGTGACCTTTGGTGGAAATGGCAAAGGGTAAACAAAAGGCTATGGAATCTTGTCCAACGGAGCCACCTCGTTTAGTCGAGTTGCCTACGTTGAAGGACTAAAGCACAATCTCTTAAGCGTTAGTCAGCTATGTGACAAAGATTTCAATGTTCTATTCCTAAGGAATAGATGTGTTGTCACTGACTCCAATGATAAGCTTGCCTTAACAGGCATAAGAGTTGAAAATGTATGCGTAATCAATATGAATAGTGATAGGACCAAAAGTCCTAAGTTTAGAAAGTTTTATAAAGAAGGAATGAATTAATTGTAACTTTCCATATTATGTTTAATTCCTTATGGGCTTGCGCTTACATGTATTAGACACCTAGTATATAAAGGAGTCTAGGGTAGAGGATTCGTTAATGAGAGTCGTTTAATTTACTTACGCGTTTGTAATTCTTTAATCTTTCATCAATAAAACATACGACTCGATGATTTCCGTATGATTCCTCTTTTGAACTTGTTGAAACAGACCTAACAAACAGTTCTCACTATGAGAATGTGTGCTTTATCTCTAAAGTATCCTCTGATGTAAATTGGTTATGGCATAAAAGACTCTGTCATCTGAAGATCAGCAATCACACCAAATGACCATTCACCGAAAGTCAAAGACCAAGCTGAAGAAAGAGATAATCAGCTACGTGCCTGAAGCGGTTCAGCGATAGCAAAGATTATCTATCCAAAGTGTGAAGTCTTATGAAGTCTCAGCGGTACCGAAAGTTCATCCTTGAAGATTCAGACTCAGCGATCAAGTGAAGCTTCTCATACAAGATTAAATGTTGACCTTATCCTCGATGCACAAAAGACAAACCCCATACTATGTCAGAAAAGGACGTACGAATTGTCTCTTATGTCCCCATCATATCTGATATGATACTGTTCATATGCGGCCAAAAACATGGTTATATTCTGAACAAAGGACAAGTCTCCTATGGATGCTTGCCACGTTGCACATACCTTTTGTCTTGCATTAAATGCAAACGGGTATAAATAAGATGAATATATATTCTTCATCTGTGTGCATGCAACCTTCTGTCTTAAACCTTCTGTATTCCTTCTTACTTCTTTCTTGTGAATCAATGTTAGTGATTTCTTAGTTACAATAGAATAGGTTTAAACTTGTTCTAATTCCGCTTGTAACTGTAAATTTGTTTATGCAATATAAACTAATTTAAAAACCAAAAATCTGTGTGTTTGTATTCCACCCCCCCCCCCCTCTACAAATTGTTTCTATATCCAAGAACTTTTGTAGACTCCTTAGGGACCAACAGTCATTTAAAAATAGCTTAAGAAACAAGTATTTTAAAGATAAGTAAGCAAGAAACATTGTTCTGATACCACTTGTTGGTCCCAAAGGGGTCTACAAGAGTTCAAGGATATAGAAACAGTTTGTAGAAGGGCGGGTTGAATACAAACACACAGATTTTTAGTTTTAAAATGAGTTTATATTAAATAAACAAATTTACAGTTACAAGCCGAAATTTCAACAAGTAATTAAACTTATTCTATTGTAAGTAAGAAATCACACAGTTGATGCATAAGAAAATGAGAAAATAAAAAGTAGCAGGCATAAAGATGAAAAAGAGATCTTCATCTATTTATACCCGTCGCAATTAATGCAAGACAAAAGGTATATGCCACGTATCAAGCTTTCATTGGAAGCTTGTTCTTTGTTCAAAAGTAATCATGCTTTTCGCCGCGTGTGAACAGTACCATATTAGATTTGATGTGGACATAAGAGACATGTCGTACATTTATTTCTGACATAGTATAAAGATTTGACTTTTGTGCATCGAGTATAAGATCAACATAGGTCTTGTTGAAGGCTTCACTTGATCGCTGAACTTTGAAACTTCAAGGATGAACTTTCGTGGTATCGCTGAGGCCTAACAAGACTTCACACGTTAGTTTAGATAATCTTTGCTATCACTGAACCGTTTCAGATCACTAGCTAATTATTTCTATTTTCAGCTTGGTCTTCGACTTTCGCTGAATGTTTTATGGTGTGATTGTTGTTCTTCAGATCTTCAGGGATAAGGTCTAAGTTCCTGATATTCAGCGTTCACTGATTGAAGACATCTTATGCTATCGCTGAATTTGAACTGTATCTTATGTATGGAATTTTCACTAAGTATACAAATGAATCATATTCAAGTCACTGAGAGAAGTTATGATCAACATTTATGAAGATACTCCTTTGTTCACAATAAATACAAGGACGTGTGCATCAAACTTTAAATTCAGACATTCTCCTTCGACTCCAGAAAGGGTTGTTTGTCTTATTCCAAAAAGGCTTGATGTGACAACTGAAGACATGAAGAAAAGATTAACAGTGACTTGTCACTACAACAAAAATGATTTTATAGGGCGTCTAAAATTAAAAAGCGTCCTAAAAGAATACTTTATAGGACACTTAATTTATAGGACTAAACCAAAATGTGTCCTATATAAAAGCGTTACAATAAGTTTATAGGACGGTTTTAGGCGTCCTAACAAGTTTTTACACGACATTTTAAAATAAAGTGTCATATTAGCTATTTTATAGGATACTTTTGAAAAGTGTCCTATAAAATATGGGTTTATAGGACGCTTTTCAAAAGTATCCTGATACATATCAGAAGATATCTTCAAAAGAAGACCGGGTTCTGTCTGAAGAAAGAAAGGTTCAGAACTCAGAAGACAAGCAAAGCAAAGCCTAAGGCATAACTTTTGAAGTGGCTACTTCAGAAGTTCTGAAGATTCTGAAGAAGTTCTGAAGAGGGTTCTGAAGATACTTCTGAAGAAGTTCAGAAGTAGTTCTGAACATGCTTGTCATTTTTGTATTGTAACTTTAGCATTTTTGTTTATATATAAATAGATAGTTTGTTAGGTAGTTAGAACTAACATTCATAGAGCTGGTAAAGATACATACTTTGTAATACTGTTTAGTAATCAATACGATATACAACTTCAATGACTTAATTCTTGTTCTTGTTCTTTAATCGTTCTACAAACTTGTGTCCTATAAACTTGTGTCCTATAATGTTATCTTCTAGGGCGCTTTTTCATTTTAGGCGTCCTATAAAATCACTTTTGTTGTAGTGTGTCCCTTTAGTACTATGAGGAATGGCACCAGCCTTTTTCTAATAGTCTAAGGAATGACACCATCTTTTTTCTAATGAATATACAGCAAGCAAATGATATTGTGACAAATTTCCCCATGCATTTAATGCATGGGCACTATAAAAGGAGAAGAGCAGCATCCATGCAAAATATGCCTTCAACAAAAAATACTCTAAGTGCTTAGCTAGAATTCAGTCCTCAGAAAACTTGTGTTTAACATACTTTGTGTTTTGTTTTACTCCTGTTTTATCTAAGTGTTTTTAGATTGTTAGAATACATTTATATGTTCTTTTTCCGCAACAATCAGTTTCTAAGTGTAATTATTGATATTTAATATTACAGAATTTAAAAAGTGAAATATCTGTGTAATTGTATTCAACCCCCCCCCCTTCTACAATTCTTTACTTGTTAAGTCATTACCCTTAACGGGACCAACCGGTAGTGCAAATTGATATATATATATATATATATATATTCAATATCGTTTAAGTCTTTCATATATTCTTTTTTGAATATTTGAGGACATTAAAACGATACAATTTTAAATTTTGGTCCAATCAGAATTTGTCACGTGTCTTTCAAAATTTTAGAATATCTGAGGAATTTAAACAGGATTTTTTAGAGATAATCTTTTTACTTTCACTATTCATCATCTCTTTCAAAATTTACCTCTCCGGGTTCCTTTTTAAAGTTGTGATCATCAAGCGTGATTCTTGAACTTGCTTTTGCTTTTGATATTAGTTTCACAAATCTTGATCTACAAAACGTGAGTTTCAAAGATTTTTATCTTGGATGGTTTCTCTTCATTAGTAACGCATGGTGTTCTTCTTACCATGTTTGACTGTGTTTGATTTCATATTATCATTTGTATTCATAATGATTCAATTTGGTTTAATATTTAGTTGGGATTGTATTTTGTATTGTTGTTAATATGTTTGAATGCTTGTGTTTGTCCCAAAGGAGTCTACAAGAGTTCAAGAATATAGAAACAGTTTGTAGAACGGGGGGATGAATACAAACAAACAGATATTTTGGTTTTTAAATTAGTTTATATTGAATAAACAAATTTACAGTTACAAGCGGAATTAGAATAAGTATTTCAACCTATTCTATTATAACTAAGAAATCACATAGTTTGATGCACAAGGAAGTAAGAAAGAATAGAGACAGAGGTTTGAGAAATAGATAGTAGTATGCATGAAGATGAAGAAAATATCTTCATCTTATATATATACCCGTTTGCATTTAATGCAAGACAAAAGGTATATGCCACGTGTCAAGCTTTCATAGGAAGCTTGTCCTTTGTTAAAAAGCAACCATGCATTTGGCCGCGTATGAACAGTACCATATCAGATATGATGCAAACATAAGAGACAATCCTTACGTCCTTCTCTGACATAGTATATGGTTTGACTATTGTGCATCAAGGATAAGATCAACGTTAATCTTGTTTTAGAAGCTTCACTTGATCGCTGAACTTCAAACTTCAAGGATGAACTTTCATAGTATCGCTGAGGCTTGACAAGCCTTCACACTTTGGTTTAGATAATCCTTGCTATCACTGAACCGCTTCAGATCACTAGCTGATTATCTCTTTCTTCAGCTTGGGCTTCGACTTTCGCTGAATGTTCTTTTGGTGTGATGGTTGATCTTTAGATCTTCAGAGGTAAACTTGAGATTCCTGATTTTCAGCGGTCGCTGATAGCAATCAGCGTATGCTATCGTTGAATTTGAATTTAAGTTTATGAATGGATTTTCACTAAGTATACAGAGGAATCACATTCAAATCACTATGACTAGTTATGATCAACAATCTCCCCCTATTTGATAATGATTGAGCAATGTAGGAAGATTGCTTTGAGAAGGTTAGTAAGGACTTAAAAATCTTAAAGTAAAATTTTAAGTACTAATCTGTGAAATCATTTTCAGCTAATCTACTATTTCCATTGAGTTTCATTTATAAGGATATGAAATAACAATATTTACAAGTATAGAAACTTTAAGTACATTCACTGATTTAAATTTTAGAGAGAAATATCAGTGAGTAAAGAGGTTTGTAAAGAAATTAGAACTCTTATGTTCATTGTCCCATTTACTATTTTCAGGGATCTTTTCAGTACACAATTGGAGTAGAGTACTTTATTTGAAATTTCATTAAGGATAATCTGAAGAATTACATAGGAAATGAAATTACAATTTTGTAAGGTAAAGTACAATACGCTGAAGAGTACTACAAAGAAAAAGAAGACTACAGATTAATCAGAGAGTCTTTCATGTCTTCTTCGTAGTTCATTTTCATAGATCATCTTTTGTTGGTTCATTAGAGGATTATCTGACCAGTAGTAATGATGCATGATCTTTATGAAAGTTGATGGAGCCTTGATGACTTCTCGGTTTCTGAAGAGTCCTAAGAATCCTTTTATTATCCAAGTAAACCATATCAGGTTCAGGGAATGTGTTGGTTCCAGATTCCTTTAAACTGATTGTTAATTGAGAGTATTGAATCTGAGTGAATTGCGGAAGCAGATCAATTAACAATTTGAATCAATAGAACAGTAAACAGAATGAAGAACAAAGATAAAATGACTTACGCACAGTATTCTTCAATATGTAAATGTATTAATCGACCAATTTTACAAACACAATACAATGCTATTTATATAGATACAAAGACAGAAAGTCAAAAAGCTAGCCAATTACAAAGTGCCATGTGTCATAAAGGGAGCGTCTAACAACAATTAGTTATAACAAGAAGTGTGTGTTGACATTTGTAGACATCTCTTCTTTGACTCATACTTTAATATCTAACATTCTCCCCCTAAGTATGAAGTCAAAAAAAATAATTTTCTTCAGAGTGGATCAACAGCAGCGATGATACTTGAAATATTATTGATAAGCTCTCTCGTTCTTCCGAAGTCCATCAAGTCTTTTCTCTATTTTCTTTGCAACTTCTGGATTTGTCGTGTCTAAGCCAGCAAAGCTCTTGATGATGTAGACTACCTCAGAAGAGTATTTGTGAGCTTCTTTGATGCGAAAGAAGCTCTTTCTATTTGGTCTTTTGAAGATGATTCCCTCTTCTGGGCCGCAAGAAGTCTACCCACTCTGAGTTTGCTTATTCCTTCAAGTTCCTCATTTGGTGCAGAGATAGCCAGATTATCCATTTTGAAATTTAATCCAATCTGGAAGTCGACCTGCCTTTTGTATCTAATGTATGATTTCATACACAGAATAATTCTAGTGTAGGCAACCTGGTCTTGTGGATCTTTGCGTTCAGAAAGCTGAGTCTTCATAAATTCTTCCAGAAAAATGAGATCACCGGATGGATGGATAACGCATCATTATCACATATGTAATAACTTTTGTTGTTTGATCCGACTATCTCGTAGATTGTGTACCAAATGGGTGTATCTTGAAGCTGTTTATGTTTCATGGTCGTTATCTTTGTAATTGGGACGGTAGTGAAGACCGTCTTTCGTCTTGTTTATGTGCCATGAAGTTATCTTTAACTTCACCGCCGACATTGTATTGGTTGGCGAAGTTAGGCATCATGAGATAAATCTTACGATCCGTTGGAGCATACATGTGCCTTTTCTCAACTTCAATTGTTGGAAGTTCAATGTTTCCAACAATGTTTCCAACTTTATTTACTTTTTCTTCAAATTCTTCTCTTCTGATCTCCTTCTGCTTCTGAGCGGCCTCTGCTCTGACTCTTGCTCTTTCTTCAGCTTCAAAATCTTGTCTCTGTAGTTCTTCTTTAAGTCTAGCCTTTTCTCTTTCCGGGTTCTCTTTTTCGACCCTCTCTATCTCTATTTGTTCTTCAACTATTAGCCTCCGGCGTATTATCTCTTCTCGCTTTTCTTTTTCGGCTTCCGAACACTTCCTCATCCTCCTCTCTAGCCCTTTTAGCTCTTTCCTTTGCGGCTTTAGCTCGTTCTCGTTCTTCGTGAGCTCGACTACTTGACCCTTTCACCGGAGAGCTTGGGATTCTCGCTTTTTCCCATAAGATCCGAATAAACTTAGCTAGCTGCGGATCTCCGGGTAGAGGACCGTAATGCGTAGCCAGAGGTGTTGGAGTGAGTGGTACTTGTTTGGAAGAAGAGGGTTGTTGTGATGGTGTTGGCGTTGAAGAGTCAGCAGTGTTCGTGTTTGTGTCTGATGGTGTTTGTTTGGCTTGCTTAGGCTTAGAACCTTTCTCCCCCTTACGAGAATCGGGATCCCGATCCTCGAACGTTTTCGTTTCCGCCGGCCTTTCGCAAGCCCTTTCTTCCTTGGCTTTCTTCTTGGAAGTAAACGCCTCAGCTAGAGAAGAAACCAGAGGCACAAGTTGAGAGATAGTAGTTTCGAGAGCGGCAAGCTTCTGGTCAGTTGACGATGTGGAGGGCTTGGAAGAGTACTTTGAAGCGATGGTCGACATGCGCTCAAGAATAATCTTACGGAAAGAGGCAAGGTCGGACTTCTTGACAAGTGTAGACACAGTAGGGATCATCGAAGTGATGATGGTCTTTACAAGCTTCGTATGTCGGCCACCGTAGAGCTGTAGTCTACAGAGGCACGTAAAGATTCTGGAAGTTGAGATAGTGCCTCTGTATTTGCTTGAAGACCATTATTCAAGATCAGAAGTTGTTCAGCAAGAGAAGCCTTCTGATCTTCTTGAGAGGAACTCATTTGTCGCTGAAGATCTGCTAAAAGAGAGTTTTGCCTTTCAATTTGAATTTGAAGGTTCAGAAGAATAGAATGATTAGTAGTAGCGGATAATTTTAGATCTTCCACAGATCTCTGAATTTGATCAGCAAATGCCAAGAACGCTGCATTAGTGACAAAATCAGAAGTTGTAACCGGTGCATCTCCAACACATGGAGCCCCTTTACCCTCGCGTTCGCAGGGGCCTTCTACACCGTTTTGACGTTGAGTGTAGAAGGACTTCCAACCCGTCCTTGAGGGTCGTTATGCATGTGCTCCACTTCGGTTGTTCCGACCGTTTCAACGGTATCCTCATCATCGAGGATGAGGTGTCGAAGACAAGATGCTTACCTTGATGAAGTGTAAACACTCCGGTAAGAGGTGCATTCCTAGGCCGTAACCCCTCTGATGGGAATTCATCAGCATCTATCCTAGGAGAGGATGTGGACGCATCCTCTGTGCCTACTGGTATGTCAGTCACGGAGACATGAACATGTGGTGAAGGAAGTGGCGAGTTCTGGGGCGAATGAACTCTTATATTATCATCATCATCCTGTTGGGAGGATGATGAAGTGGAGGTGCTTTCCCCGGTTGAAGTTGATTCAGAAGAAGAAGTATCCTCTCGAATGGCCGGTTTCGGGTGGTTTGAACTGGCCGTTCTAAGTCAATGAGTGGAGACGTGGTGACGTCAACCTCGAAGTTGTGGTTGCCCTTTGGGGAATTGGAGAGGAACACTCATATGTGTCGCTGTGGACATCTTCTGTACCTTCATTTAATAGAAGGTCGGCATGGGTAGAAGCACTCGGATGTTCACTCCTAGTTATTTCAATCTCATGCTCACCAGACCCCTGACCACCTACACCTGGCTCTAAGTGCTCTGGGGTAGGAATTCTCTGTTCTGAGAAAACCATAGAGCTTCTATAGATTTGGAGATTAGAAGAGCTAGAAGGGATTAGGTTAAGCATGTACCTGGATAGTTCTCTCGGGGGCGCAGTAGCCGATGCCGTCAATGGTTGATCGATGGGAGCTCATTGATGCAATTTTGCGTAATGGCCGAACGGGGAGCTTCGATTGCCCCAATAGCAGGATGAGTGATGAGGGGAGAGAAAGCGTGGGAACATGAGAGCTGGTAGTGGCTTCCCCTGACTTTGATGTAGCACCTTAGTATGCACAGCTGCTTTAATCTCTTGGAAGATGAGACTCGCATAGTCCAAGGGGCGATTGTAGAACATCCCATACATAATCGTCAGAATGTTGCGGCTAGCTTGATCCAAGGAACCTATTTTGCAGGTTAGACTCTTGTTAAGTATGGAGACAAGTAGATTCCACATTGGGGGTAACTTCTTTCTTCTGAATTCGGACAACCTGGTAAGAGGTTCATTGTAACCCAGTAGATTGATGAAGGCTAGGAGGGCTTCTGTAGAAGGGTTTTCTTCTAGGGCGGGGATTGGGAATGGTTTGCCCGTCGACTTCGATCACCGATAAGGGAAGATGAAAATATTTGGCGAGTTTTCTTTTGGTGATTGGGATTTGAACAATTTCCACTTGTTCGGGATGAGTGACAGTAACCGGCGAGTGTTTCATCATTTTTGATGAGCATTGTTTGCCACAGCTTCTTGGACATAGATTTCGTGGATGTTTGGGTTGGTTAGGGTTAGGGCGCGATTTAACTGGTGCTGTTGTAGAAACTCGATCATGATGCGAAATTCCGGTTGATAAGTGTTAGGGTTGAGCAGTACCTGCACATTGTTCGCCTTCAATGGCAGTTTGACAATAGGAGTACTATCAGCAGTGGAATCGATGATTCTGTCTTCATCATTGTTGGTAGGATGGGCACAGTTGGAAGCCATTTTGAACTGTTGAATGCTTGACAGTAGAACACTCTTTCTTTGTACGGAGAATAAACGCTGATTTGGGAATATTTGCGAGGAAGAAGATGAAGGTTGAAATTGGGGGTTTTATGTGAGAGAGAAACTGTAGAATGGGAAGGGGTTATTCAGTTTGGGGAGAAACAAAAAACGGTTCATATGAGCTGAGGTAAGCACGCGGGTATACACATACGCGTGTGTCGATTGGAGACACGTGTACGACGAGACACATGTGTGATGATGATTTAGTAGCGAGATGCGATTTTTCTTAAAAGCGTAAATAAACAAAAGTAAAAAAAAATCGTTTAATTACACAATTAATGTTGAATTAATTGAATAAACACAGAATTTAATCTTAATTTTATTTATGTAAGTTTAAAAATCAGTCAAGTGAGAACAAAAATCACATGAGAGTTTAGTTTCTATAAAAGAATAATAAAGAAGAATTTGTATTAAACATATAGATTTAAACAACCTTGGAGGCAAGAGTTGAATGAATTTATATATTTAATGGAAATTATAAGAATTATCAATTTATAGAAAATTAAGTTGAAAAACATGTCGACTTGATTTATACTTTTAAAAAAATTTGAAATGAATCAAAAGTCTAAGAGACCTTGGCGGCAAGAGAAACTCAGAGCAGATAGATTCAAATAAAATTTAAGTAAAATAGTAAATCAGAAGACAGCTAACCAGAGTTAGACTTAGACGAATATTTTCTTCATTGCGAAACTCCCCGTGAATGGTAAACTCCCCTTGAATGGTAAGCTCCCCCTTGAATGGTAAGCTCCCCCTTGAATGATGAACTCCCCGTAGTAGCTTCGTACCGCGTTTCTCAATCCGTACTTTATGATATTTCTTGAAAGAAGAATATTATTATGAAACGTAAAATCAGAGGAATTCAGAGGCTTCTGAAGTATTCTGAAGAGTTCAGACAGCATCAGAGACTTCTGAAGTATCGTCAGAATAGTTCAGAGGCTTCTGGATGCTTCTGAAGAAATCATTGTTACATATTAAGCATTCCCAACTTGCTAATTAAGAAGTTAAAACGACTCTCATCAAGAGCTTTTGTGAAAATATCGACAAGTTGATAATCAGTAGAAACAAAATACATTTCGATTGTACCCTTTTCGACATGATCCTTGATGAAATGATACCTGACATCGATATGCTTTGTTTTGGAATGCTGAACTGGATTTTCTGTAATGGCGATAGCACTTTTAGAATCACATAGGATGGGAATCTTATCGTATATCAGACCATAATCTCTGAGTTGGGTCTTCATCCAAATAACTTGTGAACAACAACTAGCAGCAGCAACATATTCAGCTTCTGATGTAGATGTGGAGACGCAGTTTTGTTTCTTGGATGTCCAACTTATAAGGCGATTTCCCGTGTTGACTACCTGATGTACTTTTTCTGTCAAGCTTACAACCTGCATGATCAGAATCTGTATACGCCATTAAATCAAATCCAGAATTTTTAGGATACCAAAGGCCCAATGATGGTGAACCTTTTAAGTACCTAAAAATTCTTTTTACAGCAGCCAAATGAGACTCTTTAGGATTGGCTTGATAACGAGCACAAAGACAAGTGGCAAACATAATATCAGGTCTACTTGCTGTTAAATATAAAAGAGAACCAATCATTCCTCTGTAGCTGGTAATATCAACAGATTTACCAGAGGAGTCAGGTCCTAATTTCATACCAGGGGAGATGGGTGTTTTCATGGATGATGAGTTTTGAAGATGAAACTTTTTAAGCATGTCAGAAACATATTTTGCCTGATTTATAAAGATACCCGGAAGGTACTTTGTTTAACTTGAAGTCCTAGGAAGAAAGTTAATTCTCCCATCATACTCATTTCAAATTCAGTTTCCATCAACTTAGAAAACAAATCAACTTCTGTTTGATGAGTAGAACCAAATATTATGTCATCCACGTAAATTTGAACGATAGTTAACATACCTTTGCCTCTCTTGATGAACAGAGTTGTATCGATTTTACCTTTTTCATATCCTTTGCTGATCAGAAACGTAGATAGTCGTTCATACCAGGCTCTTGGGGCTTGCTTTAGACCATACAAAGCTTTGTCAAGAAGATAAACATATTCTGGATATTTTGCATCTTTGAAACCATCAGGTTGTTCGACATACACTTCTTCTTTTAGACATCCATTAAGAAATGCACATTTAACATCCATTTGGTAGACTTTGAAGTTTTTGTATGCAGAGAAAGCCAAGAATAATCTTATTGCTTCTAGTCTTGCAACAGGAGCAAAGGTTTCATCATAATCGATACCTTCCTCTTGACAGTAGCCTTTAGCCACCAATCGAGCTTTATTTCTGACAACAATTCCATCTTCATCCTTTTTGTTCCTAAATACCCATTTTGTGCCAATGGCAACTTTGCCTTTTGGTAAAGGAACAAGACGCCAAACTTTATTTCTTTCGAATTGAAGTAGTTCTTCCCCGCATAGCATCCACCCACTTGGTTCAACTAAGGCTTCATGTACACGTTTAGGTTCGATCATACTAAGAAAATTAACAAAGAAGGCTTCATTTGCGTAAGAGATCGTGTTACGACCCCCTCAGAAGGACTACCAATTATAAGATCTGGTGTGTGAGATTTAGTCCATTTCGTCATTCTGGGTAGAGAAATTGAATGGGTTGTTTCATTTGTCGAAATGATTTCATCTGGAAACACAAAATCTTCTTTATTTTCTTCTGTATGTCCTTCTGATATCTGTTGTGTCACCGGTCCTTGTGTTTCCTCCTCAGATGATGGAATAGAAGTAGCTTCCTGACTGGCAGATATAGTAGTGGGAACTTCTGGAAAAATAGACGTGTCAGAGGAAACAGAAGAAGCAGGACCAGAGAGAGTAATGCCTGAGGCTTGGAGAATATCTGGTATCTGCAAATGTGGAGGTGACATAGCTTCTGACACAACTTCGTCGCCCAGAAAATCATGAAAAATAGCATCAATCTCGGATTCTCTGGAACCTGAAAGATAGTCAGAAGTAACAGTATTAAGCTTGAGTTCTGAAGTAGAGTGTTCAGAAGTCAGTTGAGTGTTATCATCGAAGTCAATGTTTATGCTTTCCATAACAGTTTTTGTTCGTAAGTTAAAAACTCGGAAAGCTCTTGAATTTAACGAGTAGCCTAAAAATTTAGCTTCATCGGACTTCGGATCAAATTTGCCAAGATTATCTCTCGTCGTTTAAGATAAAACATCTGCCAAAGATATGAAAAAATTTTACAGATGGTTTTCTCGTTATTAATCGGCTCATAAGAGGTTTTGAGATGCCGCTTGACAATAATTGAACGGTTTTGAGTGAAACAAGCAAAGAGCAAATGCCTTCGGCCCGTAAATTGGGAGACCAGAAGCTGCGAGCATCGTTCTGGCTGCTTCAACCAAGGTTCTGTTGCGACGTTCAACTACACCGTTTTGTTGTGGAGTGCGAACAGCAGAGAAGTTTTGAGTAATTCCTTGTTCAACAAGATACGATTCAAGCTTGGCGTTCCTGAATTCTGTACATTATCACTTCGAAGTTGCTGAATTTTCTGATGTAGAAGAACCTGTATTCTGGTCATCATATTCTGTAGTACCACTGGGACTTCTGACTTTTGACGAACAAAAGCAAGCCAAGTATATCTGGAAAATTCATCAATTAGTACCAGAATATACTTTTTACCAGATAGACTCTGAATTGCAATTGGACCACAGAGATCCACATGTAATAATTGCAGAGGTCTAGTACAAGAATGATCACTTTTTGTTTTATGAGATGCTCGTTTAATTTTGCCCATTTCACATGCAGGGCAGAGGTGATCTTTTTGAAAATGAATATCTGGAAGTCCAGATACCAGTTTGTGTTTAACAAGCATCTCAAGATTATTAAAATTTAAGTGAGACATTTTATGATGCCAGAGCCACGCAACTTCACTCTTTTTGGAGATGAGACATAAAGTTTCCTTACCATCCTTAGAGGTAAAATTCATCATATACAAGTTACCTTTTCTGTCTGCTCTCCAAAGTTCTTCACCTGCCTTAGAGAATAAATAACAATGTTTTTCATCAAATACTACTAGTATTTTAGAATCACAAAGTTGACTTACACTGAGGAGGTTATGTTTCAAGCCAGAAACATGAGCTACCTTTGATAAGGTGATATTACCTTCTTGTAAAGTACCGTAGCCTTTTATTTGACCCTTACCATTATCACCAAAAGTTACTATTCCACCTGATTTGTCCTTGAATTTGGATAGTAAATTTTGGGATCCAGTCATGTGCCTCGAGCATCCGAGTCAAGATACCGTATATGCACATGTCGTTTCGCAATCAAAAATCAGATTTTCTTAGGTACCCATCGCATAATGGGTCCTTTTATGTTAGCTTTTGGAGTATGCTCGTTTTTTGATTTAACAGAAGGTAAAGACTTTATTTTTGATTTTTGGTGTTTTGGAGTTTTATTCTTTTTGTGATAAACATTCGTGAATTGGAATGATCGTAGGTTTGCGAGAAAAATTGTTTTAACTTTAAGAACGGTGAAAAACATTCGAATACTGAAACATAGAAGATTGAATTGAATTGTCATTGCGAGAATGGTAATTACAATTATTCTTTCTAAAGTCTTTTCTAGTATCAGTTGTTCTAGAGAACCTATCTAGACTAGACTTTTGTTTTAGTTCTGGCTTTTTCTTCTGTGTTCTTCCTCTCGATCTACTTTTGCGAAGCTGCGTTATTTACCGAAAAAGGAACATAAGTATTAGAGGATTTCCATTTGCCTTTTTGAATATTAGTAAACTTCGGAAGAGTAGAGTTTAAAATCTTTTGATTTTGCACTTTGGTTTTGAGTTCTGCCTCTTTCTCAAGTTCAAGACATGTTTTAGCTTTGAGACACATATCGAGGAAGTCTGGATGTATAGATACTGATTTTCTCGGTTTTGGAACAGAAACAGGAAGAATAGGTATACCACTTGAAAGTTTAGCACAATCTCTATCAGAAGCTCTGATTTCTTGAGATTTATCAGTATACAAATAATCATCCTTTTTATCAACAATTTCTGAATTATTTGTGATAACTTTTGATGATCTAAAAGAATTAATTTCTAAATTTGAAAGGTAGTTTTCAGAGTTATCAAAAAATTCTTCATTATTATTGTCATTTTCCCATGGATACGTAATCTCAGCAAAGCTTTCTTGTGTTTCAGAAAGATGTAAATCTTCAAATGAACAGGGAGTGATCTCTGGATGATTCTCACAAAGAGTTTCATTTCTAAAACATTTATCCAGAGTAGAGAGAATATCGTTTTCAAACATAAGTCGTAGATCTTCTTCTGCCTGACTTGGAACAAAAATATCAGCCTCTGGATTCAAAATTGTATGTTTATTTGAACCAAAATTGAAAATATCATCTTTCTTCTGAACTTTATTTAGATCAACATTTGTTTTACAACAATATTCAATATTTTCGAATTGAAGTTTGCTTGTTTTATGATAATTTTCATATCTAGATTTTTTAAAAATAGATTTTTCATACAAAATTGGAAACTTTGGCTTCTGTATTTGTCCAATACAAAAAACAGATTTCAGATCTGACCTTTTCTTACACGTGTAGGGATCTAGGTCCTCGAAACCAAGTCCAGATCTTCCTACTTGTGTGTTAATTTTGTCATGAACCTTCTGTGCATCCAGATATGTTATAATCTGTAGCTTTTTCTGTTGAAGTTCAATGTGTAAAAACTCTCTCTTCGAAAATAGTTTTTAAGTGCTACGTAGTTGAGTCTATCACTCTCTTTGTCTCTCGATTTCTTTCTCTTTTCCTTCCGTAAGTTTATTGAGATTCAAAATTTCCTTTTTAAGTTTTTCCTCGTAAAGTTTTAAACTCATGGAAATCGTTTCCTTTGCAGTATTTAATTCGAGTTTTTCTTCTGTAAGTAAATCCATTTCTCTTTTGAAAATATCTCTTTCCCTTTTGATTGTAGAAAGAGTTTTCTCAGTACTTTTTCGTAATTTCTTTTCGATTGTGATTTTCAGTTTTAGTTCCTCAAAATTGTTTGATAACATCACAATCGTTTGTTCAAGCTCGAGATGATCCGGAGAAATTACTAACCGGTGACTCGCAGGGTTGATCCTGCGATTCGTTTGTGTTTGCCATTCCACAAAACATGGCTTCATCACCGCCGGATTCATCTTGCACCCAGCTTTCTTTTTTCTCGCAAAGTGTGCTCTTTCGGTGACATTGTACTTATATTTGTTTTTGTAATAAGTCTTATCCTTTTCCGCAGCTCCTTCCGCAATCTCTTGAGTAATGTCCGGGCTTGCCACATCCGTAGCGTACATCTTTCTTCCTTTTTAATTCTTCTTCTTTCTTCTCTTCTTCTGTTTTCTCTACTCTCTCGTACTTCTTGTTTAGGAACATAGGGACGATCAAATCGTTTATTTCCTTTTAAAGACCTATTTCCAAAACGATTAGTGAATTGCTTGGTTATTAAAGCCGAGAGTCGGCAAACGCTTTAATTTCATCATCCGATTCGCAGTCATCTTCCGGAGCGATCTACGATATGTAGGCCTTCGATTTCTTCCCCGTCATCACTTCTTCTTCGATTCCTTTTGTTTCGAGATTAAAGCCAGAGGACCTCCGATGTTTGTTCTTTCTCGAACAACTTCTTTTTCATGAGCTTGCGGTGTACCAAATACATCATGCGGCGACCATTGTTCAAGGTCCCGATTGGCTTGTAGTGACATGGATAGATTTGACCATTCGTGGTTTAACCTTTTGAGAAATAGAACATTGTTGTCTTCCTTTGATCTAACAATGTCACATCTCTTGCAGAGATTAATCGCATTGTTGAATCGATGAAATGTTTGTTCCGAGAGATTCATCGATCGGCCGCTTGAAAACTATTATATTCATTTAGAGCTTGGGCTCTTTGTTCTTTTTCATTTTCGCACCACCTTCCAAGAGATTCTCAGATTGATCCCATAATTCTTTTCTTGTGTCACATGAGTCCAGAGATTGAAAAATCTCATTTGGAATGGCCATTATCAACAGAGACTTAGCTTTCTTAGCTAATTCCACCTTAGCCTTTTCTTCATCAGTCCAGTTATTCCTTGACTTCGAACCGATCTTCTTGGTACCTCATCCGTATTTGCGTGGCCGGAATTTCGGGAATAGTAGTGGTGGGAACAAACGGACCGTTTTGAATAATTGGATATAACTCGGCATCCAATCCCTCATAGAAGTTAACCATTCGAATCTTCCATTGTGGGTATTCATCACGTACAAGAGTTGGAGGTTTAGTCGTGGGACCCGTACGTATAAACGGCATTCAAGCTCGAATTTGTCATTTGAGTATGATAGAAGAGAAAATTTGAAGATTTGAAAGAAATTTAGAACAATTAAATCTCAAGAAGAACAGGTCGATAATATCACTGTTTCTTCAGATTACAAAATGAATGACTCACTTTAAGAGAAGATTGTTAATGATTCAACAAAATTTCGTAAAAACAGAGTGGATTGATAAACAAATTTTGAATCTGAGAAAATACTGTTCGATTGAAAGGAATTCTTTCAATGGAAGAGATCTAATAATCAATAGATTGATTAGAAGGCTCTGATACCAATTGTTGGTTCCAGATTCCTTTAAACTGATTGTTAATTGAGAGTATTGAATCTGAGTGAATTGCGGAAGCAGATCAATTAACAATTTGAATCAATAGAACAGTAAACAGAATGAAGAACAAAGATAAAATGACTTACGCACAGTATTCTTCAATATGTAAATGTATTAATCGACCAATTTTACAAACACAATACAATGCTATTTATATAGATACAAAGACAGAAAGTCAAAAAGCTAGCCAATTACAAAGTGCCATGTGTCATAAAGGGAGCGTCTAACAACAATTAGTTATAACAAGAAGTGTGTGTTGACATTTGTAGACATCTCTTCTTTGACTCATACTTTAATATCTAACAGAATGAGATGATTTCACTTTCTTCATATCTTCGATCTTGAGGGAGAGAGGAGTTCACCAAGAATGATTTCATAATTGAATTTGGTTTCATGTTCGTTTTTAGAAGATGAACCTCCTTCAGCGTTTGATCTTCTTTTTCTGGTAGGCTCTAGGAGAGGAGGAACTTGCACATGCTGTGATATCCTTTGAAGTAGCTGATCCAATACTCTTTCCACCACATCTTTGAACTTTGACTTGGAACCCTGAATGGCATCTCTGATTTCTAGTCACTCACAGTATCCATAGAATTTTAAGAACTTGGCTTCTTCTTTTTCACATTTCGAATGTCTGTACAGTCATACATATACTTTCAGACCACTTCTTTTGGAAGGACGTCCTTCAATAGTTGCACGAATGATTTTTAAATCAGACAGTCAAAAGTTGAATCGTTCAGTGCACCAGCGTAGTTCCTTTTCTCTGTGACTTATATCTTCATTTGTCAGCGCACTTAGGATCCTTTCTTGAGTCAGCTCTCTTTGTGCCAGAGCTTCAGCGACTCTTTCAATTTTCTTGTTCAGCTTTCTAGTCGTTTCATCTCTTATAAGCATCCTCCCTGAGTATGTTTCTTGCGAGCTCAAGATCATTCCCTGTTTGTTTCATCTTTTCATCCCTGATTCTCTAAGCTTCATGTGTTTGGGCTCTCTCCTCCTTAGATAGAAAGAAAAAATCATCCACCACGCTGATAGGCATGGGATTTTCTGGTTCAGCAGTAGGCATCCTTATTCTTTTGGCTTCAAGTTCCTTTACGAAATTTATTCTCCTTTCTTCTTCTTCAGGCTCGCTTATTGGTGGTTTTTGTGCGCGCCGTCTGGGAATAACGCCTTCTTCATCTTCAGTGATAGAGATACTAATATAGCTTCAAAAGGTACTGGGTTCTGAAAAGTAAGAAAGATCTGAAGAAATAAAGACTCAGAACTCAAAAGACAAGCAGATAAAAGCCTAAGGCATAAATTCTGAAGTGACAACTTCAGAAGTTCTGAAGATTCTGAAGATACTTCTAAAGAGGTTCTGAAGAAGGTTCTGAAGACACTTCTGAAGAAGTTCAGAAGTAGTTCTGAAGAAGTTCAGAAGTAGTTCTGAACATGCTTGTCATTTTTGTACTGTAACTTTAGCATTTCTATTTCATGTATAAATAGATAGTTCGATCTAAGATTTTTGGATCGAACAATTCAAATTTCACGAATCATATATAGGGGAACCCCGTGCTAAGTCATAGGAGGAGGGCATTGTTCATCAAAGAGATTTCACGAAACACATATAAATGATTGATTTTCATCACCTTGTCTACAATATTATCTTGTTGTCATACTTCTGAATTTTTGAAGATTGAAGGCTTCCGTATAAGGCATATGATAACACAGTTCAGTATAGCTTATTGTCAGACAAGAAGTGCTTAATTGTCTATGCTCAAGACATCCTCTTAGTTTGTATAGATATTTTTTATCATGGCCCTACAATTTCATTACAGCTCAAGTGTTCAAAGTTTGACTATATTGGTCAAAGTTTTATGTATGCTATCTAAAGAGCTAGATTTGGAAAGTTTTTAGAATTTTGGATGATTGATTCAGTTTTTGATTTGAAGATTAGAAGTTTTAGTTTCAGCAATCATTTCTCTAAAGATTTATTCTTGAGGCAAGACCGTTGAGTGCTTGCAATCTGTGTTCTGAATTGATCACTTAGACTATAGAGTGCATGCAATCATTGTTCTGCAAGAAACACTCAAGATGCTAGACTATTGAGTATCTTCAATCATCTTTCTGTTCTGATCAAGCAGAAGTTTGAGTGTCTATAATCAGTGTTCTGGTGACTTTATTATGTGTTAGAGATTTGAGTGCTGATAATCATTCATCTGGTGTGAAGATTGGATCTGGATTTGGTTATTCATTATTCTAGAAGTATTCTGGAAATTGGCTAATTTTTCTAGTTTGACTTTGCTGATCAAGAAGCTATGTTCTTAATGTCATCTTTCTCCCAAAGCTTTATAGTCAAAAGGTGTTTTGGTCAACCAAGCTTTATGTTGATTCCCCATTTCTTGAGTGTATCAGAAGAAGTTCTTGAGCTGAATGCTTATTCAACTCATGGTTCAAAGACAATCAGATTCTTTGTTAAAAACTGCAGTTGTACAATGGATTGTCATGACATATCTACGTTTTCAAGCTGAAGTTAGTGCACTCAGTCGGGGTTATTGCACATTGATTCTGAAATTAAAAGTTGAAAGTAAAGATAAGAGCCTTATTCAAGGGGGAGCTTGGATTTATTCAAGGGGGAGTTCTTGAAGATCAACAACACTAATTAGTGTTGTTGATCTTCAAGAAAATTTTCGGTCCCTACTTCTTACTTACAGCAATGGTGGTATTATGCTGAGGTCGATGAAGCTGAAGATGATATTTCCTCATACATTCATGGCTATAGGGTATGTGTTTCTGTGGAAGATGTCAGAAATATACATTTTCTTCCAAAAGAAGATGAAGTTCTTGGGAAAACTTCATATGATCCAATTCCATCATCTTCTGAGATGATTTCAGATTTTATGAGCTAGGGATATTTTGAACAACTAAATGTCTTAAGTTCATTCAGAATGAAGTGTCTACCCCCAATCTGGTATTGTCTATTTTCTATCTTAAACACTTGCCTCTCTGGAAAAAGTTGTAGTTTAGATCAAGCATCTACAAATGGAAGGATTATATTTCATGGAGTGGTATTCAACAAACACTATGACTATGCTTCACTAATCTTTGAAGACCAGAGGACTGTTGTTCTGAAGAAATCCACATACAACTACATTCCCTTCCAACGATTCTTTCAGACATTTATCAAAGGTGCAATGAAAGTTGTTCCTGTTATTCCTGATCTTGCACATGAGGTACATGTTCCTATTTTTACCATGGATAGTCTTCGTCCACCAAATGCAAAGTTAAAATTTCCAAATGCAATTCCATTACCTACTTACTTACTTGAACTTGTAAATTCAAAAAATAGGATTGTGAGTGAGTATTATGAATCAATGGGACTACCCAAACCAGTAGTCTCTTCCCCTGATTCCCACAAGAGTGGTGAGCATGCTAAGGAGTCTACACTATCTAGGAAGAGTGGGGAGGCTGTTCAAGGGGGAGACCAACCTCAAAGTCTGAAGAGGAAAAATGTAAATGAGAGTTTGGGTAGAAGGGTGAGAAAAAGAATTGATGAGGGGAGAACACAAGTAAAAAAATAAAGAAACTTGTGAACCAAATGTTACTAGTCGGGCACCCACATCATCTATTACTCCACACTCTTTGGTGTGTAATATTGAAAAGGCCAGTGAGCCCATGGCACCACTTGTTAACCCCCCCAGCCACTCACCCATCTCTCAACAGAAGGGTGTTTCATTTACACAATTGGGGCAAGCAGCTAATATACCATTAGGACCCCATTTGGAGGATTCTTTTGTTGAAAAAGAAGGAAATATGTCCCCCTTCATTGTTTTGAGCACATAAGGTCTGAGAGTCCACTCAACCTTGAGCCTCAAGAACCACTTAATGTGGAAATTCTTCACACCAGCACACATCTTTCAGATGTAAATAAGCAAACTGTGTGTCACATTGCCTCAACAACTATAGATATTCCTAATGTTGGGTATCAATGATTAGTTGGAAGCCCTCGTGGAGTGAACATCACTAAAGCTCCGTTCACAGAGTCTTTTATGATTCATGATGCTGTGGCATCTACAGGCCAGCCTTCTTCTGAAGGACTGCAAACAAGACCATCTGTTGGTCTTGGAAATTTACCCACATCTTCTGAATTCTTAGAATTCAAGAATTTTTGTACTTCTGAATTTGAAAAGATTCAGAAGGAATTAAAGGAATTGACGAACAAATCAACCAAGGTGATGGAGGATAGGTTGGAAAAACAGGAGGAAACAATGGTGAACACATTGAATGATTTTCAAGTTTCTTCTTCAAATGATCTCAACTCATTTAAAGATGGAATTCTGAATGCTTTCTTTGAAGTGAATTCTTCTGTATTTTCTCTTAAAGCATCTCAGCCTTCTTCTTCAAGTTCTCAGCCCCATACTTCTGAATTTGCTACTAAGGATGATATTAATCAAACCTTAAATCAATTATCTTTAATTCAGACTTCTCAGACGGCATTAAATAACAGGTTATCTGCATTGGAGTGTAGACCTCAGGCAGATACTTACAAAAGGAATCTTGATAATCAGGGTCCTGATAATCAAGAGGAGGAGAAAAGACAGAAAGTATCTGAACCTGAAAATGTTGAAAATGCTCAAGGTCAATCTTCTGAGAAAGCTTCTGATGAAGCTCAGAATATAGGTGAAGGATCAAACAGAGTTTCTGGAGCAATAGAAGATATTCTTGCAGAACATGAAGGCCAAGAGGTTGATGTTGTCTCTTCTGACGATTTTATGGATGAAGGTTATGAAATAGAAAAACTGTCTTTTGATTCTGAAGGAAACTTGAGTTCAAATAAAACAGATGTGATTCCAGATTCTAATGAAGAAATGCTAACAGAATATCTTGCATTTGAAGATGTAATTGGTGAACCAAGTGATCTTTCAGATGTGATCATATTTGAAGAAGAATCTGAAGTTAATATGGAAGAAATCTTAGAAGTTAATAAAGTCAGAGATTTAGTGATCTGGAAGCCACAACAAATTCTGAATGAGGTCCTTAGTGATATTTCTGAAGAATTATGGAGTTTGTTGAGAAAATTCTGTTGGGTTCATTTATTTCTGAACAGTCCAAGAAATCTGGGGTGTGGATTTTTGGATAACAGATTGTCAATTTTTGAAGACTTTCGGAATCAACCAGGTGAGAGATTTGAAATAGAGTTTGATCTAAATCACATGGGAGGAATTGAAATTGAAGATGAAATCCTTATTTGTCTTTTCAGAAAAATTTGAAGTAAGATTCAGACCTTGTATTGTTATTCCTGCAATAGATCTTCCAGTACTTGAAGAACCTGTTTTAGATCAAGTTTTTGAAAATGACAATGTGTTCATTCCTGGAGAAAGTAGCTTGGAATTTCCTGAAGACACTTATTGTTTTATGTACAGAAGAAGTATGAAATCTGCAACATTGGAAGATTTTATGAATGATGAATGGTCTGAAGATCATATTTCTAAAGTGAGAAACTATATTCAGAATCATGGTGTTCAGAATTTTCATGATTCAACTTTAATAAAGAAAATTAGATGCTTATCGAAGTCAATCAAAGATGACTTGTTTATAGTCAGGTTTGGAGCAGAAAGAAGGGATGGCACTTTATCTGAATTTACTCAATTTGATCTGTACAAATTAAGACTGCAAGATAAGCTGGTAACTTTAGCTTTATGTGTCAACAAAGAAGAATCTGAACTTGTTTCAGAGATTAGACGAATTTTGGGTATCTACATTAGAAATCTGATTATGCATGATTTTCAACTAGCCTTGGAATTCAGATTATCCAAAGTGAATTTGCTAGAGCCTGTTTATATTGAAAGATCAGGGCTAAAAAGATTATTCACTGATCCAGACATCGGCTTTATGTACTTTGTAGAAAGAGTCACCAAGACATTTATTGCATCTGATATTCCAAAGTACTCAACATCCACTCTCAAATGGTTTCTGAACTATATGACAGATTTTATTGAAGAATCTGATATCAAAGAAGAGATAATCTACTTGATCAAAGAAAGAATAAGTTTTAGAGAATTTGTAAGAAAGAGTTATCTTGCTGGTCATAAGAGGGTAAACAAAATCAGAGGAGCTGACTATCTGCTGAGTGATGCCCATGATTTCAAGATTCATACAACGAAACAAGATATGGAAGAAATTCAGAAGTTCACTCTGAATCTGAAAGCTCAGAAGTAAGCCCAAAAGAAAAGAAAAAAGAAAAGGAGAAAATTTCTGAGGTTGTTTTTGAAGAGTTGATTCCTACAAAGCAAGTTTCTGAAGAGGAACAACTACAGGAACAAAGAATTGAAGAAAGTGCATTTACCATGTTCCTTGAATACTTTCATCCAGAAATGTTCATGAAATATGAACAGAAGTTCAATTATATTGATTGCTGGATCAACAAATCTTTTGGGTGGAAGCAATGGTATTGTGAGATAATAAGAAAGTTAAGAATTCCTGTGAGTGAAGTCAGAAAGGAAAGTCCAATTGTTAAGGTGATTACTGCTGTTTTGAAGACAATGAAAAGTTACAAGTATGCATTTTTCACTGTAGAAAGGAAAGATGGTGAAATGTCTACTTTTTCTGAAGCTGACTTTCAGAATGTTCACTTAAGAGATATGCTCAGAGTATACAGAAGTCTTTATCCTTTTCATGATTCAATTACAAAGTTCAGAAAATCATTTCCAGTTCTCAGAGTTGGTTTGTATAGAGCATTTTTTTGGGCTGGAAAGACTGATTTCCAAGTTGCAAATGTAATGAATAAGAAACAAGTTCATCTGAGTAAAGGAAACTTAAGTTTACCTGATATTCAGAATTTGAAGAAAAGTACTTTGGTGATTCAACTTCCAGGATTTGTATGCAAGTGCTTTCAAGAATTATTGTTTGTAAGATTTGAAGAACTTCACAAATGCTGCAATGGAACTTTAATGGCTATCAGAGATCGTTTGGTTAAAAGACAAAACAGAAGACCAAAGAATCTGAATGATGAAGATTGGGAGAAGTATAAGAAACTTGCAAAAGAGATGACCAGAATCGTAGAATCTCTGTTGGAATACAGAAGTCTAATTTTGAAGGATGTTAGACAAATCTTGAATTTTTGGAATTATGATCTGAACTTTTGAAGCAAAGGGGGAGATTGGTAGAGATACTAATATAGCTTCAAAAGGTACTGGGTTCTGAAGAGTAAGAAAGATCTGAAAAAAGAAAGACTCAGAACTCAGAAGACAAGCAGATAAAAGCCTAAGGCATAACTTCAGAAGTTCTGAAGATTCTGAAGATACTTCTAAAGAGGTTCTGAAGAAGGTTCTGAAGACACTTCTGAAGAAGTTCAGAAGTAGTTCTGAAGAAGTTAAGAAGTAGTTCTGAACTTGTTTGTCATTTTTGTACTGTAACTTTAGCATTTCTATGTCATGTATAAATAGATAGTTTGTTAGATAGTTAGAACTAATGTTTTTATAAGCTTGTAAAGACATATTTTGTAATACTGTTCATCTGATCAATACAATTTACAACTTTCGGTGATCTATTTCTTGTTATCTTTCTATATCTTGATTGTTTGGGATCTATCATTCAGAGTCAGATTCAGATATGAACACAAACTGCTCTTCTGATGAAGGTTCCCTAAAAAATGTGGAGTCCTTTGGGGGACTAGACTCACTGAGAATGGGGGATGGAGAGATAGGTTGGTCAGAGCCAAAGTTTGGAGGAAAAAAGATGGATAGGTTGGGGGTTCAAATATTGGAGTAGTATAAAGGATAAGGGGAAGGGTTACCTCTACAGCGGTCGC
Organism: Silybum marianum; assembly: GCA_036898165.1. Taxonomy (NCBI): domain Eukaryota; kingdom Viridiplantae; phylum Streptophyta; class Magnoliopsida; order Asterales; family Asteraceae; genus Silybum; species Silybum marianum. Next base: position 24,484,230 of record CM072528.1, on the reverse strand, counting down.
CCCTCAGATAGTGGGATGGAGGCATCGAGATCCAGCACTTCCTTTCCTGATGGGTTGGATGGTTCCTAAGAAGAAGGTGGTCCGTCCCCCAAAGGCTCCTTGTAGATTACTTCAGGCATGAAGTTGCCTGGTCTACTACTTTTAAAATGCTCAAAAGCACCTGGAGGGACGTCATCATCATCATCTTCATCATCTCCCCCATAGTGAGGGATTTCATCACCAACTTCATCTTCTTCTTCTTCCTCTTCATCGTATTCCTCATCATTTTCTTTTTCAGCGACGATGGAAGGCTCTTGCACATGCTCTTGCTGAATGTAAGGAGATATCGGAGAGCCAGGGATTGTTTCATTCACCTGTCCGATTTTCTCATCAGCGATTTCTTTGGCGCATCTCTCCCCCTCGATGTTGTCAGCAGGGAGTATATGCACGACGACAGTACGCACATTGGACCCAATGTCTTTAAGAGAGTCGGTATGCACAGTCTGGTTCTAGAGGACCTGATTCAGCGAGGTTCGATCAGCAGCAGTGAAAGAGGGGCCTACCTTAGAGATCTTTGTCAGCATCTGCATCATATCGGATTGAGTCTTCTGAATAGACTCAAGCACTAGGCCTTGTGCTACCTCTTTCTCCATCTGGGCGATTGCTTGCCTATGAGCCAGATTGTCAGCCTTCACTGACTGGATGTCAGTGTAGACATTATTCATGGTGGCCTTCAAGCCTAGAGCACCAGCGACCGTCTGAAAGATGTATTCCGCAGACATCTGAAGATTGTCCACCCTAGCCCTTGTGAGAGCACATTCGTTGACCAAAAAGTCAATAGCATGGAATGTGGGGCTGGGAAGAACAATCTTTGGAACCTCAACAGGGAAGGGAGGAAATTTGGAGGCAAACTTCTCTTGTTTTATCCTTCGCAGCTCTTCAGATGTTTTCGGCGGCTGTAGATATTTGCCCTTGCTACCGCTGGATGGAGCAGTAGCAGCCTTGGTGGTGGTAGTGGTGGTCGCTGAGGTGGAGAGAGAATGTGCGATACCTGATGATAAGATACACAAAGCAGCCAAATAGAGCTCTGGGTTAGATAAAGGGTGACAAGACATGTTATTTACCTTGAGAGTATCGTGAGGATTACTCTCAGGGACATCGTGTACGACGGTAGTGTCATGTGGATCACTAGCCTGTGTCTTAGTATGTCTGTAAGAGACATGCTGAGGTCCTGTTATACTGGCTTTCCAAAGTTCAGAGTGTCGAAACAAAATTGAAGTTTGGACAGCGTGCGTTTGAACATCATCAGAGATAGGAACAACTATCTCTGAATCACATGTTTGTGTAAGGACCAAAGAAGAGATGGTGGAAGAAGAAGAGAAGGCTATGAAAGTAGTACCTAATCCACCTTCAGCGGAGCTGGCTATAACACTTTCAGTGACCGGACTCGCTAAAGGTGGTGGTAGTGCTGAAGAAACGACAACGGATGCAGAGACCGTTGTCGTGGCTGTGGCTGAAGAGGGCGTTGGTAGTACGCCTGTGTCAGAGAGGGAAGCCTTTTGAGAGATTCCCTTCTTTGGTTTCTTTGTTGCAGGCTTGTGAGCGATGGTCTTTTTGTAACCATCGGTCGGTTCCTTTCTTTTCAGGGAGGATAAGGTGTCTTGGATACTCACTGATGGGATGTTCAGTGAGACGGACACAGGTGTTGCGGCTTTAATGAATTGCTGCATATATGGAGTGTAGGAAGCATCATCTTGATGTTCATCGATATCTAGGGACTCCTTGCCGACCATGGAGAAATTTTGGTTGGCGACCTTTGGATACTCATCCTTGAAGGCAAACTCCATGATGGTAGCAAAGAATCTGGGATAGGGAATGAAGTTATTCCTCTTTGCTGCTTTCACCCTATTGTACATGTCGCTGAAAATGTAGTCAGCGTAGTTCACCTTGTAGTTGGTGCAGAGAGCAAAGCCAAGATCTTGGAAGTGCTTGCTGGCCTGATCGTGAGAGTCGGTCTTGGAACCCAAGCACTGAATTACTTGGGTGAAGAGGTACTGCCAGCGAGCTGGGATATGGTTCTTTTCCATCTTCGAACCCACAGACTTCACCTCAAGGTTCTCCCATACATAGCCAATGGAGTTCAAGAATCCCTCTATTTACTCCTTGGTGGGCTCGGAGGCCCATGCCTGATTCTTACCTCTTGAGGGGAGGTGAAGAGCTGTTATGAGAAAACCAGAAATGAAGGCGAAGGGGCCAAGGGTTGGGATTGTGAAGGCGATTGCAGGGAGCTTATTTCCCTTGTCCGTAGTAAGAGTCGTGCAGTGAGCGGTGTACCAGAGAGCCTGTGGATGAGTAGTGATGCCAATGGGATTGTGCAAAAAAACATACATCAGCGGACAAGCCTTGATGAATGTTGCTTGTTCCAAGAAGAACGTGCAGCCAGAAGCTTTTGTGAGAACAATTGGTGCACTCTCGTCAGCTTGAGTGTTTTTGCTTGAAGAAGCCATTTCTGTTTCAAATATGGGAACACCAAAGAGGAAGATAATGGTTTAATACAAAAAGTGTTGATCATAACTCCTCTCAGTGATTTGAATATGATTCCTTTGCTATACTTAGTGAAATTCCATAGTTAAGCTTCTGTTCAAATTCAGCGATAGCACACGCTGATTGCTATCAGCGATCGCTGAAGATCAAAGAACTACGAGCTTATCACTGAAGACCTGAAGATCAGTTATCACACCAGAAGACCATTCAGCGACGGTCGAAGACTCTAGCTGAGGAAAGAGATAATCAGCTAAGTGAACTGAAGCGGTTCAGCGATAGCAGCGATTGTCTACTTAAAGTGTGAAGTCTTGTGAAGCCTCAGCGACACTGAAGATTCATCCTTGAAGATTCAGTATCAGCGATCAAATGAAGCTTCCTTTGCAAGATTAAAGATTGATCTTATCCTCGATGCACAAAAGTCAAACCTAGAACCATGTCAGAAAAGGACGTACGACTTGTCTCTTATGTCCCCATCATATCTGATATGGTACTGTTCATATTCGGCCAAAAGCATGGTTGTCTTATTAACAAGGACAAGCTTCCTATCCAAGCTTGACACGTGGCATATACCTTTTGTCTTGTTTCAAAGACAAACGGGTATAAATAAGATGAAGATATCTTCTTCATCTTAATGCATGCTTCTGTCTAACTTATACCCTCTTAATTCTTTCTTTCATCTTCTTGTGCATTTGAACTGTAAATTTGTTTATCTTAATAAACTCATTTAAAAACCAAAAATCTGTGTGTTTGTATTCAACCCCGCCTTCTACAAACTGTTCTCTCTTGATTGAACTCTTGTAGACCCTTGTTGGGACCAACAAGTGGTATCAGAGCAGTGTTTGCTTCTTATCTCTTTAAAATATTTTCTCTTAAAAATTATTTTAAAATGTCAAACCCTAATACAAACTATAACGATAATGGATCTTTAGCTAAACCACCTAGATTTAGCCATGATAACTTTCTATTATGGAAGGAAAGAATGTCTCTATTTCTGGAGGGATCTGACCCCAAGATTCCCTACTAACTGGAAAATGGACCATTTATTCCTACAACTATAGTAGCTAGTGTTCCTGCCACCACTACTACTCTAGCCATTCCTGAGAGGAGTATTGTTAAAACTCCTAACAGATGGACTGAAGAAGACAAGAAAGAAATTGCTATTGACTCTAAAGCTAGATCAATAATAGCAAAGGCTTTACCTGATGAGGTCTATCACTCTTGTCATGAAAATGAGGACTTCAAAAGCCATGTGGGATACATTATGTATCCAATATGAAGGAACTTCTGAAGTAAAAGTAACTAGATGCATAAACCTCGTAAGAAAATATGAGAGTTTTATGTATCAAAAGGGTGAATCTCTTTCTCAAATTCACCAGCGATTTAACTTTCTGCTGATTGATCTTAAATCAGTCGATAGAACGTATTCAAACGCTGAAATTCTGACAAAGTTCATGGAGGCATTGCCCGATCAATAGGCAGTGTACACTACATGTATAAAACTGTCAAAGAATCTTGAAACCTTGTCCTTAAGTGCATTATATGGTATGCTCTTAAATGAGGAACAATCCCAGCTTCTAAGGAAGAACCTAATTAATGAACTTAAAGGTGCTAAAAGTACTTCTTTAGCACTTGTGACTTCTGAGGCAACTTCTTCCAAAAATGCTCCTTCTTCTACTATCACCTCCATTACTGAATTAGGTCAAACTGATTCAGAAAATCAACTCACTGATGCAGATATCTCTGAGTTTGATAACTCTCTAGCCCTTTTAACTAATAACTTTAAAAGATTTGCTAGAAAGAGCAATTTTCGAAAATCTTCCAACATCTCTGACTCTGAAAAGCATAAATCATTGCCTGCTGAGAAAGCCTCAGCGATATGCTTCAACTGTCAGCGAAAAGGTCATTTCGCAAGTGAATGCAGGTCAAAGAAAGTTGCTGCTCCCACTACCTCCCATACCTCTAATAAAAAGGAGAAGTATTTGAAACTGAAAAACAAATACAAAGATATGAAGAAAAACCAGCAAAAAGGCAAAGGCCTTGTAGCTGAAGAAGTTGACTGGGATGCTGAAGATGACTGGGCCAAGACCTCTGAAGAGTCTGGTTCAGATGAAGAAGATCTTGCCTTCCTCTGTCTAATGGAAAGAATTGAAGACGCTGAAGAAGTCACTGAGACTTCTTCCTCTGAGTCTCCTTCTACTCAGGTAACCATTCCCTCTGTCACTTTACCTTCTGAAAGTGATAACTTGTCACCTCTCGATGCTATGACTGTTGATTTCTACGATGCTTTAAATGGAAAAATTAAGACCGAGAGAATTAACACTGACTTATCTGAACAATTAAAAAATTGCCATATAAGAATCAAAGAACTTTCTAAAATTGAGGAATCTCTCAAAGACCAAGTCTTTGCAAATCAAACAATAAGCATTGAGAAACGACAAGCTATCGCTGATAGGGAAAAGGCCATCGCTGATCTCAAGTCTGAAAAGGCAACCATCGAAGGATGGTGTAAGGCTTCTGATAAAGTCAATGAGATCATCAGTGCTCAAATACCTATGAAAGTAAGAAGTGGGTTAGGCTATAACCCTGAAAAGGAAGAATCAGATAATGATCGTTCCATGCTAAAATTTGGAATGTTTGTCTCTTCTATCCCTGATCCCTCTTCTTCAACTTCGTCTTCCTCCTCTTCTAAAGAGAAGCGTTCCATTCTTAATTCTAAGAAAGTGATCAAGAACGAGTTTCTTAATCAAGTTCCTAAGAATAAGAAAACTCAGGATAAGAACAAGAAATCCTCAGAGAAAGGTTCTAAAACTGGGAAGAAGGTCCCTGACTTTTCTCAGAGACCAACCCCCAGAATTAAAATTGATCTCACTCCTACTCCTGAAAAGGTTGTAATACCTCCAAGGACCATGGATAAATGAATTCTTGGACCTATCCCTGAGAAATTTCCTGCTCCCTCTCTGATTTCCAAACGATTTAAATATAGGAAATGCTATCACTGTGGTGAAACTACCCACATTGCAAGCAAATGTCCTAATACTACTAGAGCTAATAAACTAGCTCATGGAAAGAAAGTAGCTCAAGCTGATAAATCAGCGAGAGTGAAATCCACCAAGGTTGCAAAACCTCAAAGGTGAAGATATCCACTGAAGAGAGTTTTTCAGCTAGTAGCTCCTCCGCGAATCCTCTATCTAACCAAGCAGGACCCATAGTAGTATGGGTACCTTTAAACAATTAATCTTTTGTTGTTTGCAGAGTGCCAAAGGTATCTGGTATCTTGATAGCGGATGCTCAAGGCACATGACAGGCAGAAAATTTCTGCTCTCTGCTTACAAAGAAGAAGCTGGTCCATCAGTGACCTTTGGTGGAAATGGCAAAGGATACACTAAAGGTTATGGAATTCTGTCCGACGGAGCCACATCATTTTCTCGTGTTGCTTACATTGAGGGACTAAAGCACAATCTCTTAAGCGTTAGTCAGTTATGTGACAAAGACTTCAAAGTTCTATTCTTGAAGAATAGATGTGCTGTCACTGACGGAAATGATAAGCTTGCCCTTACAGGCAAAAGAGTGGAAAATGTATATGTCATAAATATGAATAGTTCTCACTTTGAGAACATGTGCTTTATCTATAAAGCATCCACTGACATAACTGGTTATGGCATAAAAGACTCTTTCATCTCAACTTTAAGACAATAAATGAATTATCTCAAAAAGACTTAGTCAGAGACCTCCCAAATCATACCTTTACAAAGGAATCTCTTTGTTCAACGTGTGAGAAGGGAAAGCTGACAAAAGCCTCCTTCAGGTCAAAGCAAGTTTCTTCAGTGACCACTCCTCTTCAACTACTTCACATGAATTTATTTGGACCTGTTAATGTCCAATCAATCTCTGGGAAGAAATACACTTTAGTAATCGTTGATGAATACTCCAGATACACATGGGTATTCTTTCTTCGATCCAAAAGTGATACCCCTGATATGATAATCTCTTTTATCAAAAAGATGGATGTTTTGAACAATCTAATTGTTCGTTCCATTAGAAGTGATCATGGCACTGAATTCAAAAACAGTACTCTGGATAACTTCCTTGATGAAAGAGGCATCTCTCACAACTTCTCCTCAGTAAGAACTCCTCAGCAAAATGGTGTTGCTGAAAGAAGAAATCGTACTATCATTGAAGCGGCTCGCTCAATGCTCAGTGAATCGCATCTTCCAACTCCGTTCTGGGCTGAAGCAGTTAACACAGCATGCTTCACTCAAAATCGATCCCTGATAGTTAAACGATTTAAGAAGACCTCCTATGAATTATTTCATGGAAGAAGACCTACTCTGAAATATTTCCACATTTTTGGATGTAGATGTTACATTCTGAATGACAGAGATCATTTAGGAAAATTTGATCCAAAAGCTGACGATGGTATATTTCTTGGATACTCCTCTATATCTAAATCCTTCAGAGTCTTCAACAAAAGAAGACAACATGTTGAAGAATCTATGCACGTTAACTTTGATGAATCTCGTCCCATTCATACTTCTCACTCTCAAGATGATGATGAAGAGTTGAATGCTTGGATGGGATCTCATTATGGGGAACCTGAAACATACTTCGGCAATCAGAATCAAGCTGAAGCAAGTGATGATGAAATCCCTGTAAACCCAACAAGTAATAATCATCCATCTTCAGGGATGAATGTTACTCCTCTAAATCAGATTGCTGTTGCTGATTACTCTCTTGGAAATTCCTCTGTAAACAACCAAACAACATCTGAAAATCAATCCCCTGAATTGATTCTAAATGAGGTAACTGTTGCTGAAACAAGTCCTATTCCAGAATCTGAAGAACAGGTCGCTGAATCTACTGTTGATCTCTCTCCTCAACCTCCAAATTTCGTAGATGGACTGCAAATCATCCAATAAATCAGATTATCGGTGATCCCACTGCAGGTATCAAAACACGTAGAGGTACAGGTAATATCTGTCTTTATGTTAACTTCATCTCTCTCTCTGAACCTAAGAAGATAGATCAAGCTATCTCTGATCCTAGCTGGGTTTCAGCTATGCAAGAAGAACTTACTGAATTTCGTAGAAATAAAGTTTGGAATCTTGTTCCTAGACCCTCTGGTAAAACTGTAATAGGAACCAAATGGGTTTTCAGAAATAAGCTAGATGAAAACGGCACTATAATTCGCAATAAGGCTAGACTTGTTGCTCAAGGTTATAGACAGGAAGAAGGAATTGACTATGATGAAACCTTTGCACCTGTTGCTCGTTTAGAAGCCATAAGACTCTTTTTAGCTTATGTTGACCATAAAAACTTCAAAGTTTTTCAAATGGATGTTAAAAGTGCTTTTCTAATTGGAAAACTCAGCGAGGAAGTTTATGTTGAACAACCCCCTAGTTTCTCAGACCCTAACCATCCTGGTTATGTTTTCAAACTTGAAAAAGCTCTTTACGGGTTAAAACAAGCTCCTAGAGCTTGGTATGATACCCTTTCTAAATTCCTTAAAGAAAAATTTGTTCGTGGAAAAATTGACCAAACTCTATTTTTAAGAAAATACAAAGGTCATACTATTCTCACTCAGATATATGTTGATGACATTATCTTTGGTTCCACAAGACCGAAACTTTGCACTCGTTTCGCTGCAAGAATGCAAAAACAATATAAAATTAAGGAATTAAGCAATCTGACAAAGGAATTTTTATTTGTCAAAGCAAATATGTTAAAGACATGCTGAATAAATTCGACATGAATCAATGCTCAGCTATGAAGACTCCTATGGCTCCTCCTCTGACATTAAACAAGGATCCCAATGGAAAACCAGTAAATGTCACTGCCTATCTAGGAATGATTGGGTCTCTGCTATACCTTACAGCGAGTAGACCAGACATCATGTACGCTACCTGTCTCTATGCTCGGTATCAAGCTGAACCGAAGGAATCCCATCTAATTGTTGTAAAGCGAATCTTCAGATACCTGAAAGGAACTCCAAATCTTGGTCTCTGCTATCCCAAAGGCTCAGGATTTGATCTTATTGGTTACTCTGACAGTGACTTTGCAGGTTGTAAGATAGACAGAAAAAGCACCACTGGTGGGTGTCAGCTACTAGGTGGAAAGTTAATAAGTTGGACAAGTAAAAAGCAAAACTCAGTGTCCACTTCCACCGCTGAAGCTGAGTATGTAGCCGCTGGTAGTTGTTGTGCTCAAATTCTTTGGATGAGAAATAACCTAAGAGACTACAATCTCAAGCTCTCTAAGATTCCTATCTATTGTGATAGCACAAGTGCTATTGCAATTGCCAACAACCCTGTACTTCACTCCAAAACCAAGCACATTGAGATCCGATATCACTTTATCAGAGATCATGTGATGAATGGTGAAGTTGAGCTCCATTTTGTACCCACTGAATATCAGCTCGCTGATCTTTTCACCAAGCCTCTTGATGAAACTAGATTCAATCTACTCATCAGTGAACTTGGTATGTTGAACGCTGAATAACTTATTAATCAGTGACCAACAAAGGATTACAAATAAAGCTTTCAAACTTTCCATTATCTGAACTCTGATTCAGCGATATCTAGGCCATCTCCTCAGGTATTATCTTCTAATATTTAAACACTCTTTGATATCTTCTCTCATCAAAGAATGTCTCTCTTAAAATTAAAACTCATCGCTGAAAATCCTTTATTATTAGTGAGGAATATTTTTCAAAAATTATTAATGATAAACCTTCCTTATGGATAATTATCATTATAATCTTTTAAAAATAAAGAAAATGACACGTCAGACCTTTTTCTGACACACGACGGACTGCGACGTTTCCATTCCAACTCCTTTCTTGGAACGTGCGCCAGGTCATCATTTCTTTTTCAAAAAGCTAAAACCGTCGTTTAGCACTCCTTTCTTCCTCTCTCCTCTTGCTATTTAAGCATTCTATTTGCCTTACTTTGCTCCTTCCGCTTTCATAAATATTCTGAAGGCAAAAAAAATTCTTCGAATCTTCAAAGTTTCTCAAGAACACCAAGAACACACTTGTGTGTGTTTTTCTCCTAAGAACTCAACTAAGGTTTGATCTAAACCTTATATAATGACTGGAAACATCTTGTTTCACCTTTCTTCTTCTTAACACTCTAAAATTAAAAATAAAGATAATCTGGATCAAAATTTAAAAAGGTTTTTTATAAAAACCCTGTTCTAAGTTCTTTCCTTAGAACAGAAGATTTTTTCTTAAAAACTTTAATCCATTTACCTTGGTTTTTTTTATTATTGTTTATAACAAACATTTTGATGTTGTTCATCAAAATATTTGTTTTCTTTGATCTTACATTTGGTATTCTTTATACCAAACTCTGGTTTATACATTTATGTATAAAACCATGATTTACCTCTTTAGTGTTCCTATCTGTCACACCCCACTAAAGCGGAAACACAGGGAGTGATAGTTCAAGATTTCATTGCGATAGAGCGATAACAACACCAATTGTCCAATCAAATACATAACAAAATAAAACTGAACATTACATCATACAAGTTCAAGTTTTAACAAAATAAAAGAAATAAGATGTTCTACAAAATGATTTGAAATTTAAACGTGGTTGATGTTGATGCGCCCCAAACACAAGCATTTTCACTTACCCTTTCTTACCCCTGAAAAGCATGAATAAAACAAGGTCAACTACAAAGAGTTGGTGAGTTCACAGGTTTTAAATATTTTAAACATCTTTTGCATAAATGAATATTGAGTAAAATACTTTTATGGCACTTAAATAATCTTTACATCGTAAAACGTTCAAGGCATTTTTGTACCCTAATTATAAGTATTGAGCCACCACTAAACCTTCGACCACAAAAATATTTTTAGTTCTACCTCAGCGATGGACCTAAAGTCCACATGTGTATAACCTTCTTTTTAGTTCTACCTCAGCGGTGGACCTAAAGTCCACATGTGTAGAACCTTCTTTTTAATTCTACCTCAGCGGTGGACCTAAAGTCCACATGTGTAGAACCTTCTTTATAATTCTACCTCAGCGGTGGACATAAAGTCCACATGTGTAGAACCTTCTTTTTAATTCTACCTCAGCGGTGGACCTAAAGTCCACATGTGTAGAACCTTCCCTTTTAAGTATAGTGCACCCCTACCTGTAGTTTCCCGGTGGGATTGCTATCAACACCCTACTTTTCGGTTTCTAGGTGGGATTGTCCATCCAATAGCGCTATCCACATATACCCTCGGCACCTCACTTGAGTTAATAGTAGTGTACAAACTTTTATGGAACATTTTACTCAATACGATCTATTAGTGTACATGCCTTAATGCCCAAAAACAACAATTTTCATAATATTTGACATTCGATAATGCAAATAGCTCTAGTATTTCATTTAATCATGCTTTTCACCCCAAAACGTATAAAATACTTTAAAAATGGGGCTGTGAATACTCACCTTTGCAAGCTCCGCTACTCAAAGGCACGATCCGATCCCCACCCAAAGGCCTAACGATTCCCTAACAAAGAGAAATGCTCAAAACCATCACTTATGGGTCTAAAACTACTTATGGAGGTGAATAAGTCTTAAGCTTATAAATGTCCACAAACATCCAACTTGATTGTCTATAGTCCAATTATACATAATGCACATATGCTCATTAATATAGTAATTTATACCGTAAGTTGTGTTATAAACCATCAAATGATCAATAATTGTTAAAATTAAGAAATTCCAGAATTTCATTTCTGGACAGAAACTTGTAGTACTCAAAATGATCAAAATGTAGAGACTTCCAATATGACATAGCGTCCCATATTTTTATATGTGATATAGTACTGGGTTATGGTGATTGTGACCAAATTTGATGCATTTTGGACATGTAAAAATGATTCAAATAATTTATACAATGCAAAGGGTCGCAACTGGCATGGCAGATTACACCATGTTAGTAAATGACTCATTTGAGGAGTTCTACACAGTGTTTTCTAGAATTTCCAGTTGGATTGGAATCATAACTCATAAGGGAAACATTTGAGATAAGAATCACTGATTTTGAAAAAGTTGCATGCACAAATCTGTCATTAGCTAACAGATTGCACATTTAACTTTAATAAATTGGTTAATGCCTTAAAACATCATATTTTTGAATGAAACTGGATTCATATGAATCCTAACTCATAAAAGAAAGTTTTAGAAGAAGAATCATGCATTAAATACAAATAACAAAGAAGATACTAACATACAAAGTAGAGTTTAGCTGCTGGTGGTTTCACAGACTTTACACCTAAAGTATTTTAGGTGTTTGGACGGTCAAAACTCCATATTTTTAAGTGATTCCACTTGAAAACTGAATATAACTCATAAAACTAACTCTCAAAAGAAAAATCATCCTTTTTCATTGAGTTTTGAAAAAGATATGGCCATTTGAACATGCATGCACAAATCTGTCAATGGTTGACAGTTTGCACACTCATTTTGTTTCAATTAGTTGGAACCTCAAATCACCATATTTTTTAATGCAATCAGTGGCATTTGAAAGGTAACTCATTTAATTAACTTCCAGAAGAGTGTGCAAAGAGTTATGGTCGTTCAAAATAGGGTTTGCCTACTGTTGAACTTCCAGATGCACATGCATCTTGATATGAGCATTTGGGGTGTCAAAACTCAATGTTTTTGAGTGAGACCACTTGGATTAGAACCCCAACTCACTAAATAAACTTGTAGAAAGAAGATTCATGATTTTTGAACATATTATTTGCAAGAAATGGACGATTTATGCACATGCAATAAATCTGTCAGCACCAAAAATCACCATTTTTACTCAAAAACACATAAAATCATGATTTTTCATCTATTTCTTGAGTTTTATTGTTTGGGTCATTGATTATCACCATTATGTAAACATTTTTATATGTTTTTGGGTGTATAATCTTTCCATAAAACTCAAAATTTACAGAGGTTAAAAGAAAACACATAAAATGCATGAAAAAGTGGGGTTTTCCCCAAAAATGTTAAGAAAAATGAAGAAGATGAAGTTTGCACTTAGTTGGATGATGAAATGTGTTGAATATCTTCAATAATCATGCACTATGATGAGTTTTTGATAAAGAAAAGGGCTGGGATTTTTGGAGAGAAAAGAGAGGGAGAAGAGAGAGTGATTATGCCTCTTTAGTTCTAGAGAGAGAGAGGTTTGAATTTTGAGAGTTGCAAATGAGGGAAACTAAAAAAAAACAATATTTATATGTGAAATCAAAGGGGTGCCAGCCATGGAGATGGGCCCCACCCAAACCCAACAATTTATTTTTGTTAAATTAATTTTAACCCAAAAATATGAAATTAGAAGTCCATTTTCTCAATTTTTGGCCTTTTTCATTCAAATATGGGCCCAAAAGTGTTTAAATTATATAAATAATAAAAGCTTTATATTTAGCATTCTAAACTATATATTTTATATAAATTAGGTATAAATTAGAGCATTTGGCACTGTACTGGACACTTCAGACAGTTACGGGTCGGAACCGGACATTTTAAGCGACTACCGAAAATGCTAGGGATTTTTTGGCCATTCTAAACCAACTAACTCCTATTCTTATAACTTATCTAAAATAACACTAATATAAACTTAATAAGAGCTAACTTGGTAGCTCATATTTGACAGTTGTCATAGTCTCCCCCTGTTAGAGAAATTTCGTCCCGAAATTTAAGAACTAGCTTTCTCCGGGGCGTTCGCAAACAGGCGAGGATAATATTCTTCATCAAATCTTCTCGTTCCCAAGTATACTCTGGGCCATGCTTCGCATTCCAGCAAACTTTAAAAAAATAGGGATTTTACTGCACCTCAGCCGTTTGACTTCTCGGTCAAGGATTTCGATTGGTTCATCAATGAAGTGTAACCGATTGCTACCTTGAACTTCATCCAGGGGTAGCACCAATGTTTCATCCGTTAATCATTTCTTCAAGTTTGACACATGAAACGTGTCGTGGATGGCGCTTAACTCCTGTGGCCACTTTAGTTTGTATGCTACCGGTCCAATTCTCTCGGTTATTTCAAATCGACCGACGTATCTGGGACCCAGTTTGCCTCTCTTCCTGAAGCGTACTAGTGCCTTCCATGGCGATACTTTCAGAAGCACTTTATCACCCACTTGGAACTCTAATGGTTTTCTCTGATAATCCGCATAACTCTTCTGATGATCTCTTGCTGTCTTGAGTCTTTCCTTGATGGTTGAAATCTTATCAGTGGTTTCTGGAATGATATCGGGCGTGGTCAGTTATCTGTCTCCGATTTCTAACCTGCTAAGTGGCGATCTACATTTATGTTCGTATAGGGCTTCGTATGGCGCACACTGAATGCTGGCGTGTTAGCTGTTGTTATAGGAGAATTCAACAGGTGGTAGGTGGGTATCCCAACTCCCACCAAAATCTATTGCACACGCACGCAACATATCCTCTAGCGTTTTAATAGTTCTTTTCGATTGTCCATCCGTTTTAGGATGATAGGCAGTGCTATAATCCAACCGCGTACCCAATGCCTTTTGAAGTGATTGCCAAAATTGTGACGTATAACGGGTATCTCTATCTGAGATAATGGCAATTGGCACTCCATAACGTGTAACTATATCATTGATGTAAATCTGTGCACGCCTTTCCATACTTAAATCATCACGAATAGGAATGAAATGGGCTTCTTTTGTAAGTCGATCAACTATAACCCGTATAGAATCGTGACCCTTTCAAGTTTTCGGTAGCTTGGTTACGAAATCCATGGTTAGTTTCTCCCACTTCCATTGAGGAATTTCAGGCTGCTGAAGTAGACCGGATGGTTTCTGATGTTCGGCCCTAACTTTACCGCAAGTTAAGCACTTGTTTATGTACAAAGCAATGTCTTTCTTCATTCCTGGCCACCAATAACATTCCTTCAGATCCTTGTACATCTTATCCGCTCCTGAGTGAACTGAATATCTGGATCGATGGGCTTCACCCAAGATGGTTGATCGTAATTTACCCAACCTTTGGTACCCATACTTTATTCTTAAAGTAATGCACTTCATCTAATTGTAATTCAAATTCTTTTTCTAAGTGATGCAAGGTCACATTCATCAAATTCTCATCTTTTAAAGCTTCTTTTTGTGCTTCAAGAATTTGAGTCTTTAAACTCGTTTGAACCATCATTCCCATAGCTCGTACTCTATTTGGTTTCACTCTTTCCTTTCTGCTTAATGCGTCAGCTACAACATTAGCGTTGCTCGGATGGTACTTTATTTCACAATCGTAGTCACTAAGTAGCTCGACCCATCTTCTTTGCCTCATATTGAGCATTTTCTGGTCAAGAATGTGTTGAAGGCTTTTATGATCAGTGAAAATGGTGCACTTAGTATCGTAGAGATAGTGTCTCCAGATTTTGAGTGCGAACACCACCGCCCCTAACTCCAAGTCATGGGTGGTGTAATTCTTCTCATGAATCTTTAATTGCCTCGATGCGTATGCGATAACTTTGTCTTTTTGCATCAGTATGCATCCCATCCCTTGAGGTGAAGCGTCACGGTAGGCTACAAAGTTATCCACTCCCTCTGGTAAAGCCAAAATCGTACGTTGCATAACTTGTATTTGAGAGTCTGAAATGCTTCCTCTTGTTTCTCTCCCCAAATAAACTTCTTATCTTTTTGAGTCAGTGTCGTTAGTGGTTGTACGATCTTGGAGAAATTTTCGATAAATCGCCGATAGTAGCCTGCCAACCCAAGAAATTGACGGATCTTAGTTGGTGTCTTCGGGGCTTCCCATTTCTTAATGGTCTCGATCTTAGCTGGATCAACATGTATTCCCTTTTCATTTACTACATGGCCATGAAAATGTACTTCGCGAATCCAGAATTCGCATTTGGAGAATTTGGCGTACAACTTTTCGTTTCTGAGCAATTCTAGTATCAGCTTTAAATGTTGCTCATGCTCCTTCATGTCTTGAGAATAAATGAGTATATCATCTA
This sequence comes from Silybum marianum, assembly GCA_036898165.1. Lineage (NCBI taxonomy): Eukaryota > Viridiplantae > Streptophyta > Magnoliopsida > Asterales > Asteraceae > Silybum > Silybum marianum. The sequence continues at coordinate 24,468,740 of CM072528.1, read as the reverse complement.
TAAAAACGATCACGAACTTGTCTAGGTACGGTCGACATACTCTATTCATTAAATCCATGAAGACTGTCAGTGCGTTTGTTAGCCGAAAGACATAACTAGGAACTCGTAACGACCATAACGAGTTCTAAACGCTGTCTTAGGAATGTCTTCTTCACGAACTCTCATTTGATGATATCCCGATCGAAGATCGATTTTTGAGAAATACGTAGCCCTTTGGAGTTGATCGAATAAGTCATCGATTTGAGGGAGAGGGTATCTGTTCTTGATTGTCAACTTGTTGAGTTCCCTGTAATCGATACCCATACAGAAAGATCCATCCTTCTTTTTAACAAAAAGGACTAGAGCTCCCCAAGGTGAAGAGTTAGGCCTCATAAATCCTTTATCGAGCAGCTCCTGAAGTTGCTATGATAATTCCTGCATTTCCGATAGTGCTAGTCGATAGTGTGATTTTGTTACAGGCACAACTCCCAGAATTAAATCAATGTGGAACTCGACTGTTCTTGTTGGGGGTAGTCCTGGTAACTCATTTGGAAATACCTCACGAAAATACTGAACTATAGGAAGGTCCTGAATGCGTTTCTCTTCGAGCTCCTTATTCATGACGTGAGCTAGAAAAGAAATGGAGTCCTTCCTCAAGTATTTTCGCATCTTCATGCACGTCACTATTTTAACATTCCTTCTGGGTTTCTTTCCTGTACTTCTAGAACTTCTCCTTCGGGTAGTGGAACTCGGATGATCTTTTCGGAGCAGCAAATTTCAGCTCGGTTTTTAGACAACCAATCCATACCCCTAATTATATCAAAGCTTTCTAACATGATCGGGATTATGTCTATGCTAAATTTCCTCCATCTTTCTCTTATCTTGAGCTTTGTCTCTTGCAAATATCCCCGAACGATTAGTATTGTTGGTGAGCCTGGTTGCCAAATTCACCGCATCTTGAAGGGTTTTTGGGTTTGCCGAAGTAACATCCCCATGTATTTCAGGAGATAAACCCCAGATATACATTTCGACACGATTTTCCTCGGGGGTCACCAAATGTGGTACCATCTTTTCTAGTTCATGGAAACGAGCAGAGTAAAAATCTATGTCATTTCCCTTCATCTCATGATTCCATAGCTCCGCTTCCAACTTCTGGATTTTGCTCCTCGGCAGTATTCCTCTTTGAGCATCTTTTTGAATTCCTCCCAAGTAAGACTGTTGGCTGCTTCTCGGCCTCGGGTTTGCACTTGGGTGTTCCACCAGGTCAATGCTCGTCCTTGTAGCCGACAAGCAGAAAAATTCACTTTATTTCCTTCAGTGCACTTGTTGATGTAGAGAATGGACTCCATATTCTCAATCCATGTCAGTAATCAAACAGCTCATTCAGTTCCATGGAATTCCTTCGGGTTGCAGCTCCTAAAATCTTTGTATGTGCATTCCTTATCTCCACTTGCCCCAGATCCTCAGTTGTTTCCCGAATTAGCATTTAGACCCGCTGCCACTTGACTAACGATGTTCAGAAGTGCCGCGATGAGTTGCTCAGGCACAAGTCGCGCGATCTCGGAGTTTTTTCTCCTCGAAGGCATTGCCTTTAGGCATAGGTTCATATTGAGGTTGGGTCATATTAGTTTTACTATTTTTGCGCTAAGTCTACTTAACTAAGTAATGCATATAAAACACTCGATTCATCAAATCATAGGTTTAGAATCACATAACTTCAATATCCAGCAAAAATAATTCCCAAAAGACATCAAGTGTCTTAGAGTTCTAAATAGTGAGCTACATGTCACCAAAATAAGTTTCCTAGTTTAACCACAAAGTAGTCAAAAAGTTCTCTCCTAAGTTGACTAGTCACATAGCCTGAGGAGTCAGCAGAGTACTTAGTTGAAGTGGATGAGTGAGACATAGGGAACTGCGATAGTAACAAACTTAATTACTAAATGTACTTTAGTAAATAACAATTTATAAAATGCTTATACAAACTCACACTTATGACCATGCTTTTCATTTGGGCAAGAAGTTCCCAATATAATTGTTCCATGTCTCCCTTATACATATTAAATTAGACATAGGTGATCAGGCTTTGCCTAATTATAATATGCTAAGTCGACACTTATTCCAATTATATTAGTAGCAAGCCTTTTAAAATTAAAGTTAGTTTAGGAAAATAATTTTCGAAAACTTTTGGTTATAATATTTGGTTTTATAGAAAAACCGGTGTTCTCTATAACCTATAGCTCTGATACCAAGTCTTTCACACCCCGCTAAAGCGGACACACAGGGAATGATAGTTCAAGATTTCATAGCGATAGAGCGATAACAACACCAATTGTCCAATCAAATACATAACAAAATAAAACTGAACATTACATCATACAAGTTCAAGTTTTAACAAAATAAAAGAAATAAGATGTTCTACAAAATGATTTCAAATTTAAACGTGGTTGATGTTGATGCGCCCCAAACACAAGCATTTTCACTTATCCTTTCTTACCCCTGAAAAGCATGAATAAAACAAGGTCAACTACAAATAGTTGGTGAGTTCACAGGTTTTAAATATTCTAAACATCTTTTGCATAAATGAATATTGAGTAAAATACTTTTATGGCACTTAAATAATCTTTACATCGTAAAACGTTCAAGGCATATCTGTACCCTAATTATAAATATTGAGCCACCACTAAACCTTCGACCACAAAAATATTTTTAGTTCTACCTCAGCGATGGACCTAAAGTCCACATGTGTATAACCTTGTTTTCTGTTCTACCTCAGCGGTGGACCTAAAGTCCACATGTGTAGAACCTTCTTTTTAATTCTACCTTAGCGGTGGACCTAAAGTCCACATGTGTAGAACCTTCTTTTTAATTCTACCTCAGCGGTGGACATAAAGTCCACATGTGTAGAACCTTCTTTTTAATTCTACCTCAGCGGTGGACCTAAAGTCCACATGTGTAGAACCTTCCCTTTTAAGTATAGTGCACCCCTACCTGTAGTTTCCTGGTGGGATTGCTATCCACACCCTACTTTTCGGTTTCTAGGTGGGATTGTCCATTCAATAGCGCTATCCACATATAACCTCGGCTCCTCACTTGAGTTAATAGTAGTGTACAAACTTTTATGGAACATTTTACTCAATACAATCTATTAGTGTACATGCCTTAATGCCCAAAAACAACAATTTTCATAATATTTCACATTCGATAATGCAAATAGCTCAAATATTTCATTTAATCATGTTTTTCACCCCAAAACGTATAAAATACTTTAAAAATGGGGCTGTGAATACTCACCTTTGCAAGCACCGCTACTCAAAGGCACGATCCGATCCCCACCCAAAGGCCTAACGATTCCCTAACAAAGAGAAATGCTCAAAACCATCACTTATGGGTCTAAAACTACTTATGGAGGTGAATAAGTCTTAAGCTTATAAATGTCCAAAAACATCCAACTTGATTGTCTATAGTCCAATTATACATAATGCACATATGCTCATTAATATAGTAATTTATACCGTAAGTTGTGTTATAAATCATCAAATGATCAATAATTGTTAAAATCAAGAAATTCCAGAATTTCACTTCTGGACAGAAACTTGTAGTACTCAAAATGATCAAAATGTAGAGACTTCCAATATGACATAGCTTCCCATATTTTTATATGTGATATAGTACTGGGTTATGGTGATTGTGACCAAATTTGATGCATTTTGGACATGTAAAAATGATTCAAATGATTTATGCAATGCAAAGGGTCACAACTGGCATGGCAGATTACACCATGTTAGTAAATGACTCATTTGAGGAGTTCTACACAGTGTTTTCTGGCATGGCAGATTACACCATGTTAGTAAATGACTCATGCACAATTCTGTCATTAGCTAACAGATTGCACATTTAACTTTAATAAATTGGTTAATGCCTTAAAACTTCATATTTTTGAATGAAACTGGATTCATATGAATCCTAACTCATAAAAGAAAGTTTTAGAAGAAGATTCATGCAATAAATACAAATAACAAAGGAGATACTAACACACAAAGTAGACTTTAGCTGCTGGTGGTTTCACAGACTTTACACCTAAAGTATTTTAGGTGTTTGGACGGTCAAAACTCCATATTTTTAAGTGATTCCACTTGAAAACTGAATATAACTCATAAAACTAACTCTCAAAAGAAAAATCATCCTTTTTCATTGAGTTTTGAAAATGATATGGCCATTTGAACATGCATGCACAAATCTGTCAATGGTTGACAGTTTGCACACTCATTTTGTTTCAATTAGTTGGAACCTCAAATCACCATATTTTTTAATAAAATAAGTGGAATTTGAAAGGTAACTCATTTAATTAACTTCCAGAAGAAAAATCAAGTGATTTGGATGAGTATTCAAAGAGTTATGGTCGTTCAAAGTAGGGTTTGCCTACTGTTGAACTTCCAGATGCACATGCATCTTGATATGAGCATTTGGGGGGTCAAAACTCAATGTTTTTGAGTGAGACCACTTGGATTATAACCCCAACTCACTAAATAAACTTGTAGAAAGAAGATTCATGATTTTTGAACATATTATTTGCAAGAAATGGACGATTTATGCACATGCAATAAATCTGTCAGCACCAAAAATCACCATTTTTACTCAAAAACACATAAAATCATGATTTTTCACCTATTTCTTTAGTTTTATTGTTTGGCTCATTGATTATCACCATTATGTAAACATTTTTATATGTTTTTGGGTGTATAATCTTTCCATAAAACTCAAAATTTACAGAGGTTAGAAGAAAACACATAAAATGCATGAAAAAGTGGGTTTTTCCCCAAAAATGTTAAGAAAAATGAAGAAGATGAAGTTTGCACTTACTTGGATGATGAAATGTGTTGAATATCTTCAATAATCTTGCACTATGATGAGTTTTTGATAAAGAAAAGGGCTGGAATTTTTGGAGAGAAAAGAGAGGGAGAAGAGAGAGTGATTATGCCTCTTTAGTTCTATAGAGAGAGAGGTTTGAATTTTGAGAGTTGCAAATGAGGGAAACTAAAAAAAAAACAATATTTATATGTGAAATCAACGGTGTGCCAGCCATGGAGATGGCCCCCACCCAAACCCAACAATTTATTTTTTTTAAAATTAATTTTAGTCCAAAAATATGAAATTAGAAGTCCATTTTCTCAATTTTTGGCCTTTTCCATTCAAATATGGCCCCAAAAGTGTTTAAATTATATAAATAATAAAAATTTTATATTTAGCATTCTAAACTATATATTTTATACAAATTAGGTATAAATTAGAGCATTTGGCACTGTACTGGACGTTTCAGACAGTTACGGGTCGGAACCGGACATTTTAAGCGACTACCGAAAATGCTAGGGATTTTTCGGCCATTCTAAACCAACTAACTCCTATTCTTATAACTTATCTAAAATAACACTAATATAAACTTAATAAGAGCTAACTTGGTAGCTCATATTTGACAGTTGTCACACTATCTTTCCCACAGCAATGGCATCTGCAAGTAAAACTGTTGCAACATCCTCTGCTGCTGAAGACACGACTCTGGTCGCTGCACCAACTTGTCACTTCCCTCTGGAAAGATCAGTCTTCAAGTCCTGCAACTACACTGCCTTGGTGGACATTCCTGCAGATCGCCCTCAATTCGCTGAAGGAGCTACCTTCATCAAGGTCTGCCTTCTGATGTATGCTTTCGTCCACAACTCGGTGGGCATCTCCTCTCATCTCCAAGCTCTCTGGTACACAGCTCACTGTACCACGCTGACGACTGACAAGGGCACTGTGCTCCCTGCCATTGGGTTCAAGATTCCAGATCTTGGATTTTTCTCTTTCACCGCTGGGTTCATCAGGAAGGCTCTTCGTCTCCCTCTACGAGCTAAGAATCAGCAATGGGGCGCTGAACCTACCAAAATGCAAATCGATGCATTTTTGGATTCAATCATCTATGCATGGGGGAACCCCTCTCTGAAGATAGTGGGGTCAAAGCTCGAAAAGAAAAGACTGCCTGCTCGCTGGCAGTATATCTTCACTCAGGTGATTCAATGCCTTGGGTCGAAGATAGGCTCGCATGATCAAGCGAGCAAACACTTTCAAGACTTGGCATTCTCTCTCTGCACAGGCCACAACCTCAACTACGCTGACTACATCTTCAGCGACATGGTCAGTCGTATCAACGCCGCCACTAGACATCCCGTCATCCCCTACCCTCGCTTCTTTGCAACCATAATGGAAGTTGCCTTTGGGGAAGAATACCCAAAAGAAGGCGATCACTCCTTCTCTGTCGTTGGGAAGAAATCCCTGGACATTGAGGAACGTCCAGGTGATGCTCCTTTCAATCCTTACATGATGCAAGTGATCAGAGCTCCTTTTCCATTGTCCACCTCGCTGTCCAACCCAACAGCGAGCAACCCAGACACTGCTGCTGCTGTTAAGAGGAAGCAACCAACCGATGGTCATAAAAAGACCCTCGCAACCAAAGCAAAGAAACCAAAGAAGCTGGTCTCTCAAAAGACCACCCTCTCTGATTTCGGGGTTCTACCAACACCAACTGCAGCCACAACCACTTCAACGGTCTTTACATCCGTTGTCGCTTCATCAGCACTACCTCCATCTTCAGAGACTCCGGTCACTGAGGGTGTAATAGCCAGCTCTGCTGAAGCTGGATCAGGTACTACTTCCACAACCTTCTATTCTATTTCTATCTCCTCTTCTTTGGTCCTCACCTCAGCAAATGACTCAGCGATAGTTGTCCCTATCTCTGATAATGCTGAAATGCACGCAGTCCAAACCTCATTATTGTTTAGGCAATCTGAGTTTTGGAAGGCCAAATTTAAAGGACCTCAGAGTCTCTCTCTCAGAGACTCTAAGACACTGGTCAGTGATCCTCAAGACACTGCCTTTGCAACTGTAGTCCCTAAGAGTAATCCTCAAAATATTCTCAGGGAGAATTATAAAACTTTTCATCCATCTTCTAATCCGGATGTGTTTTTGGCATCTTTTTCTATGTCATCATCAGGTGTCGCTTCCATTCCTACTTCAGCGACGACAACCACCACCACCAGCGCTCCTCCCATCAGCAAGGAGAAGGGAAAATCTCCCCAGGGCCATCCCTCAGCCGCAAAGCTCAGAGATGTGAAGACAGAGATGACAGCTCCCAAGCTCCCCACTCCAGTCACCGAACTTCCTCCAATTGTCCTTCCCAACCCTACTTTCCCTGCTGTTGACTATTTAGTCAGGGAATGCGCTCTCACAAGGGCTAGGGTGAACAACCTTCAGACATCCACTGAACTAATCTTCAGAAGGATCGTTGGAACTGCATCGATCAAGGCCAACGTTAGCAATCTGATTTCTGATGTTTACTCCCTGAAGGAAGACAACAGGGCCCTTCATCAGACCCTAACCAGCCTGGAGCAGAAGGTTGCTACTCAAGCCACTGTCCTGGAGTCTATTCAAAAAGACTCAGTCCGACATGATGCAGATGCTTACAAAGCTCTCTGAGGCAAGTTCCTCTTCTTTCAACGCTGCTGATCGGACCGTGCTTCAAGGTAATGAGGAGAAGCTAAAGGACGTTCAGACAAACGTTCGCACTCTGATGGTGCATTGTCTACCTCCTGATAACATTGAGGGGGAGAGATGTGCCAAAGAGTTCGCTGATGAGCTCATTGCTGAGCACAACCAGATGTTCCCTGGAGAAAAGATTTCTCCATACATCCAGCACGCTGAAGATGATGAAGATGATGATGCTGATGAAGATGACGAAGAAGAAGAAGAAGAAGAGCCCATCACTCACTATGGGGGAATGGATGATGATGAAGATGATGATGACATTGGAAGTGCCTCAGAGCACTTCAGAATGTCAAGACCCGGAGCCACTCATCAAGAGCCCTTGGGGGACGGACCGCAACCTTCTCAGGAACAATCCGGTCCCTCAGGCAAAGGAAAGGAAGTGGTAGATCTGGATGCCACTATCCCTATATCTGAGCGGGAGACCACAATTGAGGTATCTCTTCCTCTTATCCCTTTCTCTGCACCTCTCCCTGAAACTCCCATAATCTCCTCTTCACCCACAAAAACTCCCTCTGACAATACTTTTTCCTCCTCTCCTTCCCTCAGTGATCCCCGTCCCCCAAAGGACTCAATTTCAAGGAGGGAACCTTCCTCTGAAGAGCAGATTATGTACATAATTGAAACTGACTCTGAAGAAGAAGAAGGCCTCATTCCCAGGCGTCGCGTTCAAAAGCCGATTATAAGCGCGCCTGAAGAAGAAGAAAGGCAAATAAAGTTCCTTAGGGAATTCGAATCAAGAAGAATAAGGGTGCCTGAAGCTGAACCCATTGAAGCCGTACCAATAAGGATGGTAGATGAATTCTACTTTCTGTCAAGAGAAGAGAGAGAACAAGCATTGGAAGCACAAAGAATCAGGGACGAGGAAATCAAGCAAACTGAGAATGATCTTGCCTTAGCAAGAAAGTTACTCAGAGAAGACTCTGCGAAAGATAAAGCGGCTCAAGAACAATTGAAAAAGAGTGAAAGGGTCGCTGAAGCTCTCGTTCAGAGAGAACTTGCACAAGAGCACATAAATGTAGATCCAATTCTCGCTCAACAGAAGATCCAAAGTGCACTGACCTCTGAAGCCACTAAGGAGAAAGACAAAGAGCTCGACTGGTGCACTGACAGGCTGAAATTTCGAAGATCTGAAGCCAAAATCATTTATGCAACAATCCAAGGGCGACACTCCAACAGAGGTGGTCCAAAGGTATATGTAAGAATGACAAGGACGAACAGGATAGAGAGAGAAGAAGCCAAATTCTTAAGAATTTATGGATACACTGAATGGCTAGAAATCAGAGATGCCACTCAGAGTTCTAAATCCAAATTCAAGGACGTGGTGGACAGTGTGCTGAATCAGTTGCTGCAAAGAATGTCACAACATGTGCTAGTTCCCCCTCTCCATGAATCTTCCAAAAAGAAAAGATCAAACGCTGAAGGAAGTTCAAGTGCCAGAAATGAGCATGAAACTAAGTTTGATTATCAAAGCATTCTTGGTCATCTTGAGCTCCCTGATATATCAATGCTTTGTACCTCTCTCCCTCAAGACCGAAGATATGCAGAAGAGGAAATCATCTCACTACTTGAACCTGGTATGATATTTTTGGATAATGAAGGATTCTTAGGACTCTTCAGAAACCAAGAAACTCACAAGGCCCCATCCAATCTCATAAAGATTATGCTTTGGCGCTGCTGGTCAGATACTCCTCTGATGAATCGACAGAAGATGCTTTATGAGAATGAGCTACAAAGAAGGAATGAGAATATCTCTGACTAGTCATAGTTTTCTACTTCCTTTGTAATATTTCTTCAGTGTACAAGTACTTTACCTTTATAATTGTAATTTCATTTCGCTGTAATTCTTCAGATTATAATTAATGAAATTCAAAGTACTTTACTCCATCCTAGTACTGAAAAGATCCCTGAAAATAGTAAAAGGGACAATGAACATAAGTGTTCTATTTTCGTTACACTATCTTTTACTCACTGATCTTTCACTCTGAAAAGTCAATCAGTGAATGTACTTTAAGCTTATCTACTTAAAAAAATTGTGCTTTCATATCCTTATGAATGAAACTCAATTCAGATAATAGACTAGCTGAAAAAGACTTTACAGATTAGCACTTAGAAAAATTTTCTTTAATATTTCCTAAGTCCTTAACTAGTCTCTTAAAGCAATTTTCCTATGTTGCTTAATCATAATCAAATAGGGGGAGATTGTTGATCATAACTCCTCTCAGTGATTTGAATATGATTCCTTTGCTATACTTAGTGAAATTCCATAGTTAAGCTTCTGTTCAAATTCAGCGATAGCACACGCTGATTGCTATCAGCGATCGCTGAAGATCAAAGAACTACGAGCTTATCACTGAAGACCTGAAGATCAGTTATCACACCAGAAGACCATTCAGCGACAGTCGAAGACTCTAGCTGAAGAAAGAGATAATCAGCTAAGTGAACTGAAGCGGTTCAGCGATAGCAGCGATTGTCTACTCAAAGTGTGAAGTCTTGTGAAGCCTCAGCGACACTGAAGATTCATCCTTGAAGATTCAGTATCAGCGATCAAATGAAGCTTCCTTTGCAAGATTAAAGATTGATCTTATCCTCGATGCACAAAAGTCAAACCTAGAACCATGTCAGAAAAGGACGTACGACTTGTCTCTTATGTCCCCATCATATCTGATATGGTACTGTTCATATTCGGCCAAAAGCATGGTTGTCTTATTAACAAGGACAAGCTTCCTATCCAAGCTTGACACGTGGCATATACCTTTTGTCTTGTTTCAAAGACAAACGGGTATAAATAAGATGAAGATATCTTCTTCATCTTAATGCATGTTTCTGTCTAACTTATACCCTCTTAATTCTTTCTTTCATCTTCTTGTGCATCATACTTCGTGTTTCTTAGTTACAATAGAATAGGTTTTTAACTTGTTCTAATTCCGTTTGTAACTGTAAATTTGTTTATCTTAATAAACTCATTTAAAAACCAAAAATCTGTGTGTTTGTATTCAACCCCCCCTTCTACAAACTGTTCTCTCTTGATTGAACTCTTGTAGACCCTTATTGGGACCAACAAAAAGAATAAACCAGAATATGTTTTTGGTACAAAGAAAACCAAAATTGTAGAAGAAAAACAAGTGTTTAACACAAATACTTGTTTAGAGTTAAAACACATTTTAGAAAAACAAGTGTTTAACCAAAACTGAAAAGATCAAAATACTTGTTATTAACACAAATTTAGAAAATATTTTTAGAAGATTTTTTTAAAACATGGTTAAAGATACCAAAAATGGTCTTCTGTTCTAAGACGGAACCCATAACAGGTTTTGAGAAAAAATTAGGGTTTTAACACATTTATTTTAGATTTAAAACAGAATATGCTTTATAACAAGAAGTTATAGAGGATTTAGAGATGTGATAAACAACATTGTTGTTTTAAATAAAAAATAAAGGGTTAGATCAAACATTAAAAAGTGAAAAACAAAGAAAAACGCACAAGTGCGTGTTCTTGGTGTTCTTGAAGAAAACTTGAAGGTTCGAGGGAGATTCTTGCTTTTAGAGAATTATGAGCGCGTAAAGAATCAAATGAAGAGGAGATTTGCTTAAATAGCAAGAGGAGAGAGAAAGAGGATAGCTAAACGACGGTTTAAGCTTTTTGAAAAGTAATGATGACCTAGTGCACGTTCCTAGAAAAGAGTGGGAAAGGAAACATCGTGGTCCATCGTGTGTTAAATAAAGGTCTGATGTGTCCTTTTCTTATTTGAAAATTTGAAAATGATTATCATTTAAACAAATGTTAATAATTATCTTTAAATTCTTCATCAATAGACAACAAAGGATTGTCAGTGATGGGTTTTATTTTTCGAGATTCATTCTCTAAATATGAAGATAGTCAGAGAGAGTAGAGATATCGAAGTTCATACCTGAGTGAGATAAATTAAGTATCGCTTATTCAGAATAGTAAATTTAAAGCTTAAATTGTATGTCCGTGAATATTTGTAAATCACTGATTAAGATTTTTTCAGCATTTAACATACCAAGTTCGCTGATGAGTAGATTGATTCTAGTTTCAACAAGAGGCTTGGTGAAAAGATCAGCGAGCTGATATTCAGTTGGTACAAAATGAAGTTCAACTTTACCATTTATCACATGATCTCTGATAAAGTGATAGCGAATCTCAATGTGCTTGGTTTTGGAATGAATTACAGGGTTGTTCGCAATTGCAATAGCACTAGTGCTATCAGAATAGATAGGGATTTTGGAATGTTTGAGATCGTAGTCTCTTAGTTGATTTCTCATCCAAAGGATTTGAGCACAACAGCTATCACTGGCTACATACTCTGCTTCCGCGGTAGATGTGGACACAGAGTTCTGCTTTTTACTTGTCCAGCTTATCAACTTACCACCTAATAGCTGACATCCACCGGTGGTGCTATTCCTATCAATCTTGCATCCTGCAAAATCACTATCAGAGTAACCGATTAGATCGAACCCTGAGCCTTTGGGATAACAAAGACCAAGATTAGGAGTTCTCTTTAGAGGTTTGAAGATTCGCTTTTCAGCGATGAGGTGAGATTCCTTTGGTTCAGCTTGATATCGAGCACAAATATCGGGTCTAGTCGTTGTAAGATACAGCAGAGATCTGATCATCCCACGATAGGCAGTGATATTGACAAGTTTTTCATTTGGGTCATTATTCAAAGTCAGAGGAGGTGCCATAGGGGTCTTCATCACTGAGCATTGATTCATATCAAATTTGTTCAACATGTCCTTAACATATTTACTTTGACAAATAAAAATTCCCTTGTCAGATTGCTTAAATTTGCAAATATAGAAAATATATTAGTTCACCCATCATACTCATTTTGCATTCTTTCTTCATTCTTTTTGCAAAACGAGTGCATAGTTTGAGTCTTGTGGAGCCAAAAATAATATCATCAACATGTATTTGAGCAAGAATAGTATGACTTTTATATTTCCTTAAAAATAGAGTTTGGTCAATTTTTCCACGAACAAATTTTTCTTTAAGAAGGTATTTTGAAAGAGTATCATACCAAGCTATAAGAGCTTGTTTTAACCCCTAAAGAGATTTTTGGAGTTTAAAAACATAACCAGGATGATTTGGGTCAGAGAACCTAGAAGGTTGTTCAACATAAACTTCCTCGCCGAGTTTACCATTTAGAAAAGCACTTTTAACATTCATTTGAAAAACTTTGAAGTCTTTATGGGTAACGTAAGCTAAGAAAAGTGTTATGGATTCTAATCTGGCAACACGGGTGAAGGTCTCATCATAGTCAATACCTTCTTCCTGTCTATATCCCTGAGCAACAATTCTAGCCTTATTGCGAATAACAGTGCCATTTTCATCAAGCTTATTTCGAAAGACCCATTTGGTTCCTATCATAGTTTTATCAGATGGACGAGGAACAAGATTCCAAACTTTGTTTCTACGAAACCCAGTTAGTTTTTCTTGCATGGCAGAGACCTAGCTAGGATCAGAGATAACTTGATCTATCTTGTTAGGTTCAGAGAGAAATAAAATTAACATAGAGACAGATGTTACCTGTACCTCTACGAGTCTTGATACCTGCATTTGGATCACCAATAATTTGATTTATTGGTTGATTTGCAGTCCCTCACTGAGCTGGTGGTTGAGAAGATTGATCAACAATAGATTCAACGACTTATTCTCTTTCAGGGATAACGTTGGTTGTTTCAGCAACAGGTACTACATTATTTAACATCAATTCTGGGGGAGATTCAGAGGATTGATCAGTAGAAGATGAAGCTCGGTTATTCACTGAAGAGTTTCCTAATGAGGTATCAGAGGGAGGAATCTGATTGACCTGCTGATGATGATGGATCGTTGTTTGAGAATGGAAGATAAGGGATTCCATCATTATTAGTTTCAGCATTAGGTTGGTTGCTGAAATTAGTTTCAGATTTTTCGTAATGAGATTTCATCCATTCATTCAACTCTTCATCTTCTTTAGGGATAGGAGTAGAATTTGTTGGGCGAGATTCATCAAAATTGACGTGCATGGATCCTTCAACATGTTGTCTTCTTTTGTTGAAGATTCTAAAAGACTTGGATACAGAAGAGTATCTAAGAAATATCCCATCATCAGCTTTTGGATCAAATTTCCCAAATCATCTCTATCATTTAGAAGGTAGCATCTATGTCCAAAAATGTGTAGATATTTCAGAGAGGGTCTTCTTCCATGAAATAGTTCATAGGAAGTCTTCTTGAATCGCTTCACTATCAAGGACCCATTCTGAGTAAAGCATGTTGTATTGAGTAGGTAGATGCGATTCACTGAACATTGAGCGAGCTTCTACAATGATAGTTCAATTTCTTCTTTCTGCAACACCATTTTGCTGAGGAGTTCTCACTGATGAGAAGTTATGAGTGATGCCTTTTTATTCAAAGAAGTTAATCAAGGTACTGTTTTTGAATTCAATACCATGGTCACTTCTCATGGAACGAACAGTGAGATTGTTCAGGACTTCCATTATTTTGATAAAAGCAATAATTACATCAGGGTATCACTTTTGGATCAAAGAAAAAATACCATGTATATCTGGAATATTCATCAACTATCACAAGAGTGTACTTCTTTCCAGATAGAGATTGGACATTGACAGGTCCAGATAGATCCATATGGAGAAACTGAAGAGGTGAGGTCACTGAGGAAACTTGTTTAGATCTGAAAGAGGCTTTTGTCAGTTTTATCTTTTCACACGTTGAACAAAGAGATTCCTTTGTAAAGATATGGTTAGGGAAACCCCTGACAAGTTAGTGGCAGGTGTGGCAGAAGAGCTACTAGCTGAAGAAATTTCTTCAGTGGATATCTTCACCTTGGAAGTTTTAGCTACTTTCTTTCCATGAGCTAATTTTTCGGCTTTGGTAGCAGTAGGACATTTGCTGACAATGTGGGTAGTCTCCCCACAGTGATAGCACTTCCTATATTTGTAAACAGGTTTGGAATTGAAAGAATTCAGAGAGCATAAAGAAACATTTTCAGGACCAGAACCAAGAATTCCTTTGTCCAATGTCCTTGGGGGTATAACAATGTTTTCATGGACAGGTGTAAGGTCGATCTTAATTCTGGGTGTTGCTCTCTGAATAGATCCATGGATTTTTTTCCCAGTTTTAAGATGACTCATTGAAGGAACAAAGGAGTTCTTTTTCTGTTTCTGAAAGTTTTTGATTTTAGGAACGTGGTCAAGAACCTTGTTCTTAATCATTTTCTTAGAATCATTTGATTTAAAGACAGGCAACTCCTTATTTAAATGAGGTTTCTAAGAGGAAGGATCAGGTATTGAGGAGACAAACATTCTGAATTTTAACATGGAATGATCATTCTCTAATTCTTCTTTGCCAGGTTATATCCTAACCCACTTTTGAGATTTAGAGGGATTTGAGCATTGATGATCTCGCTGACTTTATCAGAATCCTTGCACCATCCTTCGATGGTAGCTTTTTCAGCTTAAGATCAGCGATAACCTTTTCCCTTTCAGTGATAGCTTGTTGTCTCTCGATGTTTATGGTTTGATTTACAAAGACTTGATCTTTTAGAGGTTCTTCAATCTCTGTTAGTTCTTTGATTTTTAAATGACAATTTTTTAGTTGTTTAGAAAGATCAATATTGATTTGTTCAACTCTAATCTTTCCATTTAGAGCATTGTAAAAATCAACAGTCATAACATTGAGAGCTGATAGGTTATCACTTTTAGGTATAGAGGATTTTGAGAGAATGTTTACCTGGGTTGAGGGAGACTCTGTGGACGATGTTTTCAGAGACTTCTTCAACTTCCTCGATTCTGGCTATTAGACAGAGGAAGGCAAGATCTTCTTCATCAGAGCCAGATTCGTCAGAGGTTTTGGCCCAATCATCTTCTTTATCATCTTCAGCTACTAGACCTTTGCCTTTTTGCTGGTTTCTTTTCAGATCTCTGTTTTATTCTTTAACTTAGAGTATTTCTCCTTTTTTTCGGAGTTCTGAGAGGTGGTGGGAGTAGCCATTTTCTTAGATCTGCACTCACTAGCAAAGTGAACCTTTCGCTGACAGTTATAGCATATAACAAATGCTTTTTCAGCGAGAGGAGTCTTTGACTTATCAGAGTCAGTGATAGCAGGGGTTTTTCGAAAGTTCCTCTTTCTAGCAAATCTTCTAAAATTGTTAGTTAGAAGAGCTAGAGAGTTATAAAACTCAGAGATGTCAGCGTTAGTGAGTTCTTCTGAATCAGTTTGATTTAATTCAGTAATATAGGTGATAGAAGAAGAAACTTGTTTTGAAGGATCTACCTCTGAAGTCACTAGTACCAAAGAAGTACTTTTGGCACCTTTGATATCATTTATGAGGTTTTTCCTTAAAACCTGAGATTGCTCTTCAATTAAGATCATTCCATATAAAGCACTAAGAGAGAGAGAGAGAGAGAGTTTCAAGATTCTTTGACAGTTTTAGACACGTAGTGTACACTCCTCATTGTTCAGGTAGTTCCTCCATGAATTTTGTCAGTATTTCAGCATTAGAATATTCTCTGTTGACAATTTTCATATCAATCAAGAGACAGTTAAACCTTTGGTGAATTTGAGAGAGAGTTTCACCTTTTAAGTGCATAAAACTTTCATATTGTCTTACCAGATTAATACATCTAGTGATTTGAACTTCATCAGTTCCTTCATATTGAATACATACGGTATCTCACATGGCTTTAGATGTTCTCATCTTCATTACAGAATGATAGACTTCATCTGGTAAAGACATTGCAATTATGGATCTAGCTTTAGAATCTATAGCTACTTCCTTTTTCTCTTCTTCAGTCCATCGATCAGGAGTTTTGACAATCCTCCATTCAGCGATGGCTGTAGTAGTAGTGGTGGCAGGCAGGGTAGCTACCAGTGCTGTAGGAACAAATGGTCCATTCTCTATATAGTAGGGGATCTTAGGATCTGACCCTTCTAGGAATAGTGTCATTCTTTCCTTCCATAATGGAAAGTTATCACGGCTAAACCTTGGAGGTTTAGCTAAAGATCCATTATCAATGTAGTTTGTATTAGTATTAGTCATTTTAAAATAGTTTTGTGAACAAATATTTTAAAGATAAGCAAGAAACACTGCTCTGATACCACTTGTTGGACCCAAAGGAGTCTACAAGAGTTCAAAGATATAGAAACGGTTTGTAGAAGGGGGGGGGGGTGTTGAATACAAACACACAAATATTTTGGTTTTTAAATTAGTTTATATTGAATAAACGAATTTACAATTACAAGCAGAATTAGAATAAGTATTTCAACCTATTCTATTGTAACTAAGAAATCACACAGTTTGATGCACAGGGAAGTAAGAAAGAACAGAGATAGAGGTTTGAGAAATAGATAGTAGTATGCATGAAGATGAAGAAGATATCTTCATCATATATATATATACCCGTTTGCATTTAATGCAAGACAAAAGGTATATGCCACGTGTAAAGCTTTCAGAGGAAGCTTGTCCTTTGTTTAAAAGCAACCATGCTTTTGGCTGCGTGTGAACAGTATCATATCAGAGATGATGGGGACATAAGAGACAATCCGTATGACCTTCTCTGCCATAGTATAAGGTTTGACTTTTGTGCATCGAGGATAAGATCAATATTAATCTTGTTTGAGAAGCTTCACTTGATCGCTGAACTTGAAACTTCAAGGATGAACTTTCATAGTATAGCTGAGGCTTGACAAGACTTCACACTTTGGTTAAGATAATCCTGGCTATCACTGAACCGCTTCAGATCACTAGCTGATTATCTCTTTCTTCAGCTTGGTCTTCGACTTTTGCTGAATTTTCTTTTGGTGTGATGGTTGATCTTCAGAGGTAAACTTGAGGTTCCTGATTTTCAGCGATCGCTGATAGCAATCAGCGTATGCTATCGTTGAATTTGAACTTAAGTTTATGAATGGATTTTCACTAAGTATACAGAGGAGTTATGATCAACAGCTTGACGTATGGTGTACGTAATCATCTTGTTTGCATCTATCAAAGTTCTTAATGGCGGGTTTTTGAATTACCAATGGGTTTTCAAAGGATTTCATATCACAGGGATGGTTCTCATATTCAAAGTGTTAGTCAAAATGGTGTTTGAGATTTCAAATTTTTAACTTTCTGAACTTAGCCGTTTGTAACTTTTACAGGTAAATGGCAATTGTGGAAAATATCAATCCTCATTATTTCTAATGATGAACATCCTGTTCCATCAGTCAGATGTCAACTGTCAACACATTTTCTAGATGCTCAGAATTCGGATGAAATATTAATTCTACAAACTGAACGAATGCACTTAACACATAATAATCACAACCTAAATTTTGACATGAAATCGGAATTCCCGGTTAGGATGGAAATACTTAGGGGACATTCAATCAGTTATGCTCTAAGTGGATCAGTAGTTGTACTTGAGATTTATTCAAAAATAATGGTACACTTTATCTTATAAAGTAGATGATGACAAACATTACTTTGAAGGCTTTATGGACCACTATGTGTCACAAATCACAAATAATCGGCTCCGTCGCATTCTTTCCTTACTCGAAGCTAACCATTACCCAAACAAAGACGGATATGATGAATTTGTATCGGATAAAGAGATGTGTGATGGTATTCGCATTGTTGATTATTCTGCTGAGTTGAGTTCTCCCACTGGCTACAAGAGAAAGTTTTTGCCTTCCTTATTCCTATGATTGATGCTTAACTTCAAAGACGATAGGAGTTGACACGTGCAACACATAATTCCTACGATTCTTTCATGTATTCCCGTTTAATAAGCATTACGACTATGTCATCATCATTTGGAATGAACTCGCAGACTTAGTTCGTGTGAAAAGATCTCCATTCAAAACAAGGAAGTTTGTGCCATTTTAGAGGTTGCTATAGTTGATTATTCGATCAATCATGTGTTCAAATCATGATATTCCAAGATGTTTAGACAGTCGCATGGGTCCAGAGTGTGACATGAAGTTCTTAAAGAATCACAAAGAGGTGGACAATGTTGATGCTATCATGCCAATTCCTGTTGAATTACTTGATTATGTTGATGAGACGGTATAGAGTGTTATAGAATATAGACAAATCTATAATCCTATGGTCCGGCTAGCACAAGAGAGACTTCCCCAAGGATTACCCGTAGTGGTAGAAGGTGATGGTATAGGTCTCGGTGAGAATGGTCAGGTACTGGGGGTTCCTGAACAGGGTGCGATGAGGGAAAATGAAAATGAGAGGGGCCAGGAAGGGGGTACCTCTGATCAAGCAAGAATCTCCAACAGAGACAAAACAGACATTGACTATGATGACGACGATGATGATGATGGTAATGATAGTTCCATTATTGACGAGTAACCGGATACTGCTTATGAAGAGTGCATGCCAAAACACATTGGACTACACCCTGAAGTATCTGAAGATATTTTGAAGACATTATTGATCTTAATCTGGATTTTCAATCAGATTCTACTCTACAATTGGGAGATATAAGGAGCTCTGTGGGAGTTTTGGTTGAAAATGATGAGAGGTTGAGTTAAGGGACGCCAAAAGAATATGGTGAGGAATATGTCACGGAATCAGAAGAATATAGATGTACTTTCTACACCCACTATTCTAGACGGGTAGTCACATTTACTTCTGGAGTTAATGTGTTTAACTCTAGTATTGAAGAAGCCGTCTTGGACCAGGAGATGCATTTACACACCTTTGCCACTCACTCAGTTACTTCTCAACAAGTAACTATTTCATATTCTCATAGGGATTTAGCATAAAGTCTATTCAGTTCTCAATTGGAGGACTTGAATATTGAAACAAGGGGACAGCTGCCCTGGTCTACGACTTATTTGGACGCACAATTGAGTCTAGAGCCTAATTTGAATTTTAATATTCCTTTGTTAGATACACATGATAGTACTGTAGTATATGAAACTCCTTTTGCAGTTCTTCGTTAATCTGCCGAAACATCTATAGGAGAATCAATAGATGATTTTATCCGAGGATTATATGGAAATCCTACTAGTGATAACATCATACCCACACTAAACGTCGGTCATTTAGTCTATTCGACTATTATGTCAACTGGTAACCTAAGTGGTCGAAGAGTTAACTTACCGGAATTTATTCAAGGGAATACCTGAAGCGACGCCCTAGAGGCTATTCAAGATGCATTTATGGAAGAACTAGAATCTGTCAAACGTTTTATAAAGGGCAAACACACAGTCTAGGAAGAACCTCAATCTATTCCTATTCAACCACCGGTTATTTCAACTCCACAACCGGTTGATCCTTCAACTGATGCACTTTAGGATTTGTTACATGTTAGGATTTGTTGACTTCTAATGAGTCAGAATTGTTGGCTATGTTACGATGTATTTATGAAGGTGCCCATCTTGAGCCAGATTTTGTTTCAAAATCAGATCTTGATTCACTGAAGTCGAAATTTGCTGCTTAAAAGTGTGATATGGTTACTGGGCTTTCAAATGTTAACTCAACCATATGGAAAATGATATTAGGGTTCTCTAGAATATCGCTGATCAAATATAAAAGCCACAAGCGATATTCTACAACTTCATGAATATCGCTAAGCACATCATTCGGGAATTCCTGCTTTATCCTATATTCTCAAGTCATTCTGAACAATCCTTCTGTGTGAAGTGATTTTTCAGAATATCGCTCCTATGTGTAGCGATTTGTTATTGAAATTTCAAAATTTTAACTTTCTGAACTTAGCCGTTTGTAACTTTTACAGGTAAATGGCAATTGTGGAAAATATCAATCCTCATTATTTCTAATGATGAACATCCTGTTCCATCAGTCAGATGTCAACTGTCAACACATTTTCTAGATGCTCAGAATTCGGATGAAATATTAATTCTACAAACTGAACGAATGCACTTAACACATAATAATCACAACCTAAATTTTGACATGAAATCGGAATTCCCGGTTAGGATGGAAATACTTAGGGGACATTCAATCAGTTATGCTCTAAGTGGATCAGTAGTTGTACTTGAGATTTATTCAAAAATAATGGTACACTTTATCTTATAAAGTAGATGATGACAAACATTACTTTGAAGGCTTTATGGACCACTATGTGTCACAAATCACAAATAATCGGCTCCGTCGCATTCTTTCCTTACTCGAAGCTAACCATTACCCAAACAAAGACGGATATGATGAATTTGTATCGGATAAAGAGATGTGTGATGGTATTCGCATTGTTGATTATTCTGCTGGGTTGAGTTCTCCCACTGGCTACAAGAGAAAGTTTTTGCGTTCCTTATTCCTATGATTGATGCTTAACTTCAAAGACGATAGGAGTTGACACGTGCAACACATAATTCCTACAATTCTTTCATGTATTCCCGTTTAATAAGCATTACGACTATGTCATCATCATTTGGAATGAACTCGCAGACTTAGTTCGTGTGAAAAGATCTCCATTCAAAGCAAGGAAGTTTGTGCCATTTTAGAGGTTGCTATAGTTGATTATTCGATCAATCATGTGTTCAAATCATGATATTCCAAGATGTTTAGACAGTCGCATGGGTCCAGAGTGTGACATGAAGTTCTTAAAGAATCACAAAGAGGTGGACAATGTTGATGCTATCATGCCAATTCCTGTTGAATTACTTTATTATGTTGATGAGACGGTATAGAGTGTTATAGAATATAGACAAATCTATAATCCTATGGTCCGGCTAGCACAAGAGAGACTTCCCCAAGGATTACCCGTAGTGGTAGAAGGTGATGGTATAGGTCTCGGTGAGAATGGTCAGGTACTGGGGGTTCCTGAACAGGGTGCGATGAGGGAAAATGAAAATGAGAGGGGCCAGGAAGGGGGTACCTCTGATCAAGCAAGAATCTCCAACAGAGACAAAACAGACATTGACTATGATGACGACGATGATGATGATGGTAATGATAGTGCCATTATTGACGAGTAACCGGATACTGCTTATGAAGAGTGCATGCCAAAACACATTGGACTACACCCTGAAGTATCTGAAGATATTTTGAAGACATTATTGATCTTAATCTGGATTTTCAATCAGATTCTACTCTACAATTGGGAGATATAAGGAGCTCTGTGGGAGTTTTGGTTGAAAATGATGAGAGGTTGAGTTAAGGGACGCCAAAAGAATATGGTGAGGGATATGTCACGGAACCAAAAGAATATAGATGTACTTTCTACACCCACTATTCTAGACGGGTAGTCACATTTACTTCTGGAGTTAATGTGTTTAACTCTAGTATTGAAGAAGCCGTCTTGGACCAGGAGATGCATTTACACACCTTTGCCACTCACTCAGTTACTTCTCAACAAGTAACTATTTCATATTCTCATAGGGATTTAGCATAAAGTCTATTCAGTTCTCAATTGGAGGACTTGAATATTGAAACAAGGGGACAGCTGCCCTGGTCTACGACTTATTTGGACGCACAATTGAGTCTAGAGCCTACTTTGAATTTTAATATTCCTTTGTTAGATACACATGATAGTACTGTAGTATATGAAACTCCTTTTGCAGTTCTTCGTTAATCTGCCGAAACATCTATAGGAGAATCAATAGATGATTTTATCCGAGGATTATATGGAAATCCTACTAGTGATAACATCATACCCACACTAAACGTCGGTCATTTAGTCTATTCGACTATTATGTCAACTGGTAACCTAAGTGGTCGAAGAGTTAACTTACCGGAATTTATTCAAGGGAATACCTGAAGCGACGCCCTAGAGGCTATTCAAGATGCATTTATGGAAGAACTAGAATCTGTCAAACGTTTTATAAAGGGCAAACACACAGTCTAGGAAGAACCTCAATCTATTCCTATTCAACCACCGGTTATTTCAACTCCACAACCGGTTGATCCTTCAACTGATGCACTTTAGGATTTGTTACATGTTAGGATTTGTTGACTTCTAATGAGTCAGAATTGTTGGCTATGTTACGATGTATTTATGAAGGTGCCCATCTTGAGCCAGATTTTGTTTCAAAATCAAATCTTGATTCACTGAAGTCGAAATTTGCTGCTTAAAAGTGTGATATGGTTACTGGGCTTTCAAATGTTAACTCAACCATAGGCACCTCTATAAAGGCACTTCAAGAATCACTGAATGTAGTAAGTGATCACAATCGAGTACTGGAAACTCCTGCCGATCTCAGACCACTTCTTCCAAACGAAAGGATGATGACCAGGACGATTTTGACCAGCATGAGGGGAAGAATAAGAGACAAAGAGTGGCTGACACTATTAATTTGGATATTGTACAAGGAGAGGATGTTACTCTTGAGCAGAATGAGGAGAATACTATTGAGCAAAAAGAGGAGAATATTGTTGAGCAGAATGAGGAGAATATTGATGTACAGGATAGTGGCGGTCAGTTAGTACTTTATGTCCCAGCGGTTGAAAAGCCTGAGGTACTTGAAGCCAAGAAACATAAGGTGGCAAGAACTATGGATTTACTTTTTGTTGACTTCATGGGCTATAAAAGTAATGAGAGTTCACAAGACTATCTTAATGAGCTGACCAAAAAAGATCTTTTTGAAGTCAATTCCTTAAACCACAAATTCATTCAACTACTAATATATTTAACACATTTGTGCCATGTGCAGAACCCGTTCCAATTCAACCCTAATCTACCCAATCTGAAAGCTCAAACTGCTAAACTATCGGGAGTTAAAAAGCCAATGCCTTCTGTTGAGTATCTAAAGATTGTTTCAAAAGAGACTCTTGGAGTTGTTTTGACAATTCTTGCATTTCTGATGGTGCCAACCGGTAGGGTGATTTTGCTACGGGCGCGACACTTGAAATTAAATCAATGTGGAATTCAACTTGTCTTGGTGGGGGCAGTCCGGGTAGATCATCAGGGAATACCTCGGGAAAATCCCGAACTATAGGGATATCCTGAAAGCGTTTCTCTTCGGTGTCCTTATTCACAACGTGAGCTAAAAAGGCTGTGTAGTCTTTTCTTAGGTACTTTCGCATCTTCATGCATGACACAATTTTAAAATCCTTTCTGGGTTTCTCACCATGTACTTCGAGTATTTCTCCTCTGGTTAGTGGTATTCGGATAATTTTCTTAGAGCAGCAAATTTCCGCTTGGTTTTTAGACAACCAATCCATTCCCATGATTATATCAAAACTTCCCAACTTAATCGGGATTAGATCTATACTGAAGTCTTTATTAACCAAGTTTAAAGTGTAGTTCATTATTACGTCTTTGGCCCTACTTTCTTGACCGTTGGCATTTTCAGTGACATAATCTTCTTTCAACTTTTAAGGTCTTAGATTTATCTTTGGTCTAAAATCTAATGACACATAACTCCTATCTGCTCCAGAATCAAATAATACAGATGCATGATGATTGTTCAGAAGAAACATACCTGTGACCACATCCGGGTTTTGTCTTGCTTCTTACGCTCCAATTTCAAATACTCGACCTCGTGTATCCTTGGTCTAAAATCTAATGACACATAACTCCTATCTGCTCCAGAATCAAATAATACAGATGCATGATGATTGTTCAGAAGAAACATACCTGTGACCACATCCGGGTTTTGTCTTGCCTCTTCCGCTCCAATTTCAAATACTCGACCTCGTGCTTGACGTTCTTGGTTCCTTTGATTTGTTATTTGTGCTTTGTGTCTGGCATCCAATTACGTCTTGGGCATTTATTCCTGAAGTGATCTGGGCTTCCACATTCATAACCAACCCGCATTTCACCAATCCTGCAATCCTTCGCAATATGGCCTTTCCGGTTGCACTTGAGACAAGTAATGCATTTCCCTTGATGATGACTATTACATTTATCACACTTTGGGTACGGCCTTTTTTTCTTTCCCTGTTGCTGATGTCTGAATTCCGTAATTTCCCGACGTTCTTTGCTCCTTGCCTGACCTCTTCCCAAACTATCTTCTTGCAGGTTCATCCACCTTCCTCTTTCCCAATGCCTTGTTGGTTGCAAACGTTCCTGTACGGTTCACATTGTTGGTGAGTCGTGTTGCTAAGTTTACTGCTGCTTGAAGTGTCTTTGGATCAGCTGAAGTAACGTCCCCTGTAATTTTAGGAGACAGACCCCATACATATCGGTCAACTCTATTCTCCTCAGGTGTCACTAAGTATGGTACTAGTTTGGCCAACTCATGGAAACGGGCAGTGTAAGTATCAACGTCGTTTCCTTTCATTTTATGGTTCCATAACACTGCTTCTAATTTCTGAATTTCACTTCTCGGACAATACTCATCCATAAGCATTTTCTTGAATTCATCCCATGTGAGTCTACTAACTGCCTCTCGGCCTCGAATTACCTGGGTGTTCCACCATGTCAAGGCTCGTCCTTGTAGAAGACAAGCATCAAATTCTACCTTGTTTCCCTCGGTATATTTACTAATGTGGAAAACTGACTCCATGCCCTCTAGCCACGTTGTAAGTCCAACAAACAGCTCCTTCCATTCCATGGAACTCTTTTGGATTACAACTTCTAAAAAATGAAAGTCAACGACCTAGCCTATCAGGAGCTGACACGTCATCTATTCTAGATAACAGAATTGGTTACAAATAGAGACGCACGGAAAGTGTGATTGCCACGTCGTTATAAGCGCGTGAGACACAGTTTTAGTCCAAAGGTTCTTCCAATACAGGTTCTTTAAGGGCTTTGTATGGAATGCTCTTAAATGAAGAGCAATCCCAAGTTTTGAGGAAAAACCTCATCAATGAACTCAAGGGTGCCAAAAGTACTTCTTTGGCACTCGTGTCTTCAGCGGTAAATCCATTAAAAAATGCTTCGTCCTCTACTATTACTTCCATCACTGAATTAGGTCAAACTGATTTAGAAGATTCAACTCACTGATGCTGACATCTCTGAGTTCGATAACTCTCTGGCTCTGTTAACTAATAACTTTAAAAGATTCGCAAGAAAGAGCAACTTTAGAAGAACACCGACTCTCGTTGACTCTGATAAATTGAAGACTATGCCCGCTGAGAAAGCCTCAGCCATATGATACAATTGTCAGCGAAAGGGTTACTTCGCTAGTGAATGTAGATCCAAGAAAGTTGCAGCCCCCACTACCTCGCTGACCTCTGATAAGAAAGAGAAGTATTTGAAATTAAAAAACAAATACAAAAATCAGAAGAAAAACCAGCCAAAAGGCAAAGGTCTTGTAGCTGAAGAAGTTGATTGGGATGATGAAGGTGACTAGGCTAAAACCTCTGATGAGTCAGACACAGATGAAGAAGATCTTGCCTTCTTATGTCTGATGGCAAGAATAGAAGACGCTGAAGAGGTATCTGAAACTTCTTCCTCTGAGTCCCCTTCTTCTCAGGTATCCATTCCTTTAATCTCCTTAATATCTGAAAATGATAACTTATCTGCGCTTGATGCTATGACTGTTGATTTTAACAATGCTTTAAATGGAAAAATCAAAGCTGAGAAAATTAACACTGATTTATCAGAACAATTAAAAAATTGTCATCTAAAAATCAAAGAACTTTCAAAGATTGAGGAAAAGTTAAAGGACCAAGTCTTTGTAAATCAAACAATTAGCATCGAGAAGCAGCAAGCTATCGCTGAAAGAGAAAAGGCCATCGCTGATCTCAAATTTGGAAAGGCTACCATCGAAGGATGGTGCAAAGCCTCTGACAAGGTAAATGAGATCATCCATGCCCAGATCCATATGAAAGTAAGAAGTGGGTTAGGCTTTAACCTCGAAAAGGAAGAATCAGAGAAAGATCGTTCCATGCTTAAATTTGGAATATTTGTCTCCTCTATCACTGATCCCTCCTCTTCGTCTTAGAGACCTCAATCTAATGAGAAGACTCCTGTGTTAAAATCTTTCAACTCTAAGAAAGTGGTGAAAAACAAGATTCTTGACCAGGTTCCTAGAAATAAAAATGTTCAGAAGAAGAACAAGAAATCCTCTACCTCCTCAGGGAGCGATCCTAAACCTGGGAGAAAAACCTCTGAATTCTCTCAGAGATCAACCCCCAAAATTAAGATTGATCTCACTCCTGTTCCTGAAAAGGTTGTTATACCTCCAAGAACAATGGATAAAGGAATTCTTGGTCCTATTCCTAACAAAATCCCTTCTTTCTCTCTGAAATCTTTAAATTCCAAACCTTACAAATATAGGAAGTGCTATCACTATGGTGAAACTACCCACATTGCAAGTAAGTGCCCTAATGCTACTAAAGCTAATAAACTAGCTCATGGAAAGAAAGTAGCTCAAGCTGATAAATCAACAAGAGTGACATCCACCAAGGTTGCAAAACCAACAAAGGTGAAGATATCCACTGAAGAAAGTTCTTCAGCAAGTAGCTCCTCCGCCACTCCTTCCACTAACTAAGCAGGACCCATAGTAATATGGGTACCTTCAATCATTTAATATCTTTATTGAATGCAGGGTGCTAAAGATATCTGGTATCTCGAGAGCGGATGCTCAAGGCACATGACTGGCAGAAAATCTCTACTCTCTGACTACAAAGAAGAAGCTGGTCCATCAGTGACCTTTGGTGGAAATGGCAAAGGGTACACTAAAGGCTATGGAATCTTGTCCAACGGAGCCACCTCGTTTAGTCGAGTTGGCTACGTTGAAGGACTAAAGCACAATCTCTTAAGCGTTAGTCAGCTATGTGACAAAGATTTCAATGTTCTATTCCTAAGGAATAGATGTGCTGTCACTGACTGCAATGATAAGCTTGCCTTAACAGGCAAAAAAGTTGAAAATGTGTACGTAATCAATATGAATAGTGGTAGGACCAAAAGTCCTAAGTTTAGAAAATTTTATCTAGAAGGAATGAATTAATTTTAACTTTCGATATTATGTTTAATTCCTTATGGGCTTGGGCTTACATGTATTAGACACCTAGTATATAAAGGAGTCTAGGGTAGAGGATTCGTTAATGAGAGTCGTTTAATTTACTTACGCGTTTGTAATTCTTTAAGCTTTCATCAATAAAACATATGACTCGATGATTTGCGTATGATTCCTCTTTTGATCTTGTTGAAACGGACCTAACAAATAGTTCTCACTATGAGAATGTGTGCTTTATCTCTAAAGCATCCTCTGATGTAAATTGGTTATGGCATAAAAGACTCTGTCGTCTTAACTTTAAGAAAATTAATGAACTGTCTCAAAGAGAACTCGTCAGAGATCTCCCAAATCATAGCTTTGTAAAGGAATATCTTTACTCAGCGTGTAAAAAGGGAAAGCTGACAAAAACATCTTTCAGATTTATACAAGTTTCTTCAGTAACCTCACCACTTCAACTACTCCATATGGATCTCTTTGGACCTGTCAATGTCCAATCTATATCTGGAAAGAAATGCACTCTTGTGATTGCTGATGAATATTCCAGATACACATGGGTATTCTTTCTTCGATCCAAAAATGACACCCCTGATATGATAATCTCTTTTATCAAAAGGATGGAAGTTCTGAACAATATGACTGTTCGTTCCATGAGAAGTGATCATGGTACTGAATTCAAGAACAATACTCTGATAAATTTCTTTCATGAAAAAGGTATCTCTCACATCTTCTCTTTAGTGAGAACTCCTTAGCAAAACGGTGTTGCTGAAAGAAGAAACCGAACGATCATTGAAGCAGCTCGCTCAATGCTCAACGAATCACGCCTTCCAACTCAATTCTGGGCCGAAGCAGTCAATACAACATGCTTTACTCAGAATCGATCCCTGATTGTGAAGCGATTCAAGAAAACCCCTTATGAATTATTTCATGAAGGAAAACCTACTCTGAAGTATCTTCACATCTTTGGATGCAAATGCTACATTCTGAATGACAGAGATCATTTGGGAAAGTTCGATCCAAAAGCTGATGAAGGAATTTTTCTTGGGTATTCCTCTATATCTAAGTCTTTCAAAATATTCAACAAACGAAGACAACATGTTGAAGAATCCATGCATGTCAATTTTGATGAATCTCGTACTACCCCAACATCTCCTATTCCTAAAGAAGATGAAGAATTGAATGCTTGGATGAAGTCTCACTCTGGGGAGCCTGAAACTTATTTCAACAATCAACCTCAAGCTGAATTAAGTGATGATGAAATCCCTGTAATACCTACTAACAATGATCCATCTTCAGGGATCAGTGCTACTCCTCTCAATCAGATTCCTCCTTCTGATGTATCTTCTGGAAATTCCTCAATGAATATTCAAGCTTCATCCTCTGCAAATCAATCCTCTGAGTCTCCTCAATTGATTTTGAATGATGATGTACCTGTTGCTGAAACAACAAATAGCATCCCTGAAGAAGAAGAATTAGTCGTTGAATCTGCGGTTGATCTCTCTCCTCAACCACCAGCTCAGCGATGGACTGCAAATCATCCAATAAATCAGATTATTGGTGATCCTAACGTAGGTATCAAAACGCGTAGAGGTACAGGTAATATATGTCTCTATGTTAATTTCATCTCTCTCTCTGAACCTAAAAAGATAGATCAAGCTATCTCCGATCCTAGCTGGATTTCAGCTATGCAAGAAGAACTAACTGAGTTTCGTAGAAACAAAGTTTGGAATCTTGTTCCCAGACCCTCTGGTAAAACAGTGATTGGAACCAAATGGGTATTTAGAAATAAGCTAGATGAAAACGGGACTGTTATTCGCAACAAGGATAGACTTGTCGCTCAAGGATACAGACAGGAAGAAGGTATTGATTACGATGAAACCTTTGCACCTGTAGCTCGTTTAGAAGCTATAAGACTTTTCTTAGCTTATGTTGCCCATAAAGACTTCAAAGTTTTTCAAATGGATGTTAAAAGTGATTTTCTAAATGGGAAACTCAGCGAGGAAGTTTATGTTGAACAACCCCCTGGTTTCTAAGACACCAACCATCCAGCTCCTAGAGCTTGGTATAATACTCTCTCTAAATTTCTTCTTAAAGAAAAATTAATTCGTGGAAAAATTTACCAAACTCTCTTTTTAAGAAAATATAAAGGTCATACTATACTCGCTCAAATATATGTCGATGACATTATCTTTGGTTCGACAAGACCCGAATTACGCACTCGTTTCGCTGCAAGAATGCAAAAGCAATATAAAATGAGTATGATGGGTGAACTAACGTATTTTCTAGGTTTGCAGATAAAACAATCTGACAAAGGAATCTTTATTTGTCAAAGTAAATACGTTAAAGATATGATGAACAAGTTTGATATGAATCAATGCTCAGCGATGAAGACTCCTATGGCCCCTCCTCTGACTCTGAATAAGGACCCTAATGGGAAACCTATAAATGTCACCGCCTATCGAGGGATGATTGGGTCTCTGCTATACCTTACAGCGAGTAGACCTGATATCGTGTATTCTACATGTCTCTGTGCTCGGTATCAAGCTGAACCGAAAGAATCTCATCTCATCGCTGTAAAGCGTATCTTTAGATACCTGAAAGGAACTCCTAATCTGGGTCTTTGGTATCCCAAAGGCTCAGGGTTCGATCCAATTGGTTATTCTAATAGTGATTTTACAGGTTGCAAGATAGATCGAAAGAGCACCACTGGTGGGTGTCAGCTACTAGGTAGTAAATTAATCAGTTGGACAAGTAAAAAGCAAAATTTTGTGTCCACCTCCACCGCTAAAGCTGAATATGTAGCCGTTGGAAGTTGTTGTGCTCTAATCCTTTGGATGAGAAATCAACTCAGAGACTATGATCTCATGATCTCCAAGATCCCTATTTATTGTGATAGTACTAGTACTATTGCAATTGCCAACAACCCTGTACTTCACTCGAAAACCAAGCACATTGAGATTCGATATCACTTTAACAGAGATCATGTTATGAATGGTGAAATTGAACTTCATTTTGTACCCACTAAATATTTGCTCGCTGATCTTTTCACTAAGCCTCTTGATGAAACTAGATTCAATATACTTACTCAGCGAACAACAAACAGTGATACAAATAAAGTCCTC
Organism: Silybum marianum; assembly: GCA_036898165.1. Taxonomy (NCBI): domain Eukaryota; kingdom Viridiplantae; phylum Streptophyta; class Magnoliopsida; order Asterales; family Asteraceae; genus Silybum; species Silybum marianum. The sequence continues at coordinate 24,438,242 of CM072528.1, read as the reverse complement.
TATTACCATTCGCTGAACTCTGATTCAGTAATATCTGTCCTATCTCACTCAGGTATTATCTTCTAAAACCTTCCCGCTCCCTGATGTTTCTTTAATTAAGGAATGAATCTGAAACCATAAAACTCATCACTAACAATCTTTTATTGTTTTTGATGAATATTTTCAAAGATAATGATTAATCTTTCCAAATGGATAATTATCATTATAATTTTTTTTAAATAAGAAAAGGACACGTTAGACCATTTCTGACACAAGATGGACCACGATGTTTCCTTTCCAATTCCTTTCTAGGGACGTGCGCCATGTTATCATTTCTTTTTCAAAAAGCTAAAACCGTCGTTTAGCTATCCCTTTCTCTCTCCTCATGCTATTTAAGGAAATCCTTGCCTCATTTCTCTCTTTACGCTCTCAACATTTCCAAAAGGAAAGAATTCACTCAGCTTCTTAAAGTTTTCTCAAGAACACCAAGAACACACACTTGTGCGTTTTTCTTCTCGAACTCCACTAAGGTTTGATCTAAACCTTATACATTAATCTTGAATCATCTTGTTTCACTTCTCTTTTCTTTTCTTTAAATCAAATCAAAAATCTAGGGTAAATAAAATAAAAATCTGGATTAAACTTCAAAACCCTTCAAAACCCTGTTCTAAGTCTTTTCCTTAAGAACAGAAGATTTTTTGTTTAATCCATCTTTTATTCTATACCTATATTTTTAATATACCAAACTTTTTAAAACACATTTGGTATTTTTATTTTTAATTGCTTTTCTATCACAAGTATTTTGATCTTGTTCATCGAAAAACTTTTTTCTTTTCCTTACATTTGGTATTCTTTATACCAAAATCTGGTTTATACATTTTGTATTAAACCATGATTTTTCTATTTGGTGTTCCTATCTATGCTACAGCAATGGCCTCTTCAAGCAAAGTTGCTGAAACCACTCTCGTCTCTGACACACTGGTTGCTTGCGGTATGCCACTTCCCTCTAGAACAAGCAACTTTCAAGTCCAGCAACTACCTTGCACTCGTGGACATCCCTGCTGAACGTCCACAACTCGCTGAAGGCGCAAATTTCATCAAGGCGTGCCCACTGATGTATGCATTCGTGCATAATCCAATTGGCATCTCCTCTCATCTTCAGGACCTATGGTACACGGCCTACTGTACCACCTGCACAACTGACAAGGGCAAAGAACTCCCTGCTATTGGCTTTAGCATTCCCACTCTCGGCCACTTCACCTTCACCTCTGGTTTCTTGAGACAGGCTCCTCGCCTCCCTTCTCATGGAAAGAATGAGAGGTGGGCCGCTCAACCTACAAAGCAGTAGATCAACTCCTTCCTCGACTCCATTGGCTACGCATGGGAAAACGCCTCTCTGAAGACCGTGGGATCCAAGCTAGAAAAGAAGCGTTTACCTGCTCGCTGGCAGTATATCTTCACCCAGGTCATTCAATGCCTGGGCTCCAAGACTGGCTCACATGATCAAGCCAGTAAACATTTTCAAGACATGGGCTTCGCTCTCTGCATGGGCTACAAGATGAATTTCGCTGATTACATATTCAGTAATATGTACAACAGGGTGAAAGCTGCAAAAAGGCACTCTGTCATCCCCTACCCCAGATTCTTTGCAATAATCATGGAACATGCTTTCGGGGATGAGTACCCCAAGACAGCCAACCACTCCCTCTCTATGGTGGGAAAGAAGTCCTTGGACATTGAGGAACGTCCAGGTGATGCTCCCTTTACACTATACATGCTGACGATCATTGGAGCTCCCGCTTCCGTGTGCAGCTCACTGAAAAACCCATCAGTGAGTATCCCTGACACTTCAGCCCCCAAGAGCAAACTACCAACCGATGGTCACAAAAAGACCATCGCAACCAAGCTAAAGAAGCCAAGGGTGGTGGCCTCTCAACAGAACACTCACTCTCATTCTGTTGTACTACCAACACCATCAACTGCCCCAGCGACTTCAACGGTTTTCTCCTCCGTTGTTGCTTCTTCAGCACTACCACCGCATTCAGCGACCATTGTCACTGAAAGCGTATTAGTCATCTCTGCTGAAGCTGTCTCAGGTAATACTTTCACATCCTTATACTCTTCTTCTATCCCCTCTTCTTTGGTCCCCACATCAACATATGATTCAGAGATAGTTGTCCCTATCTCTGTTGATGCTGAAACGCACGCATGCCAAGCCTCAATGTTGTTTAGGCACTCTGAGTTTTGGAAGGCCAGTATCACAGGACCTCAGAATGTCTTTCACAGGCATTCTAAGACGCTGGCTAGTGATCCTCATGGCACTACCTCTGCAACAGTGGTCCCTGAGAGTAATCCTCATGATGCTCTCAAGGGTTATAACATGCCTTCTCATCCGTCATCTAACCTAGAGTTCTTTTTGGTTGCTCTGTCTATGTTGTCAACAAGTGCCCCTCCTCTCTTCACCTCAGCAACAACAACAACTACCACCAAGGCTGCTGCTCCTCCTCTCAGCAAGGACAAAGGGAAATCTCCTTAGCAACCAAGGTCCTCCGCCAAGCTCATGGAGGTCAAGACAGAGAAGGCTGCTCCCAAGCTTCCTCCCTTCCCAACTGAACTTCCCCCCATTGTTCTTCCTTACCCTACATTACCTGCAATTGACTTTTTAGTCAAGGAATGTGCTCACACCAGGGCTAAGGTTGAACATTTACAGAAAACTGCCGAGTTCATCTTCCGGACTGTGGTTGGAACTCCAGGGATCAAGACCTCTGTCAGCAACATCCTCACTGACGTTGAGTCCCTAAAGGAAGAAAATCGGACACATGGTCAGTCCATTGCCCGTCTGGAGAAGAAGATGGATGACCAGAATCTGGTGCTCGAGTCTATTCCAAAGACTCAATCCGACATGATGCATATGCTGAAAAAGCTCTCTAAGAGTGGTTCCTCTTTCTCCACTGCTGATCGGACATCCCTGAATTCGGTCCTTGAGCACCAAGAACGCCATGAAGGTAAGCTGAAGGACATTCAAGGGAATGTACGTGCTGATCGGACATCACTGTGTCCATGCTGACAACATCGAGGGGGATAGATGTGCCAAAGAATTCGCTGACGACATCATTGCGGATCACAATGCGGCCTTGCCTAATGATAACATTTCTCCCTACATCAAGCAAGTAGGACCTTCCCTCACAGGAAGAAGATGATGATGATGATGAAGAGTATGAAAAAGCCATCCCTCACTATGGGGGAGGCAATGATGATGATGAAGACGGCCATATAGGAAGTGCTTTGGAGCACTTCAATATGTCAAGGCCAGAAGTCTCTCATCAGGAGCCTTTGGGGGACGGACAACATCCCTCTCAGGGACAGTCCGGTCCCTCAGGCAAATGAAATAATGTGGCTGAAGCTGATGCCACCATCTCTTTAACCGAGGTGGAGACCACTGTCTAGGTATCTCTTCCTCTCATTCTCTTCTCTGCTGCAATCTCTGAACCTCCCACATATCCCTCTTTCTCACCACCAAATTTTGGCTCTGATAAAACTCCTTCTATCTCTCCTTTTCTCAGTGTGCCCAGTCCCCCAAAGGACTCCACTTTTTGGAAGGAACCTTCATCTGAAGAGCAGTTTATGTACATATCTGACTCTGACTCTAAATATGAAGAAGGCCTCATTCCTAGACGCCGCACTTAGAGAACTCTAATAAGCGAGCCTGAAGAGGAAGAAAGGCGAATAAACTTTTTGAATGAACTCGAAGCCAAGAGAATAAAATTACCCTCTGCTGAAATAGAGTGTCCAACTCCTATCAACATGGTAGATGACTTCTATTTCCTATCGAAGGAAGAGAGAGCACAAACACTTGAATCTCAAAGAATAAGGGATGAAAAGATGAAACAAACAGAGAATGATCTAGAGCATGCAAGAAGAATTCTCAGGGAGGATGCTGCTAAAGACAAAGCGAAGAAAGCGAAAATCGACAAAAGCCAAAGAGTCGCTAAAGCTCTGGCACAAAAGGAACTAATTGAAGAAAATATCCAAGTAAATCACATCCTCGCTCAAGAGAAGATCCTGAATGCTCTGACCAAAACAAATGAAGAACCAAGCCACGGAGAAAAAAAACTACGCTGGTGCACTGAAATATTCAACTTTCGAAGGTCTGATTCAAAAATCATTCTAGCAACGATCGAAGGACGTCCTTCCAAAAGGTATGGACTGAAGGTATTTGTTCGAATGTACAGGCACACAATAGTTGAAAAAGAAGAAGTCAAGTTCTTGAAGTTCTATGGATACTCTGAATGGATAGAAATCAGAGATGCCATTCAGGGTTCCAAATCAAAGTTTAAAGATGTGGTGGAAAGAGCACTGGATCATGATGGTTTCCTAGGGCTCTTCAGAAACAGCGTGATCAGTAAAGCTCCATCAGCCTTCATCAAAATCATGCATTACTATTGCTGGTCAGATTTACTGCTGATGAATCGACAGAAGAGACTCTATGAAAATGAAATGAGAAGAAGACACGAAAAGGTCTCTGACTGATATTTTTTTGTACTTCTCTTCAATGTATTGTACTTCCCTTTACTTACAAATTTGTAATTTCATTGTTCATGTAATGTCTTCAGATTATTAATGAAATTTCAAATGAAGTACTCTACTCCAACTGTGTACTGAAAAGATCCCTGAAAATAGTAAATGGGACGATGAACATAAGAGTTCTAACTTCTTTACTTATCTCCTTACTCACTGATATTTCTCTCTGAAATTTGAATCAGTGGATGTACTTAAGGCATCTACTTGTAAAAATTGTGTTTTCATACCCTCATAAATGAAACTCAATGGATATAGTAAGATTAGCTGAAAATGATCTCACAAATTAGTGCTTAGAAATTTTTCTTAATTATTTCTTAAGTCCTTACTAATCCCTTCAAGTAACTTTCTCAAATTACTTAATTATAATCAAATAGGGGGAGATTGTTGATTATAAATCCTCTCAGTGATTTGAATATGAATCCTCTTTACACTTAATGAAATTCCTTGTTTAAGTTTAAGTTCAAATTCAGCGATAAGCATACGCTGAGTGTCATCAGCGATCGTTGAAGATCAAGGAACCTTAAGCTTAACTCTGAAGATCTGAAGATCAGCAATCACACCAAATGACCATTCAGCGAGAGTCAAACACCAAGCTGAAGAAAGAGATAATCAGCTACGTGACCTGAAGCGGTTCAGCGATAGCAAAGATCTATCCAAAGTGTGAAGTCTTGTGAAGTCTCAGCGATACTGAAAGTTCATCCTTGAAGATTCAGTCTCAGCGATCAAGTGAAGCTTCTCATACAAGATTAAACGTTGACCTTATCCTCGATGCACAAAAGACAAACCCCATACTATGTCAGAAAAGGACGTACGAATTGTCTCTTATGTCCCAATCATATCTGATATGGTACTTTTCATATGCGGCCAAAAACATGCCTATATTCTGAACAAAGGACAAGTCTCCTACGGATGCTTGCCACGTTGCACATACCTTTTGTCTTGCATTAAATGCAAACGGGTATAAATAAGATGAATATATCTTCTTCATCTGTGTGCATGCAACCTTCTGTCTTAAACCTTCTGTATTCCTTCTTACTTCTTTCTTGTGCATCAATGTTAGTGATTTCTTAGTTACAATAGAATAGGTTTAAACTTGTTCTAATTCCGCTTGTAACTGTAAATTTGTTTATGCAATATAAACTAATTTAAAAACCAAAAATCTGTGCGTTTGTATTCCACCCCCCCCCCTCTACAAATTGTTTCTATATCCAAGACACAAATTTTTAGTTTTAAAATGAGTTTATATTAAATAAACAAATTTACAATTACAAGCGGAAATTTCAACAAGTAATTAAACTTATTCTATTATAAGTAAGAAATCACACAGTTGATGCACAAGGAAATGAGAAAATAAAAAATAGCAGGCATAAAGATGAAAAAGAGATCTTCATCTATTTATACCCGTCGCAATTAATGGAAGACAAACCGTATATGCCACGTATCAAGCTTTCATTGGAAGCTTGTCCTTTGTTCAAAAGTAACCATGCTTTTGGCCGCGTGTGAACAATACCATATCAGATTTGATGTGGACATAAGAGACATGTCGTACATCTGTTTCTGACATATATAAGGATTTGACTTTTGTGCATCGAGTATAAGATCAACATAGGTCTTGTTGAAGGCTTCACTTGATCGCTGAACTTTGAAACTTCAAGGATCAACTTTCGTGGTATCGCTGAGGCCTAACAAGACTTCACATGTTAGTTTAGATAATCTTTGCTATCACTGAACCGTTTCAGATCACTAGCTAATTATCTCTAGCTTCAGCTTGGTCTTCGACTTTCGCTGAATGTTTTTATGGTGTGATTGTTGTTCTTCAGATCTTCAGGGATAACGTCTAAGTTCCTGATATTCAGCGAACACTGATTGAGGACATCGTATGCTATCGCTGAATTTGAACTATACCTTATGTATGGAATTTTCACTAAGTATACAAAGGAATCATATTCAAGTCACTGAGAGGAATTATGATCAACATTTATGAAGATACTCCTTTGTTCACAATAAATACAAGGACGTGTGCATCAAGCTTTAAATTCAGACATTCTCCTTCGACTCCAGAAAGGGTTGTTTGTCTTATTCCAAAAAGGCTTGATGTGACAACTGAAGACATGAAATAAAGATTAACAATGACCTGTCACTACAACAAAAATGATTTTATAGGGCGCCTAAAATTAAAAAGCGTCCTAAAAGAATACTTTATAGGACACTTAATTTATAGGACCAAACCAAAATGTGTCTTATATAAAAGCGTTACAATAAGTTTATAGGACGGTTTTAGGCGTCCTAACAAGTTTTTACACGAGATTTTAAAATAAAGTGTCATGTTAGCTATTTTATAGGATACTTTTGAAAAGTGTCCTATAAAATATGGGTTTATAGGACGCTTTTCAAAGTATCCTGATAGATATCAGAAGATAGCTTCAAAAGAAGACCGGGTTCTGTCTGAAGAAAGAAAGGTTCAGAACTCAGAAGACAAGCAAAGCAAAGCCTAAGGCATAACTTCTGAAGTGGCTACTTCAGAAGTTCTGAAGATTCTGAAGAAGTTTTGAAGATGGTTCTGAAGATACTTCTGAAGAAGTTCAGAAGTAGTTCTGAACATGCTTGTCATTTTGTACTGTAACTTTAGCATTGTTGTTTGTATATAAATAGATAGTTTGTTTGGTAGTTAGAACTAACGTTCATAGAGTTGTTAAAGATACATACTTTGTAATACTGTTCAGTAATCAATACGATATACAACTTCAATGACTTAATTCTTGTTCTTGTTCTTTATTCTTTCTACAAACTTCTGTCATATAAACTTGTGTCCTATAATGTTATCTTTTTGGACGATTTTTCATTTTAGGCGTCCTATAAAATCACTTTTGTTGTAGTGTGTCCCTTTAGTTGTAGTGTGTCCCTTTAGTAATATGAGGAATGGAACCAGCTTTTTTCTAATAGTTTAAGGAATGACACCATCTTTTGTCTAATGAATATACATCAAGCAAATGATACTGTGACAAATTTCCCCATGGATTTAATGCATGGGCACAATAAAAAGAGAAGAGCAGCATCGCTGCAAAATACGCCTTCAACAAAAAATACTCTAAGTGCTTAACTTGAATTCAGTCCTCAGAAAACTTGTGTTTAACATACTTTTTGTTTTGTTTTACTCCTGTTTTATCCAAGTGTTTTTAGATTGTTAGAATAGATTTATATGTTCTTTTTCTGCAACAATCAGATTCTAAGTGTAATTATTGATATTTAATATTACAGAATTTAAAAAGTGAAATATCTGTGTAATTGTATTCAACCCCCCCCCCCTCTACAATTCTTTACTTGTTAAGTCATTAACCTTAACGGGACCAACCGTTAGTGCAAAGTGATATATATATTGAATATCGTTTAAGTCTTTCATATATTCTTTTTTGAATATCTGAGGACTTTAAAACGATACAATTTAAAATTTTGGTCAAATCAGAATTTGTCACGTGTCTTTCAAAATTTTAGAATATCTAAGGAATTTAAACAGGATTTTTTAGAGATAATCTTTTTACTTTCACTATTCATCATCTCTTTCAAAATTTACCTCTCCGGGTTCCTTTTTAAAGTTGTGATCATCAAGCGTGATTCTTGAACTTGCTTTTGCTTTTGATATTGGTTTCACAAATCTTGATCTACAAAACATGAGTTGCAAAGATTTTTATCTTGGATGGTTTCTCTTCATTAGTAACGCATGGTGTTCTTCTTACCATGTTTGATTGTGTTTGATTTCATATTATCATTTGTATTCATAATGATTCGATTTGGTTTAACATTTAGTTGGGGTTGTATTTTGTATTGTTGTTAATATGTTTGAATGCTTGTGTTGGTCCCAAAGGAGTCTACAAGAGTTCAAGAATATAGAAATAGTTTGTAGAACGGGGGGATGAATACAAACACACAAATATTTTGGTTTGTAAATTAGTTTATATTGAATAAAAAAATTTACAGTTACAAGCGGAATTAGAATAAGTATTTCAACCTATTCTATTATATCTAAGAAATCACACAGTTTGATGCACAAGGAAGTAAGAAAGAACAGAGACAGAGGTTTGAGAAATAGATAGTAGTATGCATGAAGATGAAGAAGATATCTTCATCTTATATATATACACGTTTGCATTTAATGCAAGACAAAAGGTATATGCCACGTGTCAAGCTTTCATAGGAAGCTTGTCCTTTGTTAAAAAGCAACCATGCATTTGGCCGCGTATGAACAGTACCATATCAGATATGATGCAGACATAAGAGACAATTCGTACGTCCTTCTCTGACATAGGATGAGGTTTGACTTGGTTTAGAAGCTTCACTTGGTCGCTGAACTTCAAACTTCAAGGATGAACTTTCATAGTATCGCTGAGGCTTGACAAGTCTTCACACTTTGGTTTAGATAATCCTTGCTATCACTGAACCGCTTCAGATCACTAGCTAATTATCTCTTTCTTCAGCTTAGGCTTCGACTTTTGCTGAATGTTCTTTTGGTGTGATCGTTGATCTTCAGTTCTTCGGAGGTAAACATGAGATTCCTGATTTTCAGCGTTCGCTGATAGCAATCAGCGTATGCTATCGCTGAATTTGAATTTAAGTTTATGAATGGATTTTCACTAAGTATACAGAGGAATCATATTCAAATCATTGTGACTAGTTATGATCAACAATCTCCCCCTATATGATTATGATTGAGCAATGTAGGAAGATCGCTTTGAGAAGGTTAGTAAGGACTTAAAAATCTTAAAGTAAAATTTTTAAATACTAATCTGTGAAATCTTTTTCAGCTAATCTACTATTACCATTGAGTTTCATTTATAAGGATATGAAATAACAATGTTTACAAGTATAGAAACTTTAAGTATATTCACTGATTTAAATTTTAGAGAGAAATATGAGTGAGTAAAGAGGTTTGTAAAGAAATTAGAACTCTTATGTTCATTGTCCCATTTACTATTTTCAGGGATCTTTTCAGTACACAATTGGAGTAGAGTACTTTATTTGAAATTTCATTAAGGATAATTTGAAGAATTACATAGGAAATGAAATTACAATTTTGTAAGGTAAAGCACAATACGTTGAAGAGTACTACAAAGAAAAAGAAGACTACAAATTAATCAGAGAGTCTTTCATTTCTTCTTCGTAGTTCATTTTCATAGATCATCTTTTGTCGATTCATCAGAGGATTATCTGACCAGTAGTAATGATGCATGATCTTTATGAAAGTTGATGGAGCCTTGTTGACTTCTCGGTTTCTAAAGAGTCCTAAGAATCCTTTATTATCCAAGTAAACCATATCAGGTTCAGGGAATGAGATGATTTCACTTTCTTCATATCTTCGATCTTGAGGGAGAGAGGAGTTCAACATTGAGACGTAGGGATTTCAAGATGACCAAGAATGATTTCATAATTGAATTTGGTTTCATGTTCGTTTTTAGAAGATGAACCTCCTTCAGCACTTGATCTTCTTTTTCTTGTAGGCTCTGGGAGAGGAGGAACTTGCACATACTGTGACATCCTTTGAAGTAGCTGATCCAATACTCTTTCCACCACATCTTTGAACTTTGACTTGGAACCCTGAATGGCATCTCTGATTTCTACTCACTCAAAGTATCCATAGAATTTTAAGAACTTGGCTTCTTCTTTTTCACATTTCGAATGTCTGTACAGTCATACATATACCTTCAGACCACTTCTTTTGGAAGGACGTCCTTCAATAGTTGCACGAATGATTTTTAAATCAGACAGTCGAAAGTTGAATCGTTCAGTGCACCAGCGTAGTTCCTTTTCTCTGTGACTTATATCTTCATTTGTCAGCGCACTTAGGATCCTTTCTTGAGCAAGGATGGGATTTCACATTTAGATTTTCTTGAGTCAGCTCTCTTTGTGCCAGAGCTTCAGCAACTCTTTCACTTTTCTCGTTCAGCTTTCTAGTCGCTTCATCTCTTATAAGCATCCTCCCTGAGTATGTTTCTTGCGAGCTCAAGATCATTCTCTGTTTGTTTCATCTTTTCATCCCTGATTCTCTGAGCTTCATGTGTTTGTGCTCTCTCCTCTTTAGATAGAAAGAAAAAATCATCCACCACGCTAATAGGCATGAGATTTTCTGGTTCAGCAGTGGGCATCCTTATTCTTTTGGCTTCAAGTTCCTTTACGAAATTTATTTGCCTTTCTTCTTCTTCAGGCTCGCTTATTGGTGGTTTTTGTGCGCGCCGTCTGGGAATAAGGCCTTCTTCATCTTCAGTGATAGAGATACTAATATAGCTTCAAAAGGTACTGGGTTCTGAAAAGTAAGAAAGATCTGAAGAAGGAAACACTTAGAACTCAGAAGTTCTGAAGTGACAACTTCAGAAGTTATGAAGATACTTCTAAAGAGGTTCTGAAGAAGGTTCTGAAGACACTTCTGAAGAAGTTCAGAAATAGTTCTGAAGATGTTCAGAAGTAGTTCTGAACTTGCTTGTCATTTTTGTACTATAACGTTAGCATTTCTATTTCATGTATAAATAGATAGTTTGTTAGATAGTTAGAACTAACGTTTTTATAAGCTTGTAAAGACATATTTTGTAATTTTGTTCATCTGATCAATACAATTTACAACATTCGGTGATCTATTTCTTGTTATCTTTCTATATCATGATTGTTTGGGATCTATCAATTGGTATCAGAGCTTAATCGAAGCAATTTATCTTCGATACGATCAATCGATTGCAGCAGATTTGAAGAAATTTATGAAACCAGTGAATTTTTCTCTCTACGATGAACAGTAAGTATTTTTTATTGAAGTTTGATGAATTGATACGAAATTGGATGTTCTTTCATATCAAATTGATTCTATGATCATTATATAGTCATATGGAATCAATCTCAGTCATCAATTTCTGGATTATTGACCGAATTTGACAAAATTTGAAGTTTCTAGGGTTTTTGTTCGAACGATCTATTCTTGACAAATCATATGAATTTTTGGTAATTTGGTGTGATTCAATCCAAGTTGTTCAAGAGGAATACTTGATATATGTTTATGAACAAGGTTTGATCATCAATTTGGTGCTTAATTGATAAATCTTGAGGTATCTGAGATTTTTGGATCGAACAATTCAAATTTCACGAATCATATATAGGGGACCCCCGTGCTAAGTCATAGGAGGGGGGCATTGTTCATCAAAGAGATTTCACGAAACACATATAAATCATTGATTTTCATCACTTGTCTACAATATTATCTTGTTGTCATACTTCTGAATTTTTGAACACTGAAGGCTTCCGCATAAGGCATATGACAACACAGTTCAGTATAGCTTATCGTCAGACAAGAAGTGCTTAATTGTCTATGCTCAAGACATCCTCTTAGTTTGTATAGATATTTTTTATCATGGCCCTACAATTTCATCACAACTCAATTTCTTCAAGCTTGGCAGCAAGTGTTCAAAGTTTGACTAAAGAGCCAGATTTGAAAAGTTTTCAGAATTTTGGATGATTGATTCAGTTTTTGATTTGAAGATTAGAAGTTTGAGTTTCAGCAATCATTTCTCTAAAGATTTATTATTGAGGCAAGACCACTGAGTGCTTGCAATCTGTGTTCTGAATTGATCACTTAGACTATACAGTGCTTGCAATCATTGTTCTGCAACAAACACTCAAGATGCTAGACTGTTGAGTATCTTCAATCATCTTTCTGTTCTGATCAAGCAGAAGTTTGAGTGTCTATAATTAGTGTTCTGGTGACTTTATTTTGTGTTAGAGATTTGAATGCTGATAATCATTCATCTGGTGTGAAGATTGGATCTGGATTTGGTTATTCATTATTCTGGAAGTATTCTGGAAATCGGCTAATTTTTCTAGTTTGACTTTGCTGATCAAGAAGCTATGTTCTAAATGTCATCTTTCTCCCAAAGCTTTATTGTCAAAAGGTGTTTTGGTCAACCAAGCTTTGTGTTGATTCCCCATTTCTTGAGCGTATCAGAAGAAGTTCTTGGAGCTGAATGCTTATTCAACTCATGGTTCAAAGACAATCAGATTCTTTGTTAAAAACTGCAGTTGTACAATGGATTGTCATGACATGTCTACGTTTTCAGGCTGAAGTTAGTGCACTCAGTCGGGGTTATTGTACATTGATTCTGAAATTAAAAGTTGAAAGTAAAGATAAGAGCCTTATTCAAGGGGGAGCTTGGATTTATTCAAGTGGGAGTTCTAGAAGATCAACAACACTAATGTTTTTCAAAGAAATCAAGGGGGAGAAGATCTGAAGATTAAAGACTATGATTCCTTTACAAAACATAGGGGGAGATTGTTAGGATCCAAAGAATCCTATGTTTGGAATGTTTTGTAAAGTCATTATTCAGATCTTCTGAAGTTCAGAATAAAAGTTCTGAAGTTCTGAAGATAACTTCTGAAGACAGAAAAGTTCTGAAAGACAACTTCTGAAGAAGTTCTGAAGAATTCAGAAGTGGTTCTGAAGTTGTCTTTCAGAACTTTTCTGTCTTCAGAAGTTATCTTCAGAACTTCAGAACTTTTATTCTGAACTTCAGAATATCTGAATAATGACTTTACAAAACATTCCAAACATAGGATTCTTTGGATCCTAACAATCTCCCCCTATGTTTTGTAAAGGAATCATAGTCTTTAATCATCAGATCTTCTCCCCCTTGATTTCTTTGAAAAACATTAGTGTTGTTGATCTTCAAGAAAATTTTCGGTCCCTGTTTCTTACTTGCAGCAATGGTGGTATTATGCTGAGGTCGATGAAGATGAAGATGATATTTCCTCATACATTCATGGCTATAGGGTATGTGTTTCTATGGAAGATGTCAGAAATATATATTTTCTTCCAAAAGAAGATGAAGTTCTTGGGAAAACTTCATATGATCCAATTCCATCATCTTCTGAGATGATTTCAGATTTTATGAGCTTGAGATATTCTCAACAACTAAATGTCTTAAGTTCATTCAGAAGGAAGTGTCTACCCCCAATCTGGTATTGTCTATTTTCTATCTTAAACACTTGCCTCTATGGAAAAAGTTCTAGTTTAGACTAAGCATCTACACATGGAAGGATTATATTTCATGGAGTGGTATTCAACAAACACTATGACTATGCTTCACTAATCTTTGAAGACCTGAAGACTGCTGTTCTGAAGAAATCCACATACAACTACATTCCCTTCCAACGATTCTTTCAGACATTTATCAAAGGTGTAATGAAAGTTGTTCATGTTATTCCTGATCTTGCACATGAGGTACATGTTCCTGTCTTTACCATGGATAGTCTTCGTCCACCAGATGCAAAGTTAAAATTTCCAAATGCAATTCCATTACCTACTTACTTACTTGAACTTGTAAATTCAAAAAATAGGATTGTGAGTGAGTATTATGAATCAATGGGACTACCCAAACCAGTAGTCTCTTCCCCTAATTCCCACAAGAGTGGTGAGCATGCTAAGGAGTCTAGACTATCTAGGAAGAGTGGGGAGGCTGTTCAAGGGGGAGAACAACCTCAAAGTCTGAAGAGGAAAAAAGTAAATGAGAGTTTGGGTAGAAGGGTGAGAAAAAGAATTGATGAGGGGAGAACACAAGTAAAAAAATAAAGAAATTTGTGAACCAAATGTTACTAGCCGGGCACCCACATAATCTATTACTCCACACTCTTTGGTGGGTAATATTGAAAAGGTCAGTGAGCCCATGGCACCACTTGTTAACCCCTCCAGCCACTCACCCATCTCTCAACAGAAGGGTGTTTCATTAACACAATTGGGGCAAGCAGCTCATATACCATTAGGACCCCATTTGGAGGATCCTTTTGTTGAAAAAGAAGGAAATATGTACCCCCTTCATTGTTTTGAGCACATATGGTCTGAGAGTCCACTCAACCTTGAGCCTCAAGAACCACTTAATGTGGAAATTCTTCACACCAGCACACATCTTTCAGATGTAAATAGGCAAACTGTGTGTCATATTGCCTCAACAACTATAGATATTCCTAATGTTGGGTATCAAGGATTAGTTGGAAGCCCTGGTGGAGTGAACATCACTAAAGCTCCATTCACAGAGTCTTTTATGATTCATGATGCTGTGGCATCTACAGGCCAGCCTTCTTCTGAAGGACTGCAAACAAGACCATCTGTTGGTCTTGGCAATTTACCCACATCTTCTGAATTCTTAGAATTCAAGGATTTTTGTACTTTTGAATTTGAAAAGATTCAGAAGGAATTAAAGGAATTGACGAACAAATCAACCAAGGTGATGGAGGATAGGTTGGAAAAACAGGAGGAAACAATGGTGAACACATTTAATGATTTTCAAGTTTCTTCTTTAAATGATCTCAGCTCATTTAAAGATGCAATTCTGAATGCTTTCTCTGAAGTGATTTCTTCTGTATTTTCTCTTAAAGCATCTCAGCCTTCTTCTTCAAGTTCTCAGCCCCATACTTCTGAATTTGCTACTAAGGATGATATTAATCAAAGCTTAAATCAATTATCTTCTATTCAGACTTCTTAGACGGCATTAAATAACAGGTTATCTGCATTGGAGTGTAGACCTCAGGCAGATACTTACAAAAGGAATCTTGATGATCAGGGTCCTGATAATCAACAGGAGGAGAAAAGACAGAAAGTATCTGAAGCTGAAAATGTTGAAAATTCTCAAGGTCAATCTTCTGAGAAAGCTTCTGAAGAAGCTCAGAATATAGGTGAAGGATCAAACAGAGTTTCTGAGGCTATAGAAGATATTCTTGCAGAACATGAAGGCCAAGAGGTTGATGTTGTCTCTTCTGACGAATTTATGGATGAAGGTTATGAAATAGAAAAACTGTCTTTTGATTCTGAAGGAAACTTGAGTTCAGATAAAACAGATGTGATTCCAGATTCTAATGAAGAAATGCTAACAGAATATCTTGCATTTGAAGATGTAATTGGTGAACCAAGTGATCTTTCAGATGTGATCCTATTTGAAGAAGAATCTGAAGTTAATATGGAAGAAATCTCATAAGTTAATGAAGTCAGAGATTTAGTGATCTGGAAGCCACAACAAATTCTGAATGAGGTCCATAGTGATATTTCTGAAGAATTATGGAGTTTGTTGAGAAAATTCTGTTGGGTTCATTTATTTCTGAACAGTCCAAGAAATCTGGAGTGTAGATTTTTGGATAACAGATTGTCAATTTTTGAAGACTTTCTGAATCAACCAGATGAGAGATTTGAAATAGAGTTTGATCTAAATCACATGGGAGGAATTGAAATTGAAGATGAAATCCTTATTGTCTTTTCAGAAAAATTTGAAGTAAGGTTGAGACCTTGTATTGTTATTCCTACAATAGATCTTCCTGTTCTTGAAGAACCTGTTTTAGATCAAGTTTTTGAAAAGGACAATGTGTTCATTCCTGGACAAAGTAGCTTGGAATTTCCTGAAGACACTTATTGTTTTATGTACAGAAGAAGTATGAAATTTGCAACATTGGAAGATTTTCTGAATGATGAATGGTCTGAAGATCATATTTCTAAACTGAGAAACTATATTCAGAAGCATGGTGTTCAGAATTTTGATGATTCACTTTTAATAAAGAAGATCAGATGCTTATCGAAGTCAATCAAAGATGACTTGTTTATAGTCAGGTTTGGAGCAAAGAAACAAGATATGGAAGAAATTCAGAAGTTCACTCTGAATCTGAAAGCTCAGAAGTAAGCCCAAAAGAAAAGAAAAAAGAATAGGAGAAAATTTCTGAGGTTGTTTCTGAAGAGTTGATTCCTAGAAAGAAATTTTTTGAAGAGGAACAACTACAGGAACAAAGAATTGAAGAAAGTGCATTTACCATGTTCCTTGAATACTTTCATCTAGAAATGTTCATGGAATATGAACAGAAGTTCAATTATATAGATTGTTGGATCAACAAATCTTTTGGGTGGAAGCAATGGTATTGTGAGATAATAAGAAAGTTGAGAATTCTTAGAGTGAAGTCAGAAAGGAAAGTCCAATTGTTAAGGTGATTACTGCTGATTTGAAGACAATGAAAAATTACAAGTATGCATTTTTCACTGTAGAAAGGAAAGATGGTGAAATATCTACTTTTTCTGAAGCTGACTTTCAGAATGTTCACTTAAGAGATATGCTCAGAGTATACAAAAGTCTTTATCCTTTTCATGATTCAATTACAAAGTTCAGAAAATCATTTCCAGTTCTCAGAGATGGTTTGTATAGAGCATTTATGTGGGCTGCAAAGACTGATTTCCAAGTTGCATATGTACTGAATAAAAAACAAGTTCATCTGAGTAAACCAAACTTAAGTTTACCTGATATTCAGAATTTGAAGAAAAGTGCTATGGTCATTCAACCTCCAGGATTTGTATGCAAGTGCTTTCAAGAATTATTGTTTGTAAGATTTGAAGAACTTCACAAATGTTGCAATGGAACTTTAATGGCTATCAGAGATTGTTTGGTTAAAAGACAAAACAGAAGTCCAAAGAATCTGAATGATGAAGATTGGGAGAAGTATAAGAAACTTGCAAAAGAGATGATCAGAATCGCAGAATATCTGTTGGAATACAGAAGTCTAATTTTGAAGGATGTTAGACAAATCTTGAATTTTTGGAATTATGATCTGAACTTTTGAAGCAAAGGGGGAGATTGATAGAGATACTAATATAGCTTCAAAAGGTACTGGGTTCTGAAGAGTAAGAAAGATCTGAAGAAAGAAAGACTCAGAACTCAGAAGACAAGCACATAAAAGCCTAAGGCATAATTTCTGAAGTGACAACTTCAGAAGTTCTGAAGATTCTGAAGGGGTTCTGAAGAAACTTCTGAAGAAGTTCAGAAGTAGTTCTGAAGAAGTTCAGAAGTAATTCTGAACTTGCTTGTCATTTTTGTACTGTAACTTTAGCATTTCTATTTCATATATAAATAGATAGTTTGTTAGATAGTTAGAACTAACGTTCTTATAAGCTTGTAAAGACATATTTTGTAATACTGTTCATCTGATCAATACAATTTACAACTTTCGGTGATCTATTCTTGTTATTTTTCTATATCTTGATTGTTTGGGATCTATCATTTAGAGCCAGATTCAGATATGTACATAAACTGCTCTTCTGATGAAGGTTCCCTAAAAAATGTGGAGTCCTTTGGGGGACTAGACTCACTGAGAATGGGGGATGGAGAGAGAGGTTGGTCAGAGCCAAATTTTGGAAGAAAAAAAATGGATAGGTTGGGGGTTCAAATATTGGAGTAGTATAAAGGATAAGGGGAAGGGTTACCTGTACAGCGGTCGCCCCTCAGATAGTGGGATAGAGGCTTCGAGATCCACCAATTCCTTTCCTTTTCCTGATCGGTTGGATGGTTCCTGAGAAGGAGGTGGTCCGTCCCCCAAAGGCTCCTTGTAGATTACTTCAGGCATGAAATTGCCTGGTCTACTACTTTTAAAATGCACAAAAGCACCTGGAGGGACATCATCATCATCATCATCATCATCATCATCTTCATCATCTCCCCCATAGTGAGGGATTTCATCATCATCTTAATCTTCTTCTTCTTCCTCTTCATCGTATTCCTCGTCATTTTCTTTTTCAGCGACGATGGAAGGCTCTTGCACATGCTCTTGCTGAATGTAAGGAGATATCGGAGAGCCAGGGATTGTTTCATTCACCTGTCCGATTATCTCGGCAGTGATTTCTTTGGCGCATCTCTCCCCATCGATGTTGTCAGCGGGGAGTATATGCACGACGACAGTACGCACATTGGACCCAATGTCTTTAAGAGAGTCGGTGTGCACAGTCTGGTTCTGGAGGACCTCATTCAGCGAGGTTCGATCAGCAGCAGTGAAAGAGGGGCCTGCCTTAGAGATCTTTTTCAGCATCTACATCATAACGGATTGAGTCTTCTGAATAGACTCAAGCACTAGGCCTTGTGCTTGCACCTCTTTCTCCATCTTGGCAATTGCTTGCCTATGAGCCAAATTGTCAGCCCTCACTGACTGGATGTCAGTGTAGACATTATTCATGGTGGCTTTCATTCCTAGAGCACCAGCGACCGTCTGAAAGATGTATTCTGTAGACATCTGAAGATTGTCCACCCTGGCCCTTGTGAGGGCACACTCGTTGACCAAAAATTCAATAGCATGGAATGTGGGGCTGAGAAGAACAATCTTTGGAACCTCAACAGGGAAGGGAGGAAGTTTGGAGGCAAACTTCTCTTGTTTTATCCTTCGCAGCTCTTCAGATGCTTTCGGCGGCTGTAGAGATTTGCCCTTGCTAACGCTGGAGGGAGCAGTAGCAGCCTTGGTGGTGGTAGTGGTGGTCGCTGAGGTGGAGAGAGAATGTGCGATACCTGATGACAAGATACACAGAGCAGCCAAATAGAGCTCTTGGTTAGATGAAGGGTGACAAGACATATTATTTACCTTGAGAGTATCGTGAGGATTACTCTCAGGGACATCGTGTACGACGGTAGTTTCATGTGGATCACTAGCCTATGTCTTAGTATGTCTGTAAGAGACATGCTGAGGTCCTGTTATACTGGCTTTCCAAAGTTCAGATTGTCGAAACAAAATTGAAGTTTGGACAACGTGTGTTTCAACATCATTAGAGATAGGAACAACTATCTCTGAATTTGTGTAAGGACCAACGAAGAGATGGTGGAAGAAGAAGAGAAGGCTATGAAAGTAGTACCTGATCCAGCTTCAGCAAAGCTGGCTATAACACTTTCAGTGACCGGAGTCGCTAAAGGTGGTGGTAGTGCTGAAGAAACGGCAACGGATGCAGAGACCGTTGTCGTGGTTGTGGCTGAAGAGGGTGTTGGTAGTATGCCTGTATCAGAGAGGGAAGTTTTTTGAGAGATTCCCTTCTTTGGTTTCTTTGTTGCAGGCTTGTGAGCGATGGTCTTTTTGTGACCTTCGGTCGGTTCCTTTCTTTTCAGGGGGGATAAGTGAGACGGACACAGGTGTTGCGACTTTAGTGAGTTGCTTCATATATGGAGTATAGGAAGCATCATCTGGATGTTCATCGATATCTAGGGACTTCTTGCCGACCATGGAGAAATTTTGGTTGGTGACCTTTGGATACTCATCCTTGAAGGCAAACTCCATGATGGTAGCAAAGAATCTGGGATAGGGAATTATGTTGTTCCTCTTTGCTGCTTTCACCCTATTGTTTTCACCCTATCGGAACCCAAGCACTGAATTACTTGGGTGAAGAGGTACTGCCAGCAAGCTGAGAGACGGTTCTTTTCCATCTTCGAACCCACAGAATTCACCTCAGGGTTCTCCCATACATAGCCAATGCAGTTCAAGAACCCCTCTATTTGCTCCTTGGTGGGCTCGGAGGCCCATGCCTGATTCTTACCTCTTGAAGGGAGGTGAAGAGCTGTTATGAGAAAACCAGAAATGAAGGCGAAGGGGCCATGGGTTGGGATTGTGAAGGCGATTGCAGGGAGCTTATTTCCCTTGTCCGTAGTACGAGTCGTGCAGTGAGCGGTGTACCAGAGAGCTTGTAGATGAGCAGTGATGCCAATGGGATTGTGCAAAAAAGCATACATCAGCGGACAAGCCTTGATGAATGTGGCACCATCATTGAAATGAGGTTTATCAGCAGGAATGTCCACCAAAGCCAAGTAGTTGGATGGCTTGAAAGTTGCTTGTGCCAAGAAGAACGTGCAGCCAGGAGCTTTTGTGAGAAAAATTGGTGCACTCTCGTCAGCTTGAGTGTTTTTGCTTGAAGAAGCCATTTCTGTTTCAAAGATGAGAACACCAAAGAGGAAGATAATGGTTTAATAAAAAAAAATAAACCAGAATATGTTTTTGGTACAAAGAATACCAAAATTGTAGAAGAAAAACAAGTGTTTTGATGAAAAGATCAAAATACTTGTTATTAACACAAATTTAGAAAAGATTTTTAGAAGATTTTTTTTAAAACATGGTTAAAGATACCAAAAATGGTCTTCTGTTCTAAGACGGAACCCATAACAGGTTTTGAGAAAAATTTAGGGTTTTAACACATTTATTTTAGATTTAAAACAGAATATGCTTTATAACAAGAAGTTATAAAGGATTTAGAGATGTGATAAACAACATTGTTGTTTTAAATAAAAAATAAAGGGTTAGATCAAACCTTAAAAAGTGAAAAACAAAGAAAAACACACAAGTGCGTGTTCTTGGTGTTCTTGAAGAAAACTTGAAGGTTCGAGGGAGATTCTTGCTTTTAGAGAATTATGAGCGCGTAAAGAATCAAATGAAGAGGAGATTTGCTTCAATAGCAAGAGGAGAGAGAAAGAGAATAGCTAAACGACGGTTTAAGCTTTTTGAAAAGTAGTGATGACCTAGCGCACGTTCCTAGAAAAGAGTGGGAAAGGAAACATCGTGGTCCATCGTGTGTTAGATAAAGGTCTGATGTGTCCTTTTCTTATTTGAAAATTTGAAAATGATTATCATTTAAATAAATGTTAATAATTATCTTTAAATTCTTCATCAATAGACAACAAAGGATTGTCAATGATGGGTTTTATTTTTCGAGATTCATTCTCTAAATGTGAAGATAGTTAGAGAGAGTAGAGATATCGAAGTTCATACCTGAGTGAGATAAATTAAGTATCGCTTATTCAGAATAGTAAATTTAAAGCTTAAATTTTATGTCCGTGAATATTTGTAAATCACTAATTAAGATTTATTCAGCATTTAACATACCAAGTTCGCTGATGAGTAAATTGATTCTAGTTTCATCAAGAGGCTTGGTGAAAAGATCTGCGAGCTGATATTCAGTTGGTACAAAATGAAGTTCAACTTTACCATTTATCACATGATCTTTGATAAAGTGATATCGAATCTCAATGTGCTTGGTTTTGGAATGAATTACAGGGTTGTTTGCAATTGCAATAGCACTAGTGCTATCACAATAGATAGGGATTTTGGAATGTTTGAGATCGTAGTCTCTCAGTTGATTTCTCATCCAAAGGATTTGAGCACAACTGCTATCACCGGCTACATACTCAGCTTCAGCGGTAGATGTGGACATAGAGTTCTGCTTTTTACTTGTCCAGCCTATCAACTTACCACCTAATAGCTGACATCCACCAGTGGTGCTATTCCTATCAATCTTGCATCCTACAAAATCACTATCAGAGTAACCGATTAGATCGAACCCTGAGCCTTTGGGATAACAAAGACCAAGATTAGGAGTTCTCTTCAGATGTTTGAAGATTCTCTTTACAGCGATGAGATTAGATTCCTTTTGGTTCAGCTTGATATCGAGCACAAAGACAGGTAGAATACATGATATCGGGTCTAGTCGCTGTAAGATACAACAGAGATGTGATCATCCCACGATAGGCAGTGATATTGACAGGTTTTTCATTTGGGTCCTTATTCAAAGTCAGAGGAGGTGCCATACGGGTCTTCATCACTGAGCATGTCGTCATATCAAATTTGTTCAGCATGTCCTTAACATATTTACTTTGACAAATAAAAGTTCCCTTGTCAGATTGCTTAATTCGCAAACCTAGAAAATATGTTAGTTCACCCATCATACTCATTTTGCATTCTTTCTTCATTCTTTTTGCAAAACGAGTGCATAGTTTGAGTCTTATGGAGCCAAAAATAATATCATCAACATGTTTTTGAGCAAGAATAGTATGACCTTTATATTTCCTTAAAAATAGAGTTTGGTCAATTTTCCACGAACAAATGTTTCTTTAAGAAGGTATTTTGAAAGAGTATCATACCAAGCTCTAAGAGCTTGTTTTAACCCCTAAAGAGATTTTTGGAGTTTAAAAACATAACCAGGATGGTTTGGGTCATAGAACCCAGGAGGTTGTTCAACATAAACTTCCTCGCTGAGTTTACCATTTAGAAAAGCACTTTTAACATCCATTTGAAAAACTTTGAAGTCTTTATGGGCAACGTAAGCTAAGAAAAGTGTTATGGCTTCTAATCGGGCAACAGGGGTGAAGGTCTCATCATAGTCAATACCTTCTTTTTGTCTATATCTCTGAGCAACAACTCTAGCTTTATTGCGAATAACAGTGCCATTTTCATCAAGCTTAAATCGAACGACCCATTTGGTTTCTATCATAGTTTTATCAGATGGACGAGGAACAAGATTCCAAACTTTGTTTCTACGAAACTCAGTTAGGTTTTCTTGCAAGGCAGAGACCCAGCTAGGATCAGAGATAGCTTGATCTATCTTGTTAGGTTCAGAGAGAGAAATAAAATTAACAAAGAAACAAATATTACCTGTACCTCTACGAGTCTTGATACCTGCATTTGGATCACCAATAATTTGATTTATTGGTTGATTTGCAGTCCCTCACTGAGCTGGTGGTTTAGAAGATTGATCAACAATAGATTCAGCGACTTGTTCTCTTTCAGGGATAACGTTGGTTGTTTCAGCAACAGGTACTACATTATTTAACATCAATTCTGGAGGAAATTCAGAGGATTGATCAGTAGAAGATGAAGCTTGGTTATTCACTGAAGAGTTTCCTAATGAGGTATCAGAGGGAGGAATCTGATTGACCTGCTGATGATGATGGATCGTTGTTTGAGAATGGAAGATAAGGGATTCCATCATTATTAGTTTCAGCATTAGGATGGTTGCTGAAATAAGTTTCAAATTCCCCGTAATGAGATTTCATCCATTCATTCATCTCTTCATCTTCTTCAGGGATAGGAGTAGAATTTGTTGGGCGAGATTCATCAAAATTGACGTGCGTGGATCCTTCAACATGTTGTCTTCTTTTGTTAAAGATTCTGAAAGACTTGGAAACATAAGAGTATCCAAGAAATATCCCATCATCAGCTTTTGGATCAAATTTCCCAAATCATCTCTATCATTCAGAATGTAGCATCTATGTCCAAAA
The DNA here is from genome assembly GCA_036898165.1 of Silybum marianum. NCBI lineage: Eukaryota > Viridiplantae > Streptophyta > Magnoliopsida > Asterales > Asteraceae > Silybum > Silybum marianum. The sequence goes on along the minus strand of CM072528.1, from coordinate 24,414,840 downwards.
ACGTGTAGATATTTCAGAGAGGGTCTTCTTCCATGAAATAGTTCATAGGAAGTCTTCTTGAATCGCTTCACTATCAAGGATCCATTCTGAGTAAAGCATGGTGTATTGACTGCTTCAGCCCATAATTGAGTAGGTAGATGCGATTCACTGAGCATTGAGCGAGCTTCTTCAACGATAGTTCGATTTCTTCTTTCTGCAACACCATTTTGCTGAGGAGTTCTCACTAATGAGAAGTTATGAGTGATGCCTTTTTATTCAAAGAAGTTAATCAAGGTACTGTTTTTGAATTCAATACCATTATCACTTCTCATGGAACGAACAGTGAGATTGTTCAGGACTTCCATTATTTTGATAAAAACAATAATTACATCAGGGTATCACTTTTGGATAAAAGAAAAAATACCATGTATATCTGGAATATTCATCAACTATCACAAGAGTGTACTTCTTTCCAGATAGATGGACTAGCTTCTTCCTTGTATTCAGAGAGCAGAGGTTTTCTGTCAGTCATGTGCATTGAGCATCCGCTATCAAGATAACGGATACCTTTGGCATTCTGCATACAACAAATGGATTAATTTTTCTTAGGTACCCATATTACTATGGGTCCTGCTGCGTTAGTGGAAGGTGTGCCGGAAGAGCAACTAGCTGAAGAAATTTCTTCAGTGGATATCTTCACCTTGGAAGTTTTAGCAACCTTGGTGGATTTTACTCTTGCTGATTTATCAACTTGAGCTACTTTCTTTCCATGAGCTAATTTTTCAGCTTTGGTAGCATTAGGACATTTGCAGACAATGTGGGTAGTCTCACCACAGTGATAGCACTTCCTATATTTGTAAACAAGTTTGGAATTGAAAGAATTCAGAGAGCAGAAAGAAACATTTTCAGGAGCAGAACCAAGAATTCCTTTGTCTAATGTCCTTGGGGTATAACAAGGTTTTCATGGACAGGTGTAAGGTCGATCTTATTTCTAGGTGTTGATCTCTGAATAGATCCAGGGATTTTCTTCCCAGTTTTAAGATGACTCATTGAAGGAACAGAGGAGTTCTTTTTCTGTTTCTGAAAGTTTTTGATTTTAGGAACGTGGTCAAGAGCCTTGTTCTTAATCATTTTCTTAGATTCATTTGATTTAAAGATAGGAAACTCCTCATTTAAATGAGGTTTCTGAGAGGAAGGATCAGGTATTAAGGAGACAAACATTCTGAATTTTAACATGGAATGATCATTCTCTGATTCTTCTTTGCCAGGTTATATCCTAACCCACTTTTCACTTTTAGAGGGATTTGAGCATTGATGATCTCGCTGACTTTATCAGAAGCCTTGCACCATCCTTCGATGGTAGCTTTTTCAGCCTTAAGATCAGCGATAGCCTTTTCCCTTTCAGTGATAGCTTGTTGTCTCTCGATGTTTATGGTTTGATTTACAAAGACTTGATCTTTTAGAGGTTCTTCAATCTTTGTTAGTTCTTTGATTTTTAAATGACAATTTTTCAGTTGTTCAGAAAGATCAATATTGATTTGTTCAACTCTAATCTTTCCGTTTAGAGCATTGTAAAAATCAACAGTCATAACATCGAGAGCTGATAGGTTATCACTTTTAGGTATAGAGGATTTTGAGAGAATGTTTACCTGGGTTGAGGGAGACTCTGTGGACGATGTTTTCAGAGACTTCTTCAGCTTCCTCGATTCTCCCCATTAGACAGAGGAAGGCAAGATCTTCTTCATCAGAGCCAGATTCGTCAGAGGTTTTGGCCCAATCATCTTCTTTATCATCTTCTTGATCCCAATTTATTTCTTCAGCAACTAGAACTTTGCCTTTTTGTTGGTTTCTTTTTAGATCTCTGTTTTATTCTTTAACTTAGAGTATTTCTCCTTTTTATCAGAGTTCTGAGAGGTGGTGGGAGCAGCCACATTCTTAGATCTGCACTCACTAGCAAAGTTACCCTTTCGCTGACAGTTACAGCATATAACAAATGCTTTTTCAGCGACAAGAGTCTTTGACTTATCAGAGTCAGTGATAGCAGGGGTTTTTCGAAAGTTGCTCTTTCTAGGAAATCTTCTAATATTGTTAGTTAGAAGAGGTAGAGAGTTATCAAACTCAGAGATGTCAGCGTTAGTGAGTTCTTCTGAATCAGTTTGATTTAATTCAGTAATACAGGTGATAGAAGAAGAAACTTGTTTTGAAGGATCTACCTCTGAAGTCACTAGTGCCAAAGAAGTACTTTTGGCACCTTTGATATCATTTATGAGGTTTTTCCTTAAAATCTGAGATTGCTCTTCAATTAAGAGCATTCCATATAAAGCACTAAGAGAGAGAGAGAGAGAGAGTTTCAAGATTCTTTAACAGTTTTAGACACGTAGTGTACACTCCCCGTTGTTCAGGTAGTTCCTCCATGAATTTTGTCAATATTTCAGCATTAGAATATTCTCTGTTGACAATTTTCATATCAGTCAAGAGACAGTTAAACCTTTGGTGAATTTGAGAGAGAGTTTCACCTTTTAAGTGCATAAACCTTTCATATTGTCTTACTAGATTAATACATCTATTGATTTGAACTTCATCAGTTCCTTCATATTTAATACATAAGGTATCCCACATGGCTTTAGATGTTCTCATCTTCATTACAGAATGATAGACTTCATCTGGTAAAACATTGCAATTATGGATCTAGCTTTAGAATCTATAGCTACTTCCTTTTTCTCTTCTTCAGTCCATCGATCTGAAGTTTTGACAATCCTACATTCAGCGATGGCTGGAGTAGTAGTGGTGGCAGGCAGGGTAGCTACCAGTGCTGTAGGAACAAATGGTCCATTCTCTATATAGTAGGGGATCTTAGGATCTGACCCTTCTAGAAATAGAGTCATTCTTTCCTTCCATAATGGAAAGTTATCACGGCTAAACTTTGGAGGTTTAGCTAAAGATCAATTATCAATGTAGTTTGTATTAGTATTAGTCATTTTAAAATAGTTTTGTGAACAAATATTTTAAAGATAAGCAAGAAACACTGCTCTGATACCACTTGTTGGACCCAAAGGAGTCTACAAGAGTTCAAAGATATAGAAATACATATTATAATTACACATGATATTAAAGTATTGAGCCACTACTAAGCCTAAACGACATTCTACGCCCAACGAACTACCTCAGCGGTGGACCTAAAGTCAACATGTGTAGAGCATTCTTAATTGATAAAGTGCACCCCTACTTGCCAGTTAGGTGGGTATGTCAACCAAATAGCACTATCCACAAATATCATCGGCTCAAAAGAATACAAAGTTAAATAGTAGTGTAACACGGAGACTTCACATAACTCGACATATCATTTGTGTAATATAAATTTGTTCATCATAATGATTTATATGCTTTTCATTAATCAATATAAATCAATTCAATTCCTTTAAAACAACATGCTTTACACCCCAAAACGTATAAACATTTAAAAAGAGGGGTCGTGAATACTCACCTTATAGCAAGGCTTCCAAATAGATACCCGAGATGTCCGCTTCATGGCCTAACGCTTACCTAACAAAGCATCGTACCCAAATTAACACTTATATGTCTAAAGATTACTATGAGAGTGCTTATAAGTCTTTACATGTCCAACTTGGTCGACAATTGTACTGTTACACCTAATGCACATATGCTCTTTAATGATATAAATTATACCGAAAATATAATGTTATAGTCCTTCAAGTGATCAAAATTTACGAAATCAAACAGTTTCAGAATTTCATTTTCTGACAGAAACTATAAGTCCTAAAAATGATCAATTTAATGTAACATCCAAAATGAATAAATTTCCCATCTTTTTATATGTGATGCATTACTGAGTTATGGTCATTGTGACCAAATTTCATGGATTTTAGACATATAAAAAGGGCTCAAATAATTTATATTAAACAGTGTGTCATAGCAAGCATGGCAGATTACACACTGTTAGTAAAACAATCATTTGAGGAGTTCTACTTAGTATTATTCAGAAATTCTAGTTGGATTTAAGCATAACACATAAAGGAAACTTTTGAAATAAGAATCACTCATTTTGTCACCACAAAGTTGCATGCACACTTCTGTCATTAGTTGACAGATTGCACACTTAACTTTAATAAATTTCTTAATGCCTCAAAACTTAATTTTCTTGAATGAAACCGGATTCATATGAACCCTAACTCATAAAAGAAGACTCCAGAAGAAGAATTATGCATTATGGACAAATATTCAAAGAGATATTAACATGCAACGTAGGATTTACCTACTGGTGGTTTCACAGTTTGCACACCTAAAATGTTATAGGTGTTTGGAGGGTCACAACTGCATATTTTCTTGTGATTCCACTTGCAAAAAGAAGATATGGCCATTTGAACATGCATGCACAAATCTGTCAGATTTGGACAGATTGCACACTCATTTTGTTTTGATTAATTGAAACCAGTGGCATTTGAAAGATAACTCACTAAAATAAATTCCAGAAGAAAAATCAAGTGATTTGGATGAATATTCAAAAAGTTATGGTCGTTCAAAGTAAAGTTTACTTACTGTTGAACTTCCAGATGCACATTCATCTTGTTACGAGCATTTGGGGGGTCAAACTCAATGTTTTTGAGTGAGACCACTTGGATTACAACCCCAACTCACTAAATAAACTTTTAGAAAGAAGATTCATAATTTTTGAACATAGTATTTGCAAGAAATGGACGATTTATGCACATGCAAAAAATATGTCAGCACCAAAAATCATCATTTTGTTGTTCAAAATCACATAAAATCATGATTTTCTCACCAATTTTCTTGAGTTTTATTGTTTGGGTCATAGATTACCACCATTATCTAAACATTTTATATGTTTTTGGTGTATAATATTTCCATAAAACTCAGAATTTTCAGAAGTTAGAAGAATGTGGTAATAAAATGCAAGAAAAGTGAGTTTTTCACTCAAAATTGACAGGGAAAAGGTGAGATGATGTTTTTACTTACTTGAGTGATGTATAGAACTTCTATTTCTTGAAAAATGGAAAAGGTAAGATGAAGTTTTTACTTACTTGAGTGATGTATAAAACTTCTATTTCTTGGAAAATCTCGAGTTTTTGATGGTGTTTTGCCTTGAAATCAGCTGGAAAATGGAGATGGAATGAGAGTGTTCTTGAGATGAAAGTGTCTCATCACTTTTAGAGAGAGAGAGCCCTTTTTTTTAATTTGAGTTGCAAATGAGAGAAAAGGAAAAAAAACAACTTTTTATATGTGGAACAAGCGGGGGCCGGCCATGGAGATGGGCCCCACCCAAACCCAACAAATTTTTTTTTAAAATATATTTTAAGCCCCAAAAAAATGAAATTAAAAGTTTATTTTCTCAATTTTGGCCTTTTTCTTTCAAAATATGAGCCCAAAAGTGTTTAAATTATATGAATAATAAAAGTTTTATGTTTAGCATTCTAAAACTATATATTTTATATAAATTAGGTATAAATTAGAGCATTTGGCATTATATAGGACGTTTTAGACAGTTACGGGTTGGAACTGGACTTTCTAAGCAACTACCGAAAACTCTAGATATTTTTCGGCCATTCTAAGCCAACTAACTCATATTCTTATATTTAATCTATATTAACACTAATGAACTTAATAAAAGCTAACCTGGAGGTTCAAATTTGACAGTTGTCACAGTCTCTCTCTGTTAAATTAATTTCGTCCCGAAATTTAATGATCTCCTTGGCAAACAAATGCGAATATTTGCCTTTCATGAAATCTCATCTTTCCCAAGTATACTCTGGGCCATGCTTCGCATTCCAGTACTTTGATAATAGGGATTTTATTGCGTCTCAGCTGTTTGACATCTCCACCAAGTATCTCGACTGGTTCTTCAATGAAATGTAACCGATCATTAATCTGAACGTCTTCCAGGGGTAGCACTATTGTTTCATCCGTTAAGCATTTCTTCAGATTCGACACATGGAACATTTCGTGGATGGTGCTTAAATTCTGTGGCAACTTAAGTTTGTATGCTACCGGTCCAATTCTTTCGGTTATTTCAAATGGACCAACGTATCTGGGACCCAACTTGCCTCTCTTCCGGAAACTTACTAGTCCTTTCCATGGTGATACTTTCAAAAGCACTTTATCACCTACTTGGAATTCTAATGGCTTTCTCCGATTATCCGCATAAATCTTCTGACGATCTCTTGCGGTCTTGAGTCTTTCTTTGATGATTGAGATCTTGTCAGTGGTCTCCTGATTAATATCGGGCGTGGTCAACTGTCTATCTTCGATTTCTAACCAGCTAAGTGGTGGTCTACATTTTCGTCCGTATAGGGCTTCATATGGCTCGCACTGGATGCTGGTGTGATAGTTGTTGTTATATGAGAATTCAACAAGCGGTAGGTGGGTATCCCAACTCCCACCAAAATCTATCGTGCATGCGTGCAGCATATCCTCTAATGTCTGAATAGTTCTTTCTGATTGTCCATCCGTTTGAGGATGATAGGCAGTACTATAATCCAAACGTGTACCCAATCCTTTTTGAAGAGACTGCCAAAATCGTGACGTAAAACGTGTGTCTCTATCTGAAATAATGAAAATAGGCACACCGTGACGTGTAACTATTTCATTGATGTAAATTTGTGCACGTTTCTCCATACTGAAATCTTCACGAATGGGAATGAAATGAGCTGATTTTGTAAGTCAATCGACTATAACCCATATAGAATCATGTCCTTTACCAGTTCTGGGTAGCATGATTATGAAATCCATAGTTATTTTCTCCCATTTCCATTGGGGAATTTCGGGTTGTTGAAGTACACCGGATGGTTTCTGATGTTCGGCCTTGACTTGAGCACAAGTTAAGCACTTGATTACATACTCCGCAATGTTCTTCTTCAGTCCTGGCCACCAATAGTATTGCTTCAGATTCCTATACATCTTATCCGCTCCTGGGTGAACCGAATATCTGGATCGATGGGCTTCATCCAAGATGGTTGATCGTAAATTTCCAACCTTTGGTACCGATACTTTATTCTTAAAATAATACACTACGTTTGATTGAAATTCAAATTCTTTCTCTACGTGATGCAAGGTCTCTTGCTTCAAATTTTCTTCTTTCAAAGCTTCCCTTTGTGCTTCAAGAGTTTGAGTCTTTAAACTTGTTTGAACCATCATTCCCATAGCTCGTGCTCTCGTCGGCTTCACTCTTTTTTTTTTTTGCTTAATGCGTCGGCTACTATGTTTCAGTTGCCTGGGTGGTACTTTATTTCACAATCGTAGTCACTAAATAGCTTAACCCATCTTCTTTGCCTCATATTGAGCATTTTCTGATCAAGAATGTGTTGAAAGCTTTTGTGATCAGTGAAAATGGTGCACTTAGTGCCGTAGAGATAGTGTCTCCAGATTTTGAGTGCGAACACCACCGCCCCTAATTCTAAGTCATGGGTGGTGTATTTCTTTTTATGAACCTTTAGTTGCCTTGATGCATATGCGATAACTTTCTCCTTTTGCATCAGTACACATCCCATCCCTTGATGTGAAGCATCACAGTAGACTATAAAGTTATCCACTCCCTCAGGTAAAGCCAAAATCGGTGCGTTGCATAACTTATGTTTGAGAGTCTGGAATGCTTCCTCTTGTTTGTCTCCCCAAGAAATTGACGTATCTCAGTTGGTGTCTTCGGAGCTTCCCATTTCTTAATGGCCTCGATCTTAGCTGGATCAACATGTATCCCCTTTTCATTTACCACGTGGCCTGGAAAATGTACTTCTCGCATCCAGAATTCACATTTGGAGAATTTAGCGTACAACTTTTCATTCTTGAGCAATTTTAGTATCAACCTCAAATGTTGTTCATGCTCTTTCTTATTGCGAGAATAATGAGTATATCATCTACAAACACAATCACGAATTTGGCTAGGTATGGTCGACATACTCTATTCATCAAATCCATGAAGACTGCTGGTGCGTTTGTTAGCCCAAAAGGCATAACTAGGTACTCGTAATGACCATAACGAGTTCTAAACGTTGTCTTAGGAATATCTTCCTCACGAACTCTCATCTGATGATACCCCGATCGAAGATCGGTCTTTGAGAAATACGTAGCACCTTAAAGTTGATCAAATTAGTCATCAATTCAAGGGAGGGGGTGTCGGTTCTTGATAGTCAACTTATTTAGTTCTCTATAATCGCCCATACTTCTTTTTAACAAATAAGATTGGAGCACCCCAAGGCGAAGAGCTAGCCTAATGAATCCTTTATCGAGTAACTCTTGGAGTTGTTTTGACAATTCTTGCATTTCTGATGGTGCCAACCGGTAGGGTGATTTTGCTACGGGCGCTACTCCCGAAATTAAATCAATATGGAATTCAACTTGTCTTGGTGGGGGCAGTCCGGGTAGATCATCAGGGAATACCTCGGTGTCACACCCCGCTAAAGCGGAAACACGAGGCGTGATAGCTCAAGATTTCATAACAATAGGATTAAAACAACACCAACCATCCATTAAAGTACATAATAGTTTAAGTTCAAAATTCACATCATATCAACTGAAAAGTTCTAACAAAATAAAGTAAACAAAGTGTTTCAACTAAACAGTTTCAAATATAATCATGATTGATGTTGACGCGCCCACATAACAAACGTTTCGGTTAATCTTTTCTTACTCCTGAAAAGCATGATAAAAACAAGGTCAACTACAAGAGTTGGTGAGTTCACAGGTTTTCATATGCACAAAACAGTTTTTATGCAGTTTTCAATTCTTGTGGAACGAACGTTCACATCATGCATAAATAGTGAAATTTATGAGCATTTAATTAATCCTTGTATTGAGAAACCTGTCAAGGCATAATGTACTCTAGTTCATAGCAAGTATCGAGCCACCACTAAACCTTTCGACCACACAAAAAATATTTTTTTTATAATTCTACCTTAGCGGTGGGACTAAAACCCCACATATGTAGAACATTCGTTTTTATAGGTATAGTGCACCCCTACCTGTAGGTTCTAGGTGGGATTGCTATCCACACCCCTACTTTGTCGGTTTTTAGGTGGGATTGTCCGTCCAAATAGCGCTATCCACAAATACCCTTGGCTCCTCACTTGAGTTAATAGTAGTGTACAAACTTTTATGTTACATTTTACTCAAATACAAACTACTAGTGTACATGCCTCAGTGCTCATATCAACAATTCACATTCTTTTACATAAATCAATCATTATTCAACTTTAAACATGCTTTTCACCCCAAAACATTAAAAGAGGGGCTGTGAATACTCACCTTATAGCAAATGCTTCCAATTATATACACGAGACGTCCGCTTGACGGCCTAATGCTTTCCTATCAAAGCAAAGTACCCAAATGACCACTTATATGACTAACGATTACTATGAGAATGCTTATAAGTCCTTATATGTCCAACTTGATTATCTATAGTCCCGTTATACAAAATACACATATGCTCTTTAATATGATAATTTATACCGAAAATGTAATGTTATAGCCTTTTAAGTGATCAAAATTCATGAAATCAAACAATTTCAAAATTTCACTTTCTGGCAGAAACTATAAGTTCTAAAAGAATTATCAAATTAATGTAACATCCAAAATGACAAAATTTCCCATCTTTTTATATGTGATAAATCACTGAGTTAAGGTCATTTTGACCAAATTTCATGCTTTATGGAGATGTAAAAAGGGTTCAAATAGTTTATGCAAAACATTATGTCACAACCGGTAAAACAGATTACACCATGTTAGTAAATCACTCATTTAAGGAGTTCTACTAAGTGTTTTCTAGAATTTCCAGTTGGATTGGAAAGATAACTCATAATGGAAACGTTTGAGATAAGAATCACTGATTTTGAAGAAGCAATGAAGGAGATATGGCACCACAAACTTGCATGCACAATTCTGTCATTAGCTGACAGATTGCACACTTAACTTTAATAAATTGGTTAATGCCTCAAAACATCATATTTTTGTATGAAACTGGATTCATATGAATCCTAACTCATAAAATAAAGTTTTAGAAGAAGAATCATGCATTAAAGACAAATACCAAAAGGAGATACTAACACACAAAGTAGAGTTTAGCTGCTGGTGGTTTCACAGATTGCACACCTAAAGTATTTTAGGTGTTTGGAGGGTCAAAACTCCATATTTTTAAGTGATTCCACTTGCAAACTGAATATAACTCATAAAACTAACTCTCAAAAAAAAATCATTCTTTTTCATTGAGTTTTGGAAGAAATATGGTCATTTGAACATGCATGCACAAATCTGTCGTTGGTTGACAGCTTGCACACTCATTTTGTTTCAATTAGTTGGGACCTCAAATCACCATATTTTTGAATGAAATTAGTGGCATATGAAAGGTACCTTCTTATCTTCCTGTAAAGCATGTTAAAACAAAGTGTCAACTACAAAGAGTTGGTGAGTTCACAGGTTTTTCATATCCACAAAACATTTTATATGCAAGGTATAGAAATAGCGAAGCAAAAGTCCGCATCAACTTTAAAGTTTTAAAAATTAATGAGCAAAATACAAATTTACCATTACACATGATATATAAATATTGAGCCACTACTAAGCCTACTCGACATTCTAAGCCCCATGAACTACCTCAGCGGTGGACCTAAAGTCCACATGTGTAGAGCATTCTTAATTGATAAAGTGCACCCCTACTTGCCAGTTAGGTGGGTATGTCAACCAAATAGCGCTATGCACAAATATTATCGGCTCATTTAGAGTTAAATAGTAGTGTACGACGGGGACTTTACATAACTAAACATATCATTTTGTGTAATAAAAAGTTGCTCATCACAATGATTTATATACTTTTCATTAAGTCAATATAAATCAATTCAATTTCCATTAAAACAACATGCTTTACACCCCAAACGTATAAACATCTAAAAATAGGGGCCGTGAATACTCACCCTTGGTGCAAAGCTCCGCTACTCCGAAACACGATCCGATCCCATCCAAAGGCCTAACGATTCCCTACACTACTGGAAAATTGAGTATTTTCAATGGAAATTTTCAACGGAAAATTTCGTTGAAAATTTTCTATGAATTTTAAAGGGATTATTGACATAACATAAATTTTCTACGAATGTTCAACGAGTATCCGTTGAAAATCTCTCACAAACATTCATTTTCAACCAAAATTTTTTTGACGAGACATTCCGTTGAAATTTTTTTGGTTGAAAATGCATGTTTGTGAGAGATTGTCAATTGAAATTCGTTGAAAATTCGTAGAAAATTCATTATCTGTCTATAATCCCTCTAAAATTCGTAGAAAATTTTCAATGACGTTTTCCGTTAAAAAAATCCCGTTGAAAATACTCAATTTTTTAGTAGTGCTAACAAAGAGAAAATGCTCAAAATTATCACTTATGGGTCTAAAACTACTTATGGAGGTGAGTAAGTCTTAAGCTTATAAATGTCCACATGCATCCAACTTGATTGTCTATAGTCCAATTATACATAACGCACATATGCTCGTTAATATAGTAATTTATACCGTAAATTGTTAAAATCAATAATTTAAACCTTCAAATGATCAATAATTGTTAAAATCAAGAAATTCCAGAATTTCACTTCTGGACATAAACTTATAGTACTCAAAATGATCAAAATATAGATACTTCCAAAATGACATAGCTTCCCATATTTTTATATGTGATATAGTACTGGGTTATGGTGATTGTAACCAAATTTGATGAATTTCGGACATGTAAAAATGATTCAAATGATTTATGCAATGCAAAGGGTCACAACTGGCATGGCTACTTAGTGTTTTCTAGAATTTCCAGTTGGATTGGAATCAGGACTCATAAAAGAAACTTTTGAGATAAGAATCACTGATTTTGAAGAAGCTATGAAGGAGATATGGCACCACAAAGTTGCATGCACAATTCTGTCATTAGCTGACAGATTGCACACTTAACTTTAATAAATTGGTTAATTCCTCAAAACTTCATATTTTTGTATGAAACTGGATTCATATGAATCCTAACTCATAAAGTAAAGTTTTAGAAGAAGAATCATGCATTAAAGACAAATAACAAAGGAGATACTAACACACAAAGTAGAGTTTAGCTGCTGGTGGTTTCACAGATTGCACACATAAAGTATTTTAGGTGTTTGGAGGGTCAAACCTCCATATTTTTAAGTGATTCCACTTGCAAACTGAACATAACTCATAAAACTAACTCTCAAAAGAAAAATCATTCTTTTTCATTGAGTTTTGGAAGAAATATGGTCATTTGAACATGAATGCACAAATCTGTCGTTGGTTGACAGCTTGCACACTCATTTTGTTTCAATTAGTTGGGACCTCAAATCACCATATTTTTGAATGAAATTAGTGGCATATGAAAGGTACCTTCTTATCTTCCTGTAAAGCATGTTAAAACAAAGTGTCAACTACAAAGAGTTGGTGAGTTCACAGGTTTTTCATATCCACAAAACATTTTATATGCAAGGTATAGAAATAGCGAAGCAAAAGTCCGCATCAACTTTAAAGTTTTAAAAATTTATGAGCAAAAATACAAATTTACCATTACACATGATATATAAATATTGAGCCACTACTAAGCCTACTCGACATTCTAAGCCCCATGAACTACCTCAGCGGTGGACCTAAAGTCCACATGTGTAGAGCATTCTTAATTGATAAAGTGCACCCCTACTTGCCAGTTAGGTGGGTATGTCAACCAAATAGCGCTATGCACAAATATTATCGGCTCATTTAGAGTTAAATAGTAGTGTACGACGGGGACTTTACATAACTCAACATATCATTTTGTGTAATAAAAAGTTGCTCATCACAATGATTTATATACTTTTCATTAAGTCAATATAAATCAATTCAATTTCCATTAAAACAACATGCTTTACACCCCAAACGTATAAACATCTAAAAATAGGGGCCGTGAATACTCACCCTTGGTGCAAAGCTCCGCTACTCCGAAACACGATCCGATCCCATCCAAAGGCCTAACGATTCCCTACACTACTGGAAAATTGAGTATTTTCAATGGAAATTTTCAACGGAAAATGTCGTTGAAAATTTTCTATGAATTTTAAAGGGATTATTGACATAACATAAATTTTCTACGAATGTTCAACGAGTATCCGTTGAAAATCTCTCACAAACATTCATTTTTCAACCAAAATTTTTTTGACGAGACATTCCGTTGAAATTTTTTTGGTTGAAAATGCATGTTCGTGAGAGATTGTCAATTGAAATTCGTTGAAAATTCGTAGAAAATTCATTATCTGTCTATAATCCCTCTAAAATTCGTAGAAAATTTTCAATGACGTTTTCCGTTAAAAAAATCCCGTTGAAAATACTCAATTTTTTAGTAGTGCTAACAAAGAGAAAATGCTCAAAATCATCACTTATGGGTCTAAAACTACTTATGGAGGTGAGTAAGTCTTAAGCTTATAAATGTCCACATGCATCCAACTTGATTGTCTATAGTCCAATTATACATAACGCACATATGCTCGTTAATATAGTAATTTATACCGTAAATTGTTAAAATCAAGAATTTAAACCATCAAATGATCAATAATTGTTAAAATCAAGAAATTCCAGAATTTCACTTCTGGACATAAACTTATAGTACTCAAAATGATCAAAATATAGATACTTCCAAAATGACATAGCTTCCCATATTTTTATATGTGATATAGTACTGGGTTATGGTGATTGTAACCAAATTTGATGAATTTCGGACATGTAAAAATGATTCAAATGATTTATGCAATGCAAAGGGTCACAACTGGCATGGCTACTTAGTGTTTTCTAGAATTTCCAGTTGGATTGGAATCAGGACTCATAAAAGAAACTTTTGAGATAAGAATCACTGATTTTGAAGAAGCTATGAAGGAGATATGGCACCACAAAGTTGCATGCACAATTCTGTCATTAGCTGACAGATTGCACACTTAACTTTAATAAATTGGTTAATGCCTCAAAACTTCATATTTTTGTATGAAACTGGATTCATATGAATCCTAACTCATAAAATAAAGTTTTAGAAGAAGAATCATGCATTAAAGACAAATAACAAAGGAGATACTAACACACAAAGTAGAGTTTAGCTGCTGGTGGTTTCACAGATTGCACACCTAAAGTATTTTAGGTGTTTGGAGGGTCAAAACTCCATATTTTTAAGTGATTCCACTTGCAAACTGAACATAACTCATAAAACTAACTCTCAAAAGAAAAATCATTCTTTTTCATTGAGTTTTGGAAGAAATATGGTCATTTGAACATGCATGCACAAATCTGTCGTTGGTTGACAGCTTGCACACTCATTTTGTTTCAATTAGTTGGGACCTCAAATCACCATAATTTTGAATGAAATTAGTGGCATATGAAAGGTACCTTCTTATCTTCCTGTAAAGCATGTTAAAACAAAGTGTCAACTACAATGAGTTGGTGAGTTCACAGGTTTTTCATATCCACAAAACATTTTATATGCAAGGTATAGAAATAGCGAAGCAAAAGTCCGCATCAACTTTAAACTTTTAAAAATTCATGAGCAAAAATACAAATTTACCATTACACATGATATATAAATATTGAGCCACTACTAAGCCTACTCGACATTCTAAGCCCCATGAACTACCTCAGCGGTGGACCTAAAGTCCACATGTGTAGAGCATTCTTAATTGATAAAGTGCACCCCTACTTGCCAATTAGGTGGGTATGTCAACCAAATAGCGCTATCCACAAATATTATCGGCTCATTTAGAGTTAAATAGTAGTGTACGACGGGGACTTTACATAACTCAACATATCATTTTGTGTAATAAAAAGTTGCTCATCACAATGATTTATATACTTTTCATTAAATCAATATAAATCAATTCAATTTCCATTAAAACAACATGCTTTACACCCCAAACGTATAAACATCAAAAAAGAGGGGCCGTGAATACTCACCCTTGGTGCAAAGCTCCGCTACTACGAAACACGATCCGATCCCATCCAAAGGCCTAACGATTCCCTACACTACTGGAAATTGAGTATTTTCAACGGAAATTTTCAACGGACAAATCC
Source organism: Silybum marianum (assembly GCA_036898165.1). Classification (NCBI taxonomy): domain Eukaryota; kingdom Viridiplantae; phylum Streptophyta; class Magnoliopsida; order Asterales; family Asteraceae; genus Silybum; species Silybum marianum. The sequence continues at coordinate 24,399,785 of CM072528.1, read as the reverse complement.
CTCTTTGGCGTCATCTACTGGCTGACTGCACACTGCCTTCTGCCTGACTATGGCTTTTAGAAAGCAAGATCCCTCGTTGAAAATTTTCTACGAATTTTAAAGGGATTATTGACATAACATAAATTTTCTACGAATTTTCAACGAATTTCCGTTGAAAATCTCTCACAAACATGCATTTTCAACCAAATTTTTTTTGACGAGACATTCTGTTGAATCTTTTTTGGTTGAAAATGCATGTTTGTGAGAAATTTTCAATGGAAATTCGTTGAAAATTCATTATCTATCAATAATCCCTCTAAAATTCGTAGAAAATTTTCAATGACGTTTTCCGTTAAAAAAATCCCGTTGAAAATACTCAATTTTTTAGTAGTGCTAACAAAGAGAAAATGCTCAAAATCATCACTTATGGGTCTAAAACTACTTATGGAGGTGAGTAAGTCTTAAGCTTATAAATGTCCACATGCATCCAACTTGATTGTCTATAGTCCAATTATACATAATGCACATATGCTCGTTAATATAGTAATTTATACCGTAAATTGTTAAAATCAAGAATTTAAACCATCAATGATCAATAATTGTTAAAATCAAGAAATTCCAGAATTTCACTTCTGGACATAAACTTATAGTACTCAAAATGATCAAAATATAGATACTTCCAAAATGACATAGCTTCCCATATTTTTATATGTGATATAGTACTGGGTTATGGTGATTGTGACCAAATTTGATGAATTTCGGACATGTAAAAATGATTCAAATGATTTATGCAATGCAAAGGGTCACAACTGGCATGGCTACTTAGTGTTTTCTAGAATTTCCAGTTGGATTGGAATCAGGACTCATAAAGGAAACTTTTGAGATAAGAATCACTGATTTTGAAGAAGCTATGAAGGAGATATGGCACCACAAAGTTGCATGCACAATTCTGTCATTAGCTGACAGATTGCACACATAACTTTAATAAATTGGTTAATGCCTCAAAACTTCATATTTTTGTATGAAACTGGATTCATATGAATCCTAACTCATAAAATAAAGTTTTAGAAGAAGAATCATGCATTAAAGACAAATAACAAAGGAGATACTAACACACAAAGTAGAGTTTAGGCTTTGGTGGTTTCACAGATTGCACACCTAAAGTATTTTAGGTGTTTGGAGGGTCAAAACTCCATATTTTTAAGTGATTCCACTTGCAAACTGAACATAACTCATAAAACTAACTCTCAAAAGAAAAATCATTCTTTTTCATTGAGTTTTGGAAGAAATATGGTCATTTGAACATGCATGCACAAATCTGTCGTTGGTTGACAGCTTGCACACTCATTTTGTTTCAATTAGTTGGGACCTCAAATCACCATATTTTTGAATGAAATTAGTGGCATATGAAAGGTACCTTCTTATCTTCCTGTAAAGCATGTTAAAACAAAGTGTCAACTACAAAGAGTTGGTGAGTTCACAGGTTTTTCATATCCACAAAACATTTTATATGCAAGGTATAGAAATAGCGAAGCAAAAGTCCGCATCAACTTTAAAGTTTTAAAAATTCATGAGCAAAAATACAAATTTACCATTACACATGATATATAAATATTGAGCCACTACTAAGCCTACTCGACATTCTAAGCCCCATGAACTACCTCAGCGGTGGACCTAAAGTCCACATGTGTAGAGCATTCTTAATTGATAAAGTGCACCCCTACTTGCCAGTTAGGTGGGTATGTCAACCAAATAGCGCTATCCACAAATATTATCGGCTCATTTAGAGTTAAATAGTAGTGTACGACGGGGACTTTACATAACTCAACATATCATTTTGTGTAATAAAAAGTTGCTCATCACAATGATTTATATACTTTTCATTAAATCAATATAAATCAATTCAATTTCCATTAAAACAACATGCTTTACACCCCAAACGTATAAACATCAAAAAAGAGGGGCCGTGAATACTCACCCTTGGTGCAAAGCTCCGCTACTCCGAAACACGATCCGATCCCATCCAAAGGCCTAACGATTCGCTACACTACTGGAAAATTGAGTATTTTCAACGGAAATTTTCAACGGAAAATGTCGTTGAAAATTTTCTACGAATTTTAAAGGGATTATTGACATAACATAAATTTTCTACGAATTTTCAACGAATTTCCGTTGAAAATCTCTCACAAACATGCATTTTCAACCAAAAATTTTTTGCCGAGACATTCCGTTGAAATTTTTTTGGTTGAAAATGCATGTTTGTGAGAGATTTTCAATGGAAATTCGTTGAAAATTCGTAGAAAATTCATTATCTGTCAATAATCCCTCTAAAATTCGTAGAAAATTTTCAATGACGTTTTCCGTTAAAAAAATCCCGTTGAAAATACTCAATTTTTTAGTAGTGCTAACAAAGAGAAAATGCTCAAAATCATCACTTATGGGTCTAAAACTACTTATGGAGGTGAGTAAGTCTTAAGCTTATAAATGTCCACATGCATCCAACTTGATTGTCTATAATCCAATTATACATAATGCACATATGCTCGTTAATATAGTAATTTATACCGTAAATTGTTAAAATCAAGAATTTAAACCATCAAATGATCAATAATTGTTAAAATCAAGAAATTCCAGAATTTCACTTCTGGACATAAACTTATAGTACTCAAAATGATCAAAATATAGATACTTCCAAAATGACATAGCTTCCCATATTTTTATATGTGATATAGTACAGGGTTATGGTGATTGTGACCAAATTTGATGAATTTCGGACATGTAAAAATGATTCAAATGATTTATGCAATGCAAAGGGTCACAACTGGCATGGCTACTTAGTGTTTTCTAGAATTTCCAGTTGGATTGGAATCAGGACTCATAAAGGAAACTTTTGAGATAAGAATCACTGATTTTGAAGAAGCTATGAAGGAGATATGGCACCACAAAGTTGCATGCACAATTCTGTCATTAGCTGACAGATTGCAAACATTAACTTTAATAAATTGGTTAATGCCTCAAAACTTCATATTTTTGTATTAAAGACAAATAACAAAGGAGATACTAACACACAAAGTAGAGTTTAGCTGCTGGTGGTTTCACAGATTGCACACCTAAAGTATTTTAGGTGTTTGGAGGGTCAAAACTCCATATTTTTAAGTGATTCCACTTGCAAACTGAACATAACTCATAAAACTAACTCTCAAAAGAAAAATCATTCTTTTTCATTGAGTTTTGGAAGAAATATGGTCATTTGAACATGCATGCACAAATCTGTCGTTGGTTGACAGCTTGCACACTCATTTTGTTTCAATTAGTTGGGACCTCAAATCACCATATTTTTGAATGAAATTAGTGGCATATGAAAGGTAACACATTAAATTAACTTCCAGAAGAAGAATCAAGTGATTTGGAGGAATATTCAAAGAGTTATGGTCGTTCAAAGTAGGGTTTACCTACTGTTGAACTTCCAGATGCACATGCATCTTGATATGAGCATTTGGGGGGTCAAAACACAATGGTTTTGAGTGAGACCACTTGGATTAGAACCCCAACTCACTAAATAAACTTTTAGAAAGAAGATTCATGATATTTGAACATATAAATTGTAAGAAATTGACGATTTACACACATGCATGAATCTGCCAGAACCAAAATCACCATTTTTGTTCAAGAACACATAAAATCATGATTTTCCCCTATTTTCTTGAGTTTTATTTGTGTAGATCATAGATTATCACCATTTTATAAACATTTTACATGTTTTGGTGTAAAATCTCTCCACAAACTCAGATATGTTTTGGATATTAGAAGAAAGTAACTTAGAAATGCAAGAAAAGTGGGTTTTTCACCCAAAATTTGCAAGAAAATGAAGAACATGAAGTTTTGTACTTACTTGGATGATGATATGTGTTGATTGTCTTCAAAAATACTTGCTCTTAGGTTGATTTTAGATGAAAAAATGGCTGGAACTCTTTTTAGAGAAAGAAAAGAAAGAGAGGAGAAGAGAGAAGTGAATAAGTCCCTTTGTTTCTAGAGAGAGAGAGAGATTTGAATCTTTAGTTTGGAAATGAGCAAAATGAAGAAATTTGGGTTTTTATATGTGGATTTTAAGGGGTGGGCCCTACCCAAACCAATTTTTTTTATTTATTTATTTGTATAAATTAAGCCCAAAATGTGAGATTTGAAGTCCAATTTCTCAATTTTGGCATTTTTCTTAACTTTGTTAGCCCATTTTGGTTCTTTTCTAATAAAAATAAAAGTTTATAATAAAAATACTAAAATATATATATATTTTATATAAATTGGGTATAAATTAGAGCATTTGGCACTGTATTGGACGTTTCAGACAGTTACGGGTCGGAACCGGACATTCTAAGCATCTACCGGGAGCTCTATAAATTTTTCGGCCAATGTAGTCTAACTAACTCCTAATCTTATAATTTATCTAAAATAACACTAACAAGGGCTTAATAAATACTAATCTAGAAGCTTAAATTTGACGGATGTCACAGTCTCCCCCTGTTAGAGGAATTTCGTCCCGAAATTTAATGACTGCTACTTCCAATGGATTTCTTTGCAAACAAATGATGATATTTGCCTTTCATGAAATCCTCTTGCTTCCAGGTAAATTCCAGCCCATACTTTGAGTTCCAACGAACTTTTATAATCGGAATCTTATTATGCCTTAATCGTTTGATCTCTCGGTCAAGAACTTCAACTGGTTCTTCCATAACGCGCATTTATTCATTGACTTGAATCTCCTCCAATGGTAATACTAACGATTTGGCAGATAGGAATTTCTTGAGATTGGATACATGAAATGTATCATGAATGGCACTGAGCTCTTGTGGTAACTTTAACTTGTACGCCACTGGCCTGATTCTTTCAAGTATTACAAATGGGCCAGTGTATTTAGGACCCAGCTTGCTTCTCTTCCTAAAGCGTACTAGTCCTTTCCTTGTCGATACTTTCAGAAGCACTTTATCACCCACTTGGAACTCTAATGGCTTCTTTGATTATCCGCATAACCTTTTTGACGATCTCTTGCTGTCTTGAGTCTTTCCTTGATGTTTGAGATCTTGTCAGTGGTTTCCTGGATGATTTCGGGCCTTGTAAGTTGTCTATCACCAAATTCCAACCAAGTGGTGATCTACATTTGCGTCCGTATAAGGCTTCGTATGACGCACACTGAATGTTAGTGTGGTAGCTGTTGTTATAGAAGAATTCAACAAGTTGCAGGTGGGTATCCCAACTCCCACCTAAATTTATTACGCAAGCACGCAACATATCCTCTAGCGTTTGAATGGTTCTCTCCGAATGTCCATCTGTTTGAAGATTCCAATTGCGTACCCAATGCTTTTTGGAGTGATTGCCACAATTGTGACGTAAAACGAGTAATTCTATTCGAGATAATAGAAATAGGTACCCCATGACGCGAAATGATTTCATTAATGTAAATTTGTGCACGTTTTTCCATACTGCAATCTTCACGGATGGAAATGAAATGAGCTGATTTTGTAAGTCGATCTACTATAACCCATATAGAATCATGTCCTTTCCTAGTTTTGGGTAGCTTGGTTACGAACTCCATGGTTATTTGCCCCATTTTCATTGGGGAATTTCGAGTTGCTGAAGTAGACCGGCTAGTTTCTGATGTTCGGCCTAGACTTGAGCACAGGTTAAGCACTTGTTTACGTACAAAGCAATGTCTTTCTTCATTCCTGGCCACCAGTATTATTCCTTTAGGTTTTTGTACATCTTATTCGCTCCTGGGTGAACCGAATATCTTGATCGATGGGCTTCATCCAAAATGGTTGATCGTATATTACTAACCTTTGGTACCTAGACTCTATTTTCAAGGTAATGTACCCCATCGGACTTTGTTTGAAATTTCTTTTCCAAGTGATGTAGGGTCTCGTTCTTCAGATTCTCTATTTTCAACGATTCTTCTTGTGCTTCAAGAATTTGAGCTTTTAAACTCGTCTGAACAAACATTCCCATAGCTCCTACTCTTGACGGTTTTACTCTTTCTTTCCTACTTAATGGTACTTTATTTCACAATCATAGTCACTAAGTAACTCAACCCATCTTCTTTGCCTCATATTGAGCATCTTCTGATAAAGGATGTGTTGAAGGCTTTTGTGATCAATGAAGATCGTGCATTTAATGTCGTACAGATAATGTCTCCAAATCTTAAGTGCGAATACTACGGCTCCTAACTCCAAATCATGAGTGGTATAGTTCTTCTCATGGACTTTAAGTTGTCTTGAAGCATATGCGATGACTCCGTTGTTTTGCATCAACACACATTCCAAACCTTGATGGGACGCGTCGCATTAGACTACAAAATTATCCATTCCTTCTTGGAGTGTCAAAATTGGTGCATTACATAACTTGTGCTTAAGTGTCTGGAATGCTTCCTCTTGTTTTTCTCCCCAAATGAATTTCTTGTTCTTTTAGGTTAGTGTCGTCAGTGGTTGCTCGATCTTGGAGAAATTTGCGATAAATTGCTGGTAATAGCCTGCCAATCCAAGAAACTGACGAATCTCTATTGGTGTCTTCGGGGCTTCCCATTTCTTAATGACCTCGATTTTTTTGCTGGATCAACATGAATTCCCTTTTCATTTACTACATAGCCAAGAAAATGTACTCCTCGAATCCAAAATTCGCATTTGGGGAACTTGGCGTACAAATTTTCATTCTTGAGCAATTCTAGTATCAACCTTAAATGCTGTTCATGCTCCTTCTTGTCCCGAGAATAAACGAGTATATCATCTATAAACACGATCACGAATTTGTCTAGGTATGGTCGACATACTCTATTCATCAAATCCATGAAAACTGCTGCTGCGTTTGTTAGACCAAAAGGCATAACTAGGAACTCGTAATGACCGTATCGAGTCCTAAACGCCGTCTTGGGAATATCCCCTTCTCGCACTCTCATTTGATGATATCCAGATCTAAGATCGATCTTCGAGAAATACGTAGCACCTTGAAGTTGGTCAAATAGGTCGTTAATCCGGGGAAGGAGGTATCGGTTCTTAATGGTCAACTTGTTGAGTTCCCTGTAATCGATACACATTCGAAAAGATCCATCCTTCTTTTTAACAAACAAAACTGGAGCTCCCCAAGGTGAAGAGCTGGGTCTAATGAATCCCTTATTGAGTAACTCCTGAAGTTGTTCTGACAGCTCCTGCATCTCAGATGGCGCTAACCGGTATGGTGATTTCGCCACGGGCTCAACTCCAGGAATTAAATCGATGTGAAACTCAACTTGTCTTGGCGGGGGTATTCCAGGCAATTCGTCTTGGAATACTTGGGGAAATCCCGAACTATAGGAATATCTTGAACGCGTTTTTCTTCAACTTTCTTATCCTTAACGTGAGCTAGAAAGGCAATACTGTCCTTTCTCAAATGCTTTCGCATTTTCATACACGTCACTATTTTAATACCCTTTCTTGGCTTCTCTCCGTATACTTCGAGCATTCCTCCTTTGGGTAGTGGAATTCGAACGATCTTCTTGGAACAGCATATTTTAGCTCCAATCTCGAACACTCGACCTCTTGCCTGACCTCCTTGATTTCCTTGATTGGCTGGTCGTACTTGATTAGTGTTCGGTCTTTGACTCCACCTTGGACATGCATTCCGGAAGTGATCAGGACTTCAACACTCAAAACATGTCCGTTTTCCTATATTCTTACAATCCTTGGCGAAATGACCTCCTCTATTGCATTTCTGACAAATAATACATCTTCCAACATGCGGTTTGTTGTACTTATCGCACTTAGGGTATGTTCTCTTTCTCTACGGATTGAGTCTGAATCCGATAGTTCCCTATCATCTTTAGATTTTTACCCATTCTTCCTCCAGATTGCCTTCTTGTGGGTTCCTTCATCTTTCTCTTACCTTGAGCTTTGTGTTTTGCAAACATTCCCGAACGATTAGCATTGTTGGTGAGTCTGGTTTCTGAATTCACTGCTTCTTGAAGGGTTTTCGGATTTGCCGAAGTAACATCTCCGCGTATTTCAGGAGATAAACCCCAGAAATACCGGTCGACTGGGTTTTCTCAGTCGTAACCAGATGTGGTACTCTCTTTGCTAGTTCATGAAAACGTGCAGTGTAAGAGTCGTTGTAATTTCCTATCATTTCATGATTCCATAGCTACACTTCCAATTTCTGGATTTCGCTCCTCGGACAATATTCTTCTTTCAGCATTCTCTTGAAATCTTCCCATGTAAGACTGTTGGCTGCTTCCCGACCTCGTGTTTGTGCTTGGGTGTTCCACTAGGTCAATGTTCGTCCTTGTAGCAGAGAAGCGGCAAACTCCACTTTGTTCCCTTCAGTATTCTTGCTGATATGGAGTACAGACTACATGCCCTCCATCCAAGATAGTAGTCTGACAACTCCTTCTGTTCCATGGAATTATTTAGCATTGCAGGTCCTAAAAGCCTTATCTGTGCGTTCCCTATCTCGAGTTGATCCAGACCCTCGGTTGTTTCCTAGAGTAGCGTTCAGACTCGCTGCCATTTGACTAACGATATTTGGAAGTGCTGCCATGAGTTGTTCAGATACAAGTCGTGCGATTTCGGGATCTTCTCTCCTAGGAGGCATAGTTCTAAAGCACAATCTCAAATTGTGATTTGGCCATATTACTATTACTATTTTCGCGCCGAATCTACTTAACTGAGTTATGCATAACAAATAACATGTGTTTAATGCTAAGATCTAATCATTTATTCTTAACAACATACAGAGTACTCGATAGGGAAGGATGAGTGAGACATATCGAACTACGATAGTAGAAAATTTAATTACTAAAGATACTTTAGTAAATAAAAATTCATAAAAATGTTTATGCAAACTCACACTTATGACCATGCTTTTCATATTTGAGTAAGAAGCTTTCCGATCTATGCTGACTTTTAGTATAACTACTCCAAGTCCCTTCTTATTCATACCATATTTAGACATAGGTGATCAGGCTTTGCCTAATTATGATATGTTAGAACGATACCTATTCTAGTTATACTAGTAGTGGGCTTTTAAAATTTTAAATTTATCTAAGAAAATAATTTTTTTTTTTGAAAATGTTGGTTATAGTATTTGGTTTTATGGAAAAACCGGTGCTCTCTATAACCTATGGCTCTGATACGAAGTCTGTCACACCCCGCTAAAGCGGAAACACGAGGCGTGATAGCTTAAGATTTCATAACAATAGGATTAAAACAACACCAACCATCCATTCAAGTACATAATAGTTTAAGTTCAAAATTCACATCGTATCAACTCAAAAGTTCTAACAAAATAAAGTAAACCAAGTGTTTCAACTAAACAGTTTCAAATATAATCATGATTGATGTTGACGCGCCCACATAACAAACGTTTCGGTTAATCTTTTCTTACTCCTGAAAAGCATGATAAAAACAAGGTCAACTACAAGAGTTGGTGAGTTCACAGGTTTTCATATGCACAAAACAGTTTTTATGCAGTTTTCAATTCTTGTGGAACGAACGTTCACATCATGTATAAATAGTGAAATTTATGAGCATTTAATTAATCCTTGTATTGAGAAACCTGTCAAAGCATAATGTACTCTAGTTCATAGCAAGTATCGAGCCAATACTAAACCTTTCGACCACACAAAAAATATTTTTTTTATAATTCTACCTTAGCGGTGGGACTAAAACCCACATATGTTGAACATTCGTTTTTATAGGTATAGTGCACCCCTACCTGTAGGTTCTAGGTGGGATTGCTATCCACACCCCTACTTTGTCGGTTTTTAGGTGGGATTGTCCGTCCAAATAGTAGTGTACAAACTTTTATGTTACATTTTACTCAAATACAATTTACTAGTGTACATGCCTTAGTGCTCATATCAACAATTTCACATTCTTTTACATAAATCAATCATTATTCAAATTTAAACATGCTTTTCACCCCAAAACATATAAAACATTAAAAGAGGGGCTGTGAATACTCACCTTATAGCAAATGCTTCCAATTATATACACGAGACGTCCGCTTGACGGCCTAATGCTTTCCTATCAAAGCAAAGTACCCAAATGACCACTTATATGACTAACGATTACTATGAGAATTCTTATAAGTCCTTATATGTCCAACTTGATTATCTATAGTTCCATTATACATAATGCACATATGCTCTTTAATATGATAATTTATACCGAAAATGTAATGTTATAGCCTTTCAAGTGATCAAAATTCATGAAATCAAACAACTTCAAAATTTCACTTTCTGGCAGAAACTATAAGTTCTAAAAAAATGATCAAATTAATGTAACATCCAAAATGAAAAAATTCCCCATCTTTTTATATGTGATAAATCACTGAGTTAAGGACATTTTGACCAAATTTCATGCTTTATGGAGATGTAAAAAGGGTTCAAATAGTTTATGCAAAACATTATGTCACAACCGGTAAAAAAGATTACACCATGTTAGTAAATCACTCATTTAAGGAGTTCTACTAAGTGTTTTCTAGAATTTCCAGTTGGATTGGAAATATAACTCATAGAGGAAACTTTTGAGATAAGAATCACTGATTTTGAAGAAGTTATGAAGGAGATATGGCACTACAAATTTGCATGCACAATTCTGTCATTAGCTGACAGATTGCACACTTAAATTTAATAAATTGGTTAATGCCTCAAAACTTCATATTTTTGTATGAAACTGGATTCATATGAATCTTAACTCATAAAGTAAAGTTTTAGAAGAAGAATCATGCATTAAAGACAAATAACAAAGGAGATACTAACACACAAAGTAGAGTTTAGCTGCTGGTGGTTTCACAGATTGCACACCTAAAGTATTTTAGGTGTTTGGAGGGGCAAAACTCCATATTTTTATATGATTCCACTTGAAAACTGAACATAACTCATAAAACTAACTCTCAAAAGAAAAATCATTCTTTTTCATTGAGTTTTGGAAGAAATATGGTCATCTGAACATGCATGCACAAATCTGTCGTTGGTTGACAGCTTGCACACTCATTTTGTTTCAATTAGTTGGGACCTCAAATCACCATATTTTTGAATGAAATTAGTGGTATATGAAAGGTAACACATTAAATTAACTTCCAGAAGAAGAATCAAGTGATTTGGAGGAATATTCAAAGAATTATGGTCGTTCAAAGTAGGGTTTACCTACTGTTGAACTTCCAGATGCACATGCATCTTGTTATGAGCATTTGGGGGGTCAAAACTCAATGTTTTTGAGTGAGACTACTTGGATTAGAACCCCAACTCACTAAATAAACTTGTAGAAAGAAGATTTATGATATTTGAACATAGAAATAGTAAGAAATTGACTATTTACACACATGCATGAATCTGCCAGAACCAAAATCACCATTTTTGTTCAAGAACACATAAAATCATGATTTTTCCCCTATTTTCTTGAGTTTTATTTGTGTAGATCATAGATTATCACCATTTTATAAACATTTTACATGTTTTGGTATAAAATCTCTCCAGAAACTCAGAATTTTTTTGGATATTAGAAGAAAGTAACTTAGAAATGCAAGAAAAGTGGGTTTTTCACCCAAAATTTGCAAGAAAATGAAGAACATGAAGTTTTGTACTTACTTGGATGATGATATGTGTTGATTGTCTTCAAAAATACTTGCTCTTAGCTGGATTTTAGATGAAAAAATGGCTGGAACTCTTTTGAGAGAAAGAAAAGAATGAGAGGGAGAATAGAGAAGTGAATAAGTCCCTTTGTTTCTAGAGAGAGAGAAAGATTTGAATCTTTAGTTTGGAAATGAGCAAAATGAAGAAATTTGGGTTTTTATATGTGGATTTTAAGGGGTGGGCCCTACCCAAACCAATTTTTTTTTATTTGTATAAATTAAGCCCAAAATGTGAGATTTGAAGTACAATTTCTCAATTTTGGCATTTTTCTTAACTTTGTTAGCCATTTTGGTTCTTTTCTAATAAAAATAAAAGTTTATAATAAAAATACTAAAATATATATATATTTTATATAAATTGGGTATAAATTAGAGCATTTGGCACTGTATTGGACGTTTCGAACGATTTACGGGTCGGAACCGGACATTCTAAGCATCTACCGGGAGCTCTAGAAATTTTTCGGCCAATGTAATCTAACTAACTCCTAATCTTATAATTTATCTAAAATAACACTAACAAGGGCTTAATAAATACTAATCTAGAAGCTTAAATTTGACGGATGTCACACTCGGGAAAATCCAGAACTATAGGGATATCATGAAAGCGTTTCTCTTCGGTGTCCTTATTCACAACGTGAGCTAAAAAGGCTGTGTAGTCTATTCTTAGGTACTTTCGCATCTTCATGCATGACACAATTTTAAAATCCTTTCTGGGTTTCTCACCATGTACTTCGAGTGTTTCTCCTCCGGGTAGTGGTATTCGGATAATTTTCTTAGAGCAGCAAATTCCCGCTTGGTTTTTAGACAACCAATCCATTCCCATGATTATATCAAAATTTCCCAACTTAATCGGGATTAGATCTATACTGAAGTCTTTATTATCCAAGTTTAAAGTGTAGTTCATTATTACGTCTTTGGCCCTACTTTCTTGACCGTTGGCATTTTCAGTGACATAATCTTCTTTCAACATTTAAGGTCTTAGATTTATCTTTGGTCTAAAATCTAATGACACATACCTCCTATCTGCTCCAGAATCACATAATACAGATGCATGATGATTGTTCAGAAGAAACATACCTGTGACCACATCCGGGGTTTGTCTTGCTTCTTCCGCTCCAATTTCAAATACTCGACCTCGTGCTTGACCTTTTTGGTTCCTTTGATTTGTTGGTTGCACTTGCCTGGTGTCTGGCATCGAATTACGTCTTGGGCATTTATTCCTGAACTGATCTGGGCTTCCACATTCATAACCAACCCGCATCTCACCAATCCTGCAATCCTTCGCAATATGGCCTTTCCGGTTGCACTTGAGACAAGTAATGCATTTCCCTTGATGATGACTATTACATTTATCACACTTTCGGTACGCCCCTTTTTCTTTCCCTGTTGCCGATGTCTGAATTCCGTAATTTCTCGACGTTCTTTGCTCCTTGCCTGACCTCTTCCCAAACTGTCTTCTTGCAGGTTCATCCACCTTCCTCTTTCCCAATGCCTTGTTGGTTGCAAACGTTCCTGTACGATTCACATTGTTGGTGAGTCGTGTTGCTAAGTTTACTGCTGCTTGAAGTGACTTTGGATCAGCTGGAGTAACGTCCCCTCTAATTTTAGGAGACAGACCCCATACATATCGGTCAACTCTATTCTCCTCAGGTGTCACTAAGTATGGTACTAGTTTGGCCAACTCATGGAAACGGGCAGTGTAAGTATCAACGTCGTTTCCTTTCATTTCATGGTTCCATAACACTGCTTCTAATTTCTGAATTTCACTTCTCGGACAATACTCATCCTTAAGCATTTTCTTGAATTCATCCCATGTGAGTCTATTAACTGCCTCTCGGCCTCGAATTTGTACCTGGGTGTTCCACCATGTCAAGGCTCGTCCTTGTAGAAGATAAGCATCAAATTCTACCTTGTTTCCCTCGGTATATTTACTAATATGGAGAACTGACTCCATGCCCTCTAGCCTCGTTGTAAGTCCAACAGCTCCTTACGTTCCATGGAACTCTTTTGGATTACAACTCCTAAAAGATTTGTATGTACACTCTCTTTCTTCAGATCTCCGGTTGTTTCTTTGATTAGTGTTTAAGCCCGCCGCTACCTGGCTAACAATATTTGGTAGTGCTGCCATAAGTTGTTCTGATACTAACATTGCGACTTCGGGATTTTGTCTCCTTGGAGGCATTGTTCTAAAACACAATTTCAAATTGAGTTTCGATCAGATTTCTATTACTATTTCTGAACTAATTCTACTTACTAAGTTTAGGCGTATAATATAATATACGTTTAGTACTAATCATCTAATCATACATTCAAACAATATACGAAATTCAGATAACATGCATACCCTTCATAGATAAAATTTAAACATTTCAACATAAATTTCCAAAATATAGATCCAAAAAGATAACAAATTGTTTACAACTTAAAACAAACAAGATTCTAATAAGAGTGTTTCGACCCCAAAAAGATTCAAATAAAGAGGCTGACTAGTGCAATATCAACCAAACCAGCACTCCTAGCAAGATCACTAGGGCTCCTAACGCCCAAGGGAAAAATGTATACATCCTCCGAATTGCCCTTCTAGCATCTAGGGCCACCTCCATAACTCTATTCGTGAATGCATCCTGTGTGTGCAGTATCGCCAGGATGTCATCTATAGATTGTCGGTAATGGTCTAGTCTGTGTCGGTGAAGTTCTTCTTCATTAACCATTCCGGAGACCCATGCGTGTTACAATGCGGTCATCCCTTGGGGATGCGGTACAGAGACTCCTATTGCTGGAGGAGGAGGAGTCATACTTCGCGACCTGGATCGCGATTGAAGGTACGGAAGGAACCGTGAAAGTCACCCTCCTAATAGGGAGAACGCGCTTTGGAGCGGTTTTGATCGTCCTTGGTCCTTGAGATGTACCCTTGCCAGTAGGTGAAGGTACAAGCATAGAAGTGAGTGATCGAGTAGAGGAGTTAGTAGTATCCTCGTCATGACTGTGCTCGGAAGGGTCATACTCCTCATGGGTCGGGTCACTCCTCCTAACTCGACCAGTGATATAACCGGACTCATTTGGGGAATTTTCGGACGACAACATGATACTGTGAAATAAAAAAAATAAAAGAAAATTTTATAAACGTCAGAAACATTTTATAATGCACATGCGAACTCGCATAAAATCATATTTTTCGATTTGAAATAAGAAGTTTTCCGATCTATGTTAATTTTTAGTATAACTAGTCCAAGTCCCTTCTTATTCATACCATATTTAGACATCGGTGATCAGGTTTTGCCTAATTATACTATGCTAGAACGATGCTCATTGTAGTTATACTAGTAGTGAGCTTTTAAATTTTTAAATATATCTAAGAAAATAACTTTTGAAAATTTTGGTTATAGTGCATGGTTTTTATTAGAAAACCGGTGTTCTCT
The DNA here is from genome assembly GCA_036898165.1 of Silybum marianum. Lineage (NCBI taxonomy): Eukaryota > Viridiplantae > Streptophyta > Magnoliopsida > Asterales > Asteraceae > Silybum > Silybum marianum. The sequence goes on along the minus strand of CM072528.1, from coordinate 24,384,735 downwards.
ATAACCTAACGCTCTGAAGTCTGTCACACCCCGCTAAAGCGAAAACAGGAGTTACGACATTTCAAAGTTTCACAACAATATGAATATAAACACCAACCATACATAAATAACTAGAACGTCAAGTTCAAAGTTTAATAGTTTACAACTTGACTACTCTGTCTTAAATAAGCAAATTACAACAAAATTTACATGTACCAAATCTTGATTGGTGTTCCACAAAGTCATACAAAACATGATCGGTTACCTTCTAATTTCCTGTAAAGCATGATAAAATAAAAGAGCCAACTACAAAGAGTTGGTGAGTTCACAGGTTTTCAAATGCACAAAACATTTATATGCAAGGTATATAAAAATATAGCGAATCAAATGATCGCATCAACTTTAATATATTAAAGTTTAATGAGCAAAAATACATATTATAATTACACATAATATTAAAGTATTGAGCCACTACTAAGCCTAAACGACATTATATGCCCCACAAACTACCTCAGCGGCGGACCTAAAGTCCACATGTGTAGAGCATTCTTAATTGATAAAGTGCACCCCAACTTGCCAGTTAGGTGGGTATGTTAACCCCAAATAGCACTATCCACAAATATCATCAGCTCACATGAATACAGAGTTAAATAGTTGTGTAACACGGGGACTTCACATAACTCAACATATCATTTGTGTAATATAAATTTGCTCCTCATAATGATTTATATGCTTTTCATTAGTCAATATAAATCAATTCAATTCCTTTAAAACAACATGCTTTACACCCCAAAGCGTATAAACATTTAAAAAGAGGGGCCGTGAATACTCACCTTATAGCAAAACTTCCAAATAGATACCCGAGATGTCCGCTTGATGGCCTAACGCTTACCTAACAAAGCAACGTACCCAAATTAACACTTATATGTCTAACGATTACTATGAGAGTGCTTATAAGTCCTTATATGTCCAACTTGGTCTACTATTGTCCCGTTACACCTAATGCACATATGCTCTTTAATGATATGAATTATACCGAAAATATAACTTTATAGTCCTTCAAGTGATCAAAATTTATGAAATCAAACAGTTTCAGAATTTCATTTTCTAACAGAAACTATAAGTCCTAAAAAATGATCAATTTAATGTAACATCCAACATGACAAAATTTCCCATCTTTTTATATGTGATGCATTACTGAGTTAAGGTCATACATTTTAGACATATAAAAAGTGTTCAAATAATTTATATCAAACAATGTGTCACAGCAAGCATGACAGATTACACACTGTTAGTAAAACAATCATTTGAGAAGTTCTACTTAGTATTTTTCAGAAATTCCAGTTGGATTAGGAGCATAACACATAAAGGAAACTTTTGAAATAAGAATCACTCATTTTGGATGAGTTATGAGGAAGATATGGCACCACAAAGTTGCATGCACACTTTTATCATTAGTTGACAGATTGCACAATTAACTTTAATAAATTGGTTAATGCCTCAAAACTTCATATTTTTGAATGAAACCGGATTCATATGATCCCTAACTCATAAAATAAAACTCCAGAAGAAGAATTATGCATTATGAACAAATATTCAAAGAGATACTTACAACTTGACTACTCTGTCTTAAATAAGCAAATTACAACAAAATTTACATGTACAAAATCTTGATTGGTGTTCCACAAAGTCATACAAAACTTGATCGGTTACCTTCTAATTTCCTGTAAAGCATGATAAAATAAAAGAGCCAACTACAAAGAGTTGGTGAGTTCACAGGTTTTCAAATGCACAAAACATTTATATGCAAGGTATATAAAAATATAGCGAATTAAATGATCGCATCAACTTTAATATATTAAAGTTTAATGAGCAAAAATACATATTATAATTACACATAATATTAAAGTATTGAGCCACTACTAAGCCTAAACGACATTCTATGCCCCACGAACTACCTCAGTGGTGGACCTAAAGTCTACATGTGTAGAGCATTATTAATTGATAAAGTGCACCCCAACTTGCCAGTTAGGTGGGTATGTTAACCCCAAATAGCGCTATCCACAAATATCATCGGCTCACATCAATACAGAATTAAATAGTTGTGTAACACGGGGACTTCACATAACTCAACATATCATTTGTGTAATATAAATTTGCTCCTCATAATGATTTATATGCTTTTCATTAATCAATATAAATCAATTCAATTCCTTTAAAACAACATGCTTTACACCCCAAAGCGTATAAACATTTAAAAAGAGGGGTCGTGAATACTCGCCTTATAGCAAAGCTTCCAAATAGATACCCGACATGTCCGCTTGATGGCCTAACGCTTACCTAACAAAGCAACGTACCCAAATTAACACTTATATGTCTAACGATTACTATGAGAGTGCTTATAAGTCCTTATATGTCCAACTTGGTCTACTATTGTCCCGTTACACCTAATGCACATATGCTCTTTAATGATATGAATTATACCGAAAATATAACTTTATAGTCCTTCAAGTGATCAAAATTTATGAAATCAAATAGTTTCAGAATTTCATTTTCTAACAGAAACTATAAGTCCTAAAAAATGATCAATTTAATGTAACATCCAAAATGACAAAATTTCCCATCTTTTTATATGTGATGCATTACTGAGTTAAGGTCATACATTTTAGACATATAAAAAGGGTTCAAATAATTATAACAAACAATGTGTCACAGCAAGCATGACAGATTACACACTGTTAGTAAAACAATCATTTGAGGAGTTCTACTTAGTATTTTTCAGAAATTCCAGTTGGATTATAAGCATAACACATAAAGGAAACTTTTGAAATAAGAATCACTCATTTTGGATGAGTTATGAGGAAGATATGGCACCACAAAGTTGCATGCACACTTTTGTCATTAGTTGACAGATTGCACAATTAACTTTAATAAATTGGTTAATGCCTCAAAACTTTATATTCTTGAATGAAACCGGATTCATATGATCCCTAACTCATAAAATAAAACTCCTGAAGAAAAATTATGCATTATGAACAAATATTCTAAGAGATATTAACACGCAAAGTATGGTTTACCTACTGGTGGTTTCACAGTTTGCACACCTAAAATCTTTTAGATGTTTGGAGGGTCAAGACTCCATATTTTCATGTGATTCTACTTACAAACATGAATGCACAAATCTGTCAGATTTGGACAGATTGCACACTCATTTTGTTTTGATTAATTGAAACCTCAAATCACCACATCTTTAAGTGAAACCAGTGACATTTGAAAGGTAACTCATTAAAATAATTTTCAGAAGAAAAATCAAGTGATTTGAATGAATATTCAAAGAGTTATCATCGTTCAAAGTAAGGTTTACTTACTGTTGAACTTTCAGATGCACATTCATCTTGTTATGAACATTTGGGGGTCAAAACTCACTAAATAAACTTTTTGAAAGAAGATTCATAATTTTTGACCATATTATTTGCATGAAATGGACGATTTATGCACATGCATAAAATCTGTCAGTACCAAAAATCACCATTTTGTTGTTCAAAATCACATAAAATCATGATTTTCACCTATTTTCTTGAGTTCTATTGTTTGGGTCATAGATTACCACCATTATGTAAACATTTTATATGTTTTTGGTGTATAATCTTTCCATAAAACTCAAAATTTTCAGAAGTTATAAGAATGTGGTAATAAAATGCAAGAAAAGTGAGTTTTTAACTCAAAATTTACAAGGAAAAGGTGAGATGATGTTTGTACTTACTTGAGTGATGTATAGAACTTCGATTTCTTGAAATGGGATAGGAGACATAGGGCTAAAGAGAGGGGCAATTACTTAAAAGTACATTTTGTGCTACAGCCCTTCCTATCTGATAGAAAAGGATCCCATGATCCTGGACCGATCTTACCTGGGATCGCAAATCCCAAATTTGTATATGAAGAGCGGATCTAATTGGTTTTTTCGTGTTGTTAAAGAGTTGAACAATGAAAATAGATGGCAAGTTGGTCGGTTAATTCAATAAGAAATGGGAGTAGTTATACGTTTCGTCACCACTTTGTGGAAAAGCCTTAGGAAGAGATGTCAAAGGGGCTTTTTACTCCCCCAAAAATTCCCAGGGACGGAAGTCGGCCTTAGTGATCCGACGGTGCCGAGTGGAAGGGCCGTCGCTCAATTTTTCGAAAAAATGATGACAGGGGAGCCGGCGACCGAAGCCCCGGTGAACGGCGACCGTAACTATAACGGTCCTAAGGTAGCGAAATTCCTTGTCGGGTATGTTCCGACCCGCACGAAAGGCGTAACGATCTGGGCACTGATGTTTTGCCTTGAAATCAGCTGGCAAATGGAGATGGAAGGAGAGTGTTCTTGAGATGAAAGTGTCTCTTCACTTTTAGAGAGGGAGAGAGAGAGTCTTTTTTGAATTTGAATTTGAATTGCAAATGAGAGAAAATGAAAAAAACTACTTTTTTTGTGGAACAAAGAGGGGGGGGGGGGGGCGGCAATGGAGATGGGCCCCTCCCAAACCCAACAATTTTTTTTTAAAATTTATTTTAAGCCCAAAAAAATGAAATTAAAAGTCCATTTTTTCAATTTTGCCCTTTTTCCTTCAAAATATGAGCCCAAAAGTGTTTCAATTATATAAATAATAAAAGTTTTATATTTAGCATTCTAAAACTATATATTTTATATAAATTAGTTATAAATTAGAGCATTTGGAATTATATAAGACGTTTTAGACAGTTACGGGTCGGAACCAGACTTTTTAAGCAACTACCGGAAACTCTAGAAATTTTTTGGCCATTCTAAGCCAACTAACTCCTATTCTTATATCTAATCTATATTAACACTAATGAACTTAATAAAAGCTAACCTGGAGGTTCAAATTTGACAGTTGTCACATCTATCTCCATCGAAACCATTTATGAAACTTTAGATCTCCATCCACATCGAAGCCGGCATCGTTGTTGAGACTTATTAAACCCAAATTTACCGAAGAAGAACCGTCATGTTCTTGATATTCGATCGAAGTTTTTTTTTTTGGTAAAAGTTTTGAATCTCTGTTTTTTAGGTAAATTATTCAGATCTACATTCTTGAAGGTAATGAAGGGTGTTGGATCTTATTTGAATGTAAAAGTATGGATCAGAACACCCCTTTAAATAACCAAGTGAAAATCTCCAGAAGCTAGACCATCCAGAAGGCAATCACTTCAGAAGTCATAGTTTAGAAGTTGCAATGACTATCCAGAAGATTGAGCATCTTCTAGATATTACTTTATGAACTACACGTGACTAAATGACGTGGCTAGTCATGCCTTCCGTGCGTACCCAAATTTGTTAGATGTCTAGTTTGTGTATCAATACGTGATAGGCTAGCTAATTGACTTTCCTATTTGTAATCGTATAAATAGAGGCAGCCATCATTATATTATGTGTCGATCACATTGGAGAGAACTTGAGACATTTATCTGTATTTCTAGTATTGTATTCTTTAAGATCTAGAGTGAAATACAAATTATCATCTGTAATTCATATTGTTATTCTCTTTCAGTCATTGATTACATTCTAGTTTGATTGTTGATTATTGTTGCTTCTGGTTACTGCTTATTTCATATTCATAATCAACATCTATTAAGTATAAATTGGATCTGGGTTCCAACAATTGGTATCAGAGCTAGATAATCAATCTATTGATTATTCGATCTTGTCCAATTTGGAGAAATCCCACTCAACTAGATTTTTTCTCGACTTTTAAGCCATTGTTCATCACTCTACCCTGTTTACAAGTTTTTATTGTTCTTATACAACTTTTCTCAAATTCAGTGGTATTTTTAGCTTAAATTTGAGTTTTGCAGTTCATCGACATTAGTTTTTAGGTTCAGCAAATTGAAATCGTTCTTATTTTTCAATTTCTTCTCTAAATTCTCATACTCTATTTGTTGGAACCCAGATCCCTTTCTAACAATTAATCAACATATCGTATAACACAGTATGAGCGGAAGCAATGTTGATCTATGATTGATAATAAGAAGTAAATCAATAATGATAAACAGTAAAAACTGTAAGAACAGTTTAGAAGAACAATCAGAAAATCGTATTAATAACCTTGAGCTTGATTACAATACGTATGAATGAACAGCATGAGTTTTTTCTTCAAAATCATCAACTATTACAGTAAAGAATGAATCTATTTATTTTGTTACAAAATGAAAGTCAACGACCCAGCCTATCAGGAGCTGACACGTCATCTATACTAGATAACAGAATTGGTTACAAATAGAGACGCACGGAAAGTATGTTTGCCACGTCATTATAAGCGCGTGAGACACAGTTTTAGTCTAAAGGTTCTTCAAATAGAGGTTCTTTAAGTGCTTTGTATGGAATGCTCTTAAATGAAGAGCAATCCCAAGTTTTGAGGAAAAACCTCATCAATGAACTCAAGGGTGCCAAAAGTACTTCTTTGGCACTCGTGTATTCAGCGGTAAATCCATTAAAAAATGCTTCCCCCTCTACTATTACTTCCATCACTGAATTAGGTCAAACTGATTCAGAAGATCAACTCACTGATGCTGACATTTCTGAGTTCGATAACTCTCTGGCTCTGTTAACTAATAAATTTAAAAGATTCGCCAGACAGAGCAACTTTAGAAGAACACCGACTCTCGCTGACTCTGATAAATTGAAGACTATGTCCGCTGAGAAAGCCTCAGCCATATGCTACAATTGTCAGCGAAAGGGTCACTTCGCTAGTGAATGTAGATCCAAGAAAGTTGCAGCCCCCACTACCTCGCTGACCTCTGATAAGAAAGAGAAGTATTTGTAATTAAAAAACAAATACAAAGATCAGAAGAAAAACCAGCCAAAAGGCAAAGGTCTTGTAGCTGAAGAAGATCTTGCCTTCTTATGTCTGATGGCAAGAATAGAAGACGCTGAAGAGGTATCTAAAACTTCTTCCTCTGAGTCCCCCTCTGCTTAGGTATCCATTCCTTCTATCTCCTTAATATTTGAAAATGATAACTTATCTGCGCTTGATGCTATGACTGTTGATTTTTACAATGCTTTAAATGGAAAAATCAAAGATGAGAAAATTAACACTGATTTATCAGAACAATTAAAAAAATTTCTTCTAAAAATCAAAGAACTTTCAAAGATTGGGGAAACCTTAAAGGACCAAGTCTTTGTAAATCAAACAATTAGCATCTAGAAGCAGCAAGCTATCGCTGAAAGAGAAAAGGCCATCGCTGATCTCAAATTTGAAAAGGCTACCATCGAAGGATGGTGCAAAGCCTCTGACAAGGTAAATGAGATCATCCATGCCCAGATCCCTATGAAAGTAAGAAGTGGGTTAGGCTTTAACCTCGAAAAGGAAGAATCAGAGAAAGATCGTTCCATGCTTAAACTTGGAATGTTTGTCTCCTCTATCACTGATCCCTCCTCTTCGTCTCAGAGACCTCAATCTAATGAGAAGACTCCTGTGTTAAAATCTTTCAACTCTAAGAAAGTGGTGAAAAACAAGATTCTTGACCAGGTTCCTAGAAATAAAAATGTTCAGAAGAAGAACAAGAAATCCTCTACCTCCTCAGGGAGCAATCCTAAACCTGGGAGAAAAACCTCTGAATTCTCTCAGAGATCAACCCCCAGAATTAAGATTGATCTCACTCATGTTCCTGAAAATGTTGTTCTACATAGTATGGGATCTTAGGATCAGATCCCTCGGAGGTTTAGCTACATAAAGGGAAATTATCATGGCTGAACCTCGGAGGTTTAGCTAAAGATCCGTTATCGTTGTAGTTTGTATTAGGGTTTGTCATTTTAAAATATGATCTAAAAAAGAATATTTTAAAGAGAAAGATAACAACACTGCTCTGATACCACTTGTTGGTCCTAATAAGGGTCTACAAGAGTTAAATATTAAGTAAACAGTTTGTAGAAGGGGGGAGGGGGGGGGGTTGAATACAAACACACAGATTTTAGTTTTTAAATGAGTTTATTGAAAATAAATAAATTTACAGTTACAAGCGGAATTAGAACAAGTTGAAAACCTATTCTATTGTAACTAAAGAAACACACAGTTTGATGCACAAGAAGATGAAAGAAAGAATATAGAAGGTATAGGCTAGAAAGAAGCATGCATAAAGATGAAGAAGATATCTTCATCTATTTATACCCGCTTGCATTTAATGCAAAGCAAAAGGTACATGCCACGTGTCAAGCTTGGATAGGAAGCTTGTCCTTGTAAATAAGACAACCATGCTTTTGGCCGAATATGAACAGTACCATATCAAATATGATGGGGACATAAGAGACAAGTCGTATGTCCTTTTCTGACATGGTTCTAGGTTTGACTTTTGTGCATCGAGGATAAGATCAAACTTTAATCTTGCAGAGGAAGCTTCATTTGATCGCTGACACTGAATGTTCAAGGATGAACTTCCGTGTTGCTGAGGCTTCACAAGACTTCACACTTTGAGTAGATAATCGCTGCTATCGCTGAACCGCTTCAGGTCACTTAGCTGATTATCTCTTTCTTCAGCTTTGGTCTTCGACTGTCGCTGAATGGTCTTCTGGTGTGATAGCTGATCTTCAGGTCTTCAGAGATAAGCTTGTTGATCCTTGATCTTCAGCGATCGCTGATAGCAATCAGCGTATGCTATCGCTGAATTTGAAAAGAAGCTTATCTAAGGAATTTCACTAAGTATAGTAAAGGAATCATATTCAAATCACTTAGAGGAGTTATGATCAACAATCTCCCCCTATTTGGTTATGATTAAGCAACATAGAAAAATTGATTTTAAAAGATTAGCAGGGACTTATAAAATTTAAAATAAATTTTCTAAGTACTAATCTGTAAGATCTTTTTCAGCTAATTTATTATCTGAATTGAGTTTCATTTATAAGGATATGAAATCACAATTTTTACAAGTAGAAGAGCTTAAAGTACATTCACTGATTGAACTTTCAGAGTGAAGGTTCAGTGAGCTAAGAAAAGTTAAGAAGATAGAACTCTTATGTTCATTGTCCCTTTTACTTTTTTTTTTTGGGATCTTTTCAGTACGAGATGGAGTAAATTACTCGAGTGTATTTCATTAATTATAATCTGAACATATTACATAGAAATGAAATTACAATCATTAAAGTGAAAGTACATTTACACTGAAGAAAATATTACAAAGGAATAAAAAGCTACTACCAATCAGAGAGGCTCACATTTCTTCTTTGTAACTCATGTTCAAAAAGCATCTTCCTTCTGATTACCAGAGGGTCATTAGACCAGCAATAACAGTATAAGATTTTTATGAAACGAGTAGGGGCCTTATGAATTTCCTTGTTTCTGAAGAGACGAAGCTGTCTTTCATTATCCAAGAAAATCATGCCAGATTCAGGGAGCGAGATGACTTCATTTTCTTCATATAATCGATCCATAGGAAGAGAGGTATCCAGCATAGATATATCAGGGAGCGTCATATGACTGATGATGCTTTCAAGATCAAATTTGACAGTATGTTCATTTCTTGAGCTTGGGCCTTCTTTAGAGGTTGATCTTCTTTTCTTAGATGATTCAGGGAGAGAGGGAACTTGTACATGTTGTGACATTCTCTGCAGCAACTGATTCAGCTCATCTTCTACCACATTCTTGAACTTGGATTTGGATCCCTGAATGGCATCTCTGATTTCGAGCCATTCAGTGTATCCATATAACCTTAAGAATTTTGCTTCTTCTCTCTCTGTTCTGGATGGCCTTGTCATTCTTACATATACCTTTGGACCACCTCTGTTGGAGTGTCGCCCTTGGATAGTTGCGTGAATGATTTTGGAATCAGATCTTCGAAAGTTCAACATCTCTGTGCACCAATCCAGTTCTTTGTCTTTCTGAGTTGTGGCTTCAGTGGTTAGTGCAGTGAGAATCTTCTTTTGAGCGAGAATGGGATCTACATTCAGGTTTTCTTGTACAAGTTCTTTCTGAGCCAGAGCTGCAGCGAGCCGTTCACTCTTTTCTAATTGTTCTTTTGCTGCTTTGTCTCTTGCTGAGTCTTCCCTGAGAATCTTCCTTGCTAAAGCAAGATCATTCTCAGTTTGCTTTATTTTTTCATCTCTGATCCTCTAAGCTTTCAAAGCTTGTTCTCTCTCTTCTTCAGATAAAAAGTAGAATTCATCTACCATTCTGATTGGTACAGCGTTTATTGGGTCTTCATGGGGTACCCTTATTCTTTTGGATTCGAATTCCCTTAGGAATTTTATTCGCCTTTCTTCTTCTTCAAGCTCGCTTATAATCTTCTTCTGAACGCGACGTCGAGGAATGAGGCCTTCTTCTTCCTCAGAGTCAGTTTCCACTATGTACATAAACTGCTCTTTAGAAGAAGGTTCCCTCCTTGTGGATGAGTCCTTTGGGGGACAGGGATCACTGTGGGAAGGAGAGAAAGGAGATTTATCAGAGAGAGGGTTTGAAGGAGGAAGGGTTATATATGGGGATTCAGAGAGAGGAGTAATATAAGGGATAAGCTGAAGCGATACCTTATCAACGGTCTCCCCCTCTGATATAGGGATGGTGGCCTCAAGATCAACCACTTTGGTTGAAGGTCCAGCTCCGTCCCCCAAGGGCTCTAGCTGAGATGTGCTCGGTCTGGATAATCTGAAATGCTCCATTGCAAATCCCAAGTCATCATCATCATCATCCTCATCTCCAAAGTGAGGGATGCGTTCCTCTTCTTCTTCTTCTTCATCATCCTCTTCTTCATCATCATCAACAAACCTTGCAAAAGGTTCTGGTCTTTGAATGTAAGGAGAGATCCTTTCATCTGGAAATCGTCGATTGTGCTCGCCGATAAGTTCGTCAGCGAACTCTTTGGCTACCTTCTCCCGCTCAATGTTATCATGGGGCAGAACGTGGACCATCAGAGTGCGAACATTCGTGTGCACGGCCTCAAGCATGGTCCGATCAGCAGTAGCAAATGAGGGACCAGTCTCACTGAGCCTTGAGAGAGCCTGCATCATGTCAGACTGAGTCTTTTGAATAGACTCGAGGACAGCGGCCTGAGCATCAACCTTTTGCTCAATGTTGATGAGGGATTGGTGAAGGTCCTTGTGGTCGTCCTTCAGAGTCTGAACATCAGACACCAAGTTGCTGACGTTTGTCTTCATCCCTGGAGTGCCAGCGACCTGTCGGAAGATCAACTCCGCAGAAGTTTGCAGTGTGTCCAGCCTGGCTCTGGTGAGAGCACACTCATTGACCAGATGATCAATGGCAGGGAATGTGGGAGCAGGCAGGGACACAGAAGGCAACTCAGTGACCCTGGGAGGAAGCTTGGGGGCAAGGTTCTCCATCTTGACATCCCTGAGCTTTTTGGCACTGGGAGGGCGCTGAGGAGACTTCATCGCCATCTTCGAAGTGGTGGTGGTGGTGGTGGTCGTTGTCGCCGAGTAGACAGCAGTAGTGGCAGCAGCTGATGACATTGACAAAGAGGCGAGAAATGAATACGGATCAGATGATGGATGAAAAATAGCATTATTTTCCTTGAGAATATCATGAGGATTACTCTGAGGGACTACTTTTGCGGAGGTAGTGTCCTGAGGATCACTGACCAGTGTCTTAGAGTATCTGAAAAAGATACTCTGAGGTCCTTTTAAATTGGCTTTCCAAAACTCAGATTGCCTAAACAATTTTGAGGTTTGGACTGCGTGCATTTCAGCATTATCAGAGATAGGGACAACTATCACTGAGTCACTTGCTGATGTGAGGACCAAAGAAGTAGAGATGGAAGAGGTAGAGAAGGCAGTGAAAGTAATACCTGATACAGCTTCAGCATAACTGGCTATAACACCTTCAGAGACCTTAGTCCCTGATGGTGGTGGTAGTGCTGATGAAGCTTCAACGGCAGCAGAAACCGTTGGAGTGGTTGTGGATGAGGGTGGTGTTTGTAGTACATCAAAATCAGAGAGGATGGTCTGTTAAAATCTTTGTACCCTCATAGATACGGTCCTGAGGCTTCTGAATGATAGAATTAGAGGGTCCCTTTCGGACGTGCAGATTGAGATAGGCGGGAAAAGAGATATTCAGAAAAGCCGATTTCCTGTCCTGTCTTAAGAACCTGACTGAAAAGAGAAAAGAAGACCGGACTAAAAGAGATCTCACTTTCGACGATTGAACTCCACTTTCATATCTTAAAATCCTATTCAGTCTGATTAGATATGTCACTGAAAGAAAGTGATTCTGTTCCCTCTTTTTTTTTTTAGGATTCCGAGAGGGCTCTCATCGAGACTAAGTCACTTCTCTCTCCTTAACGTCTGGTACCATTGCCCCGCCACTCCGCCTGTCTTCTTGTGGCCGGGCCGGGTCATTCTTCACTCTCAATAGGGAGACCTCTCTTCGTATACCGACCCTCAAGTTAGTTCCATTTCTGGGGCGACACCTTCTAAGGCTTCTTTGGGGCGATGGTATTCTTATGACCATCAGTGAGGGTTTTCCTCTTAGCAGCAGTAGTGCCTTGGGTACTCACTGAGGGGATGGGCAGCGAGGAGGTCACTAAAAGAGGTGCTCCTATAAGTTGTAGCATATAGGGAGTGAGAGGAGCATCACCTGGACGTTCTTCCAGGTCCAGGGACTTCTTCCCTACCATTCGGGTAGCTCTCCCCGAAAGCCTCTTCATGGATGGTTGAGAAGAAACGGGGGTAAGGGATAACAGGATGTCTGGTGGAGGCGTTGAGGCGGCTTCACATATCGCTGAAGATGTAGTCAGCGTAGTTCAGAGGATGACCCGTGCAGAGAGAAAAGGCAAGGTCTTAAAAATGTTTGCTCGCCTAATCGTGGGAGCCAACCTTGGACCCTAGGCACTGAATGACCTGGGTGAAAATATACTGCCAGCGAGCAGGGAGTCGCTTCTTTTCCAACTTTGAACCCACCGTCTTCACTGAAGGGGTTCTCCCATTTGTAGCCAATGGAATCCAAGAAAGCATCTATCTGCTGCTTTGTTGGTTCAGCACCCCATTGCTCATTCTTCTTGCGCTGAGGGAGTCTTAGCGCCTTGTGTACAAACCCCGCTGAGAACGCGAAGAAGCCAAGTTCGGGGATTGTGAAGGAAATAGCAGGAATGACAGTGCCTTTGTCTGTTTTCAGAGTGGTACATTGCGCCGTGTACCAGAGAGCCTGAAGGTGAGAGGCAATGCCCACTGGGTTGTGGACGAAGGCATACATCAGAGGGCACGCCTTGAGGAAGGTTGCAGCGTCCTTGAACTGAGGGCGTTCAGAGGGAATGTCCACCAATACAATGTAATTGCATGGCTTAAAGGTTGACTTTTCCAGCTCAAATTGACAGGTTGGTGCGGCGACCAACTGGTTAGCAGCAACAGGTTCAGCGATGTTGGAAGCAGAGGCCATTTCTGTAGGAAAAATGGCAACACCGAAGAGATAAATCATGGTTTTAATATATGAATGTATAAACCAGAGTTTTGGTATAAAAAGTACCAAATGTAAGAGCAAAGAAACAAGTATTTTGATGAACAATATCAAAATGCTTGTTGGCAATAAAAAAATTTAAAGGTAAATTAAAAAAAATGATAAAAATTAAAAAAAAAATTATGTTCTAAGAACAGGGTTTTGAAAGAGAAAAAGCTTTTCACTTTAAAAGCAAGATTTTATTGATTTTAAGAATGAAATAGATAAGAAAGGTGAAACTAGTTGTAACCAGTTCTTAATATAAGGTTTAGATCAAACCTTAAACGTGTGAAGGAGAAAAACGCACAAGTGCGTGTTCTTGGTGTTCTTGGAGAAAGTTTGAAGAATCGAAGGTTTCCTTTGCCTTTAGGGAATTTATGAAAGCGGAAGGAACAAAGTAAGGCAAAAAGAATGCTTAAATAGCATGAGGAGAGAGAGAGAAAGGATTGCTAAACGACGGTTTTAGCTTTTTGAAAAAAAAAAGATGATGATCTAGCGCACGTTCCAAGAAAGGAGATGGAATGGAAACGTCGTGGTCCGTCGTGTGTCAGAAAAAGGTCCGACGTGTCCTTTTCTTTTATTTTTAGAAGATTATAATGATGGTTATCCATAAGGAAGGTTTATCATTAATAATTTTAGAAAAATCTTCATCACTAATAATAAAGGATTGTCAGTGAGGAGTTTTAAATAAGAGAGACATTCTTTGATGAGAAAGGATAACAAAGAGTGTTAAGAGATTAGAAGATAATACCTGAGGAGATGGCCTAGATATCGTTGAATCAGAGTTCAGAGAATGGAAAGTTTGAAGGCTTTATTTGTAATCCTTTGTTGGTCACTGATTAATAAATTATTCAGCGTTCAACATACCAAGTTCGCTGATGAGTAGATTGAATCTAGTTTCATCAACAGGTTTGGTGAAAAGATCAGCGAGCTGATATTCAGTAGGAACAAAATGGAGCTCAACTTCACCATTCTTCACATGATCTCTGATAAAGTGATATCGGATCTCAATGTGCTTGGTTTTGGAGTGAAGTACAGGGTTGTTAGCAATTGCTATAGCACTTGTGCTATCACAGTATATAGGAATTTTAGAGAGCTTTAGATCGTAGTCTCTGAGTTGATTTCTCATCCAAAGGATTTGAGAACAACAACTACCAGCTGCTACGTATTCAGCTTCAGCGGTGGAAGTGGACACTGAGTTTTGCTTTTTACTTGTCCAACTTATTAACGTTCCACCTAGCAGCTGACACTCACCAGTGGTGCTTTTCCTATCAATCTTACAACCTGCAAAGTCACTGTCAGAGTAACCAATAAAATCAAATCCTGAGCCTTTGGGATACCAGAGACCAAGATTTGGAGTTCCTTTCAGGTAGCTGAAGATTCGATTTACAGCGATTAGATGGGATTCCTTCGGTTTAGCTTGATACCGAGCACAGAGACAGGTAGCGTACATGATGTTTGGTCTACTCGCTGTAAGATACAGCAGAGACCCAATCATTCCTCGATAGGCAGTGACATTGACTGGTTTCCCATTGGGATCCTTGTTTAATGTCAGAGGAGGCGTCATAGGAGTCTTCATTGCTGAGCATTGCTTTGACAAATAAAAATTCCTTTGTCAGATTGCTTAATCTGCAAACCTAGAAAATATGTTAGTTCACCCATCATACTCATTTTATATTGTTTTTGCATTCTTGCAGCGAAACGAGTGCATAGTTTGGGTCTTGTGGAACCAAAGATAATGTCATCAACATATATCTGAGCGAGAATAGTATGACCTTTATGTTTTCTTAAAAATAAAGTTTAGTCAATTTTTCCACGAACAAATTTTTCTTTAAGAAGAAATTTAGAGAGGGTATCATACCAAGCTCTAGGAGCTTGTTTTAACCTGTAAAGAGCTTTTTCAAGTTTAAAAACATAACTAGGATGGTTAGGGTCTGAAAAACCAGGAGGTTGTTCAACATAAACTTCCTCGCTGAGTTTTCCATTTAGAAAACCACTTTTAACATCCATTTGAAAAACATTGAAGTCTTTATGGGCAGCATAAGCTAAAAAGAGTCTTATGGCTTCCAAACGAGCTACAGGGGCAAAGGTTTCATCATAATCAATTCCTTCTTCCTGTCTATAACCTTGAGCAACAAGTCTAGCCTTATTGCGAATTATAGTCCCGTTTTCATCTAGCTTATTTCTGAAAACCCATTTGGTTCCTATGACAGTTTTATCAGAAGGTCTAGGAACAAGATTCCAAACTTTATTTCTACGAAATTCAGTTAGTTCTTCTTGCATTGCTGAAACCCAGCTAGGATCAGAGATAGCTTGATCTATTTTCTTCGGTTCAGAGAGAGAAATGAAGTTAACATAAAGACAGATATTACCTGTACCTCTACGTGTTTTGATACCTGCAGTGGGATCACCAATAATCTGATTTATTGGATTGTTTGCAGTCCATCGCTGAGCTGGTGGTTGAGAAGAGAGATCAACAGCAGATTCAGTGACCTGTTCTTCAGATTCTGGAACAGGACTTGTTTCATCAACAGGTACTTCATTTAGAATCAATTCAGGGGATTGATTTTCAGAAGAGGTTTGCTTATTCACAGAGGAATTTCCAAGAGATGAATCAGCAACAGAAATCTGATTTAAAGGAGTAACATTTATCCCTGAAGATGGATGAGTGTTACTTGTTGAGTTTACAGGGATTTCATCATCACATGCATCAGCTGGAGTTTGATTGCTGAAGTATGTTTCAGGTTCCCCATAATGAGATTCCATCCGAGCATTCAATTCTTCATCATCATCAAGATTATGAGAAGGATGAATGGGACGAGATTCATCAAAGTTGACATGCATAGATTCTTCAACGTGTTGTCTTCTTTTGTTGAATACTCTGAAAGACTTAGATACAGATGAGTATCCAAGAAATATACCATCATCAGCTTTGGGATCAAATTTACCCAAATGATCTCTGTCATTCAGAATGTAACACGTACATCCAAAAATGTGAAGATATTTAAGAGTGGGTCTTCTCCCATGAAATAATTCATAGGAAGTCTTCTTGAATCGCTTAACAATCAGGGATCAATTTTGAGTAAAGCACGCTGTATTGACAGCTTCAGCCCAGAATTGAGTTGGAAGACGCGATTCGCTGAGCATTGAGCGAGCTGCTTCGATTATAGTTCGATTTCTTCTTTCAGCAACACCATTTTGCTGAGGAGTTCTCACTGATGAGAAGTTGTGAGAGATGCCTTTTTCTTCAAAGAAACTAACCAAAGTACTATTTTTGAATGCAGTACCATGATCACTTCTTATGGAGCGAACAAGTAAGTTGTTTAGCACTTCCATTCTTTTGATAAAATAGATTATAATTTCAGGGGTATCACTTTTTGATCGAAGGAAGAACACCCATGTGTATCTGGAGTAGCCATCAACAATCACTAAAGTGTATTTCTTCCCAGAGATCGATTGGACATTGACAGGTCCGAATAGATCCATGTGGAGTAGCTGAAGAGGAGTGGTCACTGAAGAAACTTGCTTTGACTTGAAGGAGGCTTTTGTCAGCTTTCCCTGTTCACACGCTAAACAAAGAGATTCCTTTGTAAAGGTGTGATTTAGGAGGTCTCGGACTAAGTCTTTTTGAGACAACTCATTTATTGTCTTAAAGTTGAGATGAGAAAGTCTTTTATGCCATAACCAGTTTATGTCAGTGGATGCTTTAGAGATAAAGCACATGTTCTCAGAGTGAGAACTATTCATGTTTATGACATATATGTTTTCAACTCTTTTGCCAAAGAGGGCAAGCTTATCATTTCCGTCAGTGACAACACATCTATTCTTTAGGAATAGAACTTTGATGTCTTTGTCACACAACTGACTAACGCTCAAGAGATTGTGCTTTAGTCCCTCAACGTAAGCAACACGAGAAAAAGATGTGGCTCCGTTGGACAGAATTCCATAACCTGTAGTGTATCCTTTGCCATTTCCACCAAAGGTCACTAATGGACCAGCTTCTTCTTTGTAGTCAGAGAGCAGAGATTTTCTGCCAGTCATATGCCTCGAGCATCCGCTATCAAGATACCAGATACCTTTGGCACTCTTCATATAATAAAGATTAATTGTTTAAAGGTACCCATACTACTATGGGTCCTGCTTGGTTAGACATAGGATTGGCGGAAGTACTACTAGCTGAAGAACTCTCTTCAGTGGATATCTTCACCTTAGTTGGTTTAGCAACTTTGGTGGATTTCACTCTCGTTGATTTATCAGCTTGAGCTACTTTCTTTCCATGAGCTAGTTTATCAGCTCTAGTAGCATTAGGACACTTGCTTGCAATGTGGGTTGTTTCACCACAGTGAAAGCATTTCCTATACTTAAAAGGTTTGGAGATAAGAGAGGGAGCAGGAAGTTTCTAAGGGATAGATCCAAGAATTCCTTTTTCCATGGTCCTTGGAGGTATTATAACCTTGTCAGGGGTAGGAGTGAGATCGATTTTAATCTTGGGAGTTGGTCTCTGAGAATAATCAGGGACCTTCTTCCCAGATTTAGAAATCTTCTCAGAGGACTTCTTGTTCTTATCTAGAGTTTTCTTATTCTTAGGAACATGGTCAAGAAACTTGGTTTTGATCACCTTCTTAGAATAATCCACAGGAAGCTTCTCTTTAGAGAAAGAGGAAGAAGAAGTTGAAGAAGAAGGATCAGGGATAGAAGACACAAACATTCCAAACTTGAGCATGGAACGATCATTCTCTGATTCTTCCTTTTCAGGGTTATAGCCTAACCCACTTCTCACTTTCATAGGTATTTGGGCATTGATGATCTCATTGACTTTATCAGAAGCCTTACACCATCCTTCGATGGTTGCCTTTTCAGACTTGAGATCAGCGATAGCCTTTTCCCTATCAACGATAGCTTGATGTTTCTCAATGCTTATTGTTTGATTTGCAAAAACTTGGTCTTTTAGAGAATCCTCAAGTTTGGAAAGTTCTTTGATTCTTATGTGGCAATTTTTTAATTGTTCAGATAAGTCAGTGTTAATTTTCTCAGCTTTTATCTTTCCATTCAAAGCGTTGTAAAAATCAACAGTCATTGCATCGAGAGCCGACAAGTTATCTTTTTCAGAGAGTAAGGAGTCAGAGGGAATGTTTACCTGAGTAGACGGAGACTCAGAGGAAGAAGTTTCAGAGACTTCTTCAGCATCCTCTATTCTTGCCATTAGACAGAGAAAGGCAAGATCTTCTTCATCTGAACCAGACTCTTCAGAGGTCTTGGCCCAGTCATTTTCAGCATCCCAGTCAACTTCTTCAGCGACAAGGCCTTTCCCTTTTTGCTGGTTTTTCTTCATATCTCTGTATGTGTTTTTCATTTTCAAATACTTCTCCTGTTTATCAGAGGTATGGGAGGCAGTGGGAGCAGCAACTTTCTTCGACCTGCATTCACTTGCAAAATGGCCCTTTCTCTGACAATTGAAACAGATCGCTGAGGCTTTTTCAGCGGGCAACGTTTTCTGTTTTTCAGAGTCAGAGAGGTTAGAAGATTTTCGAAAATTGCACTTTCTAGCAAATCTTTTAAAGTTGTTGGTTAAAAGAGCTAGAGAGTTATCAAACTCAGAGATGTCAGCATCAGTGAGTTGATCTTCTGAATCAGTTTGACCTAATTCAGTGATGGTGGTGATAGTAGAAGAAGAACCATTTTTAGAAGAAGTTCCTTCAGAAGTCACAAGTGCTAAAGAAGTACTTTTAGCACCTTTGAGTTCGTTAAGAAGGTTTTTCCTTAGAAGCTGGGATTGTTCCTCATTTAAGAGCATACCATATAATGCACTTAATGACAAAGTTTCAAGATTCTTTGACAGTTTTATACATGTAGTGTACACTGCCCATTGATCGGGCAATGCCTCCATGAATTTTGTCAAAATTTCAGCGTTTGAATATACCCTATCGACTGATCTAAGATCAATCAGCAGATAGTTAAATCTCTGGTGAATTTGAGAGAGAGATTCACCCTTTTGATACATAAAGCTCTCGTATTTTCTTACAAGGTTTATGCATCTAGTTACTTTAACCTCAGAAGTTCCTTCATATTGAATACATAGAGTATCCCACATGGCTTTTGAAGTTCTCATTTTCATTACAGAATGATATACTTCATCAGGCAAAGACATTGCTATTATAGATCGTGCTTTCGCATCAATAGCAACTTCTTTCTTGTCTTCCTCAGTCCATCGATCTGGAATTTTTACAATACTCCTTTCAGCGACGGCTAGGGTAGTAGCAGTGGCAGGTACAGCTGCTACTATGGTTGTAGGAACGAAAGGTCCGTTTTCTACATAGTATGGGATCTTAGGATCATATCCCTCTAGAAAAAGTGACATTCTTTCTTTCCATAAAGGGAAATTATCATGGCTGAACCTTGGAGGTTTAGCTAAAGATCCGTTATTGTTGTAGTTTGTATTAGGGTTTGTCATTTTAAAATATGATCTAAAAAAAAATATTTTAAAGAGAAAGATAATAACACTGCTCAGATACCACTTGTTGGTCCTAATAAGGGTCTACAAAAGTTAAATATTAAGTAAACAGTTTGTAGAAGGGGGGGGGGGTTTGAATACAAACACACAGATTTTAGTTTTTAAATGAGTTTATAGAAAATAAACAAATTTATAGTTACAAGCGGAATTAGAACAAGTTGAAAACCTATCCTATTGTAACTAAAGAAACACACAGTTTGATGCACAAGAAGATGAAAGAAAGAATACAGAAGGTATAGGCTAGAAAGAAGCATGCATAAAGATGAAGAAGATATCTTCATCTATTTATACCCGCTTGCATTTAATGCAAAGCAAAAGGTACATGCCACGTGTCAAGCTTGGATAGGAAGCTTGTCCTTGTAAATAAGACAACCATGCTTTTGTCCGAATATGAACAGTACCGTATCAGATATGATGGGGACATAAGAGACAAGTCGTATGTCCTTTTCTGACATGGTTCTAGGTTTGACTTTTGTGCATCGAGGATAAGATCAAACTTTAATCTTGCAGAGGAAGCTTCATTTGATCGCTGACACTGAATGTTCAAGTATGAACTTCAGTGTTGCTGAGACTTCACAAGACTTCACACTTTGAGTAGATAATCGCTGCTATCGCTGAACCGCTTCAGGTCACTTAGCTGATTATCTCTTTCTTCAGCTTTGGTCTTCGACTGTCGCTGAATGGTCTTCTGGTGTGATAACTGATCTTCAGATCTTCAGAGATAAGCTTGTTGATCCTTGATCTTCAGCGATCGCTGATAGCAATCAGCGTATGCTATCGCTGAATTTGAAAAGAAGCTTATCTAAGGAATTTCACTAAGTATAGTAAAGGAATCATATTCAAATCACTGAGAGGAGTTATGATCAACAGTTAGGCTTTAACCTCGAAAAGGAAGAATCAGAGAAAGATCGTTCCATGCTTAAATTTGAAATCTTTGTCTCCTCTATCACTGATCCCTCCTCTTCGTCTCAGAGACCTCAATCTAATGAGAAGACTCCTATGTTAAAATCTTTCAACTCTAAGAAAAACAAGATTCTTTACCAGGTTCCTAGAAACAAGATTCTTTACCAGGTTCCTAGAAATAAAAATGTTCAGAAGAAGAACAAGAAATCCTCTACCTCCTCAGGGAGCAATCCTAAAACTGGGAGAAAAATCTCTGAATTCTCTTAGAGATCAACCCCCAGAATTAAGATTGATCTCACTCCTGTTCCTGAAAAGGTTGTTATACCTCCAAGAACAATGGATAAAGGAATTCTTGGTCCTATTCCTGACAAAATCCCTTCTATCTCTCGGAAATCTTTAAATTCCAAACTATACAAATACAGGAAGTGCTATCACTATGGTGAAACTACCCACATTGCAAGTAAGTGTCCTAATGCTACTAAAGCTAATAAACTAGCTCATGGAAAGAAAGTAGCTCAAGCTGATAAATCAACAAGAGTGACATCCACCAAGGTTGCAAAACCAACAAAGGTGAAGATATCCACTGAAGAAAGTTCTTCAGCAAGTAGCTCCTCCGCCACTCCTTCCACTAACAAAGCAGGACCCATAGTAATATGGGTACCTTCAATAATTTGATCTCTTTGTTGAATGTAGAGTGCTAAAGATATGTAGTATCTCGATAGCGGATGGTCAAGGCACATGACTGGCAGAAAATCTCTGCTCTCTGACTACAAAGAAGAAGCTGGTCCATCAGTGACCTTTGGTGGAATGGCAAAGGGTACACTAAAGGCTATGGAATCTTGTCCAACAGAGCCACCTCGTTTAGTCGAGTTGCCTACGTTGAAGGACTAAAGCGCAATCTCTTAAGCGTTAGTCAGCTATGTGACAAAGATTTCAATGTTCTATTCCTAAGGAATAGATGTGCTGTCACTGACTGCAATGATAAGCTTGCCTTAACAGGCAAAAAAGTTGAAAATGTGTACGTAATCAATATGAATAGTGATAGGACCAAAAGTCCTAAGTTTAGAAAAGTTTTATAAAGAAGGAATGAATTAATTGTAACTTTCCATATTATGTTTAATTCCTTATGGGCTTGAGCTTACATGTATTAGATACCTAGTATATAAAGGAGTCTAGGGTAGAGGATTCGTTAATGAGAGTCGTTTAATTTACATATGCGTTTGTAATTCTTTAAGCTTTCATCAATAAACCATACGACTCGATGATTTCCGTATGATTCCTCTTTTGATCTTGTTGAAACGGACCTAACAAATAGTTCTCACTATGAGAATGTGTGCTTTATCTCTGAAGCATCCTCTGATGTAAATTGGTTATGGCATAAAAGACTCTGTCATCTTAACTTTAAGAAAATTAATGAACTGTCTCAAAAGGAACTCGTCAGAGATCTCCCAAATCATAGCTTTGCAAAGGAATATCTTTACTCAACGTGTGAAAAGGGAAAGCTGACAAAAGCATCTTTCAGATACAAACAAGTTTCTTCAGTAACCTCACCACTTCAACTACTCCATATGGATCTCTTTGGACCTGTCAATGTCCAATCTATATCTAGAAAGAAA
This sequence comes from Silybum marianum, assembly GCA_036898165.1. Lineage (NCBI taxonomy): Eukaryota > Viridiplantae > Streptophyta > Magnoliopsida > Asterales > Asteraceae > Silybum > Silybum marianum. Next base: position 24,362,302 of record CM072528.1, on the reverse strand, counting down.
TACACTCTTGTGATTGTTGATGAATATTCCAGATACACATGGGTATTCTTTCTTCGATCCAAAAGTGACACCCCTGATATGATAATCTCTTTTATCAAGAGGATGGAAGTTCTGAACAATATGACTGTTCGTTCCATGAGAAGTGATCATGGTACTGAATTCAAGAACAGTACTCTGATAAATTTCTTTGATGAAAAAGGTATCTCTCACATCTTCTCTTCAGTGAGAACTCCTCAGCAAAACGGTGTTGCTGAAAGAAGAAACCGAACTATCATTGAAGCAGCTCGCTCAATGCTCAACGAATCACACCTTCCAACTCAATTCTGGGCCGAAGCAGTCAATACAACATGCTTTACTCAGAATCGATCCCTGATTGTGAAGCGATTCAAGAAAACCCCTTATGAATTATTTCATGGAAGAAACCTACTCTGAAGTATCTTCACATCTTTGGATGCAAATGCTACATTCTGAATGACAGAGATCATTTGGGAAAGTTCGATCCAAAAGCTGAGGAAGGAATTTTTCTTGGGTATTCCTCTATATCTAAGTCTTTCAAAATCTTCAACAAACGAAGACATCATGTTGAAGAATCCATGCATGTCAATTTTGATGAATCTCGTACTACCCCCACTTCTCCTATCCCTGAAGAAGATGAAGAATTGAATGCTTGGATGAAGTCTCACTATGGGGAACCTGAAACTTATTTCAACAATCAACCTCAAGCTGAATTAAGTGATGATGAAATCCCTGAAATAACTACTAATAATGATCCATCTTCAGGGATCAGTGCTACTCCTCTCAATCAGATTCCTCCTTCTGATGTATCTTCTGGAAATTCCTCAGTGAATATTCAAGCTTCATCCTCTGCAAATCAATCCTCTGAGTCTCCTCAATTGATTTTGAATGATGATGTACCTGTTGCTGAAACAACAAATAGCATCCCTGAAGAAGAAGAATTAGTCGCTGAATCTGCGGTTGATCTCTCTCCTCAACCACCAGCTTAGCGATGGACTGCAAATCATCAATAAATCATATTATTGGTGATCCTAACGTAGGTATCAAAACGCGTAGAGGTACAGGTAATATATGTCTCTATGTTAATTTCATCTCTCTCTCTGAACCTAAAAAGATAGATCAAGCTATCTCTGATCCTAGCTAGATTTCAGCTATGCAAGAAGAACTAACTGAGTTTCGTAGAAACAAAGTTTGGAATCTTGTTCCTAGACCCTCTGGTAAAACAGTGATTGGAACCAAATGGGTATTTACAAATAAGCTAGATGAAAACGGGACTGTTATTCGCAATAAGGCTAGACTTGTCGCTCAAGGATACAGACAGGAAGAAGGTATTGATTACGATGAAACCTTTGCACCTGTAGCTCGTTTAGAAGCTATAAGACTTTTCTTAGCTTATGTTGCCCATAAAGACTTCAAAGTTTTTCAAATGGATGTTAAAAATGCTTTTCTAAATGGGAAACTCAGCGAGGAAGTTTATGTTGAACAACCCCCTGGTTTCTAAAACCCCAACCATCTAGGTTATGTTTTCAAACTTGAAAAAGCTCTTTACGGTTAAAACAAGCTCCTAGAGCTTGGTATGATACTCTCTCTAAATTTCTTCTTAAAGAAAAATTCATTCGTGGAAAAATTGACCAAACTCTCTTTTTAAGAAAATATAAAGGTCATACAATACTCGCTCAAATATATGTCGATGACATTATCTTTGGTTCCACAAGACCCAAATTACGTACTCGTTTCGCTGCAAGAATGCAAAAGCAATATAAAATGAGTATGATGGGTGAACTAACGTATTTTCCAGGTTTGCAGATAAAACTATCTGACAAAGGAATCTTTATTTGTCAAAGTAAATACGTTAAAGATATGATGAACAAGTTTGATATGAATCAATGCTCAGCGATGAAGACTCCTATGGCCCCTCCTCTGACTTTGAATAAGGACCCTAATGGGAAACCTATAAATGTCACCGCCTATCGAGGGATGATTGGGTCTCTGCTATACCTTACATCGAGTAAACCTGTTATCATGTATTCTACATGTCTCTGTGCTCGGTATCAAGCTGAACCGAAGGAATCTCATCTCATCGCTGTAAAGCGTATCTTCAGATACCTGAAAGGAACTCCTAATCTGAGTCTTTGGTATCCCAAAGGCTCAGGGTTCGTTCTAATTGGTTACTCTGATAGTGATTTTGTAGGTTGCAAGATAGATCGAAAGAGCACCACTGGTTGGTGTCAGCTACTAGGTGGTAAATTAATCAAGTTGGACAAGTAAAAAGCAAAATTTTGTGTCCACCTCCACCGCTGAAGCTGAATACGTAGCCGCTGGAAGTTTTTGTGCTCAAATCCTTTGGATGAGAAATCAACTCAGAGACTATGATCTCATGCTCTCCAAGATCCCTATTTATTGTGATAGTACTAGTGCTATTGCAATTGCCAACAACCCTGTACTTCACTCGAAAATCAAGCACATTGAGATTCGATATCACTTTATCAGAGATCAAGTTATGAATGGTGAATTTGAATTTCATTTTGTACCCACTGAATATCAGCTCGCTGATCTTTTCACTAAGCCTCTTGATGAAACGAGATTCAATCTACTTACTCAGCGAACAACAAACAGTGATACAAATAAAGTCCTCTATTACCATTCGCTGAACTCTGATTCAGCAATATCTGTCCTATCTCACTCAGGTATTATCTTCTAAAACCTTCCAGCTCCCTGATGTTTCTTTAATCATGGAATGAATCTTTTATAGTTTTTGATGAATATTTTCAAAGATAATGATTAATCTTTCCAAATGGATAATTATCATTATAATTTTTTTTAAATAAGAAAAGGACACGTCAGACCTTTTCTGACACAAGATGGACCATGATGTTTCCCTTCCTATTCCTTTCTAGGGACGTGCGCCATGTTATCATTTCTTTTTCAAAAAGTTGAAACCGTCGTTTAGCTATCCGTTTCTCTCTCCTCATGCTATTTATGGAAATTCTTGCCTCATTTCTCTCTTTATGCTCTCAACATTTCCAAAAGGCAAGAATTCACTCAGCGTCTTAAAGTCTTCTCAAGAACACAAAGAACACGCACTTGTGCGTTTTTCTTCTCGAACTCCACTAAGGTTTTGATCTAAACCTTATACATTAATTTGGAAACATCTTGTTTCACTTCTCTTTTCTTTTCTTTAAATCAAATCAAAAATCTAGGGTAAATAAAATAAAAATCTGGATTAAACTTCAAAACCCTTCAAAACCCTGTTCTAAGTCTTTTCCTTAAGAACAGAAGATTTTTTGTTTAAAACACATTTGGTATTTTTATTTTTTATTTGCTTTTCTATCACAAGTATTTTGATCTTGTTCATCGAAACACTTTTTTCTTTTCCTTACATTTGGTATTCTTTATACCAAAATCTGGTTTATACATTTTGTATTAAACCATGATTTTTCTATTTGGTGTTCCTATCTATGCTACAACAATGGCCTCTTCAAGCAAGGTTGCTGAAACCACTCTCGTCTCTGACACACTGGTTGCTTGCGGTATGCCACTTCCCTCCGGAACAAGCAACTTTCAAGTCCTGCAACTACCTGCACTCGTGGACATCCCTGCTGAACGTCCACAATTCGCTGAAGGCGCAAAATTCATCAAGGCATGCCCACTGATGTATGCATTCGTGCATAATCCAATTGGCATCTCCTCTCATCTTCAGGCCCTATGGTACACGGCCTACTGTACCACCTGCACAACTGACAAGGGCAAAGAACTCCTTGCTATTGGCTTTACCATTCTCACTCTCGGCCACTTCACCTTCACCTCTGGTTTCTTGAGACAGGATCCTCGCCTCCCTTCTCGTCGCAAGAATGAGAGGTGGGCCGCTGAACCTACAAAGCAGCAGATCAACTCATTCCTCGACTCCATTGGCTACGCATAGGAAAACGCCTCTCTAAAGACCGTGGGATCCAAGCTGGAAAAGAAGCGTTTACCTACTCGCTGGTAGTATATCTTCACCCAGGTCATTCAATGCCTAGGCTCCAAGACTGGCTCACATGATCAAGCCAGTAAACATTTTCAAGACATGGGCTTCGCTCTCTGCATGGGCTACAAGATGAATTTCGCTGATTACATATTCAGTGATATGTACAACAGGGTGAAAGCTGCAAAAAGGCACTCTGTCATCCCCTACCACAAATTTTTTCAACAATCATGGAACATGCTTTCGGGGATGAGTACCCCAAGACAGCCAACCACTTCTTTTCTATGGTGGGAAAGAAGTCCCTGGACATTGAGGAACGTCCAGGTGATGCTCCCTTTACACCATACATGCTGACGATCATTGGAGCTCCCGCTTCCGTGTCCAGCTCACTGAAAACCCCATCAGTGAGTATCCCTGACACTTCATCCCCCAAGATGAAACTACCAACCGATGATCACAAAAAGACCATCGCAACCAAGCTAAAGAAGCCAAGGGTGGTGGTCTCTCAACAGACCACTCACTCTCATTCTGGTGTACTACCAACACCATCAACTGCCCCAGCTACTTCAACGGTTTTCTCCTCCGTTGTTGCTTCTTCAGCACTACCACCGCATTCAGCGACCACGGTCACTGAAAGCGTATTAGTCATCTCTTGCTAAAGCTGTCTCAGGTAATAATTTCACATTCTTCTACTCTTCTTCTATCCCCTCTTCTTTGGTCCCCATATCAACATATGATTCAGAGATAGTTGTCCCTATCTCTGATGATGCTGAAACGCACGCAGTCCAAGCCTCAATGTTGTTTAGGCACTCTGAGTTTTGGAAGGCCAGTATCCCAGGACCTCAGAATGTCTCTCACATGCATTCTAAGACACTGGCTAGTGATCCTCATGACACTACCTCTGCAACAGTGGTCCCTGAGAGTAATCCTCATGATGCTCTCAAGGGTTATAACATGCCTTCTCATCCGTCATCTAACCCAGAGCTCTTTTTGGCTGCTCTGTCTATGTTGTCAACAGGTGCCCCTCCTCTCTTCACCTCAGCAGCAACAACAACTACAACCAAGGATGTTGCTCCTCCTCTCACCAAGGACAAAGGTAAATCTCCTTAGCAACCAAGGTCCTCCGCCAAGCTCATGGAGGTAAAGACAGAGAAGGCTGCTCCCAAGCTTCCTCCCTTCCCAACTGAACTTCCCCCCATTGTTCTTCCTAGCCCTACATTCCCTGCAATTGACTTTTTAGTCAAGGAATGTGCTCACACCAGGGCTAAGGTTGAGCATTTACAGAAGTCTGCTGAGTTCATCTTCCGGACAGTGGTTGGAACTCCAGGGATAAAGACCTCTCTCAGCAACATCCTCACTGACATTGAGTCCCTAAAGGAAGAAAATCGGACACATGGTCAGTCCATTGCCCGTCTGGAGAAGAAGATGGATGACCAAAATCTGGTGCTCGAGTCTATTCGAAAGACTCAATCCAACATGATGCAGATGCTGAAAAAGCTCTCTGAGAGTGGTTCCTCTTTCTCCACTGCTGATCGGACATCCCTGAATTCGGTCCTTGAGCACCAAGAACGCCATGAAGGTAAGTTGAAGGACGTTCAAGGGAATGTACGTCTGCTGATGGTGCACTGTCTCCATGCTGACAACATCGAGGGGGAGAGATGTGTCAAAGAATTCGTTGACGAGATCATTGCGGATCACAATGCGACCTTCCCTGATGATAACATTTCTCCCTACATCAAGCAAGCAGGACCTTCCCTCACAGGAAGAAGATGATGTGATGAAGACGATATAGGGGGAGGCAATGATGATGATGAAGACGACGATATAGGAAGTGCTTTGGAGCACTTCAATATGTCTAGGCCAGAAGTCTCTCATCAGGAGCCTTTGGGGACGGACAACATCCCTCTCAGGGACAGTTCGGTCCCTCAGGCAAAGGAAATAATGTGGATGAAGCTGATGCCACCATCTTTTTAACCGAGGGGGAGACCACTGTCGAGGTATCTCTTCCTCTCATTCTCTTCTCTGCTCCAATCTCTGAACCTCCCACATATCCCTCTTTCTCACCACCAAATTTTGGCTCTGATAAAACTCCTTCTATCTCTCCTTCTCTCAGTGAGCCCAGTCCCCCAGAGGACTCCACTTTTTGGAAGGAACCTTCATCTGAAGAGCAGTTTATGTACATATCTGACTCTGACTCTAAAGATGAAGAAGGCCTCATTCCTAGACGCCACGCTCAGAGACCTCTAATAAGCGAGCATGAAGAGGAAGGAAGGCGAATAAACTTTTTGAATGAACTCGAAGCCAAGAGAATAAAATTACCCTCTGCTGAAATAGAGTGTCCAACTCCTATCAGCATGGTAGATGACTTCTATTTCCTATCGAAGGAGGAGAGAGCACAAGCACTTGAAGCTCAAAGAATAAGGGATGAAAAGATGAAACAAACAGAGAATGATCTAAAGCTTGCAAGACGAATTCTCAGGGAGGATGCTGCTAAAGACAAAGCGAAGAAAGCGATAATCGACAAAAGCCAAAGAGTCGATAAAGCTCTGGCACAAAAGGAACTAATTGAAGAAAATATCCAAGTAAATCCCATCCTTGCTCAACAAAAGATCCTGAATGCTCTGACCAAAACAAATGAAGAACCAAGCCACGGAGAAAAAGAACTATGCTGGTGCACTGAAATATTCAACTTTCGAATGTCTGATTCAAAAATCATTCTAGCAACGATCAAAGGACGTCCTTCCAAAAGGTATGGACTGAAGGTATTTGTTCGAATATACAGGCACACAAAAGTTGAAAAAGACGAAGTCAAGTTCTTAAAGTTCTATGGATACTCTGAATGGCTAGAAATCAGAGATGCCATGCAGGGTTCCAAATCAAAGTTTAAAGATGTGGTGGAAAGAGCACTGGATCAGCTTCTTCAGAGGATGTCACAACATGCACAAGTTCCACCTCTCCCTGAGCCTACTCGAAAGAAAAGATCAAATGCTGAAGGAGGTTCATCTTCCAAAAGTGATCATGAAACCAAATTCAACTATGAAAGCATTCTCGGTCATCTGGAAATCCCTAACATCTCAATGCTCAGAGTCTCTCTCCCTCAAGACAGAAAATATGAAGAAAATGAAATCATCACCTTCCCAAAACCCGACATGGTCTTCTTGGATAATGATGGTTTCCTAGGGCTCTTCAGAAACAGCGAGATCAGCAAAGCTCCATCAGCCTTCATCAAAATCATGCATCACTATTGCTGGTCAGATTTACCGCTGATGAATCGATAGAAGAGACTCTATGAAAATGAAATGAGAAGAAGACACGAAAATCTCTCTGACTGATATTTTTTTGTACTTCTCTTCAATGTATTGTACTTCCCTTTACTTACAAATTTGTAATTTCATTCTTCATGTAATGTCTTCAAATTATTAATGAAATTTCAAATGAAGTACTCTACTCCAACTGTGTACTGAAAAGATCCCTGAAAATAGTAAAGGGGACAATGAACATAAGAGTTCTAACTTCTTTACTTATCTCCTTACTCACTGATATTTCTCTCTGAAATTTGAATCAGTGAATGTACTTAAGGCATCTACTTGTAAAAATTGTGTTTTCATATCCTCATAAATGAAACTCAATGGATATAATAAGATTAGCTGAAAAAGATCTCACAAATTAGTGCTTAGAAATTTTTCTTAATTATTTCTTAAGTCCTTACTAATCCCTTCAAGTAACTTTCTCATATTACTTAATCATAATCAAATAGGGGGAGATTATTGATCATAAATCCTCTCAGTGATTTCAATATGATTCCTCTTTACACCTAATGAAATTCCTTGTTTAAGTTTAAGTTCAAATTCAGCGATAAGCATACGCTGAGTGCCATAAGCGATCGTTGAAGATCAAGGAACCTTAAGCTTAACTCTGAAGATCTGAAGATCAGCAATCACACCAAATAACCATTCAGCGAAAGTCAAAGACCAAGCTGAAGAAAGAGATAATCAGCTACGTGACCTGAAGCGGTTCAGCGATAGCAAAGATTATCTATCCAAAGTGTGAAGTCTTGTGAAGTCTCAGCGATACTGAAAGTTCATCCTTGAAGATTCAGTCTCAGCAATCAATGAAGCTTCTCATACAAGATTAACGTTGACCTTATCCTCGATGCACAAAAGACAAACCTCATACTATGTCAGAAAAGAACGTACGAATTGTCTCTTATGTCCCCATCATATCTGATATCATAATGTTCATATGCGGCCAAAAACATGGCTATATTCTAAACAAAGGACAAGTCTCCTATAGATGCTTGCCATGTTGCACATACCTTTTGTCTTGCATTAAATGCAAACGGGTATAAATAAGATGAAGATATCTTCTTCATCTGTGTGCATGCAACCTTATGTATTCCTTCTTACTTCATTCTTGTGCATCAATGTTAGCGATTTCTTAGTTACAATAGAATAGGTTTAAACTTGTTCTAATTCCGCTTGTAACTGTAAATTTGTTTATGCAATATAAACTAATTTAAAAACCAAAAATCTGTGTGTTTGTATTCACCCCCCCCCCATTCTACAAACTGTTTCTATATCCAGGAACTCTTGTAGACTCCTTAGGGACCAACAGTCATTTTAAAATAGCTTAAGAAACAAGTATTTTAAAGATAAGTAAGCAAGAAACACTGCTTTGATACCACTTGTTGGTCCCAAAGGGGTCTACAAGAGTTCAAGGATATAGAAACAGTTTGTAGTAGGGCGGGTTGAATACAAACACACAGATTTTTAGTTTTAAAATGAGTTTATATTAAATAAACAAATTTACAGTTACAAGCGGAAATTTCAACAAGTAATTTAACTTATTCTATTGTAAGTAAGAAATCACACAGTTGATGCACAAGGAAATGAGAAAATAAAAAGTAGCAGGCATAAAGATGAAAAAGAGATCTTCATCTATTTATACCCGTCGCAATTAATGCAAGACAAAAGGTATATGCCACGTATCAAGCTTTCATTGGAAGTTTGTCCTTTGTTCAAAAGTAACCATGCTTTTGGCCGCGTGTGAACAGTACCATATCAGATTTGATGTGGACATAAGAGACATGTCGTACATCTGTTTCTGACATAGTATAAGGATTTGACTTTTGTGCATCGAGTATAAGATCAAAATAAGTCTTGTTGAAGGCTTCACTTGATCGCTGCATTTTGAAACTTCAAGGATGAACTTTCGTGGTATCGCTGAGGCCTAACAAGACTTCACACGTTAGTTTAGATAATCTTTGCTATCACTGGACCATTTCAGATCACTAGCTAATTATCTCTATCTTCAGCTTGGTCTTCGACTTTCGCTGAATGTTTTTATGGTGTGATTGTTGTTCTTCAGATCTTCAGGGATAACGTCTAAGTTCCTGATATTCAGCGATCACTGATTGAAGACACCGTATGCTATCGCTGAATTTGAACTATACCTTATGTATGGAATTTTCACTATGTATACAAAGGAATCATATTCAAGTCACTGAGAGGAGTTATGATCAACATTTATGAAGATACTCCTTTGTTCACAATAAATACAAGGACGTGTGCATCAAGCTTTAAATTCAGACATTCTCCTTCGACTCCAGAAAGGGTTGTTTGTATTATTCCAAAAAGGCTTGATGTGACAACTGAAGACATGAAGAAAAGATTAACAGTGACTTGTCACTACAACAAAAATGATTTTATAGGGGGCCTAAAATTAAAAAGCGTCCTAAAAGAATACTTTATAGGACACTTAATTTATAGGACCAAACCAAAATGTGTCCTATATAAAAGCGTTATAATAAGTTTATAGGACGGTTTTAGGCGTCCTAACAAGTTTTTACACGACGTTTTAAAATAAAGTGTCATATTAGCTATTTTATAGGATACTTTTGAAAAGTGTCCTACAAAATATGGGTTTATAGGACATTTTCAAAAGTGTCCTATAAAATATGGGTTTATAGGACGCTTTTCAAAAGTATCCTGATAGGTATCAGAAGATAGCTTCAAAAGAAGACCGGGTTCTGTCTGAAGAAAGAAAGGTTCAGAACTCAGAAGACAAGCAAAGCAAAGCTTAAGGCATAACTTCTGAAGTGGCTACTTCAGAAGTTCTGAAGATTCTGAAGAAGTTCTGAAGATGGTTCTGAAGATACTTCTGAAGAAGTTCAGAAGTAGTTCTGAACATGCTTGTCATTTTTGTACTGTAACTTTAGAATTTTTGTTTGTATATAAGTAGATAGTTTGTTAGGTAGTTAGAACTAACGTTCATAGAGCTGGTAAAGATACATACTTTGTAATACTGTTCAGTAATCAATACGATATACAACTTCAATGACTTAATTATTGTTCTTGTTTTTGTTCTTTAATCTTTCTACAAACTTGTGTCCTATAAACTTGTGTCCTATAATGTTATCTTTTAGGAAGCTTTTTCATTTTAGGCGTCCTATAAAATAACTTTTGTTGTAGTGTGTCCCTTTAGTACTATGAGGAATGGCACCAGCCTTTCTCTAATAGTCTAAGGAATGACACCATCTTTTGTCTAATGAATATACAGCAAGCAAATGATATTGTGACAAATTTCCCCATGCATTTAATGCATAGGCACTATAAAAGTAGAAGAGCAGCATCCATGCAAAATACGCCTTCAACAAAAAATACTCTAAGTGCTTAGGTTGAATTCAGTCCTCAGAAAACTTGTGTTTAACATACTTTTTGTTTTGTTTTACTCCTGTTTTATCTAAGTGTTTTTAGATTTTTAGAATAGATTTATATGTTCTTTTTCCGCAACAATCAGTTTCTAAGTGTAATTATTGATATTTAATATTACAGAATTTAAAAAGTGAAATATTTGTGTAATTGTATTCAACCCCTCCCCCCCCCCTTCTACAATTCTTTACTTGTTAAGTCATTACCCTTAACGGGACCAACCGGTAGGCAAAGTGATATATAAATTGAATATCGTTTAAGTCTTTCATATATTCTTTTTTGAATATCTGAGGACTTTAAAATGATACAATTTTAAATTTTGGTCAAATCAGAATTTGTCACGTGTCTTTCAAAATTTTAGAATATCTGAGGAATTTAAACAGGATTTTTTAGAGATAATCTTTTTACTTTCACTATTCATCATTGTTAGGTCTGAAAATATTGTATCCGAGATGACAACTATTGAAGACGTGAAGGGCTAAAGTGCAAAGTCAACAAAGTCAATAATTAGGAAGGTTTAATATAAGGAAACGTTGCTTTATTGTAAATAAGGCAAGTGTATAATGCCTTATTTCATAGTTTTCTTATTACGATAATTGTTCTACATATAAATAGAGGGTTAGGGTCATTCTTTATGTGTACGAGATTATTTAGAGAAGAAGAACATTAGTGCGAAATATTGAGAGCTAAACTGTGAGAGATAAATCTGTTATTATTCAATACAAGTAAGATATCCGACTTCGGATCTTCATCATATTCATAGCGTTCCTCGTGTTCTTATTAATTATTCTTTATAAAGCACATCGTTACCTCATATTCTGGGATCCACAACTGGTATCAGAGCAGACGATCAGAGTTCTTTTTTAATTTTCTGAAGTTATTCACGAAACAGAAGGTAAATTTTCAATTTCTGAGTTTTTGAGTTTTTATCGATTCAAACTGTTTTAGCTTTACCCGATAAAAACTCATAATATTTTTTATCTGTTTTTCTCGATCGATACTTCATTAGCTTTACCCGATAAAAAGTCTTATTCTTGAGTTATTCTTGAGTTTTGTCGATTCATACTTTTGCACTTAAATTTTTTGTCGATCCATATTGAGTTATTCTTGATTTTAGTCAAATTTATTTAATCTGTTTTAATTAAAGTTATTCTAGTTTATTTTAATTACTTTTGATATTCTTTACATAAGAAAACTCAGGAACTAGTGACTCTTGCAGCTTTTTTTACTAAAGAATTCTCTTGTAAAAATCATAAACTTTAGTAAGTTTAATTTTTTTTTCTTGACTGAACAAATAAGAAACTCGAGAACTTAGACATTCTTGTCCATAAAAAGACTTGTTCTTTTTAGTCAAGAACCCTTTGTTCTTGGTTTCTGGTTTATCAGTTAAAGAAAATTCGGATTAAGTATCTTTGAATTTTTATCGAGCCCTTCCTAATCGACAAAATTTATTTTATCGAGTCATATGGAATCGATAAAAAATTTTATCGATTCGGTTTTTATCGAGTCAAAGAATTATTTTTGTCGAATTTTGATTAATCGAGAAACTTGAAGTTATCGAGACCCTTGTGATCGATAAAACTCTTCTTATCGATTCTAAATTTATTAGAAGTTTTATCGAGTCTCCTTTACCCGACAATAATTGTTATCGAGTCTCAATCATCCGAGAAATCTTCTTATCGAGACCATACCACTCGACAATTTATTTTTGTCGACCCTTCTTCACCCGAGAAAAATTCTTCTCTGCCCTTCTTCACCCGAGAAAAATTCTTCTCGGCCCTTGTTCACCCGAGAAAAACCTTCATCTATCAAGAACACTTTCTGTTTTCCAAAGAAATCTCAGAAAATTGCCAAAAACTCACCGATCGAGATCACTTTATCAGGTAAACCGTGCTTTCACGATGACTTCTCAAAACCAAATCTCTGAGCTAAATGCAAAAATCTCTCAACTTGAAACCAGACACACAAACAACATGCAAGTGTTGGATGAACTTTTAAGAGAACATGTCTATCTCAAATCTAGATTTAATAACTCAGAAGAATCAAGAAAAGTTTTGCAAAATCAAAATGAATTTTTGGATGAACAACTCACCGAGCATACTAGGAATACATATCATGTATTTTATGAAGAAGTTTGCAAAAAGAAAAATCTTGAGTTGATAAAAAAAAATTGATCTAAAAACCAAAATTTCTGAGTTAGAAAAATCTATAGATCTTGAGACTTATAGTGTGGTTCTTAAAAGAAATTAATTGAATTTCTGGAATGTGAGAAAGAAATGATTTTAACTTCTGATGAGAAACACAAATTTGAGTCTGAACGAAAAGATTTTGAAAGCAAAATTAACACTTGTGAATTGACCATTCAAAAACTTTCCAAACAAGTGTCAGATTTTGAACAAGTTGTGATTTTAGAAAGAAAATCATCTGAAACAAAAAGTCAGGAGCTGTCAAAACAAATTTCTAATCTTGAAAAACTTTTGAAAGATGAAAGAAATGCGTTTAAAACTGAGAAAACGAATTTAATCAAGAAATATAGTTTGATCATTGTTAAAAGCAAAAATCTGGAAAAAGATTTTGACAAAGAGAAGCAAGTCTTTGAAAATAAAATTTACAAACTTTCAAACAAATTATCTGTTTTAGAAACAATTCTTGTAATAGAAAAGAATTTGAGTTCTGAATTTAAAAATAAATATGATTTGGTTACAAAAGAAAGAGATGATTTATCCTGCAAAATCAAAGAACTTGAAAACGAGCTTTCAAAACAAAAACAAATGAATTCAGAATCAGTCAAACAACTTACTCCCGAACATTTAAATGCAGAGTTAGATGATCTTGAAAAATTGATTTTCCCTCATGATTCTGATTCTACTTCAAGTTCAAAGCAAACTCCTCTTTCTCCTATCTGTAAGAATAACTGTTCTTCAAGTGTTAAATCAAATAGTTATTCTAACAGCTCCAAATCATATAGTTTTTCAAATTCTCTAACTCATAATTCTAATCAGTTTCAAAATGATTTTGTTGCTAAATCCGGTACTTTCAAGAAGTTTAAAATGGTTTGGAGGAAGAAATCAACTACAGATGATAGTATTGGAAACATGTCACATACATCTCCTGTAGTTGATACAAGATCATTTGTTTCCAAGACTAATTTGCCTTATTTTGTCAAATCTATCAATCAACTAATTAGTCTAAGTGCCACAAAGATTTGTTGTTCTACATGTGGAACAAATGATTTTGTCAATCAAAATTTCAATCATAAATGGTATCGTACTTACAGTATCCCCACTTCCCCATTTATTGCATCTAAAGCTAACCTCCGAGGACCCAACAAAACTTGGGTACCAAAATATTTTTAATCTGTTTTGTAGGTACGTCATGTGTGTGCTAAATTCCGAATATTTACATCACATGAAAATCTTTCCAAAGGTTATGCTACAATTTGAGGGGAAGTACCACATCTTTACAAGTTTTTATTTATTGTTTAGCTTCATAGTATCTCAGCTATGGACCTGCTCTTAACCCGTTTTACATTGCATCATGACTTCTGAATACTTCACTTCAAAACTCGGACTTTAATGTTTTAACTCTTTGTGTGCTAGGATTTAGACGTTTCAATGGTCAAACCAAAGCCGGAAGGACCTACCCATGAAACATATCCCTAGGTTAGCTATATTTTGAAAGGGTGTAATTGAGATAGAATTGAGTAGATGTGCGTTATATAAAAAATGTGAGAGTGTGACAAGACTTAAAAGAAAATATTTGGTCTTTACCAAACCTAAACAGTTATCCGGGTAGCCACATAATCTATTCATTCTCGATTATTTGGAGATGAATATTGAACTAGACATGGACCCAATGTCGATAACTTGTGTCACCCCACCCAACTACTCAAGTATCTCACAAAAGATATTTGTTTCATATATCACGGAGAATGAGCATATCTGCTATCTTTTCTTCAATCGGAAGATTAAGATATTGAAAAAGGAAGACACACCTCCGGTCTCCGAACTTCACATTCAATGCACAATGAGTCTGTGAAATGTATTTTCACATTTTGAGCCTTAAGATTAGCATTTAATGCATAAATTCTTTCTACACATTGCACGAGTCTTTGTGATTCCTCAAGCATATCTTCGTGTTTATGCCGGAACAATTTGAGAAGTTAGTTTTATAACTTACTTCTATGATAACTGGAAGTCCTATCAGTGCCAATCGCTGCCAACACTGAATGTAGGCCACTCAATTAAATTTAATTTTTGATTAAGTGATAATAGTTGCTATTTGTGCTTCTATGTTAGACTTTTTACCCATTTTTTCACATCCACTTATTGTCTTTGATCTTTCATAATGCTTCGGATTCTCATTATCATTCTGAGGGGGAGAAAAAGTATCAAAGACAAATGCCCATTATGAGGGAGAAAAGGTATATCAAAGACCCGACAAAATTTATTGGGATCTTTTCTTAGAGTGCTTCTTATGAGCCGACAACATGTTCAACAAGTTCAAGTCATCATACGACAACATAAAGTTATCGCATCTGCCTAACCCGACAACCTCAATGCCTAACCCGAGAACATCAAGATATCACAACCATCTTTTGCCTCTTTCATCAAACAACAAAGTTCTACTCGAAGAAAGATACCCTGCGACATATGTCGCCATCATATCTGATATGGTACTGTTCATATTCGGCCAAAAGCATGACTGTCTTATTAACAAGGACAAGCTTCCTATCCAAGCTTGGCACGTGGCATATACCTTTTGTCTTGTTTCAAAGACAAACGGGTATAAATAAAATGAAGATATCTTCTTTATCTCTATGCATGATTCTATCTAACTTATACCCTCTTTATTCTTTCTTTCATCTTCTTGTGCGTCATACTTCGTGTTTCTTAGTTACAATAGAATAGGTTTTAAACTTGTTCTAATTCCGCTTGTAACTGTAAATTTGTTTATTTCAATAAACTCATTTAAAAACCAAAAATCTGTGTGTTTGTATTCAACCCCGCCCCCCTTCTACAAACTGTTCTCTCTTGATTGAACTCTTGTAGACCCTTATTGGGACCAACATTTATGATTCATGATGCTGTGGCATCTGTTGGTCTTGGCAATTTACCCACATCTTCTGAATTCTTAGAATTCAAGGATTTTTGTACTTCTGAATTTGAAAAGATTTAGAAGGAATTAAAGGAATCGACGAACAAATCAACCAAGGTAATGGAGTATAGGTTGGAAAAACAGGAGGAAACAAGGGTGAACACATTAAATGATTTTCAAGTTTCTTCTTCAAATGATCTCAACTCATTTAAAGATGCAATTATGAATGCTTTCTCTGAAGTGATTTCTTCTGTATTTTCTCTTAAAGCATCTCAACCTTCTTCTTCAAGTTCTCAGCCCCATACTTCTGAATTTGCTACTAAGGATGATATTAATCAAGTCTTAAATCAATTATCTTCTATTCAGACTTCTCAGACGACATTAACAGGTTATATGCATTGGAGTGTAGACCTCAGGCAGATACTTACAAAAGGAATCTTGATGATCAGGGTCCTGATAATCAAGAGGAGGAGAAAAGACATAAAGTATCTGAAGCTGAAAATGTTAAAAATTCTCACGGTCAATCTTCTGAGAAAGCTTCTGAAGAAGCTCAGAATATAGGTGAACTATCAAACAGAGTTTCTGAAGCTATAGAAGATATTCTTGCAGAACATGAAAGCCAAGAGGTTGATGTTGTCTCTTCTGACGAATTTATGGATGAAGTTTATGAAATAGAAAAACTGTCTTTTGATTCTGAAGGAAACTTGAGTTCAGATAAAACAGATGTGATTCCAGATTCTTATGAAGAAATGGTAACAGAATATCTTGCATTTGAAGATGTAATTGGTGAAAACCAAGTGATCTTTCAGATGTGATCATATTTGAAGAAGAATCTGAAGTTAATATGGAAGAAATCTCAGAAGTTAATGAAGTGAGAGATTTAGTGATCTGGAAGCCACAACAAATTCTGAATGAGGTCCATAGTGATATTTCTGAAGAATTATGGAGTTTGTTGAGAAAATTCTGTTGGGTTCATTTATTTCTGAACAGTCCAAGAAATCTGGAGTGTAGATTTTTGGATAACAAATTGTCAATTTTTGAAGACTTTCTGAATCAACCAGATGAGAGATTTGAAATAGAGTTTGATCTAAATCACATGGGAGGAATTGAAATTGAAGATGAAATCCTTATTGTCTTTTCAGAAAAATTTGAAGTAAGGTTCAGACCTTGTATTGTTATTCCTGCAATAGATCTTCATGTACTTGAAGAACCTGTTTTAGATCAAGTTTTTGAAAAGAACAATGTGTTCATTCTTGGAGAAAGTAGCTTGGAATTTCCTGAAGACACTTATTGTTTTATGTACAGAAGAAGTATGAAATCTGCAACATTGGAAGATTTTCTGAATGATGAATGGTCTGAAGATCATATTTCTAAAGTGAGAAACTATATTCAGAATCATGGTGTTCAGAATTTTCATGATTCAACTTTAATAAAGAAGATCAGATGCTTATCGAAGTCAATCAAAGATGACTTGTTTATAGTGAGGTTTGGAGCAGAAAGAAGGGATGGCACTTTATCTTAATTTACTCAATTTGATCTGTACAAATTAAGACTGTAAGATAAGCTGGTAACTTTAGCTTTCTGTGTCAACAAAGAAGAATCTGAAGTTGTTTCAGAGATTAGACGAATTTTGGGTATCTACATTAGAAATCTGATTATGCATGATTTTCAACTAGCCTTGGAATTCAGATTATCCAAAGTGAATTTGTTAGAGCCTATTTATATTGAAAGATCAGGGCTAAAAAGATTATTCACTGATCCAGACATCGGCTTTATGTAGTTTGTAGAAAGAGTCACCAAGACATTTATTGCATCTGATATTCCAAAGTACTCAACATCCACTCTCAAATGGTTTCTGAACTATATGACAGATTTTATTGAAGAATCTGATATCAAAGAAGAGATAATCTACTTGATCAAAGAAAGAATAAGTTTTAAAGAATTTGTAAGAAAGAGTTATCTTGGTGGTCATAAGAGGGTAAACAAAATCAGAGGAGCTGACTATTTGCTGAGTGATGCCTATGATTTCAAGATTCATACAAAGAAACAAGATATGGAAGAAATTCAGAAGTTCACTCTGAATCTGAAAGCTCATAAGTAAGCCCAAACGAAAAGAAAAAAGAAAAGGAGAAAATTTCGGAGGTTGTTTCTGAAGAGTTGATTCCTACAAAGCATGTTTCTGAAGAGGAACAACTACAGGAACAAAGAATTGAAGAAAGTGCATTTACCATGTTCCTTGAATACTTTCATCCAGAAATTTTCATGGAATATGAACAGAATTTCAATTATATTGATTGTTGGATCAACAAATCTTTTGGGTGGAAGCATGGTATTATGAGACAATAAGAAAGTTGAGAATTCCTGTGAGTGAAGTCAGAAAGGAAAGTCCAGTTGTTAAGGTGATTACTGCTGATTTGAAGACAATGAAAAATTACAAGTACGCATTTTTCACTGTAGAAAGGAAAGATGGTGAAATATCTACTTTTTCTGAAGCTGACTTTCAGAATGTTCATTTAAGAGATATGCTCAAAGTATACAAAAGTCTTTATCCTTTCCATGATTCAATTACAAAGTTCAGAAAATCATTTCCAGTTCCCAGAGATGGTTTGTATAGAGCATTTATTTGGGCTACAAAGACTGATTTCCAAGTTGCATATGTATTGAATAAGAAACAAGTTCATCTGAGTAAACCAAACTTAAGTTTACCTGATATTCAGAATTTAAAGAAAAGTACTTTGGTGCTTCAATCTCCAGGATTTGTATGCAAATGCTTTCAAGAATTATTGTTTGTAAGATTTGAAGAACTTCACAGATGTTGCAATGGAACTTTAATGGCTATCAGAGATCGTTTGGTTAAAAGACAAAATAGAAGACCAAAGAATCTGAATGATGAAGATTGGGAGAAGTATAAAAAACTTGCAAAAGAGATGACCAGAATCGCAGAATCTCTGTTGGAATACAGAAGTCTAATTTTGAAGGATGTTAGACAAATCTTGAATTTTTGGAATTATGATCTGAACTTTTGAAGCAAAGGGGGATATTGATAGAGATACTAATATAGCTTCAAAGGGTACTGGGTTCTGAAGAGTAAGAAAGATCTGAAGAAAGAAAGACTCAGAACTCAGAAGACAAGCAGATAAAAGCCTAAGGCATAACTTCTGAAGTGACAACTTCAGAAGTTCTGAAGATTCTGAAGATAGTTCTGAAGAGGTTCTGAAGAAGGTTCTGAAGAAGTTCAGAAGTAGTTCTGAAAAAGTTCTGAAGTAGTTCTGAACTTGCTTGTCATTTTTGTACTGTAACTTTAGCATTTCTATTTCATGTATAAATAGATAGTTTGTTAGATAGTTAGAACGAACGTTTTTATAAGCTTGTAAAGACATATTTTGTAATACTGTTCATCTGATCAATACAATTTACAACTTTCGGATATTTTGATTGTTTGGGATCTATCATTCAGAGTCAGATTCAGATATGTACACAAACTGCTCTTCTGATGAAGGTTCCCTCAAAAATGTGGAGTCCTTTGGGGGACTAGACTCACTGAGAATGGGGGATGGAGAGAGAGGTTGGTCAGAGCCAAAGTTTGGAGGAAAAAGATGGATAGGTTGGGGGTTCAAATATTGGAGTAGTATAATGGATAAGGGGAAGGGTTACCTCTACAGCGGTCGCCCCTCAGATAGTGGGATGGAGGCATCGAGATCCACCACTTCCTTTCCATTTCCTGATTGGTTGGATGGTTCCTGAGAAGGAGGTGGTCCGTCCCCCAAAGGTTCCTTGTAGATTACTTCAGACATGAAATTGCCTGGTCTACTACTTTTAAAATGCTCAAAAGCACCTGGAGGGACGTCATCATCATCATCTTCATCATCTCCCCCATAGTGAGGGATTTCACCATCATCTTCATCTTCCTCTTCATCGTATTCCTCGTCATTTTCTCTTTCAGCGAAGATGGAAGGCTCTGGCACATGCTCTTGCTGAATGTAAGGAGATATCACAGAGCCAGGGATTGTTTCATTCACCTGTCCGATTATCTCATCAGCGATTTCTTTGGCGCATCTCTCCCCCTCGATGTTATCAGCGGGGAGTATATGCACGACGACAGTATGCACATTGGACCCAATGTCTTTAAGAGAGTCGGTATGCACAGTCTGGTTCTGGAGAACCTGATTCAGCGAGGTTCGATCAGCAGCAGTGAAAGAGGGGCCTGCCTTAGAGATCTTTGTCAGCATCTGCATCATATCGAATTGAGTCTTCTGAACAGACTCAAGCATTAGGCCTTGTGCTTGCACCTCTTTCTCCATCTTGGCAATTGCTTACCTATGAGCCAGATTGTCAGCCTTCACTGACTGGATGTCAGTGTAGATATTATTCATGGTGGCAAACTTCTCTTGTTTTATCCTTCGCAGCTCTTCAGATGTTTTCGGCGGCTGTAGAGATTTTCCCTTGCTACCACTGGACAGAGCAGTAGCAGCCTTGGTGGTGGTAGTCGTGGTCGCTGAGGTGGAGAGAGAATGTGCGATACCTGATGACAAGATACACAGAGCAGCCAAATAGAGCTCTGGGTTAGATGAAGGGTGACAAGACATGTTATTTACCTTGAGAGTATCGTGAGGATTACTCTCAGGGACATCGTGTACGACGGTAGTGTCATATGGATCACTAGCCTGTGTCTTAGTATGTCTGTAAAAGACATGCTGAGGTCCTGTTATATTGGCTTTCCAAAGTTTAGATTGTCGAAACAAAATTGATGTTTGGACAGCGTGCGTTTCAACATCATCAGATATAGGAACAACTATCTCTGAGTCACATGTTTGTGTAAGGACCAAAGAAGAGATGGTGGAAGAAGAAGAGAAGGCTATGAAAGTAGTACCTGATCCAGCTTCAGCGGAGCTGGCTATAACACTTTCAGTGTCCGGAGTCGCTAAAGGTGGTGGTAGTGCTGAAGAAACGACAACGGATGCAGAGACCATTGTCGTGGCTGTGGCTGAAGAGGGCGTTGGTAGTACGCCTGTATCAGAGAGGGAAGTCTTTTGAGAGATTCCCTTCTTTGGTTTCTTTGTTGCAGGCATGCAAGCGATGGTCTTTTGTGACCATCGGTCGGTTCCTTTCTTTTCAGGGGGGATAAGGTGTCTTGGATACTCACTGATGGGTTGTTCAGTGAGACGGACACAGGTGTTACGGCTATAATGAGTTGCTGCATATATGGAGTGTAGGAAGCATCATCTGGATGTTCATCGATATCTAGGGACTTCTTGCCGACCATGGAGAAATTTTGGTTGGCGACCTTCGGATACTCATCCTTGAAGGCAAACTCCATGATGGTAGCAAAGAATCTGGGATAGGGAATGAAGTTGTTCCTCTTTGCTGCTTTCACTTGGGTGAAGAGGTACGGCCAGCGAGCTGGGAAACGGTTCTTTTCCATCTTCGAACCCACAGACTTCACCTCAGGCTTCTCCAATACATAGCCAATGGATTTCAAGAACCCCTCTATTTGCCCCTTGGTGGGCTCAAAGGCCCATGCCTGACTCTTACCTCTTGAAGGGAGGTGAAGAACTTTTATGAGAAAACCAGAAATAAAGGCGAAGGGGAAAAGGGTTGGGATTTTGAAGGCGATTGCAAGGAGCTTATTTCCCTTGTCCGTAGTAAGAGTCGTGCAGTGAGCGGTGTAACAGAGAGCCTGTAGATGAGCAGTGATGCCAATGGGATTGTGCAAAAATACATACATCAGCGGACAAGCCTTCATGAATGTGGCACCATCATTGAAATGAGGTTTGTCAGCAGGAATGTCCACCAAAGCCAAGTAGTTGGATGGATTGAAAGTTGCTTGTTCCAAGAAGAACGTGCAGCCAGGAGCTTTTGTGAGAACAATTGGTGCATTCTCGTCAGCTTGAGTGTTTTTGCTTGAAGAAGCCATTTCTGTTTCAAAGATGGGAACACCAAAGAGGAAGGTAATGGTTTAATACAAAAAGAATAAACCAGAATATGTTTTTGGTACACAGAATACCAAAATTGTAGAAGAAAAACAAGTGTTTTGATGAAAAGATCAAAATACTTGTTATTAACAAAAATTTAGAAAAGATTTTTAGAAGATTTTTTTAAAACATGGTTAAAGATACCAAAAATGATCTTTTGTTCTAAGACGGAACCCATAACAGGTTTTGAGAAAAATTTAGGGTTTTAACACATTTATTTTAGATTTAAAACAGAATACGCTTTATAATAAGAAGTTATAAAGGATTTAGAGATGTGATAAACAACATTGTTGTTTTAAATAAAAAATAAAGGGTTAGATCAAACCTTAAAAAGTGAAAAACAAAGAAAAACGCACAAGTGCGTGTTCTTGGTGTTCTTGAAGAAAACTTGAAGGTTCGAGGGAGATTCTTGCTTTTAGAGAATTATGAGCGCGAAAAGAATCAAATGAAGAGGAGATTTGCTTAAATAGCAAGAGGATAGCTAAACGACGGTTTAAGATTTTTGAAAAGTAATAATGACCTAGCGCACGTTCCTAGAAAAGAGTGGGAAAGGAAACATCGTGGTCCATCTTGTGTTAGATAAAGGTCTGATATGTCCTTTTCTTATTTGAAAATTTGAAAATTTGAAAATGATTATCATTTAAATAAATGTTAATCATTTAAATAAATGTTAATCATTATCTTTAAATTCTTCATCAATAGACAACAAAGGATTGTCAGTGATGGGTTTTATTTTTCGAGATTCATTCTCTAAATATGAAGATAGTCAGAGAGTGTAGAGATATCGAAGTTCATACCTGAGTGAGATAAATTAAGTATCACTTATTCAGAATAGTAAATTTAAAGCTTAAATTTTATGTTCGTGAATATTTGTAAATCACTGATTAAGATTTATTCAGCATTTAACATACCAAGTTCGCTGATGAGTAGATTGATTCTAGTTTCATCAAGAGGCTTGGTGAAAAGATCACGAAGCTGATATTCAGTTGGTACAAAATGAAGTTCAACTTTACCATTTATCACATGATCTCTAATAAAGTGATATCGAATCTCAATGTGCTTGGTTTTGGAATGAATTACAGGGTCGTTTGCAATTGCAATAGCACTAGTGCTATCACAATATATAGGGATTTTGGAATGTTTGAGATCGTAGTCTCTTAGTTGATTTCTCATCCAAAGGATTTGAGCACAACAGCTATCACCGGCTACATACTCAGCTTCAGCGGTAGATGTGGACACAGAGTTCTGCTTTTTACTTGTCCAGCTTATCAACTTACCACCTAATAGCTGACATCCACCAGTGGTGCTATTCCTATCAATCTTGCATCCTGCAAAATCACTATCAGAGTAACCGATTAGATCGAACCCTGAGCCTTTGGGATAACAAAGACCAAGATTAGGAGTTCTCTTCAGATGTTTGAAGATTCGCTTTACAGCGATGAGGTGAGATTCCTTTGGTTCAGCTTGATATCGAGCACAAAGACAGGTAGAATACATGATATCGGGTCTAGTCGCTGTAAGATAAAGCAGAGATCTGATCATCCCACGATAGGCAGTGATATTGACAGGTTTTTCATTTGGGTCCTTATTCAAAGTCAGAGGAGGTGCCATAGGGGTCTTCATCACTGAGCATTGATTGATATCAAATTTGTTCGGCATGTCCTTAACATATTTACTTTGACAAATAAAAATTCCCTTGTCAGATTGCTTAATCTGCAAACCTAGAAAATATGTTACTTCACCCATCATACTCATTTTGCATTCTTTTTTCATTCTTTTTGCAAAACGAGTGCATAGTTTGAGTCTTATGGAGCCAAAAATAATATCATCAACATGTATTTGAACAAGAATAGTATGACCTTTATATTTCCTTAAAAATAGAGTTTGGTCAATTTTTCTACGAACAAATTTTTCTTTAAGAAGGTATTTTGAAAGAGTTTAAAAACATAACCAGGATGGTTTGGGTCAGAGAACCCAGGAGGTTGTTCAACATAAACTTCCTCGCTGAGTTTACCATTTAGAAAAGCACTTTTAACATCCATTTGAAAAACTTTGAAGTCTTTATGGGCAACGTAAGCTAAGAAAAGTGTTATGGCTTCTAATCTGGCAACAGAGGTGAAGGTCTCATCATAGTCAATACCTTCTTCCTGTCTATATCCCTGAGCAACAACTCTAGCCTTATTGCGAATAACAGTGCCATTTTCATCAAGCTTATTTCGAAAGACCCGTTTGGTTCCTATCATAGTTTTATCAGATGGACGAGGAACAAGATTCCAAACTTTGTTTCTACGAAACTCAGTTAGTTTTTCTTGCATGGCAGAGACCCAGCTAGGATCAGATATAGCTTGATCTATCTTGTTAGGTTCAGAGAGAGAAATAAAATTAACATAGAGACATATATTACCTGTACCTCTACGAGTCTTGATACCTGCATTTGGATCACCATTAATTTGATTTATTGGTTGATTTGCAGTCCCTCACTGAGCTGGTCGTTGAGAATATTGATCAACAATAGATTCAGCGACTTGTTCTCTTTCAGGGATAACGTTGTTTGTTTCAGCAACAGGTACTACATTGTTTAACATCAATTCTGGAGGAGATTCAGAGGATTGATCAGTAGAAGATGAAGCTTGGTTATTCACTGAAGAGTTTCCTAATGAGGTATCAGAGGGAGGAATCTGATTGACCTGCTGATGATGATGGATCGTTGTTTGAGAATGGAAGATAAGGGATTCCATCATTATTAGTTTCAGCATTAGGTTGGTTGCTGTTCAGATTCCCCGTAATGAGATTTCATCCATTCATTCAACTCTTCATCTTCTTCAGGGATAGGAGTAGCATTTGTTGGGCGAGATTCATCAAAATTGACGTGCATGGATCCTTCAACATGTTTTCATCTGTTGTCGAAGATTCTGAAAGACTTGGATACAGAAGAGTATCCAAGAAATGTCCCATCATCAGCTTTTGGATCAAATTTCCCAAATCATCTCTATCATTCAGAATGTAGTATCTATGTCCAATAATGTGTAGATATTTCAGAGAGGGTCTTCTTCCAT
Source organism: Silybum marianum (assembly GCA_036898165.1). Classification (NCBI taxonomy): domain Eukaryota; kingdom Viridiplantae; phylum Streptophyta; class Magnoliopsida; order Asterales; family Asteraceae; genus Silybum; species Silybum marianum. The sequence goes on along the minus strand of CM072528.1, from coordinate 24,337,488 downwards.
GAAATAGTTCATAGGAAGTCTTCTTGAAACGCTTCACTATCAAGGATCCATTCTGAGTAAAGCATGCTGTATTGACTGCTTCAGCCCATAATTGAGTAGGTAGATGCGATTCACTGAGCATTGAGCGAGCTTCTTCAATGATAGTTCGATTTCTTCTTTCTGCAACACCATTTTGCTGAGGAGTTCTCACTGATGAGAAGTTATGAGTGATGCCTTTTTATTCAAAGAAGTTAATCAAGGTACTGTTTTTGAATTTAATACTATGATCACTTCTCATGGAACGAACAGTGAGATTTTTCAGGACTTCCATTATTTTGATAAAAGCAATAATTACATCAGGGTATCACTTTTGGATCAAAGAAAAAATACCATGTATATCTGGAATATTCATCAACTATCACAAGAGTGTACTTCTTTCCAGATAGAGATTGGACATTGATAGGTCCAAATAGATCCATATGGAGAAGCTGAAGAGGTGAGGTAACTGAGGAAACTTGTTTAGATTTGAAAGAGGCTTTTGTCAGTTTTTCCTTTTCACACGTTGAACAAAGAGATTCCTTTGTAAAGATATGGTTAGGGAAATCCCTGACAAGTTCTTTTTGAGATATTTCATTGATCATCTTAAAGTTTAGATGAGAGAGTCCTTTGTGCCATAACCAGTTTATATCTGAGGAGGCTCTGGAGATGAAGCACATGTTCTCAGAGTGAGAACTATTCATGTTAATGACATACACATTTTGAACTCTTTTGCCTGTTAAGGCAAGTTTGTCATTAGAGTCAATGACAGCGCATTTATTCTTTAGAAATAGAACTTTGAAATCTTTGTCACACAGCTGACTAACGCTCAATAAAATGTGCTTTAGTCCTTCAACATAAGCGACTCGACTAAATAAAGTTGCTCCATTGGATAGAATTCCATAACCTTTAGTGTATCCTTTGCCATTTCCACCGAAGGTCACTGAGGGACCAGCTTCTTCCTTGTATTCAGAGAGCAGAGGTTTTCTGTCAGTCATGTGCATTGAACATCCGCTATCAAGATAACAGATACCTTTGGCACTCTGCATACAACAAAAAGATTAATTTTCATAGGTACCCATATTACTATGGGTCCTGCTGTGTTAGTGGAAGGTGTGACGGAAGAGCTACAAGCTGAAGAAATTTCTTCAGTGGATATCTTCACCTTGGAAGTTTTAGCAACCTTGGTGGATTTTACTCTTGCTGATTTATCAACTTGAGCTACTTTCTTTCCATGACTAATTTTTCAGCTTTGGTAGCATTAGGACATTTGCTGACAATGTGGGTAGTCTTACCACAGTGATAGCACTTCCTATATTTGTAAACAGGTTTGGAATTGAAAGAATTCAGAGAGCAGAAAGAAACATTTTCAGGAGCAGAACCAAGACTTCCTTTGTCTAATGTCCTTGGGGGTATAACAATGTTTTCATGGACAGGTGTATGGTCGATCTTAATTCTGGGTGTTGATCTCTGAATAGATCCAGGGATTTTCTTCCTAGTTTTAAGATGACTCATTGAAGGAACAGAGAAGTTCTTTTTCTGTTTCTGAAAGTTTTTGATTTTAGGAACGTGGTCAAGAGCCTTGTTCTTGATCATTTTCTTAGATTCATTTGATTTAAAGACAGGCAACTCCTCATTTAAATGAGGTTTCTGAGAGGAAGGATCATGTATTAAGGAGACAAACATTCTGAATTTTAACATGGAATGATCATTCTCTGATTCTTCTTTGCCAGGTTATATCCTAACCCACTTTTCACTTTTAGAGGGATTTGAGCATTGATGATCTCGCTGACTTTATCAGAAGCCTTGCACCATCCTTCGATGGTAGCTTTTTCAGCCTTAAGATCAGCGATAGCCTTTTCCCTTTCAGTGATAGCTTGTTGTCTCTCGATGTTTATGGTTTGATTTACAAAGACTTGATCTTTTAGAGGTTCTTCAATCTTTGTTAGTTCTTTGATTTTTAAATGACAATTTTTCAGTTGTTCAGAAAGATCAATATTGATTTGTTCAACTCTAATCTTTCCGTTTAGAGCATTGTAAAAATCAACAGTCATAACATCGAGAGCTGATAGGTTATCACTTTTAGGTATAGAGGATTTTGAGAGAATGTTTACCTGGGTTGAGGGAGACTCTGTGGACGATGTCTTCAGAGACTTCTTCAGCTTCCTCGATTCTCGCCATTAGACAGAGGAAGGCAAGATCTTCTTCATCAGAGCCAGATTCGTCAGAGGTTTTGGCCCAATCATCTTCTTTATCATCTTCTTGATCCCAATTTATTTCTTCAGCAACTAGAACTTTGCCTTTTTGCTGGTTTCTTTTTAGATCTCTGTTTTATTCTTTAACTTAGAGTATTTCTCCTTTTTATCAGAGTTCTGAGAGGTGGTGGGAGCAGCCACTTTCGTAGATCTGCACTCACTAGCAAAGTGACCCTTTCGCTGACAGTTACAGCATATAACAAATGTTTTTTCAGCAAGAGGAGTCTTTGACTTATCAGAGTCAGTGATAGCAGGGGTTTTCGAAAGTTGCTCTTTCTAGCAAATCTTCTAAAACTGTTAGTTAGAAGAGCTAGAGAGTTATCAAACTCAGAGATGTCTGCGTTAGTGAGTTCTTCTGAATTAGTTTGATTTAATTCAGTAATAGAGGTGATAGAAGAAGAAACTTGTTTTGAAGGATCTACCTCTAAAGTCACTAGTGCCAAAGAAGTACTTTTGGCACCTTTGATATCATTTATGAGGTTTTTCCTTAAAACCTGAGATTGCTCTTCAATTAAGAGCATTCCATATAAAGACTAAGAGAGAGAGAGAGAGAGAGAGAGAGAGTTTGAAGATTCTTTGACAGTTTTAGACACGTAGTGTACACTCCCCATTGTTCAGGTAGTTCCTCCATGAATTTTGTCAGTATTTCAGCATTAGAAGATTCTGTGTTGACAATTTTCATATCAATCAAGAGACAGTTAAACCTTTGGTGAATTTGAGAGAGAGTTTCACCTTTTAAGTGCATAAAACTTTCATATTGTCTTACCAGATTAATACATCTAGTGATTTGAACTTCATCAGTTCCTTCATATTGAATACATAAGGTATCCCACATGGCTTTTAATGTTCTCATCTTCATTACAGAATGATAGACTTCATCTGGTAAAGACATTGCAATTATGGATCTAGCTTTAGAATCTATAGCTACTTCCGTTTTTTCTTCTTCAGGTCATCGATCTGGAGTTTTGACAATCCTCCATTCAGCGATGGCTGGAGTAGTAGTGGTGGCAGGCAGGGGAGCTACCAGTGATGTAGGAACAAATGGTCCATTCTCTATATAGTAGGTATCTTAGGATCTGACCCTTCTAGGAATAGAGTCATTCTTTCCTTCCATAATGGAAAGTTATCACGGCTAAACCTTGCTGGTTTAGCTAAAGATCCATTATCAATGTAGTTTATATTAGTATTAGTCATTTTAAAATAGTTTTGTGAACAAATATTTTAAAGATAAGCAAGAAACACTGCTCTAATACCACTTGTTGGACCCAAAGGAGTCTACAAGAGTTCAAAGATATAGAAACGGTTTGTAGAAGGGGGGTTGAATACAAACGCACATATATTTTTGTTTTTAAATTAGTTTATATTGAATAAACAAATTTACAGTTACAAGCGGAATTAGAATAAGTATTTCAACCTATTCTATTGTAACTAAGAAATCACACAGTTTGATGCACAGGGAAGTAAGAAAGAACAGAGATAGAGGTTTGAGAAATAGATAGTAGTATGCATGAAGATGTAGAAGATATCTTCATCATATATATATATACCTGTTTGCATTTAATGCAAGACAAAAGGTATATGCCACGTGTAAAGCTTTCAGAGGAAGCTTGTCCTTTGTTTAAAAGCAACCATGCTTTTGGCTGCGTGTGAACAGTACCATATCAGATATGATGGGGACATAAGAGACAAGCCGTATGACCTTCTCTGCCATAGTATAAGGTTTGACTTTTGCGCATCGAGGATAAGATCAACATTAATCTTGTTTGAGAAGCTTCACTTGATCGCTGAACTTGAAACTTCAAGGATGAACTTTCATAGTACAGCTGAGGCTTGACAAGACTTCACAGTTTGGTTAATATAATCCTGGCTATCACTGAACCGCTTCAGATCACTAGCTGATTATCTCTTTCTTCAGATTGGTCTTTGACTTTCGCTGAATGTTCTTTTGGTGTGATGGTTGATCTTCAGATCTTCAGAGGTAAACTTGAGGTTCCTGATTTTCAGCTACCGCTGATAGCAATCAGCGTATGCTATCGCTGAATTTGAACTTAAGTTTATGAATGGATTTTCACTAAGTATACAGAGGAATCATATTCAAATCACTGTGAGGAGTTATGATCAACAGCTTGACGTATGGTATATGTAATCATCTTGTTTGCATCTGTCAAAGTTCTTAATGGCGGGTTTTTGAATTACCAATGGGTTTTCAAAGGATTTCATATCACAGGGATGGTTCTCATATTCAAAGTGTTAGTCAAAATGGTGTTTGAGATTTCAGAATATCGTTCATATGGAAAATGGTATTAGGGTTCTCTAGAATATCGCTGATCAAATATAAAAGCCACAAGCGATATTCTACAACTTCATGAATATCGCTAAGCACATCATTCGGGAATTCCTGCTTTATCCTATATTCTCAAGTCATTCTGAACATCGCTTCTGTGTGAAGTGATTTTTCAGAATATCGCTCCTATGTGTAGCGATTTATTATTGAAATTTTAAATTTTTAACTTTTTGAACTTAGCCGTTTGTAACTTTTACAGGTAAATGGCAATTGTGGAAAATATCGATCCTCATTATTTCTGATGATGAACATCCTGTTCCATCAGTCAGATCTCAACTGTCATCACATTTTCTAGATGCTCAGAATTCGGATGAAATATTAATTCAACAAACTGAAGGAATGCACTTAACACATAATAATCAAAACCTAAAATTTGACATGAAATCGGAATTCCCGGTTAGAATGGAAATACTTAGGGGACATTCAATCAATAATGCTCTAAGTGGATCAGTAGTTGTACTTGAGATTTATTCAACAATATTGGTACATTTTATCTTATAAAGTAGATGATGACAAACATTACTTTGAAGGCTTTATGGACCACTATGTGTCACAAATCACAAAAATCGGCTACGTCGCATTCTTTCCTTACTCGAAGCTAACCATTACCCAAACAAAGACGGATATGATGAATTTGTATCGGATAAAGAGATGTGTGATGGTATTCGCATAGTTGATTATTCTGTTGAGTTGAGTTATCCCACTGGTTACAAGAGAAAGTTTTTGCCTTCCTTATGGCATTTACTATTTACAATTCTAGATTGATGCTTAACTTCAAAGACGATAGGAGTTGACACGTGCAACACATAATTCCTACGATTCTTTCATGGTTTCTCGTTTAATAAGCATTACGACTATGTCATCATCATTTGGAATGAACTCGCAGACTTAGTTCGTGTGAAAAGATCTCCATTCAAAGCAAGGAAGTTTGTGCCATTTTAGAGGTTTCTATAGTTGATTATTCGATCAATCATGTGTTCAAATCATGATACTCCAAGATGTTTAGACAGTTGCATGGGTCCAGAGTGTGACATGAAGTTCTTAAAGAATCACAAAGAGGTGGACAATGTTGATGCTATCATGCCAATTCCTGTTGAATTACTTGATTATGTTGATGAGACGGTATAGAGTGTTATAGAATATTGACAAATCTATAATCCTATGGTCCGGCATGCACAAGAGGGACTTCCCCAAGGATTACCTGTAGTTGTAGAAGGTGAGGGTATAGGTCTCGGTGAGAATGGTCAGGTACTGGGGGTTCCTGAACAGGGTGCGATGAGGGAAAATGAAAATGAGAGGGGCCAAGAAGGGGGTACCTCGGATCAAGCAAGAATCTCCAACAGAGACAAAACAGAGATTGACTATGATGACGACGACGATGATGATGATAATGATAGTGCCATTATTGATGAGTAACCGGATACTCTTTATGAAGAGTGCATGCCAAAACACATTGGACTACACCCTGAAGTATCTGAAGATATTTTTGAAGACATTATTGATCTTAATATGGATTTTCAATCAGATTCAACTCTACAATTGGGAGATATAAGGAGTTCTGAGGGATTTTTGGTTTAAAATGATGAGAGGTTGAGTTAAGGGATGCCAAAAGAATATGGTGAGGGATCTGTCACGGAACCAGAAGAATATAGATGTACTTTCTACACCCACTATTCTAGACGGGTAGTCGCATTTACTACTGGAGTTAATGTGTTTAACTCTAGTATTGAAGAAGCCGTCTTGGACCTAGAGATGCATTTACACACCTTTACCACTCACTCAGTTACTTCTCAACAAGTAACTATTTCATATTCTCACAGGGATTTAGCATAAAGTCTATTCAGTTCTCAATTGGAGGACTTGAATATTGAAACAAGGGGACAGCTGCCCTGGTCTACGACTTCTTTGGACGCACAATTGAGTCTAGAGCCTAATTTGAATTTTAATATTCCTTTGTTAGATACACATGATAGTACTGGTGTATATGAAACACCTTTTGCAGTTCTTCGTTAATCTGCCGGAACATATGTAGGAGAATCAATAGATGATTTTATTCGAGGATTATATGGAAATCCTACTAGTGATAACATCATACCAACAATAAACGTCGATCATTTAGACTAGTCGACTGTTATGTCAACTGGTAACCTAAGTGGTCCAAGAGTTAACTTACCAGAATTTATTCAAGGGAATACCTGAAGCGACGCCCTAGAGGTTATTCAAGATGCATTTACGGAAGAACTAGAATCTGTTAAACGTTTTATAAAGAGCAAAGACACAGTCTAGGAAGAACCTCAATCTATTCCTATTCAACCACCGCTTATTCCAACTCCACAACCGGTTGATCCTTCAACTGATGCACTTTAGGATTTGTTACATGTTAGGTTAATTTCTAAATCGTCGTTGATTTCTAATGAGTCAGAATTGTTGGCTATGTTACGATGTATTTATGAAGGTGCCCATCTTGAGCCAGATTTTGTTTCAAAATCAGATTTTGATTCATTGAAGTCGAAGTTTGCTTCTTAAAAGTGTGATATGGTTACTGGGCTTTCAAAAGTTAACTCAACCATAGGCACCTCTATAAAGGCACTTCAGGAATCACTGAATGTAGTAAGTGATCACAATCGAGTATTGGAAACTCCTACCGTTTTCAGACCACTTCTTCCAAACGAAAGGATGATGACCAGGACGATTATGACCAGCATGAGGGGAAGAATAAGAGACAAAGAGTGGCTGACACTATTAATTTGGATATTGTACAAGGAGAGGATGTTACTCTTGAGCAGAATGAAGAGAATATATTGAGCAAAAAGAGGAGAATATTGTTGAGCAGAATGAGGAGAATATTGATGTACAGGATAGTGGCGATCAGTTAGTACTTTATGTCCCAACGGTTGAAAAGCCTGAGGTACTTGAAGCCAAGAAACATAAGGTGGCAAGAACTATGGATTTATTTTTTGTTGACTTCATGGGCTATAAAAGTAATGAGAGTTCACAAGACTATCTTAATGAGCTGACCAAAAAAGATCTTTTTGAAGTCAATTCCTTAAACCACAAATTCATCCAACTACTAATATATTTAACACATTTGTGCCATGTGCAGAACCCGTTCCAGTTCAACCCTAATCTACTCAATCTGAAAGCTCAAACTGCTAAACTATCGGGAGTTAAAAAGCCAATGCCTTATGTTGAGTATCTAAAGATTGTTTCAAAAGAGACTGGGTTCTGAAGCTAATAGTTTAGATCTTCTGTACTAGTACTATAAGATAAATGAAGAAGTAAATCTCAGATGTCCAAGCTCACAAGTATCAAAAAGAGTTCTTAGAAGGAAAGCTTAGAAAAAAAACCTAAGGCATAACTTTTGAAGTGGCAACTTCAGAAGTTCTGAAGTTTTGAAGAAGTTCTGAAGTTCTGAAGAAGTTCTTAAGTGGTTCTGAAGACATATTCCAAAGTGGTTCTGAAGTAGAGCTCACACGTATATAGATACTATTGGTCTGTTTTGTAACTACTTGTTAGTATCTCTCTTTGTGTATAAATAGAAAGTCAGTTAGTCTGTTTATAGTTAGTGATCATACTTGTACTTTTACGACATATATTGTTTGTAATCTTGTTAATATCAATACTACATCCGACTTTGTTGCTCCAATCTTATTCTTTGCTTATTGTTCTTATTTCATCTTGATCTACGGAAACTATCACCTTCATATCAAGAGAGATTGAAAACTGCTTGTTATCCAAGGTTATTATTGAAGCAACCATACTTAGAAGATGAACACACAAGAAGATTTGTTCATACCATTAGAGATCTGAGTAAAAAAAATGAGGAATCCGTAAACAAAGCAAAAGACATAAGTTTGTGTGCACAAGTATGATGGCCAAAGCCCAGCCAGTTGAATGTCTACTCGAAAAGCGGAATTGTTGATATTCTGGAGGTTCATACCAAAAACATTGTGGAATTTGAATTTCTTGAGTTCAAAGTTCGGAGGATGAACATGTTTAAGTATTCTTTTTCTGAAGCTGATTTTCCAAGTTTGAATCTACAAGATCTGGTATACCTATATGAGTACTTTTGCAACATGTCAGTACGGCCGAGGGAAGCTGACATAACTTGTCAATCAATCAAGAGGTTCCTAAAGCATCACTTGAAGTATCTATCATTGATAGATTTTAGTTAGGCCTGCAATGTGAAGAAGGTGAATTTATTGAAGCCAAATCAAGAGGCTACGAATGTAGAAGGTTGTGCAAACTTCTTTCTTCTCACTCAACCAGAACTTGGCATTATTTACAGAAACCAGCAGAATCAGAGAAAAAATCTAATGTTTTCTGAAGTGGCAAAGTATTCTGATGAAACATTGAATTTAATCAGAGCTCAGTTAGAAGATAAGTTGAAGAAGGACAAAAAAGCTCCAATCCGTGAAAGATTGCATTGGTTGTCGAGGTCAATGATTGTTAGTGGGTTGGATATGGTTAATGGACATCTTTGTCTCCGAATTGCTGCAAGGAATCTTAAAGAAGATGAACATGGGTTGAGGATCAGGAGGAAAAAGTTCTCATTTTTTTAAAGCTTGAATCCAAATGGGGAGAATGTCGGGCTTATAATTGTTTAATTGTATTCAAGCTTTGTTGACTTTTATCTTGTTTTAGTTAGTTTTAGTCAACTAGTAGAAATACCTTGTATTGGTCATTTTCATAATTGTAAGAGCTGGCTTTAAAATAGACATTTGACTTTTTCTCTCAATCCACCACTGTTGATTTGTATTGAAGCCTCCATTTCTACATTGTTGATTGATCTTTGGGAATTATCACTATCTTGTATAAAAGAAGGAATGTACATAGTTGTTTTATAGGTTGGAATGCCATGTTTTCAAATTGCCTTTATTTTGGAAACAAGCAAAGTGTGTATAACGCCTCCAAATATGAGACTTTAAGGAATTGAAAACATACATATTGGCACTGTAATTCTGGAACCAGCAGGGCATGTGTGCAAAAATTCTGGGAAAAGATTTTTTTGTAGAGTGGCTGATGTGGGAAAGTATTCATCTGCTACTTTGAGATAGATTTTTGATTCGTTGGAAAACATGTAGAAAAAGAAGCCCAAACATGTATCTGCTGAAAAATGGCCCAATGTAAAGGAGATGATCGTATTGATAAAGAATCATATTCAGAGCAAGCTCAGCTACAACAATATAATTATTCTGAATTTTATTCCAACGTTTAAAGAAGAAAAGTTCAAATGGAGCTTTCAAAGTACAAAAGAAAAAGGAGATTTTGGAAGAACATTAGCTAAAAGAGGTGTTCAGAAAATCATAGCACTTATGATCCTGGTATACATTTGTTTCTTGTTTACACTTTAGATATGTTTGATTTGAAGCTATTTAGCTTATTATATGCATTTTTATATTTGAGTAGTTATTTGGTGGATGAATTACGGGAATACAACACCAACTTTGAAGAAAATGGTCATAAAGATTCTTTCATTGACCACTAGCTCTTCGGGATGTGAAAGAAATTAGAGTGCTTTTGAAGGGGTAAGTGATTTATGTGTTTTGAACTTTTAATAAATACCAAATAATAACTATTAACAATTTAATACGTATACATATTTGTAGTTAATGTTATATTGATTTTTTTTAATGTAGATACAAAAAAAGAAAATGAATAAGCTTGATAGTCAAAGATTGAATGGTCTTGTATTTGTTCAATTTAATGCAAAACTCATCAACAAGTAGGTGAGAGTGAAAAATCAAAATATGGGTGTACTACTTTTTCTAGACACTAGTAAATCACAATCATGGATAGGTGCTATTAATGACGAGGATGAGGAAATGGAAGAAGATGATAGTTTGGAGGCTAGAGACCAAGAGACTAGAGAACTTCATGAGGATGACTTTGAGTCCGATGAAGAGCCACAAGTTGAAGGTGACGAAGAATTTGAATTCAATTCTTATGGATATAAATGAAGATTACTAACTACATGGAAGAATAGTTTCTTTATATGCTACACCTAATCTAATCTAATCTAATCTAACTTAAAAGTATATGATATTAGAGTTTTATATTAAAGCTATATGGATTATGGAATCATTAGTAAAATGATCATTCTGTTATAATCTCTTGATATCATTTTTGTAAGCATTATGTATAACCATATTGGAATATTTGATATCAATGCATAGTTCTTCTTTTGTGTATAATTTCATATGAAATGATATCCTCGTAGTTTGTGATAAATGTGAGATCCAATGTGGACCAATCATTTAAGATAATTAATGTTATTTACAAAAATAAAACAAAGTGTAAAGTGGTAATTAAATTTATTTTTTTGACAATTTTTAAAACCCTATATTTCTCTCCTTGCCGCGCCTCCATTGAATCACCATTCTATTCCTCCAAGCCACCACCATTACTATTTCTCATCATTTCTTATAAGATCTCATAAACTGAATCATACCTTGATGACCAAAAAATTCTCTATTGGATTATGATGATGCTAAGCTGAGGGGAGAGTGTGACGATGATAAGCCGACGACCCGGCATTGTCGCCGCCACGCACTCCAAAACCATGGCCAAGAAGGAGCCGACATTGACGCCACTGCACTCGACTGTATCTTCAGCCCCCGACGTCAAAACCCAGATCTCTATTGTCACACCCCGCTAAAGCGGAAACACGAGGTACGACAGTTCAAAGTTTCACAACAATAAGAATATAAACACCAACCATACATAAATAACTAGAACGTCAAATTCAAAGTTTAATAGTTTACAACTTGACTACTCTATTTTGAATAAGAAAATTACAACAAAATTTACATGTACAAAATCTTGATTGGTGTTCCACAAAAACATACAAAACTTGATCTGTTACCTTCTAATTTCCCGTAAAGCATGAAAAAATAAAAGAGTCAACTACAAAGAGTTGGTGAATTCACAGGTTTCCAAATGCACAAAACATTTTATATGCAAGGTATATAAAAATATAGCGAATCAAATGATCGCATCAACTTTAATATTTTAAAGTTTTATGAGCAAAAATACATATTATAATTACACATGATATTAAAGTATTGAGCCACTACTAATGTCACATTTGAAAGTATGAACCACAAGATGAAGAATATGACGTGGCACATACATCCAGCATGTCTACCTTTTGCAACTGATTAGTTTGTTACACGCTCCCATCTCTCACACGTGTCAGTTTGTAATAGGTTAAGATGTTGACTTTTACTTTATTCTATATGTATAAATAGATCTTTTCTCTACTATAAAAGTTGTCGATCAAATCATTATATTGAAGAACTTACTGTGCATCGTTCCATGTATCTGTAATCATCATTCAGGTTATAATACATAGTTAATATGTTCCTCAATACCTTTGATCGATTCTTATTACTGTTGATTAATCGATATTAATTGCTTCCGCTTATACTCTGTTTTATGAATCAATCGATTAATCTGTGAAGAAGAGAATCTGGAACCAACAATTGGTATCAGAGCCAGATAATCAATCTATTGATTATTAGATGTTCTCAATTTGGAATTTCTCTCTTCATTCATTCAGTAATCTCCTGTTTTAACTACTATTCATAATTCCACCCTGTTCTACGAAGATTTACAGCAATTCTGTCTAAAACAGTGGTAATTGTAGTTAAATTTTGAGGAATTAAGAAAATTTTGTTGTTCAATTCAATTGAAATTTACTTGTTCTAGATTTCAACTCAAATTTTTCATTACATTCTTTTTGAATTTAAAAAAAATGGCAAATTCAAATTTGAATGCTGTCTACACCTCTGTTTCTCTGACCAAACCTCCAACTCTTATTCGTGGTGAATATCCACAATGGAAGATTCGAATGATAAATTTCTATGAAGGATTGGACATTGAACTTAATCCTATTGTTCAAAATGGTTCCTTCGTACCAATGACTACAGTTCCAAGAGTTCCTGCCACTACCAATACTGCTGAAATACCTGCCCGAAAAGTTCCTAAGCTAAGGGAAAACTGGAATGATGAGGAAAAGGCCAAAGTTGAACTTGCTAAAAAGGCAAAAACTCTTCTTATCATGGCTATTCCAAATGAGATTTTTCAATCTCTGGATTCCTGTGATACTGCTAAGGAATTATGGGATCAGTTAGAAAATCTTCTGGAAGGTGGTGCTAAAATGAAGAAAAATCGAAGAGCTCAAGCTCTGAACGAATACAACAGCTTCCAGGCCATTGCGTATGAATCTCTGGAACAGACTTTTCATAGATTTAATAATCTGATAAATCTATGCAAACGATGTGATATTGTTCGATCAAAGGAAGACAATAATGTCTTATTCTTAAAGAGATTAAATCCAGAATGGTCAAACCTATCCATGTCTTTACAAGCTAATCAAGATCTTGAGCAATGGTCTCTACACGATGTATTTGGAACTCTTCAGGCTCATGAAAAGGAGGTTGTGCAAAAGAAAACAACTATAGGTGGACCTCTGGCCTTGATTTCTGAAACAAAGGGAGCTACCAGAAGAAAAAGTGAAGATAGAAGAGTGAAAAACAAGGCATTCATGTCAGAAACTGTTCCAGAAGAAGATTCTGATTCTGATGATGAAATAAAGGCATTTGCTGATTCATTGGCTCTTATTACCAAATAGTTTACAAACCGTTTTGGAAATAGGGCATTTCAAGGAAACAGAAGGTCTGATCGCTCTAACTATACTCCTAAACAAGAGGTTCATAGACCTGAGAAGACTGAGACAGAAAAGAAGGAAGAGGAAATGAAGAAAAAAAAAGATGTATGTTACAGATGTGGCAAGCCGGGTCATTACTCGAAGGATTGCAGAGGGGCTCTGGATAAAGACAAAACATATTAAAAAAATAAATACAAGTATAATGTTACTGAAAGAGCCCACTATGCTGAGAAAGAAAACTAGATCGGAGATGAGTCCAGCGGTGATGAGACCATCTTCTGTGGAATGGCAAGTACAAATGAATCAGAAGAACAGCCTTCTGAATCACCGGTTAGTATTTTTGTGAATCTTCTAAACTAGAGAATACAATTGTGCTTTTATCAAAATAATTTGAGGAACTTAAGCAAAAGCTTACAATTGAAAAGAAGTTACGAAAAAATATTGAGAAAACTCTTTCCACAAAAGAGAGATGGATATTTTAACAGAAGAAAAACTAGAACTTGACACAGAAAAAGAAAAAATTTCTAAAACCTTGAAAGACACAGAAGTTTTGGTAAAAAAGGAGCACTTGAGTTATAAGAAGCTTCTGGAAGAAAATGATAAGGAAATTCAAGTTAAGGAAAGTGACAGATTAAACTCTGTAGCACTTAAAAACTATTTTCAAAAAGAAAGAGAATTTATGTACATTGAACTTCAAAACAAAACGCACCAGATCAAAACATATCTGGATGCTCAAAAAGTTCATGAGAAAATAAGTACACAAGTAGAAAGATCTGGAATTGGCTTTGAAGATCTAAATCCCTATACGTGTGAAAAGAAGTCTGGTTTAAACTCTGTTTTTTGTATAGGACAACAACAGAAAATGGTCATCATGTTTTAAACGATCATGTTTTAAACGATCATGTTTAAACGATTATTTTTGAACAATCATGTTTTAAACGATCTAAAACTGAAAATGGTCATCATGAACGGAAACTCAAGTTTAAAAACATTACATATTTTTCTGAAAAGACCAACATTAATCTAAATCAAATTCAGAAGAAGGATGATATTTTCAAGTTTGGTTCAAGTGTTCTTACAAAATTGAATCCAGAGGCTGATGCGTTTATTCCTATTCAAGCAGAGGAAGAATTAAGACTTAGTTTTGAAAAAGATCTTCTCTTGACTCTGGAGAATTGTTTTAAACTTGAGAATAACAAACAAAAGTTAGAAAATACTCCAGAGATATTTCCTTGTTCATTTATTGATTTAAATCTTTCTGAAACTCAAGAGGATTTAGATGAAATCACATATCCATGGGAAAATGATGATCAAAGTGAGGATTTCTTTGACAATTCAGACACATATCTCTCTCATCTTGAACATCAATCTCTTATTTATACTAAAACTCCAGAGATCATAAAAAACAAAGATGCCCCTTTTCTCTTTACAAATGAATCTCTGGAGATAAGAACTTCTGGAATGAATTCAAGTGAAATTCCGATTTTCTCTGTTCCTTCTGAACAACGAAAACCTGTTTTTATACATCAAGATTTTATAGGAATGTGTCTGAAAGCTAAATCTTGTCTTGATCTTGAAAAGGAAGAAAAACTTAAAAAGAAGATCCCTATCCAACTTCCTAACTCTTATCCTCCAAAACTTTCTTATGTTCATAAAGGTAAATGGAAATCTAATCTTTCTGTTCGTGTTTCAGTAAATACAAAAGCTTCTGAGAAGGTAAATTCGAGGAAATCTCCGCTGAAGAATATTTCAAATTCTAAACATACGTCTAGTCTAGATAGGAAGTTCTTTAGAACAACTGATACTAGAAAAGACAGATTTAAGAATAATTGTAATTATCATTGTCGCAATGAAAATTCAATACAATCTTCTATGTTTCAGAATTCTGAATGTTTTTCTCTATTCTTAAAATTACAGCAATTTTTCTCACAACCTTCAAGTTACTTCACTACAAACCATTCGTACTTCAATAAAAATAAAACAAAGCAAAATAGAAAAACAAAAAATCCAAAGAATTCGTCTTTACCTTCTGTCAAATCAAATCAAAAGCAAATACAATAGGCTGATAAGACAAAAACTAACGTTAAAGGACCCATAATGATATGGGTACCTAAGAAACTCTGATCTTGATTGCAGAAACAACGTGTGCATATCTGGTATCTTGACTCTGGATGCTCGAGGCACATGACTGGTTCACGAAACTTACTCTCCCAATTTAAAGACAAAAGTGGTGGAGCTGTAACGTTTGGTGATAATGGTAAGGGTCAAATTAAGGGCTATGGTACTTTTACAGGAAGGTAATATTACCTTATCTAAAGTAGCTCATGTTTCTGATTTGAAACATAACCTCCTAAGTGTAAGTCAACTATGTGATTCTAAGATACTTGTCGTCTTTGATGAAAAACATTGTTACTTATTTTATAAGGCAGGTGAGGAACTTTGGAGAGCAGACAGAAAAGGTAATCTCTACATGATGAATTTTACCTCCAAAGATGGTAAGGAGACCTTATGTCTTATTTCCAAAAAGAGTGAAGTTGCATGGCTCTGGCATCATAAAATGTCTCACTTAAATTTTGATAACCTTGAGATGCTTGTAAAACATAATCTGGTATCTGGACTTCCAGAAGTTCATTTTCAAAAAGATCACCTCTGTCCTGCATGTGAAATGGGAAAGATAAAACGAGCATCTCATAAAACAAAAAGTGATCACTCTTGCATAAGACCTCTGCAAATTGCTACACGTCGATCTCTGTGGTCCAATTGCAATTCAGAGTCTTTCTGGTAAAAAGTATATTCTGGTACTTATTGATGAATTTTCCAGGTAAACTTGGCTTGCTTTTGTTCGACAAAAGTCAGAAGTTCCTATTGTACTTCAAAATATGATGACCAGAATCCAAGTTCTTTTACACCAAAAGATTCAACAGCTGAGAAGCGATAATGATACTGAATTCAAGAATGCCAAACTTGAAGCATACTTTGTTGCAAATGGTATTTCTCAGAACTTCTCTGCTGTACGCACTCCCCAACAGAATGGTGTCGTTGAACGTCGCAACAGTACCTTGGTCGAAGCAGCCCGAACAATGCTTGCAGCTTTTGGACTCCCAATTCACTTCTGGGCGGAAGCTGTAGCCACTGCTTGTTTTACTCAGAATCGTTCCATTATTGTCAAAAGGCATCACAAAACATCATATGAGCTTATTAACAAAAGAATACCATCTGTCAAATTCTTTCATATCTTTGGTTGCAGGTGTTTCATCTTAAATGACAGGGACAAACTTGGCAAGTTTGATGCAAAATCAGATGAAGCAAAATTCTTAGGCTATTCCTTAAATTCCAGAGCTTTTCGTGTTTTTAATCTAAGAACTAAAACAGTTATGGAGAGCATTAACGTTGATTTTGATGACCAAACTCAATTGACTTCTGAATATTCTTCTTCTGAACTCCAACTTAATACTGTTACTTCTGACTTTCTTTCAGGATCTAGAGAATCCGAGATTGATGCTATTTTTCAAGACTTTCTGGGCGAAGAAATACTGTCCGAACCTGCTGTACCTAACTCTTCTTTTAGTATACCTGAAGTTCTTCATGCCTCTGGCATAACTTTATCTGGTCCTATCTCTTCTGAACCTAGCTCTTCAATACCTTTTGTTCCTATTTCATCTGATTGTCCAGAAGATTCCTCTATTCCATCATCTGAGGGGGAGACTTTAGGATCAAGAGGTTCAGAATCAATATTTCCAGATGAAGTTATCTCATCTTCTGACACCGCAGTTCAAGCTCAACCAATATCACAAACAAGGATGACGAAATGGACTAAATCACATACTCCAGATCTCATAATTGGTAATGCTTCTGAGGGCGTCAAAACATGATCCGCCACAGCAAATGAAGCTTTATATGTTAACTTTCTAAGTCTAATTGAACCCAAGAAAGTTCATGAAGCCTTAGCCGAACCTAGTTGGGTAGAAGCAATGCAGGAAGAGTTACTTCAATTTGAACGTAACAAAGTTTGGAACTTAGTACCATTACCAAAAGGAAAAGTTGCCATTGGTACTAAGTGGGTTTTCAGAAATAAAAAGGATGAGGACGGAATTGTGATCAGAAACAAGGCTCGTCTGGTGGCAAAAGGATATTGTCAAGAAGAAGGTATTGATTATGATGAAACCTTTGCTCCTGTTGCGAGACTGGAGGCGATAAGACTTTTTCTGGCATTCTCCGCTTACAAAAACTTTAAAGTCTATCAAATGGACGTTAAATGTGCATTTCTAAATGGAAATCTCAAAGAGGAAGTGTATGTTGAACAACCAGCTGGCTTTAAAGATTCAAGACATCCAGAATATGTTTTTCTTCTTGAGAAAGCTCTGTATGGCTTAAAGCAAGCACCCAGAGCCTGGTATGAACGTTTATCCAAATTTCTGATCAGCAAAGTATATGAGAAAGGTAAAATTGATACCACACTTTTCATCAAAAGAGGCAAAGGTATGTTAACTATTGTTCAAATTTATGTGGACGACATAATTTTTGGCTCTACTCATCAAACAGAAGTTGATTTGTTTTCTAAGTTGATGGAAACTGAATTTTAAATGAGTATGATGGGAGAATTAACTTTCTTTCTTGGACTCCATGTTAAACAAAGTACCTCTGGTATTTTTATTAATCAAGCAAAATATGTCTCTGACATGTTAAAGAAATTCCATTTTCAGAACTCATCAACTATGAAAACACCTATCTCTCCTAGCATGAAACTAGGTCCTGATCCCTCTGGAAAACCTGTCGATATCACGGGATACAGAGGTATGATAGGTTCTCTTTTATATTTGACAGCAAGTAGGCCTGATATTATGTTTGCCACTTGTCTTTGTGCTCGTTATCAAGCTAATCCTAAAGAATCTCATTTGGCTGCTGTCAAAAGAATTTTTAGATACTTAAAGGGAACTCCTTCATTAGGCCTCTGGTACCCTAAAAATTCTGGGTTTGATTTAATGGCATATACAGATTCTGATCATGCAGGATGTAAGTTGGACAAAAAAAGCACCTCTGGTAGCTGTCAACTTCTGGGTAATCGACTTATCAGCTGGACATCCAAGAAACAAAATTGTGTTTCAACATCTCTGCGGAAAATTTGAGTATGTTCTTCGCTAGCTGTTGTTCCCAAGTTATTTGGATGAAAACCCAACTCAGAGACTACGGTCTGATCTATGATAAGATTCCCATACTCTATGATTCTGAAAGTGCAATTGCCATTACAGAAAACCCAGTTCAACACTAAAAAACGAAGCATATTGATGTCAGGTATCACTTTATCAAAGATCATGTAGAAAAGGGTATCATAGAAATGTATTTTGTCTCTACTGATTACCAACTGGCTGATATTTTTACAAAAGCTCTGGATGAGAAGCGTTTTAATTTTTTAATAAGCAAGTTGGGAATGCTAAACATGTAAATTTTATTCTTAGAAGTTATCAGAGATCTCTGATCGTCTTCTGATCTTCATCCAGAAGCACTCAAAGACCTTTGATCGCCTCTGGTATAAGTTTTATTTTGTTTCATTTTATTCCTTTTCATCCATGCTATATCAGAAAGGCGCCAATTCCTGAAGCGAAGGGGGAGCTTATCATTCAAGGGGGGAGCTTATTATTGAAAGGGGAGTTTATCACTTAAGCAGTTCAAAGTCTAACACTAGGTTAGCTGTCTTATGAATTTTTCCATCCACCTGAGTTTCTTCTCAATCTTCTTATTCTGTGTTTCTCTTGCCGTCAAGGTCTCTCAGAATGTCTATGATTCATTTTAAACTTATCATAGATGGTGATTCACAATTGACATGTTTTTCAAAATATTTTTTCTATGAATCAAAATATTCCAAAATTTTTATTGAATATGTACATTTTATTAACTCTTGCCGTCAAGGTTATTCAAAATTTCTATATTCAATTTTAATTTTTCTTATTATTTTATTTTCATGAAAAATCAAACTTTCATTTGGTTCAATTTTTTTTTTCACCAAATGACTGATTTTAAATCTAAATAAACGGATTTATATATTTCAGTCTGTTCTTTAATTGATTTTCTTTAATTACTCAACAAATTGTTTTATATTTTTTTTTTTACTTTTGGGATAATCAACCGATTTTGGGCCGATAAGCCTTCAGTCATTGTCATTGTGTGACTGCATGTATCCACGCCTGCGTGCTTAATCATCTTTCCTAAACCGTTTTCTCCTACTCCCAATACATAAACCTCTTCCAATTCCAAATCGGTCTCATATCAAATCCCCAAATTTCAGATACCCATTTTCTTCCTCTCCACTGTTACTGCTCACACTCTCTTACTCACGAACTTGCTTGCAATTCTCACTAACTCTCATCAATGGTTTCTCATCTTGCAAATCCAGCTCTTAACGATGACGAAGGACGTCTCATCGATTCCACTGCCGATAGTGCTCCGTTCGTCAAGCTGTCATTGAAAGCAAACAATGTGCAGGTTCTTCTTGATCCTAATACCTACCAGTCCGAATTCAGAATCATGGTTGAATTTCTCAAACAACATGAACTTAACCGAGCCCTAACTCTGACAAACCCAAATGTTCCTGAAATTTACGTTCAAGAAGTGTGGCAATCGATGTATATTCGTGATGACGAAACTTTGCTTGGAAATTTCAGTCACCCTGATCAACTTGATACTGCTGTGGAAATTCCCATTACCAAGAAAAAATTAGCCAGGTATTTTCATTTATCCCCTTCACAGGTACTAATTGATGGTGAATTTGTGCCAAATCCAGCCCTAGAATCGAACCCATCTGCTGAAGCATTGTTATCCTTCATCCTCTTTCTTGGTTACAATGAACCTCTAAGTAAACTGTCTGAATTCAAGAGAAAACAGTTACCTCCAATGTGGAATCTCCTCGTCTCTATCTTGAACAAGAGTCTCACATGTAAAATTGGGTCTCTCGATCAAGCAAGCAGGAACATTCTAACCATCATGTATGGCATGTTTTTTAATCGCCCCTTGGACTACGCAAGCCTTCTTTTCCAAGAGATTAAAGTTGTTGTGCACACTAAGGTAACCCATCAAACCCAAGGAAAATCTCTTCCAGCTTTGATGCTTCCAAGATTTATATCCCTGGTTACCTATCCTGCAACTAGTGCAGTCAAGGCTCCATTAGTTCAACCATTTTGCAAAATTGCTTCTATTAGCACTCATCGTCCAACCATTGACCGCAACGGCTATCCCTCTCCCAGAGAGCTTTCAAGGGACATGCTAAACCTAATTCCATCTAGGTCTTCTTATCTCCAATCTTATAGGAGCTCTATGATTTTCTCAGAACAGAGAATTTCTACCCCAGAGCACTTAGAACCAGTTCTAGAAAGTGAGCGGTTAAGTGAGAATGAGGCTGAAAATAATTTGAGTGATCATCCGAGTGGTTCTACCCATGTTGACCTCTTGTTAAAAGAAGGTACTGAAGATGTCCATCGTGACACAATTGAGCGAATCTCACCTACATCCCAAAGGGTAACTTCATTAACTGAGGTAGATGTCATCCCATCTACTTTCATTGACCAAGGACAACCCAGTCCAAACCACCCAGAAACCATCCGATCAGAGGATACTTCTTCATCCTCTGCATCAAGCACAACCGGGGAAACCTCTTCATCATTCTTTCAACAGAATGATGATGAACATATAAGCGTTCATTTTCCCCAGAACTTGCCACTCTCCCCACACAATGTTGATGTCTCTGTGACCAACAAAGATTTAGGAATCTCAGAAGATAAGTCCATATCTTCTGATAGTTTAGAGGCTAATGAAATCCCATCAGAGGGGTTACAGCCACCGGATGCACCACTTACCGGAGTGTTTACATTTCATCAAGGTAAGCACATTGTCTTCAACACCTCATCCTCTGATGATGAGGATTCTGTTGAGACAATCAGAACAACCGAAGAGGTGCCTGTTAATAACAGCCCTCGAAGACAGGTTGGAAGTCCCTCCACACTCAACGTCAAAACAGGTGTGAATGAGGGCCTCTCTACACGCGAGAGTAAAGGGGCTCCATGTGTTGGAGATACACCGGTCACCCATTCTGAATATGTCACCAATGCCGCGTTGCAGGGATTTGGTGATAAAATTTAGAGATCTGTGGAGGATCTAAAACTTTCTCTGGACTCTCAAAATGCCATTCTTCTGGCTATTCAGAACGAACAAAACCAGCAGTCACAAACTCTGGAGGCCCTCAGAGAACTCATTTCTACAACTACTACAACACACCAGAGCCAAGCTTCTGATCATTATTCTTCTCTGCATAAAGGAATCCAGGCTAATTCTGAGGCTATTTTCTGCATACCTGAGGCAATTCCAACTCCAGAAGTTACAATCTCAGTTGATGAATATAGTTCCTTAGTGGTCGATCTTCACAAAATTATCAAGGCTATTCATCCCTCTGCAGACACTTCTGAGTCTTCTCTAGTAACGAAATCTGACATGGCTGTCTTCCAGAAGGCCATGCTTGAACGCATTAATTCTCTTTCCTCCAAGTATGTCTCCAAAACAACTGCATGCACTTCAAATGTGGATTTAAAGCAATCATCTATGGAAACCTCTCTGTCTCAGCTTACAGGTCTGGTAAGTTCTCTTTCTGATCCTTTTAATGAAAAGAAAAAGGCCAAGGAGGAGCGTGCTTGCAGAAAAGTAGAACTTAAATGCAAAAGGTCTGAGGATCAGGACCCTGATTCTCAGAAGGGGGAGAAAGCTCCAGTATCCAAAAATGTCAAACCCACTACCAATACTGAAAGCTCAAATCCAATGCCATCTCCATCTACTTCTGACAAACACCAATCATCCTCCAAGCAGCAAACTCCTGCTCAAACTTCACACACACAAACCCCTCTGACTCCAACTCCATTAGCCACTCACTCTGGGCCTCTTCCAAAAGATCCAGAAATAGCTAAATTCATTCTTGAGGTAGTCGGCAACACAAGACAAACACCATACTCCTCAGCAACTCAAGTTGCAATAGCCAAAGAAAAGGAAGCTAGAGCCAGAGCTGAGGCATCAAAGGCTAAAGTTGAAGCCCTGAACAAACGAAGAGAAGAAGAACGAATTGAAGCAGAAATAAGAGCAAAAGCTGAAGCAGAAAAAGCCTTTGCAGAAGCATCAAGAGCCCAAGCAGAAATGGAAAGAGAAAAGGCTGCAAAAGTAAATGCTGAAGGATCATCAAGTCGAGCAGCAGAGAATAGAGAAAAACTGCAGAGACTTGGAAGAATTGATCTTCCAATTCTGGAAACCACAAAAAGGTACATGTATGCTCCTATAGACCAGAAGATCTATCTCATGTTGCCCAACTTCTCAAACGCCTACAATATAAGTGATGCTATTAAAGACAAATTCATGGCACACAGACAAGCGAGAAAGGACGTTCATACCTCTGTACCTATCAAACCAATCTCTGCAGTAAAACATTCACCATTTGAAGATATAGAAATATGGTACACAATTTATGAGGTTATCATAGAACACAATAAGACTTATTACTTCTGTGATAATGATCTATTGTCCATCTTTCCCTCTGATCTTATCTTTCTAGAGAAATTCATGAAGGCTCAAATGACTAAAAGAAGTGATGATCAAGATCAAATTGCTTATTCTCGCATCATTCAATGCATGAAGTCCTACATCCGGTACAAGAGACAGGTAGATTTTCAAATAGGAATCAATTACAATGTTGATAACCTAGCTATCTCTGCACCCAATGAAGATCTAGAAGGCATCAACAATATGAGAATCGGCAAAGTACTGATAGACCCAGAGGAAGGGGTGATTTTCTAAAGGCTAGATAGAAAGAGCTTCTTCAGAATCAAAGAAGCACGCAAATACTCATCAGAGGTTGTTTACATTGCAAAAAGCTTCATTTCTGTTGATAGTAACAATCACAATCCATAGGTTATTGAGAAGATGATCAACAAACTTTCAACTTTATTATCAATCAGAGAGATCATAAATAAGATTGGAAAGATTGTATCTGAGGTCGCTCCTTTCTGAACAGACTTCACTCTTCTGGTTGCATACTTAGGGGGAGATTGTTACACATTTGAAAGTATGAACCACAAGATGAAGAATATGACGTGGCAAATACATCCAGCATGTCTACCTTTTGCAACTGATTAGTTTGTTACACGCTCCCATCTCTCACACGTGTCAATTTGTAATAGGTTAAGATGTTAACTTTAACTTTATTCTATTTGTATAAATAGATCTTTTCTCTACTGTAAAAGTTGTCGATCAAATCATTATATTGAAGAACTTACTGTTCGTCATTCCATGTATCTGTAATCATCATTCAGGTTATAATACATAATTAATCTGTTCCTCAATCTTTGATCGATTCTTATTACTGTTGATTAATCGATATTAATTGCTTCCGCTTATACTCTGTTTTATGAATCAATCAATTAATCTGTGAAGAAGAGAATCTGGAACCAACAACTAAGCCTAAACGACATTCTACGTCCCACGAACTACCTCAGTGGTGGACCTAAAGTCAACATGTGTAGAGCATTCTTAATTGATAAAGTGCACCCCTACTTGCCAGTTAGGTGGGTATGTCAACCAAATAGCACTATCCACAAATATCATCGGCTCAAACGAATATAGAGTTAAATAGTAGTGTAACACGAAGACTTCACATAACTCAACATATCATTTGTGTAATATAAATTTGCTCATCATAATTATTTATATGCTTTTCATTAATCAATATAAATCAATTCAATTCCTTTAAAACAACATGCTTTACACCCCAAAATGTATAAACATTTATAAAAGAGGGGCCGTGAATACTCACCTTATAGCAAAGCTTCCAAATAGATACCCGAGATGTCCGCTTCATGGCGTAACGCTTACCTAACAAAGCATCGTACCCAAATTAACACTTATATGTTTAACGATTACTATGAGAGTGCTTATAAGTCCTTATATGTCCAACTTGGTCGACTATTGTACCGAAAATATAATGTTATAGTCCTTCAAGTAATCAAAATTTACGAAATCAAACAGTTTCAGAATTTCATTTTCTGACATAAACTATAAGTCCTCAAAATGATCAATTTATTGTAACATCCAAAATGAATAAATTTCCCATCTTTTTATATGTGATGCATTACTGAGTTATGGTCATTGTGACCAAATTTCATGGATTTTAGACATATAAAAAGGGTTCAAATAATTTATATTAAACAGTGTGTCATAGCAAGCATGGCAGATTACACACTGTTAGTAAAACAATCATTTGAGGAGTTCTACTTAGTATTTTCAGAAATTCTAGTTGGATTTTAAGCATAACACATAAAGGAAACTTTTGAAATAAGAATCACTCATTTTGTCACCATAAAGTTGCATGCACACTTCTGTCATTAGTTGACAGATTGCACACTTAACTTTAATAATTTGCTTTATGCTTCAAAACTTAATTTTCTTGAATGAAACCGGATTCATATGAACCCTAACTCATAAAAGAAAACTCCAGAAGAAGAATTATGCATTATGGACAAATATTCAAAGAGATATTAACATGCAAAGTAGGATTTACCTACTGGTGGTTTCACAGTTTGCACACCAAAAATGTTTTAGGTGTTTGGAGGGTCACAACTCCATATTTTCATGTGATTCCACTTGCAAAAAGAAGATAACTCATAAAATTAACTCTCGAAGGAAAAATCATTCTTTTTCATTGAGTGTTGAAGGCGATATGGCCATTTGAACATGCATGCACAAATCTGTCAGATTTGGACAGACTGCACACTCATTTTGTTTTGATTAATTGATATCAGTGGCATTTGAAAGATAACTCACTAAAATAAATTCCAGAAGAAAAATCAAGTGATTTGGATGAATATTCAAAGAGTTATGGTCGTTCAAAGTAAAGTTTACTTAGGGCCTGTTTGTTCTTTCCATTTCAGAGCTTAAAACGTCTGATGTTTGAATCGGTCAGACGTTTTTTCATTTCAGAGTGTTTTTTTTTTCAATTAAAAGCTGAAAGTGACCCTAAAACCTCTGATACTTTAAGAGGTAAACAATCCTCTTAAAACCTCTTATAAACTAGCCACCTCCAACACTCTCTCTAATCTCTTCTATCGCTTCCCTTCTCTCGATCTCTCATACTGGTGTGGATCTGCTGCAGGTTATCTTCTTCCCTAACTCGATGCTCTAATCTCTCGATCTGCTGCAGGTAATCTTCTATCGCAAACCTCTGAAACCTTTTCTTTTTCTTTTTTCCGATTGGGGTTCTCCAGAGTTTCTCAAAAACTAATTGGACTGCAGCAGAATGATCGTTAGTTCGACCATGAACAAGCTGGGTCTAAACCATAGGGGGTTTTGCAGGGTTTTGTATGTTGTGTTTCTGGGTCAATTGGCGTCTTTTTCAATGGCTCTTATCAGCTTCAATTCATATCTATATGCTAATCTAGGTTAAAATTAAAACCCATATTTTCAAGTAAAACATTTCCAAGTAATTCTCTTCATGGGGTTTTTAATTTTATTATATAAATCTCTCCTCTCTCGATGCTCTGTTCTCTTGATCTCTCATCTCTCTATCTCTCATATGTTGATCTCTTTTTCTCTTCAACAGGTCGAACCAACAGCACCTCTTCAACAGCTCAAATTCATTATCTCAAACGCTTTCTTAAATCGGTTAATCATCGTTTTAAATTGTGGGGTTTTAGGGGTTAGAATCCAAGCAGCATAAGCCATTTGGTTAATCATCATTTTATCATGTTGTTCTGATGGGATATGTATTTGATGAAGCAAGAATATGATCAAGAAATATTTCAATAGTATATATATATATATATATATATATGTATATATGTTAAACAACCATAAAGATTCATGTGGAAACCTCTCCAAATCTCTTTATCAATAATATCATTATCATCATATATAAAAGAAAGGTAAAGATTGAGTCAAGAAATTAAAAACTTCCAAGGGTGATATATTTGTGATTGTTTTTGGGTTCATTTTTACAACAATATAACATTTTGAGGAATAAAAAAAGACAATTATATATATTTAGATGTTTGTCGGCAAGCAAAAACAAACAGTCTAACTGATTCAGATTTCAGACTTCAGCACCACCTCTTAAAGTTCAGAGGTGGTATCAGACTTCAGACTTCAGTACCTCTTAAAAAACAAACGCCACCTTACTGTTGAACTTGCAGATGCACATTCATCGTGTTATGAGCATTTGGGGGGTCAAAACTCAATGTTTTTTAGTGAGACCACTTGGATTAGAACCCCAACTCACTAAATAAACTTTTAGAAAGAAGATTCATAATTTTTGAACATAGTATTTGCAAGAAATGGACGATTTATGCACATGCATAAAATCTGTCAGCACCAAAAATCATCATTTTGTTGTTCAAAATCACATAAAATCATGATTTTCACCTATTTTCTTGAGTTTTATTGTTTGGGTCATAGATTACCACCATTATCTAAACATTTTATATGTTTTTGGTGTATAATATTTCCATAAAACTCAGAATTTTCAGAAGTTAGAAGAATGTGGTAATAAAATGCAAGAAAAGTGAGTTTTCACTCAAAATTGACAGGGAAAAGGCGAGATGATGTTTTTACTTACCTGAGTGATGTATAGAACTTCTATTTCTTGAAAAATCTTGAGGTTTTGATGGTGTTTTGCCTTGAAATCAGCTGGAAACTGGAGATAGAAAGAGAGTGTTCTTGAGATGAAAGTGTCTCTTCACTTTTAGAGAGAGAGAGAGAGCCCTTTTTTTTAATTTGAATTGCAAATGAGAGAAAATGAAAAAAAACAACTTTTTATATGTGGAACAAGGGGGGCGGCCATGGAGATGGGCCCCACCCAAACCAAACAAATGTTTTTTTAAAATATATTTTAAGCCCCAAAAAAATGAAATTAAAAGTTCATTTTCTCAATTTTGGCCTTTTTCCTTCAAATATGAGCCCAAAAGTGTTTAAATTATATAAATAATAAAAGTTTTATGTTTAGCATTCTAAAACTATATATTGTATATAAATTAGTTATAAATTAGAGCATTTGACATTATATAGAACGTTTTAGACAGTTACGGGTCGGAACCGAACTTTTTAAGCAACTACCGAAAACTCTAGAAATTTTTCGGCCATTCTAAGCCAACTAACTCATATTCTTATATTTAATCTATATTAACACTAATGAACTTAATAAAAGCTAACCTGGAGGTTCAAATTTGACAGTTGTCACAGTCTCTCTCTGTTAAATAAATTTCGTCCCGAAATTTAATGACTGCTACTATCAATGATCTCCTTTGCAAACAAATGCGAATATTTTCCTTCATGAAATCTTATCTTTCCCAAGTATACTCTGGGCCATGCTTCGCATACCAGTACTTTGATAATAGGGATCTTACTGCGTCTCAGCTGTTTGACATCTCCACCAAGAATCTCGACTGGTTCTTCAATGAAATGTAACCGATCATTAATCTGAACGTCTTCCAGGGAAAGCACTATTGTTTCATCCGTTAAGCATTTCTTCATATTCGACACATGGAACATGTCGTGGATGGCGCTTAATTTCTGTGGCAACTTAAGTTTGTATGCTACCGGTCCAATTCTTTCGGTTATTTCAAATGGACCAACGTATCTCGGACCCAGCTTGCCTCTCTTCCGGAAACGTACTAGTCCTTTCCATGGTGATACTTTCAAAAACACTTTATCACCTACTTGGATTTCTAATGGCTTTCTCCGATTATCCGCATAACTCTTCTGACGATCTCTTGCGGTCTTGAGTCTTTCTTTGATGATTGAGATCTTGTCAGTGGTCTCCTGAATAATATCGGGCGTGGTCAACTATCTATCTCCGATTTCTAACCAGCTAAGTGGTGATCTACATTTTCGTCCGTATAGGGCTTCATATGGCGCGCACTGGATGCTGGTGTGATAGTTGTTATTATATGAGAATTCAACAAGCGGTAGGTGGATATCCCAACTCCCACCAAAATCTATCGCGCATGCACGCAGCATATCCTCTAATGTCTAAATAGTTCTTTCTGATTGTCCATCCGTTTGAGGATGATAGGCAGTGCTATAATCCAAACGTGTACGCAATCCTTTTTGAAGAGACTGCCAAAATCGTGACGTAAAACGTGTGTCTCTGTCTGAAATAATGAAAATAGGCACACCGTGATGTGTAACTATTTCATTGATGTAAATTTGTGCACGTTTCTCCATACTGAAATCTTCATGAGTGGGAATGAAATGAGCTAATTTTGTAAGTCGATCGACTATAACCCATATAGAATCATGTCCTTTCCCAGTTCTGGGTAGCTTGATTATGAAATCCATAGTTATTTGCTCCCATTTCCATTGGGGAATTTTGGGTTGTTGAAGTACACATGATGGTTTCTGATGTTCGGCATTCACTTGAACACAAGTTAAGCACTTGATTACATACTCCGCAATGTCTTTCTTCATTCCTGGCCACCAATAGTATTGCTTTAGATCCCTATACATCTTATCCGCTCCTGGGTGAACCGAATATCTGGATCGATGGGCTTCATACAAGATGGTTGATCGTAAATTTCCAACCTTTGGTACCCATACTTTATTTTTAAAATAATACACTCCGTTTGATTGAAATTCAAATTCTTTCTCTATGTGATGCAAGGTCTCTTGCTTCAAATTTTCTTCTTTCAAAGCTTCCCTTTGTGCTTCAAGAGTTTGAGTCTTTAAACTTGTTTGAACCGTCATTCCCATAGCTCGTGCTCTCGTCGGCTTCACTCTTTCTTTTCTGCTTAATGCGTCGGCTACTACGTTTCCCTTGCCTGGGTGGTACTTTATTTCACAATTGTAGTCACTAAGTAGCTCAACCCATCTTTTTTGCCTCATATTGAGCATTTTCTGATCAAGAATGTGTTGAAGGGTTTTGTGATCAGTGAAAATGGTGCACTTATTACCGTAGAGATAGTGTCTCCAGATTTTGAGTGCGAACACCACCGCCCCTAATTCTAAGTCATGGGTGGTGTAATTCTTTTTATGAACCTTTAGTTGCCTTGATGCATATGCGATAACTTTCTCCTTTTGCATCAGTACACATCCCATACCTTGATGTGAAGCATCACAGTAGACTACAAAGTTATCCACTCCCTCAGGTAAAGCCAAAATCGGTGCGTTGCATAACTTATGTTTGAGAGTCTGGAATGCTTCCTCTTGTTTGTCTCCCCAAATAAACTTCTTATATTTCTAAGTCAGTGTCGTCAGTGGTTGCGCGATCTTGGAGAAATTCTCAATAAATCGTCGATAGTAGCCTGCTAACGCAAGAAATTGACGGATCTCAGTTGGTGTCTTCGGAGCTTCCCATTTCTTAATGGCCTCGATCTTAGCTGGATCAACATGTATCCCCTTTTCATTTACCACGTGGCCTAGAAAGTGTACATCTCGGATCCAGAATTCACATTTGGAGAATTTAGCGTACAACTTTTCATTCTTGAGCATTTTTAGTATCAACCTCAAATGTTGTTCATGCTCTTTCTTATTGCGAGAATAAATGAGTATATCAACTATAAACACAATCACGAATTTGTCTAGGTATGGTCGACATACTCTATTCATCAAATCCATGAAGATTGCCGGTGTGTTTGTTAGCCCAAAAGGCATAACTAGGAAATCATAATGACCATAACGAGTTTTAAACGTTGTCTTAGGAATATCTTCTTCACGAACTCTCATCTGATGATACCCCGATCGAAGATCGGTCTTTGAGAAATACGTAGCACCTTGAAGTTGATCAAATTAGTCATCAATTCAAGGGAGGGGGTGTCGGTTCTTGATAGTCAACTTATTTAGTTCTCTATAATCGTTACACATTTGGAAAGATCCACCCTTCTTTTTAACAAATAAGATTGGAGCACCCCAAGGTGAAGAGCTAGCCTAATGAATCCTTTATCGAGTAACTCTTGGAGTTGTTTTGACAATTCTTGCATTTCTGATGGTGCCAACCGGTAGGGTGATTTTTCTATGGGCGCAACTCCCGAAATTAAATCAATGTGGAATTCAACTTGTCTTGGTGGGGGCAGTCCGGGTAGATCATCAGGGAATACCTCGGGAAAATCCCGAACTATAGGGATATCCTGAAAGGGTTTATCTTCGGTGTCCTTATTCACAATGAGAGCTAAAAAGGCTGTGTAGTCTTTTCTTAGGTACTTTCGCATCTTCATGCATGAATCAATTTTAAAATCCTTTCTGGGATTCTCACCATGTACTTCGAGTGTTTCTCCTCTGGGTAGTGGTATTCGGATAATTTTTTTAGAGCAGCAAATTCCGCTTGGTTTTTAGACAACCAATCCATTCCCATGATTATATCAAAACTTCCCAACTTAATCGGGATTAGATCTATACTGAAGTCTTAATTAACGAAGTTTAAAGTGTAGTTCATTATTACGTCTTTGGCCCTACTTCTTTCACCGTTGGCATTTTCAGTGACATAATCTTCTTTCAACTTTTAAGGTCTTAGATTTATCTTTGGTCTAAAATCTAATGACACATAACTCTTATCTGCTCCAGAATCAAATAATATAGATGCATGATGATTGTTCAGAAGAAACATACCTGTGACCACATCCGAGTTTTGTCTTGCTTCTTCCGCTCCAATTTCAAATACTCGACCTCGTGTATCTTTGGTCTAAAATCTAATGACACATAACTCCTATATGCTCCAGAATCAAATAATACAGATGCATGATGATTGTTCAGAAGAAACATACCTGTGACCACATCCGGGTTTTGTCTTGCTTCTTCCGCTCCAATTTCAAATACTCGACCTCGTGCTTGACCTTCTTGGTTCCTTTGATTTGTTGGTTGCGCTTTTCTGGTGTCTGGCATCCAATTACGTCTTAGGCATTTATTCCTGAAGTGATCTGGGCTTCCACATTCATAACCAACCTGCGTCTCACCAATCCTACAATCCTTCGCAATATGGCCTTTCCGGTTGCACTTGAGACAAGTAATGCATTTCCCTTGATGATGACTTTTACATTTATCACACTTTGGGTACGGGGAAATTGCCGATGTCTGAATTCCGTAATTTCCCGACGTTCTTTGCTCCTTGCCTGACCTCTTCCCAAACTGTCTTCTTGCAGGTTCATCCACCTTCCTCTTTCCCAATGCCTTGTTGGTTGCAAAATTTCCTGTACGGTTCACATTGTTGGTGAGTCGTGTTGCTAAGTTTACTGCTGCTTGAAGTGTCTTTGGATCAGCTGAAGTAACGTCCCCTCTAATTTTAGGAGACAGACCCCATACATATCGGTCAACTCTATTCTCCTCAGGTGTCACTAAGTATGGTACTAGTTTGGCCAACTCATGGAAACGGGCAGTATAAATATCAACGTCGTTTCCTTTCATTTCATGGTTCCATAACACTGCTTCTAATTTCTGAATTTCACTTCTGGGACAATACTCATCCTTAAGCATTTTCTTGAATTCATCCCATGTGAGTCTATTAACTGCCTCTCGGCCTCGAATTTGTACCTGGGTGTTCCACCATGTCAAGGCTCGTCCTTGTAGAAGACAAGCATGTACATTTACTAATGTGGAGAACTGACTCCATGCCCTCTAGCCACGTTGTAAGTCCAACAGCTCCTTCCGTTCCATGGAACTCTTTTGGATTACAACTCCTAAAAGATTTGTATGTGCACTCTCTTTCTTCAGATCTCCGGTTGTTTCTCTGATTAGTGTTTAAGCCCGCCGCTAACTGGCTAACAATATTCAGTAGTGCTGCCATAAGTTGTTCTGATACTAACCTTGCGACTTCGGGATTTTGGCTCCTTGGAGGCATTGTTCTAAAACACAATTTCAAATTCAGATATACGTGCATACCCTTCATAGATAAAATTTAAACATTTCAACATAAATTTCCAAAATATAGATCCAAAAAGATAACAAATTGTTTACAACTTAAAACAAATTCTAAAATTTAAACATTTCAACACCCCGCTAAAGCGGAAACACGAGGCGCAACAGCTCTAACGATGACACAGCCACAGATTTAGATAAACAACCATAGGCATTTAGAATATAATAGAAGTTTTACATATTGTTCTTTAAGTAAAATTACAACAATCCATAATTAAAAGAAGTCTTTGCAAAAACGTTCAAGTCTTCACGCGGTACACTTTTGGATCCTTACTAAGCTTTATCTACAGAAGCTTACTTATTACCCCTGAATAGCATGATAAAAACAAGGTCAACTACAAAGAGTTGGTGAGTTCACAGGTTTTCATATGCACAAAACAGTTTTTATGCAGTTTTCAATTCTTGTGGAACGAACGTTCACACCAAGTATAAAATAGTGAAATTTATGAGCATTTAATTAATCCTTGTATTGAGAAACGTGTCAAGGCATAATGTACTCTAGTTCATAGCAAGTATCGAGCCACCACTAAACCTTTCGACCACACAAAAATATCTTTTTATAATTCTACCTTAGCGGTGGGACTAAAACCCCACATACGTAGAACCTTCGTTTTTATAGGTATAGTGCACCCCTACCTGTAGTTTCTAGGTGGGATTGCTATCCACACCCCTACTTTGTCGGTTTTTAGGTGGGATTGTCCGTCAAAATAGCGCTATCCACAAATACCCTCGGCTCCTCACTTGAGTTAATAGTAGTGTACAAACTTTTATGTTACATTTTACTCAAATACAAACTACTAGTGTACATGCCTTAGTGCTCATATCAACAATTTCACATTCTTTTACGTAAATCAATCAACTTTAAACATGCTTTTCACCCCAAAACAGACTTCCCAGAGCCTCCGGTAGCACAGCCGAGACAGCGACGGATGAACCATATAGCCAAGAGAAACCATGAACCAGAATAGAAGAGCTTCCGAGCCGAATCTTTTCAAAAAAGCACGTATAAAACATTAAAAGAGGGGCTGTGAATACTCACCTTTTAGCAAATGCTTCCAGTTAAATACAAGAGACGTCCGCTTGACGCCTAACACTTTCCTATCAAAGCAAAATACCCAAATGACCACTTATATGACTAACGATTACTAAGAGAATGCTTATAAGTCCTTATATGTCCAACTTGATTATTATAATCCCGTTATACATAATGCACATATGCTCTTTAATATGATAATTTATACCGAAAATGAAACATTATAGTCCTTCAAAGGAATAAAATTCATAAAATCAAACATTTAAGCATTTTCATTTTCTGACAGAAACTATAGGTCTTAAAAATGGTCAGTTTTGAGTAATATTCAGAATGATAAAATTTCCCATATTTTTATATATGATACCTTACTGAGTTAAGGTCATTTTGACCAAATTTCAAGCTCTAAAAAGATGTAAAAAGGTTTCAAAAACTTTACACAAAACTATGTGACACAGCAGATATGGCAGATTACACACTGTTAGTAAAACAACCATTTGAGGAGTTCTACTAAATGTTTTTGAGAAATTCCAGTTGGAATGTAAACATAACACATAGAGGGAACTTATAAAAGAAGAATCACTCAATTTGGATGAGTTATAAAGGAGATATCACACCTCAAAGTTGCATGCACACATCTGTCATTGATTGACAGATTGCACTTTCAATTTAAATAAGTTGGTTAATACCTCAAAACTTCATATTTTTGAATGAAACCAGATTCATATGAACCCTAACTCATAAAAGAAAACTTTAGTAGAAGAATCATGCAATTTGACTAAATAATCAAAGAGATACAAACATGCAAAGTAGGGTTCAATTACTGGTGAGTTCACTGTTGCACAACCAAAATGTTTTGGATGTTTGGAGGTTCAAAACTTAATATTTTTGAGTGAAACAACTTTGGTTGTAATTTTAACTCTCAAAAGAAAAATCATCCTTTTTCATATTGTTTTGAGGGAGTTATAGCATTTTTAATACACATGCAACAATCTATCCAAATTGTATTCTTTGCACAACAAATTTGTTTCAAGGTTTCAAATGGTCAAATCTTCATATTTTTTAATGAGACCAAATGTATTTGAAAGCTAACTCAGTATATTGAATTCCAGAAGAAACATCAAGTGATTTGGATGATTATTTAGAGAGTTATGGTTGTATAAAGTAGGGTTTACCTACTGAAAAACTCCCAGATGCACATCCAACTTGTTTTGAGTGTTTGGGGGGTCAAAACTCAATGTTTTTTAGTGAGACCACTTGGATTAAAACCCCAACTCAATAAATAAACTTTTAGAAGAAAAATCATGTCTTTTGAACATAAAATTTTACAAGAAATGGGCGACATAATCACTGATGTATAATCTGTCAGCACCAAAAATGCATTTTTATGAACCAATCCACCATGCAAATGTGTTTTTGCTTAGATTTATTGTGTTATATGTGTTTGGGTCATAGATTATCACTATCATAGATACGTTTCACATATCTTGGTGTATAATCTCCCCTTAGAATTAACAAATTCGTGGATGGTTGAAAAACAACAAAGAACACCAAAAAAAATAGGGTTTTCAACAAAAATTGTAAGAAATGATGAGGGTAAAGTTGTTACCTTGTTTAATTGATGACTAGAGCTTCAAGGCTTTGATGAATATTGATTTTTGATGATGAAATGAGCTTGAATTTGGCTGGAGTTTGGAAGAAGGAGATGCTCTTGGAGTGTCCCTTGAGTTTTTAGAGAGAGAGAAGGGAAAATCTTGATTTTGAAATGTAAAAATGAGGGATTTTAGAAAAAAAAATTGTATTTATATGGGGGGTATGGGGGAGGCCGGCCATGGGGGCCCAAAACCATGGTGTTTCATATATTATTTTATTAAATAAAATAAATGTAAGGCCAAAAATGTTTTAAAATGTCATTTTTCTCAATTTTGACCTTTTTCCTCAAAATGCAAGCCCAAAAGTGGTTAAATTCTATAAAAATAAAAGTTTTATATTTAAAACACTAAAACTATATATTTTATGTAATTTGGATATAAATTAGAGCATTTGGCACTATATAGGACGTTTCAGATAATTACGGGTCTGAACCGGACTTTCTAAGCAACTACCGGGAACTCTAGAAATTTTTCGGTCAATCAAATCTAACTAACTCCTATTCTTATAACTTATTTAAAATAACACTAACAAGGGCTTAATAAATACTAATCTAGAAGCTTAAATTTGACGGATGTCACAGTCTCCCCGTGTTAGAGGAATTTCGTCCCGAAATTTAATGACTGCTACTTTCAATGGATTTCTTTGCAAACAAATAATGATATTTGCCTTTCAGGAAATCATCTTGCTTCCAGGTAAATTCCAGCCCATACTTTGAGTTCCAACGAACTTTTATAATCGGAATCTTATTATGCCTTAATCGTTTGATCTCTCGGTCAAGAACTTCAACTAGTTCTTCCATAACGCGCATTTGTTCATTGACTGGAATCTCCACCAATGGTAATACTAACGATTTGTCAGATAGGCATTTCTTGAGATTCGATACATGAAATGTATCATGAATGGCACTGAGCTGTTGTGGTAACTTTAACTTGTACGCCACTGGCCCGATTCTTTCAAGTATTACAAATGGGCCAGTGTATTTAGGACCCATCTTGCCTCTCTTCCTGAAGCGTACTAGTCCTTTCCTTGGTGATACTTTCAGAAGCACTTTATCACCTACTTGGAACTCCAACGGCTTTCTCCGACTATCCGCATAATTCTTCTGACGATTTCTTACTGTCTTGAGCCTTTCCTTGATAATTGAGATCTTGTCAGTGGTTTCCTGGATGATATCGGGACCGGTCAGTTGCCTGTCACCAATTTCCAACCAACTAAGTGGTGATCTACACTTGCATCCGTACAAGGCTTCGTATGGCGCACACTGAATGTTGGCGTGGTAGCTGTTGTTATAGGAGAATTCAACAAGTGGCAGGTGGGTATCCCAACTCCCACCTAAATCTATTACGCACGCACGCAACATATCCTCTAGCGTTTGAATGGTTCTCTCCGATTGTCCATCTGTTTGAAGATGATATGCAGTGCTCAAATCCAATTGCGTACCCAATGCTTTTTGGAGTGATTGCCACAATTGTGACGTAAAACGAGTACTTTTATCCGAGATAATAGAAATAGGTACCCCACGACGCGAAATGACTTCATTAATGTAAATTTGTGCACGTTTTTTTTTCCATACTGCAATCTTCACGAATGGGAATGAAATGAGCTGATTTTGTAAGTCGATCTACTATAACCCATATAGAATCATGTCCTTTCCCAATTCTGGGTAGCTTGGTTACGAACTCCATGGTTATTTGCCCCATTTCCATTGGGGAATTTCGAGTCGCTGAAGTAGACCGGCTAGTTTCTGATGTTCGGCCTTGACTTGAGCACAGGTTAAGCACTTGTTTACTCACAAAACAATGTCTTTATTCATTCCTGGCCACCAGTATTATTCCTTTAGGTCTTTGTACATCTTATCCGCTCCTGGGTGAACCGAATATCTCAATGGGCTTCATCCAAAATGGTTGATCGTATATTACTAACCTTTGGTACCTAAACTCTATTTTCAAGGTAATGTACCCCATCGGACTTTGTTTGAAATTTATTTTCCAAGTGATGTAGGGTCTCGTTCTTCAGATTCTCTATTTTCAACGATTCTTCTTGTGCTTCAAGTATTTGAGCTTTTAAACTCGTCTGAACAAACATTCCCATAGCTCCTACTCTTGACGGTTTTACTCTTTCTTTTCTACTTAATGCATCGGCTACTACGTTAGCCTTGCCCGGATGGTACTTTATTTTACAATCATAGTCACTAAGTAACTCAACCCATCTTATTTGCCTCATATTAAGCATCTTTTGATCAAGGATGTGTTGAAGGCTTTGTGATCGGTGAAAACGGTGTATTTAGTGCCGTAAAGATAGTGTCTCCAGATTTTAAGTGCGAACACCACCGCTCCTAACTCCAAGTCACGGGTGGTGTAATTCTTCTCGTGAACCTTCAGTTGTCTTGATGCATATGCAATAACCTTGTTTTTTTTTGCATTAGTACGTATCCCAATCCTTGATGTGAAGCATCGCAGTAAATTATAAAGTTATCCATTCCTTTTGGAAGTGTGAAAATCGATGCATTACATAACTGGTGCTTAAGTGTCTTGAATGCTTCCTCTCGTTTTTCTCCCCAATTGAATTTCTTGTCCTTTTGGGTTAGTGTCGTCAGTGGTTGCGATCTTGGAGAAATTTGCGAAATTGCTGGTAATAGCCTACCAATCCAAGAAACTGACGAATCTCTGTTGGTGTCTTCGGGGCTTCCCAGTTCTTAATGGCTTCAATCTTAGCTGCATCGACATGAATTCCTTTCTCATTTACTACATGGCCAAGAAAGTGTTCATCACGAATCCAGATTTCGCATTTGTAGAACTTGGCGTACAACTTTTCATTCTTGAGCAATTCTAGTATCAACCTCAGGTGTTGTTTCTGCCCCTTCTTATCGCGAGAGTAAATGAGTATGTCATCTATGAACACGATCACGAACTTGTCTAGATATGGTCGACATACTCTATTTCAAATCTATGAAGACTGTTGGTGCGTTTGTTAATCCAAAGGGCATAACTAGGAACTCATAATGGCCGTAGCGAGTCCTAAAAGCCGTTTTGGGAATATCCTCTACACGGACCCTCATTTGATGATACCTCGATCGAAGATCGATCTTTGAGAAGTATGTAGAACCTTGTATTTGATCAAATAAGTGATCTATTCGAGGAAGTGGGCATCGGTTCTTGATAGTCAACTTATTGAGTTCTCTATAGTCGATGAACATTTGGAAAGACCCATCCTTCTTTTTAACAAATAAAACTGGAGCTCCCCAAGGTGAAGAGTTAGGCCTAATGAATCCTTTATCGAGCAGCTCTCGAAGTTGTTCTGATAATTCCTTCATTTATGATGGTGCCAAATCATAAGGTGATTTCGCCACAGGCGCAGCTCCTGGAATTGAGTCAATGTGGAATTCAACTTGTCTTGGTGGGGGTAATCCGGCAACTCATCTGGGAATGCCTCAGAAAAATCCCGTACTATCGGAAGATCTTGAATACTCTTCTCTTTGTTCTTCTTATCCACAACATGAGCCAAAACTCAATGCAGTCCTTTCTCAAATATCTTCGCATCTTCATACACGTCACCATTTTTATTAATATTCCTTCTTGGCTTCTCTCCATGTACTTCAAGAATTCCTCCTTCGAGTAGTGGAACTCGAACGATCTTTTCAGAGCAGCAAATTCCAGCTCGGTTGTTGGACAACCAGTCCATACCCACAATTACATCAAAGCTTCCTAACTTGATTGGAGTTAAGTCCATACCAAAGTCCTTGTTGGCCAAATTTAAGGTACCGTTCATAATTACGTCTTTGGCTCTACTTTCCTGCCCGATGGCATATTCAATAACGTATACCTCTTTTCAACTTTTGGGATCTTAAATTTACCTTTGGCCTAAATTCTAGTGATACATAACTCCTATCTGCTCCAGAGTCAAATAGTACTGTTGCATACTATTTGTTTAGGAGAAACGTACCTGTGACCCCGTTAGGATTCCGACGTGCCTCTTCTATTCTTATAGAAAATGTCTGTCCTCTAGCCTGTCCTCCTTGGTTCCCTTGGTTAGCTCATGTTGCCTGATTCCCGATATTGTTATTGACTGTTACTCTACTCAACCTTGGGCACATATTCCGGAAGTGGTCTTGACTTCTGTACTCAAAACACGCTCTTCTTCCTTCCTGGAGTCCTTTGTCCATCCTATATTTCTTAGTGTAGTGCCCTATCTTCTTACAAACAAGGCAGGCTCGCATGGTGAGTGTAAAACTTGTTACACTTCGATGTGGGTCCACGATGCTGCCTATGTTCCTGAGGTCCTTACTCCAAAATTTCTTGCTGGTTTCTAATTCCTCCATGAACTACTACCAACCCTCTTTCCTTGCTGAATTTGTTGTACGGTGAGTTGTGTTATGTTCGGTGTTTAGTGTTCAGGATTCTCTCCCATGTTGCATTAGGATCTCCTTGTAGGCAAGATTTTAGAAACATATTTGGAAGAAGAAAAAAATTTGGTTTGATTAAAATTTTGTACAACCTTGATTGTAAAACTGTTTTTTTTTAAATTTAGTTGTAGATTTTTGATGTTTCAAAAATTTGAGAATTTAAATTTACAATAAGTGATCATGTCACTTTAAAAGTTTGCATAAGAGAACTTGTTCATCAAAATTCAAATATTACAAAGAACATCACAAACAAAAAAAATCGATACCACATGATCTTAAAGTGCGAGTAAACATTCACGGAAATCCAAAGTACATAATTCATAAATGAAAATGTTTGGAAGGGGATCACGTCAGCAAAAACAAGCAAGGATCAGGACTAGCAATACCAACACTGTCACCATAACACTGGCCATCAAGCACACAACCTCCATTCTTCTTGCAGTCTTCCTGGCTGCATTGGCGTTTTACCACGCCCGAGTTGAACACTCGTACACAAGGTCAGCCAGTTCCACTAAACCTGTCAATGACTGTCCCTGCTAATACCCTAGCTCCACAGTCATGGATATCTAGTGACATGGCATGCATACACCGAGCCTCTTCCCGGTTCATGCCGAGCAGGTATCCTATTGGTACTACTTGTACCACGGGGGGTGTCCTAGTGTGGGGTTGCGTTGACGTTAGTGCTACTCTCCTAGGAATTCATATCCATTTTTTTAGCAGTTTCCCTAGTCCGTACCCAGTTTGTTGATGCGAGTTGAGATAATGCTGAAGCGGGTGATGCTTCAAGTTGGTTGTTCTGCCTCCTTTCACTAGTAATTGCCCTCTCGGGATTAGTGATGTTGTGGGATGGATTGCTGCGGGGACGTCCGGTAACATATCCCGATTTGTCGGCTGAGTACTCCACGCTAGAAGAAGACGAGGATGATGATGATGACATCGTCATACTGAGATACGAACAATTCTTAGATTCTACGTACTCAGGTAGTTAATAGTGTACCTAATCTCTAGGCGCATGAGTGTAGATGCCTATACTACACTATTGGCTAGTCGTACCACGCGTGATTTTTGTAAATATATATATATATATATATAAATCATTTTGAACATACTCTTACTATAACTATTTCTAGTTTGTATGCATCGTCCCTTACTCAAACAAAGGTGATCAGACTCTGTTTAATTGAGGTCCAATAATACACCCCAGACTCGGTCATAATAATACTATGTTTATAATCTTTGATTGTTGTTTTTGGCTATAGTTGAGGCTTTCCAAAGGAAAACCATCTTTCTCTATAACCTATGGCTCTGATACCAAATCTGTCACACCCCGCTAAAGCGGAAACACGAGGCGCAACAGCTCTAACGATGACACAGCCACAGATTTAGATAAACAACCATAGGCATTTAGAATATAATAGAAGTTTTACATATTGTTCTTTAAGTAAAATTACAACAATCCATAATTAAAAGAAGTCTTTGCAAAAACGTTCAAGTCTTCACGCGGTACACTTTTGGATCCTTACTAAGCTTTATCTACAGAAGCTTACTTATTACCCCTGAATAGCATGATAAAAACAAGGTCAACTACAAAGAGTTGGTGAGTTCACAGGTTTTCATATGCACAAAACAGTTTTTATGCAGTTTTCAATTCTTGTGGAACGAACGTTCACACCAAGTATAAAATAGTGAAATTTATGAGCATTTAATTAATCCTTGTATTGAGAAACGTGTCAAGGCATAATGTACTCTAGTTCATAGCAAGTATCGAGCCACCACTAAACCTTTCGACCACACAAAAATATCTTTTTATAATTCTACCTTAGCGGTGGGACTAAAACCCCACATATGTAGAACCTTCGTTTTTATAGGTATAGTGCACCCCTACCTGTAGTTTCTAGGTGGGATTGCTATCCACACCCCTACTTTGTCGGTTTTTAGGCGGGATTGTCCGTCAAAGTAGCGCTATCCACAAATACCCTCGGCTCCTCACTTGAGTTAATAGTAGTGTACAAACTTTTATGTTACATTTTACTCAAATACAAACTACTAGTGTACATGCCTTAGTGCTCATATCAACAATTTCACATTCTTTTACGTAAATCAATCAAGATTCAACTTTAAACATGCTTTTCACCCCAAAACATATAAAACATTAAAAGAGGGGCTGTGAATACTCACCTTTTAGCAAATGCTTCCAGTTAAATACAAGAGACGTCCGCTTGACGCCTAACACTTTCCTATCAAAGCAAAATACCCAAATGACCACTTATATGACTAACGATTACTAAGAGAATGCTTATAAGTCCTTATATGTCCAACTTGATTATCTATAATCCCGTTATACATAATGCACATATGCTCTTTAATATGATAATTTATACCGAAAATGTAACATTATAGTCCTTCAAAGGAATAAAATTCATAAAATCAAACATTTAAGCATTTTCATTTTCTGACAGAAACTATAGGTCTTAAAAATGGTCAGTTTTGAGTAATATTCAGAATGATAAAATTTCCCATATTTTTATATATGATACCTTACTGAGTTAAGGTCATTTTGACCAAATTTCAAGCTCTAAAAAGATGTAAAAAGGGTTCAAAAACTTTACACAAAACTATGTGACACAGCAGATATGGCAGATTACACACTGTTAGTAAAACAACCATTTGAGGAGTTCTACTAAATGTTTTTGAGAAATTCCAGTTGGAATGTAAACATAACACATAGAGGGAACTTATAAAATAAGAATCACTCAATTTGGATGAGTTATAAAGGAGATATCACACCTCAAAGTTGCATGCACACATCTGTCATTGATTGACAGATTGCACTTTCAACTTAAATAAGTTGGTTAATACCTCAAAACTTCATATTTTTGAATGAAACCAGATTCATATGAACCCTAACTCATAAAAGAAAACTTTAGTAGAAGAATCATGCAATTTGACTAAATAATCAAAGAGATACAAACATGCAAAGTAGGGTTCAATTACTGGTGAGTTCACTGTTGCACAACCAAAATGTTTTGGATGTTTGGAGGTTCAAAACTTCATATTTTTGAGTGAAACAACTTTGGTTGTAATGATAACTCATAAAAATAACTCTCAAAAGAAAAATCATCCTTTTTCATATTGTTTTGAGGGAGTTATAGCATTTTTAATACACATGCAACAATCTGTCCAAATTGTATTCTTTGCACAACAAATTTGTTTCAAGGTTTCAAATGGTCAAATCTTCATATTTTTTAATGAGACCAAATGTATTTGAAAGCTAACTCAGTATATTGAATTCCAGAAGAAACATCAAGTGATTTGGATGATTATTTAGAGAGTTATGGTTGTATAAAGTAGGGTTTACCTACTGAAAAACTCCCAGATGCACATCCAACTTGTTTTGAGTGTTTGGGGGGTCAAAACTCAATGTTTATTAGTGAGACCACTTGGATTAAAACCCCAACTCAATAAATAAACTTTTAGAAGAAAAATCATGTCTTTTGAACAAGAAATTTTACAAGAAATGGGCGACATAATCACTGATGTATAATCTGTCAGCACCAAAAATGCATTTTTATGAACCAATCCACCATGCAAATGTGTTTTTGCTTAGATTTATTGTGTTATATGTGTTTGGGTCATAGATTATCACTATCATAGATACGTTTCACATATCTTGGTGTATAATCTCCCCTTAGAATTAACAAATTCGTGGATGGTTGAAAAACAACAAAGAACACCAAAAAAAAAAGGGTTTTCAACAAAAATTGTAAGAAATGATGAGGGTAAAGTTGTTACCTTGTTTAATTGATGACTAGAGCTTCAAGGCTTTGATGAATATTGATTTTTGGTGATGAAATGAGCTTGAATTTGGCTGGAGTTTGGAAGAAGGAGATTGTTTTTAGAGAGAGAGAAGGGAAAATCTTGATTTTGAAATGTAAAAATGAGGGATTTTAGAAAAAAAATTGTATTTATATGTGGGGTATGGGGGAGGCCGGCCATGAGGGCCCAAAACCATGGTGTTTCATATATTATTTTATTAAATAAAATAAATGTAAGGCCCAAAATGTTTTAAAATGTCATTTTTCTAAATTTTGACCTTTTTCCTCAAAATGCAAGCCCAAAAGTGGTTAAATTCTATAAAAATAGAAGTTTTAT
This sequence comes from Silybum marianum, assembly GCA_036898165.1. NCBI lineage: Eukaryota > Viridiplantae > Streptophyta > Magnoliopsida > Asterales > Asteraceae > Silybum > Silybum marianum. The sequence continues at coordinate 24,294,051 of CM072528.1, read as the reverse complement.
ATTTAAAACACTAAAACTATATAATTTATGTAATTTGGATATAAATTAGAGCATTTGGCACTATATAGGACGTTTCAGATAATTACGGGTCTGAACCGGACTTTCTAAGCAACTACCGGGAACTCTAGAAATTTTTCGGTCAATCAAATCTAACTAACTCCTATTCTTATAACTTATCTAAAATAACACTAACAAGGGCTTAATAAATACTAATCTAGAAGCTTAAATTTGACGGATGTCACAATAACTTTTGAAAATTTTGGTTATAGTGCATGGTTTTTGTTAGAAAACCGGTGTTCTCTATAACCCAAGGCTCTGAAGTCTGTCACACCCCGCCAAAGCGGAAACACGAGGTACAACAGTTCAAAGTTTCACAACAATAGGAATATAAACACCAACCATACATAAATAACTAGAACATCAAGTTCAAAGTTAAATAGTTTACAACTTGACTACTTTGTCTTAAATAAGCAAATTACAACAAAATTTACATGTACAAAATCTTGATTGGTGTTCCACAAAGTCATACAAAACTTGATCGGTTACCTTCTAATTTCCGGTAAGCATGATAAAATAAAAGAGCCAACTACAAAGAGTTTACGGTTACAATATGATTTCACAGTATTGAAAAAGTCGATTACTAGAAAGCCTAAATACTCTAAATTCTCATACTCTGTTTGTTGGAACCCAGATCCCTTTCTAACAATTAATCAACATATCGTATAACACAATATGAGCGGAAGCAATGTTGATCTATGATTGATAATAAGAAGTAAATCAATAATGATAAACAGTAAGAACAGTAAAAATAGTTTAGAAGAACAATCAGAAAATCGTATTAATAACCTAGAGCTTGATTACAATACGTATAAATGAACAGCGTGATTTTTTTCTTCAAAATCATCAACTATTACAGTGAAGAATGAATCTATTTATATTGTAACAAAATGAAAGTCAACGACCTAGCCTATCAGGAGCTGACACGTCATCTATACTAGATAAGAACATTGGTTACAAATAGAGACGCACGGAATGTGTGATTGCCACGTCATTATAAGCGCGTGAGACACAGTTTTAGTCCAGAGGTTTTTCAAGTCTCTGGACGTCTCTGAGATGAATTAAGTCAGAGAGTGAACTTCTGCCTTGACTTCTGATCTAAGATGCTTGTGACATTCTGGTTCATACTTTCTTCAAAAATTAAGTCTAAAAATCTCCCCCTAAGTATGAAGTCCAGAATATGGAAATGATAACTTCGTTCAAGTACTTTCAAATCCGTTGCAGTTTCCTTAGGCAATTTTATAATTGTTGCTGTTTCCTTAGACATTTTCAAATCTGTGGCTGTTTCCTCGACATTTTCAAATCTGTTGTTGTTTCCTTGACATTTACAAATCTGTTGCTGTTTCCTTGACCGTTTCAAATCTGTTGTTGTTTCCTTGACTTTTTCAAATCTTTTGTTGTTTCCTTAGTCAGTTTACCAACTCTCAATCCACGACCATCTCCGAATTTCTTTTTCCATTCGTTATAACACTCTTTGGCAAGTTCTTCAACAGAAGCGATGTACACAACAAGCATGACGCAATCAGACTCTTTCTGATGGTTTCGTAAATTTGCAAATTCTGCACATTTAGTCTTCCCACTTCCAGTTGGTGCAACATTAAACACTATTTACATAGCATTTGAATTCTTGATAAAGGGCTTCGTATATGTGTTTGAATTCTTGATACAAGGCTTCGGATTTTGGATCAAAAGCGAGCATTAGAATGAGAAGTGACAACCTTATGAAACATGTCAGTGATTTCCCTGGCCTTTAAAATTGTGTCAAGTTTCTGAACCATTCTTTTAGCAATGTCTCTGTCTCCTCTGCTTTTGCTTCTGTCATCAGTCTGGAGAAATGCAAAGCTCATGACAATTTCCACAACTCTTGTAGAGTACTTATGACCCTCTGAGATTCCGAAGAAGCTTCTTTTGGATGGTTTTTTAAACACAATGCCGTCTTTAGGTTCTGTCAACAATACTCCAGAAGTTAGATGCTTAAGACCGTCTCTTTCTTCATTGGGAGCAGAGATGCTTAAGTTTACTACCTTGTGATCTAGGCCCATTTGGAAGTCTACCTGTCTTCTATACTTGATGAAGGCTTTCATGCATTCAATTGTATGAAGGAAGACAACTTTGTTCTGATTATCAGTCCTCTGATTCATTTTCTTTTTCATGTGTCTTTCTAGAGGTATGAGATCAGAAGGATTGATAGATAACAGATCATTATCACAAAAGTAATATGTGTTATTGTCTTCTCTGATCACTTCATAGATAGTATACACGATCTCTGTGTTCTCAAAGTTTACATGCTTGACCCCAGAGATATTCTTTATTGGCACAATTGAGTACGTTTCTTTCCTTACTTCCCTGTGACTTATGGATCTGTTTTTGACTTCATCGCTTACATAATATTCATTGCGAAGTTAGGAAGCATTAAGAATATTTTATGATCTGTAGGTGCGTATATGTGGCTATTCTTAATTTCCAAAGTTGGAGTTCATCAAACCTCCACAACTTATGTCTCTTTTCTTGAATCTCAGCTTTTCTTTTGTTTGACGCTTCTCTCTTGGCTTTTTCAATTTCAGCCTTAGCTTTATTAGCTTCAGCCTTGGCTTTATCTTCCTCAGCGTCTTGAACTTTGGGTTGTTCAGGGACAGATTCAGAGGGTTCTGGAATTGGATTTTGGGATGTTGAGAATTCTCTGGTTCTGGCACAAGAGGAACTTGATTGATTTTTCGGAGGTTGGTGGGATTTTGAAGGTTGATCTAGTTGAGGTTGGGAGGATTTTGATGGTTGTTTTGGTTGAGGTTGGGGGGATTTTGATGGTTGTTCTTATTATGGTTGGGGGGATTTAGATGGCTGAGATTGTGAGGTATGAGGTTGTGACTTGCCCAAAAGCTCAAGACTGAACTTAGCCATATTTGGATCTTTAGGAAGTGGGCCAGAGTTTACGACTAATGGTGTTGGTGTGAGGGGAGTTTGTTTCGATGGTGGTGGTTCAGAGAGTGGAACATCAGGAGCCTTATCTTTATCCTGAGACTTAGTCGTTTCAGCACCATTCGTTTTTGCCTTTTTGAATGGATTCTCCCCCTTCTGAGAATCAGGATTCTGATCCTCAGACTTCTTTCTCTTCAACTCTGCCTTTTTGCATGTTATGGCTTCTTTCGCTTTCTGCTTTTCTTCTAAAGCAGCAGACAGAGAGTTTACCAGAGATGATAATTTTGAAACAGAGGTATCTAAGGTTGATACCTTCTGATTCAAATTTGTTGAAGTAGAATTCGTTTTAGAGACATATTTGGCAGTCAATGCATTGACCCTGTCCAACATAGTTTTCTGAAAGATAGCCATGTCTGATTTATGAACCTAGGATGAGGAAGAGGAGTTTGAAGCATCTAAGGGAATCACATCATCATTGAATTTCTTGATATCAGCAACAAAGGATCCATACCATTTGCGGATATTGTGATCTCTGGAGTCGGAATGTCATCAGGAATGTGAAAAATTGCCTCAGCGTTTTCTTTGATTCCTGCATCCAGTTGATTAAAATATGCAGAGGCGGATCTGAGACTCGGCATTGTCAGAAATTAATTTCTAGATAGCTTCCAGAGCCTGAGTTTGGGCAAGTTGAGCATTCTTGATATCATTAAGCATTGTGTGATGGGATTCAAGGGAGATTTTTAGATTCTCCACAGATCTCTGAATTTTATCACCGAATGCATGAAACGCTGCATTGGTGACAAATTCAGAAGAGGTAACCGGTGCATCCCCAACACATGAGGCCCCTTGTCTCTCACGTTCGGAGAGGCCCTCGTTCACGCCTGTTTTTATGTTGAGCGTGGAGGGACTTCCAACGTGTCTTCGAGGGCTATCAACAATTGGCACCTCTTCTGTTGTTCTGATTGGTTCAGCTGTGTCCCGATCATCAGAGGATGGGGAGCTGAACACAATGTTCTTACCTTTAGGGACTAGGAAAACTCCGGTAAGTGGTGCATCCTGATGTTGTAACCCCTCTGATGGGAATTGTTCTGCTGCTACACTAGCAGAGGGTATGGACGTACCTTCTGCGTTCCCTAATGCTTCGTTGGTCACGCAGACATCAACGAAATGTGTAGGTAGTGGCGAGTTTTGGGGCAATTAAACTCTTATGTTTTCATCATCACCCTGTTGAGAGGGTGATGAGGATAAGGTGGCATCCCCAATAGTGCTTCATTCAGAGGACGAAAGAATATCCTCTGATCGGTTGGTTTCAGGGTGGTTTGGACTGGGCTATCCTTTTTCAATGAGAGTAGATGTGTTGGCATCTACCTCGGCAGTTGTGGTTGCCTGTGTTGGACTCGGTGAGATTCGCTCAAATGTGTCTCTATGGACATCTTCTGTTGCTTCTTGCATTAACCTATCAGGATGGGCAGAATCACTCAGTTGTTCACTCCCATTCTGTTCAGACTCATTTTCACTTGACCCCTCACGTTCTACATTTGGCTCTAAATGCTCTGGCGTAGGTATTCTCGGTTCTGAGTATACCAGAGAGCTTCTATAAGAGATAAGATTAAGAGAGGTTTGAGGAATAAGGTTAAGCATGTACCTGGATCGGTCTCTTGGAGCAGGGTAGCCACATTTGTCAGTTGTGGGTTTGTGAGACGCCATTGTGGCAATCTTGCAGAACGGTTGAAGGTGAGGTGCATTCAGAGCATCTATTGCAGGATAAGTGAACAGAGATAGGAATCTTGGAAAAATCAAAGCTGGAAGAGGTTTGCCCTGGTTCTGATGGGAAACCTTGGTGTGAACAGCATCCTTCATTTCATGAAAGATCAAACTGCATAATCCAGAGGCTTGTTGAAGAACATTCCATACATGATTGTAAGGATATTCTTGCTAGCTTGATCTTGAGAGCCTATTTTGCAAGTTAGGCTCTTGTTGCGAATAGAAACAAGTACATTCCACATTGGAGGCAAGTGCTTCCTTTTGAATTCAGACAGGTTTGTAAGTGTTTCATTGTATCCCAAGAACGTGAGGAATGCAAGCAGAGCTTCAGGTGTAGAATTATGTTCCAGATTTGGATTTGGTACTTTCTGGCCTTCGATTTCAATGATAGGCAGGGGCAAATGAAAGTATTTAGCAATTTTCTTCTTTGTGATTGGAATTTCGACAGTGGTTTCAGGTTCAGTGGGATGACTGAAATTTCCTAGAAGGGTTTCTTCATTTGCAACAAACAGGGATTGCCAACCCTCTTGAACATAAATTTCGGGGACATTAGGGTTTGTTAGGGTTAGGGTTCGGTTTAGAGAATGATTTTGTAGAAACTCGATCATGATCATATACTCTTCTTGAAACATATTCGGGTCAAGAAGAACATGCACATTGTTAGCTTTCAAGGGTAGCTTGACGATTGAGGCACTTTCTGCTGTTGAATCGATCAACCGTCCTTCGTCTTCTTGCACATTAACGTTCGCAGTTGGGATTGCCATTTGAGACTTCGAGTTTTTGAGAGCTTGAGAGTGCAGGCAATCAAAAAGTGATGGTAATCGGAGGAGGAAGATGGTGAGCAGTAGAGTGATGAACTTCTATTTTTGAGGTTTTATAATGAAAGAGAAAGGTTGAACTCGAGTGATTTTGAAAATCGAGGGGGGTTTTGATTTGGGGAAAAGCAAACGGTTAGTATGTGCTAACGTGAGTAGGCAGGCGTGCCATCATGCAATCATACAATAAATGACACGTGGCAATAACGTTTGCGTGTATTAAATGATGTCAGGCGCGTGTATGGATGTGATGGAGCACTGAAAGGTTTCCGACGGCTAATGATGATAACCGGATGCTTTGTGAAAAATTCCCTCCAAAATTTTAAAAGGGGAATTAATTAAAAAAATTATCAATTAATCAACAAAAATTGTGGATTAAAAGAATAATTTTTGTAATTAATGCGTTCTTTTAAATCAAATTAAAATCAGACATTCGGAAAAGTAAATCAGTTTTGTACCAAATGAAAATTTTGAATTCTTTGAATAGCATTTCTTAAGATATTTGATTAAAATAAGAAAATTCTAATTAACCTTGGAGGTAAGAGTTAAAGTTAGAAGTAACTTATTGAAAAAAATTTCAAAAGAAAGACATAATCAGAGAATGGGTTTTTGGTCATTTAAAACAGTTTGAGACCAAGATTTATGTTCTCAGAACATCTTTTCAGAAGAGTTTTAGATGAATTTCAGATTTCTTTGTAACCTTGATGGCAAGAGTTATTCAGAAGTAACATATTCGTAAAAACTTGCAAGTAAAGAGGTACAGAACACATCTAACATTTGTTAGACTAGAATTCTGAATAATCTTCATGTTTTGCTCACCTCTGTGCTCCCCCTCAAATATTTAGATATAGCATTTTTGTGCTCCCCCTTGACATTTGAGAATGTTGCTCCCCCTTGGTTTTTCAAATTGAGCTTCCCTTTCTGTCTACACTTGGATAATCCGTGAAAACAAATGTTTATTGAAGAACAGGGGTGTTCAGAGGCTTTTGAGGGCTTCTGAGTTAAGCATCAGAAGTGACCAGAGGCTTCTGATCAGTTATTTTTTTTATGAAGTTAAAAAGAACTTTAATATATATACAGAACAAGTGAATTTGACTTAATACTATAAAGACCATAGGTATTAAGGAAATTACATGTTTAGCATACCCAGCTTGCTGACAAGAAAATTGAAACATTTTTCATCCAGAGCTTTTGTAAAGATATCAGCAAGTTAATAATCAGTGGAAACAAAATACATCTCAATTGTCCCCTTCTCCACATGATCCTTAATGAAATGATACCTTACATCAATGTGCTTGGTTTTTGACTGCTGAACTGGATTCTCAGTGATTGCAATAGCACTTTCTGAGTCACATAGGATGGGTATCTTGTCGTACACCAGACCATAATCCCTGAGTTGGGTTTTCATCCATATGACTTGTGAACAGCAGCTAGCAGCAGCAACATATTTGGATTCTGCTGTAGATGTTGAAACACAGTTTTGTTTCTTGGATGTCCAACTTATTATTCTGTTACCCAGAAGTTGACAGCTACCAGATGTTTTTTTTCTGTCTAACTTGCATCCTACATGATCAGAGTCAGTGTACGCAATTAAATCAAAACCAGAATTCTTCGGATACTAGAGACCAAGTGATGGAGTTCCTTTCACGTATCTAAAAATTATTTTTACAGCAGCCAAATGAGATATGTGGATAATCGTTTTTACCAGGCTCTTGGTGCTTGCTTTAAACCGTAGAGAGATTTATCCAGAAGATAGACATATTCGGTCTAGCATCTTCAAATCCAGGAGGTTGTTCAACATACACTTCCTCTTTGAGGTTTCCATTCAGAAATGCACACTTAACATCCATCTGAGAAACTTTGAAGTTTTTGTATGCGGAGAAAGCTAGAAAACGTCTTATCGTTTCTAGTCTTGCAACAGGGGCAAATGTCTCGTCGTAGTCTATCCCTTCTTCTTGATAGTACCCCTTGGCCACCAATCTTGCCTTGTTTCTGAACACAATACCATCTTCATCCTTTTTGTTCCTAAATACCCACTTAGTACCTATTGCGATTTTGTCTTTTGGCAAAGGTACTAAGTTCCACACCTTGTTTTTATCACACTGAAGTAGTTCTTCTTGTATAGCTTCCACCCAACTTGGTTCTTGTAGAGCTTGATGAACTTTCTTTGGTTCGATCATGCTCAAAAAATTTACAAAGAAAGCTTCATTTGCAGTTGCAGATCTGGTTTTAATCCCGTCAGCTAGACTTCCGATTATTAGATCTGGAGAGTGAGACTTTGTCCATCTAGTCATCCTTCTTTGAGGTATCGGTTGAGCTTGAACCTCTGTCTCCGAAGATTGACGAACCTCATCAGATATTGGAGTTGGTTCTAGATCTGGAGAAGAAGCTAGAATCTCTCCGTCAAATGAAGGTGCAGAGGGTATCTCTGGATTTGAAGATTCTTGAGGTGCAGAGGTGTCCGTAGGACTTTCATTTGATGACATAGGACCAGATAAAGATATGCCATATGCGGAAGGACTTCAGGAATACTCAAGGGTGGAGTATTAGGTGGTTTCTCTGAAAATATCTCTTCTCCCAGAAAATCATCAAATAGAACATGAATCTCGGATTCTTTGGAACCTGAAAGATAATTAGAGGTAATAGTATTAAGTTTGAGTTCGGAATTGGAATATTTAGAAGTCAATTGTGTTTGATCATCAAAATCAATATTTATGCTTTCCATTACAGTCTTAGTTCGTAAATTAAAGACTCTAAAAGCTCTTGAATTTAACGAATATCCCAAGAACTTTGCTTCATCGGATTTCTTATCAAATTTGCCAATTTTGTCTCTATCATTTATAATAAAACACCTGCAACCAAAAATGTGAAAAAATTTGATAGAGGATTTTCTATTATTGATGAGCTCATAAGAGGTTTTGAGATTCCTTTTGATTATGATAGATCTATTGTTAGTGAAATATGATGTGGATACAGCTTCTGCCCAAAAATGAATAGGAAGTCCAGAAGCTGCAAGCATTGTTCTGGCTGCTTCCACTAGTGTTCTGTTTCGTCGTTCAACTACGCCGTTTTGTTGAGGAGTGCGTACAGCAGGGAAGTTTTGTGTAATTCCATTTGTCACAAAGTATTCTTTAAGGTTGGCATTCTTGAATTCAGTTCCATTATCACTTCGCAATTGCTGTATTTTCTGATGTAGAAGAACTTGTATTCTGGTCATCATATTCTGTAATACAATTGGCACTTCTTATTTGAGACGCACAAAAGCAAGCCAAGTATACCTGGAAAATTCATCTATTAGTACCAAGATATACTTTTTGCCACACAGACTCTGAGTTGCAATGGGACCACAGAGGTCAACATGTAACAATTGCAGAGGGCTAGAACACGAATGGTCACTTTTGGTTTTGTGAGTCGCTCTTTTTATTTTTCCCATTTCACATGCAGGACAGAGGTGATCTTTCTGGAAGTGTACCTCTGGGAGGCCAGTGACCAGATTGTGTTTTACTAACAGCTCAAGATTATCAAAATTTAGGTGAGACATTTTATGGTGCCATGACCAAGCAATTTCACTATTTTTGGAGATGAGACATAGAGCTTCCTTACCATCCTTGGACGTAAAATTCATCATGTACAAATTACCTTTTCTGTCAGCTCTCCATAGTTCTTCACATGCCTTAGAGAAGAAGTAACAATGTTTCTCATCAAATACAAGAAGTATTTTAGAATCGCATAATTGACTTACGCTTAACAGGTTATGTTTTAAACCAGAGACATGCGCTACTTTGGATAAGGTGATATTACCTTCTTGTAGAGTTTCGTAGCCTTTTATTTGACCCTTACCATTATCACCAAACGTTACTGCTTCTCCACTTTTATCTTTGAATTTGGAGAGTAAGTTTTTCGTGCCAGTCATGTGCCTCGAGCATCCAGAGTCCAGATACCGGATATGCACACGCTGTTTCTGCAATCAGAAGCAAAAAGATTTAGGTAGTACCCGTTTCATAATGGGTCCTTTAATGTTGGTTTGAGTGACTGATTCTTTTTAACATTATCTTGAGTGGATTTGTCAGAATTTATCGGTGTTCTCTTTTATTGTCATTGTTCCTTTTGGTTTGATATTTGGAAGAGTGATTAGAGGACCTCGAGAAAAATTGCTTAAGTTTTAAGAACATGGGGAAATATTCAGAGTTCTGAAACATAAAAGATTGCTTGAAATTTTCATTACTAGAATGATAATTACAATTTTTCTTATGTCTGTCTATTCTAGCATCAGTAGTTCTATCGAACTTCTTATGTAGGCTAGACTTATGCTTAGAAGTAAATGTATTCTTCTGTTAAGGCATCCTCTGATGAAACTTCTCAGGAACCTTGGACTTTCCTGAAACAGGAGTGAAAGAGTTAGATTTCCATTTTCCTTTTTGTTCATAAATAAGCTTCTGAGGTTTTGATTTCTGAGATTGTTGCCGAGTATTGGCTTTCTTTTTGAGACGTTCCTCCTTTTAGAGTTCAAGACAAGTTTTAGCTTTTAGACACATCCCAAGAAAGTCTGGATGAATATTCACTGCCTTTCTCTATCCTTTTGGAGGAACTGAGAGTATTGGTATTCCACTCGAATGTTTTTCAACATTGAGGCCAGAAGCTCTGATTTCCAGAGGTTCATTAGTGTATAAGAAAGGAACATCCTCATTTTTTATTACCTCTGGAGTCATTGTGCTTTCTTGTGGCAAAAGATTCTCAAATGTTGAAATATATTTCTTTGAGTTGTCAAAGAAATCATCATCATTTTGATTATCATATTCCCAGGGATAAGTAATGAACTCAACATCGTCTTGAACTTCGGAAAGATTTAGGTCAACAAAAGAACAAGGAAAAATATCTGGATCATTTTCAATAGACTTTTGATCAATCATCTGCTCAAGTTTAAAGCACTCATCCAGAGTTCAGAGAATATCGTTTTGAAAACTAAATCTTATCTCTTTCTACTTGTACAAGTATGAATTCATCAGCTTCTGGATTCAAAGTTATATGAATAATCGATCCAAACTTGAAAATATCACCTTTCTTTTGGACTAATTTTAGATCAACATGAGTTGGTTTTTCAAAAGAGTACTTAATATTTTTGTACTTGAGTTTTCTCATTTGATGACCATTTTCATTTCATGATCTTTTAAAGATAGATTGATCATATAAAATCGGAAACACAGGCTTTTGTTCCTTTCCTAAACAAAATACAGATTCCAGAGTAGACAGCTTTTTACACGTATAGGGATCCAAATCTTCAAAACCAAGTCCGATTCTCCCTACTTGTGTATTTATTTTATCACGCACTTTCTGAGCATCCGGATATTTTTTTATCTGTAGCTCTTTGTTTTGTAGTACAATATGCAAGAATTCTCTTTCCTTTAAAAAATAATTTTTGAGTGCTACAGAATTCAATCTGTCACTCTCTTTAGCTTTAATCTATTTGTCTTTGCCTTCAAGAAGTTTAATGAAATCATGTTTCTCTTCTTTGAGTTTGGCTTCAGTATATTTTAAAATTTTGGATATCTTTTCACTTTCAATAGAAATTTCCATCTTTTCTTCAGTTAAAATATTCATTTTTCTTTTGAAAATATATCTCTCTCTCTTTGAATTGTAGCAAAAGTTTGTTCAATAGTTTTTCTCAACTTCTTTTCTAAAATAACCTTCTGCTTAAGATTTTCAAAATCATTTGTTAAAATCATGATGGTGTTCTCAAGGTCAGAGGATTAAGATAAAGAACAAGCCGGGAGTTTCAGAAGGCTGATCTACTAATTCATCTGTCTTAGCCATTCCACAGAACATGGTTTCATCTCCGCTTGTCTCATCATCCAGCCAGTTCTCCTTTTTTGCATAGTGAGCTATTTCAACAACATTATACTTGTATTCATTTTTTTAGTATTGCTTGTCTTTTTCTAGAGCACCTATGTAGTCTTTGGAGTAGTGACCTGGCTTTCCGCACCTGTAGCACACATCCTTTTTCCTTTTCATCACTTCCTCTTTCTTATCAGCTTCTGACTTCTCAGTTTTCTGGATCTCTTGCCTTGGGGCATAAGATGGAGTGGAACGATCAAATCTTTTGTTTCCTTGAAATGATCTATTACCAAACTTTTTAGTAAACTGTTTGGTAATGAGTGCTAGTGACTCAGCAAAAGATTTGATGTCATCATCAGAATCATAAGCATATTCTTGACTTGCTTCAGAGATTAATGTCTTACTTTTTCCTTTCCTCTCACTTTCCTTACGCCTTCTGCCTAACCCTCTGGATTCAGAAATTAGAGCCAGAGGTCCACCAATTGACGTTTTCTTCTGAACAACTTCCTTCTCGTGAGCTTGAAGTGTGCCAAAGACATCATGCAGAGACCACATTTCTAGGTCTTGCTTAGCTTGAAGAGACATAGAAAGATTAGACCATTCTGGATTTAATCGTTTAAGAAATAAAACGTTATTGCCTTCCTTGGATCTTACTATATCACATCTTTTACACAGATTAATCAAGGAATTAAATCTGTGAAAGATCTGTTCCAGAGTTTCTTCTGGGATAGCTTGAAAACTGTTGTATTCATTCAGAGCTTGAGATCTTCTGTTTTTCTTCATTTTTGCTCCTCCTTCGAGAAGATTTTCAAGCTAATCCAATAGTTCTTTATCAGTTTCACACGTGTCTAGAGATTGAAAAATCTCATTTGGAATAGCCATAATTAAAAGACCCTTTACCATTTTAGTTATTTCCGCTTTTGCCTTTTCTTCATCAGACCAATTGCCTCTTAGCTTTGGAATAGATCGAGCAGGAATTTCATCAGTGGTAGCAGTAGAAGGAATCCTTGGGATCATGGTCATTGGTATGTATGGACCATTCACAACAGTGGGATAGAGTTCAACATCCAATCCTTCCTAGAAATTGATCATTCGGATCTTCCATTGAGGATATTCATCTCAGACTAGAGTTGGAGGTTTGGTCAAGGATCCGGAGGTGTATATGGCGGTTCATACTTTGATTTGCCATTTTAAACAGAGATTGAGAGAGTAGGAATGAAATTTAGATCAATTTAACCTCAAATGAGTTGAAACGAGACGATGTTCTTACTGAAATTCGAAATTAAACCAAAATTACCGCTGATTTGGAGAGAATTGTATGAAATTAACAAAATCCCGAAAAACAGGGTAGAATCGAAGAACAATAGTTTAAAATTGAAATAAACTGCAAATAGAACAAGGATTTCTCCAAACTGGAAGAGATCTAATAATCAATTATTGATTATCAGGCTCTTATACCAATTGTTGGAACCCGGATCCCTTTCTAACAATTAATCAACAGATCGTATAACACAATATGAGCGGAAGCAATGTTGATCTCTGATTGATAATAAGCACTAAATCAGTAATGATAAACAGTAAGAACAGTTTACAACTACAATCAGAAAATCCTATTAATAACCTTGAGCTTGATTACAATACGTACGAATGCACAGCGTGATTTTTCTCTTCAAAATTGTCAACTATTACTGTGAAGAATGAATCTATTTATACTGTTACAAAATGCAACGACCTAGCCTATCAAGAACTGACACATCATCTATACTAGATAACATAATTGGTTACAAATAGAGACACACGGAAAGTGTGATTGCTACGTCATCATAAGCGCGTGAGACACAGTTTGAGTCCAGAGGTTCTTCAAGTCTCTGGACGTCTCTGAGATGACTTAAGTCAGAGAGTGACTTCTGTCTTGACTTATGATCTTAGATGCTTGTGACATTCTGGTTCATACTTTCTTCAAAAATGAAGTCTAACACTGTTTTTTTCTCAAAAATGGCATATCCAAATCTAAATGCCATGTACAGCTTCGGCTCACAAACTAAACCTCCCACTCTACTTAGGGATGAATATCCCCAGTGGAAAATTCGCATGATTAATTTCTTTGAAGGTCTAGATCTTGATCTATGCGGCTCTGTACTAAATGGTCCCTTTATTCCAGTCACCACTATTCCCCATATACTTGCGACTACCACTACTGAAGAAATTCCAGCAAGGAAGGTTTCAAAGGAAATGAAAGACTGGAATGAGGAAGATAGAAAGAAAAATGAAACTGATCAATAGGCAAAAAGACTTCTAATAATGGCACTTCCAAATGAAATCTTTCAATCTCTAGTTCAGCGTGATTCTGCTAAAAATCTATGGGATCAGTTAGCCAATCAACTTAAAGGAAGCTTCAAGATCAAGAAAAATAGAAGAGCTCAAGCACTGAATGAGTGTAACAACTTTCAGGCCCTTCCAGAATAAACTCTTGTAAGGTCTGAAATTATTGTATCCGAGATGACAACTATTGAAGACATGAATGACCAAAAGAGCAAAGTCAACAAAGTCAATAATTAGCAAGGTTTAATATAAGGAAACGTTGCTTTATTGTAAATAAGGCAAGTGTATAATGCCTTATCTCATAGTTTCCTTATTAAGATAAATGTTCCATATATAAATAGAGGGTTAGGGTCATTCTTTAGGTGTGCTTGAGATTATTTATTAAGAAGAGATTAGAGTGAATATTAGTCGATTACTAGAAAGCCTAAATACTGCGAAAATTCCTCAATCACTTTGTTCTTATTGCTTTAAACGATATAATCATTGTGCTTGCATATACTGGGATCTACAAGTGGTATCAGAACAGACGATCTGAGTTTTTGCGTTTTTTTGAAGTTATCCATGAAACAGAAGGTAATTTTTCGATTTCTGCGTTTTTTTTTTAGGTTTTATCGATTCATACTGTCTTAGCTATACCCGATAAAAACTCATAATTTTTACGATCTGTTTTTTTCTCAATTCTTCATTCTTTTGACTGGTTCTCGATTATGCTTTACCCGATAAAAATTCATATCTTTTTAAAATCTGTTATTCTCGATTCATTCTTCACTCGTTTAAATTTTTGTCGATTCATCATAATATATCCTTGATTTCTATTCAAACTATTTAATCTGTTTTAATTAAAATTATTTTAGTTTATTTTAATTACTTTTGAAACTCTTTACATAAGAAACACAGGAACTAGTGACTCTTGCAGATTTTATTACTAAAGAATTATCTAGTAAAAATTATAAACTCTGATAATTTTGATTTTTTTTTCTTGACTGAACAAATAAGAAACTCGAGAACTTATACATTCTTGTCCATAAAAAGACTTGTTCTTTTAAGTCAAGAACCCTTTGTTCTTCTTTTCTGGTTTATCGGTTAATGAAAATTTGGATTAAGTATCTTTGAATTTTTATCGAGCCCTTCCTTATCGGCAAAATTTATTTTATCGAGTCATCTGGAATCGATATAAATTTTTTATCGATTCGGTTTTTATCGAGTGAAAGATTTTTTTTTGTCGAATCTTAATCTATCGAGAAACTCGAAGTTATCGAGTGCCTTGTGATCGATAAAACTCTTCTTATCGATTCAATATTTTCTTAAAAGTGTTATCGAGTCCCCTATACCCGACAATAATTTTTATCGAGCCTCAAACACCCGATAAAAACTCTTGTCCTCAAAGCCCAACTCGATAAAAAAAAATTGTCGACCCCTACTCAATCGAGAAAACTATCTGTTTCACAAAAACAAACTCATAAAATTTAAAAAAAAAAAAACTCGCTGATAGAGATCATCAAGCCAAGTACAATGACCACTCGCGAAGCAAAGGCAATCGGTTCCGACTACACGCCCGAGGTAAGCCACTATGACTATGATGCTTTTGTTTCCCAAATGCATGATTTGATGCTTAAATTAAAAGAATTACAATCTAAGTTGAAAACCGAGAAACTCTTGGTTTCCGACTTAGAAGCACGACTAGAAAATAATCATCATCAACTGCTAATTGCCCAATCTGAAATTGCTACATCTCGAAGTATTGCACACAATCATCAAACGGAGAAAACGGTTTTTCAAGAAGAAAATATTCTCTTAAAACAACAAATCTTGGATCTCACACTTCAACTTAACAAATCTAAAAGTGAGACCGAAGATTTTTCATCAAAATATGAAGTTGTGAGTTTTCAAAGACAAGACCTTTTGGAAAAACTCAAAGATTTGGAACTAAAACTGTATAAAATTGGTCAAACTAAGCACACAACTTATTTAAACGCTCCAAAAGATTTAAGTTCAAAAGCTAGTTTAGGATTTGATAATCCGAAACATTTAGAAAAGGCCATCTACAATATTCCGACTATCTATAAATTTGAATATTTAAACCTTGGTCTGGATTACAAAATTCAATTTATGAAGTCGGATTCCAACGTCGAAGAAAGGGAAGATTGGAAATGACAAAACAAGAATTTTCACCAAATTCCGTTCTCCTATCCTCAAATAGTAGAAGAGGAATCTTCAAAAGAAACTCTTCCAAATGATTATTTTCCTTCTTATTCTGACGAAGAACTTCAAAATAAAATTCCTGAAAATAAAACCTGCATTCCCACTTTATTCTTAGAAAAGAAAATTATTCAACTTGAAAAAGCGTTGGAACATGAACGTTTTTCGTCGGACAAAGAAAAAGAAACATTACTTTCCAATATTCAAAAACTTGAGAACGAGGCTTTACAATTAAACCAAAACCGGGAAAATGATACAATTTCAAATATGTCTACATGTAAAGCCTTCGTTAGCTCGTATTTGGATGATTGTATAGAGTTGTTTAAATTAGATCCAAACTATATTCATCCTAAACAAAAATGTTCCCCTTCTTTCGACCAAATTGATGATGTCTTAGACTCTCTTGAGCAAATGCCTCGTTTTGACGAGTACACTGATTCCTCATCGAACCTTAAATCCACGGAACAGTTAGATGATTTAAATGCCGATTTTGACTTCAATCCTACACTTCCAAATCATACGGAGTTTTTGGACAAAGGCAAAAAGCCAATCGAATCAGTTTTACTTCCAACGGATCCGAACGAGTGTTCCACACGTCAAATGCATTACACTAACTCTAACAAAAAGGATCAAACTCACTTTTCCAAACCCATCAATTCTCATTATGTGAAAAATGCTAAAGCTTTTCGAACTCATAATTCTAAACAGTTTCATAATGATTTTGTTGCTAAATCTGGAAATTTCAAGAAGTTTAAGATGGTTTGGAGAAAAAAATCAACTATAGATAATACTGTTGGAAATATGCCACGTACATCTCCTATAGTTGATGCAAAATCATTTGTTTCCAAGACAAATTTGCCTTATCCTGTAAGATCTATCAATCAGCTAATTAGTCTAAGTGCCACAAAGATTTGTTATTCTACTTGTGGAACAAATGATTTTGTTGATCAAAGGTTCACTGATAAATGGTATGGTACTTACGGTATCCCCACTTCCCCATTTATTGCATCAAAAGCTAACTTCCAAGGACCCAACAAAGCTTGGGTACCAAAATCTTTTTAATCTATTTTGTAGGTACGTCATGTGTGTTCTAAATTCCGAATATTCACATCACATGAAAATCTTTCAAAAGGTTATGCTACATTTGAGGGGAGTACTACATCTTATGAACCTGCTCTTTGTGCGTTAGATTTAGATGTTTCAATGGTCAAACCAAATCCGGAAGGACATACCCATGAAACACATCCCTAGGTTAGATATCCTGAAAGGGAATGATTAAAATAAAATTGAGTGCTTGTGAGATAAAAGAAAAATGTGAGGGTGTGACAAGAGTTTAAAGAAAATATTTGCTCTTCACCAAACCTAAACAGTTATCCAGGTAGCCGCATATTCTATTCATTTTTGATTCTTTGGAGATGAATATTGAACTAGACATGGATCCAATGTCGATAACTCGTGTCACCCCACCCAACTACTCAAGTATCTCACAAAAGATATTTGTTTCATATATCACGGAGAATGAGCATATCTGCTATCTTTTCTTCACTTGGAAGATTAAGATATTGAAAAAGGAAGAAACATCTCCGGTCTCCGAACTTCACATTCAATGCACATTAAGTCTATGAAATGTATTTTCACATTTTGAGCCTTAAAATTAGCATTTAATGCATAAATTCTTTCTACACATTACACGAGTCTTTGTGATTCCTCAAGCATATCTTCGTGTTTATGCCGGAACAGTTTGAGAAGTTAGTTTTATAACTTACTTCTATGATAACTGGAAGTCCTATCAGTGCCAACCCACTGCCAACACTGCATATAGGCCACTTAATTAAAACTTATTTTGATTAAGTGATAACAGTTGCTTCACGTGCTTCTATATGTTAGTTTTACATCCTTCATTAGTTAACTATTTTTTTTTGTCTTTGGTGATTCATAATGATTCGGATTCTCCTAATCATTCTGAGGGGGAGAGATTGTATATCAGAGACACGACATCACGACATGAGAAAAGGAAGATGACAAATGTTGATTTGTTTTGAAGATAAAGACTGAAGTAAATATGTTTTGTCAACTACTGAAGATAAAGTTGAAGACTTATCGAGTGCTTAAGACCCGACATAAATTTTCATCGATTCAAACTTGACCCGAGATCATTTTATGTTGAAGACTTATCGAGTGCTTAAGACCCGACATAAAGTTTCATCGACTCATCTTGGCCCGACATCAATTCTTGTCGAATCTACTTGGCCCGATCTTTTTTTTCATCGACATCACCTGACCCGACAAGTTTATATTCTACGACATCACTGCTCCTTCGATTTTTCCAATCATATGCAACGGAGATTACATGAGATCATTTTCGTAGGGGGAGCAAAAGATTCAAAAGAAAGATTTGTTGACAAAAGTTTCATGATCTTCAAAAGAAGAGTGCCGATTTGTTGAATTGTAATCTCGAATACAAAGGGGGAGATTGTTAGGTCTGAAATTATTGTATCCGAGATGACAACTATTGAAGACATGAATGACCAAAAGAGCAAAGTCAACAAAGTCAATAATTAGGAAGGTTTAATATAAGGAAACATTGCTTTATTGTAAATAAGGCAAGTGTATAATGCCTTATCGCTTAGTTTCCTTATTACGATAAATGTTCTACATATAAATAGAGGGTTAGGGTCATTCTTTAGGTGTGCGCGAGATTATTTATTAAGAAGAGATTATAGTGAATATTAGTCGATTACTAGAAATCCTAAATGCTGTCAAATCATATTGTAACCGTACAAGTGAGATATCCGACTGCGAAAATTCCTCAATCACTTTGTTCTTATTGCTTTAATCGATATAATCATTGTGCTTGCATATACCGGGATCTACAACTCTTGAGCAAACGTATCACAGATTCAATACATTGCTAAATCAATATAAAAGATGTGATATCATCAGATCACAAGAAGATAACAATGTTCTATTTCTCAAACATCTGAATCCTGAATGCTCAAATTTGTCTATGTCACTACAAGCAAACCAAGATCTGGAGCAGTGGTCTTTGCATGATGTGTTTGGAACTCTTCAGACTCATGAGAAGGAGTATTGAAGAAAGTGAGTGTTGGTGATCCCTTGGCCCTGATATCTGAAACCAGAGGGTCAGGGAAAAGGAATAGAGAAACTTAGAAGAAGGGGAAGAGCAAAGCTTTAATTTCTGAAGCTGATATAGAAGTTGGTCTTTCTGGATCAGAAGATGATGATATCAGCACTTTTGCTGAGTATCTGGATCTTATTACCAAACAATTCACTAGAAAGTTTGGTAATTGTTCATTTTAGAGCAAAGGAAGATACGATAACAGAAGTGAACGCCCAACTCAAAGTTATGCACCCCGGCAAGAAGCTCCAAAGGTTGAGAAGACAGAGGATGAGAAGAAGGAAGAGAAGTTAAATAAGAAGAAGGATGTGTGCTATCGATGTGGCAAACCTGGCCATTACTCAAAATACTACAAAGGTGCCCTAGTCAAAGATGAGATGTACTACAAAAATAAATCCAAGTACAATGTTGACGAGAGAGCCAAATTTGTTGAGCATGAGGACTGGTTTTCAGACCAGTCTAGTGATGTAGAAGCCATTTTTTGTGGAATGGCTATGTCAAGTGATGCAGAAGAACAACCTTCTAAAACTCCGATTTGCACCACCTCTAAACCCTCTGAACTTGAACAAACGATCTTAAGCTTAACTTTTGATTTTGAAAATCTGAAACAAAAGCTTCTGAATGAGAAGAAAATAAGAAAAGACCTTGAAACATCATTCACTCTTACTGAAAAAGAAAGAACCATTTTTAAAAGAGAAATGAAAATTCTTATAGAAGAGAAGCAAGAAATATTTATGGAAAATTAGAAAATTTCCAATCTCAAACATCTGTAGAAAGCTTATTAAAAGATAAAATAGATGAGCTTAATAAACTTCTGTTAGCTAAGGACAAAGAGATAGAAGCTAAGGATAGTGATTGATTAAACTTTATAGCACTTAAAAATTATTTTCAAAAAGAAAGGGAATTTCTACGCATCGATCTTCAGAAAAGGAGCTCTTGATTAAAAAATATCAAGACACTCAGAAGGTGCATGAACAAATAAATACACAAGTTGGGAAAAATAGGTCTTGGTTTCAATGATTTGGATCCCTACACTTGTAAAAAGAGATCTACTTTAGATTATGTATTCTATATGGGCAAAGAACAAAAACCCGTTTTTCTTTTTTATATCAAGAACAAAAACTCGTTATTCTATATGAGAATGGACATCAAGTGCAAAAACTCAAATACAAAAACATAAATTATTCTTCTGAAAAAAACAAGTCGAGTTGATCTTAAACTAGTTCAGAAGAAGAATGTTGTTTTTAACTTTCGTTCATTCACTCACATAACTCTAAATCCAGAAGCTGATGAGTTCATACCCATACATGTAGAAAAAGAACTAAGACTTAAATTTGAAAAAGATATTATCTGGATGAGTGTGCTACCAAGAGAAAAATCCTTAACTTTTGAAAAAGATATTATCCGGAACATGAAGAAAAATCCTTAACTTTTGAAAACCATCCAGAGATCATTCCCTGTTCTTTTACTAAATTTAAATTTTTGTCAAGATAAAGACAATGATGAGTTTGATGTCTATCCTTGGGAAAACGAGGATCAAAATTATGATGGTTTCTTTGACATGTAAGATAAATTACTCATAAAGTTTGAAAATCGTATGCCTTCCACTTATGTTCCGGTAAAACCTTGTATAAAGGATATCTCTAATCCCTTTATGTTTACAAATGAACCACCAGAAGTAAGGACTGCTGGATTGGCGGTTAAAAGACTTCCAACTAGCATACCAATACTCTTTGTTCCTCCAAAAGAACAGAGAAAAGAGGTTCCATACATCCAGATTTTTTTGGCATGTGCATTCAAGCTAAGAATTGTCTTGATCTCGAAAAAGAAGCAACAATCAACAAGAAAGCTAATTTTGAGCAAAAATCTCAGATTCCACAGCCTCAGAAGAATATAAAACTCACCAGAGAACAAAAACCCAAATGGAAAATTAATGATCGTGTGTTCTTCTGTTTCAGTAAATCGGCCAAGTATTCAAAGAGTGTGGACTCCCAAGAAACAGCCTATAGAGAAGAATTCACCTGTTCGAAGCATATGTCTAGTTTAGATAAGAAGTTCATTCGAACAACTGATGCTAGAATAGACAAAAATAAGAAATCTTGTAATTATCATTCCAGAAATGAAAATTCAATGAATTCTTTTATGTCTCGGAACACTGAATGTTTCTCTCTATTTCTTAAACTAAAACAATTCTTCTTGAATCCACATTGTTTTACTTCTGATTTATATAAACTCTCAAATTTCAAAAACCAGAAAAAAACGTCGTTACAATCTAAATCAGGCAAACAGAAGTCTCGGGAAAACCTACAAATTCTTTTGAATTGAGAGATAAATCAACCAAGAATCACAAGTCTAACTGCAAAGGACCCATTATGAACTGGGTAACTAACTCTCTCTAATTCTGTATTGCAGAAAGAACGTATGCATATTTGGTATCTTGACTCTGGATGCTCGAGGGACATGACTGGTACAAGAAACTTACTTTCCATATTCAAAGACAAAACCGGTGGAGCAGTAACGTTTGTAGACAATGGAAATGGTCAAATAAAAGGTTATGGTACTCTTCAAGAAGGAAACATCACCTTATCAAAGGTTGCTCAAGTTTTTGGATTAAAACATAATCTTCTGCGTGTAAGTCAACTATGTGATGGTAAAATGTTAGTTGTATTTGATGAAAAACATTGTTACTTACTATCTAAGGCAGGACAAGAGTTATGGAGAGCCGACAGAAAAGGTAACCTATATATGATGAACTTCACTTCTAAAGATGGTACAGAAACCCTCTGTTTTATCTCAAAAAAGAGTGAATTAGCTTGGCTCTGGCATCATAAACTCTCTCATCTTAATTTTCAAACTCTTGAAATAGTTGTGAAGCATAACCTGATTGAGGGCCTCTCAGATGTCCACTTCCAGAATGATCATCTCTGTTCTGCTTGTGAAATGGGAAAAATAAAAAGAACCTCCCATAAAACAAAGAGTGATCATTCGTGTCCAAGACCTCTGCATATGTTACATGTTGACCTCTATGGTTCCATTGCAGTGCAGAGTCTCTAGAAAGAAATATATTCTTGTGCTAATTGATGAATTTTCTAGGTACACATGGCTTGCTTTAGTTAGACAAAAGTCAGAAGGCCTAGTTGTTTTGATTAACATGATGAAGAGGATTCATGTGCTTTGGCAAAGCAAAATACGAAAGTTGAGAAGTAACAATGGTACAAAATTCAAGAATGCGAAAATTGATGAATATTTGACCAACGAAGGAATTTCACAAAACTTCTCATTTGCACGCACTCCTCAACAAAATAGTGTGGTAGAAAGAAGAAATTGCACATTAGTTGAAGCAGCAAAAACAATGCTTGCAGCTTCTAGACTACCCACCCACTTCTAGGCTGAGGCTGTCTCTACTGCATGTTTCAGACAGAATAGATCCATAATAGTCAAAAGACATCTCAAAACTTCATATGAGCTTATTAACAATCGAAAATCTACTGTGAAATTCTTACACAGCTTTGGATGCAGGTGCTTTATTCTCAATGATCGAGACAAACTTGGAAAATTCGACAAGAAATCTGATGAAGCTAATTTCTTGGGATATTCTCTGACCTCAAAATCTTTCAGAGTATATAATCTTTCATAGTATATATTCACAGTTATGGAAAGCATCAACGTAGATTTCGATGATCAAGCACAATTGACTTCTGATTATTCTTATTCAGAACTCAAGCTCAACAATGTTACTTCTGACTATCTCTCTAGTCCAAGGGAATCCGAGATTGATGCCATATTCGAAGATTTCCTTGGAGAAGAAATTTCCTCTGCAGATATAGACAGAAGTCCACCAGTCAATCCACCAGAGGTATTTCGAGTTTCTGGAATAACCATTTCATGTCCCTCTCTTTCAACAAGTACAAATGAAAGTCCAGAGGCATCTTTGTCTAACCTAGATATTGAAAGCTCAACTCATAATCCAATTTTCTCTGTGCCTTCATCTGAGGGGGAGAGATTAAGCTCCTCTCCAGAAGTTGATATTCCAGAAGAAGCTATACAAGCACAAGAAGGTGAAATTGAACCTCCACAAGTCTCTCACACTCGCATGAAAAGATGGACAAAAGCTCATACGGCTGATCAAATAATTGGTGACCCTTCTAAAGGTGTCAAAACCAGATTTGCCACTACAAATGAAGGTTTCTTTGAAAATTTCTTAAGCATGGTGGAACCAAAAAGAATACATGAAGTCGGACAAGACCCCTGCTGGATTGATGCAATGCAAGAAGAACTTCTTCAGTTCGACAGAAACAAGGTGTGGAAGCTTGTACCACTACCTAAAGACAAGACAGCAATCGGTACAAAGTAGGTTTTCAGAAATAAGAAAGATGAAGATGGAATAGTTGTAAGAAACAAAGCCAGATTAGTTGCTAAGGAATTTTGTTAAGAAGAAGGCATTGACTACGATGAAACATTTGCTCCAATAGCAAGGCTTGAAGCAATTCGATTTTTTCTAGCTTTCTCTGCATAGAAAGATTTTAAAGTCTATCAAATGGATGTCAAATGTTCCTTTCCAAATGGCCAATTGAAAGAAGTAGTCTATGTCCAGCAACCCCCTGGTTTTGAAAGCGCAAGTCATCCAGACTATGTCTATCTATTAGACAAAGCTCTGTATGGACTAAAACCAGCACCAAGCATTGCAAAGAGAGTTAACCATGGTTCAAATCTATGTGGATGATATTATTTTTGGTTCTACAAATCAAGCAGAAATTGAGTTGTTTTCGAAATTGATGGAAAGTGAATTTGAAATGAGCATGATGGGAGAACTAAACTTGTTCCTAGGACTTCAAGTCAAACAGACAACCACTAGTATTTTTATAAATCAAGCCAAGTACGTCTCTAACATTTTAAAGAAATACAAACTTCACAATTCAACAACTATGAAAACACCAATCTCACCAAATTCTAAACTTGACTCTGATCCCTCTAGGAAATAAGTAGATGTCAAAAATTACAGAGGTATGATTGGATCTCTTCTGTACTTAACTACAAGTAGACCAGATATAATGTTTGCTACATGTTTGTGTGCTAGATATCAAGCCAATCCCAAAGAATCTCATCTGGCTGCTGTGAAAAGAATCTTTAGATACCTTAAGGGAACACCCTCTCTGTGCCTCTGGTATCCAAAGCATTCTGCCTTTGATTTAATTGCTTATACTGACTCAGATCATACAAGATGTAAATTAGACAGAAAAAACACCTCTGGAAGCTGCCAACTTATGGGGAACAGGCTAATAAGTTGGACATCCAAGAAGCAAAATTGTGTGTCAACTTCAACAGCAGAAGCAGAACATGTTGCTGCTGCAACCTGTTGTTCACAAGTTATATGGATGAACACACAACTCAGAGATTATGGCCTTGTATATGACAAAATTCCCATCCTTTGATTGAAAAAGTGCAATAGCCATCACAGAGAATCCAGTGCATCACTCAAAAACCAAGCACATTGATATCAGGTATCATTTCATAAAGGATCACCTAGAAAAAGGTACAATTGAAATGTACTTTGTCTCCACTGATTACCAACTTGCTGACATATTAACAAAAGCTCTAGATGAAAACAGATTTAACTTCTTAATCAGCAAGTTGGGCATGCTTAATATGGGATAAAAGACCAGAATCTATTGTTAAAATAGTTTTCTGTATCGTTTTTTGTAAGCATGTCATTAATCAAAACCCTCTAACTGCCATCTTCTGAACTCATTTTTCTATTGCAAGCTTACCAGAAGCCTCTGTCTATACTAACGATATCTCTGCATCTCAAATTCTATATTTTTAACGATTTTATGATCCAAGCACAGTTTGAAGGGGAGCAGAGAAACATAGTTCACACATGTCAAGAGGGAGCATACACTCACACCTCATTCAAAGGGGAGAAATTTCAATTTCTGAATGAAACTCGTGTTCCAGAAAATGACTTTTCAGCACCTCTAGGTTAACGCTTGCCACCAAGGTTAACCAAAAGTCTCTAGCTTGTCTAGCATCTCCTCTAGTCTTTAATATTTTGCAAGATAAATTAACATCCAGAACTTATGTACCAATTTTTTACTCTAAAGTTCTAACAGAAGCCTCTGGATTGTCTTAGAGACCTGCTGAAAACATTTTCTTCTGAAAATTATACATATCATTTTCTTTTGTACTAACTATTGCCGTTAGGTTATACAGAAGCTTCTGAAATTTCTGTAATTTTCTCTGGAAAATCTTTTCAACTTGTTCAAACTTTCTTTTGGTCCTAAAAACGATTTTTCATTTGACCAATTGATTGATTTTTTAAAAGATCTTTTATAATCCAATAGCCTCTATGATTCTTGATCAAATCAAAACTGAAGTAATGCTTCTGAAAACTTTTCAAAAGTATCATATGTCATTCAGAACTTCTGAGCTAACTCTTGCCTTCAAGGTTATACAGAATCCTCTGGTATGTCTATGGGACTTTCTGAAAGGACATATTTCTTAAAGAACTTAAGAGATAACATTCTCTGAATAACTCTTGCCTCCAAGGTTAAACAGAAGCTTTATTATCTTTTTACTTTCTGTTAAATATATTCTTTATAAAACTTTCTACTAGTCATTAAATGATTTTTACAAGACTAGCTAGATCAATTTTCAAAATATTTTTGGGATGATCCTGCACGTTCAATAGCTAAAAGAAATGAATCGACGATGAAAGATACACACGCATACTCCTCTCAACGGATCGTTTTTCTGACATTGCCACGTGTCAAAACCCTACACGAGCCAAATATGAACCGTCAGACACGCGTAAGCTCGTTATGGTCCGCATGATTTCCCAATGTGTAGCTCACGTCATCCAAAAAGAGTTTAATTATCCTTTTATCACTCGAGCCAAATATGAACCGTCAATCACCGTCTCTTTTTTACTTTTTACCATCCCTGCTCACAAATTTCCTTGTGCTTCAAGAACCTCATTGTTGCATACCTGCAACTCTCAAAAATCCTAACTATTCAATGGCTGCTAAAAATCAAATTCCTGCGAATGTGCACAACGAAGATGATCAAATGGTGGATTCGACTGTTGAGAGTGCACCAATTGTGTTCATACCATCCAAACCAAACAACTTCTAGGTACTCCTAAACCCCCAAACCTACATTGAGGACTATCGAATCATGATAGAGTTCCTCCAAAACCATGTTCTAAACAGAGCCCTAATCATTGCAAACCCAAATGTTCCTAAACAATTTGTACCAGAGGTATGGAAATCCATGTACATCAAGGATGATTTTACCCTCACTAGGAGTTTTGATCTAACAAATGATCAAGAACATGCGGTTGAAGTACAAACAACACGAAAAAAGATTGCCAGACTCTTCAATCTCACTTAATCGTATATAGTGGTCAACGACGCTCTAGAGCCAAATTCATCACTTGAACAAAACCCTACATCTGACGTTCTGGTTGATTACCTGGAAATGTTAGGGTATAACCAAGAAATAACCAGAGTCTCTGAATTTGTTGTCACCCAGATCCCTTTCTTAACAATATATCAGTAGATCGTAATAATAGAGTATGAGCGGAAGCAATACAGATCTATGATTAATACTCAAACATTAATAAAGTAGTAAGAACAGTAAGTAAATCAAATGAGAAATCGTTTTGATAACCTGAAAATAGATTACAATCCGTAGGAGTGAATAGTATTGATTTTTCTCAAGTTCGTCGTCACTCTTTACAATGACAACTACTCCTATTTATACTATTAGAAAAGTCAATGACCTAGCCAATTGTAAGATGACACGTCACTCGTACTTCCAACAGAATCAGTTATGCACGGGAAGTGTGATATGTTACATCATCTAAAGCGCGTGTGGGACGACAGTTGAGATCCATAGGTTCTTCAAGTCTCTGGGCGCTTCTGATGACTGACACATCACAAGATAAGCTTCCGAGTCTTCTTCTGATGCCAAATAATTTTTATAAAGATAACTCTAACAATCTGGCCCTAAGTATGAAACTCAAAATGCAGAATTGCAATACAAAAGATTAAGATCATTCTTTTAAACAACATTAAACACTTGACAAGTACAAGGAATACAAAGATTTACTAGAATAGAGCACCTGGAAGCTCATTAAGAACACTATGAAATTGTCTAGTAATCTTCCTTAACATTTCAACATTGTCTAAGTGACGTTCCTTCTCTATTGCTGCTACCCCTATATCTTTGATAGCATCATCTTTTTTCACAGTTATCCAACCTCTGATCATTTGCAATGTGTCATCTGTATATTTGAAGGCATCTCTGATCCGAAGAATATTTTTCCTGTTGGCCTCAGAAAAATAACACCTCTTTCTGGCTGAAGTACGATTTCACCAACTCTTTTAGTAGCCATTTCCTCAAGATCTTCATTTGGGGAAGAGATTGGTAATTTGTCTACTAATATTTCCAAGCCAATTTGGAAATCTACTTGACTTCGAAGATTGACAAAAACTTCCATGCAAAACAAAATTCTTAGATAGGATAAATTATCATCTGCACTTCTATCTCGAACCCTATTCATAAATTTGCCAAGAGAGATTAAGTCTGTAGGATTTAGATTCACAAGATCGTTATTAATGAAGTTGCTTACCTGTCCGTCTTCTCACACCACTCGGTACATAGTGTATACGATATCCGAGTCTTCAAAAAATTGAGTTCTCAACTCTTCAATTCTTCTGATACGTGATGAAGAGAACACATTATTTCTGGATTGTTTAAAGCGAGCAAACCTGGCAATGGTTTGCACACTAGCATTTGACCCTGCAGCAAAATTTGGAATTACTAATCTTGCAGCTTCATCTCTCTCAGAATATGTCACACCCCGCTAAAACGGAAACACGAGGCGTGATAGCTCACGATTTCATAGCAACAGGACATAAACAACACCAATAATCCATTCAAATACATAAAATATTAAATTCGAAATTACATCTTACAATCCCAAAGTTTTAACAAAATAAAGTAAACATAGTGTTCAAATGAAACGGTTTCAACTAAAAACTTGATTGATGTTGACTCATCCACATAACTAAACATTTCGGTTTACCTCCCTTACTCCTGAAAAACATGATAAAACAAGGACACCTACAAAGAGTTGGTGAGTTCACAGGTTTTCAATACGATAAACATCTTTTGCATAAATGAATTTTGATTGAGATAACTTTTATGGCACTTAATAAATCTTTGAATTACGAAACTTCACAAGGCATATGTTACCTTAATTTATAGTAAGTTTTGAGCCACCACTAAACCTTTCGACGACAATGCTCTCTAGAGTTCTACCTTAGCAGTGGGACTAAAACCCCACATATGTAGAACCTTTATTATAAGTAATGTGCACCCCTACTTGTAAGTTTTTAGGTGGGATTGTCAGTCCAAATAGCGCTATCCACAGTTACTCTTGGCTCCTCACTTGAGTTAATAGTAGGGTACAAATTTTTCCAGGACATTTTACTTAAATACGACTATTAGTGTACATGTCTTAGAGCCCATATCATCAATTTCATAATATTTCGCATTCGATAATATAGTTAACTCAAAATTCCATGTAATCATGTTTTCACCCAAAACGTATAAAACATTTTAAAGGAGGGGCAGTTAATACTCACCGGTTTGCTATTAATCTTGAAAGATGAACGTAGTTGCTTTCTTGTCCAGCCTATCCTTTCCTATCAAAGCAAGGTATGAAATTAGTCACTTTCCTTTTTTTCGAGTCTAAAAGATTTAGGTCTTTGCTTGTATCAAAACCTATCTGATGTAATGCCAATTTAATATATATAGAGTTGTAATATATTTTGTCCTTGATTCGTCCAGATTGTTTATTTAACTCCAATTTTTAAAGGTTCCACCTTTTTCACATAAAATTATGAAATTCCAGAAAGTTCATATTGGTCTTCAAGATACTTCACCTTACAAATTATCACCAAAATACATCTTCCTCGATTAATTTATTACCCAAATTTTTGTGTGGTTTAAGTTACTGAGTTAGCAACATTATGTCAAAATATTACGAATTTTGGAGGGGTTTAAGTATTTAAGTAGCTTTTTTCAATTTTAAGGGTTCCAATCTTCAAGACAGAATGCACATCCTGGAAGTTACTGTTGATTGGAAGGCCAAAACTTGTCCTTTTTCAATGATTCCAAATGGATTACAAATCTAACGCCTAAACCTAACTTCCAGAAGAAGAATCACTCTTTTTCATTAAGTTTCGAGAGAGCTATGACACTTTTAATATGCATGCAACAATATGTCAGCTCTAAACAGATTGCACCTTTATTTTGTTTTAAATGATTGAACCCCAAATTTCCATATTTTTGGATGAAACCAGTTGTATTAAAAAGATAACTCATTAAACTATGCTTCAGAAGAAAAATCAAGCATTTTGGGTAACTAATCAAAGAGATACAGTCGTCCAAAGTAGGGTTTACCTACTGTTGGACTCACTGTTTGGGGGGGGTGTCAAAACTCCATATTTTTGAGTGATTACACTTGGGTTAGAACCCTAACTCAGAGAATAATCTTTTATAAGAAAATTCGTGACATTTGGACAAGTATTTTGCAAGATTTGGGCGACAGAAGTACTAGGTAGTAATCTGTCAGCACCAAAAATGCCCTTTTTAATGAACAAAACCCACATGCAACTTCATTTTACCTACTTTCTTGTGTTCTAATGCTTGGGTCATAGGTTACCACCATTATATGAGTATTTTTTATGTCTTTGGTGTATAATCTCTCCTTAGGACTCAAAAAATTCGGAGGTTTAGAAGAAGGGCAATTTATAGTAGAAAAAAATAGTTGGATTTTCACCAAAAAATTGAAAAGCAAAAATAGTTGGATTTTGAAGCTTCAAATTTCTTCAAAATTTGATCTTGAAGAGGGTTGTTGGCTGGAGTTTGAGAGAAAATGGGAGGGAAAGTGTCCCTTAAGTTCTAGAGAGAGAGAGAGGAATTGAGAGAATTTCAAAGTTTGAAAATGAGGTTTTTGAAAAGAAAATGGTATAAAAGGGAGAGGGGGGGGGGGGCATGAGCCTATCCCTTGCCCAAAAATGTAAATTTTTTCAAACAAAAGACTAAAATGTTTTAGTTGTGTTTTATACCAAAAAGAATTGAAATGCAAAGAGAATTAGGTCACAATTTCTCAATTTTTGGCAAAAATGATAGATTTTAAATTGGACTACCATATTTGGATTTAGGATTTTATATCATCAACTCTTATTATATTTGGTGCAATTAAGTGTTTTTGGCATTACATTAAGATAAATTTTATCCTATACTGGCAATAGCGGGCTTTCGGGATTAGATACCGGAAATTTAAGCCGGTTATGCAGTTAACTATCTAATTAAGCCTTGCTAAATAAATTTTTTAATGTAGAGAAGTCGTAAACTATGACTAATCTGAAGCTTCTGATTTGACAGTTGTCACAGTCTCCCCCTATTAGAAGAATTTCGTCCCAAAATTTTAATGACTGGCTTTCCCAGGGTTGTTCGCGAAATGGTAGGGATACTTATGCTTCATGAAGTCTTCTCGCTCTCAAGTATACTCTGGGCCATGCTTCAAGTTCCAGCGAAGTTTTATAATAGGAATCTTACTACGCCTTAACCGTTTGACTTCTCGGTCAAGTATTTCGATTGGTTCTTCAACGAAGTGTAACCGATTGTTAATCTGAACATCTTCCAGGGGTAGAACCAATGTTTCATCCGTTAAGCATTTTTCAAATTTGAAACATGGAACGTGTCGTGGATGGCGCTTAATTCCTGTGGTAACTTTAGTTTATACGCCACCGGTCCAATTCTTTCGAGTATTTCAAATGGACCAATATATCTAGGGCCTAACTTGCCTCTTTTCCTGAAGGGTACTAGTCCTTTCCATGGCGATACCTTTAGGAGCACTTTCTCACCCACTTGAAATTCTAATGGCTTTCTCCGATTATCCGAGTAACTCTTTTGACGATCTCTTGTTGTCTTGAGTCTTTCCTTGATGATTGAGATCTTGTTAGTGGTTTCCTGGATGATGTCAGGCTTGGTCAAATGCCTATCTGCAATTTTCAACCAGCTAAGTGGTGATCTACATTTACATCCGTATAAGGCTTCGTACGGCGCACACTGAATGATGGTGTGGTAGTTGTTGTTATAGGAGAATTCAACAAGTGGCAGGTGGGTATCCCAACTCCCACCAAAATCTATCGCACACGCACGTAACATATCCTCTAACGTTTGAATAGTTCTTCCCGATTGTCCACCCGTTTGAGGATGATAGGCAGTGCTATAGTCCAACCGCGTACCCAATGCTTTTTGAAGTGATTGCCAAAATCATGACGTAAAACGAGTATCTCTATCTGAGATAATGGAAATTGGCACCCCATGACGTGTAACTATTTCATTGATGTAAATTTGCGCACGCATTTCCATACTGTAGTCTTCCCGAAGAGGAATGAAATACGCTGATTTTGTAAGTCGATCTACTATAACCCATATAGAATCGTGTCCTTCCCAGCTCTGGGTAGCTTGTTTTTTGCATCAGTACGCATCCCAATCCTTGATGTGAAACATCACAGTGGACTACAAAGTTATCCACTCCCTCTGGTAGAGCCAAAATCGGTGCGCTGCATATCTTTTGTTTGAGTGTCTGAAATGTTTCCTCTTGTTTATCTCCCCAAACAAACTTCTTGTCTTTTTGAGTTAGAGTCGTCAGTCTTGGAGAAATTTGCGATAAATCGCCGGTAATAGCCTCCCAACCCAAAAAATTGACGGATCTCAATTGGTGTCTTCGGGGCTTCCCATTTCTTAATGGCCTCGATCTTAGCTGGATCAACATTGATTCCCTTTTCATTTACCACATGGCCAAGAAAGTGCACTTTGTGAATCCAGAATTCGCATTTGGAGAATTTGGCATACAACTTTTCGTTCTTGAGCAATTCTAGTATCAACTTTAAATGTTGTTCATGTTCCTTCTTGTCTCGAGAATAAATGAGTATAACATCTATAAACGCGATCACGAACTTGTCTAGGTATGGTCGACATGCTCTATTCATTAAATGCATGAAGACTGCTGGTGCATTTGTTAATCCAAAGGGCATGACAAGGAATTTATAATGACCATAACGAGTTCTAAATGTTGTCTTGGGGACATCTTCTTCACGAACTCTCATTTTATGATAACCCGATCGAAGATCGATCTTTGAGAAGTATGTAGCACCTTGGAGTTGATCAAATAAGTCATCAATTCGAGGAAGGGAGTATCGGTTCTCGATACTCAACTTATTGAGTTCTCTATAGTCGATGCACATTCGGAAAGATCCATCTTTCTTTTTAACAAAAAGGAGTAGAGCTCCCCAAGGTGAAGAGCTAGGCCTAATGAATCCTCTATCGAGCAGCTCTTGAAGTTGTTCTGATAATTCCTGCATTTCTGACGATGCTAATCGATAAGGTGATTTCGCCAAGGGCGCCGCTCCCGAGATTAAATCAATGTGGAATTCAACTTGTCTTGGTGGGGGTAGTCCGGGTAACTCATCTGGGAATACTTTAGGAAAATCCCGCACTATCGCGAGATATTGAATACGCTTCTCTTCGTTCTTCTCATCCACAACGTGAGCTAAAAATGCAATGCAATCCTTTCTCAAGTATTTTCGCATCTTTATACACGTCACCATTTTAATACTCCTTCTAGGTTTCTCTCTGTGTACTTCGAGTATTCCTCCTTCGGGTAGTGGAACTCGAACGATCTTGTCGGAACAACATATTTCAGATCGATTCTTGGACAACCAATCCATGCCCACAATTATGTCAAAACTTACTAACTTAATCGGAATTGGATATATACTAAAATCCCTACTGGCCAAGTTTAAGGTGCAGTTCATTATTACGTCTTTGGCCCTACTTTCCTGTCTGTTGGCATATTCAATGACATATACTTGTTTCAACTTTTGAGGTCTTAGGTTTATCTTTGGCCTAAAATCTATCGACACATGACTCCTATCTGCTCCAGAATCAAATAGTACAAATGCATAATGATTATTCAGAAGAAATGTACTTGTGACTACATCCGGGTTTTGTCTTGCTTCTTCTGCTCCAATCTCGAACACTCGACCTCTTTCCTAACTTCCATGATTTCTTTGATTGGTTGGTCGTACTTGATTAGTGTTCGGTCTTTGATTCCATCTTGG
Organism: Silybum marianum; assembly: GCA_036898165.1. NCBI lineage: Eukaryota > Viridiplantae > Streptophyta > Magnoliopsida > Asterales > Asteraceae > Silybum > Silybum marianum. Next base: position 24,260,803 of record CM072528.1, on the reverse strand, counting down.
ACATGCGTTCCAGAAGTGATTTGGACTTACAATCCTTGGCGAAATGACCTCCTCTATTGCATTTCTGACAAATAATACATCTTCCAACATGCTGTTTGTTGCACTTATCGCACTTAGGGTATGCTCTTTTCTCTTTCTCTGTTGGTTGAGTCTAAATCCCATAGTTCCCTATCATCTTCAGATTTCCTTCTTGTGGGTTCCTCCATCTTTCTCTTACCTTGAGCTTTGTCTTTTGCAAACATTCCTGAAGGATTAACATTATTGGTGAGCCTAGTTGCCAAAATCACCTCATCTGGAAGGGTTTTTGGGTTTGCCGAAATAACATCTCCGTGTATTTCAGGAGATAAACCCCAAACATATCTATCAACTCGGTTTTCTTCAGGTGTTACCAGATGTGGTACCATCTTGGCTAATTCGTGAAAGCGAGCAGTATAAGAATATATGTCGTTCTCTTTCGTCTCATGCTTCCATAGTTCTGCTTCCAGCTTCTGACTCTCGCTCCTTGAACAGTATTCTTCTTTAGGCATCTTCTTGAACTCTTCCCATGTAAGTCTGTTGGCCGCTTCCCGACCTCGCGTTTGTACCTGAGTGTTCCACCAGGTTAATGCTCGTCCTTGTAGTAGACAGGCAGCTAAATCCACTTTCTTTCCCTCGGTACATTTGCTAATGTGGAGAACAGACTCCATGCTCTCTATCAAGGTCAATAATCCAACGGCTCCTTCAGTTCCATGAAATTCCTTAGGATTACAACTTCTAAAGGATTTATATGTACATTCTCTATCTCCATATCCTTGGTTGTTACTTTGATTAGTGTTTAGGCCTACTACTACTTGGCTAACAATATTTGGAAGTGTCGCCATGAGTTGTTCGGATACAAGCTGTGCGACTTCGAGATTTTCTCTCCTTGGAGGCATTTTATTTAGCGCACAGGTTCATATTACTATTACTATTTTTGCGCTAAGTCTACTTAACTGAGTTATGCATATAAAACACTCGATTCATAAAATCACATAACTTCAATAACCAACAAAAATAATTCCCAAAAGACATCAAGGATTTTAGAGTTCTAAATAGTGGGCTACATGCCACCAAAATAAGTTTCCAAGTTGAACCAACAAAGTAGTCAAAAAATTCTCTCCTAGGTTACTAGTCACATAGCCTGAGGAGTCAGCGGAGTACTTAGTAGGAGTGGATGAGTGAGACATAGTGAACTGTGATAGTAACAAGCTTAATTACTAAGTGTGCTATAGTAAAATATCAAAAGCATGAAATGCTTATGCAAACTCACACACAATACCGTGCTTTTCATATTTGAGTAAGAAGTTTTTATTTTAGTCGACTCCCAATATATTCCATGTGCCTCCTTATACATATAAAATTAGACATAGGTGATCGGGCTTTGTCTACTTATAATATGCTAAGTCAAAACTTATTCCAATTATACCAATAGTAAGATTTTTAAAACTAAAGTTAGTTTAGGAAAATAGTTTTCGAAAACTTTTGGTTATAGTATTTGGTTTTTATAGAAAAACCGGTGTTCTCTATAACTTATGTCTCTTATACCAAGTCTGTCACACCCCGCTAAAGCGGAAACACGAGGCGTGATAGCTCACGATTTCATAGCAATAGGACATAAACAACACCAATCATCCATTTAAATACATAAAATATTAAATTCGAAATTACATCTTACAATCCCAAAGTTTTAACAAAATAAAGTAAACATAGTGTTCAAACGGTTTCAAATAAAAACTGGATTGATGTTGACGCGTCCACATAACTAAACATTTCGGTTTACCTCCCTTACTCCTGAAAAGCATGATAAAACAAGGTCAACTACAACGAGTTGGTGAGTTCACAGGTTTTCAATACGATAAACATTTTTTGCATAAAGGAATTTTGATTGAGATAACTTTTATGGCACTTAATAAATCTTTGAATTAAGAAACTTCACAAGGCATACTGTACCCTAATTTATAGTAAGTTTTGAGCCACCACTAAACCTTTCGACCAAAATGATCTTTATAGTTCTACCTTAGCGGTGGGACTAAAACCCCACATATGTAGAACCTTTATTATAAGTTATGTGCACCCATACTTGTAAGTTTTTAGCTGGGACTGTCAGTCCAAATAGCGATATCCACAATTACTCTCGGCTCCTCACTTGGTTAATAGTAATGTACAAATTTTTCCAGGACATTTTACTCAAATACAACTATTAGTGTACATGCCTTAGTGCCCATATCATCAATTTCATAATATTCCGCATTCGATAATATAGTTAGCTCAAAATTCCATTTAATCATGTTTTTCACCTCAAAACGTATAAAACATTTTAAAAGAGGGGTTGTGAACACTCGCCGGTTTGCTATTAATCTTGAAAGATGAACGTAGTCGCTTACTTGTCTGGCCTAATCCTTTCCTTTCAAAGCAAGGTATGAAATTAGTCACTTTCCTTTTTTTCGGGTCTAAAAGAATTAGGTCTTTGCTTGTATCAAAACCTATCTTATGTAATGCCAATTTAACATATATAGATTTGTAATATATTTTGTCCTCGATTTGTCCTTGATTTGTCCTTGATTTGCCCAAATTGTTTATTTAACTCCACTTTTTAAAGGTTCCAACTTGTTTCACATACAATCATGAAATTCCAGAAAGTTCATATTGATCTTCAAGATACTTCACCTTACAAATCATCACGAAAATACATCTTCCTCGATTAATTTCTTACCCAAATTTTTGTATGGTTTAAGATACTGAGTTAGAAACATTCTGTCAAAATATTACGAATTTTGGAGGGGTTTAAGTATTTAAGTAGCTGTTTTCAATTTTAAGGGTTCCAATCTTCAAGACAGAATGCACCATCTGGAAGTTACTGTTGGTTGGAAGGCCAAAACTTGTCCTTTTTCAATGATTCCAAATGGATTACAAAGCTAACGCCTAAACCTAACTTCTAGAAGAAGAATCACTCTTTTTCATTAAGTTTTGAGAGAGATATGACACTTTTAATATGCATGCAACAATCTGTCAGCTCTGAACAGATTGCACCTTTATTTTGTTTTAAAAGATTGAACCCCCAAATCTCCACATTTTTGGATGAAACCAGTTGCATTAAAAATATAACTCATTAAAATAAGCTTCAGAAAAAAAATCAAGCATTTTGGGTGACTAATCAAAGAGATACAGTCGTTCAAAGTAGGGTTTACCTACTGTTGGGCTCACTGTTTGCACACCTGAAATGATTTGGGTGTTTGGGGGGGGTGTCAAAACTCCATATTTTTGAGTGATTCCACTTGGGTTAGAACCCTAACTCAGAGAATAATCTTTTAGAAGAAGATTCATGACATTTGGTCAAGTATTTAGCAAGATATGGGCGACATAAATACTAGGTAGTAATCTGTCAGCACCAAAAATGCCCTTTTTAATGAACAAAACCCACATGCAACTTCATTTTACCTACTTTCTTGTGTTCTAATGCTTGGGTCATGGGTTACCACCATTATATGAGTATTTTTTATGTCTTTGGTGTATAATCTCTCCTTAGAACTCTGAAAATTTGGAGGTTTAGAAGAAGAGCATTTTAAAGTAGAAAAAAGTTGGATTTTCACCAAAAAAAATTGAAGAGCAAAGAGAGAGATGAAGTCCATACCTTGTTTGAGGGATTTTGAAGTTTTAAAGTTCTTCAAAATTTGATCTTGAAGAGGGTTTTTGGCTAGAGTTTGAGACAAAATTGGAGGGAAAGGAGAGAAGGGAAAGTGTCCCTTAAGTTCTAGAGAGAGAGAGGAGTTGAGAGAATTTTAAACTTTGAAATGAGGTTTTTGAAAAAAAAAATGGTATAAAAGGGAGAGACGGGGTGGGGGCGGCCATGGGCCCATCCCTTGCCCAAAAATGTATTTTTTTTAAACAAAAGCCCAAAATGTTTTAGTTTGTGTTTTATACCAAAAAGAATTGAAATACAAGGAGAATTAGGTCACAATTTCTCAATTTTTGGCAAAAATGATAAATTTTAAATTGGACTACAATTTTTGGATTTAAGATTTTATATCATCAACTCTTATTATATTTGGTGCAATTAAGTGTCTTTGGCATTACATTAAGATAAATTTTATCCTATACTTGCAATAGCGGGTTTTCGGGATTAGACACCGGAAATCTAAGTCGGTTACGCACTTAACTATCTAATTAAGCCTTGCTAAATAAATATGTAGAGAAGTCCTAAACTATGACTAACCTGAAGCTTATTATTTGACAGTTATCACATAATATAGATGCCTGTAAATAATCTCTCTAGAGGTCACTATCCTTTCTCTAGATAGTCTTACACGTTCATTGGCAATTCTTTCTCGTTGATCAGGATCCATTCGATTCAGAAGATCATCCCCTCTTCTGTGATTTCCTTGAGACGATGATTCAGCAAGATTTAAGCTTACTGAATCTTCGGTTATAGGAATTTTCATCCTTTGGTCAGCTTCTTGTTGACTGGTGGATGCTTTATTGATTTGACATGTTGGATTTGCAGAGGTGGATGCAGACATGTCATGGATATTGTTTTCTGTGGCATTATTGGATGTAGTGATTGAATTTATGACCCTTGGTTTTGTATTGGTGTTTCATGCTCTTCTGAGTGTGGGAACCAAAAATGGTTCGCGTCTGGTGCTCTCCAATCCTAAGATGAGGTTAGTCATAGATGGATTTTGAGGAAGAGATCTCATGGCTGATAGGGTTGGTATTGCGTTCATGATCAGTGGTTCCTCTGTATTCTCCTTTTCGTGTTGACCCGGAGCCTCATTTGAAGGTTGAACTGTTGAGTGATGAGAAGCAGAGGAGTCGGGATCTTGATCCTCAGATCTTTTTCTTTTGAGCTCTGCCTTTTTTCATGCTTTAGCTGCTTTCTTCTTCTTCTTTGCTTCAAAGTCGGCAGAGAGAGCAGAAATTAATGGAGTTAGCTTTGAGACAGAAGCATCTAAAGTAGATACCTTATGTGCTAACTCAATAGAGCTAGAGCTGTAGATTCTTGAGACAAACTTTGCGTTAATGACATTGAATTTATCCATTATGGCTTTCTGAAAGGCCACCAGGTCAGATTGCTTGACAAGAGTAGAGTCAGTGGAGGTAGAGGCTTCAGATGGTACAACCGCTTTGATAATCCGGTGGACGTCATAAACAAAATTGTTATATTCTTCAGCGGAGATAGTGACCTCTAAAAAATGAATGTTGTCCGGGAGGTGAAAGATGGCATCATTGCTAGCTTTTATCTCGTCATCCATCTTTGTGAAGTGTTTAGAGGCAAAATTTGTCTGATTGTCTGCCATTGTAGAGATCAGAGACTTTAGTGCTTCCAGATCGCTGGAGAGATTGCTCTAATTGGTTTGAATCTGACTAAGTTGAGCTTTCTGAGCACTGATCTCTGACTTGATACTCGATTCTGATAGTTGAATGGTTTGTTTTAAATCCACCATAGTTTCCTTTATTTGTTCAACAAATGCATAGAACACTTCATTCGTCTAACCGGTGCATCTCCAACACATGGAGCCCCTTGTCTCTCGTGTTTAGAGAGGCCCTCATTCACGCCGATATTGATGTTGAGCGTGGAGGGACTTCCATCCAGTCTTCGAGAGCTATTATTAGCAGGCACCTCTTTGGATGTTCTGACATTGTTGACTTTGTCTCCAGCATCAGAGGGTGGAGAGTCAATCAATGTGTGCTTACCATGGAAAAGTCCGAAGACTCCGGTAAGTGGTGCATCCTCTGGCCTTAACCCCTCTGATGGGATTTCACAGGCCTCTACTGTTGGGTCACTAATGATTTGGTGATGAATCTTCTCTCTTGATATTGTTGATCTTTTATAGGTTCTTTTGAAGGTCTGAAATATATTTCAAGTATTTGAAAATCAAAGATTATCCAATCAAGGGTTGTACATCAAAATGTGGAATTTTTGATGTACCAACTAACATTAAAATTCAGACCACTTGCTGAAATCAAGTGTGGTCACCGACATTGCAAGAGTGGTCACCGACATTGCTAATGTGGTCACCGACATTACAAGAGTGGTCACCGACATTGCAAATGTGATCACCCACATTGCAATTGTGGTCACCCACATTGCAATTGTGGTCACCGATTATGCAGTTGCCGATCCTAGAAGCTAAGATGTTGTTGCCAATTTGATGCTCTTGTACACTTGCCAATTCAAGTGTTAATACAGTTGCCAATTCAAGCATTTGTACAAGTTGCCGATCCAAAGCTTAGGAAGCACTAACCAATGTGATACATCCTTGTATATATCACTTAGCATTTTCGAAGATAAGTTCTTGTGACACAATAAATGCAAGATACGTGTGCAACAAGAACGTGGGTAGCAAACCTTAAATTCGGACATTCTCTTTTTACTCACATAAAAAGGATGTTTGTCTTTAAGCTAAAAGGTTTGATGGGACTTCACAGAGCATGAAGAAAAAGAGATAAAGTTATCTGACATTGCGTGCTACAAAGAATGGTTCATCCATTAACCTAGTACAAAGGGAGTGGCATATCCCTTTGTCCATCAGATATACTTCCAGCTAATACATCCTTGACAGATGTCCTCATGCATCCCATGCATGGACACTATAAAAGGAGATGAAATCCTACCAATAAACCTCACGCTTTCAACAAAACATTTGTGTGATCTTTTGTTTGATTTCGGCCTCCTGTGTGTTTTAACAGTTTCATTTTATCTTTCTTAGTGTATAAGTTAATTTATCGTTATCATGTGTTTCATATGTTAAGTTTGTTAGAATAGTGTGTCTATTCTTTTCCGCAACAAACTTCTGTGTGTAAATTTTTAAAATTTATATTAAAAAATTTAAAAGAGTAAAAATTGTGTATTTGTATTCAACCCCCCCTTCTACAAATCCTTACTTGTTTGCCATTACCCTAACCGGGACCAACAAGTGGTATCAGAGCAGATTGGTTTAATCTAATAAACCAGATCTGTAATGGCCGTTTTTTCTTCTTCCTAAAATCCTGGAGTTACTTTGCAAAATCTCTTCGCTAGTTCATACGACTCAGGCTCCATAGCCAAGCCATCAAAGTTTAATAAAAAATAACTTTGCTTTGAGAAAAAGTCGTATGATACTGTTCTTGGAAGGGGTTGACAGCAGGAATCCTATCTTTCTGAGTGAAGAGCTTATTTATTTTTAAAAATCTGGGCACGTTATGGGTCCAAGAAAATCGTTGTTGGTAAAACTCTTGAATCTTTAGATGAAGAGAAATCTGAAGCTAATAACAAATGTTTAATTAAAAGTCTCAAACAATATAATCAAGATAATAAAACGTCTTGTATATTTGGACACCAAAGTCAAATATGTTTTAGTTGTTTCTCTTCATGATGAAGTGTTCCATTCTTTGGTAAATCTCTCTACTGACAAAGAAATGTCGGATACTCTATGTGTTTTGTATTTCTGTTTTACTAAGTGCTTTGTATAAAAGAATTTTTTTAAGTAAAGAAAAGCCAGAAGATTTCTTTAAAGAGAAACTATGAACTTTTCACTCATGAAAATGGAGGATCTCTTTCTGTTCGGAAAGGTATATGACAATGAGGAGATTTTGTGCAAATTAATGGACTGTCTTCCAGACTTTTGGGAGAATATCTGTACCTGCATTAAAATCACCAAGGACTTTGTTTATATGCTTTTACCTGCTCTATTCGGCCTCTTACAAAATTGAGCAGACAAAAATCCAACAAAGAATTTGTCTTTTAAGGATTTTAAAAGGTCATCTGTAGTGAATTCCTAAAATTTTTTATTTATCTTCTTAATCTGATAACATTGAGACTAAAGAAGATTCCACCCACTTATCGGAGGCTCATCTTAGTGAAGCCAAATGATGAAGGTGGGGAGTCAAGTCATAGACATACTCTCCGATAGTATGGCTATGATGGCTGGAAATTTCAAGAACAAAAGTTTTTCTTCAAATCTTCATAGACTTAAGAAAATCTTCTTCCTTTCAAAACTCTCCTTCTAGAAACTGTTTCAAAACTCTTCTTCTTCTAAAACTAAGTGTTTTAAAAATCTCCTTCTAAAAACTAAGTGTTTTAAAAATCTTCTTCTTCTAAAAACTGTGTTTCAAAACTCTCCTTCTTCTAAAATCTAGGTGTTTCAAAATCTTCATCTTCTGTCAGATTAAATGATAGGTGTTTCATCTATGATAAAAAGGGACTTTCTTCTTCTAAGTGCAAATTTTAAGTTTCTCCAAAAGTTTAAGTCTCTTACCTGTTCAGGCCATGAGTCCTCTATATCGGCAAGTCAAAAGACAGCCGATGGGATGAGCCAATCTCTTGGAAAAATCACAACTCTTCTCAAACTAGTGACCTTGTCTTGTATGTTAAATATAAGGCCAAGTACTAAAAATGAGAGAAATGAAAGTATTCTAAGAAAAGGAAAAGGTCTTGTTGTTGAACTCTCCTCTGAAAGTTAGACCGATTAATTTGTGTAATTATCTCAAATAAATTTTCTTTTGGCTACTGAGTGATTAATTCTTCTATCTTCTCTTATTGAAGTAAATTCTTAAAAAAGGTGAAATTTTGTTTTTCTCTATTAAGGATTTTGATATCTGATAGACATATCGAAATAGCTTCAAAATGGACTGCGTTCTGATCATATAAAGATCTAAAGACAAGCCTAAGGCATAACTTCTGAAGTGCCAACTTCAGAAGTTCTGAAGACATTTTGAAGAGGTTCTGAAGAAGTTCTGAAGACACTTCTGAAGAAGATCTGAAGGAGTTCAGAACCTATTATGAACTTGTCTGTTATGAATGTACTGTTACTTTAGTCTTTCTATTTCATGTATAAATAGATAGTTTCTTAGATAGTTAGAACTAACGTTTTCCATTAAGCATTGTAAAGACATATTCTGTAATACTGTACATTCAATCAATACATATTACATTTGGCGATCACATTCCTGTCTAAAATCTTTCTATATATTGATATCTTGATTGTTTGGGTCCTAACAATTAGTATCAGAGCCAATTCATCTGTTCTTGAAGATTTGTTTGGGTCCTAACAATTAGTATCAGAGCCAATTCATCTGTTCTTGAAGATTTGTGAAAGAATTATCAGATCTGACAGTTCTTGGTGTTCTTGATCGATAAATCTCAAATTCAAATCAGGTGAATTCTCGATCTTCTAACAATCAAAGATGTCTAAAGAAATTGTCTCAATCGAATCTGAAACGAAACCACCAACTCTTTTCTTGGGAGAATACCATCAATGGAGAATCAGAATGATTCAATTCCTGGACAACATAGATGAAGCTTTAATGCAATCAATCACAAATGGTCCACTAGAGGTCTTTATTGAAATTCGAGCAGTTCCTAGAACTGAATCAACTCCTGAAATAGCACCGTCAAGAATCAAGAAAAGCCCAGGTATGTATAGCACCACTGAAAAATCCCAAGCTAAAGTTGACAAAAGAGCATTAACTCTTCTTACAATGGCTATTCCTAATGAGATATTCAATAGAGTAGATATCTTAACATCTGCTAAAGCCATGTGGGATGAAGTTGAAGCTTAAATGCAGGGTAGTACAAAAGCCCAAGCACAAAGACTAAATATCTGTGTGGGCACTTATGAAAACTTCAGATATAAAAAGAATGAATCTATTACAGAGACTTATCATAGATTCAACAATATTCTGAATGATTTGAGAAGAAATGGTGTTCAGAAATCAAATTCTGAGATAAACAACAAATTTCTGAACAACTTGGGTAATGAATGGTCAAGCTTCTCTGATAACATGGTTACTAGAAGTTTATCAAGAAAATCCATTCATGATGTCTATTGTATTCTGTTTCAACAAGAAGACAAAATCAAAACTAGACAAAATGAACAAAAGAAGGTAAATGAAACTGTAGCCTTGTTAAGCAAGAAGTATAACAATTCTCTAACTATTTCTGCCAAGAAGGTGTGTGAGATCCCAGAGACAACAGTTTGTGATGGGGATGAATCAGATGAGGAGCTAAAAAGGATTTATGATAATATTGCTTTTATGACAAGGTAATTTACACAAAGATACAATCAAAAATATCAGAATAAACCTAGGTCGGAAAATGGACCTAAGAAAGGTCAAGAAGCTGGTCAATCTAAAACATCTGAACCAGCAAGATGCTTTAACTGTGGAAAGCCTGGACATTATGCAAGACAATGCAAGATGCCAAAAGTGAAGAATTCAGGCTACTATGAGAAGAAGCATCTGTTAGCCAAGAAAAAAGAACTTAATCCTGCTTTAGTAACCAAGTATGAATAGGACTGGTTAAACTGGAGTGATGGAGATGATGATGAGGAAGTTGCTCACTATGCAACAAACTGCTATATGTGTCAAGTAGATACAGAAAAAGACAAACAAGACACTGAGGTATCTTCTTCATCTTCTGTATTAAATTCTGAAATAAACTACTCTTCTGAACAAAATTCTGAACATAAATCTGAACATAACACTGAAGATTCTGAAATGAAAAATCAATTTCAAAACATGTTTTCTGAATTTGAAGCTCTCAGAAACAGAATCAAAGGTGAAAGAATTTTGGTCAATCAATTCAGAGCTGAAAGTCAAATATATAAAGAAAATTGTCAAGAAGCTAAACAGATTCTTAAAAAGGTTTCTGAAGAAAAACTTGTTTTAAAAGAAAAAATGGACAGCTTACAAAAGGAAATTATAAATGAAAAGTCGGAAAAAGAAATTCTGAATGTTAAAATGAATTTTCTGAATCAAGAGAGACTTGATCTTTATAAAAAGATTAAAGAATTAGAAGATTTAAATTTTAAAAGAGGACAAACTGAACAAACTCTGAATAGTTTAACTAGTCAGGCTCAAAATTCAAAATTTTATAACATAAAAGCAGGTTTAGGATATAATGACAGTCATATACTGAAAAAGGCACCTGCAAATCTGTATGATTATTCTAAAATGAAAATTTTCAATGAATCAAATACATATATCATTTCTAAACCTGTGAATTATTCTTTGCCTGAAAGAATACCATTTGTTAAATCAGAGACTTTGTTTTCAGAAGAAACACATCTTAAATCTGGTGAACCAGAAATAATTTCTGAAACAGAAGAAAATACAAGTTCAAACATTTCTGAATCAAATGTTATTTCTGAAGAAAATTCTGAAGTAATTATTAAATCTGAAATAATTTCTGAAGTTACTTCTGAGATAACTTCTGAATTCAATTCTGAAGTCATTTCAGAAGATACTTCTGATAATAAATCCGAACATGAAGAAAAATATGATGAATTCTCAGAAATTGAATCTTTAGAAGATGTTGATGAGAATCCCAATATATTTTTTGATAATTCTGAAGATGAGTTTACAACAACAACAAATTCAAATATTTTTGCAACCAGTATGACTCAAAATAAATTTTCAGAACTAATAAATGCTTCTGGTTCAGAAGATGGTGATGATCATATGGTGCAAGTCATTGATAAAAATGGATATTTGATTTACAAATCACAATCTTGTATGACTGAAGGAGAAATACTAAAAACAGAAGATTCAAAAATACCTTCAGAAATGTTTGGTTCTGTATTTTTAAAACCAGAATTTCAGAATTCTGAAAATTTTACCTCTTCAAATTTTTCTCCTACTACAACAAATAATTCATTGACTTCAACACCATATTCAGTAACATCTTCTGACTTCAACACCATATATTCAGTAACATCTTCTGACTTCAACACCAGAGTTAAAAACTTTGAAAAAGGACAATCCTCAAATTCTCTCTCTGAAGTTCAAACAATTCATTCAAATTCTGAGGTTAAATCTAAAGTAAACAAAATAATTTCTTATACTAATCCTCATTTCTTATCTTTTCAGAGCTATCCATTTTAGTATGGAGAAAGAAAGATGAAAGACTGTCAAAGAATGACAAATTAGATAGTTTTTCAATTTTAAATAAAAATGATGTACCTAAATCAAAGAAAGTGAATAAAAAATTCTTTCTTGAAAAATCAAGTGATATTGATTCTTATATGTCTACTGCTATTATAAATACTTTAAAGAATCATATTCACTGTATTAATTGTGGTCATCATAACTTTCATCTTAACTCCAAAACAAACAAGAAAAATTTGATGAAATCTATTCAGAAATGTTCAGTTATATTGACAAATTCAATTAAAAGAAAAAACAAAAATAAAACTAAGAAAGATAAATTTCAAAGTTCTGAACAAACTTCTGAATTGAGAAATCTGAAGACAAAGTTCAGAACTTCAAATTTTATTAGTAATCCCAAAGGACCCATTCTGAAATGGGTACCTAAAACTCAATAATCTCTTTTGCAAATATGTCATGTGGGGGTCTTAGATTCTGGATGTTCAAGACACATGACACCTTTCAAAGAACTACTAACTGATTATCATGAAAGATATGGAGGAACAGTTAGCTTTGGAAACAATGCAAAAGGATATGTCAGAGGATATGGCACTTTTATTAAAGGAGATGTAACAGTAATGAAAGTTTTCTATGTTGAGGGACTAAGACATAATCTTTTTAGTATTAGTCAATTCTGTGACAAATAATGGAAGGTTAATTTTGACATAGATCGTTGTCATGTTCTGAGTACAGCAAACAAAAATGAATTAACTGCTTATAGAGATGGAGATATCTACACAGCAACATTCACTGCAACAGGTCAACTACAAGGTGTATGTTATATGTCTACAACAATGAGAAATGATAGTTGGCTTTGGCACAGAAGAATGTCACATCTGAACTTCAAAGTCATTTTTGAATTAGGCAAACATCAATCTGTAAGAGGACTACCAAAGATCAGATTTGAAAAGAACTCTCTTTGTTCTGCATGTGAACTAGGGAAGATCAAAAGAAGTTCTCATCCTCTGAAAATGTTATCTTCATGCAAACCTCCACTTGAAATGCTACATATGGATTTATGTGGACCAATGAAGACTCAAAGCATGGGGGGAAAGAAATACATTCTTTTCATAGTAGATGAATACACAAGATATACATGGATTGAATTTCTGAGACTCAAATCTGATACTTCTGAAAGATTGATACCCTTTCTGAAGAAAATTCAAGTTCTTCTTCAACTCCCAATCCAAAAGATAAGAAGTGACAATGGAACAGAATTTACAAATTCTACACTTCAGAATTTTTTGGAATCTGTTGGTATTTCACATAATTTTTCCGCTGCAAGAACTCCTCAACAAAATGGGGAAGTTGAAAGAAAGAATAGAACTTTGGTAGAGGCTGCAAGAACCATGCTTGCATATTCCGAACTTCCTCTCTCTCTTTGGGCAGAAGCAATTGCTACTGCATGTTTTACTCAGAACAGGACAATTCTAAACAGAAAATTTCCTAAAACTCCTTATGAAATGTTAAAACAAAGAAAACCCTCTATTGATTATTTTAAAAAATTTGGTTGCAGGTGTTTTCTAAAGAATGATACTCAGCATCTTGACAAATTAAATTTGCACCAAAAGGTGTAGCTGGTATCTTTGTTGGCTATTCTCAAAGATCCAAAGCTTATAGAGTACTCATTAAAGGAACTCAAAGAATCATTGAGACTACAAATGTCAGATTTCATGAGCCAACACTGAATTCTGAACAAGACAGTTCAGAACTCGCACATAACCCAATTTCTGAAAGTTTAGACTCAAAACATAATCAAACAAACTCTTCTTCTGAATCTCAAACTTTACTTAAAACAAATTTAGACACTCTATGTCAAGACTTATTTGATATTTCTGTAAATGTTTCTGCAGATTATCAAAATCCTTCTCTCACCAGAAGCTTAAAAAATCAAGACATTTCAGAAATACAAATTTCAAGTACATCAGCACCAAAAATCTCAACCTCAAATTCAGAACTTCCAACTTCTACATATGTACATCCAATTTCTAAATCAGTTCAAGCTATTTCTGAACCGATTCAAGTTAATTCTGAACCAGTTCAAGTTGTTTCTGTACCAGTTCAAACTATTTCTGAACCAGTTCAAGTTGTTTCTGAACCAGTTCCAGATACTTCTGAGCATGTACATCAAAGTTCTGAACAAATTCAAAATGTTTCATTTGAGGGGGAGACTTCAGATTTACATTAAGTTATCAATCATGATACTGAAACTCAAGCAATTGTTGATGATTATGATTCTCTATCCAATGTTTCATCTGTTCAACCATTGCCAAATGTGAACAAATGGACATCCAGTCATCTTGTGCATCAAATTATTGGAGATGCATCAAAAGGTGTTCAAACAAGGTCTGCAACAGCAAATGAATGTCTATATGTAAATTTCTTAAGTAGCATGGAACCCAAAAAGCCATATGAAGCTCTTCAAGATCCAGACTGGATTTTAGCCATGCAGGATGAGTTAAATCAGTTTGAAAGAAACAAGGTCTGGAGATTGATACCAAAACCAAAAGGTAAATCCATCATTGGCACAAAATGGGTATTCAGAAATAAAAAGGATGAAAATGGTATTGTTGTAAGAAACAAGCCAAGGCTTGTAGCTAAGGGTTATTGTCAACAAGAAGGGATTGATTATGATGAAACATTTGCTCCTGTTGCTAGATTAGTGGCCATTAGAATCTTTCTTGCATATGCTGCTCATAAAAACATGAAGGTATTTCAAATGGATGTGAAATGTGCGTTTCTGAATGGTATTTTACATGAAGAAGTGTATGTTGAACAACCAGAAGGCTTTGTAAACAAAGAATTTCTAGATCATGTCTACGTTTTAGACAAAGCCTTATATGGACTTACACAAGCACCAAGAGCATGGTATGATACTCTTACAACTTTTCTTCTGAATTCTAAATTCAAAAGAGGTACTGTTGATACAACTTTATTTCTGAAAAAGGAGGGTGATGATATGATTTTGAAACAAATCTATGTAGATGATATTATATTTGCTTCTACTAATCCAAAATTTTGTAGAAATTTTGAGAAAATCATGCAAACAGAATTTGAAATGAGTATGATGGGAGAGTTGACATTTTTTCTTGGTCTTCAAGTTAAACAACTTCCCACTGGCATATTCATTAATCAATCTAAGTATATCTCAGATTTACTTAAGAAGTTTGACATGACTGATTGTTCAAGTATTCAAACTCCAATGGCCACTGCCACTAAGTTAGAACCTGATCTAAATGGAAAATCTGTTGATCAGAAAAAGTACAGAGGCATAATTGGATCTTTGCTTTACTTAACTGCTAGTAGACCAGATATAATGTTTGCTACATGTATTTGTGCCAGATATCAAGCTAATCCTAAGGAATCACACCTTCAAGCTGCAAAAAGAATACTTAGATACCTAAAAGGTTCTCCTTCATTGGGACTTTGGTATTCTAAGGATTCTAGTTTTGAACTAATAGCATTTACAGATGCAGATCATGGTGGTTGCAAATTAGACAGGAAAAGCACTTCTGGATCATGTCAGTTTCTGGGTGATAGACTAGTTAGCTGGTCTTCAAAGAATCAAAATTGTGTTTCTACTTCTACAGCAGAAGCTGAGTATGTAGCAGCTGCAATATGTTGCTCACAACTGATCTGGATGCAAATTCAACCAAAAGACTATGGTTACACTTTCAAAAAGATTCCTTTGTATTGTGATTCAAAGAGTGCCATAGCCATCACTGCCAATCCTGTTCAGCATTCAAAAACCAAGCACATTGATGTAAGATATCATTTAATCAAAGATCATGTGGAAAAAGGTAATATTGAAATGTTTTTTGTTCAGACAGATTATCAGTTAGCTGATTTATTTACCAAAGCACTTGATGAAAAACGATTTAACTTCTTGGTAAGTAAATTGGGCATGCTGAACATTTCTATGTAAGTGTTATACATCCCCTATACTCTAGAAGTTACATTCTGAGGTTTTTATATCAAATTCTGAATACTTTGCTCTTCAGAATTACTTTACATATTCTGAAGTTCAACATTCAGATCTTTGCTTCTTTTCAAACTCAGAAGTATATTCCTTCTGTATCTAGGTTGATTGTATTTTAATATTTTTTTCTTCTCATTTCACTAATATTTTCTTGTTTCTTTGATAACATTGCAATGATTAAGAGGGAGAATCATAAGTGCTAATGATTCAAGGGGGAGTGGTATGAATTTCAAAATTCTACACTACTCTTTCCTACAAAACAACTCTGCATTGCTGAAATAAAGTCTTGCACTTTATATCTAAGAAGTATGAACAAGCTTCGTTAGATAAAATCAGTTTTCTGTTTGTTCAAACCTACTTCTGAATTATCTAAATATTTTATATTTTTCAGAAGTTTGTATTTTTAAATGATTTTTGGTCTTCTAAGATGATCCAAGTTTAGTTCTGAACTACACTTCCACATTCTGTGGTTCTTCTGAATTCCTTCTTTCAGATTTCTGAACTTATTCTCAGAAGTTCTGAACAATTTCTGAAGTTTTTGAACTTGTTCTCAGAACTTAACTTCCCGTTGATATTTTCACTTAAGAGTGTGCCACGTGTTTTAATTTCATTGGATATTTCTTAATCACGTCGTTTAAACGGTTCATTTATCCAAATAAATGATGATTACTCCTCTATTCACATTTACTTTTTGGCCACGTGTCCATCATCGCTTATCCAGTCTTATAAATCAATGGATTCTTCATCATCTTCATTTTTTTAGCGATTTTACTCTGCAAAATCTATCTGTTACCATTGATCTTCATTCTATTTCGACTCTTTGTTCTTCAACTATCATGGCTACTTCAAAAGCTATGGTTTCTACTTCCTCGAGTCAAAATGACAGAAATGGACCATCGAGTGATGGTTCATTCAAGACCGTACCTCAGAAACTGGTTGTGGGATCAATGGAAGTTCCACTTCCTGAAGATCAAATGCTTCAAGACACAGCCACAACTGCTATTCATCAAGGTGGACCTTCAAACCCTAACCCTAACCCTAGCCCGAGAACTGATAAAATTGGGGAAACACAAATCGAACCTATTGAAGTTATTTCTGAATCAAATGCTGGTGATAGTGAATCTCGGACTCGTATTGAAAGCAGTGATATGTCGAAACTCTATGTCCCTGCTGAAAAACTCCTTGACATCAAGAAAAATAACTGTGCTCTGAACTTTAAACCGAAGGACTTCATTGATGATCAAATAATTTTGATTGACATTCTGAAGCAACATCCACTCCGTACTCTACTTTCTAGGAAATTTTCTGTTCCTTGCTTCTTATCTACAACAATTCTGGTACTATGCTGAGGTTGATGAATCTGAAGATGAAATTTTCTCCTATGTTCTTGCTTACAAGGTGTGTATCTCTGTGGATGATATTAGATGTCTTCACTTCTTGCCAAAGTCAGATGAGGTTCTTGGGAAAACCTCTTATGATCCAATTCCTTCATCCATAGAAATGATCTCAGATTTCATGAGTTTGGGATACTCTGAAAATTTAAATGCTTTAAGTTCCTTTAGAAGGAAGTGTTTACCTCCAATATGGTACTATTTATTCTCAATTCTGAACACTTGTTTATCTGGGAAAATTTCAAGTTTGGATCAAGCTTCAGCAAATGGGAGGATTATTTTTCAAGGAGTTGCCTTCAACAAACACTATGATTATGCTAGTCTCATTTTTTATGAACTCAAATCTGCAATTTTGAAGAAGTCCACATTCAACTACATACCATTTCAGAGATTCTTTCAAACACTCATCAAAGGAGCAATGAAAGCAGTATCTGCAATCCCTGTTCTGGCCCATGAGGTACATGTTCCTATCTTTACTATGGACAGTTTAAGACCCACCAAATGTAAAATTTACATTTCCAAATGCTGTTCCACTTCCTTCTCATTTACTTAATCTTGTAAGTACACCAAATAGGATGGGGAGTGAGCCCATGGCAAACTTGTAGTCCCTTCCCCTGATTCAAACCAGAGTGGTGCTAATGCAAGGGAATCTAGAATTAATAGACAGAGTGGTGAGGATGTTCAAGGGGGAGAACAACCTCAAAGAGTAAAGAGGAAAAATGAAAATGAGAGACAGGGTAGAAGGATAAGAAAAAGAATTAATGAGGGGAGAACACAGGTAAAAGAAAAACAAACCCCGTGAACCACATTGCAGTAGGGCACCTACATCTTCTATCATTCCACACTCTTTGGTGGTTGATATTGAAAAGGCCAGTGAGCCCATGGCAAACTTGTTTAACCCCTCCAGCCACTCACCCATCTCTCAACAGAAGGGCGTTTCATCAACACTTATGGGGCAAGCAGCTTATAATCCATTAGGATCCCACTTGGAGGTACCTTTTGTTGAAAATGAAGGACATATGTCCCCCCTTCATCATTTTGAGCACATTGAGTCTGAGGGTTCACTCAATATTGAACCTATTGAACCATTTAATATGGAATCCATTCACACTAGCACACATCTTTTTGATGTCACTAAGCAAAGTGTTGGTCATATTGCATCAACAACTATAGATATTCCTATTGCTGGTTATCAAGGATTAGTTGGAAGTCCTGGTGGGGTGAACATCAAAAAAGCCCCATTAACATAACCAAATGTGGTTCATGATGTCTCTGTGGCACATACAGGCCAGCCTTCTTCTGAAGGACTGCAAACAAGATCATCTGTTGGTCTTGGAACCTTACCCACATCTTCTGAATTCACAGAATTCAAAGATTTCTATACTTCTGAATTTGCAAAGATTCAGAAGGACATCAAGGAATTGACGGATACAACAAAAAAGGTGATGGAGGATAGGTTGGATCAACAAGGTGTAAGTATGGTGAATAAGTTGAATGATTTTCAACTCCAATCTTCTACTGATCTGAATTTTTTTAAACAAGCACTTCTGACTGCTTTTTCTGAAGTGGCCTCATCAGTTTCTTCTCTGAAGGCTTCTCAGACTTCTTCTTCATCTGCTCAACCAGATTCTTCTATCTTTGCAACAAAGGATGATATTTTTCAGATTTTAAGTCAGCTTTCTTCTATTCAGAGTTCTCAGACAGATTTAAGCACAAGGTTATCTATTCTGGAGAGCATGCCTCAACCAGATACTTTTAAAAGGAGTCTTGATGAGCAGGATCCTGATAATCAAGATGGGGAGAAAGGACAAAGAGTATCTGAAACAGAGAATGTTGAGAATGTTCAAAAACAAAGCTCTGAGAAAACTTCTAAAGATGCTCAGAATATTGGTGAAGCATCTAATAGAGTTTCTGAAGCTCTTTAAGATGGTAACAACGAGGATTCAAGTTTACTTGATGATTTGGGGTTCTTATACGTTGAAAGGTACGATCACCTCTCTGAAATCTTGAATCTAGGGTTTGGTTCTATGATTTATGATCTAGATGAAGATTTTATACGTGGAAACTTGTGGATTTGAAGTCCTCAGCTAATGAAGCTCGGTATTGGAATAAAACCTAGATTTTGCCTAAATCTAGCTTGTGAGTTCATTTTTACCTTTCTAAAACTTTATACATGTCAAAATGAAGTATTTTACCTTAATGTGATGTTTAAAATAAGTATTTCTATACTTGGAAGATTTTGGTAAAACTAGGTCAAAATGTGTCATTTATGGTTTTTCTTTGAAATGATGAAATGAGTACGAAGAACGGTTTTAAAACACCCTTATGAGTTTTTGATGAGAAAGATGTATGAACCTAAATGTTATTTTGACCTAATTTTGGGAAGGAAGGTTTTGAAAATATGGAAGTTTATCATACGAAGATTTTATGAAAGAAGGTTTTGGAAACATGGAAGTTTATCTTCACAAAGATTTTGTGGAGGGAAGTTAATGCATCGGAAATAGATGTACTAGGAAGTTTATCTTCACAAAGATTTTGTGAAAGGGAAGTTAATACATTGGAAACAATTGTATTAGGAAGTTAGACTAGTGTAAATAGATCCATAGGCACATATAGTCGGAAGTATTTGAGGATGGAACTTGTAATATATCCCGGATTGGGGTTGAACATGTTCGGAAGAATAATCGAAGTGATGGCGGGTCATTCCCGTGGAAGTTTCCCTCAAAGAAAGTAAAGTGTATCTTTTAGGTGTAAATCGCGGAAGAAAAGAAAAAGACATGTTTTGGGAAAGCTTTTGGTTAAATGTTTATTTACCGCTTTCGAAGTTTAAATGGCTTTTCTATATTTGAACTGTTTGTTCTCACTAGGCTTTAAGCCTAACACTTTTTCTTAAAATGACATGTATAACAGGTGATCAAGCTGGTGGGGCTTGATGGGATGAGTGGAGCTAGATGCCAGTAGTGGCATCCTTTTCGAAGTGCACCTTCGAGTGTATACATGAATTATATAGAAGCACATTTTGAGGATTTAGAGACACCCGAACTTAATATGTATTCTAAAGTTTGTATAGATTAATAAGTTGTCGTCTAGTATCCATTTGAAGTTGTAAACTCTCTAACTTTCTCCCCATATTTAAGGGTGATGTTTATTTTATGAAGTAGAATTCCACATTTTATTCAGTTTAAATTAACTCCCATTTTTAGGGGTGTTACAGTAGGAATAAAGGAGGCGGGAAGCTACCGCATTCTCCAGTCGAATCCGATTCTGAAAAGACCGAGACATAGAGTCCACTAAGTATATCTTGAGTTGGTGCGAAGATTCATGAATGAAAACCAATACGCCCCGTTAGCCTGGGCGAAGATAAGGATAAAGAGTAAAGATTGAGGGCCCCTTAGCTCTTACAGCTTGATGCTGGAATTTGAGCATTGAATTTGGAACACAGGCCAAACTACGCTCCTACGCTCCCTTCTTCGAGGTTGATTCCCCCAGATCAAAAGCGAGAAATGATATTCGTGCAGTGGTAGATCAAGGTATGCAATGAGCAGAAGTCATGATTAAAGGTGATCCCTAGGCTTGTTAATTGAGAGAGAAACCCCTACTATAGATCGTGGCCTTCATTGAGTGGCAAAAAAAAGAAAGATAAATATAGGATTTTTTTTTTGGGGGGGGGATGACTATCTAAAGCCGATAGTCCAGTTTGCCAGCTCAGTCTTTTTGGTTCTTGAGAATGGTCGCCACCTCTCCTAGCACGAGAATGATTATCCTTGCCCGATGTTGCCCAACCGCTTTATTTTATTTTATTTTATATTCCTAGTGCTACCATCGTCGAACTAAGGAGCGAGACTAAGGTCAACCGTTAGGGAGACTAAAGCGGGAGGCTAAAACGCTCACAAGCAGAATCTTAGCTTGAGCCTACCTTCCTAGACCTCCGTTACTCTTTAGGAGGCATCCGCCCCAAATTAACTACCCACCTCGTAGTGTACCGCCTCCCCTGAATGATCGGTGCGAGGTTAAGCATCCCTTCCCAGATGCTAATAACTCACTAGAAGGGTTAGAAGGCCTGTTCTTTTGGTACAAATCCTCTTTATTGAATGAAACTAGCTAGCTGTATGAGCAAACGGATAAACTTTGTTGCCGACTTCACTTCAAAAAGAAGAGGGACTGATCCAAGAAGCCAAAATGCCAACAAGTAATTCCATAGCTGCTCCAACCACATCAGAAAAGGGACCTCACGCTCAGAGGCGGAGACAAGGGGGGACTGAATGGTGCCGAGCCCCCCAACTATTCTATCATATATAATATAATATATATATATATATACACACATAGGAAATAAAACATATAAGGTTTAGTGAAGGAGATGGTTTAAGCTACGTGTTATGTCATTACAGACACAAATTCGAGCTTTGTGTTTTAAATTTAGTCTTTTAATTTCTTTAAAAAAATTATTTAAATCTCAATCTCAAGTTCAAATTAGGTTTTTCTTTTATTCTTTTTAATTTAAATGTCTATGTTTGACCCCTTTGGTTTGAATTTAGTTTTTTCTTTTAAATTTTTTAGTTAATATTTGGTTTTTATTAGTTATATTTATTAATTATTTTATTTACATTATTATTATTTTGTGTCAAACATTTTAATAAAGCTTTATTACAACAAAATTTATAATAAGTTAAATCTCTTTATACAAAAATTAAGAATATATAAATCAAGGTTTTATATTATTATTTTTTGAACTATAGGTTTTCATATTCTTACTTTTTCTTTTCCGAATAATTAAATATGTTTTTTGTCCATATAATAAATAATTTATATTGAAATCATCTACGATATATTGATGAACTAACAACTCACTTAATGGTAAAAATATTTTTTTGATTTCAATTAACATTGTAATATAAAATATTCATCTCTATTCTAACATTTTATAGATAAAAAAGTCATAATATTATTGATTTTTTCCCTTTTTTATCTATATACATGACTTAAATTTTTCTCTCAAAATTCCATAAAACTCATAAGAATTAATATCAATCGCATATCAGACACTAATATTTTGTTTGAATAACATCTATCGACAAGTTAAACCTTGAGATCTTAGGCCCTCTCTAAATTAAAATTCTGGCTATGCCTTGCTCACGCTTCCCTTCTATCTTAGGTCAATGCTTAAATTTGTAATTTTTGTTACGGTTACTCAAAATAATTAATCATGAAAGTAAATATTTGAAAAAACTAAATAAATTTAAAATATTTATAATCATCCTTTTAACAATAAAGAAAAAAGATAAATTAATTTATTTAGGGGAAATTATGATACAAAACTAAAATTGTTGGAGGTGGTAATAATGAATGGATAAGTAGCGTAAAGATGATGATCATGTGCGAGCCTTTGAAACTTTAAAGTAAAAGACATCACGCGGTCACAACAATAATTGAATCGACTGTTTCAACACGTACGGTTGGTTCACTATGGTCTCCTTATCCTACGCACCCCATCACATCCTGGCGTACTATAATCACACTCACAACCTTTGCCTTTTTGGTCCCACTACATCAGCCGCCACGTCATCTCCCCGTCTTCTTCCGTCAATCTGCCTTTATCGCCACCATCAACATCCCCAACTAATTCTCTCTCTCTCTCTCTCTAGAATTCTAGGGTTTCTTCTCCTCCATGCTGCCTTAATCTTTGATATCGATTTCAGGAGATGGGTTCGATTCCGATCCCCGATCCCGGTGAGTCAACTCAGACGCCGAGCTTCGATGAATTTCAAAGACAGACATCGCTCATGACCAGCTGCACTCTTCTCTGGAAAGAGCTATCCGATCACTTTACTTCTCTCGAGCAAACCCTCCTAAAGAAATCTGATGCAATCAAGGAAAAGATCAAAACCCTAGACACCGAAACAAAAGCCTCTCTCATTTCTCTCGAGGAGCGCGAAACTACAATCGAAAACTCCGTCTCCATCGCTCTTCGAAAAGTTGAAGCTGCCGTGCAAGCCGCCGCGGCTGCAGCCGGAACCAGCAGATGCGACGACGGTGAAGATAATCCCGAAGTTGACGATTCTGAGGGTTTACTGTTGAGGTTGAAGTCGTTTTGTGTCAAGATGGATTCGTTAGGGTTTTGGGGGTTTGTAGCTAGCAGGAAGAAGGAAATGGACGAGATGCGAGCTCAAATTCCGTTAGCTTTAGCCGAGTGCGCAGATCCCGCTAGGTTTGTGTTGGAGGCGATATCGGAGGTTTTTCCGGTGGACAAGAGGACGGAGTGCGTCAATGATTTGAGTTGGGCTTGTGTTTTGATGCTGGAGAGTTTGATTCCGGTGATGGTGGATCCTATACTTGGGAACTCTCGGGTTTTGGTGACGCCCAGTGTGAAGAAGAGCGCCAAGGAGATTGCTGAGACGTGGAAGGAAAGTTTGGACCAGCGTGGTGGCATTGAGAACATGA
Source organism: Silybum marianum (assembly GCA_036898165.1). Taxonomy (NCBI): domain Eukaryota; kingdom Viridiplantae; phylum Streptophyta; class Magnoliopsida; order Asterales; family Asteraceae; genus Silybum; species Silybum marianum. The sequence goes on along the minus strand of CM072528.1, from coordinate 24,237,073 downwards.
AGGCTCCTGATGTTCATACCTTCTTTCAGCATTTGGTGACTTTTGGAATCGTCAAGGATGAGGATCTTGACCTGTATAGGAAGCTTGTTGTTGGTTCAGCTTGGCGTAAACAGATGCCTAAACTTGCTGTCTCTCTTGGCCTCGCTCATAAAATGCCTGGTATATTTTTCATTTCCCTCTTTCAGGTCAAAATTTCAATGTTATTTTTATTTTGTCTTCATAGTGTTTATTCTTCTGTTCCTTTTGAATCGTTAGATGTTATTTTCTTTTTTTCCACTCAATAGGAAATAACGTATTTAAAAAAATAATTCCTTTGATGCCCATATGATGAAATTTTTCTGGGGTTCAATGTAAGGTATTCTGCAGATGGTAGTTTTTAATATTCTTTCTTTTTGCACATTAATGCATGGTCTTTTTGAAGTTCCATTTTTTGCATGATTTTATGCTTCTTGGGATTCTATTTGCAAGTGTTTGATTGAAAGTGTTCAACTTATGAATGATCACAATTGTTTGGTAGCATTTATAATGCATCTGGAACTTCTCTGTTGGTTCTGTTTTCATGGCTTTTGTGCAGATTATTATGCCTTTGTGGTTTGCCCCACTCTGTGAATGATAGCTTTTCCATGTACTAGCATGTCCTCAGGTTCATGAATCATGATAGATTTTTATGGTGGATTATATGCTATGTGTGCATGAGTTATGTTTGCTCATAGCATAAACTTTTCAGGCTAACCTTCAATATGGGATTTTCTTGATTTGTTTTGATGGAAAGAAATGATTCATGAAATCTGGTGTACTATCCTCATCAAGTTGGAGTTCTGTTCTCACTAGCTGTTATTACATTTGTATGTGCTAAACCTCCTATCATCATTCATTCATCAGGAAAATAAATAGCTTTGCTTGAGCACAAAATCAAAATAACACATGCAGATTAAAACTAGAAGCTATAGTATTTGGGTTTCTGTGTTTTATGATGTTGTGCATATGATTGTTGACCGTCTCACTGTATGATATCTGAACCATTGTAGTAGAGAATTTATCTGAAATTTAATGATGACAGTCTGTTGAAGGATTACTTTGTCTTAATTCTATTTTCTCTTTTCTACCTGCAGAACTCTTTGTTAGTTTGTATCTTTGTTCTCCAGAGAACCATTGTAAATACCTTAAATTTACCCAAGTGTTTCTTGCTCTTCTAATGCAGATATGATTGAAGAATTAATTAGCAGGGGACAACAGGTTGATGCTGTGCATTTTACTCAAGAAGCTGGCCTTGTAGACAGGTTCCCCCCTGTTTGCTTGCTAAAAGCTTTTCTAAAGGATGCTAAAAAGGCTGCAACATCTATTCTGGAAGATCCCAACAATTCCGGCCGTGCTGTGGTATCGTTTACTTGTTTTCTTATCAAAATTACCTGTGGATATATCACTAGTTAATCTACGTTTGTGCCTCTTTGGCATCCCAGTTTATGATTTTGGTTGCTTTGGTGCACATGGAAAAGTAGCCAGCCATGTGTTACTGTTACATTTCCTTATCATCATATATTTTTCCACATCATTAGAAGATCAATTCTTGAGGTTTAGATCATCTGGTGGTGGTGGAAGAAGATTAACCCTTGCTCTGATGAACTATTTATCCCTTTCATTGTGTTAGGGGATGTTTGGTTGTCTTTCCATTGACTATGGTCTGGAAAAGGCTGTCTTTTATAAATGGAGTAAAATTGCAGTTTGTTTGTTGTGCTGTATTTATAAATGACATAAATGACTATTTTAATATAACCTTTCCATTTTTCTTAATTCTTAGTATGCAATCTGTCTGATATGCTCCTTTCTTTTTGTGCCATATCGTATGTTACTTCTTTTTTTTACAGCATTTAGCTGCACGCAAAGAACAGTCTGCACTTAGAGCTGTCATCAAGTGCATTGAAGAATACAAGCTTGAAGCGGAGTTCCCACCTGAGAACCTGAAGAAGCGACTGGAACAGCTGGAGAAGGTGAAGATGGAGAAGAAGAGACCAGCTGCAGTTGGTCCTGCAAACAAAAGAACACGAGCCAGCAATGTGGGACCCATGCCACCTGCAAAGGCAGGTCGTATCACAAACGCGTATGTTTCCTCATTTCCAGCACCACCAACGTTTGTAAGGTCTCCATCACACACCCAATACCCTGCTGCTGGATACTCCGTCCCACCTCCGATGTATGGCCATGGAAGCAGGAGTCCACCAACCAACCCTTATGCCGCCTACTCACCTGAAGCTGCACCACCACTTTCTCCTCCGCTATCATACCCAGGTACTCCTCCGATGAACTATCCTCCTGCTGCTTATGGAGGGTATGGCAATGCTTACCAGCAAGCTTACTACCGATAGAAGAAGATGACAGATGGATGTTGACCCTCCCTAATCCTTTCAGAATGCTCTGCTTTTTCTTATCCCTTTCTCTCTCTAATATGGTTTGTAATCACTAACCTTTTATTGGTAGCTGATGTGTGTGTTGACGTAAAACCTTTGCTTGTATTTCTAATGTTTGTTTAAATTGGTAAGTAGTATTAGAGTCTAATCAAAGTCCCCCCTTGATTCATTCTACTGTCTACATATCAGATGAGATGAGACCACTGGAAACAATACAATATCAATAACTTTTTAATTCGTTAAACCTGTGATTGTTGTTGGATAAGAAAAAAAAAGTGAGAAAAAAGAAAGAAAGAAAAGAAAATGGGCACTTGGTGGGTGGGTGGGTCGAGTGGAGAGTAGGGAGTGGGAATCTGCATTTTTACACATGCTGCATTCCTTTTCAGAACAATTCAATGGGACAAGGATAAAATCAAGTGTCAGAGAACCCATCTTCAATCCTCTTTCGCTTTTTTCTTTTTTGTAAATTGCGTTCTTGGTCCTTCTATTCTTGGTATGCTACAATTTGGTTCTTGATAACTTGGTTTCTTCCCAACTGATCCTTTGAAAATTGAAATGTCAACACGATTGTACAGTTTTATCATTTATGTCCTCTTAGATTCCATGTTTGAGTTTTATCATTTATGTCCTCTTAGATTTCATGTTTGACTCCAAGGTTCTCGTGAGACCAACATGTTTCTGTGAGGCTTGTGAGATCATATTTTTAAACTTGAAACTTAACGGCAAAACACAGGGAAGGTAGAAAAAAAAATCTGGTCCTTCACAAACAAAACACTGTGAAGGTTACCTTCATGGTGTTTTGCTATGAAACTTCAAGTGTAAAAAGGTGGTCTAAAACAGATTGATCTCATGTAGTAGGATCTAGAATATTGATTAACATATATTTGTTTCACAATGTGGTTGTCTCACATGTGTTTGGTTCACAATGTGAAAATTTTATGTGTTTGTTAAACAAAAATCACACAAAAAAGTTTTACATTGTGAACCGAGCACATGTGAGACAATCACATTGTGAAACAAATCTACGTTAATCAATATGTTCAATGCTATACTTAGATGGAAAAAAATCAAGTGAAACAACACCTTAAGGTAGAAGTTCTCACGGATCTCATAAAAAAAGAAGTTCTCAAAAGATTAAGCCCCCACACACATTATATAGATATATATATATATATATTGAAAGAGGTTCATGCGAGGACGGTAACTATTTACGAGAATGCGAGAACAATTCTCAACCAATAATTTTGTACATGAAACTTTTCATGTACAAAATCACATATGATTTACGTACAAAATCATATATGATTAGCCGCGACTTTCCACGACTTGCCCACGAAATAAATCGCGCGTGTCATTTTTTATGCTTACAAAATCACATATGATTTTGTACATGAAAAATTTCATATACAAAATAATTGGCCGAGGATTGTCCTCGTAAATTGGTATCGTCCTCGTATGAACCCGCCTCTCTCTCTCTCTCTTTATATATATATATATATATATAGGCACAGGATCGTGTGAGAAGAAGACTTAAAGTGATAAGCGTTAGAAGAGATCCCAATCCTTGATCACTTTTAATCTCATACCCACCCATGAATTGCGCTTTTAATCTCATTTCTGATTTAATATGATTTAATATTAAATCAGAAATGATTTAATATAATGTGGGACCCACATCATATGTGGTCCACAAATTGTTCCTTTGTTCCTTTAAAGATGGGTGGTTCTCGTATGATTCCTCCCCTATATATATATATATATGAGATCTTTTCTTACATTTCTCAACGGGACCCAACTGTAACACCCGGAAATTTGGCGATCCTAAATTCAAGAATTAGTAGCGTATTCATCAGTGGAATGGTTTGGGATAAGTATTGGGGTTTTGATCCCCGGTCAGATGTCGAAAATAAGCTTAAAGTGGGTAAAACCTAGATTTGTTCGTAAAATCTAGCGAGGTGAGTTCTAGTCACTTTTACAAAACTATATACATGTCGAAATAATCGTTTTTAGGATAAACTTGTTATCATGAAATGATTTCTTACTAGATAAAAAGTATGAGAATGATATTTTGGGTATTTTGACCACAAAATCGATGGAAAAGCTTTATAAATATTTTATGGGATGTTTTGAGTCATCAAAGAGCTTTGTTTGCAAAAAGAGGTTACTTTGGGAAATTTGGAAAATGGAGCTTGTTTATTAGATTTTATTTGGTGAAAGGATAAACTTAGTTAAAGGAAATGATTTTCTTGGTTTTGCATATAAAACCTAGTATTTATTAAATTGGTTGAAGCCAAGTGTATTTGAGAAATTATATTCGAATTATAATCATGGAGTTATCTTTTGTAAACTCTTGGATTTCAAAGGTAACAATATTTGATAAACCACCTCCTCAACTTTGAGAGGTTTGAGAAATATAACGTTTTGGATAACGCGATTTATAAAGGATTTTACAAGGCTTTAGATTAAAGTCTTAACCAAACGATTTTGGGTATTGTCCGGATTTTATGATTCGAGATGTAAGATTTAAATGTATCAATTTTATATGTTACATTTAATTGGTAAATGTTTATCTTGGGAGCTTTGGTCTTACTTTCGGAGTCAAGTCAGTTGTCTGCATTGCATTGGATCCATAGGCATGTGAGTCAGTTGGTTGTTGGATGTAATTGAGTCCCTTATTAAGGGTCTTGAGCCAGTAGGATTTGGTTGACGATATTACAAGGATGGCCCCGAATGAGAATGCCCTTTCAACCGTGGGTATTACAGAGATGGCCCCAATCTGAGAATGCCTCTGCGACCCTGGGTTTTACGATAGGGACACTCGTTGGAGAATGCTATCGGGAACCATATTTAGAGGTTTTTTCCTCTCGTAGATCACACAAGTATTCTGGGAATGAACTTAGTTTTAAAGTCGGGTCCCATTATCATCGGTTCTTAGTGTGAGTCTAGTGTTTTCCAGTAGGTTTTGGGTCAGGGTGTTTTGGAGATGAATCCGTATGGGTCGGGCTCCGGGACCTTAGGTGTTACGGTGGGTACTTGTTGATGGGCCATACACCGGGACCGTGATCTTAAGGCACTACTCCTTAACGTCTATTCCCGGCTTATTTCGTGTCCGCCGCTAAGACGGAAATGGGCCTCCCCTGTCATCGAAAGGTGTTATTTGAGTACGGAGTCCATCTTTACTTTCGGTGATTTCGGGGTATTTGAAAGAGGCACATTTTATAAGATTCCTGGTTTAAATCTTATTTATTATTGTTCAATGATAAAGAGGCCCGGTTGTTGGTATTCAAAGAGGTATTTCTTGTTTAAAGCTTTATATTTTGAAAAGCAATGGTTTTGGAAAATACCTTCCTTCATTTATAAATATTCCGTACAAAAGGATGTTTGGAAGAATAAAGATATTTCGGTTTCCATCACTTTTATTTATGGGATTGACTGCTTTAACTCACTAGGCGTAAGCCTAACCTTTTTATTTCCGACATGTATATCAGGTATTAATAGGTTCTAAGGTCGTATTGGAGTTTGAGATTTCGTAAAGATGGTGTAGGAGCGTCATTGGTTTTGAAGATAGCGGACTTGGATGATTTTAGTAGCACCCGATTATTCCTAAATCCATTTACGGATTAGTTAGTTTAATTAGAATTCTCTGATATAAACTTTGTACCCTTTTGAGGGAAATTATGTATTTGGTCTGTAGACCGTTCCGTATTTGAAGGTTTTCAAAAGTTTAAATTTTCCGCTATTTTCAGTGAATTTTTAGGGTGTTACACCAGCTATATATATACATATATATAGAGGCGGGTTCATACGAGAACGGTACCTATTTACGAGAATGCGAGGACACTTCTCAGCCAATCATTTTGTACATGAAAATTTTCATGTACAAAATCACATATGATTTCATGTACAAAATCATATGTGATTTTGTAAGAATAAAAAAGGACACGGGCGACTTTTGGGGCCACTTAAGTTGCATGGAAAGTCGCCCGCATCATTTATGATTTTGTACAAAATCACATATGATTTTGTACATGAATCATATGTGATTTTGTACATGAAAATTTTCATGTACAAAATGATTGGCTGAGGATTGTCCTCGCATTCTCGTAAATTGTTACCGTCCTCGCATGAACCTCTTTATATATATATATATATATATATAGGGTCAGGTTCAGGGGAAAACGCCAAAAATAGAGAAAACTGAAGAACACCCTAGGAACCCTCCATCTGGACGGTATGCACTAACATGCATTTGTGCATATGCACTAATGCATATATATGCATTGATGCATAGAAAAAAAGAGCTTCAATCGCTTGTATACATTTGTGCATATGCACTAATGCATATATATGCATTGATGCATAGAAAAAAAATATCGTCCAGATGGCTGGCTATTAGTGTGTTCTTCAGTTCTTTTAGCGTTTTCCCCCTGAACCTCCCTCCCCCCCTCTCTTTTTCTGTCTCTCTCTCTCTCTCTCTCTATATATATATATATATATATATACATATATATAGGGAATAGTTCAAACGAGAACGCCCTCATTTTACGAGAACGCGAGAATACCCTTTTACCATAGAAAATCAAATGTGATACTATTATTCCATCACATATGATACACATGTGACAGTAAATCAAAGACGCGAACGACTTTTGACGTGATCTATGTTGAGGGTCAAGTCACCCCTACACCACTAAGACTCATCGCATTTATTATCACATGTGATAAGGATGCTATTGATGTGATACTATAATGCTTCAAGACTATCACATGTGATACTAAATCATAGACGCAAATGACCTTTGAGGCGACCTAAGTCGCAGGGCAAGTCGTCCGCACACCACTAGGTCTTTTCACGTGTATTATCACATGTGATAAGAGTATTCTCGCATTTTCGTAAAATGGGGGTGTTCTCGTTTGAACCTCCACCTATATATATATATATATATATATATAAGGGTAAATCAAATAAAAACCAAAAAATTTGTAAACAGTGAGGACTGATCTAAACCTTAATTTGGTTTAGATCCTATGCTTTTAATTGAAAACTATTGTTGATCCAAACTCCTTTCAGTGATTTGAATATGTGTGACAACTGTCAAATTTAAACCTCCGGGTTAGTTATTATTTAGTATATTAGTGTTTTTACAGTTAAGTTACTAGAATAAGAGTTAGTTAGATTAGAGTAACCGAAATATTTCTAGTATTACTGAAAATTGCTTAGAAAGTCCAGTTCCGACCCGTAACTGTCTAAAACGTCCTACATAGTGCCAAATGCTCATTTATACCCAATTTATATAAAATATATAGTTTTTGTGTGTTAAATACAAAACTTTAATTTTTGTTAGAATTTAACCAAATTGGGCTTACAATTTTGAGAAAAAGGCCAAAATTGAGAAAAATGACATTTTTACCACTTTTGGGCCATACGTTTGTTTTAAAAAAAAAATATAATTTGAAGGAAGTGGCCCCCCATGGCCGCCCCCCACCATATATAAACAATTTTTTTTTCTAAAACCCTCATTTTCAACTTTCAAATTCCAAAAACACTTCTCTCTCTCTCTCTAGAAACGACATAATCCCTTCACTCATTTCCCTCTCTTTTCTCTCCAAAAACTCCAGCCAAATTCTACAAGATTATCCATCAAATAGAAAAATTATTGAAGCTTTTGGTGCACTCTTCATCATTCAAGTAAGTATTTACATCATCTCCATCATTTTTGTTACAAATTTTGGGGAAAAACCCAAATTTTCATGCATTCTAAGTCTCATTCTTCAAACCTCTGAAATTTCTGAGTTTTATGGAAAGATTATACACCAAAAACATATAAAATGTTTACATAATGGTGGTAATCTATGACTCAAACAATAAAACTCAAGAAAATTGGTGAAAATCATAATTTTATATGATTTTGAACAAGAAATGGTGATTTTTGGTGCTGACAGATTTTATGCATTGCGTATATCGTCCATTTCTTGCAAATAATATGTTCAAATATCATGAATCTTTTTTCTAAAAGTTTATTTAGTGATTTGGGGTTCTAATCCAAGTGGCCTCACTCAAAAACATTGAGTTTTGACCCCCCAAATGCTCATAGCAAGATGAATGTGCATCTGGAAGTTCAACAGTAGGTAAACCCTATTTTGAACGACCATAACTCTTTGAATATTCATCCAAATTACTTGATTTTTCTTCTGGAATTTAATTTAATTACTTGAATATTTGCATTACCGAATGTGAAACATTATGAAATTATTGTTTTGGGCACTAAGACATGTACACTAATAGATTGTATTGAGTAAAATGTTCCATAAAAGTTTGTACACTACTATTAACTCAAGTGGGGAGCCGAGGGTATATGTGGATAGCGTTATTGGACGGACAATCCCACCTAAAAACCGACAAGTAGGGATGCGGATAGCAATCCCACCTAAGAACTACAGGTAGGGGTGCACTATACTTGTAAGGAAGGTTCTACATATGTGGGGTTTTAGTCCCACTGCTAAGGTAGAATCAAAAATATTTTTGTGGTTGAAGGTTTAGTGGTGGCTCATTACTTACTATTAATTAGGGTACAAAAATGCCTTGAACGTTTTATGATGTAAAGAATTATTAAGTGCCATAAAAGTATTTTTGCTCAATATTCATTTATGCAAAAGATGTTTATAATATTGAAAACCTGTGAACTCACCAACTCTTTGTAGTTGACCTTGTTTATTCATACTTTTCAAGGGTAAGAAAGGGTAACTAAAAATGCTTGTGTTTGTGGCGCATCAACAATAACCAAGTTTAAATTTGAAAACGTTTTGTTGAACACCTTGTTTCTTATATTTTGTTTATAACTTGAACTTGTATGATGTAATGTTCAGATTTATTTTGTCATATATTTGAATGGACAATTGGTGTTATTTTCGCTCTATCGCTATGAAATCTTTAACTATCACTCCCCGTGTTTCCGCTTTAGCGGGGTGTGACAATATGATTCCTCTTATACTTAGTGAAAATTCTATTTATAAGATAGTTTTTAGAATCAGCGATAGCATACACTAACTATGCTCAGTGATCGCTGATAATCAAGAACAACATTCTATCCCTGAAGATCTGAAGAACAACACTCACATCACAAAGTCATTCAACGACTGTCGAAGGCATAGCTGAAGAAAGAGATGAATAGCTCGTGATCTGAAATGGTTCAGTGATAGCAACGTTCATCTATCTGAAGTGTGAGATCTTGCAAAGCCTCAATGATACTTGAAGACTTCATCCTTGAAGCTTCTGGTTCAGTGATTTAAGTGGGGCCTACTCAGCAAGATCAATGTTGATCTTATCCTCGATGTACAAAAGTCAAACCTCAATACTTTGTCAGAAAAGGACGTACGGATTGTCTCTTATATCCCCATCAAATTTGATTTGGTTACTATTCATATTCAGCCAAAAGCATGGTTGCTTTATGAACAAAGGACAAGTCTAAAATAGAAACTTGACACGTGACATATACCTTTTGCTTTGCATTTAATGCAACGGGTATAAATTAGGGGTGAGCATAACCGGGTACCCGGCCATTTTTCATGGAACCGGAACCGGAACCGCAACTGGAATCGGAACCGCTAACACCGGTTCCTTATATTCTGGAACCAGAACCGGAACCGATGGGAACCGGTTCCGGTACCGGGTACCCGACTTCAACTTTTTTGATTGTTTTTAGATTGCATGCGATAAAAATGTAATTATAAACTACAAAATACCGATTTAAAGTAATAAATATAAAAAATGGTCAAAACTAATCCGATAAAAACAAATTATTACATAAACAAACTAGAAAGTTTGAGTTTTTATTTATTATTTATAAATTTATAAAATATTTTTTATTTAAAAGTGGCGTGTAGCGGGTACCTAGCGGGTAACGATTCCAAAAAAATGAGAACCGGAACCGGAACCGGTCCTGATCGGTTCCGTATTTTAGGAACCAGAACCGGAATCAAACACATCGGTTCCGGTTCCGGAACCGGCAGTTCCGGTTCCAAAGATGGGTACCCAGTTCCGATCCTCACCCCTAGTATAAATAGATGAAGAACCCTTCTTCATCTTCATGCATGCTACGTTCTATTCCTTAAAATTCTACTGTTTCTCTTTCTATTTCTTGTGCATCATCCTCACTCCGCTTACAACTGTAAATTTGCTTATTCGATATAAACTCATTTAAAAACCTAAAAAGCTTGTGTTTGTATTCACCCCCCTCTACAATCTGTTTCTATATCCATTGAACTCTTGTAGACTCATTTGGGACCAACAAGTGTGGTATCATAGCAGTGTTTATTGCTTTCTAATCTTTTAAAAAACTAATATCTTGTTATTTTAAAATGGCTAACACAAACACAAACTATATAGATAATGGATCTTTAGCTAAACCTCCTAGATTTAGGGGTTGTTCGGTTCGTTTTCTGTTAAGACCTGAATGGATATAGCTATCTGTATTGATATAGTTGTATGTATGTTAACAGATGATAGAGATATCATAATAGCTTCAAAAGGCACTGGGTTCTTAAAGAGAAAAATATCTGAAAAAGTTCTGAAGACACTTCTGAAGAGGTTCTGAAGAAGTTCTGAAGATACATCTGAAGAAGATCTGAAGGAGTTCAGAACCCATTCTGAACTTGTCTGTTATGAATGCTTTGTTACTTTAGTCTTTCTATTGTATGTATAAATAGATAGTTAGTTAGATTGTTAGAAAAAATGTGTTTTCATAAACCTTGTAAAGATATATTCTGTAATACTATACATTCAATCAATACATATTACATTTGGCTATTATCATTCCTGTCATAATCTTTTCATATATTGATATCTTGATTGTTTGGGTCCTAACAATTGGTATCAGAGCCAATTCATTTGTTTTTGAAGATTTGGGAAAGAACTTGTAAGATCTGACAGTTCTTAGTGTTCTTGATCTACAAAATTCAAATTCAACTCAGGTGAATTCTCGATCTTCTAACAATCAAAGATGTCTAAAGAAATAGTCTCAATTGGATCTGAAACGAAACCACCAACTCTCTTCTTGGGAGAATATCATCAATGGAGAATTAGAATGATTCAATTCTTGGATAACATAGATGAAGCCTTAATGCAATCTATCACAAATGGCCCACTAGAGGTATTTGTTGAGATTCCAGCAGTTCCCAGAACTGAATCCACCCCTGAAATCCCTGCATCAAGAATCAAGAAGAGTCCTAGAATGTATAATCCAGCTGAAAAGGCTCAAATGAAAGTTGATAGAAGAGCATTAACTTTACTCACCATGGCAATTCCCAATGAGATATTCAATAGGGTTGATAGTTTAACTTCAGCAAAAGCATGTGGGATAGAAGCTCAGATGCAAGGAAGTACAAAGGCTCAAGCACAGAGACTAAATATCTGCGTAGGAACATATGAAAATTTCAGATACAAAGAAAATGAATCTAACACTGATACATATCATAGATTCAATAACATTCTGAATGATCTAAGAAGAAATGGTGTTCAGAAATCAAATTCTGAGATAAACAACAAATTTCTGAACAATCTGGGAAATGAATGGTCAAGTTTTTCAGATAATATGGTAACTAGGAACTTGTCTAGAAAGAAAATTCATGATGTCTATGGCATCTTGTTCCAACAAGAGGACAAGATCAAAGTTAGACAATATGAACAAAAGAAGACACAAGAAACAGTTGCCCTTCTGAGCAAGAACTACAATAATTATCTGACCATTGCTACCAAGAAAGTTTGTGAGATCCCAGAGATAACAGTGTGTTATGGGGATGAATCAGATGAAGAGCTTAAAAGGATTTATGATAATATTGCTTTCATGACAAGGCAATTCAAACAAAGATACAATCAAAAATATCAGAATAAACCTAGATCTGAAGTTGGACCTAAGAAAGGTCAAGAGGTCAAGTCAATACGAAACATACGAACCAAGAAGATGTTTCAACTGTGGAAGGCCTGGACATTATGCAAGACAATGCAAGATGCCAAAAGTCAAGAATTCAGGTTATTATGAGAAGAAGCATCTATTAGCAAAGAAAAAGGAGCTTAATCCTGCTCTAGTGACTAAGTATGAAGAAGACTGGTTAAACTGGAGTGATGGAGATGATGATGAAGAAGTGGCTCACTATGCAACAAATTGCTACATGTGTCAAATGGATCCAGAAAAGGACAAACAAGACACTGAGGTATTTTCTTCATCTTCTGAACAAAATTCTGAACATAATTCTGAAATTAATACTAAAGATTCAGAAATGACAAATCAATTTCAAAATATGTTTTCTGAATTTGAAACACTCAGAAACAGAATTAAAGGTGAAAGAATTTTGGTCAATCAATTCAGAGCTGAAAGTCAAATATGTAAAGAAAATTGTCAAGTAGCTGAACAGATTCTTGAAAAAGTTTCTGAAGAAAAACTTGTTTTAAAAGAAAAAATGGATAGTTTACAAAAATAAGTTATAAATGAAAAATCTGAAAAGGAAATTCTAAATGTTAAGATGAATTTTCTGAATCAAGAGAGACTTGATCTTTATAAAAAGATTAAGGAATTGGAAGATTTAAATTTTAAAAGAGGACAAACTGAACAAACTTTGAATATTTTAACTAGTCAGGCTCAGAACTCAAAATTTTACAATATAAAAGCAGGTTTAGGATATAATGACAGTCAAATTTTTAAAAAGGCACCTGCAAACTTGTATGATTATTCTAAAATGAAAATTTTCAATGAATCAAATACTGGCATCATTTCCAAACCTGTAAACTATTCTTTGCCTGAAAGAATTCCTTTTATAAAATCAGAGACTTTGTTTTCAGAAGAAACACTTCTTAAAACTGGTGAACCAGGAAGTATCTCTGAAACAGAAGAAATGAATATAATTTCAAATATTTGTAAATATTCTGAATCAAATATTATTTCTGAAGAAAAATCAGAAGTAATTGTTAAGTCTGAAATTGTTTCTGAAGTTACTTCTGTAATAACTTCTGAATCCAATTGTGAAAACATTTCAGAAGATACTTTTGATAATAAATCAGAACATGAAGAAAAATATGATGAATTCTCAGATATTGAATCTTTAGAAGATATTGATGAGAATCCCAGTATATTTTTTGATAATTCTGATAATGAGTCTACAACAACAAAAAATTCAAATATTTTTGCAACAAGTATGACTCATAATAAATTTTCAGATCTAATAAATGCTTCTGATTCAGAAGATGATGATGATCAAGTGGTGCAAGTCATTGACAAAAATGGCTATTTGGTTTATAAATCTCAATCATGTATGACTGAAGGAGAAAAATTAAAATCTGAAGTTTCAAAGATACCTTCAGAATTGTTTGATCATGTGTTTTTAAAACCAGAATATCAGAATTCAGATTTTTCTCCTACTAATACAAACATATCATCAAATTCAACACCATGTTCAGTAACATCTTCTAACTTTAACATCAGAGTTAAAATTTTTGAACAAGGACAATCCTCAAATTCTCTCTCTGAAGTTCAGAAAATTAACACAAAATCTGAAGATAAACCTAAAGTGAACAAAAGAATTTCTTATACTAATCCTCATTTCTTATCTTTTACAGAGCTATCCACTTTAGTATGGAGAAAGAAAGATGAAAGACTGTCAAAGATTGACAAATTAGAGAGTTTTTCATTTTTACAGAAGAATGATGTACCTAAAACAAAGAAAGTGAATAAAAGAATTTTCGTTGAAAAATCAAATGTTATTGATTCTTATATGTCTAATACTGTTGTAAATACATTAAAGAATCATATTCACTGTATTAATTGTGGTCATCATAATTTTCTTCTTAACTCCAAAACAAACAAGAGAAATTTGATGAAATCTATTCAGAAATGTTTAGCTATATTGACAAATTCAATTAAACAAAGAAATAGAAATAAAGATAAAACTAAGAAAGATAAATCTCAAAGTTCTGAACAAACTTCTGAGTTGAAACATCTGAAGAAAAAGTTCAGAACTTCAAATTTTATTACTAATCACAAAGGACCCATTCTGAAATGGGTACCTAAAACTCAATAATCTCTTTTGCAGATATGTCATGTGTGGGTCTTAGATTCTGGATGCTCAAGTCACATGACACCTTTCAAAGAACTACTAACTGATTATCATGAAAGATATGGAGGAACAGTTAGTTTTGGAAACAATGCAAAGGGATATGTAAGAGGATATGGCACTTTCATTAAAGGAGATGTGAAAGTAATGAAAGTTTTCTATGTTGAGGGACTAAGACATAATCTTTTCGGTATTAGTCAATTACGTGACAAATACCGGAAGGTTAATTTTGACATAGATTATTGTCATGTTACGAGTACAACAAACAAAAATGAATTAATGCTTATAGAGATGGAGATATCTACACAAAGAACATTCACCGCAATCGGTCAACTACAAGGTGTATGTTATATGTCTACATCAATGAAAAATGATAGTTGGCTTTGGCACGAGAAGAATGTCACATCCGAACTTCAAAGCCATTTCGAACTAGGCAAACATCAATACCGTAAGAGGACTACCAAAGATCGCATTTGAAAAGAACTCTCTTTGTTCGCATGTGAACTAGGGAAGATCAAAAGAAGTTCTCATCCTCTGAAAATGCTATCTTCATGCAAAGCTCCACTTGAAATGCTACATATGGATTTGTGTGGCCCAATGAAAACTCAAAGCATGGGGGGAAAGAAATACATTCTTGTTATAGTAGATGAATATACACGATATACATGGATTGAATTTCTGAGACTCAAATCTGATACTTCTGAAAGACTGATACCCTTTCTGAAGAAAATTCAAGTTCTTCTTCAACTCCCAATTCAAAAGATCAGAAGTGACAATGGAACAGAATTTACTAATTCTACACTTCAGAATTTTTTGGAATCTGTTGGCATTTCACATAATTTTTCCGCTGCAAGAACTCCTCATCAAAATGGGGTAGTTGAAAGAAAGAATAGAACTTTGGTAGAGGCTGCAAGAACCATGCTTGCATATTCAGAACTTCCTCTCTCTCTTTGGGCAGAAGCAATTGCTACTGCATGTTTTACTCAGAACAAAACCATTCTAAACAGAAAATTTCTTAGAACTCCTTATGAATTGCTAAAACAATGAAAACCCTCTATTGATTATTTTAAAATCTTTGGTTGCAGGTGTTTTCTAAAGAATAATACTCCACATCTTGACAAATTTGCACCAAAAGGTGTAGCTGGTATCTTTGTTGGCTATTCTCAAAGATCCAAAGCTTATAGAGTACTCATTAAAGGAACTCAAAGAATCATTGAGACTACAAATGTCAGATTTCATGAGCCAACAATGACTTCTGAACAAAACAGTTCAGAACTCGCACATAAACCAACTTCTGAAAGTTTGGACTCATAACATAATCAGACAACCTCTACTTCTGCATCTCAAACTTTACTTAAATCCAATTTAGACAATTTATGTCAAGACTTATTTGATATTTCTGTAAATGTTTCTGCAGATTATCAAAATCCTTCTCTTCTCAGAAACACAAACGATCAAGACATTTCAGAAATACAAATTTCAAATACATCAGCACCACAACTCTCTACCTCAAATTCAGAACTTCCAACTTCTAAAAATGCAACTTCTAAACCAATTCAAGTTGTTTCTGAACCGGTTCAAAATATTTCTGACCATGAACCTCACAGTTCTGAACCAATTCAGATTTTTCCATTTGAGGGGGAGTCTTCAGATTTACATTCAGCTATCAATCATGATACTGATACTCAAGCAATTATTGATGATTATGATTCTCTTAATAATGTTTCATCTGTTCAACCATTGCCAAATGTGAACAGATGGACATCTAGTCATCCAGTTCATCAAATAATTGGAGATGCATCAAAAGGTGTTCAAACAAGATCTGCAACATCAAATGAATGTCTGTATGTAAATTTCTTAAGTAGCATGGAACCCAAAAAGCCATATGAAGCACTTCAAGATCCAGACTGGATTTTAGCCATGCAGGATGAGTTAAATCAATTTGAAAGAAACAAAGTCTGGAGATTGATACCAAAGCCAAAAGGTAAATCTGTCATTGGCACAAAATGGGTGTTTAGAAATAAAAAGGATGAAAATGGAATTGTTGTGAGAAACAAGGCAAGACTTGTAGCTAAGGGGTATTGTCAACAAGAAGGAATTGATTATGATGAAACCTTTGCTCCTGTTGCCAGATTAGAGGCCATTAAAATTTTTCTTGCCTATGCTGCTCATAAAAACATGAAGGTATTTCAAATGGATGTGAAATGGGCATTTCTGAATGGTATTTTACATGAAGAAGTGTATGTTGAACAACCAGAAGGCTTTGTAAGCAAAGAATTCCCAGATCATGTTTACATATTAGACAAAGCCTTATATGGACTTAAACAAGCACCAAGAGCATGGTATGATACTCTTACAACTTTTCTTCTGAATTCTAAATTCAAAAGAGGTACTGTTGATACAACTTTATTTCTGAAAAAGGAGGGTGATGAAATGATTTTGATACAAATCTATGTAGATGATATTATATTTGCTTCTACTAATCCAAAATTTTGTAGAAATTTTGAGAAAATCATGCAAACAGAATTTGAAATGAGTATGATGGGAGAGTTGACATTTTTTCTTGGTCTTCAAGTTAAACAACTTCCCACTGGCATATTCATTAATCAATCTAAGTATGTCTCCAACTTACTTAAGAAGTTTGACATGACTGATTGTTCAAGTATTCAAACTCCAATGGCCACTGCCACTAAGTTAGAACCTGATCTAAATGGAAAATCTGTTGATCAGAAAAAGTACAGAGGCATAATTGGATCTTTGCTTTACTTAACTGCTAGTAGACCAGATATAATGTTTGCTACATGTATTTGTGCCAGATATCAAGCTAATCCTAAGGAATCACACCTTCAAGCTGCAAAAAGAATACTTAGATACCTAAAAGGTTCTCCTTCATTGGGACTTTGGTATTCTAAGGATTCTAGTTTTGAACTAATAGCATTTACAGATGCAGATCATGGTGGTTGCAAATTAGACAGGAAAAGCACTTCTGGATCATGTCAGTTTCTGGGTGATAGACTAGTTAGCTGGTCTTCAAAGAATCAAAATTGTGTTTCTACTTCTACAGCAGAAGCTGAGTATGTAGCAGCTGCAATATGTTGCTCACAACTGATCTGGATGAAAATTCAACCAAAAGACTATGGTTACACTTTCAAAAAGATTCCTTTGTATTGTGATTCAAAGAGTGCCATAGCCATCACTGCCAATCCTGTTCAGCATTCAAAAACCAAGCACATTGATGTAAGATATCATTTAATCAAAGATCATGTGGAAAAAGGTAATATTGAAATGTTTTTTGTTCAGACAGATTATCAGTTAGCTGATTTATTTACCAAAGCACTTGATGAAAAACGATTTAACTTCTTGGTAAGTAAATTGGGCATGCTGAACATTTCTATGTAAGTGTTATACATCACCTATACTCTAGAAGTTACATTCTGAGGTTTTTATATCAAATTCTGAATACTTTGCTCTTCAGAATTACTTTACATATTCTGAAGTTCAACATTCAGATCTTTGCTTCTTTTCAAACTCAGAAGTATATCTCTTTTGTATCTAGGTTGATTGTATTTTAATACTTTTCAAATTTTTTTTCTCTCATTTCACTAATATTTGATTGATTCTTTGATAAAGTTGCAATGATTAAAAGGGAGAATCATAATGACTAGTGATTCAAGGGGGGAGTGGTATTCACTTCAAATTTCTCCACTACTCTTTCCTACATAACAACTCTGCATTGGTGAAATAAAGTCTTGCACT
Source organism: Silybum marianum (assembly GCA_036898165.1). Classification (NCBI taxonomy): domain Eukaryota; kingdom Viridiplantae; phylum Streptophyta; class Magnoliopsida; order Asterales; family Asteraceae; genus Silybum; species Silybum marianum. Next base: position 24,218,810 of record CM072528.1, on the reverse strand, counting down.
TTATATCTAAGAAGTATGAACAAGCTTCCTTAGATAAAATCAGTTTTCTATTTGTTCAAATCAACTTCTGAATTCTCAAAATGTTTTATATTTTTCAGAAGTTTATATTTTTAAATGCTTTTTGGTCTTCTAAGATGATCCAAGTTTAGTTCTGAACTCCACTTAAAAATTCTGCGGTTCTTCTGAATTCTTTCTTTCAGACTTCTAAACTTTTTCTCAGAAGTTCTGAACAAATTCTGAAGATTTTTAAACTTGTTCTCAGAACTAAACTTCCCGTTGATTTTTCACTTAAGAGTGTGCCACGTGTTTTAATTTCATTGGTTCTCTCTTAAACACGACCACTAAAACGGTTCATTTCTCCTAATAAATGATGATTACTACTCTAATCACATTTACTTTTTGGCCACGTGTCCTTCAGCGCTTATCCGGTCATATAAATCAATGGATTCCTCATCATCTTCATTTTTTAGCAATTTTTCTCTGAGAAATCTTTCTGTGTTTATTGATCCTCTTTCTATTACCAATCTGTGTTTTTCCAACATCATGTCTACTTCAAATGCCATGATTTCTACTTCCTCGAGTTTCAATGATAACAATGGATCATCAAGTGATGGTTCGTTCAAGATTGTGCCTCAAAAATTGATGGTTGGATCACTGGAAATCCCACTAAATGATGATCAAATGCTTAAAGACACAGCCACAACTGCAACTCATCAAGCCGGACCTTCTAACCCTATCATTAACCCTAACCCTAACCCGACAACTGCTAAAATTGGGGAAACACAAAATACACCCATTGATGTTGTTTCTGAATCAAATGTTGCTGAAAGTGAATCCCAGACTCCTGATGAAAGTGGTGACCTGTCTAAACTCTATGTACCTGGTGAGAAATTACTTGACATCAAAAGAAATAACTGTGCACTGAAGTTCAAATCCAAAGACTTCATTGATGATCAAGTAATGTTGATTAAAATTCTGAAGAAACATCCCCTGCGCACTCTACTTTCAAGGAAATTCTCTGTTCCTGCTTCTTATCTTCAACAATTCTGGTATTATGCTGAGGTAGATGAAACTGATGATGAAATTGTCTCTTATGTTCACGCCTACAAAGTATGCATATCTGTAGATGATATTAGGAGCCTTCACTATTTGCCAAAACCAGATGAGGTTCTTGGGAAAACCTGTTATGATTCAATTCCATCTTCATCAGAAATGATCTCAGATTTTATTAGCTTGGGTTACTCTGAAAACCTTAGTGCTTTGAGCTCTTTTAGAAGAAAATGTTTACCTCCAATTTGGTATTGCTTATTTTCCATTCTGAATACCTGCTTATCTGGGAAGAGCTCAAGTTTAGATCAAGCTTCAGCAAATGGGAGGATTATCTTTCATGGAGTTGCCTTCAACAAACACTATGATTATGCTAGTCTCATTTCTGATGAACTCAAATACGCAATTTTGAAGAAGTCCACATTCAACTACATACCATTTCGCAGATTTTTTCAAACACTCATCAAAGGAGCAATGAAGGCTGTCTCAAAAATTCCTGTTCTAGCTCATGAGGTACATGTTCCTATCTTCACTATGGACAGTTTAAGACCACCAAATGCAAAACTTCAATTTCCAAATGCACTTCCACTACCTTCTCATTTAATTACTCTTGTAAGTACATCATCTAGGATTGGGAGTGAGCATTTAGAATCTATGGGATTACCTCAACCAGTAATCCCTTCCCATGATTCAAACCAGAGTGGTGATCATGCAAGAAAGTCTAGATTTACTAGAAAGAGAGGGGAGGCTGTTCATGGGGGAGAACAACCTCAACAAGTGAAGAGGAAAAATGAAACTGAGAGACTGGGTAGAAGGGTAAGACAAAAAATTGATGAGGGGAGAACACAGGTAAAAGAAAAACAAACTTGTGAACCACCTGTTACAAGCCGGGCACCCACATCTACTGTTATTCCAGATTCTTTGGTGGATAATATTGAAACGACCAACAGCCCATGGCAACCTTGGTTAACCCCCCAGCCAATCACCCATCTCTCAACAGAAGGGTGTTTCAACAACACAAATGGGGCAAGCAGCTTATAATCCATTAGGACCCCAATTGGAGGTTCCTTTTGTTGAAAATGAAGGATATATGTCCCCTTCATAGTTTTGAGTACATTGAGTCTGAGTGTCCATTCAACTTTGAGCCTTCTGAACCACTTAATGTGGCATCCATTCACACAAGCACACATCTTTCAGATGTTCCTAAGCAAAGTGTCTGTCACATTGCATCAACAACTATAGATATTCCTTTCTCTGGATATCAAGGATTAGTTGGAAGTCCTGGTGGGGTGAACATCACAAAAGCTCCATTCACAGAATCACATGTGGTTCATGATACCTTTGTGGCTCATACAGGCCAACCTTCTTCTAAAGGTCTGAAAACAAGTTCATCTGTTGATCTTGGCATCTTACCCACATCTTCTGAATTCACAGAATTCAAAGATTTATGTATTTCTGAATTTGCAAAGATTCAGAAGGATATCAAGGAATTGACGGATAAAACCAAAAAGGTGTTGGAGGATAGGTTGGAACAACATGGGGAAAGTATGGTGAACAGACTGAATGATTTTCAAATCCAGTCTTCGAATGATCTGAATATTTTTAAACAAGCACTTCTGATTGCTTTTTCTGAAGTGGCTTCATCAGTTTCTTCTCTGAAAGATTCTCAGACTTCTTCTTCTTCTGCTCAACTAGTTTATGCAACAAAAGATGATACTTCTCAGATTCTACATCAGCTCTACATCAGCTATCATCCATTCAGAGTTCTCAGACAGAGTTAAGCACAAGATTATTTGCTCTAGAATGCAGATCTCAATCAGATACTTTTAAAAGGAGTCTTGATGATCAGGATCCTGATAATCAAGAGGGGGAGAAAAGACAGAGAGTATCTGAACCATAAACTAATGTAAATGATCAAGTTCAAAATTCTGAGAAGACCTCTAAAGATACTCAGAATGTTGGTGAAGAATCAAATAAAGTCTCAGAAGCTATAGAAGATATTTTATCTGCAGAACATGAGGCACAAGAGACAAATGATCATTCTTCTGAAGAAATGATAGAAGAAGGGTATGAAACAGAAAAGTTATCTCTTGATTCTGAAGGTAACTTGGGCTCAGATAACACAGATATAATTCCAGACTCTAATGAAGAAATGCTAAGGGAATACCTTGCTTTTGAAGATGTCATTGGAGAACCAAGTGATCTTTCTGATGTGATCATGTTTGAAGAGGATATGATTGGTGTAAATATGGGAGAAAGCTCAGAAGAAATAAAATCTTTAGTAATTTGGAAGCCTCAACAACTTCTGAGTGAAGAGTTCAGAAGTGCTTCTGAAAGATTATGGAATATTCTGAATCAATTACATTTGGGTGCATGTCTTTACGAACTATCGAAGAAGTCTGGAGTGTAGACTTTTGGACAACAGATTTTCTATCTTCAGAAATTTTCTTGAACAACCAGATGAAAGAGTTGAATTGGAATTTGATTTAGCTCATATGGAAGGAGTTGAAATTGTTGATGAAATTCTAATTGCTTTCTCAGGAAAATTTGAAGTTAGGATCAGACCTTGTATTTTCATTCCTAAAATAGATCTTCCAGTACTTGAAGAACCTGTATTGGATCAAGTGTTTGAAAAGGAAAATGTGTTTATTTCTGGAGAAAGCAGCCTGATATTTCCTTAAGACAGTTATTGCTTCATGTACAAAAGAAGTATGCAGTTTGCAAAGTTGGAAGACTTTCTGAATGATGAATGGTCTGAAGATCATATTGTTCAAGTGAAGAACTTTATTCAGAATCATGGTGTTCAGAATTTTCATGATTCAACTTTAATAAAGAAGATCAGATGCATATCAAAATCAAGTCAGAATGATTTGACTATATTCAGATTTGGAGCAGAAAGAAGAGATGGTACTTTGTGTGAATTCACTCAGTTTGATGTTTACAAGCTAAGACTACAAGATAAGTTGGCAATCTTGTCTTTTTGTGTTAACTCAAATGAATCTGAGTTGGTCTCAGAGATTAGAAGAATCTTGGGAATATATATAAGGAATCTCATAAAGCATGATTTTCAGTTGGCTTTGGAATACAGACTTAACACAGTAAATCCGTTGGAACCTGTATATATTGAAAGGTTTGGGCTGAAAAGATTGTTCACTAATCCAGATATTGGGTTCATGTATCTTGTTGAAGGAATCTCTAAGACATTTGTTGTATCTGATATTCCAAATTATTCTACATCCTCCCTCAAATGGCTTCTGAACTACATGACAGATTTTATTGAAGAATCTGACATCAAAGAAGAAATTATCTATCTGATCAAAGAAAGAATAAATTTTAGAGAGTTTGTGAGAAAGAGTTATCTTGCTGGTCACAAGAAAGTAAACAAGATAAGAGGAGCAGATTATTTACTAAGTGATGCTTATGACTTCAAGATCCATACAAAGAGGCAAGACATGGAAGAAATTCAGAAGTACACTCTGAATCTTGAAAGTTCAGAAGTAAGTCAAAAAGAAAAAGAAAAAGAAAAAGAAAAAGAAAAAGAAAAGGAAGAAGATTTTGAAAATATTTCTGAAAAGTTGGTTCCTGAAGAGCAAATATCTGAAGAGGAACAACTACAAGTGCAAAGAATAGAAGAAAGTGCTTTCACCATGTTCCTTGAATATTTCCATCCAGAAATGTTCATGGAATATGAACAAAAATTCAACTATATAGATTGCCGGATTCAAAAGCCTTTTGGTTGGAAACAATGGTACTCAGATATCATCAGAAAGATAAAGATTCCAATCAATGAAGCAAGGAAAGATAGTCCTGTGATCAAAGTGATTAATGCTGATTTAAATACAAGACAGAATTACAAATATGCATTCTTTACTGTTGAACGACAAAATGGTGAGATTTCTACCTTTTCTGAAGATGATATTCAGAATGTTTACCTCAGAGATCTTCTCAGAGTTTACAGAAGTCTTTATCCCTTCCATGACTCGATCACCAAGTTCAGAAAATATTTTACAGTGCTTAGAGATGGATTATACAGAGAATTTATATGGGCTGCAAAGACTGATTTCCAAGTTGCTTATGTTCTAAATAAGAAACAAGTACACTTAAGCAAACCAAATCTGAGTCTACTAGATATTCAGAATTTGAAGAAAAGCACTTTAGTAATTCATCCTCCTGCATTCATTTGTAAATGCTTTCAGGAACTATTATTTGTGAGATTTGAAGAACTCCACAAATGTTGCAATGGAACTCTCATGGAAATCAGAGATCGTTTGGTAAAAAGGCAGAATAGAAGACCAAAGAATCTGAGCAATGAAGATTGGGAGAAGCACAAGAAACTTGCAAAAGAAATGGTTAGAGTTGCAGAATCCTTACTTGAATACAGAAGACTAATTCTGAAGGATGTAAGAGAAATTCTGAATTTCTGGAAGTATGATCTGAACTTTTAAAGCTAAGGGGGAGATTGATAGAGATATCATAATAGCTTCAAAAGGCACTGGGTTCTTAAAGAGAAAAAGATCTGAAGAATTTCTGAAGACACTTCTGAAGAGGTTCTAAAGAAGTTCTGAAGATACATTTGAAGAAGATCTGAAGGAGTTCAGAACCCATTCTGAACTTGTCTGTTATGAATGCTTTGTTACTTTAGTCTTTCTATTGTATGTATAAATAGATAGTTAGTTAGATTGTTAGAAAAAATGTGTTTTCATAAACTTTGTAAAGATATATTCTGTAATACTGTACATTCAATCAATACGTATTACATTTGGCTATTATCATTCCTGTCATAATCTTTTCATATATTGATATCTTGATTGTTTGGGTCCTAACAACAGATAATGTTAGATCCCAAGATCAAGATATAGAAAGAATATAGAAATATAGAACAAGATTGGAGCAAAGTTGTGGGATGTGTTATTGATATTGATCAGGATTACAATATGTGTAATGAAAGTACAAGTATGATCTATGAACATTAGTTTAACAGACTAACCAACTTCCTATTTTATATACATGTGTAGATACTAAAAGAACAGGTGTTTACATGACAGACCAATAACATCTACACACGTGGAAAATATAAGTTCAGAACTACTTCTGAATTTCTTCAGAACAGTCTTCAGAATCTTCAGAACTTCTGAAGTAGACACTTCAGAAATTATGCCTTAGGCTTACCTTCACATCTTTACATCTGGAAGTCTTCTGACTTTATGCTTCTAAACTTCCCTTGGGCATATTTCTATATAGAGACAGTTCAAAATATCTGAACTGTTTAAGCTTCAGAACCCAGTCTCTTTTGAAGCTATATCAGAGTCTTTAACAGATAAGTTGTTGTTCGGTTGTTGTGCTGGATTAACAGTCTGAATGTCAGAAATGAAAATTTTACCCCTAGTCTTTATTTTTGTCTAAACAACACCATATGGTTCATATACTGAAATCTAACATCAGATTCATAATAAAAAGTAAAGAAATCGATAGAGAAAGAAGTTAGGTATGGATTTGATATAGCAGCTAATATGGAGCTTCTTTGGTCGAACAACTTCTTTGATCGAACAACTTCTTTGATCGAACAACTTCTTTGATCGAACAGCAAAACCCATAAATGAAAAATCGAACAGCTTCAAAAATCAAACAGGTTCAAAATTGGAAGCTTAAATCTGTTGTGTTCGAAGACTGAGAGAACTTCAAAGGTGTAGCAAGCAAGAATTGAGATTAGTGCGGAAGAATCTGTTTGAAACCCTAGAAAATTACGGTTAATGGAATCGTAAAAGAAGGTGGATTTGAAGAAAAACAGTTAGCGAATAAGAGATTGAAACCTGTAATTTTGTTATGCATTGAGAGAATTGAGAAATTTGGAATTGGGGATTGTAACCGTTTCAGTTTCGGTTCAAGATGCTTCTTCTTCTTTTTCTTCTTTCCATAATGTTTCACACTTGAACTAGGAAACAAGATCGAGAGATATTTTCTTTTCCACCGTTTCAAAACCCATAAATGAAAAATCGAACAGACCGATAAATGGAAAATCAGACAACTGCAAGAGGGAGTTCGATAAGATAAAAGAAATCGTACCTGGTAGATGCGATGAACAAACCTGGAGATGGTATGGAGTTCGATTGAATGGAGGAGGAGGAGAAGCATAGTCTATTTGGGGGAGAGGGGCAAGTATGGAATTAATAAGCTGAATCCAAAGGACACCCTTTTTCTAGTTGAACAACTCAGCCGGTGGCTGAGCGAATAAGCGTCTACCGAACAGTCAAATATGGCTGAGCGAATAAGCCATATAGGCTATTCAGCCCAATAAGTATCTACCGAACAGCCCCTTAGCCGTGATAATTTTCTAGTCTGGAAGGAACGAATGACTCTATTCCTAGAAGGGTCAGATCCTAAGATCTCCTACCATCTAGAAAATGGACCATATGTTCCAACACTTCTTGTTCCAGCAGTTCCAGCTACTGGTAACACCCCTGCTAATCCAGAGAGATGAATTCTCAAAACTCCAAATCAATGGAATGAAAAAGACAAGATAGAACTAGCTGTTGACTCAAAAGCTAGATCTTTTATTGCAATGTCTCTTCCAGATGATGTTTATCACTCTGTGATGAAGATGAGAACTTCTGTTGGTCCCAAAGGGGGTCTACAAGAGTTCAAAGATATAGAACAATTTGTAGAAGGGGGGCGGGGGGTTGAATACAAACTCACGTATTTTTGATTTTTAAATGAGTTTATATTAAGTAAACAAATTTATAGTTACAAGTAGAATAAGAACAAGTTTCTAACCTATTCTATTGTAACTTAAGAAAACACTAAGTTGATGCACTAGAAAAGAAAGAAATAGCAGTATAGGTTTTTGAGAAAGAAAGAAGCATCGTGTAGATGGAAAAAGGTTTTCCATCTATTTATACCCGTTTGCATTTAATGCAAAACAAAAGGTATGTGCTACGTGTCAAACATGTAAAGAATGTTTGTCCTTTGGTTAATAGGATGACCATACTTTTAGCCACCTTTGAATAGTACCAAATCAGATTTGATGGGGACATAAGAGACAATCCGTACGTCCTTTTCTGACAAGGTATTGAGGTTTTGACTTTTGTGCATCGAGGATAAGATCAACAATAATCTTGCTGAAGGCTTCACTTGATCGCTGAACCAGTGAGTTCAAGGATGAAGTTACTAAGGTATCGCTGAGTCCTTGCAAGATTTCACACTTCTAACTAGATGAGCTTCGCTAACACTGAATCGCTTCAGATCGTTAGCTGTTCATCTTTATCTTCAGCTTGGTCTTTGACTGTTAGTGAATGGACTTATGGTGTGAGTGTTGTTCTTCAGATCTTCAGAGATGAAGTCAATGTTCCTGATCTTCAGCGATTGCTGAGTTACTATCAGCGTATGCTATCGCTGAATATGAACAGTGAATTATCCATGGAACTTTCACTAAGTATAATATGGAATCATATTCAAATCACTGTAAGGATTTTGGATCAACAATCTCCCTTTTGATTATGATTAAGCAACATAGGAAAATTGTTGATGGATTAGTAAGGACTTAGAAAATTTTAAAATAAAGAAATCTAAGTACTAATCTGTGAGATCTTTTTCAGCTAGTCTACTGTCTAAATTGAGTTTCATTTATAAGGATATGAAATCATAATTTTACAAGTAAAAGGCTATAAAGTGCATTCACTGATTTAATTACAGAGTGTAATGTCAGTGAGCAAAGATTGTTTTAAAGAAAAGAGAACTCTTATGTTCATTGTCCCTATTACTGTTTTTAGGGATCTTTTCAGTACACAGATAGAGTAGAGTACTTCATTGAATTTCATTAAAGGATAATCTGAAGAATTACATGAAAATGAAATTATAATAGTAGAGTAAAGTACAATACACTGAAAAATGTTACAAAGGAAAAGAAACTAAAGACTAGTCAGAGAGTTCCTCTTTTCTTCTTCGTAGCTCATTCTCATAGATCTTCTTTTATATTTGTACAAGGTCATTAGTAGACCAACAACTGTAGTACGTGATCTCGATGAGTTTTGATGGAGCCTTTCTGACTTTTTTGTTTATGAGAAACCTTTATAACCCTTGGTTATCAAGAAAGACCATACCTGCTTTAAGAAGCGTAATGATTTCATGCTCTATGAACCTTCTGGCTTCACGAAGAGAGGTATTGAGCATTGAGACATCAGGGATCTCTAGATGACAAGGATGCTTTCGTAGTTGAATTTGGTCTCATGTTCGTTTCTGAACAATGGGCCTTCTTCAGCATCTGATTTTGACTTTCTTCTTTTGATTTGATCAGGGAAAGGAGGAACTTCAACGTGCTGTGACATCCTTTGCAATAGCTGATCAAGAAATATTTCTACGACACTCTTGAATTTAGACTTTGATTTCTGAATGGCATCACTGATTTCCAGCCATTCAGAGTATCCGTAGAACTTTAGAAATTGGGGTTCTTCTCGTGCACTCCTTGAGTGTCTGTACATCGTTACATATATCTTCAGACCCTTCTTTTTGGAAGTGTGTCCTTCGATAGTAGCATGAGTAATAGTTGCATCAGAAACCCGGTGTTTGAACCTTTTGGTACACCATTCAAGTTCAACGTTCCATGATTCTTGATTTCCTTTAGTCAGAGCATCTAGAATTTTTTCTTGAGCTACGATCGGATTTACCTTCAGGTTGTCCCTTGTAAGTTCCTTTTGCGCTAGAGCCTCAGCGACCTTTAGACTTTGTTCATTTTGCTGCTTGGTGGCTTTGTCTCTTAGCTTATCCTCTCTGATCATCTATTGTGCGATCCTTAGGTCTTATTTAGTTTTCTTCATCTTTTCATCTCTTCGTTTCTGAGCTTCAAGGGCCTCTGCTCTTTCTTCTTTGGACAGAAAAGAGAATTCATCAAATACCGTGATTGGTACTGGGGCATCTAGCTCAGAGGTACGAAGAATTTTTATTCTGGTTGCTTCTATATCTCTTATGAAGTTTATTCGTCTTTCTTCTTCTTCTTCTTCTTCTTCTTCTTCTTCTTCTTCTTCTTCTTCTTCTTCTTCTTCTTCTTCTTCTTCTTCTTCTTCTTCTTCTTCTTCTTCTTCTTCTTCTTCTTCTTCTTCTTCTTCTTCTTCTTCTTCTTCTTCTTCTTCTTCTTCTTCTTCTTCTTCTTCTTCTTCTTCTTCTTCTTCTTCTTCTTCTTCTTCTTCTTCTTCTTCTTCTTCTTCTTCTTCTTCTTCTTCTTCTTCTTCTTCTTCTTCTTCTTCTTCTTCTTCTTCTTCTTCTTCTTCTTCTTCTTCTTCTTCTTCTTCTTCTTCTTCTTCTTCTTCTTCTTCTTCTTCTTCTTCTTCTTCTTCTTCTTCTTCTTCTTCTTCTTCTTCTTCTTCTTCTTCTTCTTCTTCTTCTTCTTCTTCTTCTTCTTCTTCTTCTTCTTCTTCTTCTTCTTCTTCTTCTTCTTCTTCTTCTTCTTCTTCTTCTTCTTCTTCTTCTTCTTCTTCTTCTTCTTCTTCTTCTTCTTCTTCTTCTTCTTCTTCTTCTTCTTCTTCTTCTTCTTCTTCTTCTTCTTCTTCTTCTTCTTCTTCTTCTGATCTTCAGAAAAAGGTTCATTCAGGATTGGAGAACCCTTTGGGGAACAAGGATCACTGAGAGGAGAAGAGGAGAGAGGTTCATCAGCAACAAAATTTTGTGGACGAGTTTGAGTTCATGAGGGAGGATATAAGAGACGAGAGGAAGGTATACCTCAGTGATGAGCTCCCCTTCTGAATTTAAAGGAGTAGAATCAAGATGTACTACTTCTTTATTTTTCTCTGAGGGGCCAGGTTGATCCTTTTCAGGATTTTCCATGTCCCCCAAAGGGCTTCTAAGAGCGACTCCCCCTGATGGTGTCATTGTTGGTCTATGAATAGTCCAGAAGTCGTCGTCATCGTCATCATCATCATCATCATCATCATCATCATCATCATCATCTTCATCATCATCATCATATCCTTGAGGGAATAATGAGCAACGTTATCAGGTTCATCGTCGTCTTCATCTTCCTCTTCTTCATCACCTGCTTCAGCTTCAGGAATGGGTGGTTGTTGATGAAGTTGTGGTTTTTGATGAGGTTGTGGAGGTGGTTGGTTCTCCATGAGCTGATCTGCGAGCTCTTGGGCGAATTTCTCCCCCTCTTTGTTATATAGGTAAAGTGTGCACCAAGAGAGTATGCACATTTGAGTCGAGAGAGGAGAGGGTTGTAGTCTGAGAAGTTTGAGTTTGAGCAATCAAACCTAATTGAGATCTGTCCGCATTACAGAATGAAGGGGCTTTCGCTGAGAGATCTTGAACAAGGCGCAAAACTTCGGCTTGATTCTTCTGCATTTCAGCAATGACCTTGTCTTGACTTTCAACCATTTCAGCGAGAGCTTTTATTAGTCTCTCAATGGCAGCGTTGTCATCTCTCACTGTTGCCAGATCAGTGGAGATATTGCTGATAGTAGCTTTCATGCTAGGGACCCCTACTACCTACTTGAAGATCTTCTCCGAGGCGAACTACAGAGAGTCTACCCGACGCCTTGTGAGTGCACATTCATTCACCAGGTAATCAATCACTGGGAATGAGGGAGGAGACAGAGAGATCTAGGGCACATCCATAGGCAAAGAAGGAAAGTTGGGAAGAGCTTTCTTCTTCTTTATATCCTTGGGATCAGCAGTTTTGTGTACCTTTGAAGAAGTGGGTGTGCTGATCTGAGTGGTGGTAGACGTGACGGCGGTTGATGAAGTAAAGAGAGGTGCAGTAACACCTTAGATAACAAAGAAATACGAGCCAAAGAGAGCTCAAGGTTAGCAGAAAGAAGTGGGTAGGTAAAGTATTTACACATGGGTGCCTTGAGAGTATCTAAAGGATAACACTCAGGGATGTTACATTCTATGGTAGTGTCCTGAGGATCACTGACCTGTTTTTGAGAATGCTTAAGAGAAGCATTTTCAGGTCGTGTGCACGTTGCTTTCCAGAGATCAGATTCTCGAAACAAAATTGATGTCTGAATAGCACGTTGCTCAATCTCATCAGGGTTATGGACAACCATACCTGAATCATAGATTGATCTGAGAACCAAAGAAGAAGAGATAGAAGAGGATGAGAAGGCAGTGCAAGTGATACCTGATACAACCTCAACATGGCTGACTATTACAGTTTCAGGGACCGAAGTCTCTGAAAAAGGAGGTAGAGCTGATGAAACGGCAACAAAACCAGAAGTTGTTGTCGTGGCTGTAGGCATGGCTGAAGTTGAAGAAGAGGTAAGGAAGATGCCAAAGTCAGATAGAGTGCTGGCTTGAGTGGCAGTCTTCTTGAATTTCTTGGGGGCCGTCTTATGGGCGATGGAATTTTTATCCCCATCAGATGGTTGCTATGGTTTGCCTGGGGAGGAGGTGCCTTGGTTAGTCACTGATGGGATTTTCAGTGATGTGGGCACAACATCTACCTGAGAGGTAGGGGTTGAAGATTCAGCAGCAACATTCTGAATTATCTGCATCATGTAGGGAGTGTAAGGAGCATCTCCCTCTTTCTCATCTATTTCGAGGGCTTTCTTCCCAATATGAGAGAAAGATTGATTTTCCTTAGTGGGGTATCCATCATAGATGTTCTCCAACAGAATAGCAAAAAATCTAGGGAAAGCAATAGCTTTGTCCCTCTTCTGGGCCTTAACCCTGTTGTATAGTTCGCTGAATATATATTTAACGAAGTTAAGCTTTCGGCCAGTGCAGGGAGCGACCGCCATCTCCTGAGAAGGCTTGCTTGCCTGATCCTGTGAGCCGAACTTGGAGCTTAAGCACTGAATAACGTGCGTCCATATGTATTGCCATCTCGCTGGCATTCACTTCTTCTCCACCTTAGTGATGGACTTGGTGATTTGTTTCGTCTCCTTATCAACTGGCCATACATAGCCAGTGGCATCTAGGAATGCCTGAATTTCTTCAGTGGTTGGAGGAGCATCCCATAGCTCATTTTTCTTCTTAGCTGGAAGTCGGAGAACATTCCTCAACACACCAGAAGTGATGGTCGTAATTTCAAGAGCAGTGGTGAACTGAATGGCATTGAGATTCCTACCCTTATCAGTGGTGAGAGTAGTGCAGTGAACAATATGCAAGAATTGTTGAAGATGCGCAGTGATCTCAATAGGGATGTGGATGAAAGCATACTTCAGTGGGAATTTCTTGATAAAAAGAGCACCATCCCATAAGTAGGTGCGTTCAGCGGGGATGTCAGTCAGAGCAACATAGTTGCTTGGTTTGACCAGAGCTTGTTCAGGAGGAAAGCTGGCTTCTGGTGCAGCGATGAAGGTTGTGACCGGGATCACTTCAATTTCAGAGAGAGAGACTTTGCTTGGAGTTGCCATTTATGTTTCAAAAATGGGCACACCAAATAGAAAAATCATGGCTTAATACAAAAATGTATAAACCAGAGTTGTTTTTATACAAAGGATACCAAATGAAGAATGTAAAGTAAACAAGTGTTTTGATGAACAAAATCAACATACTTGTTATTTGGCTGATTTTCGTTTTAATTTTTTTTAAGAAAAATAAACTAGCAGACCAAATATTTCGTGATTTTGGTAAAGAGAAATATACCAAAAACAAGTATTAGAAGTTTTTAGAAGAAAATTTTGGATTAAACTGGCCAAAAAGGTCTTTGTTCTAAGAAGAAAAATACTTAGAACAGGTATGAGTTTTGGGTTTTAATCCAGAATTAAAAGTGAAATCTTTATAACAAGATGTTATAAAAGATTTTAGGATGTAGTAAACAACAAGCTAGTTGTTTTTAGATAAGAAAAAAGGTTAGATCAAACCTTGATAGTGAGGGATTAGAGAAAAATGTACAAGTGTGTGTTCTTGGTGATCTTGAGAAACTTTGAAGACTGGAGAGCTTTACTTGCTTTGAAAAAATTTCAGTGCGTAAAGAGTGAAATGAAATAGATTTTACTTTATATAGGAAGAGATGAGACGAAATAGAGAAAGACGAAACGACGGTTTTAGCTTTTTAAGAAAGAGGTAATAATGACCTACGACACGTTCCTAGGGTTTGATTGGATAGGAGACGTTGAGGCCGTCGTGTTTCAGGAAAAGTTCTGGCGTGTCCTTTTTGAAAAATAAAACAAGTTTCTAACCTATTTTATTGTAACTTAAGAAAACACTAAGTTGATGCATAAGGAAAGAAAGAAATAGCGGTAGAGGTTTTTGAGAAAGAAAGTAGCATCGTGTAGATGGAAAATGGTTTTCCACCTATTTATAACTGTTTGCATTTAATGCAAAACAAAAGGTATGTGCTACATGTCAAACATGTGAGGAATGTTTGTACTTTGGTTAATAGGATGACCATACTTTTATCCACCTATGAACAGTACCAAATCAGATTTGATGGGGACATAAGAGACAATCCGTACGTCCTTTTCTGACAAGGTATTGAGGTTTTGACTTCTGTGCATCGAGGATAAGATCAACAATAATCTTGCTGAAGGCTTCACTTGATTGCTGAACTAGTGACTTCAAGGATGAAGTCACTAAGGTATCTGAGTCCTTGCAAGATTTCACAGTTCTAATTAGTTGAGATTCGCTATCACTGAACCGCTTCAGATCATTAGTTGTTCATCTCTATCTTCAGCTTGGACTTCGACTGTTACTGAATGGACTTGTGGTGTGAGTGTTGTTCTTCAGATCTTCAGAGATGAAGTCAATGTTCCTGATCTTCAGTGAGCGGTGAGTTACTATCAGCGTATGCTATCGCTGAATATGAATAGTTACTTATCCATGGAACTTTCACTAAGTATAATATGGAATTATATTCAAACCATTGTAAGGATTTTGGATCAACAACTTCTAAGTCCATGTGGGACACTCTCTGTGTTCAATATGAAGGAACAAATCAGGTTCAGATTATTGGCAATATTAACTTGGTAAGACAATATGAAAGCTTCATGTCTCTAAAAAATGAAACCCTTTCAGAAATTCACCAAAGGTTTAACTGTCTATTAATAGATATGAAAACAGTTAATCGTCAGTACTCTAACTCTGAAATCCTAACTAAGTTCATGGAAGCTCTTCTTGAACAATGGGAAACTTTTACAATGTGTCTTAAGTTGTCAAAGGACATTGAAACTCTTTCTTTAAGTGCTTTGTATGGAATATTTCTCAATCATCAGCAATCTAAAACCTTAAAAAGAAATCTCATTAAAGACACTAAATCTGCCAAAAATACTTCCTTGGCTTTGTGACTTCAGAAATGGAACCTTCAAAACTTGTGTCCTCTTCTATCACCTCTATCACTGAATTAGATCAATCTAACTCAGAAGAAATCCCTAATGTTGATATCTCTGAATTTGACAATTTTTTATCTCTTCTCAATAACTATTTCAGGAGATTCGCTAGAAAGAGAAATTTCAGAAAACTCTTCCTACTGAAAAAGCCTCAGCAATCTGCTACAACTGTCAACGCAAAGGTCACTTTGCCAACTAATGCAGATCCAAGATAGTTGTTGCTACATCATCTTATCAGATCCCTGATAAATCTAAAAATGAAAAATACTCTAAGTTAAAAGAGAAATATCAAAATCTGAAATAGAACCAGTGAAAGGGCAAAGGTCTTGTAGCTGAAGAAGTTGACTCGATTAAGAAGAAGACTGGGCGCAGACCTCTGACGAATCTGGACCAATTGAAGAAGATCTTCCCTTCATCTGTCTCATGGCTAGAATAGAAGAAGCTGAAGAGGAATCTGACACTTCTTCTTCAGTATCTAAGAAACGACCTTCTAAACCTTCTACCAAGGATTCAAGAAAGGTGATCAAGGACAAGTTTCCTGACCATGTTCCCACGATCAAGAATTTCCAAAAAATGAAGAAGAATCCTTCACTTCCTTCATCAAGTCATTCTAAATCTGAAAGAAAGATCCCTGGATCAGTTCAAAGATCAACTCCCAGAATTAAGATTTTTCTTACTCCATATACTTCTAAGGAACTAGTTGTTCCTCTTAGGACAATGGATAAAAGAATTCTTGGACCTGGTCCTGAAAATGCATTGACCTCCTCTCTGCATGCTTCCAGCTCAAAACCCGTTTTTAAATATAGGAAGTGTTATCACTATGCTGAAACAACCCACATTGCTAGTAAATGTCCAAATGTTATTAAAGCTGAAAGACTGGCTCATGGTAAGAAAGTAGCTCACGCTGAGAAATCTGCCAAAGTGAAATCCACTAAGGGTAGTAAAACATCCAAAATGAATATATCCACTGAAGAAAATCCCTCAACAAGTAACATTGTTTTCACTAATCCTGCAGGACCCATAGTAATATGGGTTACCTATGAAAAAATTAATCCTCTTGTCTTATGCAGAGTGCTAAAGGTATCTGGTACCTCGATAGCGGATGCTCAAGGCACATGACTGGCAGAAAATCTCTGCTCTCTGAATACAAGGAGGAAACTAGTCCCTAAGTGACTTTTTGTGGAAATGGAAAAGGATACACCAAGGGTTAAGGCGTTCTATCCAACGGAGAAACTTCATTCAGACGTGTTGCTTATGTTGAAGGGATAAAGCATAATTTATTAAGCATTACTCAACTCTGTGATAAAGATTTCAAAGTCTTGTTCACAAAGACCAGATGTGCGGTCACTGATAAAAATGATAAATTTGCCGTAAAAGGCAAAAGAGCAGAGAACGTATATGTCATAAATATGGATAGTTCTCATTCTGAAAATGTGTGCTTTCTCTCAAGAGCCTCCTCTGATATTAACTGGCTCTCGCACATAAAGCTATCTCATCCGTACTTTAAGATGATCAATGAATTTTCTCAAAAAGAACTTGTTAGAGATCTCCCAAACATGCTTTTACAAATGAATCTCTTTGTTCAGCATGTGAGAAAGGAAAGATGACCACTCCTCTTCACTTACTTAATATGGATTTATTTGGAACCGGTCAACGTCCAATCCATATATGGAAAGAAATATACTCCGGTGATTTTAGATGAATATTCCAGATATACATGGGTATTCTTTCTTCGATCTAAGAGTGATACACCGAATGAAATTATCTCCTTTATCAAGAGAATGGAAGTCCTAAACAATCTAACTGTTCGCTCCATGAGAAGTGATCATGGCACTAAATTAAAAAACAATACTCTAATTACTTTCTTTGAAGAAAAAGGAATTACTCATAATTTCTCATTGATGTTGCTCGCTCAATGCTAAGGGAATCGCGTCTAGCAACTCACTTCTGGGCTGAAGTAGTTAACACTGCATGTTTCACTCAAAATCGATCCCTGATAGTCAAACGAATCAAGAAGACCTCCTATGAATTATTTCATGGTAGAAAAACCTCTCTGAAATATTTGCATATCTTCGGATGTAAATGTTATTTCCTGAATGACAGAGATCATTTAGAAAAATTTGATCCAAAGGCAGATGATGGTATATTTCTTGGATAATCCTCAGTATCTAAAGCATTTAGAGTCTTCAACAAAAGAAGACAACATGTTGAAGAAACCATACATGTGAATTTTGATGAATCTCCCTCATCGAATTCTAATTCTATCTCTGAAGACGACGAGGAACTGAATAATTGGATGAAATCTCATTATAGGGAACCTGAATCTTATTTTCAGACACCCCATGTTGTTGAAAATAATGATGATGAAGGTCCTAACTTCATTCCTACTACAAGTAATGATCCTTCCTCATCAGGGATAGAAGTTACTCCCTTAAATCTGATTCCTCCCTCTGATTCCTCCAATGGTGACTCATTCGTGAATAATCATGCTCCTATCTCAACACAAGGGAATGCACAAACTTCTGGATCTCTACCAGGGATGATAAGGAATGCTGGAACCTATTACGGACACATCCACCGTTCTCCCTGAACAAGAACAAGTCGCTGAACCTCATGTTGATCAAACTCCTCAACTACCAGTTCAACGATGGACTGTAAATCGCCCAATAGAACAAATTATTGGTGATCCAAATGCATGTATTAAAACCCGTAGCGGTGTCTTTATGTAAACTTTATTCTCTAACCAAACCTAAGAAGATCGATGATGCTATCACCGATCCTAATTGGGTCTTTGCTATGCAAGAAGAGCTAACTGAGTTTCGTAGAAAAAAAGTTTGGAATCTTCTACCTCGTCCATCTGGAAAAACTGTTATAGGCACAAAATGGGTTTTTCGTAACAAACTAGATGAAAATGGCACTGTGATCCGTAACAAGGCTCGACTTGTTGCTCAGGGATACAAACAGGAAGAAGGAATAGACTATGATGAATTCTTCGCTCCTGCTGCTAGACTAGAAGCCATAAGACTTTTCTTAGCTTATGTTGCCCATAAAGACTTTATAATTTTTCAAATGGATGTTAAAAGTGCTTTTCTAAATGGTAAACATAAAGAGGAAGTTTATGTTGAGCAACCTCCTGGGTTGGCTTATCCTAAACACCCTGGTTTTGTTTTCAAACTTCAAAAGGCTCTTTACGGGTTAAAACAGGCTCCTAGAAATTGGTATGATACTCTCTCTAAATATCTTCTAAAAGAAAAATTCGTTCGGGGAAAAATTGACCAAACCCTTTTTCTTAGGAAATACAAAGGTCATACCATTCTTGCTCAAATATATGTGGATGATATTATATCTGGTTCCACAAGACTCAAATTATGTACTCGTTTTGCTAATAGAATGAAGAAAGAATATAAAATGAGTATGATGGGTGAACTAACATATTTTCTAGGCTTGCAGATTAAGCAATCTGAGAAAGGAATTTTTATATGGCTAAGCAAATATGTTAAAGACATGCTGAATAATTTGAAATGACTCAATGTTCAGCGATGAAGACTCCTATGGCACCTCCTCTAATATTAAACAAGTACCCTGATGGGAAACCGGTCAATGTCAATGCCTATGGAGGAATGATCGGCTCCCTGCTGTATCTTAAAGTTAACCGTCCTGATATCATGTATTCTACCTGTCTCTGTGCAAGATATAAAGCTGAACCAAAGGAATCTCATCTGATTGCTATAAAACGAATATTTAGATAGCTGAAAGGAACTCCTAATCTAAGTCTTTGGTATCCCAAGGGCTTAGGGTTCGATCTAAATGGTTACTCTGATAGTGATTTTGCAGGTTGCAAGATTGATAGGAAAAGCACCACTGGTGGCAGTCAGCTACTAGGTGGTAAGTTGGCAAGCTGAACAAGTAAAAAGCAAAATTCAGTGTCTACATCAACAGCTGAAATTGAATACGTAGCCGCTGGAAGTTATTGTGCCCAAATTCTTTGGATGAGAAACCAACTTAGAGACTATGACCTTAAGCTTTCAAAAATCCATATTTACTGTAATAGCACTAGTGCTATCGCTATCGCAAATAACTCTGTACTTCATTAAAAATCCAAGCATATCGAGATCATATATCACTATATCAGAGATCATGTTATGAATGGTGAAATTTTCATTTTTTACCCACTGAATATCAGCTCGCTGATCTTTTCACTAAGCCTCTTGATGAGACTAGATATAATATATTAATCAACGAACTTGGTATGTTGAACGCTGAAGAATGAAAAATCTCAGTGATCAACTCTATTAAGTGAATACTAAAATTTCCTTCAAAATCACAAATCATTCCCTGAACTATGACTCAGTGATATATCTCGCCAAGGTATGTACTTCTAATCCTTATGCTCTCTGAATTCTTTCTTATTCAGAGAATGGATCTCAAAAGAGGAAACCCATCATTGACAATTCTTTTATTGCTTATGATAAGGATTTTAAATGGATAATGATTAACATTTATTATTTAAATGATAATCTTATCATTTTTCCAAACGAAAAGGACACGTCAGACATTTTTCTGACACACGACGGACCTCGACGTTTCCTATCCTATCAACCCCTAGGAACGTGCGCTAGGTCATCATTACCCTTTCAAAAAGCTAAAACAGTCGTTTAGTTTTCTTCTCTCTCCTCTCTTTCTCTCTCATCCACCTATATAAGGAAAACCCTTTTCCATTTCATTCTTTAAGCGCCCATATTCTCTAAAAAGGCAAGAATTTGAATTTTTCTCTGCAAACCTCAAGAACACCAAGAACACGCACTTGTGCATTTTTCTCAGTTTTCACTTTACTTTCAAGGTTTGATCTTTCTTTTACCTTAGGCACAAACAACAATTTGGATGTTGTTTACTACTTCTACTCGTCTTCTATAACTTCTTGTTATAAGGATTTTAAAAAAAATACTTCTTGATTTAAAAAAAAACATAAACACATGTTCTAAGTTCCATCTTAGAAAAGAAGACATTTTGGTCCATTTTCATCCAAAATATCATCTAACATTTTTTCTCAAAACTGTTAATGGTATATCTAAATACCATAAATAAACACTTTTTTTAAAAACGTCTTTCTAAAATCTACCAAAAACAACAAGCATTTTGATTTAGTTCATCAAATTACTTGTTTTTCTTATAGATTTGGTATTCTTTGTACCAAAATATCTGGTTTATTGTCACACCCCGCTAAAACGGAAACACAGGGAGTGATAGTTCAAGATTTCATAGCAATAGAGCAATAACAACACCAATTGTCCAATCAAATACATAACATATAAACCTGAACATTACATCATACCAGTTCAAGTTTTAACAAAATAAAAGAAATAAGATGTTCTACAAAACGATTTCAAATTTAAACGTGGTTGATGTTGATGCGCCCCAAACACAAGCATTTTTAGTTACCCTTTCTTACTCCTGAAAAGCATGAATAAAACAAGGACAACTACAAAGAGTTGGTGAGTTCACAGATTTTAAATATTATAAACATCTTTTGCATAAATGAATATTGAGCAAAATACTTTTATGGCACTTAATAAATCTTTACATCATAAAACGTTCAAGGCATTTTTGTACCCTAATTATCAGTAAGTAATGAGCCACCACTATACCTTCGACCACAAAAATATTTTTAGTTCTACCTCAGCGGTGGACTTAAAGTCCACATGTGTAGAACCTTCCTTTTAAGTATAGTTCTACCTCAGCGGTGGACCTAAAGTCCACATGTGTAGAACCTTCCTTTTAAGTATAGTGCACCCCTACCTGTAGTTTGCAGATGGGATTGCTATCCACACCCCTACTTCTAGGTTTTTAGGTGGGATTGTCCGTGCAATAGCGCTATCCACAAATACCCTCGGCTCCTCACTTGAGTTAATAGTAGTGTACAGACTTTTATGAAACATTTTACTCAATACAATCTATTAGTGTACATGCCTTAATGCCCAAAAACAACAATTTTCATAATATTCACATTCGTTAATGCAAATAGCTCAAATATTTCATTTAATCATGCTTTTCACCCCAAGACATAAAAAATACTTTAAAAATGGGGCTGTGAATACTCACCTTTTGGAAAAACTCCGTTTAAAGCACGATTCGTCCGCTAGCCGACCTAACGCTTTCCTATCAAAGTAAAATACCCAAAACGGCCACTTATGCGTCTAACGATTACTATGAGAGTGCTTATAAGTTCTTATATGTCCAACTTGGTCTACTATTGTCCCGTTATACATAATGCACATATGTTCTTTAAAGAAATAATTTATACCGAAAATGTAACATTATAGTTTTTCAAGTGATTAAAATTTAAGAAATCAACCAGTTTTAGAATTTAACTTTCTGACAGAAACTATAAGTCTTAAAAATGATCAAATTAATGTAACATCCAAAATGATAAAATTTCCATCTTTTTATATGTGATGCATTACTAAGTTAAGGTCATTGTGACCAAATTTCATGCATTTTAGACATATAAAAAAGGGTTCAAATAATTTATATCACACAGTGTGTCACAGCAAGCATGGCAGATTACACACTGTTAGTAAAACAATCATTTGAGGAGTTATACTTATTATTTTTCAGAACTTCCAGTTGGATTATAAACATAACATATAAAGGAAACTTTTAAGATAAGAAGCACTTATTTGAAATGAGTTATGAGGAAGATATGGCATCACAAAGTTGCATGCACACATATGTCTTTAGTTGACAGATTGCACACTTAATTTTAATAAATTGGTTAATGCCTCAAAACTTCATATTTTTTAATGAATCCGGATTCAAATGAACCCTAACTCATGAAAGAAAACTCCAGAAGTAAAATTATGCATTATGGGCAAGTATTTAAAGAGATATTAGCATGCAAAGTAGGGTTTACCTACTGGGGGTTTCACAGATTGCACACCTAAAATATTTTAGGTATTTGGAGGGTCAAAACTCTATATTTTTTAGTGATTCCACTTGAAAACTGAAGATAACTCATAAAACTAACTCTCAAAGGAAAAATCATCCTTTTTAATTGAGTTTTGAAAGAGATATGGTCATTTGAACATGCATGCACAAATCTGTCATTGGTTGATAGTTTGCACACTCATTTTGTTTTAATTTGCTGGAACCTCAAATCACAATATTTTTTAATGAAATCAGTGGCATTTGAAAGATAACCCATTAAATAAAATTCCAGAAGAAGAATCAAGTAATTTGAAAACAACAATTTTCATAATATTCACATTCGTTAATGCAAATAGCTCAAATATTTCATTTAATCATGCTTTTCACCCCAAGACATAAAAAGTACTTTAAAAATGGGGCTGTGAATACCCACCTTTTGGAAAAGGTCCGTTTAAAGCACGATTCGTCCGCTAGCCGACCTAACGCTTACTATGAGAGTGCTTATAAGTCCTTATATGTCCAACTAGGTCTACTATTGTCCCGTTATACATAATGAACATATGCTCTTTAAAGAAATAATTTATGCCGAAAATTTAACATTATAGTTTTTCAAGTGACTAAAGTTTAAGAAATCAACCAATTTCAGAATTTAACTTTCTGACAGAAACTATAAGTCTTAAAAATGATCAAATTAATGTAACATCCAAAATGATAAAATTTCCATCTTTTTATATGTGATGCATTACTAAGTTAAGGTCATTGTGACCAAATTTCATGCATTTTAGACATATATAAAAGGGTTCAAATAATTTATATCACACAGTGTGTCACAGCAAGCTTGACAGATTACACACTGTTAGTAAAACAATCACTTGAGGAGTTATACTTATTATTTTTCAGAACTTCCAGTTGGATTATAAACATAACACATAAAGGAAACTTTTAAGATAAGAATCACTTATTTTAAATGTGTTATGAGGAAGATATGGCATCACAAAGTTGCATGCACACATATGTCTTTAGTTGACAGATTGCACACTTAATTTTAATAAATTGGTTAATGCCTCAAAACTTCATATTTTTTAATGAATCCGGATTCAAATGAATCCTAACACATAAAAGAAAACTCCAAAAGTAAAATTATGCACCATAGACAAATATTTAAAGAGATATTAGCATGCAAAGTAGGGTTTACTTACTGGGGGTTTCACATATTGCACACCTAAAATATTTTAGGTGTTTGGAGGGTCAAAACTCTATATTGTTTAGTGATTCCACTTGCAAACTGAAGATAACTCATAAAACTAACCCTCAGCGGTGGAAAAATCATCCTTTTTCATTGAGTTTTGAAAGAGATAGGGTCATTTGAACATGCATGCACAAATCTGTCATTGGTTGACAGTTTGCACACTCATTTTGTTTTAATTTGCTGGAACCTCAAATCACCATATTTTTTAATGAAATCAGTGGCATTTGAAAGACAACTTATTAAATAAAATTCCAGGGAGTGATAGTTCAAGATTTCATAGCAATAGAGCGATAACAACACCAATTGTCCAATCAAATACATAACATATAAACCATTACATTACATCATACCAGTTCAAGTTTTAACAAAATAAAAGAAATTTGATGTTCTACAAAACGATTTCAAATTTAAACGTGGTTGATGTTGATGCGCCCCAAACACAAGCATTTTTAGTTACCCTTTCTTACCCCTGAGAAGCATGAATAAAACAAGGTCAATTACAAAGAGTTGGTGAGCTCATAGGTTTTAAATATTATAAACATCTTTTGCATAAATGAATATTGGGCAAAATACGTTTATGGCACTTAATAATTCTTTACATCATAAAACGTTCAAGGCATTTTTGTACCCTAATTATCAGTAAGTAATGGGCCACCACTAAACCTTCGACCACAAAAGTATTTTTAGGTCTACCTCAGCGATGGACCTAAAGTCCACATGTGTAGAACCTTTCTTTTAAGTATAGTTCTACCTCAGCGGTGGACCTAAAGTCCACATGTGTAGAACCTTCCTTTTAAGTATAGTGCACCCCTACCTGTAGTTTGCAGGTGGGATTGCTATCCACACCCCTACTTTTAGGTTTTTAGGTGGGATTGTCCGTGCAATAGCGCTATCTACAAATACCCTCGGCTCCTCACTTGAGTTAATAGTAGTGTACAAACTTTTATGGAACATTTTACTCAATACAATCTATTAGTGTACATGCCTTAATGCCCAAAAACAACAACTTTCATAATATTCACATTCGTTAATGCAAATAGCTCAAATATTTCATTTAATCATGCTTTTCACCCCAAGACATAAAAAATACTTTAAAAATGGGGCTGTGAATACTCACCTTTTGGAAAAGGTCCGTTTAAAGCACGATTCGTCCGCTAGCCGACCTAACGCTTATGAGAGTGCTTATAAGTCCTTATATGTCCAACTAGGTCTACTATTGTCCCGTTATACATAATGCACATATGCTCTTTAAAGAAATAGTTTATACCGAAAATGTAACATTATAGTTTTTCAAGTGATTAAAATTTAAGAAATCAACCAGTTTCAGAATTTAACTTTCTGACAGAAACTATAAGTCTTAAAAATGATCAAATTAATGTAACATCCAAAATGATAAAATTTCCATCTTTTTATATGTGATGCATTACTAAGTTAAGGTCATTGTGACCAAATTTCATGCATTTTAGACATATAAAAAAGGGTTCAAATAATTTATATCACACAGTGTGTCACAGTAAGCATGACAGATTACACACTGTTAGTAAAACAATCATTTGAGGAGTTATACTTATTATTTTTCAGAACTTCCAGTTGGATTATAAACATAACACACAAAGGAAACTTTTAAGATAAGAATCACTCATTTTAAATGAGTTATGAGGAATATATGCCATCACAAAGTTGCATGCACACATATGTCTTTAGTTGACAGATTGCACACTTAACTTTAATAAATTGGTTAATGCCTCAAAACTTCATATTTTCTAATGAATCCGGATTCAAATGAACCCTAACTCATAAAAGAAAACTCCAAAAGTAAAATTATGCACTATGGACAAATATTTAAAGAGATATTAGCATGCAAAGTAGGGTTTACTTACTGGGGGTTTCACAGATTGCACACCTAAAATATTTTAGGTGTTTGGAGGGTCAAAACTCTATATTGTTTAGTGATTCCACTTGCAAACTGAAGATAACTCATAAAACTAACCCTCAGCGGTGGAAAAATCATCCTTTTTCATTGAGTTTTGAAAGAGATAGGGTCATTTGAACATGCATGCACAAATCTGTCATTGGTTGACAGTTTGCACACTCATTTTGTTTTAATTTGCTGGAACCTCAAATCACCATATTTTTTAATGAAATCAGTGGCATTTGAAAGACAACTTATTAAATAAAATTCCAGGGAGTGATAGTTCAAGATTTCATAGCAATAGAGCGATAACAACACCAATTGTCCAATCAAATACATAACATATAAACCATTACATTACATCATACCAGTTCAAGTTTTAACAAAATAAAAGAAATTTGATGTTCTACAAAACGATTTCAAATTTAAACGTGGTTGATGTTGATGCGCCCCAAACAAGCATAAAACGTTCAAGGCATTTTTGTACCCTAATTATCAGTAAGTAATGAGCCACCACTAAACCTTCGACCACAAAAATATTTTTAGTTCTACCTCAGCGGTGGACTTAAAGTCCACATGTGTAGAACCTTCCTTTTAAGTATAGTTCTACCTCAGCGGTGGACCTAAATTCCACACGTGTAGAACCTTCCTTTTAAGTATAGTGCACCCCTACCTGTAGTTTGCAGGTGGGATTGCTATCCACACCCCTACTTTTAGGTTTTTAGGTGGGATTGTCCGTGCAATAGCGCTATCCACAAATACCCTCGGCTCCTCACTTGAGTTAATAGTAGTGTACAAACTTTTATGGAACATTTTACTCAATACAATCTATTAGTGTACATGCCTTAATGCCCAAAAACAACAATTTTCATAATATTCACATTCGTTAATGCAAATAGCTCAAATATTTCATTTAATCATGCTTTTCACCCCAAGACATAAAAAATACTTTAAAAATGGGGCTGTGAATACTCACCTTTTGGAAAAACTCCGTTTAAAGCACGATTCGTCCGCTAGCCGACCTAACGCTTTCCTATCAAAGTAAAATACCCAAAACGGTCACTTATGCGTCTAACGATTACTATGAGAGTGCTTATAAGTCCTTATATGTCCAACTTGGTCTACTAATGTCCCGTTATACATAATGCACATATGCTCTTTAAAGAAATAATTTATACCGAAAATGTAACATTATTGTTTTTCAAGTGATTAAAATTTAAGAAATCAACCAGTTTCAGAATTTAACTTTCTGACAGAAACTATAAGTCTTAAAAATGATCAAATTAATGTAACATCCAAAATGATAAAATTTCCATCTTTTTATATGTGATGCATTACTAAGTTAAGGTCATTGTGACCAAATTTCATGCATTTTAGACATATAAAAAAGGGTTCAAATAATTTATATCACACAGTGTGTCACAGCAAGCATGGCAGATTACACACTGTTAGTAAAACAATCATTTGAGGAGTTATACTTATTATTTTTCAGAACTTCCAGTTGGATTATAAACATAACATATAAAGGAAACTTTTAAGATAAGAATCACTTATTTTAAATGAGTTATGAGGAAGATATGGCATCACAAAGTTGCATGCACACATATGTCTTTAGTTGACAGATTGCACACTTAATTTTAATAAATTGGTTAATGCCTCAAAACTTCATATTTTTTAATGAATCCGGATTCAAATGAACCCTAACTCATAAAAGAAAACTCCAAAAGTAAAATTATGCACTATGGACAAATATTTAAAGAGATATTAGCATGCAAAGTAGGGTTTACTTACTGGGGGTTTCACAGATTGCACACCTAAAATATTTTAGGTGTTTGGAGGGTCAAAACTCTATATTGTTTAGTGATTCCACTTGCAAACTGAAGATAACTCATAAAACTAACCCTCAGCGGTGGAAAAATCATCCTTTTTCATTGAGTTTTGAAAGAGATAGGGTCATTTGAACATGCATGCACAAATCTGTCATTGGTTGACAGTTTGCACACTCATTTTGTTTTAATTTGCTGGAACCTCAAATCACCATATTTTTTAATGAAATCAGTGGCATTTGAAAGACAACTTATTAAATAAAATTCCAGGGAGTGATAGTTCAAGATTTCATAGCAATAGAGCGATAACAACACCAATTGTCCAATCAAATACATAACATATAAACCATTACATTACATCATACCAGTTCAAGTTTTAACAAAATAAAAGAAATTTGATGTTCTACAAAACGATTTCAAATTTAAACGTGGTTGATGTTGATGCGCCCCAAACAAGCATAAAACGTTCAAGGCATTTTTGTACCCTAATTATCAGTAAGTAATGAGCCACCACTAAACCTTCGACCACAAAAATATTTTTAGTTCTACCTTAGCGGTGGACTTAAAGTCCACATGTGTAGAACCTTCCTTTTAAGTATAGTTCTACCTCAGCGGTGGACCTAAATTCCACACGTGTAGAACCTTCCTTTTAAGTATAGTGCACCACTACCTGTAGTTTGCAGGTGGGATTGCTATCCACACCCCTACTTTTAGGTTTTTAGGTGGGATTGTCCGTGCAATAGCGCTATCCACAAATACCCTCGGCTCCTCACTTGAGTTAATAGTAGTGTACAAACTTTTATGGAACATTTTACTCAATACAGTCTATTAGTGTACATGCCTTAATGCCCAAAAACAACAATTTTCATAATATTCACATTCGTTAATGCAAATAGCTCAAATATTTCATTTAATCATGCTTTTCACCCCAAGACATAAAAAATACTTTAAAAATGGGGCTGTGAATACTCACCTTTTGGAAAAACTCCGTTTAAAGCACGATTCGTCCGCTAGCCGACCTAACGCTTTCCTATCAAAGTAAAATACCCAAAACGGTCACTTTTGCGTCTAACGATTACTATGAGAGTGCTTATAAGTCCTTATATGTCCAACTTGGTCTACTAATGTCCCGTTATACATAATGCACATATGCTCTTTAAAGAAATAATTTATACCGAAAATGTAACATTATTGTTTTTCAAGTGATTAAAATTTAAGAAATCAACCAGTTTCAGAATTTAACTTTCTGACAGAAACTATAAGTCTTAAAAATGATCAAATTAATGTAACATCCAAAATGATAAAATTTCCATCTTTTTATATGTGATGCATTACTAAGTTAAGGTCATTGTGACCAAATTTCATGCATTTTAGACATATAAAAAAGGGTTTAAATAATTTATATATCACAGTGTGTCACAGCAAGCATGGAAGATTACACACTGTTAGTAAAACAATCATTTGAGGAGTTATACTTATTATTTTTTAGAACTTCCAGTTGGATTATAAACATAACACACAAAGGAAACTTTTAAGATAAGAATCACACATTTTAAATGAGTTATGAGGAAGATATGCCATCACAAAGTTGCATGCACACATATGTCTTTAGTTGACAGATTGCACACTTAACTTTAATAAATTGGTTAATGCCTCAAAACTTCATATTTTTTAATGAATCCGGATTCAAATGAACCCTAACTCATAAAAGAAAACTCCAGAAGTAAAATTATGCATTATGGACAAATATTTAAAGAGATATTAGCATGCAAAGTAGGGTTTACTTACTGGGGGTTTCACAGATTGCACACCTAAAATATTTTAGGTGTTTGGAGGGTCAAAACTCTATATTGTTTAGTGATTCCACTTGCAAACTGAAGATAACTCATAAAACTAACCCTCAGCGGTGGAAAAATCATCCTTTTTCATTGTGTTTTGAAAGAGATATGGTCATTTGAACATGCATGCACAAATCTGTCATTGGTTGACAGTTTGCACACTCATTTTGTTTTAATTTGCTGGAACCTCAAATCACCATATTTTTTAATGAAAGCAGGCATTTGAAAGATAACTCATTAAATAAAATTCCAGGGAGTGATAGTTCAAGATTTCATAGCAATAGAGCGATAACAACACCAATTGTCCAATCAAATACATAACATATAAACCATTACATTACATCATACCAGTTCAAGTTTTAACAAAATAAAAGAAATTTGATGTTCTACAAAACGATTTCAAATTTAAACGTGGTTGATGTTGATGCGCTCCAAACACAAGCATAAAACGTTCAAGGCATTTTTGTACCCTAATTATCAGTAAGTAATGAGCCACCACTAAACCTTCGACCACAAAAATATTTTTAGTTCTACCTCAGCGGTGGACTTAAAGTCCACATGTGTAGAACCTTCCTTTTAAGTATAGTTCTACCTCAGCGGTGGACCTAAATTCCACATGTGTAGAACCTTCCTTTTAAGTATAGTGCACCCCTACCTGTAGTTTGCAGGTGGGATTGCTATCCACACCCCTACTTTTAGGTTTTTAGGTGGGATTGTCCGTGCAATAGCGCTATCCACAAATACCCTCGGCTCCTCACTTGAGTTAATAGTAGTGTACAAACTTTTATGGAACATTTTACTCAATACAATCTATTAGTGTACATGCCTTAATGCCGAAAAACAACAATTTTCATAATATTCACATTCGTTAATGCAAATAGCTCAAATATTTCATGTAATCATGCTTTTCACCCCAAGACATAAAAAATACTTTAAAAATGGGGCTGTGAATACTCACCTTTTGGAAAAACTCCGTTTAAAGCACGATTCGTCCGCTAGCCGACCTAACGCTTTCCTATCAAAGTAAAATACCCAAAACCGTCACTTATGCGTCTAACGATTACTATGAGAGTGCTTATAAGTCCTTATATGTACAACTTGGTCTACTAATGTCCCGTTATACATAATGCACATATGCTCTTTAAAGAAATAATTTATACCGAAAATGTAACATTATAGTTTTCAAGTGATTAAAATTTAAGAAATCAACCAGTTTCAGAATTTAACTTTCTGACCGAAACTATAAGTCTTAAAAATGATCAAATTAATGTAACATCCAAAATGATAAAATTTCCATCTTTTTATATGTGATGCATTACTAAGTTAAGGTCATTGTGACCAAATTTCATGCATTTTAGACATATAAAAAAGGGTTTAAATAATTTATATATCACAGTGTGTCACAGCAAGCATGGAAGATTACACACTGTTAGTAAAACAATCATTTGAGGAGTTATACTTATTATTTTTCAGAACTTCCAGTTGGATTATAAATATAACACATAAAGGAAACATTTAAGATAAGAATCACTCATTTTAAATGACTTATGAGGAAGATATGGCATCACAAAGTTGCATGCACACATATGTCTTTAGTTGACAGATTGCACACTTAACTTTAATAAATTGGTTAATGCCTCAAAACTTCATATTTTTTAATGAATCCGGATTCAAATGAACCCTAACTCATAAACGAAAACTCCGAAAGTAAAATTATGCATTATGGACAAATATTTAAAGAGATATTAGAATGCAAAGTAGGGTTTACTTACTGGGGGATTCACAGATTGCACACCTAAAATATTTTAGGTGTTTGGAGGGTCAAAACTCTATATTGTTTAGTGATTCCACTTGCAAACTGAAGATAACTCATAAAACTAACTCTCAAAGGAAAAATCATCCTTTTTCATGGAGTTTTGAAAGAGATATGGTCATTTGAACATGCATGCACAAATCTGTCATTGGTTGACAGTTTGCACACTCATTTTGTTTTAATTTGCTGGAACCTCAAATCACCATATTTTTTAATGAAAGCAGTGGCATTTGAAAGATAACTCATTAAATAAAATTCCAGGGAGTGATAGTTCAAGATTTCATAGCAATAGAGCGATAACAACACCAATTGTCCAATCAAATACATAACATATAAACCTGAACTTTACATCATACCAGTTCAAGTTTTAACAAAATAAAAGAAATTTGATGTTCTACAAAACGATTTCAAATTTAAACGTGGTTGATGTTGATGCGCCCCAAACACAAGCATAAAACGTTCAAGGCATTTTTGTACCCTAATTATCAGTAAGTAATGAGCCACCACTAAACCTTCGACCACAAAAATATTTTTAGTTCTACCTCAGCGGTGGACTTAAAGTCCACATGTGTAGAACCTTCCTTTTAAGTATAGTTCTACCTCAGCGGTGGACCTAAAGTCCACATGTGTAGAACCTTCCTTTTAAGTATAGTGCACCTCTACCTGTAGTTTGCAGGTGGGATTGCTATCCACACCCCTACTTTTAGGTTTTTTGATGGGATTGTCCGTGCAATAGCGCTATCCACAAATACCCTCGGCTCCTCACTTGAGTTAATAGTAGTGTACAAACTTTTATGGAACATTTTACTCAATACAATCTATTAGTGTACATGCCTTAATGCCCAAAAACAACAATTTTCATAATATTCACATTCGTTAATGCAAATAGCTCAAATATTTCATTTAATCATGCTTTTCACCCCAAGACATAAAAAATACTTTAAAAATGGGGCTGTGAATACTCACCTTTTGGAAAAACTCCGTTTAAAGCACGATTCGTCCGCTAGCCGACCTAACGCTTTCCTATCAAAGTAAAATACCCAAAACGGTCACTTATGCGTCTAACGATTACTATGAGAGTGCTTATAAGTCCTTATATGTCCAACTTGGTCTACTAATGTCCCGTTATACATAATGCACATATGCTCTTTAAAGAAATAATTTATACCGAAAATGTAACATTATAGTTTTTCAAGTGATTAAAATTTAAGAAATCAACCAGTTTCAGAATTTAACTTTCTGACAGAAACTATAAGTCTTAAAAATGATCAAATTAATGTAACATCCAAAATGATAAAATTTCCATCTTTTTATATGTGATGCATTACTAAGTTAAGGTCATTGTGACCAAATTTCATGCATTTTAGACATATAAAAAAGGGTTCAAATAATTTATATCACACAGTGTGTCACAGCAAGCATGGCAGATTACACACTGTTAGTAAAACAATCATTTGAGGAGTTATACTTATTATTTTTCAGAACTTCCAGTTGGATTATAAACATAACACATAAAGGAAACTTTTAAGATAAGAATCACTCATTTTAAATGAATTATGAGGAAGATATGGCATCACAAAGTTGCATGCACACATATGTCTTTAGTTGACAGATTGCACACTTAACTTTAATAAATTGGTTAATGCCTCAAAACTTCATATTTTTTAATGAATCCGGATTCAAATGAACCCTAACTCATAAACGAAAACTCCAGAAGTAAAATTATGCATTATGGACAAATATTTAAAGAGATATTAGAATGCAAAGTAGGGTTTACTTACTGGGGGTTTCACAGATTGCACACCTAAAATATTTTAGATGTTTGGAGGGTCAAAACTCTATATTGTTTAGTGATTCCACTTGCAAACTGAAGATAACTCATAAAACTAACACTCAAAGGAAAAATCATCCTTTTTCATTGAGTTTTGAAAGAGATAGGGTCATTTGAACATGCATGCACAAATCTGTCATTGGTTGACAGTTTGCACACTCATTTTGTTTTAATTTGCTGGAACCTCAAATCATCATATTTTTTAATGAAATCAGTGGCATTTAAAAGACAACTCATTAAATAAAATTCCAGGGAGTGATAGTTCAAGATTTCATAGCAATAGAGCGATAACAACACCAATTGTCCAATCAAATACATAACATATAAACCATTACATTACATCATACCAGTTCAAGTTTTAACAAAATAAAAGAAATTTGATGTTCTACAAAACGATTTCAAATTTAAACGTGGTTGATGTTGATGCGCCCGAAACACAAGCATAAAACGTTCAAGGCATTTTTGTACCCTAATTATCAGTAAGTAATGAGCCACCACTAAACCTTCGACCACAAAAATATTTTTAGTTCTACCTCAGCGGTGGACTTAAAGTCCACATGTGTAGAACCTTCCTTTTAAGTATAGTTCTACCTCAGCGGTGGACCTAAATTCCACATGTGTAGAACCTTCCTTTTAAGTATAGTGCACCCCTACCTGTAGTTTGCAGGTGGGATTGTTATCCACACCCCTACTTTTAGGTTTTTAGGTGGGATTGTCCGTGCAATAGCGCTATCCACAAATACCCTCGGCTCCTCACTTGAGTTAATAGTAGTGTACAAACTTTTATGGAACATTTTACTCAATACAATCTATTAGTGTACATGCCTTAATGCCCAAAAACAACAATTTTCATAATATTCACAGTCGTTAATGCAAATAGCTCAAATATTTCATTTAATCATGCTTTTCACCCCAAGACATAAAAAATACTTTAAAAATGGGGCTGTGAATACTCACCTTTTGGAAAAACTCCGTTTAAAGCACGATTCGTCCGCTAGCCGACCTAACGCTTTCCTATCAAAGTAAAATACCCAAAACGGTCACTTATGCGTCTAACGATTACTATGAGAGTGCTTATAAGTCCTTATATGTCCAACTTGGTCTACTAATGTCCCGTTATACATAATGCACATATGCTCTTTAAAGAAATAATTTATACCAAAAATGTAACATTATTGTTTTTCAAGTGATTAAAATTTAAGAAATCAACCAGTTTCAGAATTTAACTTTCTGACAGAAACTATAAGTCTTAAAAATGATCAAATTAATGTAACATCCAAAATGATAAAATTTCCATCTTTTTATATGTGATGCATTACTAAGTTAAGGTCATTGTGACCAAATTTCATGCATTTTAGACATATAAAAAAGGGTTCAAATAAGTTATATAACACAGTGTGTCACAGCAAGCATGGCAGATTACACACTGTTAGTAAAACAATCATTTGAGGAGTTATACTTATTATTTTTCAGAACTTCCAGTTGGATTATAAACATAACACACAAAGGAAACTTTTAAGATAAGAATCACACATTTTAAATGAGTTATGAGGAAGATATGCCATACAAAGTTGCATGCACACATATGTCTTTAGTTGACAGATTGCACACTTAACTTTAATAAATTGGTTAATGCCTCAAAACTTCATATTTTCTAATGAATCCGGATTCAAATGAACCCTAACTCATAAAAGAAAACTCCAAAAGTAAAATTATGCACTATGGACAAATATTTAATGAGATATTAGCATGCAAAGTAGGGTTTACTTAATGGGGGTTTCACAGATTGCACACCTAAAATATTTTAGGTGTTTGGAGGGTCAAAACTCTATATTGTTTAGTGATTCCACTTGCAAACTGAAGATAACTCATAAAACTAACTCTCAAAGGAAAAATCATCCTTTTTCATTGAGTTTTGAAAGAGATATGGTCATTTGAACATGCATGCACAAATCTGTCATTGGTTGACAGTTTGCACACTCATTTTGTTTTAATTTGCTGGAACCTCAAATCACCATATTTTTTAATGAAAGCAGTGGCATTTGAAAGATAACTCATTAAATAAAATTCCAGGGAGTGATAGTTCAAGATTTCATAGCAATAGAGCGATAACAACACCAATTGTCCAATCAAATACATAACATATAAACCTGAACATTACATCATACCAGTTCAAGTTTTAACAAAATAAAAGAAATTTGATGTTCTACAAGACGATTTCAAATTTAAACGTGGTTGATGTTGATGCGCCCCAAACACAAGCATAAAACGTTCAAGGCATTTTTGTACCCTAATTATCAGTAAGTAATGAGCCACCACTAAACCTTCGACCACAAAAATATTTTTAGTTCTACCTCAGCGGTGGACTTAAAGTACACATGTGTAGAACCTTCCTTTTAAGTATAGTTCTACCTCAACGGTGGACCTAAAGTCCACATGTGTAGAACCTTCCTTTTAAGTATAGTGCACCTCTACCTGTAGTTTGCAGGTGGGATTGCTATCCACACCCCTACTTTTAGGTTTTTAGATGGGATTGTCCGTGCAATAGCGCTATCCACAAATACCCTCGGCTCCTCACTTGAGTTAATAGTAGTGTACAAACTTTTATGGAACATTTTACTCAATACAAACTATTAGTGTACATGCCTTAATGCCCAAAAACAACAATTTTCATAATATTCACATTCGTTAATGCAAATAGCTCAAATATTTCATGTAATCATGCTTTTCACCCCAAGACATAAAAAATAATTTAAAAATGGGGCTGTGAATACTCACCTTTTGGAAAAACTCCGTTTAAAGCACGATTCGTCCGCTAGCCGGTCTAACGCTTTCCTATCAAAGTAAAATACCCAAAACGGTCACTTATGCGTCTAACGATTACTATGAGAGTGCTTATAAGTCCTTATATGTCCAACTTGGTCTACTAATGTCCCGTTATACATAATGCACATATGCTCTTTAAAGAAATAATTTATACCGAAAATGTAACATTATAGTTTTTCAAGTGATTAAAATTTAAGAAATCAACCAGTTTCAGAATTTAACTTT
Organism: Silybum marianum; assembly: GCA_036898165.1. NCBI lineage: Eukaryota > Viridiplantae > Streptophyta > Magnoliopsida > Asterales > Asteraceae > Silybum > Silybum marianum. The sequence continues at coordinate 24,183,058 of CM072528.1, read as the reverse complement.
CTGACAGAAACTATAAGTCTTAAAAATGATCAATTTAATGTAACATCCAAAATGATAAAATTTCCATCTTTTTATATGTGATGCATTACTAAGTTAAGGTCATTGTGACCAAATTTCATGCATTTTAGACATATAAAAAAGGGTTCAAATAATTTATATCACACAGTGTGTCACAGCAAGCATGGCAGATTACACACTGTTAGTAAAACAATCATTTGAGGAGTTGTACTTTTTATTTTTCAGAACTTCCAATTGGATTATAAACATAACACATAAATGAAACTTTTAAGATAAGAATCACTCATTTTAAATGATTTATGAGGAAGATATGGCATCACAAAGTTGCATGCACACATATGTCTTTAGTTGACAGATTGCACACTTAACTTTAATAAATTGGTTAATGCCTCAAAACTTCATATTTTTTAATGAATCCGGATTCAAATGAACCCTAACTCATAAACGAAAACTCCAGAAGTAAAATTATGCATTATGGACAAATATTTAAAGAGATATTAGAATGCAAAGTAGGGTTTACTTACTGGGGGTTTCACAGATTGCACACCTAAAATATTTTAGGTGTTTGGAGGGTCAAAACTCTATATTGTTTAGTGATTCCACTTGCAAACTGAAGATAACTCATAAAACTAACTTTCAAATGAAAAATCATCCTTTTTCAATGAGTTTTGAAAGAGATAGGGTCATTTGAACATGCATGCACAAATCTGTCATTGGTTGACAGTTTGCACACTCATTTTGTTTTAATTTGCTGGAACCTCAAATCACCATATTTTTTAATGAAATCAGTGGCATTTGAAAGACAACTCATTAAATAAAATTCCAGGGAGTGATAGTTCAAGATTTCATAGCAATAGAGCGATAACAACACCAATTGTCCAATCAAATACATAACATATAAACCATTACATTACATCATACCAGTTCAAGTTTTAACAAAATAAAAGAAATTTGATGTTCTACAAAACGATTTCAAATTTAAACGTGGTTGATGTTGATGCGCCCCAAACACAAGCATAAAACGTTGGCATTTTTGTACCCTAATTATCAGTAAGTAATGAGCCACCACTAAACCTTCGACCACAAAAATAATTTTAGTTCAACCTCAGCGGTGGACTTAAAGTCCACATGTGTAGAACCTTCCTTTTATGTATAGTTCTACCTCAGCAGTGGACCTAAAGTCCACATGTGTAGAACCTTCCTTTTAAGTATAGTTCTACCTCAGCGGTGGACCTAAAGTCCATATGTGTAGAACCTTCCTTTTAAGTATAGTGCACCCCTACCTGTAGTTTGAAGGTGGGATTGCTATCCACACCCCTACTTTTAGGTTTTTAGGTGGGATTGTCGGTGCAATAGAGCTATCCACAAATACCCTTGGCTCCTCACTTGAGTTAATAGTAGTGTACAAACTTTTATGGAACATTTTACTCAATACAATCTATTAGTGTACATGCCTTAATGCCCAAAAACAACAATTTTCATAATATTCACATTCGTTAATGCAAATAGCTCAAATATTTCATTTAATCATGCTTTTCACCCCAAGACATAAAAAATACTTTAAAAATGGGGTTGTGGATACTCTCCTTTTGGAAAAACTCCGTTTAAAGCACGATTCGTCCACTAGCCGACCTAACGCTTTCCTATCAAAGTAAAATACCCAAAACGGTCACTTATGCGTCTAACGATTACTATGAGAGTGCTTATAAGTCCTTATATGTCCAACTTGGTCTACTATTTTCCCGTTATACATAATGCACATATGCTCTTTAAAGAAATAATTTATACCGAAAATGTAACATTATAGTTTTTCAAGTGATTAAAGTTTAAGAAATCAAACAGTTTCAGAATTTAACTTTCTGACAGAAACTATAAGTCTTAAAAATGATCAAATTAATGTAACATCCAAAATGATAAAATTTCCATCTTTTTATATGTGATGCATTACTAAGTTAAGGTCATTGTGACCAAATTTCATGCATTTTAGACATATAAAAAAGGGTTCAAATAATTTATATCACACAGTGTGTCACAACAAGCATGGCAGATTACACACTGTTAGTAAAACAATCATTTGAGGAGTTATACTTATTATTTTTCAGAACTTCCAGTTGGATTATAAACATAACACATAAAGGAAACTTTTAAGATAAGAATCACTCATTTTAAATGACTTATGAGGAAGATATGGCATCACAAAGTTGCATGCACACATATGTCTTTAGTTGACAGATTGCACACTTAACTTTAATAAGTTGGTTAATGCCTCAAAACTTCATATTTTTTAATGAATCCGGATTCAAATGAACCCTAACTCATAAACAAAAACTCCAGAAGTAAAATTATGCATTATGGACATATATTTAAAGAGATATTAGAATGCAAAGTAGGGTTTACTTACTGGGGGTTTCACAGATTGCACACCTAAAATATTTTAGGTGTTTGGAGGGTCAAAACTCTATATTGTTTAGTGATTCCACTTGCAAACTGAAGATAGCTCATAAAACTAACTCTCAAAGGAAAAAGCATTCTTTTTCATTGAGTTTTGAAAGAGATATGGTCATTTGAACATGCATCCACAAATCTGTCATTGGTTGACAGTTTACAAATTCATTTTGTTTTAATTTGCTGGAACCTCAAATCACCATATTTTTTAATGAAATCAGTGGCATTTGAAAGATAACTCATTAAATAAAATTCCAGGGAGTGATAGTTCAAGATTTCATAGCAATAGAGCGATAACAACACCAATTGTCCAATCAAATACATAACATATAAACCTGAACAAAACGATTTCAAATTTCAAGTTTTAACGAAATAAAAGAAATTTGATGTTCTACAAAACGATTTCAAATATAAACGTGGTTGATGTTGATGCGCCCCAAACACAAGCATTTTTAGTTACCCTTTCTTACCCCTGAAAAGCATGAATAAAACAAGGTCAACTACAAAGAGTTGGTGAGTTCACATGTTTTAAATATTATAAACATCTTTTGCATAAATGAATATTGAGCAAAATACTTTTATGGCACTTAATAAATTTTTACATCATAAAAGGTTCAAGGCATTTTTGTACCCTAATTATCAGTAAGTAATGAGCCACCACTAAACCTTCGACCACAAAAATATTTTTAGTTCAACCTCAGCGGTGGACTTAAAGTCCACATGTGTAGAACCTTCCTTTTAAGTATAGTTCTACCTCAGCGGTGGACCTAAAGTCCACATGTGTAGAACCTTCCTTTTAAGTATAGTTCTACCTCAGCGGTGGACCTAAAGTCCATATGTGTAGAACCTTCCTTTTAAGTATAGTGCACCCCTACCTGTAGTTTGAAGGTGGGATTGCTATCCACACCCCTACATTTAGGTTTTTAGGTGGGATTGTCGATGCAATAGAGCTTTCCACAAATACCCTTGGCTCCTCACTTGAGTTAATAGTAGTGTACAAACTTTTATGGAACATTTTACTCAATACAATCTATTAGTGTACATGCCTTAATGCCCAATGTTAGAAATTAAAGTATGAGTCAAAGAAGAGATGTCTACAAAAATCAACACACTCTTCTTGTTATAACTAATTGTTGTTAGACGCTCCCTTTTAGACACATGGCACTTTGTAATTGGCTAGCATTTTGACTTTCTGTTTTTGTATCTGTATAAATAGCATTGTATTGTGTTTGTAAAAGTTGTCGATCCATACATTTACATTTTGAAGAATACTGTGCGTAATTCATAACTTTGTCTACTTTGATTCAAAGTTATCATTTCATAATATTTGTTCTTCATTCTGTTTACTGTTCTATTGATTTAAATTGTTAATTGATCTGCTTCCGCATTTCACTTTGATTCAATACTCTCAATTAACAATCGGTTTAAAGGAATCTGGAACCAACAATTGGTATCAGAGCCTTCTAATCAATCTATTGATTATTAGATCTCTTCCATTGAAGAAATTCCTTTCGATCGAACAATATTTTCTCAGATTCAAAATTTGTTTATTAATCCACTCTGTTTTACGAGATTTTGTTAAATCGTTAACAATCTTCTCTTAAATTGAGTCATTCATTTTGTAATCTGAAGAAACAGTGATATTATCGACCTGTTCTTCTATTAAATTGAGATTTAATTGTTCTAAATTTCTTTCAAATCTTCAAATTTTCTCTTCTATCCTACTCAAATGGCAAATTCGAGCTTGAATGCTGTTTATACGTCTGGGTCCCTGACTAAACCTCCAACTCTTGTACGTGATGAATACCCACAATGGAAGATTCGAATGGTTAACTTCTATGAGGGATTGGATGCTGAGTTATATCCAATTATTCAAAACGGTCCGTTTGTTCCCGCCACTACTATTCCCAGAATTCCAGCCACTGCAAATACAGATGAGGTACCAGCAAGACTGGTTCAGAAGTCAAGGAATAACTGGACTGATGAAGAAAAGGCTAAGGTGGAATTAGCTAAGAAAGCTAAGTCTCTCGTTGATAATGGCCATTCCAAATGAGATTTTTCAATCTCTGGACTCATGTGACACGACAAAAGATTTATGGGATCATGGAGAATCTCTTAGAAGGTGGTGCGAAAATGAAAAAGAACGAGAAGAGCCCAAGCTCTAAATGAATATAATAGTTTTCAAGCGCCGATCGATGAATACGTGGAACAAACATTTCATCGATTCAACAATACGATTAATCTACGCAAGAGATGTGACATTGTTAGATCAAAGGAAGACAACAATGTTCTATTTCTCAAAAGGTTAAACCTCTGAATGGTCAAATCTATCCATGTCACTACAAGCCAATCGGGACCTTGAACAATGGTCGCCGCATGATGTATTCGGTACACCGCAAGCTCATGAAAAAGAAGTTGTTCGAGAAAGAACAAACATCGGAGGTCCTACGGCTTTGATCTCGAAACAAAAGGAATCGAGAAGACGAAGTGATGACGGGGAAGAAATCGAAGGCCTTCATATCGAGAGCGCTCCGAGAAGATGACTCGAATCGGATGATGAAATTAAAGCGTTTGCGCGACTCTCCGGCTTTAATAACCAAGCAATTTACTAATCGTTTTGGAAATAGGTCTTTGAAAGGAAATAAACGATTTGATCGTCCCTATGTTCCTAAACAAGAAGTACAGAGAGTAGAGAAAACGAGAAGAAGAGAAGAAAGAAGAAGAATTAAAAAGGAAGAAAGATGTACGCTACGGATGTGGCAAGCCCGGACATTACTCGAGAGATTGCGAGAGGAGCTGCGGAAAAGGATAAGACTTATTACAAAAACAAATATAAGTACAATGTCACCGAAAGAGCACACTTTGCGTAAAAAGAAAATCGGGTGCAAGATGAATCCGGCGGTGATGAAGCCATGTTCGTGGAATGGCAAACACAAACGAATCGGAAGGATCAACCCTGCGAGTCACCGGTTAGTAATTTCTCTGGATCATCCGAGCTTGAACAAACGATTGTGATGTTATCAAACAATTTTGAGGAACTAAAATCGAAACTCACAATCGAAAAGAAATTACGAAAAAGTACTGAGAAAACTCTTTCTACAATCAAAAGGGAAAGAGATATTTTCAAAAGAGAAATGGATTTACTTACAGAAGAAAAACTCGAATTAAATACTGCAAAGGAAATAATTTCCATGAGTTTAAAACTTTCTGAAGAAAAACTTAAAAAGGAAATTTTGAATCTCAATAAACTTCTGGAAGGAAAAGAGAAAGAAACCAGAGACAAAGAGAGTGATAGACTCAACTCTGTAGCACTTAAAAACTATTTTCAGAAAGAGAGAGAATTTTTACACATTGAACTTCAACAGAAAAAGCTACAGATTATAACATATCTGGATGCACAGAAGGTTCATGACAAAATTAGCACACAAGTAGGAAGATCTGGACTTGGTTTCGAGGACCTAGATCCCTACACTTGTAAGAAAAGGTCAGATCTGAAATCTGTTTTTTGTGTTGGACAAATACAGAAGCCAAAGTTTCCAATTTTGTATGAAAAATCTATTTTTAAAAAATCTAGATATGAAAACCATCATAAAAAAAGCAAACTTAAATTCGAAAATATTGAATATTGTTGTAAAACAAATGTTGATCTAAATAAAGTTCAAAAGAAAGATGATATTTTCAATTTTGGTTCAAATAAACATACAATTTTGAATCCAGAGGCAAATATTTTTGTTCCAAGTCAGGCAGAGGAAGATCTACGACTTATGTTTGAAAACGATATTCTCTCTACTCTGGATAAGTATTTTAGAAATGAAACTCTTTGTGAGAATCATCCAGAGATCTCTCCCTGTTCATTTGAAGATTTACATCTTTCTGAAACTCAAGAAAGCTTGGCTGAGATTACGTATCCATGGGAGAATGACAATAATGATGAAATTTTTTTTGATAACTCTGAAAATTACCTTTCAAATTTAGAAATTAATTCTTTTAAATCATCAAAAGTTATCACAAATAATTCAGAAATTATTGATAAAAAGGATGATTATTTGTATACTGATAAATCTCAAGAAATCAGAGCTTCTGATAGAGATTGTGCTAAACTTTCAAGTGGTATACCTCTTCTTCCCCGTTTCGTTCCCGGAACCGAGAAAATCAGTATCTATACATCCAGACTTCTTAGATATGTGTCTCAAAGCCAAAAGATGTCTTGAACTTGAGAAAGAGGCAGAAGTCAAAAACAAAGTGCAAAATCAAAAGATTTTAAACTCTACTCTTCCGAAGTTTACTAATATTCAAAAAGGCAAATGGAAATCCTCTAATTCTTATGTTCCTTTTTCAGTAAATAACAGAGGTTCTGCAAAAGTAGATCAGAGGAAAAACACAGAGAAGAAAAAGCGAACTAAAACAAAAGTCTAGTCTAGATAGGTTCTCTAGAACAACTGATACTAGAAAAGACTTTAGAAAGAATAATTGTAATTACCATTCTCGCAATGAAAATTCAATTCGATCTTCTATGTTTCAGTCTTCTGAATGTTTTTCACTGTTCTTAAAGTTAAAACAATTTTTCTCACAAACCTCTGATCATTCCAATTCACAGTATGTTTGTCACAAAAAGAATAAAACTCAAAAAAACCAAAAACCAAAAATAAAGTCTTTACCTTCTCGTTAAATCAAAAAACGAGCATACTCCAAAAGCTAACATAAAAGGACCCATTATGCGATGGGTACCTAAGAAACTACGATTTTTGATTGCGAAACAGCGTGTGCATATACGGTATCTTGACTGCGGATGCTCGAGGCACATGATCGGATCCCAAAATTTACTATCCCAATTCAAGGACAAATCAGGTGGAGTAGTAACTTTTGGTGATAATGGTAAGGGTCAAATAAAAGGCTACGGTACTCTACAAGAAGGTAATATCACCTTATCAAAGGTAGCTCATGTTTCTGGCTTGAAACATAACCTTCTTAGTGTAAGTCAACTTTGTGATTCTAAAATACTAGTAGTATTTGATGAAAAACATTGTTATTTATTCTCTAAGGCAGGTGAAGAATTTTGGAGAGCAGACAGGAAAGGTAACTTGTATATGATGAATTTTACCTCTAAGGATGGTAAGGAAACTTTATGTCTCATCTCCAAAAAGAGTGAAGTTGCGTGGCTCTGGCATCATAAAATGTCTCACTTAAATTTTAATAATCTTGAGATGCTTGTTAAAAACAAACTGGTATCTGGACTTCCAGATATTCATTTTCAAAAAGATCACCTCTGCCCTGCATGTGAAATGGGCAAAATTAAACGAGCATCTCATAAAACAAAAAGTGATCATTCTTGTACTAGACCTCTGCAATTATTACATGTGGATCTCTGTGGTCCAATTGCAATTCGTAGTCTATACGGTAAAAAGTATATTCTGGTACTAATTGATGAATTTTCCAGATATACTTGGCTTGCTTTCGTTCGTCAAAAGTCAGAAGTCCCAGTGGTACTAAAGAATATGATGACCAGAATTCAAGTTCTTCTACATCAGAAGATTCAGCAGCTTCGAAGTGATAATGGTACGAATTCAAGAACGCCAAGCTTGAATCGTATCTTGTTGAACAAGGAATTACTCAAAACTTCTCTGCTTTGTTCGCACTCCACAACAAAACGGTGTAGTTGAACGTCGCAACGAACCTTGGTTGAAGCGACGAACGATGCTCGCAGCTTCCGGTCTCCCAATTCACTTACGGGCCGAAGTCATTGCTACTGCTTGTTTCACTCAAAACCGTTCAATTATTGTCAAGAGGCATCTCAAAACCTCTTATGAGCTGATTAATAAAAGAAAACCATCTGTAAAAAATTTTCATATCTTTGGTTGCAGATGTTTTATCTTAAACGACAGAGATAATCTTGGCAAATTTGATCCGAAGTCCGATGAAGCTAAATTTTTAGGCTACTCGTTAAATTCAAGAGCTTTCCGAGTTTTTAACTTACGAACAAAAACTGTTATGGAAAGCATCAACATTGACTTCGATGATAACACCCAACTGACTTCTGAACACTCTACTCGAACTCAAGCTTAATACTGTTACTTCTGACTATCTTTCAGGTTCCAGAGAATCCGAGATTGATGCTATTTTTCAAGATTTTCTGGGCGACGAAGTTGTGTCAGAAGCTATGTCACCTCCACATTTGCAGATACCAGATATTCTCCAAGCCTCAGGCATTACTCTCTACGGTCACGCTTCTGTTTCATCTGTCACGTCTATTTGTCCAGAAGTTCCCACTACTCCTACATCTGCCAGTCCAGAAGCTACTTCTGTTCCATCATCTGAGGGGGAGACACAAGGACAGGTGACAAAACAGATACCAGAAGGACACACAGAAGAAAATAAAGAAGATTTTGTGTTTCCAGATGAAATCATTTCGTCAAATAAAACAACCCAATCAATTTCTCAACCCAGAATGACGAAATGGACTAAATCTCACACACCAGATCTTATAATTGGTAGTCCTTCTGAGGGGGTCAGAACACGATCTGCTACTGCAAATGAAGCATTCTTTGTTAATTTTCTTAGTATGATCGAACCTAAACGTATACATGAAGCCTTAGTTGAACCAAGCTGGGTAGATGCTATGCAGGAAGAACTACTTCAATTCGAAAGAAATAAAGTTTGGCGTCTTGTTCCTTTACCAAAAGGCAAAGTTGCTATTGGCACAAAATGGGTTTTAGGAACAAAAAGGATGAAGATGGAATTGTTGTCAGAAATAAAGCTCGTTTGGTGGCTAAAGGTTACTGTCAAGAGGAAGGTATCGATTATGATGAAACCTTTGCTCCTGTTGCAAGACTAGAAGCAATAAGATTATTCTTGGCTTTCTCTGCATACAAAAACTTCAAAGTCTACCAAATGGATGTTAAATGTGCATTTCTTAATGGATGTCTAAAAGAAGAAGTATATGTTGAACAACCTGATGGTTTCAAAGATGCAAGACATCCAGAATATGTTTATCTTCTTGACAAAGCTTTGTATGGTCTAAAGCAAGCCCCAAGAGCCTGGTATGAACGACTATCGAAATTTCTGATTAGCAAAAGCTATGAAAAAGGTAAAATCGATACAACTCTGTTCATCAAAAGAGGCAAAGGTATGTTAACTATAGTTCAAATTTACGTGGATGACATAATATTTGGTTCTACTCATCAAACAGAAGTTGATTTGTTTTCTAAGTTGATGGAAACCGAATTTGAAATGAGTATGATGGGAGAATTAACTTTCTTCCTAGGACTTCAAGTTAAACAAAGCACCTCTGGTATCTTTATAAATCAGGCAAAATATGTTTCTGACATGCTTAAAAAGTTTCATCTTCAAAACTCATCATCCATGAAAACACCTATCTCTCCTGGTATGAAATTAGGACCTGACTCCTCTGGTAAATCTGTTGATATTACCAGCTACAGAGGAATGATTGGTTCTCTTTTATATTTAACGACAAGTAGACACGATATTATGTTTGCCACTTGTCTTTGTGCTCGTTATCAAGCCAATCCTAAAGAGTCTCATTTGGGCTTGTAAAAAGAATTTTTAGGTACTTAAAAGGATCACCATCGTTGGGCCTTTGGTATCCTAAAAATTCTGGATTTGATTTAATGGCGTATACGATTCGATCATGCGGGTTGTAAGCTTGACAGAAAAAGTACATCAGGTAGCTGTCAACTTCTGGGAAATCGACTTATAAGTTGGACATCCAAGAAACAAAATTGCGTATCCACATCTACGCAGGTCGAATATGTTCTTCTTGCTAGTTGTTGTTCACAAGTTATTTGGATGAAGACCCAACTCGTAGATTATGGTACCGATATACGATAAGATTCCCATCCTCTGTGATTCTGAAAGTGCTATCGCCATTACAGAAAATCCAGTTCAGCATTCCAAAACAAAGCATATCGATGTCAGGTATCATTTCATCAAGGATCATGTCGAAAAGGGTACAATCGAAATGTATTTTGTTTCTACTGATTATCAACTTGCTGATATTTTTACAAAAGCTCTTGATGAGAGACGTTTTAACTTCTTAATTAGCAAGTTGGGAATGCTTAATATGTAACAATGATTTCTTCAGAAGCATCCAGAAGCCTCTGAACTATTCTGCCGATACTTCAGAAGTCATCAGAAGTCTCTGATGCTTTCTGAACTCTTCAGAACACTTCAGAAGCCTCTGAGTTACTCTGATTTTCTGTTTCATAATAATATTTTTCTTTCAAGAGAAATCATAAAGTGCAGATTGAGAAACGAGGTAAAGAAGCTACTACAGGGGGAGTTCACCATTCAAGGGGGAGTTTACCATTCAAGGGGGAGTTCACCATTCAAGGGGGAGTTTCACAATGCAGAAGATATTCGTCTAAGTCTAACTCTGGTTAGCTGTCTTTTGATTTACTATTTCACTTAAATTTTATTTGAATCTATCTGCTCTGAGTTTCTCTTGCCGCCAAGGTCTCTTAGACTTTTGATTCATTTCAAATTTTTTTTTAAATATAAATCAAGTCGACATGTTTTTCAACTAAATTTTCTATAAATTGATATTTCTTATAATTTCCATTAAATATATAAATTCAATCAACTCTTGCCTCCAAGGTTGTTTAAATCTATATGTTTAATGCAAATTCTTCTTTATTATTCTTTTATAGAAACTAAACTCTCATGTGATTTTTGTTTTCACTTGACTGATTTTTAAACTTAAATAAATAAAATTAAGATTAAAATCTGTGTTTATTCAATTAATTCAAAATTAATTGATTAATTAAACAGATTTTTTTTTTATTACTTTTGTTTATTTCTGCTTTTAAGAAAAACAGCCTCTGCTACTAAATCATCATCATACATGTGTCTCGTCGTACACGTGTCCCCAATCGAAACACTGCATGTGTATACCCGCGTGCTTACATCAGCTCAAATGAACCGTTTTGTTTTTCCCCAAACTTAATAACCCTTCTCATTCTACAGTTTCTCTCTCACATAAAACCCCCAATATCAACCTTCATCTTCTTCCTCGCAAAAATTCCCTAAATCAGTGTTCATTCTCTTTGCAAAGACAAAGTTTTCTATTATCAAGCATTCGAAATTTCAAAATGGTTTCCAACTGTGCCCGTCCTTCCAACAATGATGAAGAAAGAATCATCGATTCCACTGCGGATAGTACTCCCATTGTGAAACTTCCATTGAAGGCGAACAATGTGCAGGTACTGCTCAACCCTAACACTTATCAACCAGAATTTCGCATCATGATTGAGTTTCTACAACAACACCAGTTGAATCGAACTCTAACCCTAACCAACCCAAACATCCCTGAAATCTATGTCCAAGAACTGTGGCAAACAATGATCATCGAAACTGATGACACACTCGCCGGTTCTTTCACCCATCCTGAACAAGTGGAAATTGCTGTTCAAATCCCCATCACCAAAAGAAAACTTGCCAAATATTTCCATCTTCCCCTTTCTGTGATCGAAGTGGATGGGCAAATCATTCCCAATCCTGCCCTAGAAGAAAACCCTTCCACAGAAGCCCTCCTAGCCTTCATCAATCTTCTGGGTTACAATGAACCTCTTACAAGGCTGTCCGAATTCAAGAGGAAGAAGTTGCCCCCAATGTGGAATCTACTCGTCTCCATTCTCAACAAGAGCCTAACCTGCAAAATAGGTTCTCTGGATCAGGCTAGCCGAAACATTCTGACTATAATGTATGGGATGTTCTTCAATCGACCCTTGGACTATGCAAGTCTCATCTTCCAAGAGATCAAAGCAGCTGTGCACACTAAGGTGATCCATCAGAGTCAGGGAAAGCCACTACCAGCACTCATGTTCCCAAGATTTCTATCTCTCTTCATTCATCCTGCAATTGGGGCAATCGAAGCTCCCCTGATTCAGCCATTCTGCAAAATTGCATCAATGAGCTCCCATAGATCAACCATCGACAGCATCGGCTACTCTGCACCCAGAGAATTATCCAGGTACATGCTTAACCTAATCCCATCTAGCTCTTCTAATCTCCAAATCTATAGAAGCTCTATGGTTTTCTCGGAAACGAGAGAATTCCTACCCCGAGCACTTAGAGCCGGTGTAGGTGGTCAGGGGTCTGGTGAGCATGAGCTTGAAAAAAATAGGAGTGAACATCCGAGTGCTTCTACCCATGCCGACCTTCTATTAAATGAAGGTACAGAAGATGTCCTCAGAGACACATATGAGTGTTCCTCTCCTATTCCCCAAAGGGCAACCACAACTTCTGAGGTTGATGTCACCACGTCTCCACTCATTGACTTAGAACAGTCCAGTTCAAACCACCAAGAAACCAGCCGTTCAGAGGATACTTCTTCTTCTGAATCAAATTCATCTGGGGAAAGCACCTCCACTTCATCATCCTCCCAAAAGGATGATGATGATAATATAAGAGTTCATTCGCCCCAGAACTCGCCACTTCCTTCACCACATGTTCATGTCTCCGTGACTGACATACCACTACGCACAGAGGATGAGTCCACATCCTCTCCTAGGATAGATGCTAATGAATTCCCATCAGAGGGGTTACAGCCTAGGAATGCACCTCTTACCGGAGTGTTTACACTTCACCAAGGTAAGCATACTGTCTTGACACCTCATCCTACCGATGATGAGGATAATGTTGAAACGGTCGAACAACCGAAGAGGAGCTCGTGAATAATGTACCTTCAAGGATCAAGTTGGAAGTCCTTCTACACTCAACGTCAAAACAAAAGTGTAGAAGGCCCTCTACGAACGCGAGGGTAAAGGGGCTCCATGTGTTGGAGATGCACCGGTTACATCTTCTGATTTCGTCACAAATGCAGCGTTCTTGGCATTTGCTGCTCAAATTCAGAGATCTGTGGAAGATCTAAAATTATCCGTGACCACTAACAATTCTCTTCTTCTGAGCCTTCAATTTAATATTGAAAGTCAGAACTCTCTCTTAGCAGATCTTCAGCGCCAAATGAGTACCTCTCAAGAAGATCGAAGGCCTATTTCTTTGAACAATTTTTGCTATTGAATAATAGTCTTCAAGCAAATGCAGAGGCAATCTCTCAACGTCTAGAATCTCTTCGTGCCTCTGACTACAGCTCTCTGGTGGCCGATATACAGAAGATTATCAAGACCATCATTCCTTCTGATAATCCCTCTGGGTCTACGCTCATCACGAAATCTGATCTCGCCTCTTTCCAGAAGATTATTCTTGAGCGAATGTCTTCCATCGCTTCAAAGTACTCTTCAAAGCCCTCCACATCCTCAACAGATCAGAAAATTGCTGCAATCGAATCTACTCTATCTCAACTTGTGCCTCTGGTTTCTTCTATTGCTGAGGCGTTTAATGCCAAGAAGAAAGCCAAGGAAGAAAGGGCTTGCAAAAAGGCAGAGCTGAAAAGAAAACGTTCTGAGGATCAGGATCCTGATTCTCAGAAGGGGAGAAAAGGTCCCGAGCCTAAGCAAGCCAAACAAACACCACCAGAACCAAACACGACCACCGCTGACTCTTCAACTCCAAAACCATCACAGCAACCTTCTTCTTCAAAACAAGTGCCACTCACTCCAACACCTCTGGCTACGCATTCTGGGCCTCTACCCAGAGATCCAGATCTAGCTAAGTTCATTCTGGATCTTATGGGAAAAAGCAGAATCCCGAGCTCTCCGGCTGAAAGGGCTGAAATAGTCAGAGCTCACGAAGAACGAGAACGAGCTAAAGCTGCAAAGGAAAGAGCTAAAGCTGAAAAAGAAGAAAGGGCCAGAGAGGAGGATGAGGAAGTGTTCAGAGCTGAAAAAGAAAAAGAAGAAGAGATAATACGCCAGAGGCTAATTGTTGAAGAACAAATAGAGATAGAGAGGGCTGAAAGAGAGAATCTGGAAAGAGAGAAGGCTAGACTTCAAGAAGAACTACAGAGACAAAATTTTGAAGCTGAAGAAAGAGCAAGAGTCAGAGCAGAGGCCGCTCAGAAGCAGAAAGAGATCAGAAGAGGAGAATTTGAAGAAAAATTGAACAAAGTTGGAAACATTGAACTTCCAACACTTGAAGTTGAGAAAAGGCACATGTATGCTCCAACAGATCAGAAGATTTATCTCATGATGCCTAACTTCGCAAACCAATACAATGTAAGCAATGAAGTTAAAGATAACTTCATGGCTCATAAACAAGACAGAAAGACGGTTTTCACTATTACTCCAATTACAAAGATCACGGCCATGAAACATAAGCGGTTTCAAGATACACCCATTTGGTACACAATCTACGAGGTAGTCGGATCAAACAACAAGAGTTATTACATATGTGATAATGATCCGTTGTCCATCCATCCAAGTCGATCTCATTTTTCCGGAAGAATTTATGAAGACTCGGCTTTACGAACGCAAAGATCCACAAGACCATGTTGCCTACACTAGAATTATTCTATGTATGAAATCATACATTAGATACAAAAGGCGGTCGACTTCCGGATTGGCTTAAATTTCAAAATGGATAATGCGGCTATCTGCACCAAATGAGGAACTTGAAGGGATAAGCAAATTCGAGTGGGTAGACTTCTTACTTGAACCGAAAGAGGGAATCATCTTCAAAAGACCAAATGGAAAGAGCTTCTTTCGCATCAAAGAAGCTCACAAATACTCTTACGAGGTAGTCTACATCATCAAGTGCTATCTTGGCTTAGACACGACAAATCCGTATGTTGCAAAGAAAGTAGAGAAAAGACTTGATGGACTTCGGAAGAACGAGAGAGCTTATCGATAATATTTCAAGTATCATTGCTGCTGTTGATCCTCTCTGAAGAAAGTTTTTTTTTGACTTCATACTTAGGGGGAGAATGTTAGAAATTAAAGTATGAGTCAAAGAAGAGATGTCTACAAAAATCAACACACTCTTCTTGTTATAACTAATTGTTGTTAGACGCTCCCTTTTAGACACATGGCACTTTGTAATTGGCTAGCATTTTGACTTTCTGTTTTTGTATCTGTATAAATAGCATTGTATTGTGTTTGTAAAAGTTGTCGATCAATACATTTACATTTTGAAGAATATTGTGCGTAATTCATAACTTTGTCTACTTTGATTCAAAGTTATCATTTCATAATATTTGTTCTTCATTCTGTTTACTGTTCTATTGATTTAAATTGTTAATTGATCTGCTTCCGCATTTCACTTTGATTCAATACTCTCAATTAACAATCGGTTTAAAGGAATCTGGAACCAACACCCAAAAACAACAATTTTCATAATATTCACATTCGTTAATGCAAATAGCTCAAATATTTCATTTACTCATGCTTTTCACCCCAAGACATAAAAAATACTTTAAAAATGGGGATGTGAATACTCACCTTTTGGAAAAGCTCCGTTTAAAGCACGATTCGTCCGCTAGCCGACCTAACGCTTTCCTATCAAAGTAAAATACCGAAAACGGTCACTTATGCGTCTAACGATTACTATGAGAGTGCTTATAAGTCCTTATATGTCCGTTATACCGAAAATAATGCACATATGCTCTTTAAAGAAATAATTTATACCGAAAATGTAACATTATAGTCTTTCAAGTGATTAAAATTTATGAAATCAACCAGTTTCAGAATTTAACTTTCTGACAAAAACTATAAGTCTTAAAAATGATCAAATTAATGTAACATCCAAAATTATAAAATTACCATTTTTTTATATGTGATGCATTACTAAGTTAAGGTCATTGTGACCAAATTTCATGCATTTTAGACATATAAAAAAGGGTTCAAATAATTTATATCACACAGTGTGTCACAACAAGCATGGTAGATTACACACTGTTAGTAAAACAATCATTTGAGGAGTTATACTTATTATTTTTCAGAACTTCCAATTGGATTATAAACATAACACATAAAGTAAACTTTTAAGATAAGAATCACTCATTTTAAATGAGTTATGAGGAAGATATGGCATCACAGAGTTGCATGCACACATCTGTCTTTAGCTGACAGATTGCACACTTAACTTTAATAAATTGGTTAATGCCACAAAACTTCATATTTTTTAATGAATCCCGATTCAAATGAACCCTAACTCATAAAAGAAAACTCCAGAAGTAAAATTATGCATTATGGACAAATATTTAAAGAGATATTAGCATGCAAAGTAGGGTTTACCTACTGGGGGTTTCAGAGATTGCACACCTAAAATATTTTAGGTATTTGGAGGGTCAAAACTCTATATTTTTTAGTGATTCCACTTGCAAACTGAAGATAACTCATAAAACTAACTCTCAAAGGAAAAATCATCCTTTTTCATTGAGTTTTGAAAGAGATATGGTCATTTGAACATGCATGCACAAATCTGTCATTGGTTGATAGTTTGCACACTCATTTTGTTTTAATTTGCTGGAACCTCAAATCACCATATGTTTTAATGAAATCAGTGGCATTTGAAAGATAACTCATTAAATAAAATTCCAGAAGAAGAATCAAGTAATTTGGAAGAATATTCAAAGAGTTATGGTCGTTCATTGTAGGGTTTACCTACTGTTGAACTTCCAGATGCACATGCATCTTGTTATGAGCATTTGGGGGGTCAAAACTTAATGTTTTTGAGTGAGACCACTTGGATTAGAACCCCAACTCACTAAATAAACTTGTAGAAAGAAGATTCATAATATTTGAACATATAATTTGCAAGAAATGGACGATTTATGCACATGCATAGAATCCGTCAACACTAAAATTCACCAATTTCATGAATAAACCCACATGCAATAGGTTTTTGCTTTGATTTCTTAACTTCCATTTGTTTGGGTCATGAATTATCACTCTTATGAAGATATTTTACACATCTTTGGTGTATAATCTACTGTTACACATTGAAAATATGAATCATAAAGATGAAGAACATGACGTGGCACATACATCCAGCATGTCTACCCTTTTACAACTGATTAGTTTGTTACACGCTCCCATCTCTTACGTGTCAGTTTGTAATAGGTTAGGATGTTGACTTTTACATTCTGTTATGTGTATAAATAGACCTTTTCACTAGTGTAAAAGTTGTCGATTTTGAAGATCATTAATGAAGAATAGTTTTTGCGCACAACTCTTAATTACTTGTAATCGATCCTCAGGTTATGATTCAAAGTTGATCTGTTCTTCAATTCTTCTACTGTTCTTATTACTGTTCATTAGTCAATATTAATTGTTTCCGCTTACTTTCTGATATATGAATTTATTGATTAATCATTGAAGAAGAAATCTGGAACCAACATTTGGTATCAGAGCCATCTAATCAATCTGTTGATTATTAGATC
Organism: Silybum marianum; assembly: GCA_036898165.1. Taxonomy (NCBI): domain Eukaryota; kingdom Viridiplantae; phylum Streptophyta; class Magnoliopsida; order Asterales; family Asteraceae; genus Silybum; species Silybum marianum. The sequence continues at coordinate 24,165,303 of CM072528.1, read as the reverse complement.
TCCTTAATTTGGAAATTTCTCTCTTCATTCCTGCAGTAATTTCCTGTTTTAACTACTGTTCATAATTCTACCCTGTTTTATGAGATTTTATTAATTCATAATAATTTTCTCCAAAAACAGTGGTAATTGTAGTTAAAATTTTGAAGAGTTATTAAGACGATCTCTTTGTTATTCAATTCAATTGAAGATTAATCGTTCTAAATTTCAAATCAATTCTTCCTCTCGATTCTCTGCTTTTTACGAACAAAATGGCAATTTCAAATCTAAAATCTGTTTATACTTCTGGATCGTTGACGAAACCTCCTACTTTCATACGTGATGAATATCCTCAATGGAAAATTCGAATGGTGAATTTCTACGAGGGACTGGATGTTGATCTATTTCCAATCATTCGAAATGGTCCTCTGGTTCCTATGTCTATTATTCCATGAATTCCAGCAACGGCCAATACTGATGAAATTCCTGCCAGACAAGTTCCAAAGCTAAAGGGAAACTGGTCTGATGAAGAAAAAGCCAAAGTTGAACTAGCCAAAAAGGCTAAAACTCTTCTTATCATGGCCATTCCAAATGAGATTTTTCAATCTCTGGATTCCTGTGATACTACCAAGGAATTATGGGATCAACTAGAAAATCTTCTAGAAGGCGATGCTAAAATGAAAAAAAATCGAATAGCTCAGGCTCTGAATGAATACAACAGCTTCCAGGCCATTGCTGATAAATCTCTGGAACAAACTTTTCATAGATTTAACGATCTGATAAATCTATGCAAAAGATGTGATATTGTTCGATCAAAGGAAGACAATAATGTCTTATTTCTAAAGAGATTAAATCCAGAGTGGTCAAACCTCTCCATGTCTTTACAAGCCAATCAAGATCTTGAGCAATGGTCTCTACATGACGTATTTAGAACTCTTCAAGCCCATGAGAAGGAGGTTGTACAAAAGAAAACAACTATAGGTGGACCTTTGGCTTTGATTTCTGAATCAAAGGGAACAACCAGAAGAAGAAGTGAAGATAGAAGAGTGAAAAGCAAGGCTTTCATGTCAGAAGCTGCTCCAGAAGAAGATTCTGATTCTGATGATGATATAAAGGCATTTGCTGATTCCTTGGCTCTTATAACCAAACAGTTTACAAACCGTTTTGGAAATAGGGTGTTTCAAGGAAATAAAAGGATTGATCGTTCTTCTGTCTATACTCCTAAGCAAGAGGTTCAGAGATTTGAAAAGACTGAAACAGAAAAGAAGGAAGAGGAAATGAAGAAAAAGAAAGATGTATGTTACAGATGTGGCAAACCGAGTCATTACTCGAAAGATTGCAGACGGGCTCTGGATAAAGACAAAACATATTACAAAAATAAATACAAGTATAATGTCACTGAAAGAGCCCACTATGCTGAGAAAGAGAACTGGCTCGGAGATGAGTCCAGCGGTGATGAGGCCATGTTCTGTGGGATGGCAAATATAAATGAATCAGAAGAACAGCCTTCTGAATCACCGGTTAGTACTCTTTCTGAATCATCTGAACTTGAGAATACAATTGTGCTTTTATCAAATAATTTTGAGGAACTTAAACAAAAGCTTACAATTGAAAAGAAGTTATGAAAAGACATTGAGAAAACTCTTTCCATAATACAAAGGGAAAGAGATATTTACAAAAGAGAGATGGATATCTTAACAGAAGAGAAACTGGAACTTGACACTGAAAAAGAAAAGATTTCTAAAACCTTGAAAGACACAGAAGTTTTGTTAAAAAAGGAGCACTTAAGTTTTAAGAAACTTCTGGAAGAAAAGGATTAGGAAATTCAAGTTAAGGAAAGTGACAGATTAAATTCTGTAGCACTTAAAAACTACTTTCAAAAAGAAAGAGAATTTCTATACATTGAACTTCAAAACAAAACGCACCAGATCAAAACATATCTGGATGCTCAAAAAGTTCATGAGAAAATAAGTACACAAGTAGGAAGATCTGGAATCGGTTTTGAAGATTTAGATCCCTATACGTGTGAAAAGAAGTCTTGTTTAAACTCTGTTTTTCGTATGGAACAACAACAGAAGCCTGTGTTTCCAATTATTTATGAACAATCATGCTTTAAACGATCTAAATTTGAAAATGGTCATCATCAACGAAAACTCAAGTTTAAAAATATTATATATTCTTCTGAAAAGACTAACATTGATCTAAATAAAATTCAGAAGAAGGATGATATTTTCATGTTTGGTTCAAGTGTTCTTATAAAATTGAATCCAGAGGCTGATGCGTTTATTCCTATTCAAGCAGAGGAAGAATTAAGACTTAGTTTTGAAAATGATCTTCTCTTGACTCTGGATAATTGTTTTAAACTTGAGAATGACAAACAAAAAGAGTTAGAAAATAATCCAGAGATATCTTCTTGTTCCATAATTGATTTAAATCTATCTGAAGTTCACGAGGAATTAGAAGAAGTCACATATCCCTGGGAAAATGATGATCAGAGTGAGGATTTCTTTGACAATTCAGAAACATATCTTTCTCACTTTGAACACCAATCTCCTATCTATGCTAAAATTCCAGAGGTTATCAAAAATAAAGATGCCCCATTTTTATTTACAAATGAATCTCTAGAGATAAGAGCATCTGGAATGAATGTTCAGAAACATTCAAATGGAATTCCAGTTTTCTCTGTTCCTTCTGAAAAACGAAAAACTTTTATACATCCAGACTTTATAGGAATGTGTTTGCAAGCTAAAACTTGTCTTGAACTTGAAAAAGAAGAAAAACTTAAAAAGAAGATCCTTATCCAAACTCCTAAATCTTCTACTCCAAAATATTCTTATGTCCAGAAAGGTAAATGGAAATCTAATCTTTCTATTCCTGTTTCAGTAAATCCAAAAGCTTTTGTGAAGGAAAATCCGAAGAAATCTCAGTTGAAGAATATATCAGATTCTAAACATATGTCTAGTCTAGATAGGAAGTTCTTTAGAACAACTAATACTAGAAAAGACAGTCGAAAGAATAATTGTAATTATCATTATCCTAATGAAAATTCAATACAATCTTCTATGTTTCAGAATTCTGAATGTTTTTCCCTATTCTTAAAATTACAACAATTTTTCTCACGAACTTCAAATTCATTCACTGCCAACCATTCATACTTCAATAAGAATAAAACAAAGAAAAACAAAAAAACAAAAAATCCAAACAATCCGTCTTTACCTTCTGTTAAATCAAATCAGAAGCAAATACAAAATGCTGATAAAACAAAAACTAACGTTAAAGGACCCATAATGGTATGGGTACCTAAAAAACTCTGATCTTGATTGCAGAAACAGCGTGTGCATATCTGGTATATTGACTCTGATGCTCGAGGCACATGACTGGTTCACGAAAATTACTCTCCAAATTCAAAGACAAAAGTGGTGGAGTTGTAACGTTTGGTGATAATGGTAAGGGTCAGATTAAGGGCTATGGTACTTTACAGGAAGGTAACATTACCTTATCTAAAGTAGCTCATGTTTCAGGTTTGAAACATAACCTCCTAAGTGTAAGTCAACTCTGTGATTCTAAGATACTTGTCGTATTTGATGAAAAACATTGTTACTTATTTTCTAAGGCAGGTGAGGAACTTTGGAGAGCAGATAGAAAAGGTAATCTCTACATGATGAATTTTACCTCCAAGGATGGTAAGGAAACCTTATGTCTTATTTCCAAAAAGAGTGAAGTTGCATGGCTCTGGCATCATAAAATGTCTCACTTAAACTTTGATAATCTTGAGATGCTTGTAAAACATAATTTGGTATCTGGACTTCTAGAAGTTCATTTTCAAAAAGATCATCTCTGCCCTGCATGTGAAATGGGCAAGATCAAACGAGCATCCCATAAAACAAAAAGTGATCATTCATGCATTAGACCTCTGCAATTGTTAAATGTTGACCTCTGTGGTCCCATTGCAATTTAGAGTCTTTCTGGTAAAAAGTATATACTAGTACTTATTGATGAATTTTCTAGATATACTTGGCTTGCTTTTGTGCGACAGAAGTCAGAGGTACCTATTGTACTTCAGAATATGATGACCAGAATTCAAGTTCTTCTTCACCAAAAGATTCAACAGCTGAGAAGCGACAATGGTATAGAGTTCAAGAATGCCAAGCTTGAAACATACTTTGTTGCAAATGGAATTACTCAGAACTTTTCTGCAGTACGCACTCCCCAACAGAATGGTGTCGTTGAACGTCGCAACAGAACATTGGTTGAAGCAGCCAGAACGATGCTTGCAGCCTCTGGGCTTCCCATACACTTTTGAGCAGAAGTTGTAGCCACTTATTGTTTTACTCAAAATCGTTCAATAATCGTCAAGAGGCATCTCAAACCTCTTATGAGCTTATTAACCAAAGAAAACCATCTGTTAAATTCTTTCATATCTTTGGTTGCAGGTGTTTTATCTTAAATGACAGAGATAAACTTGGCAAGTTTGATTCAAAATCTGATGAAGCTAAATTTTTAGGATATTCCTTAAATTCCAGAGCTTTTCGTGTTTTTAACTTAAGAACAAAAACTGTTATGGAAAGCATTAATGTTGATTTTGATAATCAAACACAGCTGACTTCTGATATTCCTCATCAGAACTCAAACTTAATACTGTCACTTCTGACTATTTTTCAAGATTTTCTGGGAGTAGAAATATTGTCAGAACCAACTCCATCCTTAAGCATACCTGAAGTTCTTCATACCTCTGGCATAACTCTTTCTGGTCCTACTTCTGAACCAAACTCTTTCTTTCCTTCTGTTCCATCTGATTGTCCAGAAGTTTCTTCTGGTCCATCATCTAAGGGGGAGACAGCAGCAATAGACTCAGAATTAGTATCTCCAGAAGCAGTTATTTGATCTTCTGAAACAGAAGTTCAGGCTCAACCAATACCACAAACAAGGATGAAGAAATGGACTAAATCACACACTACAGATCTTATCATTTTTAATCCTTCCAAGGGTGTCAAAACACGATCTGCTACAGCAAATGAAGCTTTCTATGTCAACTTTCTTAGTATGATCGAACCCAAGCAAGTTCATGAAGCCTTAGTTTAACCAAGTTGGGGAGAAGCAATGCAGGAGGAGTTACTTCAATTTGAATGGAACAAAGTTTGGAACTTAGTACCATTGCCAAAAGGCAAAGTTGCAATTGGTACTAAGTGGGTATTCAGAAATAAAAAGGATGAAGATGGAAATGTGATCAGAAACAAGGCTCGTCTGGTGGCAAAAGGTTATTGTCAAGAAGAAGTCATCGATTACGATGAAACCTTTGCTCCTGTTGCAAGACTGGAAGCCAAACGACTTTTTCTGGCATTCGATGCATACAAAAACTTTAAAGTATATCAAATGGATGTTAAATGTGCATTTCTAAATGGAAATCTCAAAGAAGAAGTGTATGTTGAACAACCTGCTGGCTTTAAAGATACAAGACATCCAGAATTCGTCTATCTCCTTGACAAAGCTCTGTATGGCTTAAAGCAAGCACCCAGAGCCTGGTATGAACGTTTATCCAAGTTTCTGATCAGCAAAGGGTATGAAAAAGGTAAAATTGATACCACACTTTTCATCAAAAGAGGCAAAAGTATGTTAACCATTGTTCAAATTTATGTGGATGACATAATTTTTGCCTCTATTCATCAAACAGAAGTTGAATTGTTTTCTAAATTGATGGAAACTGAATTTGAAATTAGTATGATGGGAGAACTAACATTCTTTCTAGGACTCCAGGTTAAGCAAAGTACCTCTGGTATTTTCATTAATCAAGAAAAATATGTCTCAGACATGTTAAAGAAATTTCATTTTCAGAATTCATCACCTATGAAAACACCTATCTCTCCTAGTATGAAACTAGGTCCTGATCCTTCTGGGAAACTAGTAGATGTCACGGGATACAGAGGTATGATAGGGATTCTTATGTATTTAACTGCTAGTAGGCCTGATATTATGTTTGCCACTTGTCTTTGTGCTCGTTATCAAGTTAATCTAAAAGAATCTCATTTGGCCGCTGTTAAAAGAAATTTTCGATACTTAAAGAGAACTCCATCATTGGGTCACTGGTATCCTAAAAATTCTGGGTTTGATTTAATGGCATATACAGATTCTGATCATGCAGGTTGTAAGCTGGACAGAAAAAGTACTTCTGGTAGCTGTCAACTTCTGGGTAATCGACTTATCAGCTGGACATCCAAGAAACAAAATTGTGTTTCAACATCTACCGCAGAAGTTGAATATGTTGCTGCTGCTAGCTGTTGTTCTCAAGTTATTTGGATGAAGACCTAACTCAGAGACTACGGACTGATCTATGATAAGATTCCCATACTCTGTGATTCAGAGAGTGCAATTGCCATTACTGAAAACCCAGTTCAGCATTCAAAAACAAAGCATATTGATGTCAGGTATCATTTTATCAAAGATCACGTAGAGAATGGCACAATAGAAATGTACTCTGTCTCTACTGATTACCAACTGGCTGATATTTTTACAAAAGCTCTGGATGAGAAGCGTTTTAATTTTTTAATCAGCAAGTTGGGGATGCTAAATATGTAAATCTTATTTTTCAGAATTGATCAGAGACCTCTGATCGTTTCTGGGTTTTATCCAGAAGCACTCAGAGACCTCTGATCGCCTCTGATGTAAGTTTTATTCTTTCTTGCACTCTTTACTCCTTTACATCCAAGTAATACCAGAAAGGAGGCAATTCTTAAAAAAAAAAAAAGGGAGTTTATCATTCAAGGGGGAGCTCATCTCTCAATGGAGAGCTTATCATTCAAGGGGGAGTTCACTTCTCAAGGGGGAGTTTACCATTCCAGGTGGAGTTTACTTATTAAAAGGATTTTTCAAAGTCTAACGCTGGTTAGCTGTCTTCTGAATTTTTCATCTGCTTAAGTTTCTTCTGAATCTTCTTATTCTGTGTTTCTCTTGCCGTCAAGGTCTCTCAGAATTTTTATGATTCATTTCAAACTCACCTTAGATGATGATTCTAAGTTGACATTGGTTTTCAAAATACTTTTCTATGAATCAATATATTCTAAAATTTCTATTGAATATGTGTATTTTATTAACTCTTGCCGTCAAGGTTATTCAAAATCTATATATTCAATTTTAATTTTTTTTTATTATTCTTTTATTGGAAAATTAAACTTTCATTTGGTTCAAAAACATTTTTCTATTTTCCGAATGACTGATTTTAAATTTCAATAAACAGATTTATAACTTTCAAATTGTTTTAATCAACTGAAATGATTTTTTTTTATTAATTAACAATTGGTTTTATAAATCATTTCATTTACTTAAGGGATAATCAACCGATTTTAAGCCGATAAACCCTTCAGTTTTTATCTCAAATATCGTGCTTTAACCATCCCTAGCTCATCTTTCTACTTTCCACGTGTCACCCAACGTGTGACTGCATGTATCCACGCCTGTGTGCTTACATCATCCCTCCTGAACCGTTTTCTCCTAGTCCCAAAACTTAAACCTCTTCCCATTCCTAATCGGTCACATTCTCTCTCATATAAAACCCCCAAATTTCAGAAACTCATCTTCTTCTTCACAACTATTACTGCTCACACTTTCCTGCTCACGGATTTACTCATCAGCTTACCCAACTCTCATTAATGGCTTCTCGTCTTGCAAATCCAATTCTCAACGATGACGAAGGACGTCTCGTTGATTCCACTGCAGATAGTGCTACAATTGTCAAATTGCCATTAAAAGCAAACAACGTGCAGGTTCTTCTTGATCCTACCAGGCCGAGTTCAAAATCATGGTCGAATTTCTCCAAAAGCATCCACTAAACTGAGCCCCAACTCTGACAAACCCAAATGTTCCTGAAATTTATGTTCAAGAAGTTTGGCAATCGATGTACATTCGTGATGAAGAAACTTTGCTTGGAAATTTCAGCCATCCAGATCAACCTGATAATGCTGTGGAAATACCCATCACCAAGAAAAAATTAGCCAGGTATTTTCATTTATCCCCATCACAGGTGCAAATTGATGGTGATTTCGTGCCAAATCCAGCCCTAGAATCAAATCCATCTGCTGAAGCTTTGCTATCCTTCATTCATTTCCTTGGATACAATGAACCCCTAACTAAAATATCTGAATTTAAGAGAAAGCAGTTACCCCCAATGTAGAATCTCCTTGTTTCCATTCTGAACAAGAGTCTTACTTGTAAAATTGGGTCCTTCGATCAAGCTAGCAGAAACATTCTGACCATCATGTATGGTATGTATTTCAACCGCCCTATGGACTATGCAAGCCTCATTTTCCAAGAAATCAAAGCTTCCATGCACACTAAGGTAACTCATCAAACCCAAGGAAAATCTCTCCCAGCCTTAATGTTTCCTCGATTTTTATCCCTGGTTACCTACCTTGCCATTGGTGCACTCAAGGCTCCATTAATTCAACCTTTCTGCAAAATAGCTTCAATGAGCTCTCATCGACCAACCATCGACCGCAACGGCTATCCCTCTCCAAGGGAGCTTTCCAGGTACATGCTAAACCTAATTCCATCTAGCTCTTCTTATCTCCAATCTTATAGAAGCTCTATGATTTTCTCAGAACAGAGAATTTCTACCCAGAGCATTTAGAGCCAGTTTTAGGAAGTGAGGGGCCAGGTGAGGCTGAGGTTGAAAAGAATACAAGTGCAAATCCGAGCGTTTCTACCCATGCCGACCTCTTAATGCAAGAGGGTACTGAAGATGTCCATAGAGACACATTTGAGCTTAACTCTCCTTCTATCCAAAGGGATCCCACATTTGCTGAGGTGGATGTCAACACATCTACTTTCATTGACCAAGGACCACCCAGTCCAAACCACCAAGAAACCATCCGATCAGAGGATAATTCTTCATCCTCTGGATCAAGCACAACCGGGGAAACCTCTTCTTCATCATTCTCTCAACAGAATGATGATGAAAAAGTGATATGTAAAAGGTAATACTATTAAGTTTTGTGACTGTCTATTTATTTTAGATCCGATTCATGTATTTAAATGCATCTACAGCCTCAAAGAATGTTTTCAATGGGATTTTGACTGGTCTCCCAAAGCCTGGAGGTGGTGAATTTGGAAAGTTCTATAGTTTGCCTGCTCTGAACGGTCCAAGAGTTGGTAATTTTCATAAACTTTTATATTTCAGTTAATACATGCACTATGCCTTTTTTTAAGCATATAAGATTTATATACGCCAAAGGATACTCACACACACCGAGTTTATCAAAACTGATGTATTGCAGTTATAATTTGTCGGGATTAGTCCAGGCATAGTCTGGGATACCCTTGACAAAAAATAACTTGTAAAATTCTTAAAAGTTAAAAAATAAAGACCTGGACGTGACCATCATCTCCAAGTTTAAAGTTTACATGGTCGTCAACAAGTGCTTCACTAAAGTGCCTTCTGGCTTGCATAAACTCCTTTTGGGGCGCCATCCTAGCAATTCACAAATGAATACAGACAAGTTAGCGTGTATACACTCCACATAAACATAACTTGAGCACATATTTATCTTGGTTAACAAAATGATTTGTTAAATTTTTACCCTTTTGAGGTTCCAAGCTGCCACCCTTTCCAGCCTTCTGCAACCCCAAAAAAATCAATGTAAGTAAACAAAGATTCAGCATATTACACTACCAAACATATAACATGTCAGTCACGCTTTTAACTAATCATAGATATAGTTTAACCAAATTACACTTTAAAAGACTCCTTAAGAAGAAAAGAAAAGTTCCAAACAGAAAGACTCCAAGATTAGCAAATATGGAAGTGTGGAACTCCAATCCACTCTCTAAAGAAAGGCTAGACAGAGATAACCCAAAGTATGTGTTTAGTGTGCAAAACATGACAAAATATAACAAAAAAAACTTGTCATAGAATTAAACTAGTACAAGACAAAATGAGAGAAACGGTACAAAATTGTTAAAGTAATAAACGTCAAATTAAAATCCTAAAACCTTGCACAAGGGTTTTACCCGCCGGACTTACTCTTGCTCATCTAGCCTTATACAATCCAAATGTTAATATATGGGAACCCTATCAAATTACCCTCCAATAGAGCATGACAAAAAAAAATCCAACATATATAGAAAAGAAAAGGTCTAAGGCTAATCAACATAAAACTTCAACTTAAATCTTCACAAGTAGTAGTGTATCAAACAATTTCAACTATGTTCAGGCTCATTCAACCTCAAAAAACAGTGTTTGCAATGTTGACAAACAATATATCATGTACATAAAAAACGATACATACACACAACCACTTCTCGCAGCTATGAAAGGTTGGGTTACCATATAGTCATATATGTATTATTGAGAGGCTTGAGACAAAAGAACAGAAAATGCATTAAACTAAAATAATTATACTAAAATAATTACCATCATTTTAGCATTAAACAGATTTCTTGTTTAAAACTTCAAAGAAATATAAAAACTTTTGCAATTCATAAATAGAGGAGCGATCAAATGCAAATCACATCTATTTGTACAAACTTTACAAACTAATCTCATCCGTCTATCTAGTCTAATGAACATCTAATTTTGTTTTGTTTTCTTAACCAAACCTATGATCATAATGAATGAACCTTCTCATAATTCATTTATATCTTAATCATATGTGTGTTATTAGTTATCTGCCTCGTTTTTGTGTTATGCTAATAACATACACATGTATGAATCTGTTTGTTTACTAACCTTATTGTAACGTGATGGATGGCTGTGAGATGATTTGGCCATTAAATGTTTCTCTCTTTCTCATTTTAAACAGTTAACAAGCCTTAATTTGTCATTTGATTGTCTAGATAATAATATCGTGAGCACAGGTATCATCTGTTTCATTGTCCAAATTATTATACTATATATTATGTTAGCATGATCTGCATCTTGAAAATTGTATATATTAAATGTTTGACCTGAATTGCTAGTAAACTGGCTTGATTTATTATACTAATGATCACATATTGGATAATAAAATAAGCAAAGTAACTTAAGACATATAGGAGGACTATTAGAATATGTGGAACCCTAGATCAATATACAAAAGAGCCGTGGGACTCTAACACGCCTTCTCCAATAGAGGCTAGATGGCAAAGTTATCCAGAGTGCCGAGTCCGGGGCAAAGATGTCCCAGATGGTAGACCTTAACTCTGATACCATATTTAGAATATGTGGAACCCCTAGATCAATTTCCAAAAGAACCCTTGAGGAGAAATGAGAGTTTCCAACATATATACAAGAACAATGGTCCAAGTTTAGCCGATATGGGACTCTAACAAAACATATAGGACCATACGTGTACTTGATATAAAACCAATCATGCGATTCAACCTTCTGTTACTAGCAATTTAATTATTTGGAAAGTTACCTTATGTAAGAAACAAACGTTTTGTTATTTTTGCAGGACTTGCGAGTTTGAAGAAGCTAGAGATATATGTGTGTTATTAGTTATCTGCCTCATTTTTGTGTTATACTAATAACCTACACACGTATGAATCTGTTTGTTTACTAACCTTATTGAAGTAGTCAGTCTGCAATTTAGACGTTCTTGAAGCTAAACAATTTTGGCACGTCTGTGTGAAGTATAGTATATTGCTAAAATTGATGTGTATTGACATTAGGTTTAGGGCTCTAGTGTGTTCTATGGCCTTGTCCATAATTATAATTGGTTGATCGTTTATGATGTTGTATTGCTATTTCTCAAGCTTCTTTTACATGATTTCTGATAGTTTTTGTTTGTTTTGAAGAGATTTTTCATTCTTGATACAAATGCTCCTGAATGGCCTGATATTCTAGCCGGCATTGAGCGAAGATGCTAAGATATTTATCGAGATAGGAAGTCAAAACTAAAGGATTATTTTAAAACAGTTGGCGGGTACGAAGACGTTGCAAAGGCCAAGAGAAATCCACCATCGCACGTTTACCCTGAACATTGGGAGAAGACTGTGGATCATTTCTTTGACTCGAAACATATAGCACTCTCTGAGAAAAATGCACAAAATAGGAGTCATGCGAAGTACCCAAGTCTTCAGGGTTACACATCATATGTTGCCACACGACACAAAAAGGTACATAAGTTAACTTGATACTATTTTAGATTCTTTCGATGATTCATAATTCTTCTATTTTTTTTGTTGCAGAAAAACCCAGAAACCCAAGAACCGTAAGGATCAATAGAGTTTTGGAAATACATGCATTACAGGCCAAATAGTGGATAGGTAAACGATCTTGCGAGAATTGATCATGTAAGTGTATTTTCTAGTTTTTTATTCGAATTTTTGGTTCGTGTCTTTTTAAATATTGTGGATACTGAATTACTGATCACTTGAGCACATGAAAATGGACACATAATCACATATATGTGTATTTTCTGCTTTGTTTTGCATTTTTTTAAGGTATTTGTGATATTGAGCACCTTTTGGTTTTGCAAAGCCAATTTTTTGCAGTTTTCTTGCGTCCTAAAACTTAGAATTCTTTTGCTTTTGTTATGTGGATTATGTGTAATGGCATGGATGTTTTTGTAGGGAAAACGAGTGTTGTTTTGTTGAAAAGGAATGGAATGAAATTAATTGTCTGTTGGGATAAAATCATATATAATTTTACATTAACGTGCATTTTTATAAACGTTAGTTGATATATTAGATGTTGACCTCATAATCTTATATGTTGAATGTTATACCTTTGTTCATCAATGATTGTTTTTCATTAAGAGGTTGTTTGGTTGTGGCTTAACGGACTGAATAGGTTGTATGGCTTATTCGGTAAGAAATATGAACTTACATTAAGTCATGTATAGATTAGCTTAATTACCAGACTCTTGGGCTGTTTGATTGCTTTTTTCATTGTCCTATACAGATTAGCTTAATTACTAGACTCCTGGGATGTTTGATTGGTTTTTTTCATTAAGTCCTATAGGCAGGGGATGTTTGAAATCACCTGTATGGTTTGAGAAATGCAAAGAATAATTCTAGTGACTAAATGGTTTAATTTTATCCTGAAAATTGCTAGTGATTAAATTTCCTGATTTTATTTCCTGCAGGAAGCGATGCTTAGAGAGCAAGTTGCGCAAACCTAAGAACATGGTTCAACCGCGTCTTCTATTAACGAGAATGAAATAATAACCAAAGTACTTGTGGAACGTCGCGGACACAAGCGAGGGATTGGATGGAAATTAAAGGGTTCCGCTTATGCATCATTTTTTGAACCGTCCCCGCCACCACCCCCATCACTAGGTTATGATGGGATCAAGAATGTCTTGGATGGATTTCACGCTTTTCAGGCGTACATGAATCAAGCGTACAATGAAGGGCACCCGACAACTAACTCCCCCCCCCACCTGTTATAAACACGCAAGCATTAGTTGATACATTAGTTATGGCGCAACAGCCGCCGCAACAGGATCGGGATGATTAGACATTTTTGTATTAATATAAATGAGACATTTGCGTTTATTTTGTGTTATTGACTTTGTGTGACAGTTTCAAAACTTTTGTATTACGGTTTCAAAGTTAATGAATTAGGGGTTTTAAAATTATTCTCTATTTATATGAATATCAGGTTATTTAAATAAAATATACTTTTTATAGTGAAATTTAAAAAAATTTGATTTTTAATTTTTAGCCACGACATGTCGTCGCATTAGATAACTTTTAATGACTTCTACTTGAATTTTAAGTTTTAATCTTTAGCCACGACATGTCGTCGCAGTAGATAATTTTTAATGTTTTCTATTTAAATTTTAATTTTTAACCTTTAGCCACGACATGTCGTCGCAGTAGATAATTTTTATTTTTTCTATTTAAAATTTAATTTTTAATCTTTAGCCACGACAGTCGTCGCTATACGTCGCTATAGAAAGCTACAGCTACGGACCTACAGTGAGGATCTCTACAGCGACGATAGTCGTCGCAATAGATATATAGCGACGAAATTTTCGCTTTTAGCGACGACATTTGTCGTCGCAATAGATATGATTTGTTTTAGTGTGGACTTGTATTCTTCCCATGTAAGTCCATTTTTCTCACTTTTCTAGGATTTTTCATGCTATTCGTGCATCAAATGGCAAGTGACAACTGTTGGATCTATATGCCCATGACACTACACTTGACGATATGGCTAATGATACACGATCCCAAAGGGTCACACACGTACAAGCAAATTGACCTCAATCGAATGAGATTCCATTATTTTCAACCCAAATGATTGTCTTGCAAAATATTATTCAGTCAAAATAATAATTTCTGATAATGATATAAAATATTTATTTTGTATATTTTTTAACTTGTGTTTAAGTATAATGTGTATTTGATACATATTATTTCCTTTGATATAAATGTACACTTAATTTGTTATATGTGACATTTATTATATAAGTTTTATATTTTGATATAAAATTATATGAAATAACTAATAACTAACTAATGAAACTATGGATGGTTTTAGGTTATTTATTAGTTGATTTCTAAGTTTAATGGTTGCTTCCAAGTACACTACAAAGGACAATTAAATATTAAACAAAAGAGGGGACAAGGTATGGGATGTAAGAAGCATGTTGGGAGGCATCGTCTCCCACTCTTTCTTCCTTTCATCTTTTTGGACGTACCATCCATATGGATGGATGATGTTTCAATTTAAAAGTAAGGTATTGATAGATCCCAAGTATCATAATATAGAAAGAATGTAGAATGTAATACAAGAAATATAGCACGGAAGTCGAATGTAGTATTGATATTGACAAAGTTACACAGATGTATCTTTACAGTGCAAAAGATCTAAGAACGTTAGTTCTAACAAACTAACTAACTTTGTATTTGTATACAAGAAAGGATTCTAAACTAACAAATAGTTACATGACAGACCAATGGAATCAATACAAGTGTACATTATAAAGTTCAGAACCACTTCTGAACTTCTTCAGAATTTCTTCAGAACATATTCAAAATCTTCAGAACTTCTGAAGTAGACACTTCAGAAGTTATGCCTTAGGCTTTCCTTGACTTCTTTACTTGACTTCTGACTTTAGACTTCTAAGCTTTCTTCCTTTGTCTCTTCAGAACTAGTTCAGAAGATCTGAACTATGTAGCTCTAGAACCCAGTCTTCTTTGAAGCTATTTCATAATCTCTATCAATCTCTCCCTTATCTTCAAAAATTCAAGTTATTCCCCGAATAGGTCAAAATTTCTCTGACTTCACCCATAATTAGTTTTCTATACTCAAGCAACAACTCTATTCGTTAGTGCATATCTTTAGCAAGATTTTTATATTCAGTCCATTCACCATCATTCAGATTCTTTGGCATGTGCTTCTGTCTCTTGACAAGTCTTTCACTAATTGCCAATAATGTACCATTGCAGCACTTATGAATTTATTCATATCTGACAAACAGTTTCTCTGAGTTGAACTTGCAGACAAAACCAGGAGGATGTACCATCAAAGTACCCTTGTTAATTGAACTAATTCCTTGAAGTTCAAAATTTGGTCTACTCAGATTTACCTTTTCTTTACCAAGAACAAAAGCCAATTGAAAGTCTTTCTTAGCTGCCCAAATGAATTCTCTGTAAATTCCTCCTTTTATAACAGAAAATGCTTTTCTGAATCTGGCAATGTTATCATGAAATGGAGTAAGTCTTTTGTAGATCTTGACTAAATCCCTTAGATGAACATTTTGGAAATTTGCGTCAGAAAATGTGCACACTTCTCCACTTTCTCTTTCCACTATGAAGTAAGAATACTTATAATTCAACTTTGTCTTTTGATCAACATTTATCACTTTCACAATAGGACTCTCTTTTCTTTCTTCAGAAATTGGTAACTTCAACTTCTGGATAATTTTAGTATACCATTGTTTCCATCCAAAAGATTTATCCAGCCAACAATCTATGTAGTTGAATCTTTGCTCATGTTCCATGAATATCTCAGGATGAACATATTCAAGGAATAAAGTGTAAGCATGTTCAACAATCCTATTTAGTTGCAACTGTTCAGCTTCAGAAACTTGAGTAACTGGCACTTGTTCCTCTACAACTCCCACACTTTTGCCTTTATCTTTCTCAGAACTTGTACCAACATGGTCAGAAACAAGAACTTCTGAAGGTTGATTTACTTCCAAAACTTCAAATTCAACCACTTGTTATTTGGCATGAATATGAAAGTCATAAACATTACTTAACAAATAATCTGCATATCTTCTTGAGTTTATCTGTTGATGCCCAACATACATACTTCTTCTCACCAGTTCTCTGAAGTTTATTCTTTTTGATCAGATACAGAATTTCATCCTTCAATTTTTTAGGACCTGCAATCCAAGCCATACATTCACAAAACCATTTCAAAGATGCAGAAGAGTACTTTGGAATGTCAGAAACAATAAAGGTTCTTTTGTTTAATCCTTCTGCTTCATAATGAAAACCAAGTTCTGGTTAAGTGAAAATAGTAGAAATCCCTTCAAGACTCACTGTAGTTGGTTCTAATAAGTGCAATTTATTTAATTCATGTTCCAATGCAAGTTGGAAATCATGCTTCACAAAGTTTCTGACATAGACACCAACTATTCCTCTTAACTCTTGCACCATTTCTGAATCCTCTCTTTTCACAAAGAAATTCACAAGAGAAAGTTTATCTTGCAACCTTAGATTGTAAAAATCAAATTAAGTGAACTCTATTAAAGTTCCATCTCTTCTTTCAGCAACAATCCTGACAATACTTAAATCTTCTTCAATTGATCTTTTAATACTTCTGAAATGTTTGATTGGAACAGGATTATGTTTGTCTTGAATACCATGTCTTTGCTGAAAAGATTGAACTTCAGAAGAAAATTCTTCATCCCATTGGTCACTTATAAAACTTTCAAGAGTTGCAAACTTCAAACTTTTCTTGTATAAGAAAATATATGTGTCTCCAAGAAAGACAATGATGACATGTTCAAGTTCATCAAAGATTGTGTCAGTTAGTAATTCTTTGTAAGGTGTCATGTGCTTTGAACATCCAGAGTCTAAAACCTACACATGACACATCTGCAAAAACAATTATTGAGTTTTAGGTACCCATTTGAGAATGGGTTCTTTCAGATTAGCTATAACAGAAGAAATTATGAATTTGGATTTAACAGAAGTAAATTCAGAAATGTGTTCAAAACTATGTTTGACAGATTTATCTTTTTGATGTTTATTATTATTCCTTGTTGAAAAATTTGCTGAAGAATTCTTAATTCGTTTATTAGAATTTTTCATGTTGTTGTTGGAATTTAATTGAAAATTATGATGTCTACATTTCATACAATGAATATGCCTTTTAAGAACATTCAATATCTCAACACATAAGCAAGAATTAACAACATTTGTTTGAGAAACAGAATGCTTGCTTTTATTCAAAGTATTGTCTTTATGTACATCAAATTTCTTAAAAGAAGAAAAACTATCTAATTTGTCTTTCTTTGGTACTCTTTCACCTTTTTTCTTCCAAACTAGAGTGGATAGCTTTATAAAAGGTAAGAAATGTGGATTAGAATAAGAAGAACTTTTATCAACATTCTTTACAACTTTTGAATTAAGTTTTCAGATTTAGGAATGGAAGACTGTCCTTTTTCAAAAGTTTTGACTCTTGTGACAAAATCTGAAGATGATAATGAGGATTTTCCTGTTGTTAAGTAAGATGTGTCTTTTAAATCACTTTTAGAAGTAGTAGAGTTGGAATCTGTAGAAGAATTAATTTCAGAAGTTGTACAATGTTTATATTCGTCTTTCAAGAATACAACATTAAACATTTCTGAAAAGTAATTTTGGTTCTTGAGATTTTAATTATGTCCCTCAGTCATAGAAGATTTAGACTTATAAACTATGTACCTATATTTGCTTATTATAGCAACAATAGGATCATTATCATCATCAGAATCTGAGGCATTCATCAAGTCTGAAAATTTGTTCTGGGTCATATTTGAGGCAAAAAAAAATTAATTTGGAAGGTTTTTCTTTATTTTCAGAACTTGATACATTTATAAAAACTTCCTCAGTTTCATTATCAGAATTATCAAATAATATTTCTGAATGCTCATCATTATCATTTAAAGAATCAATTTCTGATAATTCTTCATATATGTCTTCAAAAATTTCTTTAGAATTTATTATGTTTTGAGCTTCAGTAGTATTATTTGATGTAATTTCAGAAGTTGCTTCTAGAATAACTTCATATTTTAATTCAGAAGATATTTCATATTCAGACTTTGGGTAAGAAGTACTTTCAGAAGTAACTTCAGAAAATATTTGAAACTTCAAAGTTTGTTTCGGAAATATTTTCAGAACTTATTTCTGATTCAGAATTATTTATTGAATCACTTGAGTCAAGAGGTTTTTCATCTGAAAACAAAATTTCTGATTTGATAAAAAGTATTCTTTCAGACAAAGAATGATCAACAGGTTTATTTACAACACCTTAATTTTCTCATTGAAAATTTTCACATTTGAAACATCATGTAAATTTGAAGGTGCTTTCTTTAATATTTGACTTTCACTGTATGCTAAACCTGCTTTGATATTATAAAACTTTGAATTCTGAGCCTGACTTGTTAAAATGTTCAGAGTTTGTTTAGCTTGACCTCTTTTAAAATTCAGATCTTATAATTCCTTGATATTTTTGTATAATTCAAGTCTTTCTTGATTCAGAAAGTTCATTTTGACATTCAGAACTTCTTTTTCAGATTTTTCATTAAGAATATGTTTTTGCATATTGTCCATCTTTTCTTTCAACAAAGATTTTTCTTTAGAAACTTTTTCAAGTGTTTCTTCAGCATTTTGACAATTTTGTTTATAGATTTGACTTTCAACTGTAAATTTATTTACCAACGTTCTTTCACCTTTTATTCTATTTATGAGATTTTCAAATTCGGAAGTCCTATACAGAATTTGATCTTGCATGTTGTTTTTAGAATTTAATGATGAAATTGTTTCAGTATTAAGTTCAGAAGAAGTTTGTACCTCAGAATCATGTGCATGTGTATCTTCTAGATCCATCTGGCACATCTAGCAGTTTGAAGCATAATGAGCAACTTCTTCATCATATTCTCCATCACTCCAGTTTAACTAATATTCTTCATACTTTGTAACTAGAGCTGGGTTCATTTCATTTTTCTTTGCAAGTAAATGCTTCTTTTCATTGTAGCCAGCATTTTTGACCTTAGACATTTTGCATTATCTTGCAAAACGACCAGGTTTTCTACAATTAAAACACATAGCTGGTTCTGCAGTATCTTGTTGTATAGCATCTTGACTTAAGATCTTCTTAGCTCCATCTTCAAACTTAGGTTTGTTCTTGTATTTCTGATTGTATATTTGATGGAACTGTCTTGTCCTGAAAGCAATACTATCAGAAATCATTTTTAACTCTTCATCTGACTCATTTCCATCATAGAGAGCAGCTTCTGGAATCTCACAAATTTTGTTCATTGATGACATGGACATTGAACTGTTTAGCTTCTTGCTTAACAAGGCTAGAGTATCATTTGTCTTTTTCTCTTCATTTTGTTTGAATTTGATTTTGTCTTCTTGTTGAAACAAAATCCCATAAACATCATGGATAGATTTTATAGACATATTCCTTGTAACCATGTTGTCAGAAATGCTAGTCCATTCATTCCCCAGATTATTAAGAATCTTATTATTAATTTCTTAATTAGATTTCTGAACACCATTTCTCCTTAAGTAATTCAGAATATTATTGAACCTATGATAAGTTTCAGTGATTGATTCACCCTCCTTGTATCTGAAATTCTCATATGTACCAACGCATATGTTCAGTCTCTGAGCTTGAGTTTTAGTGCTCCCTTGCATCTAAGCCTCAACTTCATCCCACATGGCATTCGCAGAGGTTAAGTTGTCAACTCTGTTGAATATTTCATATGGGATAGCCATGGTGAGTAAAGTAAGTGCCCTTGTATCTACTTTGGCTTGCTCCTTTTCAGCATTATTATACATACCAGGACTCTTCTTGATCCGGGTAGCTGGAAATTCAGGAGTAGTTTCTGTTATAGGAACAACAACAATTTCCAAGTAGACTTCAAGGGGTCCATTGATAGTGGATTGCATCAATGCCTCATCAATGTTATCCAAGAATTGAATCATCCTTATGCGCCATTGATGATACTCACCGAAGAACAGGGTAGGTGGTTTAGTATCAGATCCGATGGAAACGATTTCTTTCGATATCGTGAAATGAATGATCGCAAATTCACCAAAGTTTGATATTTAGATCAAATCGAATCAATCTTGAATAGATTGATCAAGAATTTCAAGAACTTGTCAGATTTGACAGGTTCTTAATAGAATCAACAAATAGATGAATTGGTTTTGATACCAATTGATAGACCCCAAGTATCAAAATATAGAAAGAATGTATAATGTAATACAAGAAATATAACAAGCAAGTCGAATGTAGTATTGATATTGACAAAGTTACACAGATGTATCTTTACAGTGCAAAATATCTAAGAACGTTAGTTCTAACAAACTAACTAACTTTCTATTTATATACAAGAAAGGATTCTAAACTAATAAATAGGTACATGACAGACGAATAGAATCAATAAAAATGTACATTATAAAGTTCAGAACCACTTCTGAACTTCTTCACAACTGTTTTCAGAAGTTCTTCAGAACTTCTTAAGAACATATTCTGAATCTTCAGAACTTCTGAAGTTGACACTTCAGAAGTTATGCCTTAGGCTTTCGTTGACTTCTTTAATTCACTTCTGACTTTAGACTTCTAAGCTTTCTTCCTTTGTCTCTTCAGATTTAGTTTAAAAGATCTGAACTATGTAGCTTTAGAACCCAATCTTCTTTGAAGCTATTTCATGATCTCTATCAGGTATATACATTATCATACTATCCTAACCCTTTCACTAGTTTTTCTCTCAAAAATTCAAAGTGTTAGACACTTTTTAATAAGAGTTCTTTAGAGTAAAAATGAGTAGATACATACTTGGGTTTTATTTTTTAAGGTAGATATAAAAGCAAACAAGTCTGGGTTGTAAGGAACTAGTATTCACAAGAGGTTGCTTGGTGTGAAGTACTTTCTGAAGTAACTTCAGAAAATATTTGAAACTTCATATTCAGAAGATACTTCATATTCAGACTTTGGGTTAGACGTACTTTCAGAAGTAACTTCAAAAAATATTTGAAACTTCAAAGTTTGTTTCAGAAATATTTTCAGAACTTATTTTTGATTCAGAATTAATTATTGAAGCACTTGAGTCAAGAGGTTTTTCATCTGAAAACAAACTTCTAATTTGATAAAAGGAATTCTTTTAGGCAAAGAATGATCAACAGGTTTATTTACAACACCTTTACTTTTCTCAGTGAAAATTTTCATATTTGAAACATCATATAAATTTGAAGGTGCTTTCTTCAATATTTGACTTTCACTGTATCCTAAACCTGCTTTGATATTATAAAACTTTGAATTTTGAGCCTGACTTGTTAAAATGTTCAGAGTTTGTTTAGTTTGACCTCTTTTAAAGTTCAGATCTTCTAATTCTTTGATCTTTTTGTATAATTCAAGTCTTTCTTGATTCAGAAAGTCCATTTTGACATTCAGAACTTCTTTTTCAGATTTTTTTATTAAGAATATCTTTTTCCATACTGTCCATCTTTTCTTTCAACAAAGATTTTTCTTTAGAAACTTTTTCAAGTGTTTCTTCAGCATTTTGACAATTTTGTTTATAGATTTGACTTTCAGCTCTAAATTTATTTAGCAACGTTCTTTCACCTTTTATTCTGTTTCTGAGATTTTCAAATTCAGAAGTCATATTCAGAATTTGATCTTGCATGTTGTTTTCAGAATTTTCAGAATTTAATGATGAATTTGTTTCAGAATTAAGTTCAGAAGAAGAAGTTTGTACCTCAAAATCATGTGCATGTGTATCTTCTGGATCCATCTGGCACATGTAGTAGTTTGAAGCATAATGAACAACTTCTTCATCATATTCTCCATCACTCCAGTTCAACCAATCTTCTTCATACTTTGTAACTAGAGTTAGGTTCATTTCCTTTTTCTTTGCAAGTAAATGCTTCTTTTCATAGTAAACAACATTTTTGACCTTAGGCATTTTGCATTGTATTGCAAAATGACCAGGTTTTCCCCAATTAAAACACCTACCTGGTTCTGCAGTATCTTGTTGAACAACATCTTGACTTGAGATCTTCTTAGCTCCATCTTCAGACTTAGGGTTTTTCTTGTATTTCTAATTGTATCTTTGATGGAACTGTCTTGTCATGAAAGCAACACTATCAGAAATTCTTTTTAACTCTTCATCTAACTCATTTCCATCATAGAGGGCAGCTTCTGGAATCTTACAACTTTTAATCATTGATGACATGGACATTGAACTATTTAACTTCTTCCTTAACAAGGCTATAGTATCATTTGTCTTTTTCTGTTCATTCTTTCCGAATTTGATTTTGTCTTCTTGTTGAAATAAAATCTCATAAACATCATGGATGGATTTTCTAGACATATTCCTGGTAACCATGTTTTCAGAAAAGCAAGTCCATTCATTCCCCAGATTATTAAGAAACTTATTATTTATTTCTGAATTAGATTTCTGAACATCATTTCTCCTTAAATCATTCAGAATATTATTGAACCTATGATTCACCCTCTTTGTATCTGAAATTCTCATATGTACCAATGCATATGTTCAGTCTCTGAGCTTGAGCTTTAGTGCTCTCCTGCATCTGAGCCTCAACTTCATCCCACATGGCATTCACAAAGGTTAAGCTGTTAACCCTGTTGAATATTACATTTCGGTTAACCATGGTGAGTAAAGTAACTACCCTTCTATCTACTTTGGCTTGCTCCTTTTCAGCATTATTATACATACCAGAACTCTTCTTGATCGTGTTAACTGGAATTTCAGGAGTAGTTTCTGTTCTAGGAACAACAACTATTTCCACGTAGACTTCAAGGGGTCCGTTGATAATGGATTGCATCAATGCCTCATCAATGTTATCCAAGAACTGAATCATCCTTATGCGCCATTGATGATACTCACTCAGGAACAAATTCGGTGGTTTAGTTTCAAATCCGATGGAAATGATTTCTTTCGATATCTTGATATGAATGATCGCAAATTCACCAAAGTTTTAAATTTAGATCAAATCGAATCAATCTTGAATAGATTAATCAAAAATTTTAAGAACTTGTCAGATCTGACAGGTTCTTAATAGGATCAACAAACACATGAATTGGCTCTGATACCAATTGATAGATCCCATGTATCAAAATAAAGAAAGAATGTAGAATGTAATACAAGAAATATAGCAAGGAAGTCGGATGTAGTATTGATATTGACAAAGTTACACAAATGTATCTTTATAGTGCAAAAGATCTAAAACGTTACTTCTAACAAACTAACTAACTTTCTATTTATATACAAGAAAGGATTCTAAACTAACATATAGGTACATGACAGACCAATAGAATCAATACAAGTGTATAATATAAAGTTCAGAACCACTTCTGAACTTCTTCACCACTGTTTCAGAAGTTCAGCAGAACTTCTTAAGAACATATTCAAAATCTTCATAACTTCTAAAGTAGACACTTCAGAAGTTATGCCTTAGGCTTTCCTTGACTTCTTTACTTGACTTCTTTACTTGACTTCTGACTTTAGACTTCTAAGCTTTCTTCATTTGTCTCCTCAGAACTAGTTCAGAAGATCTGAACTATGTAGCTTTAGAATCCAGTCTTCTTTGAAGCTATTTCATGATCTCTATAAGGTATATATATTATCATACTATCCTAACCCTCTCACAAGTTTTTCTCTCAAAAATTCAAAGTGTTAGACACTTTTTAACAAGAGTTCTTGAGAGTAAAAGTGAGTAGATACATACTTGGGTTTTATTTTCTAAGGTAGATATAAAAACTACACAAGTCTGGGTTGTAAGGAACTAGCATTCACAAGAGGTTGCTTGGTGTGGATCAACTTTGGAGGAAGATCCGATTTTCTTCTTTACCCGACATCAACGTTCAAGCTTCAAAGGTTGTAGTTCTAAAACTCAATATGGCTGTCTTTTCATTTTTCTATGTTCTTTAATGCATGAGATCCTTGTTTGGGAGTTTTTTTGTGAAAATCGTTGTAGATTATTTATGTTTCCATTGCGATTTTTGATATATTTTATTTAAAAGTTTTCTACAAATCCCTTCAGCAATAAATATATTGAAGCAATGGTTACTAATTTTCTGTTTGTTTATTTAATAACCGTAACTGAACAGAAAGGTTGAAAAAATACAACTCATGTGTGACCAAAACTACGATAACAATCAGAGAAGTATCTCATATATAGAATTCAGTGAAATTTTTTAAAATAATCATCGGTTTCCCAAATTGAATCCCATAGCATCAAGCTATTACCAAAAAGAACCAGGGGGAAAAGTTTGAACAATACACAAACTTTGATTTATAGACTACCAGAATAAAGATAATCTTGGGTTGTCTATCATCGGTAACCAAAAGGGAAAACAAGAAAAGCGATCCCTATAGGTGTTGTTTTGTTCATCAATTCATCAAAATGGTAATCAAAACCAAACTAAGATGGTATATCCCACTCACAGACGGGTCCGAAGGGAGATGTATGAATATGTAACCTTTACTCCACAAAGTCGAATAGTTGTTTCTTGAAGACCCCGACTTTTGAAAGAGTGTATATGAGAAAAAAGATGCAACTTTTATTGGAATCCTTTGATTTTTCTTGTATCTCTCCCTCTATTATCTCCTCCTTTTAGGTTTGATTGGGTTTCCTTTTCTTCTTGATTGTTCGTGTATTTATAGAGATGATCTATCTCCTTTTGATACATGAAATACAGAAAACAATGCTTGCTGCTTGTGCCATCGATTTCATCATGGTATCAGAGCGGTTCTCAAACACGCTCCAAAAACACCACCAACCCTAATTCCCGATCATTACAGATGGCGCCATGACAGGAGACAAAGGCAATTCAAGCAACAAGAATGAACGTAGCCCCGATGTAAATTCACCGTATTATATCCATGCTTCGGATTGCTCGAAATAGCTCCATGTAAATGATACCTGTTGGAACCCGGATCCCCATTTATACTCAAATGATGTTGATTACGAATGTAAAATAAACAGTAAGCGGAAGCAAGTATAATCAACAATCAAACTAGAATGCAATCAGTAATGGAAGAGAATAACAAGATGAATCAGAATTGATAATCTGTATTTCACTCAAGATGCCAATGAATACAATACTGGAAATACAGATTAAGCTCTCCAATTCTCTCCAAGAAAATCGACTTCTAATACAGTGATAACTCTCTCTATTTATACTATTACAAATAGAAAAGTCAACTAGCTAGCCTATCACGTATTAACACATAAGCAAGTCCTCAAACAAATTCTGTTACGCACGGAAGGCATGACTTGCCACGTCAATCAAGCACATGTGTAATTCCTTAAGTACTTCTGGATCGTCATTGAAAATTTTGAACTACACTTCTAAAGTGGCTATCTTCTGGAAGGACTTGCTTCTGGAGAGTTTACTTTGTTCGTCAAAGTGTGTTATGATCCATAGTTTTACATAAAAATAATGTCTAATAATCTCCCCTTAAGTATGAATCCAGAACAATGACTAATGATAAAGAAAGAACAAAGTAAAATGAAATTCATTACATTGCAGAAAGAAATTACAAACATTGAAATACATGTAATGATTTAAAAAGGAGCTTATGGATGCCCACTGATAACTTTGTAGAACTGGTTGGTAATCTCCCTTAGCTTGATTACTCCTTCTATGTGTCTTCCCATATCAACTGCTGCCTTTCTGACATTTACATTAACGTCATCCTTCTTTGCAGCAATTAACCCTCTAATGATATCCATCATTCCCTCTGAATATTTGAAAGCCTCCTTAATCTGAAGAATATTTTCTTTGAAGGTCTTCTGAATACAATCCCTTGTTCTGGTTCTAGTACAATATCACCAACTCTCTTTGCTTCAATTTCTTTTAATTCTTCATTTGGAGCCGTGATACTTAATCGGTCCACACCCCTTTCAAAATCTATCTGATAGTCAACTTTAGTTCTATATCTGACAAATGCTTCCATGACTCTCAGGATCCTAAGGTAGGCAATCTTGTCATTCAAACTTACGTTTTTTCATTGCTTCATATACCTCCCAACAGGTATCAGATCTGAAGGATTCAATGCTAATAAGTCATTATCACAAAAATAACAGGTTTGGCCTTTTGCTCTTACTACTTGGTACGCTGTGTACAGGATGTTTGTATCTTCAGAGTAGTTTGTTTTGATTCCTGTTATTCTTCTAATTGGTGATGAAGCAAAGACAATACTTCTTTCCTGCCTAAACCTTGCGAATCTGGTCTTTGCTTGAGTACTTGCATTTGAGTCTTCAGTGAAATCTGGTAATACTAGAGCAGCTCTTTCATTTCTTTCAGCATATAAAAGGCTGAAGTATATTTTTCTGGTTGCAGATGTTTGAGAAGGAGCAATTCTTTCAAGCTGCACTGGATCCATATTCATTTTAGCAGCCACATTTCTTAACATTTTTTCTGAGTTTGTAAGGGATCTAACTCGTGACTCGTTTGTAGTTTGAGCTTCTAGAATTGTTTCCTTTGGAGGTTGATCAGATTCTTAAGGTGCAAAGATAAGAGTTTCCGAATTGGGAACCTCTGGGATTTTTGCTTTAGGGACAGGAGTGGTTTCTGGAATTACAGATGTTAGGATTGCTGAAGTGTTTACTTTTGGGTTTTGAGTGATAGATGTTTGCACATTGAGAGTTGATGAGGATGTTTGATCATGAGGAGGTAATGTGGATGCCTGACCATGGGCTCTTGGTCAAGTGGTTGTATTCCTTGATCTTCTGGGAATGGGAAGAATTGGTTGTCTTAAGGTTCGGTCAAGACCTAGAATAAAGTTAGCAAGCTCTGGATTTGATAGTAAAGGATCCATTGCTAATGGGGTTACATCAATTGGAACTTCTATGGTGGATGGCTTTTTTGAGCAGGAGAAGAAGGAGTTTCTTGTTGTTGCTATGTAGGTTTTTGCTCTGAAGTTTCTTGTGGCGGTTGAGAGGAAGGTTCAGCTTGAGCCTGTTCAGAGGAAGATCCCACCTTCTACCTTTTCTCCCCATTCTGAGGATCAGAGGCATCTGGATCCTCATCCTCAGATCTTTTTCGTTTGAGCTCAGCTTTCTTGCAAGCTCTTTCTTCCTTTGCCTTCTTTCTTGAAGCATGATGCTAAGAGATGGATTGCACAGCCGTTGTTAGTGTATTTACAGATGTATCCAAGAAAGATACCTTCTGGGTAAGGTCAGTTGCAGGTGTAGAGATGATCTTTGAAACAAACTTTGCATTCACATCATTGAACTTTGCCATCATGGCTTTTTGGAAACTTGCCAAGTCACCTTTGTTATCATACCAGATGAGGTAGAGCCTTCTTGAGGGATAACTGCATCCAACAACTTCTTCATGTTTGCAGCGAAAGCATTAAATTCCTTTGTAGTAATGGCATTAGTTGGAATAGGAGTTCAAAAGGAAGCTTTGAGATGACTTCTGTGTTGGCTTTGAGATCACTTTCCAACTTCTGAAATTGATTGATTGCCAGATCTCTGTGGGCATCATGTGCAAAGATCAAAAAATTCTGAAACTGAGCAAGTTTCTTGGTATGAGCTGACTGCGTGGCTCGTATTTTGCAGAGAGAAAAGTTTACTGTAGTGAGTTCTCCATTCATATTTGCATCTGTTTGTTGGATCCCTTCATTTAATCAGCGAATGCTTGAAACTCGGCATTCGGGACAAATTCAGGAGTGGGGGTAACCGCTGCATCCACAACACATGTGGCCGCTTCACCCTTGCGTTTAGAGGGACCCTCATTTACACCTGTTTTTGCTTTGAGTGTAGAGGGACTTTCATCCTGACGTTGATGGCTCTAAGGAGATTCCTCTTTGGATGTTCTGACCGTATTGACTTGATCTCCAATGTCAGAGATTGGAGAGTTAATAACAGTGTGCGTACCTTTAAAGAGATTGAATATAGAAGTACGTGGTGGTTCCTGTTGCCACAACCCCTCTGACGGGATTTCATTGGCTTCTGGATTGGGAGCTGCCATGGACGTGGCAACCTCCATCCAGTCTATATCATCAGTCACGGAGACATTGATGTTGTGTTAGGAAGGAGGCGAGTTCTGGGGCAATTGAACTCTTATACTTGCATCTTCATCCTGTTGAGAGGAAGAAGATGAGCTGGTTTCCCCGTAAGTGCTTGATTCAGAAGCATTTGTGATAGCTTCTGATTGGTTGGTTTCTGGGTTAGGCTTTGGACTGAACTGACGTCCTTTTTCAATAGGTGTTGATGTGTTGGCATCAACCCTAGCAGATGTGGTTGCTCTGGGTGGACTCGGCTGGAATATCTCATTTGTGTCCATTTGGACATCTTCTGTACTCTCTCTTAAAAGTCTCTCGGCATGGGTAGAAGCACTTTGGTTGTTACTCTCATTATTTTCAACCTCATGCTCACTCGACTCCTCACTATCATTTCTGGATTCTAAATACTCTGGGGTAGGTGATCTATGTTCTGAGATTACCATAGAGTCCCTGTAGTTTTAGAGAGTAGGAGAGTTGGGAGAGACAAGATTAAGCATATACCTGGAGAGTTTCACAAGCTTTTCTGTAGTTATCCTTGTGAATTGTTAGACGATGAGTTTTCATGACATGGGTTTTGTAGAAGGGTTGAACACACGGGATTCTCCATTTAGAGATATCTCCTTAAATGAATAGAGTTAAGAATTGTGGGAACATCAGTGCTGGCAGTGGTTTGCCCTTTTGTTGGAGAAGGACCTTCGTATGAACGACATTGTAAATTTCTCTAAACTGGAGATCAGTAAAATCTAGAGGTTTGTTGAAGAACATTCCGTACATCATCATGATTATATTAGTACTGGCTTGATCCATCGAGCCAATCTTGCACGTAAGACTCTTGTTAAGGATGGAAACAAGAACATTCCACATAGGGGGTAAGAACTGTCTCTTAAACTCAGAGACCCTGATTATGTCTTCATTGTAACCTAGGAATTTCAGAAACGCAACCAGAACATCAGATGTAGGGTTTGGCTCAAGTGAATCCTTGAGCAGGGTTTGTGGGTCAAGAAGATGGAAGATTCTAGCAATCGTTTTCCGTGTTATCTGCACATCGACAGCATGTTCTTTGTCATTTGGGAGATTGAAGCTTCCAAAGAGGGTAAAATCGTCCTTGATGTACATGGATTGCCAGACTTCTTATACAAATTGCTCAGGAACATTTGGGTTTGAGATGGTTATGGCCTCATTCAGAATGTGATTTTGAAGAATTTCTATCATGATTCGATAATCTTCACTGTAGGTTTGGGGATTGAGCGGTACCTAGAAATTTTTAGGTTTGATTTGTAGAAACACCAATGGTGTACTTTCAACAGTTGTGACAACTGTCAAAATTCGAGCTTTCAGGTTAGCTTCTATTAAGTTTAGTAGTGTTTATATAGTTTAAATTTTAAGATTAAGAAATAGTTGGTTTAGAATGGCCGAAAAACCCCTAGCATTTCCGGTAGTCGCTTAAAAATGTCCGGTTCCGACCCGTGACTGTCTGAAACGTCCAATATAGTGCCAAATGCCCTAATTTATACCCAATTATTATAAAATATGAAATTTTAAAGTTTCAAAAATAAAACTTTTTATTTTAATTGAAATTAACCATTTTGGACATTCATTTTGAGAAAAAGGTCAAAAATTTGAGAAAAATTGCATTTTATCATTTTGGGCTTGTGTATTCTTTTAAAAAAAAACAAATTTGGGCTTGGGGTGTGGCCCACAAGCCATGGCCGGCCCCTCCCTCTTTTCCCCATATAAATATTTTTTTTTTCATTTTTCCTCATTTCAACACCAAATTTTTTGAAAAACCTCTCTCTCTCTCTCAAGAATTCAAAGGGGCACCTTTAAGAACACTCATCTTCATCATCATTTCCAGCCATTTTTAGTTCCAAAATTCATCAAAGTGGAGTTTTATTTGAAGATTTAGAGATTTAAAACATCATCCAATCAAGGTATGAACTCATGTTTACGTTTTTGCATCATTTTGTGCACACTTTGTGCCATTTTCTTGTGTTTTTGCATCATGTTTATGAATCTGAGTTTTGGGACATTTTGCATGCATAAACTAATACATATTTTGAGTATTTCTTTGTGTTAAACACAATATTTTATGGTGGGGATAGCCTCTTTGCAAATGAACCACCATTCTTATGGAATTTCATGCTTAAAAACCCTATTTTGTACTTTTAACTTGCTGTCCAGAAAATGGTCTGTGTTTGGACGACCACTTAGAGTAAATTTTAAGTTCAAATTCGTATTTATTTTAGATGGTGTTTATGTTTTATGTGTTGGGGTTCTAATCCAAGTGGTTTCACTCAAAAACATTGAGTTTTGATCCCCCAAATGCTCTTTGCAAGATGCATGTGCATCTGGGAGTTCAACAGTAGTTAAACCCTACTTTCTTCTGTAAGTTAGCTTAATGAGTTACCTTTCATATGCATCTGATTTCATTAAAAAATATGTGATTTGAGGTTCCAACTGATTGAAAGAAAATGAATGTGCAAACTATCAAACAATGACAGATTTGTGCATGCATGTTCAAATGGCCATATCTCTCTCAAAACTCAATGAAAAAGGATGATTTTTCTTTTGAAAGTTATATTTATGAGTTATCTTTAGTTTTCAAGTGGAATCACTTAAAAATATGGAGTTTTGACCCTCCAAACACCTAAAATACTTTAGGTGTGCAATCTGTGAAACCACCAGCAGCTAAACTCTACTTTGTGTGTTAGTATCTCCTTTGTTATTTGTCTTTAATGCATGATTATTTTTCTAGAACTTCATTTTATGAGTTAGGATTCATATGGATCCAGTTTCATGCAAAAATATGAAGTTTTGAGGCACTAACCAATTTATTTAAGTTAAGTGTGCAATCTGTCAGCTAATGGCAGAATTGTGCATGCAACTTTGTAGTGTCATACCTCCTTCATAACTTCTTGAAAATCAGTGAATCTTATCTCAAAAGTTTCCTTTATGAGTTATGATTCCAATCCAACTGGAAATTCTAGAAAACACTGAGTATAACTCCTTAAGTGAGTGATTCACTAACATGGTGTAATCTGTTTTACCGGTTGTGATATAATATTTTACATGAATTATTTGAACCACTTGTACATGTCCAAAAGGCATGAAATTTGGTCACAAAGACCATAACTCAGTAATTTATCTTATATAAAAATATAGGAAACTAGATCATTTTGGAAGCCCGTGAAACTGATCATTTTTAGGACAATTAGTTTCTGTCCAGAAGAGAAATTCTGGACTTAATTGATTTTTATAAATATTGATCATGTGATGGATAATAAGATCACTTTCGGTATAAATTACGATATTAATGAGCATATGGGCATTTTGTATAATTGGACATATATAGACACTTATGGGCTTAAGATTTATTCACCTCTAAGTAGTATTAGACCTATAAGTGACGGTTTTGAGTATTACTCTTTGATAGGGAAGCGTTAGGTCGTTGTGCGGAGATTCGAATTGTATTGTTTTGCGTTGCGGAGCGTTGCTATAAGGTGAGTATTCACAGCCCCTCTTTCAAAGTGTTTTATACGTTTTGGGGTGAAAAGCATGATTGAATGTGTTTTATGAGCCATTGTCATTATGATTATGAAATCTTGTTAAATTTGATGTTGTGGGCACTAAGGCATGTACACTAATAGTTATATTGAGTAAAATGTAACATAAAAGTTTGTACACTACTATTAACTCAAGTGAGGAGCCGAGGGTATTTGTGGATAGCGCTATTTGGACGGACAATCCCACCTAAAAACCGATAAGTAGGGGTGTGGATAGCAATCCCACCTAGAAACTACAGGTAGGGGTGCACGATACTTAAAAACGAAGGTTCTACATATGTGGGGTATTAGTCCCACCGCTAAGGTAGAATTAAAAAAAAAATATTGTTTTGTGGTCGGAAGGTTTAGTGGTGGCTCTTTATATACAAAAATTAGAGTACATAATGCCTTAACATTTTAAGATATTAATAAGTGCCAAAAAAAAATATTTTGCTCATATTCACTCACACAATTGGATTTTTTTTTGAAATATCAAAACCTGTGAACTCACCAACTCTTTGTAGTTGACTTTGTTTTTATCATGCTTTTCAGGGGTAAGAAAAGATTAACCGAATCTTTCTTTTATGTGGGCGCATCGACATCAACCATCTTGTTTATTTGAAAACTGTTTAGTTGAAACACTTGGTTTATTTTGTTTTTGTTAGAACTTGTAATTGATGCAAAATGTAAAATTTTAAACTTAAACTGTTGTTTATTTGAATGGATGGTTGGTGTTGTTTTTATCCTATTGTTATGAAATCTTGCGCTATCACGCCTCGTGTTTCCGCTTTAGCGGGGTGTGACAGACTTGGTATCAGAGCCATAGGTTATAGAGAACACCGGTTTTTCTAAACAAATACTATAACCAAAAGTTTTCGAAAACTGTTTTTATAAAAAAAAAGCTTAGTACTAGTATAATTGGAATAAGTGTCGACTTAGCATATTGATATTAGGCAAAGCCTGATCACCTATGTCTAATTCAATATGTATAGGGGAGACATGGAACAATTATATTGGGAACTTCTTGCCCAAATGGAAAGCATGGTCATAAGTGTAAGTTTGCATAAGTATTTTAATTTTTTTTTTTTTACTAAAGTGCATTTAGTAATTAAATTTGTTACTGCCGCAGTTTAAAATGTCTAGCTCTTCTTCCACTCCCGATCACTCCCCCGACGAATCCGGGTACTTTACTAGCCTCCCTAGGAGGAACCAGCCCATGCTTGAAGAGAGTGATCCGTCTGAGGAAAGTGACGCGCCCACCCGAGAGACTTCTGTGGAGACTTCTGTACCTGCGCCACCTCCGGTTGATGTGGCTGGACCGTCACACGGACCTAGGACTATTCGGACAGCCCGAAAGCGTGTCCTCCCTGGCCGAAGGGTGGTATTCACGGTTCCGTCCGACCCGTCGGGCGAACCAGCTGGATCGCGATCTCGATCGCGAAGCGTGACGCCTCCGTCTCCGGCCGTGAGAGTTCCGGAGCCGCGGCCTCGAGGGATGACGGCAACCGAGAACCTCTGGGTCACAGGATTGGAGGTTCAGATACAGGGACAGCGAGATAGACTAGAAGAGTTTAAGCAGGCCTTAGAAAGCATTCTTACAGTCTTGCACACTCAAGAAGAGATCACTACGGGGATCAGGGTGATCGTACATGAGGCCGGGAGGGCTACTCAGAGGCTGTACACGTATCTGTCTTGGGCATTAGGAGCACTGATGGTGATGATAGGAGTATTGATTTGGGTAATGATCCATTAGGGAACTTCTGTTATTAAGAATCTTTTGGAGGACCATATTTGCTTTTGAGGCTTGTAGCCTAGATGTTTAAGATTAACCAATTTTATGTTATTTGGGTTGTACTTTAAAACTTATGTTTGAATTACTTTGGTTTATTTTTGATAATTATGTAAGTTATCTATTTATCTCATGTTGTTTTGAAATGTATGTGTTCGTGAGTAGTATTGGATGTATGTTATAAGATGTGTATGATTTAGTAAGTAGATTTATAATGGCCATTGTAACACAAAATTGACTAAAACTCAATTTAAAATCGTGTTTAGAACAATGCCTCCCAAGAAGAGAGAATTCCGAAGTTGCGAGACTTGTGTCCGAACAACTCATGGCTGCACTTCCGAACATTGTTAGTCAAGTGGCAGCTGGCCTGAACAATAATCAAAACAACAGTCAAGGGTCTGGAAACAGAGAATGTACATATAAATCCTTTAGGAGCTGTAACCCTAAAGAATTTCATGGAACTGAGGGAGCCGTGGGATTATTAACTTGGATAGAGAGCATGGAGTCTGTGCTCCATATTAGCAAATGTACCGAAGGTAAGAAGGTAGAGTTTGCTACATGCTTATTACAAGGACGAGCGTTAACATGGTGGAATATACAAGTACAAACCCGTGGTCGAGAAGCTGCTAACAGTCTTACGTGGGAGGATTTCAAGAAAATGTTGAAAGAAGAATACTGCCCAAGAAGCGAAATTCAGAAGCTGGAAGCGGAATTGTGGAATCATGAAATGAGAGGGAATGATATCGACTCCTACACAGCCCGATTTCATGAATTGGCAAAAATGGTACCGCATCTGGTAACGCCTGAAGAGAACCGCGTTGATAGGTATATTTGGGGATTATCTCCGGAGATACGCGGGGATGTTACCTCAGCAAACCCAAAAACTCTACAAGAGGCAGTAAGTTCGGCAACAGACTCACAAACAATGCTACTCGCTCGGGATTGTTTGTAAGGGATAAGGCACAAGGGAAGAGAAAACTGGATGAACCAATGAGAAAGCAGCTTGGAAAAAGGACAAGCAAGGAACAAAGAACTACAGGTAACTACGGAATTCAAACTCAATCTGCAGAGAAAGGGAAAGGACCTTATCCCAAATGTGACAAATGCAATAGACAGCATACCGGACAATGTATTATCCGTCAAAAAATGCAACAAAGGAGGTCATTATGCCAAGGATTGCGGGAGCACGGGGAAGGCGGGCATGTTTTGAGTGTGGAAGCCCGGATCACTTTCGGAATACATGTCCATGATGGAATCAGAGACCGAACACTCATCAAGCAAGACCGGCCAACCGAGGAAATCAAGGAGGTCCGGCAAGAGGTCGAGTGTTTGAGATTGGAGCAGAGGAAGCAAGGCAAAACCCAGATGTCGTTACAGGTACGTTTCTTCTGAATAATCATTATGCGTCTGTACTATTTGATTCTGGAGCAGATAGGAGTTTTGTGGCGACAGAATTTAGATCAAAGATAAATTTAAAACCTCAAAAATTGAAAGAAATATATGTCATTGAATATGCCAACGGACAAGAATGTAGGGCTAAAGACATATTAATGAACTGCACCTTAAGTTTGGCCAATAGAGATTTTAGTATAGATTTAATACCGATTAAATTGGGAAGTTTCGACATAATCGTGGGTATGGATTGGTTGTCCAAAAACCGAGCTGAAATTTGTTGTTCCAAAAAGATCATTCGAGTTCAGTTACCCGAAGGGGGAAAACTCGAAGTACACGGCGAGAAAACTAGAAGGAGTGTTAAAATAGTAACGTGTATGAAAATGCGAAAGCATTTGAGAAAGGACGGTATTGTCTTTCTAGCTCACGTTAAGAATAAGAAAGCTAAAGAAAAACGCGTTCAAGATATTCCTATAGTTCGGGAGTTTCCCGAAGTATTCCCAGACGACTTGCCTGGAATACCCCCGCCAAGACAAGTTGAATTTCACATCGATTTAATTCCTGGAGCTGCGCCCGTGGCGAAATCACCATACCGGTTAGCGCCATCCGAGATGCAGAACCGTCGAACAACTTCAGGAGTTACTCGATAAGGGATTCATCAGACCCAGCTCTTCACCTTGGGGAGCTCCAATCTTATTTGTTAAAAAGAAAGATGGATCTTTTCGAATGTGTATCGATTATAGGGAACTCAACAAGTTGACAATTAAGAACCGATACCCCCTTCCCCGGATTGATGATTTGTTTGACCAACTTCAAGGTGCAACGTACTTCTCGAAGATCGATCTTAGGTCTGGATATCATCAAATGAGAGTGCGAGAAGAAGATATCCCCAAGACGGCCTTTAGGACTCGATACGGTCACTACGACTTCCTAATCATGCCATTTGGTCTAACAAACGCACCGGCAGTCTTCATGGATTTGATGAATAGAGTATGTCGACCATACCTAGACAAATTCGTGATCGTATTTATAGATGATATACTCATTTATTCTCGAGACAAAAAGGAGCATGAGCAACACTTTAAGTTGATATTGGAATTGCTCAGAGACGAGAGGTTGTACGCGAAATTCTCTAAATGTGAATTCTGAATTCGTGAGGTACACTTTCTTGGCCATGTGGTGAATGAAAAGGGGATCCAAGTTGATCCAGCTAAGATTGAGGCCATTAAGAAATGGGAAGCCCCAAAGACACCGACCGAGATCCGACAATTTCTGGGATTGGCGAGGTTATTACCGCCGATTTATCGAGAATTTCTCTAAGATCGCGCAACCACTAACGACTCTAACACAAAAAGATAAAAAGTTTATTTGGGGAGAGAAACAAGAAGAAGCCTTCCAGACGCTCAAACACAAGTTATGCAACGCACCAATTACGCTCTACCTGAAGGAGTCGAAAACTTCGTAGTCTACTGTGATGCTTCACATCAGGGAATGGGCTGCGTGTTAATGCAAAAAGACAAAGTTATTGCATACGCTTCGAGACAACTAAAGATTCACGAGAAGAATTACACCACTCATGATTTGGAATTAGGGGCGGTGATGTTCGCACTCAAAATCTGGAGACACTACCTATACGGCACCAAGTGCACCATTTTCACTGATCATAAAAGCCTCCAACACATCCTTGACCAGAAAAATGCTCAATATGAGGCAGAGAAGATGGGTGGAACTACTTAGTGACTACGACTGTGAAATAAAGTACCATCCGGGAAAAGCTAATGTGGTAGCCGACGCATTAAGCCGAAAGGAAAGAGTAAAACCAACAAGAGTATGTGCTATGGGAGTAATGGTCCAGACGAGTTTAAAAACTCAAATTATTGAAGCACAAAGAGAAGTTTTAAAAGAAGAAAATAGGAAGAATGAAACCTTGCAGCATTTAGAGAAAGAAATTGAAATGCAAGAGGATGGTGTGTATTACTTCAAGAATAAAGCATGGGTACCGAAGGTTGGTGATCTACGGTCAACCATTTTGGATGAAGCCCATCGATCCGGATATTCGATTCACCCGGGGAGCGAGATAAAATGTATAAGGATTTGAAGGAGTATTATTGGTGGCCGGGAATGAAGAAAGATATTGTTGTATTCGTAAGCAAGTGCACGACTTGTGCTAAGATAAAGGCCGAACATCGAAACCATCCGGTTTACTCCAACAACTCGAAATACCACAGTGGAAGTGGGAGCAAATAACAATGGATTTCGTAACTAAATTACCCAGAACTGGAAAGGGGCACGACACAATATGGGTTATAGTAGACCGACTTACCAAATCGGCTCATTTCATCCCCATTCGCTAAGATTTCAGTATGGAAAGGCGTGCACAAATCTATATTAATGAAATAGTTACACGTCATGGTGTGCCTATTTCCATTATTTCGGACAGAGATACACGATTTACATCGCGTTTTTGGCAATCACTCCAAAAGGCATTGGGTACACGTTTGGATTATAGCACCGCCTATCATCCTCAAACGGATGGACAATCGGAAAGAACTATTCAAACGCTAGAGGATATGTTACGGGCTTGCGCAATAGATTTCGGTGGAAGTTGGGATACCCACCTGCCACTTGTTGAATTCTCCTATAACAACAGCTATCATACCAGCATACAATGTGCACCGTATGAAGCTTTATACGGACGTAAGTGCAGATCGCCGCTTAGTTGGGTGGAAATCGGAGATAGACAGCTGACAACGCCTGATATTATACAGGAAACCACTGACAAGATCTCAATCGTCAAAGAAAGACTTAAGACGGCAAGAGACCGTCAGAAAAGTTATGCGGATAATCGGAGAAAGTCGTTGGAGTTTCAAGTGGGAGATAAAGTGCTATTAAAAGTGTCCCCATGGAAGGGACTGGTACGCTTCAAGAAGAGAGGCAAGTTGGGTCCAAGATACATTGGTCCATTCGAAATACTTGAAAGAATCGGACCAGTGGCGTACAAGTTGAAGTTACCACCGAATCTAAGCGCCATCCACGACACCTTTCATGTGTCGAATCTAAAGAAATGCCTAGCAGATGAAACGTTGATGTTACCCATAGACGACGTTCAGATTAATGATCGGTTAAAATTCGTTGAAGAACCAGTCGAGGTTTTGGACCGAGAAGTTAAACAGTTAAGGCGCAATAAAATCCCTATTATTAAGGTCCGTTGGAATGCGAAACATGGTCCAGAATATACCTGGGAACGTGAAGATTTGATAAAGCAAAAATATCCCAGCTTATTCACGAACACCCCGGAGAAAGCCACTTCTTAAATTTCGGGACGAAATTTCTTTAACGGGGGAAGACTGTGACAACTGTCAAAATTCGAGCTTTCAGGTTAGCTTCTATTAAGTTTAGTAGTGTTTATATAGTTTAAATTTTAAGATTAAGAAATAGTTGGTTTAGAATGGCCGAAAAATCCCTAGCATTTCCGGTAGTCGCTTAAAAATGTCCGGTTCCGACTCGTGACTGTCTGAAACGTCCAATATAGTGCCAAATGCCCTAATTTATACCCAATTATTATAAAATATAAAATTTTAAAGTTTCAAAAATAAAACTTTTTATTTTAATTGAAATTAACCATTTTGGACATTCATTTTGAGAAAAAGGTCAAAAATTTGAGAAAAATTGCATTTTATCATTTTGGGCTTGTGTATTCTTTAAAAAAAAAAACAATTTGGGCTTGGGGTAGGGCCCACAAGCCATGGCCGGCCCCTCCCTCTTTTCCCCATATAAATATATATTTTTTTTCATTTTTCCTCATTTCAACACCAAAATTTTTGAAAAACCTCTCTCTCTCTCTCAAGAATTCAAAGGGGCACCTTTAAGAACACTCATCTTCATCATCATTTCCAGCCATTTTTAGTTCCAAAATTCATCAAAGTGGAGTTTTATTTGAAGATTTAGAGATTTAAAACATCATCCAATCAAGGTATGAACTCATGTTTACGTTTTTGCATCATTTTGTGCACACTTTGTGCCATTTTCTTGTGTTTTTGCATCATGTTTATGAATCTGAGTTTTGGGACATTTTGCATGCATAAACTAATACATATTTTGAGTATTTCTTTGTGTTAAACACAATATTTTATGGTGGGGATAGCCTCTTTGCAAATGAACCACCATTCTTACGGAATTTCATGCTTAAAAACCCTATTTTGTACTTTTAACTTGCTGTCCAGAAAATGGTCTGTGTTTGGACGACCACTTAGAGTAAATTTCAAGTTCAAATTCGTATTTATTTTAGATGGTGTTTATGTTTTATGTGTTGGGGTTCTAATCCAAGTGGTTTCACTCAAAAACATTGAGTTTTGATCCCCCAAATGCTCTTTGCAAGATGCATGTGCATCTGGGAGTTCAACAGTAGTTAAACCCTACTTTGAACGACCATAACTCTTTGAATACTCTTCCAAATCACTTGATTTTTCTTCTGGAAGTTAGCTTAATGAGTTACCTTTCATATGCATCTGATTTCATTCAAAAATATGGTGATTTGAGGTTCCAACTGATTGAAAGAAAATGAATGTGCAAACTATCAAACAATGACAGATTTGTGCATGCATGTTCAAATGGCCATATCTCTCTCAAAACTGAATGAAAAAGGATGATTTTTCTTTTGAGAGTTATATTTATGAGTTATCTTTAGTTTTCAAGTGGAATCACCTAAAAATATGGAGTTTTGACCCTCCAAACACCTAAAATACTTTAGGTGTGCAATCTGTGAAACCACCAGCAGCTAAACTCTACTTTGTGTGTTAGTATCTCCTTTGTTATTTGTCTTTAATGCATGATTCTTTTTCAAGAACTTCATTTTATGAGTTAGGATTCATATGGATCCAGTTTCATGCAAAAATATGAAGTTTTGAGGCACTAACCAATTTATTTAAGTTAAGTGTGCAATCTGTCAGCTAATGGCAGAATTGTGCATGCAAATTTGTAGTGTCATACCTCCTTCATAACTTCTTGAAAAGCAGTTAATCTTATCTCAAAAGATTCCTTTATGAGTTATGATTCCAATCCAACTGGAAATTCTAGAAAACACTGAGTATAACTCCTTAAGTGAGTGATTCCCTAACATGGTGTAATCTGTTTTACCGGTTGTGATATAATATTTTGCATGAATTATTTGAACCACTTGTACATGTCCAAAAGGCATGAAATTTGGTCACAAAGATCATAACTCAGTAATTTATCTTATATAAAAATATAGGAAACTAGATCATTTTGGAAGCCCTTGAAAACTGATCATTTTTAGGACAATTAGTTTCTGTCCAGAAGAGAAATTCTGGACTTAATTGATTTTTATAAATATTGATCATGTGATGGATAATAAGATCACTTTCGGTATAAATTACGATATTAATGAGCATATGGGCATTTTGTATAATTGGACATATATAGACACTTATGGGCTTAAGATTTATTCACCTCTAAGTAGTATTAGTCCTATAAGTGACGGTTTTGAGTATTACTCTTTGATAGGGAAGCGTTAGGTCGTTGTGCGGAGATTTGAATTGTATTGTTTTGCGTTGCGGAGCGTTGCTATAAGGTGAGTATTCACAGCCCCTCTTTCAAAGTGTTTTATACGTTTTGGGGTGAAAAGCA
Organism: Silybum marianum; assembly: GCA_036898165.1. Lineage (NCBI taxonomy): Eukaryota > Viridiplantae > Streptophyta > Magnoliopsida > Asterales > Asteraceae > Silybum > Silybum marianum. The sequence continues at coordinate 24,124,771 of CM072528.1, read as the reverse complement.
TGATTGAATGTGTTTTATGAGCCATTGTCATTATGATTATGAAATCATGTTAAATTTGATGTTGTGGGCACTAAGGCATGTACACTAATAGTTATATTGAGTAAAATGTAACATAAAAGTTTGTACACTACTATTAACTCAAGTGAGGAGCCGAGGGTATTTGTGGATAGCGCTATTTGGACGGACAATCCCACCTAAAAACCGATAAGTAGGGGTGTGGATAGCAATCCCACCTAGAAACTACAGGTAGGGGTGCACGATACTTAAAAACGAAGGTTCTACATATGTGGGGTATTAGTCCCACCGCTAAGGTAGAATTAAAAGAAAAATATTTTTTTGTGGTCGGAAGGTTTAGTGGTGGCTCTTTATATACAAAAATTAGAGTACATAATGCCTTAACGTTTTAAGATATTAATAAGTGCCAAAAAAAAAAATTATTTTGCTCATATTCACTCACACAATTGGATTTTTTTTTGAAATATCGAAACCTGTGAACTCACCAACTCTTTGTAGTTGACTTTGTTTTTATCATGCTTTTCAGGGGTAAGAAAAGATTAACCGAATCTTTCTTTTATGTGGGCGCATCGACATCAACCATCTTGTTTATTTGAAAACTGTTTAGTTGAAACACTTGGTTTATTTTGTTTTTGTTAGAACTTGTAATTGATGCAAAATGTAAAATTTTAAACTTAAACTGTTGTTTATTTGAATGGATGGTTGGTGTTGTTTTTATCCTATTGTTATGAAATCTTGCGCTAACGCCTCGTGTTTCCGCTTTAGCGGGGTGTGACAACAGTTGAATCAATTGTTTGGTCTTCTCCATCATGCACTTTTGCAGGAATTTCTTTATAGCAGCCATTGAATGGTTAGGGTTTTGGAAGTTGCAGGTATGCTGTAATAGGGGTTCTTGGAGCGCAAGGAGTTAGGAGAATAGAGATGGTGAAAAGTGAAAATGCGGTGATAATTCGAGTTTAAATAATCACGGTAAAAGAAACGCACTCGAGTGATTTAGAAATGAATCGACTATGGTGACGTGAGCTAGAAACGTTTAAGCATGCAGACCATAGGGTGTCGACGCGTGCCTGACGGTTCATTTCTGGATCTTTTGAGATTTAGACACGTGGTTGTGTCAGATAAAGAAACCGTTTCGAGCTCTAGGCGTGTATGGTAGCTGTTGTTGTCAAAATTTCTCCATTGAAACGTTCCAGAAATTATTTGAAGAACAATCTTTCTAGTCTTATGAAAAATCATTTGGCGACTAGAAAAAGATTTTGTGAAGAACATATTTCAGAAGAAAAATAAGTGAGAAAGAAACAACTTTATAACCTTGGCGGCAAGAGTTATTCAGAAGTTATAGCTACTTATGTTCTTAGGAAGTATGTCCTTGCAGAAAATATCATAGACATGCTAAAGGCTTCTATATAACCTTGGAGACAAGAGTTAGTTCAAAAGTTCTGAATGACTACGATACTTTTGAAAAGTTTTCAGAAGTATTGCTTCAGTTGTAGTTTCGTTCCAGAGGATTGTAAATCACACAACAAAAACTATAAAATCAATCAATTGGTCGAATAAGAACTTTTTGGGACCAAAAGAAAGTATTTATAATTATAAACAATTTTTCAGAGAAAATTATAGATATGTGAGAAGCTTTTGTATAACCTTGATGACAAGAGCTAGTACCGAAGGGAATGATATGCATAAATTTCAGAGAAAAATACATTCAGCAGGTTGCTAAGATAATCCAGAGGCTTCTGTATGGCTTAGAGGATGAGATTTGGTACAGAGGTTATGGATGGCATTAGAACTTGCAAAAGTTGAAAAAACCAAAGAGAGCGATAGACATTCCATAGACTTCTGCTTAAACTTGGCGTCAGGATTTAAACCAGAGGTTCTGGATGAGTTATCTTCTGAACCAAAATTTTCATACAGAAACTGATATTTCTCCCCCTTGAAATATGCATGAATGTTTGCTCCCCCTTTTCATGTGCATCTTGTTGCTCTGCTCCCCCTTAAACTGTGCTTGGATCAGAAAATCGTGAAAAGTAAACATTTTGAGGTGCAGAGATATCATTAGTGTATCCAGAAGCTTCTGGTATGCTTGTGATGATAAAGTGAGTTCAGAAGATGACAGATATAAGGTTTTGACCAAAGACATGCTTAAAGAAACGATACAGAAGAACTATTTTAACAATAGATAATGGACTTTTATCAAATATTAAGCATGCCCAACTTGCTGATCAGAAAATTGAATCTGTTTTCATCTAAAGCTTTTGTAAAAATATCAGCAAGTTGGTAATCAGTAGAGACAAAGTACATTTCAATTGTACCTTTTTCCACGTGATCATTTATGAAAGAGTAAACTACATACTTGGTCCCTATGGTTTATTGGTTTTAACAGTTTGGGTCCCTAAAATGAAATATCTATGACTTGCATCCTCAAGGTTTCCATTTCATAACGTATTGGGTCCCTAAAACTAACTTTGTTAGACTTTTTCTGTTAAGTAGGTTAAGTAAGAGGGTCATTTTGGTCATTTTAAGTTTAGGGACCAAACATGTTATAAAAACCACAGGGACCAAACATGTAACTTACTCTCTATATATTTTATATATACTTAATAATTAATAATTAATAATATATATATTGTATATAATTTATCACCATAATTTTCACAATTTTTTATAACATTGTTTTTTTTATTACAACAATATATTTTTAATTTTGTATTTTTATTATGGCATGATAGTTAAATTTTTCTTTATTATAGCAATATATATTTAAATTATTTTTTTATTATGGCATTATAGTTACATTTTTATTTATTATAGAAACATATTTTTAAATTATTTTTTTATTTTGGTATTATAGTTACATTTTTTTTAATTATAGCAATATATATTCAAACTATTTTTTTATTATGTCATTATATTTACATATTTTTCTTTATTATAACAATATACTTTCAAATTGTTTTGTATTTAGGCATTGTACTTTTAAACTTTTTCATTAAATTATATGAAAATTATATATTTTAATGTAACATATATAAATGTTTTTTCCTTAAAAAACATTTATTTTTTAAATAAATTACGTGGCATAGATAAAGTGGAACATCAAATTTTTAGATAGTTTCCTCACTTTACCTTCCGATTATTCATACATTTTAAAGGAATTCTTAAAAAATAGATGAAAAACATAATATAGGTGGTATATGAATAATCGGGAGAGAAAACGATGAAGTTATTCAAAAATAAAACAAAATTATTCATTAATATAACAATATTTAGAAAATTTGTAAAACACATTTTCCATTGCTAACGTTTAAAAAATGTTAAAAAGTATGTGTTTTTTGAAGGAAAAAAAATGTGTCTGTTTAAAAAATATGTTACATTAAAATATTTAATTTTCATACAATTTAATAAGAAAAACTAAAAATACAATGTGTAAAAAAAGAAATGATAGTATATTACTATGATAAAAAAATGTAACTATAATGCCATAACAAAAATACAATTTAAAAATATATTATTTTAATAAGAAAAAACGAAGAAAATGTTATAATAAGAAAAATGTGAAAGTATTTGATAAAATATATATAATATATATATATATATATACACCCACAATATATATGTTTGGTCCCTGTACTTAAAATTATATAGAGAGTAAATTACATGTTTGGTCCCTGTGGTTCTTATTACATGTTTGGTCCCTGTGATTCTTATTACGTGTTTGGTCCCTATACTTAAAATGACCAAAATGCCCCTCTTACTTAACCTACTTAACAGGAAAAGTCTAACAAAGTTAGTTTTAGGGACCTAATACGTTATGAAATGGAAACCACGAGGATGAAAGCCATAGATATTTCATTTTAGGGACCCAGACTGTTAAAACCAATAAACCCTAGGGACCAAGTATGTAGTTTACTCTTTATGAAATGATACCTAACATCAATGTGCTTGGTTTTCCACGTGATCATTTATGAAACATATTTGTTTAGCTTGATTTATAAAAATGTCAGTGGTTTTTTGTTTGACTTGGATCCCTAGGAAGAAGGTTAGTTATCCCATCATGCTCATTTCAAATTCACTTTCCATTAATTTTGAAAAAAACTCAACTTCTGCTTGACTTGTAGACCCAAATATAATGTCATCCACATAGATTTGAACCATGGTTAACTAACCTTTGCACCTTTTGATGAACAGAGTGGTATAGATTTTACCTTTTTCGTATTTATTTTCGATCGGAATCTTTGATACGCGTTTACACCAGGCTCGAGGAGCTTGCTTTAATCCATACAGAGCATTGTCTAAGAGATAGACATAGTCCGGATGACTTGCACTTTCAAAACCAGGGGGTTGCTGGACGTAAACTTTTTCCTTCAATTTGCCATTCAAAAAGGCACATTTTACGTCCATTTGATATACTTTGAAATCCTTGTAAGCAGAGAAAGCTAGAAACAATCGAATTGCTTCAAGCCTTGCTATAGGAGCAAATGTTTCACCATAATCAATACCTTCTTCTTGACAGTAACCCTTTGCCACTAGCCTGCCTTTGTTTCTGACCATAATTCCATCTTCATCCTTCTTAATTCTGAAGACCCACTTTGTACCAATTGTTGTTTTGTCTTTTGGTAGTGGTACAAGCTTCCATACCTTGTTTATGTCAAATTGCAGAAGTTCTTCTTTCATTGCATCAATCTAGCTGGGGTCTTGTAAGGCTTCATGTACTCTTTTTGGTTCCACCATGCTTAAGAAATTTACAAAGAAAGCTTCATTTGCAGTAGCAGATCTTGTTTTGACACCTTCAGAAGGGTCGCCAATTATTTGATTAGTCGTATGAGCTTTTGTCCATCTTTTCATGTGAGTCTAGGCTACTTGTGGAGGTTCAATTTCAACTTCTGATGCTTGTATAGCTTCTTTTGGAATTTCCACTTCTGGAGAGGAGACTAATCTCTCCCCCTCAAATGAAGGCACAGAGGTAATTGGATTATGAGTTGAGCTCTCTGTGTCTAGAGGAGACAGAGATTCCTCTAGACTTTCATTTGTACTTGTGGAGACAGAGGGACCTGAAATGGTTATTCCAGAAGCTTGAAGTACCTCTGATGGATTGACTGGTGAACTTCTGTCTATTTCTTTCAGAGGGAATATCTTCTCTAAGGAATTCTTCGAAGATAGCATCAATCTCGGATTCTCTGGAGCTGGAGAGATAGTCAGAGGTAACATTGTTAAGCTTGAGTTCTAAATCAGAATAGTCAGAAGTCAATTTTTCTTCTGTAGTAAATGAGAAAGGAATTCATGTCGATGCGGCTAAGATTGAAGCCATTAAGAAATGGGAAGACCCGAAGACACCAACAGAGATTCGTTAGTTTCTTGGATTGGTAGGCTATTACCAGCAATTTATCGCAAATTTCTCCAAGATCGCAACCACTGACGACACTAACCCAAAAGGACAAGAAATTCAATTGGGGAGAAAAAACGAGAGGAAGCATTCAAGACACTTAAGCACCAGTTATGTAATGCATCGATTTTCACATTTACAGAAGGAATGGATAACTTTGTAGTTTACTGCGATGCTTCACATCAAGGATTGGGATACGTACTAATGCAAAAAAAAACAAGGTTATTGCATATGCATCAAGACAACTGAAGGTTCACGAGAAGAATTACACCACCTGTGACTTGGAGTTAGGAGTGGTGGTGTTCGCACTTAAAATCTGGAGACATTATCTTTACCGTACTAAATACACCATTTTCACCGATCACAAAGCCTTCAACACATCCTTGATCAAAAGATGCTCAATATGAGGCAAAGAAGATGGGTTGAGTTACTTAGTGACTATGATTGTGAAATAAAGTACCATCCGGGCAAGGCTAACGTAGTAGCCGATGCATTAAGTAGGAAAGAAAGAGTAAAACCGTCAAGAGTAGGAGCTATGGGAATGTTTGTTCAGACGAGTTTAAAAGCTCAAATTCTTGAAGCACAAGAAGAATCGTTGAAAATAGAGAATCTGAAGAACGAGACCCTACATCACTTGGAAAATAAATTTCAAACAAAGTCCGATGGGGTACATTACCTTGAAAATACAGTTTAGGTACCAAAGGTTAGTAATATACGATCAACCATTTTGGATGAAGCCCATTGATCAAGATATTCGGTTCACCCAGGAGCGGATAATATGTACAAAGACCTAAAGGAATAATACTAGTGGCCAGGAATGAATAAAGACATTGTTTTGTGCGTAAACAAGTGCTTAACCTGTGCTCAAGTCAAGGCCGAACATCAGAAACTAGCCGGTCTACTTCAGCAACTCGAAATTCCCCAATGGAAATGGGGCAAATAACCATGGAGTTCGTAACCAAGCTACCCAGAATTGGGAAAAGACATGATTCTATATGGGTTATAGTAGATCGACTTACAAAATCAGCTCATTTCATTCCCATTCGTGAAGATTGCAGTATGGAAAAAAAACGTGCACAAATTTACATTAATGAAGTCATTTCGCGTCATGGGGTACCTATTTCTATTATCTCGGATAGAAGTACTCGTTTTACGTCACAATTGTGGCAATCACTCCAAAAAGCATTGGGTACGCAATTGGATTTGAGCACTGCATATCATCTTCAAACAGATGGATAATCGGAGAGAACCATTCAAACGCTAGAGGATATGTTGCATGCGTGCGTAATAGATTTAGGTGGGAGTTGGGATAACCACCTGCCACTTGTTGAATTCTCCTATAACAACAGCTACCACACCAACATTCAGTGTGCGCCATACGAAGCCTTATACGGATGCAAGTGTAGATCACCACTTAGTTGGTTGGAAATTGGTGACAGGCAACTGACCGGTCCCGATATCATCCAGGAAACCACCGACAAGATCTCAATTATCAAGGAAAGGCTCAAGACAGTAAGAAATCATCAAAAGAATTATGCGGATAGTCGGAGAAAGCCGTTAAAGAGTTCCAAGTAGGTGAAAAAGTGCTTCTGAAAGTATCACCAAGGAAAGGACTAGTACGCTTCAGGAAGAGAGGCAAGATGGGTCCTAAATACACTGGCCCATTTGTAATACTTGAAAGAATCGGGCCAGTGGCGTACAAGTTAAAGTTACCACAAGAGCTCAGTGCCATTCATGATACATTTCATGTATCGAATCTCAAGAAATGCCTATCTGACAAATCGTTAGTATTACCATTGGAGGAGATTCAAGTCAATGAACAAATGCGCGTTATGGAAGAACCAGTTGAAGTTCTTGACCGAGAGATCAAACGATTAAGGCATAATAAGATTCCGATTATAAAAGTTCGTTGGAACTCAAAGTATGGGCTGGAATTTACCTGGAAGCAAGAGGATTTCATGAAAGGCAAATTCATCATTTGTTTGCAAAGAAATCCATTGGAAATAGCAGTCATTAAATTTCGGGACGAAATCCTCTAACAGGGGAAGACTGTGACATCCGTCAAATTTAAGCTTCTAGATTAGTATTTATTAAGCCCTTGTTAGTGTTATTTTAGATAAGTTATAAGAATAGGAGTTAGTTAGATTTGATTGGCCGAAAAATTTCTAGAGTTCCCGATAGTTGCTTAGAAAGTCCGGTTCGGACCCGTAATTATCTGAAACGTCATATATAGTACCAAATGCTCTAATTTATATCCAAATTACATAAAATATATAGTTTTAGTGTTTTAAATATAAAACTTTTATTTTTATAGAATTTAACCACTTTTGGGTTTGCATTTTGAGGAAAAAGGTCAAAATTGAGAAAAATGACATTTTAAAACATTTTGGGCCTTACATTTATTTAATTTAATAAAAAAATATGAGACACCATGGTTTTGGGCCCCCATGGCCGGCCTCCCCCCATACCCCACATATAAATACAATTTTTTTTCTAAAATCCCTCATTTTTACATTTCAAAATCAAGATTTTCCCTTCTCTCTCTCTAAAAACTCAAGGGACACTCCAAGAGCATCTCCTTCTTCCAAACTCCAGCCAAATTCAAGCTCATTTCATCATAAAAAAAATCAATATTCATCAAAGCCTTGAAGCTCTAGTCATCAATTAAACAAGGTAACAACTTTACCCTCATCATTTCTTACAAATTTTGTTGAAAACCCTATTTTTTTGGTGTTCTTTGTTGTTTTTCAACCATCCACGAATTTGTTAATTCTAAGGGGAGATTATACACCAAGATATGTGAAACATATCTATGATAGTGATAATCTATGACCCAAACACATAGAACACAATAAATCTAAGCAAAAACACATTTGCATGGTGGATTGGTTCATAAAAATGCATTTTTGGTGCTGACAGATTATACAATAGTGATTATGTCGCCCATTTCTTGTAAAATTTCTTGTTCAAAAGACATGATTTTTCTTCTAAAATTTTATTTATTGAGTTGGGGTTTTAATCCAAGTGGTCTCTCTCAAAAACATTGAGTTTTGACCCCCCAAACACTCAAAACAAGTTGGATGTGCATCTGGGAGTTTTTCAGTAGGTAAACCCTACTTTAAACAACCATAACTCTCTAAATAATCATCCAAATCACTTGATTTTTCTTCTGGAATTCAATATACTGAGTTAGCTTTCAAATGCATTTGGTCTCATTCAAAAATATGAAGATTTGACCATTTGAAACCTTGAAACAAATTTGTTGTGCAAAGAATACAATCTGGACAGATTGTTGCATGTGTATTAAAAATGCTATAACTCCCTCAAAACTCTATGAAAAATGATGATTTTTCTTTTGAGAGTTATGTTTATGCGTTATCTTTACAACCAAAGTTGTTTCACTCAAAAATATGAAGTTTTGACCCTCCAAACATACAAAACATTTTGGTTGTGCAACAGTGAATTCACCAGTAATTGAACCCTACTTTGCATGTTTGTATCTCTTTGATTATTTAGTCAAATTGCATGATTTATCTTCTAAAGTTTTCTTTTATGAGTTAGGGTTCATATTAATCTGATTTCATTCAATAATATGAAGTTTTGAGGTATTAACCAAGTTATTTAAGTTGAAAGTGCAATCTGTCAATCAATGACAGATGTGTGCATGCAACTTTGAGGTGTCATATCTCCTTCATAACTCATCCAAATTGAGTGATTCTTCTTTTATAAGTTCCCTATATGTGTTATGTTTATAGTCCAACTGGAATTTCTCAAAAACATTTAGTAGAACTCCTCAAATGGTTGTTTTACTAACAGTGTGTAATCTGCCATATCTGCTGTGTCACATAGTTTTGTGTAAAGTATTTGAACCCTTTTTACATCTTTTTAGAGCATGGAATTTGGTCAAAATGACCTTAACTCAGTAAGGTATCATATATAAAAATATGGGAAATTTTATCATTTTGGATATTACTCTAAACTAACCATTTTTAAGAGCTATAGTTTCTGTCAGAAAATGAAAATGCTTAAATGTTTGATTTTATGAATTTTATTCCTTTGAAGAACTATAATGTTACATTTTCGGTATAAATTATCATATTAAAGAGCATATGTGCATTATGTATAACGGGACTATAGATAATCAAGTTGGACATATAAGAACTTATAAGCATTCTCTTAGCAATCGTTAGTCATATAAGTGGTCATTTGGGTATTGTGCTTTGATAGGAAAGCGTTAGGCGTCAAGCGGACGTCTCTTGTATTTAATTGGAAGCATTTGCTAAAAGGTGAGTATTCACAACCCCTATTTTAATGTTTTATATGTTTTGGGGTGAAAAGCATGTTTAAAGTTGAATCTTGATTGATTTACGTAAAAGAATGTGAAATTGTTGATATGAGCACTAAGGCATGTACACTAGTAGTTTGTATTTGAGTAAAATGTAACATAAAAGTTTGTACACTACTATTAACTCAAGTGAGGAGCCGAGGGTATTTGTGGATAGCGCTATTTGGACGGACAATCCCACCTAAAAACCGACAAAGTAGGGGTGTGGATAGCAATCCCACCTAGAAACTACAGGTAGGGGTGCACTATACCTATAAAAACGAAGGTTCTACATATGTGGGGTTTTAGTCCCACCGCTAAGGTAGAATTATAAAAAGATATTTTTGTGTGGTCGAAAGGTTCAGTGGTGGCTCGATACTTGCTATGAACTAGAGTACATTATGCCTTGACACGTTTCTCAATACAAGGATTAATTAAATGCTCATAAATTTCACTATTTTATACTTGGTGTGAACGTTCGTTCCACAAGAATTGAAAACTGCATAAAAATTGTTTTGTGCATATGAAAACCTGTGAACTTACCAACTCTTTGTAGTTGACCTTGTTTTTATCATGCTTTTCAGGGGTAATAAGTAAGCTTCTGTAGATAAAGCTTGAACGTTTTTGCAAATACTTCTTTTAATTATGGATTGTTGTAATTTTACTTAAAGAACAATATGTAAAACTTCTATTATATTCTAAATGCCTATGGTTGTTTATCTAAGTCTGTGGCTGTGTCATCGTTAGAGCTGTCGCGCCTCGTGTTTCCGCTTTAGCGGGGTGTGACAGTCTTGGTTTTGAGATTATATACTCTGAAATCTTTTGAGGTCAGAGAATATCCCTAGAATTTAGCTTCATCAGATTTCTTGTCGAATTTACCAAGATTATCTCGATCATTTAGAATAAAGCACCTGCATAAAAAGATGTGTAAGTATTTAACAATAGCTTTTCTATTATTAATGAGCTCATAAGAAGTTTTGAGATGTCTTATGACAATGATAGATCTATTTTGTGTGAAACATGCAGTGGAGACAGGCTCAACCCAGAAGTGTGTAGGTAGTCCAGAAGCTCCAAGCATTGTTTTTGTTGCTTCAACTAATGTACGATTTCTTCTTTCCACCACACCATTTTGTTTAGGAGTGCGTGCAACTGAGAAGTTTTGTCAGATTTCTTCGTTGGTCAAATACTCATCAAGTTTGGCATTCTTGAATTTGGTACCATTGTCACTTCTCAACTTCTGTATTTTGCTTTGTAGAAGCACCTGAATCCTCTTCATCATGTTAATCAAAACAACTGGGACTTCTGACTTTTGACTAATAAAAGCAAGCCAAGTATATCTGGAAAATTCATCAATTAGGATAAGAATATACTTCTTACCAGAGAGACTTTGCACAACTATGGGACCACAGAGGTCAACATGTAACATATGCAGAGGTGTAAGACACGAATGATCACTCTTTGTTTTATGGGAGGCTCTTTTTATTTTTCCCATTTCACAAGCAGGGCATGGACGATTCTTCTTTATGTGAACCTCTGGGAGGCCCTCAACCAGGTTATGTTTCACAAGTAATTCAAGAGTTTGAAAGTTAAGTTGAGAAAACTTATGATGCTAGAGTCAAGCTACTTGCACTCTTCTTCGAGATAAGGCATAGTGTTTCTGTTCCACCCTTAGAAGTGAAGTTCATCATGTACAAATTACCTTTTCTGTTGGCTCGCAATAACTCTTTACCTGCCTTAGATAGTGAGTAACAATGCTTTTCTTCAAACAGAACCAACATTTTAGCATCACATAGTTGACTTACACTCAGAAGATTATGTTTTAATCCAGAAACATGAGCAACCTTTAATAAGGTGACGTTTCCTTCTTGTAAAGTATCATAACCGATTATTTGACCCTTTCCATTATCTCCAAACGTTACTGCTATACTGGTTTTGTCTTTGTATATGGAGCGTAAGTCCCTTGTTCCAGTCATGTGCCTCGAGCATCCAGAGTCGAGATACCAGATGTGCAAACGCTGTTTCTGCAATACAGAATTAGAGAGATTTAGGTACCCATTTCATAATGGGTCCTTTATAGTTAGACTTGATATTTTTGGTCAATTTTTCTTAAAGTTTAGAAGAATTTGCAGGTTTTCCAGAGGCTTCTGGATTGCCTGATTTAGTGTAAAAGTTCTTTTTCTTCTGGTTTTTGGAATTTGAGGGTTTATAAAAATCAGAAGAGAAACAATGTGGACTCAAGAAGAAATGTTTTAGTTTAAGGAATAGGTAGAGTTTTGAGACATAAAAGAATTCATTGAATTTTCATTTCTAGAATAATAATTACAAGATTTCTTATTGATGTATATTCTAGCATCAGTTGTTCGATTGAACTTCTTATCTAGCCTAGACTTATGCTTCGGAACAGGTGAATTCTTCTCTGAAGGCTGCTTCTTGAGAGTCGACTCTCTTTGAACTATTGGCGAAGTTACTGAAACAGAAGGAACATGATCATTAATTTTCCATTTGCCCTTTGGTTCTCTGGTGAGCTTTGTGTTCTTCTGAGGCTGTGGCATTTGAGATTTTTGCCTAAGGTCGGCTTTCTTGTTGATTGCTGCTTCTTTTTCAAGATCAAGACAAGTCTTAGCTTGAATGCACGTACCAAGGAAATATGGATGAATGGGAACCTCTTTTCTGTGTTCTTTTGGAGGAACAGAGAATAGGGGTATTCCATTTGGAAGTCTTTTAACTTCCGGTTTTGCAGCCCGTATTTCTGGTTGTTAGACCTCATTTATAGAGAAGTATGAACCAGAATATTACAAGTGTAGAAGATCAGAAGCCAAGTCAGAAGTTCATACTCTGACTTAACTCATCACAGATCCGCCCAGAGATTGGAAGACCTTCTGGACTTCAACAGTTTGTACCATACGCGCTTGTGATGACATGGCTTGCATGCTCTCCGTATGACACCTTTAGACTCTGATTCTGTTACAAGCTTAACATACGTGTCAGTTTCTAATAGGCTAGATCGTTGACTTTTATCTTTGTAATAGTATAAATAGATTCATTCTCTATTGTAATAGTTAACGATTAAGACGATATTTTAGAGAGCAAATTGCATATTTCATTCAAGTGTATTGTAATCGACTTCCAGGTTATCAATACGAATTAACAATTGTTCTTCATTATTGTTCTTACTATTAATTGCTATTAACTAGTATCAAATCATAGATCTACTTTGCTTCCACTCGTATTTTGATATTTGATCTATCGATTCATTGTTAGAAAGGGTTATGGGTTCAAACAATTGGTATCAGAGCCTGATAATCAATTTATTGATTATTAGATCTCTTCCATTTGGAGAAATCCCTCTTCTATTTGTAGTAATTTTCAGTTTTAAGCTACTGTTTGTAATTCTATCCTGTTTTACGAGATTTTTTTAATTTCATAACAATTTTCTCTACATCGGTGGTAATTTTGGTTTAAATCTGAAGATCTGTAAGAATATCGTCCTGTTGCAATTCATCTGAAATTTCTTTGTTCCAAATTTCAACAATTATTCAGTAATTCTTTCAAATCCCTGTTTCTAAAAAAATATGGCAAATTCGAGTTTGAATGCCGTATACACCTCCGGATCCCTAACCAAACCTCCTACTCTAATCCGTGCTGTATATCCGCAATGGAAGATCTGTGTGATCAATTTTTATGAGGGTTTTGATGTAGAACTTTACCCTATTGTTCAAAATGGTCCGTTTATTCCAATGACAACTATTCCGAGGATTCCTGCTACTGCCAATACCGATGAAATCCCTGCAAAAGTGGAATTGGCCAAAAAGGCAAAGAGTCTCTTAATCATGGCAATTCCAAATGAGATTTTCGAGTCTCTGGATTCGTGTGATATTGCTAAAGAGCTATGGGATCAGCTGAAAAATATTATAGAAGGAGGAGCTAAAATGAAGAGAAACAGAAGAGCACAAGCTCTGAATGAATACAATAGCTTCCAAGCTATTCCTGAAGAAACTTTGGAGCAGACCTTTCATAGGAAGACAACAATGTCTTATTTCTCAAACGATTAAATCCAGAATGGTCAAATCTCTCAATGTCTCTACAAGCTAATAAGGATCTCGAACAATGGTCTTTGCATGATGTATTCGGTACACTTCAAGCTCATGAGAAAGAGGTCGTTCAGAAGAAAACAACAATTAGTGGACCTCTGGCTCTAATTTTAGAATCTAGAGGATTGATCAGAAGGAGTAAAAAATCGAGAGGAGAGGAAAGAGTAAGGCTTTCATATTAGAAGCAATCCCAGAAGATGCTTCTGAGTCTAATGATGAGATCAAAGCCTTTGCTGATTTACTAGCACTTATCACCAAACAATTCACTAAGAAGTTTGGTAATAGATATTTCCAAGGAAACAAAAAATTTGATCGCTCTTCTCCCACTTACGCTCCTAGACAAGAGATCCAGAGAGCTGAACAGACAGAAGCAGAGAAGAAGGAAGAAGAACTGAAGAAAAAGAAGGATGTGTGCTACAGATGTGGTAAGCCAGGGCACTATTCAAAGGATTGCAGGAGAGCTTTGGAAAAAGATAAACTGCACTACAAGAACAAATATAAGTACAATGTCGTTGAAAGAGCTCACTATGCTAAAAAAGAGAACTGGCTAGGAGATGAGTCTAGCGAAGATGAAGCCACGTTCTGCGGAATGGCCACAACTAATGAATCAGAAGATCAGCCTTCTGAAACACCGGTTAGTACTCTCACTGAATCATCTAAGCTCGAAAACACCATTCTGCTTTTGTCAAAAGATTTTAAAAAACTTAAGCAAAAGCTTACAGTTGAAAAGGAATTAAGAAAAAATATTGAACAAACTCTTTCAATAACTCAAAGGGAAAGAGAAATTTACAAAAGAGATATGGATCTTTTAACAGAAGAAAAACTGGAACTAAGTGCTGAAATGAGAAGATTTCCAAAGTTTTAAAAAATACAGAAGTCAAGTTCAAGGAAGAGAAACTGCACTTCATTAAACTTTTGGAAGACAAATAAAAGGAGATTAAGGCTAAAGAAAGTGACAGACTGAACTCTGTAGCACTTAAAAGCTATTTTCAAAAGGAAAGAGAGTTTTTACACGTTGAACTTCAGAACAAAACGCTACAGATCAAAACAAATCTGGACGCTCAAAAAGTTCATGATAAAATAAATACACAAGTAGGGAGATCCGGACTTGGTTTCGAGTACTTGGATCCCTACACGTGTGAAAACAGGTCCACTCTGAAATCTGTTTTCTGTCTAGGACAAGAACAAAAGCCTGTGTTTCCAATTTTATATGAGCAATCTATTTTTAAAAAATCAAAATATGAAAATGGTCATCATGAAAGAAAACTCAAGTTTAAAAATATAGAGTATTCGTCTGGAAAAACAAATGTTGATCTCAATAAAATTCAGAAGAAATGTGACATTTTCAGATTTAGCTCAAATGCTCATATAACTTTGAATCCAGAGGCTGATGCATTTATTCGTACACAAGCAGAAGAAGAGATAAGGCTTAGTTTTGAAAATGAAATTCTCTCAACTCTGGACGAATGTTTTAAACTTGAACATGAAAATGTTTAGCAAATTTCTTTAGAAAACCATCCAGAGATATTTCCTTGTTCTTTTGTCGATTTAAATCTTTCAGAAACTCAAGACAATTTGGAAATAATCACATATCCTCGGGAGAATGATGATCAAGGTGATGATTTCTTTGATAGCTCAGAGAAATATTTTTCATATTTAGAAAATCAATTACCTCCTGTCTACAAAAAGGTTCCAGAGGTATTTAAGAATGAGGAAGCACTCTTCTTATATACTAATGAACCTCTGGAGATCAGAGCCTCTGGTCTGAATGTTGAAAAACATTCGAGTGGCATACCAATACTCTCTGTTCCTCCAACAAGACACAGTAAACCTGTTTCCATTCATCCAGACTTCATTGGGATGTGTCTTAAGGCCAAATCTTGCCTTGAACTTGAGAAAGAAGAGAGTCTTAAAAAGAAATTAAATACTCAGCAACAATCTCTATGGAGGGTTTATCAGAGGAAGTCCTCCCAAGTTTACTTCTACTCAAAAAGGAAAATGGAAATCTAATCTTTATGCTGCTGTTTTAATAAAATTCAAAGCTCCTGAGAAGGTTTTATCAGAGGAAGCCTCAGCAGAAGAACACTTCCGATTCTAAGCATAAGTTTAGCCTAGCTAAGAAGTTCAATAGAACTACTGATACTAGATTAGACAGAAATAAGAAGAATTGTAATTATCATTATTCTAATGAAAATTCTTTTCAGAATTCTGAATATTTTTCTTTATTCTTAAAACTAAAGCAATTTTTCTCGAGGCCCTCTGATCGCTCATATAATAAATTTTCAAACTTCAGAACTAAACCAAATAAAAACAATGAAAATAAAAAGAGCAAACCCGTAATATCTGCCATATCAAGTCAGCTGCAAAATAAAAAGACTCAAAAGCATAAAACTAACACTAAAGGACCCATTATGAAATGGGTACCTAAATCACTCTGATTTTGATTGCAGAAGTAGCTGCGCACGTCTGGTATCTTGACTCTGGTTGCTCCAGGCACATGACTGGATTGAAAAACTTACTCTCCCAATTCAAAGACAAATGTGGTGGAGCAGTAACGTTTGGGGACAAAGGTAAGGGTCGAATAAAAGTCTTCGGTACTCTACAAGAAGGTAATATTACCTTATCTAAAGTAGCTCATGTTTCTGGCTTGAAACATAACCTGTTGAGTGTAAGTCAACTTTGTGATTCTAAAATACTTGTCATATTTGATGAAAAGCATTGTTATTTATTTTCTATGGCAGGTGAAGAACTCTGGAGAGCTGACAGAAAAGGTAATCTATATATGATGAACTTCACATCAAAGGACGGTAAGAAACCCTCTGTCTTATCTCCAAAAAGAGTGAAGTTGCGTGGTTATGGCATCACAAAATGTCTCACTTAAATTTTGATAACCTTGAGATGCTAGTAAAACACAATTTGGTAATTGGTCTTCCAGAAGTTCATTTCCAAAAAGATCACTTCTGCCCTACATGTGAAATGGGAAAAATAAAACGAGCATCTCATAAAACAAAAAGTGATCATTCATGCACTAGACCTCTGCAATTGTTACATGTCGACCTCTGTGGTCCCATTGCAATTCAGATTCTATCTGGTAAAAAGTATATACTGGTACTAATTGATGAATTTTTCATGTATACATGGCTCGCGTTTGTGAGACAAAAATCAGAACTGCCTATCGTTTTGCAGAATGTGATGACCAACATCCAACTTCTTCTACACCAGAAGATTCAGCAGCTAAGAAGTGATAACGGTACTGAGTTCAAGAATGCCAAACTTGAAGCATACCTTGTTGAACATGGAATTACAAAAACTTCTCCGTTGTACACACTCCTCGACAAAATGGTGTAGTAGAAAGACGCAACAGAACCTTGGTGGAAGCAGCCAGAACGATGCTTGCAGCTTCTGGACTCCTTATCCATTTTTGGGCAGAAGCTGTAGCCACTGCTTGTTTCACTCAGAACCGCTCCATTATAGTCAAGAGGCATCTCAAAACCTCTTATGAGCTTATAAATAAAAGAAAACCCTCTATCAAATTCTTTCATATTTTTGGCTGCAGGTGTTTATTTTAAATGACAGAGAAAAAACTTGGCAAGTTTGATAAGAAATCAGATGAAGCTAAATTCTTAGGATATTCGTTAAATTCAAGACATTTCAGAGTTTTTAATTTACGTACTAAGACTGTTATGGAAAGCGTTAACATCGCTTTATCTGATGAGAGTCCACCAACAACTTTTGTCCTTCCCATTCCATCAAGTGATTGTCCAGAATCCACTCCTGTGCTTTCATTTGAGGGGGGGACTTTATATGCTGCTCAAGATTCAAAATCAATCCAGATGAGGTTATTCCATCTTCTGAAACAGAAGCTCGAGCTCAACAAGTACCTCAAATGAGGATGAAGAGATGGACCAAGTCACACACTTCATATCTCATTATTGGAAGTCCATATGAAGGCGTTAAAACAAGATCTACTACTACAAATGAAGCTTTCTATGTAAATTTTCTTAGCATGATCGAACCAAAGCAAGTTCATGAAGCCTAACAAGAACCTAGCTGTGTGGAAGCTATGCAAGAAGAATTGCTTCAGTTTGAACGGAATAAAGTTTGGGAACTTAGTACCTTTGCCAAAAGACAAAATCGCCATTGGTACTAAGTGGGTCTTCAGAAACAAGAAAGACGAAGACGGCATAGTGATCAGAAACAAGGCTCGACTGGTAGCTAAGGAGTATTGTCATGAAAAAGGAATAGATTACAACGAGACCTTTGCCCCTGTAGCAAGACTTGAGGCGATTCAACTATTTCTGGCCTTCTTTGCATACCAAAACTTCAAAGTGTATCAGATGGATGTGAAATGCGCATTTCTGAATGGATATCTCAAAGAAGAAGTGTATGTTGAACAACCTGCTAGTTTTAAAGATGCTAGACATCCAGAGTACGTCTATCTCCTCGACAATGCTTTATATGGTTTGAAGCAAGCACCAAGAGCCTGGTATGAATGCTTATCTACGATTCTGATCAACCATTGTTACGAAAAAGGTAAAATTGATACAACCTTGTTCATCAAAAGAGGCAAAGGTATGTTTTCAAAAGAGGCAACTGTTGTCCAAATATATGTGGATGACATAATCTTTGGCTCTACTCATCAGACAGAAGTTGATCTGTTTTCAAAATTGATGGAACCAGAATTTGAAATGAGTATGATGGGAGAACTAACATTCTTCCTAGGACTCCAAGTCAAACAAAATACCTCTGGCATTTTTATAAATCAAGCCAAGTATGTCCCTGACATGTTAAAGAAATTTCATCTTCAAAATTCCTCAACTATGAAAACTCATATCTCTCCTAGCACGAAACTTGGCCCTGATCCTTCTGGAAAATCAGTGGATGTTACGGGCTTATGAGGTATGATAGGATCACTTCTGTATCTGACATCTAGTAGGCCAGATATTATGATTGCCACTTGCCTCTGTGCTCGATATCAGGCCAAACTAAAAGAATCATATTTGGCTGCTGTTAAAAGAATTTTTAGATATCTAAAGGGAACTCCATCACTGGGTCTCTGGTATCCTAAAAATTCTGGATTTGATTTAATTGCATATACAGATTCTGATCATGCAAGATGTAAGTTGGATAGAAAAAGTACCTCTGGTAGCTGTCAACTTCTGGGAAACGGACTTATTAGTTGGACATCCAAGAAACAGAACTGTGTTTCAACATCTACAGCAGAAGCTGAATATGTTGCTGCTGCCAGTTGCTGTTCCCAAGTAATATGGATGAAGACTCAGCTCAGAGACTATGGATTAGTATATGACAAAATTCCCATCCTATGTGACACATTGATGTCAGGTACATTTTATCAAAGATCATGTAGAGAAAGGCACAATAGAAATGTATTTTGTCTCCACTGATTATCAATTTGCTGATATTTTCACAGATGCTCTGGATGAGAAACGTTTTAATTTCTTAGTCACCAAGTTGGGCATGTTAAATATGTAGTTATCCTTATTTCTATGATCTTCATAGGATTAAGTATAATTACTTATTTTTGTAATTTTTTTTCTTTTCTTCTCTGTTCAAATAAATCAGAATTGTCTAGAAGTCTCTGGTCACTTCTGATGGTTTAATCCAGAAGCCCTCAAAAGCCTCTGGAAACCTATGTTCAAAGAATAAATCATACACTTCTGAACCAAGTGATGACAGAAAGGGAGCATTACTCGAAAAAGAAAGGGGGAGCAAGATGCAACTTTTGATGGGGGGCACAGAGAGCAACTCGAGGGGGAGCATATCAAGTCTAATAGAAGTTAGCTGTCTTCTGAACCTCTCTTTACTTAAAAGTCTTTTTTGAATTTGTTTATTCTGAATAACTCTTGCCGTCAAGGTTACTAAGAATTTTAATATTCAACTAAATTTTTTCTAAAAAGAAGTTCTTTGACATTATTGGTCACAAACTGTTTTCTCTGACCAGATATTTAATCTCTGACTTTGCTTTTCTTCTGAAATTCTTTTTAATAAGTTAATTTAATTAAACTCTTGCTTTCAAGGTTAATTAAATTTTTCTTATTTTACTAAAATTTCTTAAGAAATACTTGTCATCGAATATTAAACTTTCATTTGGTACAAAACTGATTTATTCATCCAAATGTCTGATTTTTAATTCATTAAAATAATTTATTAATCTCAAAAATTATTTTAATCAACAGATTACCTGTTGTTTAATTAATAATTTTTCTTATTAATTTTGGAGGGAATACTCAACGGTTTAAAGCGATAAAACCCTTTCAGTGACTCATCAATACACGTGCCAGTCATCATATACATGCTACCAAGTTAGATCGTGTTATTGCATGGTTGAACGCCTGCGTGCTTACATCAGCAAATACGAACCGTTTTTTGCCCATCCCCAAATTAAAAAAACCTTCCCATCCCAAATTACACTCGAGTACTCTCTCTCTCTCTCTATCTCTCATATATAAACCTAAAATTAGGAATTCACAACTACAGCTCATCGTCTTCTTCCTCAATCTATTACTCGAACTTGCATCCATGTTCTCTGAACGCTTTCCAAAAACCCCAAATCCCATCAATGGCGAATCAATCTGCAAATCTGAATGTCCAAGACGCCGAAGGAAGGTTTATCGATTCAACGACCGATAGTGCTGCGGTCATTAAACTGCCATTGAAAACCAATAATGTTCAAGTTCTTCTAGATCCAAACACCTATATGCCTGATTACAGGGTAATGATCGAGTTCCTACAAAACCATTCACTAAATCGAACCCTAACTTCAACCAACCCCAATGTCCCTGAAATCTATGTCGAAGAAGTATGGCAATCAATGTATGTCGAAGATGAATAAACTTTTCTTGGAAACTTTAGCAACCCCAACGAACCTGAAAATGCTGTGAAAATACCCATCACAAGGAAGAAAATCGCAAGGTATTTTCATTTGCCCCAACCCATTCTCGATGTTGAAGGTCAAAAGTGTCAAATCCTGACCTTGAACAAAACCCTACCCCAGAAGCCCTGCTCGCCTTTATAAATTTCTTGGGCTATAATGAAGAACTCACGAGGCTATCTGAGTTCAAGAGGAAGAAATTACCTCCAATGTGGAACGTGCTGGTTTCAATTCTGAACAAAAGTTTTACCTGTAAAATCGGTTCGCTAGACCAAGCAAGCAAGAACATTCTTACAATAATGTATGGAATGTATTTCAATAGACCACTGAACTATGTGAGCTTGATTTTTCAAGAAATGAAAGCCACTGTATACACAAAAGTTTCACATTGAAACCAAGGGAAAGCCCTTCCAACCCTCATGTTTCCAAGGTTCTTGTCGTTGTTCACCTATCCAGCAATAGGGGCTCTGAATGCTCCACTGCTTCATCGATTCTGCAAAATTGTCTCTATGAGTTCTCACAAGCCTACAATCGACAGCAATGATTATTCCTCACCAAGGGAGCTCTCCAGGTACATGCTAAATCTCATCCCTTCAACCTCTCTTAATCTATTCTCTTATGGACGCTCTCTGTATACTCAGAACCGAGAATACCTACCCAGAGCATTTAGAGCCTAGTTTAGGCAGTGAGGGGTCAAGTGAGAATGAGCTTGAAAAGAATTTGAGTGAACAACCGAGTGCTTCTACCCACCCTGACCTCTTAATGCAAGAAGGTACTGAAGATGTCCATAGGGACACATATGTGAGAATCTCACCAAGTACCCCAAGGGTAACTACAATTAATGAGGTAGATGCCAACACATCTACTCTCATTAAACAAGGACAACCCAGTCCAAACCACCCAGAAGCCAATCGATCAGAGGATACCATTCAATCCTCTTAATAGGGTGATGATGAAAATATAAGCGTTCCATCGCCCAGAACTCGTCACAACCTACACCAATCGTTGACGTCTCCATGACCAACGAAGTCCTAGGGACAGCAGAGGGTACATCCATACCCTTTGGTAGTATAGATGCTGACGAAATCCCATCAGAGGGGTTACAGCAACAGGATGCACCACTTACCGGAGTATTTATACTTCACCAAGGTAAGCACATTGTTTTCAGCTCCTCATCCTCTGATGATGAGGAACAAGTTGAAACAATCAGAACAACCAAAGAGGTGCCTGTCATGAACAGCCCTCGACGACAGGTTGGAAGTCCCTCCACACTCAACGTACAAACAGGTGTGAATGAGAACGCGAGAGACAAGGGGCTCCATGTGTTGGAGATACACCGGTTACCACTTCTGATTTTGTCACCAATGCAATGTTTATGGCATTTGGTGATAAAATTCAGAGATCTATGGACGATCTAAAACAATCCCTTGAATCTCAGTATACCGTGCTCAATGATATTCGTAATGAACAACTTGCTCAGACTCAAGCTCTGGAGGCCATCAAAAAGCTTATGACTGACAATGCAGAATCTCAGAGAAATTCTGCTTCTGAACATTTCAACACCTTGGACGCTGGCATCAAGGCTAATTCAGAAGCCATTTTTTATCTTCCAGAATAGCTTCCTACTCTAGAGGTCACAATTTCTGTTGATGAATACGGTTCCTTTGTTGATGACAATCAAAAAAATTTCAAGGCCGTGATTTCCTCGGAAGATGCTTCTGCATCCTCCTCTTCTCTGGTTAAGAAATCTTATATGGCTGTTTTTCAGAAAGCCATGACAGACAGAATAAATGCCTTGAGTTCGAAATATGTTTCTAAGACAAATACAAGTAGTTCCAACATGGATCTGAAGGTCAGCACTTTAGAAACCTCTGTTTCGAAGCTATCGACTCTGGTCAATTCCTTGTCCGAGGCATATAAAGATAAGAAGAAAGCTAAAGAGGTAAGGGCATGCAAAAAGGCAGATCTAAAAGGAAAGAAGTCTAAGGATCAGGATCCTGATTCTCAGAAGGGAGAGAATCTTGAAAAACTTAAAAAGGTGAAAATCGAAATTGGTCGGAAAATGGATCAAGACAGAGGTGAAGCTCCTGCCTCTTCACCTTCTACACCTCCTCCCTCTTCTAGACAAACTCCATTAACGCCAACTCCACTAGCTTCACACACGGGTCCACTTCCCAAAGATCCAGGTGTGGCGAAGTTTCTACTTGAGAATCTTAGAAATACAAGGAAACAATTT
The DNA here is from genome assembly GCA_036898165.1 of Silybum marianum. Taxonomy (NCBI): domain Eukaryota; kingdom Viridiplantae; phylum Streptophyta; class Magnoliopsida; order Asterales; family Asteraceae; genus Silybum; species Silybum marianum. The sequence goes on along the minus strand of CM072528.1, from coordinate 24,101,830 downwards.
CAACCATCATGTGCAAGAACTTCAGAATTCACGAGACCTTCTGCCCCTGCCCCTCAACAACCAAATGTCGAAGCTGAAAACAGAGCCAGAGCTGAAACTGAATAAACCAGAGCTGAAGCCGATAAAGCTAAAGCTGAAGCCGATAAAGCTAGAGTTGAAAATGACAGAATCAGAACTGAAGCTGAAAAAGCCAAGGCTGAAGCTGAAAAGCCAAAGCTGAAGCTGATGAGGCTAGAGCTGAAGCTAAAAAGGCAAAAAGAGAAGCATCACTCCAGAAAAGAGCAGAAACAGATGCAATAAGACAAACGTTGGGGAGATTAGATCTTCCAACTCTGGCAATAGAGAATATGCATATGTACGCCGTCTCTGATCAAAAAGTATTCTTAATGCTGCCAAATTTCACCAATGACTACAATGTAAGTGATGAAGTAAAAGATAAATTTATGAGTCATAGGCAAGTGAGAAAAGAGACGTATTCTATCGTACCAATCAGAAGTGTCTCTAGGGTCAAGCATGTAAATTTTGAGAACACATAGATAAAGTACACAATCTATGAAGTGATAAGAGAAGATAACAAGACGTACTACTTTTGTGACAATGACCTCTTATCTATCAATCCTTCTGACTTCATACCTCTGGAAAAGTTTATGAAAATCCAAATGGATCTAAGGGTTGATGATCAAGATAGAATTGCCTTCTTCAGAATCTTAAACTGCATGAAAGCCTTCATCAGATACAGAAGACGGGTTGATTTCCAAACTGGGCTAGATCACAAGATGCCCATCTTAAGTATCTCTGCTCAAAATGAAGAAAGAGAAGAACTCAACCATCTGACTGTTGGAGCAATTTTAACTGAACCTGAAGATGGCATCATATTCAGAAGACCAACCAGAAGAAGTTTCTTCAGAATTAAAGAAGCTCACAAATACTCGTCAAGAGTTGTGCAAATCGTCCAGAGCTTCGCTTCTCTTCAAGTTGATAATACTGCAAAGGAGTCAAGGGACAGAGACATCGCCAAAAAAATGAATAAAAAACTCAACACAATCTTAAGGATCAAAGAACTTACTGATCTACTCTTCAAGATTGTTTCTTCTTATTCAGGCACTCCTTTCTGATCTTCAAACAAGGCTATAACTTCCACATTCTGGACTTCATACTTAGGGGGAGATTGTTAGACCTCATTTATAGAGAAGTATGAACCAGAATATTACAAGTGTAGAAGATCAGAAGCCAAGTCAGAAGTTCATCCTCTGACATAACTCATCACAGATCCGCCCAGAGATTGGAAGACCTTCTGGACTTCAATAGTTGTACCATACGCGCTTGTGATGACGTGGCTTGTATGCTCTCCGTATGACACCTTTAGACTCTGATTCTGTTACAAGCTTAGCATACGTGTCAGTTTCTGATAGGCTAGATCGTTGACTTTTATCTTTGTAATAGTATAAATAGATTCATTCTCTATTGTAATAGTTAACGATTGAGACGATATTTTAGAGAGCAAATTGCATATTTCATTCAAGTGTATTGTAATCGAATTCCAGGTTATCAATACGAATTAACAATTGTTCTTCATCATTGTTCTTACTGTTTTTACTGTTAATTGCTATTAACTAGTATCAAATCATAGATCTACTTTGCTTCTGCTCGTATTTCGATATTTGATCTACCGATTTAATGTTAGAAAGGGATCTGGGTTCAAACACGGGTTGTTCATTTGTATGCATGAAGGGAGCAACGCTATTCTTTATGCAAGGTTTTACAGGAACATAAGTAGGAGGCATACGATTTTGAAACTTAATGAGTAATTTATCTGACATGTCAAAGAAATCATCAGAACTTTGATCGTCATTTTCTCAGGGCTAAACATCAAACTCATCATTGTCCTTTTCTTGACAAAGATTTAAATCTATAAGAGAACAGGGAATGATCTCTAGATTGTTTTCAAAAAATAAAGGTGAGCTTTTAAAATCTGCATTGTTTTGAAAAGAACAACCATCCTGAGTTTTAAGAAGATCTTTTTCAAACTGAAGTCTTAGGTCTTCTTCTGTATTTTTGGGAATGAACACATCTTGTTCTGGATTCATTGTGATACGAGTGAATGAGCCAAAGTTAATAACATTACACTTATTTTGAATTTGCTTTAGATCAACTTGGTTTGGTTTGCAAATCTTTCATTCAGAAGAGTATTTTATATTTTTATATTTAAGTTTTTAACTCGATGGCCATTCTCATATTTAGATCTCTTGAAAACAGATTGTTCATATAAGATAGGAAAGTTTGGTTTTTGTTCTTTTCCCCTATAGAAGACAGAATCTAAGGTAGACCTGTTTTTACAAGTGTAAAGATCCAGATCATCGAAACCAAGACCTGTTTTCCCAACTTATGTATTTATTTGTTCTTGCACCTTTTGAGCATCTTGATATTTTTTAATCAAAAGCTCCTTCTTTTGAAGATCAATGTGCATAAACTCCCTTTCCTTTTCAAAATAATTTTTAACTGCTACACAGTTTAATCTGTCACTTTCTTTTGTCTCAAGCTCTTTATCTTTAGCCTTTAGAAGATTATTAAGCTCATCGATTTTATATTTTAATAAACTTTCTGCAGATGTTTTGAGTTTTGATATTTTCTGATTTTCCACAAAAAGTTCTTGCTTTTCTTCTGTGAGAATTTGCATTTCTCTTTTAAAAATGTTTCTTTCTTTTTCAATAAGAGAAAATGATATTTCAAGATCTTTTCTTATTTTCTTTTCCTTTTGAAGCTTCTGTTTTAGATTTTCAAAATCAAATGTTAGGTTCAAAATGGTTTGTTCATGTTCAGAAGGTTTAGAGGTGGTGCAAACCGGGGTTTCAGAAGGTTGTTCTTCTGCATCACTTGACATAGCCATTCCACAAAACATGGCTTCTGCGTCGCTTGACTGAGCTGAACACCAGTTCGTGTGCTCAACATATTTGGCTCTCTCGACAACATCATACTTGTATTTGTTCTTGTAGTACATCTCATCTTTGACTAGAGCTCCTTTGCAGTGTTTTAGGTAATGGGCAGGTTTGCAGCATCGATAGCGCACATTGTTCTTCTTTTTCTTCTTCAACTTCTCTTCCTTCTTCTCAGCCTCTGTCTTTTCAACCCTTGGAGCTTCTTGTCTTGGTACATAAGTTTGAGTTGGGCGTTCACTTCTGTTATTGTAACTTCCTTTGCTCTGAAATGAACGATTACCAAACTTTCTAGTGAATTGTTTGGTAATAAGAGCCAGAGACTCAGCAAACGCACTGATCTCATCATCTTCTGATTCAGAAAGACCAGCTTCTGTATCAGCTTCTGAAATTAAAGCTTTGCTCTTCCCTTTCTTCTCACCTTCTCTATTCCTTCTCCAACACTTACTTTCAGATATAAGGGCCGAGGGACCACCAACACTTACTTTCTTCAATAGCACCACCTTCTCATGGGTCTGAAGAGTTCCAAACACCCCATGCAGAGACCACTGCTCCAGATCATGATTTGCTTGTAGTGACATTGACAAGTTTGACCATTCAGGATTCAGACGTTTGAGGAATAGAAAATTGTCATCTTCCTTTGATATGATGATCTCACATCTCTTACATTGATTTAACAATGTATTGAATCTGTGATATGTCTGCTCAAGAGTTTCTTCTAGAAGGGACTGGAAATTGTTGTACGCATTTAGTGCTTGAGCTCTTCTATTTTTCTTCATCTTGGATCCTCCTTCAAGTTGATTAGCTAATCACGTTGATCTAGAGTTTGGAAGATTTCATTTGGAAGTGCCATGATGAGAAGTCTTTTTGTCTTTTGATCAACTTCGTTTTTCTTTTTATCTTCTTCATTCCAGTCCTTTCTATCCTTTGGAATATGCCTTGTTGGGATTTCTTCAGTAGTGGCAGTAGCAGGTATACAGGGAATAGTGGTAACTGGAATATAGGGACCATTTAGCACAGAAGAGTATAGATCGAGATCTAGACCTTCAAAGGAATTGATCATTCGAATTTTCTACTAGGATAACAATCCCTGGGTAGAGTGGGAGGTTTAGTCATTGAACCTACACTGTACATGGCTTTTAAATTTGTATTTGCCATTTTGCAATAAAACAGAGTATGAGAATTTCGAGAAAAAAATTGAAATGGGATGTGATTTAACTCATTGAACCTGAAACAATTGATCGACGTATGATAAAACTCAGATTTAAACTAGAAATACCACTGTTTTTGAGAAAAATTGTATAAAAACTATAAAAACTCGTAGAACATGGTAGAATGAAGAACATTAGTTTAAAACGAGAAAATTCTAGTTGAGTGTGGATTTCTCCATACCGGATTAGATCAAATAATCAATATATTGATTATCAGGCTCTGACACCAATTCTTGGAACCCAGATCCCCATTTCTACTCAAATGATGTTGATTACGAATGTAAAATAAACAGTAAGCGGAAGCAAGTATAATCAACAATCATTCTAGAATGAAATCAGTAATGGAAGAGAATAACAAGATGAATCACAATTGATAATCTGTATTTCACTCAAGATGCCAATGAATACAATACTGGAAATATATATTAATCTCTGAAGTTCTCTCCAAGACAATCGACTTCTAATAAAGTGATAGCTCTCTCTATTTATATTATTACAAATAGACAAGTCAACTAGCTAGCCAATCACGTATTGACACATAAGCAAGTGTTGGTCCCAAAAGAGTCTACAAGAGTTCAAAGATATAGAAACAGTTTGTAGAAGGGGGGGTTGAATATAAACACACAGATTTTTAGTTTTTAAATTAGTTTATATTGAATAAACAAATTTACAGTTACAAGCGGAATTAGAACAAGTAGATAAACCTATTCTATTGTAACCTAAGAAATCACACAGTTTGATGCACAAGGAAATGAGAAAGAAAAGAGACAGAGCTTTGAGAAGTAGAAAGTTGCATGCATGAAGATGAAAAAGAGATCTTCATCTTATTTATACCCGTTTGCATTTAATGCAAGACAAAAAAGTATATGCCACTTGTCAAGCTTTTATTGGAAGCTTGTCTTCTGTTCAAAGGCAACCATGCTTTTGGCCGCGTGTGAACAATACTAAATCAGATATGATGGGGACGTGAGAAACAATCCGTACATCCTCTTCTGACATAGTATAAGGTTCAACTTTTGTGCATAGAGGATAAGATCAACATTGATCTTGCTTTACACTTCATTTGATCGCTGAACTTGAAACTTCAAGGATGAATTTTCAGAGTATCGCTGAGATCTTGCAAGACATCACACTTTTATCTAGATAATCGTTTGCTAACACTGAGCCGCTTCAGATTATGAGCTGATTATCTTTATCTTCAGCTTGGTCTTCGACTTTCGCTGAATAAGCTTGTGGTGTGAATGTTGTTCTTCAGATCTTCAGAGATACGGTTAAGGTTCTTGAGATTCAGCGATCGCTGAGTACAATCAGCGTATGCTATCGCTGAATTTGACTATAACTTATAAATGCAATTTTCACTAAGTGTATAGAGGAATCATATTCAAATCACTGAGACGAGTTTATGATCAACAATCTCCCCTTATTTGATTATGATTAAGTAACATAGGAAATTTTCTTGATATGATTAGTAGAGACTTAAAAATTTAAAGTGAAATTTTTAAGTACTAATATGTGAGATCTTTTCAGCTAATCTACTATTATAATTGGTTTCATGCTTTCATAATTGAATTTGAATTAGACAGTCGGAAGTTGAATCGTTCAATGCACCAGCGTAGCTCATTTTCTCTGTGGCTCTTATCTTCATTTGTAAGCGCACTTAGGATCCTTTCTTGAGCATGGATGGGATTCACATTCAGAATTTCTTGAGACAGCTCTCTTTGTGCCAGAGCTTTAGCGACTCTTTCACTTTTCTCGTTCAGCTTCCTAGTCGCTTCATCTCTTGCAGCATCCTCCCTGAGTATCCTTCTGGCAAGTTCAAGATCATTCTCTGTTTGTTTCATCTTCTCATCCACTAGTACAAAAATGTGCTTTTGTGACGGTTTTTAAAAATTAGGTTTGTAACGGTTTGATAAAAAACCGTTGCAAGAAGTCACAAAAAGTTTTAAAGAGTTGTTTTAGTAACATATTTTATAAACAAACCTTACTATTACCAAAAACCTCGAAATTTAACAAAAGGTCCCTAAGGTAACGGTTTAGGACCCTTTTGAAAAACCGTTGTTTTACGTTGTGACGGTTTTTAAAAACCGTTGCCATGTAAGACCCTTTAGTAACGGTTTTGTTTAAACCGTTACTTTATGATGTAAAGGTTTTAAAACACCATCAGTGGAACTAAAATATACATAGCAACATTTATTTGAAAACCATTTCCAAAAGTCACTAAGTTCATTGGCAACAGTTTTGCAAAATTTGTGTCACTAAAAGTTAGTTTATGGCAAGAGTTCTTGAAATATTTGTGTCACCATATGTCATGCTTTGGTAACAATAATAAAACATTTACATCACCATATCTCAATCTACATTGATGCTTTTAATAATTTCCGTCACCATATGTCATGTTTTGGTTACGGTTTTGAGTACTTTACCATATGTCATTCTGTGGTAACGGTTTTGAAAAATAAACGTCGCCAATTTTTTTTGTTATAGTGCCGGTTTTAAAAAATTGCATGTCATAACGGTGACGATTTTGTATAATAAATGTCATCAAATATCATGCTATTGTGACGGTTCGAATAATAAACGTCCACGTAAGTCATTCTACGATGACGAATTTTTATGATAAATATGACCATATGTAACGCTGTGCTGATGATTTTAAATAACAAATAAAAGCGTACGTCAGGCTACGGTGTTGATTTTGAATAATAAACGTCATCATACATCATGTTACGATGACGATAATGAATTATAACCATCATGCTACGTTGACTATTTTGAAAAATAAACGTCACCTCATGTCATGTAACAGTGACGGTTTCAAAAAACATTACATCACCATATATTATGCTATGGTGACTATTTAGAAGAATAAATGTCATTGTACGTAATGGTATGGTGACGGTTTTGAAACATAAACGTTATCCTACATTATGCTACGGTGACGGTTTTCAACTAAAGAAGTCACCCATGCCATGTTGTAGCGACGTTTTCAAATAATAAATACCGATGTATGTCATGTTGAGGTGATGATTTTAATTAATGAATGTTAGTGTATGTCATCCTATGATTTTAATTAATGAATGTCTGTGTCGATCTATGCAATATTAGCTATACATTTAGGGTAAAAAAACAGATTTCTCATCAAAGGGAATCATGAGGAACGGATGTTACTATATGGGTTGTGGTAGTAAAATCAGTTTAAAGATGCTTGGAATGCTAGTAAGGAGTGGTGGAACATGGGTTGTTTCTGGGTATGGCCATTGACCACCACTGTAAAAGCTATTTGATTTCTACGTGCAAAAAACTTAGGTTTACAATAGTATTTACATTATTTACGCATTTCCTAATGATTTTAGTGGTAGATTTAATTTTTGCACTTAGGGGTTGAAAGTGGATTTGTTAGGAGTGCTGCAGTTGGAGCCATTTCTGGTTTTATTTTTCGATTGAGTTTGGAACCTTCACTTTTGTTGCAATTTGATGAATCTAGGTCCAGATGCCTTCTCTTGTGAGCAATTATATTTTCTCATGTTCATATGGTAGCTTTACATTTCATAACCAAGACAAAGTTGAATCATGTAGATCTGTTCATTCATTTCAAGAGGGAATTTATCATGTAGATCTATTCCTTCCATTGCAGTTTATTGTGGATTAATATTCTAGATCTACTTGTGGAGTTTGTTGATGGACCATTTGTGTATTTTGTCTTGATTTCCATATCGTTAAATGCTTAATTGATTTTGGTCGATTTTATATTATTAAACGTTTCCTCTCATTTGCTCAAGATTGTATGTACATATATTTGAATGGTCTCTTAGTTGCTGATTCTCCATTTCCCTCCAGGTGTTTTTGGTTATGCTTGGTTGCGACTAGAAACCATCTTGAGCAAAAACCAGGTTACACAATCTTGCAATTCTCAATTACGGATTCTTGATTTCATTTTATTCCTTTTATAATTGCATAGTTTTTGGAGTAATTGTTAGGGATTGAAGCTTTGTTTCAAATGAGTAATCAAGTGTATTGTTCCAAATGAAGCTTTGCTATCATCATACTAACCTTTTTTTATTACAAAAGGTATGGATCCTTTTGTTTCGAACTGCATCTCAAAATCCCTCTACTTAGTACTTACCATTATGATTTATTGTTGCTTGGATTCATGGTATTCCCTACTAATGTTTTTTTTTCCTTTATCCATTAAACAATGTTCTATAACATCATTATTTATGTTTAGAACTTGCAATGGTGTCTCCACTGCATATAAGTTCTCACTCAATATTTTTTAGCATATCATAATAATATGTGATTTAATTATTAGTATTCTTCATCGGTCTCCAATATTTTATCCATGACCAAAAGGAAGGGAATAGGTGGATGAAGTTTAGGAATGGATATGTGATGGCTACTGATCATCTTTCTGTGTAATTTATAATTGCCATTTATATTATCAAATGCATTTTTACACATTTTCTCTTATCTGGTGCTAGGTTGGTGGTGTTTATTTTAGTCTACTTTCTAATGTGCCATATGATGTGGAGATTTTTTGCCCCTCTAATTGATAGAATTTTCCCTTTGTTTAGGAAGCATATTTAGCTAGGTCTTTCACCGTATACATAGGACATTTAAGGTTCCAACCTCATCTTATCTTCTTTGTTTCCTATAATTTTCTACAGAATAAAATTTCACATACTTTTGGTGCATCAATTTTAAAGCTCAAATGTAAAAGTGAGATATATTCGCCTACTTCAACCTTTCCGATCTTAATCTTACACAAAATTTCTTGTGCAGAATATACTCAAGTCCAAGCACCCGGTGGCTACATAATATGAAGTTACAGTTCCAATTCCCAGGAACCAATTTGAGTATCAATTTGATGCTTCCATGTAGGAATACCCTCGTCCTTGATTGGCTACCAGATCTTGGAAATCAAAGTTCAAGTTGAACTTGTTAAAAAGAGATCACTTGCTTATCAACGAATGATGACCCCTATGTGCAGCTTATCCATTCTGCCCAGGAAAATGCTACACACAATTATTCATTTGATGCAAATTGTCTCGTTGAAGGTAATATGACATTAAACCAAAAAACTTCCACTTGAACATATTTATATGCACCAAATCTCATTTTACTAATGTTTTTTAAACTGTAACTTTCTTTCTATTTTAATTTCTATGATCATATAATCGATAGTTTTCTCAATACGAAAAATTCAATAATTTATATTTTATATTTTGCAAGCAACACATTTTTAACAGCTCTATTTGTTTTTATTGATTGAAAAGTGGGCATCTAACATGCATACATTAGAAAATACATTTGTTGTGTTACAACTTACAACTTACAAGTACACTAGTGTTGTGGCTCATTCTATAACTTGGAAGTCCCTGAACTTTGGTGATGGACTTTTTGAACCAATTTATTGGGCTTCTTGTTACGTACAAATCATCATTCTTTCCTAAAGTTTTGGCTTTAATGTTTCTAAGTTTGAACTTGTTTCAGCTTTTGTTTTCGTTAATCATATGCAAAATTTCGTCATTTGTTGTATTCATCATTTGTTATCTTGTCTATTTGTAGGTACCATGAACAACTTCTATTCATAATGGCTAGAAGCAAAAGGTTATGAAGCGAAATAACAACTATTAACAGGATGGAAGAGATTGAAGCAATTGAGTATAGCTTAGAAAAGAAAAAAGTTGTTTCAGATATATAATATTCTTGTCGTTTGTGTTCTTATACTTTTAAAATGTAGACTATTAATTTATTGTTTTTATATCTAATGTTAATCATTTGATTCGTATTTTGAGTTTTCATTTTTTAACCGTAACCAAAAAGTTGTTAATGCGTTATGCTAACGATTGTGATAATTTAACGTCAACGTATGTCAATTTATGGTATGGTTTTAAAAAAATAAATGTCACCTATGTCATGTTAAGGTAATGATTTTTAAAAAATAGACGTTACTATGTACTCATGTTACGGTGATGGTTTTTACAAATAAACCTCACTATATGTCATGCTATGGTGACAATTTTGAAAAACAAACGTCACTGTATGTGATGCTATAGTGACGGTTTTGAAAGTATAAACGTAACTATATGTCATGCTATAGTGACGATTTTGAAAAATAAACGTCATCGTTTGTCATGCTACGATGACGGTTTTGACAAATGAACGTCACTGAATGTTATGCTAGGTTGAGAGTTTGACAAATAAACGTTACTATATGTTATGCTATAAGGAATTTTGACAAATAAATGTCACCGTATGTCATGCTATTGTGACACTTTTGACAAATAAATGTCACTGTATGTCATGCTATTGTGACACTTTTGACAAATAAAAGTCATCGTATGTCATGCTATTATGACACGTTTGACAAATAAACGTCACCGTATGTCATGTTATAGTGACGGTTTTGACAAATAAATGTCATCATATGCCATGCTATAGTGACGGTTTTAACTAATAAACATAACTGAATATCATGCTACGTTGACGATTTTGACAAATAAACGTCACCATATGTCATGCTAGGGTGACCGTTTTGAAAAATAAACGTCACGGTATGTTACGCTATAGTGACCGTTTTGACAAATAATTGTCACCGAATGTCATGTTACGTTGATGGTTTTGACAAATAGACGTCACCGTATCTCATGCTATGTTGACGATTTTGAATAATAAATGTTATCGTATGTCATGCTATGGTCATAGTTTTACATAATAAACGTTACCGTATGTCATTCTATAGTGACAGTTTTAAATCATAAATGTTAATGTATGTCATGTTTTTTTTGAATAGCGATACGCTCTAAAAAAAGTGAAGGATAAGCAACCATTCTAGAAGCGGTAGCTTCCCGCCTCCTTCATTCCTACTGCCTCCTTCGGTGAGAAGTTCCCTTCCGTGACGGTTTTTAAAAGTAAAAGTCACTATATGTCATATATATAGTGACGGTTTGAAAAATAGCATCATCGTATGTCATGCTAAGGTGACGATTTTAGGAAAAAAATTATTTTTCTAATACACCTAAGGTGACGGTTTTTAGGTTATAGTAACAGTTTTTGGTGTGATTTGGTAACGTTTATTAAACGTAACCAAAAGTGTATCAAAAGTGACGGCAACTACGGTGACGATATTTATGTCCACAAAAACTGTTACTGCATACCTACGGTGACGGTTTTTAACCGTCACTTCAGATCATTTTTGTACTAGTGATCCCTGATTCTCTGAGCTTCAAGTGCTTGTGCTTTCTCTTCTTTAGATAGAAAGAAAAGTTCATTCACCACGCTGAACGGTATGGGATTTTCTGGTTCAGCAATGGGAATCCTTATTATTTTGGATTCAAGTTCCTTTAGGAAATTTATTCGCCTTTCTTCTTCTTCAGGCTCGTTTATTGGTGGTCTTTGTACGTGCCGTCTGGGAATAAGGCCTTCTTCATCCTCAGAGTCAGATTCAGATATGTACACGAACTGCTCTTCTGATGGAGGTTCCCTAAAAAATGTAGAGTTCTTTGGGGGACAGGACTCAGTGAGAATGGGGGATGGATAGAGAGGTTTATCAGATCCAAAATCTAGAGGAGGAAAAGATGGATAGGTTGGAGTTTCAGAGATTAGAGTATAAGGGATGAGTGCAAGACTTACCTCAACAGTGGTCTCCCCCTCAGAGTTTTCCGGTGTGGTATCCAGAGTTACCACTTCTTTATTTTTCCCTGAGGGATCAGACTGTCCTTCAGAAGGAGGTGGTCTGCCCCCAAAGGTTCTTTGAAAACAATTCCAGGCATAAAGTTACCTGGACGAATCTTCTGAGAGAAGAGGTTAGCACCTGGAGGAAGATTATCATCATCATCATCATCATCATCATCATCATCATCGTCATTTCCTCCATGAGTAGAGATTTCATCATCGTATTCGTCATCATCTTTTTCTTCTTCGTCTTCGTCTTCGTCTTCTTCTTCTTCTTCTTCTTCTTCAGCTTGGGGATCTTGCTGAATGTAGGGAGAAATAGGAGGTCCTTGACATAACCTCTTTCTATTAGCCCATCAGCGAACTCTTTGGCACATCTCTCCCCCTCAATGTTGTCAGGAGGTAGGACGTGCACCATCAGCGTACGCACATTGGAGCTGATGCCTTTAAGGCTGTCAGTGTGCGGCAATTGGTTTTGGCTAATGGTAGCCAGCGATCCACGATCAACAGCGATGAAGGAAGGGCCCTGATCTGCAATGCTCTTCAAGAGCTTCAACATGTCTTCTTGTGTCTGCTGAATAGACGCAAGAACCTTACCCTGATATTCCACCATTTTTTCCAGCTTGTCAAGCCTTTGCCCGTGGGTGGAAGAGTCATTCTTCATTGCCGTAACATCAGAGCTGATGTTATTTGTGGTGGCCTTTATCCCTGGAGTCCCAGCGACCGTGTGAAAGATGTACTCAGAGGACATCTAAAGATTGTCCACTTTGGCATTGATAAGAGCACATTCTTTCACCAGGAAATCAATCGCTGGAAAAGAGGGAGTGGGAAGGACAATCTCTGGGACATTCATTGGGAATGTCGGCAGCTTAGCAGCAAGCCGCTCCTTCTTTATCTTCTGTATCTCCTCAGCAGATAGGGATTAGGGAGATTTCAGCGAGCTGCTACCACTAACATGAGTGTTAGTCACCTTGGTGGTGGTAGTGATCGTCGCTGAGGAAGTAAGAGGTGGTGTACTACCTGACGATAACATAGACAAACAAGCCAGAAAGAGCTCTGGTTTAGATGATAGGTGAGGTGAAGAAACACATGTAACCCTGAAAGTATCGTGAGGAATACTTTCAGGTATTCCACGTTCGACGGTAGTGTCTTGTGGATCATTAGCATGTGCCTTAGAATGTTTGTGAGAAACATTCCGACGTCCTGTTATACTGGCTTTCCAAAGTTCAGATTGTCGAAACAAAACTGAAGTTTGGACATCGTGAATCTCAACTATATCAGAGATAGGGAAAACTATCTCTGAATCATTAGTTAATGTGAGGACCAAAGAAGAGATGGTAGAAGAAGAAGAGAAGGCTGTGAAAGTGTTACCTGATCTAGCTTCAGCGTAGCTGGGTCTAATGGTCTCAGTGACGGAAGTCTCTGAGGATGGTAGTGCTGATGAAACGACAACGGATGTGAAAACCGTTGTCGTTGCAGGGGCTGAGTGAGGCGGTGGTGTTACGCCTTTATCAGAGAGGGAGGTCCTTTGTGAGACCGCCGTCTTTTGCTTCTTTAGAGAGGGCTTGTGAGCGACGGTCTTTTTGTGACCGCCAGTCGGCTGTTCGCATTTAGGTTTGTTGGTGTCAGGGTTACCCACTAATGGTTTTGTCAGTGGGACGAACACAGATGCTGCTTCGCTGATAAGCTGCAGCATGTAGGCGGTGTAAGGAGCGTCTCCTGGAAGATCTTCAAGATCCAACGACTTTTTGCCGACTAAATAGAGAAGCTCTGGTCGTCGGTCGTGGGGTAATCACCTTTGAAGGCTTCTTCCAAGATGGTGGAAAATAATCTTGGGTAAGGGATGAACTTCTCCCTCTTAGTGGCATTCACTCTGTTGAACATGTCGCTGAAAATATAATCAGAGTAGTTGAGCTTATAGTTTGTGCAGAGAGCAAAGCCCAAGTCTTGAAAGTGCTTGCTGGCTTGATCGTAGGAGCCAGTCTTGGAGCCCATGCATTGAATAACCTGGGTGAAGATGTATTGCCATCTGGCAGGGAGTCGTTTCTTCTCCATCTTCGATCCAACATTTTTTTCAGCGTAGTTCACCCATACGTAGCCAATGGACTCCAAGAAAGCTGAGATTTGTTTCCTGGCGGGCTCAGGGGCCTATTGTTGATTCTTACCTCTATGAAGGAGGCGGAGAGCATTCCTTAGGAATCCACCAGTGAAGGCGAAGTGATTCCAATTGGGTTGTGATAGCAGGGAGCTCCTTTCCCTGATAGCAGGGAGCTCCTTTCCTGATAGCAGGGAGCTCCTTTCCCTTGTCAGTGGTAAGAGTTGTACAACGAGCTGTGTACCAAAGAGCTTGTAGGTGAAGTGATTCCAATTGGGTTGTGAACAAAGGCATACATCAACGGACATGCTTTGATGAAAGTACCACCATCCTTGAAGTGTGGCTTATCAGCAGGGATATCCACCAGAGCTAAGTAATTGCACGGCTTGAAGGTTGCTTGTTCCAGTTCGGAAGCGCAGGCAGGTGCTCGCTCAAGGACAATTTGAGCAGGTGTATCAGCTTGCTGGTTCATACTTGAAGATGCCATTTCTGTTTCAAAGATAGGCACACCAAAGAGAAAGATCATGGTTTAATATAGAGTGTATAAACAAGAGTATTTTTGGTACAATGAATACCAAATCTTAAGAAGAAAAACAAGTGATTTGATGAACAAAGATCAAAATACTTGTTATTTGGTAGATAAGCACAAATTTTGAAAAAGTTTCTTTTTATTAAAAAAAATGTGAATCAAAGGCACCAAAAATGGTCTTCTGTTCTAAGAAGGAACTCAGGGTTTTAACTCATTTATTTTAAACAAATATTTATAACTAGAAGTTATAATGGATGAAGAGAAGTTATAAACAACAATGTAGTTGTTTTGAATAAAGAAAATAGGGTAAGATCAAACCTTAAACGTAAAAAGAGAAAAAAACGCACGATTGCGTGTTCTTGGAGAAAACTTGAGGATTCAAAGGAGAGTTCTTGCTTTTCAAAGTTCTCAGCGCGTATACAATTTTATGAGAAGAATTTTTGCTTAAATAGCAAGTGGAGAGAGAAAGAACGAATGCCAAACGACGGTTTTAGTTTTTTTTTAAAAGAAATGATGACCTACGCGCGTTCCTTGAAAGTGACAGGAAAGGAAACGTCGTGGTCCGTTGTGTTTCAGAAGAGATCTGACGTGTCCTTTTCTTATTTAAAAAAAATTCCAATAAGATTAACAAAAAAATGTTAATCATTATCCTTACATTCTTCATCAATAAATAATAAAGGATTGTCAGTGATGGGTTTTATCTTTTGAGATCCATTCTTTGAATATGAAGATGTTCATAGAGTGTAAGGACTTTAGACGTTCATATCTAAGTGAGATTTATTAGATATTGCTGAATCAGAGTTTAGAAAATGAAAATTTGAAGACTTGATTGTATGTCACTGGATTTTGTTGATCGTTGAATAGCAATTATTCAGCGATCAACATACCAAGTTCGCTGATAAGCAGATTGAATCTAGTCTCATCAAGAGGCTTGGTGAAAAGATTAGCGAGCTGATATTCAGTTGGTACAAAATGAAGTTCAACTTCTCCATTCATCACATGATCTATGATAAATTGATATCTAATCTCAATATGCTTGGTTTTGGAGTGAAGTACAGGGTTATTTGCAATAGCAATAGCACTAGTGCTATCACAATGGATAGGAATTTTAGAAAGTTTGAGATCGTAGTCTCTTAGTTGATTTCTCATCCAAAGGATTTGAGCACAACAACTTCCAGCTGCTACGTATTCAGCTTCAGCGGTTGAGGTGGACACAAAGTTTTTCTTTTTACTTGTCCAACTAATAAACTTACCACCCAATAGCTGACAGCCACCGGTGGTGCTCTTTCTATCTATCTTGCATCCTGCAAAATCACTATCAGAGTAACCAATTAGATCAAACCCTGAGCCTTTGGGATACCAAAGACCCAGATTAGGAGTTCCTTTCAAATATCTGAAGATTCACTTAACAGTGATGAGATCAGATTCCTTTGGTTCAGCTTGATATCGAGCACAGAGACAGGTAGAGTACATGATATCGGGTCTACTCACTGTAAGATATAGCAGAGATCCGATCATCCCTCGATAGGCAGTGATATTGACAGGTTTCCCATTTGGGTCCTTATTCAAAGTCAGAGGAGGTGTCATAAGGGTCTTCATCGCTGAGCATTAATTCATATCAAATTTTTTCAGCATGTCATATTTACTTTGACAAATAAAGATTCCTTTGTCAGATTGCTTAATCTGCAAACCTAGAAAATATGTTAGTTCCCCCATCATACTCATTTTGTATTCTTTCTTCATTCATTTAGAAAAACAAGTGCATAGTTTGAGTCTTGTGGAGCCAAATATAATATCATCAACATATATTTGAGCAAGAATAGTGTGACCTTTATATTTCCTTAAACATCGTTTCGGGACTTAGCATTCCTGGTGGGAGGAAAATATTTTCGCAAATATTTCTCAGCCATTTCGTTCCATGATGTTACAGAATCAGGTGATAATGAGTTGAAACACTCCCTTGCTCGACCCCGTAAGGAAAACGGAAATAATGTGAGATTCAGAGCGTCATTTGACACTCCTGGGATCAAGAAGGAATTAATGACTTCCAAAAAGGATTTCAGATGTGAGTGTGGGTCTTCTGTTGGTAAACCAGCAAATTGTCCATTTGTTTGTAACATGTGAAACATGATTGGTTTTGGTTCAAAATGGGTGGTCGTAAAATGGGGTCTAGCTATCCCTGAATTCAATTGCTCAAAATTAGGGATGGCATAGTCCATTATTCAACCATCTTTAGAATTTGCTAGATTTATTATATTAGGTTGTGGCCTTGGTCTCGGTGGGTTCTCATCATGATTTTATGATCCTGTATCATAATCTTCATTATGTATTTCCTCAACATGAAAGATGTTTCGAAATGGGTGAATAGGTGGATCTCCAAACAACGGAGGTTGTTGGGGTCCAAAAGGTGGTTGTTGAGGTGGTCCATTTACGAGAGGGGAGGTTGTGCCATGTCTGGAGGTGGTCGAGCAAGAATTGCTCTTTGAACCCTGCTTCTTTGATGGAATGTTCTCTCAATATCAGGATCGATTTCGAGAAACTCCCCCTCGTTGAATCCTTGGCATACACCACTACACTTGTTTCAAGCAGTGTTAGAAAAATCAAATCTTTTATCTTACTTAAAAATTGAACGTTTAGCTTGCCAGTTCCCGGCAGCGGCGCCAAAACCCTAATAGGTCCTTTTTATGTACCCAAAGACAGAAGAATGGGATCCACAGAGCAAGTATACAATGCGGTTCACTATCGTCCCGTAAGTAATACAGTTGTATAAGATAAAGAAAATCGTCCACAGAGACTGTATTACACGTTCAGTTAAAAGTCTAATAAAAGAGATGGTTTTAGATGGCGAATTTGAAGATAATTTGATTTGTTGTTTATTTGTTTGTTTGATTGTTTGTGACTTAATAGATTAATGCGAATAGCCAGGGTGTAAAACTTCTGGGTGAGACCTAAATACAAAATCTGGTGGACAATGCTCTGGCAATGCTATAGCGTCAGTTAGCATAAATACATTTCACCATCCATTTTGAGGGTATTCTTGTCGGACTTAACCATTGATACTAATGTTTAGCTTTCATCCAATATACCTATGTAGCGTCCGGACCAGTGATAGTATCAGATGATTTCCTCAAAATGTATGGACTTGCAAATTCCTTTGTCTAAAAATCATTCTGCCGAGTAGATTGCCATATCATTCAAGTTGGCGTGTCTTAGTGGCTCATGCCTGAGTCCACCACACTTTAGCACTTTGAAAAGCGACCAACACGTCGAGAATAATCAGTTAGAAAATATAGAGAGCAACTCTTCCAAGTCTACTTCTATGTCATCCGAGCTGACGTGCATATCGTGGCTTATGCCTAAGTCCACGGCAGTTAAACACTTTCAAAGTGATCAACCCGTCAAGAAGTGCATTTGGCTTTATAAAACTTGAATAAAATAATGAAATATATTTTTGCTAACAAAAGTCCACCATATTTGATTTAGGACCTCACCCTTTCATTTCACACCCAAGCTAATAAATTTAGCTACTCATTACAAAGTAAAAATTATAAGACAAATAAGAACCTGCAATCAAAGACATTAGTTTAACAAGTAAGAAATAATTATAAGAGCAAATGGTTAGAAAAAAACAAATAAATAATTATAAGAGCAAATGGTTCGAACAAAACAAGTAAATAATTATAAGAGCAAATAATGAGAACAAGTAAACAGTTGTGAGCCAATATAGAACTTCGAAAGATTATAGATTAATAGAAGAACACACTTGGAAAAGAATCCAAGTATGTGGTGTGTCACTAAAAGACTTACAAATAAACTATATATACTAGTAGGGAAGGGTAAAATGGTAATTTCAAGGGAAACCTACAAACCATTAAGCCAACTAATGGTGACAAAAATAACCAACTTGTTCCTCAAGATGTATAGAAATGAAGTTTCCTTCCCTATTTAACTATTACAATAATAATTAAAATTAAAACATTGTCCAAAAAGAAAAGATCTAAAATCTTGATTATGTCTTTTTGCCCAAGGTTGCTTGACCGGATCAGTTCTTCCATTTAGCACCATTCCCGACTGGCTAGTGGTGTTGCAGTAATATTTCAGAAACCTGCATATTTTACTTAATATTAGTTATGACACAAATAAAACAGGTAATTCACCTCACTTAACTTCATGACTCAACAAAAGGTAAAACAAGATAATAAAAGACTCAATGTTGGGATAAATTGTAAAATAATTATCTAAAAGATACTACAAAAGGGTACTAATGTGTTGAATAATTAACACATATCGGTTTTACTAGAGGGACGAGGTACAAGATTCCAAACTTTGTTTCTACGAAACTCAGTTAGTTCTTCTTGCATGGCAGAGACCCAGCTAGGATCAGAGATAGCTTGATCTGTCTTCTTAGGTTCAGAGAGAAAAATAAAACTAACACAGAGACAGATATTACTTGTACCTCTACAAGTCTTGATACCTGCATTTGGATCACCAATAATTTGATTTATTGGATGATTTGCAGTCCATCGCTGAGCTGGTGGTTGAGGAGACTGATCAACAATAGATTAAGCGACTTGTTCTCTTTCAAGGATAACGTTGGTTGTTTCAACAACAGGTACTTCATTATTTTATATCAATTCTGGAGGTGATTCAGAAGTTTGATCAGCAGAAGATGAAGTTTGGTTATTCACTGAAGAATTTCCGAAAGAGGTATCAGTGGGAGGAAATTGATTGAGAGCAGTGATGTTGACCCCTGATGATGATGGATTGTTGCTTGAGGTAGGATTATCAAGAATTCCATCATCGTTAATGTTGATCATAACTCCTCTCAGTGATTTGAATATGATTCCTTTACTATACTTAGTGAAATTCCATAGTTAAGCTTCTGTTCAAATTCAGCAATAGCACACTCTGATTGCTATCAGCGATCGCTGAAGGTCAAGGAACTACAAGCTTATTACTAAAGACCTGAAGATCAGTTATCACACCAGAAGACCATTCAGCGAAAGTCGAAGACTCTAGCTGAAAAAAGAGATAATCAGCTAAGTGAACTGAAGCGGTTAAGTGATAGCAGCGTTTGTCTACTCAAAGTGTGAAGTCTTGTGAAGCCTCAGAGATACTGAAATTCATCCTTGAAGATTCAGTATCAGCGATCAAATGAAGCTTCCATTGCAAGATTAAAGATTGATATTATCCTCGATGCACAAAAGTCAAACCTAGAACCATGTCAGAAAAGGACGTACGACTTGTCTCTTATGTCCCCATCATATCTGATATGGTACTGTTCATATTCGGCCAAAAGCATGGTTGTCTTATTAACAAGGACAAGCTTCCTATCGAAGCTTGACACGTGGCATGTACCTTTTGTCTTGCTTTAAAGGCAAACGAGTATAAATAAGATGGAGATATCTTCTTCATCTTAATGCATGCTTCTATCTAACCTATACCCTCTTTATTCTTTCTTTCATCTTCTTGTGCATCATACTTCGTGTTTCTTAGTTACAATAGAATAGGTTATAAACTTGCTCTAATTCCGCTTGTAACTGTAAATTTGTTTATTTTAATAAACTCATTTAAAAACCAAAAAATCTGTGTGAGTTTGTATTCAACCCCCCCCCCCTTCTACAAACTGTTCTCTCTTGATTGAACTCTTGTAGATCCTTTAGGGACCAACAAGTGGTATCAGAGCAGTGTTTGCTTCTTAAATCTTTAAAATATTTTTTTCTTAAAACTATTTTAAAATGTCAAACCCAAATACAAACAACAATGATAATGGATCTTTAGCTAAACCTCCAAAGTTTAGCCATGATAATTTTCCATTGTGGAAGGAAAGAATGTCTCTATTTCTGGAGGGATCTGATCCAAAGATTCCCTACTATCCGGAAAATGGACCATTTGTTCCTACAACAATAGTAGCTGGTGTTCCTGCCACCAGTGCTACTCCAGCCGTTCCTGAAAGGGTTATTATTAAAACTCCTAACAGATGGACTGAAGAAGACAAGAAAGAAATTGCTATTGACTCTAAAGCTAGATCAATAATAGCAGTGGCTTTACCTGATGAGGTCTATCATTCTGTCCTGAAAATGAGGACTTCTAAAGCCATGTGGGATACATTATATATCCAATATGAAGGAACTTATGAAGTTAAAGTCACTAGATGCATAAACCTTGTAATAAAATACGAGAGTTTTATGTATCAAAAGGGTGAATCTCTTTCTCAAATTCACCAGCGATTTAACTGTCTGCTGATTGATCTTAAATCAGTCGATAGAGTATATTCAAACGCTGAAATTCTGACAAAATTCATGGAGGCATTGCCCGATCAATGGCAGTGTACACTACATGTATAAAGGTGTCAAAGAATCTTGAAACCTTGTCCTTAAGTGCATTATATGGTATGCTCTTAAATGAGGAACAATCCCAGCTTCTAAGGAAGAACCTGATTAATGAACTCAAAGGTGCCAAAAGTACTTCTTTGGAACTTGTGACTTCTGAGGGAACTTCTTCTAAAAATGTTTCTTCTTCCACTATCACCTCCATTACTGAATTAGGTCAAACTGATTCAGAAGATCAACTCACTGATGCAGACATCTCTGAGTTTGATAACTCTCTAGCTCTTTTAACTAATAACTTTAAAAGATTTGCTAGAAAGAGCAATTTTCGAAAACCTTCTAACCTCTCTGACTCTGAAAAGCAGAAAACGTTTCCCGCTGAGAAAGCCTCAGCGATTTGCTTCAATTGTCAGCGAAAGGGTCATTTTGCAAGTGAATGCAGGTCGAAGAAAGTTGTTGCTCCCACTACCTCCCATACCTCTGATAAAAAGGAGAAGTATTTGAAACTGAAAAAAAAATACAAAGATATGAAGAAAAACCAGCAAAAAGGCAAAGGCCTTGTCACTGAAGAAGTTGACTGGGATGCTGAAGATGACTGGGCCAAGACCTCTGAAGAGTCTGCTTCAGATGAAAAAGATCTTGCCTTCCTCTGTCTGATGGCAAGAATTGAAGACGCTGAAGAAGTCATTGAAACTTCTTCCTCTGAGTCTCCTTCTACTCAGGTAACTATTCCCTCTGTCTCTTTACCTTCTGAAAGTGATAACTTGTCAGCTCTCGATGCTATGACTGTTGATTTCTACGATGCTTTAAATGGAAAAATTAAGGCCGAGAGAATTAACACTGACTTATCTGAACAATTAAAAAATTGCCATATAAGAATCAAAGAACTTTCTAAAATTGAGGAATCTCCCAAAGACCAAGTCTTTGCAAATCAAACTATAAGCATCGAGAAACAACAAGCTATCGCTGATAGGGAAAACGCTATCGCTGATCTCAAGTCTGAATAGGCAACCATCGAAGGATGGTGTAAGGCTTCTGATAAAGTCAATGAGACCATCAATGCTCAAATACCTATGAAAGTAAGAAGTGGGTTAGGCTATAACCCTGAAAGGAAGAATCAGAGAATGGCCGTTCCATGCTTAAATTCGGAATGTTTGTCTCTTCTATCCCTGATCCTTCTTCTTCAACCTCTTCTTCCTCCTCTTCTAAAGGGAAGCTTTCTATTCTTAATTCTAAGAAAGGGATCAAGAACGAGTTTTTTAATCAAGTTCCTAAGAATAAGAAAACTCAAGATAGGAACAAGAAATCCTCAGAGAAAGTTTCTAAAACTGGGAAGAAGGTCCCTGACTTTTCTCAGAGACCAACCCCCAGAATTAAAATCGATCTCACTCCTA
Organism: Silybum marianum; assembly: GCA_036898165.1. Lineage (NCBI taxonomy): Eukaryota > Viridiplantae > Streptophyta > Magnoliopsida > Asterales > Asteraceae > Silybum > Silybum marianum. The sequence continues at coordinate 24,079,665 of CM072528.1, read as the reverse complement.
CTCCTGAAAAGGTTATTATACCTCCAAGGACAATGGATAAAGGAATTCTTGGACCTATCCCTGAGAAATTTCCTGCTCCCTCTCTGATTTTCAAACCCTTTAAATATAGGAAATGCTATCACTATGGTGAAACTACCCACATTGCAAGCAAATGTCCTAATGCTACTAGAGCTGATAAACTAGCTCATGGAAAGAAAGTAGCTCAAGCTGATAAATCAACGAGAGTGAAATCCACCAAGGTTGCAAAACCATCAAAAGTGAAGATATCCACTAAAGAGAGTTCTTCAGCTAGTAGCTCCTCCGCCAATCCTCTATCTAACCAAGCAGGACCCATAGTAATATGGGTACCTTTAAACAATTAATCTTTTGTTGTATGCAGAGTGCCAAAGGTATCTGGTATCTTGATAGCAGATGCTCAAGGAACATGACTGGCAGAAAATCTCTGCTCTCTGATTACAAAGAAGAAGTTGGTTCATCAGTGACCTTTGGTGGAAATGGCAAAGGATACACTAAACGTTATGGAATTCTGTCCAACGGAGCCACATCATTTTATCGTGTTGCTTACGTTGAGGGACTAAAGCACAATCTTTTAAGCATTAGTCAGTTATGTGACAAAGACTTCAAAGTTCTATTCTTAAAAAATAGATGCGCTGTCACTGACGGAAATGATAAGCTTGCCCTTACAGGCAAAAGAGTGGAAAATGTATATGTCATAAATATGAATAGTTCTCACTCTCAGAATATGTGCTTTATCTCTAAAGCATCCACTGACATAAACTGGTTATGGCATAAAAGACTCTCTCATCTCAACTTTAAGACAATAAATGATGTCTCAAAAAGACTTAGTCAGAGACCTCCCAAATCATACCTTTACAAAGGAATCTCTTTGTTCAGCGTGTGAGAAGGGAAAGCTGACAAAAGCCTCCTTCAGGTCAAAACAAGTTTCTTCAGTGACCAGTCCTCTTCAGCTACTCCACATGGATCTATTCGAACCTGTCAATGTCCAATCGATCTCTGGGAAGAAATACACTTTAGTGATTGTTGATGAATACTCCAGATAAATATGGGTGATCTTCCTTCGATCCAAAAGTGATACCCCTGAAATGATAATCTCTTTTATCAAAAAGATGGAAGTTTTGAACAATCTAATTGTTCGTTCCATAAGAAGTGATCATGGCACTGAATTCAAAAACAGTACTCTGGATAACTTCTTTGAAAAAAGAGGCATCTCTCACAACTTCTCCTCAGTGAGAACCCGTCAGCAAAATGGTGTTGCTGAAAGAAGAAATCGTACTATCATTGAAGCGGCTCGCTCAATGCTCAGCGAATCGCATCTTCCAACTCAGTTCTGGGCTGAAGCAGTTAATACAACATGCTTCACTCAAAATCGATCCCTGATAGTTAAACGATTTAAGAAGACCCCTATGTGAATTATTTCATGGGAGAAGACCTACTCTGAAAATATTTCCACATTTTTGGATGTAGATGTTACATTCTGAATGACAGAGATCATTTAGGTAAATTTGATCCAAAAACTGACGATGGTATATTTCTTGGATACTCCTCTCTATCTAAATCCCTCATAGTCTTCAACAAAAGAAGACAACATGTTGAAGAATCCATGCACGTTAACTTTGATGAATCTCGCCCCATTCATGCTTCTCACTCTCATGATGATGATGAAGAATTGAATGCCTGGATGAGATCTCATTATGGGGAACCTGAAACATACTTCAGCAATCAAACTCCAGCTGAAGCAAATGATGATGAAATCCCTGTAAACCCAACAAGTAATGACCATCCATCTTCAGGGATGAATGTTACTCCTCTGAATCAGATTCCTATTACTGATTCCTCTCTTGGAAATTCCTCTGTGAATAACCAAACCACTTTTGAAAATCAATCCCCTGAATTGATTCTAAATGAATTACCTGTTGCTGTAATAAGTCCTATTCCAGAATCTGAAGAACAGGTCGTTGAATCTGCTGTTGATCTCTTTCCTCAGCCACCAGCTCAGCGATGGACTGCAAATCATCCAATAAATCAGATTATTGGTGATCCCACTACAGGTATCAAAACACGTAGAGGTACAGGTAATATCTGTCTTTATGTTAACTTCATTTCTCTCTCTGAACCTAAGAAGATAGATCAAGCTATCTCTGATCCTAGCTGGGTTTCAGCTATGTAAGAAGAACTGACTGAATTTCGTAGAAATAAAGTTTGGAATCTTGTTCCTAGACCCTCTGATAAAACTGTCATAGGAACCAAATGGGTTTTCAGAAATAGGCTAGATGAAAACGGGACTATAATTCGCAATAAGGCTAGACTTGTTGCTCAAGGTTATAGACAGGAAGAAGGAATTGACTATCATGAAACCTTTGCACCTGTTGCTCGTTTAGAAGCCATAAGACTCTTTTTAGCTTATGCTGCCCATAAAGACTTCAAAGTTTTTCAAATGAATGTTAAAAGTGCTTTTCTAAATGGAAAACTCAGCGAGGAAGTTTATGTTGAACAACCCCCTGGTTTCTCAAACCCTAACCATCCTGGTTATGTTTTTAAACTCGAAAAAGCTCTTTACGGGTTAAAACAAGCTCCTAGAGCTTGGTATGATACCCTCTCTAAATTTCTTCTTAAAGAAAAATTTGTTCGTGGAAAAATTGACCAAACTCTATTTTTAAGAAAATATAAAGGTCATACTATTCTCGCTCAGATATATGTTGATGACATTATCTTTGGTTCCACAAGACCCAAACTTTGCACTCGTTTCGCTGCAAGAATGCAAAAAAAATATAAAATGAGTATGATGGGTGAACTAACATATTTTCTAGGCTTGCAGATTAAGCAATCTGACAAAGGAATTTTTATTTGTCAAAGAAAAAATATTAAAGACATGCTGAATAAATTCGACATGAATCAATGCTCAGCGATGAAGACTCCGATCGCGCCTCCTCTGACATTAAACAAGGATCCCAATGGGAAACCAGTCAATGTCACTGCCTATCGAGGAATGATTGGGTCTCTGCTGTATCTTACAGCGAGTAGACCAGACATCATGTACGCTACATGTCTCTGTGCTCGGTATCAAGCTGAACCGCAGGAATCCCATCTAATTGCTGTAAAGCGAATCTTCAGATACTTGAAAGGAACTCCAAATCTTGGTCTCTGGTATCCCAAAGGCTCAGGATTTGATCTATTTTTAATAAAATATAAAGGTCATACTATTCTCGCTCAGATATATGTTGATGACATTATCTTTGGTTCCACAAGACCCAAACTTTGCACTCGTTTCGCTGCAAGAATGCAAAAAAAAATATAAAATGAGTATGATGGGTGAACTAACATATTTTCTAGGCTTGCAGATTAAGCAATCTGACAAAGGAATTTATATTTGTCAAAGCAAAAATATTAAAGACATGCTGAATAAATTCGACATGAATCAATGCTCAGCGATGAAGACTCCGATGGCGCCTCCTCTGACATTAAACAAGGATCCCAATGGGAAACCAGTCAATGTCACTGCCTATCGAGGAATGATTGGGTCTCTGTTGTATCTTACAGCGAGTAGACCAGACATCATGTACGCTACCTGTCTCTGTGCTCGGTATCAAGCTGAACCGCAGGAATCCCATCTAAATGCTGTAAAGCGAATCTTCAGATACTTGAAAGGAACTCCAAATCTTGGTCTCTGGTATCCCAAAGGCTCAGGATTTGATCTATTTTTAATAAAATATAAAGGTCATAGTATTCTCGCTCAGATATATGTTGATGACATTATCTTTGGTTCCACAAGACCCAAACTTTGCACTCGTTTCGCTGCAAGAATGCAAAAACAATATAAAATGAGTATGATGGGTGAACTAACATATTTTCTAGGCTTGCAGATTAAGCAATCTGACAAAGGAATTTTTATTTGTCAAAGCAAAAATGTTAAAGACATGCTGAATAAATTCGACATGAATCAATGCTCAGCGATGAAGACTCTGATGGCGCCTCCTCTGACATTAAACAAGGATCCCAATGGGAAACCAGTCAATGTCACTGCCTATCAAGGAATGATTGGGTCTCTGCTGTATGTTATATCGAGTAGACCAGACATCATGTACGCTACCTGTCTCTGTGCTCGGTATCAAGCTGAACCGAAGGAATCCCATATAATCCCTGTAAAGCGAATCTTCAGATACCTGAAAGGAACTCCAAATCTTGGTCTATGGTATCCCAAAGGCTCAGGATTTGATCCATTTTTAAGAAAATATAAAGGTCATACTATTCTCGCTCAGATATATGTTGATGACATTATCTTTGGTTCCACAAGACCCAAACTTTGCACTCGTTTCGCTGCAAGAATGCAAAAACAATATAAAATGAGTATGATGGGTGAACTAACATATTTTCTAGGCTTGCAGATTAAGCAATCTGACAAAGGAATTTTTATTTGTCAAAGCAAAAATGTTAAAGACATGCTAAATAAATTCGACATGAATCAATGCTCAACGATGAAGACTCCGATGGCGCCTCCTCTGACATTAAACAAGGATCCCAATGGGAAACCAGTTAATGTCACTGCCTATCGAGGAATGATTGGGTCTCTGTTGTATCTTACTTCGAGTAGACCAGACATCATGTACGCTACCTGTCTCTGTGCTCGGTATCAAGCTGAACCGAAGGAATCCCATCTAATTGCTGTAAAGCGAATCTTCAGATACCTGAAAGGAACTCCAAATCTTGGTCTCTGGTATCCCAAAGGCTCAGGATTTGATCTATTTTTAAGAAAATATAAAGGTCATACTATTCTCGCTCAGATATATGTTGATGACATTATCTTTGGTTCCACAAGACCCAAACTTTGCACTCGTTTCGCTGCAAGAATGCAAAAACAATATAAAATGAGTATGATGGGTGAACTAACATATTTTCTAGGCTTGCAGATTAAGCAATCTGACAAAGGAATTTTTATTTGTCAAAGCAAAAATGTTAAAGACATGCTGAATAAATTCGACATGAATCAATGCTCAGCGATGAAGACTCCGATGGGAAAGCTGACAAAAGCTTCCTTAAGGTCAAAACAAGTTTTTTCAGTGACCAGTGACTTTGCAGGTTGTAAGATAGACAGAAAGAGCACCACTGGTGGGTGCCAGCTACTAGGTGGAAAGTTAATAAGTTGGACAAGTAAAAAGCAAAACTCAGTATCCACTTCCACCGCTGAAGCTGAGTATGTAGCCGTTGGTAGTTGTTGTGCTCAAATCCTTTGGATGAGAAATCAACTAAGAGACTACAATCACAAGCTCTCTAAAATTCCTATCTATTGTGATAGTACTAGTGCTATTGCAATTGCCAACAACCCTGTACTTCACTCCAACACCAAGCACATTGAGATCCGATATCACTTTATCAGAGATCATGTGATGAATGGTGAAGTTGAGCTCCATTTTGTACCTACTGAATATCAGCTCGCTGATCTTTTCTCCAAGCCTCTTGATGAAACTAGATTCAAACTACTAATCAGCGAACTTGGTATGTTGAACGCTGAATAATTTATTAATCAGTGACCAACAAGGGATACAAATAAAGCCCTCAAACTTTCCATTCGTTGAACTCTGATTCAGCGATATCTGGGCCATCTCCTCAGGTATTATCTTCTAACCTTTAACACTCTTTGATATCTTTCCTCATCAAAGAATGTCTCTCTTAAAATTAAAAACTCCTCACTAACAATCCTTTATTATTAGTGATGAAGATTTTTCTAAAATTATTAATGATAAACCTTCCTTATGGATAATTATCATTATAATCTTTTAAAAATAAAGAAAAGGACACGTCAGATTTTTTTTCCGACAAACGACGGACCGCGACGTTTCCATTCCAACTCCTTTCTTGGAACGTGCGTCAGGTCATCATTTCTTTTTTAAAAAGCTAAAACTGTCGTTTAGCACTCCCTTCTTTCTCTCTCCTCTTGCTATTTAAGCATTCTTTTTGCCTTACTTTATTCCTTCCGCTTTCATAACAATCCTCAAGGCAAAAGATATCCTTCGAATCTTCAAGGTTTTCTCAAGAACACCAAGAACACGCTTGTGTGTGTTTTTCTTCTAAGAACTCAACTAAGGTTTGATCTAAACCTTATACTATGACTGGATACATCTTGTTTCACCTCTTCTTCTCCTTAAAACTCTAAAAATAAAAATAAAGATTATCTGGATCAAAATTAAAAAGTTTTTCCTCTATAAAAACCCTGTTCTAAGTTCTTTCCTTAGAACAGAAGACTATTTTTTTTAAACTTTAATCCATTTACCTTAGCTTTTTATTATTGTTTATAACAAACATTTTGATGAGTCTCTTTGATCTTAAATTTGGTATCTTTATACCAAACTCTGGTTTATACATTTATGTATAAAACCATGATTTACCTCTTTGGTGTTCCGATCTTTCCTACAGCAATGGCATCTGCAAGTAAAACTGCTGCAACCTCCTCTGCTGCTGAAGACACTACTCTTGTCGCTGCACCAATATGTCACTTCCCTTTGGAAAGAGCCGTCTTCAAGTCCTGCAACTACATCGCTTTGGTAGAAATTCCTGCAAACCGCCCCCAATTCACTGAAGTAGCTACTTTCATCAAGGCATGCCCTCTGATGTATGCGTTCGTTCACAACCCGGTGGGCATCTCTTCTCATCTTCAAGCCTTATGGTACACGGCTCACTGTACCATGCTGACAACTGACAAAGGAACCCAACTTCCTGCTATTGGGTTCAAGATTCCAGAACTAGGTTTCTTCTCCTTCACCGGTGGATTTCTCAGGAAGGCTCTGCGTCTCCCTATACGCCCTAAGAACCAACAGTGGGGCGCTGAACCTACCAAGATGCAAATTGATGCATTTGTGGACTCCATTGGATACTCTTGGGAGAATCCCTCTCTGAAGACGGTGGGCTCTAAGTTAGAGAAGAAAAGGCTCCCTGCTCGCTGGCAGTATATCTTCACTCAGGTGATCCAGTGCCTGGGGTCGAAGATCAGCTCTCATGATCAGGCAAGCAAGCACTTTCAAGACCTTGATTACTCACTCTACACCGGCCACAACCTAAATTACGCAGATTACATCTTCAGCGACATAGTCAGTCGCATCAACGTTGCCACCAGACATCCTGTTATTCCTTATCCTTGCTTTTTCGCGACCATAATGGAAGTTTCCTTCGGGGAAGAATACCCGAAGGTCGGCGATCACTGAGGAACGTCCAGGTGATGCTCCTTTCACACCCTACATGTTGCAGGTGATTGGAGCACCTCTTCCAGTGTCCACCTCGCTGTCAAACCCAACAGCGAGTAACCTAGACACTGCTAGTATTAAGAGGAAACAACCAACTGATGGTCATAAAAAGACCATCCGAACCAAAACAAAGAAGCCAAAGAAGTTGGTCTCTCAAAAGACCACCCTCTCTGATTTCGGTATTCTACCAACACCAACTGCAGCCACAACCACTTCAACGGTCTTTACATCTGTTGTTGCTTCTTCAGCACTACCTACATCAATAGCGACTCCGGTCATTGAGGGTGTCTTAGCCAGCTCTGCCGAAGCTGGATCAGGGACTACTTCCACAGCCTTCTCTTCTACTTCTATCTCCTCTTCTTTGGTCCTCACCTCAGCAAGTGACTCAGCGATAGTTGTCCCTATCCTTGATAATGCTGAAATGTAGGCAGTCCAAACCACATTATTGTTCAGGCAATCTGAGTTTTGGAAGGCCAAATTAAAAGGACCTCAGAGTATCTCTCTCAAATACTCTAAGACACTGGTCAGTGATCCTCTAGACACTACCTTTGCAAATGTAGTCCCTAAGAGTAATCCTCAAGATACTCTCAGGGAGACAAATAAGATTTTTCATCCTTCTTCTAATCCGGATATGTTTTTGGCATCTTTATCTATGTCATCATCAGGTGTCGCTTCTGTTCCTACTTCAGCGACGACAACCACCACCACCAGCGTTCCTCCCATCAGCAAGGATATGGGAAAGTCTCCTCAAGCTCCCAAGCTTCCCACTCTAGTCAGCGAGCTGCCTCCCATTGTCCTTCCCAACCCCACATTCCCTGAAATTGACTACCTGGTCAAAGAATGCGCTCTCACAAGGGCTAGGGTGGACAACCTTCAGACGTCGGCCGAGCTTATCTTCAGAAGGATCGTTGGCACTCCAGCGATCAAGACTAACGTCAGCAACCTGATCTCAGACGTTTTCGGCCAGAAGGAAGATAACAAGGCCTTCCATCAGACCCTGACAAACTTGGAGCAGAAGGTTGCTGCTTAAGAAAACGTCCTTGAGTCTATTCAAAAGACTAAGTCCGATATGATGCAAATGCTCACAAAGCTCTCTGAGGCAAGTTCCTCGTCTTTCAACGCTGCTGATCGGACCATGCTTCAAGAAGCTGAGGAGAAGCTGAAGGACGTTCAGACAAACGTTCGCACTCTGATGGTGCATTGTCCACCTTCTGATAACATTGAGGGGGAGAGATGTGCCAAAGAGTTCGCTGATGAACTCATCTCAGAGCATAACAAGAGGTTCCCTGAAGAGAGAATCTCTCCTTACATCTAGCGGCCTGAAGCTAAAGCTGCTGATGAAGAAGATGAAGAAGAAGATGACGATGAAGAAGATGATGAAGAACCTATCCCTCACTATGGGGGGATGGATGATGATGAAGATGACGACGACATTGGAAGTGCCTTAGAGCACTTCAGATTGTCATGACTTGGTGTCGCTCATCAAGAGCCCTTGGGGAACGGACCGCAACCTTCTCAGGAACAATCCGGTCCCTCAGGCAAAGGAAAAGAAGTGGTAGATCTGGATGCCACTATCCCTATATCTGAGGGGGAGACCACAATTAAGGTATCTCTTCCTCTTATCCCTTTCTCTGCACCTCTCCCTGAAACTCCCTCTGACAATACTATTTCCTCCTCTCCTTCCCTCAGTGATCCCCGTCCCCCAAAGGACTCAACTTCATGGAAGGAACCTTCCTCTGAAGAGCAGTTTATGTACATAATTGAAACTGACTCTAAAGAAGAAGAAGTCCTCATTCCCAGGCGTCGCATTCAAAAGCCGATCATAAGCGAGCCTGAAGAAGAAGAAAGGCGAATAAAATTCCTTAGGGAATTCGAAGCAAGAAGAATAAGGGTGCCTGAAGCTGAACCCATTGAAGCCGTACCAATAAGGATGGTAGATGAATTCTACTTTTTGTCCAGAGAAGAGAGAGAACAAGCATTGGAAGCACAAAGGATCAGGGATGAGGAAATAAAGCAAACAAAGAATGATCTTGCTTTAGCAAGGAAATTGCTCAGAGAAGACTCTGCAAGAGATAAGGCGACTCGAGAACAATTGGAAAAGAGTGAAAGGATCGCTGAAGCTCTCGTACAAAAAGAACTTGCACAAGAGCACATAAATGTAGATCCAATTCTCGCTCAACAGTAGATCCTAAGTGCACTGACCTCTGAAGCCACTACGCAAAAAGACAAAGAGCTTGATTGGTGCACTGACAGGCTGAAATTTCGAAGATCTGAAGCCAAAATCATTCATGCAACTATCCAAGGGCGACACTCCAACAGAGGTGGTCCAAAGGTATATGTAAGAATGACAAGGACGAACAGAACAGAGAGAGAAGAAGCCAAATTCTTAGGAATTTATGGATACACTGAATGGCTAGAAATCAGAGACGCCACTCAGGGTTCTAAATCCAAATTCAAGGACGTGGTGGACAGTGTGCTGGATCAGTTGCTGCAAAGAATGTCACAACATGTGCTAGTTCCCCCTCTCCTGAATCATCTAAAAAGAAAAGATCTAACGCTGAAGGAAGTTCAAGTGCTAAGAATGAGCATGAAACTAAGTTTGATTATCAAAGCATTCTTGGTCATCTTGAGCTCCCTGATATATCAATGCTTTGTACCTCTCTCCCTCAAGAACGAAGATATGAAGAAGATGAAATCATCTAACTGCCTGAACCTGGTATGGCATCCTTGGATAATGAAGGATTCTTAGGACTCTTCAGAAACCAAGAAATTCCCAAGGCCCCATCCTCTCTCATATAGATTATGCTTTGGCGCTGCTGCTCAGATACTTCTCTGATGAATCGACAAAAGACGCTTTATGAGAATGAGCTACAAAGAAGAAATGAGAATATCTCAAACTAGTCATTGTTTTTTACTTCCTTTGTAAATATTTCTTCAGTGTACAAGTACTTTACCTTTATCATTGTAATTTCATTTTAATTCTTCAGATTATAAAGAATGAAATTCAAAGTACTTTACTCCATCCTAGTACTGAAAAGATCCCTGAAAATAGTAAAGGGACAATGAACATAAGAGTTCTATTTTCGTTACACTATCTTTTACTCACTGATCTTTCACTCTGAAAATTCAATCGGTGAATGTACTTTAAGCTTATCTACTTGTAAAAATTGTGCTTTCATATTCTTATAAATGAAATTCAATTCAGATAATAGACTAGCTGAAAAAGACTTTACAGATTAGCACTTAGAAAATTTTTCTTTAAATGTTTCCTAAGTCCTTACTGAAGATCTGAAGATCAGTTATCACACCAGAAGACCATTCAGCGAAAGTCGAAGACTCTAGCTGAAGAAAGAGATAATCAGCTAAGTGAACTGAAGCGGTTCAGTGATAGCAGCGTTTGTCTACTCAAAGTGTGAAGTCTTGTGAAGCCTTAGCGATACTGAAATTCATCCTTGAAGATTCAGTATCAACGATCAAATGAAGCTTCCTATGCAAGATTAAAGATTGATCTTATCCTCGATGCACAAAAGTCAAACCTCGAACCATGTCAGAAAAGGACGTACGACTTGTCTCTTATGTCCCCATCATATCTGATATGGTACTGTTCATATTCGGCCAAAAGCATGGTTGTCTTATTAACAAGGACAAGCTTCCTATCTAAGCTTGACACGTGGCATGTACCTTTTGTCTTGCTTTAAAGGCAAACGGGTATAAATAAGATGGAGATATCTTCTTCATCTTAATGCATGCTTCTATCTAACCTATACCCTCTTTATTCTTTCTTTCATCTTCTTGTGCATCATACTTCGTGTTTCTTAGTTACAATAGAATAGGTTTAAAACTTGTTCTAATTTCGCTTGTAACTGTAAATTTGTTTATTTTAATAAACTCATTTAAAAACCAAAAGATCTGTGTGAGTTTGTATTCACCCCCTCCCCCCTTCTACAAACTGTTCTCTCTTGATTGAACTCTTGTAGACTCTTTAGGGACCAACAGTTAATTTCAGCATTAGGTTGATTACTGAAATAAGTTTCAAGTTTCCCATAATGAGATTTCATCCATTCATTCAGATCCTCATCTTCTTCACGGATAGAAGTAGAATTTGTTGGACGAGATTCATCAAAATTGACGTGCATGGATTCTTCAACGTGTTTTCTTCTTTTGTTGAAGATTCTGAAAGACTTGGATATAGAAGAGTATTCGAGAAATATCCCATCATCAGCTTTTGGATCAATTTACCCAAATGATCTCTATCATTCAGAATGTAGCATCTGCATCCAAAGATGTGTAGATATTCCAGAGAAGGTCTTCTTCCATTAAATAATTCATAGGAAGTTTTCTTGAATCGCTTCACAATCAGGGATCGATTCTGAGTAAAGCACGCTGTGTTAACTACTTCAGCCTAGAATTGAGTAGGTAGATGTGATTTGCTAAGCATTGAGCGAGCTGCTTCAATGATCGTTCGATTTCTTCTTTCAGCGACACCGTTTTGCTGAGGAGTTCTCACTGATGAGAAGTTGTGAGTGATTCCTTTTTCTTCAAAGAAGTTAATCAAGGTACTGTTTTTGAATTCAGTGCCATGATCACTTCTCATGGATCGAATAGTGAGATTCTTCAGGACTTCCATTCTTTTGATAAAAGCAATAATTACATCAGGTGTATCACTTTTGGATCGAAGAAAGAATACCCATGTACATTTGGAATATTCATCAACTATCACAAGAGTGTACTTCTTTCCAGATAGAGATTGGATATTGACAGGTCCAAATAGATCCATATTGAGAAGCTGAAGAGGTGAGGTCACTGATGAAACTTGTTTAGATCTGAAAGAGGCTTTTGTCAGTTTTCCTATTTCACACGTTGAACAAAGAGATTCCTTTGTAAAGGTATGGTTAGCAAGATCCCTAACAAGTTCTTTTTGAGATAATTCATTGATCATCTTAAAGTTTAGATGAGAGAGTCGTTTGTGACATAACCAGTTATTGCAGATGAGGCTCTGGAGACGAAGCACATGTTCTGAGAGTGATAGCATTTCCTATATTTGTAAACAGGTTTGAAATTGAAAGAGTTCAGAGAGCAAGAGGAAACATTTTTAGGAGCAGAACCAAGAATTCCTTTGTCTAATGTCCTTGGGGTATGACAATGTTTTCAGGGACAGGTGTGAGATCGATCTTAATTCTGGGTGTTGATCTTTGAATAGATCCAGGGATTTTCTTTCCAGTTATAGGATGACTCACTGAAGGAACGGAGGAATTCTTCTTCTGTTTCTGAAAGTTTTTAATGGTAGGAACGTGGTCAAGAAACTTGTTTTTGATCATTTTCTTTGAATCATTAGATTTAGAGACAAGAAGCTTCTCATTCAAATGAGATTTCTGAGAGGAAGAATCAGGGATTGAGGAAACAAACATTCCGAACTTTACCATGGAACGATCATTCTCTGATTCTTCTTTGTCAGGGTTATATCCTAAACTACTTTTGACTTTCATAGGGATCTGGGCATTAATGATCTCGCTGGCTTTATCTGAACCATTGCACCATCCTTCAATGATAGCTTTTTCAGCCTTGAGATCAACGATGGCCTTTTCTCTTTCAGTGATAGCTTGTTGTCTCTCAATGTTTATTGTTTGATTTACAAAGACTTGATCTTTTAGAGTTTCTTCAATCTTTGTAAGTTCTTTGATTTTTAAATGACAATTTTTCAGTTGTTCAGATAGAACAATATTGATATGTTCAGCTTTGATCTTCCCATTTAGAGCATTATAAAAATCAATAGTCATAACATCGAGAGCTGACACGTTATCACTTTCAGGTATGAAGGAGTTTGTTAGAATGTTTACCTGAGTTGAAGGAGACTCTGAGGATGATGTTTCAGAGACTTCATCAGCGTTCTCGATTCTGGCCATTAGGCAGAGGAAGGCAAGACCTTCTTCATCGGAACTTGATTCATCAAAGGTCTTGGCCCAATCGTCTTCTTGATCCCAATCAACTTCTTCAGCAATTAGACCTTTGCCTTTTTGCTGGTTCTTTTTCAGATCTCTGTATTTATTCTTCAACTTAGAATATTTTTCCTTTTTATCAGAGTTCAGAGAGGTAGTGGGTGCAGCTACTTTCATAGATCTACACTCACTTGCAAAGTGGCCCTTTCGCTGACAGTTATAGCATATAGCAGATGCTTTTTCAGCGGCCAGAGTCTTTGACTTATCAGAGTCAGTGATAGCAGAGTATTTTCGAAAATTGCTCTTTCTAGCAAATCTTCTAAAGTTGTTAGTTAGGAGAGCTAGAGAGTTATCAAACTCAGAGATGTCAGCGTCAGTGAGATCTTCTGAATCAGTTTGATTGAATTCAGTGAAAGAGGTAATAGAAGAAGAAACTTGTTTTGAAGGATCTACCTCTGAAGTCACTAGTGCCAAAGAAGTAATTTTGGCACCTTGATATCATTTATGAGGTTTTTTCTTTAAGACCTGAGATTGCTCCTCATTTAGGAGCATTCCATATAAAGCACTAAGAGAGAGAGAGTTTCAAGATTCTTTGACAGTTTTAGACCTGTAGTGTACAATCCCCATTGTTCAGGTAGTGCCTCCATGAATTTTGTCAGTATTTCAACATTAGAATATTCTTTGTGGACAGTTTTCATATCAATCAAGAGACAATTAAACCTTTGGTGAATATGAGAAAGAGTTTCACCTTTTAAGTGCATAAAACTTTCATATTGTCTTACCAGATTTATACATCTAGTGATTTGGACTTCATCAGTTCCTTCATATTGAATACATAAAGTATCCCACATGGCTTTAGATGTTCTCATCTTCATTACAAAATGATAAACTTCATCTACTAAATACATTGCGATTATTGATCTAGCTTTAGAGTCTATAGCTACTTCCTTTTTTTCTTCTTCAGTCCATCAATCTGGAGTTTTGACAATTCTCCTTTCAGCGATGGCTGGCGAGGTAGTGGTGGCAGGAACACTAGCTACCAGGGCTGTAGGAATGAATGGTCCATTCTCTATATAGTAGGGGACCTTAGGATCTGACCTTTCTAGGAATAGAGTCATTCTTTCCTTCCATAATGGAAAGTTATCACGGCTAAACGGAGGAGGTTTAGCTAAAAATCCATTATCAATGTGGTTTGTATTAGTATTAGTCATTTTAAGATAGCTTTGAAAACAAGTAATTTAAAGATAAGCAAGAAACACTGCTCTGATACCACTTGTTGGTCCCAAAGGATTTTACAAGAGTTCAAGGATACAGAAACAGTTTGTAGAAGGGGGGTTGAATACAAACATACATATTTTTTGTTTTTAAACTACTTTATATTGAATAAACAAATTTACAGTTACAAGCGGAATTAGAGCAAGTAAATAAACCTATTCTATTGTAATTTAAGAAATCACACAGTTTGATGCACAAGGAAATGAGAAAGAAAAGAGACAGAGGTTTGAGAAATAGAAAGTAGCATGCATGAAGATGAAGAAGAGATCTTCATCTTATTTATACCCGTTTGCATTTAATGCAAGACAAAAGGTATATGCCACGTGTCAAGCTTTAATTGGAAGCTTATCCTTTGTTCAAAAGCAACCATGCTTTTGGCTGCGTGTGAACAGTACTAAATCAGATATGATGGGGACATAAGAGACAATCCGTACGTCCTCTTCTGACATAGTATAAGGTTTGACTTTTGTGCATAGAGGATAAGATCAACATTGATCTTCCTTTAGACTTCATTTAATCGCTAAAATTGAAACTTCAAGGATGAATTTTCAGAGTATCGCTGAGGTCTTGCAAGACACCACACTTTTATCTAGACAATCCTTTGCTATCACTGAACCGCTTCAGATCATGAGCTGATTATCTTTATCTTCAACTTGGTTTTCGACTTTCGCTGAATATGCTTGTGGTGTGAATGTCGTTCTTTAGATCTTCAGAGATAAGGTTAAGGTTCTTGAGATTTAGCGATTGCTTAGTACAATCAGCGTATGCTATCGCTGAATTTGAACTTTAACTTATAAATGGAATTTTCAGTAACTATACAGAGGAATCATATTCAAATCACCGAGAGGAGTTATGATCAACAGCAAGTCCTGTAACAAATTATGTTACGCATGGAAGGTATGACTTGCCACGTTAATCAAGCACATGTGTAATTCCTTAAGTAATCCAGAAGATGCTCGATCTTCTGGATCGTCATTGAAACTTCTGAACTACACTTCTAAAGTGGCTATCTTCTGGAAGGACTTGCTTCTGGAGAGTTTACTTTGTTCTTCAAAGTGTGTTTTGATCCATACTTTTACATGCAAATAATGTCTAACAATACGCTCAACGATCAAAATTACACCTACTGGTCACAGTAGATGATGAACTTCCTGTTTGCCAAGAACAAGGCAGGATTCATTGATGGCTCCATCAAGAAACCCGACAAAACAGCACCCGACTACATGCTTTGGATGCGTTGTGACGCCATGATAAAGGGATGGCTCACAACGACCATGGAAAGAGAAATAAGAAGCAACGTAAATTACGCCGGAACAGCCTACGAGATCTGGTCCGACCTTCTCGTAAGGTTCGAAAAAGAAAGTGCCCTTAGAGCTTATAAGTTGAAACTCACCCTAACCATAAAGCAACAATCCAGAGCCTCCGTTTCCACATACTACACAAAACTCTGCAGCTTTTGGGATGAAATCAGTTCCGTCATGCCCACACCATAATGCGCCTGCGGTAAGTGTAGTTGTGATATCGGGAAGAGACTAAACGAAGGAAAAGAGAAAGAGAGACTTTATGAGTTTCTCATGGGCCTGGACAGTGAGGTCGCTGTAATCAGAACTCAAATCTTAGCCTCCAAACAGATACCAATATTGAGCAACACCTATCATCTGGTAGCGGAGGATGAGAGGCAAAGAACCATTTGTTTTGATAGGAAACCAGCGAGTGAGACAACAGCATTCAAAGCTTCCTTTAAAACCGACGAGAAAACAACACCGGGAGAGAAACCATGAAGCGAGATAAGGGTGGGTTTAGAGATAGCAAGCGCAACGATGTTGTACTACATTGCATCGTTTCCGAAAGGGATGGTCATAACAAATAAGGACGTTTTAAGGTCATCGGCTATCCCGAATGGTGGTCGGGTAACAAAGGAAAACGGGAAGGCACTAAAGCATCTTATGTCGAAAGCAACTCGAGCCCCATTCCTGGACTTTCAAAGGAACAATACGAGTTGTTCCTGAAAACTTTTGCACATGACAATAACCATCTGAAGGGTGAAAATCCTCGCATGGCCAACTTTGCAGGTAAAAGGGAAGGTAACGATGATTGGGTGATGGACTCGGGAGCCACCGAGCACATCACCTATAATCCAAACTTCCCTGATAATAGAACAGAAAGCAAGTTTGAAGCACCTTCGGACGAGGAGCATGATTGGTGCGGGTAGGCACGAGAAGGGTCTCTATCGGATGGAAATGATCGGACGCGAAAGAAAGGCAATGGTGGTTAATCATGGGATGTAGCATAGAAGGTTGGGACATGCTTCCGCTAAGAAACTCAACAAGATTAGTTTTCTTAAAAACATTACATTCAATAAAATGTGCGACTCTTGTTCTGAAGCTAAGCACACAAAATCTTCTTTTACGAAAAGTGTTACTAAGACAATGGAATGTTATGATTTGTTGCATTGTGATATTTAGGGTGCATATCGTACGCCCTCCTTTACTGGGGTATGCTATTTTTTAAACATCGTGGATGATTATAGTAGATGTGTTTGGTAATTTTTTTTTAAATTTAACATGACGCTGGCGAGCATCTAAGAGCCTTCCATAAAGTGATTGAAACACAATTTGGAAAAAACATAAAAAGGGTTAGGTGTGATAACGGTCGGGAGTTCACATCTAACGAAATGGCATTTTTTTTTCCAAAGAAAATGGGAGTTTACTCGAAACCACTTGCCTCCACACACCTCAACAGAACGGTGTCATCGAAAGGAAACATCGACACCTTCTTGAGACGGCTCGGGCGTTAAGATTTGAAGCTAAACTTCCAAAACGATTGTGGGGAGAATGTGTCTTGGCGGGAACATATATCATTAACCAATTACCATCTAAGGCCATCAACAACAAAACACCTTTCGAACTTCTCCACAATCAAAGACCCGACTACGACCTTATGAGGGTGTTCGGTTGCCTTGTGTATTATCAGAACACAAACACCGGTGGAGATAAGTTCGAAACAAGGGGGAGGGCCGGAGTTTTCTTAGGATACCCGTCACGAACAAAGGGGTATAAGATTTATGAACTAGAAGACAAAAAAAAATAACTGTCTAGAGAGACACCAATTTTTGTGAAGACTTCTTTCCTTTCAAGAAAGTTATCTCCGATTATGAACATGAGGACCTGTTTGAACCAACTGAAGAATATATTGACACTCAAAGCTCAAGAACCGAAGGCAATGAAGGACAAGGTGATGGGCCTGGTGAACTTAACAGACCATTACAAGAGCATGACCACGAGTCTGATGAAACGAACGACCCACGAAAAAATATGGACCACGACATTCATGGATCACAAAACCATATCGAAGACAATGCAAACTAAGAGACCAACTTCTTGAACAAGAACGGGTTAAAAGGGTCAGAACTCAACCAGCACGTTTTAAAGATTTTCATGTCCAACTTCCTCCATCGATAGACCCATCGCTACCCGTCTCCTGCCAAGACTCCTGCGCGGTACACCCGCTCTCAAAATTTGTATCTTATGATAAATTTTCTAGTTCTCACAAAAATTTCTTAGCAGCCATCGAATCCCACGATGAGCCAAAGAGTTTCAACCAAGCCATGCAAGATGAAAGATAGAAAGATGCTATGAAAAAGGGAATCCGTGCCCTTGAAGAAAACAGGACATGGACTCTTGAAATTTTGCCGGAAGGAAGACACGCTATAGACTCAAAGTGGGTGTATAAGGTGAAGTACAAACCAAATGGGGCTGTTGAACGATGCAAAGCTTGCCAAGTGGCGAAGGGATTCACGCAACGAGAAGGGGTTGATTACCGTGACAGGTTTTCTCCGGTAGCTAAGCTCGTTACGGTTAGAACTTTTCTAGCCGTAGCAACCAAGAAAAACTGGATCGTTAATTTACTTGACGTGAATAATGCTTTCCTTCATGGGGATCTTAGCGAAGAAGTCTACATGAAAATTCCACAAGGCTTCTCTAAAGAAGGGGAAACGAGAGTCTGTAGGTTGAGGAAATCTCTTTATGGGATCAAAGAGGCTTCGCGCAACTAGTATCAAATGTTCACAACGTCTCTCCTTAACCCCGGCTTCAAACAATGGAAGGCTGATTATTCCCTCTTCATTTACAAGCAAGACAGTAGCTTTGTGGCAGCCTTGATATACGTAGACGACGTTATCGTGGTTGGTAACGACATAGACAAAATCGAATCCATGAAGGATGACCTAGACAGACGGTTCAACATAAAGGACCTAGGGACGCTTAAGTACTTCCTAGGCATTGAAGTGACTCGAACATCGAAGGGCACGGTCTTAAGACAAAGAAAATATACACTTGACATTCTTGAAGATTGTGGTTTTCAAGTGTGTCGCCCTTGCTCGTTCCCTATAGAACCCAACTTGAAGCTCAACAAAGGAGTAACTGAATCGAAAGTTGACAGCAGCCGCTATCGGAGAACGGTTGGCAGGTTACTTTACTTACAAGCTACCCGACCTGATATCACGTATGCCGTGAATGTGCTGAGTCAATTCGTAGCTGATCCCCGACAAAACCACCTAGAAGCTGCCCATCGTGTACTTCGGTATCTTAAGGCCACTCCTGGACAAGGAGTGCTCCTGCCATACGATGGAGGTTACAGTGACTCGGACTGGCTTGGTTGTCCATTAACTAGACGGTCTTGAACAGGCTACACTCTACTTTTGGGTGCTGCGCCTATTTCATGGAAAAGAAAAAAACAATTTGTCGTTTCCCGTTCATCTACCTTGTCGGAATACCGTTTAAGCCTCCATCGTCAGTGAGGTCTTGTGGATTTGTTGGCTCCTACGTGAGTTGGATGTCTCTTTAGAAGGACCTACACCGCTATTTTGTGATAACCAGGCAGCCAGACACATTCCTAACAACCCGGTTTTCCACGAGAGTACCAAACATGTTAAAATGGATTGTTACTTCGTACGTGAAAGAGTTGAAAGCAAAGAGGTCAGTGTCCTTTTCATTGATTCAAAGATGCAGCTAGCCGGCATTTTCACTAAAGGATTAGGAGCCCTGCAGATCAACTTTCTACTTGGCAAGTTAGGTGTTATTAACATACACACTCCAACTTGAGGGGTAGTATTGGAATCCTTGATTTCTTCCGTATCTCTCCCTCTATTATCTCCTTTTTTTGCTATCCTTTTAGGTTTGATTGCGTTTCCTTTTCTTCTTGATTGTTCCTGTATTTATAGAGATGATATCCCTTCTTTTGACTGAGATGCTTTTCAATAAGCTAAGTTGTTAACCTAAGTAAGACATAGGAATATGCTAAAATTAGCACCCAAGATAAACCACCCCTTTTTACATTCTTTTTTCATTTCGCTAGAAAGGGAAGTGTTGTATTTATCACATGAGATTCTAGGAAGAAAATTGTTGCATTGTGCAAGATAAGAGAAAATATTTTCTACCCCAAATCCTCAATCACATTTCTTCTACTTCCAGCAAAACTTTCACCATGGAAAATATCTAAAAAATGAGGTACATGTCACGAATAATCAACAAAAACAATCATGTAGGGAGAAAAATTAACAAAAACAATCATGTAGGGAGAAAAATCAACAAAAACAATCATTTAGGGAGAAAAACAATGCTACCATGACCATGAAAAGAAATCCATAGTTTATATTCTTTCCTTCAAATAAGCTTATTTTGGTGCTCGTATAATACTTATGATAACGTAACGGATGAAACACAAAAATTAGAACCAAAAGAGAAGTAAAAGGTTTAACCATCACGAATTCCATTTTAAAATTGATGTTTGACGGTGACATTTTTTAAAAGTCCTCAATGATAAAGGCGTAGCCAACAAGGGGGACATGCCAGTACTCCCCCCCTCCCCCACAACCCCACTTTCGGTCCAACCTCTTATAAGTGATGCAAAAGAAATAAATACTAGAAGCCCATAAACTGCATACGCTCCCCAATAACAAAATTGATAATAAGTCCACTCACAAATCCTTGTGTCTCACATCAAGCTCCTCATTTTAGCTGTTGCTTTCTTCCAAAATTTATGTTCTTCCATTCCAATTCCAATTCCAATTCCAATTCCACTAACATAGATTTAGCAAAGTAGGAGGTATGGCATATTGTAATTTTAATTCAAGTAGATAGTATACTTTATTATTAATATTAATTATAGATTTTTTGACTTGTTTTTTTTACAAATATCTTAATACAAAACAAACTTAATCGCTCAAACCCTAGTTAATTAGTTTAGTTGAGTCTTCATACTTGATGTTAAGATATAGTAATTGGTTCGAACTTTTGCAAAGTGTATATATATATATATTGTAATTTGTTTGAATTTTAAATGATGAAGTTCTTATTTTTATGATCTTATGTTTAATCATAAGAAATAAATGAACAATCGATTATTTCATGTGAAAACAGGACGTTAATTATTCACAATTACATTATGAGGATAATAATTTTGGGAAAAATGTGGTTGATATGGAAGAGACTATTAGGGTAGAACCTGAAAATAAATGTTTCTACTCAATTAAACAAAGACGAGTCCTACTAAAAACACATAAGTTACAATTTCTTATAATTATTAGTTTTTTGTGTTTTAATGTATGTTTGTTGGCGTTATGTTTAAATCATAACTAATTGTTTTTATTTCTATCGTATTAGTCAGTGAGAAAAATGATTGACAGTGCTTATAATCATTAGAAGGTTCATGCATTAGTCTAATATGTAAATGCTTTTTGTTAATTCTTTTGTTCTGATACAATATTATTGGTATTATGTTTCAAAAAAGTACAATGATGAACATATGAACCCCCCCCCCCCCAATCTAAAATTTCTGGCTACACCTCTGTCAATGATGCAACATATTGTCTGTACCTTTAAAGAAAAATCTTTTGTTGGTCCCAAAGGGGTCTACAAAAGTTTAATGGATAGAGAAACAGTTTGTAGAGGGGGGGATTGAATACAAACACAAGCTCTTTAGATTTTTAAATAAGTTTATATTGAATAAACAAATTTACAGTTGTAAGCGGAATAAGAACAAATATTAAACCTATTCTATTACAATAAAAGAAATCACTAGGATTTGATGCACAAGAACAAGAAAGAAAAGCAGCCGAGGTTTTAAGAAAGAAGGTATCATGCATGAAGATGAAGAAGGGTTCTTCATCTATTTATACCCGTTGCATTTAATGCAAAGCAAAAGGTATATGCCACGTGTCAAGTTTCTAATTGAGACTTGTCCTTTGACCAAAAGACAACCATGCTTTTGACCATTTCTGAACAGTAACCAAATCATATTTGATGGCGACATAAGAGATAATCCGTACATCCTTTTCTGACAAGGTATTTGAGGTTTGACTTTTGTTTATCGAGGCTAAGATTAATATTGATCTTGCTGAGTAGGCCCCACTTGATCACTGAACCAGAATCTTCAAGGATGAAGTCTTCCGGTATCACTACGGCGTGGCAAGGTCTCACACTTTGGATAGATGAACCTTGCTATCACTGAATCGCTTCAGATCACGAGCTATTCATCTCTATCTTCAGTTATGCCTTTGACAGTCACTGAATGACTTTGTGGTGTGAGTGTTGTCTTTCAGATCTTCAGGGATAGGATGTTGTTCCTGATTATCAGCGATCACTGAACATAGTTAGTGTATGCTATCGCTGATTTTGAACAGAATCCTATAATTGGAATTTTCACTAAGTATAAGAGGAATCATATTCAAATCACTGAAAAGAGTTTGGATCAACAATCTTCCCCTATTTGATTATGATTAAGCAACATAGGAAAATTGTTTGA
Source organism: Silybum marianum (assembly GCA_036898165.1). NCBI lineage: Eukaryota > Viridiplantae > Streptophyta > Magnoliopsida > Asterales > Asteraceae > Silybum > Silybum marianum. The sequence continues at coordinate 24,057,398 of CM072528.1, read as the reverse complement.
GGAAATTAGTAAGGACTTAGAAATATTAAAGTAAGATTTTCTAATTAGTACATGATCTTTATGAGTTTTGATGGAGCTTTTCGAATCTCCTTATTTCTGAGAAACCTTGGTTGCCCATCATTTCCTAGAAATGCCATCCCAGCTTCTGGGAGAGTAGTGATCTTATTTTATTCATACTTTCTCACCTCAGGCAGGGATGTATTGAGCATTGAAATATCAGGGATAATGAGGTGGGCACAGAGACTGTCTAAGTTAAATTTAGTCTCATGTTCATTTCTGAACGATGGAACTTCTTCAGCATCAAACTTAGATCTTCTCGTATTAGGTTTCTCAAGGAGAGGAGGAACATTGACATGTTATGATATCCTTTGCAGTAGCTGATCGAGATGTCTTTCTACAACACCTTTGAATTGAGATTTGGATTTATGACTGGCATCTCGGATTTCTAGCCATTTAGAGAATCTATAGAACTTTAGGAACTGGGATTCTTCTTCTTTGCTTCTATTCTCTCTGAACATGGTTACTGTTATCCTTAGACCTCTTCTTAATTTTCTTCCTTGGATAGTTGCACGAGTAACTGTTGCAGAGCGAATGTGAAAATCAACCTTTTTAGTACACCATTCAAGTTCAGCATCCTTAGGTTCTTCATTTTCTCTATTCAAGGCTTGTAAAATCTTCTTTTGTGCTACAATTGGATTAATTTTTAAGTTTTCTCTTGTTAGTTTCATTTCTGCTAGCCTTTCAGCCCGAATTTCACTCTTCTCTTCTGCGTATCTCTGACGATTGATCCTTATTGTTTCTTCTCTTGCAAACCTTTGAGCGACCTTGAGACTCTTTTGAGCTTGCCTAATTTCTTGATCTCTTAATCGATGAGCTTCTAGGGCTTGTGCTCGTTCTTCAAGTGACAAGAAAGAGAAGTCGTCGTAGACACTTATTGGAGCAGGGGCTTCAGGCTCACAGGTACGAAAAGAAATTTTTACTCTGGCCAATTCTAGATCTCTTATGAAGTTCGCCTTTCTTTGTTCTTCTTCTGGTTCAGGGATTGACTGTCTATGTATATGCTTTAGGATATGGCCTTCTTCCTCTTAAGATTCAGAGTCGGATATGTACAAGAACTGATCTTCAATGGAAGGTTCCTTCAAAAAATGAGAACCCTTTGGGGAACAGGGATCACTGAAAATGCGAGAAGAAGATAGACGTTCATCATAGACGAAGGTTTTTGGAGGAGAGGTAGAGAGTGTTTGAGTTTCAGAGGGAGGAATGTACGAAACAAGAGGAAGGCATACCTCAGTGAAGAGCTCCCCTCTGAATATATTGGAGTGGAATCGAGATCCACAACTTGTTTTTTCTTCCCTGAGGGATCAGACTGATCCTGACTAGGAGGTGGCCTGTCCCCCAAAGGTTCTCTGAAGACTACTCTGGAAGTTGGACGGTTGACTTTGAATAAGTTGGAAAGATTGTAAGGTATGTCATCATCATCATCGTCGTCATCATCATTATTTCCAAATGATTGATGAGGGATGTCTTGTTTATCATCATCTTCTCCATCATATCCTTCTTCTTCTTCATGATCATCATCACCTTCTTCAGGGATGGGATCTTTTTGTTGAGGAGGATGTTGGGTGTGTTCATGGAGGAGAGCATCGGCGAGCTCTTGTGCAAAATTGTCCCTCTCTTTGTTCCCAACAAGTAGAGAGTGCATTAAGAGAGTATGCACATTAGAGTTGTGAGTAGAGAGACTCTCATCCTGGGACGCTTGAGTGTGAGCGATTGAGCTCAGATATCCTCTATCTATCATAGTGAAAGAGGGGGCTCTGTCAGCGATGCCTTGAACAAGGCGTAGGATCTCAGCCTAAGTCTTCTGAATTTCAGAAAGAGTCTTCTCCTACTCATCAGCTCGTTCAGTGAGACGAACAATGACTCGTTCATTTGCAACATTATCATCTTTCATTGTTTGCACGTCAATGAAGATGTTGTTGATAGTCGCTTTCATGCTTGGAACACCACCAACTTGCTTGAAGATTATCTCAGAAGCAAGATGCAAGATATCTACCCGATGCCCGATCATGGTAGCAAGACCTTAGGTATGTCCATGGGAAGGGAAGGTAGCTCGGAGGTTATCTACTCTTTCTTCACCTTCTTAAGATCATCAGCTTTGTTGATCTTAGGGGATTTCGAAGGTGTAGCCTCGCTGAGAGGAGCAGCATTGGAGGTAGATGTTGTGGTTGTTGATGAAAAAATCGGAGCAGCAACACCTGTTATTAACAAAGAAAGATGAGCCAAAAAGAGCTCGGGGTTAGCATAAAGATGGTGGGAGGTAGTATGTATAACCAAGGGTTCCTTGAGAGTATTTGAAGGATTATTCTCAAGGATGGCACATGCTACGGTAGTGTCTTGAGGATCACTAGCCTGTGTCTGAGAATGTTGAAGAGAAACATTCTCAAGTCCTGTGCACGTGGCTTTCCAAAATTCAGATTGTCGAAACAAAGCTGATTCTTGGATAGCATGTTGTTAAACCATTTCAGAGATAGGGACAACCATCTCTGAATCATGGGTTGGTGTGGGGGCCAAAGAAGAGTAGATAGAAGAAGAAGAGAAGGTTGTGTAAGTAATACCTGATCCAGCATCAACATAACTGGGTATCACATTTTTCAGTGACCGAATTCACTGAGAATGGGGTAGTGCAGATGAAGTGGCAACGGATGTGAAAATTGTTGTCGTGGTAGTGGAGAGAGGAGACGTTGGTGCGACGCCAGAATCAGAGAGAGTAGTCTTTTGACAGACACTCTTCTTTAGCTTCTTTATAGGGGGGGCTTGTGAGCGACGGTCTTCTTGTGAGCATCAATCGGTTGTTTGCGATTAGGAGGGGAGGAGGAAGTGTCGAGGCTAATCACTGATGGGATTGTAGTGATTTAGACAAATTGTCTACCTGAATGGTAGAAGTTGGAGTTGAGGTAACAGCAGGGTCAGCTTCCCTGATTAGATTCAGCGTGTAGGGGAGGTAGGGGGCGTCTCCTGGTTGTTCGTCAATCTCCATTGATTTCTTCCCTACCTGAGAGAAGCTTTGAATCCCAACCTTAGGGTATCCCTCAGAGACATATTCAAAGATGGTTTCCACGAATCTTGGATAAGGGATTGTCTTCTGCCTCTTTGGTGCCTGAACTCGGTTATGCAGTTCGCTGAAGATGTAGTCACCGAAGTTCAACTTTCGACCATGGCAAATAGAAAATGCCATTTCCAAGAAGTTCCTATTAGCTTGATCTTAGGAACCATATTTAGTGCCTAAGCACTGAATCACCTGAGTGAATATGTATTGCCACCTCGCTGACATTCTTTTCTTCTTTGTCTTCGTGATGGTCTTGATATCAGATTCCCATCTATAACCAATAGTGTCGAGAAAGTTAAGGAGTTCTTCCCTTGATGGAGCAGAGACCCATTGTTGATTCTTGCTTTTAGCAGGGAGGCGAAGAGCAGCACGAATGACTCTAGAGATGATAGCGTGTGTTCCCTTGCTGGTGGTGTACTCAATGGCAAGGAGGCCATTTCCTCTTTCAGTGGTGACAAGAGTGTTGTGTGCAGTGTACAAGAAGTTTTGGTGGTCAGCAGTGATTCCAACAGGGACATGGATGAATGCGTACATCAGAGGGCATTTCTTATTAAATCGTGCACCATCAGAGAAGTGTGATTTGTCAGTGGGAATGTCTATCAAAGCGATGTAGTTGCTTGGTTTCACGACAACTTGTTCAGGGATGAATGTGGATTCAGGAGCGCCAACGAAGTTAGTCGCAAGTAGAACTTCACCTACAGCGTACTTGAAGTGGGTGCTTGAAGATGCCATTGCTATTTCAAAGATAGAAACACCAAATAGGAAAATCATGGCTTAATACAAAAGTGTATAAACCATATATTTAGGTACAAAGAATACCAAAAGGATAAGAAAGACAAGTGTTTTGATGAACAAAATCAAAATACTCGTTAATTGGAAGATTTTAGAAAAACCTTTAAACAAGTTTTAGTAGAATGATACCAAAGTGTTTATTATTGGTATAAAAACATATCATAAATAGATTTGAGAAAAAGTTTAGATGAGATTTGGTATCAAAATAGACCAAAATGTCTTCTGTTCTAAGAAAAATCTTAGAACATGTTTTTTTAATAAATATGATGTTCAAGAACCAGATTTAAAGCAAAGATCTTTATAACAAAATGTTATAGAAGATGTGTAGAAGTTATAAACAACATTTAAGTTGTTATTCATACATTAAAAGGTAATAAAAAGAAAGATCAAACCTTGAGAAAATTGGAAAGTGATAAAAACGCACAAGTGCGTGTTCTTGGTGTTCTTGGTGTTCTTGAGAAATGCAAAGAAAATTCGAATTTTTGCTTTAGATAATATAAGCACGTAAAGAATGAATAGGATATGAATTTTCCGTATATATGTGGATGTGAGAGAAAGAGGAGAGAGAGGAATGCTAAACGACAGTTTTAGCTTTTTGAAAAAGTAATGATGACCTACTACACGTTCCTTGGGTTTGATGGGATAGGAAACGTTAAGGTCTGACGTGACCTGTTCTTTTGGAAAAATGATAAGATTATCATTTAAAAAATAAATGTTAATCGTTATCCCTTTAAATTCCTTATCATTAACAATAAAGTATTGTCAGTGATAGGTTTTCTCTTTTAAGATCCATTCTCTGAATAAGAAGACATTCAGAGAGTGTAAGGAAAGAAGAATATATCTTGGCAAGATACTTGTATCACTTAATCAGAGTGCAGGTGATGAGTAATTGGATTGAAAGACATTTTATCACTAAATGAGGTTAATCACTAAGAATTTTCATTCTTTAGCGTTTATCATACCGAGTTCACTGATTAACAGTTTGAATCTAGTCTCATCATAAGGCTTAGGGAAAAGGTCAGCGAGCTAATATTCAGTGGGTAAAAAATTAAGTTCATTTTCACCATTCATAACATGATCTCTGATAAAGTGATATCTGATCTCAATATGCTTGGTTTTTGAGTGAAGTACAGGGTTATTTGCAATAGCGATAGCACTAGTGCTATCACTGTGGATAGGGGTTTTAGAGAGCTTGAGGTCATAGTCTTTGAGTTGGTTCCTCATCCATAGGATTTGGGCACAACAACTTCCAGCGGCTACATATTCAACTTCAGTAGTTTATGTGGACACTGAGTTTTGCTTTTTACTTGTCTAACTAACCACCTAATAGCTAAGAGCCACAAGTGGTGCTCTTCCCATCAATCTTACAACCTGCATAATCATTATCAGAGTAACTAGTTAGATCGAACCCTGAGCCCTTGGGATACCAAAGACCCAGATTAGGAGTTCCTTTAAGATATATAAATATTCGCTTTACAACGATCAAATGGGATTCCTTGGGTTCAGCTTGATATCGTCCACAGAGACAGTTAGAATACGTGATATCAGGTCGGCTAGCTGTTAGATATCGCAGGGAGCCGATCATTCCTCTATAGGCAGTGACATTGACTGGTTTCTCATCAGTTTCTTTATTCAAAGTCAGAAGAGGTTCCATTGGAGTCTTCATCGCTGAACATTGAGTTAGTTCAAATTTTTTTAGCATGTCATTAACATATTTATTCTGACATATGAAAATGTCTTTCTCAGATTGCTTTATCTGCACACCTAGAAAATATGTTAGTTCATCCATCATACTTGTTGGTCCCAAAGGAGTCTACAAGAGTTCAAGGATATAGAAACAGTTTGTAATAGGGGGGGTTGAATACAAACGCACAGATTTTTAGTTTTTAAATTAGTTTATATTGAATAAACAAATTTACAGTTACAAGCGGAATTAGAACAAGTAACCCTATTCTATTGTAACTTAAGAAATCACATAGTTTGATACACAAGGAAATGAGAAAGAAAAGAGGCAGAGGTTTAAGAAATAGAAAGTAGCATGCATGAAGATGAAGAAGGGATCTTCATCTTATTTATACCCTTTTGCAATTAATGAAAGACAAAAGGTATAGGCCACGTGTAAATCTCTCATTGGAAGGTTGTCCTTTGTTCAAAAGAAACCATGCTTTTGGCCGCGTGTGAACAGTACCAAATTAGATTTGATGGGACATAAGACACAATCTGTACGTCCTTCTCTATCATAGTATAAGGTTTTAAATTTTGTGCATCGAGGATCAGATCAACATTGATCTTGCTTTATGGACTTCATTTGATCACTGAACTTGAAACTTCAAAGATGAACTTTTAGAGTATCGTTGAGGTCTAGCAAGACTTCACACTTCTATCTAGACAATCTTTGCTATCACTGAACCGCTTCAGACCACTAGCTGATTATCTATATCTTCAGCTTGGTTTTCGACTTTCGTTGAATGTTCTTATGGTGTGAATGCTATTTTTCAGATATTCAGAGATAAGATTAACGTTCCTGAGTTTCAGCGATCGCTGAGTGCAATCAGCGTGTGCTATCACTGAATTTAGACTTAAACTTATAAATGGAATTTTGACTAAGTATATAGAGAAATCATATTCAAATCACTGAGAGGAGTTGTGATCAACAATCTCTCCCTATTTGATTATGATTAAGCAACATACGAAATTTGGTTGAAAGAATTAGTAGGGACTTAAAAATATTAAAGTAAAATTTCTAAGCACTAATCTGTGAGATCTTTTTCAGCTAATTTACTATTATAATCAGTTTCAGTTATAAAGATATGAAAACACAATATTTACATGTATTGAAGCTTTAAGTACATTCACTGATTAAATTTAAGAAAGAAATATCAGTGAGTAAGAACTTTTTAAAGAAAGTGGAACTCTTATGTTCATTGTTCCATTTACTATTTTCAGAGATCTTTTCAGTACACAAATGGAGTAGAGTACTTCATTTTTGACCAACATTGATAGTACATGATATTGACAAATGTTTAAGGAGCTCTAGTGATATCTGAGTTTATGAAGAATCCAAGAAATCCATCATTATCTAGAAAAACCATACCTGCTTTAGGGAGTGTGATGATATTGCCTTCATCTAGTTGTAGAACTTGAGGAAGAGAAACATTGAGCGAAGAGATATCAGGGATATGGAGATGCCCAAGGAGACTTTCATAGGTGAACTTAGTCCCATACTCATTTTTGGAGGATAAGCCTTCTTCAGCGTTTGATGTTGTTTTACTTGTTTGCTCAGGGAGAGGAGGAACTTGAACATACTGTGACATCCTTTGCAGTAGCTGATACAAAATCTTTCCAGAACATTTTTGAATTTGTACTTGGAACCCTGAGTGGCATCCCTGATTTCTAGCCATTCAAAGTATCCATAGACTTTAAGAACATGGCATCTTCTTTTGAGCAACTTGAGTGTCTGTACATTCGTACATATACCGTCAGACCACTTTTCTTGGAAGTGCATCATTCGATAGTAGCACAAGTGATTGTTGAGTCAAACACTCGATATTCGAATCTTTCAGTGCACCAGCGTAGTTCATTTTCCAGGTGGCTTTGATTTTGGGTGGTTAGTGCTTGTAAGATCTATTCTTGAGCACTAATAGGATTCACCTTCAGATTTTCTTGAGCTAGTTCCTTTTGAGCCAAAGCTTCAGCGAAATTTTTACTTTTATCGTTTTGCCTTTTGATCGTTTCTTATCTTAAGGAATCCTCCCTGAGTAGTCTTCTGGCCATTTGTAGATAATTTTTAGTTTTCTTCATCTTCTCATCCCTGATTCGTTGAGCTTAAAGGGCTTGTGCTCTTTCTTCCTTTGACAAGAAGCCAAATTCATCCACTATGCTGATAGGTATTCGTTCTTCTAGTTCAGCGGTGCGGGGTACCTTTATTCTATTTACTTCGAGTTCCAGGAGGAAGTTTATTCGCCTTTGCTCTTCTTCAGGCTCGCTTATTGGTTGTCTTTGTACGCGCCGTCTTGGAATAAGGACTTCTTCATCTTCAGAGTCAGATTTAGACATATACAGGAACTCCTCCTATTATGAAGGTTCCCTAAAAGTTGTAGAGTCCTTTGGGGGACAAGACTTACTAAGAATGGGGGACTGAGAAATATGTTCATCAGATCCAAAGTCTGCAGGAGGAAAAGATGGATAGGTTGGAGGTTCAGAGATTGGAGTATAGGGAATAAGAGGAAGAGTTACCTCTGCATTGGTCTCCCCCTCAGAGATTGTTGGGGTGGACGGTCCTTCATAAGGAGGTGGACTATCCCCCAAAGGATCTCTATTGATGATTTTAGGCATCAAGTTGCCTGGACGACTTTGATTCCAAAACTGATTGACATCTGGGGGAATTTCGTCGTCATTGTCATCATCATTTTTCCCCCGATGAGGAATATCCTCATCAGCTTGAGTCTTCTGAATAGACTCGATTGCCTCGTCCTGAGCTTTCACGGCTTGTTCCATCCTTTCGATGGCCTTCCCATTGGCCAAAGTATCATCCTTGATAGTCTGAGCATCAGTGTAGGTGTTGTTGACGGTGGCCTTCATTCCATGGACACCAGCAACCGACTAGAAGATGTACTCCTAAGAGAGTTGAAGAGTGTCCACCCTGGCCCTTGTAAGGGAATTCTCTTGTACCAGGAAATCAATTGCTGGGAAAGAGGAGTTTGGAAGGACAATCATAGGAATATCCATAGGAAAGGTCGGAAGCTTAGCAAGGAGCTTCTCCTGTTTGATTTTCCTTATCTGCTCAGGAGATTTCAGCGGTTGACCTTTGCTTCCACTAACAGAGGTGTCAGTGGTCTTGGTAGTGGTGGTGGTCACTGACGTGGTGCGAGGAGGCGAAATACCTGATGATAACATAGACAAAGATGCCAGAAAGAGCTCTAGATTAGATGAAGGATGAAGTGAAATATTAATTACCTTGAGAGTATCGTGAGGATTACTCTCATGGATACCACAGTCGAGGTATGAGGATCACTAGACTGTTTCTTAGAATATTTGTGAGAAACATTTTGAGGTCCTGCGGTAATGGCTTTCCATAATCCAGATTGTCAAAACAACACTGAAGTGTGGACAACGTGCATTTCAACCTCATCAGAGATAGGGACAACCATCTCTGAATCACGAGTTGATGTGAGGACCAAAGAAGAGATGGTAGAAGAAGAAGAGAGGGCTGTGAATGTATTACCTGATCCAGCTTCAGCAGAGCTGGCTATAACATTCTCAGGGAATGTATCCCATGAGAATGATGGCAACGCTGATGAAGCGGCAACGGATGTAGAGACCGTTGTCGTGGCTGGGGCTGAGGATGGCGTTGGTAATACGCCTATATTAGAGAGGGAAGTCTTTTGAGAGACTCCCTTCTCTTGTTTCGTGGTGGGGGGCTTTTGAGGTATGGTCTTTTTTTGATCCTCACTCGGCTCCTTGTGTTTCAGAGCGGAGGAGGTGCCTTGGTTACTCACTGATGGGTTTGTCAATGAGATGGGCATAGGAACAGCCTTGCTGATGAGCTTCAACATGTAGGAGGTGTAAGGAGCATCTCCTGGATGTTCAGCGACATCAAGCGATTTCTTGCCTACCATCGAGAAGCTTTGGTTGGCAGCTGTTGGGTACTCATCTTTGAAGGCTACCTCCATAATGGTAGCAAAGAACCTTGGAGAGGGAATGAACTTCTCCCTCTTTGCAGCGCCCACCTTGTTATACATATCATTGAAGATGTAGTCGGCGAAATTCAGCTGGTAGTTGGTGCCGAGAGCGAAGCCCATATCCTGATAGTGCTTGCTCGCTTGATCTTGAGAGCCCATCTTAGAACCCAGGCACTGAATCACCTGGGTGAAAATGTATTGCCATCTTCCAGGCAATCGTTTCTTCTCCATCTTTAAGCCGACATTCTTATCAGCTGGATTTTCCCAAGCGTATCCAATGGAGTAAAGGAATTCGGAGATTTTTTCCTTGGTGGGCTTAGGTAACCAGCGGTAGGAGGAGAGTGTTTCTTAAGTGGGCTTAAGGAATTCAGAGATTTTTTCCCAAGCGTTCTGATTCTTGCCTCGAGCAGGGAGGAGGAGAGTGTTTCTGAAGTAACCAGCGGTAAAGGCGAAGAATCCATGACTGGGAATCTGAAACCCAATGGCAGGAAGTTTGTTCCCCTTGTCTGTTGTGAGAGTTGTGAAGTGTGCAGTGTACCATAGAGCTTGTAGGTGAGCAATGATGCCTATGGGGTTGTGAACAAATGCGTACATCAGAGGGAAAAGTTTGATGAACGTAGCACCATCTTGGTATTGTGGTTTCTCAGCAGGAATTGTCACTAGGGCTAAGTAGTTGCATGGCTTGAACATTGCTTGCTCCAGAGAGAAGGTGCATGAAGGTGCTCGCTGAAGGGTATTCTGAGCAGATTCATCAGCTTGAGTGTTCTTGCTTGAAGTTGCCATTGCTGTTTCAAAAATAGGAACACCAATAGAAATATCATCGTTTAATACTTAATGTAAAGAAGCAAAACAAGTATTATGATGAACAAAGATCAAAATTCTTGTTATTTGGTAGATAAACTCAGATTTAGGGTAGTCTTAAAGGGTTTTAAAACAAGTGTGATTAATAAATACCAAAACTGGTCTTCTTTTCTAAGAAGGAACTTAGAACAGGTTTTTGAGAAAAAACAAGATTTTAGGGGTTTTAATAAAAGAAATTAGATTAACATGCAAGGTCTTTATAACAAGAAGTTATAGAAGATACCATAGAGATGAACTTTGAGTAGAAAAAGGAGTGAAAAACGAAGAAAAACGCACAAGCGCGTGTTCTTGGTGTTCTTGAAAAAAACTTGAAGATTCGAAGAAATTCTTGCTTTTTGAATGTTATGAGAGTGTAAAAAATAGAATGAGGAAGAATGTTGCTTAAATAGCAAGAGGAGAGAGAATGAATACTAAACGACGGAAACGTCAAGGTCCGTCGTGTGTCAGATAAAGGTCTGACGTGTCCTTTTCTCATTTGTAAAATTTGAAAAAAATTTCATTTAAATATACACTTAAATGTTAATCATTATCTTTAAATTCTTCATCAGTAGACAATAAAGGATTGTCAGTGATGGGTTTTACCTTTTGAGATTCATTTTCTGAATTTAGAAAGTCAGGGAGTGTAAGAATTTAGAAGTTCATACCTTAGCGAGATAAAACAAGTATCGCTGAATCAGATTTCAGAGAATATTTGTATGTCACTGAATATTTTGTTTATCACTGAATAAAATTTACTAGCGTTTAACATGCCAAGTTCACTGATGAGTAGATTGAATCTAGTCTCATCAAGAGGCTTGGTGAAAAGATCAGCGAGCTGATATTCAGTTGGTACAAAATCAAGTTCAACTTCTCCATTCATCACATGATCTCTGATAAAGTAATAGCGAATCTCAATGTGCTTGGTTTTGGAGTGAAGTACAGGGTTATTTGAAATAGCAATAGCACTGGTGCTATCACAGTAAATGGGGATTTTAGAACGTTTGAGATCGTAGTCTCTTAATTTATTTCTCATCCAAAGGATTTGAGCACAACAGCTACCAGCGGCTACATACTCAGCTTCAGCGGTAGATGTGGACACAAAGTTCTGCTTTTTGCTTGTCCAGCTTACCAACGAACCACCTAATACCTGACATCCACAAGTGGTGCTCTTCCTATCAATCTTGCAACCTACGAAATCACTATCAGAGTAACCAATTAAATCGAACCCTGAGCCTTTGGGATACCAAAGACACTGATTTGGAGTTCCCTTCCATCTGAAGATTCGCTTTACAGCAATTAGGTGAGATTCCTTTGGTTCAACTTGATATCGAGCACAGAGACAAGTAGAATATATGATATCAGGTCTACTCGTTGTAAGATATAGCAGGGATCCGATCATCCCTTGATACGTAGTGACATTTACAAGTTTCCCATTTGGGTCCTTATTCAGAGTCACGGGAGGTGCCGTAGGGGTCTTCATCGCTGAGCATTGCTCATATCAAACTTATTCAACATGTCCTTAACATATTTACTTTGACAATAAAAATTCCTTTGTCAGATTGCTTAATCTGCAAACCTAGAAAATATGTTAGTTCACCCATCATACACAATTTGTATTCTTTTCTTATTCTGTTTGCAAAACGAGCGCATAATTTGAGTCTTCTGGAACCAAATATAATATCATCAACATAAATTTGAGCAAGAATAGTATGAACTTTATATTTTCTTAAAAATAGAGTTTGATCAATTTTTCCACGAACAAATTTTTCTTGTTTTAATCCGTACAGAGCTTTTTGGAGTTTGAAAACATAACCAGGATGGTTTGGGTCAGTGAAACCAGGAGGTTGTTCAACATTAACTTCCTCACTGAGTTTACCATTTAGAAAAGTACTTTTTACATCCATTTGAAAAACTTTGAAGTGTTTATGGGCAATATAAGCTAAGAAAAGTCTTATGGCTTCTAATCTAGCAACAGGAGCAATGGTCTCATCATAGTCAATATCTTATTCCTGTCTATATCCCTGAGCAACAAGTCTAGCCTTGTTTCGGATAACAGTGCCATTTTCATCTAGTTTATTTCGAAAAAACCCATTTGGTTCCAATCACTGTTTTACCAGATAGACGAGGAACAAGATTTCAAACTTTGTTTCTACGAAACTCAGTTAGTTCTTCTTGCATGGCAGAGACCCAACTTAGATCAGAGATAGCTTGATCTATCTTCTTAGGTTCAGAGAGAGAAATAAAGTTAACATAGAGACAAATATTATCTGTACCTTTACGAGTCTTGATACCTGCATTTGGATCACCAATAATTTGGTTTGTTGGATGATTTGCAGTCCATCGCTGAGCAGGTGGTTGAGGAGATTGATCAACAGTTGATTCATCGACTTGTTCTTGTTCAGGGACAACGTTGGTTGTTTCAGCGATTGGTACTTCAACATTCATTATCAACTCTAGAGTTATTTCAGAGATTTGATCAGCAGAAGATGAAGTTGGGTTATCCACTGAGGAATTACCGAATGATGTATCAGAGGGAGGAATCTGATTGAGAAGAGTGATATTAACCTCTGAAGATGCTGTAGGAAGCTCAGGGATTCCGTCATCATTATTTTCAGTATTAGGTTGATTACTGAAATAAGTTTCAGGTTCCCCATAGTGAGATTTCATCCATTCATTTATTTCCTCGTCTTCATCAGGGAGAGGAATAGAGTTAGTTCGATGAGATTTATCGATGTTGACGTGCATGGATTCTTCAACGTGTTGTCTTCTCTTGTTGAAGATTCTGAAAGACTTGGATACAGAAGAGTGTCCAAGAAATATCCCATCATCAGCTTTTGGATCAAATTTACCCAAATGATCTCTATCATTCAGAATGTAGCATTTATATCTAAAAATATGTAGGTATTTCATAGTAGGTCTTCTTCTATGAAATAATTCATAGGAAGTCTTCTTGAATCGCTTGACTATCAGGGATCGATTCTGAGTAAACCAAGCAGTGTTCACCGCTTCAGCTGAGCATTAAGCGAGCTGCTTCAATGATCGTTCGATTTCTTCTTTCAGCGACACCGTTCTGAGGAGTTCTCACTGATGAGAAATTATGAGTGATTCCATTTTCTTCAAAGAAGTTAATTAGGGTACTGTTTTTGAATTCAGTGCCATGGTCACTTCTCATGGAGCGAACAGTGAGATAATTACATCAGGTATATCTGGAATATTCGTCAACTATCACAAGAGTGTACTTCTTTCTAGATAGAGATTGGACATTGACAGGTCCAAATAGATCCATATGAATAAGTTGAAGAGGTGAAGTTACTGAGGAGACTTGTTTGGATCTGAAAGAGGCTCTTGTCAGTTTACTCTTCTCACACGCTGAACAAACTGATTCCTTTGTAGAGGTATGGTTAGGAAGATCCCTGACAAGTTCTTTTTGAGATAATTCATTTATCATCTTAAAGTTCAGATGAGAGAGTCTCTTATGCCATAACCAGTTTATATCTAAGGAGGCTCTAGAGATGAAACACATATTCCCAGAGTGAGAAATATTCATATTAATGACATACACATATTCTAATCTTTTTCCTGTTAGGGCAAGTTTGTCATTAATTTCAGTGACAACACATTTGTTCTTTAGAAATAGAACATTGAAGTCTTTGTCACACAGCTGACTAACGATCAATAAATTGTGCTTTAGTCCTTCAACATAAGTGACTCGACTGAATGAAGTTGCTCCATTGGATAGAATTCCATAACGTTTAGTGTATCCTTTGCCATTTCCACCGAACGTCACTGAGGGACCGACTTCTTCCTTGTATTCAGAGAGCAGAGATTTTCTGCCAGTCATGTGCCTTGAACATCCGCTATCGAGATACCAGATGCCTTTAGCACTCTGCATACAACAAAAAGATTATTTTTTTATAGGTACCCATATTACTATGGGTCCTCGTGTGTTAGTGGAAGGAGTGGCGGAGGAGCTACTAGCTGAAGAAATTTCCTCAATGGTTATCTTCACCTTGGAAGTTTTACCAACTTGAGCTACTTTCTTACCATGAGCTACTTTTTTACCATGAGCTAATTTTTCAACTGATTTATCAACTTGAGCTACTTTCTTACCATGAGCTAATTTTTCAGCTTTAGTAGTATCAGGACATTTGCTTGCAATGTGAGTAGAGGGAATTCAGAGAGCAAGAAGAAGCATTTTCAGGACCAGAACCAAGAATTTCATTGTCTTGTGTCCTTGGGGGAATAACAATTTTCTCAGGGACAGGAGTGAGGTCAATCTTAATCCTGGGAGTAGATCTCTGAATGAATTCAGGGATCTTCTTTCCAGTTTTAGGATGACTCACTGAAGGAATCGAGGAGTTTTTCTTCTGTTTCTGAAAATTCTTGATTGTATGAACATTGTCAAGAAACTTGTCCTTGATCATCTTCTTAAAATCATTAGATTTAGTGATAGGCCGCCTCTTATTTAAATGAGGTTTTTGAGAAGAAGAATCTGGGATTGAAGAGACAAACATTTTGAATTTTAGCATGGAACGATCATTCTCTGATTCTTCTTTGTCAGGGCCATAAGCTAAACAACTTTTGACCTTTATAGGGATCTGGGCATTGATGATCTCGCTGACTTTGTCAGAAGCCTTACACCGTCCTTCGATGGAAGCTTTTTCAGCTTTGAGATCAGCGATAGCCTTTTCCTTATTAGTGATAGGTTGTTGTCTAACAATGCTGATAGTTTTATTTACAAAGACTTGGTCCTTAAGAGTTTTATTTAATTGTTCAGATAGATCAATATTGATTTGTTCAGCTTTGATCTTTCCATTTAAAGCATTTTAAAAATCAACAGTCATAGAATCAAGAGCCGACAAGTTATCACTTTTAGGTATAGAAAATTTGGTAGAGATATTTACCTGAGTCGAAGGAGACTCTGAGGATGATGTTTTAGAAACTGCTTCAGCTTCCTCAATTCTGGCTATTAGGCAGAGGAAGGCAAGATCTTCTTCATCAGAACCTGATTCATCAGAGGTTTTGGCCCAATCATCTTCTTGTTCCCAATCAACTTCTTCAGCAACTAGACCTATGCCTTTTTGTTGGTTCTTTTTTAGATCTCTCTATTTATTCTTTAACTTAGAATATTTTTCCTTCTTATCAGAGTTCTAAGAGGTGGTGGGTGTAGCTACTTTTTAGATCTGCACTAACTTGCAAAGTGACCCTTTCGCTGACAGCTATAACATATAGCAGATGCTTTTTCAGCATGCAGAGTCTTTGACTTATCCGAGTCAATGATAGCAAGAGTTTTTCGGAAGTTACTCTTTCTAGCAAATCTTCTAAAATTGTTAGTTTGAAGAGCTAGAGAGTTATCAAACTAAGAGATGTCAACATCAGTGACCTCTTCTGAATCAGTTTGATTTAATTCAGTGATAGAAGTAATAGAGGAAAAAACTTGTTTTGAGGAATCTACCTCTGAAGTCACTAGTGCCAAAGAAGTACTTTTGGCACCCTTGATATCATTTTTGAGGTTTTTCCTTAAAACTTTATATTACTCTCCATTTAGGAGCATTCGATATAAAGCACTCAGAGAAAGAGTTTCAAGATTCTTTGACAGTTTTAGACATGTAGTATACACTCCCTATTGTTCAGGTAGTGCCTCCATGAATTTTGTCAGTATTTCAGCATTAGAATATTCTCTGTTGACAGTTTTCATATCAATCAAAAGACAGTTAAATCTTTGGTGAACTTGAGAAAAGGTTTCACCTTTTAAATGCATAAAGCTTTCGTATTGTCTTACCAGATTTATACATCTAGTGATTTAAACTTCATCAGTTCCTTCATATTGGATACATAGAGTATCCCACATGGATTTAGATGTTCCCATCTTCATTACAAAATGATAGACTTCATCTGGTAAAAACATTGCTATTATTGATCCAGCTTTAGAATCTATAGCTACTTCCTTTTTCTCATCTTCCTGGAGTTTTGACAATTCTCCTTTCAGCGATGGCTGGAGTGGTTGTAGTGGCGGGAACTGCAGAAACTAGGGCTATAGGAATGTATGGTCCATTCTATATATAAAAGGGGATCTTAGGATCAAACCCTTCTAGGAATAGAGTAATTTATTCCTTCCATAATGGAAAGTTATCACGGCTAAATCTGGGAGTTTTAGCTAAAGATCCATTATCAATGTAGTTTGTATTAGTATTAGTCATTTTAAAATAGTTTAAGAAACAAGTATTTTAAAGTCAAGAAATCAAGAAACACTGCCCTGATACCACTTATTGGTCCCAAAGGAGTCTACAAGAGTTCAAGGATATAGAAATAGTTTGTCGAAGGGGGTTGAATAAAAACACACAGATTTTTAGTTTTTAAATTAGTTTATATTGAATAAACAAATTTACAATTTCAAGCGGGATTAGAATAAGTAAACCTATTTATTGTAACTTAAGAAATCACACAGTTTGATGCACAAGGAAATGAGAAAGAAAAGAGGCAGAGGTTTAAGAAATAGAAAGTAGCATGCATGAAGATGAAGAAGGGATCTTCATCTTATTTATACCCGTGTGCAATTAATGCAAGACAAAATGTATTGGCCATGTGTCAAGCTCTCATTGGAAGCTTGTTCTTTGTTCAAAAGCAGCCATTCTTTTGGCCATGTGTGAATAGTACCAAATCAGATTTGATGGGGACGTAAGAGACAATCCGTACGTCCTTCTCTATCATAGTATAAGGTTTTGACTTTTGTCCATCGAGGATAAGATCAACATTGATCTTGCTTTATATACTTCATTGGATCGTTGAACTTGAAACTTCAAGGATGAACATTCAGAGTATCGCAGAGGTCTAGCAAGACTTCACACTTCTATCTAGAAAATCCTTGCTATCACTGAACCGCTTCAGATCACTAGCTGATTATCTCTATCTTCAGCTTGGTCTTCGACTTTCGCTGAATATTCTTTTGGGTGAATGTGTTCTTCAAATCTTCAGAGATAAGATTAACTCGTAAAGAGCTTTTTGAAGTTTGAAAACTTGGCCAGGGTATTTAGGGTCAGAGAAACCAGGAGGTTGTTCAACATATATTTCCTCTTTAAGTTTACGATTTAGAAAAGCACTTTTAACATCCATTTGAAAAACTCTAAATTCTTTATGGGCAACATAAGTTAAAAAGAGTCTTATGGCTTCTAATCTGGCTACTGGAGCAATGGTTTCATCATAATCAATACCTTCTTCTTGTCTGTAGCCCGGAACAACAAGTCGAGTCTTGTTGCGAGTTAGAGTGCCATGTTCATCCAACTTGTTACGAAAAAACCCATTTGGTTCCTATAATAGTTTTACTTGATGGACGAGGTACAAGATTCCAAACTTTGTTCCTGCGAAACTCAGTTAGTTCTTCTTGCATAGCACTGACCCAACTAGGATCAGTGATAGCGTCGTCGATCTTTTTAGGTTCTTTTATAGAAATGACATTTACAAAGAGACATATGTTACCTAGACCACGACGGGTTCTGACACCTGTATAGGGATCACCAATGATTTCATCATCGGGGTGATTTATAGTCCATGAGGAGAGTGATCAACAATAGATTCAGCAACTTGTTCAGGGAGAACAGAAGAAGCATCAACTATAGGTTCTTCAGCATTTGTTGTCATTACAGGAGTGGATTTTGAAAGAGTCAGATTCTCTTGAGTTGGGCTTGGTTGTTCACTGATGAATCACCGTTGAAGAAATCAGAAGGTGGAATCTGATGTTATTATCTTCCAAGTAATTCAATACGAATTAATGATTGTTCTTCAATACTGTTTTTATTAATCTTACTGTTTATCATAGATTTGTTTGCTTCCGCTCATATTTACTTGTTTGATCTATTGATT
The DNA here is from genome assembly GCA_036898165.1 of Silybum marianum. Classification (NCBI taxonomy): domain Eukaryota; kingdom Viridiplantae; phylum Streptophyta; class Magnoliopsida; order Asterales; family Asteraceae; genus Silybum; species Silybum marianum. The sequence goes on along the minus strand of CM072528.1, from coordinate 24,039,119 downwards.
AATTGTTAGAAAAGGGATCTGGGTTCCAGCAATTGCTATCTGATAATCAATCTATTGATTGTTAGATCTCTTCCATTTAGAGAAATCTCTCTTCTATTTGCAGTAATTTTCAGTTTTAAGCTACTGTTCTTTATTTTACCCTGTTTTACGAGATTTTGTTAATTTCATAACAATTTTCTCTAAATCTGTGGTAATTTTGGTTTAAACCTGAGATTAGTAAGAATATTGTCTTATTTCGATCAATTTGAAATTTATTTGCTCCAAATTTCAACGAATCTTCAGTAATTCTCAAATCCCTGTTTCTGATAATATGACTAATTCTAATCTGAATGTCGTATATACTTCTGGATCTCTGACCAAACCTTCTACTCGAATACGTGATGAATATCCACAATGGAAGATTCGTATGATCAACTTCTATGAAGGATTGGATGCAAAACTTTACCCTATCGTTCAAAATGGTCCGTTTGTTCCAATGACAGCGATTCCTAGGGTTCCTGCTACTGTTATTACTGATGAGATCCCTGCAAGATATGTTCCAAAGTCAAGGGATAGTTGGCCTGATGGAGAGAAGGCAAAGGTGGAATTGGCCAAAAAGGCAAAGAGTCTCTTAATTATGGCAATTCCAAATGAGATTTTCCAGTCTCTCGATTCCTATGACACAACCAAAGAGCTATGGGATCAACTTGAAAACATTCTGGAAGGAGGTGCGAAAATGAAGAAAAAACAGAAGAGCCCAAGCTCTGAATGAGTATAATAGTTTCCAGGCCATTCCTGAAGAATCTCTAGAACAGACTTTTCATAGATTTAACACTCTGATAAATCTATGCAAAAGATGTGATATCATCAGATCTAAGGAAGACAAATCTCTCGATGTCTCTGCAAGCTAATCAGGATCTAGAACAATGGTCTCTACACGATGTATTTGGTACTCTACAAGCTCATGAGAAAGAGGCCGTTCAGAAGAAAACTACTATCGGTGGACCTCTGGCTCTAATTTCTGAATCCAGCGGATTGGTCAGAAGAAATAAAGAAATCGAGAAAAGAGGAAAGAGTAAAGCTTTCTTGACAGAAGCAATCCCAGAAGATGACTCTGACTCTGATGATGAAATCAAAGCTTTTGCTGAATCTCTAGAACTTATTACCAAACAATTCACAAAAAAGTTGGTAATAGATCTTTTCAAGGAAGCAAAAGATTTGATCGTTCAACTCCAAATTATGCTCCTAAACAAGAAATCTAGAGGGCTGAGAAGACAGAGGCTGAGAAGAAATAGGATGAACTTAAGAAGAAGAAGGATGTATGCTATAGATGTGGCAAGCCAGGGTGTTGATCATAACTCCTCTCGATGATTTGAATATGATTCCTTTTGTATATTTAGTGAAATTCCATTGTATAAGCTTCTGTTAATATTCAGCGATAGCACACGCTGATTACCATCAGCGATCGCTGATGATCAAGGAACAACAAGCTTATCTCTTAAGTCCTGAAGATCAGCTATCACACCAGAAGACCATTAAGCGAAAGTGGAAGACCTTAGCTGAAGAGAGAGATAATCAGCTAAGTTAACTGTAGCGGTTCAGCGATAGCAGCGACTATCTAATCAAAGTGTAAGTCTTGTGAAGCCTCAGCGATACTGAAGATTCCTCCTTGAAGATTCAGAATCAGCGATCAAATGAAGCTTCCTTAACAAGACAAAAGATTGATCTTATCCTCGATGCACAAAAGTCAAACCTAGAACCATGTCAGAAAAGGACGTACGATTTGTCTCTTATGTCCCCATCATATCTGATACGGTACTGTTCATATTCGGCTAAAAACATGGCTGTCTTGTTAGCAAGGACAAGCTTCCTATCCAAGCTTGACACGTAGCATATACCTTTTGTCTTGCATTAAATGCAAACGGGTATAAATAAGATGGAAATATCTTTTTCATCTTAATGCATGCTTCCTTCTAGCCTAAACCATCTTGATTTCTTTCTTCCTTCTTCTTGTGCATCAAACTTAGTGTTTCTTAGTTACAATAGAATAGGTTTTAAACTTGTTCTTATTCCGCTTGTAGACCCTTATTGGGACCAACAAGTGGTATCAGAGATGTGTTTGCTTCTTTAATCTTTAATTTTTTTTTCTTAAAACTATTTTAAAATGATAAACCCTAATACGAACTACAATGATAATGGATCTTTAGCTAAACCTCCAAGATTTAGCCATGATAACTTTCCATTATGGAAGGAAAGAATGTCTCTATTTCTAGAAGGATCTGACCCTAAGATCCCCTACTATCTAGAAAATGGACCATTTGTTCCTACAACTACTGTAGCTGGTGTTCCTGCCACCACTACTACTCCAGCCATCCCTGAGAGGAGTATTGTTAAAACTCCTAACAGATGGACTGAGGAAGAAAAGAAAGAAATTGCTATTGACTCTAAAGCTAGATCTATAATAGCAATGTCTTTACCTGATGAAGACTATCATTCTGTTATGAAAATGAGGACTTCTAAAGCCATGTGGGATACTCTATGTATCCAATATGAAGGAACTTCTGAAGTACAAGTCACTAGGTGTATAAACCTTGTAAAACAATACGAGAGTTTTATGCATCATAAAGGTGAATCTCTTACTCAAATTCACCAGCGGTTCAACTGTTTGCTGATTGATCTCAAATCAGTGAACAGAGTGTACTCAAACGCTGAAATTCTGACCAAATTCATGGAGGCACTACCCGATCAATTGGCAGTGTACACTACATGTCTGAAGCTGTCAAAGAATCTTGAAACCTTTTCTTTAAATGCTTTATATGGAATGCTCTTAAATGAGGAAGAACCTCAACTTCTGAGGAAGAACCTCATAAATGAACTCAAAGGTGCCAAAAGTACTTCTTTGGCACTTGTGACTTCAGAGGCAACTCCTCGTAAAAATGTCTCTTCTTCCACTATCACCTCCATCACTGAATTAGGTCAAATTGATTCAGAAGACCAACTCACTGATTGATAGAGATATCAAAATAGCTTCAAAAGGTACTGGGTTCTGAAGATGTAAAGATCTAAAGAAAAGATAAAAAAAAGCCTAACGCATAACTTCTGAAGTGCCAACTTCAGAAGTTCTGAAGATGTTCTAAAGAGGTTCTGAAGACACTTCTGAAGACACTTCTGAAGAAGATCTGAAGGAGTTCAGAACCTGTTCTGAACTTGTCTGTTATGAATGTACTGTTACTTTAGTCTTTCTATTTCATGTATAATTAGATAGTTTGTTAGATAGTTAGAAAAAATGTTTCTATAAGCGTTGTAAAGACATATTTTGTAATATTGTTCATCCAATTAATACATACGACATTTGGCTATCATATTTCTGTTCTAATCTTTCCATATATTGATATCTTGATTGTTTGGGTCCTAACAATTGGTATCATAGCCAATTCATCTGTTCTTGAACATTTGTGAAAGAATTGTCAGATCTGACAGTTCTTGGTGTTCTTGATCGATGAATTTCAAATTCAAATCAGGTGAATTCTCGATCTTCTAACAATCAAAGATGTCTAAAGAAATTGTCTCAATCGGATCTGAAACGAAACCACCAACTCTTTTCTTGAGAGAATACCATCAATGGAGAATCAGAATGATTCAATTCTTGGACAACATAGATGAAACTTTAATGCAATCGATCACAAATGGCCCACTAGAGGTCTTTATTGAAATTCCAGCAGTTCCTAGAACTGAATCTACTCCTGAAATACCGGCGTCAAGAATCAAGAAAACCCAGGTATGTACAGTACTACTGAGAAAGCTCAAGCTAAAGTTGACAAAAGGGCATTAAGTCTTCTTACAATGGCTATTCCTAATGAGATATTCAATAGAGTAGATAGCTTAACATCTGCTAAAGCCATGTGGGATGAAGTTGAAGTTCAAATGCAGGGTAGTACAAAAGCTCAAGCATAAAGATTGAATATCTGTGTGGGTACTTATGAGAACTTCAGGTATAAAGAGAATGAATCTATTTAAAGAGACTTATCATAGATTCAACAATATCCTGAATGATCTGAGAAGAAATGGTGTTCAGAAATCAAATTCTGAGATAAACAACAAATTTCTGAACAACATGGGTAATGAATGGTCAAGCTTCTCTGATAACATGGTTACTAGAAACTTATCTAGAAAATCCATTCATGATGTCTATGGTATTCTGTTTCAACAAGAAGACAAAATCAAAACTAGACAAAATGAACAAAAGAAGGTAAATGAAACAGTAGCCTTGTTAAGCAAGAAGTATAATAATTCTCAGACTATTTCTGCTAAGAAGGTGTGTGAGATCCCAGAGTCAACAGTTTGTGATGGGGATGGATCAGATGAGGAGCTGAAAAGGATTTCTGATAATATTGCTTTTATGACAAGGCAATTTACTCAAAGATACAATAAAAAATATCATAATAAACCAAGATCTGAAAGTTGACCTAAGAAAGGTCAAGAAGCTGGTCAATCTGAAACATCTGAACCAGCAAGGTGTTTCAACTGTGGAAAGCCTGGACATTATGCAAGACAATGCAAGATGCCAAAAGTCAAGAATTCAGGCTACTATGAGAAGAAGCATCTGTTAGCTAAGAAAAAGGAGCTCAATCCTGCTTTAGTGACCAAGTATGAAGAGGACTGGTTAAACTGGAGTGATGGAGATGATGATGAACAAGTTGCTCACTATGCAACTAATTGCTATATGTGTCAAATGGATCCAGAAAAAGACAAACAAGACACTGAGGTATCTTCTTCATATTCTAAATTAAATTCTGAAATAAACTACTCTTTTGAACAAAATTCTGAACATATTCTGAACATAACACTGTAGATTCTGAAATGAAAAATCAATTTCAAAACATGTTTTCTGAATTTGGAACTCTCAGAAACAGAATCAAAGGAGAAAGAATTTTGGTCAATCAATTCAGGGCTGAAAGTCAAATATATAAAGAAAATTGTCAAGAAGCTGAATAGATTCTTAAAAAAGTTTCTGAAGAAAAACTTGTTTTAAAAGAATAAATGGACAGCTTACAAAAGGAAATTATCAATGAGAAGTCTGAAAAAGAAATTCTGAATGTTAAAATGAATTTTCTGAATCAAGAAAGACTTCATCTTTATAAAAAGATTAAGGAATTAGAAGATTTAAATTTTAAAAGAAGACAAACTGAACAAACTCTGAACATTTTAACTAGTCAGGCTCAAAATTCAAAATTTTACAACATAAAAGCAGGTTTAGGATATAATGACAGTCAAATACTGAAAAAGGCACCTGCAAATCTGTATGATTATTCTAAAATGAAAATTTTCAATGAATCAAATACAGGTGTCATTTCTAAACCTGTGAACTATTCTTTGCCTGAAAGAATACCATTTGTAAAATCAGAGACTTTGTTTTCAGAAGAAACACCTCTTAAAACTGGTGAATCAGAAATAATTTCTGAAACAGAAGAAATAAATATAAGTTCAAACATTTGTGAATCTTCTGAATCAAATATTATTTCTGAAGAAAAATATGAAGTAATTGTTAAGTCTGAAATAATTTCTGAAGTTACTTCTGAGATAACTTCTCAATTCAATTCTGAAGTCATTTCAGAAGATACTTCAGATAATAAATCAGAACATGAAGAAAAATATGATGAATTCTCAGAAATTGACTCTTTAGAAGATGTTGATGAGAATCCCAATATATTTTTTTGATAATTCTGATGATGAGTCTACAACAACAAAAAATTCAAATATTTTTGCAACAAGTATGACTCAAAAAAAAAATTCAAAACTAATAAATGCTTCTGATTCAGAAGATGATGATGATCATATGGTGCAAGTCATTGAAAAAAATGGCTATTTGGTTTACAATCACAATCTTGTATGACTAAAGGAGAAATACTAAAGTATGAAGTTTCAAAGATACCTTCAGAAATGTTTGGTCCTGTGTTTTTAAAACCAGAATCTCAGGAATCTGAAAATTTTACTTCTTCAGATTTTTCTCCTTCATTGACTTCATCACCATGTTCAGTAACATCTTCTGACTTCAACACCAGAGTTAAAAACTTTCAAGAAGGACAATCCTCAAATTCTCTTTCTGAAGTTCAGAAAATTAACTCAAATTCTGAGGTTAAACCTAAAGAGAACAAAAGAATTTATTATACTAATCCTCATTTCTTATCTTTTATAGAGCTATCCACTTTAGTATGGAGAAACAAAGATGAAAGACTGTTAAAGAATGACAAATTAGATAGTTTTTTAATTTCAAATAAAAATGATGTACCTAAATCCAAGATAGTGAATAAAAGAATCTTTGTTGAAAAATCAAATGTTATTGATTCTTATATGTCTAATGTTGTTGTAAATAATTTAAAGAATCATATTCACTGTATTAATTGTGGTCATCATAATTTTCATCTTAACTCCAAAACAAACAAGAAAAATTTGATGAAATCTATTCAGAAATGTTCAGCTATATTGACAGATTCAATTAAAAGAAAAAATAAAAATAAAAATAAAAATAAAACTAAGAAAGATAAATCTCAAAGTTCTGAACAAAGTTCTGAATTGAAAAATCTGAAGACAAAGTTCAGAACTTCAAATATTATTACTAATCTCAAAGGACCCATTCTGAAATGGGTACCTAAAACTCAATAATCTCTTTTGCAGATATGTCATGTGTGGGTCTTAGATTCTGGTTGTTCAAGACACATGATACCTTTCAAAGAATTACTAACTGATTATCATGAAAGATATGGAGGAACAGTTGGCTTTGGAAACAATGCAAAGGGATATGTAAGAGGATATGGCACTTTCATTAAAGGAGATGTGACAGTAATGAAAGTTTTCTATGTTGAGGGACTAAGACATAATCTTTTCAGTATTAGTCAATTCTATGACAAATACTGGAAGGTTAATTTTGACATAGATCACTGTCATGTTCTGAGTACAGCAAACAAAAATGAATTAACTGCTTATGGAGATGGTGATATCTACACAGCAACATTCACTGCAACTGGTCAACTACAAGGTGTATGTTATATGTCTACAACAATGAGAAATGATAGTTGGCTTCGGCACAAAAGAATGTCACATCTGAATTTCAAAGCCATTTCTGAACTAGGCAAACATCAATATGTAAGAGGACTACCAAAGATCAGATTTGAAAAGAACTCTCTTTGTTCTGCATGTGAACTAGGGAAGATCAAAAGAAGTTCTCATCCTCTGAAAATGCTATCTTCATGCAAAGCTCCACTAGAAATGCTACATATGGATTTGTGTAGACCAATGAAGACTCAAAACATGGGGGGGGGGAAAGAAATACATTCTTGTCATAGTAGATGAATACACAAGATACACATGGATTGAATTTCTGAGACTCAAATATGATACTTCTGAAAGACTGATATCCTTTCTGAAGAAAATTCAAGTTCTTCTTCAACTTCCAATCCAAAAGATCAGAAGTGATAATGGAACAGAATTTACAAATTCTACGGTTCGGAATTTTTGGAATCTGTTGGTATTTCATATAATTTTTCCGCTGCAAGAACTCCTCAACAGAATGAGGTGGTTGAAAGAAAGAATCGAACTTTGGTAGATGTTGCAAGAACTATGTTGGCATATTTAGAACGTCCTCTTTCTCTTTGGGCAGAAGCTATTGCTACTACATGTTTTACTCAGAACAGGACCATTCTAAACAGAAAGTTTCTTAAAACTCCTTATGAAATGATAAAACAAAGAAAACCCTCTATTGATTATTTTAAAATCTTTGGTTCCAGGTGTTTTCTAAAGAATGATACTCAGCATCTCGACAAATTTGCACCAAAAGGTGTAGCTGGTATCTTTGTTGGCGATTCCCAAAGATCCAAAGCTTACAAAGTACTCATTAAAGGAACTCAAAGGATCATTGAGACTACAAATGTCAGATTTCATGAGCCAACATTGACTTCTGAACAAGACAGTTCAGAACTCGCACATAAACCAACTTCTGAAATTTTGGACTCAGAACATAATCAGACAAACTCTACTTCTGAATCTCAAACTTTACTTAAAACAAATTTAGACAATTTATGTCAAGACTTATTTGATATTTCTGTAAATGTCTCTGCAGATTATCAAAATCCTTCTCTCATCAGAAGCACAAATGATCAAGACATTTCCGAAATACAAATTTCAAGTACATCAGCACCACAAATCTCAACCTCAAATTCAGAACGTCCAACTTCTGAAAATGTACATTCAACTTCTGAACCAGTTCAAGTTACTTCTGAACCAGTTCAAGTTACTTCTGAACCAGTTCAAGATACCTCTGAGCATGTACATCAAAGTTCTGAACCAATTCAGAATTTTCCATTTGAGGGGGAGACTTCAGATTTACATTCAGTTATCAATCATGATACTGACACTCAAGCAATTGTTGATGATTATGATTCTCTGAACAATATTTCATCTGTTCAACCATTGCCAAATGTGAACAAATGGACATCAAGTCATCTAGTGCATCAAATTATTGGAGATGCATCAAAAGGTGTTCAAACAAGATCTGCAACAGCAAATGAGTGTCTGTATGTAAATTTCTTAAGTAGCATGGAACCCAAAAAGCCATATGAAGCACTTCAAGATCCAGACTGGATTTTAGCCATGCAGGATGAGTTAAATCAATTTGAAAGAAACAAGGTCTGGAGATTGATACCAAAATCAAAAGGTAAATCTATCATTGACACAAAATGGGTATTCAAAAATAAAAAGGATGAAAATGGTATTGTTGTAAGAAACAAGGCAAGGCTTGTAGCTAAGGGATATTGTCAACAACAAGGGATTGATTATGATGAAACCTTTGCTCTGTTGCTAGATTAGAAGCCATTAGAATATTTCTTGCATATGCTGCTCACAAAAACATGAAGGTGTTTCAAATGGATGTGAAATGTGCATTTCTGAATGGTATTTTACATGAAGAAGTGTATGTTGAACAACCAGAAGGCTTTGTAAACAAAGAGTTTCCAGATCATGTCTACATTTTAGACAAAGCCTTATATGGACTTAAACAAGCACCAAGAGAATGGTATGATACTCTTACAACTGTTCTTCTGAATTCTAAATTCAAAAGAGGTACTGTTGATACAACTTTATTTCTGAAAAAGGATGGTGATGATATGATCTTGATACAAATATATGTAGATGATATTATATTTGCCTCTACAAATCCAAAATTTTGTAGAAATTTTGAGAAAATCATGCAAACTGAATTTGAAATGAGTATGATGGGAGAGTTGACATTTTTTGTTGGCCTTCAAGTTAAACAACTTCTCATTGGCATATTCATTAATCAATCAAAGTATGTCTCAGACTTACTTAAGAAGTTTAACATGACTGATTGTTCAAGTATTCAAACTCCAATGGCCAATGCAACTAAGTTAGAACCTGATCTGAATGGAAAATCTGTTGATCAAAAAAAGTACAGAGGCATAATTGGATCTTTGCTTTACTTAAGTGCTAGTAGACCAGATATAATGTTTGCTACATGTATTTGTGCCAGATATCAAGCAAATCCTAAGGAATCACACCTTCTAGCTGCAAAAAGAATCCTTAGATATTTAAAAGGTTCTCCTTCATTGGGACTTTGGTATCCTAAGGATTCTAGTTTTGAACTAACAGCTTTTACAGATGCAGATCACGGTGGATGCAAATTAGACAGGAAAAGCGCTTCTGGATCATGTCAGTTTCTAGGTGATAGATTGGTAAGCTGGTCTTCAAAGAAACAAAATTGTGTTTCTACTTGTACAGCAGAAGCTGAGTATGTAGCAGCTGCAATATGTTGCTCACAAGTGATCTGGATGCAAATTCAACTCAAAGACTATGGTTACACTTTCAAAAAGATTTCTTTGTATTGTGATTCAAAGAGTGCCATATCTATCACTGCCAATCCTGTTCAGCATTCAAAGACCAAACACATTGATGTAAGATACCATTTTATCAAAGATCACGTGGAAAAAGGCAATATTGAAATGTTTTTTGTTCAGACAGATTATCAGTTAGCTGATTTATTACCAAAGCACTTGATGAAAAACGATTTAACTTCTTGGTAAGTAAATTGGGTATGATGAATATGTCTATATAAGTATTAAACATCAACTAAACTTTAGAAGTTATATTCCGAGGATCTTATCTCAAATTCTGAATCATTTGCTCTTCAGAAATTTTCTGAAGTTCAAATATTCAGATCTTTGCATCTTTTCAAACTCAAAAGTATAATCCTTCTTTATTTAGGTTGATTGTTTATTGCTATTTTTTTTCATTTCTATAATATTTTCTTGTTTCTTTGATAAAGTTGCACTGATTAAGGGGGAGAATCATAGTTGCTACTGATTCAAGGGGGAGTGGTATTAAATCTTAAAATTCTGAACTACTCTTTCCTACAAAACAGATCTGAAATGCTGAAATCAAGTCTTGAACTTCATACCTAAGAAGTATGAACAAGCTTCCTTAGATAAAATATTTTTTCTGTTTGTTCAAACCTATTTCAGAAGTTTGTAGTTTTAAATAATTTTTGGTCTTCTAAAGTGATACAAGTTTAGTTCTGAACTAAACTTAAGAGTTCTGAGATTCTTCTGAGTTCTTTCTTTCAGACTTCTGAACTTATTCTCAGAAGTTCTGAACAATTTCTGAAGTTTTTGAACTTGTTCTCAGAACTTAACTTCCCGTTGATATTTCTTAAGTATCACTTAAGCGTGTGCCATGTGTTTTAATTTCATTGGATATTTCTTAAGCACATCGATTAAACGGTTCATTTATCTAAATAAATGATGATTACTACTCTAATCACATTCACTTTTTGGCCATGTGTCCATCAGCGCTTATCCAGTCTTATAAATCAATGAATTCTTCATCGTCTTCATTTTTAGTGATTTTACTCTGAGAAATCTATCTGTTTTCATTGATCTTCATTCCATTTCGAATCCTTGTTCATCAAATATAATGTCTACTTCAAAATCTATGTTTTCTGCTTCCTCAAGCCTAAATGACAGTAATGGATCATCGAGTGATGGTTCAATTAAGATCGTACCTCAAAAATTGGTTGTTGGAACAATGGAAATTCCACTCAATGAAGATCAAATGGTCCGAGACACATCCACAACTGCTACTAATTAAGCTGGACCTTCACACCCTAACCCTAACCCTAACCCGAGAACTGATAAAATTGGGGAAACACAAGTTGAACCTATTGAAGTTATTTCTGGATCAAATGCTGGTGATAGTGAATCCCAGACTCGTGTTGAAAGAAGTGATATGTCAAAACTTTATGTCCCTGCTGAGAAACTGCTAGAAATCAAGAAAAAATAATTGTTCTTTGAACTTTAAATCGACAGACTTCACTGATGATCAAATGATTTAGATTGAAATTCTGAAGAAACATCCACTCCGTACTCTACTCTCTAGGAAATTCTCCGTTCCTACTTCTTACCTTCAACAATTGTGGTACTATGCTAAGGTCTGAAGATGAAATTGTCTCCTATGTCCATGCTTACAAGGTATGTATCTCTGTGGAATATATTAGATGTCTTCACTTTCTTGCAAAACCAGATGAGGTTCTTGGGAAAACCTCTTATGATCCAATTCCATCTTCAACTGAAATCATCTCAGATTTCGTGAGTTTGGGATACTCTGAAAATCTAAATGCTTTAAGTTCTTTTAGAAGAAAGTGTTTACCTTCGATATGGTACTGTTTATTCTCAATTCTGAACACTTGTCTATCTGGAAAAAGTTCAAGTTTGGATCAAGCTTCAGCAAATGGGAGGATCATCTTTCATGGAGTTGCATTCAACAAGCATTATGATTATGCTTCTCTTTTTTTTGAAGAACTCAAATATGATATTTTGAAGAAGTCCACGTTCAACTACATACCATTTTAGAGATTCTTTCAAACACTTGTCAAAGGAGCAATGAATGCAGTGTCAGCAATCCCTGTTCTATCTTTACTATGGACAGTTTAAGACCACCAAATGCAAAGCTTACATTTCCAAATGCAGTTCCACTTCCTTCTCACTTACTTGATCTTGTAAGTACACTAAATAGGATTGTGAGTGAGTATTTAGAATCTATGGGATTACCTCAACCAGTAGTCCCTTCCCCTGATTCAAACTAGAGTGGTGATAATGCAAGGGAGTCTAGACTTGTTAGAAAGAGAGGGGAGGCTGTTCAAGGGGGAGAACAACCTCAAAGAGTAAAGAGGAAAAATGAAAATGAGAGGATGGGTAGAAGAGTAAGAAAAAGAATTGAAGAGGGGAGAACACAGGTAAAAGAAAAACAAACCTGTGAACCACCTGTTACTAGCCGGGCACCCACATCTTCTATTATTCCACATTCTTTGGTGCATGATATTGAAAAGGCTAGTGAGCCCATGGAAAATTTGGTTATCCCCCCCAGCCCCTCACCCATCTCTCAACAGAAGGGTGTTTCATCAACACATATGGGGAAAGCAGCTTATAATCCATTAGGACCCCAATTGGAGGTTCCTTTTATTGAAAATGAAGGATATATGTCCCCCTTTCACAATTTTGAGCACATTGAGTCTGAGGGTCCACTCAACATTGAGCCTACTGAACCACTTAATGTGGAATCTATTCACACTAGCACACATCTTACAGATGTCACTAAGCAAAGTGTTTGTCACATTGCATCAACAACAATAGATATTCCTATTTCTGGATATCAAAGATTAGTTGGAAGACCTGGTGGGGTGAACATCACAAAAGCCCCATTCACAGAATCACATGTGGTTCATGATGTCTTTGTGGCACATACAGGCCCGCCTTCTTCTGAAGGACTGAAAACAAGACCATCTATTGGTCTTGGAACCTTCCCTACATCTTCTGAATTCACAGAATTCAAAGATTTATGTACTTCTGAATTTGCAAAGATTCAGAAGGACATCAAGGAATTGACGGATACAACTAAAAAGGTGATGGAGGATAGGTTGGATCAACAAGGGATGAGTATGGTGAATAGGTTGAATGATTTTCAACTCCAATCTTCTAATGATCTGAATAATTTCAAACAAGCAATTCTGACTGCTTTTTCTGAAGTTGCTTCATCAGTTTATTCTCTAAAAGCTTCTCAGACTTCTTCTTCATCTGCTCCACCAGATTCTTCTACTTTTGCAACAAAGGGTGACATTACTCAGATTTTGAATCAGCTTTCTTCTATTCAGAGTTCTCAAACAAATTTAAGTACAAGATTATCTGTTCTAGAGTGCAGGCCTCAATCAGATACTTCTAAAAGGAATCTTGATGATCAGGATCCTGATAATCAAAAGGGGGAGAAAAGACAGAGAGTATCTGAAACAGAGAATGTTGAAAATGTTCAAGAACAAAGTTCTGAGAAAACTTCTGAAGATGCTCAGAATGTTGGTGAAGCATCTAATAGAGTTTCTGAAGCAATAGAAGATATCTTATTTGCAAAACATGAAGGGCAAGAGGCAAATGTTCATTCTTCTGAAGATACAGTAGAGGAAGGGTATGAAACTGAGAAGTTGTCCTTTGATTCTGAAGGTAACTTAAAGCTCAGACAATACAGATATTATTCCTGATTCAAATGAAGAGATGCTAAGGGAATACCTTGCATTTGAAGATGTCATTGGTGAGCCCAGTGATCTTTCTGATGTTATTATGTTTGAAGAAGACATGTCTGGAGCTAATAGGGGAGAAAGTTCTGAAGCTAATGAGAGAAAAGATTTGGTAATTTGGAAACCCCAACAACTTCTGAGTGATGAATACAAAAGAGCTTCTGAAGAGTTCTGGAATATACTACGTCAATTTTGCTGGGTGCATGTCTTTCTGAACAATCCAAGAAGTCTGGAGTGTAGATTTTTGGACAACAGGTTTTCAGTCTTCAGAGATTTTCTTGCTCAACCAGATGAAAGAGTTGAACTAGAATTTGATCTAGGTCATACGGGAGGAACTGATGCGGATGAAATTTGTCTACTCTGGAAATTTGAAGTAAGAGTCAGATCCTGCATCACTATTCCCAAAATTGATATTCCTCTTCTTGAAGAACCTATTCTAGATCAAGTCTATGAAAAGGAAGATACATTTCTTTCTAGAGAAATCAACTTAGAGTTTCCTGAAGTAATTTACTTCCATATGTATAAAACGGTCTGAGGTTTGCAACTCTGGAAGATTTTGTAAATGATGAGTGGTCTGAAGATCAAATCTCTTAAGTTAGAAATTTGTTCAGAAGCATGGTGTTCAGAATCTGAATGATTCCACTCTTATAAAGAAGATTAGATGTTTGTCAAAGACTGTTGCAGATGATTTAGTAATATACAGATTTGGAGCAGAAAGAAGAAATGGATATTTATGTGAATTTACTCAATATGATATGTACAAAGTAAGATTACAAGATAAATTGACAGTTCTTCAGTTCTGTGTTGCTAGAAGGGAAGTTGAACTTGTTTTTGAAGTCAGAAGAATTCTGGGAATCTACATAAGGAACATCATCAAGCATGACTTTCAATTAGCTCTGGAATTTGGTTTATCTAAAGTGAATATGTTGGAACCTGTAAACCTTGAAAATACAATAACTAGAGTGTTCACTAGTCCAGATATTGGGTTCAGATATACAGTAGATGGAAATAAAACATTTTTGACTTCAGATATTCCAAAATACTCTAACTCAACTCTGAATTGGTTTCTTAGTTATGCAAAGGATTATGTTGAAGATTCAGATGTCAAAGAAGAAATCATATATCTGATCAAAGAAAGAATTCATTTTAGAGAAAATGTAAGGAAGAGTTATCTAGCTGGTCACAAAAGAGAAAACAAGATCAGAGGAGCTGATTATCTACTTAGTGATACTTATTATTTCCAGATTCATTCAAAGAAACAAGACTTGGAGGAAATTCTGAAGTTTTCTCTGAATGTTGAAAGTGCTGAACCAAGTCAAAAGGATAAAGAGAAAGGAAAAGAAGTCATTTCTGAAGCTATTTCTGAAAAGTTGGTTCCTGTAGCAAATATCTGAAGAGGAACAACTGCAAGTACAAAGAATAGAAGAAAGTGTTTTCACCATGTTTCTTGAATATTTCCATCCAAAAATGTTCATGGAATATGAACAAAAGTTCAACTATATTGATTGCTGGATTCAAAAGTCTTTTGGTTGGAAACAATGGTAAAAGTAAGGATTCCAATTAATGAAGAAAAAAAGGAAAGTCCAGTGGTCAAAGTAATTAATGCTAATTTGAAAACAAGACAAAATTACAAGTATGCATTCTTTACTGTTGAAAGACAAAATGGTGAGATTTCTACCTTCTCTGAAGCTGATTTCCAGAATGTGTATCTCAGAGATCTACTCAGAGTTTACAGAAGCCTTTATCCTTTTCATGATTCAATCACCAAGTTCAGAAAATCATTTCCAATTCTCAAAGATGGCTTGTACAGAAAATTTATATGGGCTGCAAAGGCTGATTTTCAGGTTGCTTATGTTCTGAACAAGAAACAAGTACACTTGAGCAAACCAAATTTGAGCTTACCAGATATTCAGAATCTGAAGAAGAGTACCTTAGTAATTCAACCTCCAGGCTTCGTTTGCAAATGCTTTCAAGAACTATTATTTGTGAGATTTGAAGAACTCCATAAATGTTGCAATGGAACTCTCATGGCTATCAGAGATCGTTTGGTAAAAAGACAGAATAAAAGACCAAAGAATCTGAGTAATGAAGATTGGGAGAAGCACAAGAAGCTTGCAATAGAGATGATTAGAATTGCTGAATCCTTGCTAGAATACAGAAATTTAATTCTGAAAGATGTTAGTGAAATTTTGAATTTCTCGAAGTATGATCTGAACTTTTGAAGCTAAGGGGGAGATTGATAGAGATATCAAAATAGCTTCAAAAGGTACTGGGTTCTGAAGATGTAAAGATCTGAAGAAAAGATAAAGAAAAGCCTAAGGCATAACTTCTGAAGTGCCAACTTCAGAAGTTCTGAAGATGTTCTGAAGAGGTTCTGAAGAAGTTCTGAAGAGGTTCTGAAGAAGTTCCGAAGACACTTCTAAAGAAACTTCTGAAGAAGATCTGAAGGAGTTCAGAACCTGTTCTGAACTTGTCTGTTATGAATGTACTGTTACTTTAGTCTTTCTATTTCATGTATAAATAGATAGTTTGTTAGATAGTTAGAAACAATGTTTCTATAAGCCTTGTAAAGACATATTTCGTAATACTATTCATCCAATCAATACATATGACATTTGGCTATCATATTTCTGTTCTAATCTTTCCATATATTGATATCTTCATTGTTTGGGTCCTAACACTGATGCTGACATCTCTGAGTTTGATAACTCTCTAGCTCTTTTAACTAATAATTTTAAAAGATTCGCTAAAAAGAGCAACTTTCGAAAACCTTCTAACCTCTCTCACTCTGAAAAGCAAAAAACATTGCCCGCTGAGAAAGCCTCAGCGATATGCATCAACTGTCAGCGAAAGGGCCACTTTGCTAGTGAATGCAGGTCAAAGAAAGTTGTAGCTCCCACCTCCTCCCATACCTCTGATAAAAAGGAGAAGTATTTGAAATTGAAAAACAAATACAAGGATCTGAAGAAACACCAGCAAAAAGGCAAAGGCCTTATCACTGAAGAAGTTGATTGGGACGCTGAAGATGACTGGGCCAAGACCTCTGAAGAGTCTGGTTCAGATGAAGAAGATCTTGCCTTCCTCTGTCTATCTTGCCTTCCTTTGTCTAATGGCAAGAATAGAGGACGCTGAAGATGCAACTGAAACTTCTTCCTCTGAGTCCCCTTCTACTCAGGTAACAACTTTTTTCTATCTCTTTACCCTCTGAAAGTGATAACTTGTCAGCTCTTGATGCTATGACTGTTGATTTTTATAATGTTTTAAATGGAAAAATTAAGGCTGAGAAAGTTAACACTGATCTATCTGAGCAACTAAAAAATTGCCATATAAGAATCAAAGATCTTTCTAAAAATTGCCATATAAGGCTGAGAAACTCTTAAGGACCAAGTCTTTGCAAATCAAACCATAAGCATTGAGAAGCAGCAAGCTATCGCTGATAGGGAAAAGGCTATCGTTGATCTTAAGTCTGAAAAGGCAACCATTGAAGGATGATGTAAGGCTTCTGATAAAGTCAATGAGATCATGAATGCCCAAATACCTATGAAGTCTAGAAGTGGGTTAAGCTATAACCTTGAAAAGGAAGAATCAGAGAATGATCGTTCCATGCTCAAATTTGGAATGTTGGTCTCTTCTATCCCTGATCCTTCTTCTTCAACAGAAAAGTTGCATGTGATAAATTCTAAGAAGGTGATCAAGAACGAGTTTCTTGACCGAGTTCCTAAGAATAAAATCACTCGGAATAGGAACAAGAAATCCTCAGGGAAAAATCCTAAATCTGGAAGGTCTCTGACTTTTCTCAGAGACCAACCCCTAGAATTAAGATCGATCTCACTCCTACCCCTGAGAAGGTTGTCATACCTCCAAGGACTATGGATAAGGGAATCCTTGGTCCTATCCCTGAAAAAGTTCCTATTTTCCCTCTGATTTCCAAATCCTTTAAATATAGGAAATGCTATCATTGTGGTCAAACTACCCACATTGCAAGCAAGTGTCCTTACGCTACTAGAGCTGATAAACTAGCTCATGGAAAGAAAGTAGCTCAAGCTGACAAGTCAGCGAGAGTGAAACCCACCAAGGTTGCAAAACCACCAAAGGTGAAGATATCCACTAAAGAGAGTTCTTCAGCTAGTAGCTCCTCCGCCAATCCTCTATCTAACCAAGCAGGACCCATAGTAGTATGGGTACCTTTAAACAATTAATCTTTTGTTGTATACAGAGTGCCAAAGGTATCTGGTATCTTGATAGCGGATGCTCAAGGCATATGACTGGCAGAAAATCTCTGCTCTCTGATTACAAAGAAGAAGCTGGTCCATCTGTGCCCTTTGGTGGAAATGGCAAAGGATACACTAAAGGTTATGGAATTCTATCCAACGGGAGCCACATCGTTTTCTCGTGTTGCCTACGTTAAGGGACTAAAGCACAATCTCTTGAGCGTTAGTCAGTTATGTGACAAAGACTTCAAAGTTCTATTCTTAAAGAATAGATGTGCTGTCACTGACAGAAATGATAAGCTTGCCTTAACAGGTAAAAGAGTGGAAAATGTGTCTGTCATAAATATGAATAGTTCTCACTCTGAGAACATGTGCTTTATCTCTAAAGCATCCACTGACATAAACTGGTTATGGCATAAAAGACTCTCTCATCTCAACTTTAAGACAATAAATGAATTGTCTCAAAAAGATCTAGTCAGAGACCTCCCAAATCATACCTTTACAAAGGAATCTCTTTGTTCAGCGTGTGAAAAGGGAAAGCTGACAAAAGCCTCCTTCAGGTCGAAGCAAATTTCTTCAGTGACCGCTTCTCCTCAGCTACTCCTTATGGATCTCTTCAGTGACCGCTTCTCTTCAGCTACTCCATATGAATATTCCAGATACACATGGGTGTTCTTCCTTCGATCCAAAAATGATACCCCTGAAATGATAATTTCTTTTATCAAAAGGATGGAAGTTTTGACCAATTTAATTGTTCGATCCATAAGAAGTGATCATGGTACTGAATTCAAAAACAGTACTCTGGTAAACTTCTTTGAAGAAAAAGGCATTTCTAACAACTTTTCCTCAGTGAGAACTCCTCAGCAAAACGGTGTTGCTGAAAGAAGCAATCGAACTATCATTGAAGCGTCTCGCTCAATGCTTAGCGAATCGCATGTACCGACTTAGTTATGGGCTGAAGCAGTCAACATAGCATGCTTCACTCAAAATCGATCCCTGATAGTTAAGCGATTTAAAAAGACACCCTATGAATTGTTTCATGGGAGAAGACCTACTCTGAAATATTTCTATATTTTTGGATGTAGATGTTACATTCTGAATGACAGAGATCATTTGGGTAAATTTGATCCAAAAGCTGACGATGACATATTTCTTGGATACTCCTCTGTATCTAAATCCTTCAGAGTCTTCAACAAAAGAAGACAACGTGTTGAAGAATTCATGCACGTTAACTTTGATGAATCTCGTCCCATTCATACTTCTCATACTCATGATGATGATGAAGAATTGAATGCATGGATAAGATACCATAATGGGGAACCTGAAACATATTTCAGCAATCAACCTCCTGCTGAAGAATGTGATGATGAAATCCCTGTAAATACTTCAAGTGACAATCATCCATCTTCGGGGATGAATGTTACTCCTCTAAATCAGATTCCTGTTGCTGACTCCACTCTTGAAAATTCCTCAGTGAACAACCAAACTATATCTGAAAATCAATCCCCTGAATTGATTCTAAATGAAGTATCTGTTGTTGAAATTACAAGTCCTTTTCCAGGAACTGAAGAACAAGTCGCTGAACCTACTATTGATCTTGATCTTTCTTCTCAACCTCCAGCTCAGCGATGAACTGCAAATCACCCAATAAATCAAATTAATGGTGATCCCAATGCAGGTATCAAAACACGTAGACGTACAGGTAATATATGTCTTTAAGTTAACTTCATTTCTCTCTCTGAACCTAAAAAGATAGATCAAGCTATCTCTGATCCTAGCTGGGTTTCAGCTATGCAAGAAGAACTCACTGAATTTCGTAGAAATACAGTTTGGAATCTTGTTCCTAGACCCTCTGATAAAACTGTCATAGGAACCAAATGGGTTTTCAGAAATAAGCTAGATGAAAACGGGACTATAATTCGCAATAAGGCTAGACTTGTTGCTCAAGGTTATAGAAGGGAAGAAGGGATTGATTATGATGAGACCTTTGCACATGTTGCTCGTTTAGAAGCCATAAGACTCTTTTTAGCTTATGCTTCCCATAAAGACTTCAAAGTTTCTCAAATGGATGTTAAAAGTGTTTTTCTAAATGGAAAACTCAGCGAGGAAGTTTATGTTGAACAACCCCCTGGTTTCTCAGACCCTAATCATCCTAGTTATGTTTTTAAACTCGAAAAAGCTCTTTACGGGATGAAACAAGCTCCTAGAGCTTGGTATGACACCCTTTCTAAATTTCTTCTTAAAGAAAAATTTGTTCGTGGAAAAATTGACCAAACCCTGTTTTTAAGAAAATATAAAGGTCATACTATACTCGCTCAGATATATGTTGATGACATTATCCTTGGTTCCACAAGACCCAAACTGTGTACTCGTTTCGCTGCAAGAATGCAAAATCAATATAAAATGAGTATGATGGGTGAACTAACATATTTTCTAGGTTTGCAAATTAATCAATCTGACAAAGGAATCTTTATTTGTCAAAGCAAATATGTTAAGGACACGCTGAATAAATTCGACATGAATCAATGCTCAGCGATGAAGACCCCTATGGCGCCTCCTCTGACGTTGAACAAAGATCCCAATGGGAAACTAGTCAATGTCACTGTCTATCGAGGGATGATTGGATCTCTGCTGTATCTTACAGCGTGTAGACCAGACATCATGTATTCTACATGTCTCTGTGCTCGGTATCAAGTTGAACCGAAGGAATCCCATCTAATCGCTGTAAAGCGAATCTTCAGATATCTGAAAGGAACTCCAAATTTAGGTCTTTGGTATCCTAAAGGCTCTGGATTTGATCTAATAGGTTATTCTGACAGTGATTTTGCAGGCTGTAAGATAGATAGAAAGAGCACCACTGGCGTGTCAGCTGCTAGGTGGAAAAATAATTAGTTGGACAAGTAAAAAGCAGAACTCAGTGTCCACCTCCACCGCTGAAGCTGAATATGTAGCCGATGATAGTTGTTGTGCTCAAATCCTTTGGATGAGAAATCAACTCAGAGACTATGATCTCAAGCACTCTAAAATTCCTATCTATTGTGATAGTACTAGTGCTATTGCAATTGCTAACAACCCTGTACTTCACTCCTAAACCAAGCACATTGAGATCCGATATCACTTTATCAGAGATCATGTGATGAATGGTGAAGTTGAGCTTCATTTTGTACCCACTGAATATCAGCTCGCTGATATTTTCACCAAGCCTCTTGATGAAACTATATTCAATCTACTTATCAGCGAACTTGGTATGTTAAACGCTGAATAATGTCTTATTCAGTGACTAACAACAAGGGATACAAATAAAGCCTTCAAACTCTCCATTCGCCGATATCTGATTCAGCGATATCTTTCTCATCAAAGAATGAATCTCTAAAAACTAAAACCCTTCACTGACAATCCTTTATTATCAGTGATGAAGATTTTTTTAAAATTAGTAATGATTAACCTTCCTTATGGATAATTATCATTATAAACTTTTAAAAATAATAAAAGGACACGTCAGACCTTTTTCTGACACACGACGGACCGTGTCGTTTCCATTCCAACTCCTTTCTTGGAACGTGCGCTAGGTCATCATTTCTTTTTCAAAAAGCTAAAACCGTCGTTTAGCACTCCTTTCGTTCTCTCTCCTCTTGCTATTTAAGCAATTCTTTTGCCTTACTTGATTCCTTCCGCTTTCATAACTCTCCAAAAAGGTAAAAGAACCTTCGAATCTTCAAGTTTTCTCAAGAACACCAAGAACATGCATTTGTGTGTTTTTCCTTCTCAAAATCAACTAAGGTTTGATCTAAACCTTTACTTAAGACTGGAAACATATTGTTTGACATCTTCTTCTCCTTAAATCCTCTAAAATAATATAAAAACTGTTTACAAAGAAAATAAAACTAATCTGGATTAAACTTACAAAGTTTTCTATCATCAAAACCCTGTTCTAAGTTCTTTCCTTAGAACAGAAGACTTTATTCTTAAAAGTTTTATCCATTTTTATTTATCTTCTCATTTTTTTAATCTTCTATTTTTATTATTGCTTTTATAACAAGACTTTATTCTTAAAAGTTTTATCCATTTTTATTTATCTTCTCATTTTTTTAATCTTCTATTTTTATTATTGCTTTTATAACAAGCATTTTGATCTTGTTCACCAAAATACTTGTTTCTTTCAATCTTTCATTTGGTACTCTTTATACCAAACTCTGGTTTATACATTCATGTATAAAACCATGATTTATCTATTTGGTGTTCCTATTTTTTCTACAAAAATGTCCTCTGCAAGTAAGACCGCTGCCACCTCTGCTGCTGAAGAAAACACCCTGGTTGCTGCACCAACCTGCCACTTCCCCTTGGAGAAAGCTGTTTTTAAGTCCTGCAATTACATTGCATTGGTAGACATTCCAGATGATCGTCCTCAATTCGCTGAAGGAGTTCCCTTCATCAAAGCATGCCCGCTGATGTATGCTTTCGTCCACAACCCAGTGGGCATATCCTCTCATCTCCAAGCTCTCTGGTACACGGCTCACTATACCACGCTCACAACGGAGAAGGGCGACGTGCTCTCTGCAATAGGCTTCAAGATTCCAGATCTTGGCTATTTCTCCTTCACTGCTGGGTTCATGAGGAAAGCCCTTCGTCTCCCTGTCCGCGGCAAGAATGAACAATGGGGCGCTGAGCCAACCAAGCTGTAGATAGACACCTTCTTGGACTCTCGGTTACGCCTGGGAGAATCCATCACTGAAGACGGTGGGTTCCAAAGTTGAAAAGAAGAGATTGCCTGCTCGCTGGCAATATATCTTTACCCAAGTAATCCAATGCCTTGGGTCAAAGATTGGTTCGCATGACCAGACGAGCAAGCACTTTCAAGACCTTGCTTACTCTCTCTGCACTGGCCATAAGCTCAACTACGTTGACTATATCTTCAGCGATATGGTCAATCGCATTAACGCTGCCACCAGACACCTTGTCATCCCCTACCCTCGCTTCTTCGCAACCATTATGGAGGTTGCCTTTGGGGAAGAATACCCGAAGGTCGGCGATCACTCCTTCTGCGTAGTGGGGAAGAAGTCCCTGGACATTGAGGAACGTCCAAGTGATGCTCCTTTCAAGCCCTAATGCTGAAAGTGATTAAAGCCGTTCTCTCAGTGTCTACCTTGCTGCCCAACCCAACAGTGAGCATCCCGGACACTGCTACCGCTGTTGCTGCTGCCAAGAGGAAACAACCTTCTGATGGTCATAAAAAGACCATAGCATCCAAGAAGCCAAAGAAGTTGGTCTCTCAAAATACCACCCTCTATGATTTCGGTGTACTTCCAACACCAACTGCAACCACAACCACTTCAACGGTTTTTACATCCGTTTTTGCTTCATCAGCACTACCTCCATCTTTAGGGACTCCGATCACAGACGATGTTATAGCCAGCTCTGCTAAAGCTGGATCAGGTACTACTTTCACAACCTTCTTATATTCTTCTATCTCCTCTTCTTTGGTCCTCACCTCAGCACATGACTCAGCGATAGTTGTCCCTATCCCTGACAATGCTGAAATGCACGTAGTCCAAACCTCAATATTGTTTAGGCAATCTGAGTTTTGGAAGGCCAATTTAAAAGGACCTCAGAGTGTCTCTCTAAGATACTCTAAGACACTGTTCAGTGATCCTCAAGACACCACCTCTGCAAATGTAGTCCCTGAGAGTGATCCTCTTGACACTCTCAAGGAGAAAAATAAATTTTTTCATCCATCATCTAATCCAGATGTGTTTTTGGCTACTTTGTCTATGTCATCATCAGGTGTCGCTCCTCTCTTCTCCTCAGCGACAGCGACAACCACCACCACCAGTGCTCCTCCCATCCGCAAGGACATGGAAAGTATCCTCAGGGCCATCCTAGTGATGCAAAGCTCAGAAAGGTCAACACCGAGATAGCGGCTCCCAAGCTTCCAACTCCCATCACTGATCTTCCTCCCATTGTCCTTCCCAACCCTACATTCTCTGCTGTTGACTATTTGGTCAGGGAATGTGCTCTCACTAGGGCTAGGGTGGACAACCGTCAGACGTCCGCTGAACTCATCTTCAAACGCATCGTTGGGACACTAGCGATCATGACCAACGTCAGAAACCTCATCACTGACGTTTTCTCTCTGAAGGAAGACAACAGGGCCCTACATCAGACCCTGTCCAGCTTGGAGCAGAAGGTTACTGCTCAGGCGAACGTCCTTGAGTCTATTCAAAAGACTCAGTCCGACATGATGCAGATGCTCACCAAGCTCTCTGCGGCTAGTTCCTCCTTCAGTGCTGCTGATCGGACTATGCTTCAGGAAAATGAAACGAAGCTCAAGGACGTTAAGACCAATGTTCGCACTTTGATGGTGCATTGTCTACCTCCTGATAACATCGAGGGGGTGAGATGTGCCAAAGCGTTTGCAGATGAACTCATCTCGGAGCATAACCAGAGGTTCCCTGGAGAGAAGATTTCTCCCTACATCCAGCAGACGGGATCATCCCTCCTAAAGGGATGACTGCTGAAGATGAAAATGATGAAGAAGAAGACGAAGAAGACGAAGAAGAAGAAAACGAAGAAGAAGAAGATCCTATCCCTCATTATGGGGGAATGGACGATGATGAAGACGACGATGACATTGGAAGAGCCTTAGAGCACTTCAGAATGTCTAGGCCTGGAGTCACTCATCAAGAGCCCTTGGGGGACGGACAACATCCCTCTCAGGGACAATCCGGTTCCTCAGGCAAAGGAAAAGAAGTGCTAGATCTGGATGCCACTATCCCAATAGCTGAGGGGGAGACCACTCATGAGGTATCTCTTCCTCTTATCCCTTATATAACACCTCTCTCTGAAACCCCCACACCTCCTTCACCTACAAAAACTCTCTCTGACAATTCTTTTTCCTCCTCTCCTTCCCTCAGTGATCCCCGTCCCCCAAAGGACTCTACTTCATGGAAGGAACCTTCCTCTACAGAGCAGTTTATGTATACAATAGAAACTGACTCTGAAGAAGAAGAAGAAGAAGAGGACCTCATTCCCAGGCGTCGCATTCAAAAGCCAATAATAAGCGAGCCTGAAGAAGAAGAAAGGCGAATAAAATTCCTTAGGGAATTCGAAGCAAGAAGAATAAGGGTGCCTCAAGTTGAACCCATTGACGTTGTACCAATAAGGATGGTAGATGAATTCTACTTTCTGTCAAGAGAAGAGAGAGAACAAGCATTGGAAGCACAACGAATCACGGATGAGGAAATATAGCAAACCGAGAATGATCTTGCTTTAGCAAGAAAACTGCTCAGAGAAGACTCTGCAAAAGATAAGGCGGCCAAGGAACAAGTGAAAAAGAGTGAAAGGGTCGCTGAAGCTCTTGTACAGAGAGAACTTGCACAAGAAAATTTGAATGTAGATCCAATCCTTGCTCAACAAAAGATTCTAAGTGCACTGTCCGCTGAAGCCACAACGCAGAAAGACAAGGAGCTTGACTGGTGCACTGACAGACTGAAATTTCAAAGATCTGAAGCCAAAATTATTCATGCAACTATCCAAGGGCGACACTCCAACAGAGGTGGTCCAAAGGTATATGTAAGAATGAAAAGGACGAACAGAACAGAGAGAGAAGAAGCCAAGTTCTTAAGGATTTATGAATACACTGAATGGTTAGAAATCAGAGACGCCATTCAGGGTTCCAAATCCAAATTCAAGGATGTGGTGGATAGAGTACTGGATCAGTTGCTGCAAAGGATGTCACAACATGTGCAAGTACCCCCTCTCCCTAAATCATCTAAGAAGAAAAGATCAACTACTGAAGGTAGTTCAAGTTCTAAGAATGAGCATGAAACTAAATTTGATTATCAAAGCATTATTGGTCATCTTGAGCTCCCTGATATATCAATCCTTTGTACCTCTCTCCCTCAAGACCGAAGATATGAAGAAGATGAAATCATCTCACTGCCTGAACCTGGTATGGTATTCTTGGATAATGTAGGGTTCTTAGGACTCTTCAGAAACCAAGAGATTCGAAAGGTACCCCTCTTATGAATTGACAGAAGACGCTTTATGAGAATGAGTTACAAAGACGAAACGAGAATATCTCTGACTAGTAATAGATTTCTATTTCCTTTGTAATATTCTTTCAGTGTATAAGTACTTTACTTTTATTATTGTAATTTCATTTCCCTGTAATTTCTTCAGATTATAGTTAATGAAATTCAATCAGATTACTTAACTCCATCCTAGTACTGAAAAGATCCCTGAAAACAGTAAAAGGGACAATGAACATAAGAGTTCTATTTTCTTTAAACTATATTTACTCACCGATTCTTCACTTTGAAGAATTCATCAGTAAATGTACTTTAAGCTTATTTACTTATAAAAATTGGGCTTTCATATCCTTATAAATGAAACTCAATTCAGATAGTAGGCTAGCTGAAAAAGATTATACAGATTAGTACTTAGAAAATTTACTTCAAATTTTTCTTAAGTCCTTACTAATCTCTTAAAGCAATTTTCCTATGTTGTTTAATCATAATCAAATAGGGGGATATTGTTTATCATAACTCCTCTGGATGATTTGAATATGATTCCGTTTGTATACTTAGTGAAATTCCATTGTATAAGCTTCTGTTAATATTCAGCGATAGCACACGCTGATTACCATCAATGATCGCTGAAGATCAAAGAACAGCAAGCTTATCTCTGAAGACCTGAAGATCAGCTATCACACTAGAAGACCATTCAGCGAAAGTCGAAGACCTTAGCTGAAGAGAGAGTCGAAGACCAAATGAAGCTTCCTTAACCAGAAGACCATTCAGCGAAAGTCGGCTAAAAACATGGCTGTCTTATTAGCAAGGACAAGATTCCTATCCAAACTTGACACGTGACATATACCTTTTGTATTGCATTAAATGCAAACGGGTATAAATAAGATGTAGATATCTTCTTCATCTTAATGCATGCTTCCTTCTAGCCTAAACCCTCTTGATTTCTTTCTTCCTTCTTCTTATGCATCAAACTTAGTGTTTCTTAGTTACAATAGAATAGGTTTTAAACTTGTTCTTATTCCGCTTGTAACTGTAAATTTTTATATAAACTCATTTAAAAACCAAAATCTGTGTGTTTGTATTCAACCCCCCCCCCCCCTTCTACAAACTGTTTACTATTCATTGAACTCTTGTAGACCCTTATTAGGACCAACATAGGGCATTATTCAAAGGATTGTAGAGGAGCTCTGGACAAAGAGAAAATGTACTACAAAAATAAATATAAGTATAATGTCGATGAAAGAGCTCACTTTGCAGAAAAAGAAAACTGGCTAGGAGATAAGTCAAGTGGTGATGAGGCCATGTTCTGTGGAATGGCCAGAACAAATGAATCAGAAGAACAAGCTTCTGAATCACTAGTTAGTACTATCTCTGAATCATCTGAACTTGAAAATACCATTCTGATTTTGTCAAATAATTTTGTAGAACTTAAGCAAAAACTTAAAGTTGAAAAGAAATTGCGAAAAAATATTGAGCAAACTCTTTCAGTAACTCAAAGGGAAAGAGATATTTACAAAAGGGAGATGGACATTCTAATCGAAGAAAAACTTGAGCTAAGTTCTGAAAATGAGAAGATTTCTAAAATTTTAAAAATTACTGAAGTTAAATTCAAGGAAGAGAATTTGAACTTTACTAAACTTTTGGAAGGCAAAGATAAGGAGATTAAAGCAAAAGAAAGTGACAAGTTAAATTCTGTAGCACTTAAAAACTATTTTCAAAAGGAGAGACAATTTTTATATATTGAACTTCAAAAGAAAAACCTACAGATCAAAACATATCTGGATGCTCAGAAAGTTCATGACAAAATAAATACACAAGTAGGGAGAACTGGACTTGGTTTTGAGAATATGGATCCCTACACATGTGAAAAGAGGTCTACCCTGAAATCCGTTTTCTGTCTTGGACAAGAACAGAAGCCTGTGTTTCCAATTTTATATGAGCAATCGATTTTTAAAAAATCAAAACATGAAAATGGTCATCATCAACGAAAACTCAAGTTTAAAACCATCGAATATTCTTCTGGAAAAACAAACGTTGATCTGAATAAAATTCAGAAGAAAGGTGACATTTTCAAATTTGGATCAAATGTGCATATAACCTTGAATCCAGAGGCCGATGCTTTCATTCCCACACAAGCAGAAGAAGAGCTAAGACTTGGTTTTGAAAATGATATTCTCTCAACTTTGGATGAATGCTTTAAACTTGAACATGAAAATGTTCAACAAAATTCTTTAGAAAATCATCCAGAGATATTTCCTTGTTCTTTTGTTGACTTGAATCTTTCAGAGACTAAAGATGATTTGAAATTAACTACATATGCTTGAGAGAATGATGACCAAAGTGATGATTTCTTTGATAACTCAGAGAAATATTTTTCATATTTAGAAAATCAATTACTTTCTGTTTATAGAAAGGTTCCAAAGGTAGTTAAAAATGAAAATGCCCCCTTCATGTACACAAATGAACCTCTAGAAATCAGAGTCTCTGGTCTGAATGTTGAAAAACATTCAAGTGGAATACCAATACTCTCTGTTCCTCCAACAGGATAGAGAAAACCGGTTTCCATTCCTCCAGACTTCATTGGAATGTGTCTTAAGGCCAAATCTTGTCTTGAACTTGAGAAAGAAGAAAGTCTTAAAAAGAAATTGAATATTCAGCAAAAATCTCTACAATCAAGTCCTCCAAAGTTTACTACTGTTCAAAAAAGCAAATGGAAATGTAATCCTTCTGCTTCTGTTTCAGTAATTCAGAAAGCTCTTGAGAAGGTTTATCAGAGGAAGTCTCAACAGAAGAACACTTATGATTCTAAGCATAAGTCTAGTCTAGCTAAGAAGTTCAATAGAACTAATGATACTAGTATAGACAGAAATAAGAAGAATTGTAATTATCATTATTGTAATGAAAATTCAACGCAATATTTTATGTCTCAGAATTCTGAATGTTTTTCGTTATTTTTAAAACTAAAGCAATTTTTCTCGAGGCCCTCTGATCGTTTTTATGATAATTTCTCACACTTCAGGACTAAACCAAAGAAAAACAAAAAAAACAGAAAATAAAAACAACAAATCTTTAAATCCTGCTATATCAAATCATGTGCAAGATAAAAAGAGTGAAAAGTCTAAAACTAACGTTAAAGGACCCATTATGAGATGGGTACCTAAAACACTCTGATTGTGATTTGCAGAAGCAGCGTGTGCACATCTGGTATCTTGACTCAGGATGCTCGAGGCACATGACTGGATCGAAAAACTTACTCTCCCAATTCAAAGACAAATGTGGTGGAGCTGTAAGATTTGGAGACAATGGTAAGGGTCAAATAAAAGGCTACGGTACTTTACAACAAGGTAACATTACCTTATTAAAAGTAGCTCATGTTTCTGGTTTGAAACATAATCTGCTAAGTGTAAGTCAACTTTGTGATTCTAAAATACTTGTTGTATTTGATGAAGAGAATTGTTACTTGATTTCTAAGGCAGGTGAAGAACTCTAGAGAGCAGACAGAAAAGGTAATCTGTATATGATGAACTTCACATCAAAGGACGGTAAAGAAACCCTCTGTCTAATCTCCAAAAAGAGTGAAGTTGCATGGTTATGGCATCACAAAATGTCTCACTTAAATTTTGATAACCTTGAGATGCTTGTCAAACATAATTTAGTAACTGGTCTTCCAGAAGTACACTTTCAAAAAGATCACCTCTGC
Organism: Silybum marianum; assembly: GCA_036898165.1. Lineage (NCBI taxonomy): Eukaryota > Viridiplantae > Streptophyta > Magnoliopsida > Asterales > Asteraceae > Silybum > Silybum marianum. The sequence goes on along the minus strand of CM072528.1, from coordinate 24,009,575 downwards.
CCTGCATGTGAAATGGGAAAAATAAAACGAGCATCTCATAAAACAAAAAGTGATCATTCTTGTACTAGACCTCTGCAATTGTTACATGTCGACCTCCGTGGTCCCATTGCAATTCAGAGTCTATCTGGTAAAAAGTATATACTGGTACTTATTGATGAATTTTCCAGGTATACATGGCTCGCATTTGTTAGACAAAAATCAGAAGTGCCTATTGTCTTGCAAAATATGATGACCAGAATCCAAGTTCTTCTACACCAAAAGATTCAGCAGCTAAGGAGTGATTACACAGAACTTCTCTGCTGTGCGTACTCCTCAACAAAATGGTGTAGTAGAACGACGAAACAGAACATTGGTTGAAGCTGCCAGAATGATGTTTGCCGCTTCTGGACTTCCCATCCATTTCTGGGCAGAAGCTGTAGCCACTGCGTGTTTCACCCAGAATCGTTCCATTATTGTCAAGAGGCATCTCAAAACCTCTTATGAGCTTATAAATAATCGAAAACCCTATGTCAAATTCTTTCACATTTTTGGATGCAGGTGTATTAATTTAAATGACAGAGAAAAACTTGGCAAGTTTGACAAGAAATCAGATGAAGCTAAATTCTTAGAATATTCATTAAATTCAAGAGCTTTTAGAGTTTTTAATTTACGTACTAAGACCGTTATGGAAAGCATTAACATCGATTTTGATTATCAAACTCAATTAACTTCTGAGTATTCTACTTCTGAACTTAAACTTAACACAGTAACCTCTGATTATCTTTCAGGTACCAGAGAATCTGAAATAGATGCTATTTTTTAAGATTTCATGGGCGAAGAGATACTTTCATAGCAAAGACCAATCAATCAATCGTTAAGTATTCCTGAAGTTCTTCAAGCTTCTGAAATTACACTTTCTGGTCCTGAATCACATGCTGAGAGCCCATCAGAACCTTCTATCATTCCGGTTTCATCTAGTGACTGTCTAGAACTCACTTCTGTGCCTTCATCTAAGAGGGAGACTTAGATGATTCTCAAGTTTCAGAATCCCTTACAGAAGAGGTTATTCAATCTTCTGAAGCAGAAGTTCACGCTCAACCAGTACCTCAATCTAGGATGACGAGATGGACCAAGTCACACACCCCATATCTCATAATTGGTAGTTCATCTGAACGTGTTAAAACAAGATCTACTACTGCAAATAAAGCTTTCTATGTAAATTTTCTTAGCATGATCAAACCAAAGCATGTTCATGAAGCCTTGCAAGAACCTAGCTCGGTGGAAGTATGCAAAAAGAACTGCTCCAGTTTGATCGAAACAAAGTCTGGAACTTAGTACCGTTACCAAAGAACAAAGTAGCCATTGGTACTAAGTGCATCTTCAGAAATAAGAAAGATGAAGACGAAATATTGATCAGAAACAAAGCTCGATTGGTGGCTAAGGGGTATTGTCAAGAAGAAGGAATCGATTACGATGAGACTTTCGCCCCTGTTGCAAGACTTGAGGCGATTCGTCTATTTCTGGACTTCTCTACATATAAAAACTTCAAAGTTTATCAGATGGATGTGAAGTGTGCATTTTTAAATGGATTCCTCAAAGAAGAAGTGTACGTTGAACAACCCGCTGGCTTTAAAGATGCAAAGAATTCAGATTACGTTTATCTTCTGGACAAAGCTTTATATGGTTTAAAGAAAGCACCGAGATCCTGATATGACCTCTTATCCACATTTCTGATCCATAACGGTTATGAAAAAAGGTAAAATCGATACAACCCTGTTCATCAAAAGAGGCGAAGGTATGTTAACTATTGTAAAAATCTATGTGGATGACATAATCTTTGGGTCTACTCATCAAACAGAAGTTGAGTTGTTCTCAAAGTTGATGGAAAATGAATTTGAAATGAGCATGATGGGAGAACTATCATTCTTTCTAGGACTTCAAGTCAAACAAATTGCCTCTGGAACTTTCATAGATCAAGCCAAGTATGTTTCTGACATGTTAAAGAAATTTCATCCTCAAAATTCCTCAACTATGAAAACTCCTATCTCTCCTAACATGAAACATGGCCCTGATCCCTCTAGTAAATCAGTGGATGTTACAAGCTATAGAGGTATGATAGGATCTCTTCTGTATCTGACGACAAGTAGGCCAAATATTATGTTTTCCACTTGCCTCTGTGCTCGATATTAAGCGAATCCTAAACAATCACATTTGGCCGCTGCCAAAATAATTTTTAGATATCTCAAGGGATCTCCATCACTGCGTCTCTGGTATGCAAAACATTCTGGATTTGATTTAATGGCATATACAGATTCTGATCATGCAGGATGCAAGTTGGATAGAAAAAGTACCTCTGGAAGCTGTCAACTTCTGGGTAACAGACGTGTAAGTTGGACATCCAAGAAGCAGAACTGTGTTTCAACATCAACAGCAGAAGCTGAGTATGTGGCTGCTGCTAGTTGTTATTCTCAAGTAATCTGGATGAAAACTCAGCTCAGAGACTACGGTAATATATACGACAAAATCTCTATCCTATGTGACTCAGAGAGTGTAATCGCCATTATTGAAAATCCAGTTCAGCACTCAAAAACCAAGCATATCGATGTCAGGTATCATTTTATTAAAGATCATGTAGAGAAAGACACAATTGAAATGTATTTTGTCTCTACTGATTATCAACTTGCTGACATTTTCACAAAAGCTCTGGATGAGAAACGATTCAATTTCTTAGTCAGCAAGTTGGGCATGTTAAATATGTAATTTTACTTAATTCTTTGATCTTCTTAGGATTCTGTCAAATTACTTATTTTTGTACATATTTTTTTTCTTCTGCATATTGTTTTGTTTTGTTTTGTTTAACTTACATTTTCTGTTTCGCACAAATCAGAACCGTCGAGAAGCCTCTAGTCACTTCTGATGGTTTAATTCAGAGGCACTCAGAAGCCTCTGGACACCTCTGTTCCACACCGAATACATCTTACATTTGTGATCCAAGTGACAATAGAAATGGTGCATATCCTATAATAGCGAAGGGGAGCAGAATGCAATTTTTGAGGGGGAGCATATCAATTCTAACATTAGTTAGCTGTCTTCTGAACCTCTCTTTACTTAATAATTTTCTTTGAATCTGTTTCTTCTGAATTACTCTTGTCGTCAAGGTTACAAAGACCTTTCATATTCAACTTAAATTTTTCTGAAAAGATGTTATTTGACATTCTTGGTCAAAAATCGTTTTCTATGACCAGATATTCTCTGCCTTTGTGTTTTTTCTGAAATTCTTTTTAATAAGTTAATTTTCTTTAACTCTTGGTCAAATGTCTGCTTTTAAATTTTTTAAAAGAAATTATTTACTTTAAAAAAATTATTTCTAATCAACAGTTTATCTGCTTGTTTAAATTGTAATTTTTTTCTATTAATTTTGTTGGTTCACCGATGATTTGGTGATGAACCTTCTCTATTATTTGATTGATACTTTATTGGTTCTTTTGAAGATCTGAAATATGCTTCAAGTATTGGAGAATCAAAGACTATCCAATCAAGGGTTGTACATCAAAATGTAGAATTTTTGATGTATCAACTAACATTAATATTCAGATCACTTGCCAAAATCACCAGTATAGATTGGTCACCGACCTGACAGATTGGGTCATCAGACAGGTCACCGACCTGACTTGTTTGGGTCACCGATCTTGGATGAATGTCACCTAAGTGACTGATAAGGTCACCGATGGTATGCATTGTGTCACCGATGTTGTGTATGTGGCGACCGAAAATAGAAGACGCTTTACTCAAGGTTGTGATAACAAGTCACCAATACAAGGATGTACACTTGCCAACACTTAGTGAAAAATGAAGATCCCCAAGCAATGTGTACACCTATCAACTCCAACCTTACAAAGCACTAAGTGATGTGATACATGGTTCCATGTATCACTTAGCAATTTTCAGAGATAAGTTCTTAACTCACAATAAATGCAAGATACGTGGGCAGCAAGAACTTGGGAAGCAAACCTTAAATAAAGACATTCTCTTTTATTCTTATAAAAGGGATGTCTGTCTTTTAGCAAAAAGGTTTGATAGGACTTCACAGAGCATGAAGAAAAGAAGATAAAGTTATCTGACATTGCGTGCTACAAAGAATGGTTCATCCATTATCCTAGTACAAAGGGAGTAGCCTCTTCCTTTGTCCATCAGATACACTTCCAGCTAATGAATCCTGGACAGCTGACCACATGCATCCCATGCATGACAACTATAAAAGGAGATGAAGTCCTTGCCATAAATCTCACGCTTTCAACAAATCTTCTTTGTGTTAATTTGTTTGATTTCGGCAATCCTGTGTGTTCTAACAGTGTTAATTTCATGTGTTTATGTTTGTTAGAATAGTGTGTCTGTTCTTTTCCGCAACAAACTTCTGTGTGTAAATTTTTAATATTTATATTAAAAAATTTAAAAAGAGTATATTCTGTGTGTTTGTATTCACCCCCCCCCCCCCCCCCTCTACAAACTCTCTTTTAGTTAGCTATATCTAAACAGGGACTAACAAGTGGTATCAGAGCAGTTGGTTTAAATCAATAAACCAGATCTGTGATGGCTACTACTCCTTCAAATGTTGATGGTGCTTTGCAGACCTCCTCCAGTAGTACATATGATTTAGGATCCTTGGCCAAACCTCCAAGGTTCAACCCAAGTAACTTTGGGTTATGGAAAAATCGTATGCTACTATTCTTGGAAGGGATCGATTGCAGGCATCCTAACATTCTTAGTGAGGGACCTATTGTTCCAAAAATATGGGCTCGCTTTGGCCCGCAAAAAGACGCTGAAGGAAAAGATATTGGGTCAGATGATGAAAGGAGTGATAAAACTGGCAGATATATCATCAAACCTTCAAACAAATTTAGTGAAGATGATAAACGCCTAGTTGCTCTAGACACTAAAGTCAAATCTGCTCTTGCTGTATCTCTTCCTGATGAAGTGTATCATTCTCTTCCAAACCTCTCCACTGCAAAAGAAATGTGGGACACTTTGAGTATCTTATATGAAGGTACTAAAGAAGTTAAGAAATCCAACAAGATCTGTCTTGTAGAAAGTACGAACTATTCTCCCATGAAAAAGGAGAATCCCTCTGCGTCTACTTTAATCGCTTTAACTGTCTGTTAAATGATCTCAAGGTTCTTGGAAAAGTGTATGATAACGAAGAGGTTCTCTGCAAGTTTATGGATTGCCTCCTAGACTTCTGGGAAACTATATGTACTTGCATCAAGCAAACCAAAGACTTAGAAATAATGCCTTTAACTGCTCTCTGTGGAACTCTTCTCCATTATGAACAAACCAAGAACCAGAGAAAATCTCTCATAAAAGATATCAAGTCCTCTTATGTTGCTTTAATAGGTGATTCAAAATCTTCTTCTTGTGTTCCTAGAATCACCTATCCTTCTTCTGAATTTGAAAACGATATTAAGCAAGATTCATCTCACCTATCAGATGTGTACTATAGTGCTGCTGATGATGAGGGAGAAAAATCAGCCATTGACGTACTTTCTGATAGTATGACAACGATCGCTGGAAACCTTAAGAATAAAAGATTTTCTTCAAACTGTTCTAAATTTCATAGAAAACCTTTTTCTCAAAAACCCTCTTCTGACAAAGCAAATGAAGAATGCTTCAATTGTGGAAAGAATGGTCACTTTGCGTGTGAGTGCAGATCCAAAGCTTCCTCTAATCTCAAATCTTCTTCTTCTTATGGCCAAGACTTCTCCAAATCAGCTTCTAGGAAGTCTGAAGAGAGAAATAGCCACTTTTCTAAGGAAAATCCTGAATAAAAAAAACCTCTAGATATAAGAAATACAAAGCTAAATATAAGAGGGAAAAAGAAAGGAACCAAAGTAAAGGTAAAACTTTGGTTGCTGAGACTCATTGCTAGGAAGATGAGCAAACTTCTGAAAGTGAGAGTGAATATGTCACAAAGTGCCTCATGGCCAAAATTGATGAGTTGGAAGACATGGAAAAGTCACTCTACACTGCTCTCGTCTCTGTTGAGGGATCTGCTTCAGGAACAAAGCCCCAGGTACATCCCTTTACCTCTCTCTCTGATGATCAAAAGGTTGATGCCTTTGATTATTTAACTATTGACTTTTGCAATTTAAAGGATCAAAAGAAAAAGGCTGACATGCACATTAAATGTTTAAATGATCAACTTCTATCTTGCTTTTCTAAACTCAAGGACTTTGACAAAATGAAAGCTGATCTAGAAAACCTAAGGTATTTAAATGACAGCCTTTCTGAAGAGAAAACAAAGATCTCCAATACTCTTGAAAAGGAACAGGAGGTTCTTTCTAAATGGACTAAATCTTCTAAAAATCTAGAAAAGATTCTTCTAGATCAAATATCTTGTAAGGACAAGTCTGGACTTGGATATGGAAAAGATGATCCTCAACCTTCTGACCTTCCACTTCCATCATCTGAGTGTCAAGGCTTTCCTGCTGGCTTCTTCTCCGATGACGATGATGATCTCTTAGATTACTCATCTGAGGATTCCACTTCTGTCCATTCAATAGATTTGTTAGACATGCTAAAGGTAGAATCCAATGCCAAAATGTTTGGAGTCTTTGTTAAAGCTAAAGAATCCTATCCTGAGTCTTCAAAAGTTTCAACTCTTCCAAGCTATTCTTCTTCTCCCAAACCTATCCAAAGACTTTTAAACTCTCTAAGTCTTCATGAGTCAAGATACTCCCATGAATCATCAAATGTTCCTGAGTATACTTGAGTGTTCTTTCTAAAACACAAAAGTGATGCTGCTGAAGAAAATCATCAGATTTACTAGAAAGATTGAAAATATGAATGGTAAACTGGTGAAATCTATCAGAAGTGATAATGGCACAGAATTCAAAAATACTGCTCTGGAAGATTTCTTTGACTTAAAAGGAATCTCTCAGAACTATTCTGCCGTACGCACTCCTCAGAAAAAAGGTGTTGTTGAAAGAAAGAATCGGACGGTGTGTAAGGCTGCAAGATCAATGCTGAGTGAATCCAAGTTGCCAACCTATTTTTGGGCTGAAGTAGTTAACACTGCATGCTTTACTCAAAATAGGTCTATCATAGTCAAAAGGCATGACAAGACTCCTTATGAAGTTTTCCATGGTAGGAAACCTATAGTTGACTTCTTCCATGTATTTGGCTGTGCATGTCACATGCTAAATGATATGGAACAACTTGGAAAATTTGATCCAAAGTCAGATGATGGAATTTTCATGGGCTACTCTCTCTCCTCAAGAGCCTTCAGAATCTACAACCTGAGAAGACAATGCATAGATGAATCTATGCATGTAAAGTTTGATGAGTTTGAAACATCTTCATTATCTTGTAATGAAGAAGAACTAAATCTCTGGATAAACTCATGTGTTGGTGAAAGTCCATCTTCCTCTCAACCCAATCCTTCAGGTCAACAAGATAACAACCCTTCTCAGCCTCCCATAAACACCACCCTATCTCCAGAACCCTCTCTTTCTTCTCCACCTCCTGAAACTGTCTCTACAGGAGATCATACCCACTTAAACACCATATCACCCACTAACCTACCCTCACCATCTCAAATTCCTACCTCATCTTCTTCTTTACCTCCTCCCTTGCCTGCTGCACTAAAATGGACCATGGATCATCCAATAGATCAAATCATAGGTGATCCTCAAGTTGGTGTAAAAACAAGGAGAGACATAAGCAACCTGTGCTTATATGTCAACTTTGTTTCTATTGTTAAGCCTAAGCTGATAAATGAAGCCCTAGCTGATCCTAGCTGGGTAATTGCCATGCAAGGAGAACTCTCACAATTTGAGAGAAACAAAGTCTGGAAGTTAGTTCCTCGACCATCTAACAAAACCATTATTGGAACAAAGTGGGTGTTCCGAAACAAGATGGATGAAGAAGGAACTGTCATTAGGAATAAAGCAAGGTTGGTTGCTCAAGGATATCGGCAAGAGGAAGGAATTGATTATGATGAAACTTTTACTCCTGTTGCCAGATTGGAAGCTATCCGAATATTTCTTGCCCATGCAGCTTACAAGAATTTTCGGGTAGTCCAAATGGATGTCAAAAGTGCATTCCTGAATGATGATCTAGCTGAAGAATTGTATGTGAAGCAACCACCTGGGTTTGAAGATCCAGTCCACCTATATCATGTGTATCGGCTAGATAAAGCTTTGTATGGACTAAAGCAAGCTCCTCGTGCCTGGTATGATACTCTCTCAGACTATCTTCTTAAAAATAAGTATATACGAGGCAAAGTTGACAACACTCTCTTCTTCAAGAAATCACAAGGTAATATCATTCTTGTTCAAATTTATGTTGATGATATTATTTTTGGAGCCACCGATGAATCCTTGTATGATGAGTTTAGCTCCCTTATGCAAAAATAGTATGAAATGAGCATGGTGGGAGAGTTAACTTTCTTTCTTGGTTTGCAAGTAAAACATTCTCCAAAAGGTATTTTCATAAATCAAAGTAAATACATTTAAGATCTTCTGAAAAAGTTTCAACTTGATACTTGCTCTACCATGAAAAATCTTATGGCTCCTCCTCTTAGACTTTATTCTGATCCTGATGGTGTCTTTGTTAATATCACGAATTATAGAGGCATGATAGGATCTCTTCTCTATCTTACTGCAAGTAGACCTGATATTATGTTTGCTACTTGTCTGTGTACTCGATACCAAGCAAATCCTAAAGAATCACATCTGGTTGCTGTGAAAAGGATTTTTCGGTATCTGAAGGGTACCATAAATCTGGGTCTTTGGTATCCCAAAGACTCAGGTTTCGATCTCATCGAGTACTCTGATTCTGATTTTGCAGGCTCAAAAATAGACAGAAAAAGTACAACTGGAAGCTGTCAATTACTTGGTGGAAAGCTCGTGAGCTGGTCAAGTAAGAAACAACATTCGGTGTCTACTTCCACAGCTGAAGCAGAATATGTGGCTGCTGGAAGTTGTTGTGCACAGACATTGTGGATGAGAAATCAGCTGTGTGATTATAATCAGATTTTCTTAAAGATCCCAATACTGTGTGACAACTCAAGTGCAATAGCCATTACCAACAATTCTGTGCTTCATTCAAGATCTAAGCACATTGATATCAGGTATCACTTTATAAGAGATCATGTCACTAAAGGTGATGTGGAGCTTCACTTCATTCCCACTAAGTATCAATTAGCTGATCTGTTCACAAAGCCCCTTGATGAAGCAAGGTTCAAGTTCCTCATCGGTGAATTAGGTATGATAAATATAGACTAATATATTTTTATATATGAATATATTATATATATAAATGTAATAATTATAATATAAAAAATATATATATATATATAAAGTCGGTGAGACACCGACGTGGTATATCTCTCTTTCTAAACCATTTCCCACTCTCACCTCTCTCATAAAACTCTAACTCTAAAAACACTCACCGTCATCGGCACCGTCCACCGACGGTGACTCTCTCTCTCATCAATCCACCGACGTTGTAACCACCTCTTTCACTCACACTCAACCACCGATGATCGCCCTTTCGCTCTGTACACTCACCGACGGTCGCCATCACTTTCTTTCCTCTCCACGAGCCACCGACATTTACCCTCACATTCATTCACCCACATCACCAAAATCACCACTGACGTCACTTTTCGACGAAGAACCACGGTCGCTCTAGCCACCGACGTTGTCTCTCTCTCAAGACACCGACGTTGTCTCTCTCCCTAGCCACCGACGTCATACACTCACCAAGGTTACCTCTAAAACCCTTCACATTCTTTAACTCTTTAAAGATAACCCTTAGATTACCAATCTTGGTGACTAAGATTCATTGAACTTATCCATAATGACATCATCAACGTCATTGATGTCAGAAGCATGCGCCGATTTCAGCCTAAACCCTTAGAATTCTGACCTTTCAATCACCTCAGGTCATCATCAATTTTGAAAATTGGAATTCCCTCTCATATATAACCGTTTCCCCCACTTCCTTCTCCTTTTTTCATGTAACATCACATTTCTTATATATCCAATTATCTGCTAAGTATGCATGATTTGTTTATGTTAAAAGAATATTACTTGTTAAAATATGAGAAATTATTAAGTTTGTTTATTGCCAAAGTGGAAAATCTTAATAAGTGTTCTAGTGGTGGCCATATAAGAGAACCTATGATTTAGTGGGAGTTTGGAGTTGAAATTTTAGAATTTTACTTCTTAATAGTATATTAGAGGGTCCGGAAAATTTCACGTCAAACGGAGCTAAAACGAGAAACTTGGAAAATCTGGTCAAAACGGTAACAGCTAAAATATGGGTACGTAAAACTGATTTTTTTCGGAAGATCTTTTTTGTAATATTTGCATTGGAGGTTATAGATTATCTTTTTAGGAGCGTGTAGGCGAAAATCTCATCGAAAACGGAGGTCCGAACGAAAATTTATGAAGTTTTTAAGTTTTAGTAGTCAAAACGGGTACCCAACCGGGTCAACCCGACCCAACTTGGGATTTAACATTCAAAACACGAATTTCAGCCCATTTTCCTCTCATTTTAGGTCCAGAACATATACACACAATGAAGTACGATTCACACATACAAATGCTTAATCCTAACTCAAATCAAAGGGAATTGCAAGATTTTATTAAGGATTGATCATCTATCAAAGGTATAACCTATCTTCTCACTCATTCTTGGATTTTTCATTCTTGAAAGATGAATTTCATGTTAAGTTAGAGTTGGGTTTTATTTGGGTTTGATCTTAAGTGTTCAAATAAGTATGCTTTAGTATTTATATAATTATTATCAAGAAATGATTCATTTTCATGTCAATTTCGACTTGGATAAGTGAAAGTAATTGGGGGAATGATATAAATTATGAAATTAAGGTTGGATTCTGTTTTGTTTATATGAAATATGTTGTTTTAGGTTGAAATTAAGAAATTGGAACAAGTTGGAATTGAATTGGTATAAAAGATGTATGAAATGAGAAATTTCGACTTTAGAAGGTATTGGAAATGTGCAGACATTGAAAAAATCATATAAAATCATAGAAAAATCGTATGATGGTGAATCCAATGGCATTAGAAAGATATGGATGTCTAATGTATTTCATGTGCAGGTATGTCCTGTTTGACAGCTTGTAGCTGTTACTTTGTAAAATTCATAGCATATCATAGAAAAATCCAAATGAGGTGAGGCCAATTGCGTTGGTTAGATAATTGAGTATAGTTTATTTCTTATTTTATGATCAAGACTTGAATCTGAGTTTAAAGTGGTCAAAACATATCTGCAAGTAGCAGCTAAACATGAAACTCAATGTAAAGTGCTTAAATAGGAAATGTGCATAACTTGAGTTTCTTAGATTGGTTGCTTACGACTCTTTGTGCATACACTCCAGGGGGTAATTAAGACATTTTGGAGGCGTTGAAAGAATTCTAGATGTGGTATCTTGGACTTGCTTTATGAGCTCATTTCGGAAATTTTCAAGCATAATACGGTTACTCGGTGAGTTATATAGTTAATTATTACATATTGTTTTGTATATATATAAATAAATTTATTTGTATGAACATTTCTGGTTTCGAATTGAGTCATATGGTCTTGATTTGGCTTTCGTTCTGTTCCTCGAGTCTATATCGCATAATGATCCCGTAACATCGGTTTGCTTTCCGGATTTGTCCTTGTTGTTTTATTCCTCGAATTGTACGCCATAATACGAGTACTACTTCGTGTCGTATGTCGGAAGTTGATGGCAAAGTCAAGATCTCGGGTTGGACGGGTGAGACTTTCCGCGGTTATAGATACTCTTTGCTCAGTTAGGAGGAAGAGCAATAAGTAGGGAACCTTAGCACACACCCAGTAGAGGAAGGCGGGCAGTGCGGGGTTTCCCATGATGTACGATTCTTACTCGAACTTTGGCATGAGCCCGGAAGGAGAAGGACGGGGTGATGCACTGTTCTCCTTCTGTCTATCGATTCAATTTTGAAATTATATTTGGTTATTGATCATGTTTTATCGTTGTATTGAACATCATTGTTATGGTATGTCATAATGGTTTAAGTATATGGAATTCCATGATTTTAGTATCGAATACATAATTGTTCTTTCGGTTTCCTATAACTCTCGATTTGCATTCGGTTAATGTATTTAACTTTATTCTGATAAGAATTTACCATTTATGTTTATATATATATAAGCATTATTGATATGTAACACTTAACTCTTTAACTCACTAAGCATTCGCTTACCTTTTAAGTGTCAACCCCTCTCAGGAAAGAAGACGGATAAAGAGAAAGGACCCGTTGTTTGACTTGAAAGTTTATTGGTGGATTTTGAAGGCTACGAACTTACTTTTGGTATATAGTAGTTTATTACCGTTACTTATTAATGTAGTAAGGTAGTTTGCAATTAGTGTGCTTCGGGTTATATGTAGTAAAAGTCCGTTATGTTTGGTTTAAATTTGTGTTTTGGTTGGAAATATCAATAAAATAGAACGGACATTTCGATGTTTTTCTAGAAAATTTATATCCCGTATTTTGAGGTTAATCAATGTTTTTAATTGGAGATTTTAAAATTGGTAACTTAGGGTTCTTAACCGAGGTGTTACAAATATGGTATCAGAGCTGCAGTTTTGAGTGAACTGGATATCAATAATAATATCCAGACTCAAACTTAGGCGTTGACATCGTATAGTAACTAGATTATTAGTATACGGGATATAGACCAATAGGAGACACTTAGGATTCGTTGGGGTTCAGGGGTAGGATATTATTTGACTTTTGTATGTTTTATAATTTCAGTACGATGTCTGAACAAGGTGCCTCTAGCAACACACCGGTTACTCAAAATATTGAGAATGATAACCTCAATCCGGAAGGAATCAAGAAAATGTTGGCAATGACGACGAAGCTTAATTATCACCTCGTAGTGAGAGGTTATTGAAACTAATGAATGATCAAACACGGGTTGCCCTTCAAGAACAAAGAATAGAGTTTGAAAGAAAGTTATCTGAAATGCAAAATCCAGTTAATGCTCAGAATCCGGTTGTCCAAGAACCGAAGCCGGTCAATGATAACGTACCCAAACCAAAATCAGACCGGCCTTCTTTTAAAACATTTAGAAGGAGTGGGGCTATAGAGTTCTCGGGACCGACGGACCCTGTACTTGCGATGCAATGGGTCGAAAACACTAAAATGGTATTTCGGATTGTTTATGTGCAGAGGAGGATAAAGTACGTTACGCCACAACAACACTTACCGACCGTGCACTGACTTGGTGGAATGCCACATATCGATCTATGGATCCGAATACTCGAGATAGAACGACGTGGGAAGAATTTCAAGCATTGTTCTACGAACAATATTGTCCGGATGATCTGAAACAAAAGCTTGAGAAAGAATTCCTAAAGCTCAAACAGGGGTCCATGTCGATAATTGAATATGAAACAGAGTTCAATCATAAGCTTCGGTTTGCCCAACGTTTTGTACCAAGTGAGAAAGACAAAATTAATCATTTCGTCGGTGGTATTCGACGGAATATTCGCGATTTCGTTATTAATCGCGACATACCCTCATTTGCCAAAGCAGTTGAGTACGCAAGGAAATGAGAGCATGATCTGAGCCTTCCTGATGATTCAGATGTGCCGGAGAAACGACCCAGAGTTGAGAGAACATTCTCGACCCGACATCTAAATCATCTCGATTCTTCACGCCAAGACGAGCTCAATTGCAGAATACACCCCGTACTACCTCACAGGCTTATACAATACAGTCGAACACACCACCAAACTGCAATCAATGTGGCAAGAATCATCAGGGGCGATGTGGTAATGATCAAATTTATGTACGATGTTTTTGTTGTGGTGTGGTGGGTCATCGTATGCGAGAATGTCCAAAGAATAAACTGGAGGAAAGTAAGGGGTCGGTACAGTAACCGAGACAACGACCGATACATACAGCGGGGGCTTCGACCAAAAAGGAGAACGTACCGAAACCTCGTGCTAGGGCATTTCAAATTACCGCGGAGGAAGCCATGAAAGATCCCGGCGTTGTTACAGGTATATTTCTGGTTAATTCTAGGCCTGCTCGTATTTTATTTGATTCCGGGGCAACAAATTCCTTTGTGTCAAATAATTATGTTCGTTTTCTTGAATCTATGCCTATTATGCTTGAAAATCCTTTCACCGTTGACACTGCGAGTGGAATGCCATTAGTTGCTGATAAAGTGTATAGAGGGTGTACGTTACTTCTAGATGACTATGAATTTCTTATCGATCTCATTCCAACTACTATACGTGGATTCAATGTTGTTATTGGTATGGATTGGTTAGCTAAGAATCGAGCCGACATCATATGCTCACGACGGATGATTCTGATACCGATTAGCGAGGGGGATTACCTATACATTTACGGGGAGCGACGTGTATCAACATAAAGGTAATCTCTATGTTAAAAGCTCGTGATTATCTAATCAAGGGTTGTTCATCTTTTCTAGCCTATGTTTTGGATGCGACGAAGGAACCGAAGAAAACGGTGAAGAACATTCCGATTGTTTGTGAATATCCGGATGTATTTCCGGATGATCTGCCTGGATTGCCGCCCGATCGTCAAGTAGAATTCCGTATAGAATTGATACTGGGTGCAGCCCCAATAGCGAAGACACCTTACCGTCTCGCACCCGCGGAAATAAAGGAAATGATGAACCAATTACAGGAATTATCGGACAAGGGTTTTATCCGGCCAAGCACATCTCCTTAGGGTGCTCCAGTCCTGTTTGTTAAGAAGAAAGACGGAACTTTTCGAATGTGTATAGATTACCTTGAGCTTAACAAGGTAACTATAAAGAATAAGTATCCATTACCGCGATTTGATGATCTTTTCGACCAGTTACAGGGAGCGAGTTACTTTTCTAAGATTGACTTACGGTCTGGCTATCATAAACTCAAGGTGTGAAACGAAGACGTACCCAAGACTGCCTTCCGAACTCATTATGGGCATTACGAATTCCTCGTGATGCCATTCGGACTTACGAATGCACCTGCAACATTTATGGACTTAATGAATCGAGTATGTCGTCCAATGCTACACAAGTCTGTGATCGTATTCATCGATGATATTTTGGTTTACTCAAAGTCTGAAAATGAACATGCTATACACTTACGTCAAATGCTAGAATTGTTGAGAAAAGAACGACTTTATGCGAAATTCTCGAAATGTGAATTCTGGCTTCGCCAAGTGCAATTCTTGGGGCATATTGTATCTGGAGACGGCATTTCTGTAGACCCAGCCAAGATCAAAGAAATTCAAGAGTGAGAGAAACCAAAGAACGCTACAGAAGTTCGAAGTTTTCTGGGCCTAGCAAGGTACTATCAACGATTTATCAAGGATTTCTCTAAGATCGCAGTACCATTAATTTGACTCGTAAAGATGCCAAATTTAAGTGGAATGAGGCCTAGGATTGTGCATTTCAAACTTTTAAGGAGTGTCTTACACACGCACCGATACTTGCTCTACCTGAGGGTAATGAAGACTTTATCGTGTATAATGACGCATCTCGACTTGGTCTTGGATGTGTCTTGATGCAACAAAGCAAGGTGATTGCATTTGCTTCTCGCCAATTGAAAGATTATGAGAAGAACTACCCTACTCATGATCTTGAGTTAGCAGTAGTGGTATTTGCTTTGAAACTTTGGCGACACTATCTCTATGGTTCCAAGTGTCAACTCTATACCGACCACAAGAGCTTAAAATATCTATTTGATCAACAGACCCTGAACATGCGTCAACAACGTATTATGGAACTCATCAAAGATTACGACTGTGAGATACTATATCATCTGGGTAAAGCCAATGTAGTGGCGGATGCTCTAAGTAGGAATATGTATGCTGGACTTTTATGCTACACTATCACTCACACGTCGGTTAAATTTAATTTATTCGATGATATTCGGAAGTGGCAGATTGAGGCTTTGAAGCCTGAGAACGTCAAAACAGAACGAATGGCGGGATATGTTGATTCTCTTTCTGAAGACGGACGTGGCCTGAAGGTCTTTAAGACTCGAATCTGGGTCCCTAGACTTGGTAATATGCGAGATGTTATTTTAGTGGAAGCACATAAGTTACGATTATCGATACACCCAGGGAGTACCAAGATGTACCAAGATCTTCGTTCAGATTACTGGTGGCCTGGAATAAAGACCGATATCGGACGTTATGTCGAGAAGTGTACCACATGCCTACAAGTAAAAGCCGAACACCAGAAACCATATGGTAGTTTACAGGCTCTTGAGGTACCAATGTGGAAGTGGAGGAATTAACCATGGATTTGGTTACTAAACTACCGAAGACCCAATTACAGCATGATAGTATTTGGTTTGTAGTAGACCGGTTGACCAAATTTGCACTGTTCTTGCCTGTTCGAGAGTCTTATTCTATGAATCGGTAGGTACAATTGTCGATTCACTTCTAATTTATGGGCTGGATTTCAACGAGAGTTGGGAACACGTCATGCATTTAGTATGGCCTATCATCCTCAGACTGATGGTCAATCAGAACGAACCATTCAGACCCTCAAGGATATGTTGCGAGCATGTGTCTTAGAATTCGGTGGTAGTTGGGATACTCACCTACCCTTGGTTGAGTTTTCTTACAACAATAGCTACCACTCGACGATTAGAATGGCTCCTTACGAGGCTTTATATGGGCGTAAGTGTCGTACACCACTGTGTTGGCGAGAGACGGGAGAGAAAGTTTTAGCTGGTCCTGAGCTCATTCAAATCACTCATGAAAAGATTCAAATTATTTGCGAAAAAATGAAAGCTGCACAAGATCGTCAAAAGTCTTATGTTGATCGGCGTAAAAGGCCAATCGACTTCTCGGTTGGTGATATGGTAATGCTGAAAGTTTCTCCTTGGCGAGGCGTGCTTCGATTCCGAAAACAAGGTAAGTTAAGTCCACGATTTATTGGCCGGTTCAAAGTATTGGAGCGTATTGGGAAACAAGATTATCGACTAGAATTACCGGAAGAACTTACGGGGATACACGATGTTTTTCATGTCGGCTATTTACGTAAATGTTTCGGTAAACATGAAGAGACGGTGCCCTTATCCGAAGTCAAAGTAGATGAGAAGTTAAGATACATTGAGGAACTAGAATCAATCCTGAACGACAAAAAGGTGAACCTCCTTAATAAGGAAGTGGACTTGGTGTTGGTTAAGTGGAAACACCATCGAGGACCAAATTGGACGTGGGAGCGTAAAGATGAGATGATGGCGAAATACCCTTCTTTGTTTTCACATCAATGATTTCGGTGACGAAATCCTCAAAAGGAGGAGGTATTTGTAACATCCCATTTCTTATATATCCAATTATTTGCTAAGTATGCATGATTTGTTTATGTTTAAAGAATATTACTTGTTAAAATATGAGAAATTATTAAGTTTGTTTATTGCCAAAGTGGAAAATCTTAATAAGTGTTCTAGTGGTGGCCATATAAGAGAACCTATGATTTAGTGAGAGTTTGGAGTTGAAATTTTAGAATTGTACTTCTTAATAGTATATTAGAGGATCCGGAAAATTTCACGTCAAACGGAGCTAAAACGAGAAACTTGGAATATCTGGTCAAAACGGTAACAGCTAAGTTACGTGTAAGTAAAACTGATTTTTTTCGGAAAATCTTTTTTGTAATATTTTCATTGGAGGTTATAGATTATCTCTTTAGGAGCGTGTAGGCGAAAACCTCATCGAAAATGGAGGTCCGAGCGAAAAGTTATGAAATTTTTAAGTTTTAGTAGTCAAAACGGGTACCCAACCGGGTCAACCCGACCCAACTCGGGATTTAACATTCAAAACACGAATTTTAGCCCATTTTTCTCTCATTTTAGGTCCAGAACATATACACACATTGAAGGTGCGATTCACACATACAAATGCTCAATCCTAACTCAAATCAAAGGGAATTACAAGATTTTATTAAGGATTGATCATCTATCAAAGGTATAACCTATCTTCTCACTCATTCTTGGATTTTTCATTCTTGAAAGATGAATTTCATATTAAGTTAGAGTTAGGTTTTATTTGGGTTTGATCTTAAGTGTTCAAATAAGTATGCTTTAGTATTTATATAATTATTATCAAGAAATGATCCATTTTCATGTCAATTTAGACTTGGATAAGTCAAAGTAATTGGGGGAATGATATAAATTATGAAATTAAGGTTGGATTCTGTTTTGTTCATATGAAATATGTTGTTTTAGGTTGAAATTAAGAAATTGGAACAAGTTGGAATTGAATTGGTATGAAAGATGTATGAAATGAGAAATTTCGACTTTAGAAGGTATTGGAAATGTGCAGACTTTGAAAAAATCATATCAAATCATAGAAAAATTGTGTGATGTTGAATCCAGTGGCATTAGAAAGATATGGATGTATAACGTGTTTCATATTTGGACATCTTATCCTCATTCTGAATTTAAGATGGGCAAACAGAGCATAATGTGCAGGTATGTCCTGTTTGATAGCTTGTTGCTGTTACTTTGTAAAATTCATAGAAAATCATAGAAAAATCCAAATTAGGTGAGGCCAATTGTGTTGGTTAGATAATTGAGTATAGTTTATTTCTTGTTTTATGATCAAGACTTGAATCTGAGTTTAAAGTGGTCAAAGCAGATCTGCAAGTAGCACCTGAACATGAAAATCAATGTAAAGTGCTTAAATAGGAAATGTGCATAACTTGAGTTTCTTAGATTGGTTGCTTACGACTCTTTGTGCATACACTCTGGGGGGTAATTAAGACATTTTGGAGATGTTGAAATAATTCTAGATGTGGTATCTTGGACTTGCTTTATGAGCTCATTTCGGAAATTTTCAAGCATAATCGGTGAGTTATATAGTTAATTATTATATATTGTTTTGTATATATATAAATAAATATATTTATATGAACATTTCTGGTTTCGAATTGAGTCATATGGTCTTGATTTGGCTTTCGTTCTGTTCCTCGAGTCTATTTCGCATAATAATCCCGTAACATCGGTTTG
This sequence comes from Silybum marianum, assembly GCA_036898165.1. Classification (NCBI taxonomy): domain Eukaryota; kingdom Viridiplantae; phylum Streptophyta; class Magnoliopsida; order Asterales; family Asteraceae; genus Silybum; species Silybum marianum. The sequence continues at coordinate 23,990,554 of CM072528.1, read as the reverse complement.
CTTTCCGGATTCGTCCTTGTTGTTTTATTCCTCGAATTGTACGCCATACTACGAGTACTACTTCGTGTAGTATGTCGGAAGTTGATGGCGAAGTCAAGATCTCGGGTTGGACGGGTGAGACTTTCCACGGTTATGAATACTCATTGCTTAGTTAGGAGGAAGAGCAATGAGTAGGGAACCTTGGCACACACCCAGTAGAGGAAGGCAGGCAGTGCGGGGTTTCCCATGATGTACGATTCTTACTCGAACTTTGGCATAAGCCCGGAAGGAGAAGGACGGGGTGATGCACTGTTCTCCTTCTGTCTATCGATTCAATTTTGATTCTTGATATGTATTGATAATCGAAAGTTATTGAAATTATATTTGGTTATTGATCATGTTTTATCGTTGTATTGATCATCATTGTTATGGTATGTCATAATGGTTTAAGTATATGGAATTCCATGATTTTAGTATCCGATACATAATTGTTTTTTCGGTTTCCTATAACTCTCGATTTGCATTCGGTTAATGTATTTAACGTTATTTTGATAAGAATTTACCATGTATGTTTATATATATATAAGCATTATTGATATGTAACACTTAACTATTTAACTCAGTAAGCGTTCGCTTACCTTTTAAGTGTCAACCCCTCTCAGGAAAGAAGACGGATAAAGAGAAAGGACCCGTTGTTTGACTTGAAGGTTTATTGGTGGATTTTGAAGGCTACGAACTTACTTTTGGTATATAGTAGTTTATTACCGTTAATTATTAATGTAGTACGGTAGTTTGTAATTAGTGTGCTTCGGGTTATATGTAGGTCCCAATCTTTTGTTACTTAATTCGGGATGTAAGTAAAAGTCCGTTATGTTTGGTTTGAATTTGTGTTTTGGTTCGAAATATCACTAAAACAGAACGGACATTTCGAAGCTTTTCTAGAAAATTTATATCCCGTATTGTGAGGTTAATCAATGTTTTTAATTGGAGATTTTAAAATTGGTAACTTATGGTTCTTAACCGAGGTGTTACATTTCACGCATCCATAATCTCCATCATCTTTCTCTCTCAAATTCAAAGAAAACCTGCAACTTCTCCATCAAAATCCTCAGAAGAACAAACTCTCACTTTTGGATCTCTCTCATTTCCCTGCATGCAACTATTTTGGACGTATTGGAACTGACAATGCTCATCCTGAGTATAATGATGTATGTTGGTTCCTTCAAAGCTGTCCTCTCCAATATGCACTCACTGCTAAACCAAAGATGAGTAAGTTTCTTCTAGGAAATTTTTGGTTAACTTGCACATTTGATGCCTCTTCGGATCAAATCTTGGCATCTGGTCTTAGCAATGATGAACATGATGTGGTCTTCGATGTTGAAGACGTTCGTACTATTCTCAGGCTTCCATCTTATGACTCTTATGAGACATTTCCACTTGGAAATGAACACCAAGAGGTAGCATCTGTTATGAACTACATTGAAGAAAAGAGGGGCTCAAAATCAAAGGGTCCAGGTACATTGCTCAGAAAGAATATGGGAAGTATTTGGAACTTTCTATTTGCTCACCTTATCCTTTGCTTAAGCAAGAAGACATGTGGTCCTGATCAGCCACCTTCACATATAGCAGAATTGGCTCATGCTCTGATCTTTCAAAGAAGAATAGACTTTGCAAGCTATTTCTTCAATGAAATGATATCATCCTTCTCCACTCTTCGGCGTCCTAGGTACCCTTCCAACGCCTCTTCTCCCTGATTATTAATGCAAAGCTGGCTGACAAACTTGAGAAAAGGGATGATATTATATATGATCTCCCTCTTCATCAGTGGGCAATTAAATAATGAAAAAGGGAGTCTTGGCATCCGACAACCCTCTTCGACCTTCTATGATTGAGTTTGCAAGGAATGCAACTCTTACGTGGGGTGAAAATGAACCCAGACTTCAAAGACCCTCAGGTATGTTTTCTATCCCATCTGCACCCCGAGTGACTGATGTGCCCAAATCTCGAAAGAGATCCAAGGTGACGGGCACATCTACCCCCGCACTCACTGTTGCCACGAAGCCAAAAGAACCTTTGGCTTCTACTGAAAGGAGAGATTTCTCCAGGCAATTTTACAAAGGCGAAAAACCAACCAAACGAGCCACAAATCAGCAAGTACAACAACGGTAACTATGGCTTACAAACCAAGCCACAAGGAGCCAAAATAGACAAAGCGAAATACACCACAAAAGACAAACCGAAAAAAAGCAAAAGCATTTCGCCAAAGACTCCCACAAACGAATACCATCTCTAGCCTCTTGATCACATGTCATTGATTCTGTTAAGCGTCTTTTTAGTCTTCCATGCCATTCTTAAGAGAATCTCCGTCTTAATATTAGCCACAACTTTATTCACGCTTTGGTTATGATCATCGAAAAACTTTCTATTTCTCTCCATCCACACATGATACACAGTTGCAGATATACCCAGTTTTTGGACCATAGACCACCCTCTCCAACTTCCCATCATCCCCATATTAATGATATCCTCCCATTTATCCGGCCAATTCTGAACCCCTATTTCTTTCTTTATCATTTCCCAAACACTCCGCGAGTAGCTGCACTCAAAAAATAAATGGTTATATGTTTCAATCACCATTTTACAAAACACACATTTGAGGTCCGGTGGTTCATTTTTCCATTGAATAAGGCGATCTTGCGTTGGCAATCTTTTCTGACATGCCATCCACATACAAAGAGCATGTTTGGGGATGTATGCTCTATTCCACACCACCTTGTGCAAATGTAAAACCGGGCCCACTTCTTCCAAAGTTCTCCACGCCACATTAACCGAGAAGGGCTGCCGTATCTGATTCGGTCCAAACCACCTGAAAGTATCCTCTAAAGCATTGGGGGATGGAATTGTGATATTCTGCAGTTGAGGGAACCTTTGAATCCAACTAACCGGCCAAGCGTCACCAAATTGTTGCATAAGATCATAAACTGTAGAGTTATTGTGGAACTCGTTGTCATTAATGAATCGGTACGAAATCATATGGATAAGAGGGCCATATTCACTCCAAGTATCTTCCCATGCATGTGTGGATACCCCGTTAGGCACAAAAACCCAAAAAGCGGGGAAACTCAAAAAGCCCCCCAAGGACTTCCTCAAAGAAATCTAAGGGTACCCAAAGGGTCATAACACAAAGGCCACCTGCTGACTCCCAAAAGTCAGTGGGTGTTGAAAATATTCCTACTAGACCCAAGGAATAGTTAACCCATCCCAGCTCCTCCATGCCCTCTCAAAAGGACATGGTTGTACAAAGGGATATCCCTATTATACCTTCATCAACTTTTTCTTTAGTTGATGAAGAAGACTTGGAGTCTCCCATCCAAGGTACCTCTTCACCACCCCCTGAGCTCTCATAGCTCCTTTTCCACACTCCACATGAGAGTGTTTCACAACCAGATGCACTTGATGGAGCATCCCATTTACAGACTTTTTATTTTCCGATACTACACCGTGGTCACGTACGTCTCCTCTACATGCCAAGGGTGTTGAGGAATCCATTAATGAGGAATCCCCTCATAGACACTCCCCTAAACGTGTCTCCCCCACATCTGCTAAATCCCCCCCAAGTAAAACTACAGGTTTGGTAGATTACTCTTCCTCTAGTGATAATGATGATGATCAACCACCATAGCCTCATCCATCTGCTTCTACGTCCTCTCAACAAGGAGATGATCTTATCAAAGATTTCACCCGTTTCTCTCAAAATACAATCATGCCAGCAAAGAAATGGAAAGAATGGCCTCTCTTTCTTCTACTCTCAGATCTAGCATTAAAGAGTTGTCGGTGAGTCACCCAACTCTAATGACATGCTTAGATCTCCTGCACTTGGATGTTCTTAGTCTGCAGCAAGAGTCTCTCTCAAATCAAGAAACAATAAACTTGTCCATCAAAGAACTTCGCAATGCCTCTACTACTCAAGCCACCGATATTGCTTATGTTCTTGTAAATCAGAAGGCAATTTTGGAGTCTCTTGCCACTCTTCACACCAAAGTTGACAGGATACCAACTTCTTCTCCCACAGTTGAGCTTGATGTGGGTGATTCCTTCTTTCAGGCTAAAGATAGATTTGTACCTCAAAGGGTCAAAAAGAAGTTAGGTGCTGTGAGATCTGATGTAGAAAGAATCAAGCACTTTCTCTCTTCAGTGGTTTTAAAGGGTTCAACCACTAAGGGGGAGAAAAACAAGAAGGCTGCTTCTCCATCTCCAGCCGCGGAATCCGAAGCCGCTGACATGCCACCTCCAGCCACCGATGGTGGTGTGGCCACGGTCACCGAAGCCGCCGAAGCCGTTGACATGCCACCTCCAGCCACTGATGGTGGTGTGGCCACGTCGGTTCTTCTGGTCACCGAGGTGACTCCTCATGTCTCTACTTCTCAACTCACCGAGCCCACCAAAGCAACAATTGAGGGGGAGAGTGTCAGTGCTCGATCCCTTGAAACTGAAGAAGAAAAAGAGAAGAAAAGAAAGGAAAAAGCTAAACGAAAGAAACCTCTTTCCTATGAAAAACATAAAGAAGAAAAGAAAAGAAAGAAAATTAACAGAGGTCCAGAAACTGATACTCTTAGATTGCAGCATGCTCCTTTACTCACCGACCCTCTTGGGGTAATCTTGAGTGAAGCAGAAAGGGAAGAAGCAATTAGGGCTCAGCTTGAGTATGATCAGAAAAATGTACTCAAGTTGGCTCAAGATGAAGCCACTCATGCCATGGTAACAGATGCACTTCAAGCTCAGAAAGATGAGCTTGAGAACATAAAGAAAAAATCTGAAGCTGTGAAAATGGCTGATGAAGCGAAGAAAACCAAATAGGTTGAGTGGTTCAAAAGAAGATTGAAAACCAGAAAGGATGAGTCAAAGATCATCAGCGCCACCATCCAACCTCCACCAAAAATTCTCCCAAGTTACTTGTCACCCTCAAGAGAGCCGACACTCTCTCAAAGGTTTATGAAATTGAATGGTTGGAAGTTCTTGGAGTAACAGAATGGATGGAGGTTGGAAAATGCATACCAAAGAGCAAGAGCAAGTACAAGGAGCTTGTACTTAACATTCTCAGAAAATTCTTCATTAAAATGCTCAAGATTCAAAAGGAGCATAATATTCATGTGACATGTATAGAAGCACAGCAAATGTACCTTATTCAACAAGGTCTTAAAGGAGAGGTCATCACAGCTCCAAAGAACAAAAAGAAGAGACATTTTGCCCTGCTTCATGAAAGAGGCATCAAGATAGATGCTTCGGGTATAAATCTCTCGATTCCGACTCCAGTCGCGTACCCGGAGCAAACTATGATTACTGAACCTGAACTTGGGGTATTCTTTGAAGACATCTTTGGAAACATAGGTTTCTTCAGAGCTTCTGACATTCCAAGGGTTCACAGCTCTTTTCTCTCTGCTATTCTAGGAGTGCCGCCGGTTGAAGACCATCTTACAAGGCTTATCTTGGATGAGCTATAAAGAAGAGAACCCACTCCTTGAATATTCTACATATAGTATGAACTTTATTAATCATGTACTCTATGTGTTGTACAATCCTGTGTGTTGATTAATAAAGGTTCATACTTTTCTTCATCCCAATTCTTGTTCATACCTTTATTTCTTTTCTTTGCACATACGCATACTTATACTTATATTTATACTGTACATACTCAGTTAAAAAAAATCTGAGTCAAAAGAACCCAAAAGAAGAATAGAAAGGGCCAAAAGTATTTCTTTCTAACATACAGGTATCATCATCAAATAGGGGGAGACTGTTGGGTCACCGATGATTTGGTGATGAACCTTCTATATTATTTGGTTGATCTTTTATAGGTTCTTTTGAAGATCTGAAATATGCTTCAAGTATTGGAGAATCAAAGACTAGCCAATCAAGGGTTGTACATCAAAATGTGAAATTTTTGATGTATCAACTAACATTAATATTCAGATCACTTGCCGAAATCACCAGTATAGATTGGTCACCGACCTGACAGATTCAGTCATCAGACAGGTCACCGACCTGACTGTTTGGGTCACCGATTTTGGATGAAGGTCACCGAAGTGACAGATAAGGTCAAATTGTGTCATCGATGCTGTGTATGTGGCCACCGAAAATTGAAGACGCTTTACTCAAGGTTGTGATAACAAGTCACCAATAGAAGGATGTACACTTGCCAACACTTAGTGAAAAATGAAGATCACCAAGCAATGTGTACACCTATCAACTCCAACCTTACAAAGCACTAACCGATGTGATACATGGTTCCATGTATCACTTAGCAATTTTCAGAGATAAGTTCTTAACTCACAATAAATGCAAGATACGTGGGCAGCAAGAACTTGGGAAGCACACCTTAAATAAAGACATTTTCTTTTATTCTTATAAAAGGGATGTTTGTCTTTTAGCAAAAAGGTTTGATAGGACTTCACAGAGCATGAAGAAAAGAAGATAAAGTTATCTGACATTGCGTGCTACAAAGAATGGTTCATCCATTATCCTAGTACAAAGGGAGTGGCCTCTTCTTTTGTCCATCAGATACACTTCCAGCTAATGAATCTTGGACAGCTGTCCACATGCATCCCATGCATGGCAACTATAAAAGGAGATGAAGTCATTCCCATAAATCTCACGCTTTCAACAAATCTTCTGTGTTAATTTGTTTGATTCCGGCAATCCTGTGTGTTCTAATAGTGTTAGATTAACTTCCTTAGTGTACAAGTTAATTACTGTTAAATTAACTTCCTTAGTGTATAAATTAATTTCATGTGTTTAAGTTTGTTAGAATAGTGTGTCGGTTCTTTTCCGCAACAAACTTCTGTGTGTGAATTTTTAATATTTATATTAAAAAATTTAAAAAGAGTATATTATGTGTGTTTGTATTCAACCCCCCCCCCCCCTTCTACAAACTCTTTTTTAGTTAGCCATATCTGAACAGGGACTAACAAATTTCCTTTTAATTTCTTTTTGGGGGAAATACTCAATCGTTTTAAGCGTTAAAACCTTTTTCCTTGTCAGTCTTCATTTACACGTGTCATTCATCGTGCCATTGCACGATGACACTCCTGCGAGCTTACATCAGCAAACACGAACCGTTTTTTTAGTCCCCAAATTAAAACCCTTCCCATTCACAAATCACTCGATTACCCTCTCTCGCTCATATATAAACCTCGATTTGGGATTTTAACAGTACTGTGCTTCATCGTCCTCCTTACGAATCCGACTATCCAACACGACGACTGTACTTTAATCCTTCATCATCGGCGTCTTACTCTATCCCAAGCATCATTCATCAATGGCGTCTCCAGTTGCAAATCCGAATACCTAAAACGACGACGGTACTTTAATCGCATCAACGGTTGACAGTGATTCAGTCGTCAAGCTACCGTTAAAACCCAACAATGTTCAGGTTCTTCTCGATCCGAACACTTATCTATTTGATTTCAGGATCATGATTGAGTTCTTGCAAAACAACTCCCTGAACCGAACCCTAACTCTGACGAATCCAAACGTTCCTGAAATCTATGTGCAAGAGGTGTGGCAGACAATGTACATCAAGGATGACGATACTTTACATGGAAGCTTTGGATACCCCACCGAACCAGATACTGTCGTCCAAATCCCAATCACACGTAAGAAAATAGCAAAGTATTTTCATCTTCCTCAACCCCATATTGAAGCTAAAGGGCAAACTATCCCCAACCCTGACCTAGAACCAAATCCAACACTAGAAGATCTACTGGCTTTCATTCGTTTCTTGGGTTACAATGAAGAGCTCAATAGGCTATCCGAGTTCAAAAGAAAGAAATTGCCCCCGATATGGAATGTATTGGTCTCCATTTTGAATAAGAGTTTCACCTGCAAAATTGGTTCCCTAGACCAAGCTAGTAAGAATGTCCTCACCATCATGTATGGGATGTTTTTCAACAGACCTTTAACACTAGGCTAATATTTCAAGAAATTAAGGTTGTTGTACAAAGAAAGGGTTCCCTCCAGAGCCAAGGGAAAGCTCTTCCTGCTTTAATGTTCCCACGATTCCTATCACTGTTCACCTTTCCCGCTATTGGTGCTCTGAAAGCTCCTCTCCTTCAACCGTTCTGCAAAATCGCCTCTATGAGCTCCCACAAGCCAACAATTGATAACAATGGTTATTCTACATTCAGAGAACTCTCCAGGTATTGCTAAACCTTATTCCTTCAACCTCTCTTACTCTTAAATCCTATAGACGCTCTATGATAATCTTAAAACAGAGAATATCTACCCCAGAGCACTTAGCCCAGATTAGGTAGTGAGGGGTCAAGCGAGACTAAGCATGAAAAGAACTTGAGTGACCACCTGAGTGCTTCTACCCATCCAGACCTCTTAATACAAGAGGGTACAGAAGATGTCCATCGAGACACATTTGAGTAAACCTCTCCAAGTTCCCCATGGGTACCCACATCTCCTGAGGTAGATGTCAGCACATCTACTCTCATTGAAACAGGACAACCCAGTCCAAACCACCCAGAACCAAACCGATCAGAGGATATTCTTAGTTCCTCTAAATCAAGCACAACAAGGGAATCCACCTCATCTTCATCATCCTCTCAAAAGGGTGATGATGAAAATATAAGAGTTTCATCGTCCCAGAACTCGCCTTAACCTACACAGAACGTTGATGTCTCCGTGACCAACGATGTCTTAGGGCAACCAGAGGGTACGTCCATACCCTTTGATAGTATAGATGCTGATGAAATCCTATCAGAGGGGTTACAACCACATGATGCACCACTTATCGGGGTCTTTTCCCTTTATAAAGGTAAGCACATTGTGTTCAGCTCCCCATCCTCTAATGATAGGGAAAATGTTGAACCAATCATAACAACCGAAGAGGTGCCTGTAAATAACAGCCCTCGAAGACAGGTTGGAAGTCCCTCCACACTCAACGTCAATACAGGTGTGAATGACGGCCTCTCTGAACGCGAGAGACAAGAGGCTCCATGTGTTGGAGATGCACCGGTTACCTCTTCTGAATTTGTCACCCATGCAGCGTTCAAGGCATTTAGGGATCAAATTCAGAGATCTGTGGAAAATCTAAAATTATCCCTGGTATCTCAACAAGTAATGGCAGATATTCAAGCCCAACAAGCAACTCAGACTCAAACGTTGGAGGCCATTAGACAACTTCACTCTGATAATGCAGAAGCTCAAAGGAATTTTGCTTCTGATCAATTCCGGGTTCTTGACGCAGGGATAAAGGCTAATGCAGAGGCTATCTTCAATCTCCCTTCAGAGCTTCCTACTCCAGAAGTCACAATACCTGCTGATGAATATGGTTCACTTGTTGCCGACATCCACAAACTCATACAGGCTGTATTTCCTTCAGAAGATGCTTCTGCTTCATCTTTGGTCAAAAAGTCTGATATGGGAAACTTTCAAAAGGCAATGATTGAACGCATCAACACTTTGACCTCCAAATACGCATCTAAAACCAACTCCAGCAACTTGAATATGGATCAAAAGCTCACAACTTTAGAAAGAAAGCCAAAGCAGCTCGGGCCTGTAAGAAGGCTGAGCTGAAACGAAAAAGATCTGAGGGTCAGGACCCTGATTCTTAGAAGGGGGAAAACATGGAAAATCTTAAAAAGATGAAAACTGAAATGGGTCAGAAGATGGAACAAGAAAAAGGTAAACCTTCAACCTCTTCACCTTCTGCACCTCCTCCCTCTAAACAAACTCCGATGACGCCTACTCCTCTAGCTACTCATAAAGGTCCCCCGCCCAAGGATCCAGAAATTGCCATATTTATACTGGAGATAATTGGCAATACAAAGACGGAATCTCAACCGGCTGAAATAGCGATAACCAGAACAAAAGAAGAAGCAGCCAGAACTAAAGCTGAGATAGCCAAAGCAGAAGCAACCAGAGCTGAGGCATCCAGGGCTGAGGCAGTCAGAGCAGAAGAAGAAAGAATAAGATCAGAGGCTGAGCAAAAAGCTAAAACTGAAGCTGAAAAAGCTAAGGAAGAAGCCGTCAAAGACAAGGCTAAAGCAGAAATACCCCAGGCTTAAGCAGAAAAAGAGAGAAAAGAAGCTGAAAGGGCACGTGCAAAGATGAAAGGGAACGTGCAAAAAAGAAAGGAGTCAGCAAAGTTCAAAGTTTCAAATGAAGAAAAGATACAGAAGCTGGGGAAACTCGATTTACCCATTCTAGAAATCAAACACAGGCACATGTATGCCATCGCCGATCAGAAGATATACTTGATGATGCCAAATTTTTCAAATGACTACCAAGTAAGTGATGCGATAAAAGATAAATTCATAACTCACAGGCAACCAAGGATTGAGGCCTATTCCAATATTCCAATCAAAACAATATCATTCAGGCATGCACAGTTTGAACAAACAACTATCAGGTATACTATCTACAAGGTTGTTAGAGAAGTCAACAAACCATACTCCTTCTGTGACAATGATTTATTGTCTATCAATCCTTCTGATCTTATAACTCTAGAGAAGTTTATGAAGACTCAAATGAACAGAGGGAGAGACGATCAAGACAAAGTTGCCTACTTCTTTATCATTGAATGTATGAAGTCTTTTATTCGATACAGAAGACAAGTAGAGTTTCTAATTGGTTTAAACTAAAATGTAGATAATTTGTGTATCTCTGCTCCGAATGAAGATTTGGAGGGTCTAAATTCACTCACGATTGGGAAAGCGATAACTGAACCACAAACCTGGAAAAGCAAATTATGATCTACGACACGCCATAACCATCCACCTCGTCCCGGGCCTCGTACCTAAACTCTTCCGACTGAATATGATAAAGCCTATAAAACAACAAGCTAAAAGAAGGGATCGTGTTCAAAAGGCCGAACAGAAGAAGTTTTTTCAGATTTAAAGAGGCTTATAAATACTCTATAGAGTTTTTTCAGATTTAAAGTGTTATGCCTCTGTAGAAGTTGACAATCAAGTAACATAAGCTAAAGAGAACATAGTGAAGAGACTTGACAAGTTAATGAAGCTCAGAGAAATTACAGATGCCATCTCCAAAGTCATTTCTCAAACAGCTCCCTTTTGATAAATTACAATACGTGCTTATTGTCAAATCAACTATAGAGCCTAAGGAAGAACAGCGAAGCTACGACTGCAACATTCTGAATTTCATACGTAGGGGAAGATTGTTTGACCTCATTTCAGAAGAAGTATGAATCAGAATTATGCAAGTACAGAAGTTCAGAAGGTTATCTTCTAAACTACTCATCTCAAAAGCGCCCAGAGGAAGGAAAAGCCGCTGGACTCCAACAGAAGCATCACACGTGCCCCTGATGATGTGGCAAGCACATCTTCCGTGTGTAACTGAATTAGTTATTCACTTAGCTTACGTGTCAAGATGTAATAGGCTAGATAGTTGACTTTCCTTATTGTAATCGTATAAATAGCTCAGTTATTGATTGTAAAAGGAAGATTTGAAAAATACAGATTCGAGAGCTAAATTGTGCGTACTGTTATTATCTACCAAGTAATTCAATACGAATTAACGATTGTTCTTCAATACTATTCTTATTAATCTTACTGTTTGCTTCTGCTCATATTTACTTGTTTGATCTAACGATTAATTGTTAGAAAAGGGATCTGGGTTCCAACATCTGACTTAAGGGAGTAACTTTTATCCCTGAGGTGGATGGAGTGTTACTTGAAGTAGGAATGAAGTTAGGACCTTCATCATCATTATTTTCAGCGAAAGGAGGTGCATTAAAATAAGATTCAGGTACCCTATAATGAGATTTCATCCAACTATCTAGTTTCTCGACGTTTTCAGGGATAGGAAGAGAATTTGTTGAGAGAGATTCATCAAAGTTGACATGCATGGTTTCTTCTACGTGTTGTCTTCTTTTGTTGAAGACTCTGAATGCTTTAGATATAGAGGAGTATCTATGAAAGATTCCATCGTCAGCTTTTTGATTGAATTTTCCTAAATGATCTCTTTCATTCAGGATATAGCATCTACATCCGAAAATATGTAGATATTTCAGAGAGGGTCTTCTTCCATGAAATAACTCATAGGATCGAATTCTCCTAAATGATCTCTGTCATTCAGGATATAGAATCTCTTTACTATCAGGAATCGATTCTGAGTAAAGCATGCAGTGTTAACTGCTTCAGCCCAAAATTGAGTTGGTAGATGAGATTCGGCGAGCATCGAGTGAGCAGCCTCGATGATCGTTCGGTTTCTTCTTTCAGCAAGACCATTTTGCTGAGGGGTCCTCACTGATGAGAAACTATGAGTGATTCCGTTTTCTTCAAAGAATGTAATCAGAGTACTGTTTTTGAATTCAGTGCCATGATCACTTCTCATGGAGCGAACAGTTACATTGTTCAAGACTTCCATTCTCTTGATAATCAAGTGTATCACTCTTAGATCGATGAAAAGTACCCAAGTATATCTGGCATATTCATCAATTATCACAAGAGTGTATTTATTTCCGGATATTGATTGGACGTTGACTGGTCCAAATAGATCCATATGAAGTAAGTGAAGAGGATTGGTCACTGAGGAAACTTGCTTAGATCTGAAAGGAGCTTCTGTCAGTTTTCCTTTTTCACACGCTGAACAAAGAGATTCCTTTGTAAAGGTGTGTTTAGAGAGATCTTTGAGAAGTTCTTTTTGAGATATATCATTGATCATCTTAAAGTTCAGATGAGAGCGTTTCTTGTGCCATAGCTAGTTAATGTCAGAGGAGGCCCTTGATAGAAAGCAAACATTCTCTGAATGATTACTTTCCATATTAATGATATATACGTTCTCTGATCTTTTGCCTTTTAAGGCAAGCTTGTCATTTTTATCAGTGACCGTACATCTTGTTTTTGTGAATAAAACATTGAAGTCTTTGTCACATAGTTGACTAATGCTTAATAGATTATGCTTTAGTCGTTCAACGTAGGCAACTCGACTGAATGAAGTTGCTTCGTTGGATAGAATGCCATAACCCTTGGTGTATCCTTTGCCATTTCCACCAAAGGTCGTTGAGGGACCAGTTTCTTCCTTATATTAAGATATCAGAGATTTTCTGCCTGTCATGTGCCTTGAGCATCTGCTATCGAGATACCAGATACCTTTAGCACATTGCATAATATAAGAAGATTAATGTTTCATAGGTACCCATAAAACTATGGGTCCTACTTTGTTAGTGGAACATGTTTGGCGGACTGCTTACTCGCTGAGAAATTCTCTTCAGTGGTATTTTCCCCTTGGATGTTTTACCACCCTTACTGGATTTCGCTTTTGCTGATTTCTCAGCTTTAGCTACTTTCTTACCATGAGCTAATCTTTCTTCTTTAGTAACATTAGGACATTTACTAGCAATGTGGGTAGTCTCACCATTGTGATAGCTCTTCCTATATTTAAGAAAAGGTTTTGAGCAGGAAGCATTCATAGAGGAGGTCAAAAATATTTCATGACTAGGACCGAGAATCCCTTTCTCCATCGTTCTAGGTGGAAATACAAGTTTCTCAACTTTAGATGAAGTGAGATCAATCTCAATACTGGGAATTGATCTCTGAACAGAGCTAGGGATCTTCTTTTGTTAGGATTTAAATTAATTGTGTCAACATAATGAAATGTTGCTTTATTGTAAAAATGGCAAGTGTATACTGCCATTCTCCTTGTTTTCTTATATTGTTTAATCCTTAGTTATAAATAGGCGCTTAGGGGGTCAATGTATGTGTGCGCAATAATGAGAGCTCAATTGCTAGAGAGATAGTCGATATATTCGTATTCAAGATAAGTAAGATATCCGACTTCGGATCTTTGTTAATTGCGTGTTCTTTGTGTTTTCATTAAAAGCATACGTACATGATCATATTATGGGATCCATAATTGGTATCAGAGCCGCACGATCTGAGTTTTGGATTAATTCTGATCTAGTTCGAAAAACAAGGTAAAAATCTCGATTCAAGTACTGTTCAAAAACTTATCGATTAAAGCTTTCCAAGCCTGAATCAACAAGACTTCTTATCACACCATTGATTATCGACAAAACTTGTTTATCGCATCCTTTAGTATCGATAACATTTTTTTATATCACATTTGTTAAGTTCGATAAGTTTTTTATATCACATCTTTATTTCCTCGAAAAGATTCAGTTTCTCATTCAAAAAATTTTAGTTTAATTCTTTGTATTTTCGCTTCACTTTTATTAGAAAACTCAGGGTCACTGACTTCTGCAGCTTTTCTAATTTAAGAGTTCTCAAGTACAAGTCTTAAACTTTTAACAAAATTCAATTTTCTTTAATTCAGTTTAAACCTTAGTACTTTTGCTTCACTTTTATTAGAAAACTCATGGTCTCTGACTTCTGCAGCTTTTCTAGTTTAAGAGTTCTCAAGTACACTCTTTAAACTTTAAGTAAATCTTTTTAATTTATTTTTGATATTGTTGGGGACTCGGGAACCTAGATCTTCTTTTCCTTAAAAAACATTGTTCTTTTTTTGTCGACGAAGGCTTCGTTCTTGCTCTTCAATAGTTCAAAATAAAGATAAAAAGGAATTTCAGAATCTTGGTTAAATCGCGTCCTTTAGACCCGATAAGTTTTCTTATCGCCTCCTTATTGCCCGATATAAAAACTTGTCGGCTTTTATTTAACCGATATAAAATCTTCTCGATTCAACTCAACCCGATAAAATTTCTTGTAGAGTTCACTTAACCCGATATAAATTTTTATCGCTTCCTTTGTTGTCAATAAGACTGTGTTTCTATCAAATCGAGATTTACGTTAAGGTTTCAAAACTCTTAGAATTTTTTCAAAACTCCTTCATCGAGATCACTCTGTCAAGTATTATATAACTTCATGCGAAGCAATGTTGATCGGTTCGGACACAAAACCCCCGATTCTATTCCCGGGCGAATACTCTCAGTGGAAGGATCGGTTTCTCAACTCCATTGAACATAATGATTACGCTGATGAAATCATGCGTTCCATTAAAGAAGGTCCTCCACCCATTTTCTATCAAGACTTTCTTGCCGTACCAAATGCTACTCCTCCTATCGCTGCCAAAAGAGGGGTCAAACCCAAATCCGCGTACGATGCCGAAGAGAAGAGAACCATGAAAGGTGATCAACTAGCCCCCTCATATCTCCTAATGAGCCGCCCAAATGAGATCTACATGAGCATCGACAGTCACAAAAGATATGTCAAAGAGATTTGGGAAGAAATTGAAAAGTTTATGCTAGGAACAAAGATTGGGACTCAACTGAAGATCACAAACTACATCTCTCAATACGAAAATTGAAAGCCAAAGAGGGTGAAAGTGTTACGCATACTTACACTCGTTTTGTTCTATTGGTGAACGAGTTAAGCAAAAACGATATTCGTAAGACCAAGATCGAGAACAACGTAAAGTTTGTTAGCAATCTTCAACCTAAATGGCGTCGTTTTGCCAACCAAATCAAACACAGCAAATTTCTCGCTGAACTTGATCTTCACGAAGTGTACGAAACCCTATGTTGGAACCCAGATCCCCAATTACTCTATATTCAGTAGATTTAAATACGAAAATCAACAGAGTAAGCGGAAGAACAATCTACTGTGTTCAACAATAAGGTAATCAACAACGATAATCATTAAACAATTCAATTCAATGAAGAAAGATGTTGAAGAGCCAATGTATTCAATAAGCTAATGATTACAATACTGAAGAACAATTTCTCTCTCAAAATAGGAATTCTCGCCTCTCTTCTCTCAAAACCCACACTTTACAATACAAGAAATGAAATCTATTTCTACTACAGTGAGAGAGAAAGTCAATGCATTAGCTAATAAGGAAGAGACACGTCAGGGAATATTGTAACAAATTCTGTTGAGCATAAGTCGCATGACTGTCCACGTCAGCAAGCGCGTGTGCTGAAAATAACCGCTGATTCACAGAGGTCCACAGAGGTTGTCCAAGCCTCTGGGAGCATCTGTGTTCTAAACACTTAGGGAAATTCGCGGCTCTGGCATCTTCTGGATAAGCTTATGTGAAAACACTTAAGATTTCTGATTACATACTTTTACATAAAGAAATATTCTAGCAATCTCCCCCTAAGTATGAATCAGAAAACAGAAGAAATTACAATAAAATTACAGAAATGAAATCAAAAAGGAGCATCTGGATGAAGCTTTATAATCTTTTGAAAAATATCCATTAGCTTCTTTATCTTCTGTAAGCTTTCGAGTTTAAGACAGATTTTCCTTGCCAGAACTCTTTCACCTTGTTCAACTGTCTGTTCATCTTTTAACAAAGACGCATAACCCCTGATGAGCTCAACAACTTCTGCGGAATATTTATGGGCTTCACTAACTCTGAAGAAGCACTTCTGTGAATGTCTCCTGAACACGACCCCCTCTTCTGGTGTAGTTAGAATTCTTCCAACAGGAAACATATCTACCTCTTCTCTATGAGTATTTGGTGCAGAAATAGCTAAGTTATGAATATCCATATCCAGACCCACTTGAAAGTCTGTTTGTGCTCTATGCCTTATAAAATTTTCAATGCACCTAATGATCCTGTTGAAAGCTACTTTATCGTGTGGATGCTTTCTTTCATTCATGTTCAGCTTCATTTTTCTACCCAGAGGTATTAAATCACAGGGATTTATTGACAGTAGGTCGTTGTCACAGAAGTACTGTCTCTGATTATCTTCTCTCAATACTTCATAGATTGTGTACATGATCTCCGTCCCTAGAAATTGTACATGCTTTGCTCCAGATATCTTCTTTATTGGGGACTTTGAGTAGGCTTCTTCTTTAAACAAGCGATGAGCCATGACCTTATCCTTCACTTCATCTGTAACTCTATAGTCATTTGCAAAGTTTGGCAGCATTAAAAACACTTTAATATCGATGAGTGCATATCGATGAGCCTGTTCCACCTCAATTGTTGTCTTCCTCATGAAACTTCTCACTTTATCTATTTCCGCAGCCAAATTCTCTTTTCTTTGCACAGAGGCGCACTTTGCAGGAGCCTTGTCTTTAGGTTCTGTTCTAGTGGGAATGGGTGTTGATTTTGGCTCTGGAGCTGATTCTGGTTCTGGGGTAGGAATGGGAGTTGAAGTGGGAGTTGGTATTTTGGGAGTGGGAGTTGGATTTGGAGTGGGAGTGGGATTTGGAGTGGGAGTGGGAGTTGGATTTGGAGTGGGGGTTGGATTTGTTGTTGAGGGCTTCTGTGGCTTCTGTGAAGATTGCATCTGTGTATTACTCATCAGGTTAAGTAAAAACTTTGCCACATCTGGGTCCTTGGGCAAGGATCCTTTGAATTGGGCAAGTGGGGTTGGATTTAGAGGGACTTCTTTCGCAGATTTCTTCCCTTTTTCTTGCACAGGGGGCTCAGAGACTGGATCTTGTGAGGCAGAGGTGGATGTAGGGACTTCTGGCTTCTGTTTCTTTGAATTCTCCCCCTTCTGAGAAACAGGATCCTGATCCTCAGACCTTTTTCGCTTAAGCTCGGTCCGTTTGCAAGCTCTTTCCTCTTTACTCTTATTCCTCTGGGCTTGAACAGTTGAGATTTGTTCGGCAACGTTGGTAAGTTTGGACACAGAGGTATCAAGATCTGATACCTTCTGGGAAAATGTAGTATTTGTCTTGTTGGTTTTAGCAGCGAACTTTGCACTTACGAACGTTAGTTTTTCAATTAACGAACGTTGTAAGGCAGCAACGTCCGATCGTCGAACCAGAGCTTGAGATTGTGATTCTGGGAGGAGGGATTGGCAGAGCTTCTGTATATCCTTCTGCAAAGACGTAAAGTCAGATGCAGAGATGGTTACCTCTGGAGTAGGAATCTCTGTAGGAATGTTGCTTAGAGCCTCTATATTGGATTGAAGAGTAAGTGCTATCTTCTGCAGCTCCTCCTCTGTTTTCTTTGAGACTTCCTCTGTGTTGTCCTTGACGAATCTCTTTATTTCAACCAGAGCTTTAGCTTGATCATCACTCTGAGTTTGGACCAAATTTTTGAGTTTCGTGGTCATTGTGACTTGCTCCGTTAAAGTAGCCTGCAGAGATGAGATTAAGGAACTTTGGGCTTTAAGCTCTGTGTTAACCTTCTGTTCATGAGTAACAAAGGCTTCTTTTAGATCCGCCACAGATCCCTTGACATTATCAACAAATGCTTGGAACGCAGCATTTGTGACATAGTCTTGGGTGGTAACCGGTGCATCTCCAACGCATGGAGCCCCGTTTCCCTCGCGTCTAGAGGGGCCTTCATTCACGCCTGTGTTGACGTTTAGCTTGGAAGGACTTCCACCCTGTCCTCGAGAGCCCTGGTTAGAGGAACTCTCTTTGGGTGTCCTGACTATTTCGGCTTCTTCCTCATCATTAGAGGATGAGGAGTCGAAAGTAGTGTGCTTACCTTGAGCAATGGCGAAAACGCCGGTAAGTGGTGCATCCTCTGGCTGTAACCCCTCTGATGGGATTTCATGAGCCTCTATACTACCAGAAGATATGGACGTACCCTCTGGGATCCCTATATCTGTGTTGGCCACGAAGGCTTCAACATGTGTAGTTCTGGACGAGATCAGGGGCAATGGATCTCTTATTACTTCATCATCATCCTTTTGAGAGGACGAAGATGGAAGGGATTCCCCGAAAGTGCTTGAGACAGAGATTATAAGACCCTCTACTCGGTTAGGTTCTGGGCGGTTTGGACTGGGTTGTCCTTTTTCAATGAATGTAGATGTGTTGGCATCAACTTCAGCAGTTGTGGTTACCCTGGTTGGACTCGGAGAGGTTCTAACAAATGTGTCTCTGTGGACATCTTCTGTGGCTGCTCTTAAAAGAGCATCCGGATGGGTAGAATCTCTCTGGTTGTCACTCGAATTCTTTTCAAGCTCATCCTCACCAGACCCCTCACTTCCTACTTCTGGCTCTAAATGCTCAGGGGTAGGTATTCTCGGTTCTGAGTATACCACTGAGCTTCTATAAGAGATTAGATTGGGGAGGGTAGAAGGAATAAGGTCTAGCATGTACCTTGATAGTTCGCGATGATGTGGGTAACCAGCAGGATCCACAGTTTGTTTGTGGGTATTCATAGTGTGAATTTTGCACAGAGGAGGGACGGTTGGTGCTTGAAGCTTTAGAACTGCAGCATGAGCAAAAACTGATAGAAATCTTGGATAGCATAGGTGAGTGACATCACTTCCTGCTTCTTGGGCTTGTACCTTCTTTAACATTGCGGCTCTGAACTCATTGTAGAGGAGAGAAACGTAGTCGATATTGAGGTTAAAGTACAACCCGTACATGATTGTGAGAATGTTCCTGTTTGCTTGGTCCATAGAGGTGGTTTTGCAAGTGAGGCTTCGGTTCAGGATGGACACAAGCACATTCCACACTGGGGGAATATGTTTCCTCTTGAATGTGGACAGGGCTGAAATGGGTGTATTGTAACCCAAAAATGAGATAAACTCTAGGAGAGCGTCCGTTGAGGGTAGAGCAGTTAGCTTAGGGTTTGGAACAACTTCGCCGTTGATTTTAATCTCTGGAGGAGGAAGGCTAAAAAATTGAGCGAACTTGCGCTTGGTAAAAGGTATTGCCACGGCGTCATCCGTGTTAATGGGGTGGCCAAAACTTCTAATCATTTCCTGGGTTTCGTCGTTGATGCACAGGGTATGCCATATTTCTTGAATGTATAACTCGGGGATATTTGGGTGTGCTAGAGTTAGAGCTTTGTTGAAGGGATGATGTTGCAGGAACTCGATCATAACCCTGTCGGCGGCTGGATAAGTAGCATGATCCAATAGAACTTGGGCATTGTTTGGTTTGATTGGAAGACGAGTGAAAACAAAAATTTCCGCGGTGGATTCGACAATCTGATGATCATTGTTGTTGGCTTCTTGGTTTGTAATAAGAATTTGATCGGCCATTGATGAGGTTTGGATTTTGGAAAGAAGTTGCAGGTATGATTTTGCCAGGAGAGTTTGAGAAGATGATGAGAGTAAAAGGTTTGGCGGTTTTGAAATTTTGGGGTTTTATGGAAGGTTTTGAATGCGAAGGGTTTATGCTCGATTAAATCAAGTTAACGACATAATTAGCTGACGTCATTGGGATTAGGCGTGGGATGTGACGTGAGCAGCTTTAATTTCGCAGTCATGCGATGGATAGATTATGGACACGTGGAAAGGCGATTGGACGTGAGACTGGGGATAGATGACGCATGGAAGGTAGGTGTCTCAAAGGTTTTCTCCATTGATTTTAATCGATTGGTTTTTCAAAAAGAATTAAAATCGATCAATTGAAATATTAAAATAAATCAATTAAAAGTTTTAATTAAAATCGATCATTTAGTCGGGATAAAAGATGTGTCAGTGATCATATATCAAGCCATAGTCTCTAAGTTGGGTTTTCATCCAGATCACCTGTGAGCAACAACTTGCAGCGGCTACATACTCTGCTTCTGCTGTAGAGGTTGAAACACAGTTCTGCTTTCTGGAAGTCCAACTTATTAGACGATTTCCCAGAAGTTGACAGCTACCAGAGGTGCTTTTTCTGTCCAACTTACATCCTGCATGATCTGAGTCAGTATATGCAATAAGATCAAATGACGAAATCTTTGGAAACCAGAGACCCAAAGAGGGTGATCCTTTGACGTATCTGAAGATTCTTTTTACTGCAGCCAAGTGAGATTCTTTTGGATTGGCCTGAAACCTAGCACAGAGACAAGTGGCAAACATAATATCTGGTCTACTAGCTGTCAAGTACAGAAGTGATCTAATCATTCCTCTATAACTCTTAACATCTACTGGTTTCCCAGAGAGATCAGAATCTAGTTTGGTGCTGGGAGAGATTGGTGTTTTCATGGAAGTGACATTTCGGAATTTAAACTTTTTGAGCATATCAGAAACATATTTGGCTTGATTTATGAAAATTCCAGATGGGGTCTGTTTTACTTGAAGTCCTAGAAAATAGTTTAACTCCCCCATACTTGTTGCAAAAATATTTGAATTTTTCGTTGTTGTAGACTCATTATCAGAATTATCAAAAAATATATTGGGATTCTCATCAATATCTTCTCAGGATTCAATGTCTGAGAATTCATCATATTTTTCTTCATGTTCTGATTTATTATCAGAAGTATCTTCTGAAATGTTTTCACAATTGGATTCAGAAGTAACTTCAGAAACAATTTCAGACTTAACAATTACTTCTGATTTTTCTTCAGAAATAATATTTGATTCAGAAGATTTACAAATATTTGGAATTATATTCATTTATTCTGTTTCAGAGATACTTTCTGGTTCACCAGTTTTAAGAGGTGTTTCTTCTGAAAACAAAGTCTCTGATTTTATAAAAGGAATTCTTTCAGGCAAAGAATGGTTTACAGGTTTGGAAATGATGCCAGTATTTGATTCATTGAAAATTTTCATTTTAGAATAATCATACAAGTTTTCAGGTGGCTTTTTTAAAATTTGACTGTCATTATATCCTAAGCCTGCTTTTATATTGTAAAATTTTGAGTTCTGAGCCTGACTAGTTAAAATATTCAGAGTTTATTCAGTTTGTCCTCTTTTAAAATTTAAATCTTCCAATTCCTTAATCTTTTTATAAAGATCAAGTCTCTCTTGATTCAGAAAATTCATCTTAACATTTAGAATTTCCTTTTCAGATTTTTCATTTATAACTTCTTTTTGTAAACTATCCATTTTTTCTTTTAAAACAAGTTTTTCTTCAGAAACTTTTTCAAGAATCTGTTCAGCTGCTTGACAATTTTTTTTTGTATATTTGACTTTCAGCTCTGAATTGATTGACCAAAATTCTTTCACCTTTAATTCTGTTTTTGAGTGTTTCAAATTCAGAATACATATTTTGAAATTGATTTGTCATTTCTGAATCTTTAGTATTAACTTCAGAATTATGTTCAGAATTTTGTTCAGAAGATGAAGAAAATACCTCAGTGTCTTGTTTGTCCTTTTCTGGATCCATTTGACACATGTAGCAATTTGTTGCATAGTGAGCAACTTCTTCTTCATCATCTCCATCACTCCAGTTTAACCAGTCTTCTTCATACTTGGTCACTAGAGCAGGATTAAGCTCCTTTTTCTTTGCTAAAAGATGCTTCTTCTCATAATAACCTGAATTTTTTACTTTTGGCATCTTGCATTGTCTTGCATAATGTCCAGGCTTTCCACAGTTGAAGCATCTTGCTGGTTCAGATGTTTCAGATTGACCAGCCTCTTGACCCTTCTTAGGTCCAACTTCAGATCTAGGTTTATTCTGATATTTTTGATTGTATCTTTGTTTGAATTGCCTTGTCATGAAAGCAATATTATCATAAGTCCTTTTAAGCTCTTCATCTGATTCATCCCCATCACACACTGTTATCTCTGGGATCTCACAAACTTTCTTGGTAGCAATGGTCAAAGAATTATTGTAGTTTTTGCTTAGAAGGGCAACTATTTCTTGTGTCTTCTTTTGTTCATATTGTCTAACTTTGATCTTGTCCTCTTGTTGGAACAAGATGCCATAGACATCATGAATTGTTTTTCTAGACAAGTTCCTAGTTACCATGTTATCTGAAAAACTTGACCATTCATTTCCCAGATTGTTCAGAAATTTGTTATTTATCTCAGAATTTGATTTCTGAACACCATTTCTTCTTAGATCATTCACAATGTTATTGAATCTATGATATGTATCAGTGATAGATTCATTTTCTTTGTATCTGAAATTTTCATATGTTCCTACACAGATATTTAATCTTTGTGTTTGAGCCTTTGTACTTCCTTGCATTTGAGCTTCTACTTCATCCCACATGGCTTTTGTTGAAGTTAAACTATCAACCCTATTGAATATCTCATTGGGAATTGCCATTGTGAGTAAAGTTAATGCTCTTCTATCAACTTTCATTTGAGCCTTTTCAGCTGGATTATACATTCCATGACTCTTCTTGATTCTTGGTGCAGGGATTTCAGGGGTGGATTCAGTTACGAGGCTATTTGGAATCTCAACAAATACCTCTAGTGGGCCATTTGTGATAGATTGCATTAAGGCTTCATCTATGTTATCCA
The DNA here is from genome assembly GCA_036898165.1 of Silybum marianum. Classification (NCBI taxonomy): domain Eukaryota; kingdom Viridiplantae; phylum Streptophyta; class Magnoliopsida; order Asterales; family Asteraceae; genus Silybum; species Silybum marianum. The sequence continues at coordinate 23,967,540 of CM072528.1, read as the reverse complement.
AGAATTGAATCATTCTAATTCTCCATTCATGATATTCCCCCAAGAAGAGAGTTGGTGGTTTCGTTTCAGATCCGATTGAGACTATTTCTTTAGACATCTTTGATTGTTAGAAGATCGAGAATTCACCTGTGTTGAATTTGAATTTTGTAGATCAAGAACACCAAGAACTGTCAGATCTGACAAGTTCTTTCACAAATCTTTTTCAAGAACAGATGAATTGGCTCTGATACCAATTGTTAGGACCCAAACAATCAAGATATCAATATATGAAAAGATTATGACATGAATGATAATAGCCAAATGTAATATGTATTGATTGAATGTACTGTATACAGTATATGAAAACATTAGTTCTAACAATCTAACTAACTATCTATTTATACATACAATAGAAAGACTAAAGAAAGTGACAAGACATTCATAACAGACAAGTTCAGAATGGGTTCTGAACTCCTTCAGAACTTCTTTAGAAGTGTCTTCAGAACTTCTTCAGAACCTCTTCAGAAGTGTCTTCAGAACTTCTTCAGATCTTTTTCTCTTTAAGAACCCAGTACCTTTTGAAGCTATTATGATATCTCTATCAAATGGCTTCCTAAAGAGACCATGACTAACGCCCCTAAGTCCCACTTCAAATAGGTACCCAAAGGTGCCAAGTCAACTAACCCCGAAGGACCCATTTACAAATGGGTACCTAAATCTGCCTGATTTTGTGTAGATCGGTCATGTGTGGTACTTAGATTCTGGATTCTCCAAACACATGACTGGACAAAAGGAGCTGCTTGCCAATTACGTGGAGAAAAAGGGCAGATTCGTACGATTTGGCAACATTCAATTAGCTCCTATCACGGGACCTGCAGACATCATTCAAAACAATATCACTATTTCAGATGTTTCCTATGTTCAAGGCCTGAGCCACAATTTGCTAAGCATTGGGAAATTCTATGACAAACGACTTGAAGTCAACTTCCGACCCGAAGGATGCTCTGTGCGAACCTTTGAAGGAAAAGAATTATTAGTCAGCACGCGCAAATCCAACCTGTACACCATCGATCTTTCCCAAGTGAACGCTCCTTCAAATGTTTGTCTACTATCCAACGTCTCTAATCCCAAGAACTGGTTGTGGCATCGACGACTTTCTCATCTGAACTTCAAAAATATCAATCGCTTCTCCATTCACGGATTAGTCACCGGTTTACCAAAGATAATGTTTGACAAACCTTACCTATGTGAAGAAAGTTTCTCAAAAAACCCAAGGTGGTACATAGCACAACTCGACCTCTACAGCTCATCCTTATGGATCTGTGCGGCTCAATGCGGACTCAAAGTATACATGGCAAGAAATATGTTCTCGTTATGGTTGACGATTTTTCTCGATTTACGTGGGTTAAATTTCTTCGCTCAAAGGACGAAACCCCCGAAACAATCATCAATTTCTTGAAATCCATACAAGTCAAATTGGAGTTGCCGCTCAAATCACCCGCACTAATAATGGAACCGTGTTGGAACCCAGATCCCTTTCTAACAATTAATTAATTAAGTATGAAAATATGAGTGGAAGCAAAGTAAATCTAAGATTTAAAGCAGTTAGCAGTAAGAACAGTAAGAACGATATTGAAGAACAAATGATAATTTGTATTAATAACCTGGAAGATGATTACAATATGATGAATGAAATGCTCTATTTGCTCTCCAAAATATATCTCAGATCGAACACTATTACAATTGTAAAAGGACCTATTTATACTAGTACAATGAATAGAAGTCAACATTCTAGCCTATTACAAACTGACATATAAGCTAACCTTGTAACAAATTCAGTTACAAAGTTAGATACACGGAACATGTGCAGGCCACGTCATCAGCAGCGCGTATGATGCCTCTGTTGTAGTCCAGTTGTTCTTCCAAACTCTGGGCGTCTCTGTGATGAGTGGGATCAGAAGATAAATTTCTGATCTTCTGCACTTGTACATTTATGGTACATACTTCTTCTGCAAATGAGGTCTAACAATCTCCCCCTAAGTATGAATTCCAGAAAGTTGAAAGATGTGCTCGTTAGGCTTTAGTTCCGTTTGTTTTATTAGGCTATAAAGTTGTTTGATTGTTCAGCTCATCTTTTATCAGAAGGGGGCAACCTGTGAGATAATCTTGGAGATCTGATCTGTGATTTCTCTGATATTTAGGTCGCTATCAAGTCTCTTGACGGTCTTCTCTATTGCTTCTTGGCCGTGATCATCAACTTCAAAAGAGGCATAACATTTGACAATGTATACGACCTCTGCTGAGTATTTGTGTGCCTCTTTTATATTGAAGAAATTCTTCTGTGTTTCCTCTTGAATACAACCCCTTTCCTCTGGTTGAGTCAGCACTTTTCCAATTCTCAGAGCATTGAGGCCTTCCAAGTCTTCATTTGGAGCAGAGATACATAAGTTGTCAACATTGTAGTTCAGCCCAGTCTGAAAGTCTACCTATCTTCTGTATCTAATAAAAGATTTCATGCACTCAATGATCCGGAAGTAAGCAATCTTATCTTGACTATCCCTTCTCTTGTTCATTTGAATCTTCATGAGTTTCTCCAGGATCAGAAGATCAGAAGGGTTAATGAACAATAGATCATTGTCACAAAAATAGTAAGTCTGTTTGTCTTCTCTGACTACCTCATATATTGTGTACCAGATCTCTGATCGTTCAAATTGAGTGTGCTTGATTGTAGAGATCTTTTTGATTGGTACAATCGAGTAAGCATCCTTTCTTGCTTGCCTATGACTCATAACTTTATCCTTGACAACATCACTTACATGATAGTCATTTGCAAAGTTAGGCAGCATCAAGAAAATCTTCTAATCAGCAGGAGCATATATGTGCCTATTTTTCGATTCCAGAGTTGGTAGCTCAAGTCTTCCCAGCTTCTATTGTCTTTCTTCGTATGCAGCTCTGCATTTTAATGACTCCTCTCGTTTGGCTTTCTCAAAATTTTCCCGTGCTCTTTCGGCTTCGGCCTTAGCTTCATCATCTTCAGCTTTAGCCTTTTCAGCTTCTGCTCTGTATTTTTCTTCTTGGGCCTTGGATTTTTTAGCTTTGGCCTTGGCTATATTAGCTACGGCCTTAGCTTTGTCAGCTTCAGCTTTGGCTCTGAGTTCAGCTTCAGTTCTGGCTCTATCTTCTTCAGTTCTGGCCCTTTTGGCTTCAGCTCTGGCTTTTTCAGCATCAATATTTGATTGTTTAGTGGAAGGGGCAGAAGGACTTGCACTTGAAGGTTGAGATTGTCTCCTTGTATTGCCAATAATCTCAAGCACAAACTTGGCCACCTCTGGATCTTTAGGAAGAGGACCAGTATGTGTGGCAAGTGGCGTTGGAGTTAAAGGAGTTTTTTTAGGAGGAGGAGGAGCAGAGGGTGAAAGGGCAGGAGCTTTACCTCTGTGTTGATCCATTTTCTGAGGAGTTCCGGTTTTGTCCTTCTTAATATTTTCCATATTCTCCCTCTTCTGAGAATCAGGATTCTGATCCTCAGACTTTTTGCGCTTGTGCTCTGCTCTCTTGCATGTCCTTTCCTCCTTTGCTTTCTTCTTTTCATCAAAAGTAGTAGAGATAGAACTTACCATTGTTGACAACTTCGAGACAGAGTTTTCTAAAGAGGTGATCTTCTAATCCATGTTTGAAGTGCTAGTATTTGTCTTAGAGACATATCTCGAAGTCAATGCATTGATCCTGTCAATCATAGCTTTCTGGAAAACAGCCATGTCAGACTTCTTTACGAGGGAGGAGGAGGAAGCAGAAGCATCTTTAGTAGGAATAACGGCTTTAATAATCTTCTGAATATCAGCTACGAAAGAACCGTATTCAGCAACAATAATGGTGACCTCTGGAGATGGAAGCTTTTCAAGAAGATGGAAAATTTCCTTTGAATTGGCCTTAAAGCCAGCATCCAGAGTATGAAAGTGGTCAGAAGTAGAATTCCTCTGAGATTCTACATTATCAGAAATGAGTTTCTTGATGGCCTCCAGAGCTTGAGACTGAGCCAACTGTTTTGTATGAATATTGTTAAGTATGGTTTGCTGAGAGTCAAGGGATAGTTTTAGATCGTCCATAGATCTCTGAATTTTATCACCAAATGCCATAAACGCTGCGTTGGTGATGAAATCAGAAGGTTTAACCGGTGCATCTACAATACATGGAGCCCCTTGTCTCTCGTGTTCAGAGAGGCCCTTATTCACACCTGTATTGACGTTGAGTGTGTAGGGACTTCCAACCTGTCTTCGAGGGCTGGTATGAGCAGAAGCCTCTTCGGTTGTTCTGATTGTTTCAACTGAAAACAATGTGCTTACCTTGAAAAAGGGCAATAACCCCGGTAACTGGTGCATTCTGTGGCTGTAACCCCTCTGATAGGACTTCGTCAGCATCCATACTGTCAAAGGGTGTGGAAGTACCCTCTGCGTGCCCTAGGATATCGTTGGTCACGGAGACATCAACGAGTGGTGTGGGTAGTGGCGAGTTCTGGGGCAATGGAACTCTTATATTTTCATCACCACCCTTTTGAGAGGGTGATGAAGCAGAAGTGGAATCCCCGGTGGTGCTTGATCCAGAGGAAATAAGAATATCCTTGGATTGGTTGGCTTCTGGGTGGATTGGACTGGGTAGTCCTTAGTCAATGAGAGTAGATGTGTTGGCATCTACCTCGGTAAATGTGGGTTTCCTTTGGGATGAAGGTGAGATTCGCTCAAATGTGCCTCTATGGACATCTTCAGTACCCTCTTGTAGTAAGAGGTCAGGATGGGTAGAAGCACTCAGATGTTCACTCACATTCTTTTCAACCTCATGCTCACTTGAGCCTTCACTGCCTAAACTAGGCTCTAAGTACTCTGGGGTAGTTATTCTTAGTTTTGAGGAAACCAGAGAGGTTCTATAGGGTATGAGATTAAGCATGTACCTGGAGAGCGCCCTTGGTGATGAATACCCATTGTTTTCAAGGGTCGGCTTATGTGAGCTCATAGATGCAATCTTGCAAAATGGTTGAAGCAGAGGAGCCTTCAGAGCCCCTATGGCTGGAAAAGTGAATAGGGATAAAAATTGTGGAAACATTAGGGCTGGGAGGGCTTTTCCTTGGCTCTGGTGAGTAACCTTCGTATGCACAGCAACTTCTATTTCTTGGAAGATCAAACTCGCATAGTCCAGTGGTCGATTGAAATACATACCATACATGATTGTAAGTATGCTCTTGCTTGCCTGGTCTAAGGAGCCAATTTTGCAGGTTAAGCTTTTGTTCAGTATGGAGACCGACACATTCCACATAGGAGGTAACTTCTTTCTCTTGAACTCAGATAACTTCTTGAGAGGCTCATTATAACCCAAGAAGTTGATGAAGGCAAGTAGGGCTTCAGGAGTAGGGTTTTGTTCAAGGGCAGGATTGGGTATTTTTTGTTCACCATCATCGATAATGGGTTAGGGTAAGTGAAAATACTTTGCGATTTTCTTCTTTGTAATCGGTATTTCCACAGCAGTTTCAGATTCGGTGGGATGGCTGAAGTTTCCAATAAGAGTTTCTTCATCTTGTATAAACATGGATTGCCAAACTTCTTGGACATAAATTTCAGTGACATTGGGATTGGTTAAAGTTAGGGTTCGGTTTAGAGAATGGTGTTGGAGGAACTCTATCATGACCCTGTAATCGGCCAGATAGGTGATTGGATCGAGAAGTACCTAAACATTGTTGGCCTTCAATGGCAGTTTGATGATCGGAGCACTATCGACCGTGGAGTCGATTAACCTTCCTTCTTCGTTTTGGACATTGAGATTTGCAGATTGGGTTGCCATTGATGAAATTTGGGTGTTTGGAAGTTGATGATAGAGCAGGTTTGCAGTTGCGAGTAATAGCGTGAGGAAGAAGACGATGCACTGTAGTTGAGAGGTTTATATATGAGAGAGAAAGAGTACTCGAGTGTAATTTGAAATTGAAAAGGATTTAATTTGGGAATGGGCAAAAACGGTTCGTTTATGCTGATGTAAGCGCATTGGCGTGCAGTGCAGTAACTAGATCATTGACACGTGGACAATTTGGTCGCGTGTGTGATGACTGGCACGGGTATGGATGAGTCACTGAAAGGTTTAATTACTTTTAAACCGTTGATTAATCCCATAAACAAATTAAAAAGAAATTAATAAGAAATATTATTAATTAATCAACAGATAATTTTTGGTATTAATAAAGCATTTTAATTAATTTAAAATCAGACATTTGGGTGAATAAATCAGTTTTTGAACCAAATGAAAGTTTATTATTTAGTGACAGGTGTTTCTTAGGAAATTTTAATAAAATAAGAAAAGTTTAATTAACCTTGAAGGCAAGAGTTAAATAAAATGAACTTATTAAAATGAAAATTTCAGAGGAAAAACTAAGTCAGAAAATATTTGGTCAGAGAAAACATTTTTGACCAATAATGTCAAAAGAGCATCCTTCCAGAAAGAGTGTTAGTTGAATCTGAAAATTCTTAGTAACCTTGACGGAAAGATTTATTTAGAAGAAACAGATTCAACAAAAACTTTAAGTGAAAAGAGGTTCAGAAGACAGCTAACGTGTGTAAAACTTGATTTGCTCCCCCTCGAATTGATCTCTGTGCTTCCCCTCAAAAAGTTGCATCTTGCTCCCCCTTGCCTTTTCAAGTAATACTCCCTTTCTGTTATCGGTTGGTTAAAAAAAATAAGATATATTCTTTGAAGAACAGAGGGGAACAGAGGCTTCTGAGCGTCTCTGGAGATATACCATCTGAAGTGACTAGAGGCTTCTATACAGTTCTTATTTATTCGAACAGAAGAAGAAAAATAAGAATAAAACAAACCAAAAATTATGAACAAAAATAAGTAATTATGTTTAATCCTATGAAGATCATAGTTTTAAAAAGAATTACATATTTAACATGCCCAACTTGCTGACTAAGAAATTAAAGCGTTTCTCGTCCAGAGCTTTTGTGAAAATGTCAGCAAGTTGATAATTAGTAGAGACAAAATACATTTCTATTGTGCCCTTATCTACATGATCTTTGATAAAATCAAACCTGACATCGATGTGTTTGGTTTTGGAGTGCTGAACTGGATTTTCAGTAATGGCAATGGCACTTTCTGAGTCACATAGGATGGGGATTTTGTCGTAGACTAATCCGTAGTCTCTGAGTTGAGTCTTCATCCAAATGACTTGGGAACAACAACTGGCAGCAGCAACATATTCAGCTTCTGCTGTAGATGTTGATACACGGTTCTGTTTCTTGGATGTCCAACTAATAAGCCTGTTCCCCAGAAGTTGACAGCTACCAGAGGTACTCTTTCTGTCCAACTTACATCCTGCATGATCAGAATCTTTATATGTCATTAGATCAAATCCAGAATTTTTAGGATACCAGAGACCCAGTGAAGGAGTGCCCTTAAGGTATCTAAAAATTCGTTTAACAACAGCCAAATGAGATTCTTTTGATTTGGCCTGATAACGAGAACAGAGGCGAGTGGCAAACATAATATCTGGTCTAATAGCTGTTAGATACAGAAGAGATCCTATCATACCTCTATAGCCCGTAACATCCACTGATTTCCCAGAAGGATCAGGGTCAAGTTTCATGCTAGGAGAGATATGAGTTTTCATAGTTGAGGAATTTTGAAAATGAAATTTATTTAGCATGTCAAACACATACTTGGTTTGATTTATAAAAATGCCAAAGGCATTTTGTTTGACTTAGAGTCCTAGGAAGAACATTAGTTCTCCCACCATACTCATTTCAAAATTCCTTTTCCATCAATTTTGAAAATAAATCAAATTCTTTCTGATGAGTAGACCTAAATATTATGTCATCCACATAAATTTGAACAATAGTTAACATACCTTTGCCTCTTTTGATGAACATGGTGGTATCAATTTTACCTTTTTCGTAACCTTTACTGATCAGAAACGTAGATAAGTGTTCGATTCATACTAGGCTCTTGGTGCTTGCTTCAAACCATATAAAGCTTTATCGAGAAGATACATTTACTCTGGATGTCTAGCATCTTTAAAACCAACAGGTTATTCAATGTACACTTTTTCTTTGAGATAGCCATTTAGAAATACACATTTAACATCAATTTGGTGTACTTTAAAGTTTCTGTATGCAGAGAAGGCCAGAAATAGTTGTATCGCCTCAAGTCTTGCTACAGGGGCAAAGGTCTCATGGTAATCTATTCCTTCTTCTTGACAATACCCCTTAGCTACCAGTCGAGCCTTATTTCTGATCACTATACCGTCTTCGTCTTTCTTGTTTCTGAAGACCCACTTAGTACCAATAGCGATTTTGTCTTTTGGCAAAGGTACTAAGTTCCAAACTTTACTTCGAGCAAACTGAAGAAATTCTTCTTGCATAGCTTCCACCCAGCTTGATTCTTGCAAGGCTTCATGAATGTGCTTTGGTTCGATCATGTTAAGGAAATTAACATAAAATGCTTCATTTTCAGTTGCAGATCCTGTTTTAACACCTTCAGATGGACTGCCAATAATAAGATCTGGAGTGTGTGCTTTAGTCCATCTCGTCATCCTAGTTTGAGGTACTTGTTGGGCTTGAACTTCTGTTTCAGAAGATTGAATAACCTCATTTGGAATTGATTCTGAATCTTTAGCAGCATCTAAAGTCTCCCCCTCAGATGAAGGCACAGAAATGGCTTCTGGACAGTCGCTTGATTGAATGGGAAGAACAGACGATGCTGGTGGACTTTCATCAGAAATTTCAGGAGTAGAAATAGTAATTCCAGAAGGTTGAAGAACTTCAGGAATACTCAAGGATGGATTCTTTGGTATTTTCTCTGAAAATATTTCTTCGCAATAAAATCTTGAAAAATGGCATCGATTTCGGATTCTCTGGAACCTGAAAGATAATCAGAGCTAACAGTGTTCTGTTTGAGTTCAGAAGTAGAATACTCAGAAGTCAGTTGAGTTTGATCATCAAAATCGATGTTAATGCTTTCCATAACAGTCTTGGTACGTAAGTTAAAGACTCTAAAAGCTCTCGAATTTAATGAATATCCTAATAATTGAGCTTCATTGGATTTCTTATCAAACTTGCCAAGTTTTTCTCTGTCATTTAAAATAAAACACCTGAAACCAAAATTATGAAAGAATTTAACACAGGGTTTTCTTTTATTTATAAGCTCATAAGAGGTTTTGAGATGCCTCTTGGCAATAATTGAACGGTTCTGAATGAAACAAGCAGTGGCTACAGCTTCTGCCCAAAAATGGATAGGGAGTCCAGAAGCTGCAAGCATCGTTCTGGCTGCTTCCACCAAGGTTCTGTTGCGTCGTTCTACTACACCATTTTGTTGAGGAGTGCGTACAACTGAGAAGTTTTGTATAATTCCATTTGCAACAAGGTATGCTTCAAGCTTGACATTCTTGAACTCAGTACCGTTATCACTTCTTAGCTGCTGAATCTTCTGGTGTAGAAGAACTTGGATTCTGGTCATCATATTTTGCAAGACGATAGGCACTTCTAATTTTTGTCTAACAAATGCGAGCCATGTATACCTGGAAAATTCATCAATAAGTACCAGTATATACTTTTTACTAGATAAACTCTGTATTGCAATGGGACCACAAAGGTCGAGATGTAATAATTGCAAAGGTCTTATACAAGAATGATCACTTTTTGTTTTATGAGATGCTCATTTTATTTTTCCCATTTCATATGCAGAGTAGAGGTGATCTTTTTGAAAGTGGACTTCTGGAAGACCAGTTACCAAATTGTGTTTGACAAGCATCTCAACGTTATCAAAATTTAAGTGAGACATTTTGTGATGCCATAACCACGCAACTTCACTCTTTTTAGAGATAAGACAAAGGGTTTCTTTACCGTCCTTTAATGTGAAGTTCATCATATATAGATTACCTTTTCTGTCTGCTCTCCAGGGTTCTTCACTTGTTTTAGAAAACAAGTAACAATGCTTTTCATCAAATAAGACAAGTATTTTAGAATCACAAAGTTGACTTACACTCAGTAGATTATGTTTCAAGCCAGAAACATGAGCTACTTTTGATAAGGTAATATTACCTTCTTGTAAAGTACCGTAGCCTTTTATTTGACCCTTACCATTGTCTCCAAACGTTACAGGTCCACCACATTTGTCTTTAAATTGGGAGAGTAAGTTTTTCGTTCCAGTCATGTGCCTCGAGCATCCAGAGTCAAGATACCAATTGTGCACACGCTGCTTCTGCAATCACAGTCAGAGTGTTTTAGGTACCCATTTCATAATGGGTCCTTTAACGTTAGTTTTAGACTTTTCACTCTTTTTATCTTGCACATGATTTGATTTAGCATGATTTAAAGGTTTGCTCTTTTTATTTTCTGTATTTTTGTTTTTCTTTGGTTTAGTCCTGAAGTGTGAAAAGTTATCATATGAACGATCAGAGAGCGTCGAGAAAAATTTCTTTAGTTTTAAGAATAAAGAAAAACATTCAAAATTCTGAGACATAAAAGATTGCATTGAATTTTCATTAGAATAATGATAATTACAATTTTTCTTGTTTCTGTCTATACCAGTATCAGTAGTTCTATTGAACTTCTTAGCTAGGCTAGACTTATGCTTAGAATCATAAGTATTCTTCTGTTGAGGCTTCTCTAATAAACCTTCTCAGGAGCTTTCGGAATTACTGAAACAGAAGCAGAAAGAGTAGATTTCCATTTGCCTTTTTGAGCAGCAGTAAACTTTGGAGGACTCGATTGCAGAGATTTTTACTGAACATTCAATTTCTTTTTTAAACTCTCTTCTTTCTCAAGTTCAAGATAAGATTTGGCCTTAAGACACATCCCAATGAAGTCTGGATGAATGGAAACCGGTTTTCTCTGTCCTGTTGGAGGAACAGAGAGTATTGGAATTCCACTTGAATGTTTTTCAACATTCAGACTAGAGGCTCTGATCTCCAGAGGTTCATTTGTAAACAAGAATGATGCATTTTCATTTTTAACTATCTCTGGAACCTTTTTGTATACAGAAGGTGATTGATTTTCTAAGTATGAAAAATATTTTTCTGAGTTATCAAAGAAATCATCACCCTGATCATCATTCTCCCAGGGATATGTAGTTATTTTCAAATTGTCTTTAGTCTCGGAAAGATTTTAGTCAACAAAAGAACAAGGAAATATTTCTGGATAGTTTTCTGAATAATTTTGCTGAACATTTTCATGTTCAAGTTTAAAGCATTCATCCAAAGTTGAGAGCATATCATTTTCAAAACCAAGTCTTATCTCTTCTTCTGCTTGTGTAGGAATAAAAGCATCGGCATCTGGATTCAAAGTTATATGAACATTTGAGCCAAAGTTGAAAATGTCACACTTCTTCTGAATTTTATTCAAATCAACATTTATTTTGCCCGATGAATATTCAGTGTTTTTAAAGTTGAGTTTTCTTTGATGATGACCATTTTCATATTTTGATTTTTTAAAAATAGATTGCTCATATAAAATTGGAAACATAGGCTTATGTTCTTGTCCTAGACAGAAAACAGATTTCAGAGTGGACATCTTTTCACATGTGTAGGGATCTAAATCCTCGAAACCAAGTCCAGATCTCCCTACTTGTGTATTTATTTTGTCATGAACTTTCTGAGCATCCATATATGTTTTGATCTATAGCTTTTTGTTTTGAAGTTCAACATGTAAAAATTCTCTCTCCTTTTGAAAGTAATTTTTAAGTGCTACAGAATTATATCTGTCACTTTCTTTTGCTTTGATCTCTTTTTCTTTGCATTCCAAAAGTTTAGTGAAGTTCAATTTCTCTTCCTTGAGCTAAACTTCAGTATCTTTTAATACTCTGGAAATCTTCTCATTTTCAGCACTTACCTCCAGTTTTTCTTCTGTTAAAAGATCCATCTCTCTTTTGTAAAAAAAAATTTCTCTCTGAGTTACTGAAAGAGTTTGTTCAATATTTTTTCGCAATTTCTTTTCAACTGTAAGCTTTTGCTTAAGTTCTTCAAAATTAATCAACAAAATCATAATGGTGTTTTCGAGTTCAGATGATTCAGAGATAGTACTAACCGGTGATTCAGAAGGTTGATCTTCTGATTCATTGGTTTTGGCCATTCCACAGAACATGGCTTCATCACCACTAGACTCATCTCATAGCCAGTTTTCTTTTTCTGCATAGTGAGTTCTTTCAGCGACATTGTACTTGTATTAATTCTCGTAGTACGTTTTGTCTTTGTCCAGAACTCCCCTGCAATCCTTTGAATAGTGCCCTGGCTTGCCACATCTATAACACACATCCTTCTTTTTCTTCAGTTCATCCTCTTTCTTCTCTGCCTCTGTCTTCTTAGCCCTCTGGATCTCTTATCTAGTAGTATAATTTAGAGTTGAACGATCAAATCTTTTGCTTCCTTGAAATGATCTATTACCAAACTTTTTTGTGAAGTGTTTGGTAATAAGTGCTAGTGATTCAGCAAAAGCTTTGATTTCATCATCAGAGTCAGAGTCATCTTCTGGGATTGCTTCTGTCATGAGAACTTTACTCTTTCCTCTTTTCTCGATTTCTTTACTCCTTCTGACCGATCCTCTTTATTTAGAAATTAGAGCCAGAGGTCCACCTATTGTTGTTTTCTTCTGAACGATCTCTTTCTCATGAGCTTGAAGTGTACCAAATACATCATGCAGAGACCATTGTTCGAGATCCTGATTTGCTTGCAGAGACATTGAGAGATTTGACATTGTTATCTTCCTTAGATCTGACGATATCACACCTTTTGCATAGATTTAACAGAGTATTAAATCTATGAAAAGTTTGCTCCAGAGACACTTCAGGAATAGCCTGGAAGCTATTGTATTCATTCAGAGCTTGAGCTCTTCTGTTTTTCTTCATTTTAGCTCCACCTTCTGAATGTTTTCCAGCTGATCCCATAGCTCTTTAGCAGTATCACACGAATCTAGAGACTTGAAAATCTCATTTGGAATTGCCATGATCAAGAGACTTTTTGCCTTTTTAGCCAATTCCACTTTAGCCTTTTCATCATCAGACCAATTTTCCCTCAGCTTTGGAACTTATCTCGCAGGGATTTCATCGATATTTGTAGTGGCAGGAATCCTTGGAATCGTTGTGATTGGAATAAACGGACCATTTTGAAGAATAGGGTAAATTTCTTGTCACACCCCGCTAAAGCGGAAACACGGGGTAAGACAATTCAAGTTCACGGCAGTAGGAATATAAACACCAACCATACATACATAATTAAAACATCAACCTTTAAAGTTTAAAAGTTTACAATTTGATAACTTTGTCTTAACAAACAAATTACATCGAAATAAATAGATATATATATATATAAAGTCTTGATTTGTGTTCCACAAAAATAAACTAAGCTTGATCGGTTACCTTCTTATCTTCCTGTAAAGCATGTTAAAACAAAGTGTCAACTACAAAGAGTTGGTGAGTTCACAGGTTTTTCATATGCACAAAACATTTTATATGCAAGGTATAGAAATAGCGAAGCAGAAGTTCGCATCAACTTTAATGTTTCAAAATTTCATGAGCAAAAATACAAATTTACCATTACACATGATATATAAATATTGAGTCGCTACTAAGCCTACTCGACATTCTACGCCCCACGAACTACCTCAGTGGTGGACCTAAAATCCACATGTGTAGAGCATTCTTAATTGATAAAGTGCACCCCTAGTTGCCAGTTAGGTGGGTATGTCAACCAAATAGCGCTATCCACAAATATCATCGGCTCATTTAGAGTTAAATAGTAGTGTACCACATGGACTTTACATAACTCAACATATCATTTTGTGTAATATAAAGTTGCTCATCACAATGATTTATATGGTTTTCGTTAATCAATATAAATCAATTCAATTTCCATTAAAACAACATGCTTTACACCCCAAAACGTATATACATTTAAAAAGAGGGGCCGTGAATACTCACCTTTTAGCAAAGCTTCCAAAAAATACCCGATATGTCCGTTCGATGGCCTAACGCTTACCTAACAAAACAACGTACCCAAATTAACACTTATATGTCTAATGGTTACTATGAGAGTGCTTATAAGTCCTTATATGTAGAACTTGGTCTACTATTGTCCCGTAATACATAATGCTCATATGCTCTTTAAAGAAATAATTTATAACGAAAATGTAATGTATAGTCTTTTAAATGATCCTAACTTATGAAATCAAATAGTTTCCAAAATTTTATTTCCTGACAGAAACTATAAGTCCCAAAGATGATCAATTTAATGTAACATCCAAAATAATAAAAGTTCCCATCTTTTTATATGTGATGCATTACTGAGTTGAGGTCATTGTGACCAAGTTTCATGCATTTTAGACATATGAAAAGGGTTCAAATAATTTATATCAAACAGTGTGTCACATCAAGCATGGCAGATTACACACTGTTAGTAAGACATTCATATGAATAGTTCTACTTAATATTTTTCAGGAATTCTAATTGGATTATAAGCATAACACATAAAGGAAACTTTTGAAATAAGAATCACTCATTCTGGATGAGTTATGAAGGAGATAATGAACCACAAAGTTGCATGCACAATTCTGTCATTAGTTAACTTTAGTAAATTGGTTAATGCCTCAAAACTTCATATTTTTGAATGAAACTGGATTCATATGAACCCTAACTCAATAAAGAATGTTTTAGAAGAAGAATCATGCATTAAAGACAAATAACAAATGAGATATTAACACACAAAATAGAGTTTAGCTGCTGGTGGTTTCACAGATTGCACACCTAAAGTGTCTTAGGTGTTTGGAGATCAAATCTCCATATTTTCATGTGATTCCACTTGCATGTAGAAGATAACTCATGTAGTTAACTCTCAAAGGAAGAATCATCCTTTTTCATTGAGTTTTGAAAGAGATATGGCCATTAGAACATGCATGTACTAATCTGTCAGTTTTGGACAGATTGCATACTCCTTTTGTTTTGGTTAATTGAAACCTCAAATCACCATATTTTTGAATGAAACCAGTGGCATTTGAAAGATAACCCATTAAATTAAATTCCAGTAGAAAAATCAAGTGTTTTGGATGAATATTCACAGCGTTATGGTCGTTCAAAGTAGGGTTTACCTACTGTTGAACTTCCAGTTGCACATGCATCTTGTTATGAGCAATTTGGGGTCAAAACTCTATGTTTTTGAGTGAAACTGTTAGGACCCAAACAATCAAGATATCAATAGATGGAAATATTAGAACAGAAATATGATAGCCAAATGTCGTATGTATTGATTGGATGAACAGTATTACAAAATATGTCTTTACAAGGCTTATGGAAACATTAGTTCTAACTATCTAACAAACTATCTATTTATACATGAAATAGAAAGACTAAAGTAACAGTACATTCATAACAGACGAGTTCAGAACCTTCAGATCTTCTTCAGAAGTGTCTTCAGAACTTCTTCAGAACCTCTTCAGAATATCTTCAGAACTTCTGAAGTTGGCACTTCAGAAGTTATGCCTTAGGCTTTTCTTTATCTTTTCTTCAGATCTTTATATCTTCAGAACCCAGTACCTTTTGAAGCTATTATGATATCTCTATCAATCTCCCCCTTAGCTTCAAAAGTTCAGATCATACTTCCAGAAATTCAGAATTTCTCTAACATCTTTCAGAATTAAATTTCTGTATTCTAGCAAGGATTCAGCAATTCTAATCATCTCTTTTGGAAGCTTATTGTGCTTCTCCCAATCTTCATTGATCAGATTCTTTGGTCTTCTATTCTTTCTTTTTACCAAACGATCTTTGATAGCCATGAGAGTTCCATTGCAACATTTGTGGAGTTCTTCAAATCTCACAAATAATAGTTCTTGAAAGCATTTGCAAACGAAGCATGGAGGTTGAATTACTAAGGTACTCTTCTTCAGATTCTGAATATCTGGTAAGCTCAGATTTGGTTTGCTCAAGTGTACTTGTTTCTTGTTCAGAACATAAGCAACCTGAAAATCAGTCTTTGCAGCCCATATAAATTCTCTATACAAGCCATCTTTGAGAATTGGAAATGATTTTCTGAACTTGGTGATTGAATCATGAAAAGGATAAAGGCTTCTGTAAACTCTGAGTAGATCTCTAAGATACACATTCTGGAAATCAGCTTCAGAAAAAGTAGAAATCTCACCATTTTGTCTTTCAACAGTAAAGAATGCATACTTGTAATTTTGTCTTGTCTTCAAGTCGTCATTAATTACCTTGACCACTGGAGTTTCCTTTCTTGCTTCATTAATTGGGATCCTTATCTTTCTAATGATATCTGAGTACCATTGTTTCCAACCAAAGGACATTTGAATCCAGCAATCAATATAGTTGAACTTTTGTTCATATTCCATGAACATTTTTGGATGGAAATATTCAAGAAACAATGTGAAAGCACTTTCTTCTATTCTTTGTACTTGCAGTTGTTCCTCTTCAGATATTTGCTCTACAGGAACCAACTTTTCAGAAATAGCTTCAGAAATGACTTCTTTTCCTTTCTCTTTATCCTTCTGACTTGGTTCAGAACTTCCAATATTCAGAGAAAACTTCAGAATTTCCTCCAAGTCTTGTTTCTTTGAGTGAATTTGGAAATCATAAGTATCACTAAGTATATAATCAGCTCCTCTGATCTTGTTTTCTCTTTTGTGACCAGCTAGACAACTCTTCCTTACAATTTCTCTGAAATGAATTCTTTCTTTGACCAGATATATGATTTCTTCTTTGACATCTGAATCTTCAACATAATCCTTTGCATAACTAAGAAGCCAATTCAGAGTTGAGTTAGAGTATTTTGGAATATCTGAAGTCAAAAAGGTTTTATTTCCATCCGCTGTATATCTGAACCCAATATCTGGACTAGTGAACACTCTAGTTATTGTTGTATCTTCAAGATTTACAGGTTCCAACAGATTCACTTCAGATAAACCAAATTCCAGAGCTAATTGAAAGTCATGCTTGATGATGTTCCTTATGTAGATTCCCAGAATTCTTCTGACTTCAAAAACAAGTTCAACTTCACTTCTAGCAACACAGAACTGAAGAACTGTCATGCAATCTTAATTTGTACAGATCATACTGAGTAAATTCACACAAATATCAATTTCTTCTTTCTACTCCAAATCTGTATATTACTAAATCATCTTCAACAGTCTTTGACAGACATCTAATCTTCTTTATAAGAGTGGAATCATTCAGATTCTGAACACCATGCTTTTGAACATAGTTTCTAACTTGAGATATTTAATCTTTAGACCGCTCATCATTACAGAATCTTCTAGAGTTGCAAACCTCAGACTGGTTTTATACATCTGGAAGTAAATTACTTCAGGAAACTCTAAGATGATTTCTCCAAAAAGAAACATATCTTCCTTTTCATAGATTTGATCTAGAATAGGTTCTTCAAGAAGAGGAATATCAATTTTGGCAATTGTGATGCAGGATCTGACTCTTACTTCAAATTTTCCAGTTCCTCCCATATGACTTAGATCAAATTCTAGTTCAACTCTTTCATCTGGTTGATCAAGAAAATATCTGAAGACTGAAAACCTGTTGTCCAAAAGTCTACACTCCAGACTTCTTGGATTGTTCAGAAAGACATGCACCCAGCAAAATTGACTTAGTATATTCCATAACTCTTCAGAATTTCTTCTGTATTCATCACTCAAAAGTTGTTGAGGCTTCCAAATTACCAAATCCTTTATCTCATTGGCTTCAGAACTTTCTCCTATATTAGCTCTAGACATATCTTCTTCAAACATAATAACATCAGAAAGATAACTAGGCTCACCAATGACATCTTCAAGTGCAAGATATTCCTTTAGCATCTCCTCATTTGAATTAGGAATAATATCTATATTGTCTGAGCTTAAGTTACCTTCAGAATCAAAGGATAACTTCTCTGTTTCATACCCTTCCTCTATTGTATCTTCAGAAGAATGAACATTTGCCTCTTGCCCTTCATGTTCTGCAAATAAGATATCTTCTATTGCTTCAGAAACTCTATTAGATGCTTCACCAACATTCTGAGCATCCTCAGAAGTTTTCTCATAACTATGTTCTTGAACATTTTCAACATTCTCTGATTCAGATACTCTCTGTATTTTCTCCCCCTCTTGATTATCAGGATCCTGGTCATCAAGACTCCTTTTAGAAGTATTTGATTGAGGCCTGCATTCTAGAACAGATAACCTTGTGCTTAAATCTGTACGAGAACTCTGAATAGAAGAAAGCTGATTTAAAATCTGAGAAATATCATCCTTTGTTGCAAAAGTAGAAGAATCTGGTTGAGTAGATGAAGAAGAAGTCTGAGAAGCTTTCAGAGAAGAAACTGATGAAGCCACTTCTGAAAAAGCAGTTAGAAGTGCTTGTTTAAAAGTATTTAGATCATTAGAAGATTTGAGTTGAAAATCATTCAACCTATTCACCATACTCACCCCTTCTTGATCCAACCTATCCTCCATCACCTTTTTAGTTGTATCCGTCAATTCCTTGATATCCTTCTGAATCTTTGCAAATTCAGAAGTACAGAAATCTTTGAATTCTGTGAATTCAAAAGATGTGGGTAAGGTTCCAAGACCAACTAATCCTTGATATCTAGAAATAGAAATATCTATAGTTGTTGATGCAATGTTACAAACACCTTGCTTAGTGACATCTGGAAGATGTGTGCTAGTGTGAATAGATTCCACATTAAGTGGTTCAGTAGGCTCAAAGTTGAGTGGACCCTCAGACTCAATGTGCTCAAAATGGTGAAGGGGGGACATATATCCTTCATTTTCAACAAAAGGAACCTCCAATTGGAGTCCTAATGAATTATAAGCTGCTTGCCCCATATGTGTTGATGAAACACCCTTCTATTGAGAGATGGGTGAGTGGCTGGGGGGGATAACCAAATTTGCCATGGGCTCACTAGCCTTTTCAATATCATCCACCAAAGAATGTGGAATAATAGAAGATGTGGGTGCCCGGCTAGTAATAGGTGGTTCATAGGTTTGTTTTTCTTTTACCTGTGTTCTCCCCTCTTCAATTCTGTTTCTTACTCTTCTACCCATTCTCTCATTTTCATTTTTCCTCTTTACTCATTGAGGTTGTTCTCCCCCTTGAACAGCCTCCCCTCTCTTTCTAACAAGTCTAGACTCCCTTGCATTAGCACCACTATAGTTTGAATCAGGGGAAGAGACTACTGGTTGAGGAAATCTCATAGATTCTAAATACTCACTCACAATCCTATTTGGCGTACTTACAAGATCAAGTAAGTGAGAAGGAAGTGGTAGTGCATTTGGAAATATAAGCTTTGCATTTGGTGGTCTTAAACTGTCCATTGAAAAGATAGGAACATGTACCTCATGTGCTAGAACAGGAATTGTTGGCACTACTTTCGTTGCTCCTTTGATGAGTGTTTGAAAGAATCTCTGAAATGGAATGTAGTTGAATGTGGACTTCTTCAAAACAGCAGATTTGAGTTCTTTCAAAAATAAGAGAAGCATAATCATGATGCTTGTTGAATGCAACTCCATGAAAGATGATCCTCACATTTGCTGAAGTTTGATCCAAACTTGAACTTTTCCCAGATAGACAAGTGTTCAGAATTGAGAATAAACAGTACCATATTGGAGGTAAACACTTTCTTCTAAAAGAACTTAAAGCATTTATATTTTCAGAGTATCCCAAACTCATGAAATCTAAGATCATTTCTGTAGAAGATGGAATTGGATCATAAGAGGTTTTCCCAAAAACCTCATCTGGTTTTGCCAGAAAGTGAAGACATCTAATATCATCCACAGAGATACAGACCTTGTAAGCATGGACATAAGAGACAGTTTCATCTTCAAATTCATCAACCTCAGCATAGTACCATTATTGTTGAAGATAAGAAGTAGGAATAGAGAATTTCCTAAAGAGTAAAGTACGGAGTGGATGTTTCTTCAGAATTTCGATCAAAATCATTTGATCATCAGTGAAGTCTGTCGATTTAAAGTTCAAAGCACAATTATTTTTCTTGATTTCTAGCAGTTTCTCAGCAGGGACATAAAGTTTTGACATATCACTGCTTTCAGCACGATTCTGAGATTCACTATCACCAGCATTTGATCTAGAAACGACTTCAATAGGTTCAACTTGTGTTTCCCCAATTTTAGCAGTTCTCGGGTTAGGGTTAGGGTTAGGGTTAGGGTTTGAAGGTCCGACTTGATTAGTAGCTGTTGTGGCTGTGTCTTGAACCATATGATCTTCATTGAGTGGAATTTCCATTGTTCCAACAACCAATTTTTGAGGTACGATCTTGAATGAGCCATCACTCGATGATCCATTACTGTCATTTAGGCTTGATGAAGTAGAAACCATAGCTTTTGAAGTAGACATTATATTCGAAGAACAAGGATTCGAAATGGAATGAAGATCAATGAAAACAGATAGATTTCTCAGAGTAAAATCGCTAAAAAATGAAGACGATGAAGAATTCATTGATTTATAAGACTGGATGAGCGCTGATGGACACGTGGCCAAAAAGTGAATGTGATTAGAGTAGTAATCATCATTAATTTGGATAAATGAACTGTTTAATCGACGCACTTAAGAAATATCCAATGAAATTAAAAAACGTGGCACACGCTTAAGTGATACTTAAAAAATATCAACGGGAAGTTAAGTTCTGAGAACAAGTTCAAAAACTTCAGAAATTGTTCAGAACTTCTGAGAATAAGTTCAGAAGTCTGAAAGAAAGAACTCAGAAGAACCTCAGAACTTTTAAGTTTAGTTCAGAACTAAACTTGTATCACTTTAGAAGACCAAAAATTATTTAAAACTACAAACTTCTAAAAAATATAAACCATTTTAAGAATTAAGAAGTAGGTTTGAACAAAGAGAAAAATTATTTTATCTAAGGAAGGTTGTTCATACTTATTAGATATAAAGTTCAAGACTTGATTTCAGCATTTCAGATCTATTTTGTAGGAAAGAGTAGTTCAAAATTTTGAAATGAATACCACTCCCCCTTGAATAATTAGCAACTATGATTCTCCCCCTTAATCAGTGCAACTTTATCAGAGAAACAAGAAAATATCTAGAGAAAAGAAAAAAAATGAAAAGTATTAAAAGACAATCAACCTAGATAAAGAAAGATTATACTTCTGAGTTTGAAAAGAAGCAAAGATCTGAATATTTAACTTCAGAATATTTCTGAAGGGCAAACTATTCAGAATTTGAGATAAGAACCTCAGAATATAACTTCTAAAGTATAGTTGATGTTTAATACTTACATAGACATATTCATGATGCCCAATTTACTTACGAAGAAGTTAAATCGTTTTTCATCAAGTGCTTTGGTAAATAAATCAGCTAACTGATAATCTGTCTGAACAAAAAACATTTCAATATTACCTTTTTCCACATGATCTTTGATAAAATGATATCTTACATAAATATGCTTGGTCTTTGAATGTTGAACAGGATTGGCAGTGATGTCTATGGCACTCTTTGAATCACAATACAAAGGAATCTTTTTGAAAGTGTAACCATAGTCTTTGAGTTGAATTTGCGTCCAGATCACTTGTGAGCAACATATTGCAGCTGCTACATACTCAGCTTCTGCTGTAGACGTAGAAACACAATTTTGTTTCTTTGAAGACCAGCTTACCAATCTATCACCCAGAAACTGACATGATCCAGAAGTGATTTTCCTGTCTAATTTGCATCCACCATGATCTGCATCCGTAAAGGTTGTTAGTTCAAAACTAGAAACCTTAGGATACCAAAGTCCCAATGAAGGAGAACCTTTTAGATATCTAAGGATTCTTTTTGCAGCTAGAAGGTGTGATTCCTTAGGATTCGCTTGATATCTGGCACAAATACATGTAGCAAACATTATATCTGGTCTACTAGCAGTTAAGTAAAGCAAAGATCCAATTATGCCTTTGTACTTTTTCTGATCAACAGATTTTCCATTCAGATCAGGTTCTAACTTAGTTGCAGTGGCCATTGGAGTTTGAATACTTGAACAATCAGTCATGTCAAACTTTTTAAGTATGTCTGAGACATACTTTGATTGATTAATGAATATGCCAGTGGGAAGTTGTTTAACTTGAAGACCAAGAAAAAATGTCAACTCTCCCATCATACTCATTTCAAATTCTGTTTGCATGATTTTCTCAAAATTTCTACAAAATTTTGGATTTGTAGAGGCAAATATAATATCATCTACATATATTTGTATCAAGATCATATCATCACCTTCCTTTTTCAGAAATAAAGTTGTATCAACAGTACCTCTTTTGAATTTAGAATTCAGAAAAAAAGTTGTAAGAGTATCATACCATGCTCTTGGTGCTTGTTTAAGTCCATATAAGGCTTTCTCGAAAATGTAGACATGATCTGGAAATTCTTTATTTACAAAGCCTTCTAGTTGTTCAATATACACTTCTTCATGTAAAATACCATTCAGAAATGCACATTTCACATCCATTTGAAACACCTTCATGTTTTTGTGAGCAGCATATGCAAGAAATATTCTAATGGCTTCTAATCTAGCAACAGGAGCAAAGGTTTCATCATAATCAATTCCTTCTTGTTGACAATACCCCTTAGCTACAAGCCTTGCCTTGTTTCTTACAACAATACCATTTTCATCCTTTTTATTTCTGAATACCCATTTTGTGCCAATGACGGATTTACCATTTGGTTTTGGTATCAATCTCCAGACCTTGTTTCTTTCAAACTGATTTAACTCATCCTGCATGGCTAAAATCCAGTCTGGATCTTGAAGTGCTTCATATGGCTTTTTGGGTTCCATGCTACTTAAGAAATTTTCATACAGACACTCATTTGCTGTTGCAGATCTTGTTTGAACACCTTTTGATGCATCTCCAATAATTTGATGCACTGGATGACTTGATGTCCATTTGTTCACATTTGGTAATGGTTGAACCGATGAAACATTGTTCAGAGGATCATAATCATCAATAATTGCTTGAGTTTAAGTATCATGATTGATAACTGAATGTAAATCTGAAGTCTCTCCCTCAAATTGAAAATTCTGAATTGGTTCAGAACTTTGATGTACATGCTTAGAAGTATCTTGAACTGGTTCAGAAACAACTGGAACTGGTTCAGAAGTAACTTGAACTGGTTCAGAAGTAGCTTGAACTGGTTCAGAAGTTGGATGTACATTTTCAGAAATTGGAAGTTCTGAATTTGAGGTTGATATTTGTATTTCGGAAATGTCTTGATCATTTGTGCTTCTGATAAGAGAAGGATTTTGATAATCTGCAGAAACATTTACAGAAATATCAAATAAGTCTTGACATAAATTGTCTAAATTTGTTTTAAGTAAAGTTTGAGATTCAGAGGTAGAGTTTGTCTGATTATGTTCTGAGTCCAAACTTTCAGAAGTTGGTTTATGTGCGAGTTCTGAACTGTCTTGTTCAGAAGTCAATGTTGGCTCATGAAATCTTACATTTGTAGTCTCAATGATCCTTTGAGTTCCTTTAATGAGTATTCTATAAGCTTTGGATCGTTGAGAATAACCAACAAAGATACCAGGGACACCTTTTGGTGCAAATTTGTCAAGATGCTGAGTATTATTTTTTAGAAAACACCTGCAACCAAAGATTTTAAAATAATCAATAGAGGGTTTTCTTTGTTTTATCATTTCATAAGGAGTTTTAAGAAATTTTCTGTTTAGAATGGTCCTGTTCTGAGTAAAACATGCAGTAGCAATAGCTTCTGCCCAAAGAGAAAGAGGAAGTTCTGAATATGCCAGCATGGTTCTTGCAGCCTCTACCAAAGTTCGATTCTTTCTTTCAGCTACCCCATTCTGTTGAGGAGTTCTTGCAGCGGAAAAATTATGTGAAATACCAACAGATTCCAAAAAATTTTAAAGTGTAGAATTTATAAATTCTGTTCCATTGTCACTTCTGACCTTTTGGATTGGGAGTTGAAGAAGAACTTGAATTTTCTTCAGAAAGGGTATCAGTCTTTTAGAAGTATCGGATTTGAGTCTCAGAAATTCAATCCATGTATATCTTGTATATTCATCTACTATGACAAGAATGTATTTCTTTCCCCCCATGCTTTGAGTCTTCATTGGTCCACACAAATCCTATGTAGCATTTCTAGTGGAGCTTTGCATGAAGATAGCATTTTCAGAGGATGAGAACTTCTTTTGATCAACCCTAGTTCACATGCAGAACAAAGAGAGTTCTTTTCAAATATAATCCTTGGTAGTCCTCTTACAGATTGATGTTTGCCTACTTCAGAAATGGCTTTGAAATTCAAATGTGACATTCTTCTGTGCCAAAGCCAACTATCATTTCTCATTGTTGTAGACATATAACATACACCTTGTAGTTGACCAGTTGCAGTGAATGTTGTTGTCTAGATATCTCCATCTCTATAAGCAGTTAATTCATTTTTGTTTGTTGTACTCAGAACATGACAGTGATCTATGTCAAAATTAACCTTCCAGTATTTGTCACGGAATTGACTAATACTGAAAAGATTATGTCTTAGTCCCTCAACATAGAAAACTTTCATTACTGTCACATCTCCTTTAATGAAAGTTCCATATCCTATTACTAGGGGTGTAAATGATACGAGACAACTCGCGAGCTACTCGAGATCGACTCGGTCAAAGCTCGGTCAACACTCGACTCGAATAGACTCGACTCGAACTCGAACTCGGCTCAACATATTAACGAGTCGAGTCGAGCTACCCAATACTCGACTCATAAAGCTCGTGAGATACTCGATTTTTTATATATATAATTAGTTTTAAAATAAAATCAGTTTTATAAACTAATTTGTAAAACATAATGTAATAAAAATATCTTATATTTTTAGATACTTGAACAAAATTGTTAATTTTATAACTATAAAAACTAATCAATTATTTTTTTAGTAAATTATAAATGAAAAAAGACAAAGAAAACTATAGAAGTGTTGGTAAAGTTGTCCCACATTGGTAGAGAGATGGTAAAGTAAGGGTGAAGAGGTGTTATAAAGAGAGGAGGAGGTGAATGAAAGTTTCAACCTTAGTCTTTTTTATGATGAAGTTTGAGGTGCATTTCTTTAGTTTATAAAATTAAAGAGAACACATCTAAGTTTAAAATTTATAAGAGAAGAACCAAAATGAATTAAATTTCAATAGATGAGTTTGGTTCGAGCTTGATTCGAGTTCGAGTTCGAGTTTGATTCCAGTACGAGTTCGCGCTTGGTTCGAGCTTCAAACGAGTTCGAGCTCGAGTTCGAGTTTAAAAAATTGCAATCGACTTCGAGTTGAGTTTAGTTTTTAACTACTCGCGAGCTTTCAAGTCGAGTTCGAGCTTGAGAAATGGCTATCGAGTTCAAGTCGAGTATACTGATACTCGAGCTCGACTCGCATCATTTACACCCCTACCTCTTACATATCCCTTTGCATTGTTTCCAAAGCTAACTGTTCCTCCATATCTTTCATGATAATCAGTTAGTAGTTCTTTGAAAGGTGTCATGTGTCTTGAACATCCAAAATCTAAGACCCACACATGACATATCTGCAAAAGAGATTATTGAGTTTTAGGTACCCATTTCAGAATGGTCCTTTGAGATTGGTAATAAAATTTGAAGTTCTGAACTTTGTCTTCAGATTTTTCAATTCAGAAGTTTGTTTAGAACTTTGAAATTTATCTTTCTTAGTTTTATTTTAATTTTTTTCTTTTAATTGAATCTGTCAATATAGCTGAACATTTCTGAATAGATTTCATCAAATATTTCTTGTTTGTTCTGGAGTTAAGATGAAAATTATGATGACCACAATTAATACAGTGAATATGATTCTTTAAAGTATTTACAACAGCAGTAGACATATAAGAATCAATAATATTTGATTTTTCAACAAAGATTCTTTTATTCACTATCTTTGATTTAGGTACATCACATTTATTTGAAATTGAAAAAATATCTAATTTGTCATTCTTTGACAGTCTTTCATCTTTCTTTCTCCATACTAAAGTGGATAGCTCTGTAAAAGATAAGAAATGAGGATTAGTATAAGAAATTCTTTTGTTCATTTTAGGTTTAACCTCAGATTTTGAATTAATTTTCTGAACTTCAGAGAGAAAATTTGAGGATTGTCCTTTTTCAAAGTTTTTAACTCTGGTGTTGAAGTCAGAAGATGTTACTGAACATGGTGATGAAGTCAATGAAGTGTGTGTAGTAGTAGGAGTAAAATTTGAAACAGTAAAAATTTCAGATTTATGAGATTCTGGTTTTAAAAACACAGGACCAAACATTTCTGAATGTATCTTTGAAGCTTCAGTTTTTAGTATTTCTCCTTCAGTCATACAAGATTGTGATTTGTAAACCAAATAGCCATTTTTATCAATGACTTGCACCATATGATCATCATCATCTTCTGAATCAGAAGCATTTATTAGTTCTGAAAATTTATTTTGAGTCATACTTGTTGCAAAAATATTTGAATTTTTTGTTGTTGGCCATAAAGGCCTATATGAGATCCTAACAACGTCATGGCATGCTCAATTATCTCTTAACCTAGCTCTATTCTCTTGTCATATTTCAAAATGAAATCAAAATATCAAAAGGTAAACTCATCATCAGAATTATCAAAAAATATATTGGGATTCTCATTAACATCTGCTAAGGAGTTAATTTCTGAGAATTTATCATATTTTTCTTCATGTTCTGATTTATTATCAGAAGTATCTTCTGAAATGACTTCAGAATTGAATTCAGAAGTTATCTCAGAAGTAACTTCAGAAATTATTTCAGATTTAATAATTACTTTAGATTTTTCTTCAGAAATAATATTTGATTCAGAAGATTCACAAATGTTTGAACTTATATTTATTTCTTCTGTTTCAGAAATTATTTCTGGTTCACCAGTTTTAAGAGGTGTTTCTTCTGAAAACAAAGTCTCTGATTTTACAAATGGTATTCTTTCAGGCAAAGAATAGTCCACAAGTTTAGAAATAGCATCTGTATTTGTTCCATTGAAAATTTACATTTTAGAATAATCATACAGATTTGCAGGCGCCTTTTAAGTATTTGACTGTCATTATATCCTAAACCTGCTTTTATGATGTAAAATTTTGAATCTTGAGCCTGACTAGTTAAAATGTTCAGAGTTTGTTCAGTTTGTCCTCTTTTAAAATTTAAATCTTCTAATTCCTTAATTTTTTTATAAAGATCAAGTCTCTCTTGATTTAGAAAATTCATTTTAACATTCAGAATTTATTTTTCAGACTTCTCATTGATAATTTCCTTTCGTAAGCTGTCCATTTTTTCTTTTAAAACAAGTTTTTCTTCAGAAACCTTTTTAAGAATTTGTTCAGCTTCTTGACAATTGTCTTTATATATTTGACTTTCAGCCCTGAATTGATTGACCAAAATTCTTTCATCTTTGATTCTGTTTCTAAGAGTTTCAAATTCAGAAAACATGTTTTGAAATTGATTTTTCATTTCAGAATCTATAGTGTTATGTTCAGAATTATGTTCAGAATTAGATTCATTCTCTTTATACCTGAAGTTCTCATAAGTACCCACACAGATATTCAATCTTTGTGCTTGGGCTTTTGTACTACCCTGCATTTGAGCTTCAACTTCATCCCACATGGCTTTAGCAGATGTTAAGCTGTCTACTCTATTGAATATCTCATTAGGAATAGCCATTGTAAGAAGAGTTAATGCCCTTTTGTCAACTTTAGCTTGAGCTTTCTCAGTAGTGCTGTACATACCTGGGCTTTTCTTAATTCTTGACGCCGGTATTACAGGAGTAGCTTCAGTTCTAGGAACTGCTGGAATTTCAATAAAGACCTCTAGTGGGCCATTTGTGATTGATTGCATTAAAGCTTCATCTATGTTGTCCAGAAATTGAATCATCCTGATTCTCCATTGATGGTATTCTCCCAAGAAAAGAGTTGGTGGTTTCGTTTCAGATCCGATTGAGACAATTTCTTTAGACATCTTTGATTGTTAGAAGATCGAGAATTCACCTGATTTGAATTTGAAATTTATCGATCAAGAACACCAAGAACTGTCAGATCTGACAATTCTTTCACAAATCTTCAAGAACAGATGAATTGGCTCGGATACCAATTGTTAGGACCCAAACAATCAAGATATTAATATATGGAAACATTAGTTCTAACTATCTAACAAACTATCTATTTATACATGAAATAGAAAGACTAAAGTAACAGTACATTCATAACAGACAAGTTCAGAACAGGTTCTGAACTCCTTCAGATCTTCTTCAGAAGTGTCTTCAGAAGTGTCTTCAGAACTTTTTCAGAACCTCTTCAGAATATCTTCAGAACTTTTGAAGTTGGCACTTCTGAAATTATGCCTTAGGCTTTTCTTTATCTTTTCTTCAGATCTTTATATCTTTAGAACCCAGTACCTTTTGAAGCTATTATGATATCTCTATCAGAAACCACTTGGATTAAAACCCCAACTCATTAAATAAACTTTTAAAAGAAGATTCATGATATTTTAACATATTATTTGCAAGAAATGGACGATTCATGCACATGCAATAAATCTGTCAGCACCAAAAATCACCATTTTCACTCAAAAACACATAAAATCATGAATTTTCACCTATTTCTTGAGTTTTATTGTTTGGGTCATTGATTATCACCATTACGTATACATTTTTATATGTTTTTGGGTGCATAATTTTTCCATAAAACTCAAAATTTACAGAAGTTAGAAGAAAGTAGCTAAACAATGTAAGAAAAGTGGGGTTTTCACCCAAAATTTGCAAGAAAAGATGAGTAGAGTTGTTACCTTGTTTTTAATGATGATTATAGCTTCCAAATCTTTGTATGAACTTGATTTTTGATGAAGAAATAGATGGATTTTGGCTGGAGTTTGATGAAGATGATGAAAGTGTTCTTAAAATGGCTCTTGGGTTCTAAAGAGAAAGAGAGAGACAGTTTTTTAAATTTTGAAAGGGAGCAAATGAGAGGAAAAATGAAAAAAAACATTTTTATATATGGTATTAGAGGGGGGCCCGGCCATGGTGATGGGCCCCACCCAAAACCCAAAAAATTTTCTTTAAAACATTATTTTATGCCCAAAATGCTAAGTTGGAAGTCCATTTTCTTAATTTTTGGCTTTTTTCTCAAAATGTAGGCCCTAAAATGGTTAATTTCTAATCCAAAAATAAAAGGTTTATAATTAAAATACTAAAACTATATATTTTATATAAATTGGGTATAAATTAGAGCATTTGGCACTATATTGGACGTTTCAGACAGTTACGGGTCGGAACCGGACATTTTAAGCGACTACCGGAAATGCTAGGAATTTTTCGGCCATTCTAAACCAACTAACTCCTATTCTTAAAATTAAACTATATAAACACTAATAAACTTAATAGAAGCTAACCTGAAAGCTCGAATTTTGACAGTTGTCACAGTCTCCCTCTGTTAGAGAAATTTCGTTCCGAAATTTAAGAATTAGCTTGCCCCGGGGTATCCGCGAACAGGTGAGGATACATATGCTTCATCAAATCTTCTCGCTCCCAAGTATACTCTGGACCATGTTTCGCATTCCAGCGGACCTTTATAATAGGGATTTTACTGCGCCTCAACCGTTTAACTTCTCGACGAAGTATAACCGATCGTTAATCTGAACGTCGTCCAGGGGTAACTTCAACTTGTACACCACTGGTCCGATTCTTTCAAGTATTTCGAATGGACCAATGTATCTTGGACCCAACTTGCCTCTCTTCTTAAAGCGTACCAGTCCCTTCCATGGGGACACTTTTAATAGAACTTTATCGCCCACTTGAAATTCCAACGGATTTCTCCGATTATCCTCATAACTCTTCTGACGATCTCTTGCTGTCTTGAGTCTTTCTTTGATGGTCGAGATCTTATCAGTGGTTTCCTGAATAATATCGGGCGTTGTCAACTGTCTATCTCCAATTTCTACCCAGCTAAGCGGTGATTTGCACTTACGTCCGTATAGAGCTTCGTATGGTGCACATTGTATGTTGGTGTGGTAGCTATTGTTATAAGAGAATTCAACTAGTGGCAGGTGGGTATCCCAACTCCCACCAAAATCTATTGCACATGCACGCAGCATATCCTCTAACGTTTGAATAGTTCTTTCCGATTGACCATCTGTTTGAGGATGATAGGCAGTGCTATAATCCAAACGCGTACCCAAAGCCTTTTGAAGAGATTGCCAAAATCGCGATGTAAATCATGTATCTCTTTCCAAAATAATGGAAATAGGCACACCATGACGTGTAACTATTTCATTAATGTGGATTTGTGCACGCCTTTCCATGCTGAGATCTTCGTGAATGGGAATGAAATGAGCCGATTTGGTAAGTCGATCTACTGTAACCCACACAGTAGCGTGCCCTTTCATGTTTTGGGTAGCTTAGTCACGAAATCCATTGTTATTTGTTCCCATTTCCACTGTGGTATTTCAGGTTGTTGAAGTAAACCAGATGGTTTCTGATGTTCGGCCTTTACCTTAGCACAAGTCAGGCACTTGCTTACGAACACGGCAATATCTTTCTTCATTCCCGGCCACCAATAATACTACTTCAAATCCTTATACATTTTATTTGTCCCTGGGTGAATCGAATATCTGGATCGATGGGCTTCGTCCAAAATGATTGATCGTAGATCACCAACTTTCGGTACCCATACTTTATTCTTAATGTAATGTACCCCATCTGTTTGCATTTCAAATTCCTTCTCTAGGTGCTGCAAGGTTTCATTCTTCAAATTCTCTTCTTTCAAAGCTTCACCTTGTGCTTCCAGTATTTGAGTTTTTAAACTCGTCTGGACCATCATTCCCATAACACGTGCTCTTGTTGGTTTTACTCTTTCCTTTCGGCTTAACGCATCGGTTACCACATTAGCTTTGCCTGGATGGTACTTTATTTCACAGTCGTAGTCACTAAGTAGTTCAACCCATCTTCTTTGCCTCATGTTTAACGTTTTCTGGTCAAGAATATGTTGAAGGCTCTTGTGATCTGTGAATATAGTACACTTAGTACCGTAGAGATAATGTCTCCAGATTGTGAGTGCGAATACCACCGCTCCTAGCTCCAAATCATGAGTAGTGTAATTCTTCTCGTGAATCTTCAGTTGTCTGGATGCGTATTCAATAACCTTGTCTTTTTGCATTAACACGCATCCTATTCCTTGATGTGAAGCATCACAGTAGACTACGAAGTTATCTACTCCTTCGGGTAGAGCCAAAAATCGGTGCGTTGCATAACTTGTGTCTGGAAGGCTTCTTCTTGTTTTTCTCCCCAAATAAACATTTTATCTTTTTGGGTTAGAGTTGTTAGTGGTTGCGCAATTTTAGAAAAATTCTCGATAAATCACCTGTAATAACCTACCAATCCCAGAAATTGGCGGATCTCCGTTGGTGTCTCTGGGGATTCCCATTTCTTAATGGCTTCAATCTTAGCCGGATCAACTTGGATTCCCTTCTGATTTACCACATAGCCAAGAAAGTGTACCTCACGAATCAAAAATTCACATTTAGAGAATTTGGCGTACAACTTTTCGTTTCTGAGCAATTCCAGTATCAGCTTCAAATGTTGCTCATGCTCCTTTTTGTCTCGAGAATAAATAAGTATATCGTCTATAAACACAATCACGAACTTGTCGAGATACGGTCGACATACTCTATTCATCAAATCCATGAAAACTGCTGGTGCGTTTGTTAGACCAAATGGCATGACTAGGAACTCGTAGTGACTGTATCGAGTCCTAAAGGCCGTCTTGGGGATATCTTCTTCTCGCACTCTCATTTGATGATATCCAGACCTAAGATTGATCTTCGAGAAGTATGTTGCACCTTGAAGTTGGTCGAACAGATCATCAATCCGGGGAACTTGTTGAGTTCTTAATAGTCAACTTGTTGAGTTCCCTGTAATCGATACACATTCGAAAAGATCCATCTTTATTCTTAACAAATAAAATCGGGGCTCCCCAAGGTGAAGAACTAGGTCTGATTATTCGAAAAGATCCATCTTTATCCTTTGTCGAGTAATTCCTGAAGTTGTTCCGACAGTTCTTGTATCTCTGATGGTGCTAACCGATATGGTGCTTTCGCCACTGGCGCGGCTCTAGGAATTAATTCTATGTGGAACTCCACTTGTCTTGGCGGGGGTATTCCAGGCAATTCGTCCGGGAATACTTCAGGAAAATTCCGGACTATAGGAATATCTTGAAGCCGTTTTTCGTCGGCCTTCTTATCCAAGATGTGAGCTAGAAAAGCAATGCAATCCTTTCTCAAATACTTTCGCATCTTCATACACGTCACTAATTTAATACCCCTCCTGGGTTTCTCTCCGTGTACTTCGAGTTTTCCCCCTTCGGGTAACGGAATTCGAACGATCTTTTCGGAGCAACAAATTTCGGCTCGGTTTTTGCATAACCAATCCATGCCCACAACTATGTCAAAACCTCCTAGTTTAATCGGGATTAAATCTATACGGAAATACCTACTAGCCAAGTTTATAGTGCAGTTCATTAATACATCGTTGACCCTACATTCTTGACCGTTGGAATATTCAATTACGTATGACTGTTTCAACTTTTGAGGCCTCAGATTTATCTTTGGTCTAAAATATAAAGACACAAAACTCCTATCTGCTCCAGAATCAAATAGTATAGATGCATCATGATTATTCAGGAGAAACGTACCTGTAACGACATCTGGATTCTGCCTTGCTTCTTCAGCTCCAAACTAGAACACTCGACCTCTGGCCGGTCCTCCTTGGTTTCCTTGGTTTGTTGGTTGCGCTTTTCTGGTATCTGGCCTCCAATTCCTTTTTGGACATTTATTCCTGAAGTGATCCGGGCTTCCACATTCATAACACACCCGCTTCTCACCCATTCGACAATCCTTTGCAACATGGCCTTTCCTATTACACTTGAGACAAGTAATGCATCTATCCTGATGATGATTATTACATTTATCACATTTCGGGTACGACACTTTTCCTTTCTCCGTTGTCGATGCCTGAATTCCATAATTTCCTGATGTTCTTTGATCCTTACCCGACCTCTTCCCAAACTGTCTTCTTGCAGGTTCATCCACCTTCCTCTTTCCCAATGCATTGCTGGTTGCAAACGTCCCGGTACGGTTCACATTGTTGGTGAGTCGGGTTGCTACGTTTACTGCTGCTTGAAGTGTCTTTGGATCAATTGAAGTAACATCCCCTCTAATTTCCGGAGACACACCCCATACATATCGGTCAACTTTATTCTCCTCAGGTGTTACCAAATGTGGTACTAGCTTGGCCAATTCATAGAAACGGGCAGTATAAGTATCAATGTCGTTTCCTTTCAATTCATGGTTCCATAATTCTGCTTCTAATTTCTGAATTTCACTTCTCGGACAATATTCTTCCTTCAACATTCTTTTAAAGTCTTCCCATGTAAGATTGTTTGCTGCTTCCCTCCCTCGTGTCTGTACTTGAGTGTTCCACCAAGTTAATGCTCGCCCTTGTAAAAGACAAGCAGCATACTCTACCTTCCTTCATTCTGTACACTTGCTAATGTGGATAACAGACTCCCTGCTCTCTAACCAGGTCAGTAAACCGACAGCTCCTTCAGTTCCGTGGAATTCTTTAGGGTTACAACCCCTGAAAGATTTATACGTACATTCCCTATCTCCCGGTCCACGACTGTTATTTTGATTAGAATTTCGGCCAGCTGCTACTTGGCTAACAATGTTTGGAAGCGCAGCCATGAGTTGTTCGGATACTAGTCGTGCAACTTCTGGGTTCTTTCTCCTTGGAGGCATTGTTCAAAAACACCATTTCAAATGGAGTCTTGGTCAGATTCTAATACTATGGTCACATATAGTTTAAATACTAAGTTATGCGTATCTTATAACATTCATTCAACAATAATCAAATAAACTCATACAAGAACAATCATGCGGTAAATAATTATCATGCATAACTCCATAATAAACCATAACAATTTAACATTAAATTAAAAAAATTCAAAATACAATCCCAATAAGACAATAAAGTGTTTAAACTTAACATCTAGGCTACAAGCCTAAAAAAAATAACTGTTGTCATCCAAAAGATTCATAAAAAAAGAACTCTCCTAATGCATCAAAACGCAAATCAAGACTCCTAGCATCACCATCACGCTCCTAATGCCCAAGCCAAATAAGTGTACAGCCTCCTAATCGCCCTCCTAGACTCAGAGGTAATCTCCATGATTCTATCAGTAATCTCATCCTGTGAGTACAAGGTTGTAAAAATGCCGTCTATAGACTGCTGGAAATGGTCCAACCTCAGCCGATGAGTGTGTACTTCGTTGGCCATGCCCGAGACCCAGTAGTTCTCCGCTGCGGTCATTCCTCGAGACTGGGGCACAGGTACTCCAACTGCGGGTGAAGGGGGAGTCACACTTCGCGATAGAGTTCGCGATCTGGATGGCTCGCTCGGAGGTTCAGAGGGAACTGCATTAGTCACCCTCCTAGGAGGTAGAACACGCTTTCGGGCGGTTCTCATTGTTCTACGTCCTCGCGACAGACCAACCACATCGACTGGAGGTGGCGCATGTACAGAAGTTTCCACAGAAGTCTCTCGGGTTTCCGCGTCACTTTATTCAGACGGATCGCTCTCATCATGGATGGGTTGGTTCCTCCTAGGGAGGCTAGTAAAATACCCGGATTCGTCCAGGGAGTGTTCGGGAAGTGAGGATGAGTGAGACATTTTTAAACTGCGACAGTAACAAATTTAATTACTAAATGTACGTTAGTAAATAATAATTTATAAAATGCTTATGCAAACTCACGCTATTTTTCTATTTGAAATATGAAGTTTTCCCGATCTATGCTAATTTTTAGTATAACTAGTCCAAGTCCCTTCTTACTCATACCATATTTAGACCTAATTATAATATGCTAGAACGATGCTTATTGTAGATATACTAGTAGTAGGTTTTTAAATTTTTAAGTCCATCTAAGAAAATAAAATTTTGGTTATAGTGCATGGTTTTTATTAGAAAACCGGTGTTCTCTATAACCTAAGGCTCTGATACCAAGTCTGTCACACCCCACTAAAGCGGAAACACGGGGTAAGACAGTTCAAGTTCACAGCAGTATAATTATAAACACCAACCATACATACATAATTAAAACATCAACGTTTAAAGTTTAAAAGTTTACAATTTGATAACTTTGTCTTAACAAACAAATTACATCGAAATAAATAGATATATATAAAGTCTTGATTGGTGTTCCACAAAAATAAACTAAGCTTGATTGATTACCTTCTTATCTTCCTCTAAAGCATGTTAAAACAAAGTGTCAACTACAAAGAGTTGGTGAGTTCATAGGTTTTTCATATGCAGAAAACATTTTATATGCAAGGTATAGAAATAGTGAAGTAGTAGTTCGCATCAACTTTAATGTTTCAAAATTTCATGAGCAAAATTACAAATTTATCATTACACATGATATATAAATATTGAGCCACTACTAAGCCTACTCGACATTCTACGCCCCACGAACTACCTCAGCGGTGGACCTAAAGTCCACGTGTGTAGAGCATTCTTAATTGATAAAGTGCACCCCTACTTGCCAGTTAGGTGAATATGTCAACCAAATAGCGCTATCCACAAATATCATCGGCTCATTTAGAGTTAAATAGTAGTGTACCACGAGGACTTTACTTGACTCAACATATCATTTTGTGTAATATAAAGTTGCTCATCACAATGATTTATATACTTTTCGTTAATCAATATAAATCAATTCAATGTCCATTAAAACAACATGCTTTAAACCCCAAAACGTATAAACATTTAAAAAGAGTGGCCGTGAATACTCACCTTTTAGCAAAGCTTCCAAAAAATACCCGAGATGTCCGTTCGATGGCCTAACGCTTACCTAACAAAACAACGTTGTTAGAATTTTGAAATATGAGTCAAAGATGACGTGGCAGCATTCACTTGTAGATCTAGTCTTCAAAACAGAATTAGTTAGACGCTCCTCTATGAGGTGGCATTTTGTAATAGGCTAAAGTGTTGACTTTCTGTTTATGTAATAGTATAAATAGATCTGTACTTTCACTATAATATTAGTGGATTGAAGATCATTAGTGAAGAATACTTTTGAGCACAATTCTCAAATCCTTGTAATCGATCCTCAGGTTATAATACAAAGTTGATCTGTTCTTCATTCTTCTACTGTTCTTATTACTGTTGATTAATCAATATTAATTGCTTCCGCTTACATTCTGGTATATGAGTTTATTGATTAATCATTGAAGAAAAATTCTGGAACCAACAATTGGTATCAGAGCCATTTAATCAATCTGTTGATTATTAGATCTCCTTAATTTGGAAATTTCTCTTTTCATTCTTGCAGTAATTTCCTGTTTTAACTACTATTCATAATTCTACCTTGTTTTACGAAATTTTATTAATTCATAGTAATTTTCTCCAAAAAACAGTGGTAATTCATAGTAAGACGATCTCTTTGTTATTCAATTCAATAGAAGTTTAATTGTTCTAAATTTCAAATCAATTCTTCCTCTCGATTCTCTGTTTTCTACGAACAAAATGGCAAATTCAAATCTGTATTCTGTTTACACTTCTGGATCACTGACGAAACCTCCTACTCTCATACATGATGAATATCCTCAATGGAAAATACGAATGATAAATTTCTACGAGGGACTGGATGCTGATCTATTTCCAATCCTTCAAAATGGTTCTCTGGTTCCTATGTCTACTATTCCGCGAATTCCAGCAACGGCCAATACTGATGATATTCCTGCCAGGCAAGTTCCAAAGCTGAAGGGAAACTGGTATGATGAAGAAAAAGCCAAAGTTGAACTAGCCAAAAAGGCTAAAACTCTTCTTATCATGGCTATTCCAAATGAGATTTTCCAATCTCTGGATTCCTGTGATACTACCAAGGAATTATGGGATCAACTAGAAAATCTTCTGGAAGGCGGTGCTAAAATGAAAAAAAAAACTGAAACGCTCAAGCTCTGAATGAATATAGCAGCTTCCAGGCCATTGCTGATGAATCTATGGAACAAACTTTTCATAGATTTAACAATCCGATAAATCTATGCAAACGATCTGATATCATTTGATCAAAGGAAGACAATAATGTCTTATTTCTGAAGAGATTAAATCCAGCATGGTCAAACCCCTCCATGTCTTTACAAGCCAATCAAGATCTTGAGCAATGGTCTCTACATGACGTATTTGGAACTCTTCAAGCTCATGAGATGGAAATTGTACAAAAGAAAACAACAATAGGTGGTCCTCTGGCTTTGATTTCTGAATCAAAGGGAACGATCATAAGAAGAAGTGAAAATAGAAGAGTGAAAAGCAAGGCATTCATGTCAGAAGCTGCTCCAGAAGAAGATTCTGATTCCGATGATGATATAAAGGCATTTGCTGATTCTTTGGCTCTTATAACCAAATAGTTTACAAATCGGTTTGGAAATAGGGCTTTTCAAGGAAATAGAAGGTTTGATCGTTCTTCTACTCATATTCCTAAGCAAGAGGTTCAGAGATCTGAAAAGACTGAAACAGAGAAGAAGGAAGAGGAAATGAAGAAGAAAAAGGATGTATGCTATAGATGCGGAAAACCAGGACACTACTCAAAAGAATTCAAATTAAGGGAAGTGACAGATTAAATTCTGTAGCACTTAAAAACTACTTTCAAAAAGAGAGAGAATTTTTACATATTGAACTTCAAAACAAAACGTACCAGATCAAAACATATCTGGATGCTCAAAAAGTTCATGAGAAAATAAGTACACAAGTAGGAAGATCTGGAATCGGGTTTGAAGATTTAGATCCCTACACGTATGAAAAGAAGTCTTGTTTAAACTCTGTTTTTCATATGGGAAAACAACAGAAGCCTGTGTTTCCAATTCTTTATGAACAATCATGCTTTAAATGATCTAAACTTGAAAATAGTCATCATCAACGAAAACTTAAGTTTAAAAATATTATTTATTCTTTTGGAAAAACTAATATTGACTTAAATAAAGTTCAGAAGAAGGATGATATTTTCAAGTTTGGTTCAAGTGTTCCAGAGGCTGATGCGTTTATTCCTATTCAAGCAGAGGAAGAATTAAGACTTAGTTTTGAAAATGATCTTCTCTTGGCTCTGGACAATTGTTTTAAACTTGAGAATGACAAACAAAAAGAGTTAGAAAACAATCAAGAGATTTTTCCTTGTTCTTTAATTGATTTAAATCTTTCTGAAGTTCAAGAAGATTTAGAAGAAATCACATATCCCTGGGAAAATGATGATCAAAGTGAGGATTTCTTTGACAATTCAGAAACATATTTTTCTCACTTTGAACATCAATCTCCAATCTATGCTAAAACTCCAGAGGTTATTAAAAATGAAGACGCCCCACTTTTATTTACTAATGAATCTCTGGATATAAGAGCCTCTGGAATGAATGTTCAGAAACATTCAAATGGAATTCCGATTTTCTCTATTCCTTCTGAAAAACGAAAAACTTACATACATCCAGATTTTATAGGAATGTGTCTGAAAGCTAAATCTTGTCTTGAACTTGAAATAGAAGAAAAACTTAAAAAGAAGATCTTTATCCAAACTCCTAAATCTTATCCTCCAAAACTTTCTTATGTCCAGAAAGGTAAATGAAAATCTAATCTGTCTGTTCCTGTTTCAGTAAATCCAAAAGCTTCTGTGAAGGTAAATCCGAAGAAATCACAGCTGAAGAATATCTCAGATTCTAAACATATGACTAGTCTAGATAGGAAGTTCTTTCGAACAACTGATACTAGAAAAGACAGTCGTAAGAATAATTGTAATTATCATTATCGTAATGAAAATTCAATAAAATCTTCTATGTTTCAGAATTCTGAATGTTTTTCCTTATTCTTAAAATTACAACAATTTTTCTCATGGACTTCAAATCCATTAATTGCCAACCATTCGTACTTTAATAAGAATAAAACAAAGAAAAACAAAAAAAATAATACAAACAATCCGCCTTTACCTTCTGTTAAATCAAATCAAGAGCAAATAAAAAAGGCTGATAAAACAAAAACTAACATTAAAGGACCCATAATGATATGGGTACCTAAGAAACTCTGATCTTGATTGCAGAAACAGCGTGTGCATATCTGGTATCTTAACTTTGGATGCTCGAGGCACATGATTGGTTCACGAAACTTAATCTCCCAATTCAAAGACAAAAGTGGTGGAGCTGTAACGTTTGGTGATAATGGTAAGGGTCAGATTAAGGGCTACGATACTTTACAGGAAGGTAACATTACCTTATCTAAATTAGCTCATGTTTCAGGTTTGAAACATAACCTCCTAAGTGTAAGTAAACTCTGTGATTCTAAGATACTTGTCGTATTTGATGAAAAACATTGTTACTTATTTTCTAAGGCAGGTGAGGAGCTTTGGAGAGTAGACAGAAAAGGTAATCTCTACATGATGAATTTTACCTCCAAGGATGGTAAGGAAACCTTATGTTTTATCTTCAAAAAGAGTGAAATTGCATGGCTCTGGCATCATAAAATGTCTCACTTAAATTTTGACAATCTTGAGATGCTCGTCAAACATAATCTGGTATCTGGATTTCCGAAGTTCATTTTTAGAAAGATCACCTTTGCCCTGCATGTGAAATGGGCAAGATCAAACGAGCATCCCATAAAAAAAAAGTGATCTCTGTGGTCCCATCGCAATTCAGAGTCTTTCTGGTAAAAAGTATATACTGGTACTTATTGATGAATTTTCCAGATATACTTGGCTTGCTTTTGTTCGACAGAAGTCAGAGGTACCTATCGTACTCCAGAATATGATGACCAGAATTCAAGTTCTTCTGCACCAAAAGATTCAACAGCTAAGAAGCGACAATGGTACTGAATTCAAGAATGCCAAGCTTGAAACGTACTTTTATGCAAATGGAATTACTCAGAACTTCTCTGCTGTACGCACTCCCCAACAGAATGGTGTCGTTGAACATCGCAACAGAACCTTGGTCGAAGCAGCCAGAACGATGCTTGCAGCTTCTGGTCTTCCCATACACTGTTGGGCAGAAGCTGTAGCCACTGCTTGTTTTACTCAGAATCGCTCAATAATCGTCAAGAGGCATCTCAAAACCTCTTATCAGCTTATTAACAAAAGAAAACCATCTATTAAATTCTTTCATATCTTTGGTTGCAGGTGTTTTATCTTAAATGACAGAGATAAACTTGGCAAGTTTGATCCAAAATCCGATGAAGCTAAATTTTTAGGATATTCTTTAAATTCCAGAGCTTTCGTGTTTTTAACTTAAGAACAAAAACTGTTATGGAAAGTATTAATGTTGATTTTGATGATCAAACACAACTGACTTCTGAATATTCCTTTTCAGAACTCAAACTTAATACTGTCACCTCTGACTATCTTTCCGGTTCAAGAGAATTTTAGATTGATGCTATTTTTTAAGATTTTCTGGGCGACAAAATATTGTCAGAACCAACTTCATCCTTGAACATACCTGAAGTCCTTCATACCTCTGGCATTACTCTTTCTGGTTCTACTTCTTCTGAATCACACTCTTTCTTACCTTCTGTTCCAACATCTGACTGTCCAGAAGCCTCTTCTGTTCCATCATCTGAGGGGGAGACAGAAACTAGAGACTCAGAATTAGTATCTCTAGAAGCAGTCATTCCAACTTCAGAAGCAGTCATTCCAACTTCTGAAGCAGTCATTCCAACTTCTGACACAGAAGTGCAGGCTCAACCAATATCACAAACAAGGATGAAGAAATGGACTAAATCACACACTCCAGATCTTATCATTGGTAATTCTTCTGAGGGTGTTAAAACTCGGTCTGCCACATCAAATGAAGCTTTCTACGTCAACTTTCTTAGTATGATCGAACCTAAGCATGTTCATGAAGCCTTGGTTGAACCTAGTTGGGTAGAAGCAATGCAGGAGGAGTTACATCAATTCGAACGTAACAAAGTTTGGAACTTAGTACCTTTACCAAAAGGCAAAGTTGCTATTGATACTAAGTGGGTCTTCGGAAATAAAAAGGATGAAGACGGAATTGTGATAAAAAACAAGGCTCGTCATGTAGCAAAAGGTTATTGTCAAGAAGAAGGCATTGATTACGATGAAACCTTTGCCCCTGTTGCAAGACTGGAGGCAATACGACTTTTTCTGGCGTTTTCTGCATACAAAAACTTTAAAGTATATCAAATGGATGTTAAACGTGCATTTCTAAATGGAAATCTCAAAGAAGAAGTGTATGTTGAACAACCTGCTGGCTTTAAAGATGCAAGACATCCAGAATACGTCTATCTCCTTGACAAAGCTCTGTATGGCTTAAAGCAAGCACCCAGAGCCTGGTATGAACGTTTATCCAAGTTTCTGATCAGCAAAGGGTATGAGAAAGGTAAAATTGATACCACACTTTTCATCAAAAGAGGCAAAGGTATGTTAACTATTGTTCAAATTTATGTGGATGACATAATTTTTGGTTTTACTCATCAAACAGAAGTTGATTTGTTTTCTAAA
The DNA here is from genome assembly GCA_036898165.1 of Silybum marianum. NCBI lineage: Eukaryota > Viridiplantae > Streptophyta > Magnoliopsida > Asterales > Asteraceae > Silybum > Silybum marianum. Next base: position 23,926,029 of record CM072528.1, on the reverse strand, counting down.
TTGATGGAAACTGAATTTGAAATGAGTATGATGGGAGAACTAACATTCTTTCTAGGACTCCAGGTTAAGCAAAGTACCTCTGGTATTTTTATTAATCAAGCAAAATATGTCTCGGACATGTTAAAGAAATTTCATTTTCAGAATTCATCACCTATGAAAACACCTATCTCTCCTAGTATGAAACTAGGTCCTGATCCTTCTGGGAAACCAATAGATGTCACGGGCTACAGAGGTATGATAGGGTCTCTTCTGTATTTAACTGCTAGTAGGCCTGATATTATGTTTGCCACATGTCTTTGTGCTCGTTATCAACCCAATCCAAAAGAATCCCATTTGGCCGCTGTTAAAAGAATTTTTAGATACATAAAGGGAACTCCTTCATTGGGTCTCTGGTATCCTAAAAATTTTGGGTTTGATTTAATGGCATATACAGATTCTGATCATGCAGGATGTAAGCTGGACACATTTTCAGAATTCATCACCTATGAAAACACTTATCTCTCCTAGTATGAAACTAGGTCCTGATCCTTCTGGGAAACCAATAGATGTCACGGGCTACAGAGGTATGATAGGGTCTCTTCTGTATTTAACTGCTAGTAGGCCTGATATCATGTTTGCCACATGTCTTTGTGCTCGTTATCAAGCCAAACCAAAAGAATCCCATTTGGCCGCTGTTAAAATAATTTTTAGATACTTAAAGGGAACTCCTTCATTGGGTCTCTGGTATCCTAAAAATTATGGGTCTGATTTAATGGCATATACAGATTCTGATCATGCAGGATGTAAGCGGGACAGAAAAAGTACCTCTGGTAGTTGTCAACTTTTGGGAAATAGACTTATAAGTTGGACATCCAAGAAACAAAATTGTGTCTCCACATCTACGGCAGAGGCTGAATATGTTGCTGCTACTAGTTGTTGTTCACAAGTTATTTGGATGAAGACTCAACTCAAAGACTATGGACTGATATATGATAAGATTTCCATCTTATGTGATTCAGAAAGTGCCATTGCCATTACTGAAAACCCAGTCCAGCACTCCAAAACAAAGCATATTGATGTCAGGTATCATTTTATCAAAGATCACGTAGAGAAGGGCACAATTGAAATGTATTTTGTCTCTACTGATTATCAACTAGCTGATATTTTTACAAAAGCTCTGGATGAGAAGCGTTTTTATTTTTTGATCAGCAAGTTTGGAATGATAAACATGTAAATCATATTCTTTTTATTACTCAGAGCTGATCAGAGACCTCTGATCGCTTCTGATGGTTTTCTCCAGAAGCATTCAGAAGTCTCTGACCATCTCTGTTGAAGATTCTTATTCCTTTATATCCAAGTGACAACAGAAATGAAGCACCTCTTGAAAAGCGAAGGGGGAGATGGGTACTACGTCTGAGGGAGAGCTTCGAGCTTGTTTCAAGGGGGAGAAAAATTAAGTCTAGCTTCTGTTAGCTGTCCTCTGAACACTCTTTCCTTAAAATGGTTGTTTTAAATTTGTTTTTTCTGATTAACTCTTGCCGTCAAGGTTATTCAGAATTTTCATATTTAACTTAATCTTTTCTTGAAAATTCTGTTCTTTTGACATTCTTAGGTCAAATATTTTTTTGTTGCCTTATTTTTCTTCTGAAATTTTAAACATAAATAAGTCTATTTTTTTTAACTCTTGCCGTCAAGGTTAATTAAAAATTTTCTTATTATTTATTAATTTCTTAAGAAACATTTGACTAAGAAAATATTAAACTTTCATTTGGATCCAAACTGCTTTATTTTTCCAAATATCTGATTTTAAATTCATTAGAAAGGATTAATCTAAAAAAAAATTGGTTTAATGAATTTAAAATATTATTTTTTCTTGATTAAATTCTTTTTTTTTCTTATTATTCTCTTTCTAATTTTTTTTTGGGATAATCAAACGGTTTACCTTTGATAATCCTTTCAATGACCCATCACATCTTGCTAAGTCATCATTAACACGGTTTATGCTTTACACGTGTCTTTCATCGTGTGATTGCATGACTACAAGACTGCGTGCTTACCTAAGCATAACTGAATCGTTTTTCCTTTACCCCAAATTCAAAAACCCTTCCCATTCCACCAAAACCCTGAAGCTCTCAAACTCTCTCATATATAAACCCTATACACGGTATCTCGTCTTCTTCCTCGCGATTTCTACAGTATTTGCTTCCCCACAGTAATTCTTCCAAAAATACCTAACCAATATTCAATGGCCTCCCAACTTGCAAACCCAAATGTCAATGAAGATGAAGGTCGTCTTGTTGATTCCACCGCTGACAGTGTTCCAATCGTCAAATTGCCTTTGAAGGCAAATAATGTGCAGGTTCTACTCGATCCCAACACCTATTTTGCCGAATTCAGAGTCCTGGTTGAATTTCTTCAACAACATCAACTAAACCGTGCTCTAACCTTGACAAATCCTAATGTTCCAGAGCTCTATGTCCAAGAAGTGTGGCAGTCCATGTATATAGCTGATGAAGAAACCCTGCATGGAAATTTCAGTCATCCCAATACCCCTGAAAATGTTGTGGAAATACCCATCACCAAGAAGAAAATTGCTAGGTATTTTCACTTGCCTTCCTCTACACTAGAAGATCATGATGAGATTGTGCCAAACCCTGCCCTAGATCAGAATCCATCACCTAAAGCCCTGCCCTCATTTGTTCAATTTTTGGGATATAATGAGCAATTATCAAAACTTTCTAAATTTAAGTTCAAGAAACTGCCCCCTATGTGGAATACCCTTATCTCCATTCTCAACAAAAGCCTCACATGCAAAATTGGCTCTCAAGACCAAGCCAGCAAAAACATCCTTACAATTATGTATGGAATGTACTTTAACCGTCCACTGGATTATGCAAGCCTCATCTTTCAAGAGATCAAAGCCGCTGTTCATTCCAAAGTGTCTCTCTAGAATCAAGGAAAACCATTACCTTCCTTGATGTTTCCAAGGTTTTTGTCTCTGTTCACATACCCAACGATTGGTGCTCTTAAAGCTCCTATGATCCAACCATTTTGCAAAATCGCTTCAATGAGCTCCCATAAACCAACTATCGACATCAACGGTTCTTCATCTCCAAGGGAACTCTCCAGGTATATGCTTGACCTTATTCCTTCCACCTCTCTCTATCTCTTATCTTATAAACGCTCTATGGTATTCCCAGAACAGAGAATACCTACCCCAGAGTTCTTAGAGCCAAATGTAGGAAGTAAGGGGTCAAGTGAGGCTGAGGTTGAAAAGAATAAGCGTGCAAATCCAAGTGATTCTACCCATGCCGACCTCTTAATGCAAGAGGGTACTGAAGATGTCCATAGAGACACATTTGAGAGTAACTCTCCTTCTTCCCAAAGGGATTCCACATATGCTGAGGTAGATGCCAACACATCTAGTTTCATCGAACAAGGACCACCCAGTCCAAACCACCCAGAAACCATCCGATCAGAGGATAATTCTTCATCTTCTGCATCAAGAACAACCGGGGAAACCTCCTCTTCTTCATCATTCTCTCAAAAGAATGATGATGATAACATTAGAGTTCATTTACCCCAGAACTCGCCACACTCCACACAAAATGTTGATGTCTCTGTGACCAACAAAATCATAGGGACCTCAGAAGATAAGTCCATATCTTCTGATAGTTTAGAAGCTGAGGAAATCCGATCAGAGGGGTTACAGCCACAGGACGCACCACTTACCGGAGTGTTTACACTTCATCAAGGTAAGCACATTGTCTTCAGCACCTCATCCTCTGATGATGAGGACTCTGTTGAGACAATCAGAACAACCGAGGAGGTGTCTGTTAATCACAGCCCTCGACGACAGGTTGGAAGTCCTTCCACACTCAACGCGAAAACAGGTGTGAATGAGGGCCTCTCTGAACGCGAGAGAAAAGGGGCTTCATGTGTTGGAGAAACACCAGTTACACATTCTGAATTTGTCACCAATGCGGCGTTTCAGGCATTTGGTGATAAAATTCATAGATCTGTGGAAGATCTAAAACTATCCTTGGATTCTCAAAATGCCATTGTTTGGCAACTCAAAACGAACAAAGACAGCATACGCAAACTCTGGAGGCGCTCAGAGAGCTTATTTCTACAACTGCAAAAGCTCATCAGAACCAAACTTCTGATCATTTTTCCTCTTTGCATAAAGGCATCCAGGCAAACTCTGACGCTATCTTTTTCATTCCTGATGCAATTCCAACTTCAGAGGTCACCATCTCTATTGATGAATATAGTTCTTTAGTGGCAGATCTTAACAAGATTATTAAAGTTGTTCATCCCTCTGAAGACACTTCTGGGTCCTCTCTGGTAAAGAAGTCCGACATGGCTGTTTTCCAGAAGGCCATGCTTAACAGAATTAATTCTCTCTCTTCTAAATATGTCTCCAAAACAACTGCAAGCACTTCAAATGTGGATCTGAAGCTCTCCTCTATGGACACCTCTCTCTCTCAACTTACGAATCTTGTAATTTCTCTTTCTGATGCATTTAACGCCAAGAAAAAGGCTAAGGAGGAACGCGCTTGCAGAAAAGCAGAGCTTAAACGGAAAAGGTCTGAGGATCAGGATCCTGATTCTCAGAAGGGGGAGAAAGCACCAGAAGCCAAGAAAGCCAAATCCATTACCAATACTGAAAGCTCCAATCCAACAAATTCTCCATCTACTTTTGACAGACACCAACCACCTTCCAAGCAGCAAACTCCTTCTGCTCAACCTTCATCTACACGAACTCCTCTGACTCCAACCCCATTAGCCACTCACTCTAGGCCTCTTCTAAAAGACCCAGAAATAGCCAAATTTATTCTAGAAAATTGGGAATACAAGGAAAGCGTCATACTCATCATCCACTCAAGAAGAGATAGCCAAAGAAACGGATGCTAAGGCCAGAGCTGAGGCGTCAAAAGCTAAAGTCGAAGCCCTAAATAAAGAGAGGAGAGAAGCTGAGTTGAAAGATGAAGCAGAAGTAGACAGAGCTAATATTGAAGCAAAACTAGCTAAAGAAAAAGTTGAAGAAGCCAGAAGACGAGCTGATTTAGAAAAGGAAAGGATTGAAACAGAAAAGGCAAAGGCAGAAGAAGAGAGAGAGAGAGAGAGAAAAGGAAGCCAAAGAGAAGGCAAAACAAGAAAAGTCACAGAGAAGAAGGGCTATCCGTGAAGAAGCAGCCCAGAGGTTGGGAAAACTTGATCTTCCAAAAGTTGAAATTATCATAAAAAGCATGTATGCTCCAAACGATCAGAAGATTTACTTGATGCTGCCTAACTTCACTAACGCCTATAACGTAAGTGATGCTGTAAAAGACAAATTCATGGCACACAGACAAGCAAGGAAGGATGTCTACACTTCTGTATCAATCAAACGGATCTCTGCTATAAAGCACTCGCAATTTGAAGACACAGAGATCTGGTACACGATCTATGAAATAATCAGAGCAAACAATCAGACCAGGTACTTCTGCGATAATGAATTACTATCTGTTCATCCTTCTAATCTTTTGTTTCTGGAAAGCTTCATGAAAGCCCAAGTGGCTAGAGGTATTGATAGCCAAGACAAAGTTTCCTACTCAAGAATCATTGAATGCATGAAGTCTTTGTTAAGATACAAGAGGCAGATCGACTTTCAGATAGGGCTAAACTTCAATGTTGATAATCTTGCCATCTCTGCACCAAATGAAGAATTAGAAAACATCAATTCGTTCAAAGTTGGTAAGTTTTTACTACAACCAGAAGAAGGGGTCATCTTTAGAAGACCGGATAGAAGAAGATTTTTCAGAATAAAGGACGCACATCGATGCTCTTCAGAAGTTGTATACATTGCAAAATGTTATATATCTGCTAGTGCAATGAACATGATCCAGAAGTACTTGAAAGGATGATCAAGAGACTTGACAGCTTATTATCAATCAGAGAGGTCATCAACAAAATTGCAAAGGTCGTATCTGAAGTTGCTCCTTTCTGAACAAACGCCACTCTTCTAACTTCATACTTAGGGGGAGATTTTTAGAATTTTGAAGTATGAGTCAAAGATGACGTGGCAGCATTCACTTGTAGATCTAGTCTTCAAAACAGAATTAGTTAGACGCTCCTCTATGAGGTGGCATTTTGTAATAGGCTAAAGTGTTGACTTTTTGTTTATGTAATAGTATAAATAGATCTGTACTTTCACTGTAATATTAGTGGATTGAAGATCATTAGTGAAGAATACTTTTGCGCATAATTCTCAAATCCTTGTAATCGATCCTCAGGTTATAATACAAAGTTGATCTGTTCTTCATTCTTCTACTGTTCTTATTACTGTTTATTAATCAATATTAATTGTTTCTGCTTACATTCTGGTATATGAATTTATTGATTAATCATTGAAGAAGAATTCTGGAACCAACAAACTCTAACACCCCGCCTTACCACGACACAATATTGTCCGCTTTGGCCTAAGCCGCACGGATTTGTTTCTGGCGACCTGGCGGGGACTTCCCAGGGGTCACCCATCCTGGTACTACTCCCACCCAAGCACGCTTAACCACAGGGTTCCAAGAACCTGCTTTGCGTGTGGCCCCAAAACGCGTTGTGTTTAGGAAGGCCAAGGTTTACTTATGAATCCAGCATCACTCCTGTCCACGGCCGATATGGGATCTGCCTAAGGTGTTACACAAACGTACCCAAATTAACACTTATATGTCTAATGGTTACTATGAGAGTGCTTATAAGTCCTTATATGTACAACTTGGTCTACCATTGTCCCGTAATACATAATGCTCATATGCTCTTTAAAACATACATAATTTATAACGAAAATGTAATGTATAGTCTTTTAAGTGATCCTAACTTATGAAATCAAATAGTTTCCAAACTTTTATTTCCTGACAGAAACTATAAGTCCCAAAGATGATCAAATTAATGTAACATCCAAAATAATGAAATTTCCCATCTTTTTATATGTGATGCATTACTGAGTTAAGGTCATTGTGACCAAGTTTCATGCATTTTAGACATATGAAAAGGGTTCAAATAATTTATATAAAACAGTGTGTCACAGCAAGCATGGCAGATTACACACTGTTAGTAAAACATTCATTTGAAGAGTTCTACTTAATATTTTTCAGGAATTCCAGCTGGATTATAAGCATAACACATAAAGGAAACTTTTGAAATATAAATCACTCATTTTGGATGAGTTATGAAGGAGATATGGAACCACAAATTGCATGCACAATTCTGTCATTAGTTGATAGATTGCACACTTAACTTTAGTAAATTGGTTAATGCCTCAAAACTTCATATTTTTGAATGAAACTGGATTCATATGAACCCTAACTCAATAAAGAAAGTTTTAGAAGAAGAATCATGCATTAAAGACAAATAACAAAGGAGATATTAACACACAAAGTAGAGTTTAGCTGCTGGTGGTTTCACAGATTGCACACCTAAAGTGTCTTAGGTGTTTGGAGATCAAATCTCCATATTTTCATGTGATTTCACTTGCATGCAAAAGATAACTCATGTAGTTAACTCTCAATAGAAGAATCATCCTTTTTCATTGAGTTTTGAAAGAGATATGGCCATTAGAACATGCATGTACTAATCTGTCAGTTTTGGATAGATTGCATACTCCTTTTGTTTTGATTAATTGAAACCTAAAATCACCATATTTTTTAATGAAACCAGTGGCATTTGAAAGATAACTCATTACATTAAATTGTAGAAGATAAATCAAGTGTTTTGGATGAATATTCACAGAGTTATGGTCGTTCAAAGTAGGGTTTACCTACTGTTGAACTTCCAGATGTACATGCATCTTGTTATGAGCAATTGGGGGTTCAAAACTCAATGTTTTTGAGTGAAACCACTTGGATTAAAACCCCAACTCATTAAATAAACCTTTAGAAGAAGATTCATGATATTTTAACATATTATTTGCAAAAAATGGACGATTCATGTACATGCAATAAATCTGTCAGCACCAAAAATCACCATTTTTACTCAAAAACACATAAAATCATGATTTTTCACCTATTTCTTGAATTTTATTGTTTGGGTCATTGATTATCACCATTATGTAAACATTTTTATATGTTTTTGGGTGTATAATCTTTTCATAAAACTCAAAATTTACAGAAGTTAGAAGAAAGTGGCTAAACAATGTAAGAAAAGTGGGTTCTTCACCCAAAATTTGCAAGAAAAGATGAGTAGAGTTGTTACCTTGTTTTGGATGATGATTATAACTTCCAAATCTTTGTATGAACTTGATTTTTGATGAAGAAATAGATCGATTTTGGCTGGAGTTTGATGAAGATGATGAAAGTGTTCTTAAAATGGCTCTTGGGTTCTAGAGAGAGAGAGAGACAGAGAGAGAGAGTTTTTGAAATTTTGAAAGGGAACAAATGAGTGGAAAAATGAAAAAAAACATTTTTATATATGGTATTAGAGGGGGGGGGGGGCATGGTGATGGGCCCCACCCAAAAGCCAAAAAAATTTCTTTAAAACATTATTTTAAGCCCAAAATGCTAAGATGAAAGTCCATTTTCTCAATTTTTGGCCTTTTTATTAAAATGTAAGCCCTAAAATGGTTAATTTCTAATCCAAAAATAAAAGGTTTATAATTAAAATACTAAAACTATATATTTTATATAATTTGGGTATAAATTAGAGCATTTGGCACTGTATTGGACGTTTCGGACAGTTACGGGTCGGAACCGGACATTTTAAGCGACTACCGGAAATGCTAGGGATTTTTCGGCCATTCTAAACCAACTAACTCCTATTCTTAAAATTAAACTATATAAACACTAATAAACTTAATAGAAGCTGACCTGAAAGCTCGAATTTTGACAGTTGTCACAGTTTTACATCCAATCCTTCATAAAAGTTGATCATACGGATCTTCCATTGTTGATATTCATCACGGATTAGAGTAGCAGGTTTGGTCAGGGATCCGGAGGTGTAAAGAGCATTCAAATTTGAATTTGTCATTTTTTCAGAAAACAGAGAATTGAGAGAATAACGAGAAGACTTTTGAAATCTAGAACAAATAAATTTCAAATGAATTAAAACAGGACGATATTCTTACTGATTTTCAGATTTAAACCCAAATTACCACCGATTTGGAGAAAATTGTTATGAAATTAATAAATTCTCGTAAAATAAGGTAGAATTAAGAACAGTAGCTTAAAACTAAAAATGACTGCAAATAGGAGAGGGATTTCTCCAAATGGAAGAGATCTAATAATTAATAGATTGATTAGATGGCTCTGATACCTATTGTTGGAACCCAGATCTCTTTCTAACAATTAATTAATAGATCGAATATGAAAATAGGGGCGGAAGCAAAGTAGATCTAAGAATTAAAGCAGTTAACAGTAAGAACAGTAAAAACGATATTGAAGAACAAATGATAATTTGTATTAATAACCTGGAAGATGATTACAATACGATGAATGAAATGCTCTATTTGGTCTCCAAAATATATCTCAGATCGACCACTATTACAATTATAAAAGGATCTATTTATACTAGTACAATGAAAGGAAGTCAACATTCTAGTCTATTACAAACTGACACGTAAGCTAACTTTGTAACAAATTCAGTTACAAAGTTAGATACACGGATCATGTGCAGGCCAAGTCATCAGGAGCGCGTATGATGCCTCTGTTGTAGTCCAGTTGTTCTTCCAAACTCTAGGCATCTCTGTGATGAGTGGGATCAGAAGATAAACTTCTAATCTTCTACACTTGTACATTTCTGGTTCATACTTCTTTTGCAAATGAGGTCTAACAAACCAAATTTAAAAATCGTTCCCTTGACGGCTATCTCGAATCGGTTGGAATTACACACACATTTTCTGCGACTCGAACTGCGCAAAAAAATGGTGTGGTCGAACGCCGCAATCATACGCTAGTTGAAGCTGCTCGAACTATGCTTGTATTTTCCAAATTGCCATAGTACCTTTGGGCCGAAGCAATCAATACCGCTTGCTACACTCAAAATCGTTCGATCATCAACAAGCAACTCAACAAGACACCCTATCATTTGGTCTACAACCGCATTCCATCCATCTATCACCTTCACACTTTCGGCGGTCGTTTCTTCATTCTGAATGAAAACTCAAGCCAAAAGCCGATGAAGCCTACTTTCTTGGCTACTCTCCAAACGCCTCAGCTTATCGGTTCTACATGAAACAAGCTCGTTGTGTCACGGAAAGTGTCGATGTTCAGTTTGATAATAAAGCCTAAATGGCTCCTGAACAAGACAGTTCTGGACCCGCACTCACTGTTATCTTAGCTTCTGAACAACCCCCTTCGGAACCTGCTCACAACCTCGCTCAAGCATCCACTTCCAAAATGGCTGCCTCAGATCTGGATGATTTATTCGAGCACTTTTACTCGGATTATTTTGACTCCTACACTGAAATTCCTAAATAAATCACCCCGCCTACCTTGGAGGTTGCCGAGACTACCAATCTTTCTGGACCGCCAGTTACAATGCAAACCGTCTCAACTGCTGCAACTCCAAGCTCATCTGCAACTGCTACCCCCGCTCAGCCACATGCTCAACCAAGTTCTGACACGCTCCCTACGGAACCGGCATCCTCTCCCCCACCATCAACCTCAGCTCTCAAGGATGTCACCAGTTCCACAAGATTTTCCGACATGGCTCCAGCCTTGGAATCACATCAAGATCTTCCCCTCGGTACTTATGAAGACGATACACCGGACCCCAACACGTTTCAACAGCTTCCCCTCACTACCAAATGGGTCCGTTCTCATCCAGCCGATCAGATTATCGGAGACCCAACCAAACCAGTCACAACGCGATCCGCCTCGGCCAACGATTGTCTGTTATCTACTTTTCTAAGCAAGATCGAACCCACATCCATTCAAGAAGCAATGAACGATCCTGATTGGATTGTGGCCAAGCAAGACGAGCTCAACCAATTTGAAAGCCTGAAAGTTTGGCGTCTCGTTCCCCGTCCACAAAACAAAACCATCATCGGTACCAAAGGTAAGATCGATCCAACTCTATTCATTAAAAAGGAGAATGATGATATTATGCTTATTCAGATTTATGTTGATGACATCATTTTCGGTTCGACAAATCCACAACAATGTAAGAACTTCTCCGAGCTCATGATTGCCAAGTTCAATATGAGCATGATGGGAATGATGAATTTTTTCCTCGGTTTTCAAGTAAAACAATTTTCAACAGGAATATTCATCAACCAATCGAAATACATCTCGGACATGTTACATAAATATAACATGACGACATGTACACCGATTGAGACTTCCATGTCTCCGGGTTCGAAACTACACGCTGATCCCCTAGGAAAAGCGGTGGATTCTAAAACCTATCGGGGAATGGTTGGTTCATAAATGTATCTAACGGCTAGTCGACCGGACATAATGTTTGCCACATGCTTATGCGCTAGATATCAAGCATCTCCTAAAGAATCTCACCTTAGTGCTATAAAACGTATTTTCGATATTTAAAAGATACTACTGATCTTCGGCTTATGGTATCCCAAGGATACGGGTTTCGAGTTAACTGTTTTTCAGATGTTGACCACGTCGGATGCATGCTTTATCGCTAAAGCACGACGGGTCACATTCAATTCTTAGGAGATAAATTGGTGAGTTGGTCCTCGAAGAATCAAACTTGCGTCTCCACATCCACTACGGAAGCCGAATACATTGCTGCCGCAAGTTGCTGTTCTCAAGTATTATGGATGCGCACGCAACTCAAAGACTATGGTTTCTGGTTTGATAAAATTCCCATTTATTGTGACTCCAAAAGCGCAATCGCCATTTCAAGCAATCCAATTCAACACACAAAGACGAAACACATCAACGCCCGATATCATTTTATTAAAGACCATGTCGAAAGAGGTACGATTGAACTATATTTTGTTAATACAGAACTTCAGCTTGCCGACTTGTTCACGAAGGCATTGGAAAAACACTTCCAGTTCCTAGTGTCCAAGTTGGGCATGCTAAATCTCAAAACCTGATTTCCGATCAGTATTTTAAAAAATAAACAAAAAGCCCATTCAAGCTTTCTTGAATTTTCATTTTGTGAATTTCTATTTCAATTTAATGTTATGTATTTTCAAAATTTTTTTGACTCATACACATCTCGTCATGTCCGTGTCTTTTTCCTTTTATCTTGATGTCTTTATGTTTATCTCGTGTCTTCATTCAAGGGGGAGCGGTCAGGTAAGTTTTTTCTTAAAACTCAAAGTTTTCTTATTGTAAGCACGAATCAAGGGGAACACTTAGAAAATTTCTCTGTCCAAACTTATCATTTTTTTCAAAACCAAGTTCCATCTTGTCAGCTCTTTATCACCCGACAAGAATTTTTGTCGCATGACTAAGACCCGACAAGCACTCGAACCGACTTCTTTTTATGATGTCAGCTGCCCGATACATTTTTACCACGTGTCATCCTCTAATGACCCCACTCTTTAAACGCGGGCCCCCACCTGCACTATTCACGATTTCAAAGCTTTTTCCCTCTTTTCTCTCTCAAAACCTCTCGACATCCTCTATTGCACGAATCATTTTCCAAATCTTCGACTTTTTCGATTCCAAAGACATCACCAGGTTCTCTTTTACTTCTAGATCAACTTTAATTCTTGGTATTTTTAATTTTATCCACTACATGCTTGTCGATTTGACGCTTAACCGTTCGGATTCCAAAACCCTTGGAATTCCGATTTTGTGCGTTTTTTCATGTAAGTTGGGTTAATTAGTCCTTAGTCCTAGTTTTATAAGTTTTAGGCGACACCCATCGATCATAAATCTAGACTTGAATCTGGTTAAAACTCAGTTTTTAGATCTAGGCAAAAGTTGGATCTAAGGAAGACAACAATGTCTTATTTCTCAAATGATTGAATCCAGAATGGTCAACTCTCTCAATGTTTCTTCAAGCTAATCAGGATCTCGAACAATGGTCTCTGCATGATGTTTTTGGTACACTTCAATCTCATGAGAAAGAGGTCATTCAAAAGAAAACAACAATAGGTGGACCTCTGGCTCTAATTTCTGAATCTAGAGGATCGATTAGAAGGAGTAAAGAAATCGAGAAAAGAGGAAAGAGTAAAGCTCCCATGACAGAAGCAATCCCAGAATATGACTCTGACTCTGATGATGAAATCAAAGCTTTTGCTGAATCACTAGCAATTATTACCAAACAATTCACAAAAAAGTTTGGTAATAGATCTTTTCAAGGAAGCAAAAGATTTGATTGTTCAACTCCAAATTATACTCCTAGACAAGAGATCCAGAGGGCTGAGAAGACAGAGGCAGAGAAGAAAGTGGATGAACTGAAGAAAAAAGAAGGATGTGTGCTATATATGTGGCAAGCCAGAGCACTATTCAAAGGATTGCATGGGAGCTCTGGACAAAGACAAAACGTACTACAAGAATAAATACAAGTATAATGTCGCTGAAAGAGCTCACTTTGCAGAAAAATAAAACTGGCTAGGAGATGAGTCAAGTGGTGATGAAGCTTTGTTCTGCGGAATGGCCAAAACAAATGAATAAGAATATCAGCCTTCTTAATCACCGGTTAGTACTATCTTTGAATCATCTGAACTTGAAAACACCATTCTGATTTTGTCAAATAATTTTGAAGAACTTAAGCAAAAGCTTACAGTTGAAAAGAAATTATGAAAAATATTGAACAAACTCTTTCAGTAACTCAAAGGGAAAGGGAAATTTACAAAAGAGAGATGGATCTTTTAACAGAAGAAAAACTGGAACTAAATTCTGAAAAAGAGATGATTTCTAAAGTTTTAAAATTTATTGAAGTTAAGCTCATGGAAGAGAAATTGAACTTCACTAAACTTTTGGAAGGCAAAGATAAGGAGATCAAAGCAAAAGAAAGTGACAGACTGAATTCTGTAGCACTTAAAAAACTATTTTCAAAAGGAGAGAGAATTTTTACATATTGAACTTCAAAACAAAAAGCTACAGATCAAAACATATCTGGATGATCATAAAGTTCATGACAAAATAAATACACAAGTAGGGAGATCTGGACTTGGTTTCGAGGATCTGGATCCCTACACATGTGAAAAGAGGTCTACTCTAAAATTTGTTTTCTGTCTAGGACAAGAACAGAAGCCCGTGTTTCCAAATTTATATGAACAATCTATTTTTAAAAAATCAAAATATGAAAATGGTCATCATCAACGTAAACTCATGTCACACCCCGCTAAAGCGGAAACACGAGATACGACAGTTCTAGGTTTCACAACAATAGGAATATAAACACCAACCACACATATATAATTAAAACGTAGAAGTTTAAAGTTTAAAAGTTTACAACCCGACTACTTGAACTTTAACAACAAATTACATCAGTTTGAATATATAAAATGTCTTGATTGGTGTTCCACAAAAATAAACTAAGTTTGATCGGTTACCTTCTTATCTTCCTGTAAAGCATGTTAAAACAAACTGTCAACTACAAAGAGTTGGTGAGTTCACAGGTTTTTCATATGCACAAAACATTTTATATGCAAGGTATAAAAATAGCGAATCATAAGTTCGCATCAAATTTAATATTTTAACTTTTATGAGCAAAAAAAAAATTACCATTACACATGATATATAAATATTGAGCCACTACTAAGTCTACTCGACATTCTACGCCCCACGAACTACCTCAGCGGTGGACCTAAAGTCCACATGTCAACCAAATAGCGCTATCCACAAATATCATCGGCTCATTTAGAGTTAAATAGTAGTGTATCATGGGGACTTTACATAACTCAACATATCATTTTGTGTAATAAAAAGTTGCTCATCACAATGATTTATATACTTTTCGTTAAATCAATATAAATCAATTCAATTTCCATTAAAACAACATGCTTTACACTCCAAACGTATAAACATTTTAAAAGAGGGGCATGAATACTCACCTTTGCAAGCTCCGCTACTCAAAAGCACGATCCAATCCCCACCCAAAGGCCTAACAATTCCCTAACAAAGAGAAAATCTTCCTTCATCTGATGTGATAGAAGAAATAATTTACTTGATCAAGGAAACAATATTCTTCAGAGATTATGTAAGAAAGAGTTCTATGGCTGGGCACACAAGAGTAAATCAAATCAAAGGAGTTGATTATCTTCTGAGTGATGTCTATGATTTTCAGATTCATACAAAAAAACAAGATATTGAAGAAATTTAGAAACTTACTCAGAAGATGGAAAGTTCAGAAGTTAGTCTGAAGGAAATTGAAAAAGGAAAAGAAAAAGTTTCTGAAAACTCTCTAGAAGAGATTGCTCCTATTCCTCAGAAATCTGAATCTAAACATTTACAAGAGCAAAGGATTGAAGAACACGCTTTTACCATGTTTTTTGAATTCTTCCATCCAGAAATGTTCATGGAATATTAACAAAAGTTCAATTATATTGATTGCTGGATTCAAAAGTCATTTGGATGGAAAAAATGGTATTCTGATATCATTAGAAAAATCAGACTCCCTGTAAGTCAAGTACGAAAAGAAAGTCCAATAGTGAAAGTAATCACTGCTGATCTAAAGCATAAAAACAATTACAAGCATGCTTATTTCACTGTTGAAAGAAAAGACGGTGACATTTTCACTTTTACAGAGGCTGATTTTCATAATGTTTACGACAGAGATCTCTTAAGAGTATACAGAAGTTTATATCCCTTTCATGATTCTATTGTCAAATTTAGAAAAGCTTTCCTAGTTCTCAGAAATGACCTGTATAGAGAATTTATTTGGGCAGCTAAGACAGATTTCCAAGTGGCTTATGTTATGAGCAAAGAAAAAGTTCATATGAGTGCTCCAAACTTGAGCTTACCAAATATTGAAAACCTCAAAAGAAGTACTCTAGTCATTCAACCTCCAGGTTTCGTGTGCAAGTGTTTTGATATGTTGATATTTGTAAGATTTGAAGAACTGCAAAAGTTCTGTAATGGAACTCTTATGATTATAAGAGATAAACTGGAGAAGAAAAAGAATAAAAGACAAAAGAAACTTAGTGATGAGGAATGGGAGAAATGTAGAAAACTGGCAAAGGAGATGCTCAGAATAATTGAATCTATATTGGAGTACAGAAATCTTATTCTTAAAGATGTAAGAGAGATTTTGAACTTCTGGAAGTATGATTTATACTTTTGAAGCAAAGGGGGAGATTGATAGATATCAGAAGTAGCTTCAAAAGAAGACTGGGTTCTGAAGAGAAAGGTTCAGAACTCAGAAGTCAAGGAATGTAAAGCCTAAGACATAGCTTCTGAAGTGACTACTTCAGAAGTTCTAAAGATTCTGAAGAAGTTCTGAAGGTGGTTCTGAAGACACTTCTGAAGAACTTCTGAAGAAATTCAGAAGCAGTTCCGAACCTGTCTGTCATTTTTGTACTGTATCTTTAGCATTTCAATTTGTATATAAATAGATAGTTTGTTAGATTGTTAGAACTAACGTTGATAGATAAAGATTGTAAAGATACACATTTTGTAATACTGTTTAGTAATCAATACAATATACAACTTCAGTGATCTAATTCTTGTTCTTGTTCTTTAATCTTTCTACAATCTTGATAGTTTGAAATCTGACATAAGGAGAACGGAGGGCGAATTAGTTGAAAATGTTGATATGCGAGTGAGTGAAGGAGAGGTAAATATTACGGAGTGTGAGACACCTGTCACCTCTACCCGGGTTACCGAAACCATTGTTGTTACTCATTCGTTGAGTTCCAATATTGGACAAGCCGTTGTTAGCCGAACAACGCAAATGCACACCCTTCCTAGCCACTCCGTACGCTCACAACAGCTTACGGTTTCAGATATGCTTGTGAATTTAGCTCCACATCTAGTTGCTCTTTCTTCAGGAGGCATAGCTGTTGAACAAAGAAGTAGTATCTCACCTGCTTCGCCTTCGTTTCTAAGCACATCGAGTCTAGAGCCCCCTAGGGAGCACGTGTCTGTACACACTGAGAGCCTTCGTGGCCTAGTCGGAACTCCCATAGTGATGTCCATTCGGGACATTCCACGAGGATTGGGAGGAAATCCTACCTGCGCTACATCATTGCCAATGTTGAACGTAGGTCACACAGTTGATTCAACTGTGATGTCAACGGGTAATCTAAGTGATCCCGGTGTTTCCCATGCAGGATCTTTCACCGTCAATCTCGAGACTCAAGCTTTCATTAATGCACAGTTTAAAAGAGCTCAGGATTCCTTACATGCTCACGAACTTCGCATGACTGCTCAGATGAAAGATTTTATTCAAGAAGTAATTGTAGCTGCTCGCTCACAGCATTCTGATCCGAATCCGGCTAGCTCTTCCCGTCCAAGCTCCAATCGATCTTCTCTGCCATGCCCACCGCCTCAAGAATCCCACCGTTCTCCAGCCCCTCAAAGATATTAGTACAACAACAATGAGGTCATGACAATGTTGTATGCCAACTTGCTTGCTGAAGCTATAGCTCGAGGTTTACCTGAAGATACACTTATGGGTCTTCTTCGTCGCAACCTTGAAATTCCAAATGTCACTCGCTATGAGTTCGACTTGTTCAAAGTTGATACTGAGTCACAACTTCTTGACATGGCGACCAAACAAAAGTTATCAACTGATGAGATTCTTGGTGCCATCACTGCTCTGAGCACTGAAATCAACAGTCTTGTCGTCCCGCCACGTCTGTTCCACATCGTCGACCTGATCAGGCTCCGGATTACAAGAACTCAAGCTCGATCTAGACCATCTTCTACTACAACTTCTGGTCCATCCTCTTCTATAGTTCCACCGTCAAGACAATAACACCCTGCTCCACCTCCCACACAATAACAAGCAAATCCGCTGATAGAGATATCATAATAGCTTCAAAAGGTACTGGGTTCTTAAAGAGAAAAAGATCTGAACAAGTTCTGAAGACACTTCTGAAGGGATTCTGAAGAAGTTCTGAAGATACATGTGAAGAAGTTCTGAAGGAGTTCAGAACCTATTCTGAACTTGTCTGTTATGAATGTCTTGTCACTTTAGTCTTTCTATTGTATGTATAAATAGATAGTTAGTTAGATCGTTAGAACTAATGTTTTCATATACCTTATAAAGATATATTCTGTCTACAGTACATTCAATCAATACATATTACATTTGGCTATTATCATTCCTCTCATAATCTTTTCATATCTTGATTGTTTGGATCCTAACAATTGGTATCAGAGCCAATTCATCTGTTCTTGAAGAAGATTTGTGAAAGAACTTGTCAGATCTGACAGTTCTTGGTGTTCTTGATCTACAAAATTCAAATTCAACAAAGGTGAATTCTCGATCTACTAACAATCAAAGATGTCTAAAGAAATAGTCTCAATCGGACCTGAAACGAAACCACCAACTCTCTTCTTGGGAGAATATCATCAATGGAGAATCAGAATGATTCAATTCTTGGATAACATAGATGAAGCCTTAATGCAATCTATCACAAATGGCCCACTAGAGGTATTTGTTGAGATTCCAGCAGTTCCCAGAACTAAATCTACCCCTGAAATCCCTGCATCAAGAATCAAGAAGAGTCCTGGTATGTATAATCCAGCTGAAAAGGCTCAAATGAAAGTTGATAGAAGAGCATTAACTTTACTCACCATGGCAATTCCCAATGAGATATTCAATAGGGTTGATTGTTTAACTTCAGCAAAAGCCATGTGGGATGAAGTAGAAGCTCAGATGCAAGGAAGTACATAGGCTCAAGGACAAAGATTAAATATTTGTGTAGGAACATATGAAAATTTCAGATACAAAGAAAATGAATCTATCACTGATACATATCATAGATTCAATAACATTCTGAATGATCTTAGAAGAAATGGTGTTTAGAAATCAAATTCTGAGATAAACAACAAATTTATGAACAATCTGGGAAATGAATGGTCAAGTTTTTTAGATAATATGGTAACTAGGAACTTGTCTAGAAAGACAATTCATGATGTCTATGGCATCTTGTTCCAACAGGAGGACAAGATCAAAGTTAGACAATATGAACAAAAGAAGACACAAGAAACAGTTGCCCTTCTAAGCAAGAACTACAATAATTCTTTGACCACAGCTACCAAGAAAGTTTGTGAGATCCCAGAGATAACAATGTGTGATGGGGATGAATCAGATGAAGAGCTTAAAAGGATTTCTGATCGTATTGCTTTCATGACAAGGCAATTCAAACAAAGATACAATAAAAAATATCAGAATGAACCTAGATCTGAAGTTGGACCTAAGAAGGGTCAAGAGGCTGGTCAAACTGAAACATCTGAACCAGCAAGATGCTTCAACTGTGGAAAGCCTGGACATTATGCTAGACAATGCAAGATGCCAAAAGTCAAGAATTCAGGTTATTATGAGAAGAAGCATCTATTAGCAAAGAAAAAGGAGCTTAATCCTGCTCTAGTGACCAAGTATGAAGAGGACTGGTTAAACTGGAGTGATGGAGATGATGATGAAGAAGTTGCTCACTATGCAACCAATTCCTACATGTGTCAAATGGATCCAGAAAAGGACAAACAAGACACTGAGGTATCTTCTTCATCCTCTGAACAACATTCTGAACATAATTCTGAAATTAATACTAAAGATTCAGAAATGACAAATCAATTTCAAAACATGTTTTCTGAATTTGAAACACTCAGAAACAGAATTAAAGGTGAAAGATTTTTGGTCAATCAATTCAGAGCTGAAAGTCAAATATATAAAGAAAATTGTCAAGCAGCTGAACAGATTCTTGAAAAAATTTCTGAAGAAAAACTTGTTTTAAAAGAAAAAATGGATAGTTTACAAAAAGAAGTTATAAATGAAAAATCTGAAAAGGAAATTCTAAATCTTAACATGAATTTTCTGAATCAAGAGAGACTTGATCTTTATAAAAAGATTAAGGAATTGGAAGATTTAAATTTTAAAAGTGGGCAAACTGAACAAACTCTGAATATTTTAACTAGTCAGGCTCAGAACTCAAAATTTTACAATATAAAAGCAGGCTTAGGATATAATGACAGTCAAATTTTAAAAAAGGCACCTGCAAACTTGTATGATTATTCTAAAATGAAAATTTTCAATGAATCAAATACTGGCATCATTTCCAAACCTGTAAACCATTCTTTGCCTGAAAGAATTCCTTTTATAAAATCAGAGACTTTATTTTCAGAAGCAACACCTCTTAAAACTGGTGAACCAGAAAGTATCTCTGAAACAGAAGAAATGAATATAATTCCAAATATTTGTAAATCTTCTGAATCAAATATTATTTCTGAAGAAAAATCAGAAGTAATTGTTAAGTCTGAAATTGTTTCTGAAGTTACTTCTGAATCCAATTGTGAAAACATTTCAGAAGATACTTCTGATAATAAATAAGAACATGAAGAAAAATATGATGAATTCTCAGATATTGAATCCTCAGAAGATATTGATGAGAATTCCAATATATTTTTTGATAATTCTGATAATGAGTCTACAACAACAAAAAATTCAAATATTTTTGCAACAAGTATGACTCATAATAAGTTTTCAGATCTAATAAATGCTTCTGATTCAGAAGATGATGATGATCAAATGGTGCAAGTCATTGACAAAAATGGCTATTTGGTTTATAAATCTCAATCATGTATGACTGAAGGAGAAAAATTAAAATCTGAAGTTTCAAAGATACCTTCAGAATTGTTTGGTCCTGTGTTTTTAAAACCAGAATATCAGAATTCAGATTTTTCTCCTACTAATACAAACATATCATCAAATTCAACACCATGTTCAGTACCATCTTCTGACTTTAACACCAGAGTTAAAAATTTTGAACAAGGACAATCCTCAAACTCTCTCTCTGAAGTTCAGAAAATTAACACAAAATCTGAAGATAAACCTAAAGTGAACAAAAGAATTTCTTATACTAATCCTCATTTCTTATCTTTTACAGAGCTATCCACTTTAGTATGGAGAAAGAAAGATGAAAGACTGTCAAAGATTGACAAATTAGAGAGTTTTTCATTTTTTCAGAACAATGATGTACCTAAAACAAAGAAAGTGAATAAAGGAATTTTTGTTGAAAAATCAAATGTTATTGATTCTTATATGTCTAATATTGTTGTAAATACATTAAAGAATCATATTCACTGTATTAATTGTGGTCATCATAATTTTCTTCTTAACTCCAAAACAAACAAGATAAATTTGATGAAATCTATTCAGAAATGTTTATCACAATGATTTCGGACTTTATCTTTTCCGAGCCTTACTAGGCGCGTATTGCTTTCTTGTCTTTTTTAGCTTGAGGTCTATATAGACGATCTGACTCTTTGTCAAGTGAGAGTCAGAATTCTCCTATTGTGATAGCGGTTAGTGGAACTCTACATTGACAAATTCAATTAAACAAAGAAATAGAAATAAAGATAAATATCAAAGTTCTGAAGAAACTTCTAAGTTGAAACATCTGAAGAAAAAGTTCAGAACTTCAAATTTTATTACTAATAAAAAAGGACCCATTCTGAAATGGGTACCTAAAACTCAATAATCTCCTTTGCAGATATGTCATGTGTGGGTCTTAGATTCTGGATGTTCAAGACACATGACACCTTTCAAAGAACTACTAACTGATTATCATGAAAGATACGGAGGAAACAAATACTGGAAGGTTAGTTTTGGAAATAATGCAAAGGGATATGTAAGAGGATATGGCACTTTCATTAAAGGAGATGTGAAAGTAATGAAAGTTTTCTATGTTGAGGGACTAAGACATAATCTTTTCAGTATTAGTCAATTCTGTGACAAATACTGGAAGGTTAATTTTGGCATAGATTATTGTCATGTTCTGAGTACAACAAACAAAAATGAATTAACTGCTTATAGAGATGGAGATATCTACACAACAACATTCACTGCAACTGGTCAACTACAAGGTGCATGTTATATGTCTACATCAATGAAAAATGATAGTTGGCTTTGGCACAGAAGAATGTCACATCTGAACTTCAAAGCCATTTCTGAACTAGGCAAACATCAATCTGTAAGAGGACTACCAAAGATCAGATTTGAAAAGAACTCTCTTTGTTCTGCATGTGAACTAGGGAAGATCAAAAGAAGTTCTCATCCTCTGAAAATGCAATCTTCATGCAAAGCTCCACTTGAAATGCTACATATGGATTTGTGTGGCCCAATGAAAACTCAAAGCATGGGGGGAAAGAAATACATTCGTGTTATAGTAGATGAATATACACGATATACATGGATTGAATTTCTGAGACTCAAATCTGATACTTCTGAAAGACTGATACCCTTTCTGAAGAAAATTCAAGTTCTTCTTCAACTCCCAATTCAAAAGATCAGAAGTGACAATGGAACAGAATTTACTAATTCTACACTTCAGAATTTTTTGGAATCTGTTGGTATTTCACATAATTTTTCCGCTGTAAGAACTCCTCAACAAAATGGGGTAGTTGTAAGAAAGAATAGAACTTTGGTAGAGGCTGCAAGAACCATGCTTGCATATTCAGAACTTCCTCTGTCTCTTTGGGCAGAAGCAATTGCTACTGCATGTTTTACTCAGAACAGAACCATTCTAAACAGAAAATTTCTTAAAACTCCTTATGAATTGTTAAAACAAAGAAAACCCTCTATTGATTATTCTAAAATATTTGGTTGCAGGTGTTTTCTAAAGAATGATACTCCACATCTTGACAAATTTGCACCAAAAGGTGTACATGGTATCTTTGTTGGCGACTCTCAAAGATCCAAAGCTTATAGAGTACTCATTAAAGGAACTCAAAGAATCATTGAGACTACAAATGTCAGATTTCATGAGCCAACAATGACTTCTGAACAAAACAGTTCAGAACTCGCAAATAAACTTTACTTCTGCATCTCAAACTTTACTTAAATCCAATTTAGACAATTTATGTCAAGACTTATTTGATATTTCTGTAAATGTCTCTGCAGATTATCAAAATCCTTCTCTACTCAGAAATACAAATGATCAAGTCATTTCAGAAATACAAATTTCAAATACATCAGCACCACAACTCTCTACCTCAAATTCAGAACTTCCAACTTCTGAAAATGCAACTTCTGAACCAATTCAAGTTGTTTCTGAACCTATTCAAGTTGTGTCTGAACCGGTTCAAACTATTTCTGACCATGAACCTCACAGTTCTGAACCAATTCAGATTTTTCCATTTGAGGGGGAGTCTTCAGATTTACATTCAGCTATTAATCATGATACTGAAACTCAAGCAATTATTGATGATTATGATTCTCTGAATAATGTTTCATCTGTTCAACCATTGCCAAATGTGAACAAATGGACATCTAGTCATCCAGTTCATCAAATAATTGGAGATGCATCAAACAAGATCTGCAACAGCAAATGAGTGTCTATATGTTAATTTTTTAAGTAGTATAGAACCCAAAAAGCCATATGAAGCACTTCAAGATCCAGACTGGATTTTAGCCATGCAGGATGAGTTAAATCAATTTGAAAGAAACAAAGTCTGGAGATTGATACCAAAGCCAAAAGGTAAATCTGTCATTGGCACAAAATGGGTGTTCAGAAATAAACAGGATGAAAATGGAATTGTTGTAAGAAACAAGGAAAGACTTGTAGCTAAGGGGTATTGTCAACAAGAAGGAATTGATTATGATGAAACATTTGCTCCTGTTTCCAGATTAGAGGCCATTAGAATTTTTCTTGCCTATGCTGCTCATAAAAACATGAAGGTATTTCAAATGGAAGTAAAATGTGCATTTCTGAATGGTATTTTACATGAAGAAGTGTATGTTGAACAACCAGAAGGCTTTGTAAGCAAAGAATTCCCAGATCATGTTTACATATTAGACAAAGCCTTATATGGACTTAAACAAGCACCAAGAGCATGGTATGATACTCTTACAACTTTTCTTCTGAATTCTAAATTCAAAAGAGGTACTGTTGATACAACTTTATTTCTGAAAAAGGAGGGTGATGATATGATTTTGATACAAATCTATGTAGATGATATTATATTTGCCTCTACTAATCCAAAATTTTGTAGAAATTTTGAGAAAATCATGCAAACAGAATTTGAAATGAGTATGATGGGAGAGTTGACATTTTTCCTTGGTCTTCAAGTTAAACAACTTCCCACTGGTATATTCATTAATCAATCTAAGTATGTTTCTGACTTACTTAAGAAGTTTGACATGACTGATTGTTCAAGTATTCAAACACCAATGGCCACTGCCACTAAGTTAGAACCTGATCTAAATGGAAAATCTGTTGATCAGAAAAAGTACAGAGGCATAATTGGATCTTTGCTTTACTTAACTGCTAGTAGACCAGATATAATGTTTGCTATATGTATTTGTGCCAGATATCA
This sequence comes from Silybum marianum, assembly GCA_036898165.1. Classification (NCBI taxonomy): domain Eukaryota; kingdom Viridiplantae; phylum Streptophyta; class Magnoliopsida; order Asterales; family Asteraceae; genus Silybum; species Silybum marianum. The sequence continues at coordinate 23,901,667 of CM072528.1, read as the reverse complement.
AGCTAATCCTAAGGAATCACACCTTCTAGCTGCAAAAAGAATACTTAGATACCTAAAAGGTTCTCCTTCATTGGGACTTTGGTATTCTAAGGATTCTAGTTTTGAACTAACAGCATTTACAGATGCAGATCATGGTGGTTGCAAATTAGACAGGAAAAGCACTTCTGGATCATGTCAGTTTCTGGGTGATAGACTAGTCAGCTGGTCTTCAAAGAAACAAAATTGTGTTTCTACTTCTACAGCAGAAGCTGAGTATGTAGCAGCTGCAATATGTTGCTCACAAGTGATCTGGATGCAAATTCAACTACAAGACTATGGTTACACTTTCAAAAAGATTCCTTTGTATTGTGATTCAAAGAGTGCCATAGCCATCACTGCCAATCTTGTTCAGCATTCAAAAACCAAGCACATTGATGTAAGATATTATTTTATCAAAGGTCATGTGGAAAAAGGTAATATTGAAATGTTTTTTGTTCAGACAGATTATCAGTTAGCTGATTTATTTACCAAAGCACTTGATGAAAAACGATTTAACTTCTTGGTAAGTAATTGGGCATGATGAACATGTCTATGTAAGTATTATACATCACCTATACTCTAGAAGTTACATTCTGAGGTTTTTTATATCAAATTCTGAATACTTTGCTCTTCAGAATTATTTTATATTCTGAAGTTTAACATTCAGATTTTTGCTTCTTTTTAAACTCAGAAGTATATCTCTTCTGTATCTAGGTTGATTGTATTTTAATACTTTTCATATTTGTTTCTCATTTCAATAATATTTGATTGATTCTTTGATAAAGTTGCAATAATTAAGGGGGAGAATCATAATTACTAGTGATTCAAGGAGGAGTGGTATTAATTTCAAATTTCTCTACTACTCTCTCCTACATAACAACTCTGCATTGGTGAAATAAAGTCTTGCACTTTATATCTAAGAAGTATGAACAAGCTTCCTTAGATAAAATCAGCTTTCCATTTGTTCAAATCTACTTCTGAATTCTCAAAATGTTTTCTATTTTTCAGAAGTTTATATTTTTAAATGATTTTTGGCCTTCTAAGATGACCCAAGTTTAGTTATGAACTCCACCTAAAAATTCTGCGGTTCTTCTGAATTCTTTCTTTCAGATTCTGAACTTTTTCTCAGAAGTTTTGAACAACTTCTGAAGTTTTTGAACTTATTCTCAGAACTAAATTTCCCGTTGATTTTTCACTTAAGCGTGTGCCACGTGTTTTAATTTCATTGGATCTCTCTTAAACACGACCATTAAACGGTTCATTTCTCTTAATAAATGATGATTACTACTCTAATCACATTTACTTTTTGGCCACGTGTCCTTCAACGCTTATCCGATCATATAAATCAATGGATTCTTCATCATCTTCAATCTTTTAGCAAATTTTCTCTGAGAAATCTTTCTGTGTTTATTGATCATCTTTCTGTTACCAATCCGTGTTTTTCCAACATCATGTCTACTTTAAATACCATGATTTCTACTTCCTCGAGTTCCAATGATAACAATGGATCATCAAGTGATGGTTCGTTCAAGATTGTGCCTCAAAAATTGATGGCTGGATCACTGGAAATCCCACTAAATGATGATCAAATGCTTCAAGACACAGCCACAACTGCAACTCATCAAGCCGGACCTTCAAACCCTATCATTAACCCTAACCCTAACCCGACAACTGCTAAAATTGGGGAAACACAAGATACACCCATTGATGTTGTTTCTGAATCAAATGTTGCTGAAAGTGAATCCCAGACTCCTGCTGAAAGTGGTGACCTGTCCAAACTCTATGTACCTGCTGAGAAATTACTTGACATCAAAAGAAATGACTGTGCACTGAACTTCAAATCCAAAGACTTCATTGATGATCAAGTAATGTTGATTAAAATTCTGAAGAAACATCCTCTGCGCACTGTCCTTTGAAGGAAATTCTCTGTTCCTGCTTCTTATCTTCAACAATTCTGGCATTATGCTGAGGTAGATGAAACTGATGATGAAATTGTCTCTTATGTTCATGCCTACAAAGTTTGTATATCTGTAGATGATATTTGGAGCCTTCACTATTTGCCAAAACTAGATGAGGTTCTTGGGAAAACCTGTTATGACTCAATTCCATCCTCATCAGAGATGATCTCAGATTTTATGAGCTTGGGTTACTCTGAAAACCTTAGTGCTCTAAGCTCTTTTAGAAGAAAATGTTTGCCTCCAATTTGGTATTGCTTGTTTTCCATTCTGAATACCTGCCTATCTGGGAAGAGCTCAAGTTTAGATCAAGCTTCAGCAAATGGGAGGATTATCTTTCATGGAGTTGCCTTCAACAAACACTATGATTATGCTAGTCTCATCTTTGATGAACTCAAATCTGCAATTTTGAAGAAGTCTACATTCAACTATATACCATTTCAGAGATTTCTTCAAACACTTATCAAAGGAGCAATGAAGGCTGTCTCCAAAATTCCTGTTCTAACTCATGAGGTACATGTTCCTATTTTTACTATGGACAACTTAAGACCTCCAAATGCAAAACTTAATTTTCCAAATGCAGTTCCACTTCCTTCTCATTTACTTGAACTTGTAAGTAGACCAACTAGGATTGGGAGTGAGCATTTAGAATCTATGGGATTACCTCAACCAGTAGTCCCTTCCCCTGATTTAAACTAGAGTGGTGATCATGCAAGGGAGTCTAGAATCACAAGAAAGAGAGGGCAGGCTGTTCAAGAGGGTGAACAACCTCAAAGAGTGAAGAGGAAAAATGAAAATGAGAGACAGGGTAGAAGGGTAAGAAAAAGAATTCATGAGGGGAGAACACAGGTACAAGAAAAACAAACCTGTGAACCACCTGTTACAAGCCGGGCACCCACATCTACTATTATTCCACATTCTTTGGTGGATAATATTGAAACAGCCAGTGAGCCCATGGCAACCTTGGTTAACCCCCCCAGCCACTCACCCATCTCTCAACAGAAGGGTGTTTCAACAACACATATGGGGCAAACAACTTATAATCCATTAGGACCCCAATTGGAGGTTCCTTTTGTTGAAAATGAAGGATATATGTCCCCCCTTCACAGTTTTGAGCACTTACTTTAAGCCTTAGTTTTGTTGAGTCTGAGTGTCCACTCAACTTTGAGCCTTCTGAACCACTTACTGTGGCATCCATCCGTACTTCTGAATTTGCAAAGATTCAGAAGGACATCAAGGATTTGACGGACTCTACCAAAAAGGTGTTGGAGGTTAGGTTGGATCAACATGGGGAAAATATGGTTAACAGGCTAAATGATTTTCATCTCAAATCTTCCAATGATCTAAATTTGTTTAAACAAGCACTTTTGTCAGCCTTTTCTGAAGTGGCTTCCTCAGTTTCTTCTTTGAAAACTTCACAGCCTTCTTCTTCTTCTGCTCCACAAGCTTATGCCACTAAAGATGATATTTCTCAGATTCTCAATCAACTTTCATCCATTCAGAGTTCTCAGTCAGAATTAAGCACAAGATTATCTGCTCTAGAATGCAGATCTCAATCAGATACTTTTAAAAGGAGTCTTGATGATCAGGATCCTGATAATCAAGAGGGGGAGAAAAGACAGAGAGTATCTGAACCAGAAACTAATGTAAATGATCAAGTTCAAAATTCTGAGAAGTCCTCTGAAGATACTCAGAATGTTGGTGAAGAATCAAATAAAGTCTCAGAAGCTATAGAAGATATTTTATCTGCAGAACATGAGGCACAAGAGATAAATGATCATTCTTCTGAAGAAATGATAGAAGATGGGTATGAAACAGAAAAGTTATCTCTTGATTCTGAAGGTAACTTGGGCTCAGATAACACAGACATAATTCCAGACTTTAATGAAGAAATGCTAAGGGAATACCTTGCTTTTGAAGATGTTATTGGAGAACCAAGTGATATTTCTGATGTGATCATGTTTGAAGAGGATATAATTGATGTAAATATGGGAGAAAGCTCAAATGAAATAAAAGATTTTGTAATTTGGAAGCCTCAACAACTTCTGAGTGAAGAGTTCAGAAGTGCTTCTGAAAGATTGTGGAATATTCTGAATCAATTCTGTTGGGTGCATGTCTTTCTGAATTATCCAAGAAGTCTGGAGTGTAGATTTTTGGACAACAGATTTTCTATCTTCAGAAATTTTCTTGAACAACCAGATGAAAGAGTTGAATTGGAATTTGATTTAGTTCATTTGGAAGGAGTTGAAATTGTTGATGAAATTCTAATTGCTTTCTCAGGAAAATTTGAAGTTAGAATCAGACCTTGTATTATCATTCCGAAAATAGATCTTCCAGTACTTGAAGAACCTGTATTGGATCAAGTATTTGAAAAGGAAAATGTGCTTATTTCTGGAGAGAGCAGTCTGATATTTCCTGAAGATACTTATTGCTTCATGTACAAAAGAAGTATGAAGTTTGCAAAGTTGGAAGACTTTCTGAATGATGAATGGTCTGAAGATCATATTGTTCAAGTGAAGAACTTTATTCAGAATCATGGTGTTCAGAATTTTCATGATTCAACTTTAATAAAGAAGATCAGATGCATATCAAAATCAATTCAGAATGATTTGACTATATTCAGATTTGGAGTAGAAAGAAGAGATGGTACTTTGTGTGAATTCACTCAGTTTGATGTTTACAAGCTAAGACTACAAAATAAGTTGGCAATCTTGTCTTTTTGTGTTAACTCAGGTGAATCTGTGTTAGTCTCAGAGATTAGAAGAATTTTGGGAATATATATATAAGGAATCTCATAAAGCATGATTTTCAATTGGCTTTGGAATATATACTTAACACAACAAATCTGTTGGAACCTGTATATATTGAAAGGTTTGGGCTGAAAAGGTTGTTCACTAATCCAGATATTGGATTCATGTATCTTGTTGAAGGAATCTCTAAGACATTTATTGTATCCGATATTCCAAAGTATTCTACATCCTCCCTCAAAGGGCTTCTTAAACTACATGACAGATTTTATTGAAGAATCTGACATCAAAGAAGAAATTATCTATCTGTTCAAAGAAAGAATACATTTTAGAGAATTTGGGAGAAAGAGTTATCTAGCTGGTCACAAGAAAGTAAACAAGATAAAAGGAGCAGATTATCTACTAAGTGATGCGTATGACTTCAAGATCCATACAAAAAGGCAAGATATGGAAGAAATTCAGAAGTACACTCTGAATCTTGAAAGTTCAGAAGTAAGATAAAAGAAGAAAAAGAAAAAGAAAAGGAAGAAGTTCTTGAAAATATTTCTGAAAAGTTGGTTCCTGAAGAGCAAATATCTGAAGAGGAAACAACTACAAGTGCAAAGAATAGAAGAAAGTGCTTTCACCATGTTCCTTGAATATTTCCATCCAGAAATGTTCATGGAATATGAACAAAAATTCAACTATATAGATTGTTGGATTCAAAAGTCTTTTGGTTGGAAACAATGGTACTCAGATATCATCAGAAAGATAAGGATTCCAATCAATGAAGCAAGAAAAGAATCTCATAAAGCATGATTTTCAATTGGCTTTGGAATATAGACTTAACACAATAAATCTGTTGGAACCTCTATATATTGAAAGGTTTGGGCTGAAAAGGTTGTTCACTAATCCAGATATTGGGTTCATGTATCTTGTTGAAGGAATCTCTAAGACATTTATTGTATCCGATATTCCAAAGTATTCTACATCCTCCCTCAAATGGCTTCTGAACTACATGACAGATTTTATTGAAGAATCTGACATCAAAGAAGAAATTATCTATCTGATCAAAGAAAGAATACATTTTAGAGATTTGTGAGAAAGAGTTATCTAGCTGGTCACAAGAAAGTAAACAAGATAAAAGGAGCAGATTATCTACTAAGTGATGCGTATGACTTCAAGATCCATACAAAAAGGCAAGATATGGAAGAAATTCAGAAGTACAATCTGAATCTTGAAAGTTCAGAAGTAAGACAAAAGAAGAAAAAGAAAATGAAAAGGAAGAAGTTCTTGAAAATATTTCTGAAAAGTTGGTTCCTGAAGAGCAAATATCTGAAGAGGAACAACTACAAGTGCAAAGAATAGAAGAAAGTGCTTTCACCATGTTCCTTGAATATTTCCATCCAGAAATGTTCATGGAATATGAACAAAAATTCAACTATATAGATTGCTGGATTCAAAAGTCTTTTGGTTAGAAACAATGGTACTCAGATATCATCAGAAAGATAAGGATTCCAATCAATGAAGCAAGAAAAGAATCTCATAAAGCATGATTTTCAATTGGCTTTGGAATATAGACTTAACACAATAAATCTGTTGGAACCTGTATATATTGAAAGGTTTGGGCTGAAAAGGTTGTTCACTAATTGTCACACCCCGCTAAAGCGGAAACACGAGGCGTGATAGCGCAAGATTTCATAACAATAGGATAAAAACAACACCAACCATCCATTCAAGTACATAATAGTTAAATTCAAAATTTAAATCGTATCAACTCAAAAGTTCTAACAAAATAAAGTAAACCAAGTGTTTCAACTAAACAGTTTTCAAATAAACAAGATGGTTGATGTCGACGCGCCCACATAAAAGAAAGATTCGGTTAATCTTTTCTTACCCCTGAAAAGCATGATAAAAACAAGGTCAACTACAAAGAGTTGGTGAGTTCACAGGTTTTCATTATTTCAAAAAAAATAATCAATTGTGTGAGTGAATATGAGCAAAATAAATTTTTGCCACTTATTGATATCTTAAAACGTTAAGGCATTATGTACTTTAATTTTTGTATATAAAGAGCCACCACTAAACCTTTCGACCACAAAACAATATTTTTAATTCTACCTTAGCGGTGGGACTAATACCCCACATATGTAGAACCTTCGTTTTTAAGTATCGTGCACCCCTACCTGTAGTTTCTAGGTGGGATTGCTATCCACACCCCTACTTATCGGTTTTTAGGTGGGATTGTCCGTCCAAATAGCGCTATCCACAAATACCCTCGGCTCCTCACTTGAGTTAATAGTAGTGTACAAACTTTTATGTTACATTTTACTCAATATAACTATTAGTGTACATGCCTTAGTGCCCACAACATCAAATTTAACAAGATTTCATAATCATAATGACAATGGCTCATAAAACACATTCAATCATGCTTTTCACCCCAAAACGTATAAAACACTTTGAAAGAGGGGCTGTGAATACTCACCTTATAGCAACGCTCCGCAACGCAAAACAATACAATTCGAATCTCTGCACAACGACCTAACGCTTCCCTATCAAAGAGTATTACTCAAAACCGTCACTTATAGGTCTAATACTACTTAGAGGTGAATAAAATGCCCATATGCCCATAAGTGTCTATATATGTCCAATTATACAAAATGCCCATATGCTCATTATCATCGTAATTTATACCGAAAGTGATCTTATTATCCATCACATGATCATTATTTATAAAAATCAATTAAGTCCAGAATTTCTCTTCTGGACAGAAACTAATTGTCCTAAAAATGATCAGTTTTCAAGGGCTTCCAAAATGATCTAGTTTCCTATATTTTTATATAAGATAAATTACTGAGTTATGGTCTTTGTGATCAAATTTCATGCCTTTTGGACATGTACATGTTGTCCATATAATTCATGCAAAACAATATGTCACAACCGGTAAAACAGATTACACCATGTTAGTAAATCACTCATTTGAGGAGTTATACTCAGTGTTTTCTAGAATTTCCAGTTGGATTAGAATCATAACTCATAAAGGAAACTTTTGAGATAAGATTCACTGATTTTCAAGAAGTTATGAAGGAGGTATGACACTACAAAGTTGCATGCACAATTCTGCCATTAGCTGACAGATTGCACACTTAACTTAATATTTTTGCATGAAAATGGATCCATATGAATCCTAACTCATAAAATGAAGTTCTAGAAAAAGAATCATGCATTAAAGACAAATAACAAAGGAGAATCAACCTTTTTCATTGAGTTTTGAAAGAGATATGGCCATTTGAACATGCATGCACAAATCTGTCAGCTTTGGACAGATTGCACACTCATTTTGTTTTGAAGAGTTGAAACCTCAAATAACCATATTTTGGAATGAAATCAGATGCATATGAAAGGTAACTCATTAAGCTAACTTCCAGAAGAAAAATCAAGTGATTTGGAGGAATATTCAAAGAGTTATGGTCGTTCAAAGTAGGGTTTACCCTCTTGTTGAACTTCCAGATGCACATGCATCTTGTTATGAGCATTTGGGGGGTCAAAACTCAATGTTTTTGAGTGAGACCACTTGGATTAGAACCCCAACTCACTAAATAAACTTGTAGAAAGAAGATTCATGATATTTGAACAAAAAAATTGTAAGAAATTGACGATTTACACACATGCATGAATCTGCCAGAACCAAAATAACCATTTTTGTTCAAGAACACATAAAATCATGATTTTTCCCCTATTCTCTTGAGTTTTATTTGTGTAGGTCATAGATTATCACCATTTTATAAACATTTTACATGTTTTGGTGTAAAATCTCTCCACAAACTCAGAACTTTTGGATATTAGAAGAAGTAGCTAAAAAAAATGTAAGAAAAGTGGGGTTTTCACCCAAAAATGGTAAGAAAATGAGGGTAAAGTTGTTACCTTGTTTGGATGATGATTAGAGCTTCTAAATCCTTGTATGAACTTGATCTTGATGATGATTTGAAATGAGAAATGGCTGGAGTTTTTGTTTTAGAGAGGGAGAAAATGTCTCTTCACTTCTAGAGAGAGAGAGGTGAGAGCAAATTTTGAATTTTGAACATGCAAAATGAGGAGAAAAATGAAAAAAAATGTATTTATATGGGGGTTTAGAGAGGAGGCCGGCCATGGGGGCCCACTCCTCTCTAAATCATATATTTGTTTAATAACTAAAATAAAACTCAAGCCCAATTAGGAATACAATGTCATTTTCTCAATTTTTGGCCCTTTTTCCTCAAAATGTAAGCCCAAAAGTGATAAAATTCTATAAAAATAGAAGTTTTATATTTGAAACATTAAAACTATATATTTTATATACATTGGGTATAAATTAGAGCATTTGGCACTGTATTGGAAGTTTCGGACAGTTACGGGTCGGAACCGGACATTTTAAGCGACTACCGGAAATGCTAGGGGTTTTTCGGCCATTCTAAACCAACTATTTCTTAATCTTAAAATTTAAACTATATAAACACTAATAAACTTAATAGAAGCTAACCTGAAAGCTCGAATTTTGACAGTTGTCACAGTCTTCCCCCGTTAAAGAAATTTCGTCCCGAAATTTAAGAAGTGGCTTTCTCGGGGTGTTTGTGAATAAGCGGGATATTTTTGCTTCATCAAATCTTCACGTTCCCGGGTATATTACGGACCATGTTTCGCATTCCAACGGACCTTAATAATAGGGATTTTACTGCGCCTTAACCGTTTAACTTCTCGGTCCAAAACCTCAACTGGTTCTTCAACGAAGTTTAACCGATCGTTAATCTGAACGTCGTCTATGGGCAACATCAACGTTTCATCTGCTAGGCATTTCTTTAGATTCGACACATGAAATGTGTCGTGGATTTCGCTTAGATTTTGCGGTAACTTCAACTTGTACGCCACTGGTCCGATTCTTTCGAGTATTTCGAATGGACCAATGTATCTGGGACCCAGCTTGCCTCTCTTCCCCGAAGCGTACCAGTCCCTTCCATGGGGACACTTTTAATAGCACTTTATCTCCCACTTGAAACTCCAACGACTTTCTCCGATTATCCGCATAACTTTTCTGACGGTCTCTTGCTGTCTTGAGTCTTTCTTTGATAATTGAGATATTATCAGTGGTTTCCTGGATAATATCAGGCGTTGTCAGCTGTCTATCTCCGACTTCTACCCAGCTAAGCGGCGATCTGCACTTACGTCCGTATAGAGCTTCGTACGGTGCACATTGTATGCTGGTATGATAGCTGTTGTTATAGGAGAATTCAACAAGTGGCAGGTGGGTATCCCAACTTCCACCGAAATCTATTGCGCAAGCCCGTAACATATCCTCTAGGGTTTGAATAGTTCTTTCCGATTGTCCATCCGTTTGAGGATGATAGGCGGTGCTATAATCCAAACGTGTACCCAATGCCTTTTGGAGTGATTGCCAAAAACGCGATGTAAATCGTGTATCTCTGTCCGAAATAATGGAAATAGGCACACCATGACGTGTAACTATTTCATTAATATAGATTTGCGCACGCCTTTCCATACTGAAATCTTCGCGAATGGGGATGAAATGAGCCGATTTGGTAAGTCGGTCTACTATAACCCATATTGTGTCGTGCCCCTTTCCAGTTCTAGGTAATTTAGTTACGAAATGCATTGTTATTTGCTCCCACTTCCACTGTGGTATTTCAGGTTGTTGGAGTAAACCAGATGGTTTCTGATGTTCAGCCTTTATCTTAGCACAAGTCAGGCACTTGCTTACGAATACAGCAACATCTTTCTTCATTCCCGGCCACCAATAATACTCCTTCAAATCCTTATACATTTTATCTGCTCCTGGGTGAATCGAATATCTGGATCGATGGGCTTCATCCAAAATGGTTGACCGTAGATCACCAACCTTCGGTACCCATGCTTTATTCTTGAAGTAATACACACCATCCTCTTGCATTTCAATTTCTTTCTCTAAATGTTGCAAGGTTTCATTCTTCCTATTTTCTTCTTTTAAAACTTCTCTTTGTGCTTCAATAATTTGAGTTTTTAAACTCGTCTGGACCATTACTCCCATAGCACATACTCTTGTTGGTTTTACTCTTTCCTTTCGGCTTAACGCGTCGGCTACCACATTAGCTTTTCCCGGATGGTACTTTATTTCACAGTCGTAGTCACTAAGTAGTTCCACCCATCATCTCTGCCTCATATTGAGCATTTTACGGTCAAGGATGTGTTGGAGGCTTTTATGATCGGTGAAAATGGTGCACTTGGTGCCGTATAGGTAGTGTCTCCGGATTTTGAGTGCGAACACCACCGCCCCTAATTCCAAATCATGAGTGGTGTAATTCTTCTCGTGAATCTTTAGTTGTCTCGAAGCGTATGCAATAACTTTGTCTTTTTGCATTAACACGCAGCCCATTCCCTGATGTGAAGCATCACAGTAGACTACAAAGTTTTCGACTCCTTCAGGTAGAGCCAGAATTGGTGCGTTGCATAACTTGTGTTTGAGCGTCTGAAAGGCTTCTTCTTGTTTCTCTCCCCAAATAAACTTTTTATCTTTTTGTGTTAGAGTCGTTAGTGGTTGCGCGATCTTAGGGAAATTCTCGATAAATCGCCGGTAATAACTCGCCAATCCCGTAAATTGTCGGATCTCGGTCGGTGTCTTTGGGGCTTCCCATTTCTTAATGGCCTCAATCTTAGCTAGATCAACTTGGATCCCCTTTTCATTCACCACATGGCCAAGAAAGTGTACCTCACGAATCCAGAATTCACATTTAGAGAATTTCGCGTACAACCTCTCGTCTCTGAGCAATTCCAATATCAACTTCAAGTGTTGCTCATGCTCCTTTTTGTCTCGAGAATAAATGAGTATATCATCTATAAATACGATCACGAATTTGTCTAGGTATGGTCGACATACTCTATTCATCAAATCCATGAAGACTGCCGGTGCGTTTGTTAGACCAAATGGCATGACTAGGAACTCGTAGTGACCGTATCGAGTCCTAAAGGCCGTCTTGGGGATATCTTCTTCTCGCACTCTCATTTGATGATATCCAGACCTAAGATCGATCTTCGAGAAGTACGTTGCACCTTGAAGTTGGTCAAACAAATCATCAATCCGGGGAAGGGGGTATCGGTTCTTAATTGTCAACTTGTTGAGTTCCCTATAATCGATACACATTCGAAAAGATCCATCTTTCTTTTTAACAAATAAGATCGGAGCTCCCCAAGGTGAAGAGCTGGGTCTGATGAATACCTTATCGAGTAACTCCTGAAGTTGTTCTGACAGTTCCTGCATCTCAGATGGCGCTAACCGGTATGGTGATTTCGCCACGGGCGCAGCTCCAGGAATTAAATCGATGTGAAATTCAACTTGTCTTGGCGGGGGTATTCCGGCAAGTCGTTCGGGAATACTTCGGGAAAGTCCCGAACTATAGGAATATCTTGAACGCGTTTTTCTTCAGCTTTCTTATTCTTAACGTGAGCTAGAAAGACAATACCGTCCTTTCTCAAATGCTTTCGCATTTTCATACACGTTACTATTTTAACACTCCTTCTAGTTTTCTCGCCGTGTACTTCGAGTTTTCCCCCTTCGGGTAACGGAACTCGAATGATCTTTTTGGAACAACAAATTTCAGCTCGGTTTTTGGACAACCAATCCATACCCACGATTATGTCGAAACTTCCCAATTTAATTGGTATTAGATCTATACTAAAATCTCTATTGGCCAAACTTAAGGTGCAGTTCATTAATATGTCTTTAGCCCTACATTCTTGTCCGTTGGCATATTCAATGACACATATTTCTTTCAATTTTTGAGGTTTTAAATTTATCTTTGATCTAAATTCTGTCGCCACAAAACTCCTATCTGCTCCAGAATCAAATAGTACAGACGCATAATGATTATTCGGAAGAAACGTACTCGTAACGACATCCGGGTTTTGCCTTGCTTCCTCTCGCTCCAATCTCAAACACTCGACCTCTTGCCGGACCTCCTTGATTTCCTCGGTTGGCCGGTCTTGCTTGATGAGTGTTCGGTCTCTGATTCCATCGTGGACATGTATTCCGAAAGTGATCCGGGCTTCCACACTCAAAACATGCCCGCCTTCCTGTGCTCCTGCAATCCTTGGCATAATGACCTCCTTTGTTGCATTTTTGACAGATAATACATTGTCCGGTATGCTGTCTATTGCATTTGTCACATTTGGGATAAGGTCCTTTCCCTTTCTCTGCAGGTTGAGTTTGAATTCCGTAGTTACCTGTAGTTCTTTGTTCCTTGCTTGTCCTTTTTCCAAACTGCTTTCTCATTGGTTCATCCAGTTTTCTCTTCCCTGGTGCCTTATCTCTTATAAACAATCCCGAGCGAGTAGCATTGTTTGTGAGTCTGGCTGCCGAACTTACTGCCTCTTGTAGAGTTTTTGGGTTTGCTGAGGTAACATCCCCGCGTATCTCCGGAGATAATCCCCAAATATACCTATCAACGCGGTTCTCTTCAGGCGTTACCAGATGCGGTACCATTTTTGCCAATTCATGAAATCGGGCTGTGTAGGAGTCGATATCATTCCCTCTCATTTCATGATTCCACAATTCCGCTTCCAGCTACTGAAGTTCGCTTCTTGGGCAGTATTCTTCTTTCAACATTTTCTTGAAATCCTCCCACGTAAGGCTGTTAGCAGCTTCTCGACCACGGGTTTGTACTTGTATATTCCACCATGTTAACGCTCGTCCTTGTAATAAGCATGTAGCAAACTCTACCTTCTTACCTTCGGTACATTTGCTAATATGGAGCACAGACTCCATGCTCTCTATCCAAGTTAATAATCCCACGGCTCCCTCAGTTCCATGAAATTCTTTAGGGTTACGGCCTCCTAAAGGATTTATATGTACATTCTCTCGTTTCCGGACCCTTGTTGTTGTTTTGATTATTGTTCAGGCCAGCTGCCACTTGACTAACAATGTTCGGAAGTGCAGCCATGAGTTGTTCGGACAAAAGTCTCGCAACTTCGGAATTCTCTCTTCTTGGAGGCATTGTTCTAAACACGATTTTAAATTGAGTTTTAGTCAATTTTGTGTTACAATGGCCATTATAAATCTACTTACTAAATCATACACACCTTATAACATACATCCAATACTACTCACGAACACATACATTTCAAAACAACATGAGATAAATAGATAACTTACATAATTATCAAAAATAAACCAAAGTAATTCAAACATAAGTTTTAAAGTACAACCCAAATAACATAAAATTGTTTAATCTTAAACATCTAGGCTACAAGCCTCAAAAGCAAATATGGTCCTCCAAAAGATTCTTAATAACAGAAGTTCCCTAATGGATCATTACCCAAATCAATACTCCTATCACCATCAGTGCTCCTAATGCCCAAGACAGATACGTGTACAGCCTCCGAGTAGCCCTCCCGGCCTCATGTGCGATCACCCTGATCTCCGTAGTGATCTCGTCTTGAGTGTGCAAGACTGTAAGAATGCTTTCTAAGGCCTGCTTAAACTCTTCTAGTCTATCTCATTGTCCCTGTATCTGAACCTCCAATCCTGTGACCCAGAAGTTCTCGGTTGCCGTCATCCCTTGAGGCTGCGGCTCTGGAACTCTCACGGCCGGAGACGGAGGCGTCACGCTTCGCGATCGAGATCGCGATCTAGCTGGTTCGCCCGACGGGTCGGACGGAACCGTGAATACCACCCTTCGGCCAGGGAGGACACGCTTTCGGGCTGTCCGAATAGTCCTAGGTCCGCGTGACGGTCCAGCCACATCGACCGGAGGTGGCGCAGGTACAGAAGTCTCCACAGAAGTCTCTCGGGTGGCCGCGTCACTTTCCTCAGACGGATCACTCTCTTCAAGCATGGGCTGGTTCCTCCTAGGGAGGCTAGTAAAGTACCCGGATTCGTCGGGGGAGTGATCGGGAGTGGAAGAAGAGCTAGACATTTTAAACTGCGGTAGTAACAAATTTAATTACTAAATGCACTTTAGTAAAAAAATTAAAATTAAAATACTTATGCAAACTCACACTTATGACCATGCTTTCCATTTGGGCAAGAAGTTCCCAATATAATTGTTCCATGTCTCCCCTATACATATTGAATTAGACATAGGTGATCAGGCTTTGCCTAATATCAATATGCTAAGTCGACACTTATTCCAATTATACTAGTACTTTATAAAAACAGTTTTTGAAAACTTTTGGTTATAGTATTTGTTTAGAAAAAAACCGGTGTTCTCTATAACCTATGGCTCTGATACCAAGTCTGTCACACCCCGCTAAAGCGGAAACACGAGGCGTGATAGCGCAAGATTTCATAACAATAGGATAAAAACAACACCAACCATCCATTCAAGTACATAATAGTTTAAGTTCAAAATTTACATCGTATCAACTCAAAAGTTCTAACAAAATAAAGTAAACCAAGTGTTTCAACTAAACAGTTTTCAAATAAACAAGATGGTTGATGTCGACGCGCCCACATAAAAGAAAGATTCAGTTAATCTTTTCTTACCCCTGAAAAGCATGATAAAAACAAGGTCAACTACAAAGAGTTGGTGAGTTCACAGGTTTTCAATATTTCAAAAAAAAATAATCAATTGTGTGAGTGAATATGAGCAAAATAAATTTTTGGCACTTATTGATATCTTAAAACGTTAAGGCATTATGTACTCTAATTTTTGTATATAAAGAGCCACCACTAAACCTTTCGACCACAAAACAATATTTTTAATTCTACCTTAGCGGTGGGACTAATACCCCACATATGTAGAACCTTCGTTTTTAAGTATCGTGCACCCCTACCTCCGTAGTTTCTAGGTGGGATTGCTATCCACACCCCTACTTATCGGTTTTTAGGTGGGATTGTCCGTCCAAATAGCGCTATCCACAAATACCCTCGGCTCCTCACTTGAGTTAATAGTAGTGTACAAACTTTTATGTTACATTTTACTCAATATAACTATTAGTGTACATGCCTTAGTGCCCACAACATCAAATTTAACAAGATTTCATAATCATAATGACAATGGCTCATAAAACACATTCAATCATGCTTTTCACCCCAAAACGTATAAAACACTTTGAAAGAGGGGCTGTGAATACTCACCTTATAGCAACGCTCCACAACGCAAAACAATACAATTCGAATCTCCGCACAACGACCTAACGCTTCCCTATCAAAGAGTAATACTCAAAACCGTCACTTATAGGTCTAATACTACTTAGAGGTGAATAAATCTTAAGCCCATAAGTGTCTATATATGTCCAATTATACAAAATGCCCATATGCTCATTAATATCGTAATTTATACCGAAAGTGATCTTATTATCCATCACATGATCATTATTTATAAAAATCAATTAAGTCCAGAATTTCTCTTCTGGACAGAAACTAATTGTCCTAAAAATGATCAGTTTTCAAGGGCTTCCAAAATGATCTAGTTTTCTATATTTTTTAATAAGATAAATTACTGAGTTATGGTCTTTGTGATCAAATTTCATGCCTTTTGGACATGTACATGTTGTCCATATAATTCATGCAAAACAATATGTCACAACCGGTAAAACAGATTACACCATGTTAGTAAATCACTCATTTGAGGAGTTATACTCAGTGTTTTCTAGAATTTCCAGTTGGATTAGAATCATAACTCATAAAGGAAACTTTTGAGATTAGATTCACTGATTTTCAAGAAGTTATGAAGGAGGTATGACACTACAAAGTTGCATGCACAATTCTGTCTTAGCTGACAGATTGCACACTTAACTTAAATAAATTGGTTAGTGCCTCAAAACTTCATATTTTTGCATGAAACTGGATCCATATGAATCCTAATTCATAAAATGAAGTTCTAGAAAAAGAATCATTCATTAAAGACAAATAACAAAGGAGATACTAACACACAAAGTAGAGTTTAGCTGCTGGTGGTTTCACAGATTGCACACCTAAAGTATTTTAGGTGTTTGGAGGGTCAAAACTCCATATTTTTAAGTGATTCCACTTGAAAACTGAAGATAACTCATAAATATAACTCTCAAAAGAAGAACCAACCTTTTTCCTTGATTTTTGAAAGAGATATGGCCATTTGAACAAGCATGCACAAATCTGTCAGCTTTGGACAGATTGCACACTCATTTTGTTTTGAAGAGTTGAAACCTCAAATAACCATATTTTGGAATGAAATCAGATGCATATGAAAGGTAACTCATTAAGCTAACTTCCAGAAGAAAAATCAAGTGATTTGGAGGAATATTCAAAGAGTTATGGTCGTTCAAAGTAGGGTTTACATACTGTTGAACTTCCAGATGCACATGCATCTTGTTATGAGCATTTGGGGGGTCAAAACTCAATGTTTTTGAGTGAGACCACTTGGATTAAAACCCCAACTCACTAAATAAACTTGTAGAAAGAAGATTCATGATATTTGAACATAAAAATTGTAAGAAATTGACGATTTACACACATGCATGAATCTGCCAGAACCAAAATAACCATTTTTGTTCAAGAACACATAAAATCATGATTTTTCCCCTATTCTCTTGAGTTTTATTTGTGTAGGTCATAGATTATCACCATTTTATAAACATTTTACATGTTTTGGTGTAAAATCTCTCCACAAACTCAGAATTTTTGGATATTAGAAGAAGTAGCTAAAAAAAATGTAAGAAAAGTGGGGTTTTCACCCAAAAATGGTAAGAAAATGAGGGTAAAGTTGTTACCTTGTTTGGATGATGATTAGAGCTTCTAAATCCTTGTATGAACTTGATCCTGATGATGATTTGAAATGAGAAATGGCTGGAGTTTTTGTTTTAGAGAGGGAGAAAATGTCTTCACTTCTAGAGAGAGAGAGGTGAGAGCAAATTTTGAATTTTGAACATGCAAAATGAGGAGAAAAATGAAAAAAAATGTATTTATATGGGGGTTTAGAGAGGAGGCCGGCCATGGGGGCCCACTCCTCTCTAAATCATATATTTGTTTTATAACTAAAATAAAACTCAAGCCCAATTAGGAATACAATGTCATTTTCTCAATTTTTTGCCCTTTTTCCTCAAAATGTAAGCCCAAAAGTGATAAAATTCTATAAAAATAGAAGTTTTATATTTGAAACATTAAAACTATATATTTTATATACATTGGGTATAAATTAGAGCATTTGGCACTGTATTGGAAGTTTCGGACAGTTATGGGTCGGAACCAGACATTTTAAGCGACTACCGGAAATGCTAGGGGTTTTTCGGCCATTCTAAACCAACTATTTCTTAATCTTAAAATTTAAACTATATAAACACTAATAAAGTTAATAGAAGCTAACCTGAAAGCTCGAATTTTGACAGTTGTCACACTAATCCAGATATTGGGTTCATGTATCTTGTTGAAGGAATCTCTAAGACATTTATTGTATCCGATATTCCAAAGTATTCTACATCCTCCCTCAAATGGCTTCTGAACTACATGACAGATTTTATTGAAGAATCTGACATCGAAGAAGAAATTATCTATCTGATCAAAGAAAGAATACATTTTAGAGAATTTGTGAGAAAGAGTTATCTAGCTGGTCACAAGAAAGTAAACAAGATAAAAGGAGCAGATTATCTACTAAGTGATGCGTATGACTTCAAGATCGATACAAAAAGGCAAGATATGGAAGAAATTCAGAAGTACACTCTGATTCTTGAAAGTTCAGAAGTAAGATAAAAGAAGAAAAAGAAAAAGAAAAGGAAGAAGCACTTGAAAATATTTCTGAAAAGTTGGTTCCTGAAGAGCAAATATCTGAAGAGTAACAACTACAAGAGCAAAAAATAGAGGAAAGTGCTTTCACCATGTTCCTTGAATATTTCCATCCAGAAATGTTCTTGGAATATGAACAAAAATTCAACTATATAGATTGCTGGATTCAAAAGTTTTTTGCTTGGAAACAATGGTACTCAGATATCATCAGAAAGATAAAGATTCCAATCAATGAAGCAAGAAAAGAATCTCATAAAGCATGATTTTCAGTTGGCTTTGGAATATAGACTTAACACAATAAATCTGTTGGAATCTGTATATATTGAAAGGTTTGGGCTGAAAAGGTTGTTCACTAATCCCGATATTGGGTTCATGTATCTTGTTGAAGGAATCTCTAAGACATTTATTGTATCCGATATTCCAAAGTATTCTACATCCTCCCTCAAATGGCTTCTGAACTACATGACAGATTTTATTGAAGAATCTGACATCAAAGAAGAAATTATCTATCTGATCAAAGAAAGAATACATTTTAGAGAATTTGTGAGAAAGAGTTATCTAGCTGGTCACAAGAAAGTAAACAAGATAAAAGGAGCAGATTATCTACTAAGTGATGCGTATGACTTCAAGATCCATACAAAAAGGCAAGATATGGAAGAAATTCAGAAGTACAATGTGAATCTTGAAAGTTCAGAAGTAAGACAAAAGAAGAAAAAGAAAAAGAAAAGGAAGAAGTTCTTGAAAATATTTCTGAAAAGTTGGTTCCTGAAGACCAAATATCCGAAGAGGAACAACTACAAGTGCAAAGAATAGAAGAAAGTGCTTTCACTATGTTCCTTGAATATTTCCATCCAGAAATGTTCATGGAATATGAACAAAAATTCAACTATATAGATTGCTGGATTCAAAAGTCTTTTAGTTGGAAACAATGGTACTCAGATATCATCAGAAAGATAAGGATTCCAATCAATGAAGCAAGAAAAGAATCTCATAAAGCATGATTTTCAATTGGCTTTGGAATATAGACTTAACGTAATAAATCTGTTGGAACCTGTATATATTGAAAGATTTGGGCTGAAAAGGTTGTTCACTAATCCAGATATTGGGTTCATGTATCTTGTTGAAGGAATCTCTAAGACATTTATTGTTTCCGATATTCCAAAGTATTCTACATCCTCCCTCAAATGGCTTCTGAACTACATGACATATTTTATCGAAGAATCTGACATCAAAGAAGAAATTATCTATCTGATCAAAGAAAGAATACATTTTAGAGAATTTGTGAGAAAGAGTTATCTAGCTGGTCACAAGAAAGTAAACAAGATAAAAGGAGCAGATTATCTACTAAGTGATGCGTATGACTTCAAGATCCATACAAAAAGGCAAGATATGGAAGAAATTCAGAAGTACACTCTGAATCTTGAAAGTTCAGATGTAAGACAAAAGAAGAAAAAGAAAAAGAAAAGGAAGAAGTTCTTGAAAATATTTCTGAAAAGTTGGTTCCAGAAGAGCAAATATCTGAAGAGGAACAACTACAAGTGCAAAGAATAGAAGAAACTGCTTTCACCATGTTCCTTGAATATTTCCATCCAGAAATGTTCATGGAATATGAACAAAAATTCAACTATATAGATTGCTGGATTCAAAAGTCTTTTGGTTGGAAACAATGGTACTCAGATATCATCAGAAAGATAAGGATTCCAATCAATGAAGCAAGAAAAGAAAGTCCTGTGATCAAAGTGATTAATGCTGATTTAAAGACAAGACAAAATTACAAATATGCATTCTTTACTGTTGAACGACAAAATGGTGAGATTTCTACCTTTTCTGAAGCTGATTTTCAGAATGTTCACCTCAGAGATCTTCTCAGATTGTACAGAAGTCTTTATCCCTTCCATGACTCGATTACCAAGTTCAGAAAATCTTTTCCAGTGCTTAGAGATGGATTATACAGAGAATTTATATGGGCTGCAAAGACTGATTTCCAGGTTGCTTATGTTCTAAACAAGAAACAAGTACACTTAAGCAAACCAAATCTGAGTTTACCAGATATTCAGAATTTGAAGAA
This sequence comes from Silybum marianum, assembly GCA_036898165.1. Lineage (NCBI taxonomy): Eukaryota > Viridiplantae > Streptophyta > Magnoliopsida > Asterales > Asteraceae > Silybum > Silybum marianum. The sequence continues at coordinate 23,881,174 of CM072528.1, read as the reverse complement.
AAGCACTTTAGTAATTCATCCTCCTGGCTTCGTTTGTAAATGCTTTCAGGAACTATTATTTGTGAGATTTGAAGAACTCCACAAATGTTGCAATGGAACTCTCATGGCAATCAGAGATCGTTTGGTAAAAAGACAGAATAGAAGACCAAAGAATCTGAGCAATGAAGATTGGGAGAAGCACAAGGTACTTGCAAAAGAAATGATTAGAGTTGCTGAATCCTTACTTGAATACAGAAGACTAATTCTGAAGGATGTAAGAGAAATTCGAATTTACGGAAGTATGATACGAACTTTTGAAGCTAAGGGGAGATTGATAGAGATATCATAATAGCTTCAAAAGGTACTGGGTTCTTAAAGAGAAAAAGATCTGAAGAAGTTCTGAAGACACTTCTGAAGAGATTCTGAAGAAGTTCTGAAGATACATCTGAAGAAGTTCTGAAGGAGTTCAGAACCTATTCTGAACTTGTCTGTTATGAATGTCTTGTCACTTTAGTCTTTCTATTTTATGTATAAATAGATAGTTAGTTAGATTGTTAGAACTAATGTTTTCATATACCTTGTAAAGATATATTCTGTATACAGTACATTCAATCAATACATATTACTAATTTGGCTATTATCATTCCTGTCATAATCTTTTCATATCTTGATTGTTTGGGTCCTAACATCCGCCAACGGTTAAAATGCCCACGGTAGAATTTGAAATTGGGAGTGGATCGCAAGCTGGTGTCTTCGTGAACCAACAAATGAAGAAAAAGTAAATGTTCAACATTTGAGAGATTTTGTCCGAAACTGGTTTCATGATCTATATGAACTGGTGCTAAAAGAAGAAGATTATGTGAATCTAATGCATGCGGAAAAGAAATTTTCACCAACGAACATTGATCAAACCCCGTTGCTGCCATACAAATTCGTTGGGAAAGAATTCTTTCTAACGACAAATGGGGAAACCCACAAGTTAGAACTCCGTACTTAGAAGAAACCATGCAAAAGATCTTTGTGGAAAAGAAGAAACCAGAGGACCTGTCTCGAATACATCTGATCATGCAAATGGATTCGCTTCAAGTAACTGAATATTTGAGTATTCTAAAGACTAAAGCAAAGGATCCTAAAGATGTTGTTTCTAGACACAGAATAGTCGCAATCATGGAGATCGGATGTGATAAAGCCTTTCAAGTAGAATTTCCAACGTTTAAAGTAAGAAGATTTGATGAAAAGGTCTACTGTACAAAGAGCTTTAAGACCAGAAGATCGGAGGATGAACAAAGAGCTTTAAGATCAATTATAAGGCATATTCAAAAAGAGTTTCGATACAGCTATCTTCATGATTTCTAAAGGGCTATGAAAGTAAGCAAAAGAAGGTGTATCTGCCAAAGCCTGATCAAGATCTCCCTGGTCTAAATAATATGAAAGTGACTCAAGTGATGATCCGACTAGCACATGGAATTATATATGAAGTCTAATGGAGAAATGAGATTCTTGAGATTTGGTGAAGTTGCTTCTTAATCTGATGGTACTTTATTGGATATTCGAAACAGACTTTCTGCAGAAGCAAGTGCTGATCAAAGAAGAAGTAAGAAGCAGCAGCTAAAGGCAAATGAAAGAGAAATTCTACTGAATGCGATCGAGTAGATTGACAAGCGCATCATCTACCAACAGACTCTAAGACGATTTGAAGGAATGTTCGAGCTAAAGAGATGAAGAATCATTTTGACACAAAGGGGGAGGTTGTTAGGATTTAAATTAATAGTGTCAAAATAAGGAAACGTTGCTTTATTGTAAAAATGGCAAGGGTATAATGTCATTCTCCTTGTTTCCTTATATTGTTTAATCTTTTGTTATAAATAGGCGCTTAGGGTTCAATGTATGCGTGCACAATATTGAGAGCTAAATTGCTAGAGAGAGAGCCGATATATTCATATTCAATATAAGTAAGATATCCGACTTCGGATCTTTGTTAATTGCGTGTTGTACGTGTTTTCATTAAAAGCATACGTACTTGATCATATTCTAGGATTCACATCTCTCCAGACATGGAGTGACTCACTAAAGGATTCTTCTTCAGTTTTTGGAAATTCTTGATCGAAGGAACATGGTCAAGGTACTTGTCATTGATCAGCTTCCCTGAATCCTTGGTAAGGGGTTTAGAAGGCCTTTTTTAACCTCATAGAGGCACTCTGAGAAGAGGGATTAGGGATAGAAGAAACAAACATTCCAAATTTTAACCTGGAACGGTCAATGTCTATTCCTTCTTGGTCAGAGGAATACCCTAGACCACTGTTGACCTTTTTAGGGATCTGAGCAGTAATGATCTTACTGACTTTGTCAAAAGCCTTACACCATCCTTCAATGGTAGCTTTTTCACCCTTGAGATCAGCGATGGATTTTTGGCTGTCACACCCGGCTAAAGCGGAAACACGGGGTTAGACAGTTCAAGGTCACAGCAGTAGGAATATAAACACCAACCATACATTTATAAATAAAACATCAACGTTACAGTTAAAAAGTTTATAATTCGACAACTTTCTCTTAACAACAAATTACATCAAATTAAAAAGATACATATAAAATCTTGATTGATGTTCCACAAAAATAAACTAAGCTGGATCGGTTACCTTCTTATCTTCCTATAAAGCATGTTAAAACAAAGTGTCAACTACAAAGAGTTGGTGAGTTCACAGATTTTTCATATCCACAAAACATTTTATATGCAAGGTATAGAAATAGCGAAGCAAAAGTCCGGATCAACTTTAAAGTTTTAAAAATTCATGAGCAAAAATACAAATTTACCATTACACATGATATATAAATATTGAGCCACTACTAAGCCTACTCGACATTCTAAGCCCCATGAACTACCTCAGCGGTGGACCTAAAGTCCACATGTGTAGAGCATTCTTAATTGATAAAGTGCACCCCTACTTTCCAGTTAGGTGGGTATGTCAACCAAATAGCGCTATCCACAAATATTATCGGCTCATTTAGAGTTAAATAGTAGTGTACCACGGGGACTTTACATAACTCAACATATCATTTTGTGTAATAAAAAGTTGCTCATCACAATGATTTATATACTTTTCATTAAATCAATATAAATCAATTTAATTTCCATTAAAACAACATGCTTTACACCCCAAACGTATAAACATCTAAAAAGAGGGGCCGTGAATACTCACCCTTGGTGCAAAGCTCCGCTACTCCGAAACACGATCCGATCCCACCCAAAGGCCTAACGATTCCCTACACTACTGGAAAATTGAGAATTTTCAACGGAAAATGTCGTTGAAAATTTTCTACGAATTTTAAAGGGATTATTGACATAACATAAATTTTCTACGAATTTTCAACGAATTTCCGTTGAAAATCTCTCACAAACATGCATTTTCAACCATAATTTTTTTGACGAGACATTCCGTTGAAATTTTTTTGGTTGAAAATGCATGTTTGTGGAAATTCGTTGAAAATTCGTAGAAAATTCATTATTTGTCAATAATCCCTCTAAAATTCGTAGAAAATTTTCAATGACGTTTTCCGTTAAAAAAATCCCGTTGAAAATACTCAATTTTTTAGTAGTGCTAACAAAGAGAAAATGCTCAAAATCATCACTTATGGGTCTAAAACTACTTATGGAGGTGAGTAAGTCTTAAGCTTATAAATGTCCACATGCATCCAACTTGATTGTCTATAGTCCAATTATACATAATGCACATATGCTCGTTAATATTGTAATTTATACCGTAAATTGTTAAAATCAAGAATTTAAACCATCAAATGATCAATAATTGTTAAAATAAAGAAATTCCAGAATTTCACTTCTGGACAGAAACTTATAGTACTCAAAATGATAAAAATATAGATACTTCCAAAATGGCATAGCTTCCCATATTTTTATATGTGATATAGTACTGGGATATGGTGATTGTGACCAAATTTGATGAATTTCGGACGTGTAAAAATGATTCAAATGATTTATGCAATGCAAAGGGTCACAACTGGCATGGCAGATTACACCATGTTAGTAAATCACTCATTTGAGGAGTTCTACTTAGTGTTTTCTAGAATTCCCAGTTGGATTGGAATCAGGACTCATAAAGGAAACTTTTGAGATAAGAATCACTGATTTTGAAGAAGCTATGAAGGAGATATGGCACCACAAAGTTGCATGCACAATTCTGTCATTAGCTGACATATTGCACACTTAACTTTAATAAATTGGTTAATGCCTCAAAACTTCATATTTTTGTATGAAACTGGATTCATATGAATCCTAACTCATAAAATAAAGTTTTAGAAGAAGAATCATGCATTAAAGACAAATAACAAAGGAGATACTAACACACAAAGTAGAGTTTAGCTGCTGGTGGTTTCACAGATTGCACACCTAAAGTATTTTAGGTGTTTGGAGGGTCAAAACTTCTTATTTTTAAGTGATTCCACTTGCAAACTGAATATAACTCATAAAACTAACTCTCCAAAGAAAAATCATTCTTTTTCATTGAGTTTTGGAAGAAATATGGTCATTTGAACATGCATGCACAAATCTGTCGTTGGTTGACAGCTTGCACACTCATTTTGTTTCAATTAGTTGAGACCTCAAATCACCATATTTTTGAATGAAATCAGTGGAATATGAAAGGTAACACATTAAATGAATTTCCAGAAGAAGAATCAAGTGATTTGGAAGAATATTCAAAGAGTTATGGTCGTTCAAAGTAGGGTTTACCTACTGTTGAACTACCAGGTGCACATGCATCTTGTTATGAGCATTTGGGGGGTCAAAACTCAATGTTTTTGAGTGAGACCACTTGGATTAGAACCCTAACTCATTAAGTAAACTTGTAGAAAGAAGATTCATGATACTTGAACATATTATTTGAAGGAAATGGACGATTTATGTACATCCAATGAATCTGTCAGCACCAAAAATCTCCATTGTTGTTCAAAAACACATAAAATCATGATTTTTACCCATTTTCTTGAGTTTTATTGTTTGGGTCATAGATTAACACCATTATATGAATATTTTTACATGTTTTTGGTGTGTAATCTCTCCATAAACTCATAAATGGTGGAGGTTTAGAAGAAGAAAGTTCAAAATACAAGAAATAATGGGGTTTTCACCCAAAAAATGGTAAGAAAAAGAATGAAATGATGTTTGTACTTACTTGGATGATGATATGTGTTGATTGTCTTCAAAAATACTTGCTCTTAGGTGGATTTTAGATGGAAAATGTTGCTGGAACTCTTTTGAGAGAAAGAAAAGAAAGAGAGGGAGAAGAGACAAGTAAATAAGTCCCTTTGTTTCTAGAGAGAGAGAGATTTGAATTTTGAGTTTGAAAATGAGCAAAATGAAGAAAATTTGGTTTTTATATGTACATCCATGGGGTGAGCCCTACCCAAACCAAATTTTTAAAAAAAAAAAAACTCATCTTAAGCCCGAAATGATAAAATTAAAAGTCCATTTTCAACTTTTGGCCTTTTTCTGTCAAGTATGAGTCCAAAATGGTTAAATTCAATTAAAAATAAAAAGTTTTATTTTTGAAACTTTAAAAGTTCATATTTTATAATAATTGGGTTTAAGTTAGAGCATTTGGCACTGTATTGGATGTTTCAGACATTTACGGGTCGGAACCGGACATTTTAAGCGACTACCGGAATTGCTAGGGATTTTTCGGTCATTCTAAACCAACTAACTCCTATTCTTAAAATTAAACTATATAAACACTACTAAACTTAATAGAAGCTAACCTGAAAGCTCGAATTTTGACAGTTGTCACAGCCTTCCCCCGTTAAAGAAATTTCGTCCCGAAATTTAAGAAGTGGCTTTCTCCGGGGTGTTCGTGAATAAGTTGGGATACTTTTGCTTCATCAAATCTTCACGTTCCCAGGTATGTTCTGGACCATGTTTCGCATTCCAACGGACTTTAATAATAGGGATTTTACTGCGCCTTAACCGTTTAACTTCTCGGTCCAAAACCTCAGCTGGTTCTTCAATGAAGTTTAACCAATCGTTAATTTGAACGTCGTCCATGGGTAACATCAACGTTTCATCTGCTAGGCATTTCTTTAGATTCGACACATGAAATGTGTCGTGGATGGCACTTAGATTCCGTAGTAACTTCAACTTGTACGCCACTGGTCCGATTCTTTCAAGTATTTCGAATGGACAAATGTATCTTGGACCCAGCTTGCCTCTCTTCCAGAAGCGTACCAGTCCCTTCCATGGGGACACTTTTAATAGCATTTTATCTCCCACTTGAAACTCCAACGGCTTTCTCCGATTATTCGCATAACTCTTCTGACGATCTCTTGCTGTCTTGAGTCTTTCTTTGATTGTCGATATCTTATCAGTGGTTTCCTGAATAATATCGGGCGTTGTCAATTGTCTATCTCCGATTTCTACCCAGCTAAGCGGTGATCTGCACTTACGTCTGTAAAGAGCTTCGTATGGTGCACATTGTATGCTGGTGTGATAACTGTTGTTATAAGAGAATTCAACTAGTGGCAGGTGGGTATCCCAACTCCCACCAAAATCTATTGCACATGCACGCAACATATCCTCTAACGTTTGAATAGTTCTTTCCGATTGACCATCTGTTTGAGGATGATAGGCAGTGCTATAATCTAGACGCGTACCCAAAGTTTTTTGAAGAGATTGCCAAAATCGCGATGTAAATCGTGTATCTCTGTCCGAAATAATGGAAATAGGCACACCATGACGTGTAACTATTTCATTAATGTAGATTTGTGCACGCCTTTCCATGCTGAAATCCTCGCGAATGGAATGAAATGAGCCGATTTGGTAAGTCGATCTACTATAACCCATATAGCATCGTGCCCCTTTCCAGTTCTAGGTAGCTTAGTCACGAAATCCATTGTTATTTGCTCCCATTTCCATTGTGGTATTTCGGGTTGTTGAAGTAAACCAGATGGTTTCTGATGTTCGGCCTTTAACTTAGCACAAGTCAGGCACTTGCTTACGAACACGGCAATATCTTTCTTCATTCCCGGTCACCAATAATACTCCTTCAATCCTTATACATTTTATCTGCCCCTAGTGAATCGAATATCTGGATCGATGGGCTTCGTCGAAAATGATTGATCGTAGATCACCAACTTTCAGTACCCATACCTTATTCTTAAAGTAATGTATCCCATCTGTCTGCATTTCAAATTACTTCTCTAGGTGCTGCAAGGTTTCATTCTTCAAATTCTCTTCTTTCAAAGCTTCTCCTTGTGCTTCCAGTATTTGAGTTTTTAAACTCGTCTGGACCATCATTCCCAAAGCACATGCTCTTGTTGGTTTTACTCTTTCCTTTCGGCTTAACTCGTCGGCTACCACTTTAGCTTTGCCTGGATGGTACTTTATTTCACAGTCGTAGTCACTAAGTAGTTCAACCCATCTTCTTTGCCTCATGTTTAACATTTTCTGGTCAAGAATATGTTGAAGGCTCTTCTGATCTGTGAATATAGTACACTTAGTACCGTAGAGATAATGTCTCCATATCTTGAGTGCGAATACCACCGCTCCTATCTCCAAATCATGAGTAGTGTAATTCTTCTCGTGAATCTTCAGTTGTCTTGATGCGTATGCAATAACCTTGTCTTTTTGCATTAACACGCAGCTCATTCCCTGATGTGAAGCATCACAGTAGACTATGAAGTTATCTACTCCTTCGGGTAGAGCCAGAATCGGTGCGTTGCATAACTTGTGTTTGAGTGTCTGGAAGGCTTCTTGTTTTTCTCCCCAAATAAACTTTTTATCTTTTTAGGTTAGAGTTGTTAGTGGTTGCGCAATTTTAGAGAAATTCTCGATGAATCGCCTGTAATAACCTGCCAATCCCAGAAATTGGCGGATCTCCGTTGGTGTCTTTGGGGCTTCCCATTTCTTAATGGCTTCAATCTTAGCTGGATCAACTTGGATTCCTTTTTCATTCACCACGTGGCCAAGAAAGTGCACTTCACGAATCCAAAATTCGCATTTGGAGAACTTGGCGTACAACTTTTCGTTTCTGAGCAATTCTAGTATCAGCTTCAAATGTTGTTCATGCTCCTTTTTGTCTCAAGAATAAATAAGTATATCATCGATAAACACAATCACACACTTGTCGAGATACGGTCGACATACTCTATTCATCAAATCCATGAAAACTACTGGTGCGTTTGTTAGACCAAATGGCATGACTAGGAACTCGTAGTGACCGTATCGAGTCCTAAAGGCCGTCTTGGGGATATCTTCTTCTCGCACTCTCATTTGATGATATCCAGACCTAAGATCGATCTTTAAGAAGTACGTTGCACCTTGAAGTTGGTCAAACAGATCATCAATCCGGGGAAGGGGGTATCAGTTCTTAATTGTCAACTTGTTGAGTTCCCTATAATTGATACACATTCGAGAAGATCCATCTTTCTTCTTAACAAATAAAATTCGGGCTCCCCAAGGTGAAGAGCTAGGTCTGATAAATCCTTTGTCGAGTAATTCCTGAAGTTGTTCCGACAGCTCTTGCATCTCTGATGGTGCTAATCGATATGGTGCTTTCGCGACTGGCGCGGCTCCAGGAATTAATTCTATGTGAAACTCCACTTGTCTTGGTGGGGGTACTCCAGGCAATTCGTCCGGGAATACCTCAGGAAAATTCCGAACTATAGGAATATCTTGAATGCGTTTTTCTTCAACCTTCTTATCCTTGATGTGAGCTAGAAAAGCAATGCAATCCTTTCTCAAATACGTTCGTATCTTCATACATGTCACTACTTTAATACCCCTCCTAGGTTTCTCTCCGTGTACTTCGAGTTTTCCCCCTTCGGGTAACGGAATTCGTACGATCTTTTCGGAGCAACAAATTTCAGCTCGGTTTTTGGATAACCAATCCATGCCCACAACCACGTCAAAACTTCCTAGTTTAATCGGGATTAAATCTATACGGAAATCCCTACTAGCCAAATTTATAGTGCAGTTCATTATTACATCATTGACTCTACACTCTTGACCGTTGGCATATTCAATTACGTATGATTCTTTCAACTTTTGAGGCCTTAGATTTATCTTTGGTCTAAAATCTAATGACACAAAACTCCTATCTGCTCCAGAATCAAATAGTACGGATGCATGATGATCGTTTAGAAGAAACGTACCGGTAACTACATCTGGGTTCTGTCTTGCTTCTTCCGCTCCAATTTCAAATACCCGACCTCGTGCTTGATTTCCTTGGTTCCCTTGATTTGCTAGTTGCAGTTGCCTTGTGTCTGGCCTCCAATTCCGTCTTGGGCACCTGTTCCTGAAATGATCTGTGCTCCCACATTCATAACATGCTCTCTTCTCACCAACCTTGCAATTCTTCGCGACATGGCCTCTCCTGTTGCACTTGAGACAAGTGATGCATTTCCCTTGATGATGATTATTACAGTTGTTAGGACCCAAACAATCAAGATATCAATATATGAAAAGATTATAACAGGAGTGATAGTAGCCAAATGTAATTTGTATTGATTTAATGTACTGTATACAGAATATATCTTTACAAGGTATATAAAAACATTGGTTCTAACAATCTAACTAACTATCTATTTATACATACAATAGAAAAACTAAAGTGACACAACAGTCATAACAGACAGGTTCAGAATTGGTTCTGAACTCCTTCAGAACTTCTTCAGAAGTGTCTTCAGAACTTCTTCAGAACCTCTTCAAAAGTATCTTCAGAACTTCTTCAGATCTTTTTCTCTTTCAAGAACCCAGTTCCTTTTGAAGCTATTATGATATTTCTGCAAGAACTCCTCAACAAAATGGGGTAGTTGAAAGAAAGAATAGAACTTTGGTAGAGACTGCAAGAACCATGCTTGCATATTCAGAACTTCCTCTGTCTCTTTGGGTAGAAGCAATTGCTACTGCATGTTTTACTCAGAACAGAACCATTCTTAACGGAAAATTTCTTAAAACTCCTTATGAATTGTTAAAACAAAGAAAACCCTCTATTGATTATTTTAAAATCTTTGGTTGCAGGTGTTTTCTAAAGAATGATACTCCACATCTTGACAAATTTGCACCAAAAGGTGTAGCTGGTATCTTTGTTGGCTACTCTCAAAGATCCAAAGCTTATAGAGTACTCATTAAAGGAACTCAAAGAATTATTGAGACGACAAATGTCGTATTTCATGAGCCAACAATGACTTCTGAACAAAACAGTTCAGAACTCGCACATAAACCAACTTCTGAAAGTTTGGACTCAGAACATAATCACACAAACTCTACTTCTGCATCTCAAACTTTACTTAAATCCAATTTAGATACTTTATGTCAAGACTTATTTGATATTTCTGTAAATGTCTCTGCAGATTACCAAAATCCTTCTCTACTCAGAAATTCAAATGATCAAGACATTTCCGAAATACAGATTTCAAATACATCAGCACCACAACTCTCTACCTCAAATTCAGAACTTCCAACTTCTGAAAATGAAATTTCTGAACCAATTCAAGTTGTTTCTGAACCGGTTCAAACTATTTCTGACCATGAACCTCACAGTTCTGAACCAATTCAGATTTTTTCATTTGAGAGGGAGTCTTCAGATTTACATTCAGCCATCAATCATGATACTGAAACTCAAGCAATTACTGATGATTATGATTCTCTGAATAATGTTTCATCTGTTCAACCATTATCAAATGTGAACAAATGGACATCTAGTCATCCAGTTCATCAAATAATTGGAGATGCATCAAAAGGTGTTCAAACAAGATCTGCAACAGCAAATGAATGTCTGTATGTTAATTTTTTAAGCAGTATGGAAACCAAAAAGCCATATGAGGCACTTCAGGATCCAGACTGGATTTTAGCCATGCAGGATGAGTTAAATCAATTTGAAAGAAACAACGTCCGGAGATTGATACCAAAGCCAAAAGGTTAATCTGTCATTGGCACAAAATGGGTGTTCAGAAATAAACAGGATGAAAATGGAATTGTTGTAAGAAACAAGGAAAGACTTGTAGCTAAGGGGTATTGTCAACAAGAAGGAATTGATTATGATGAAACCTTTGCTCCTGTTGCCAGATTAGAGGCCATTAGAATTTTTCTTGCCTATGCTGCTCATAAAAACATGAAGGTATTTCAAATGGATGTAAAATGTGCATTTCTGAATGGTATTTTACATGAAGAAGTGTATGTTGAACAACCAGAAGGCTTTGTAATAAGCAAAGAATTCCCAGATCATGTTTACATATTAGACAAAGCCTTATATGGACTTAAACAAGCACCAAGAGCATGGTATGATACTCTTACAACTTTCCTTCTGAATTCCAAATTCAAAAGAGGTACTGTTGATACAACTTTATTTCTGAAAAAGGAGGGTGATGATATGATTTTGATACAAATCTATGTAGATGATATTATATTTGCTTCTACTAATCCAAAATTTTGTCGAAATTTTGAGAAAATCATGCAAACAGAATTTGAAATGAGTATGATGGGAGAGTTGACATTTTTCCTTGGTCTTCAAGTTAAACAACTTCCCACTGGCATATTCATTAATCAATCTAAGTATGTCTCTGACTTACTTAAGAAGTTTGACATGACTGATTTTTCAAGTATTCAAACTCCAATGGCCACTGCAACTAAGCTAGAACCTGATTTAAATGGCAAATCTGTTGATCAGAAAAAGTACCGAGGCATAATTGGATCCTTGCTTTACTTAACTGCTAGTAGACCAGATATAATGTTTGCTACATGTATTTGTGCCAGATATCAAGCTAATCCTAAGGAATCCCACCTTCTAGCTGCAAAAAGAATACTTAGATACCTAAAAGGTTCTCCTTCATTGGGACTTTGGTATTCTAAGGATTCTAGTTTTGAACTAACAGCATTTACAGATGCAGATCATGGTGGTTGCAAATTAGAAAGGAAAAGCACTTCTGGATCATGTCAGTTTCTGGGTGATAGACTAGTTAGCTGGTCTTCAAAGAAACAAAATTGCGTTTCTACCTCTACAGCAGAAGCTGAATATGTAGCAGCTGCAATATGTTGCTCACAAGTGATCTGGATGCAAATTCAACTACAAGGCTATGGTTACACTTTCAAAAAGATTCCTTTGTATTGTGATTCAAAGAGTGCCATAGCCATCACTGCCAATCCTGTTCAGCATTCAAAAACCAAGCACATTGATGTAAGATTTCATTTTATCAAAGATCATGTGGAAAAAGGTAATATTGAAATGTTTTTTGTTCAGACAGATTATCAGTTAGCTGATTTATTTACCAAAGCACTTGATGAAAAACGATTTAACTTCTTGGTAAGTAAATTGGGCATGATGAACATGTCTATGTAAGTATTATACATCACCTATACTCTAGAAGTTACATTCTGAAGTTTTTTTTTTATCAAATTCTGAATACTTTGCTCTTCAGAATTACTTTGTATATTCTGAAGTTTATCATTCAGATTTTTGCTACTTTTCAAACTCAGAAGTATATCTCTTCAGTAACTAGGTTGATTGTATTTTAATACTTTTCATTTTTCTTTCTCATTTCACTAATATTTGATTGATTATTTGATAAAATTGCAATAATCAAGGGGGAGAATCATAATTGCTAGTGATTCAAGGGGGAGTGTTATTAATTTCAATTATTTCTAACTATCCTTTCCTACATAACAACTCTGCATTGGTGAAATAAAGTCTTGCACTTTATATCTAAGAAGTATGAACAAGCTTCCTTAGATTAAATCAATTTTATATTTGTTCAAATCTACTTCTGAATTCTCAAAATGTTTTATATTTTTCAGAAGTTTATATTTTTAAATGATTTTTTGTCTTCTAAGATGACTCAAGTTAAGTTCTGAACTTTACTTACAAATTCTGTGGTTCTTCTGAATTCTTTCTTTCAGACTTCTGAACTTCTTCTCAGAAGTTCTGAATAACTTCTGAAGTTTTTGAACTTGTTCTCAGAACTAAAACTTCCCGTTGATTTTTTCATTTAAGCGTGTGCCACGTGTTTTAATTTCATTGGATTTTTCTTAACCACGACCATTAAACAGTTCATTTCTCTTAATAAATGATGATCACATTTACTTTTTGGCCACGTGTCCTTCAACGTTTATCCGATCGTATAAATCAATGGATTCTTCATCATCTTCATTCTTTTAGCAATTTTACTCTGAGAAACCTTTCTGTGTTTATTCATCATCTTTCCGTTATCAATCTGTGTTCTTTCTACATCATGTCTACTTCAAAAACCATGATTTATACTTCCTCAAGTTCCAATGATAACACTGGATCATCCAGTGATGCTTCGTTCAAGATTGTGCCTCAAAAATTAATGGTTGGATCAATGGAAATCCCACTAAGTGATGATCAAATGCTTCATGACACAGCCACAACTGCAACTCATCAAGCCGGACCTTCAAACCCTATCATTAACCCTAACCCTAACATGTTGTTTCTGAATCAAATGTTGCTGAAAGTGAATCCCAGACTCCTGCTGAAAGTGGTGACCTGTCCAAACTCTATGTACCTGCTGAGAAATTACTTGACATCAAAAGAAACAACTGTGCACTGAACTTCAAATCCAAAGACTTCATTGATGATCAAGTAATGTTGATTAAAATTCTGAAGAAACATCCCCTGCGCACTCTCCTTTCAAGAAAATTTTCTGTTCCTGCTTCTTATCTTCAACAATTCTGGCATTATGCTGAGGTGGATGAAAATGATGATGAAATTGTATCTTATGTTCATGCCTACAAAGTTTGTATATCTGTAGATGACATTAGAAGCCTTCACTACTTGCCAAAACCAGATGAGGTTCTTGGGAAAACCTGTTATGACTCAATTCCATCCTCATCAGAGATGATCTCAGATTTTATGAGCCTGGTTACTCTGAAAACCTTAGTGCTCTGAGCTCTTTTAGAAGAAAATGTTTACCTCCAATTTGATATTGCCTGTTTTCTATTCTGAATACCTGTCAATCTGGGAAGAGCTCAAGTTTAGACCAAGCTTCAGCAAATGGGAGGATTATATTTCATGGTGTTGCCTTCAACAAACACTATGATTATGCTAGTCTCATCTTTGATGATCTCAAATCTGCAATTTTGAAGAAGTCTACATTCAACTATATACCATTTCAGAGATTTCTTCAAACACTTATCAAAGGAGCAATGAAGGCTGTCTCAAACATCCCTGTTCTAGCTCATGAGGTACATGTTCCTATTTTCACCATGGATTGCTTAAGGGCTCCAAATGCAAAACTTGTTTTTCCAAATGCAGTTCCACTTCCTTCTCATTTACTTGAACTTGTAAGTACAGAAACTTTGTCTTAACAACAAATTACATCAAACTAAAAAAATACATATAAAATCTTGATTGGTGTTCCACAAAAATAAACTAAGCTGGATCGGTTACCTTCCTATCTTCCTGTAAAGCATGTTAAAACAAAGTGTCAACTACAAAGAGTTGATGAGTTCACAGGTTTTTCATATGCACAAAACATTTTATATGCAAGGTATAGAAATAGCGAAGCAAAAGTCCGCATCAACTTTAAAGTTTTAAAAATTCATGAGCAAAAATACAAATTTACCATTACACATGATATATAAATATTGAGCCACTACTAAGCCTACTCGACATTTCTGTGTTTACCTTCTTATCTTCCTATAAATTTACCATGAGAAACCTTTCTGTGTTTATTCATCATCTTTCCGTTATCAATCTGTGTTCTTTCTACATCATGTCTACTTCAAAAACCATGATTTCTACTTCCTCAAGTTCCAATGATAACACTGGATCATCCAGTGATGCTTCGTTCAAGATTGTGCCTCAAAAATTAATGGTTGGATCAATGGAAATCCCACTAAGTGATGATCAAATGCTTCATGACACAGCCACAACTGCAACTCATCAAGCCGGACCTTCAAACCCTATCATTAACCCTAACCCTAACATGTTGTTTCTGAATCAAATGTTGCTGAAAGTGAATCCCAGACTCCTGCTGAAAGTGGTGACCTGTCCAAACTCTATGTACCTGCTGAGAAATTACTTGACATCAAAAGAAACAACTGTGCACTGAACTTCAAATCCAAAGACTTCATTGATGATCAAGTAATGTTGATTAAAATTCTGAAGAAACATCCCCTGCGCACTCTCCTTTCAAGAAAATTTTTTGTTCCTGCTTCTTATCTTCAACAATTCTGGCATTATGCTGAGGTGGATGAAAATGATGATGAAATTGTATCTTATGTTCATGCCTACAAAGTTTGTATATCTGTAGATGACATTAGAAGCCTTCACTACTTGCCAAAACCAGATGAGGTTCTTGGGAAAACCTGTTATGACTCAATTCCATCCTCATCAGAGATGATCTCAGATTTTATGAGCCTGGTTACTCTGAAAACCTTAGTGCTCTGAGCTCTTTTAGAAGAAAATGTTTACCTCCAATTTGATATTGCCTGTTTTCTATTCTGAATACCTGTCAATCTGGGAAGAGCTCAAGTTTAGACCAAGCTTCAGCAAATGGGAGGATTATATTTCATGGTGTTGCCTTCAACAAACACTATGATTATGCTAGTCTCATCTTTGATGATCTCAAATCTGCAATTTTGAAGAAGTCTACATTCAACTATATACCATTTCAGAGATTTCTTCAAACACTTATCAAAGGAGCAATGAAGGCTGTCTCAAACATCCCTGTTCTAGCTCATGAGGTACATGTTCCTATTTTCACCATGGATTGCTTAAGGGCTCCAAATGCAAAACTTGTTTTTCCAAATGCAGTTCCACTTCCTTCTCATTTACTTGAACTTGTAAGTACAGAAACTTTGTCTTAACAACAAATTACATCAAACTAAAAAAATACATATAAAATCTTGATTGGTGTTCCACAAAAATAAACTAAGCTGGATCGGTTACCTTCTTATCTTCCTGTAAAGCATGTTAAAACAAAGTGTCAACTACAAAGAGTTGATGAGTTCACAGGTTTTTCATATGCACAAAACATTTTATATGCAAGGTATAGAAATAGCGAAGCAAAAGTCCGCATCAACTTTAAAGTTTTAAAAATTCATGAGCAAAAATACAAATTTACCATTACACATGATATATAAATATTGAGCCACTACTAAGCCTACTCGACATTCTACGCCCCACGAACTACCTCAGCAGTGGACCTAAAGTCCACATGTGTAGAGCATTCTTAATTGATAAAGTGCACCCCTACTTGCCAGTTAGGTGGGTATGTCAACCAAATAGCGTTATCCACAAATATCATCGGCTCATGTAGAGTTAAATAGTAGTACACCACAGGGACTTTACATAACTCAACATATCATTTTGTGTAATAAAAAGTTGCTCATCACAATGACTTATATACTTTTCATTAAATCAATATAAATCAATTCAATTTCCATTAAAACAACATGCTTTACACCCCAAACGTATAAACATCTAAAAAGAGGGGCCGTGAATAGTCACCCTTGGTGCAAAGCTCCGCTACTCCGAAACACGATCCGATCCCACCCAAAGGCCTAACGATTCCCTAACAAAGAGAAAATGCTCAAAGCCATCACTTATGGGTCTAAAACTACTTATGGAGGTGAGTAAGTCTTAAGCTTATAAATGTCCACATGCATCCAACTTGATTGTCTATAGTCCAATTATACATAATGCACCTATGCTCGTTAATATAGTAATTTATACCGTAATTTGTGTTATAGACCATCAAATGATCAATAATTGTTAAAATCAAGAAATTCCAGAATTTCACTTCTGGACAGAAACTTATAGTACTCAAAATGATAAAAATATAGATACTTCCAAAATGACATAGCTTCCCATATTTTTATATGTGATATATTACTGGGTTATGGTGATTGTGACCAAATTTGATGCATTTTGGACATGTAAAAATGATTCAAATAATTTATGCAATGCAAAGGGTCACAACTGGCATGGCAGATTACACCATGTTAGTAAATCACTCATTTGAGGAGTTCTACTTAGTGTTTTCTAGAATTTCCAGTTGGATTGGAATCATGACTCAATAAGGAAACGTTTGAGATAAGAATCATAGATTTTGAAGAAGTTATGAAGGAGATATGGCACCACAACGTTGCATGCACAATTCTGTCATTAGCTGACAGATTGCACACTTAACTTTAATAAATTGGTTAATGCCTCAAAACTTCATATTTTTGTATGAAATTGGATTCATATGAATCCTAACTCATAAAATAAAGTTTTAGAAGAATAATCATGCATTAAAGACAAATAACAAAGGAGATACTAACACACAAAGTAGAGTTTAGCTGCTGGTGGTTTCACAGATTGCACACCTAAAGTATTTTAGGTGTTTGGAGGGCCAAAACTCCATATTTTTAAGTGATTCCACTTGCAAACTGAATATAACTCATAAAACTAACTCTCAAAAAAAATAAATTTTTTTTCATTGAGTTTTGAAAGAAATATGGCCATTTGAACATGCATGCACAAATCTGTCATTGGTTGACAGTTTGCACACTCATTTTGTTTCAATTAGTTGGAACCTCAAATCACCATATTTTTGAATGAAATCAGTGGCATATGAAAGGTAACACATTAAATTAACTTCCAGAAGAACAATCAAGTTATTTGGAAGAATATTCAAAGAGTTATGGTCATTCAAAGTAGGGTTTACCTACTGTTGAACTTCCAGGTGCACATGCATCTTGTTACGAGCATTTGGGGGGTCAAAACTCAATGTTTTTGTGTGAGACCACTTGGATTAGAACCCCAACTCATTAAATAAACTTGTAGAATGAAGATTCATGATATTTGAACATATTATTTGAAGGAAATGGACGATTTATGTACATCCAATGAATCTGTTAGCACCAAAAATCTCTATTGTTGTTCAAAAACACATAAAATCATGATTTTTACCCATTTTCTTGAGTTTTATTATTTGGGTCATAGATTAACACCATTATATGAATATTTTTACATGTTTTTGGTGTGTAATCTCTCCATAAACTCAGAAATGGTGGAGGTTTAGAAGAAGAAAGTTCAAAATACAAGAAATAATGGGGTTTTCACCCAAAAAAATGGTAAGAAAAAGAATGAAATGATGTTTGTACTTACTTGGATGATGATATGTGTTGATTGTCTTCAAAAATACTTGCTCTTAGGTGGATTTTAGATGGAAAATGTGGCTGGAACTCTTTTGAGAGAAAGAAAAGAAAGAGAGGGAGAAGAGAGAAGTAAAATAAGTCCCTTTGTTTCTAGAGATAGAGAGAGATTTGAATTTTGAGTTTGAAAATGAGCAAAATGAAGAAAATTTGGTTTTTATATGTGGATTTTAAAGAGGGGGGGGGGGGCGGCCATGGGGTGGGCCCTACCCAAACCAAATTTTTAAAAAAAAAAACTCATCTTAATCCCAAAATGATAAAATTAAAAGTCCATTTCTCAATTTTTGGCCTTTTTCCTTCAAGTATGAGTCCAAAATGGTTAAATTCAATTAAAAATAAAAAGTTTTATTTTTGAAACTTTAAAAGTTCATATTTTATAATAATTGGGTATAAATTAGAGCATTTGGCACTGTATTGGACGTTTCAGACAGTTACGGGTCGGAACCGGACATTTTAAGCGACTACCGGAATTGCTAGGGATTTTTCGGTCATTCTAAACCAACTAACTCCTATTCTTAAAATTAAACTATATAAACACTACTAAACTTAATAGAAGCTAACCTGAAAGCTCGAATTTTGACAGTTGTCATATTGGCCCTCAGTAATAGTTTGTTTTCTTTCAATACTTATGGCCTGATTTACAAAGACTTGGTCCTAAAAATCTTCTTCGATTTTAGTAAGTTCTTTGATTTTAGATGACAATTTTTAAGTTGTTCAGTTAATTCTACCTTAAATGTTTCAGCTTTGATTTTACCATTTAGAGCATTATAAAAATCAACGGTCATAGAGTCGAGAGCCGACAAGCTATTAGTTTAAGGTAAAGAGGAGTTTTCAGGAATAGGTACCAGAGCTGAAGGAGACTCTGAAGAAGAGTTGTCAGAGGCCTTTTCAGCTTCTTCTATTCTTTCCATAAGACATATAAAAGATATGTCTTCTTCATCTGATCTAGATTCATCAGTGGTTTGAGCCCAGTCGTCTTCTTGATCCCAGTCAACTTCTTCAGCGACAACTTTGAGTATTTTTCTTGAGACTCTGATATTTTTCTCTCAACTTAGAGTATTTTTCATTCTTAGTTTTATCAGATGTCTGAGAAATGGTTGGAGCTGCAACTTTTTTGGATCCGCATTCACTTGCAAAGTGGCCTTTGTGTTGACGATTGAAGCAGATCACTGAAGCTTTGTCAGCTAGGACAGTCTTTGACTTAGTTTTTCTGAAGTAACTCTTTCTAGCAAATCTCCTGAAATTGTTAGTGAGAAGAGCTAGAGAATTATCAAATTCAGAGATATCCGCATCAGTGATATCCTCTAGGTTAGATTGATCCAACTTAGGAGGTTCCAACTATGAAATCACTAAAGCCAAAGAAGTATTTTTGGCAGTTTTATTGTCTTTCATGAGGTTTCTTTTTAAGGAAGGAGATTGCTCATGCTTAAGCAATATTCCATATAGTGCACTTAAAGAAAGAGTTTCAATGTTCTTTGGAAATTTAAGACACGTGGTAAACGTCTCCCATTGTTCAGAAAGAGCTTCCATGAATTTTTTCAGTGTTTTAGAGTTAGAGTACTCACGATCAACTATTTTGATGTCTATTAAGAGATAATTAAATCTTTGGTGGATTTGTGTGAGTGTTTCATTTTTCAGAAACATAAAACTCTCATATTGTCTCACTAGGTTGATTCTGCGAGTAATTTGAACCCCATCGGTTCCTTCATATTGGATACAGAGATTATCCCACATGGACTTAGAAGTCCTCATTTTCATCACAGAGTGATCGACATCATTTGGGAGTGTTGAGGATAACAAGATAACTTCAAAAGTATACTGGGTTCTGAATCTTAACTCTTCAGATCTTCTGAAATGGTGCTGAGAAGACATATGAAGTAAAGTTTAGAAGTACAACGTCAGAAGTCTGAGAAGGTGTTCTCAGAAGTAAAGCATTGAAGAGAGGCCTAAGGCATAACTTCTGAAGTGACAACTTCAGAAGTTCTGGAAAATTATGAAGAAGTTCTGAAGTGGTTCTGAGGAACTTCTGAAGACAGTTCTAAGGATAGTTCAGAAGTGCTTCTGAACTAAGTATTACACGTGTATAGATACTATTGGTCTGTCTTGTAACTATCTATTAGTTTAGTATCTCTAGATGTATATAAATAGAAAGTTAGTTAGTATGTAATAGCTAATGATCATAGATCATAATAGTGCTTTCAAGATATATACTATTTGTAATCTTATTCATATCAATAATACATCCGACTACATTGCTCCATTCTTGTTCTTTATCTGTTATTCTTTCTATATCTTGATCTACGGGAACTATCAATTGGTATCAGAGCCAATTCATCTGTTTGTTGATAAATTCAGTGATTTCCTGTTCAGAATATGTCAGATCTGACAAGATTCTTGAAAATTTCTTTCCCAAATTCAGGTGAATTCACGATCGTCTATCAAGATGTCAAAAGAAGTTGTGTCTATCGAATCAGAAACAAAGCCACCAACTCTGTTCCTCGGAAAATACCATCAATGGAAAATTCGCATGATACAGTTTCTTAACAACATTGATGAAAAATTGATGCAATCAACTATCAATGGACCTCTTGAAGTTTATGTTGAAATTGATGTTGTTCCAAGAACAGAAACTACTCCTAAAATACCTGCAACACGCATTAAGAAAAGTCCTAGCATGTACAATACTGCTGAAAAAGCTCAATGAAGATAGACAAGAGAGCATTGACATTGCTAACAATGGCTATTCCTAATGAGATATTCAACAGGGTTGACATTCTGACTTCACCAAAGGAAATGTGGAATGAAGTTGAAGCCCAGATGTAGGGGAGTTATGAATCACAAGCTCAAAGGCTGAATATTTGTATTGGAACATATGAAAACTGTAGAGCTAAAGAGGATGAGTCAATTACTGAAACATATCATAGATTCAACCACATTGTGAATAATCTCAGAAGAAATGGTGTTCAGAAGTCAAATTCTGAAATTAACAACAAATTTCTGAATAATCCAGGTAATGAATAGGAATGTTTCACTGATAACATGGTAACAATAAATTTGTCTAGAAAATCAATTCATGATATATATGGAATCTTATTTCAACAAGAAGACAAGATCAAGACTAGACAAAGTGATAAAAAGAAAACAACTGATACTTTGGCCTTGTTAAGCAAAAAGATGAATAATCCCAAACCCATGTCTGTGAAATCCCACAAGTTGCTCTATGTGATGGTAATGAATCTGATGAGGAGATGAAGAGGATGGCTAAGGGTATTGCTTTTATGACTAGACAGTATAATCTAAGATACAATCAAAAGTATAAAGGCAAACCCGAGACAGAAGATGGAGCGGAGAAAACTACAAGGAAGGAAGTAGTTCAGAAGGATGATGCAGAACCCGCTAGATGCTTCAACTGTGGTAAACCTGGTCATTTTGCTAGACAATGCAAAATGCCTAAGGTTAAAAATGCTGGATACTATGAGAAGAAGCATATACTAGCCAAAAAGAAGGAGGTAAATCCTGCTCTAATCACAAAATATGAAGATGACGGGCTTAATTGGAGTGATGATGAGTATGATGAAGATGTTGCACATTTTGCTGCAAATTGCTACATCTGTCATGTGAATCCAGAAGACACACATGTTCATGACACAGAGGTACAAATCACTTCTGTATCTATTTCTGAATCTACTTGTGAATCAAGTTCAGAAGTAAATTCTGAAAATGATATGCATGAACAAATTTTAAAAATGACCTCTGAATTTGAAACATTAAGAAACAAAATTAAAGGTGAAAGAACTTTGGTAAAAAATTCAGAGAAGAAAGTCAAATTTATAAGGTTAATTGTCAAAATGCTAAAGAACAAGTTGATAAACTTTCTGAGGAGAAATTTGTTTTAAAAGAAAAATTGGATATTCTGCAAAAAGATGTTCAAAATGAAAAATCAGAGAAAGAAGTTTTAAATGTCAAAATGAATTATTTGAAAAAAAAGAGTTTAGTTGTACAAGAAGATTAAGGAATTAGAAGATTTGAACTTTAAAAGTGGCCAAACAGAACAAACTCTAAATATTTTAACAAATCAGGCTCAAAATTAGAAATTTTACAACATTAAAGGTGGTTTGGGTTACACTGATAGCCAAATTTTAAAGAAGGCTCCTTCAAATTTATATGATCTTTCTAAAATGAAATTTTTTAATGAAGATTCTAACAAGGTTACTCCTAAACCAGTGGATTTGTCTCTACCTGAAAGAATTCCTTTTGTTAAATCAGAAATTCTATTTTCAAATGAAAAATCTTTAAATTCTGAAGAATCAAAAATTCTATCCAACTCAAAATCAACTTCTGAAACTACTTCAAAAGTTACTTCTGAAGCAATTTCTGAAGTTACTTCTGAAGAAACCTCTAAATAATAACAGAAGAATATTCAGATATTTCGAATAATACTTCTGAAGTTTACAATATTATAAAAGATACTTATGAAGAAAATTTTGAGGAAAACTATGAAGAATTTTCTGAGGATGAATCTTTAAATAATGATAATGAAACTTCAAATTTTTTTTTGATAATTCTGACAATGAAGCTGATGAGGATACTATTGATGGTATTCAGGTTTCTGAATCAAACAGTAACTCTGAGAAACATTTTTCAAAATTAAATGACTTTGTGTCAAATATGACTGAGGATAAATTTTCAGATTTAATAAATTTCTCAGATTCAGAAAGTGATGATGAAGTTAATGATCCTACTGTAGCAGTCATAAATAAGGAAGGCTACATTGTCTACAAATCAAAATCTTCTATGGTTGATGGAGAAAAGTTAAAATCTGAAGAACCAAAATTACTTTCTCACATGTTTAATTATGTATTCTTGAAAGAAGAATTTCAAAATGTTACAAGTTCTGAATCTAACACAAATTCTTTAATTAGATTCAAAAAATATTCTACAACAAAATAATCCTTCTCCAACAGGAACATTTAACTTGTCATCATCCACTTTCAATTCCAGAGTTAAATTTTTCGAAAAAAGTCAATCTTCAATTCCAACATCTGATAAACAACTCAATAATAATAAGAAAGACAAATCTGTTAAAACTTCTTACAATTCTAATCCTCATTTTTTATCTTTTACAAAGTTGTCCTCTTTAGTCTGGAAGAGAAAAGATGAAAGATTATTCAAGAAAGAAAAATTAGATAATTTTCAGTCTTTTCATAAGAATTATGTACACAATCTTACTACAATGAATAAAAGCAAGAAATTTGTTACCAAATATGATATTGATAATTCTTGTTTATGTCTTGATTTGTTAAAAGTTCTTAAACATCATATTCATTGTATAAATTGTAGACATCATATTTTCCAACTAAATTCTACGCATAAAAAGAAATCTCTTAAGAAACACATCAACTATTCTTCACATAAATTTCACAAAAATAACTATAAAGCTTATGAAAAAGACAAATATGAGTTAAAAAGAGTGAATAAACAAAGTTCTGAATCAAATTCTGAATTTAATTATGCACAATCAAATTCAAAGACAAACTTCAGAATCACCTCTTTTATTATTAATCTGAAAGGACCCATCTACAAATGGGTACCTAAATCCAAGTAATTGTTTCTGCAGATCCGTCATGTGTGGGTCTTAGGTTCTGGATGTTCAAGACACATGACACCTTATAAGGATCTTCTAACTGATTATCATGAGAGAAATGGAGGCACGGTCATTTTTGGAAACAAAGCAAGAGGATATGTAAGAGGATATGGAACTTTTAAAAAGGGAGAAGTAATTGTGATGAAGGTTTTCTATGTGGAAGGACTCAAACATAATATGTTTAGTATAAGTCAGTTTTGTGACAAATATTGGACTGTTCAGTGATATTGAATTCTGCCATGTTCTAAACTCTGAAAAGCATGAAAAGTTAATAGCTTATAGGGATGGTGACATTTACACAACTACTTTTACAGAAGATGGTCAACTCAAAGGAATCTGCTATATTTCTACATCTATGTTGGAAATGAGTTGGTTATGGCTTAGAAGGATGTCACATCTGAACTTTAAATCAATTTATGAACTAGACAAGTGTTAGATCCCAAAATATCAAGAATATAGAAAGAATTAAGAATTAGAACAAGAATTATGTCACTGAAGTTGTATATTGTATTGATCTATGAACAATATTACAAAGTATGTATCTTTACAAGCTTTATGAACGTTAGTTCTAACTGTCTAACAAACTATCTATTTATATACAAACATGAATGCTAAAGTTACAGTACAAAAGTGACAGGCATGTTCAGAACTACTTCTAAACTTCTTCAGAAACTGTTAGAACTCATTTTGGGAAAGTGTGAAACAGAATTAAGCAACTACTAAGATCAGATGACGTGGCAAGAGCATCCTTCGCATGTCTATTAGTTAGTTACTTCCTTGTTTATGTATCTCATTGTAATAGGTCCAGTAGTTGACTTTTATTGTTGTATTCGTATAAATAGCTCTATTCACTGATTGTAAAACTATCGATTGAGAATACAAAATAGAGAGCTATTACTTTGTGCACACTGTGGTGAATTATTGAATATCAATTACGATTGTTCTTCCTATTTTGTTCTTACTAATTATATTGTTAATCTTAGATCTTACTGCTTCCGCTCATACTTTCACTTTTGATCTGTTGATTACTTAATAGAAAGGGATTTGGGTTCCAACAATTGGTATCAGAGCCTGATAATAAATCTATTGATTATTTGATCTCTTCCATTTAGAGAAATCTCTTTTCTATCCGACAGTATTTTCCATTTTTAAGCACCTGTTCTTCACTCTGACCTGTTTTACGAGATTTTGTTAAATTCATTACAATTTTCTCTAAATCTGTGGTAATTTCTGCTTAAAATTGAGTTTAGTAAGTATTTTGTCTGATTTCGATCATTTTGAAATTAATTTGGTTCAAATTTCAACAAATCTTTAGTCATTTTCAAAATCTCTGTTTTTGACAATATGGCGAATTCAAATCTAAACGTTGTATACACATCTGGTTCTCTGACTAAATCTCCCACTCTAATATGTGATGAATATCCACAATGGAAAATTCGAATGATCAACTTTTTTGAAGGATTAGATGCTGATCTATATCCTATTGTTCAAAATGGTCCATTCGTTCCAGTGACAACTATCCCAAGGGTACCTGCTACAGCAGTTTCTGATGAAGTCCCTACTAGGAGTATTCCAAAATCAAGGGATAATTGGACGGATCCAGAGAAAGCTAAGGTTGAATTGTCCAGAAAAGCTAAAAGTCTGTTATTCATGGCTATTCCGAATGATATATTTCAATCTCTGGACTCCTGTGATAGTGCCAAGGAACTATGGGATCAATTGGAAAACATACTGGAAGGTGGGGCAAAGATGAAGAAAAACAAAAGAGCCCAAGCTCTAAATGAATATAACAGTTTCCAAACCATCCCTGAAGAATCTCTGGAACAGACTTTTCATAGATTTAATACTCTGATAAATCTATGTAAAAGGTGTGACATCATTAGATCCAGAGAAGACAATAATGTCTTATTTGTCAAAAGACTAAATCCTGAATGGTCAAATCTCTCTATGTCTTTACAAGAAAATCAGGATCTGGAACTATGGTCTCTTCATGATATCTTTGGAACTCTTCAAGCCCATGAAAAAGAAGTTGTTCAGAAGAAAAGCACTATCGGTGGACCTTTGGCTTTAATCTCTGAGTCCAGAGGATCAGTCAGAAGGAGTAGGGAAGCTGAAAAGAAAGGGAAAAACAAGGCTCTCATGTCAGAAGAAATCTTAGAAGATGATTCTGACTCTGATGACGATATCAAAGGTTTTGCTGATTCATTGGCACTTATTACCAAACAATTTACAAAAAGGTTTGGTAATAGAAATATTCAAGGAAGCAAAAAGTTTGATCGCCCTGTTCCTAATTATGCACCTCGACAGGAG
Organism: Silybum marianum; assembly: GCA_036898165.1. Taxonomy (NCBI): domain Eukaryota; kingdom Viridiplantae; phylum Streptophyta; class Magnoliopsida; order Asterales; family Asteraceae; genus Silybum; species Silybum marianum. Next base: position 23,855,078 of record CM072528.1, on the reverse strand, counting down.
ATCCAGAGGTCTGAAAAAACAGATACTGAGAAGAAGGATGAAGAATTGAAGAGGAAGAAGGATGTGTGCTACAGATGTGGCAAGCCAGGGCACTACTCAAAGAACTGCAGAGGACCTCTGAATAAAGACAATCTGTACTACAAGAATAGATACAAGTACAATGTTGATGAAAGAGCTCACTTTGTAGAAAAGGAAAACTGTTGGGAGATGAATCAAGTGGTGATGAAGCTATGTTCTGTGGAATGGTCAAAACAAGTGAATCAGAAGATCAGCCTTCTTAAACACCTGTATGTAATCTCTCTGACACATCTGAACTTGAAAATACCATTTTTGAAATATCAAAGAATTTTGAAGAACTTAAGCAAAAGCTTACAGTCAAAAAGAAAATGAGAAAAGAAATTGAAAAAACTCTCGTCGAGACTCAAAGAGAAAGAATTTTATAAAAGAGAAATGAATTTACTAACTGGAGAAAAACTGGAACTAAATGTTGAAAATGAAAAAATTTCTGAAAATTAAAGAAATACAGAAGTCAAGTTTAAAGAAGAAAAATTGAGATTAAACAAACTTCTGGAAAACAAAGAAAATGAGATCAGTACTAAGGAAAGTGACATATTAAATTCTGTTGCACTTAAAAATTATTTTCAGAAGGAAAGAGAGTTTTTGCATATTGAACTACAAAAGACAAGATTAAAACATATCTGGATGCTCAAAAAGTTATTGACAATATAAATACACAAGTAGGGAGATCTGGACTTGGTTTTGAGGATCTGGATCCCTACACGTGTGAAAAACGATCAACTCTGAATTCTGTTTTCTGTCTAGGACTAAAACAAAAGCCTGTGTTTCAAAATTTATATGAACAATCAATCTTTAAAAAACCAAAGCTTGAAAATAATTGTCGACAACGAAAACTCAAATTCAAAAACATTGAATATTTTTCTGGAAAAACAAAAGTTGATTTGAACAAAATTCAGAAGAGGGACGATATTTTTAGATTTTGATCAAAAGCTCATATTACTTTGAATCCAAAGGCAGATGTTTTTATACCTTTACATGCAGAAGAAGATCTACGTCTAAGCTTTGAAAAAGATATTTTATCCACTCTGGATAAATGTTTTGAACTTGAAAATATTCAGAAACGTCCTTCAGAAAATAAGCCTGAAACAGTTCCATGTTCCTTTGTAGACTTAAATCCTTCTGATTCTCAAGACTGTTTTGAAACTATTACATATCCTTGGGAGAACGATGATCAGGATGATGAGTTCTTTAACTCAGAAAAATATCTTTCAAATCTAGAAAATCATTTTCCCTCAGAATACAAAAAGTTTCCAGAAGTAACTTTAGAATAAGGAAGCTCCTTTCTTATTTACTAATGAATCTCTGGAGATCAAAGCTTCTGGTTTACATATCGAAAGACATCCTAGTGGAATACCTACTTTTTCGGTTCCCCCAACAGGATAAAGAAAACCTGCGATCATTCATCCAGATTTTATTGGGATGTGTCTTAAAGCCAAATCTTGTCTTGAATTTGAAAAGGAAGAAAGTCTTAAAAAGAACTGTTCTGATCAGACAAAATCATCTCAATCTTGTTGTCCAAAGTTTACTTCTGTTCAGAACGGAAAATGGAAATCTAATCTTTCTACTTTTGTTTCAGTAAGCAGAAATCTCCAGAGAAGGTTTATCAGAGGAAGCCTCAACAGAAGAACACTTATGATTCTAAGCATAAGTCTAGCCTAGCTAAGAAGTTCAACAAAACTACTGATACTAGTATAGACAGAAATAAGAAGAATTGTAATTATCATTATTCTAATGAAAATTCAATGAAATCTTGTATGTCTCAGAATTCTGAATGTTTTTCTCTGTTTTTAAAACTAAAGGAATTTTTCTCGAGGTCCTCTGATCGTTCTTATAATAATTTCTCATTTAAAGCTAAACCAAAGAAAATCAACAATACTACAAACAAAACTGTCAGATCTTTAAATTCTACAATATCCAGTCATGCACAAATTAAAAAGATTGAAAAGATTAAAACTAACACTAAAGGACCCATAATGAGATGGTACCTAAAACAATCTGATTGTGATTGCAGAAGCAGCGTGTGCATATATGGTATCTTGACTCTGGATGCTCGAGGCACATGACTGGCTCGAATAACTTACTCTCCCAATTCAAAGACAAATCTGGTGGAGCTGTAAAGTTTAGAGACAACGTAAGGCTCAAATAAAAGGCTACGGTACTTTACAAGAAGGTAATTTAACCTTATCAAAAGCAGCTCATGTTTATGGACTGAAACATAATCTATGAAGTGTAAGTCAGCTTTGTGATTCTAAGATACTTGTTGTATTTGTTGAAAAGCACCGTTACTTATTTTCTAAGGCAGGAGAAGAACTCTGGAGAGCAGACAGAAAAGGTAATCTGTATATGATGAACTTCACATCAAAGGACGGTAAAGAATCCCTCTGTCTTATCCCCAAAAAGAGTGAAATTTCTTGGGTATGGCATCATAAAATGTCTCACTTAAATTTTGAAAATCTTGACTTGCTTGTTAAACATAAACTGGTGACTGGCCTTCCAGAAGTCCAATTTCAAAAAGATCACCTCTGCCCCGCATGTGAAATGAGAAAAATAAAGCGAGCATCTCATAAAACAAAAAGTGATCATTCTTGTATACGACCACTGCAACTATTACATGTTGATCTCTGTGGTCCTATTGCAGCTCAAAGCTTGTCTGGCAAAAAGTATATATTGGTACTCATTGATGAATTTTCCAGGTATACATGGCTTCAATTTGTCAGACAGAAATCAGAGGTGCCCATCGTACTGCAAAATATGATGACCAGAATTCAAGTTCTTCTAAATCAAAAAATTCAACAGCTAAGGAGTGACAATGGTACTGAATTCAAGAATGCCAAGCTTGAAGCATACCTTGTTGAAAATGGAATTACACAGAACTTCTCTGCTGTATGAACTCCTTGGTCGAAGCTGCCAGAACAATGCTTGCTGCCTCTGGACTACCCATCCACTTCTGGGCTGAAGCTGTTGCCACTGCCTGTTTCACCCAGAATCGTTCGATAATTGTCAAGAGGAATCTCAAAACCTCTTATGAGCTAATTAACAATCGAAAACCCTATGCTAAATTCTTTCACATTTTTGGATGAAGGTGTTTAGTTTAAATGATAGAGACAAACTTGGCAACTTTGACAAGAAATCAGATGAAGCTAAATTCTTGGGATATTCGTTAAATTCAAGGGCTTTTCGAGTTTTTAACTTACGTACTAAGATTGTTATGGAAAGCATTAACATCGATTTTGATGATCAAAATCGATTAACTCCTGAGTATTCTACTTCTTAACTTAAACTTAACACAGTTACTTCTGACTATCTTTCAGGAAGCAGAGAATCTGAAATAGATGCTATTTTTCAAGATTTTATGGGCGAAGAAATATTCACAGAACCAAGTTCAATCCCTCAATCTCCCAGTATTGCAGTAGTTCTTCAATCTTCTAACATTTCTCTGTCTGGCCCTGAATCGATTGCTGAGAGCACTACAGAACCCTCTGTCCTCCCTGACTTCACAAGTGAATGTCCAGAAGCTACTCATATGCCTTATGTTTCTAACTCTCCTCCAGCAGATGAAATTCCATCCTCTGAAACAGAAGTACATGCTCAAACAGTAACACAGTCTCGGATGACAAAATGGACCAAGTCTCACACTCCAGACCTCATTATTGGCAATCCTTCTGAGGGTGTTAAGACTAGATCTACTACTGCAAATGAAGCATTCTTTGTAAATTTTCTTAGCATGATCGAACCAAAACATGTTCATGAACCTTTACAAGAACCTAGTTGCGTATTCTCTATGCAAGAAGAATTGCTACAATTTGAAAGAAACAAAGTCTGGAATCTTGTTCCCCTGCCAAAGAACAAAGTTGTTATTGGAACTAAATGGGTTTTCCGAAACAAGAAAGATGAAGATGGCATAGTGATCAGAAATAAAGCTCGGCTGGTTGCCAAGGGGTATTGTCAAGAAGAAGGGATCGATTACGATGAAACCTTTGCCCTTGTAGCAAGACTTAAGGCGATAAGACTATTTCTGGCTTTTTCTGCTTACAAAAACTTTAAAGTCTATCAAATGGATGTTAAATGTGCATTTCTAAATGGCTATCTAAAAGATGAAGTGTATGTTGAACAACCTGCTGGATTTAAAGATGCTAAACATCCAGAATATGTCTATCTCCTTGATAATGCTTTATATGGTCTAAAACAAGCATCTAGAGCATGGTCCGAACACCTATCTACGTTTCTGATTAGTAAAGGCTATGAGAAAGGTAAAATCGTTACAACTCTGTTCATCAAAAAAGGCAAAGGTATGTTAACTGTGGTTCAAATTTATGTGGATGACATAATATTTGGTTCTACTCATCATTCAGAAGTTGATCTGTTTTCTAAGTTAATGGAACAAGAATATGAAATGAGTATGATGGAAGAACTAACGTTCTTTCTAGCTCTCCAGGTTAAACAAAATACCTCTGGCATTATCATAAATCAAGCTAAATATGTGTCTGATATGCTTAAAAAATTTCATCTTCAAAATTCCTCTCCAATGAAAACTCCTATCTCTACTAGCGCGAAACTAGGCCCTGATCCTTCGGGAAATTCAGTGGATGTTAAGAGTTATCGAGGTATGATCGGATCACTTCTGTACTTAACTGCCAGTAGACCAGATATTATGTTTGCCACTTGCCTCTGTGCTCGCTATCAAGCAAATCCCAAAGAATCTCATTTGGCTGTTGTTAAACGAATTTTTCGATATCTCAAGGGATCTCGATCACTCGGTCTCTGGTATCCAAAAAATTATGCATTTGATTTAATGGCATATACGAATTCTGATCATGCAGGTTGCAAATTGGATCGCAAAAGCACCTCTGGAAGCTGTCAACTTTTGTGTAACAGACTTATAAGTTGGACTTCTAAGAAGCAGAACTGTGTGTCAACATCCACAGCAGAAGCTGGGTATGTTGCCGCTGCCAGTTGATGCTCACAAGTTATCTAGATGAAAACTCATCTTAGAATTTTGTCAAATTATTTATTTTTGTCTCAATTTTTGTTCGATACATCTTAGAATCAGCCAGAAGTCTCTGGTTGCTTCTGTAGATTTCTCAGAGGCACATAGAAGGCTCAGGACACCTCTGTATCAATTTTTTACCTTTTTTGATCCAAGTGTTTACAGAAAGGTTCAACTCTTACACTTGCGAGGGGGAGAAGAGTGTTATCTTCAAGGGGTAGCAATATGCAATTTTTGAGGGGGAGCACATCTTACAAGCTCCAGGGGGAGCTTATCAAGTCTAACGTCTGTTAGTTGTCTTCTGAACCTCTCTTTACTTGACAATTGTATCATAATTTGCTTCTTCTAACTAACTCTTGCCGTCAAGGTTACAAATATATTTCAGATTCAACTTAATTTCTTCTGAAAAGATGTTCTTTGACATTATGGTCAAAAATCTTTCCATGACCAGAGATTCTTTATCTCTGTGTTTCTTTTTGAAAAAATTTCTTTAATAAGCCTATTTTAATTAACTCTTGCCTTCAAGGTTACTTAAAATTTTCTTATTACTGTTTCATTTTACAAATAAATACTTGGTTTCAAATATTAAACTTTCATTTGGTAAAAACCGATTTCTATCCAAATGTCTGATTTTTAAATACAATTTTAATTGGAATTAATTACTCTAAAGTCTTTTTTAATCAACAGATTATCTGTCTTAAAAATTGATTTTATTTTAATTAATTTCCTTTTTTAATTTTCTTTTTGAGGGAACACTTAATCGTCGTTGAGCGCCAAAACCTTTCGCTTGTCGGTTCTACTTTACACGTGTCACTCATCGTGCCCTTGCATGTTGACACGCCTACACGCACTCCTCTAACTCGAACCATTTTATTTTGGTTCTTCCCAAATTAAAACCCTTCCCATTCAAAAATAACTCAAGTGCTCTTTCTCTCTCATATATAACCCTCAATTTAGAACCTTCATACTACTGTGCATTATCTTTCTTCTCAAGATTCCTCATATTTCCTAATTGGCGTTTGCAAATCCACAAGCTTTCTTCATCAATGGCGTCTCCATAACTCGAAGATGGAACTTTGGTTGCTTCCACAGCTGATAGTGCTCCTGTTATCAAGCTACCATTGAAGTCAAACAATGTTCAGGTTCTACTTGATCCTAATACTTATCTCTCAGAGTTCCGAATCATGATTGAATATCTACAAAACCACTCCCTGAACCGAGCCCTAACTCTGACAAACCCAAATGTCCCTGTAATTTATGTCCAAGAGGTATGGCAAACAATGTTTATAAAGGATGAACACACCCTAATTGGAGTTTTTGGAAACCCTAATGAATCCGAATCTGCAGTCCAAATACCAATCACCCACAGGAAATTTGCTAAATATTTCCATCTTCCTCAATCAGTCCTTGAAACTGAAGGCCAAACCATTCCTAACCCTGTCCTTGAACCCAATCCCACTCTTGAAGCTCTGTTGGACTTTATTCGTTTTTTGGGCTACAATGAACATATCCATTGGCTATCCGAGTACAAAATAAAGCAGCTACCCCCGATGTGGAATGTCCTTGTTTCAATACTGAATAAAAGTCTTACTTGCAAGATGGTGTCTCTCGATCAAGCCAGTAAGAACATTCTCACCATCATGTATGGGATGTTCTTTAACAAACCTCTGGATTACGCCAGTCTCCTCTTCCTGGAAATGAAAGTTGCCATTCAGACCAAGACTTCTCTGCAAAGCCAAGGGAAACCATTACCTGCACTGATGTTCCCACGGCTTTTATCACTCTTCACCTTCCCAGCGATTGGTGCACTGAAAGCTCCTCTGTTTCAGCCTTTCTGCAAAATAGGCTCGATGAGCTCTCCCAAACCAACCATCGACGTCAACGGTTATCCTGCTGCCAGAGAACTTTCCAGGTACATGCTTGACCTTATACCTTCAACCTCTCTTATTCTCATTTCTTATAGATGCTCTATGGTATTCTCAGAACAGAGAGTACCTACCCCAGAGCAGTTAGAGCCTAGAATAGAAAGTGAGGGGTCGGGTGAGACTGAGTCTGAAAAGAATTCGAGTGCCAATCAGAGAGCTTCTACCCATCCCGACCTCTTAATACAAGAGGGTATAGAAGATGTCCATAGAGACACATTTGAGCGATTCTCTCCAAGATCCCCAAGGGTACCCACATCTCCTGAGGTAGTTTTCACCGCATCTACACTCACTGAAAAAGGACAACCCAGTCCAAACCACCCAGAGCCAAATCGATCAGAGGGAATTCTTTGCACCTCTGACTCAAGCACCACAGGGGAATCCACATCTTCATCATCCTCTCAAAAGGGTGATGATGAAAATATAAGAGTTCATTCTCCCCAGAACTCGCCACCACCCACACAGAACGTTGATGTCTTTGTGACCAACGATGTCATAGGGCAACCAGAGGGTACGTCCATGCCCTTTGATAGTTTAGATGCTGATGAAATCCCATTAGAGGGGTTACAGCCACAGGATGCACCACTTACCGGAGTGCTTACACTTCATCAAGGTAAGCACATTGTGTTCAGCACCCCATCCTCGGATGATCGGGATAAAGCTAAACCTTTCAGAACAACCGAAGATGTATCTGTGAATAACAGCCCTCTGAACGTGAGAGACAAGGGGCTCCATTCGTTGGAGAGGCACCGGTTACCCCTTCTGACTTTGTCACCAATGCAACGTTCAAGGCATTTGGTGATCAAATTCAGAGATCTGTGGAAGATCTAAAATTATCCCCGGTACTCAGCAACAACTTCTCACTGTCATTCAAGCTCAGCAAGCAACGCAAAATCAATAATTGGAGGCGATCAGAAAGCTTCTTTCTGACAATGCAGAGGCTCAACAAAACTCTGCTCATTCTTACTTTAAGGCTCTCGACGCCGGCATCAAATCTAATGCAGAGGCCATTTTCAATCTTCCTTCAGAGATACCTACTACTGAAGTCACCATCACAGCTGAAGAATACGGGTCTTTCGTTGCTGACATCAACAAAATAATCATGGCTGTTTTCCCTTCAGAAAATGCGTTTACTTTTGCTTCGTCTTTGGTCAAGAAGTCGGATATGGCCCAGTTTCAGAAGGCAATGATTGATCGCATTAACTTTCTGACCTCCAAGTATGCCTCTAAAACCAATTCCATCAACGCTCATATGGATCAGAAGCTTACCACATTGGAAACCACAGTGTCAAAGCTTTCTTCTCTTGTAAGTGCTCTGTCCTCCTCCTTTGAAGAAAAAAAGAAAGCTAAAGAAGGGCTTGCAAGAAGGCAGAGCTAAAGCGCAAAAGGTCTGAGGATCAGGATCCTGATCCTCAGAAGGGGAGAACATGGAGAAAATCAAGAAAATGAAAGCTGAAATGGGTCAAAAGATGGACCAAGAAAAAGGTAAAGCATCGTCCTCCTCACCTTCTGCACCTCCTCCCACAAAGCAAACTCCATTAACTCCTACTCCTCTAGCTACTCACAAGGGTCCTCTGCCCAAGGATCCAAAAATTGCCAAATTTATTTTGGAGGTAATGGGGAATACAAGAACACAGAATCACCCATCCAAAGTAGATGCTGCCAGAGCAGAGGCAGTTAACGCAAAAGCCAGAGAACAAGCAAAAAGAACAGAAGAAGCCAGAGCTAAGACAGCGAGAGCCGAGGCAGCCAGAAAAGAAGAAGAAGTTCGATTAAAAGCTGAGGCTGAACAAAAGGCTAAATCTGAAGTTGAAAAAGCTAAGGAAGAGGCCCTAAAAGCTAAAGCTGAAGCAGAGCATGCCTTGGCTCAGGAAGAAAAGGAAAGAGCAGAAGCTGAGAAGGAAAAAGAAGCTGCTGAGAGGCCTCGTGAAAACTTTGAAGAAGCAAAAAGGAAAGAATCTGCAAAATTCAAAGCTGCAAACGAAGAAAGAATGCAGAAGTTGGGAAGAATTGAGCTACCCGTCTTGGAAATCAAGAATAAGCATCTATATGCTCCTGTAGATCAGAAAATATATCAGATGATGCTAAATTTTTCGAACAAGTATCAAGTCAGTGATGAAGTCAAAGACAAGTTTATAACTCAGAGGCTATCAAGAAAAGAGGCTTATTTCATAATCCCAATCAAAACTATCTCCATCAGGCATACTCAATTCAAACAAACTCCAATTTGGTTTACAATTTATAAGGTGGTCAGAGAAGATAACAAGGCATCATTTTTCTGTGATAATGATCTTCTGTCAATAAATCCTTCTAATTTGCTTACTCTGGAGAAATTCATGAAGACTCAGATGAACAGAGAAAGTGAAGATCAAAACTGAATTGCTTACCTTCGTATCATTGAATGTATGAAGTCGTTCATCAGATATCGAAGGCAAGTAGACTTTCAAGCGGGTTTAAACAACAATGGTGATATCTTGTGTATCGCTGCACCAAATGAAGACCTGGAGGGAATTAATATGCAAAGGATTGGGAAAGTAATAACCAAACCAGAAGTTGGAGTTGTATTCAAAAGGCCTAACAGAAAAAGTTTCTTCAGAATCAAAGATGCTCACAGATACTCTACAGAGGTTGTCTTCATCGCAAAATGTTTTGCTTCTGCAACAAATGACAATCAAGATGAAAAAATCAGAGACAAAATTGTGAAGAGACTTGACAAACTCATGAAGCTTAGAGAAGTTACTGATGCTATCTACAAAGTCATTTCTCATACAGCTCCCTTCTGATACACGTGCAACATTCTGTTTTTCATACTTAGGGGGAGATTGTTAGAACTAATTTTGGGAAAGTATGAAACAGAATAAAGCAACTACTAAGATCAGATGACGTGGCAAGAGCATCCTTCGCATGTCTATTGGTTAGTTACTTCCTTGCTTACGTGTCTCATTGTAATAGGTCCAGTAGTTGACTTTTATTGTTGTATTCGTATAAATAGCTCTATTCACTGATTGTAAAACTATCGATTGAGAATACAAAATAGAGAGTTATTACTTTGGGCACACTGTGGTGAATTATTGAATATCAATTATGATTGTTCTTCCTATTTTGTTCTTACTAATCATACTGTTAATCTTAGATCTTACTGCTTCTGCTCATACTTTCACTTTTGATCTGTTGATTACTTAATAGAAAGGGACCTGGGTTCTAACAGAAACATTCTTCAAAACCTCTTCAGAAGTATCTTCAGAACCATCTTCAGAACTTCCTCATAACTTCTTCAGAATCTTCTGAACTTCTGAAGTAGCCACTTCAAAAGTTATGCCTTAGGCTTTGCTTTGCTTGTCCTCTGAGTTCTGAACCTTTCTCTCTTTACAACTAGTTAAGAATATCTGAATTTTAGAACCGAGTCTTCTTTTGAAGCTATCTTCTGATATCTATCAATCTCCCCCTTAGCTTCAAAAATCCAAGTCATAACTCCAGAAGTTTAAAATTTGTCTGACATCTTGTAGAATAAGACTTCTATATTCCAATAAATATTCAATTTTTTTGAGCATCTCTTTAGCAAGCTTTATGTACTTCTCCCATTCATCATCACTTAGATTCTTCTTTCTTTTGTTCTTTATCTTTTCCAATCTATCTCTTATTGCCATCAGAGTTCCATTGCAACATTATGCATTTCTTCAACAGCTTTTCAAAGCACTTACATAAAAAACCTGGAGGCTGAATAACAAGAGTGCTTCTTTTAAAATTTTCAATGTTTGGTAAGCTGAAGTTTGGACTACTCAGATGACCTTTCCTTTGTTCATAACATATGCAACTGGAAAATCTGTTTTAGCGGCCCAAATGAACTCTTTGTACAAACCATCTCTGATAACTGGAAATGACTTTCTAAATTTGGCAATAGAATCATGAAAAGGATAGAGACTTTTGTAGACTCTGAGTAAGTCACTAAGATGGACATTTTGAAAATCAACTTCTATGAATGTAGAGAACTTACCATCCTTCCTTTCCACAGTGAAGTAAGCATACTTGTAATTGTTTCTTGACTTTATATCAGCAGTAACAACTTTCACAATGGGACTTTCTTTTCTTGCTTCACTCACAGGAATTCTGATAGATATTAGAAGTAGCTTCAAAAGAAGACTGGGTTCTCAAGAGAAAGGTTCAGAACTCAGAAGTCAAGTAAAGTAAAGCCTAAGGCATAACTTCTGAAGTGGCTATTTCAGAAGTTTTGAAGATTCTGAAGAAGTTCCGAAGATGGTTCTGAGGACACTTCTGAAGAAGTTCTAGAGAAGTTCAGAAGCAGTTTTGAACCTGTCTATCATTTTTGTACTGTATCTTTAGCATTTCCATTTGTATATAAATAGATAGTTTGTTAGATTGTTAGCACTAACGTTGATAGATAAAGCTTATAAAGCTACACATTTTGTAAAACAGTTCAGTAATCAATACGACATACAACTTCAGTGATCTAATTCTTGTTCTTGTTCTTTAATCTTTCTACATTCTTGATAGTTTGGGATCTAACAATTGGTATCAGAGCCAATTCATCTATTTTTGACAATTCTTAGTGTTCTTGATCGATAAATTCAAGATTCAATTTCAGGTGAATTCTCGATCTACTTGAAATCAAAGATGTCGAAAGAGATTGGTTCCATCGGATCATAAACAAAACCACCAACTCTGTTTTTGGTTGAATATCATCAGTGGCGAATCAGGATGATTCAATTCTTGGACAATATCGATGAAGCTCTAATGCAATCGATTGTAAATGACCCTCTGGAGGTCTATGTGGAAATCCATCAGTAGCAAGAACTGAGTCTACTCCTGAGATTCCTACATCGTGAATCAAGAAAAGCCCAGGTATGTACAGTACTGCTGAGAAAGCTCAAGCTAAAGTTGACAAAAGGGCATTAACTCTTCTCACAATGGCTATTCCTAATGAGATATTCAATAGGGTAGATAGCTTAACATCTGCCAAAGCTATGTGGGATGAGGTTGAAGCTCAAATGCAGGGTAGCACAAAAGCCCAACAACAAAGATTGAATATCTGTCTGGGTACTTATGAAAACTTCAGGCATAAAGAAAATGAATCTATTACAGAGACTTATCACAGATTCAACAATATCCTGAATGATCTGAGAAGAAATGGTATTCAGAAATCAAACTCTGAGATAAATAACAAATTTCTGAACAACTTGGGTAATGAATGGTCAAGCTTCTTTGATAACATGGTTACTAGAAATCTATTCATGATGTCTATAGCATTCTGTTCCAACAAGAGGACAAAATGAAGACTAGACAGAATGAACAAAAGAAGGCAAACGAAACAGTAGCCTTGTTGAGAAAGAAGTATAATAATTCCATGACCATTTCTGCTAAAAGTAAAATTTGTGAGATCCCAAAGACAAATTTGTGTGATGGGGATGAATCAGATGAAGAGCTAATGAGAATTTCTGATAATATTGCTTTTATGACAAAGAAATTCACTCAAAGATATAATAAAAAATATCAGAATAAACAAAAATCTGAAGTTTGACTTAAGAAAAATCAAGATGCTGGTCAACTAAGACATCTGAATCAGCAATATGCTTTAATTGTGGTAAGCCTGGTCATTATGCAAGACAATGCAAAATGCCCAAAGTAAAAAACTCAGGTTACCATGAGAAAAAACATCTTCTTGCTAAGAAGAAGGAGCTTAATCCAGCTTTGGTGACCAAGTATGAAGATGATTGGTTAAACTGGAGTGATGGTGAATATGATGAAGAAGTAGCTCACTATGCCTCAAATTGCTATATGTGCCAAATGGATCTAGAAGATTAACATGCGCATGATTCTGAGGTAACTTCTTCATCTTCTAAACTAAATTCTAAAATAGATTACTCTTCTGAATCAAATTCTGAACAAATTTCTGGAGATTCTGAAATACAAAATCAAGTTCAGAATATGTTTTTTGAATTTGAAAATCTCAGAAACAGAATCAAAGGTGAAAGGATGTTGGTAAATGAATTCAAAGCTGAAAGTCAAATCTATAAAAAAAATTGCCAAGAAGCTGAACAAATTTCTGAAGAAAAATTATTATTAAATAGAAAGATGGATAGTTTACAAAAAGATATCATCAATGAAAAATCTGAAAAAGAAGTTCTGAATGTTAAAATGAACTTTCTAAATCAAGAAAAAGACTTGATCTTTACAAAAAGATTAAGGAATTGTAAGATCTGAACTTTAAAAGAGGACAAACTGAACACACTCTGAATATTTTGACAAACCAGGCTCAGAATTCCAAATTTTACAATATAAAGGCAGGTTTGGGATATAATAAAGTCAAATTCTGAAAAAGGCACTTGCAAATCTTTATGATTATTCAAAAATGAAATTTTTTAATGAAACTAACCCATGTGTCATATCCAAACCTGTTAATCTCTCTTTGCCTGAAAGAATTCCTTTTATAAAATCAGAGACTCTATTTTTTGATGAAAAATCTCTTAATTCTGGCAAACCAGAGATAGTTTCTGAAGCAGTAGTAATAAATAAAAATATTATAAACATTTCTGAAATTACTTCTGAATCAAAAACCGTTTCTGAAGAAAAATGTAACAACTGTCAACTTTCGAACTTTCAGGTTAGCTTCTATTAAGTTTATTAGTGTTAATATATATTAATTTTAAGAATAGGAGTTAGTTGGTTTAGAATGGCCGAAAAATCCTTAGTATTTCCGGTAGTCGCTTAAAATGTCCGGTTCCGATCCGTAACTATCTGAAACGTCCAATACAGTGCCAAATGCTCTAATTTATACCCAATTTATATAAAATATATAATTTATACCCATGCTTAGAATGGGTTCTGAATTTCTTCAGATCTTCTTTAGATGTATCTTCAGAACTTCTTCAGAACCTCTTCAGAAGTGTCTTCAGAACTTCTTCAGATCTTTTTCTCTTTAAGAACCCAGTGCCTTTTGAAGCTATTATGATATCTCTATCAATATCTCCCCCTTAGCTTCAAAAGTTCAGATCATACTTCCAGAAATTCAGAATTTCTGTTACATCCTTCAGAATTAGTCTTCTGTATTCAAGTAAGGATTCAGCAACTCTAACCATTTCTTTTGCAAGTTTCTTGTGCTTCTCCCAATCTTCATTGCTCAGATTCTTTGGTCTTCTATTCTGTCTTTTTACCAAACGATCTCTGATTGCCATGAGAGTTCCATTGCAACATTTGTGGAGTTCTTCAAATCTAACAAATAATAGTTCCTGAAAGCATTTACAAACGAAGCCAGGAGGATGAATTACTAAAGTGCTTTTCTTCAAATTCTGAATATCTGGTAGACTCAGATTTGGTTTGCTTAAGTGTACTTGTTTCTTGTTTAGAACATAAGCAACTTGGAAATCAGTCTTTGCAGCCCATATAAATTCTCTGTATAATCAATCTCTAAGCACTGGAAAAGATTTTCTGAACTTGGTGATCGAGTCATGGAAGGGATAAAGACTTCTGTACACTCTGAGAAGATCTCTGAGGTAAACATTCTGAAAATCAGCTTCAGAAAAGGTAGAAATCTCACCATTTTGTCGTTCAACAGTAAAAAATGCATATTTGTAATTCTGTCTTGTCTTTAAATCAGCATTAATCACTTTGATCACAGGACTATCTTTCCTTGCTTCATTGATTGGAATCCTTATCTTTCTGATGATATCTGAGTACCATTGTTTCCAACCAAAAGGCTTTTGAATCCAGCAATCTATATAGTTGAATTTTTGTTCATATTCCATGAACATTTCTGGATGGAAATATTCAAGGAACATGGTGAAAGCACTTTCTTCTATTCTTTGCACTTGTAGTTGTTCCTCTTCAGATATTTGCTCTTCAAAAACCGACTTTTCAGAATTTTTTTCAAAAACTTCTTCCTTTTCTTTTTCTTTTTCTTTTTGACTTACTTCTGAACTTTCAAGATTCAGAGTGTACTTCTGAATTTCTTCCATGTCTTGCCTCTTTGTATAGATCTTGAAGTCATAAGCATCATTTAGTAAATAATCTGTTCCTCTTATCTTGTTTACTTTCTTGTGACCAGCTAGATAACTCTTTCTCACAAACTCTCTAAAATTTATTCTTTCTTTGATCAGATAGATAATTTCTTCTTTGATGTCAGATTCTTCAATAAAATCTGTCATGTAGTTCAGAAGCCATTTGAGGGAGGATGTAGAATACTTTGGAATATCTGATACAACAAATGTCTTAGAGATTCCTTCAACAAGATACATGAACCCAATATCTGGATTAGTGAACAATCTTTTCAGCCCAAACCTTTCAATATATACAGGTTCCAACAGATTTACTGTGTTAAGTCTGTATTCCAAAGCCAACTGAAAATCATGCTTTATGAGATTCCTTATATATATTCCCAAGATTATTCTAATCTCTGAGACTAACTCAGATTCACCTGAGTTAACACAAAAAGACAAGATTGCCAACTTATCTTGTAGTCTTAGCTTGTAAACATCAAATTGAGTGAATTCACACAAAGTACCGTCTCTTCTTTCTGCTCCAAATCTGAATATAGTCAAATCATTCTGAATTGATTTTGATATGCATCTGATCTTCTTTATTAAAGTTGAATCATGAAAATTCTGAACACCATGATTCTGAATAAAGTTCTTCACTTGAACAATATGATCTTCAGACCATTCATCATTCAGAAAGTCTTCCAACTTTGCAAACTTCATACTTCTTTTGTACATGAAGCAATAAGTGTCTTCAGGAAATATCAGGCTGCTTTCTCCAGAAATAAACACATTTTCCTTTTCAAACACTTGATCCAATACAGGTTCTTCAAGTACTTGAAGATCTATTTTAGGAATGATAATACAAGGTCTGATCCTAACTTCAAATTTTCCTGAGAAAACAATTAGAATTTCATCAACAATTTCAACTCTTTCATCTGGTTGTTCAAGAAAATTTCTGAGGATAGAAAATCTGTTGTCCAAAAGTCTACACTCCAGACTTCTTGGATAGTTCAGAAAGACATGCACCCAACAGAATTGATTCAGAATATTCCATAATCTTTCAGAAGCACTTCTGAACTCTTCACTCAGAAGTTGTTGAGGCTTCCAAATTACTAAAGCTTTTATTTCTTCTGAGCTTTCTCCCATATTTACACCAATCATATCCTCTTCAAACATGATCACATCAGAAAGATCACTTGGTTCTCCAATGACATATTCAAAAGCAAGGTATTCCCTTAGCATTTCTTCATTAGAGTCTGGAATTATATCTGTGTTATCTGAGCCCAAGTTATCTTCAGAATCAAGAGATAACTTTTCTGTTTCATACCCTTCTTCTATCATTTCTTAAGAAGAATGATCATTTGTCTCTTGTGCCTCATGTTCTGCAGATAAAATATCTTCTATAGCTTCTGAGACTTTATTTGATTCTTCACCAACATTCTGAGTATCTTCAGAGGTCTTCTCAGAATTTTGAACTTGATCATTTACATTAGTTTCTGGTTCAGATACTCTCTGTCTTTTCTCCCCCTCTTGATTATCAGGATCCTGATCATCAAGACTCCTTTTAAAAGTATCTGATTGAGATCTACATTCTAGAGCAGATAATCCTGTGCTTAACTCTGTTTGAGAACTCTGAATGGATGATAGCTGATATAGAATATGAGAAATTTCATCTTTTGTTGCATAAACTGGTTGAGCAGAAGAAGAAAAAGTCTGAGAATCTTTCAGAGAAGAAACTGATGAAGCCACTTCAGAAAAAGCTGTCAGAAGTGCTTGTTTAAAAATATTCAGATCATTAGAAGACTGGATTTGAAAATCATTCAGTCTGTTCACCATACTTTCCCCATGTTGTTCCAACCTATCCTCCAACACCTTTTTGGT
The DNA here is from genome assembly GCA_036898165.1 of Silybum marianum. Classification (NCBI taxonomy): domain Eukaryota; kingdom Viridiplantae; phylum Streptophyta; class Magnoliopsida; order Asterales; family Asteraceae; genus Silybum; species Silybum marianum. The sequence goes on along the minus strand of CM072528.1, from coordinate 23,838,219 downwards.
TTTATCCGTCAATTCCTTGATATCCTTCTGAATCTTTGCAAATTCAGAAGTACATAAATCTTTGAACTCTGTGAATTCGGAAGATGTGGGTAAGATGCCAAGATCAACAGATGAACTTGTTTTCAGACCTTCAGAAAAGGCTGGCCTGTATGAGCCACAAAGGTATCATGAACCACATTTGATTCTGTTAATGGGGCTTTTGTGATGTTCACCCCACCAGGTCTTCCAAATAATCCTTGATATCCAAAGATGGGAATATCTATAGTTGTTGATGCAATATGACAAACACTTTGCTTAGGAATATCTGAAAGATGTGTGCTAGTGTGAATGGATGCCACATTAAGTGGTTCAGAAGGCTCAAAGTTGAGTGGACACTCAGACTCAATGTGCTCAAAACGATGAAGGGGGGACATATATCCTTCATTTTCAACAAAAGGAACCTCCAATTGGTGTCCTAATGGATTATAAGCTGCTTGCCCCATTTGTGTTGTTGAAACAACCTTCTGTTGAGAGATAGGTGAGTGGCTGGGGAGGTTAACCAAAGTTGCCATGGGCTCAGTGGCTGTTTCAATATTATCCACCAAAAAATGTGGAATAATAGTAGATGTGGGTGCCCGGCTTGTAACAGGTGGTTCACAGGTTTGTTTTTCTTTTACCTGTGTTCTCCCCTCATCAATTTTTTGTCTTACCCTTCTACCCAGTCTTCTCAGTTTCATTTTTCCTCTTCACTTGTTGAGGTTGTTCTCCCCTATGAACAGCCTCCCCTCTCTTTCTAGTAAATCTAGACTTGCTTGCATGATCACCACTCTGGTTTGAATCAGGGGAAGGGATTACTGGTTGAGGTAATCCCATAGATTCTAAATGCTCATTCCCAATCCTAGATGATGTAGTTACAAGATTAATTAAATGGGAAGGTAGTGGAAGTGCATTTGGAAATTGAAGTTTTGCATTTGGTGGTCTTAAACTATCCATAGTGAAGATAGGAACATGTACCTCATGAGCTAGAACAGGAATTTTTGAGACAACCTTCATTGCTCCTTTGATGAGTGTTTGAAAAAATCTCTGAAATGGTATGTAGTTGAATGTGGACTTCTTCAAAATTGCAGATTTGAGTTGATCAAAAATGAGACTAGCATAATCAGAGTGTTTGTTGAAGGCAACTCCATAAAAGATAATCCTCCCATTTGCTGAAGTTTGATCTAAACTTGAGCTCTTCCCAGATAAGCAGGTATTCAGAATGGAAAATAAGCAATACCAAATTGGAAGTAAACATTTTCTTCTAAAAGAGCTTAAAGCACTAAGGTTTTCAGAGTAACCCAAGCTCATAAATCTGAGATCATTTCTGATGAAGATGGAATTGAATCATAACAGGTTTTCCCAAGAACCTCGTCTGGTTTTGGCAAATAGTGAAGGCTCCTAATATCATCTACAGATATGCATACTTTGTAGGCATGAACATAGGAGACAATTTCATCATCAGTTTCATCTACCTCAGCATAATACCAGAATTGTTGAAGATAAGAAGCAAGAACAGAGAATTTCCATGAAAGTAGAGTGCGCAGGGGATGTTTCTTCAGAATTTTAATCAACATTACTTGATCATCAATGAAGTCTTTGGATTTGAAGTTCAGTGCACAGTTATTTCTTTTGATGTCAAGTAATTTCTCAGCAGGTACATAGAGTTTGGACAGGTCACCACTTTCATCAGGAGTCTGGGATTCACTTTCAGCAACATTTGATTCAGAAACAACATCAATGGGTGTATTTTGTGTTTCCCTAATTTTAGCAGTTGTCGGGTTAGGGTTAGGGTTAATGATAGGGTTTAAAGGTCCGGTTTGATGAGTTGCAGTTGTGGCTGTGTCTTGAAGCAATTGATCATCATTTAGTGGGATTTCCAGTGATCCAACCATCAATTTTTGAGGCACAATCTTGAACGAACCATCACTTGATGATCCATTGTTAACATTGAAACTCGAGGAAGTAGAAATCATGGCATTTGAAGTAGACATAATGTTGGAAAAACACGGATTGGTAATAGAAAGAGGATCAATAAACACAGAAAGATTTCTCAGAGAAAAATTGCTAAAAAATGAAGATGATGAGGAATCCATTGATTTATATGACCGGATAAGGGCTGAAGGACACGTGGCCAAAAAGTAAATGTGATTAGAGTAGTAATCATCATTTATTAGGAGAAATGAACCGTTTAGTGGTCATGTTTAAGAGAGAACCAATGAAATTAAAACACGTGGCACACTCTTAAGTGAAAAATGAACGAAAAGTTTAGTTCTGAGAACAAGTTTAAAAAAACTTCAGAATTTGTTCAGAACTTCTGAGAAAAAGTTCAGAAGTCTGAAAGAAAGAATTCAGAAGAACCGCAGAATTTTTAAATGGAGTTCAGAACTAAACTTGGATCAGCTTAGAAGACCAAAAAGCATTTAAAAATATAAACTTATGAAAAATATAAAACATTTTGAGAATTCAGAAGTAGATTTGAACAAATAGAAAACTGATTTTATCTAAGGAAGCTTGTTCATACTTCTTAGATATAAAGACTTTATTTCACCAATGCAGAGTTGTTATGCAGGAAAGAGTAGTGGAGAAATTTGAAGTGAATACCACTCCCCCTTGAATCACTAGTCATTATGATTCTCCCCTTTAATCATTGCAACTTTATCAAAGAATCAATCAAATATTAGTGAAATGAGAGAATTTTTTTTTTAGAAGTATTAAAATACAATCAACCTAGATACAAAAGAGATATACCTCTGAGTTTGAAAAGAAGTAAAGATCTGAATGTTGAACTTCAGAATATGTAAAGTAATTCTGAAGATCAAAGTATTCAGAATTTGATATAAAAACCTCAGAATGTAACTTCTAGAGTATAGGTGATGTATAACACTTACATAGACATATTCATCATGCCCAATTTACTTACCAAGAAGTTAAATCGTTTTTCATCAAGTGCTTTGGAAATAAATCAGCTAACTGATAATCTGTCTGAACAAAAAACATTTCAATATTACCTTTTTCCACATGATGTTTGATAAAATGATATCTTACATCAATGTGCTTGGTTTTTGAATGCTGAACAGGATTGGCAGTGATGGCTATGGCACTCTTTGAATCACAATACAAAGGAATCTTTTTGAAAGTGTAACCATAGTCTTTTAGTTGAATTTGCATCCAGATCACTTGTGAGCAACATATTGCAGCTGCTACATACTCAAACCTGTCGTAGAAGTAGAAACACAATTTTGTTTCTTTGAAGACCACTAATCGCCTATCACCCGAACCGACATGATCCTGAAGTGCTTTTCCTGTCTAATTTGCAACCACCATGATCTGCATCTGTAAATGCTGTTAGTTCAAAACTAGAATCCTTAGAATACCAAAGTCCCAATGAAGGAGAACCTTTTAGGTATCAAAGTATTTTTTTTGCAGCTTGAAGGTGTGATTCCTTAGGATTAGCTTGATATCTGGCACAAATACATGTAGCAAACATTATATCTGGTCTACTAGCAGTTAAGCAAAGCAAAGATCCAATTATGCCTCTGTACTTTTTCTGATCAACAGATTTTCCATTTAGATTAGGTCCTAACTTAGTGGCAGTGGCCATTGGAGTTTGAATACTTGAACAATCAGTCATGTCAAACTTTTTAAGTAAGTCGGAGACATACTTAGATTGATTAATGAATATGCCAGTGGAAAGTTGTTTAACTTGAAGACCAAGGAAAAATGTCAACTCTCCCCTGATACTCATTTCAAATTCTGTTTGCATGATTTTTTCAAAATTTCTACAAAATTTTGGATTAGTAGAAGCAAATATAATATCATCTACATAGATTTGTATCAAAATCATATCATCACCCTCCTTTTTCAGAAATAAAGTTGTATCAACAGTACCTTTTTTGAATTTAGAATTCAGAAGAAAAGTTGTAAGAGTATCATACCATGCTCTTGGTGCTTGTTTAAGTCCATATAAGGCTTTGTCTAATATGTAAACATGATCTGGGAATTCTTTGCTTACAAAGCCTTCTGGTTGTTCAACATACACTTCTTCATGTAAAATACCATTCAGAAATGCACATTTCACATCCATTTGAAATACCTTCATGTTTTTATGAGCAGCATAGGCAAGAAAAATTCTAATGGCCTCTAATCTGGCAACAGGAGCAAAGGTTTCATCATAATCAATTCCTTCTTGTTGACAATACCCCTTAGCTACAAGTCTTGCCTTGTTTCTCACAACAATTCCATTTTCATCCTTTTTATTTCTGAACACCCATTTTGTGCCAATGACAGATTTACCTTTTGGCTTTGGTATCAATCTCCAGACTTTGTTTCTTTCAAATTGATTTAACTCATCCTGCATGGCTAAAATCCAGTCTGGATCTTGAAGTGCTTCATATGGCTTTTTGGGTTCCATGCTACTTAAGAAATTTACATACATACATTCATTTGATGTTGCAGCTCTTGTTTGAACACCTTTTGATACATCTCCAATTATTTGATGAACTGGATGACTAGATGTCCATTTGTTCACATTTGGCAATGGTTGAATAGATGAAACATTATTCAGAGAATCATAATCATCAATAATTGCTTGAGTATTAGTATCATGATTGATAGCTGAATGTAAATCTGAAGACTCCCCCTCAAATGGAAAAATCTGAATTGGTTCAGAACTGTGAGGTTCATGGGCAGAAATATTTTGAACCGGTTCAGAAACAACTTGAATTGGTTCAGAAGTTGCATTTTCAGAAGTTGGAAGTTCTGAATTTGAGGTAGAGAGTTGTGGTGCTGATGTATTTGAAATTTGTATTTCTGAAATGTCTTGATCGTTTATGTTTCTAAGAAGAGAAGGATTTTGATAATCTGCAGAAACATTTACAGAAATATCAAATAAGTCTTGACATAAATTGTCTAAATTGGATTTAAGTAAAGCTTGAGATTCAGAAGTAGAGTTTGTCTGATTATGTTCTGAGTACAAACTTTCAGAAGTTGGTTTATGTGTGAGTTCTGAACTGTTTTGTTTACAAGTCATTGTTGGCTCATGAAATCTGACATTTGTAGTCTCAATGATTCTTTGAGTTCCTTTAATGAGTACTCTATAAGCTTTGGATCTTTGAGAGTAGCCAACAAAGATACCAGCTACACCTTTTGGTGCAAATTTGTCAAGATGTGGAGTATCATTCTTTAGAAATCACCTGCAACCAAAGATTTTAAAATAATCAATAGAGGGTTTTCTTTGTTTAACAATTCATAAGGAGTTTTAAGAAGTTTTCTGTTTAGAATGGTTCTGTTGTGAGTAAAACATGCAGTAGCAATAGCTTCTGCCCAAAGAGAGAGAGGAAGTTCTGAATATGCAAGCATGGTTCTTGCAGCCTCTACCAAAGTTCTATTCTTTCTTTCAACTACCCCATTTTGTTGAGGAGTTCTTGCACCGAAAAAATTATGTGAAATACCAACAGATTCCAAAAAATTCTGAAGTGTAGAATTAGTGAATTCTGTTCCATTGTCACTTCTGATCTTTTGAATTGGGAGTTGAAGAAGAACTTGAATTTTCTTCAGAAAGGGTATCAGTCTTTCAGAAGTACCAGATTTGAGTCTCAGAAATTCAATCCATGTATATCGTGTATATTAATCTACTATAACAAGAATGTATTTCTTTCCCCCCATGCTTTGAGTTTTCATTGGGCTACACAAATCCATATGTAGCATTTCAAGTGGAGCATTGCATGAAGATAGCATTTTCAGAGGATGAGAACTTCTTTTGATCTTTCCTAGTTCACATGCAGAACAAAGAGAGTTCTTTTCAAATCTGATCTTTGGTAGTCCTCTTACAGATTGATGTTTGCCTAGTTCAGAAATGGCTTTGAAGTTCAGATGTGACATTCTTCTATGCCAAAGCCAACTATCATTTTTCATTGATGTAGACATATAACATACACCTTGTAGTTGACCAGTTGCAGTGAATGTTGTTGTGTAGATATCTCCATCTCTATAAGAAGTTAATACATTTTTGTTTGTTGTACTCAGAACATGACAATAATCTATGTCAAAATTAACCTTCCAGTATTTGTCACGGAATTGACTAATACTGAAAAGATTATGTTTTACTCCCTCAACATAGAAAACTTTCATTACTTTCACATCTCCTTTAATGAAAGTGCCATATCCTCTTACATATCCCTTTTTTAAAATTTGACTGTCATTATATCCTAAACCTGCTTTTATATTGTAAAATTTTGAGTTCTGAGCCTGACTAGTTAAAATATTCAGAGTTTGTTCAGTTTGTCCTCTTTTAAAATTTAAATCTTCCAATTCCTTAATCTTTTTATAAAGATCAAGTCTCTCTTAATTCAGAAAATTCATCTTAACATTTAGAATTTCCTTTTCAGATTTTTCATTTATAACTTCTTTTTGTAAACTATCCATTTTTTCTTATAAAACAAGTTTTTCTTCAGAAACTTTTTCAAGAAATATGTTCAGCTGCTTGACAATTTTCTTTATATATTTGACTTTCAGCTCTGAATTGATTGACCAAAATTCTTTCAACTTTAATTCTGTTTCTGAGTGTTTCAAATTCAGAAAACATATTTTGAAATTGATTTGTCATTTCTGAATCTTTAGTGTTAATTTCAGAATTATGTTCAGAATTTTGTTCAGAAGATGAAGAAAATACCTCAGTGTCTTGTTTGTCCTTCTCTGGATCCATTTGACACATGTAGCAATTTGTTGCATAGTGAGCAACTTCTTCTTCATCATCTCCATCACTCTAGTTTAACCAGTCTTCTTCATACTTAGTCACTAGAGCAGGATTAAGGTCCTTTTTCTTTGCTAATAGATGTTTCTTCTCATAATAACCTGAATTCTTGACTTTTGGCATCTTGCATTGTCTTGCATAATGTCCAGGCTTTCCACAGTTGAAACATCTTGCTGGTTCAGATGTTTCAGATTGACCAGCCTCTTGACCTTTCTTAGGTCCAACTTCAGATCTAGGTTTATTATGATATTTTTGATTGTATCTTTGTTTGAATTGCCTTGTCATGAAAGCAATATTATCAGAAATCCTTCTAAGCTCTTCATCTGATTCATCCCCATCACACACTATTATCTCTGGGATCTCACAAACTTTCTTGGTAGCAATGGTCAGAGAATTATTGTAGTTCTTGCTCAGAAGGGCAACTGTTTCTTGTGTCTTCTTTTGTTCATATGGTCTAACTTTGATCTCGTCCTCTTGTTGGAACAAGATGCCATAGACATCATGAATTGTCTTTCTAGACAAGTTCCTAGTTACCATATTATCTGAAAAACCTGACCATTCATTTCCCAGATTGTTCAGAAATTTGTTGTTTATCTCAGAATTTGATTTCTTAACACCATTTCTTCTTAGATCATTCAGAATGTTATTGAATCTATGATATGTATCAGTGATAGATTCATTTTCTTTGTATCTGAAATTTTCATATGTTCCTACACAAATATTTAATCTCTGTGCTTGAGCCTTTGTACTTCCTTGCATCTGAGCTTCTACTTCATCCCACATGGCTTTTGTTGAAGTTAAACTATCAACCCTATTGAATATCTCATTGGGAATTGCCATGGTGAGTAAAGTTAATGCTCTTCTATCAACTTTCATTTGAGCCTTTTCAGCTGGATTATACATTCCAGGACTCTTCTTGATTCATGATGCAGGGATTTCAGGGGTGGATTCAGTTCTGGGAACTGCTGGAATCTTAACAAATACCTCTAGTGGGACATTTGTGATAGATTGCATTAAGGCTTCATCTATGTTTTCCAAGAATTGAATCATTCTAATTCTCCATTGATGATATTCTCCCAAGAAGAGAGTTGGTGGTTTCGTTTCAGATCCAATTGAGACTATTTCTTTAGACATCTTTGATTGTTAGAAGATCGAGAATTCACCTGAGTTGAATTTGAATTTTGTAGATCAAGAACAACAAGAACTGTCAGATCTGACAAGTTCTTTCCCAAATCTTCAAGAACAGATGAATTGACTCTGATCTAATAAATCGTCCATTTCTTGCAAATAATATGTTCAAATATCATAACTGTTCTTCCAAAAGTTTATTTAGTGAGTTGGGGTTCTAATCCAAGTGGTTTCACTAAAAAACAATGAGTTTTGACCCCCCAAATGCTCATAGCAAGATGAATGTGCATCTGGAAGTTCAACAGTAAGTAACCTTACTTTAAACGACCATAACTCTTTGCATATTCATCCAAATCACTTGATTTTTCTTCTGGAATTTAATTTATTGATTTAGCTTTCAAATGTCACTGGTTTCATTAAAATATATGGTGATTTGAGGTTTCAATTAATCAAAACAAAATGAGGGTGCATTCTGTCCAAAGCTGACAGATTTGTGCATGCATGTTCAAATGGCCATATCTCTTTCAAAACTCAATGAAAAATGATGATTATTCTTTTGAGAGTTAGTTTTATGAGTTATCATCTGTTTTCAAGTGGAATCACATGAAAATATGGAGTTTTGACCCTCCAAACACCTAAAACAGTTTAGGTGTGCAAACTGTGAAACCACCAGTAGGTAAACCCTACTTTGCATGTTAATATCTCCTTGAATATTGTCCATAATGCATAATTGTTCTTCTGGAATTTTGTTTAATAAGTTAGGATTCATATGAATCCAGTTTCATTCAAAAATATAAAGTTTTGAGGCATTAACCAATTTATTAAATTTAGGTGTGCAATCCGTCAACTAATGATAGAATTGTGCATGCAACTTTGTGGTGCCATATCTCCTTGATAACTCATCCAACATGAGTGATTCTTATTTAAAAAGTTTCCTTTATGTGTTATGCTTATAATCCCACTGGAATTTCTAAACAGTATTAAGTAGAACTATTCAAATGATTGTTTTACTAACAATGTGTAATCTGCCATGCTTGCTGTGACACACGTTTTAATATAAATTATTTGAACCCTTTTCATATGTCTAAAATGCACGAAACTTGGTCACAATGACCTTAACTCAATAATGCATCACATATAAAAAGATGGGGAATTTTATTATTTTGGATGTTACATTAAATTGATCATCTTTGGGACTTATAGTTTCTGTCAGGATATAAAATTTTGGAAACTATTTGATTTCATAAATTAGGATCACTTAAAAGACTATACATTACATTTTCGGTATAAATTATTTCTTTAAAGAGCATATGAGCATTATGTATAACGGGAAAATAGTAGACCAAGTTGGACATATAAGGACTTATAAACACTCTCATAGTAACCATTAGACATATCAGTGTTATTTTGGGTACGTTGTTTTGTTAGGTAAGCGTTAGGCCATCGAACGGACATCTCGGGTATTTTTGGAAGCTTTGCTATAAGGTGAGTATTCACGGCCCCTCTTTTTAAATGTTTATACGTTTTGGGGTGTAAAGCATGTTGTTTTAATGGAAATTGAATTGATTTATATTGATTAACGAAAAGTATATAAATCATTGTGACGAGCAACATTATATTACACAAAATGATATGTTGAGTTTTGTAAAGTCCCCGTGGTACACTACTATTTAACTCTAAATGAGTCGATGATATTTGTGGATAGCGCTATTTGGTTGACATACCCACCTAACTGACAAGTAGGGGTGCACTTTATCAATTAATAATGCTCTACACATGTGGACTTTAGGTCCACCGCTGAGGTAGTTCGTGGAGCGTAGAATGTCGAGTAGGCTTAGTAGTGGCTCAATATTTATATATCATGTGTAATGGTAAATTCGTATTTTTGCTCATAAAAGTTAAAATATTAAAGTTGATGCGAACTTCTGCTTCGCTGTTTTTATACCTTGCATATAAAATGTTTTGTGCATATGAAAAACCTGTGAACTCACCAGCTCTTTGTAGTTGACACTTTGTTTTAACATGCTTTACAGGAAGATAAGAAGGTAACTGATCAAGCTTATTTTATTTTTGTGGAACACCAATCAAGACATTTTATGTATTCAAATTGATGTAATTTGTTGTAAAAGTGCAAGTAGTCGGGTTGTAAACTTTTTAACTTTAAACTTCTACGTTTTAATTATATACGTGTGGTTGGTGTTTATATTCCTATTGTTGTGAAACCTAGAACTGTCGTACCTCGTGTTTCCACTTTAGCGAGGTGTGACAAAAAATCTGAACCATCTATTAAAACTGAGATGATTTCTGAACAAATTTCTAAATTATCTTCTGAACTCACTTCTGTACTTTTATCTGAAGTTCTACCAGTGGATAATTTTGATAATAAATCAGAACATGATGAAAAATTTGATGAATTCTCAGATGTTGAAACTTGACAAGATAATGATGAGAATTCTGAAATTATTTTTGATAATTCTGATGATGAGTCTGAAAAAATTTCAAATCAAAATTTTTTTGCATCTAATATGACTCAAGATAAGTTCTCAGATTTAATGAATGCTTCAGATTCAGAAGATGATGATGATTATATGGTTCATATCATAGATTAAGATGGATATTTGGTATATTAATTACAGTCTTGTATGATTGAACGAGAAATTTTAAAATCTGAAGCACCAAAATTATCTTCAGAAAAGTTTAATACTGTTTTTCTGAAACCAGAGTTTCTGAAAACTGAAACTCTTCTACTTCATCAAATGGTACTCCCATTTCTACAAAAAACATCTTCATCTTCAATTAAATCTTCAATATCATCATCTGATTTTGTAACCAGAGTTAAAATGTTTGAAAAAGGACAATCTTCAAGTTTAACTTCTAAAGTTCATAATTCAAATCCTAAATCTGAAGTTAAAACTAAAGTAAGTAAAAGATTTTCTTATACTAATCCTCATTCCTTATCTTTTACAGAGCCATCCATTTTAGTTTGGAGAAAGAAAGGTGAAAGACTATCAAAGACTGACAAATTAGATAGTTTTTCTAGTTCAAAGAAAATTAATGTACCAATGATTAATAAAGTGAATAAAAGAACTTTTGTTGACAAATCAAATAGTGTTGATTCTTGTTCATCTACTGCATTATTAAATATTATGAAGAATCAGATTCACTGTATTAATTGTGGACATCATAATGTTCATCTGATCTCCAAAACTAAGAAAAAAATCTTGAGAAATCAATTCAGAACTTCTCAACAACATTGGTAAATAAATAGAAAAAGAAAAATAAAAATAAAAATGATACTAAGAATGATAAATCTAAAAGTTCTGAACAAACTTCTGACTTTCAAAAGATTAAGTCAAAATTCAGAACTTCAAATTTTTTGACTAATCTCACAAGACCCATTCTTAAATGGGTACCTAAATCTCAATAATCATTTTTGTAGATATATCATGTATGGGTCTTAGCTTCTGGATGTTCAAGACACATGACACCTTTCAAAGAACTTCTAACTGATTCTCATGAAAGATATGGAGGAACAGTTAACTTTTGAAACAATGCAAAAGGTTATGTGAGGATATGGAACTTTTTCCAAAGGAGATGTCAAAGTGATGAAGGTTTTCTATGTGGAAGGTCTAAAACATAATCTCTTCAGTATAAGTCAATTCTGTGACAAGTATTGGAAGGTCAATTTGATGTAGACTATTGTCATGTTCTGAGTTTAGCAAACAAAAATGAGTTAACTGCTTATAGAGATGGAGATATCTACACTGCAACTTTCACTGCAAATGGTCAATTACAAGGAGTTTGTTATATTTCTACAACTATGAGAAATGATAGTTGGCTTTGGCATAGAAGTATGTCACATCTGAACTTCAAAGCCATTTCTAAACTAGAAAGACACAACTCTGTAAGAGGACTACCAAAGATCAGATTTGAAAAGAATTCCTTATGTTCTGCATGTGAACTAGGGAAGATCAAAAGAAGCTCCCATCCTCTGAAAATGCTATCTTCATGTAAAGCTCCACTGGAATGCTACATATGGACTTGTGTGGACCAATAAAGAGTCAAAGCATGGGTGGAAAGAAGTATATTCTTGTTATTGTAGATGAATATTCAAGATATACTTGGGTTGAATTCTTAAGACTCAAATCTGATACTTCTGAAAGACTCATCCATTTTCTGAAGAAAATACAAGTTCTTCTTCAACTACCAGTTCAAAAGATTAGAAGTGATAATGGCACAAAATTTACAAATTTCACACTTCAGAATTTTTTGGAATCTGTTGGTATATCACATAATTTTTCCGCTGCCAGAACTCCCCAACAGAATGGTGTTGTTGAAAAGAAAAATAGAACTTTGGTAGAAGTTGCAAGGACCATGCTGGCATATTCTGAACTACCTTTATCTTTGTGGGCAAAAGCGATTGCAACTGCATGTTTTAGTCAGAACAGGACAATTCTGAATAGAAAACTACTTAAAACTCCTTATGAAATTATTAAACAAAGAAAACCCTCTATTGATTATTTTAAAAATTTTGGTTGCATGTGTTTTCTTCTGAATGATACACAACATCTAGATAAATTTGCACCTAAAGGTACAACTGGTATCTTTGTTGGCTATTCTCAAAGATCCAAAGCATACAGAGTACTTATCAAAGGAACACAAAGAATCATTGAGACTTCAAATATTAGATTTCATGAGCCAACAGTGACTTCTGAATAAGACAGTTCAGAACTCAAGCTTAACCCGGTTTCTGAAATTTTGAATTCAAAAAATAGCAAGACAAATCACACTTCTGAATCTCAAACTTTTACTTAAATCAAATTTAGATACATTATGCCAAGACTTATTTGATATTTCTGTGAATGTTTCTACAGATTACCAAAATCCTTCCTTACTCAGAAGTATTCCAGAACAAGAATCTACACAACCTACGATATCAAATATTTCTGGACCACCTATCTCAACCTCAAATTCAGAACTTCCTACTTCTGAACCTATACAAGTTATTTCAAAAACAGTGCAAGTCATTTCTGAACCTGTTATCCCTGTTTCTGAACCTATGCATACTATTTTTGAACCGCTACAAAATATTCAATTTGAGGGGGAGACTTCAGATCTACATTTAGTTATCAGTCATGATACTGAAACTCAAGCAATTATTGATGATTATGATTCCTTCAACAATGTTTCTTCTGTTCAACAATTGCCAAATGTGAACAAATGGACATCAAGTCATCCATTTCACCAGATTATTGGTGATGCATCAAAAGGTGTACACACAAGATCAGCCACAGCAAATGAATGTTTGTGTGTGAATTTTTTAAGCAGTATAGAACCCAAAAAGCCATATGAAGCCCTTCAAGATCCAGACCGGGTTTTAGCAATGCAAGATGAACTAAATTAATTTGAAAGAAATAAAGTCTGGAGATTGATTCCAAAACCAAAAGGTAAATCAATCATTGGCACCAAATGGGTTTTCAGAAATAAAAAAGATGAACATGGGATTGTTGTGAGAAACAAAGCAAGACTTGTAGCTAAGGGGTATTGTCAACAAGAGGGAATTGATTATGATGAAACTTTTGCTCATGTTGCAAGACTAGAAGCTATCAGAATTTTTCTTGCATATGCTGCTCACAAAAACATGAAGGTGTTTCAAATGGATGTTAAGTGTGCATTTCTGAATGGAATTCTTCATGAAGAATTGTATGTTGAACAATCAGAAGGCTTTGTAAGCAAAGAATTTCCAGATCATGTTTACATTTTAGACAAAGCCTTATATGGACTTAAACAAGCACCAAGAGCATGGAATGACACTCTCACAACTTTTCTTCTGAATTCCATGTTCAAAAGAGGTACTGTTGATACAACTTTATTTCTGAAAAAAGGAAGGTGATGATATGATCTTAATACAAATATATGTAGATGATATTATATTTGCTTCTACAAATCCAAAATTTTGCAGAAATTTTGAGAAAATCATGCAAACTGAATTTGAAATGAGTATGATGGGAGAGTTAACATTTTATCTTGGTGTCCAAGTAAAACAACTTTCCACTGGCATATTCATTAATCAATCTAATTATATTTCTGACTTACTTAAGAAGTTTGACATGACTGACTGTTCTAGTATTCAAACTCCAATGGCCACTGCAACAAAATTAGAACCTGATTTGAATGGAAAATCTGTTGATCAGAAAAAGTACAGAGGCATTATTGGATCTTTGCTTTACTTAACAGCCAGTAGACCTGATATAATATTTGCTACATGTATTTGTGTTAGATATCAAGCTAATCCGTAGGAATCACATCTTCTTGCTGCTAAAAGAATCTTTAGATATCTCAAAGGTTCCCCTTTATTGGGACTTTGGTATCCAATGGATTCTGGCTTTGAGCTAACAGCTTTCGCAGATGCAGATCATGGTGGTTGCAAACTAGACAGAAAAAGTACATCTGGATCATGTAAATTTTTAGGTGATAGACTTGTGAGTTGGTCTTCAAAGAAGCAGAATTGTTTTTCAACTTCTACTGTAGAGGCTGAATATGTTGTTGTTGCAATCTGTTGCTCACAAGTTATTTGGATGCAAACACAACTAAAAGACTATGGCTACACATTCAAAAAGATTCCTCTATATTGTGATTCAAAAAGTGCCATAGCAATTACTGCAAATCGTGTTCAACATTCAAAGACTAAGCGCATTGATGTCAGATATCATTTTATCAAAGATCATGTTGAAAAAGGTAATATTAAAATGTTTTTTGTTCAGACTGATTATCAATTGGCCAATTTACTTACCAAGGCAATTGATGAAAAACATTATAATTTTTTGGTAAGTAAATTTGGCATGATGAATATGTATGTGTAAGTATTAAGCATCAATTCAAAATTAAATAAAAAGTTATGTTATGAGTCTATTTCATCAAATTTCTGAGAAATCTTACCTTCAGAATTTATGTAGTTAAGTTTTCAGAACTTTATATTTCATGATTCAGAGGCATAATTCTTTCTTAATTTTCAAAAATTGATTGTCTTACAATACTTGAATTTTTTTTCATTTCTCTATCTTTTATTTCTAACAACTTTGATGTCTAGCATTGTTTAAGGGGGAGAATCATAATTATTCTTGATACAAGGGGGAGTCATACTCAAATTCAAGTCTTTAGAACTCCTCTATAACACTCAAGATCTGAAATGGTGGGTAACATATCCAATTATACACATCTGAAGAATATGGACAAACTTCTGAAGATAAATTCTTTTCTCATATTGTTCAAACCTACTTCTGAATTATTCAAATATTTTATATATTTCAGAAGTTTGTAGATTTAAATGATTTTCGTCGTTTTGAAGTTTTAAAAGTCAAGTTCTGAACTTATTTCGAAAGTTCTGAAGTGTTTCTGAATTATTTCATTCAAACTTCTGAACTTATTCTCAGATGTTCTGAACTTCTTCTGAAGGTTTTGAACTTGTTCTCAGAACTTTTTTTCCCGTTGTAAAGACTAATCGTGCGCACGTGTTTTAATTTCATTGGTTCATCCTTAAACACGTCGATTAAACGGTTCATTTATCTGAATAAATGATGATTACTACTCTAATCACCATTACTTTTGGCCACGTGTCCGTCCACGATTATTCAGTCATTTATAATCCATGGATTCATCTTCGTCTTCACTTTTTAGCAATCTTTCCCTCCTAAATCTCTCTTTGTTCATTGATCTTCATTCAAACTCAAACTTTTCCTCATTTTCAACTATGTCGACTTCGAATGTTCAATCTGCAAAGTCTCTTTTCAGTGATTGTAATGGATCCTCAAGTAATGATTCATTCAAAATAGTTCCTAGAAGATAATGGTTGGATCAATGGAGATCAATCTAGAAGATGAACAGATTCTGAAAGATACTGCTACTACTGTGATTTCTGAAGCTGGTCCTTCGAATCCAAACCCCAACCCTAACCCTGACCCGCATACTGACAAAATTGGGGAAAATCAAATTGAGCCTATTGAAGTGTCTTCTGAGTCGAATGTTGGTGTTGCTGACTCTAAATCTCGTGCCCAAAGCAGTGATGGTCCTTATTTGTCCAAATTATATGTTCCTGAAGAGAAACTACTTGATATCAAGAAGAACAACTGTGCCCTGAATCTAAAGTCTACTGAAGAAACATCCCCTTAGAGCCTTGTTATCCAGAAAATTCTTGGTTCCTGCTTCATATCTGCAACAATGGTGGTTTCATGCTGTAGTTGACGAAGAAGCAGATGACATTTCTTCATATGTACATGGCTACAGAGTCTGCATTTCTGTTGAAGATATGAAAAGTATTCATTTTCTTCCAAAGGAGGATGAAGTTGTTGGGAAAACTTCGTTTGATCCTATTCCATCATCTTCTGAGATGATCTCAGATTTTATGAAGTTAGGGTATTCTGAACAGTTGAATGCTTTAAGCTCATTCAGAAGGAAGTGTTTACCCCCTATCTGGTATTGCCTATTCACTATTCTAAACAATTGCCTGTCTGGGAAACGCTCAAGTCTGGATCAAGCATCAACAAATGGAAGAATCATTTTTCATGGTGTGGCATTCAACAAACATTATGATTATGCTTCACTAATTTTTGAAGAACTCAAATCTGCGGTTTTGAAGAAATCTACTTACAACTACATACCATTTCAAAGATTCTTTCAAACCATTATCAAAGGGGCCATGAAAGCTGTTCCTGCAATTCCTGTTTTAACTCATGAGGTACATGTTCCCCTTTTCTCTATGGATCATCTCAGACCACCAAGTGCAAAGTTACAGTGTCCAAATGCTTTACCACTACCAGGTTACTTACTTGCATATGTAAAATCATCAAATAGGTTTTTGAGTGAGTACTATGAATCAATGGGACTTCCTAAACCAGTAGTCTCTTCCCTTGATTCTAACAAGAGTGGTGAGCATCGTGAGGTGTCTAGAATTACTAAGCAGAGTGGGGAGGTTGTTCATAGGGGAGAACAACCTCATGGTGTGAAGAGGAAAAATGAAAATGAGAGGTTGGGTAGAAGAGTAAGAAAATGAACTAAAGAGGGGAGAACACAAGTAAAAGATAAAGAAACTTGTGAACCAACTGTTCTAAGCTGGGCACCCACATTATCTATTACTCCACATTCTTTGGTAGGTAATATTGAAAACGCCAGTGAGCCCATGGCAAAACTTGTTAACCCCTCCAGCCACTCACCATCTCTCAACACAAGGGTGTTTCATTAACACATGTGGGGCAAGCAGCTAATTTACCAATAGATTCCCATTTGGAAGAACCTATTGTTGAAAAAGAAGGATATATGTCCCCCTTCACAGTTTTGAGCACATTGAGTCTGAGAGTCCACTCAACATTGGGCCTTCTGAACCACTAAATGTGGATTTTCTTCACACTAGCACACATCTTTCAGATGTAAACAAGCAAAGTGTTAGTCACATTGCCAAAACAACCATAGATATACCTATTGCAGGATATCAAGGATTGGTTGGAAGACCTGGTGGAGTGAACATCACTAAAGCTCCATTTCCAGAAGCATTTGTGATTCATGATGTTGTGGCATCTACAGGCCAGCCTTCTTCGGAAGGACTGCAAACAAGACCATTTGTTGGTCTTGGACCCTTTCCCTCATCTTCTGAATTCTCTGAATTCAAAGATATATGTACTTCTAAATTTGCAAAGATTCAGAAGGATATTAAGGAATTGACGGATAAAACTTATAAGGTGATGGAGGATAGGTTGGATGAACAGGAGAAGAAAGTGGTGGATAGATTGAATGATTTTCAACTGGCAACTGTTTCTGATTTCAAGACTTTTCAAAAGTCAATTCTGGATTATTTTTCTGAAGTTATTACCACAGTTCAATCCTTAAAGACTTCAATGCCATCTTCTTCTACTCAGACAGCATCTTCTGAATATGCAACTTTCTGCTATTTAGAATTCTCAAGTTCAGAGTTCTGAAAAAGTCCTCTGAAGAAGCTCAAGTTCAAACTTCTGAAAGATCTTCTGAGAAAACTTCTGAAGACGTTCAGAATATTGTAAATGATGAAACTAACAGAACTTCTGAAGCAATAGATGATATTCCACATGCAGAAGACGAAGGATTAGAAGCTGATGTCACACCCCCGCTAAAGCGGAAACACAGGGAGTGATAGTTCAAGATTTCATAGCAATAGAGCGATAACAACACCAATTGTCCAATAAATACATAACACATAAAACTGAACATTACATCCTACCAGTTCAAGTTTTAACAAAAAAAATAAAAAAAAATAAATAAGATGTTCTACAAAACGATTTAAAATTTAAACGTGGTTGATGTTGACGCGCCCCAAACACAAGAATTTTTAGTTACCTTTTCTGACCCCGGAAAAGCATGAATAAAACAAGGTCAACTACAAAGAGTTGGTGAGTTCACAGGTTTTAAATATATTAAACATCTTTCGCATAAATGAATATTGAGTAAAATGCTTTTATGGCACTTAAATTATCTTTACATCATAAAACGTTCAAGGCATTTTTGTACCCTAAGTATAAGTAATGAGCCACCACTAAACCTTCGACCACAAAAATATTTTTAGTTCTACCTCAGCGGTGGACTTAAAGTCCACATGTGTATAACCTTCTTTTTAGTTCTACCTCAGCGGTGGACCTAAGGTCCACATGTGTAGAACCTTCTTTTTAATTCTACCTCAGCGGTGGACATAAAGTCCACATGTGTAGAACCTTCTTTTAATTCTACCTCAGCGGTGGACCTAAAGTCCACATGTATAGAACCTTCCCTTTTAAGTATAGTGCACCCCTACCTGTAGTTTTCCAGTGTGATTGCTATCCACACCCTACTTTTCGGTTTTTAGGTGGGATTGTCCGTCCAATAGCGCTATCCACATATACCCTCGGCTCCTCACTTGAGTTAATAGTAGTGTAGAAACTTTTATGGAACATTTTACTCAATACAATCTATTAGTGTACATGCCTTAGTGCCCAAAATCAACAATTTCATATTGTTTCACATTCGGTAATGCAAATAGCTTAAATATTTCATTTAATCATGCTTTCCACCCCAAAACGTATAAAATACTTTAAAAATGGGGCTGTGAATACTCACCTTTGCAAGCTCCGCTACTCAAAAGCACGATCCGATCCCCACCCAAAGGCCTAATGATTCCCTAACAAAGAGAAATGCTCAAAACCATCACTTATGGGTCTAAAACTACTTATGGAGGTGAATAAGTCTTAAGCTTATAAATGTCCACATACATCCAACTTGATTGTCTATAGTCCAATTATACATAATGCACATATGCTCGTTAATATAGTAATTTATACCGTAAGTTGTGTTATAAACCATCAAATGATCAATAATTGTTAAAATCAAGAAATTCCAGAATTTTACTTTTGGACAGAAACTTGTAGTACTAAAAATGATCAAAATATAGAGACTTCCAATATGACATAGCTTCCCATATTTTTATATGTGATATCATACTGGGTTATGGTGATTGTAACCAAATTTGATGCATTTTGGACATGTAAAAATGATTCAAATAATTTATGCAATGCAAAGGGTCACAACTGGCATGGCAGATTACACCATGTTAGTAAATCACTCATTTGAGGAGTTCTGCTGAGTATTTTCTAGAATTTCCAATTGGATTGAAATCATAATTCATAAAGGAAACTGTTGAGATAAGAATCACTGATTTTGAAGAAGTTATGAAGGAGATATGGCACTACGAAGTTGCATGCACAATTCTGTCATCAGCTGACAGATTGCACATTTAATTTTAATAAATTGGTTCATGCCTCAAAACTTCATATTTTTGAATGAAACTGGTTTCATATGAATCCTAACTCATAAAAGAAAGTTTTAGAAGAAGAATCATGCATTAAAGACAAATAACAAAGGAGATACTAACACACAAAGTAGAGTTTAGCTGCTGGTGGTTTCCATATTTTTAAGTGATTCTACTTGCAAACTGAATATAACTCATAAAACCAACTCTTAAAAGAAAAGTCATCCTTTTTCATTGAGTTTTGATAGAGATATGGCCATTTGAACATGCATGCACAAATCTGTCATTGGTTGACTGTTTGCACACTCATTTTGTTTCAATTAATTGGAACCTCAAATCACCATATTTTTTAATGAAATCAGTGGCATTTGAAAGGTAACTCATTAAATTAACTTCCAGAAGAAAAATCAAGTGATTGGGAAGAATATTCAAAGAGTTATGGTCGTTCAAAGTAGGGTTTACCCACTGTTGAATTTCCAGATGCACATGCATCTTCTTATGAGCATTTGGGGGTCAAAACTCAATGTTTTTGAGTCATACCACTTGCATTAGAACCCCAACTCACTAAATAAACTTGTAGAAAGAGGATTCATGATATTTGAACATGTTTATTGCAAGAATTGAACGATTTTTGCACATGCATAGAATCTGTCAGCACCAAAAATCACCATTTTAGTTCAAAAACACATAAAATCATGATTTTTATCCATTTTCTTGAGTTTTATTGTTTGGGTCATAGATTACCACCATTATATGAACATTTTTACATGTTTTTGGTGTGTAATCTCTCCATAAACTCAGAAAATTCAAAGATTAGAAGAATAAGGTTAAAAATGCAAGAAAAGTGGGTTTTTCACCCAAAAATGACAAGAAAAAGGTAAAAGGATGTTTGTGCTTACTTGATTGATGTATGGAGCCTCTACTTCTTGAAAAATCTTGAATTTTTTATGGTGTTTTCCCTTGAAATTGGCTGGAAATAGTGATGGAAGAAGAGAGTTTTTGATTTATGACCTTTGGTTTTAGACAGAAAGAGAGAGATGAGATGAAATTTTGAACTTGGAAATGAACAAATGAGGAGAAAAAATGGTTTTTATATCTGGACAAGGGGGGGAAGTGGTTGGCCATGGATATGGGCCCCACCCAAGTCCATTAAAAAAAATTACAAATTTGTTTTAAGCCCAAAAAATGTAATTAAAAGTCCATTTTCTCAATTTTTACCTTTTTTCTTCAAAATATAAGACCAAAAGTGTTTAAATTATAGAAAAATAAAAGTTTTATATTTAGCATTCTAAACTATATATTTTATATAAATTATGTATAAATTAGAGCATTTGGCACTGTATTGGACGTTTCAAACAGTTACGGGTCGGAACCGGACATTTTAAGCGACTACCGGAAATGCTAAGGATTTTTCGGCCATTCTAAACCAACTAACTCCTATTCTTATAACTTATCTAAAATAACACTAATATAAACTTAACAAGAGCTAATTTGTAGCTCAAATTTGACAGTTGCCACTTCCAATGGATTCCTTTGCAAACAAGTGGGGATATTTGCCTTTAATGAAATCCTCTTGCTCCCAGGTAAATTCCGGTCTATACATTGAGTTTCAATGAAATTTTATAATCGGAATCTTATTATGCCTTAATCGTTTGTTCTCTCGGTCAAGAACTTCAACTAGTTCCCCCATAGCGCGCCTTTGTTCATTGACTTGAATCTCTTCAAATGGCAATACTATTGATTCGTCAGATAGACATTTCTTAAGATTCGATAAATGAAATGTGTCGTGAATGGCACTGAACTCTTGTGGCAGCCTGAGTTTGTAAGTGACTGCTCCGATTCTTTCCACTGTCTCAAATGGTCCAATAAATCTAAGACTCAGCTTGCCCTTCTTTCCAAAACGTATCATTCCTTTCCACGGTGACACTTTTAGTAGCACTTTATGCGGTTTCTTACGATTATCCGCATAACTTTTCTGGCGATCCTGTGCTGCTTTTAGTCTTTCTTGAATTGTCTTGATCTTGTCTGTGGTTTCTTGTACAATGTCTGGCTTTGTAAGTTGTCTATCACTAACTTCAAATCAACTAAGTGGAGATCTGCATTTGCGTCCATAAAGTGGTTCGTATGGCACACATCGAATAATGGTATGATAGCTGTTGTTGTAGGAGAATTTGATTAACGATAAATGATCATCTCAGTTACCTCAAAATTCTATCACACAGGCACGCAATATATCTTCTTAGGTTTGGATAGTCCTCTCCGTTTGCCTGTTCGTTTGAGGATGATAAGATGTGCTCAAATCCAACCTTCTGCCCAACGCTTTTTGTACTGCCTGCCAAAACCGTAAGGTAAAAGCGGTTGTCTCTGTCTAAGATGATAGAAATGGGTACTCCATGACGCATAACGATCTCATTGATGTGTAGTTGCACACGTCTTTCCATTTTAAAGTCTTCTTGCATAGGCAGGAAGCGTGCAGATTTCGTGAGTCGATCCACAATAACCCAAATCGAATAGCGACCCTTCTTAGTTCTGGGCAACTTGGTCACAAAATCCATTGAGATCTGCTCCCACTTCCATTCTGGGATCTCTGGTTGTTGCAGAAGACCGGATGGCTTTTGATGTTCAGCCTTGACTCTCTCGCAGGTTAGACATATACTTACATACAAGGCTACGTCCATCTTCATTCCTGGCTACCAATAATATTCCTTCGGTTCTTTGTACATCTTATCGACTCCTGATTGAATCGAATATCTGGATCGATGGACTTCATCCAAGATGGTTGATCGTAGATTACCAACCTTTAGTACCCATACTATATTCTTAAGATAATGCACTCCATCTGATTGTAATTCAAATCCTTTTTCTATGTGATGCAAGGTCTCATTCTTCAATTTCTCATTTTTTTAAAGCTTCTTTTTGTGCTTCAAGAATTTGGGTCTTTAAACTCGTTTGAACCATCATTCCCATAGCTCGTGCTCTCCTCGACTTCACTCTTTCCTTTCTGCTTAAAGCGTCAGCTACTATGTTAGCCTTTCCTAGATGGTACTTTATCTAACAATCGTAGTCACTAAGTAGCTCGACCCATCTTTTTTGCCTCATATTGAGCATTTTTTTTTGGTCAAGAATGTGCTGAAGGCTTTTATGATCAGTGAAAATGGTGCACTTAGTGTCGTAGAGATAGTGTCTCTATATTTTGAGTGCGAACACCACCGCCCCTAACTCCAAGTCATGGGTGATGTAATTCTTCTCATGAATCTTTAAATGCCTTGATGCATATGTGATTACTTTGTCTTTTTGCATTAGCACGCATCCCATTCCTTGATGTGAAGCATCACAGTAGACTACGAAGTTATCCACTCCTTCAGGTAGAGCCAGAATCGGCGCGTTGCATAACTTATGCTTGAGAGTCTGGAATGCTTCCTCTTGTTTCTCTCCCCAAATAAACTTCTTATCTTTTTGACTTAAGTCGTCAGTGGTTGCTCGATCTTGGAGAAATTTTCGATAAATCGCCGGTAATAGCCTGCCAATCCAAGAAATTGACGGATCTCGGTTGGTTTCTTCGGAGCTTCCCATTTCTAAATGGCCTCGATTTTAGCTGGATCAACATGAATTCCCTTTTCATTTACTACGTGGCCTAGAAAGTGTACTTCTCGGATCCAGATTTCACATTTGGAGAACTTGGCGTACAACTTTTCATCCTTGAGAAATTCTAGTATCAACCTCAGATGTTGTTCATGTTCTTTCTTATCACAAGAATAAATGAGTATATCATCTATAAAAACGATCACGAACTTGTCTAGGTACGGTCGACATACTCTATTCATTAAATCCATGAAGACTGCCAGTGCGTTTATTAGCCCGAAAGACATAACTAGGAACTCATAACGACCATAACGAGTTCTAAACGCTGTCTTAGGAATGTCTTCTTCACGAACTCTCATTTGATGATATCCCGATCGAAGATCGATTTTTGAGAAATACGTAGCCCTTTGGAGTTGATCGAATAAGTCATCGATTTGAGGGAGAAGGTATCTGTTCTTGATTGTCAACTTGTTGAGTTCCCTGTAATCGATACACATACAGAAAGATCCATCCTTCTTTTTAACAAAAAGGACTAGAGCTCCCCAAAGTAAAGAGCTAGGCCTCATGAATCCTTTATCGAGCAACTCCTGAAGTTGCTATGGTAATTCCTGCATTTCTGACGGTGCTAGTTGATAGGGTGATTTTGTTACAGGCGCAACTCCCGGAATAAAATCAATGTGGAACTCGACTTTTCTTGTTGGGGGTAGTCCGGGTAATTCATTTGGAAATACCTCGCGAAAATACCGAACTATAGGATGGTCCTGCATGCGTTTCTCTTCGATCTCCTTATTCATGACGTGAGCTAGAAAAGCAATGCACTCCTTCCTCAAGTATTTTCGCATCTTCATGCACGTCACTATTTTAACATTCCTTTTGGATTTCTTTCCATGTACTTCGAGAACTTCTCCTTCGGGTAGTGGAACTCGGATGATCTTTTCGGAGCAGCAAATTTCAGCTCGGTTTTTAGACAACCAATCCATACCCCTAATTATATCAAAGCTTCCTAACATGATTTGGATTATGTCTACGCTAAAGTTCCTCCATCTTTCTCTTATCTTGAGCTTTGTCTCTTGCAAATATCCCCGAACGATTAGTATTGTTGGTGAGCCTGGTTGCCAAATTCACCGTATCTTAAAGGGTTTTTGGGTTTGCCGAAGTAACGTCCCTATGTATTTCAGGAGATAAACCCCAGATATACATTTCGACTCGATTTTCCTCGGGCGTCACCAAATGTGGTACCATCTTTGCCAATTCATGGAAACGAGCAGAGCAAGAATCTATGTCATTTCCCTTCATCTCATGATTCCATAGCTCCGCTTCCAATTTCTGAATTTTGCTCCTCGGCAGTATTCCTCTTTGAGCATCTTTATGAATTCCTCCCAAGTAAGACTGTTGGTTGCTTCTCGGCCTCGAGTTTGCACTTGGGTGTTCCACCAGGTCAATGCTCGTCCTTGTAGCCGACAGGCAGAAAACTTCACTTTATTTCCTTCAGTGCACTTGTTGATGTGGAGAATGGACTCCATATTCTCAATCCATGTCAGTAATCCAACAGCTCATTCAGTTCCGTGGAATTCCTTCGGGTTGCAGCTCCTAAAATCTTTGTATGTGCATTCCTTATCTCCACTTGCCCCAGATCCTCAGTTGTTTCCCGAATTAGCATTTAGACCCGCTGCCACTTGACTAACGATGTTCGGAAGTGCCGCGACGAGTTGCTCAGGCACAAGTCGCGCGATCTCGGAGTTTTCTCTCCTCGAAGGCATTGCCTTTAGGCATAGGTTCATATTGAGGTTGGGTCATATTACTATTACTATTTTTGCGCTAAGTCTACTTAACTAAGTTATGCATATAAAACACTCGATTCATCAAATCATAGGTTTAGAATCACATAACTTCAATATCCAGCAAAAATAATTCCCAAAAGACATCAAGTATCTTAGAGTTCTATATAGTGAGCTACATGCCACCAAAATAAGTTTCCAAGTTTAACCAACAAAGTAGTTAGAAAGTTCTCTCCTAGGATGACTAGTCACATAGCCTAAGGAGTCAGCAGAGTACTTAGTAGGGGTGGATGAGTGAGACATATCGAACTGCGATACTAACAAATTTAATTACTAAATGTACTTTAGTAAATAACAATTTATAATATGCTTATGCAAACTCACACTTATGACCATGCTTTTCATTTGCGCAAGAAGTTCCCAGTATAATTGTTCCATGTCTCCCTTATACATATTAAATTAGACATAGGTGATCAAGCTTTGCCTAATATCAATATGCTAAGTCGACACTTATTCCAATTATACTAGTACTAAGCTTTTAAAATTTTAATTAGTTTAGGAAAATAGTTTTTCGAAAACTTTTGGTTATAGTATTTGGTTTTTTTTAGAAAAAACGGTGTTCTCTATAACCTATAGCTCTGATACCAAGTCTGTCACAACCCGCTAAAGCGGAAACACAGGAAGTGATAGTTCAAGATTTCATAGCAATAGAGCGATAACAACACCAATTGTCCAATCAAATACATAACACATAAAACTGAACATTACATCATACCAGTTCAAGTTTTAACAAAAAAAAAAAAAAAAGATGTTCTACAAAACGATTTAAAATTTAAACATGGTTGATGTTGATGCGCCCCAAACACAAGCATTTTTGGTTACCTTTTCTGACCCCTGAAAAGCATGAATAAAACAAGGTCAACTACAAAGAGTTGGTGAGTTCACAGGTTTTAAATATTTTAAACATCTTTTGCATAAATGAATATTGAGTAAAATACTTTTATGGCACTTAAATTATCTTTACATCATAAAACGTTCAAGGCATTTTCGTACCCTAATTATAAGTAATGAGCCACCACTAAACCTTCGACCACAAAAATATATTTTTAGTTCTACCTCAGCGGTGGACCTAAAGTCCACATGTGTATAACCTTCTTTTTAGTTCTACCTCAGCGGTGGACCTAAGGTCCACATGTGTAGAACCTTCTTTTTAATTCTACCTCAGCGGTGGACCTAAAGTCCACATGTGTAGAACCTTCTTTTTAATTCTACCTCAGCGGTGGACATAAAGTCCACATGTGTAGAACCTCCTTTTTAATCTACCTCAGGGGTGGACCTAAAGTCCACATGTGTAGAACATTCCCTTTTAAGTATAGTGCACCCCTACCAATGGGATTGCTATCTACACCCTACTTTTCGGTTTTTAGGTGGGATTGTCCATCCAATAGCGCTATCCACATATACCCTCGGCTCCTCACTTGAGTTAATAGTAGTGTAGAAACTTTTATGGAACATTTTACTCAATAAAATCTATTAGTGTACATGCCTTAGTGCCCAAAATCAACAATTTCATATTGTTTAACATTCGGTAATGCAAATAGCTCAAATATTTCATTTAATCATGCTTTCCACCCCAAAAAGTATAAAATACTTTAAAATGGGGCTGTAAATACTCACCTTTCCAATCTCCGCTACTCAAAAGCACGATCCGATCCCCACCCAAAGGCCTAACGATTCCCTAACAAAGAGAAATGCTCAAAACCATCACTTATGGGTCTAAAACTACTTATGGAGGTGAAAAAGTCTTAAGCTTATAAATGTCCACATACATCCAACTTGATTGTCTATAGTCCAATTATACATAATGCACATATGCTCGTTAATATAGTAATTTATACCGTAAGTTGTGTTATAAACCATCAAATGATCAATAATTGTTATAATCAAGAAATTCCAGAATTTTACTTCTGGACAGAAACTTGTAGTACTAAAAATGATCAAAATGTAGAGACTTCCAATATGACATAGCTTCCCATATTTTTATATGTGATATCGTACTGGGTTATGGTGATTGTGACCAAATTTGATGCATTTTGGACATGTAAAAATGATTCAAATAATTTATGCAATGCAAAGGGTCACAACTGGCATGGCAGATTACACCATGTTAGTAAATCACTCATTTGATGAGTTCTACTCAGTGTCTTCTAGAATTTCCAGTTGTATTGGAATCATAACTCATAAAGGAAACGTTTGAGATAAGAATCACTGATTTTGAAGAAGTTATGTAGGAGATATGGCACTGCGAAGTAGCATGCACA
This sequence comes from Silybum marianum, assembly GCA_036898165.1. NCBI lineage: Eukaryota > Viridiplantae > Streptophyta > Magnoliopsida > Asterales > Asteraceae > Silybum > Silybum marianum. The sequence goes on along the minus strand of CM072528.1, from coordinate 23,810,838 downwards.
ATTCTGTCATTAGCTGACAGATTGCATATTTAACTTTAATAAATTGGTTAATGCCTCAAAACTTCATATTTTTGAATGAAACTGGATTCATATGAATCCTAACTCATAAAAGAAAGTTTTAGAAGAAGAATCATGCATTAAAGACAAATAACAAAGGAGATACTAACACACAAAGTAGAGTTTAGCTGCTGGTGGTTTCACAGATTGCACACCTAAATTATTTTAAGTGTTTGGAGGGTCAAAACTCCATATTTTTAAGTGATTCCACTTGCAAACTGAATATAACTCATAAAACCAACTCTCAAAAAAAAAATCATCCTTTTTCATTGAGTTTTGAAAGAGGTATGGCCATTTGAACATGCATGCACAAATCTGTCATTGGTTGACAGTTTGCACACTCATTTTGTTTCAATTAATTGGAACCTCAAATAACCATATTTTTTAATGAAATCAGTGGCATTTGAAAGGTAACTCATTAAATTAACTTTCAGAAGAAAAGTCAAGTGATTGGGAAGGATATTCAAAGAGTTATTGTCGTTCAAAGTAGGGTTTACCTACTGTTGAATTTCCAGATGCACATGCATCTTGTTATGAGCATTTGGGGGGTCAAAACTCAATGTTTTTGAGTGACACCACTTGGATTAGAACCCGAACTCACTAAATAAACTTGTAGAAAGAAGATTCATGATATTTGAACATGTTTATTGTAGTTCAAAAACACATAAAATTCAAGTGGACGATTTTTGCACATGCATAGAATCTGTCAGCACCAAAAATCACCATTGTAGTTCAAAAACACATAAAATCATGATTTTTACCCATTTTCTTGAGTTTTATTGTTTGGGTTATAGATTACCACCATTATATGAACATTTTTACATGTTTTTGGTGTGTAATCTCTCCATAAACTCAGAAAATTCAAAGATTAGAAGAATAAGGTTAAAAATGCAAGAAAAGTGGGTTTTTCACCCAAAAATGACAAGAAAAAGGTAAAAGGATGTTTGTGCTTACTTGATTGATGTATGGAGCCTCTACTTCTTGAAAAGTCTTGAATTTTTGATGGTGTTTTCCCTTGAAAATTGGCTGGAAATAGTGATGGAAGAAGAGGGTTTTTGATTTATGACCTTTGGTTTTAGAGAGAGAGAGAGATGAGAGAAAATTTTGAACTTGGAAATGAACAAATGAGGAGAAAAAATGGTTTTTATATGTGGGCAAGGGGGGGAAGTGGCTGGCCATGGATATGGGCCCCACCCAAGTCCATTAAAAAAAATTACAAATTTATTTCAAGCCCAAAAAATGTAATTAAAAGTCCATTTTCTCAATTTTTACTTTTTTTCTTCAAAATATAAGACCAAAAGTGTTTAAATTATATAAAAATAAAAGTTTTATATTTAGCATTCTAAACTATATATTTTATAAAAATTAGGTATAAATTAGAGCATTTGGCACTGTATTGGACGTTTCAAACAGTTACGGGTCGGAACCGGACATTTTAAGCGACTACCGGGAATGCTAGGGATTTTTCGGCCATTCTAAACCAAAAACATCGAGTTTTGACCCCCCAAATGCTCATATCAAGATGCCTGTGCATCTGAAAGTTCAACAGTAGGCAAATCCTACTTTGAACGACTATAACTCTTTGAATACTCATCCAAATTACTTGATTTTTCTTCTGAAAGTTAATTTAATGAGTTACCTTTCAAATTCCACTGATTTCATTAAAAAATATGATGATTTGAGGTTCCAACTAGTTGAAACAAAATGAGTGTGCAAACTGTCAACCAATGACAGATTTGTGCATGCATGTTCAAATGGCCATTACTCTTTCAAAACTCAATGAAAAAGGATGATTTTTCTTTTGAGAGTTAGTTTTATGAGTTATATTCAGTTTTCAAGTGGAATCACTTAAAAATATGGAGTTTTGACCCTTTGCATTACTCTTTCAGAACTCCTCAAATGAGTGATTTACTAACATGGTGTAATCTGCCATGCCAGTTGTGACCCTTTGCATTGCATAAATTATTTGAATCATTTTTACATGTCCAAAATGCATCAAATTTGGTCACAATCACCATAACCCAGTACCATATCACATATAAAAATATGGGAAGCTATGTCATTTTGGAAGTCTCTACATTTTGATCATTTTGAGTACTACAAGTTTCTGTCCAGAAGTGAAATTCTGGAATTTCTTGATTTTAACAATTATTGATCATTTGATGGTTTATAACACAATTTACGGTATAAATTACTATATTAACGAGCATATGTGTATTATGTATAATTGGACTATAGACAATCAAGTTGGATGCATGTGGACATTTATAAGCTTAAGACTTATTCACCTCCATAAGTAGTTTTAGATCCATAAGTGATGGTTTTTGGGCATTTCTCTTTGTTAGGGAATCGGTAGGCCTTTGGGTGAGGATCATATCGTGCTTCGGAGTAGCGGAGCTTTGCACAAAGGTGAGTATTCACGGCCCCTCTTTTAAATGTTTATTGCGTTTTGCGGTGTAAATCATGTTGATTTAAAAGAAAGTGAATTGATTTATATGATTGAATGAAAATTATATAAATTGTTATGATGAGCAAATTGATAATTTATAAATGATATGTTGAGTTATGTGAAGTCCCCGTGTTACACTACTATTTAACTCTGTTTATTTGAGCCGATGATATTTGTGGACAGCGCTATTTGGTTGACATACCCACCTAACTGGCAAGTAGGGGTGCACTTTATCAATTAAGAATGCTCTACACATGTGGACTTTAGGTTCACCGCTGAGGTAGTTCGTGGGGCATAGAATGTCCTTTAGGTTTAGTAGTGGCTCAATAATTAAATATCATGTGTAAAAGTAATTTGCATATTTGCTAATAAAAATTGAAATGTTTAGTATTGATGCGAACTTCTGCTTCGCTATTTCTATACCTTGCATATAAAATGTTTTGTGCATACGAAAAACCTGTGAACTCACCAACACTTTGTAGTTGACACTTTGTTTTAACATGCTTTACCTCGTGTTTCCGCTTTAGCGGGGTGTGACAACTTTAGACAATCTGAATTCCAAAGCTAGCTGGAAATCTTGCTTAATAAGATTTCTGCTATAGATTCCTAAAATCCGTCTAACTTCTGAAACAAGTTCAGATTCTTCTTTCTTCACAGAAAACGCCAGAATAGCAAGATTATCCTGTAGCCTTAACTTGTACAAATCAAATTGAGGGAACTCTATTAGAGTACCATCTCTTCTTTCAGCTCCAAACTTCACAATGAATAAGTCATCTTCAATGGTTTTAGTCAAGCATCTGATCTTCTTAATCAGAGTAGAATCATGTAATTCTTGAATTCCATGCTTTTTTACATACATCCTTACTTTTGAAATATGATCTTCAGACCACTCATCATTTACAAAATCTTCTAAGGTTGCAAGTTTCAAACTCTTTTTATATACACAATTATTAGCATCTTCTGGAAATATAAGCTGACTTTCTCCAGAACTATCAAATAGAGTATCACCTTCATACACTTGATCAACAATTGGTTCTTCAAGAACAGGAAGGTTGATTGAAGGGATAATAATACACATTCTGAATCTGACTTCTAATTTTTCTGAAAAGACCATCAGAATTTCATCTGAAACTTCAACATTATGCGTATGACATAAATCCATCTGTATATCAAAATATTCAGCTGGTTGATTCAGAAATTCTTTGAAGATAGACAATCTTTTATCCAATAATCTACACTCCAACCCCAAGGCTTGTGGTGTACTAGTTAAGGCTTGTGGGGGATGAGGCTAGGTAACCCATCTACCCCAGGTTCGAATCCAGGCGCAAACAACTAGTGGCCACTGGGGAATTATCTCAAGACTGCATGCTTTAGCAGTCATAAAATTGCCAGGGATTAGTCTAGGCAAAGCCTAGGATACCCTTTCCAAAAAAAAAATCTACACTCCAGATTCCTTGGATTATTCAAAAATATATATACCCAGCAGAATTGGTTTATTAACCTCCATAAAGTTTCAGATATTTCATCATTTTCCACTCTATTCAGAACTTGTGGTCTCCAAATCACCAATTCTCTATGTGTATTTACCTCCACTTCATCATTCACCTCCACTTCATTTGAATCTGGAACAATATCTGTATCTTGGCTCACCAATCACATCTTCAATCACTTGGCTCACCAATCACATCTTCAAATGCAAGATATTCATTCAACATTTCTTCATTTGAATCTGGAACAATAACTGTATCTTCTGTGCTTTGTTTTCCTTGAGAATCAAGAGACACTTTATCAGTCTCATATCCTTCTTCAACATTTTCTTCAGAAATAACATTTTCAGCCTCTTGCACTTCAGTTTCAGCATGCAAAATATCATCTATCGCCTCAGAAGTTCTGTTAGTATCATCATCAAGAACATTCTGAACTTCTTCAGAAGATTTCTCAGATGTTTGAACTTGTGGCATTTTAACATCTTCAGATACTTTTTGTCTTTTCTCCCCCTCTTGATCATCAGGACCATGATCATGAAAATTTCTCTTTAAAGTATCTGCCTGAGACCTACATTCTAATGCAGAAAGTCTTTCATTTAAGGACAATTGAGAATTCTGAATTGCAGACAATTGATTCAGAATTTGAGAAATGTCTTCCTTTGTAGCAAATTGAGTAGAAGCTTGCTGAGTAGAAGAATAAGGCATTGAAGTCTTAAGGGATGCAACTGTAGAAATGACTTCAGAAAAGGAATTCAAAATTGACTGTTGAATACTTTGTAAATCATTGGCTGTTGACAATTGAAATTCATTCAACTTACTCACCACCTTTTTCTCCTGATCATCCAACCTATCCTCCATCACCTTGCATGATTTATTCGTCAATTCCTTAATGTCCTTCTGAATCTTTGCAAGTTCAGAAGTACAGAAATCTTTGAATTCTGAGAATTCAGAAGATGAGGGAAAGGTTCCAAGACCAACAGATGGTCTTGTTTCAATCCTTCAGAAGAAGGTTGTAGATGTCACAACATCATGAATCAATATAGATTATGTGAATGAGGCTTTTGGAATGTTCACCTCACCAGGTCTTCCATCTAATCCTTGAAGGCCAATAATAGGAACAACTATGGATGTTGTTGCAAAATGACTAACACTTTGCATAGTGACATCTAAAAGATGTGTCCTTGTGTCAACAGATGCCACATATTGTGGTTTAGGCTCAAAGTAGAGTGGACTATCCGACTCAATGTGCTCAAAACTATGAAGGGGGGGACATATTTCCTTCTTTTTCAACAATAGGCTCCTCCAAGTGGGGACCTATTGGTAGATAAGTTGCTTGCCCCATAAGTGTTGGTGAAACACCCTTCTTTTGAGAGATGGGTGAGTGGCTGGGGGGTTAACAAAAGTTACCATGGGCTCACTAGCTGTTTCAATATTACCCACCAAAGAGTGTGGAGGAATAGATGATGTGGCTGTCCGGCTTGTAACATTTGGTTCACAAGTTTGTTTCTCTTTTACTTGTGTTCTCCCCTCTTCAGTTCTTTTTCTCACCCTTCTACCCAAACTCTTGTTTTCATTTTGCCTCTTCAATCTATGAGATTGTTCTCCCCCATGAACAACCTCCCCACTCTTTCTAGGAATACTAGACCTCTCACAATGCTCACCACTCGGGGTAGAATCAGGGGAAGAGACTTGTTGGTTCCAGATTCTCTACTTCTAAGATCAATCGATAAATTCATACAACAGAGTATAAGCGGAAGCAATTAATATCGATTAATCAACAGTATTAAGAACAATCAAAGATTGAGGAACAAATTAACTTGTAATGTAACCTGAATCACGATTACAAATACTTGGAATGACGCACAGTATGTTCTTCAATCTTGCAATTAGATCGACAACTTTTACATTGGAGGAAAGATCTATTTATACAAAAAGCAGAATGTAATAGTCAATATCCTAACCTATTACAAACTGACACGTGTGAGATGGGAGCGTGTAACAAACTAATCAGTTGCAAAAGGTAGACATATGTTGGATGTATGTGCCACGTCATATTCTTCATCTTATGGTTCATACTTTCAAATGTGTAACAATCTCCCCCTAAGTATGAAACCAGAAGAGTGAAGTCTGTTCAGAAAGGAGCGACTTCAGAGACAATCTTTCCAATCTTACTTATGACCTCTCTGATTGATAATAAATTTGAAATCCTGTTGATCATCTTTTCAAGAACCTCTGGATTATGATTGTTGATATCAACAGAGATGAAACTTTTTGCAATGTAAACGACCTCTGATGAGTATTTATGTGCCTCTTTGATTCTGAAGAAACTTTTTCTGTCTGGCCTTTTGAAAATCACCCCTTCCTCTGGGTTAATCAATACTCTGCCGATTCTCATGTTGTTGATGCCTTCTAGATCTTCATTGGGAGCAGAGATGGCTAGGTTATCAACACTGTAATTGATCCCTATTTGAAAATCTACTTGTCTCTTGTATCTGATGTAGGACTTAATGCATTGAATGATTCGAGAATAAGCAATTTGATCTTGATCATCACTTCTTTTAGTCATTTCAGTCTTCATGAATTTCCCCAGAAAGATAAGTTCAGAGGGAAAGATAGACAATAGATCATTATCACAGAAGTAATAAGTCTTATTGTCTTCTCTGATAACTTCATAAATTGTGTACCATATCTTTGTATCTTCAAATGGTGAATGTTTTATCGCAGAGATCCGTTTGATAGGTACAGAAGTATAAACGTCCTTTCTTGCTTGTCTGTGTGCCATGAATTTGTCTTTTACAGCATCACTTACATTGTAGGCGTTTGAGAAGTTGGGCAACATGAGATAGATCTTCTGGTCTATAGGAGCATACATGTACCTTTTTGTGATTTCCAGAATTGGAAGATCAATTCTTCCAAGTCTCTGCAGTTTTTCTCTATTCTCAGCTGCTCGACTTGATGATCCTTCAGCATTTGCCTTTACAACTTTTTCTCTTTCCATTTCTGCTTGTGCTTTTGCTGCTTCTGCAGAGGCTTTTTCTACTTCAGCTTTTGCTGTGATTTCAGCTTCTATTCGTTATTCTTCTCTTCTTTTGTTCAAGGCTTCAACTTTAGCCTTTGATGCCTCAGCTCTGTCTCTAGCTTCCTTTTCTTTGGCTATTTCTGCTTTAGTGGATGAAGAGTACGGTGTTTTTCTTGTGTTGCCGACTACCTCTAGAATAAATTTTGCTATCTCTGGATCTTTTGGAAGAGGTCCTGAATGAGTAGCTAACGGAGTTGGAGTAAGAGGAGTTTGTGTTGATGAAGGTTGAGCAGAAGAGGTTTGCCTGGAAGAAGGCGGTTGTTGTTTGTCAGAAAGAGTAGATGTAGCTGGATTGGAGCTTTCAGCGTTTGTGGTAGATTTGGCTTTTTTGGCTTCTGGTTCTTTCTCCCCCTTCTGAGAATCAGGACCCTGATCCTCAAACCTTTGTCATTTGAGCTTAGCTTTTCTGCAAGCTCGTTCTTCCTTTGCCTTTTTCTTGGAATTGAAGGTATCAGAGATAGAGCTTACCAGAGTTGTAAGTTGAGAAAGAGTGGTTTCCATGGAAGAGAGCCTCTGATCAACATTCGAGGTCGTAGCCTTGGATGCAAACTTGGAAGATATAGCATTTATTCTGTCAATCATGGCCTTTTGAAAAGTAGCCATGTCTGACTTCTTAACCAGAGTGGTGCCATTGGGATCGTCAGAAGGAGTGACAGCTTTGATAATCTTGTTTAAATCAGCTACCAGAGAGCTATATTCGGCCACATAAATTGTAATTTCTGAAGTTGGGAGAGAGTCAGGGATATGGAAGATTGCATCAGCATTGGCGTTGATCCTTTCATTTAGAAGTTTGAACTGATCATCAAGATACTTCTTCTGGGCTTCTGAATTATCAGGGAGAACTGTTTGAAGGGCTTGGAGGGTAGCAGCTTGACTTGCTTGTTCAACTTTGATGCTCAGAAGAAGAGAGTGATTATTGGAGATGGATAATTTTAGATCTTCCATAGATCTCTGAATCTTATCAGCAAATGCCTGGAACGATGCATTTGTGACAAACTCAGACGGTGTAACAGGTGTATCTCCAACACATGGAGCCCCTTGTCTATCGCGTTCAGAGAGCCCTCTGTCACACCTGTTTGTACGTTGAGTGTGGAGGGACTTCGAACCTTTCTTCGAGGGCTGTGATTAACAGGCACCTCTTCGGTTGTTCTGATTGTCTCAACAGAGTCCTCATCATCAGAGGCTGAGGTGCTGAAGACAATGTGCTTACCTTGATGAAGTGTAAACACTCCGATAAGTGGTGCGTCCTGTGGTTGTAACCCCTCTGATGGGATTTCCTCAGCCTCTAAACTATCAGAACATATGGACTTATCTTCTGAGGCTCATAAAACTTTGTTGGTCACAGAGACAGCAACATTGTGTGGGGAGGGTGGTGAGTTCTGGGGCAAATGAACTCTTATATTTCCATCATCATTCTGTTGAAAGAATGATGAAGAAGAGGTTTCCCCGGTTGTGCTTGATGCAGAGGATGAAGAATTATCCTCTGATCGGATGGTTTCTGGGTGGTTTGGACTGGGTCGTCCTTGGTCAATGAGTGTAGATATGTTAACATCTACCTCAGTAAATGAAGTTACCCTGTGGGATGTAGAAGAGATTCGCTCAATTGTGTCTCGATGGACATCTTCAGTACCATCTTTTAGCAAGAGGTCGGCATGGGTAGAACCACTCGGATGGTCACTCATATTATTTTCAGCCTCACTTGACCCCTTACTTCCTAAAATTGGCTCTAAATGCTCTGGGTTATAAATTCTCTGTTCTGAGAAAATCATAGAGCTTCTATAAGATTGGAGATAAGAAGAGCTAGATGGAATTAGGTTTAGCATGTAACTGGAAAGCTCTCTTGGATAGGGATAGCCGTTGCGGTCGATGGTTGGTCGATAAGAGCTCATTGAAGCAATATTGCAGAAAGGTTGAACTAATGGGGCCTTGAGTGTGCCAATTGCAGGGTAGGTCACCAGGGATAAGAATCGTGGAAACATTAAAGCTGGGAGAGGTTTTCCTTGGGTTTGATGAGTTACCTTAGTGTGCACAGCAGCTTTAATTTCTTGGAAAATGAGGCTTGCGTAGTCCAAAGGGCGATTAAAATACATACCATACATGATGGTTAGAATGTTTCTGCTTGCTTGATCGAGGGACCCAATTTTACATGCGAGACTCTTGTTCAGGATAGAGACGAGAAGATTCCACATTGGGGGTAACTGCTTTCTCTTAAATTCAGATAGTTTAGTTAGGAGTTCATTGTAGCCAAGAAAAAGAATGAAGGATAGCAGAGCTTCAACAGATGGGTTCGATTCTAGTGCTGGATTTGGCATAAAATCAGCATCAACATGTACCTGTGATGGGGATAAATGAAAACACCTGGCTAATTTTTTCTTGGTAATGGGTATTTCCACAGCATTATCAGGTTGATCTGGATGGCTGAAGTTTCCAAGAAAAGTTTCGTCATCACGAATATACATCGACTGCCACACTTCTTGAACGTAAATTTCAGGAACAGTGGGTTTGTCAGAGTTAGGGCTCGGTTTAGTGGATGCTTTTGGAGAAATTCAACCATGATTCTGAACTCGGACTGGTAGGTGTTAGGATCAAGAAGAACCTGCACATTGTTTGCTTTCAATGGCAGTTTGACAAATGGAGTACTATCTGCAGTGGAATCAACGAGACGACCTTCGTCATCGTTAAGAATTGGATTTGCAAGATGAGAAGCCATTGATGAGAGTTGATGAAGTTGATGAGCAAATTCATGAGCAGGAGAGTTTGAGCAGTAACAGTGGTAAGGAAGAAGATGGGTTTCTGAAATTTGGGGATTTTATATGAGACCGATTTGGAATTGGAAGAGGTTTAAGTTTTGGGAGTAGGAAAAAACGGTTCAGGAGGGATGATGTAAGCACGCAGGCGTGGATACATGCGGTCACACGATGGGTGACACGTGGAAAGTAGGAAGGTGAGCTAGTGATGATTAAGACACGATATTTGATATAAAAACTGAAGGGTTATCGGCTTAAAATTGGTTGATTATCCCGTAAGTAAATAAAAAGAAATATAAAACAAATTGTTAAGTAATCAAAAAAATAGTTGATTAAAAACAATTTGAAATATGTAAATCTGTTTATTTAGATTTAAAATCAGTCATTCGGTAATAGAAAAATGTTTGTGAACCAAATGAAAGTTTGATTTTTCATGAAAAGAAAATAATAAGAAAAATTAAAATTGAATATATATATTTTAAATAACCTTGACGGCAAGAGTTAATAAAATGTATATGTTCAATAAATTCTAGAATATTTTGATTCATAGAAAAATATTTCGAAAAACATGTCAACTTTGAATCAACATCTAAGATGAGTTTAAAATTAATCATAAAAATTCTGAGAGACCTTGACGGCAAGAGAAACACAGAATAAGAAGATTCAGAAGAAACTTAGGTGGGTGATAAAGTCCCCCTTGAGAGGTGAACTCCCCCTTGAATGATAAACTCCCCTTTTGCTTTTCAGGAATTGGCTCCTTTCTGGTATTACTTGGATGAAAAGGAATAAAGAGTGCAAGAAACAAAATAAAACTTACACCAGAGGCGATCAAAGGTCTCTGAATGCTTCTGGATGAAATCTAGAAACGATCAGAGGTCTCTGATAAACGCTAAGAATAAGATTTACATATTAATCATTTCCAACTTGCTGATTAAAAAATTAAAACGCTTTTCATCCAGAGCTTTTGTAAAAGTATCAGCCAGTTGGTAATCAGAAGAAACAAAATACAATTCTATTGTGCCCTTTTCTACGTGATCTTTGATGAAATGATACCTGACATCAATATGCTTTGTTTTGGAGTGCTGAACTGGGTTTTCAGTAATGGAAATTGCACTCTCAGAGTCACAGAGTATGGGAATATTATCATAAATCAGACCATAGTCTCTGAGTTGAGTTTTCATCCAAATAACTTGTGAACAACAGCTAGCAGCAGCAACATATTCAGCTTCTGCAGTAGATGTTGAGACAAAATTTTGTTTCTTGGATGTCCAGCTGATGAGTCTATTTCCCAGAAGTTGACAGCTACCAGAGGTACTTTTTCTGTCCAGCTTACATCCTGTGTGATCAGAATCTGTATATGCCATTAAATCAAACCCAGAATTTTTAGGATACTAGAGACCCAATGAAGGAGTTCCCTTTAAGTATCTAAAAATTCTTTTGACGACTGCCAAATGGGATTCTTTAGGATTAGCTTGATAACGAGCACAAAGACAAGTGGCAAACATAATATCAAGCCTACTTGCTGTTAAATACAGAAGAGAACCTATCATACCTCTGTAGCCCGTGATATCAACTGGTTTCCCAGAAGGATCAGGACCTAGTTTCATGCTAGGAGAGATAGGTGTTTTCATAGTTGATGAGTTATGAAAATGAAATTTCTTTAACATGTCAGAGACATATTTTGCTTGATTAATAAAAATACCAGAGGTACTTTGTTTAACCTGAAGTCCTAGAAAGAAAGTTAATTCTCCCATCATACTCATTTCAAATTCAGTTTCCATCAATTTAGAAAACAAATCAACTTCTGTTTGATGAGTAGAGCCAAAAATTATGTCGTCCACATAAATTTGAACAATAGTTAACATACCTTTGCCTCTTTTGATAAAAAGTGTGGTATCAATTTTACCTTTCTCATACCCTTTGCTGATCAGAAACTTGGATAATCGTTCATACCAGGCTCTGGGTGCTTGCTTTAACCCATACAGAGCTTTGTCAAGAAGAGAGACGTATTCTGGATGCCTTGAATCTTTAAAGCCAGCTGGTTTTTCAACATACACTTCTTCTTTGAGATTTCCGTTTAGAAATGCACATTTAACATCCATTTGATAGACTTTAAAGTTTTTGTAAGCAGATAATGCCAAAAAAGTCTTATCGCCTCCAGTCTTGCAACAGGAGCAAAGGTTTCATCATAATCAATACCTTCTTCTTGACAATATCCTTTTGCCACCAGACGAGCCTTGTTTCTGATCACAATTCCGTCCTCATCCTTTTAATTTCTGAAAACCCACTTAGTACCAATGGCAACTTTGCCTTTTTTGGTAATGGCACTAAGTTCCAAACTTTGTTACGTTCAAATTGAAGTAACTCCTCCTGCATTGCTTCTACCCAACTAGGTTTGGCTAAGGCTTCATGAACTTGCTTGGGTTCAATTATACTTAGAAAGTTGACATAGAAAGCTTCCTTTGCTGTAGCGGATCGTGTTTTGACACCCTCAGAAGGATTACCAATTATGAGATCTGGAGTATGTGATTTAGTCCATTTCGTCATCCTTGTTTGTGGTATTGGTTGAACCTGAACTTCGGTGTCAGAAGATGAGATAACTTCATCCGGAAATATTGATTCTGAAACTCTTGATCCTAAAGTCTCCCCCTCAGATGATGGAACAGAAGAATCTTCTGGAAAATCAGATGAAACAGGAACAGAAGGGATTGAAGAGCTAGGTTCAGAAGAGGTAGGACCGGATAAAGTTATGCCAGAGGCATGAAGAACTTCAGGTATACTGAAAGAAGAGTTAGGTAAAACAGGTTCTGACATTATTTCTTCGCCCAGAAAGTCTTGAAAAATAGCATCAATCTCGGATTCTCTGGATCCTAAAAGAAAGTCAGAAGTAACAGTATTAAGTTTGAGTTCTGAAGAAGAATATTCAGAAGTCAGTTGAGTTTGATCATCAAAATCAACTTTAATGCTCTCCATAACTGTTTTAGTTCTTAGATTAAAAACACGAAAGGCTCTGGAATTTAAAGAATAGCCTAAGAATTTTGCTTCATATGATTTTGGATCAAACTTGCCAAGTTTGTCTCTGTCATTTTAGATAAAACACCCGCAACCAAGGATATGAAAGAATTTGACAGATGGTTTTCTTTTGTTAATAAGCTCATTAGAGGTTTTGAGATGCCTCTTGACAATTATGGAACGATTCTGAGTGAAACAAGCAGTGGCTACGACACGCCGGAAGTGAATAGGGAGTCCAGAAGCTGCAAGCATTGTTCTGGCTGCTTCGACCAAGGTTCTGTTGCGACGTTCAACGACACCATTCTGTTGGGGAGTGCGTACAACAGAGAAGTTCTGAGTAATTCCATTTTCAACAAAGTATGCTTCAAGTTTAGCATTCTTGAATTCAGTACCATTGTCGCTTCTTAGCTGTTGAATCTTTTGGTGTAAAAGAACTTGAATTCTGGTCATCATATTCTGAAGTACAATAGGTACCTCTGACTTCTGTCGAATAAAAGCAAGCCAAGTATATCTGGAAAATTCATCAATAAGTACCAGTATATACTTTTTACCAGAAAGACTCTGAATAGCAATGGGACCACAGAGGTCAACATCTAACAGTTGCAGAGGGCTAATGCATGAATGATCACTTTTTGTTTTATGGGATGCTCGTTTGATCTTGCCCATTTCACGTGCAGGGCAGAGGTGATCTTTTTGAAAATGAACTTCTGGAAGTCCAGATACCAAATTATGTTTTACAAGCATCTCAAGATTATCAAAGTTTAAGTGAGACATTTTATGATTCCAGAGCCATGCAACTTCACTCTTTTTGGAAATAAGACATAAGGTTTCATTACCATCCTTGGAGGTAAAATTCGTCATGTAGAGATTACCTTTTCCGTCTGCTCTCCAAAGTTCCTCACCTGCCTTAGAAAATAAGTAACAATGTTTTTCATCAAATACGACAAGTATCTTAGAATCACAGAGTTGACTTACACTTAGGAGGTTATGTTTCAAACCAGAAACATAAGCTACTTAATCTGTAAAGTACCATAGCCCTTAATCTGACCCTTACCATTATCACCAAACGTTACAGCTCCACCACTTTTGTCTTTAAATTTGGAGAGTAAGTTTCGTGAGCCAGTCATGTGCCTCGAGCATCCAGAGTTAAGATACCATATACGCACACGCTGCTTCTGCAATCAAGATCAGAGTTTCTTAGGTACCGTACAATTATGGGTCCTTTAATGTTAGTTTTTGTTTTATCAGCCTTTTTTATTTGCTCCTGATTTTTAACAAAAGAGAAAGGCTGATTGTTTGTATTTTTCGTTTTTCTGTTTGTCTTTGTTTTATTTTTATTGAAGTACGAATGATTTGCAGTTGAAGGATTTGAAGTTCATGAGAAGAACTGTTTTAATTTTAAGAATAAGGAAAAACATTCAGAATTCTGAAACATAGAAGATTTTATTGAATTTTCATTGCGATAATGATAATTACAATTATTCTTAAAACTGTCTTTTCTAGTATAAGTTGTTCTAAAGAACTTCCTATCTAGACTAGACATATGTTTAGAATTTGATATATTCTTCAGCGGAGATTTCCTCGGATTTTCCTTCTCAGAAGCTTTTGTATTTACTGAAACAGGAACAGAAAGATTAGATTTCCATTTACCTTTCTGAACATAAGAAAGTTTTGGAGGATAAGATTTAGGAGTTTGGATAGGGATCTTCTTTTTAAGTTTTTCTTCCTTTTCAAGTTCAAGACAAGATTTAGCTTTCAGACACATTCCTATAAAATCTGGATGTATAAAAACAGGTTTTCGTTGTTCAGGAGGAACAGAGAAAATCGGAATTTCACTTGAATGTTTCTGAGCATTCATTCCAGAAGCTCTTATCTCCAGAGATTCATTTGTAAATAGAAATGGGGCGTCTTTGTTTTTGATAATCTCTGGAGTTTTAGCATAGATAGGAGATTGATGTTCAAGATGAGAGAGATATGTTTCTGAATTGTCAAAGAAATCCTCACTTTGATCATCATTTTCCCAGGGATATGTGATTTCTTCTAAATCCTCTTGAGCTTCAGAAAGATTTAAATCAATAAATGAACAAGGAAAAATCTCTGGATTGTTTTGTTTACTGTTATTTTCAAGTTTAGAACAATTGTCCAGAGTCAAGAGAAGATCATTTTCAAAACTAAGTCTTAAATCTTCCTCTGCTTGAGTAGGAATAAATGCATCAGCCTTTGGATTTAACTTTATAAGAACACTTAAACCGAATTTGAAAATATCATCCTTCTTCTGAATTGTATTTAAATCAACATTAGCCTTTTCAGAAGAATATATAACGTTTTTAAACTTGAGTTTTCGTTGATGATGACCATTTTCATATTTAGATCGTTTAAAGCATGATTGTTCATAAAGAATTGGAAACACAGGCTTCTGTTGTTGTCCTATTCGAAAAACAGAGTTTAAACAAGACTTTTTTTCACACGTATAGGGATCTAAATCTTCAAAACCAATTCCAGATCTTCCTACTTGTGTACTTATTTTCTCACGAACTTTTTGAGCATCCAGATATGTTTTGATCTGGTGCGTTTTGTTTTGAAGTTCAATATGTAAAATTTCTCTTTCTTTTTGAAAGTAATTCTTAAGAGCTACAGAGTTTAATCTGTCACTTTCCTTAACTTGAATCTCCTTATCCTTTTCTTCCAGAAGTTTCTTAAAACTTAACTGCTCCTTTCTTAACAAAACTTCTGTGTCTTTCAAGTTTTTAGAAATCTTTTCTTTTTCAATGTCAAGTTCCAGTTTTTCTTCTGTTAAGATGTTCATTTCTCTTTTGTAAATATCTCTATCCCTTTGTGTTTTAGAAAGAGTTTTCTCAATAGCTTTTCGTAACTTCTTTTCAATTGTAAGCTTTTGTTTAAGTTCCTCAAAATTATTTGACAAAAGCACAATTGTATTCTCAAGTTCAGAGGATTCAGAAAGAGTACTAACCGGTGATTCAGAAGGTTGGTCTTCTGATTCATTCGTATTCGCCATCCCACAGAACATGGCCTCATCACCGCTGGACTCATCTCCAAGCCAGTTCTCTTTCAGCATAGTGAGCTCTTTCAGTGACATTATATTTGTACTTATTCTTGTAGTACGGCTTATCTTTGACCAGAGTTCCTCTGCATTCCTTAGAGTAGTGTCCTGGTTTTCCACATCTATAGCAGACATCCTTTTTCTTCTTTATCTCTTCTTCCTTCTTCTCTGTTTCAGTCTTCTCAGGACTCTGAACCTCTTGCTTAGGAGTATAGTTAGAGAGATCAGACCTTCTATTTCCTTGAAATGCCCTATTTCCAAAACGGTTTGTAAACTGTTTGGTAATAAGAGCCAAGGAATCAGCAAATGCCTTTATTTCATCATCAGAATCAGAATCTTCTTCTGGAACAGTTTCTGACATGAATGCCTTGCTTTTCACTCTTCTATCTTCAGTTCTTCTTCTGGTAGCTCCCTTTGATTCAGAAATCAAGGCCAGAGGTCCAGCTACAGTTGTTTTCTTTTGTACAACCTCCTTCTCATGAGCTTGAAGAGTTCCGAATACATCGTGTAGAGACCATTGCTCAAGATCTTGATTAGCTTGTAAAGACATGAGAGATTTGACCATTCTGGATTTAATCTCTTTAAAATAAGACATTATTGTCTTCCTTTGATCGAACAATATCACATCGTTTGCATAGATTTATCAGATTATTAAATCTATGAAAAGTCTGTTCCATAGATTCATCCGCAATGGCCTGGAAGCTGTTGTATTCGTTCAGAGCTCGTGCTTTTCGATTTTTCTTCATTTTAGCACCACCTTCCAGAAGATTTTCTAATTGATCCCATAATTCCTTAGCAGTATCACAGGAATCCAGAGATTGAAAAATCTCATTCGGAATAGCCATGATAAGAAGAGTTTTTGCCTTTTTAGCAAGTTAAACTTTGGCCTTTTCCTCATCAGACCAATTTTCCCTTAGCTTTGGAACTTTTCGAGCAGGCACTTCATCAGTATTGGTAGTGGCAGGAACTCTTGGAATTGTAGTCATTGGTACGAAGGGACCATTTTGGACAATAGGATAAAGTTCAATATCCAATCCTTCATAGAAATTTATCATTCGAATCTTCCATTGTGGATATTAACCACGAATAAGAGTAAGAGGTTTGGTCAGAGAACCAGAGGTGTAAACAGCATTCAAATTTGAATTTGCCAATTTTTTTTTAAATCGAGAAGAATGTAATGACAAATTTGAGTTGAAATCTAGAACAAGTAAATTTCAATTGAATTGAATAACAGAATTTTACTAATTCTTCAAAATTTTAACTACAATTACCATTGTTTTAGACAGAATTGCTATGTATCTTCGTAGAATAGGGTGGAATTATGAACAGTAATTAAAACAGGAAATTACTGAATGAATGAAGAGAGAAATTTCCAAATTGAGGAGATCTAAAAATCAATAGATTGAATATCAGGCTCTGATACCAATTGTTGGTTCCAGATTCTCTACTTCAAAGATCAATCGATAAATTCATACAACAGAGTATAAGCGGAAGCAATTAATATCGATTAATCAACAGTAATAAGAACAATCAAAGATTGAGGAACAGATTAACTTGTAATATAACCTGAATCACGATTACAAATACTTGGAATGACGCACAGTATGTTCTTCAATCTTGCAATTAGATCGACAACTTTTACATTAGAGAAAAGATCTATTTATACAAATAGCAGAATGTAATAGTCAATATCCTAACCTATTACAAACTGACACGTGTGAGATGGGAGCGTGTAACAAACTAACCAGTTGCAAAAGGTAGACATGCTGGATGTATGTGCCACATCATATTATTCATCTTATGGTTCATACTTTCAAATGTGTAACAAGACTACTGGTTTTGGTAGTCCCATTGATTCACAGTACTCATTCAAAATTCTATTTTTGGGATTTACATATGCAAGTAAATGAATAGGTAATGGTGATGCATTTGGAAATTGTAACTTTGCACTTGGTGGCCTTAGATTATCCATGGAGAAGAGTGGAACATGTACCTCATGATCTATAGTTGGAATGGCTTTAACAACTTTCATTGCACTTTTGATGAAAGTCTGAAAGAATCTCTAAAATAGTATGTAGTTGTAGGTAGACTTTTTCAGAACAGCAGACTTGAGTTCTTCAAAAACGAGGGAAGCATAATCATAATGCTTATTATGTGCAACACCATGAAAAATAATTCTTCCATTTGTAGAAGCTTGATCTAGGCTTGAACTCTTCCCAGAAAGACAAGTGTTTAGTATAGTAAACAAACAATACCAAATGGGAGGTAAACACTTTCTTCTGAAGGAGCTTAAGGCATTCAAATTTTCAGAATAACCCAACTTCATAAAATCTGAAATCATTTCAGAAGTTGATGGAATAGGATATATCAAATGAAGTTTTCCTAACAACTTCATCTTCTTTAGGAAGAAAATGGATGTTACGAACACCTTCAACATAAATACACACTCTGTATCCATGAATATAAGAAGAAATGTCATCTACTTCATCATCAACTTCAGCACGAAACTACCACTGTTTCAGGTATAAGGCAGGGACCAAAAATTTCCTTGATAATAGAGCACGAAGGGGATGTTTCTTCAAAATTTCAATCAAGATCATTTGATCATCATTGAAATCAGCCGATTTGAGGTTCAGAGAACAGTTGTTCCTTTTGATATCCATTCGCTTATTTTCAGGAACATAAAGTTTTGATAAATCAGGACCATCACTACTTTCAGGGTTTGATCCAGCACGAGATTGAGAATCGCCAACTCCAGCATTTGATTCAGAAGCCACTTCAATAGGTTCAATTTGTGTTTCCCCAATTATCTAAGTATGCGGGTTAGGGCTAGGGTTAGGGTTAGGATTTGAGGGTCCAGCTTCAAGATTAACAGTTGTAGCAGTATCTTTTAGCATCTGATCATCTTCCAAAGTTATCTCCATTGATCCAACCATGATTTTCTTAGGTATAACCTTGAACGAACCATCACTTGAGGATCCATTGCTGTCACTGAAACACGATTTGGCTGACTGAATAGGTAAATCCACATTTGAGGTCGACATTGTTGGAAAAGAATAAGGATTTGAGTTTGATTGAAGATCAATAATCACAGAGAGATTTCGGAGGTAAAAATTTCTAAAAAATGAGGACGATGAAGAAGCCATGGATTATATCTGATTAGATGATCGTGGATAGACACGTGGCCAAAAAGTAATGACAATTAGAGTAATAATCATCATTTATTTAGATAAATGAACCGTTTAAGAGACGTGTTTAGGAATTTGCCAATGATATTAAAACACGTGCCACACGTTTAAAAGAATATAGTCTTCACAACGGGAAATAAAGTTCTGAGAACAAGTTCAAAAACTTCAGAATAAGTTCAGAACTTCTGAGAATAAGTTCAGAAGTTTGAATGAAAAGATTCAGAAACACTTCAGAACTTTCGAATTAAGTTCAGAACTTAACTTCTATCAATTCATATCCACGAAAAACATTTAAAACTACATACTTCTGAAAAATAGAAAACATTTTAATATTTCAGAAGTAGGTTTGAACAATATGTAAAAAGATTTATCTTCAGAAGTTTGTCCATACTTCTCATATTTTTAATGTTTTGAACTTTTGCCCACCATTTCAGATCTTGATGACATAGGAGAGTACCAAATAGTTAGATTTTAGTATCACTCCCCCTTGAATCATGAATATCTATGATTCTCCCCCTTAAACAGTGCTAATCATAGAATTTTTTAGAAAGAAGAGAAATAGAGAAATGGAAAAAAAAATTGAAAGTATTATGAGACAATCAACTTGAGAAATAAAAAAACTAATACTTCTAAGTAATGAAATACAAACTTCTGAAAAGTTAACTTCAGAAATTCTGAAGTTAAGATTTCTCAGAATTTTGATGGAATGAATCCCAGAACATAACTTTTAGTTCTTAGTTGATGTTTAATACTTAAATAGACATATTCATCATGCCCAATTTACTTACCAAAAAAATAAAACGTTTTTCATCAAGTGCTTTGGTAAATAAATCAGCCAATTGATAATCAGTCTGAACAAAAAACATTTCAATATTAACTTTTTCAACATGATCTTTGATAAAATGATATCTTACATCAATGTGCTATGTTTTTTAGTGTTGAACAGGATTGGCAGTAATTGCTATGCACTTTTTGAGTCACAATACAAGGGCATCTTTCAGAATGTGTAACCATAGTCTTTTAGTTGTATTTGTATCCAGATCACTTGTGAGCAACATATGGCGGCAGCAACATATTCAGCTTCTGCAGTAGAAGTTGAAACACAATTTTGTTTCTTTGAAGACCAACTCACAAGTCTGTCACCCAAAAATTGACATGATCCAGATGTGCTTTTTCTGTCCAGTTTACAACCACCATGATCTGCATCTGGGAAAGCTGTTAGCTCAAAGCCAGAATCCTTTGGATACCAAAGTTGCAATGAAAGAGAACCTTTGAGATATCTAAGGATTCTTTTAGCAGTAAGAAGATGAGATTCCTTATGATTAGCTTGATATCTAGCACAAATACATGTAGCAAACATTATATCAGGTCTACTAGCTGTTAAGTAAAGCAAATATCCAATAATGTCCCTGTACTTTTTCTGATCACCAGATTTTCCATTTAAATGAAGTTCTAATTTAGTTGCAGTGGCCATTGGAGTTTGAATACTAGAACAGTCAGACATGTCAAACTTCTTAAGTAAGTCAGAAACATACTTAGATTGATTAATGAATATGCCAGTAGGAAGTTGTTTTACCTAAAGACCAAGAAAAAATGTTATCTCTCCCAACATACTCATTTCAAATTCAGTTTGCATGATGTTCTCAAAATGTCTACAAAATTTTGGATTAGTAGAAGCAAATATAATATCATCACCTTCTTTTTTAGAAATAAAGTGGTATCTACTGTACCTCTTTTAAACTTAGAATTTAGAAGAAAAGTTGTGAGAGTGTCATACGATGCTCTTGGTGCTTGTTTAGATGAAAAGTCCATATAAGGCTTTGTCTAATATATAGACATGATCTAGAAATTCTTTTCTTACAAAGCCTTCTGGTTGCACAACATACACTTCTTCATGAAGAATTCCATTCAGAAATGCACACTCTACATCCATTTGAAACACCTTCATGTTTTTGTGAGCAGCATATGCAAGAAAAATTCTAATAGCTTCTAGTCTTGCAACAGGGGTAAATGTTTCATTATAATCAATTCCTTCTTGTTGACAATACCGCTTAGCTACAAGTCTTGCTTTGTTTCTCACAACAATTCCATGTTTATCTTTATTATTTCTAAAAACTCACTTGGTGCCAATGATTGAGTTACCTTTTGGTTTTGGAATCAATCTCCAGACTTTGTTTCTTTCATTTGATTTAGCTCATCTTGGATAGCTAAAATCCAGTCTGGATCTTAAAGAGCTTCACTTGGCTTTTTGGGTTCCGTGCTACTTAAAAAATTCACATACAGACACTCATTTGCTGTGGCTGAACTTGTTTATACACCTTTAGATGCATCACCAATAATCTGATGAATTGGATGACTTGATGTCCATTTATTCACATTTAGTAATGGTTGAACAGATGAGACATTGTTGAAGGAGTCATAATCATCAATTATTGCTTGAGTTTCAGTATCATGATTGATAACTGAATGTAGATCTGAAGACTCCCCCTTAAATTGAATATTATGTATTGTTTCTGAAACAGGAACAATAGGTTCAGAAATGACTTGAAATGTTTCTGAAATGACTTGTACAGATTCAGAAGTAAGAAAATCTGAATTTGAGGTTGAGATAGGTGGTCCAGAAAGATTTGATAACTGAATGTAGATCTAAATTTGATTTAAGTAAAGTTTTAGATTCAGAAGTGTGATCTGTCTTGCTGTGTTATGAATCCAAACTTTCAGAAACTAGGTTAAGCTTGAATTCTGAACTGTCTTGTTCAGAAGTCATTGTTGGCTCATGAAATCTGATGTTTGAAGCCTCAATGATCCTTTGAGTTCCATTGATGAGTACTCTGTACGCCTTGGATGTTTGAGAATAGCCAACAAAGATACCAGCTGTACCCTTAGGTGTAAATTTGTCTAGATGTTGTGTATTATTCAGAAGAAAACACCTGCATCCAAAGATTTTAAAGTAATCAATAGAGGGTTTTCTTTGCTTAATAATTTCATAAGGAGTTTTAAGTAGTTTTATGTTAAGAATAGTCATGTTCTGAGTAAAACATGCAGTTGCTATTGTTCTGCCCAAAGAGATAAAGAGAGTTCAGAATATGCTAGCATAGTCCTTGCAGCTTCTACCAAAGTTCTGTTTTTCCTTTCAACATCACCATTCTGTTGAGGAGTTCTTGCAGAGGAAAGGTTGTGTGATATACCAATAGATTCCAAAAAGTTCTAAAGTGTAGAACTTGTAAATTCTGTGACATTATCACTTTTGATCTTTTGGATTTGGAGTTGGAGAAGAAATTGAATTTTCTTCAGAAAAGGAATGAGCCTTTCAAAAGTACAGATTTGAGTCTTAGAAGTTCAACCCAAGTATATCTTGAATATTCATCTACAATGACAAGAATATACTTCTTTCCACCCATGCTTTGTGTCTTCATTGGTCCACACAAATCCATATGTAGCATTTCAAGTGGATCTTTGCATGAAGATAGCATTTTTAGAGGATGGGAGCTTGTTTTGATCTTCCCTAGTTCACATGCAGAACATAAGGAATTCTTTTCAAATCTGATCTTTGGTAGTCCTCTAACAGAGTTGTGTCTTTCCAGTTCAGAAATTGCTTTGAAGTTCAGATGTGATATTCTTCTGTGCCAAAGCCAACTGTCATCCTTCATTGTAGTGGAAATATGACAAACTGCTCGTAATTGACCATCTGCGGTGAAAGTTGCAGTGTAGATCTCTCCATCTCTATAAGCAGTTAATTGATTTTCGTTTGCAGAACTCAGACTATGACAGTAGTCTATGTCAAAATTAACTTTCCAATACTTGTCATAAAACTGATTTATACTGAAAAGATTGTGTTTTAGACCTTCAACATAAAAAACTTTCATCACTGTGACATCTCCTTTGGAAAAAGTTCCATAACCTCTCACATAACCTTTTGCGTTGTTTCCAAAGCTAACTGTTTCTCCATATCTTTCATGATAATCAGTTTGAAGCTCTTTGAAGGGTGTCATGTGTCTTGAACATCCTGAATCTAAGACCCACACATGACATATCTGCAAAAATGATTATTGAGATTTAGGTACCCATTTAAGAATGTGTCATGTGAGATTAGTTAAAAAATTTGAAGTTCTGAACTTTGACTTAACATTTTGAAATTCAGAAGTTTGTTCAGAGCTTTTGAATTTTTCTTTCTTAGTATTGTTTTTATTTTTATTTTTATTTTTATTCTTATTTTCCAACTTTGCTGAAAAGTTCTAAACTGATTTCTCAAAAAAATTCTTGTTGGTTATCCAGTTGAGATGAAAAATATGATGACCACAATTAATACAATGAATATGATTCTTCAGAATATTTAATATCTCAGTACATGAACAAGAATCAACAACATTTGATTTTGCAATAGAATTCTTTCTTTTATTCACTTTATTAACTTGTGGTACATCATTTTTCTTAGAAGTTAAAAAACTATCTAATTTGGCAATCTTTGATAGTCTCTAATCTTTCTTTCTCCATACTAAAGTGGATAGCTCTGTAAAAGATAAGAAATGAGGATTACTATAAGAAGTTCTTTTACCAACTTTAGACTTAAGTTCTGAAACTTCATATTTTGAATTAGAAGACTGTCCTTTTTCAAACATTTTAATTCTGGTTACAAAGTCAGATGATGATATTGATGATTTTTCAGAAGTCAAAGATGTAGGTTTAGATATAGGAGTAATATTTGATGTTGTAGAAGAATTGTTCTTAAAAGTTTTGAAATTTTCTGAAGTCTCATTTTTCAGAAATACAGGATTAAACATATCTTAAGGCAATTTTGGCGCATCAGATTTTAAAACTTCTCCTTCAGTCATACGAGATTTTGATTTGTAGAAAAGGTAACCATCTTTATCAATGACTTCAACTTTATGATGATCATCATCGTCTGAATCTGAAGCATAGATTAAATCAGAGAAATTGTTCTGGGTCATGGTAGATGCAAAAAAATTTAGATTCAATTTCTGAGAATTCATCATATTTTTCTTCATGTATTTCTGATTTATTTTCAAAATCAGTATGGTCAGGAGTAACCTCAATTTTAATGATTGGTTCAAACTTTTCTTTAAAAATAATTTTTGATTCAGAAGTAGAAATATTTTCTGAAATATTTGAAACTTTTTTATTTGTTACTTCTGTTTCAGAAAGTTTTACTATTTCACTAAAATTAAGAAGTTTTTCTTCAGGAAATAAAGTCTCTGATTTTATAAATGGAATTCTTTCAGGTAAAGAATAATTAACAGTTTTAGGTATGACACCTGTGTCAGTTTCATTGAAAATTTTCATTTTTGAAAAATCATAACGATTTGCAGGTGTCTTTTTCAAGACTTGACTTTTATTATATCCCAAACCTGCTTTTATATTGTAGAATTTTGAATTCTGAGCCTGATTTTTAAAAATATTCAGAGTTTGTTCAGTTTGACCTCTTTTAAAGTTCAGATCTTCTAATTCCTTGATCTTTTTGTAAAGATCAAGTCTTTCTAAATTCAGAAAGTTCATTTTGACATTCAGCTCTTCTTTTTCAGATTTTTCATTTAATATATCTTTTTGTAAATTATCCATTTTTTCTTTTAATAACAATTTTTCTTCAGAAACTTTTTCCAGAATTTGTTCAGCTTCTTGGCAATTTTGTTTATAAATTTGGCTCTCAGCTCTGAATTGATTTACCAAAATTCTTTCCCCTTTGATTCTGTTTTTGAGACTTTCAAATTCAGAAGTCATGTTCTGAATTTGATTTTGCACTTCAGATTTTCCGGAATTTGGTTCAGAAGAAGAACTTGACTCAGAATTTAATTTAGAATGTACCTCAGAGTCATGTGCATGTTTATCTTTAGGATCCAGCTGACACATGTAGCAATTTGAGGCATAGTGAGCCACTTCTTCATCATACTCTCCATCACTCCAGTTCAACCAGTCTTCCTCATATTTGGTAACCAGAGCTGGATTAAGTTCCTTCTTCTTGGCAAGTAGATGCTTCTTCTCATAGTAACCAACATTTTTCACTTTGGGCATTATGCACTGTCTTGCATAATGTCCAGGCTTACCACAGTTGAAGCACCTTGATGGTTCTTGTCTCTCATGTTGACCAGCATCTTGACCTTTCTTACGTCCATCATCAGATTTAGACTTGTTCTTATATTTCTAATTATATCTTTGAGTGAATTGCCTTGTCATGAATGCAATATTTTCATAAATCCTTTTAAGCTCTTCATCTGATTCATCTCCATCACACAGAGTTGTCTTTGGAATTTCACAAATCTTGCTCTTAGATGTGATGGTCATGGAATTATTATATTTCTTGCTCAATAAGGCTACTGTTTCATTTGCCTTCTTTTGCTCATTCTGTCTAGTGTTGATTTTGTCCTCTTTTTGGAACAAAATACCATAAACATCATGAATGGATTTCCTATATAGATTTTTAGTAACCATATTGTGAGAAAAACTTGACCACTCATTACCCAGATTGTTCAGAAATTTATTATTTATTTCTGAGTTGGATTTCTGAACACCATTCCTTCTCAGATCATTCAGGATATTGTTGAATCTATGGTAAGTCTCTGTGATAGATTCATTATCCTTATACCTGAAGTTTTCATACGTACCAACACAGATGTTCAAGCTTTGAACTTGGGCTTTTGTACTCCCTTGCATTTGAGCCTCAACTTCATCCCACATGGCTTTTATAGATGTGAGACTATCAACTCTGTTAAAAATTTCATTGGGTATCGCCATTGTAAGTAGTTTTAGTGCCCTTTCATCAATTCTAGCTTGACTTTTCTCAGCTGCACTGTACATATCTGGGGTCTTTTTGATTCTGGATATAGGAATTTCAGGAGTAGATTCAGTTCTTGGAACTACAGGAATTTCCACATAGACGTCTAGAGGGCCATTTACAATCGATTGCATTAAAGCTTTATCGATATTGTCCAAGAATTGAATCATTCTGATTCGCCATTGATGGTACTCGCCCAGAAATAAGGTTGGTGGTTTGGTTTCAGATCCGATGGAGACGATTTCTTTCGACATCTTGAATATAGTGGATCGCGAATTCAACTAAATGTGTCGATCAAGAATTTTCAAGAACTTGAAAAAATTGATCAAACAGATGAATTGGCTCTGATACAAATTGTTAGATCCCAAAATATCAAGAATTTAGAAAGAATCAAGAATTAGAACAAGAATTATGTCACTGAAGTTGTATATTGTATTGATCTATGAACAATATTACAAAGTATGTATCTTTACAAGCTTTATGAACGTTAGTTCTAACTGTCTAACAAACTATCTATTTATATACAAACAGGAATGCTAAAGCTATAGTAGAAAAATGACATGCATGTTCAAAACTACTTCTGAACTTCTTCAGAAACATTCTTCAGAACTTCCTCAGAACTTCTTCAGAATTGTCACACCCCACTAAAGCGGAAAACACGGGGAGTAATAGTTCAAGATTTCATATCGATAGAGCGGAAACAACACCAATAATCCATTCAAATACATAACTAAATAAAACTGAACATTGTAATACAAGTCCAAATTTTAACCAACATAAAAGAAACAAAGTGTTCAACAAAAAGATTTCAAATTTAAATATGGTTGTTGTCGATGCGCCCCAAACACAAGCATTTTAGTTACCCTTTCTTACCCCTGAAAAGTATGATAAAAAACAAGGCCAACTACAAAGAGTTGGTGAGTTCACAGGTTTTCAATATTACAAACATCATTTGCATAAGTGAATAATGAGCAATTAAGTATTTATGGCACTTTTTGTATCTTGAAAATCTTGGAATGTTCAAGGCAATTTGTACTCTAATTTTAAGTATATAATGAGCCACCAATAAACCTTTCCACCATAAAAACTGTTTTTAATTCTACCTTAGCGGTGGGACTAAAACCCACATATGTAGAACCTTTATTTTTAAGTATAGTGCACCCCTACCTGTAGTTTTTAGATGGGATTGCTATCCACATCCGTACTTGTCGGTTTTTAGGTGGGATTGTCCGTCCAAATAGCGCTTTCCACAAATACCCTCGGCTCCTCACTTGAGTTAATAGTAGTGTACAAACCTTTTTAAGACATTTAACTCAATACAACTATTAGTGTACATGCCTTAGTTCCCACAACATCAAATTAACAAAGTTCCACATTCGTAATGAAAATAGCTCACATATCACATTCAATCATGCTTTTCACCCAAAGCGTATAAAATACTTTAAAAGAGGGGCTGTGAATACTCATTTTATAGCAAAAGCTCCAATTAACAAAACACGGTCCGCACCTACTCGTCGGCCTAACGTTTCCCTATCAAAGAGAAATACCCAAAATGGTCACTTATGTGTCCAAAAGTTACTTATGGGGGTGGATATGTCTTATGTCCATAGATGTCCATAGTTGTCCAACTCGGTTAACCATTTTGTCCATCATATATATAATGCACTTATGCCCTTTTTTTATTAGTTCAAAACCATTGATTTTACCATCTATACTTATATTTGTGCCAATAATGGTCTTTAAATGATTTAAGTTCAAGAACTCAAACTTTCCTGAATTTCATATTCTGGCAGAGACTTTAGGGTATAAAGAGGATCAAAATAAACTACTTTATAAAATGACAAAATCCCTAATTTTTTTATATGCGATACCTTACTGAGTTAAGGTCATTGTGATCAAATTTCAAGCTTTAAGGAGATGTAAAAAGAGGTCAACTAATTTATGCAATACAATGTGTCACAACCGGTATGGCAGATTACACCATGCGAGTAGAACACTCATTTGAGGAGTTCTACTCAGTGTTTTCCAGAATTTTTAGTTGGATGGAATTCATAACTCATAAAGGAAACTTTTAAGATAAGAATCACTCATTTTGAATAAGTTATTAAGAAGATATGGCACCACAAGGTTGCATGCACACTTCTATCATTAGTTGACAGATTGCACACTTAAATTTAATAAATTGGTTAATGCCTCAAAACTTCATATTTTTTAATTAAACTGGATTCATATGAATCCTAACTCATAAAAGAAAACTCAAGAAGAAGAATTATGCATTATGTACAAATATTCAAAGAGATATTTTCATGCAAAATAGGGTTTACCTACTGATGGTTTCAAAGTTTGTACACCTAAAATGTTTTAGGTGTTCGGAGGATCAAAACTCCATACTTTCATGTAATTTCACTTGGAAACAGAAGATAACTCATAAAACTAACTCTCAAAAGAAAAATCATCATTTTTCATTGAGTTTTGAACATGGATGCACAAATCTGTCATTAGTTCACAGTTTGCACACTCATTTTGTTTTAATTAGTTAAAACCCCAAATCACCATATTTTTAAGTGAAACTAGTGGCATCTGAAATGTAACTCATTAACATAAATTCCAGAAGAAAAATAAAGTAATTTGGATGAATATTCAAAGAGTTATGGTCATTCAAAGTAGGGTTTAACTACTGTTGAACTTCCAGATGCACACCCAACTTCTAAAGAGCATTTGGGGGTCAAAACTCAATATTTTTTAGTGAGACCACTTGTATAAGAACCCCAACTCATAAAATATGAAAAATAATCAAAATACAAACAACTTTGAACTTGAAACTAACCCTAAATGGTCGTCCAAACAAAACCCATTTTCTGGACAGCAAGTTCAAAAGCATGAAACAAGGTTTTTAAGCATGAAAACTTATGAATATGGTGGTTCATTTGCAAAGAGGTCATCCCCACCATCAAGTATTGTGTTTAACATAAAGAAATACTACATATAACCCTTGATTCATGCATGCATAACCTTAAAAATCCAGATTCAAAGTATGAGGTAAAAGTTTTGATTTTGAAGGGTTTTTCCACTTTGTTCTTGTTCTCATGATGGAAGTTCATAGATTTTTACCATTTGAAGAACATTTATCATTTTCTTGGTATAAAATCTCCTTTTTAGAGTGATTAGAACTATACTTTATTTGGAGCACCTTCTTGGTACAAAAACATGAAGAAAATGGCACCAAAGTGCTTAAAAATGATGTAAAAACGTAAATAAAACTACATACCTTGATTAGATTATGAGTAGAACTTTTAATCCTTGAAAAATCTTGGATTTTGATGGAGTTAGTGACTGAAATTTGGCTGGAATAAGAGAGAAAAGAGAGGGAGAAGAGAGATGAATCTGTCCTTTGGTTTTTAGAGAGGGAGAGAGGAGGGTTTTTTTGAATTTGATCTTGTAAAATGAGGGAAAAGGGAAAAAAATGCTTTTTATATGTGAAATAAGGGAGGGGGGTCGGCCATAAGCATGGGCCCACTCCAACCCATTTTTAAGAAAGAACACAAATTAGGCTCAAAATACACAAAAAAATATCACTTTTCTCAATTTTTGGCCTTTTTCTCAAAATATAAGCCCAAAGGGGTTAAATTCTGACAAAAATAAAAAGTTTTACATTTGGTATATTACAAGTTCATATTTGTACATAAATTGGGTATAAAAAGTTTTAGACAGTTACGGGTCGAAACCGGACATTCTAAGCGACTACCGGATACGCTAGAAATTTTTCGGTCAATCTACTTTAGCTAACTCTTATTCTTCTAATTTATCTAAAATATCTGTAATAAACTTAATAGGAACTAACCTGGAGGCTCAAATTTGACAGTTGTCACAGTCTCCCCTTGTTAGAGAAATTCCGTCCCGAAATTTAAGAGCTATCTTTCTCCGGGGTGTTCAGGAATAGGCTGGGATACTTATGCTTCATCAAATCTTCACGTTCCCATGTATACTCTGGACCATGTTTCGCATTCCAGCGGACTTTAATAATAGTGATTTTACTGCGCCTCAATTGTTTAACTTCTCGGTCCAGTATCTCTATTGGTTCTTCGACAAAGTGTAACCGATCGTTAATCTGAACGTCGTCCAGGGGTAACACCAATGTTTCATCCATTAAGCATTTCTTCAGATTCGACACATGGAACGTGTCGTGGATGGCGCTTAAATTCGGTGGTAACTTCAATTTGTTCGCCACCGGTCCAATTCTTTCGAGTATTTCGAATGGACCAATAAGTCTGGGACCCAGCTTGCCTCTCTTCCGGAAGCGTACTAGTCCCCTCCATGGCGACACATTCAGAAGCACTTTATCCCCCACTTGGAACTCCAACGGCTTTCTTCGATTATCCGCATAACTCTTCTTACGGTCTCTTGCTGCCTTGAGTATTTCTTTGATGGTTGAGATTTTGTCAGTGGTCTCTTGAATAATATCAGGCGTAGTCAGCTGTCTATCTCCGATTTCTAACCAGCTAAGCAGCAATCTACATTTACGTCCATATAAAGCTTCATACGTCGCACACTGTATGCTAGTGTGATAGCTGTTGTTATAAGAGAATTCAACAAGTGGCAGGTGGGTATCCCAACTTCCACCGAAATCTATTGCCCATGCCCGTAACATATCCTCTAGCGTTTGGATAGTTCTTTCCGACTGTCCATCCGTCTGAGGATGATACGCAGTGCTATAATCCAAACGCCTACCAAGTGCCTTTTGAAGAGACTGCCAAAATCGAGACGTAAATCGTGTATCTCTATCCGAAATAATGGAAATAGGCACACCATGACGTGTAACTATCTCATTGATGTAGATTTGTGCACGCTTTTCCATACTGAAATCTTCACGAATGGGAATGACATGAGCCGATTTGGTAAGTCGATCGACTATAACCCATATAGAATCGTGCGCCTTTCCAGTTCTAGGTAGCTTAGTTACGAAATCCATGGTTATTTGCTCCCATTTCCATTAAGGTATTTCAGGTTGTTGAAGTAGACCAGATGGTTTCTGATGTTCGGCCTTTACCTTAGCACAAGTCAGGCACTTTCTTACGAACAAAGCAATATCTTTCTTCATTCCTGGCCACCAATAATACTCCTTTAAATCCTTATACATTTTATCTGCTCCTTGGTGAATCGAATACTTGGATCGATGGGCTTCATCCAAAATGGTGGATCGTAGATTACCAACCTTCGGTACCCATACTTTATCCTTAAAGTAATGCACCCCATCTGCTTTCCTTTCAAATTCTTTCTCTAAGTGCTGCAAGGTTTCATTCTTCAAGTTCTCTTCTTTCAAAGCTTCTCCTTGTGCTTCCCGAATTTGAGTCTTTAAACTCGTCTGAATCATCATTCCCATAGCACGTGCTCTCGTAGGTTTTACTCTTTCCTTTCGGCTTAATGCGTCGGCTACTACGTTAAACTTGCCTGGATGGTACTTTATTTCACAGTCGTAATCACTAAGTAGCTCAACGCATCTTCTTTATCACATATTGAGCATTTTCTGGTCAAGAATATGTTGAACGCTCTTGTGATCCGTGAAGATAGTACACTTAGTACCGTAGAAATAATGTCTCCAGATCTTGAGTGCGAACAACACCGCTCCTAGCTCCAAATCATGGGTAGTGTAATTCTTCTCGTGAATCTTTAGTTGTCTTGATGCGTATGCAATAACTTTGTCTTTTTGCATTAGCACGCATCCCATTCTTTGATGTGAAGCATCACAGTAGACTACGAAGTTATCCACTCCTTCGGGTAGAGCCAGAATCAGTGTGTTGCATAACTTGTGTTTGAGTGTCTGAAATGCTTCCTCTTGTTTCTCTCCCCAAATAAACTTTTTATCTTTTTGGCTGCCCATTTCCAAATAAACTTCAATCTTTGTTGGATCAACATGGATTCCATTTTCATTCACCACGTGGCCAAAAAGTGCATTTCACTAATCCAAAATTCGCATTTAGAGAATTTGGCGTACAACTTTTCATTTCTGAGCAATTCCAATATCAGCTTTAAATGTTGCTCGTGCTCCTTCTTATCTCGTGAATAAATAAGTATGTCATCTATTAACATGATCACGAACTTGTCTAGGTATGGTCGACATACTCTATTCATTAAATCCATGAAAACTGCTGGTGCGTTTGTTAGACCGAAAGGCATAACTAGAAACTCGTAATGACCGTATCGATTCCTAAACGCCGTTTTGGGAATATCCTCTTCTCGCACTCTCATTTGATGATATCCAGACCTAAGATCGATCTTCGAGAAGTATGTAGCACCTTAAAGTTGATCAAATAGGTCATCAATCCGGGGAAGGGGGTATCGGTTCTTAATAGTCAACTTGTTGAGTTCTCTATAATCGATACACATTCGAAAAGATCCATCCTTCTTTTTAATAAACAAAACCGGAGCTCCCCAAGGTGAAGAGCTTGGTCTGATGAATCCCTTATTGAGTAACTCCTGAAGTTGTTCCGACAGCTCCTGCATCTCAGATAGTGCTAAACGATATGGTGCTTTTGCCACGGGCGCAGCTCTAGGAACTAGTTCTATGTGGAACTCAACTTGTCTTGGTGGGGGTATTCTAGGCAATTCGTCTGGGAATACTTCAGGAAAATCCCGAACTATAGGAATATCTTGAATGCGTTTTTCTTCATCCTTCTTATCCATCACGTGAGCTAGAAAGGCAATATAGTCCTTTCTCAGATACTTTTGCATCTTCATACACGTCACTATTTGAATACCCCTTCTGGGTTTCTCTCCGTGTACTTCGAGTATTCCCCCTTCGGGTAACGGAATTAGAATGATCTTTCCGGAGCAACAAATTTCGGCTCGGTTCTTGGATAACCAATCCATGCCCACAACTATGTCAAAACTTCCTAGTTTGATCGGGATTAAATCTATACGGAACTCCCTACTAGAAAAGTTTAAAGTGCAGTTCGTTATTACATCTTTGGCCCTACATTCTTGATCATTGGCATATTCAATGACGTATATTTCTTTCAACTTTTGAGGTCTTAGATTTATCTTTGGTCTAAAATCTAATGACACAAAACTTGTATCCGCTCCAGAATCAAAAAAATACAGATGCGTAATGATTGTTCAAGAGAAACGTACCTGTAACGACATCTGGCATCTGCCTTGCTTCCTCAACTCCAATCTCAAACACTCGATCTCTTTCCAGACCTCCTTGATTTCCTTGGTTGGTTGGTCGCGCTTGGTTAGTGTTCGGTCTCTAGTTCCATCTTGGACATGCATTCCGAAAGTGATTTGGGCTTCCACACTCGAAATAAGCCCGCCTTCCTGTACTCTTGCAATCTTTGGCATAGTGACCTCCTTTGTTGCATTTATGGCAGATAAAACATCGTCCAACATGCTGTCTATTACACTTGTCACACTTAGGATAAGTTTTTTTCTCCTTCTCTGTTGATTGAGTCTGAATTCCGTAGTTCCCTGACGTTCTTTGCTCCTTAACTGTCCTCTTTCCAAACTGTCTTCTTGCAGGTTCATCCACCTTCCTTTTTCCTAATGCCTTGTTGTTTGCAAAAATTCCCGTACGGTTCGCATTGTTGGTGAGTCGTTTTGCTAAGTTTAATGATTCTTGGAGTGTCTTTGGATCAGCTGAAGTAATATCTTCTCTTATTTCAGGAGACAGACCCCAAACATGCCGGTTAACCCTATTTTTCTCAGGTGTCACCAAGTGTGGTACTAGTTTAGCCAATTCATGGAAACGAGCGGTGTAAGTATCAATGTCGTTCCCATTCATTTCATGGTTCCATAATTCTGCTTCTAGTTTCTAAATCTCACTTCTTGGACAATACTCTTCCTTCAACATTCTTTTAAAATCTTCCCGTGTAAGACTGTTTTCCGCTTCCCTTCCTCGCGTCTGTACTTGAGTGTTCCACCAACTTAATGCTCGCCCTTGCAACAGACAAGCAACATACTCTACCTTCTTTCCCTCAGTACACCTGCTAATGTGGAGAACAGACTCCATGCTTTCTAACCAGGTCAGTAAACCGACGGCTCCTTCAATTCCGTGGAATTCTATACGGTTACAACTCCTGAAGGATTTATACGTACATTCCCTATCTCCCGATCCTCGGTTGTTATCTTGGTTAGTATTCAGGCCAACTGCTACTTGACTAACAACACTTGGAAGTGCAGCCATGAGTTGTTCAGATACAAGTCGTGCGACTTCTAGGTTCTCTCTCCTTGGCGGCATTGTTCTAAAACACCATTTCAAATGGAGTCTTGGTCAGAATCTATTACTATAGTCGCATAAAGTCTACATACTAAGTTATGCATATCTTATAACATACATCTAACAACATTCAAGAAAACACATACTGAAAACAAATGTGACAAATAGATAACATGCATAATTACCATAAATAAACCAAAGTAAATCAAACATAAGTTTTAAAGTACAACCCAAAAGACATAAAATTGTTTAAACTTAAACATCTAGGCTACAAGCCTCAAAAGCAAATATTGTCATCCAAAAGATTCATAACAACAGAAGTTCCCTAATGGATCATCACCCAAATCAATACTCATATCATCATCATCATCAGTGCTCCTATTGCCCAAGCCAAGTATGTGTGCAATCTCTAAATTGCCCTCCTAGTCTCGAAAGTGATCTCCGTGATCCCCCTAGTAATTTCATCATGTGAGAGCAGGACTGTAAAAATGCCGTCTAAGGACTGCTGGAAGTGTTCCAGTGTATGTCGGTGGCCCTGTAACTGACTATCCAATCCTGAGACCCAAAGGTTCTCTGTTGCAGTCCTTCCTTGAGGTTGCGGCACTGGAACAGTAGCTGTTGGAGGTGGAGGGGTCACGCTTCACGACCGGGATCGTGATCTAGCTGGTTCGCCCGAAGGGTCGGACGGGACTGTGAATACCACCCTTCTAAGAGGGAGGACACGCTTTCGAGCGGTCCTTATAGTCCTTGGTCCTCGTGACGGACCAACCACATCGACCGGAGGTGGCACAGGTACGGAAGATTCGGTAAAAGACTCTTCGGACATGTGACTTTCTTCTTGGATGGGTGGGTTCCTCTTAGGGAGGCTGGTATAGTAACTGGACTCGTCGGGAGAGTGATCAGGGAGTGAGGAAGTGTGAGACATAGTGAACTGCGATAGTAACAAACTTAATTACTAAATGTACTTTAGTAATAATCATTCATAAAAAAATACTTATGCAAACTCACACTTATGACCATGCTTTTCATTTGGGCAAGAAGCTTTTATTTTAGCTGACTCCCAATATAATTGTTCCATGTCTCTCCTTATACATATTAAATTAGACATAGGTGATCAGGCTTTGCCTAATTGTAATATGTTAAGTCAGTAATTAGTCCAATTATACCAGTAGTAAGCTTAAAAAAATTAGTTTAGAAAATATTTTTCGAAATCATTTAGTTATAGTATTTGGTTTTAATAGAAAACCGGTGTTCTCTATTACCTAAGGCTCTGATACCAAGTCTGTCACACCCCGCTAAAGGGAAAACATGGGGTGTGATAGTTCAAGACTTCATAGCGATAGGGCGGACACAACACCAATAATCCATTCAAATACATAACTAAATAAAACTAAACCTTACAACATACAAATCCAAAGTTTTAATCAACATAAAAGAAAACAAAGTGTTCAACAAAAAGATTTCAAATTTAAATATGGTTGTTGTCGATGCGCCCCAAACACAAGCATTTTAGTTACCCTTTCTTACCCCTAAAAAGCATGATAAAAACAAGGTCAACTACAATGAGTTGGTGAGTTCACAGGTTTTCAATATTACAAATATCATTTGCATAAGTGAATAATGAGCAATTAATATTTTATGGCACTTTTTGTATCTGGAAAATCTTGGAATGTTCAAGGCAATTTGTACTCTAATTTTAAGAATATAATGAGCCACCACTAAACCTTTCGATCACAAAAACTGTTTTTAGTTCTACCTTAGCGGTGGGACTAAAACCCCACATATGTAGAACCTTTATTTTTAAGTATAGTTCACCCCTACCTGTAGTTTTTAGATGGGATTGCTATCCACATCCCTACTTATCGGTTTTAGGTGGGATTGTCCGTCCAAATAGCGCTATCCACAAATACCCTCGGCTCCTCACTTGAGTTAATAGTAGTGTACAAACTTTTATAAGACATTTTACTCAATACAACTATTAGTGTACATGCCTTAGTGCCCACAACATCAAATTAACAAAGTTCCACATTCGTAATGAAAATAGCTCATATATCATATTCAATCATGCTTTTCACCCCAAAGCGTATAAAATACTTTAAAAGAGGGGCTGTGAATACTCACCTTATAGCAAAAGCTCCAATTAACAAAACACGATCCGCACCTACTCTTCGGCCTAACGTTTCCTTATCAAAGAGAAATACCCAAAATGGTCACTAATGTGTCTAAAAGTTACTTATAACACGCTTCTTTAGCATAGGCCACGGAGTGAAGTTGGAAGAATGGGATTGTGGCACTCCATTCGCCGCCAATGCGGAAGGATGAGCAAACCCTACGTCTAATCACCGATACTTGGACCTGCTTGGGGACTGATAAAAATCAGCAGATTGAATAACTCTCTAAGGTTCGTTTCGTCCTCCTA
This sequence comes from Silybum marianum, assembly GCA_036898165.1. NCBI lineage: Eukaryota > Viridiplantae > Streptophyta > Magnoliopsida > Asterales > Asteraceae > Silybum > Silybum marianum. The sequence goes on along the minus strand of CM072528.1, from coordinate 23,774,340 downwards.
TCTACGCAATGTTGTTGCCTGTATAGCTTTCTAGAGTACAGATCTAGCAACACATCCACAAAGGTAGGTATAGAAGGGGCGAGTTTAGGAGCGCAGGACCACAAAAAAACACCCATTTTCAAGGGCAACCATTTGTTCCAAAGATTTTGATAAAGGAAGTTTACTACTGGAAATTGGGAAGGGCTATAAGTAGGCCGTTTGCTATTGCTATAGGGGCTGCTTATTGTCTATCGTACCTACTAATTGATGTACCTGCCCTGACTCACCCTCCGTGGACGAACCTTGCGGAGGAACCCTTAGGTTTTGGGGAAGATCAGCCTGTTATCCCTAGAGTAACTTTTATCCGTTGAGCGATGGCCCTTCCATTCGGCACCGTCGGATCATTTTTGGAGGAGAAACTATGCGTTTTTGGGATCTGCGTGCTTGTTGGGTATTTTGGTTTGACACTGAAGCTTGGGTGAAACTAAGTGGAGGTCCGAACCGACTGATGTTGAAGAATCAGCGGATATATCTGATCTATGCATAATATCATGAAAAATGGATACAAATTTTTGACTGCTACTTAGTATCGGCAATAGGTCTGAAAACCGTACTACAGCTTGGTAATTAACTCCTCACTCCTCGTGATTTGAACCCCCCTCTCTCATGGACCACTGTCTCCGTCCCTACATCTCCACCATTTTCATATATATATATATATATATATACATACACTCTTTTGTCATCAACGGAAACGGAAAGAGAGGGATTCGAACCCTCGGTACGAACTAAGATTTCGAATAGTGGTCCCGAATTCAAGTTGATTCTATTTTGCCGCTTCCTCAGAGAAATTTCGATTCGGGTCGTATTCTATGGTTAAATCAATAGGATTTCTCTAATCCTCCCTTAGGAAGAGCGTGAAATTCTTTTTCCTTTCCGCAGCCTTGCAAGGTGGTCCTTGCTGATTCACACGGGATTCCACGTGCCCCATGCTACTCGGGTCAGAGCGTAAGCTCTCAGAATTCTTTGATAGTTAGAATAGATTCGTAGACCCGGCCGACTGATCCGTTTTAAATTTAAATTAAGGCTTTTCCACAAAGTGGTGTGAGATATCACATTGACGGGAAGTGGTGTTTCCAGTGGCCGACGGGTGAGTACGTAAAATTTGTGAAAAGAACTCAGCTGTCCAACTAGAAGTCTCTGCCTAAAGAAAGAAAGGAAAGAAGAAAAGCATAAATGCAAATATGTAAATGATGAATAATATAAATGCCACGTGGCAGTTGGGTCCCACAGTAGAGAACCAAAACACTCTTTAATTTCAAGAACTCAAACTTTCCAGAATTTCATACTCTGGCAGAGACTTTAGGGTATAAAGAGGAGCAAAATAAACTACTTTATAAAATGACAAAATCCCTAATGTTTTTATACGTGATACCTTACTGAGTTAAGGTCATTGCTCACAACCAGTATGGCAGATTACACCATGTTAGTAGAACACTCATTTGAGGAGTTCTACTAAGTGTTTTCCAGAATTTCCAGTTGTATTTAAATCATAACTCATAAAGGAAACTTTCAAGATAAGAATCACTCATTTTGCATGAGTTATGAGAAAGATATGGCACCACAAAGTTGCATGCACACTTCTGTCATTAGTTGACATATTGCACACTTAACTTTAATAAATTGGTTAATGCCTCAAAACTTCATATTTTTGAATTAAACCGGATTCATATGAATCCTTACTCATAAAGAAAACTCCAGAAGAAGAATTATGCATTATGGACAAATATTCAAAGAGATATTTACATGCAAAGTAGGGTTTGCCTACTGGTGGTTCCACAGTTTGCACACCTAAAAGGTTTTAGGTGTTTGGAGAATCAAAACTCCATATTTTCATGTGATTCAACTTGCAAACAGAAGACAACTCATAAATCTAACTCCCAAAAGAAAAATCATCCTTTTTCATTGAGTTTTGAAAGAGATATGGTCATTGGAACATCCATGCCCAAATCTGTCATTGGTTGACAGTTTGCACACTCATTTTGTTTTAATTAGTTAAAATCCCAAATCACTATATTTTTTAGTGAAACCAGTGGCATCTGAAAGGTAACTCATTAACATAAATTCCAGAAGAAAAATCAAGTAATTTGGATGAATATTCAAAGAGTTATGGTCATTCAAAATAGGGTTTACCTACTATTGAACTTCTAGATGCACATCCAACTTCTAATGAGCATTTGGGGGGTCAAAACTCAATATTTTTGAGTGACACCACTTCGATAAGAACCCCAACTCATAAAATATGAACAATAATCAAAATACAAACAACTTTGAACTTGAAACTAACCCGAAATGGTCGTCCAAACAAAGCCAATTTTCTGGACAGCAAGTTCAAAAGCATGAAACAAGGTTTTTAAGCATGAAAACTTATGAATATGGTGTTTCATATGCAAAGAGGTTATCCCCACCATCAAGTATTTTGTTTAACATAAAGAATGAGGTAAAAGTGTTGATTTTGAAGTATTTTTCCACTTTGTTCTTGTTCTCATGATGGAAGTTCATAGATTTTTACCATTTGAAGAACATTTATCACATTCTTGGTATAAAATCACCCTTCTAGAGTGATTAGAACTATACTTTATTTGGAGCACCTTCTTGGTACAAAAACATGAAGAACATGGCACCAAAGTGCTAAAAAATGATGTAAAAACGTAAATAAAACTACATACCTTGATTAGATGATGAGTAGAACTTTTAATCCTTGAAAAATCTTGGATTTTGATGGAGTTAGTTACTGAAATTTGGCTGGAATAAGAGAGAAAAGAGAGGGAGAAGAGAGATGAATGTGTCCTTTGGTTTTTAGAGAGAGAGAGGAGGGTTTTTTTGAATTTGATCTTGTAAAATAAGGGAAAGAGAAAAAAATGCTTTTTATATGTGAAATAAGGGAGGGGGGCCGGCCATAAGCATGGGCCCACTCCAACCCGTTTTTTTAAAACACAATTTAGGCCCAATATTCACATAAAAATATCACTTGCCTCAATTTTTGGCATTTTTTTCAAAATATAAGCCCAAAGGGGTTAAATTCTGACAAAAATAAAAAGTTTTACATTTGGTATATTACAAGTTCATATTTTAACATAAATTGGGAATACATTATAGCATTTGGCACTATATTGGACGTTTTAGGCAGTTACGGGTCGAAACCGGACATTCTAAGCGACTACCGGAAACGCTAGAAATTTTTCGGTCAATCTACTCTAGCTAACTCTTATTCTTCTAATTTATCCAAAAATATCTCTAATAAATTTAATAGGAACTAACCTGGAGGCTCAAATTTGACAGTTGTCACAGTCTCCCCTTGTTAGACAAATTCCGTCCCGAAATTTCAGAAAAAATCATTATGTTCTGCTTGTGAACTTGGAAAGATAAAGAGAAGTTCACATCCATTGAAAATGCTTTCTTCATGCAAGGCTCCTCTAGAAATGATACACATGGATCTATGTTGGCCAATGAAGACTCAAAGTTTAGGAGGAAAGAAGTATATTCTTGTTATTGTGGATGAATACTCTAAATATACTTGGGTTGAATTTCTGAGACAGAAATCTGATACTTCAGAAGTTTTAATTCCATTTATTAAAAGGGTACAGCTTCTGCTTCAACTCCCAATACAAAAGATCATAAGTGATAATGGAACAAAATTTACAAATTCAAAGCTTCAGAATTTTTTTATTTCTGTTGGAATATCACACAACTTTTCCGCTGCAAGAACTCCACAACAGAATGGGGTACTTTAAAGAAAGAACAAAACTTTGGTAGAAGTTTCTAGAACCATGCTTGCTTATTCAAATCTACCTTTATCTCTTTGTGCAGAAGCTATTGCAACAACATGTTTTACTCATAACAGGACAATACTAAGTAGAAAACATCTTAAAACTCCTTATGAATTAGTTAGAAACAGAAAACCTTCCATTGATTATTTTAAAAAAATTGGATACATGTGCTTTCTTCAGAATGATAGGGAGAACTTAGGGAAATTTGATCTAAAAGGCTTATCAGGAATATTTGTTGGCTACTCAACTAGATCAAAAACCTACAGATTCTCATGAAGAACACATGAACTGTCATTGAAAGCGCAAAGGTCAGATTCAACGAGCCAACAATGACTTCTGAACAAAACAGTTCAGAACTCAAGCTAAATCAGAACTCTGAACAACTTGATCCAGAGAAGAACATTACTGATAAATCTACTCCTAATGACTCTTTACTTAAGGCAAAACTAAGTTTATTATCTCAAGAGTTATTTGATGTATCTTCAGATATTTCTGCCGATTTTCAAAATCCATCACTTATCAGAAACTATCCAGAACTTATATCAGAAGAACCTCTTACATCAGATATTTCTGGACCACCTGTATCAACCTCAAATTCAGATATTCCTACTTATGAACTTGTACTAGTCACTTCTGAACCTGTACTAGTTAATTCTGAACATGTACAAGTTCCTTCTGAACCAATACGGATTATTTCTGAACCTGTACAAGATTCACAATTTGAGGGGGAGACTTCAGATCTACAATTAGAACTTCATCCAGAATCAGAACCTCAAGCAATCATTAATGATTAGATTCACAAAATAATGTCTCATATGTTCAACCATTGCCATATGTGACCAAATGGACATCAAATCACCCTATTCATCAAATAATAGGTGATGCCTCAAAATAATCTTAGAATGCACCTCATTATAATCTGAATGAGAACAATTTCAACTTTTCCCATATCTTCTGAATTCTCAGAATTCAAAGATTTCTCTACTTCTAAATTTGCAAAAATTCAGAAGGACATTAACGAATTGATGAATAAACCTTCAAAGGTGATGGAAGAAAGGGTGGAAAGTCTGGAAAGGAGGATGGACGAAAGGCTTAGTGAATTGCGAAAAGCCTCTGTATCAGCCAATGATCTAAAATCATTTTAGGAAGTAATTGCAAAAAGCCTCTGTATCAGCCAATTTATGTCTTTTGTTGCAAATCTAAAAACTTCAATGCCTTCTACTTCTGGACAGCCAGACATCTCTCAGCTTGCAACTAAAGATGATATAAAGTTGATTCTGGACAGTTTGTGAACTGTGCAAACTACACAAGTTGCTCTTGATCTAAGAATTTCTGCTTTGGAATGCAGACCTCAGGCGGAAACATTAAAAAGAAAACATGATGATAAGGATTCTGATGATCATGAGCGGAATAAAAGGAGAAATGTTTCAAGATATGAAGATGTAAATATGATGATAGCCCAATCTTCTGAAAGATCTTCTAAAGATGTTCAGAAAGATTCTGGTGCTGAAAAATCTTATGAAACAGTTGAAGCAATTCTTATTTCTGAAACTGAATCACAAAAAGTTCCTATTTCTTAAGATGTTGTGATGATTGATGAGCCAGTTGCAATTCGTTCCGAAGATGTTACTACTGGAAATGTAAGTTCTGAAGTGTTCTCTGAGCTAAATGTTATTTCTGAAAAAGAAGATGAAGGGTATGAAACAGAGAAGATTTCTATTGATTCTGATGGTGAGGCTAATACTGATGATATTGATGTTATTCCTGACTCAAGTGAAGAAATGTTGAATGAATACTTGGCATTTGAGGAAGAAATTGGGGAACCTGGTGATATGTCAAATGTGATCAGGTTTGTTGATGATGAGGAGGAAATGCATGAAGTAAGAGATATTGTTGTTTGGAGACCAAATGTTATACAGAATATTATCAGAAGAGAAGGAGAAGATCTTCTGCATATCTTTAATTGGTTAATGAATTTGATCATTTTGAATTTTGATTTTATGAATTACTCTTGGAATCTGAAATGCAGTTTCATAGATGAAAGATTGTCAGCAATTTAGGATTTCTATAAACAACCAACTCAAGAAGCTTTCATTCAGATTGATCTTAGTCGTGTGGTGGATGTAGAGTTCAATGATGAATTGCTAATGGAATTCATTAAGGATATTGAAGTGAAGTATAAAGAACCTATTGTTATAATAAGAGTTCATCTTTAAATTCTTGAAGAACAAATTCTTGATCAGGTTTATGTAAAGGAAACATTGTTTGATCAAATTTCTCATGAAAGAATTTGTTTTTCTGAAGTAACCTGTATGTACATGTTCAAAAGTAGTCTAAGAAATGCTACTTTAGAGAGCTTTATAAGTGATGAATGGAGTGAAGACTATGCTTCAGAAGTCAGAGCTTATCATCAAAGACATGGTATTCAAGATATGTCTAATTTCAGTTTAATAAAGCAATTCAGAAGTGTCAGCAGACAAATAGAAGAAAATCTGAAAATTATCAGAGTTTGGAGTTGAAAGAAGGGATGATACTGTAATTAGTTTTATAACTTACTTCTGTGATTACTGGAAGTCCTATCAGTGACAACCCGCTGCCAACAGTGAATATAGGCCACTTAATTAAATTTAATTTTGATTTAAGTGATAATAGTTGTTATTTGGTCTTCTATGTTAGCTCTTACCCACTTTTCTACATCCGCGCTTCCACTTACTATCTTTTAATTCTTCATAATGATTCGGATTCTCCTTCTCATTCTGAGGGGGAGAAATATTGTATTAAAGACACATTCAAGAAACAAGAAAGTAATTATCTCGCGAACTTCATTTCGTATGTTGTCTTGATTTGCCTAACCCGATAACCTGAAATATATCGCGACATTTTGATTCGACATTCTTTTGTCTCTTTCATCATACGACAAGTTCTACTCGAAGAAAGATTTTACCCTACGACATCACGGCTCCTTCATATTTCTATTCGTGAACTACATGCTAATGTTAAGGGGGAGCTACGAAGCCTATCAAGTAATCATACTCGTAGGAGGAACGAAAGATACGAGACGAAGATTTGTTGACAAAATTTATTTTCTTCAAAAGTGCTGATTTGCTGAAGTGTAATCTCGAATACAAAGGGGGAGATTGTTAGGTGTTGATCATAACTCCTCACAGTGATTTGAATATGATTCCTCTGTATACTTAGTGAAAATCCATTTATAAACTTAAGTTCAAATTAAGTGATAGCATACGCTGATTGCTATCAGCGGTTGCTGAAAATTTGTAACCTCAAGTTTACCTCTAAAGATCTGAAGATCAACCATCACACCAAAAGAACATTCAGCAAAAGTCGAAGACCAAGCTGAAGAAAGAGATAATCAACTAGTGATCTGAAGCGGTTCAATGATAGCAAGGATTATCTAGACCAAAGTGTGAAGTCTTCGCAAGCCTCAATGATACTATGAAAGTTCATCCTTGAAGTTTCAAGTTCAGCGATCAAGTGAAGCTTCTCAAACAAGATTAATGTTGATCTTATCCTCGATGCACAAAAGTCAAACCTTATACTATGTCAGAGAAGGACGTACGAATTGTCTCTTATGTCCCCATCATATATGATATGGTACTGTTCACACACGGCCAAAAACATTGTTGCTTTTGGACAAAGGAAAAGCTTCCTATGAAAGCTTGACACATGGCATATACCTTTTGTCTTGCATTAAATGCAAACGGGTATATATAAGATGAAGATATCTTCTTCATCTTCATGCATGCTACTTTCTATTTTTTTTAATCCTCTGTCTCTTTTCTTTCTCATTTCCTTTTGCATCAAACTGTGTGTTCTTAGTTACAATAGAATAGGTTGAAATACTTGTTCTAATTCCGCTTGTAATTGTAAATTTGTTTATTCAATATAAACTAATTTAAAAACAAAAAATCTGTGTGTTTTTATTCAACCCCCCCTTCTACAAACTGTTTCTATATCCTTGAACTCTTGTAGGCTCCTTTGGGACCAACAAGTGGTATCATAGCAGTGTTTCTTGCTTATCTTTAAAATATTTATTCACAAAACTATTTGAAAATGACTAATGCTAATACAAACTACATTGATAATGGATCTTTAGCTAAACCTCCAAGGTTTAGCCGTGATAACTTTCCATTATGGAAGGAAAGAATGACTCTATTCCTAGAAGGGTCAGATCCTAAGATCCCCTACAATATAGAGAATGGACCATTCATTTCTACAGCCCTGGTAGCTAGCGTTCCTACCACCACTACCACACCAGCCATCGTTGAAAGGAGAATTGTCAAAACTCTAGATCGATGGACTGAAGAAGAGAAAAAGGAAGTAGCTATAGATTCTAAAGCTAGATCGATAATAGCAATTTCTTTACCAGATGAACTCTATCATTCTGTAATGAAGATGACAACAACTAAAGCCATGTGGGATACTTTATGTAGTTAGTCTGAAGGAACTGATGAAGTTCAAATCACTAGATCTATTAATCTGGTAAGACAATATGAAAGTTTTATGCACTTACAAGGTGATACTCTATCTCAAATACACCAAAGGTTTAACTGTCTCTTGATTGATATGAAAACTGTCAACAGAGAATATTCTAATGCTGAAATTCTGACAAAATTCATGGAGGCACTACGTGAACAATGGGGAGTGTACACTACGTGTCTAAAGCTGTGAAAGAATCTTGAAACTCTCTCTCTCTAAGGGCTTTAAATGGAATGCTCCTAAATGAAGAGCAATCTCAGGTTTTAAGGAAAAACCTCATAAATGATATCAAGGGTGCCAAAAGTACTACTTTGGCACTAGTGAGTTCAGAGGTAGATCCTTCAAAACAAGTTTCTTCTTCTATCACCTTTATTACTGAATTAAATCAAACTGATTCAAAAGAACTCACTGAAGCTGACATCTTTGAGTTTGATAACTCTCTAGTTATTCTAACAAACAAGTTTAGCAGACTCTGCTCGTTGAAAAAGCATCTGCTATATGCTATAATTGTCAGCGAAAAGGCCACTTTGCAAGTGAGTGTAGATCTAAGAAAGTAGTTGCTCCCACCACCTCTCAGAACTCTGATAAAAAGGAAAAGTATTTTAAGTTGAAAAATAAATACAGAGACCTGAAAAAGAACCAGCAAAAAGGCAAAGGTCTAATTGCTAAAGAAGTTGACTGGGATCAAGAAGACGATTGGGCCAAAACCTCTGATGAATCAGGCTCCGATGAAGAAGATCTTGCCTTACTCAATCTAATGGCCAGTATTGAGGAAGCTCAAGAAGTCTCTGAAACATCATCCTCAGAGTCTCCTTCAACCTAGGTAAACTTCTCAAAATTTAAAATTTACTTAGCAAGAATAAATTAGATAATTAAGTGCATAACCGGCTTAGATTTCCGGTGTCTAATCCCGATAGCCCGCTATTGCAAGTATAGGATAAAATCTATCTTAATGTAATGCCAAAAATCATTTAATTGCACCATTTTAAAAAAATGGATGACATAAAAATCCTAATTCCATGAAGTTCAATTTAAAATCTAACCATTTTGCCAAAATTGAGAAAAATTAGCCTAAATCTACTTGCATTTCATTTCTTTTTTTTAAAAATTTATAAAAAACAATTTGTGAGCCTTTAAAAATATATATTTTTTTATAAAAATGGGCCTAACTGGCTGGGCCCATTCCCCCCAACATACTCCACATATAAAAACTTGAATTTCTCTCATTTCACTCATTTTCCCACCTTTTTCCTCTAAAAATCCTCTCATCTTTTCCCTTCTTCTCTCTTCTTCTCCCCTTTAACTCCAGTCAAGAACACCAACAAAAAGCTTTCTTTTAGAAAATTCTTGAAGATATTGAAACCCTTTTTATCATCCAAGTAAGGTAAGAACTTCATCTTCACTATTTTCTTTCAATTTTTGGTGAAAACCCCATTTTTCTTGCACTTTGAGTTGCTTTTCATCTAACCTCCGAATTTTCTGAGTTCTAAGGAGAGATTATACACCAAAGAAATGAATTTTTTTTCCATATAATGGTGGTAATCCATGACCCAAGCATTAGAACACAAGAAAGTAGGTAAAATGAAGTTTCATGTGGGTTTTGTTCATTAAAAGGGCATTTTTGGTGCTGACAGATTACTACCTGGTACTTCTGTCGCCATATCTTGCAAAATAATTGTCCAAATGTCATTAATCTTCTTCTAAAAGATTATTCTATGAGTTAGGGTTCTAACCCAAGTAGAATCACTCAAAAATATGGAGTTTTGACTCCATAAACACCCAAATCATTTCAGGTGTGCAAACAGTGAGTCCAACAGTAGGTAAACCCTACTTTGGACGACTGTATCTCTTTGGTTAGTTACACAAAATGCTTGATTTTTCTTCTGAAGTTAGTTTAATGAGTTATCTTATGAATGCAACTGGTTTCATCCAAAAATATGGACATTTGGGGGTTCAATCTTTTAAAACAAAATAAAGATGCAATCTATTCAGAGCTGACATATTGTTGCATGCATATTAAAAGTGTCATAGATCTCTCAAAACTTAATGAAATAGAGTGATTCTTCTTAGATTTATGTGGTATCTTTGTAATCCATTTGGAATCAATGAAAAAGGACAATTTTTGACCTTCCAACCAACAGTAACTTCCAGATGGTGCATTCTATCTTGAAGATTGTGACCCTTAAAAGTTAAAATAGCTATTTAAATACTTAAACCCCTCCAAAATTCGTAATATTTTGACAAAATGTTGCTAACTGAGTAAATTAAAGCAAACAAAAATTTGGGTAAGAAATTAAATGAGGAAGATGTATTTTGTTGATTATTTGTAAAGGGATATATCTTAAAAACCATCATGAAATTTCTGGAATGTTATGATTTTATGTGAAACAAGTTGGAACTTTTAAAATTGAATTAAATAAAAATTTGGACAAATCAAGGACAATATATATATTACAACTCTTTTAGAGCCGAAAAGGAAAAGTGACTAATTGCGTACCTCGCATTCATAGGAAGACTTTAGGCCGGCAAGTAAACGTTTTTGTGTATCTAAGCGGAACTTTTTGTTATCAAGTGAGTATTCACAACCCCTCTTTTAAAGTGTTTTATACGTTTTGGGGTGAAAAGCATGATTAAATGAAATATATGAGCTATTTGCATTGACGAATGTGAAATATTATGAAATTTATGTTATGGGCACTAAGGCATGTACACTAATAGTTTGTATTGAGTAAAATGTCCTATAAAAATTTGTACACTACTATTAACTCAAATGAGGTGCCGATGGTATTTGTGGATAGCGCTATTGGACAGACAATCCCACCTAAAAACCGACAAGTAGGGTGCAGATAGCAATCCCACCCAAAAACTACAGGTACGGGTGCACTATACTTATAATAAAGGTTCTACATATGTGGGGTTTTAGTCCCACCGCTAAGGTAGAATTAAAAAGAGTTTTTGTGGTCGAAAGGTTTAGTGGTGGCTCATTACTTACTTTAAGTTAGAGTACAAATGCCTTGAACGTTTTAAGATTTAAAGAATTACTAAGTGCCATAAAAGTTATTTTGCTCAATACTCATTTATGCAAAAGATTTTTACAATATTGAAAACGTGTGAACTCACCAACTCTTTGTAGTTGACCTTGTTTTTCAGGGGTAAGAAAGATTAACTGAAATGCTTGTTTTTATGGCGCGTCGACATCAATCACATTATAAATTTGAAATCGTTATGTTTGGACAATTTGATTCTTTTATTTTGTTAAAACTTTGGACATGTATGATGTAATTTCGGTTTTAATATGTAATCTATTTGATTTGGATGATTGGTGTTGTTTTTGCCCTATCGCTATGGAAACTTGAACTATCACGCCTCGTGTTTCCGCTTTAGCGGGGTGTGACATATAATCATTAATTTATATTGCTTCCGCTCATATATTGTTTATTAAATCTATTGATTATCTGAGTTTAAAGGGATCTGGGTTCCAACAATTGGTATCCGAGCTAGATAATCAACCTATTGATTATTCGATCTCGTCCAGTTTGGAGAAATCCCCACTCAACTAGTAGTTAATTTCAAGTGTTAAACTACTGTTATTCATTCTACGTTGTTTCTCGAGATTTTGTCGATTTCATACAACTTTCTCTAAATCAGTGGTAATTTTGGTTTAATTATGAAATCAGTAAGTAAAACTTTTCGTTTCGATTCATTTGAATTTTATTTGTTCTAAATTTCAAGAGTATTTCCTGCAAATTTTGAATCTCAGTTTTCTGCAAAAATGATGAATCAAAATCTAAACGCCATATACACTTCTGGATCCTTAACAAAACCTCCTACTCTAAATCGAGACGAATATCCTCAATGGAAGATTCGTATGATAAACTTTTACGAAGGACTAGATGCAAATCTATATCCTACCATTCTAAATGGTCCCTTCGTACCCATGACAACCATTCCAAGAATTCCACCCACAGCAACAACTAAAGAAATTCATGCTCGCCAAGTTCCCAAAGAAAAGGGAAATTGAACCGATGATGATAAGGCCAAAGTGGAAATTGCCAAAAAGGCAAAAAGTCTACTTCTCATGGCAATTCCCAATGAGATTTTCCAATCTCTTGACTCCTGCGAGATGGCCAAGGAACTATGGGATCAACGTGCATATCAATTGGAAGGATGTGCTAAAATGAAGAAAAACGGAAGAGCTCAAGCCTTGAACGAATACAATAGTTTTCAAGCACTCCCAAAAGAGACTCTGGAACAGACTTATCACAGATTCAACACTCTGATAAATCTGTGCAAGAAATGTGATATCATCACATCAAAGGAGGATAATAATATGTTATTCCTCAAACACTTGAATCTAGAATGGTCAAATCTTTCTAATGAGAAACTTGAACTATCAGAAAGAAAGAGATATTTTCAAAAGAGAGATGGAGATTTTGACTAATGAGAAACTTGAACTATCTGTTGAGAATGAAAAAGTTTTAAAACTTCTAATATCAACAGAAGTCAAACTCAGAGAAGAGAACAAGAACTTTTGTAAACTTCTAGAAACAAAATACAAGGAGATAAGTGCTAAAGAAAGTGACAGATTAGAGCTGCTGAATCTCATATTGCTATACTTTCAAATGGAATACCACTAATATCTGTTCCTCCAAAAAAACGAAGAAAAGAGGTTCCTATTCATCCAGATTTCCTTGGGATGTGTTTACAAGCTAACACTTGTCTTGAATTAGAAAAGGAGGAAATCTTAAAGAAAAAACAAATCTTAAGCACCAGTCTCTGAAAACTCAGTCACAAAAGTTTACTTGTCTTGAAAAAGGAAAATGGGAAGCTAACTCTTATACATCTATTTCAGTAAAACCAAAAGTTCCAGAGAAGTCTCCACAAAAGAAGCCCCATAGAAGAATTCACATGTTCCAAAGCATAAGTCTAGACTAGATAAGAAGTTCAATAGAACAGCTGATGCTAGAATAGATAGAAATAAGAAGAATTGCATTTTCATTCTAGTAATGAAAATTCAAGGAATTCTTTTATGTTTCAGAACTCTGAATGCTTCTCTTTATTTCTAAAACTTAAACAATTTTTCTCAAGGCCTTCTGGTTATTTCTCTGATGAACGAAAGCACTCAAACTTTAGACATCAGAACAAAAGAAGTAATTCAAACAAAACAGGAAAACCAGTTGTCTATGGAAAACCTGTTCCTCATTCTGCTCAAACAGAAAAGTTAAATCAAAAATCTAAACCTCACATCAAAGGACCCATTATGACACATGACTGGAACGAAAAACTTACTCTCCAAATTCAAAGATAAAACTGGAAGAGCAGTAACGTTTGGTGATAATGGTAAGGGTCAAATAAAAGGCTACAACACTCTTCAAGAAGGTAATATTACCTTATCCAAGGTAGCTCATGTTTCTGGACTAAAACACAATCTGTTGAGTGTAAGTCAACTCTGTGATTCTATAATGCTAGTTGTATTTGATGAAAAACACTGTTACTTATTCTCTAAGGCAGGTGAAGAATTATGGAGAGCCGACAGAAAAGGTAATATATATATGATGAACTTTACATCCAAGGATGGTAAGGAAACTATCTGTCTTATTTTTAAGAAGAGTGAAGTTGCATGGTTACGGAATCACCTTGTTAAAGGCCTCCCAAGGGTACAGTTCCAGAAGGATCACCTCTGCGCTGCTTGTGAGATGGGTAAAATAAAAAGAACATCTCACTAAACCAAAACTGATCACTCGTGCACTAGGCCTCTACAAATGCTACCTATTGACCTCTGTGGTTCCATTGCAACTCAGAGCCTTTCAGGCAAAAAGTATATCTTGGTACTAATAGATGAATTTTCCAGGTATACATGGCTTGCTTTTGTACGACAAACATCAGAAGTTCCAACAGTGTTAAGGAATATGATGACAAGAATACAAGTTCTTCTGCAATAAAAAATACAACAACTTAGAAGTGACAATGGTATCGAATTCAAGAATGCTAAGCTTGAGAATACCTTGTTGACAACGGCATTACTCAAAATTTCTCTGCTGTACGCAATCCTCAGCAAAATGGTGTAGTAGAAAGATGAAACAGAACACTGGTTGAAGCAGCAAGAACAATGCTTGCAGCTTTTGGGCCACCCACCAACTTCTAGGCAGAAGCTTTTGCCACAGCGTGTTTCACCCAAAATAGATCAATCATAATTAAGAGGCATTTTAAAACCTCTCTTATGAGCTCATAAATAACTGAATACCCTCAGTTAAATTTTTCCATATTTTTGGCTGCAGGTGTGTTTTATTCTAAATGACCGAGAAAACTTGGCAGGTGTGACAAGAAATTTGATGAAGCCAAGCTCTTGGGTTACCCGTTAAATTCAAAAGCTTTTTGGGTTTTTAATTTGCGAACTAAGACTGTAATGGAGAGCATAAACATCGATTTTGATGATAAAACTCAGTTGACTTCTAATTATTCTGATTCAGAACTCAAACTTAATACTGTCACCTCTTATTATCTTTCAGGCACAAGAGAATCCGAGATTGATGCTTTATTTGAAGATTTTCTGGGAGAAGAAATAACTGTTAGGATCCAAAGAATCCTATGAATTTGGATCCTATGTTTGAAATGTTTTGTAAAGAAAAGAACTTCAGAATCTGAAGATGAGTAGTTCAGAAGTTCTGAACTAGTGCTAGAAAGATAAATAAAGTCATCTTCAGAAGTGCAAAATATATATTCAGATGTTCTGAAGAAGTTCTGAATAAGTTCTGAAGTGAAAATTCAGAAGTTCTGAAGACATTCAGAAGTGGTTCTGAAGAGCAAAGTTCAGAATTTTGAAGACAGTACAGAAGTCCTGAAGAACTTCTGAATAGAGTTTTTGATGATGTGTCTTAATGTCATTGGGTTGTGATTTAAATACATGTAACTGTAGTATATATAGAGAGTCTATTAGATAGTTAGGAAGTTGAACATAAATAGAACACCACACATGAGAGTTGTTTAAAGGTGTAAGTGTGTGTTTCTCTGTAAAGCTTTTTATAGTTCTAATAAAATAAGGATTCATTGAGCATTCTATATCAGATCTGTTGTAATATGGGACTAACAATAACTTCAGAGATAATACCCACTAATCCACCATTGAATATTCCTAAAGTACTTCAAGCTTCTAGGATAACTCTTTCTGGTCCTTCTGAATCACCAAATGAAAGTCCAGAGGTAACCTTTGTGCCTTCATTTGAAGGGGAGACATTAGGTGCTCATCCAGATCCAGAACGAATCCCAATACCAGAAGACGTTATCCAACCTATAGATACAGAAGTCCAAGCCCAAGAAATACCTCAAACAAGGATGAAAAGATGGACAAAGTCCCGTACTCCAGATCTAGTAATTGGAGATCCATCTGAAGGGGTTAAAACCATATCTGCAACAGCAAATGAATCTTTCTTTGTAAACTTTCTAAGCATGATTGAGCCAAAGAAAGTTCATGAAGCCTTACAAGAATCAAGCTGGGTGGATGCAATGCAAGAAGAGCTTCTTCAATTTGAAAGGAACAAGGTGTGGAAATTAGTACCTCTGCCAAAAGATAAAGTCGCTATTGGTACTAAGTGGGTATTCAGAAACAAAAAGGATGAAGATGGAATTGTGATCCGAAACAAGGCAAGGTTGGTGGCCAAAGGATACTTACAAGAAGAAGGAATTGACTACGATGAAACTTTTGCTCCAGTTGCAAGACTTAAAGCAATAAGACTCTTTCTGTCTTTCTCAGCATACAACGATTTCAAGGTGTACCAAATGGATGTTAAGTGTGCATTTTTTGAATGGAGATCTCAAAGAAAAAGTGTATGTTCAACAACCTCCTGGTTTTGAAGACTCGAGACATCCAGATCACGTCTATCTTCTAGATAAAGCTCTGTATGGGTTAAAGCAAGCTCCCAGAGCCTGGTATGAACGCTTATCAAAATTCCTAATTGATAACTCATACGAGAAAGGTAAGATTTATACCACTTTGTTCATCAAAAGAGGCAAAGGTACATTAATAGTGGTTCAAATTTATGTGGATGAGATTATATTTGGTTCTATTGATCAAACAAAACTTGATTTGTTTTCAAAGTTAATGGAAAGTGAATTTGAAATGAGCATGATGGGAGAATTAACATTCTTCTTAGGGCTTCAAGGCAAACAAACTACCTCTGGCATTTTTATAAATCAAGCCAAGTATGTCTCTGACATGTTAAAGAAATTCAAACTTCAAAATTCCACTCCTATGAAAACTCCTATCTCTCCTAGTACGAAACTTGATCCTGGTCTCTCTGGGAAATCAGTTGATGTTATGAACTATAGAGGTATGATTGGATCCCTTCAGTGTTTTACTGCTAGGAGACCAAATATAATGTTTGCCAGCTGTCACTGTGCGAGATTTCAAGCCAATCCAAAAAAATCTGATTTGGCTGCTGTAAAAAGAATTTTTAGGTACCTAAAAGGAACACCCTCACCAGGTCTATGGTATCTAAAAATTTTGGATTTGATTTAATTGCATACACTGACTCTGATCATGCAGGATGTAAGGTAGAAAGAAAAAGCACTTCGGTAGCTGTGAACTTCTGGCAAATAGGCTGATAAGTTGGACATCCAAAAAGCAAAACTCTGTCTCAACTTCCACAGCAGAAGCAGAATATGTTGCTGCTGCTAGTTGTTGTTCACAAGTTATTTAGATGAAAACTCAACTCAGAGACTATGGTCTAGCTATGACATTCTTAGAGTCACAATATAAAGGAATCTTTTTGAATTTGTAACCATAATCTTTGAGTTGAATTTGCATTCAGATGACTTGTGAGCAACATATGGCAGCCACTACATACTCAGCTTCTGCATTAGAAGTGAATACACAGTTCTGCTTTTTGGAAGACAAGTTTACAAGTCTATCACCCAAGAATTGACATGATCCAGATGTGCTCTTCCTGTCTAATTTACAACCACTATGATCTGCATCTGTGAAAGCAGTTAGTTCAAATCCAGAATCCTCAGAATACCAAAGTCCCAATGAAAGTGAACCTTTTAGGTATCTAAGTATTCTTTTAGCAGCAAGAAGATGAGATTTTTTAGAATTGTCTTCATATCTTGCACAGATACATGTGGCAAACATTATATCAGGTCTACTTGCAGTTAAGTAAAGCAAAAAACCAATAATACCCTTGTACTTCTTTTGATCCACAGATTTACTAGATAAATCTGGTTCAAGTTTACTAGCAGTTTGAATACTAAAACAGTCAGACATGTCAAACTTTTTAAGTAAGTCAAAAACATACTTAGTCTAATTAATGAATATGCCAGTAGGAAGTTGTTTAACTTGTAAACCAAGAAAAAATGTTAACTCTTCCATCATACTCATTTCAAATTCAGTTTGCATGATTTTCTCAAACATTTTACAAAAATTTGGATTTGTAGAAGCAAACATAATATCATCCATATATATTTGTATTAAGATCATGTCCCCACCTTCCTTTTTCAGAAATAAGGTTGTATGAACAGTACCTCTTTTGAACTTATAATTGAGAAGAAAAGTTGTGCGAGTTTCATACCATGTTCTTGGTGCTTGTTTAAGTCCATATAAACATGATCTAGAAATTCTTTGCTAACAAAGCCTTCTGGTTGTTCAACATATACTTCTTCATGAAGAATGTCATTCAGAAATGCACATTTGACATCCATTTGAAAGACTTTCATGTTTTTGTATGCTGCATAAGCTAGAAAGATCCTAATTGCTTCTAGCCTAGGTTTCTTTATAATCAATGCCTTATTGTTGCAAATAGCCCTTGGCTACAAGCCTTGCTTTATTTCTCACAATAATTCCTTGTTCATCTTTCTTATGTCTGGAAACCCATTTTGTGCCAATAATTGATTTCCTCTTTGGTTTTGAATTAGTCTCCAAACTTTTTTCTTTCAAATTGATTTATCTCATCTTGGATAGCTAATATCTTGTCTGGATCCTGAAGAGCTTCACTTGGCTTTTTGGGTTCAATACTGCTTAAGAAATTTACATACAGACATTCATTTGCTGTGGCTGATCTTGTTTGTACACCTTTTGAGACATCACCTATTATTTGATGCATGGGATGACTTGATGTCCACTTGTTCACATTTGGCAATGGTTGAACAGATGAGATTAATTGCTGAATGCAAATCTAAAGTCTCCCACTCAAATTGAAGATTCTGTACAGGTGCAGAAGGAATATTCACTAGTTCAGAAATAGGCATTGTGGGTCTAGAAGTGATTTGAATTGGTGCAGAAGTAACTTGTACAGATTCAGAAGTAGGAAGTTCTGAATTTGAGGTTGAGTTAGGTGTTTCAGAAAGATTTGAGATAGAAGTTTTTATGGAGATCAATTCTGGAATTGATCTGAGAAGAGATGGATTCTGATAATCTGCAGAAACATTTTCAGAAATGTCAAATAAAAGTCTTGAAACAATGAATCTAAATTTGATTTTAGTAAAGATTTAGATTCAGAAGTTTTATTAGTTTTGCTCTTTTCTGAGTCTAAGATTTCAGAAACTGGATGAAGCTTGAGTTCTGATCTGTCTTGTTCAGAAGTCATTGTTGGCTCATGAAATCTGATATTTGAAGTTTCAATGATCCTTTGTGTGCCTTTTATGAGAACTCTGTATGCCTTGGATCTTTGTGAATAGTTAACAAATACTCCAGCTACTCCTTTAGGAGTAAATTTGTCTAACTGCTGTGTGTCATTCAGAAGAAAACACTTGCATCCAAATTTTTTTAAGTAATCAATAGAGGGTTTTCTGTTTTTAATAATTTCATAAGGTGTTTTGAGAGGTTTTCTGTTGAGGATGGTTCTATTCTGAGTAAAGCAACCAGTTGTTATTGCTTCTCCCCAAAGAGATAAAGGTAATTCTGAATAGGCAAGCATAGTTCTGGCAGCCTCTACTAAGGTTCTGTTCTTCCTTTCACTACTCCATTCTGTTGAGGAGTTCTTGCAGCAGAAAAGTTATGAGATATTCCAACAGAATTCAAAAATATCTAAAGTGTAGAATTTGTAAATTTTGTGCCATTGTCACTTCTGACCTTTTGGATAGGAAGTTGAAGAAGAACCTGTATTTTTCTAAAAAAAGGAATAGGTATATCAGAAGTATCTAATTTAAGTCTAAGAAATTCAATCCAAGTATATCTTGAATATTCATCATCTATTACTAGGATATACTTCTTTCCTCCCATGCTTTAAGTGTTCATTGGTCCACATAGATCCATATGTAGCATTTCCAGTGGTGCTTGACATGAAGAAAACATTTTTAGAGGATGTGAACTTCTTTTTATCTTTCCAAGCTCACATGCAGAACATAATGAATTTCTTTCAAACTTGATCTTTGGCAAACCTCTTACTGAGTTATGTCTTTCCAATTCAAAAATTGCTTTGAAATTTAGATGAGACAACCTTCTGTGCCATAACCAACTTTCTTCATTCATGGTTGTAGAAATATAACATACTCCCTGTAGTTGACCATCTTCAATGAAAGAAGTAGTGTAGATATTATCATCTCTATATGCGGTTAACTTGTTTAGATTTTCAGAACTAAGAACATGACAAAAGTCAATGTCAAAATGTACTTTCCAGTATTTGTCACAGAACTGATTCACACTAAACAAATTATGCTTGTGGCCCGCAACATAGAAAAGTTTCATGACAGTAACATCTCCCGTTGTAAAAGTTCCATATCATCTCACATATACTTTTGCATTGTTTCCAAAGCTAACTGTTCCTCCATATCTCTCATGATAGTCAGTTAGTAAGTCTTTATAAGGTGTCATGTGTCTTGAACAACCAGAATCCAAAACCCACACATGACACGTCTGCAAAAACAATTATTGAGTTTTAGGTACCCATTTAAGAATGGGTCCTTTCAGATTAGCTATGACAGAAGAAATTCTGAATTTAGATTTAGCAGAAGCGAGTTCAGAATTTTATTCAGAATTTTGGTTAATAGATATATCCTTTTTATAGTTATTATATTTTCTTTTTGAGAAATTTGTTGAAGAAATCTTGATTGGTTTCTTAGGATTTTTCTGATTGATGTTGGAATCTAATTGAAAATTAGGATGTCCACATGTCATACAATGAATATGATTCTTAAGAACCTTCAATATCTCAACACATAAGCAGGAATTAACAACAATTGTTTTAGAAACATAATGCTTGCTTTTTTTCAAAGTATTGGCTTTGTTTACATCATATTTCTTAAAATAAGAAATACTATCTAATTTGTATTTCTTTGACAGTCTTTCGCCTTTTTTCTTCCAAACTTGAGTGGATAGCTCTGTAAAAGATAAGAAATGGGGATTAGAATAAGAAGAACTTTTATCAATATTCTTTTCAACTTTTGAATTAAGTTATTCAGATTTAGAATTAGAAGATTGTCCTTTTTCAAAAATCTTGACTCTTGTGACAAAATCTGATGATGATAATGATGAGTTTTCTATTGTTAAAGATGTGTCTTTAAAATCATTTTTAGAATGAGTAGAATTGGAACATGTAGAAGAATTAATTTCAGAAGATATATAATGCTTGTATTCATTTTTCAAGAATACACCATTAACCATTTCTGAAGGTAATTTTGGTTCTTCAGATTTTTATTTCTCTCCCTCAGTTATAGAAGATTTAGATTTGTAAACTATGTATCCATCTTTGTCTATTATTGCAACAGTAGGATCATCATCATCATCAGAATCTGAGGCATTCATTAAATCTGAAATTTGTTCTGAGTCATATTAGAGGCAATAAAATTGAAGTTGGAAAGATTTTCTCTTTATTTTCAGAACTTGATTCATTTATAACATTCTCAGATTCAGTATCAGAATTATCAAAGAATATTTCTAAAGTCTTATCATTATCATTTAAAGATTCAATTTCTGAAAATTCTTCATATATGTCTTCAAGAATTTCTTTAGAATTTATTTTAGTTTCAACTTCAGAAGTATTATTTGATGTGTATTCAGAAATTGTTTCTGGAATAACTTCAGATTTTGATCCCGAAGGTACTTCAGAAGTATTTGAAACTTCAGAACTGAGTTTTGAATCAGAATTCTTTATTGTATCTCTTGAGTCAAGAGATTTTTCATCTAAAAACAAAACTTCTGATTTAATAAATGGAATTCCAGGCAAAGAATGATCAACAAGTTTATTTACAACACTTTTACTTTTCTAATTGAAAATTTTCATATTTGAAATATTATATAAATTTGAAGGTGCTTTCTTCAAAATTTGACCTTTATTGTATCCTAAGCCTGCTTTTATAGTATAAAACTTTGAATTCTGAGTCTGACTAGTTAAAATATTCAGAGTTTGTTCAGTTTGACCTCTTTTAAAGTTCAGATCTTCTAATTCCTTGATCTTTTTTATAATTCAAGTCTTTCTTGAATCAGAAAGTTTATTTTGACATTTAGAACTTCTTTTTCAGATTTTTCACTAATAATATCTTTTTGCATACTATCCATCTTCTCTTTCAACAAAGATTTTTCTTTAGAAACTTTTTCAAATGTTTTTCAGCATTTTGGCAATATTGTTTGTAGATTTGACTTTCAGCTCTAAACTTATTTACCAAAATTCTCTCTCATTTTATTCTGTTTATGAGATTTTCAAATTCAGAAGTCATGTTCAGAATTTGATCTTGCATGTTACTTTCAGAATTATCAGAATTTAAAGAAGAATTTGTTTCAGAATTTAGTTCAGAAGAAGAAGTTTGTACCTCAGAATCATGTGCATGAGTATTTTCTGGATCCATTTGGCACATATAATAGTTTGAAGCATAATGAGCAACTTCCTCATCATATTCTTCATCACTCCAGTTATGCCAATTTTCTTCATATTTGGTTACTAGAGCTATATTTATTTCGTTCTTCTTTGCAAGTAGATGCTTCTTTTCATAATAACCAACATTCTTGACCTTAGGTATTTTGCACTGTCTTGCAAAATGTCCAGGTTTTCCACAATTAAAGCACCTAGCTGGTTCTATTGTATCCTGTTGAACTACATCTTGATTTAAGATCTTCTTAACTACATCTTCAGACTTTGATTGGTTCTTGTATTTTTTATTTTATTTTTGATTATATCTTTGATGGAATTGTCTTTTCATGAAAGCAATATTATCAGAAATCCTTTACAAATCTTCATCTGATTCATCTCCATCCCAAAGGGCAGTTTCTGAAATTTCACAAACTTTGTTCTTTGATGACATGGTCATTGAACTATTCAACTTTTTTCTTAACAAGGCTACAGTATCATTTGTGTTCTTGTTGAAACAAAATCTCATAAACATCATGGATAGATTTTCTAGACATATTCCTGGTAACCATGTTGTCAGAAAAGCTATTCCATTCATTCTTCAAGTTATTAAGAAACTTATTGTTAATTTCTGAATTTGATTTCCGAACACCATTTCTCCTTAAGTCATTCAGAATGTTGTTGAACCTGTGATAAGTTTCAGTAATTGATTCACCCTCTTTGTATATGAAATTTTCATATGTACCAATACATATGTTCAGTCTCTGAGCTTGGGCTTTAGTACTGCCCTGCATCTGAGCCTCAACTTCATCCCACATGGCCTTTGCAGAAGTTAAACTATCAGCTCTATTGAATATTTCATTTGGGATGACCATTGTGAGTAGAGTTAGTGCCATTCTATCTACTTTGGCTTGCTCCTTTTCAGCATTGTTATACATATCTGGACTCTTTTTGATTCGGGTTGCTGGTATTTCAGGAGTAGTTTCTGTTCTGGGAACAACAACGATTTCCACGTAGACTTCAAGGGGGGCATTGATGATGGATTGCATCAATGCCTCATTAATATTATCCAAGAATTGAATCATTCTTATGCGCCATTGATGATACTCTCCCAAGAACAGAGTGGGTGTCACAGCCCGCTAAAGCGGAAACACGATGCGTGATAGCGCAAGATTTCATAACAATAGGATAAAAACAACACCAACCATCCATTCAAATAAACAACAGTTTAAGTTTAAAATTTTACATTTTGCATCAATTACAAGTTCTAACCAAAACAAAATAAACCAAGTGTTTCAACTAAACAGTTTTCAAATAAACAAGATGGTTGATGTCGACGCGCCCACATAAAAGAAAGATTCGGTTAATCTTTTCTTACCCCTGAAAAGCATGATAAAAACAAGGTCAACTACAAAGAGTTGGTGAGTTCACAGGTTTTCAATATTTCAAAAATAAACAATTGTGTGAGTGAATATGAGCAAAATAAATTTTTGGCACTTATTGATATCTTAAAACGTTATGGCATTATGTACTCTAATTTTTGTATATAAAGAGCCACCACTAAACCTTTCGACCACAAAACAATATTTTTAATTCTACCTTAGCGGTGGGACTAATACCCCACATATGTAGAACCTTCGTTTTTAAGTATCGTGTACCCCTACCTGTAGTTTCTAGGTGGGATTGCTATCCATACCCCTACTTATCGGTTTTTAGGTGGGATTGTCCGTCCAAATAGCGCTATCCACAAATACCCTCGGCTCCTCACTTGAGTTAATAGTAGTGTACAAACTTTTATGTTACATTTTACTCAATATAACTATTAGTGTACATGCCTTAGTGCCCACAACATCAAATTTAACAAGATTTCATAATCATAATGACAATGGCTCATAAAACACATTCAATCATGCTTTTCACCCCAAAACAAATAAAACACTTTGAAAGAGGGGCTGTGAATACTCACCTTATAGCAACGCTCCGCAACGCAAAACAATACAATCCGAATCTCCGCACAACGACCTAACGCTTCCCTATCAAAGAGTAATACTCAAAACCGTCACTTATAGGTCTAATACTACTTAGAGGTGAATAAATCTTAAGCCCATAAGTGTCTATATATGTCCAATTATACAAAATGCCCATATGCTCATTAATATCGTAATTTATACCGTAAGTGATCTTTTTATCCATCACATGATCAATATTTATAAAAATCAATTAAGTCCAGAATTTCTCTTCTGGACAGAAACTAATTGTCCTAAAAATGATCAGTTTTCAAGGGCTTCCAAAATGATCTAGTTTCCTATATTTTTATATAAGATAACTTACTGAGTTATGGTCTTTGTGACCAAATTTCATGCCTTTTGGACATGTACAAGTGGTTCAAATAATTCATGCAAAATATTATATCACAACCGGTAAAACAGATTACACCATGTTAGTGATTCACTCACTTAAGGAGTTATACTCAGTGTTTTCTAGAATTTCCAGTTGGATTGGAATCATAACTCATAAAGGAAACTTTTGAGATAAGATTCACTGATTTTCAAGACGTTATGAAGGAGGTATGACACTACAAAGTTGCATGCACAATTCTGCCATTAGCTGACAGATTGCAGACTTAACTTAAATAAATTGGTTAGTGCCTCAAAACTTCATATTTTTGCATGAAAATGGATCCATATGAATCCTAACTCATAAAATGAAGTTCTAGAAAAAGAATCATGCATTAAAGACAAATAACAAAGGAGATACTAACACACAAAGTAGAGTTTAGCTGCTGGTGGTTTCACAGATTGCACACCTAAAGTATTTTAGGTGTTTGGAGGGTCACAACTCCATATTTTTAAGTGATTTCACTTGAAAACGGAAGATAACTCATAAATATAACTCTCAAAAGAAAAATCAACCTTTTTTATTGAGTTTTGAAAGAGATAAGGCCATTTGAACATGCATGCACAATTCTGTCATTGTTTGACAGTTTGCACACTCATTTTGTTTTAATCATTTGAAACCTCAAATAACCATATTTTTGAATGAAATCAAATGCATATGAAAGGTAACTCATTAAGCTAACTTCCAGAAGAAAAATCAAGTGATTTGGAAAAATATTCAAAGAGTTATGGTTGTTCAAAGTAGGGTTTACCTACTGTTGAACTTCTAGATGCACATGCATCTTTCTATGAGCATTTGGGGGGTCAAAACTCAATGTTTTTGAATGAGACCACTTGGATTAGAACCCCAACTCACTAAATAAACTTTTAGAAGGAAAATTTTTAACATTTTAACATGTTTATTATAAGAATTGGACGATTTTTGCACATGCAATGAATCTGTCAGCAACAAAAATCTCCATTGTTGTTCAAAAACACATAAAATCATGATTTTTACCCATTTTCTTGAGTTTTATTTGTGTAGGTCATAGATTATCACCTTTTTATAAACATTTTACATGTTTTGGTGTAAAATCTCTCCACAAACTCAGAAAATTCAAAGGTTTAGAAGAAGAATGCTTAAAATACAAGAAAGTGGGGTTTTCACCCAAAAATGCTAAGGAAAGAATAAGATGGTGTTTATACTTACTTGTGTGATGAAATGTGTACCAAAATCTTCAATATTCTTGCTATTTGATGGATTAGAACATGAGAAATTGGCTGGAACTTGATGGAGAGGAAGAGGAAGAGGGAAAAACAAAAGAGTCTCTTCACTTTTAGAGAGAGAGAGAGAGAGAGAGAGAGAGGTGTTTGATTTTTGAATTTGAAATGAGTGAAATGAAGAATTTTTTTGGTATTTATATGTGGATTGAGGGGGGGGGGGGCGGCCATGAAGTGGGCCCTACCCAAGCCAATTTATTTATTTTTAAAAAAAAAAACTCATTTTAAGCCCAAAATGACACAATTAAAAGACCATTTCTCAATTTTTGGCCTTTTTCCCAAAATTGGTAGCCCATTTTGGTTAGAATCTTAATAAAATAAAAGTTTTATAATTAAAATACTAAAACTATATATTTTATATAAATTGGGTATAAACTAGAGCATTTGGCACTGTATTGGAAGTTTCGGACAGTTACGGGTCGGAACCGGACATTTTTAAGCGACTACCGGAAATGCTAGGGTTTTTCGGCCATTCTAAACCAACTATTTCTTAATCTTAAAATTTAAACTATATAAACACTAATAAACTTAGTAGAAGCTAACCTGAAAGCTCGAATTTTGACAGTTGTCACAGTCTTCCCCCGTTAAAGAAATTTCGTCCCGAAATTTAAGAAGTGGCTTTCTCCGGGGTGTTTGTGAATAAGCTGGGATATTTTTGCTTCATCAAATCTTCACGTTCCCAGGTATATTCTGGACCATGTTTCGCATTCCAACGGACCTTAATAATAGGGATTTTACTGCGCCTTAACCGTTTAACTTCTCGGTCCAAAACCTCAACTGGTTCTTCAACGAAGTTTAACCGATCGTTAATGCGAACGTCGTCTATGGGTAACATCAACGTTTCATGCGCTGCATTTCTTTAGATTCGACACATGAAATGTGTCGTGGATTGCGCTTAGATTTTGCGGTAACTTCAACTTGTACGCCACTGGTCCGATTCTTTCGAGTATTTCGAATGAACCAATGTATCTGGGACCCAGCTTGCCTCTCTTCCTGAAGCGTACCAGTCCCTTCCATGGGGACACTTTTAATAGCACTTTATCTCCCACTTGAAACTCCAACGACTTTCTCCGATTATCCGCATAACTTTTCTGACGGTCTCTTGCTGTCTTGAGTCTTTCTTTGATGATTGAGATCTTATCAGTGGTTTCCTGGATAATATCAGGCGTTGTCAGCTGTCTATCTCCGACTTCTACCCAGCTAAGCGGCGATCTGCACTTACGTCTGTATAGAGCTTCGTACGGTGCACATTGTATGCTGGTATGATAGCTGTTGTTATAGGAGAATTCAACAAGTGGCAGGTGGGTATCCCAACTTCCACCGAAATCTATTGCGCAAGCCCGTAACATATCCTCTAGCGTTTGAATAGTTCTTTCCGATTGTCCATCCGTTTGAGAATGATAGGCGGTGCTATAATCCAAACGTGTACCCAATGCCTTTTGGAGTGATTGCCAAAAACGCGATGTAAATCGTGTATCTCTGTCCGAAATAATGGAAATATGCACACCATGACGTGTAACTATTTCATTAATATAGATTTACGCACGCCTTTCCATACTGAAATCTTCTCGAATGGGGATGAAATGAGCCGATTTGGTAAGTCGGTCTACTATAACCCATATTGTGTCGTGCCCCTTTCCAGTTCTGGGTAATTTAGTTACGAAATCCATTGTTATTTGCTCCCACTTCCACTGTGGTATTTCGGAGTTGTTGGAGTAAACCGGATGGTTTCGATGTTCGACCTTTATCTTAGCACAAGTCAGGCACTTGCTTACGAATACAGCAACATCTTTCTTCATTCCCGGCCACCAATAATACTCCTTCAAATCCTTATACATTTTATCTGCTCCTGGGTGAATCGAATATCTGGATCGATGGGCTTCATCCAAAATGGTTGACCGTAGATCACCAACCTTCGGTACCCATGCTTTATTCTTGAAGTAATACACACCATCCTCTTGCATTTCAATTTCTTTCTTTTAATGTTGCAAGGTTTCATTCTTCCTATTTTCTTCTTTTAAAACTTCTCTTTGTGCTTCAATAATTTGAGTTTTTAAACTCGTCTGGACCATTACTCCCATAGCACATACTCTTGTTGGTTTTACTCTTTCCTTTCAGCTTAACGCGTCGGCTACCACATTAGCTTTTCCCGGATGGTACTTTATTTCACAGTCGTAGTCACTAAGTAGTTCCACCCATCTTCTCTGCCTCATATTGAGCATTTTCCGGTCAAGGATGTGTTGGAGGCTTTTATGATCAGTGAAAATGGTGCACTTGGTGCCGTATAGGTAGTGTCTCCAGATTTTGAGTGCGAACACCACCGCCCCTAATTCCAAATCATGAGTGGTGTAATTCTTCTCGTGAATCTTTAGTTGTCTCGAAGCGTATGCAATAACTTTGTCTTTTTGCATTAACACGCAACCCATTCCCTGATGTGAAGCATCACAGTAGACTACGAAGTTTTCGACTCCTTCAGGTAGAGCCAGAATTGGTGCATTGCATAACTTGTGTTTGAGCGTCTGGAAGGGTTCTTCTTGTTTCTCTCCCCAAATAAACTTTTTATCTTTTTGTGTTAGAGTCGTTAGTGGTTGCGCGATCTTAGAGAAATTCTCGATAAATCGCCGGTAATAACCTGCCAATCCCAGAAATTGTCGGATCTCGGTCGGTGTCTTTGGGCTTCCCATTTCTTAATGGCCTCAATCTTAGCTGGATCAACTTGGATCCCCTTTTCATTCACCACATGGCCAAGAAAGTGTACCTCACGAATCCAGAATTCACATTTAGAGAATTTCGCGTACAACCTCTCGTCTCTGAGCAATTCCAATATCAACTTCAAGTGTTGCTCATGCTCCTTTTTGTCTCGAGAATAAATGAGTATATCATCTATAAATACGATCACGAATTTGTCTAGGTATGGTCGACATACTCTATTATCAAATCCATGAAGACTGCCGGTGCGTTTGTTAGACCAAATGGCATGACTAGGAACTCGTAGTGACCGTATCGAGTCCTAAAGGCCGTCTCGGGGATATCTTCTTCTCGCACTCTCATTTGATGATATCCAGACCTAAGATCGATCTTTGAGAAGTACTTTGCACCTTGAAGTTGGTCAAACA
Organism: Silybum marianum; assembly: GCA_036898165.1. Classification (NCBI taxonomy): domain Eukaryota; kingdom Viridiplantae; phylum Streptophyta; class Magnoliopsida; order Asterales; family Asteraceae; genus Silybum; species Silybum marianum. Next base: position 23,745,490 of record CM072528.1, on the reverse strand, counting down.
AATCATCAATCCGGGGAAGGGGGTATCGGTTCTTAATTGTCAACTTGTTGAGTTCCCTATAATCGATACACATTTGAAAAGATCCATCTTTCTTTTTAACAAATAAGACTGGAGCTCCCCAAGGTGAAGAGCTGGGTCTGATGAATCCCTTATCGAGTAACTCCTGAAGTTGTTCTGACAGTTCCTGCATCTCAGATGGCGCTAACCGGTATGGTGATTTCGCCACGGGCGCAGCTCCAGGAATTAAATCGATGTGAAATTCAACTTGTCTTGGCGGGGGTATTCCAGGCAAGTCGTCTGGGAATACTTCGGGAAAGTCCCGAACTATAGGAATATCTTGAACGCGTTTTTCTTCAGCTTTCTTATTCTTAACGTGAGCTAGAAAGACAATACCGTCCTTTCTCAAATGCTTTCGCATTTTCATACACGTTACTATTTTAACACTCCTTCTAGTTTTCTCGCCGTGTACTTCGAGTTTTCCCCCTTCGGGCAACGGAACTCGAATGATCTTTTTGGAACAACAAATTTCAGCTCGGTTTTTGGACAACCAATCCATACCCACGATTATGTCGAAACTTCCCAATTTAATCGGTATTAGATCTATACTAAAATTTCTATTGGCCAAACTTAAGGTGCAGTTCATTAATATGTCTTTAGCCCTACATTCTTGTCCGTTGGCATATTCAATGACATATATTTCTTTCAATTTTTGAGGTTTTAAATTTATCTTTGATCTAAATTCTGTCGCCACAAAACTCCTATCTGCTCCAGAATCAAATAGTACAGACGCATAATGATTATTCAGAAGAAACGTACCTGTAACGACATCTGGGTTTTGCCTTGCTCCCTCTGCTCCAATCTCAAACACTCGACCTCTTGCCGGACATCCTTGATTTCCTCGGTTGGCCGGTCTTGCTTGATGAGTGTTCGGTCTCTGATTCCATCGTGGACATGTATTCCGGAAGTGATCCGGGCTTCCACACTCAAAACATGCCCGCCTTCCTGTGCTCCTGCAATCCTTGGCATAATGACCTCCTTTGTTGCATTTTTGATAGATAATACATTGTCCGGTATGCTGTCTATTGCATTTGTCACATTTGGGATAAGGTCCTTTCCCTTTCTCTGCAGGTTGAGTTTGAATTCCGTAGTTACCTGTAGTTCTTTGTTCCTTGCTTGTCCTTTTTCCAAACTGCTTTCTTATTGGTTCATGCAGTTTTCTCTTCCCTTGTGCCTTATCTCTTACAAACAATCCCGAGCGAGTAGCATTGTTTGTGAGTCTGGTTGCCGAACTTACTGCCTCTTGTATAGTTTTTGGGTTTGCTGAGGTAACATCCCCGCGTATCTCCGGAGATAATCCCCAAATATACCTATCAACACGGTTCTCTTCAGGCGTTACCAGATGCGGTACCATTTTTGCCAATTCATGAAATCGGGCTGTGTAGGAGTCGATATAATTCCCTCTCATTTCATGATTCCACAATTCCGCTTCCAGCTTCTGAATTTCTCTTCTTGGGCAGTATTCTTCTTTCAACATTTTCTTGAAATCCTCCCACGTAAGACTGTTAGCAGCTTCTCGACCACGGGTTTGTACTTGTATATTCCACCATGTTAACGCTCGTCCTTGTAATAAGCATGTAGCAAACTCTACCTTCTTACCTTCGGTACATTTGCTAATATGGAGCACATACTCCATGCTCTCTATCCAAGTTAATAATCCCACGGCTCCCTCAGTTCCATGAAATTCTTTAGGGTTACAGCTCCTAAAGGATTTATATGTACATTCTCTGTTTCCAGACCCTTGACTGTTGTTTTGATTATTGTTCAGGCCAGCTGCCACTTGACTAACAATGTTCGGAAGTGCAGCCATGAGTTGTTCGGACCCAAGTCTCGCAACTTCGGAATTCTCTCTTCTTGGAGGCATTGTTCTAAACACGATTTTAAATTGAGTTTTAGTCAATTTTGTGTTACAATGGCCATTATAAATCTACTTACTAAATCATACACATCTTATAACGTACATCCAATACTACTCACGAACACATACATTTCAAAACAACATGAGATAAATAGATAACTTACATAATTATCAAAAATAAACCAAAGTAATTCAAACATAAGTTTTAAAGTACAACCCAAATAACATAAAATTGTTTAATCTTAAACATCTAGGCTACAAGCCTCAAAAGCAAATATGGTCCTAATGGATCATTACCCAAATCAATACTCCTATCATCACCATCAGTGCTCCTAATGCCCAAGACAGATACGTGTACAGCCTCCGAATAGCCCTCCCGGCCTCATGTGCGATCACCCTGATCTCCGTAGTGATCTCGTTTTGAATGTGCAAGACTGTAAGAATGCTTTCTAAGGCCTGCTTAAACTCTTCTAGTCTATCTCGCTGTCCCTGTATCTGAACCTCCAATCCTGTGACCCAGAGGTTCTCGGTTGCCGTCATCCTTTGAGGCTGCGGCTCTGGAACTCTCACGGCCGGAGACGGAGGCGTCACGCTTCGCGATCGAGATCGCGATCCAGCTGGTTCGCCCGACGGGTCGGACGGAACCGTGAATACCACCCTTCGGCCAGGGAGTACACGCTTTCGGGCTGTCCGAATAGTCCTAGGTCCGCGTGACGGTCCAGCCACATCGACCGGAGGTGGCGCAGGTACAGAAGTCTCCACAGAAGTCTCTCGGGTGGCCGCGTCATTTTCCTCAGACGGATCACTCTCTTCAAGCATGGGCTGGTTCCTCCTAGGGAGGCTAGTAAAGTACCCGGATTCGTCGGGGGAGTGATCGGGAGTGGAAGAAGAGCTAGACATTTTAAACAGCGGTAGTAACAAATTTAATTACTAAATGCACTTTATAAAAAAAAATTAAAATACTTATGCAAACTCACACTAATGACCATGCTTTCCATTTGGGCAAGAAGTTCCCAATATAATTGTTCCATGTCTCCCCTACACATATTGAATTAGACATAGGTGATCAGGCTTTGCCTAATATCAATATGCTAAGTCGACACTTATTCCAATTATACTAGTACTTTATAAAAACAGTTTTCGAAAACTTTTGGTTATAGTATTTGTTTAGAAAAAAACCGGTGTTCTCTATAACCTATGGCTCTGATACCAAGTCTGTCACACCCCGCTAAAGCGGAAACACGAGGCGTGATAGCGCAAGATTTCATAACAATAGGATAAAAACAACACCAACCATCCATTCAAATAAACAATAGTTTAAGTTTAAAATTTTACATTTTGCATCAATTACAAGTTCTAACCAAAACAAAATAAACCAAGTGTTTCAACTAAACAGTTTTCAAATAAACAAGATGGTTGATGTCGACGCGCCCACATAAAAGAAAGATTCGGTTAATCTTTTCTTACCCCTGAAAAGCATGATAAAAACAAGGTCAACTACAAAGAGTTGGTGAGTTCACAGGTTTTCAATATTTCAAAAATAAACAATTGTGTGAGTGAATATGAGCAAAATAAATTTTTGGCACTTATTGATATCTTAAAACGTTAAGGCATTATGTACTCTAATTTTTGTATATAAAGAGCCACCACTAAACCTTTCGACCACAAAACAATATTTTTAATTCTACCTTAGCGGTGGGACTAATACCCCACATATGTAGAACCTTCGTTTTTAAGTATCGTGCACCCCTACCTGTAGTTTCTAGGTGGGATTGCTATCCATACCCCTACTTATCGGTTTTTAGGTGGGATTGTCCGTCCAAATAGCGCTATCCACAAATACCCTCGGCTCCTCACTTGAGTTAATAGTAGTGTACAAACTTTTATGTTACATCTTACTCAATATAACTATTAGTGTACATGCCTTAGTGCCCACAACATCAAATTTAACAAGATTTCATAATCATAATGACAATGGCTCATAAAACACATTCAATCATGCTTTTCACCCCAAAACAAATAAAACACTTTGAAAGAGGGGCTGTGAATACTCACCTTATAGCAACGCTCCGCAACGCAAAACAATATAATCCGAATATCCGCACAACGACCTAACGCTTCCCTATCAAAGAGTAATACTCAAAACCGTCACTTATAGGTCTAATACTACTTAGAGGTGAATAAATCTTAAGCCCATAAGTGTCTATATATGTCCAATTATACAAAATGCCCATATGCTCATTAATATCGTAATTTATACCGAAAGTGATCTTTTTATCCATCACATGATCAATATTTATAAAAATCAATTAGGTCCAGAATTTCTCTTCTGGACAGAAACTAATTGTCCTAAAAATGATCAGTTTTCAAGGGCTTCCAAAATGATCTAGTTTCCTATATTTTTATATAAGATAAATTACTGAGTTATGGTCTTTGTGACCAAATTTCATGCCTTTTGGACATGTACAAGTGGTTCAAATAATTCATGCAAAATATTATATCACAACCGGTAAAACAGATTACACCATGTTAGTGAATCACTCACTTAAGGAGTTATACTCAGTGTTTTCTAGAATTTCCAGTTGGATTGGAATCATAACTCATAAAGGAAACTTTTGAGATAAGATTCACTGATTTTCAAGAAGTTATGAAGGAGGTATGACACTACAAAGTTGCATGCATAATTCTGCCATTAGCTGACAGATTGCACACTTAACTTAAATAAATTGGTTAGTGCCTCAAAACTTCATATTTTTGCATGAAACTGGATCCATATGAATTCTAACTCATAAAATGAAGTTCTAGAAAAAGAATCATGCATTAAAGACAAATAACAAAGGAGATACTAACACACAAAGTAGAGTTTAGCTGCTGGTGGTTTCATAGATTGCACACCTAAAGTATGTTAGGTGTTTGGAGGGTCAAAACATATTTTTAAGTGATTCCACTTACAACCTGAAGATAACTCATAAATATAACTCTCAAAAGAAGAATCAACCTTTTTCATTGAGTTTTGAAAGAGATATGGCCATTTGAACATGCATGCACAATTCTGTCATTGTTTGACAGTTTGCACACTCATTTTGTTTTAATCATTTGAAACCTTAAATAACCATATTTTTGAATGAAATCAGATGCATATGAAACGTAACTCATTAAGCTAACTTCCAGAATAAAAATCAAGTGATTTGGAAAAATATTCAAAGAGTTATGGTTGTTCAAAGTAGGGTTTACCTACTGTTGAACTTCCAGATGCACATGCATCTTTCTATGAGCATTTGGGGGGTCAAAACTCAATGTTTTTGAGTGAGACCACTTGGATTAGAACCCCAACTCACTAAATAAACTTTTAGAAGGAAGATTTTTAACATTTTAACATGTTTATTATAAGAAATGGACGATTTTTGCACATGCAATGAATCTGTCAGCAACAAAAATCTCCATTGTTGTTCAAAAACACATAAAATCATGATTTTTACCCATTTTCTTGAGTTTTATTTGTGTAGGTCATAGATTATCACCTTTTTATAAACATTTTACATGTTTTGGTGTAAAATCTGTCCACAAACTCAGAAAATTCAAAGGTTTAGAAGAAGAATGCTTAAAATACAAGAAAGTGGGCTTTTCCCCAAAAATGCTAAGGAAAGAATAAGATGGTGTTTATACTTACTTGTGTGATGAAATGTGTACCAAAATCTTCAATATTCTTGCTATTTCATGGATTAGAACATGAGAAATTGGCTGGAACTTGATGGAGAGGAAGAGGAAGAGGGAAAAACAAAAGAGTCTCTTCACTTTTAGAGAGAGAGAGAGAGAGAGAGAGAGAGAGAGAGAGAGGTGTTTGATTTTTGAATTTGAAATGAGTGAAATGAAGAAATTTTTTGGTATTTATATGTGGATTGAGGGGGGGGGGGGGCGGCCATGGAGTGGGCCCTACCCAAGCCAAATTTTTTTTTTTATAAAAAAAAACTCATTTTAAGCTCAAAATGACACAATTAAAAGACCATTTCTCAATTTTTGGCCTTTTTCCCAAAATTGGTAGCCCATTTTGGTTAGAATCTTAATAAAATAAAAGTTTTATAATTAAAATACTAAAACTATATATTTTATATAAATTGGGTCTAAACTAGAGCATTTGGCACTGTATTGGAAGTTTCGGACAGTTACGGGTCGGAACCGGACATTTTTAAGCGACTACCGGAAATGCTAGGGGTTTTTCCGCCATTCTAAACCAACTATTTCTTAATCTTAAAATTTAAACTATATAAACACTAATAAACTTAGTAGAAGCTAACCTGAAAGCTCGAATTTTGACAGTTGTCACAGTGGGTGGTTTAGTTTCAGATCCGATGGAGACGATTTCTTTCGACATCTTGATTTGAGTGATCGTAAATTCACCTAACTTTGAATTTTATAACAATTCGAATCAATCTTGAATAGATTGATTAAGAATTTTAAGAACTTGTCAGATCTGACAAGTTCTTTAAATGATAGATGAATTAGCTCTGATACCAATTTATAGATCCCAAATATCAATATGTAGAAAGAATGTAAAGTAATGAACAAGAAATATATCAAGTAAGTCGGATGTAGTATTGATATTGCCAAGATTACATAGATTTATCTTTACAGTACAAAAGATCTTAGAATGTTAGTTGTAACAAGCTAACCAACCTTGTATTTATATACAATAGGAAATACTAAAGTAACAGTACATTACATAACGGACCTACACTAGTAAGTGCAGATTTATTTCTAAACATCTTCGGAATATACTTCAGAAGTTCTTCAGAACAACGTCAGAATCTTCAGAACTTGTGAAGTAGCCACTTCAGAAGTTATGCCTTAGGCTTATCTTCTCTTTAGTCACTCTGACATTGAGCTTCTGAGCTTTCTTCTCAAAACTGTACAGACTTCAGAACCCAACCTCTTTTGAAGCTATTTCTTTGACTCTATCAGTGTTTCTCAAATTCTATTTTGAATATCAATATCAATAGTTAGAGATGAAATGTAGATTAATGGATATTTTTTGCAAATTGTGTTTCGCGCCTGCACATATCTCTTCCTTTTAACGTCCTTCCAAACCCTTGGTGAACCATTTTTGTTCTCGCTAGAAATCCATGTAGAACCCTCCATACCTATAATCCTCAAAATCGTCATCGTAGATATCTCTCCTCCTATTGAGCGCGTAATATGAAAAAGGATTTTTTGATGACAAACATAGACAAAACCTTTAAATAAAAATAAAATAAAATTAGTAGCCATATTTATTGATTTCTCATAAATTTAAACAAATAACGGTTTGGTGTGCAGAGATGAATGAGTGGTAGAGAAACTTACTGTAAGTGTTAGTATTAAATTATGCCAAATGCATGTTCCCTACACTTAAACAACATGTTCCCTACATCTACGAAAGACAAGTTTTTTCAAACCTGCCCCTCCACTTAAACAACATGTTCCCTACATCTACGAAAAAACTCTCCCAAAAAAAAAATACAGATAGCTTAATCCATACAAGATTTATGGAAAACCAACCAAAAAGCCCCCAAGAGACTTGACCTCATAACCTAAGAGATGTAGATATCCATTTATACTATTCGACCAAAGGTCACTTGTTGATAGGATGGAGAAACGAAACTGAAATGTGGAAAAAATATTTGTGATTAGCAGATAGCCTTCCTGCAATACTTTATATAGTTGTGGTAAAACACACAAAACTAATGGATACTTGGATAGTAAAAAAAATTGTCTAACACAAGAGTCACATACTTCTCCATCAAAAGTTCAACAACAAAATAGCAAGATGGATGAGGATGTAGTTAATTGAGCATTAGGGACGGATGGGAACCACGTTTTTTGTAATGTGAAATTAGTGTAGTAAAACTGTACTAAAAACAAAACAGAAGCTTAGGAACAGGAACTTCGACTTCCTTATTATTTGTAAAACGAACATTTTCAAACGCCATTTATACTTTTAAAGCTAAAACGGTTCTTAAAGACTTGAAAACTTTTTGTTGCTGCTCATAAGTCGACATTCTTCCTTACAAATTCACTGATGATTTAAAGATATTAAGTTCAGAAGTACACTAAAAAGTTACTAATGTCATTGGCACAAAAAACCAAAATTCAACACATAATTGATCTAAAATCACAAAACAAGTTCATGATTCAACTAAACACAAAATCTAATCAAATAGGAATTACCTGAAATTCAAGTATAAAAAGGTTCTTAAAGATTTTTTCTGATGCTTCATTCCAGATGGAGTACCCTTATCCAAATCAAGTGTCCAGTTAGCAAAAGGCAAAAATAACATATGTTAAAGTGATTGAACACACAATACAAACCAAAATTGTGATAGAAAAATGAAAAGAATATATGGTTATTGATAAGGGTGACATACTAGAGCATAATAACTTCAAATTTGCAATCTATGTTGAGTAGCCAAAGAAAAACATTGTAAGACGGTGTTGGATCAGGTAATAGTTTGGGTGGTTCCATTGGTCCATTGAAGTTCTACAAACCCTAAAAGAGAAGATATGAACGGGTATATCGGTCTGAAGAAAGAAGCGATACAACATTTTCCTATCGATTGACATTGAATGATAAAATTTGCTTTGTAGTAACGTTTTTTCAGACTTTAGGTTGTTTCTCCGTGTATGGTTTTTCTGTAAAAAGTACCTGAAATGTAACATCCAACCTCCTAAATATGCTTAGCTATTGACTCTAAATATGTATTATATGTTAGAGCATGCTTTATGTGTTTATTGCGTTTAAAAAATGACAATTTGCTGTAATGGCAAGTGTTATAGTGAGCTATAAGTTGAACCAATGGTTGGAACGAGATCTAGGAGGTAAGGTTGGTGCTAACACCTCACAAATGACTTAACTAAATGATGTGAGGGTTCAAAATACAAAGTGCAATGCTTAAATAAAAATTAGGTAGGTAACAAGAGTGCCTAAATGGGAAATATACTTGAAAGGATGATCTAAATGGTGATGTAACGTTGGAACACCTTTGAATAAGTTATTATAAAGAGTTAGAAGTGTCGGAAGTCGAAAAAGTCGCCTACATTGCATTTTATGCAAGTTTTACAAAGTACATTGCTATTCTGTTAAACTACGCGCACAACACTCAGACGGTAGGTGTTTGATGGAACATTAAGCTTTGGAACTAAGTTTTGGATCAATTAGGAGTTGTTGGAAAAAATTTACGGGATTTCAGGCCCAAAATCAAAAGCGACAAAATTCAAAGGAGATCATAACATTTACAAATATGTAAAACTTCTTTTATTGAGAGATCTTTTATGGAGTATTTTTATTTGAAGTTATAGATTAACTTGTTACAAATGCGTAGGCGAAAACCTCATCGAAAACGGAGGTCCGAGCGAAACGTTATGAATTTTAAGTTTTTAGTGGTCAAAATAGGTGTTGGGTCAACCCAGTCGGGTCAAACCCGATCCAAAACGGCTTTGGGTATTTTAATGACGAAAATTTCAAATTTTCAACTATTTTCTACTTCTTCAAGTTTATGGACAAAAATGGTCGTGATTTCACACACCTAAAGGCAAATCCTACCTAAATGTTAGTGAATTTTAAAAGGATTTTTAAGATTTGAAGGTATAAATGTTGGTATTTTGATTTTCTTTATGTATTTGGTTCATTTCTTGCAACTATGGTTTAAGCTATAGGATGGATGATAAAATTATGGAATTATGTGGATGAAATAAGGTAGTATAACAAGTTATATAGCTTGGATGACAGATAAATAACAAGAAATTGTTGATTAATTATAGGACTTATATATGAAGTTCGACTTTTGAAAGTCAAACTTAGCCAATCATTGAATTAGTGTATAAAATGAATCCTTTTAAATTTTTTAACAATTTTATGATGTTTAAGTATGAAATTGTGAATTTGGAACAATTTAGAGGTGATTTGGGTAGAAAAGCATCGAAAATGGACATTTTAGACTATAAAAGCTATTGTTTCTGCAGCAACTTTGAAAATTCGTATTCAAATAAAAATCCTGCAATGGTGATACCAGTGCGATTTGAAATATAATTGAGTCTAGTTTATTTCATCTTTAGAGGTCATTGACAAGTTTTGTGGTTAAGTTGGGTAAAACAGGGATAGAACACAATGCTGTAACGGAAAAATTAAGGTATGAAAATTAACTAGTCATGGCGCTAAATTTATTTTTATGTATCCAATGCTTATGAAACTTTATGTACATACTCCAGGGAATATTTGGAACATGTTTGGCGTTTCTGGAAGGTATATTAGTGAGTAAACACGAGGTTGGGACGTAACCTCCTACATAGGGGCGGGTTCATACGAGGACGGTAACAATTTACGAGAATGCGAGGTGCTTTTTTCATGTACAAGATCACATGTGATTTTGCACTAACTGTAGCGGCCGACTTTTGGGGCCACTTAAGTCGCATGGAAAGTCGTCCGCATCGTTTATGACTTTATACCAAATCACATATGATTTTGTACATGAATCATATGTGATTTTATACATGAAAATCTTCATGTACAAAAATGATTGGCTAAGGATTGTCCTCGCATTCTCGTAAATTGTTACTATCCTCGCATGAACCTCCCTCTACATATATATATATATATAGAGGGAGGTTCAAACGAAAACGCTAAGTATTTAAGAAAACAAGAAAGCTTTTTTTCCTGTACAAAATCACATATGATTTTGTACTGACATGAAAAATAGACACGGGCGACTTTTGCTACGTGTTAAGTCACGAGAAAAGTCGCGGTTAATCATATATGATTTTGTACATGAAAAAAGGCTTCTTGTTTTCTTAAATAGGTAGCGTTTTCTTTTAAACCTGACCCTATACATATATATATATATATATATCATGCTAATATTCTTTGTTTAGTTCTAGTAACTCACTAAGCCTCGTGCTTAATCCGAATTCTCCAACATTTTTCAGGAAAAGTATTAAACAAGGAAAAGGATCTGATGAAATAATTGATTTGATTGAATTCGAAGAACTTGATCTAGCTTTTGGTACATGATTTGTAATATTCTAGCATATGTATATATTTTAAACTTTTCGGGTAGTTATGTTACGTCCCGGTTGGTGTAGGTTTATTCGATTTGTAAATACTTAATATTTTTTTGTGTTTTGACTTTATTGGGTTAAAACGGTTTGAAAGTTTTTTTGTGGGTTTAAACTAAAAATTATATCCCGTATGTTTTGGAGGTTTAAAAATTAACGTTTTGGTGATTATGGGTTAATTAGGCGTTTTGTAACCACAGTGTTACAATTACGGTATCAGAGTTGTGGTTTAAACTAAGTGATGATTATATGGGATATGGACCAATAGGAGAGACCTAATATGGGTAGGGGACCTGGGTTTAGATTTATAATTGATATAAATATGTTTGATTTTCAGCGGGATGCCGAACCACGATGAGGCGAGCCACACTCCACCGGATCCCAATGTCAGAGAAACTATTCCTGTTAATGTCGTTAATAACGAGGGTGTCGTATCCCCTCGTACCGAAAGGCTTATGAAACATATGACGGATCAACGTCAAATAGCATTAGAACAACAAAGACATGAATTTCAGAAACGGCTAACAGAGGAGCAAGAATGGAATAATGATCCAAAACCTAATGATAGAGGTAAGGATCCAAATAATGATGACGCTCCACGACCCAAAGTCGAACGGGTCTCATTCAAAGATTTCTGAAGCAGTGGAGCGACAGAATACATGAGAAAACCGGATCCCATACTTGCGATGCAATGGATACAGAACACCGAAAAGGTGTTTTGGATCACTCGTGTACTCGATGATGACAAAGTTAGGTATGTGTCTGCAATGTTTACCGAGCGGGTAATGGTATAGTGGGATAATACGTTCGAATCTCTCAACTTATATATACTCGAGAGAATATGATGTGGTGTAGATCCCAGATTCACAATCAAGTACGATTAAAGCATGTAAAACGCAAAGAACAATGAAGAATATAGAGAAGAACGTAAGTTGAATATCTCACTTGTGTATTTGGTTACAATGAAAGCTCACAATAATAACAATACTTCTCTATTAAAATCGTATGAAATGACCTACCCATCACCTCTATTTATATTGCTAGGAGTTCTAATGCTATAAGGAAGGTAGAGTTTAAGGCATTATAGACTTTCCTTATTTACATTGATATTATCCTTTCCTTATTTTAATACAATAAAATCTATCTCCTAACAATCTCGCCCTTTGTATCAAAATAAGCCTTCCGTAGCTCAAACATTCCATCGAATCTTCGTAGATTTTTCCGGTAGGTCAATCGTTTATCAACGATGTCCAAGGCATTCAAAATGTTCTTCCGTTGTTCAACTTTCAACTTGATGTGCTTCTTCATTTTCGCATTTATCTCAGTAGTTAACCTTCTCCGAATTTCCATAAAGTTCCATCTGAATAAGAAGAAACTTCAGAAAATCTTAGAAACCTTTTCCTCCCAGTGTTCTTTAAGTAAACCATACCATAGAAGGCATAGTCAGAAATTTCAGCACGCTTAACATTTCCAGATCAGGGACTGATTGATTAGGTTTTGCCAAATATATCTTCTTTTGTTGACTCTCCAGGCCTCTTTGTAAATCATGAAGATAGCTGTATATTAACTCTTTCTGAACATGCCGCACAATTGCTCTTAAATCTCTTTGCTCATCAATAAACCTCTTTTCTTTGTCTCTTAGTTCCGTATACAACGTCTCAAAGTCAACCACATCAATATTAGCAAAATCTGCTTCCGTGAAGAAGTATTCTTTGCCATTATCGCGAAGCACTTTGAAAGTAGGAAATTTGACTTGAAGTACCTTGCCAAATTTTATCTCTCGTATTCCTACTATCTTGTGCCTTGATATTACTTCCTTCGGTTTTAGTGCTCTCATCTTCAGTAGCCATACATACTCATTAACTTGTTCAACACTCATTTATGTGATTAGATGAATATGTGAAAGATTAGCAGGATTCTTTTGTTCAACGAATATCTTACTCATTGTTTCTTCAAGATAGGGACCGTAATCTGTTGGTTTACCCATTTTGACTTTCAATTTTTCAGCAGTCTTTCCCACCGGATTTGATGAGGTAATAATCCTATGGTGATATTCGTTCCCGGTGTATAGTTCTCGCTTGTATGCTAAAGATGCACATAGTCTTCTTCACTCAACACTGGAGCATACGGATCTTTGAACCAATTCTTTACTTGTGTTCGTAGATTGTGAACATCTACGAGTTCTTCATTTATCGATTCTGGTTCAATAGCACGTGACATACTCTCATAATCAGAATCGGCCGCAGGCTTTTCAACCGTTGGCTGATTTGCTTGTTGTTGCACGGGAGGAGGTTGAGCTTGTTGACGCGTCGGAGGAGCAAAAGATGACGTACCTGGAGCTGTATTAGAAGCTGGTGTTACCGGAGGTCTAGATCGTGTAACTCGGCGACATGTCTCCCCCTCAAGGTGATTAGGACCGGAATCCGGATCGTCCTGATCAGGTCGACGTTGTTTGAATCGTTCGGCCGGTTGACACGATTGTTGTATCTCCAGACGAAGAGATGCAATTGCACCCAGGACAGTGTCTTCAATTTGGTTTATTCGAGTTTCAATGGTATCTAAACTTTGATCAACATGTGCTTGGAAGCCATCGAACTCATGTCCTGTGACTGTTGGGATGACAAGATTTCTTGGTAGGAGACCAGTCAGCTCATCTTCAGGAAGACCCCGAGCTTCGGCTTCGGCAAGTAAATTTACCAAGAGCATAAACATCAGTTCATCATTATTGTACTGAGTCTGGCGTGGGGTAGGTGGCCCAGCTCGGTGGTCATGGTCTGATTGAGGCTCGGAGTCAGATAAAGATCCAGGCGGTGAAGGAGGGGGCGGAGAACGACTAGTACTTGGACGACAGGTACTTGCATGTGAAGCTTGAGCAGGTGTTGAAGTAGAGCCTAATGTAGCAAAGAAGTCACGCATGCGTCTTTCATTTTCATCCAGGGAGTTTTGTGCGCGTTTAAAGTGAGCTTCAACATAAGCTTGCGTAGCAGGATCAATAGTAAATGATTGTGAAGCATCACCTGTAGTGGTAATAGTAACACCGGAGTCACGTAGAACATCCGTTGACATAACATTTATATCAACTGTATCACCTACGTTCAATGTTGCCAGTATGGTAGCACTGGTAGGATTTCCTTCCAATCCTCGTGAAGTGTCATATGATGACATCACTATAGAAGTTCCGACCGGGTCACGAAGATCCATGGTGTGTAAACACTCATGTGACCTAGGGGGCTCTAGACCTTGTGTTCATTGAATTGAAGTCAAGGTAGGCGGGATACTACTTCTGTTTTCAATAGCTATACCTCCCGAAAGGAGGGGAGCTAGATAAGGTGCTAAGCCCGCAGCAAGTGATGAAACCGTAGCCTGTTGTGAGGGTGCGGAATTGGATGGTAGTGGCGTGCACTTGCGTTGCTGGGTCCACAACATCTTTTCCGATATCGGTACCCAACGAATGAGTATCAATATAGGACTCGGTTACCCGGAAAGGGGGGATAGGTATCTCACTCTCATTCATAGTCCTCTCTCCTTCACTCATGCTCACATTTACATTTTCGACTATATCTCCCTCTGTTCTCCTTATCTCTCCAAAGACGGGTTCAGAAATGCGTTCAGTATCGACGGGCTGCATCGGATGATGATTCTTGTATAGCAGGTTGGCGACCAATACAGGTAAGAGCATCATCCTCAGTGTTAAGTCGGCGTCGTCATCTCGGGCGGAGATCTGCAGACGAGTCATCTAGTTCTAGATTTTCATCAGATTCAGATTCGGATGAGGAGGAATGGGAAATTACTAGGGTTCGGCTAACTAGACATTTTAAGCGTTGCAGGTGAACATTTGGTTGAGAAGTGGTTGAGATTGTGGTACGGGATGGAGGAGGAATGGGAATGGTAGGGTTGGCAATAGTTTGACGTACCCGGAGCTGTATTAGATGCACCTCCCACTTTATATCCCCTCACTTCATCTATTCTCTCAACACCCTATTCAGGATCCCCTTAATCCTGAACCTGCTTGTCTAGTCTAATACCCTCACTTCCCTCATTTTGTTCCTCTCGGTTTGGCTCTTGGGCAGGCTGATCCGGTATTGGAGGAGCCATTAAGCCTATACTATCCCTATATGCTATCTGATCAACAAGGGCTAGAAGGGCTTCAGGTATGTGCATAATGTGAGGAAACTCTCGGTCATTTACTTTGATGTACCTTTGGATGAAAAATGGCCCGACAGGTGTGCCAGCTCTTCGTAGAATCTCCTGGCGTGAGTTCATCATGGAACGGATGACTTGTTGAAGAAACCATTGGTAGGGTAAGAATTGTCGGTCTCTTCCAGATCCTTTTTGTGAGACGAATTCTGCAAGTCGGTCCTTATAAGGGATGCATAGTTGTAGTTGCGACTGTACATGATGCCATGAAAGATCCTGAGTACCGCCGTACTGGCTTTATCCATTCCAGTGTGTTTCCCCGTTAGGAAACGATTGATTAGTGAAAACAGGGTGAACCAGATCTGTGGTAGATACATGCGTTTGAATTGATCGATAGATGTAAGTCGTGCCAACCGAGGTGAGGAAGGAGTCGAGCGTGCGATTCTTGAACTCGGTTCCGTTATCCGTGCGAATAGTCTGGACGGAAAGCTCCAATTTCACTTGAATATTCTTCAAGAAAGCAATGATAATATCGAGAGCTTCGTCTTTTGTGCGAAGAAATTTCTCCCATGTGTATCGAGAATAGTCGTCCACCATAACAAGAACGTACTTCTTGCCGTGAATACTTTGAGTTCTCATGGGGCCGCATAGATCCGTATGAATAAGTCGAAGAGGATGGGTCGTGATGTGGTCCACCTTTGGTTTGTGTGAAACATTCTTCATTTTTCCCATCTCGCAGGCTCCACATAGATGGGTTTTCTCAAATTTAATCTTGGGCAACCGGGTTACCAGTCCTCCACTTGCGAGATGATTGATGTTTTTGAGATTTAAGTGGGAGCGTCGGCGATGCCACATCTAGGTTTTGTCATTTGAGACTTTCGAGACGAGACACACATCGGTAGGTGGATTAACTTTAGACAGATCGATGGTGTAGAGACTGGACCTGCGAGATCCTGCCAAAATTTCACTCCCTTCGTAGGCGCGAACATAACATCTTTCGGATCGAAAATTCACCTCAAGTTCTTTGTCACAGAATTCACCGATGCTTAGAAGATTGTGACTGGGGCCTTAAACATAAGAAACTTTTTAGATCGTGAGATTGTTGCTGATAATGTCACCGTATCCTCGAATAGGTGAAAAATGATTGTTCCCGAACCATACAGATCCACCATGTTTATCAACGTAGTTGGCAAGAAACTCCTTTCTTCCAGTCATGTGTTTGGAGCATCCAGAGTCTAAGAACCACACATGACCGTTCTGCAAAAACAATTAAGCAGTTTTAGGTACCCATTTGTAAATGGGTCATTCGGGGTTAGTTGACTTGGAAACTTTTGGTACCCATTTGAAAGGGGACGAAAGTGCCATAGCCAAGGGCCTATTTGAAACTGGATAGTGCATAAACAAATTGTGTTGATGAAAGTTATATGAATGATGCTTATTAGAATAATAATCATAACCATAAGAATGTAAGTGCGCAAAGTCATTCACGCCACAATTTGAGCAACATATTTTATTTCTTGAAAATCAAATTAAATGTTTAACAGAATAAATAGTAACATAAAATTTAAAACTATTATTCGAGTGTTTAAAAATTTCTCTTTTATTGCGGGGTGAAGACTTTGCTTGATTTGTTACTTTCGCAATCCAAACTTGCTTTATAGGGATTACAACTGCAACATGAAACGGACGTTTGTTAGTGGGTTGTGATTTAGTTGTTTGTGAAAATTGGATTTTCTCTTTTTGTTGAGATGGGCTTGGTTTTGAAGAACTGGTTGAACAGTCATGCTCAACAATAGGAATTTGATCTATCTCAATGGGTTTCTTGCCTTTATACACAAAATCCTCATGACTTGGAAGAATTGGATTGAAGTCAAAAATATCAACTGACTCATTTGAATACTACGTTGAGTTTTGTCTAGAAAGTTCAAACCTTTCAATTTCGTCCAACTCTTTATCTATTTGTTCTTGAGTGAGCGAAGATTTGTGTTTGGGAGGACAATAATCAGGATCTATTTCATAATAGGAAAAATCACAGTCGTCCAAATATCAGCTAACAAAAGCTTACAAGAAGAAATATTTGAAGCGGTTTTAACTTCAGGGTTTTGAGATTGTAAAACTTTGTTTTCTAGCATTTGGATTTTGGTGATTAATGCCTCTTTTTCCTTTTCTGAGGAAGAACGTTCATTTTCTAACACCGTTTCTAATAATTGACCAATTTTATTTTCCCAAAATAAAGTGGATATAAGGTTTAAAAACTGGTGGTTCTATTTGAAGTTCTTCATCGGTATAGACAGGAAAATAATATTTAGGAAGGGATCCTTTTGAAGATTCCTTTTCCACTACCGTTGGATAGCAGAATGGAATTTGATGTAAGTTTTTGTTCTTCCTATTCCAATCTTCCCATCTCTCGACTTTCATAGGAGACTTCATAAATTGAATTTTATACTTAAAACCAAGATCTAGATACTCAAACTTGTAAAGAATCGGAGTGTTGTAGAGGGCCTTAGCTAAACATTTAGGATTTTCATAACCAAGACCCGCTTTCGAACAGAAGTCTTTTGGAGCATTTAGATGAATTGTTTGTTCGGTTTGACTCAATTTGTAGAGTTTGAGTTCCAAGTCTTTGAGTTTTTCTAAAAGATCGTTTCTTTGTATAGTGACAAAATCAAATTTTGAGGAAAACTTTTCAGCCTCACTTTTGGATTTATCAAGTCTTTTAGTGAGATCTGAATTTTGTTGTTTTAGAACTAAATTATCATCTTGTAACAAACCCTTTTCCGCTTCTAATTTTAGAACATCACTCTTATAATGGGCAATATCGGATCTTGCAATTAAAAGTTGGTTATAATTATTATCTAGACGAGTTTCTAAGTCGGAAACCAAGAGTTTCTCGATTTTCAACTTTTGTAGTTCATGTAATTGTCTCATCAACTCATTCATTTGTGCAACAAATTTATCATAGTCAGAGTGACTTACCTCGGCTGAGTAGTCGGAAGCGTGAGAAGAGGAGTCTTCATTAGAAGGGTCAGAGTAAGCCATCAGACTGAAATGAGCTTGAATTTCGTCATCGGGTTCATCATCATCATTATCAAGCCAATGTTCATCTTCCGCCATAAGAACTTTGCGAGTTTCTTCTTGTTTGGCAAGCATGAATTTGTACGCAAAATAGTTGGCATCTTTTACAATTGGTTTCTTGCATTCTCGTGCGTAGTGACCAGATTTACCGCAGTTGTAGCACAAACTCATCTCCCCTTTGAACTTATCTTCAGGTTTTCCCGGTGGATGTCTTTCATCTTTCCTTGGTTTTGGATCGAAATTAGCTTTCCTTTCGAAGTTCTTTGACCCTGAAGCATATCTTTGTTGATTTGAGTTGGGACGACGAGAGAATTTGCGTTTGAAGTCTTGAGTAAGAAGAGCCAATTGTTGTTGAAATTTGGCTAGTTCAGGATCATCAAATTCTTCATTGTCCGACTCCGGAAAATAATCTTGTAGAATGCTTCTTGATGAGGTTAGATCTTCTTTAGCCACAAGAGCTATTGGATCGGAAAGCTTTTTGATTTTGTTATTTGCTTCCATCGCTTGCAAAACTTCGTCTTCATCTTGTTTCAATGTTTCAAAGACTTCATGAAGATCCAATTCCGCGAGAAACTTGCTATGTTTTATTTGATTGGCAAACCGACGCCATTCCGGTTGAAGATTGCTAACAAGTTTAACAATGTTCTCGATTTTCGTCTTACGGATGTCATTTTTGCTAGTGTCGTTTAGTAGATGGACAAAACACTCATAAGTTTCTGTAAGACTTTCTCCTTCTGTAGCCTGGAACTCCTCATATTGTGAGATACAATTCATAATCTTCATTTGAGTACCGATCTTTGTACCGAGCATGATCTTTACAATGGCTATCTCTGCTCATGTAGATATCATTGGGAATACTCATGAGAAGATAAGATCGAGCATATTGATCTCCTTTGAACACTTTTTCTTCTTCGGGGGTATATTTTGATCTAGGCTTGATTTCTCGACTTGCAGCTATTGGAGGATTATTGTTTGGCATGGCTGGTTGTTCTTGATAAATAATAGATGGTGGACCATTATTGATGGAACTCATGATTTCATCGTGATGATCATTCCTAGCAACAAAGTCAAGGAACCGATATTTCCACTGTGAGTATTCTCCTCGGAAGAGAATTGGTGGTTTTGTATCGGAACCAATGGCCATAGCTTCGTGTGTGGTCATTTGTACTTGATTTGATTTGATCTCGATCGTTGAGTTTTGGAAAAAATCTAAGTTTTCTAGAAACGTAGGTTCGATATCGATTTACGGGGTGCTAAAGGTGTTATGTCAGGTGATTTAGACGCGAGAAAAAAAATGTCGGCTAAGAATGACTCGATAAAAATTTATATCGGGTGAGTTTGACTCGATAAGAAATTATATCAAGTGAGATAGACTCGATAAGAAATAATATCAATTGAAACAGACTCAATAAGAAATTATATCGAGTGAGATAGACTCGATAAGAAATGATATCGATTGAAACAGACTCGATAAGAAATTATGTCTATTGAAACAGTCTCGATAAGAATTTATATCGATTGAAACAAAATAGATAAGAAACTATATCGATTGAAACGGACTTGATAAGAATAAACTCAAAAGTCGTTTTAACAGACTCGATAAGATTAAAAAAAATATTGGCCTTGGTCTATAATCTATAAATTAGATAGCAAAAACGAAGGATTCTTGACAAAAGATCTAGCGTAACAATAGTTATCTAGTCTTTGAAAAGGATAACTAAGTCCTTGTGTTTCCGATTTTCTCAATTAAGGTCAATGCAAACTTTCTGAGGTTTATGAGGTTTACTTGAGGACTCTTTAATTAGAAAAGCTGTAGGAGTCAAAAGATCCTGAGTTTTCTGTTGATAAAGAGTAGCAAAAGTAACGCAAAACAAACGAGAGAAATTCACAATTTAACAATAAAGCCAGACTTTTGTTTGTATAAAAATCCGAATACTTATCGGGTGTCAAAGTAACTAGAATTATGCGACAAGTATTTAAGCAGACACGATAAAAATAGGGCAAAATGCAAGAAATAGCAACCTACTTTCATAAATTTCTTTATTATAACATTGTACTTTCAGTTTTACTTATTACAGCAATGTACTTTCAAATTATTTTTTATTAAAACATTGTACTTTGAAAATTTTACCCATTATAGCAATGGGTAACGTGTTACCTTTTAAACAAGTTAACCCTCACTTTTTTTTGTTTACATGGCTTAAATGAGATGACATGGATAAAATGTCATCATGATTACATGACATTAATAACAAAATCTCTTGTAATTTTTTTAAAAAAAATTCTCACTTTCTCTTCTGATTATTCATATCTCACCCAGTTTATATTATTCTTAATTATCTCAATTTTTTAGTAATTTCTTCACTTCAACTTTTTAAAAAAAAATCACTCTTACTAAATTATATGCAAATTAAATATTTTAGAGTTACATTTTTTTTAACAAATATGATATTTTTCTTGAAGATAAATATTTTATTTATAAAAAACGTAAAACTTGTGATTTAATATTTCTAGTTCAAAAAATACTTATTGTGTACTTTTAAAAAAAAATTTAAGGATATAAATTGTGTTTTAGAAATCTTCTTAATATTGTTACATTTTAATAAATATTTTAGAAATAATATAATTAATTTAATACATTTACTGAATGATATGTCAATTCAATTTTTTAAGACAAATAGATATATTCTTTTCCATATAAATATTTTATTTGTAAAAAACGTAATAAATCTTATTTTCTTTGTTAAAAAAATATATTTTTAAACATTTTTTAATATTAGGGAAATAAATTATCACCTATAAATTTTATTAATATTCTTATATTTATGAATATTTTAGTTTAGTTTAATTAGTCTAATATATTTATTAAATAATATGTAAAGTACAATGCTATAATAAGAAATGCCACATCAACAATATATTACATGTGGACAACCTACATGGACAATGAGGTGGCATGGAAACCTAGTATAGTGGGTAAATTTAAAAGAAAAGGTTACCCAATGCTATAATAGGTAAATTTTTCAAAGTACAATGCTCTAATAAATAATAATTTGAATGTACATTGCTGTAATAAGTAAAACTGAAAGTACAATGCTATAATAAAGAAACTTATGAAAGTAGGTTGCTATTTCTTGCATTTTGTCCATAAAAATATTGTGAACTAACCTCGATTTAAACAAACAAAGACTTGATCGATAATGTGAATGAACAGAAATCGATAAAAATCTATTGAAACTGGGTTTGACCTTATATCAAATGAAACTATTAGAGTGGACTCGATTAAAACTCAAAACAAAAATATATATCGATTACTATTGTAAACATAACGACTCGACAAGAATGCAACGAAAACAGAACCTAGAGACATGTCGAGTAAGCTTGATGCGATAAGTATGTAACAGCAAAAAAGTCGAGATTTTTACCTAAACTCCAGAAATCGATTAGATTATGTCCAAAACTAAGACCATCTGCTCTGATACCAATTATAGATCCCAGATTCACAATCAAGTATGATTAAAGCATGTAAAACGCAAAGAATAATGAAGAATATAGAAAAGAACGTACGTTGAATATCTCACTTGTGTATTTGGTTACAATGAAAGCTCACAATAATAACAATACTTCTCTCTCAAAATCTTATGGAATGACCTACCCATCACCTCTGTTTATATTACTAGGGGTTCTAATGCTATAAGGAAGGTAGAGTTTAAGGCATTATAGACTTTCCTTATTTACATTGATATTTATCCTTTCCTTATTTTAATACAATAAAATCTATCTCTTAACATGTGGGAAGAATTTCAAGGTCTATTCTTTGAGAAATACCTCCCAACGGATCATCAAAGACGACTTGAGAAAGAGTTTTTTGGATCTAAAGGAGGGAAATATGACTGTGATGGAGTACGAGACCGAATTTAACTGAAAGGCGCGGTTTGCTCAATGGTTAAGACTTCTATCCAAAACAAGATTGACCAAGTTTTGCTAAAGATGTCGAATATGCTTGACACCACTAGCATAATTTGATGATACCCGATAATACCGTTCCCGCACCGAAACGACAAAGAACTAATACGACATTTTCTACACCGTCTTTACGCTGAGATGAGCATAGACTCAAACCACTTTCCATGCTCCTCAACAGGATTATTCACACCAGGTATAATTCGTAAATATTTTAGTTAATGATATGAACTGTTGAACTTAATACAACTCTATTGCAGTTGAAGGCACCACGAAATTGTCAGAAGTTTGGTAAACATCATTCAGAACGATGTAACGCTGAACCGACGACTCGTAGATGATTTTATTGTGGCGAGGTGGGACATATTCGTACCAGATGTCCACGACGTGAGGATGCTTGTTACTTGTGTGGTGTATTGGGGCACAGACAAAGAAATTGTCCTCGAGGCAAATGAAAAGAAAGTAAAGCATCAATTCAATGATCAACGACAACTAGGCCATCCGTCTAAATGGAGGAGGTACCCAAGGCCCATGCTCTTTCTATCCAGATTACAACATAGGAAGTTCGTAATGAACTGGACGTTGTTATTGGTATTTTTCTTGTGAATTCTCGACCTGCTCGTATTTTATTTGACTTTGGGGAAACTAACTTTTTCTTATCACATTATTATACTCGATTATTGCATTATGTGCCTTATATGTTTGATAAATCACTTATCGTCGATACGGCTAATGAAGTCATTCTAGTTGCCGATAAAGTATATAGAGATTGCATGTTAATTCTTAAGGGTTGTGATTTCTAAACAGATCTAATCTCGATGGAATACATGGCTTCGTTGACGTTATTGGGACGGATTGGTTATCCCGAAACCACGCTGAAATCATTTCCTCTCACCAAATGATTCGGATACCAAAGGATGATGGATATTACCTATATATATACAGTGAACGACGTGTAGGCGATGTAAAGGTAATCTCTATGCTCAAGGCTCGACGATATCTAACTAAAGGATATTCCTCTTTTCTAGCCTATGTCTTAATTCATACAAAAAGGGGAAGAAGATGGCGAAGGATGTGCCGATCGTATGTGAGTTCTTGGTCCCAAAGGAGTCTACAAGAGTTCAAGGATATATAAACAATTTGTAGAAGGGGGGGGGGGTTAAATACAAACACACATATTTTTAGTTTTTAAATTAATTTATATTGAATAAACAAATTTACAGTTACAAGCGGATTTAGAACAAGTATTTCAACGTATTCTATTGTAACTAAGAACACACAGTTTGATGCACAAGGAAAAGAGAAAGAAAAGAGGAAGAGGTTTTAGAGAATAGAAAGTAGCATGCATAAATATGAAGAAGATATCTTCATCTTATTTATACTCGTTTGCATTTAATGCAAGACAAAAGGTATATGTCATGCATCAAGATTTCATAGGAAGCTGGTCCTTTGTTTAAAAGTAACCATGCTTTTGGCCGCGTGTGAACAGTACCATATCAGATATGATGGAACATAAGATACAATCTGTACGTCCTTTTCTGACATAGTATAAGGTTTGACTTTTGTGCATCGAGGATAAGATTAACTTTAAACTTGTTTGAGAAGCTTCACTTGATAGATGAACTTGAAACTTCGAGGATGAACTTTGATAGTATCGCTGAGGCTTGATACGACTTCACACTTTGGTTTAGATAATCCTTGCTATCACTGAACCACTTCAGATCACTAGCTGATTATTTCTTTCTTCAGCTTGGTCTTCGACTTTCGCTGAATGTTCTTTTGGTTTGATGATTGATCTTCAGATATTCAGGTATAAGACTAAGGTTCCTAAGTTTCAGCGATTGCGAAGTGCAAGTGCAATCAGCGTGTGCTATCGCTGAATTTGAACTTAAATTTATAATTGGAATTTTCACTAAGTATATAAAGGAAACATATTCAAATCACTGAGAGAAGTTATGATCAACATGAGTATCCAGATGTATTCCTCGATTACTTGCCTAGGTTACCATCAGACAGGCAAGTAGAGTTCCGGATCGATTTAGTATCCGGTGCTGCTCCTATCGCTAAAATTCCTATCGTCTAGCACCGTCAGAAATGAAAGAAATGATGAGTTAGTTACAATAGTTGTTGGACAAGGGATTCATTCGGCCGAGCACTTCACCCTGGGGTGCTCCGATACTATTCGTAAAAAAGAAAGGTTGTTCTTTCTGAATGTGTATAGATTATCGGGAACTGAATAAGGTAACCATAAAGAATAAATACCCTCTACCACGAATAGATGATCTATTTGATCAACTACATGGTTCAAGATACTTTTCCAAGATCGATTTGAGATCAGGATATCATTAGCTTAAGGTACGTGAGGATAACGTGCCTAAGAAAACTTTTCCCATACGATATGGACATTACGAATTTCTTGTCATGCCATTTGGACTGATGATGCACCTACAACATTCATGGACTTAATGAATCGAGTATGTCGTGCAATGCTCGATAAGTCTGTTGTTGTCTTTATTGATGACATCTTGGTGTATTATAATACTGAGGCCAATCATGTGGTGCACCTTAGAGAGATGTTGGAGTTGCTGAGCAACGAACAATTATATGCCAAGTTCTCTAAATGTGTATCCTGGCTTCGTCAGGAATAAAAATTTATGTAATAAGTGAATAAAAGTAAGTAGTATCTTGATTATGTTTTATGTGAGCGAGTACCATATAGGTATGATTCTTGGCACATATGATATATTGCAATGGTGTTTCCGTGGATCCATCCAAGATTGAGGCAATACAAAAATGAGAACAACCAAAGAACGCGTCCAAAGTACATAGTTTTCTCGGCTTGGCGGGTTACCATCAACGATTCATATGAGATTTCTCAAAAATTGATATAACCCTAACTTCTCTCACCCGCAGGGATGTGAAATTTGTTTGGACCGAGGCCTAAGAAAACGTATTCCAGACTTTGAAAGACTGTTTGACGCACTCTCTGGTACTTGTCTTACATGAAGGAAGTGATGATTTTGTGGTATACGGCGACGTGTCAAAGCTAGGATTGGGTTGTTTATCGATGCATCAAGGCAAGGTAATCGCATATGCCTCGCGACAACTAAAAGAATATGAGAAAAATTATCCAACCCATGATCTTGAGCTAGCAGCGGTCGTCTTTGCTTTGAAACTCTGATGTCATTATCTGTACGGCACAAAGTGCCAATTGTATACTTATCACAAAAGTTTGAAGTAACTTTTTGACCAGCAAACCTTGAATATGAGACAACAATGAGCAATGGAACTAATCAAAGACTATGACTGCGAGCACTTTTACCATCCCGGTAAGGCTAATGTTGTAGCAGATGCTCTTAGTCAGAACGCATATGTGGGATCGGTGTGCTATGCTATCTTACATATGTCACTTGAATCGACACTAATTACTGATCTTTAGAAATGGAAATGTGAGGCTTTGAATTCTGAACTGTCACACCCCGCTAAAGCGGAAACACGAGGCGTGATAGTTCAAGATTTCATAGCAATAGGGCAAAAATAACACCAATCGTCTATTCTAATACATAACAATTTAAACCCGAAATTTACATCATACAAGTCCATAGTTTAAAACAAAATAAAAGGAAACAAGTGTTCAAACACAACAATTTAAATTATAAACATGATTAATGTTGATGCGCCCAATTAATAAGCATTTTAGTTCATCTTTCTTACCCTAAAAACCATGAATAAAACAAGGTCAACTACAAAGAGTTGGTGAGTTCACAGGTTTTCAATATTATAAACATCTTTTGCATAAAAGAATATTGAGCAAAATAACTTTTATGGCACTTGGTAAATCTTTAAATCTTAAGACGTTCAAGACATTTTGTACCCTAATTAATAGTAAGTAATGAGCCACCACTAAACCTTTCGACCACAAAACTCTTTTTAATTCTACCTTACCGGTGGGACTAAAACCACACATATGTAGAATCTTTATTTTAAGTATAGTGCACCCCTACCTGTAGTTTTCAGGTGGGATTGCTATCTGCACCCCTACTTGTCGGTTTTTAGGTGGGATTGTCCGTCCAATAGCGCTATCCACAAATACTCTCGGCTCCTCACTTGAGTTAATAGCAGTGTACAAACTTTTATGGAACATTTTACTCAATACAATCTATTAGTGTACATGCCTTAGTGCCCAAAACAACAATTTTATAATGTTTCACATTCGGTAATGCAAATAGCTCAAAAATTACATTTAATCATGTTTTTCACCCAAAACGTATAAAATACTTTAAAAATGGGGCTGTGAATACTCACCTTATAGCAAAAGCTTCCAAAAAGATACCCGATATGACGATATGTCCGCTTGACGGGCTAACGCTTACCTAACAAAGTGACGTACCCAAATGATTACTTATATGTCTAACATTACTATGAGAGTGCTTATAATTCCTTATATGTCCATCTTGGTCTAGTATTGTCCTGTTACACATAATGCACATATGCTCTTTAATGATATAACTTATACCGAAAATATAATGTTATAGTCCTTCAAGTGATCAACATTCATGAAAACAAACAATTTCAAAGTTTCATTTTCTGACAGAAACTATAAGTCCTAAAAATTACCAAATTAATGTAACATCCAAAATGACACAATTTCCCATCTTTTTATATGTGATACATAATTGAGTTAAGGTCATTCTGACCAAATTTCATTCATTTTGGACATATAAAAAGGGTTCAAATAATTTATAAAAACAGTGTGTCACAGCAAGTAACCCTGTTAGTAAAACAATCATTTGAGGAGTTCTACTAAGTATTTTTCAGAAATTCCAGCATAACACATAAAGGAATCGTTTAAGAGAAGAATCACTCATTTTGAATGAGTTATGAGGAAGATATGGCACCACAAAGTTGCATGCACACATCTGTCATTAGTTGACAGATTGCACACTTAACTTTAATAAATTGGTAAATGCCTCAAAACATTATATTTTTGAATGAAACTGAATTCATATGAACCCTAACTCATGAAAGAAAATTTTGGAAGAAGAATTATGCATTGTGGAGTAATATTCAAAGGGATATTATCACACAAAGTAGAGTTTACCTACTGGTGGATTCACAGTTTGCACACCCAAAAGATTTTAGGTGTTTGGAGGGTCAAAAATCCATATTTTCATGTTATTCTACTTGCAAACAGAAGATAACTCATAAAATTGAATCTCAAAAGAAAAATCATCCTTTTTCATTGAGTTTTGAAGGAGATATGGACATTTGAACATGCATGCACAAATCTGTCAGCTTTGGACAGATTGCACACTCATTGTGTTTTGATTAATTGAAACCCCAAATCACCACATCTTTGAGGGAAACCAGTGGCATTTGAAAGTAGGGTTTACCTACTGTTGAACATCCAAATGCACATCCAACTTGTTATGAGCATTTGGGGGGGTCAAAACTCAATGTTTTTTAGTGAGACTACTTGGATTAGAACCCCAACTCATAAAATAAACTTTTAGAAGAAGATTCATACCATTTGAACATGTTATTTGAAAGAAATGGCCGACACAAACACAAGTATATATATTCTGTCAACACCAAAGTGTTCTTTTCAATGATTAAAACCCTTATGCAACAAGATTTTTACCTACTTTCTTGAGTTCAAATGTTTGGGCCATAGATTACCATCACTATATGAACATTTTAACATGTTTTTGGTGTATAATCTCTACATAAACTCATAAAATTTCAACGGCTAGAAGTATATAACTAAAAATGCAAGAAAAAGTGAGTTTTTCACTCAAAATTGACAAGAAAATGGTGGTGATGATGTTACTACTTACTTGGATGATGAAATGTGTTGAATATCTTCAATAACCTTGCACTTTGATGGGTTTTTGATGAAGAAATTGGCTAGAACTTAAATGAGAAAGGAGAGTTTTTTTTGAAGAAGTCCCTTGAGTTTTAGAGAGAGAGAGAGAGAGAAGAGGAATTCAAATTTTCAACATGCAAAAATGAGGAGGAAATGGGAAAAAAAAATGTATTTATATGGTGGGAAATAGGGGGGGGGGGGCAGCCATGCTAATTTGCCCCACTCCAAACCCAAAAAAAAATAAAAATAAAAAAACTAAAACTCAAGCCCAAAACCAATAAAAATGTTATTTTTTCTCAATTTTTGGCCTTTCTCTCAAAATCTAAGCCCATGAGTGGTTAAATTATTTAAATATAGAAATTTTATATTTGAAAAATTAAAACTATATATTTTATATAAATTGGGTATAAATTAGAGCATTTGGCACTATATACGACGTTTCAGATAGTTACGGGTCGGAACTGGACTTTCTAAGCAACTACCGGAAACTCTAGAAATTTTTCGGTCGATCTAATCTAACTAACTCTTATTCTTATATCTTTTCTAAAATAACACTAATAAACATAATAAGAACTAACCTGGAAGCTCAAATTTGACAGTTGTCACTATCTCCCCCTGTTAGAGAAATTTCGTTCCGAAATTTAAGAACTAGCTTTCTCCAGGGCATTCGCAAACAAGCGAGGATACTTATGCTTCAACAAATCTTCTCGTTCCCAAGTATACTCTGGGCCATGCTTCCATTCCAACGAACTTTAACAATAGTGATCTTACTGCGCCTCAGCCGTTTGACTTCTCGGTCAAGTATTTCGATTGGTTTTTCAATGAAGCGTAACCGATCGTTAATCTGAACATCTTCTAAGGGTAGAATTATTGTTTCATCTGTTAGACATTTCTTCAAGTTTGACACATGAAACGTGTCGTGGATGGCGCTTAACTCCTGTGGCAACTTTAGTTTGTACGCTACCCGTCCAATTCTTTCGGTTATTTCAAATGGACCACATATCTGGGACCCAACTTGCCTCTTTTCCTGAAGCGTACAAGTCCCTTCCATGGTGATACCTTCAAAAATACCTTATCACCCACTTGAAATTCTAACGGCTTCCTCCGATTATCCGCATAACTTTTCTGACGATCTCTTGCTGCCTTGAGTCTTTCCTTGATAATTGAGATCTTGTCAGTGGCTTCCTGGATAATGTCGGGCGTGATCAGTTGTCTATCTCCGATTTCTAACCAGCTAAGTGTTGATCTACATTTTTGTCCGTATAAGGCTTCGTATGGCGCACACTGAATACTGGTGTGATAGCTGTTGTTATATGAGAATTCAACAAGTGGTAGGTGGGTATCCCAACTCCCACCAAAATTTATTACACACGCACGCAGCATATCCTCAAGTGTTTGAGTAGTTCATTCTGATTGTCCATCCGTTTTATAATGGTAGGCAGTGCTATAATCTAACCTTATACCCAACGCTTTTTGAAGAGATTGCCAAAAACGTGATATAAAACGAATATCTCTATCAGAAATAATGGAAATAGGGACTTCATGACGTGTAACTATTTCCTTGATGTAAATTTGTGCACGCCTTTCCATAATGAAATCTTCGCGAATGGGAATGAAATGAGCTGGTTTTATAAGTCGGTCTACTGTAACCCATATGGAATCGTGACCCTTTCCAGTTCTAGGTAGTTTAGTTACGAAATCCATGGTTATTTGCTCTCATTTCCATTGGGGAATTTCGGGTTGTTGAAGTAGACCGGATGGTTTCTGATGTTCAACCTTGACTTGAGCACAGGTTAAACACTTACTTACGTATAAAGCAATATCTTTCTTCATTCCTGGCCACCAATAGTATTCCTTCAGATCCTTGTACATCTTATCCGCTCCTGGGTGAACCGAATTATTTGATCGATGGGCTTCATCCAAGATGGTTGGTCGTAGATTTCCAACCTCTGGTACCCATACTTTATTTTTAAAGTAATGCACTCCATCTGATTGTAATTCAAATTCTTTCTCTAAGTGATGCAAGGTCTCATTCTTCAAATTCTCTTCTTTTAAAGCTTCTCTTTGCTCTTCCAAAATTTGATTCTTTAAACTCGTTTGAACCATCATTCCCATAGCACGTGCTCTCGTCGGTTTCACTCTTTCCTTTCTTCTTAATGCGTCGGCTAATACGTTAGCGTTGCCTGAATGGTACTTTATTTCACAATCATAGTCACTAAGTAGCTCAACCCATCTCCTTTGCCTCATATTGAGCATTTTCTGGTCAAGAATATGTTGAAGGCTTTTGTGATCAGTGAAAATAGTGCACCTAGTGTCGTAGAGATAGTGTCTCCAGATCTTGAGTGCAAACACCAACGCCCCTAATTCCAAATCATTGGTGGTGTAATTCTTCTCGTGAACCTTCAGTTGCCTCGACACATATGCAATGACATTATCTTTTTGCATCAGTACGCATCCCATCCCTTGATGTGAAGCATCAAAGTAGACTACAAAATTATCTACTCCCTCTGGCAAGGCCAAAATAGGTGCATTGCATAACCTATGTTTGAGATTCTGGAATGCTTCCTCTTGTTTCTCTCCCCAAATAAACTTCTTATCCTTTTGAGTTAGTGTCGTCAGTGGTTGCGCGATCTTGGAGAAATTCTCAATAAATCGCCGGTAATAGCCTGCCAACC
This sequence comes from Silybum marianum, assembly GCA_036898165.1. Classification (NCBI taxonomy): domain Eukaryota; kingdom Viridiplantae; phylum Streptophyta; class Magnoliopsida; order Asterales; family Asteraceae; genus Silybum; species Silybum marianum. The sequence goes on along the minus strand of CM072528.1, from coordinate 23,714,775 downwards.
CAAGAAATTGACGGATCTCAGTTGGTGTCTTCGGGGCTTCCCATTTCTTAATGTCCTCGACCTTAGCTGGATCAACATGTGTCCCTTTTTCATTTACTACGTGGCCAAGAAAGTGCAATTCGCGAATCCAGAATTCGCATTTGGAGAATTTGGCATACAGCTTTTCGTTTCTGAGCAATTCTAGTCTCAGCTTTAAATGTTGCTCATGCTCCTTCTTGTCTCGAGAATAAATGAGTATATCATCTATAAACACGATCACGAACTTGTCTAGGTACGGTTGACATACGCTATTTATTAAATCCATGAAGACTGCTGGTGCGTTTGTTAGCCCGAAAGGGATAACTAGGAACTCTTAATGACCATAACGAGTTCTAAACGCTGTCTTAGGAATGTCTTCTTCACGAACTCTCATTTGATGATATCCCGATCGAAGATCGATCTTTGAGAAATAGTAGCACCTTGAAGTTGATCAAAAAACTCATCAATTCGAGAAAGGGGGTATCGGGATTAGATCTGTACTAAAATCCCTACTGGGCAAGTTTAAGGTGCAGTTCATTATTATGTCTTTAGCCCTACTTCCTGTCCGTTAGTATATTCAATACCATATATTTCCTTTAATTTTTGAGGTCTAAGATTTATCTTTGGCCTAAAATCTGTCGACACATAACTCCTATCAGCTCCAGAATCAAAGAGTACAGATGCATAATAATTGTTCAGGAGAAACGTAACCGTAACTACATCCGGACTCTGCCTCACTTCTTCAGCTCCAATCTCGAACACTCGACCTCTTGTCGGACCTCCTTGATTTCCTTGATTGACTGATCGCTTGATTAGTGTTCGGTCTCTGTTCAATCTTGGACATGCATTCCGGAAGTGATCCGGGCTTCCATACTCGAAACATGTTCGTCTTCCTGTACTCTTACAATCTTTGGCATAATGACCTCCTATGTTGCATTTCTGGCAGATAATGCATCATCCAACATGCTGTCTATTGCACTTATCACACATAGGATATGTTCTTTTCTCTCTCTCTGCTGCTTGAGTCTGAATCCCATAGTTCCCTGTTATCTTCAGATTTTTACCTATTCTTCCCCCAAATTGCCTTCTTGAGGGTTCCTCCATCTTTCTCTTTCCTTGAGCCTTGTCTTTTGCAAACATTCTCGAACGATTAGTATTATTGTTGAGCCTGGTTTCCGAACTCACTGCTTCTTGTAGGGTTTTCGAGATTCCCGAAGTAACATCTCCTCGTATTTCAGGAGATAAACCCCAAACATATATGTCAACTCGGTTCTCTTCAGGTGTTACCAGATGTGGCACCAGTTTTGCCAGCTCATGAAAATGGCTAGTGTAAGAGTCTATATCATTCTCTTTCATCTCGTGGTTCCATAACTGTTGGTTCCAGATTCTCTACTCCAAAGATCAATCGATAAATTCATACAACAGAGTATAAGCAGAAGCAATTAATATCGATTAATCAACAGTAATAAGAACAATCAAAGATTGAGGAACAGATTAACTTTGTAATATAACCTGAATCACAATTACAAATACTTGGAATGACGCACAGTATGTTCTTCAATCTTGTAATTAGATCGACAACTTTTACATTAGAGAAAATATCTATTTATACAAGTAGCAGAATGTAAAAGTCAATATCCTAACCTATTACAAACTGACACGTGTGAGATGGGAGCGTGTAACAAACAAATCAGTTGCAAAAGGTAGACATGCTGAATGTATGTGCCACGTCATATTCTTCATCTTATGGTTCATACTTTCAAATGTGTAACAATCTCCCCCTAAGTATGAAACTAGAAGAGTGAAGTCTGTTCAGAAAGGAGCGACTTCAGAGACAATCTTTGCAAGTTTGTTGATGACCTCTCTGATTGATAATAGGTTGTCAAGTCTTTTGATTGTCTTTTCAAGCACTTCTGTGTCACACCCCGCTAAAGCGGAAACACGGGGTAAGACAGTTCAAGTTCACAGCAGTAGGAATATAAACACCAACCATACATTCATAAATAAAACATCAACGTTTACAGTTTAAAAGTTTATAATTCGACAACTTTGTCTTAACAAACAAATTACATCGAAATAAAAGATACATATAAAATCTTGATTGGTGTTCCAAAAAATAAGTTATCCTTGATCGGTTACCTCTATTTTCCTGTAAAGCATGATAAAACGGAAGGGTCAACTACAAAGAGTTGGTGAGTATTCACGGCCCCTCTTTTAAAATGTTTATTGCGTTTTGGGGTGTAAAGCATGTTGATTTAAAAGAAAGTGAATTGATTTATATGATTGAATGAAAATTATATAAATTGTTATGATGAGCAAATTGATAATTTACAAATGATATGTTGAGTTATGTGAAGTCCCCGTGTTACACTACTATTTAACTCTGTTTATTTGAGCCGATGATATTTGTGGATAGCGCTATTTGGTTGACATACCCACCTAACTGGCAAGTAGGGGTGCACTTTATCAGTTAAGAATGCTCTACACATGTGGACTTTGGGTACACCGCTGAGCAAGAGAACTGGATATCTGACAAATCCAGTGGAGAAGAAGACATCCTCTATGGAATGGCTATGACAGACTCAGAAGATTAGTCCTCTGAGACTCCGATTTGCATCACTTCTACTTCCTCTGAACTTGAAAACACAGTTTTAAACTTAACTTTTGAATTTGAAAAACTAAAACAGAAGCTTGTAGATGAAAAGAGAGTTCGAAAATAGCTTGAAATATCTCTTTCCAAAACAGAAAGGGCAAGAGATATTTACCAGAAAGAAATGAACATAGCAATAAAAGAAAAACAAGAATTCTCTGTGGATATTGCAAACATTTTACAAAAACACAAATCCACAGAGACTCTGTTCAAAGAAGAGATTGCAAATTTTAAAAAACTTCTGAAGGAAAAGGACAGAGAAATTAAAGATAAATAAAGTGATAGATTAAACTCTGTCGCTATTTCTAATTACTGGGTAAAAGAAAGGGAGGTCATGCACATAGAACTTGAGAAAAACAAGCTTCAAATTAAAAATTATTTAGAGGCTCAAAAAGTGCACGATAAGATCAATACACAAGTAGGGAAAATAGGCCTTGGTTTCGAGGATCTGGATCCCTACACGTGTAAAAAGAGATCCACATTAACTTCTGTATTTTGCATGGGTAAGGAACAAAAATATGATTTTCCCATCATATATCAAAAATCAGCTTTTAAACGCTCCAAGTATGAGAATGGACATAGTCCCAGAAGGTTAAAATTCAAAAACATAACATACTCCTCTGGACCAAAAGCTCAAGTCAATCTAAAGCATGTCCAGAAGAAGAACAATATCTTTATGTTTGGGTCCTTCTCTCAATTAACTTTAAACCCAGAAGCTGATGCATTTATACCCAGGCATGTAGAAGAGAATTTAAGATCTATGTTTGAAAAAGACATCATTGAAACTCTGGAAAATAGCATGTTATCAGAATTTGCATCAATCTTTGAACAAGACATTCTTCAAACAATGAATGAATGCTTTCTCAATGAAAATTCAAAAACTGATGCTATCCTTTCAAAACCTCCAGAGATAACTCCCTGTTTCCTCATTGACCTAAATCTTTCAGAAAGTCAAGACAAGGATAAACACGAATTGTATCCCTGGGAAAACAATGATCAGGACTCTGATTTCTTTGAATCTTCTAAAGCTCTCTTGCTGAAATTTGTAAATCAAGAGATCAATACTTCTGAAAAAGAATTCACGATTCAAAATGATTCTTTATCAAAACCATGTGAATTCACAGAAGTCAGAGCTGCGGGCCCAGAAGCTTCTAAACTTTCTAATGGGATACCAAATTCTTCTGTACCCCCAAGGATACAAAGAAAAAAGTTTCCTATTCATCCAGATTTCCTTGGGATGTGTATTCAAGCTAAAACAAGTCTTCAGCTTGAAAACGAAAAGGCAAAAAGAGCACCTGTTTTTAAGCAAAACTCCAACTTCAAGTTCTCTGGTCAAACTTCTCAGAAGCCAAAGTTCTCAACCGAACAAAAAGCTAAATGGAATTCTAATTCATCTGCTTCTCATGTTTCAGTGAATCATTCGAAAGCTCAAGTTAAAGAGAATCAGAGAAAGCCAACGGAGATACATTCAAGAGTTCAGAGAAATAAATCTAGACTAGATAAGGAATTTAAAATTTTCGATGCTAGAATAGATTGAAATAAGAACTATTGTAATTATCATTCCAGAAATGAAAATTCCATGAATTCTTTTTTGTTTCAGAACTCTGAATGCTTTTATTTGTTCTTAAAGTTAAAACAATTCTTCTCTAAATCATATGGCTATTTCTCTGAAAAGCCCAAGAAAAGTTACCATAATAACCAGAAGCAAAGATTTCAAAAACCAGAAACCTCTGAAAACAAAACCCAGAGGATTTGAATATTTTAGAAAACCATCGTTTCCACAGAGAAACTCTGCAATGAATCCAATAGCTAACATTAAGGTACCCATTACGAAATGGGTTCCTAAATCTCTCTGATTCTATGTGCAGACCCAGCGTGTGCACATCTGGTATCTTGACTCTGGATGCTCGAGGCACATGACTGGAACCCGAAACTTACTCTCCAAATTTAAAGACAAATCTGGTGGAGCTGTAACTTTTGGAGATGATGGTAAGGGTCAAATTAAGGGCTATGGAACACTACAGGAAGGTAATGTTACTTTATCAAGAGTAGCCCATGTCTCTGGTCTTAAGCATAATTTACTAAGTGTCAGTCAACTCTGTGATGCAAAAAATGTTAGTTCTGTTTGATTAAAAACATTGCTACTTGTTATCTAAGGCAGGTGAAGAACTGTGGAGATCATACAGGAAAGGTAACTTATACATGATGAACTTTACCTCCAAGGATGGAAAAGAAACTCTATGTCTCATTTCCAAAAAGAGTGAAGTTGCTTGGTTGGGGCATCATAAATTATCTCATCTTAATTTTCAGAACCTTGAACTTCTTGTCAAACATGGTCTAGTTGAAGGGCTCCCAAACTTTCTCTTTCAAAAAGATCATCTCTGTCCTGCTTGTGAAATGGGAAAAATTAAAAGAGCTTCCCACAAAACAAAGAGTGATCATTCTTGCATAAGACCCTTACAACTACTCCATGTGGATCTCTGTGGTCCAATTTCTGTACAATCTCTATCTGGAAAAAAGTATATCCTTGTGCTAATTGATGAATTTTCCAGGTATACTTGGCTCGCTTTCATTCGGTTAAAATCTGATGTGCCAACTGTCCTAATTAACATGATGAAAAGACTTCAAGTCAGACTTGATTGCAAAATTCATAACCTTAGAAGTGACAATGGCACAAAATTCAAAAATGCGAAACTGGAAGAGTTCCTGATACACCAAGGAATCTCCCAAACCTTCTCTGCAGTTAGAACTCCTCAACAATGCTGGCAGCATCAGAAATGCCCACTCACTTCTGGGCAGAAGCAGTAGCTACAACGTGTTTCACCCAAAACAGATCTATCATAGTAAAGAGGCATATGAAAACATCATATGAGTTGATTAACAACAGAAAACCAACAATAGATTTTTTTCATGTTTTTGGATGTAAATGCTTTCTTCTAAATGACCGTGATAAACTTGGCAAGTTTGATAAGAAACCTGATGAAGCTAAATTTTTAGGATATTCTTTAAATTCAAGAGCTTTCAGAGTTTTCAACTTAAGAACAAAAATGGTCATGGAAAGCATAAATGTTGATTTTGATGATCAACTGACTTCTGATTTCTCCAACTCAGAACTCAATCTTAACAATGTTACCTCTGACTATCTTTCAGGTAGCAGAGAAACAGAGATCAATACAATATTCAATGATTTCCTCGGAGAAGAAATCCCATCTGAATCTCTTACCAGAAGAACAACATTGAATATTCCAGAAGTCCTTCAAACCTCTGGGGTAATTAATTCTGGTCCAGCCACTCCTGAATCTCAAGACACAGAAGAAGTATCATCTGCACCAACCTCTGATCTTCAAGAGGAACCAATCCAAGATTTTGTGCAAATAGATGAACCCGAACAAATCCCAGAAGCTGAACCTTACATAGAACCATCAACCTCAAGTTCAATAGAAATACCAAGTTCAATTCCAGAGGAAGCTCAACCAGAAACTGAGATTCAAGCCACTCAAATTGCACAGACAAGAATGATGAAGTGGACAAGTGATCATCCTCCGTCACAAATCATCGGTGATCCCTCTGGAGGAGTAAAAACAAGATCTGCAACGGCAAATGAATCTTTTTTTTGTAAAATTTCTAAGCATGATAGAACCCAAGAAGGTTGATGAAGCATTAGGAGATCCAAGATGGATTGATGCAATGCAAGAGGAGTTGCTCCAGTTTGAGAAAAATAAAGTTTGGAAACTCGTGCCATTACAAGAGAATGTGACAGCAATTGGCACAAAGTGGGTTTTCAGAAACAAAAGAGATGAAGACGGAATTGGTGGCAAAAAGGATACTGCCAAGAAGAAGGAATTGATTATGATGAGACATTTGCTCCAGTTGCAAGATTGGAGGCAATTAGGTTATTTTTGGCATTCTCGGCATACAGGGATTTCAAAGTATATCAAATGGATGTAAAGTGTTCCTTTCTTAATGGAAATCTCAAAGAAGAGGTGTATGTGCAACAACCTCCAGGCTTTGAAAATGCACGACATCCAGACTACGTTTACCTTCTGGACAAAGCTTGGTATGGTCTGAAACAAGCCCTCAGAGCATGGTATGAACGTCTGTCAAAATTTCTGATCACACACAACTATGAAAAAGGTAAAGTTGACACCACCCTGTTCATCAAAAGAGGCAAAGGTACGTTAATTGTTGTACAAATCTATGCGGATGATATCATATTTGGTTCCACTGATCAATCAGAAGTAAAGTTGTTTTCAAAACTAATGGAAAGTGAATTTGAAATGAGCATGATGGGGGAGTTAAACTATTTTCTAGGACTACAAGTAAAACAGACCCCATCTGGAATTTTCATAAATCAAGCCAAATATGTTTCTGATATGCTCAAAAAGTTTAAATTCCAAAATGTCACTTCCATGAAAACACCAATCTCTCCCAGCACCAAACTAGATTCTGATCTCTCTGGGAAACCAGTAGATGTTAAGAGTTATAGAGGAATGATTGGATCACTTCTATACTTGACAGCTAGTAGAACAGATATTATGTTTGCCACTTGTGTCTGTGCTAGGTTTCAGGCCAATCCAAAAGAATCTCAGTTAGCTGCAGTAAAAAGAATCTTCAGATACCTCAAAGGATCACCCTCTTTGGGTCTCTGGTATCCAAAGACTTCGTCATTTGATCTTATTGCATACACTGACTCAGATCATGCAGGATGTAAGTTGGACAGAAAAAGCACCTCTGGTAGCTGTCAACTTCTGGGAAATCGTCTAATAAGTTGGACTTCCAAAAAGCAGAATGTGTTTCAACCTCTACAGCAGAAGCAGAGTATATAGCCGCTGCAAGTTGTTGCTCACAGGTGATCTGAATGAAAACCCAACTTAGAGACTATGGCTTGATATATGATAAGATTCCCATCCTCTGTGACTCAAAGAGTGCCATAGCAATAACTGAAAACTCAGTGATGCACTAAAAAACCAAGCACATAGATGTCAGATATCACTTTATAAAGGATCATGTGGAGAAAGGGACCACTGAAATGTATTTTGTCTCTACTGATTACCAACTTGCTGATCTGTTTACAAAAGCTCTGGATGAGAAGAGATTTATTTTTCTAATCAGCAAGTTGGGCATGTTAAATATATAACTACTTCAAATCTTCAAGATTTGCATGGTTATATGTTTCACATGTCTTTACTTTTCTATCCTTGTCTTTATTTTCAATAACCCAGAATCACCCAGAGGTCTCTGATAGGCTCTGATTGCACCATCCAGAACCCCACAGAAGCCTCTGTGTGCCTCTGTGTGCCTCTGTGCAGACAGAATGCTTGATATTCTTACTTTTTGATCCAAGCATAGTTCTAGGGGGAGCTTATCATTGCAGAATTCAAAGGGGAGCAACAGAATAAACCATAATTCAAGGGGGAGCTCTAAATCTATGAGATTCAAAGTCTCCAAATATCCAGAGCTCAAATACTTTTCAAACTCTGTGATAGGGAGCTAGTTCTTAAGTTCTTTTTAACTTAGAAATATCCAGAATTTATGAATTAACTCTTGCCTTCAAGGTTCATCAAAATATCTTGAATCAGTTAAATTTGTTCTTTAAAAATTACTTATTAAATACAAAACCATCATTTAGTCACTTACACATCTTTTATTCTGACTAAATGATCGATTTTAATTAAAGCTTTTAATTGATTTATTTTAATATTTCAATTGATCGATTTTAATTCTTTTTGAAAACCCAATCGATTAACACCAATTGAGAAAACCTTTGAGAAACCTACCTTCCATGCGTCATTTATCCCCAGTCACCCGTCCAATCGCCTTTCCAGGTGTCCATAATCTATCCATCGCATGACTGCGAAATTAAAGCTGCTCACGTCACATCCCACGCCTAATCCCAATGACATCAGCTAATTATGCCGTTAATTTGATTTAATCAAGCATAAACCCTTCGCATTCAAAACCTTCCATAAAACCCCAAAATTTCAAACCGACAAACCTTTTACTCTCATCATCTTCTCAAACTCTCCTGGCAAAATCAAACCTGCAACTTCTTTCCAAAATCCAAACCTCATCAAATGGCCTATCAAATTCTTAGTGCAAACCAAGAAGCCAACGACAATGATCATCAGATTGTCGAATCCACTGCCGAAAATTTCGTTTTCACTCGTCTTCCAATCAAACCAAACAATGCCCAAGTTCTATTGGATCCTGCTACTTATCTAGCCGCCAACAGGGTTATGATCGAGTTCCTGCAACATCATCCCATCAACAAAGCCCTAACTCTAGCAGACCCAAATATCCCCGAGTTATACATTCAAGAAATATGGCATACCCTGTGCATCAACGACGAAACCCAGGAAATGATTGGAAGTTTTGGCCACCCCACTAACACGGATGACGCCGTGGCAATACCTTTTATCAAGCGCAAGTTCGCTCAATTTTTTAGTCTTCCTCCTCCAGAGATTAAAATCAACGGCGAAGTTGTTCCAAACCCTAACCTAACTGCTCTTCCCTCAACGGACGCTCTCCTAGAGTTTATCTCATTTTTGGGTTACAATACACCCATTTCAGCCCTGTCCACATTCAAGAGGAAACATATTCCCCCAATGTGGAATGTGCTTGTGTCCATCCTGAACCGAAGCCTCACTTGCAAAACCACCTCTATGGACCAAGCAAACAGGAACATTCTCACAATCATGTACGGGTTGTACTTTACCCTCAATATCGACTACGTTTCTCTCCTCTACAATGAGTTCAGAGCCGCAGTGTTAAAAAAGGTACAAGCCCAAGAAGCAGGAAATGATCTCACTCACCTATGCTATCCAAGATTTCTATCAGCTTTTGCACATGCTGCAGTTCTAAAGCTTCAAGCACCAATCGTCCCGCCTCTGTGTAAAAGTCACACTATGAATACCCACAAACCAACTGTGGATCCTGCTGGTTACCCACATCATCGCGAACTATCAAGGTACATGCTAGATCTTATTCCTTCTACCCTCCCCAATCTAATCTCTTATAGAAGCTCACTGGTATACTCAGAACCGAGAATACCTACCCCTGAGCATTTAGAGCCGGAAAGTTGGAAGTGAGGGGTCTGGTGAGGATAAGCTTGAAAAGAATTCGAGTGACAACCAGAGAGATTCTACCCATCCGGATGCTCTTTTAAGAGCAGCCACAGAAGATGTCCACAGAGACACATTTGTGAGAACCTCCCCGAGTCCAACCAGGGTAACCACAACTGCTGAAGTCGATGCCAACACATCAACACTCATTGAAAAAGGACAACCCAGTCCAAACCGCCCAGAAGCTAACCGAGTAGAGGGTCTTATAATCTCTGTCTCAAGCACTTCCGGGGAATCCCTTCCATCTTCATCCTCTCAAAAGGATGATGATGAAGTAATAAGAGATCCATTGCCCCAGATCTCGCCCAGAACTACACATGTTGAAGCCTTCGTGGCCAACACAGATATAGGGATCCCAGAGGGTACGTCCATACCCTCTGGTAGTATAGAGGCTCATGAAATCCCATCAGAGGGGTTACAGCCAGAGGATGCACCACTTACCCGCGTTTTCGGCATTGTTCAAGGTAAGCACACTACTTTCGACTCCTCATCCTCTGATGATGAGGACGAAGCCGAAGTAGTCAGAACACCCGAAGAGAGTTTCTCTAACCAGGGCTCTCTAGAACAGGGTGGATGTCCTTCCATGCTAAACGTCAAAACAGGCGTGAATGAAGGCCCCTCTAGACGCGAGGGAAACGGGGCTCCATGTGTTGGAGATGCACCGGTTACCACCCAAGACTATGTCACAAATGCTGCATTCCAAGCATTTGTTGATAATGTCAAGGGATCTGTGGCGGATCTAAAAGAAGCCTTTGTTAGTCATGAACAGAAGGTTAACACAGAGCTTAAAGCCCAAAGCTCCTTAATCTCATCTCTGCAGGCTACTTTAACGGAGCAAGTCACAATGACCAGAAACTCAGAAATTTGGTCCAAACTCAGAGTGATGATCAAGCTAAAGCTCTGGTTGAAATAAAGAGATTCGTCAAGGAGAACACAGAGGAAAGCTCAAAGAAAACAGAGGAGGAGCTGCAGAAGATAGCTCGAACTCTTCAATCCAATATAGAGGCTCTGAGCAACATTCCTACAGAGATTCCTACTCCATAGGTAACCATCTCTGCATCTGATTTTACGTCTTTGCAGAAGGATATACAGAAGCTATGCCAATCCCTCCTCCCAGAATCACAATCTCAAGCTCTGGTTCGACAGTCAGATGTTGCTGCCTTTCAACGTTCGTTAATTGAAAAACTAACGTTCGTAAGTGCAAAGTTCGTTGCTAAAACCAACAAGACAAATACTACATTTTCCCAGAAGGTATCAGATCTTGATACCTCTGTGTCCAAACATACCAACGTTGCCGAACAAATCTCAACTGTTCAAGCCTAGAGGAACAAGAGTAAAGAGGAAAGAGCTTGCAAACGGGCCGAGCTTAAGCGAAAAAGGTCTGGGATCAGGATCCTGATTCTCAGAAGGGGGAGAATTCAAAAAAACAGAAGCCAGAAGTCCCTACATCCACCTCTGCCCCAAAAGATCCAGTCTCTGAGCCCCCTGTGCAAGAAAAAGGGAAGGAATCTGCGAAAGAAGTCCCTCCGAATCCAACACCACTTGCCCAATTCAAAGGACCCTTGCCCAAGGACCCAGATATGGCAAAGTTTTTACTTAACCTGATGGGTAATACACAGATGCAATCTTCACAGAAGCCACAGAAGCCCTCAACAACAAAACCAACTCCCACTCCCACTCACACTCCAAATCCCACTCCCACTCCAAATCCAACTCCCACTCCCAAAATACCAACCACTTCAACTACCATTCCTACCCCAGAACCAGAATCAGCTCCAGAGCCAAAATCAACACCCATTCCCACTAGAACAGAACCTAATGACAAGGCTCCTGCAAAGTGCGCCTCTGAGCAAAGAAAAGAGAATTTGGCTGCGGAAATTGATAAAGTGAGAAGTTTCAAGAGGAAGACAACGATTGAGGTGGAACAGGCTCATCGATATGCACTCATCGATATTAAGGTGTTCTTAATGCTGCCAAACTTTGCAAATGACTATAGAGTTACAGATGAAGTGAAGGATAAGTTCATGGCTCATCGCTTGTTTAAGGAAGAAGCCTACTCAAAGTCCCCAATAAAGAAGATATCTGGAGCAAAGAATGTACAATTTCTAGGGACGGAAATCATGTACACAATCTATGAAGTATTGAGAGAAGATAATCAGAGCCAGTACTTCTGTGACAACGACCTACTGTCAATAAATCCCTGTGATTTAATACCTATTAGAAAAATGAAGCTGAACATGAATGAAAGAAAGCATCCACACGATAAAGTAGCTTTCAACAGGATCATCAGGTGCATTGAAAATTTTATAAGGCACAGAGCACAAATAGACTTTCAAGTAGGTCTGGATATGGATATTCATAACTTAGCTATTTCTGCACCAAATACTCACAGAGAAGAGGTAGATATATTTCCTGTTAGTGAAGCCCATAAATATTCCGCAGAAGTTGTTGAGCTCATCAGAGGTTATACGTCTTTGTTAAAGGATGAACAGACAGTTGAACAAGGTGAAAGAGTTCTGGCAAGAAAAATCTGTCTCAAACTCAAAAGCTTACAGAAGATGAGGAAGCTAATGGATATTTTTCAAAAGATTATAAAGCTTCACCCAGATGCTCCTTTTTGATTTCATTTCTGTAATTTTATTGTAATTTCTTTTGTTTTCTGATTCATACTTAGGGGAAGATTGTTAGAATATTTCTTTATGTAAAAGTATGTAATCAGAAATCTTAAGTGTTTTTGCAAAAGCTTATCCAGAAGATGCCAGAGCCGTGAATTTCTCTAAGTGTTAATAACACAGATGTTCCCAGAGGCTTGGACAACCTCTGTGGACCTCTGTGAATCAGCGGTAATTTCCAGCTCACGCGCTTGCTGACGTGGACAGTCATGCGACTTATGCTCAACAGAATTTGTTACAATATTCCCTGACGTGTCTCTTCCTCATTAGCTGTTGCATTGACTTTCTCTCTCACTGTAGTATAAATAGATTTCATTTCTTGTATTGTAAAAGTGTGGGTCTTGAGAGAAGATAGGTGAGAATTGCTATATTGAGAGAGAAATTGTTCTTCAGTATTGTAATCATCAGCTTATCGAATACATTGGATCTTCAACATCTTTCTTCATTGAATTTAATTGTTTAAATGTTTATCGTTGTTGATTACCTTATTGTTGAATACAGTAGATTGTTCTTCCCCTTACTCTGTTAACTTTCGTAATTAAATCTACTGAATATAGAGTAATTGGGGATCTGGGTTCCAACAGGGATTTTATATGAGACCGATTTGGAATTGGAAGAGGTTTAAGTTTTGGAAGTAGGAAAAAAAACGGTTCAGGAGGGATGATGTAAGCACGCAGGTGTGGATACATGCGGTCACACGATGGATGACACGTGGAAAGTAGGAAGGTGAGCTAGTGATGATTAAGACACAATTTTTGAGATAAAAACTGAAGGGTTATCGGCTTAAAATCGATTGATTATCCCGTAAGTAAATAAAAAGAAATATTACTGATACTAGAATAAAATTTTAAAATAATAAGAAAAAATAAAATTGAATATATATATATATTTTAAATAACCTTGATGGCAAGAGTTAATAAAATGCATATGTTCAATAAAAAAAATTTAGAATATTTTGATTCATAGAAAAATATTTTGAAAAACATGTCAACTTTGAATCAACATCTAAGATAAGTTTAAAATGAATCATAAAAATTCTGAGAGACCTTGACGGTTAGAGAAAGACAGAATAAGAAGATTCAGAAGAAACTTAGGTGGATGAGAAATTCAGAAGACGGCTAACCAGCGTTAGACTTTGAACTCTTTTCCCAACTTGCTGACCTTTTGTAAATAAGATTTACATATTTATCATTCCCAACTTGCTGATTAAAATATAAAAACGCTTTTCATCCAGAGCTTTTGTAAAAATATCAGCCAGTTGGTAATCAGTAGAAACAAATACATTTCTATTGTGCCCTTCTCTACGTGATCTTTGATAAAGTGTACCTGACATCAATATGCTTCGTTTTTTAATGTTGAACTGGATTTTCAGTAATGGCAATTGCACTTTCTGAATCACAGAGTATGGGAATCTTATCATAGATCAGACCGTAGTCTCTGAGTTGGGTCTTCATCCAAATAACTTGAGAACAGCAGCTAGCAGCAGCAACATATTCAGCTTCTGCGGTAGATGTTGAAACACAATTTTGTTTCTTGGATGTCCAGCTGATAAGTCGATTACCCAGAAGTTGACAACTACCAGAAGTACTTTTTCTGTCCAGCTTACAACCTGCATGATCAGAATCTATATATGCCATTAAGTCAAACCCAGAATTTTTAGGATACCAGAGACCCAATGAAGGAGTTCCCTTTAAGTATCTAAAAATTCTTTTGACAGCTGCCAAATGGGATTCTTTAAGATTAGCTTGATAACGAGCACAAAGACAAGTGGTAAACATAATATCAGGCCTACTTGCTGTTAAATACAGAAGAGAACCTATCATATCTCTGTAGCCCGTGATATCAACTGGTTTCCCAGAAGGATTAGGACCTAGTTTCATGCTAGGAGAGATAGGTATTTTCATAGTTGATGAGTTCTGAAAATGAAATTTCTTTAACATGTCAGAGACATATTTTGCTTGATTAATAAAAATACCAGAGGTTCTTTGTTTAACCTGAAGTCCTAGAAAGAAAGTTAATTCTCTCATCATACTCATTTCAAATTCAGTTTCCATCAATTTAGAAAATAAATCAACTTCTGTTTGATGAGTAGAGCAAAAAATTATGTCGTCCACATAAATTTGAACAATAGTTAACATAACTTTGCCTCTTTTGATAAAAAGTGTGGTATAAATTTTACCTTTCTCATACCCTTTGCTGATCAGAAACTTGGATAAACGTTCATACCAGGCTCTGGGTGCTTGCTTTAAGCCATAGAGAGCTTTGTCAAGAGGAAAGACGTATTCTGGATGTCTTGCATCTTTAAAGCCAGCGGGTTGTTCAACATACACTTCCTCTTTGAGTTTTCCATTTAGAAATGCACATTTAACATCCATTTGATAGACTTTAAAGTTTTTGTACGCAGAGAATGCCGGAAAAAGTATTATCGCCTCCAGTCTTGCAATAGGAGCAAAGGTTTCATCATAATCAATACCTTCTTCTTGACAATATCCTTTTGCCACCAGACGAGCCTTGTTTCTGATCACAATTCCGTCCTCATCCTTTTTGTTTCTGAAAACCCACTTAGTACCAATGGCAACTTTGCCTTTTGGTAATGGCACTAAGTTCCAAACTTTGTTACGTTCAAATTGAAGTAACTCCTCCTGCATTGCTGCTACCCAACTAGGTTCGGCTAAGGCTTCATGAACTTGCTTGGGTTCAATTATACTTAGAAAGTTTACAAAGAAAGCTTCAATTGCTGTAGCGGATCGTGTTTTGACACCCTCAGAAGGATTACCAATTATGAGATCTGGAGTATGTGATTTAGTCCATTTTGTCATCCTTGTTTGTGGTATTGGTTGAGCCTGAACTTCGGTGTCAGAAGATGAGATAACTTCATCCGAAAATATTGATTCGGAAACTCTTGATCCTAAAGTCTCTCCCTCAGATGATGGAACAGAAGAATCTTCTGGACAATCAGATGAAACAGGAACAGAAGGGATTGAAGAGCTAGATTCAGAAGAGGTAGGACCGGATAAAGTTATGCCAGAGGCATGAAAAACTTCAGGTATACTGAAAGAAGAGTTAGGTACAACAGGAACTGACATTATTTCTTCGCCCAGAAAGTCTTGAAAAATAGCATCAATCTCGGATTCTCTGAATCCTGAAAGAAAGTCAGAAGTAACAGTATTAAGTTTGAGTTCTGAAGAAGAATATTCAGTAGTCAGTTGAGTTTGATCATCAAAATCAACGTTAATGCTCTCCATAACTGTTTTAGTTCTTAGATTAAAAACACGAAAGGCTCTGGAGTTTAACGAATATCCTAAGAATTTTGCTTCATCTGATTTTGGATCAAACTTGCCAAGTTTGTCTCTGTCATTTAAGATAAAACACCTGCAACCAAAGATATGAAAGAATTTGACAGATGGTTTTCTTATGTTAATAAGCTAATAAGAGGTTTTGAGATGCCTCTTGACAATTATGGAACGATTCTGAGTGAAACAAGCAGTGGCTACAGCTTCTGCCCAGAAGTGAATTGGGAATCCAGAAGCGGCAAGCATTGTTCTGGCTGCTTCGACCAAGGTTCTGTTGCGACGTTCAACGACACCATTCTGTTGGGGAGTGCGTACAGCAGAGAAGTTCCGAGTAATCCCATTTTCATCAAAGTATGCTTCAAGTTTGGCATTCTTGAATTCTGTACCATTGTCGCTTCTTAGATGTTGAATCTTTTGGTGTAAAAGAACTTGGATTCTGGTCATCGTATTTTGGAGTACAATAGGTATTTCTGACTTTTGTTGAACAAAAGCAAGCCAAGTATACCTGGAAAATTCATCGATAAGTACCAGAATATACTTTTTACCAGAAAGACTCTGAATTGCAATGGGACCACAGAGATCGACGTGTACCAATTGTAGAGGTCTTGTGCAAGAGTGATCCCTTTTTGTTTTATGAGATGCTCGTTTTATCTTTCCCATTTCACATGCAGAGCAGAGGTGATCTTTTTGAAAATGAACTTCTGGAAGTCCAGATACCAAATTATGTTTTACAAGCATCTCAAGATTATCAAAGTTTAAGTGAGACATTTTACGATGCCAGAGCCATGCAACTTCACTCTTTTTGGAAATAAGACATAAGGTTTCCTTACCATCCTTGGAGGTAAAATTCATCATGTAGAGATTACCTTTTCTGTCTGCTCTCCAAAGTTCCTCACCTGCCTTAGAAAATAAGTAACAATGTTTTTCATCAAATACGACAAGTATCTTAGAATCACAGAGTTGACTTACACTTAGGAGGTTATGTTTCAAACCAGAAACATGAGCTACTTTAGATAAGGTAATGTTACCTTCCTTTAAAGTACCATAGCCCTTAATCTGACCCTTACCATTATCACCAAACGTTACAGCTCCACCACTTTTGTCTTTAAATTTGGAGAGTAAGTTTCGTGAACCAGTCATGTGCCTCGAGCATCCAGAGTCAAGATACCAGATATGCACACGCTGTTTCTGCAATCAAGATAAGAGTTTCTTAGGTACCCATATCATTATGGGTCCTTTAACGTTAGTTTTCGTTTTATCAGCCTTTTGTATTTGCTTTTGATTTGATTTGACAGAAGGTAAAGACGAATTATTTGGATTTTTTGTTTTTTTGTTTTTCTTTGTTTTATTTTTATTGAAGTACGAATGGTTGGCAGTGAAGGAATTTGAAGTTCGTGAGAAATTTTTTTGTAATTTTAAGAATAGGGAAAAACATTCAGAATTCTGAAAAATAGAAGATTTTATTGAATTTTCATTGCGATAATGATAATTACAATTATTCTTAAAATTGTCTTTTCTAGTATCAGTTGTTCTAAAGAACTTCCTATCTAGACTAGACATATGTTTAGAATCTGAAATATTCTTCAGCGGAGATTTCCTCGGATTTACCTTCTCAGAAGCTTTTGTATTTACTGAAACAGGAACAGAAAGATTAGATTTCCATTTAGCTTTCTGAACATAAGAAAGTTTTGGAGGATAAGATTTAGGAGTTTGGATAGGGATCTTCTTTTTAAGTTATTCTTCCTTTTCAAGTTCAAGACAAGATTTGCTTTCAGACACATTCCTATAAAATCTGGATGTATAAAAACAGGTTTTCGTTGTTCAAGAAGAACAGAGAAAATCGGAATTTCACTTGAATGTTTCTGAGCATTCATTCCAGAAGCTTTTATCTCCAGAGATTCATTTGTAAATAGAAATGGGGCGTCTTTGTTTTTGATAATCTCTGGAGTTTTAGCATAGATAGAAGATTGATGTTCAAGATGAGAGAGATATGTTTCTGAATTGTCAAAGAAATCCTCACTTTGATCATCATTTTCCCAGGGATATGTGATTTCTTCTAAATCCTCTTGAGCTTCAGAAAGATTTAAATCAATAAATGAACAAGGAAATATCTCTGGATTATTTTCTAACTTTTGTTTGTCATTCTCAAGTTTAAAACAATTATCCAGAGTCAAGAGAAGATCATTTTCAAAACTAAGTCTTAATTCCTCCTCTGCTTGAATAGGAATAAACGAATCAGCCTCTGGATTCAATTTTATGAGAACACTTGAACCAAACTTGAAAATATCATCCTTCTTCTGAATTTTATTTAGATTAATGTTAGTCTTTTCAGAAGAATATATAATATTTTTAAACTTGAGTTTTCGTTGATGATGACCATTTTCAAATTTAGATCGTTTAAAGCATGATTCTTCAAAAATAATTGGAAACACAGGCTTCTGTTGTTGTCCCATACAAAAAACAGAGTTTAAACAAGACTTCTTTTCACACGTATAGGGATCTAAATCTTCAAAGCCGATTCCAGATCTTCCTACTTGTGTACTTATTTTCTCATGAACTTTTTGAGCCTCCAGATATGTTTTGATCTGGTGCGTTTTGTTTTGAAGTTCAATGTTTAGAAATTCTCTTTCTTTTTGAAAGTAGTTTTTAAGTGCTACAGAATTTAATCTGTCACTTTCCTTAACATGAATTTCCTTATCCTTTTCTTCCAGAAGTTTCTTACAACTTAAGTGCTCCTTTTTTAACAAAACTTCTGTGTCTTTCAAGGTTTTAGAAATCTTTTCATTTTCCGTATCAAGTTCCAGTTTCTCTTCTGTTAAGATATCCATCTCTCTTTTGTAAATATCTCTTTCCCTTTGTATTGTGGAAAGAGTTTCTTCGTAACTTCTTTTCAATTGTAAGCTTTTGTTTAAGTTCCTCAAAATTATTTGATAAAAGCACAATTGTATTCTCAAGTTCAGATGATTCAGAAAGAGTACTAACCGGTGATTCAGAAGGCTGTTCTTCTGATTCATTTGTATTTGCCATTCCACAGAACATGGCCTCATTACCGATTGACTCATCTCCGATCCAGTTTTCTTTCTCAGCATAGTGGGCTCTTTCAGTAACATTATACTTGTATTTACTTTTGTAATATGTTTTGTCTTTATTCAGAGCCCCTCTGCAATCTTTCGAGTAATGACCCTGCTTGCCACATCTGTAACATACATCTTTCTTTTTCTTCATTTCCTCTTCCTTCTTTTCTGTTTCAGTCTTCTCAGGTCTCTAAACCTCTTGCTTAGGAGTATAGTTAGAGCGATCAGACCTTCTATTTCCTTGAAATGCCCTATTTCCAAAACGGTTTGTAAACTGTTTGGTAATAAGAGCCAAGGAATCAGCAAATGCCTTTATTTCATCATCAGAATCAGAATCTTCTTCTGGAACAGTTTCTGACATGAATGCCTTGCTTTTCACTCTTCTATCTTCACTTTTTCTTCTGGTAGCTCCCTTTGTTTCAGAAATCAAGGCCAGAGGTCCATTGCTCAAGATCTTGATTAGCTTGTAAAGACATGGAGAGATTTGACCATTCTGGATTTAATCTCTTTCAAATAAGACATTATTGTCTTCCTTTGATCAAACAATATCACATCGTTTGCATAGATTTATCAGATTATTAAATCTATGAAAAGTCTGTTCCAGAGATTCATACGCAATGGCCTGGAAGCTGTTGTATTCGTTCAGAGTTTGAGCTCTTCGATTTTTCTTCATTTTAGCACCACCTTCCAGAAGACTTTCTAATTGATCCCATAATTCTTAGCAGTATCACAGGAATCCAGAGATTGAAAAATCTCATTCGGAATAGCCATGATAAGAAGAGTTTTTGCCTTTTTAGCAAGTTCAACTTTGGCCTTTTCCTCATCAGACCAATTTTCCCTTAGCTTTGGAACTTTTCGAGCAGGGACTTCATCAGTATTGGTAATGGCATAAACTCTTGGAATTGTAGTCATTGGTAAGAAGGGACCATTTTGGACAATAGGATAAAGTTCAATATCCAATCCTTCATAGAAATTTATTATTCGAATCTTCCATTGTGGATATTCACCACGAATAAGAGTAGGAGGTTTGGTCAGAGAACCAGAGGTGTAAACAGCATTCAAATTTGAATTTGCCATTTTTTTTAAATCGAGAAGAATGTAATGACAAATTTTAGTTGAAATCTAGAACAAGTAAATTTCAATTGAATTGAATAAAAGAATTTTACTAATTCTTCAAAATTTTAACTACAATTACCACTGTTTTAGACAGAATTGCTATGAATCTTCGTAGAACAGGGTGGAATTATGAACAGTAGTTAAAACAGGAAATTACTAAATGAATGAAGAGAGAAATTTCCAAATTGAGGAGATCTAATAACAATAGATTGATTATCAGGCTCTGATACCAGTTGTTGGTTCCAGATTCTCTATTCCAAAGATCAATCGATAAATTCATACAACAGAGTATAAGCGGAAGCAATTAATATCGATTAATCAACAGTAATAAGAACAATCAAAGATTGAGGAACAGATTAACTTTGTAATATAACCTGAATCACAATTACAAATACTTGGAATGACGCACAATATGTTTTTCAATCTTGTACTTAGATCGACAACTTTTACATTAGAGAAAAGATCTATTTATACAAGTAGCAGAATGTAAAAGTCAATATCCTAACCTATTACAAACTGACACGTGTGAGATGGGAGCGTGTAACAAACTAATCAGTTGCAAAAGGTAGACATGCTGAATGTATGTGCCACGTCATATTCTTCATCTTATGGTTCATACTTTCAAATGTGTAACAATAACTCTGCTTCCAACTTTTGAATTTCGCTCCTTGGGCAGTATTCTTCTTTCAACGTTCTCTTGAAATCTTCCCACGTAAGACTGTTAGCAGCTTCTCGACCACGGGTTTGTACTTGTGTGTTCCACCATGTTAACGCTCGTCCTTGTAATAGACAGGCATCAAATTCCACTTTCTTTCCCTCGGTACATTTGCTAATATGGAGAACAGACTCCATGCTTTCTATCCAAGTAAATAATCCCACGGCTCCCTCAGTTCCATAAAATTCTTTAGGATTGCAAGACCTGGAAGTTTTGTATATGCATTCCCTATTCCTATTTGCATCGGGTTCTGGGTTGTTTCTTTGATTAGTATTCAAACCGGCCGCCTAATTTCAATAGGCTAAGTCGACACTTATTCCAATTATACTAGTACTAAGCTTTTTTTTTTTAAATTAAAGTTAGTTTAAGAAATTAGTGTTCGAAAACTTTTGGTTATAGTATTTGGTTTTTATAGAAAACCCGGTGTTCTCTATAACCTATGGCTCTGATACCAAGTCTGTCACACCTCGCTAAAGCAGAAACACGAGGCGTGATAGTTCAAGATTTCATAGAAGTAGGGCAAAAATAACACCAATCGTCCATTCAAATACATAACAATTTATACCCGAAATTTACATCATCCAAGTCCATAGTTTAAAAATAAATAAAATGAAACAAGTGTTCAAACATGATTGAAGTTGA
This sequence comes from Silybum marianum, assembly GCA_036898165.1. Lineage (NCBI taxonomy): Eukaryota > Viridiplantae > Streptophyta > Magnoliopsida > Asterales > Asteraceae > Silybum > Silybum marianum. Next base: position 23,693,474 of record CM072528.1, on the reverse strand, counting down.
CGTGCCCAATTAATAAGCCTTTTAGTTCATTTTTCTTACCCCTGAAAAGCATGAATAAAACAAGGTCAACTACAAAGAGTTGGTGAGTTCACAGGTTTTCAATATTATAAACATCTTTTGCATAAATGAATATTGAGCAAAATAACTTTTATGGCACTTGGTTAATCTTTAAATCTTAAGATGTTCAAGACATTTTGTACCCTAATTAATAGTAAGTAATGAGCCATCACTAAACCTTTCGACCACAAAACTCTTTTTAATTCTACTTTAGCGATGGGACTAAAACCCCACATATGTAGAATCTTTATTTTAAGTATAGTGCACCCCTACCTGTAGTTTTCAGGTGGGATTGCTATCCGCACCCCTACTTGTCGGTTTTTAGGTGGGATTGTTCGTCAAATAGCGCTATCCACAAATACCCTCGGCTCCTCACTTGAGTTAACAGTAGTGTACATACTTTTATGGAACATTTTACTCAATACAATTTATTAGTGTACATGCCTTATTGCCCAAAACAACAATTTCATAATGTTTCACATTCGGTAATGCAAATAGCTCAAATATTACATTTAATCATGCTTTTCACCCCAAAACCGTATAAAATACTTTTAAAATGGGGCTGTGAATACTCACTTTATAGCAAAAGCTTCCAAATAGATACCCGAGATTTCCGCTTGACGGCCTAACGCTTACCTAAAAAAGTAACGTACCCAAATGATTACTTATATGTCTAACGATTACTATGAGAGTGGTTATAAGCCCTTATATGTCCATCTTGGTCTACTATTTTCCTGTTACACATAATGCACATATGCTCTTTCATGTTATAACTTATACCGAAAATGTAATTATATAGTCCTTCAAGTGATCAACATTCATGAAAACAAACAATTTCAAAGTTTCACTTTCTGACAGAAACTATAGATCCTAAAAATGATTAGATTAATGTAACATCAAAAATGACACAAATTCCCATATTTTAATATCTGATACATTACTGAGTTAAGGTTGTTCTGACCAAATTTCATGCATTTTGAACATATAAAAAGGGTTCAAATAATTTATACAAAACAGTGTGTCACACCAAGTATTGCAGATTACACCATGTTAGTAAAACAACCATTTGAGAAGTTCTACTAAATTGTTTTCAGAAATTCCAGTTGGATTATAAGCATAACACATAAAGGAAACTTTTAAGAGAAGAATCACTCATTTTGAGTGAGTTATGAGGAAGATATGGCACCACAAAGTTGCATGCACACATCTGTCATTAGTTGACAGATTGCACACTTAACTTTAATAAATTGGTAAATGCCTCATAACTTCATATTTTTGAATCAAACTGGATTCATATGAACCCTAACTGATGAAAGAAAATTCTAGAAGAAGAATTATGCATTGTGGACTAATAATCAAAGGGATATTATCACACAAAATAGAGTTTACCTACTGGTGGATTAAAAGTTTGCATACCCAAACGATTTTATGTGTTTGGAAGGTCAAAACTCCATATTTTCGTGTGATTCCACAAGCAAACAGAACATAAGTCATAAAATTGACTCTCAAAAGAAAAATCATCTTTTTTTATTGAGTTTTGAAGGAGATATGGACATTTGAACATGCATGCACAAATGTGACAGCTTTGGACAAGTTGCACACTCATTTTGTTTTGATTAATTGAAACCCCAAATCACCACATCTTTGACTGAAACCAGTGACATTTGAAAGGTAACTCATTAAAATAAATTTTAAAAGAAAAATCAAGTAACTTGGACGATCAGTTTGTGAGTTATGGTTGTTCAAAGTAGGGTTTAGCTATTGTTGAACATCCAGATGCACATCCAAATTGTTATGAGCATTTGGGGGGTCAAAACTTAATGTTTTTTAGTGAGACCACTTGGACTAGAACCCCAACTCATAAAATAAACTATTAGAAGAAGATTTATACCATTTGAAGATGTTATTTGCAAGAAATGGACGACACAAACACAAGTATATATATTCTGTCAGCACCAAAGTGTTCTTTTCAATGATTAAAACCCTCATGCAACATGATTTTTACCTACTTTCTTGAGTTCAAATGTTTGGGCCATAGATTACGATCACTATATGAACATTTTTACATGTTTTTGGTATATAATCTCTCAATAAACTCATAAAATTTCAAAGGCTAGAAGTATATAACTAAAAATGCAAGAAAAAGTGAGTTTTTCACTCAAAATTGACAAGAAAATGGTGGTGTTGATGTTACTACTTACTTGGATGATGAAATGTGTTGAATATCTTCAATAACCTTGCACTTTGATGGGGTTTTGATGAAGAAATTGGCTAGAACTTAAATGAGAAAGGAGAGTTTTTTTTTAAGAAGTCCCTTGAGTTTTAGAGAGAGAGAGAGAGAGAGGAGAGGAATTCCAATTTTCAACATGCAAAAATGAGGAGGAAATGGGAAAAAAATGTATTTTGATTGTGGGAAATAGGGGGGTGGGGGAATGCTAATGGGTCCCACTCCAAACCCAAAAGAAATTAAAAATTAAAACTCAAGATAAAAACCAATAAAAATGTCATTGTTTCTCAATTTTTGGCCTTTTTTTCAAAATGTAAGCCCAAAAGTGGTTAAATTATTTAAAAATAGAAATTTTATATTTGAAACATTAAAAATATATATTTTATATAAATTGGGTATAAATTAGAGCATTTCGCACTATATAAGACGTTTCAGATAGTTACGGGTCGGAACCGGACTTTCTAAACAACTATCGGAAACTCTAGAAATTTTTCGGTCGATCTAATCTAACTAACTCTTATTCTTATATCTTATCTAAAATAACACTAATAACCTTAATAAGAACTAACCTGGAAGCTCAAATTTGACAGTTGTCACATGAACACATCAAGTCAGAGCACGTAGTTGGTTATTCGGATTCTTTATCTGAAGACAATCGTGGATTAAAAGTTCTTAAGACCCGAACTTGGGTTCCGAGACGTGGTGGGTTACGAGATGTTATTTTGACAGAGGCGCAAAAGTTTAGGTTTTCTGTACATTCGGGAAGTCCCAAAAGGTATCATAATCTCCGTTCAGACTACTGGTGGCCTGGAATGAAAGCTGATATCGCTTATTATGTCGAGAAATTTGTCACGTGTTTACAAGTAAAGGCGTAGCACCATAATCCGTATGGGAGTCTACAACCTTCGGAGCAATGTGGAAATTGGAAGAGCTAATCATGGATCTTGTTATAAAGTTTCCTAAGACCTCACGTCAACAGGACAGTATTTTGGTTATCATGGATCGCCTGATATCTGCTCATTCTTTTCCCGTTTGGGAATCGTATAAGATGGATAGGTGGGCGCAACTTTATGTTTACGAGATCTTTGCCCGACATGGTGTACCCTTGAAGATAATCTCAGACCATGACTCTCGGTTTACTTCAAACTTTTGGTCTGGATTACAACGGGAATCGGGAACGCGAGTGGCGTTCAGTACCATGTATCACCTTCAAATTGATAGATGATAGAGATATCATAATAGCTTCAAAATGCACTGGGTTCTTAAGAGAAAAAGATCTGAAGAGGTTCTGAAGAAGTTCTGAAGACACTTCTGAAGAGGTTCTGAAGAAGTTCTGAAGACACTTCTGAAGAAGATCTGAAGGAGTTCAGAACCTATTCTGAACTTGTCTATTATGAATGCTATGTTACTTTTATCTTTCTATTGTATGTAGAAAAAGATGGTTAGTTAGATTGTTAGAACTAACGTTTTTCATAAGCCTTGTAAAGACATATTCTGTAATACTGTACATTCAATCAATACATATTACATTTGGCTATTATCATTCCTGTCAAAATCTTTTCATATATTGATATCTTGATTGTTTGGGTCCTAACAATTGGTATCAGAGCCAATTCATCTGTTCTTGAAGATTTGGGAAAGAACTTGTCAGATCTGGCAGTTCTTGGTGTTCTTGATCTACAAAATTCAAATTTAACTTAGGTGAATTCTCGATCTTCTAACAATCAAAGATGTCTAAAGAAATAGTCTCAATCGGATCTGAAACGAAACCACCAACTCTCTTCTTGGGAGAATATCATCAATGGAGAATTATAATGATTCAATTGTTGGATCAGAGATGAAGCCTTAATGCAATCTATCACAAATGGCCCACTAGAGGTATTTGTTGAGATTCCAGCAGTTCCCAGAACTGAATCCACCCCTGAAATCCCTGCATCAAGAATCAAGAAGAGTCATGGAATGTACAATCCAGCTGAAAAAGCTCAAATAAAAGTTGATAGAAGAGCATTAACTTTACTCACCATGGCAATTCTCAATGAGATATTCAATAGGATTGATAGTTTAACTTCAGCAAAAGCCATGTGGGATGAAGTAGAAGCTCAGATGCAAGGAAGTACAAAGGCTCAAGCACAGAGATTAAATATCTGTGTAGGAACATATGAAAATTTCAGATACAAAGAAAATGAATCTATCAACCGATACATATCATAGATTCAATAACATTCTGAATGATCTAAGAAGAAATGGTGTTCAGAAATCAAATTCTGAGATAAATAACAAATTTCTGAACAATCTGGGAAATGAATGGTCAAGTTTTTCAGATAATATGGTAACTAGGAACTTGTCTAGAAAGACAATTCATGATTTCTATGGCATCTTGTTCCAACAAGAGGAAAAGATCAAAGTTAGACAATATGAACAAAAGAAGACACAAGAAACAGTTCCCCTTCTGAGCAAGAACTACAATAATTCTTTGACCATTGCTGCCAAGAAAGTTTGTGAGATCACAGAGACAACAGTTTGTGATGGGGATGAATCAGATGAGGAGCTTAAAAGGATTTCTGAGAATATTGCTTTCATGACAAGGCAATTCAAACAAAGATACAATCAAAAATATCAGAATAAACCTAGATCTGAAGTTGGACCAAAGAAAGGTCAAGAGGCTGGTCAATCTGAAACATCTGATCCAGCAAGATGCTTCAACTGTGGAAAGCCTGGACATTATGCAAGACAATGCAAGATGCCAAAAGTCAAGAATTCAGGTTATTATGAGAAGAAGCATGTATTAGCAAAGAAAAAGGAGCTTAATCCTGCTCTAGTGACCAAGTATGAAGAAGACTGGTTAAACTGGAGTGATGGAGATGATGATGAAGGAGTTGCTCACTATGTAACCAATTGCTACATGTGTCAAATGGATCCAGAAAAGAATAAACAAGACACGGAGGTATCTTCTTCATCTTCTAAACAAAATTCTGAACATAATTTTGAAATTAATACTAAAGATTCAGAAATGACAAATCAATTTCAAAAAATGTTTTCTGAATTTGAAACACTCAGAAACAGAATTAAAGGTGAAAGAATTTTAGTCAATCAATTCAGAGCTGAAAGTCAAATATATAAAGAAAATTATCAAGCAACTGAACAGATTCTTGAAAAAGTTTCTGAAGAAAAACTTGTTTTAAAAAAAATGGATAGTTTACAAAAAGAAGATATAAATGAAAAATCTGAAAAGGAAATTCTAAATGTTAAGATGAATTTTCTGAATCAAGAGAGACTTGATCTTTATAAAAAGAAACAAGTACACTTGAGCAAACCAAATCTGAGTCTACCAGATATTCAGAATTTGAAGAAAAGCACTTTAGTAATTCATCCTCCTGGCTTCGTTTGTAAATGCTTTCAGGAACTATTATTTGTGAGATTTGAAGAACTCCACAAATGTTGCAATGGAACTCTCATGGAAATCAGAGATCGTTTGGTAAAAAGACAGAATAGAAGACCAAAGAATCTGAGCAATGAAGATGGGGAGAAGCACAAGAAACTTGCAAAAGAAATGTTAGAGTTGTTGAATCCTTACTTGAATACAGAAGACTAATTCTGAAGGATGTAAGAGAAATTTTGAATTTCTGGAAGTATGATCTGAACTTTTGAAGCTAAGGGGGAGATTGATAGAGATATCATAATATCTTCAAAAGGCACTGGGTTCTTAAGAGAAAAAGATCTGAAGAGGTTCTGAAGAAGTTCTGAAGACACTTCTGAAGAGGTTATGAAGAAGTTCCGAAGACACTTCTGAAGAAGATCTGAAGGAGTTCAGAACCTATTCTGAACTTGTCTATTATGAATGCTATGTTACTTTAGTCTTTCTATTGTATGTATAAATAGATGGTTAGTTAGATTGTTAGAACTAACGTTTTTCATAAGCCTTGTAAAGACATATTCTGTAATACTGTACATTCAATCAATACATATTACATTTGGCTATTATCATTCCTGTCAAAATCTTTTCATATATTGATATCTTGATTGTTTGGGTCCTAACAATAGACAATCTGAGCGTACCATTCAGACGTTAGAAGACATCCTACACGCCTACGTATTGGCGTTTGGTGGGAGTTGGGATACTCATTTTCCTTTGGTTGAGTTTTCGTATAACAACATCTACCACGTGACAATCGGTGTGGCAACTTTCGAGGGATTGTACGGACGAATATGTCGTAAGCTTCTATTTTGGAAAGAAACTTGAGAAAAGATGCTTGTTGGCCCCGATCATATTCAGATTACTCACGACAAGATGCAAGTGATTCGGGAGAGTTTGAAAGCAACACAGGATAGGCAGAAATCATACTCGAATCGCCGTAGAACACCGATTGAATTCTCAGTCGGGGATCTAGTAATACTCAAGGTTTGTCCACGGCGTGGTGTACTCCGATTCTGAAAGCTAGGTAAACTTAGACCTCGTTTGATTGGGCCATTCAAAATATTAGAGCGTGTTGGAAAGAAAGTGTATCGACTTGAGTTGCTAGAAGAACTCATGTGTATTCATGATATTATCCCTTTTTGTTATCTAATGAAATGTCTCGGTAAACACGAGGAGGTGGTGCCATTAATAGAATTAAAGTAGACGAGAAGTTGAGATAAATTGAAGAGCCCGAGGCTATCTTAAATGAACGAATGGTGAACCTGCTCAACAAGGTTGTGGAATCGTTGTTGGTTAAGTGGAAACACCATCATGGGCCAAATTGAACATGGGAGAATAAAGAAGAAATGATGACGAAGTACCCAACCTTGTTCGAACTGCCATGATTCTGAGGACGGAATCTTCAAAAGGAGGAGGTACTTGTAACATCCACCCTCCTAAATATGCTTAGCTAATAATTCTAAATGTATATTAAAATGTTAAAGTATGCTTTATTTGTTAATTGTGTTTTTAAAAAAGACAATTTGCTAAAATGATAAGGGTTCTAGTGAGCTATAAGTTGAACCCATAGTTGGAACGAGATGTAAGAGGTAAGGTTGGTGCTAATACCTCACAAAACGACTTAATTAGATGATATAAGGTTTCAAAATTTAAACTGCATTGCTTAAATTGAAATTGGGTAGGTAACTAGAGTGCCTTGTTGGAAACCAGATCCCTTAAATACTCAAATATAGTTGATTAAACATAAAAAGTTAGAGTAGTTAGCGGAAGCAGATTAATCAACAATAAACTAGAATTGTAAACAGTAAAGGAAGAACACAATGAAGATTAATTGTAATTTGTATTTCACTCGAGATGTCGATGATTATAGCAATACAAATTACCCTCTATGAATCTCTCCAATTCTATCGACTTCGGATACAGTAAAGGCTATCTCTATATATACTATTACAAGAGAAAAGTCAAAGACCTAGCCTATTACGTATTGACACGTCAGCTGTACTTGTAACAAATTCAGTTACGCATGAGAAGCATGACATGCCACGTCATAGAGGTGCATGTAGTTCATAAAGTGAAATCCATAAGATGTCCAATCTTCTGGATTGATAGTGTTGCTTCTGAACTATTACTTCTGAAGTGTAGACCTTCTGAAGTCGTTTGCCTCTAGAGAGATTAGCTTGTTTCTTTGAAAAGGGTTCTGATCCATACTTCTAGAATAAATTCTAACATTCTCCCCCTAAGTATGAAATCAGAATCATTACATACAAAACATGTAAAGAAACAAGATTGAAATTCATTTCATTACATCTACACTATATTAAAAACCAGGACTTTCGGTTACTCTTGAAATTTAAGAGGTACACTTTTTTAAATACATAGTACAACATGTTGATGCATATGTTTAACTCAATCCTTTCAATTCCCTTCCGACGATCCACTCCCACCCTTCTCTCTTCCACGTTCTCCTCCACGTTTACAGAATTCCCCCCACTCCCCTAAATCTCTACCTCCACTTCGATCATCTGCTACATGAATCCATCTTATTTGTTCTTAGCCACAACAATTGGGAGAAGATCATCTCCCTCTTTGTCTAAAAAATCAAGTATTGTTCAAACATTTGGAGCAACAGTCAAGGTATTCCCCTCTTTCCCTTTCTATCGTTTTATTTCATTTTTGTTATCACTTCAATTTCAGTTTCATTGTAGTCTTACACCGTCTCATTTCTAAACTGAAGAACACGAAAAAAGAAGAAAAAGAATTTGATTCAGTAAGATCAAAATCACAACATGTGCTCTACTTGATCGCAAAAGAGGTCAATAATTTCTTCTTAATCTCTTTTTCGGACCACTATTCAACTCATTTGGTGTTTAGAAATTCAATTCTTTTCGGTTTTTGAGATTTTTCCAGGGGTCTTTTTTTTTTTTGCTAATCTCATTTCTAAACTCAAGAACACGAAAGAAGAAGAAGAAGAAGAAGAATTTGATTCAGTAAAATCAAAATCGCAACTTGTGCTCTACTTGATCACAAAAGAGGTCAGTAAATTCTTTTCGGTTTTTGAGATTTTTTCAGGGGTCTTATTCTTGCTAATCTCATTTCTAAACTCAAGAATACGAAAGAAGAAGAAGAAGAAGAATTTGATTCAGTAAAATTAAAATCGCAACCTGTGCTCTACTTGATCACAAAAGAGGTCAATAATTTCTTCTTAATCTTTTTATTGGGACCATTATTCAACTCATTTGATGTTAGAAATTCAATTGTTTTCGGTTTTTTAGATTTTGCCAGGGGTCTTATTTCTTGCTAATCTCTTGTTCGAACCATTAATTAACTCATTCGATGTTAGAAATTCAATACTTTTCGATTTTGGAGATTTTCCTAGGGGTGTTCTGTTTATCAGTGTTCATAATAAGAATATCCAGCTTGAATTTGAAATAATGAAGTGGCTTCAATTTAGCTTCTTAGGTGATGTTAGGCTCATGAATTCATCTGTTGTATTGTCCGGTCAGCCATGCAAAGACTATTTGGTATTGGCTTAATGAAAAGTGACTGTTTAAAAAGACATACTCTAGCAAGGGGTATGTTTTTTATCAACTTAATGAGCTTAATGGGACCGGGAGCTTATCACTTGATTATATATGGCTTTATATTAGGCTAGGGGCCTGTTTGTTATCAGCTTAACGCGCTTAATAGGACCGAGAGCTTATCAATTGGTTATATATGGCTTATATTAGGCTAGGGGCCTGTTTGTTATCAGCTTTACGCGCTTAATAGGACCGAGAGCTTATCACTTGATTATATATGGCTTTATATTAGGCTAGGGGCCTGTTTGTTATCAGCTTAACTAGCTTAATAGGAGCGAGAGCTTATCACTTGATTATATATGGCTTTATATTAGGCTAGGGGCCTGTTTGTTATCAGCTTAACGAGCTTAATAGGACCAAGAGCTTATCACTTGATTATATATGGTTTTATATTAGACTAATGGCTTGTTTGTTAGCAACTTAATCACCTTAATGGGACTCGTTACTTATTCGGTCAGCGATGCAAAGACTGTTTGGTATTGGCTTAATGAAATGTGACTGTTTAAGAAGACAGACTCTAGGGGCCTGTTTATTATCAGCTTAACGAGCTTAATGGATGGTTTTATATTAGACTAATGGCTTGTTTGTTAGCAACTTAATCACCTTAATAGGACTCGCAACTTATTCGGTCAGCTATGCAAAGACTGTTTGGTACTGGCTTAATGAAATGTGACTGTTTAAGAAGACAGACACTAGGGGCCTGTTTGTTATCAGTTTAACGAGCTTAATGGGACAGAGAGCTTATGACCTGATTATATGGCCTTATATTACACTAAGGGCCTGTTTGTTAGCAACTTAATCACCTTAACGGGACTCGCAACTTATTCGGTCAGCTATGCAAGGGGAGAGATCCCTTCTTACAGTTCTCACCATAATTCCCCTTTTCACCGGAATCCAACCCTATTATACATAATGGCTAATGACGAAGGAAGTAGTCGATGTACACCACTTATTAGAATATCACTACAATGGAGACTATTCAATTGAATGTGGAACCTTAGAAAGGGTACCACTAGGTAAATTCCTAAATTAAATAATAATTACGTCATCAAATTATGCCAACAATAGTAAAACAAAGCAAATGACCTTATGTGCAGAGGATATAACAAACCTGTGTGGTACTTAATGAAATGGGTACCGAGGGAACCCCTGTAAGTGCAATAACCATTGCCCAACAAAGGATGATTTATAATAGAAATTATTATCAACGATGCAAGGAAAGAAATAGTAGGACAACAAGTGTTAGAGCACATGGAATCACTCAACCTGTGAGAAGTACCATTGAGACCATGGAAATGCAAGATGTCTTCGGTCGAGAAGGAACGCCACAAATATGTTCGGGCTTGACCCATGAAAGTAGCAACGGTAAAAACGATGCCTTATATTACCATTTTCAAATATTATGTAAACTATGTTTATTATTAACAGTTTTGGCATTCATATGTGTAGATGTCGAACCTTATACTCAGGTCAATCCGTATCATGATGACATTCTTCATGAGGATTAATATGATTTCGTTTACGATGGTATTCCTACAGAACATCGTGTCTTGGAGGAACATGATGCATGCATTCACTGTGGAGCGAAACAGTTTATTTTAGAATTCTGTAGATTTTGTTGCATGAGTGGGAAAACAAAGTTGGCGTAATCACCCATTTCTTAAGATTTATACCAACTTTTCACATCCCAACCTGAATTGGGCAAAATATTCAGGCACAACGTACGTGCATACAACACTAACTTTTCCTTCACATCAATGGGTGTGACATTAGATAGTTCAACAACCAACATGACATCTGGAGTATATACTTTTCGTACACATGGAGGAATATATCATAAGATTGATCAATTAGTTCCACAGGATGGACTACCTAGGTACTTGCAATTATATGTTTATGATGATCAATCTGAGTTTTCACATAGGCTCCAATGGCCCAATCTTGATAGAAACATTGTTGAAATATTGAGACGCGTGCTTGTTACGAACCCGTATACGGTAACATTGCGAAGTCTTGCTGAGCTAGGACCTCTCGACAATTATAGACTCACTTTGAACGCATCGGTTGAACTAGACCAGAGGGTATACAACCGGCCGACGACATCCGAGGTTTGCTTAAAATAAAGGTACAATGAACTATCGATTATTAAACATGTCTTATATTTTGTGTATATATATGATCCATATGTATATATTTATAATACTTGTGTATTTCTTGCAGAGCATTCTACATATTGGATGTTTTATGAATGGGGAATCAACCTACTATTATAGGTTAGCTTATTTTAGGTTATAAATAAAATGAGAACACATGTGTAAGCATCGGTGGAAATTCACATCTTAAGCCAAGCTAGCACTTGATTTAGTTTTCTTTTCGTTTTCGGTTTTTTTCATTTTACCTTTTTTTTCATTTCACATTTTTCCCCTGCGTACTAACGTACATGTGTAACCATATGGCATGTATGCATGTAACTCAAGATATTTCACGCCGCAACGCGCGCGGGTATTTTACTAGTATATTTACATTATAGAAGATACAAAGATAAAATCTAGAAAGGAGATTGAGGGTGCCCGCTGATTAGTTTATTGAATTGATTTGTGATCTCCCTCAGTTTGATAGCTCTTTTGCAGCTATTTGATTTTCCGCATTAACATCTGTTTTCTTGTCTGCAATCCATCCTCTGAAAATGTTTAACATCCCTTCTAAGTATTTGAAGACTTCTCTGACTCTGAAAAATTTCCTGCTTCTTGGTCTTCTGAATACCACTCCTCTATCAGGTTGAAGTATGATATCCCCAACTTTCTTGGATTGAACATTCTCTAATTATTCATTGGGAGTTGTTATGCACAACTTATCGACACCTATTTCAAATCCTATTTGAATGTCAACCTTGGATCTGTATTTGACAAATGCATCCATGCATTCCAAAATCCTGTCATAGGCTACCTTGTCATCTGAGCTTAAATCCTTCCTTTGCTTCATATATCTTCCAAGAGGTATTAGCTCAGAAGGATTTAGAGATAGTAATTCGTTGTCACAGAAGTAACAAATTTGCTCATTCGCTCTTTCCACTTGATATATACTGTTATACCTCAATTCCAGAAGAAGTATGAACCAGAAATGTACAAGTACAGAAGATCAGAAGTTTATCTTCTGATCCCACTCATCAGAGAAACGACCAGAGTTTGGAAGAACAGCTGGACTACAACAAAGGAATCTTACACGCTCCTGATGACATGGTCTGCGCATGTAGCGTGTATCTAATCTTGTAACTGAATTTGTTACAAGTTTTGCTTACGTGTCAGTTTGTAATAGGCTAGAATGTTGACTTCTATTCATTGTATTAGTATAAATAGATCCTTTTATGAATGTAATAGTTGTCGATTTGAGATACATTTTGGAGAGCAAATAGAACATTTAATTCATCGTATTGTAATCATCTTTCAGGTTATTAATACGAATTACCATTTGTTCTTCAATATCGTTCTTACTGTTCTTACTGTTAACTGCTTTAATTCGTAGATCTAATTTGCTTCCGCTCATATTTTCACATTCGATCTATTGATTCATTGTTAGAAAGGGATCTAGGTTCCAACATATACTGTAGTAAATATTTGTTTCTTCAAATCTTCTATTTTTAACTCCAGTAACCCTTTTGATTTTAGAGGAAGAAAAGACATCCGTTATTTCTTGCTTATGCCTTGAGAACCTGATCTTGGCCTGCTCATCAGCTCTAGATCGTTCTGCAAAGTTGAGTAAAATTAATGCAACTCTTTCTTCTCTTTCAGCATATAAACTACTGAAGGAAATCTCTCTAGTTGCAGAAGTTTGAGAAGGGGCAATTCTTTGGAGTTGCTCTGAATCCATATTTCTTTTGGCAGCAGTCTTTCTTAAAAATTTCTCAGATTCAGTAAGAGTCTTGTCTTGTAATTCTGTTTCAGTTTGGACTTCTGTGATATGTTCCTCTAGTGGGGGTTGAGCTGATTCTAGATTTGCAGAGGTTGGAATTTTAGTACTTGGACCTTCTGGAATATTTGTTACAGGGTTAGAGGTGGTTTCTTGAATAATGGAAGAGGTTGGGATTTCAAAAGTTGGGGTGTTTGAGATATTTAATTCTGAAGGATTGATTTGCTCATTCGGTAGAGAACTAGATACTCGATTTTGAGGTACAGATGTTGATGGTTGAGCAGAATCTCTAGGTCTCTTAGTTGTGTTTCTTTGTCTTCTTGGAATTTGAATTCTTGTCCTTTCAAGACCAAGAATGAACCTTACAGCTTATGTGTCTCTTGGTAATGGGCACATCGCTAAGTGAGTTGCAGCTATTGGAGCTTCTTGATTGACAGGAGGAGGATTTTATTGATTTTGTAGTTGCTCAGTGGGCTTTTCTGATGTTTGATTTGGGGTGGTTCAGAGTAGGGGCCTACTTTCTGTCGTTTCTCCCCATTCTAAGGATCAGAGGCATCTGGTGATAGAAATATCATAATAGCTTCAAAAGGAACTGGGTTCTTAAAAGAGAAAAAGATCTTAAGAAGTTCTGAAGATACTTCTGAAGAGGTTTTGAAGAAGTTCTGAAGACACTTCTGAAGAAGTTCTGAAGGAGTTCAGAACCAATTCTGAACCTGTCTGTTATGACTGTTGTGTCACTTTAGTTTTTCTATTGTATGTATAAATAGATAGTTAGTTAGATTGTTAGAACCAATGTTTTCATATACCTTGTAAAGATATATTCTGTATACAGTACATTCAATCAATACAAATTACATTTGGCTACTATCACTCCTGTTATAATCTTTTCATATATTGGTATCTTGATTGTTTGGGTCCTAACAATTGGTATCAGAGCCAATTCATCTGTTCTTGAAGAAAATTTGTGAAAGAACTTGTCAGATCTGACAGTTCTTGGTGTTCTTGATCTACAAAATTCAAATTCAATACAGGTGAATTCTCGATCTTCTAACAATCAAAGATGTCTAAAGAAATAGTCTCAATCGGATCTGAAACGAAACCACCAACTCTCTTCTTAGGGGAATATCATCAATGGAGAATTAGAATGATTCAATTCTTGGATAACATAGATGAACCCTTAATGCAATCTATCACAAATGGCCCACTAGAGGTATTTGTTGAGATTCCAGCAGTTCCCAAAACTGAATCCACCCCTGAAATCCCTGCATCAAGAATCAAGAAGAGTCCTGGAATGTATAATCCAGCTGAAAAGGCTCAAATGAAAGTTGATTGAAGAGCATTAACTTTACTCACCATGGCAAATCCTAATGAGATATTCAATAGGGTTGATAGTTTAACTTCAGCAAAAGCCATGTGGGATGAAGTAGAAGCTCAGATGCAAGGAAGTACAAAGGCTCAAGCACAGAGATTAAATATCTGTGTTGGAACATATGAAAATTTCAGGTACAAAGAAAATGAATCTATCACTGATACATATCATAGATTCAATAACATTCTGAATGATCTAAGAAGAAATGGTGTTCAGAAATCAAATTCTGAGATAAACAACAAATTTCTGAATAATCTGGGAAATGAATGGTCAAGTTTTTCAGATAATATGGTAACTAGGAACTTATCTAGAAAGACAATTCATGATGTCTATGGTATCTTGTTCCAACAAGAGGACAAGATCAAAGTTAGACAAAATGAACAAAAGAAGACACAAGAAATAGTTGCCCTTCTAAGCAAGAACTACAATAATTCTTTGACCATTGCTACCAAGAAAGTTTGTGAGATCCCAGAGATGACAGTGTGTGATGGGGATGAATCAGATGAAGAGCTTAAAAGGATTTATGATAATATTGCTTTCATGACAAGGCAATTCAAACAAAGATACAATCAAAAATATCAGAATAAATCTTGATCTGAAATTGGACCTAAGAAGGGTCAAGAGGCTGGTCAATCTGAAACATCTGAACCAGCAAGATGCTTCAACTGTGGAAGGCCTGGACATTATGCTAGACAATGCAAGATGCCAAAAGTAAAAAATTCAGGTTATTATGAGAAGAATCATCTATTAGCAAAGAAAAAAGAGCTTAATCCTGCTCTAGTAACCAAGTATGAAGAAGACTGGTTAAACTGGAGTGATGGAGATGATGATGAAGAAGTTGCTCACTATGCAACCAATTGCTACATGTGTCAAATGGATCCAGAAAAGGACAAACAAGACACTGAGGTATCTTCTTCATCTTCTGAACAAAATTCTGAACATAATTCTGAAATTAATACTAAAGATTCAGAAATGACAAATCAATTTCAAAATATATTTTCTGAATTTGAAACACTTAGAAACAGAGTTAAAGGTGAAAGAATTTTGGTCAATCAATTCAGAGCTGAAAGTCAAATATATAAAGAAAATTGTCAAGCAGCTGAACAGATTCTTGAAAAAATTTCTGAAGAAAAACTTGTTTTAAAAGAAAAAATGGATAGTTTACAAAAAGAAATAATAAATGAAAAATCTGAAAAGGAAATTCTAAATGTTAAGATGAATTTTCTGAATTAAGAGAGACTTGATCTTTATAAAAAGATTAAGGAATTGGAAGATTTAAATTTTAAAAGAGGACAAACTGAACAAACTCTGAATATTTTAACTAGTCAGGCTCAGAACTCAAAATTTTACAATATAAAAGCAGGCTTAGGATATAATGACAGTCAAATTCTAAAAAAGGCTCCTGCAAACTTGTATGATTATTCTAAAATGAAAATTTTCAATGAATCAAATACTGGCATCATTTCCAAACCTGTAAACCATTCTTTGCCTGAAATAATTCCTTTTATAAAATCAGAGACTTTGTTTTCAGAAGAAACACCTCTTAAAACTGGTGAACCAGAAAGTATCTCTGAAACAGAAGAAATGAATAAAATTTCAAAAAAATTTAAATCTTCTGAATCAAATATTATTTCTGAAGAAAAATCAGAAGTAATTGTTAAATCTGAAATTGTTTCTAAAGTTACTTCTGAATCCAATTGTGAAAACATTTCAGAAGATACTTATGACAATAAATCAGAACATGAAGAAAAATATGATGAATTCTCAGATATTGATTCCTCAGAAGATATTGATGAGAATTCCAATATATTTTTTGATAAATCTGATAATGAGTCTACAACAACAAAAAATTCAAATATTTTTGCAACAAGTATGACTCATAATAAGTTTTCAGATCTAATAAATGCTTCTGATTCAGAAGATGATGATGATCAAATGGTGCAAGTCATTGACAAAAATGGCTATTTGGTTTATAAATCTCAATCATGTATGACTGAAGGAGAAAAACTAAAATCTGAAGTTTCAAAGATACCTTCAGAATTGTTTGGTTCTGTGTTTTTAAAACCAGAATATCAGAATTCAGATTTTTCTCCTACTAATACAAACATATCATCAAATTCAACACCATGTTCAGTAACATCTTCTGACTTTAACACCAGAGTTAAAATTTTTGAACAAGGCCAAACCTCAAATTCTCTCTCTGAAGTTCAGAAAATTAACACAAAATCTGAAGCTAAACCTAAAGTGAACAAAAAAGTTTCCTATACTAATCCTCATTTCTTATCTTTTACAGAACTATCCACTTTAGTATGGAGAAAGATAGATGAAAGACTGTCAAAGATTGACAAATTAGAGAGTTTTTCATTTTTACAGAAGAATGATGTACCTAAAACAAAGAAAGTGAATAAAAGAATTTTTGTTGAAAAATCAAATGTTATTGATTCTTATATGTCTAATACTGTTATAAATACATTAAAGAATCATATTCACTGCATTTATTGTGGTCATCATAATTTTCTTCTTAACTCCAAAACAAACAAAAGAAATTTGATGAAATCTTTTCAGAAATGTTTGGCTACATTGACAAATTCAAATAAACAAAGAAATAAAAATAAAGATAAATCTCAAAGTTCTGAACAAACTTCTGAGTTGAAACATTTGAAGAAAAAGTTCAGAACTTCAAATTTTAATACTAATCACAAAGGACCCATTCTGAAATGTCATGTGTGGGTCTTAGATTCTGGATGTTCAAGACACATGACACCTTTCAAAAAACTACTAACTGATTATCATGAAAGATATGGAGGAACAGTTACTTTTGGAAACAATGCAAAGGGATATGTAAGAGGATATGGCACTTTCATTAAAGGAGATGTGAAAGTAATGAAAGTTTTCTATGTTGTGGGACTAAAACATAATCTTTTCAGTATTAGTCAATTCTGTGACAAATACTGGAAGGTTAATTTTGACATAGATTATTGTCATGTTCTGAGTACAACAAACAACAATGAATTAACTGCTTATAGAAATGGAGATATCTACACAGCAACATTCACTGCAACTGGTCAACTACAAGGTGTATGTTATATGTCTACATCAATGAAAAATGATAGTTGGCTTTGGCACAGAAGAATGTCACATCTGAACTTCAAAGCCATTTCTGAACTAGGCAAACATCAATCTGTAAGAGGACTACCAAAGATCAGATTTGAAAAGAACTCTCTTTGTTCTGCTTGTGAACTAGGGAAGATCAAAAGAAGTTCTCATCCTCTGAAAATGCTATCTTCATGCAAGGCTCCACTTGAAATGCTACATATGGATTTGTGTGGCCCAATGAAAACTCAAAGCATGGGGGGAAAGAAATACATTCTTGTTATAGTAGATGAATATACAAGATATACATGGATTGAATTTCTGAGACTCAAATCTGATACTTCTGAAAGACTGATACCTTTCTGAAAAAAAATTCAAGTTCTTCTTCAACTCCCAATTCAAAAGATCAGAAGTGACAATGGAACAAAATTTACTAATTCTACACTTCAGAATTTTTTGGAATCTGTTGGTATTTCTCATAATTTTTCCGCTGCAAGAACTCCTCAACAAAATGGGGTAGTTGAAAAAAAGAATAGAACTTTGGTAGAGGCTGTAAGAACCATGCTTGCATATTCAGAACTTCCTCTGTCTCTTTGGGCAGAAGCAATTGCTACTGCATGTTTTACTCAGAACAGAACCATTCTTAAAAGAAAATTTCTTAAAACTCCTTATGAATTGTTAAAACAAAGAAAACCCTCTATTGATTATTTTAAAATCTTTGGTTGCAGGTGTTTTCTAAAGAATGATACTCCACATCTTGACAAATTTGCACCAAAAGGTGTAGCTGGTTTCTTTGTTGGCTACTCTCAAAGATCCAAAGCTTATAGAGTACTCATTAAAGGAACTCAAAGAATCATTGAGACGACAAATGTCAGATTTCATGAGCCAACAATGACTTCTGAACAAAACAGTTCAGAACTCGCACATAAACCATCTTCTGAAAGTTTGGACTCAGAACATAATCACACAAACTCTACTTCTGCATCTCAAACTTTACTTAAATCCAATTTAGATACTTTATGTCAAGACTAATTTGATATTTCTGTAAATGTCTCTGCAGATTACCAAAATCCTTCTCTACTCAGAAATTCAAATGATCAAGACATTTCCGAAATACAGATTTCAAATACATCAGCACCACAACTCTCTACCTCAAATTCAGAACTTCCAACTTCTGAAAATGAAATTTCTGAACCAATTCAATTTGTTTCTGAACCGGTTCAAACTATTTCTGACCGTGAACCTCACAATTCTGAACCAATTCAGATTTTTTCATTTGAGAGGGAGTCTTCAGATTTACATTCAGCCATCAATCATGATACTGAAACTCAAGCAATTACTGATGATTATGATTCTCTGAATAATGTTTCATCTGTTCAACCATTGCCAAATGTGAACAAATGGACATCTAGTCATCCAGTTCATCAAATAATTGGAGATGCATCAAAAGGTGTTCAAACAAGATCTGTAACAACAACTGAATGTCTGTATGTTAATTTTTTAAGCAGTATGGAACCCAAAAAGCCATATGAGGCACTTCAGGATCCAGACTGGATTTTAGCCATGCAGGATGAGTTAAATCAATTTGAAAGAGACAACGTCTGGAGATTGATACCAAAGCCAAAAGGTAAATCTGTCATTGGCAAAAAATGGGTGTTCAGAAATAAAAAGGATGAAAATGGAATTGTTGTAAGAAACAAGGCAAGACTTGTAGGTAAGGGGTATTGTCAACAAGAAGGAATTGATTATGATGAAACCTTTGCTCCTGTTGCCAGATTAGAGGCTATTAGAATTTTTCTTGCCTATGTTGCTCATAAAAACATGAAGGTATTTCAAATGGATGTAAAATGTGCATTTCTGAATGGTATTTTACATGAAGAAGTGTATGTTGAACAACCAGAAGGCTTTGTAAGCAAAGAATTCCCAGATCATGTTTACATATTAGACAAAGCCTTATATGGACTTAAATAAGCACCAAGAGCATGGTATGATACTCTTACAACTTTCCTTCTGAATTCCAAATTCAAAAGAGGTACTGTTGATACAACTTTATTTCTGAAAAAGGAGGGTGATGATATGATTTTGATACAAATCTATGTAGATGATATTATATTTACTTCTACTAATCCAAAGATTTGTCGAAATTTTGAGAAAATCATGCAAACAGAATTTGAAATGAGTATGATGGGAGAGTTGACATTTTTCCTTGGTCTTCAAGTTAAACAACTTCTTACTGGCATAGTCATTAATCAATCTAAGTATGTCTCTGACTTACTTAAGAAATTTGACATGACTGATTGTTCAAGTATTCAAACTCCAATGGCCACTGCAACTAAGCTAGAACCTGACTTAAATGGCAAATCTGTTGATCAGAAAAAGTACAGAGGCATAATTGGATCCTTGCTTTACTTAACTGCTAGTAGACCAGATATAATGTTTGCTACATGTATTTGTGCCAGATATCAAGCTAATCCTAAGGAATCCCACCTTCTAACTGCAAAAAGAATACTTAGATACCTAAAAGGTTCTCCTTCATTGGGACTTTGGTATTCTAAGGATTCTAGTTTTAAACTAACAGCATTTACAGATGCAGATCATGGTGGTTGCAAATTAGACAGGAAAAGCACTTCTGGATCATGTCAGTTTATGGGTGATAGACTAGTTAGCTGGTCTTCAAAGAAACAAAATTGTGTTTCTACCTCTACAGCAGAAGCTGAATATGTAGCAGCTGCAATATGTTGCTCACAAGTGATCTGGATGCAAATTCAACTAAAAGACTATGGTTACACTTTCAAAAAGATTTCTTTGTATTGTGATTCAAAGAGTGCCATAGCCATCACTGCCAATCCTGTTCAGCATTCAAAAACCAAGCACATTGATGTAAGATATCATTTTATCAAAGATCATGTGGAAAAAGGTAATATTGAAATGTTTTTTGTTCAGACAGATTATCAGTTAGCTGATTTATTTACCAAAGTAGTTGATGAAAAACGATTTAACTTCTTGGTAAGTAAATTGGGCATGATGAACATGTCTATGTAAGTATTATACATCACCTATACTCTAGAAGTTACATTCTAAAGTTTTTTTTTATCAAATTCTGAATACTTTGCTCTTCAGAATTACTTTGTATATTCTGAAGTTTATCATTCAGATTTTTGCTACTTTTCAATCTCAGAAGTATATCTCTTCAGTAACTAGGTTGATTGTATTTTAATACTTTTCATTTTTTTTTTCTCATTTCACTAATATTTGATTGATTCTTTAATAAAATTGCAATAATCAAGGGGGAGAATCATAATTGCTAGTGATTCAAGGGGGAGTGTTATTAATTTCAATTATTTCTAACTACCCTTTCCTACATAACAACTCTGCATTGGTGAAATAAAGTCTTGCACTTTATATCTAAGAAGTATGAACAAGCTTCCTTAGATTAAATCAATTTTATATTTGTTCAAATCTACTTCTGAATTCTCAAAATGTTTTATATTTTTCAGAAGTTTATATTTTTAAATGATTTTTTGTCTTCTAAGATGACTCAAGTTTAGTTCTGAACTTTACTTATAAATTCTGTGGTTCTTCTGAATTCTTTCTTTCAGACTTCTGAACTTTTTCTCAGAAGTTCTGAACAACTTCTGAAGTTTTTGAACTTGTTCTCAGAACTAAAACTTCCCGTTGATTTTTTCATTTAAGTGTGTGCCACGTGTTTTAATTTCATTGGATTTTTCTTAACCACGACCATTAAACGGTTCATCTCTCTTAATAAATGATGATTACTACTCTAATCACATTTACTTTTTGGCCACGTGTCCTTCAACGTTTATCCGATCGTATAAATCAATGGATTCTTCATCATCTTCATTCTTTTAGCAATTTTACTCTGAGAAACCTTTCTGTGTTTATTCATCATCTTTCCGTTATCAATCTGTGTTCTTTCTACATGATGTCTACTTCAAAAACCATGATTTCTACTTCCTCGAGTTCCAATGATAACACTGGATCATCCAGTGATGCTTCGTTCAAGATTGTGCCTCAAAAATTAATGGTTGGATCAATGGAAATCCCACTAAGTGATGATCAAATGCTTCATGACACAGCCACAACTACAACTCATCAAGCCGGACCTTCAAACCCTATCATTAACCCTAACCCTAACCCGACAACTGCTAAAATTGGGGAAACACAGAATACACCCATCGATGTTGTTTCTGAATCAAATGTTGCTGAAAGTGAATCCCAGACTCCTGCTGAAAGTGGTGACATGTCCAAACTCTATGTACCTGCTGAGAAATTACTTAACATCAAAAGAAACAACTGTGCACTGAACTTCAAATCCAAAGACTTCATTGATGATCAAGTAATGTTGATTAAAATTCTGAAAAAACATCCCCTGCGCACTCTCCTTTTAAGAAAATTTTCTGTTCCTGCTTCTTATTTTCAACAATTCTGGCATTATGCTGAGGGGGATGAAAATGATGATGAAATTGTATCTTATGTTCATGCCTACAAATTTTGTATATCTGTAGATGACATTAGAAGCCTTCACTATTTGCCAAAACCAGATGAGGTTCTTGGGAAAACCTGTTATGACTCAATTCCATCCTCATCAGAGATGATCTCAGATTTTATGAGCCTGGGTTACTCTGAAAACCTTAGTGCTCTGAGCTCTTTTAGAAGAAAATGTTTACCTCCAATTTGGTATTGCCTGTTTTCTATTCTGAATACCTGTCTATCTGGGAAGAGCTCAAGTTTAGACCAAGATTCAGCAAATGGGACGATTATATTTCATGGTGTTGCCTTCAACAAACACTATGATTATGCTAGTCTCATCTTTGATGATCTCAAATCTGCAATTTTGAAGAAGTCTACATTCAACTATATACCATTTCAGAGATTTCTTCAAACACTTATCAAAGGAGCAATGAAGGCTGTCTCAAACATCCCTGTTCTAGCTCATGAGGTACATGTTCCTATTTTCACCATGGATAGCTTAAGGCCTCCAAATGCAAAACTTGTTTTTCCAAATGCAGTTCCACTTCCTTCTCATTTACTTGAACTTGTAAGTACACAAACTAGGATTGGGAGTGAGAATTTAGAATCTATGGGATTACCTCAACCAGTAGTCCCTTCCCCTGATTCAAACCAGAGTGGTGATCATGCAAGGGAGTCTAGACTTAATAGAAAGAGGGGGGAGGCCGTTCAAGGGGGAGAACAACCTCAAAGAGTCAAGAGGAAAAATGTGAATGAGAGACAGGGTAGAAGGGTCAGAAAAAGAATTGATGAGGGGAGAACACAGGTACAAGAAAAACAAACCTGTGAACCACCTGTTACAAGCCGGGCACCCACATCTACTATTATTCCACACTCTTTGGTGGATAATATTGAAACAGCCAATGAGCCCATGGCAACTTTGGTTAAACCCCCCAGCCACTCACCCATCTCTCAACAGAAGGGTGTTTCAACAACACATATGGGGCAAGCAGCTTATAATCCATTAGGACCCCAATTGGAGGTTCCTTTTGTTGAAAATGAAGGATATATGTCCCCCCTTCACAGTTTTGAGCACATTGAGTCTAAGTGTCCATTCAACTTTGAGCCTTATGAACCACTTAATGTGGCATCCATTCACACAAGCACACATCTTTCAAATGTTCCTAAGCAAAGTGTTTGTCACATTGCATCAACAACTATAGATATTCCAATTTTTGAATATCAAGGATTAGTTGGAAGTCCTGGTGGGCTGAACATCACAAAAGCTCCATTCACAGAATCAAATGTGGTTCCTGATGCCTTTGTGGCTCATACAGGCCAACCTTCTTCTGAGGGTCTGAAAACAAGTTCATTTGTTGATCTTGGCAACTTACCCACATCTTCTGAATTCACAGAATTCAAAGATCTCTGTACTTCTGAATTTGCAAAGATTCAGAAGGACATCAAGGATTTGACGGATTCTACTAAAAAGGTGTTGGAGGTTAGGTTGGATCAACATGGGGAAAATATGATTAATAAGCTTAATGACTTTCATCTCAAATCTTCTAATGATATTCATTTGTTTAAAGAAGCTCTTTTGTCAGCTTTTTCTGAAGTGGCTTCCTCTGTTTCTTCTTTGAAAGCTTCTCAGCCTTCTTCTTCTTCTGCTTCACAAGCTTATGCTACTAAAGATGATATTTCTCAAATTCTCAATCAACTTTCATCCATTCAGAGTTCTCAATCAGACTTAAGCACAAGATTATCTGCTCTGGAATGCAGATCTCAATCAGCTACTCTTAAAAGGAGTCTTGATGATCAGGATCCTGATAATCAAGAGGGGGAGAAAAGACATAGAGTATCTGAACCAGAAACTAATCAAGTTCAAAGTTCTGAGAAGACTTCTGAAGATACTCAGAATGTTGGTGAAGAATCAAATAAAGTCTCAGAAGCCATAGAAGATATTTTATCTGCAGAACATGAGGTACAAGAGATAAATGATCATTCTTCTGAAGAAATGATAGAAGAAGGGTATGAAACAGAAAAGTTGTCTTTTGATTCTGAAGGTAACTTGGGCTCAGATAACACAGATATAATTCCATATTCTAATGAAGAAATGCAAAGGGAATACCTTGCTTTTGAAGATGTTATTGGAGAACCAAGTGATCTTTCTGATGTGATCATGTTTGAAGAAGATATGATTGATGTAAATATGGGAGAAAGTTCAAATGAAATAAAGGATTTAGTAATTTGGAAGCCTCAACAACTTCTGAGTGAAGAGTTCAGAAGTGCATCTGAAAGATTATGGGATATTCTGAATCAATTCTGTTGGGTGCATGTCTTTCTGAATTATCCAAGAAGTCTGGAGTGTAGACTTATGGACAACAGATTTTCTATCTTCAGAAATTTTCTTGAACAACCAGATGAAAAAGTTGAATTAGAATTTGACTTAACTCATTTAGAAGGAGTTGAAATTATTGATGAAATCTTAATTGCTTTCTCAGAAAGATTTGAAGTTAGAACCAGACCTTGCATTATCATTCCTAAGATACATCTTCCAATACTCGAAGAACCTGTATTGGATCAAGTGTTTGAAAAAGAAAATATACTTATTTCTGGAGAAAGCAGTCTGATATTTCCTAAAGACACTTATTGCTTCATGTACAAAAGAAGTATGAAGTTTGCAAAGTTGGAAGACTTTCTGAATGATGAATGGTCTGATGATTATATTGCTCAAGTGAAGAACTTTATTCAGAATCATGGTGTTCAGAACTTTCATGATTCAACTTTAATAAAGAAGGTCAGATGCATATCAAAATCAGTTCAGAATGATTTGACTATATTCAGATTTGGAGCAGAAAGAAGAGATGTTACTCTGTGTGAATTTACTCAGTTTGATGTTTACAAGCTTAGACTACAAGATAAGTTGGCAATCTTATCTTTTTGTGTTAATTCTGGTGAATCTGTGTTAGTCTCAGAGATTAGAAGAATCTTGGGAATATACATAAGAAATCTATTTTCAGTTGGCTTTGGAATACAGACTTAACACAGTAAATCTGTTAGAACCTATATATATTGAAAGATTTGGGTTGAAGAGATTGTTTACTAATCCAGATATTGGGTTCATGTATGTTGTTGAAGAAGTCTCTAAGACATTTGTTGTTTCTGACATTCCAAAGTATTCTACATCTTCACTCCAACGGTTTCTGAACTACATGACAGATTTCTTTGAAGAATCTGACATCAAAGAAGAAATTGTCTATCTAATCAAAGAAAGAATACATTTTAGAGAATTTGTGAGAAAGAGTTATCTTGCTGGTCACCAGAGAGTAAACAAGATAAAAGGAGCAGATTATCTACTAAGTGATGCATATGACTTCAAAATTCATACAAAGAGACAAGATATGGAAGAAATACAGAAGTACATTCTGAATGTTGAAAGTTCAGAAGAAAGACAAAAGGAAAAAGAAAAGGAAAAGGAAGAAGTTCTTGAAAATATTTCTGAAGAGTTGGTTCCTGAAAAGCAAATATCTGAAGAGGAACAACTACAAGTACAAAGAATTGAAGAAAGTGCTTATACTATGTTCCTTGAATATTTTCATCCAGAAATGTTCATGGAATATGAGCAAAAATTCAACTATATAGATTGCTGGATTAAAAAATCTTTTGGTTGGAAACAATGGTACTCAGACATCATTAGAAAGATAAGGATTCCAATCAATGAAGCAAGAAAAGAAAGTCCTGTGATCAAAGTGATTAATGTTGATTTGAAGACAAGACAGAATTACAAATATGCATTCTTTACTGTTGAGCGACAAAATGGTGAGATTTCTACCTTTTCTGAAGCTGACTTTCAGAATGTTCTTCTCAGAGATCTTCTCAGAGTATATAGAAGTCTTTATCCTTTCCATGACTCAATTACCAAGTTCAGAAAATCTTTTCCAGTGTTTAGAGATGGATTATATAGAGAATTTATATGGGCTGCAAAGACTGATTTCCAGGTTGCTTATGTTCTGAACAAGAAGCAAGTACACTTAAGCAAACCAAATTTAAGTCTACCAGATATTCAGAATTTGAAGAAGAGCACTTTAGTACTTCATCCTCCTGGCTTCGTTTGTAAATGCTTTCATGAACTTTTATTTGTGAGATTTGAAGAACTCCACAAATGTTGCAATGGAACTCTCATGGCAATCAGAGATCGTTTGGTAAAAAGACAGAATAGAAGACCAAAGAATCTGAGCAATGAAGATTGGGAGAAGCACAAGATACTTGCAAAAGAAATGATTAGAGTTGCTGAATCCTTACTAGAATACAGAAGACTAATTCTGAAGGATGTAAGAGAAATTCTGAATTTCTGGAAGTATGATTTGAACTTTTGAAGCTAAGGGGGAGATTGATAGAAATATCATAATAGCTTCAAAAGAAACTGGGTTCTTAAAAGAGAAAAATATCTGAAGAAGTTCTGAAGATACTTCTGAAGAGGTTCTGAAGAAGTTCTGAAGACACTTCTGAAGAAGTTCTGAAGGAGTTCAGAACCAATTCTGAACCTGTCTGTTATGACTGTTGTGTCACTTTAGTTTTTTATTGTATGTATAAATAGATAGTTAGTTAGATTGTTAGAACCAATGTTTTCATATACCTTGTAAAGATATATTCTGTATACAGTACATTCAATCAATACAAATTACATTTGGCTACTATCACTCCTGTTATAATTTTTCATATATTGATATCTTGATTGTTTGGGTCCTAACATCTGGATCCTGATCCTTAGACATTTTTCTTTTGATCTCAGCCTTCTTGTAGGCTCTATCTTCCTTAACTTTCTTCCTTGACTCATGGTGTGTAGAAAGCGACTGTACTGCTGTCGTGAGGGTTTTTACAGAAGTATCTAGAGTAGATACCTTCTGGGTAAGTTCAACAGCTGGATCCGTGTTTATCTTAGAGACAAACTTCGCATTGACATTATTAAATTTCTCAAGCATAACCGTCTGGAACCTGCCAAAACCCCTGTACAGCTTCGTCTATTCCTCGATAAAGAGATATATGACCAAGTCTGATTTGGTGATCATGCCAAAAGATGTAGAGGATTTTGAAGGAATGACGTCATCAAGTAGTTTCTTCATATCTGCAACTAATACACCAAATTCCTCTGTAGAGATAGTAGCATGTGGAGTTGGAATTTTAGAGGAGATTTTGGAAATGGCATCAATATTGGACATCGGCTGCTTTCCAACTTCTGAAACTGCTCAATGGATAAGTTTCTTTGATTGTCATGGGCATTGATCAAGAAGTTCTTCATCTGATCCAAGGTTTGAGTGTGCTCCTTCTAAGTAGCTCTTATTTCATTCAGAGAGAAATTTACAAGGGTTTGCTTTGCATTGAAATTTGAGTTACAGTTGTCAACGCCTTGTTTTAGATCCGCTATAAATCCCTTCATTTGATCAACAAATTCTTGGAACGCAGCATTTGTGACAAACTCACGTGAGGTTGTAACCGATGCTTCTCCAACACATGGAGCCTCGTGACCCTCGCGTCCAGAGGGGCCCTCATTCACACCTATTTGGACGTTGAGTATGGAGGGACTTCCATCTTGTCCTTGAGGGCTCCTAAGAGGCACCTCTTCGGATATTGTGATGATATTGACTTTTTCTCCAACATTAGAGGGAGAAGAGTCAATAATGATGTGCGTACCTTTAAACAAATTGAAAATGGAAGTACGTTGTGTGTCCTGTTGCCATACCCCCTCTAATGGGAATTCATTGGCTTCTGGATTAGTAGTTAGCATGGACGTGCCAACTGCCATCCAGTCTACGTCATCGGTCATAGAGACATCGATGTTTTGTGTAGGAGGTGGCGGGTTCTGGGGTGATGGAACTCTTATATTTGCATCATCATCCATTTGAGATGAAGATGATGAGGAGGTTTCCCCGGATGTGCATGAGTTACAAGAACAAGTGACAACTTCTACTCAGTTGCCTTCTGGGTTTGTGTTTGGACTGACCTCAAGTCCTTTTTCAATAAGTGAAGATGTGTTGGCATCAACCCTAGTTGATGTGTTACCTCTGGGTGGACTCGGTTGGATTCTTTCAGTTATATCTCTATGGACATCTTCTATCCTCTCTTTTAACAATCGCTCAGAATGGGTAGAATATCTCAGGTGGTCACTCTGATTATTTTCAGACTCAAGCCTCACTAGCCCCCTCACTTTCTAACCTGGTTTCTAAAAACTCTAGGGTAGGTGGCCTCTGTTCTGAGATCACCAAAGAGTTCCTATAAGATTGTAGAAGGGAAGAGGTTTCAGGAATAAGATTGAGCATATAGCTGGAAAGTTCACGGTTCTTGTGCTATCCATTCTTATGGATGGTTGGTCAGTGAGTCTTCATCGTATAAATCTTGCAGAATGGTTGTAGGCATGGAATTTTCCATCTGGTTATGGCTTGTTGTATAAACAGGGCTAGGAATTGAGGAAACATTAATGCAGGTAGAGATTTGTTCCTTTTCACTGATAGATCTTTGTTGTGTACAACACCATGTATTTCTTGGAACAGAAGGATGGAATAGTCTAGTGGACGATTAAAAAACATACCATACATAATTGTGATGATATTAGTGCTAGCCTGATCCACTGATCCAATCTTGCTAGTGTGACTTTTTGTTAGAATGGAGACTAGAACATTCCACATCGAGGCAAGGATTGGCGCTTGAAATCAGAGACTCTTGTGATCGCTTTGTTGTATCCTAACAGGTTCAGAAATTTAACTAGTGCTTCCGAAGATGGATTCTGTTCTAGCGTAGGGTTTGGTTCGCTAACGCCATTAACCATTGTGAAGGAGTGAGGAAGATCGAAGAGTTTGGCTATCTGTTTGTGGGTTATCAGCACCTCTATGGCATGTTCATCATCATTTGGCACGTTAAAGCTTCCAGCAATAGTGAATTCATCTTTAATATACATCGATTGCCATATTTCTTGAACAAATTGTTTAGAGACATTTGGGTTGGCAATGTTTTAGGTTTTATTGAGAATATGGTGCTGAAGGAATTATATCCTTAGTCGATAGTCCTCAGGGAAGGTTGTGGGATCGACAAGTACCTGGGAGTTGTTGGGTTTGTGTGGTAGAGGCACAATCGGGGCACTTTCAGTAGTGGAATCAATCATTTGGTCTTCATCAAGTTGCACATTTGCAGGAATTTGACTCTGAGCAGCAATTTGAGAGTTAGAGTTTTTGTGAACTTCCAGGTTTGCAACAATGGAGATTCTTTTAGCGCAAGAGATTCTAGAGCAGGGACACGGTAAAAAGTATGAAATGACTGTATTTCGAGTTTAGATACTGAGTGTGAAAAGTGTACTTGAGTGGTAAAACGATAGGAAACGGTTTTGCTGACATGGGGTACAAATTGACGAAGAATGCGGACCATAGGGATTGGACGCGTGTCTTGACGGTTCATATTTGGCTTTAATAGGGCTTCGACACGTGTCTTTGTTGGAGAAAGGATCCGTTAGGAGTAGGCATTGGTAATGTTTAGAGAACCCAAACGTTTTTCTTTAATCCTTGAGTTTAAGCGTTTGTTTCAGAAACCTTATTTGAAAATCAATCTCACTCGTTTTAGGAAAAATTCATTTGATGACTAGTAGAAAGTTTTAATAAGAAGCATCTTAAAGTTAAAGAAATGAAGAAGAACAATCCTTTTAATAACCTTGACGGCAAGAGAAATTTAAAGATCTTAAGTTCATATTAAAAATATCCTTGCAAAAAGTTTGGTAGGCATAACAGAGGCTTCTGTAGAACCTTGGAAGCAAGAGCTAGTACAGAAGTTCTGAATGACTACTTTTACCTTCAAAACCGTTTTCCTTCATCATTAATTCAGATCTTTAATACTTGAACAACTTTGAAATCATTCAATTGGTCGAAGAAAAGTATTTTAGGACCAATAGAAAGTTTTGTACCTATTTGGATGACTTTTCAGAGGAAATTTTGTTAACTCAGAAGCTTATGGATAACCTTGACGTCAAGAGTTAGTCCAGAAGAAAATGAGTTGCAAGATTTTCAGAGAAAAGTACATGCAGTAGGCTGCTAATACATACTAGAAGCTTCTGTATGACAATAATCATTAGAGTCATATTAGAAGACTTGGATGTATTAGGTTCTTCTGATTAACCTTGGCATCAAAAGTTAATACAGAGGTTCTGAACATGCTATCTTCTTGAAAAAGAAAAATTATCCCCCTTGAATTTTGAATGTAAGTTTGCTACCCCTTGATGTGTGCATTGATCTTCTGCTCCCCCTCAAACAGTACTTGGTTCTGAGAATCGTGAATAATGTACAAGTTTGAGATGTAGAGATATGGTTAATATAACCAGAGACTTCTGTAATTCTTGCGATGGTGAAATTTATTCAAAAGATGATGAAATTAAGGTTAAGACTTGCTTTAGACAAAAATAGTTTATGAGTTTGCATCACATACTGAGCATGCCTAACTTGCTGATTAAAAAATTGAATCGTTTTTCGTCTAAGGCTTTTGTAAAAATATCAGCAAGTGGTAATCAGTGGAGATAAAGTACATTTCGATTGTGCCATTTTCCACATGATCCTTTATAAAATGATTCATGCCATCAATGTGCTTGGTCTTTGAGTGTTGCACTGGATTTCCTTTGATGGCTATTGCACTTTCTGGGTGACAAAAGATAAGAATATTGTCGTATACAAGGCCATAATCTCTGAGTTGGGTTTTCATCCAAATTACTTGTGAACAACAGCTAACAGGAACAACATATTCTACTTCTGCTATAGAGGTTGACACACAATTATGATTCTTGGATGTCCAACTGATTAACCGATTCCCAAGAAGTTGACAGCTTCCTGAGGTACTCTTTCCGTCTAACTTACAACTTGCGTGATCAGAGTTAGCGTATGCAATTAAATCAAAACCAGATTTCTTCGGATACCAAAAGCTTAGAGAGGGTTTTCCTTTAGGTATATAAAGATTCTTTTCACAACAGCCAAATGAGATTCTTTTGGATTGGCTTGATATCTAGCACAAATACATGTAGTAAACATTATATCCGGTCTACTTTCTGTTAAATACAAAAGTGATCAAATCATACCTCTGTATTTCTTAACATCAACTTGTTTCCTAGAGTGATCAGAGTCAAGCTTTGTGTTCGGTGAGATTGGCGTTTTCATTGTAGTGGAATTGTGAAGTTTGAATTTCTTTAAAATATCATAAAATACTTGGCTTGGTTTATGAAAATGCCAGAGGTAGTTTGTCTGATTTGGAGCCCTAGGAAGAAGGTTAATTCTCCCATCATACTCATTTCAAATTCGTTTTCCATTAGTTTTGGAAACAGCTCAACATCTACTTGATTTGTAGAACCAAAAATAATATCATCTACATAAGTTTGAACTAATGTTAACTTACCTTTGCACCTTTTGATGAACAGAGTAGTATCGATTTTACCTTTCTCATACTCATTGTCAATCAGAAACTTTGATAAGCGTTCATACCAGGCTCTAGAAGCTTGTTGTAAACCATACAGCGCCTTTTCCAGAAGATAAACATGTTCTGGATGAGCTGCATTTTCATAGCCAGGGGGTTGTTGGACGTATACTTTTTCTTTAAGTTTACCATTCAGAAAGGCACATTTAACATCCATTTGATGTAGTTTGAAATCTTTATATGCAGAGAAGGCCAAAAACAGTCTAATTGCTTCCAACCTTGCTACTAGGGAAAAGGTTTTCATCATAAACGATACCTTGTTCTTGACAATAACCCTTAGCTACTAGCCTTGCTTTGTTTCTAACCACAATTCCATCTTCATCTTTCTTATTTCTAAAGACCCACTTAGCACCTATTGTTGTTTTGTCTTTAGGTAATGGCACAAGCTTCCATACTTTGTTTCTGTCAAACTGAAGAAGCTCTTCTTGCTTTGCATCTATCCAGCTTGATTCTTGCAAAGCTTCATGGACTTTCTTTGGTTCCGCCATGCTCAAAACATTTACAAAGAAAGCTTCATTTGCTATGGCAGACCTGGTTTTGACGCTTTCAGAGGGGTCCCCAATTATTTGATCAGTAGAATGAGCTTTTGTCCACCTTTTCATCTGTGTATGGGAGACTTGTGGAGGTCCAATTTCAACTTCTGGTTCCTGTGGAGTATCCTCTGGAATTTGATGCTCCACTTTAGGAGATGAGCCTAATTTCTCCCCCATAAATGAAGGCATAGAGGAAACTGAATTTTGAATAGAGCTTTCTGTATTAGGACAACACAAATGATAGCTATTAGAAGATAGCTTCAAAAGAAGACTGGGTTCGGAAGACTCAGAACACAAGCAAAGCAAAGAACTGAATCTACTCCTGAGATTCCTGTATCACGAATCAAGAAAAGCCCAGGTATGTGTAGTACTACTGAGAAAAATCAAGCCAAAATAGAAAGAAGGGCACTGACTCGGCTTACAATGGCCAATCTAATGAAATATTCAATAGGGTAGACAGTTTAACCTCTGCTAAGGCCATGAGGGATGAGGAAGAGGCTCAGATGCAGGGAAGCATAAAAGCCCAAGCCCAACGATTGAACATCTGTGTTGGCACTTTTGAAAACTTCAGGTACAAAGAAAATGAATCTATTACAGAGACTTATCACAGATTCAACAATATCCTGAATGATCTGAGAAGAAATGGTGTTCAGAAATCTAACTCATAAATAAAAAATAAATTTCTGAACAATCTGGGTAATGAGTGGTCAAGCTTTTCTAACAATATGGTTACTAGAAATCTGTCTAGAAAATTAATTCATGATGTTTATGGCATCTTGTTTCAACAAGAGGATAAAATCAAGACTAGACAGAATGAGCAAAAGAAGGCAATTGAAACAGTAGCCATATTGAGCAAGAAGTATAATAATTCCATGACCATTTCTACTAAGAGCAAGGTTTGTGAAATACCAGAGAAAACTCTGTGTGATGGAGATGAATCAGATGAAGAGCTTAAAAGAATTTCTGATAATATTGCTTTCATGACAAGGCAATTCACTTAAAGATATAATCA
The DNA here is from genome assembly GCA_036898165.1 of Silybum marianum. Taxonomy (NCBI): domain Eukaryota; kingdom Viridiplantae; phylum Streptophyta; class Magnoliopsida; order Asterales; family Asteraceae; genus Silybum; species Silybum marianum. The sequence goes on along the minus strand of CM072528.1, from coordinate 23,660,319 downwards.
CAAATATAAGAACAAGTCTAAATCTGAAGAGGGATCTAAGAAAGGTCAAGATGCTGGTCAAAATGACACATAAGAACCAGCAAGATGCTTCAACTGTGGTAAGCCTGGACACTATGCAAGACAATGCAAAATGCCCAAAGTAAAAAATTCTGGCTACTATGAGAAGAAGCATCTTCTTGCTAAGAAGAAGGAACTCAATCCTGCTCTGGTGACCAAGTATGAGGAAGATTGGTTGAACTAGAGTGATGGAGAATATGATGAAGAAGTGGTTCACTATGCGTCACATTGTTACATGTGCCAGCTGGATCCTGAAGATAAACATGCACATGACTCTGAGGTACTTTCTTCATCTTCTGAATTAAAATATGAGATAAGTTCCTCTTCTGAACAAAATTCTGAACCAAATTCTGAAGAACCTAAAATGCAAAATCAAATTCAGAACATGTATTATGAATTTGAAACACTCAGAAACAGAATCAAAGGGGAACGAATTTTGGTAAATCAATTCAGAGCTGAAAGAGAAATTTATAAACAAAATTGTCAAGAAACTGAACAAATTCTTGAAAAAGTTTCTAAAGTGAAATCATTATTAAAAGAAAAGATGGATAGCTTACAAAATAATATTTTAAATGAAAAATCTAAAAAGAAGTTCTAAATGTAAAAATGAACTTTCTGAATCAAGAAAGAATTTATCTTTACAAAAAGATTAAGGAATTAGAATATCTGAACTTTAAAAGAGGTCAAACTGAACAAACTCTGAATATTTTAACAAATCTGGCTCAGAATTCAAAATTTTATAATATAAAAGCAGGTTTGGGATATAATGAAAGTCAAATTTTGAAAAAGACAGCTACAAATCTTTATGACTATTCAAAAATGAAAATTTTCAATGAAAATAACACAGGTGTCACATCCAAACCTGTTAATTACTCTTTTCCTGAAAGAATTCCATTTGTAAAATGAGAGACATTATTTTCTGAAGAAAAACCTCTCTACTCTGGTGACACAGAGAAAATTTCTACAGAATTAACACATAAAGATGTTTTAAATATTTCCGAAAATATTTTTGAACATACTTCTGAATCAAAAATTATTTCTGAAAAAAAAATCTGAACCAATTATTAAAACCGAGATTACTTCTGAACATACTTCTAAGTTATATTCTGAAGTTTTTCCAAAAGATAATTCTGACAATAACTCAGAACATTAAGAAAAATATGATGAATTCTCAGATATTGAATCTTTAAAAGATATTGAGGAGAATTCAGAAATATTTTTTGATAATTCTGATGATGAGACTGAGAAAATTTCAAATCAAATTTTTTTTGCATCATGCATGACTCAGAACAAGTTTTCAGATTTAATGAATGCTTCAGAATCAGAAGATGATGATGATCCTAATATTGAAGTCATTGATAAAGAGGGTTATCTTGTATACCAATCAAAATCTAGTATCATTGAAGGAGAAATTTTAAAATCTGAAGCTCCAAAATTACCTTTAGAAGTGTTCAATCCTGTATTTCTGAAAGCAGAATTTCTAAATACTAAAACTTCAGATATATTCAAAACTCCATTCTCTAAAAATACATCTTTGATTTCAGATAAATCTTCAATATCATCATCTGACTTTGTAACCAGAGTTAAATTGTTCGAGAAAGGACAGTCTTCTTATTTAAAATCTAAAGTTCAAGATACAGAACTTAAATCTAAAGTTAGTAAAAGAACTCCTTATACTAATCCTCATTTCTTATCTTTTACAGAGCTATCCACTTTAGTTTGGAGAAAGAAAGGTGAAAGACTATCAAATACTGTCAAATAAGATAGTTTTTCAATTTCTAAGAAAACTCATGTACCACATATTAATCAAGTGAATAGAAGAAGGTCTTTTGTTGCAAAATCAAATACTGTTGATTCTTGTGCATGTACTGACATATTAAATATTCTAAAGAATAATATTCGTTGTATTAATTGTGGTCATCATAATTTTCATCTCAATTCCGAAACCAACAAGAAAAATCTTGAGAAATCAATTCAGAACTTTTCAGTAAAATTGGCAAATAAAAATAAGAATAAAAATAAAATTCAAAACGATACTAAGAAAGACAAATTCAAAAGTTCTTAACAAAATTATGAATTTCAAAATGTTAAGTCAAAGTTCAGAACTTCAAAGTTTTTTACTAATCTCACAGGACCCATTTTTAAATGGGTACCTAAATCTCAATAATCTTTTTTGCAGATATGTCATGTGTGGGTCTTAGATTCAGGATGTTCAAGACACATGACACCTTTCAAAGAGCTTCTAACTGATTATCATGAAAGATATGGAAGAACAGTTAGCTTTGGATACAATGCAAAAGGATATGTAAGAGGTTATGGAACTTTTTCCAAAGGAGATGTAAAAGTAATGAAGGTTGTCTATGTTGAAGGTCTAAAACATAACCTTTTTAGTATAAGTCAGTTTTGTGACAAATATTGGGAAGTAAATTTTGACATAGACTACTGTCATGTTCTGAGTTCTGCAAAAAAAAAATGAATTAACTGCTTATAGAGATGGAGATATCTACACTGCAACTTTCACTGCAGATGGACAATTACAAGGAGTTTGTTATATTTCCACAACAATCAGAAATGATAGTTGGCTTTGGCACAGAAGAATGTCACATCTGAACTTCAAAGCTATTTCTGAACTGGAAAGACACAACTCTGTTAGAGGACTACCAAAGATCAAATTTGAAAAGAATTCCTTATGTTCTACATGTGAACTAGGGAAGATCAAAAGAAGCTCCCATCCTCTGAAAATGCTATCTTCACGCAAAGCTTCCTTTGAAATTCTACATATGGATTTGTGTGGACCAATGAAGATTCAAAGCATGGGTGGAAAGAAGTATATTCTTGTCGTTGTAGATGAATAGTCAAGATATATATTTGGGTTGAATTTCTAAGCCTCAAATCTGATACTTCTGAAATCATCATTCCTTTTCTGAAGAAAATAGAAGTTCTTCTTCAACTACCAATCCAAAAGATCAGAAGTGATAATGGCACAGAATTTACAAATTCTACACTTCAGAAATTTTTGGAATCTGTTGGTATATCACACAATTTTTCCGCTGCCAGAACCCCTCAACAGAATGGTGTAGTTGAAAGGAAAAATAGAACTTTGGTAGAAGCTGCAAGGACCATGCTAGCCTATTCTGAACTCCCTTTATGTCTTTGGGCAGAAGCAATAGCAGTTGCATGTTTTTACACAGAACAGGACTATTCTTAACAGAAAACTACTAAAAACTCCTTATGAAGTTATTAAAGTAAAGAAAACCCTCTATTGATTACTTTAAAATCTTTGGTTGCAGGTGTTTTCTTCTGAATGATACACATCATCTAGATAAATTTGCACCTGGTATCTTTATTGGCTATTCTCAAAGATCCAAGGCGTACAGAGTACTCATCAAAGGAACTCAAAGGATCATTGAGACTTCAAATATCAGATTTCATGAGCCATCGGTGACTTCTGAACAGGACAGTTCAGAACTCAAGCTTAACCTAGTTTCTGAAAGTTTGGATTCATAAAACAGCAAGACAGATCACACTTCTGAATCTAAAACTTTACTTAAATCAAATTTAGATACATTATGTCAAGACTTATTTGATATTTTTGTGAATGTTTCTGCAGATTATCAGAATCCTTCTCTTCTAAGAGGCATACCAGAACAAGAATCTACAGAACCTACAATATGAAATCTTTCTGGACCACCTATCTCAACCTAAAATTCAGATTTTTCCTACTTCTGAATCTATACATGTAATTTCAGAAACAGTTCAAGTCATTTATGAACCTGTTGTTCCTGTTTCTGAACCAATGCCTATTATTTCTGAACCAATACAGACTCTTCAATTTAAGGGGGATACTTCAGATCTACATTCAGTTATCAATCATGATACTGAAACTCAAGCAATCATTGATGACTATGAATCCTTCAACAATGTCTCATCTGTTCAACCATTACCGAATGTGACCAAATTGATATCAAGTCATCCAATTCATCAGATTATTGGTGATGCATCTAAAGGTGTATAAACAAGGTCAGCCACAGCAAATGAGTGTCTGTATGTCAATTTTTTAAGTAGTATGGAACCCAAAAAGCCATGTGAAGCACTTCAAGATCCAGACTGATTTTAACTATGCAAGATGAGGTAAATCAATTTGAAAGAAATTAAGTCTAGAGATTGATTCCAAAACCACATGGTAAATTAATCATTGGCACCAAGTGGGTTTTCAGAAATAAAAAAGATGAAAATGGGATTGTTGTGAGAAACAAAGCAAGACTTGTAGCTAAGGGGTATTGTCAACAAGAAGGCATTGATTATGATGCAACCTTTTCTCCTGTTGCAAGACTAGAAGCTATTTGAATTTTTTTTGCATATGCTGCTCACAAAAACATGAAAGTCTTTCAAATTGATGTTAAATGTGCATTTCTGAATGGAATTCTTCATGAAGAAGTGTATGTTGAGCAACCATAAGGTTTTGTAAGTAAAGAATTTCCAGATCATGTCTATATCTTAGACAAAGCCTTATATGGACTTAAACAGGCACCAAGAGCATGGTATGACACTCTCACAACTTTTCTTCTGAATTCCAAGTTCAAAAGAGGTATAGTTGATACCACTTTATTTCTGAAAAAGGAAGGTGATGATATGATATTAATACAAATATATGTAGATGATATTATATTTTCTTCTACTAATCCAAACTTTTGAGAAAATCATGCAAACTGAATTCGAAATGAGTATGATGGGAGAGTTAACATTTTTTCTTGGTCTTCAAGTAAAACAACTTCCCACTGGCATATTCATTAATCAATCTAAGTATGTTTCTGACTTGCATAAGAAGTTTGACAAGTCTGATTGTTCTAGTATTCAAACTCCAATTGTCACTGCAACAAAATTAGTCCCTGATTTGAATGGAAAATCTGTTGATCAGAAAACGTGTAGAGGCATTATTGGATCTTTGCTTTACTTAACAGCTAGTAGACCTGATATAATATTTGCTACATGTATTTGTGCTAGATATCAAGCTAATCCTAAGGAATCTCATCTTCCTGCTGGTAAAAGAATCCTTAGATATCTTAAAGGTTCACCTTCATAGGGACTTTGATATTCAAAGGATTCTGGTTTCGGACTAACAACTTTCACAGATGCAGATCATGGAGGTTGTAAATTGGACAGGAAAAGCACATCTGGATCATGTCAATTTTTAGGTGATAGACTTGTGAGTTGGTCTTCAAAGAAACAAAACTGTGTTCCAACTTCTACTGCAGAAGCTGAATATGTTGCTTCTGCAATATGTTGCTCACAAGTGATCTGGATGCAAACACAGCTAAAAGACTATGGTTACACATTCAGAAAGATACCCCTATATTGTGACTCAAAAAGTGCCATAGCAATCACTGTAAATCCTGTTCAACACTCAAAGACAAAGCACATTGATGTAAGATATCATTTTATCAAAGATCATGTTGAAAAAGGTAATATTGAAATGTTCTTTGTTCAGATTGATTATCAATTGGCCGATTTATTTACCAAAGCACTTGATGAAAAACGTTTTACCTTTTTGGTAAGTAAATTAGGTATGATTAATATGTCTATGTAAGTATTAGACATCAACTAAGAATTAAAAGTTATGTTCAGAGATACATTCTATCAAAATTCTGAAAATTGTTTCACTTCAGAATTTCCGAAGTTCACTTTTTTAGAAGTTAATATTTCATTTCTAATAATTATTAATTTTTAATTCCCAAATTGTTTGTCTCTTAATACTTGTTTTCTTTCACTCCTTTCTCTATTTTTTCTCTAACAAATTTGATGATTTGCTCTAATTAAGGGGAGAATCATAGTTGTTCATGATTCAAGGGGGAGTGTTACTAAAATCTAAATCTTGGTACTCTTCTATGATTTCAAGATCTGAAATAAAGGATCAACGTTCTAGAATTACAAATCTAAGAAGTATGGACAAACTTCTGAAGATAAATTTTTTTTCTCTCATATTGTTCAAACCTACTTCTGAAATATCAACATGTTTTCTATTTTTCAGAAGTTTGTAGCTTTAAATGATTTTCGTGGATGAGAGGCAATAACAGTTAACTTCTGAACTAATTTCGAAAGTTCTGAAGACTTTCTGAATTCTTTCATTCAAACTTCTGAACTTGTTCTCAGAAGTTCTGCACTTATTCTGGAATTTTTGAACTTGTTCTCAGAACCTTACTTCCCGCTTAAATATAAGCGTGTGCCACGTGTTTTAATTTCATTGGATATCTCTTAATCACGTCTCTTAAACGGTTCATTTATCTAAACAAATGATGATTACTACTCTAATGACCATTACTTTTGGCCACGTGTCTATCCACGATTATCCAGTCATATATAATCCATGGCTTCATCATCGTCTTCACTTTTTAGCAAAAATCTCTCTGTGCTTATTGATCTTCAATCAAATTCAAATCTTTACTCATTTCCTTAAATGTCGACCTCAAATGTTCAATCTGCCAAATCGTGCTTCAGTGCCAGTAATGAATCATCCAGTGATGCTTCATTCAAAATTGTTCCTAAGAAGATAATGTTGGATCTATGGAAATAACTTTGGAAGATAATCAAATGTTAAAAGACACTGCTACAACTGGTAATACAGAAGCGGGACCCTCGAATGTTAATCCTAGCACTAACCGTAACCCGTGTACTGAAAAAATTGGGGAAACACAAATTGAACTTATTGATGTGGCTGTTGAATCAAATGTTGGTGTTGGTGATTCCCATTCTCGTGCTGAAAGCAGTGATGGCCCTGATTTGTCAAAGTTGTATGTTCCTGAAGAAAAAAATATTGGATATCAAGAAGAACAATTGTGAACTAAATTTCAAATCGACTGATTTCAATGATGATCAAATGATCTTGATTGAAATTTTGGAGAAACATACCCTACGTGCTCTCTTATCAAGGAAATTTCTGGTTCCTGCCTCATATCTACAACAATGGTGGTTTCATGCTAAAGTTGATGAAGAAGCATATGACATTTCTTCATATATCCAAGGCTACAGGGTATGTGTTTCTGTTGAAGATGTTCGAAGTATTCATTTTGATAGATATCAGAAGATAGCTTCAAAAGCAGACCAGGTTCTGAAGAGAGAAAAGCTCAGAAGTCTAAAGATAAGCAAAAGAAGGTCTAACGCATAACTTCTGAAGTGACTACTTCAGAAGTTCTAAAGTTCTGAAGAACACTTCTAAAGAGTTCTGAAGATGTTCAGAAGCAGTTCTGAACATGTCTGTCATTATTGTACTGTAACTTTAGCATTTCACTTTGTATATAAATAGGTAGTTTGTAAGACAGTTAGTGTTAACGTTCATAGAGCTTATAAAGACATATACTTTGTAATACTGTTCAGTGATAAATACGATATACAACTTCAGTGACATAATTCTTGTTCCTGTTCTTTAATCTTTCTACATTCTTGATAGTTTGGGATCTAACAATTGGCATCAAAGCTTGTTCAACTGTTTGATCAATTTTGTGAAGAACTTGTCAGATCTGACAATTCTTGATCGATACATTCAAGACCAATTGATTCAAACCCAAGTTGAATTCACGATCTATTCACGATCTAGATAAATTTGCACCTAAGGGTACAGCTGGTATCTTTGTTGGCTATTCTCAAAGATCATAGGCATACAGAGTACTCATCAAAGGAACTCAAAGGATCATTGAGACTTCAAATATCAGATTTCATGAGCCATCAATGACTTCTGAACAAGACAGTTCAGAACTCAAGCTTAACCTAGTTTCTAAAATTTTGGATTCAGAAAACAGCAAGACAGATCACACTTCTGAATCTAAAACTTTACTTAAATCAAAATTAGATACATCATGTCAAGACTTATTTGATATTTCCGTGATTGTTTCTGCAGATTATTAGAATCCTTCTCTTCTAAGAAGCATACCAGAACAAGAATCTACAGAACCTACAATATCAAATCTTTCTGGACCACCTATCTCAACCTCAAATTCAGATTTTCCTACTTCTGAATCTATACAAGTCATTTCAGAAACAGTTCAAGTCATTTCTGAACCTGGTGTTCCTATTGTGTGCCCATAAACAGTTCAAGTCATTTTCAGAAACAGTTCAAGTCATTTCAGAAACAGAAAGGTGTAGAAACAAGGTCAGCCACAGCAAATAAGTGTCTGTATGTCAATTTCTTAAGCAGTATGGAACCCAAAAAGCCATATGAAGCACTTCAAGATCAAGACTGGATTTTAGCTATGCAAGATGAGCTAAATCAATTCGAAAGAAATAAAGTCTGGAGATTGATTCCAAAACCACAAGGTAAATCAATCATTCGCACCAAGTGGGTTTTCAGAAATAAAAAGGATGAAAATGGGACTGTTGTGAGGAACAAAGCTAGACTTGTTGCTAAGGGGTATTGTCTACAAGAAGGTATTGATTATGATGAAACCTTTGCTCCTGTTTCAAGACTTGAAGCTATTAGAATTTTTCTTGCATATGTTGCTCATAAAAAAATGAAAGTCTTTCAAATGGATTCACAGTGATGTGGGTTGGGGTTGGAGGAAGATCCTGGGCATGCCGAATAAGATAAGAGACTTTATTGTCTCCCAGATTGGCGATGGCTCTGCCACTTCTGCCTGGTTTGATAATTGGCACCCCGCTGGCCCTTTGTGTCACCTTATTACCCCTCGCAATATCTTTAATGCGAACCTCGCCCTTGATGCTCGAGTCAAGGTTATTCTCTCTGAGGGTTGTTGGATTTGTCCCCAAATGCGGGATAGCCCCAATCCCAATCTCCATGATTCCTCTCCCCGGCTCTCTCTCCTTCCATCCCTGACAAACTCCTCAGGAGGAAAAGGGATGGCAGTCTCACTCCTTTCTCGTTTCATGAAGTCTGACTCTCTATCCTTCCTAATGAGCCGGATATTGATTGGCACCACATGGTCTGGTTCTCTCATAACATTCCCAGACATGCATTCGTTCTTTGGGTTGCCATGAAACAGCGTCTTAAGATGCATGATAAGCTTCGGTTTTGGGAAAACTTTCCTAATTTGTCTTGTGGGTTTTGTCATAACAGGCTTGATTCTCATCAGCACCTTTTCTTTGAGTGCCCTTTCCCTAAGCAGGTTTTGAACGGGATTAAGCCTAAACTGAACCCTCTTGTTGTCCCGGACAACTGGGATGATATTATCAGAGTTTTCCAGCAAGCCGCCAAATGCAAGACCATCTGATCTATTATTCGTAGATTAGTGCTTGTTGGAACTGTCTACCACCTCTGGTCTGAACGGAATGATCCTATCTTCAAGGATAAGAGAAGATCGTATGATATGATGATCAAGACCATCTCTGATGATGTCCGGTCTAGGCTCCTTAGCCTTCACCTTAAGCCCTGCCTTAACGTTGTTCAGGCCAAGATTGTCTGGAATCTTCCTTAGGGTTGTTTCCTTTTTTTTCTTCCTCTCTCTTCTTCTTTCTTTCCTCTTTCTTTTTTGTTGTGCTTGTTTTGTCTTTCGGTCAAAATCAATCAAACAAAAAGCCCAAAAAAATCGTAAAATCCTAAAAAATACCAAAACGTAAACTTTAACGAATAAATTTTTTTCTTGATTGGCGGGGTCACCCCCCTCTATATAAAAATGTGCATTTCTGAATGGAATTCTTCATAAAGAAGTGTATGTTGAGCAACCAGAAGGTTTGTAAGTAAAGAATTTCCAGATCATGTCTATATCTTAGACAAAGCCTTATATGGACTTAAACAGGCACCAAGAGCATAGTATGACACTCTCACAACTTTTCTTCTGAATTCCAAGTTCAAAAGAGGTATAGTTGATACCACTTTATTTCTGAAAAAGGAAGGTGATGATATGATATTAATACAAATATATGTAGATGATATTATATTTTCTTCTACTAATCCAAACTTTTGAGAAAATCATGCAAACTGAATTCGAAATGAGTATGATGGGAGAGTTAACATTTTTTCTTGGTCTTCAAGTAAAACAACTTCCCACTGGCATATTCATTAATCAATCTAAGTATGTTTCTGACTTGCATAAGAAGTTTGACAAGTCTGATTGTTCTAGTATTCAAACTCCAATTGTCACTGCAACAAAATTAGTCCCTGATTTGAATGGAAAATCTGTTGATCAGAAAACGTGTAGAGGCATTATTGGATCTTTGCTTTACTTAACAGCTAGTAGACCTGATATAATATTTGCTACATGTATTTGTGCTAGATATCAAGCTAATCCTAAGGAATCTCATCTTCCTGCTGCTAAAAGAATCCTTAGATATCTTAAAGGTTCACCTTCATAGGGACTTTGATATTCAAAGGATTCTGGTTTCGGACTAACAACTTTCACAGATGCAGATCATGGAGGTTGTAAATTGGACAGGAAAAGCACATCTGGATCATGTCAATTTTTAGGTGATAGACTTGTGAGTTGGTCTTCAAAGAAACAAAACTGTGTTCCAACTTCTACTGCAGAAGCTGAATATGTTGCTTCTGCAATATGTTGCTCACAAGTGATCTGGATGCAAACACAGCTAAAAGACTATGGTTACACATTCAGAAAGATACCCCTATATTGTGACTCAAAAAGTGCCATAGCAATCACTGTAAATCCTGTTCAACACTCAAAGACAAAGCACATTGATGTAAGATATCATTTTATCAAAGATCATGTTGAAAAAGGTAATATTGAAATGTTCTTTGTTCAGACTGATTATCAATTGGCCGATTTATTTACCAAAGCACTTGATGAAAAACGTTTTACCTTTTTGGTAAGTAAATTAGGTATGATTAATATGTCTATGTAAGTATTAGACATCAACTAATAATTAAAAGTTATGTTCAGAGATACATTCTATCAAAATTCTGAAAATTGTTTCACTTCAGAATTTCCGAAGTTCACTTTTTTAGAAGTTAATATTTCATTTCTCATAATAATTAATTTTTAATTCCCAAATTGTTTGTCTCTTAATACTTGTTTTCTTTCACTCCTTTCTCTATTTTTTCTCTAACAAATTTGATGATTTGCTCTAATTAAGGGGAGAATCATAGTTGTTCATGATTCAAGGGGGAGTGTTACTAAAATCTAAATCTTGGTACTCTTCTATGATTTCAAGATCTGAAATAAAGGATCAACGTTCTAAAATTACAAATCTAAGAAGTATGGACAAACTTCTGAAGATAAAATTTTTTTCTCTCATATTGTTCAAACCTACTTCTGAAATATCAACATGTTTTCTATTTTTCAGAAGTTTGTAACTTTAAATGATTTTCATGGATGAGAAGCAATAACAGTTAACTTCTGAACTAATTTCGAAAGTTCTGAAGACTTTCTGAATTCTTTCATTCAAACTTCTGAACTTGTTCTCAGAAGTTCTGCACTTATTCTGGAATTTTTGAACTTGTTCTCAGAACCTTACTTCCCGCTTAAATATAAGCGTGTGCCACGTGTTTTAATTTCATTGGATATCTCTTAATCACGTCTCTTAAACGGTTCATTTATCTAAATAAATGATGATTACTACTCTAATGACCATTACTTTTGGCCACGTGCTATCCACGATTATCCAGTCATATATAATCCATGGCTTCATCATCGTCTTCACTTTTTAGCAAAAATCTCTCTGTGCTTATTGATCTTCAATCAAATTCAAATCTTTACTCATTTCCTTAAATGTCGACCTCAAATGTTCAATCTGCCAAATCGTGCTTCAGTGCCAGTAATGAATCATCCAGTGATGCTTCATTCAAAATTGTTCCTAAGAAGATAATGTTGGATCTATGGAAATAACTTTGGAAGATAATCAAATGTTAAAAGACACTGCTACAACTGGTAATACAGAAGCGGGACCCTCGAATGTTAATCCTAGCACTAACCGTAACCCGTGTACTGAAAAAATTGGGGAAACACAAATTGAACTTATTGATGTGGCTGTTGAATCAAATGTTGGTGTTGGTGATTCCCATTCTCGTGCTGAAAGCAGTGATGGCCCTGATTTGTCAAAGTTGTATGTTCCTGAAGAAAAAAATATTGGATATCAAGAAGAACAATTGTGAACTAAATTTCAAATCGACTGATTTCAATGATGATCAAATGATCTTGATTGAAATTTTGGAGAAACATACCCTACGTGCTCTCTTATCAAGGAAATTTCTGGTTCCTGCCTCATATCTACAACAATGGTGGTTTCATGCTAAAGTTGATGAAGAAGCATATGACATTTCTTCATATATCCAAGGCTACAGGGTATGTGTTTCTGTTGAAGATGTTCGAAGTATTCATTTTGATAGATATCATAAGATAGCTTCAAAAGCAGACCAGGTTCTGAAGAGAGAAAAGCTCAGAAGTCTAAAGATAAGCAAAAGAAGGTCTAAGGCATAACTTCTGAAGTGACTACTTCAGAAGTTCTAAAGTTCTGAAGAACACTTCTAAAGAGTTCTGAAGATGTTCAGAAGCAGTTCTGAACATGTCTGTCATTATTGTACTGTAACTTTAGCATTTCACTTTGTATATAAATAGGTAGTTTGTTAGACAGTTAGTGTTAACGTTCATAGAGCTTATAAAGACATATACTTTGTAATACTGTTCAGTGATAAATACGATATACAACTTCAGTGACATAATTCTTGTTCCTGTTCTTTAATCTTTCTACATTCTTGATAGTTTGGGATCTAAAAATTGGCATCAAAGCTTGTTCAACTGTTTGATCAATTTTGTGAAGAACTTGTCAGATCTGACAATTCTTGATCGATACATTCAAGACCAATTGATTCAAACCCAAGTTGAATTCACGATCTATTCACGATCTAGATAAATTTGCACCTAAGGGTACAGCTGGTATCTTTGTTGGCTATTCTCAAAGATCAGAGGCATACAGAGTACTCATCAAAGGAACTCAAAGGATTATTGAGACTTCAAATATCAGATTTCATGAGCCATCAATGACTTCTGAACAAGACAGTTCAGAACTCAAGCTTAACCTTGTTTCTAAAATTTTGGATTCAGAAAACAGCAAGACAGATCACACTTCTGAATCTAAAACTTTACTTAAATCAAAATTAGATACATTATGTCAAGACTTATTTGATATTTCCGTGATTGTTTCTGCAGATTATTAGAATCCTTCTCTTCTAAGAAGCATACCAGAACAAGAATCTACAGAAACTACAATATCAAATCTTTCTGGACCACCTATCTCAACCTCAAATTCAGATTTTCCTACTTCTGAATCTGTACAAGTCATTTCAGAAACAGTTCAAGTCATTTCTGAACCTGGTGTTCCTATTGTGTGCCCATAAACAGTTCAAGTCATTTTCAGAAACAGTTCAAGTCATTTCAGAAACAGAAAGGTGTAGAAACAAGGTCAGCCACAGCAAATAAGTGTCTGTATGTCAATTTCTTAAGCAGTATGGAACCCAAAAAGCCATATGAAGCACTTCAAGATCAAGACTGGATTTTAGCTATGCAAGATGAGCTAAATCAATTCGAAAGAAATAAAGTCTGGAGATTGATTCCAAAACCACAAGGTAAATCAATCATTCGCACCAAGTGGGTTTTCAGAAATAAAAAGGATGAAAATGGGACTGTTGTGAGGAACAAAGCTAGACTTGTTGCTAAGGGGTATTGTCTACAAGAAGGTATTGATTATGATGAAACCTTTGCTCCTGTTTCAAGACTTGAAGCTATTAGAATTTTTCTTGCATATGTTGCTCATAAAAAAATGAAAGTCTTTCAAATGGATTCGCAGTGATGTGGGTTGGGGTTGGAGGAAGATCCTGGGCATGCCGAATAAGATAAGAGACTTTATTGTCTCCCAGATTGGCGATGGCTCTGCCACTTCTGCCTGGTTTGATAATTGGCACCCCGCTGGCCCTTTGTGTCGCCTTATTACCCCTCGCAATATCTTTAATGCGAACCTCGCCCTTGATGCTCGAGTCAAGGTTATTCTCTCTGAGGGTTGTTGGATTTGTCCCCAAATGCGGGATAGCCCCAATCCCAATCTCCATGATTCCTCTCCCCGGCTCTCTCTCCTTCCATCCCTGACAAACTCCTCTGGAGGAAAAGGGATGGCAGTCTCACTCCTTTCTCCGTTCATGAAGTCTGACTCTCTATCCTTCCGAATGAGCCGGATATTGATTGGCACCACATGGTCTGGTTCTCTCATAACATTCCCAGACATGCATTCGTTCTTTGGGTTGCCATGAAACAGCGTCTTAAGATGCATGATAAGCTTCGGTTTTGGGAAAACTTTCCTAATTTGTCTTGTGGGTTTTGTCATAACAGGCTTGATTCTCATCAGCACCTTTTCTTTGAGTGCCCGTTCCCTAAGCAGGTTTTGAACGGGATTAAGCCTAAACTGAACCCTCTTGTTGTCCCGGACAACTGGGATGATATTATCAGAGTTTTCCAGCAAGCCGCCAAATGCAAGACCATCTGATCTATTATTCGTAGATTAGTGCTTGTTGGAACTGTCTACCACCTCTGGTCTGAACGGAATGATCCTATCTTCAAGGATAAGAGAAGATCATATGATATGATGATCAAGACCATCTCTGATGATGTCCGGTCTAGGCTCCTTAGCCTTCACCTTAAGCCCTGCCTTAACGTTGTTCAGGCCAAGATTGTCTGGAATCTTCCTTAGGGTTGTTTCCTTTTTTTTTCTTCCTCTCTCTTCTTCTTTCTTTCCTCTTTCTTTTTTGTTGTGCTTGTTTTGTCTTTCGGTCAAAATCAATCAAACAAAAAGCCCAAAAAAATCGTAAAATCCTAAAAAATACCAAAACGTAAACTTTAACGAATAAATTTTTTTCTTGATTGGCGGGGTCGCCCCCCTCTATATAAAAATGTGCATTTCTGAATGGAATTCTTCATAAAGAAGTGTATGTTGAGCAACCAGAAGGTTTGTAAGTAAAGAATTTCCAGATCATGTCTATATCTTAGTCAAAGCCTTATATGGACTTAAACAAGCACCAAGAGCATGGTATGACACTCTCACAACTTTTCTTCTGAATTCCAAATTCAAAAAAGGTACAATATATACCACTTTTTTCTGAGAAAGGAAGGTGATGATATGATATTGATACAAATATATGTTGATGATATTATATTTGCATCTACTAATCCAAAATTTTATAGAAATTTTGAGAAAATCATGCAAACTGAATTTGAAATGAGTATGATGGGAGAGTTAACATTTTTTCTTGGTCTTCAAGTAAAACAACTTCCTACTACCATATTCATTAATCAATCTAAGTATGTTTCTGACTTACTTAAAAAGTTTGACTGATTGTTCTAGTATTCAAACTCCAATGGCCACTGCAACAAAACTAGAACCTGATTTAAATGGTAAATCTGTTGATCAGAAAAAGTATAGGGGCATTATTGGATCTTTGCTTTGCTTAACAGCTAGTAGACCTGATATAATGTTTGCTACATGTATTTGTGCTAGATATCAAGCTAATCCTAAGGAATCTCATCTTCTAGCTGCTAAAAGAATCCTTAGACATCTCAAAGGTTCACCTTCATTGGGACTTTGGAATCCAAAGGATTCTGGTTTTGAACTAACAACTTTCACAGATGCAGATCATGGTGGTTGTAAATTGGACAGGAAAAGCACATCTGGATCATGTCAACTTTTAGGTGATAGACTTGTGAGTTGGTTTTTCAAAGAAGCAAAACTATTTTTTAACTTCTACTGCAGAAGCTGAATATGTTGTTGCTGCAATATGTTGCTCTCAAGTAATCTGGATGCAAACACAACTAAAAGACTATGGTTACAGATTCAGAAAAATACCTCTGTATTGTGACTCAAAGAGTGTCATAGCAATCACTGCAAATCCAATTCAACACTCAAAGACAAAGCACATTGATGTAAGATATCATTTTATCAAAGATCATCTTGAAAAAGGTAATATTAAAATGTTCTTTGTTTAGACTGATTATCAATTGGCTGATTTATTTACCAAAGCACTTGATGAAAAACGTTTTCATTTTTTGGTAAGTAAATTGGGAATGATGAATATGTCTATGTAAGTATTAGACATCAACTAAGAATTAAAAGTTATGCTCTAAAATACACTATCAAAATTCGGAAAATTGTTTCACTTTAGAATTTCTAAAGTTCACTTTTTTCAGCAATTAATATTTTATTCCTCAGAATTATTAATTTTTTAATTCCCAAGTTCTCTTCTTTCTAACAAATTTGATGATTTGCACTGATTAAGGGGGAGAATCATAGTTGTTCATGATTCAAGGGGGAGTAACACTAAAATCTACATCTTTGGTACTCTTCTATGTTTTCAAGATCTGAAATGATGGATCAAAGTTCAAAATTTACAAATCTCAGAAGTATGGACAAACTTCTGAAGATAAAATATTTTTCTTCTCATATTGTTCAAAACCTACTTCTGAAATATCTAAATGTTTTCTATTTTTCAGAAGTTTGTAATTTTAGTTGATTTTCGTGGATATGAGGTAATAACAGTTAAATTCTGAACTAATTTCCAAAGTTCTGAAGTATTTCTGAATTCTTTCATTCAAACTTCTGAACTTGTTCTCAGAAGTTCTGAACTCATTCTGGAGTTTTTGAACTTGTTCTCATAAACTTACTTCCCGTTAACCTTCATTTAAGCGTGTGCCACGTGTTTTAATTTCATTGGATATCTCTTATACACGCCTCTTAAACGGTTCATTTATCTAAATAAATGATGGTTAATACTCTAATCACCATTAGTTTTTGCCACGTGTCTATCCACGATTAATCACTCATATATACTCTATGGATTCATCATCGTCTTTATTTCTTAGCAATTTTTCCCTCTGGAATCTCTCTGTGCTTATTGATCTTCAAACAACTTCAAATTCTTACTCATTTCCTGCAATGACGACCTCTAATGTTCAATCTGCCAAATCGCGCTTCAGTGACAGTAATGAATCATCCAGTGATGCTTCATTCAAAATTGTTCCTAAGAATATAATGGTTGGTTCTATGAAGATAACTCTGGAAGATGATCAAATGTTAAAAGACACTGATGCAACTGGTAAAACAGAAGTCGGACCTTCGAATGTTAATCCTAACCCTAACCCTAACCCGCGTACTGAAAAAATTGGGGAAACACAAATTGAACTTATTAATGTGGCTTCTGAATCAAATGTTGGTGTTGGTGACTCTCATTCTCGTGCTGAAAGCAGTGATGGCCCTAATTTGTCCAAGTTGTATGTTCCTGAAGAAAAAGTATTGGATATCAAGAAGACCAATTGTGCTTTGAATTTAAAATCAACTAATTTCAATGATGATCAAATGATATTGATTGAAATTCTGAAGAAACATCCCCTACATGCTCTCTTATCAAGGAAATTTCTAGTTCCTGCCTTATATATGCAACAATGGTGGTTTCATGCTGAAGTTGATGACGAAGCAGATGACACTTCTTCATATATTCATGGCTAGCTACAAGATGCAGTTATTGGAAAAACATTATATGACTCTATTCCATCATCCTCAGAAATGATCTCTGATTTTATGAGATTGGCTATTCAGAACAATTACATGCTTTAAGCTCCTTCAGAAGGAAGTGTTTACCTCCAATCTGGTATTGTCTATTCACAATTCTGAACAGTTGTCTTTCTGGAAAAAGTTCAAGCCTGGATCAAGCTTCTACTAATGGGAGAATCATTTTTCATGGGGTTGCTTTTAATAAGCATTATGATTATGCTTCCCACATATTTGAAGAACTAAAGTCTGCTGTTTTGAAGAAATCTACTTACAACTACATACCTTTTTAGAGATTTTTTCAAACTTTCACCAAAGGGGCTATAAAGCACATTCAACCATTCCAGAATTAGCTCATGAGGTACATGTTCCACTATTCTCTATGGATAATCTAAGGCCACCAAGTGCAAAATTACAGTTTCCTAATGCATTACAATTACCTGATTATCTACTTACTCTTGTAAGTCCCAAAATTAGGATTCTGAATGTGTATTATGAATCAATGATTACCAAAACTAGTAGTCTCTTCCCCTGATTCCCACCAGAGTGGTGAGCATTGTGAGCAGTCTAGAATTCCTAGGGAGAGTGGGGAGGTTGTTCATAGGGGAGAACAACCTCATGGTGTAAAGAGGAAAAATGTAAATGAGTGTTTGGGTAGAAGAGTGAGAAAAAGAATTGAAGAGGGGAGAACACAAGTAAAAGATTAACAAACTTGTGAACCAAATGTTAAAAGCCGGGCAGCCACATCATCTATTACTACACACTCTTTGGTAGGTAATATTAAAATAGCTAGTGAGCCCATGGCAACTCTTGTTAACCCCCCAGCCACTCACCCATCTCTCAACAGAATGGTGTTTCAGAAACACTTATGGGGCAAGCAGCTCATTTAACAATAGGTCCCCATTTGGTGGAGTCTATTGTTGAAACAGCAGGACATATGTGCCCCCTTCACAGCTTTGAACACATTGAGTCTGAGAGTCCACTCAATCTTGAGCCAAATGGACCACTAAATGTGGATTTTCTTCACACTAGCACACATCTTTCAGATGTCAACAAACAAAGTGTTAGTCACATTGCCATAACAACTATAGATATTCCTACTTCAGGATATCAAGGATTAGTTGGAAAGAACTGGTGGAGTGAACATCACTAAAGCTCCATTTATAGAATCATTTGTGGTTCATGATGCTGTGGCATTTACAGGCCAGCCTTATTCTGAAGGACTGCAAACAAGAGCATTTGTAGATCTTGGACCCTTTCCCTCATCTTCTGAATTATCAGAGTTCAAAGATTTCTGTACTTCTGAATTTGCAAAGATTCAGAAGGACATTAAGGAGTTGATGGATAACACTTGTAAGGTGATGGAGGATAGGTTGGACGGACAGGAGAAGAAAGTGGTTGATAGATTGAATGACTTTCATCTGGCTATTGTTTCTGATTTCAAAGCTTTTCAAAAGTCAATTCTAGATTCTTAAAGACTTCAATGCCCTCTTCATCTACTCAGACATCATCTGCTAAATTTGCAACAAAGGATGATATCTTTCAGATTCTGAATCAACTGTCTGCTAATCAGAATTCGCAAGTCTCCTTGAATAATCGACTTTCTGTATTAGAGTGTGGTTCTCAGGCAGAGACTTTAAAATGAAATCTTGATGATCAAGATGATTAGGATGATCCTGATAATCAAGAGGGGGAGAAAACACAGAAAGTCTCTGAAGATGTTCCAATGCCACAAGCTCAGAGTTCTGAAAAGTCTTCTGAAGAAGCTCAAGTTCAAACTTCTTAAAGATCTTCTGAGAAAACTTCTGAAGAAGTTCAGAACATTGTAAATGATGAAACTAACAGAACTTCTGAAGCAATAGATGATATTCTACATGCAGAAGATGAAGGATTAGAAGCTGAGAACATTATTTCTGAAGAAAATGTGGATGAAGGATATGAGACTGAAAAAGTGTCTCTGGCTCTGAAAACAGACTTATTCTGAAGACACAGATGTTGTTCCTGATTCAAATGAGGAGATGTTGAATGAGTATCTTGCTTTTGAAGATATTATTGGAGAGCCAAGTAACTTATGATGTAATATTATTTGATGAAGAAATAGAAGTGGATGAAGAAATGGAGTTAGAAAATGATGTTGTAATAAATGAGAACATAGATCTGGTGATTTGGAGACCTCAAGTTCTAAGAGTCATTGAAAATTATGAAATTTCTGAAAAGTTTTTGATGTTGATTAGTCAATATTGCTGGATACATATCATCTTGAATCATCCAAGGAATCTGGAGTGTAGATTCTTGGATGAAAGACTAATGATCTTCAAGGAATTTTTTAATCAACCAGCTGAATGGTTTGAGATTGAGGTTGATTTAAGTCATATGGAGGAATTTGATATTACAGATGAAATTTTAATGATTTCTTTAGAGAAACCAGGGGTCAGATTCAGAAGTTGCATAAATATTCCTTTGATTAACTTTCCTATTCTTGAAGAACCCATAATTGATCAAATTTATGAAAGTGATATGATATTTGGGATTTCTGGAGAAAGTCAGCTTATCTTTCCTGAAGATAATTATTCTAGCATGTATATAAGAAATTTTAAGTATGCAACCTTAGAAGATTATGTGAATGACGAGTGGTCTGGGAATCATATTTCAAAAGTAAGGTTGTATGTACAAAGACATGGGCTACAAGAATTGCATGACTCAACCTTGATTAAGAAGATTAGATGTATATTAAAGTTGTTGAAGATGATTTGAATATAGTAAAATTTGGAGCTGAAAGAAGAGATGGTTCTTTGACAGAATTTTCTCTATTTGACCTGTACAAGTTGAGATTGCAAGACAAGCTTACTATTCTGAATTTTTGTTTCAAGAAAGAAGATTCTGAAGTTGTTTATGAAATCAGAAGAATTCTAGGGATCTATGTCAGAAATCTAATCAAGCATGATTTTCAGCTTGCATTAGAATTCAAATTAAATAGAGTCAATCTCTTGGAACCAGAGAGTATTGAAAGGCATGGACTTACAAATGTCTTCACAAAACCGGATTTGGGATTCACTTACAGAATAGATGTAGATCATTTAAAGACGTTTATTGTTTCAGATATACCAAAGTACTCAACCTCTACTCTGAAATGGTTAGTAGAGTATGCAGAACAATATATTCCTTCATCTGATGTAACAGAAGAAATAATTTACTTGATCAAGGAAAGAATACACTTTAGAGATTATATAAGAAAGGGTTATATGGCTGTGCACACAAGAGTGAATCAAATCAAAGGAGTTGATTATCTTCTGAGTGGTGTCTATGATTTTCAGATTCATACAAAGAAAAAACATATTGAAGAAATTCATAAACTTTCTCAGAAGATAGAAAGTTTAGAAGTCAGTCTGAAGGAGACTGAAAAAGGAAAAGAAAAGGTTACTAAAAACAATCCAGAAGAGATTGTTCCTATTCCTCAGAAATCTGAATCTGAACATATACACGAGCAAAGGATTGAAGAACATGCTTTCACCATGTTTCTTGAATTTTTCCATCCAGAAATGTTCATGGAATATGAACAAAAGTTCAATTATATTGATTGCTGGATTCAAAAGTCATTTGGATGGAAACAATGGTATTCTGATATCATTAGAAAAATCAGACTCCCTGTAAGTCAAGTAAGAAAAGAAAGTCCAATAGTGAAAGTAATCATTGCTGATCTAAAACAAAAAAACAATTACAAGCATGCTTATTTCAGTGTGGAAAGAAAAGATGGTGAGGTTTCCACTTTTACAGAGGCTGATTTTCAGAATGTTCACCTAAGAGATCTTTTAAGAGTATACAAAAGTTTATACCCCGTTCACGATTCCATTGCCAAATTTAGAAAATCTTTCCCAGTTCTTAGAGATGGTCTATAGAGAGAATTTATTTGGGCAGCTAAAACAGAT
This sequence comes from Silybum marianum, assembly GCA_036898165.1. Lineage (NCBI taxonomy): Eukaryota > Viridiplantae > Streptophyta > Magnoliopsida > Asterales > Asteraceae > Silybum > Silybum marianum. Next base: position 23,638,852 of record CM072528.1, on the reverse strand, counting down.
TTCCAAGTGGCTTATTTATGAACAGAGGAAAAGTTCATATGAGTGCTCCAAACTTAAGCTTACCAGATATTGAAAACCTCAAAAGAAGTACTCTGGTCATTCAGCCTCTAGGCTTTGTATGCAAGTGTTTTGATAGATTGTTATTTGTAAGATTTGAAGAACTGCACAAATGCTGTAATGGAACTTTTATGATTATAAGAGATAGACTGGAGAAGAAGGGGAATAAAATACAAAAAAAATTTAGTGATGTGGAATGGGAGAAATACAGAAAGTTGGCAAAAGAGATGCTCAGAATAATTGAATCTATTTTGGAATACAGAAGCCTAATTCTTAAAATGTAAGAGAGATTTTGAACTTCTGGAAGTATAATTTGGATTTTTGAAGCTAAGGGGGAGATTGATAGATATCAGAAGATAGCTTCAAAAGCAGACCAGGTTCTGAAGAGAGAAAAACTCAAAAGTCTGAAGATAAGCAAAAGAAAGTCTAAGGCGTAACTTCTGAAGTGACTACTTAAGAAGTTCTAAAGTTCTGAAGAACACTTCTGAAGAAGTTCTGAAGTGAAGTTCTAAAGATGTTCAGAAGCAGTTCTGAACATGTCTGTCATTATTGTACTATAACTTTAGCATTTCACTTTGTATATAAATAGATAGTTTGTTAGACAGTTAGTGTTAACGTTCATAGAGCTTGTAAAGACATATACTTTGTAATATTGTTCAGTGATAAATACGATATACAACTTCAGTAACATAATTCTTGTTCCTGTTCTTTAATCTTTCTACATTCTTGTAGTTTGAGATCTAACACATTTTCTTCCTAAAGAAGATGCAGTTGTTGGAAAAACAGCATATGATCCTATTCCATCATCCTCAGAAATGATTTCTTATTTTATGAGATTGGGCTATTCAGAACAATTACATGTCTTAAGCTCCTTTAGAAGGAAGTGTTTACCCCCAATCTGGTATTGTCTATTCACAATTCTGAACACTTGTCTTTCTGGGAAAAGTTCAAGTCTGGCTCAAGCTTCTACAAATGGGAGGATCATTTTTCATGGTGTTGCATTGTGATTATGCTTCCCTTATCATTGAAGAACTTAAGTCTGCTGTTCTAAAGAAATCTACTTACAACTACATACCCTTTCAGAGATTTTTTCAAACTTTCATCAAAGGTACCATGAAAGCAGTTTCAGCCATTCCAGAATTAGCTCATAAGGTACACGATCCACTCTTCTCTATGTAAAATCTATGGCCACCAAGTGAAAAGTTACAGTTTGCCAATGCATTACCATTACCTGATTATCTACTTACTCTTGTAAATCCCAAAAATAGGATTCTGAATGAGTATTATGAATCAATGGGACTACCAAAACCAGTAGTCGCTTCCCCTGATTCCAACCAGAGTGGTGAGCATTGTGAGCAGTCTAGAATTCCTAGGCAGAGTGGGGAGGCTGTTCATTGGGGAGAACAATCTCATGGTGTGAAGAGGAAAAATGTAAATGAGAGCTTGGGTAGAAGAGTGAGAAAAAGAATTGAAGAGGGGAGAACACAAGTAAAAGAAAAACAAACTTGTGAACCAAATGTTACAAGCCGGGCAACCACATCATCTATTACTCCATACTCTTTGGTGGGTAATATTGAACTAGCCAGTGAGCCCATGGCAACTATTGTTAACCCCCCCCCCCCAGCCACTTACCAATCTCTCAATAGAAGGGTGTTTGAGAAACACTTACGGGGCAAGAAACTCATTTACCAATAGGTTCCTATTTGGTGGAGCCTATTGTTGAAAAAGAAGGAAATATGTCCCCCTTTCACAGTATTGAGCACATTGAGTCTGAGAGTCCACTCAATCTTGAGCCTAATGAAGCATTAAATGTGGAATTCCTTCACAGAAGCACACATCTTTCAGATGTTCCTAGGCAAAGTGTTTGTCACATTGCCACAACAACTATAGATATTCCTTATACATGATATCAAGGATTAGTTGGAAGTCCTGGTGGGGTGAACATCTTTTGTGGTTCATGATGTTGTGACATCTACAGGCCAGCCTTCTTCTGAAGGACTGCAAGTAAGACCATCTGTTGGTCTTGGACCCTTTCCCTCATCTTCTGAATTCTCAGAATTCAAAGATTTCTGTACTTTTGAATTTGCAAAGATTCAGAAGGACATTATGGAATTGATGGACAAATCTTTCAAGGTGATGGAGGATAGGTTGAATAAGCAGGAGACAAAAGTGGTAAATAAGCTGAATGATTTCCATGTGGCAACTTCAAATGATCTTCAATCTTTTAAACAAGCTATTCTGAATGCCTTTTCTGAGGTGGTTTCTACAGTGGCTTCTCTGAAATCATCTATGCCTTATTCTTCCTCTACGCAGCCAGATTCTTCCCAATTTGCTACAAAAGGAGGATATTTCTCAGATTCTGACTCAGTTGTCTACAATTCAGAATTCTCAGACATCTCTAAATGAAAGACTCTCTGTCTTGGAGTGCAAACCTCAAGCAGATACATTAAAGAGAAATCTTGATGATCAGGATCCTGATAATCAAGATGGGAAAAAAACAGAAAGTATCTGAAGATGTTGTTCAGACTTTTGAAAAATCTTCTGAAAATGAAGACGTTAAGAATGTAGTTGGGGATGATACTAACAGGGTTTCTGAAGCTATAGATGATATCTTATATGCTGAAACAGAAAGACAAGAGGCTGAGAATGTTATTTCTGAAGCAAAATGATGAAGAAGGATATGAGACTGAAAAAGTGTCTCATGAATCTGAAAGAAATCAAAGTTCAGAAGATACATATATTATTCCAGATTCTAATGAAGAAACGCTGATTGAATATTTAGCCTTTGAAAAAGCACTTGGAGAACCTGGTGATCTCTCAGATGTTATTGTATTTGATGATGATGATGTGGAGATGGAGGAAAATGTTGAAGAAGAAGAAAATGAACATAGAGAAGTGGTGACTCTGAGACCACAAGTTCAGAACAGAGTAGATAATGATGAAATATCTGAGAAGTTATGGAGGCTGATAAGCCAATTCTGTTGGGTGTACATAATTCTGAATAATTCAAGGAATCTGGACTATAGATTCTTGGATGAAAGATTGGTTATTTTCAAGGATTTTCTGAACCAACCAGCTGAAAATTTCAACATGGAGATGGACTTATGTCATATGCATGATGTTGATATTTCAGATGAAATTCTGATGGTCTTTTCAGAAAAATTAGAAGTCAGATTCAGAGCATACATTATTATTTCTTCAATCAATCTTTCTATTCTTGAAGAACCTATTATTGATCAAGTATATGAAAAAGAGATGTTGTTTGATAATTCTGAAGATAATCAGCTTATCTTCCTAGATGATTCTTATAGTTACATGTATAGAAGGAATCTGAAGTATGCAACTCTTGAAGATTTCTTAAATGATGAATGGTCTGAAGATCAAATTTCAAAGGTGAGAATGTATGTACAAGAGCATGGAATTCAGGAATTACATGATTCTACTCTGATTAAGAAGATCAGGTGCTTAACTAAAACCATTGAAGATGATCTGTTCGTTGTAAGATTTGGAGTTGAAAGAAGGAATGGTACTCTAATAGAGTTATCTCAATTTGATATATACAAGCTGAGTGTATAGGATAAACTTGTTGTTCTAGCATTTTGTGTGGAGAAATGAGAATCTGAACTTGTTTCTGAAGTTAGAAGGATCTTAGGAATCCATATCAGAAATCTTATCAAGCATGATTTTCAGCTTGCTTTGGAATTCAGATTATCTAAAGTAAACCTTTTAGAGCCAGTAAACATTGAAAGACATGATATAGCTAAGGTGTTCACAAATCCAGATATTGGTTTCATGTATGAAACAGATGGAGTTATCAAGAAGACTTTCATTGTGTCTGACATACCAAAGTATTCAACTTCCACAATGAAATGGCTTCTGAACTGCACTGAATGCCTCACTGCTGTATCTAATGTAAAAGAAAAGATAATCTATCTGATCAAGGAAAGGATCAGTTTCAGACATTGCATTAGAAAGAGTTATCTTGCTGATCATACAAGCATAAACAAACTCAGAGGAGTTGATTATATTCTGAGCAATACTTATGATTTTCAGATTCATACTAAGAAACAAGATATTGAAGAAATTCTGAAGTATCAGAAGATATGAAGTTCAAAAGCCAGCTTAAAAGAAGAAGAAAAAGGGAAAGAAAAGATATCTGAAAACAAGTCTGAAGAAAATGTCCCTTTTACTCAAATTTCTGAATTTGAACATCTGCAAGAGCAAAGAATAGAAGAACGTGCTCTCACAATGTTTCTTGAATATTTTCATCCTGAAATGTTCATGGAGTATGAACAAAAGTTCAATTATATTGATTGTTGGATCAAGAAGTCTTTTGGATGGAAGCAATGGTATTCAGATATTATAAGAAAGATCAGAATTCTTGTGAATGAAGCTAGAAAAGAAAGTCCCATTGTGAAAATGATTAATGCATATATAAAATCAAGAAACAATTATAAGTATGCTTTCTTCACTGTTGGAAGAAAGGATGGTGAGATCTCTACATTTTCAGAATGTTCATCTAAAGGATTTGCTCAGAGTCTACAAAAGTCTCTATCCTTTTCATGATTCTATTGCCAAGTTCAGAAAATCTTTTCCAGTTCTCGGAGATGGTCTTTACAGAGAATTCATTTGTGCGGCTAAAACAGATTTTCAAGTTGCTTATGTTCTGAACAAAGAAAAGGTTCATTTAAGTAGTCCTAATTTCAGTCTGCCTAACATTGAGAATCTCAAAAGAAGTACTCTTATTATTCAGCCTCCAGGGTTTGTGTGTAAATGTTTTGAAGAGTTGCTGGTCATATGGTTTGAGGAATTACATAAATGTTGCAATGGAACTCTAATGGCTATAATAGATAGATTGGAGAAAAAACAGAACAAAAGACAAAAGAATCTAAGTGATGAAGAATGGGAAAAGTACAAAATGCTTCCCAAAGAGACGCTTAGAATCATTGGATTTGTGTTGGAATACAAAAGTCTTATTCTTAAAGATGTTAGATAAATCTTAAACTTCTGGAGTTATGATTTGAACTTTTGAAGCTAAGGGGGAGATTGATAGATATTAGAAGATAACTTCAAAAGAAGACTGGGTTCTGAAGACTCAGAAGACAAGCAAAGCAAAGCCTAAGGCATAACTACTTAAGTGGCTACTTCAGAAGTTCTGAAGGTTCTGAAGAAGTTCTGAAGATGGTTCTTAAGAATACTTCTGAAGAAGTTCTGAAGAAGTTCAGAAGTAGTTCTGAACATGCTTGTCATTTATGTACTGTAACTTTTTCATTTCCCTTTGTATATAAAGAGATAGTTTGTTAGATAGTTAGAACTAACGTTTCATAGAGCTTTTAAAGATACATACTTTGTAATACTATTGAGTAATCAATACGACATAGAACTTCAGTGACATAATTCTTGTTCTTGTTCTTTAATCTTTCTACATTCTTTACAATTTGGGATCTAACAACAAAGATTCCTCTGGACTTGCATTTTAACTAATGGATACAGAGGGACCTGAGAGGGTGATTCCAGAAGTTTGAAGTACTATTGATATATTGACTTGAGGACTTCTGACTATATTTTCAGATGCAATTTCATCTCCAAGAAAATCATTAAAGATGGCATCTATTTCGGGTTCTCTGGGGCTGGAGAGATAGTCAGAAGTGACATTGTTAAGCTTGAGTTCGGAATCAGAATAGTCAGAAGTCATATGTGCTTGATCATCAAAATCTACATTGACGCTCTCCATGACTGTCTTGGTTCTGAGATTTAATACTCTGAAAGCTTTTGAGGTCAGAGTGTATCCCAAGAAATTTAGCTTCATCAGATTTCTTGTCAAATTTTCCAAGCTTTTCACGGTCATTCAGGATAAAGCACTTGCAGCAAAAAATATGTAGAGATTTAACTGTTAGTTTTCTATTATTGATAAGCTCGTAGGAGGTTTTGAGATGCCTCTTGACAATGATAGATCTGATTTTGGTGAAACAGGCAGTGGAGACAGCCTCAGCCAAGAAATGAGTGAGTAGGCCAGAAGCTACAAGCATGGTTCTTGCTGCTTCAACTAGTGTACGATTTCTTCGTTCAACCACACCATTTTGTTGAGGAGTTCGTACAACTGAGAAGTTTTGAGATATTCCCTCGTTGGTTAGATACTCATCAAGTTTGGAATTTCTTGAATTCAGTACGATTGTCACTTCTTAACTGTTGTATCTTGCTTTGTGGAAGCACCTGTATCCTCTTCATTATGTTAATTAAGACAATTGGGAGTTATGACTTTTGTCTAACAAAAGCTAGCCAAGTGTACCTGGAAAATTCATCAATTAGTACTAGAATGTATTTCTTTCCAGAGAGACTCTGCACTGCTATGGGACGACAGAGGTGTATGTGTAGCATTTGTAGAGATTTTAAGCATGAATGATCACTCTTAGTTTTGTGGGAAGCCCTCTTTATTTTTCCCATTTCACAAGCAGGACATAGATGATCATTCTGGAAGTGGACCTCTGGGAGGCCCTCAAACAGGTTGTGTTTGACAAGCAATTCAAGATTTTGGAAATTTAAATGAGAAAGATTGTGATCCAGAGCCAAGCTACTTCACTCTTCTTCGAGATAAGACAGAGTGTTTTTGTTTCATCCTTAGAAGTAAAGTTCATCATATATAGGTTACCTTTTCTATCGGCTCTCCATAACTCTTGATTGCCTTTGATATTAAGTAACAATGTTTTTCAACAAAGACGACCAATATTTTGGCATCACATAGTTGACTTACACTCAGAAGATTGTGTTTCAATCCAGAAACATGAGCTACTTTTGATAAGGTAAAATTACCCTCTTGTAGAGTACCGTAGCCTTATGACCCTTACCATTATCTCCAAACGTTACAGCTCCACCGGATCTGTCTTTGAATTTGGAGAGTATGTTTCTCGTACCCGTCATATGCCTCGAGCATCCAGAGTCAAGATACCAGATATGCACACGCTATTTCTGCAATCAGAATCAGAGAGATTTAGGTACCCATTTCAAAATGGGTCCTTTATAGTTAGTTTTTGATTCATGTTCAATTTTTCTTTAAGTCCAGAAGAGTTAGCAGGTTTTCCAGAAGCTACTGGTTTTCCAGATTTTGTCTTAAAGTTTCTTTTATTCTATTTATTGTAGTTAAAGCAGTTAAGACTTGAGGAGAATTGTTTGAGTTTAAGGAATAGAGAGAAGCACTCAATGTTCTGAAACATAAAAGAACTCATTGAATTTTCATTACTTAAATGATAATTACAATATTTCTTATTAGTGTCTATTCTAGCATCAGTTGTTCGAATGAACTTCTTATCTAGTCTAGACTTATGCTTCAGAACAGGTGAAGTATTCTCTACGATCTTCTTCTTGAAAGTCCAGTCTTTAACTTTTGTTGAAGTTATTGAAACAGAAGGAACATGAGGATTAGTTTTCCATTTAGCTTTTTGTTCACGAGTGTACTTCTGAGGCTATGGCTTTTGAGATTGTTTCTCATTTATAGCTTTCTTTTTTATTGCGGCCTCCTATTCAAGTTCAAGACAAGTCTTAGCTTGAATGCACATCCCTGGAAAATCTGGATGAATGGGAACATCTTTTCTCTGTTTTTTGGGAGAAACAGGGTTAGAGGTATTCCATTAGGAAGTTTTTCAACTTTTGGTCCAGCAGCCCTTACTTCTGGTGATTCATTTGTATAACTAAAGGGAGAATTTCTATCCTTGATACAAGTTTTTATCGGAACGTAAGTACAGGGCATTCGATTTTCAAATTTAATGAGTAATTTATCTGACATGTCAAAGAAATCATCAAAACTTTTATTATCGTTTTCCCAGGGATAGGCATCAAATTCATCATTGTTTTTTACTTGACAAATGTTTAAATCAGTAAAAGAACAGGGAATGATATCTGGATGGTTTTTCAGAAGACAGAGATTTTTCTAGTATTAAATCTTTTTTAAATTAGGTACTTCTTAGAGTTGTATTCTCATCCAGAGTTTGAAGAATATCTTTTTGAAATTTGAGTCTTAGTTCTTCTTATGCATTTGTAGGTATGAACTCATCAGCTTCTGGATTTAAGGTTATATGAGAAAATGAACCAAAATGAAAAATATTTTTCTTCTTCTGAATTTGTTTAAGATTCACTTGACTCATCATTTTAGAAGAATAATTGATATTTTTATATTTGAGTTTTCGAGCTTGATGGCCATTCTCATATTTTGATCTTTTAAACACTGATTGTTCATATAGAATTGGAAAAAAAGGTTTTTGTTCTTTGCCGATACAAAATATAAATTAGATCTCTTTTTACAAGTATATGGATCCAGGTCATCGAAACCAAGACATGTTTTCCCAACTTGTGTGTTTATTTGTTCATGCACTTTTTGAGCATCTTGATATTTTTTAAACAAGACTTCCTTCTTCTGAAGATCAATGTGCAGAAATTCCATTTGTTTTGAAAATAGTTTTTAAGTGCAACAGAATTTAATCTGTCACTTTCTTTACATTCAATCTCTTTATCCTTAGCCTCAAGGAGTTTAATAAGCTAAGTGATTTTATCTTTTGATGTACTTTCTGTGGAATCTCTGAGTTTAGAAATCTTTTGATTTTCTACAGAAAATTCTTGTTTTTCTTTTGTGAGAATATCCATTTCTCGTTTAAAAAAATTTCTTTCTTTTTCTATAAGAGTAAAGGATTTTTCAAGATCTTTTCGTAACTTTTTCTCATTCAGAAGCTTCTGTTTAAGATTTTCAAAGTCAAGAGTTAAGTTTAAAATAGTTGATCAAGTTCAGAAGGTTCAGATGTAGTGCAAACCGGGGTTTCAGAAGGTTGATCCTCTACATCACTTGTCATACCCATTCCACAAAACATGGCCTCCATATCGCTTAATTGGTCTGATAGCCAGTTCTCATGCTCAGCATATTTGGCTCTTATGTCCACATTGTACTTGTATTTGTTCTTGTAGTACATGTCATCTTTAACCAGAGGACCTTAGCAATTCTTTCGAATAGTGACTAGGTTTGCCACATCTATAACACACATCCTTCTTCTTCTTTAGTTTCTCTTCCTTCAGCTCAGCATCTGACTTTTCAACCTTGGCAACTTCCTATCTTAATATATAAGCTGGAGTATAGCGTTCATTTATGTTGTCATACTTCTATTGCTCGGGAATGAATAATTACCAACTTCCTGGAGAATTGTCTGGTAATAAGAGCCAAGGACTCAGCAAATGAATTAATTTCATCATCTTCTGATTCAGAGAGACTAACTTCTGTATCAGCTTATGAGATTAGTGCCTTGCTCTTCCCCTTCTTCTTAGCATCTCTATTTCTCCTTCCTGACCCTCTGGATTCTGAAATAAGGGCCAAGGGACCACCAACACTTGTTTTCTTTGACAACACCTCTTTCTCATGAGTCTGAAGAGTTCTGAACACATCATGTAAAGACCACTGTTCCAGATCTTGGTTTGCTTGTATTGACATGGACAGATTCGACCACTCAGGATTCAGACGTTTGAGGAACAAAACATTGTTATCTTCTTGTGACCTAATGATGTCACATTTTTTACATTGATTAATCAATGTATTGAACCTGTGAAATGTCTTCTCAAAAGTTTCTTCCAGAAGGGCCTGAAAATTGTTATACTTTTTCAGTGCTTGAGCTCTTATATTCTTCTTCATCTTGGATCCTCCTTCTAGTTGATTGGCTAACTGATCCTAAAATATCTTTAGCAGAGGCACACTGATCCAGAGATTGAAAGATTTCATTTGGAAGTGCCATAATAAGAAGTCTTTTCGCCTTTTGATGAATATCGTTTTTATTTTTGTCATCTTCATTCCAGTCCTGTTTTTCTTTCGGAATTTGCCTGGCAGGAATTTCCTCAGTTATAGCAGTGGTAGGAATTCGAGGAATAGTAGTGAAAGGAATGTAAGGCCCATTTAGTACTAATGAATAGAGATCGAGATCTAAGCCTTCAAAGAAGTTGAAAATGCGGAAGTGGGGGTTTTTTGTAAATGAGTCAGAACTGTATATGGCATTTAGATTTGGATTTGCCATTTTTGTGAAGAACAGAGTGTTAGGACTTTAGAACGTAAATCGATAGACTGAATCTGATTTTACTCACTGAACTTGGAACAAATGATCGATGAAAGGAATACGTAGATTTTAACTAGAAATACCACTGTTTATGAGAAAATTTGTGTAAAACAACAAACACTCGTAAAACATGGTAGAATGAAGAACAATAGTTAAAAATCGAGACAATTCTAATTGAGTGGGAATTTGTCCATACTTGATTAGATCAAATAATCAATAGATTGAATAGATGGCTTTGATACCAATTGTTGGAACCTAGATCCCTTAAATACTCAAATATAGTTGATTAAACATAAACAGTTAGAGTAGTGAGTGGAAGCAGATTAATCAACAATAAACTAGAAATGTAAACAGTAAAGGAAGAGCACAATGAAGATCAATTGTAATTTGTATTTCACTCGAGATGTCGATGATTACAGCAATACAAATTACTCTCTATGAATCTCACTTTATTTTAGAAGTATTGGACATCGTCCTCAGTTGACAATGTTGCTTTCGAACTATTACTTTTGAAGTGTAGACTGTCTGAAGTCGTTTGCCTCTGGACAGTTGATCCATACTTCTAAAATAAATTTTAACATGCCTATGTGGGAAAAATCTATCCAAAACTTGAACGGATGATCCAAACGATGATGTAAAGGTCGGAACACCTTTGAATAAGTTAATATGTTTGAAGTGTCGGAAGTCTAAAAAGTCACGTTGCTATTTCGGTAAACTACTCACCCAACACCCAAAAGGTAGGTGTTTGATGAGATGTTATGTTTTGGAACTAAGTTTTGGACCTATTAGGAGTTATTGGAGATGTCGGAAATTTTTTATAGGATTCCAAGCCAAAAATCAAAAACGACAAAATTGCAAAGGAGAGCATACAGCTACAAATATGTAAAACTACTTTTATTGGGAGATCTTTTATGGAATATTTTTATTGGAAGTTATAGATTAACATGTAACGAACGCGTAGGCAAAAACCTCATCGAAAATGGAGGTACGAGAGAAAAATTATGAATTTTTAAATGTTTAGTGGTCAAAATGGGTGTTGGGTCAACCAAGTCGGGTCAACCAAGTCGGGTCAAACCCCCAAAATGGGTTTGTGCATTTTAATGATGAAAATTTGAACTTTTCAACTATTTGCTACTTATTCAAGCTTATGGAAAAAAATTCTTATGATTTCACACACGTATCCTAGCTAAACGTTACTGATTTTTGCAAGGATTTTGAAGATTTGAGGCATAAATGTTGGCATTTTGAATTTGGTTGAAGATTTCTTGCAACTAAGGTTTAAGCTATAGAATGGATGATGAAATTATGGAATTATGTTGATGAAATAAGGTTGTATAACAAGTTATATATAGCTTGGATGATAGATAAATAACAAGAAATTGTTGATTAATTATAGGATTTATATATGAAGCTAGACTTTTGAAAGTCAAACTTGGCAATTCATGGAATTAGTGTATAAAATGAAAGGATTTTAATATTTTTATCATTTTTATGATGTCTAAGGATGGAATTATGAATTTGGAACCATTTAGAGGTGATTTGGGTAGAAAAACATCGAAAATGGATATTTTAGACTTTCAAAGCCACTGTTTCTGCAGCAATTTTGAAAATTCGTATAAAATCCAACAAAAATAAAGTAATGCTTAGATCAGTGCAATTTGAAAGATAAATGAGTCTAATTTAATTCATATTTGGATGTCATTGGGTAATTTTGAGGTTTATTAGAGTAAAACAGGGCTAGAACACAATGTTGTAATGGAAAAATTAAAGTATGAAAGTTAACTAGTCATGGGGCTAAATTCAGTAATATGTATCCAATGCTTATGAAACTTTATGTACATACTCCAGGGGTTATCTGGAACTTGTTTGGTGCTTCTAAAGGTATCTTAGTGCATAAACACGAGGTTGGGACGTAACCTCCATTATAGCTTACGTTTGTTAACGGTAAAAGTTCGGTGAGTTAGATATTTAATCAAATTATGTTGTATTATGTGTATATCTGTATATCTTCTATGTTCACATGATTTGTATGTTCTCAAAGTTCGTGGGTTTCGTCTTTGGTCAATCTTGTACGTTGGTCTTCCGATTGAGATTCCTCGGCATAGTCGTTTGATTTCGGATCCGAATTTCGTTAGTTTCGTTTCTTTAGTTTTTTTGTTATGTTGGGAGTACGGGTACTACTTTGTGTGGTATGTTGGAAGCAACGTTAGAAATCAACAGCCCAGATGAATAAGGGGAGCCGGTGAGATATTCATGTGTTGTACTCATTGTCTAATGATTCGGAGGGGCATGAGTACGGAACTCGAGAATAGTCGGGAGATGAAGGCAGGTCCCTGCTAGTCCTTAGTATTCTATTTGGTTATGCATTGGGGCTCGGACACGCCCGAATGATGATTGTCGGTTCCTGCTAGTCCTATGCATTATGTTTGATGCATTGTGGATATATGATAGGTTGATATGTTTGTTACGATTGAGTTCTCATAAATTGATCATTGGAATCGTTACTTTATATTCATTATGGTTTGTTTTCTTACCCTAAATTCATACATATATATATACACACATATATACATAGGGGCGGGTTCATACGAGGACGGTAACAATTTACGAGATTGCGAGGAGCTTTTTTCACGTACAAGGTCACATGTGATCTTGCACTAACTGTAGCGGACGACTTTTGGGGCAACTTAAGTCGCATGGAAAGTCGCCCGCATCATATATGATTTTGTACAAAATCACATACGATTGGCTGAGGATTGTCCTCGCATTCTCGTAAATTGTTACTGTCCTCATGAACCTCCCTTTCTCTCTCTATATATATATATGTGTGTGTGTGTGTGAAATGATAATACTCTTTGTTTATTTCATTAACCTCACTTAGCCCCATGTTTAATCCAAATTCTCCAATATTTTTTAGGAAAAGTATTAGACAAGGGAAATGATTTGATGAAGTAATTCATTCGGTTGAAGTCGAAGAACTTGATCTAGCTTTTGGAACATGATTTGTAATATTCTGGCACACACATATATATATATATATTAAACTGTCCGGGTAGTTATGTGATGTCCTGGTTGGTGTAGGTTCATTCGGTTTGTAATTAATAAATATCTTTTTTTGGTTGTGTTTGACTTTATTGGGTCAAACCATTTGAATGTTTTTGATGGTTTTAAAAATTGTATCCCGTATGTTTTAGAGGACTAAAAATTATTGTTTTGGTGATTGTGGGTTAATTGGACTTTTGTAACCACGGTGTTACATGAAAGAGAGAAGATGATGGGTCTGGAGTAAAACTTTGATGAGGAGATTGAGCAGATGAAAAGTCTGGAGTTTAAACCCAAAATTGTTGAGAAAATAAAATAATGCACATTAATTAAGAAAAAAAAAGGAAAAAGGACATTGAGCTTAGGATTCTTAATCACCTTTAGCTACTCTACAGCCTTAGAAATTGCTTCGCAATACTACGTATTTTGGCCTTTAATCTGCACAATTGAAACCTCAAAAATGAAGACTCAAAATTATTGATACTGAAGAATCAAAATCAAAACGAATAGATATTACCTGATATCCACAATATTAAATGTTTTTCATATGATTTTTGTGAACAACACTCTTCAAATCTGCCCAAGAAGCCGACAACCTGAATTTGTGAATCGATGGGACCAAGACAATAGACTACATAGGATCGAGAAAAACAACGATGGTGGAAACAAATGTCAAAAACATAGACCTACACAATTGAAACCTCAAAAACGAAGATTCAAAATTACCTAAAACTAAAGACTTAAAATCAATACGAATAGATATTACCTGAAATCTGCGTTCTTCGATGTTCTGCATCTGAGTTTTGTGAATAACATTCTATAAATTTTCCCAAGAAGCCAACAACCATAATTTCTGAAGCATCAAAGCATGTCTAGCCCAGTGGTAAGGTAACATCTTGGGGGGTCAATGGATGGTATCCTTGACTACTCGGGTTCGAACCTCGCGGAGAGCATGTGGCGATATCCAGACCATGGCCTGCTAGTCAGTGGTGGGTCTTGGTCGACGTGGATTAGTCGGGTACCCGCATGGATCCTAGATACCCCGGGAACGTGTGTGTGTGTGTGTGTGTGTGTGTATGTGTGTTAACTTGTCGTTCAAAAAAAATCCCTAATTTTTGAAGCGATTGTTGATGTAAGACAATAAAGTACATAGGATCAAGATAAACAGAGATGGAGAAAAAGAGATCAAGATAAGTTTATTAGTGTTTCAATAGTTTAATTTTAAGGATAGAAGTTAGTTTGTTTAGAATGGCCGAAAAATCCCAATCATTTCCGGTAGCCGCTTAAAATGTCGGGTTCCGACCCGTAACTGTCTGAAACGTCCAATACAGTGCCAAATGCTCTAATTTATACCCAATTAATATAAAAAATATAGTTTTAGTATTTTATTTATGAAACTTTTTATTTTGTTAGAAATTAACCATTTTAGGGCCTACATTTTGAGGAAAAAGGCCAAAAATTGAGAAAAATGACATTTTATTCTTAATTGGGCTTGAGTTTGTTTTGTTTTAAAAAAAATATAAGTTTTGAGAGGAGTGAGCCCCCATGGCCTTCCTTCATCAAAAACTAATCTTAGTGCAAGAACATTGAAAATATTCAACACACAATCATCCAAGTAAGTACAAAACTTCATCTTCATTTTCTTACAAATTTTTGGATGAAAACCTCACTTTTCTTGCATTTTTAACCTCAATCTTCTAAACTTCGAATTTTTCTTAGTTTATGGAGAGATTACACACCAAAACATGTAAAAATGTTCATATAATGGTGGTAATCTATGACCCAAACAATAAAACTCAAGAAAATGGGCAAAAATCATGATTTTATG
Source organism: Silybum marianum (assembly GCA_036898165.1). Lineage (NCBI taxonomy): Eukaryota > Viridiplantae > Streptophyta > Magnoliopsida > Asterales > Asteraceae > Silybum > Silybum marianum. The sequence goes on along the minus strand of CM072528.1, from coordinate 23,623,846 downwards.
TGTTTTTGAACAACAATGGAGATTTTTGGTGCTAACAGATTTATTGCATGTGCAAAAATCGTCCATTTCTTGCAATTAATCATGAATCTTCTCTCTAAAAGTTTATTTAGTGAGTTGGGGTTCTTATCCAATGGTCTCACTCAAAAATATTGATATTTGACCCCCCAAATACTCATAACAAGATGCATGTGCATCTGGAAGTTCAACAGTAGGTAAACCCTACTTTGAACGACCTTAACTCTTTGAATATTCTTCCAAATCACTTAATTTTTCTTCTGGAAGTTAATATAATGTGTTACCTCTGATATTCCACTGATTTCATTAAAAAATACGGTGATTTGAGGTTCCAACTAATTGAAACAAAATGAGTGTGCAAACTGTCAACCAATGACAGATTTGTGCATGCATGTTCAAATGTCCATATCTCTTTCAAAACTCAATGAAAAAGGATGAATTTCTTTTTGAGAATTAGTTTTATGAGTTATATTCAGTTTGCAAGTGTAATCATATAAACATATGGAGTTTTGACCCTCCAAACACCTAAAATACTTTAGGTGTGCAATCTGTGAAACCACCAGCAGCTAAGCTCTGTTTTGTGTGTTAGTGTCTCCTTTGTTATTTGTCTTTAATGCATGATTCTTCTTCTAAAACTTTCTTTTATGAGTTAGGATTCATATGAATCCAGTTTCATTCAAAAATATGAACTTTTGAGGCATTAACCAATTTATTAAAGTTAAGTGTGCAATCTGTTAGCTAATGACAGAATTGTGCATGCAACTTTGTAGTGCCATATCTCCTTCACAACTTCTTCAAAATCAGTGATTCTTATCTCAAAAGTTTCCTTTATGAGTTATGATTCCAATCCAACTAGAAATTCTAGAAAATACTGAGTAGAACTCCTCAAATGAGTGATTTACTAACATGGTGTAATCTGCCATGCCAGTTGTGACCCTTTGCATTGCATAAATTAGTTGAATCATTTTTACATGTCCAAAATGCATAAAATTTGGTCACAATCACCATAACCCAGTACCATATCACATATTAAAATATGGAAAACTATTTCATTTTGGAAGTCTCTACATTTTGAACATTGTGAGTACTAAAAGTTTCTGTCCAGAAGTAAAATTCTGGAATTTCTTGATTTTAACAATTATTGATCATTTGATGGTTTATAACACAATTTACGGTATAAATTACTATATTAACGAGGATAGGTGCATTATGTATAATTGGATTATAGACAATCAAGTTGGATGCAAGTGGACATTTATAAACTTAAGACTTATTCACCTCCATAAGTAGTTTTAGATTCATAAGTGATGGTTTTTGGGCATTTCTCTTTAGGGAATCGGTAGGCCTTTGGGTGAGGATCATATCGTGCATCGGAGTAGCGGAGTTTTGCACAAAGGTGAGTATTCACGGCCCCTCTTTTACATGTTTATTTCGTTTTGGGGTGTAAAGCATGTTGAAATAAAAGAAAGTGAATTGATTTATATGATTGTATGAAAATTATATACATTGTTATGATGAGCAAATTGATAATTTACAAATGATATGTTGAGTTATGTGAAGTCCTCGTGTTACACTACTATTTAACTCTGTTTATTTGAGCCGATGATATTTGTGGATAGTGCTATTTGGTTGACATACCCACCTAACTAGCAAGTAGGGGTGCACTTTATCAATTAAGAATGCTCTACACATGTGGACTTTAGGTCCACCGCTGAGGTAGTTCGTGGGGCGTAGAATGTCGTTTAGGATTAGTAGTGGCTCAATAATTAAATCTCATGTGTAAAAGTAATTTGCATATTTGCTCATAAGAATTGAAATGTTTAATATTGATGTGAACATCCGTTTTGCTATGTTTATACCTTGCATATAAAATATTTTTGTGCATTCGAAAACCCGTGAACTCACCAACTCTTTGTAGTTGACCCTTCCGTTTTATCATGCTTTACAGGAAAATAGAGGTAACCGATCAAGGGTAACTTATTTTGTGGAACACCAATCAAGATTTTATATGTATCTTTTATTTCGATGTAATTTGTTTGTTAAGACAAAGTTGTCGAATTATAAACTTTTAAACTGTAAACGTTGATGTTTTATTTATGAATGTATGGTTGGTGTTTATATTCCTACTGCTGTGAACTTGAACTGTCTTACCCCGTGTTTCCGCTTTAGCGGGGTGTGACAGACTTGGTATCAGAGCCTTAGGTTATAGAGAACACTGTTTTCTAATAAAAACCATGCACTATAACCAAAAATTTATTTTCTTAGATGAACTTAAAAATTTAAAAACCTACTACTAGTATAACTACAATAAGCATCGTTCTAGCATATTATAATTAGGCAAAGCCTTATCACCTAAGTCTAAATATGGTATGACTAAGAAGGGGCTTGGACTAGTTATACTAAAATTTGCATAGATCTGAAACTTCTTATTTCAAATCGAAAAATAGCGTGAGTTTGCATAAGCATTTTATAAATTATTATTTACTAAAGTACATTGAGTAATTAAATTTGTTACTGTCGCAGTTTAAAAATGTCTCACTCATCCTCACTTCCCGAGCACTCCCCCGACGAATCCGGGTATTTTAATAGCCTCACTATGAGGAACCAACCCATCCATGATGAGAGCGATCCGTCTGAAGAAAGTGACGCGGCAACCCGAGAGACTTCTGTGGAAACTTCTGTAACTGAGCCACCTCCAGTCGATGTGGCTGGTCCATCGTGAGGACCTAGGACAATGAGAACCGCCCGAAAGCGTGTTCTCCCTCCTAGGAGGGTGACTATTGCAGTTCCCTCTAAACCTCCGAGCGAGCCATCCAAATCGCGAACTCTATCACGAAGTGTGACACCTCCTTCACCCGCAGTTGGAGTACCCGTGCCCCAGTCTCGAGGAATGACCGCAGCGGAGAACTACTGGGTCTCGGGTATGACCAACGAAGTACACACTCATCGACTGAGGTTGGACCATTTCCAGCAGTCCATAGACGGCATTTTTACAGCCCTGTACTCAAAAGATGAGATTACAGATAGGATCATGGAGATCACCTCTGAGTCTAGGAGGGCGATTAGGAGGCTGTACACATATTTGACTTGGGCATTAGGAGCGTTGATGGTGATGCTAGGAGTCTTGATTTGGGTTTTGATGCATTAGGAGACTTCTGGCTTTATGAATCTTTTGGATAACAATAGTTATTTTATTTTGAGGCTTGTAGCCTAGTTGATAAGTTTAAACACTTTATTGTTTTGTTGGTATTGTATTTTGAATTTTTTTTGTTTATGTTAAATTGTTATGGTTATTTTTGGAGTTATGCATGATAATTATTTACCGCATGATTGTTCGTGTATGAGTTTATTTGATTATTGTTGAGTGAATGTTATAAGATACGCATAACTTAGTATGTACACTATATGTGACCCTAGTATTAGAATCTGACCAAGACTCCATTTGAAATGGTGTTTTAGAACAATGCCTCCAAGGAGAGAGACCCCAGAAGTTGCACGACTGGTATCCGAACAACTCATGGCTGCACTTCCAAACATTGTTAGCCAAGTAGCAGCTGGCCTAAATTCTAATCAAAATAACAACCATGGACCGGGAGATAGAGAATGTACATATAAATATTTCAAGGGTTGTAACCCTAAAGAATTCCACGGAACTGAAGGAGCCGTCGGTTTACTGACCTGGTTAGAGAGCATGGAGTCTGTTCTCCACATTAGCAAGTGTACAGAAGGAAGGAAGGTAGAGTATGTTGCTTGTCTTTTACAAGGGCGAGAATTAACTTGGTGGAACACTCAAGTACAGACACGAGGGAGGGAAGCAGCAAACAATCTTACATGGGAAGACTTTAAAAGAATGCTGAAGGAAGAATATTGTCCGAGAAGTGAAATTCAGAAATTAGAAGCAGAATTATGGAACCATGAAATGAAAGGAAACGACATTGATACTTATACTGCCCGTTTCCATGAATTGGCCAAGCTAGTACCACATTTGGTAACACCTGAGGAAAACAGAGTTGACCGTACGTATGGGGTTTGTCTCCGGAAATTATAGGGGACGTTACTTCAGCTGATCCAAAGACACTTCAAGCAGCAGTAAACGTAGCAACACGACTCACCAACAATGCGAACCGTACAGGGACGTTTGCAACCAACAAGGCATTGGGAAAGAGAAAGGTGGATGAACCTGCAAGAAGACAGTTTGGGAAGAGGTCGGGTAAGGCTCAAAGAACATCAGGAAATTATGGTATTCAGGCATCGGCAATGGAGAAAGGAAAAGGGTCGTACCCGAAATGTGATAAATGTAATAATCATCATCAAGGAAGATGCATTACTTGTCTCAGGTGTAATAGGAAAGGCCATGTTGCAAAGGATTGTCGAATGGGTGATAAGCGAGTGTGTTATGAATGTGGAAGCCCAGATCACTTCAGGAATAAATGTCCAAAAAGGAATTGGAGGCCAGATACCAGGCAAGCGCAACCAACAAACCAAGGAAATCAAGGAGGACCGGCCAGAGGTCGAGTACTCGAGATTGGAGCTGAAGAAGCAAGGCAGAATCCAGATGTCGTTACAGGTACGTTTCTCCTGAATAATCATGATGCATCTATACTATTTGATTCTGGAGCAGATAGGAGTTTTGTGTCATTAGATTTTAGACCAAAGATAAATCTAAGGCCTCAAAAGTTGAAAGAATCATACGTAATTGAATATGCCAACGGTCAAGAGTATAGGGTCAATGATGTAATAATGAACTGCACTATAAATTTGGCTAGTAGGGATTTCCGTATAGATTTAGTCCCGATTAAACTAGGAAGTTTTGACGTGGTTGTGGGCATGGATTGGTTATCCAAAAACCGAGCCGAAATTTGTTGCTCCAAAAAGATCGTACGAATTCCGTTACCCGAAGGGGGAAAACTCGAAGTACACGGAGAGAAACCCAGGAGGGGTATTAAAGTAGTGACATGTATGAAGATGCGAAAGTATTTAAGAAAGGATTGCATTGCTTTTCTAGCTCACATCAAGGATAAGAAGGCTGAAGAAAAACGCGTTCAAGATATTCCTATAGTTCGGATTTTTCCTGAGGTATTCCCGGACGAATTGCCTGGAGTACCCCTACCAAGACAAGTGGAGTTTCACATAGAATTAATTCCTGGAGCCGCGCCAGTCGCGAAAGCACCATATCAATTAGCACCATCACAAATGCAAGAGCTGTCGGAACAACTTCAGGAATTACTCGACAAAGGATTTATCAGACCTAGCTCTTCACCTTGGGGAGTCCCAATTTTATTTGTTAAGAAGAAAGATGGATCTTTTCGAATGTGTATCGATTATAGGGAACTCAACAAGTTGACAATTAAGAACCGATACCCCCTTCCCCGGATTGATGATCTGTTTGACCAACTTCAAGGTGCAACGTACTTCTCGAAGATTGATCTTAGGTTTGGATATCATCAAATGAGACTGCAAGAAGAAGATATCCCCAAGACGGCCTTTAGGACTCAATACAGTCACTACGAGTTCCTAGTCTTACTATTTAGTCTAACAAACGCACCGACAGTCTTCATGGATTTGATGAATAGAGTATGTCGACCATACCTAGACAAATTCCTGATCGTGTTTATAGATGATATACTCATTTATTCCCGAGACAAAAAGGAGCATGAGCAACATTTGAAGTTGATATTGGAATTGCTTAGAAACGAAACGTTGTACGCGAAATTCTCTAAATGTGAATCTGGATTCGTGAGGTACACTTTCTTGCCCATGTGGTGAATGAAAAGGGAATCCAAGTTGATCCAGCTAAGATTGAGGCCATTAAGAAATGGGAAGCCCCGAAGACAGTGTCCGAGATCCGCCAATTTCTGGGATTGGCAGGTTATTACCGGCGATTTATCGAGAATTTCTCTAAGATCGCGCAACCACTAACAATTCTAACACAAAAAGATAAAAAGTTTATTTGGGGAGAAAAACAAGAAGAAGCCTTCCAGACACTCAAACACAAGTTATGCAACGCACCGATTCTAGCTCTACCCGAAGGAGTAGATAACTTTGTAGTCTACTGTGATGCTTCACATCAGGGAATGGGCTGCGTGTTAATGCAAAAAGACAAGGTTATTGCATACGCATCAAGACAACTGAAGATTCACGAGAAGAATTATACTACTCATGATTTCGAGCTAGGAGCGGTGGTGTTCGCACTCAAGATCTGGAGGCATTATCTCTACGATACTAAGTGTACTATATTCACAGTCACAAGAGCCTTCAACATATTCTTGACCAGAAAATGTTAAACATGAGGCAAAGAAGATGGGTAGAACTACTTAGTGACTACGACTGTGAAATAAAGTACCATCCAGACAAAGCTAATGTGGTAGCCGACGCGTTAAGCCGAAAGGAAAGAGTAAAACCAACAAGAGCCGTGCTATGGGAATGATGGTCCAGTACGAGTTTAAAAACTCAAATACTGGAAGCACAAGGAGAAGCTTTGAAAGAAGAGAATTTGAAGAATGAAACCTTGCAGCACCTAGAGAAGGAATTTGAAATGCAGACAGATGGGGTACATTACTTTAAGAATAAGGTATGGGTACCGAAAGTTGGTGATCTACGATCAATCATTTTGGACGAAGCCCATCGATCCAGATATTCGATTCACCCAGGGGCAGATAAAATGTATAAGGATTTGAAGGAGTATTATTGGTGGCCGGGAATGAAGAAAGATATTGCCGTGTTCGTAAGCAAGTTCCTGACTTGTGCTAAGGTAAAGGCCGAACATCAGAAACCATCTGGTTTACTTCAACAACCCGAAATACCACAATGGAAATGGGAGCAAATAACAATGGATTTCGTGACTAAGCTACCTAGAACTGGAAAGGGGCACGATGCTATATGGGTTATAGTAGATCGACTTACCAAATAAGCTCATTTCATTCCCATTCGCGAATATTTCAGCATGGAAAGGCGTGCACAAATCTACAATAATGAAATAGTTACACGTCATGGTGTGCCTATTTCCATTATTTCGGACAGAGATACACGATTTACATCGCGATTTTGGCAATCTCTTCAAAAGGCTTTGGGTACGCGTTTAGAATATAGCACTGCCTATCATCCTCAAACAGATGGTCAATCGGAAAGAACTATTCAAACGTTAGAGAATATGTTGCGTGCATGTGCAATAGATTTTGGTGGGAGTTGGGATACCCACCTGCCACTAGTTGAATTCTCTTATAACAACAGCTATCACACCAGCATACAATCTGCACCATACGAAGCTCTATACGGACGTAAGTGCAGATCACCACTTAGCTGGGTAGAAATCGGAGATAGACAGTTGACAACACCAGATATTATTCAGGAAACCACTGATAAGATCTCGACCATCAAAAGAAAGAATCAAGACAACAAGAGATCGTCAGAAGATTTATGCGGGTAATCGGAGAAAGCCGTTGGAGTTTCAAGTGGGAGATAAAGTGCTATTAAAAGTGTCTCCATGGAAGGGACTGGTACGCTTCAGGAAGAGAGGCAAGCTGGGTCCAAGCTACATTGGTCCATTTGAAATACTTGAAAGAATCGGACCAGTGGCGTACAAGTTGAAGTTACCGCAAAATCTAAGTGCCATCCACGACACGTTTCACGTGTCGAATCTGAAGAAATGCTTAACAGATGAAACATTGGTGTTACCCTTGGACGACGTTCAGATTAACGATCGGTTAAACTTCGTTAAAGAACCAGTTGAGATATTGGACCGAGAAGTCAAACGGTTAAGGCACAGTAAAATCCCTATTATAAAGGTCCGCTGGAATGCGAAACATGGTCCAGAGTATACTTGGGAGCGAGGAGACTTGATGAAGCATAAGTATCCTCACCTGTTCGCGGATACCCCAGAGCAAGCTAATTCTTAAATTTCGGGACGAAATTTTTCTAACAGGGGGAGACTATGACATTTGTCAAATTCGAGCTTTCAGGTTAGCTTCTATTAAGTTTATTAGTGTTTCTATAGTTTAATTTTAAGAATAGGAGTTAGTTGGTTTAGAATGGCCGAAAAATCCCAATCATTTCCGGTAGTCGCTTAAAATGTCCGGTTCCGACCCGTAACTGTCCGAAACGTCCAATACAGTGCCAAATGCTCTAATTTATACCCAATTAATATAAAATATATAGTTTTAGTTATTTATTTATGAAACTTTTTATTTTGTTAGAAATTAACCATTTTAGGGCCTACTTTTTGAGGAAAAAGGCCAAAAATTGAGAAAAATAACATTTTATTCTTAATCGGGCTTGAGTTTGTTTTGTTTAAAAAAATATAAGTTTTGAGAGGAGTGGGCCCCATGGCCGCCCACCCCCCCCCCCCTTCTCCCCCCCATATATAAACAATTTTTTTTTCAAAATCTTCATTTTTACTCTCAAATTCAAACCCTTTCTCTCTCTCTAGAACAAAAGAGCCATAATCACTTCTCTCTTCTTCCTCTCTTTCTCTCCAAAAACTCCAGCCATTTCATTCATCAAAAACTCATCTTAGTGCAAGAACATTGAAGATATTCAATACACAATTATCCATGTAAGTACAAAACTTCATCTTCTTCATTTTCTTACAAACTTTTGGGTGAAAACCTCACTTTTCTTGTATTTTTAACCTCAATCTTCTAAACTTCGAATTTTTCTGAGTTTATGTAGAGATTACATACAAAAACATGTAAAAATGTTCATATAATGGTGGTAATCTATGACCCAAACAATAAAACTCAAGAAAATGGGCAAAAATCATGATTTTATGTGTTTTTGAACAACAATGGAGATTTTTGGTGCTGACAGATTTATTGCATGTGCAAAAATCGTCCATTTTTTTGCAATTAAGATGTTCATAAATCATGAATCTTCTTTCTACAAGTTTATTTAGTGAGTTGGGGTTCTAATCCAAGTGGTGTTACTCAAAAACATTGAGATTTGTCCCCCTAAATACTCAACAGTAGGTAAACCCTACATTGAACGACCATAACTCTTTGAATATTCTTCCAAATCACTTGATTTTTCTTCTGGAAGTTAATATAATGTGTTACCTTTCATATTCCACTGATTTCATTAAAAAATACGGTGATTTGAGGTTCCAACTAATTGAAACAAAATGAGTGTGCAAACTGTCAACCAATGACAGATTTGTGCATGCATGTTTAAATGGTCATACCTCTTTCAAAACTCAATTAAAAAGGATGATTTTTCTTTTGAGAGTTAGTTTTATGAGTTATATTCAGTTTTAAAGTGGAATCACTTAAAAATATGGAGTTTTGACCCTCCAAACACCTAAAATACTTTAGGTGTGCAATCTATGAAACCACCAGCAGCTAAACTCTACTTTGTGTGTTAGTATCTCCTTTGTTATTTGTCTTTAATGCATTATTCTTCTTCTAAAAATTTCTTTTATGAGTTAGGATTCATATGAATCCAGTTTCATTCAAAAATATGAAGTTTTGAAGCATTAACCAATTTATTAAAGTTAAGTGTGCAATCTGTCAGCTAATGACAGAATTGTGCATGCAACTTTGTAGTGCCATATCGCCTTAATTACTTCTTCCAAATCAGTGATTCTTATCTCAAAAGTTTCCTTTATGAGTTATGATTCCAATCCAACTGGAAATTCTAGAAAATACTGAGTAGAACTCCTAAAATGACTGATTTCCTAACATGGTGTAATCTGCCATGCCAGTTGTGACCCTTTGCATTGCATAAATTATTTGAATCATTTTTACATGTCCAAAATGCATCAAATTTGGTCACAATCACCATAACCCAGTACCATATAACATATAAAAATATGGGAAACTATGTCATTTTGGAAGTCTCTACATTTTGAACATTTTGAGTACTAAAAGTTTCTGTCCAGAAGTGAAATTATGGAATTTCTTGATTTTAACAATTATTGATCATTTGATGGTTTATAACACAATTTACGGTATAAATTAGTATATTAACGAGCATAGGTGCATTATGTATACTTGTATTATAGACAATCAAGTTGGATGCAAGTGGACATTTATAAACTTAAGACTTATTCACCTCCATAAGTAGTTTTAGATTCCTAAGTGATGGTTTTTGGGCATTTCTCTTTAGGGAATCGGTAGGCCTTTGGTGAGGATCATATCGTGCTTCGGAGTAGCGGAGATTTGCACAAAGGTGAGTATTCACGACCCCTCTTTTAAATGTTTATTTCGTTTTTGGGTGTAAAGCATGTAGAATTAAAAGAAAGTGAATTGATTTATATGATTGAATGAAAATTATGTAAATTGTTATGATGAGCAAATTGATAATTTATAAATGATATGTTGAGTTATGTGAAGTCCCCGTGTTACACTACTATTTAACTCTGTTTATTTGAGCTGATGATATTTGTGGATAGCGCTATTTGGTTGACATACCCACCTAACTGGCAAGTAGGGGTGCACTTTATCAATTAAGAATGCTCTACACATGTGGACTTTAGGTCCACCGCTGAGGTAGTTCGTGGGGCGTAAAATGTTGTTTAGGCTTAGTAGTGGCTCAATAATTAAATATCATGTGTAAAAGTAATTTGCATATTTGCTCATAAAAATTGAAATGTTAAATATTGATGCGAACATCCGTTTCGCTATGTTTATACCTTGGATATAAAATATTTTTGTGCATTCGAAAACCCGTGAACACACCAACTCTTTGTAGTTGACCCTTCTGTTTTATCATGCTTTACAAGAAAATAGAGGTAACCGATCAACGGTAACTTATTTTGTGGAACACCAATCAAGATTTTATATGTATATTTTATTTCGATGTAATTTGTTTGTTAAGACAAAGTTGTCGAATTATAAACTTTTAAATCGTAAACATTGATGTTTTATTTATGAATGTATGGTTGGTGTTTATATTTCTACTGTTGTGAACTTGAACTGTCTTGCCCCGTGTTTCCGCTTTAGCGGGGTGTGACAAGATGTTTCTTCTTTGTAATATAGATATATAGATTGGGAGGAAAAGAGCGATTGATGAAAGAAAACTCTTTGACTTCCGAAAATTGGTGGTGATGATGACTTCTCAAAGTTGGGAAAACTAAAAATAGGTAAGAACACTTTTTTCTTGAAGAAAGAGTCCTTGAAGTGCCCTTGATAGGTGGTGGGGTGTTCTTCAGTGCACCAACAACTTGTAAATCATGCATAAGAATTTGCGATTAAGAGATTTTTCAAATTTATGCTTTAATATGTTGTACTAAATGCGTCAAAACTTGTCATTAAGAGTTTTTACATAAATGCATATTAATGTACTAATATATATATATATAGGATTGGATTCTGTGAGAAGAGAAGTTATGGTGAGAATCGTAAGAAGGGATCTGGGCCCTTGGATCAATCTTAATTGAAGATCGATACTAATAAGATGCACCTAGATGGACCGAATCAATTCTAGCAAGGAGCACAATTAATGGGTGGGTGTGAGATTAAAAGTGATCAAGGGTTCAGATCCCTTCTTACGCTTCTCACCTTAACTGTTTTTCTCACACGACCTCTTGCCTAAATATATATATATATATATACATAGAGGCCCTTCAAGTGTTAACTCAATAATTTGTGTTAACCGTGTTAACCCATCGTTCACTGGTGAACACCATGCTCGTTCACTGGTGAACACAATGCTCGTATACGATGGGTTAGCACGGTTAACACAAATAATTGATTTAACACTTGAAGGAGCTTCTATATATATAAATACTAGTTGTGAACCCGCGCAATGCGACGGGAGGTTTGAACGTAAACGATTATAAAGCTTTTGGAAACCAAGAATTAAGAATTACATAATAATAAGATTGGGATTAATCTGGAAATATTTTGGGCTTATCAACATTTAATCAAATTAATTCACCAACCTTGGTTGCACCTCTCTAAAATTAGACATTAGACCCCTACAAATCACAGCTACCAATATAAAGCAAAAAGATCGTCTTATTACTTTCACAATCACCATGTGCTATACACACATCATACATTGCACAATAATCTTCATCATGTCTTTCCCTAGAGTAGATACCATTAATTCAATCTCATCAAAAGAAAATGAAACCTTGCCACAAAAAATCTATAAGTTGTAAGCAAAATGGCAGATGAAATTCAAAATAAAACATTTTTGTTAAAAATGTGTTAGTCAATACTAACTGGTTTGGATAAGTAAACAAAAACTCTTAACATGAACGTAAACACAAACCTAAATTGTGTCTTAACGGATGCAAAATAACCCTAAACAATCACTTATGTATGTAAATAGCACAAAACAGTAGTTGTGTTGAAAATATTATTTGTACTTGTAGTCGAGATCTTTGTAATTCCATTAAATTACACTCTTTTGTGTTGATCTATCACCTTTCATTTCCATTAAGTAGGCTTCTCTCAAACCTAACAAGAGAAAACAAACAAAACAATGTCAATCAAATAGAAAGCTTAAACAAATGTTTACCCCCAATCTCTAGATGGAAAATTAAAAAGCCGGTCTCTATATACAAGACATCAAAAGTTTCTTCACCTGTACAATAGATGTCAATCTCTATGTAGAAATTTGAATACATAAGCAACATTCAACATATCAAATAAAAAAAGTTGGAAACTATCAATGATAAAGCTGAGGAAAAGCATCATATTTCTACAAATATAAATTGATTAATAGTGACAAAACATCTATAGGGGTTTGGTTCGGTGAGAATGAAAATTATGGTGAGAAAGGATCAACACTCTTGGATCAATCCTAACTGAAGATCAACACTAATAAGATGCATCGGACCAATTCCCTTGAGAAGCGCATTTCATGGGGTGAGTGAGATTACGGGTCCAGATCACTTCTTACGCTTCTCATCTTAACTTCTATTCTCATATGATCATTCACCTATATATATACATACATACATATATATATAGAGAGAGATTAAGAAAGAGAGAGAGAGAGAGAGAGAGAGAGAGAAAGGTTCAAACGAGAATGAAACATATTTACGAGAATACGAGAATGGTCGTCATGTTTAAAATCATATATGATTCAGGCGAATTTTTCTATGCAACTTAAGTCGCCCCAAAAGTCGCCCAGTCCAGTTAGTGGAAAATCACATATGATTTTGGGTTATTCTCTTTTTTTCTTAAATAGGTACCATTCTCGTATGAATCTGCCCACACACATATATATATATATAGTGTTAGGTTTACGTGCGACCAGTTTGTTTCCGTGAGACCCGTGAGACCACATTTTTAATCTTTAAACTTCACAACAAAAACACTATGAAGGTAAAAAAAATCTGATTGAAAGAAGCAATTTGTTATGAAGTGTTGGTTTTGAACTATGCTTCTTGATTATTTGTTGTTGTTCAGAAGCATTTATGGTTAAGAGCGGGCCCAGAACTGAGATGAACTGAAGCCGTGGCTAATTTAAACTTCAAAAAATTCTAAAGTTTGACGTGATGTAAGGGAAAGCCACAATACCACTCATCAACATATAAGATATAAAATCAGCAAAGAAGGTTGTTGTCCAACACCATTGTACTGACTTCTACAATGCTTCTGGTCGTGAAATATTTGGAGTTTGGGAAAACTCAAAACATGAACATTTTAGCAGTGTGTTAGCTTCCCATAGAAACTTGATTCACCTTCTTTGGAACTCGGACGCATGAGATATGATCGATTTAGTACAGCCACGCAGATCTGTCCAACATCTTCGGGTTCAACGTGTAAGCTTCTGGTTGAGTGAGTCTTCTGGTCTAAGGCATGTAATATTCCAGAAGCTCTGGTCCTTAATTCCAGAAGCTCTGGTGCTTCTATCCTTAATTCCAGAAGCTCTGGTGCTTATATCAAGAAGCAGATCTAACTCGATGCGTAACAGGCTAACAGCTTTGCTTCAGCACACTACCCTCAACTTCAACGATACTTCTACCCTTCTACAGATCAAATCACTGAAATGTCAAAGCATGAAAGTTGTAGATCCGTTTGTTTTCTATCCAGGGCCGTTTGATTCGCTTGAATTGGTGCTATTATGAGAGCGATATGATCGATATAGGACAACATCGCAAATCTGTCAGCATGCTGAATTTTATTCTACGCCTTAAGAATTGAAAGTGGATTTACACAACCAAATCAAAATCAAGGTGTTGATTTTCAAAACTTTGGTTCTTCACATCGAAAATGAGTCTTCATGATGCCATGTGAAGAGACCAAATCTCTCATAGACATTTTATCAAACACCTTGTGTACATAATCAATTTTTAACATATTGGCATTGAATTTTCTTCCCCAAAAACCATCCACATTTCAGATCGAATAAAAATAACTTTGTAGAATCGAATATGAATGAAATCAAAACTTTATTTGAATCCAAATAGATTCAAACACAGATTTGAATGATATTTTCGAGAAAAATTCGAAAACAAAGTCTGAAAAATAAGAATATTATAGATCTATAAATGAGATGAAATAAATTGGATTCAATAATATTAAAATAAACAGACTGGTTGGATCATTTGATTTGGAGTTTTTCTTAAAAGTAGGGGGATTTTCAAAAACCTTTGTAGAAATGGGGTGATTCGAGAATCCTTGGTAGAAATGGGGTGATTTTGATGGGCCTTACATATATTATAAACTGATTTTGAAATATTTCATTTTTTACCCTTATATATTTATAAAATCTACCCTGTAACTTACATCTTTTTTTTTTTATTTATATCCTCATTTAAAAAAAAATCATATTTAACCTTTATTATATATTATGTATAAATTAATTTATTTAAAATATATAGTTAAAATATATATATATATATATATATATTATTTTTAGCAAATTATATAATTAAATAGACCTTTTTAATACCTTCAAGTTAATACCAATATTTAATATGTTAAAATCGTGTATTTTTTTGATCAAATTGTATGATTAAATTATAAATTTGTATAATTTAGTTATAAATTGTCATTTCTAGATAAAAGTTAAAGCAACCTGCACATAGTCACTATTCAGGAAAACTCAAAGAAAGTGAAAAGAGGAAGTGATTCCTGATCACATTTGTCATTGTTTATGAGAACTCAGATAAAGTAAAAAGAGGAATTGATTCCTGACCACATTTTTCATTGTTCATAAAAATTCAACAAAGTGTATAAATGAAATGTCCAATCACTTAATTTTTGTGTTATAAATTTGGTTGATGAAAACACTTTCAATTCATCCTTCTAAAACTATTATCTCCCCATATCTGAATATCAAGTTTCATCCTTCTTCATCCAAGGTATGTATCATTGTCTAAATACTTAACATATAGTAATATAAAACATCCTATATAACATCATATTTATGTAATTATTCTTATGATTTATTGTGCAGTTACATTTTGATATACTTATCATTATGAATCCAGACGGTCCACCTACATCTACTAGTTTTCTAGATCTTCGTAATTTTGAGACCAATCCCTCAAATGTACCACTTCCTTTGTCCAATGATAACACATTTGAGGCATATAATGACTTCGGTTTTGATGAATCCAACTCGCATTATAGTGAAGATATTGATAGTGAGTCAATGTGTAATACTGAGGATGATTCTGATGATGTGAGGGGACCTCCAGTAGTTACTTTTCATAATGATGTTGGAGATGTAGGAGATGATGACATAGTTGATCTAGAAAACAACATTCATATAGATGTTTGGAGTGAATCAGAAAACAAAATAAGGTTAGGAATGCAATTTGAAAGTAAGGCATATGTAAAAAGGGTAGTAACACTTTGGTCAATCGCCCAAAATAGAGAGTTTAAAGTGCACGAAAGTAAAAATAACTCATGGTTAGCAAAATATAAGACTCTTGGAGATGGTGGAGAAGGCTCTAGTACTGTGCACTATACACCACATTGTGCATGGTATGTCCGTGCACTTAAGAAGAAAAATTGTCACACGTGGAAGATTAGACGTTGGGTGGATGCACACAATTGTTTCGGGTCTTGCATTGGCAATAATAATAGAAATTTGAACTCTGCAACTATTGCCTCGTACATCCTCCACTCAATTCAAAAGGATGTTGAATATCCGGTGAAAAAATATAAGCAGATATTAAAAATAGTCTGAATGTAGATGTTTCTTACTGGAAGGCATAACATGGTAGGAGAAAAGCCATAGAGACTATATATGGAACATGGGAAAGTAACTTTGTTGAGTTGCCTAGGTACATTGCAGCTTTGCAGTCTTCAAATCCTAACACGGTTGTGAATTGGTTTCATAATTCGAACAGATCATCAGATGTGTGACATTCAAGTAGGTTTTTAGGCTTTTGGACCTGCTATTAATGCATTTCATCAATGTCGACCTGTTATTTATGTTGATGGTTGCCATTTCAAGGGTTAATATAGGGGAAAAATGCTTCTTGCGGTCACGAAAGACGCTAATAATAACATATTACCTGTAGCTTATGCCATTGTTGATGAAGAGTCTGCACCCAGTTGGTATTGGTTCTTATATCAGTTTAGAATTTTTGTTGCTCAAAACAGACAATTATGTGTTATTTCAGATAGGCATCAAGGAATAATTCATGCAATGACAAATCTAGAGTAATGGAAAGAGCCATTAGCATACCATCGCTTTTGTCTTCGACACATTAGAAGTGATCTAATGAAAAGGTACAAAAACTTGAGATTTAAAACTTTTTGTTGGGTTATGGGAAGCAACACACAAAAAAGGAAGTTTGTTAATCGTATGAGAGAAATAAAAAAAATCTATTTTGAAGCCTGGTAGTATTTAAAAAAATTAATAGACGTCAGTGGTGTCTTTTATTCGATGAAAATCGTCTATGGGGTTTGTTGACAACAAATATCTCTTAGAGTATGAGCAATGCACTGTGATGAGCAAGACAATTACCGATTAGGGTGTGTATTGACCTTACATTCAATAGAACTGTGCAACTTTTTAGAAAGCATAGTGATATTGCAAAGAATTGAAATACACCTCTACCATCATGCATGTGGCGTCTTTTTGTTAAACAAGAAACCCATGCACAAAGCCATAATTTAACCGAGTTTGACCACAATGAAGGTGTTTATAGAATTGTCACAAAGTTACGAATAAATGGTACCGGAGGAAATACACA
The DNA here is from genome assembly GCA_036898165.1 of Silybum marianum. Classification (NCBI taxonomy): domain Eukaryota; kingdom Viridiplantae; phylum Streptophyta; class Magnoliopsida; order Asterales; family Asteraceae; genus Silybum; species Silybum marianum. Next base: position 23,606,727 of record CM072528.1, on the reverse strand, counting down.
TACTGTCCACTATTTTCAACATACGTGCACATGTGGTAAGTGGCAAATGGAAAGATTCCCATGTTCACATGCTCTTGCAGTTTGTCGTCATAAGGGGATGACCCTTTTTCCAATGTGAGTAATCTGTACACTACTTTGATGTATAGAGAACAATATCGTTCTGGTTTTATGCCACTTTCTCACGCTGATTATTGGTTGGAGTCGGATTGGAAAATTGAAGCAGATTACTCGAAACTTTATGTGCATCGAGGTCGGAGGCGAGTAAATCGATTTCATAACGAGATGGACGTTCGTCATCCTGACGAACCTCGAAGATGTGGACTATGCCACCAACCTGGGCATAATAGGAGAAATTGTCCAAATTCTCAACCAAGATTCAATGAGATGTGAACTATGTAATTTTTATTATTGATGTTGTAATTTAGTGTTTAATTCATATTTGAATTTAGTGTTTCGTTCTTATTGTAATGTTTTATTTACTTGATCTTTTAATTTCGAAACATTGTAATATATTCATGTTCTAGTTACCGTTTATTTCGTATTGTAATTTCTTTATATTGTAATATATTAAATATTGGTATTAAATTGAAGGTATTAAAAAGATCTATTTAATTATATAATTTCCTAAAGATAATACATATAATTTAATTATATATTTTAAATAAATCAAGTTATACATAAATATATAATAAAGGTTAAATATGATTTTATTTTTAAAATGTGGACATAAATTAAAAAAGAAGATGTAAGTTAGAGGGTAGATTTTATAAATATATAAGGGTTAAAATTGAAATATTTCAAAATCAGTTTATAATATATGTCGGGCCTATCAAAATCACCCCATTTCTACCAAGGATTCTCAAATCACCCTATTTCTACAAAGGTTTTTGAAAATCCCCCTACTTTTCAAAACCATTTTTTTAAGATACCAAGTGTAGGAACCCAAATCTCATATTGAATCATTGATCTAAAGAAAACATGTAAAGCAGATGCAATTTTAGATCAAACAGTTTATAATTGGAAAACCGATTAATCAAAATGAAGAACAATATGAAGAGAGAAATGTGGACATATGATTAAACGTGGTCATATATCCTACATAATTGGAATAATGAGGGTATTTGGAGATGGAGAGTTTCAAAGAAACAACTCACATTCACTGTTACAAATGGGGAAGGGAATTTTTATTTACAACCTAAAATAAGGAAAGTCAAAGCATCCTCCATTGTAGAAGCTCCACATGTAAAGGTGGAATGACAATTTCTAGATGAGACGTCGGGTTATGATAGGAAGATTAACCACTTGAAGATTTGACGAGGACTGAACCAAGAGCAGAGGGCAGAGAGGACCAGAGGCTCTACATGCATAGTCCAGAGGCTCTGTATATATAGTGTAGACAACAAAGGACCAGAGGCTCTGCATGCATAGTCCATAAGCTCTGTATCTTTGGAAACTTGAGCATTCAGCATGCTATACTCCGTCTCCTGATCTTTATACACGTGCTCTAGTTCCTTGGTAAGAACCTCTGGTTGCGGTTCTGAATAACGATCTCTGGTATTACATACTTTAATCACAGGTTTTTCTTTTTACACTTTCAACAATAAAATTGAGACTAACAATCGGTTTGTAAAGTTTGTAATTGAAACTTCCCCTATATATATACATATCAAACCTTAAGTTTGCAACCATTATCTTTGTAAAGAACATCCTTCATGATTCAGAAGATCATTGTAAAGAAGCATATTCCTGGTAGTAATCCCAATATGCAATTACTTAACAACCCATACATATCTCATAAATACCATTAGACAAAGTTGTTGTAGATCTCATAAATACCGTAACTCTGGAATATTATTTATTCAACAAAATACATTGTGAAGCATAAAAGGAAAAGACCTGAACTGAAAGCGCCAAATCAAATTGTTCACTCCAATTACAATCTCGGCAAACACAAACAAAACCAAAAATAAGAGAATTTCAAAGATAAAAATATAATCAGATGTACAAGGTAAAAACAGTAAATTCAGGAGTATGGAACAGAAATACAAAATCTGAAAAAGGGAGTGTTTGTATAATATAATAAACTAATCATGTATTTCAAAACACAATCAATATTCAAACCTACACAGATAATGAAGAATGATAAATATCATCAACAGACGCGCACCTAATTGGTGTAATATAGGACCATTCAAAAGATTTTTCATGCTTATGCTTCCTATTCCTATGATGGACCCAACAGTTGCATACGACTACATTTTAATCTGTAGATAACGATACAAACAAACCATCACAATCAATTCCACCAGAAACTAGTTTTGAGTCTTGAACTAAAACCATTTGTCAAAAACTCAGGCCATATTCCAAACAAGCAAAGCAATCTTCTTTTTCTATAAACCTAAAATCTTAAATAGTAAATACCTGTCATTGTTCATCTAAGCAAGATTGGTGAAGGATTTGAGAGTGAATATTCCACACACTAGAAAGAAAAAGTTTGTGAATCCATAGATGAGATCGAAGAGTCGAAGAGACCATGGTCTTCCCAAGAGGTTTGTGGTTTAGTCGTTTAGGACCAGGGCTGGCCTCGAGCAGACCTTGTCAACTTGAGCTTCACATCAAACCATGCTATAAAGCTTTTTCTCAGTCCACTGAAATACCCAACTAAAGGAAGAATCAAATCGATCAAAGGAACATAAAGGAGTAGAAATTAACAAATACATAAAGCTGGAGACGATGGGGAACACTCGAATGGGGAACAATCAGACATGAAAATGAGCACATACCTTGTTTTCTTATCTGACATGAAGGACCCTAAATCAATAATGTAAAACCTAAGACGATGGCGAGCAACCGAATGGGTGAATGTGATAACATGAACTAGGGTAAGAAGGGATACAAAAATTCAAAATACTCGTTTGGGGAAAAGAGAGCAGAGATCAAAGAATTTAAAATTCAAACAAAACAAGAAACATTGGTATAGCAACATTGAAAGCAGAATAAGCAGAGAATACGAAAAGGTATAAAGGGATAGGCACCAAAAGAAGACAAAAAAGTTTTTTGCTGATCTATTAGATACTTGTACACTATGGTTGATAAGTTGAAATTAAGAAATTTTTAGATTTTGTGCTTCAAGAAGTTGTACTCAATGCAGTACAAGTTGTAATTAAGAGTTTTCAGAATTATGCATAAAATTGTTGTACCTTATGCAAAAGAAGTTGAAACTAAGACTTCTGGTGTAGATGATTATTAATGTAGTATATATATAAGGTAGATTGTGTTGATCATAACTCCTCTCAGTGATTTGAATATGATTCCTTTATATACTTAGTGAAAATTCCATTCGTAAACTTAAGTTCAAATTTAGCAATGACATACGCTGATTGCTATCGGCGATCGCTGAAAATCAGGAACCTCAAGTTTACCTCTGAAGATCTAAAGATCAACCATCATACCAAAAGAACATTCAGCGACAGTCGAAGACCAAGCCGAAGAAAGAGATAATCAGCTAGTGATCTGAAGCGGTTCAGTGACAGCAAGGATTATCTAAACCAACGTGTGAAGTCTTGTCTAGCCTCAGCGATACTATGAAAGTTCATCCTTGAAGTTTCAAGTTCAGCGATCAAGTGAAGCTTCTCAAACAAGATTAATGTTGATCTTATCCTCGATGCACAAAAGTCAAACCTTATTCTATGTCAGAGAAGGACATACGGATTGACTGTTATGTCGCCATCATATCTGATATGGTACTGTTCACACGCGGCCAAAAGCATGGTTGATTTTAAACAAAGGACAAGCTTCTTATGAAAGCTTGACACATGGCATATACCTTTTGTCTTGAATTAAATGCAAACGGGTATAAATAAGATGAAGATATCTTCTTCATCTTCATGCATGCTACTCTTTATTTCTCAAACCTCTATCTATTTTCTCTCTCACTTCCTTGTGCATCAAACTGTGTGTTCTTAATTACAATAGAATAGGTTAAAATACTTGTTCTAATTCCGCTTGTAACTGTAAATTTGTTTATTCAATATAAACTAATTTAAAAACTAAAAATCTGTGTGTTTTAATTCAACCCCCCCCCCCCCCTTCTACAAACTATTCCTATATCCTTGAACTCTTGTAGACTCCTTTGGGACCAACAAGTGGTATCCGAGCAGTGTTTCTTGCTTATCTTTAAAATATTTATTCATAAAACTATTTTAAAATGACTAATACAAATACAAACTACATTGACAATGGATCTTTAGCTAAACCTCCAAGGTTTAGCCGTGATAACTTTCCATTATGGAAGGAATGAATGACTCTATCCCTAGAAGGGTTAGATCCTAAGATCCCCTACTATATAGAGAATGGATCATTCATTCCTACAGCCCTGGTAGCTAGCGTTCCTGCCACCACTACCACTCCAGCCATCGCTGAAAGGAGAATTGTCAAAACTCCAGATCGATGGACTGAAGAAGAGAAAAAAGAAGTAGCTATAGATTCTAAAGCTAGATCCGTAATTGCAATGTCCATATCAGATGAAGTCTATCAATTTGTAATGAAAATGAGAACATCTAAAGCTATGTAGGATACCTTATGTATTCAGTATGAAGGAACTGATGAAGTTCAAATCACTAGATGTATTAATCTGGTAAGATTATATGAAAGTTTTATGCACTTAAAAGGTGAAACTCTCTCTCAAATTCACCAAAGGTTTAACTGTCTCTTGATTGATATGAAAACTGTCAACAGATAATATTCTAATGCTGAAATACTGATAAAATTCAAGGAGGCACTACTTGAACAATGGGGAGTGTACACTACGTGTCTAAAACTGTCAAAGAATCTTGAAACTCTCTCTCTTGGTGCTTTATATGGAATGCTCTTAAACGAAGAGCAATCTCAGGTTTTACGGAAAAACCTCATAAATGATATCAAGGCTGCCAAGAGTACTTCTTTGGCACTAGTGACTTCCGAGGTAGATCCTTCAAAACAAGTTTCTTCTTCTATTACCTCTATCACTGAATTAAATCAAACTGATTCAGAAGAACTCACAAATAACTCTCTAACTCTTCTAACAAACAACTTTAGAAGATTTGCGAGAAAGAGCAACTTTCGAAAACGTCCTACTATCACTGACTTTGATAAGTCAAAGACTCTGCCCGCTGAAAAAGCATCTACTATATGCTATAACTGTCAGCGAAAAGATCTAAGAAAGTAGTTGCACCTACCACCTCTCAGAACTCTGATAAAAAAGAAAAGTATTTTAAGTAGAAAATAAATACAGAGATCTGAAAAAGAACCAGCAAAAAGGCAAAGGTCTAGTTGCTAAGAAGTGAATTGGGATCAAGAAGATGATCAAGATGATTGGGCCAAAACCTCTGACTAATCTGGCTCTGATGAAGAAGATCTTGCCTTACTCTATCTAATGGCCAGAACTGAGGAAGCTGAAGAAGTCTCTAAAACATCATCCTCAGAATCTCCTTCAACTTAGGTAAACTTTCCTATAAACACCTCTATACCTGAAAGTGATAACCTGTCAGCTCTCGTTGTTATGTGTCACATCCCGCTAAGGCGGAAACACGGGGGGTGATAGTTCAAGATTTCATAGCAATAGAGCGATAACAACACCAATTGTCCAATCAAATACATAACACATAACACTGAACATTACATCATACCAGTTCAAGTTTTAACAAAAAAGAAATAAGATGTTCTACAAAATGATTTCAAATTTAAACGTGGTTGATGTTGATGCGCCCCAAACACAAGCATTTTTAGTTACCCTTTCTTACCCCTGAAAAAGCATGAATAAAACAAGGTCAACTACAAAGAGTTGGTGAGTTCACAGGTTTTAAATATTATAAACATCTTTTGCATAAATGAATATTGAGTAAAATACTTTTATGGCACTTAAATAATCTTTACATCATAAAATGTTCAAGGCATTTTTGTACCCTAATTATAAGTAATGAGCCACAACTAAACCTTCGACCACAAAAATATTTTTAGTTCTACCTCAGCGGTGGACCTAAAGTCCACATGTGTAGAACCTTCTTTTTAGTTCTACCTCAGCGGTGGACCTAAATTCCACATGTGTAGAACCTTCTTTTTAGTTCTACCTCAGCGGTGGACCTAAAGTCCACATGTGTAGAACCTTCTTTTTAATTCTACCTCAGCGGTGGACCTAAAGTCCACATGTGTAGGACCTTCTTTTTAGTTTTACCTCAGCAGTGGACCTAAAGTCCACATGTGTAGAACCTTCTTTTTAGTTCTACCTCAGCGGTGGACCTAAATAAAGTCCACATGTGTATAACCTTCTTTTTAATTCTACCTCAGCGATGGACCTAAAGTCCACATGTGTAGAACCTTCCCTTTTAAGTATAGTGCACCCCTACCTGTAGTTTCCCGATGGGATTGCTATCCACACCCTACTTTTCGGTTTTTAGGTGGGATTGTCCGTCCGATAGCGCTATCCACATATACCCTCGGCTCCTCACTTGAGTTAATAGTAGTGTACATACTTTTATGGAACATTTTACTCAATACAATCTATTAGTGTACATGCCTTAGTGCCCAAAACAATAATTTCATAATGTTTCACATTCGGTAATGCAAATAGCTTAAATATTTCATTTAATCATGCTTTTCACCCCAAAACATATAAAATACTTTAAAAATGGGGCTGTGAGTACTCACCTTTTGCAAAAGCTCTGTTTAAAGCACGATTCGTCCGCTAGCCGACCTAACGCTTCCCTATCAAAGTAAAATACCCAAAATGGTCACTTATGCGTCTAACGATTACTATGAGAGTGCTTATAAGTCCTTATATGTCCAACTTGGTCTACTATTGTCCCGTTATACATAATTCACATATGCTCTTTAAAGAAATAATTTATACCGAAAATGTAACTATAAGTCTTAAAAATGATCAAATTAATGTAATATCCAAAATGATAAAATTTTCCATCTTTTTATATGTGATGAATTACTGAGTTAAGGTCATTGTGACAAAATTTCATGCATTTTAGACATATAAAAAGGGTTCAAATAATTTATATCAAACAGTGTGTCACATCAAGCCTGACAGATTACACACTGTTAGTAAAACAATTATTTGAGGAGTTCTACTTATTATTTTTCATAAATTCCAGTTGGATTACAAACATAACACATAAAGGAACCTTTTAAGATAAGAATCACTCATTTTAAATGAGTCATGAGGAAGATATGGCATCACAAAGTCGCATGCACACATCTGTCATTAGTTGACAGATTGCACACTTAACTTTAATAATTTGGTTAATGCCTAAAAACTTCATATTTTTGAATGAAACCAGATTCAAATGAACCCTAACTCATAAAAGCAAACTTCAGAAGAAGAATTATGCAATATGGAAAACATTTCAAAGAGGTATTAAATGCAAAGTAGGGTTTACCTACTGGTGGTCTCACAAAGTAGGTATTAAATTCTAGTATCAACCTCAGATGTTGTTCATGTTCTTTCTTATCACGAGAATAAATGAGTATATCATCTATAAACACGATCACGAACTTGTCTAGGTATGGTCGACATACTCTATTCATCAAATCCATGAACACTGCTGGTGCGTTTGTTAGCCCGAAAGGCATAACTAGGAACTCGTAGTGACCATAACGAGTTCAAAACGTTGTCTTAGGAATATCTTCTTCACGAACTCTCATCTGATGATATCCCGATCGAAGAATCGATCTTTGAGAAGTACGTAGCACCTTGAAGTTGATCGAATAAGTCATCTATTCGAGGAAGGGGGTATCGGTTCTTGATAGTTAACTTATTGAGTTCCCTATAACTAATACACATTCGAAAGGATCCATCCTTTTTTTTAACAAACAAAACTCGAGCTCCCCAAGGTGAAGAGTTGGGTCTGATGAATTCGTTATTGAGTAAATCCTGAAGTTGTTCTGACAGTTCCTGCATTTTCGATGGTGCTAACCGGTATGGTGATTTCGCCACGGGTACAGCTCCAGGAACTAAATCTATGTGAAACTGAACTTGTCTTTGTGGGGGTATTCCTGGCAATTCTTCTGGGAATTCTTGGGGAAAATACCAAACTATAGGGATATCTTGAATGCGTTTCTCTTTGGCCTTCTTATCCGTGAGATGAGCTAAAAATGCAATGCAGTCGTTCCTCAAATATTTTCGCATCTTCATACACGTCACCATTTTAATACCCCTCCTGGGTTTCTCTCCGTGTACTTCGAGTTTTCCCCCTTCGGGTAACGGAACTCGAATGATCTTTTTGGAACAAAAAATTTCAACTCGGTGTTTAGACAACTAATCCACACCCACAATTACATCAAAGCTTCCTAACATGATTGGGATTATGTCTATGCTAAAGTTCCTCCATCTTTCTCTTATCTTGAGCTTTGTCTCTTGCAAATATCCCCAAACGATTAGTATTGTTGGTGAGCCTGGTTGCCAAATTCACCGCATCTTGAAGGGTTTTTGGGTTTGCCGAAGTTACATCCCCATGTATTTCAGGAGATAAACCCCAGTTATACATTTCGACTCGATTTTCCTCGGGCGTCACCAAATGTGGTACCATCTTTGCCAGTTCATGGAAACGAGCAGTATAAGAGTATCATTTCTCTTCATTTCATGATTCTATAGCTCCGCTTCCAACTTCTGGATTTCGCTACTCGGCAGTATTCCTCTTTGAGCATTTTGAATTCCTCCCAAGTAAGACTGTTGGCTGCTTCTCGGCCTCGGGTTTGCACTTAGGTGTTCCACCAGGCCACTACTCGTCCTTGTAGCAGACAAGAGGCATGCTCCACTTTATTTCCTTCAATGCACTTGTTTATGTGGAGAACGGACTTCATATTCTCAATCCATGTCAGTAATCCAACAGCTCCTTCAATTCCATGGAATTCCTTCGGGTTGCTGGTCCTAAAAGCTTTGTATGTGCATTCCCTATCTCCACTTGCTCCAGATCCTCAGTTGTTTCCCGAATTAGCATTCAGACCCGCTGCCACTTGACTAACGATGTTCGGAGGTGCCGCGATGAGTTGCTCAGGCACAAGTCGAGCGATCCCGAAGTTTTTCCTCATCGAAGGCATTGTCTTTAGTTGATATTGAGGTTAGATCATATTGCTATTACTAGTTTTACGCTAAGTCTACTTAACTAAGTTATGCATATAAAACATTCGATTCATCAAATCATAGGTTTAAAATCACATAACTTCAATATCCAGCAAAAATAATTCTCAAAAGACATGAAGTATCTTAGAGTTCTAAATAGTGAGCTACATGCCACCAAAATAAGTTTCCAAGTTTAACCAACAAAGTAGTCAGAAAGTTCTCTCCTAGGATGACTAGTCACATAGCCTAAGGAGTCAGCAGAGTAATTAGTAGGGGTGGATGAGTGAGACATATCGAACTGCGATACTAACAAATTTAATTACTAAATGTACTTTAGTAAATAACAATTTATAATATGCTTATGAAAACTCACACTTATGACCATGCTTTTCATTTGGGCAAGAAGTTCCCAGTATAATTGTTCCATTTCTCCCTTATACATATTAAATTAGACATAGGTGATCAGGCTTTGCCTAATATCAATATGCTAAGTCGACACTTATTCCAATTATACTAGTACTAAGCTTTTAAAATTTTAATTAGTTTAGGAAACTAGTTTTTCGAAAACTTTTGGTTATAGTATTTGGTTTTTTTTTTAGAAAAACCGGTGTTCTCTATAACCTATAGCTCTTATACCAAGTCGGTCACACCCCGCTAAAGCGGAAACACGGGGGGTGATAGTTCAAGATTTCATAGCAATAGAGCGATAACAACACCAATTGTCCAATCAAATACATAACACATAAAACTGAACATTACATCATACCAGTTCAAGTTTTAACAAAAAAGAAATAAGATGTTCTACAAAATGATTTCAAATTTAAACGTGGTTGTTGTTCATGCGCCCCAAACACAAACATTTTTAGTTACCCCTTCTTACCCCTGAAAAAGCATGAATAAAACAAGGTCAACTACAAAGAGTTGGTGAGTTCACAGGTTTTAAATATTATAAACATCTTTTGCATAAATGAATATTGAGTAAAATACTTTTATGGCACTTAAATAATCTTTACATCATAAAACGTTCAAGGCATTTTTGTACCTTAATTATAAGTAATGAGCCACCACTAAACTTTCGACCACAAAAATATTTTTAGTTCTACCTCAGCGGTGGACCTAAAGTCCACATGTGTAGAACCTTCTTTTTAGTTCTACCTCAGCGGTGGACCTAAAGTCCACATGTGTAGAACCTTCTTTTTAGTTCTACCTCAGCGGTGGACCTAAAGTCCACATGTGTAGAACCTTCTTTTTAGTTCTACCTCAGCGGTGGACCTAAAGTCCACATGTGTAGAACCTTCTTTTTAGTTCTACCTCAGCGGTGGACCTAAAGTCCACATGTGTAGAACCTTCTTTTTAGTTCTACCTCAGCGGTGGACCTAAAGTCCACATGCGTAAAACCTTTTTTTTAGTTCTACCTCAGCGGTGGACCTAAAGTCCACATGTGTAGAACCTTTTTTTTAATTCTACCTCAGCGGTGGACCTAAAGTCCACATGTGTAGAACCTTCCCTTTTAAGTATAGTGCACCCCTACCTGTAGTTTCCCGATGGGATTGCTATCCACACCCTATTTTTCGGTTTTTAGGTGGGATTGTCCGTCCGATAGAGCTGTCCACATATACCCTCGGCTCCTCACTTGAGTTAATACTAGTGTACAAACTTTTATGGAACATTTTACTCAATACAATCTATTAGTGTACATGCCTTAGTGCCCAAAACAATAATTTCATAATGTTTCACATTCGGTAATGCAAATAGCTCAAATATTTCATTAATCATGCTTTTCACCCCAAAACATATAAAATACTTTAAAAATGGGGTTGTGAATACTCACCTTTTGCAAAAGCTCCGTTTAAAGCACGATTCGTCCGCTAGCCGACCTAACGCTTCCCTATCAAAGTAAAATACCCAAAATGGTCACTTATGCGTCTAACGATTACTATGAGAGTGCTTATAAGTCCTTATATGTCCAACTTGGTCTACTATTGTCCCGTTATACATAATGCACATATGCTCTTTAAAGAAATAATTTATACCGAAAATGTAACATTATAGTCTTTCAAGTGATTAAAATTTATGAAATCAACCAGTTTCAGAATTTAACTTTCTGACAGAAACTATAAGTCTTAAAAATGATCAAATTAATGTAACATCCAAAATGATAAAATTTTCCATCTTTTTATATGTGATGAATTACTGAGTTTAGGTCATAGTGACCAAATTTCATGCATTTTAGACATATAAAAAGGGTTCAAATAATTTATATCAAACAGCGTGTCACAGCAAGCATGGCAGATTACACACTGTTAGTAAAACAATTATTTGAGGAGTTCTACTTATTATTTTTCATAAATTCCAGTTGGATTATAAATATAACACATAAAGGAAGCTTTTAAGATAAAAATCACTCATTTTAAATGAGTTATGAGGAAGATATGGAATCACAAACAATTGCACACTTAACTTTAATAATTTGGTTAATGCCTAAAAACTTCATATTTTTGAATGAAACCGGATTCAAATGAACCCTAACTCATAAAAGCAAACTCCAGAAGAAGAATTATGCATTATGGAAAACATTTCAAAGAGGTATTAGCATGCAAAGTAGGGTTTACCTACTGGTGGTCTCACAGATTGCACAACCAAAAATATTTTAGGTGTTTGGAGGGTCAAAACTCCATATTTTTATATGATTCCACTTGCAAACTGAATATAACTCATAAAACTAACTCTCAAAAGAAAAATAATCCTTTCTCATTGAGTTTTAAAGAGATATGGTCATTTGAACATGCATGCACAAATCTGTCATTGATTGACAGTTTGCACACTTATTTTGTTTCAATTAGTTGAAACCTCAAATCGCCATATTTTTTAAATGAAATCAGTGTCATTTGAAAGATAACTCATTAAATTAACTTCCAGAAGAAAAATCAAGTGATTTGGAAGAATATTCAAAGAGTTATGGTCGTTCAAAGTAGGGTTTACCTACTGTTGAACTTCCAGATGCACATGCATCTTGTTATGAGCATTTGGGGAGTCAAAACTCAATGTTTTTGAGTGATACCACTTGGATTAGAACCCCAGCTCACTAAAAAAACTTGTAGAAAGAAGATTCATGATATTTGAACATATTATTTGCAAGAAATGGACGATTTATTCACATGCATAGAATCTGTCAGCACCAAAAATCACCATTGTAGTTCAAAAACACATAAAATCATGATTTTACCCATTTTCTTGAGTTTTATTGTTCGGGACATAGATTACCACCATTATATGAACATTTTTACATGTTTTTGATGTGTAATCTCTCCATAAACTTAGAAAATTCAAAGGTTAGAAGAATAAGGTTAAAAATGCAAGAAAAGTGGGTTTTTCACCCAAAAATGACAAGAAAAAGGTAAAAGGATGTTTGTGCTTACTTGATTGATGTATGGAGCCTCTAGTTCATGAAAAATCTTGAATTTTTGATGGTGTTTTCCCTTGAAATTGGCTGGAAATAGTGATGGAAGAAGAGGGTTTTTGATTTATGACCTTTGGTTTTAGAGAGAGAGAGAGAGATGAGAGGAAATTTTGAACTTGGAAATGAATAAATGAGGAGAAAAAATGGTTTTTATATGTGGACAAGGGGGGGGAAGTGGCTGGCCATGGATATGGGCCCCACCCAAGTCCATTAAAAAAAATTACAAATTTATTTCAAGCCCAAAAAAATGTAATTAAAAGTCCATTTTCTCAATTTTTACCTTTTTCCTTCAAAATATAAGACCAAAAGTGTTTAAATTATATAAAAATAAAAGTTTTATATTTAGCATTCTAAACTATATATTTTATATAAATTAGGTATAAATTAGAGCATTTGGCACTGTATTGGACGTTTCAGACAGTTACGGGTCGGAACCGGACATTTTCGGCCATTCTAAACCAACTAACTCATATTCTTATAACTTATCTAAAATAACACTAATATAAACTTAATAAGAGCTAACTTGGTAGCTCAAATTTGACAGTTGTCACATTATGACTGTTGATTTTTACAATGCTCTAAATGGAAAGATTCAAGCTGAAGAAATCAATATTGATCTCTCTGAACAACAGAAAATTTGTCATTTAAAAATCAAAGAACTAACAAAGATTGAAGAAACCATAAAAGATCAAGTCTTTGTAAATCAAACCATAAACATTGAGAGACAACAAGCTATCACTGAAAGGGAAATGCCATTGCTGATCTTAAGGCTGAAAAAGCTACCATCGAAGGATGGTGCAAGGCTTCTGATAAAGTGAGTGAGATCATCAGTGCTCAAATCCCTCTGAAAGTCAAAAGTGGGTTAGGTTATAACCTTGACAAAGAAGAATCAGAGAATGATTGTTCCATGTTAAAATTTGGAATCTTTGTCTCCTCAATCCCTGATCCTTCTTCTTAGAAATCTCATTTAAATGAGTTGCCTATGTTTAATTTAGATGATGCTAAGAAAATGATTAAGAACAAGTTTCTTGACCACGTTCCTAAAATCAGAAACTTTCAGAAAGAGAAAAAGAACTCCTCTGGTCCTTAAGTGAGTTATCCTAAAGGCGGGAAGAAAATCCATGGATCTATTTAGAGATCAACACCCAGAATTAAGATCGACCTTACACCTGTCCCTGAAAACATTCTTATACCCCTAAGGACATCGGACAAAGGAATTCTTGTTTTCGCTCACGAAAATGTTTCTTCTTGCTCTGAAATCTTTCAATTCCAAACCTATTCACAAATATAGGAAATGCTATCACTGTGGTGAGACTACCCACATTGCCAGCAAATGTCCAAATGCTACTAAAGCTGAAAAATTAGCTCATGGAAAGAAAGTAGCTCAGGCTAATAAATCAGCAAGAGTAAAATCCACCAAGGTTGGCAAACCTTCCATGGTGAAGATATCCACTGAAGAAAATTCTTCAGCTAGTAGCTCTTCCACCACACCTTCCACTAACACAGCAGGACCCATAGTAATATGGGTACCTATGAAAAAATTAATCCTACATTTGTACGCGAGTGCCAATGGTATATGGTATCTTGATAGCGGATGCTCGAGGCACATGACTGGCAGAAAATCTCTGCTCTCTGAATACAAGGAAGAAGTTGATCCCTCACTGACCTTCAGTGGAAATGGCAAAGGATACACTAAAGGTTATGGAATTCTATCCAATGGAGCAACTTCATTCAGTCGAGTCGCTTATGTTGAAGGACTAAAGCACAATTTATTGAGCGTCAGTCAGCTATGTGACAAAGATTTCAAAGTTCTATTTCTAAAGAATAGATGCGTTGTCACTAATTCTAATAACAAACTTGCTTTAACAGGCAAAAGAGTTGAAAATGTGTATGTCATTAACATGAATAGTTCTCACTTTGAGAACATGTGCTTCATCTCAAGAGCCTCCTCAGATATAAACTGGTTATGACACAAAAGACTCTCTCATCTAAACTTTAAGATGATCAATGAATTGTCTCAAAATGAACTTGTCAGGGATCATCCTAACCATATCTTTGCAAAGGAATCTCTTTGTTTAGGGTGTAAAAAGGGAAAATTGACAAAAGCCTCTTTCAGATCTAAACAAGTTTTCTCAGTGACCTCACCTCTTCAGCTTCTCCGTATGGATCTATTTGGACCTGTCAATGTCCAATATCTATCTGGAAAGAAGTGCACTCTTGTGATAGTTGATGAATATTCCAGATACACATGAGTATTCTTTCTTCGATCCAAAAGTGATACACCTGATGTAATTATTGCATTTATTAGAAGAATGGAAGTCCTGAACAATCTTATCGTTCTCTCCAGGAGAAGTGATCATGGTACTGAATTCAAAAACAGTACCTTGATTAATTTATTTGAAAAAAGGGAATCACTCAAAATTTCTCATCAGTGAGAACTCCTCAGCAAAACAGTGTTGCTGAAAGAAGAAATCGAACGATCATTGAAGCAACTCGCTCAATTGCTTAGTGAATCGCATCTACCTACTCAATTCTGGGCTGAAGCAGTCGCTACAGCGTGCTTTACTCAGAATCGATCCTTCATAGTGAAGCGATTTAAGAAGACCTCCTATGAAGTATTCCATGGAAGAAAACCCCTCTCTGAAATATCTACACATTTTTGGATGTAGATGCTACATCCTGAATGACAGAGATCATTTGGGTAAATTTGATACAAAAGTAGATGATGAGATATTTCTTGGATATTCTTTTGTATCCAAGTCTTTCAGAATCTTCAACAAAAGAAGACAACATGTTGAAAAATCCATGCACGTCAATTTTGATGAATCTCGCCCAAGAAATTCTACTCCTATCCCTGAAGTAGATGAGGAGTTGAATGAATGGATGAAATCTCATTACGGAGAACCTGAAACTTAATTCAGCAACCAACCTAATGCTGAAACTAATGATGATGGAATCCCTGATCTTCCTATCTCAAGCAACGATCCATCATCATCAGGAGTCAACATCACTCCACTCAATCAGATTCCTCCAACTGATACCTTATTCGGAAACTCTTCAGTGAATAACCAAGCTTCATCTTCTTTTGATCAATCCTCTGAATCACCTCCAGAATTGATATTAAATAATGAAGTATCTGTTGCTTAATCAACCAACGTTATCCCTGAAAGAAAACAAGTCGCTGAATCTATTGTTGATCAGTCTCCTCAACCTCCAGATCAGCGATGGACTGCAAATCATCCATTAAATCAAATTAATGGTGATCCAAATGCATGTATCAAAACTCGTAGAGACACAGGTAATATCTGTCTCTATGTAAATTTCATTTCTCTCTCTGAACCAGAGAAGATAGATCAAACTATTCCTGATCCTAGCTAGGTCTCTATCATGCAAGAAGAACTAATTAAGTTTCGTAAAAACAAAGTTTGGAATCTTGTTCCTCGTCCATCTGATAAAACTGTGATATAAACCAAATAGGTCTTTTGAAATAAGCTAGATGAAAATGGCACTGTTATTCGCAATAAGGCTAGACTTGTTGCTCAGGGATACAGACAGAAAGAAGGTATTGGCTATGATGAGACCTTCTCCCCTGTTGCTAGACTAGAAGCCATAAGACTTTTCTTAGCTTATGCTGCCCATAAAGACTTTAATGTTTTTCTTAGCTTAAACTAGTGCTTTTCTAAATGGTAAACTCAGCGAGGAAGTTTATGTTGAACAACCTCCTGGGTTCTCTGATCCAAACCATCCTGGTTATGTTTTTAAACTCCAAAAAGCTCTTTACGGGTTAAAACAAGCTCCTAGAGCTTGGTATGATACTCTTTCAAAATACCTTCTTAAAGAAAAATAATCTCGTGGAAAAATTGACCATAATCTATTTTTAAGGAAATATAAAGGTCATACTATTTTTGCTCAAATATATGTTGATAACATTATATTTGGCTCCACAAGACTCAAACTATGCACTCGTTTTGCAAAAAGAATGAAGAAACAATACAAAATGAGTATGATGGGTGAACTAACATATTTTCTAGGTTTGCAGATTAAGCAATCTGACAAGGGAATATTTATTTGTCAAAGTAAATATGTTAAGGACACGCTGAACAAATTTGATATGAATCAATGCTAAGCGATGAAGACCCCTATGGCACCTCCTTTGACTTTGAATAAGGACCCAAATGGGAAACCTGTCAATATCATTGCTTATCGTGGATGATCGGATCTCTGCTGTATCTTACAGCGAGTAGACCTAATATCATGTATTATACCTGTTTCTGTGCTCGATATCAAGCTGAACCAAAGGAATCTCACCTCATTGTTGTAAAGCGAATTTTCATATATCAGAAAGAAACTCCAAATCTGGGTCTTTGGTATCCCAAAGGCTCAGGGTTCGATCTAATCGGTTACTCTGATAGTGATTTTGCAGGATGCAAGATTGATAGGAAGAGTACCACTGGTGGATGTCAGCTATTAGGTGGTAAGTTGATAAGCTGGACAAGTAAAAAACAGAACTCTGTGTCCACATCTACCGCTGAAGCTGAGTATGTAGCCGTTGGTAGCTGTTGTGCTCCAATCCTTTGGATGAGATATCAACTGAGAGATTACGATCTCAAACTCTCCTAAATCCCTATCTATTGTGATAGCACTAGTGCTATTGCAATTGCAAACAACCCTGTACTTCATTCCAAAACCAAGCACATTGAGATTCGATATCATTTTATCAGAGATCATGTGATGAATGGTGAAGTTGAACTTCATTTTATACCAACTGAATGTCAGCTCGCTGATCTTTTCACCAAGCCTCTTGATGAAACTAGATTTAATCTACTCATCAGCGAACTTGGTATGTTAAACGCTGAATAATTTAGCGATACTTAAACTAGATTTTAATCTACACATATTCAATGACATACAACTTAAGTTCTTAAAATTCTCCATTCTCTGAACTCTAATTTAGCGATACTTTATTTATCTCACTCGGGTATGAATTCCTAAATCTATACATTCTCTGAATGTCTCTTTTTCAGAGAATAAATCTTAAAACTAAAAACCATCACTGACAATCCTTTATTTACAAGAACTGAAGGATAATGATTAACATTTTTTTAAATGATAATCATTTTCAAATTTTCAAATAAGAAAAGGACACGTCAGACCTTTATCTAACACACGACGGACCATGACGTTTCCTTTCCCACTTTTTTCTAGGAACGTGCGCTAAGTCATCATTACTTTTCAAATAGCTACAACCGTCATTTAGCTATCCTCTTTCTCTCTCCTCTTTCTATTTAAGCAAATCTCCTCTTCATTTGATTCTTTACGCGCTCATTGCAGTCAAACAAGCAAGGATCTCCTTTGAATTGTCAAGTCTTCTTCAAGAACACCAAGAACATGCACTTGTGCGTTTTTCTTCGAACTCACTTTTTAAGGTTTGATCTAACCTTATACTTTCTACTAGAAACAACTACATTGTTGTTTCTTCCACTAACAAATATGATTTACTAAAAGTTTTAAAAAAAATCTGGATTAAATCAAGAGAAGTTTTTCTTTTCACAAAACCTGTTATAAGTTTCTCCTTAGAACAGAAGACCATTTTGGTAAGTTTAATCAACTTTTTCTCTTCTACACCTTCTAAAATCTGTTTTATTGGTAATCTTAAACTACCAAAAACAACCTATTTCTTTTTGGTACTTTTTCTTAAACCACAAGTATTTTGATCTTTATTCATCAAAACACTTGTTTTCCTTCTTAACATTTGGTGTTCTTTCTACCAAGACCTTATTTTGGTTTATACATTTTTTGTATTAAACCATGATTTTTCTATTTGGTGTTCCAATTTATGAAACACAAATGGCTTCTTCAAGCAAGATCACTGAAACCCCTCCCAACGTTGCCCTTGAGGGTGTTGCTGCATGCAACTTCACTCCTGAACAAGCCACTTTCAAGCCCTGCAACTATTTGGCGCTGGTGGACATTTCTGTTGATCGCCATCAATTCAAGGACGGTGCTACTTTCATAAAGGCACCGCCCACCGACGTATGCCTTCGTCCACAACCCAATAGGCATTACCTCTCACCTACGGGCATTGTGGTACACAGCTCGCTGCACCAATAGGCATTACCTCTTACCTGCCATCGAATTCACCATCCCTATTGAAAATGGAACTTTTTCCTTCACCGTCGGATGCTTGAGGCAAGCTCTTCGCCTCCCCTCAAGAGGTAAGAATCAGGAATGGGCCCCTGAGCCCACCAAGGATCAAATAACTGCTTTCCTAGATTCCATCAGCTATGCTTGGGAAGACCCCGGCCCCGAGAAGAATGTCGGCTCCAAGATGGAGAAGAAGAGGCTCTACAATAAATGGCAATACATCTTCACTCGAAGTAATTCGGTGATTGGGTTCCAAGATGGGTTCCAATGATCGAGCCGACAAGCATTACCAAGATCTGGACTTCGCTCTCTGCACCAACTACAACCTCAACTACGCTGATTACATTTTCAGTGATATGTACGGTTGTGTGAATGCTTCCAAAAGGGAGAAGTTCATTCTTTATCCCAGGTTCTTCGTCACTATCTTGGAAGCTGCCTTCAAGGACGACTACCCAAAGGTGGGCAGCCAAGGATTTTTACAAGTTGGAAGGAAGTTCTTTGGAAATTGACGAACTTTCGGGGACGCTCCTTACACCCCTTACATGATGCGGCTTATCTCCAAATCGGCATCCGTGTCCATCCCACCGACAAACCCATCGGTAGGTATCCACCGACACGCTCACCCACCTTTCCTTAGAATCACTAGAACGGGACTAGTCCAAGGACTAGCAGATATTGAATAAATTATTCTCGCATCTAAGAGTTTCATCACTTCTTTCCGAACCACTTCTTTCATGTTGGGGTTAAGTTATCTTTGATGTTCGACCGATAACCTAAATCCAATTTCCGTCTTTATTCAGTTCGTACAAAAAGAAGAACTCAATCCATTCAAATCAGCAATGGTCCATCCAAGGTCGGATTGGTGCTATCTCAAGAACCGCAACAACTTTTCTCTTTCCCACTTACTAAGGTGTGATGATATGATCACATGAAACGTTGATTTTGCCCCCAAATAAGCATATTCTATGTGAGCCGGTAGTGGTTTGAGCTCTAGTTGAGGAGGCATTTCCAATGAAGGTTTAGGTTTTGCACTTCGAGGCCCCAACTCTTCATATGTTGATGCCTTGAGAATTTTCGGAAGGGAGTGGATTCTAATTGCATCACGCTTTCGATATTTCCGCTCTCGTCACCCTTGGCATCAAAAAGACCATTAACCAAGGTGCTCTGTAGCCCATCATTTGTGAACTCTCTTTTGAAAACTTCTTGAATTGCTTGATCAATGATGTCCACGTTAAAATATGCATCTGAATCATGTTGACTTCTTGCACAATTGAATACATTGAACACCGCCTCATCATCCCCCACTCGGAGAGTTAACTTCCCTCCTTGTAACATTAATCAAAGCTCCCCCCAGCTACAAGGGTCTTCCAAGAATTAAGGGCACTTTAACATCTTCTTCCATGTCCAAGACTACAAAGTCCACGAGGAAGTAGAACTTCTCAACTCTGGTTTGGACGTCCTTAATGATTCCGTAGGGATGGTTGATAAACCGGTACGCCAATTGGAATGTTACCCTCGTAGGCTTGATTTCACCAAGACCTAGTTTCCTGAAAATGGTTAGAGGCATAATATTAATGCTTGCACCAAAATCACACAAAGCTTTACTAAATTCAAATTCTCCAATATGAATATGAATAGTAAAACTCCTTGGATCCTTCAGTTTAGGTGGAAGCTTGTTTTGAATGATTACACTATCCTCTTCTATGATGGTAGCATACTCTTTAATGTTTCTTCTATTAGATAAGATGTCCTTCAAAAAATTTGCATAATATTAATTGAGCTAAATCATCCGAGAAAGGGATATTGATTTGTAGCTTCTTTAAGACCTCCGAAACTTTGCAAATTGTTGTTGGTCCTTGTACTCCTTGAGTCGGTGTGGGAATGGCACTGGTGGCTAGTATTCCTTGACAGTCGTCTTTTATGGTGGAGGTGTCTCTTGTGTTTTCTGTAGCTCCTTAGTAACATCTTTAACCGCAACTTCTTCTACTTCAATCAATTTCGACTCTTGCATGATTGGTTCCTCTTGCTCTTGGGGACCCATATTGTCTCGTGTTGTATCCTTGATCAACGGCCTTTCACTTCTCAAGGTGACGGCCTTGCAATGCTCTCTAGGGTTCGACTCCATTTGGCTAGGCAAGGCGCCTTGGTTCCTCGAAGCTTATGCATTGGCCAATTGACCATGCTGCCTTTCAAATTTTTTATAGCGGTTGTTCTGCTCATTACTTTGTATAACCACCTTGAGAGTCACTCTTCCTCACCAACAACCACGGCCAATTTTGACAAACACTTCATCATCATCTCTTCCAAATTTGGCTTCTTCTCATTTGATGAATCCTCTCCACCAGTCCTAACATTTTGGTTCCCATGATGTTGTTGGAAACCGGGAGGTTTATCATTCCAGGAAGAAGAGAATTGTTGTATTTAGTTTTGTTGCGATCCTTCCAGTTGGCTCCATTTGATTTGAGCTTGTTGTGGTCGACCCATATCACCCCTTGGTTATTGCAATTGATTTTTTTGATTGGTCCAAGAGAAGTTAGGGTGATTCCTCCATCTAGAATAATATGTGTTTGAATATGAATTGTTGGCTTGTCGGTTCGACTGATTTTGCATGTAGTTGACTTCTTTGACATCTTTGGTGTCTAACGATGCCATGAAATGGCATTTGTTAGTCGGGTGAGAAACTCAACATATTTGAGAACCTGCAATACCAACTGCTCGAACCGACATTTCCCTAAGTTGATTAGTTAGCCCGGAAATTTGGGCTTTCAAACTTGTAACTTCAGCGGATTCTTGGGAACTAGCTCCAATTGATCTTCATGATTGACCACTTCTCACCGAATGCCAATGATAAGTTCTCGGCCATCTCGGTAATAAAATTGTAAGATTCGTCATAAGTTTTGCTCATAAGAGCTCCTCCCGCTGCAGAATCAACGATATTTTTTGTAAAACATCTCAATGGTGAGCCATTGTTGAAGGCCATGGTGGGGGAACTTTCTGAGTAGTTCTCTATATCTTACCCAAGCATCATATAGCGATTCTTGGTCCAACTACTTGAATTGAGTAATTTCGGCTCTCAAATTTGCAGTACGGCCTGGGGGAAAAATTGTTGAAAAATGCCTTGACTAGTTGCTCCCATGTGGTGATTTGCCTGACGAGAATGCCCCATTGTCAAGCTTTCGCTCGATCTCTTAAGGAAAATATGAACAGAGTGAGATGAATGGCTTCCGTCGACAATCCATTCATCTTGAATGTACTTAGAATCTCGAGGTATTTCTCAAGATGGCTAATCGGGTCTTTGCTGGGAAAACCTCAAAACAGGTCTTGTTGACTCATATTTACGATAGCGGACTTGATTTCAAAGCAAGTAATTGCCACGACTGGCGCTAGAATGCCCGATCACGTTCCATCATAAGCGGGACAAGCATAGTCCCTCAAAGGCCAATTTTCAGCCATGACTTCCTCTGTTTCAGTCTCTTGGTCTTCCTCTATCTCTCTTCTCCTTTGTCAAAGTGTACGTTCGATTTCCGTATCAAGAGGTAAAGCAACTCGCCCTCAGTTTCTCCTTCGTGGCATACACTAGAATGAATATACGGAGATAAAACCAACGATGGTAAGAAAATGAATAACCAATAATGTTTAATCTAGCAGCGCTTTAACCCGTAGTGATATTAACATTACAAATAGTTCCCCGACAACAACGTTAAAAACATGATATAAGATTTTACAAATTTTCATCTCTATTGCAAGTGTACGATGTCAATCAAGTAATAAGTACGAAGTACGACTATAGATCCAAGGAACTATGAGATTAAGTATCACAAAGTTACAACAACCACTAACTGAACTATTGAAAAAGTGATTTGAGTTATAACTAATTAAACTACTTATCTAGAGAAATAAAAGCAAGCTCACACAACAAGGGTTCAAACAAGGGTTTTAAACTAACACGAAGAGATTACTTTGAATGATTAGAGAAGGCTAGGGGTTGGATTTCATTTGATTCCACCAAGATATACAAATAACACATTCATGAATCACTAAACAAGGTATAATATGGTCATTCGTCAAATACTCACTACTCTTTCTCAAGCAATAGCAAGAATATATCATGAAATGTATATTAAAATCTCTCGATTAATAAACATAAACAATAAACTTGTTAAGCATAAGAATAGCATAAAACATAACTATGGTTTACTTGGTATATTTTTATCCAATATCTCACCACGAGTTCAAATATCTTTAATCTAGTCATACAACCAATTTCTCAAAGGGAAATATAACCATAACATAGCAAGATGGTCAATCTAGCAAAATAAGAAGAATAAGATAATCAATTCTACCAACAAAGAGAAATAACTCAATAAATGCAATAATCATATAAATAACAGTAAGAATCCAAAATCCCTCCTTCCCCCAAACTTGAATTGCTTTGCTCATGTTTTATTTTTTGGACCGGCAGAGTTAAAGTTAGCTGTTAGCTTTGTACTCGGGCACGTTAGAGCGGGTCAGGTACCCCTGGCGGCCTGCATCGCAATAGCTGCCTTTGGCTCTACTCTAATTGGCAACGAGACAGTGGATTGATTCCTACACCTATGGGCTCAGGTTCCTTCCTCCTCTAGTCCGAATCAAGATGGCTCCTCTCGATCTTGTGATGCCTTCGGCCCAAAATTCTCCAGCTTTCCCTTGACTAATATAAAAGTAAAGGCAGCTATCTGGAGAATTTTGGGCCGAAGGCATCACAAGATCGAGAGGAGCCATCTTGATTCGGACTAGAGGAGGAAGGGAAGAGCTCCTTCTCAATCCCATTCGTACCATGTCTACTTCTTTACTATGGATCATGTCTTCGGAGGCTAATGTCGGTGAATCGGTTAATATGACATAGATCGGAGAATGGTTAAATGCTTCTTTGGGAAAGAACTCCTTGCTAACTGCTTCAACTTTCGACTAGGGCAGCAGCTCCGTCTTGCACAACTCCCCCAAAACGACCCGGATACGATTCACTTTCGTAACCTATTCATCGATTCCTAACCTTAATAGCTTATTCAAAAAGTCATTTTATAGAGTAAGGCCGAATTACTAAGAAGGAAAAAAGCCCCCCATCTCGTTCGAAAACAAGCCCAAGCCCTTACCAGATGGATCAGAAGAGCGAGTCACAGATCCAACCTGACGAACAGGAACAAAAGCACCACTGACTAAGAGATTGGGCTATCGGCCGGTATCAGTTGAAGTCAACAAAGAAGGAAAGCCTTCCCCCAATCCAACATTTTCAGGTGAAAAGAAGATAGATGACTGAGAGTCACGGGATTTTGAAAGCGCCACATCTAGCTCATCGGCTTAAGCGCTCATAGGGCATTTTCCTTTGGTCCTAGCCGAGATCCTTCATGACTGGCGTCAAGGGCAACCTTCCCACGGTATCTCTTGATACGCTTACCCGACGTGCTTCTTTTCATATTACTGCATGCAAAGGTTCAAATCCTTTTACTCCAGATTATGAACACCCGATCGGATGCTGTCAAAAACGAGCCGACGACTACGGGGGAAGCGGTGTGCCGATCCCCGAGCCCAGCTTGTAGCAAGCCAAAAGTTTGACTTGAGCCTACTTTGCTAAGAGAAGAGAGAGAAGGAAAAGACAGACGGCAGAAAGCAATCCTTCCAACCGCGGAGTTGTCATCCTGTATTGCTGAATAGAGCACCTACTCTGCATAGATTAGGCATACAGGCATTCCTACCCGTTTTAGTGGAAAGGCGTGCTATTTGTTTACATCCATTAGTTTGTAAGGGCTTCAATGCAGACTTTGACGGGGATCAAATGGCTGTTCATGTGCCTTTATCTGCAGAGGCTCAATCAGAGGCACGTTTACTTATGTTTTCTAATATGAATTTTTTGTCTCCAACTATTGGAGATCCCATTTCCGCACCAACTCAAGATATGCTTAGTGGACTCTATGTCTTAACGAGTGGAAATCGTCAGGGTATTTGTGTAAATAGGTATAATCCATGTAATCGTAGAAAGTATCAAAATGAAGATAATAACTATAAGTATACAAAAAAAAGAACCCTTTTTTTGTAATACCTATGATGTAATTGGAGCTTATTGGCAAAAACGAATCAATTTAGGTAGTCCTTTGTGGTTCCGGTGGCGACTAGATCAACGCGTTATTCTTTGCAAGAGGATCTCCCATCGAAATTCACTATGAATCTTTTGGGACCTATTATGAGATTTATGGACACTATCTAATAGTAAGAAGTATAAAAAGAAATTCCTCACCTCCCTTTCCAACACCATAATTCTCCGAAATTCGCCTGTGGAAAAGTCCCTTGCAAGGCTCGAACTTGAGACTTACAAGGGCAAAACCCCCCAAGGTTTTTCCTTGGTGGCCAACTGAGCTAGCCCAGCTGGTTAGCTCATGTTACTAGTGGAAAAGAACACAACATAAGAGAAGAAAACCACAGCCAAGTACATTATTTCTCAACAAAAATACAATAGAGATGAAGAACTCCCTCAATAAATTATACAAACTACCCAACTTTGGCTTTACTTAATGATTCCACCTTCAGTTTCAAAGTAGAACCTTCTTTCTAGCCTCTGACCTCTGAAATCGCCTCTCTTCCAAGCCTAGCCTCCACAGATCCGAAGATAGCCCTAACTATTAACTTTCAGCTGCCGTAAATACCCAGATAGCGAATTGCAACCATTGATTGCAACCGTGCCACTTGCCAGGGTCGCACCTCAGATCCAAAATTTTGAGAGCCTATGGTACATAAATTGTGAGTCTTGTACTTCAACACTACCTCTGCCAGGGTTGCACTTCAGGATCGCAAAAAGACAATTTTTTGATATTTCTTTTGTTTCTTTGATTCTCCATTTCCTTCCATTTAGATGTTAAAATTGACTTTTAATCAAGAGTTTACCATCTAATTTTCATCATGTATGTCTACACAACCTTTGCACAAATATTAGTCCAAAATACCAACTTTTATTTCAAGACAAACCATAAAGCTTATGGTTTGGAGGGTAAAAACCTGTAATATAACGAAGGTATCAGTAATGCAATCATTCAAAACAAGCTTCAATCCAACCGAAGGATCTAGAGAGTTTTACTATTCCTATTCATGTTGGCGCATTTGAACTTAGTAAAGCTTTATATGATTTGGGTGCAAGTATTAACCTTATGCCTCTATCCATTTTCAGGAAACTAGGTCTTGGTGAAATCAAGCCTACGAGGGTAACACTCCAATTGGCAAACTGGTCTATCAAGCATCCCCACGGAATCATTGAGGACGTCCTCACAAAAGTTGGGAAGTTCTACTTCCCCGTGGACTTTGATTTTTGGACATGGAAGAAGACGTTGGCATGCCCTTAATTCTTGGAAGACCTTTCCTAGCTACGGGGGAGAGTTCATAGAAGTGCAAGGAGGAAGTTAACTCTCCGATTGGGGGATGATGAGGTGGTGTTAAATGTATTCAGTTGTGCAAGAAGTCAACATAATTCACATGCATGTTTAGTGTGGACATCATTGATTAAGCAGTTCAAGAAGTTTTCGAAAGAGAGTTCACTAATGATGAGCTACAGAGAACCTTGGTTAATGGTCTTTTTGATGCCGGGGGTGACCAAAGCGGAAGTATCTAAAGCGCAATGAAATTAGAAGCCACTCCCTTCGAAAATTCTCAAGGCATCAACAATTTGCGCCTCGAAGTGCAAAACCTCAACATTCATTGGAAGTGCTTCCTCAATTAGAGCTCAAATGACTACCGTCTCACTCAATGTTGCATGTGATCATATAATCACACCTTAGTAAGATGGACAGAGAAAAGTTGTTGCGGGTCTTGAGAGAGCACCAATCCACTCTTGGTTGGACCATTGCGATTTGAAAGGATTGAATTCTTTTTGTACGCACAAAATAAAAATGGGAGATGGATTTAGGCCATCGGTCGAACATCAAAGAAGACTCAACCCCAACATGAAAGAAGTGGTGCGGAAAGAAGTGATGAATATCTTAGATGCGGGAACTATCTATTCAGTCTCTGATAGTCCTTGGACTAGTCCTATTCAAATGGTTGCAAAGAAAGGTGGTGTTACCGTGGTAAAGAATGATAAAAATCAGTTGATTCCGACAAGGACCATTAGGGGTTGGAGAGTTTGCATCAATTATTTCAAACTAACAACACCACTTGAAAGGATCACGTTCCCTTGCCACTTATTGACCAAATGTTGGAAAGGTTGGTCGGGCATGCTTACTACTATTTTCTTGATGGGTACTCGGGATATAACCAAATCCCAATTGCTCCGGAAGACAAGGAGAAGACGACGTTCACTTGCCCTTCGGTTTATGAAACGCTCTGGCCACATTTCAACGTTGGCCATTTTCTCCAACATGTTAGACAAAACGATGGAGATATTCATGGATGAATTCTATATTTTTGGGGACTCATTTGACACGTGCTTGTCCAATCTCAAAGCGGTACTCAAGTGATGTGACAACGGTCAAAATAGCAGTTCAGGTCAGTAATAGACTGAACCTATCAGTATTTATTATTAAAAAGGTCACATAGTAGATTTTATAATTAGATGTCATAATTGTTAGGGATATTTAGCAATTTCACTTAGTTTTCGCATAGACAGATGAATTATCTAACAAATTGTCACACCCCGCTAAAGCGGAAACACGAGGTACAACAGTTCAAAGTTTCACAGCAATAGGAATATAAACACCAACCATACATAAATAACTTGAACGTCAAGTTTAAAGTTTAATAGTTTACAACTTGACAACTTTGTCTTAAATAAACAAATTACAACAAAATTTAACATAAACAAAAATTTGATTGGTGTTCCTCAAAAATATACAAAACTTGATCAGCCGTGGACCTAAAGTCTCACGAACGACATTATACGCCCCACGAACTACCTCAGCGGTGGACCTAAAGTCCACCTGGGTAGAGCATTCTTAATTGATAAAGTGCACCCCTACTTGCCAGTTAGGTGGGTGCGTCAACCAAATAGCGTTATCCACAAATATCAACGGCTCAAACATTATAGAGTTAAATAGTAGTATAACACGGGGACTTCACATAACTCAACTTATCATCATGTAATATAATTTTGCTCATCGTATAGATTTATATGCTTTTTATTAATCAATATAAATCAATTCAATTTCCTTTTAAACGACATGCTTTACACCCCAAAACGTATAAACATTTAAAAAGAGGGGCCGTGAATACTCACCTTTTAGCTAAAACTTCAGTTAATTAAAACACGATCTGCTCCCACACGCCGGTCTACCGTTTCCCTATTAAAGAGGAATACCCAAAACGGTCACTTATATGACTAAAGGTTACTTATGTAGGTGAAAAGGTGTTAAATCCAAAGATGTCCATATTTGTCCAAAGTTGTCCAATTCGGTTAATCATTTGTCCAACATATAATAGTGCACTTATGTCGTTTTTATTGGTTCCAAAATTATGGATTTTTCCATTTGTGCATATGTTTGTGCCAATAAAGGCCTTTAAAAGACTAATGTTTGTAAACTACAAATTTTTCAGAAGTTCAGATTCTGGCAGAAACTTTAAAGCATGACAAAGATTAAAACAATCTACTTTATAAAATGCCAAAATCTCTAACTTCATATTTTTGAATGAAACTGGATTCATATGAATCCTAACTCATAAAAGAAAACTCCAAAAGAAGAATTATGCATTATGGACAAATATTCAAAGAGATACTAACATGCAAAGTAGGGTTTACCTACTGGTGGTCTCACAGTTTGCACACCTAAAATGTTTTAGGTGTTTGGAGGGTCAAAACTCCATATTTTCATGTTATTCCACTTGCAAACAAAAGATAATTCATATAATTAACTCTCAAAGGAAGAATCATCCTTTTTCATTGAGTTATGGAGGAGATATGGCCATTTCAACATGCATGCACAATTCTGTCAGATTTGGACAGAATGCACACGCATTTTGTTTTGACTAATTGAAACCTCAAATCACCATATTTTTGAAAAAAACCCGTGGCATTTGAAAGATAACTCATTAAATTAAATTCCTGAAGAAAACTCAAGTCTTTTGGATGAATATTCAAAGAGTTATGGTTGTTCAAAGTAGGGTTTACCTACTGTTGAACTTCCAGATACACATTCATCTTGCTATGAGCATTTGGGGGGTCAAAACTCATTGTTTTTGAATGAGACAACTTGGATTAGAACCAAACCCCAACTTACTAAATAAACTTTTAGAAGAAGATTTATGATATATGAAAATACTATTTGCAAGAAATGGACGATTTATGCACATGCATGAAATCTGTCAGCACCAGAAATCACCATTGTTGTTCATAATCACATAAAATCATGTTTTTCACCTATTTTCTTGAGTTTTATTGTGTGGATCATAAATTACCACCATTGTATAAACATTTTTACATGTTTTGGTGTATAATCTCTCCACAAAATCAGAGATTTCGGAAATTAAAAGAAGTAGCTAAAAATATGTAAGAAAAGTGGGTTTTTCACCCAAAATTTGCAAGAAAAAGAGAGTAGAGTTGTTACCTTGTTTTGGATGGTGATTAGAGCTTCTAAATCTTTGCTTGAACTTGATTTTTGATGAATATATTTGATGAAAATGGCTGGAGTTTAGTCTTAGAGAGGAAGAAGGAAAATGAAAGTGTCCCTTCACTTTTAGAGAGAGAGAGATGAGAGAAATTTTTGAATTTGAAAATGAACAAATGAGAGGAAAAATGAAAAAAGAAACATTTTTATATGTGGAACAAGAGGGGGGGGGGCATGGTGATGGGCCCCACCCAAAACCCAATTGTTTTTTTAAACTTTAGTTTAAGCCTAAAAATGTGAGATTAAGAGTTCATTTTCTCAAATTGTAGGCCCTAAAATGATTAAATTCTAACAAAAATAAAAAAATTATAATTAAAATACTAAAAATATATTTTATATAAAATGGGTATAAATTAGAGCATTTGGCACAATATTGGACGTTTCGAGCAGTTACGGGTCGGAACCGGACATATTAAGCGACTACCGGAAATGCTAGAGATTTTTCGGTTAATCTATTCTATCTAACTCTTATTCTTCTAATTATCTACAATAACTCTAACAAACTTAATAGAAGCTAACCTGAAATCTCGAATTTCGACAGTTGTCACACAAATATTATGAAATGCCAATTTTAATACTATATATATATATGTGTGTGTGTGTGTGTGTATATATAACCATAATTCATAATGAATTAAATCAGCTAAAAGCAACCAAAATTTATTAAAAGGTAGAGTATTTAGAAAAAGAAAACTTAGAAAACCAACAAAGACATTAAAAATACTTCAAATAATACATTTTTACTTAAAATGACATCAACCTCTCCACTCTGTCTCCCTTTTGGCCGGCCACACCCCCCCATCTCTATACAAATTCCACCCTTTCCCTCATTTTGAACACAACCCTCACATCCTCTCTCTCTCTCTCTAACTTCTCTCTCTACAACTATCTCTCTACTTTTTCTTTAGAGTTCTTCAAAGATCAACCCCAATTTCAAATACTCAAAGTGTTTTGAAAGTAATGTTATGTTTAGAGAAAAATTTATTCATTTTATGTAGTCAAAAACTTGTTTTCTTGCATTCTTCTTAAAGAAATCTTCTTCTACTTCATGTTTTAAGTTGTTTTGCTAGAAAACTATTTATTGATTTTTAATGTTTGTAGAAACATAACCAAAACATGTTGCATGTTCATAAGGGTGATGAATCCATGATCAAACCAAAGTTAAGATAAAAGAAACAAAAGTTATAACTAGCAACCAAGAATTTTTCCTTCAACTAGAAATCCGTGCATGCATTCTGACAGAAACATTGACCTGAATTTGAAAGACCATATCTCATTCGGATGATCGCATCAACTTTAATATTTTAAAGTTTTATAAGCAAAAATACAAATTATAATTACACATGATATTAAAATATTAAGCCACTACTAAGTCTAAACGACTTTCTACGCCCCACGAACTACCTCAGCGGTAGACCTAAAGTCCACATGTGTAGAGCATTCTTAATTGATAAAGTGCACCCCTACTTGCCAGTTAGGTGGATACATCAACCAAATAGCGCTATCCACAAATATCATCGGCTCAAACATTATAGAGTTAAATAGTAGTGTAACACGGGGACTTCACATAACTCAACATATCATCATGTAATATAATTTTTCTCATCATAATGATTTATATGTTTTTCATTAATCAATATAAATCAATTCAATTCCTTTAAAACAACATGCTTTACACCCCAAAACGTATAAACATTTAAAAAGAGGGGCCGTGAATACTCATCTTATAGGAAAAGCTTCCAAATAGATACCCGAGATGTCCGCTTGACGGCCTAACGCTTACCTAACAAAGCAACGTACCCAAATGCTCACTTATATGTCTAACGATTACTATGAGAGTGCTTATAAGTCCTTATATGTCCAACTTGGTCTACTATTGTCCCGTTACACATAATGCACATAGTACTTCAAGTGATCAAAATTCATGAAATCGTACAATTTCAAAGTTTCACTTTCTGACAGAAACTTTAGGTCCTAAAAATGATTAGATTAATGTAACATCAAAAATGAAAAAATTTCCCATATTTTTATATGTGATATATTACTGAGTTAAGGTCATTGTGACCAAATTTCATGCAATTTGGACATGTAATAATGGTTCAAATAATTTATATAAACAGTGTATCACAGCAAGAAGGGCAGATTACACCCTGTTGGTAAAACAACCATTTGAGAAGTTCTACTAAATTGTTTTCAGAAATTCCAGTTGGATTATAAACACAACACAAAAAGGAAACTTTTAAGATAATAATAATGCATTTTGAATGAGTTATGAGGAATATATGGCACCACAAAGTTGCATGCACACATCTGTCATTAGTTGAGAGATTGCACACTTAACTTTAATAAATTGGTTAATGCCTCAAAAATTCATATTTTTAAATGAATCCAGATTCATATGAACCCTAACTCATAAAAGAAAACTCCAGAAGAAGAATTATACATTATGGACAAATAATCAATGATATATAATCATACAAAGGAGGGTTTAGCTACTGGTGGTTTAATAGTTTGCACACTTAAAATGTTTTAGGTGTTTGGAGGGTCAACACTCCATATTTTCATGTGATTTCATTTGCAAACCGAAGATAACTAATAAAACTAACTCTCAAAAGAAAAATCATCCTTTTTCATTTAGTTTTGAAAGAGATATGGTCATTTGAACATGCATCCATAAATCTGTCAGCTTTGGACAGATTGCACACTCATTTTGTTTTGATTAATTAAAACCCCAAATCACCACATCTTTGAATGAAACCAGTGGCATTTGAAAGGTAACTATCTAAAATAAATTCCAGAAGAAGAATCAAGTGATTTGGACGATTATTTTGTGAGTTAGGGTTGTTCAAAATAGGGTATACCTACTCTTGAACTTCCAGATGCACATCACATTTATTATGAGCATTTGGGGGGTCAAAAGTCAATGTTTTTCAGTGAGATCACTTGGATTAGAACCCCAACTCACTAAATAAACTTTTAGAAAGAAGATTCATGATATTTGAACATATTATTTGCAATAAATGGACGATTTATGCACAAGCATAAAATCTGTCAGCACCCAAAAATGCATTTCTATGAATTAATCCAACATTCAAATTTGTTTTTGCTTAGATTTCTTGTGTTCTATGTGTTTGGGTCATAGATTATCACTATTATAGATACGTTTCACATATCTTGGTGTATAATCTCCCCTTAGAACTAAGAAATTCGTGGTTGGTTGCAAAACAACTCAAAGAACACAAAAATGAAGGTTTTTCAACAAATTTGCAAGAAAAGATGAGTGTAAAGTTGTTACCTTGCTTGGATGATGATTAGGGCTTCCAAATTCTTGTATAAACTTGATCTTGATGATGATTTTCAATGACAAATGGCTGGAGTTTTTTTTAGAGAGAAAGAGAGGGAAAAGAGATGAAAGTGTCTCTTCACTTTTAGAGAGAGAGAGATGAGAGGAATTTTGAATATGAAAATGGAGTGTTTGAAAAAAAATATATATATATATATATGGGGAAGGAGGGGGGAGGGGGGGGGGGGCATGGGCCCCTTTCCAACCCAAAGATTAATTTTTTTTTTAAAACAAAAGCCCAAATTGTTTACAATGTCATTTTTCTCAATTTTTGACATTTTTCTCCAATTTGTAAGCCCATTTTGGTTTAATTATAACAAAAATAAAAGCTTATATTTAACATAGTAAAACTATATACTTTATATAAATTGGGTATAAATTTGAGCATTTGACACTATATAGGACGTTTCAGATAGTTATGGGTCGGAGCGGACTTTCTAAACAACTACGGAAACTCTAGAAATTTTTCGGTCAATCTAATCTAACTAACTCTGATTCTTATAACTTAACTATAAAAGCACTAATAGACTAAATAAGTGCTAACCTGGAGGTTCAAATTTGACAGTTGTCACAGTCTCCCCCCGTTAAAGAAATTTCGTCCCGAAATTTAATGACTGCTACTGCTAATGGACTCCTTTGCAAACAAATGTGGATATTTGCCTTTCCTGAAATCTTCTCTTTCCCAAATATACTCTGGGCCATGCTTCGCATTCCAGTGAACTTTGATAATAGGGATCTTACTGTGTCTCAGCTGTTTGACTTCTCGATCAAGTATCTCGATTGGTTCTTCAATGAAATGTAACCGATCGTAATCTGAACGTCTTCCAGGGGTAGAACTATTGTTTCATCCGTTAGGCATTTCTTCAGATTCAACACATGGAACGTGTCGTGGATGGCGCTTAAATTCTGTAGCAACTTTAGTTTGTACGCTACCGGTCCAATTCTCTTGGTCCCTAAGGAGTCTACAAGAGTTCTCGGATATAGAAACAGTTTGTAGAAGGGGGGGGGGGGGTTGAATACAAACATACAAATTTTTGGTTTTTAAATGAAGAAAGAAAGTAGCATGCACACTGATGAAGAAGATAGCTTCATTTTATGTATACCCGTTTGCATTTAATGCAAGACAAAAGCTATATGCCACGTGGCAAGCATCCACAGGCGGTTTGTCCTTTGCTCAGAACACAACCATGTTTTTGGCCGTATTTGAACAGTACAATATCAGATGTGATGGGGACATAAGAGACAATCCCTACGTCCTTCTCTGACACAGTATAGGGTTTGTCTTTTGTGCATCGAGGATAAGGTCAACGTTAATCATGTATGAGAAGCTTCACTTGATCGCTGAGACTGAATCTTCAAGGATGAACTTTCAGTATCGTTGAGATTTCACAAGACTTCACACTTTGGATAGGTAATCTTTGTTATCGCTGGACCGCTTCAGGTCACGTAGTTGATTATCTCTTTCTTCAGCTTGGTCTTCGACTTTTGCTGAATGGTCATTTGGTGTGATCGCTGATCTTCAGGTCTTCAGAGATAAGCTTAAAGTTCCTTGATCTTCATCGATCGCTGATGGCAGTCAGCGTATGCTTATCGCTGAATTTGAACTTAAACTTAAACAAGGAATTTCACTAAGTGTAAAAAGGAATCATATTCAAATCACTGAGAGGAGTTATGATCAACAATCTCCCCCTATTTGATTATGATTAAGTAATATGAGAAAATTACTTGAAGGGATTAGTAAGGACTTAAGAAATAATCAAGTAAAAATTTCTAAGTACTAATCTGTGAGATCTTTTTCAGCTAATCTATTATAGCCATTGAGTTTCATTTATAAGGATATGAAAACACAATTGTTTACAAGTAGATGCCTTAAGTACATTCAATGATTTAAATTTCAGAGAGAAATATCAGTGAGTAAGGAGGTATGTAAAGAAGTTAGAACCCTTATGTTCATTGTCCCATTTACTGTTTTCAGGGATCTTTTTAGTACACAGTTGGAGTAGAGTACTTCATTTGAAATTTCATTAATAATCTGAAGAAATTACATGAACAATGAAATTACAAATTTGTAAGTAGAGAGAAGTACAATACACTGAAGAGTAATACAAAGGAAAAGACGACTATATATTAATCAGAGATTTTCATGTCTTCTTCGTATTTCATTTTCATAGACCCTATTCTGCCGATTCATCAGCGGACCATCCGACCCGGCGGTTGTGATGCATGATCTTGATGAAGGCTGATGGAGCTTTGCTGACTTCGCTGTTTCTGAAGAGCCCTAGAAAACCATCATTATCCAAGAAAACCATACCACTGCTGATCTTAAGGCTGAAAAAGCTACCATCGAAGGATGGTGCAAGGCTTCTGATAAAGTGAGTGAGATCATCAGTGCTCAAATCCCTCTGAAAGTCAAAAGTGGGTTAGGTTATAACCTTGACAAAGAAGAATCAGAGAATGATTGTTCCATGTTAAAATTTGGAATCTTTGTCTCCTCAATCCCTGATCCTTCTTCTTAGAAATCTCATTTAAATGAGTTGCCTATGTTTAATTTAGATGATGCTAAGAAAATGATTAAGAACAAGTTTCTTGACCACGTTCCTAAAATCAGAAACTTTCAGAAAGAGAAAAAGAACTCCTCTGGTCCTTAAGTGAGTTATCCTAAAACTGGGAAGAAAATCCATGGATCTATTTAGAGATCAACACCCAGAATTAAGATCGACCTTACACCTGTCCCTGAAAACATTCTTATACCCCTAAGGACATCGGACAAAGGAATTCTTGTTTCTGCTCCTGAAAATGTTTCTTCTTGCTCTCTGAAATCTTTCAATTCCAAACCTATTCACAAATATAGGAAATGCTATCACTGTGGTGAGACTACCCACATTGCCAGCAAATGTCCAAATGCTACTAAAGCTGAAAAATTAGCTCATGGAAAGAAAGTAGCTCAGGCTAATAAATCAGCAAGAGTAAAATCCACCAAGGTTGGCAAACCTTCCATGGTGAAGATATCCACTGAAGAAAATTCTTCAGCTAGTAGCTCTTCCACCACACCTTCCACTAACACAGCAGGACCCATAGTAATATGGGTACCTATGAAAAATTAATCCTTCTGTTGTACGCAGAGTGCCAATGGTATATGGTATCTTGATAGCGGATGCTCGAGGCACATGACTGGCAGAAAATCTCTGCTCTCTGAATACAAGGAAGAAGTTGATCCCTCACTGACCTTCAGTGGAAATGGCAAAGGATACACTAAAGGTTATGGAATTCTATCCAATGGAGCAACTTCATTCAGTCGAGTCGCTTATGTTGAAGGACTAAAGCACAATTTATTGAGCGTCAGTCAGCTATGTGACAAAGATTTCAAAGTTCTATTTCTAAAGAATAGATGCGTTGTCACTAATTCTAATAACAAACTTGCTTTAACAGGCAAAAGAGTTGAAAATGTGTATGTCATTAACATGAATAGTTCTCACTTTGAGAACATGTGCTTCATCTCAAGAGCCTCCTCAGATATAAACTGGTTATGACACAAAATACTCTCTCATCTAAACTTTAAGATGATCAATGAATTGTCTCAAAATGAACTTGTCAGGGATCATCCTAACCATATCTTTGCAAAGGAATCTCTTTGTTTAGGGTGTAAAAAGGGAAAATTGACAAAAGCCTCTTTCAGATCTAAACAAGTTTTCTCAGTGACCTCACCTCTTCAGCTTCTCCATATGGATCTATTTGGACCTGTCAATGTCCAATATCTATCTGGAAAGAAGTGCACTCTTGTGATAGTTGATGAATATTCCAGATACACATGAGTATTCTTTCTTCGATCCAAAAGTGATACACCTGATGTAATTATTGCATTTATTAGAAGAATGGAAGTCCTGAACAATCTTATCGTTCTCTCCAGGAGAAGTGATCATGGTACTGAATTCAAAAACAGTACCTTGATTAATTTATTTGAAGAAAAGGGAATCACTCAAAATTTCTCATCAGTGAGAACTCCTCAGCAAAACAGTGTTGCTGAAAGAAGAAATCGAACGATCATTGAAGCAACTCGCTCAATTGCTTAGCGAATCGCATCTACCTACTCAATTCTGGGCTGAAGCAGTCGCTACAGCGTGCTTTACTCAGAATCGATCCTTCATAGTGAAGCGATTTAAGAAGACCTCCTATGAAGTATTTCATGGAAGAAAACCCCTCTCTGAAATATCTACACATTTTTGGATGTAGATGCTACATCCTGAATGACAGAGATCATTTGGGTAAATTTGATACAAAAGTAGATGATGAGATATTTCTTGGATATTCTTTTGTATCCAAGTCTTTCAGAATCTTCAACAAAAGAAGACAACATGTTGAAAAATCCATGCACGTCAATTTTGATGAATCTCGCCCAAGAAATTCTACTCCTATCCCTGAAGTAGATGAGGAGTTGAATGAATGGATGAAATCTCATTACGGAGAACCTGAAACTTAATTCAGCAACCAACCTAATGCTGAAACTAATGATGATGGAATCCCTGATCTTCCTATCTCAAGCAACGATCCATCATCATCAGGAGTCAACATCACTCCACTCAATCAGATTCCTCCAACTGATACCTTATTCGGAAACTCTTCAGTGAATAACCAAGCTTCATCTTCTTTTGATCAATCCTCTGAATCACCTCCAGAATTGATATTAAATAATGAAGTATCTGTTGCTTAATCAACCAACGTTATCCCTGAAAGAAAACAAGTCGCTGAATCTATTGTTGATCAGTCTCCTCAACCTCCAGATCAGCGATGGACTGCAAATCATCCATTAAATCAAATTAATGGTGATCCAAATGCATGTATCAAAACTCGTAGAGACACAGGTAATATCTGTCTCTATGTAAATTTCATTTCTCTCTCTGAACCAGAGAAGATAGATCAAACTATTCCTGATCCTAGCTAGGTCTCTATCATGCAAGAAGAACTAATTAAGTTTCGTAAAAACAAAGTTTGGAATCTTGTTCCTCGTCCATCTGATAAAACTGTGATATAAACCAAATAGGTCTTTTGAAATAAGCTAGATGAAAATGGCACTGTTATTCGCAATAAGGCTAGACTTGTTGCTCAGGGATACAGACAGAAAGAAGGTATTGGCTATGATGAGACCTTCTCCCCTGTTGCTAGACTAGAAGCCATAAGACTTTTCTTAGCTTATGCTGCCCATAAAGACTTTAATGTTTTTCTTAGCTTAAACTAGTGCTTTTCTAAATGGTAAACTCAGCGAGGAAGTTTATGTTGAACAACCTCCTGGGTTCTCTGATCCAAACCATCCTGGTTATGTTTTTAAACTCCAAAAAGCTCTTTACGGGTTAAAACAAGCTCCTAGAGCTTGGTATGATACTCTTTCAAAATACCTTCTTAAAGAAAAATAATCTCGTGGAAAAATTGACCATAATCTATTTTTAAGGAAATATAAAGGTCATACTATTTTTGCTCAAATATATGTTGATAACATTATATTTGGCTCCACAAGACTCAAACTATGCACTCGTTTTGCAAAAAGAATGAAGAAACAATACAAAATGAGTATGATGGGTGAACTAACATATTTTCTAGGTTTGCAGATTAAGCAATCTGACAAGGGAATATTTATTTGTCAAAGTAAATATGTTAAGGACATGCTGAACAAATTTGATATGAATCAATGCTAAGCGATGAAGACCCCTATGGCACCTCCTTTGACTTTGAATAAGGACCCAAATGGGAAACCTGTCAATATCATTGCTTATCGTGGATGATCGGATCTCTCGCTGTATCTTACGGCGAGTAGACCTAATATCATGTATTATAATTTGTTTCGTGCTCGATATCAAGCCGAACCAAAGGAATCTCACCTCATTGTTGTAAAGCGAATTTTCATATATCAGAAAGAAACTCCAAATCTGGGTCTTTGGTATCCCAAAGGCTCAGGGTTCGATCTAATCGGTTACTCTGATAGTGATTTTGCAGGATGCAAGATTGATAGGAAGAGTACCACTGGTGGATGTCAGCTATTAGGTGGTAAGTTGATAAGCTGGACAAGTAAAAAACGAACTCGTGTCCACATCTACCGAAGCTGAGTATGTAGCCGTTGGTAGCTGTTGTGCTCCAATCCTTTGGATGAGATATCAACTGAGAGATTACGATCTCAAACTCTCCTAAATCCCTATCTATTGTGATAGCACTAGTGCTATTGCAATTGCAAACAACCCTGTACTTCATTCCAAAACCAAGCACATTGAGATTCGATATCATTTTATCAGAGATCATGTGATGAATGGTGAAGTTGAACTTCATTTTATACCAACTGAATGTCAGCTCGCTGATCTTTTCACCAAGCCTCTTGATGAAACTAGATTTAATCTACTCATCAGCGAACTTGGTATGTTAAACGCTGAATAATTTAGCGATACTTAAACTAGATTTTAATCTACACATATTCAATGACATACAACTTAAGTTCTTAAAATTCTCCATTCTCTGAACTCTAATTTAGTGATACTTTATTTATCTCACTCGGGTATGAATTCCTAAATCTATACATTCTCTGAATGTCTCTTTTTCAGAGAATAAATCTTAAAACTAAAAACCATCACTGACAATCCTTTATTTACAAGAACTGAAGGATAATGATTAACATTTTTTTAATGATAATCATTTTCAAATTTTCAAATAAGAAAAGGACACGTCAGACCTTTATCTAACACACGACGGACCATGACGTTTCCTTTCCCACTTTTTTCTAGGAACGTGCGCTAAGTCATCATTACTTTTCAAATAGCTACAACCGTCATTTAGCTATCCTCTTTCTCTCTCCTCTTTCTATTTAAGCAAATCTCCTCTTCATTTGATTCTTTACGCGCTCATTGCAGTCAAACAAGCAAGGATCTCCTTTGAATTGTCAAGTCTTCTTCAAGAACACCAAGAACATGCACTTGTGCGTTTTTCTTCGAACTCACTTTTTAAGGTTTGATCTAACCTTATACTTTCTACTAGAAACAACTACATTGTTGTTTCTTCCACTAACAAATATGATTTACTAAAAGTTTTAAAAAAAATCTGGATTAAATCAAGAGAAGTTTTTTTTTCACAAAACCTGTTATAAGTTTCTCCTTAGAACAGAAGACCATTTTGGTAAGTTTAATCAACTTTTTCTCTTCTACACCTTCTAAAATCTGTTTTATTGGTAATCTTAAACTACCAAAAACAACCTATTTCTTTTTGGTACTTTTTCTTAAACCACAAGTATTTTGATCTTTATTCATCAAAACACTTGTTTTCCTTCTTAACATTTGGTGTTCTTTCTACCAAGACCTTATTTTGGTTTATACATTTTTTGTATTAAACCATGATTTTTCTATTTGGTGTTCCAATTTATGAAACACAAATGGCTTCTTCAAGCAAGATCACTGAAACCCCTCCCAACGTTGCCCTTGAGGGTGTTGCTGCATGCAACTTCACTCCTGAACAAGCCACTTTCAAGCCCTGCAACTATTTGGCGCTGGTG
Organism: Silybum marianum; assembly: GCA_036898165.1. Lineage (NCBI taxonomy): Eukaryota > Viridiplantae > Streptophyta > Magnoliopsida > Asterales > Asteraceae > Silybum > Silybum marianum. Next base: position 23,566,536 of record CM072528.1, on the reverse strand, counting down.
GACATTTCTGTTGATCGCCATCAATTCAAGGACGGTGCTACTTTCATAAAGGCCTGCCCACTGACGTATGCCTTCGTCCACAACCCAATAGGCATTACCTCTCACCTACAGGCATTGTGGTACACAGCTCGCTGCACCAATAGGCATTACCTCTTACCTGCCATCGAATTCACCATCCCTATTGAAAATGGAACTTTTTCCTTCACCGTCGGATGCTTGAGGCAAGCTCTTCGCCTCCCCTCAAGAGGTAAGAATCAGGAATGGGCCCCTGAGCCCACCAAGGATCAAATAACTGCTTTCCTAGATTCCATCAGCTATGCTTGGGAAGACCCCGCTGAGAAGAATGTCGGCTCCAAGATGGAGAAGAAGAGGCTCTACAATAAATGGCAATACATCTTCACTCAAGTAATTCAGTGATTGGGTTCCAAGATGGGTTCCAATGATCAGGCCAGCAAGCATTACCAAGATCTGGACTTCGCTCTCTGCACCAACTACAACCTCAACTACGCTGATTACATTTTCAGTGATATGTACGGTTGTGTGAATGCTTCCAAAAGGGAGAAGTTCATTCTTTATCCCAGGTTCTTCGTCACTATCTTGGAAGCTGCCTTCAAGGACGACTACCCAAAGGTGGGCAACCAAGGATTTTTACAAGTTGGAAGGAAGTTGCTGGAAATTGACGAACTTTCAGGGGACGCTCCTTACACCCCTTACATGATGCAGCTTATCTCCAAATCAGCATCCGTGTCCATCCCACTGACAAACCCATCAGTAGGTATCCCTGACACGCTCACCCACCTTTCCTTAGAATCACTAGAACAGGACTAGTCCAAGGACTAGCAGATATTGAATAAATTATTCTCGCATCTAAGAGTTTCATCACTTCTTTCCGAACCACTTCTTTCATGTTGGGGTTAAGTTATCTTTGATGTTCGACCGATAACCTAAATCCAATTTCCGTCTTTATTCAGTTCGTACAAAAAGAAGAACTCAATCCATTCAAATCAGCAATGGTCCATCCAAGGTCGGATTGGTGCTATCTCAAGAACCGCAACAACTTTTCTCTTTCCCACTTACTAAGGTGTGATGATATGATCACATGAAACGTTGATTTTGCCCCCAAATAAGCATATTCTATGTGAGCCGGTAGTGGTTTGAGCTCTAGTTGAGGAGGCATTTCCAATGAAGGTTTAGGTTTTGCACTTCGAGGCCCCAACTCTTCATATGTTGATGCCTTGAGAATTTTCGGAAGGGAGTGGATTCTAATTGCATCACGCTTTCGATATTTCCGCTCTCGTCACCCTTGGCATCAAAAAGACCATTAACCAAGGTGCTCTGTAGCCCATCATTTGTGAACTCTCTTTTGAAAACTTCTTGAATTGCTTGATCAATGATGTCCACGTTAAAATATGCATCTGAATCATGTTGACTTCTTGCACAATTGAATACATTGAACACCGCCTCATCATCCCCCACTCGGAGAGTTAACTTCCCTCCTTGTAACATTAATCAAAGCTCCCCCCAGCTACAAGGGTCTTCCAAGAATTAAGGGCACTTTAACATCTTCTTCCATGTCCAAGACTACAAAGTCCACGAGGAAGTAGAACTTCTCAACTCTGGTTTGGACGTCCTTAATGATTCCGTAGGGATGGTTGATAAACCGGTACGCCAATTGGAATGTTACCCTCGTAGGCTTGATTTCACCAAGACCTAGTTTCCTGAAAATGGTTAGAGGCATAATATTAATGCTTGCACCAAAATCACACAAAGCTTTACTAAATTCAAATTCTCCAATATGAATATGAATAGTAAAACTCCTTGGATCCTTCAGTTTAGGTGGAAGCTTGTTTTGAATGATTACACTATCCTCTTCTATGATGGTAGCATACTCTTTAATGTTTCTTCTATTAGATAAGATGTCCTTCAAAAAATTTGCATAATATTAATTGAGCTAAATCATCCGAGAAAGGGATATTGATTTGTAGCTTCTTTAAGACCTCCGAAACTTTGCAAATTGTTGTTGGTCCTTGTACTCCTTGAGTCGGTGTGGGAATGGCACTGGTGGCTAGTATTCCTTGACAGTCGTCTTTTATGGTGGAGGTGTCTCTTGTGTTTTCTGTAGCTCCTTAGTAACATCTTTAACCGCAACTTCTTCTACTTCAATCAATTTCGACTCTTGCATGATTGGTTCCTCTTGCTCTTGGGGACCCATATTGTCTCGTGTTGTATCCTTGATCAACGGCCTTTCACTTCTCAAGGTGACGGCCTTGCAATGCTCTCTAGGGTTCGACTCCATTTGGCTAGGCAAGGCGCCTTGGTTCCTCGAAGCTTATGCATTGGCCAATTGACCATGCTGCCTTTCAAATTTTTTATAGCGGTTGTTCTGCTCATTACTTTGTATAACCACCTTGAGAGTCACTCTTCCTCACCAACAACCACGGCCAATTTTGACAAACACTTCATCATCATCTCTTCCAAATTTGGCTTCTTCTCATTTGATGAATCCTCTCCACCAGTCCTAACATTTTGGTTCCCATGATGTTGTTGGAAACCGGGAGGTTTATCATTCCAGGAAGAAGAGAATTGTTGTATTTAGTTTTGTTGCGATCCTTCCAGTTGGCTCCATTTGATTTGAGCTTGTTGTGGTCGACCCATATCACCCCTTGGTTATTGCAATTGATTTTTTTGATTGGTCCAAGAGAAGTTAGGTGATTCCTCCATCTAGAATAATATGTGTTTGAATATGAATTGTTGGCTTGTCGGTTCGACTGATTTTGCATGTAGTTGACTTCTTTGACATCTTTGGTGTCTAACGATGCCATGAAATGGCATTTGTTAGTCGGGTGAGAAACTCAACATATTTGAGAACCTGCAATACCAACTGCTCGAACCGACATTTCCCTAAGTTGATTAGTTAGCCCGGAAATTTGGGCTTTCAAACTTGTAACTTCAGCGGATTCTTGGGAACTAGCTCCAATTGATCTTCATGATTGACCACTTCTCTCCGAATGCCAATGATAAGTTCTCGGCCATCTCGGTAATAAAATTGTAAGATTCGTCATAAGTTTTGCTCATAAGAGCTCCTCCCGCTGCAGAATCAACGATATTTTTTGTAAAACATCTCAATGGTGAGCCATTGTTGAAGGCCATGGTGGGGGAACTTTCTGAGTAGTTCTCTATATCTTACCCAAGCATCATATAGCGATTCTTGGTCCAACTACTTGAATTGAGTAATTTCGGCTCTCAAATTTGCAGTACGGCCTGGGGGAAAAATTGTTGAAAAATGCCTTGACTAGTTGCTCCCATGTGGTGATTTGCCTGACGAGAATGCCCCATTGTCAAGCTTTCGCTCGATCTCTTAAGGAAAATATGAACAGAGTGAGATGAATGGCTTCCGTCGACAATCCATTCATCTTGAATGTACTTAGAATCTCGAGGTATTTCTCAAGATGGCTAATCGGGTCTTTGCTGGGAAAACCTCAAAACAGGTCTTGTTGACTCATATTTACGATAGCGGACTTGATTTCAAAGCAAGTAATTGCCACGACTGGCGCTAGAATGCCCGATCACGTTCCATCATAAGCGGGACAAGCATAGTCCCTCAAAGGCCAATTTTCAGCCATGACTTCCTCTGTTTCAGTCTCTTGGTCTTCCTCTATCTCTCTTCTCCTTTGTCAAAGTGTACGTTCGATTTCCGTATCAAGAGGTAAAGCAACTCGCCCTCAGTTTCTCCTTCGTGGCATACACTAGAATGAATATACGGAGATAAAACCAACGATGGTAAGAAAATGAATAACCAATAATGTTTAATCTAGCAGCGCTTTAACCCGTAGTGATATTAACATTACAAATAGTTCCCCGACAACAACGTTAAAAACATGATATAAGATTTTACAAATTTTCATCTCTATTGCAAGTGTACGATGTCAATCAAGTAATAAGTACGAAGTACGACTATAGATCCAAGGAACTATGAGATTAAGTATCACAAAGTTACAACAACCACTAACTGAACTATTGAAAAAGTGATTTGAGTTATAACTAATTAAACTACTTATCTAGAGAAATAAAAGCAAGCTCACACAACAAGGGTTCAAACAAGGGTTTTAAACTAACACGAAGAGATTACTTTGAATGATTAGAGAAGGCTAGGGGTTGGATTTCATTTGATTCCACCAAGATATACAAATAACACATTCATGAATCACTAAACAAGGTATAATATGGTCATTCGTCAAATACTCACTACTCTTTCTCAAGCAATAGCAAGAATATATCATGAAATGTATATTAAAATCTCTCGATTAATAAACATAAACAATAAACTTGTTAAGCATAAGAATAGCATAAAACATAACTATGGTTTACTTGGTATATTTTTATCCAATATCTCACCACAGGTTCAAATATCTTTAATCTAGTCATACAACCAATTTCTCAAAGGGAAATATAACCATAACATAGCAAGATGGTCAATCTAGCAAAATAAGAAGAATAAGATAATCAATTCTACCAACAAAGAGAAATAACTCAATAAATGCAATAATCATATAAATAACAGTAAGAATCCAAAATCCCTCCTTCCCCCAAACTTGAATTGCTTTGCTCATGTTTTATTTTTTGGACCGGCAGAGTTAAAGTTAGCTGTTAGCTTTGTACTCGGGCACGTTAGAGCGGGTCAGGTACCCCTGGCGGCCTGCATCGCAATAGCTGCCTTTGGCTCTACTCTAATTGGCAACGAGACAGTGGATTGATTCCTACACCTATGGGCTCAGGTTCCTTCCTCCTCTAGTCCGAATCAAGATGGCTCCTCTCGATCTTGTGATGCCTTCGGCCCAAAATTCTCCAGCTTTCCCTTGACTAATATAAAAGTAAAGGCAGCTATCTGGAGAATTTTGGGCCGAAGGCATCACAAGATCGAGAGGAGCCATCCCATTCGTACCATGTCTACTTCTTTACTATGGATCATGTCTTCGGAGGCTAATGTCGGTGAATCGGTTAATATGACATAGATCGGAGAATGGTTAAATGCTTCTTTGGGAAAGAACTCCTTGCTAACTGCTTCAACTTTCGACTAGGGCAGCAGCTCCGTCTTGCACAACTCCCCCAAACAGCCCAGATCTGATTCACTTTCAGAACCTATTCATCGATTCCTAACCTTAATAGCTTATTCAAAAAGTCATTTTATAGAGTAAGACCGTTACTAAGAAGGAAAAAAGCCCCCCATCTCGTTCGAAAACAAGCCCAAGCCCTTACCAGATGGATCAGAAGAGCGAGTCACAGATCCAACCTGACGAACAGGAACAAAAGCACCACTGACTAAGAGATTGGGCTATCGGCCGGTATCAGTTGAAGTCAACAAAGAAGGAAAGCCTTCCCCCAATCCAACATTTTCAGGTGAAAAGAAGATAGATGACTGAGAGTCACGGGATTTTGAAAGCGCCACATCTAGCTCATCGGCTTAAGCGCTCATAGGACATTTTCCTTTGGTCCTAGCCAAGATCCTTCATGACTGGCGTCAAGGGCAACCTTCCCACGGTATCTCTTGATACGCTTACCCGACGTGCTTCTTTTCATATTACTGCATGCAAAGGTTCAAATCCTTTTACTCCAGATTATGAACACCCGATCGGATCTGTCAAAAACGAGCTGACGACTACAGGGGAAGCGGCTGACTGCAGTCCCTGAGCCCAGCTTGTAGCAAGCCAAAAGTTTGACTTGAGCCTACTTTGCTAAGAGAAGAGAGAGAAGGAAAAGACAGACGGCAGAAAGCAATCCTTCCAACCGCAGAGTTGTCATCCTGTATTGCTGAATAGAGCACCTACTCTGCATAGATTAGGCATTCAGGCATTCCTACCCGTTTTAGTGGAAAGGCGTGCTATTTGTTTACATCCATTAGTTTGTAAGGGCTTCAATGCAGACTTTGACGGGGATCAAATGGTCATTCATGTGCCTTTATCTCGCAGGCTCAATCAGAGGTACGTTTACTTATGTTTTCTAATATGAATTTTTTGTCTCCAACTATTGGAGATCCCATTTCCGCACCAACTCAAGATATGCTTAGTGGACTCTATGTCTTAACGAGTGGAAATCGTCAGGGTATTTGTGTAAATAGGTATAATCCATGTAATCGTAGAAAGTATCAAAATGAAGATAATAACTATAAGTATACAAAAAAAAGAACCCTTTTTTTGTAATACCTATGATGTAATTGGAGCTTATTGGCAAAAACGAATCAATTTAGGTAGTCCTTTGTGGTTCCGGTGGCGACTAGATCAACGCGTTATTGCTGCAAGAGGATCTCCCATCGAAATTCACTATGAATCTTTTGGGACCTATTATGAGATTTATGGACACTATCTAATAGTAAGAAGTATAAAAAAAGAAATTCCTCACCTCCCTTTCCAACACCATAATTCTCCGAAATTCGCCTGTGGAAAAGTCCCTTGCAAGGCTCGAACTTGAGACTTACAAGGGCAAAACCCCCCAAGGTTTTTCCTTGGTGGCCAACTGAGCTAGCCCAGCTGGTTAGCTCATGTTACTAGTGGAAAAGAACACAACATAAGAGAAGAAAACCACAGCCAAGTACATTATTTCTCAACAAAAATACAATAGAGATGAAGAACTCCCTCAATAAATTATACAAACTACCCAACTTTGGCTTTACTTAATGATTCCACCTTCAGTTTCAAAGTAGAACCTTCTTTCTAGCCTCTGACCTCTGAAATCGCCTCTCTTCCAAGCCTAGCCTCCACAGATCCGAAGATAGCCCTAACTATTAACTTTCAGCTGCCGTAAATACCCAGATAGCGAATTGCAACCATTGATTGCAACCGTGCCACTTGCCAGGGTCGCACCTCAGATCCAAAATTTTGAGAGCCTATGGTACATAAATTGTGAGTCTTGTACTTCAACACTACCTCTGCCAGGGTTGCACTTCAGGATCGCAAAAAGACAATTTTTTGATATTTCTTTTGTTTCTTTGATTCTCCATTTCCTTCCATTTAGATGTTAAAATTGACTTTTAATCAAGAGTTTACCATCTAATTTTCATCATGTATGTCTACACAACCTTTGCACAAATATTAGTCCAAAATACCAACTTTTATTTCAAGACAAACCATAAAGCTTATGGTTTGGAGGGTAAAACTCGTAATATAACGAAGGTATCAGTAATGCAATCATTCAAAACAAGCTTCAATCCAAACTGAAGGATCTAGAGAGTTTTACTATTCCAATTCATGTTGGCGCATTTGAACTTAGTAAAGCTTTATATGATTTGGGTGCAAGTATTAACCTTATGCCTCTATCCATTTTCAGGAAACTAGGTCTTGGTGAAATCAAGCCTACGAGGGTAACACTCCAATTGGCAAACTGGTCTATCAAGCATCCCCACGGAATCATTGAGGACGTCCTCACAAAAGTTGGGAAGTTCTACTTCCCCGTGGACTTTGATTTTTGGACATGGAAGAAGACGTTGGCATGCCCTTAATTCTTGGAAGACCTTTCCTAGCTACAGGGGGAGAGTTCATAGAAGTGCAAGGAGGGAAGTTAACTCTCCGATTGGGGGATGATGAGGTGGTGTTAAATGTATTCAGTTGTGCAAGAAGTCAACATAATTCACATGCATGTTTAGTGTGGACATCATTGATTAAGCAGTTCAAGAAGTTTTCGAAAGAGAGTTCACTAATGATGAGCTACAGAGAACCTTGGTTAATGGTCTTTTTGATGCCAGGGTGACCAAAGCGGAAGTATCTAAAGCGCAATGAAATTAGAAGCCACTCCCTTCGAAAATTCTCAAGGCATCAACAATTTGCGCCTCGAAGTGCAAAACCTCAACATTCATTGGAAGTGCTTCCTCAATTAGAGCTCAAATGACTACCGTCTCACTCAATGTTGCATGTGATCATATAATCACACCTTAGTAAGATGGACAGAGAAAAGTTGTTGCGGGTCTTGAGAGAGCACCAATCCACTCTTGGTTGGACCATTGCTGATTTGAAAGGATTGAATTCTTTTTGTACGCACAAAATAAAAATGGGAGATGGATTTAGGCCATCGGTCGAACATCAAAGAAGACTCAACCCCAACATGAAAGAAGTGGTGCGGAAAGAAGTGATGAATATCTTAGATGCGGGAACTATCTATTCAGTCTCTGATAGTCCTTGGACTAGTCCTATTCAAATGGTTGCAAAGAAAGGTGGTGTTACCGTGGTAAAGAATGATAAAAATCAGTTGATTCCGACAAGGACCATTAGGGGTTGGAGAGTTTGCATCAATTATTTCAAACTAACAACACCACTTGAAAGGATCACGTTCCCTTGCCACTTATTGACCAAATGTTGGAAAGGTTGGTCGGGCATGCTTACTACTATTTTCTTGATGGGTACTCGGGATATAACCAAATCCCAATTGCTCCGGAAGACAAGGAGAAGACGACGTTCACTTGCCCTTCGGTTTATGAAACGCTCTGGCCACATTTCAACGTTGGCCATTTTCTCCAACATGTTAGACAAAACGATGGAGATATTCATGGATGAATTCTATATTTTTGGGGACTCATTTGACACGTGCTTGTCCAATCTCAAAGCGGTACTCAAGTGATGTGACAACGGTCAAAATAGCAGTTCAGGTCAGTAATAGACTGAACCTATCAGTATTTATTATTAAAAAGGTCACATAGTAGATTTTATAATTAGATGTCATAATTGTTAGGGATATTTAGCAATTTCACTTAGTTTTCGCATAGACAGATGAATTATCTAACAAATTGTCACACCCCGCTAAAGCGGAAACACGAGGTACAACAGTTCAAAGTTTCACAAAGAATAGGAATATAAACACCAACCATACATAAATAACTTGAACGTCAAGTTTAAAGTTTAATAGTTTACAACTTGACAACTTTGTCTTAAATAAACAAATTACAACAAAATTTAACATAAACAAAAATTTGATTGGTGTTCCTCAAAAATATACAAAACTTGATCAGCCGTGGACCTAAAGTCTCACGAACGACATTATACGCCCCACGAACTACCTCAGCGGTGGACCTAAAGTCCACCTGGGTAGAGCATTCTTAATTGATAAAGTGCACCCCTACTTGCCAGTTAGGTGGGTGCGTCAACCAAATAGCGTTATCCACAAATATCAACGGCTCAAACATTATAGAGTTAAATAGTAGTATAACACGGGGACTTCACATAACTCAACTTATCATCATGTAATATAATTTTGCTCATCGTATAGATTTATATGCTTTTTATTAATCAATATAAATCAATTCAATTTCCTTTTAAACGACATGCTTTACACCCCAAAACGTATAAACATTTAAAAAGAGGGGCCGTGAATACTCACCTTTTAGCTAAAACTTCAGTTAATTAAAACACGATCTGCTCCCACACGCCGGTCTACCGTTTCCCTATTAAAGAGGAATACCCAAAACGGTCACTTATATGACTAAAGGTTACTTATGTAGGTGAAAAGGTGTTAAATCCAAAGATGTCCATATTTGTCCAAAGTTGTCCAATTCGGTTAATCATTTGTCCAACATATAATAGTGCACTTATGTCGTTTTTATTGGTTCCAAAATTATGGATTTTTCCATTTGTGCATATGTTTGTGCCAATAAAGGCCTTTAAAAGACTAATGTTTGTAAACTACAAATTTTTCAGAAGTTCAGATTCTGGCAGAAACTTTAAAGCATGACAAAGATTAAAACAATCTACTTTATAAAATGCCAAAATCTCTAACTTCATATTTTTGAATGAAACTGGATTCATATGAATCCTAACTCATAAAAGAAAACTCCAAAAGAAGAATTATGCATTATGGACAAATATTCAAAGAGATACTAACATGCAAAGTAGGGTTTACCTACTGGTGGTCTCACAGTTTGCACACCTAAAATGTTTTAGGTGTTTGGAGGGTCAAAACTCCATATTTTCATGTTATTCCACTTGCAAACAAAAGATAATTCATATAATTAACTCTCAAAGGAAGAATCATCCTTTTTCATTGAGTTATGGAGGAGATATGGCCATTTCAACATGCATGCACAATTCTGTCAGATTTGGACAGAATGCACACGCATTTTGTTTTGACTAATTGAAACCTCAAATCACCATATTTTTGAAAAAAACCCGTGGCATTTGAAAGATAACTCATTAAATTAAATTCTGAAGAAAACTCAAGTCTTTTGGATGAATATTCAAAGAGTTATGGTTGTTCAAAGTAGGGTTTACCCTCTTTGTTGAACTTCCAGATACACATTCATCTTGCTATGAGCATTTGGGGGGTCAAAACTCATTGTTTTTGAATGAGACAACTTGGATTAGAACCAAACCCCAACTTACTAAATAAACTTTTAGAAGAAGATTTATGATATATGAAAATACTATTTGCAAGAAATGGACGATTTATGCACATGCATGAAATCAAGACCGTAAATCACCATTGTTGTTCATAATCACATAAAATCATGTTTTTCACCTATTTTCTTGAGTTTTATTGTGTGGATCATAAATTACCACCATTGTATAAACATTTTTACATGTTTTGGTGTATAATCTCTCCACAAAATCAGAGATTTCGGAAATTAAAAGAAGTAGCTAAAAATATGTAAGAAAAGTGGGTTTTTCACCCAAAATTTGCAAGAAAAAGAGAGTAGAGTTGTTACCTTGTTTTGGATGGTGATTAGAGCTTCTAAATCTTTGCTTGAACTTGATTTTTGATGAATATATTTGATGAAAATGGCTGGAGTTTAGTCTTAGAGAGGAAGAAGGAAAATGAAAGTGTCCCTTCACTTTTAGAGAGAGAGATGAGAGAAATTTTTGAATTTGAAAATGAACAAATGAGAGGAAAAATGAAAAAAGAAACATTTTTATATGTGGAACAAGAGGGGGGGGGGGCATGGTGATGGGCCCCACCCAAAACCCAATTGTTTTTTTAAACTTTAGTTTAAGCCTAAAAATGTGAGATTAAGAGTTCATTTTCTCAAATTGTAGGCCCTAAAATGATTAAATTCTAACAAAAATAAAAAAATTATAATTAAAATACTAAAAATATATTTTATATAAAATGGGTATAAATTAGAGCATTTGGCACAATATTGGACGTTTCGAGCAGTTACGGGTCGGAACCGGACATATTAAGCGACTACCGGAAATGCTAGAGATTTTTCGGTTAATCTATTCTATCTAACTCTTATTCTTCTAATTATCTACAATAACTCTAACAAACTTAATAGAAGCTAACCTGAAATCTCGAATTTCGACAGTTGTCACACAAATATTATGAAATGCCAATTTTAATACTATATATATATATATGTGTGTGTGTGTGTGTGTATATATAACCATAATTCATAATGAATTAAATCAGCTAAAAGCAACCAAAATTTATTAAAAGGTAGAGTATTTAGAAAAAGAAAACTTAGAAAACCAACAAAGACATTAAAAATACTTCAAATAATACATTTTTACTTAAAATGACATCAACCTCTCCACTCTGTCTCCCTTTTGGCCGGCCACACCCCCCCATCTCTATACAAATTCCACCCTTTCCCTCATTTTGAACACAACCCTCACATCCTCTCTCTCTCTCTCTAACTTCTCTCTCTACAACTATCTCTCTACTTTTTCTTTAGAGTTCTTCAAAGATCAACCCCAATTTCAAATACTCAAAGTGTTTTGAAAGTAATGTTATGTTTAGAGAAAAATTTATTCATTTTATGTAGTCAAAAACTTGTTTTCTTGCATTCTTCTTAAAGAAATCTTCTTCTACTTCATGTTTTAAGTTGTTTTGCTAGAAAACTATTTATTGATTTTTAATGTTTGTAGAAACATAACCAAAACATGTTGCATGTTCATAAGGGTGATGAATCCATGATCAAACCAAAGTTAAGATAAAAGAAACAAAAGTTATAACTAGCAACCAAGAATTTTTCCTTCAACTAGAAATCCGTGCATGCATTCGACGAAACATTGACCCGAATTTGAAAGACCATATCTCATTCGGATGATCGCATCAACTTTAATATTTTAAAGTTTTATAAGCAAAAATACAAATTATAATTACACATGATATTAAAATATTAAGCCACTACTAAGTCTAAACGACTTTCTACGCCCCACGAACTACCTCAGCGGTAGACCTAAAGTCCACATGTGTAGAGCATTCTTAATTGATAAAGTGCACCCCTACTTGCCAGTTAGGTGGATACATCAACCAAATAGCGCTATCCACAAATATCATCGGCTCAAACATTATAGAGTTAAATAGTAGTGTAACACGGGGACTTCACATAACTCAACATATCATCATGTAATATAATTTTTCTCATCATAATGATTTATATGTTTTTCATTAATCAATATAAATCAATTCAATTCCTTTAAAACAACATGCTTTACACCCCAAAACGTATAAACATTTAAAAAGAGGGGCCGTGAATACTCATCTTATAGGAAAAGCTTCCAAATAGATACCCGAGATGTCCGCTTGACGGCCTAACGCTTACCTAACAAAGCAACGTACCCAAATGCTCACTTATATGTCTAACGATTACTATGAGAGTGCTTATAAGTCCTTATATGTCCAACTTGGTCTACTATTGTCCCGTTACACATAATGCACATAGTACTTCAAGTGATCAAAATTCATGAAATCAGACAATTTCAAAGTTTCACTTTCTGACAGAAACTTTAGGTCCTAAAAATGATTAGATTAATGTAACATCAAAAATGAAAAAATTTCCCATATTTTTATATGTGATAGATTACTGAGTTAAGGTCATTGTGACCAAATTTCATGCAATTTGGACATGTAATAATGGTTCAAATAATTTATATAAACAGTGTATCACAGCAAGAAGGGCAGATTACACCCTGTTGGTAAAACAACCATTTGAGAAGTTCTACTAAATTGTTTTCAGAAATTCCAGTTGGATTATAAACACAACACAAAAAGGAAACTTTTAAGATAATAATAATGCATTTTGAATGAGTTATGAGGAATATATGGCACCACAAAGTTGCATGCACACATCTGTCATTAGTTGAGAGATTGCACACTTAACTTTAATAAATTGGTTAATGCCTCAAAAATTCATATTTTTAAATGAATCCAGATTCATATGAACCCTAACTCATAAAAGAAAACTCCAGAAGAAGAATTATACATTATGGACAAATAATCAATGATATATAATCATACAAAGGAGGGTTTAGCTACTGGTGGTTTAATAGTTTGCACACTTCAAATGTTTTAGGTGTTTGGAGGGTCAACACTCCATATTTTCATGTGATTTCATTTGCAAACCGAAGATAACTAATAAAACTAACTCTCAAAAGAAAAATCATCCTTTTTCATTTAGTTTTGAAAGAGATATGGTCATTTGAACATGCATCCATAAATCTGTCAGCTTTGGACAGATTGCACACTCATTTTGTTTTGATTAATTAAAACCCCAAATCACCACATCTTTGAATGAAACCAGTGGCATTTGAAAGGTAACTATCTAAAATAAATTCCAGAAGAAGAATCAAGTGATTTGGACGATTATTTTGTGAGTTAGGGTTGTTCAAAATAGGGTATACCTACTCTTGAACTTCCAGATGCACATCACATTTATTATGAGCATTTGGGGGGTCAAAAGTCAATGTTTTTCAGTGAGATCACTTGGATTAGAACCCCAACTCACTAAATAAACTTTTAGAAAGAAGATTCATGATATTTGAACATATTATTTGCAATAAATGGACGATTTATGCACAAGCATAAAATCTGTCAGCACCCAGAAATGCATTTCTATGAATTAATCCAACATTCAAATTTGTTTTTGCTTAGATTTCTTGTGTTCTATGTGTTTGGGTCATAGATTATCACTATTATAGATACGTTTCACATATCTTGGTGTATAATCTCCCCTTAGAACTAAGAAATTCGTGGTTGGTTGCAAAACAACTCAAAGAACACAAAAATGAAGGTTTTTCAACAAATTTGCAAGAAAAGATGAGTGTAAAGTTGTTACCTTGCTTGGATGATGATTAGGGCTTCCAAATTCTTGTATAAACTTGATCTTGATGATGATTTTCAATGACAAATGGCTGGAGTTTTTTTTAGAGAGAAAGAGAGGGAAAAGAGATGAAAGTGTCTCTTCACTTTTAGAGAGAGAGAGATGAGAGGAATTTTGAATATGAAAATGGAGTGTTTGAAAAAAAATATATATATATATATATGGGGAAGGAGGGGGGAGGGGGGGGGGGGCATGGGCCCCTTTCCAACCCAAAGATTAATTTTTTTTTAAAACAAAAGCCCAAATTGTTTACAATGTCATTTTTCTCAATTTTTGACATTTTTCTCCAATTTGTAAGCCCATTTTGGTTTAATTATAACAAAAATAAAAGCTTATATTTAACATAGTAAAACTATATACTTTATATAAATTGGGTATAAATTTGAGCATTTGACACTATATAGGACGTTTCAGATAGTTATGGGTCGGAACTGGACTTTCTAAACAACTACCGGAAACTCTAGAAATTTTTCGGTCAATCTAATCTAACTAACTCTTATTCTTATAACTTAACTATAAAAACACTAATAGACTAAATAAGTGCTAACCTGGAGGTTCAAATTTGACAGTTGTCACAGTCTCCCCCCGTTAAAGAAATTTCGTCCCGAAATTTAATGACTGCTACTGCTAATGGACTCCTTTGCAAACAAATGTGGATATTTGCCTTTCCTGAAATCTTCTCTTTCCCAAATATACTCTGGGCCATGCTTCGCATTCCAGTGAACTTTGATAATAGGGATCTTACTGTGTCTCAGCTGTTTGACTTCTCGATCAAGTATCTCGATTGGTTCTTCAATGAAATGTAACCGATCGTAATCTGAACGTCTTCCAGGGGTAGAACTATTGTTTCATCCGTTAGGCATTTCTTCAGATTCAACACATGGAACGTGTCGTGGATGGCGCTTAAATTCTGTAGCAACTTTAGTTTGTACGCTACCGGTCCAATTCTCTTGGTCCCTAAGGAGTCTACAAGAGTTCTCGGATATAGAAACAGTTTGTAGAAGGGGGGGGGGGGTTGAATACAAACATACAAATTTTTGGTTTTTAAATGAAGAAAGAAAGTAGCATGCACACTGATGAAGAAGATAGCTTCATTTTATGTATACCCGTTTGCATTTAATGCAAGACAAAAGCTATATGCCACGTGGCAAGCATCCACAGGCGGTTTGTCCTTTGCTCAGAACACAACCATGTTTTTGGCCGTATTTGAACAGTACAATATCAGATGTGATGGGGACATAAGAGACAATCCCTACGTCCTTCTCTGACACAGTATAGGGTTTGTCTTTTGTGCATCGAGGATAAGGTCAACGTTAATCATGTATGAGAAGCTTCACTTGATCGCTGAGACTGAATCTTCAAGGATGAACTTTCAGTATCGTTGAGATTTCACAAGACTTCACACTTTGGATAGGTAATCTTTGTTATCGCTGGACCGCTTCAGGTCACGTAGTTGATTATCTCTTTCTTCAGCTTGGTCTTCGACTTTTGCTGAATGGTCATTTGGTGTGATCGCTGATCTTCAGGTCTTCAGAGATAAGCTTAAAGTTCCTTGATCTTCATCGATCGCTGATGGCAGTCAGCGTATGCTTATCGCTGAATTTGAACTTAAACTTAAACAAGGAATTTCACTAAGTGTAAAAAGGAATCATATTCAAATCACTGAGAGGAGTTATGATCAACAATCTCCCCCTATTTGATTATGATTAAGTAATATGAGAAAATTACTTGAAGGGATTAGTAAGGACTTAAGAAATAATCAAGTAAAAATTTCTAAGTACTAATCTGTGAGATCTTT
This sequence comes from Silybum marianum, assembly GCA_036898165.1. Taxonomy (NCBI): domain Eukaryota; kingdom Viridiplantae; phylum Streptophyta; class Magnoliopsida; order Asterales; family Asteraceae; genus Silybum; species Silybum marianum. The sequence goes on along the minus strand of CM072528.1, from coordinate 23,550,658 downwards.
TTCAGCTAATCTATTATAGCCATTGAGTTTCATTTATAAGGATATGAAAACACAATTGTTTACAAGTAGATGCCTTAAGTACATTCAATGATTTAAATTTCAGAGAGAAATATCAGTGAGTAAGGAGGTATGTAAAGAAGTTAGAACCCTTATGTTCATTGTCCCATTTACTGTTTTCAGGGATCTTTTTAGTACACAGTTGGAGTAGAGTACTTCATTTGAAATTTCATTAATAATCTGAAGAAATTACATGAACAATGAAATTACAAATTTGTAAGTAGAGAGAAGTACAATACACTGAAGAGTAATACAAAGGAAAAGACGACTATATATTAATCAGAGATTTTCATGTCTTCTTCGTATTTCATTTTCATAGACCCTATTCTGCCGATTCATCAGCGGACCATCTGACCAGCAGTTGTGATGCATGATCTTGATGAAGGCTGATGGAGCTTTGCTGACTTCGCTGTTTCTGAAGAGCCCTAGAAAACCATCATTATCCAAGAAAACCATACCACTGCTGATCTTAAGGCTGAAAAAGCTACCATCGAAGGATGGTGCAAGGCTTCTGATAAAGTGAGTGAGATCATCAGTGCTCAAATCCCTCTGAAAGTCAAAAGTGGGTTAGGTTATAACCTTGACAAAGAAGAATCAGAGAATGATTGTTCCATGTTAAAATTTGGAATCTTTGTCTCCTCAATCCCTGATCCTTCTTCTTAGAAATCTCATTTAAATGAGTTGCCTATGTTTAATTTAGATGATGCTAAGAAAATGATTAAGAACAAGTTTCTTGACCACGTTCCTAAAATCAGAAACTTTCAGAAAGAGAAAAAGAACTCCTCTGGTCCTTAAGTGAGTTATCCTAAAACTGGGAAGAAAATCCATGGATCTATTTAGAGATCAACACCCAGAATTAAGATCGACCTTACACCTGTCCCTGAAAACATTCTTATACCCCTAAGGACATCGGACAAAGGAATTCTTGTTTCTGCTCCTGAAAATGTTTCTTCTTGCTCTCTGAAATCTTTCAATTCCAAACCTATTCACAAATATAGGAAATGCTATCACTGTGGTGAGACTACCCACATTGCCAGCAAATGTCCAAATGCTACTAAAGCTGAAAAATTAGCTCATGGAAAGAAAGTAGCTCAGGCTAATAAATCAGCAAGAGTAAAATCCACCAAGGTTGGCAAACCTTCCATGGTGAAGATATCCACTGAAGAAAATTCTTCAGCTAGTAGCTCTTCCACCACACCTTCCACTAACACAGCAGGACCCATAGTAATATGGGTACCTATGAAAAATTAATCCTTCTGTTGTACGCAGAGTGCCAATGGTATATGGTATCTTGATAGCGGATGCTCGAGGCACATGACTGGCAGAAAATCTCTGCTCTCTGAATACAAGGAAGAAGTTGATCCCTCACTGACCTTCAGTGGAAATGGCAAAGGATACACTAAAGGTTATGGAATTCTATCCAATGGAGCAACTTCATTCAGTCGAGTCGCTTATGTTGAAGGACTAAAGCACAATTTATTGAGCGTCAGTCAGCTATGTGACAAAGATTTCAAAGTTCTATTTCTAAAGAATAGATGCGTTGTCACTAATTCTAATAACAAACTTGCTTTAACAGGCAAAAGAGTTGAAAATGTGTATGTCATTAACATGAATAGTTCTCACTTTGAGAACATGTGCTTCATCTCAAGAGCCTCCTCAGATATAAACTGGTTATGACACAAAAGACTCTCTCATCTAAACTTTAAGATGATCAATGAATTGTCTCAAAATGAACTTGTCAGGGATCATCCTAACCATATCTTTGCAAAGGAATCTCTTTGTTTAGGGTGTAAAAAGGGAAAATTGACAAAAGCCTCTTTCAGATCTAAACAAGTTTTCTCAGTGACCTCACCTCTTCAGCTTCTCCATATGGATCTATTTGGACCTGTCAATGTCCAATATCTATCTGGAAAGAAGTGCACTCTTGTGATAGTTGATGAATATTCCAGATACACATGAGTATTCTTTCTTCGATCCAAAAGTGATACACCTGATGTAATTATTGCATTTATTAGAAGAATGGAAGTCCTGAACAATCTTATCGTTCTCTCCAGGAGAAGTGATCATGGTACTGAATTCAAAAACAGTACCTTGATTAATTTATTTGAAGAAAAGGGAATCACTCAAAATTTCTCATCAGTGAGAACTCCTCGACAAAACGGTGTTCTTTGAAAGAAGAAATCGAACGATCATTGAAGCAACTCGCTCAATTGCTTAGCGAATCGCATCTACCTACTCAATTGGTCAAGCGGTCGCTACGGCGTGCTTTACTCGTAATCGATCCTTCATAGTGAAGCGATTTAAGAAGACCTCCTATGAAGTATTTCATGGAAGAAAACCCCTCTCTCGAAATATCTACACATTTTTGGATGTAGATGCTACATCCCGAATGACAAGAGATCATTTGGGTAAATTTGATACAAAAGTAGATGATGAGATATTTCTTGGATATTCTTTTGTATCCAAGTCTTTCAGAATCTTCAACAAAAGAAGACAACATGTTGAAAAATCCATGCACGTCAATTTTGATGAATCTCGCCCAAGAAATTCTACTCCTATCCCTGAAGTAGATGAGGAGTTGAATGAATGGATGAAATCTCATTACGGAGAACCTGAAACTTAATTCAGCAACCAACCTAATGCTGAAACTAATGATGATGGAATCCCTGATCTTCCTATCTCAAGCAACGATCCATCATCATCAGGAGTCAACATCACTCCACTCAATCAGATTCCTCCAACTGATACCTTATTCGGAAACTCTTCAGTGAATAACCAAGCTTCGTCTTCTTTTGATCAATCCTCTGAATCACCTCCAGAATTGATATTAAATAATGAAGTATCTGTTGCTTAATCAACCAACGTTATCCCTGAAAGAAAACAAGTCGCTGAATCTATTGTTGATCAGTCTCCTCAACCTCCAGATCAGCGATGGACTGCAAATCATCCATTAAATCAAATTAATGGTGATCCAAATGCATGTATCAAAACTCGTAGAGACACAGGTAATATCTGTCTCTATGTAAATTTCATTTCTCTCTCTGAACCAGAGAAGATAGATCAAACTATTCCTGATCCTAGCTAGGTCTCTATCATGCAAGAAGAACTAATTAAGTTTCGTAAAAAAAAAGTTTGGAATCTTGTTCCTCGTCCATCTGATAAAACTGTGATATAAACCAAATAGGTCTTTTGAAATAAGCTAGATGAAAATGGCACTGTTATTCGCAATAAGGCTAGACTTGTTGCTCAGGGATACAGACAGAAAGAAGGTATTGGCTATGATGAGACCTTCTCCCCTGTTGCTAGACTAGAAGCCATAAGACTTTTCTTAGCTTATGCTGCCCATAAAGACTTTAATGTTTTTCTTAGCTTAAACTAGTGCTTTTCTAAATGGTAAACTCAGCGAGGAAGTTTATGTTGAACAACCTCCTGGGTTCTCTGATCCAAACCATCCTGGTTATGTTTTTAAACTCCAAAAAGCTCTTTACGGGTTAAAACAAGCTCCTAGAGCTTGGTATGATACTCTTTCAAAATACCTTCTTAAAGAAAAATAATCTCGTGGAAAAATTGACCATAATCTATTTTTAAGGAAATATAAAGGTCATACTATTTTTGCTCAAATATATGTTGATAACATTATATTTGGCTCCACAAGACTCAAACTATGCACTCGTTTTGCAAAAAGAATGAAGAAACAATACAAAATGAGTATGATGGGTGAACTAACATATTTTCTAGGTTTGCAGATTAAGCAATCTGACAAGGGAATATTTATTTGTCAAAGTAAATATGTTAAGGACATGCTGAACAAATTTGATATGAATCAATGCTAAGCGATGAAGACCCCTATGGCACCTCCTTTGACTTTGAATAAGGACCCAAATGGGAAACCTGTCAATATCATTGCTTATCGTGGATGATCGGATCTCTGCTGTATCTTACAGCGAGTAGACCTAATATCATGTATTATACCTGTTTCTGTGCTCGATATCAAGCTGAACCAAAGGAATCTCACCTCATTGTTGTAAAGCGAATTTTCATATATCAGAAAGAAACTCCAAATCTGGGTCTTTGGTATCCCAAAGGCTCAGGGTTCGATCTAATCGGTTACTCTGATAGTGATTTTGCAGGATGCAAGATTGATAGGAAGAGTACCACTGGTGGATGTCAGCTATTAGGTGGTAAGTTGATAAGCTGGACAAGTAAAAAACAGAACTCTGTGTCCACATCTACCGCTGAAGCTGAGTATGTAGCCGTTGGTAGCTGTTGTGCTCCAATCCTTTGGATGAGATATCAACTGAGAGATTACGATCTCAAACTCTCCTAAATCCCTATCTATTGTGATAGCACTAGTGCTATTGCAATTGCAAACAACCCTGTACTTCATTCCAAAACCAAGCACATTGAGATTCGATATCATTTTATCAGAGATCATGTGATGAATGGTGAAGTTGAACTTCATTTTATACCAACTGAATGTCAGCTCGCTGATCTTTTCACCAAGCCTCTTGATGAAACTAGATTTAATCTACTCATCAGCGAACTTGGTATGTTAAACGGCCGAATAATTTAGCGATACTTAAACTAGATTTTAATCTACACATATTCAATGACATACAACTTAAGTTCTTAAAATTCTCCATTCTCTGAACTCTAATTTAGCGATACTTTATTTATCTCACTCGGGTATGAATTCCTAAATCTATACATTCTCTGAATGTCTCTTTTTCAGAGAATAAATCTTAAAACTAAAAACCATCACTGACAATCCTTTATTTACAAGAACTGAAGGATAATGATTAACATTTTTTTAAATGATAATCATTTTCAAATTTTCAAATAAGAAAAGGACACGTCAGACCTTTATCTAACACACGACGGACCATGACGTTTCCTTTCCCACTTTTTTCTAGGAACGTGCGCTAAGTCATCATTACTTTTCAAATAGCTACAACCGTCATTTAGCTATCCTCTTTCTCTCTCCTCTTTCTATTTAAGCAAATCTCCTCTTCATTTGATTCTTTACGCGCTCATTGCAGTCAAACAAGCAAGGATCTCCTTTGAATTGTCAAGTCTTCTTCAAGAACACCAAGAACATGCACTTGTGCGTTTTTCTTCGAACTCACTTTTTAAGGTTTGATCTAACCTTATACTTTCTACTAGAAACAACTACATTGTTGTTTCTTCCACTAACAAATATGATTTACTAAAAGTTTTAAAAAAAATCTGGATTAAATCAAGAGAAGTTTTTTTTTTCACAAAACCTGTTATAAGTTTCTCCTTAGAACAGAAGACCATTTTGGTAAGTTTAATCAACTTTTTCTCTTCTACACCTTCTAAAATCTGTTTTATTGGTAATCTTAAACTACCAAAAACAACCTATTTCTTTTTGGTACTTTTTCTTAAACCACAAGTATTTTGATCTTTATTCATCAAAACACTTGTTTTCCTTCTTAACATTTGGTGTTCTTTCTACCAAGACCTTATTTTGGTTTATACATTTTTTGTATTAAACCATGATTTTTCTATTTGGTGTTCCAATTTATGAAACACAAATGGCTTCTTCAAGCAAGATCACTGAAACCCCTCCCAACGTTGCCCTTGAGGGTGTTGCTGCATGCAACTTCACTCCTGAACAAGCCACTTTCAAGCCCTGCAACTATTTGGCGCTGGTGGACATTTCTGTTGATCGCCATCAATTCAAGGACGGTGCTACTTTCATAAAGGCCTGCCCACTGACGTATGCCTTCGTCCACAACCCAATAGGCATTACCTCTCACCTACAGGCATTGTGGTACACAGCTCGCTGCACCAATAGGCATTACCTCTTACCTGCCATCGAATTCACCATCCCTATTGAAAATGGAACTTTTTCCTTCACCGTCGGATGCTTGAGGCAAGCTCTTCGCCTCCCCTCAAGAGGTAAGAATCAGGAATGGGCCCCTGAGCCCACCAAGGATCAAATAACTGCTTTCCTAGATTCCATCAGCTATGCTTGGGAAGACCCCGCTGAGAAGAATGTCGGCTCCAAGATGGAGAAGAAGAGGCTCTACAATAAATGGCAATACATCTTCACTCAAGTAATTCAGTGATTGGGTTCCAAGATGGGTTCCAATGATCAGGCCAGCAAGCATTACCAAGATCTGGACTTCGCTCTCTGCACCAACTACAACCTCAACTACGCTGATTACATTTTCAGTGATATGTACGGTTGTGTGAATGCTTCCAAAAGGGAGAAGTTCATTCTTTATCCCAGGTTCTTCGTCACTATCTTGGAAGCTGCCTTCAAGGACGACTACCCAAAGGTGGGCAACCAAGGATTTTTACAAGTTGGAAGGAAGTTGCTGGAAATTGACGAACTTTCAGGGGACGCTCCTTACACCCCTTACATGATGCAGCTTATCTCCAAATCAGCATCCGTGTCCATCCCACTGACAAACCCATCAGTAGGTATCCCTGACACGCTCACCCACCTTTCCTTAGAATCACTAGAACAGGACTAGTCCAAGGACTAGCAGATATTGAATAAATTATTCTCGCATCTAAGAGTTTCATCACTTCTTTCCGAACCACTTCTTTCATGTTGGGGTTAAGTTATCTTTGATGTTCGACCGATAACCTAAATCCAATTTCCGTCTTTATTCAGTTCGTACAAAAAGAAGAACTCAATCCATTCAAATCAGCAATGGTCCATCCAAGGTCGGATTGGTGCTATCTCAAGAACCGCAACAACTTTTCTCTTTCCCACTTACTAAGGTGTGATGATATGATCACATGAAACGTTGATTTTGCCCCCAAATAAGCATATTCTATGTGAGCCGGTAGTGGTTTGAGCTCTAGTTGAGGAGGCATTTCCAATGAAGGTTTAGGTTTTGCACTTCGAGGCCCCAACTCTTCATATGTTGATGCCTTGAGAATTTTCGGAAGGGAGTGGATTCTAATTGCATCACGCTTTCGATATTTCCGCTCTCGTCACCCTTGGCATCAAAAAGACCATTAACCAAGGTGCTCTGTAGCCCATCATTTGTGAACTCTCTTTTGAAAACTTCTTGAATTGCTTGATCAATGATGTCCACGTTAAAATATGCATCTGAATCATGTTGACTTCTTGCACAATTGAATACATTGAACACCGCCTCATCATCCCCCACTCGGAGAGTTAACTTCCCTCCTTGTAACATTAATCAAAGCTCCCCCCAGCTACAAGGGTCTTCCAAGAATTAAGGGCACTTTAACATCTTCTTCCATGTCCAAGACTACAAAGTCCACGAGGAAGTAGAACTTCTCAACTCTGGTTTGGACGTCCTTAATGATTCCGTAGGGATGGTTGATAAACCGGTACGCCAATTGGAATGTTACCCTCGTAGGCTTGATTTCACCAAGACCTAGTTTCCTGAAAATGGTTAGAGGCATAATATTAATGCTTGCACCAAAATCACACAAAGCTTTACTAAATTCAAATTCTCCAATATGAATATGAATAGTAAAACTCCTTGGATCCTTCAGTTTAGGTGGAAGCTTGTTTTGAATGATTACACTATCCTCTTCTATGATGGTAGCATACTCTTTAATGTTTCTTCTATTAGATAAGATGTCCTTCAAAAAATTTGCATAATATTAATTGAGCTAAATCATCCGAGAAAGGGATATTGATTTGTAGCTTCTTTAAGACCTCCGAAACTTTGCAAATTGTTGTTGGTCCTTGTACTCCTTGAGTCGGTGTGGGAATGGCCTTTGGTGGCTAGTATTCCTTGACGGTCGTCTTTTATGGTGGAGGTGTCTCTTGTGTTTTACCGTAGCTCCTTAGTAACATCTTTAACCGCAACTTCTTCTACTTCAATCAATTTCGACTCTTGCATGATTGGTTCCTCTTGCTCTTGGGGACCCATATTGTCTCGTGTTGTATCCTTGATCAACGGCCTTTCACTTCTCAAGGTGACGGCCTTGCAATGCTCTCTAGGGTTCGACTCCATTTGGCTAGGCAAGGCGCCTTGGTTCCTCGAAGCTTATGCATTGGCCAATTGACCATGCTGCCTTTCAAATTTTTTATAGCGGTTGTTCTGCTCATTACTTTGTATAACCACCTTGAGAGTCACTCTTCCTCACCAACAACCACGGCCAATTTTGACAAACACTTCATCATCATCTCTTCCAAATTTGGCTTCTTCTCATTTGATGAATCCTCTCCACCAGTCCTAACATTTTGGTTCCCATGATGTTGTTGGAAACCGGGAGGTTTATCATTCCAGGAAGAAGAGAATTGTTGTATTTAGTTTTGTTGCGATCCTTCCAGTTGGCTCCATTTGATTTGAGCTTGTTGTGGTCGACCCATATCACCCCTTGGTTATTGCAATTGATTTTTTTGATTGGTCCAAGAGAAGTTAGGTGATTCCTCCATCTAGAATAATATGTGTTTGAATATGAATTGTTGGCTTGTCGGTTCGACTGATTTTGCATGTAGTTGACTTCTTTGACATCTTTGGTGTCTAACGATGCCATGAAATGGCATTTGTTAGTCGGGTGAGAAACTCAACATATTTGAGAACCTGCAATACCAACTGCTCGAACCGACATTTCCCTAAGTTGATTAGTTAGCCCGGAAATTTGGGCTTTCAAACTTGTAACTTCAGCGGATTCTTGGGAACTAGCTCCAATTGATCTTCATGATTGACCACTTCTCTCCGAATGCCAATGATAAGTTCTCGGCCATCTCGGTAATAAAATTGTAAGATTCGTCATAAGTTTTGCTCATAAGAGCTCCTCCCGCTGCAGAATCAACGATATTTTTTGTAAAACATCTCAATGGTGAGCCATTGTTGAAGGCCATGGTGGGGGAACTTTCTGAGTAGTTCTCTATATCTTACCCAAGCATCATATAGCGATTCTTGGTCCAACTACTTGAATTGAGTAATTTCGGCTCTCAAATTTGCAGTACGGCCTGGGGGAAAAATTGTTGAAAAATGCCTTGACTAGTTGCTCCCATGTGGTGATTTGCCTGACGAGAATGCCCCATTGTCAAGCTTTCGCTCGATCTCTTAAGGAAAATATGAACAGAGTGAGATGAATGGCTTCCGTCGACAATCCATTCATCTTGAATGTACTTAGAATCTCGAGGTATTTCTCAAGATGGCTAATCGGGTCTTTGCTGGGAAAACCTCAAAACAGGTCTTGTTGACTCATATTTACGATAGCGGACTTGATTTCAAAGCAAGTAATTGCCACGACTGGCGCTAGAATGCCCGATCACGTTCCATCATAAGCGGGACAAGCATAGTCCCTCGAAAGGCCAATTTTCAGCCATGACTTCCTCTGTTTCGATCTCTTGGTCTTCCTCTATCTCTCTTCTCCTTTGTCAAAGTGTACGTTCGATTTCCGTATCAAGAGGTAAAGCAACTCGCCCTCGATTTCTCCTTCGTGGCATACACTAGAATGAATATACGGAGATAAAACCAACGATGGTAAGAAAATGAATAACCAATAATGTTTAATCTAGCGGCCGCTTTAACCCGTAGTGATATTAACATTACAAATAGTTCCCCGACAACAACGTTAAAAACATGATATAAGATTTTACAAATTTTCATCTCTATTGCAAGTGTACGATGTCAATCAAGTAATAAGTACGAAGTACGACTATAGATCCAAGGAACTATGAGATTAAGTATCACAAAGTTACAACAACCACTAACTGAACTATTGAAAAAGTGATTTGAGTTATAACTAATTAAACTACTTATCTAGAGAAATAAAAGCTAGCTCACACAACAAGGGTTCAAACAAGGGTTTTAAACTAACACGAAGAGATTACTTTGAATGATTAGAGAAGGCTAGGGGTTGGATTTCATTTGATTCCACCAAGATATACAAATAACACATTCATGAATCACTAAACAAGGTATAATATGGTCATTCGTCAAATACTCACTACTCTTTCTCAAGCAATAGCAAGAATATATCATGAAATGTATATTAAAATCTCTCGATTAATAAACATAAACAATAAACTTGTTAAGCATAAGAATAGCATAAAACATAACTATGGTTTACTTGGTATATTTTTATCCAATATCTCACCAGTTCAAATATCTTTAATCTAGTCATACAACCAATTTCTCAAAGGGAAATATAACCATAACATAGCAAGATGGTCAATCTAGCAAAATAAGAAGAATAAGATAATCAATTCTACCAACAAAGAGAAATAACTCAATAAATGCAATAATCATATAAATAACAGTAAGAATCCAAAATCCCTCCTTCCCCCAAACTTGAATTGCTTTGCTCATGTTTTATTTTTTGGACCGGCGAGTTAAAGTTAGCTGTTAGCTTTGTACTCGGGCACGTTAGAGCGGGTCAGGTACCCCTGGCGGCCTGCATCGCAATAGCTGCCTTTGGCTCTACTCTAATTGGCAACGAGACAGTGGATTGATTCCTACACCTATGGGCTCAGGTTCCTTCCTCCTCTAGTCCGAATCAAGATGGCTCCTCTCGATCTTGTGATGCCTTCGGCCCAAAATTCTCCAGCTTTCCCTTGACTAATATAAAAGTAAAGGCAGCTATCTGGAGAATTTTGGGCCGAAGGCATCACAAGATCGAGAGGAGCCATCCCATTCGTACCATGTCTACTTCTTTACTATGGATCATGTCTTCGGAGGCTAATGTCGGTGAATCGGTTAATATGACATAGATCGGAGAATGGTTAAATGCTTCTTTGGGAAAGAACTCCTTGCTAACTGCTTCAACTTTCGACTAGGGCAGCAGCTCCGTCTTGCACAACTCCCCCAAACGACCCGGATACGATTCACTTTCGAACCTATTCATCGATTCCTAACCTTAATAGCTTATTCAAAAAGTCATTTTATAGAGTAAGACCGTTACTAAGAAGGAAAAAGCCCCCATCTCGTTCGAAAACAAGCCCAAGCCCTTACCGGATGGATCGGAAGAGCGAGTCACGAGATCCAACTCCGACGAACGGGAACAAAAGCACCACCGACTAAGAGATTGGGCTATCGGCCGGTATCGCTTGAAGTCAACAAAGAAGGAAAGCCTTCCCCCAATCCAACATTTTCAGGTGAAAAGAAGATAGATGACTGAGAGTCACGGGATTTTGAAAGCGCCACATCTAGCTCATCGGCTTAAGCGCTCATAGGACATTTTCCTTTGGTCCTAGCCGAGATCCTTCATGACTGGCGTCAAGGGCAACCTTCCCACGGTATCTCTTGATACGCTTACCCGACGTGCTTCTTTTCATATTACTGCATGCAAAGGTTCAAATCCTTTTACTCCAGATTATGAACACCCGATCGGATCTGTCAAAAACGAGCTGACGACTACAGGGGAAGCGGCTGACTGCAGTCCCTGAGCCCAGCTTGTAGCAAGCCAAAAGTTTGACTTGAGCCTACTTTGCTAAGAGAAGAGAGAGAAGGAAAAGACAGACGGCAGAAAGCAATCCTTCCAACCGCGGAGTTGTCATCCTGTATTGCTGAATAGAGCACCTACTCTGCATAGATTAGGCATTCAGGCATTCCTACCCGTTTTAGTGGAAAGGCGTGCTATTTGTTTACATCCATTAGTTTGTAAGGGCTTCAATGCAGACTTTGACGGGGATCAAATGGCTGTTCATGTGCCTTTATCTGCAGAGGCTCAATCAGAGGCACGTTTACTTATGTTTTCTAATATGAATTTTTTGTCTCCAACTATTGGAGATCCCATTTCCGCACCAACTCAAGATATGCTTAGTGGACTCTATGTCTTAACGAGTGGAAATCGTAAGGGTATTTGTGTAAATAGGTATAATCCATGTAATCGTAGAAAGTATCAAAATGAAGATAATAACTATAAGTATACAAAAAAAAGAACCCTTTTTTTGTAATACCTATGATGTAATTGGAGCTTATTGGCAAAAACGAATCAATTTAGGTAGTCCTTTGTGGTTCCGGTGGCGACTAGATCAACGCGTTATTGCTGCAAGAGGATCTCCCATCGAAATTCACTATGAATCTTTTGGGACCTATTATGAGATTTATGGACACTATCTAATAGTAAGAAGTATAAAAAAAGAAATTCCTCACCTCCCTTTCCAACACCATAATTCTCCGAAATTCGCCTGTGGAAAAGTCCCTTGCAAGGCTCGAACTTGAGACTTACAAGGGCAAAACCCCCCAAGGTTTTTCCTTGGTGGCCAACTGAGCTAGCCCAGCTGGTTAGCTCATGTTACTAGTGGAAAAGAACACAACATAAGAGAAGAAAACCACAGCCAAGTACATTATTTCTCAACAAAAATACAATAGAGATGAAGAACTCCCTCAATAAATTATACAAACTACCCAACTTTGGCTTTACTTAATGATTCCACCTTCAGTTTCAAAGTAGAACCTTCTTTCTAGCCTCTGACCTCTGAAATCGCCTCTCTTCCAAGCCTAGCCTCCACAGATCCGAAGATAGCCCTAACTATTAACTTTCAGCTGCCGTAAATACCCAGATAGCGAATTGCAACCATTGATTGCAACCGTGCCACTTGCCAGGGTCGCACCTCAGATCCAAAATTTTGAGAGCCTATGGTACATAAATTGTGAGTCTTGTACTTCAACACTACCTCTGCCAGGGTTGCACTTCAGGATCGCAAAAAGACAATTTTTTGATATTTCTTTTGTTTCTTTGATTCTCCATTTCCTTCCATTTAGATGTTAAAATTGACTTTTAATCAAGAGTTTACCATCTAATTTTCATCATGTATGTCTACACAACCTTTGCACAAATATTAGTCCAAAATACCAACTTTTATTTCAAGACAAACCATAAAGCTTATGGTTTGGAGGGTAAAAACCTGTAATATAACGAAGGTATCAGTAATGCAATCATTCAAAACAAGCTTCAATCCAAACTGAAGGATCTAGAGAGTTTTACTATTCCTATTCATGTTGGCGCATTTGAACTTAGTAAAGCTTTATATGATTTGGGTGCAAGTATTAACCTTATGCCTCTATCCATTTTCAGGAAACTAGGTCTTGGTGAAATCAAGCCTACGAGGGTAACACTCCAATTGGCAAACTGGTCTATCAAGCATCCCCACGGAATCATTGAGGACGTCCTCACAAAAGTTGGGAAGTTCTACTTCCCCGTGGACTTTGATTTTTGGACATGGAAGAAGACGTTGGCATGCCCTTAATTCTTGGAAGACCTTTCCTAGCTACAGGGGGAGAGTTCATAGAAGTGCAAGGAGGGAAGTTAACTCTCCGATTGGGGGATGATGAGGTGGTGTTAAATGTATTCAGTTGTGCAAGAAGTCAACATAATTCACATGCATGTTTAGTGTGGACATCATTGATTAAGCAGTTCAAGAAGTTTTCGAAAGAGAGTTCACTAATGATGAGCTACAGAGAACCTTGGTTAATGGTCTTTTTGATGCCAGGGTGACCAAAGCGGAAGTATCTAAAGCGCAATGAAATTAGAAGCCACTCCCTTCGAAAATTCTCAAGGCATCAACAATTTGCGCCTCGAAGTGCAAAACCTCAACATTCATTGGAAGTGCTTCCTCAATTAGAGCTCAAATGACTACCGTCTCACTCAATGTTGCATGTGATCATATAATCACACCTTAGTAAGATGGACAGAGAAAAGTTGTTGCGGGTCTTGAGAGAGCACCAATCCACTCTTGGTTGGACCATTGCGATTTGAAAGGATTGAATTCTTTTTGTACGCACAAAATAAAAATGGGAGATGGATTTAGGCCATCGGTCGAACATCAAAGAAGACTCAACCCCAACATGAAAGAAGTGGTGCGGAAAGAAGTGATGAATATCTTAGATGCGGGAACTATCTATTCAGTCTCTGATAGTCCTTGGACTAGTCCTATTCAAATGGTTGCAAAGAAAGGTGGTGTTACCGTGGTAAAGAATGATAAAAATCAGTTGATTCCGACAAGGACCATTAGGGGTTGGAGAGTTTGCATCAATTATTTCAAACTAACAACACCACTTGAAAGGATCACGTTCCCTTGCCACTTATTGACCAAATGTTGGAAAGGTTGGTCGGGCATGCTTACTACTATTTTCTTGATGGGTACTCGGGATATAACCAAATCCCAATTGCTCCGGAAGACAAGGAGAAGACGACGTTCACTTGCCCTTCGGTTTATGAAACGCTCTGGCCACATTTCAACGTTGGCCATTTTCTCCAACATGTTAGACAAAACGATGGAGATATTCATGGATGAATTCTATATTTTTGGGGACTCATTTGACACGTGCTTGTCCAATCTCAAAGCGGTACTCAAGTGATGTGACAACGGTCAAAATAGCAGTTCAGGTCAGTAATAGACTGAACCTATCAGTATTTATTATTAAAAAGGTCACATAGTAGATTTTATAATTAGATGTCATAATTGTTAGGGATATTTAGCAATTTCACTTAGTTTTCGCATAGACAGATGAATTATCTAACAAATTGTCACACCCCGCTAAAGCGGAAACACGAGGTACAACAGTTCAAAGTTTCACAGCAATAGGAATATAAACACCAACCATACATAAATAACTTGAACGTCAAGTTTAAAGTTTAATAGTTTACAACTTGACAACTTTGTCTTAAATAAACAAATTACAACAAAATTTAACATAAACAAAAATTTGATTGGTGTTCCTCAAAAATATACAAAACTTGATCGGTAGTGGACCTAAAGTCTCACGAACGACATTATACGCCCCACGAACTACCTCAGCGGTGGACCTAAAGTCCACCTGGGTAGAGCATTCTTAATTGATAAAGTGCACCCCTACTTGCCAGTTAGGTGGGTGCGTCAACCAAATAGCGTTATCCACAAATATCAACGGCTCAAACATTATAGAGTTAAATAGTAGTATAACACGGGGACTTCACATAACTCAACTTATCATCATGTAATATAATTTTGCTCATCGTATAGATTTATATGCTTTTTATTAATCAATATAAATCAATTCAATTTCCTTTTAAACGACATGCTTTACACCCCAAAACGTATAAACATTTAAAAAGAGGGGCCGTGAATACTCACCTTTTAGCTAAAACTTCAGTTAATTAAAACACGATCTGCTCCCACACGCCGGTCTACCGTTTCCCTATTAAAGAGGAATACCCAAAACGGTCACTTATATGACTAAAGGTTACTTATGTAGGTGAAAAGGTGTTAAATCCAAAGATGTCCATATTTGTCCAAAGTTGTCCAATTCGGTTAATCATTTGTCCAACATATAATAGTGCACTTATGTCGTTTTTATTGGTTCCAAAATTATGGATTTTTCCATTTGTGCATATGTTTGTGCCAATAAAGGCCTTTAAAAGACTAATGTTTGTAAACTACAAATTTTTCAGAAGTTCAGATTCTGGCAGAAACTTTAAAGCATGACAAAGATTAAAACAATCTACTTTATAAAATGCCAAAATCTCTAACTTCATATTTTTGAATGAAACTGGATTCATATGAATCCTAACTCATAAAAGAAAACTCCAAAAGAAGAATTATGCATTATGGACAAATATTCAAAGAGATACTAACATGCAAAGTAGGGTTTACCTACTGGTGGTCTCACAGTTTGCACACCTAAAATGTTTTAGGTGTTTGGAGGGTCAAAACTCCATATTTTCATGTTATTCCACTTGCAAACAAAAGATAATTCATATAATTAACTCTCAAAGGAAGAATCATCCTTTTTCATTGAGTTATGGAGGAGATATGGCCATTTCAACATGCATGCACAATTCTGTCAGATTTGGACAGAATGCACACGCATTTTGTTTTGACTAATTGAAACCTCAAATCACCATATTTTTGAAAAAAACCCGTGGCATTTGAAAGATAACTCATTAAATTAAATTCTGAAGAAAACTCAAGTCTTTTGGATGAATATTCAAAGAGTTATGGTTGTTCAAAGTAGGGTTTACCTACTGTTGAACTTCCAGATACACATTCATCTTGCTATGAGCATTTGGGGGTCAAAACTCATTGTTTTTGAATGAGACAACTTGGATTAGAACCAAACCCCAACTTACTAAATAAACTTTTAGAAGAAGATTTATGATATATGAAAATACTATTTGCAAGAAATGGACGATTTATGCACATGCATGAAATCACAACACTTAAATCACCATTGTTGTTCATAATCACATAAAATCATGTTTTTCACCTATTTTCTTGAGTTTTATTGTGTGGATCATAAATTACCACCATTGTATAAACATTTTTACATGTTTTGGTGTATAATCTCTCCACAAAATCGAGAGATTTCGGAAATTAAAAGAAGTAGCTAAAAATATGTAAGAAAAGTGGGTTTTTCACCCAAAATTTGCAAGAAAAAGAGAGTAGAGTTGTTACCTTGTTTTGGATGGTGATTAGAGCTTCTAAATCTTTGCTTGAACTTGATTTTTGATGAATATATTTGATGAAAATGGCTGGAGTTTAGTCTTAGAGAGGAAGAAGGAAAATGAAAGTGTCCCTTCACTTTTAGAGAGAGAGATGAGAGAAATTTTTGAATTTGAAAATGAACAAATGAGAGGAAAAATGAAAAAAGAAACATTTTTATATGTGGAACAAGAGGGGGGGGGGCATGGTGATGGGCCCCACCCAAAACCCAATTGTTTTTTTAAACTTTAGTTTAAGCCTAAAAATGTGAGATTAAGAGTTCATTTTCTCAAATTGTAGGCCCTAAAATGATTAAATTCTAACAAAAATAAAAAAATTATAATTAAAATACTAAAAATATATTTTATATAAAATGGGTATAAATTAGAGCATTTGGCACAATATTGGACGTTTCGAGCAGTTACGGGTCGGAACCGGACATATTAAGCGACTACCGGAAATGCTAGAGATTTTTCGGTTAATCTATTCTATCTAACTCTTATTCTTCTAATTATCTACAATAACTCTAACAAACTTAATAGAAGCTAACCTGAAATCTCGAATTTCGACAGTTGTCACACAAATATTATGAAATGCCAATTTTAATACTATATATATATATGTGTGTGTGTGTGTGTGTATATATAACCATAATTCATAATGAATTAAATTAGCTAAAAGCAACCAAAATTTATTAAAAGGTAGAGTATTTAGAAAAAGAAAACTTAGAAAACCAACAAAGACATTAAAAATACTTCAAATAATACATTTTTACTTAAATTGACATCAACCTCTCCACTCTGTCTCCCTTTTGGCCGGCCACACCCCCCCATCTCTATACAAATTCCACCCTTTCCCTCATTTTGAACACAACCCTCACATCCTCTCTCTCTCTCTCTAACTTCTCTCTCTACAACTATCTCTCTACTTTTTCTTTAGAGTTCTTCAAAGATCAACCCCAATTTCAAATACTCAAAGTGTTTTGAAAGTAATGTTATGTTTAGAGAAAAATTTATTCATTTTATGTAGTCAAAAACTTGTTTTCTTGCATTCTTCTTAAAGAAATCTTCTTCTACTTCATGTTTTAAGTTGTTTTGCTAGAAAACTATTTATTGATTTTTAATGTTTGTAGAAACATAACCAAAACATGTTGCATGTTCATAAGGGTGATGAATCCATGATCAAACCAAAGTTAAGATAAAAGAAACAAAAGTTATAACTAGCAACCAAGAATTTTTCCTTCAACTAGAAATCCGTGCATGCATTCGACGTAAACATTGACCTGAATTTGACAGACCATATCTCATTCGGATGATCGCATCAACTTTAATATTTTAAAGTTTTATAAGCAAAAATACAAATTATAATTACACATGATATTAAAATATTAAGCCACTACTAAGTCTAAACGACTTTCTACGCCCCACGAACTACCTCAGCGGTAGACCTAAAGTCCACATGTGTAGAGCATTCTTAATTGATAAAGTGCACCCCTACTTGCCAGTTAGGTGGATACATCAACCAAATAGCGCTATCCACAAATATCATCGGCTCAAACATTATAGAGTTAAATAGTAGTGTAACACGGGGACTTCACATAACTCAACATATCATCATGTAATATAATTTTTCTCATCATAATGATTTATATGTTTTTCATTAATCAATATAAATCAATTCAATTCCTTTAAAACAACATGCTTTACACCCCAAAACGTATAAACATTTAAAAAGAGGGGCCGTGAATACTCATCTTATAGGAAAAGCTTCCGAATAGATACCCGAGATGTCCGCTTGACGGCCTAACGCTTACCTAACAAAGCAACGTACCCAAATGCTCACTTATATGTCTAACGATTACTATGAGAGTGCTTATAAGTCCTTATATGTCCAACTTGGTCTACTATTGTCCCGTTACACATAATGCACATAGTACTTCAAGTGATCAAAATTCATGAAATCGTACAATTTCAAAGTTTCACTTTCTGACAGAAACTTTAGGTCCTAAAAATGATTAGATTAATGTAACATCAAAAATGAAAAAATTTCCCATATTTTTATATGTGATAGATTACTGAGTTAAGGTCATTGTGACCAAATTTCATGCAATTTGGACATGTAATAATGGTTCAAATAATTTATATAAACAGTGTATCACAGCAAGAAGGGCAGATTACACCCTGTTGGTAAAACAACCATTTGAGAAGTTCTACTAAATTGTTTTCAGAAATTCCAGTTGGATTATAAACACAACACAAAAAGGAAACTTTTAAGATAAGAATAATGCATTTTGAATGAGTTATGAGGAATATATGGCACCACAAAGTTGCATGCACACATCTGTCATTAGTTGAGAGATTGCACACTTAACTTTAATAAATTGGTTAATGCCTCAAAAATTCATATTTTTAAATGAATCCAGATTCATATGAACCCTAACTCATAAAAGAAAACTCCAGAAGAAGAATTATACATTATGGACAAATAATCAATGATATATAATCATACAAAGGAGGGTTTAGCTACTGGTGGTTTAATAGTTTGCACACTTAAAATGTTTTAGGTGTTTGTAGGGTCAACACTCCATATTTTCATGTGATTTCATTTGCAAACCGAAGATAACTAATAAAACTAACTCTCAAAAGAAAAATCATCCTTTTTCATTTAGTTTTGAAAGAGATATGGTCATTTGAACATGCATCCATAAATCTGTCAGCTTTGGACAGATTGCACACTCATTTTGTTTTGATTAATTAAAACCCCAAATCACCACATCTTTGAATGAAACCAGTGGCATTTGAAAGGTAACTATCTAAAATAAATTCCAGAAGAAGAATCAAGTGATTTGGACGATTATTTTGTGAGTTAGGGTTGTTCAAAATAGGGTATACCTACTCTTGAACTTCCAGATGCACATCACATTTATTATGAGCATTTGGGGGGTCAAAAGTCAATGTTTTTCAGTGAGATCACTTGGATTAGAACCCCAACTCACTAAATAAACTTTTAGAAAGAAGATTCATGATATTTGAACATATTATTTGCAATAAATGGACGATTTATGCACAAGCATAAAATCTGTCAGCACCCAAAAATGCATTTCTATGAATTAATCCAACATTCAAATTTGTTTTTGCTTAGATTTCTTGTGTTCTATGTGTTTGGGTCATAGATTATCACTATTATAGATACGTTTCACATATCTTGGTGTATAATCTCCCCTTAGAACTAAGAAATTCGTGGTTGGTTGCAAAACAACTCAAAGAACACAAAAATGAAGGTTTTTCAACAAATTTGCAAGAAAAGATGAGTGTAAAGTTGTTACCTTGCTTGGATGATGATTAGGGCTTCCAAATTCTTGTATAAACTTGATCTTGATGATGATTTTCAATGACAAATGGCTGGAGTTTTTTTTAGAGAGAAAGAGAGGGAAAAGAGATGAAAGTGTCTCTTCACTTTTAGAGAGAGAGAGATGAGAGGAATTTTGAATATGAAAATGGAGTGTTTGAAAAAAAATATATATATATATATATGGGGAAGGAGGGGGGAGGGGGGGGGGGCATGGGCCCCTTTCCAACCCAAAGATTAATTTTTTTTTTAAAACAAAAGCCCAAATTGTTTACAATGTCATTTTTCTCAATTTTTGACATTTTTCTCCAATTTGTAAGCCCATTTTGGTTTAATTATAACAAAAATAAAAGCTTATATTTAACATAGTAAAACTATATACTTTATATAAATTGGGTATAAATTTGAGCATTTGACACTATATAGGACGTTTCAGATAGTTATGGGTCGGAACTGGACTTTCTAAACAACTACCGGAAACTCTAGAAATTTTTCGGTCAATCTAATCTAACTAACTCTTATTCTTATAACTTAACTATAAAAACACTAATAGACTAAATAAGTGCTAACCTGGAGGTTCAAATTTGACAGTTGTCACAGTCTCCCCCCGTTAAAGAAATTTCGTCCCGAAATTTAATGACTGCTACTGCTAATGGACTCCTTTGCAAACAAATGTGGATATTTGCCTTTCCTGAAATCTTCTCTTTCCCAAATATACTCTGGGCCATGCTTCGCATTCCAGTGAACTTTGATAATAGGGATCTTACTGTGTCTCAGCTGTTTGACTTCTCGATCAAGTATCTCGATTGGTTCTTCAATGAAATGTAACCGATCGTAATCTGAACGTCTTCCAGGGGTAGAACTATTGTTTCATCCGTTAGGCATTTCTTCAGATTCAACACATGGAACGTGTCGTGGATGGCGCTTAAATTCTGTAGCAACTTTAGTTTGTACGCTACCGGTCCAATTCTCTTGGTCCCTAAGGAGTCTACAAGAGTTCTCGGATATAGAAACAGTTTGTAGAAGGGGGGGGGGGTTGAATACAAACATACAAATTTTTGGTTTTTAAATGAAGAAAGAAAGTAGCATGCACACTGATGAAGAAGATAGCTTCATTTTATGTATACCCGTTTGCATTTAATGCAAGACAAAAGCTATATGCCACGTGGCAAGCATCCACAGGCGGTTTGTCCTTTGCTCAGAACACAACCATGTTTTTGGCCGTATTTGAACAGTACAATATCAGATGTGATGGGGACATAAGAGACAATCCCTACGTCCTTCTCTGACACAGTATAGGGTTTGTCTTTTGTGCATCGAGGATAAGGTCAACGTTAATCATGTATGAGAAGCTTCACTTGATCGCTGAGACTGAATCTTCAAGGATGAACTTTCAGTATCGTTGAGATTTCACAAGACTTCACACTTTGGATAGGTAATCTTTGTTATCGCTGGACCGCTTCAGGTCACGTAGTTGATTATCTCTTTCTTCAGCTTGGTCTTCGACTTTTGCTGAATGGTCATTTGGTGTGATCGCTGATCTTCAGGTCTTCAGAGATAAGCTTAAAGTTCCTTGATCTTCATCGATCGCTGATGGCAGTCAGCGTATGCTTATCGCTGAATTTGAACTTAAACTTAAACAAGGAATTTCACTAAGTGTAAAAAGGAATCATATTCAAATCACTGAGAGGAGTTATGATCAACAATCTCCCCCTATTTGATTATGATTAAGTAATATGAGAAAATTACTTGAAGGGATTAGTAAGGACTTAAGAAATAATCAAGTAAAAATTTCTAAGTACTAATCTGTGAGATCTTTTTCAGCTAATCTATTATAGCCATTGAGTTTCATTTATAAGGATATGAAAACACAATTTTTTACAAGTAGATGCCTTAAGTACATTCAATGATTTAAATTTCAGAGAGAAATATCAGTGAGTAAGGAGGTATGTAAAGAAGTTAGAACCCTTATGTTCATTGTCCCATTTACTGTTTTCAGGGATCTTTTTAGTACACAGTTGGAGTAGAGTACTTCATTTGAAATTTCATTAATAATCTGAAGAAATTACATGAACAATGAAATTACAAATTTGTAAGTAGAGAGAAGTACAATACACTGAAGAGTAATACAAAGGAAAAGACGACTATATATTAATCAGAGATTTTCATGTCTTCTTCGTATTTCATTTTCATAGACCCTATTCTGCCGATTGATCAGCGGACCATCTGACCAGCAGTTGTGATGCATGATCTTGATGAAGGCTGATGGAGCTTTGCTGACTTCGCTGTTTCTGAAGAGCCCTAGAAAACCATCATTATCCAAGAAAACCATACCAGGTTCAGGGAAGGTGATGATTTCATTTTTTTCATATTTTCTATTTTGAGGGAGAGAAACGTTCAGCATTGAGATGTTACTAATTTCCAGATGACCGAGGATGCTTTCGTAGTTGAATTTGGTTTCATGATCACTTTTGGAAGATGAACCTCCTTCAACATTAGATCTTCTCTTTCTTGTAGGCTCAGGGAGAGGCGGAACTTGTACATGTTGTGACATCCTCTGAAGAAGCTGATCCAACGTTCTTTCCACCACATCTTTAAACTTTGATTTGGAACCCTAAATGGCATCTCTGATTTCTAGCCATTCAGAGTATCCATAAAACTTTAAGAACTTGGCTTCTTCTTTTTCAGCATTCGCATGTTTGTACATTCGAACAAATACCTTCAGTCCATACCTTTTGGAAGGACGTCCTTCGATCGTTGCTCGAATGATTTTTGAATCAGACCTCCGAATATTGAATCTTTCAGTGCACCAGCGCAGTTTGTTTTTCTCTGTGGCTTGGTTCTTCATTTGTTAGAGCATTCAGGATCTTCTCTTGAGCGAGGATGGGATTCACTTTGATATTTTCTTCATTCAGTTCCTTTTGTGCCAGAGCTTCAACGACTCTTTGGATTTTCTTGATTAGCTCCTTAGTCGCCTTGTCTTTAGCAGCATCCTCCCTGAGTATTCTTCTTACAAGCTCTAGATCACTCTCCTTGCTTCATATTTTCATCGCTTATTATTTGAGCTTCAAGTGCTTGTGCTCTCTCCTCCTTTGATAGAAAATAGAAGTCATCCACCACGTTGATAGGAATTGGACATTCTGGTTCAGTGGAGGGTAACTTTATTCTTTTGGCTTCGAGTTCTTTTAAGAAGTTTATTCGCCTTTCTTCCTCTTCAGGATCGCTTATTGGCGGTCTCTGAGCACGGGGTCTTTGGAATGAGGCCTTCTTCATCTTCAGAGTTAGAGTCAGATATGTACACAAACTGCTCCTCGGATAAAGGTTCCTTCCCAGAAGTGGAGTCCTTTGGGAGACTAGACTTACTGAGAATGGGGGATGGAGAGAGAGGTTGGTCAGCACCAAAATTTGGAGGAGAGTAAGAAGGATATGTGGGTGGTTCAGAGATTGGAGTAGAGAGGAGAATGAGAGGAAGAGATACCTCGACAGTGGTCTCCCCTCAGATATAGGGATAGTGGCATCAAGATTTCCCACGTCCTTTCCTTTGCCTAAGGGATCAGATTGTCCCTGAGAAGGATGTTGTCCGTCCCCCAAAGGCTCCTGATGAGAGACTTCAGACATGGAGTTGTCTGGTCTTGACATTTTGAAATGTTCCAAAGAACTTCCAATATCATCGTCATCGTCATCGTCATTAACTACCCCATAGTAAGGGATGTCATCTTCTTCATCTTCATCATCATCTTCTTCTTCTTCTTCTTCCGCCACTATTCCTTCAGTGAGGGAAGGCTCTGCTTGCTTGATGTATGGAGAAATTTTATCAGCAGGAAAAGTGGTATTATGCTCTGCAATTACGTCGTCAACGAACTCTTTGGCACATCTCTCCCCCTCGATCTTGTCAGCGGGAAGACAATGAACCATCAGCATTCGTACATTCGCTGTGGAGAAAGAGGAGCAAGTCTCAGAGAGTTTTGTCAGCATCTGCATCATGTCAGATTGAGTCTTTTGAATAGACTCAAGTACCAGATTCTGATCATCCACCTTCTTTTCCAGACGGGCAATAGACTTACCATGTGTCCGATTGTCTTCGTTTAGGGACTCGATGTCGCTGAGGATATTGTTGACAGAGGTCTTGATCCCTGGATTCCCAACCACGGTGCGGAAGATGAATTCAACAGACTTCTGTAGATGGTCTACCTTAGCCCTGGTGAGAGCACATTCCCTGACTAGAAAGTCAATGGAAGGGAATGTAGGAGTGGGAAGAACAATGGGAGGAAGCTCAGCAGGGCTGGAAGGGAGTTTGGGAGCAGTCTTCTCTGTTTTGACGTCCATGAGCTTGGCAGATGTCCGTGGTTGCTGAGGAGATTTCCCTTTATCCTTGCTGAGAGGAGTCATAGAAGCACTGGTGGCAGTTGTTGTTGTCACTGTAGTGAAGAGAGGAGCGACACCTGGTGACAATAGAGACAGAGCAACCAAAAAGAGCTCTGGGTTAGATGAAGGATGAGAAGGCATATTATAAACTTGAGAGCATCATGAGGATTACTCTCAGGGACCACCTGTGCAGAGGTAGTGTCATGAGGATTACTAGCCAGTGTCTTAGAATGCTTGTGAGAGACATGCTGAGGTCCTATGATACTGGCCTTCCAAAATTCAGAGTGTCTAAACAACACTGAGGTTTGGACTGCGTGCGTTTCAGCATCATCAGAGATAGGGACAACTATCTTTGAATCATTTATTGATGTGAGGACCAAAGAAGAGGGGATAGAAGAAGAGTAGAAGGTTGTGAAAGTATTACTTGATACAGCTTCAGCGGAGCTGACTAATACACTTTCAGTGACCGTAGTCGCTGAATGTGGTGGTAGCGCTGAAGAAGCAACAACGGAAGAGAAAACCGTTGAAGTAGTTGGGGCAGCTGATGGTGTTGGTAGTACACCAGAATTTGAGAGGGTAGTCTTTTCAGAGACCACCATCCTTGGCTTCTTTGGTTTGATTGCGATGGTCTTTTTATGACCATCGGTTGGTTGTTTTCTTTTGGGGGCAGAAGTATCAGGGATACTCACCGATGGGTTTTTCAGTGAGCTAGACACTGAAGCAGGGGCTCTAATTATCTTCAGCATGTACGGGGTAAAGGGAGCATCACCTGGACGTTCCTCAATGTCCAGGGATTTCTTTCCCCCGTTGAGAAAGAGTGGTTGGCCACCTTAGGATACTCATCCCCGAAGGCATGCTCCAAAATGGTTGCGAGGAATCTTGGGTAGGGGATGACAAAGTGCCTGTTTGCAGCTTTCACCCTGTTGTACATATCACTGAAGATATAGTCAGCAAAGTTCAACTTGTAGCCCGTTCAGAGAGCGAAGCCCATGTCTTGAAAGTGCTTGCTGGCCTGATTATGCGAGCCAGTCTTGTATCCCAGGCACTGAATGACCCGAGTGAAGATATATTGCCAGCGAGCAAGCAAGCGTTTCTTCTCCATCTTGGAGCCGACAATCTTCAGAGAGGTGTTTTTCCCATGCATAGCCAATGTGCTTCTTTGAGGGTTCTGCGGCCCACTTTTCATTCTTGCCACGAGCAGGGAGGCGAAGAGCCTGCCTCAAGAATCCAGCAGTGAAGGAAAAGTGGCCAAGAGTAGGGATGGAAAAACCAATTGTAGGGAGTTCTTTGCCCTTATCAGTGGTGCAGGTGGTACAGTGAGCTGTGTACCAAAGGGCTTGTAGGTGCGAGGAGATGTCAACAGGGTTGTGAACAAAGGCATACATCAGCGGGCAAGCCTTGATGAATGTTGCACCCTCAGAGAATTGTGGACGCTCTGCAGGGATGTCCACCAGGGCAAGATAGTTGCAGGATTTGAATGTTGCTTGTTCCAATGGAAAGTGGCAACCCGCAGCAGCAACCAAAGTGTCAGCGACGTGGGTAGTTTCAGCAACCTTGCTTGAAGAGGCCATTTCTGTAGCATAGATGGAAACACCAAATAGAAAAATCATGGTTTAATACAAAATGTATAAACCAGATTTTGGTATAAAGAATACCAAATGTAAGGAGAAAAGAAACAAGTGTTTCGATGAACAAGATCAAAATACTTGTGGTAGAAAAACAATTAAAATACCAAATGTATTAAAAAAGTTTGGTATATAAATTTTTTTTAGGTATAGAATATAAAAGATGAATTAAACAAAAAAAATGTCTAATGTTCTTAAGGAAAAACTTAGAACAGGGTTTTGATGGGTTTTCATATTTAATCCAGATTTTTATCTTATTTATCCTAGATTTTTTGTTTTGATTATAAGAAAAGTAAAGAGAAGTGAAACAAGATGTTTCCAGATTAATGTGTAAGGTTAGATCAAACCTTAGTGAAGTTCGAGAAGAAAAACGCACAAGTGCATGTTCTTGAGAAAACTTTGAGAATCAAGAAAGAATCCTTGCCTTTTGAAAATTATGAGAGCGTAAAGAAATAAATGAGGCAAAGATTTGCTTAAATAGCATGAGTAGAGAGAAAAGGATAGCTAAACGACGGTTTTAGCTTTTTGAAAAAGAAATGACGGCCTGGCGCACGTCCCTAGAAAGGAGTTGGAAAGGGAACGTCGTGGTTCGTCTTGTGTCAGAAAAGGTCTGACGTGTCCTTTTCTTATTTTAAAAAAATATAATGATAATTATCCATTTGGAAAGATTAATCATTATCTTTTAAAATCTTCATCAAAATCGATAAAGGATTGTCAGTGATGAGTTTTATCTTTTCAGATTCATTCTCTGATCAAGGAAAAATCAGGGAGCAAAAAGGTTTAGAAGATGATACCTGAGTGAGAAAGTACAGAGATATTGTTGACTCATAGTTCAGCGAATGGTAATAGAAGGCTTTCTTTGTATCACTATTTGTTATTAGCTGAGTAATAACTATTCAACGTTAACATACCAAGCTCGCTGATGAGTAGATTGAATCTAGTTTCATCAAAAGGCTTAGTGAAAAGATCAGGGAGCTGATATTCAGTGGGTACAAAGTGAAGCTCAATTTCACCATTCATCACATGATCTTTGATAAAGTGATATCGAATCTCATTGTGCTTGGTTTTAGAGTGAAGTACAGGATTGTTTGCAATTGCAATAGCACTAGTGCTATCACAATAAATAGGGATCTTGGAGAGCATGAGATCATAGTCTCTGAGTTGATTTCTCATCCAAAGTATTTGAGCACAACAACTTCCAGCGGCTACGTATTCAGCTTCATCGGTGGAGGTGGACACAAAAATTTTCTTTTTACTTGTCCAACTAATCAATTTACCACCTAGTAGCTGACACCCACCAGTGGTGCTCTTTCTATCTATCTTGCAACCTGCAAAATCACTATCTGAATAGGAGTTCCTTTCAGGTATCTGAAGATTCGCTTTACAGCGATGAGATGGGATTCCATCGGTTCAGTTTGATACTGAGCACAGAGACGTGTAGAATACATGATATCAGGTCTACTAGCTGTAAGATATAGCAGAGACCCAATCATCCCTTGATAGGCAGTGACATTTACAGGTTTCCCATTAAGGTCCTTGTTTAGAGTCAGAGGAGGTGCCATAGGAGTCTTCATCGCTGAGCGTTAATTCATGTCAAACTTGTTCAGCATATATTTAACGTATTTGCTTTGACAAATAAAGATTCCTTTGTCAGATTGTTTTATCTGGAAACCTAGAAAATACGTTAGTTCACCCATCATACTCATTTTATATTGTTTTTGCATTCTTTCAGCGAAACGAGTACATAATTCGGGTCTTGTGGAACCAAAGATAATGTCATTGACATATATTTGAGCGAGTATAGTATGACCTTTATATTTTCTTAAGAAGAGAGTTTGGTCAATTTTTCCACGAATGAATTTTTCTTTTAGAAGAAATTTAGAAAGAGTATCATACCAAGCTCTAGGAGCTTGTTTCAACCCGTAAAGAGCTTTTTCAAGTTTGAAAACATAACCAGGGTGTTTGGGGTCTGAGAAACCAGGGGGTTGTTCAACATAAACTTCCTCGCTGAGTTTTCCATTTAGAAAAGTATTTTTAACATCCATTTGAAAACCTTTGAAGTCTTTATGGGCAACATAAGCTAAGAAAAGTCTTATAGCTTCTAAACGAGCTATAGGTGCAAAGGTTTCATCGTAGTCAATACCTTCTTCCTGCCTGTTTCCTTAAGCGACAAGTTTAGCCTTATTGCGAATAACAATCCCGTTTTCATCTAGCTTGTTTCTAAACACCCATTTAGTTCCAATCACTGTTTTACCAGAGGGTCTAGGAACAAGATTCCAAACTTTCTACGAAACTAAGTTAGTTCTTCTTGCATCGTTGAAATCCAGCTAGGAACTGAGATAGCTTGATCTATCTTTTTAGGTTCAGAGAGAGAGATGAAGTTAACATAGAGATATATATTACCTGTACCTCTACGTGTTTTGATACCTACATTAGGATCACCAATAATCTGATTTATTGGATGATTTGCAGTCCATCGCTGAGCTGGTGGTTGAGGAGAGAGATCAACCGCAGATTCAGCGACTTATTCTTCTACTTCAGGGACAATACGTGTTGTTTCAGCAACAGGTACTTCATCGTTTAAAATCAATTGAGGAGGCTCAGGGGATTGATTTGCAGAGGATGAAGCTTGATTATTCACTGAGGAATTTCCAAGAGAGACATCAGAAGGAGGAATCTGATTGAGAGGAGTAACATTGATCCCTGAAGATGGATCATTGCTAGTAGTAATTTCAGGGATTCCATCATCACTTGATTCAGCATGAGATTGATTGTTGAAATAAGTTTCAGGTTCCCCATAGTGAGACTTCATCCATGCATTTAATTCATCATCTTCTTCAGGGATAATATTGAATACATAAAGTATCCCACATGGCTTTAGATGTCCTCATTTTCATTACTGAGTGATAGACTTCATCAGGGAGGGACATTGCTATTATAGATCTGGCTTTTGAGTCAATAGCAACTTCTTTCTTATCTTCTTCAGTCCATCGATTAGCAGTCTTAATGATACTCCTTTCAGGGATGGCTAGAGTAGTAGTGGTGGCAGGAACACCAGCTACTATAGTTGTAGAAACAAATGGTCCGTTTTCTATATAATAAGGGATCTTTGGATCTGATCCTTCTAGAAATAGAGACATTCTTTCCTTTCACAATGAGAAATTATCATTGCTAAATCTTGGAGGTTTACCTAAAGATCCATTGTCATTATAGTTTGTATTAGGATTTGACATTTTTAAAATAGTTTTGAAAGAAAATATTTTAAAGATAGAAAACACACTGCTCTGATACCACTTGTTGGTCCCTAAGGAGTCTACAAGAGTTCTCGAATATAGAAACAGTTTGTAGAAGGGGTGGGGGTTGAATACAAACATACAGATTTTTGGATTTTAAATGAGTTTATATTGCATAAACAAATTTACAGTTACAAGCGGAATTAGAACAAGTTTTAACCTATTCTATTGTAACTAAGAAATCACTAAGATTGCACAAGAAGGAAGTAAGATAGAATACAGAAGGTTGAAGAAAACAAGTAGGATGCACACTGATGAAGAAGATATCTTCATCTTATTTATACCCGTTTGCATTTAATGCAAGACAAAAGGTATATGCCACGTGGCAAGCATCCATAGGCGGCTTGTTCTTTGCTCAGAACATAGCCATGTTTTTGTCCGTATTTGAACAATACCATATCATATGTGATGGGGACATAAGAGACAATCCGTACGTCCTTCTTTGACACAGTATAGGGTTTGTCTTTTGTGCATCGAGGATAAGGTCAACGTTAATCTTGTATGAGAAGCTTCACTTGATCGCTGAGCCTAAATCTTCAAGGATGAACTTTCAGTATCGCTGAGACTTCACAAGACTTCACACTTTGGATAGGTAATCTTTGCTATCGCTGAACCGCTTCAGGTCACGTAGCTGATTATCTCTTTCTTCATCTTGGTCTTCGACTTTTGCTGAATAGTCATTTGGTGTGATCGCTGATCTTCAGGTCTTCAGAGATAAACTTAAGGTTTATTGATCTTCAGCGATCGCTGATGGCAGTCAGCGTATGCTTATCGCTGAATTTGAATTTAAACTTAAACAAGGAATTTCACTAAGTGTAAAAAAGGAATCATATTCAAATCACTGAGAGGAGTTATGATCAACAAATTCTTTCGGTTATTTCAAATGGACCAACGTATCTGGGACCCAGCTTGCCTCTCTTCCTGAAACCTACTAGTCCTTTTCATGGTGATACCTTCAAAAACACTTTATCACCTACTTGGAATTCTAACGGCTTTCTCCGATTATCCGCATACCTCTTCTGATGATCTCTTGCTGTCTTGAGTCTTTCTTTGATGATTGAGATATTGTTAATGGTCTCCTGAATAATATCGGTCGTGGTCAGCTGTCTATCTCCGATTTCTACCAGCTAAGTGGTGATCTACATTTTCGTCCGTATAGGGCTTCATATGGCGCGCACTGAATGCTGGTGTGATAGTTGTTGTTCTATGAGAATTCAACAAGTCGTAGGTGGGTATCCCAACTCCCACCAAAATCTATCGCGCATGTACGCAGCATATCCTCTAGCGTTTGAATAGTTCTTTCCAAATGTCCATCCATTTGAGGATGATAGGCAGAGTTATAATCCAAACGTGCACCCAATGCCTTTTGAAGAGACTCCCAAAACCGTGATGTAAAACGTGTGTTTCTGTCTGAAATAATGGAAATAGGCACACCGTGACGTGTAACTATTTCATTGATGTAAATTTGCGCACGTTTCTCCATACTGAAATCTACACGAATGGGAATGAAATGAGCTGATAATGTAAGTCGATCGACTATAACCCATATAGAATCATGTCATTTCCCAGTTCTGGGTAGCTTGGTTACGAAATCCATGGTTATTTGTTCCCACATCCATTGAGGAATTTCAGGCTGCTGAAGTAGACCGGATGGTTTCTGGTGTTCAGCCTTGACTTGAGCACAAGTCAAACACTTACTTACGTATAAAGCAATATCTTTCTTCAATCCTGACCACCGATAGTATTCCTTCAGATCCTTGTACATCTTATCCGCTCCTAGGTGAACTGAATATCTGGATCGATGAGCTTCATCCAAGTTGGTTGATCGTAAATTACCAACCTTTGGTACCAATACCTTATTCTCAAGGTAATGCACTTCATCTGATTGTAATTCAAATTCTTTTTCTAAGTGATGCAAGGTCTCATTCTTTAAATTCTCATTTTTTAAATTTTCTTTTTGTGCTTCAAGAATTTGAGTCTTTAAACTCGTTTGAACCATCATTCCCATAGCTCGTGCTCTCGTCGGCTTCACTCTTTCCTTTCTGCTTAATGCGCCGACTACCACGTTAGCCTTGCCCGGATGGTACTTTATTTCATAATCGTAGTCACTAAGTAGCTCGACCCATCTTCTTTGCCTCATATTGAGCATTTTCTTGTCAAGAATGTGCTGAAGGCTTTTGTGATCGGTAAAAATTGTGCACTTAGTGCCGTAGATATAGTGTCTCCATATTTTGAGTGCGAACACCACCGCCCCAAACTCCAGGTTATGGGTGGTGTAATTCTTCTCATGAAACTTTAATTGCCTCGATGTGTATGCGATAACTTTGTCTTTTTGCATCAGTACGCATCCCATCCCTTGATGTGAAGCGTCACAGTAGACTACAAAATTATCTACTCCCTTTGGCAAGGCTAAAATCGGTGTGTTGCATAACCTATATTTGAGAGTCTGGAATGCTTCCTCTTGTTTCTCTCCCCAAATAAACTTCTTATCTTTTTGATTCAGTTTTGTCAGTGGTTGCGCGATCTTGGAGAAATTCTCAATAAATCATCGGTAGTAGCCTTCCAACCCAACAAATTGACGGATCTCAGTTGGTGTTTTCGGGGCTTCCCATTTCTTAATGGCCTCGATCTTAGCTGGATCAACATGTATCCCTTTTTCATTCACTACGTGGCCAAAAAATGCACTTCGCTAATCAAGAATTCGGTTTTGGAGAATTTTGCGTACAACTTTTCGTTTCTGAGCATTTCTAGTATCAACTTTAAATGTTGCTCATGCTCCTTCTTGTCTCGAGAATAAATAAGTATATCATCTATAAACACGATCACGAACTTGTCTAGGTACGGTCGACATACCCTATTCATTATATCCATGAAGACTGCTGGTGCGTTTGTTAGCCCGAAAGGCATAACTAGGAACTCGTAATGACCATAACGAGTTCTAAACGCTGTCTTAGGAATGTCTTCTTCTCAAACTCTCATCTGATGATACCCAGATCGAAGATCGATCATTGAGAAATACGTAGCACCTTGAAGTTGATCAAATAAGTCATCAATTCGAGGACGAGGGTATCGGTTCTTGATAGTCAACTTATTGAGTTCCCTATAATCGATACACATTCGGAAGGATCCATCCTTCTTTTTAACAAAAAAAAACTGGAGCTCCCCAAGGTGAAGAGCTGGGTCTAATGAATCCGTTATTGAGTAACTCCTTAAGTTGTTCTGACAGTTCCTGCATTTCTGATGGTGCTAATCGGTATGGTGATTTCGCCAATGGCGCAGCTCCAGAAATTAAATCTATGTGAAACTCGACTTGTCTTGGGGGGGGGGGGGGGGATTCCAGGCAATTCGTCTGGGAATACCTCGGGAAAATCCCGAACTATATGGATATCTTGAATGCATTTCTCTTTGGCCTTCTTATCCATGACATTAGCTAAAAATGCAATGCAGTCCTTTCTCAAATACTTTCGCATCTTCATACACGTCACCATTTTAATACCCCTCCTGGGTTTCTCTCCGTGTACTTCGAGTATTCCCCCATCGGGTAACGGAACTCGAATGATCATTTTGGAACAACAAATTTCGGCTCGGTTCTTGGACAACCAATCCATGCCCACAATTATGTCAAAACTTCCTAACTTAATCGGGATTAGATCTATACTGAAGTCTCTATTAGCCAACTTTAAGGTGCAATTCATTATTACGTCCTTGGCCCTACTTTCCTGTCCGTTGTCATATTCAATGACATATACTTCTTTCAACTTTTGAGGTCTTAGATTTATCTTTAGTCTAAAATCTAACGACACATAACTCCTACCTGCTCCAGAATCAAATAATACAGATGCATGATGATTCTTCAGAAGAAACATACCTGTGACTACATCTGGATTTAGCCTTGCCTCTTCAGCTCTAATCTCGAACACTCGACCCCTCGCCGTCCTCCTTGATTTCCTTGATTTATTGGTTGTGCTTGTCTGGTATCTGGCCTCTAATTCCTCCTTGGGCATTTATTCCTAAAGTGATCTGGGCTTCCACATTCATAACAAACCCGTTTATCACCAATCCTACAATCCCTTGCAATATGACATTTCCTATTGCACTTGAGACAAGTAATGCATCTCCCTTGATGATGACTATACATTTATCACACTTCCGGTACGCCCCTTTTCCTTTCTCTGTTAACTGAGTCTGAATCCCATAGTTTCCTGACATTCTCAGATTTTTGGTCATTCTTCCCCCAGATTGCCTTCTTGTGGGTTCTTCCATCTTCCTCTTGCCTTAAACCTTGTCTTTTGCAAACAACCCTGAACGTGTAGCATTATTGGTGAGTCTGGTTGCCGAACTCACAGCTTCTTGTAAAGTTTCGGGTTTGCCGAAGTAACATCTCCACGTATTTTCGGAGATAAACCCCACACATATCTATCAACTCGGTTTTCTTCAGGTGTTACCAGATGTGGTACCATTTTTGCTAACTCATGAAAACGGGCTTTGTAAGAGTCTATATCATTCCCTTTCATCTCGTGATTCCACAACTCTGCTTCCAACTTCTGAATTTCACTCCTTGGGCAATATTCTTCCTACAGCATCCTCTTGAAATCATCCCACGTAAGACTGTTTGACGTGTCTCACCTCGCGTTTGTAGTTGAGTGTTCCACCAGGTTAATGCTCGCCCTTGTAAGAGACAGGCAGCAAAATCTACCTTCTTTCCCTCGGTACACTTACTAATGTGGAGAACAGACTCCATGCTTTCTAACTAGGTCAATAAGGCGACGGCTTCTTCAGTTTCGTGAAATTCTTTAGGGTTACAACTCCTAAAGGATTTATACATAGATTCTCTATCTCCTGATCCTCGGTTGTTATTTTGGTTAGTAGTCAGGCCAGCTGCTACTTGGCTAACAATACCTAGTAGTGCTGCCATGAGCTGTTCAGATACCAGCCGTGCAACATCGGGAGTTTGTCTCTTTGGCAGCATTGTTCTAAAACACAATTTCAAATTGAGTTTTGATAAGATTTATATTACTATTTCCGAACTAATTCTACTAACTATGTTTAAGCGTATAATATAATATTCGTCTAATACTAATCATCTAAACATACATTCAAACAATATATGAGAATCAGATAACATGCATAACTTTTATAGATAAAAATCAAACATTTCAACAAAATTTTCGAAATATAGTTCCATAAAGATAACAAATTGTTTACAACTAAAAACAAACAAAACCCAAAATAATAGTGTTTCAATCCCAAAAGGCTTCAATTAAAGAGGTCGACTAGTGCAACATCAACCTATTCAACAATCCATGTAAGATCACTAGAACTCCTATCGTCCATGCTAAGTATGTGCGCATCCTCCGAATTGCCCCTCTAGCATCAAGGGCCACCTGCATGACTCTATTCGTAAGTATGTGCAGTACCGTCAGGATGTCGTCTAAAGAGTGTCGGTAATGGTCCAGTCTCATCCTGTGGAGCTTTACTTCATTAGCCATTCCTGAGACCCACGCGTGCTCCAACGCGGTAATGCCCTGCGGTCGAGGTACAGGGACTCCTATCGCCGGGGGAGGAGGAGTCACACTTCGCGACCGGGATCGCGACTGGGATGGTTCTTCCGAAGGTACGTGATAGATCCCAAACAATCAAGATTGTAGAGAGATTAAGAACAAGAACAAGAATTGGATCACTGAAGTTGTATGTTGTATTGATTATTCAACTGTATTACAATGTATGTATCTTTACAAGCTCTATCTATCAACGTTAGTTATAACAAACAATTAAACTATCTATTTATATACAATTAGAAAGACTAAAGTTATAGTACAAAGATGACAGACATGTTCAGAACTACTTCTGAACATCTTCAGAACTTCTTCAGATGTGTCTTCAGAAACCTCTTCAGAACTTCTTCAGAATCTTCAGAACTTCTTCAGAATCTTCAGAACTTCTGAAGTAGCCACTTCAGAAGTTATGCCTTAGGCTTTCCTCCTTTTATCTTCAGACTTCTGAATCTTTTTTTTCAGAACCTAGTCTTCTTTGAAGCTACTTCTGATATCTAACAATCTCCCCCTTAGCTTCTTTTGTCTTTTATTTTTCTTCTTCTCAAGTTTATCCCTTATAATCATGAGAGTTCCATTACAGCACTTGTGAAAATTGTCAAAACATGTTGTTCTATTCTTTGCTCTTGTAATTGTTCTGATTCAGACTTCTGAGGGATAGGAACAACTTCATCTAGAGGGTTTTCAGAAACTTTATCTTTTCCTTTTTCTGCTTCTTTGACTTATGAGATTTCCAACTTCTGAGAGAGCTTCTGAATTTCTTCAATGTCTTGCTTCTTAGTATGAATCTGAAAATCATAGACATTGCTCAGAAGATAATCAGCTCCTTAAATTTGATTTATTCTTGTGTGCCCAGCCAAAGCACTTTTTCTTACATATTCTCTGAAAGATATCCTTTCCTTGATCAAGTATATTATTTCTTCTACAGCATCAGAAGAAGGAAGGTATTGTTCAGCATATTCTACTAACCACTTCAGAGTAGAAGTTGAGTACTTTGGTATGTATGAAACTATAAAAGTCTTTGACAGAAATTCTCCTATCTTGTAAGTGAATCCCAAATATGGATTTGTGAAAATCTTTGTAATTTCCTGTCTTTCTATATTTTCAGGCTCCAAGAGATTGACACTCTTTAATCTGCATTCTAATGCCAATTGGAAATCATGTTTAATTAGATTTCTGACATAGTGTGACAACTGTCAAAATTCGAGCTTTCAGGTTAGCTTCTATTAAGTTTATTAGTGTTTATATAGTTTAATTTTAAGAATAGGAGTTAGTTGGTTTATAATGGCCGAAAAATCTCTAGCATTTCCGGTAGTCGCTTAAAATGTCCGGTTCCGTCACGTAACTGCCTGAAATGTCCGGTTCCGACCCTTAATTTACATAAATAAATAAAAAAAAATTAAACTTGGGTTGGGCCCCCTTATGGCCGCCCCCTCCCCCCCCCCCCCCCTCTCCTACCCCATATATAAACTTTTTTTTCTCCAAACACTTCATTTTTGCAATTCAAATTCAAACACCTCTCTCTCTCTCTCTAGAACTTAAAAGACATAATTACCTCTCTCTTTTCCCTCTCTTTCTCTTCTTCTTCATCACAAATTTTAGCCATTTTCTAATTAAAAATCCATCATATTAGCAAGATTTCTTGAAGATATTGAACTTTATTCATCACTCAAGTAAGTAATAACATCATCTCTTTCTTTTCTTACCATTTTTGGGTGAAAAATCCACCATTTCTTGTATTTTAAGTATCATTCTTCTAACCTCTGAATTTTCTAAGTTTTATGGAGAGATTATACACCAAAAACATGTAAAATGTTATATGATGGTGATAATCTATGATCCAAACAATAAAACACAAAAAAATAGGGGAAAATCATGATTTTATGTGTTTTTGAACAACAATGGTGATTTTTGGTGCTGACAGATTTTATGCATGTGCATAAATTGTCCATTTCTTGCAAATATATATTCTAATATCTTGAATCTTCTTTCTACAAGTTTATTTAGTGAGTTGGGGTTCTAATCCAATGGTCTCACTAAAAAACATTGAGTTTTGACCCCCAAATGCTCATATCAAGATGCATGTGCATCTGAAAGTTCAACAGTAGGCAAATCCTACTTTGAACGACCATAACTCTTTGAATACTCATCCAAATTACTTGGTTTTTCTTCTGGAAGTTAATTTAATGAGTTACCTTTCAAATGCCACTGATTTCATTAAAAAATATGATGATTTGAGGTTCCAACTAATTGAAACAAAATGAGTGTGCAAACTGTCAACCAATGACAAATTTGTGCATGCATGTTCAAATGGCCATATCTCTTTCAAAACTCAATGAAAAAGGATGATTTTTCTTTTGAGAGTTAGTTTTATGAGTTATATTCAGTTTTCAAGTGGAATCACTTAAATATATGGAGTGTTGACCCTCCAAACACCTAAAATACTTTAGGTGTGCAATCTTTGTAACCACCAGCAGCTAAACTCTACTTTGTGTGTTAGTATCTCCTTTGTTATTTGTCTTTAATGCATGATTCTTCTTCTAAAACTTTCCTTTATGAGTTAGGATTCATATGAATCCAGTTTCATTCAAAAATATGAAGTTTTGAGGCATTAACCAATTTATTAAAGTTAAGTGTGCAATCTGCCAGCTAATGACAGAATTGTGCATGCAACTTTGTAGTGCCATATCTCCTTCATAACTTCTTCAAAACCAGTGATTCTTATCTCAAAAGTTTCCTTTATGAGTTATGATTCCATGCTAGTTGTGACCCTTTTGCATTGCATAAATTAGTTGAATCATTTTTACATGTCCAAAATGCATCAAATTTGGTCAAAATCACCATAACCCAGTACCATATCACATATAAAAATATGGGAAGCTATGTCATTTTGGAAGTCTCTACATTTTGATCATTTTGAGTACTACATGTTTCTGTCCAGAAGTGAAATTCTGGAATTTCTTGATTTTAACAATTATTGATCATTTGATGGTTTATAACACAATTTACGGTATAAATTACTATATTAACCAGCATAGGTGCATTATGTATAATTGGACTATAGACAATCAAGTTGGATGCATGTGGACATTTATAAGCTTAAGACTTATTCACCTCCATAAGTAGTTTTAGATCCATAAGTGATGCTTTTCGGGCATTTCTCTTTGTTAGGGAATCTGTAGGCCTTTGGGTGAGGATCATATCGTGCTTCGGAGTAGCGGAGCTT
This sequence comes from Silybum marianum, assembly GCA_036898165.1. NCBI lineage: Eukaryota > Viridiplantae > Streptophyta > Magnoliopsida > Asterales > Asteraceae > Silybum > Silybum marianum. The sequence goes on along the minus strand of CM072528.1, from coordinate 23,512,811 downwards.
TGCACAAAGGTGAGTATTCACGGTCCCTCTTTTAAATGTTTATTGCGTTTTGGGGTGTAAAGCATGTTGATTTAAAAGAAAGTGAATTGATTTATATGATTGAATGAAAATTATATAAATTGTTATGATGAGCAAATTCATAATTTACAAATGATATGTTGAGTTATGTGAAGTCCCCGTGTTACACTACTATTTGTGGATAGCGCTATTTGGTTGACATACCCACCTAACTGGCAAGTAGGGGTGCACTTTATCAATTAAGAATGCTCTACACATGTGGACTTTAGGTCCACCGCTGAGGTAGTTCGTGAGGCGTAGAATGTCGTTTTGGCTTAGTAGTGGCTCAATAATTAAATATCATGTGTAAAAGTAATTTTCATATTTGCTCATAAAAATTGAAATGTTTAATATTGATGCGAACTTCTGCTTCGCTATTTCTAAACCTTGCATATAAAATGTTTTGTGCATACGATAAATTTTCTTGTGAACTCACCAACTCTTTGTAGTTGACACTTTGTTTTAACATGCTTTACAGGAAAATAAGAAGGTAACCGATCCAGCTTAGTTTATTTTTGGGGAACACCAATCAAGATTTTATATGTATCTTTTTAGTTTGATGTAATTTGTTTGTTAAGACAAAGTTGTCGAATTATAAACTTTTAAACTGTAAACGCTGATGTTTTATTTATGAATGTATGGTTGGTGTTTATATTCCTACTGCTGTGAACTTGAACTATCTTACCCCGTGTTTCCGCTATAGCAGGGTGTGACACATAGATTCCTAGAATTCTCCTTATCTCATAAACAGCTTCAGAATCTTCCCTCTTGACAAAGAAATTCAAAACAGTAAGTTTATCTTGCAATCTCAACTTGTAAAAACCAAATACTGAAAATTCTGTTAAAGTGGCATCTCTTCTTTCAGCTCCAAACTTTATTATATACATATCACCTTCAAAGGCTTTAGATATACACCTGATTTTCTTGATTAAAGTTGAATCATGCAGTTCTTGTACCCCATATCTTTGTACATAAGATCTCACCTTTGAAATGTACTCCTTAGACCATTCATCATTCACATAGTCTTCTAAGGTTGCATACCTGAGATTTCTTCTATACATGCTGAGATAAGTATCTTCAGGAAATATCAGCTGGCTTTCTCCAGAGATATCAAAAATCATATCACCTTCATAGACTTGATCAACTACAGGTTCTTCAAGACTAGGAAAATCAATCTGAGAGATATTTATGCAGTTTCTGAATCTTACATGTGGCTTATCTGCTGCAATCATCAAAATTTCATCTGTAAAGTCAAAAGCTTCCATATGACTTAAATCAATTTCAATTTCAAACCACTCAACTGGTTGATTGATGAATTCTTTGAAAATTGATAGTCTTTCATCCAAGAATCTGCACTCCAGATTCCTTGGATGATTCAGAATAATGTATCTCCAACAATATTGACTAATCAATATATAAAAAATTTCAGAAACTTCATTTCTTTCAACTATTCTCAGACCTTGAGGTACCCATATAATCCCTTCTCGGTTCTCATTTTCAACCATTTCTTTATTAACTTCCATCTCTTCATCAATGAGAATTACATCAGACAAATCAGTTGGCTCTCCAATGATATCTTCAAAGGCAAGTACTCATTCAACATTTCTTCATTTGACTCAGGAATGATATATTGAATGTTATAGAGAAGTGGTAAATTCTTGAATTAGAATTTTAACTCCCCCTTGAATCAAGAAACATTATGATTCTCCCCCTTAAACAATGCTTAGACATCAAAATTGTCAGAAATGAAAGATAGAGAAATGAAAAAGAAAAAAAAATGCAAGTATTTGAAAGCAATCAATTTGTTTATGAAAAATTATGCCTCTGAGTTAAAAAAAAATAAAGTTCTAAGAGCTTAACTAAAGAAACTCTAAAGATAAGATTTCTCAGAATTTGAAAAAAATAAACTCAGAACATAAAATTTTGATGTTTGAATTGATGCTCAATACCTACACAGACATATTCATCATGCCTAATTTACTTACCAAAAAAATTAAACCGTTTTTCATCAAGTGCTTTGGTAAATAAATCAGCTAGTTGATAATCAGTCTGAACAAAAAACATTTCAACATTACCTTTTTCAACTTGATCTTTGATAAAATGATATCTGACAACAATGTGCTTAGTCTTTGAATGTTGGACTGGATTTGTAGTAATTGCTATGGCACTTTTTGAATCACAATAAAGAGGAATCTTTTTGAATGTGTAGCCATAGTCTTTTAATTGTGTTTGCATCCAAATAACGTTTGAGCAAGATATTGCAGCAGCAACATATTCAGCTTCTGCAGTAGAAGTTGAAACACAATTTTGCTTCTTTGAAGACCAACTCACAAGTATATCACCTAAAAATTGCCAAGATCCAGATGTACTTTTTCTGTCTAGTTTGCAACCACCATGATCTGCATCTGTGAAAGCTGTTAGCTCAAAACCAGAATCCTTTGAATACCAAAGTCCCAATGAAGGAGAACCTTTGAGATATCTAAGGATTCTTTTAGCAGCAAGAAGATGAGATTCCTTAGGATTAGCTTGATATCTAGCACAAATACATGTAGCAAACATTATATCAGGTCTACTAGCTGTTAAGTATGCAAAGATCCAATAATGCCTCTGTACTTTTTCTGATCAACAGATTTTCCATTCAAATCAGGTTCTAATTTTGTTGCAGTGGCCATTGGAGTTTGAATACTGGAACAGTCAGTCATGTCAAAATTCTTAAGTAAATCAGAGATATACGTAGATTGATTAATGAATATTGTCACACCCCGCTAAAGCGGAAACACGAGGCGTGATAGCGCAAGATTTCATAATAATAGGATAAAAACAACACCAACCATCCATTCAAATAAACAACAGTTTAAGTTTAAAATTTTTCATTTTGCATCAATTACAAGTTCTAACAAAAACAAATTAAACCAAGTGTTTCAACTAAACAGTTTTCAAATAAACAAGATGGTTGATGTCGACGCGCCCACATAAAAGAAAGATTCGGTTAATCTTTTCTTACCCCTGAAAAGCATGATAAAAACAAGGTCAACTACAAAGAGTTGGTGAGTTCACAGGTTTTCAATATTTCAAAAATAAACAATTGTGTGAGTGAATATGAGCAAATAAATTTTTGGCACTTATTGATATCTTAAAACGTTAAGGCATTATGTACTCTAATTTTTGTATATAACGAGCCACCACTAAACCTTTCGACCACAAAACAATACTTTTAATTCTACCTTAGCGGTGGGACTAATACCCCACGTATGTAGAACCTTCGTTTTTAAGTATCGTGCACCCCTACCTGTAGTTTCTAGGTGGGATTGGTATCCACACCCCTACTTATCGGTTTTTAGGTGGGATTGTCCGTCCAAATAGCGCTATCCACAAATACCCTCGGCTCCTCACTTGAGTTAATAGTAGTGTACAAACTTTTATGTTACATTTTACTCAATATAACTATTAGTGTACATGCCTTAGTGCCCACAACATCAAATTTAGCAAGATTTCATAATCATAATGACAATGGCTCATAAAACACATTCAATCATGCTTTTCACCCCAAAACGTATAAAACACTTTGAAAGAGGGGCTGTGAATACTCACCTTATAGCAACGCTCCGCAACGCAATCAATACAATTCGAATCTCCGCACAATGACCTAACGCTTCCCTATCAAAGAGTAATACTCAAAACCGTCAGTTATAGGTCTAATACTACTTAGAGGTGAATAAATCTTAAGCCCATAAGTGTCTATATATGTCCAATTATACAAAATGCCCATATGCTCATTAATATCATAATTTATACCGAAAGTGATCTTATTATCCATCACATGATCAATATTTATAAAAATCAATTAAGTCCAGAATTTCTCTTCTGGACAGAAACTAATTGTCCTAAAAATGATCAGTTTTCAAGGGCTTCCAAAATGATCTAGTTTCCTATATTTTTATATAAGATAAATTACTGAGTTATGGTCTTTGTGACCAAATTTCATGCCATTTGGACATGTACAAGTGGTTCAAATAATTCATGCAAAATATTATATCACAACCGGTAAAACAGATTACACCAGGTTAGTGAATCACTCACTTAAGGAGTTATACTCAGTGTTTTCTAGAATTTCCAGTTGGATTGGAATCATAACTCATAACGGAAACTTTTGAGATAAGATTCACTGATTTTCAAGAAGTTATGAAGGAGGTATGACACTACAAAGTTGCATGCACAATTCTGCCATTAACTGACAGATTGCACACATAACTTAAATAAATTGGTTAGTGCCTCAAAACTTCATATTTTTGCATGAAACTGGATCCATATGAATCCTAACTCATAAAATGAAGTTCTAGAAAAAGAATCATGCATTAAAGACAAATAAAAAAGGAGATACTAACACACAAAGTAGAGTTTAGCTGCTGGTGGTTTCACAGATTGCACACCTAAAGTATTTTAGGTGTTTGGAGGGTCAAAACTCCATATTTTTAAGTGATCCCACTTGCAAACTGAAGATAACTCATAAATATAACTCTCAAAAGAAGAATCAACCTTTTTCATTGAGTTTTGAAAGAGATATGGCCATTTGAACATGCATGCACAATTCTGTCATTGTTTGACAGTTTGCACACTCATTTTGTTTTAATCATTTGAAACCTCAAATCACCATATTTTTGAATGAAATCAGATGCATATGAAAGGTAACTCATTAAGCTAACTTCCAGAAGAAAAATCAAGTGATTTGGAAAAATATTCAAAGAGTTATGGTTGTTCAAAGTAGGGTTTACCTACTGTTGAACTTCCAGATGCACATGCATCTTTCTATGAGCATTTGGGGGGGTCAAAACTCAATGTTTTTTAGTGAGACCACTTGGATTAGAACCCCAACTCACTAAATAAACTTTTAGAAGGAAGATTTTTTAACATTTTAACATGTTTATTATAAGAAATGGACGATTTTTGCACATGCAATGAATCTGTCAGCAACAAAAATCTCCATTGTTGTTCAAAAACACATAAAATCATGATTTTTACCCATTTTCTTGAGTTTTATTTGTGTAGGTCATAGATTATCACCTTTTTTATAAAAATTTTACATGTTTTGGTGTAAAATCTCTCCACAAACTCAGAAAATTCAAAGGTTTAGAAGAAGAATGCTTAAAATACAAGAAAGTGGGTTTTTCACCCAAAAATGCTAAGGAAAGAATAAGATGGTGTTTATACTTACTTGTGTAATGAAATGTGTACCAAAATCTTCAATATTCTTGCTATTTGATGGATTAGAACATGAGAAATTGGCTGGAACTTGATGGAGAGGAAGAGGAAGAGGGAAAAACAAAAGAGTCTCTTCACTTTTAGCGAGAGAGAGAGAGATGTGTTTGATTTTTGAATTTGAAATGAGTGAAATGAAGAAATTTTTGGTATTTATATGTGGATTGAGAGGGGGGGGGGGGCCGGCCATGGAGTGGGCCCTACCCAAGCCAATTTTTTTTAAAAAAAAAAAAACTCATTTTAAGCCCAAAATGACACAATTAAAAGACCATTTCTCAATTTTTGGCCTTTTTCCCAAAATTGGTAGCCCATTTTGGTTAGAATCTTAATAAAATAAAAGTTTTATAATTAAAATACTAAAACTATATATTTTATATAAATTGGGTATAAACTAGAGCATTTGGCACTGTATTGGAAGTTTCGGACAGTTACGGGTCGGAACCGGACATTTTTAAGCGACTACCGGAAATGCTAGGGGTTTTTCGGCCATTCTAAACCAACTATTTCTTAATCTTAAAATTTAAACTATATAAACAATAATAAACTTAATAGAAGCTAACCTGAAAGCTCGAATTTTGACAGTTGTCACAGTCTTCCCCCGTTAAAAAAATTTCGTCCCGAAATTTAAGAAGTGGCTTTCTCCGGGGTGTTTGTGAATAAGCTGGGATATTTTTGCTTCATCAAATCCTCACGTTCCCAGGTATATTCTGGACCATGTTTCGCATTCCAACGGACCTTAATAATAGGGATTTTACTGCGCCTTAACCGTTTAACTTCTCGGTCCAAAACCTCAACTGGTTCTTCAACGAAGTTTAACCGATCGTTAATGCGAACGTCGTCTATGGGTAACATCAACGTTTCATCTGCTAGGCATTTCTTTAGATTCGACACATGAAATGTGTCGTGGATTGCGCTTAGATTTTGCGGTAACTTCAACTTGTACGCCACTGGTCCGATTCTTTCGAGTATTTCGAATGGACCAATGTATCTGGGACCCAGCTTGCCTCTCTTCCTGAAGGGTACCAGTCCCTTCCATGGGGACACCTTTAATAGCACTTTATCTCCCACTTGAAACTCCAACGACTTTCTCCGATTATCCGCATAACTTTTCTGACGGTCTCTTGCTGTCTTGAGTCTTTCTTTGATGATTGAGATCTTATCAGTGGTTTCCTGGATAATATCGGGCTTTGTCGACCGTCTATCTCCGACTTCTACCCGGCTAAGCGACGATCCGCACTTACGTCCGTATAGAGCTTCGTACGGTGCACATTGTATCTTTGGTATGATAGTTGTTGTTATAGGAGAATTCAACAAGTAGCAGGTGGGTATCCCAACTTCCACCGAAATCTATTGCGCAAGCCCGTAACATATCCTCTAGCGTTTGAATAGTTCTTTCCGATTGTCCATCCGTTTGAGGATGATAGGCGGTGCTATAATCCAAACGTGTACCCAATGCCTTTTGGAGTGATTGCCAAAAACGCGATGTAAATCGTGTATCTCTGTCCGAAATAATGGAAATAGGCACACCATGACGTGTAACTATTTCATTAATATAGATTTGCGCACGCCTTTCCATACTGAAATCTTCTCGAATGGGGATGAAATGAGCCGATTTGGTAAGTCGGTCTACTATAACCCATATTGTGTCGTGCCCCTTTCCAGTTCTGGGTAATTTAGTTACGAAATCCATTGTTATTTGCTCCCACTTCCACTGTGGTATTTCAGGTTGTTGGAGTAAACCAGATGGTTTCTGATGTTCGGCCTTTATCTTAGCACAAGTCAGGCACTTGCTTACGAATACAGCAACATCTTTCTTCATTCCCGGCCACCAATAATACTCCTTCAAATCCTTATACATTTTATCTCGCTCCTGGGTGAATCGAATATACGGATCGATGGGCTTCATCCAAAATGGTTGACCGTAGATCACCAACCTTCGGTACCCATGCTTTATTCTTGAAGTAATACACACCATCCTCTTGCATTTCAATTTCTTTCTCTAAATGTTGCAAGGTTTCATTCTTCCTATTTTCTTCTTTTAAAACTTCTCTTTGTGCTTCAATAATTTGAGTTTTTAAACTCGTACGGACCATTACTCCCATAGCACATACTCTTGTTGGTTTTACTCTTTCCTTTCGGCTTAACGCGTCGGCTACCACATTAGCTTTTCCCGGATGGTACTTTATTTCACGATCGTAGTCACTAAGTAGTTCCACCCATCTTCTCTTGCCTCATATTGAGCATTTTACGGTCAAGGATGTGTTGGAGGCTTTTATGATCAGTGAAAATGGTGCACTTGGTGCCGTATAGGTAGTGTCTCCAGATTTTGAGTGCGAACACCACCGCCCCTAATTCCAAATCATGAGTGGTGTAATTCTTCTCGTGAATCTTTAGTTGTCTCGAAGCGTATGCAATAACTTTGTCTTTTTGCATTAACACGCAGCCCATTCCTTGATGTGAAGCATCACAGTAGACTACGAAGTTTTCGACTCCTTCAGGTAGAGCCAGAATTGGTGCGTTGCATAACTTGTGTTTGAGCGTCTGGAAGGCTCCTTCTTGTTTCTCTCCCCAAATAAACTTTTTATCTTTTTGTGTTAGAGTCGTTAGTGGTTGCGCGATCTTAGAGAAATTCTCGATAAATCGCCGGTAATAACCTGCCAATCCCAGAAATTCTCGGATCTCGGTCGGTGTCTTTGGGGCTTCCCATTTCTTAATGACCTCAATCTTAGCTGGATCAACTTGGATCCCCTTTTCATTCACCACATGGCCAAGAAAGTGTACCTCACGAATCCAGAATTCACATTTAGAGAATTTCACGTACAACCTCTCGTCTCTGAGCAATTCCAATATCAACTTCAAGTGTTGGTCATGCTCCTTTTTGTCTCGAGAATAAATGAGTATATCATCTATAAATACGATCACGAATTTGTCTAGGTATGGTCGACATACTCTATTCATCAAATCCATGAAGACTGCCGGTGCGTTTGTTAGACCAAATGGCATGACTAGGAACTCGTAGTGACCGTATCGAGTCCTAAAGGCCGTCTTGGGGATATCTTCTTCTCGCACTCTCATTTGATGATATCCAGACCTAAGATCGATCTTCGAGAAGTACGTTGCACCTTGAAGTTGGTCAAACAAATCATCAATCCGGGGAAGGGGGTATCGGTTCTTAATTGTCAACTTGTTGAGTTCCCTATAATCGATACACATTCGAAAAGATCCATCTTTCTTTTTAACAAATAAGATTGGAGCTCCCCAAGGTGAAGAGCTGGGTCTGATGAATCGCTTATCGAGTAACTCCTGAAGTTGTTCTGGCAGTTCCTGCATCTCAGATGGCGCTAACCGGTATGGTGATTTCGCCACGGGCGCAGCTCCAGGAATTAAATCGATGTGAAATTCAACTTGTCTTGGCGGGGGTATTCCAGGCAAGTCGTCTGGGAATACTTCGGGAAAGTCCCGAACTATAGGAATATCTTGAACACGTTTTTCTTCAGCTTTCTTATTCTTAACGTGAGCTAGAAAGACAATACCGTCCTTTCTCAAATGCTTTCGCATTTTCATACACGTTACTATTTTAACACTCCTTCTAGTTTTCTCGCCGTGTACTTCGAGTTTTCCCCCTTCGGGTAACGGAACTCGAATGATCTTTTTGGAACAACAAATTTCAGCTCGGTTTTTGGACAACCAATCCATACCCACGATTATGTCGAAACTTCCCAATTTAATCGGTATTAGATCTATACTAAAATCTCTATTGGCCAAACTTAAGGTGCAGTTCATTAATATGTCTTTAGCCCTACATTCTTGTCCGTTGGCATATTCAATGACATATATTTCTTTCAATTTTTGAGGTTTTAAATTTATCTTTGATCTAAATTACGTCGCCACAAAACTCCTATACGCTCCGAGAATCAAATAGTACAGACGCATAATGATTATTTAGAAGAAACGTACCTGTAACGACATCTGGGTTTCGCCTTGCTTCCTCTGCTCCAATCTCAAACACTCGACCTCTTGCCGGACCTCCTTGATTTCCTCGGTTGGCCGGTCTTGCTTGATGAGTGTTCGGTCTCTGATTCCATCGTGGACATGTATTCCGGAAGTGATCCGGGCTTCCACACTCAAAACATGCCCGCCTTCCTGTGCTCCTGCAATCCTTGGCATAATGACCTCCTTTGTTGCATTTTTGACAGATAATACATTGTCCGGTATGCTGTCTATTGCATTTGTCACATTTGGGATAAAGTCCTTTCCCTTTCTCTGCAGGTTGAGTTTGAATTCCGTAGTTACCTGTAGTTCTTTGTTCCTTGCTTGTCCTTTTTCCAAACTGCTTTCTTATTGGTTCATCCAGTTTTCTCTTCCCTTGTGCCTTATCTCTTACAAACAATCCCGAGCGAGTAGCATTGTTTGTGAGTCTGGTTGCCGAACTTCTGACCTCTTGTAGAGTTTTTGGGATTGCTGAGGTAACATCCCCGCGTATCTCCGGAGATAATCCCCAAATATACCTATCAACGCGGTTCTCTTCAGGCGTTACCAGATGCGGTACCATTTTTGCCAATTCATGAAATCGGGCTGTGTAGGAGTCAATATCATTCCCTCTCATTTCATGATTCCACAATTCCGCTTCCAGCTTCTGATTTCGCTTCTTGGGCAGTATTCTTCTTTCAACATTTTCTTGAAATCCTCCCACGTAAGACTGTTAGCAGCTTCTCGACCACGGGTTTGTACTTGTATATTCCACCATGTTAACGCTCGTCCTTGTAATAAGCATGTAGCAAACTCTACCTTCTTACCTTCGGTACATTTGCTAATATGGAGCATAGACTCCATGCTCTCTATTCAAGTTAATAATCCCACGGCTCCCTCAGTTCCATGAAATTGTTTAGGGTTACAGCTCCTAAAGGATTTATATGTACATTCTCTGTTTCCAGACCCTTGACTGTTGTTTTGATTATTGTTCAGGCCAGCTGCCACTTGACTAACAATGTTCGGAAGTGCAGCCATGAGTTGTTCGGACACAAGTCTCGCAACTTCGGAATTCTCTCTTCTTGGAGGCATTGTTCTAAACACGAAATTGAGTTTTAGTCAATTTTGTGTTACAATGGCCATTATAAATCTACTTACTAAATCATACACATCTTATAACATACATCCAATACTACTCACGAACACATACATTTCAAAACAACATGAGATAAATAGATAACTTACATAATTATCAAAAATAAACCAAAGTAATTCAAACATAAGTTTTAAAGTACAACCCAAATAACATAAAATTGTTTAATCTTAAACATCTAGGCTACAAGCCTCAAAAGCAAATATGGTCCTCCAAAAGATTCTTAATAACAGAAGTTCCCTAATGGATCATTACCCAAATCAATACTCCTATCATCACCATCAGTGCTCCTAATGCCCAAGACAGATACGTGTACAGCCTCCGAGTAGCCCTCCCGGCCTCATGTGCGATCACCCTGATCCCCGTAGTGATCTCGTCCTGAGTGTGCAAGACTGTAAGAATGCTTTCTAAGGCCTGCTTAATCTCTTCTAGTCTATCTCGCTGTCCCTGTATCTGAACCTCCAATCCTGTGACCCAGAGGTTCTCGGTTGTCGTCATCCCTTGAGGCTGCGGCTCTGGAACTCTCACGGCCAGAGACGGAGGCGTCACGCTTCGCGATCGAGATCGCGATCTAGCTGGTTCGTCCGACGGGTCGGACGGAACCGTGAATACCACCCTTCGGCCAGGGAGGACACGCTTTCGGGCTGTTCGAAAACTTTTGGTTATAGTATTTGTTTAGAAAAACCGGTGTTCTCTATAACCTATGGCTCTGATACCAAGTCTGTCACACCCCGCTAAAGCGGAAACACGAGGCGTGATAGCGCAATATTTCATAACAATAGGATAAAAACAACACCAACCATCCATTCAAATAAACAACAGTTTAAGTTTAAAATTTTTCATTTTGCATCAATTACAAGTTCTAACAAAAACAAATTAAACCAAGTGTTTCAACTAAACAGTTTTCAAATAAACAAGATGGTTGATGTCGACGCGCCCACATAAAAGAAAGATTCGGTTAATCTTTTCTTACCCCTGAAAAGCATGATAAAAACAAGGTCAACTACAAAGAGTTGGTGAGTTCACAGGTTTTCAATATGTCAAAAATAAACAATTGTGTGAGTGAATATGAGCAAATAAATTTTTGGCACTTATTGATATCTTAAAACGTTAAGGCATTATGTACTCTAATTTTTGTATATAACGAGCCACCACTAAACCTTTCGACCACAAAACAATACTTTTAATTCTACCTTAGCGGTGGGACTAATACCCTACATATGTAGAACCTTCGTTTTTAAGTATCGTGCACCCCTACCTGTAGTTTCTAGGTGGGATTGCTATCCACACCCCTACTTATCGGTTTTTAGGTGGGATTGTCCGTCCAAATAGCGCTATCCACAAATACCCTCGGCTCCTCACTTGAGTTAATAGTAGTGTACAAACTTTTATGTTACATTTTACTCAATATAACTATTAGTGTACATGCCTTAGTGCCCACAACATCAAATTTAACAAGATTTCATAATCATAATGACAATGGCTCATAAAACACATTCAATCATGCTTTTCACCCCAAAACAAATAAAACACTTTGAAAGAGGGGCTGTGAATACTCACCTTATAGCAACGCTCCGCAACGCAAAACAATACAATCCGAATCTCCGCACAACGACCTAACGCTTCCCTATCAAAGAGTAATACTCAAAACCGTCACTTATAGGTCTAATACTACTTAGAGGTGAATAAATCTTAAGCCCATAAGTGTCTATATATGTCCAATTATACAAAATGCCCATATGCTCATTAATATCGTAATTTATACCGAAAGTGATCTTATTATCCATCACATGATCAATATTTATAAAAATCAATTAAGTCCAGAATTTCTCTTCTGGACAGAAACTAATTGTCCTAAAAATGATCAGTTTTCAAGGGCTTCCAAAATGATCTAGTTTCCTATATTTTTATATAAGATAAATTACTGAGTTATGGTCTTTGTGACCAACTTTCATGCCTTTTGGACATGTACAAGTGGTTCAAATAATTCATGCAAAATATTATATCACAACCGGTAAAACAGATTACACCATGTTAGTGAATCACTCACTTAAGGAGTTATACTCAGTGTTTTCTAGAATTTCCAGTTGGATTGGAATCATAACTCATAACGGAAACTTTTGAGATAAGATTCACTGATTTTCAAGAAGTTATGAAGGAGGTATGACACTACAAAGTTGCATGCACAATTCTGCCATTAGCTGACAGATTGCACACATAACTTAAATAAATTGGTTAGTGCCTCAAAACTTCATATTTTTGCATGAAACTGGATCCATATGAATCCTAACTCATAAAATGAAGTTGTAGAAAAAAAATCATGCATTAAAGACAAATAAAAAAGGAGATACTAACACACAAAGTAGAGTTTAGCTGCTGGTGGTTTCACAGATTGCACACCTAAAGTATTTTAGGTGTTTGGAGGGTCAAAACTCCATATTTTTAAGTGATTCCACTTGCAAACTGAAGATAACTCATAAATATAACTCTCAAAAGAAAAATCAACCTTTTTCATTGAGTTTTGAAAGAGATATGGCCATTTGAACATGCATGCACAATTCTGTCATTGTTTGACAGTTTGCACACTCATTTTGTTTTAATCATTTGAAACCTCAAATCACCATATTTTTGAATGAAATCAGATGCATATGAAAGGTAACTCATTAAGCTAACTTCCAGAAGAAAAATCAAGTGATTTGGAAAAATATTCAAAGAGTTATGGTTGTTCAAAGTAGGGTTTACCTACTGTTGAACTTCCAGATGCACATGCATCTTTCTATGAGCATTTGGGGGGGGGGGGTCAAAACTCAATGTTTTTGAGTGAGACCACTTGGATTAGAACCCCAACTCACTAAATAAACTTTTAGAAGGAAGATTTTTTAACATTTTAACATGTTTATTATAAGAAATGGACGATTTTTGCACATGCAATGAATCTGTCAGCAACAAAAATCTCCATTGTTGTTAAAAAACACATAAAATCATGATTTTTACCCATTTTCTTGAGTTTTATTTGTGTAGGTCATAGATTATCACCTTTTTTATAAACATTTTACATGTTTTGGTGTAAAATCTCTCCACAAACTCAGAAAATTCAAATGTTTAGAAGAAGAATGCTTAAAATACAAGAAAATGGGTTTTTCACCCAAAAATGCTAAGGAAAGAATAAGATGGTGTTTATACTTACTTGTGTGATGAAATGTGTACCAAAATCTTCAATATTCTTGCTATTTGATGGATTAGAACATGAGAAATTGGCTGGAACTTGATGGAGAGGAAGAGGAAGAGGGAAAAACAAAAGAGTCTCTTCACTTTTAGAGAGAGAGAGAGAGAGATGTGTTTGATTTTTGAATTTGAAATGAGTGAAATGAAGAAATTTTTGGTATTTATTTGTGGATTGAGGGGGGGGGGGGGCGGCCATGGAGTGGGCCCTACCCAAGCCAATTTTTTTTTTATTTAAAAAACTCATTTTAAGCCCAAAATGACACAATTAAAAGACCATTTCTCAATTTTTGGTCTTTTTCCCAAAATTGGTAGCCCATTTTGGTTAGAATCTTAATAAAATAAAAGTTTTATAATTAAAATACTAAAACTATATATTTTATATAAATTAGGTATAAACTAGAGCATTTGGCACTGTATTGGAAGTTTCGGACAGTTACGGGTCGGAACCGGACATTTTTAAGCGACTACCGGAAATGCTAGGGGTTTTTCGGCCATTCTAAACCAACTATTTCTTTATCTTAAAATTTAAACTATATAAACACTAATAAACTTAATAGAAGCTAACCTGAAAGCTCGAATTTTGACAGTTGTCACAAATATGCCAGTGGGTAGTTGTTTTACTTGAAGACCAAGAAAAAATGTTAACTCTCCCATCATACTCATTTCAAATTCAGTTTGCATGATTTTCTCAAAATTTATGCAAAAATTTGGATTTGTAGAAGCAAATATAATATTATCTACATATATTTGTATTAAGATCATATCATCACCTTCCTTTTTCAGAAATAAAGTTGTATCAATAGTACCTCTTTTGAACTTGGAATTCAGAAGAAAAGTTGTGAGAGTGTCATACCATGCTCTTGGTGCTTGTTTAAGTCCATATAAGGCTTTGTCCAAAATGTAAACATGATATGGAAATTCTTTGCTTATAAAGCCTTCTGGTTGTTCAACATACACTTCTTCATGAAGAATTCCATTCAGAAATGCATACTTAACATTCATTTGAAAAACTTTCATGTTTTTGTGAGCAGCATATGCAAAAAAAATTCAAATAGCTTCTAGTCTTGTAACAGGAGCAAAGGTTGCATCATAATCATTGCCTTCTTGTTGACAATACCCCTTAGCTACAAGTCTTGCGTTTTTTCTCACAACAATCCCATTTTCATCTTTTTTATTTCTGAAAACCCATTTGGTGCCAATTATTGATTTACCTTTTAGTTTAGGAATTAATCTCCAGACTTTATTTCTTTCAAATTGATTTAGCTCATCTTGCATGGCTAAAATCCAGTCTGGATCTTGAAGTGCTTCACATGGCTTTTTGTGTTCCATACTGCTTAAGAAATTCACATACAGACATTCATTTGCAGTGGCTGATCTTGTTTGTACACCTATTGATGCATCACCAATAATCTGATGAATTGGATGACTTGATGTCCATTTGTTCACATTTGACAATGGTTGAACAGATGAAACATTGTTGAATGATTCATAATCATCAATGATTGCTTGTGTTTCAGTATCATGATTAATAGCTGAATGTAGATCTGAAGTCTCCCCCTCAAATTGAACATTCTGTACTGGTTCAGAAATGATCTGCACAGGTTCAGAAATAGGAATAATAGGTTCAGAAATAACATGCACTGGTTCTGAAATGGGAAATTCTGAATTTGAGGTTGAGAGTGGTGGTCCAGAAGTATTTGATATTGTAGGTTCTGTTGTTTCTTATTGTGGAATACTTTTGAGTAAAGAAGGATTTTGATAATCTGCAGAAACATTCAAAGAATATCAAATAAGTCTTGACATAAGGTATCTAAATTTGAGTCAGAAGTGAGATTTGTCTTGTTGCATTCTGAATCCAAAACTTCAGAAACTTGTTTGAGTTTGAGTTCTCAATTGTGTTGTTCAGAAGTCATTGTTGGCTAATGAAATCTAATATTTGAAGTCTCAATGATTCTTTGTGTTCCTTTGATTAGTACTCTGTATGCTTTGGATCGTTGAGAATAGCCAACAAAGATACCAGTTGTACCCTTAGGTGCAAATTTATCTAGATGTTGTGTGTCATTCAGAAGAAAACACCTGCAACCAAAAATTTTAAAATAATCAATAGAGGGTTTTCTTTGTTTAATAATTTCATCAGGAGTTTTAAGTAGTTTTCTATTTAGAATTGTCCTGTTCTGAGTAAAACATGCAGTTGCAATTACTTCTGCCCAGAGAGATAAAGGAAGTTCTAAATATGCTAGTGTGGTACTTGCAGCTTCTACCAAAGTTCTGTTTTTCCTTTCAACAACACCATTCTGTTGGGGAGTTCTGGCAGCGGAAAAATGATGTGAAATACCAACAGATTCCAAAAAATTCTGAAGTGTAGAATTAGTAATTCTGTGCCATTATCACTTCTGAACTTTTGAACTGGTAGTTGAAGAAGAAGTTGAATTTTCTTCAGAAAAGGTATGAGTGTTCCTGAAGTATCAGATTTGAGTCTTAAGAATTCAACCCAAGTGTATCATGAATATTCATCTACAATCACAAGAATATACTTCTTTCCACCCATGCTTTGAGTCTTCATTGGTCCACATAAATCCATATGTAACATCTCAAGTGGCGCTTTACATGAAGATAACATTTTCAGAGGATGGGAGCTTCTTTTGATTTTCCCTAGTTCACATGCAAAGCATAAAGAATTCTTTTCAAATCTGATCTTTGGTAGTCCTCTTACAGAGTTGTGTCTTACCAGTTCAGAAATGGGTTTGAAGTTCATATGTGACATTCTTCTATGCCAAAGCAAGCTATCATTTCTCATTGTTGTGGAAATATATCACACTCCTTGTAATTGACCATTTGTAGTGAAAGTTGCAGTGTAGATATCTCCATCTCTATAAGCAGTTAACTCATTTTTGTTTGATGAACTCAGAACATGACAGTAGTCTATATCAAAATTTACTTTCCAATACTTGTCACAGAATTGACTTATACTGAAGAGATTATGTTTAAGACCTTCCACATAGAAAACTTTCATCACTTTAACATCTCCTTTGGTAAAAGTTCCATATCCTCTCACATAACCTTTTGCATTATTTCCAAAGCTAACTGTTCCTCCATATCTTTCATGATAATCAGTTAAATGTTCTTTCAAAGGTGTCATGTGTCTTGAACATCCAGAATCTAAGACCCACACATGACATATCTGCAAAAATGATTATTGAGATTTAGGTACCCATTTAAGAATGGGTCCTGTGAGATTAGTCAAAAAATTTGAATTTCTGAATTTTTACTTAATCTTCTGAATTTCAGAAGTTAATTCAGACTTTTTTAATTTGTCAATTTTAGTATTACTTTTCGAGGTTTCTTTTTATTTTTGTATTTGTTTGCCAATGTAGTTGAAAGTTTCTTAATTGATTTCTCAAGATTAGTCTTATTTGTTTTGGAGTTTAGATGAAAATTATGACGACCACAGTTAATGTAGTGAATATGATTCTTCAAAATATTTAATAAAGCAATAGATGAACAAGAATCAACATTGTTTGATTTGTCAACAGAATTTCTTTTATTCACTTTATTAACTCTTGGTACATCACTTTTCTTTGAATTTGAACAACTATCTAATTTGTCTTTCTTGGATAGTCTTTCTCCTTTCTTTCTCCAAACTAAAGTGGATAGCTCTGTAAAAGATAAGTGTTGGTTCCAGATTTCTTCTTCAATAATTAATCGATTAATTCATATATCAGAATGTAAGCGGAAGCAATTGATATTGATTAATCAACAGTAATAAGAACAGTAAAAGAATGAAGAAAAGATTAGCTTTGTAGTATAACCTGAATCATGATTACAAAATTCTTCCAATGACGCACAGTATGTTCTTCAATTTAAGTAACTCAGATCGACTTCTTTTACATTAGTGAAAAGATCTATTTATACAAATAACAGAATGTAATAGTCAATATCCTAACCTATTACAAACTGACACGTATTAGATGGGAGCGTGTAACAAACTAATCAATTGTAAAAGGGTAGACATGCTGGATGTATGTGCCACATCATGTTCTTCATCTTATGATTCATACTTTCAATGTGTAACAATCTCCCCCTAAGTATGAAATTAAAAGGATGAAGTTTGTTCAGAAAGGAGCAACTTCAGATACGACCTTTGCAATTTTGTTGATGACCTCTCTGATTGATAATAGGCTGTCAAATCTTTTGATTATGTTTTCAAGTACTTCTGGATCGTGTTCATTTGCACTGGTAGATATGTAACATTTTGCAATGTATACAACTTCTGAAGAGTATCGATGTGCATCCTTTATTCTGAAAAAGCTTCTTCTGTCTGGTCTTCTAAATATGACCCCTTCTTCTGGTTGTAGTAAGAACTTACCAACTCTGAACGAATTTATGTTTTCTAATTCTTCATTTGGTGCAGAGATGGCAAGATTATCAACGTTGAAGTTTAGCCCTATCTGGAAGTCGACTTGCCTCTTGTATCTTAACAAAGACTTCATGCATTCAATGATTCTTGAATAGGAAACTTTGTCTTGACTATCAATATCTCTGGCCACTTGGGCTTTCATAAAGCTTTCCAGAAACAGAAGATCAGAAGGATGAACAGATAATAAATCATTATCACAGAAGTGCCTGGTTTGATTGTCGTCTCTGATTACTTCATAGATTGTGTACCAGATCTCTGTATCTTCAAATTGTGAGTGCTTTATGGCAGAGATCCGTTTGATAGGTACAGAAGTGTAGAAATCCTTTCTTGCTTGTCTGTGTGCCATGAATTTGTCTTTTACCGCATCATTTACGTTATAAGCATCAGAGAAGTTGGGCAACATTAAATAAATCTTTTGATCGTTTGGAGCATACATGCTGTTTCTGATAATTTCAAGTTTTGGAAGATCAAGATTTCCCAATCTCTGGGCTGCTTCTTCACGGATAGCCCTTCTCTGTGCTTTTTCTTGTTTTGACTTCTCTCTGGCTTCCTTTTCTCTCTCTCTCTCTTCTTCTGCTCTTGCCTTTTTTTTTCAATCCTTTCTTTTTCTAGATCAGCTTGTCTTCTGGCTTCTTCTGCTTCAGAATTAGCTTTGTCTTCTTCTGCTTTAGCTTTTAACTCGGCTTCTCTCCTCTCTTTATTTAGGGCTTCGAATCTAGCTTTTGATGCATCAGCTCTTGCCTTAGCATCCTTTTCTTTGGCTATTGCTGCTTGAGTAGATGATGAGTATGGCACTGTCCTTGTATTGTCAATAACTTCTAGAAGAAATTTGGCTATTTCTGGGTCTTTTGGAAGAGGCCCAGAGTGAGTGGCTAATGCGGTTGGAGTCAGAGGAGTTTGTGTATATGAAGGTTGAGCAGAATGAGTTTGCTGCTTGGAAGATGATTGGGGTTTGTCAGAATTAGATGGAGACTTCGTTGGATTGGAGCTTTCAGCATTGGTAGTGGGTTTTGCTTTCTTGGCTTCTTGTGCTTTCTCCCCCTTTTGAGAATCAGGATCCTGATCCTCAGACCTTTTTCGTTTGAGCTCTGCTTTTCTGCAAGCACGCTCCTCCTTAGCCTTTTTCCTGGCGTTAAATGTATCAGAAAGAGAACTTACAAGACTTGTAAGTTGAGAGAGAGAGAGAGAGGTTTCCATAGATGATAGCTTCAAATCCACATTTGAAGTGCTTGCAGTTATTTTGGAGACATATTTAGAGGAGAGAGAATTGATTCTGTCAAGCATGGCCTTCTAGAAAACAGCCATGTCTGATTTCTTTACCAGAGAGGACTCAGAAGTGTCTTCAGAGGGATGAATAGCTTTAATAATTTTGTTGAGATCTACCACTAATGAACTATATACATCAACCGAGATAGTGACCTCTGGGATTGGGATTGCATCAGGTATAAAAAAGATAGCCTCAGAGTTAGCCTGGATGCCTTTATGCAGAGAAGAGAAATGATCAGAAGCTTGGCTCTGATGAGCTTCTGCAGTTGTAGAAATAAGCTCTCTGAGCGCCTCCAGAGTTTGTGTATGCTGTCTTTGTTCGTTCTGAATGGCCAGAAGAATGGCATTTTGAGAATCCAAGGAAAGTTTTAGATCCTCCACAGATCTCTGAATTTTATCACCAAATGCCTGAAACGCTGCATTGGTGACATATTCAGAATGTATAACCAGTGTTTCTCCAACACATGGAGCCCCTTCACTCTCGCGTTCAGAGAGGCCCTCATTCACACCTGTTTTGACATTGAGTGTGGAGGGACTTCCAACCTGTCTTCAAGGGCTGTGAATAACAGGCACCTCTTTGGTTGTTCTGATTGTCTCAACAGAATCCTCATCATCAGAGGATGAGGTGTTGAAGACAATGTGCTTACCTTGATGAAGTGTAAACACTCCGGTAAGTGGTGCGTCCTGTGGCTGTAACCCCTCTGATGGAATTTCGTCAGCTTCTAAACTATCAGAAGATATGGACTTATCTTCTGAGATTCCTATGATTTTGTTGGTCACATAGACATCAACACGTGTGGGGAGGGTGGCGAGTTCTGGGGCAAATGAACTCTTATATTATCATCATCATTCTGTTGAGAGAATGATGAAGAATAGGTTTCCCCGGTTGTGCTTGATGCAGAGGATGAAGAATTATCCTCTGATCGTATGGTTTCTGGGTGGTTTGGACTGGGTGGTCCTTGGTCAATGAAAGTAGATGTGTTGACATCCATCTCATCAAATGTGGGATCCCTTTGGATAGAAGGAGAGTTACGCTCAAATTGTCTCTATGGACATCTTCAGTACCCTCTTGCATTAAGAGGTCGGCATGGGTAGAAACACTCGGATTTGCACTCGTATTCTTTTCAACCTCAGCCTCACCTGACCCCTTACTTTCTACATCTGGCTCTAAGAACTCTGGGGTAGATATTATCTGTTCTGAGAATACCATAGAGTGTTTATAAGATTGAAGATAAAGAGAGGTGGAAGGAATAAGGTCAAGCATATACTTGGAGAGTTCCCTTGGAGATGTATAGCCGTTGATGTCGATAGTTGGTTTATGGGAGCTCATTGAAGCGATTTTGCAGAATGGTTGGATCATAGGAGCTTTAAGAGCACCAATCGCTGGGTATGTGAACAGAGACAAAAACCTTGGAAACATCAAAGCAGGTAGTGGTTTTCCTTGATTCTAGAGAGATACTTTGGTGTGAACAACGGCTTTGATCTCTTGAAAGATGAGACTTGCGTAATCCAGAGCACGGTTGAAGTACATTCCATACATAATTGTAAGGATATTTCTGCTGGCTTGGTCTTGAGAGCCAATTTTGCATTTAAGGCTTTTGTTGAGAATGGAGATAAGGGTATTCCACATAGGGGGCAGTTTCTTGCGCTTGAATTCAGAAAGTTTGGATAATTGCTCATTGTAACCCAAAAATTGAATGAATGAGAGCAAGGCTTCAGGGGATGGATTCTGGTCTAGGGCAGGGTTTGGCATAATCTCATCATGATTTTCAAGTGTAGAGGAAGGCAAGTGAAAATACCTGGCAATTTTCTTCTTGGTGATGGGTATTTCCACAGCATTTTCAGGGGTAGTTGGATGACCAAAGTTTCCACGCAGGGTTTCTTCATCAGCGATATACATGCATTGCCACACTTCTTGGACATAAAGCTCAGGAACATTTGGATTTGTCAGGGTTAGAGCACGGTTCAGTTGATGTTGTTGAAGAAATTCAACGAGGATTTTGAATTCAGCCAAATAGGTGTTGGGATCGAGTAGAACCTGCACATCGTTTGCCTTCAAAGGCAATTTGACGATTGGAACACTGTCAGCGGTGGAATCAACAAGATGACCTTCATCGTCATTGACATTTGGCTTTGCAGGTGAGAGGCCATTGAAGATTGGTTAGGTAGCTTGTGGAAGAATTACTGTGGGGAAGCAAATACTGTAGAAATCGCGAGGAAGAAGACGAGATACTGTGTATAGGTTTATATATAAGAGATGTTGAAAGCTAGAGGGTTTTGGTGGAAAGGGAAGGGTTTTTGAATTTGGGGAAAAAAACGATTTAGTTATGCTTAGGTAAGCACGCAGTCGTGTAGTCATGCAATCACACGATGAAAGACACGTGTAAAGCATAAACCGCGTGATGAGTCACTGAAAGGTTTATTAAAAATAAACCGTTTGATTATCCCCCAAAAAAAATTAGAAAGAGAATAATAAGAAAACTAAATTTAATTTGATTAAATCAATTTTGTTATTAATCCTTTCTAATGAATTTAAAATGACATTTGGAAAAAAAAAACGGTTTGGATCCAAATGAAAGTTTAATACTTTCATAGTCAAATGTTTCTTAAGAAATTAATAAATAATAAGAAAATTTTTAATTATCCTTGACGGCAAGAGTAAAAAAAATCGACTTATTTATGATTAAAATTTCAGAAGAAAAATAAGACAACAAAGAAAATATTTGACCTAAGAATGTCAAAAGAACAAGAGTTTCAAGAAAAGATTAAGTTAAATTTGAAAATTTTGAATAACCTTGACGGCAAGAGTTAATCAGAAGAAACAAGTCTAAAATAATCATTTTAAGAAAGGAGTGTTCAAAGGACAGCTAACAAAAGTTAGACTTAATTTTTCTCCCCCTTGAAATAAGCTCGAAGCTCCCCCTCAGAGGTTGTACCAATCTCCCCCTTTCTGTGATCACTTGGATATAAAGGAATAAGAAACTTCAACAGAGATGGTCAGAGGCTTCTGAATGCTTCTGGATTAAATCATCAGAATCAATCAGAGGTCTCTGATCCGTTCTGAGTAATAAAAGGAATTAAGATTTACATTTTTATCATTCCTAACTTGCTGATCAAAAAATAAAAACGCTTCTCATCCAGAGATTTTGTAAAAATATCAGCTAGTTGATAATCAGTAGAGACAAAATACATTTCAATTGTGCCCTTCTCTACATGATCTTTGATAAAATGATACCTGACATCAATGTGCTTTGTTTTGGAGTGTTGGACTGGGTTTTCATTAATGATAATGGCACTTTCTGAATCACATAAGATGGGAATTTTATCATATATCAGTCCATAGTCTCTGAGTTGAGTCTTCATCCAAATAACTTGTGAACAGCAACTAGCAGCAGCAACATATTCATCCTCTGCAGTAGATGTGGATATACAATTTTGTTTCTGGGACGTCCAACTAATAAGTCTATTTCCCAAAAGTTGACAACTACCAGAGGTACTTTTTCTGTCCAGCTGCATGATCAGAATCTGTATATGCCATTAAATCAAAGCCATAATTTTTTGGATACCAGAGACCCAATGAGGGAGTCCCTTTAAGTATCTAAAAATTCTTTTAACAGCGGCCAAATGAGATTCATTTGGATTGGCTTGATAACGAGCACAAAGACAGGTGGCAAACATAATATCTGGCCAACTAGCAGTTAAATACAGAAGAGACCATATAATACCTCTGTAGCCAGTGACATCTACTGGTTTCCCAGAAGAATCAGGACCTAGTTTCATACTAGGAGAGATAGGTGTTTTCATAGGTGATGAATTCTGAAAATGAAATTTCTTTAACATGTCAGAGACATATTTTGTTTGATTAATAAAAATACCAGAGGTACTTTGCTTAACCTGGAGTCCTAGAAAGAATGTCAGTTCTCCCATCACACTCATTTCAAATTCAGTTTCCATCAATTTAGAAAACAAATCAACTTCTGTTTGATGAGTAGAACCAAAAATTATGTCATCCACATAAATTTGAACAATAGTTAACATACCTTTGCCTCTTTTATTGAAAAGTGTGGTATCAATTTTACCTTTTTCATACCCTTTGCTGATCAGAAACTTGGATAAACGTTCATACCAGGCTCTGGGTGCTTGCTTTAAGACATACAGAGCTTTGTCAAGGAAATAGACGTATTTTGGATGTCTTGTATCTTTAAAGCCAGCAGGTTGTTCAACATACACTTCTTCTTTGAGATTTCCATTTAGAAATGCACATTTAACATCCATTTGATATACTTTAATGTTTTTGTATGCAGAGAATGCCAGAAAAAGTCGTATGGCTTCCAGTCTTGCAATAGGAGAAAAGGTTTCATCGTAATCAATGCCTTCTTTTTCATAATAACCTTTTGCCAACAGACGAGACTTGTTTCTGATCACAATTCCATCTTCATCCTTTTTATTTCTGAAGACCCACTTAGTACCAATTGCAACTTTGCCTTTTTGTAATGGTACTAAGTTCCAAACTTTGTTTCGTTCAAATTGAAGTAACTCCTCCTGCATTGCATCTACCCAACTTGCTTCAACTAAGGCTTCATGAACTTGCTTGGGTTCGATCATACAAAGAAAGTTGACATAGAAAGCTTCATTTGCTGTAGCAGATCGTGTTTTGACACCCTCAGAAGGATTACCAATGATAAGATCTGGAGTGTGTGATTTAGTCCATTTCTTCATCCTGGTTTGTGATATTGGTTGAGCCTGCACTTCTGTGTCTGAAGTTGGAATGACTGTTTCTGGATATACTAATTCTGAGTCTCTTATATCTGTCTCCCCTTAGATGATGGAACAGAAGATGCTTCTGGACAATTAGATGTCCGAACAGAAGGGGAGGAAGAGTGTGGTTCAGAAGTAGAACCAGAAAATGTTATGCCAGAGTCATGAAGAACTGCTGGTATGTTCAAGGATGAAGTTGTTTCTGACAATATTTCGTTGTCTAGAAAATCTTGAAAAATAGCATCAATCTCAGATTCTCTGGAACCTGAAAGATAGTCAGAGGTGACAGTATTAAGTTTGAGTTCTAAAGAGGAATATTCAGAAGTCAGCTGTGTTTGATCACCAAAATCAACATTAATGCTTTCCATAACAGTTTTTGTTCTTAAGTTAAAAACACGAAAAGCTCTGGAATTTAAGGAATATCCTAAAAATTTAGCTTCATCGTCTTTTGGATCAAACTTGCCAAGTTTATCTCTGTCATTTAAGATAAAACACCTGCAACCAAAGATATGAAAGAATTTAACAGATTGTTTTCTTTGGTTAATAAGCTCATAAGAGGTTTTGAGATGCCTCTTGACGATTATTGAACGATTTTGAGTAAAACGAGCAGTGGCAACAACTTCTGCCCAAAAGTGTATGGGAAGACCAATGTAACATCCACTTCTTCAAATACGTTGTAATTATCTTCTTTTTACATGTTTTAGTGACCAAAACATGATAGAGTATGTGTTTGAGGAGTTAAAGTAGAATTAAGTGTTAGTCGATGATTGAAAGGTTTTAAATTGAAAGCTCGTGGTCTAAAACCGATTATTTTTCGATAATTATTTTCTGGAATCTTTTTATTGTAAGATGTAGATTATTTTTTCACGAAAGCGTGAGCGAAAACCGCGTCAAAAACGGAGGTCCGAGCGAAAAGTTATGTGAATTTTAGTGATTAATGGGTCAAACCGAGTTTCCAGCCGAGTCAACTCGGCCCCAACTCGTAAAAGTCGGTAATATACACGATTTTGCCTCCATTTTCACCCAAAAAGAGTCTCTAAGCTTCTTCTCTCTTCCATGAACGATATTTCTTCTTAGGGGATGAATTACAAAGAGTTTTCCTTGATCATTGCACCAAAATCATCTACAAAGTAAGGTAAACCTAATTCCTTGGTTAATTTCATGAATTGAAGCTAGTTAGAGGTGAAATTGGTGATACTAGGATTTGGGTCTATGAACCCTAATCTGAATTATGTTAGTATTATGATGTATTTCGCTTGGTTATAGCCTAACTAAGTTGTTATGATCCTTGATTCATGAATTATACCTTTTGAAAATGAAGAACACAAGTTGAACTTTGATTTTCTTCATTAATGGCTATGTTGGTGAAATCTTTGGGTTTTGATCTTGTAAACAACAATATAAACATGGTTAGAAGGTATTTTGATTGTTGGAATGAAGATTAAATTCAAAATATGGATTTTAGCCTATTTTCTTAGTAAATTTTCAGCACCAAATTTACCAAGAGGCTGTTTTGAAAGGGCGATAATTAATGCACCGTAGCTCGGATTGCTATGATTCTGGACATTTCGGAAAGCCTATATGTAGCTTTAAACCTGTCCTTTAGACACTTTATAGAAATAAGGCTTATAAGTTGGTTAGAATTGCCTCTCAAAATTGATAAAAAGTGAATTTTGTGCTTAAAATTTACTAAGAAAATAGGCTAAAATCCATATTTTGAATTTAATCTTCATTCCAACAATCAAAATACCTTCTAACCATGTTTATATTGTTGTTTACAAGATCAAAACACAAAGATTTCACCAACATAGCTATTAATGAAGAAAATCAAAGTTCAACTTGTGTTCTTCATTTTCAAAAGGTATAATTCATGAATCAAGCATCATAACAACTTAGTTAGGCTATAACCAAGCGAAATACATCATAATACTAACATAATTCAGATTAGGGTTCATAGACCCAAATCCTAGTATCACCAATTTCACCTCTAACTAGCTTCAATTCATGAAATTAACCAAGGAATTAGGTTTACCTTACTTTGTAGATGATTTTGGTGCAATGATCAAGGAAAACTCTTTGTAATTCATCCCCTAAGAAGAAATATCGTTCAGGGAAGAGAGAAGAAGCTTAGAGACTCTTTTTGGGTGAAAATGGAGGCAAAATCGTGTATATTACCGACTTTTACGAGTTGGGGCCGACTTGACTCGGCTGGAAACTCGGTTTGACACACTAATCACTAAAATTCACATAACTTTTCGCTCGGACCTCCGTTTTTGACGCAGTTTTCGCTCACGCTTTCGTAAAAAGATAATCTACAACTTACAATAAAAAGATTCCATAAAATAATTATCGAAAAATAATCGGTTTTAGACCACGAGCTTTCAATTTAAAACCTTTCAATCATCGACTAACACTTAATTCTACTTTAACTCCTCAAACACATACTCTATCATGTTTTGGTCACTAAAACATGTAAAAAGAAGATAATTACAACGTATTTGAAGAAGTGGATGTTACAATTACCTCCTCATTTTGAGGATTCCGACCTCGGAATTTTCATTTCTCGAATAGTTCGGGATATTTGGCAAGCATTTGTTCTTTTCTCTCCCACGTACAATTCGGACCATGGGATGCTTCCATTTCACCAATACCAAATCGATTGTTTTGTTCCGAAGATTTGTCGTTCTTTCATTTAGAATTTCTTCGGGTTTCTCAATATATCTCAGTCGTTCATCAATCTTTACCTCATCTAAGGGAATTGTTTCATCGTGCTTACCAAAACACTTCCGAAGATATCCAACATGGAATACATCGTGAATACAAGATAACTCTTTTGGAAGTTCAAGTCGATATGCTTGTTTGCCAATACGCTCAATGATTTTGAATGGTCCAACAAACCGTGGACTAAGCTTGCCTTGCTTACCAAATCGTAGTATACCCTTCCAAGGAGAAACTTTCAACATAACCATATCGCCCACGATGAATTCAATCGGTCGTCGACGCTTATCAGCGTACGACTTCTGTCTATCCTGAGCGACTTTCATTCTATCTCGGATAACTTGAATCTTATCATGCGTAATTTGAATCATTTCGGGTCCAGCAAGCACTTTCTCACCCATCTCACACCAACATAAGGGAGTACGACATTTACGACCACATAAAGCCTCAAAAGGCGCCATACCGATAGTCGAGTGGTAGCTGTTATTGTATAAAAATTCAACCAATGGTAGATGCATATCCCAACTACCACCGAACTCAAGTATACACACACGCAACATATCTTCTAATGTTTGTATCGTGCGTTCGGATTGACCATCCGTTTGAGGATGATAGGCCGTGCTCAATGCTATGCACGTCCTTAGTTCTCGTTGTAAGCCGACCCAAAATTTTGAAGTAAATCGAGAATCTCGATCAGAAATTACCTTAAGAGGAACACCATGTCGTGCAATAATCTCATCGATATAAATTTGAGCCCATTTATCCATAGAATACGATTCCCGAACAGGCAGAAAGTGAGCGCTTTTCGTTAAGCGATCCACGATAACCTAGATACTGTCGTGCTGACGAGGCGTCTTTGGTAGCTTTGTTACAAAATCCATTGTAAGTTACTCCCATTTCCACACCGGTATATCGAGAGGTTGAAGGCTACCATAAGGTTTCTGGTGTTCAGCTTTAACTTGTGAACACGTAGCACATTGTTCCACATATCTTCCGATATCACGCTTCATTCCCGGCCACCAATATTTCGATTTCAAATCGTAATACATCTTTGTACTACCCGGATGCACATACATCCTCGACTTGTGTGCTTCAGATAATACCAGTTCTCGAATACCTCCAAGTTTTGGAATCCAAACATGGTCAGATGCTGAACATAACCAACCATACGTTCTACTTTCTCACGATCGGGCTTCAAAGCTTCTACTTGCCATTTTCGTATGTCGTCAACTAGTGTGGATGACACTGACGTATGTATAATAGCATAACACATGGAGTTTGCATACGTCTTCCGTCTTAAAGCATCGGCAACAACATTAGCTTTGCCTGGATGATACAAAATTTCACATTCATAGTCTTTAATCAGTTCCATGGCTCGTTGTTGCCTCATGTTCAAAGTCTGTTGAGTGAAGATGTACTTCAAACTCTTATGATCTGTGAATACTTGACATTTGGTACCGTATAAATAATGACGCCATAATTTCAGTGCAAAAACGACCGCTGCCAACTCAAGATCATGAGTTGGATAATTTTATTCATAATCTTTCAATTGTCTCGACGCGTATGCAATTACTTTGCCTCGTTGCATAAAAATACAACCGAGACCCAGTTTAGAAGCATCGCTGTAAACTACCAAGTCATCACTGCCCTCTGGTAAAGCTAAAACAGGAGCATCTATCAAACAATGCTTTAACTCCTGAAAAGCATTCTCTTGAGCTTCACCCCATTCGAACTTGACATCTTTTCGGGTCAACAAAGTTAAAGGCACGGCGATTTTAGAGAAATCTTGTATGAATCATCTATAGTACCCCGCGAGTCCAAGAAAACTACGGACCTCAGATGCATTCTTGGGTTACTCCCAATTCTGTACCGCTTCAACTTTGGACGGGTCAACCGACACACCATCACCAGAAATCGTGTGACCTAAAAATTGCACCTGGCGTAGCCAGAATTCGCATTTCGAAAATTTAGCATATAGACGTCCCTGTCGAAGCGTTTCAAGCATCTCACGTAAATGCTTCATACGATCCGCTTCAGATTTGGAATATACAAGAATATCATCTATAAACACGATCACAGATTTGTCTAACATTGGCCGCCACACACTGTTCATCATATCCATGAATGTTGCAGGTGCAATAGTTAAACCGAATGGCATGACTAAAAATTCATAGTGGCCATAACGTGTACGGAAAGCCGTTTTCGGTACATCTTCTATACGTACTCTCAATTGATGATAACCCGACTGTAAATCGATTTTAGAGAAGTAGCTCGCACCTTGCAATCGGTCGAACAAATCATCGATACGTGGAATTGGATATTTGTTCTTGATCGTCACTTTGTTTAACTTTCGGTAATCGATGCACATACGCATTGAACTGTCTTTCTTCTTGACAAATAGTACTGGAGCACCCCAAGGAGAAGTGCTCGGTCGGATGAAACCTTTATCGAGAAGTTCTTGCAACTGATTCATCATTTCTTTCATTTCAGCCGGAGCCAGACGATACGGTGTTCTAGCAATCGGCGCTGCACCAGGAATTAAGTCAATTCGAAATTCAACTTGTCTGTCAGGAGGTAAATCGGGTAAGTCCTCGGGAAATACATCCGGGAATTCACACATAACCGGTACGTCACTAACCGTTTTCTTCAACTCTTTTGACGCATCAAGAATATAAGCTAAGTAGGAAAAACAATCTTTAAATAGGTGTCTCCGAGCTTTAAGCGTAGAAATCAACTTTATGTCTCCTTTTTGCTTCTCACCGTAAACGTACAAATAGTCGTTGTCATTCGGTATACGTATTATTTGTTGAGAACACAGAATATCAGCCCGATTTCGAGCCAACCAATCCATACGAATAACTATATCAAAGTTACATTTATCCACCGGCACAAGATCTATAGGAAATTCATGCTCCTCTAATTGCAGCACACAAACTTTGTAAACTTTATCAGCTAGCATAGATGTGCCATCAGCAGTGTCAACATAAAAAGGTTTAGCAAGCACAACTGGCATAGAGTTTAAACATCGAGCAAACGTATGGGAAACGAACGAATTAGTACCACCAGAATCGAATAAGATACGAGCAAAATAAGAGTTAACGAGAAATATACCCGTAACCACATCTGGCTTATCTCGAGCTTCCACAGTAGTGATTTGAAAAGCTCTTGCCTGGGTGTGCGGTACCTCCTCCTTTTGACGAGGAGCACCACTAGTAGAAGGTCGGCGAACAGAAGCCTTACTTTCCTCAGGTTTAGATCGAGGATATTCTCTCTAACTATGGCCTATAGCACCACATGAGTCGCATGTCATATCCCTCCTCGGGCAATTTGGTCTAATGTGCCCAACTTCACCACAACCATGACATTTAACTGCAGGGCGAACAGTATTGCATCGGCTCCGATGAGCCTTACCGCAAAATGAACAGTGTGGAGGAGCATTCGACTGGAAAATAACCACGGTTAGAATACAATTAAATTTCAACATACATGACTCGTACTTCATAATTGTACCTGCAGGCTATAAGCCTGAGACTGAGATTGAGGTCTCGATCTAGCTTGGGATTGAGTGTATCTCGGATTATAATTCCGGGGAAGTTGTTGTGTTGGTGCAGATGTCACACCTTCAATACGAGGTCTCTTGGTTGGCCGCGCTGGATTACGATCCGAGCGGTTCAAATCGTATTCGCGTCGTCGCGCGGACTCCACTGCTTTCTCAAACTCCAAAATGTCACGATTGGCGACGACATCTCTAATCTCCGGTCGCAACCCGTCTATAAAGTGGTCGATACATTCCTGTTCTGTAGTTAAGAAACGTGTGGCAAACTGTGCTTTATGATTGAACTCGGTCTCGTAGTCCACCACCGACATATTTCCTTGCTTGAGATCAAGAAACTCCTTTTCCAATCGTTTTTGTAGATCAGTTGGACAATATTGGTTGTTAAAACGAGTTTTGAAAGACTCCCAAGACATACTTTCTTTCTCGGATTCACCTAAAGCTTCAAAATTAACATTCCACCATGTCAAAGCCCTACTTTTGAACATGGCCGTGGCATAGTTCACTTTGTCATCATCTAGCACTCGTGTGATGCGAAAGACCTTCTTAGTATTTAGTATCCATTCAAGTGCCTCCATTGGATCAACCTTCCCAAAGAACTCAGTAGCACCGCTACTACGAAAGTTTTTGAAAGAAACTCGATCGATTTTGGGTTTTGAGGTGTCACCCATTTCTTTCTCCTTGGCTTTGTTTTTATCACTCCAGACTTTCTATCGTCATGTCGTTGTTGGGCTAACGTTTGTTGAAGCAAAGAAGTCATACGTTGCATCAAACGTTCGCTTCGAGGAGACATCGGTTCCTCTTCATCATTAATCTCTAGTCGTGGAGTATTTTCTCTCACATTGTCGTTGGATTGGGTGTGACTAGCTCCGCCACCGTCGGCCATCTTTCTGAAAGTTACAACGTATACATAACATTAAATAGAGTTCTATAACTAATTCCCAATCCCCACCTAAGTCTCTCGTAAGTCCATATCCCGTTTAAATCAAAACTTACTTACTACACGATACCGAAACAAGGTTTAAGTCCGGATACCATTACTGGTATCCAGTTCACTTAAACCAAGGCTCTGATACCAAATTGAAAGACCCAGATTTACATAGATTGAACCAAAAGTTACCCTATTTAGACCATAATAAAACAAACGGAATATTATAATTTAGAGTTTCAAATTCGAAATGTCCGCTTGGTTACAGGACGTTTCCGTAATCACCTGTTTTCCAAAATATTCCGAAACGAACAATTCTAAAGTAATAACTTTGCGGAAACCTAAACTGTATACAAGACGAAGGACACTAGCTACCCATTAACTAGGTACTTGAAGTTACACCCAAAAGACGACTAATAATTTACAACCTAAAGTTGTATTCGACTAAATACTTAATAATAAAAGAGTTGGTCTACCGGAATCCCCAAAAGAAAGTATCTCAATCTACCCGAGCTTGTTCTTCGCCTCATCCACACAACCTGTAAATATGTGGACAACTAAAGGAGTAAGCACAAAATGCTAAGTGAGTAAACGGGAATTACTAACCACTAAAGGTTCACAGATGTAATCCATGGAAATCAATGATCACGAAGAAATAAATAATGTAACAAATAATCATTATTTGGGAATCAACTATCAAAATATTAAAGTATGCAACAAATATATCATGTGGAGGTCAATAGTAGATATGTACTACCACCGAGCTATCCCGGACGTGGCAGGTACAACAATGTATCATAAATATCATACCACCTGAGCTATCGCGGCCAGTGAAATGATCTTCCCTCCCGAGCTATCCCGGACAGTGGGGAAAACGACCGGACTCTAACACGGTCAAACACACCATACTCGAGTAATCCCAGCCGATATGAGCTTAAGTGTGCCCTCCCCGGGTGAAACACAAAGTAACCACCGGGTAGCACGTATAGAAAGGCGGGGTACAATAACTAATAATCATTTGAAATCGGTAAGAAGACATAACATGGATGAGCATGGAAGAAAGTAGAAAATATATAACACATGTTTAGCAAATAGTAAGTTAGGTAGTCCCATAAACTCACAGTGTTGTTTTTTATATTTAAAATCGAGCAAATTAGGCTCCAAGTCCATATAAGCCTAAACGTCCTCCAACGGTCACCCCAAAAAGACCAAGTTGTCTTATTTGACACCTGTAAAATGCATCCAAAGTTTCATAAAGATCTGACAACATTAACTTAACCAAACTTAATTTAAACTCATTTTAGTTACTCAAATTGTCAGCACAAAATTCACTTTTTTATCAATTTTGAGAGGCAATTCTAACCAACTTATAAGCCTTATTTCTATAAAGTGTCTACAAGACAGGTTTAAAGCTACATATAAACTTTCCGAAATGTCCAGAATCATAACAATCCGAGCTACGGTGAATTAGTTATCGCCCTTTCAAAACAGCCTCTTGGTAAATTTGGTGCGGTCAAATTTACTAAGAAAATAGGCTAAAATCCATATTTTGAATTTAATCTTCATTCCAACAATCAAAATACCTTCTAACCATGTTTATATTGTTGTTTACAAGATCAAAACCCAAAGATTTCACCAACATAGCCATTAATGAAGAAAATCAAAGTTCAACTTGTGTTCTTCATTTTCAAAAGGTATAATTCATGAATCAAGCATCATAACAACTTAGTTAGGCTATAACCAAGCTAAATACATCATAATACTAACATAATTCATATTAGGGTTCATAGACACATATCCTAGCTTCAATTCATGAAATTAACCAGGGAATTAGGTTTACCTTACTTTGTAGATGATTTTGGTGCAATGATCAAGGAAAACTCTTTGTAGTTAATCCCCTAAGAAGAAATATCGTTCATGGAAGAGAGAAGAAACTTAGAGACACTTTTTGGGTGAAAATGGAGGCAAAATCGTGTATATTACCGACTTTTACGAGTTGGGGCCAAGTTGACTCGGCTGAATTAGTTATCGCCCTTTCAAAACAGCCTCTTGGTAAATTTATTTCTCCGTTTATTCTTTCCACTTCTTTGAAGAAAATAAGTTTCTTGAAATTTTCCATTTCGAATCATATTCCTATGAAACAAATAGTGAACTTGAAAAAACACCTAATCTCTCATGTCGATCCGAATGAATCATCCTTTCCACGGAGGTGTGCTGAAAATTTACTAAGAAAATAGGCTAAAATCCATATTTTGAATTTAATCTTCATTCCAACAATCAAAATACTTTTAACCATGTTTATATTGTTGTTTACAAGATCAAATCCCAAAGATTTCACCAACATAGCCATTAATGAAGAAAATCAAAGTTCAACTTGTGTTCTTCATTTTCAAAAGGTATAATTCATGAATCAAGCATCATAACAACTTAGTTAGGCTATAACCAAGCGAAATACATCATAATACTAACATAATTCAGATTAGGGTTCATAGACCCAAATCCTAGTATCACCAATTTCACCTCTAACTAGCTTCAATTCATGAAATTAACCAAGGAATTAGGTTTACCTTACTTTGTAGATGATTTTGGTGCAATGATCATGGAAAACTCTTTGTAATTCATCCCCTAAGAAGAAATATCATTCATGGAAGAGAGAAGAAGCTTAGAGACTCTTTTTGGGTGAAAATGGAGGCAAAATCGTGTATATTACCGACTTTTACGAGTTGGGGCGGAGTTGACTCGGCTGGAAACTAGGTTTGACCCACTAATCACTAAAATTCACATAACTTTTCGCTCGGACCTCCGTTTTTGACGCGGTTTTCGCTCACGCTTTCGTAAAAAGATAATCTACAACTTACAATAAAAAGATTCCATAAAATAGTTATCGAAAAATAATCGGTTTTAGACCACGAGATTTCAATTTAAAACCTTTCAATCATCGACTCACACTTAATTCTACTTTAACTCCTCAAACACATACTCTATCATGTTT
This sequence comes from Silybum marianum, assembly GCA_036898165.1. Taxonomy (NCBI): domain Eukaryota; kingdom Viridiplantae; phylum Streptophyta; class Magnoliopsida; order Asterales; family Asteraceae; genus Silybum; species Silybum marianum. The sequence goes on along the minus strand of CM072528.1, from coordinate 23,478,519 downwards.
TGGTCACTAAAACATGTAAAAAGAAGATAATTACAACGTATTTGAAGAAGTGGATGTTACAATTACCTCCTCATTTTGAGGATTCCGACCTCGGAATCTTCATTTCTCGAATAGTTCGGGATATTTGGTAAGCATTTGTTCTTTTCTCTCCCACGTACAATTCGGACCACGGTGATGCTTCCATTTCACCAATACCAAATCGATTGTTTTGTTCCGAAGATTTGTCGTTCTTTCATTTAGAATTTCTTCGGGTTTCTCAATATATCTCAGTCGTTCATCAATCTTTACCTCATCTAAGGGAATTGTTTCATCGTGCTTACCCAAGCACTTCCGAAGATATCCAACATGGAATACATCGTGAATACAAGATAACTCTTTTAGAAGTTCAAGTCGATATGCTTGTTTGCCAATACGCTCAATGATTTTGAATGGTCCAACAAACCGTGGACTAAGCTTGCCTTGCTTACCAAATCGTATTATACCCTTCCAAGGAGAAACTTTCAACATAACCATATCGCCCACGATGAATTCAATCGGTCGTCGACGCTTATCAGCGTACGACTTCTGTCTATCCTGAGCGACTTTCATTCTATCTCGGATAACTTGAATCTTATCATGCGTAATTTGAATCATTTCGGGTCCAGCAAGCACTTTCTCACCCATCTCACACCAACATAAGGGAGTACGACATTTACGACCACATAAAGCCTCAAAAGGCGCCATACCGATAGTCGAGTGGTAGCTGTTATTGTATAAAAATTCAACCAATGGTAGATGCATATCCCAACTACCACCGAACTCAAGTATACACACACGCAACATATCTTCTAATGTTTGTATCGTGCGTTCGGATTGACCATCCGTTTGAGGATGATAGGCCGTGCTCAATGCTATGCGCGTCCTTAGTTCTCGTTGTAAGCCGACCCAAAATTTTGAAGTAAATCGAGAATCTCGATCAGAAATTACCTTAAGAGGAACACCATGTCGTGCAATAATCTCATCGATATAAATTTGAGCCCATTTATCCATAGAATACGATTCCCGAACAGGCAGAAAGTGAGCGCTTTTCGTTAAGCGATCCACGATAACCCAGATACTGTCGTGCTGACGAGGCGTCTTTGGTAGCTTTGTTACAAAATCCATTGTAAGTTCCTCCCATTTCCACACCGGTATATCGAGAGGTTGAAGGCTACCATAAGGTTTCTGGTGTTCAGCTTTAACTTGTGAACACGTAGCACATTGTTCCACATATCTTCCGATATCACGCTTCATTCCCGGCCACCAATATTTCGATTTCAAATCGTAATACATCTTTGTACTACCCGGATGCACATACATCCTCGACTTGTGTGCTTCAGATAATACCAGTTCTCAAATACCTCCAAGTTTTGGAATCCAAACATGGTCAGATGCTGAACATAACCAACCATACGTTCTACTTTCTCACGATCGGGCTTCAAAGCTTCTACTTGCCATTTTCGTATGTCGTCAACTAGTGTGGATGACACTGACGTATGTATAATAGCATACACATGGAGTTTGCATACGTCTTCCGGCTTAAAGCATCGGCAACAACATTAGCTTTGCCTGGATGATACAAAATTTCACATTCATAGTCTTTAATCAGTTCCATGGCTCGTTGTTGCCTCATGTTCAAAGTCTGTTGAGTGAAGATGTACTTCAAACTCTTATGATCTGTGAATACTTGACATTTGGTACAGTATAAATAATGACGCCATAATTTCAGTGCAAAAACGACCGCTGCCAACTCAAGATCATGAGTTGGATAATTTTATTCATAATCTTTCAATTGTCTCGACGCGTATGCATTTACTTTGCCTCGTTGCATAAAAATACAACCGAGACCCAGTTTAGAAGCATCGCTGTAAACTACCAAGTCATCACTGCCCTCTGGTAAAGCTAAAACAGAAGCATCTATCAAACAATGCTTTAACTCCTGAAAAGCATTCTCTTGAGCTTCACCCCATTCGAACTTGACATCTTTTCGGGTCAACAAAGTTAAAGGCACGGCGATTTTAAAGAAATCTTGTATGAATCTTCTATAGTACCCCGCGAGTCCAAGAAAACTACGGACCTCAGATGCATTCTTGGGTTGCTCCCAATTCTGTACCGCTTCAACTTTGGACAGGTCAACCGACACACCATCACCAGAAATCGTGTGACCTAAAAATTGCACCCGGCGTAGCCAGAATTCACATTTCGAAAATTTAGCATATAGACGTCCCTGTCGAAGCGTTTCAAGCATCTCACGTAAATTCATAGTGGCCATAACGTGTTTCATAAAGTTTCATAAAGATCTGACAACAATAACTTAACCAAACTTAATTTAAACTCATTTTAGTTACTTAAATTGTCAGCACAAAATTCACTTTTTATCAATTTTGAGAGGCAATTCTAACCAACTTATAAGCCTTATTTCTCTAAAGTGTCTACAGGAGAGGTTTAAAGCTACATATAGGCTTTCCGAAATATCCAGAATCATAACAATCCGAGCTACGGTGAATTAGTTATCGCCCTTTCAAAACAGCCTCTTGGTAAATTTGGTGCTGTCAAATTTACTAAGAAAATAGGCTAAAATCCATATTCTGAATTTAATCTTCATTCCAACAATCAAAATACCTTCTAACCATGTTTATATTGTTGTTTACAAGATCAAAACCCAAAGATTTCACCAACATAGCCATTAATGAAGAAAATCAAAGTTCAACTTGTGTTCTTCATTTTCAAAAGGTATAATTCATGAATCAAGCATCATAACAACTTAGTTAGGCTATAACCAAGCTAAATACATCATAATACTAACATAATTCATATTAGGGTTCATAGACACAAATCCTAGCTTCAATTCATGAAATTAACCAGGGAATTAGGTTTACCTTACTTTGTAGATGATTTTGGTGCAATGATCAAGGAAAACTCTTTGTAATTAATCCCCTAAGAAGAAATATCGTTCGTGGAAGAGAGAAGAAGCTTAGAGACCCTTTTTGGGTGAAAATGGAGGCAAAATCGTGTATATTACCGACTTTTACGAGTTGGGGCCAAGTTGACTCGGCTGGAAACTCGGTTTGACCCACTAATCACTAAAAATCACATAACTTTTCGCTCGGACCTCCCTTTTTGACGCGGTTTTCGCTCACGCGTTCGTAAAACCATAATCTACAACTTACAATAAAAAGATTTCAGAAAATAATTATCGAAAAATAATCGGTTTTAGACCACGAGCTTTCAATTAAAACCTTTCAATCATCGACTAACACTTAATTCTACTTTAACTCCTCAAACACATACTCTATCATGTTTTGGTCACTAAAACATGTAAAAAGATGATAATTACAACGTATTTGAAGAAGTGGATGTTACAACCTGAGGCTGCAAGCATCGTTCTGGCTGCTTCGACCAATGTTTTGTTGCGACATTTAACGACACCATTCTGTTGGGGAGTGCGTACAACAGAGAAGTTCTGAGTAATTCCATTTGCAACAAAGTATGTTTCAAGCTTGGCGTTCTTGAACTCTGTACCATTGTCGCTTCTCAGCTGTTGCATCTTTTGGTGAAGAAGAACTTGAATTCTGGTCATCATATTCAGAAGTACGATAGGTACTTCTGACTTCTGTCGAACAAAAGAAAGCCAAGTATATCTGGAAAATTTATCAATAAGTACCAGCATATACTTTTTACCAGAAAGACTCTGAATTGCAATGGGACCACAGAGGTCAACATGTAACAATTGCAGAGGTCTTATGCATGAATGATCACCTTTTGTTTTATGGGATGCTCGTTTGATCTTGCCCATTTCACATGCAGGGCAAAGGTGATCTTTCTGAAAATGAACTTCAGGAAGTCCAGATACCAGATTATGTTTGACGAGCAACTCAAGATTGTCAAAATTTAAGTGAGACATTTTATGATGCCAGAGCCATGCAATTTCACTCTTTTTGGAGATAATACATAAGGTTTCCTTACCATCCTTGGAGGTAAAATTCATCATGTAGAGATTACCTTTCCTGTCTGCTCTCCAAAGTTCCTCACCTGCCTTAGAAACTAAGTAACAATGTTTTTCATCAAATACGACAAGTATCTTAGAATCACAGAGTTGACTTACACTTAGGAGGTTATGTTTCAAACCTGAAACATGAGCTACTTTAGATAAGGTAATGTTACCTTCCTGTAAAATACCATAGCCCTTAATCTGACCCTTACCATTATCACCAAACGTTACAGAACTTTTGTCTTTGAATTTGGAGAGTAAGTTTCGTGAACCAGTCATGTGCCTCGAGCATCCAGAGTCAAGATACCAGATATGCACACGCTGTTTCTGCAATCAAGATCAGAGTTTCTTAGGTACCAATATCATTATGGGTCCTTTAACGTTAGTTTTTGTTTTATCAGCCTTTTTTATTTGCTTTTGATTTGATTTAACAGAAGGTAAAGACGGATTGTTTGTATTTTTTGCTTTTTTGTTTTTCTTTGTTTTATTTATATTGAAGTACGAATGGTTGGCAGTGAATGAATTTGAAGTTCGTGAGAAAAATTGTTGTAATTTTAAGAATAGGGAAAAACATTCAGAATTCTGAAACATAGAAGATTGTATTGAATTTTCATTATGATAATGATAATTACAATTATTCTTACTACTGTCTTTTCTAGTATCAGTAGTTTTAAAGAACTTCCTATCTAGACTAGACATATGTTTAGAATCTGAGATATTCTTCAACTGAGACTTCTTCGGATTTTCCTTCACAGAAGCTTTTGGATTTACTGAAACAGGAACAGAAAGATTAGATTTCCATTTACATTTCTGGACATAAGAATATTTTGGAGTAGAAGATTTAGGAGTTTGGATTAGGATCTTCTTTATAAGTGTTTCTTCTTTTTCAAGTTCAAGACAAGTTTTAGCTTTCAGACACATTCCTATAAAGTCTGGATGTATAAAAGTTTTTCGTTTTTCAGAAGGAACAGAGAAAATTGGAATTCCATTTGAATGTTTCTGAACATTCATTCCAGATGCTCTTATCTCCAGAGATTCATTTGTAAATAAAAATGGGGCATATTTATTTTTAATAACCTTTGGAAATTTAGCATAGATAGGAGATTGGTGTTCAAAGTGAGAATGATATGTTTCTGAATTGTCAAAGAAATCCTCACTCTGATCATCATTTTCCCAGGGATATGTGACTGTTAGGACCCAAACAATCAAGATATCAATATATGGGAAGATTTTAACAGGAATGTGATAGCCAAATGTAATATGTATTGATTGAATGTACAGTATGACAGAATATGTCTTTACAAGGCTAATGGAAACGTTAGTTCTAACTATTTAACTAACTAACTATCTATTTATACAAGAAATAGAAAGACTAAAGTAACAATACATTCATAACAGACAAGTTCTATTATAGGTTCTGAACTTTTTCAGAAGTGTCTTCAGAAGTGTCTTCAGAACTTCTTCAGAAATTCTTCATAACTTCTGAAGTTGGCACTTCAGAAGTTTATGCCTTAGGCTTTTCTTTGTCTTTTCTTCAGATCTTTATATCTTCAGAACCAGTCCCTTTTGAAGCTATTATGATATCTCTATCAATCTCCCCCTTAGCTTCAAAAGTTCAAATCATACTTCCAGAAATTCAGAATTTCTCTAACATCTTTCAGAATTAAGTTCCTGTATTCTAGCAAGGATTCAGCAATTCTAATCATCTCTTTTGCAAGCTTCTTGTGCTTCTCCCAATCTTCATTGCTCAGATTCTTTGGTCTTTTATTATGTCTTGCAAACGAAGCCTGGAGGTTGAATTACTAAAGTGCTTTTCTTCAAATTCTGAATATCTGGTAGACTCAGATTTGGTTTGCTCAAGTGTACTTGTTTCTTGTTTAGAACATAAGCAACTTGTAAATCAGTCTTTGCAGCCCATATGAATTCTCTGTACAAACCATCTCTGAGAATTGGAAATGATTTTCTGAACTTGGTGATTGAATCATGAAAAGGGTAAAGACTTCTATAAACTCTGAGTAGATCTCTGAGATATACAATTTGAAAACCAGCTTCAGAAAAGGTAGAAATCTCACCATTTTGTCTTTCAACTGTAAAGTATGCATACTTGTAATTTTGTCTTGTCTTCAAGTCAGCATTAATTACCTTAACCACTGGGCTTTCCTTTCTTGCTTCATTAACTGGGATTCTTATTTTTCTAATGATATCTTAATACCATTGTTTCCATCCAAAGGACTTTTGAATCCAACAGTCAATATAGTTGAACTTTTGTTCATATTCCATGAACATTTCTGGATGGAAATATTCAAGAAACGTGGTAAAAGCACTTTCTTCTATTCTTTGCACTTGCATTTGTTCCTCTTCAGATATTTGCTCTATAGGAACCAACTTTTCAGAAATATCTTCTGAAATGACTTCTTTTCCTTTCTCTTTATCCTTCTGACTTGGTTCTGAACTTTCAATGTTCAGAGAAAACTTCAGAATTTCCTCCAAGTCTTGTTTCTTTGAGTGAATTTGGAAATCATAAGTATCACTAAGTATATAATCAACTCCTCTGATCTTGTTTTCTCTTTTGTGACCAGCTGGATAACTTTTCCTTACAATTTCTCTAAAATGAACTCTTTCTTTGATCAAATATATGATTTCTTCTTTGACATCTGAATCTTCAATATAATCCTTGGCATAAGTAAGAAACCAATTCAGAGTTGAGTTAGAGTATTTTGGAATATCTGAAATCAAAAAAGTTTTATTTCCATCTGCTGTATATCTAAACCCAAGATCTGGACTAGTGAACACTTTAGTCATTGTATTTTCAAGGTTTATAGGTTCCAACAGATTTACTTTAGATAACCTAAATTCCAGAGTTAATTGAAAGTCATGCTTGATTAAGTTCCTTATGTAGATTCCCAGAATTCTTCTAACTTCAAAAAGAAGCTCAACTTCACCTCTAGCAACACAATAATGAAGAACTGTCACTTTGTCTTGCAATCTTAATTTGTACAGATCATACTGAGGAAATGCACACAAATATCCATTTCTTCTTTCTGCTCCAAATCTGAATATTACTAGATCATCTTCAACAGTCTTTGAAAGACATCTAATCTTCTTTATAAGAGTGGAGTCATTCAGATTTTGAACTCCATGCTTCTGAACAAAGTTTCTAACTTGAGAAATTTGATCTTCAGGCCACTCATCACGTACAAAATCCTCTAGAGTTGCAAACCTCAGACTGGTTTTGTATATATGAAAGTAAATTGCTTCAGGAAACTCCAAGCTTGTTTCTCCAGAAAGAAATATATCTTCTTTTTCATAGACTTGATCTAGAATAGGTTCTTCAAGTAGAGGAATATCAACTTTGGGAATAGTAATGCAGGATCTGACTCCTACTTCAAATTTTCCAGAATAGACCATCAAAATTTCATCTGCAATTTTAGTTCCTCCCATATGACTTAGATCAAATTCTAGTTCAACTTTTTCATCTGGTTGATCAAGAAAATCTCTGAAGACAGAAAACTTGTTGTCCAAAAGTCTACACTCCAGACTTCTTGGATTATTCAAAAAGATATGCACCCAACAGAACTGGCTTAGTATTCTCCATAGTTCTTCAGAAGCTCTTCTATATTCATCACTCAAAGATTGTTGGGGTTTCCATATTACCAAATCTTTTATTTCATTGACTTCAGAACTTTCTCCCACATCAGCTCCAGACATGTCTTCTTCAAACATAATAACATCAGAGAGATCACTGGGCTCAGCAATGACATCTTCAAATGCAAGATATTCTCTTAGCATCTCTTCATTTGAATCAGGAATAATGTCTGTATTATCTGAGCTTAAGTTACCTTCAGAATCAAAGGATAACTTCTCTGTTTCATACCCTTCCTCTACTATATCTTCAAAAGAATTAATATTTGTCTCTTGCCCTTCATTTCTGCAAATAAGATATCATCTATTGCTTCAGAGACTCTGTTAGATGCTTCACCAACATTCTGAGCATCTTCAGAAGTTTTCTCAGAACTTTGCTCATGAACATTTTCAACATTTTCTGGTTCAGACACTCTCTGCCTTTTCTCCCCCTCTTGATTATCAGGATCCTGTTCATCAAGACTTCTTTTAGAAGTGTCTGACTAAGGCCTGCATTCTAGAGCAGATAATCTTGTGCCTAAATCTGTCTGAGAACTCTGAATAGAAGAAAGTTGATTTAAAATCTGAGCACTATCAGCCTTGGTTGCATAAATGGAAGAATCTTGTTGTGTAGAAGAAGAAGAAGTCTGAGAAGCTTTCAGAGAAGAAACAGAAGAAGTCACTTCAGAAAAAGCAGTCAGAACTGCTTGTTTAAAAGAATTCAGATCATTAGAAGATTGAAGATGAAAATCAGTTAACTTATTTACCATACTTTCCCCTTGTTTATCCAACCGATCCTCCATCACCTTTTTGGTTGTATCCGTCAATTCCTTGATGTCCTTCTGAATCTTTGCAAATTCAGAAGTACAGAAATCTTTGAATTTTGTGAATTCAGAAGATGTGGGTAAGATTCCAAAACCAACAGATGGTCTTGTTTGCAGTCCTGGAGAAGAAGGTTGGCCTGTAAGTGTCACAGAGACATCATGAACCACATTTGATTCTGTTAATGGGGCTTTTGTGATGTTCACCCCACCAGGTCTTCCAACTAGTCCTTGATATCCAGAAATAGGAATATCTATAGTTGATGCAATGTGACAAACACTTTGCTTAGTGACATCCAGAGGATGCGTGCTAGTGTGAATGGATTCCACATTAAGTGGTTCAGTAGGCTCAATGTTGAGTGGACTCTCAGACCAATGTGCTCAAAATGATGAAGGGGGGACATACATCCTTCATTTTCAACAAAAGGATCCTCCAATTGGGGTCCTAATGGATTATAAGTTGTTTGCCCTAGAGTGTTGATGAAACACCCTTCTGTTGAGAGATGGGTGAGTGGCTGGACGGGTTAATCAAATTTGCCATGGGCTCACTGGCCTTTTCAATATCATCCACCAAAGATTGTGGAATGATAGAAGATGTGGGTGCCCGGCTGGTAACAGGTGGTTCACAGGTTTGTTTTACTTTTACCTGTGTTCTCCCCTCATCAATTCTTTTTCTCACTCTTCTACCCATTCTCTCATTTTCATTTTTCCTCTTTACTCTTTGAGGTTGTTCTCCCCCTTGAACAACCTCCCCTCTTTTACTATTAATTCTAGACTCCCTTGCACTATCACCACTCTGGTTTGAATCAGGGGAAGGGACTACTTGTTGAGGTAATCCCATAGATTCTAAATGCTCACTCACAATCCTATTTGGTGTACTTACAAGATCAATTAACTGAGAAGGAAGTGGAACTGCATTTGGAAATGTAAGTTTTGCATTTGGAGGTCTTAAACTGTCAATAGTAAAGATAGGAACATGTACCTCATGTGCTAGAACAGGGATTTTTGATACTGCTTTCATTGCTCCTTTGATGAGAGTTTGAAAAAAATCTCTGAAATGGTATGTAGTTGAATGTTGCTTCTTCAAAATTGCGGATTTGAGTTCATCAGAAATAAGACTAGCATAATCATAGTGCTTGTAGAAGGCAACTCCATGAAAGATAATCCTCCCATTTGCTGAAGCTTGATCCAAGCTTGAACTTTTCCCAGATAAACAAGTATTCAGAATTGAGAATAAACAGTACCATATTGGAGGTAAACACTTTCTTCTAAAGGAACTTAAAGCATTTAGATTTTCATAATATCCCAAACTCATGAAATCTGAGATCATTTTTGTTGAGGAAGGAATTTGATCATAAGAAGCTTTCCCAAGAACCTCATCTGACTTTGGCAAGAAGTGAAGGCATCTAATATCATCCACAGAGATACACACCTTGTAAGCATGAACATAGGAGACAATTTCATGTTCATATTCATCAACCTCAGCATAGTGCCATAATTGTTGAAGCTAAGAAGCAGGAACAGAGAATTTCCTAGAAAGTAGAGAACGGAGTGGATGTTTCTTCAAAATGTAATCAAAATTATTTGATCATCAGTAAAGTCTTTCGATTTAAAGTTCAAAGCACAGTTATTTTTCTTGATTTCTAGCAGTTTCTCAGCAGGAACATACAGTTTTGACATATCACTACTTTCAGCACGAGTTTGAGATTCACTATCACCAGCATTTGATTCAGAAACAACTTCAATAGGTTCGATTTGTGTTTCCCCAATTTTATTAGTTCTCGGTTAGGGTTAGGGTTGGGTTTTGAAGATCCGGCTTGATTAATAGCAGTTGTGGCTGTGTCTTGAACCATTTGATCTTCAGGAAGTGGAACTTCCATTGTTCCAACAACCAGTTTCTGAGGTACGATCTTGAATGAACCATCACTCGATGATCCATTGTTGTCATTGTGACTCGAGGAAGTAGAAACCATAGTTTTGGAAGTAGACATGATAGTTGAAGAACAAGGATTCGAAATAGAATGAAGATCAATAAAAACAGATAGGTTTTGCAGAGTAAAATCGCTAAAAAATGAAGATGATGAAGAATCCATTGATTTATAAGACTGGATAAGCGTTGATGGACAAGTGGCCAAAAAGTAAAATGTGATTAGAGTAGTAATCATCATTTATTTGGATAAATGAACCGTTTAAACGACGTGATTAAGAAATATCCAATGAAATTAAAACACGTGGCACACGCTTAAGTGATACTTAAGAAAATATCAACAGGAAGTTAAGTTCTGAGAACAAGTTCAAAAACATCAGAAATTGTTCAGAACTTCTGAGAATAAGTTCAGAAGTCTGAAAGAAGGAATTCAGAAGAACCACAGAATTTTTAAGTGTAGTTCAGAACTAAACTTGGATCACTTTAGAAGACCAAAAATCATTTAAAAATACAAACTTCTGAAAAATATAAAACATTTTGAGAATTCAGAAGTTGGTTTGAACAAACAGAAAACTTATTTTATCTAAGGAAGCTTGTTCATACTTCTTAGATATGAAGATCAAGACTTGATTTCAGCAATTCAGATTTGTTTTGTAGGAAAGTGTAACATTATTTTGAAATTAATACCACTCCCCCTTGAATCATTAGCAACTATGATTCTCCCACTTAATCAGTGCAACATTATTAAAGAAACAAGAAAATATTAGAGAAATGAAAGAGAGAAAAAATAATTGAAAAGTATTAAAAGACAATCAACCTAGATAAAGAAGAATTATATTTCTGAGTTGAAAAGAAGCAAAGATCTGAATGTTAAACTTCAGAATATTCAGAATATTTCTGAAGAGAAACTATTCAGAATTTGATATAAAAACTTCAGAATATAATTTCTAGAGTATGGTTGATGTGTAATACTTACATAGACATATTCATCATGCCCAATTTACTTACCAAGAAGTTAAATCGTTTTTCATCAAGTACTTTGGTAAATAAATCAGCTAACTGATAATCTGTCTGAACAAAAAACATTTCAATATTACCTTTTTCCACATGATCTTTGATAAAATGATATCTTACATCAATGTGCTTGGTCTTTGAATGCTGAACAAGATTGGCAGTGATGGCTATGGCACACTTTGAATCACAATACAGAGGAATCTTTTTGAAAGTATAACCATAGTCTTTAAGTTGAACTTGCATCCAGATCCCTTGTAAGCAACATATTGCAGCTGCCACATACTCAGCCTCTGCTGTAGAAGTAGAAACACAATTTTGTTTCTTTGAAGACCAGCTTACCAGTCTATCACCCAGAAACTGACATGATCCAGAAGTGCTTTTCCTGTCTAATTTGCATCCACCATGATCTGCATCTGTAAAGGCTGTTAGTTCAAAACTAGAATCCTTAGAATACCAAAGTCCCAATGAAGGAGAACCTTTTAGGTATTCTTTTTGCAGCTAGAAGGTGTGATTCCTTAGGATTAGCTTGATATCTGGCACAAATACATGTAGCAAACATTATATCTGGTCTACTAGTAGTTAAGTAAAGCAAAGATCCAATTATGCCTCTGTACTTTTTCTCATCAACAGATTTTCCATTCAGATCAGGTTCTAACTTAGTTGCAGTGGCCATTGGAGTTTGAATACTTGAACAATCAGTCATGTCAAACTTCTTAAGTAAATCTGAGACATACTTATATTGATTAATGAATATGCCAGTGGGAAGTTGTTTAACTTGAAGACCAAGGAAAAATGTCAACTCTCCCATCATACTCATTTCAAATTCTGTTTACATGATTTTCTCAAAATTTCTACAAAATTTTGGATTAGTAGAGGCAAATATAATATCATCTACATAGATTTGTATCAAAACCATATAAGGCTTTGTCAAAAATATAGTGTTGATCATAACTCCTCTCAGTGATTTGAATATGATTCCTTTTGTATACTTAGTGAAATCCCTTAGTTAAACTTCTGCTCAAATTCAGCGATAGCATACGCTGATTGCCATCAGCGATCGCTGAAGATCAAGGAACAATAAGCTTATCTCCGAAGACCTGAAGATCAGTTATCACACCAGAAGACCATTCAGCGAAAGTCGAAGACTCTAGCTGAAGAAAGAGATAATCAGCTAAGTGACCTGAAGCGGTTCAGCGATAGCAGTGTTTATCTAATCAAAGTGTGAAGTCTTGTGAAGCCTCAGCGATACTGAAGTTCATCCTTGAAGATTCAGTATCAGCGATCAAATGAAGCTTTCTCTGCAAGATTAAAGATTGATCTTATCCTCGATGCACAAAAGTCAAACCTAGAACCATGTCAGAAAAGGACGTATAACTTGTCTCTTATGTCCCCATCATATCTGATACGGTACTGTTCATATTGGGCCAAAAGCATGGTTGTCTTATTTACAAGGACAAGCTTCCTATCCAAGCTTGACACGTGGCATGTACCTTTTGTCTTGCATTAAATGCAAGCGGGTATAAATAGATGGAGATATCTTCTTCATCTTTATGCATGCTTCCTTCTAGCCTATACCTTCTCTATTCTTTCTTTCATCTTCTTATGCATCAAACTGTGTGTTTCTTTAGTTACAATAGAATAGGTTTTCAACTTGTTCTAATTCCGCTTGTAAATGTAAATTTGTTTATTTTCTATAAACTCATTTAAAAACTAAAATTTGTGTGTTTGTATTCAACCCCCCCCCCCTTCTACAAACTGTTTACTTAATATTTAACTCTTGTAGACCCTTATTAGGACCAACAAGTGGTATCAGAGCAGTGTTGTTATCTTTCTCTTTAAAATATTCTTCTCTAGATCATATTTTAAAATGACAAACCCTAATACAAACTACAACGACAACGGATCTTTAGCTAAACCTCCAAGGTTCAGCCATGATAATTTCCCTTTGTGGAAAGAAAGAATCTCACTTTTTCTAGAGGGATCTGATCCTAAGATCCCATACAATGTAGAAAACGGACCTTTCGTTCCTACAGCCATAGTAGCAGCTGTACCTGCCACTGCTACTACCCTACCCGTCGCCGAAAGGAGTATTGTAAAAACTCCATATCAATGGACTGAGGAAGACAAGAAAGAAGTTGCTATTGATGCGAAAGCACGATCTATAATAGCAATGTATTTGCCTGATGAAGTATATCATTCTGTAATGAAAATGAGAACTTCAAAAGCCATGTGGGATACTCTATGTATCCAATATGAAGGAACTTCTGAGGTTAAAGTAACTAGATGCATAAACCTTGTAAGAAAATACGAGAGCTTTATGTATCAAAAGGGTGAATCTCTCTCACAAATTCACCAGAGATTTAACTGTCTGCTGATTGATCTTAAATCAGTCGATAGGGTTTATTCAAACGCTGAAATTCTGACAAAATTCATGGACGCATTGCCTGATCAATGGGCATTGTACACTACATGTATAAAACTGTCAAAGAATCTTGAAACTTTGTCATTAAGTGCATTATATGGTATGCTCTTAAATGAGGAACAATCCCAGCTTCTAAGGAAAAACCTTCTTAACGAACTCAAAGGTGCTAAAAGTACTTCTTTAACACTTGTGACTTCTGAAGGAACTTCTTCTAAAAACGGTTCTTCTTCTACTATCACCTCCATAACTGAATTAGGTCAAACTGATTCAGAAGATCAACTCACTGATGCTGACATCTCTGAGTTTGATAACTCTCTAGCTCTATTAACCAACAACTTTAAAAGATTTGCTAGAAAGAGCAATTTTCGAAAATCTTCTAACCTCTCTGACTCTGAAAAACAGAAAATGTTGCCCGCTGAAAAAGCCTTAGCGATCTGTTTCAATTGTCAGAGAAAGGGCCATTTTGCTAGTGAATGCAGGTCGAAGAAAGTTGTTGCTCCCACTACCTCCCATACCTCTGATAAACAGGATAAGTATTTGAAAATGAAAAACAAATACAGAGATATGAAGAAAAACCAGCAAAAAGGAAAAGGCCTTGTTGCTGAAAAAGTTGACTGGGTTGCTGAAGATGACTGGGCCAAGACCTCTGAAGAGTCTGGTTTAGATGAAGAAGATCTTTCCTTTCTCTGTCTAATGGCAAGAATAGAGGATGCTGAAGAAGTCTCTGAAACTTCTTCCTCTGAGTCTCCGTCTACTCAGGTAAACATTCCCTCTGACTCCTTACTCTCTGAAAAAGATAACTTCTCGGCTCTCGATGCAATGACTGTTGATTTTTACAACGCTTTGAATGGAAAGATAAAAGCTGAGAAAATTAACACTGACTTATCTGAACAATTAAAAAATTGCCACATAAGAATCAAAGAACTTTTCAAACTTGAGGATTCTCTTAAAGACCAAGTTTTTGCAAATCAAACAATCAGCATTGAGAAACAACAAGCTATCGCTGATAGGGAAAAGGCTATCGCTGATCTCAAGTCAGAAAAGGCAACCATCGAAGGATGGTGTAAGGCTTCTGATAAAGTCAATGAGATTATCAATGCCCAAATACATATGAAAGTGAGAAGTGGGTTAGGCTATAACCCTGAAAAGGAAGAATCGGAGAATGATCGTTCCATGCTCAAATTTGGAATGTTTGTCTCTTCTATCCCTAATCCTTCTTCTTCAACTTCTACTTCCTCTTTCTCTAAAGAGAAGCTTCTTGTGGATTATTCTAAGAAGGTGATCAAAAACAAGTTTCTTGATCATGTTCCTAAGAATAAAAAAACTCTAGATAAGAACAAGAAGTCCTCTGAGAAGATTTCTAAATCTGGGAAAAAGGTCCCTGATCATTCTTAGAGACCAACTCCCAAGATTGAAATCGATCTCACCCCTACCCCTGAATAGGTTGTAATACCTCCAAGGACCATGGATTAAGGAATTCTTGGACCTATCCCTGAGAAACTTCCTGCTCCCTCTCTTATCTCCAAACCTTTTAAGTATAGGAAATGCTTTCACTGTGGTGAAACAACCCACATTGCAAGCAAGTGTCCTAATGCTACTAGAGCTGATAAACTAGCTCATGGAAAGAAAGTAGCTCAAGCTGATAAATCAGCGAGAGTAAAATCCACCAAAGTTGCTAAACCAACTAAGGTAAAGATATCCACTGAAGAGAGTTCTTCAGCTAGTAGTACATCCGCCAATCCTGTATCTAACCAAGCAGGACCCATAGTAATATGGGTACCTTTAAACAATTAATCTTTTGTTGTATGCAGAGTGCCAAAGGTATCTGGTATCTTGATAGCGGATGCTCGAGGCATATGACTGGCAGAAAATCTCTGCTCTCTGACTACAAAGAAGAAGCTGGTCCATCAGTGACCTTTGGTGGAAATGGCAAAGGATACACTAAAGTTTATGGAATTCTGTCCAACGGAGCCACATCTTTTTCTCGTGTTGCTTACGTTGAGGGGCTAAAGCACAATCTCTTGAGCGTTAGTCAGTTGTGTGACAAAGACTTCAAAGTTCTATTCCTAAAGAATAGATGCGCTGTCACTGACGGAAATGATAAGCTTGCCCTCTCTGGCAAAAGAGTTGAAAACGTATATGTCATAAACATGAATAGTTCTCACTCTGAGAACGTGTGCTTCATCTCTAAAGCATCCACAGACATAAACTGGTTATGGCATAAAATACTTTCTCATCTCAACTTTAAGACAATAAATGAGTTGTCACAAAAAGACTTAGTCAGAGACCTCCCTAATCACACATTTACAAAGGAATCTCTTGTTCAGCGTGTGAGAAGGGAAAGCTGACAAAAGCCTCCTTCAGGTCAAAACAAGTTTCTTCAGTGACCACTCCTCTTCAGCTACTCCACATGGATCTCTTTGGACCTGTAAATATCCAATCAATCTCTGGAAAGAAATACACTTTAGTGATTGTTGATGAATACTCCAGATACACATGGGTGTTCTTCCTTCGATCCAAAAGTGATACCCCTGAAATGATAATTTCTTTTATCAAATGAATGGAATAACTGAACAACTTACTTGTTCGCTCCATAAGAAGTGATCATGGTACTGAATTCAAAAATAGTACTTTGGTTAGTTTCTTTAAAGAAAAAGGCATCTCTCACAACTTCTCATCAGTAAGAACTCCTCAGCAAAATGGTGTTGCTAAAAGAAGAAATCGAACTATAATCGAAGCAGCTCGCTCAATGCTCAGCGAATCGCGTCTTCCAACTCAATTCTGGGCTGAAGCTGTCAATACAGCGTGCTTTACTCAGAATGGATCCCTGATTGTTAAGCGATTCAAGAAGACTTCCTATGAATTATTTCATGGGAGAAGACCCGCTCTGAAATATCTTCACATTTTTGGACGTACGTGTTACATTCTGAATGACAGAGATCATTTGGGTAAATTTGATCCCAAAGCTGATGATGGTATATTTCTTGGATACTCCTCTATATCTAAGTCTTTCAGAGTATTCAACAAAAGAAGACAACACGTTGAAGAATCTATGCATGTCAACTTTGATGAACCTCGTCCCATTCATCCTTCTCATAATCTTGATGATGATGAAGAATTGAATGCTTGGATGGAATCTCATTATGGGGAACCTGAAACATACTTCAGCAATCAAACTCCAGCTGATGCATGTGATGATGAAATCCCTGTAAACTCAACAAGTAACAATCATCCATCTTCAGGAATAAATGTTACTCCTTTAAATCAGATTCCTGTTGCTAATTCATCTCTTGGAAATTCCTCTGTGAATAACCAAACCTCTTCTGAAAATGAATCCCCTGAATTGATTCTAAATGAAGTACCTGTTGCTGAAACAAGTCCTATTCCAGAACTCGAAGAACAAAGTCGCCGAATCTCGTTGATCTCTCTCCTCAACCACCAGCTCAGCGATGGACTGCAAACCATCCAATAAATCAGATTATTGGTGATCCCACTGCAGGTATCAAAAAACGTAGAGGTACAGGTAATATCTGTCTTTATGTTAACTTCATTTCTCTCTCTGAACCTAAGAAGATAGATCAAGCTATCTCTGACCCTAGCTGGGTTTCAGCTATGCAAGAAAAACTGACCGAATTTCGTAGAAATAAAGTTTGGAATCTTGTTCCTAGACCCTCTGATAAAACCGTCATAGGAACCAAATGGGTTTTCAGAAATAAGCTAGATGAAAACGGGACTATAATTTGCAATAAGGCTAGACTTGTTGCTCAAGGTTATAGACAGGAAGAAGGAATTGATTATGATGAAACCTTTGTCCCTGTAGCTCGTTTAGAAGCCATAAGACTCTTTTTAGCCTATGCTGCCCATAAAGACTTCAAAGTTTTTCAAATGGATGTTAAAAATGCTTTTCTAAATGGAAAACTCAGCGAGGAAGTTTATGTTGAACAACCCCCTGGTTTCTCAGACCCTAACCACCCTGGTTATGTTTTTAAACTTGAAAAAGCTTTTTACGGGTTAAAACAAGCTCCTAGAGCTTGGTATGATACCCTCTCTAAATTTCTTCTTAAAGAAAAATTTGTTCGTGGAAAAATTGACCAAACTCTGTTTTTAAGAAAATATAAAGGTCATACTATTCTTGCTCAGATATATGTTGATGACATTATCTTTGGTTCCACAAGACCTAAACTATGCACTCGTTTCGCTGCAAGAATGCAAAAACAATATAAAATGAGTATGATGGGTGAACTAACATATTTTCTAGGTTTGCAGATTAAGCAATCTGACAAAGGAATTTTTATTTGTCAAAGCAAATATGTTAAAGACATGCTGAATAAATTTGATATGAATCAATGCTCAGCAATGAAGACTCCTATGGCGCCTCCTCTGACATTAAACAAGGATCCCAATGGAAAACCAGTCAATGTCACTGCCTATCGAGGAATGATTGGGTCTCTGCTGTATCTTACAGCGAGTAGACCAGACATCATGTACGCTACCTGTCTCTGTGCTCGGTATCAAGCTGAACCGAAGGAATCCCATCTAATCGCTGTAAAGCGAATCTTCAGATACCTGAAAGGAACTCCAAATCTTGGTCTCTGGTATCCCAAAGGCTCAGGATTTGATCTTATTGGTTACTCTGACAGTGACTTTGCAGGTTGTAAGATTGATAGGAAAAGCACCACTGGTGGGTGTCAGCTGCTAGGTCGAAAGTTAATAAGTTGGACAAGTAAAAATCAAAACTCAGTGTCCACTTCCACCCTTGAAGCTGAATACGTAGCAGCTGGTAGTTGTTGTGCTCAAATCCTTTGGATGAGAAATCAACTCAGAGACTACGATCTAAATCTCTCTGAGATTCCTATATATTGTGATAGCACAAGTGCTATTGCAATTGCCAACAACCCTGTACTTCACTCCAAAACCAAGCAAATAGAGATCCGATATCACTTTATCAGAGATCATGTGATGAATGGTGAAGTTGAGCTCCATTTTGTTCCTACTGAATATCAGCTCGCTGATCTTTTCACCAAACCTCTTGATGAAACAAGATTCAATCTACTCATCAGCGAACTTGGTATGTTGAACGTTGAATAATATATTAATCAGTGACCAACAAAGGATAACAAATAAAGCTTTCAAACTTTCCATTCTGTAAACTCTGATTCAGCGATATCTAGGCCATCTCCTCAGGTATTATCTTCTAATCTCTAAAACTCTTTGATATCTTTTTACATCAAAGAATGTCTCTCTTAAAATTAAAACTCCTCACTGACAATCCTTTATTTTTAGTGATGAAGATTTTTCTAAAATTATTAATGATAAACCTTCCTTATGGATAATTATCATTATAATCTTTTAAAAATAAAGAAAAGGACACGTCAGACCTTTTTCTGACACACGACGGACCGCGACGTTTCCATTCCAACTCCTTTCTTGGAACGTGCGCCAGGTCATCATTTTTTTTTCAAAAAGCTAAAACCGTCGTTTAGCACTCCTCTCTTTTCTCTCCCCTCTTGCTATTTAAGCATTCTTTTTGCCTTACTTTGTTCCTTCCGCTTTCATAACAATCCTCAAGGCAAAAGAAATTCTTCGAATCTTCAAGGTTTTCTCAAGAACACCAAGAACACGCTTGTGTGTGTTTTTTTTAAGAACTCAACTAAGGTTTGATCTAAACCTTAAATTATGGTTGGAAACATCTTGTTTCACCTTTTCTTCTCCTTAAAACTCTAATAATACAAATAAAGATAATCTGGTTCAAATTTAAAAAGTTTTTCCTCTATAAAACCCCTGTTCTAAGTTCTTTCCTTAAAACAGAAGATTTTCTTTAAATTTTAATCCACTTGCCTTAGCGTTTTATTATTGTTTATAAGAAACATTTTGATATTGTACATCAAAATATTTGTTCTCCTTGATCTTAAATTTGGTATTATTTATACCAAACTCTGGTTTATACATTTATGTGTAAAACCATGATTTACCTCTTTGGTGTTCCTATCTCTCCTACAGCAATGGCATCTGCATGTAAAGCTGCTGCAATCTCTGCTGCTGAAGACACTACTCTGGTCGCTGCACCAACGTGTCATTTCCCCTTGGAAAAAGTTGTTTTCAAGTCCTGCAACTACATCGCGTTAGTGGAAATCCTTAAAGACCGCCCTCAATTCGCTGACGGAGCTGCTTTCATCAAGGCATGCCCTCTGAAGTACGCCTACGTCCACAACCCAGTGGGCATATCTCTCATCTTCAAGCCTTATGGTACACAGCTCATTGTACCACTCTAACGACTGAAAAGGGCACGGTGCTACCTGCCATTGGATTCAAGATTCCAGACTTTGGATTTTTCTCTTTCACTGCTGGATTTCTCAGGAACGCTCTTCATCTTCCGGTTCGAGCGAAGAAACAATAATGGGGCGCTGAACCCACCAAAATGCAAATCGATGCATTTTTGGATTCCATCGGCTATGTCTGGGAGAACCCCTCTCTGAAGACAGTCGGCTCTAAGATGGAGAAGAAAAGGCTCCCCGCTCGCTGGCAGTATATCTTCACTCAGGTAATCCAGTGCCTTGGGTCGAAGATAGGCTCTCATGATCAGGCAAGCAAGCATTTTCAAGACCTTGCTTACTCACTCTGCACCGGCCACAACCTGAACTACGCAGATTACTTTTTCAGCGACATGGTCAATCGTGTGAACGCCGCCACCAGACACCCCGTCATCCCCTACCCTCGCTTCTTTGCAACTATTCTGGAAGTTGCCTTTGGGGAAGAATACCAAAAGGTCGGCGATCACTCCTTCTCTTTTGTAGGGAAGAAGTCCCTAGACATTGAGGAACATCCGGGTGATGCTTCTTTTTCACACCCTACATGCTACAGGTGATTGGAGCACCTCTTCCAGTGTCCACCTCGCTGTCAAACCCAACAGCGAGCAACCCAGACACTGCTGGTCTTAAGAGGAAACAACCATCTGATGGTCACAAAAAGACCATCGCAACCAAATCAAAGAAGCCAAAGTAGATGGTCTCTCAAAAGACCACTCTCTCTGATTTTGGTGTTCTACCAACACCATCTGCAGCCCCAACCACATCAATTGTTTTTATATCCGTTGTTGCTTCATCAACTCTACCAACATCATCAGCGACTCCGGTCACTGAGGGTGTCTTAGCCAGCTCCGCTGAAGCTGGATCAGGTACTACTTCCACAGCCTTCTCTTCTATTCTATCTCCTCTTCTTTGGTCCTCACCTCAGCAAGTGACTCAGTGATAGTTGTCCCTATCCCTGATAATGCTGAAATGCACGCAGTCCAAACCTCATTATTGTTTAGACAATCTGAGTTTTGGAAGGCCAAATTGAAAGGACCTCAGAGTAATTCTCTCAGATACTCTAAGACACGCGTCAGTGATCCTCTTGACACTACCTTTGCAAATGTAGTCCCTAAGAGTAATCCTCAAGATACTTTCTGGGAGAAAAATAAAAAATTTCATCCTTCTTCTAATACGGTTATGTTTTTGGCATCCTTATCTATGTCATCAGCAGGTGTCGCTTCTATTTCTACTTCAGCGACGACAACCACCACCACCAGCGCTCCTCCCATCAGCAAGACTTTGGGACAAACTCCTCTAGGCCATCTCTCTGCTGCCAAGCTCAGAGATGTGAAGCAAGAGATAGCTGCTCCCAAGCTTCCTACTCCGGTCAGCGAGTTGCCTCCCGTTGTCCTTCCCAACCCTACATTCCCTGCTGTTGACTATTTGGTCAGGGAATGTGCTCTCACAAGAGCAAGGATGGACAATCTGCAAACATCAGCTGAGCTGATATTCAGGCGGATCGTTGGAACTCCAGCGATCAAGACAAACGTCAACAACCTTATTTCTGATGTTTACTCCCTGAAGGAAGACAACAGGGCCCTCCATCAGACCCTGACAAGCTTGGAGAAGAAGGTCGATGCTCAAGAAAATGTCTTGGAGTCTATTCAGAAGACTCAGCCCGACATGATGCAGATACTCACAAAGCTCTCTGAGGCTAATTCCTCCTTCAACCCTGCTGATCGGACCACGCTTAAAGGAAATGAAGTGAAGCTCAAGGACATTCAGTCGAATGTTCGCACTCTGATGGTGCATTGTCTACCTCCTGACAACATTGAGGGGGAGAGATGTGCCAAAGAGTTCGCTGACGAGCTCATCTCCGAACATAACAAGAGGTTCCCTGAAGAGAGAATCTCTCCTTATGTCCAGCGGCCTGAAGCTGAAGCTGCTGAAGAAGAAGAAGAAGAAGAAGATGACGATGAAGAAGATGATGAAGAACCTATCCCTCACTATGGGGGGCTGGATGATGATGATGAAGATGATGACGACATTGGAAGTGCCTTAGAGCACTTCAGATTGTCAAGACCTGGTGTCGCTCATCAAGAGCCCTTGGCGGACTGACCGCAACCTTCAAAGGAACAATCCGGTCCCTCAGGCAAAGGAAAAGAGGTGGTAGATCTGGATGCTACCATCCCTATATCTGAGGGGGAGACCACAATTGAGGTATCTCTTCCTCTTATACCTTTCTCTGCACCTCTCCCTGAATCTCCCATACACTCCTCTTCACCCACTAAAACTCCCTCTGACAATACTATTTCCTCCTCTCCTTCCCTCAGTGATCCCCGTCCCCTAAAGGACTCAACTTCATGGAAGGAACCTTCCTCTGAAGAGCAGTTTATGTACATAATTGAAACTGACTCTGAAGAAGAAGAAGGTCTTATTCCTAGGCGTCGCGTTCAAAAGCCGATCATAAGCGAGCCTGAAGAAGAAGAAAGGCGAATAAAGTTCCTAAGGGAATTCAAATCAAGAAGAATAAGAGTGCCTGAAGCTGAAACCATTGAAGCCGTACCAATAAGGATGGTAGATGAATTCTACTTTCTGTCAAGAGAAGAGAGAGAACAAGCACTGGAAGCACAAAGAATCAGGGATGAGGAAATAAAGCAAACTGAGAATGATCTTGCTTTACCAAGGAAATTGCTCAGAGAAGACTCTGCAAGAGATAAGGCGACTCGAGAATAATTGAAAAAGAGTGAAAGGGTCGCTGAAGCTCTCGTTCAGAGAGAACTTGCACAAGAGCACATAAATGTAGATCCAATTCTCGCTCAACAGAAGATCCTAAGTGCACTGACCTCTGAAGCCACTAAGCAGAAAGATAAAGAACTTGATTGGTGCTCTGACTGGCTAAAATTTCGAAGATCTGAAGCCAAAATCATTCATGCAACTATCCAAGGGCGACACTCCAACAGAGGTGGTCCAAAGGTATATGTTAGAATGACAAGGACAAATAGAACAGAGAGAGAAGAAGCCAAATTCTTAGGAATTTATGGATACTCTGAATGGCTAGAAATCAGAGACACCACTCAGGGTTCCAAATCCTAATTCAAGGACGTGGTGGACAGAGTGCTGGATCAGTTGCTGCAGAGAATGTCACAACATGTGCAAGTTCCCCCTCTCCCTGAACCAACAAAGAAGAAAAGATCAGTTGTTGAAGGTGGTTCAAGTTCGAAGAATGAGCATGAAACTAAGTTTGATTATCAAAGCATTCTTGGTCATCTTGAGCTCCCTGATATATCAATGATTTGTACCTCTCATTCTCAAGACCGAAGATATCAAGAAGACGAAATCATCTCACTGCCTGAACCTGGTATGATATTCTTGGATAATGAACGGTTCTTAGGACTTTTCAAAAACCAAGAAATTCACAAGGCCCCTTCCTCTCTCATAAAGATCATGCTTTGGCGCTGCTGGTCAGATACTCCTCTGATGAACAGACAGAAGACTCTTTAAGAGAATGAGCTACAAAGAAGAAACGAGAATATCTCTGACTAGTCATAGTTTTCTACTTCCTTTGTAATATTTCTTCAGTGTACAAGTACTTTACCTTTATCATTGTAATTTAATTTCGCTGTATTTCTTCAGATTATAATTAATGAAATTCAAAGTACTTTACTCCATCCTAGTACTGAAAAGATCCCTGAAAATAGTAAAAGGGACAATGAACATAAGAGTTCTATTTTCGTTACACTATCTTTTACTCACTGATCTTTCACTCTGAAAATTCAATCAGTGAATGTACTTTAAGCTTATCTACTTGTAAAATTGTGCTTTGATATCCTTATAAATGAAACTCAATTTAGATGATAGACTAGCTGAAAAAGACTTTACAGATTACTACTTGAAATTTTTTTTAAATATTTTCTAAGTTCTTTACTAGTCTCTTAAAGCAATTTTCCTATGTTGCTTAATCATAATCAAATAGGGGGAGATTTTTGATCATAACTCCTCTCAGTGATTTGAATATGATTCCTTTTGTATACTTAGTGAAATCCCTTAGTTAAGCTTCTGCACAAATTCAGCGATAGCATATGCTGATTGCCATCAGCGATCGCTGAAGATCAAGGAACAATAAGCTTATCTATGAAGACCTGAAGATCAGTTATCACACCAGAAGACCATTCAGCAAAAGTCGAAGACTCTAGCTGAAGAAAGAGATAATCAGCTAAGTGACCTGAAGCGGTTCAGCGATAGCAGTGTTTATCTAATCAAAGTGTGAAATCTTGTGAAGCCTCAGCGATACTGAAGTTCATCCTTGAAGATTCAGTATCAGCGATCAAATGAAGCTTTCTCTGCAAGATTAAAGATTGATCTTATCCTCGATGCACAAAAGTCAAACCTAGAACCATGTCAGAAAAGGACGTACAACTTGTCTCTTATGTCCCCATCATATCTGATACGGTAGTGTTCATATCTGGCCAATAGCATGGTTGTCTTATTTACAAGGACACCTATCCAAGCTTGACACGTGGCATGTACCTTTTGTCTTGCATTAAATGCAAGCGGATATAAATAGATGGAGATATCTTCTTCATCTTTATGCATGCTTCCTTCTAGCCTATACCTTCTTTATTCTTTCTTTCATCTTCTTGTGCATCAAACTGTGTGTTTCTTTAGTTACAATAGAATAGGTTTTCAACTTGTTCTAATTCCGCTTGTAACTGTAAATTTGTTTATTTTCTATAAACTCATTTAAAAACTAAAATATGTGTGTTTGTATTCAACCCCCCCCCCTCCTTCTACAAACTGTTTACTTAATATTTAACTCTTGTAGACCGTTATTGGGACCAACATATAGACATGATCTGGAAATTCTTTGTTGACAAAGCCTTCTGGTTGTTCAATATACACTTCTTCATGTAAAATACCATTCAGAAATGCACATTTCACATCCATTTGAAATACCTTCATGTTTTTATGAGCATCATATGCAAGAAAGATTTTAATGGCCTCTAAACTAGCAACAGGAGCAAATGTTTCATCATAATCAATCCCTTCTTGTTGACAATAACCCTTAGCTACAAGCCTTGCCTTGTTTCTTACAACAATACCATTTTCATCCTTTTTATTTCTGAATACCCATTTTGTGCCAATGATGGATTTACCTTTTGGTTTTGGCATCAATCTCCAGACCTTGTTTCTTTCAAATTGATTTAACTCATCCTGCATGGCTAAAATCCAGTCTGGATCTTGAAGTGCTTCATATGGTTTTTTGGGTTCCATGCTACTTAAGAAATTTACATACAGACATTCATTTGTTGTTGCAGACCTTGTTTGAACACTTTTTGATGCATCACCAATAATTTGATGCACAGGATGATTGGATGTCCATTTATTCACATTTGGCAATGGTTGAACAGATGAAACATTGTTTAGAGAATCATAATCATCAACAATTGCTTGAGTTTCAGTATCATGATTGATAACTGAATGTAAATTTGAAGTCTCCCCCTCAAATGAAACATTCTGAATTTGTTCAGAACTTTGATGTACATGCTCAGAAGTATCTGGAACTGATTCAGAAACAACTTGAACTGGTTCATAAACAACTTGAACTAGTTCAGAAATAACTTGAACTGGTTTAGAAACAACTTGAACTGGTTCAAAAATAAATTGAACCGGTTCAAAAATAGCTTGAACTGATTCAGAAGTAACTTGAATTGGTTCAGAAGTAACTAGAACTGATTCGAAAATTGGATGTACATATGTAGAAGTTGGAAGTTCTGAATTTGAGGTTGAGATTTGTGGTGCTGATGTACTTGAAATTTGTATTTCTGAAATGTCTTGATTTTTTAAGCTTCTGATGAGAGAAGGATTTTGATAATCTGCAGAAACATTTACAGAAATATCAAATAAATCTTGACATAGAGTGTCTAAATTTGTTTTAAGTAAAGTTTGAGATTCAGAAGAAGAGTTTGTCTGATTATGTTCCGAGTCTAAACTTTCAGAAATTGGTTTATGTGCGAGTTCTGAACTGTCTTGTTCAGAAGTCAATGATGTCTCATGAAATCTGACATTTGTAGTCTCAATGATCCTTTGAGTTCCTTTAATGAGTACTCTATAAGCTTTGGATCTTTGAGAATAGCCAACAAAGATACCAGCTACACCTTTTGGTGCAAATTTGTCAAGATGCTGAGTATCATTCCTTATAAAACACCTGCAACCAAATATTTTAAAATAATCAATAGAGGGTTTTCATTGTTTTAACATTTCATAAGGAGTTTTAAGAAATTTTCTAGTTTAGAATGGTCCTGTTCTGAGTAAAACATGCAGTAGCAATTGCTTCTGCCCAAAGAGAAAGAGGAAGTTTTGAATATGCAAGCATGGTTCTTGCAGCCTCTACCAAAGTTCTATTCTTTCTTTCAACCATCCCATTTTGTTGAGGAGTTTTTGCAGCAGAAAAATTATGTGAAATACCAACAGATTCCAAAATATTCTGAAGTGTAGAATTTGTAAATTCTGTTCCATTGTCACTTCTGATCTTTTGAATTGGGAGTTGAAGAAGAACTTGAATTTTCTTCAGAAAGGGTATCAGTCTTTCAGAAGTATCAGACTTGAGTCTCAGAAATTCAATCCATGTATATCTTGTGTATTCATATACTATGACAAGAATGTATTTCTTTCCCCCCATGCTTTGAGTTTTCATTGGTCCACATAAATCCATATGTAGCATTTCAAGTGGAGCTTTGCATGAAGATAGCATTTTCAGAGGATGAGAACTTCTTTTGATCTTCCCTAGTTCAGATGCAGAACAAAGAGAGTTCTTTCCAAATCTGATCTTTGGTAGTCCTCTTACAGATTGATGTTTGCTAGTTCAGAAATGACTTTGAAGTTCAGATGTGACATTCTTCTGTGCCAAAGCCAACTATCATTTCTCATTGTTGTAGACATATAACATACACCTTGTAATTGACCTGTTGCAGTGAATGTTGCTGTGTAGATATCTCCATCTCTATAAGCAGTTAATTCATTTTTGTTTGCTATACTCAGAACATGACAATGATCTATGTCAAAATTAACCTTCCAGTGTTTGTCACAGAATTGACTAATACTGAAAAGATTATGTCTTAGTCCCTCAACATAGAAAACTTTCATTACTGTTACATCTCCTTTAATGAAAGTGCCATATCCTCTTACATATCCCTTTGCATTGTTTCCAAAGCTAACTCTTCCTCCATATCTTTCATGATAATCAGTTAGTTGTTCTTTGAAAGGTGTCATGTGTCTTGAACATCCAGAATCTAAGACCCATACATGACATATCTGCAAAAGAGATTATTGAGTTTTAGGTGCCCATTTCAGAATGGGTCCTTTGAGATTAGTAATAAAATTTGAAGTTCTGAACTTTGTCTTCAGATTTTTTAATTCAGAAGTTTGTTCAGAACTTTGAAATTTATCTTTCTTAGTTTTATTTTTATTTTTGTTTTTACTTTTAATTGAATTTGTCAATATAACTGAACAAATCTGAATAGATTTCATCAAAAAAAATTTGTTTGTTTTGGAGTTAAGATGAAAATTATGATGACCAGAATTAATACCGTGAATATGATTCTTTAAAGTATTTACAATAGTAGTAGACATATAAGAATCAATATCATTTGATTTTTCAACAAAGATTCTTTTATTCACTATCTTTGATTTAGGTACACCACTTTTATTTAAAGTTGAAAAACTATCTAATTTGTCATTCTTTGACAGTCTTTCATCTTTCTTTCTCCATACTAAAGTGGATAGCTCTATAAAAGATAAGAAATGAGGATTAGTATAAGAAATTCTTTTTTTTACTTTAGGTTTAACATTAGAATTTGAGTTAATTGTCTGAACTTCAGAGAGAGAATTTGAGGATTGTCCTTTTTCAAAGTTTTTAACTCTAGTGTTGAAGTCAGAAGATGTTACTAAATATGGTGATGAAGTCAATGAAGTGTTTGTTGCAGTAGAAGAAAAATTTGAGGAAGTAAAATTTTCAGATATCTGAAATTCTGGTTTTAAAAACACAAAACTAAACATTTCTGAAGGTATCTTTGAAGCTTCTGTTCTTAGTATTTCTCCTTCAGTCATACAAGATTTTGATTTATAAACCAAATAGCCATTTTTATCAATGAGTTGCACCATATGATCATAATCATCTTCTGAATCAGAAGCATTTATTAATTCTGAAAATTTATTTTGAGTCATACTTTTTGCAAAAATATTTGAATTTGTTGTTGTTGTAGACTCATCATCAGAATTATCAAAAAATATATTGGGATTCTCATCAACATCTTCTAAAGATTCAATTTCTGAGAGTTCATCATATTTTTCTTCATGTTGTAATATATTATCAGAAGTATCTTCTGAAATGACTTCAGAATTGTATTTAGAAGTTATCTCAGAAGTAACTTCAGAAATTATTTCAGATTTAATAATTACTTCAGATTTTTCTTCAGAAATAATATTTGATTTAGAAGATTCACAAATTTTTGAACTTGTATTCATTTCTTCTGTTTCAGAAATTATTTCTGGTTCACCAGATTTAAGATGTGTTTCTTCTGAAAACAAAGTCTCTGATTTTACAAATGGTATTCTTTCAGGCAAAGAATAGTTCACAGGTTTAGAAATAACATCTGTATTTGATTCATTGAAAATTTTCATTTTAGAATAATCATACAGATTTGCAGGTGCCTTTTTCAGTATTTGACTGTCATTATATCCCAAACCTGTTTTTATGTTGTAAAATTTTGAATTTTGAGCCTGACTAGTTAAAATGTTCAGAGTTTGTTCAGTTTGTCCTCTTTTAAAATTTAAATCTTCTAATTCTTTAATCTTTTTATAAAGATCAAGTCTCTCTTGATTCAGAAAATTCATTTTAGCATTCAGAATTTCTTTTTCAGACTTCTCATTTATAATTTCCTTTTGTAAGCTGTCCATTTTTTCTTTTAAAACAAGTTTTTCTTCAGAAACCTTTTTAAGAATCTGTTCAGCCTCTTGACAAATTTTTTTATATATTTGACTTTCAGCTCTGAATTGATTGACCAAAATTATTTCACCTTTGATTCTGTTTCTGAGAGTTTCAAATTCAGAAAACATGTTTTGAAATTGATTTTTCATTTCAGAATCTTTAGTGTTATGTTCAGATTTATGTTCAGAATTTTGTTCAGAAGAGTAGTTTATTTCAGAATTTAATTCAGAAGATGAAGAAGATGCCTCAGTATCATGTTTGTCTTTTTCTGGATCCATTTGACACATATAGCAATTTGTTGCATAGTGAGCAACTTTTTCATCATCATCTCCATCACTCCAGTTTAACCAATCCCCTTCATACTTGGTTACTAAAGCAGGATTAAGTTCCTTTTTCTTGGCTAACAGATGCTTCTTCTCATAGTAGCCTGAATTCTTCACTTTGGGCATCTTGCATTGTCTTGCATAATGTCCAGGCTTTCCACAGTTGAAGCATCTTGCTGGTTCAGATGTTTCAGATTGACCGGCTTCTTAACCTTTCTTAGGTCCACTTTCAGATCTAGGTTTATTCTGATATTTTTGATTGTATCTTTGTGAAAATTGCCTTGTCATAAAAGCAATATTATCATAAATCCTTTTTAGCTCCTCATCTGATTCATCCCCATCACAAACTGTTGTCTCTGGGATCTCACACACCTTCTTGGCAGAAATAGTCAGAGAATTATTATACTTCTTGCTTAACAAGGCTACAGTTTCATTTACCTTCTTTTGTTCATTTTGTCTAGTTTTGATTTTGTCTTCTTGTTGAAACAGAATACCATAGACATCATGAATGGATTTTCTTGATAAATTTCTAGTAACCATGTTACCAGAGAAGCTTGACCATTCATTACCCAAGTTGTTTAGAAATTTGATGTTTATCTCAGAATTTGATTTCTGAACACCATTTCTTCTCAGATCATTCAGAATATTGTTGAATCTATGTTAAGTTTCTGTAATGGATTCATTCTCTTTATACCTGAAGTTCTCATAAGTACCCACACAGATATTCAGTCTTTGTGCTTGGGCTTTTGTACTACCCCGCATTTGAGCTTCAACTTCATCCCACATGGCCTTAGCAGATGTTAAGCTATCTACTATATTGAATATCTCATTAGGAATAGGCATTGTAAGAAGAGTTAATGCTCTTTTGTCAACTTTAGCTTGAGCTTGCTTAGTGGTGCTGTACATACCTGGGCTTTTCTTAATTCTTGACGCCGGTATTTTAGGAGTAGATTCAGTTCTAGGTACTGCTGGAATTTCAATAAAGACCTCTAGTGGTCCATTTGCGATTGATTGCATTAAAGCTTCATCTATGTTGTCCAGAAATTGAATCATCCTGATTCTCCATTGATGGTATTCTCCCAAGAAAAGAGTTGGTGGTTTCGTTTCAGATCCGATTGAGACAATTTCTTTAGACATCTTTGATTGTTAGAAGATCGAGAATTTAGCTGATTTGAATTTGAAATTTATCGATCAAGAACACCAAGAATTGTCAGATCTGACAATTCTTTCACAAATCTTCAAGAACAGACGAATTGGCTCTGATACCAATTGTTAGGACCCAAACAATCAAGATATCAATATATGGTAAGATTTTAACAGGAATGTGATAGCCAAATGTAATATGTATTGATTGAATGTACAGTATTACAGAATATGTCTTTACAAGGCTAATGGAAATGTTAGTTCTAACTAACTAACTAACTATCTATTTATACAAGAAATAGAAAGACTAAAGTAACAGTACATTCATAACAGACAAGTTCAGAACAGGTTCTGAACTTCTTCAGAAGTGTCTTCAGAACTTCTTCAGAAACTCTTCAGAAAATCTTCATAACTTCTGAAGTTGGCACATCAGAAGTTTATGCCTTAGGCTTTTCTTTGTCTTTTCTTCAGATCTTTATATCTTCAGAACCCAGTCTCTTTTGAAGCTATTATGATATCTCTATCAGTGACTTCTTCTAATTCCTCTTGAACTTCAGATAAATTTAAATCAATTATGGAACAAGGAGATATCTCTGGATTATTTTCTAACTCTTTTTGTTTGTCATTCTCAAGTTTAAAACAATTATCCAAAGTCAAGAGAAGATCATTTTCAAAACTAAGTCTTAATTCTTTCTCTGCTTGAATAGGAATAAACGCATCAGCCTCTGTATTCAATTTTATAAGAACACTTGAACCAAACTTGAAAATATCATCTTTCTTCTGAACTTTATTTAAATCAATATTAGCTTTTCCAGACAAATATATAATATTTTTAAACTCAAGTTTTCTCTGATGACGACTATTTTCAGGTTTAGATCGTTTAAAGCATGATTGTTCATAAAGAATTGGAAACATAGGCTTCTGTTGTTTTCCCATATGAAAAACAGAGTTTAAACAAGACTTCTTTTCACACGTGTAGGGATCTAAATCTTCAAACCCGATTCCAGACCTTCCTACTTGTGTACTTTTTTTCTCATGAACTTTTTGAGCATCCAGATATGTTTTGATCTGGTGCGTTTTGTTTTGAAGTTCAATATATAAAAATTCTCTCTCTTTTTGAAAATAGTTTTTAAGTGCTACAGAATTTAATCTGTCACTTTCCTTAATTTGAATTTCCTTATCTTTTTCTTCCAGAAGTTTCTTAAAACTTAAGCGCTCCTTTTTTAACAAAACTTCTGTGTCTTTAAAGTTTTTAGAAATCTTTTCTTTCTGAGTGTCAAGTTCCAGTTTCTCTTCTGTTAAGATATCCATTTCTCTTTTGTAAATATCTCTTTCCCTTTGTATTGTGGAAAGAGTTTTCTCAATACCTTTTCGTAACTTCTTTTCAATTGTGAGCTTTTGTTTAAGTTCCTCAAAATTATTTGACAAAAGAATAATTGTATTCTCAAGTTCAGATGAGTCAGAGGAATTACTAACCGGTGACTTAGAAGGTTGATCTTACATTCGAATTCGCCATCCCACAAAACATAGCTTCATCTCCGCTGGATTCATCCCCTAACCAATTTTCTTTTTCAGCATAATGAGCTCTTTCAGTGACATTGTACTTGTATTTATTCTTGTAGTACGTCTTGTCTTTGTCCAGAGCTCCTCTGCATTCTTTTGAGTAGTGTCATGGTTTACCGCATCTACAACATACATCCTTTTTCTTCTTTATTTCCTCTTCCTTCTTCTCTGTTTCAGTCTTTTCAGATCTCTGAACCTCTTGCTTAGGAATATGAGTAGAACGATCAAACCTTGTATTTCCTTGAAAATTCCTATTTCCAAATCGATTTGTAAATTGTTTGGTTATAAGAGCTAAAGAATCAACAAATGCCTTTATATCATCATCAGAATCAGAATCTTCTTCTGGAGCAGCTTCTGATATTAATGCCTTATCTTCACTTTTTCTTCTGATCGTTCCCTTTGATTCAGAAATCAAAGCTAGAGGACCACCTATTGTTGTTTTCTTTTGTACGACTTCCTTTTCATGAGCTTGAAGAGTTCCAAATACGTCATGTAGAGACCATTGCTCAAGATCTTGATTGGCTTGTAAAGACATGGAGAGGTTTGACCATTCTGGATTTAATCTCTTCAGAAATAAGAAATTATTGTCTTCCTTTGATAGAATGATATCACATCTTTTGCATAGATTTATCAGATTGTTAAATCTATGAAACGTTTGTTCCAGAAATTCATCAGCAATGGCCTGGAAGTTGTTGTATTCATTCAGAGCCTGAGCTCTTCGATTTTTTTTATTTTAGCACCGCCTTCCAGAAGATTTTCTAGTTGATCCCATAATTCCGTGGCAGTATCACAGGAATCCAGAGATTGAAAATTCTCATTCGGAATGGCCATGATAAGAAGAGTTTTAGCCTTTTTGGCTAGTTCAACTTTGGCTTTTTCTTCATCAGACCAGTTTCCCTTTAGCTTTGGAACTTGTCTGGCAGGAATTTCATCAGTATTTACCGTTGCTGGAATTCGTGGAATAATAGACATAGGAACCAGAGGACCATTTTGAATGATTGGAAATAGATCAGCATCCAGTCCCTCGTAGAAATTCACCATTCGAATTTTCCATTGAGGATATTCATCACGTATGAGAGTAAGAGGTTTCGTCAACGATCTAGAAGTATAAACAGAATTCAGATTTGAATTTGCCATTTTGTTCGTAGAAAGCAGAGAATCGAGAGGAATAATTGATTTGAAATTTAGAACGATTAAACTTCAAGTGAATTGAATAACAAAGAGATCGGCTTACTAATTCTTCAAAATTTTAACTACAATTACCACTGTTTTTGGAGAAAATTACTATGAATTAATAAAATCTCATAAAACAGGGTAGAATTATGAACAATATTTAAAACAGGAAATTACTACAGGAATGAAGAGAGAAATTTCCAAATTAAGGAGATCTAATAATCAACGTATTGATTAGATGGCTTTGATACCAATTGTTGGTTCCAGATTTCTTCTTCAATGATTAATCGATGAATTCATATATCAGAATGTAAGCGGAAGCAATTGATATTGATTAATCAACAGTAATAAGAACAGTAAAAGAATGAAGAACATATTAGCTTTGTAGTATAACCTGAATCATGATTACAAATTTCTTCCAATGACACACAGTATGTTCTTCAATTTAAAGTACTCAGATCGACTTCTTTTACATTAGTGAAAAGATCTATTTATACAAATAACAGAATGTAAAAGTGAATATCCTAACCTATTACAAACTGACACGTATGAGATAGGAGCGTGTAACAAACTAATCAGTTGTAAAAGGGTAGACATGCGGGATGTATGTGCCACGTCATGTTCTTCATCTTATGGTTCATACTTTCAATGTGTAACAATAAGAAATTCTTTTACTTACTTTAGATATAACTTCAGATATAGGATTAGAATTCTGAACTTTAGAAGTTGAATTTGAAGATTGTCCTTTTTCAAACCTTTTATTTCTGGTTGCAAATCAGATGATGATATTGAAGATATAGGTGTTTTTGTGGATATAGGAGTATCCTTTAATGAAGTAGAAAAAGTTGCAGTTTTCAGAAATTCACGTTTCAGAAAAACAGTATTAAACTTGTCAGAAGAAACTTTTGGTGCTTCTGATTCTAAAATTTCTCCTTCAATAATATCTGATTGTAATTTATATATCAAATATCCATCTTTATCAATAACTTGAACCATAGGATCATCATCATCTTCTGAATCTGAAGCATTCATTAAATCTGAGAACTTATTTTGAGTCATCTTGATGCAAAAGATTTTTGATTTAAAATATTTTCAGACTCATCATCAGAATTATCAAAAATAATTTCTGAATTCTCATTATTATCTTGTGAAGATTCAACATCTGAGAATTCATCATATTTTTCTTCATGTTCTGATTTATTGTCAGAATTATCTTCTTTTAGAACTTCATATGAACTTTCAGAAGTAGGTTCAGAAGATAATTCAGAAATCTTCTCAGGTTTAATAGATGGTTCATTTTTTTGTTCAGAAAAAAATTCTGATTCAGAAGTAAGTTCAGAAATGTTTATAATATTTTTATGCATTACTTCTACTTCAGAAATTGTCTCTGTTTTACCAGAATTGAGAGATTTTTCATCAGAAAATAAAGTCTTTGATTTTACAAAAGGAATTCTTTCAGGCAAAGAGAGATTAACAGGTTTGGATATGACACCTGTATTAGTTTCATTAAAAAATTTCATTTTTGAATAGTCATAAAGATTTGCAGGTGCCTTTTTCAGAATTTGACTTTCATTATATCCCAAACCTGCCTTGATGTTGTAAATATTTGAGTTGTGAGCCTGATTTGTTAAAATATTCAGAGTTTATTCTGTTTGACCTCTTTTAAAATTCAGATCTTCCAATTCCTTAATCTTTTTGTATAGATCAAGTCTTTCTTGATTCAGAAAGTTCATTTTATGATATCTTTTTGTAAACTTTCCTTCTTTTCTTTTAACAATGATTTTTCTTCAGAAATTTTCTCAAGAGATTGTTCAGCTTCTTGGCAATTTTGTTTATAGATTTCACTTTCACCTCTGAATTGATTTACCAATATTCTTTCACCTTTAATTCTGTTTCTCAGATTTTCAAATTCAGAATACATATTCTAGACTTGATTTTGTATTTCAGAATCTCTAGAATGGTGTTCAGAATTTGGTTCAGAATGTGGTTCAGAAGAGTAATTTATTTCAGAATTTAGTTCAGAAGATGAAGAAATTAACTCAGAATGATGTGGATGTTTGTCCTCTGGATCCATTTGGCACATATAGCAGTTTGAGGCATAATGAGCTACTTCTTCATCATATTCCCCATCACTCCAGTTTAACCAGTCTTCTTCATATTTGGTTACCAAAGCTGAATTAAGCTCCTTCTTCTTAGCAAGAAGATGTTTTTTTCTCATAGTAGCCAGAGTTTTTTACTATGGGCATTTTGCACTGTCTTGCATAATGACCAGACTTACCACAATTAAAACATCTTGCTGCTTCAGATGTCTCAGTTTGACCAGCATCTTGACTTTTCTTGAGTCCAATTTCAGACTTTGGTTTATTCTGATATTTTTGATTATATCTTTGAGTAAATTGCCTTGTCATAAAAGCAATATTATCATAAATTCTCTTAAGTTCTTCATCTGATTCATCTCTATCACACAAATTTGTTTATGGGATATCACAGATTTTGCTTTTAGCAGAAATGGTCATAGAATTATTATATTTTTTGCTTAACAAGGCTACTGTTTCATTTGCCTTCTTTTGTTCATTCTGTCTAGTTTTGATTTTGTCTTCTTGTTGAAACAGAATACCATAGACATCATGAATGGATTTTCTAGATAAGTTTCTAGTAACCATGTTATCAGAGAAGCTTGACCATTCATTACCCAAGTTGTTCAGAAATTTGTTGTTTATCTCAAAATTTGATTTCTGAACACCATTTCTTCTCAGATCCTTCAGAATATTGTTGAATCTATGATAACTCTCTATAATAGATTCATTCTCTTTATACATGATGTTCTCATAAGTACCCACACAGATATTCAATCTTTGTGCTTGGGCTTTTGTACTACCCTGCATTTGAGCTTCAACCTCATCCCACATGGCTTTAGCAGATGTTAAGCTATCTACTCTATTGAATATCTCATTTGGAATAGCCATTGTAAGAAGAGTTAATTCCCTTTTGTCAACTTTAGCTTGAGCTTTCTCAGCAGTACTATACATACCTGGGCTTTTTTTTTATTCTTGATGCAGGTATTTCAGGAGTAGATTCGGTTCTTGGTACTAATGGAATTTCCACATAGACCTCCAGAGGGCCATTTAGGATCGATTGAATTAAAGCTTCATCAATATTATCCAAGAATTGAATCATCCTGATTCGCCATTGATGGTATTCACCCAAAAACAGAGTTGGTGGTTTAGTTTCTAATCCGATGGAGACGATTTCTTTCGACATCTTTGATTTTGAAATAGATCGAGAATTCACCTGAAATTGAATCTTGAATTTATCAATCAAGAAAATCAAGAACTGTCAGCTCTGACAAGTTCTTCTCTGAATGTCAAGAACAGATGAATTGGCTCTGATACCAATTGATAGATCACAAACAATCAAGATTGTAGAAAGATTGAGAACAAGAACAAGAATTGGATCACTGAAGTTGTATGTTGTATTGATTATTCAACTGTATTACAATGTATGTATCTTTACAAGCTCTATCTATCAACGTTGGTTATAACAAACAATTAAACTATCTATTTATATACATTTAGAAAGACTAAAGTTACAGTACAAAGATGACAGACATGCAGAACTACTTCTGAACATCTTCAGAACTTCTTCAGAAGTGTCTTCAGAAACCTCTTCAGAACTTCTTCAGAATCTTCAGAACTTCTGAAGTAGCCACTTTAGAAGTTATGCCTTAGACTTTCCTCCTTTTATCTTCAGACTTCTGAATCTTTCTTTTTCAGAACCTAGTCTTCTTTTGAAGCTACTTCTGATATCTAATAGTACGGAAGGAACCGTGAAAGTCACCCTTCTAATAGGGAGAACGCGCTTTCGAGCGGTCCTTATCGTCCTCGGTCCTCGTGATGTACCCTCGCCAATAGGTGAAGGTACTAGTATGGAAGTAAGTGATCTAGCAGAGGAGTCAGTGGTATCATCCTCGTGACTATGCTCGGATGGGTCATAGTCATCGTAGTTTGGGTAGTCTCTTCTAACTCGGCCGGTAACGTAGCCGGACTCATCCGTGGAATTTTCAGATGATGTCATGATGCTGTGAAATAAAAAAAATTAATTTTAGAAATGTCAGAAACATTTTATAATACTCATCCGAACTCACATAAAATCATATTTTTCGATTTGAAGTAAGAAGTTTTCCGATCTATGTTGATTTTTAGTATAACTAGTCCAAGTCCTTTCTTATTAATACCATATTTAGACATAGGTGATCAGGCTTTGCCTAATTATGATATGTTAGAACGATGCCTATTCTAGTTATACTAATAGTAGGTTTTTAAATTTCTAAATTTATCTAAAGAAACGATTAAATGGTTATAGTGTATGGGTTTTGTTAGAAAACCGGTATTCCCTATAACCTGGCTCTGATACCAACTCTGTCACACCCCGCTAAAGCGGAAACACGAGGTTCGACAATTCTATGTTTCACAACAATAGGAATATAAACACCAACCACACATATATTTAAAACTTCAAAGTTTAAATTTTAAAAGTTTACAACCCGACTACTTGAACATTAACAAACAAATTACATCAAACTGGATATATAAAATGTCTTGATTATTGGTGTTCCACAAAAATAAGCTAAGCTTGATCGGTTACCTTCTTATTTTCCTGTAAAGCATGTTAAAACAGAAGGGTCAACTACAAAGAGTTGGTGAGTTCACAGGTTTTCAAATGCACAAAACATTTTATATGCAAGGTATAATAATAGCGAATCGGATGATCGCATCAACTTTAATATTTTAAAGTTTTATGAGCAAAAATACAAATTATAATTACACATGATATTAAAATATTGAGCCACTACTAAGCCTAAACGACATTCTACGCCCCACGAACTACCTCAGCGGTGGACCTAATGTCCACATGTGTAGAGCATTTTTAATTGATAAAGTGCACCCCTACTTGCCAGTTAGGTGGGTAAGTCAATCAACTAGCGCTATCCACAAATATCATCGGCTCAAAAGAATACAGAGTTAAATAGTAGTGTAACACAGGGACTTCACATAACTCAACGTATCATATGTGTAATATAAATTTGCTCATCATAATGAGTTAGTTATATGCTTTTCATTAATCAATATAAATCAATTCAATTCCTTTAGAACAACATACTTTACACCCCAAAAGGTATAAACATTTAAAAAGAGGGGCCGTGAATACTCACCTTATAGCAAAAGCTTCCAAATAGATACCCGAGATTTCCGCTTGACGGCCTAACGCTTACCTAACAAAGTAACGTACATCACTTATATGTCTAACGATTAATATGAGAGTGCTTATAAGTCCTTATATATCCAACTTGGTGTACTATTGTCCCATTACACATAATGCACATAGAAAATGTAATGTTATAGTCCTTCAAGTGATCAAAATTCATGAAATCAAACAATTTCAAAGTTTCACTTTCTGCCATAAACTTTAGGTCCTAAAAATGAATAGATTAATGTAACATCAAAAATGAAAAAATTTCCCATCTTTTTATATGTGATACATTACTGAGTTATATAAAACAGTGTATCACAATGTATCATAGTGAAAAAATTTGGACATGTAATAATGGTTCAAATAATTTATATAAAACAGTGTATCACAGCAAGGAGGGCAGATTACACCCTGTTGGTATAACAACCATTTGAGAAGTTCTACTAAATTGTTTTCAGAAATTCCAGTTGGATTATAAACACAACACATAAAGCAAACTTTTAAGATAAGAATAACGAATTTTGAATGAGTTATGAGGAAGATATGGCACCACAAAGTTGCATGCACACATCTGTCATTAGTTGACATATTGCACACTTAATTTTAATAAATTGGTTAATGTCTCAAAAGTTCATATTTTTGAATGAAACCAGATTCATATGAACCCTAACTCATAAAAGAAAACTCCAGAAGAGGAATTATACATTATGGACAAATAATCAAAGAGATATAATCATACAAAGGAGGGTTTAGCTATGGGTGGTTTCACAGTTTGCACACTTAAAATGTAGGTGTTTGGAAGGTCAAAACTCCATACTGTCATGTGATTCCACTTGCAAACAGAAGATAACTCATAAAAATAATTCTCAAAAGAAAAATCATACTTTTTCATTGGGTTTTGAAAGCGATATGGCCATTTGAACATGCATGCAAAAATCTGTCAGCTTTGGACAGATTGCACACTCATTTTGTTTTGATTTATTGAAACCCCAAATCACCACATATTTAAATGAAACCAGTGGCATTTGAAAGGTAACTCTATAAAATAATTTCCAGAAGAAGAATCAAGTGATTTGGACGATTATTTTGTGAGTTATGGTTGTTCAAAATACGGTTACCTACTGTTGAACTTCCAGATGCACATCAAATATGTTATGAGCATTTGGGGGGTCAAAAGTCAATGTTTTTTAGTGAGACCACTTGGATTAAAACCCCAACTCACTATATAGGACGTTTCAGATAGTTACGGGTCGGAACTGGACTTTTAAGCAATTACCGGAAACTCTAGAAATTTTTCGGTCAATCTAATCTAACTAACTCTTATTCTTATAACTTAACTATAAAATCACTAATAGACTAAATAAGAGCTAACCTGCAGGTTCAAATTTGACAGTTGTCACAATAACTTAAGTTTTAACAGAGTCAACTTTGTGTAAGAGTAATTCTTTGATTCCTTGGACTCAACACGAGATGAATCATCGTGGAGTCGTCGTGTCGTGCATGCCTGCGACAAAAAAGATTCTAAGGGTGGTCGTTGGTTTGACCAATGACCCTCCGATGCTTAAGTTAGTAAACTTGATAAGAAATAAAATCGAACGGAAAAAATTTCTAAAAGAATTACTTCTTTAAATGTACCACATTCCAACTACGTGGGACTTCCCAGTTGTCAAGGATTTGGAGTCGATACGCTCCTTCTCCCACAACTTTAGATATTTGATAAGGACCTTCCAATTTGGTCGCCAATTTACCTGCGTTAACCTCTTTCATGTTTTGGAAGGCTCGCCGCAGAACATACTCCCCTTCTCGAAAGACTTTAGCTTTCACATTTTTTGTTGAAATGTCTTTCCACAGCTAGTTGTTGTGACACCATCCGAAGGAGCGTCATTTATCTTAATTCTTCGAGAGCATCAATGTCATAAGATCAATCAAGATTGGTAAGTTTTCCTTAACGGGCAAAACAACTTCGCATCCATAGAGTAAGGAGAAAGGTGTTTGTCCTATGGAGGTTCTTGGCGTCATCCTATTTGCCCATAATACCGTACGGAGTTCTTCGACCCATCTTCATTTCGTTGTCCTCAGTTGTTTCTTGATAGTAATAATGATAGTTTTATCATAGTGTTGACGTCATAAGTTTTGAATCCATTTAGAAAAATAATTCGTAAGTATGAGCAAGAATACCTTTTGGCTAGGTCGGAGGTAGCTTTCCAACTATGTCTATACCCCATCGCATGAAGGGCCCTTGAAATGAACGATTACCAAACTTCCTTGTGAACTGTTTGGTAATAACAGCCAAGGATTCAGCAAATGAGTTGATCTCATCGTCTTCTGAATAAGAGAGACCTTCTGGGTCGGCCTCTAAGATTAGTGCTTTGCTCTTCCCTTTCTTTCTGTTTCTTTACTCCTTCTGCCTGACCCTCTGGATTCAAAAATGAGGGCCAGAGGTCCGCCAACGCTTGCCTTCTTCTGTTGTACTTCCCTCTCATATGCTTGAAGAGTGCCAAACACAGCATGCAGAGACCACATTTCCAGATCTTGATTTGCTTGAAGAGACATTGAGAGATTTGACCACTCTAGGTTCAGACGTTTGAGAAATAAAACATTATTATCCTTCTTAGATCGAATAATATCACATTTCTTGCACAGATTTATTAGTGTTGAATCTGTGGTAGGTTTGTTCCATAGTCTCTTCTGAAAGTGCCTGAAAATTGTTATACCATTTAGTGCTTAACCAAACAGAGCAGCACAACAACATACCAAACAGACTCTACTAAACCAAAACCGACCTTATTAAGCCAAAACATACCCTATTATGCCAAACATACCCTATTAAGCCAAAACATACCCTATTAATCAAAATAGCAGCTTAACCAAACAGACCAGCACAACAACATACCAAACAGACCCTATTAAGCCAAAACAGACCCTATTATGCCAAAGCAAACCCTATTAAGCCAAACAGACCCTATTAAGCTAAAACAGACCCTATTAAGCCAAAACAAACCCTATTAAGCCAAACATACCCTATTAAGCCAAAAAGACCCTATTAAGCCAAAAGAGACCCTATTAAGCCAAATAGACTCTATTAACCCAAAACAACAGTATAACCAAACAACGAGCGTCAATTGAAATATTTCAGTTCTCAAAGAGAAACCAAATTTTCAATTCTTCCCTTTTCTTTTCATGTGGGAGGGAAATGAATATAGAGAAAAAGAATTGTTTCTTTTCTCTGGTGTCAACAAACAAGGGAATTGTTTCCAATTCCCTTTCTCTGCTACCAAATCTCTCTACCAAACACACCTTAAGCGAAAGAAATTTTAATCAACAATCAAACTAGAATAAAACAGTAATGGAAGAGAATAAAAAATGACGCAATAGATAACTTGTATTTCACTCAAGACCTCAAGGATTACAATCCTGGAAATATAAATTACTCTCTCAAGCTGTCTCCAAAATCATCGACATCAAATACAGTGATAAGTGCTTCTATTTATACGAATACAAATGAGAAAGTCAATCGGCTAGCCTATCACTAGCCACGTCATTTAATCACGTGTAGTTTATAAATTAATATCCAGAAGATGCTCAATCTTCTGGATAGTCAGTTTAGCATCTGAACTATAACTTCTGAAGTGATTGCCTTCTGAAGAGACTTGCTGCTGGAGAGTTTGACTTTGTTCTTCAAAGGTGTGTTCTGATCCATACTTTTACATGCAAATAAGATCTAACAATGTCCCTGTTGGAACCCAAATCCCTTTAAACTCAATTAATCTATGATTTTAAATCTATTATTGTAACTACAACAACAATTAAAATAGTAAGAACAATATGAAGATCAATTGTGTCACACCCCGCTAAAACGGAAGCACGAGATATGACAGCACAGGTTTCATAGCATGAAGTAATAGATAACACCAACCACAACATTAAACAAAATAGTATAAATATTATTGCACAAAAAATATTCTTCGAGATAAACAACGGTTACAAAAGTTGATGAAATAGTTTAATGTTCTTGAAGTTGATGATGTCACACAAATGCACCCTATATGCCACCACTCAGAGTGGGAGGATGAGTGAGACCTATTAAACTGCGATAGTAACAAACTTAATTATTAAACATATTATAGAAAATATCAAAGTCATGAAATGCTTATGCAAACTCACACACAAGACCGTGCTTTTCATATTCGAGTCAGAAGTTTCTATTTTAGTAAAACTTCTAATATATCCTGTCCAAGTCCCTCCTTATACATACTAAAGTAGACATAGTTGATTAGGCTTTGGCTA
This sequence comes from Silybum marianum, assembly GCA_036898165.1. Classification (NCBI taxonomy): domain Eukaryota; kingdom Viridiplantae; phylum Streptophyta; class Magnoliopsida; order Asterales; family Asteraceae; genus Silybum; species Silybum marianum. The sequence continues at coordinate 23,435,687 of CM072528.1, read as the reverse complement.
ATTATAATATGCTCACTCGACACCTATTCTAGTTATACTTGTAATAATCTTTTGGTTTAAATTTCGTTTAGGAAAATAGTTTTTGATAACTTTTGGTTACAGTGTATGGTTTTCATGGAAAAACCGACATTCTCTATAACTTATAGCTCTGATACCAAACTTGTCACACCCCGCTAAAACGGAAACACAAGATATGACAGAACACGGTTTCATAGAATGAAGTAATAGATAACACCAACCACAACATTAAACAAAATAGTACAAATATTGTTGTACAAAAATCATAACTAAAATATTCTTCGAGATAAACAACGGTTACAAAAGTTGACGAAATAGTTTAATGTTCTTGAAGTTGATGATGTCACACAAATGCACCCTATATGCCACCACTTATGTTTAGTCCCTGAAAAGCATGGAAAAAGAAAAAGGTCAACTACTTTGAGTTGGTGAGTTCACAGGTTTTCGTATGCACAAAAAGTAATTTGTATGCAAAAATTATTATTGTGAAACATTCTTTCACAAGATATTTACGTAACTGATTATTCAAATATTTGCAGGTGATTTAAAGTATACAGTGATGTCACGACAATGAGCCACTACCAAGCCTTTCGACCAACCAACGCCCCTTAAATCTTTCACGTCCTACCTCAGGGTGGAATAATTCCACATATGTAAGACCCTTGCTGTTATTGGTAAAGTACACTTCTAGCTTGTCAGCCAAGAGTGGGGTTGTCAATCCAAATAGCGCTACCCACAAATACCATCGGCTCATTTAGAGTTAATAGGTAGTGTCTAACTAGTGGGAACGTTTTCATTTTAAACTCAAGTACATCGTAAAGTATACATACCGTTTTGCATAATCAAATATATTCAATATTCAACAATTTCAATGAACAATCATCCGATAGTAGTAACAATTTATAATTTCACATGCTTTTCACCCCAAAATGTATAAAACAGTAAAAAGAGGGGTTGTGAATACTCACTTGATTGCTATTAATCCCGAAAGAAGAACGTAGTAACTTAATTGCTCGGCCTAATCCCTTGCTAACAAAGCAAGGTATGCAATTAGTAACTTTTCCTTTTCGGGTCTAATTGAATTAGGACTTTGCTTGAATCAAAACCTATCTTATGTAATGCCAATTTAATATATAAAGAGTTATAATATAAGTAGTTCTTGAATTGTCCAAATTGATTATTTATCTCAAATTTTTAAAGGTTCCAACTTGGTTCACAAAAAATCATAAAATCCAGAAAGTTCATATTGGTTTTTAAGATACCTCACCCTACAAATCATCACCAAATTACATCTTCCTCAATTAATTTCTTATCCAAATTTTTGTGTGATTTATATTACTGAGTTAGCAATATTGTGTCAAAATATAACGAATTTTGGAGAGGTTTAAGTTATTAAATAACAATTCTCACTTTTAAAGGTCAAAATCTTTAAGATAGATTGCACAATCTGGAAGTTACAGTTGGTTGGGAGGTCAAAACTTATCCTTTTTCAATGATTCCAATTGGATTACAAAGATAACTCATAAACCTAACTTTTAGAAGAAAAATCACTCCTTTGCATTAAGTTGTGAGAGAGTTATGACATTTTTAACGTGCATGCAACAATCTGTCAGCTTTGAACAGATTGCACCCTTATTTTGTTTTAAAAGATTGAACCCCCAAATCTCCATATTTTTTGGTGAAACCAGTTGTATTCAAAATATAACGCATTTACAATAAATTCTAGACGAAAAATCAAGCATTTTGGATAAATAACCAAGAAGATATGGTCGTCCAAAGTAGGGTTTACCTACTGTTGGACTCACTTTTTGAGCAGCTAAACTGATTTGAGTGTTTGGGCTGCCAAAACTCTGTATTTTTTAGTGATTCCACTTGGGTTAGAACCCCAACTCAGAGAATAACATTTTTGAAAAAAATCATAGCATTTTGACTAATATTTTGCAACTTATGGGCGACGGAAGTACTAACAAGTAATCTGTCAGAACCCAAAATGCCATATTCAATGTACAAAGTCCTCATGCAATGTGATTTTACCTACTTTCTTGTGTTCTAATGCTTGGGTCATTGATTACCACCATTATATAGACATTTTTCATATCTTTGGTGTATAATCTCTCCTTAGAACTTGATAGAGATCATAAGATAGCTTCAAAGAAGTCTTGGTTCTGAAGCCTCAGATCTGAAGTGGTTCTGAAGAGATAAAGAAAGAAAGCTCAGAAGCTCAGAAGTCCAAAGACAGAATGACTACAGTGAAGATAAGCCTAAGGCATAACTTCTGAAGTGGCTACTTCAGAAGTTCCAAAGGTTCCTATGTTGTTCTGAAGAACTTCTGAACTTACTTCAGTATGTCTGTCATGTAATGTATTGTCATTTTAGCAATTCCTATTGTATATAAATAGAGTGTCTGTTAGATTGTAAAGACATATCTGTGTAACTTTGTCAATATCAATACTACATCCGACTTCATTGCAATCTATCATCAATGGTTCCCTTGAAGTGTATGTAGAAATTCCAGCTGTTCCAAGAACTGAAACAACCCCTAAAATTCCTACTTCAAGAATCAAGAAAAGTCCAGGAATGTATAGTAATGCTGAGAAAGATCAAGCCAAGGTTGATAGAAGGGCACTTACTCTACTCACAATGGCTATACCAAATGAGATATTCAACATCTATGTGGGATGAGGTAGAGGCTCAGATGCAGGGGAGTACTAAAGCTCAAGCTTAGAGACTTAACATTTGTGTTGTAACATATGAAAATTTCAAATATAAAGAGGGTGAATCAATCACAGAGACTTATCATAGATTCAACAATATTCTGAATGATTTAAGAAGAAATGGTGTTCAAAAATCCAATTCAGAAATTAATAACAAGTATCTGAACAATCTGGGTAATCAATGGTCCAGCTTCTCTAACAACAAGGTTACTAAAAATCTATCTAGAAAATCTATCCATGATGTTTATGGGATTTTGTTTCAACAAGAAGACAAAATCAAGATCAGACAGAATGAACAAAAAATGACAAATGATGCTGTAGCCTTGTTAATCAAGAAGTTAAATAGTTCAATGACCGTGTCATCAAAGAACAAAGTTTGTGAAATTTCAGAATCTGCTCTGTGTGATGGAGATGAATCAAATGAAGAATTGAAAAGAATTTTTGATAATATTGCTTTTATGACAAGACAATTCAATCAAAGATATAATCAGAAATACAAAAACAAATCAAAATCTGAAGATGGAACAAAGAAAATCTTAACTCAAGATGCTGTTCAACAAGATACAACAGAACCAGCTAGATGTTTTAATTGTGGAAAACCTGGCCATTTGCAAGACAGTGCAAAATGCCTAATGTCAAAAATGTTGATTACTATGAAAAGAAGCATCTACTTGCAAAGAGAAAGGAAATGAATCCAGCTCTAGTAACAAAATTTGAAGAAGATTGGTTGAACTGGAGTGAAGGAGAATATGATGACGAAGTTGCTCATTATGCTTCAAACTGTTATATGTACCAGATGGATCCAGAAAATACTCATGCACATGATTCTGAGGTACAAACTTCTTCTTCTGAAACAAATTCTTCATTAAATTCTGATAATTCTGAAACAACATGCAAGATAAATTCTGAACATCACTTCTTAATTTGAAAATCTCAGAAACAGAATGAAAGGTGAGAGAATATTAGTAAATAAGTTTAGAGCGGAAAGTCAAATCTACAAACAAAATTGCCAAAATGTTGAGGAAACACTTGAAAATTTTTCTAAAGAAAAATCTTTGTTGAAAAAAAAGATGGATAATATGCAAAAAGATATTTTAAATGAAAATGAGATAATTGTAATACGTAGAGAGAATGGGCGATTTTGGAGATGGTGAAGGCTCGATCTGATTCTTCGATTTTGATCGGCGTTGAGCGTTTGGCTTGTTCGTGGTTGGTGTTTGTGATCATCGCGATCTTCGTTCTCAGGTTTTTTCTTTCTCTTTCATTCGTTTTTCTCTTTTCGTGAGTATTAGGGTTTCGGGTTTCTTTGGACTTGTACATCGAATCGTACCCTTCTCGGCTTCAGCTTCTTGTTTTCAAGAACTTCGTTGTCAACCCTTCGGCTTGTAGGGATTCTGGGGTACGATTTGGTTGTGTAGGTTCAGAGCTTCGTTGCCCTGTATTCACGTTTAGGGTTGTTCGTGTTTGGGCGGCAGCTAGGGTTTCTGTCCCTTTTTTGGTGTTTTGTTGGGCTGTTGTCAGTCCTGTCTTGCGTGGATTTCATCGGGTGCTTAGGGTTGCCACGTGCGGGTGTCACTTTTGTCGGGTGATACCATCTTGTGGTTTTCTCGGGCCCTGGTTCTCGGTCCCCCGCGCGTGGTTGTTCTCGGGTGTTTCTCAGGTTCTCGGGTCAAGTGGTTGGGTCTTTCGAGCCTTATATCTCGGGTTCTGTTATCGGGTCTCACCTTTAAGGTTATCGGGTGTTGTACTCGGGTGGTTTTCTCGGGGTTTCTAAGGTTCTCGGGCCAAGTGGTTGGGTCTTTTATCGAGCCCTTTTTCTCGGGTACTGTTATCGGGTCATCTTTTAGGTGGTTCTCAGGCCCCCCTTTTTGTCGGGTGATTCTTCTCGGGCGGCTCGTGTTTTTTTGTCGGGTGGCACTTAGCCATGCACGAGTATGGGGATGGTGCGCCTGCTGACTTCAGCATTCCAGGGGCTGATGTAAACCCTAATGCAGGTGCGTCGACTCTGGTCGTTGAGGCTGAGATGAAGTCGTCCTCCAATGTACAGCCTCGGGTGGTTGAGCCTGGCAAGAAAAATTGGGTCGCTGTAGTTGCAAAGGCAAATACCCCGGAGTTGGACTTTTTCCCTTTGGAAAACAAGGATCTAATGGAATTGGATCTGCCATTATCTGTTACTGAGCCTATGGTGCAAACTTATAAGACCACGTTGTGTGGGTATTTCTTAGGCCCTCGGGTGCATTTTCCGATTGTACAACGTACTGTTTCCTAAGCCTGGGGGAAATTTGTATTTAAGGATGCTATGGTGCACAACAATGGGCTGTATTTTTTCCGGTTTAATGATGAAGGAGGGTGCTCAAGTGTTGTGGAAGCAGGACTACCTCCGCCTTCTTCTCTAGGAACCTCCTCCACTACTTCTACAACCACCGTCAGCCACGAACCACCACAGTTCATCGCCGCCACCACCACCACCACCGTGGCCACCTCACTTTCACCATAACCACTGCCACTGCCGACCACTACCGTCACCGCTATCTACCATCTTCACCTCCTTCACAACCACCATCCATCGCCACCACCATTACCACCATTGGCCACCTCCACCTCCTCTTCTACTACACCAACCTCCTTTTCCACCTCCACAAACATCGTTGGCCACACGACCACCACCGTCCATCTCCACTACTACCACCACCACTATGGCCCATCTCACCTCCACCATAACCACCAACACCACTGCCGACCACCATTACCACTACCATCTTAAGTCTTAACGTCATCTATAATCAACGTCGACCACGATCACCACTGCCCGTCGACGCCACCAATGATACCATCAGCCACTACCACCTCCTCCACCATTGTAGACCACCACCACCACTATCACCATCAGCCACTACCACCTCCTCCACCATTGTAGACCACTAATGGTTGAGCCGGGCAAGAAAAATTGGGTCGCTGTAGTTGCAAAGGCAAATACCCCGGAGTTGGACTTTTTCCCTTTGGAAAACAAGGATCTAATGGAATTGGATCTGCCATTATCTGTTACTGAGCCTATGGTGCAAACTTATAAGACCACGTTGTGTGGGTATTTTTTAGGCCCTCGGGTGCATTTTCCGATTGTACAACGTACTGTTTCCCAAGCCTGGGGGAAATTTGGATTTAAGGATGCTATGGTGCACAACAATGGGCTGTATTTTTTCCGGTTTAATGATGAAGGAGGGTGCTCAAGTGTTGTGGAAGCAGGACCAACCAAGGGTTTCCACAAACCGGAACACTCCACATGCCCCCTATGGGTTAAAATCCACAACATCCCCCTTGTGGCATTTAATAAAGAAGGGGTTAGCAGGATTGCTAGTGTACTGGGGGTTCCTAAGAAAATGGATGCTTGCACTGCTAATATGTGCGAGAGGGTTTGGGGGAGACCTAGCTTTGCTAAGGTGCTTGTGGATGTTTGGGCAGTCGGTAAGCTGAAAAGGGAAATTGAAGTTAGAATTCCGAGCCTGACGGGGAGTAAGGCTGAAGCTGTAAAGGTTCAGAATGAATACTTATGGGAGCCAACTCAGTGTGAAAAATGCAAAAAATTTGGCCACAAAATCTCTTCTAGTCCCAAGGCTGCACTGGAAAGAAATTCTATTCAAAAGAAGAAGAAAAAGGTGGATGAAGGGGGTTGGATAAGGGTGGAGAGGAAACAATGGAAGCCAAAAGGGCAGGGTAAGGGATTCCCAAGCAACACAAACAACAAAGATATGGGGCAGAGCTCGCAACAAGCCCAAACCCAAAATCAAGAACAGGTGGTTGATAAGGAGAATCATGCTGAAAAGGTAGTTGAAGTTCGTTCAGATTAGCCTGAGATGGTAGACGATCAGGGAACTGGGCAGACGGCTTCTGAAACTGTGGAGGATCCTAAGGTGGTTGAGAACCATCCTGACAAGGAAGAGAGTCAAAGGTCACCTCAAGTAGGATTAATTGACCTAGTGGTCCAAGCTATAAAGAATAATGCAGAGGGTTCGGATCGAGGCAAAAAGCCAGTCCAAAGCTCGTCTATGAAGTCCACCATCCCTACTAAGCCTATAAAAGGAATTCTAAAGAACCCAAATTCTAACAGATTCTCTGCGCTGACTAGCGAAAAGACAGGTGGAGAGGATGGTCCTGTTGGAAGTAAGAGTCATGGAATGTCTGTATCAGGTCCAAAGATAGGAGGTACGAAGCCTGCAGGGGGTGTGCTTTCTGTTTCCCATGATTAAGCTGGCTTGTTGGAATATTCGGGGGCTTAATGCCTCGGGTAAACAACGGGAGGTAAAATCTCTGGTACATACTAATGGTTTAAGTTTTTGCTCTCTTCTTGAAACTCATTTAATTCGGAAAAACGTTTCTGACGTTTGTTCTAAAGTCTTTGGGCGCTGGGATTGGGTGTCTAACACTAACAATTGTGACAATGTCACAAGAATTTTTTGTGCTTGGGACCCTAATATTATGAATGTTATGGTTATTGAATCTCACTTCCAGTTTATGTATTGTGAGATGCTTATTCGGGGTGAAAGTGCCCCAATTTTTCTTACTATTGCTTATGGGGCCACTAGTGGGTCTGGAAGGAAAGAGTTGTGGTCGGGCATCTGTAAGTTCAAGGTCCTTATGGGAGACAAGCCTTGGATTTTAATAGGGGATTTCAACTTTATGTTATTCCCACATGATGGGTATGGAGGGGCTTCTAAACGGAACGGAGAAATGGATGATTTTAATTCGTGCATTGAGGATGTTGATCTATATGACCTGCCTTATATGGGATGCCAATATACTTGGCATCAAAAACCAAAGGGTGAAGGCGGCATTATGCGTAAACTGGACCGTATTCTTGTAAACAATGTCTTTACAAACGGATTCCAGGATTCTTCTGCTATCTTTCTTCCTAGAGGACTTTCTGATCACTCCCCAGGTGTTAAAGGTTTCAAAGGGGGTAGGAGGAGGCAATCATAGGGGTTCAAGTTTGACAATGTTGTGGCCAGCCATCCTTCTTTCCTCCAGAGGAGGAGTTCTTTGAGCGTAAGCTTACTTTATCTGAATCCTTATTTATGATTCGGCCTATTGAATATGGGGATATTCTGGATGCGTTCAAACAAATTGGGAATGATAAAGCTCCTAGATCTGATGGGTTTTCGTCCAAGTTCTATAAAGAGGCCTGGCCTGTGATCGGAAATGAGGTTATGAGGGCAATCCATAACTTTTTCTACTCTGGTCGGCTTGACAGGGAACTTAACCATACTCTTCTATGTCTTATTCCAAAGACACCAAATGCCAGCAGGGTTTCGGAATTCCGGCCGATTGCTTGCTGCTCGGTTTTGTACAAGTGCATCAGTAAGATTATTTCTGATCGTATGAAACCAAAGCTGGACTTCTTGATAAATCCTGCATAGTCGGCCTTTATCCCTGGGAGAAGGATTTCAGATAATATTCTAATGGCCCATGAGCTTGTGGCTGGATACCACCTGGACTCGGGTGAGCCAAGATGTGCTTTCAAAATAGACATCCGGAAAGCCTATGACATGGTGAACTGGGAGTTTGTTATTTGCATGCTGAATGGTCTTGGATTTCATCCGGCGTTGGTTAAATGGATTCAGGTAATGATTGCTACTCCCTCTTACTCTGTTGCTTTTCAAGGAGAGACACATGGGTTTTTTTCTGGAAAGCGAGGAATAAGATAAGGGGATCCTATTTCTCCGTACCTGTTCAAGATCATTATGGAAGGTTTCTCTCTCATTCTTAAGCGGTGCATAGAAGAAGTTGCTGACTTTCGGTATCATACGGGATGTGCGGACTTCCAAATTACTCATTTATGCTTTGCTGATGACCTTTTTGTCTTCACAAATGGAGATCTTCTGTCTGTTTAAGTCATTAAGAGGGCTCTCCACTTATTGCAGTAAATAAAAACGATGTAGAATGGTGACAACTTTCGGAAGATGATTGGCTCATTACCACGGCATGATGATTTCGGCAACGACCAAGCCGCGGCACGAGGATGATGACTTTTATGATGTGAGGTCTGGTCTGGCACCCAATCTCGAAAAGAGCGATATCTTTTTTGGTAATGTTCCGGAATATGTTAAGGTGAAGATTCGTAATACACTGCCGTTTCGGCAAGGGGTGTTTCCTATCCGATATCTCGGAGTGCCTCTATCTCCAGTTCGGTTGCCTACGGCTGATTTTAATGGTCTTGTGGAACGGGTTAAAGGCCGGTTGAATAACTGGAAGAAAAAATTCCTGTCATATGGTGGAAGAAGGAAACTTATTCTATCTGTTCTGCAGTCGCTCCAGGTTTATTGGATGTCGGTCTTTGTTCTCCCTGCTGGAATCATTTACGCTCTTGAATCTCTCTTTAGGGATTTCTTATGGGCCCAAGGCGACAGCTCTCGTGGCAAATGCAAAGTTTCTTGGAAGGAGATCTGCAAACCGGAAAGGAATGGAGGCCTCGGGCTCAAAAATCTTAAATTATGGAATCGGTGCCTGGCCACGAAGCATGTCTGGGACATTCTAAGGAAGAGGAATTCTCTTTGGGTAAGATGGGTAAGTACCCATTACATGCAGGGAATTAATTTCTGGAACCTGAAGAAAAAGGACTGGTGGTCGTGGATATTCCGCAGCATGCTAAGGGTCCGGGACCAGATAAGGCGTTTCTTCATCGTTCAAATTGGGGATGGGTTGTCCACTAATCCCTGGGAGGATAAATGGCTACCTGTTGGCCACTTGAGCTCGCTTCTTTCCTATCGGCAAATCCATGCCCTGGGTTTTCATGCTCATGATTCTGTTAGTCAGCTCATTCAAAAGATTGGCAATGCCTGGCCAAATGAATTCATCAGCAGGATCCCGCTTCTGGCAAATATTCCTGTTCCTGTCCTCTCGGATGGGGATGATAAAATGTTGTGGAGTGACCGGAATAATGTGCTTCTGGAGTTCTCTATCCATAATGCTTGGGCCTCTATGGTTCCTGAATATGATACTCTATTGTGGCCAAAGATGGTATGGAATAAAGGCTTCATCCCCAAACATGCTTTATGTACTTGGTTGGCTTGTAGGATGCGGCTACCAACTCAGGATCGTATTCTAAAATGGAAGCAAAACCCCCCGGACATGAAGTGTCTCTTGTGTCACCAGTGCCTGGAAACTCATAATCACTTATTTTTCCAGTGTGACTTTTCAAAAGGGGTGTGGAACTTGATGAAAAGGGAAGTTTCTCTGCAGCATATTCCTGAAACATGGGCTTATATTATGGACCGTATCAACAATGGTCAATATACTGCTTGATCAACCCTGCAAAAAGTTGCTTTCTCTGCAACTGTCTATTATATTTGGCAGGATCGGAATAAGAGGCTTTTTGAAAACTGCAACAGGAGTATTGAGAAGCTGTTCAATGAAGCTAGAGGAGTTATTATCCAGAGAATGGCTTGGAAGAGGAAGTGCAGGAGCAGAACTGCAAATGGAGATACAAGTTAAAGAGGTTGCGGAGGTTTCCTTTTGGGGTTGCAATGGGTCCCTTGCTTGTTGCTTGGTCTTTACTATTAGTCTGTGTTTATTCTGGTTACTTGTGGCTTGGTCTATCCTTTCCAGGTCGGGCTGTTTTCTTATTTTTTCTTGATGTAACCAGTTCTGTTTTGTACCTTTTTTGTTTTTAATGGAAGTGCCTGGTTTATCCTTTCAAGTTCTTATTTTTTCTTGATGTAACCAGTTCTTATTTTTTCTTGATGTAACCAGTTCTGTTTCTGAAAAAGAAGTTCTAAATGTCAAAATGAACTTTCTGAATCAAGAAAGACTTGATTTATACAAAAAGATCAAAGAATTAGAAGAACTGAATTTTAAAAGAGGTCAAACTGAACAAACTCTGAACATATTAACAAGTCAAGCTCAGAATTCAAAGTTTTATAATATCAAAGCAGGTTTAGGATACAATGAAAGTCATATTTTAAAAAAGGCACCTGCAAATTTATATGATGTTTCAAAAATGAAAATTTTCAATGAAAATAATAAAGGTGTAGTAAATAAACCTGTTGATCATTCTTTGCCTGAAAGGATTCCTGTTATAAAATCAGAGACTTTGTTTTCAGAAGAAAAAACTCTTGACTCTGGTAACCCAGTCAATAATTCTGAATTAGAAATAAGGTCTGAAAGAATTTCTAAAACAAACTTTGAAGTCTTAATTACTTCAGAAAATCTTTCTGAAAGTACTTCTGAACCAAATACTAAATCTGAAGTATCTTCTGAGTTAAAATCTGAAGTTTTTCCAGAAGCAACTTCTGAATGTACATCAGAAATCATTGCTGAAGCTCAAGCTAAAATATATTCTAAAGAAATTCTTGAAGAATTATATGAAGAATTTTCAGAAATTGAATCTTTAAATGATAATGATGAGTCTTCAGAAATATTTTTTGATAATTCTGATAATGAATCTGAGAAACTTTCAAACTTCAATTTTTTTGCATCAAATATGACTCAGAACAAATTTTCAGATTTAATGAATGCCTCAGATTCAGATGTTGATGATGATCCTACTGTTGAAATAATAGACAAATATGGATACATAGTTTACAAATGTAAATCTTCTATGACTGAAGGAGAGAAATTAAAATCTGAAGAATCAAAATTTCCTTGAGTAATGTTTAATGATGTATTCTTGAAAAATGAATACCAACATTATAAATCTTCTAAAAATACTTCCTCTACAGCATCAAATTCTACTCCTTTTAGAAATGATTTTAAAGACACATATTTAACAACAGAAAAATCATCATTATCATTTTCAGACTTTGTCATAAGAGTCAAGCTTTTTGAAAAAGGATAGTCTTCTAATTCTAAATCTGCAAATCAAAATTCAAAATTCAAAAAGAATGTTGATAAAAGTTCTTCTTATACTAATCCACATTTCTTATGTTTTATAGAGTTATCCACTCTAGTTTGGAAGAAAAAAGGTGAAAGACTATCAAAGAAAGACAAAATAGATAGTATTTCTTCTTTTAAGAAACTTGATGTACCCAACGCCAATACTTTGAATAAAACAAAGCATTCAATTCCTAAAACTAATATTGTTCATTCTTGCTTATGTCATGAGATAATAAAGGTTCTTAAGAATCATATTCATTGTATGAACTGTGGACATCATAACTTTCAAATCAAATTCAACAACAACAAAAAACATCCTAAGAAACCAATTATGAATTTTTCAGCAAATTTGGCAAACAAAAACAAACACAATAAGGATAATTCAATCAAACAAAGTTCTGAACAAACTTCTGAATTTCATTCTGTTAAATCCAAGTTCAAAATCCCTAATGTTATAGCTAATCTGAAAGGACCCATTTTTAAATGGGTACTCACAATAAATGTTTTTGCGGATGTGTCATGTGTGGATTTTAGACTCTGGTTGCTCAAGACTCATGACACCTTTCAAAGAATTACTAACTGATTATCATGAAAGATATGGAGGAACAGTTAGTTTTGGAAACAATGCAAAAGCGTCAGAGGATATGGAACTTTTTCGAAGGGGGATGTTACTGTAATGAAAGTTTTCTATGTTGAGGGTCTCAATCATAATCTGTGTAGTATAAGTCAGTTCTGTGACAAATATTGGAAAGTACACTTTGACATTGACTTTTGTCATGTTCTCAGTTCTAAAAATCTAAACAAATTAACAGCCTATAGAGATGGAGATATCTACACTACTACTTTCACTGAAAATGGTCAACTACAGGGAGTTTGTTATATTTCTAATACCATAAAAATGAAAGTTGGTTCTGGCACAGAAGATTATCTCATCTGAATTTCAAAGCAATTTCTAAATTGGAAAGGCATAAATCAGTAAGAGGTTTACCAAAGATCAAGTTTGAAAGAAATTCATTATGTTCTACATGTGAGCATGGAAAGATAAAAAGAATTTCACATCCACTGAAAATGGTTTCTTCATGTCAAGCCCCACTTGAAATGCTACATATGGATCTATGTGGCCCAATGAAGACTCAGAGCATGAGAGGAAAGAAGTATATCCTAGTAATAATTGATGAATATTCAAGTTATACTTGGGTTGAATTTCTTATACTTAAATTTGATACTTCTGATATACTTATTCCTTTTCTAAGAAAAAACAGGTTCTTCTTCAACTTCCTATCCAAAAGATCAGAACTGACAATGGCACAAAATTTACAAATTCTACACTTCAGAATTTTTTGGATTCTGTTGGAATATCTCATTACTTTTCCGCTGCAATAACTCCTCAACAGAATGGAGTAGTTGAAAGGAAGAATAGAACCTTAGTAGAGGCTGCCAGAACTATGCTTGCCTATTCAGAATTACCATTATCTCTTTGGGCAGAAGCAATAACAACTGCTTGCTTTACTCAGAACAGAACCATTCTCAACAGAAAACTTCTCAAAACTCCCTATGAAATTATTAAAAAGAGAAAACCCTCTATTCATTATTTTAAAATCTTTGGATGCAGGTGTTTTCTTCTGAATAAATCACAGCACTTAGACAAATTTGCTCCTAAAGGAGAAGCTAGAGTGTTCGTTGGCAATTCACAAAAATCCAAGGCATACAGAGTTCTCATCAAAGGCACCCAAAGGATCATTGAAACTTCAAATATCAGATTTCATGAGCCAACTATGATTTTTGAACAAGACAGTTCAGAACTCAAGCTTAATCTAGTTTCTGAACTATTAGATTCAGAAAAGAGTAATACTGATCATACTTCTGAATCCAAATCTTTGCTAAAGGCAAATTTAGATTCATTATGTCAAGACTTATTTGATATTTCTGTTAATGTTTTTGCAGATTATCAAAATCCATCTCTTCTCAGAGGAATACGAGACCAAGTTTCTACAGAAAGCATAATATCAAATCTTTCTCCACCAACTATCTCAACCTCAAATTCAGAAATTCCTACTTTTGAATCTGTACAAGTCAATTTTTGAATCTGTACAAGTCAATTCTGACACCTTTCTAGTCACTTCTAAACCAACCATACATGTTTCTGAACCAGTGACTATTTCTTCTGAACCAGTACAGAATTTTCAATTTGAGGGGGAGTCTTCAGATCTACATTCAGTAATCAATCTAAATTCTGAATCACATGCAAACATTGATGACTATGACTCTTTAAACAATGTCTCATATGTTCAACCTTTGCACAAAATAACTCCTCAACAGAATGGAGTAGTTGAAAGGAAGAATAGAACCTTAGTAGAGGCTGCCAGAACTATGCTTGCCTATTCAGAATTACCATTATCTCTTTGGACAGAAGCAATAGCAACTGCTTGCTTTACTCAGAACAGAACATTCTCAACAGAAAACTTCTCAAAACTCCCTATGAAGTTATTAAAAAGAGAAAACCCTCTATTCATTATTTTAAAATCTTTGGATGCAGGTGTTTTCTTCTGAATAAATCACAGTACTTAGACAAATTTGCTCCTAAAGGAGTAGCTAGAGTGTTTGTTGGCAATTCACAAAAATCCAAGGCATACAGAGTTCTCATCAAAGGCACCCAAAGGATCATTGAAACTTCAAATATCAGATTTCATGAGCCAACTATGATTTTTGAACAAGAAAGTTCAGAACTCAAGCTTAATCTAGTTTCTGAACTATTAGATTCAGAAAAGAGCAATATTGATCATACTTCTGAATCTAAATCTTTGCTAAAGGAAAATTTAGATTCATTATGTCAAGACTTATTTGAATTTGCCATTTTGTTCGTAGAAAGCAGAGAATCGAGAGGAAGAATTGATTTGAAACTTAGAACGATTAAACTTCAATTGAATTGAATAACAAAGAGATCGGCTTACTAATTCTTCAAAATTTTAACTATAATTACCACTGTTTTTGGAGAAAATTACTATGAATTAATAAAATCTCATAAAACAGGGTAGAATTATGAACAATATTTAAAACAGGAAATTACTATAGGAATGAACAGAGAAATTTCCAAATTAAGGAGATCTAATAATCAACGTATTGATTAGATGGCTCTGATACCAATTGTTGGTTCCAGATTTCTTCTTCAATGATTAATCGATGAATTCATATATCAGAATGTAAGCGGAAGCAATTGATATTGATTAATCAACTGTAATAAGAACAGTAAAAGAATGAAGAATAGATTAGCTTTGTAGTATAACCTGAATCATGATTACAAAATTCTTCCAATGACACACAGTATGTTCTTCAATTTAAAGTACTCAGATCGACTTCTTTTACATTAGTGAAAAGATCTATTTATACAAATAACAGATAGTAAAAGTGAATATCCTAACCTATTACAAACTGACACGTATGAGATAGGAGCGTGTAACAAGCTAATCAGTTGTAAAAGGGTAGACATGCGGGATGTATGTGCCACGTCATGTTCTTCATCTTATGGTTCATACTTTCAATGTGTAACAATAAGAAATTCTTTTACTTACTTTAGATATAACTTCAGATTTAGGATTTGAATTCTGAACTTTAGAAGTTGAATTTGAAGATTGTCCTTTTTCAAACCTTTTAATTCTGGTTGCAAATCAGATGATGATATTGAAGATATAGGTGTTTTTGTGGATATAGGAGTATCCTTTAATGAAGTAGAAAAAGTTGCAGTTTTCAGAAATTCACGTTTCAGAAAAACAGTATTAAACTTGTCAGAAGAAACTTTTGGTGCTTCTGATTCTAAAATTTCTCCTTCAGTAATATTTGGTTGTAATTTATATATCAAATATCCATCTTTATCAATAACTTGAACCATAGGATCATCATCATCTTCTGAATCTGAAGCATTCATTAAATTTGAGAACTTATTTTGAGTCATGCTTGATGCAAAAGATTTTTGATTTAAAATATTTTCAGACTCATCATCAGAATTATATAAAATAATTTCTGAATTCTCATTATTATCTTGTGAAGATTCAACATCTGAGAATTCATCATATTTTTCTTCATGTTCTGATTTATTGTCAGAATTATCTTCTTTTAGAACTTCATATGAACTTTCAGAAGTAGGTTCAGAAGATAATTCAGAAATTTTCTCAGGTTTAATAGATGGTTCATTTTTTTCTTCAAAAAAAAATTCTGATTCAGAAGTAAGTTCAGAAATGTTTATAATATTTTTATGCATTACTTCTACTTCAGAAATTGTCTCTGTTTTACCAGAATTGAGAGATTTTTCATCAGAAAATAGAGTCTTTGATTTTACAAAAGGAATTCTTTCAGGCAAAGAGAGATTAACAGGTTTGGATATGACACCTGTATTAGTTTCATTAAAAAATTTCATTTTTGAATAGTCATAAAGATTTGCAGGTGCCTTTTTCAGAATTTGACTTTCATTATATCCCAAACCTGCCTTGATGTTGTAAATATTTGAGTTGTGAGCCTGATTTGTTAAAATATTCAGAATTTGTTCTGTTTGACCTCTTTTAAAATTCAGATCTTCCAATTCCTTAATCTTTTTGTATAGATCAAGTCTTTCTTGATTCAGAAAGTTCATTTTATGATATCTTTTTGTAAACTTTCCTTCTTTTCTTTTAACAATGATTTTTCTTCAGAAATTTTCTCAAGAGATTGTTCAGCTTCTTGGCAATTTTGTTTATAGATTTCACTTTCACCTCTGAATTGATTTACCAATATTCTTTCACCTTTAATTCTGTTTCTCAGATTTTCAAATTCAGAATACATATTCTAGACTTGATTTTGTATTTCAGAATCTCTAGAATGGTGTTCAGAATTTGGTTCAGAATGTGGTTCAGAAGAGTAATTTATTTCAGAATTTAGTTCAGAAGATGAAGAAATTAACTCAGAATCATGTGGATGTTTGTCCTCTGGATCCATTTGGCACATATAGCAGTTTGAGGCATAGTGAGCTACTTCTTCATCATATTCCCCATCACTCCAGTTTAATCAGTCTTCTTCATATTTGGTTACCAAAGCTGGATTAAGCTCCTTCTTCTTAGCAAGAAGATGTTTTTTCTCATAGTAGCCAGAGTTTTTTACTATGGGCATTTTGCACTGTCTTGCATAATGACCAGACTTACCACAATTAAAACATCTTGCTGCTTCAGATGTCTCAGTTTGACCAGCATCTTGACTTTTCTTGAGTCCAATTTCAGACTTTGGTTTATTCTGATATTTTTGATTATATCTTTGAGTAAATTGCCTTGTCATAAAAGCAATATTATCATAAATTCTCTTAAGTTCTTCATCTGATTCATCTCTATCACACAAATTTGTTTATGGGATATCACAGATTTTGCTTTTAGCAGAAATGGTCATAGAATTATTATATTTTTTGCTTAACAAGGCTACTGTTTCATTTGCCTTCTTTTGTTCATTCTGTCTAGTTTTGATTTTGTCTTCTTTTTGAAACAGAATACCATAGACATCATGAATGGATTTTCTAGATAAGTTTCTAGTAACCATGTTATCAGAGAAGCTTGACCATTCATTACCCACGTTGTTCAGAAATTTGTTGTTTATCTCAAAATTTGATTTCTGAACACCATTTCTTCTCAGATAAGTCTCAGAAATTTGTTGTTTATCTCAAAATTTGATATTGTTGAATCTATGATAAGTCTCTATAATAGATTCATTCTCTTTATACATGAAGTTCTCATAAATACCCACACAGATATTCAATCTTTGTGCTTGGGCTTTTGTACTACCCTGCATTTGAGCTTCAACCTCATCCCACATGGCTTTAGCAGATGTTAAGCTATCTACTCTATTGAATATCTCATTTGGAATAGCCATTGTAAGAAGAGTTAATTCCCTTTTGTCAACTTTAGCTTGAGCTTTCTCAGCAGTACTATACATACCTGGGATTTTTTTTTATTCTTGATGCAGGTATTTCAGGAGTAGATTCGGTTCTTGGTACTAATGGAATTTCCACATAGACCTCCAGAGGGCCATTTACGATCGATTGCATTAAAGCTTCATCAATATTATCCAAGAATTGAATCATCCTGATTCGCCATTGATGGTATTCACCCAAAAACAGAGTTGGTGGTTTAGTTTCTAATCCTATGGAGACGATTTCTTTCGACATCTTTGATTTTGAAATAGATCGAGAATTCACCTGAAATTGAATCTTGAATTTATCAATCAAGAAAATCAAGAACTGTCAGATCTGACAAGTTCTTCTCTGAATGTCAAGAACAGATGAATTGGCTCTGATACCAATTGATAGATCACAAACAATCAATATTGTAGAAAGATTAAGAACAAGAACAAGAATTGGATCACTGAAGTTGTATGTTATATTGATTATTCAACTGTATTACAATGTATGTATCTTTACAAGCTCTATCTATCAACGTTGGTTATAACAAACAATTAAACTATCTATTTATATACATTTAGAAAGACTAAAGTTACAGTACAAAGATGACAGACATGCAGAACTACTTCTGAACATCTTCAGAACTTCTTCAGAAGTGTCTTCAGAAACCTCTTCAGAACTTCTTCAGAATCTTCAGAACTTCTGAAGTAGCCACTTTAGAAGTTATGCCTTAGGTTTTCCTCCTTTTATCTTCAGACTTCTGAATCTTTCTTTTTCAGAACCTAGTCTTCTTTTGAAGCTACTTCTGATATCTAACAGTACGGAAGGAACCGTGAAAGTCACCCTCCTAATAGGGAGAACGCGCTTTCGAGCGGTCCTTATCGTCCTCGGTCCTCGTGATGTACCCTCGCCAATAGGTGAAGGTACTGGTATGGAAGTAAGTGATCTAGCAGAGGAGCCAGTGGTATCATCCTCGTGACTATGCTCGGATGGGTCATAGTCATCGTAGTTTGGGTAGTCTCTTCTAACTCGGCCGGTAACGTAGCTAGACTCATCCGTGGAATTTTCAGATGATGACATGATGCTGTGAAATAAAAAAATTAATTTTAGAAATGTCAGAAACATTTTATAATACTCATCCGAACTCACATAAAATCATATTTTTCGATTTGAAGTAAGAAGTTTTCCGATCTATGCTGATTTTTAGTATAACTAGTCCAAGTCCTTTCTTATTAATACCATATTTAGACATAGGTGATCAGGCTTTGCCTAATTATGATATGTTAGAACGATGCCTATTCTAGTTATACTAATAGTAGGTTTTTAAATTTCTAAATTTATCTAAAGAAACGATTAAATGGTTATAGTGTATGGTTTTTGTTAGAAAACCGGTATTCCCTATAACCTGGCTCTGATACCAAGTCTGTCACACCCCGCTAAAGCGGAAACACGAGGTTCGACAATTCTATGTTTCACAACAATAGGAATATAAACACCAACCACACATATATTTAAAACGTCAAAGTTTAAATTTTAAAAGTTTACAACCCGACTACTTGAACATTAACAAACAAATTACATCAAACTGGATATATAAAATGTCTTGATTATTGGTGTTCCACAAAAATAAGCTAAGCTTGATCGGTTAGCTTCTTATTTTCCTGTAAAGCATGTTAAAACAGAAGGGTCAACTACAAAGAGTTGGTGAGTTCACAGGTTTTCAAATGCACAAAACATTTTATATGCAAGGTATAATAATAGCGAATCGGATGATCGCATCAACTTTAATATTTTAAAGTTTTATGAGCAAAAATACAAATTATAATTACAGATGATATTAAAATATTGAGCCACTACTAAGCCTAAACGACATTCTACGCCCCACGAACTACCTCAGTGGTGGACCTAATGTCCACATGTGTAGAGCATTTTTAATTGATAAAGTGCACCCCTACTTGCTAGTTAGGTGGGTATGTCAATCAACTAGCGCTATCCACAAATATCATCGGCTCAAAAGAATACAGAGTTAAATAGTAGTGTAACACGGGGACTTCACATAACTCAACGTATCATATGTGTAATATAAATTTGCTCATCATAATGAGTTAGTTATATGCTTTTCATTAATCAATATAAATCAATTCAATTCCTTCAGAACAACATGCTTTACACCCCAAAACGTATAAACATTTAAAAAAAGGGGCCGTGAATACTCACCTTATAGCAAAAGCTTCCAAATAGATACCCGAGATTTCCGCTTGACGGCCTAACGCTTACCTAACAAAGTAACGTACATCACTTATATGTCTAACGATTAATATGAGAGTGCTTATAAGTCCTTATATGTCCAACTTGGTGTACTATTGTCCCATTACACATAATGCACATAGAAAATGTAATGTTATAGTCCTTCAAGTGATCAAAATTCATGAAATCAAACAATTTCAAAGTTTCACTTTCTGCCATAAACTTTAGGTCCTAAAAATGAATAGATTAATGTAACATCAAAAATGAAAAAATTTCCCATCTTTTTATATGTGATACATTACTGAGTTATATAAAACAGTGTATCACAATGTATCATAGTGAAAAAATTTGGACATGTAATAATGGTTCAAATAATTTATATAAAACAGTGTATCACAGCAAGGAGGGCAGATTACACCCTGTTGGTATAACAACCATTTGAGAAGTTCTACTAAATTGTTTTCAGAAATTCCAGTTGGATTATAAACACAACACATAAAGGAAACTTTTAAGATAAGAATAACGAATTTTGAATGAGTTATGAGGATGATATGGCACCACAAAGTTGCATGCACACATCTGTCATTAGTTGACAGATTGCACACTTAACTTTAATAAATTGGTTAATGTCTCAAAACTTCATATTTTTGAATGAAACCAGATTCATATGAACCCTAACTCATAAAAGAAAACTCCAGAAGAGGAATTATACATTATGGACAAATAATCAAAGAGATATAATCATACAAAGGAGGGTTAGCTATGGGTGGTTTCACAGTTTGCACACTTAAAATGTAGGTGTTTGGAAGGTCAAAACTCCATACTGTCATGTGATTCCACTTGCAAACAGAAGATAACTCATAAAAATAATTCTCAAAAGAAAAATCATACTTTTTCATTGGGTTTTGAAAGCGATATGGCCATTTGAACATGCATGCAGAAATCTGTCAGCTTTGGACAGATTGCACACTCATTTTGTTTTGATTTATTGAAACCCCAAATCACCACATCTTTAAATGAAACCAGTGGCATTTGAAAGGTAACTCTATAAAATAATTTCCAGAAGAAGAATCAAGTGATTTCGACGATTATTTTGTGAGTTATGGTTGTTCAAAATATGGTTACCTACTGTTGAACTTCCAGATGCACATCAAATATGTTATGAGCATTTGGGGGGTAAAAAGTCAATGTTTTTCAGTGAGACCACTTGGATTAAAACCCCAACTCACTAAATAAACATTTAGAAAGAAGATTCATGATATTTGAATATATTATTTGCAAGAAATGGACGATTTATGCACATGCATAAAATCTGTCAACACCCAAAAATGCATTTCTAGGAATCAATCCGACATGCAAATGTGTTTTTGCTTAGATTTCTTGTGTTCTATGTGTTTGGGTCATAGACTATCACTATTTTAGATCTTGATGATGATTATCAATGACAAATGGTTGGGGTTATTTTTAGAGAGAAAGAGAGGGAAAAGAGATGAAAGGGTCCCTTCACTTTTAGAGAGAGAGAGATGAGAGGAATTTTGAATTTGAAAATGGAGTGTTTGTAAAAAAAAGAAATATATATGGGCAAGGAGGGGGGGGGGGGGGGTGGATGGGCCCCTTTTCAACCCAAAGATTAAAAAAAAAGCCCAAATTGTTTACAATGTCATTTTTCTCAATTTTTGACATTTTTCTTCAATTTGTAAGCCCATTTTGGTTAAATTCTAACAAAAATAAAAGTTTTATATTTAACATACTAAAACTATATATTTTATACAAATTGGGTATAAGTTAGAGCATTTGGCACTATATAGGACGTTTCAGATAGTTACGGGTCGGAACTGGACTTTTAAGCAATTACCGGAAACTCTAATCTAATCTAACTAACTCTTATTCTTATAACTTAACTATAAAATCACTAATAGACTAAATAAGAGCTAACCTGCAGGTTCAAATTTGACAGTTGTCACAATAACTTAAGTTTTAACAGAGTCAACTTTGTGTAAGAGTAATTCTTTGATTCCTTGGACTCAACACGAGATGAATCATCGTTGAGTCGTCGTGTCGTGCATGCCTGCGACAAAAAAGATTCTAAGGGTGGTCGTTGGTTTGACCAATGACCCTCCGATGCTTAAGTTAGTAAACTTGATAAGAAATAAAATCGAACGGAAAAATTTTCTAAAAGAATTACTTCTTTAAATGTACCACATTCCAACTACGTGGGACTTCCCAGTTGTCGAGGATTTGGAGTCGATATGCTCCTTTTCCCACAACTTTAGATATTTGATAAGGACCTTCCAATTTGGTCGCCAATTTACCTGCGTTAACCTCTTTCGTGTTTTGGAAGGCTCGCCGCAGAACATACTTCCCTTCTCGAAAGACTTTAGCTTTCACATTTTTTGTTGAAATGTCTTTCCATAGCTAGTTGTTGTGACACCATCCGAAGGAGCGTCATTTATCTTAATTCTTCGAGAGCATCAATGTCATAAGATCAATCAAGATTGGTAAGTTTTCCTTAACGGGCAAAACAACTTCGCATCCATAGAGTAAGGAGAAAGATGTTTGTCCTATGGAGGTTCTTGGCGTCATCCTATTTGCCCATAATACCGTACGGAGTTCTTCGACCCATCTTCATTTCGTTGTCCTCAGTTGTTTCTTGATAGTAATAATGATAGTTTTATTACTTGATTCGGCTAACCCATTCGATGAGGGTATCGTAGTGTTGACGTCATAAGTTTGATTTGCGACCCGTTTTGGCGGTCTTCCCAAAACCTTGTTATTCTGTCACTCACTTATGATTTGCGACCCGTTGTTGCAAACAATTTCGGAGGGAATATTGAACCTGCATATAATGTTAGTCTGGATTAAAGAAACTGCCTCTTTGTCCCGAACATGGGAGAAAGCAGCGACCTCTATCCATTTAGAAAAATAATTCGTAAGTATGAGCAAGAATACCTTTTGGCTAGGTCGGAGGTAGCTTTCCAACTATGTCTATACCCCATCGCATGAAGGGCCCTTGAAATGAACGATTACCAAACTTCCTTGTGAACTGTTTGGTAATAACAACCAAGGATTCAGCAAATGAGTTGATCTCATAGTCTTCTGAATAAGAGAGACCTTCTAGGTCGGTCTCTAAGATTAGTGCTTTGCTCTTCCCTTTCTTTCTGTTTCTTTACTCCTTCTGCCTGACCCTCTGGATTCAAAAATGAGGGCCAGAGGTCCGCCAACGCTTGCCTTCTTCTGTTGTACTTCCCTCTCATATGCTTGAAGAGTGCCAAACACAGCATGCAGAGACCACATTTCCAGATCTTGATTTGCTTGAAGAGACATTGAGAGATTTGACCACTCTAGGTTCAGACGTTTGAGAAATAAAACATTATTATCCTTCTTAGATCGAATAATATCACATTTCTTGCACAGATTTATTAGAGTGTTGAGTTTGTGGAAGGTTTGTTCCATAGTCTCTTCTGAAAGTGCCTGAAAATTGTTATACCCATTTAGTGCTTAACCAAACTGAGCAGCACAACAACATACCAAACAGACTCTATTAAACCAAAACCGACCTTATTAAGCCAAAACATACCCTATTATGCCAAACATACCCTATTAAGCCAAAACATACCCTATTAATCAAAATAGCAGCTTAACCAAACAGACCAGCACAACAACATACCAAACAGACCCTATTAAGCCAAAACAGACCCTATTATGCCAAAGCAAACCCTATTAAGCCAAACAGACCCTATTAAGCTAAAACAGACCCTATTAAGCCAAAACAAACCCTATTAAGCCAAATATACCCTATTAAGCCAAAAAGACCCTATTAAGCCAAAAGAGACCCTATTAAGCCAAATAGACTCTATTAACCCAAAACAACAGTATAACCAAACAACGAGCGTCAATTGAAATATTTCAGTTCTCAAAGAGAAACCAAATTTTCAATTCTTCCCTTTTCTTTTCATGTGGGAGGGAAATGAATATAGAGAAAAAGAATTGTTTCTTTTCTCTGGTGTCAACAAACAAGGGAATTGTTTCCAATTCCCTTTCTCTGCTACCAAATCTCTCTACCAAACACACCCTAAGCGAAAGAAATTTTAATCAACAATCAAACTAGAATAAAACAGTAATGGAAGAGAATAAAAAATGACGCAATAGATAACTTGTATTTCACTCAAGACCTCAAGGATTACAATCCTGGAAATATAAATTACTCTCTCAAGCTGTCTCCAAAATCATCGACATCAAATACAGTGATAAGTGCTTCTATTTATACGAATACAAATGAGAAAGTCAATCGGCTAGCCTATCACTAGCCACGTCATTTAATCACGTGTAGTTCATAAACTAATATCCAGAAGATGCTCAATCTTCTGGATAGTCAGTTTAGCATCTGAACTATAACTTCTGAAGTGATTGCCTTTTGAAGAGACTTGCTGCTGAAGAGTTTGACTTTGTTCTTCAAAGGTGTGTTCTGATCCATACTTTTACATGCAAATAAGATCTAACTATTTTTTTGAAGCAATTGATAATTTGTATTACACTTCTGCTCTGATACCAATTGATGGAACCCAAATCCCCATTTACTCAGATAATGATATTGATTATGAATAAGATGAACAGTAAGCGAAGCAATTATAATCAACAATATAACTAGAATAAAACAGGAATGGAAGAGAATAATAATATGAAGCAATTGATAATTTGTATTTCACTTGAGATCTCAAGGATTACAATCCTGGAAATAAAAGTTACTCTCTCAAGCTCTCTCCAAAATCATCGACATAAAATACAGTGATAACTGCTTCTATTTATACGAATACAAATGTGAAAGTCAATCAGCTAGCCTATCACGTATTGACACATAAGCAAGCCTTCTAACAGAGTCAGTTACGCACGGAAGGCATGACTAGCCACGTCATTTAATCACGTGTAGTTCATAAAGTAATATCTTGAAGATACTCAGTGTTCTGGATAGTCAGTTTAGCTGCTGAACTATAATTTCTGAAGTAATTGCCTTCTGAAGAGACTTGATTCTGGAGAGTTTAACTTTGTTCTTCAAAGATGTGTTCTGATCCATACTTTTACATGCAAATAAGATCTAACAATGTCCCTGTTGGAACCCAAATCCCTTTAAACTCAATTAATCTATGATTTTAAATCTATTATTGTAACTAGAACAACAATTACAATAGTAAGAACAATATGAAGATCAATTGTGTCACACCCCGCTAAAACGGAAGCACGAGATATGACAGCACACGGTTTCATAGCATGAAGTAATAGATAACACCAACCACAACATTAAACAAAATAGTACAAATATTATTGCACAAAAAAATATTCTTCGAGATAAACAACGGTTACAAAAGTTGACGAAATAGTTTAATGTTCTTGAAGTTGATGATGTCACACAAATGCACCCTATATGCCACCACTCAGATGGGAGGATGAGTGAGACCTATTAAACTGTGATAGTAACAAACTTAATTATTAAACATATTATAGAAAATATCAAAGTCATGAAATGCTTATGCAAACTCACACACAAGACCGTGCTTTTCATATTCGAGTCAGAAGTTTCTATTTTAGTAAAACTTCTAATATATCCTGTCCAAGTCCCTGCTTATACATACTAAAGTAAACATAGTTGATTAGGCTTTGCCTAATTATAATATGCTCACTCAACACCTATTCTAGTTATACTTGTAATAATCTTTTGGTTTAAATTTCGTTTAGGAAAATAGTTTTTGATAACTTTTGGTTACAGTGTATGGTTTTCATGGAAAAACCGACATTCTCTATAACTTATAGCTCTGATACCAAACTTGTCACACCCCGCTAAAACGGAAACACGAGATTTGACAGAACACGGTTTCATAGCATGAAGTAATAGATAACACCAACCACAACATTAAACAAAATAGTACAAATATTGTTGTACAAAAATCATAACTAAAATATTCTTCGAGATAAACAACGGTTACAAAAGTTGACGAAAAAGTTTAATGTTCTTGAAGTTGATGATGTCATACAAATGCACCCTATATGCCACCACTTATGTTTAGTACCTGAAAAGCATGGTAAAAGAAAAAGGTCAACTACTTTGAGTTGGTGAGTTCACAGGTTTTCGTATGCACAAAAAGTAATTTGTATGCAAAAATTATTATTGTGAAACATTCTTTTACAAGATATTTACGTAACTGATTATTCAAATATTTGCACGTGATATAAAGTATACAGTGATGTCACGACAATGAGCTACTACCAAGCCTTTCGACCAACCAACGCCCCTTAAATCTTTCATGTCCTACCTCAGGGTGGAATAATTCCACATATGTAAGACCCTTGTTGTTATTGGTAAAGTACACTTCTAGCTCGTCAGCCAAGAGTGGGGTTGTCAATCCAAATAGCGCTACCCACAAATACCATCGGCTCATTTAGAGTTAATAGGTAGTGTCTAACTAGTGGGAACGTTTTCATTTTAAACTCAAGTACATCGTAAAGTATACATACCGTTGTGCATAATCAAATATATTCAATATTCAACAATTTTAATGAACAATCATCCGATAGTAGTAACAATTTATAATTTCACATGCTTTTCACTCCAAAATGTATAAAACAGTAAAAAGAGGGGTTGTGAATACTCACTTGATTGCTATTAATCCCGAAAGATGAACGTAGTAACTTAATTGCTCGGCCTAATCCCTTGCTATCAAAGCAAGGTATGCAATTAGTCACTTTTCCTTTTCGGGTTTAATTGAATTAGGACTTTGCTTGAATCAAAACCTATCTTATGTAATGCCAATTTAATATATAAAGAGTTATAATATAAGTAGTTCTTGAATTGTCCAAATTGATTATTTATCTCAAATTTTTAAAGGTTCCAACTTGGTTCACAAAAAATCATAAAATCCAGAAAGTTCATATTGGTTTTTAAGATACCTCACCCTACAAATCATCACCAAATTACATCTTCCTCAATTAATTTCTTATCCAAATTTTTGTGTGATTTATATTACTGAGTTAGCAATATTGTGTCAAAATATAACGAATTTTGGAGAGGTTTAAGTTATTAAATAACAATTCTCACTTTTAAAGGTCAAAATCTTTAAGATAGATTGCACAATCTGGAAGTTACAGTTGGTTGGGAGGTCAAAACTTATCCTTTTTCAATGATTCCAATTGGATTACAAAGATAACTCATAAACCTAACTTTTAGAAGAAAAATCACTCTTTTGCATTAAGTTGTGAGAGAGTTATGACATTTTTAACGTGCATGCAACAATCTGTCAGCTTTGAACAGATTGCACCCTTATTTTGTTTTAAAAGATTGAACCCCCAAATCTCCATATTTTTTGGTGAAACCAGTTGTATTCAAAATATAACGCATTTACAATAAATTCTAGACGAAAAATCAAGCATTTTGGATAAATAACCAAGAAGATATGGTCGTCCAAAGTAGGGTTTACCTACTGTTGGACTCACTGTTTGAGCAGCTAAACTGATTTGAGTGTTTGGGCTGCCAAAACTCTGTATTTTTTAGTGATTCCACTTGGGTTAGAACCCCAACTCAGAGAATAACATTTTTGAAAAAAATCATAGCATTTTGACTAATATTTTGCAACTTATGGGCGACGGAAGTACTAACAAGTAATCTGTCAGAACCCAAAATGCCATATTCAATGTACAAAGTCCTCATGCAATGTGATTTTACCTACTTTCTTGTGTTCTAATGCTTGGGTCATTGATTACCACCATTATATAGACATTTTTCATATCTTTGGTGTATAATCTCTCCTTAGAACTTGATAGAGATCATAAGATAGCTTCAAAGAAGTCTTGGTTCTGAAGCCTCAGATCTGAAGTGGTTCTGAAGAGATAAAGAAAGAAAGCTCAGAAGCTCAGAAGTCCAAAGACAGAATGACTACAGTGAAGATAAGCCTAAGGCATAACTTCTGAAGTGGCTACTTCAGAAGTTCCAAAGGTTCCTATGTTGTTCTGAAGAACTTCTGAACTTACTTCAGTATGTCTGTCATGTAATGTATTGTCATTTTAGCAATTCCTATTGTATATAAATAGAGTGTCTGTTAGATTGTAAAGACATATCTGTGTAACTTTGTCAATATCAATACTACATCCGACTTCATTGCTATATTCTTGTTCTATATTCTATTTTCTTTCTACATTTTGATATTTGGGATCTAACAATAGGTATCAGAGACAAGTCATCTGTTTGATAATTCTGTTAAGAACTGTCAGATCTGACAAGTTCTTGAAATTCTTGATCGAAATTTCAAACGTAGGTGAATTTGAGATCATTCAAATCAAGATGTCGAAAAAAATCGTCTCCATCGGATCTAAAACTAATACACCAACACTGTTCTTGGGTGAGTATCATCATTGGCGCATTCGAATGATTCAGCTCTTGGATAACATAGATGAGACATTGATGCAATCTATCATCAATGGTCCCCTTGAAGTGTATGTAGAAATTCCAGCTGTTCCAAGAACTGAAACAACCCCTAAAATTCCTACTTCAAGAATCAAGAAAAGTCCAGGAATGTATAGTAATGTTGAGAAAGATCAAGCCAAGGTTGATAGAAGGGCACTTACTCTACTCACAATGGCTATACCAAATGAGATATTCAACATCTATGTGGGATGAGGTAGAGGCTCAGATGCAGGGGAGTACTAAAGCTCAAGCTTAGAGACTTAACATTTGTGTTGTAACATATGAAAATTTCAAATATAAAGAGGGTGAATCAATCACAGAGACTTATCATAGATTCAACAATATTCTGAATGATTTAAGAAGAAATGGTGTTCAAAAATCCAATTCAGAAATTAATAACAAGTATCTGAACAATCTGGGTAATCAATGGTCCAGCTTCTCTAACAACAAGGTTACTAAAAATATATCTAGAAAATCTATCCATGATGTTTATGGGATTTTGTTTCAACAAGAAGACAAAATCAAGATCAGACAGAATGAACAAAAAATGACAAATGATGCTGTAGCCTTGTTAATCAAGAAGTTAAATAGTTCAATGACCGTGTCATCAAAGAACAAAGTTTGTGAAATTTCAGAATCTGCTCTGTGTGATGGAGATGAATCAAATGAAGAATTGAAAAGAATTTTTTATAATATTGCTTTTATGACAAGACAATTCAATCAAAGATATAATCAGAAATACAAAAACAAATCAAAATCTGAAGATGGAACAAAGAAAATCTTAAGTCAAGATGCTGTTCAACAAGATACAACAGAACCAGCTAGATGTTTTAATTGTGGAAAACCTGGCCATTTGCAAGACAGTGCAAAATGCCTAAAGTCAAAAATGTTGATTACTATGAAAAGAAGCATCTACTTGCAAAGAGAAAGGAAATGAATCCAGCTCTAGTAACAAAATTTGACGAAGATTGGTTGAACTGGAGTGAAGGAGAATATGATGACGAAGTTGCTCATTATGCTTCAAACTGTTATATGTACCAGATGGATCCAGAAAATACTCATGCACATGATTCTGAGGTACAAACTTCTTCTTCGGAAACAAATTCTTCATTAAATTCTGATAATTCTGAAACAACATGCAAGATAAATTATGAACATCACTTCTTAATTTGAAAATCTCAGAAACAGAATGAAAGGTGAGAGAATATTAGTAAATAAGTTTAGAGCTGAAAGTCAAATCTACAAACAAAATTGCCAAAATGTTGAGGAAACACTTGAAAATTTTTCTAAAGAAAAATCTTTGTTGAAAAAAAAGATGGATAATATGCAAAAAGATATTTTAAATGAAAATGAGATAATTGTAATACGTAGAGAGAATGGGCGATTTTGGAGATGGTGAAGGCTCGATCTGATTCTTCGATTTTGATCGGCGTTGAGCGTTTGGCTTGTTCGTGGTTGGTGTTTGTGATCATCGCGATCTTCGTTCTCAGGTTTTTTCTTTCTCTTTCATTCGTTTTTCTCTTTTCGTGAGTATTAGGGTTTCGGGTTTCTTTGGACTTGTACATCGAATCGTACCCTTCTCGGCTTCAGCTTCTTGTTTTCAAGAACTTCGTTGTCAACCCTTCGGCTTGTAGGGATTCTGGGGTACGATTTGGTTGTGTAGGTTCAGAGCTTCGTTGCCCTGTATTCACGTTTAGGGTTGTTCGTCTTTGGGCGGCAACTAGGGTTTCTGTCCCTTTTTTGGTGTTTTGTTGGGCTGTTGTCAGTCCTGTCTTGCGTGGATTTCATCGGGTGCTTAGGGTTGCCACGTGCGGGTGTCACTTTTGTCGGGTGATACCATCTTGTGGTTTTCTCGGGCCCTGGTTCTCGGTCCCCCGCGCGTGGTTGTTCTCGGGTGTTTCTCAGGTTCTCGGGTCAAGTGGTTGGGTCTTTCGAGCCTTATATCTCGGGTTCTGTTATCGGGTCTCACCTTTAAGGTTATCGGGTGTTGTACTCGGGTGGTTTTCTCGGGGTTTCTAAGGTTCTCGGGCCAAGTGGTTGGGTCTTTTATCGAGCCCTTTTTCTCGGGTACTGTTATCGGGTCATCTTTTAGGTGGTTCTCGGGCCCCCCTTTTTGTCGGGTGATTCTTCTCGGGCGGCTCGTATTTTTTTGTCTGGTGGCACTTAGCCATGCACGAGTATGGGGATGGTGCCCCTGCTGACTTCAGCATTCCAGGGGCTGATGTAAACCCTAATGCAGGTGCGTCGACTCTGGTCGTTGAGGCTGAGATGAAGTCGTCCTCCAATGTGCAGCCTCGGGTGGTTGAGCCGGGCAAGAAAAATTGGGTCGCTGTAGTTGCAAAGGCAAATACCCCGGAGTTGGACTTTTTCCCTTTGGAAAACAAGGATCTAATGGAATTGGATCTGCCATTATCTGTTACTGAGCCTATGGTGCAAACTTATAAGACCACGTTGTGTGGGTATTTCTTAGGCCCTCGGGTGCATTTTCCGATTGTACAACGTACTGTTTCCTAAGCCTGGGGGAAATTTGTATTTAAGGATGCTATGGTGCACAACAATGGGCTGTATTTTTTCCGGTTTAATGATGAAGGAGGGTGCTCAAGTGTTGTGGAAGCAGGACTACCTCCGCCTTCTTCTCTAGGAACCTCCTCCACTACTTCTACAACCACCGTCAGCCACAAACCACCACAGTTCATCGCCGCCACCACCACCACCACCGTGGCCACCTCACTTTCACCATAACCACTGCCACTGCCGACCACTACCGTCACCGCTATCTACCATCTTCACCTCCTTCACAACCACCATCCATCGCCACCACCATTACCACCATTGGCCACCTCCACCTCCTCTTCTACTACACCAACCTCCTTTTCCACCTCCACAAACATCGTTGGCCACACGACCACCACCGTCCATCTCCACTACTACCACCACCACTATGGCCCATCTCACCTCCACCATAACCACCAACACCACTGCCGACCACCATTACCACTACCATCTTAAGTCTTAACGTCATCTATAATCAACGTCGACCACGATCACCACTGCCCGTCGACGCCACCAATGATACCATCAGCCACTACCACCTCCTCCACCATTGTAGACCACCACCACCACTATCACCATCAGCCACTACCACCTCCTCCACCATTGTAGACCACTAATGGTTGAGCCGGGCAAGTAAAATTGGGTCGCTGTAGTTGCAAAGGCAAATACCCCGGAGTTGGACTTTTTCCCTTTGGAAAACAAGGATCTAATGGAATTGGATCTGCCATTATCTGTTACTGAGCCTATGGTGCAAACTTATAAGACCACGTTGTGTGGGTATTTTTTAGGCCCTCGGGTGCATTTTCCGATTGTACAACGTACTGTTTCCCAAGCCTGGGGGAAATTTGGATTTAAGGATGCTATGGTGCACAACAATGGGCTGTATTTTTTCCGGTTTAATGATGAAGGAGGGTGCTCAAGTGTTGTGGAAGCAGGACCAACCAAGGGTTTCCACAAACCGGAACACTCCACATGCCCCCTATGGGTTAAAATCCACAACATCCCCCTTGTGGCATTTAATAAAGAAGGGGTTAGCAGGATTGCTAGTGTACTGGGGGTTCCTAAGAAAATGGATGCTTGCACTGCTGATATGTGCGAGAAGGCCTGGGGGAGACCTAGCTTTGCTAAGGTGCTTGTGGATGTTTGGGCAGTCGGTAAGCTGAAAAGGGAAATTGAAGTTAGAATTCCGAGCCTGACGGGGAGTAAGGCTGAAGCTGTAAAGGTTCAGAATGAATACTTATGGGAGCCAACTCAGTGTGAAAAATGCAAAAAATTTGGCCACAAAATCTCTTCTTGTCCCAAGGCTGCACTGGAAAGAAATTCTATTCAAAAGGAGAAGAAAAAGGTGAATGAAGGGGGTTGGATAAGGGTGGAGAGGAAACAATGGAAGCCAAAAGGGCAGGGTAAGGGATTCCCAAGGAACACAAACAACAAAGATATGGGGCAGAGCTCGCAACAAGCCCAAACCCAAAATCAAGAACAGGTGGTTGATAAGGAGAATCATGCTGAAAAGGTAGTTGAAGTTCGTTCAGATGAGCCTGAGATGGTAGAAGATCAGGGAACTGGGCAGACGGCTTCTGAAACTATGGAGGATCCTAAGGAGGTTGAGAACCATCCTGACAAGGAAGAGAGTCAAAGGTCACCTCAAGTAGGATTAATTGACCTAGTGGTCCAAGCTATAAAGAATAATGCAGAGGGTTCGGATCGAGGCAAAAAGCCAGTCCAAAGCTCATCTTAGAAGTCCACCATCCCTACTAAGCCTATAAAGGGAATTCTAAAGAACCCAAATTCTAACAGATTCTCTGCGCTGACTAGCGAAAAGACAGGTGGAGAGGATGGTCCTGTTGGAAGTAAGAGTCATGGAATGTCTGTATCAGGTCCAAAGATAGGAGGTACGAAGCCCGTAGGGGGTGTGCTTTCTGTTTCCCATGATTAAGCTGGCTTGTTGGAATATTCGGGGCCTTAATGCCTCGGGTAAACAACGGGAGGTAAAATCTCTGGTACATACTAATGGTTTAAGTTTTTGCTCTCTTCTTGAAACTCATTTAATTCGGAAAAACGTTTTTGACGTTTGTTCTAAAGTCTTTGGGCGCTGGGATTGGGTGTCTAACACTAACAATTGTGACAATGTCACAAGAAGTTTTTGTGCTTGGGACCCTAATATTATGAATGTTATGGTTATTGAATCTCACTTCCAGTTTATGCATTGTGAGATGCTAAGTGCCCCAATTTTTCTTACTATTGCTTATGGGGCCACTAGTGGGTCTGGAAGGAAAGAGTTGTGGTCGGGCATCAAGGTCCTTATGGGAGACAAGCCTTGGATTTTAATGGGGGATTTCAACTTTATGTTATTCCCACATGATGGGTATGGAGGGGCTTCTAAACGGAACGGAGAAATGGATGATTTTAATTCGTGCATTGAGGATGTTGATCTATATGACCTGCCTTATACGGGATGCCAATATACTTGGCATCAAAAACCAAAGGGTGAAGGCGGCATTATGCGTAAACTGGACCGTATTCTTGTAAACAATGTCTTTACAAACGGATTCCAGGATTCTTCTGCTATCTTTCTTCCTAGAGGACTTTCTGATCACTCCCCAGGTGTTCAAGGTTTCAAAGGGGGTAGGAGGAGGCAATCATAGGGGTTCAAGTTTGACAATGTTGTGGCCAGCCATCCTTCTTTCCTCCAGGTGGTGGCCGACTCTTGGCTTCCTCAGGTCCAGAGTTCTTTTATGTTTCAGGTCCTGTCAAAGCAGAAAAAGTTAAAACCGATTCTTAGGAAGCTGCGTTCTACGATGGGTGACCTAGGAAAGCATTCGAAGGCTCTGAAGGATGAAT
This sequence comes from Silybum marianum, assembly GCA_036898165.1. Lineage (NCBI taxonomy): Eukaryota > Viridiplantae > Streptophyta > Magnoliopsida > Asterales > Asteraceae > Silybum > Silybum marianum. The sequence continues at coordinate 23,402,089 of CM072528.1, read as the reverse complement.
TAGACTTACTTCAAGTGGCTTGTGAATCGGATCCTTCAAATTCCGATCTTCACGAGGACCTAGCTCATATTAATCTGGCTTATCAAAAAGCCCTCCAGTTGGAGGAAGAGCTTTTGAGGCAGCGAGCCAAGGTAAAATGGTTGAATAAAGGGGACGGTAATTCTAAATTCTTTCATCATGCAGTCCGGGAAAGGAAGTCTTCGTCTAGAGTATCCATGGTAATTAATGCTCAAGGGATTAGTACTTTTGACGATGAGGTGTCAAAGACGTTCATTGATTACTTAGCCTCGATCCTTGGGGAAGAGGACACCGGCCTGCAGCCTCATTTAGAGGAGGAGTTCTTTGAGCGTAAGCTTACTTTATCTGAATCCTTATTTATGATTCGGCCTATTGAAGACGGGGATATTCTGGATGCGTTCAAACAAATTGGGAATGAGAAAGCTCCTAGATCTGATGGGTTTTCGTCCAAGTTTTATAAAGAGGCCTGACCTGTGATCGGAAATGAGGTTATGAGGGCAATCCTTAACTTTTTCTACTCTGGTCGGCTTGACAGGGAACTTAACCATACTCTTCTATGTCTTATTCCAAAGACACCAAATGCCAGCAGGGTTTCGGAATTCCGGCCGATTGCTTGCTGCTCGGTTTTGTACAAGTGCATCAGTAAGATTATTTCTGATCGTATGAAACCAAAGCTGGACTTCTTGATAAATCCTGCACAGTCGGCCTTTATCCCTGGGAGAAGGATTTCGGATAATATTCTAATGGCCCATGAGCTTGTGGCTGGATACCACCTGGACTCGGGTGAGCCAAGATGTGCTTTCAAAATAGACATCCGGAAAGCCTATGACATGGTGAATTGGGAGTTTGTTATTTGCATGCTGAATGGTCTTGGATTTCATCCGGCGTTGGTTAAATGGATTCAAGTAATGATTGCTACTCCCTCTTACTCTGTTGCTTTTCAAGGAGAGACACATGGGTTTTTTTATGGAAAGCGAGGAATAAGACAAGGGGATCCTATTTCTCCGTACCTCTTCACGATCATTATGGAAGGTTTCTCTCTCATTCTTAAGCGGTGCATAGAAGAAGCTGCTGACTTTCGGTATCATACGGGATGTGCGGACTTCCAAGTTACTCATTTATGCTTTGCTGATGACCTTTTTGTCTTCACAAATGGAGATCTTCTGTCTGTTTAAGTCATTAAGAGGGCTCTCCACTTATTGCAGTTGAGGTCTGGTCTGGCACCCAATCTCGAAAAGAGCGATATCTTTTTTGGTAATGTTCCGGAATATGTTAAGGTGACGATTCGTAATACACTGCCGTTTCGGCAAGGGGTGTTTCCTATCCGATATCTCGGAGTGCCTCTATCTCCAGTTCGGTTGCCTACGGCTGATTTTAATGGTCTTGTGGAACGGGATAAAGGCCGGTTGAATAACTGGAAGAAAAAATTCCTGTCATATGGTGGAAGAAGGAAACTTATTCTATCTGTTCTGCAGTCGCTCCAGGTTTATTGGATGTCGGTCTTTGTTCTCCCTGCTGGAATCATTTACGCTCTTGAATCTCTCTTTAGGGATTTCTTATGGGCCCAAGGCGACAGCTCTCGTGGCAAATGCAAAGTTTCTTGGGAGGAGATCTGCAAACCGGAAAGGAATGGAGGCCTCGGGCTCAAAAATCTTAAATTATGGAATCGGTGCCTGGCCACGAAGCATGTCTGGGACATTCTAAGGAAGAGGAATTCTCTTTGGGTAAGATGGGTAAGTACCCATTACATGCAGGGAATTAATTTCTGGAACCTGAAGAAAAAGGACTGGTGGTCGTGGATATTCCGCAGCATGCTAAGGGTCCGGGACCAGATAAGGCGTTTCTTCATCGTTCAAATTGGGGATGGGTTGTCCACTAATGCCTGGGAGGATAAATGGCTACCTGTTGGCCACTTGAGCTCGCTTCTTTCCTATCGGCAAATCCATGCCCTGGGTTTTCATGCTCATGATTCTGTTAGTGAGCTCATTCAAAAGATTGGCAATGCCTGGCCAAATGAATTCATCAGCAGGATCCCGCTTCTGGCAAATATTCCTGTTCCTGTCCTCTCGGATGGGGATGATAAAATGTTGTGGAGTGACCGGAATAATGTGCTTCTGGAGTTCTCTATCCATAATGCTTGGGCCTCTATGGTTCCTGAATATGATACTCTATTGTGGCCAAAGATGGTATGGAATAAAGCCTTCATCCCCAAACATGCTTTATGTACTTGGTTGGCTTGTAGGATGCGGCTACCAACTCAGGATCGTATTCTAAACTGGAAGCAAAACCCCCCGGACATGAAGTGTCTCTTGTGTCACCAGTGCCTGGAAACTCATAATCACTTATTTTTCCAGTGTGACTTTTCAAAAGGGGTGTGGAACTTGATGAAAAGGGAAGTTTCTCTGCAGCATATTCCTGAAACATGGGCTGATATTATGGACCGTATCAACAATGGTCAATATACTGCTTGATCAACCCTGCAAAAAGTTGCTTTCTCTGCAACTGTCTATTATATTTGGCAGGAACGGAATAAGAGGCTTTTTGAAAACTGCAACAGGAGTATTGAGAAGCTGTTCAATGAAGCTAGAGGAGTTATTATCCAGAGAATGGCTTGGAAGAGGAAGTGCAGGAGCAGAACTGCAAATGGAGATACAAGTTAAAGAGGTTGCGGAGGTTTCCTTTTGGGGTTGCAATGGGTCCCTTGCTTGTTGCTTGGTCTTTACTATTAGTCTGTGTTTATTCTGGTTACTTGTGGCTTGGTTTATCCTTTCCAGGTCGGGCTGTTTTCTTATTTTTTCTTGATGTAACCAGTTCTGTTTTGTACCTTTTTTGTTTTTAATGGAAGTGCCTGGTTTATCCTTTCAAGTTCTTATTTTTTCTTGATGTAACCAGTTCTTATTTTTTCTTGATGTAACCAGTTCTGTTTCTGAAAAAGAAGTTCTAAATGTCAAAATGAACTTTCTGAATCAAGAAAGACTTGATTTATACAAAAAGATCAAAGAATTAGAAGAACTGAATTTTAAAAGAGGTCAAACTGAACAAACTCTGAACATATTAACAAGTCAAGCTCAGAATTCAAAGTTTTATAATATCAAAGCAGGTTTAGGATACAATGAAAGTCATATTTTAAAAAAGGCACCTCCAAATTTATATGATGTTTCAAAAATGAAAATTTTCAATGAAAATAATAAAGGTGTAGTAAATAAACCTGTTGATCATTCTTTGCCTGAATGGATTCCTGTTATAAAATCAGAGACTTTGTTTTCAGAAGAAAAAACTCTTGACTCTGGTAACCCAGTCAATAATTCTGAATTAGAAATAAGGTCTGAAAGAATTTCTAAAACAAACTTTGAAGTCTTAATTACTTCAGAAAATCTTTCTGAAAGTACTTCTGAACCAAATACTAAATCTGAAGTATCTTCTGAGTTAAAATCTGAAGTTTTTCCAGAAGCAACTTCTGAATGTACATCAGAAATCATTGCTGAAGCTCAAGCTAAAATATATTCAAAAGAAATTCTTGAAGAAATATATGAAGAATTTTCAGAAATTGAATCTTTAAATGATAATGATGAGTCTTCAGAAATATTTTTTGATAATTCTGATAATGAATCTGAGAAACTTTCAAACTTCAATTTTTTTGCATCAAATATGACTCAGAACAAATTTTCAGATTTAATGAATGCTTCAGATTCAGATGTTGATGATGATCCTACTGTTGAAATAATAGACAAAGATGGATACATAGTTTACAAATGTAAATCTTCTATGACTGAAGGAGAGAAATTAAAATCTGAAGAATCAAAATTTCCTTGAGTAATGTTTAATGATGTATTCTTGAAAAATGAATACCAACATTATAAATTGTTAGATATTAAAGTATGAGTCAAAGAAGAGATGTCTACAAGTGTCAACACACACTTCTTGTTATAACAAATTGTTGTTAGACGCTCCCTTTATGACACATGGCACTTTGTAATTGGCTAGCATTTTGACTTTCTGTCTTTGTATATGTATAAATAGCATTGTATTGTGTTTGTAAAAAGAGTCGATTAATACATTTACATTTTGAAGAATACTGTGCGTAAGTCATTTCATAATCTTTGTTCTTCATTCTGTTTACTGTTCTATTGATTTAAATTGTTAATTGATCTGCTTCCGCAATTCACTCAGATTCAATACTCTCAATTAACAATCAGTTTAAAGGAATCTGGAACCAACAATTGGTATCAGAGCCTTCTAATCAATCTATTGATTATTAGATCTCTTCCATTGAAAGAATTCCTTTCAATCGAACAGTATTTTCTCAGATTCAAAATTTGTTTATCAATCCACTCTGTTTTACGAAATTCTGTTGAAACGTTAACAATCTTCTCTTAAATTGAGTCATTCATTTTGTAATCTGAAGAAACAGTGATATTATCGACCTGTTCTTCTTGAGATTTAATTGTTCTAAATTTCTTTCAAATCTTCAAATTTTCTCTTCTATCATACTCAAATGACAAATTCGAGCTTGAATGCTGTTTATACGTCTGGGTCCCTGACTAAACCTCCAACTCTTGTACGTGATGAATACCCACAATGGAAGATTCGAATGGTTAACTTCTATGAGGGATTGGATGCTGAGTTATATCCAATTATTCAAAACGGTCCGTTTGTTCCCACCACTACTATTCCCAGAATTCCAGCCACTGCAAATTCAGATGAGGTACCAAAGAAGATCGGTTCGAAGTCAAGGAATAATCGGACCGATGAAGAAAAAGCTAAGGTGGAATTAGCTAAGAAAGCTAAGTCTCTGTTGATAATGGCCATTCCAAATGAGATTTTTCAATCTCTGGACTCATGTGACACAGCAAAAGATTTATGGGATCAACTGGAGAATCTCTTAGAAGGTGGTGCGAAAATGAAAAAGAACAGAAGAGCCCAAGCTCTAAATGAATATAATAGTTTTCAAGCACTGACTGATGAATCTCTGGAACAAACATTTCATCGATTCAACAATCTGATTAATCTCTGCAAGAGATGTGACATTGTTAGATCAAAGGAAGACAACAATGTTCTATTTCTCAAAAGGTTAAACCCCGAATGGTCAAATCTATCCATGTCACTACAAGCCAATCGGATCTTGAACAATGGTCGCTGCATGATGTATTCGGTACACTGCAAGCTCATGAAAAAGAAGTTGTTCAGAAAAGAACAAACATCGGAGGTCCTCTGGCTTTGATCTCAGAAACAAAAGGAATCAGAAGACGAAGTGATGACAGGAAGAAATCGAAAGCCTTCATATCAGAGACTGCTCCAGAAGATGACTCTGAATCAGATGATGAAATTAAAGCGTTTGCTGACTCTCTGGCTTTAATAACCAAGCAATTTACTAATCGTTTTGGAAATAGGTCTTTGAAAGGAAATAAACGATTTGATCGTCCCTATGTTCCTAAACAAGAAGTACAGAGAGTAGAGAAAACAGAAGAAGAAAAGAAAGAAGAAGAATTAAAAAGGAAGAAAGATGTCTGCTACAGATGTGGCAAACCCGGACATTACTCGAGAGATTGCAGAGGAGCTCTGGAAAAGGATAAGACTTATTACAAAAACAAATATAAGTACAATGTCACTGAAAGAGCACACTTTGCAGAAAAAGAAAACTGGGTGCAAGATGAATCCAGCGGTGATGAAGCCATGTTCTGTGGAATGGCAAACACAAACGAATCAGAGGATCAACCCTCTGAGTCACCGGTTAGTAATTTCTGGATCATCTGAGCTTGAACAAACGATTGTGATGTTATCAAACAATTTTGAGGAACTAAAACTGAAACTCACAATCGAAAAGAAATTACGAAAAAGTACTGAGAAAACTCTTTCTACAATCAAAAGGGAAAGAGATATTTTCAAAAGAGAAATGGATTTACTTACAGAAGAAAAACTCGAATTAAATACTGCAAAGGAAACAATTTCCATGAGTTTAAAACTTTCTGAAGAAAAACTTAAAAAGGAAATTTTGAATCTCAATAAACTTCTGGAAGAAAAAAGGAAAGAAATCAGAGACAAAGAGAGTGATAGACTCAACTCTGTAGCACTTAAAAACTATTTTCAGAAAGAGAGAGAATATTTACACATTGAACTTCAACGAAAAAGCTACAGATTATAACATATCTGGATGCACAGAAGCTTCATGACAAAATTAACACACAAGCAGGAAGATCCGGACTTGGTTTCGAGGACCTAGATCCCTACACGTGTAAGAAAAGGTCGTATCCGAAATCTGTTTTTTGTGTTGGACAAATACAGAAGCCAAAGTTTCCAATTTTGTATGAAAAATCTATTTTTAAAAAATCTAGATATGAAAATCATCATAAAACAAGCAAACTTCAATTCGAAAATATTGAATATTGTTGTAAAACAAATGTTGATCTAAATAAAGTTCAGAAGAAAGATGATATTTTCAATTTTGGTTCAAATAAACATACAATTTTGAATCCAGAGGCTGAAATTTTTGTTCCAAGTCGTGCGTAAGAAGATCTACGACTTATGTTTGAAAACGATATTCTCTCTACTCGGATAAGTGTTTTAGAAATGAAACTCTTTGTGAGAATCATCCAGAGATCACTCCCTCGTTCATTTGAAGATTTACATCTTTACGAAACACAAGAAAGCTTTGCTGAAATTACGTATCCATGGGAAAATGATAATAATGATGAAGAATTTTTTGATAACTCTGAAAATTACCTTTCAAATTTAGAAATTAATTCTTTTAAATCATCAAAAGTTATCACAAATAATTCAGAAATTATTGATAAAAAGGATGATTATTTGTATACTGATAAATCTCAAGAAATCAGAGCTTCTGATAGAGATTGTGCTAAACTTTCAAGTGGTATACCTATTCTTCCTGTTTCTGTTCCAGAACCGAGAAAATCAGTATCTATACATCCAGACTTCTTCGATATGTGTCTCAAAGCCAAAACATGTCTTGAACTTGAGAAAGAGGCAGAACTCAAAACCAAAGTGCAAAATCAAAAGATTTTAAACTCTACTCTTCCGAAATTTACTAATATTCAAAAAGGCAAATGGAAATCCTCTAATACTTATGTTCCTTTTTCAAGAAATAATGAGCTTCGCAAAAGTAGATCAGTAGGAAGAACACAGAGAAGAAAAAGCCAGAACTAAAACAAAAGTCTAGTCTAGATAGGTTCTCTAGAACAACTGATACTAGAAAAGACTTTAGAAAGAATAATTGTAATTACCATTCTCGCAATGACAATTCAATTCAATATTCTATGTTTCAGTCTTCTGAATGTTTTTCACTGTTCTTAAAGTTAAAACAATTTTTCTCGCAAACCTCTGATCATTCCAATTCACAGTATGTTTATCACAAAAAGAATAAAACTCAAAAACACCAAAAACCAAAAATAAAGTCTTTACCTTCTGTTAAATCAAAAAACGAGCATACTCCAAAAGCTAACATAACAGGACCCATTATGCGATGGGTACCTAAGAAATTCTGATTTTTGATTGCGTAAACGGCGTGTGCATATCCGGTATCTTGACTCGGATGCTCGAGGCACATGATCGGATCCCAAAATTTACTATCCCAATTCAAGGACAAATCAGGTGGAATAGTAACTTTTGGTGATAATGGTAAGGGTCAAATAAAAGGCTACGGTACTCTACAAGAAGGTAATATCACCTTATCAAAGGTAGCTCATGTTTCTGGCTTGAAACATAACCTCCTCAGTGTAAGTCAACTTTGTGATTCTAAAATACTAGTAGTATTTGATGAAAAACATTGTTATTTATTCTCTAAGGCAGGTGAAGAACTTTGGAGAGCAGACAGGAAAGGTAACTTGTATATGATGAATTTTACCTCTAAGGATGGTAAGGAAACTTTATGTCTCATCTCCAAAAAGAGTGAAGTTGCGTGGCTCTGGCATCATAAAATGTCTCACTTAAATTTTAATAATCTTGAGATGCTTGTTAAAAACAAACTGGTATCTGGACTTCCTGATATTCATTTTCAAAAAGATCACCTCTGCCCTGCATGTGAAATGGGCAAACTTAAACGAGCATCTCATAAATCAAAAAGTGATCATTCTTGTACTAGACCTCTCGCAATTATTACATGTGGATCTCTGTGGTCCAATTGCAATTCAGAGTCTATCTGGTAAAAAGTATATTCTGGTACTAATTGATGAATTTTCCAGATATACTTGGCTTGCTTTCGTTCGTCAAAAGTCAGAAGTCCCAGTGGTACTACAGAATATGATGACCAGAATTCAGGTTCTTCTACATCAGAAGATTCAGCAACTTCGAAGTGATAATGGTACAGAATTCAAGAACGCCAAGCTTGAATCGTATCTTGTTGAACAAGGAATTACTCAAAACTTCTCTGCTGTTCGCACTCCACAACAAAACGGTGTAGTTGAACGTCGCAACAGAACCTTGGTTGAAGCAGCCAGAACGATGCTCGCAGCTTCTGGTCTCCCAATTCACTTCTGGGCCGAAGCTGTTGCTACTGCTTGTTTCACTCAAAACCGTTCAATTATTGTCAAGAGGCATCTCAAAACCTCTTATGAGCTGATTAATAAAAGAAAACCATCTGTAAAATTTTTTCATATCTTTGGCTGCAGATGTTTTATCTTAAACGACAGAGATAATCTTGGCAAATTTGATCCGAAGTCCGATGAAGCTAAATTTTTAGGCTACTCGTTAAATTCAAGAGCTTTCCGAGTTTTTAACTTACGAACAAAAACTGTTATGGAAAGCATCAACATTGACTTCGATGATAACACTCAACTGACTTCTGAACACTCTACTTCAGAACTCAAGCTTAATACTGTTACTTCTGACTATCTTTCAGGTTCCAGAGAATCCGAGATTGATGCTATTTTTCATGATTTTCTGGGCGACGAAGTTGTGTCAGAAGCTATGTCACCTCCACATTTGCAGGATACCGTATATTCTCCAAGCCTCAGGCATTACTCTCTCTGGTCCTGCTTCTTCTGTTTCCTCTGACACGTCTATTTTTCCAGAAGTTCCCACTACTACATCTGCCAGTCAAGACGCTACTTCTGTTCCATCATCTGAGGGGGAGACACAAGGACAGGTGACAAAACAGATACCAGAAGGACATACAGAAGAAAATAAAGAAGATTTTGTGTTTCCAGATGAAATCATTTCGTCAAATGAAACAACCCATTCAATTTCTCTACCCAGAATGACGAAATGGACTAAATCTCACACACCAGATCTTATAATTGGTAGTCCTTCCGAGGGGGTCGTAACACGATGCTATCGCAAATGAAGCATTCTTTGTTAATTTTCTTAGTATGATCGAACCTAAACGTGTACATGAAGCCTTAGTTGAACCAAGCTGGGTGGATGCTATGCAGGAAGAACTACTTCAATTCGAAAGAAATAAAGTTTGGCGTCTTGTTCCTTTACCAAAAGGCAAAGTTGCCATTGGCACAAAATGGGTATTTAGGAACAAAAAGGATGAAGATGGAATTGTTGTCAGAAATAAAGCTCGTTTGGTGGCTAAAGGCTACTGTCAAGAAGAAGGTATCGATTATGATGAAACCTTTGCTCCTGTTGCAAGACTAGAAGCAATAAGATTATTCTTGGCTTTCTCTGCATACAAAAACTTCAAAGTCTACCAAATGGATGTTAAATGTGCATTTCTTAATGGATGTCTAAAAGAAGAAGTGTATGTCGAACAACCTGATGGTTTCAAAGATACAAAATATCCAGAATATGTTTATCTTCTTGACAAAGCTTTGTATGGTCTAAAGCAAGCCCCAAGAGCCTGGTATGAACGACTATCTAAGTTTCTGATCAGCAAAGGATATGAAAAAGGTAAAATTGATACAACTCTGTTCATCAAAAGAGGCAAAGGTATGTTAACTATAGTTCAAATTTACGTGGATGACATAATATTTGGTTCTACTCATCAAACAGAAGTTGATTTGTTTTCTAAGTTGATGGAAACTGAATTTGAAATGAGTATGATGGGAGAATTAACTTTCTTCCTAGGACTTCAAGTTAAACAAAGTACCTCTGGTATCTTTATAAATCAGGCAAAATATGTTTCTGACATGCTTAAAAAGTTTCATCTTCAAAACTCATCATCCATGAAAACACCCATCTCTCCCGGTATGAAATTAGGACTCGACTCCTCCGGTAACCGTTGATATTACCGGCTACAGAGGAATGAGGGGGTCGCTTTTATATTTAACGGCAAGTAGACCCGATATTATGTTTGCCACTTGTCTTTGTGCTCGTTATCAAGCCAATCCTAAAGAGTCTCATTTGGTCGTCGTAAAAAGAATTTTTAGGTACTTAAAAGGTTCACCATCGTTGGGCCTTTGGTATCCTAAAAATTCTGGATTTGATTTAATGGCGTATACAGATTCTGATCATGCAGGTTGTAAGCTTGACAGAAAAAGTACATCGTGTAGTCGTCAACTTCTGGGAAATCGACTTATAAGTTGGACATCCAAGAAACAAAACTGCGTATCCACATCTACAGCAGAAGCTGAATATGTTGCTGCTGCTAGTTGTTGTTCACAAGTTATTTGGATGAAGACCCAACTCAGAGATTATGGTCTGATATACGATAAGATTCCCATCCTATGTGATTCTAAAAGTGCTATCGCCATTACGTAAAATCCAGTTCAAAGATTCCAAAACAAAGCATATCGATGTCAGGTATCATTTCATCAAGGATCATGTCGAAAAGGGTACAATCGAAATGTATTTTGTTTCTACTGATTATCAACTTGCTGATATTTTCACAAAAGCTCTTGATGAGAGTCGTTTTAACTTCTTAATTAGCAAGTTGGGAATGCTTAATATGTAACAATGATTTCTTCAGAAGCATCCAGAAGCCTCTGAACTATTCTGACGATACTTCAGAAGTCATCAGAAGTCTCTGATGCTGTCTGAACTCTTCAGAACACTTCAGAAGCCTCTGAATTCCTCTGATTTTCTGTTTCATAATAATATTCTTCTTTCAAGAAATATCATAAAGTACAGATTGAGAAACGAGGTAAAGAAGCTACTACAGGGGGAGTTCATCATTCAAGGGGGAGTTTACCATTCAAGGGGGAGTTTACCATTCACGGGGGAGTTTCACAATGAAGAAGATATTCGTCTAAGTCTAACTCTGGTTAGCTGTCTTCTGATTTACTATTTTACTTAAATTTTATTTGAATCTATCTGCTCTGAGTTTCTCTTGCCGCCAAGGTCTCTTAGAGTTTTGATTCATTTCAAATTTTTTTTTCAAAATATAAATCAAGTCGACATGTTTTTCAACTAAATTTTCTATAAATTGATAATTCTTATAATTTCCATTAAATATATAAATTCAATCAACTCTTGCCTCCAAGGTTGTTTAAATCTATATGTTTAATGCAAATTCTTCTTTATTATTCTTTTATAGAAACTAAACTCTCATGTGATTTTTGTTCTCACTTGACTGATTTTTTAAACTTAAATAAATAAAATTAAGATTAAATTCTGTGTTTATTCAATTAATTCAAAATTAATTGATTAATTAAACAGATTTTTTTTTACTTTTGTTTATTTCTGCTTTTAAGAAAAATCGCATCTGCTACTAAATCATCATCACACATGTGTCTCGTCGTACACGTGTCTCCAATCGAAACCCTGCATGTGTATACCCGCGTGCTTACCTCAGCTCAAATGAACCGTTTTTTGTTTCTCCCCAAACTGAATAACCCCTTCCCATTCTACAGTTTCTCTCTCACATAAAACCCCCAATTTCAACCTTCATCTTCTTCCTCGCAAATATTCCCCAAATCAGTGTTTATTCTCATTGCAAAGACAAAGTGTTCTACTGTCAAGCATTTAAAAGTTCAAAATGGCTTCCAACTGTGCCCATCCTACCAACAATGATGAAGACAGAATCATCGATTCCACTGCTGATAGTACTCCCATTGTAAAACTGCCATTGAAGGCGAACAATGTGCAGGTGCTGCTCAACCCTAACACTTATCAACCGGAATTTCGCATCATGATCGAGTTTCTACAACAAAGACCCGCTTGAATCGAGCCGTAACCCTAACCAACCCAAACATCCCTGAAATCTATGTCCAAGAACTGTGGCAAACAATGATCATCAAAAATGATGAAACACTCGCCGGTTCTGTCACCCATCCTGAACAAGTGGAAATTGCTGTTCAAATCCCAATCACCAAAAGAAAACTCGCCAAATATTTTCATCTTCCCCTATCAGTGATCGAAGTCGACGGGCAAACCATTCCCAATCTTGCCCTAGAAGAAAACCCTTCCACAGAAGCCCTCCTAGCCTTCATCAATCTTCTGGGTTACAATGAACCTCTTACCAGGCTGTCCGAATTCGAAGGAAGAAGTTGCCCCCAATGTGGAATCTACTCGTCTCCATACTCAACAAGAGCCTAACTCCGCAAAATAGGTTCTTTGGATCAAGCTAGCCGAAACATTCGACGATTATGTATGGGATGTTCTACAATCGACCCTTGGACTATGCAAGTCTCATCTTCCAAGAGATCAAAGCACCGTGCATACTAAGGTGCTCCATCAAAGTCGTGGGAAGCCACTACCAAAGCACTCATGTTCCCACGATTTCTATCCCTCATCACTCATCCCGCAATTGGGGCAATCGAAGCTCCCCGATTCGGCCATTCTCGCAAAATTGCATCAATGAGCTCCCATCGATCAACCATTGACAAGATCGGCTACTTCCGCACCCGCAGAACTATCCAGGTACATGCTAAACCTAATCCCATCTAGCTCTTCTAATCTCCAAATCTATAGAAGCTCTATGGTTTTCTCAGAACAGAGAATTCCTACCCCAGAGCACTTAGAGCCAGGTGTAGGTGGTCAGGGGTCTGGTGAGCATGAGATTGAAAAAACTAGGAGTGAACATCCGAGTGCTTCTACCCATGCCGACCTTCTATTAAATGAAGGTACGCAGATGTCCACAGAGACACATATGAGTGTTCCTCTCCAATTCCCCAAAGGGCAACCACAACTTCGAGGTTGACGTCACCACGTCTCCACTCATTGACTTAGAACAGCCCCAGCTCAAACCACCCGTAAACCACCGTTCGCAGGATACTTCTTCTTCTTCTGAATCAACTTCAACTGGGGAAAGCACCTCCACTTCATCATCCTCCCAACAGGATGATGATGATAATATAAGAGTTCATTCGCCCCAGAACTCGCCACTTCCTCCACCACATGTTTATGTCTCCGTGACTGACATACCAATAAGCACAGAGGATGCGTCCACATCCTCTCCTAGGATAGATGCTGATGAATTCCCATCAGAGGGGTTACAGCCTAGGAATGCACCCCTTACCGGAGTGTTTACACTTCATCAAGGTAAGCATCTTGTCTTCGACACCTCATCCTCTCGATGATGAGGATACCGTTGAAACAATCGAGAACAACCGAAGAGGAGCCTCGTGCAATGTACCCCCTCAAGGACAAAGTTGGAAGTCCTTCTACACTCAACGTCAAAACAGGTGTAGAAGGCCCCTCTGAACGCGAGGGTAAAGGGGCTCCATGTGTTGGAGATGCACCGGTTACATCTTCTGATTTTGTCACTAATGCAGCGTTCTTGGCATTTGCTGATCAAATTCAGAGATCTGTGGAAGATCTAAAATTATCCGTCACAACTAATCACTCTATTCTTCTGAGCCTTCAATTTCAAATTGAAAGGCAAAACTCTCTTTTAGCAGATCTTCAGCGCCAAATGAGTACCTCTCAAGAAGATCAGAAGGCCTATCTTGCTGAACAACTTCTGCTCTTGAAAAATGGTCTTCAAGCACATACAGAGGCAATATCTCAACTTCCAGAATCATTACGTGCCTCTGTAGACTACAGCTCTCTGGTGGCCGATATACAGAAGATTGTCAAGACCATCATAACTTCTGATGATCCCTCTGTGTCTACGCTTGTCAAGAAATCTGACCTCGCCTCTTTCCAGAAGATTATTCTCGAGCGAATGTCGACCATCGCTTCAAAGTACTCTTCCAAGCCCTCCACATCTTCAACCGACCAGAAACTTGCTGCTCTCGAAACTACTATCCCTCAACTTGTGCCTCTGGTTTCTTCTCTTGCTGAGGCGTTTACTTCCAAGAAGAAAGCCAAGGAAGAAAGGGCTTGCAGAAAGGCGGGCGAAAAGAAAACGTTCTGAGGATCAGGATCCTGATTCTCAGAAGGGGGAGAAAGGTTCTGAGCCTAAGCAAGCCAAACAAACACCACCAGAAACAAACACGACCACTGCTGACTCTTCAACGCCAACACCATCACAACAACCCTCTTCTTCAAAACAAGTGCCACTCACTCCAACACCTCTGGCTACGCATTCTGGTCCTCTACCCAGAGATCCAGAGCTAGCTAAGTTTATTCTGGATCTTATGGGAAAAAGCAGAATCCCGAGCTCTCCGGCTGAAAGGGCTAAAGTAGTCAGAGCTCACGAAGAACGAGAACGAGCTAAAGCTGCAAAGGAAAGAGCTAAAAGGGCCAGAGAGGAGGATGAGGAAGTGTTCAGAGCTGAAAAAGAGAGAGCAGAAGAGATAATACGCCAGAGGCTAATAGTTGAAGAACAAATAGAGATAGAGAGGGTGAAAAAGAGAACTCGGAAAGAGAAAAGGCTAGACTTAAAGAAGAACTACAGAGACAAAATTTTGAAGCTGAAGAAAGAGCAAGAGTCAGAGCAGAGGCCGCTCAGAAGCAGAAGGAGATCAGAAGAGAAGAATTTGAAGAAAAATTAAATAAAGTTGGAAACATTGTTGGAAACATTGAACTTCCAACAATTGAAGTTGAGAAAAGGCACATGTATGCTCCAACAGATCAGAAGATTTATCTCATGATGCCTAACTTCGCCAACCAATACAATGTCAGCAGTGAAGTTAAAGATAACTTCATGGCTCATAAACAAGACAGAAAGACAGTTTTCACTACTGTTCCAATTACAAAGATAACGTACCATGAAACATAAGCAGTTTCAAGATACACCCATTTGGTACACAATCTACGAGATAGTCAGATCAAACAACAAAAGTTATTACATATGTGATAATGATCTGTTGTCCATCCATCCAGCTGATCTCATTTTTCTGGAAGAATTTATGAAGACTCAGCTTTCTGAACGCAAAGATCCACAAGACCAGGTTGCCTACACTAGAATTATTCTGTGTATGAAATCATACATTAGATACAAAAGGCAGGTCGACTTCCAGATTGGATTAAATTTCAAAATGGATAATCTGGCTATCTCTGCACCAAATGAGGAACTTGAAGGGATAAGCAAATTCAGAGTGGGTAGACTTCTATCGAACCGAAGAGGGAATCATCTTCAAAAGACCAAATGGAAAGAGCTTCTTTCGCATCAAAGAAGCTCACAAATACTCTTCGAGGTAGTCTACATCATCAAGTGCTTTCTTTGGCTTAGACACGACAAATCCAGAAGTTGCAAAGAAAATAGAGAAAAGACTTGATGGACTTCAGAAGAACAGAGAGCTTATCAATAATATTTCAAGTATCATCGCTGCTGTTGATCCTCTCTGAAGAATGTTTTTTTTGACTTCATACTTAGGGGGAGAATGTTAGATATTAAAGTATGAGTCAAAGAAGAGATGTCTACAAGTGTCAACACACACTTCTTGTTATAACAAATTGTTGTTAGACGCTCCCTTTATGACACATGGCACTTTGTAATTGGCTAGCATTTTGACTTTCTGTCTTTGTATATGTATAAATAGCATTGTATTGTGTTTGTAAAAAGAGTCGATTAATACATTTACATTTTGAAGAATACTGTGCGTAAGTCATTTCATAATCTTTGTTCTTCATTCTGTTTACTGTTCTATTGATTTAAATTGTTAATTGATCTGCTTCCGCAATTCACTCAGATTCAATACTCTCAATTAACAATCGGTTTAAAGGAATCTGGAACCAACATAAATCTTCTAAAAATACTTCCTCTACAGCATTAAATTCTACTCCTTTTAGAAATGATTTTAAAGACACATCTTTAACAACAGAAAAATCATCATTATCATTTTCAGACTTTGTCATAAGAGTCAAGCTTTTTGAAAAAGGATAGTCTTCTAATTCTAAATCTGCAAATCAAAATTCAAAATTCAAAAAGAATGTTGATAAAAGTTCTTCTTATACTAATCCACATTTCTTATGTTTTATAGAGCTATCCACTCTAGTTTGGAAGAAAAAAGGTGAATGACTATCAAAGAAAGACAAAATAGATAGTATTTCTTCTTTTAAGAAACTTGATGTACCCAAAGCCGATACTTTGAATAAAACAAAGCATTCAATTCCTAAAACTAATATTGTTCATTCTTGCTTATGTCATGAGATAATAAAGGTTCTTAAGAATCATATTCATTGTATGAACTGTGGACATCATAACTTTCAAATCAAATTCAACAACAACAAAAAACATCCTAAGAAACCAATTATGAATTTTTCAGCAAATTTGGCAAACAAAAACAAACACAATAAGCATAATTCAATCAAACAAAGTTCTGAACAAACTTCTGAATTTCATTCTGTTAAATCCAAGTTCAGAATCCCTAATGTTATAGCTAATCTGAAAGGACCCATTTTTAGATGAGTACTCACAATAACTGTTTTTGCAGATGTGTCATGCGTGGATTTTAGACTCTGGTTGCTCAAGACTCATGACACCTTTCAAAGAATTACTAACTGATTATCATGAAAGATATGGAGGAACAGTTAGTTTTGGAAACAATGCAAAAGCGTCAGAGGATATGGAACTTTTTCGAAGGGGGATGTTACTGTAATGAAAGTTTTCTATGTTGAGGGTCTCAAGCATAATCTGTGTAGTATAAGTCAGTTCTGTGACAAATATTGGAAAGCACTTTGACATTGACTTTTATCATGTTCTCAGTTCTAAAAATTTAAACAAATTAACAGCCTATAGAGATGGAGATATCTACACTACTAGTTTCACTGAAAATGGTCAACTACAGGGAGTTTGTTATATTTCTAATACCATAAAAATGAAAGTTGGTTGTGGCACAGAAGATTATCTCATCTGAATTTCAAAGCAATTTCTAAATTGGAAAGGCATAAATCAGTAAGAGGTTTACCAAAGATCAAGTTTGAAAGAAATTCATTATGTTCTACATGTGAGCATGGAAAGATAAAAAGAATTTCACATCCACTGAAAATGGTTTCTTCATGTCAAGCCCCACTTGAAATGCTACATATGGATCTATGTGGCCCAATGAAGACTCAGAGCATGAGAGGAAAGAAGTATATCCTAGTAATAATTGATGAATATTCAAGTTATACTTGGGTTGAATTTCTTATACTTAAATTTGATACTTCTGATATACTTATTCCTTTTCTAAGAAAAAACAGGTTCTTCTTCAACTTCCTATCCAAAAGATCAGAAGTGACAATGGCACAAAATTTACAAATTCTACACTTCAGAATTTTTTGGATTCTGTTGGAATATCTCATTACTTTTCCGCTGCAATAACCCCTTAACAGAATGGAGTAGTTGAAAAGAAGAATAGAACCTTAGTAGAGGCTGCCAGAACTATGCTTGCCTATTCAGAATTACCATTATCTCTTTGGGCAGAAGCAATAACAACTGCTTGCTTTACTCAGAACAGAACCATTCTCAACAGAAAACTTCTCAAAACTCCCTATGAAATTATTAAAAAGAGAAAACCCTCTGTTCATTATTTTAAAATCTTTGGATGCAGGTGTTTTCTTCTGAATAAATCACAGCACTTAGACAAATTTGCTCCTAAAGGAGAAGCTAGAGTGTTTGTTGGCAATTCACAAAAATCCAAGGCATACAGAGTTCTCATCAAAGGCACCCAAAGGATCATTGAAACTTCAAATATCATATTTCATGAGCCAACTATGATTTTTGAACAAGACAGTTCAGAACTCAAGCTTAATCTAGTTTCTGAACTATTAGATTCAGAAAAGAGTAATACTGATCATAGTTCTGAATCCAAATCTTTGCTAAAGCCAAATTTAGATTCATTATGTCAAGACTTATTTGATATTTCTGTTAATGTTTTTACAGATTATCAAAATCCATCTCTTCTTAGAGGAATACGAGACCAAGTTTCCGCAGAAAGCATAATATCAAATCTTTCTCCACCAACTATCTCAACCTCAAATTCAAAAATTCCTACTTTTGAATCTGTACAAGTCAATTTTTGAATCTGTACAAGTCAATTCTGACACCTTTCTAGTCACTTCTAAACCAACCATACATGTTTCTGAACCAGTGACTATTTCTTCTGAACCAGTACAGAATTTTCAATTTGAGGGGGAGTCTTCAGATCTACATTCAGTAATCAATCTAAATTCTGAATCACATGCAAACATTGATGACTATGACTCTTTAAACAATGTCTCATATGTTCAACCTTTGCACAAAATAACTCCTCAACAGAATGGAGTAGTTGAAAGGAAGAATAGAACCTTAGTAGAGGCTGCCAGAACTATGCTTGCCTATTCAGAATTACCATTATCTCTTTGGACAGAAGCAATAGCAACTGTTTGCTTTACTCAGAACAAAACATTCTCAACAGAAAACTTCTCAAAACTCCCTATGAAGTTATTAAAAAGAGAAAACCCTCTATTCATTATTTTAAAATCTTTGGATGCAGGTGTTTTCTTCTGAATAAATCACAGTACTTAGACAAATTTGCTCCTAAAGGAGTAGCTAGAGTGTTTGTTGGCAATTCACAAAAATCCAAGGCATACAGAGTTCTCATCAAAGGCACCCAAAGGATCATTGAAACTTCAAATATCATATTTCATGAGCCAACTATGATTTTTGAACAAGAAAGTTCAGAACTCAAGCTTAATCTAGTTTCTGAACTATTAGATTCAGAAAAGAGCAATACTGATCATACTTCTGAATCCAAATCTTTGCTAAAGGAAAATTTAGATTCATTATGTCAAGACTTATTTGATATTTCTGTTAATGTTTTTGCAGATTATCAAAATCCATCTCTTCTCAGAAGAATACGAGACCAAGTTTCCACAGAAACCATAATATCAATTCTTTCTCCAACAACTATCTCAACCTCAAATTCAGAAATTCCTACTTTTGAATCTGTACAAGTCAATTCTGACACCTTTCTAGTCACTTCTGAACCAACCATACATGTTTCTGAACCAGTGACTATTTCTTCTGATCCAGTACAGAATTTTTCAATTTGAGGGGGGGTCTTCAGATCTACATTCAGTAATCAATCTAAATTCTGAATCACATGCAAACATTGATGACTATGACTCTTTAAACAATGTCTCATCTGTTCAACTTTTGCCAAATGTGAAAAAGTGGACTTCAAGTCATCCAATTCATCAGATCATAGGTGATGTCTCAAAAGGTGTACAAACCAGATCAGCCACAACTAATGAATGTCTGTATGTGAATTTTTTCAGCAGTACTAAACAGAAAAAGCCAAGTGAAGCTCTTCAGGATCCAGACTGGATAGTAGCCATGGAAGATGAGCTAAATCAATTTGAAAGAAACAAAGTCTGGAGACTAATTCCAAAACCGAAGGGGAAATTAATTATTGGCACAAAATGAGTTTTCAGAAATAAGAAAGATGAACATGGAATTGTTGTGAAAAATAAAGCAAGGCTTGTAGCAAAGGGATATTGTCAACAAGAAGGCATTGATTATGAAGAAACTTTTGCTCCTGTAGCTAGGCTAGAAGCAATTAGGATCTTTCTAGCTTATGCAGCTCACAAAAACTTGAAAGTTTTTCAAATGGATGTCAAATATGCATTTCTGAATGGAATTCTTCACGAGGAAATATATGTTGAACAACCAAAAGGCTTTGATAGCAAAGAATTTCCAGATCATGTTTATATCCTAGACAAAGCTTTATATGGACTTAAACAAGCACCAATAGCATGGTATGACACTCTTACAGTAGATACAACTTTACTTCTGAAAAAGGAAGGTGAAGACATGATCTTAATACAAATATATGTGGATGACATTATATTTGCTTCTACAAATCAAAAAAAATTTAAAAATTTTGAGAACATCATGCAAACTGAATTTGAAATGAGTATGATGGGAGAGTTAACATTCTTTCTTGGTTTACAAGTTAAACAACTTCCCACTGGCATATTAATTAATCAAACTATGTATGTTTTTGACTTACTTATAAAGTTTGACATGTCTGACTGTTCTAGTATTCAAACACCAATGGCTACTACTATTAAACTTGAACCTGATTTATCTGGCAAATCTGTGGATAAAAAGAAGTACAGGGTAAAAGTGGTTCTTTGCTTTACTTAACAACAAGTAGACCTGGTATAATGTTTGTCACATGTATTTGTGCAAGATATCAAGCCAATCCTAAAGAATCTTATCTTCTTGCTGCTAAAAGAATACTTAGATACCTGAAAGGTTCACCTTCTTCGGGACTTTGGTATCCTAAGGATTCTAGATTTGAACTAACTACTTTCATAGATGCAGATCATGGTGGTTGTAAATTAGACAGGAAAAGCACATCTGGATCATGTAAATTTCTGGGTGAATGACTTGTAAGTTGGTCTTCCAAAAAACAGAATTGTGTATCCACTTCTACTTCAGAAGCTGAATATGTAGCAGATGCCATATGTTGCTCACAAGTCATCTGGATGCAAATTAGTCTACATAAGTATTTTATACCAACTAAGAATTAAGATTTCAATTCTGAGACTTATTCATTCAGAATTCTGAAAATTTTAACTTCAGAATTTCTGAAGTTAACTTTTCAGAAGTCTATTTTTCAATACTCAGAAGTACTAAGTCTACTTTTCTAAAGTTGTTGTATAATAATACTTATCAATTTTTTTTTCTTCTAACCATTTCTATCTTTAGCACTATTCAAAGGAGAGATTTATATCTTTACTCATGATTCAAGGGGGAGTGATACTCATAACTGATGCTTTGCTTCTTTCATGTGTTATCAAGATCTGAAAAGATGGATATTGATTTTCAAGTTAACAAAACTTAGAAGTATGGACAAACTTCTGAAGATAAAACCTTGATTAATAAATTGTTCAAACTTACTTCTGAAATATCAAATTGTTTTATACATTCAGAAGTATGTAGTTTTAAATGGTTTTTATGAATATCAAGTCACAGTATTCAAGTTCTGAACATAATTCAAAAGTTCTGAGGTCTTTCTGAAACATTTCATCTAACTTCTGTACTTGTTCTCAGAAGTTCTGAACTTCCCGTTGTAAGACTGATTTAATACACGCGTGTGCCATGCGTTTTAATTTCATTGGAGGAACCTTAATCCAAATAAATGACGATTACTTTTCTAATCGTCATTACTTTTTCCTCCTTTTTCGACCATGTGTCCCTCCACGATCATCCACCTCATATAATCCATGGATTCGTCATCTTTTTCTCTTTTTAGCAGTTTTTCCCTCCGAAACTTAATCTCTGTTTTTCTTGAACTTCATTCGAACTCGAATCCTAACTCTCTGTCTACAATGTCGATTTCAAATGTTGATATGCCAATCCAAACTGCGAAGTCATGTTTCAGTAACAGTGATGCATCATCGAATAAAGAATCTTTCAAAATTGTGCCTAAAAAGATCATGATTGGATCAATGGAGGTTACTCTGGATGATGATCCAATGCTAGAAGACACTGCCACAAAAGGAAATCTTGAAGCCGGTCCTTCAAACCCTACTCCAAACCCTAACCCTCATTCATCTCAAATTGGGCAAACACAAGTGGAGCCAATCGAAGTACCTTCTGAATCTGTTGGAGGTATAAATGATTCTCAATCTGTTGCTGGTATTGCACAGGAAGAAAGTTATGGACCTGATTTTACCAAACTCTATGTTCCAGAGCAAAAGAAGATGGAAATCAAGAAAAATAATTGTGCTCATAATATTCGTTCAACAGACTTCAATGATGAATAGAGAATTTTGATTGAACTATTGAAGAAGCATCCTCTTAAAGCATTGTTTACAAAAAGGTATTTTGTTCCTGAGTTCTACTTACAACAATGGTGGTTTCACACTGAAATTGATGAGGAAGCGAATGATTTTTCTTCATTTATTCATGGTTATAGATTCTCCATTAAGGAATCGGATATCCGGAGTATCTTTGATCTTCCAATGGCTGATGCAGTAGTTGGTAAGACCACTTTTGATGCTATTCCTTCTTCTTCTAAAATTATTGCAGACTTCATCAAGTTAGGGTACTCATAATCAATAACTGCATTGAGTTCTTTTAGAAGAAAATGGCTTCCACCTATTTGGTATTCCCTATTTACGATCATCAACACGTGTTTATCTGGAAAGATTTCAAGTTTAGATCAGGCCTCATCAAATATCATAATTATCTTCCATGGAATTGCTCACAATAAGCATTATGACTATGCTTCTCTTATTTTTGAAGAATTAAAGATAGCTATCTCAAAGAAATCAACTTATTCTTACATTCTTTATCAAAGATTCTTTCAAATCTTTATCAAAGGAGCCATGAAGACTGTTGAAGCCATTCCAAGATTGGATAATGAGGAATTTTTCCACTTTTTTCTATGGATAGCTTAAGACCACCAAGTGCTAAACTCAAATTTTCAAATGCCACTACCAGCAGAACTTCTTGCCTATATAAGTTCTACAAATAGATTTTTTTTGATTGAGTATTGTGAATCTTTGGGATTGCCTAAACCAGCAATCTCTACCCCAGATTCCACCCCAGTGGAAGGAGATGTGAGGGGTCTACAATACATAGTGAGAGAGGGGAGGAAGTTCATGGTGGGGAACAACCTCATAGTGAAAAGAGGAAAAAAGTAAATGAGAGACAGGGTAGATCTGTGAGAAAAATAACTGATGAGGGGTGATCACAGGTAAAAGAGAAAGAAACCTGTGCACTAACTGATCTAAGTCGGGCAGCCACACAATCTATTACTCTACACTCTTTGGGGGGTAATATTGAAACAGCAGTAAGCCCATGGAAAATCTTGTCAACCCCCCAGCCACTCACCCATCTCTCAACAGAAGGGTGTTTCATTAACACATATGGAGGAGCCCAATGTTGAAAATGAAGGATATATGTCCCCCCTTCACACATATGTGCACATAGAGTCTGAGAGTCCACTCTATATTAAGCCTAATGAACCACAAGATGTGGGATTTATTCACACAAGGACACATCTTTCGGATGTCCATAAGCAAAGTGTTAGTCACATTGCCACAACATTCATAGATGTTCCTATTTCTGGACTTCAAGGATTAGTTGGAAGTCCTGTTGGGGTGAACATCTCTAAAGCCCCATTCACCGAATCAACAATGATTCATGATGTGGTGACATCAACAGGACAGCCTACTTTTGTAGGACTGCAAACAGGATCATTTGTTGGTCCTGGCTCTATTAGCCAATCTTCTGAATTTTTTGATTCAAAGATTTATGTATTTCTGAGTTTGCAAAGATTCAGAAGGACATCATGGCACTTTCTGAGAAATCAACCAAAATGTTGGAGGATAGGGTGGAAATTCAGGAGAAGTTATTGGATCAGAAACTAAGTGAGTTGAAGAATGTTTTAGTCTCAACAAATGATCTCAAATCTTTTCAAGGGGCTATTTTAAATTCTTTCTCAGAAGTTGTTTCTTTAGTGGCAAATCTCAAAACATCCTTGCCATCTACTTCTGCTTAACCAAATCTCTCTCAGTTAGCCACAAAGGATGACATTAAACTAATTTGAATCAATTATCTTCAATTCAGAATACTCAAGTATATTTGGATCACATAATATTTTCTTTGGAATGCAGGCCTCAAGCTGACACTTTAAAAAGAAAACATGATGAACAGGATCCTGAAAATCATGAGGGGGAGAAAAGAAGGAAAGTGCCTCATTCTGAAGATGTACTTATTCTAAAAGCTCAGACTTCGGAAGATCTTTTGAAGATGTTCAGAAAAATTCTGGTGCTAGTGCTGAAAAGATTTCTGAAGAAATTGAAGAAATTTTATCTTCTGAATCTGAATTTCAAGAGATTCCTTGTTCTGAACGCATTCGTGAAGCTGGTGGAATAATTTCTAAAGAGAACATTGAAGATAAAGTAACTTCTAAAGAAGTAAATGAGGGTTATGAAACTGAAAGATTATCTTTCAATTCTGAAGATAAGGAAAGTACAGGTGATACAGATATCATACCTAATTCTAATGAAGAAATGCTTAATGAGTACTTAGCTTTTGAAGATGTAATTGGAGAACCTGGTGATCTATCAGATGTTATCATGTTTGATGAAGAAGAGGAGATAAATGAAATAAGGGATCTAGTTGTATGGAGACCTCATTGTTGATAGAAGAGAAGATGAAGACCTTCTGAATACAATGTGGTATTTAGTCTATCAGATGGTTATGAAGTTTGTATTTCTGAATTTACCAAGGAATCTGGAGTGTAGATTCTTGGATGAAAAGTTATCTATATTCAGAGATTTTTATAATCAACCAAACCATCAGGAATTTTGATAAGCGTTCATACCAGGCTCTGGGAGCTTGCTTTAATCCATACAGAGCTTTCTCCAGAATATAGACGTGATCTGGATGTCTCGCGTCTACAAAACTAGGAAGTTGTTGAACATACATTTCTTCTTTGGGATCTCTATTCAAAAATGCACATTTAACGTCCATCTGGTATATCTTGAAATCTTTGTATGTTGAGAAGGCGAGAAAGAGTCTTATTGCTTCAAGTCATGCGGTTAGAGCAAAAGTTTCATTGTAGTCAAATCCTTCTTCTTGACAGTATCCCTTGGCCACCAACTTTGCCTTGTTTCTGATCACAATTCCATCTTCATCCTTTTTGTTTATGAATACCTACTTAGTACCGATGGTGACTTTATCTTTAGGCAGAGGTACTAATTTCCATACATTGTTCCTGTCAAATTGAAGAAGCTCTTCTTTGCATTGCATCCACCTAGCTTGATTATTGTAAAGCTTCATGAACTTTCTTTGGCTCAATCATGCTTAGAAAATTTACAAAGAAATCTACATTTGCTGTTGCAGATCTGGTTTTAACCCCTTTAGATGGATCTCCAATAACGAGATCTGGAGTATGAGACTTTGTCCATCTTTTCATCCTTGTTTGAGGTATTTCCTGGGCTTGGACTTCTGTATCCGAGGGTTGGATAACGTCTTCTGGTATTGGGATTGGTTTTGGATCTGGATGAGCACCTAATGTCTCCCCCTCAAATGAAGGCATAGAGGTTACCTCTGGACTGTCATTTGGTGATTCAGAAGAAGGACCAGAAAGAGTTATCCCAGAAGCTTGAAGTAATTCACGAATATTCAATGGTGGATTAGTGGGTATTCTCTCTGAAGGTATTTCTTCTCCCAGAAAATCGTCAAATAAAGCATCAATCTCGGATTCTCTGGTGCCTAAAAGATAATCAGAGGTGACAGTATTAAGTTTGAGTTCTGAATCAGAATCATCAGAAGTCAACTGAGTTTGATCATCAAAATCGATGTTTATGCTCTCCATTACAGTCTTAGTTGGCAAATTAAAAACACTAAAAGCTTTTGAATTTAACGAGTATCCCAAGAACTTGGCTTCATCGGATTTCTTGTCAAACATGCCAAGTTTTGCTCGATCATTCAGAAGAAAACACCTGCAGCCAAAAGTACGGAAAATTTTAACTGAGGGTATTATGTTATTTATGAGCTCATTAGAGGTTTTAAAATGCCTCTTAATTATGCTTGATCGATTCTGGGTGAAATACGCCGTGGCAACAGCTTCTGCCCAGAAGTTGGTGGGTAGCCTAGAAGCTTCAAGCATTGTTCTTGCTGCTTCAACTAGTGTTCTATCTCATCTTTCTACTACACCATTTTGCTGAGGAGTGCGTACAGCAGAGAAGTTTTGAGAAATTCCGTTATTAACAAGGTATTTTTCAAGCTTAGCATTCTTGAATTCAGTACCATTGTGACTTCTAAGTTGCTGTATTTTCTGTTGCAGAAGAACTTGTATTCTTGTCATCATATTCCTTAATACTATTGGAACTTCTGATTCTTTCGAACAAAAGCAAGCCATGTATACCTAGAAAATTCATCTATTAGTACCAAGATATACTTTTTGCCAGAAAGGCTCTGGATTGCAATGGGACCACAGAGGTCAACATGTAGCAATTGCAGAGGCCTAGTGCACGAATGATCACTTTTGGTTTTGTGAGATGCTCTTTTTATTTTGCCCATCTCACGAGCAGGGCAGAGGTGATCCTTCTGGAAATGTACCTCTGGGAGGCCTTTAACCATGTTATGTTTGACCAGAAGCTCAAGATTTTCAAAATTTAAGTGTGAAAGTTTATGATGCCATAACTAAGCAACTTCACTCTTCTTAGAGATAAGACAGAGGGTTTCCTAACCATCCTTGGATGTAAAATTCATCATATACAGATTACCTTTTCTGTCGGCTCTCCATAATTCTTCACTTGCTTTAGAGAATAAGTAACAATGTTTCTCATCAAATACAACAAGCATTTTAGAATCACAAAGTTGACTTACACTTACCAGATTATGTTTCAGTCCAGAAATATGAGCTATTTTGGAACAGGTAATAGTACCCTCTTGAATAGTATCGTAGCCTTTTATTTGACCCTTACCATCATCACCAAACGTTACTGCTCTACCAATTTTATCTTTGAATTTGGAGAGTAAGTTTTTCGTTCCAGTCACGTGCCTCGAGCATCCAGAGTCAAGATACCAGATATGCACACGTTGTTTCTGCAATCAAAATTAGAAAGATTTAGGTACCCATTTCATAATGGGTCCTTTGATGTTAGGTTTAGGATTTTGATTTATCTTTTCTTTTTGAGCAGAATGACGTATAGGTTTTCAAGAGACTGTTGGTTTGCCTGTTTCGTTTGAATTGTTTCTTTTGTTTTGATTTTTAAAATTTGAGTGCTTACGATTATCAGAGAAATAACTAAAAAGCCTTGAACAAAATTGTTTAAGTTTTACGAATAAAGAGAAGTATTCAGAGTTCTGAAACATAAATGAATTCAGTGAATTTTCATTACTAGAATGATGATTACAATTGTTCTTATTTCTGTCTATTCTAGCATCAGTTGTTTTATTGAACTTTTTATCTAGCCAAGACTTACGCTTTGGAACATATGAATTCTTCTGTGGAGGCTTCTTCTGTGGAGACTTCTCTGGAACTTTGGGTTTTACTGAAACAAGAGTATAAGAGTTAGCTTTCCATTTTCCTTTTTCAAGACGAGTAAACTTCTGTGATTGAGATTTCAAAGACTGATACTTAAGATTTTCTTTGTTTTTAAGATTTGCCTCCTTTTCAAGTTCGAGACATGTCTTAGCTTGTAAACACATCCCAAGGAAATCTGGATGGATCGGAACCTCTTTTCTTTGTTCTTTAGGAGGAACAGAGATCAGTGGTATTCCACATGAAAGTTTTGCAACATTTGATCCAGCAGCTCTAATTTCCAAAAGTTCATTTGTGTATAAAAATGGAGCATTTCTGTCTTTAATAACCTCTGGAACCTTTGTAAAATTAGGAGGCAAATGATTTTCAAGATTTGAAATATATTTTTTTGAACTTTCAAAAAAATCATCATCATTTTGATTATCATTTTCCTGGGGATAAGTAATAAACTCATGATTATCTTCGACTCCACAAGGATTTAAATCTGCAAAAAGAACAGGGGAAAATCTTTGGATGGTTTTCAGAAATTTGTTGTTTGATATTTGTTTGATCTGATTTAAAACACACATCCAGAGTTGTAAGAATGTCTTTCTAAAAACCGAGTCTAAGATCTTTTTCTGCTTGTACAGGTATGAACTCGTCAGCCTCTGGATTTAAGGTTATACGAGTGAATGAACCAAAATTAAAAATATCACCCTTCTTGCAAATAAGTTTTAGATCAACTTGAGTTGTCTTTCCAGAAGAGTTTTTGATATTTTGATACTTGAGTTTTTTAACATGATGTCAATTCGAAATACTCGAAAGAATCGGGCCAGTGGCGTACAAGTTGAAGTTACCGCAAAATCTAAGCGCAACCCACGACACATTTCATGTGTCGAATCTAAAGAAATGCCTAGCAGATGAAATGTTGATGTTACCCATAGACGACGTTCAGATTAACGATCGGTTAAACTTCGTTGAAGAACCAGTTGAGGTTTTGGACCGAGAAGTTAAACGGTTAAGGCGCAGTAAAATCCCTATTATTAAGGTCCGTTGGAATGCGAAACATGGTCCAGAATATACCTGGGAACGTGAAGATTTGATGAAGCAAAAATATCCCATTCACGAACACCCCGGAGAAAGCCACTTCTTAAATTTCGGGACGAAATTTCTTTAACGGGGGAAGACTGTGACAACTGTCAAAATTCGAGCTTTCAGGTTAACTTCTATTAAGTTTATTAGTGTTTATATAGTTTAAATTTTAATATTAAGAAATAGTTGGTTTAGAATGGTCGAAAAACCCCTAGCATTTCCGGTAGTCGCTTAAAAATGTCCGGTTCCGACCCGTAACTCTCCGAAAATTCCAATACAGTGCCAAATGCTCTAGATTATACCCAATTTATATAAAATACATAGTTTTAGTATTTTAATTATAAAACTTTTATTTTATTAAGATTCTAACCAAAATGGGCTACCAATTTTGGGAAAAAGGCCAAAAATTGAGAAATGGTCTTTTAATTGTGTCATTTTGGGCTTAAAATGAGTTTTTTTTTTTTTATAAATAAATTGGCTTGGGTAGGGCCCAATCCATGCCCCCCCCCCCTCAAAATCCACATATAAATACCAAATTTTTTTCATTTCACTCATTTCAAACTCAAAAATCAAACACCTCCCTCTCTCTCTAAAAGTGAAGAGACTCTTTTGTTTTTCCCTCTTCCTCTTCCTCTCCATCAAGTTCCAGCCAATTTCTCATGTTCTAATCCATCAAATAGCAAGAATATTGAAGATTTTGGTACACATTTCATCACACAAGTAAGTATAAACACCATCTTATTCTTTCCTTAGCATTTTTGGGTGAAAACCCACTTTCTTGTATTTTAAGCATTCTTCTTCTAAACCTTTGAATTTTCTGAGTTTGTGGAGAGATTTTACACCAAAACATGTAAAATGTTTATAAAATGGTGATAATCTATGACCTAAACAAATAAAACTCAAGAAAATGGGTAAAAATCATGATTTTATGTGTTTTTGAACAACAATGGAGATTTTTGTTGCTGACAGATTCATTGCATGTGCAAAAATCGTCCATTTCTTATAATAAACATGTTAAAATATTAAAAATCTTCCTTCTAAAAGTTTATTTAGTGAGTTGGGGTTCTAATCCAAGTGGTCTCACTCAAAAACATTGAGTTTTGACCCCCCAAATGCTCATAGAAAGATGCCTGTGCATCTGGAAGTTCAACAGTAGGTAAACCCTACTTTGAACAACCATAACTCTTTGAATATTTTTCCAAATCACTTGATTTTTCTTTTGGAAGTTAGCTTAATGAGTTACCTTTCATATGCATCTGATTTCATTCAAAAATATGGTGATTTAAGGTTTCAAATGATTAAAACAAAATGAGTGTGCAAACTGTCAAACAATGACAGAATTGTGCATGCATGTTCAAATGGCCATATCTCTTTCAAAACTCAATGAAAAAGGTTGATTCTTCTTTTGAGAGTTATATTTATGAGTTATCTTCAGTTTGCAAGTGGAATCACTTAAAAATATGGAGTTTTGACCCTCCAAACACCTAAAATACTTTAGGTGTGCAACCTGTGAAACCACCAGCAGCTAAACTCTACTTTGTGTGTTAGTATCTCCTTTGTTATTTGTCTTTAATGCATGATTCGTCTTCTAGAACTTCATTTTATGAGTTAATATTCATATGGATCCAGTTTCATGCAAAAATATGATGTTTTGAGGCACTAATCAATTTACTAAAGTTAAGTGTGCAATCTGTCAGCTAATGACAGAATTGTGCATGCAACTTTGTAGTGTCATACCTCCTTCATAACTTCTTCAAAATCAGTGATTCTTATCTCAAAGGTTTCCTTTATGAGTTATGATTCTAATCCAACTGGAAATTCTAGAAAACACTGCGTATAACTCCTCAAATGAGTGATTTACTAACATGGTGTAATCTGTTTTACCGGTTGTGACATAATGTTTTGCATGAATTATTTGGACAACTTGTACATATCCAAAAGGCATGATATTTGGTCACAAAGACCATAACGCAGTACTATATCTTATATAAAAATATAGGAAACTAGATCATTTTGGAAGCCCTTGAAAACTGATCATTTTTAGGACAATTAGTTTCTGTCCAGAAGAGAAATTCTGGACTTAATTGATTTTTATAAATATTGATCATGTGATGGATAATAAGATCACTTTCGGTATAAATTACGATATTAATGAGCATATGGGCATTTTGTATAATTGGACATATATAGACACTTATGGGCTTAAGATTTATTCACCTCTAAGTAGTATTAGACCTATAAGTGACGGTTTTGAGTATTACTCTTTGATAGGGAAGCGTTAGGTCGTTGTGCGGAGATTCGGATTGTATTGTTTTGCGTTGCGGAGCGTTGCTATAAGGTGAGTATTCACAGTCCTTCTTTCAAAGTGTTTTATACGTTTTGGGGTGAAAAGCATGATTGAATGTGTTTTATGAGCCATTGTAATTATGATTATGAAATCTTGTTAAATTTGATGTTGTGGGCACTAAGGCATGTACACTAATAGTTATATTGAGTAAAATGTAACATAAAAGTTTGTACACTACTATTAACTCAAGTGAGGAGCCGAGGGTATTTGTGGATAGCGCTATTTGGACGGACAATCCCACCTAAAAACCGATAAGTAGGGGTGTGGATAGCAATCCCACCTAGAAACTACAGGTAGGGGTGCACGATACTTAAAAACGAAGGTTCTACATATGTGGGGTATTAGTCCCACCGCTAAGGTAGAATTAAAAATATTGTTTTGTGGTCGAAAGGTTTAGTGGTGGCTCTTTATATACAAAAATTAGAGTACATAATGCCTTAACGTTTTAAGATATCAATAAGTGCCAAAAATTTATTTTGCTCATATTCACTCACACAATTGATTTTTTTTTGAAATATTGAAAACCTGTGAACTCACCAACTCTTTGTAGTTGACCTTGTTTTTATCAAGCTTTTTAGGGGTAAGAAAAGATTAACTGGATTTTCTTTTATGTGGGCGCATCGACATCAACCATCTTGTTTATTTTGAAACTGTTTAGTTTAAACACTTGGTTTACCTTGTTTTGTTAGAACTTGTATTTGATGCGATGTAAATTTTTTTTTAAACTTAAACTGTTGTGTATTTGAATGGATGGTTGGTGTTGTTTTTATCCTATCGTTATGAAATCTTGCGCTATCATGCCTCGTGTTTCCGCTTTAGCGGGGTGTGACAGACTTGGTATCAGAGCCAGGTTATAGAGAACACCGGTTTTTCTATATAAAAAAAAAAAAAAAAACAAATACTATAACCAAAAGTTTTCGAAAACTGTTTTTATAAACTAACTAAAAAAAAAAAAAAAAAAAAAATTTAAAAGCTTAGTACTAGTATAATTGGAATAAGTGTCGACTTAGCATATTGATATTAGGCAAAGCCTGATCACTTATGTCTAATTCAATATGTATAGGGGAGACATGGAACAATTATATTGGGAACTTCTAGCCCAAATGGAAAGCATGGTCATTAGTGTGAGTTTGCATAAGTATTTTAATTTTTTTTTTACTAAAGTGCATTTAGTAATTAAATTTGTTACTGCCGCAGTTTAAAATGTCTAGCTCTTCTTCCACTCCCGATCACTCCCCCGACGAATCCGGGTACTTTACGAGCCTCCCTAGGAGGAACCAGCCCATGCTTGAAGAGAGTGATCCGTCTGAGGAAAGTGACGCGGCCACCCGAGAGACTTCTGTGGAGACTTCGTACGCGCCACCTCCGGTCGATGTGGGCCCGGACCGTCACGCGGACCTAGGACTATTCGGACAGCCCGAAAGCGTGTCCTCCCTGGCCGAAGGGTGGTATTCACGGTTCCGTCCGACCCGTCGGGCGAACCAGCTGGATCGCGATCTCGATCGCGAAGCGTGACGCCTCCGTCTCCGGCCGTGAGAGTTCCAGAGCCGCAGCCTCAAGGGATGACGGCAACCGAGAACCTCTGGGTCACAGGATTGGAGGTTCGGATACGAGGACGGCGAGATAGACTAGAAGAGTTTAAGCAGGCCTTATAAAGCATTCTTACGGTCTTGCACACTCAAGACGAGATCACTACGGGGATCAGGGTGATCGCACATGAGGCCGGGAGGGCTACTCGGAGGTCGTACACGTATCCGTCTTGGGCATTAGGAGCACTGATGGTGATGATAGGAGTATTGATTTGGGTAATGATCCGTTAGGGAACTTCTGTTATTAAGAATCTTTTGGAGGACCATATTTGCTTTTGAGGCTTGTAGCCTAGATGTTTAAGATTAAACAATTTTATGTTATTTGGGTTGTACTTTAAAACTTATGTTTGAATTACTTTGGTTTATTTTTGATAATTATGTAAGTTATCTATTTATCTCATGTTGTTTTGAAATGTATGTGTTCGTGAGTAGTATTGGATGTATGTTATAAGATGTGTATGATTTAGTAAGTAGATTTATAATGGCCATTGTAACACAAAATTGACTAAAACTCAATTTAAAATCGTGTTTAGAACAATGCCTCCAAGAAGAGAGAATTCCGAAGTTGCGAGACTTGTGTCCGAACAACTCATGGCTGCACTTCCGAACATTGTTAGTCAAGTGGCAGCTGGCCTGAACAATAATCAAAACAACAGTCAAGGGTCTGGAAACAGAGAATGTACATATAAATCCTTTAGGAGCTGTAACCCTAAAGAATTTCATGGAACTGAGGGAGCCGTGGGATTATTAACTTGGATAGAGAGCATGGAGTCTGTGCTCCATATTAGCAAATGTACCGAAGGTAAGAAGGTAGAGTTTGCTACATGCTTATTACAAGGACGAGCGTTAACATGGTGGAATATACAAGTACAAACCCGTGGTGAGAAGCTGCTAACAGTCTTACGTGGGAGGATTTCAAGAAAATGTTGAAAGAAGAATACTGCCCAAGAAGCGAAATTCAGAAGCTGGAAGCGGAATTGTGGAATCATGAAATGAGAGGGAATGATATCGACTCCTACAACCCCGATTTCATGAATTGGCAAAAATGGGACCGCATCTGGTAACGCCTGAAGAGAACCGCGTTGATAGGTATATTTGGGGATTATCTCCGGAGATACGCGGGGATGTTACCTCAAAGAAACCCAAAAACTCTACAAGAGGCGAAGTTCGGCAACCAGACTCACAAACAATGCTACTCGCTCGGGATTGTTTGTAAGGGATAAGGCACAAGGGAAGAGAAAACTGGATGAACCAATGAGAAAGCAGCTTGGAAAAAGGACAAGCAAGGAACAAAGAACTACAGGTAACTACGGAATTCAAACTCAATCTGCAGAGAAAGGGAAAGGACCTTATCCCAAATGTGACAAATGCAATAGACAGCATACCGGACAATGTATTATCTGTCAAAAATGCAACAAAGGAGGTCATTATGCCAAGGATTGCAGGAGCACAGGAAGGCGGGCATGTTTTGAGTGTGGAAGCCCGGATCACTTCCGGAATACATGTCCACGATGGAATCAGAGACCGAACACTCATCAAGCAAGACCGGCCAACCGAGGAAATCAAGGAGGTCCGGCAAGAGGTCCAGTGTTTGAGATTGGAGCAGAGGAAGCAAGGCAAAACCCAGATGTCGTTACAGGTACGTTTCTTCTGAATAATCATTATGCGTCTGTACTATTTGATTCTGGAGCAGATAGGAGTTTTGTGGCGACAGAATTTAGATCAAAGATAAATTTAAAACCTCAAAAATTGAAAGAAATATATGTCATTGAATATGCCAACGGACAAGAATGTAGGGCTAAACACATATTAATGAACTGCACCTTAAGTTTGGCCAATAGAGATTTTAGTATAGATCTAATACCGATTAAATTGGGAAGTTTCGACATAATCGTGGGTATGGATTGGTTGTCCAAAAACCGAGCTGAAATCTGTTGTTCCAAAAAGATCATTCGAGTTCCGTTACCCGAAGGGGGAAAACTCGAAGTACACGGCGAGAAAACTAGAAGGAGTGTTAAAATAGTAACGTGTATGAAAATGCGAAAGCATTTGAGAAAGGACGGTATTGTCTTTCTAGCTCACGTTAAGAATAAGAAAGCTGAAGAAAAACGCGTTCAAGATATTCCTATAGTTCGGGACTTTCCCGAAGTATTCCCAGATGACTTGCCTGGAATACCCCCGCCAAGACAAGTTGAATTTCACATCGATTTAATTCCTGGAGCTGCGCCCGTGGCGAAATCACCATATCGGTTAGCGCCATCTGAGATGCAGGAACTGTCAGAACAACTTCAGGAGTTACTCGATAAGGGATTCATCAGACCCAGCTCTTCACCTTGGGGAGTTCCAATCTTATTTGTTAAAAAGAAAGATGGATCTTTTCGAATGTGTATCGATTATAGGGAACTCAACAAGTTGACAATTAAGAACCGATACCCCCTTCCCCGGATTGATGATTTGTTTGACCAACTTCAAGGTGCAACGTACTTCTCGAAGATTGAGCTTAGGTCTGGATATCATCAAATGAGAGTGCGAGAAGAAGATATCGCCAAGACGGCCTTTAGGACTCGATACGGTCACTACGAGTTCCTAGTCATGCCATTTGGTCTAACAAACGCACCGGCAGTCTTCATGGATTTGATGAATAGAGTATGTCGACCATACCTAGACAAATTCGTGATCGTATTTATAGATGATATACTCATTTATTCTCGAGACAAAAAGGAGCATGAGCAACACTTGAAGTTGATATTGGAATTGCTCAGAGACGAGAGGTTGTACGCGAAATTCTCTAAATGTGAATTCTGGATTCGTGAGGTACACTTTCTTGGCCATGTGGTGAATGAAAAGGGGATCCAAGTTGATCCAGCTAAGATTGAGGCCATTAAGAAATGGGAAGCCCCAAAGACACTTACCGAAATCCGACAATTTCTGGGATTGGCAGGTTATTACCGGCGATTTATCTAGAATTTCTCTAAGATCGCGCAACCACTAACAACTCTAACACAAAAAGATAAAAAGTTTATTTGGGGAGAGAAACAAGAAGAAGCCTTCCAGACACTCAAACACAAGTTATGCAACGCACCAATTCTGGCTCTACCTGAAGGAGTCGAAAACTTCGTAGTCTACTGTGATGCTTCACATCAGGGAATGGGCTGCGTGTTAATGCAAAAAGACAAAGTTATTGCATACGCTTCGAGACAACTAAAGATTCACGAGAAGAATTACACCACTCATGATTTGGAATTAGGGGCGGTGGTGTTCGCACTCAAAATCTGGAGACACTACCTATACGGCACCAAGTGCACCATTTTCACTGATCATAAAAGCCTCCAACACATCCTTGACCAGAAAATGCTCAATATGAGGCAGAGAAGATGGGTGGAACTACTTAGTGACTACGACTGTGAAATAAAGTACCATCCGGGAAAAGCTAATGTGGTAGCCGACGCGTTAAGCCGAAAGGAAAGAGTAAAACCAACAAGAGTATGTGCTATGGGAGTAATGGTCCAGACGAGTTTAAAAACTCAAATTATTGAAGCACAAAGAGAAGTTTTAAAAGAAGAAAATAGGAAGAATGAAACCTTGCAACATTTAGAGAAAGAAATTGAAATGCAAGAGGATGGTGTGTATTACTTCAAGAATAAAGCATGGGTACCGAAGGTTGGTGATCTACGGTCAACCATTTTGGATGAAGCCCATCGATCCAGATATTCGATTCACCCAGGAGCAGATAAAATGTATAAGGATTTGAAGGAGTATTATTGGTGGCCGGGAATGAAGAAAGATATTGCTGTATTCGTAAGCAAGTGCCTGACTTGTGCTAAGATAAAGGCCGAACATCAGAAACCATCTGGTTTACTCCAACAACCTGAAATACCACAGTGGAAGTGGGAGCAAATAACAATGGATTTCGTAACTAAATTACCCAGAACTGGAAAGGGGCACGACACAATATGGGTTATAGTAGACCGACTTACCAAATCGGCTCATTTCATCCCCATTCGCGAAGATTTCAGTATGGAAAGGCGTGCGTAAATCTATATTAATGAAATAGTTACACGTCATGGTGTGCCTATTTCCATTATTTCGGACAGAGATACACGATTTACATCGCGTTTTTGGCAATCACTCCAAAAGGCATTGGGTACACGTTTGGATAATAGCACCGCCTATCATCCTCAAACGGATGGACAATCGGAAAGAACTATTCAAACGCTAGAGGATATGTTATGGGCTTGCGCAATAGATTTCGGTGGAAGTTGGGATACCCACCTGCCACTTGTTGAATTCTCCTATAACAACAGCTATCATACCAAAGATACAATGTGCACCGTACGAAGCTCTATACGGACGTAAGTGCAGATCGCCGCTTAGCTGGGTAGAAGTCGGAGATAGACAGCTGACAACGCCTGATATTATCCAGGAAACCACTGATAAGATCTCAATCATCAAAGAAAGACTCAAGACAGCAAGAGACCGTCAGAAAAGTTATGCGGATAATCGGAGAAAGTCGTTGGAGTTTCAAGTGGGAGATAAAGTGCTATTAAAAGTGTCCCCATGGAAGGGACAGGTACGCTTCAGGAAGAGAGGCAAGCTGGGTCCCAGATACATTGGTCCATTCGAAATACTCGAAAGAATCGGACCAGTGGCGTACAAGTTGAAGTTACCGCAAAATCTAAGCGCAATCCACGACATATTTCATGTGTCGAATCTAAAGAAATGCCTAGCAGATGAAACGTTGATGTTACCCATAGACGACGTTCAGATTAACGATCGGTTAAACTTCGTTGAAGAACCAGTTGAGGTTTTGGACCGAGAAGTTAAACGGTTAAGGTGCAGTAAAATCCCTATTATTAAGGTCCGTTGGAATGCGAAACATGGTCCAGAATATACCTGGGAACGTGAAGATTTGATGAAGCAAAAATATCCCAGCTTATTCACGAACACCCCGGAGAAAGCCACTTCTTAAATTTCGGGACGAAATTTCTTTAACGGGGGAAGACTGTGACAACTGTCAAAATTCGAGCTTTCAGGTTAGCTTCTATTAAGTTTATTAGTGTTTATATAGTTTAAATTTTAAGATTAAGAAATAGTTGGTTTAGAATGGCCGAAAAACCCCTAGCATTTCCGGTAGTCGCTTAAAAATGTCCGGTTCCGACCCGTAACTGTCCGAAACTTCCAATACAGTGCCAAATGCTCTAGATTATACCCAATTTATATAAAATACATAGTTTTAGTATTTTAATTAAAAAACTTTTATTTTATTAAGATTCTAACAAAAATGGGCTACCAATTTTGGGAAAAAGGCCAAAAATTGAGAAATGGTCTTTTAATTGTGTCATTTTGGGCTTAAAATGAGTTTTTTTTTTTTTTAAATAAATTGGCTTGGGTAGGGCCCACTCCATGGCCCACCCCCCCCCCCCTCAAAATCCACATATAAATACCAAAAAAATTTCATTTCACTCATTTCAAACTCAAAAATCAAACACCTCCCTCTCTCTCTAAAAGTGAAGAGACTCTTTTGTTTTTCCCTCTTCCTCTTCCTCTCCATCAAGTTCCAGCCAATTTCTCATGTTCTAATCCATCAAATAGCAAGAATATTGAAGATTTTGGTACACATTTCATCACACAAGTAAGTATAAACACCATCTTATTCTTTCCTTAGCATTTTTGGGTGAAAAACCCACTTTCTTGTATTTTAAGCATTCTTCTTCCAAACCTTTGAATTTTCTGAGTTTGTGGAGAGATTTTACACCAAAACATGTAAAATGTTTATAAAATGGTGATAATCTATGACCTACACAAATAAAACTCTAGAAAATGGGTAAAAATCATGATTTTATGTGTTTTTGAACAACAATGGAGATTTTTGTTGCTGACAGATTCATTGCATGTGAAAAAATCGTCCATTTCTTATAATAAACATGTTAAAATATTAAAAATCTTCCTTCTAAAAGTTTATTTAGTGAGTTGGGGTTCTAATCCAAGTGGTCTCACTCAAAAATATTGAGTTTTGACCCCCCAAATGCTCATAGAAAGATGCCTGTGCATCTGGAAGTTCAACAGTAGGTAAACCCTACTTTGAACAACCATAACTCTTTGAATATTTTTCCAAATCACTTGATTTTTCTTTTGGAAGTTAGCTTAATGAGTTACCTTTCATATGCATCTGATTTCATTCAAAAATATGGTGATTTAAGGTTTCAAATGATTAAAACAAAATGAGTGTGCAAACTGTCAAACAATGACAGAATTGTGCATGCATGTTCAAATGGCCATATCTCTTTCAAAACTCAATGAAAAAGGTTGATTCTTCTTTTGAGAGTTATATTTATGAGTTATCTTCAGTTTGCAAGTGGAATCACTTAAAAATATGTAGTTTTGACCCTCCAAACACCTAAAATACTTTAGGTGTGCAATCTGTGAAACCACCAGCAGCTAAACTCTACTTTGTGTGTTAGTATCTCCTTTGTTATTTGTCTTTAATGCATGATTCGTCTTCTAGAACTTCATTTTATGAGTTAATATTCATATGGATCCAGTTTCATGCAAAAATATGATGTTTTGAGGCACTAATCAATTTACTAAAGTTAAGTGTGCAATCTGTCAGCTAATGACAGAATTGTGCATGCAACTTTGTAGTGTCATACCTCCTTCATAACTTCTTCAAAATCAGTGATTCTTATCTCAAAGGTTTCCTTTATGAGTTATGATTCTAATCCAACTGGAAATTCTAGAAAACACTGCGTATAACTCCTCAAATGAGTGATTTACTAACATGGTGTAATCTGTTTTACCGGTTGTGACATAATGTTTTGCATGAATTATTTGGACAACTTGTACATGTCCAAAAGGCATGATATTTGGTCACAAAGACCATAACGCAGTACTATATCTTATATAAAAATATAGGAAACTAGATCATTTTGGAAGCCCTTGAAAACGGATCATTTTTAGGACAATTAGTTTCTGTCCAGAAGAGAAATTTTGGACTTAATTGATTTTTATAAATATTGATCATGTGATGGATAATAAGATCACTTTCGGTATAAATTACGATATTAATGAGCATATGGGCATTTTGTATAATTGGACATACATAGACACTTATGGGCTTAAGATTTATTCATCTCTAAGTAGTATTAGACCTATAAGTGACGGGTTTGAGTATTACTCTTTGATAGGGAAGCGTTAGGTCGTTGTGCGGAGATTCGGATTGTATTGTTTTGCGTTGTGGAGCGTTGCTATAAGGTGAGTATTCACAGTCCCTCTTTCAAAGTGTTTTATACGTTTTGGGGTGAAAAGCATGATTGAATGTGTTTTATGAGCCATTGTAATTATGATTATGAAATCTTGTTAAATATGATGTTGTGGGCACTAAGGCATGTACACTAATAGTTATATTGAGTAAAATGTAACATAAAAGTTTGTACACTACTATTAACTCAAGTGAGGAGCCGAGGGTATTTGTGGATAGCGCTATTTGGACGGACAATCCCACCTAAAAACCGATAAGTAGGGGTGTGGATAGCAATCCCACCTAGAAACTACAGGTAGGGGTGCACGATACTTAAAAACGAAGGTTCTACATATGTGGGGTATTAGTCCCACCGCTAAGGTAGAATTAAAAATATTGTTTTGTTGTCGAAAGGTTTAGTGGTGGCTCTTTATATACAAAAATTAGAGTACATAATGCCTTAACGTTTTAAGATATCAATAAGTGCCAAAAATTTATTTTGCTCATATTCACTCACACAATTGATTTTTTTTTGAAATATTGAAAACCTGTGAACTCACCAACTCTTTGTAGTTGACCTTGTTTTTATCATGCTTTTTAGGGGTAAGAAAAGATTAACTGGATTTTCTTTTATGTGGGCGCATCGACATCAACCATCTTGTTTATTTTGAAACTGTTTAGTTTAAACACTTGGTTTACCTTGTTTTGTTAGAACTTGTATTTGATGCGATGCAAATTTTTTTTTAAACTTAAACTGTTGTGTATTTGAATGGATGGTTGGTGTTGTTTTTATCCTATCGTTATGAAATCTTGCGCTATCATGCCTCGTGTTTCCGCTTTAGCGGGGTGTGACAGACTTGGTATCAGAGCCAGGTTATAGAGAACACCGGTTTTTCTATATAAAAAAAAAAAAACAAATACTATAACCAAAAGTTTTCGAAAACTGTTTTTATAAACTAACTAAAAAAAAAAAAAAAAATTTAAAAGCTTAGTACTAGTATAATTGGAATAAGTGTCGACTTAGCATATTGATATTAGGCAAAGCCTGATCACCTATGTCTAATTCAATATGTATAGGGGAGACATGGAACAATTATATTGGGAACTTCTTGCCCAAATGGAAAGCATGGTCATTAGTGTGAGTTTGCATAAGTATTTTAATTTTTTTTACTAAAGTGCATTTAGTAATTAAATTTGTTACTGCCGCAGTTTAAAATGTCTAGCTCTTCTTCCACTCCCGATCACTCCCCCGACGAATCCGGGTACTTTACGAGCCTCCCTAGGAGGAACCAGCCCATGCTTGAAGAGAGTGATCCGTCTGAGGAAAGTGACGCGGCCACCCGAGAGACTTCTGTGGAGACTTCTGTACCTGCGCCACCTCCGGTCGATGTGGCTGGACCGTCACGCGGACCTAGGACTATTCGGACAGCCCGAAAGCGTGTCCTCCCTGGCCGAAGGGTGGTATTCACGGTTCCGTCCGACCCGTCGGGCGAACCAGCTGGATCGCGATCTCGATCGCGAAGCGTGACGCCTCCGTCTCCGGCCGTGAGAGTTCCAGAGCCGCAGCCTCAAGGGATGACGGCAACCGAGAACCTCTGGGTCACAGGATTGGAGGTTCAGATACAGGGACAGCGAGATAGACTAGAAGAGTTTAAGCGAGTGCCTTAGAAAGCATTCTTACGGTCTTGCACACTCAAGACGAGATCACTACGGGGATCGTGGTGATCGCACATGAGGCCGGGAGGGCTACTCGGAGGCTGTACACGTATCTGTCTTGGGCATTAGGAGCACTGATGGTGATGATAGGAGTATTGATTTGGGTAATGATCCGTTAGGGAACTTCTGTTATTAAGAATCTTTTGGAGGACCATATTTGCTTTTGAGGCTTGTAGCCTAGATGTTTAAGATTAAACAATTTTATGTTATTTGGGTTGTACTTTAAAACTTATGTTTGAATTACTTTGGTTTATTTTTGATAATTATGTAAGTTATCTATTTATCTCATGTTGTTTTGAAATGTATGTGTTCGTGAGTAGTATTGGATGTATGTTATAAGATGTGTATGATTTAGTAAGTAGATTTATAATGGCCATTGTAACACAAAATTGACTAAAACTCAATTTAAAATCGTGTTTAGAACAATGCCTCCAAGAAGAGAGAATTCCGAAGTTGCGAGACTTGTGTCCGAACAACTCATGGCTGCACTTCCGAACATTGTTAGTCAAGTGGCAGTTGGCCTGAACAATAATCAAAACAACAGTCAAGGGTCTGGAAACAGAGAATGTACATATAAATCCTTTAGGAGCTGTAACCCTAAAGAATTTCATGGAACTGAGGGAGCCGTGGGATTATTAACTTGGATAGAGAGCATGGAGTCTGTGCTCCATATTAGCAAATGTACCGAAGGTAAGAAGGTAGAGTTTGCTACATGCTTATTACAAGGACGAGCGTTAACATGGTGGAATATACAAGTACAAACCCGTGGTGAGAAGCTGCTAACAGTCTTACGTGGGAGGATTTCAAGAAAATGTTGAAAGAAGAATACTGCCCAAGAAGCGAAATTCAGAAGCTGGAAGCGGAATTGTGGAATCATGAAATGAGAGGGAATGATATCGACTCCTACACAGCCCGATTTCATGAATTGGCAAAAATGGTACCGCATCCGGTAACGCCCGAAGAGAACCGCGTTGATAGGTATATTTGGGGATTATCTCCGGAGATACGCGGGGATGTTACCTCAAAACCCAAAAACTCTACAAGAGGCAAAAGTTCGGCAACCGTACTCACAAACAATGCTACTCGCTCGGGATTGTTTGTAAGGGATAAGGCACAAGGGAAGAGAAAACTGGATGAACCAATGAGAAAGCAGCTTGGAAAAAGGACAAGCAAGGAACAAAGAACTACAGGTAACTACGGAATTCAAACTCAACCTGCAGAGAAAGGGAAAGGACCTTATCCCAAATGTGACAAATGCAATAGACAGCATACCGGACAATGTATTATCTGTCAAAAATGCAACAAAGGAGGTCATTATGCCAAGGATTGCAGGAGCACAGGAAGGCGGGCATGTTTTGAGTGTGGAAGCCCGGATCACTTCCGAATACATGTCCACGATGGAATCGAGAGACCGAACACTCATCAAGCAAGACCGGCCAACCGAGGAAATCAAGGAGGTCCGGCAAGAGGTCCAGTGTTTGAGATTGGAGCAGAGGAAGCAAGGCAAAACCCAGATGTCGTTACAGGTACGTTTCTTCTGAATAATCATTATGCGTCTGTACTATTTGATTCTGGAGCAGATAGGAGTTTTGTGGCGACAGAATTTAGATCAAAGATAAATTTAAAACCTCAAAAATTGAAAGAAATATATGTCATTGAATATGCCAACGGACAAGAATGTAGGGCTAAACACATATTAATGAACTGCACCTTAAGTTTGGCCAATAGAGATTTTAGTATAGATCTAATACCGATTAAATTGGGAAGTTTCGACATAATCGTGGGTATGGATTGGTTGTCCAAAAACCGAGCTGAAATCTGTTGTTCCAAAAAGATCATTCGAGTTCCGTTACCCGAAGGGGGAAAACTCGAAGTACACGGCGAGAAAACTAGAAGGAGTGTTAAAATAGTAACGTGTATGAAAATGCGAAAGCATTTGAGAAAGGACGGTATTGTCTTTCTAGCTCACGTTAAGAATAAGAAAGCTGAAGAAAAACGCGTTCAAGATATTCCTATAGTTCGGGACTTTCCCGAAGTATTCCCAGACGACTTGCCTGGAATACCCCCGCCAAGACAAGTTGAATTTCACATCGATTTAATTCCTGGAGCTGCGCCCGTGGCGAAATCACCATATCGGTTAGCGCCATCTGAGATGCAGGAACTGTCAGAACAACTTCAGGAGTTACTCGATAAGGGATTCATCAGACCCAGCTCTTCACCTTGGGGAGTTCCAATCTTATTTGTTAAAAAGAAAGATGGATCTTTTCGAATGTGTATCGATTATAGGGAACTCAACAAGTTGACAATTAAGAACCGATA
Organism: Silybum marianum; assembly: GCA_036898165.1. Classification (NCBI taxonomy): domain Eukaryota; kingdom Viridiplantae; phylum Streptophyta; class Magnoliopsida; order Asterales; family Asteraceae; genus Silybum; species Silybum marianum. The sequence goes on along the minus strand of CM072528.1, from coordinate 23,358,589 downwards.
CCCCCTTCCCCGGATTGATAATTTGTTTGACCAACTTCAAGGTGCAACGTACTTCTCGAAGATTGATCTTAGGTCTGGATATCATCAAATGAGAGTGCGAGAAGAAGATATCCCCAAGACGGCCTTTAGGACTCGATACGGTCACTACGAGTTCCTAGTCATGCCATTTGGTCTAACAAACGCACCGGCAGTCTTCATGGATTTGATGAATAGAGTATGTCGACCATACCTAGACAAATTCGTGATCGTATTTATAGATGATATACTCATTTATTCTCGAGACAAAAAGGAGCATGAGCAACACTTGAAGTTGATATTGGAATTGCTCAGAGACGAGAGGTTGTACGCGAAATTCTCTAAATGTGAATTCTGGATTCGTGAGGTACACTTTCTTGGCCATGTGGTGAATGAAAAGGGGATCCAAGTTGATCCAGCTAAGATTGAGGCCATTAAGAAATGGGAAGCCCCAAAGACACTGACCGAAATCCGACAATTTCTGGGATTGGCAGGTTATTACCGGCGATTTATCTAGAATTTCTCTAAGATCGCGCAACCACTAACAACTCTAACACAAAAAGATAAAAAGTTTATTTGGGGAGAGAAACAAGAAGAAGCCTTCCAGACGCTCAAACACAAGTTATGCAACGCACCAATTCTGGCTCTACCTGAAGGAGTCGAAAACTTCGTAGTCTACTGTGATGATTCACATCAGGGAATGGGCTGCGTGCTAATGCAAAAAGACAAAGTTATTGCATACGCTTCGAGACAACTAAAGATTCACGAGAAGAATTACACCACTCATGATTTGGAATTAGGGGCGGTGGTGTTCGCACTCAAAATCTGGAGACACTACCTATACGGCACCAAGTGCACCATTTTCACTGATCATAAAAGCCTCCAACACATCCTTGACCAGAAAATGCTCAATATGAGGCAGAGAAGATGGGTGGAACTACTTAGTGACTACGACTGTGAAATAAAGTACCATCCGGGAAAAGCTAATGTGGTAGCCAACGCGTTAAGCCGAAAGGAAAGAGTAAAACCAACAAGAGTATGTGCTATGGGAGTAATGGTCCAGACGAGTTTAAAAACTCAAATTATTGAAGCACAAAGAGAAGTTTTAAAAGAAGAAAATAGGAAGAATGAAACCTTGCAACATTTAGAGAAAGAAATTGAAATGCAAGAGGATGGTGTGTATTACTTCAAGAATAAAGCATGGGTACCGAAGGTTGGTGATCTACGGTCAACCATTTTGGATGAAGCCCATCGATCCAGATATTCGATTCACCCAAGAGCAGATAAAAATGTATAAGGATTTGAAGGAGTATTATTGGTGGCCGGGAATGAAGAAAGATATTGTTGTATTCGTAAGCAAGTGCCTGACTTGTGCTAAGATAAAGGCCGAACATCAGAAACCATCTGGTTTACTCCAACAACCTGAAATACCACAGTGGAAGTGGGAGCAAATAACAATGGATTTCGTAACTAAATTACCCAGAACTGGAAAGGGGCACGACACAATATGGGTTATAGTAGACCGACTTACCAAATCGGCTCATTTCATCCCCATTCGCGAAGATTTCAGTATGGAAAGGCGTGCGTAAATCTATATTAATGAAATAGTTACACGTCATGGTGTGCCTATTTCCATTATTTCGGACAGAGATACACGATTTACATCGCGTTTTTGGCAATCACTCCAAAAGGCATTGGGTACACGTTTGGATTATAGCACCGCCTATCATCCTCAAACGGATGGACAATCGGAAAGAACTATTCAAACGCTAGAGGATATGTTACGGGCTTGCGCAATAGATTTCGGTGGAAGTTGGGATACCCACCTGCCACTTGTTGAATTCTCCTATAACAACAGCTATCATACCAAAGATACAATGTGCACCGTACGAAGCTCTATACGGACGTAAGTGCAGATCGCCGCTTAGCTGGGTAGAAGTCGGAGATAGACAGCTGACAACGCCTGATATTATCCAGGAAACCACTGATAAGATCTCAATCATCAAAGAAAGACTCAAGACAGCAAGAGACCGTCAGAAAAGTTATGCGGATAATCGGAGAAAGTCGTTGGAGTTTCAAGTGGGAGATAAAGTGCTATTAAAAGTGTCCCCATGGAAGGGACTGGTACGCTTCAGGAAGAGAGGCAAGCTGGGTCCCAGATACATTGGTCCATTCGAAATACTCGAAAGAATCGGACCAGTGGCGTACAAGTTGAAGTTACCGCAAAATCTAAGCGCAATCCACGACACATTTCATGTGTCGAATCTAAAGAAATGCCTAGCAGATGAAACGTTGATGTTACCCATAGACGACGTTCAGATTAACGATCGGTTAAACTTCGTTGAAGAACCAGTTGAGGTTTTGGACCGAGAAGTTAAACGGTTAAGGCGCAGTAAAATCCCTATTATTAAGGTCCGTTGGAATGCGAAACATGGTCCAGAATATACCTGGGAACGTGAAGATTTTAATGAAGCAAAAATATCCCAGCTTATTCACGAATACCCCGGAGAAAGCCACTTCTTAAATTTCGGGACGAAATTTCTTTATCGGGGGAAGACTGTGACAACTGTCAAAATTCGAGCTTTCAGGTTAGCTTCTATTAAGTTTATTAGTGTTTATATAGTTTAAATTTTAAGATTAAGAAATAGTTGGTTTAGAATGGCCGAAAAACCCCTAGCATTTCCGGTAGTCGCTTAAAAATGTCCGGTTCCGACCCGTAACTGTCCGAAACTTCCAATACAGTGCCAAATGCTCTAGATTATACCCAATTTATATAAAATACATAGTTTTAGTATTTTAATTATAAAACTTTTATTTTATTAAGATTCTAACAAAAATGGGCTACCAATTTTGGGAAAAAGGCCAAAAATTGAGAAATGGTCTTTTAATTGTGTCATTTTGGGCTTAAAATGAGTTTTTTTTTTTTATAAATAAATTGGCTTGGGTAGGGCCCACTCCATGGCCGCCCCCCCCCCCCCCCTCAAAATCCACATATAAATACCAAAAAAATTTCATTTCACTCATTTCAAACTCAAAAATCAAACACCTCCCTCTCTCTCTAAAAGTGAAGAGACTCTTTTGTTTTTCCCTCTTCCTCTTCCTCTCCATCAAGTTCCAGCCAATTTCTCATGTTCTAATCCATCAAATAGCAAGAATATTGAAGATTTTGGTACACATTTCATCACACAAGTAAGTATAAACACCATCTTATTCTTTCCTTAGCATTTTTGGGTGAAAAACCCACTTTCTTGTATTTTAAGCATTCTTCTTCCAAACCTTTGAATTTTCTGAGTTTGTGGAGAGATTTTACACCAAAACATGTAAAATGTTTATAAAATGGTGATAATCTATGACCTACACAAATAAAACTCTAGAAAATGGGTAAAAATCATGATTTTATGTGTTTTTGAACAACAATGGAGATTTTTGTTGCTGACAGATTCATTGCATGTGCAAAAATCGTCCATTTCTTATAATAAACATGTTAAAATATTAAAAATCTTCCTTCTAAAAGTTTATTTAGTGAGTTGGGGTTCTAATCCAAGTGGTCTGACTCAAAAACATTGAGTTTTGACCCCCCAAATACTCATAGAAAGATGCATGTGCATCTGGAAGTTCAACAGTAGGTAAACCCTACTTTGAACAACCATAACTCTTTGAATATTTTTCCAAATCACTTGATTTTTCTTCTGGAAGTTAGCTTAATGAGTTACCTTTCATATGAATCTGATTTCATTCAAAAATATGGTGATTTAAGGTTTCAAATGATTAAAACAAAATGAGTGTGCAAACTGTCAAACAATGACAGAATTGTGCATGCATGTTCAAATGGCCATATCTCTTTCAAAACTCAATGAAAAAGGTTGATTCTTCTTTTGAGAGTTATATTTATGAGTTATCTTCAGTTTGCAAGTGGAATCACTTAAAAATATGGAGTTTTGACCCTCCAAACACCTAAAATACTTTAGGTGTGCAATCTGTGAAACCACCAGCAGCTAAACTCTAATTTGTGTGTTAGTATCTCCTTTGTTATTTGTCTTTAATGCATGATTATTCTTCTAGAACTTCATTTTATGAGTTAGTATTCATATGGATCCAGTTTCATGCAAAAATATGATGTTTTGAGGCACTAATCAATTTACTAAAGTTAAGTGTGCAATCTGTCAGCTAATGACAGAATTGTGCATGCAACTTTGTAATGTCATAGCTCCTTCATAACTTCTTCAAAATCAGTGATTCTTATCTCAAAAGTTTCCTTTATGAGTTATGATTCTAATCCAACTGGAAATTCTAGAAAACACTGAGTATAACTCCTCAAATGAGTGATTTACTAACATGGTGTAATCTGTTTTACCGGTTGTGACATAATGTTTTGCATGAATTATTTGGACAACTTGTACATGTCCAAAAGGCATGAAATTTGGTCACAAAGACCATAACGCAGTACTTTATCTTATATAAAAATATAGGAAACTAGATCATTTTGGAAGCCCTTGAAAACTGATCAGTTTTAGGACAATTAGTTTCTGTCCAGAAGAGAAATTCTGGACTTAATTGATTTTTATAAATATTGATCATGTGATGGATAATAAGATCACTTTCGGTATAAATTACGATATTAATGAGCATATGGGCATTTTGTATAATTGGACATATATAGACACTTATGGGCTTAAGATTTATTCACCTCTAAGTAGTATTAGACCTATAAGTGACGGTTTTGAGTATTACTCTTTGATAGGGAAGCGTTAGGTCGTTGTGCGGAGATTCGGATTGTATTGTTTTGCGTTGCGGAGCGTTGCTATAAGGTGAGTATTCACAGTCCCTCTTTCAAAGTGTTTTATACGTTTTGGGGTGAAAAGCATGATTGAATGTGTTTTATGAGCCATTGTAATTATGATTATGAAATCTTGTTAAATTTGATGTTGTGGGCACTAAGGCATGTACACTAATAGTTATATTGAGTAAAATGTAACATAAAAGTTTGTACACTACTATTAACTCAAGTGAGGAGCCGAGGGTATTTGTGGATAGCGCTATTTGGACGGACAATCCCACCTAAAAACCGATAAGTAGGGGTGTGGATAGCAATCCCACCTAGAAACTACAGGTAGGGGTGCACGATACTTAAAAACGAAGGTTCTACATATGTGGGATATTAGTCCCACCGCTAAGGTAGAATTAAAAATATTGTTTTGTGGTCGAAAGGTTTAGTGGTGGCTCTTTATATACAAAAATTAGAGTACATAATGCCTTAACGTTTTAAGATATCAATAAGTGCCAAAAATTTATTTTGCTCATATTCACTCACACAATTGATTTTTTTTTAAATATTGAAAACCTGTGAACTCACCAACTCTTTGTAGTTGACCTTGTTTTTATCATGCTTTTCAGGGGTAAGAAAAGATTAACTGGATTTTCTTTTATGTGGGCGCATCGACATCAACCATCTTGTTTATTTTGAAACTGTTTAGTTTAAACACTTGGTTTACCTTGTTTTGTTAGAACTTGTATTTGATGCGATGTAAATTTTTTTTTAAACTTAAACTGTTGTGTATTTGAATGGATGGTTGGTGTTGTTTTTATCCTATAGTTATGAAATCTTGCGCTATCACGCCTCGTGTTTCCGCTTTAGCGGGGTGTGACAAGAAGACAGAGTCTAGGGTAGATCTCTTTTTACACGTATAAGGATCCAGATTCTCGAAACCAAGGCCTGTTTTCCCTACTTGTGTGTTTATCTTCTCATGCACCTTCTGAGCATCCATATATTTTTTAATCTGTAGCTCTTTGTTTTGAAGTTCAATGTGCAGAAATTCCCTTTCCTTCTGAAAGTAATTTTTAAGTGCTACAGAGTTTAATCTGTCAATTTCTTTAGCTTTAATCTCTTTGTTTTTTGTTTCAGGAAGTTTACTGAAATTCTTGTTCTCTTCTTTGAGTTTGACTTCTGTTGTTTTTAGAAGTCTTAGAATCTTTTCATTCTCAACAGAATGTTCAAGTTTCTCATTTATCAATATCTCCATCTCTCTTTTGAAAATATCTCTTTCTTTTTTAACATTAGAAAAAGTTTGTTCAAGATTCTTTCTTAGTTTCTTTTCTATAAAAAGCTTTTGCTTCAGATTTTCAAAGTCATTTGTTAGAATCATAATGGTGTTTTCAAGTTCAGAAGATTCAGATATAGTGCAAACCGGAGTTTCAGAAGGATGGTCCTCTGAGTCATCTGCCATAGCCATTCCACAGAACAAGGCTTCATCTTCACTTGACTGGTCATCCAGCTAGTTTTCTCTCTCAACATAGTGTGCTCTTTCAACTACATGGTACTTGTATTTGTTCTTGTAATACTGTTTGTCTTTGACAAGAGCACTTTTAAAGTCTTTTGAGTAACGACTCGGCTTACCACATCTGTAACAAACATCTTTCTTCTGGTTCAACTCCTCGTCTTTCTTCTCTACTTCTGACTTTTCCGTCTTCTGTACTTCCTGCCTTGGAACATAAGTCTGAGTAGGGCGTTCACTTCTGCTGTCGAATCTTTTATTCTCTTTAAATGAAGGATTACCAAAATTTTTGGTGAACTGTTTGGTAATAAGAGCTAATGATTCTACAAACGAATTGATCTCATCATCTTTAGAATCAGAGAGAACTTCTGGATTGGTCTCCGCGATAAATGCCTTACTCTTCCCTTTCTTTTCTTTCTCCCTGCTTTTCTACCTGACCCTCTGGATTCAGAGATGAGAGCCAGAGGTCCACCAATGCTTGTCTTCTTCTAAATAACCTCTTTCTCATATTCTTGAAGAGTTCCAAACACATCATGTAATGACCATAATTCCAGAGTTCTGAAACATAAATGAATTCAGTGAATTTTCATTGCTAGAATGATGATTACAATTGTTCTTATTTCTGTCTATTCTAGCATCAGTTGTTTTATTGAACTTTTTATCTAGCCAAGACTTACGCTTTGGAACATATGAATTCTTCTGTGGAGGCTTCTTCTGTGGAGACTTCTCTGGAACTTTGGGTTTTACTGAAACAAGAGTATAAGAGTTAGCTTTCCATTTTCCTTTTTCAAGACGAGTAAACTTCTGTGATTGAGATTTCAAAGACTGATACTTAAGATTTTCTTTGTTTTTAAGATTTGCCTCCTTTTCAAGTTCGACACATGTCTTAGCTTGTAAACACATCCCAAGGAAATCTGGATGGATCGGAATCTCTTTTCTTTGTTCTTTAGGAGGAACAGAGATCAGTGGTATTCCACATGAAAGTTTTGCAACATTTGATCCAGCAGCTCTAATTTCCAAAAGTTCATTTGTGTATAAAAATGAAGCATTTCTGTCTTTAATAACCTCTGGAACCTTTGTAAAATTAGGAGGCAAATGATTTTCAAGATTTGAAATATATTTTTTTGAACTTTCAAAAAAATCATCATCATTTTGATTATCATTTTCCTGGGGATAAGTAATAAACTCATGATTATCTTCGACTCCACAAGGATTTAAATCTGCAAAAAGAACAGGGGAAAATCTTTGGATGGTTTTCAGAAATTTGTTGTTTGATATTTGTTTGATTTGATTTAAAACACACATCCAGAGTTGTAAGAATGTCTTTCTAAAAACCGAGTCTAAGCTCTTTTTCTGCCTGTACAGGTATGAACTCGTCAGCCTCTGGATTTAAGGTTATACGAGTGAATGAACCAAAATTAAAAATATCACCCTTCTTGCAAATAAGTTTTAGATCAACTTGAGTTGTCTTTCCAGAAGAGTTTTTGATATTTTGATACTTGAGTTTTTTAACATGATGTCCATTCTCATATTTTGATTTTTTGAAGTCTGACTGTTCATATAGAATTGGAAATATAGGTTTTTGTTCTTTACCTATACAGAAGACAGAGTCTAGGGTAGATCTCTTTTTACACGTATAAGGATCCAGATTCTCGAAACCAAGGCCTGTATTCCCTACTTGTGTGTTTATCTTCTCATGCACCTTCTGAGCATCCATATATTTTTTAATCTGTAGCTCTTTGTTTTGAAGTTCAATGTGCAGAAATTCCCTTTCCTTCTGAAAGTAATTTTTAAGTGCTACAGAGTTTAATCTGTCAATTTCTTTAGCTTTAATCTCTTTGTTTTTTGTTTCAGGAAGTTTACTGAAATTCTTGTTCTCTTCTTTGAGTTTGACTTCTGTTGTTTTTAGAAGTCTTAGAATCTTTTCATTCTCAACAGAAAGTTCAAGTTTCTCATTTGTCAATATCTCCATCTCTCTTTTGAAAATATCTCTTTCTTTTTTAACATTAGAAAAAGTTTGTTCAAGATTCTTTCTTAGTTTCTTTTCTATAAAAAGCTTTTGCTTCAGATTTTCAAAGTCATTTGTTAGAATCATAATGGTGTTTTCAAGTTCAGAAGATTCAGATATAGTGCAAACCGGAGTTTCAGAAGGATGATCCTCTGAGTCATCTGCCATAGCCATTCCACAGAACAAGGCTTCATCTTCACTTGACTGGTCATCCAGCTAGTTTTCTCTCTCAACATAGTGTGCTCTTTCAACTACATGGTACTTGTATTTGTTCTTGTAATACTGTTTGTCTTTGACAAGAGCACTTTTAAAGTCTTTTGAGTAATGACTCGGCTTACCACATCTGTAACAAACATCTTTCTTCTTGTTCAACTCCTCGTCTTTCTTCTCTACTTCTGACTTTTCCGTCTTCTGTACTTCCTGCCTTGGAACATAAGTCTGAGTAGGGCGTTCACTTCTGCTGTCGAATCTTTTATTCTCTTTAAATGAAGGATTACCAAAATTTTTGGTGAACTGTTTGGTAATAAGAGCTAATGATTCTGCAAACGAATTGATCTCATCATCTTTAGAATTAGAGAGATCTTCTGGATTGGTCTCCGAGATAAATGCCTTACTCTTCCCTTTCTTTTCTTTCTCCCTGCTTTTCTGCCTGACCCTCTGGATTCAGAGATGAGAGCCAGAGGTCCACCAATGCTTGTCTTCTTCTAAATAACCTCCTTCTCATATGCTTGAAGAGTTCCAAACACATCATGTAATGACCATAATTCCAGATCTTGATTGGCTTGAAAAGACATAGAAAGATTTGACCATTCTGGATTCAAGCGTTTAAGGAATAAGAGATTATTATCTTCCTTTGATCTGATGATATCACATTTCTTGCACAGATTTATCAGAGTGTTAAATTTGTGAAAAATCTGTTCCAGAGTCTCGTCTAGGAGTGCTTGAAAACTATTGTAACCATTCAAGGCTTGAGCTCTACAGTTTTTCTTCATTTTGGCACCTACCTCTAATTGATATGCAAGTTGATCCCATAGTTCCTTAGCCATCTCGTAGGACTCAAGAGATTGGAAAATCTCATTGGGAATTGCCATGATTAGTAGACTTTTTTCCTTTTTGGTAATTTCCACTTTGGCCTTATCATCATCAGTCTAGTTTTCCCTTTCTTTGGAAACTTGGCGAGCAGAAATTTCTTCAGTTGTAGCTATAGGAGGTACTCTTGAAATGTTGGTCATAGGTACGAAAGGACAATTTAGAACGGTAGAGTATAAATTTGCATCTAACCCTTCATAGAAGTTTATCATACGAATTTCCATTGAGGATATTCGTCTCGAATTAGAGTAGGAGGTTTGGCTAAGGATCCAGAAGTGTATATGGCATTTAGATTTTTATTCACCATTTTCGAAGAAAACAGAGATTTAAAATTTGCAGGAAATACTTTTGAAATTTAGATCAATTAAACTTCAAATGAGTCGAAACAAAATGATTAGCTTACTGATTTCAGAATTAAACCATAATTACCATTGACTTTGAGAGAATTGTATGAAATTGACAAAATCTCGAAAAACAGGGTAGAATGAAGAACAGTGGTTTAAAACAAAATATAACATCTAGTTGAGTGGGGATTTCTCCAAACTGGACGAGATCAAATAATCAATAGACTGCTTATCCTGTTTTGATACCAATTGTTGGAACCCAGATCCCTTTAAACTCAATTAATCAATAGATTTAATGAACAATATATGAGCGGAAGCAATATAAATCTATGATTGTAACTAGAACAGTAATAAAAATAGCAAGAACAATATGAAGATCAATTAAGAATTTATATTGAATAATTTGAAGATCGATTACAATACATGGAATGAAAAGCCCTATTTCTCTCTCATATCGTCGACACAATTACAGTGATAACTAACTCTATTTATACTATTACAAAATAGAAAGTCAACGAGTTAACCTATCACTGAGTGACACGTCACGTGTACTTCTAACAGAATTGGTTATGCACTGGAAGTGTGACTTGCCATGTCATCAAAAGCGCGTGTAGAATGGCAGTTTAAATCTAGAGGATCTTCAAGTCTCTGGACGCTTCTGAGATACGAGAGATCAGAAGATGAACTTCTGGTTTGTCTTCTGAAGTTTAGGACTTAAAAAATTTCACAAAATAAATTCTAACACCCCCCCTAAGTATGAATACAGAACAATTGAAGAAACAGAATAGAAAGAACAAAGTTAAAGTTTGCATTACATCAAAAGTTTTGTCACAAAAATTACAAAGCTTGTAATGACTAAAATGGAGCCTGAGGATGCCCACTGATCTATTTGTAAAATTGGTTTGTGATCTCTCTCAGCTTGATTACACCTTCAATATGTTTCTCCATATCATCAGCTGCCTTTCTGATATTGACATTTACATCATCTTTCTTTGCAGCAATTAACCCTCTGATAACATCCAACATACCTTCCGAGTACTTGAATGCTTCCTTAATTCTGAAAAATCTCTTTGTCTTTAGGGCTCCTAGGAGGTTCCTCTTCGGATGTTCTGACCTCATTGACTTGGTCTCGGATGTCAAAGATTGGAGAGTCAATGATGGTGTGCATACCTTGAAATAAATTGAAGATTGAGGTACATAGTGTGTCCTGTTGCCATAACCCCTCTAACGGGATTTCATTGGCTTCTGGAATGGGAGTTAAAACTGTAACTTCCATCCACTCTAGAATAGCAGTCATGGAGATGTTGATAGTGTGTTGGGAATGAGGCGAGTTCTGGGGTAATTGAACTCTTATGTTTACATCTTCATACTGTTGAGAGGATGAAGATGACCTAGGTTCCCCGGATGTGCTTGATTTAGAGGCATTTGAGATGGCCTCTGATCGGTTGGTTTCTGGGTTTGGGTTTGGACTGAGCGTACGTCATTGTTCAATAGATGTTGATGTGTTGGCATCAACCCTAGCAGATGTGGATGGTCTGAGTGGACTCGGTTGGATACTCACGTTTGTGTCCATATGGACATCTTATGTACTCTCTTTTAATAGTCTCTTAGCATGGGCAGAAGAACTCAGGTTTTCACTCGCATTGTTTTCAGACTCAGTCTCACTCGACCCCTTACTTTCTATTCTGGATTCTAAAAACTCTGGGGTAGGTGATCTCTGTTCTGAGATTACCATAGAGTCCCTATAGCTTTAGCGTAGGAGAGGTTGAAGGGATAAGATTTAGCATGTACCTTGAAAGATCTCGATTTTTCTTGTACCTGTCTTTGTGAAGTGTGGGACGATGAGTCTTCATCACGTAAAGTTTGCAGAAGGGTTGGACATAAGGAATACTCCACTTGGAAATCGCTCTTTGAATAAACAGGGCCAAGAAGCGTAGGAACATGAGTGCTGGTAGATGTTTGCCCTAATTCTTGAGAAGAACCTTATTGTGAACAACGCCTTGTATTTCTCTGAACAAAAGATCTGTGTAATCCAGAGGCCTGTTGAAGAACATCCCATACATTGTTGTTATCACATTAGTACTTGCCTGATCCATTAAAATGGAAACAAGTACATTCCACATGGGTGGAAGGCATTGCCTTTTGAACTCGGAGACTCTGGTAAATTCCTAGTTGTATCCTAATAATTTCAGAAAATCAACCAAAACATCAGAAGTTGGATTTTGCTCAAGTGTTGGGTTTGGCTCAAGAGATTCGTTGACTAAGACATATGAGTCTTGAAAATAAAAGGCACTAGCAATCTTCTTCCTTGTAATCTGCACTTCAATCGCATGTTCTTCGTCGTTGGGGAGATCGAAACTTCCAGTGAGTGCCAGTTCATCCTTGATGTATAGGGATTGTCAGACTTCGTGAACAAGTTGTTCAGGGACATTTAGGTTTGCAATGGTTAGGGCTCTGTTGAGTATATGGTTTTGGAGGAACTCTATCATGATTTGATAGTCCTCAATGTAGGTTTGGGGATTGAGGAATACCTGAATATTGTTTAGTTTGGATGGTAAAAACACGATTGGTGCACTCTCAACAATTGAATCCACCATTTGATCTTCCTTATTGTGCACATTTACAGGAATTTCGTTTTGAGCAGCCATTTGACAGTTAGGGTTTTGAAACTTGCAGGTTTTGTGTAATGGGGTTCTTGAAGCACAAGAAAATTCGATACCAGGGATGATAAAAAGTGAAAATAAGTTGGTAAATCGAGTTTAAACAGTAGGATTGAAAAGTGTACTCTAGTGGTAAAAGATAATTGAATGGTATTGGTGACGTGGGCTACCATAAGACGCTTACGCGTGTCTTACTGTTCATATTTGGCTCGTGTAGAGTAGTGACACGTGGCTATGTTAGAAAAAGAATTCGTTGAGAGGAGTATGCGTGTGTATTCGTCATCGTCGATTCATTTCCTTTAACCATTAAACGTGCAGGATCATCCAAGAAATATTTTGAAAACCGATTAGCAAGTCTTCAAAAAATCATTTGATGACTTGTAGAAAGTTTTTTAAAGAATATATTTAAAAAAAAAAGATTAAAAGATAATAAAGCATCTGTATAACCTTGAAGGGAAGAGTTATTCAGAGAATGTTATCTCTTAGGTTCTTTAAGAAATATTTCCTTGCAGAAAGTTTCAAAGACATACCCGAGGCTTCTATATAACCTTGAAGGCAAGAGTTAGTTCAGAAGTTTTGGATGACATATGATACTTTTGAAAAGTTTGTTGATGCATTACATCAGTTTTGATTTGATTCAGAAGCACGAAGGCTAATGGATTACGCAAAAAGATCTTTAAAATCAATCATTTGGTCGAATGAAAAGTCATTTTTGGGACCAAAAGAAAGTTTGAACAAGTTGAAAAGATTTTCCAGAGGAGATTATAGACATTTCAAAAGCTTCTGTATATCCTTGACGACAAGAGTTAGTACGAAAAAAATGATATATATAATTTTCAGAGGAAAATGTTTCACCGGGTTTCTAAGACAATCAAAGGCTTCTGTATGACTTAAAAAATTGGTACATAAGTTCTGGATGGTTATTTAACTTTAAAACAAGAGGGAACGATAGACATGCCAGAGACTTCTAGTTAACCTTTGTGGCAAGAGTTAACCCAGAGGTTCTGGAAATGTTCTCTGGTGAAAAATGATTTTCAAACAGAAATTGAAATTTCTCCTCCTTGAATTATGCATGAGTGTTTGCTTCCCCTTGACAGGTGTAATCTTTGTTTCTCTACTCCCCCTCAAACCGTGCTTGGATCATAAAATCATGAAAAAACAGACAATTTGAGATGCAGAGATATCGTTAGTATTGAAAAAAGCTTCTGGTATGCTTGCGATAATAAAGTGAGTTCAAAAGATGGCAGATAGAATGTTTTGACTAAAGATATGCTTAAGAAAACGATACAGAAGACTATTTTAACAATAGATTCTAGACTTTTATCACATTTAAGCATGCCTAACTTGCTGATTAATAAGTTAAATTTGTTTTCATCTATGGCTTTGCTAAAAATGTCAGCAAGTTGGTAATCAGTGGAAACAAAGTATAATTCAATGTTACCTTTTTCCACATGATCATTTATGAAATGGTACCTGACATCAATGTGCTTGGTCTTTGAGTGCTGTAATGGATTTCTTGTGATGGCAATTGCACTTTCTGAATCACACAGGATGGGAATTTTGTCATAAAGCAAATCATAATCTCTAAGTTGAGTCTTCATCCAGGTAACTTGTGAACAACAACTTGCAGCTCCAACATATTCTGCTTCTACTGTGGAAGTTGGCACAAAGTTTTGTTTCTTGGATGTCCAACTTATTAGTTTGTTCCCCAGAAGTTGGCAACTACCAGAGGTGTTTTTCCTGTCTAACTTACAACCTGCATGATCTGAGTCGGTATATGCAATTAAGTCAATGCCAGAATGCTTTGGATATCAGAGCCCAATGAGGGTGTTCTCTTTAGGTATCTAACGATTCTTTTCACATCAGCCAGATGCGATTCTTTAGGATTGGCTTGATATCTAGCACATAAACATGTGGCAAACATTATATCTGGTCTACTAGCAGTTAAGTATTGAAGAGATCCAACCATACCTCTGTAATTTTTGACATTTACTTGTTTCCCAGAGGGATCAGAGTCAAGTTTAGAATTTGGTGATATTTTTGTTTTCATAGTTGTTGAACTGTGAAGTTTGTATTTCTTTAAAATGTGAGAGACATACTTGGGTTGATTTATAAAAATGCCAGTGGTTGTCTGTTTGACTTGGAGCCCTAGGAAGAAGGTTAGTTCTCCCATCATGCTCATTTCAAATTCACTTTCAATCAATTTTGAAAACAACTCAACTTCTGCTTGATTTGTAGAACCAAAAATAATATCATCCACATAGATTTGAATAATGGTTAACTCACCTTTGCAACGGTTGATGAACAGAGTAGTATATGTTTTTCCTCTCTCATATTCATTGTCAATCAAAAACTTTGATAGACGTTTATACCAGGCTCTTGGAGCTTGTTTAAGTCCATACAGAGCTTTGTCTAAGAGATAGACATAGTCTGGATGACTTGCACTTTGAAAACTAGGGGGTTGCTGGACATAGACTACTTCTTTCAATTTGCCATTCAGAAAGGCACATTTGACCTCCATTTGATAGACATTGAAATCTTTGTAAGAAAAGAATAGAAACAATCGAATTGCTTCAAGGCTTGCTACTGGAGCAAATGTTTCATCATAGTCAATGCCTTTTTCTTGACAATATTCCTTAGCAACTAATCTGGCTTTGTTTCTTACAATTATTCCATCTTCATCTTTCTTATTTCTGAAAACCCACTTTGTCCCAATTGTTGTTTTGTCTTTTGGTAATGGTACAGGCTTCCATACCTTGTTTCTGACAGATTGCAGAAGTTCTTCCTGCATTGCATCAATCCAACTGGGGTCTTTTAGGGCTTCATGTACTCTTTTTGGTTTCACCATGCTTAAGAAATTTACAAAGAAAGCTTCATTTACAGTGGTAGATCTGGTTTTGACACCTTCAGAAGGGTCACCAATTATTTGATCAGCCGTATGAGCTTTTGTCCAGCTTTTCATGCAAGTCTGGGAGACTTGTGGAAGTTCAATTTCAACTTCTGATGCTTGTATAGCTTCTTTTGGAATTTCAACATCTGGAGAGGAGCCTAATCTCTCCCCCTCAAATGAAGGAACAAAGGAAATTGGATAATGAGTTGAGCTCTCTTTATCTGGAGGAGACAAAGATTCCTCTGGACATTCATTTGTACTAGTGGAACCAGAGGGACCTGAAATTGTTATTCCAGAAATTCGGAGTACCTCTGATGGATTGACTGGTTGACTTCTGTCTATTTCTGCAGAGAAAACTTCTTCTACAAGGAAATCTTCGAATATGGCATCAATCTCGGATTCTCTAGGACATGAAAGATAGTCAGAAGTAACATTATTAAGCTTGAGTTATGTATCAGAATAATCAGAAGTCAACTATGCTTAATCATCAAAGTTGGCGTTGATGCTTTCCATGACTGTTTTGGTTATGAGGTTATATACTCTTAAACCTTTTGAGGTCAGAGAATATCCCAAGAATTTAGCGTCATCAGATTTCTTGACGAATTTTCCAAGTTTGTCTCGATCCTTGAGAATAAAGCACTTGCATCCAAACATGTGTAAATATTTAATAGTAGGTTTTCGATTATTAATAAGCTCATAAGAAGTTTTGAGATGTCTCTTGACTATTATGGATCTACTCTTTGTGAAACATGCGGTGGAGACAGCCTAATGTGCAATTTCTTATTTCCACCACACCATTTTGTTGAGGAGTGCGTGCAGCTGCGAAGTTTTGTGATATTCCTTCGCTGGTCAAATATTCATCAAGTTTCACATTCTTGTATTCGGTACCATTGTCACTTCTCAACATCTGTATTTTGCTTTGCCGAAGCACCTGAATCCTCTTTGTCATGTTAATTAAAACAACTGGGAGTTATGACTTTTGTGTAACAAAAGCAAGCCATGTATATTTGGAAAATTCATCAATTAGCACAAGAATATACTTTTTACAAAATAGACTATGCACTGCAATGGAACCACAGAGGTCAACATGTAACATATGCAGAGGTCTTGTACAAGAATGATCACTCTTTGTTTTATGGGAGGCTCTTTTAATTTTTCCCATTTCACAAGCAGGACAGAGATGATCCTTCTGGAAATTTTTTTTCTTATGGTTTTTGAAATTTGAACGTTTATAGAAATCAGAAGTAAAACAATGTAGATTCAAGAAGAATTGTTTTAGTTTAAGAAATAGAGAGAAGCATTCAGAGTTTTGAGACATAAAAAAATTCATTGAATTCTCATTTCTGGAATGATAATTACAAAATTTCTTATTGTTGTCTATTCTAGAATCAGTTGTTCGAATGAACTTCTTATCTAGCCTAGACTTATGCTTCGAACCAGGTGAATTCTTCTCTATAGGCTGCTTCTTGGTAGTCCGCACTCTTTGATCTTTTGGCCGATTTACCGAAATAGAAGAAACATGATCATTTATTTTTCATTTAGCTTTTTGTTCTCTAGTCAGCTTTGTATTCTTCCGAGGCTGTGGAATCTGAGATTTTTGCTCAAATTTAGCTTTCTTTTTTATTGCTGCTTCTTTTTCAAGATCAAGACAAGTCTTAGCTTGAATGCACATCCTAAGAAAATCTGGATGAATGGGAACCTATTTTCTCTGTTCTTTTGGTGGAACAGAGATTAGGTGTATTCCATTTGGAAGTCTTTTAATCTCCGGTCCAGTAGCCCTTACTTCTGGTGGTTCATTTGTATATATAAAGGGAGCACAACTATCCTTTATACAAGATTTTACTGTAACATAAGTAGGAGGCATACGGTTTTCAAACTTAATGAGTAATTTATCTGACATGTCAAAGAAATCATCATAACTTTGATCATCGTTTTCCCACGGATAAACATCAAACTCATCATTATCCTTTTCTTGAGAAAGATTTAGATCTATAAATGAACAGGGAGTGAGTTCTGGATGGTTTTCAAAAGGGTGAGATTTTTCTTGTATTCCTCTTGAAGACATAAAGTTTGAGGTTATGTACAGCTTCTAATAGTACACTCATCCAGAGTTTTAAGAAGATCTTTTTCAAACTGAAGTCACAAGTCTTCTTTTGTGTTTTTGGGAATGAACACATCTGCTTCTGGATTCAATGTGATATGAATGAATGATCCGAAGTTGAAAAAATTATTCTCCTTCTGAATGTTGTTTAGATCAACTTGGTTTGGTTTGCAAATCTTTCCTTCTGAACTGTATTTTATATTTTGGTACTTAAATTTTCTGAGACGATGGCCATTCTCATATTTAGATCTCTTGAAGACCGATTGTTCATTAAAAACTGGAAAATCTGGTTTTTGTTCTTTTCCCATACAGAAGACAAAATCTAAGGTAGACCTCTTTTTACAAGTGTAAGGATCCAGATCATCAATGTTTTACAATGTTTATGTTATTATTAATGTAGCACACACAATACTTTGTTTTAAAGATATAATAAATGAGAATAATAATAATGTTTTAAAAATATAGTAAGTGATAATTGTTAAAGTGTATATGTTATGCACATTTTTTAGTAGTGTTTGACATCTTATAGTAGATAAGGGTTGATTATGAAAAACTAGAAAGGAATATATAAGCTATGAATTCATGAGGGTGTCATAGCACTTTTGAACTGTTGGAACCCAGATCCCTTTCTAACAATTAATCAATAGATCGAATGTGAAAATATGAGCCGAAGCAAATTAGATCTATGAATTAAAGCAGTTAATAGTAAGAACGATGTTGAAGAACAAATGGTAATTCGTATTAATAACCTGGAAGATGATTACAACACGATGAATGAAATGCTCTATTTGCTCTCCAAAAATGTATCTCAGATCGACAACTATTATAATTCATAAAAGGATCTATTTATACTAGTACAATGAATAGAAGTCAACATTCTAGCCAATTACAAACTGACACATAAGCAAAGCTTGTAAAAAATTTAGTTACAAGATTAGCTACACGGAACATGTGCAGGCCACGTCACGTCATCAGGAGCGCGTATGATACCTCTGTTGTAGTCCAACTGTTCTTCCAAACTCTGGGCGTTTCTGTGATGAGTGAGATCAGAAGATGAACTTCTGATATTCAGCACTTGTACACTTCTGGTTCATACTTCCCCAAAAATAAGGTCTAACAATCTCCCCCTAAGTATGAAGTCCAGAATGTTAAAAGATGACTTCGTTTGGCTTTAGTTCCGTTTGTGTTAGAAGGGGGGCAACCTGTGAGATAATCTTGAAAACCTGATCTGTAATTTCCCTGATCTTCAAGACGCTATCAAGTCTCTTCACTATCTTCTCTATTGCTTCTTGGTCATGATCATCAACTTCAACAGAGACATAACATTTGACAATGTATACTACCTCTGATGAATATTTGTAGGCCTCTTTTATTCTGAAGCAACTTCTTCTGTGTGGCCTCTTGACCACAACCCCTTCTTTTGGCTGAGTCAGCACTTTTCCAATTCTCAGAGAATTGAGGCCTTCCAAGTCTTCATTTGGAGCAGAGATACATAAGTTGTCAACATTGTAGTTCAGCCCAGTCTGAAAGTCTACCTGTCTTCTGTAGCTAATAAAATATTTCATGCACTCAATGATCCTGAAGTAAGCAATCTTATCTTGACTATCCGTTTTCTTGTTCATTTGAATCTTCATGAATTTCTCCAGGATCAGAAGATCAGAAGGGTTAATGGACAATAGATCATTGTCACAAAAATAGTAAGTTTGTTTGTCTTCTCTGACTACCTCATATATTGTGTACCAGATCTCTGATTGTTCAAATTGAGTGTGCTTGATAGCATAGATCTTTTTGATTGGTACAATCGAGTAAGCTTCCTTTCTTGCTTGCCTATGACTCATAAATTTATCCTTGACAACATCACTTAGATGATAGTCATTTGCAAAATTAGGCAGCATCAAGAAAATCTTCTGATCAGCAGGAGCATACATGTGCCTGTTTTTTAATTCCAGATTTGGTAACTCAAGTCTTCCCAGCTTCTGTTGTCTTTCTTCATATGCAGCTCTGCATTTTAATGACTCCTCTCATTTGTCTTTCTCAAGATTTTCCCGTGCTCTATCATCTTCGGCCTTAGCTTTATCAGCTTCAGCTTTAGCCTTTTCAGCTTCTTCTCTGTCTATTTCTGCTTGTGCCTTGGCTCTTTCAACTTTGGTCTTGGCTTCATCAGCTTCAGCTTTAGCTTTGTCAGCTTCAGCTTTAGCTTTGTCAGCTTCAGCTTTGGCTCTGAGTTGAACCTCAGTTCGGGCTCTATCTTCTTCAGCTCTGGCTTTTTCAGCATCGATATTTGATTGTTGAGGGGCAGGGGCAGAAGGACTTGCATTTGAAGGTTGAGATTTTCTCTTTGTTTTGCCAATAATTTCAAGCAGAAACTTGGCCACCTCTGGATCTTTAGGAAGAGGACCACTGTGTGTGGCAAGTGGCGTTGGAGTTAAAGGAGTTTATTTGGAAGGAGGAGGAGCAGAGGGTGAAGGGGCAGGAGCTTTACCTCTGTCTTGATCCATCTTCTGAGCAGTTTCAGTTTTGTCCTTCTTAAGATTTTCCAGATTCTCCCCCTTCTGAGAATCAGGATCCCGATCCTCAGACTTTTTGCGCTTATGCTCTGCTTTCTTACATGCCCTTGCCTCCTTAGCTTTCTTCTTATCATCAAAAGCAGCAGAGATAGAACTTACCATGGTGGATAACTTCGAGACAGCGGTTTCTAAAGAGGTGATCTTCTGATCCATGTTTGAAGTGCTAATATTTGTCTAAGAGACGTATGTCAAAGTCAAAACATTGATCCTGTCAATCATGGCTTTCTGGAAAATAGCCATGTCAGACTTCTTTACGAGGGAGGAGGAGGAAGCAGAAGCATATTCAGTAGGAATAACGGGCTTAATAATCTTCTGAATATCAGCTACGAAACAACCGTATTCAGCAAAAGAAATGGTAACCTCTGGAGATGGAAGCTCTTCAGGAAGATGGAAAATTGCCTCTGAATTGGCCTTAATGCCAGCGTCCAGAGCATGAAATGATCAGAAACAGAATTCCTCTGAGAATCTGCATTATCAGTGATGAGCTTCTTGATGGCCTCCAGAGTTTGAGACTGAGCTAACTGTTCTGTATGAATATTGTTGAGTATGGTTTGCTGAGAGTAAAGGGATAGTTTTAGACCGTCCATAGATCTCTGAATTTTATCACCAAATGCCATAAACGCTGCATTGGTGACGAAAGCAGAAGGTGTAACTGGTGCATCTCCAACACATGCAACCCCTTGTCTCTCGCGTTCAGAGAGCCCCTCATTCACACCTGTATTGACGTTGAGTATGGAGGGACTTCCAACTTGTCTTCGAGGTCTGTCATTGACAGGCACCTCTTCGGTTGTTCTGATTGGTTCAACTTTTTCCCTATCATCAGAGGATGGGGAGCTGAACACAATGTGCTTACCTATAAATATATGTATTACTTTTAGCAAAATGTATGATTAAATAGATCTTTTTAATACCAATATTTAATATGTTAAAATCGTGTATTTTTTTATCAAACTGTATGATTAAATTATAAATTTTTATAATTTTAATATAAAAATTGTCATTTCTAGATAAAAGTAAAAGCAACGTGCATATAGTCACTATTCTTGAAAACTCAAAGAAAGTGAAAAGAGGAAGTGATTCCTGATCACATTTGTCATTGTTCATGAAAACTCAAATAAAGTAAAAACAAGAATTGATTCCTGATCACATTTGTCATTGTTCATAAAAAATCAAGAAAGTGAATAAATGAAATGTCCAATCACTTACTTTTTGTGTTATAAATTTGGTTGATGAAAACACTTTGAATTCATCCTTCTTCAACTATTATCTCCCCATATCTGAATGTCAAGTTTCATCTTTCTTTCCTTCCTTCATGCAAGGTATGTATCATTGTCTAAATACTTAACATATAGTAATATAAAACATCATATATAACACCATATTTATGTAATTTATCTTATGATTTATTGTGCAGTTACATTTTGATATACTTATCATTACGAATCCAGATGGTCCGCCTACATCTACTAGTTTTATAGATCTTCTTCGTAATTTTGAGACCAATCCCTCAAATGAACCACTTCCTTTATCCAATGATAACACATTTGAGGCCGATAATGGCTTTGGTTTTGATGAATCCAACTCACAATATAGTGAAGATATTGATAGTGAGTCAATCTGTAATATTGAGGATGAATATGATGATGTGAGTGGACCTCCAGTAGTGAATTTTCTAAATGATGTTGGAGATGTAAGAGATGATGACATAGTTGATCTAGAAAACAACATTCATATAGATGTTTGGAGTGAATCAAAAAACAAAATAAGGTTAGGAATGCAATTTGAAAGTAAGGCATATGTAAAAAAGGTAGTAACACTTTTGTCAATCACCCAAATTAGAGAGTTTAAAGTGCACGAAAGTAAAAATAACTGATGGTTAGCAAAATGTTAGACTCTAGGAGATGGTGGAGAAGGCTCTAGTACTTTGCACTATACACCACGTTGTGCATGGTATGTCCGTGCACTTAAGAAGAAAACTCATCACACGTGGAAGATTACACGTTGGGTGGATGCACACAATTGTTTAGGGTCCTGCATTGGCAATAATAATAGAAATTTGAACTCTGCAACTATTGCCTCATACATCCTCCACTCAATTCAAAAGGAAGTTGAATATCCGGTAAAACAAATACAAGCAGCTATTAAAAATAGTCTGAATGTAGATGTTTCTTACTGGAAGGCATAACATGGTAGGAGAAAAGCCATAGAGACTATATATGGAACTTGGGAAAGTAACTTTGCTGAGTTGCCTAAGTATATTGCAGCTTTGTAGTCTTCAAATCCTAAGACAGTTATGAATTGGTTTACAATCCAAACGGATCATCAGATGTGGTGACATTCAAGTATGTTTTTTGGGCTTTTGGACTTGCTATCAATGCATTTCATCATTGTGGACCTGTTATTTCGGTTGATGGTTGCCATTTGAAGGGTTCATATAGGGGAAAAACGCTTCTTGCAGTCACGAAAAAACGCTAATAATAACATATTTACTGTAGCTTATGCCATTGTTGATGAAGAGTCCGCACCCAGTTGGTGTTGGTTCTTATATCAATTTAGAATTTTTGTTGCTCAAAACAGACAATTATGTGTTATTTCAGACAGGCATCAAGGAATAATTCATGCTATGACAAATCTAGAGGAATGGAAAGAGCCATTAGCATACCATCGCTTTTGTCTTCGACACATTAGAAGTAATCTCATGAAAATGTACAAAAACTTGAGCCTTAAAACATTTTGTTGGGTTATGGGAAGCACCACACAAAAAAGGAAGTTTGTTAATTGTATGAGAGAAATAAAAAATATCAATCTTGAAGCATGGCAGTATTTAAAACAAATTAATAGAAGTCAGTGGTGTCTTTTATACGATGAAAATCGTCGATGGGGGTTGTTGACAACAAATATCTCTTAGAGTATGAACAATGCACTGCAAGGAAAAAGACAATTAACGATTAGGGCGTGTTTTGACCTTACATTCAATAGAACTATGCAACTTTTTAGAAAGCATAGTGATATTGCAATGAATTACAATACACCTCTACCATCAAGCATGTGGCGTCTTTTTGTCAAACGAGAAACCCAGGCACAAAGCCATAATTTAACCGAGTTTGACCACAATGAAGGTGTTTATAGAATTGTCAAAAAGTTACGAATAAATAGTACCGGAGGAAATACACATATTGTCCACTATTGTCAACATACGTGCACATGTGGTAAGTGGCAAATGAAAAGATTCCCATGTTCACATGCTCTTGCAGTTTGTCGTCATAGGGGGATGACCCTCTTTCCATTGTGAGTAATATGTACACTACTTTGATGTATAGAGAACAATATCGTTCTGCTTTTATGCCACTTTCTCACGCTGATTATTGGTTGGAGTCGAATTGGAAAAATTGAAGCAGATTACTCGAAACTTTCTGTGCATCGAAGTCGGAGGCGTGTAAATCGTTTTCATAACGAGATGAACGTTCGTCATCCTGACGAACCTCAGAGATGTGGACTATGCCACCAACCTGGGAATAATAGGAGAAAATGTCCAAATTCTCAATCAAGATTCAATGAGATGTGAACTATGTAATTTTTATTATTGATGTTGTAATTTAGTGTTTAATTCGTATTTGAATTTAGTGCTTTCTAAGTTCTGAGTCTTTCTTTCTTCAGATCTTTCTTACTCTTCAGAACCCAGTACCTTTTGAAGCTATATTAGTATCTCTATCAATCTCCGCCTTTTCTTCAAAAGTTCATATCATAATTCCAAAAATTCAAGATTTGTCTAACATCCTTCAAAATTAGACTTTTGTATCCCAACAGAGATTCTGTGATTCTGATCATCTCCTTTGCAAGCTTCTTATACTTCTCCCAATCTTCATCATTCAAATTCTTTGGTCTTCTGTTTTGTCTTTTAACCAAACGATCTCTGATAGCCATTAAAGTTCCATTGCAACACTTGTGAAGTTCTTCAAATCTCACAAAGATTAATTCTTGAAAGCACTTGCATACAAAACCTGGAGGTTGAATCACCAGAGTACTTTTCTTCAGATTTTGAATATCAGGTAGACTTAAGTTTGGTTTACTAAGATGAACTTGAAAATCGGTCTTTGCAGCCCAGATAAATTCTCTATACAAACCATCTCTGAGAACTGGAAATGATTTTCTGAACTTTGAAATTGAATCATGAAACGGATATAAGACTTTTGTATACTCTGAGCATATCTCTTCAGTAAACATTCTGAAAGTCAGATTCTGAGAAGGTAGATATCTCACCATTTCTTCTTTCCACAGTAAAAAATGTACAACTATAGTTTTTTCTTGTCTTTAATTCTGCATTAATCACTTTGATGACAGGACTTTCTTTTCTTGCTTCATGAACAGGAATCCTTAGCTTTCTAATGATATTAGAATACCATTGTTTCCATCCAAAGGATTTGTTAATCCAGCAATCAATATAATTAAACTTCAGTTCATGTTCCATGAACATTTCTGGATGAAAATTTTCTCATCAGAAATATTTTCAAAATTTTTCTCTTTTTCTTTTTCCTTTTCCTATGGACTTACTTATGAATTTCTTCCATGTCTTGCTTCTTTGTATTAATCTTGAAAATAGTCAGCTCCTCTGATTTTGTTTACTTTCTTGTGACCAGCCAAATAACTCTTTCTAACAAATTCTCTGAAATTTATTCTTTCTTTGATCAAATAGACTATTTCTTCTTTGATATCAGATTCTTCAATAAAATCTACCATATAGTTCAGAAGCCATTTGAGAGTAGATGTAGAATACTTTGGAATATCAGATGCAATGAATGTCTTAGTGACTCCTTCCACAAAGTATATAAAACCAATGTATGGACTAGTGAATAATATTCTCATCCCTGACCTCTCAATAAAAACAGGCTCTAACAAGTTTACTTTGTTTAGTCTGTATTCGAAAGCCAACTGAAAGTCATGCTTAATGAGATTCATTATATAAATTCCAAGATTCTTCTAATCTCTGAGACTAGTTCAGATTCACCTCTGTTAACACAAAAAGACAAAGTTGCCAGCTTATCTTAAGTCTTAGTTTGTACAAATCAAACTCAGTAAACTCACATAAAGTACCATCCCTTCTTTCTGCTTTAAATCTTCCTATAAACAAATCATCTTGAATTGACTTTGATAAACATCTGATCTTCTTTATTAAAGTTGAATCATGGAAGTTCTGAACACCATGATTCTGAATATAGTTTCTCAATTGAGCAATATGATCTTCAGTCCATTCATCATTAAGAAAATCTTCCAACGTTGCTAATTTCATACTTCTTCTATACATAAAACAATAAATGTCTTCAGGAAACACCAAGCTATTCTCTCCAGGGATGAACACATTTTCCTTCTCAAAAACTTGATCCAAAACAGGTTCTTCAAGAACTGGAAGATCTATTACAGGAATAATAATACAAGGTCTGAACCTAACTTCAAACTTTTTAGAGAAGACAATAAGAATTTCATCTACAATTTCAACTCCTTCCATGTGACTCAGATCAAACTCTATTTCAAATCTCTCATCTGGTTTATTCAGAAAGTCTTCAAAAACTGACAATCTGTTATCCAAAAATCTACACTCCAGATTTCTTGGATTGTTCAGAAATAGATGAACCCAACAGAATTTTCTCAACAAACTCCATAATTCTTCAAAAATATCACGATGGACCTCATTCAGAATTTGTTGTGGCTTCCAGATCACTAAATCTCTGACTTCATTAACTTCTGAGATTTTTTCCATATTAACTTCAGATTCTTCTTCAAACATGATCACATCTGAGAGATCACTTGGTTCACCAGTTACACCTTCAAATGCAAGATAATCTCTTAGCATTTCTTCATTGGAATCTGGAATTACATCTGTTTTATCTGAACTCAAGTTTCCTTCAGAATCAAAAGATAGTTTTTCTGTTTCACAACCTTCATCCATAAATTATTCAGAAGAGACAACATCAACCTCTTGGCCTTCATGTTCTGCATGAATATCTTCTATAGCTTCAAAAACTCTGTTTGATCCTTCACCTATATTCTGAGCTTCTTCAGAAGCTTTCTCAGAACATTGACCTTGAGAATTTTCAACATTTTCAGCTTCAGATACTTTCTGTCTTTTCTCCCTCTCTTGATTATCAGGACCCTGATCATCAAGATTCCTTTTGGAAGTATCTGCTTGAGGTCTACATTCCAATGCAGATAATCTGTTATTTAATGCTGTCTGAGAAGTCTGAATAGAAGATAATTAATTCAAGATCTGATTAATATCATCCTTAGGGCTGAGAACTTGAAGAAGAAGGCTGAGATGCTTTAAGAGAAGATACAGAAGAAATCACTTCAGAGAAAGCATTCAGAATTGCATCTTTAAAGGAGTTGAGATCATTTGCAGAAGAAACTTGAAAATCATTCAATTTATTCACCATTGTTTCCTCCTGTTTTTCCAACCTATCCTCCATCACCTTGGTTGATTTGTTCGTCAATTCCTTTAATTCCTTCTGAATCTTTTCAAATTTAGAAGTACAAAAATCCTTGAATTCTAAGAATTTCAAAAGATGTGGGTAAATTGCCAAGACTAACAGATGGTCTTGTTTGCAGTCCTTCAGAAGAAGGCTGGCCTGTAGATGCCACAGCATCATGAATCATAAATGACTCTGTGAATGGAGCTTTAATAATGTTCACTCCACCAGGGCTTCCAACTAATCCTTGATACCCAATATTAGGAATATCTATAGTTGTTGAGGCAATGTGACACACACTTTGCTTATTTACATCTGAAAGATGTGTGCTGGTGTGAAGGAATTCCACATTTAGTGGTTCTTTAGGCTCAACATTGAGTGGACTCTCAGACTCTATGTGCTCGAAACAGTGAAGGGGGGACATATGTCCTTATTTTTCAACAAAAGGATCCTCCAAATGGGGTCCTAATGGTATATGAGCTGCTTGCCCCAATTGTGTTAATGGAACATCTTTCTGTTGAGAGATGGATGAGTGGTTGGGGGGGTTAACAAGTGTTGCCATGGGCTCACCGGCCTTTTCAATATTACTCACCAAAGAATGTGGAGTAATAGATGATGTGGGTGCCCGGCTAGTAACATTTGGTTCACAAGTTTCTTTATTTTTTACTTGTGTTCTCCCCTCATCAATTATTTTTCTCACCCTTCTACCCAATCTCCCATTTACATTTTTCCTCTTCAGACTTTGAGGTTGTTCTCCCCCTTGAACAACCTCCCCACTCTTCCTAGATAGTCTAGACTCCTTAGCATGCTCACCACTCTTGTGGGAATCAGGGGAAGAGACTACTGATTTTGGTAGTCCCATTGATTCATAATACTCACTCACAATCCTATTTTCTAAACTTACAAGTTCAAGTAAGTAAGTAGGTAATGGAATGGCATTTGGAAATTTTAATTTTGCATTTGGTGGACGAAGATTATCCATGGTAAAAATAGGAACATGTATTTCATGGGCAAGAGCAGGAATAACAGGAACAACCTTCATTGCACCTTTGATAAATGTTTGAAAGAATCGTTGGAAGGGAATGTAGTTGTATGTGGATTTCTTCAGAACAGCAGTCTTCAGGTCCTCAAATTTAGTGAAGCATAGTCATAGTGTTTGTTGAAAACCACCTCATGAAATATAATCCTTCCATTTGTAGATGCTTGGTCTAAGCTAGAACTTTTTCCAGAGAGGCAAGTGTTTAAAATGGAGAATAGGCAATACCAGATTGGGGGTAGACACTTCCTTCTGAATGAACTTAAGGCATTTAGTTGTTCAGAATATCCCAAGCTCATAAAATCTGAAATCATCTCAGAAAATGATGAAATTGGATCATATGAAGTTTTCCCAAGAACTTCATCTTCTTTTGGAAGGAAATGTATACTTCTGACATCTTCCACATAAACATAAACCCTGTAGCCATGAATATATGAGGAATTTCATCTGCAGCTTCATCGACCTCAGCATAATACCACCATTGCTGCAAGTAAGAAGCAGGAACAGAAAATCTCCTTGAGAGCAATACACGAAGTGGATGTTTCTTCAGAATTTCTATCAAAATCATCTAATCATCTGATCATCAGCAAAATTTGTCGTTTGAAGTTCAGAGCACAGTTATTCCTTTTGATTTCGAGCAATTTTTCTTCAGGAACATACAGTTTAGACAAATCAGGTCCATCACTGCTCTCAGCACGAGATTGAGACTCACTTTCACCAGCATTTGATTCAGATACCACCTCATCAGACTTGATTTGAGTTTCCCCAATTATAGCAGAACTAGGTTTAGGGTTAGGGTTAGGTTTAGGGTTAGGAATTGGATTTGAGGGTCCGGCTTCACCAATAACAGTTGTGGTTGTGTCTTGTACTACGTGATCATCATTCAAAGGGATTTCCATTGATCCAATCAATATATTCTTAGGCACAACTCTGAATGATGCATCACTGGATGAGTCACTGTTGTTGCTGAAACTTGAAGAAGCAGAAACCATCACATTCGAAGTCGACATCACTGGAAATGAATAAGGATACGCACTTGATTGAAAATGAATAAGCACAGAGAGGTTTTGGAGGGATAAAGCACTAGAAAATGAAGAAGAAGGTGATTCCATGTGTTTTATATGACTAAATAATCATAGATGGACACGTGGCCAAAAATTAAACGAGATTAAAAGAGTAATCATCATTTATTTGGATTAATGAACCGTTTAATCGACGTGGGTTAAGGATTTTCCA
Source organism: Silybum marianum (assembly GCA_036898165.1). Lineage (NCBI taxonomy): Eukaryota > Viridiplantae > Streptophyta > Magnoliopsida > Asterales > Asteraceae > Silybum > Silybum marianum. Next base: position 23,329,910 of record CM072528.1, on the reverse strand, counting down.
ATGAAATTAAAACACGTGACATACGCTCACAAATGAATTATGGGAAGTAAAGTTCGGAGAACAAGTTCAAAAACTTCAGAAGAAATTCAGAACTTCTGAGAAGAAATTCAGAAGTCGAAATGAAAACTTTCAGAAATACTTCAGAACTTGCAAGAAACGTTCAGAACCAAACTTATATTCCTCCAAAATGACAAAAATCATTTAAAAATACATACTTCTGAAACATATAAATCGTTTTAACTGTTCAGAAGTAGGTTTGAACAATAACAACAATCTTTTACCTATAGTAGCTTGTCCATACTACTTAGATTTGAAATCAAGGCTTGTAACCAGCACCTCAGATCTGTTTGATAGAAAGGAGAATTTAAGATTTTGAATTTTTAACAACACTCCCCCTTGAATGATAAACAGTTATGATTCTCCTCCTTAAACAATGCTATTTATCAGAGAAGAAAAAAAATGTTAGAGAAATGAAAAAAAAGGAAAGTATTTAAGAAATAATCATCTTTGAAGAAGAAATTATAACTTCTGAAATTTAGAAAGACAGAATATCTGAAAACAGAACTTTAGAAAATCTGAAGTTCAAAATATTCAGAATTTGGAAAAATTAATGTCAGAATATAATTTCTAAATACTTACATAGACATATTCATCATGCCCAATTTACTTACCAGAAAATTAAATCTTTTCTCATCAAGTGGAAACTCACTTAATTCGGAAAAACGTTTCAGATGTGTGTTCTAAAGTTTTTGGGCGTTGGGATTGGGTGTCTAACACTAACAATTGTGACAATGTCACAAGAATTGTTTGTGCTTGGGACCCCAATATCTTGAATGTTATGGTGCTTTAATCTCACCTCCAATTTACGCATTGTGAGCTACATATTCGGGAAGAAAGTGCACCGATTTTTCTTACTATTTCTTATGGGGCCACTAGTGGGTCTAGTAGAAAAGAGTTATGGTCGGCTATTCGTAAGTTCAAGGTCCTTATGGGAGACAAGCCATGGCTGCTAATGGGGGACTTCAAATCTATGTTATTCCCTCATGACGGGTATGGAGGGGCTTCTATAAGGAATGGTAAGATGAATGATCTTAATTCTTGCATTGAGGATGTAGACTTGTATGATTTGCCATATACGGGGTGTCAATATACTTGGTATCAAAAGCCAAAGGTTGAAGGGGGCATTATGAGAAAACTGGACCGTATTCTTGTAAACAATGCCTTTACAAATAAGTTCCAGGAATCCTCAGCTTTATTTCTTCCTAGTGGTCATTCTGATCATTGCCCAGGTGTTGTTAGCTTCAAAGGGGGCACTAGGAGACAGGTAAAGGGCTACAAATTTGATAATGTTTTTGCTTCTCATCCCTCTATTCTCCAGGTGGTGGCCGACACATGGAATGTCCCTGTTCAAGGGTCCTTTATGTATCAGGTCTTGAAAAAGCAGAAACTGTTAAACCCACGCTTGAGAAAGCTGCGATCTTTGATGGGTGATCTTGGTATGCAGTCGAAGGCCCTGAAATATGAATTAGACTTAATTCAAGTGGCATGTGAATCGGATCCTTCAAACTCAGACCTTCATGAGGATCTTGCTCATATCCACCTAGCCTATTAGAAAGCCCTCCGTATGGAGGAAGAGCTGTTGAAGCAGAGAGCTAAAGTAAAATGGTTGAATGAGGGCGATGGCAACACTAAGTTCTTCCATCATGCGAAAGGAAGGCTTCTTCGAGGGTGTCTATGGTCATCAATGCTCAAGGGGTTTGTACTTATGACAAGGAGGTGCCAAAGACGTTCATTAACTATTTTGCCTCAATCCTGAGGGAAGTGGATACCAGCTTGCAGCCATATATGGAGGAAGACTTATTTGATCGAAAGATTACCCTATCTGAATCCTTATTTATGATTCGGCTTATAGAAGATGGAGATATTCTTGATTCTTTTAAACAGATTGGGAATGATAAAGCACCAGGGTCAGATGGGTTTTCGTCCAAATTCTATAAAGCGGCCTGGTCGGTGATTGGTAATGAGGTTATGAGGGCAATTCATAACTTTTTCTATTCTGGTCGGCTGGACAGGGAATTAAACCACAATCTCTTATGCCTTATCCCAAAGACTCCAAATGCTAGTAGGGTTTCGGAATTCCGACCGATTGCCTGTTGTTCGGTTTTGTACAAGTGTATCAGTAAGATTATCTCTGATAGAATGAAGCCGAAACTGGATTACTTAATCAATCCTGCGCAATCCGCCTTCATTCCTGGGTGGAGAATTTCGGATAATATACTGATGGCACATGAACTTGTGGCAGGATACCACCTTAACTCGGGTCCACCTAGATGCGCCTTTAAAATTGATATTCAGAAGGCCTATGATATGGTGAACTAGGAGTTTGTTATTTGCATGCTTAAAGGCCTTGGGTTCCACCCGGCTCTAATTAAATGGATCCAGGTAATGATTGGCACTCCCTCGTACTCTGTTGCTTTTCAAGGAGAAACACATGGTTTTTTTACAGGTAAGCGGGGAATAAGACAAGGGGATCCTATGTCTCCGTACATCTTCACGATTATTATGGAAGGCCTCTCTCTTATTCTTAAGCGTTGTATTGAAGAGGCTGTTGATTTCCGGTACCATAAGGGGTGTGCGGACTTCCAAATTACTCAATTATGCTTTGCTGATGACCTCTTTGTCTTTACCAATGGAGATCTTCTGTCGGTTGAAGTCATTAGAGGGCTCTTCACTTATTCCAATTGAAGTCTGGCCTGGCACCCAATCTCGAAAAGAGTGACGTCTTTTTTGGCAATGTCCTAGAAGATGTTAAGGTGACGATCCGCAATACCTTGCCATTTCGGCAAGGAGTATTTCCTATCCGGTACCTCGGAGTGCCTCTTTCTCCTGTTCGGCTGCCTACGGCTGATTTTAATGGACTAGTGGAAAGGGTTAAAGGCCGCTTGAATAACTGGAAGAACAAATTCCTATCCTATGGTGGAAGAAGGCAACTTATGTTTTGCAGTCGCTTCAGGTTTATTGGATGTCGGTCTTTGTTTTCCCAGTTGGAATCATATTTGCTCTTTAGTCTCTCTTTAGGGATTTCTTATGGGCTCAAGGGGACAGTTCTCGTGGAAAATGTAAAGTTTTTTGGGAGGAGATCTGTAAACAGGAAAGGAATGGAGGACTCGGGATTAAAAATCTTGCTTTGTGGAATCGTTGTCTGGTCACGAAGCATGTTTGGGACATAGTCAGGAAGAGGAATTCTCTTTGGGTAAGATGGGTAAGTACCCATTATATCCAATGAACTAATTTCTGGAACCTGAAGAAAAAGGATTGGTGGTCGTGGATCTTCCGTAGCATGCTAAGGATTCGGGACCACATAAGGCGGTTCTTCATTGTTCAAATTGGTGATGGGCTGTCCACTAATGCTTGGGAGGATAAATGACTTCTTGTGGGCCATTTGAGCTCTCTTTTTTCCTATAGACACATCCATGCCCTGGTTTTTCATGCTCATGATTCTGTCAGTGAGCTCATTCAGAAGAATGGCAATGCCTGGCCTAATGAATTCCTCAGTAGGATCCCGCAACTGGCAAATACTCCTGTTCCTGTCCTCTCGGATGCGGAAGATAAAATGATGTAGAGTGACCGAAATAATGTGCTTTTGGATTTCTCTATTCATAATGCTTGGGCCTCTATGGTTCAAGATTATGATATTCTCTTGTGGCCAAAATTGGTGTGGAATAAAGCCTATATTCCCAAACATGCTTTATGTACTTGGTTGGCTTGTAGGATGAGGCTTCCAACTCAAGATCGTATTCTTAACTGGAAACAAAATCTTCTGGACATGAAATGTCTCTTGTGTCACCAATGCCTGGAAACCCATAATCACTTATTCTTCTAGTGTGACTTTTCAAAAGGGGTTTAGGACTTGATGAAGAGGGAAGTGTCCTTGCAGCATATTCCAGAGACATGGCCTGATATTATGGATCGTATCAACAATGGTCAATATACTGCTTGGTCAACCGTGCAAAAGGTTGCTTTCTCTGCAACTGTCTATTATATTTGGCAGGAACGGAATAAGAGGTTGTTTGATAACTATAGCAGGAGCATTGAGAAGTTGTTCAATGAAGCTAGAGGAGTGATAATCCAGAGAATGGCTTGGAAGAGGAAAGTAGGTGAAGAATTGCTCATGGAGATACAATTTAAAGTGCTGGTTGAGTGGTCTTTTTGGAGGTGCAACGGGGTCTTTGCTTGTTGCTTAGTCTTTACTATCAGTCTTTGTTTGTTCTGGTTGCTCGTGGCTTGGTTTAGTCTTTCCAAGTCGGGCTGTTTTCTATTTTTTTCTTTGATGTAACCAGTTCTGCTTTTGTACCTTTTTCTTGTATTTAATGGAAGTGCCTGGGTTTCCCGCTCAAAAAAAAGTGCTTTGGTAAATAAATCAGCCAATTGATAATCTGTTTGTACAAAAAACATTTCAATATTACCTTTTTCCACATGATCTTTGGTAAAATGATATCTTACCTCAATATGCTTTGTTTTTTAATGTTGAACAGGATTAGCAGTGATAGTTATGGCACTCTTTGAATCACAATATAAAGGAATCTTTTTGAAAGTGTAACCATAGTCCTTGAGTTGTGTTTGCATCCAGATCACTTGTGAACAACAGATTGCAGCTGCAACATACTCTGCTTCTGTAGTAGAAGTGGAAACACAATTTTGTTTCTTTGAAGACCAACTTACAAGTCTATCACCCAAAAATTGACATGATCCAGATGTGCTTTTCTTGTCCAATTTGCAACCACCATGGTCTGCATCTGTAAAAGCTGTTAGTTCAAAACCAGAATCCTTAGGATACCAAAGTCCCAATGAAGGAGAACCTTTGAGATATCTAAGGATTCTTTTAGTAGCAAGAAGATGAGATTCCTTAGGATTGGCTTGATATCTAGCACAAATACATGTAGCAAACATTATATCTGGTCTACTAGCTGTTAAGTAAAGCAAAGATCCAATAATGCCTCTATACTTTTTCTGATCAATAGATTTTCCATTCAAATCAGGATCTAATTTTGTTGTAGTGGCCATTGGAGTTTGAATACTAGAACAGTCAGTCATGTCAAACTTCTTAAGTAAATCAGAGATATACTTAGATTGATTAATGAATATGCCAGTGGGTAGTTGTTTAACTTGAAGACCAAGAAAAAATGTTAACTATCCCATCATACTCATTTCAAATTCAGTTTGCATAATTTTCTCAAATTTTCTACAAAATTTTGGATTAGTAGAAGCAAATATAATATCATCTACATATATTTGTATTAATATCATATCATCACCTTCCTTTTTCAGAAATAAAGTGGTATCACCAGTACCTCTTTTGAATTTGGAGTTCAGAAGAAAAGTTGTGAGAGTGTCATACCATGCTCTTGGTGCTTGTTTAAGTCCATATAAGGCTTTGTCCAAAATATAGACATAATCTGGAAATTCTTTGCTAACAAAGCCTTTTGGTTGTTCAACATACACTTCTTCATGTAGAATACCATTCAGAAATGCACACTTGACATCCATTTGGAACACCTTCATATTTTTATGAACAGCATATGCAAGAAACATTCTGATAGCTTCAAGTCTTGCAACAGGGGAAAAAGTTTCATCATAATCAATTCCTTCTTGTTGACAATACCCCTTAGCAACAAGCATTGTCTTGTTTCTCACAACAATTCCATTTTCATCCTTTTTATTTCTGAATACCCATTTTGTGCCAATTATTGATTTTCCTTTTGGTTTAGGAATCAATCTCCACACTTTGTTTCTTTCAAATTGATTTAGCTCATCTTGCATAGCTAGAATCCAGTCTGGATCTTGAAGTGCTTCAACTGGCTTCTTGGGTTCCATGCTGCTTAAGAAATTCACATACAAACACTTATTGGAATTTGCTGATCTTGTTTGAACACCTTTTGATGCATCACCAATTATTTGATGAATAGGATGATTAGATGTCCATTTGTTCACATTTGGTAATGGTTGAACAGATGATATATTGTTGAAAGAATCATAATCATCAATAATTGCTTGAGTTTTAGTATCATGGTTGATAACTGAATGTAGATCTGAATCCTCCTCAAATGGTATATTTTTACTGGTTCAGAAGTTGTAGGCACAGTTTCAGAATCAGGAATATTCTGAACTGATTCAAAAGGCATGTGTACAGATTCAGAAATAGGAATTTCTGAATTTGAGTTTGAGACTGGTGGTGCTGAGATGTTTGATATTTGAATTTTGAATTTTCTTGTTCTGTTATGCTTCTGAGGAGAGATGGATTCTGATAATCTGTAGAAACATTAATAGAAATATCAAATAAGTCTTGACATAAGATATCTAAGTTTGAGATTCAGAAGTGTGATTTGTCTTGTTATGTTCTGAATCCAAGCTTTCAGAAATAGGGTTAAGTGTGAGTTCTGAACTGTCTTGTTCAGAAGTCAATGTTGGCTCATGAAATCGAATATTAGTAATTTCAAAGATCCTTTGAGTTCCTTTGATTAATACTCTATATGCCTTGGACCTTTGAGAGTAGCCAACAAAGATACCAGCTACACCTATTGGTGCAAATTTATCTAAATGTTGTGTATCATTTCTGAGAAAACTCCTGCAACCAAAAATTTTAAAGTAATCAATAGAGGGTTTTCTTTGTTTAATAATCTCATAAGGAGTTTTCAGTAGTTTTATGTTAAGAATTGTCATGTTCTGAGTGAAACATGCAGTAGCTATAGCTTCTGCCCAAAGAGACAAAGGAAGTTCAGAATAAGCAAGCATGGTCCTTGCAACTTCTACCAAAGTTCTATTCTTTCTCTCAACTACTCCATTCTGTTGAGGAGTTCTTGCAGCGGGAAAGTTATGTAAGATACCAACAGATTCCAAAAAGTTCTGAAGTGTAGAATTTGTAAATTTTGTGCAATTATCACTTCTGATCTTTTGGATTGGTAGTTGAAGAAGAACTTGAATTTTCTTCAGAAAAGGTATGAGCCTTTCAGAAGTGTCAGATTTGAGTCTAAGAAAGTCAACCCAAGTATATCTTGAATATTCATCTATAATGACAAGAATATACTTCTTTCCACCCATACTTTGAGTCTTCATTGGTCCACACAAATCCATGTGAAGCATTTCAAGTGGAGCTTTGAATGAAGATAGCATTTTCAGAGGATGGGAGCTTCTCTTGATCTTCCTTAGTTCACAAGCAGAACATAAGGAATTCTTATCAAATCTGATCTTTGGTAGTCCTCTGACAGAGTGATGTTTTTCCAGTTCAGAAATAGCTTTGAAATTTAGATGTGACATTCTTCTGTGCCAAAGCCAACTATCATTCCTCATTGTGTTGGAAATGTAACATACCCCTTTTAATTGACCAATTGTTGTAAAGGTAGCAGTGTAGATATCTCCATCTCTATAAGCAGTTAATTCTTTCTTGTTTTCTGAACTTAGAACATGACAGTAGTCTATATCAAAATTGACCTTCCAAAATTTGTCACATAATTGACTAATACTGAAGAGGTTATGTTTAAGATCTTCAACATAGAAAACTTTCATTACTGTAACATCTCCTTTGATAAAAGTACCATAACCTCTCACATAACCTTTTGCATTATTTCCAAAGCTAACTGTTCCTCCATATCTCTCATGATAATCAGTTAGTAGTTCTTTGAATGGTGTCATGTGTCTTGAACATCCAGAATCTAAGACCCACACATGACATATCTGCAAAAATGATTATTGAGATTTAGGTACCCATTTGAGAATGGGTCCTTTGAGATTAGTAAAAAATTTTGAAGTTCTGAACTTTGACTTCAGATTTTTCATTTCAGAAGTTTGTTCAGAACTTTGAGATTTGTCAGTTTTAGGTTTATTTTTATTTTGCTTTTTATTTTTATTTTTATTTGCCAATTTAGCTGAAAAGTTCTGAATTCATTTCTTAAGAGTATTCTTCTTTGATTTGGAGTTTAGTTGAAAATTATGATTACCACAATTAATACAGTGAATATGATTCTTCAGAATATTTAATAAAGCAGTAGAAGAACAAGAATCAACACTATTGGATTTGACAACAAAATTTCTTTTATTCACTTTATTATGTTTGGGTACATCATGTTTCTTTCAAAATGAAAAACTATCTAATTTGTCAGTCTTTGATAGTCTTTCACCTTTCTTTCTCCAAACTAAAGGGGACAGCTCTGTAAAAGATAAAAAATGAGGATTAGTATAAGTAGTCTTTTTATCAATTTTAGATTTATCTTTGGGTTTATGTTCTGTAGTATGAACTTCAGAATTTGAATTGGAAGACTGTCCTTTTTCAAAGAACTTGACTCTATGTATAAAGTCAGATGATGATGTTGAAGATTTTTTAGAAGTTAAAGATGTATTTGGAAAACTAGAAGTATCATTTGATGATGTGGAAGAAATTTCAGTTTTTAGAAACTCTTGTTTCAGAAAAACAGGGTTAAACATTTCTAAAGACAACTTTGGTGCTTCAGATTTTAAGATGTCCCCATCAATCATAGATGATTGTAATTTGTACACCAAATATCCATCTTTATCTATAATCTGAACCATATGATCATCATCATCATCATCTGAATCTGATGCATTCATTAAATCTGAGAACTTATCTTGAGTCATGCTAGGAGCAAAAAAATTTTGATTTAAAATATTTTCAGACTCATCATCAGAATTATCAAAAATAATTTCTAAACTATTTTTTTGTAAATATTCAATATCTAAAAATTCATCATATTTTTCTTCATGATCAACATTATCTTCTACTTCAATAGTTTGTTCAGAAGATAATTCAGAAATTTGTTCAGTAGTTTTCTCAGATGTAACAGATGATTTAGATTTTTCTTCAGAAATAATTTTAGATTCAGAAGTAATTTCAAAAGGTTTTAAAACATTATTACTTATTACTTCTGATTCAGAAATTATCTCAGTTTTATCATAATCAAACGATTTTTCTTCAGAAAACAGAGTTTCTGATTTGACAAAGGGAATTCTTTCAGGCAAAGAGTAGTTAACAGGTTTGGATATAATACCCGTGTTGGTTTCATTAAAAAATTTCATTTTAGAATAGTCATAAAGATTTGCAGGTGCCTTTTTCAGTATTTGACTATCATTATATCCCAAACCTACTTTAATATTGTAAAATTTTGAATTCTGAGCCTGATTTGTCAAAATGTTCAAAGTCTGTTCAGTTTGACCTGTTTTAAAGTTCAAATCTTCTAATTCCTTAATCGTTTTGTAAATATCAAGTCTTTCTTGGTTCAGAAAGTTCATTTTTACATTTAAAACTTCTTTTTCAGATTTCTCATTAATAATATCTTTCTTTAAACTGTCCAGTTTTTCTTTTAATTGAAGCTTTTCTTCAAAAACTTTTTCAATAATTTGTTCAGCTTCTTGGCAGTTTTGTTTATAGATTTGACTTTCAGCTCTAAATTGATTAACCAAAATTCTTTCACCTTTGATTCTGTTTATGAGATTTTCAAATTCAGAAAACATATTCTTAAATTGATTTTGCACTTCAGAATTTTCAGAAATTTGTTCAAAATTTGGTTCAGAAAAAAAATTTAATTCAGAAGATGAAGAAGATACCTCAGAATCATGTGCATGTTTTTCTTCTGAATCCATTTGGCACATTTAGCATTTTGAAGCATAATGAGCTACCTCTTCATCATCATCTCCATCACTCCAGTTTAACTAGTCTTCTTCATACTTTGTTTCTAGAGCTGGATTTTGTTCCTTTTTCTTTGCAAGAAGATGGTTCTTCTCATAGTAGCCTGAATTCTTGACTTTAGGCATTTTGCACTGTCTTGCATAATGACCAGGCTTACCACAATTGAAACACCTTGCTGGTTCAGATGACTCAATTTGACCAGCATCTTGACTTTTCTTAGGTCCAACTTCAGACCTTGGTTTATTCTGATATTTTTTATTATATCTTTAAGTGAATTGCCTTGTCATAAAAGCCATATTATCCATAAATTCTTTTAAGTTCTTCATCTGATTCATCCCCATCACACAGAGTTGTCTCTGGAATTTCACAAACATTGTTTTTAGTAGAAATGGTCAAGGAGTTGTTGTACTTTTTGCTTAACAAGGCTACAGTTTCATTTGCCTTTTTCTGCTCATTCTGTCTTGTTTTGATCTTGTCCTCTTGTTGGAACAAGATGCCATACACATCATGAATAGTCTTCCTAGACAGATTCCTTGTAACCATGTTATCAGAAAAGCTTGACCATTCATTTTCCAAGTTGTTCAGAAATTTATTGTTTATCTCTGAGTTTGATTTCTGAACACCATTTCTTCTTAGATCATTCAGAATATTTTTGAATCTATGATATGTATCAGTAATTGATTCATTTTCTTTATATCTGAAATTCTCATAAGTACCCACACAGATATTTAGGCGTTGTGCTTGGGCTTTTGTACTACCTTGCATTGGGCTTCCACCTCATCCCACATAGCTTTGGCAGATGTTAGACTATCTACCCTATTAAAGATTTCATTTGGAATAGCCATAGTAAGAGTATAAATCACTGATTTTTCATCACTTGTCTGTGATATATTCTGTTGTCTAATTTCTCTGTTTTAAAGATTGGAGCTTCCGCATAATGCTTGAGACAACACTGATTTTTATGGTTTATCATCAGACAAGAAGTGCTTAATTGTCTATGCTCAAGACATCCTCAAGCTACTTAGTTTGTTTTGATAATTTTATCATGGCCCTATAATTTCATCAAAGCTCATTTGTTCAAGCTTGTCAGCAATTTTCAAAGTTTGACTATATTGGTCAAATGTATGCTTTCTGAAGAACCTGATTTGACAACTTTTCAGAATTTGGATGATTGATTCAATATTTGGTTTGACGATTAGAAGTATGAGTTTCAGCAATCATTTCTCTGAAGATTTATTCTTGAGGCAAGACCACTAAGTGCTTATAATTTGTGTTCTGAATTGATCACTTAGACTATAGAGTGCTTGCAATCATTGTTATGCATGCCAGACTCAAGATACTAGATTGTTGAGTGTCTTCAATCACCTTTCTGTTCTGATCAAGCAGAAGTTTGAGTGTCTACAATCAATGTTCTGGTCACTTTATTCTATGTTGGAGGTTTGAGTGCTGATAATCATTCATCTGGTTTGAAGATTGGATTTCGATTTGGTTATTCATTATTCTGGAAGTATTCTGGAAATCGGCTAATCTTTCTAGTTTGACTTTGCTGATCAAGAAGCTATGTTCTTAATGACATCTTTCTCCCAAAGCTTAATTGTCAAAAGGTGTTTTGGTCAACTAAGCAATCTCTCCCTTAGCTTCAAAAATTCAAACTGTACCCCCAATAAGTCAACAGCTCTCTGACTTCACCAAGAATTAGCTTCCTATACTCCAGCAACAGTTCTATTCTTTTATGCATGTCTTTGGCTAGCTTCTTGTATTCATTCCATTCATTGTCATTCAGATTCTTTGGCCTGTGTTTTTGTCTTTTAACAAGTCTTTCACTTATGGCCAATAGTGTACCACTGCAGCACTTGTGAATTTCTTCATATCTCACAAACAACTTCTCTTGGTTGAATTTGCACACAAATCCAGGAGGATGCACTATTAAAGTACCTTTGTTAATTGAACTTATTCCTTGGAGTTCAAAGTTTGGTCTGCTCAAATTCACCTTTTCTCTTCCAAGTATAAAAGCTACTTGAAAGTCTTTCTTTGCTGCCCAGATAAACTCTCTGTAGATTCCTCCTTTTAAAACAGGGAATGCTTTTCTAAATCTTGTAATATTGTCATGAAAAGGATTAATTCTTCTGTATATCTTGACCAAATCCCTTAAATGAACATTTTGAAAATCATCTTCAGAAAATGTGCATACTTCACCATTTTCTCTCTCCACTGTGAAGTAAGAATATTGATAATTCAATTTTGTCTTTTGATCAACATTGATCACTTTGGCAATAGGACTCTCTTTTCTTGATTCAGAGACTGGCAACTTCATTTTCTTGACTATTTGACTGTACCACTGTTTCCAACCAAAAGATTTGTCTAGCCAGCAATCAATGTAATTGAATATTTGTTCATAAACAAAGTAAATCTGTTGGAACCAGCTTATGTGAGTTTTGAAGGAATTTCAATTGTTTTCACTAAACCTGAACTTGGTTTTCATTATGAGCCTAAAGGTTAAACAAAAGAACTTTCATTGTTTCTGATATTCCAAAGTATTCCTCTTCAACCTTCAATTGGTTTTGTGACAATATGACCTGGATTGCTGGCTCTAAAGAAGTGAAGGATGAGATCCTGTATCTGATCAAAAAATGAATAAACTTCAAAGGATTGATAAGAGGAAGTATGTCTGCTGGTCATCAACAGATAAACACAAGAAGAGATGGAGATTACTTGTTAAGTAATGTTTACGATTTCCATATACATGCCAAAGAACAAGTATGTTAGGATCCAAAGAATCCTATGAACTTGGATCCTATGTTTGGAATGTTTTGTAAAGTCATTATTTAAATATTCTGAAGTTCAAAACATAAGTTCTGAAGGTCTGAAGATAACTTCTGAAGAAAGAAAAGTTCTGAAGAAAACTTCTGTATAAGTTCTGAAGTGAAAGTTCAGAAGTTCTGAAGACAATTCAGAAGTTCTGAAGAACTTCTGAATAGAGTTTCTGATGACGTGTCTAAATGTAATTGGGCTGTGATTTAAATACATGTAGCTATAACTTTTCTCTTGTAGTATAAATAGAATGTCTGTTAGACAGTTAGAAGTTGAACTTCATATATCAGAGTCGTTTAAGGTGTAGTGTGTGTTTCCTTGTAAGGTTTTCTACAATTCTTAATAAAATGAGGATTCCTTGAGCATTCTATAACAGATGTGTTGTAATATGGGACTAACAATTGGTATCAGAGCGGAATCGAAGCAATCTATCTTCGATACGATCAATCAATTGCAGCAGATTTGAAGAAATTGATGAAATTAGTGAAGTTTTTCTCCTTCGATGATGAACAGTAAGTTTTATATCGAATTTTGATGAATTGATGAGAAATTTTATGTTCTTTCATTCAAATTGATTATATGATCATGGCGTATTCATATGGAATCAGTTACAATCATCAATTTCAAGGATTATTGAGCAAATTTGACAAAATTTTAAGTTTCTAGGTATTAGTGTTTGAACAAACTGTTCTTGACAAATTCTATAAGTTTTTGATGAATTGTTTGATTCAATCCAATTTGTTCAAGAGGAATACTTGATATATGTTTATGAAGATGTTATAATCATCAATTTGGAGAATCATTATTGCAAATCTAAGTCTCTAAGATTTTTGGATGGAACAATTCAAATGATCAGACTTCTGAATTGAATTGGTTTATCGGACTTCCGAAGATGGTTTATCAGACTTCAAAAGATGGATTATCGAACTTCTGAAGTGTATTATTGAACTTCTTTAGTGTATTATCAGACTTCTGAAGTATATTATCTAACTTCTGAAGTGTATTTCTGAACTTCTGAAGTATTATTATCAGACTTCTGAACTGCAATGAATGGACAGACTATAATTCAGAATTTCTGTATTATGTTCATCAAAGAGATTTACAAATCTTGAAAGTTTCATAAGTGATAAATGGGATGAAGACTTTGCCTCTAAAGTTAAATCTTTTCAGCAAAGACATGGTGTTCAAGACATATTTGAATATAGATAATTTTTGAAGATTTGAATGTTGTCAGAAGTACTTCAGAAGTATTAAAAAGTCAATTGAAAAAGATTTGAATGTTGTTAGAATTGGTGCTGAAAGAAGAGATGGAACTTTGATAGAATTTACTCAGTTTGATTTCTACAATATAAGGTTACAAGATAAGCTTTCTCTTTTGAATTTCTTTGTAAAAAGAGAAGATACAAAAATGGTGCAAGAGTTAAGAAGAATCATTGGTGTTTATCACAGACATTTCATAAAGCATGATTTTCAACTTGCCTTGGATTCAAATTCTTTTTGTACAAATAAATGTATGTGTCTACAGGAAAGATGATGACAACATTTTCAAGTTCATCAAAAATTGTTTCTTTTGCAAAAACTTGATCAACTAAGGGTTCTTCAAGGAGTGGTAAATTGAACTTGGGTATTTGAATACTTTATTTGTATTTAACCTCAATCACACCAACATAGGTCATTATCATATCTTCAGAGAATCCAACTTCACTCATATGACCTAAGTTAACTGTCACATATGTACACTGATTTGGTTGATTATAGAAATCTCTGAATATAGACAATTTTTCATCCAAGAATCTACACTCCAGATTCCTTGGTGAATTCAGAAACACAAACTTCATAACCATCCGATAAATCAAATACCACATTGTATTCAGAAGATCTTCATCTTCTCTTCTATCAACAATAAGAGGTCTCCATACAACTAAATCCCTTATTTCATTTATCTCCTCTTCTTCATCAAACAAGAGAACATCTGATAGATCACCAGGTTCTCCAATTACATCTTCAAAAGCTAAGTACTCATTAAGCATCTCTTCATTAGAATCAGGTATGATATATGTATCATCTGTACTTTCTTTATCTACAGAATTGAAAGATAATCTTTCAGTTTCGTACCCCTCATTTACTTTTTCAGAAGTTGCTTTATCTTCAATGGTCTCTTCAGAAATATCTCCACCAGCTTCTTGAATAGGTTCAGAACAAGGAATCTCTTGAAATTCAGGTTCAGAAGATAAAATGTCTTCAATTGCTTCAGAAACCTTTTCAACACCAACACCAGCATCTTTCTGAACATCTTCAGAAGATCTTTTAGAAGTCTGGCCTTTTAGCATAAGTACATCTTCAGAATGAGATACTTTCCTTCTTTTCTCCCCCTCATGATTATCAGGATCCTGATCATCGTGTTTTCTCTATAAAGTGTCAGCTTGAGGCCTACATTCCAAAGCAGAGATTCTTTGATCCAAAGTTACTTGAGTATTCTGAATTGAAGATAATTTATTTAAAATGAGGTTGATATCATCCTTTGTAGATGGCAAGAATGTTTTGAGATTTTCCACTGAAGAAACAACTTTTGAGAAGGAATTTAAAATAGCTTCTTGAAATGATTTAAGATCATTTGTTGATACAGAAACACTCTTCAATTCACTTAGCTTCTGATCCATAGACTTCTCCTGTCTTTCCACCCTATCCTCCAACACCTTGGTTGATTTTTCAGAAAGTGCCATAATGTCCTTCTGAATCTTTGCAAATTCAGAAGTACAAAAATCTTTGAACTCAGAGAATTCAGAAGATTGGGTAATAGAACCAGGACCAACAAATGATCCTATTTGCAGTCCTACAAAAGTAGACTGGCCTGTTGATGTCACCACATCATGAATCATTGTTGATTCAGTGAATGGGGCTTTAGAAATGTTCACCCCACCAGGACTTCCATCCAATCCTTGAAGTCCAGAAATAGGAACATCTATGGATGTTGTTGCAATGTGACTAACACTTTGCTTATGGATATCTGAAAGATGTGTGCATGTGTTAATAAATCTCACATCTTGTGGTTCATTAGGCTCAATATAGAGTGGACTCTCAGACTCTATGTGCACATATGTGTGGAAGGGCACATATATCTTTCATTTTCAACATTGGGCCTCCATGTGGGGACCCAATGGTAGATGTGCTGCTTGCCCCATATGTGTTGATGAAACACCCTTCTGTTGAGAGATGGGTGAGTGGCTTGGGGGATTGATAAGATTTTCCATGGGCTCACTGGCTATTTCAATATTACCCACCAAAGAGTGTGGAGTAATAGATTGTGTGGCTGCCCGACTTAGATCAGTTAGTGCACATGTTTCTTTTTCTTTTACATGTGATCTCCGCTCATCAGTTCTCTTTCTCACATTTCTACCCTATCTCTCATTCACATTTTTCCTCTTTTCACTATGAGGTTGTTCCCCACCATGAACTTCCTCCCCTCTCTCACTATGTATTCTAGACGCCTCACCTTTCTCTCCACTAGGTTGAATCTGGGGTAGAGATTGCTGGTTTAGGAAATCCCAAAGATTCACAGTACTCAATCAAAAACCTATTTGTTGAATTTACATATGCAAGAAGTGCTGCTGGTAATTGCATTGCATTGGAAGTTTGAGTTTAGCACTTGGTGGTCTTAAGCTATCTATAGAAAAAAAATGGAACAAATACCTCATGATCCAATTTTGGAATGGCTTCAACAGTCTTCATGGCTCATTTGATAAAAATTTGAAAGAATCTTTGATAAGGAATGTAAGAGTAAGAAGATTTCTTTGACACAACTATCTTCAATTCTTCAAAAATAAGGGAAGCATAGTCATAATGTTTATTGTAAGAAATTCCATGGAAGATAATTCTGATATTTGATGAGGCTTGATCTAGGCTTAAAGTCTTTCCAGATAGACATGTGTTGATGATGGTAAACAGTGAATACCAAATAGGTGGAAGACACTTTCTTCTAAAAGAACTTAATGAAGTTATTGATTCTGAGTACCCCAAGTTGATAAGTCTGCAATGATTTCAGAAGAAGAAGGAATAGCATCAAAAGTTCTCTTTCCAACTACTTCCTCAGCCTTTGGAAGATCAAAAGTATTCCTAATATCAGATTCCTTAATGGAGAATCTATAACCATGAACAAATGAAGAAAAATCATTTTCTTCTTCATCAATTTCAGTGTGAAACCACCATTGTTGTAAGTAGGATTCAGGAACCAAAAACTTTTTGTAAACAGAGGCTTAAGAGGATGTTTCTTCAATAATTCAATCAATATCCTTTGTTCATCATTGAAGTCTGTTGATCGAATATTAAAAGCACAATTATTTCTTTTGATTTCCATCTTCTTTTGCTCTGGTACATAGAGTTTGGTTAGATCAGGTCCATAACTTTCGTTTTGTGTAGTTCCAGCAACAGATTGAGAATCATTTACACCTACAACAGATTTAGAGGGTACTTCGATTGGCTCTAATTGAGTTTTCCCAATTGGAGATGAATGAGGGTTAGGGTTAGGGTTTGGATTAGCATTTGAAGGGCCAGCTTCGAGATTACCTTTTGTGGCAGTGTCTTCTAGCATTCGATCATCATCTAGAGTAACCTCCATTGATTCAATCATGATCTTTTTAGGGACAATTTTGAAAGATTCTTCATTTGATGATGTATCACTGTTACTAAAACACGACTTTGCAGTTTGGATTGGCATATCAGCTTTTGAGGTCGACATAGTAAAAAGAGAGTTAGGATTCGAGTTCGAATGAAGTTCAAGAACAATAGAGATTAGATTTCGGAGGGAAAAATTTCTAAAAAGAGATGAAGATGACGAAGTCATGGATTATATGAGGTGGATGATCGTGGATAGACACATGGTCGAAAAAGGAGGAAAAAGTAATGACGATTAGAAAAGTAATCATCATTTATTTGGATTAATGATCCGTTTTGCGATGTGATTAAGGTTTCTCCAATGAAATTAAAACACATGGCACACAAGCAGTTAACACTGCATGCTTTACTCAAAATAGGTCTATCATAGTCAAAAGGCATGACAAGACTCCTTATGAAGTTTTCCATGGTAGAAAACCTGCAGTTGACTTCTTCCATGTGTTTGGCTGTGCTTGTCACATGCTAAATGACAGGGAACAACTTGGAAAATTTGATCCGAAGTCTGATGATGGAATTTTCATGGGCTATTCTCTCTCCTCAAGAGCCTTCAGAATTTTCAATCTAAGAAGACAATGCATAGATGAATCCATGCATGTGAAGTTTGATGAGTTTGAAACTTCTTCATTATCTTGTGATGAAGAAGAATTAAATCTATGGATAAACTCATGTGTTGGTGAAATTCCATCTTCTTCTCAAACCAATCCTCCAGAAAGCAACCCTTCTCAGCCTCCCATAAACACCACCTTATCTTCAGAACCCTCTCTTTCTTCTCCGCCTCTTGAAACTAACTCTACAGAAGACCTTACCCACCAAAACACCATATCTCCCACTAACCTATCTTCACCATCTCAAATTCCCACCTCATCCTCTTCTCTACCTCCTACCTTACCTCCTGCACTAAAGTGGACCATGGATCATCCAATAGATCAAATCATAGGTGGTCCACAAGTTGGTGTAAAAACAAGAAGAGGCATAAGCAATCTGTGCTTATATGTCAACTTTGTTTCCATTGTGGAGCCTAAACTGATAAATGAAGCCCTAGCTGATCCTAGCTGGGTAATTGCCATGCAAGAAGAACTCTCACAATTTGAGAGAAACAAAGTCTGGAAGTTAGTTCCTCGTCCATCCAACAAAACTATTATGGGAACAAAATTGGTGTTTCAAAACAAGATGGACGAAGAAGGAACTGTCATAAGGAACATAGCAAGGCTGGTTGCTCAAGGATATCGGCAAGAGGAAGGAATTGATTATGATGAAACTTTTGCTCCTGTTGCCAGATTGGAAGCTATCCGAATATTTCTTGCCCATGCAGCTTACAAGAATTTTCGGGTATTCCAAATGGATGTCAAAAGTGCCTTCCTGAATGGTGAATTAGCTGAAGAAGTGTATGTGAAGCAACCTCCTGGGTTTGAAGATCCAGTTCATCTATATCATGTGTATAGGCTGGATAAAGCTCTGTATGGACTAAAGCAAGCTCCTCGTGCCTGGTATGACACTCTCTCATAATATCTACTTAGAAATAAGTATATACGAGGCAAGGTTGACAATACTCTCTTCTTTAAGAAATCACAAGGTAATATCATTCTTGTTCAGATCTATGTTGATGATATTATTTTTGGAGCCACCGATGAATCCTTGTGTGATGAGTTTAGCTCCCTCGTGCAAAAAGATTATGAAATGAGCATGATGGGGGAGTTAACTTTCTTTCTTGGTTTGCAAGTAAAACAGTCTCCAGAAGGTATTTTCATAAATCAAAGTAAATACATTAAAGATCTTCTGAAAAAGTTTCAATTTGATACTTGCTCTACCATGAAAACTCCTATGGCTCCTTCTCTTAGACTCTTTTCTGATCCTGATGGCATTTCTGTTAATATTACAAATTATAGCCATGATAGGATCCCTTCTTTATCTGACTGCAAGTAGACCTGACATTATGTTTGCTACTTGTTTATGTGCCCGATACCAAGCAAATCCTAAAGAATCACATTTGGCTGGTGTGAAAAGGATTTTTAGGTATCTGAAATGTACCATAAATCTGGGTCTTTGGTATCCCAAAGACTCAGGTTTCGATCTCATCGGGTACTCTGATTCTGATTTTGCAGGTTCAAAAATAGACAGAAAAAGTACAACTGGAAGTTGTCAGTTACTTGGTGGAAAGCTTGTGAGCTGGTCAAGTAAGAAACAACATTCGGTGTCTACTTCTACTGATGAAGCAGAATATGTGGCTGCTGGAAGTTGTTGTGCACAGATATTGTGGATGAAAAATCAGTTGTGTGATTACAATAAGATTTTCTCAAAAATCCCAATAATGTGTGACAACTCAAGTGCAATAGCCATTGCCAACAACCCTGTGCTTCATTCAAGATCTAAGCACATTGATATCAGGTATCGCTTTATAAGAGATCATGTCTCTAAAGGTGATGTGGAACTTCATTTCATTCCCACTGATTATCAATTAGCTGATTTGTTCACAAAGCCCCTTGATGAAGCAAGGTTCAAGTTCCTCATCGGTGAATTAGGTATGATAAATATAGACTAATATATATTTTATAAATTTTATATAAATATATGTTTTATATATATATATATATATTCTATATATATATTATATACATTTATATAATTTATAACTTATATATTATATATGTTATATATATATAAATAATAAAAAATAAAAATAAAAATAAATAAAATATATATATACATAATGTCGGTGACTTAGTCACCGACGCAGCTCTCTCTCTTTCCTTTCTAAATCCCTCTCAAAACCCTAACCCTATCCACCGCCACCATCCATCACCACCGTAATCCACCACTAACCCACCGAAATCAACCACTAGCCGCCGTGCACCACCGACAAATCCACCTTCCGATGATCCACCGAGCATTACTATCCACCAAGAGCCACCGATACAACCACCGTAGCCACCCACCGACATCGACGCTTCACTTTCCGTCAACCCAGACACCGACGTCTTCAACGTCCTTACCATTGAGCCACCGAGGAGTCTTCATCGAACCACCGACGTGACGTCACTTTCCGATGCCATTGCTGACATCATATCTCACCAACTGACGTCACCTTCCGACGTATCGAGCCACCGATACCATCGTACCATCCACCGACGTCGCCCCCTTTAAAATCAACCCACCGACGTTTGACACTTTCGAAGCCACCGACGTCGGTTACACTTGCATTCTAGCCACCGACGTTGTACTCTCACCAAGGTAACCGTTACAATCCCTTCACATTCTTAACCCCTTAAAGATAACTCTTGACTTACCACTCTTGATAAGCAAGATTCTTTGTTCTTATCCCTAATGACATCATCAATGTCAGTACATGCGCCGAAGTCAACCCTAAAACCCTTAGAATTCTGACCTTCAATCACCTAAAGTAATCATTATTTTTGAAAATTGAAATTTCCCTCTCATATATAACCTCTTTCCCCACTACCTCACCACCTTTCTCGCACCCACTCTCCTTCACCTTCAAAAGCAAAAACCTGCAACTTTCTTCATCCTCTTCAATGGCTTCTCCCTCAAAGACCTCTGAAGAACAGACCATGACTTTTGGATCCCTATCTTTTCCTGCATGCAATTACTTTGGACGTATTGGAGTTGATAATGCTCATCCAGAGTACAATGATGTTTGCTGGTTTCTTCAGAGATGCCCTCTACAATATGCAATCACAGCTAAACCCAAGATGAGTAAGTTTCTTCTTGGAAACTTTTGGTTAACTTGCACATTTGATGCTTCATCGGATCAAATTCTTGCATCTGTTCTAAGTAATGATGAACATGATGTGATCTTCCATGTGGAAGATGTTAGAAGCATTCTCAAGCTTCCTGCTTATGATTCCTATGAACATTTTCCTCTTGGAAATGAACACCAAATGGTGGTTGATGTGTTGAACTATTTGGAAGAGAAGAAGGGCTCAAAGTCAAAGGGTCCTGGTACTTTACTGCGCAAGAATATGGGAAACATATGGAACTTTCTTTTTGCTCATCTTATTCTGTGCCTGAGCAAGAAGACAGGTGGTCCTGATCAGTCACCTTCCCAAGTGACTGAATTAGCACATGCTCTAATATTTCAAAGAAGGATAGACTTTGCAAGCTACTTCTTCAATGAAATGATCTCCTCATTCTCTACCCTCCGACGTCCTCAGGTACCTTTTCAACGTCTTTTCTCCCTTATCATTAATGCAAAGTTGGCAGATAAACTGGAGAAAAGAGATGACATCATATATGATCTCCCTCTTCATCAAGTGGGAAATCAGATTATGAAAAAGGCTGTCTTAGCATCAGACAACCCTCTCCGACCATCTATGGTTGAGTTTGCAAGGAATGCAACTCTATCTTGGGGAGAAAATGAGCCCCGTCTGCAAAGGACCTCAGGTATGTCTTCTACTCCTTCTGCACCTAGAGTAACTGATGTGCCCAAATCTCGTAAGAGATCCAAAGCGTCGGGCACATCTACCTCCGCACCCACCGATGCTACGAAGCCAAAAGAACCTTTGGCTTCTACCCAAGCATCTAAGTCCCAAAAGCGGAGACACTCCAAAAGCCCCCCAAAGACTTCCTCAAAGAAGTCTAAGGGTACCCAAAGGGTCTCACCTCACAAGCCACCTACTAACTCCCAAAAGTTAGTAAGTGTTGAAAAGATTCCTACCCGACCCAAGGACCAGTTAACCCAACCTAGCTCCTCCATGCCCTCCCAAAAGGACATGGTTGTAAAAAGGGACATCCCAATTATTCCTTCATTAACTTTCTCTTTAGTTGATGAAGAAGACTTGGAATCTCCCATCCAAGCTGCCTCTTCTCCACCCCGTGAGCTCTCACAACTCCCTTTCCTTACTCCACATGAGAGTGCATCACAACCAGGTGCATTTGATGGAGCATCCCAATTTACGGATTTTCTATTTTCTGACACTACACCTTGGACACATACGTCTCCCATACGTACCAAGGTTGTGAAAGAACCCATTACTGAGGAATCCCCTCATAGACACTCTCCTAAACGTGTCTCCCCCACATCTGCTAAATCCCCCCCAAGTAAACCTACAGGTTTGGTGGATTACTCTTCCTCTAGTAATGATGATGCTGATCAACCGCCAAAGCCTCAACCTTATGCTCCCATGTCTTCCAAACAAGGAGATGATCCTCTCCAAGCTTTCACCAGCTTTACCCGTAACATTATACTTCGGGTGGAAACTTTGGAAGACCAAGCAACCAAAGACTTGGAAAGACTGGCTTCTCTTTCTACTACTCAAGAGAACAATATGGAGTCTCTTGCCATTATTCTCACCAAAATTGACAAGATTCCAATTTCTTCTCCAACAATTGAGCTTGATGTGGATGGATCCTTCTTTCAGGAACAAGACAGATTTGTTCTTCAAAGAATTGAAAGAAAAGTAAATACCATGACTTCTGATATAGAAAGGATCAAGACTTTTCTCTCTTCAGTGGGTTTCAAGGGTTCAACCACTGAGGGGGAGAAAAATAAGAAGACCACTGCTACCACCTCCACAGCCGCCGACGACGCCATCAAGACATCAGCCGCCGACGTGGCTCCTCTTATAGCCACCGATGTGGCTCTTCCAGCCACCGATGGTGGTGTGGTCACGGTCACCGAGGTGATTCCCCCTCTGGTCACCAAGGTGACTCCTCACGTGGTCATCACTGTCACTGACCCCCTGGTCACCGAGTTAACCGACGCAGCTGTTGAGGGGGAGAGTATCAGTGCTCAACCCCTTGAAACTGAAGAAGAAAAGAAGAGAAAAGAGAAGGCCAAAGGAAAGAAACCTGTTTCTTTTGAAGAACAACAGGAAGAGAAAAAGAGAAAGAAAAGAATGAG
Source organism: Silybum marianum (assembly GCA_036898165.1). Lineage (NCBI taxonomy): Eukaryota > Viridiplantae > Streptophyta > Magnoliopsida > Asterales > Asteraceae > Silybum > Silybum marianum. The sequence goes on along the minus strand of CM072528.1, from coordinate 23,306,874 downwards.
AAGTCCTTAAGCAGATACTCTCAGACTTCAGCCTGCCCCTGCACTGACCGATCCTCTTGGGGTTATTTTATCTAAAGCTGAAAAAGAAGAAGCCATTAGAGCACAACTTGAGTATGATCAGACAAATGTACTCAAGTTGGCTCAAGATGAGGCCACTCATGCAATGGTAAAGGATGCATTTCAAGCTCAAAAAGATGAGCTTGAAAATATTAAGAAGAAATCTGAAGCTGCAAGGATGCTTGATGAAGCCAAGAAGGCAAAGGAAGTAGAGTGGTTTAAAAGAAGATTAAAGAACAGGAAGGATGATTCCAAGATTATCAGTGCCACCATCCAACCTCCAACCAAAAATTCTCCAAAGTTACTTGTCACCCTTAAGAGAGCTGACACTCTCTCAAAGGTATATGAAGCTGAATGGTTGGAAGTTCTTGGGATGACTGAGTGGATGGAAGTTGGTAAATGCATCTCCAAGAGCAAAAGCAAGTACAAGGAGCTGGTACTTAATATTCTCAGAAAACTCTTCATTAAGATGCTCAACATCCAAAAGGAGAATAATATTCTTGTGACATATCTTGAAGCACAACAAATGTACTTCATACAACAGGGTCTTAAAGGAGAGGTCATCACAGCTCCTAAAAACAAGAAGAAGGGACACTTTGTTATGCTTCATGAAAGAGGCATCCAGATAAATGCTTCGGGTATAGATCTTTCCATTCCTACTCCTATTGCTTACCCGGAGCAAACCATGCTGATTACTCCTGAGCTTGGGGTTTTCTTTGAAGACATCTTTGGAAACATCGGTTTCTTCAGAGCTTCTGACATCCCAAGGGCTCACAGCTCCTTCCTCTCTGCTATTCTAGGAGTACCTCCGGTTGAAGACCATGGAATCACTAGGCTTATCTTGGATGAGCTAAAAAGAAGAGAACCCACACCTTGAATAGTCTTCATATAGTGTGAACTTTATTTTTCAAAGCTGTGTGTTGATTAATAAAAGTTCATAATCTTCTTCCTTAAAAATTCTTGTTAATATTTTTATTTTTTCTTGCACATACTTATACTTACATTTATTCTTATTCTTATACTCAGTTAAAAAAAACAAAAAAAAAATCAAAAAAAAAAAAGAAATCTGAGTCAAAAGAACCCAAAAGAAAAATAGAAAGGGTCAAAAACAATTCTTTTTCTAACTTACAGGTATCATCATCAAATAGGGGGAGATTGTTGGGTCACTGATGATTTGGTGATGAACTTCCTTCCTTTATATGATTGAATTTTACAGGTTCTTTTGAAGGTCTGAAATATGCTTCAAGTATTGAAAAGTCAAAGACTATTCAATCAAGGGTTGTACATCGAAAAGTGGAATTTTGGATGTATCAACTAACTTCAATATTCAGATCATTTTGCCAAAGTCAAGATAGGGTCATCAATATAGTGGGTCACCGATGGTACACTCAAAAGTCATCAAAAGTACTAAGGACGTCAAACAAGATGAGGTCATCAAGTTTGAAGTCATGGTCACCGACACTATAATCTTGGTCACCGAAATTGCAGGTATATTTTCTAAGGCTGTGATATCAAGTCACAAGTTCAAGGGTGTACACTTTTAACATTTAGTGAAAGATGTAGTTTATCAAGCAAAGTGTACACTTATCAATTCCAGCCTTACAAGGTATCCACCGATGTGATACATAGTTTGATGTATCACTTAGCAATTTCAAAGAGATAAGTTCTTGACTCACATCAAATGCAAGACACGTGAGCAACAAGAACTTGGGCATCAAGCCTTAGATAAAGACATTCTCTTTTATTCTTATAAAAGGAATATTTGTCTTTTAGCTAAAAGGTTTGATGGGACTTCACAGAGCATGAAGAAAAGAAGATAAAGTTATCTGACATTACGTGCTACAAGGAATGGTTCATCCATTATTCTAGTACAAAGGGAGTGGCATCTCCCTTTGTCCAGCAGATAAACTTCCAGCTAATGAAACCTTGACAGCTGTCCACATGCATCCCATGCATTGGCACTATAAAAGGAGATGAAGTCCTTCCCAGAAATCTCACGCTTTCAACAAATCTTCAAAGTGATTATTTGTGTGACTGTGGCAAAGCTGTGTGCTATAACAGTATTGTTTTAACTTCCTTAGTGTATAAGTTAATTACTGTTATCTGTGTGTTTAGTTTGATAGAATAGTGTGCCTGTTCTTTTCCGCATCAAACTACCTGTGTGTAAATTTTTAATATTTATATTAAAAACTTAAAAAGAGTATATTCTGTGTGTTTTATATTCAACCCCCCCTTCTACAAAACCCTCTCTTAGTTAGCCATCTCTCCTTGGGGACTAACAAGAAATTAGACATAGGTGATCAGGCTTTGCCTAATTATAGTATGCTAAGTCAGCACCTATCCTAGTTGTACTAGCAGTAAGCTTTAGGTTTGAAGTTCGTTTAGGAAAATAGTTTTTTATAACTTTTGGTTATAGGAAAATGGGTTTCATGGAAAACCGACATTCTCTATAAACTATGGCTTTGATACCAAATCTGTCACACCCTCTAAAGCGGAAACACGAGGCGCGGGAGCTCACAGTTTCATAGCAATAGGAAATATACAACACCAACCATTCATTTAAACTATAAAAATGATAAATTCGAAATTTACAAAATAACAACCCAAAGTTTAACGGTAAACGGAAAGAAGTAGCATTTTAACATAACAAGTTTTTAATAAGAAAGTCTTGGGTTGATGTTGACAAGCGTGCACAACTAAGCGTTATCATTTACCTTCTTCTTAACTCCTGAAAAGCACGTTAACATACAAGGTCAACTACAAAGATATGGTGAGTTCACAGGTTTTTAATTTCGACAAACAAATTTTTATCAATTTTAAATGTAATAGAATATGGATTTAAAACGCGTAAGAAATTCCAGTTTAAGGAGCATTGCAAGGCACTTTGTACATCTAGTAAACATAAACGTTTAGCCACTAGTAAACCTTCTGACAACTACGTCCTTTATATTTCTCGCACTACCTCAGCAGTGGAATAATCCACATGTGTAGAACCCGTGTTATTAGCAGAGTGCACCACTACTCGTCAGTAATAGGTGAGATTGTCAATCCAAATAGCGCTATCCACTAAACAATCGGCTCATTTAGTGTTAATTAGTAGTGTCACCTATTTGGGACTTAACAACTCATACTACTAGTGCTACATTCAAACATTTCACAAGTTTAACGTTCGTTAACATCAAACATTTAAGAATTTCAATTTATAACATGCTTTTCCCCCAAAAATTGTAAGTAACGTAGTAAAAGGGACCGTGAATACTCACTTGATGATAGCGGAAACAAAATTAAGCTTGGCGGCATGATTACTTATCCGGCTCTAAGCTCTTCCTATAAGAGTGAAATACATCATAAGCTTTTCAGGTCTATCTAAAAACTACAAGTTGTCTAGTCACCTTCACATCTCATAAAATGCCTCAAATTAGTCCAAATTATTTATTTATCTTAAATTTTAAAGGTTCAAACTTGGGTCACATTAAATCATAAAAATCCAGAAAGTTTATCTTGATTGTTAGCAAATCTCGCCTTACAAATCACCATCAAATTATATCTTCCTCAATTAATTTCTTGTCCAAATTATTGTATGATTATATTACTGAGTTAGCAGTATTCTGTCAAAATAACACGAATTTTGGAGAGGTGTAAGTTATTAAATGATTATTTTCAATTTCAAAGGTCAAAATTGTGGGACAGATGGCACACTCTGGATGTTACAGTCATTTGGGAGGTCAAAACTCATCCTTTTTCGATGATTCCTGTTGGATTGCAAAGTTAACTCATAAATTCAACTTCAAAAGAAAAATCACTCTTTTTCATTGAGTTTTAAGAGAGGTATGATCATTTGAACATGCATGCACAAATCTATCATCTCTGGACAATTATTTTGTTTTAAAATGTTGAAACCCCAAATCATCATATTTTTTAGTGAAATCAGTTGAATTCGAAAGACAACTCATTAAAATAAACTCTAGAAGAAACATCAAACATTTTGGATAAATAACCAAGGAGATATGGTCGTCCAAAGTAGGGTTTACCTACTGTTAAACTCACTGTTTGCACACTTAACATGATATTAGTGTTTGGAGACAAAACTCCATGTTTTTGAGTGATTTCACTTGTATTAGAACCCCAACTCAAAGAATAAAACTTTAGAAAAAGATTCATAACATTTGGACTAGTATTTTGAAAGTTATGGGCGATAGAAGTACCAACAAGTAATCTGTTAGCACCAAAATGTTATTTTCAAGGTCCAAAATCCACATGCAAGGTGATTTTACCCACTTTTCTAGAGTTTTAATGCTTGGGTCATGGATTACCACTTATTATAAAGACATATATCATGTATTGGTGTGTAATCTATCCTTAGAACTTAAGAAAAATCGCAGGTTAGAAGAAGAGCAATCTAAAGTAGAAAAAGATGGATTTTCACCAAAAATTTGAAAAGCAAAGAGAGAAGATGAAGTTTTACCTCTGTTTGAGAGATTGTGGAGGTTCAAGGTTATTCCAAATTTGATTTCGGAGAGGGTTTAGGGCTGGAGTTGTGAGAGAAAATGAGAGGGAAAGATTGGAAGAGAAGAAGATGTCTTTTGGATTTTAGAGAGAGAGAGGTGAGAAGTTGAGAGGATTTTTTTTTGTGTTTGAAATGAAGATTCTAAAAAACATTTTGAAATTTTTAAGAGAGGGGGAGCGAGGCGCCAGCCACGGGGGCCCAATCCAAGTCTTTATGTTTATTATTTTTTTTAAACCCATTGCGAAATAATGGTAGCCCAAATTTTATAAATGTGCAAAATATTTGAGTTAAAAACACCAAAACACCTTCTTATGCTTTGGTTAATAAATTTTTTGAACTGAATTTATGTTTAGGAAATGAAAACAATATATCTCATATAAATTAAGTGTTAGTTGACGCGTTTGGCATTTTATAAGATGATTTGGTCTGATACGGGCCGTAACCGGGTTTTCTAAACAACTACCGGAAATCCAAAGAATTTATGCTTTAACTATTTTAATTAGGTCCTATCAAGGTAATTTCTTTACGCTAGCACTTGCGTAAGCTAACCGAATGCTAACCTGACAGTCTCGGTTTGCCGGATGTCACAGTTTTCCCCCGTTAGAGGAATTTCGTCCCGAAATTTAATGACTGACTTTTCCGATCGGATTGTTCACAAAAAGATGAGGGTACTTTCTTTTCATGAAATCTTCTCACTCCCAAGTATTCTCAGGGCCATGCTCCGAATTCCAGCGAACTTTTATACTCGGGATCTTACTACGCCTTAGCCGTTTGACTTCTCGGTCAAGTATTTCGATTGGTTTTTCTACGAAGTGTAATCGATCGCTAATCTGAACGTTTTCAAGGGGCAGAACCAGTGATTCATCCGTTAAGCATTTCTTCAGGTTTGACACATGGAACGTATCGTGGATGGCGCTTAATTCCTGTGGTAACTTTAGCTTGTACGCCACTGGCCCAATCCTTTCAAGTATTTCAAACGGACCGATATATCTAGGACCCAACTTGCCTCTTTTCTTAAAGCGTACTAGTCCTTTCCATGGAGATACCTTTAGAAGCACTTTATCACCCACTTGAACTCTAATGGCCTTCTCCGATTATTTGCGTAACTCTTCTGACGATCTCTTGCTGTCTTGAGTCTTTCCTTGATAATTGAGATATTGTCAGTGGTTTCCTGAATGATGTCGGGCCTGGTCAGTTGTCTGTCGCCAATTTCCAACCAACTGAGTGGTGATCTACACTGAATACTAGTATGATAGAAGTTATTGTACGCGAATTCGACTAGCGGCAGATGTGTATCCCAACTCCCGCCAAAATCTATCACACATGCACGTAACATATCTTCCAGCTTCTGAACGGTTCTCTCCGACTGTCCATCCGTTTCAGGATGATAGGCAGTGCTCAAGTCCAACCGGGTATCCAAGGCATTTTGGATTGATTACCAAAATCGTGACGTAAAACGAGTATCCCTATTCGAGATGATGGAAATAGGCACCCCATGATGCATAACAATTTCATTGATATACATTTATGCACGCTTTTCCATACTAAAGTCTTCCCGAATAGGAATGAAATGCGCTGAATTCGTAAGTCGATCTACTATAACCCATATAGAGTCGTGTCTGTTACACATTTGAAGAATATGACGTGGCACATACATTCAGCATGTCTACCTTTTGCAACTGATTAGTTTGTTACACACTCCCATCTTACACGTGTCAGGTTGTAATAGGTTAGGATATTGACTTTTACATTCTGCTACTTGTATAAATAGATTTTTTCATAATGTAAAAGTTGTCGATCGAATTGCAAGATTGAAGAACATACTGTGCGTCATTCCAAGTTTTTGTAATCGTAATTCAGGTTATATTACAAGTTAAATCTGTTCCTCAATCTTTGATTGTTCTTATTACTGTTGATTAATCGATATTGCTTGCTTCCGCTTTTACTCTGTTGTTTGAATTTATCGATTGATCTTTGAAGTAGAGAATCTGGAACCAACTATTGGTATCAGAGCCTGATAATCAATCTATTGATTATTAGATCTCTTCAATTTGGAAATTTCTCTCTTCATTCATTCAGTAATTTCCTGTTTTAACTATTGTTCATAATTCCAACCTGTTCTAGGAAAATTCATAGCAATTTTGTCTAAAACAGTGGTAATTATAGTTAAAATTTTGAAGAATTAGTAAAATTTTGTTATTCTATTCAATTGAAATTTACTTGTTCTAGATTTCAACTCAAATTTGTCACTACATACTTCTCAATTAAAAAAAAATGGCAAATTCAAATTTGAATGCTGTTTACACCTCTAGTTCTCTGACCAAACCTCCTACTCTTATTCGTGGTGAATATCCACAATGGAAGATTCGAATGATAAATTTCAATGAAGGATTGGATATTGAACTTTATCCTATTGTCCAAAATGGTCCCTTCGTACCAATGACTACAATTCCAAGAGTTCCTGCCACTACCAATACTGATGAAGTCCCTGCTCGAAAAGTTCCAAAGCTAAGGGAAAATTGGTCTGATGAGGAAAAGGCCAAAGTTGAACTTGCTAAAAAGGCAAAAACTCTTCTTATCATGGCTATTCCGAATGAGATGCTATTCCGAATGAGATTTTTTAATCTCTGGATTCCTGTGATACTGCTAAGGAATTATGGGATCAATTAGAAAATCTTCTGGAAGGTGGTGCTAAAATGAAGAAAAATCGAAGAACTCAAGCTCTGAACAAATACAACAGCTTCCAGGCCATTGCGGATGAATCTCTGAAACAGACTTTTCATAGATTTAATAATCTGATAAATCTATGCAAACAATGTGATATTGTTCGATCAAAGGAAGACAATAATGTCTTATTCTTAAAGAGATTAAATCTAGAATGATCAAATCTCTCCATGTCTTTACAAGCTAAACAAGATCTTGAGCAATCGTCTCTACACGATGTATTTGGAACTCTTCAAGCTCATGAGAAGGAGGTTGTACAAAAGGAAACAACTTTAGGTGGACCTCTTGCCTTGATTTCTGAAACAAAGGGAGCTACCAGAAGAAAAAGTGAAAATAGAAGAGTGAAAAGCAAGGCATTCATGTCAGAAACTGTTCCAGAAGAAGATTCTGATTCTGATGATGAAATAAAGGCATTTGCTGATTCCTTGGCTCTTATTACCAAACACTTAAAAACCGTTTTGGAAATAGGGCATTTCAAGGAAATAGAAGGTCTGATCGCTCTAACTATACTCCTAAGCAAGAGGTTCAGAGACCTGAAAAGACTGAAACAGGAAAGAAGGAAGAGGAAATGAAGAAAAAGAAAGATGTATGTTACAGATGTGGCAAGCCGGGTCATGAGGCCATGTTGAGAAAGAAAACTGGATCGGAGATGAGTCTATCGGTGATGAGGCCATGTTCTGTGGAATGGCAAATACAAATGAATCCGAAGAACAGCCTTTTGAATCACCGGTTAGTACTCTTTCTGAATCATCTGAACTTGAGAATACAATTGTGCTTTTATCAAATAATTTTGAGGAACTTAAACAAAAGCTTACATTTGAAAAGACGTTACGAAAAGACGTTGAGAAAACTCTTTCCACAATACAAAGGGAAAGAGATATTTACAAAAGAGAGATGGATATCTTAATTGAAGAGAAACTGGAACTTGACACGGAAAAAGAACAGTTTTGTTAAAAAAAGGAGCACTTAAGTTGTAAGAAACTTCTGGAAGAAAAGGATAAGAAAATTCAAGTTAAGGAAAGTGACAGATTAAATTCTGTAGCACTTAAAAACTACTTTAAAAAAGAAAGAGAATTTCTATACATTGAACTTCAAAACAAAACGCACCAGATCAAAACATATCTGGATGCTCAAAAAGTTCATGAGAAAATAAGTACACAAGTAGGAAGATCTGGAATCGGCTTTGAAGATTTAGATCCCTATACGTGTGAAAAGAAGTCTTGTTTAAACTCTGTTTTTTGTATGAGACAACAACAGAAGCCTGTGTTTCCAATTATCTTTGAACAATCATGTTTTAGACGATCTAAATTTGAAAATGGTCATCATCAACGAAAACTCAAGTTTAAAAATATTACATATTCTTCTGAAAAGACTAACATTAATCTAAATAAAATTCAGAAGAAGGATGATATTTTCAAGTTTGGTTCAAGTGTTCTTATAAAATTGAATCCAGAGGCTGATGCGTTTATTGCTATTCAAGCAGAGGAGGAATTAAGACTTAGTTTTAAAAATGATCTTCTCTTGACTCTGGATAATTGTTTTAAACTTGAGAATGACAAACAAAAGTTAGAAAATAATCCAGAGATATTTCCTTGTTCATTTATTGATTTAAATCTTTCTGAAACACAAGAGGATTTAGAAGAAATCACATATCCCTGGGAAAATGATGATCAAAGTGAGGATTTCCTTGACAATTCAGAAACATATCTCTCTCATCTTGAACATCAATCTCCTATCTATGCTAAAACTCCAGAGATTATCAAAAACAAAGATGCCCCATTTCTATTTACAAATGAATCTCTGGAGATAAGAGCTTCTGGAATGAATGCTCAGAAACATTCAAGTGAAATTCCGATTTTCTCTGTTCCTCCTGAACAACGAAAACCTGTTTTTGTACATCCAGAATTTATAGGAATGTGACTGAAAGCTAAATCTTGTCTTGAACTTGAAAAGGAAGAAAAACTTAAAAAGAAGATCCCTATCCAAACTCCTAAATCTTATCCTCCGAAACTTTCTTATGTTCAGAAAGGTAAATGGAAATCTAATCTTTCTGTTCCTGTTTCAGTAAATACAAAAGCTTCTGAGAAGGTAAATCCGAGGAAATCTCCGCTGAAGAATATTTCAGATTCTCAACATATGTCAAGTCTAGATAGGAAGTTTTTTAGAACAACTGATACTAGAAAAGACAGTTTTAAGAATAATTGTAATTATCATTATCGCAATGAAAATTCAATAAAATCTTCTATGTTTCAGAATTCTGAATGTTTTTCCCTATTCTTAAAATTACAAAAAATGTTCTCACGAACTTCAAATTCTTTCACTGCCAACCATTCATACTTCAATAAAAATAAAACAAAGAAAAACAGTAAAAACAAAAAATCCAAATAATTCGTCTTTACCTTCTGTCAAAACAAATCAAAAGCAAATACAAAAGGCTGATAAAACAAAAACTAACGTTAAAGGACCCATAATGGTATGGGGACATAAGAAACTCTGATCTTGATTGCAGAAACAGCGTGTGCATATCTGGTATATTGACTCTGGATGCTCGAGGCACATGACTGGTTCACGAAACTTACTCTCCAAATTTAAAGACAAAAGTGGTGGAGCTGTAAATTTTGGTGATAATGGTAAGGGTCAGATTAAGGGCTATGGTACTTTACAGGAAGGTAACATTACCTTATCTAAAGTAGCTCATGTTTCTGGTTTGAAACATAACCTCCTAAGTGTAAGTCAACTCTGTGATTCTAAGATACTTGTCGTATTTGATGAAAAACATTGTTACTTATTTTCTAAGGCAGGTGAGGAACTTTGGAGAGCAGACAGAAAAGGTAATCTCTACATGATGAATTTTACCTCCAAGGATGGTAAGGAAACCTTATGTCTTATTTCCAAAAAGAGTGAAGTTGCATGGCTCTGGCATCATAAAATGTCTCACTTAAACTTTGATAATCTTGAGATGCTTGTCAAACATAATTTGGTATCTGGACTTCCAGAAGTTCATTTTCAAAAAAGATCACCTTTGCCCTGCATGTGAAATGGGAAAGATAAAACGAGCATCTCACAAAACAAAAAGTGATCACTCTTGCATAAGACCTCTGCAATTGCTACACGTCGGTCTCTGTGGTCCCATTGCAATTCAAAGTCTTTCTGGTAAAAAGTATATTCTGGTATTTATCAATGAATTTTCCAGGTATACTTGGCTTGCTTTTGGTAGACAAAAGTCAGAAATACCTATTGTACTTCAAAATATGATGACCAGAATCCAAGTTCTTTTACACCAAAAGATTCAACTGCTAAGAAGCGACAATGGTACTGAGTTCAAGAATGCCAAACTTGAAGCATACTTTGTTGAAAATGGAATTACTTAGAACTTCTCTGCTGTACGTACTCCGCAACAGAATGGTGTCGTTGAACGTCGCAACAGAACCTTGGTCGAAGCAGCCAGAACAATGCTTGCAGCTTCTAGACTCCCAATTCACTTCTGGGCAGAAGCTGTAGCCACTGCATGTTTCACTCAGAATCGTTCCATAATTGTCAAGAGGCATCTCAAAACCTCTTATGAGCTTATTAACAAAAGAAAACCATCTGTCAAATTCTTTCATATCTTTGGTTGCAGGTGTTTTCTCTTAAATGACAGAGACAACCTTGGCAAGTTTGATCCAAAATCAGATGAAGCAAAATTCTTAGGCTATTCTTAAAATTCCAGAGTCTTTCGTGTTTTTAATCTAAGAACTAAAACAGTTATGGAGAGCATTAACGTTGATTTTGATGATCAAACTCAACTGACTTCTGAATATTCTTCTTCAGAACTCAAACTTAATACTGTTACTTCTGACTTTCTTTCAGGATCCAGAGAATCCGAGATTGATGCCATTTTTCAAGACTTTCTGGGCGAAGAAATAATGTCAGAACCTGTTGTACCTAACCCTTCTTTCAGTATACCTGAAGTTCTTCATGCCTCTGGCATAACTTTATCTGGTCCTACCTCTTCTGAACCTAGCTGTTCAATCCCTTCTGTTCCTGTTTCATCTGATTGTCCAGAAGATTCTTCTGTTCCATCATCTGAGGGGGAGACTTTAGGATCAAGAGTTTCAGAATCAATATTTCCGGATGAGGTTATCTCATCTTCTGACACCGAAGTTCAGGTTCAACCAGTACCACAAACAAGGATGACGAAATTGACTAAATCACATACTCCAAATCTCATAATTGGTAATCCTTCTGAGGGTGTCAAAACACGATCTGCTACAGCAAATGAAGCTTTCTATGTCAACTATCTAAGTATAATTGAACCCAAGAAAGTTCATGAAGCATTAGCCGAACCTACTTGGGTAGAAGCAATGCAGGAGGAGTTAGTTCAATTTGAATGTAACAAAGTTTGGAACTTAGTACCATTACCAAAAAGCAAAGTTGCCATTGGTACTAAGTGGGTTTTCAGAAATAAAAAGGATGAGGACGGACTTGTGATCAGAAACAAGGCTCGTCTGGTGACAAAAGAATATTGTCAAGAAGAAGGTATTGATTATGATGAAACCTTTGCTCTTGTTGCAAGACTGGAGGCGATAAGACTTTTTCTGGCATTCTCTACATACAAAAACTTTAAAGTCTATCAACTGGATGTTAAATGTGCATTTCTAAATGGAAAACTCAAAGAAGAAGTGTATGTTGAACAACCCGCTGGCTTTAAAGATGCAAGACATCCAGAATACGTCTTTCTTCTTGACAAAGCTCTGTATGGCTTAGAGCAAGCACCCAGAGCCTGGTATGAATGTTTATCCAAGTTTCTGATCAGCAAAGGGTATGAGAAAGGTAAAATTGATACCACGCTTTTTATCAAAAGAGGCAAAGGTATGTTAACTATTGTTCAAATTTATGTGGACGACATAATTTTTGGCTCTACTTATCAAACAGAAGTTGATTTGTTTTCTAAATTGATGGAAACTGAATTTGAAATGAGTATGATGGGAGAATTAACTTTCTTTCTAGGACTTTAGGTTAAACAAAGTACCTCTGGTATTTTTATTAATCAAGAAAAATATGTCTCTGACATGTTAAAGAAATTTCATCTTCAGAACTCATCAACTATGAAAACACCTATCTCTCCTAGCATGAAACTAGGTCCTGATCCTTCTGGGAAACCAGTCGATGTCACGGGCTACAGAGGTATGATAGGTTCTCTTCTATATTTAACAGCTAGTAGGCCTGATATTATGTTTGCCACTTGTCTTTGTGCTCGTTATCAAGCTAATCCTAAAGAATCCCATTTGGCAGTTGTCAAGAGAATTTTTAGATACTTAAAGAGAACTCCTTCATTGGGTCTCTGGTATCCTAAAATTTCTGGGTTTGATTTAATGGCATATACAGATTCTGATCACGAAGGATGTAAGCTGGACAGAAAAAGCACCTCTGGTAGCTGTCAACTTCTGGGTAATCGACTTATCAGCTGGACATCCAAGAAACAAAATTGTGTTTCAACATCTACCGCAGAAGCTGAATATGTTGTTGCTGCTAGCTGCTGTTCTCAAGTTATTTGGATGAAGACCCAACTCAGAGACTACGGTCTGATCTATGATAAGATTCCCATACTCTGTGATTCTGAAAGTGCAATTGCCATCACTGAAAACCAAGTTCAGCATTCAAAAACGAATCATATTGATGTCAGGTATCACTTTATCAAAGATCACGTAGAGAAAGGCACCATAGAAATGTACTTTGTCTCTACTGATTACCAACTGGCTGATATTTTTACAAAAGCTCTGGATGAAAAGCGTTTTAATTTTTTAATCAGCAAGTTGGGAATGATAAATATGTAAATCTTATTCTTAGCGTTTATCAGAGACCTCTGGTCGTTTCTGGATATCATCCAGAAGCTTTCAGAGACCTCTGATCGCCTCTGGTGTAAGTTTTATTTTGTTTCTTGCGTTCTTTATTCCTTTTCATCCAAGTAATACCAGAAAGGAGCCAATTCCTGATAAGCCAAAAGAGAGTTTATCATTCAAGGGGGAGTTCACCTTTCAAGGGGGAGTTTATCATTCAAGGGGGAGTTTACCTCTCAAGGGGGAGTTTCTCATTCAACGGGGAGTATCATACCTGGAAGAGTTCAAAGTCTAACGCTGGTTAGCTGTCATCTGAATTTTTCATCCACCTAAGTTTCTTCTGAATCTTCTTACCCTGTGTTTCTCTTGCCGTCAAGGTCTCTCAGAATTTTTATGATTCATTTTAAACTTATCTTAGATGTTGATTCAAAGTTGACATGTTTTTCAAAACATTTTTCTATGAATCAAAGTATTCTAAATTTTTTTATTGAACATATACATTTTATTAACTCTTGCCGTCAAGGTTATTTAAAATATATATATATATATATATATATATTCAATTTTAATTTTTTTTATTATTTTCTTTTCATGAAAAATCAAACTTTCATTTGGTTCACAAACTTTTTTCTATTCACCGAATGACTGATTTTAAATCTAAATAAACAGATTTATATATTTCAAATTGTTTTTAATCAACTATTTTTTTTGATTACTTCACAATTTGTTTTATATTGCTTTTTATTTACTTACGGGATAATCAACCGATTTTAAGCCGATAACCCTTCAGTTTTTATCTCAAATATCGTGTCTTAATAATCACTAGCTCACCTTCCAACTTTCCACGTGTCACCCATCGTGTGACTGCATGTATCCACGCCTGCGTGCTTACATCACTCCTCCTGAACCGTTTTCTCACTCACAAAACATAAACCTCTTCCAATTTCAAATCGGTCTCATATAAAATCCCCAAATTTCAGAAACCCATCTTCTTCCTTACCACTGTTACTGCTCAAACTCTCCTACTCACGAACTTGCGTACCAACTTCACCAACCCTCATCAATGGCTTCTCATCTTGCAAATCCAGTTCTTAACGATGACGAAGGTCGTCTCGTCGATTCCACTGCCGATAGTGCTCCGTTTGTCAAACTGCCATTGAGGGGGTGTTTGGATGAGCTTATTGACTTATAACTTATCACCGGTGTGGAAAAGTGCTTACGAAAAGCTGATAAGTTAAAAATATTTACTTCTTGAAAAACAACTTATCTCCGGTTTGGCACCGGATAAGTTGTTTTATCCAAACACTCAGATTGACTTATTACCGGTGCCACACCGGAATAAGTCAATAAGTTGTTTTGATAAGCTCAAACAAACACCCCCTGAAAGCAAACAATGTGCAGGTTCTTCTTGATCCTAACACCTACCAGTCCGAATTCAGAATCATGGTTGAATTTGTCCAACAGCATCCACTAAACCGAGCCCTAACTCTGACAAACCCAAATGTTCCTGAAATTTACGTTCAAGAATTGTGGCAGTCGATGTATATTCGTGATGACGAACCTTTGCTTGGAAAATTCAGCCATCCAAATCAACCTGATAATGCTGTGGAAATACCCATTACCAAGAAAAAATTAGCCAGGCATTTTCATTTATGCCCATCACAGGTGCAAATTGATGGTGAATTTGTGCCAAATCCAGCCTTAGAATCGAACCCATCTGCTGAAGCTTTGCTACCCTTCATTCTTTTTCTTGGCTACAATGAACCCCTAACTAAATTATCTGAATTTAAGAGAAAGCAGTTACCCCCAATGTGGAATCTCCTCGTTTCCATCCTGAACAAGAGTCTCACCTGTAAAATTGGGTCTCTCGATCAAGCAAGCAGGAACATTCTGACCATCATGTATTGTATGTATTTTAATCGCCCTTTGGACTATGCAAGCCTCCTTTTCCAAGAAATTAAAGCTGCTGTGCACACTAAAGTAACTCATCATACCCAAGGAAAACCTCTCCCAGCTTTAATGTTTCCACGATTCTTATCTCTGGTTACCTATCCTGCAATTGGTGCACTCAAGGCCCCATTAGTTCAACCTTTCTGCAAAATTGCTTCAATGAGCTCTCATCGACCAACCATCGATCGCAGCAGCTATTCCTCTCCAAGAGAGCTTTCCAGGTACATGCTAAACCTAATTCCAGCTAGCTCTTCTTATCTCCAATCTTATAGAAGCTCTATGACTTTCTCAAAACAGAGACTTTCTACCCCAGAGCATTTAGAGCCAGGTTTAGGAAGTGAGGGGTCAAGTGAGGCTGAGGTTGAAAATAATATGAGTGACCATCCAAGTGGTTCTACCCATGCCGACCTCTTGCTAAAAGAGGGTACTGAAGATGTCCATCGAGACACAATTGAGCGAATCTCTCCCACATCCCAATGGGTAACTTCATTTGCTGAGGTGGATGTCAACACATCTACTTTCATTGACCAAGGACCACCCAGTCCAAACCACCCATAAACCATCCGATCAGAGGATAATTCTTCATCCTCTGCATCAAGCACAACCGGGGAAACCTCTTCTTCATCATTCTCTCAACAGAATGATGATGAAAATATAAGAGTTTAGTTGCCCCAGAACTCGCCACCCTTTCCACACAATGTTGCTGTCTCTGTGACCAACAAAGTTTTAGGAGCCTCAGAAGATAAGTCCATATCTTCTGATAGTTTAGAGGCTGAGGAAATCCCATCAGAGGGGTTACAGCCACAGGACGCACCACTTACCGGAGTGTTTACACTTCATCAGGGTAAGCACATTGTCTTCAGCACCTCATCCTCTGATGATGAGGACTCTGTTGAGACAATCAGAACAACCGAAGAGGTGCCTGTTAATCACAGCCCTCGAGGACAGGTTGGAAGTCCCTCCACACTCAACGTCAATACAGGTGTGAATGAGGGCCTCTCTGAACGCGAGAGTAAAGGGGCTCCATGTGTTGGAGATACACCGGTTACACCTTCTGAATTTGTCACAAATGCAACGTTCCAGGCATTTGCTGATAAGATTCAGAGATCTATGGAAAATCTAAAATTATCCATCTCAAATAATCACTCTCTTCTTCTGAGCATCAAAGCTGAACAAGCAAGTCATGCTGCTACTCTCCAAGCCCTTCAAACAGTTCTCTCTAATAATTCAGAAGCCCAGAAGAAGTATCTTGATGATCAGTTCAACCTTCTAAATGAAAAGATCAACGCCAACGCTGATGCAATCTTCCATATCCCTGACTCTCTTCCACCTTAAGAAGTTACAATTTATGTGGCTGAATATAGCTCTCGGGTAGCTGATTTAAACAAGATTATCAAAGCTGTCACTCCTTCTGACGATCCTAATGGCACCACTCTGGTTAAGAAGTCCGACATGGCTATTTTTCGAAAGGCCATGATTGACAGCATAAATAATATATCTTCCAAGTTTGCATCCAAGGCTACGACCTCGAATGTTGATCAGAGGCTCTCTTTCATGGAAACCACTCTTTCTCAACTTACAACTCTGGTAAGATCTATCTCTGATACCTTCAATGCCAAGAAAAAGGCAAAGGAAGAACGAGCTTGCAGAAAAGCTGAGCTTAAACGACAAAGGTCTGAGGATCAGGGTCCTGATTCATAGAAGGGGGAGAAAGAACCAGGAGCCAAGAAATCCAAATCTACCACAAACGCTGAAAGCTCCAATCCAACTACATCTACTCCTTCTGACAAACAACAACCACCCTCTTCCAGGCAAACCTCTTCTGCTCAACCTTCATCCACACAAACTCCTCATACTCCAACTCCGTTAGCTACTCATTCAGGACCTCTTCCAAAAGATCTAGAGATAGAAAACTTTATTCTAGAGGTAGTCGGGAACACAAGAAAAACACCGTACTCTTTATCCACTAAAGCGGAAATAGCCAAAGAAAAGGAAGCTAGAGCCAGAGCTGAGGCATCAAAGGCTAAAGTTGAAGCCTTGTACAAAAGAAGAGAAAAAGAAGAACGAATAGAAGCTGAAATAAGAGCAAAAGCTGAAGCAGAAAAAGTCTCCGCAGAAGCAGCAAAGCACAGAGAAGGGCTATTCGTGAAGAAGTAGCTCAGAGAATGGGAAATCTTGATCTTCCAAAACTCGAAATTATCAGAAACAGCATGTATGCTCCAAACGATCAAAAGATTTATTTAATGTTGTCCAACTTCTCCAATGCCTATAACGTGAGTGATGCTGTAAAAGAAAAATTCATGGCACACAGACAAGCAAGAAAGGATGTCTACACTTCTGTACCAATCAAACGAATCTCTGCCATAAAGCACTCAGAATTTGAAGATACAGAGATCTGGTATACGATCTATGAAGTAATAAGAGACGATAATCAAACCAGGTACTTCTGTGATAATGATTTCTTATCTGTTCATCCTTCTGATCTCCTGTTTCTGGAAAGCTTTATGAAAGCCCAAATGGCTAGAGGCATTGATAGCCAAGACAAAGTTGCCTATTCAAGAAACATTGAATGCATTAAGTCTTTGTTAAGATACAAGAGGCAAGTCGACTTCCAGATAGGACTAAACTTCAACGTTGATCATCTTGCCATCTCTGCACCAAATGAAGAATTAGAAAACATAAATTCGTTCAGAGTTGGTAAGTACTTACTGCAACCAGAAGAAGAGGTCATCTTTAGAAGACCAGACAGAAGAAGCTTTTTCAGAATAAAGGATGCACATCGATACTCCTCAGAAGTTGTATACATTGCAAAATGTTTCATATCTACCAGTGCAAATGAACACGATCCAGAAGTACCTGAAAAGACAATCAAAAGACTTCACAGCCTATTATCAATCAGAGAGGTCATCAACAAACTTGCAAAGACTGTCTCTGAAGTCGCTCCTTTCTGAACAGACTTCACTCTTCTGGCTTCATACTTAGGGGGAGATTGTTACACATTTGAAAGTATGAACCATAAGATGAAGAATATGACGTGGCACATACATTCAGCATGTTTATCTTTTGCAACTGATTAGTTTGTTACACGCTCCTATCTTACACGTGTCAGTTTGTAATAGGTTAGGACATTGACTTTTACATTCTGCTACTTGTATAAATAGATCTTTTCATAATGTAAAAGTTGTCGATCGAATTGCAAGATTGAAGAACATACTGTGCGTCATTCCAAGTTTTTGTAATCGTGATTCAGGTTATATTACAAGTTAAATTTGTTCCTCAATCTTTGATTGTTCTTATTACTGTTGATTAATCGATATTGCTTGCTTCTGCTTTTACTCTGTTGTTTGAATTTATCGATTGATCTTTAAAGTAGAGAATCTGGAACCAACAGTGTCCCTTCCCAGTTCTGGGTAGCTTGGTTACGAACTCCATGGTTATTTGTTCCCATTTCCATTGGGGAATCTCGAGTCCTGGAACTACCGGATGGTTTCTGGTGTTCGGCCTTAACTTTAGTACAAGTTAAGCACTTGTTTACGTACAAGGCAATGTCTTTCTTCATTCCTGGCCACCAATAGTATTCCTTTAGGTCCTTGTACATCTTATCCGCTCCTGGGTGAACTGAATACCTCGATTGGTGGGCTTCATCCAAAATGGTCGATCGTAGGTTACTAACCTTTGGTATCCAAACTCTATCTTCAAGGTAATGTACCCCACCTAACTTTGTTTGAAATTTATTTTCCAAGTGATGTAGGGTCTCGTTCTTCAAATTCTCTATCTTTAACGCTTCTTGTTGTGCTTCGAGAATTTGAGCTTTTAGACTCGTCTGAACAAACATTCCCATAGCTCGTACCCTTGACGGTTTCACTCTTTCTTTCCTGCTTAATGCGTCGGCTACTACGTTAGCCTTACCCGGATGGTACTTTATTTCACAATCATAGTCACTAAGCAACTCAACCCATCTTCTTTGCCTCATATTGAGCATTTTTCTTGTCAAGGATGTGTTGAAGGCTCTTATGATCGGTGAAGACAATGCATTTAGTGTCGTACAAATAATGTCTCCAAATCTTGAATGTGAATACTACGAATCCTAGCTCCAAATCATGAGTGGTATAGTTCTTCTCATGAACTTTAAGTTTCCTTGAAGCATACACAATGACTTTATCCTTTTGCATCAGCACACATCCCAACCCTTGATGTGATGCATCACAGTAGACCATAAAATTCTCTGTGCCTTCTGGTAATGCCAAAATCGGTGCATTACATAGTCTATGCTTAAGCGTCTGGAATTCTTCTTCTTGTTTTTCTCCCTAAATGAACTTCTTATCCTTTTGGGTTAATGTCGTTAACAGTTGCGCAATTTTTGAGAAATTCGCTATGAATCGCCGATAATAGCCTGCTTAAGGTGTCTTCGGAGCTTCCCACTTTTGATGGCCTCAATTTTCGTCGGATCCACGTGAATTCCCTTCTCATTGACTACGTGGCTAAGAAAATGTACCTCGCGAATCCATATTCACATTTGAAGAACTTCGCGTACAATTTTTGTTCCTTGAGTAGTTCTAATATCAATTTTAGATGTCATTCATGATCTTCCTTGCTTTGCGAATAAATAAGTATGTCATCTATGAACACAATCATGAACTTATCCAAGTACGGTCTACATACCATGTTAATTAGGTCCATGAAAACACTAGTGCGTTTGTTAGCCCGAAAGGCATAACTAGGAACTCGTAATTACCGTAGCGAGTCCTAAACGCCATTTTGGGAATATCCTTTTCACGGACTCTCATTTGATGATATCTAGATCTAAGATCAATCTTTGAGAAGTAATTAGCACCTTGGAGTTGGTCGAACAAGTCATTTATTCGAGGGAGGGGGTCAGCTTGTTAAGTTATCTATAATCAATGCACATTCAAAAGGATCCAACCTTCTTTTTAACAAAAAGGACTAGAGCTCCCCAAGGTGAAGAGCTAGGCCTGATAAATCCTTTATCGAGCAGCTCTTGAAGTTGTTCTGATAGTGTCTGCATTTCCGACGGTGCTAGTCGATAAGGTGATTTCGCCATGGGTGCGGCTCCCGAAATTAAATGAATGTGGAATTCAACTTGTCTTGGTGGGGGTAGTCCGGGTAACTCATCTGGGAATACCTCGGGAAAATCCCGGACTATAGGAAGATCTTGAATGTGTTTCTCTTCGGTTTCCTTATCCACAACGTGTGCCATAAACGCAATGCAGTCCTTCCTCAAGTATTTTCGCATCTTCATGCACATCACTATTTTAAGATTCCTTTTGGGTTTCTCTCCATGTATTTCGAGTATTTCTCCTTCGGGTAGTGGAACTCGGATGATCTTTTCGGAGCAGCAAATTTCGGCCTGGGTTTTAGACATCCAATCCATTCTAACAATCATATCAAAACTTCATAACTTGATTGGAATTAGGTCTATACTAAAGTTCCTTTTGGCCAAATTTAAGGTATAGTCCATAATTACGTCCCTGGCCCTAATTTCTTGCCCGTTAGAATATTCAATAACGTATATCTCTTTCAATTTTTGGGATCTTAAGTTTATCTTTGGTCTGAATTCTAGCGATACATAACTCCTATCTGCTCCAGAATAAAACAGTATTGATGCATAATGATTGTTTAGAAGAAATGTACCTGTGACCACATCTGGATTTTGTCTTGCTTCCTCTGGCCCAATCTCGAATACTCGACCTCTTGCCTGACCTCCTTGATTCCCTTGATTTCCTGGTCGTGCTTAATTAGTATTTGGCCTTCGATTCAACCTCAGACATATGTTTCGAAAGTGATCTGGACTTCCACACTCGTGACATGTTCGTCCTCCGCCACTCCTACAATCCTTAGAAAAATGGCCCCCTAATTGCATTTGAGGCAAATGATGCATCTTCCACCATGATGGTTATTGCACTTATCACTCCTAGGGTATGTTCCCTTTCCTTTCTCTATTGCCTATGTCTGGATCCCATAGTTCCCTGTTACCTTCTGATTTTTACTCGTCCTTCCTCCAAATTGTCATTTCATGGGTTCCTCCGTCTTTCTCATACTCTGGGCTTTGTCTCTTGCAAATATTCCCGAACGATTAGCATTGTTGGTGAGCCTGGTTCCCAAATTCACCGCATCTGGAAGGGTTTTTGGGTTTGCCGAAGTAACGTCCCCGCGTATTTCAGGAGATAAACCCCAAACGTACATGTCGACTCAATTTTCTTCAGGCGTTAGCAAATGTGGTACCATCTTTGCCAGTTCATGGAAATGGGCAGTGTAAGAGTCTATGTCATTTCCTTTCATTTAATAATTCGTAGCTCCGCTCCAACTTCTGGATTTCGCTCCTCGGGCAGTATTCTTCCTTGAGCATCTTTTTGAACTCCTCCCATTTAAGACTGTTGGCTGCTTCCCGGCCTCGAGTTTGCACCTGGTTCCCAAATTCCCTTCAATGCATTTGCTGATATGGAGAACGGACTCCATATTTTCAATCCAAGTTAATAGTCCAATAGCTCCTTCGGTTCCATGGAATTCCTTAGTATTACAGGTCCTGAAAGTCTTGTGTGTGCACTCTCTGTTCCTATCTACTCCGGATCCTGGGTTGTTTCCTTGATTAGCGTTCAAACCTGCTGCCACTTGGCTAACGATGTTTGGGAGTGCTGCCACAAGGTGTTCAGATACAATTCGTGCGATTTCGGGATCTTCTCTCCTTGGAGGAATTGTCTTTAGGCATAGGTTCATATTGAGGTTTGGTCATTTTACTACTACTATTTTGCGCTGAGTCTAGTTAACAGAATTATGCATATCATATAACGTGCGTCTAATGCTAACATTTAATCAACATGCAATAATTTCGTAATCATGCATTTTCCCCAAAGCACTTACCATAATCAAACATAATTTAAACATTCCAAACATGAAATTAAAGTAACAATTTTCAAAAGACATCCAAATTCTATAGTAAATATCAAAATCATAAAATGCTTTTGCAAACTCACACACAAGACTGTGCTTTTCATATTTGAATAAGAAGTTTCTATTGTAGTCCAACTTCTAATATAACCAGTCCAAGTCCCTCCTTATACATACTAAATTAGACATAGGTGATCAGGCTTTACCTAATTATAGTATGCTAAGTCAGCAACTATCCTAGTTGTACTAGCAGTAAGCTTTAGGTTTGAAGTTCATTTAGGAAAATAGTTTTTTAAAACTTTTGGTTATAGTGTATGGTTTTCATGGAAAAACCGACATTCCCCGGAACTGGAAGATCATTTCGAGATCTTCGAACATATTCGAGGGTTCAATGTCACTATTGTAACATCGGCCAACACCTCTATAAACTATGGCTCTGATACTAAATCTGTCACACCCCGCTAAAGTGGAAACACGAGGCGCGGGCAATGTTTTAAAACCCGGGTTAACCCGGCCGGTCGAACCGGTTGGACCGGGACCCGGGGTAGTGACTGGGTTAACTAATGTCGGGTTAATGCATATGACCGGCCCATTTCAATCCGGCCGGGTTTCTCAAAAACCCGGTTAAACCGGTGGTAAACCCGTTTCTCAAACCCGGTTAACCCGTTTTTATATTAAAATTCAAAAAAAAGTTAAAAAAAAACGTGTGTTATGTGTGGTTTTTTAATGTATTCGGATTGATGTAAAACTTGTTGTTTATGTATTTTTAATGTTGAAACTTGTAGACATCATATAATTATTTTATATATATGTATGTACGCAGGAAATGGAAAAAATACAAGGGAATAAGAGAACTATTGAAACCGGTTAACCCGGTGGTTGAACCGGTTGAACCAGTTAACCCGACACCCGGTCACCACACCGGATTAACTAAAATCCCGGGTTTTAAAACATTGGGCGCGGGAGCTCACAGTTTCATAGCAATAGGAAATATACAACACCAACCATTCATTCAAACTATAAAAACGATAACTTCAAAATTTACAAAATTACAACCCAAAGTTTAACAGTAAACGAAAAGAAGTAGCGTTTCAACATAACAAGTTTTTAATAAGAAAGTCTTGGGTTGATGTTGACACACGTGCATAACTAAGCGTTATAATTTACCTTCTTAACTCCTTAAAAGCACGTTAAAATACAAGGTCAACTACAAAGAGTTGGTGAGTTCACAGGTTTTTAATTTCGACAAACAAATTTTTATCAATTGTAAATGTAATACAATATGCATTTAAAACGCGTAAGAAATTTGTAGATCCCAGATTATCAAGCACAATGATGTATAAACGTAATATTAAGTAAGCAATAAGAACAATGTGAATTTAAGGAATACCGCAGTCGTATATCTCTGGATGAATGTATCGATTACAAGGGAATAATAATTAGAATCTGCTCTATGGTAATCGACTAACATTCACTCTAATCTCTTCTTAACAAATAATCTCGCGCACTCCTAAAGAATGACCATAACCCTCTATTTATATGTAGGGTAATAAGGAAACTATGAGATAAGGCATTATAAACTTGTCTTATTAACAATAAAGCAACGTTTCCTTATATTAAACCTTCCTAACTATTGACTTTGTTGACTTTGCACTTTTGGTCCTTCATGTCTTCAATAGTTGTCATCTCGGATACAATAATTTCAGACCTAACAATCTCCCCCTTTGTATTCGAGATTACAATTCAACAAATCAGCACTCTTCTTTTGAAGATCATGAAACTTTTTTCAACAAATCTTTCTTTTGAATCTTTTGCTCCCCCTACGAAAATGATCTCTTGTAAACTCCGTTGCTCCCCCTTAACATTAGCATGATTGGAAAAATCGAAGGAGCCGTGATGTCGTAGGATATAAACTTGTCGGGTCAGGTGATGTCGATGAAAAAAAATCTCGGGCCAAGTAGATTCGACAAGAATTGATGTTGGGCCAAGATGAGTCGATGAAACTTTATGTCGGGTCTTAAGCACTCGATAACTCTTCAACTTTATCTTCAACAGTCGACAAAACATATTTACTTCAGTCTTTATCTTCAGAACAAATCAACATTTGTCATCTTCCTTTTCTCATGTCATGATGTTGTGTCTCTGATATTCAATCTCTTTCCCTCAGAATGATAAGGAGAATCCGAATCATTATGAATAACCAAAGACAAAAAAAATTGTTCACTAATGAAGCGTGTAAAACTAACATACTAAAGCACGTGAAGCAACTGTTATAACTTAATCAAAATAAATTTTAATTAAGTGGCCTATATGCAGTGTTGGCATCGGGTTGGCACTGATAGGACTTCTAGTTATCATAGAAATAAGTTATAAAACTAACTTCTCAAACTGTTCCGGCATAAACACGAAGATATGCTTGAGGAATCACAAAGACTCGTGCAATGTGTAGAAAGAATTTATGCATTAAATGCTAATTTTAAGGCTCAAAATGTGAAAATACATTTCACAGACTCACTGTGCATTGAATGTGAAGTTCGGAGAGCGGAGGTGTGTCTTCCTTTTTCAATATCTTAATCTTCCGAGTGAAGAAAAGATAGCAGATATGCTCATTCTCCGTGATATATGAAACAAATATCTTTTGTGAGATACTTAAGTAGTTGGTTGGGGTGACACAAGTTATCGACATTGGGTCCATGTCTAGTTCAATATTCATCTCCAAAGAATCGAGAATGAATATATTATGTGGCTACCCAGATAACTGTTTAGGTTTGGTAAAGACCAAATATTTTATTTTGAGTCTTGTCACACTCTCACATTTTTCTTTTATCTCACAAGCACTCAATTTTATTTTAGTCATACCCTTTCAAGATATCTAACCTAAGGATGTGTTTCATGGGTAGGTCCTTCCCGCTTTGGATTAACCATAGAAACTTCTAATTCCCAACACACAAAGAGTTAAAACATTAAAGTCCGAGTTCTGAACTAATGTATTCAGAAGTCATAACTGAGATACTATGAAGCTAAACGGGTTAAGAGCAGGTCCATAGCTGAGATACTATGAAGCTAAACAATAAAAAATTTGTAAAAATGTGGTACTTCTCCTCAAATTGTAGCATAACCTTTGGAAAGATTGTCATGTGATGTGAATATTCGGAATTTGGCACACACATAACGTACCTACAAAACAGATTAAAAAGATTTTGGTAGCCAAGCTTTGTTGGGTCCTCGGAGGTTAGCTTTCGATGCAATAAATGGGGAAGTGGAGATACTGTATGTACCATACCATTTATGATAAAACATTTGATTGACGTAATGAGAACTGTACGAAGTATGCATGTTAGGAAAACAACCATAATCATAATAGAAAGAATTTAATTGCATAAAGTCATCAACACCGCAATTCGAGCAACAAATTTTATTCTGAGAAAAATGAATTAAATGTTTAACAGAACGAATCGTGCAAGGAAATTGAAAATTTCGATTGGTTCTTTTAACATTAGGAAATTTTGAATAATAAGAGTTGTCGTTTTTGCGAGATGATGACTTCAGAGCACTTTTGTCTTTTTCGACCCAAACTTGCTTTAAAGTTCGAAATGCTAAACCACGTTTAGCATTTTTTACATAATGAGAATTGATGGGATTGGAAAAGTGAGTTTGATGCTTTTGGTTAGAATGAGTGTAATGCATTTGACTTGTGGAACACTCATTCGGATCCGTTGGAAGTAAAACTGATTCGATTGGCTTTTTGCCTTTGTCCAAAAACTCCGTATGATTTGGAAGTGTAGGATTGAAGTCAAAATCGGCAGTTATGTCATCTAACTGTTCCGTGGATTTAAGGTTAGATGAGGAATCAGTGTACTCGTCAAAACGAGGCATTTCCTCAAGAAAATCATTTAAACATTCATCCGATTCAATTGAAGAAACATTAGAATGGGCATCTAATTCATCATTGATTTGGTCGGGAGAAAGGAAACATTGTTGTTTTGGAGGAATATAATTTGGATCTCTTTTAAACAACTCTTCACAATCATCCAAATACGAGCTACCGAAGGCTTTACATGTAGACATATTTGAAATTGTATCATTTTCCCGGTTTTGGTTTAGTTGTAAAGCCGCGTTCTCAAGTTTTTGAATTTTGGAAAGTAGTGTTTCTTTTTCTTTGTCCGACGAAGAACGTTCATGTTCCAACACTTTTTCAAGTTGAACAATTCTCTTCTCTAAGAATAAAGTGGGAATGTAGGGTTTATTTTCAGGAATTTTATTTTGAAGTTCTTTGTCAGAATAAGAAGGAAAATAATCATTTGGAAGAGTTTCTTTTGAAGATTCCTCTTCTACTATTTGAGGATAGCATAAAGGAATTTGATGAAAATCTTTGTTTTTCCTATTCAAATCTTCCCTTTCTTCGACATTGGAATCCGACTTCATAACTGAATTTTGTAATCCGGACCAAGGTTCAGATATTCAAATTTATAGATAGTCGGAGTATTGTAGATGGCCTTTTCTAAATGTTTTGGATTATCAAATCCAAATCCAACTTTAGAACTTAAATCTTTTGGAGCGTTTAAATGAATTGTGTGCTTAGTTTGACCAATTTTGTACAACTTTAGTTCCAAATCTTTGAGTTTTTCTAAAAGGTCTTGTCTTTGAAAACTGATAAAGTCAAACTTTGATGAAAATTCGGCAGTCTCACTCCTAGATGTGTGAAGTTGAAGAGTGAGATCAGATATTTGTTGTTTAAAAAGATCATTTTCTTCTTTTAAAACCATTTTCTCCGTTTCAAGATTGTGCGTTATACTTTGAGAATTGACAAGGTCGGTTTGCATAAGAAGCAATTGATTATGATTATTTTCTAAGCGTGCTTCTAAGTTGGAAACCAAGAGTTTCTCGGTTTTCAATTTAGATTGAAGTTCTTGCAATTTTATCATCATGTCGTTTATTTGAATCATAAATTGATCATAGTCTGAAAGACTTACCTCGTATGGTTTTATGTGTGAACCAATGGTTTCGCGAGAAGTCATTGTACTTGGATTGATGATCTCGATCCGTGAGTTTTTGAAATTTTCTGAGTTTGTTTTGTGAAACAGAAAGTTTTCTCGATAGAATAGGGGTCGACAACAATTTTTATCGGGTGAGGCTTTCTGAACAAGAGTTTTTGTCGGGTGTATGAGGCTCGATAAAAATTATTGTCGGGTATAGGGGACTCGATAAAACCTTTTTTTTTTAAAAACTTTGAATCGATAAAAAGAAGTTATTGATTAGAAAGGACTCGATAACTAAGAGTTTCTCGATAGATTAAGATTCGACAAAAAAATTCTTTGACTCGATAAACACCGAATCGATAAAAATTTATATCGATTCCATATGACTCGATAAAATAAATTTTGTCGATTAGGAAGGGCTCGATAAAAAGTCAAAGATACTTAATTCGAATTTTCTTTAACCGATAAACCAGAAACCATAAACAAAGGGTTCTTGACTAAAAAGAACAAGTCTTTTTATGGACAATAATGTCTAAGTTCTCGAGTTTCTTATTTGTTCAGTCAAGAAAAAAAAATTAAAATTACTAGAGTTTATGATTTTTACAAGAGAATTCTTTCGTAAGAAAAGCTGCAAGAGTCACTAGTTCCTGAGTTTTCTTATGTAAAGAATATCAAAAGTAATTAAAATAAACTAGAATAACTTTAATTAAAACAGATTAAATAATTTTGACTAAAATCAAGAATAACTCAATATGGATCGACAAAAATTTAAGCGCATGAAGTATGAATCGACAAAAATTCAAGTTTATCAAAATAAGACTTTTTATCGGCTAAAGCTAATGAAGTATGGATCGAGAAAAACAGAACAAAAAAATTATGAGTTTTTATCGGGTAACGCTAAAACAGTTTGAATCGATAAAAACTCAAAAATTGAAAATTTACCTTCTGTTTCGTGAATAACTTCAGAAAATTGAAAAAGAACTCTGATCGTCTGCTCTGATACCACTTGTAGATCCCAGATTATGCAAGCACAATGATTATGAAGAATAATGCGATAAGAACACGGATATTAAAGAAGCTTCGTAGTCAGATATCTCACTTATACGGTTACAATATGATTTGACAATATTTAGCCTTTTTTTGTTATCGACTAATAATTCACTCTAATCTCTTCTTAATAAATAATCTCACGCACTCCTAAAGAATGACCCTAACCCTCTATTTATATGTAGAACAATTATCATAATAAGTAAACTATGAGATAAGGCATTATACACTTGCCTTATTTACAATAAAGCAACGTTTCCTTATATTAAACCTTCCTAATTATTGAGTTTGTTGACTTTGCACTTTTGGTCCTTCATGTCTTCAATAGTTGTCATCTCGGGTACAATAATTTCAGACCTAACAATGAAGAACGTTCATGTTCCAACACTTTTTCAAGTTGAACAATTTTCTTTTCTAAGAATAAAGTGGGAATGTAGGGTTTATTTTCAGGAATTTGATTTTGAAGTTCTTCGTCAGAATAAGAAAAAAAATAATCATTTGGAAGAGTTTCTTTTGAAGATTTCTCTTCTACTATTTGAGGATAGCAGTAAGGAATTTGATGAAAATCTTTGTTTTTCCTATTCAAATTTCCCTTTCTTCGACGTTGGAATCCGACTACATAAACTGAATTTTGTAATCCGGACCAAGGTTCAAATATTCAAATTTATAGATAGTCGGAGTATTGTAGATGGCCTTTTCTAAATGTTTTGGATTATCAAATCCTAATCCTGCTTTAGAACTTAAATCTTTTGGAGCGTTTAAATGAATTGTATGCTTAGTTTGACCAATTTTGTACAACTTTAGTTCCAAATGTTTGAGTTTTTCCAAAAGGTCTTGTCTATGAAAACTCACAAATTCATATTTTGACGAAAAAATTTCGGTCTCACTTTTAGATTTGTTAAGTTGAAGTGTGAGATCAGATATTTGTTGTCTAAAAATATCATTTTCTTCTTTTAAAACCATTTTCTCCGTTTTGAGATTGTGCGCTATACTTTGAGAAGTGACAAGTTCGGTTTGCATAAGAAGCAATTGATTATGATTATTTTCTAAGCGAGCTTCTAAAATGGAAACCAGGAGTTTCTCGGTTTTCAATTTAGATTGTAATTCTTGTAATTTACACATTAAATCATGCATTTGAGATACAAAAGAGTCATAGTCAGAAGGGCTTACCTCGGGTGTGTAGACAAGACCTTTGCTTCACGAGTGGTCATTGTACTTGGCTTGATGATCTCGATCAGCGAGTTTTTTTCTTTTTTGAAATTTTATGAGTTTGTTTTTGTGAAACAGAAAGTTTTCTCGATTGAGTAGGGGTCGACAAATTTTTTTATTTTTTTTGGTTGGGCTTTGAAAGATTGTAATCCTTTTAATTTACACATTAAATCATGCATTTGAGATACAAAAGAGTCATAGTCAGAAGGGCTTACCTCGGGTGTGTAGTCGGAACCGATTGCCTTTGCTTCGCGAGTGGTCATTGTACTTGGCTTGATGATCTCGATCAGCGAGTTTTTTTTTTTTTTTGAAATTTTATGAGTTTGTTTTTGTGAAACAGAAAGTTTTCTCGATTGAGTAGGGGTCGACAAAATTTTTTATTTTTTTTGGTTGGGCTTTGAGGACAAGAGTTTTTGTCGGGTGTTTGAGGCTCGATAAAAATTATTGTCGGGTATAGGGGACTCGATAAAACTTCTAAGAAAATATTGAATTGATAAGAAGAGTTTTATCGATCACAATGGACTTGATAACTTCGAGTTTCTCGCTAGATTAAGATTCGACAAAAAAAAATCTTTCACTCGATAAAAAGCGAATCGATAAAAAAGTTATATTGATTCCAGATGACTCGATAAAATAAATTTTATCGATCAGGAAGGCCTCGATAAAAATTCAAAGATACTTAATCCGAATTTTCTTTAACCGATAAACCAGAAAACAAGAACAAAGGGTTCTTAAAGAACAAGTCTTCTTATGGACAAGAATGTCTAAGTTCTCGAGTTTCTTATTTGTTCAGTCAAGAAAAAAAATAAAAATTACTAGAGTTCATGATTTTTCTGAGTTTTGTTATGTAAAGAGTTTCAAAAGTAATCAAAATAAACTAAAATAATTTTAATTAAAACAAATTAAATAGTTTGAATAGAAATCCAGAAAGTTTATCTTGATTTTTAGGAAATCTCGCGTTACAAATCACCATCAAATTATATCTTCCTCAATTAATTTCTTGTCCAAGTTTTTGTATGATTTATATTACTGAGTTAGCAATATTTTGTCAAACAACACGAATTTTGGAGAGGTCTAAGTTATTAAATGATTATTTTCAATTTCAAAGTTCAAAATCTGAAGGGACGGATTGCACACTCTGGATGTTACAGTCATTTGGGAGGTAAAAACTCATCCTTTTTCGATGATTCCAGCTTGACTACAAAGTTAAGCCATAAATCTAACTTCCAGAAGAAAAATCACTCTTTTTCATTGAGGTTTGAGAGAGTAATGGTCATTTGAACATGCATGCATAAATTTGCCAGCTTTGGACATATTGCACACTTATTTTGTTTTATAAAGTTGAAACCCCAAATCATCATATTTTTTAGTGAAACTAGTTTCATTAGAAAGATAACTCATTAAAATAAACTCCAGAAGAAAAATCAAACATTTTGGATAAATAACCAAGTAGATATGGTCGTCCAAAATAGGGTTTACCTACTGTTGAACTCACTGTTTTTTAATGATTCCACTTGGATTAGAAACCCAATTCAAATAATAACACTTTAGAAAAAGATTCATAACATTTGGACTAGTATTTTTAAAGTTATGGGCGACAGAAGTACCAACAAGTAATCTGTCAGCACCAAAATGCCATTTTCAAGGTCCAAAATCCAAGTCTTTATGTTTAACAAAGGGACCAGCCATGGGGGCCCACTCCAAGTCTTTATGTTTATTATTGTTTTTTTAAAACCCATTGCTAAATAATGGTAGCCCAAATATTAAAAATTTGCAAAATATTTGAGGTAAAAACACCAAAACACCTTCTTATGCTTTGGTTAATAAATTTTTTGAATTGAATTTATGTTTAGAAATGAAAACAATATATTTTATATAAATAAAGTGTTAGTTGACGCGTTTGGCATATTATAAGATGATTTGGTCTGATACAGGCCGTAACCGGGTTTTCTAAGCAACTACCGGAAATCCTAACAATTTATGCTTTAACTATCCTAATTCGGTCCTATCAAGGTAATTTCTTTATGCTTGAACTTGCGTAAGCTAATCGGATGCTAACCTGACAGTCTCGGTTTGTCGGATGTCACATTATGCATAAAATTATTGTACCTTATGCAAAAGAAGTTGAAATTAAGACTTCAGGGGTAGATGATTATTAATGTAGGATATATATATATATATATATATATATATAAAAGGTAGATTTTAATTACAAACCAACCTATTTAAACAGACTCTACAAACTCTCCACCAATCACATTATTTCATTTTTTTTCTTTTTTTACATATTTAATGCCGAGAAGGGTATTTCTGACTTTTAAAATTTATTAATTTTTTTTCTTTTCTAAATTATGCATGTTGCGATTGTGGAGAGATTTTATATATATTTTTTCTAATTTGAGCAGTTACAGACTTTCATGGGATAACCATTATTTATATTATTTTCTTTTTGTTAACAGTAGCATGTTAATGAAAACGGAAGCTACTGTTTTCCCAGCAATACCTCCATTTTATTTCAAAGAAAAATGTGTGACTTCACTGTTGAAATTAAGCTGCATGATTCACGACGACGTTCATGAAACTTGTTGGTCCCTAAGGAGTCTACAAGAGTTCTTGAATATAGAAACAATTTGTAGAAGGGGGGGGGGGGGTTGAATACAAACACACAGACTTTTGGTTTTTAAATTAGTTATATTGCATAAACAAATTTACAGTTACAAGCGGAATTAGAACAAGTTTAACTAAGAAATCACTAAGATTGATGCACAGGAAAGAAGCAAGAAGGAATACAGAAGGGTTAAGACAGAAGGTTGCATGCACTCCGATGAAGAAGATATCTTCATCTTACTTATACCCGTTTGCATTTAATGCAAGACAAAAGGTATGTGCAACGTGGCAAGCATCCAGAGGAGACTTGTCCTTTGCTCAGAATACAGCCATGTTTTTGGCCGCATATGAACAGTACCATATCAGATATGATGGGGACATAAGAGACAACTCGTACGTCCTTCTCTAACACAGTATAGGGTTTGTCTTTTGTCCATCGAGGATAAGGTCAACGTTAATCTTGTATGAGAAGCTTCACTTGATCGCTGAGACTGAATCTTCAAGGATGAACTTTCAGTATCGCTGAGGCTTCATAAGACTTCACACTTTGGATAGATAATCTTTGCTATCGCTGAACCGCTTCAGGTCACGTAGCTGATTATCTCTTTCTTCAGCTTGGTCTTTTACTTTCGCTGAATGGTCATTTAATGTGATAGCTGATCTTCAGATCTTCAGAGTTAAGCTTAAGGTTCCTTGATCTTCAGCGATCGCTGATGGCAGTCAGCGTATGCTTATCGCTGAATTTGAACTTAAGCTTAAACAAGGAATTTCACTAAGTGTAAAGAGGAATCATATTCAAATCATTGACAGGAGTTATGATCAACAAAACTAGGTTTCATGATTGATAATGACATTCATGAAACTGGGTTGCATGATTCACGAAGGAGTTCATGAAACCCGGTTTCATGATTCATGTTGGTGTTCATCGACAACGTCTATACATCTATTTATGCTTAACCATTTTACAATCAATGATCATGTACATCATCGGCAACGTTCATGAAACTAGGTTGCATGATTCACGATGACGTTCATCGACAACGTCTATACATCCATTCTCGCTTAACCGTTTTACCATCGACAACTATGTACCTCATCGACGACGTTCATCGACATCCACTCATGCTTAGCCGCTTTACCATTGACGGTTTCTGTACCGTTACGTGATTCTTATGGAGACAATTAAGAGTGCGTTGAATGTATCGCCGGAAAAAATGGAGGTATCACCGGAAAATGTGTATCTTCTTTCTTCTCCAGATTGATTTCCTCCAATCCAATTTTTCTTCAACGTAATATTATTGCCGGATAACCTAGGAGAAATTAGTGGGAGCAAACCTACAAATTGTATACCGGAACTACCCTACACGTGATTACAATCAATTGAAAATAAATAACAATTTGAAACTATTTACGGAATCATTTAGGGTCGTAGATCAAATTTTTGTATGGTGTAGATTGGTTTGTATAGTTTGTATAAATGGGTTGGTTTGTATAGTTCATATAAATGTCAGGGTCGTAGTTTATGATTCTCCCAATTCAACACAAAAAATCGGTGTCTTGACATCTGTTGAGTACCGCTCTAGGATAGGACAAGGACGTGTAAAATGAGTCCCTAAAAATAGAGAAATCATCCATGAATACCTCCTTCATCTTCACTATCATGTAGGAGAAAATGGCCATTATACAAGGTTGAAATGTGGCTGGAGTGTTGCATAAACCGAAGGGCATGCGGCGAAAACCAAAAGTGTCGTAAGGCCGTTGATCAAGGAGCACCTGGGATTCGGTTATATCCCGAGTACCCATCAAGAAAACAATAGTAAGCATGTCTGATAGAGATATCATAATAGCTTCAAAAGGCACTGGGTTCTTAAAGAGAAAAAGATCTGAAGAAGTTCTGAAGACACTTCTGAAGAGGTTCTGAAGAAGTTCTGAAGATACATCTGAAGAAGATCTGAAGGAGTTCAGAACCCATTCTGAACTTGTCTGTTATGAATGCTTTGTTACTTTAGTCTTTCTATTGTATGTATAAATAGATAGTTAGTTAGATTGTTAGAACTAATGTTTTCATAAACCTTGTAAAGATATATTCTGTAATACAGTACATTAAATCAATACATATTACATTTGGCTATTATCATTCCTGTCATAATCTTTTCATATATTGATATCTTGATTGTTTGGGTCCTAACAATTGGTATCAGAGCCAATTCATCTGTTTTTGAAGATTTGGGAAAGAACTTGTAAGATCTGACAGTTCTTAGTGTTCTTGATCTACAAAATTCAAATTCAACTCAGGTGAATTCTCGATCTTCTAACAATCAAAGATGTCTAAAGAAATAGTCTCAATTGGATCTGAAACGAAACCACCAACTCTCTTCTTGGGAGAATATCATCAATGGAGAATTAGAATGATTCAATTCTTGGATAACATAGATGAAGCCTTAATGCAATCTATCACAAATGGCCCACTAGAGGTATTTGTTGAGATTCCAGTAGTTCCCAGAACTGAATCCACCCTTGAAATCCCTGCATCAAGAATCAAGAAGAGTCCTGGAATTTATAATCCAGCTGAAAAGGCTCAAATGAAAGTTGATAGAAGAGCATTAACTTTACTCACCATGGCAATTCTCAATGAGATATTCAATAGGGTTGATAGTTTAACTTCAGCAAAAGCCATGTGGGATGAAGTGGAAGCTCAGATGCAAGGAAGTACAAAGGCTCAAGCACAGAGATTAAATATCTGTTTAGGAACATATGAAAATTTCAAATACAAAGAAAATGAATCTATCACTGATACATATCATAGATTCAATAACATTCTGAATGATCTAAGAAGAAATGGTGTTCAGAAATCAAATTCTAAGATAAACAACAAATTTCTGAACAATCTGGGAAATGAATGGTCAAGTTTTTCAGATAATATGGTAACTAGGAACTTGTCTAGAAAGACAATTCATGATGTCTATGGCATCTTGTTCCAACAAGAAGACAAGATCAAAGTTAGACAATATGAACAAAAGAAGACACAAGAAACAGTTGCCCTTCTAAGCAAGAACTACAATAATTCTTTGACCATTGCTACCAAGAAAGTTTGTGAGATCCCAGAGATAACAGTGTGTGATGGGGATGAATCAGATGAAGAGCTTAAAAGGATTTCTGATAATATTGCTTTCATGACAAGGCAATTCAAACAAAGATACAATCAAAAATATCAAAATAAACCTAGATCTGAAGTTGGACCTAAGAAAGGTCAAGAGGCTGGTCAATCTGAAACATCTGAACCAGCAAGATGTTTCAACTGTGGAAAGCCTGGACATTATGCAAGACAATGCAAGATGGCAAAAGTCAAGAATTCAGGTTATTATGAGAAGAAGCATCTATTAGCTAAGAAAAAGGAGCTTAATCCTGCTCTAGTGACCAAGTATGAAGAAGACTGGTTAAACTGGAGTGATGGAGATGATGATGAAGAAGTTGCTCACTATGCAACAAATTGCTACATGTGTCAAATGGATCCAGAAAAGGACAAACAAGACACTGAGGTATTTTCTTCATCTTCTGAACAAAATTCTGAACATAATTCTGAAATTAATACTAAAGATTCAGAAATGACAAATCAATTTCAAAATATGTTTTCTGAATTTGAAACACTCAGAAACAGAATTAAAGGTGAAAGAATTTTGGTCAATCAATTCAGAGCTGAAAGTCAAATATATAAAGAAAATTGTCAAGCAGCTGAACAGATTCTTGAAAAAGTTTCTGAAGAAAAACTTGTTTTAAAAGAAAAAATGGATAGTTTACAAAAAGAAGTTATAAATGAAAAATCTGAAAAGGAAATTCTAAATGTTAAGATGAATTTTCTGAACCAAGAGAGACTTGACCTTTATAAAAAGATTAAGGAATTGGAAGATTTAAATTTTAAAAGAGGACAAACTGAACAAACTCTGAATATTTTAACTAGTCAGGCTCAGAACTCAAAATTTTACAATATAAAAGCAGGCTTAGGATATAATGACAGTCAAATTTTAAAAAAGGCACCTGCAAACTTGTATGATTATTCTAAAATAAAAATTTTCAATGAAACAAATACTGGCATCATTTCCAAACCTGTAAACTATTCTTTGCCTGAAAGAATTCCTTTTATAAAATCAGAGACTTTGTTTTCAGAAGAAACACCTCGTAAAACTGGTGAACCAGAAATTATCTCTGAAACAGAAGAAATGAATATAATTTCAAATATTTGTAAATCTTCTGAAGCAAATATTATCTCTGAAGAAAAATCAGAAGTAATTGTTAAGTCTGAAATTGTTTCTCAAGTTACTTCTGTAATAACTTCTGAATCCAATTGTGAAAACATTTCAAAAGATACTTCTGATAATAAATCAGAACACGAAGAAAAATATGATCAATTCTCAGATATTGAATCTTTAGAAGATATTGATGAGAATCCCAATATATTTTTTGATAATTCTGATAATGAGTCTACAACAACAAAAAATTCAAATATTTTTGCAACAAGTATGACTCATAATAAATTTTCAGATCTAATAAATGCTTCTGATTCAGAAGATGATGATGATCAAATGGTGCAAGTCATTGACAAAAATGGCTATTTGGTTTATAAATCTCAATCATGTATGACTGAAGGAGAAAAATTAAAATCTGAGGTTTCAAAGATACCTTCAGAATTGTTTGATCATGTGTTTTTAAAACCAGAATATCAGAATTCAGATTTTTCTCCTACTAATACAAACGTATCATCAAATTCAACACCATGTTCAGTAACATCTTCTGACTTTAACACTAGAGTTAAAATTTTTGAACAAGGACAATCCTCAAATTCTCTCTCTGAAGTTCAGAAAATTAACACAAAATCTGAAGATAAACCTAAAGTGAACAAAAGAATTTCTTATACTAATCCTCATTTCTTATATTTTACAGAGCTATCCACTTTAGTATGGAGAAAGAAAGATGAAAGACTGTCAAAGATTGATAAATTAGAGAGTTTTTCATTTTTACAGAAGATGATGTACCTAAAACAAAGAAAGTGAATAAAAGAATTTTTGTTGAAAAATCAAATGTTATTGATTCTTATATGTCTAATACTGTTGTAAATACATTAAAGAATCATATTAACTGTATTAATTGTGGTCATCATAATTTTCTTCTTAACTCCATAAACAAACAAGAGAAATTTGATGAAATCTATTCAGAAATGTTTAGCTATATTGACAAATTCAATTAAACAAAGAAATAGAAATAAAGATAAAACTAAGAAAGATAAATCTCAAAGTTCTGAACAAACTTCTGAGTTGAAACATCTGAAGAAAAAGTTCAGAACTTCAAATTTTATTACTAATCACAAAGGACCCATTCTGAAATAGGTACCTAAAACTCAATAATCTCTTTTGCAGATATGTCATGTGTGGGTCTTAGATTCTGGATGTTCAAGACACATGACACCTTTCAAAGAACTACTAACTGATTATCATGAAAGATATGGAGGAACAGTTAGTTTTGGAAACAATGCAAAGGGATATGTAAGAGGATATGACACTTTCATTAAAGGAGATGTGAAAGTAATGAAAGTTTTCTATGTTGAGGGACTAAGACATAATCTTTTTAGTATTAGTCAATTCTGTGACAAATACTGGAAGGTTAATTTTGACATAGATTATTGTCATGTTCTGAGTACAACAAACAAAAATGAATTAACTGCTTATAGAGATGGAGATATCTACACAGCAACATTCACTGCAACTTGTCAACTACAAGGTGTATGTTATATGTCTACATCAATGAAAAATGATAGTTGGCTTTGGCACAGAAGAATGTCACATCTGAACTTCAAAGCCATTTCTGAACTAGGCAAACATCAATTTGTAAGAGAACTACCAAAGATCAGATTTGAAAAGAACTCTCTTTGTTCTGCATGTGAACTAGGGAAGATCAAAAGAAGTTCTCATCCTCTGAAAATGCTATCTTCATGCAAAGCTCCACTTGAAATGCTACATATGGATTTGTGTGGCCCAATGAAAACTCAAAGCATGGGGGGAAAGAAATACATTCTTGTTATAGTAGATGAATATACACGATATATATGGATTGAATTTCTAAGACTCAAATATGATACTTCTGAAAGACTGATACCCTTTCTGAAGTAAATTCAAGTTCTTCTTCAACTCTCAATTCAAAAGATCAGAACTGATAATGGAACAGAATTTACTAATTCTACACTTCAGAATTTTTTGGAATCTGTTGGTATTTCACATAATATTTCCGCTGCAAGAACTCCTCAACAAAATGGTGTAGTTGAAAGAAAGAATAGAACTTTGGTAGAAGCTGCAAGAACCATGCTTGCATATTCAGAACGTCCTCTCTCTTTTTGGGCAGAAGCAATTGCTACTGCATGTTTTACTCAGAACAGAACCATTCTAAACAGAAAATTTCTTAGAACTCCCTATGAATTGTTAAAACAAAGAAAACCCTCTATTGATTATTTTAAAATCTTTGGTTGCAGGTGTATTCTAAAGAATGATACTCCACATCTTGACAAATTTGCACCAAAAGGTGTAGCTGGTGTCTTTGTTGGCTATTCTCAAAGATCCAAAGCTTATAGAGTACTCATTAAAGGAACTCAAAGAATCATTGAGACTACAAATGTCAGATTTCATGAGCCCACAATGACTTCT
The DNA here is from genome assembly GCA_036898165.1 of Silybum marianum. NCBI lineage: Eukaryota > Viridiplantae > Streptophyta > Magnoliopsida > Asterales > Asteraceae > Silybum > Silybum marianum. The sequence goes on along the minus strand of CM072528.1, from coordinate 23,268,380 downwards.
GAACAAAACAGTTCAGAACTCGCACATAAACCAACTTCTGAAAGTTTGGACTCAGAACATAATCAGACAAACTCTACTTCTGCATCTCAAACTTTACTTAAATCCAATTTAGACAATTTATGTCAAGACTTATTTGATATTTCTGTAAATGTTTCTGCAGATTATCAAAATCCTTCTCTTCTCAGAAACACAAACGATCAAGACATTTCAGAAATACAAATTTCAAATACATCAGCACCACAACTCTCTACCTCAAATTCAGAACTTCCAACTTCTGAAAATGCAACTTCTGAACCAATTCAAGTTGTTTCTGAACCAGTTCAAAATATTTCTGACCATGAACCTCACAGTTCTGAACCAATTCAGATTTTTCCATTTGAGGGGGAGTCTTCAGATTTACATTCAGCTATCAATCATGATACTGAAACTCAAGCAATTATTGATGATTATGATTCTCTGAATAATGTTTCATCTGTTCAACCATTGCCAAATGTGAACAAATGGACATCTAGTCATCCAGTTCATCAAATAATTGGAGATGCATCAAAAGGTGTTCAAACAAGATCTGCAACATCAAATGAATGTCTGTATGTAAATTTCTTAAGTAGCATGGAACCCAAAAAGCCATATGAAGCACTTCAAGATCCAGACTGGATTTTAGCCATGCAGGATGAGTTAAATCAATTTGAAAGAAACAAAGTCTGGAGATTGATACCAAAGCCAAAAGGTAAATCTGTCATTGGCACAAAATGGGTGTTCAGAAATAAAAAGGATGAAAATGGAATTGTTGTGAGAAACAAGGCAAGACTTGTAGCTAAGGGGTATTGTCAACAAGAAGGAATTGATTATGATGAAACCTTTGCTCCTGTTGCCAGATTAGAGGCCATTAGAATTTTTCTTGCCTATGCTGCTCATAAAAACATGAAGGTATTTCAAATGGATGTGAAATGTGCATTTCTGAATGGTATTTTACATGAAGAAGTGTATGTTGAACAACCAGAAGGCTTTGTAAGCAAAGAATTCCCAGATCATGTTTACATATTAGACAAAGCCTTATATGGACTTAAACAAGCACCAAGAGCATGGTATGATACTCTTACAACTTTTCTTCTGAATTCTAAATTCAAAAGAGGTACTGTTGATACAACTTTATTTCTGAAAAAGGAGGGTGATGATATGATTTTGATACAAATCTATGTAGATGATATTATATTTGCTTCTACTAATCCAAAATTATGTAGATATTTTGAGTAAATCATGCAAACAGAATTTGAAATGAGTATGATGGGAGAGTTGACATTTTTCCTTGGTCTTCAAGTTAAACAACTTCCCACTGGCATATTCATTAATCAATATAAGTATGTCTCCGACTTACTTAAGAAGTTTGACATGACTGATTGTTCAAGTATTCAAACTTCAATGGCCACTGCCACTAAGTTAGAACCTGATCTAAATGGAAAATCTGTTGATCAGAAAAAGTACAGAGGCAAAATTGGATCTTTGCTTTACTTAACTGCTAGTAGACCAGATATAATGTTTGCTACATGTATTTGTGCCAGATATCAAGCTAATCCTAAGGAATCACACCTTCAAGCTGCAAAAAGAATACTTAGATACCTAAAAGGTTCTCCTTCATTGGGACTTTGGTATTCTAAGGATTCTAGTTTTGAACTAACAGCATTTACAGATGCAGATCATGGTGGTTGCAAATTAGACAGAAAAGCACTTCCGGATCATGTCGGTTTCGGGTGATAGGCGGTTATTTGGTCTTCAAAGAAACAAAATTGTGTTTCTACTTCTACAGCAGAAGCTGAGTATGTAGCAGCTGCAATATGTTGCTCACAAGTGATCTGGATGCAAATTCAACCAAAAGAGTATGGTTACACTTTCAAAAAGATTCCTTTGTATTGTGATTCAAAGAGTGCCATAGCCATCACTGCCAATACTGTTCAGCATTCAAAAACTAAGCACATTGATGTAAGATATCATTTTATCAAAGATCATGTGGAAAAAGGTAATATTGAAATGTTTTTTGTTCAGACAGATTATCAGTTAGTTGTTTTATTTACCAAAGCACTTGATGAAAAACGATTTAACTTCTTGGTAAGTAAATTGGGCATGATGAACATGTCTATGTAAGTGTTATACATCACCTATACTCTGGAAGTTACATTCTGAGGTTTTTATATCAAATTCTGAATACTTTGCTCTTCAGAATTACTTTGCATATTCTGAAGTTCAACATTCAGATCTTTGCTTCTTTTCAAACTCAGAAGTATATCTCTTTTGTATCTAGGTTGATTGTATTTTAACACTTCTCATATTTTTTTCTCTCATTTCACTAATATTTGATTGATTCTTTGATAAAGTTGCAACGATTAAAGGGGAGAATCATAATGACTAGTGATTCAAGGGGGAGTGGTATTAACTTCAAATTTCTCCACTATTCTTTCCTACATAACAACTCTGCATTGGTGAAATAAAGTCTTGCACTTTATATCTAAGAAGTATGAACAAGCTTCCTTAGATAAAATCAGTTTTCTATTTGTTCAAATCTACTTCTGAATTCTCAAAATGTTTTATATTTTTCATAAGTTTATATTTTTAAATGCTTTTTGGTCTTCTAAGATGATCCAAGTTTAGTTCTGAACTCCACTTAAAAATTCTGCGGTTCTTCTGAATTCTTTCTTTCAGACTTCTGAACTTTTTCTCAGAAGTTCTGAACAAATTCTGAATTTTTTTTTTGAACTTGTTCTCAGAACTAAACTTCCCGTTGATTTTTCACTTAAGAGTGTGCCACGTGTTTTAATTTCATTGGTTCTCTCTTAAACACGACCACTAAACGGTTCATTTCTCCTAATAAATGATGATTACTACTCTAATCACATTTACTTTTTGGCCACGTGTCCTTCAGCGCTTATCCAGTCCTATAAATCAATGGATTCCTCATCATCTTCATTTTTTAGCAACTTTTCTCTGAGAAATCTTTCTGTGTTTATTGATCCTCTTTCTATTACCAATCTGTGTTTTTCCAACATCATGTCTACTTCAAATGCCATGATTTCTACTTCCTCGAGTTTCAATGATAATAATGGATCATCAACTGATGGTTCGTTCAAGATTGTGCCTCAAAAATTGATGGTTGGATCACTGGAAATCCCACTAAATGATGATCAAATGCTTCAAGACACAGCCACAACTGCAACTCATCAAGCCGGACCTTCAAACCCTATCATTAACCCTAACCCTAACCCGACAACTGCTAAAATTGGGGAAACACAAAATACACCCATTGATGTTGTTTCTGAATCAAATTTTGCTGAAAGTGAATCCTAGACTCCTGATGAAAGTGGTGACCTGTCCAAACTCTATGTACCTACTGAGAAATTACTTGACATCAAAAGAAAATAGCTGTTACCTTTGAACTTCAAATCCAAAGACTTCATTGATGATCAAGTAATGTTGATTAAAATTCTGAAGAAACATCCCCTGCGCACTCTACTTTCAAGGAAATTCTCTGTTCCTGCTTCTTATCTTCAACAATTCTGGTATTATGCTGAGGTAGATGAAACTAATGATGAAATTGTCTCCTATGTTCATGCCTACAAAGTATGCATATCTGTAGATGATATTAGGAGCCTTCACTATTTGCCAAAACCAGATGAGGTTCTTGGGAAAACCTGTTATGATTCAATTCCATCTTCATCAGAAATGATCTCAGATTTTATGAGCTTGGGTTACTCTGAAAACCTTAGTGCTTTGAGCTCTTTTAGAAGAAAATGTTTACCTCCAATTTGGTATTGCTTATTTTCCATTCTGAATACCTGCTTATCTGGGAAGAGCTTAAGTTTAGATCATGCTTCAGCAAATGGGAGGATTATCTTTCACGGAGTTGCCTTCAACAAACACTATGATTATGCTAGTCTCATTTTTGATGAACTCAAATCTGCAATTTTGAAGAAGTCCACATTCAACTACATACCATTTCAGAGATTTTTTCAAACACTCATCAAAGGAGCAATGAAGGTTGTCTCAAAAATTCCTGTTCTAGCTCATGAGGTACATGTTCCTATCTTCACTATGGACAGTTTAAGACCACCAAATGCAAAACTTCAATTTCCAAATGCACTTCCACTACCTTCTCATTTAATTAATCTTGTAAGTACATCATCTAGGATTGGGAGTGAGCATTTAGAATCTATGGGATTACCTCAACCAGTAATCCCTTCCCCTGATTCAAACCAGAGTGGTGATCATGCAAGAAAATCTTGATTTACTAGAAAGAGAGGGGAGGCTGTTCATGGGGGAGAACATCCTCAACAAGTGAAGAGGAAAAATGAAACTGAGAGACTGGGTAGAAGGGTAAGCCAAAAAATTGATGAGGGGAAAACACAAGTAAAAGAAAAACAAACCTGTGAACCACCTGTTACAAGTCGGGCACCCACATCTACTATTATTCCACATTCTTTGGTGGATAATATTGAAACAGCCAGTGAGCCCATGGCAACCTTGGTTAACCCCCCAGCCACTCACCCATCTCTCAACAGAAGGGTGTTTCAACAACACAAATGGGGCAAGCAGCTTATAATCCATTAGGACCCCAATTGGAGGTTCCTTTTGTTGAAAATGAAGGATATATGTCCCCCCTTCATAGTTTTGAGCACATTGAGTCTGAGTGTCCACTCAACTTTGAGCCTTCTGAACCACTTAATATGGCATCCATTCACACAAGCACACATCTTTCAGATGTTCCTAAGCAAAGTGTCTGTCACATTGCATCAACAACTATAAATATTCCTTTCTCTGGATATCAAGGATTAGTTGGAAGTCCTGGTGGGGTGAACATCACAAAAGCTCCATTCACAGAATCACATGTGGTTCATGATGCCTTTGTGGCTCATACAGGCCAACCTTCTTCTGAAGGTCTGAAAACAAGTTCATCTGTTGATCTTGGCAAATTACCCACATCTTCTGAATTCACAGAATTCAAAGATTTATGTACTTCTGAATTTGCAAAGATTCAGAAGGATATCAAGGAATTGACGAACTCTACCAAAAAGGTGTTGGAGGTTAGGTTGGATCAATATGGGGAAAATATGGTTAACAGGCTGAATGATTTTCATCTCCAATCTTCCAATGATCTTAATATATTTAAACAAGCACTTTTGTCAGCTTTTTCTGAAGTGGCTTCCTCGGTTTCTTCTTTGAAAGCTTCTCAACCTTCTTCTTCTTCTGCTCCACAAGTTTATGCAACTAAAGATGATATTTCTCAGATTCTCAATCAACTTTCATCCATTCAAAGTTCTCAGACAGAGTTCAACACAAGATTAGCTGCTCTAGAATGCAAATCTCAATCAGATACTTTTAAAAGAAGTCTTGATGATCAGGATCCTGATAATCAAGAGGGGGAGAAAAGACAGAGAGTATCTGAAACAGAGGATGTTGAAAATGTTCAGAAACAAAGCTTGGAGAAAACTTCTGAAGATGCTCAGAATATTGGTGAAACATATAATAGAGTTTCTGAAGCAATAGAAGATATCTTGTTTGCAGAACATGAAGGTCAAGAGGAAATCGTTCACTCTTCTGAAGATACAGTATAGGAAGGGTATGAAACAGAAAAGATATTTTTTGATTCTGAAGGAAACCTAAGCTCAGATAACACAGATATAATTCCAGACTCTAATGAAGAAATGCTAAGGGAATACCTTGCTTTTGAAGATGTTATTGGAGAACCAAGTGATCTTTCTGATGTGATCATGTTTGAAGAGGATGTTATTGATGTAAATATGGGAGAAAGCTCAGAAGAAACAAAAGCCTTAGTAATTTGGAAGCCACAACAACTTCTGAGTGATGAATTCAGAAGTGCTTCTGAAAGATTATGGAAAATTCTGAATCAGTTCTGTTGGGTACATATTTTTTTTAATAAACCAAGAAGTCTGGAGTGTAGACTTTTGGATAACAGATTTTGTATATTCAGAAATTTTCTTGATCAACCAGATGAAGTTGTTGAACTTGAAGTTGATCTAGAACATATGGAAGGAACTGATCTTGCAGATGAAATTTTAATGATCTACTCTGGAAGATTTGAAGTAAGAGTCAGACCTTGCATTTTGATTCCAAAGATTGATATTCCTCTTCTTGATGAGCCCATTTTAGATCAAGTTTATGAAAAAGAAGATATATTTGGTTTTGGAGGAACAAGTTTGGAATTTCCTGAAGAAACTTATCTCTACATGTACAGAAAAAGTATGAAGTTTGCAACTCTGGAAGACTTTGTTAATGATCAATGGTCTGAAGATAAAATACTTCAAGTCAGAAATTTTATTCAGAAGTATGGAGTTCAGAATCTAAATGATTCAACTCTCATAAAGAAGATCAGATGTTTTTCTAAATCTGTTGTAGATGATTTGTTAATATATAGATTTGGAGCTGAAAGGAGAAATGGATCCGTATGTGAGTTTACTCAATATGACATATACAAGTTAAGACTGCAGGATAAATTGACAGTTCTTTCTTTGTGTGTTGCAAAGAATGAAGCAGAACTTGTTTATGAAGTCAGAAGAGTTCTCGGAATCTATATAAGAAACATTATAAAGCATGATTTTCAACTAGCTTTGGAATTTGGTTTATCAAAGGTGAATTTGTTGGAACCTGTAAATCTTGAAAATTCAGCAATAGCTAGGGTGTTTACTTGTCCAGACATTGGATTCAGATATACAGTAAATTGGAAATAAAACCTTTCTGGCCTCAGATATTCCAAAATACTCCAACTCAACTCTGAATTGGTTTCTTGAATAATCAAATGATTATGTTGGAGAATCAGACATTAAAGAAGAAATTGCTTATCTGATAAAAGAAAGAATTCGCTTCAGAGAGAATGTAAAAAGAAGTTATCTTGCTGGTCATAAAAGAGAAAACAAAATCAGAGGAGCTGATTATCTACTAAGTGGTGCTTATAATTTTCAAATTCACTCAAAGAAGCAAGACATGGAGGAAATTAAAGTTTTCCGAATATGGAATCTTCGAACTCGACCAAAAAGAAAAAGAGAAAGGTAAAGAAATTATTTCTGAAGCTATATCTGAAGAGCTGGTTCCTGTAAAACAAGTATCTGAAGAGGAACATCTTCAAGAACAAAGGATTGAAGAAAATGCCTTAACCATGTTCCTTGAATATTTTCATCCAGAAATATTTATGGAGTATGAACAAAAATTTAACAATATTGATTGCTGGATTCATAAATCTTTTGGTTGGAAACAATGGTATTCAGATATCATCAGAAAGTTAAGAATTCCAATCAATGAAGCCAGAAAGGAGAGCCCAGTGATCAAAGTAATTAACGCTGACTTGAAAACAAGGCAAAATTACAAGTATGCATTCTTTACTGTTGAAAGACAAAATGGTGAAGTTTCTACCTTCTCTTAAGTTGATTTTCAGAATATATATCTCAGAGATCTAATCAGAGTTTACAGAAGTCTTTATCCCTTCCATGACTCGATCACCAAGTTCAGAAAATATTTGCCAGTGCTTAGAGATGGATTATACAGAGAATTTATATGGGTTGCAAAGACTGATTTCCAAGTTGCTTATGTTCTAAACAAGAAACAAGTACACTTAAGCAAACCAAATCTGAGTCTACCAGATATTCAGAATTAGAAGAAAAGCACTTTAGTCATTCATCCTCCTGGCTTCGTTTGTAAATGCTTTCAAGAACTATTATTTGTGAGATTTGAAGAACTCTACAAATGTTTCAATGGAACCCTCATGGCAATCAGAGATCGTTTGGTAAAAAGACAGAATAGAAGACCAAAGAATCTGAGCAATGAAGATTGGGAGAAGCACAAGAAACTTGCAAAAGAAATGGTTAGAGCTGCTTAATCCTTACTTGAATACAGAAGACTAATTCTGAAGGATGTAAGAGAAATTCTGAATTTCTGGAAGTATGATATGAACTTTTGAAACTAAGGGGGAGATTGATAGAGATATCATAATAGCTTCAAAAGGCACTGGTTTCTTAAAGAGAAAAAGATCTGAAGAAGTTCTGAAGACACTTCTGAAGAGGTTCTGAAGAAGTTCTGAAGATACATCTGAAGAAGATCTGTAGGAGTTCAGAACCCATTCTGAACTTGTCTGTTATGAATGCTTTGTTACTTTAGTCTTTCTATTGTATGTATAAGTAGATAGTTAGTTAGATTGTTAGAACTAATGTTTTCATAAACCTTGTAAAGATATATTCTGTAATACAGTACATTCAGTCAATACATATTACATTTGGCTATTATCATTCCTGTCATAATCTTTTCATATATTGATATCTTGATTGTTTGGGTCCTAACAATGTCCGACCAATGTTTCCAACATTTGGTCAATAAGTGGCAAGGGAAAGTGATACTTTCAGGTGGCGTTGTTGAGTTTGCGATAATCTATGCAAACTCTCCAACCCAACTTTTCCAGCATTTGGTCAATAAATGGCAAGAGAAAGTTATCTTTTACGGTGGCATTGTTGAGTTTGCGATAACCGTCGCAAACTTTCCAACCCGTAACGGTCCTTGTTCTAATCAACTCATTTTTATCATTCTTTACCACGGTCACCCACCTTTCTTTAGCATCACTAGAACAGGACTAGTCCAAGGACTATCAGAGATTGAATAGATAATTCTCGCATCTAAGAGTTTCATGTTGGGGTTAAGTCTTCTTTGATGTTCGACCGATGATCTAAATCCAAATTCCGTCGTCATTTAGTGCGTACAAAAAGAAGAACTGAAACAACTTTTCTCTTTCCCGCTTACTAAGGTGTGATGATATGATCACATGAAACGTTGAGTTTGCCCCCACGTAAGCATATTCTAAGTGAGACGGTAGTGTTTGAGCTCTAGTTGAGGAGGCACTTCCAATGAAGGTTTAGGTTTTGCACTTCGAGGCCCCAACTCTTCAAATCGTTGATGCCTTGAGAATTTTTGGAAAGGAGTGGATTCTAATTGCATCACGCTTTCGATACTTGCTCTCATCACCCTTGGCATCAAAAAGACCATTAAGCAAGGTGCTCTGTAGCCCGTCATTTGTGAACTCTCTTTCGAAAACTTCTTGAATTGCTTGATCAATGATGTCCACGTTAAAATATGCATCTGAATCATGTTGACTTCTTGCACAATTGAATACATTGAACACCGCCTCATCATCCCCCACTCGGAGAGTTAACTTCCCTCCTTGTAACATTAATCAAAGCTCCCCCCTAGCTACGAAGGGTCTTCCAAGAATTAAGGGCACTTCAACATCTTCTTCCATGTCCAAGACTACAAAGTCCACGGGGAAGTAGAACTTCTTAACTTTGGTTTGGACGTCCTCAATGATTCCGTGGGGATTCTTGATAGACCGGTACGCCAGTTGGAATGTTACCCTCGTAGGCTTGATTTCACCAAGACCTAGTTTCCTGAAAATGGATGGAGGCATAAGATTAATGCTTGCACCAATATCACATAAAGCTTTACTAATTTCAAATGCTCCAATATGAATATGAATAGTAAAGCTCCTTGGATCCTTTAGTTTAGGTGGAAGCATGTTTTGAATGATTACACTACACTCTTCTGTGACGGTAGCATACTCTTTAATTTTTCTTTTATTGGACAAGATGTCCTTCAAAAAAATTTCATAAGATGACGATTGAGCTAAATCATCCGAGAAAGAGATGTTGATTTGTAGCTTCTTTAAGACCTCCGAAAACTTTGGAAACTGTTGTTGGTCCTTGTACTCCTTGAGTCGGTGTGGGAATGGCACTGGTGGCTAGTATTCCTTGACAGTCGTCTTTTATGGTGGAGATGTCTCTTGTGTTTTCCATAGCTCCTTAGTAACATCTTCAATCGCAACTTCTTCTACTTCAATCAATTCTGGCTCTTGCATGATTGGTTCCTCTTGCTCTTGGGGACCCATACTGTCTCGTGTTGTATCCTTGATCAACGGCCTTCCACTTTTCAAGGTGATGTCCTTGCAATGCTCTCTAGGGTTCGACTCCGTTGGGCTAGGCAAGGCGCCTTGGTTCCTCGAAGCTTGTGCATTGGCCAATTGGCCATGCTGCCTTTCAAGATTTCTTATAGCGGCTGTTCTGCTCGTTACTTTGTACAACCAACTTGAGAGTCACTCCTTGCTCACCAACAACCACGACCAATTTTGACAAACACTTCATCATCATCTCTTCCGAATTCGGCTTCTTCTCATTTGATGAATCCTCTCCACCATTCCTAACATTTTGGTTCCCATGATGTTGTTGGAAACCGGGAGGTTTATCATTTCGGGAAAAAGAGAATTGTTGTATTTGGTTTTGTTGCGATCCTTCCAGTTGGCTCCGTTTGATTTTGGCTTGTCGACCCATATCACCCGTTGGTTGTTGCAATTGATTTTTTTGATTGGTCCAAGAGATGTTAGGGTGATTCCTCCATCTAAAATTATAAGTGTTCGAATATGGATTTGTGACTTTTCGGTTCGACTGATTTTGCATGTAGTTGACTTGTTCGACATTTTTGGTGTCTAACGATGCCATGAAATGGCACTTGTTAGTCGGGTGAGAATCTCCACATATTTTACGGCTTGCAATACCAATTGCTCGAACCGACATTTCCCTAAGTTGATTAGTTAGCTCGGAAATTTGGTCTTTCAAAGTTGTAACTTCAGCGGGTTCTTGGGAACTAGGTCCAATTGGTCTTCATGATTGACCACTTTTCTCTGAATGCCACTGATAATTGTTATCGGCCATCTCGGTAATAAAATTGTAAGATTCGTCATATGTTTTGCTCATAAGAGCTCCTCCCGCCGCAGAATCAAAGGTATTTTTTGTAAAACATCTCGATGGTGAGCCATTGTTGAAGGCCATGGTGGGGGAACTTTCTGAGTAGTTCTCTATATCTTTCCCAAGCATCATATAGCGATTCTTGGTCCAACTACTTGAATTGAGTAAATTATGCTCTCAAGTTTGCAGTATGGCCTGGGGGAAAATTGTTCAGAAATGCCTTGACTAATTGCTCCCATGTGGTGATTTGCCTGGCGAGAATGCCCCATTGCCAAGCTTTCGCTCGATCTCTTAAGGAAATTATGAACAGAGTGAGATGAATGGCTTCCGTCGACACTCCATTCATCTTGAACGTACTTAGAATATCGAGGTATTTCTCAAGATGGCTAACTGGGTCTTCGCTGGGAAAACCTCCAAAGAGGTCTTGTTGACTCTTATTTACGATAGCGGACTTGATTTCAAGGCAAGTAGCTGCCACGACTGGCGCTAGAATGCCCGATCTCATTCCATCATACGCGGGACAAGCATAGTCCCTCAAAGGCCAATTTTTAGCCATGAATTCCTCTGTTTCAGTCTCTTGGTCTTCCTCTGTCTCTCTTCTCCTTTATCGAAGTGTACGTTCGATTTCGGTATCAAGAGGTAAAGCAACTCGCCCTCAGTTTCTCCTTCGTGGCGTACATTAGAATGAATGTCTGGAGATAAAACAAACGATGGTAAGAAAATGAATAACCAATAATGTTTAATCTAGCAGCGCTATAACCCGTAGTGATATTAACATTACAAATAGTTCCCTGACAGCAACGTCAAAAACTTGATATAAGGTTTAACAAATTTTCATCTCTACTGCAAGTGTACGATGTCAATCAAGTAATAAGTACGAAGTACGAGAATCAATCCAAGGAACTATGAGATTAAGTATCACAAAGTTACTACAACCACTAACTGAACTATTGAAAAAGTGATTTGAGTTATAACTAATTAAACTACTTATCCAGAGAAATGAAAGCAAGCTCACACAACAAGGGTTCAAGCAAGGGTTTTAAACTAACACGAAGAGATTACTTTGAATGATTAGAGAAGGCTAGGGTTGGATTTCATTTGATGCCACCAACATATACAAGTAACACATTCATGAATCACTAAACAAGGTAGAATATGGTCATTCGTCAAATACTCACTACTATTTCTCAAGCAATAGCAAGAATATATCATGAAATGTATATTAAAATCTCTCGATTAATAAACATAAACAAAAAGCTTGTTAAGCAAAAGAATAGCATACAACATAACTATGGTTTACTTGGTATATTTCTATCCAATATGTCACCATAGTAAGCCGGAAAGAGAAGAGTTGCATGTGATCATATAATCACACCTTAGTAAGCCGGAAAGAGAAAAGTTGTTGCGGGTCTTGAGAGAGCACCAATCCACTCTTGGATGGACCATTGCTGATTTGAAAGGATTGAGTTTCTTTTGCACAAAATAAAAATGGGAGATGGATTTAGGCCATTGGTCGAACATCAAAGAAGACTCAACCCCAACATGAAAGAAGTGGTGCGGAAAGAAGTGATGAATATCTTAGATGCGAGAACTATCTATTCAGTCTCCTACAGTCCTTGGACTAGTCTTGTTCAAGTGGTTCCAAAGAAAGGTGGTGTTACCGTGGTAAAGAATGATAAAAATCAGTTGATTCCCACAAGGACCATTAGGGGTTGGAGAGTTTGCATCAATTATTTCAAACTAAACAACGCCACCTGAAAGGATCACGTTCCCTTGCCATTTATTGACCAAATGTTGGAAAGGTTGGTCGGGCATGCTTACTACTATTTTCTTGATGGGTACTCGGGATATAACCAAATCCCAATTGCTCCGGAAGACCAAGAGAAGACGACGTTCACTTGCCCTTCGGTTTATGAAACGCACCGGCCACATTTCAACGTTGTATGAGGGCCATTTTCTCCAACATGTTAGACAAAACGATGGAGGTATTCATGGATGAATTCTATATTTTTGGGGACTCATTTGACACGTGCTTATCCAATCTCAAAGCAGTACTGAAGAGATATGACAACGGTCAAAATAGCAGTTCAGATCAGTAATAGCCTGAACCTATCAGTATTTATTATTAAAAAGGTCACATAGTTGTTAGGGAAATTTAGCAATTTCGCTTAGTTTTTGCATAGACAGGTGAATTATCTAACAAATATTATGAAATGCCAATTTTAATACTATATATATGTGTGTGTGTGTGTGTGTATAACCATAATTCATTGTGAATTAAATTAACTAAAAGCAACCAAAAATTAAAAGGTATAGTATTTAGAAAAAAGAAAACTTGGAAAACCAACAAAGACATTTAAAATACTTCAAATGATACATTTTTGCTTAAAATGACATCAACCTCTCCACTCTCTCTCCCTTTTGGCCGGCCACACCCCCAACCACCCACCACCCCCCCCTCCAATACAAATTCCACCCTTTCCCTCATTTTGAACACAACCCTCGCATCCTCTCTCTCTCTCTAACTTCTCTCTCTACAACTTTCTCTCTACTTTCTCTTTCGAGTTCTTCAAAGATCAACCCCAATTTCAAATACTCAAAGTGTTTTCAAGGTAAGATTATGTTCAAAGAAAATTTTATTCATTTTATGTAGTCAAAAACTTGTTTTCTTGCATTCTTCTTAAAGAAATCTTCTTTTACTTCATGTTTTAAGTTGTTTTGCTAGAAAACTATTTTTTGATTCTTAATGTTTGTAGAAACATCACCAAAACATGTTGCATGTTCATAAGGGTGATGAATCATGATCAAACCAAGGTTAAGATCAAAGAAAGAAAAATTATAACTAGCAACCAAATATTTTTCCTTCAACTAAAAGAAATCCGTGCATGCATTCTGACAGAAACATTGACCTGAATTTGAAAGACCATATCTCACACATGTCTTAGCCAAACGAGCTGATTTTTTTTCTGGAAATTAATAGTTTGCGTTATCTTTCGAACCCAAGTGGTTTAACTTAAAAAATCTAAGATTTGGACCTCCGAAAAGTTTTTATAAAACAAGTGCGCAACAACTAAACTTTCTGTTTTAGATGTTAGAATATGGACGATTTGAAGGACTTAACCACCTCAAAAAATTATGGTTTTTATGCCAAAAGTTCCCTAACTCAATATAGTAAAATGGGTAAAAAGATTCTGACCAAAATATTTAGGGAAGATATCTAAAAATGAACATAATAAGATAACAAAGATTCTGTCAGGAATAAAAGAATTTAAAAACTTATTTTCATTTTCTTTCTTCTTTTCTTTTAAAGAAAATTCAAATCTTAACTCTTTCACCACTAATATTATAAAAATAATACTTTTTATTAAATAAGCTAGCTAACCATAACCATGCAAAAATATTAAAATCAAATATTTTAATAATGAACTTTGTTTTTATAAAAAGTTTCCATCCTTTAAATCTTTAAAATTTTATCTTTATCACCAAAAATGTAATATGAAACAAATATCAAATATACATAAGGCATTTCATTAATATTTTAGATACCTAAAAACCTTTCGAAACATTTAGACCTAGACTTAAATCTTACTATTGTCCTTATGTTTTGTAGGATCGAAGTAGGAACCGGCCACGGTTGCGTCAAATGTGCATTCTAGTCAAGTTATCACATTCCTTGGTGAGTTTTCACGACCCTTTTTACTATTTTCATATGTTTTGGGGGAAAACATTGCTACTTTATTTTTACGCGCCGGTTGTATTATTTACTTACATTGCCATGTGTGGCTCAAGCTATTTATGTTCTTCAGTATGTATGCTTATCATAGTTGATTCATAATTTCCCTATCATCTAAAGTCCCTAGTTCTTCAAACAACACTACCTATTTAACTCATTTATTGAGCCGTTGGTAATTATGGATAACGTTTTTTGGTTGACTCCCCACTTACTTTTACGTGAGGGCATGATTATTGTTTCCGATTACGTATGTTAGCGATAGACATACGCTTGGGGCGTTCAGTCAGTAGGTTTGGTTATTGGGGTCTTTGCTTTAACATTTTGCATACATGAATATGCCTTGGGCAAAACTTTGACAACGAATTTATATCCATTGTGCGGATTCAAACAAACTTGGATGTCAAACTATAAATGTGTTTAGAAAACTCGTGATCTCACCAACTATTCAGTAGTTGACCTTTTTATTGTCATGCTTTTCACGTAAGCGTCAGTAAGATTGGCTTTTAGGAACGCACGGGAGTAGATGCATTAATCATGTGTTTACTTATCAAACTCCATTTTAAAAGCCATGTGCTTTTCACGTAAACATTATACTATAATTTTTTTTCCTTAAAAAATTCCTATGGTTGGTGTATATGTGCTTATTGCTATAAGCCATGTGCTGTTAGATCTCGTGTTTCCGCTTTAGCGGGTTGTGATAGATTTGGTATAAGAGCCACATGTTATAGAGAAATGCCGGTTTTCCTTTGGAAAGCTCAAACTATAGCCAGAAACAACTTTCAAATTACCAAACATATTACTAGTATAACTAAGTCGGGTTGCATTACTGAACCTCAATTAAACAAAGTCTGATCACCTATTTTTAATTAAGGAAATATTAATGCGGAACTAGAAATGGTGATAGTAGAAGTATGTTTGAATTGAAATTTTTACTTAAACCTTCAAAAAGCATGCATATTGTGTCTAGTCAATAGCATACCATATGCATTTACACTTGGACGCTTAGACTCTAAGTACACTCTTATATACTTGTGCCTTTAGTGACTAAGAACACTCTTATCTCAGTATTAGTATGTCGTCATCGTCATCTCATTCACGTGATGCCTACTTGGCTGACAAGTCGGGCTATGTTATCGGTCGTCCCCGAGACAACCCACCCAACACTAAGAAGTAGGAACCTCCCACGGACTCGACTCCAAACATGAAGTGAAGATCGGAAGTACATCGAGAGACATGCCAAGAGCATCGCCAACTACCGTGCTACCCCAACTAACCAAATAATCCATCGACTGATTCCCAAAGGACCCGCACTAGGCAGACATCTCGAAAGAGTGTCCCGATCCCTAGTAGAGTGACGATGGGAATGTCACAACGGGAGATGTCTAGGACATCCCGAGTGGTAATCCCGGGTATGACTCGGGAAGATGCTCAGCGAGTACACGCCATGGGGGTTGATTTGCACGACTGCCGAACAAGGATGCCTCACTAGGGGCAGATTATGACCAGCCTGGCGGAGCTGACAAACCTCCAGTATGACTGCTCAACTCGGGAGTGGGAGAACGCCAATGTGGCTACGCGAACCACGAGAAGAAAACAAGTCTTGTGCTTGATGGTTAGCGTTATGATGTTTGTGAAGAGGCCAAGGACGAAGATGTTGGGGTTTCTTCAACCGCTGTCGACATGATGCTCGACCAGACGCAACCTTAATTCCTTTAGTTTCCGCATTTTGCAGGCCGACCGTTGGTGGTCGTGCCTTTTGGTTGTACTTTTAATCCAATGAAAAAATGTTTCTTTTGTCATTTGTTTTATTTGTTGTAAAACGTCTTACCCTTTGATTTTGACGTGAGTTTTAGTGAACAAATATATAACTTACGTTTTAAAAGAGTCAACTTTTTGTAAGAGTAATTCTTTGATTCCTTGGACTCAACACGAGATGAATCATCGTTGAGTCGTCGTGTCGTGCATACCTGCGACAAAAAAGATGCTAAGGTTGGTCGTTGGTTTGACCAATGACCCCCCGATGCTTAAGTCAGTAAACTTGATAAGAAAAAAAATCAAACGGAAAGAGTTTCTAAAAGAAATACTTCTTTAAATGTACCGCATTCCAACTACATGGGACTTCCCGGTTGTCGAGGATTTGGAGTTGATACGCTCCTTTTCCCACAACATTAGATATTTGATAAGGACCTTCCCATTTGGTCGCCAATTTACCTGCATTAACCTCTTTCGTGTTTTGGAAGGCTCGTCGCAGGACATAGTCCCCTTCTCGAAAGACTTTAGCTTTCACATTTTCTGTTGAAATGTCTTTCCACAGCTTGTTGTTGTGACACCATCCGAAGGAGCGTCATTTTTCTTAACTCGTCGAGAGCATCAATGTCATAAGATCAATCAAGTTATGGTCGACCGAGGTATGTCGTGCGATTGGTAACTTTGTCTCAATGGGCAGAACAACTTCGCATCCATACACTAAGGAGAAAGGTGTTTGTCCTATGGAGGTTCTTGGCATCGTCCGATTTGCCCATAATACTGTATGGAGTTCTTCGACCCATATTCATTTCATTGTCCTGAGTCATTTCTTGATAGTACTAATGATAGTTTTATTACTTGTTTCAATTAACCAATTCGATGAGGGTATCGTGGTGTTGACGTCATAAGTTTGATACGGCGGTCTTCACATAACCTCCTTATTCTGTCACTCACTTATGAATTGCGACCCGTTGTTTCAAACGATTTTGGAGGGAATACCGAACCTGCATATGATGTTAGTCTGGATAAAAGAAACTACCTCTTTGTCCCGAACATGGGACAAAGCAGCGGCCTCTATACATTTAGAAAAATAATTCGTAAGTACGAGCAAGAATACCTTTAGGCTAGGCCGGAGGTAGCTTTCCGACTATGTCCATACTCCATCACATGAAGGGCCACGGGGTCAAGGATGTATGCGTTCATACTTCCTGCCTTGGTATCTATGTTTGAGTAGGGCGTTCACTTTTGTTTTCAAATCTTCTGTTACCTTGAAATGAATGATTACCAAACTTCCTTGTGAACTGCTTGGTAATAAGAGCCAAGGATTCAGCAAATGAGTTGATCTCATCATCTTCTGAATCAGAGAAACCTTCTAGGTCGGCCTCTGAGATTAGTGCTTTGCTCTTCCCGTTCTTCTCTGTTTCTTTACTCCTTCTGCCTGACCCTCTGGATTCAGAAATGAGGGCCAGAGGTCCGCCAACGCTTGCCTTCTTCAGTTGTACTTCCCTCTCATGTGCTTGAAGAGTGCCAAACACATCATGTAGAGACCACATTTCCATATCTTGATTAGCTTGAAGAGACATTGAGAGATTTGACCACTCTGGGTTCAGACGTTTGAGAAATAAAACATTATTATCCTTCTTAGATCGAATAATATCACATTTCTTGCACAGATTTATCAGAGTGTTGAATCTGTGGTAGGCCTGTTCAAGAGTCTCTTCTGAAAGTGCCTGCAAACTGTTATACTCATTTAGTGCTTAACCAAACAGAGCAGCACAACAACATACCAAACAGACCCTATTAAACCAAAACCGACCTTATTAAGCCAAAATAGACCCTATTAAGCCAAAACATACCCTATTAAGCCAAAACAGCAGCTTAACCAAACAGAATAGCACAACAACATACCAAACAGACCCTATTAAGCCAAAACATACCCTATTATGCCACAGCAAACCCTATTAAGCCAAACAGACCCTATTAAGCCAAAACAGACCCTATTAATCCAAAACATACCCTATTAAGCCAAAAGGACCCTATGAAGCCAAAAGAGACCCTATTAAGCCAAATAGATCCTATTAACCCAAAAGAACAGCTTAACCAAACAACGAGCGTCAATTGAAATATTTCAGTTCTCAAAGAGAAACCAAATTTTCAATTCTCCCCTTTTCTTTTCATGTGAGAGGCAAATGAAAATAGAGAAAAAGAATTGTTTCTTTTCTCATTCCTTCTTTTCTTTGGAGTCAACAAACAAGGGAATTGTTTCCAATTCAATTTCTCTACTACCAAATCTCTCTACCAAACACACCCTAAGCGAAAGCAATTATAATCAACAATCAAACTAAAATAAAACAGCAATGGAAGAGAATAATAATATGACGCAATAGATAACTTCTATTTCACTCAAGATCTCAAGGATTACAATTTTGGAAATATAAATTACTCCCTCAAGCTCTCTCCAAAATCATCGACATCAAATACAGTGATAAGTGCTTTTATTTATACGAATACAAATGAGAAAGTCAATCAGCTAGCCTATCACGTATTGACATATAAGCAAGCCTTCTAACAGAATCAGTTACGAATGGATGGCATGACTAGCCACGTCATTTAATCACGTGTAGTTCATAAATTAATATCCAAATGATGCTCAATCTTCTGGATAGTCAGTTTAGCATCTGAACTATAACTTCTGAAGTGATTGCCTTCTGAAGAGACTTGCTTCTGGAGAGTTTAACTTTGTTCTTCAAAGGTGTGTTCTGATCCATACTTTTACATGCAAATAAGATCTAACAATTTTTTTTGAAGCAATTGTTAATTTGTATTACACTTCTGCTCTGATACCAATTGTTGGAACCCAGATCCCCATTTACTCAGATAATGATATTAATTATGAATAAGATGAACAGTAAGCGGAAGCAATTATAATCAACAATATAACTAGAATAAAACAGTAATGGAAGAGAATAATAATATTAAGCACTCGGTAATTTGTATTTCACTCAAGATTTCAAGGATTACAATCCTGGAAATGCAAATTACTCTCTCAAGCTCTCTCCAAAATCATCGACATCAAATAGAGTGATAACTGCTTCTATTTATACAAATACAAATGTGAAAGTCAATCAACTAGCCTATCACGTATTGACACATAAGCAAGCCTTCTAACAGGATCAATTACTCACAGAAGCCATGACTAGCCACGTCATTTAATCACGTGTAGTTCATAAATTAATATCCAAATGATGCTCAATCTTGTGGATAGTCAGTTTAGCATTTGAACTATAACTTCTGAAGTGATTGCCTTCTGAAGAGACTTGCTTCTGGAGAGTTTAACTTTGTTCTTCAAAGGTGTGTTCTGATCCATACTTTTACATGCAAATAAGATCTAACAATTTTTTTTGAAGCAATTGTTAATTTGTATTACACTTCTGCTCTGATACCAATTGTTGGAACCCAGATCCCCATTTACTCAGATAATGATATTAATTATGAATAAGATGAACAGTAAGCGGAAGCAATTATAATCAACAATATAACTAGAATAAAACAGTAATGGAAGAGAATAATAATATTAAGCACTCGGTAATTTGTATTTCACTCAAGATTTCAAGGATTACAATCCTGGAAATGCAAATTACTCTCTCAAGCTCTCTCCAAAATCATCGACATCAAATAGAGTGATAACTGCTTCTATTTATACAAATACAAATGTAAAAGTCAATCAACTAGCCTATCACGTATTGACACATAAGCAAGCCTTCTAACAGAATCAATTACTCACAGAAGCCATGACTAGCCACGTCATTTAATCACGTGTAGTTCATAAATTAATATCCAAATGATGCTCAATCTTGTGGATAGTCAGTTTAGCATTTGAACTATAACTTCTGAAGTGATTGCCTTCTAAAGAGACTTGCTTCTGGAGAGTTCAACTTTGTTCTTCAAAGGTGTGTTCTGATCCATACCTTTACATGCAAATAAGATCTAACAATTTTTTTGAAGCAATTGTTAACTTGTATTACACTTCTGCTCTGATACCAATTGTTGGAACCCAGATCCCCATTTACTCAGATAATGATATTAATTATGAATAAGATGAATAGTAAGCGGAAGCAATTATAATCAAAAATATAACTAGAATAAAACAGTAATGGAAGAGAATAAAACAATCTCCCTGTTGGAACCTAGATCCCTTTAAACTCAATTAATCAATAGATTTAATGAACAATATATGAGCGAAAGCAATATAAATCTATGATTGTAACTAGAACAATAATTAAAATAGTAAGAACAGTATGAAGATCAATTGAGAATTTGTGTTGAATAAGCTGAAGATCGATTACAATACTGGAATGAAAAGCCCTATTTCTCTCTCAGATCGTCGACACAATTACAGTGATAATTAACTCTATTTATACTATTAAAAAATAGAGAGTCAACGAGCTAGCCTATCACTGAGTGACACGTCATCTGTACTTCTAACAGAATTGGTTATGCACGGGAAGTGTGACTTGCCACGTCATCAAAAGCGTGTAGAGTGGCATTTTAAATCCGGAAGATCTTCAAGTCTCTGGACGCTTCTGAGATACTAGAGATCAGAAGATGAACTTCTAGTTTGTCTTCTCAAGTTTAGGACTTAGACATTTCTGGTTCATACTTTCACAAAATAAATTCTAACAATCTCCCCCTATCAAGTCCGGTTTGAAAATCCACCTGCATTCTGTATTTTATAAAGGCTTCCATATAGTTAATGATTCTGAAGAAGGCTACTTTGTCTTGACTATCTTTCCGTTGATTCATCTTATTCTTTATGAACCTTCCCAGTGGTATCAAGTGAGAAGGATTGCTTGACAGGAGATCATTATCACAGAAGTAATGTTTCTTATCATCTTCCCTTTCTACTTCATATATTGTATACACCAACTCTGTGTTTTCAAATTTTACGTGCTTGACCCTAGTTATTCGTTTGATTGGGGAAGTTGTGAAGGCATCTTTGCTCATTTTTCCTGTGATTCATGAATCTTGTTTTGAACATCATCGCTTACTTTGTAATTATCGGCAAAATTTGGAAGCATCAAATAGACCTTTTGTTCAGTTGCTGCGTACATGCACTTGTGCTCAGTTTCCATTGAAGTAGGTATTCGAAATGCATCATTTTTCCTTAGTTCCTCCCGTATGGTCGCCTTCCTTTTATCTGATACCTCTTTCTTCAGTCTTTCTACTTGGGCTTTAAGTTTCGGATTGATCTTTCACAGGTTCAGAGATATGAGCTTGTGAGCTTGATTCAGAGACATGTGGTTTTGTGATTGGAATTTGAGGATAGTTGCAGAGGTGCGGGATATGCTTTGGTTCTTGCACTGGTAGATATGGGTTCATTTGTGTGAGCTTGAGGTTTTGGAGGTTCGCAGAAAGTGTTTGATCATAGGGTTTAGATGTGGGCATCTGAGGTTGGAATTGGTTGGTCTTCTGAGTCTGGACTTCTGGCTTTCTCTTGTTTCCTAGAAGTTCAAGTATGAATTTTGCCATGTCTGGATCTTTGGGAAGCATACCAGAATTAACGGCCAGAGCTGTTGGTGTGTTAGAGTTATCTTTATAGAAAGTATGAACCAGAATAGCTAAGTATTTGGCATCAGAAGAAGACTCGGAAGCTTATCTTCTGACGTGTCAGTCATCAGAAGCGCCCAGAGACTTGAAGAACCTCTAGATCTCAACTGCCGTCCCATACGCGCTTTAGATGACGTGACATGTCAAACTTCTCGTGCATAACTGATTCTGTTGGAAGTACGAGTGACGTGTCATCTTATAATTGGCTAGGTCATTGACTTTTTTATTTGTAATAGTATAAATAGAAGAAGTTATCTTTCTAAAGAAGAGAGAGACAAACTTGAGAAAAATCAATACTATTCACTCTTACAGATTGTAATATATTTTCAGGTTATCAATACGATTTCTCATTTAATTTTCTTACTATTCTTACTACTTTATTACTGTTTGAGTATAATCATAGATATGTATTGCTTCCGCTCATACTCTGTTATTACGATCTATTGATATATTGTTAAGAAAGGGATCTGGGTTCAAACATAGTGCAAAGGCTTGTTTTGTTGATGATGATGGTAGGGCAGAGGGTGCAGACTTAGAGGCTTCACTTTTGTTCTGAGCTTGGGCTTTTCAAAATTTCAATCTTTATCTTCTTAGCTGTATTCTCCCCCTTCTGAGATTCAGGGTCCTGATCCTCATACTTTTTCCTGTTCAACTTAGCCTTTTTGCAGGCTTTGGCTTCCTTGGCCTTTTTCTTTTCCTCAAAATTTGCAGAGATTGAGCTAACTAAGGAAGTTAGCTTTGAAACAGAGGTTTCTAAGGTAGAAACCTTTTGTGCTAAGTCATTTGAGCTCGAGTTATACTTTGATACGAACTTAGCATTAACGGTATTGAATTTCTTCAACATAGCCTTTTGGAAAGATGCTAAGTCCGACTTGCGAATAAGAGCAGAGGTGTTTGAGGTAGAGGCTTCTGGAGGAACGACAACATTAATCAATTTTTGGATATCAGCTACAAAGGATGCATACTCTTCAGTAGAGATAGTGACTTCTGGAATATGGATATTTTGTGGAATGTGAAAGATAGCATCTGAGTTAGCTTTGATTCCATCATCCAACTTAGTGAAATGGTGAGTGGCAAGATTCTTCTGGTTTTCTGCATTTGTAGAGATCAGAGTTTTAAGATCTTCCAGAGCTTTGGTTTGTTCACTTTGAGTTGTTTGAATCTTGCCAAGGAGAATATTTTACGCTGTGATTTCTGACCGTATATTAGACTCCGTAGTTTGAAGGGTTTGTTTTAGATCCACCATAGATCCATGAATTTGACCAACAAATGTGATATTTTGCAGAATGGTTGAATGAATGGAACATTTGGGTGCGATAGTGCTAGATGGATGAACAGGGCCAGAAAACGAGGAAACATGGGTGTTGGGAGAGCTTTTCCATTGCTCTGGTTTAAAACATTTAGGTTTACAGCAACACTCATTTGTAGAAAGATTAGGATTGCGTAGGCCAAAGGGCGATTAAAGTACATCCTATACATTATGGTTAGGATGTTTCTACTGGCATGATCCAAAGAGCTCTTGTTGAGTTTGGACACCAGAACGTTCCACATTGAGGGTAACTACTTTCATTTGAAATTTGATAGCTTCGTGAGTCGTTCATTGTAGCCCAGAAAATTGATGAACTCTAATAGGGCTTCTATTGAGGGATTTGGAACAAGAGCTGGATTGGATATCTTTTCGCCTTCAACTTCAATAATGGCTTGTGGTAAGTGAAAGATTCTGGCGATCTTCTTTTTTGTTACAGGAACCTCGACGGCTCGCTCAGTATCATTTGGTAGACCAAAGCTACCAGAGAGTGTATGATCATCTTTGATATACATGGTTTGCCAGACTTCCTGAATATACATTTCAGGGACATTTGGATTGGTGAGGGTTAGGGCTCGGCTCAGGGTGTGGTGCTGGAGAAACTCGATCATCACTCGATATTCATTGATATAGGTATTTGGATCAAGAAATACTTGGACATTGTTTGGTTTCAGGGGTAGTCAGATAACAGGAGCGCTGTCAGCAGTGGAATCGATGGTTCTTTCTTCTTGCACATTCATGATTGGGTTTTGATCCGCCATTTGAGAATTTGGTGATTTTTAAATTCGAAGTTGCAGGTTTGCATATGCACAGTAACATCAAGAGGTTGAAGACGGTGAGAGGTTAATTTAGGGTTTTCTTCGAGTTTATATAGTAAGAGTGAAAATGAACTCGAGTGGTTTTGAATATCAAGGGTTTATTTGACTTGGGGATGGGGAACGGTTTTTAGGTACTGACGTAAGAAATTGAGTGCGCACATATGCAAACCGTCGATTAATGACATGTGGAGGAACTTTCTAGAGTGTATTAGTGGATTAATGACGCGTGTAAGGTTAGATGAGTCACTCAAGAGTTTCTCGTTTGTTTTCGATGAGAATCAGTTCCATTTTCTTTATTTTGAATATTCCCTTCGAAAATAAAATAAAAATAATCAATTTTAA
Organism: Silybum marianum; assembly: GCA_036898165.1. Classification (NCBI taxonomy): domain Eukaryota; kingdom Viridiplantae; phylum Streptophyta; class Magnoliopsida; order Asterales; family Asteraceae; genus Silybum; species Silybum marianum. The sequence goes on along the minus strand of CM072528.1, from coordinate 23,244,050 downwards.
TCAACAAAAAATTGTGGATTAAAGGAAAGTTTTAGAAATTATTTTTGAAGAAGGAAAAATTTGTTTAAAAACAGGCAATTGGTCAAATAAATCATTTTTGGATCAAAAGAGAGTTTCGTGTCCTATGAACAGTATTTCAGAAGAAATATCATTGAATTAGAGAATTCTTGATAACCTTGACGGCAAGAGTTATCCCACAAGTAACTTATTCAAAAAAAATTCTAAGGAAAAACATATTCAGAGGACAGCTAACATGAGTTAGGCTTTAAAACTTGATTAATTCTCCCCCTTGAATGAGTCAGTATTCTGTACTCCCCCTTGAATCTTACATGTAATGCTCCCGCTTGACCTATACTTGGATCATAGAATGTGAAAACAAGTACTCATTTTGCGAACAGAGGCATCTAGAGATTTCTGAGTGTCTCTGATTCATTTGTCTTCTGACAGAGACATCTAGAGACTTCTGAGTGTCTCTGGTGTATTCATTAAAATCAAAACTTTACCAAGTATAATAAACAAAGATATACTAAATAAGTAACTAAACATAGCTTATAAAAGATTTTTAAAATCTATGTTAGTTACATGTTTAGCATACCCAACTTGCTAATTAGAAAGTTAAATATTTTCTCATCCAGATCTTTTGTAAATATATCAACAAGTTGGTAATCATTGGAGACAAAATACATTTCAATGGTCCCTTTCTCCACATGATCCTTTATGAAATGATACATGACATCAATGTGCTTGGTCTCTGAATGTTGTACCGGATTTCCTGTGATTGCAATAACACTATCTGAGTCACAGAGGATAGGAACTTTATCATATACTAGACCATAGTCTCTGAGTTGAGTCTTCATCCAAATAACTTGTGAACAACAACTAGCAGCAACAACATATTCTACTTCTGTTGTGAAATTTGGAAAACGGTTTTGCTTTTTGGATGTCCAACTTATCAGTCTATTTCCTAGAAGTTGACAGCTACTAGAAGTGCTTTTTCTGTCTAACTTACATCATCCATGATCAGAGTCAGTGTACGCAATTAAATCAAATCCAGAATTTTTAGGATACCTTAGACCTAGTGAGGGTGTTCCTTTTAGGTACCTAAAAATTCTTTTTCCAGCAGCCAAATGAGATTCTTTTGGATTGGCTTGAAATCTCGCACAGAGACAGGTGAATATGTGATAAGTCAGCTCAAGAGTTTCTTCTAGAATGGCCTGGAAATTGTTGTACTCATTTAGTGCTTGAGCTCTTCTATTTTTCTACATCTTGGATCCACCTTCAAGTTGATTAGCTAACTGATCCCATAGATCTTTAGCAGAATCACATTGATCCAGGGATTGGAACATTTCATTGGGAAGTGCCACGATGAGAAATCTTTTTGCCTTTTGATCAACTTCATTTTTCTTTTTATCTTCCTCATTCCAGTCTTTTCTATCATTCGGAATCTGCCTTGTTGGAATTTCTTCAGTAGTGGCAATCGCAGGTATATGGGGAATAGTGGTGATTGGAATATAGGGACCATTCAACATAGAAGTGTATAGATCGAAATCTAGACCTTCAAAGAAATTGAATATACGAATTTTCCACTAGGATATTCATCCCTGAGTAGAGTTGGAAGTTTAGTTAGTGAGCCGGAGCTGTACATGGCATCTAGATTTTGCATTTGCCATTTTTGAGAAAAACAGAGTATGAGAATTTCAAGAAGTAATTTGAAATAGAATGTGATTTAACTCACTGAACTTGAAACAATTGATCGATGTTTGATAAAACTCATATTTAAATTAGAAATAGCACCGTTTTTGAGAAAAAATTGTATGAAAACAATAAAAACTCGTAGAACAGGGTAGAATGAAGAATAATAGTTTAAAACGAGAACAATTCAAGTTCAGTGGAGATTTCTCCAAATTGGATTTGATCGATTAATCAATAGATTGATTATCTAGCTCTGATACCAGTTGTTGGAACCCAGATCCCCATTTACTCAGATAATGATATTGATTATGAATAAGATGAACAGTAAGCGGAAGAAATTATAATCAACAATCAAACTAGAATAAAACAGTAATGAAAAAAATAATAATATGAAGCAATTGATAATTTGTATTTCACTCAAGATCTCAAGGATTACAATCCCGGAAATACAAATTACTCTCTCAAGCTCTCTCCAAAATCATCGACATCAAATACAGTGATAACTGCTTCTATTTATACGAATACAAATGAGAAAGTCAATTAGCTAGCCTATCACGTATTGACACATAAGCAAGTCTTCTAACAGAATCAGTTATGCACGAAAGGCATGACTAGCCACTTCATTTATTCACGTGTAGTTCATAAAGTAATATAAAGAAAATGCTCAATCTTCTGGATAGTAAGTTTAGCTTCGGAACTATAACTTCTGAAGTGATTTCCTCTTGAAGAGACTTGCTTCTGGAAAGTTTAACTTTTTTCTTCAAATGTGTGTTCTGATCCATACTTTTACATGCAAATAAGATCTAACAGAATGGTTAGAAATCAGAGACTACATTCGAAGTCCAAATCTTTGTTCAAAGGCGTTGTCGAAAAACACCTGAATCGGCTTCTTGAAAGGATCTCCCAAGACGTAACTGTTCCCCCCCTTCCCTCAAAATCCAAAATGAAGAAAAGCAAGTCAGACACTTAAGAAGGTTCTTCAGGAATAAGGAGATCACTATTGCTCCAACTAAACTCCTCAAGATTCTTCACTATTAATTATGATTCCTCTATATACTTGGTGAAAATCCAAGTTCCAGTTACTGTTCAAATTAAGCTAGAACAAGCACTGATTGCACTCAGTGAGCGTTGAAACCATCAGAAACATTATCTGAAATTAGAAGATCTCAAGACAACATTCACACCAAAAGAACCTTCAGTGACAGTCGAAGACCTAACTGAAGATAGACATGGATTGCTCATGAATAGTAGCGGTTTAGTGATAGCAACGTTCGTCTAAAGGAGTGTGAGATCTTGTGTATTCCTCAGTGATACCTGAAGGACTCATCCTTGAAGCTTTAAGTATCAGCGAACAAATGAAGCTTACTCAACAAGATCAAAGTTGATCTTATACTCAATGCACAAATGTCAAACCCCCATGCCATTGTCAGAAAGTAGGTACGGAGATACTTTATTGCCTCCCACGTGCTTACCAACTCTGATAGGGTCACTGCTCATATTCAGCAAAAAGCATGGTTTCTTTATGCACAAAGGAAAAGCCTCCAATGGACGCTTGACATGTGGCATATACCCACTTACTTGCATTTAATGTGTTGGGTATATATAAATCCAACATTTTTTCTCCCGATGTAGAAAAATGTCGATCAAACTAGAATTCCCGATCTTAGATGCCGTTGTTTGGAACTATTTGGATTGGACTCAAGATATCCAGAAGCATCTAGATGCCCAAGGCCTATTAGATGTTATTCATAATGAGGATGATAGCGAAGTTGAAGTTACCCGCGAAATGAATGCTAGGCTAATGATACTATTTTGTCGTAATTTGTTAGATACAATGAACTCTGAATTTACAGCAATCACCTCACTCGAGGCATTATGGGACTCTTTAAAAGAGCTCTTCGACCATCAAAAGACCATATGGTCTCCTGATGCCCGCCAAGATTGGCTAAATTTGCAATTCCAAGACACTACTAACGTTACCGAGTATAACGCCGACGTGTGTAGAATCCTCTCTCTTCTTCACTATTGTGGTGAAAACTTGACTTATAATGATTTATTGGAGAAGACATACACTACATTTCCTAGCTCTAACAACTTGCTTCAAAAGCAATATCGTCAATCCAAGTTCCAAACGTTCCCTGAACTGATTACCCAATTATTATTGGATGAGAAAAATAGCATCGTTTTAATGAGAGATAATAACTCTCGTTTTGTAGGGACAAAGACAATTCCAATGTTAGATGCTAATACTGTTTGTGGTCCTCACCCACGACATAAGAGCATGGAAAGATCTTTAAGAGGTTATTCCTGATTAGAGGAATATCCCAAACCACTTTTAACCTTTAGGGGAATCTGAGCATTTATGATCTCATTTGCCTTTACACAGGCTTTGCACCATCCTTGAATGGTGGCTTTTTCAGCTTTGAGATCAGCGATGGCATTTTCGCGCTCAGTGATACCTTGTTGTTTCTCAATGCTTATTGTTTGATTTACAAAGACTTGGTCTTTATGATCTTCTTCGACCTTAGTTAATCCTGATAAGAAACTAGGAAAAATTTGTGAAGCAGAAAATGCTGCAAAGGTTAGTTATAGTTTATCTTCATGTAACAACTTCAAACATTGTTATGTGCATTACTAGTTTTTTTCATGGATTTATTAGGGAAATCAACTTTCGTCCCAACTTGAAAGAAGTACTCGGAAGGTGAGGAAGACAATGGCCAAGGTATATATGTTTTGTAAATGACAATTGTTGTTTCAAATATTCTAAATTGCTTGTAATTTTTCGAAATTATTATTTGTTTCTTGTATAAATATCGTGTAGCATTTAGAAGTTACTTGTGTTGCTTCTACTAAGGATGCCATAACAAGTGATGATGAAACACCTTCACCAACCAAGATGAAAAACAGAGTTGCTCAGAATGATGAGGAAGGTTTTGGCAACTGAAATCCCTTTTGTGGCTAGTAAAAAAGATCATTTGTATCTCTGCTTGCATGTAGTTTCTTTAATAGTCAATTCATTTACTTAACTTTCATTCCTGGTTCCCATTTTCTGTCTGTTTTCCAGTTTCATGAATAAGTTCCGAATAAAAGTTATGATTCATTACTTTGCTAAATTTAGGAGGTTTAGCAAGTTATTCATTGTCATTGTAGTTTGTATTTTGATTTGCCATTTTAAAAAGAAGATATTAGTTTTTAACGATTTAAAGTAAGAGACACTACTCTGATACCACTTGTTGGTCCCTAAGGAGTCTACAAGAGTGTATAAGTATAGATACAGTTTGTAGGGGGGGGGGTGAATATAAAAACAATTTTTTTAATCTTAAATGCGTTTATTGAGATAACTAAATTTACAGATTGTAAGCGGAATAAGAACAAGTATAAATAATTATTCTATTACAACCTAAGAATCACTAAGTAATTTGACGCACAAGATATAGAAGAAAAATAATCAGAGGTTCAAGAATAGAGTGTAGCATGCATGAAGATGAAGAAGGAGTTCTTTACCTAGTTATCATATAAAACGACGGTTTATATGTTTATGGTTTTGTATCAGTATGAAACACTTGTTTTGCTAGCACTAGCTTTGTTTCGACGCGACGGGTTCGAGAAACACAAGTTTTTTCACTAAGGTTGAATAGGTGTTCCTTGATCGATCCACAGGTTGATTGCGATACACCGATTCGGCGAATATACGCTAGTATATAAACACATTCCAGAAAATTATTATTTATTCAATTCCTTTCGCTAGCTCTACTTGAAACAACCAGGAAAGACGGTGAGGGTGGTAAGCGCAAAAACATTTTAAAAACCGACCTCATAAGAATAGAAATTATCCGCCTATATATTTCCTACACATCGTATCTAAATAGGTGAGCCTATTTGGAGTCGATTCGTAATATTTCCAACTTGAATGTGTACATATATGGTTCTACAAAATTTCATCTAAAAAAAAAACTTTTTTAAGTTCGAACAAAAAAATTTACCTAAAAATGGGTAAAGATAATATACTTCCGAAAAATGATATTTTTCGATTATATATATATATATATTGGATTAACTATAAATTTCACCTTTTTTAATAGTTAATTGTACCTTTATCTGGCTTGGAATGATGATCTACACGAGAAAAAAAATTTGTATCCCTCCGTCTTTGAGTGAAAGTGTTGATAACGTGTTGTAGATGGAATTAGCCATCTATAGAGAGAAAATAAGAGAGCTCATATATTGAGAGAAGAAGGTGTGTACAATGGTGAGGCCTCAACCCCTTTATACAGTGAAAGGGTTGAGCTAAAACATAATGACGATTGGGGAGTTATATGACCCACTAACTCATGCATAAAGTCACTCATAATAATGTTAAATATGACATTCAAAACCCATAAATTATGAGTTAAATCACATATATATATATATATATTAAATATTTGTATTAAAAATACAGTTAATAATAATTATTTTTTTAACAATAAAATAAATGAGAATAATATGGTTTAAATATATAATAAATGATAGTTATTTGCTCAATGTATTATGTTATTATTAATGTAGCACACACAATAAATGATATACTACAAAAGTCCATTGGGTTTTTTAAACTTTTTCCTTGTTTTAAAGATATAATAAATGATAATAATAATGTTCTAAATATATAATAAGTGATAGTGCCTGATATTTGCACCCCCTAATAAAAGATGATGCAAATTTCAATGTAAAAAAGTTAGTCAAATGAAAGTTTTTTAATACCTTAGAACAAAAGTTAGTCAAAAAAGTAACATTTTGGGAATAGTTGTTTCATTTATTAAAAAAACTGAAAAAAATAAATAATAAAGAAAACTAATTTTTTTTAATTCTTTTAAAACTTAGGCGCCATATTTATCAAAAAAAATTCAAAATAAAAAAAATTATTTTTTATTTAAACAAAACCAATTACATTTTTTAATTTTTCTTTATTTTCTTCAATATTACTCTAACATAAAAGTTTTCTTTATTTTCTTTTTTCCTTCAGTGTTATTCTAACATGCTACATTTTTTTTAAATTTCTTTATTTTTCTTCAAATGTTTATCTTTTTATTTTATTTTATTATACTTAGTAAATAAAGGGTAGTTGAGAAGTTGGAAGAATATTAACAATATAATTGATAAAAAATAAGAAATAATTTTATAGTTATTTTAAAGTGTACATGTTATGCACATTTATTAGTTTAGGTAGTGTTTGACAGTTTAAAATAGGTTTCATCATCACTTGTTAGGGCATTCTTCGTAGATAAGGGTTGATTATGATAAATTGGAAAGGAGGGTTGGTGCTACATAAGATATGAATTCATGAGGGTATCATAGCACTTGTGAACTTTCTTAAAGGGATGATATTTTAATGCGTTGTTGTATAATAGTGTGGTACCCAATTATTTTGAATATATACAAAGTGTGTATTTGTAATTTTAGAGTTATCTTGAAATATTAATATTAGGATTTGAATATGTTCACAGTTATAGTTTAAGTTGTTGTATTAAGATTGTATTGTTGTGAGCATACGTTTTAACAATAGTTAAAATGAATTAATATAATTCAAAGATGTCATGAGAGGCAAACAAATCTAATGCCGATTCGATGGTCCCTAACATTGACCAAACCAAGATGAAGTAATAAATCATAACTTTTATTCGAAACTTATTCATGAAACTGGAAAAAGACAGAAAATTGGAACCAAGAATGAAAGTTAAGTAAATGAACTGACTATAAAAGAAACTGCATGAAAGCATAATACAAATGATCTTTTTTATTAGCCACAAAAGCGATTTTAGTTGCCAAAACCTTCCTCGTCATTCTGAACTACTCTTTTTTTTCTTCTTGGTTGGTGAAGGTGTTTCATCATCACTTGTTAGGGCATCCTTCGTAGATAAGGGTTGATTATGATAAACTGGAAAGGAGGGTTGGTGCTACATAAGATATGAATTCATGAGGGTATCATAGCACTTGTGAACTTTCTTAAAGGGATGATATTTTAATGCGTTGTTGTATAATAGTGTGGTACCCAATTATTTTGAATATATACAAAGTGTGTATTTGTAATTTTAGAGTTATCTTGAAATATTAATATTAGGATTTGAATATGTTCACAATTATAGTTTAAGTTGTTGTATTAAGATTGTATTGTTGTGAGCATACGTTTTAACAATAGTTAAAATGAATTAATATAATTCAAAGATGTCATGAGAGGCAAACAAATCTAATGCCGATTCGATGGTCCCTAACATTGACCAAACCAAGATGAAGTAATAAATCATAACTTTTATTCGAAACTTATTCATGAAACTGGAAAAAGACAGAAAATTGGAACCAAGAATGAAAGTTAAGTAAATGAACTGACTATAAAAGAAACTGCATGAAAGCATAATACAAATGATCTTTTTTATTAGCCACAAAAGCGATTTTAGTTGCCAAAACCTTCCTCGTCATTCTGAACTACTCTTTTTTTTCTTCTTGGTTGGTGAAGGTGTTTCATCATCACTTGTTAGGGCATCCTTCGTAGATAAGGGTTGATTTTGATAAACTGGAAAGGAGGGTTGGAGCTACATAAGCTATGAATTCATGAGGGTATCATAGCATTTGTGAACTTTCTTAAAGGGATGATATTTTAATGCCTTGTTGTATAATAGTGTGGTACCCAATTATTTTGAATATATACAAAGAGTGTATTTGTAATTTTAGAGTTATCTTGAAATATTAATATTAGGATTTGAATATGTTCACAATTATAGTTTAAGTTGTTGTATCAAGATTGTATTGTTGTGAGCATACGTTTTAATAATAGTTAAAATGAATTAATATAATTCAAAGATGTCATGAGGGGCAAACAAATCTCATGCCGATTCGATGGTCCCAAACATTGACCAAAACCAAGATGAAGTAATGAATCATAACTTATTCATGAAACTGGAAAAAGACAGAAAATTGGAACCAAGAATGAAAGTTAAGTAAATGAACCGACTATAAAAGAAACTGCATGAAAGCAGAGATACAAATGATCTTTTTTATTAGCCACAAAAGCGATTTTAGTTGCCAAAACCTTCCTCGTCATTCTGAACTACTCTTTTTTTTCTTCTTGGTTGGTGAAGGTGTTTCATCATCACTTGTTAGGGCATCCTTCGTAGATAAGGGTTGATTATGATAAACTGGAAAGGAGGGTTGGAGCTACATAAGCTATGAATTCATGAGGGTATCATAGCACTTGTGAACTTTCTTAAAGGGATGATATTTTAATGCCTTGTTGTATAATAGTGTGGTACCCAATTATTTTGAATATATACAAAGAGTGTATTTGTAATTTTAGAGTTATCTTGAAATATTAATATTAGGATTTGAATATGTTCACAATTATAGTTTAAGTTGTTGTATCAAGATTGTATTGTTGTGAGCATACGTTTTAATAATAGTTAAAATGAATTAATATATTTCAAAGATGTCATGAGGGGCAAACAAATCTCATGCCGATTCGATGGTCCCAAACATTGACCAAAACCAAGATGAAGTAATGAATCATAACTTATTCATGAAACTGGAAAAAGACAGAAAATTGGAACCAAGAATGAAAGTTAAGTAAATGAACCGACTATAAAAGAAACTGCATGAAAGCAGAGATACAAATGATCTTTTTTATTAGCCACAAAAGCGATTTCAGTTGCCAAAACCTTCCTCGTCATTCTGAACTACTCTTTTTTTTTCTTCTTGGTTGGTGAAGGTGTTTCATCATCACTTGTTAGGGCATCCTTCGTAGAAGCAACATAAGTAACTTCTAAATGCTGCAAGATATTTATACAAGGAACAAATCATAATTTTGAAAAATTATATGTAATTTAGAATATTTGAAACAACAATTGTCATTTACAAAACATATATACCTTGGCCATTGTCTTCTTCACCTTCCGAGTACTTCTTCCAAGTTTGGACGAAAGGTGTTTTTCTAATAAAGCCATGAAAAAAATCTAGTTTCTCATCAGAATTAACCTTTGCAGCATTTTCTGCTTCACAATCTTTTTCTAGTTTCTCATCAGAATTAACTAAGGTCGATGAAGATCTTAAAGACCAAGTCTTTTTAAATCAAACAATAAGCATTGAGAAACAACAAGGTATCACTGAGCGTGAAAAGGCCATCGCTGATCTCAAAGCTGAAAAAGCCACCATTGAAGGATGGTGCAAAGCATATGTAAAGGCAAATGAGATCATTAACGCTCAGATCCTCATACAGGTTTAAAGTGGTTTGGGATATTCCTCTGGTCAGGAAGAACCTCTTAAGGATCGTTCGATGCTCTTTTGCCGTGGGTGAGGACCACAAACAGTATTGGCATCCGACATTGAAATTGTCTTTGTCCCAACAGAACGAGAGTTGTTATTTCTCATTAAAATGATTCTATATTTCTCATCCAATAATAATTGGGTAATCAGTTCAGTGAACGTTTGGATCTTGGATTGACGATATTGCTTTTGAAGAAAGTTGTCAGAGCTAGGAAATGTAGTGTATGTCTTCTCCAATAAATCATTATATATCAAGTTTTCATCACAGTGGTGGAGAAGAGAGCGGATTCTACACACTTTGTTGTTATACTCCTTAACGTTAGCAAAGTCTTGGAATCGCACATTTAGCCAATCTTGGCGGGTTTCAAGAGGCGATATGGTCTTTTAATGGTCGAAGAGATCTTTCAGAGAATCCCATAATGCTTTGAGTGAGGTAACTGTTGTAAATTGAGACTTCAGTCTATCTAACAAATGACGACGAAATAATATCATCCTCATCATAAATAACATCCAAAAGACCTTGGGCATGTAGATGGTTATGGATATCTTGAGTCCAATAGAAATAGTTCCTGCCGCCGGCGGCATCTAAGATCGAGAATTCAAGTTTGTCGCCATTTTTCTACATCGGGAGAAAAAATATTGGATTAGTTATCATATAAAATGACGATTTATATGTTTATGGTTTTGTTTCAGTACAAACTCTGTTTCAAAACGACTGGTTCTCTAAAAACTTGTTTTGCTAGCACTAACTTTGTTTCGAAGCGACGGGTTCGAGAAACACAAGTTTTGCTCTAAGGTTGAATAGGTGTGCTCCTTGATTTGTCGACAGGTCGATTGCGAGACACCGATTCGGCGAATATACGCTAGTATATAAACACATTCGAGGAAATTATTATTTACTCAATTCCTTTCGGTAGCTCTACTCGAACACAACCAGGAAAGACAGTGAGGGTGGTAAGTGCAAAATCATTTTAAAAATTGACCTCATAAGAATAGAAATTATCCACCTACATATTTCCTAGAAATCATATCCAAATAGGTGAGCCTATTTGAAGTCAATTCATAACATTTCCAACTTAAATGTATATATATATATATATATATATATATGGTTCTACAAATTTTCATCTCAAACAAACTTTTTCAAGTTCGAACAAAAAACTTTACCAAAAAATGGTTAAAGATAATATACATCCGAAAAATGATATTTTTCGATTATATATATATATTGGATTAACCATAAATTTCACCTTTTTTAATAGTAAGTTGTACCTTTCTCCGGCTTGAAATGATGATCTACACGAGAAAAACAATCTTGTATCCCTCCGTCTTTGAGTGAAAGTGTTGAGCCAAGACATAATGGTGAAACCTCACCCCCTTTATATAGTGAAAGGGTTGAGCCAAGACATAATGGCAATTGAGGATTTATATGACCCATTAACTCCTACATAAAGTCACTCATAATGGTGTTAAATATGACACTCAATACCCATAAATTATGTGTTAAATCATATATATATATATATATATATTTTGAACGACAAGTTAGTAGTTAGTAGTTAGTGATTCGGACCCACAGTGACATCCATATGGGCAGTATGCGGGACCCAAACCTTCACCTTAGGGGATAAACCCCCCACTCCTCCACCATTTAAAGGAAAACCACCACTCCCAAGGCTCGAACCCGAGACCTTGTGGATGATGTAAAAACCCCGGTACCGCTAGGCGTGAGGGCATTTGGTGTTTAATCATATATATATATATATTAAATATTTGTATTAAAAATATAGTTAGTGGTAATAAAATAAATGAGAACAATATGGTTTAAATACATAATAAATGATAATAATAATAATAATGGTTTAAATATATAGTAAGTGATAATTATTAAAGTGTATATGTTACGCACATTTATAAGTTTAGGTAGTGTTTCACAGCTTAAAGTAGATAAAGGTTGGTTACGATAAACTGGAAAGGAATACATAAGCTATGAATTCATGAGGGTGTCATAGCACTTGTGAACTTTCTTAAAGGGATGATATTTTAATACCTTGTTATATAATAATGTGGTACCCAATTATTTTGTATATATACAAAGAGTGTATTTGTAATTTTAGAGTTTTCTTGAAATATTAATATTAGGATTTGAATATGTTCACAATTATGGTTTAAGTTGTTGTATCCAGATTGTATTGTTGTGAGCATATGATTTTAACAATAATTAAAATGAATTAATATAATGCAAAGATGTCATGAGAGGCAAACAAATATCATGCCGATTCGGTGGGCCCTAACATTGACCAAACCAAGCTGAAGTAATGAATCATAACTTTTATTCGAAACTTATTCATGAAACTAGAAAACTGACAGAAAATTGTAACCAGGAATGAAAGTTAAGTAAATGACTTGGCTATAAAAGAAACTGCATGCAAGCAGAGATACAAATGATCTTTTTTAGTAGCCACAAAAGCGATTTCAGTTGCTAAAACCTTCCTCGTCATTCTGAACTACTCTTTTTTTCTTCTTGGTTGGTGAAGGTGTTTCATAATCACTTTTTATGGCATCTTTCGTAGAAGCGACATTAGTAACCTCAAAATGTTGCAAGATATTAAAACAAGGAACAAATGATAATTTTGAAAAATTATAAGTAATTTAGAATATTTGTAACAACAATTGTCATTTACAAAACAAAACATATATACCTTGGCCATTGTCTTCTTCATCTTCTGAGTACTGCTTTCAAGTTTGGACGAAAGTTGTTTACCTTAATAAAGCCATGAAAATAAATAGTAATGCACATTGCGATGTTTGAAGTTGTTACATGAATATAGTTAATAACTAACCTTTGCAGCATTTTCTTTTTCGATAAGTGTTTGAACCTCTGTTGGAACATCAAGACTGCCTATTGGTTGTTTGTTGAGCAATTTGTGTGTCGAAGTGTCAAGCACTCTTTCGGCAATGATATTAAACAAGACACAAGTTGTTTCTCCAGTTTTCTCCTTGATTCTTATGTGTATTTTATCCCTAAAGAATGTTATGATTAGATAGGATTAATGGCTATGAAATCATTTACATGGTTAATTAACATTTATAAAATGAATTAAAAAGGGGAAAATCGACTTACAACACAAGACAAAATTCAGATTCTGCCTTGCAATTTCCACAATAATAACCACCGTCTATGTTGGTTAGTTATTTGTAGCAAGTTTTGCATCCCTTGTAAAACCGTCCCAATGAGGAAACTATACTGGTGATTGTCCCTCTAACAGTTATGAACGGAACCTAAAGTGCACGGGTTATTAAAGAATATGTAATTATCAATACAATTTATAAACGAATGAGAAAAAGGAGAAATTATGGAATGGCAGACAGATTGAAAGTAGTACCTTCATGTATTTATCCCAAGTAGCACATAATAGGTCATTAATCATCATCCTTTCTAAAAGCATATCTTCATCACAATGCTTTTTCTTACAATCCGAGTTTTCAATAAAATGGATTCAAGTTGCAACGGTTGTGAATCTTTCAATCAAAGAAGAAACGTGGCTTATTTTTAAATTTATGAATATTTTGCTTGCGCTTGTGGTAGCAAAATAGACATCACCTATCATTGTGAAAATTTAAGCAAACATCGTTAGAACATAAATATTAACAATATATATGGTTGTAAGAATACCGGAATTATATTTATATATGATACTATCTTTGAATGCATAATGCTCATTAAGTGAATACAATTTATTAATTAGAGTTTATATAACAAATCATGTCTAGCTCAGTTGGTTTCCCCAAGGGCGGTATCATCCTGGGGGGGATTGTGGATGGTATCCCAATCTACCCGGGTTCAAATCCAAGGGGAGTCAATTTTAGGGCATGAGGAGTACCCAGTCCTTGGCCTGGTCCAGTCTTTGACTAGGCTGCCCCCCCAAGCCCAGTCATAGACTTTGGTTGGCCTCTAGGTCCAGCGTAAGCTGGGCCGGGACAGCGGCGGATTAGTGGGTTGCCCTTGGATGCCCGATACCGCCAGGGAGGCATGCGTGCGTGTGTTTGTGATAGTCGTTCGTGGGTTCGATGCCGCTATGTCTTTAAAAAAAATAGAGTTTATATAATGTTCATCTATGAATGAATTAAATTTAAAAGTAACAAAGCATACCTTGGAACGTATTTATTCTGTACACGTCACTTTGAGAATGACAGGTCTTACAGTAGCTTTGGTTTTCACAGTGGTAGCGTCAAAATCCTCGCCTAATTTACCCCACAAAGTTACTCTTCTTGCAATCGATCTAAGATAATGATATTAAATAGTAGAAAAAAATAATTATCAAGTAGTGAACAATAATTATGACCTACTATTCATTGTATTAAGTATTTAAATACTTACTAATCAGTGATAATTCCCACATCTCTTTTCTTCCCGCCCGCTCCAACAGTTTCGATGTCACCAACAACACGTATACATCCAATAACATCTATAATATATTAAAAAAATTAATGAATGAAAGTTTAATCTATAAACATGATTTTATTAATAAATTTGAACGTGCAAAGGGTTTAGAATACCTGATAAAACCGTGTCGTCATTGACACGTGATTGTACTAACCCGACTAAAATAAATTGGATGCCATTTTTTGGGATGCTTACAAAACTTTCTTCTAATCTTTTAATGGAAGTGAATTTATAAAAACTAATCTTGATATCATTTGCAAAAAGCTTGAAATTCCCAACACTTTGAACAACTTTGAAAAGTATATAAAGAACCTTCATGCAACAAATTCTTACATTTTGTAACATGATTGCTCCAGATGCTAGCATGTATCAGATTTTCCTACGGTTAATAAAAGAATGAAATTTATGTTAAATATATGTGAATGTCTAAATATGTAGAACAAAAATTTGACAATACTCTCAATTACCTCTTCGTCGATAAAAATTGTATCAATGATAATTAATACTCCTCTTTTTTGGTATTCAAAGATTCCCACATGATACAAGTTCTTGTCTTTATAATGAAATTACAGCTATCGTTGAAAATTTTTAGACGAGTGAACCCCATTAATCTAAAATGATTGTTGGGTTCCAAAAATAAAAAAGTGCAAGTGATACTTAGAAAGTAAACAAACAATTATTTATATTCGTAACATGGAATACAATGTTTTAAAACCATTAATTTTAGTTGTGGTTACAAAGTTGGAAAACCATCCATCAAGTATAATGATGAAGATTTAAGAGCCGTAATTAATTTTAGTTGCGGTTACAAAGAAGTTGAAAAGTGAGGTAATATGGCATCACACATAAATAACTCACATTAAATCATCTTTCAGATGAATATGCCTTGAAAACATTTCATTTTAACTTTCTATTTAAGTTTATCAAAATCTATAGTTAGTTACTCACCTGTTCTAATTAAAAAAATGTTCATTTTGTCTTTTAAGTGTGATTTAATTCGTCAAGTAACTATAAAAAATTCCCACAAATCAAATAAACAAGAAAAGAAACTCAATCATTTTGAACATACTTGAAATGTGAGATAAGCATCTATCATGTCCTCAAATGTAAAATCTTTATCATTCATTAGCCTGCACGGTGACACACAGGCGTATTGCAATATTTCTCATTGAGGTACGCAACATTCACATTTCAAGTCATTTATACGAGTGTACATCAAACATTATTAGCAAAACAAGCTAATCAACAATGCATGCAAGAGTTGTGTGGAGTGCTCAACAGATTGTTGTTGGAAAATAATGAGATTGGAAGTTTTTTCCATCCGATGTCGGTTACAATTTGAGATGTCGGTTACGATTTGAGAGTTAATTGGAGTTAATTGTGTCGGTTACGATTTGGTAACTAAATGGTGATTAAATCTCCATAGGTTACAATGAATCTCTAATATAAATAGAGTGTAGTACTCATTTGTATACACTCAAGAAAGTTGAAGCTCTCTCGTATTTTCCCTTCTAATATGATATTTTATGTCATCACCAAGGCATATACTATTTGTACGTTGTCGTTGCACTGTACAATTCAGTAAACTGCATCAAATCCTGAGGCTGTCACGTTTATAGGATCTCGGCGTTTATAGAACACGTGAAAACCTCAAAGGCTAGGAAGAAATATCGTGCAGTTTTTTTGTTGTGATCATTATCATTTTGAGGTAACATTTAGTTTTTTGTTATATTTAGCTTAGTCCACAAACCCGGTGGACAGTTTATCATTTACTCTTTCTTAAGTCATTTGATCTTGAAAGATCAAAACATTTTTCGGCTTAACCAGATAAAATCATTTTTATAAATAAAACTAATATTGAGATTTTATTTTCAACAATTTTAAAGGTTTTCAATTTCAAGATGGCATTCGTTTCTTCATCTGTTACCAACCTCCGTTCTATGACCAACCAAGAGTTAGTGAAGCTTGAAATTTTTGATGGGACTTGTGACACGCGTTATCTACCTCCAACTCCCGCTAACCTGACACCTCAGCCCGACAAGAAGTCTCATAAGGTCAAAATTGACAAGCTAGAGAAACAACGGGTTTTGAGGAGAGAAGATGAGGCCCGAGCATGTGAACACATAAAAAACGCTCTTTCTGACAGATTATATGATTTATTTATGATAGAAAGAAATGCAAGGAAACTATGGGCTAATTTGGAATATAAGTACAAGACACAAGAAGAGGGTCCTAACAAGTATCTTGTGTCCAAGTTCTTAGACTTCCAAATGACCGATGAAAACCCAATAATGGAGCAAGTACATGATCTCCACGTGCTAGTCAAGAAGTTGAGAGTTGTTTCCATCTTTCTTCCAGAACTCTTTGTTGTAGGTGCTATGATTGCAAAACTTCCCGATTCATGGAAGGATTTAGCAGAAAGTCTTATGCATAAGTCCAAGGACTATTACTCGGATGAATTGGCAAAACACCTAGGAAATGAAAAAAGTGACACGAAGTAGAGGCAAAGTTGTTGTAAATATTGAAAATGTTAGTCGTGATTTTGTTTCTATGATTGATGAAATTGATATTGGTTTTAATGAAAAAAATTCTTTTCTTATATTGCTTGTTCAATTTCTTTATGGCATAAACGTTTTGCACAAACAAACGTGTATTGCTCACTCGGCGATGGATGTCGAGTTTATAGCCCTAGTAGTTGAGGGCAAGGAGGTTGAGTGGATTAGAGACCTCCTAACAGATGTGAAAATACGGACACATCCGGTTCCATCAATTCCCAAGTATTATGACAGTTAAGCAACTTAAGCCAAAGTGTACAACACTGTTTATAATGGGAAGTCGAGACATTTATGTCTTCACCACAATTATGTGAGATAACTTAGTGAGAATGGTACCATTAGTGTGGTATTTGCCAAGTCATATGGAAACCTAGTGGATCCATTAGCTAAAACTCTGACGAGAGATTTAGTTAACAGAACTACGAGAGACATGGGACTGAAACCACGTAGAATCGGTTAGTGACAGAAACCCGACTCGGATTTAGTGATCTTATCTATTGAGTTTAATGGGTAATAACGAAGTTATTAACTGATAGAAAGTACTATCACTTTGTGGTTCCATGTTATGTAGTTGATAGAACGGAGTTGTCGAAAAATTGTTGAGTTTTGAACTCTCAACGAAGTATAGAGGCATCTGAGCAATGAAGATGTTATAGAACTTCGCCTATGTGATTCCGAGGTGGTGCCGTCTCAAAGGAGAGTAAATAGTTTTTCTCTAATGGGTTGTCACACCCCGCTAAAGCGGAAAACACGGGGAGTGATAGTTCAGGACTTCATATCGATAGGGCGGAAACAACACCAATAATCCATTAGAAATACATAACTAAATAAAACTGATCATTATAACATACAAGTCCAAAGTTTTAACCAACATAAAAGAAACAAAGTGCTCAACAAAAATATTTCAATTTTAAATATGGTTGTTGTCGATGCGCCCCAAACACAAGCATTTTAGTTACCCTTTCTTACCCCTGAAAAGCATGATAAAAACTAGGTCAACTACAAAGAGTTGGTGAGTTCACAAGTTTTAAATATTACAAACATCTTTTGCATAAATGAATATTGAGCAATATACTTTTATGGCACTTAATAAATCTTTACATCATAAAACGTTCAAGGCATTTTTGTACCCTAATTAATAGTAATTAATGAGCCACCACTAAACCTTCGACCATAAAGATATTTTTGATTCTACCTTAGCGGTGGGACTAAAATCCCACATATGAACCTTCCTCATAAGTAAAGTGCACCCTTACCTGTGGTTCTTAGGTGGGATTGCTATCCGCACCCCTACTTGTTGGTTTTTAGGTGGGATTGTCCGTCCAATAGCGCTATCCACATATACCCTCGGCTCCTCACTTGAGTTAATAGTAGTGTAAAAACTTTTATGAAACATTTTACTCAATACAATCTATTAGTGTACATGCCTTAGTGCCCAAATCAATAGTTTCATAATGTTTCACATTCGATAATGCAAATAGCTCAATTATTACATTCAATCATGCTTTTCACCCCAAAACGTATAAAATACTTTAAAAGAGGGGCTGTGAATACTCACCTTATAGCAAAGCTCCAACTAACAAAACACGATCCGCACCTACTCGTCGGCCTAACGTTTCCCTATCAAAGAGAAATACCCAAAACGGTCACTTATGTGTTTAAAAGTTACTTATGGGGGTGAATATGTCTTATGTCCATAGATGTCCATAGTTGTCCAACTCGGTTAACCATTTTGTACGTCATATATATAATGCACTTATGCCCTTTTAATTAGTTCAAAACCATTGATTTTTACCATCTATACTTATATTTGTGCCAATAATGGTCTTTAAATGATTTAAGTTCAAGAACTCACACTTTCCAGAATTTCATATTCTGGCAGAAACTTTAGGGTATAAAGAGGATCAAAATAAACTATTTTATAGAATGACAAAATCCCTAATTTCTTTATATGTGATACCTTACTGAGTTAAGGTCATTGTAACCAAATTTCAAACTTTAAGGAGATGTAAAAAAAGGTCAAATAATTTATGCAATACAATGTGGCCCAACCGGTATGGCAGATTACACCATGTTAGTAGAACACTCATTTGAGGAGTTATACTAAGTGTTTTCCATAATTTCTAGTTGGATTGAAATCATAACTCATAAAGGAAACTTTTAAGATAAGAATCACTCATTTTGAATGAGTTATGAGGAAGATATGGCACCACAAAGTTTCATGCACACTTCTGTCATTAGTTGACAGATTGCACACTTAACTTTAATAAATTGGTTAATGCCTCAAAACTTCATATTTTTGAATGAAACCGGATTCATATGAACCCTAACTCATAATAGAAGACTCCAGAAGACGAATTATGCATTATGGACAAATATTCGAAGAGATATTTACATGCAAAAAAGGGTTTACCTACTAGTGGTTTCACAGTTTGCACACCTAAAATATTTTAGGTGTTTGGAGGATCAAAGCTCCATATTTTCATGTGATTCCACTTGCAAACAGAAGATAACTCATAAAACTAACTCTCAAAAGAAAAATCATCCTTTTTCATTGAGTTTTGAAAGAAATATGGTTATTTGAACATGCATGCACAAATCTGTCATTAGTTGACAGTTTGCACATTCATTTTGTTTTAACTGGTTACAACCCCAAATTACCATATTATAAAGTGAAACCAGTGGCATTTTAAAGGTAACTCATTAACATAAATTCCAGAAGAAAAATCAATTAATTTGGATGAATATTCAAAGAGTTATGGTCGTTCAAAGTAGCGCTCTTCTACTGTTGAACTTCCAGATGCACATGCATTTTGTTATGAGCATTTGGGGGGGTCAAAACTCAATATTTTTGAGTGAGACCACTTGGATTAGAACTCCAACTCACTAAATAAACTTTTACAAAGAAGATTCATGATATTTGAACATATTATTTGCAAGAAATGGACGATTTATGCACATGCAATAAATTTGTCAGCACCAAAAATCACCATTGTTGCTCAAGAACACATAAAATCATGATTTTCCCCTTTTTTCTTGAGATTTATTGTTTGGGTCATTGATTACCACCATTATGTAAACATTTTTATATGTTTTTGGTGTGTAATCTCTCCATAAACTCAGAAATAGTGGGGTTTTCACCAAAAAAAGGTAAGAAGATGAAGGAAATGATGTTTGTACTTACTTGGATGATTAAGAAATCATTCTCTACAATAAAATTTGCCAAATGTTGGAGCTTTTGATTGAATTGTGGCTGATTTTTAGAGAGAAAAGGGAAGATACATTTCTGTCCCTTAGTTTCTAGAGAGAGAGAGGGGTTTTTGAAATTCAAAAGTTGCAAATGAGAGAAGAATAGAAAAAAAAACATTTTTATATGTGGAATAAAGGGGGGGGGGGCATGGAGATGGGCCCCACCCAAACCCAACAAATGTTTTTTAAAAATCATTTTAAGCCCAAAAATATGAAATTAGAAGTCCATTTTCTCAATTTTGGCCTTTTTCCTCCAAAATATGAGCCCAGAAGTGTTTAAATTATGTAAATCATAAAAGTTTTATATTTAGAATTCTAGAATTATATATTTTATATAAATTAGGTATAAATTAGAGCATTTGGCACTATGTAGGACGTTGTAGACAGTTACGGGTCGGAACCGGACTTTCTAAACAACTACCGGAAACCCTAGAAATTTTTCCGCCATTCTAAGCCAACTAACTCCTATTCTTATATTTAATCTATATTACTACTAATAAACTTAATAAAAAGCTAACCTGGAGGTTTAAATTTGATAGTTGTCACATGGGTCATGAAATAGGATTTAGCACATGGCCGTATTAGCACTCAGTGAGAATGCTAAGTAAGGTGATGTGTATGAGTACACGGGTAAAGGCACAAGGTTCTTGGTTTAAATTCATAAAGTATACCATTGAATCTATTTTGCTTTGTGTGATTTGTATAATGCATGATTTAATCTTCATGACACTATTGTGACGTTATCCACTAGAATGACAGAAAACTTTCCAACCAAGTGGGGGATTTTTGGAAAAATAATGAGATTGGAAGTTTTTCCATCCCATGTCTGTTACGATTTGAGATGTCAGTTATGATTTGTCGGTCCCAAAGAAGTCTACAAGAGTTCAAGGATATAGAAACAGTTTGTAGAAGGGGGGGGGGGGTTGAATACAAACACACAGATTTTTAGTTTTTAAATTAGTTTATATTGAAAAAACAAATTTACAGTTAAAAGCGTAATTAGAACAAGTATTTCAACGTATTTTATCGTAACTAAGAACACACAATTTGATGCACAAGAAAAGAGAAAGAAACGAGATAGAGGTTTGATAGAATAGAAAGTAGCATGCATGAAGATGAAGAAGATATCTTCATCTTATTTATACCCGTTTGCATTTAAAGCAAGACAAAAGGTATATGCCACGTGTCAAGCTTTCATAGGAAGCTTGTCCTTTGTTTAAAAGCAACCATGCTTTTGGCCGTGTGTGAACAGTACCATATCAGATATGATGGGGACATAAGAGACAATCCGTACGTCCTTCTCTAACATAGTATAAGCTTTGACTTTTGTGCATCGAGAATAAGATCAGCATTAAGTTTTCCCGTTCAACAGTGGGCATCCTTATTCTTTTGGCTTCAAGTTCCTTTAGGAAATTTATTCACCTTTCTTTTCTTCAGGCTCGCTTATTAGTGGTCTTTGTGCGCGACGTCTGGGAATAAGGCCTTCTTCATCTTCAGAGTCAGAATCAGATATGTACACAAACTGTTCTTCTGATGAAGGTTCCTTCAAAAAAGTGGAGTCCTTTGGGGGACTAGACTCACTGAGAATGGGGGATGGAGAGAGAGGTTTGTAAGAGCCAAAGTTTGGAGGAGAAAAAGATGGATAGGTTGGGGGTTCAGAGATTGGAGTAGTATAAAGGATAAGGGGAAGGGTTACCTCTACAGCGGTCTCCCCCTCAGATAGTGCGATGGTGGCATCGAGATCCACCACTTCCTTTCCTTTGCCCGATGGGTTTGACGGTTCCTGAGAAGGAGGTGGTCCGTCCCCCAAAGGCTCCTTGTAGATGACCTTAGGCATGAAATTTCCTGGTCTACTACTTTTAATGTGCTCAAAAGCATCTAGACCAAGGTCATCATCATCATCTTCATCATTTCCCCCATAGTGAAGGATTTCATTGTCATCTTCATCATCGTCTTCTTCCTCCTCATCATCTTCCTCGTCATTTTCTTCAGCGACGACGGGAGGCTCTTGCTGACGCTGAATGTAAGGAGATATCGGAGGGCCAGAGATTGTTTCAATTACCTGTCCGATAATTTCATCAGCGATTTCTTTGGCGCATCTCTCCCCCTCGATGTTGTCAGCGGGGAGAACATGCACCACCATTGTACGCACATTGGACCCAATGTCCTTTAGAGACTTGGTGTGTGCAGTCTGGTTCTGAAGGACTTGATCCAGGGATGTCCGATCAGCAGCAGTGAAAGAGGGGCAAGCCTTAGAGAGCTTCGTCAGCATCTGCATCATATCGGACTGAGTCTTCTGAATAGACTCGAGCACTAGGTTTTGTGCTTGCACCTGTTTTTCCAGCTTGGCAATTGCTTGCCCATGAGCCAGATTGTCCGCCTTCACTGACTGGATGTCAGTGTAGACATTATTTATTGTGGCCTTCATGCCTGGAGCACTAGCGACCGTTTGAAAGATGAACTCCGCAGACGTCTGAAGATTGTCCACCCTGGCCCTTGTGAGAGCATATTCGTTGACCAAAAAGTCAATAGCAGGGAATGTGGGGCTGGGAAGAACAACCTTTGGAATACCAATAGGGAAGGGAGGAAGTTTGGAGGCAAACTTCTCTTGTTTCACCGTTCGTAGTTCTTCAACGGTTTTTGGCGGCTAGGGAGATTTTCCTTTGCTACCGCTAGAGGGAACAGCAGCAGCCTTGGTGGTAGTAGTGGTGGTCGCTGAGGTAGACAGAGGAGGTGCGATAGCTGATGACAACATAGACAGAGCAGCCAAAAAGAGCTCTAGGTTAGATGAAGGGTGACAAGACATGTTATTTACCTTGAGAGTATCATAAGGATTACTCTCAGGGACATCGTGTACGACGGTAGTGTCATGTGGATCACTAGTCTGTGTCTTAGTATGTCTGGAAGAGACATGCTGAGGTCCTGTCATATTGGCTTTCCGAAGTTCAGATTGTCGAAACAAAACTGAAGTTTGGACATCGTGCGTTTCAACATCATCAGAGATAGGGACAACTATCTTTGAATAACATGTTTGTGTGAGGACCAAAGAAGAGATGGTGGAAGAAGAAGAGAGGGTTGTGAAAGTAGTACTTGATCTAGCTTCAGAGGAGCTGGCTATAACATTTTCAGGGATATCCCATGAAAATGGTGGTAGTGCTGAAGAAACGGCAACGGATGTAGAGACCGTTGTCGTGGCTATAGTTGAAGAGGGCGTTGGTAGTACGCCTGTATCAGAGAGGGAAGTCTTTTGAGAGACTCCCTAATTTGCTTTCTTTTTTGCAGGCTTGTGAGCGATGGTCTTTTTGTGACCATCGGCCGGTTCCTTTCTTTTTAAGGGGGAGAAGGTGTCTGGGATACTCACTGATGGGTTGTTCAGAGAGACGGACACAGGTACTGCGACTTCAATGAGTTGCAGCATGTATGGAGTGTAGGGAGCATCATCTGGATGTACATCAATATCCAGGGACTTCTTGCCTACCATGGAGAAATTTTGGTTGGCGACCTTTGGATACTCCTCCTTGAAGGCAAACTCCATGATGGTAGCAAAGAGTCTTGGATAGGGAATGAAGTTGTTCCTCTTTGCTGATTTCACCCTGTTGTACATGTCCCTGAAAACGTAGTCAGCGTAGTTCAGCTTGTTGTTGTTGCAGAGAGCAAAGCCAAAATCTTGGAAGTGCTTGCTGGCCTGATCGTGAGAGCCAGTCTTGGAACCCAAGCACTGAATTACTTTGGTGAAGATGTATTGTCGGCGAGCTGGGAGACACTTCTTCTCCATCTTCGAACCCACAAACTTCACCTCAGAGTTTTCCCATACATAGCCAATGGAGTCCAAGAACGCCTCTATTTGCTCCTTGGTGGGCTCAGGGGCCCATAGCTAATTCTTACCTCTTGAAGGGAGGCTAAGAGCATTTCTGAGAAAGCCAGAGGTGAAGGTGAAGTCGCCGAGAATTGGGATTGTGAAGGAAATTGCAAGGAGCTTATTTCCCTTGTCCGTAGTAAGAGTCGGGCAATGAGCGGGGTACCAGAGAGCCTGTAGATGAGCAGTGATGCCAGTGGGATTGTGCACAAAAGCATACATCAGCGGACAAGCCTTGATGAATGTGGCACCATCATTGAAATGAGGTTTGTCAGCAGGGATGTCCACCAAAGCCAAGTAGTTGCAGGGGTTGAAAGTTGCTTGTTCAAAGAAGAAGTTGCAGGCAGGAGCTTTTGTAAGGACAATCATTGCATTGTCGTCAGCTTGAGTGGTTTTGCTTGAAGAAACCATTTCGGTTTCAAAGATGGGAACACCAAAGAGGAAGATAATGGTTTAATACAGAAGGAATAAATCAGAATATGTTTTTGGTACAAAGACTACCAAAAGTGTAGAAGAGAAACAAGTGTTTTGATGAACAAAGATCAAAACACTTGTTATTAACACAAATTTAGAAAAGATTTTTTTAAAAGATTTAAAAAAAACTTGGTTAAAGATACCAAAAATGGTGTTCTGTTCTTAGACGAACCCAGAACAGGTTTTGAGAAAGATTTAGGGTTTTATCACATTTATTTTAGATTTAAAACAGGATTCGCTTTAAACCAAGAAGTTATAAAGAATGTAGAGATGTGATAAACAACATTGTTGTTTTAAATAAAGAATAAAGGGTTAGATCAAACCTTAAAAGTGAAAAACAAAGAAAAATGCACAACTGCGTGTTCTTGGTGTTCTTGAAGAAAACTTGAAGATTCGAAGGAGATTCTTGCTTTTTAGAGAGTTATGAGTGCGTAAAGAATCAAATGAAGAGGAGATTTGCTTAAATAGCAAGAGGAGAGGGAAAGAGGATAGCTAAACGACAGTTTTAGCTTTTTGAAAAGTAATGATGACCTAACGCACGTTCCTAGAAAAGAGTGTGAAAAAGGAAACGTCGTGGTCCGTCGTATGTCAGATAAAGGTCTGACGTGTCCTTTTCTTATTTGAAAATTTGAAAATGATTATCATTTAAATAAATGTTAATCATTATCCTTAAATTCTTCATCAATAGACAATAAAAGATTGTCAGTGATGGGTTTTTAGTTTTAAGAACTATTCTCTGAAAAGAGACATTCAGAGAGTGTAGAGATATAGGAATTCATACCTGAGTGAGATAAATCAAGTATCGCTGAATCAGCGTTCAGAGAATGGAGAGCTATTCACCGTTTAACATACCAAGTTCGCTCATGAGTAGATTAAATCTAGTTTCATCAAGAGGCTTGGTGAAAAGATCAACGAGCTGATATTTAGTTGGTACAAAATGAAGTTGAACTTCACCGTGCATCACATGATATTTGATAAATTGATATCGAATCTCAATGTGCTTGGTTTTGGAATGATGTACAGGGTTGTTTGCAATTGTAATAGCACTAGTACTATCACAATACATAGGGATTTTGGAAAGTTTGAGATCGTAGTCTCTCAATTGATTTCTCATCCAAAGGATTTGAGCACAACAGCTACCAGCGGCTACATATTCAGCTTCACCGGTAGATGTGGACACACAATTCTGCTTTTTACTTGTCCAGCTAATCAACTTACCGCCTAATAGCTGACATCCACCAGTGGTGCTCTTCCTATCAATCTTGCATCCTGCAAAATCACTATTAGAGTAACCGATTAAATCGAACCCTGAGCCTTTGGGATACTAAAGACTCAGATCAGGAGTTCTCTTCAAATATCTGAAGATTCGCTTTACAGCAATGAGGTGAGATTCATTTGCTTCAGCTTGATATCGAGCATAGAGACAGGTAGAATACATGATATCGGGTCTACTGGATGTAAGATACAACAGAGATCCGATCATCTCACAATAGGCAGTGATATTGACAGGTTTCCCATTTGGGTCCTTATTCAAAGTCAGAGGAGGTGCCATATGAGTCTTCATTGTTGAGCATTGATTCAAATCAAATTTGTTCAGCATGTCCATAACATATTTACTTCGACAAATAAAAATTCCCTTGTCAGATTGCTTAATCTGCAAACCTAGAAAATATGTTAGTTCACCCATCATACTCATTTTGTATTTTTTCTTCATTCTTTTTTGCAAATTGAGTGCATAGTTTGAGTCTTGTGGAGCCAAAAATAATGTCATTAACATATATTTGAGCAAGAATAGTATGACCTTTATATTTCCTTAAAAATAGAGTTTGGTCAATTTTTCCACGAACAAATTTTTCTTTCAGACGGTATTTTGAAAGAGTATCATACCAAGCTCGAGGAGCTTGTTTTTAATCCGTAAAGACTTTTTGGAGTTTAAAAACATAACCAGGATGGTTTGGATCAGAGAACCCAGGAGGTTGTTCAACATAAACTTCCTCGCTGATTTTACCATTTAGAAAAACATTTTTAACATCCATTTGAAAAACTTCAAAGTCTTTATGGGCAACATACGCTAAGAAAAGTCTTATGGCTTCTACTCTAGCAACAGGGGCGAAGGTCTCATCATAGTCAATACCTTCTTCCTGTCTGTATCCCTGAGCAACAAGTCTAGCCTTATTGCGAATAACAGTGCCATTTTCATCTAGCTTATTTCGAAAGACCCATTTGGTTCCTATCACAGTTTTATCAGATGGACGAGGAACAAGATTCCAAACTTTGTTTCTATGAAACTCAGTTAGTTCTTCTTGCATGGCAGAGACCCAGCTAGGATCAGTGATAGCTTGATCTATCTTCTTAGGTTCAGAGAGAGAAATGAAATTTACATAGAGACATATATTACCTGTATCTCTACGAGTCTTGATACCTGCATTTGGATCACCAATAATTTGATTTATTGGATGATTTGTAATCCATCGCTGAGCTGGAGGTTGAGGAGACTGGTCAACAATATATTCAGCGACTTGTTCTCTTTCAGGGATAACGTTGGTTGTTTCAACAACAGGTTCTTCATTATTTAATATCAATTCTGGAGGTGATTCAGAGAATTTATCAGTAGAAGATGAAGCTTGGTTATTCACCGAAGAGTATCCTAATGAGGTATCAGATGGAGGATTCTGATTGAGAGGGGTGATGTTGACTCCTGATGATGATGGATCGTTGCTTGAGATAGGAAGATCAGGGTCCCATCATCATTAGTTTCAACATTAGGTCGGTTGCTGAAAAAAGTTTCAGGTTCCCGGTAATGAGATTTCATCCATTCATTTAACTCCTCATCTTCTTCAGGAATAGGGTAGATTTTGTTGGGCGAGATTCATCAAAATCGACGTGCATGGATTCTTCAACATGTTGTCTTCTTTTGTTGAAGATACAGAAGAGTATCCAAGAAATATCCCATCATCAGCCTTTGGATCAAATTTACCCAAATGATCTTTATCATTCAAAATATAGCATCTACATCTAAAGATGTGTTGATATTTCAGAGAGGGTCTTCTTCCATGAAATAGTTCATAGGAGGTCTTCTTGAATCGCTTCACTATCAGGGATCGATTCTGAGTAAAGCACGCTGTATTGATTGCTTCAGCCCAAAATTGAGTAGGTAGATGCGATTCGCTGAGCATTGAGCGAGTTGCTTCAAGGATCGTTTGATTTCTTCTTTCAGCAACACCGTTTTGCTGAGGAGTTTTCACTGATGAGAAGTTGTGAGTGATTCATTTTTCTTCAAAGAAATTAATCAAGGTACTGTTTTTGAATTCAGTACCATGATCGCTCCTCATGGAGCGAACGATAAGATTGTTCAGGACTTCCGTTCTTCTAATAAATGCAATAATTACATCAGATGTATCACTTTTGGATCGAAGAAAGAATACCCATGTGTATCTGGAATATTCATCAACTATCACAAGAGAGTACTTCTTTCCAGATAGAGATTGGACATTGATAGGTCCAAATGGGTCCATATGGAGAAGCTGAAGAGGTGAGGTCACTGAGGAAACTTGTTTAGATTTGAAAGAGGCTTTTGTCAGCTTTCCCTTTTAACACGCTGAACAAAGAGATTCCTTTGCAAAGGTATGGTTAGGGAGATCCCTGACAAGTTCTTTTTGAGACAAATCATTGATCATCTTAAAGTTTAGATGAGAGAGTCTTTTGTGCCATAATCAGTTTATATCTGAGGAGGCTCTTGAGATGAAGCACATGTTCTCAGAATGAGAACTATTCATGTTAATGACATACACATTTTCAACTCTTTTGCCTGTTAAGGCAAGTTTGTCATTAGAATCAGTGACATCGCATCTATTCTTTAGAAATAGAACTTTGAAATCTATGTCACATAGCTGACTAACGCTTAATAAATTGTGCTTTAGTCCTTCAACATAAGCGACTCCACTGAATGAAGTGGCTCCATTGGATAGAATTCCATAACCTTTAGTGTATCTTTTGCCATTTCCACCGAAGGTCACTGAGAGACCAACTTCTTCATTGTATTCAGAGAGCAGAGATTTTCTGTCAATCATGTGCCTTTAGCATCCGCTATCAAGATACCAGATACCTTTGGCACTATGCGTACAACAAAAGGATTAATTTTTCATAGGTACCCATATTACTGAGTTGAAGGAGACTCTGAGCATGATGTTTTAGAGACTTCTTCAGCTTCCTCAATTCTTGCCATTAGACAGAGGAAGGCAAAATCTTCCTTATCGGAGCCTGATTCATCAGATGTTTTGGCCCAATCGTCTTCTTAATCTCAGTCAACTTCTTCAGCAATTAGACCTTTGCCTTTTTGCTGGTTCTTTTTCAGATCTCTGTATTTAATTTTCAATTGAAAATACTTTTCCTTTTTATCAGAGTTCTGAGAGGTGGTGGGTGCAGCTACTTTCTTAGATCGATACTCACTAGTAAAGTGGCATTTTCGCTGACAGTTATAGCATATAGTAGATGCTTTTTCAGCGGGTAGAGTCTTTGACTTATCAGAGTCAGTGATAGTAGGAGGTTTTCGAAAGGTGCTCTTTCTAGCAAATCTTCTAAAGTTGTTTGTTAGAAGAGCTAGAGAGTTATCAAACTCAGAGATGTCAGCATCAGTGAGTTCTTCAGAATCAGTTTGATTTAATTCAGTGATAGAGGTGATAGAAGAAGAAACTTGTTTTGAAGGTTCTACGTCCGAAGTCACTAGTGCCAAAGAAGTACTTTTGGCACCCTTGATATCATTTATGAGGTTTTTCCTTAAAACCTGAGAATGCTCTTCATTTAAGAGCATTCCATATAAAGCACTAAGAGAGAGAGTTTCAAGATTCTTTGACAGTTTTAGACACGTAGTGTACACTCCCCATTGTTCAGGTAGTGCCTCCATGAATTTTGTCATAATTTCGGCATTAGAATATTCTCTCTTGACAATTTTCATATCAATCAAGAGATAGTTAAACCTTTGGTGAATTTGAGAAACAGTTTCACCTTTTAAGTGCATAAAACTTTCATATTGTCTTACCAGATTAATACATCTAGTGATTTGAACTTCATCAGTTCCTTCATATTGAATACATAAGGTATCCTACATGGCCTTAGATGTTCTCATTTTCATTACAAAATGAAAGACTTCATCTGGTAAAGACATTGCAATTATGGATCTAGCTTTAGAATCTATGGCTACTTCCTTTTTCTCTTCTTCAGTCCATCGATCTGGAGTTTTGACAATTCTCTTTTCAGCGATGGCTGGGGTGGTAGTGGTTGCAGGAACACTAGCTACCAGGGCTGTAGGAACAAATGGTCCATTCTCTATATAGTAGGGGATCTTAGGATCTGACCCTTCTAGGAATATAGTCATTCTTTCCTTCCATAATGGAAAGTTATCACGGCTAAACCTTGGAGGTTTAGCTAAAGATTCATTATCAATGTAGTTTGTATTACTATTAGTCATTTTAAAATAGTTATGAATAAATATTTTAAAGATAAGCAAGAAACACTGCTCGGATACCACTTGTTGGTCCCAAAGGAGTCTACAAGAGTTCAAGAATATAGGAATAGTTTGTAGAGGGGGGGGGGGGGGTTGAATTCAAACACACAGATTTTTAGTTTTTAAATTAGTTTATATTGAATAAACAAATTTACAGTTACAAGCGGAATTAGAACAAGTATTTTAACCTATTCTATTGTAATTAAGAACACACAGTTTGATGCACAAGGAAGTGAGAGAGAAAATAGATAGAGGTTTGAGAAATAAAGAGTAGCATGCATGAAGATGAAGAAGGTATCTTCATCTTATTTACACCCTTTTGCATTTAATGCAAGACAAAAGGTATATGCCATGTGTCAAGCTTTCATAGGAAGCTTGTCATTTGTTTAAAAGCAACCATGCTTTTGGCCGCATGTACACTACCATAACAAATATGATGGGATATAAGAGACAATCCGTACATCCTTCTCTGACATGGTATAAGGTTTCACTTTTGTGCATCGAGGATAAGGTCAACATTAATCTTGTTTGAGAAGCTTCACTTGATCGCTGAACTTGAAACTTCAAGGATGAACTTTCATAGTATCGCTGAGGCTTGACAAGACTTCACACTTTGGCTTATATAATTCTTGCTATCACTGAACCACTTCAGTTCACTAGCTGATTATCTCTTTCTTCGGCTTGGTCTTCGACTTTCGCTGAATGTTCTTTTGGTGTGTTGGTTGATCTTTAGATCTTCAAAGGTAGACTTGAGGTTCCTGATTTTCAGCGATCGCTGATAGCAATCAGCGTATGCTATCGCTGAATTTGAACTTAAGTTTACAAATGGAATTTCCCTAACTATATAGACGAATCATATTCAAAGCACTGAGAGAAGTTATGATCAACATGATTTGAGAATTAATTGGAGTTAACTGTGTCGGTTACGATTTGGTAATTAAAATTGTGATTAAATCTCCATAGATATCAATTAATCTTTAATATAATAGAGGAGTGTAGTGCTCATTTGTATGCACTCAAAAAAGCCGAAGTTTTCTCGTATTTTCTCTTCTAATCTGATAATTTTGTCATCACCAAGGCATATTATTTGTACATTGTTGCTGCATCGTACAATTTAGTAAACTGCATCAAATCCTGGGTCCGTCACGTTTAGAGGGTAGGAAGATATTCCGTGCAGTTTTTTTTGTTGTGATCGTTATCATTTTGAGGTAACGTTTAATTTTCTGTTATATTTATTTTAGTACACAAAGTCGGGGGGACAGTCTTCGGCTTAACCGGATCGTTATCTTCTACTCTTTCTTATGTCATTTGATCATGAAGGATTAACACTCTTTTCGGCTTAACCGGATAAAATTACTTTATAAATAAAATCAATATTGAGATTTTATTTTCAACAATCTTAAAGGTTTTCAATTTCAAGATGGCATCTGGTTCTTTAACCGTTACCAATCTCCGTTCTGTGACCAACCTAGAGTAGGTGAAGTTTGAAAGTTTTGATGGGACTTGTTACACGCGTTGGGCTGAGAATAGTTAAGTTTATGTTGACGGTCCTCAAACTTCTTTACATGTTAAATCCCGATTTCCCTCTAATTCCCGCTAACCTTGTTCCTCAGCCCGACAAGGAGGCCGATAAGGTCAAAATTAACGAGTTAGAGAAACAACGGGTTTTGAGGAGAGAGGATGAGGCCCTAGCATGCGGACATATAAAAAAACGCTCTATCTGACAGAGTATATGATTTGTGCATGAGGGAAACCAATCCAAGGAAACTATGAGTTGATTTGGAATATAAGTAAAAGACACAAGAAGAGGGTTCAAACAAGTATCTTGTGTCCAAGTTCTTAGACTTCCAAATGACTGATGAAAATCCAATAATGGAGAAAGTACATGAGCTCCAAGTGTTAGTCAACAAGTTGAGAGTCGTCTCCGTCATTCTGACATTACTCTTTGTTGTGGGTGCTATAATTGCAAAACTTCCCCATTCATGGAAGGCTTTTGCAAAAAAAGTCATCTGCATAAGTCCAAGGACTATTCCTCGGATGAGTTGGCAAAAACACATATGAATTGCAAAAGAGACAAAATATAGAGTCAACTAGAGGCAAAGTTGTTGTAAATATTGAAAATGTTAGTGGTGATTTTGTTTCTATGATTGATGAAATTGATAATGGTTTCAATGAAACAAATTCCTTTTCTTATATTGCTTGTTCAATTTCTTTATGGCACAAACGTCTTGCACAAACAAACGTGTATTACTCACTCGGCGATGGAGGTCGAGTTATAGCCCTACTGGTTGCAGGCAAAGAGGTTGAGTAGATTAGAGACCTCCTAATGGATGTAAAAATATGGACACATCTAGTTCCATCAATTCCCATGTATTGAGATGTCGGTTACGATTTGAGAGTTAATTAGAGTTAATTATGTCGGTTACAATTTGGTAATTGAAATTGTGATTAAATCTCCACAGATTACAATTATTCTAATATAAATAGAGGAGTATACTCCTCATTTGTATACACTCAAAAAAGCCGAAGCTCTCTTGTTTTTTCTCTTCTAATATGATATTTTATGTCATCGCAAAGACATATTATTTGTACGTTGTTGTTGCATCGTACAACTCAGTAAACTACATCAAATCCTGGGGCTGAAATGTTTAGAGGCTCTCAGCGTTTATAGAGCACGTGAAAACCGTAAAGGTTAGGAAGAAATTCCGTGTAGTTTTTTCTGTTGTGGTCGTTATCATTTTGAGGTAACATTTACTTTTCTGTTATATTTTGCTTAGTCCACAACCGGTGGACAGTCTGTCTTTTGCTCATTCTTAAGTGGTTTGATCGTGAAGGATTAAAAAGTTTTTCGGCTTAACTGGATAAAATCATTTTATAAATAAAAGTAATATTGAGATCTTATTTTCAACAATTGTGTCATAAAACTGAAATGAAATTGTGATGCATGTGGCGCCAATTAGGAATAGAGAAGTATAAGAATACATTAAATCAATTAAATTTACCATCCCAAAAACATAATGAAAAGATTCCCACCAAATGTCTTTGTTAACATTGCAATCCTTGATTGAGTTCTTCAATCAATTTAAGACGATAATGAGTGTAATAAAATTTGGTAAGTTCCAATAGGCTTGTTTGTTTCTATCAAAGGGATAAATGTATGAAGTTACACAACTTTACTATAACAAATAACAAAAATACAAAAATAAAACTGTGAAAGAAAAATTACCCAAAAATAGGTGTCACTGAATGATATTTCTTCTGAAAGGTGAAACATCAAGTTTGAAAGCATAAGAATCTGATGTTCTCTAAGTGTACATGTGTAAACCACTACATATTTATCAATTTATATCAAATTTATCAACAAAATTCATATAAATGGAATGAAATTGAACATTAATAAGTTAGTTTCTTAAGGTACACGATAATTGATCACAGATCACAAATCATCATTAAATAATACCTCCAGAATACTCGTGAATCGTTGAAACCAGAAATCAAAAAGGTATAATCAAATGATTAAAAAGATTGCAGCTTTGCAAAATCTTGGTAAAAAAATTCACTTGCTGGAAGTATTTAAAATGATGGAATCCATATGCACGTAAAGTAGGAAATTAACATATGCACGAGTTAGGGCTGAAAAAAAAGGAAATTACAATGTTGGAATCCACAAGTATTTAGTAAGATATGAGAAGTAGATGAATATTAATCTTAGGGCTAAAAAAGAACAGTTACAATGTTGATCAACAAATAATATGTAGAAATATGAAAATTCTCTTTTGAATATCAATAATTCACAAGTTGTGATATTCAAATTCTCTTTCGAATATCAATATCAATAGTTAGAGATGAAATGTAGATTAATTGATATTTTTCACAAATTGTGTTTCGCACCTACACATATATCTTCCTTTTAACGTCCTCCTAGGGGGGAGCCTTATGCAGCAAGCCAAATTTTTTCAAACCTGCCCCTCCAACTTAAACAACATGTTCCCTACATTGACGAAAAAACGTTCCCAAAAAAAACCTTTCCCATATATATAGATAGCTTAATCCATACAAGATTTATGGAAAACCAACCAAAAAGCCCCCAAGAGACTTAACCTCATAACCTAAGAGATGTAGATATCCATTGATACTATTCGACCAAAGGTCACTTGTTGTTAGGGTGGAGAAACGAAACTGAAATGTGGAAAAAATATTTGCGATTAGCAGATAGCCTTCCTGCAATACTTTATTAGGGACGGATGGGAACCACATCTTTGTAATGTGAAACTAGTGTAGTAAAACTGTATTAAAAACAAAAAAGAAGCTTAGGAACAAGAACTTCGACTTCCTTATTATTTGTAAAATAAACATTTTCAAACGCCATTTATACTTTTAAAGCTAAAACGGTTCTTAAAGACTTGAAAACTTTTTGCTACTGCTCATAAGTCTACATTCTTCCTTACAAATTCACTGATGATTTAAAGATATTAAGTTCAGAAGTACACTAAAAAGTTACTAATGTCATTGGCACAAAAAACAAAATTCAACACATAATTGATCTAAAATCACAAAACAAGTTCATGATTCAACTAAACACAAAATCGAATCAAATAGAAATTACCTGAAATTCGAGTATAAAAAGGTTCTTAAAGATTTTTTCTGATGCTTCGTTTCAGATGGAGTACCCTTACCCAAATCAGGTGTCTAGTTAGCAAAAGGCAAAAATGACATATGTTAAAGTGATTGAAAACACAATACCAACCAAAATTGTGATAGAAAAATGAAAAGAATATATGGCTATTGATAAGGGTGACATACTAGAGCATAATTATAACTTCAAATTTGCAATCTATGTTGAGTAGCCAAAGAAAAACATTTTAAGACGGTGTTGGATCAGGTAATGGTTTGGGTGGTTCCATTGGTCCATTGAAGTTCTACAAACCCTAAAAGAGAAGATATGAAAGGGTATATCGGTCTGAAGAAAGAAGCGATACAACATTTTCGTATCGATTGACATTGAATGATAAAATTTGCTTTTGTAGTGACGTTTTTTCAGACTTCAGGTTGCTTCTCCGTGTATGGTTTGTCTGTAAAAAGTACCTGAAATGTAACATCCACCCTCCTAAATATGCTTAACTAGTGACTCTAAATATGTATTGTATGCTAAAACATGCATTATGTGTTTATTGCGTTTAGAAAAGACAATTTGCTAAAATGGTAAGTGTTATAGTGAGCTATAAGTTGAACCCATGGTTGGAACGAGATCTAGGAGGTAAGGTTGGTGCTAACACCTCACATATGACTTAATAAAATGATGTGAGGGTTCAAAATACAAAATCGGGTAGGTAACAAGAGTGCCTAAATGGGAAATATTTACCCAAGACCTGAACGGATGATCTAAATGGTGATGTAAGGTTAGAACACCTCTGAATAAGTTAATATAAAGCGTTAGAAGTGTCGGAAGTAGAAAAAGTCGCGTTCATTGCATTTTATGCAAGTTTTACAAAGTACGTTGCTATTTCGTTAAACTACGCGCACAACACTCAGACGGTAAGTGTTTAATGGAATGTTAAGCTGTGGAACTAAGGTTGTATAACAAGAGACAGATAAATAAGGAATTATGGAATGGATGATAGAATTATGTGGATGAAATAAGGGTGTATAACAAGTTATATAGCTTGGAAGACAGATAAATAACAAGAAATTGTTGATTAATTATAGGATTTATATATGAAGTTCGACTTTTGAAAGTCAAACTTTGCCAATCATTGAATTAGTGTATAAAATGAAATCGTTTTAAATTTTTTAACAATTTTATGATATTTAAGTATGAAATTGTGAATTTGGAACAATTTAGAGGTGATTTGGGTAGAAAAGCATCGAAAATGGACATTTTAGACTATAAAAGCTATTGTTTCTGCAGCAACTTTCAAAATTCGTATTCAAATAAAAATCCTGCAATGGTGATACCAGTGCCATTTGAAATATAATTGAATCTAGCTTATTTCATTTTTAGAGGTCATTGACAAGTTTTGAGGTTAAGTTGGGTAAAACAGGGCTAGAACACAATGCTGTAACTTGAAAAATTAAAGTATGAAAATTAACTAGTCATGGCGCTAAGTTTATTTATATGTATCCAATGCTTATGAAACTTTATGTACATACTCCAGGGAATATTTGGAACATGTTTGGCGTTATTGGAAGGTATCTTAGTGCGTAAACACGAGGTTGGGACGTATCCTTCTATATAGGGGCGGGTTCATACTAGGACGTTAACAATTTACGAGAATGCGATGAGCTTTTCTAATGTACAAGATCACATGTGATTTTGCAGTAACTGTAGCGGCCGACTTTTGGGGCCACTTAAGTCGCATGGAAAGTTACCCGCATCATTTATGATTTTATACCAAGTCACGTATGATTTTGTACATTAATCATATGTGATTTTATACATGAAAATCTTCATGTACAAAAATGATTGGCTAAGGATTGTCCTCACATTCTCGTAAATTGTTATCGTCCTTGCATTAACTCCCTCTACGTATATATTTATATATATATATATATATAATGCTAATATTCTTTGTTTAGTTCACTTAAGTCACTAAGCCTCGTGCTTAATCCGAATTCTCCAACATTTTTCAGGAAAAGTATTAAACAAGGAAAAGGATCCGATGAAGTAATTGATTTGGTTGAAGTCGAAGAACTTGATCTAGCTTTTGGTACATGATTTGTAATATTCTGGCATATGTATATATTTTAAACTTTCTGGGTAGTTATGTTACGTCCCGGTTGGTGTAATAGGTTTATTCGGTTTGTAAATAATTAATAATTTTTTGTGTTTTGATTTATTTTGTCAAACCGTTTGAACGTTTTTTGTGGTTTTTAACTTAAAATTATATCCTGTTTGTTTTGGAGGTTTAAAAATTAACGTTTTGGTGATTATGGGTTAATTAGACGTTTTGTAACCACGGTGTTATAATTACGGTATCAGAGTTGTGGTTTAAGTGAACTAGGTATCATTAAGTGGTATTTATACTTAAACTAGGTATCATTAAGTGGTATTTATACTTAAACTAAGCATTGACATCGTATAGGAACTAAGTGATGATTATACGGGATATGGACCAATAGGAGAGACCTAATATGGGTAGGGGACCTGGGTTTAGATTTATAATTGATATAAATATGTTTGGTTTTCAGCGCGATGAGGGGAGCCACACTCCACTGACCCCAATGTCAGAGAAAATAATCCTTTTAACGCCAGTAATAACGAGGGTGTCGTATCCCCTCATACCGAAAGGCTCATGAAACAAATGAAGAATCAACTTCAAATAGCGTTAGAACAACAACGACATGAATTTCAGAAATGGCTAACGGAGGAGCGGGAACGGAATAATGATCCTTAACCTAAGGATCCAAATAATGATGACGCTCCACGACCCAAAATTGAATGGGTCTCATTCAAATATTTCTGAAGCAGTGGAGCGACAGAATACACGAGAAAACCGAATCCCGTACTTGCGAGGCAATGGATACAGAAAACCGAAAAGGTGTTTTGGATCACTCGTGTACTCGATGATGACAAAGTTAGGTATGCATCCGCGATGTTTATTGAGTGGGCACTGGTATAGTAGGATAATATGTTCGAATCTCTCAACTTATATATACCCGAGAGAATATGAAGTGGTGTAGATCCCAAATTCACATTTAAGTACGATTAAAGCATGTAAAACACAAAGAACAATGAAGAATATAGAGAAGAACGTAAGTTGAATATCCCACTTGTGTCTTTGGTTACAATGAAAGCTCACAATAATAACAATACTTCTCTCTCAAAATCGTATGGAATGACCTACCCATCACCTCTATTTATATTGCTAGGAGTTCTAATGCTATAAGGAAGGTACAGTTTAAGGCATTATAGACATGCCTTATTTACATTGATATTTATCCTTTCCTTATTTTAATACAATAAAATCTATCTTCTAACAATCTCCCCGTTTGTATCAAAGTAAGCGTTTACTTCCGTAACTCAAACATTCTTTCGAATCTTCGTAGAGTTTGTCGGTAGTTCAACCCTTTATCAATGATGTCCAACACATTCAAAATGTTCTTCCGCTGTTCAGCTTTCAACTTGATGTGCTTCTTCATTTTCGCATTTATCTCAGTAGTTAACCTTCTCCGAATTCCCCATAGAGTTCCATCCGAATACGCAGCAACTTCAGAGAACCTTAGAAACCTTTTCTCCCAAGTGTCCTATAAGTAAACCATACCATAAGAAGCCATAGTCAGAAATTTCAGCACGCTTAACTTTTCCAGATCGGGGACTGATTGATTAGGTTTTGCCAAGTATATCTTCTTTTGTTGACTCTCCAAGCCTCTTTGTAAATTATGAAGATAGTTGTATCTTAACTCTTTCTGAACATGCCGCACAATAGCTCTTAAAGCTCTTTGCTCATCAAAAGACCTCTTTTCTTTGTCTCTTAGCTCCGTATACAACGTCTCAAAGTCAACCACATCAATATTAGCAAAATCTGCTTCCGTGAAGAAGTATTCTTTTCCATTATCGCGAAGCACTTTGAAAGTAGGAAATTTGACTTGAAGTACCTTGTCAAATTTTATCTCTCGTATTCCTACTATCGTGTGCCTTGATATGACTTCCTCCAGTTTTAGTGCTTTCATCTTCAGTAGCCATACATACTCATTAACTTGTTCAACACCCATTTCTGTGATTAGATGAATATGTGAAAGATCAGCAGGATTCTTTTGTTCAAAGAATATCTTACTCATTGTTTCTTCAAGATAGGGCACCGTGATCTGCTAGTTTACCCATTTTGACTTTCGATTTGTCAGCAGTTTTTCCCACCGGATTTGATGAGGTAATAATCCTGTGGTAAAATTCGTTCCAGGTGTATAGTTCTTGCTTGTATGCTGAAAATGCACATAGTCTTCTTCACTCAACACTGGAGCATACGGATCTTTGAACCAATTTTTTACTTGTGTTCATAGATTCTTAACATCTACGAGTTCTTCATTTATCGATTATGGTTCAATAGCACGGGACATACTCTCATAATCAAAATCGGCCGCAGGGTTTTCAATCGTTTGCTGATTTGCTTGTTGTTGCACGGGAGGAGCTTTGTTGGTGCGTCGGAGGAGCAGAAGATGACGTACCGGAGGTCGAGATCATTTAACTCGGCGACATGTCTCCCCCTCAGGGAGATTAGGACCGGAATCCGGATCGCCTTGATCAGGTCGACGTCGTTTGAATCATTCGGCCGGTTGACACAATTGTTGTATCTCCAGACGAACAGATGCAATTGCACCCAGGATAGTGTCTTCACTTTGCTTTATTCGACTTTCAATGGTATCTAATCTTTGATCAACATGTGCTTTGAAGCCATCGAACTCATGTCTTGTGACCGTTGGGATGACAAGATTTCTTCGTAGGAGACCACTCAGCTCATCTTCAGGGAGACCCCGAGCTTCGGCTTCGGCAAGTAAATTTGCCAAGAGCGTAGACAATAGTTCATCATTATTGAACTGAGTCTGGCGTGGGGTACGTCGCCTACCTCGGTGGTCTTGGTCTGATTGAGGCTCGGAGTCAGATGAAGAGCCAGGCGGTGAAGGAGGGGGCTGAGAACGACTAATACTTGATCAAGAGGTACTTGCATGTGAAGCTTGAGCAGGTGTTGAAGTAGAACCTAATGTAGCAAAGAAGTCGCACATGCGTCTTTCATGTTCATCCAGGGAGTTTTGTGCGTGTTGAAAGTGAGCTTCAGCATAAGCTTGCGTAGCAGGATCAACAGGAAAGGATTGTGAAGCAGCACCTGTAGTGATAATAGTAACACCGGAGCCATGTAGAACATCCATTGACATAACAGTTGTATCAACTGTATGACCTACGTTCAGTGTTGGCAGTATGGTAGCACTAATAGGATTTCCTTCCAAACCTCGTGAAGTGTCATATGATGACATCACTATAGAAGTTCCGACCGGGTCACGAAGATCCACGGTGTGTAAAGACTCATGTGACCTAGGGGGCTCTAGACCTTGTGTGCTTTGAATTGAAGTCGAAGTAGGCGGGATACTACTTCTGTTTTCAATAGGTATGCCTCCCGAAAGAAGGGGAGCTAGATAAGGTGATGGAATCGTAGCCTTTTGTGAGGCTACGGAGTGGACGGTGGTGGCATGCACTTGCGTTGCTGGGTCCACAACGTCCTGTCCGATTTCGGTACCCAACGAATGAGTATCAATATAGGACTCGGTTACCCGAAAAGGGGGAATAGGTATCTCACTCTCGTTCATATTCCTCCCTCCTTCACTCATGCTCACATTTACATTTTCGACTATATCTCCCTCCGTTCTCCTTATCTCTCCAAAGACGGGTTCAGAAATGGGTTCAGTATCGACGACTTCATTGATAGAGTCAGCTGCATCGGATGATGATTCTTGTATAGCAGGTTGGCGACCAATACGGGTAAGAGCATCATCCTCAGTGTTCAGTCGGCGTCGTTGTCTCGGGCGGAGATCTGCAGAGGAGTCATCTAGTTCAAGATTTTCATCAGATTCAGATTCAGATTCAGATGAGGAGGAATGGGAAATTACTTGGCTTCGGCTGACTAAACGTTTTAAGCGTTGCGGGCGAACATTTAGTTGAGAAGTGGCTGTGATTGTGGTACGGGATGGAGGAGGAATGAGAATGGTAGGGTGTTGGCAATAGTTTGGATCGGCTGATCAGATGCACCTCCCACTTCATATCCCCTCACTTCATCTATTCTCTCAACACCCTGTTCAAGATCCCCTTGATCGTGAACCTACTCGTCTAGTCTAATACCCTCGCTTCCCTCATTTTGTTCCTCTTGGTTTGGCTCTTGGGCAGGCTGATCCAGTATTGGAGGGGCCATTAAGCCTATACTCTCCTTATAGGCTATGACACTAGGTGCAGTCTGATCAGCAAGGGCTAGAAAGGCTTCAGGTATGTGCATAATGTGAGGAAACTCTTGGTCATTTAGCTTGATATACCTTTGGATGAAGGATGGTCCGACAGGTGTGCCAGCTCTTCGTGGAATCTCCTAGCATGAGTTTATCATGGAATGGATGACTAGTTGAAGAAACCGTTGGTAGGGTAAGAATTGTCGGTCTCTTCTAGATCCTTTTTGTGAGACAAATTCTACCAAGTCGTTCCATATAAGGGATGCATAGTCGTAGTTGCGACTGTAGATGATGCCATGAAAGATCCTGAGTACCGCCGTACTGGCTTTATCCATTCTAATGTGTTTCCCCGTTAGGCAGCGATTAATTAGTGAAAACAGGGTGAACCAGATCTGTGGTAGATACATGCGTTTGAATTGACCGATAGAGGTAAGTGGTACCAACCGAGGTGAGGAAGGAGTCGAGCGTACGATTCTTGAACTCGGTTCCGTTATCCGTGCAAATAGTCTAGACGGAAAGCTCCAATTTCACTTGAATATTCTTCAAGAAAGCAATGATAATCTCGGGAGCTTCGTCTTTTGTGCGAAGAAATTTCACCCAAGTGTGTCGAGAATAGTCATCCACCATAACAAGAACGTACTTCTTGCCGTGAATACTTTGAGTTCTCATGGTGCCGCATAGATCCATATGAATAAGTTGAAGAGGACGGGTCTTGATGTGTTCCAACTTTGGTTTGTATGAAACTTTCTTCATTTTGCCCATCTCGCAGGCTCCACATAGATGGGTTTTCTCAAATTTAATCTTGGCCAACCCTGTTACCAGTCCTCCACTTGCGAGATGATTGATGTTTTTGAGATTTAAGTGGGAAAATCGGCGATGCCACATCCAGGTTTTGTCATTTGACACTTTCGAGATGAGACACACATCGGTAGGTGGATTAACATTTGACAGATTGATGGTGTAGAGATTGGACTTGCGAGATCCTGCCAAAATTTCACTCCCTTCATAGGTGCGAACACAACATCTTTCGGATCGAAAATTCACATCAAGTTCTTTGTCACAGAATTGACCAATGCTTAGAAGGTTGTGACTGAGGCCTTGAACGTAAGAAACTTTTGAGATCGTGAGATTGTTGCTGATAATGTCACCGTATCCTCGAATAGGTGAAAAATGATTGTTCCCAAACCGTACAGATACGCCATGTTTATCAACGTAGTTGGCGAGAAGCTCCTTTCTACCAGTCATGTGTTTGGAGCATCCAGAGTCTAAGAACCACAAATGACCGTGCTGCAAAACTAATTAAGCAGATTTAGGTATCCATTTGTAAATGGGTCCTTCGGGGTTAGTTGACTTGGCAACTTTTTGTACCCATTGGAAAGATGATGAAGGTGTCGTAGCCAAGGGCCTCTTGGGAATCCATTTATAAACAGGATAGTGCATAAAAGAATTGTGTTGATGAAACTTATATGAATGATGCATATTAGAATAATAATCATAACCATCAGAATTTAAGTGCGCAAAGTCATTCACACCACAATTTGAGCAACAAATTTTATTTCTTGAAAATCTAATTAAATGTTTAACAGAATAAATAGTAACAGGAAACAGAATAAATAGTAACAAATTTTATTTCTTGAAAATCTAATTAAATGTGGGGTGCATGCTTTGCTTGATTTGTTCTTTTTGCAATCCAAACTTGCTTTATAGTCCGTACAGCTGCAACAGGAAACGGACGTTCGTTGGTGGGTTGAGATTTAGTTGTTTGTGAAAATTTGATTTTCTCCTTTTGTTGAGATGAGCTTGGTTTTGAAGAACTGGTAGAACAGTCATGCTCAACAATAGGAATTTGAATGGGTTTCTTGCCATTCTCCACAAAATCCTCATGACTTGTAAGAATTGGATTGAAGTCAAAAATATCAACCGATTCATCTGAATACTCCGTTGAGTTTTGTTTAGAAAGTTCTAATCTTTCGATTTCGTCCAACTCTTTATCTATTTGTTCATGAGTGAGGGAAGATTTGTGTTTTGGAGAACAATAATCAGGATCTATGTTATAAAAGGAAAAATCACAGTCATCCAAATATGAGCCAACAAAAGCTTTACAAGAAGAAATATTTGAAGCGGTTTCAACTTCGGGGTTTTGAGATTGTAAAACTTTGTTTTCGAGCATTTGGATTTTGGTGATTAATGCCTCTTTTTCCTTTTCCGAGGAAGAACGTTCATTCTCTAACACCGTTTCTAATTGAACAATTTTCTTTTCCAAAAATAAAGTGGGTGTATATGGTTTAAAAACTGGTGGTTCAGTTTGGAGTTCTTCATCGGTATAGGTAGGAAAGTAATCTTTAGGAAAAGATCCTTTTGAAGATTCGTTTTCCACTACCGTTGGATAGCAGAATGGAATTTGATGTAAGTTCTTGTTCTTCCTATTCCAATATTCCCGTCTCTCGACTTTAATAGGAGACTTCATAAGTTGAATTTTATATGTAGGACCAAGATTCGGAGTGTTGTAGAGGGCCTTAGCAAAACATTTAGGATTTTCAAAACCGAGACCCGCTTTCGAACGTAAGTCTTTTGGAGCATTTACATGAATTGTTTATTCGGTCCAATTTGTAGAGTTTGAGTTCTAAGTCTTTGATTTTTTTCTAAAAGATCGTTTCTTTATACAGTGACAAAATCAAATTTTGAGGAGAAAATTTCAGCCTATGTCTTTTATGTATTAAACTAAATACTCATCTTGTAACAAAGTATTTTCCGCTTTTAATTTTAGAACATCACTCTTATAATTGGCAATATCGGATCTCGCAATTAAAAGTTGGTTATAATTATTATCTAGACGCGTTTCTAAGTCGGAAAAAAAGAGTTTCTCGGTTTTCAACTTAGATTGTAGTTCACATAATTGTCTCATCAACTCATTTATTTGTGCAGCAAATTTATCATAGTTAGAGTGACTTACCTCGGGTGAGTAGTCGAAGCATGAGAAGAGGAGTCTTCATTAGAAGGGTAAGAGTAAGCCATCAAACTGAAATGAGCTTGAATTTCATCATCCGTGTTGGATCTAATTAGCCCCAATTAGATAGAAAGTTTTATAAAGAATTGTATTTTGGGCTTTTTAGTGTTTTATGTGCTTAGGCTTAACACATGTATTGGACACCTATAAATATGGTGTCTTAGCTTCATTTGTGAGTGAGACTTGGGAGAAAACACACATTGCACACATACAGACGTATGAGAGTCAGTTCATTCTAATATGTGGTGTTCTTCACAATTTCCCTTCATAATGATGAATACATGAATATGAGTTGATGATTTTGTGATTAATGATCTTTAATTCTCTATCTCTTCTATACATTTTATGGAGTTTTCTCAATTGTTGCTAGTTTGGGATCTAACAATTGGTATCAGAGCCAATTGAAGAAACTTTTCTTCAATTCGGTCATCTATGGCAACGACTGTTGAATTGGTTATTGATTTTGGTGTTTTGGTGCTTAGATTGTTTCAATCACATGAGGCAAAACCCAAATATCCTTTCTATGATCTAATTTTCTGTTTTAAGCTTATTTGAGATCCAATATTTCATCTCGTTGAGATTTGGATGATCATACATGGAAGATTTTATTGATTCTAAACCCAATGTGATTTTGCACACCACATGTTTGATGAAATGTGCCTGTGAAGATTTAATTCCAGTTTATTAGATCTGATCAGTTTTACTACATGTGTGTATGTGTTTTGATTAAATTTGATCTCCCTCCATCATTGGTCTGATATTTTAAGCACTAAGTAGGTTATTGATCTTTG
This sequence comes from Silybum marianum, assembly GCA_036898165.1. Classification (NCBI taxonomy): domain Eukaryota; kingdom Viridiplantae; phylum Streptophyta; class Magnoliopsida; order Asterales; family Asteraceae; genus Silybum; species Silybum marianum. The sequence continues at coordinate 23,199,261 of CM072528.1, read as the reverse complement.
ATCTCATCTTGTTGTGTGCTTAAGTCCATAGCTTCTAAGCATCTTGGTATTAGGGCTGTTGATCTTTATTCTGGCCTTATATTAATCTGAGATTGGACTTTCTTCTTTCAATTGGGTTTGATTAACACCAAATGAATGATTCATACTTGGTCTGCCAGCTTGCCATGATTTCCTTTTGAACAGAATTTGGATCATTTTCTGTACAGATCTTGAGCTGTTGGCTTGGTCATTTATGTGGTATTCTGTATAGTTCTCTATTTTCTGCAAGATCTAGCTAATTCTAATTACAATCCGTTTCGGGATATGGTTGATGATTCTGTTCACAAACAAGCCTATAGGGACTTTGATGTCTATTTGTTATCTATTTGGGTTCTCTTTAAGGGCAAGGGATTCACACTGAACGGATCGAGCGAGAAAATATGGATTCCAGCACATCTACTTCACATCATGTGCCAAGAAGATGTCGAAATGCCTTTGATTCCAGGATGGTTTTATTCTGTTCACGAACCTTGTTCATTACCGTCTGCAAGCTCTCTCATGAATGGAAATCAGAACGCTTCACTTATCATATCTGCTGCTATTAAGGGATCGTTTATATCGTCTGAAATTTTCTTAAGAGGCAAGTCCGAGTTTGGTTAGAAGGGGTCTGTTGCCACTAATGTATTTTGTCATGTAGAGCCTCAAAAACTCATAAATGTTCTAGCTCTCTGCAAAGTATTCGTTTGTTATTGAACATCCAATTGATGAATCAAAAATTCAAATCAGAAGCATAATTCGATCCAGAAGGTTTAACAGATCAGAAGGTTAATCAGAAATACTGTTGATCAGAAGTTTTTTTTCTTTCAGAAACTTCATTCGAAGTTTATTCAAATCAGAAGTACAAATGTGTAGAGCCTCAGCTGTTCAGAAGCATTTTTGGTAATGTTTTTGAATATCAGATGAGCTACGATGAACCAGAAGCAATACTATACTGGACCAAAAGTAATATTCATACAGATCTTTGTATGCATATCACAAAGCTCTACATGAAACTAATCTGCTGCCTTAACTTGTTAAAACTCAGTTGTGATTATTTGAAACGTAACCAAACCCAACGATGATCTTGCTGGAGCATATGTGGTCAAGAAACCAATATCTCTTGACACGGAGATTGATAACAAGCAGCAACACCTGCTGGTCCAGAGAGAAAAATGAAGCAAGCACATGTGGAGAACAGACCTTATTTGGCTGTCTTTTGGCTTTGGAAAACTTAAAAACTTGCCGCTTGATGGTCATACAAGCATAGTTTCTATTTCTGAGAAGTATATATATACATGAGGAAAACATTCAAAAAGATATTAGCATTTGGGAAATCTGGAATACACGGATTTGTCATCTTTGCCAAATAACTACATCATCCAAGATGGACCAGAAGCGTTCCATACAGAGCTCTATATAAAACAGAAGTGCAGAACAGTTGATGAGTGGCCTGAGCAAATCATAACAGACTAGAGTTGTTCATCGACATCATTCCGGATATGACCAACTACTCACAAACGTTAATTCTTTGCGTTCTGATGGAAGCAGGTTACATGATCAGAATCTTGATCATGTTGATAATAATTAAGATCAGAAGTATGATTCCAGATCGTAATGAACCAGAAGCTAATCAGAGCTTAATTAGTAGGCATGCAAACCAGAAGATATGAGCTTACTCAGAAGCTAATTAGAGTCATCCGGAAGCAACACAAAGCTTGATCAGAAGGATAAATCTTTCACAGGATATGGTTGTATTTTTGTATTAAGCCGCTGATTCAGAAAGTGTTGAAAAGCCGTATAGAGCTTCTGAAAGCTGTCAATAAGTTGCACATCAGAAGTTTGCTTCGGTTAGGTGCATTTTTCAGACGCTTCGAACAGAGCTTAATGAAACAGAGCTTAATCAGAGCTTAATGGGACATAACTTTTCATAAGCACTTTTCAAGAAGCTTCGATCAGAAGCCGTACAGACCTTCTGAAAGCCATCCAGAAGTTGGGATCAGAAGTTGTTCAGAAGCTGTCAGAAGTTGCTGTTCAGAAGTTGCTGTTCAGAAGTCATGTAAGAGCTTAGTCTGAATCCAAAGAGGTTGCTGTCCAGAAGTGTTTGCAAGCTGTCCAGAAGCTTCTGCAACCTCTTTATACGTACAGAAGTGCAGAAGTGCATAAAGTGCACATCAGAAGAAGTGCAAAATCTCTGCAAAGCTGCCCAGAAATTCAGATCAGAAGCAGAAGTTTTATCAGAAGTATTTTTTTTATTAGATCAGAAGTGTTTCTCAAAAGCTTGCTGCACATTTCAGATCAGAAAATACATTCAAGGAACTTCCAGAAGCTGTCTAGAGATGCAATCCAAAAGCTATATTTTTCCAGAAGCTTAATTAGAGCTTAATCAACTCTATGTATCTGATGTTATGTCCAGAAGCACTCACAAGTTGTCCAGAAGGTGTGAAAGAGATTATTCAGAACAACAGACGTAGCTGTCCAGAAGTATTGTTTGAGTTCTTGAGCTGTCATCCAGATGTTGCTGTCCAGAAGCTCTGCATACACTATACATACGCTCTGATTGATGTCTTTTTATGTCTTTCGGTACGATAAAAACTCTCTAATCAGAGCCCATGAAGACCAAAATTCATGATGGACCATAGATGGACCAGAGGTAGTCCAGAGCATCAAAATCAATGTACGTTGGTCCAGAACTCACATCGAACCAAAGCCCATAACCCGATTATTTTCGGTTTTCTGACAGCATTGCGCTCTTTCAGAAACACGCGCACAACTTTTCACTCGAATCTCCAATCTACCTGAATCTAGTTGCGTTGGAACGATAACACACATATGCACGACTTTGAAGTTCTGAATTTTCTCAAATTTAGTGAGCTGATATATCTTATTCACTGTCAAAGTCTGCTGACCGATGCTGGAACGAAAGTCTTATTCACTCAAACTCCAAAGTCTTATTCACTCAAACTCCTTCCGATTTCAGATGGGTGTTCGCATGTCCGTTCTTCATAGGTTCAAGTTACATGTGTGACATATTTATTGTCACGATCTCCTCTGTTTTTCAATCTAAAGCTCGGAGCTGAACTCAACTCAACGAGGTCTAAAGCGTCAAATTCTTTGTTTTGATGGCTGATTTGCGCAGCTGAGGGAAAACTTGCACAACTCACTCATTTTTCATCCAAATTAGTTGAATCAAAGCTTTTTGATAAGCTAAGAGACTGAAGTTCAATGTGCATGTTTTTTGTTTTCTCTCAATAAGTCTCCTTAATGGTCAAAAAAACAGCTATAAAGTTGAGTCATTAAAGCTGGACAGAAAGTGTAAAATGTCTCGGTTTTTCAAAAATATGAGCCTACATTTGAGGGGGAGCTTGTAACGCCTTGAAGTCTTGAAGAATGGCACATAAAAGCTTCTAAAGAAAGCAAGGGGGGGTTTATTTGATGAGGCTTTCTTTATAAAACTTTAGGGGGAGATTGTTAGATCTAATAGGCCCCAATTAGATATAAAGTTTTATAAAGAATTGTATTTTGGGATTTTTAGTGTTTTATAGGCTTGGGCTTAACACATGTATTGGGCACCTATAAATATGGTGTCTTAGCTTCATTTGTGAGTGAGACTTGGGAAAAAACACACTTTGCACACATACAGACTTATGAGAGTCAGTTCATTCTAATATGTGGTGTTCTTCACAATTCCCCTTCATAATGATGAATACATGAATATGAGTTGATGATTTTGTGATTAATTTTCTTTAATTCTCTATCTCTTCTCTACATTTTATGGAGTTTTCTCAATTGTTGCTAGTTTGAGATCTAACAATCGGGTTCATCATCATCATTATGAACCCAATATTCATCTTCTGCCATAAGAACTTTGCCAGCTTCTTCTTGTTTGGCAAGCATGAATTTGTACGCAAAATAGTTGGCATATTTTACAAATGGTTTCTTGCATTCTCATGCGTAGTGAGCAGATTTACCGTAGTTGTAACACAAACTCAGCTCCCCTTTGAATTTATCTTAAGGTTTTCGTGGTGGACGTCTTTCATCTTTCCTTGGGTTTGGATCGAAATTAGCATTCGGTTCGAAGTTTTTTGACCCCAAAGCATATCTTTGTTGATTTGAGTTGGGACGACGAGAGAAATTGCGTTTGAAGTCTTGAGTGAGAAGAGCCAATTGTTGTTGAAATATGGCTAGTTCGGGATCATCAAATTCTTCATTGTCCGACTCCGAAAAATTATCTTGTAGAATGCTGCTTGATGGGGTTAGATCTTCCTTAGCCACAGGATCTATTGGATCGGAAAGCTTTTTGATTTTGTTATTTGCTACCATCGCTTCCAAAACTTCGTCTTCATCTTGTTTCAATGTTTCAAAGACTTCATGAATATCTAGTTCGGCGAGAAACTTGCTATGTTTTATTTGATTGGCAAACCGACACCATTCCGGTTGAAGATTGCTAACAAGTTTAAGATTGTTCTCGATTTTTGTCTAACGGATGTCATTTTTGCTAAGCTCATTTAGTAGATGGACAAAACGCTCATAAGTTTCCGTAAGACTTTCTCCTTCTTAAGCCTTGAACTCCTCATATTGTGAGATACAATTCGTGATCTTCATTTGAGTACCGATCTTTGTACCGAGCATGATCTTTTAAATTTTTTCCCACATTCCTTTGGCCATTTTACAATGGCTATCTATGCTCATGTAGATATCATTGAGAATAGTCATGAGACGATATGATCGAGCATACTGATCTCCATTGAACACTTATTCTTCTTCGGGAGTATATTTTGATCTAGGCTTGATTTCTCGACTTACAGCTATTGGAGGATTATTGTTTGGCATGGCTGGTTGTTTTTGGTAAATAACAGGTGGCGGACCATTATTGATCGAACTCATGATTTCATCGTGATGATCATGCCTAGCAACGAAGTCAAGGACCCAATCTTTCCACTGTGAGTATTCTCCTCGGAAGAGAATTGGTGGTTTTGTGTCATAACCAATGGCCATAGCTTCGCGTGTGGTCATTTGTACTTGATTTGATTTGATCTCGATCGTTGAGTTTTGGAAAAAATCTACGTTTTCTAGAAACGTAGGTTCGATATCGATTTACGGGGTGCTAAACGTGTTATGTCGGGTGATTTAGACGCGAGAAAAAAAATGTCGGTTAAGAATGTTAAAAATTTATATCAGGTGAGTTTGACTCGATAAAAAATTATATCGAGTGAGATAGACTCGATAAGAAATAATATTGATTGAAACAGACTCGATAATAAATCATATCGACTGAGACAGACTCGATAAGACTTTATATTGATTGAAACATACTCGGTAAATATTTATATCGATTGAAACAGACTCGATAAGAAATTATATCGATTTAAACGGACTTGATAAGAATAAACTCAAAGTCGCTTTAACAGACTCGATAAGATTAAAAAAAATTCTTCTTTGGTCTATAATCTATAAATCAGATAGCAAAAACGAAGGATTCTTGACAAAAGATCTAGCATAACAATGGTTATCTATTCTTTGAAAGGGACAGCTAGGTCCTTGTGTTTCCGATTTTCTCAATTAAGGTCAATACGAACTTTCTGAAGTTTATGAGATTTACTTGAGGACTCTTCTCAAAAGATCCTGAGCTTCTGTTGATAAAGAGTAGCAATAGTAACGCAAAACAAACGAGAGAAATTTGCAATTTAACAATAAAGACGGAATTTTGTTTGTATAAAAATTTGAATACTTATCGGGCGTCAAAGTAACTAGAATTATGCGACAAGTATTTAAGCAGACACGATAAAAATATTATGCACTAACCTCGATTTAAACCAACAAAGACTTGATCGATAATATGAATGAAAAGAAATCGATAAAAATCTATTGAAACTGGGTTTGACCTTATATCGAATTAAACTATTAGAGTGGACCCGGTTAAAACTCAAAACAAAAATATATATATATATATATATATATCGATTACTATTGTAAAACTAATGACTACACAAGAATGCAACGAAAATAGAACCTGGAGACATGTCGAGTAAGCTTGATGCGATAAGTATGTAACAGCAGAAAAGTCCAGATTTTTACCTAAACTCCAGAAATCGATTAGATTTTGTCAAAAACTAAGACCGTCTGCTCTGATACCAATTGTAGATCCCAGATTCACAATCAAGTACGATTAAAGCATGTAAAACGCAAAGAACAATGAAGAATATAGAGAAGAACGTAAGTTGAATATCTCACTTGTGTATTTGGTTACAATGAAAGCTCACAATAATAACAATATTTCTCTCTTAAATTTGTATGGAATGACCTACCCATCACCTCTATTTATATTCCTACGAGTTCTAATGCTATAACGAAGGTAGAGTTTAAGGCATTATAGACTTGCCTTATTTACATTGATATTTATCCTTTCCTTATTTTAATACAATAAAATCTATCTCCAAACATGTGGGAAGAATTTCAAGCTTTATTCTTTGAGGAATACTTCCCAACGGATCTTCAAAGACGCCTTGAGAAAGAGTTTTTGGATCTAAAGTAGGGAAATATGACTGTGATGGAGTCCGAGACCAAATTTAACCGAAAGACACGGTTTGCTCAACGGTTTATGATTTCTAACCGAGACAAGATTGACCATTTTGTTGACGGACGATGACGGGAAATCCGTGACTTCGTAGCAAACCGTGACATTCCAAGTTTTGCTAAAGATGTCGAATATGCTTGACACCACGAGCATAATTTGATGATACCCGATAATACCGTTCCCTCACCGAAACGACAAAGAACTGATACAACATTTTCTACACCATCACATAAGCCATAACGATTCTTTACGCTGACATGAGCACAGACTCAAACCACTTTCCTTGCTCCTCCACAGGCTTATTCACACCAGGTATAAATCTTAAATATTTTAGTTAATGATATGAACTGTTGAACTTAATACAACTCTATTGCAGTTGAATGCACCACGAAATTGTCAGAAGTTTGGTAAACTTCATTCGGAGCGATGTAACGCTGAACCGACGACTCTTAGATGATTTTTTTGTGGAGAGGTGGGCCATATTCATACTAGATGTCCACGAAGTAAGGATGCTTATTATTTGTGTGGTGTATTGGGGCACAGACAGAGAAATTGTCCTCGAGGCAAATGAGAAGAAAGTAAAGCCTCAATTCAATGATCAACGACAACTAGGCCATCCGTTCAAAATAAGGAGGTACCCAAGGCCCATGCTCTTTCTTTCCAGATCACTACATAAGAAGCTCGTAATGAACTGGACGTTGTTATTGGTATTTTTCTTGTGAATTCTCGACCTGCTCGTACATAAGAAACTCTTTCGTATCACATGATTTTACTCGATTATTGGATTATGTGCCTTATATGTTTGATAAACCACTCATCGTCGATACGGCTAATGAAGTCATTCTAGTTGCCGCTAAAGTATATAGAGATTGCGTGTTAATTCTTAAGGGCTATGATTTCTGAATAGATCTAATCTCGATGGAATACATGGCTTCATTGTCGTTATTGGGATGGATTGGTTAGCTAGAAAAGACGCTGAAATCATTTCCTCTCACCAAATGATTCGGATTCCAAAGGATGATGGATATTACCTATATGTATACGGTGAACGACATGTAGGCGATGTAAAGGTAATCTCTATGCTCAAGGCTCGACGATATCTAACTTAAGGATATTCCTCTTTTCTAGCCTATGTCTTAATTCATCCAAAGAGGCGAAGAAGATGGCGAAGGATGTGTCGATCGTATGTGAGTATCCAGAGGTATTCCCCGATTACTTGCCTAGGTTACCATCAGACAGGAAAATAGAGTCCCGGATCGATTTTGTACCCGGTACCGCTCCTAAAGCTAAAATTCCTATCGTCTTGCACCGTCAGAAATGAAAGAAATGATGAGTCAGTTACAAGAGTTGTTGGACAAGGGATTCATTCGGCCGAGCACTTCACCCTAGGGTGCTCTGGTACTATTAGTAAAACAGATTGTTCTTTTCCAATGTGTATAGATTATCGGCAACTGAATAAGGTAACCATAAAGAATAAATACCTTCTACTACGAATTGATGATCTATTTGATCAACTACATGGTGCAAGATACTTTTCCAGGATCGATTTGAGATCAGGATATCATTAGCTTAAGGTACGTGAGGATAACGTGCCTAATACAACTTTTCCCACACGATCTGGACATTATGAATTTCTTGGCATGCCAATTGGACTGACGATGCACCTGCAACATTCATGGACTTAATGATTCGAGTATGTTGCCCAATGCTCGATAAGTTCGTTGTTGTCTTTATTGATGATATCTTGGTGTATTATAATACTGAGGCCAATCTTGGCGTGCACCTTGTTAAGGACTTCCATATCAAAAAGAAGCCGTGTGATTTATTTTTTAACTTTTTTAATTTTGAAAATGATGGATTAGTCGAATGATTGATTTTTCAAAATTGGCCAAGTTTTTTAGTTTCTTCAAGATTGGCTAAGTCTTTTATTCTTTTCAAAATTGGTTAAGTCTTTTAGTCTCTTCAAAATTGGCTAAGTCCTTTATTATATTCAAAGTTGGATAAGTCTTTTATTCTCTTGAAATTGACTAAGTGTTTTGGTTTCTTGAAATTGACTAACTCTTTCGTCTCTTTTTAATTTTTTTTTTGACTAGCCGATCACTATCCTTTTCAAAGAATTATTTTTAATTTAATCAATTTGGCTATTTATCTTGGTCTAGCCGAACCCCTACCAAAAACCCCTACTTCTTCATCATCCATCTCCTAAGAGTTTTTATGTGATTACTCTTCTATCCTCCTCTTAGGTGAGATCAAAAAGGTTTCTATGTGAAAAAGAATTCAAAGAATGATTTTTTATATTAAAAAAAATCATCTTTTTTTAAGCTATTTGGTCTAGCCGAATGGTTAAAAGAAACTATGTGATTTACTTTGAAAATTATGTCTTTCAATGATGGATCTTTCTTCCAAAAGTTTTCAATCCGAAGTTTTCCATCCAAAGTTTTCCATCCAAAGTTTTCTTTCAAAAATTTCTTTCAATTTCTTCTATCCCTATCTTATCTCTTTCATTATTGGGTCACCTCAACTTATCTTCAATATTCTATCTTTCTTCTTCTATTTCTTGATCTCTCTTATCAACTCCTCTTAACCGATATATTTCATCTTACTTCTTCTCTTTCTTAAATATTTTTTTTCGGTAAAGATTCTCTCGATTTTTACCTGTAAAAACTCCCTCCGATTTTTACCTGTGAAAATTATCTCCAAATTTTACCTGTGAAAATTCTCTCCGATTTTTATCAGTAAAAATTCACTCCAATTTTTACCTGTTAAAAATCTCTCTGAATTTTTACTTGTTAAAAATCTGTCCGATTTTTATCTGTCAAAAATCTCTCCGAATTTTTACCCGCAATAATTCTCTCCGAATTTTACCTATAAAAATTCTCTCCGATTTTTCCCTGTTAAAAACCTCTCTGAATTTTTACCTGCTAAAAATCTATCTGATTTTTTACCTGTAAAAATCCTCTCCGATTTTTACCTGTTAAAAATCCTTTATGGTTTTTACCTGTTAAAAATCTCTCCGAGTTTTTACCTGTAAAATCCTCTCCGAGTTTTTACCTGTAAAATCCTCTCCGATTTTTTCCTGTAAAAATTCTCTCCGATTTTTACCTGTCAAATTTTTTTCCGAATTTCTACCTATTAAAATTCTCTCGATTTTTACCTATTAAAAATTCTCTCGATTGTCCCAAGACTTCAAAAAATTTCAAAAGTAACTTCAAAAGTTCTTCCAGGAAGTTTTCTTCTGGTGAAAAAGAAAAGTTTCCTATTACTCTTAAGCTTTCTTCTAAAAGAAAGACAACTTTTTCAAAATATCCAATCTCAAAAGCAGACCATCAATTTTATACTTAGAGATGTCAATATATAAGGAAACATCAAGGAGAAGACTTCTTCCATCTCTTCTGTGCCTTATTCTATAAAAGGAAAATATTAGTTATTCCAAGAAAAGTCTTTGTCTATAGAAAATGCTATAATTTTTGTGATATTTTTTCTTCTTATCAAAGACTGTTCAAAAGTTTATATTGTTCAAAATAACAAAATGGATAACCCTTCTAACCCAAAAGGACCCATCCCAAAATGGGTACCAAGAAACAAGTTTGTTCATGATTGCAAGAGCCAAATAAAGATCATATATGATATATGGACAACAGCTGCTCAAGGCAATCTCTTTTCTTCAACCCTTGAAGGAAAAAGGGTCAGGTGTGACTTTTGGTGGGCAATGCAAATGAATCACAAGAAGTTATGGAACTCTCTCCAATAGAATCATAACTTTCAACAAAGTTGCCCATGTTGAAGGACTGATGAATAATCTTCTTAGCATCAGTCAACTATGTGAAAATATGTCCATCTTTAAAAGACACAACAAAATAACTTATAAAGTGTTTCATGGCCAAAAACCAAACTTTGGTTTTCTTCATATCTTTGTGTGTTGTGTCTTAAATGACCGAGAATATCTTGGGAAACTTGATCCAAAGCTGATGAAAAATTTTCGTGAAATTTTTCATGGGATATTCCTTATGTATTTGATGTGTCCATACTTGTCAAATTTAATGATCTCCAATCTTCTTCATATATCGGAGACGTGTCTGACACCACTTGTTGGAACCCAGATCCCTTTCTAACAATTAATCGATATATCAAATAAGTAAATACGAGTTGAAGCAAACAGATCTACGATAAACAGTAAGATTAGTAAGAACATAATTGAAGAACAATCGTAATTCGTATTGAATTGCTTTGAATGATAATCAACAGTGTGCACAATTTAGCTCTCAAATCTGTATATTTCGAATCACCCTAGTACAGACAGTGATTGAGCTATTTATACGATTACAATAATGAAAGTCAACTATCTAGCCTATTACAACTTGACACGTAAGCAAGTGAATAACTAACTTAGTTACATACGGAGGATGTGCCTGCCACATCATCAGATGCGCATGTACTTGCATAATTCTGATTCATACTTCTTCTGAAATGAGGTCTAACAATCTCCCCCTAAGTATGAAATTCAGAATGTTGCACGCGTAGCTTCGTTGTTCTTTCATAGGCTCAATAGTTGATATGACGATAAGCACGTATTTTAATTTTATCAGAAGGGGGCTGTTTGAGAGATGACTTTGGAGATGACATATGTAACTTCTCTGAGCTTCATTAGTTTGTCAAGTCTCTTCTCAAATTTTTCTCTAATTTCTGAATCTTGATTGTCAGCTGCTACAGAAGCATAACATTTTACGATATACACAACTTCTGTAGAGTATTTGTAAGCATCTTTAATTCTGAAGAAGCTTTTTCTGCTCGGCCTTCTAAACACGATTCCTACTTCTGGTTCAGTTGTCACTTTTCCAATCCTTAATGCATGTAAACCTTCCAGATCTTCATTTGGAGCAGAGATCACAAATTATCTACCTTGTAGTTTAAACCGGTTTGAAAGTCTAGTTGCCTTCTGTATCGAATGAAAGACTTCATACATTCAATGATACGGAAGTAAGCAACTAAGTCTTGATCATCTCTCCCTCTATTCATTTTAGTCTTCATAAACTTCTCTAGAGTTATAAGATCAGAAGTATTGCTAGACAATAAATCATTGTCACAGAAGTAGGATGGTTCATTGTCTTCTCTGACAACTTTGTAAATCGCATACCAGATGGGTGTTTGTTCAAACTGTGCATGCCTGAATGATATTGTTTTGATTGGAACAGTAGAATAAGCTTCCTTCCTTGGTTTCTTGTGAGTTATGAATTTATCTTTGATCTCATCACTTACTTGGTAATCATTTGAGAAATTAGGCATCATCAGGTATATCTTCTGATCAGTGATAGCATGCATGTGCTTGTGTTTGATTTCTAAATTGGGTAACTCTAGTCTTCCCAACTTCTGTATCTTTTATTCATTTGAGGCTCTGAATTTTGCAGACTCCCTTCTTTTAGTTTCTTCAAAATTTGCACGTGCCCTTTCAGCGGCTTGTTTAGCTTTTTCAGCTTTTTCTCTCTCTTTTTCTGCATGAGCCAGAGCTTTTTCTGCTTTAGCTTTGGCTTTTATGGCTTCTTCCTTAGGTTTTTCTGCTTATGATTTAGCTTTTTGTTCAGCCTCAGATCTTATTCTGTCTTCTTCTGTTTTAGCTGCCTCGGCTCTGGCTGCCTCGGATCTTGTTGTCTCCGCTCTGGCCGCTTCTGCTCTGGCTACTTCTGCTCTCGTTGCTTCTGCTCTGGCAGCTTCTGCTCTAGCTGTCTCTACTCTGCTGCCTCTGCTTTGGCTGCCTCAGTTTCTGCTGGTTGAGATTGCGTTTTAGTATTGCCAATTATCTCCAGTATAAATTTGGCAATTTCTAGATTCTTGGGCAGGGGACCCTTTTGAGTAGCTAGAGGAGTAGGCGTCATTGGAGTCTGTTTAGAAGGAGGAGGTGCAGAAGGTGAGGAGGTTGAAGCTTTACCTTTTTCTTGGCCCCTTCTGAGAATCAGGGTCCTGATCCTCAGATCGTTTTCGTTTCAACTCAGCCTTTTTACATGCCTGAGCTTCTTTGGCTTTCTTCCGGTCTTCAAATGATGCAGATAACTCACTAACCAGAGAAGATAACTTTGAAACAGAGGTCTATAGAGTTGTGAGCTTTTGATCCATATTCAAGTTGCATATTTGGAGGTCAGAGTGTTGATGCGTTCAATCATTGCCTTTTGAAAATGTGCCATATCAGACTTCTTGACTAAAGAGGAGGCAAAAGCAGAAGCATCTTCTGAAGGAAAAACTGTCTGTATAAGTTTGTGGATGTCAGCAACAAACAGCCTCTGCACTAGCTTTTATGCCTGCGTCCAGAACTTGGAATTGAGCAGTAGTAGAATTCCTTTGAGCCTTTGCATTTTCAGAGAGAAGCTTTCTGATATCCTCCAACGTTTGAGTTTGAGTTGCTTGGTGGGCCTGTATGGCTGTCAGTACTTGTTGTTGAGAAACCAGGGATAATTTTAGATCTTCCACAGGTCTCTGAATTTGATCACCAAATGCCTTGAACGCTGCATTGGTGACAAATTCAGAAGAGGTAACCGGTGCATCTCCACCACATAGAGCCCCTTGTCTCTCGCGTTCAGAGAGGCCTTCTTTCACACCTGTTTTGGCTTTGAGTGTGGAGGGACTTCCAACCTGTCTTCGAGGGCTGTTATTTACAGGCACCTCTTCTGTTGTTCTGACTATTTCAGCTTGTTTCCCATCATCAGAGGATGGGTAGCGGAATATAGTGCGCTTACCACAGTATAGGGAAAAGACCCCGGTAAGTGGTGCATCCTGTGGCTGTAACCCCTCTGATAGGATTTCATCAGCGTCTAAACTAACAAAGGGCATGCACGTATCCTCTGGTTGCCCTAAAACATCATTGGTCACGAAGACATCAACGTTTTGTGTGGGTTGTGGCGAGTTCCGGGGCAATGGAACTCTTATATTTTCATCATCACCCTTTTGAGAGGATGATGAAGATGAGATGGATTCCCCTGTTGTGCGTGATTCAGAGGAGTAAAGAATACCCTCTGATCGGTTTGGCTCTTGGTGGTTTGGACTGGGTTTTCCTTTTTCAATGAGAGTAGGTGTGTTGACATCTACCTCAGGAGATGTGGGTACCCGTGGGGAACTTGGAGAGATTCGCTCAAATGTGTCTTGATGGACATCTTCTGTACCCTCTTGCATTAAGAGGTCGGGATGGGTACTAACTCTCTGGTGGTCACTCAAATTCTTTTCAATATCAGTCTCGCTTGACCCCTCACTGCCTAATCTGGCTCCAAGTGCTCTGGGGTAGATACTCTATGTTCTGAGAATATTATAGAGCAACTATAGGATATGAGAGTAAAGAGGTTGAAGGAATAAGATCTAGCATGTACCTAGAGAGTTATCTGGGTGAAGGATAACCATTGTTATCAATTGTTGGCTTGTGGGAGCTCATTGAAGCGATTTTGCAGAACGGCTGAATCAGAGGAGCTTTCAAGGCACAACTAGCTGGAAAGGTAAATATTGATAGAAAGCGTGGGAACATTAAAGCAGGAAGTGGTTTCCCTCGGCTCTGGAGGGAACTTTGGTTTGAACAGCAGCCTTCATTTCTTGAAAGATAAGGCTCATGTAGTCCAAAGGTCTGTTGAAAAACATCTCATACATGATGGTGAGAACATTCTTACTGGCTTGGTCTAGAGAACCAATTTTTGCATGTGAGGCTCTTATTCAGAATGGAGACTAGGACATTTCACATCGGGGGAAGCTTCTTTCTTTTGAACTCAGATAGCCTATTGAGTTGTTCATTGTAACCTAAGAAGCGAATGAAAGCCATTAGAGCTTCTAGTGTGGGATTAGGTTCTAGGTCAGGGTTGGGAACAGTTTGACCTTCAGCTTCAATGTAGGGTTCAGGAAGATGAAAATACCTTGCTATTTTCTTACGTGTGATTGGGATTTGAACAACAGTTTCTGCTTTAGTGGGGTGTCCAAAGCTTCCAAGTAAGGTATTGTCATCCTTGATGAACTTAGGCTGCCAGACTTCTTGCACATAGATTTCAGGAACATTTGGATTTGTCAGGGTTAGGGTTCGGTTCAGGGAGTGGTTTTGCAGGAACTCAATCATAATCCTGAAGTCAGACAGAAAATTGTTGGGATCGAGAAGAACCTGAACATTGTTAGGTTTCAATGGTAGCTTGACGACTGGAGCACTATCAGCCGTTGTTGTGACGAAATTACCGTCGTCGTTTTGGGTATTAGGATTTGCAACTGGAGACGCCATTGCTGGAGAATGCTTTGAAGAGAATAAGATGCCGATTGGGAAAGATTCAGATTCTTGAGGAAGATGATGAAGCACAGTACTGTGAAATTCCCAAATCGAGGTTTGTATATGAGAGAGAGAGAGAGAGAGAGAGTAATGGAGTGTTTTATGAATGGGAAGGGTTTTAATTTGGGGACTAACAAAAACGGTTCGTGTTTGCTGAGGTAAGCACTCAGGCGTGTCATCATGCAATGGCACGATGAATGACACGTGTAAAGGAAAACTGACAAGTGAAAAGGTTTTAGCGCCTAAAATGATTGAGTATTCCCTCCTCAAAAATAAATTAAAAGAAAATTACAATTTAAACAAACAGATAAACTGTTGATTAAAAAATAATTTTAAAGTAAGTAATTCCTTTTAAAAATTTAAAATCAGACATTTGGGTTGAAAACATATTTGCACCAAATGAAAGTTTAATATTCGAAGTCAAGTATTTATTTAAGAAATTAAGATAGAATAAGAAAATTTCAAAAAAATAGGCTTATTAAAGAAAATTTCAAAAAAATACAAAGGTATAGAATATCTAGTCATAGAAAACAACTTTTGACCACGAATGTTAAAGAACATCTTTTCAGAAGAATTTAAGTTGAATATGAAACGTCTTTGTAACCTTGACGACAAGAGTTAGTCAGAAGAAACAAATTCAAAGAAAATTGTTAAGTAAAGAGAGGTTCAGAAGACAGCTAACAGATGTTAGACATGACGTTCTCCCCCTCAAAAATTTCGTTCTGCTCCCCCTCAAAAATTGCATTCTGCTCCCCCTCGTAATGGTAAGATATGCACCCTTTCTGTTGTCATTTGGATCACAAATGTAAGATTTATTCAATGAGGAACAGAGGTATCTAGAGGCTTCTGAGTGCCTCTAAATTAAACCATCAGAAGTGACCAGGGGCTTCTGGACGTTTTTGATCTGTGCGAAACAAAAAATGTAAGAGAAAACAAAACAAAAATAATATATATGTACATAAATAAGTAATTTGACAGAATTCTAAGAAGATCAAAGAATTAAATAAAATTACATATTTAACATGCCAACTTGCTGACTAGGAAAATCAATCGTGTCCCATCTAGAGCTTTTGTGAAAATGTCAGCAAGTTGAAAATCACTAGAGACAAAATACATTTCAGTTGTGCCTTTCTCTACATGATCTTTAATAAAATGATACCTGACATCGATGTGCTTGGTTTTTGAGTATTGAACTGGATTTTCAGTAATGGCGATAGCACTCTCTGAGTCACATAGGATAGGGATTTTGTCGTATATTAATTCGTAGTCTCTGAGCTGAGTTTTCATCCAGATTACTTGAGAACAGCAATTAGCAGCAGCAACATACTCAGCTTCTACTGTTGATGTTGACACATTGTTCTGCTTTTTGGATGTCCAACTTACAAGTCTGTTACCCAGAAGTTGACAGCTTCTAGAGGTACTTTTTCGATCCAACTTGCAACTTGCATGATTAGAATCTGTATATGCCATTAAATCAAATCCAGAATTTTTTGGATGCTAGAGACCTAGTGATGGAGATCCCATGAGATATCTAAATATTTGTTTAACAGCAGCCAAATATGATTCTTTAGGATTCGCTTGATAGCAGGCACAGAGGCAAGTGGCAAACATAATATTTGGTCTACTGGCTGTCTGATACAGAAGAGATCCAATCATACCTCTATAGCCCGTAACATCCACCGAGTTCCCAGAAGGATCAGGGCCAAGTTTCGTGCTAGTAGAGATAGGAGTTTTCATAGGTGACGAATTTTGAAGATGAAATTTCTTAAGCATGTCAGAAACATACTTAGCTTGATTTATAAAAACTCCTGAGGCATTTTGTTTAACTTGGAGTCCTAGAAAGAATGTTAGTTCTCCCATCATACTCATTTCAAATTCTTGTTCCATCAATTTAGAAAATAGATCAACTTCTGATTGATGAGTAGAACCAAAGATTATGTCATCTACATAGATTTGGACAACGGTTAGCAGACCTTTTCCTCTTTTGATGAACAGAGTTGTATCGATTTTACCTTTTTCATAACCTTTACTGATCAGAAACGTAGATAGGCGTTCGTACCAGGCTCTTGGTGCTTGCTTCAAACCGTATAAAGCTTTGTCGATAAGATAGACATACTCTAGATGTTTAGCATCTTTAAAGCCAGCAGGTTATTCAACATACACTTCTTCTTTGAGATACCCATTCAAAAATGCACATTTAACATCCATTTGATATACTTTAAAGTTTTTGTATGCAGAGAAAGCCAAAAATAGTCGTATTGCCTCAAGTCTTGCTACAGGGGCAAAGGTTTCATCGTAAACGATTCCTTCTTATTGACAATACCCCTTAGCCACCAGTCGAGCTTTGTTTCTGATCACTATTCCGTCTTTATCTTTCTTATTTCTGAAGACCCACTTAGTACCAATGGCTACTTTGTTCTTTGGTAAAGGTACTAAGTTCCAGACTTTATTTCTATCAAGCTGGAGCAGCTCTCTTGCATAGCTGTCATCCAGCTAGGTTCTTGCAAGGCTTCATGAACATGCTTTGGTTCGATCATGCTAAGAAAATTTACAAAGAAAGCTTCATTTGCAGTAGCAGATCTTGTTTTAACACCTTCAGATGGACTACCAATTATGAGATCCGGGGTGTGTGCCTTAGTCCATCTCGTCATCCGAGATTGAGATACTGGTTGAGCGTGAACTTCTGTTTCAGAGGATGGAATCACCTCTTCTCGAAGGGGTTCGGAAAGAGGAGGATCATCTACAATCTCCCTTTCAGATGAAGGCACAGAAGTGACTTCTGGACAATCATTAGATGAAACAGGAAAGACAGAAGGTTCGGATGAGCTCTCAGCAGGTGATTCAGGACCAGAAAGTGTAATTCCATATGCCTGCAGAACTTCAGGAATACTTAATGATGGATTGGTTGGGCTTTGCTCTGAAAATATTTCTTCGCTCATGAAATCATGAAAATATCATCCATTTCAGATTCTCTGGTACCTGAGAGATAATCAGATGTTACTGTATTAAGTTTAAGTTCAGAAGTACAATACTCAGAAGTTAATTGAGTTTGATCGTCAAAATCGATGTTAATGCTTTCCATTACAGTCTTAGCTCGTAAATTAAAAAAAATCTAAAAGCTCTTGAATTTAACGAGTATCCTAAGAATTTAGCTTCATCTGATTTCTTGTCAAACTTGCCAAGTTTTTCTCTGTCATTTAAATTAAAACACATGCATCCAAAAATCTGAAAGAATTTGACACAGGGTTTTCGATTATTGATAAGCTCATGAGATACTTTAAGATGCCTCTTGACAATAATGGAGCGATTCTGGGTGAAACACGCAGTGGCTATAGCTTCAGCCCAGAAATGGGTGGGAAGTCCAGAAGCTGCAAGCATCGTTCTGGCAGCTTCCACCAATGTTTTGTTGCGTCGTTCTACTACACCATTTTGTTGAGGAGTGCATATAGCAGAGAAGTTTTGTGTAATTCTATTTTCAACAAGGTATGCTTCAAACTTGGCATTCTTGACCTTTGCAATTGTTACATGTCGACCTCTGTGGTCCCATTGCAATTCACTTTTTGTTTTATGAGATGCTCGTTTTATTTTGCCCATTTCACATGCAGGACAGAGATGATCTTTTTGAAAGTGAACTTCTGGAAGACCAGTTACCAAATCGTGTTTGACAAGCATCTCAAGGTTATCAAAATTTAAGTGAGACATTTTGTGATGCCATAACCATGCAACTTCGCTCTTTTTGGAGATAAGACAGAGAGTTTCTTTACCGTCCATTGATGTGAACTTCATCATATACAAATTACCTTTTCTGTCTGCTCTCCAGAGTTCTTCACCTGCCTTTGGAAACAAGTAACAATGCTTTTCATCAAATACAACAAGTATTTTAGAATCACAAAGTTGACTTACACTCAGCAGGTTATGTTTCAGTCTAGAAATATGAGCTACTTTTGATAAGGTAATATTACCCTCTTGTAATGTACCATAGCCTTTTATTTGACCCTTACCATTGTCTCCAAACGTTACAGCTCCACCACATTTGTCTTTGAATTGGGAGAGTAAGTTTTTCGATCCAGCCATGTGCCTCGAGCATCCAGAGTCAAGATACCAGATGTGCACACGCTGCTTCTGCAATCACAGTCAGAGTTTTTTAGGTACCCATCTCATAATGGGTCCTTTAATGTTAGTTTTATATTTTTCACTCGTTTTATCTTGCAAATAATTTGATATAGCAGAATTTAAAGGTTTGGTCTTTTTATTTGCTGTTTGTTTGTTTTTCTTATGTTTAGTCCTGACGTGTGAGATATTTTTATAAAGACGATCAGAGGGACTCGAGAAAAATTCCTTTAATTTTAAGAATAAAGAAAAACATTCAGAGTTCTGAGACATAAAAGATTGCATTGATTTTTCATTCGAATAATGATAATTACAATTCTTCTTATTTTTGTCTATACTAGTATCAGTAGTTCTATTGAACTTCTTAGCTAGGCTAGACTTATGCTTAGAATCATAAGTGTTCTTCTGTTGAGACTTCCTCTGATAAATCTTCTCAGGAGTTTTCTGAATTACTGAAACAGAAGCAGAAAGATTAGATTTCCATTTGCCTTTTTGAGCAGAAGTGAACTTTGGATAACATGATTGTGATGATTTTTTATGAACAAAACATTTCTTTTTAAGACTCTCTTCTTTCTCAAGTTCAAGACAAGATTTGGCCTTAAGACACATCCCAATGAAGTCTAGATGAATGGACACCGGTTTTCTCTGTCCTGTTGGAGGAACAAAGAGTATTGGCATTCCACTTGGATGTTTTTCAGTATTCAGACCACAGGTCCTGATTTCCAGAGGTTCATTTGTAAATAGGAAAGGAGCTTCCTCATTCTTAGTTACTTCAGGAACCTTTTTGTACTCAGAAGGTAGTTGATTTTCTAAATTTGAGAGATATTTTTCTGAGTTAAAGAAATCATCACCTTGATCATCATTTTCCCATGGATATGTAATCGTTTCAAAACAGTCTTCTGGTTCA
Organism: Silybum marianum; assembly: GCA_036898165.1. Taxonomy (NCBI): domain Eukaryota; kingdom Viridiplantae; phylum Streptophyta; class Magnoliopsida; order Asterales; family Asteraceae; genus Silybum; species Silybum marianum. The sequence goes on along the minus strand of CM072528.1, from coordinate 23,179,374 downwards.
GAAAGATTTAGGTATAAAAAAGTACACGGGAATATCTCTGGATTGTTTTCTGAAGACATTTTCTGAACATTTTCAAGTTCGAGTTTAAAGCATTTATCCAGAGTGGAGAAAATATCTTTTTCAAAGCTTAGAAGTAGCTCTTCTTCTGCTTGTGAAGGAATAAATACATCCGCATTTGGATTCAAAGTCATATGAACGTTTGAACCAAATTTGAAAATGTCGCTTTTCTTCTGAATAAACGATTCTTTTTAATGAATAGATCCGATCGCAACTTCGAATATGGAATTCAAAGAGATATTTTATTCAGATCAACATTTGTTTTTCCAGACGAATATTCGATGTTTTTAAACTTGAGTTTTCGTTGATGACGACAATTTTCAATTTTTTAAAAATAGACTGTTCATATAAAATTTGAAACACAGGCTTCTGTTCTTGTGCTATACAGAAAACAAATGTCAGAGTTGATCTTTTCTCACACGTGTAGGGATCCAGATCCTCGAAACCAAGTCCAGATCTTCCTACTTGTGTATTTACCTTGTCATGAACTTTTTGAGCATCTAGATATGTTTTAATCTGTAGTTTTGTCTTTTGAAGTTCAATTTGTAAAAACTCTCTTTCCTTTTGAAAATAGTTTTTAAGTGCAACAGAATTTAATCTGTCACTTTCCTTAGCACTAATCTTTTTTTCTTTGTTTTCCAAAAGTTTGTTTAAGTTTAATTTCTCTTGATTGAACTTGACTTCTGTATTTTAAATTTTTTTGGAAATCTTCTCATTTTCAGCATTGAGTTCCAATTTTTCTTCAGTTAAAAGATCCATTTCTCTTTTATAAATTGCTCTCTCTCTTTGAGTTATAGAGAGAGTTTCATCAATCTGTTTTTGCCGTTTCTTTTCAACAGTAAGATTTTGCTTAAGGTCTTCAAATTATTAGATATTCAAAAATGGTGTTCTCTAGTTCAGATGTGTCAGAGAGAGTACATACAGGTGTTTCAGATGGCTGATCTTCTGATTCATGTTCTGGCCAATCCGCAGAACATGGCTTCATCACCACTTGACTCATCTGCTAGCCAGTTTTCTTTTTCTGCAAAGTGAGCTCTTTCATCGACATTATACTTGTATTTATTCTTGTAGTACATTTTGTCTTTGTTCAGCGTTTCCCTGCAATCCTTTGAATAGTGCCCTGGCTTGCCACATCTATAGCACACATCCTTCTTTTTCTTTAATTCTTCTTCTTTCTTCAATGCCTCTATCTTCTCAGATCTCTGTATCTCTTGACGAGGTGCATAATTAGGAGTAGGGCGATCAAACCTTTTGCTTCCTTGGGAAGATCTATTACCAAACCTCTTTGTGAATTGTTTAGTAATAAGTGCTAGTAAATCAGCAAAAGCTTTGATCTCATCATCAGAGTCAGAATCATCCTCTGGAGTTGCTTCTGACATGAGAGCCTTACTTTTTCCTTTCTTCTCGACTTCCTTACTTCTTCTGACTTCCTCTGGTTTCAGAAATTAGAGCCAGAGGTCCACCGATATTGGTTTTCTTCTGAATGACCTCTTTCTCGTGAGCTTGTAGAGTAGCAAAAACATCGTGTAGGGACCATTGTTCCAGATCCTGATTGACTTGAAGAGACATCGAGAGATTTGACCATTCAGAATTTAATCGTTTGAAAAATAAGACATTATTGTCTTCTTTAGATCTGATGATGTCACATCTTTTACATAGATTTATCAGAGTGTTAAATCTATGAAAAGTCTGTTCTAGAGATTCTTCAGGAATGGCCTGGAAACTGTTATATTCATTCAGAGCTTGGGCTCTTCTTTTTTTCTTCATTTTTGCACCTCCTTCCAGAATGTTTTCTAGTTGATCCCATAGCTCTTTGGCACTATCATAGGAATCCAGAGATTGAAAAATCTCATTTGGAATTGCCATGATTAAGTGACTTTTTGCCTTTCTGGACAATTCCACCTTTGCCTTCTCTGCATCAGTCCAACTATCCCTTGATTTTGGAACATGCTTTGTAGGGACCTCATCAGTAACTGCAGTAGCAGGAACCCTTGGAATAGTTGTCATTGGAATGAACGGACCATTTTGAACAATACGATACAGTTCAACGTCCAATCCTTCATAGAAGTTGATCATACGGATCTTCCATGGTGGATATTCATCACGTATTAGAGCAGGAGGTTTGGTCAGGGAACCAGAAGTATATACGGGGATTTGAGAATTACTAAATATTCGTTTGAAATTTGAAGAAAATAAATTTCAAATTGATCGAAATAAGACAATATTCTTACTAATCTCAGGTTTAAGCAGAAATTACCACGGATTTAGAGAAGATAGTTATGAAATTAATAAAATCTCGTAAAACAGGGTAGAATGAATAACATAAACTCAAGACTGAACAATACTGCAAATAAAAGAGGGATTTCTCCAAATGGAAGAGATCTAATAATCAATAGATTGATTATCAGGCTCTGATACCAATTGTTGGAACCCAGATCCCTTTCTAACAATTAATCGATAGATCAAATAAGTAAATACGAGCGGAAGCAAACAGATCTACGATAAACAGTAAGATTAGTAAGAACAGAATTGAAGAATAATCATAATTTGTATTGAATTGCTTTGAATGATAATCAACAGTGCGCACAATTTAGCTCTCAAATCTGTATATTTCGAATCACCCTATTACAAACAGTGATTGAGCTGTTTATACGATTACAATAATGAAAGTCAACTACCTAGCCTATTACAACTTGACACGTAAGCAAGTGAATAACTAACTTAGTTACACACGGAGGATGTGCCTGCCACATCATCAGATGCGCATGTACTTGCATAATGCTGATTCATACTTCTTCTGAAATGAGGTCTAACAATCTCCCCATAAGTATGATATTCATAATGTTGCACGCGTAGCTTCGCTGTTCTTTCATAGGCTCAATAGTTGATATGACGATATGCACATATTGTAATTTATCAGAAGGGGGATGTTTGAGAGATGACTTTGGAGATGGCATCTGTAACTTCTCTGAGCTTCATTAGTTTGTCAAGTCTCTTCTCAATCTTTTCTCTAAAGGATTGATAGACAATAAATCATTGTCACAGAAGTAGGATGGTTTGTTGTCTTCTCTGACAACCTTGTAAATCATATACCAGATGGGTGTTTGTTCAAACTGTGCATGTCTGAATGATATGTTTTGATTGGAACAGTAGAATAAGCTTCCTTCCTTGGTTGCCTGTGAGTTATAAATTTATCTTTGATCTCATCACTTACTTGGTAATCATTTGAGAAATTAGGCATCATCAGGTATATCTTCTGATCAGTGATAGCATACATGTGGTTGTGTTTGATTTCTAAATTGAGTAACTCGAGTCTTCCCAACTTCTGTATCTTTTCTTCATTTGAGGCTTTGAATTTTGCAGACTCCCTTCTTTTAGTTTCTTCAAAATTTGCACGTGCCTTTTCAGCGGCTTCTTTAGCTTTTTCAGCTTCTTCTCTCTCTTTTTCTACTTGAGCCAGAGCTTTTTCTTCTTCAACTTTGGCTTTCATGGCTTCTTCCTTAGCTTTTTCTGCTTCAGATTTAGCTTTTTGTTCAGCCTCAGATCTTATTTTGTCTTCTTCTGTTTTAGCTGCCTCGGCATTGGGCCCTCGGCTACGTCGCTCGCTATGGCGCTTCGCTCTAGCTTTCGCTCCGGCCGCCTCGCTCCGTCGCCTCTCGCTTTGGCTGACTCAGTTTTTGCTGGTTGACATTGCGTTTTAGTATTGCCAATTATCTCTAGTATAAATTTGGCAATTTCTGGATCCTTGGGCAGGGGACCCTTGTGAGTAGCTAGAGGAGTAGGCGTCATTGGAGTATATTTAGAAGGAGGAGGTGCAGAAGGTGAGGAGGTTGAAGCTTTACCTTTTTCTTATTCCATCTTCTAACCCGTTTCAGTTTTCATCTTCTTAAGATTTTCCATGTTCTCCCCGTTCTGAGAATCAGGGTCTAGATCCTCAGATCGTTTTCGTTTCAACTCATTCTTTTTACATGCCCGAGCTTCTTTGGCTTTCTTCCGGTCTTCAAATGATGCAGATAACTCACTAACCAGAGAAAATAACTTTGAAACAGAGATCTCTAGAGTTGTGAGCTTTTGATCCATATTCAAGTTGCTGGAGTTGGTTTTAGATGCATACTTGCAGGTCAGAGTGTTGATGCGTTCAATCATTTCCTTTTGAAATTGTGCCATATCAGACTTCTTGACTAAAGAGGACGCAGAAGGAGAGGCATCTTCTGAAGGAAAAACAGCCTGTACAAGTTTGTGGATGTCAGCAACAAACGAACCATACTCATCAGCAGAGATTGTGACTTCTGGTGTAGGGATCTCTGAAGTAAGATTAAAGACAGCCTCTGCACTAGCTTTTATGCCTGCGTCCAGAACTTGGAATTGAGCAGTAGTAGAATTCCTTTGAGCCTTTGCATTTTCAGAGAGAAGCTTTCTGATATCCTCCAACGTTTGAGTTTGAGTTGCTTGGTGGGCCTGTATGGCTGTCAGTACTTGTTGTTGAGAAACCAGGGATAATTTTAGATCTTCCACAGGTCTCTGAATTTGATCACCAAATGCCTTGAACGCTGCATTGGTGACAAATTCAGAAGAGGTAACCGGTGCATCTCCACCACATAGAGCCCCTTGTCTCTCGCGTTCAGAGAGGCCTTCTTTCACACCTGTTTTGGCTTTGAGTGTGGAGGGACTTCCAACCTGTCTTCGAGGGCTGTTATTTACAGGCACCTCTTCTGTTGTTCTGACTGTTTCAGCTTGTTTCCCATCATCAGAGGATGGATAGCGGAAAACAATGTGCTTACCACAGTATAGGGAAAAGACCCCGGTAAGTGGTGCATCCTGTGGCTGTAACCCCTCTGATAGGATTTCATCAGCGTCTAAACTAACAAAGGAAATGGACGTACCCTCTGGCTCCCCTAAGACATCGTTGGTCACGAAGACATCAGCGTTCTGTGTGGGTTGTGGCGAGTTCTGGAGCAATGGAACTCTTATATTTTCATCATCACCCTTTTGAGAGGATGATGAAGATGAGGTGGATTCCCCTGTTGTGCGTGATTCAGAGGAATAAAGAATACCCTCTGATCGGTTTGGCTCTTGGTAGTTTGGACTGGGTTGTCCTTTTTCAAAGAGAGTAGATGTGTTGACATCTACCTCAGGAGATGTGGGTACCTGATAGATATCAGAAGTAGCTTCAAAAGAAGACTAGGTTCTGAAAAGAAAGATTCAGAAGTCTGAAGACAAACGAAGTAAAGACTAAGGCATAACTTCTGAAGTGGCTACTTTAGAAGTTCTGAAGATTCTGATGAAGTTCTGAAGAAGTTCTGAAGAGGATTCTGAAGACACTTCTGAAGAAGTTCTGAAGAAGTTCTGAACATGTCTGTTATTTTTGTATTGTAACTTTAGCATTTACATTTGCATATAAATAGATAGTTTGATAAGTTGTTACATCTAACGTTGATAGATAAAGCTTGTAAAGATACACATATTGTAATACAGTTCAATAATCAATACTACATACAACTTCAGTGATCTAATTCTTGTTCTTGTTCTTTAATCTTTCTACATTCTTGATTGTTTGGGATCTAACAATTGGTATCAGAGCTAATTCCTCTGTTTTTGACATTCAGAGAAGAACTTGTCAGATCTGACAGTTCTTGATTTTCTTGATTGATAAATTCAAGATTCAATTTCAGGTGAATTCTCGATCTATTTCAAATCAAAGATGTCGAAAGAAATCGTCTCCATCGGATCAGAAACTAAACCACCAACTTTGTTTTTGGGTGAATATCATCAATGGAGAATCAGGATGATTCAATTCTTGGATAATATCGATGAAGGTTTAATTCAATCGATCATAAATGGCCCTCTAGAGGTCTATGTGGAAATACCATCAGTACCAAGAACTGAGTCAACTCCTGAGATACCTGCATCGAGAATCAAGAAAAGCCCAAGTATGTACAGTACTGCTGAGAAAGCTCAAGCTAAAATTGACAAAAGGGCATTAACACTTCTTACAATGGCCATTCAAAATGAGATTTTCAATAGGGTAGATAGTTTAACATCTCCCAAAGCCACGTGGGATGAGGTTGAAGCTCAAATGCAGGATAGTACAAAGGCCCAAGCACAAAGATTGAATATCTGTGTGGGTACCTATGAAAACTTCAGGTATAAAGAAAGTGAATCTATTACAGAGACTTATCATAGATTCAACAATATCCTGAATGATCTGAGAAGAAATGGTGTTCAGAAATCAAACTCTGAGATAAACAATAAATTTCTGAACAATTTGGGGAATGAATGGTCAAGTTTTTCTAACATGGTTACTAGAAATCTTTCTAGAAAATCCATTCATGATGTCTATGGCATTCTGTTTCAACAAGAAGACACAATAAAGACTAGACAGAATGAACAAAAGAAGGCAAATGAAACAGTAGCCTTGTTGAGCAAGAAGTATAATAATTCTATGACCATTTCTGCTAAGAGAAAAATCTGTGAGATCCCAGAAACAAATTTGTGTGATGGGGATGAATCAGATGAAGAACTTAAGAAAATTTCTGATAATATTTCTTTTATGACAAGGCAATTTACTCAAAGATATAATTAAAAATATCAGAACAAACCAAAATCTTAAGTTGGTCTCAAGAAAAGTCAAGATGCTGGTCAAACTGAGACATCTGAACCAGCAAGATGCTTTAATTGTGGTAAGCCTGGTCATTATGCAAGACAGTGCAAAATGCCCAAAGTAAAATACTCAGGCTACTATGAGAAAAAGCATCTTCTTGCTAAAAAGAAGGGGCTTAATCCAGCTTTGGTTACCAAATATGAAGAGGATTGGTTAAACTGGATAGATGGTGAATATGATGAAGAAGTAGCTCATTATGCATCAAACCACTATATGTGCCAAATGGATCCAGAAGATAAACATGCACATGATTCGAAAGTAATTTCTTCAAATTCTGAAATAGATTACTCTTCTGAACTAAATACTGAAATAGATTACTCTTCTGAACAAAACTCTGAATCAAATTCTGAACAACTTTATGAAAATTCTGAAATGCAAAATCATGTTCAGAATATGTATTCTGAATTTGAAAGTCTCAGAAACAGAATTAAAGGTGAAAGAATGTTGGTAAATCAATTCAGAGCTGAATGTCAAATCTATAAACAAAATTGCCAAGAAGCTGAACAATCTCTTGAAAAAATTTCTGAAGAAAAATTATTGTTAAAAGAAAAGATGGAAAATTTACAAAAAGATATCATAAATGAAAAATCTGAAAACGAAATTCTGAATGTTAAAATGAACTTTCTGAATAAGAAAAGACTTGATCTTTACAAAAAGATTAAGGAATTGGAAGATCTGAACTTTAAAAGAGGACAAACAGAACAGACTCTGAATATTTTGAAAAACCAGGCTCATAATTCAAAATTTTACAACATCAAGGCAGGATTGGGATATAATGAAAGTCAAATTCTGAAAAAAGCACCTGCAAATCTTTATGACTATTCAAAAATGAAATTTTTTAATGAAACTAATATAGGTGTCATATCCAAACCTGTTAATCTCTCTTTGCCTGAAAGAATTCCTTTTGTAAAATCAGAGACTCTATTTTCTGATAAAAATCTCTTAGTTCTGGTAAAACAGAGACAATTTCTGAAACAGAAGTAATGCATAAATATATTATAAACATTTCTAAACTTACTTCTGAATCAAAAACTGTTTCTGAAGAAAAATCTGAACCATCTATTAAGACTGAGAAAATTTCTGAATTATCTTCTGAACTAACTTCTGAAAGTTTATCTGAAGTTCTAAAAGAAGATAATTTTGATAATAAATCAGAACATGAAAAAAAATATGATGAATTCTCAGATGTTGAATCTTTACAAGATAATAATGAGAATTTAGAAATTATTTTTGATAATTCTGGTGATGAGTCTGAAAATATTTTAAATCAAAAATCTTTTGCATCTAGCATGACTCAAGATAAGTTCTCAGGTTTAATGAATGCTTCAGATTCAAAAGATGATGAAGATCCTATGGTTCAAGTTATTGATAAAGATGGATATTTGGTATATAAATTACAATCAAATATGACTGAAAGAGAAATTTTAAAATCAGAAGCACCAAAAGTTCCTTCTGACAAGTTTAATACTGTTTTTCTGAAACCTGAATTTCTGAAAACTGCAACTTCTTCTACTTCATCAAATGATACTCCTATATCCACAAAACACCGGTATCTTCAATATCATCATCTGATTTTGTAACCAGAATTAAAAAGTTTGAAAAAGGACAATCTTCAAGTTCAACTTCTAAAGTTCAAAATTCAAATCATAAATTTGAAGTTACATCTAAAGTAAGTAAAAGAATTTATTCTACTAATCCTCATTTCTTATCTTTTATAGAGCTATCCACTTTAGTTTGGAGAAAGAAAGGAGAAAGGCTATCAAAGAAAGACAAAAGTCATATTCACTGCATTAACTGTGGTCATCATAATTTTCATCTGAACTCCAAAACAAATAAGACAACTCTTGAGAAATCAATTCAGAAATTTTCAGCTACATTGGCAAACAAATATAAACATAAAAAGAAAATTCAAAATAATACTAAAAATGACAAATTAAAAACTTCTGAACAAACTTCTGACTTTCAGAAGCTTAAGTAAAAGTTCGGAAATTCAAAGTTTTTAACTAATCTCACAGGACCCATTCTTAAATGGGTACCTAAATCTCAATAATCATTTTTGCAGATATGTCATGTGTGGGTCTTAGATTCTGGATGTTCAAGACACATGACACCTTTCAAAGAACTTTTAACTGATTATCATGAAAGATATGGAGGAATAGTTAGTTTTGGAAACAATGCAAAAGGTTATGTGAGAGGATATAGAACATTTTCCAAAGGAGATGTTAAAGTGATGAAGGTTTTCTATGTGGAAGGTCTTAAACAAAATCTCTTCAGTATAAGTCAATTTTGTGACAAGTATTGGAAGGTAAATTTTGATATAGACTACTGTCATGTTCTGAGTTCATCAAACAAAAATGAGTTAACTGCTTATAGAGACTTTGGCATAGACGAATGTCACATCTGAACTTCAAAGCCATTTATGAACTGGAAAGACACAACTCTGTAAGAGGCCTACCAAAGATCAGATTTGAAAAGAATTTTTTATGCTCTGCATGTGAACTAGGGAAAATCAAAAGAAGCTCCCATCCTCTGAAAATACTATCTTCATGTAAAGCTCTACTTGAAATGCTACATATGGATTTCTGTGGACCAATGAAGACTCAAAGCATGGGTGGAAAGAAGTATATTCTTGTGATTGTAGATGAATATTCAAGATATACTTGGATTGAATTCTTAAGACTCAAATCTAATACTTCTGAAAGACTCATTCCTTTTCTGAAGAAAATTCAAGTTCTTCTTCAACTACCAATTCAAAAGATCAGAGGTGATAATGGTACATAATTTACAAATTTTACACTTCATAATTTTTTGAAATCTGTTGGTATATCACATAATTTTTCCGCTGCCAGAACTCCCCAACAGAATGGTGTTGTTGAAAGGAAAAACAGAACTTTGGTAGAAGCTGCAAGGACCATGCTAGCATATTTTAAACTTCCTTTATCTCTCTGGGCAAAAGCAATTGCAACTGCATGTTTTACTTAGAGCAGGACAATTCTGAATAGAAAACTACTTAAAACTCCTTATGAAATTATTAAGCAAAGAAAACCCTCTATTGATTATTTTAAAATTTTTGGTTGCAGGTGTTTTCTTCTTAATGATACACAACATCTGGATAAATTTGCACCAAAGGGTACAGCTGGTATCTTTGTTGGCTATTCTCAAAGATCAAAAGCATACAAAGTACTTATCAAAGGAACACAAAGAATCATTGAGACTTCAAATATTAGATTTCATGAGCCAACAATGACTGCTGAACAAAACAGTTCAGAACTCAAGCTTAACCAAGTTTCTGAGATTTTGGATTCAGAAAACAGCAAGACAATTCACACTTCTGAATCTCAAACTTTACTTAAATCAAATTTAGATACCTTATGTCAAGACTTATTTGATATTTCTGTGAATGTTTCTGCAGATTATCAAAATCCTTCTTTACTCAGAAGTATTCCAGCACAAGAATCTACAGAACCTATGATATCAAATATTTCTGGACCACCAATCTCAACCTCAAATTCAGAATTTCCTACTTCTGAACCTGTACAAATTATTTCAGAAATAGTGCAAGTCATTTCTGAACATGTTATCCCTGTCTCTGAACCTATGCCTATTATTTCTGAACTAGTACAGAATATTCAATTTGAGGGGGAGACTTCAGATCTACATTCAGCTATTAATCATGATACTGAAACTCAAGCAATCATTGATGATTATGATTCATTCAACAATGTTTTATCTGTTCAACCATTGCCAAATGTGTGAACAAATGGACATCAAGTTATCCAATTCATCAGATTATTGGTGATGCATCAAAAGGTGTACAAACAAGATCAGCCACATCAAATAAATGTCTGTATGTGAATTTTTTAAGCAGTATGAACCCAAAAAGCCATGTGAAGCACTTCAAGATCCATACTGGATTTTAGCCATGCAAGATGAGCTTAATGAATTTGAAAGAAATAAAGTCTGGAGATTGATTCGTAAACCAAAAGGTAAATCAATCATTGGCACCAAATGGGTTTTCAGAAATAAAAAGGCTGAACATGGGATTTTTGTGAGAAAAAAAAGCAAGACTTGTAGCTAAGGGGTATTGTCAACAGGAGGGCATTGATTATGATGAAACTTTTGCTCCTATTGCAAGGCTAGAAGCTATCAGAATCTTTCTTGCATATGCTACTCACAAAAACATGAAAGTATTTCAAATGGATGTTAAGTGTGCATTTCTGAATGGAATCTTCATGAAGAAGTGTATGTTGAACAATCAGAAGGCTTTGTAAGCAAAGAATTTCCAGATCATGTTTACATTTTGGACAAAGCCTTATATGGACTTAAACAAGCACCAAGAGCATGGTATGACACTCTCACAACTTTTCTTCTGAATTTCAAGTTCAAAGGAGGTATATTTCTGAAAAAGGAAGGTGATGATATGATCTTAATACAAATATATGTAGATGATATTATATTTGCTTCTACTAATCCAAAATTTTGCAGAAATTTTGAGAAAATCATGCAAATTGAATTTGAAATGAGTATGATGGGAGAGTTAACATTTTTTCTTGGTCTTCAAGTAAAACAACTACCCATTGGCCACTGCAAGTATATATCTGATTTACTTAAGAAGTTTGACATGACTAAGCACATTGATGTCAGATATCAAAAAGTGTCATAGCAATTACTGCAAATCCAGTACAACATTCAAAGACTAAGCACATTGATGTCAGATATCATTTTATCAAAGATCATGTTGAAAAAGGTAATATTGAAATGTTCTTTGTTCAGACTGATTATCAATTAGCTGATTTATTTACCAAAGCACTTGATGAAAAACGTTTTAATTTTTTGGTAAGTAAATTGGGTATGATGAATATGCCTGTGTATGTATTAAGCATCAATTCAAATTTATAATTTTTATGTTCTGAGTTTATTTTCTCAAATTTCTGAAAAATCTTACCTTCAGAGTTTCTGTAGTTAAGTTTTCTGAACTTTATTTTTTTTCTAACTTAGAAACATAATTTTTCAAACAAATTGATTGTCCTATAATACTTGCAATTTTTTTTTTCATTTCTCTATCTTTTATTTCTAACAATTTTGATGTCTAGCATTGTTTAAGGGGGAGAATCATAATGTTTCTTGATTCAAGGGGGAGTTAAACTCAAATTCAAGTCTTTCTCACTTCTCTATAACATTCAAGATCTGAAATGAAGGATAGCACATTAAATTGTACACTTCTGAAGAATCTGGACAAACTTCTAAAGATCAACTATTTTTCATATTGTTCAAACCTACTTATGAATTATTCAAATGTTTTACATTTTCAGAAGTTTGTAGTTTTAAATGAGTTTTGTGATTTTGAAGGATTCCAAGTCAAGTTCTGAACTTATTTCGAAAGTTCTGAAGTATTTCTGAATCATTTCATTCAAACTTCTGAACTTATTCTCAGAAGTTCTAAACTTCTTCTGAATTTTTTTGAACTTGTTCTCAGAATTTTTCTTCCCGTTATAAAGACTAATCGTGTGCCACGTGTTTTAATTTCATTGGCTAATCCTTAAGAACGTCGATTAAACGGTTCATTTATCCGAATAAATGATGATTACTACTCTAATCACTTTTACTTTTGGTCACGTGTCCATCCAAGATTAATCAGTCATTTATAATCCATGATTTCATCTTCGTCTTCACTTTCTAGCAATCTTTCCCTCCGAAATCTTTCCCTGTTCATTGATTTACATCCAAACTCAAGTTTCTCCTAATTTTCAACTATGTCGACTTCAAATATTCAATCTACAAAATCTCGTTTCAGTGACAGTAATGGATCATCAAGCAATGATTCATTCAAAATAGTTCCTAAGAAGATAATGGTTGGATCAATGGAGATCAATCTAGATGATGAACAGATTTTAAAAGACACTACTACGACTATGATTTCTGAAGCTAGTCCTTCAAATCCAAATCCCAAATCAAACCCTAACCCTAACCCGCGAACTGACAAAATTGGGGAAACTCAAATCGAGCCTATTGAAGTGGCTTCCGAGTCAAATGGTTGTGTTGCTGACTCTCAATCACGTGCACAGAGCAGTGATGGTCCTGATTTGTCCAAACTATATGTCCCTGAAGAGAAACTACTTGAAATCAAGAAGAACTACTGCGCCCTGAATCTAACGTCTACTGATTTCAATGAAGATCAAATGATCCTAATTGAAATTCTGAAGAAACATCCACTTCAAGCCTTGCTTTCCAAAAAACATTTGGTACATGCTTCTTATCTACAACAATGGTGGTTTCACGCAGAAGTTGATGAAGAATCAGATGATATCTCTTCATATGTTCATGGCTATAGAGTCTGCATTTATGTTGAAGATATTAGAAGTATACATTTTCTACCTAAGGAGGATGAAGTTGTTGGGAAAACTTCATTTGATCCTATTCCATCATCTTCTGAGATGATTTCAGACTTTATGAAGTTAGGATACTCTGAACAACTCAATGCATTAAGCTCATTCAGAAGGAAGTGTTTACCCCGTATCTGGTATTGCTTGTTTACAATTCTGAACACTTGCCTTTCTGGTAAAAGCTCAAGTCTGGATCAAGCATCAACAAATGGGAGAATAATTTTTCATGGAGTAGCATTCAACAAGCATTATGATTATGATTCTCTTATTTTTGATGAACTCAAGTCTGTAGTTTTGAAGAAGTCTACTTACAACTATATACCCTTTCAAAGATTCTTTCAAACCTTAATCAAAGGGGCAATAAAAGCTGTTCCTGCTATTCCTGTTCTGACTCATGAGGTACATGTTCCCCTTTTCTCAATGGATAATCTCAGACCACCTAATGCTAAACTGCAATTCCCAAATGTTTTACCATTACCAACTTATTTACTTGCACTTGTAAAATCATCAAATAGGTTTTTGGGTGAGTAATGTAAATCAATTAGACTACCTAAACCAGTTGTCTCTTCCCCTGATTCTAACAAGAGTGGTGAGCATTGTGAGGTGTCTAGAATCCCTAGGCAGAGTGGGGAGGCTATTCATGGGGGAGAACAACCTCATGGTGTGAAGAGGAAAAATGAAAATGAGAGGTAGGGTAGAAGAGTGAGAAAAAGAATTGGAGCGGGGAGACCACAAGTAAAAAAATAAAGAAACTTGTGCACTACTTGTTCTAAGTCGGGCACCCAGATCATCTATTACTTCACATCCTTTAGTGGGGAGTATTGAAAAAGCAGTGAGCCCACGGAAAAACTTATTAACCCCTCCAGCCACTCACCCATCCCTCAACAGAAGGGTGTTTCATTAACACACATGGGGCAAGCAGCTAATCTACTAATAGGTTCCCACTTGGAAGAACCTATTGTTGAAAAAGAAGGACATATGTCCCCCCTTCACAATTTTGAGCACTTTGAGTCAGAGAGTCCACTTAATTTTGGGCCTTCTAAACCACTTAATGGGGATTTTATTCACACAAGCACACATCTTTTAGATGTCCACAAGCAAAGTGTTAGTCACCTTGCCACAACAACCATAGATATACCTATTACAGGGTATAAAGGATTGGTTGGAAGACCTGGTGGAGTGAACATCACCAAAGCTCCATTAACAAAATCACAAGTGTTTCATGATGCTGTGGCATCTACAGGCCAGCTTTCTTCTGAAGGACTGCAAACAAGACCATTTGTTGGTCTTGGACATTTTCCCTCATCTTCGGAATTTTCTGAATTCAAAGATTTCTATACTTCTGAATTTGCAAAGATTCAGAAGGACATTAAGGAATTGACGGATAAAAACTGTAAGGTGATGGAGGATAGGATGGATGGACAGGAGAAGAAAGTGGTGGATAAATTGCATGAATTCCAACTTGCAACTGTTTCTGATCTCAACAACTTTTAAAAGCCTATTCTGGATTCTTTCTCTAAAGTTATTTCAACATTTCAATCCTTAGACCTCTATGCCATCTTCTTCTACTCAGACAACATCTTCTGAATTTGCAACAAAGGATGACATATCTCAGATTCTGAATCAATTAACTTCTATTCAGAATTCTCAAGTTTCCTTGAACAATCGTATTTCTGCATTGGAGTGTGGTTCTCAGGGAAAGACTTTAAAGTGTAGTCTTGATGATCAGGATGATCTTGAAAATCAAGAGGGGGAGAAGAGACAGAAAGTCTTTGAAGATGTTGACATTCCACAAGGTCAAAATTCTGAAAAATCTTCTGAAGAAGCTCAAGTTCAGACTTCTGAACAATCTTCTGAACGATCTTCTGAGAAAACTTCTGAAGAAGTTCAGAACACTGAAAATGATGAAATTAATAGAACTTCTGAAGCAATAGAAGATATATTTATATGCAGAAGATGAAGGTCTAGAAGCTGAAAAAGTCACTTCTGAAGAAACTATGGAAGAAGGATATGAAGCTGAGAAAGTGTCTCTTGATTCTGAAAACAAACTCAGTTCTGAAGACACAGATATCATTCCTGACTCAAATGAAGAAATGTTGAATGAGTATCTTGCTTTTGAACACATTATTAGAGAGCCAAGTGATTTATCTGATGTAATTCTTTTTGATGAAGAGATGGAACTGAATGAAGAAATGGTTGAAATAAATGAGAACAGAGATTTGATTATATGGGAACCTCAAGTTCTAACTCTGATTGATTTTCCTGTTCTTGAAGAACCCATAGTTGATCAAGTCTATGAAAATGATATGATTTTTGAAATATCTGGAGAAAGTCAACTTATCTTTCCTGAAGATACTTATTTTGGCATGTATTGAAGAAGTCTCAAGTATGCAACCTTAGAAGACTATGTAAATGATGAATGGTCTAAGGATTATATTTCAAAAGTTAGATCTCATGTACAAAGATATGGAGTACAAATTTTGAATGACTCAACTTTAATCAAGAAGATCAGATGTATATCTAAAGCTTTTGAGGCTGATCTTTATATAATAAAGTTTGGAGCTGAAAGGAGAGATGGTTCTTTGACAGAATTCTTTTTATTTGATTTCTACAAGTTGAGGTTGTAGGATAAACTCACTGTTTTGAATTTTAGTGTCAAGAGAGAAGATTCTGAAGTTGTTTCTGAGATAAGAAGAATTCTAGGGATCTATGTGAGAAATCTAATTAAACATGATTTTCAACTGGCATTAGAATTCAGATTAGATAATGTCAATCTCTTGGAGCCTGAAAGTATTGAAAGACAGGAAATTACAAAGATCTTCACAATTCCAGATTTGGGATTCACTTACAGAATAGGAGCAGATCATTCAAAGACATTTATTGTTTCAGGCATACCAAAGTACTCAACTTCTACTCTGAAATGGTTAATAGAGTATGCAGAACAATATCTTCCTTCATTTGTTGTTGTAGAAGAAATAATTTACTTGATCAAGGAAAGGATATTTTTCAGAGATTGTATTAGAAATAGTTCTTTGGCTGGGCATACAAAAATAAATCAAATCAAAGGAGCTAATTATCTTCTGAGCAATGTCTATGACTTTCAGATTCACACAAAGAAACAAGACATTGAAGAAATTCAGGAGCTCTCTCAGAAGATGGAAAGTTCAGAAGTTAAAGAAGTAGAAAAAGGAAAAGAAAAGGTTTCTGAAAATACTCTAGATGAAATTGTTCCTATTCCTCAGAAGTCTGAATCTGAACAATTACAAGAGCAAAGAATTGAAGAACATGCTTTGACAATGTTTCTTGAGTACTTTCATCCAGAAATGTCCATGGAATATGAACAAAAGTTCAATTATATTGATTGCTGGATTCAGAAGTCTTTTGGATGGAAACAATGGTATTCAGATATCATTAGAAAAATCAGACTTCCTGTAAGTGAAGTAAGAAAAGAGAGCCCAATAATGAAAGTAATCACTGTTGATCTGAAGCAGAAAAACAATTACAAGCATGCTTACTTTACCGTTGAGAGAACAGATGGTGACATCTTTACTTTTACAGAAGCTGATTTTCAAAATGTCTATCTCAGAGATTTGCTAAGAGTATACAGAAGTTTGTATCCTTTTCATGATTCTATTGCCAAGTTCAGAAAAGCTTTCCCAGTTCTTAGAGATGGTCTGTACAGAGAATTTATTTGGGCAGCTAAGACAGATTTCCAAGTGGCTTATGTAATGAGCAAAGAGAAACTTCATATGAGTGCTCCAAATCTAAGCTTACCAAATATTGAAAATCTCAAAAGCAGTACTCTAGTCATTCAGCCTCCAGGTTTTGTGTGTAAATGCTTTGATAGATTACTATTTGTAAGATTTGAAGAATTACACAAGTGCTGTAATGGAACTCTTATGATTATAAGAGATAAACTGGAGAAGAAGAAAAACAAAAGACAAAAGAAGCTTAGTGATGAAGAATGGGAGAAGTACAGAAAGCTGGCAAAGGAAATGATAAGGATCATTGAATCTATATTGGAGTACAGGAATCTTATTCTTAAAGATGTTAGAGAAATTCTGAACATCAGAAGTAGCTTCAAAAGAAGACTAGGTTCTGAAAAGAAAGATTCAGAAGTTTGAAGACTCTTCAGACGAAGTAAAGCCTAAGGCATAACTTCTGAAGTGGCTACTTCAGAAGTTCTGAAGAAGTTCTGAAGAGGATTCTGAAGACACTTTTGAAGAAGTTCTGAAGATGTTCAGAAGCAGTTTTGAACATGTCTGTTATTTTTGTACTGTAACTTTAGCATTTCCATTTGTATATAAATTGATAGTTTGATAAGTTGTTACAACTAACGTTGATAGATAGAGCTTGTAAAGATACACATATTGTAATACAGTTCAATAATCAAAACTACATACAACTTCAGTGATCTAATTCTTGTTCTTGTTCTTTAATCTTTCTACATTCTTGATTGTTTGGGATCTAACAGTACCCGTGGGGAACCTGGAGAGATTCGCTCAAATGTGTCTCGATGGACATCTTCTGTACCCTCTTGCAATAAGAGGTCGGGATGGGTAGAAACTCTCTGGTGGTCACTCAAATTCTTTTCAATCTCAGTCTCGCTTGACCCCTCACTACCTAATCTGGTCTCTAAGTGCTCTGGGTAGATACTCTCTGTTCTGAGAATATCATAGAGCGTCTATAGGATTTGAGAGTAAGAGAGGTTGAAGGAATAAGATCTAGCATGCACCTAGAGAGTTCTTTGGGTGCAGAATAACCATTGTTATTAATTGTTGGCTTGTGGGAGCTCATTGAAGCGATTTTGCAGAACGGCTGAATCAGAGGAGCTTTCAAAGCACCAATAGCTGGAACGGTAAACAGTGATAGAAAGCATGGGAACATTAAAGCAGGAAGTGGTTTCCCTTGGCTCTGGAGGGAAACTTTGGTTTGAACAACAACCTTCATTTCTTGAAAGATAAGGCTCGTGTAGTCCAATGGTCTGTTGAAAAATAACCCATACATGATGGTGAGAACATTCTTACTGGCTTGGTCTAGAGAACCAATTTTGTAGGTGAGGCTCTTTTTCAGAATGGAGACTAGGACATTCCACATCGGCGGAAGCTTCTTTCTTTTGAACTTAGATAGCCTATTGAGTTGTTCATTGTAAGCTAAGAAGCGAATGAAAGCCAGTAGAGCTTCTAGTGTGGGATTAGGTTCTAGGTCAGGGTTGGGAACAGTTTGACCGTCAGCTTCAATGTAGGGTTGAGAAAGATGAAAATACCTTTCTATTTTCTTATGTGTGATTGGAATTTGGACAGCAGTTTCTGGTTCAGTGGGGTGTCCAAAGCTTCCAAGTAAGGTATTGTCATCCTTGATGAACATAGTCTGTCAGACTTCTTGCACATAGATTTCAGGAACATTTGGATTTGTCCGGGTTAGGGTTCGGTTCAGGGAGTGGTTTTACAGGAACTCAATCATAATCCTGAAGTCAGACAGATAAGTGTTGGGATCGAGAAGAACCTGAACATTGTTAGGTTTCAATGGTAGCTTGACGACTGGAGCACTATCAGCCGTTGATGTGACGACATTACCGTCGTCGTTTTGGGAAATTGAATCGTGTCTCATCTAGAGCTTTTGTGAAAATGTCAACAAGTTAAAAATTAGTAGAGACAAAATACATTTCAATTGTGCCTTTCTCTACATGATCTTTAATAAAATGATACCTGACATCGATGTGCTTGGTTTTTGAGTGCTGAACTGGATTTTCAGTAATGGCGATAGCACTCTCTGAGTCACATAGGATAGGGATCTTGTCGTATATTAATTCGTAGTCTCTGAGCTGAGTTGTCATCCAGATTACTTGAGAACATCTACTAGCAGCAGCAACATACTCAGCTTCTGCTGTTGATGTTGACACACAGTTCTACTTCTTGGATGTCCAACTTACAAGTCTGTTACCCATAAGTTGACAACTTCCAGAGGTACTTTTTCGTTCCAACTTGCAACTTGCATGATCAGAATCTGTATATGCCATTAAATCAAATCCAGAATTTTTTGGATACCAGAGACCTAGTGATGGAGATCCCTTGAGATATCTAAATATTTGTTTAACAGCAGCCAAATGTGATTCTATAGGATTCGCTTGATAGCGAGCACAGAGCCAAGTGGCAAACATAATATCTGGTCTACTGGCTGTCAGATACCGAAGAGATCCAATCATACCTCTATAGCCCGTAACATCCACCGAGTTCCTAGAAGGATCAGGGCCAAGTTTCGTGCTAGTAGAGATAGCAGTTTTCATAGGTGACGAATTTTGAAGATGAAATTTCTTAAGCATGTCAGAAACATAGTTAGCTTGATTTATAAAAATGCCCGAGGCATTTTGTTTAACTTGGAGTCCTAGAAAGAACGTTAGTTCTCCCATCATACTCATTTCAAATTCTTGTTCCATCAATTTAGAAAATAGATCAACTTCTGATTGATAAGTAGAACCAAAGATTATGTCATCTATATAGATTTGCACAACAGCTAGCATACCTTTGCCTCTTATGATGAATAGAGTTGTATCGATTTTACCTTTTTCATAACCTTTACTGATTAGAAACGTAGATAGGCGTTCGTACCATGCTCTTGGTGCTTGTTTCAAACCGTATAAAGCTTTGTCGAGAAGATAGACATACTCTGGATGTTTAGCATCTTTAAAGCCAGCAGGTTGTTCAACATACACTTCTTCTTTAAGATACCCATTCAGAAATGCACATTTAACATCCATTTGATATACTTTAAAGTTTTTGTATGCAGAGAAAGCCATAAATAGTCGTATCGCCTCAAGTCTTGCTACAGGGCTAAGGTTTCATCGTAATCGATTTCTACTTCTTGACAATACCCCTTAGCCACCAGTCGAGCTTTGTTTCTGATCACTATTCCGTCTTCATCTTTCTTATTTTTGAAGACCCACTTAGTACCAATGGCTACTTTGTTCTTTGGTAAAGGTACTAAGTTCCAATCTTTATTTCTATCAAACTGGAGTAGTTCTTCTTGCATAGCTGTCACCCAGCTGGGTTCTTGCAAGGGTTCATGAACATGCTTTGGTTCGATCATGCTAAGAAAATTTACAAAGAAAGCTTCATTTGCAGTAGCAGATCTTGTCTTAACACCTTCAGATGGACTACCAATTATGAGATCTGGGGTGTGTGAATTAGTCCATCTCGTTATCCGAGATTGAGATACCGGTTGAGCGTGAACTTCTGTTTCAGAGGATGGAATCACCTCTTCTGGAAGGGGTTCGGAAAGAGGAGGATCATCTACAATCTCCCTTTCAGATGAAGGCACAGAAGTGACTTCTGGACAATCATTAGATGAAACAGGAAAGATAGAAGGTTCGGATGAGCTCTCAGCAGGTCATTCAGGACTAGAAAGTGCAATTCCAGAAGCCTGAAGAACTTCAGGAATACTTAATGACGGATTGGTTAGGCTTTGCTCTGAAAATATTTCTTCGCCCATGAAATCTTGAAAAATAGCATCTATTTCAGATTCTCTGGTACCTGAGAGATAATCAGATGTTACTGTGTTAAGTTTAAGTTGAGAAGTAGAATACTCAGAAGTTAATTGAGTTTGATCGTCAAAATCGAGGTTAATGCTTTCCATTACAGTCTTAGCTCGTAAATTAAAAACTCTAAAAGCTCTTGAATTTAACGAGCATCCTAAGAATTTAGCTTCATCTGATTTCTTGTCAAACTTGCCAAGTTTTTCTCTATCATTTAAAATAAAACACCTGCATCCAAAAATGTGAAAGAATTTGACACAGGGTTTTCGATTATTGATAAGCTCATAAGAGGTTTTGAGATGCCTCTTGACAATAATGGAGCGATTCTGGGTGAAACACGCAGTGGCTACAGCTTCAGCCCAGAAATGGATGGGAAGTCCAGAAGCTGCAAGCATCGTTCTGGCAGCTTCCACCAATGTTCTGTTGCGTCGTTCTACTACACCATTTTGTTGAGGAGTGCGTACAGCAGAGAAGTTCTAACATGCATCTTTTGAACCTCAACCATCTTTTGAGAATGGTGATATTCATCCCACCAACATTCCATGGAAATGTCGGCGACACCAACTTTTCCTCCATCCTCTCCAAAAATACCCTATCTTCTGAACCTGTTCACAAAACCTCTTATTCTTTTGAAATTATTTCTTTAGAGGAAGAACCTCAACCCTTAAAAACCATCCCCTATATCAGCCGATATATCTTCCATCTCCAACACAAATCTCACTTTTTCTCTTCTAATATCCCCAGCCTTGAAAAAGACAAAAGATCACCCAATTAATCAGATTATTGGTGATCAACAAGCTGATGTTCAAACTAGGAGAGGAATTGGAAATCTCAGTCTCTATGTAAATTTTCTCTCCATCATTGAACATAAACAAATTGGTTAAGCTCTAGCCGATCCAAACTGGATATCAGCCATGCAAGAAGAGCTCTGTTAATTTGATAAAAATAAAGTCTGGAAATTGGTTTCTTGTCCTTATCACAAAACCAAGTGGATTTCAAGAGATAAGATGGATAAAGAAGGTACTTCTATTCACAACAAAGCAAGATTGCTTACTCAAGGCTATCATCAAGAAGAAAAAGAATTTTCTTTCACCTCTTGGTCATTTTCCCCATTCGGCGACTGAGGGGGAGAAAATTCCAAACTGATGATGCAGCAGTCGATAAATGTTTGATGTTGCAGCAGCCGATGAACCACAAGTTAAGGGTAATACCGAAACAACTGTTGGGGAGGCTACTAAATTCATAGGCGTCGATACTCAGGGGGAGAAGTCCAGTGTCCGACTACATGAAAATGCCAATATCGGTGCTAGCTCTGAGGGGAGAAACAAAAGGGCAAAGGCAATAAGCAGTCTTTGTGAAACAACCTCCTGGCTTAGAAGATCTCATTCATCCTGACTGTCTATCGGCTAGATATAGCGCTGTATGGACTAAAGCAGGCTCCTCGCGTCTGGTTCCAAGATAGATCCAAAGAGCACCATTGGAAGTTGTCAACTTCTTGGTGGAAAACTTCTCAACTGATCAAGTAAGAAGCAACACTTAGTTTCAACCTCTACTGTTGAAGCCGAATATGTTGTTGTTGGAAGTTGTTGTGCTCAAATATTATGGATGAAGAATCAACTTCGTGTTTATGATCAGATCTACTCCAAATTACCATACTATGTGATAACTCAAGTGCAATTGCTATTGCAAATAATCTCGTTCTCCACTCATGATTTGGGTAAAGGTGATGTCGAGCTTCATTTTATGCTTACTGACTTTCAACTAGCAGATCTCCTCACAAAGCCATTAGATGAAGCCAATTCAACTTTTTCATCGTAGAACTAGGTATGTTATCTTTTCAATCTCTAGTTTAAAAAAAAGCCTTACAAAAAAATTTGTATATATATATATATTTAAAAATAATTAAAAAAATGTTGTTCTTCGGAGTCTCTCCGAGACTGCCCGAAAATTTAAAAAAAAATCAATTTTTTATGACATCATCAGCCGATCATGCCGACGTCATCTGCCAAAATTGAATTTTTCGGCGATCTTCCTTTAAAAATAAAATTTACTTAAAATTTTCAGCGACTCTTTACATTTTCCTTTAAAAATAAAATAAAATTTCTTTTTCGGACTGTCATTTTACTAGCCGAATTTTTGCCATAATTTTTCCTTTAAAAAAAAATTTCGGACTGTTCTTGGACTAGCCGAAGTTTTGCTTTGAATTTTTTTTTCGGACGGTCTTTGGACTAGCCGAATTTTTGCTTAAAAAAATTTCTCTTCTTCAAATTTTTGACTCTTCAATTTTTGATAGCTACAATCCTCAAATTTCTTTGAAATTTCTTCTATCTCTATAAATTCCCTTAGATATACTATTCTCTATATATATTTATGAAAAATGTCTCCGAATTTTCTTGCTGTCACCTTCTAACTTTTGTCATGTCAGAAATCTCTCTGATGTTCTATCAAAATAGTCTCCGATCTTTGACTGTTAAAATAGTCACCGATCTTTGACTATTAAAATACTCTCCAATTTTGACTATCAAAATTCTCTCCAACCTTTGATTGTCAAAATACCCTCCGATATTTTACTGTCAAAATGTCCAACTTTTGACTGTCAAAAATTCTTTAATCCTTTCTCTTTCAAAAATCTCTCTCAAAAGTCTCTGATGGATAAAAAACTCTCCGATGTTTGTCTCTCTAATTTCGGATACTTAATATCCCTCCAACTTTATTCTCTCTAATTTCATGAGCATAAAATTTCACCAATTTTGCTCTCAAATTTCTCTCTCCGACATATGGACCTGGTGAAAAATATGAAGAAAGCTAAGGTTTATAAATCTTCTACCATTTCCACCTCCGCACCTGCTTCTACGGCTACGATTCCAAAAAGCCATCAGTATCTACCCAAGCCAATATCTTTTCTAAGAAGCGGAGGAGTCTCAAAAGCCCTCCCAAGTTCTCCTCAAAGAGACCTCAGGGAACCTCAAGGGCCAAATACTCACAAGCCACTCACTGATTCCCAAAAATTGGTGGATGTTGAAATTTTCCCTACTGGACCCAGGGAATCCTTTTAAAACATCACCTAGCTCCTTCATGCCCTCTAAAAAAAACATGATTGTACTTTCAGGGACCTACACTAAACCCTCATCAATACTCTCTTTGGTTGATAAGGATGACTTGGAACCTTCCCATTCCAAGGACTAGTTTTGCCACATCACAGCCTTGCACCTGAGATCTATGATCTTGATGACCTTGCACATCTCTGTGAAGATTCGGCGAAACTGGTCGAAATGGAGGGACTCCCACCTTTTTCCTGTTCACCAACATCTCCTTATGGCATAAATGTTTACACCTAGTGAACTATCCGATATATGGGTTTGAGAAATAAAAATAAAAATAAAAATTAATTTTTATTCCACCTTCTCACCTTATTTAAATATCTTATCCCCTCAGCCGCTGAGGGGGAGAAAACTCAAAGTTCCTGATAAGGCTAAATCATTAGCAGCTGAGGAGGAGGAGAAGAAATTTTCTCAAAAAAAAAAGAGATTTCAGCTGAAGGGGAAGAAATCTTCTAAGTGATGAGATATCAGCTTAGGGGAAGCATCTATGTGATTCTAAGAAGAATGAGTCGAAAGCAACTGTTAAGGGGGACAAAATCAAAGAAAGACAAGAAGATAACCCCCGATGAAGACTGGATTTTTCTATCTCCCATTCTAAGTAAAAAATCTATCTTTCAAAAAGTTGGTCAATCAAGGAAGGATTCATGATATCTCAAATTTTTGATCTATCAAATCCAACCTTGGTAGTTCAATCAGCAACAACCATCATCACTACTCCAGAATATGGTATGTTCTCTAAAGATGATCTTAGGAACAAATGTGTTTTCCAGGGCTACCAATATTCCCTTGCTGATAGCAGCTTCCTTCAAGAAATTCTAATGTGGTCCTCTACAACAAAGATGAAGGAATTATCTACAATTTAATCTTCAATGAACTCAAGAGTAGAGATGCTGATGCTGCAACAATTCCCTTCAAGTACCCGGATGCTTGGTATATATGTAAATTTGTTTATTATTCTTTTTATACATATGTTGCACATATTTTTTTTCATACTGTAAATATCGGATACAATAAAAAAATCTCTATGTCAAAGGAACCCAAAAAGAGCAAGAAAGGTCAAAAGTACTTAAGAGTTCTTTTTCAGCTTTCAAAACAAGATATTGGTCTCATTAACAAATAGAGGGAGATTGTTGGGTCACCGATGATTTGTTGATGACTCCTCAATCTTTCCTTAGTCAAAATATTTGGTGTCATCATCAAATAGGGGGAGATTGTTGGGTCACCAATGATTTGTTGATCACTCCTCAATCTCTCATTAGTCAAATATTTTTTCCTTAGTCAAATATTTTGTATCTTGGGTTCTTTGTAAAAGTCTGGTCATGCTCAACAAGTTCAGCGAATCGAAGACTAGCTGATACATAAGGGCATATCAACATTTGTGGAAAAATGAAGATATGATTGCCGACTCCATCCAGACTTAGCCGAATCATTAGTGATAGAGATAATAAAATAGCTTCAAAAGGAATTGGGTTCTGAAGATGGTAAAGATAGAAAGATTCAGAACTTAGAAGACGAAGAAAGAAAAGACTAAGGCATAACTTCTGAAGTGGCAACTTCTGAAGTGGCAACTTCTGAAGTGGCAACTTCAGAAGTTCTGAAGGTACTTCTGAAGAAATTCTGAAGACGTTTCTGAAGACACTTCTGAAGAAGTTCAGAAGAAGTTCAGAAGTAATTCTGAACATGTCTGTCATATTTTGTGCTGTAACTTTAGCATTTCTATTATGTATATAAATAGAGAATTTGTTAGATAGTGAGACATATGTTGAAAGAGAAAGAGCTTGTAAAGACATATTTTGTAATACAGTTCATCTGATCAATACAATATACAACATTCAGTGTTATAATTCTTGTTCTTATACATATATCTTTCTTTATCTTGATTGTTTGGGATCTAACAATTGGTATCAGAGCCTATTCATCTGTTCTTGAAACAATTTCTTGATCGATAAATTTAAGATTCAATTTCAGGTAAATTCTCGATCTAAATCAAATCAAAATGTCTAAAGAAATCGTCTCCATCGGATCAGAAACAAAACCACCAACCTTGTTTCTGGGCGAGTATCATCAATGGAGAATCAGAATGATCCAGTTCTTGGACAACATCGATGAAGCTTTAATGCAATCAATCATAAATGGCCCTCTGGAGGTCTATGTGGAAATTCTTGCTGTCCCAAGAACTAAATCTACTCCTGAGATTCCGGCCTCGAGAATCAAGAAAAGTCCAGGTATGTATAGTGCTGCTGAGAAGAATCAAGCCAAAATCGACAGAAGAGCATTAACCCTACTTACTATGGCTATTCCAAATGAAATCTTCAACAGGGTAGATAGTCTAACATCTGCCAAAGCTATGTGGGATGAGGTTGAAGCTCAAATGCAAGGAAGCACTAAAGCTCAAGCTCAGAGATTGAATATATGTGTTGGAACATGTGAAAACTTCATAAATAAAGAAGGTGAATCTATTACTGATACATACAACAGATTTAACAACATTCTGAATGACCTTAGAAGAAATGGTGTTCAAAAATCCAACTCAGAAATCAACAATAAATTTCTTAATAACCTGGGTAATGAGTGGTCTAGTTTTTCTGATAATATGGTCACAAGAAATTTGTCCAGAAAAACCATACATGAAGTGTATGGAATTTTGTTCCAACAAGAGGACAAAATAAAGACAAGACAAACTGAGCTGAAAAAGGCAAATGATATTGTGGCCTTACTTAGCAAGAAACTAAATAATTCAATGACCATTTCATCAAAAAACAAGGTGAGTGAAGTTTCTGAAGTCTCCTTGTGTGATGAAGATGAATCAGATGAAGAACTTAAGAGAATTTCTGATAATATAGCTTTTATGACAAGGCAATTTTCTCAAAGATATAATCAAAAATATCAGAATAAACCAAAGTCTGAAATTGGTCTCAAGAAAAGTCAAGATGCTGGTCAAACTGAGACATCTGAACCAGCAAGATGCTTTAATTATGGAAATCTTGGTCATTATGCAAGACAATGCAAAATGCCCAAAGTAAAAAACTCTGGCAACTATGAGAAAAAGCATCTTCTTGCTAAGAAAAAGGAGCTTAATCCAGCTTTGGTAACCAAATATGAAGAAGATTGGTTAAACTGGAGTAACGGGGAATATGATGAAGAAGTAGCTCACTATGCCTCAAACTGCTATATGTGCCAAATGGATCTAGAAGACAAACATGCACATGATTCTGAGGTAATTTCTTCATCTTCAGAACTAAATTCTGAAATAAATTACTCTTCTGAACCAAATTTTGAACAATATTCTGGTGATTCTGAAATGCAAAATCAAGTCCAGAATATGTATTCTGAATTTGAAAATCTCATAAACAGAATTAAAGGTGAAAGAATATTAGTAGATCAATTCATAGGTGAAAGTCAAATCTATAAACAAAATTGCCAAGAAACATAACTGTGTTTCCACTTCAACTACAGAAGCTGAGTATGTTGATGCTGCAATTTGTTGCTCACAAGTGATCTGGATGCAAATACAACTCAAGGGTTATGGTTACACTTTTAGAAAGATTCCTCTATATTGTGATTCCAAAAGTGCCATAGCTATCACTTCTAATCCTGTTCAACACTCAAAAACTAAACACATTGATGTCAGATATCACTTTATCAAAAAAATCATGTGGAAAAAGGTAATATTGAAATGTTTTTTGTTCAGACAGATTATCAATTAGCTGA
Source organism: Silybum marianum (assembly GCA_036898165.1). Classification (NCBI taxonomy): domain Eukaryota; kingdom Viridiplantae; phylum Streptophyta; class Magnoliopsida; order Asterales; family Asteraceae; genus Silybum; species Silybum marianum. Next base: position 23,151,930 of record CM072528.1, on the reverse strand, counting down.
TTTATTTACCAAAGCACTTGATGAAAAACGTTTTAATTTTTTGGTAAGTAAATTAGGCATGATGAATATGTCTGTATAAGTATTAAGCATCAATTCAAATATCAAAATTTTATGTTATGAGTTCATTTCATTCAAATTATGAGAAATCCTATCTTTAGAGTTTCTGTAGTTAAGCTTTCAAAACTCTCTTTTTTTTAACTCAGAGGCATAATTTTTCATAACCAAATTGATTGCTATCTAATACTTAAAAAAAATCTTCATTTATCTATCCTTTATTTCTAACAAATTTGATGACTAGCATTGTTTAAGGGGGAGAATCATAATCTTTCTTGTTTCAAGGAGGAGTCAAACTCAAATTCAAATCTTTAGCTCTTCTCAAGATCTGAAGTGGTGAAAAACAAAGTAAATTATTTTCACATCTAAAGAATATGGACAAATTTCTGAAGATAAAATGTTTTTCATATTATTCAAACCTACTTCTGAATTATTCAAATGTTTTCATTTTTTCAGAAGTTTGTAATTTTAAATGAGTTTTGCAATTATCAAGGATTCCAAGTCAAGTTCTGAACTTATTTCGAAAGTTCTGAACTTATTTCGAAAGTTCTGAAGTACTTTTGAATCATCTCATTCAAACTTCTGAACTTATTCTCAGAAGTTCTAAACTTGTTCCAAGTCAAAAAAAAAATTGAACTTATTCTCAAAAAATTTCTTCCCGTTATAAAGACTAATCGTGTGCCACATGTTTTAACTTCATTGCCTAATTCTTAAACACGTCGACTAAACGGTTCATTTATCCAAATAAATGATCATTACTATTCTAATCACATTTGCTTTTTGGCCACGCGTCCATCTCCAATTATCCGGTCATATTAATTCGATGGATTCATCATCTTCTTCACTTTTCAGTGATTTTTCCCTCCGAAACCTCTCTTTGCTTATTGATTTTCAAACCATTTCTAATTCTTGTTCATTTCCAGTAATGTCATAAAGTTTCAGTGATAATGATGGTTCTTCGAATAATGATTCATTCAAAATTGTTCATCAGAAAATAATGATTGGGTCAATGGAAATTCCTTTGAATGATGATCAAGTGGTCCAAGACACGGCCACAAATGCCTTTGATGAAGCTGGACCTTCAAATATTTTCTTGTTCAAACACCTAACCCTAACCCTAACCCGAGTACTGATAAATTTGGGGAAACTCAAATTAAGCCTATTGAGGTCATTTCTGAATCCAATGCTGGTGATAATGAGTCTAAATCTCGTGCTGAAAGCAGTGATGGACCTGATATGTCCAAATTATATGTTCCAGAGGCAAAGCTACTCGAAATCAAGAAAAATAATTGTGCTCTGAACTTCAAATCGACAGATTTTGCTACTGATCAAATGATTTTGATCGAAATTCTGAAGAAACATCCCCTTCGTTCTCTACTCTCAAGAAAATTTTCATCCCTGCTTCTTACTTGCAACAGTGGTGGTACTATGCTGAAGTTGATTAAACTGACAATGATATTTCCTCTTATATTCATGGATACAGGGTATGTATTTATGTGGAAGATGTAAGAAATATTCACTATCTTACAAAAGCAGATGAAGTTCTTGGGAAAACTTCATATGATCCAATTCCATCATCCTCTGAGATGATTTCAGATTTTATGAGCTTGGGCTATTCTGAACAACTCAATGCTTTAAGTTCATTCAGAAGGAAGTGTTTACCCCCAATTTGGTACTGTTTATTTTCAATCTTAAACACTTGCCTTTCTAGAAAAAGTTCTAGTCTAGATCAAGCTTCAACAAATGAAAGGCTCATTTTCCATGGAGTTGCATTCAACAAGCATTATGATTATGCTTCACTAATTTTTGAAGATCTGAAATCTGCTGTTCTGAAGAAATCAACTTACAAGTATATTCCTTTTCAAAGATTTTTCCAAACCTTTGTCAAAGGTGCAATGAAGGTTGTTTCTGTCATTCCTGATCTTCCTCATGAGGTACATGTTCCTATTTTTTCAGTGGATAGTCTACGACCACCCAATGCTAAGCTGGTATTTCCAAATGTTGTGCCATTACCTGCTCACTTACTTGCACTTGTAAGTCAAAACAATAGGATTCTGATTAAGTACTATGAATCAATGGGACTACCTAAACCTGTAGTCTCTTCCCCTGATTCCAACCAGAGTGGTGAGTATGGTAAGGTGTCTAGAATACCTAAGAAGAGTGGGGAGACTGTTCAAGGTGGAGAACAGTCTCAAGGTGTAAAGAGAAAAAATGAAATTGAGAGACTGGGTAGAAAGGTGAGACAAAGAATTGATGAGGGTAGAACACAAGAAAAAAAAAGAAACTTGTGCCCCAACTGTTCCAAGTCGGGCACCCACATCATCTATTACTCCACATTCTTTGGTGGGTAATATTGAAAAGGCCAGTGAGCCCATGGCAAATCTTGTTCACCCCTCTAGCCACTCATCCATCTCTCAACAGAAGGATGTTTCATTAACACAATTGGGGCAAGAAGCTAATCTACCATTAGGACTCCAATTGGAAGTTCATTTTGTTGAAAAAGAAGGACATATGTCCCCCCTTCACTGTTTTGAGCACATAGAGTCTAAGAGTCCACTCAACCTTGAGCATCAAGAACCACTTAATGTGGAATTTATTCACACCAACACACATCTTTCAGATGTAAATAAGCAAAGTGTTTGTCACATTGCCTCAACAACTATAGATATTTCTAATATTGGGTATCAAGGATTATGTGGAAGCCCTGGTGGAGTGAACATCACTAAAGCTCCATTCACAGTTTCTTTTATGATTCATGATGCTGTGGCATCTACAAGCCAGCCTTCTTCTGAAGGACTGCCAACAAGACCATCTGTTGGTCTTGGCACTTTACCCACATCTTCTGAATTTTTAGAATTCAAGGATTTCTGTACTTCAGAATTTGCAAAGATTCAGAAGGACATAAAGGAATTGACGGATAACACAAAGAAGGTGATGGAGGATAGGATGGAAAAACAGGAGGAAACTATGGTAAATAAGTTGAATGACTTTTAGTTGTCAACTTCTAGTGATCTTAAATCATTCAAACAAGCTATTGTCAATGCTTTCTCAGAAGTGGTTTCTACAGTATCTTCTCTGAAATCTTTTCAGCCTTCTTCTTCTACCACTCAGCCTGAAGTATCTCAATTTGCATCAAAGGATGATATCAATCAAATTCTAACTCAACTATATTCTATTCAAACTTCTCAATCAAACTTGGATAACAGATTATCTATTTTAGACTGCAGACCACAGGCAGCTACTTTGAAACGTAGTCTTGATAATCAGGATCCTGATAATCAAGAGGGGGAGAAGAGACAAAGAGTATCTGAAAATGATGAAATTCAACAAGGTCAATCTTCTGAGAAGACTTCTGAAGAAGCTCAGAATAATGGTGAAGATACAAATAGAAGTCTGAAGCTATAGAAGATATTCTTATTGCTGAAAATGAAGGACAAGAGGCTGATATTGCTTCTTCTGAAAAAATTTATTGATGAAGGATATGAAACAGAAAAACTGTCTTTTGATTCTGAAGGAAACTTGAGTTCAGATAAAACAGATGTGATTCCAGATTCGAATGAAGAAATGTTAAGAGAATATCTGGCATTTGAAGATGTAATAGGTGAACCAAGTGATCTATCAGATGTAATTATGTTTGAAGAAGATGCAGACAGATATGATGAATCTGAAGTAAATATGGAAGAAAATTTGGAGGTGAATGAAAATAGAGACTTGGTGATTTGGAAACCAAAACAACTTCTGAATGTTGTTTATAGAGAAATATCTGAATATTTATGGAGTTTGTTAAGTCAATTCTGTTGGGTACATTTATTTTTGAATAATCCAAGAAATCTGGAGTGTAGATTTTTGGATGACAGATTGACTATCTTCAAAGAATTTCTGAATCAACCAGATGAAAGATTTAATATAGAAATTGATTTATGCCACATGGAGAATATTGAAATTTCAGATGAAATTCTTATGAGTTTCTCTGAAAAGGTTGAAGTAAGGTTCAGATCATGTATTGCTATTACTGCTATTGATCTTCCAATGCTTGAAGAACCAATCATGGATCAAGTTTATAACAAAGAGATTTTTTTCAACTCTGAAGACTGTCAGATTATATTTCCAGAAGATACTTATTGTTTTATGTACAGAAGAAGTATGAAATCTACAACATTGGAAGATTTTCTGAATGATGAATGGTCTGAGGATCATATTTCAAATGTAAGAAGTTATCTTCAGAAGCATGGAATTCAGAATTTACATGATTCAACTTTGATAAAAAGGATCAGATGTTTAACCAAGACTATTGAAGATGACTTGTTCATACTCAAATTTGGAGCTGAAAGAAGGGATGACACTTTATCTGAATTATTGAAACTCTGCTGGAGTACAGAAGCCTCATCTTAAAAGATGTTAAACAAATCTTAAATTTTTGGAGTTATGATCTGAACTTTTGAAGCTAAGGGGGAGATTGATAGAGATAATAAAATAGCTTCAAAAGGAACTGAGTTCTGAAGATGGTAAAGATAGAAAGATTCAGAACATAGAAGACGAGGAAAGAAAAGCCTAAGGCATAACTTCTGAAGTGGCAACTTCAGAAGTTCTGAAGATTCTAAAGATACTTCTGAAGAAGTTCTGAAGATGTTTTTGAAGACACTTCTGAAGAAGTTCTGAAGAAGTTCAGAAGTAATTCTGAACATGTCTGTCATATTTTGTGCTGTAACTTTAGCATTTCTATTATGTATATAAATAGAGAATTTGTTAGATAGTGAGACATATGTTGAAAGAGAAAGAGCTTGTAAAGACATATTTTGTAATACAGTTCATCTCATCAATACAATATACACCATTCAGTGTTATAATTCTTGTTCTTATACATATATCTTTCTACATCTTGAATGTTTGGGATCTAACAATCAGCTAAAACGTTCAGCCAAAAGTGAAAACCAAAATCGGTTAGTAAAAGGACAATAGATGGCACTACCCGATATATCCTTTGATATATTCGGCTAGTGGTCCTATCTTGTATTTTGGGAGAACATTTATAAAAGATACTCCTTGTCATCAATATATGCAAAAACGTATTACCCAAGTTTTAGATACAAACATTATCCAAAGGTTTGTTTGCCTTTATCTAGAACTTGTCCTTCAAGATTCAGATACAAACTTTATCCAAGGGTTTGTTTATCTATTGCAAATACGTGAACTCCAAGATTGGTGGTTATGCAAAAGCTTGATGTGACAAATGAAGACTTGAAGAAAAGGTGAATAGTGCCATCTGTACCATAAAGTATGGCACCTATCTTTATCCAAAGGAAACTTAGCCATCAAATTATATTGTGACAAGTGTCCCGTGCTTTCAAAGCGTAAGACACTATAAAAGGAGAATAATACCTCTCATGAATACATGCCCTTGAAAAGAGAGAGGTCTTCTAAGTGAGAAGCTGATGATCGGCATCAACATAACTTCTTTGTGTTGAAGTTATGTCTTTGTCTTCTAAGCGTTAGATTATTAGAATAGATTTTATCTGTTCTTTTCCACAACAATCTGTTTTCTAAGTGTAATTCTTAACATTTTATATTAAAGAATTTTAAAAGTGAAAAACTCTGTGTATTTGTATTCAACCCCCCGCCCCCCCTCTACAAATCCTTACTTATTTGCCATTACCCTAACCGGGACCAACACTAACAGGTTCAGAAATTTAACTAGGGCTTCCGAAGATAGATTCTGTTCTAGAGTAGGGTTTGGTTTGGTTCCCTAACTCCATTAACCATTGTGAAGGAGTGAGGAAGATAGAAGAGTTTGGCTATCTGTTTGTGGGTTATCAGCACCTCTATGGCATGCTCATCATCATTTGGCACGTTAAAGCTTCCAGCAAGAGTGAATTCATCTTTGATATACATCGATTGGCATATTTCTTGAACAAAATGTTCAGAGACATTTGGGTTGTCAATGGTTAGGGCTTTATTGAGAATATGGTGCTGAAGGAATTCTATCCTTATCGGATAGTCCTCATGGAAGGCTGTGGGATCGAGAAGTACTTGGAAGTTGTTGGGTTTGTGTGGTAGAGGCACAATCGGGGTACTTTCAACAGTGGAATCAATCTTTTGGTCTTCATCAAGTTGCACATTTGCAGGAATTTCACTCTGAGCAACCATTTGAGAGTTAGGGTTTTTGTGAACTTGCAGGTTTGCAACAATGGAGATTCTTTTAGCGCAAGAGATTCGAGAGCAGGGACACGGTAAAAAGTACGAAATGACTGTATTTCGAGTTTAAATACTGAGTGTGAAAAGTGTACTTGAGTGGTAAAAGGATAGGAAACGGTTTTTCTGACGTGGGGTACAAATTGACGAAACATGCGGGCCATAGGGATTGGACGCGTGTCTTGACGGTTCATATTTGGCTTTAATAGGGCTTCGACACGTGTCTTTGTTAGAGAAAGGATCCGTTAGGAGTAGGCATGGGTAATGTTTAGAGAACCCAAACATTTTTCTTTAATCCCTGAGTTCAAGCGTTTGTTTTAGAAAACTTATTTTAAAATCAATCTCACTGGTTTTGGAAAAATTCATATGATGACCAGTAGAAAGTTTTAATAAGAAGCATTTTGAAAATAAAGAAAAGAAGAAGAACAATCCTTTTAATAACCTTGACGACAAGAGAAATTTAAAGATTGGTTTTTCTTAATTCCATATTAAAAATGTCCTTGCAGAAAGTTTGGTAGGCATAATAGAGGCTTTTGTATAAACTTGGAGGCAAGAGCTAGTACAGAAGTTCTGAATGACTACTTTTACGTTCAAAACCATTTTCCTTCATCATTAATTCAGATCTTTAATATTTGAACAACTTTAAAATCATTCAATTGGTTGAAGAAAAGTATTATGGGACCAAAAGAAAGTTTATACCTATTTGGATGACTTTTCAGAGGAAATTTGTTAACTCAGAAGCTTCTGGATAACCTTGACGGCAAGAGTTAGTCCAGAAGAAAACGAGTTGCAAAGATTTTCATAGAAAAGTACATGTAGTAGGCTGCTAATACATACCAGAAGCTTCTGTATGACAATAATCATTAGAGTCGTATTAGAAGACTTGGATGTATTAGGTTCTTTTGAAATTTGGACAGGCAGAAGGAAAGTTAGACGTGCCAGAGACTTCTGATTAACCTTGGCGTCAAGAGTTAATACAGAGGTTCTGAACATGCTATCTTCTTGAAACAGAAAAATTCTCCCCCTTGAATTTTGCTCCCCCTTGGTGTGTGCATTGATCTTCTGCTCCCCCTCAAACTGTACTTGGTTCATAGAATCGTGAATAATGTACAAGTTTGAGATGTAGAGATATGGTTAATATAGCCAGAGACTTCTGTAATTCTTGCGATGGTGAAATTTATTCAAAAGATGATGAAATTAAGGTTAAGACATGCTTTAGACAAAAATAGTTTTTGAGTTTGCATCACATATTGAGCATGCCAAACTTGCTGATTAAATAATTGAATCGTTTTTCGTCTAAGGTTTTTGTAAAAAATCAACAAGTTGTTAATCAGTGGAGATAAAGTACATTTCAATTGTTCCCTTTTCCACACGATCCTTTATAAAATGATAGCTGCAATCAATGTGCTTGGTCTTTGAGTGTTGCACTGGGTTTCCTTTTATGGCTATTACACTTTCTGGGTCATAAAGGATAGGAATCTTGTCGTATACAAGGCCATAATTTCTGAGTCGGGTTTTCATCCAAATTACTTGTGAACAACACCTAGCAGCAACAACATATTCTGCTTCTGCTGTAGATGTTGACACACAGTTTTGCTTATTGGATATCCAATTGATTAACCGATTCCCAAGAAGTTGACAGCTTCCTGAGGTACTCTTTCTGTCTAACTAACAACCTGTGTGATCAGAGTCAGTGTATGCAATTAAATCAAAACCAGAATTTTTTGGATACCAAAGGCCTAGAGAGGGTGTTCTTTTTAGGTATCTAAAGATTCTTTTCACAACAGCCAAATGAGAATCTTTTGGATTGACTTGATATCTAGCACAAATACATGTAGTAAACATTATATCTGGTCTACTTGCTGTTAAATACAAAAGCGATCCAATCATACCTCTGTAGTTCTTAACATCAACCTGTTTCCTAGAGGGATCAGAGTCAAACTTTGTTTTAGGTGAGATTGGTGTTTTCATTGTAGTGGAATTCTGAAGTTTGAATTTCTTTAAAATATCATAAACATACTTGGCTTGGTTTATGAAAATGCCGGAGGTAGTTTGTCTGACTTGGAGCCCTAGGAAGAAGGTTAATTCTCCCATCTTACTCATTTCAAATTCGCTTTCCATTAGTTTTGAAAACAACTCAACTTCTGCTTGATTTGTAGAGCCAAAAATAATATCATCCACATAAATTTGAACTACTGATAACTCACCTTTGCACCTTTTGATGAACAGAGTAGTATCGATTTTATCTTTCTCATACTCATTGTCAATCAGAAACTTTGATAAGCGTTCATACCAGGCTCTAGAAGCTTGCTTTAAACCATACAACGCCTTATCCAGAAGATAAACATGTTCTGGATGAGCTGCATTTTCATAGCCAGGGGGTTGTTGGACGTATACTTCTTCTTTAAGTTTACCATTCAGAAAGGCACATTTGACATCCATTTGATATACTTTGAAATATTTATATGCAGAGAAGGCCAAAAACAGTCTAATTCCTTCCAACCTTGCTAGTGGGGCAAAGGTTTCATCATAAACGATACCTTCTTCTTGACAATAACCCTTAGCTACTAGCCTTGCTTTGTTTCTGACCACAATTCCATCTTCATCTTTCTTATTTCTAAAGACCCAGTTAGTACCTAGTGTTGTTTTGTCTTTGGGCAATGGTACAAGCTTCCATACTTTGTTTCTATCAAACTAAAGAAGCTCTTCTTGCATTGCATCTATCCATCTTGGGTCTTGCAAAGCTTCATGGACTTTCTTTGGTTCCGCCATGCTCAAAAATTTTACAAAGAAAGCTTCATTTACTGTGGCAGACCTGGTTTTGACGCCTTCAGAGGGGTCACCAATTATTTGATCAGTAGAATGAGCTTTTGTCCATCCTTTCATCTATGTATGGGAGACTTGTGGAGGTCCAATTTCAACTTCTGGTTTCTGTGGAGTATCTTCTGGAATTTGAAGTTCCACCTCAGGAGATGAGCCTAATTTCTCCCCCTCAAATGAAGGGACAAAGGAAACTGAATTTTGAATAGAGCTTTCTGTATTAGGACAAGACAAAGATTCCTCTGGACTTGCATTTGAACTAGTGGATATAGAGGAACCTGAGAGGGTGATTCCAGAAGTTTGAAGTACTTCTGATATATTGACTTGAGGACTTCTGACTATATTTTCAGATGCAATTTCTTCTCCAAGAAAATCATTAAAGATGGCATCTATTTCGGATTCTCTGGGGCTGGAGAGATAGTCAGAAGTGACATTGTTAAGCTTGAGTTCGGAATCAGAATAGTCAAAAGTCATATGTGCTTGATCATCAAAATCTACATTGACGCTCTCCATGACTGTCTTGGTTTGGAGATTTAATACTCTAAAAGATTTTGAGGTCAGAGTGTAACCCAAGAATTTATCTTCATCAGATTTCTTGTCGAATTTTCCAAGCTTTTCACGGTCATTCAGGATAAAGCACCTGCAGCCAAAAATATGTAGAAATTTAACTGTTGGTTTTCTATTATTGATAAGCTCATAGAAGGTTTTAAGATGCCTCTTGACAATGATAGATCTGTGTTGGGTGAAACAGTGGAGACAGCCTCAGCCAAGAAATGAGTGGGTAGGTCAGAGGTTGCAAGCATGGTTCTTGCTGCTTCAACTAGTGTACGATTTCTTCGTTCTACGACACCATTTTGTTGAGGAGTTCGTACAGCTGAGAAGTTTTGAGAGATTCTCTCGTTAGCTAGATACTCATCAGGTTTGGTATTCTTGAATTCAGTACGATAGTCACTTCTTAACTATTGTATCTTGCTTTGTAGAAGTACGTGTATCCTCTTCATTATGTTAATTAAGACAATTGGGAGTTCTGACTTTTGTCTAACAAAAGCTAACCAAGTGTATTTCTTACCAGAGAGACTCTACACTGCTATGAGACCATAGAGGTCTATGTGTAGCATTTGCAGAGGTTTTAAGCATGAATGATCACTCTTAGTTTTGTGGGAAGCCCTCTTTATTTTTCTCATTCCATAAGCAGGACAGAGATGATCCCTCAACCAGGTTGTGTTTGACAAGCAATTCATGATTTTGGAAATTTAAATGAGAAAGCTTGTGATGCCAGAGCCAAGCTACTTCACTCTTCTTCGAGATAAGACAGAGTGTTTCTGTTCAATCCTTAGAAGTGAAGTTCATCATATATAGGTCACCTTTTTTGTTGGCACTCCATAACTCTTGACCTGCCTTTGATATTAAGTAACAGTGTTTTTCATCAAAGACATGAGCTATTTTTGACTTACACTGAGAAGATTGTGTTTCAATCCAGAAACATGAGCTATTTTTGATAAGGTAACATTACCCTCTTGTAGAGTACCGTAGCCTTATGACCCTTACCATTATCTCCAAACGTTACAGCTCCACCGGATTTGTCTTTGAAGTTGGAGAGTAAGTTTCTCGTACCCGTCATGTGCCTCGAGCATCCAGAGTCAAGATACCAGATATGCAAACGCTGTTTCTGTTGTTAGAATCAGAGAGATTTAGGTACCCATTTCATAATGGGTCATTTATAGTTAGGTTTTTGATTCATGTTCAATTTTTCTTTAAGTCCAGAAGAGTTGGCCGGTTTTCCAGAAGCTTCTGGTTTGCCAGATTTTGTCTTAAAATTTATTTTCTTCTAGTTATTGTAGTTAAAGTAGTTAGGACTTGAGAAGAATTGTTTGAGTTTAAGGAATAGAGAGAAGCACTCAAAGTTCTGAAACATAAAAGAAATTGAATTTTCATTACTTGAATGATAATTACAATATTTCTTATTAGTGTCTATTCTAGCATCAGTTGTTCAAATGAACTGCTTATCTAGTCTAGACTTATGCTTCGGAGTTGGTGAAGTATTCTCTACGATCTTCTTCTTGAAAGTCCAATCTTTAACTTTTGTTGAAGTTACTGAAACAGAAGGAACGTGAGCATTAGTTTTCCATTTAGCTTTTTGTTCACGAGTGTACTTATGAGGCTGTGGCTTTTGAGATTGTTGCTCATTTATAGCTTTCTTTTTTATTGCGGCTTCCTTTTCAAGTTCATGACAAGTCTTAGCTTGAATGCACATCCCTGGAAAATCTGGATGAATGGGAACATCTTTTCTCTGTTTCTTGGGAGAAACAGGGTTTAGAGGTATTCCATTCGAAAGTTTTTCAACTTTTGATCCAGCAGCCCTTACTCCTGGTGATTCATTTGTATACATAAAGGGAGCATTTATATCCTTGATACAAGTTTTTACTGGAACATACGTACAGGGCATCCGATTTTCATGTTTAATGAGTAATTTATCTGACATGTCATAGAAATCATCAAAACTTTGATTATCGTTTTCCCAGGTATAGACATCAAATTCATCATTGTTTTTAACTTGACAATGGTTTAAATCAGTAAAAGAATAGGGAATGATCTCTGGATGGTTTTCAGAAGATAGAGATTTTTCTAGTATTAAATCCTTTTTAAATTATGTACTTCTTTGAGTGGTATTCTCATCTAGAGTTTGAAGAATATCTTTTTGAAATTCGAATCTTAGTTCTTCTTATGAATTTGTAGGTATGAACTCATCAGCTTCTGGATTTAAGGTTATATGAGAAAATGAACCAAAATGAAAAATATTGTTCTTCTTCTGAATGTGTTTAAGATTCACTTGACTCATCCTTTCAGAAGAATAATGGATATTTTTATATTTGAGTTTCAAGCTTGATGGTCATTCTCATATTTTGATCTTTTAAACACTAATTGTTCATATAAAATTGGAAGAACAGGTTTTTGTTCTTTGCCCATACAAAATACAGAATATAAAGTAGATCTCTTTTTACAAGTATAGGGATCTAGGTCATCGAAACCAAGACCTGTTTTCCCAACTTGTGTGTTTATTTGTTCATGCAGTTTTTGAGCATCTTGATATATTTTAATCAAGAGTTCCTTATTCTGAAGATCAATGTGTAGAAATTCCATTTCTTTTGAAAATAGTTTTTAAGTGCTACAAAATTTAATTTGTCGCTTTCTTTAGCTTTATCCTTAGCCTCAAGGAGTTTATTAAGCTTAGTGATTTTATCTTTTAATGTACTTTCTATGGAATCTATGAGTTTAGAAATCTTTTGATATTCTACAGAAAATTCTTGTTTTTCTTCTGTCAGAATATCCATTTCTCGTTTAAAAATATTTCTTTCTTTTTCTATAAAAGTAAAGGATTTTTCAAGATCTTTTCGTAACTTTTTCTCATTCAGAAGCTTTTGTTTCAGATTTTCAAAGACAAGAGTTAAGTTTAAAATAGTTTGTTCAAGTTCAGAAGGTTCAGATGTAGTGCAAGCCGAGGTTTCAGAAGGTTGATCATCTGCATCACTTGTCATAGCAATTCCACATAACATGTCCTCTATATCGCTTGATTGGTCAGATAGCCAGTTCTCATGCTCAGCATATTTGGCTCTTATGTCGACATTGTACTTGTATTTGTTCTTGTAGTACATGTCATCTTTATTTAGAGGACCTTTGCAATCTTTCGAATAGTGACCAGGTTTGCCACATCTATAACACACATCCTTCTTCTTCTTTAGTTTCTCTTCCTTCAGCTCAGCATCTGTCTTTTCAACCTTGGCAACTTCCTGTCTTGGTACATAAGCTGCAGTAGAGCGTTCATTTCTGTTTTAATACCTTCTATTGCTCGGGAATGAACAATTACCAAACTTCCTTATGAATTGTCTGGTAATAAGAGCCAATGACTCAACAAATGAATTAATTTCATCATCTTCTGATTCAGAGAGACCAACTTCTTAATCAGCTTCTGAGATCAGTGCCTTGCTCTTCCCCTTCTTCTTGGCATCTCTATTTCTCCTTCCTGACCCTTTGGATTATGAAATAAGGGCCCAGGGACCACCAACACTTGTTTTCTTTGACAACACCTCTTTCTCATGAGTCTGAAGAGTTCCGAACACATCATGTAATGACCACTATTCTAGATCTTGGTTTGCTTGTAGTGACATGGACAGATTCGACCACTCAGGATTCAGATGTCTGAGGAATAAAACATTGTTATCTTCTTGTGACCTAATGATGTCACATCTTTTACATTGATTAATCAATGTATTGAACCTGTGAAATGTCTGATCAATAGTTTCTTCTGGAAGGGCCTTGAAATTGTTATACTCATTCAGTGCTTGAGCTCTTATATTCTTCTTAATCTTGGATCCTCCTTCTAGTTGATTGGCTAACTGATCCCAAAGATGTTTAGCAGAGGCACACTGATCTAGAGATTGAAAGATTTCATTTGGAAGTGCCATAATAAGAAGTCTTTTCACCTTTTGATCAATCTCGTTTTTCTTTTTGTCATCTTCATTCCAGTCCTTTCTTTCTTTTGGAATTTTCCTGGCTGGAATATCCTCAGTTGTAGCAGTGGCAGGAATTCGAGGAATAGTAGTGAAAGGAATGTAAGCCCCATTTAGTACTGATGAAAAAAGATAGAGAAGCCTTCAAAGAAGTTGATAATGCAGAAGTGGAGGGTTTTGTAAGTGAGCCGGACCTGTATATGGCATTTAGATTTGGATTTGCCATTTTTGTGAATAACAGAGTGTTACATTTTTTGAACGTAAATCGACAGATTGAATCTTATTTTACTCACTGAACTTGAAACAAATGATCGATGAAAGGAATACGTAGATTTTAACTAGAAATACCACTGTTTATGAGAAAATTTGTGTAAAACAACAAAAACTCGTAAAACAGGGTAGAATGAAGAACAGTAGTTAAAAATCGAGACAATTCTAATTGAGTGGGAATTTCTCCATACTGGATTAGATCAAATAATCAATAGATTGATTAGATGGCTCTAATACCAATTGTTGGAACCCAGATCCCTTAAATATAATATGTATGAATTAATTTATTTAAAATATATAATTAAAATATATGTATTATTTTTAGCAAATTATATAATTAAATAGATTTTTTTAATACCTTCAAGTTAATACCAATATTTAATATTATCAAATTGTATGATTAAATTATAAATTTGTATAATTTTATTATAAATTGTCATTTCAAGATAAAAGTTAAAGCAACCTGCACATAGTCACTATTCATGAAAATTCAAAGAAAGTTAAAAGAGGAAGTGATTCCTGATCACATTTTTCATTGTTAATGAAAACTCAAATAAAGTAAAAAGAGGAATTGATTCCTGATCACATTTGTCATTGTTCATAAAAATACAACAAAGTGAATAAACGAAATATCCAATCACTTACTTTTTGTGATATAAATTTGGTTGATGAAAATACTTTCAATTCATCCTTCTTCAACTATTATCTCCCCATATCTTAATGTCAAGTTTCATCATTCTTTCCTTCTTTCGTCCAAGGTATGTATCATTATCTAAATACTTAACATATAGTAATATAAAACATCATATATAACACCATATTTATGTAATTTATCTTATGATTTATTGTGCAGTTACATTTTGATATACTTATCATTATGAATCCAGACGGTCCGCCTACATCTATTAGTTTTCTAGATCTTCTTCGTAATTTTGAGACCAATACCTCAAATGTACCACTTCCTTTGTCCAATGATAACACATTTGAGGCAGATAATGACTTTAGTTTTGATGAACCCAACTCACAATATAGTGAAGATATTGATACTGAGTCAATGTGTAATATTGAGGATGATTCTGATGATGTGAGTGGACCTCCAGTAGTGAATTTTCTGAATGATGTTGGACATGTAGCAGATGATGACATAGTTGATCTGGAAAACAACATTCATATATATGTTTGGAGTGAATCAGAAAACAAAATAAGGTTAAGAATGCAATTTGAAAGTAAGGCATATGTAAAAAAGGCAGTAACACTTTGGTCAATCGCCCAAAATAGAGAGTTTAAAGTGCACGAAAGTAAAAATAACTCATGGTTAGCAAAATGTAAGACTCTATTAGATGGTGGAGAAGACTCTAGTACGGTGCATTATACACCACGTTGTGCATGGTATGTCCGTGCACTTAAGAAGAAATTCATCACACGTGGAAGATTACACGTTGGGTGGATGCACACAATTGTTCCGGGTCCTGCATTGGCAATAATAATAGAAATTTGAACTCTGCAACTATTGCCTCGTACATCCTCCACTCATTTCAAAAGGATGTTGAATATCCTGTGAAACAAATACAAACAGATATTAAAAATAGTCTGAATGTAGATGTTTGATACTGGAAGGCATAACATGGTAAGAGAAAAGCCATAGAGACTATATATGGAACTTGGGAAAGTAACTTTGCTGAGTTGCCTAAGTACATTGCAGCTTTGCAGTCTTCAAATCCTAACACGGTTGTGAATTGGTTTCATAATCCGAACGGATCATCAGATGTGGTGACATTCAAGTATGTTTTTTGGGCTTTTGGACCTGCTATTAATGCATTTCATCAATGTCGACCTGTTATTTCGGTTGATGGTTGCCATTTGAAGGGTTCATATAGGGGAAAAATGCTTCTTGCGGTCACGAAAGACGCTAATAAAAACATATTGGATGTAGCTTATGCCATTGTTGATGAAGAGTCCGCACCCAGTTGGTGTTGATTCTCATATCAGTTTAGAATTTTTGTTGCTCAAAACAGACAATTATGTGTTATTTCAGACAGGCATCAAGGAATAATTCATGCAATGACAAATCTAGAGGAATGGAAACAGCCATTAGCATACCATCGCTTTTGTCTTCGACAGATTAGAAGTAATCTCATGAAAAAGTACAAAAACTTGAGCCTTAAAACATTTTGTTGGGTTATGGGAAGCACCACAAAAAGGAAGTTTGTTAATTGTATGAGAGAAATAAAAAAAATCAATCTTGAAGCCTGGCAGTATTTAAAACAAATTAATAGAAGTCAGTGGTGTCTTTTATACGATGAAAATCGTCGATGGAGTTTGTTGACAACAAATATCTCTTAGAGTATGAACAATGCACTGCGAGGAGCAAGACATTTACCGATTAAGGCGTGTATTGACCTTATATTCAATAGAACTGTGAAACTTTTTAGAAAGCATAATGATATTGCAATGAATTGCAATACAACTCTACCATCATGCATGTGGCGTCTTTTTGTTAAACGAGAAACCCATGCACAAAGCTACAATTTAACCGAGTTTGACCACAATAAAGGTGTTTATAGAATTGTCACAAAGTTACGAATAAATGGTACAGGAGGAAATACGCATACTGTCCACTATTTTCAACATACGTGCACATGTGGTAAGTGGCAAATGGAAATATTCCCATGTTCACATGCTCTTGCAATTTGTCGTCATAGGGGGATGACCCTCTTTCCATTGTGAGTAATGTATACACTACTTTGATGTGTAGAGAACAATATCGTTCTGGTTTTATGCCACTTTCTCACTTTGATTATTGGTTGGAGTCGGATTGGAAAATTGAAGCAGATTACTCGAAACTTTCTGTGCATCAAGATCGGAGGCGTGTAAATCGATTTCATAATGAGATGGACGTTCGTCATCCTGACGAACCTCGGAGATGTGGACTATGCCACCAACCTGGCCATAATAGGAGAAATTGTCCAAATTCTCAACCAAGATTCAATGAGATGTGAACTATGTAATTTTTATTATTGATGGTGTAATTTAGTGTTTAATTCGTATTTGAATTTAGTGTTTCGTTCTTATTGTAATGTTTTATTTACTTGATCTTTTAATTTCGAAACATTGTAATATATTCATGTTCTAGTTACCGATTAATTCGTATTGTAATTTCCTTATATTGTAATATATTAAATATTATTAACTTGAAGGTATTAAAAAGATATATTTAATTATATAATTTGCTAAAGATATTACATATAATTTAATTATATATTTTAAATAAATCAACTTATACATAATATATAATAACGGTTAAATATGATTTTTTAAAAAATGAGGATATAAATTAAAAAAGAAGATGTAAGTTAGAGGGTAGATTTTATAAATAAATAATGGTTAAAATTGAAATATTTCAAAATCAGTTTATAATATATGTCGGGCCCATCAAAATCACCCGATTTCTACCAAGGATTCTCAAATCACCATATTTCTGCAAAGGTTTTTGAAAATCCCCCTACTTTTACAAAAAAAACTCTTTGATTCAAGCAAATCAATAGGCTCTGATACCAATTATAGGAACCCAGATCTCATATTGAATCAATGATCTAAAGAAAACATGTAAAGCGGATGCAATTTTAGATCAAACAATTTATAATTGGAAAAACGATTAATCAAAATGAAGAACGATATGAAGATAGAAATGTGGACATATGATTAAACGTGGTCATATATCTTACATAATTGGAATAATGAGGGTATTTGGAGATGGAGAGTTTCAAGAAACAATTCACATTCACTGTTACAAATGGGGAAGGGAATTTCTTTTTTAAACCTAAAATAAGGAAAGTCAAAGCATCCTCCAATGTAGAAGCTCCACGTGTAAAGTGGAATGACAATTTCTAGATGAGGTGTCGGGCTATGATGGGAAGATCAACCACTTGAAGATTTGACGAGGACTGAACCAAGAGCAGAAGGCAGAGAGGACCAGAGGCTCTGCATGCATAGTCCAAGCTCTGTATATATAGTGTAGAGAACAAAGGACCAGAGGCCCTGCATGCGTAGTCCAGAAGCTCTGTTTCTCTGGAAACTTGAACATTCAGCACGCTATACTCCGTCTCTTGATCTTTATACACAGGTTGTGGTTCCTTGGTAATGACCTCTGGTTGCGGTTCTAGATAACGATCTCTGGTATTACATACTTTAATCACAGGTTTTTCTTTTTACACTTTTTAACAATAAAATTGAGACTAACAATCAGTTTGTAAAGTTTGTAATTGAGACTTCTCCTATATATATATACACATCAAACCTTAAATTTGCAACCATTATCTTTGTAAAGCACAACCTTCATGATTCAGAAGATCATTGTAAAGCAACAATTTCCTGGTAATAATCACAATATGCAATTACTTAACAACCCATACATATCTCATAAATACCATTAAAGAAAGTTGTGGTAGATCTCATAAATACCGTAACTCTGGAATATTATTATTCAACAAAATACATTGTGAAGCATAAAAGGAAAAGACCTAAACTGAAATCGCCAAATCAAATTGTTCACTCCAATTACAATCTCTGCAAACACAAACAAAACCCAAAATCAAAGAATTTCAAAGATAAAAATATAATTAGATGTACAAGGTAAAAACAGTAAATTCAGGAGTATGGAACAGAAATACAAAATCTGAAAAAGGGAGTGTTTATATAATATAATAAACTAATCATGTGTTTCAAAACACAATCAATATTCAAACCTACACAGATAATGAAGAATGATAAATATCATCAACAAACGCGAACCTAATTGGTGTAGTATAGGACCATTCAAAAGATTTTTCATGCTTATGCTTCCTATTCCTATTATGGAACCAAAAGTTGCATACGACTACTTTTTAAGCCCTAGATAAAGATACAAACAAAACATCACAATCAATTCCACCATAAACTACTTTTGAGTCTTTAACTAAAACCACTAGTCAAAAACTCAGATCATATTCTAAACAAGCAAAGCAATCTTCTTTTTTTATAAACTTAAAATCTTAAATAGTAAATACCTGTCATTGTTCATCTAAGCAAGATTAGTGAAGGATTTGAGAGTCAATATTCCACGCACCAGAAAGAAAAAGTCTGTGAATCCATAGATGAGATCGAAGAGTCGAAGAGACCATGGTCTTTCCAGGAGGTTTGTGGTTTAGTCGTTTAGGACCAAGGCTGGCCTTGAGCAGACCTTGTCAACTTGAGCTTCACATCAAACCATGTTATAAAGGTTTTTCTCAGTCCACTGAAATACCCAACTAAAGGAAGAATCATATCGATCAAAGGAACATAAAGGAGTAGAAATTAACAAATACATAAAGCTGGAGACGATGGGGAACACTCGAATGGGGAACAATCAGACATGACATGAGCACATACCTTGTTATATCCGACATGAAGGAACCCTAAATCAGTAATGAAAAACCTAAGATGATGGCATGCAACCGAATGGACGAATGTAACCGACACGCCACCAGGAAAAGTATGGAAGCCATCCTGGCAAGCTCCTCCAGTTCGATTATGTTTTGTTGAAATCGAGAAAGGTCACTCCTAAAAGCAACCTTTCTCTTATATACGATAAGACGAAAAAATTCAAAATAAAAACTCGTTTGGGGAAAACAGAGCAGAGATCGAAGAATTTAAAATTCAAAAAATAAGAAATATTGGTATAGCAACCTTGAAAGCAGAATAAGCAGAGAATACAAAAATGTGAAAAGGGATAGGCACCAAAAAAAGACAAAAAAGCTTTTTTCTGATGTATTAAATACTTGTACATATGGTTGATAAGTTGTAATTAACAAATTTTTAGATTTTGTGCTTCAAGAAGTTGTACTCAATGCAGTACAAGTTGTAATTAAGAGTTTTCAGAATTTATGCGTAAAATTATTGCACCTTATGCAATGAAGACGTCTGGTGTAGATGATTATTAATGTAGTATATATATATAAGGTAGATTTTAATTACAAACCAACCTATTTAAACAGACTCTACAAACTCCTCTCCACCAATCACATTATTTCATTTCTTTTTTCTTTTTTTACGTATTTAATCCGAGAAGGGTATTTCTGACTTAAATTTTTTTTTTCTTTTCTAAATTATGCATGTTGCGATTGTGGAGAGATTTTATATTTTTTTTCTAATTTTAGCAGTTACCGACTTTCATGGGATAACCATTATTTATATTATTTTCTTTTTGTTAATAGTAGCATGTTGATGAAAACGGAAACTAGTGTTTTTCCGGCAATACCTCCATTTTATTTCAAAGAAAAATGTATGATTTCACTGTTGAAATTAAGCTGCATGATTTACGACGACGTTCATGAAACCGGGTTTCATGATTGATAATGACATTCATGAAACTGGGTTGCATGATTCATGATGGAGTTCATGAAACCCGGTTTCATGATTCATGTTGGTGTTCGTCGACGTTGTTTGTCGACAACGTCTATACATCTATTTACGCTTAACCATTTTACAATCAACGACCATGTCTATCATCGGCGACGTTAATGAAACTAGGTTGCATGATTCACGATGACGTTCATCGACAATGTCTGTACATCAATTCTCTCTTAACCGTTTTACCATCGACAACTATGTACATCATCAACGACGTTCATCGACATCCACTCATGCTTAGCCGCTTTACCATTGACGGTGTCTGTACCGTTACGTGATACTTATGGAGAGAATTAAGAGTGAGTTGAATGTATTGCCGGAAAAAATGGAGGTATCGCCAAAAATGTGTATCTTTTTTCTTCTTCAGATTGATTTTCTCCAATCCAAATTTTCTTCAACGTAATATTATCGCCGGATAACCTGGGAGAAATCAGTGGGAGCAAACCTACAAATTGTATACCGGAACTACCCTACACGTGATTACAATCAACTGAAAATAAATAACAGTTTGAAACTATTTATCGAATCATTTAGAGTCGTAGATCAAATTTTTGTATGGTTTGTATAAATAGGTTGGTTTGTATAGTTCGTATAAATGTCAGGGTCGCAATTTATTCTTCTTCCAATTCAACACTAAATCGGTATCTTGACATCTATTGAGTACCACTTTGGGATTGGACAAGGACGTGTAAAATGAGTCCCCAAAAATAGAGAAATCATCCATGAATACCTCCTTCATATTCCCTATCATGTAGGAGAAAATGGCCATTAGACAACGTTAAAATGTTGTCGGAGCGTTGCATAAACTGAAGGGAATGCGACGATAAGCAAAAGTGCCATATGGGCAAGTGAACGTCGTCTTCTCTTGGTTTTTCGGAGCACCTGGGATTTGGTTATATTCCGAGTACCCATCAAGAAAACAATATTAAGCATGCCCGACCAATGTTTCCAACATTTTGTCAATAAATGGTAAGGGAAAGTGATCCTTTCGGGTGGCTTTGTTGAGTTTGCGATAATCGATGCAAACTCTCCAACCCAACCTTTCCAACATTTGGTCAATAAATGGCAAGAGAAAGTGATCCTTTGCGGTAGCATTATTGAGTTTGCGATAATCGATGCAAACTCTCTAACCCGTAACGGTCCTCGGCGTAATCAACTCATTTTTATCATTCTTTACCACAGTCACCCACCTTTCTTTAGAATCACTAGAACAGGACTAGTCCAAGGACTATCAGAGATTGAATAAATAATTCTCACATCTAAGAGTTTCAACACTTCTTTTCGAACCACTTCTTTCATGTTGGGGTTGAGTCTTCTTTGATGTTCGACCGATGACCTAAATCCAAATTCCGTCTTTATTCAGTGTGTATAAAAAGAGGAACTCAATCCTTTCAAATCAGAAATGGTCCATCCAAGATTGGATTGGTGCTATCTCAAGACCCGCAACAACTTTTCTCTTTCCCGCTTACTAAGGTGTGATGATATGATCACATGAAACGTTGAGTTTGCCCCCAAGTAAGCGTATTCTAAGTGCGATGGTAGTGGTTTGAGCTCTAGTTGAGGAGATCATTTCCAATGAAGGTTTAGGTTTTGCACTTCGAGGCCCCAACTCTTCAAATCGTTGATGCCTTGAGAATTTTCGGAAGGGAGTGGATTCTAATTGCATCACGCTTTCGCTACTTCCGCTCTTGTCACCCTTGGCATCAAAAAGACCATTATCCAAGGTGCTCTATAGCCCGTCATTTGTGAACTCTCTTTCGAAAACTTCTTGAATTGCTTGATCAATGATGTCCATGTTAAAATATGCATCTGAATCATGTTGACTTCATGCACAATTGAATACATTGAACACCGCCTCATCACTCCCCATTCAGAGAGTTAATTTCCTTCCTTGTAACATTAATCAAAGATCCCCCCTAGCTACGAAGGGTCTTCCAAGAATTAAGGGCACTTCAACATCTTCTTCCATGTCCAAGACTACAAAGTCCACGGGAAGTAGAACTTCTCAACTTTGGTTTGAACGTCCTCAATGATTCCGTGGGGATGCTTGATAGACCGGTACGCCAGTTGGAATGTTACCCTCGTAGGCTTGATTTCACCAAGACCTAGTTTCTTGAAAATGGATTGAGGCATAAGATTAATGCTTGCACCAAAATCACATAAAGCTTTACTAAATTCAAATGCTCCAATATGAATATGAATAGTAAAACTCCTTGGATCCTTCAATTTAGGTGGAAGCTTGTTTTGAATGATTACACTACACTCTTCTGTGACGGTAGCATACTCTTTAATTTTTCTTTTATTGGACAAGATGTCCTTCAAAAAATTTGCATAAGATTGCAATTGACGAAAATTCATCCGAGAAAGGGATATTGATTTGTAGCTTCTTTAAGTCCTCCGAAAACTTTGCAAATTGTTGTTGGTCCTTATACTCCTTGAGTCGGTGTGGGAATGGCACTGGTGGCTAGTATTCCTTGACAACCTTCTTTTATGGTGGAGGTGTCTCTTGTGTTTTCTGTAGCTCCTTAGTAACATCTTCAACCGCAACTTCTTCTACTTTGTTGGAACCCAGATCCCTATTCTAACAATCAATCGATAGATCAAACAAGTAAAAAACTAAGTGAATAACTAACTTAGTTACATCTTGACACGTAAGCTAAGCGAATAACTAACTTAGTTACACACGGAAGATGTACCTGCCACATCATCAGGAGCGCATGTACTTGCATAATTCTGATTTATACTTCTTCTTAAATGAGGTCTAACAATCTCCCCCTAAGTATGAAATTCAGAATGTTGCACGCGTAGCTTCGCTGTTCTTCCTTAGGCTCTATAGTTGATTTGACAATAAGCACGTATTGTAATTTATCAGAAGGGGGCTGTTTGAGAAATGACTTTGGAGATGGCATCTGTTACTTCTCTAAGCTTCATTAATTTGTCAAGGCTCTTCACAATCTTTTCTTGAACTTCTGTTTCTTGTTTGTCAACTGCTACAGAGGCATAACACTTCACGATATACACAACCTCTGTAGATTATTTGTAAGCATCTTTAATTCTAAATAAACTTTTTCTGTTCGGCCTTCTGAACAATATTCCTACTTCTGGTTCAATTATCACTTTCCCAATCCTTAGTGCTTTTAGACCCTCCAAATCTTCATTTGGAGCAGAGATGCACAAATTATCTACCTTGTAGTTCAAACCAGTTTGAACGTCTACTTGCCTTCTGTATCAAATAAAATACTTCATACATTCAATGATACGGAAGTAAGCAACTTTGTCTTGATCATCTCTCCCTCTGTTCATTTGAGTCTTCATAAATTTCTCCAGAGTTATAAGATCAGAAGGATTGATAGACAATAAATCATTGTCACAGAAGTAGGATGGTTTGTTGTCCTCTCTGACAACCTTGTAAATAGTATACCAGATAGGTGTTTGTTTAAACTGTGCATGCTTGAATGATAATGTTTTGATTGGAACAATAGAATAAGCCTCCTTCCTGGTTGCCTGTGTGTTCTGAATTTATCTTTGATCTCATCACTTACTTGGTAGTCATTTGAAAAATTAGGCATCATCAAGTATATCTTCTGATCAGCAATGGCATACATGTGCTTGTGTTTGATTTCTAAAGTGGGTAAATCGAGTTTTCCCAGCTTCTTTATCTTTTCTTCATTTGAGGCTTTGAATTTTGCTGAATCCCTTCTTTTTGTTTCTTCAAAATTTGCACGTGCCCTTTCACCAGCTTCTTTAGCTTTTTCAGCTTCTTCTCTTTCTTTTTCTGCTTGAGCCTGAGCTTTTTCTGCTTCAGCCTTGGTTTTTACGGCTTCTTCCTTAGCTTTTTCTGCTTCAGATTTAGCTTTTTGTTCAGCCTCAGATCTTATTCTTTCTTCTTCTGTTCTGGCTGCCTCGGCTTTGGCTGCCTCAACTCTTGCTACTTCTGCTCTAGCTGCTTCTGCTTTGGCTATTGTAGCTCTGGCTGCCTCAGCTCTGGCTGCCTTAGTTCTGGCTGCTTCTTCTTCTGTTCTGGCTATCACTGTTTCTACCGGTTGAGATTGCGTTTTAGTATTGCCAATTATCTCCAGTACAAATTTGGCAATTTCTGGATCCTTGGCAGGGGACCTTTGTGAGAGCTAGAGGAGTAGGCGTCGTCGGAGTTTGTTTAGAGGGAGGAGGTGCAGAAGGTGAGGAGGTTGAAGCTTTACTTTTTTCTTGTTCCATCTTCTGACCCATTTCAGTTTTCATCTTCTTAAGATTTTCCATGTTCTCCCCCTTCTGAGAATTAGGGTCCTGATCCACAGATCATTTTCGTTTCAACTCAGCCTTTTTACATGCCCGAGCTTCTTTGGCTTTCTTCTGGTCTTCAAATGATGCAGATAAATCACTAACCAGAGAAGATAACTTTGAAACAGAGGGTTCTAAAGTTGTGAGCTTTTGATCCATATTCAAGTTGCTGGAGTTAGTTTTAGATGCATATTTGGAGGTCAGAGTGTTGATGCGGTCAATCATTGCCTTTTGAAAATGTGTCATACCAGACCTTTTGACTAAAAAGGAGGCAGAAGCAGAACGGCGATGATAACCATTGTTATCAATTGTTGGCTTGTGGAAGGTCATAGAGGCGATTTTGCATAACGGCTGAATCAGAGGAGCTTTCAGAGCACCAATAGCTGGAAAGGTGAACAATGATAGAAATCGTGGGAACATTAAAGCAGGAAGAGTTTTCCCTTGGCTCTGGAGGGAAACTTTAGTTTGAACAGCAGCCTTCATTTATTGAAATATAAGGCTCGTGTAGTCTAAAGGTCTGTTGAAAAACATCCCATACATGATGGTGAGAACATTCTTACTGGCTTAGTCTAGGGAACCAATTTTCCAGGTGAGGCTCTTAATCAGAATGTAGACTAGTACATTCCACATCGGGGCAACTTCTTTCTTTTAAACTCAGATAGCCTATTGAGTTGTTCATTGTAACCTAAGAAATGAATGAAAGCAAGTAGAGCTTCTGGTGTTGGATTAGGTTCTAGGTCAGGGTTGGGGACAATTTGACCTTCAGCATCAATATAGGGTTGAGGAAGATGAAAATACCTTGCTATTTTCTTACGTGTGATTGGGATTTGGATGGCAGTTTCTTGTTCTGTGGGGTGTCCAAAGCTTCCAAGTAAAGTATTGTCATCCTTGATGAACATAGTTTGCCAAACCTCTTGCACATAGATTTCAGGTACATTTGGATTCGTCAGGGTTAGGGTTCGGTTCAGGGAGTGGTTTTGCAGGAACTCAAAGCATGATCCGGAATTCAGACAGATAAGTGTTTGGATCGAGAAGAACCAGAACATTGTTGGGTTTCAACGGTAGCTTGACGACTGGAGCACTGTCAGCCGTTGATGCGACAAAATTAATGTCGTCGTTTTGGGTATTCGGATTTGCAACTGGGACGCCATTGATGAAGGATGCTTGGGAGAGAGTAAGACGCC
This sequence comes from Silybum marianum, assembly GCA_036898165.1. NCBI lineage: Eukaryota > Viridiplantae > Streptophyta > Magnoliopsida > Asterales > Asteraceae > Silybum > Silybum marianum. Next base: position 23,126,201 of record CM072528.1, on the reverse strand, counting down.
GATTGTGAAGGATTAGGATTCGTGAGGAAGACGATGAAGCACAGTACTGTTAAAATCCCAAATCGAGGTTTATATATGAGAGAGAGAGAGAGAGTAATCGAGTGATTTGTGAATGGGAAGGGTTTTAATTTGCGGACTAACAAAAACGGTTCGTGTATGCTGAGGAAAGCACGCACGCGTGTCATCATGCAATGGTTGAATGCCACGTGTAAATGAAGACTGACAAGGGAAAAGGTTTTAGCGCCTAAAACGATTGAGTATTCCCCCCTAAACAGAAACTAAAAGGAAATTAATAAAAAGAATTACAATTTAAACAAACAGTTTGATTAAAAAATAATATTTTTTTAATTCCTTTAAAAAAATTTAAAAGCAGACATTTGGTTTGAAAACATATTTGCACCAAATGAAACTTTAATATTCGAAGCCAAGTATTTATTTAAGAAATTAAAATAGAATAAGAAAATTTTAATTAACTTTGAATGCAATAGTTAAATAAAATGGGCTTATTAAAAAGAATTTCAGAAAAAAAAAATACAAAGGCAGAGAATATCTAGTCATAGAAAACGATTTTTGACCAAGAATGTCAAAGAACATCTTTTCAGAAGAATTTAAGTTAAATATGAAACGTCTTTGTAACCTTGACGGCAATAGTTAATCAGAAGAAACATTTTCAAAGAAAATTATTAAGTAAAGAGAGGATCAAAAGACAGCTAACAAATGTTAGACTTGATATGCTCCCCGTCGAGCATGTAAGATTTGCTCCGCCTCAAAAATTTCATTCTACTCCCCCTCAAAAATTGCATTCTGCTCCCCCTCGCAATTGTAAGATATGCACCCTTTCTGTTGTCACTTGGATCACAAATGTAAGATTTATTCGGTATGGAACAGAGGTGTCTAGAGTCTTCTGAGTGCTTCTGAAATAAATCATCAGAAGTGACCAGAGGTTTCTGGACGGTTCTGATTTGGGCAAAACAAAAAAGATAAGATAAAACAAAACAATATGCAGAAAAAAATATGTACAGAAATAAGTAATTTGACAGAATTCTAAGAAGATCAAAGAATTAAGTAAAATTACATATTTAACATGTCCAACTTGCTGACTAAGAAATTGAATCGTGTCTCATCTAGAGCTTTTGTGAAAATGTCAGCAAGTTGATAATCAGTAGAGACAAAATACATTTCAATTGTGCCTTTCTCTACATGATCTTTAATAAAATGATACCTGACATCGATGTGCTTGGTTTTTGAGTGCTGAACTGGATTTTCAGTAATGGCAATTGCACTCTCTAAGTCACATAGGATAGGGATTTTGTCGTATATTAATCCGTAGTCTCTGAGCTGAGTTTTCATCCAGATTACTTGAGAACCGCAACTTGTAGTAGCAACATACTCAACTTCTGCTGTTGATGTTGAAACACAGTTTCGCTTCTTGGATGTCCAACTTACAAGTCTATTACCCTGAAGTTGACAACTTCCAAAGGTACTTTTTCGATCCAACTTGCATCCTGCATGATCAAAATCTGTAAATGCCATTAAATCAAATCCAAAATTTTTTGGATACCAGAGACCTAGTGATGGAGATCCCTTGAGATATCTAAAAATTAGTTTAACGGCGGCCAAATGTGATTCTTTAGGATTCGCTTGATAGCGTGCATAGAGGCAAGTGGCAAACATAATATCTGGTCTACTAGCGGTCAGATACAGAAGAGATCCAATCATACCTCTATAGCCCGTAACATCCACTGAGTTCCCAGAAGGATCGGGGCCAAGTTTCGTGCTAGTAGAGATAGGAGTTTTCATAGATGAGGAATTTTGAAGATGAAATTTCTTAAAAAATGTCAGAAACATACTAAGCTTGATTTATAAAAATGTCAGAGGCATTTTGTTTAACTTGGAGTCCTAGAAAGAACGTTAGAGCCATTTTGTTTAAAAAAATGTCAGAAACATACTAAGCTTGTTCCATGAATTTAGAAAACAGATCAACTTCTGATTGATGAGTAGAACCAAAGATTATGTCATCCACATAGATTTGGACAACAGTTAGCATACCTTTGCCTCTTTTGATGAACAGAGTTGTATCAATTTTACCTTTTTCATAGCCTTTATCGATCAGAAACCTAGATAGGCGTTTACCAGGCTCTTGGTGCTTGCTTCAAACCGTATAAAGCTTTGTCGAGAAGATAGACATACTCTGGATGTTTAGCATCTTTAAAGCCAGCAGGTTGTTCAACATACACTTCTTCTTTGAGATACCCATTCAGAAATGCACATTTAACATTCATTTGATACACCTTAAAGTTTTTCTATGTAGAGAGAGCCAGAAATTGTCGTATTGCCTCAAGTCTTGTTACAGGGGCAAAGGTTTCATCGTAATCGATTCCTTCTTCTTGACAATACCCCTTAGCCACCAGTCGAGCTTTGTTTCTGATCACTATTCCGTCTTCATCTTTCTTATTTCTGAAGACCTACTTAGTACCAATGGCTACTTTGTTCTTTGGTAAAGGTACTAAGTTCCAGATTTTGTTTCGATCAAACTGGAGTAGTTCTTCTTGCATAGCTTCCACCCAGCTAGGTTCTTGCAAGGCTTCAGGAGCATGCTTTGGTTCGAACATGCTAAGAAAATTTACATAGAAAGCTTCATTTGCAGTAGCAGATCTAGTTTTAACACCTTCAGATGGACTACCAATTATGAGACCTGGGGTGTGTAACTTAGTCCATCTCGTCATCCTAGATTGAGATACTGGTTGAGCGTGAACTTCTGTTTTAGAAGACGGAATCACCTCTTCTGGAAGGGGTTCTGAAACTTGAGGATCATCTAAAGTCTCCCTCTCAGATGAAGGCACAGAAGTGACTTCTGGACAGTCACTAGATGAAACAGGAATGACAGAAGGTTCTGATGGGCTCTCAGTAGGTGATTCAGGATCAGAAAGTGTAATTCCAGAAGCTTGAAGAACTTCAGGAATACTTAATGATGGATTGGTTGGTCTTTGCTCTGAAAAATATTTCTTCGCCCATGAAATCTTGAAATATAGCATCTATTTCAGATTCTATGGTACCTGAAAGATAATCTGATGTTACTGTGTTAAGTTTAAGTTCAAAAGTAAAAATACTCAGAAGTTAATTGAGTTTGATCGTCAAAATCGATGTTAATGCTTTCCATTACAGTCTTAGTTCGTAAATTAAAATCTCTAAAAGCTCTTAAATTTGACGAATATCCTAAGAATTTAGCTTCATCTGATTTCTTGTCAAACTTGCCAAGTTTTTCTCTGTCATTTAATATAAAACATCTGCATCCAAAAATGTGAAAGAATTTGACATAGGGTTTTCGATTATTAATAAGCTCATAAGAGGTTTTGAGATGCCTCTTGACAATAATGGAACGATTCTGGGTGAAACACGTAGTGGCTACAGCTTCAGCCCAGAAATGGATGGGAAGTCCAGAAGCTGCAAGCATCGTTCTGGCAGCTTCAACCAATGTTCTGTTGCGTCGTTCTACCACACCATTTTGTTGAGGAGTACGCACAACAGAGAAGTTCTGTGTAATTCCATTTTCAACAAGGTATGCTTCAAGCTTGGCATTCTTGAACTCAGTACCGTTGTCACTTCTTAGCTGCTGAATCTGTTGGTGTAAAAGAACTTGAATTCTAGTCATCATGTTTTGCAATACAATCAGCACTTCTGATTTTTTTCTAACGAATGCGAGCCATGTATACCTGGAAAATTCAATAATAAGTACCAGTATATACTTTTTACCAGATAAACTTTGAATTGCAATGGGACCACAGAGGTCGACATGTAACAATTGCAAAGGTCTAGTACAAGAATGATCACTTTTTGTTTTATGAGATGCTCGTTTTATTTTTACCATTTTACATGCAGGCAGAGGTAATCCTTTTGAAAGCGAACTTCTGGAAGACCAGTTACCAAATCGTGTTTGACAAGCATCTCAAGGTTATCAAAATTTAAGTGAGACATTTTGTGATGCCATAACCATGCAACTTCCCTTTTTTTTGTAGATAAGACAGAGGGTTTCTTTACCGTCCTTTGATGTGAAGTTCATCATATACAGATTACCTTTTCTGTCCGCTCTCCAGAGTTCTTCACCTGCCTTAGAAAACAAGTAACAATGTTTTTCATCAAATACAACAAGTAGTTTAGAATCACAAAGTTGACTTACACTCAGCAGGTTATGTTTCAGTCCAGAAACATGAGCTACTTTTGATAAGGTAATATTACCTTCTTGTAAAGTACTGTAGCCTTTCATCTGATTTCTTGTCAAACTTGCCAAGTTTTTCTCTGTCATTTAATATAAAACATCTGCATCCAAAAATGTGAAAGAATTTGACATAGGGTTTTCGATTATTAATAAGCTCATAAGAGGTTTTGAGATGCCTCTTGACAATAATGGAACGATTCTGGGTGAAAACGTAGTGGCTACAGCTTCAGCCCAGAAATGGATGGGAAGTCCAGAAGCTGCAAGCATCGTTCTGGCAGCTTCAACCAATGTTCTGTTGCGTCGTTCTACCACACCATTTTGTTGAGGAGTACGCACAACAGAGAAGTTCTGTGTAATTCCATTTTCAACAAGGTATGCTTCAAGCTTGGCATTCTTGAACTCAGTACCGTTGTCACTTCTTAGCTGCTGAATCTGTTGGTGTAAAAGAACTTGAATTCTAGTCATCATGTTTTGCAATACAATCAGCACTTCTGATTTTTTTCTAACGAATGCGAGCCATGTATACCTGGAAAATTCAGTAATAAGTACCAGTATATACTTTTTACCAGATAAACTTTGAATTGCAATGGGACCACAGAGGTCGACATGTAACAATTGCAAAGGTCTAGTACAAGAATGATCACTTTTTGTTTTATGAGATGCTCGTTTTATTTTTACCATTTTACATGCAGGCAGAGGTAATCCTTTTGAAAGCGAACACGGAAGACCAGTTACCAAATCGTGTTTGACAAGCATCTCAAGGTTATCAAAATTTAAGTGAGACATTTTGTGATGCCATAACCATGCAACTTCCCTTTTTTTTGTAGATAAGACAGAGGGTTTCTTTACCGTCCTTTGATGTGAAGTTCATCATATACAGATTACCTTTTCTGTCCGCTCTCCAGAGTTCTTCACCTGCCTTAGAAAACAAGTAACAATGTTTTTCATCAAATACAACAAGTAGTTTAGAATCACAAAGTTGACTTACACTCAGCAGGTTATGTTTCAGTCCAGAAACATGAGCTACTTTTGATAAGGTAATATTACCTTCTTGTAAAGTACTGTAGCCTTTTATTTGACCCTTACCATTGCCTCCAAACGTTACAGCTCCACCACATTTGTCTTTGAATTGGGAGAGTAAGTTTTTCGATCCAGTCATGTGCCTCGAGCATCCAGAGTCAAGATACCAGACATGCACACGCTGCTTCTGCAATCACAATCAGAGAGTTTTAGGTGCCCATCTCATAATGGGTCCTTTAACGTTAGTTTTAGACTTTTCACTCTTTTTATCTTGCATATGATTTGATATAGCATGATATAAAGGTTTAATCATTTTATTTGCTGTATTTTTGTTTTTCTTTGATTTAGTCCTGAAGTGTGAGAAATTATCATAAAAAACAATCAGAGGGCCTCGAGAAAAATCCTTTAGTTTTAAGAATAAAGAAAAACATTCAGAATTCTGAGACATAAAAGATTGCATTGAATTTTCATTAGAATAATGATAATTACAATTCTCCTTATTTTTGTCTATACTAGTATCAGTAGTTCTATTGAACTTCTTAGCTAGGCTAGACTTATGCTTAGAATCATAAGTGTTCTTCTTTTGAGACTTCCTCCAATAAACCTTCTCAGGAGTTTTCTGAATTACTGAAACAGAAGCAGAAAGATTAGATTTCCATTTGCCTTTTTGAGCAGAAGTAAACTTTGGATAACATGATTGCGGTGATTTTTGCTGAACAGAAAATTACTTTTTAAGACTTTCTTCTTTCTCAAGTTCAAGACAAGATTTGGCCTTAAGACACATCCCAATGAAGTCTGGATCAATAGACACCAGTTTTCTATGTCCTGTTGGAGGAACAGAGAGTATTGGTATTCCACTTGAATGCTTTTCACCATTCAGACCAGAGGCCCTGATTTCCAGAGGTTCATTAGTAAATAAGAAAGGAGCTTCCTCATTCTTAGTTACTTCAGGAACCTTTTTGTACTCAAAAGGTAATTGATTTTCTAAAATTGAGAGATATTTTTCTGAGTTAAAGAAATCATCACCTTGATCATCATTTTCCCATGGATATGTAATATTTTCAAAACTATCTTGTGATTCAGAAAGATTTAGGTCTACAAAAGAACAAGGAAATATCTCTGGATTGTTTTCTTAAGAGATTTTCTGAACATTTTCAAGTTCAAGTTTAAAGCATTTATCCAGAGTGGAAAGAATATCATTTTCAAAGCTGAGTCGTAGCTCTTCTTCTGCTTGTGAAGGAATAAATACATCTGCCTTTGGATTCAAAGTTATATGAACTTTTGAGCCAAATCTGAAAATGCCATCTTTCTTCTGAACTTTATTCAGATCAACGTTTGTTTTTCCAGATGAATATTCGATGTTTTTGAACTTGAGTTTTCGTTGATGATGACCATTTTCAAGTTTTGATTTTTTAAAAATAGATTGTTCATATAAAATTGGAAACATAGGCTTCTGTTCTTGTCCTAGACAGAAAACAGATTTCAGAGTAGATCGTTTTTCGCATGTGTAGGGATCCAGATCCTCGAAATCAAGTCCAGATCTTCCTACTTGTGTATTTATTTTGTCATGAACTTTCTGATTATCCAGATATGTTTTAATCTGTAGCTTTTTCTTTTGAAGTTCAATATGTAAAAACTCTCTTTCCGTTTGAAAAATGACTAGAACATCAATTTGCAAATCAATTTAAAAGTTATGTGCTCATTATTTAAACTAATGATGACAACAATGAGAATACAGTTAGTAAACTTTTAAAATGAACCATGATAGTCTTGACACACACTCAATGATGTCATATATGTAAAATAAATTCATGCACTAAAATCCTGTGCAACTAAATGTTTGTACCGACCTTTCCAAAATTCCACTTTTGATCATAAAACGATATGGAGTTAAGTCCCCCAATAAAGATAGCATGCATCAAATTATTTCCTCAAAATTAGCAATCGAGAAATGCATGTGATTTGATCATACCAAGATCTGATTCGGATTGGATGTAAACTTAAAGCCAAATAACAATGTATGTGTGCTCTTTATAAAATGTGGCCATACATTGTAAAGAAAGTTACAACTAAAATATATGCAAATTCCATCCAACAAACGATCCAAAAAAAAAGTAAAACAAGGACGAGGGAAACTCTATATTTGGACGCCATTAAAATATTTATGCCAAAATAAATGACGCAAAATAAAATTCTCAATAACCCTCAGACGCAACACCAACAGTAAAACGAGTCCACAAAATTCCAAAACTCAAAATTAACTCATGAACACCACGCACCCAAAATTCCAATGGGACATGTAAACAAACCGTAGGAGATACGGTAGTTCATGCATTTCCAACTGGACCAAAAACTCACGTACACCAAATAATTTCTCAAAACTCGTAAAAACGATATATGTACATTTCTCGGAAAACTATCTTATATAAATTTCAAAATTTGCAATTCTAGCAAAACAATACAAATTAAATTCTTAGTGCATAAGTATGCAATTTTCATGCAACTAAAACGATTTAACAAATCCCAAGACATGGCTACACTGTTGGGTATTCCCCAAAAACATTTTTCAGAACAATTACTCATTTGACAAACCCGAAATAATTTTGCAATTTATTATTTAAAACAAAAGTCGTGCATGCATCCGGTCGGAACCCGAAGTCTTAAACCACGCTCTCCAAGTCTACCACAAGACCGACATTAGGAAGCTTCATATCTTAAAACCTTCGTTCACAACTAAATCCATCGATTTACAAATTTCCTTCCCGGAATAAGAGTGATTCAACAAGCTTATGGTTTATATCTAATCATTACCTCCGACTTCAAAATGATCGACATTACAAATTCATCGTACTTAGTTGTCATTCAAAATGACAATGCTACCATCACCAATTCTTCCAATGGCTAACTCGTGAGAACCCATTCACTACCCCATCGGTCATCACGAAAATGTGGCTCAAGCACACACATTCAACTGTAAATTCATATTATCAGCGGCCGAATAATAATACAAATTTACCACACATGAGGACCCTTGTTAACATCATCATGATTCTCGATTCTAGTGCATCTATTAACCTTAAAATATCCTATCTTAAAGTGTCTAATCGTGAAATCTCACATTCATCACTTAACAATACTCTAGTTTGAGTCTAGGCATCTAAAATCAATACTTAAATCTCTCAAACTTATGCTTTGATACCAACTTGTAACACCCTCAGATTTACATCAATGGAAGGATAAAACACTTCCTATAAAACAATACTTCAATATTCCTTAATTAAAATCCTTTATAACCTCTACCAAAGAATAAATCAAGTCTTATATAAGACCTACATATGGTTGGGTGTTACTAAACCAATAAGAGTTGCTATCTCCGAATGCGGAAAACGTAACCAAGAGTCTAATCTTTATCGTGCCACTTCCTAGCACTCAAGTCCACACGTGTCGCTAGTGCCACCCCAACGATAACCTGACGGACATGTCGACAAAGAAAAAGGGTTAGGCTTAACGCCTAGGGAGCTCAAAAATTTATAACATATTTTTGATTGATTTGAAACGTGTCACACCCCGCTAAAGCGGAAACACAGGGAGTGATAGTTCAAGATTTCATAGCGATAGAGCGATAACAACACCAATTGTCTAATCAAATACATAACAAAATAAAACTGAACATTACATCATACAAGTTCAAGTTTTAACAAAATAAAAGAAATAAGATGTTCTACAAAACGATTTCAAATTTAAATGTAGTTGATGTTGATGCGCCCCAAACACAAGCATTTTCACTTACCCTTTCTTACCCCTGAAAAGCATGAATAAAACAAGGTCAACTACAAAGAGTTGGTGAGTTCACAGGTTTTCAATATTATAAACATCTTTTGCGTAAATGAATATTGAGCAAAATAACTTTTATGGCACTTGATAACTTTTCATATTAAAACATTCAAGGCATTTTTGTACCCTAATTAATAGTAAGTAATGAGCCACCACTAAACCTTCGACCACAAAAATATTTTTAGTTCTACCTCAGCGGTGGACCTAAAGTCCACATGTGTAGAACCTTCTTTTTAGTTCTACCTCAGCGGTGGACCTAAAGTCCACATGTGTAGAACCTTCTTTTTAGTTCTACCTCAGCGGTGGACCTAAAGTCCACATGTGTAGAACCTTCTTTTTAGTTCTACCTCAGCGGTGGACCTAAAGTCCACATGTGTAGAACCTTTCTACCTCAGCGGTGGACCTAAAGTCCACATGTGTAGAATCTTCCTTTTAAGTATAGTGCACCCCTACCTGTAGTTTTCAGGTGGGATTGCTATCCACACCCCTACTTGTCGGTTTTTATGTCCGTCCAAATAGCGCTATCCACATATACCCTCGGCTCCTTACTTGAGTTAATAATAGTGTACAAACTTTTATGAAACATTTTACTCAATACAATCTATTAGTGTACATGCCTTGATGCCCAAAAACAACAATTTTCATAATATTTCACATTCGATAATGCAAATAGCTTAAATATTTCATTTAATCATGCTTTTCACCCCAAAACGTATAAAATACTTTAAAAATGGGGTTGTGAATACTCACCTTATAGCAAAAGCTCCAATTAACAAAACACGATCCGCACCTACTCGTCGGCCTAACGTTTCCCTATCAAAGAGAAATACCCAAACCGGTCACTTATGTGTCTAAAAAGTTACTTATGGAGGTGAATACGTCTTATGTCTATAGATGTCCATAGTTGTCCAATTCGGTTAACCATTTTCTCCGTCATATATATAATGCACTGATGCCTTTTTTATTAGTTCAAACCCTTGATTTTTACCATCTATACATATATTTGTGCCAATAATGGTCTTTAAATGATTTAAGTTTAAGAACCCAAACTTTCCAGAATTTCATATTCTGGCAGAAACTTTAGGGTATAAAGAGGATCAAAATAAACTACTTTATAGAATGACAAAATCCCTATTGTTTTTATATGTGGTACCTTACTGAGTTAAGGTCATTGTGACCAAATTTCAAGCTTTAAGGAGTTGTAAAAAGAGGTCAAATAACTTATGCAATTTGTTAGGTCTATTATTATTTAATTGTGACAAAATAAGGAAAAGATATGCTTTATTGTAAAAGGAAGTTTATAATTCCTTAAACTCTTGTTACCTTAATTAGACTAGACCTAGCAATATAAATAGAACGTTAGGGTTTTACTTTTAGAGTTAGTCGATTCATAATTTCTAGAGAGAGAGTTGAATCTGATTGTAATCGATACATATACATTCAAGAGATATATGACTACGTAAGTTCTTTAAATCATTGTTCGTGTCATATTACTTTGCTATTAACTGTTTATTGTCATTGTGTTTAATATAATGGGATCAACAAGTGGTATCAGAGCCTAAGATCACGAGTTTTTACAATTTTCCGAGCAAACCACGAATCAGAAGGTACTTATTTCGATCTCTGCAAATTCTGCTGTTCATTGAATTTTTATCGAGTCTTACTGCTTCATGCTTTACCAGATAAACTTCATTCTGTTTTTTGTCGAGTACCTCATACTGATCACTGAATTTTTCTCGAACGTCTCTTCTGTTGACTGAATTTTTATTAATTCAACTTCACAAAATCTTGAATTTTTATCGACCCCTACATAAAATATTTGAATCTGTTTAATTAAAATTACTTTAATTTATTTTGTTTACTTTTGAATATCTTTACATAAGAAAACTCAGGAACTTGTGACTCCTGCAGCTTTTCTTCCTAAAGATTTCCTTAGTAAAATCATAAATTCTCGTAATCTTGATAATTTCCGTAATTGAACAAATAAGAAACTAAAAAACCCAGACAGTCTTGTCCATAAAAAGACTAGTTCTTTTTAGTCAAGAAAACTGTTTTTTTGTTTTCTGGTTTATCAATCACAGAAAACTCAGATTTAAAGTATTTTATGTCGAGTCCTATTGAATCGAGAAAACTTTGATCGAATAGGTCAGTGTTCGATAAATTTCTTTAATCAATTTTTTTATCGAGTATTGTTCAATCGAGAATTTATTTTAATTTTTATTTAATTCGACAACAATTATTATCGAGTCTTGTTCACTCGATAACTTTTTATATCGAGCCCATTCAATTCGACAACAATTTTTATCGAATCTAGTTCACTCGATAACAATTATTATCGATCCTTAGTCATCCGATAACAATTTTCATCAAGGTCCTCACACCCGATAAAAATCCTTCAATCGATATTTTTTTTGTCCTCCTTTGTCACTCGATAATAACCTACTGTTTCAAGCGACAACTCAAAAATTTTAAAAACTCATTGATCGAGGTCCAACCAAAAAGTACAATGACCACCCGAGAAGCAATGGCCATTGGATCAGACACCAAGCCTCCAATTCTCTTACCAGGAGAATATTCTCAATGGAAGGATAGATTCCTTGATTTTATTGAACGCCATGACTATGCCGATGAGATCATGAGTTCAATCAAATAAGGTCCTCCTCCACCTTTTTATCAGGAGTTTCCTGCTATGCCAAACAACACTCCTCCTACGCCCGCACGAAGGGAAGTTAAACTCAAAAATTCATGGGATGCAAACGAGAAGAGGATAATGAGAAGTGACCAACTTGCCCGTTCTTATCTACTTATGAGCCTTCCAAATGAGATCTACATGAGCATTGATAGCCACAAAAAGACGGCTAAAGAAATGTGGGAAGTTATAGAGAAATTCATGCTTGGAACGAAGATTGGCGCACAACTCAAAATCACCAACTGCATTTCTCAATATGAAGAATTCAAGGCAAAAGATGGAGAAAGTCTTACGAACACATATACCCGTTTTGTACAACTGGTGAGCGAACTTAGCAAAAACGAAATTCGTAAGACAAAGATCGAAAACAATGTTAAATTTGTTAGCAATCTTCAACCGAAATGGCGTCGGTTTGCTAATCAAATCAAACACAGCAAATATCTTGCTGACCTTGACCTTCATGAAGTCTATGAAACCCTTCAACAAGATGAAGAGGAGGTTCTCGAACTAATGGGGTTAAATTCAAAGAAGAACCCGGATCCAATCGCATTGATGGCAAAAGAATCCTCTTCCGCTCCTCAAGAGATGTTTCCTGAATTAGAAGACGAAGATTTTGACTATGATCCAGAAACTGCCAAACTTCAACATCAACTGGCCTTCCTTACAAAACCTTTTCAACAAAAGTTCTCACGTCGCTCAAATCCCAATCAACAAAGGTATGCCTTGAGATCTAATAATCATGAGCGAAAGGCCATGTTTGAACCTAAACCAAGAAGAGAAGAACCTCTCCCTACACCCAAGCCAGAAGACAAGTTCAAAGGTGAGAGAAGCCTGTGCTACAACTGCGGCAAATCTGGTGACTACGCAAGGGAATGTAAGAAGCCAATAGTGAAGGACTCTAACTACTTCACTTACAAACTGATGTTGTCCAAACAAAAAGAAGCTGGTAAAGTCCTTCTAGCTGAAGATGAACAATGGCTTAATCAAGATGATGAAGATGACATGGAAGGGGATACTCAAGCACATTTCAGCTTAATGGCTTACTCTGATGACACTCCTTCTCACGCTTCCGACTACACACCCGAGGTAAGCCCTTCTGACTATGACTCTTTTGTATCTCAAATGCATGATTTAATGTGTCAATTAAAGGAATTACACTCCAAATTGAAAACCGAGAAACTCTCGGTTTCCAATTTAGAAGCAAGCCTTGAAAATAACCATAAACAATTGCTTCTTATGCAAACCGACCTTGTTACTACTCAAAGTATAGCACACAATCTCGAAACGGGGAAAATGGTTTTAAAAGAAGAAAATGATCTTTTCCAACAACAAATATCTGATCTCACTCTTCAACTTCAAACATCTAGGAATGAGACTGCCAAATTTTCATCAAAGTTTGACTTTGTCAGTTTTCAAAGACAAGATTTATTAGAAAAACTCGAAACGTTGGAATTAAAACTTTACAAGCTTGGTCAAACTGAACCCACTATTCACTTAAATGCACCGAAAGATTTAAGCTCCAAAGCCGGATTAGGTTTTGAAAACCCGAAACACTTAGCAAAGGCTATCTATAATACTCCGACGATTAAATTCGAATATCTGAACCTTGGTCCAGATTACCAAATTCAATTTATGAAACCGGATCCTAGTGTTGAGGAAAGAGAAGATTGGAAGACACAAAACAAAAACTATTTTCAAATACCTTTCTGCTATCCTCAAATAGTAGAAGAGGAATCTTCAAGTGAATCTCTTCCAAACAACTACTTTCCATCTTATTCAGCCGAAGAACTTCAAAACAAGATTCCTGAATGTAAACCGTACATTCCCACTCTATTTTTAGAAAAAAAAATTATTCAACTCTAACAAGTGTTGGAATCTGAACGTTCTTCGGCGGAAAAGGAAAAGGAATCATTTTTATTTAAAATACAACAACTTGAGAACGAGAGTTTACAATTGAACAAAACTCGTGAAAATGATACTATTATAAACGTTTCAACTTGTAAAGCCTTCGTTAGCAATTATTTAGATAATTGCGAAGAGTTGTTCAAAATGGATCCAACTTCCAATCTACCAAAACAAAAATGTTCCTATTCCGACGAACAAATCAATGCTAAATTAGATGCCCTTTCTAACCAATCTTCACTTGAATCGGACGAGTGTTTAAATGACATGTGTGATGAGTTTGATTTCAATCCTGTACTTCCTACTCACACTAAATTCTTAGACAAAGGCAAACAACCTATGGAAACAGTTTCATTGCCTACTGAACCAACGGAGTGTTCCACAAGTCAAAATCCTACCACTCATAAACAAACGAAAACCAAACATGTCTTCAAAAACCATACTAACCGTGTTCCTTTCCATGTTTCAGCGCTTCATACTTTAGAAACCAAGTCGGTTTGGGTCAAAAAGGGCACGCATACTACAAAGCAAACACCCGGCAAAGAAGACAAGTTTTTACATTCCAATGTCAAAAGAAACAATTCTAGATTTCGTTTTCCTTATCAAATTCATTCATTTAGACATTTAATCAAATTTTCTCGTAATAAAATTTGTTGCTCTAATTGCGGTGTGGATGATTTTGTTCGTAAACCTCCTATTGATTATGGTTATGATTATTTTCCAGACATGCATAATTCATTTAAATTTTATCATTCATCATCCATTTCTAAATCGGGTCCGAGAAATCAAATGACTAACTCCCATAAGTCTCACCACAAGTGGGTACCCAAGGGTGCAAAGTCAACTAACCATGATGGACCCATTTACAAATAGGTACCTAAATCTGCCTGATTTTGTGCAGATCGGTCATGTGTGGTACTTAGATTCCGGATGCTCCAAACACATGACCGGACAAAAGGAGCTGCTTGCCAACTACACTGAAAAGAAGGGCGGATTCGTCAAATTTGACAACAATCACTTGGCACCGATAAAAGGATATGGTGATATCATTCAAAACAACATCACCATTTCCAACATCTCTTATGTACAAGGGCTAAGCCACAACCTGTTGAGCATTGGAAAATTCTGTGACAAGCAACTCGAAGTAAAATTCAGACCCGATAGATGTTGTATTCGCACGTTTGATGGAAAGGAGCTTCTAACCGGCACACGCAAGTCCAACCTCCACATGATCGATCTTTCCCAAGTAAACGCCCCCTCAAGTGTTTGTCTTCTATCAAACGTTTCTAGTCCAAAGACCTGGTTATGGCATCGTCGCTTATCTCACTTGAACTTCAAGAACATCAATCGCCTCTCCATCCACGGATTAGTCACCGGCCTCCCATCTGTTAAATTCGACAAACCACATCTTTGTGACGCATGCGAGATGGGAAAGATGAAGAAGGTATCTCACAAACCCAAGATAGTTCACAGCTCGACTCGACCTCTTCAACTCATTCATATGGACTTGTGCGGCCCGATACGGACTCAAAGCATACATGGTAAAAAGTATGTTCTAGTGATGGTGGACGACTTCTCTCGCTTCACATGGGTAAAGTTCCTTCGATCAAAGGATGAAACCCCCGACACCATTATCACGTTTCTTAAAGCCATTCAAGTCAAGCTAGAACTTACTACACAAACCATCCGCACCGATAATGGACCTAAATTCAAAAACCGTACCCTTGACGGTTACCTCGAATCGGTTGGTATAACACACACGTTCTCTGCAGCTCATACTCCACAACAAAACGGTGTGGTCGACCGCCGAAATCAAACTCTTGTTGAAGCCACTCGCACTATGCTTACTTTTTCAAAGCTTTCTCTCCACCTTTGGGCCGAAGCTATCAACACAGCTTGCCATACTCAAAACCGCTCCATCATCAACAAACGCTTCAACAAGACACCTTATCACTTGGTCTTCTATCGCGTTCCTTCCTTCGAGCATCTTCGAACATTTGGCACTCGTTGCTTCGTACTCAATGAAAAAGAAGATCGTGGGAAACTCAAGCCGAAAGCCGATGAAGCTTACTTTCTCGGATACTCACCAAATGCGTCATCTTATCGGGTCTACATAAAACACGCACGTTGCGTCACTGAAAGCGTTAATGTACAATTCGATCCAAATGCTGAAATGGCTCCTGAACACGACAGTTCTGGACCCGCACTCACCGGCATACTAGCTTCCGATCATATTCGTTCGGAACCTGCTTCCAACCCCGCTGAACCTTCAACGTCCAAAACTGCCATGTCAAATCTGGATGACCTATTCGAGTACTTCTACTTGGATTACTTTGGACCGTCCACTGATACTTCTCTCCAGATTCCCCCGCCTACCTTGGAGATTGCCGAGACCTCGAATCTTTCCGGACCGCCAATTACAACGGAAACCGTCTCAACTGCTGCATCTCCAAGCACCTCTACGACTGCTCCTCCCGATCAAACTATTTCATCTGATGCTCCTCTTTTTCCACCTGAACGTCAACCGCCTGTTCAACCAAATCCTGCGGAACCGACATCCTCTCCCCCACCATCCACTTCAACACCGACGGATGTCACAAGTACCACAAGATCATCAAACGTGGCCCCATCTTTGGAATCTATTCAAGATCTTCCATTAGGTTCTTATCAAGATGACACCCCGGATGCAAATGCATTTCAACCGCTTCCTCATACAACCAAATGGACTCGCTCTCATCCTGTTGAACAAATTATCGGAGATCCAAATCGACCAGTTACAACGTGTTCCGCCTCAGCTAATGATTGCATGTTCTCTTCATTCATAAGCAAGATTGAACCCACATCCATTCATGAGGCAATGAATGATCCTGATTGGAATGTGGCAATGCAAGAGGAACTCAATCAATTTGAAAGTCTGAAAGTATGGCGCCTTGTTCCCCGTCCTCGAAACAAGACCATTATCGGCACGAAATGGATATTCAAGAACAAGCAAGAAGAAGATGGAGTCGTTATACGCAACAAAGATAGACTTGTCGCCAAAGGATACCGTCAAAAAGAAGGCATTGACTACGACGAAACATTTGCACCCGTTGCCCGTATTGAAGCAATCCGAATGTTCTTGACATACGCGGCACGTAAGAACTTTGTAGTTTTCCAAATGGATGTCAAGACGGCCTTCTTAAACGGTGTTCTACGTGAAGAAGTCTATGTTTCTCAGCCCGACGGGTTTGTCGACTCCTCCAAACCGAATCATGCCTACATTTTGGACAAGGCTCTGTATGGATTGAAACAAGCCCCCCGCGCATGGTAAGATAGTTTGTCTTCCTATTCAGTGAAAAACGGATACTTCAAAGGTAAGATCGATCTAACTCTTTTCATTAAAAAAGGACAAAGGTGACATTATGCTCATTCAAGTCTACGTGGATGACATCATCTTCGGCTCGACTAACCCAAGGCAATGCAAAGAGTTCTCTGAACTCATGATTGCAAAATTTAACATAAGCATGATGGGAATTACGAATTTTTTTCCTTGGTCTTCAAATTAAACAATTTTCTACTGGAATATTCATCAACCAATCAAAATACATCTCGGATATGTTGTGTAAATACAACATGACGTCATGTTCTCCGATTGGTACATAATGTTTGCCACCTGTCTATGCACGAGATATCAAGCATCTCCAAAGGAATCTCATCTTAGTGCGATCAAACGGATTTTCCGGTATTTAAAAGGTACACCTAATATTGGCCTATGGTATCCCAAGGATACGGGTTTCGAGCTAACTGCCTTTTCAGATTCGGATCACGCCGGATGTATGCTCGATCCGCAAAAGCACTTCGGGCCATATTCAATTCCTTGGAGACAAATTGGTCAGCTGGTCATCCAAGAAGCAAGCGTGCGTCTCCACATCCACCGCGGAAGCCGAATATATCACTACCGCAAGCTGCTGCTCGCAAGTACTATGGATGCGCACTCAACTCAAAGACTATGGCTTCTGGTTCAACAAGATTCCCATCTATTGTGACTCCAAAAGCGCCATAGCCATTTCAAGCAACCCGGTTCAACACACGAAGACAAAGCACATCGACGTTCGATATCACTTCATCAAGGATCACATCGAAAGAGGTACAATTGAACTATACTTTGTTAATACGGAACTTCAGCTTGCCGACTTGTTTACCAAGGCACTGGATGAGAAACGATTCCAGTTCCTAGTATCCAAGTTGGGAATGCTCAATCTTAAAACCTGATTATCCCAAATCAGTGTGCCTCAAAATCCTTAAAAACGTCTATCCAAGGGTTTTTGCACATTTACTCTTCGAGTCAATCTGCATAACACTTGGGTTCTCATTTTTTAGATTTTGACCTTTATCTTATAGTTCTGTATTCTCAATTTTTTCTTTCATTTTTACCTCACCGTGTATATCACCATGGTTCATCATTCAAGGGGGAGCAACAAGGTACGTTTTCCTATCCATTCACATTCCTAGGGGGAGCACACCACTGTATGCACACATTAAGGGGGAGCCTTATGTTCTCTGTTTTTTATTTAAAGTAAAAAAAAAATTAAAAATTAAGTAAGGTTCTCGGCCCCTAAGGGCCCGACAACAATGGGATTATCGACCCCCTCTGGCTCGATAACCTCCCCAATCGACATCTTGATAACGGGAAATTTTTCATCGGCCCTATCACACACTGCCAGGTGTCATCATCCGATGACCACTATTTAAAGTAATCGGGCCCCACTCACAAAGAACCTTTCTTCACAAGTTTGAATTTCCCTCTTTCTCTCTGAAAAACCCTTCAAGTTCTTGGCTTTCCAAGATCAAATTCTCAAAACTTCGAGTTTTTCAGATCCGAAAGCACCACCAGGTTCGTAATCCTCCCCTTATCATCTTTAATTCTTGCACTTAGTACTTAAAACTGTTGCATGATCCATTTTTTAATGTATGACCGTTCGGTTTTTGGGGTTATTATGGGTTTTCCGATTTTGACTGTTCATCAGTCAAAATCGTGGGTAGATTTAGTGTTTTGGCCTTAAGTCCTTTATTAATCTTGTTCTTTTTCACTAATCGCACCTAGTAATAGGATTTCCCATTAGTTTTAGGCATTATTTTGGGTCTGAGTACTTAGGATTGTTCGTCTGATTGAGTTTGAGTTTTTATCGAGTCCATCAACGTCCTTTGAATTTTTATCGAGTCTCGTTGCAGTGACCAAGAACACCATCATCTTTTCTAAATGCTTTTATCGAGCCTTTATGACTCGATAACCTTTTTTATCGAATATCATAAACTCGATGAAAATCACGAAGTGTTTTTATCGAGCCTTTATGACTCGATAACTTTTCTTATCGAATATCATAAACTTGATGAAAAACACCAAGTGTTTTTATCGAGCCTTTATGACTCGATAACATTTCTTATCGACTATAATAGGATCGATGAAAATCACCAAGTATTTTTTGTCGATCCCTTGGAACTCGATAACTTTTGTTATCGACTATCAAACGGTCGATGAAATTAATAAGTGCTCTCATCGAGTCATGTGGATCGATATCCTGCCCTTAGATTGTCCATGTCTTTTCATCGAGCCTCATAAAATCGACAACATGCACTTTGAAGGTTTATCGAGTCTAAATAGATCGATAACTTTCTGAAAAGTTTTCAAGTACTTTCATCGACCCTTAGGAACTCGATAACCTGTTCTTCTCGCTTCTCATTGACTCGACAACCCCTCCACAGGTTTGATGTTAACTTTTTACAAGTCTTTTTGTCGATCCTCCTTCAATCGACAACACCTTTTTCCTCGATCCCATTGCACTCGATAACAATTGTTATCGACCCAATGGGACTCGATAAAAAGACTTAGAATTTTTTGTTAAAGGCTCAATACACTAACTTTACACTTGGTTTCCCTAACTGTCTTATTTCAGAAACAAATGGCAGCCATGAATGATCCGAACCTGTCAGATGATGAAAACCCGATGCCGTTCGAACGCTCCACAGAACCAAGCATCAACGCAGCTAACCGGGATGACCTCTTGATGCCTAGAGCTCACCTTCGAAAAATCAAACCGAACAACCACCATCTAGACTTTGGTATCACTCTCGAACACCAAATCATCCTTGACATTCTTCAACGACATCCGCTTCGCTTTGCCTTTGCACTAGACCACCGAGTACCCCTTTTCTACCTCCAGCAATTCTGGTACACACTGACATACCATCCGGACGAAGGTGACCATCATTTCACTGCTCAAATTGATGACTTTGTCACCCGCCTAACTCCAGCCAGGATTCGCCGCATTCTCCGCCTGCCGCTCGCCACAGCCGAACACCCATACGACGCCTTCGCAACCGACCAACAGCTGGTTGCCGACATCCTAGCCCTTGGGTACGAATCCCTTGAAGCATTCACAAGCCCCGGCCAGTTCAAAAGGATGTACCTGCCTCAGATTTGGTTCACGCTACTCACCATCGTCAATCGATGTCTGACTAGCAAACACACTGGCATGGACAAGGCCAGCACTGCGGTTCTTCGAATCTTTCACGGCATCGCGTTCAACCGTCACTATGACTACGCGATGCTCATCTGGACGGACTTTGTGGAACTAGTGGAACACAAATCCAACTTTCGCAATCGTGCCTTCGTACCGTTTCAGCGGTTTCTTCAACTTTTCATCCATGCAATGATGACCTCCCGACCTGCCATCCCTAGAAGAGCCGGATCACCCTTAGGCCCGACCAGTGCTCTTAAATTTCTACGCCTAAATGATCGGGTCTTCAACTATACCATGCCTATCCCTGAAGCGCTCCTCGCTTATGCTGATCAGAATGCACCTAGTTTGATAGCCTATAGGGAGCGACATGGCTTAATGGCCCAATCACCTCCGGTTGCGCCTGCCCAAGAGCCGATCCAAGAGGAAAATATTGAGGGAGGTGAGGGTCCTAGAATAGAAGAGCAGGGTCAGGATCAGGGGGATCCCGACCAGGGTGATGAGCGTACTGCGAGGGGACATGACGAGGGAGGTGCATCTGATCAGCCCCCCCCCCTAACCCAACTACTTCCAACTACCCCCGCACTCGACCCATTATCCCAACTCCCCGATTCAAAACACTGGTCAGCCGACAACGTATCCGCCCCCGTTCTTCATCATCGGATGAGGATGAATCTGACAACCAACCGCTCCGTCGTCGCCAACGGACTACAGAAATAGAGGTGCAAGCCGTCAGCCGCATCGGCCCACAACCCTCTATCACAGATTCCAGTTCTGGGAATGAAGAGTCTTCAACTGAACCGAACCCTGAACCAATCATCAGTTCACCCACCTCCGCACCTACCATACCGTCTGATGAGGAACCTCAATTCAACTTTGACTTTGAAGCCAATCCATCCTCCCCATCTATGTCGGATATATTACCTGAAACCTCAATTGGAGAAATAAGGAGAACGGAGGGAGTACAAGTTGAAAAAGAATTAGTGAGCATGAGTGAAGGGGAGACAAAAACGATAGAGAGTGAGAGTCCAATATCCCCCAACTAGGTAGCCGAGTCAACTAGCCCTACTCATTCGTTGGGTATGACTAGTGGACAAGTCGCTGTGGACCTAGCAGCGCAATTGCACGCCCCCCCCCAGCCACTCTGAAGGCTCCCAACAGCCAACAGTTTCAACAATACTTGTGAGTCTAGCACCTTATCTAGCTCCCCTCCACTCGGGAGGCTTAGCTATTGAAACAAGAGGCAGTAGCTCACCTGCTTCGACTTCGGTTGTGTGCACATCGAGTCTAGAGCCAGCTAGGGGACACGAGTCTATACACACTGCGAGCCTCCGTGGCCCAGTCGGAACTCCCATAGTGATGTCCATTCCGGACATTCCACGAGGATTGGGAGGAAATCCTACCAGCGCTACATCTTTGCCAATGCTGAACGTAGGTCATACAGTTGAATCAATTGTTATGTCAACGGGCAATCTAAGTGATCCCGGAGTTACCCATACAGCTACCACATCTCCGTCATTCTCTATTCCCCGGAAGGCGAAGCACTCATTGTTGCTCACTTACAAAGGGCAAGAAACACCCTTGCTGAACATCTTGTCCTAATGACAGCCGAAAGAGAAGCCTTTGTGCGCCAAATTCGTGAAGCTGCGCGTCTCAAAGAATCGACTCCTATACAAGCCGACCCTTCTCATGCAAGCTCCAGCCGTCCAAACACCAGCCACTCTCCACCGCCACCATCACCCCCCGAAGATCGACCTCATTCCCCGCATCGATATGAGTACAACACCGATGAACTCATGTCGATGTTGTATGCTAATCTGCTAGCCGAATCCAATGCAACCGGCCAACCGGAGGATTCGCTTGAGGGTCTTCTTCGCCGCAATCTTCAAATCCCCACTGTAACTTGTCACGAGTTCGATGTCTTCCACGCCCACATTGACCAAGAGCTCGGCGACTTGAAAAATGCCCAACAGCGCCAAACGGATGACATCCTGGGTGCTATTACTGCTCTTCGCACCGAAATGCAAGAGTGCTGCCGTCCGGCCGTTCGTACATCTACGTCCAGACCTCACCAGGACAACCCGGGCTCCGCTCCAACTCGTCCTGAGGGGGAGACACGCCAAACGGCAAGATCACGATCAAGAGCAGCTGCTGCCTCAGCTTCAAGACCACCTGCTCAATCTACCCAACAAAGGCAACGCACTACAACGACTCTAGAGGACGATACACCAACGGTTGAAAAGCCTGCAAATATCGAATTCGAGAGTACAGCCGAACCAGCCGAACCAACCGAAGCTGCCGAACCCGAACAAAATGAAGAACGAGTTGATGTTCAACGTCTACGAAACTCACTTCGAAACTGGTTCAGAGATCCGTACGAACCAGTACTTCAAGAGCAAGACTATGTGAACTTGAGGCATACAATGAGAAACTATGCCTTAAGGGAACAAAACGAACCAAGACTCCTACCTGATCAGATTCGGTGGCAAAGAATGTTGACGGAAAGTAAATCCAAATGGGTGAATCAGCAGATCCGTGTGCCATATCTTGAAGAAACTATGGAGAAGATATTCCGCAAGGAAGCAAAACCTGATGATTTGGCACACATTCATCTCGTGATGGAAATGGACCCTGCTCAGGTTAGAGAGTATCTCCATATCCTGAGGATGAGAGCTTTACCTCAAGCTGAAGTGGTCTCAAGGCACAGGGTTGTTGGTATTTTGAAGATAGACACTGCAAGGATCTTTCAAGTCGAGTACCCGGTTTTCACTGTCCAAAGAGAAGATGGTAAAACGTATTCCTTCTCTGAAGCTGATTTTGCAAATCTTGATATAATGGACTTGGAGTTCATCTACAACGATCTGAGAGACAAGCGCAACCGAAACGTACACGAGCAAAGGGCATTAAGGGCAGTGGTAAGGCATGTTCAGAAAGAGCTTCGGTACAGTTATCTTCATGATCTTGAACGAGGGATCGAAAGCTAGCAAAATAAGATACATATTACTAAGCCTGATCAATCATTGCCTGTACCTGACAGTACTTTGGTCGCCACTGTCATCACGCGTCCTGTCCATGGTGTAGTTTGGATGCATGGTTCTAGAGAAAAACGGTTTCTCAGATTTCACGAAGTGGCTGCATATTCTGACGGTACGTTATGGGGAATCCGAAACAGGCTTGCGTCAAAACTTGCTACAGATAGAAAGAGCGCAACAAGGATGAACAATGACAAAAGAAACTCTCTCTTAGAAGCGATCAAGATAATCGATGACAGAATTATCTATCGACAAACCCTACCAAGATTTAAAGGCATGTTCGAGCTAAGAAGATGAAGACTTATTTTGCCACAAAGGGGGAATTGTTAGGTCTATTATTATTTAATTGTGACAAAATAAGGAAAAGATAAGTGTTATTGTAAAAGGAAGGTTATAATTCCTTAAACTCTTGTTTCCTTAATTAGACTTGACCTAGCAATATAAATAGAACGTTAGGGTTTTACTTTTAGAGTTAGTCGATTCATAATTTATAGAGAGAGATCTGAATCTTATTGTAATCGATACAAATACATTCAAGAGATATATGACTATGTAAGTTCTTTAAATCATTGTTCGTGTCATATTACTTTGCTATTAACTGTTTATTGTCATTGTGCTTAATATAATGGGATCAACACAATACAATGTGTCACAACCGGTATGGCAGATTACACCATGTTAGTAGAACACTCATTTGAGGAGTTCTACTAAGTGTTTTCCAGAATTTCCAGTTGGATTGAAATCATAAGTCATAAAGGAAACTTTTGAGATAAGAATCACTGATTTTGAAGAAGTTATGAAGAAGATATGGCACTACAAAGTTGCATGCACAATTCTGTCATTTGCTGACAGATTGCACACTTAACTTTAATAAATTGGTTAATGCCTCAAAACTTCATATTTTTGAATGAAACTGAATTCATATGAATCCTAACTCATAAAAGAGAGTTTTAGAAGAATAATCATGCATTAAAGACAAATAAAAAAAGAGATACTAACACACAAAGTAGAGTTTAGCTGCTGGTGGTTTCACAGATTGCACACCTAAAGTATTTTAGGTGTTTGGAGGGTCAAAACTACATATTTTTAATTGATTTCACTTGAAAACTGAATATAACTCATAAATCTAACTCTCAAAATAAAAATCATCCTTTTTCATTGAGTTTTGAAAGAGATATGGTCATTTGAACATGCATGCACAAATATGTCATCGGTTGACAGTTTGCACACTCATTTTGTTTTAATTAGTTGGAACCTCAAATCACCATATTTTTTAATGAAGTAAGTGGCATTTGAAAGAGAACTCATTAAATAAAATTCCAGAAGAAGTATCAAGTAATTTGGATGAGTATTCAGAGAGTTATGGTCGTTCAAAATAGGGTTTGTCTACTGTTGAACTTCCAGATGCACATGCATCTTATTATGAGCATTTGGGGGGGGGGGTCAAAACTCAATGTTTTTTAGTGATACCACTTGAATTAGAGCCCCAACTCACTAAATAAACTTGTAGAAAGAAGATTCATGATATTTGAACATATTATTTGCAAGAAATGGACGATTTATGCACATGCATAAAATCTGTCAGCACTAAAATTCACCAATTTCATGAATAAAACCTACATGCAATAGGTTTTTGCTTTGATTTCTTAACTTCCATTTGTTTGGGTCATGAATTATCACTCTTATGAAGATATTTTACACATCTTTGGTGTATAATCTACCCTTGGAACTAAGAATTTCCGGAAATTCAAAAGAAGGTGATGAAAATGCTAGAAAGTGGGTTTTTCCCCAAAAATTTGCAAGACAAAGATTAAATAAAGATTGTACCTTGTTTGGATGATGAAAAGGATGTAATATCTTCAAAATTCTTGTTATTTTGATTGAAAGAAATGAATAAAATTGGCTGGAGTATGAAGGATGAAGGAGGTGTTCTTGAGAGCCTCTTGAGTTTTGAGAGAGAGAGAGAGGAATTTTTGAGTTTGAAATTTGAAAATGAGCATTTTATGAAAAAAAAAATTAGTATTTATATGGGGGGAAAAGAGGAGGAGCCAGCCATGTACATGGGCCCCACCAAAGTCCAACAATTTTTTTTTTAAAATTTATTTCAAGCCTAAAATGAAATTACAAAGTCCATTTTCTCAATTTTGACATTTTTTGTTTCTCCAAATTGTAAGCCATTTTAGTTAAATTATAACAAAAATAAATTTTTTTATATTTAACATACTAAACTATATATTTTATATAAATTGGGTATAAATTAGAGCATTTGGCACTATGTAGGACGTTTCGGCCAGTTACGGGTCGGAACCGGACTTTCTAAGCAGCTACCGGAAACTCTAGAAATTTTTCGGTCATTCTAAGTCAATTGAATTCCATTATTATATTTAATCTATATTAACACTAGTAAACTTAATTAGATCTAACCTGGAGGTTCAAATTTGACAGTTGTCACAAAACGAATAGACTTGCTTGATAAAATATAATTCTCAAATGAAATAAACTTATTATAAAAGCAACCTCTTTTCCCAAATTCAATAGTTCCACAATAAAAAGCTTTAGATCAAAATGACATTATAAGTGAAAGCTTTGAATAGAAATACTCATTTAACGTGATACCAACCCAATACTCACACGACCATGAATAAGTTTATAAACGTAAAGATAGAAACATAGCTTTGACCATATTTATAAACCATTAACTCACGCGTAACTTTGAAAGGGATAACAATATCCGAAGATAACGGGGGAGACCCGATATTCCATCTTTAGTGACAGATACAAAAGTAGGTCACCATTCAAGGTTCAAGCTAACTATAGGAATCAATGGCAACCGGCAACTCCCGGTTAACACATCTAAGTGTAAGGCCCTTGATGACCCCGACAAAAGCCCGTGCAATAGATCAATGGAAACCGGAAACTCCAAGTTAATACACCTAAGTGTAAGGCCCTCGATGACCTCCCGATGCACCACGCGTAGTCAATGGCAATCGGTAACAACCGACCAATATACCTAAGTGTATGGCCCTCGATGACTACTAACGTAACAAAAAAAAAACAACTAACACACCTAAGTGTAAGGCCCTTGATGACCCCTACAAAATCCCGTGCAGTAGGTCAATGGCAACCGACAACTCCCAGTTGATACACCTAAGTGTAAGGCCCTCGATAACCTCTTGATGCACCACGCGTAGTCAATGGCAATCGGTAACAACCGACCAATATACCTAAGTGTATGGCCCTCGATGACTACTAACGCAACCAAAAAGAACAACAATCCCGACTCAAAACCGACTAAATGCCTATGGATCCATTTCATTCTAGTCTATAAATCAATTACGTCAAACAAGGCATATTGATAATCTCCCAACGCCAACTTTTTGCTCAAAAGTTATTTTCTAATAATCAATTATTTCTCAAGTTGGGAAGACATAAAATTACACGACACTAAATGAATGACCAACGCACCCAAAACGTGTAAAATATTATTCAACTCGGATAAATGTCCATAAGACCCTTTTTAGTAAAAACCGCGCAAATGCTCTATAACTCAACACTTATGTAATTACTCAAAACATTAGTTGAGACACACCATTTTCCAAACGAAATCATATTCATATATTTCCAAATGTCTCATTATGCAACAACATGTATTTTTCAACGATTTATAAATCAATTACTTTAAAGATGCAAACACATCCCAATGGTTTTCATTTAAAAGGTAATGCATCCAAAGAACTTACACTTATACTTCATTTACCAAAATCTCCAAAACTCAAGTATAAGTCTTGTATATGATTTATAAGCTCTTTTATACCAGACATCCAAATTTACTCAAATACTCACACATTTGATAAATACCAAGTAAAACATGTTAATACTTCAAAAATAACGTGTTTGGCATGTACATAGTTTTCACAAAGTATCTTGAACTCACCTTGCTAGATTTAGGCTAAATCTAGGTTTTACCCCAATACCGAGTTCCATTCGGTGAAGACTTTATATCCTCGAGCAACCCCTCTAGATCCATGGTGTAAGACTTTCAAGAACACCTACATAACCTCCAAAACATACACAAGAACGAACGCAAGACAGAATGAGAGTTGTTGGTGGAAGAACCTAAACCCTAGATTCAAGATTCAAGGATTAAGATCTTACCTTCACTTCTGTGAACTCCAAAATCAACCAATAGCCTCTAGCCATTCTTTTTTCCATGTTGTAGAACTTTAAGAGACGAATCCATAGCAACTTGAATCACCCAAATCGAAGCATTATTGAGAAAGATATGGTTCAAATGAGAAAGATCACGATTTTTGGTCTTTAAAAGGCTGAACAGAGGCTGACGACAGTTATGAAGTTGGTTACATTTTCGTATCTGGCGTTGTAACCCATGTGGAGAAAAAATAGCTTAGGGCTAGTTATGAAGTTGGTCACGTTTTTGTAACTGGCGTTGCAACTCACGCGAAGCATAAAAGCTTAGGGCTAGTTATGAAGTTGGTTACGTTTTTGTAACTGGCATTGCAACTCACGCGAAGCATAAAAGCTTAGGGCTAGTTATGAAGTTGGTTAATTTTTCGTAACTGGCATTGCAACCTACGCTAGCCTTTGTTGAGTGTAAAGTCCCTTAGGCTATTTATCAAGCTAGTTTCGGTTCCTAAACCACTTTGAAACTAGCTTGACCCATTTTTTTTTTCTCCATAACCAAAATTTACCTTGAGTTTTGAAACGAAAATACTACAACACTTAAGAGCATTCAAAGGAGCTCAATTTAAACCTTAAAGAACTAATATTTAAAGACGGACCCACGATGAAAGATAGCAATGAAAATTTCGGGTGTTACAACTTCTGTATTTTTTAAATTTTGGGAAATCTTCTCATTTTCAGCATTGAGTTCCAATTTTTCTTCAGTTAAAAGATCCATTTCTCTTTTGTAAATTTCTCTCTCTCTTTGAGTTACAGAGAGAGTTTTTTCAATATGTTTTCGTAGTTTCTTTTCAACTGTAAGCTTTTGCTGAAGTTCTTCAAAGTTATTTGATAGTAGCAGAATGGTGTTCTCAAGTTCAGATGTGTCAGAGAGAGTACATACAGGTGTTTCAGATGGCTGATCTTCTGATTCATTTGTTTTGGCCATTCCGCAGAACATGGCTTCATCACCACTTGACTCATCTCCTAGCCAGTTTTGTTTTTCTGCAAAATGAGCTCTTTCATCAACATTATACTTGTATTTATTCTTCTAGTACATTTTGTCTTTGTCCAGAGCTCCCCTGCAATCCTTTGAGTAGTGTCCTGACTTGCCACATCTATAGCACACATCCTTCTTTTTCTTTAATTCTTCTTCTTTCTTCTCTGCCTCTATCTTCTCAGATCTCTATATCTCTTGACGAGGTGCATAATTAGGAGTAGGGCGATCAAACCTTTTGCTTCCTTGGGAGGATCTATTACCAAACCTCTTTGTGAATTGTTTGGTAATAAGTGCTAGTGAATCAACAAACGCTTTGATCTCATCATCAGAGTCAAAATCATCCTCTGGAGTTGCTTCTGACATGAGAGCCTTACTCTTTCCTTTCTTCTCGACTTCCTTACTCCTTCTGACTGATCCTCTGGATTAGAGCCAGAGGTCCACCTATAGTGGTTTTCTTCTGAACGACCTCTTTCTCATGAGCTTGTAGAGTACCAAATACATCATGTAGAGACCATTGTTCCAGATCCTGATTGGCTTGCAGAGATATTGAGAGATTTGACCATTATGGATTTAATCGTTTAAGGAACAAGACGTTATTGTCTTCCTTAGATCTGATAATATCACATCTTTTGCATAGATTTATCAAAGTGTTAAATCTATAAAAAGTCTGTTCCAGAGATTCTTCAGGAATAGCCTGGAAACTGTTATACTCATCCAAAGCTTGGGCTCTTCTGTTTTTCTTCATTTTTGCACCTCCTTCCAGAATGTTTTCCAGTTGATCCCATAGCTCTTTGGCAGTATCACAGGAATCCAGAGATTGAAAAATTACATTTGGAATTACCATGATTAAGAGACTCTTTGCCTTTCTAGCCAATTCCACCTTTACCTTCTCTACATCAGTCCAACTATCCCTTGATTTTGGAACATGCCTCGCAGGAATCTCATCAGTAACCACAGTAGCAGGAACCCTTGGAATAGTTGTCATTGGAACGAACGGACCATTTTGAACAATAGGGTAAAGTTCTACATCCAATCCTTCATAAAAGTTGATCATACGGATCTTCCATTGTGGATATTCATCACGTATTAGAGTAGGAGGTTTGGTCAGAGAACCAGAAGTATATACGGCATTCAGATTAGAATTTGCCATATTATTAGAAACAAGGATTTGAGAATTACTGAAGATTTGTTGAAATTTGGAGCAAATAAATTTCAAATTGATCGAAATAAGGCAATATTCTTACTAATCTCAAGTTTAAACCATAATTACCACAGATTTAGAGGAACCTGTTATGAAATTAACAAAATCTCGTAAAACAGGGTAGAATGAAGAACAGTAGCTTAAAACTGAAAGAACAGAATTGAAGAACAATCGTTAATTAATATTGAATTACTTGAACGATAATAACAATACGCACAATTTAGCTCTCAAATCTGTATTCTTCAAATCATCACTTTTACAATCAATAACTGAGCTATTTATACGATTACAATAAGGAAATTCAACTATCTAGCCTATAACTTCTTGACACGTAAGCTAAGTGAATAACTAACTTAGTTACACACGGAAGATGTTCCTGCCACATCATCAGGAGCGCATGTACTTGCATAATTCCGATTCATACTTCTTCTGAAATGAGGTCTAACATACTTCAATCAATTACGGCTCTTGCATGATTGGTTCCTCTTGCTCTTGGGGATCCATATTGTCTCGTGTTGTATCCTTGATCAACGGCCTTCCACTTCTCAAGGTGACGACCTTGCAATGCTCTCTAGGGTTCGACTCCGTTTGTCTTGGCAAGGCGCCTTGGTTTCTCGAAGCTTGTACATTGGCCAATTGGCCATTTTGCCTTTCAAGATTTTTTATAGCAGCTATTCTGCTCATTACTTTGTACAACCACCTTGAGAGTCACTCCTTGCTCACCAACAACCGCGACCAATTGTGACAAACACTTCATTATCATCTCTTCCAAATTCGGCTTCTTCTCATTTGATGAATCCTCTCCACCATTCCTAACATTTTGGTTCCCATGATGTTGTTGGAAACCGGGAGGTTTATCATTTTGGGAAGAAGAGAATTGTTGTATTTGGTTTTGTTGCGATCCTTCCAGTTGGCTCCGTTTGATTAGGGCTTGTTGTGGTCTACCCATATCACCCCTTGGTTGTTGCAATTGATTTTATTGATTGGTCCAAGAGAAGTTAGGGTGATTCATCCATCTAGAATTATAAGTGTTTGAATATGGATTGTTGGCTTGTTGGTTTGACTGATTTTGCATGTAGTTGACTTGTTAGTCGGGTGAGAATCACCACATATTTGACAACTTGCAATACCAACTGCTCGAACCGGCAATTCCCTAAGTTGATTAGTTAGCCCGGAAATTTGGGCTTTCAAAGTTGTAACTTCAGCAGATTCTTGGGAACTTGCTCCAATTGGTCTTCATGATTGACCACTTCTCTCCGAATTCCACTGATAATTGTTATCGGCCATCTCGGTAATAAAATTGTAACATTCATCATATGTTTTGCTCATAAGAGCTCCTCCCGCCACAGAATCAACGGTATTTTTTGTAAAACTTCGCAATGGTGAGCCATTGTTGAAGGCCATGGTGGGGGAACTTTCTGAGTAGTTCTCAATTTCTTTCCCAAGCATCATATAGCGATTCTTGGTCCAACTACTTGAATTAAGTAATTTCGGCTCTCAAATTTGCAGTACGGCCTGGGAGAAAAATTGTTGAGAAATGCCTTGACTAATTGCTCCCATGTGGTGATTTGCCTGGCGAGATTGCCCCATTGCCAAGCTTTCGCTCGATCTCTTAAGGAAAATATGAATAGAGTGAGATGAATGGCTTCCGTCGTGTGACAACTGTCAAATCAGAAGCTTCAGGTTAGCAATAGTTTAGGGCTTCTAAGAAATTAAAATTTACTTACCAAGACTTAATTAGATAGTTAAGTGCATAACCGGCGTAGATTTCCGGTGTCTAATCCTGATAGCCCGCTATTGCAAGTATAGGATAAATTTATATTAATGTAATGCCAAAACCATTTAATTTCACCAAATATAATAAGAGGTGATGATATAAAATTCTAATTTCAAATATAGAAGTCCAATTTAAAATCTAACCATTTTGCCAATGTTGAGAAAAATTTTTACCTAAAACAACATGTATTTCATTCCTAATTTTTTATAATTACTTGAACAACAAAAACTGGGCTTTTAATAAAAAATATTATGGGATTGGGCCTTGTGGCCACCCCCACATCACTTGGAAAATAAATTTCAAACAAAGTCATATGAGGAACGTTACCTTGAAAATAGAATTTGGATACCAAAGGTTAGTGACCTACGATCAACAATTTTGGATGAAGCCCATCGATCAATGTATTCGGTACACCCAAGAGCTGATAATATGTATAAAGACTTAAAGGAATATTATTGGTGGTCAGGAATAAAGAAAGACATTGCTTTATACGTAAACAAGTGCTTAACTTGCGCTAAAGTTAAGGCCGACATCAGAAGCCATCCGGTCTACATCAACAACCCGAGATTCCCCAATGGAAAAGGGAACAAATAACCATGGATTTTGAAACCAAGCTACCCAGAACTGGGAAGGGACACGATTCCATATGGGTTATAGTAGATCGACTTACAAAATCAGCGCATTTCATTCCGATTCGGGAAGATTACAGTATGGAAAAACGTGCGAAAATTTACATCAAAGAAATCGTTACACGTCATGGGGTGCCTATTTCCATTATTTCAGATAGAGACACTCGTTTTACGTCATGATTTTGGCAGTCTCTCCAAAAAGCATTGGATACGCGGTTGGACTTTAGCACTGCCTATCATCCTCAAACGGATGGAAAATCGGAGAAAACCATTCAAATACTAGAGGATATGTTGCATGCATGTGAGATAGATTTTGGTGGAAGTTAGGATACCCATCTACCACTAGTTGAATTCTCCTATAACAACAGCTACCACACCATCGTTCAGTGTGCGCCGTACGAAGCCCTATACAGACGTAAATGTAGATCGCCACTTAGCTGGTTGGAAATTGGAGACAGGCCTGACATCATCCAGGAAACCAGTGACAAGATCTCAATCATCAAGGAAAGGCTCAAGACAGCAAGAGATCGTTAGAAGAGTTACGTAGATAATTAGAGAAAGCCATTGGAATTTCAAGTTGGTGATAAGGTGCTGTTAAAGGTATCACCATGGAAGGGACTAGTACGCTTCAGGAAAAGAGGCAAGCTGCGTCCTAGATACATTGGCCCATTTGAAATACTTGAAAGAATTGGGCCAGTGGCGTACAAGCTAAAGTTACCACAGGAATTAAGCGTCATCCACGATATGTTCCATGTGTCAAATCTGAAAAAATGCTTAACGGATGAAACAGTGGTTTTACCCTGGAAGACGTTCAGATTAGCGATCGGATACACTTCGTTGAAGAACCAATTGAAATACTTGACCGAGAAGTCAAATGGCTAAGGCATAGTAAGATTCCTATTGTAAAAGTTCGCTGGAGTTTGAAGCATGGCCCAGAGTATACATGGGAGCGAGAAGACTTCATGAAGCATAAGTATCTCCACCTTTTCGCGAACGCCTCTAGGAAAGCCAGTCATTAAAATTTCGGTAAAAAAATTCTTCTAACAGGGGGAGACTGTGACAACTATCAATTCAGAAGCTTCAGGTTAGCAATAGTTTAGGGCTTCTAAGAATTTAAAATTTACTTGGCAAGGCTTAATTAGATAGTTAAGTGCGTAACCGGCTTAGATTTTCGGTAACTAATCCCGATAGCCTGCTATTGCAAGTATAGGATAAAATTTATCTTAATGTAGTGCCAAAAACATTTAATTTCACCAAATATAATAAGAGTTGATATAAAATTGTAATTTCAAATATAGAAGTGCAATTTAAAATCTAACCATTTTGCCAAAATTGAGAAAAAAAATTGACCTAAAACAACTTGTATTTCATTCCTTTTTTTATAAGTACTTGAACAACAAAAATTGGGCACTTAAACAAGATTATTGAAGATATTAAATCTCTTTGATCATCCAAGAAAGGTAATAACTTCATTTTCATCATTTTCTTACAAATTTCGGGGAAAAACCCAAAATTTCTTGTACTTTGAAATGCTTTTCACCTCATCTACGATTTTCTTAGTTCCGTAGGTATATTACACACCAAAGGCATGTAAAATGTCTATATAATGGTGGTAATCCATGACCATTACAAATGGAACTCAAGAAAAGTAATCAAAATCACTTTTCATGTGGGTTTTGTTCATTAAAAGTGCATTTTTGCTGCTGACAGATTACTACCTAGTACTTTTGTCGCCCATATCTTTTAAAATACTTGTCCAAATGTCATGAATCTTTTTCATAAAGGTTAATCTCTGAGTTAGGATTCTAACCCAAGTAGAATCACTCAAAAATATTGAGTTTTGACCCCCCAAACACCCAAATCATTTTAGGTGTGCAAACAGTGAGTCCAACAGTAGGTAAACCCTACTTTGGACGACTATATCTCTGTGGTTATTTACCCAAAATGCTTGATTTTTCTTCTGGAGTTTAGTTTAAAGAGTTATCTTATGCATGCAACTGGTTTCACTCAAAAATATCGAGATTTAGGGGTTCAAACTTTGAAAACAAAGTAAGGGTGCAATCTGTTCAAAGCTGACAGATTGTTGCATGCATATTAAAAGTCTCATAAATCTCTCAAAACTTAATGAAAAAGAGTGATTCTTCTTCTGGAAGTTAGGTTTATGAGTTAGCTTTGTAATCCATTTGAAATCATTGAAAAAGGACAAGTTTTGATACAAGCAAAGACCTAATTCTTTTAGACCCGAAAAGGAAATGTGACTAATTGCATTCCTTGCTTTGATAGGAAAGGATTAGGCTGGGCAAGTAAGCGACTACGTTCATCTTCCAAGATTAATAGCAAATCGGTGATTATTCACGACCCCTTTTTACTATGTTATTTACAAATTTTGGGTGAAAAGCACGTTATAAATTGAATATTTGAAATGTTTGATGTTAACTAACGTTAAATGTCACATAGGGAGTGATAGTTCAAGATTTCATAGCAATAGAGAGATAACAACACCAATTGTCCAATCAAATACATAACACATAAAACAGAACCTTACATCATACCAGTTCAAGTTTTAACAAAATAAAAGAAATAAGATGTTCTACAAAATGATTTCAAATTTAAACGTGGTTGATGTTGATGCGCCCCAAACACAAACATTTTTAGTTACCCTTTCTTACCCCTGAAAAGCATGAATAAAACAAGATCAACTACAAAGAGTTGGTGAGTTCACAGGTTTTAAATATTATAAACATCTTTTGCATAAATGAATATTGAGCAAAATACTTTTATGGCACTTAATAAATCTTTACATCATAAAACGTTCAAGGCATTTTTGTACCCTAATTATTTGTAAGTAATGAGCCACCACTAAACCTTCGACCACAAAAATATTTTTAGTTCTACCTCAGCGGTGGACCTAAAGTCCACATGTATAGAACATTCTTTTTAGTTCTACCTCAGCGGTGGACCTAAAGTCCACATGTGTAGAACTTTCTTTTTAGTTCTACCTCAGCGGTGGACCTAAAGTCCACATGTGTAGAACATCCTTTTTAGTTCTACCTCAGCAGTGGACCTAAAGTCCACATGTGTAGAACCTTCCCTTTTAAGTTTAGTGCACCCCTACCTGTAGTTTCCCGGTGGGATTGCTATCCACACCCCTACTTTTTGGTTTTTAGGTGGGATTGTCCGTCCAATAACGCTATCCACATATACCCTCGGCTCCTCACTTGAGTTAATAGTAGTGTACAAACTTTTATGGAACATTTTACTCAATACAATCTATTAGTGTATATGCCTTAGTGCCCAAAAACAACAATTTCATGTTATTGCACATTCGGTAATGCAAATAGCTCAAATATTTCATTTAATCATGCTTTCCACCCCAAAACGTATAAAACACTTTAAAAGTGGGGCTGTGAATACTAACCTTATAGCAAAAGCTCCAATTAACAAAACACGATTCGTCCGCTAGCCGACCTAACGCTTCCCTATCAAAGTAAAATACCCAAAACGGTCACTTATGCGTCTAACGATTACTATGAGAGTGCTTATAAGTCCTTATATGTCCAATTTGTCCACTATTCTCCCGTTATACATAATGCACATATGCTCTTTAATTTGATATAAATTATTCCGAAAAGTAATGTTATAACCTTCAAGTGATCAAAGTTCATGAAATCAACGATTCCAGAATTTCACTTTCTGACATAAACTTTTTATATGTGATGCATTACTATGAGAGTGCTTATAAGTCCCAAATATGATCAGTTTAATGTAACATCCAAAATAATAAAATTTCCCATCTTTTTATATGTGATGCATTACTTAGTTAAGGTCATTGTGACCAAGTTTCATGCATTTTAGACATATAAAAAGGGTTCAAATAATTTATATCAAACAGTGTGTCACAGCAAGTATAGCAGATTACACACTGTTAGTAAAACAATCATTTGAGGAGTTCTACTTAATATTTTTCAGAAATTCCAGTTGGATTATAAAAATAACACATAAAGGAAACTTTTGAAATAAAAATCACTCATATTGGATGAGTTATGAAGGAGATATTTCACTACAAAGTTGCATGCACAATTCTGTTATTAGTTGACAGATTGCACACTTAACTTTAATTAATTAGTTAATGCCTCAAAACTTCATATTTTTGAATGAACCTGGATTCATATGAACCCTAACTCATAAAAGAAAACCCCAGAAGAAGAATTATGCTATATGGACAAATATTCAAAGAGATATTAACTTGCAAAGTAGGGTTTACCAACTGGTGGTTTTACAGTTTGCACACCTAAATAGTTTTAGGTGTTTGTAGGGTCAAAACTCCATATTTTCATGTGATTCCACTTGCAAACAAAAGATAATTCATATAAGTGACTCTCAAAGGAAGAATCATTCTTTTTCATTGAGTTTTGGAGGAGATATGGTCATTTGAACATGCCTGCACAATTCTGCCAGATTTGGACAGAATGCACACTCATTTCGTTTTGATTAATTGAAACCTCAAATCACCATATTTTTGAATGAAACCAGTGGAATTTGAAATATAACTCATTAAGTTAAATTACAGAAGAAAAATCGAGTGTTTTGGATGAATATTCACAGAGTTATGGTCGTTCAAAGTAGGGTTTGCCTACTTTTGAACTTCCAGATGCACATGGATCTTATTATGAGCATTTGGGGGGTCAAAACTCAATGTTTTTGAGTGAGACCACTTGTATTAGAACCTAAACTCATTAAATAAACTTGTAGAAAGAAGATTCATGATATTTGAACATATTAATTGCAAGAGATGGACGTTTTTTGCACACGCAATAAATCTGTCAGCACCAAAAATCTCCATTGTTGTTCAAAAACACATAAAATCATATTTTTTTACCCATTTTCTTGAGTTTTATTGTGTGGATCATAGATTACCACCATTGTACAAACATTTTTACATGTTTTGGTGTATAATCTTTCCATAAACTCAGAAATTTCGAATATTAGAAGTAGCTAAAAAATGTAAGAAAAGTGGGTTTTTCACCCAAAATTTGCAAGAAAAAGATAAAGATAGTGTTGTTACTTACTTGAGTGATGATTGTGGTTCAATGATTCTTCAAAAATCTTGTTAATTTGATGGATTTGAGATGGAAAATGGCTGGAGAATTTGGAGAGAAAAGAGTGGAAAAGAAGAGTAGGGAATATGTCCCTTAAGTTCTAGAGAGAGAGAGAAGAGTTTTTGAATTTTGAATGTTGAAAATGAGCAAATGAGGAGAAAAAATGATTTTTATATGTGGACAAAGGGGGGGTGGCTGTCCATGGGTATGGGCCCACCCAACCCAACAATTTTTTTTGTTTAATTATTTTAAGCCAAAATAAAAATGAAATTTAGAGTCCATTTTCTCAATTTTGGTCTTTTTCCTTCAAAATATGAGTCCAAAAGTGTTTAAATTATATAATAAAAAAAACTTCTATATTTAGCATTCTAAACTATAAATTAGTTATAAATTAGAGCATTTGGCATTATATTGGATGTTTTAGACAGTTACGGGTCGGAACCGAACTTTCTAAGCATCTACCGGAAACTCTAGAAATTTTTCGGTCATTCTAAGTCAATTGAATTCTATTCTTATAATTAATCTATATTAACACTAATAAACTTAATTAGAGCTAAGCTGGAAATTCAAAATTGACGGTTGTCACATTAAACTTGCTAAATGTTTGAATGTGGCACTAAGGCATGTACACTAGTAGTATGAGTTTGAGTTAAAAACATTAAGTCCCAAATAGGTGACACTACTAATTAACTTTAAATGAGCCGATAGTTTAGTGGATAACGCTATTTGGATTGATAATCCCAACTACTGACGAGTATTGGTGCACTCTACTAAAACACGGGTTCTACACATGTGGATTATTCCACCGCTGAGGTAGTTCGAGAAACATAAAGGGGGTAGTTGTCAGAAGGTTTAGTAGTGGCTCAACACTTATGTTTACTAGAAGTACATTGTGCCTTGCAATAATACCTAAATTTGAATTTCATACGCATTTTAAATGCATACTCAATTACATTTTCTAACTGATGAAAATTTGACTGTCGAAATTCAAAACCTGTGAACTCACCAAATCTATGTAGTTGACCTTGTATTTTAACGTGCTTTTCAGGGGGCAAGAAGGTGAACAATAATGCTTAGTCATGCACGTGTGTCAACATCAACGCAAGACTTTTTATTTTGAAACCTGTTTTGTAAAAACTCATTTACTTTCTATTTTACTGTTAAATTTCGGGTTGTAATTTTGTAACTATGAACTTATGTTTTATGGGTAGATTACACACCAAAGGCATGTAAAATGTCTATATAATGGTTGTAATCCATGACCATTACAAATGGAACTCAAGAAAAGTAAGCAAAATCACTTTTCATGTGGGTTTTGTTCAAGAAAAGTTCATTTTTGGTGCTGACAGATTACTACCTAGTACTTTTGTCGCCCATATCTTGCAAAATACTAGTCCAAATGTCATGAATGTCAAGAATCGTTTTCTGAAAGGTTAATCTCTGAGTTAGGGATCTAACCCAAGTAGAATCACTCAAAAATATTGAGTTTTGACCCCCCAAACACCCAAATCATTTTAGGTGTGCAAACAGTGAGTCCAACAGTAGGTAAACCCTACTTTGGACGACTATATCTCTGTGGTTATTTACCCAAAATGCTTGATTTTTCTTCTGGAGTTTAGTTTAAAGAGTTATCTTTTGCATGCAACTGGTTTCACTCAAAAATACGAAGATTTGCGGGTTCAAACTTTGAAAACAAAGTAAGGGTGCAATCTTTTCAAAGCTGACAGATTGTTGCGTGCATATTAGAAGTCTCATAACTCTCTCAAAACTTAATGAAAAAGAGTGATTCTTCTTCTGGAAGTTAGGTTTATGAGTTAGCTTTCTAATCCATTTGAAATCATTGAAAAATGACAAGTTTTGATACAAGAAAAGACCTAATTCTTTTAGACCCGAAAAGGTAATGTGACTAATTGCATTCCTTGCTTTGATAGGAAAGGATTAGGCCGGGCAAGTAAGCGACTACGTTCATCTTTCAAGATTAATAGAAAACCGGTGAGTATTCACGACCCCTTTTTACTATGTTATTTAAAAAATTTGGGGGAAAAGCACGTTATAAATTGAATATTTGAAATGTTTGATGTTAACTAACGTTAAACTTGCTAAATGTTTGAATGTGGCACTAAGGCATGTACACTAATAGTATGAGTTTGAGTTAAAAACATTAAGTCCCAAATAGGTGACACTACTAATTAACTCTAAATGAGCCGAAAGTTTAGTGGATAGCACTATTTGGATTGATAATCCCAACTATTACTGACGAGTATTGGTGCACTATGCTAAAACACGGGTTCTACACATGTGGATTATTCCACCGCTGAGGTAGTTCGAGAAACATAAATGGCGTAGTTGTCAGAAGGTTTAGTAGTGGCTCAACACTTATTTTTACTAGAAGTACATTGTGCCTTGCAATAATACCTAAATTTGAATTTCATACGCATTTTAAATGCATACTCAATTACATTTTACAATTGATGAAAATTTGACTGTCGAAATTCAAAACCTGTGAACTCACCAACTCTTTGTAGTTGACCTTGTATTTTAACGTGCTTTTCAGGGGTCAAGAAGGTAAATAATAATGCTTAGTCATGCACATGTGTCAACATCAACGCAAGACTTTTTATTTTGAAACCTGTTTTGTAAAAACGCTTTTACTTTCTGTTTTACTGTTAAATTTCGGGTTGTAATTTTGTAACTATGAACTTATGTTTTATGGGTAGATTACACACCAAAGGCATGTAAAATGTCTATATAATGGTTGTAATCCATGACCATTACAAATGGAACTCAAGAAAAGTAAGCAAAATCACTTTTCATGTGGGTTTTGTTCATTAAAAGTGCATTTTTGGTGCTGACAGATTACTACCTAGTACTTTTGTCTCCCATATCTTGCAAAATACTTGTCCAAATGTCATGAATCGTTTTCTAAAAGGTTAATCTCTGAGTTAGGGTTCTAACCCAAGTAGAATCACTCAAAAATATTGAGTTTTGACCCCCAAACACCCAAATCATTTTAGGTGTGCAAAACAGTGAGTCCAACAGTAGGTAAACCCTACTTTGGACGACTATATCTCTGTGGTTATTTACCCAAAATGCTTGATTTTTCTTCTGGAGTTTAGTTTAAAGAGTTATCTTTTGCATGCAACTGGTTTCACTCAAAAATATGATGATTTGGGGGTTCAAACTTTGATAACAAAGTAAGGGTGCAATCTGTTCAAAGCTGACAGATTGTTGCATGCATATTAAAAGTCTCATAACTCTCTCAAAGTAAGGGTGCAAATGTTAAATTTCGGGTTGTAATTTTGTAACTATGAACTTATGTTTTATGGCTTGAATGAATGATTGGTATTGTGTATATCTTATTGCTATGAAACTTAAGTTTTCGTACCTCGTGTTTCCGCTTTAGCGGGGTGTGACAGTCGACACTCCATTCATCTTGAATGTACTTAGAATCTCGAGGTATTTCTCAAGATGGCTAACCAGGTCTTCGCTGGGAAAACCTTCAAATAGGTTTTGTTGACTCATATTTACGATAGCGGACTTGATTTCAAAGCAAGTAGCTGCCACGACTTGCGCTAGGATCCCCGATCTCGTTCCATCATAAGAGGGACAAGCATAGTCCCTGAAAGGCCAATTTTCAGCCATGACTTCCTCTCTTTCAGTCTCTTGGTCTTCCTCTGTCTCTCTTTTCCTTTGTCGAAGTGTACGTTTGATCTCCGTATCAAGAGGTAAAGCAACTCGCCCTCAGTTTCTCCTTCGTGGCATACACTAGAATGAATAACCAATAATGTTTAATCTAGTAGCGCTATAACCCGTAGTGATATTAACATTACAAATAGTTCCCCGAACGTCAAAAAATTGATATAAGATTTTACAAATTTTCATCTCTACTGCAAGTGTATGATGTCAATCAAGTAATATGTACGAAGTACAAGTATCAATCCAAGGAACTATGAGATTAAGTATCACAAAGTTACTACAACCACTAACTGAACTATTGAAAAAGTGATTTGAGTTATAACTAATTAAACTACTTATCTAGAGAAATGAAAGCAAGCTCACACAACAAGGGTTCATACAAGGGTTTTAAACTAACATGAAGTGATTACTTTGAATGATTAGAGAAGGCTAGGGGTTGGATTTCATTTTATTCCACCAACATATACAAGTAACACATTCATGAATCACTAAACACGGTAGAATATGGTCATTCGTCGAATACTCACTACTCTTTCTCAAGCAATAGCAAGAATATATCATTAAATGTATATTAAAATCTCTCGATTAATAAATACAAACAATAAACTTGTTAAGCATAAGAATAGCATACAACATAACTATGGTTTATTTGGTATATTTCTATCCAATATCTCACCATAGGTTCAAATATGTTTAATCTAGTCATACAACCAATTTCTCAAGGAGAAATATAACCATAACATAGCAAAATGGTCAATCTAGCAAAATAAGAAGAATAAGATAATGAATTCAACCAACAAAGAGAAATAACTCAATAAATGCAATAATCATATAAATAACGGTAAGATATCCCTAACTATTATTGATCTCGTTCCTTCAATAATTGATACAAACTACCCAACTTGAGCTTTACTTGATGATTCCACCTTCATTTTCAAAGTAGCACCTTCTTTCTAGCCTCTGACCTCTGAAATCGCCTCTCTTCCAAGCCTAGCTTCCACAGATCCCAAGATATCCCTAACTATTAACTTTCAGCTGCTATAAATACCCAGATAGTGAATTGCGACCATTGATTGCGACCGTACCACTTGCCAGGGTCGCACTTCAGATCCAAAATTTTGAGAGCCTATGGTACATAAATTGTGAGGCTTGCACTACAACCCTACCTCTGCCAGGGTTGCACTTCAGGGTCGCAAAAATACAAATTTTTTATATTTCTTTTGTTTCTTTGATTCTCCATTTCCTTCAATTTAGATATTAAAATTGGCTTGTAATCAAGAGTTTACCATCTGATTTTCATCATGTATGTCTACACAACCTTTGCACAAATATTAGTCCAAAATACCAATTTACTTCAAGACAAACCATAAAGCTTATGATTTGGAGGGTAAAAACCTATAATATAATGAAGTTATCGGTAATGCAATCATTCAAAACAAGCTTCCATCCAAACTGAAGGATCCAGAGAGTTTTACTATTCCTATTCATGTTGGAGCATTTGAACTTAGTAAAGCTTTGTATGATTTGGGTGCAAGTATTAACCTTATGCCTCTATCCATTTTCAGGAAACTAGGTTTTGGTGAAATCAAGCCAACGAGGGTGACACTCCAACTGGCAAACTGGTCTATCAAGCATCCCCCACGGAATCATTGAGGACGTCCTCACAAAAGTTGGGAAGTTCTACTTCCGCGTGGACTTTGTATTTTTGGACATGGAAGAAGATGTTGGCATGCCCTTAATTCTTGGAAGACCCTTCCTAGCTACGGGGGGAGCGTTCATTGATGTGCAAGGAGGGAAGTTAACTCTCCAACTCTGGGATGATGAGGTGGTGTACAATGTATTCAATTGTGCAAGAAGTCAACATGATTCACATGCATGTTTAGTGTGGACATCATTGATCAAGCGGTTCAAGAAGTTTTCGAAGGATAGTTCACTAATGACGAGCTATAGAGAACCTTGGTTAATGGTCTTTTTGATGCCAAGGGTGACCAGAGCGGAAGTATCGAAAGCGTGATGAAATTAGAAGCCGCTCCCTTCCGAAAATTTTCAAGGCATCAACAATTTGCGCCTCGAAGTGTAAAACCTCAGCATTCATTGGAAGTGCCTCCTCAACTAGAGCTCAAACCGCTACTGCCTCACTCAATGTTTCATGTGATCATATAATCACACCTTAGTAAGCTGGAAAGAGAAAGTTGTTGCGGGTCTTGAGAGGGCACCAATCCACTCTTGGATGGACCATTGCTGATTTGAAAGGATTGAGTTCTTTTTGCACGCACGAAATAAAAATGGGACATGGATTTAGGCCATCGGTCGAACATTAAAGAAGACTCAACCCCAACATGAAAGAAGTGGTGCGGAAAGAAGTGATGAATATCTTAGATGCGGAAACTATCTATTCAGTCTCTGATAATCCTTGGACTAGTTTTGTTCAAGTGGTTCCAAAGAAAGGTGGTGTTACCGCGGTAATGAATGATAAAAATCAGTTGATTCCGACAAGGACCATTAGGGGTTGGAGAGTTTGCATCAATTATTTCAAACTAAACAACGCCACCTGAAAGGATCACGTTCCCTTGCCATTTATTGACCAAATGTTGGAAAGGTTGGTCGGGCATGCTTACTACTATTTTCTTGATGGGTACTCGGGATATAACCAAATCCAATTGCTCCGGAAGCCCAAGACAAGACGATGTTCACTTGCCCTTCGGTTTATGAAACGCTTCGGCCACATTTCAACGTTGTATGATATCCATTTTCTCCAACATGTTAGACAAAACGATGGAGGTATTCATGGATGAATTCTATATTTTTGGGGAGTCATTTGACACGTGCTTGTCCAATCTCAAAGCGGTACTCAAGAGATGTGACAACGGTCAAAATAGCAGTTCAGGTCAGTAATAGACTAAACCTATCAGTATTTATTATTAAAAAGGTCACATAGTAGATTTTATAATTAGATGTCATAATTGTTAGGGAAATTTAGCAATTTCGTTTAGTTTTCGCAGGTGAATTATCTAATAAATATTATGAAATGCCAATTTTAATACTATATATATATATGTGTGTGTGTGTGTGTGTGTATAACCATAATTCATTAATGAATTAAATCAAATAAAAGCAACCAAAAATTAAAAGGTAGAGTATTTAGAAAAAGAAAACTTGGAAAACCAACAAAGACATTAAAAATACTTCAAATAATACATTTTTACTTAAAATTACATCAACTTCTCCACTCTCTCTCCCTTTTGGCCGGCCACATCCCCCCCCCCCCCCCCCCACCCTCTCCTTACAAATTCCACCCT
Organism: Silybum marianum; assembly: GCA_036898165.1. Classification (NCBI taxonomy): domain Eukaryota; kingdom Viridiplantae; phylum Streptophyta; class Magnoliopsida; order Asterales; family Asteraceae; genus Silybum; species Silybum marianum. The sequence continues at coordinate 23,082,131 of CM072528.1, read as the reverse complement.
TTCCCTCATTTTGAACACAACCCTCGCATCCTCTCTCTCTCTCTAACATCACCAAAACATGTTGCATGTTCATAAGGGTGAGGAATCCATGATCAAACCAAAGTTAAGATCAATGAAAGAAAAGTTATAACTAGCAACCAAGTATTTTTCCTTCAACTAAAAGAAATCCGTGCATGCATTATGAAAGAAACATTGACCTAAATTTGAAAGACCATATCTCACTCATGTCTTAGCCAAATGAGCTGATTCTTTTTCTAGAAATTAATAGTTTGCATTCTCTTTAGAACCCAAGTGGTTTCACTTAAAAAATCTAAGATTTGGAACTCCAAAAAGTTTTTATAAAACAAGTGCGCAACAGCTAAACTTTCTGTTTTAGCTGTTAGAATATGGACGATTTAAAGGACTTAACCACCTCAAAAAATTATGGTTTTTATGCCAAAAATTCCCTAACTCAATATAGTAAAATGCGTAAAAAGATTCTGACCAAAAGATTTAGGGAAGATATCTAAAAATGAACATAATAAGACAACAAAGATTCTGTCGGGAATAAAAATAATTTAAAAACTTATTTTCTTTTTCTTTCTTCTTTTCTTTTAAAGGAAACTCAAATCTTAATTCTCTCACCACTAATATTATAAAAATAATACTTTTTATTAAATAAGTTAGCTAACAATAATCATGCAAAAATATTAAAATCAAATATTTTAATAATGAACTTTGTTTTTATAAAATGTTTCCATCCTTTAAATCTTTAAAATTTTATCTTTATCACCAAAAGTGTAATATGAAACAAATATCAAATATACACAAGGCATTTCATTAATATTTTATATATCTAAGCACATTTCGAAACTTTAAGACCTAGACTTAAATCTTACTATTGTCCTTATGTTTCGTAGGATCGAAGTAGGAACCGGCCACGGTTGCGTCAAGTGTGCATTCTAGTCAAGTTATCACATTCCTTGGTGAGTTTTCACGGCCCTTTTTACTATTTTCATATGTTTTGGGGGAAAACATTGCTACTTTATTTTTACGCACCGGTTGTATTATTTACTTACATTGCCATGTGTGGTTCAAGCTATTTATGTTCTTCGGTATGTATGCTTATGTTAGTTGATTCATAATTTCTCTATCATCTAAAGTCCCTAGTTCTTCAAACAACACTACCTATTTAACTCATTTATCGAGCCGTTGGTAATTATGAATAACGTTATTTGGTTGACTCCCCACTTACTTTTACGTGAGTGCATGATTATTGTTTCCGATTACGTATCTTAGCGATAGACATACGCTTGGGGCGTTCAGTCAGTAGGTTTGGGTATTAGGGTCTTTGCTTTAACATTTTGCATATACGAATATGCCTTAAGCAAAACTTTGACAACCTTAATTTTTATCTATTGTGCGGATTCAAACAAATTTTGATGTCAAACTATAAATGTGTTTAGAAAACCTGTGATCTCACCAACTATTCAATAGTTGACCTTTTTATTCTCATGCTTTTCAGGTAGGCGTCAGTAAGATTGGCTTTTAGGAAGGCACAGGAGTAGATGCATTAATCAAGTGTTTATTTATCTAACTCCATTTTGAAAGCTTGTTGTTTTTAAGACAAGTTGTAAACAATGTACTATTATTTATTTTCGTTTAAAAATTCCTATGGTTGGTGTATATGTGCCTATTGCTATGAGCCATGTGCTGTTAGATCTCGTGTTTCCGCTTTAGCGGGTTGTGATAGATTTTGTAGATCGCGGATAAATGGAAATTTTATTGATAAAACGTTTTCAATTGTAGCCAGACCAATAAAGAGAGCTGGGGTTATAGTTGAAGCCACCAAAACCGAAATAAGTAGTTATATTGACATTCTTTATCGTTATTATATAATTACCCCTATGCCACATAATGGATGTAAACATGTTATAGAGAAATACCGGTTTTCCTTTGGAAAGCTCAAACTATAGCCAGAAACAACTTTCAAATTACCGAACATATTACTAGTATAACTAAGTCGGGTGGCATTACTGGACCTCAATTAAACAAATGATCACCTATCTTTAATTAAGGAAAGATTAAGGCGAAACTAGAAATGGTGATAGTAGAAGTATGTTTGAATTGAAATTTTTACTTAAACCTTCAAAAAGCATGCATAGTGTGTCTATTCAATAGCATACCATAGGCATTTACACTTGGACGCTTAGACTCTAAGTACACTCTTATACACTTGTGTCTTTAGTGACTAAGAACACTCTTATCTCAGTATCAGTATGTCGTCATCGTCATCTCATTCACGTGATGCCTACTTTGCTGACAAGTCGGGCTACGTTATCGGTCGTCCCCAAGACAACCCACCCAGCACTAAGAAGTAGGAACCTCCCATGAATTCTGACTCCAAACATGAAGCGAAGATCGGAAGTACATCGAGAGACATGCTAAGAGCATTGCCATGGCGGTTGATCTGCACGACTGACGAACGAGGGTGGCTCACTAGTGGAGCTGACAAACCTCATGTATGACTGCTCAACTCGAGAGTGGGAGAACACCAATGTGGCTAGGCGAACCACGAGAAGAAAGGAAGTCTTGTGCTTGATGGTTAGCGTTATGATGGCTGTGAAGAGGCCGGGACGAAGACGTTGGGGTTTCTTCAACCGCGGTCGACATGACGGTCGACCAGACGCAACCTTAATTCCTTTAGTTTCCGCATTTTGCAGGCCGACCGTTAGTGGTCGTGCCTTTTAGTTGTACTTTTGATCCAATGAAAAAATGTTTCTTTTGTCAAATTTTTATTTGATGTAAAACATCTTACCCTTTGATTCGGAAGTGAGTTTTAGTGAACAAATATATAACTTATGTTTTAAAGAGTCAACTTTGTGTAAGAGTAATTCTTTGATTCCTTGGACTCAACACGAGATGAATCATCGTTGAGTCGTTGTGTCGTGCATACCTGCGACAAAAAAGATGCTAAGGGTAGTCGTTGGTTTGACCAATGACCCTCCGATGCTTAAGCCAATAAACTTGATAAGAAATAAAATCGAACGGAAAGAATTTCTAAAAGAAATACTTCTTTAAATGTATCGCATTCCAGCTACGTGGGACTTCCTGGTTGTCGAGGATTTGGAGTCGATACGCTCCTTTTCCCACACCTTTAGATATTTGATTAGGACCTTCCCATTTGGTCACCAATTTACCTGCATTAACCTCTTTCGTGTTTTGGAAGGCTCGTCGTATGGCATAGTCCCCTTCTCGAAAGACTTTAGCTTTCACTTTTTTATTGAAATGTCTTTCCACAGCTTGTTGTGACACCATCCGAAAGAGCGTCATTTCTCTTAATTCTTCGAGAGCATCAATGTCATAAGATCAATCAAGTTATGGTCAACCGAGGTATGTCGTGCAATTGGTAAATTTGTCTCAACGGGCGGAACAACTTCGCATCCATAGACTAAGGAGAAAGGTGTTTGTCCTATGGAGGTTCTTGGCGTCGTCCGATTTGCCCATAATACTGTATGGAGTTCTTCGACCCATCTTTATTTCGTTGTCTTGAGTCGTTTCTTGATAGTACTAATGATAGTTTAATTACTTGATTCGGCTAACCCATTCGATGAGGGTATCGTGGTGTTGACGTCATAAGTTTGATAAGGCGGTCTTCACATAACCTCCTTTTTCTGTCACTCACTTATGAAGTGACCCGTTGTTGCAAACGATTTCGGAGGGAGTACCGAACCTGCATATAATGTTAGTCTGAATAAAAGAAACTGCCTCTTTGTCCTGAACATGGGAGAAAGCAGCGGCCTCTATCCATTTAGAAAAATAATTTGTAAGTACAAGCAAGAATACCTTTTGGCTAGGCCGGAGGTAGCTTTCCAACTATGTCCATACCCCATCGCATGAAGGGCCACGAGGTCAAGGATGTATCCAATGATTCAGATGGTTTCAGACTTATATTTAATTGCCTTTGACAGGCCCGCAACTTTGCACATACCTGATCGCGTCTTGACCTAATGTCAGCCAATAGTAGCCCTGTCGCGAGATTCTATTAGCTAGACTCAGTCCCCCTGAATGATTTTCACATTCACCGTCGTGCATTTCTTGAAGTATTCCTTCGACTTGATTTTTAGCGGTGCATCGCAGATTCAAACCTGTTGATGACCTTCTATATAACTGGTTAGAGATTACGACGTTCCTTGATGTTGTGAAACGAATCCTTTGTGCTTCTCGTTTATCTTCTGGAAGTTGGTCATGCATTAGATGGTATTTTATTGCCTTCGACTGATCTTCCTCGTTGTCGACTATTGCGATTATAAGGTCGTGATTTTCGATCGATGGGGATTCCAAGTGGACTATAGGTATGACGTCAAATGTGGATTTGCTGAACGCCGATCAAAGATTGGCCAATGCATCGGCTTGGGTATTCTGATCTCTTGGAATTTGTCGAATCGTAAATCATTCAAACATTTTGTTTTGTCCTTTTGCGATCTTGAGGTATGACGTCATTTTTGAATCTTTAGTTGCAAATTCCGCGTTTAGTTGGTTAACAACCAATATGGAATCGCTCCTCACTTATAGATACCTTGCTCATATGTCCACGTATCCTTGTCCGAAGTCACCAAAGTTGAGACTTCCTCTATTAATTGTCTCTCCAATTCTGCGCTGAAGTCTGCGACAAAGTTGTCCAAAGCTTGTGATTTAATGGCGATCCTTGGTTCGAAGGCAATGTCGTGACTGCTGAGGTATATGCTTCATTTCACGAGACAACCTATTAGCTCAGCTTTTCTTAGGATAGACTTAAGAGGGTAGTTAGTGTTTATGCCAAAAAAATTGGTTTAATAAAATCAACTTAAGGTCTGTGTGGAGCTTTTACGCCTAAAGGTAGGATTCGAAGACAAACATAAGAAGAGATAAATAAGACAATTGACACAAGTAATTGGTGACGTGGAAAAACCCTTTGATGAGGGAAAAAACTACAGACGATGGTTGAGATCGTCGATACACTAGTGAAAATGACGTCGAATGCTCTTTCCGAGGTATCATTGTCATCTTGTAACATTCTCCGGCTGTCTTTTGTTCACTTTTTATTTCCTGGATCCCCCATGGAGTTGGGAATTTAATCACCTGATGATACGTTGAGGGAACAGCTTTCATGTCGTGAATCCAGGGTCTTCCTAGGATCATGTTATATGCAGACGAACAGTCGACAACGTTGAACTGAGTTGAATTGTTGATTCCTTTTTCGTAAATAGGGAGAAAGATATCTCTGACAGTATGAGCAGCATCTCTGTTGAAGCCTACTAAGATCGTCGGGCATCGTACGATCTCAGTTTCCTTTATCCTCATGGCTTTTAGCTTATCGAGGAAAATTATGTTGGTCGAGCTGCCACTATCGATGAGTACCCTCTTCGTGGAACAGTTTCCGATTGTCAGCTGAACAATGAGACTGTCATGATGTTTCTGATATAATCCTCCAAATCGTGATCATCGAACGTGATCGGTATATTCTCCAAGTTAACATCTAATTTTCGCATGTGCATTCGGCGGATCGCAGGATCGTCCGACTATTGGATAGCGTGTCTTTTTGCCTCTGAATAAGTGAGTCCACAGACGTCCGATCCACCTGTCAGACAATTCACAGTCTTAGTAGTATTTGGAGACGGGGGTTTAAGGATATTACCTGGGTTGTCGTTAGACAACAGATCTTGAAGATGTCCTTTCGAAATGACCCATGTGACTTCTTTTCTTAGGGCCATACAATTGTCAGTCATATGGCCATGATCGTCGTGGAAATCGCACCATTTCATCGTGTCCTTTTTCTCGTCCAGTCGATCGCTTTTCTTTCGCCATTGTACGGTTGTTGGAACTTCTTTCGAAGGTTTAGTCAGATCACCGGACGTCCCTTTAATCCTGTAAGACGAAATCTTAGGATGTTGGGGATACCAAGAGGATGACGTCTTTTTTTTTTTGTCGAATCGAACGTTCGATATTTGTTTCGGAGGGTCCAACTGAGGTGTTGATCGGGTTTTGAAGTCTGGCTTGTTAACACCAAGTAGACGCTTATCAACGGTACGTATTCGTCAAAAAGAGGCGTCGTCTTCCACTCTCATGTAAGCTAGCGTTCGTGCTCGTACATCTTCGAACGTCTCTACGGGATATTTGGTATGATCCAAATATAGGTCAGACGTACTGTCCAAACCACTTTATTAAGCTTCGATCGTCGTCCTTATGTCACAATTACGTATACCTATTGTTGATGCCAAAAATTAACTTAACAAAAGTCAACTTAAGGTGCTTGTGGACCTGATCGATCAAAGGAAGGATTCTCCCGACAAACGTAAATAAAATGAAGAAAAATAGACGAAGACAAGAGATTTGCTGATGCGGAAAAACCCTTGGACGAGGGAAAAAACCACGGACAATAGATTAGTATCGTCGATGCACTATGGAAAACTGACACCAAGCAGGGGCGTCGTTCTTTAGAGCTATGGTCGTACGATTACAAGTGAAAAAATGTAAGTAAAAGCTAACTAGCGTATGAAATTTAGAAGGCTGTTGTGTGTTCTTTGATTCGAGAGTGCGGATGTGGTTAGATCCGGGAGGGGGTTTCTTTGATAGCTCGAGCATTGCTTTTATATTCGCAGTTACTTGTAACGGTTGATCGACATTGATTTCCTTCGTAAAAGCCCTTGATGACACTGTTTCTAACCGTTCAACGACCCAACAAAATAGATAACAGCTTAAATAATAACGATCCAGCCGTTAAAGGCCGGGCATAAGGTGCTTCGTAGGACCATCGTATGTCGGAGACTTTTCCTGGGAGTTTCGTTTGATTGTCGTCTTATGATGATTTGGTCAATATTCGTAGGTCGCGAAATATCTTTGGTCGCACGTTTTACCCTGCTGTCGAGAGTTATGCTCAACCATTGTTTTCTTAAGTCTTGGCCGATATTTGAGAGTCGTGGAAAGTCATTGGTCGAACATTTTTAGGCAACGATCGAGGGTTTGAGATTTTTGCCCAAACAGTTTGCCCCCAAATTCAAATTTTAAGCGGTAGCTTCATTTTTGAATTTTGTCGAGACACGTGTTGCCGGCTTGTTGAGTGCGTTCGTGGGGGACGGAGTCATTTGGTTTCGGGCGGGAATAGTTAGGATCTAACTCATTCAATTAGTTTAGGATGATGAGGCGGAGATATCCGTTTGGGTGACGATGGGTTTCGATGAAGTCATGCGTACGCACGAGCACGCGTAGGCAGCTGTCATGGACAGATAGGTGGAACCTGCGTTTTTAAGGTCGAAGGGCATTACTTTATAGCAGTAAATCCCCCTTTCGGTCATAAACGCTATTTTCTTCTAATAGTCCGGGTTCATGAGAATCTGGTTGTATCCTGAATATGCATCCATCAAAGTCAATAATTCATGACCTGCCATCGCGTCAACCATAGCGTCAATGTGGGGCAATGGGAACGGATCTTTGGGAAAAGTTTTATTGAGATCGGTGAAGTCTATACAGACCCGCCACTTTCCATTTTTCTTTTTGACGACAACGACAATTGCTAGCCATTCCGGGTATTTCACTTCTCGAATTTTGCCAGACTTCAACAGGTTATCGACTTCGTCATTGATAAGCTTTTTATTTTCCGGAGCGAACTTCGTGCGCTTCTGCTTAACGATGGATCAACGGATAACTGATGCGATATGATTTTTGGGTCGATCCCGATCGTATCTTCGTGCGACCAAGCAAAGCAATTGGCTTTCGTTCGAAGAAATTCGACCAATTTTTGCTTGATGTCGGGTCCAAGTGATGCCCCCACGCGAACCTTGCATTCGGGGTCTTTTGGATCAAGTACGACCTCTGCTAGTTGCAAATGGTCGCTCGGGTCTTCTTGGCCTTGCAGTTGGTTGACGTGCTTCTTTCGAGGTTTCATGGTCGCTTTGTAACATTCTCGCGCCACCTTCGGTTCGCTTTTTATTTCTTGCGTTCCCCACGGCGTTGGAAAATTTAGCACCTGATGATAAGTTGAAGGAACGACTTTCATTTCGTGGATCCATGGTCGCCTGAGGATAACACTGTATGCAGAGTAGCAATCAACAATGTTGAACCCAGTCGACTTGCTGACTGCCTAGGCGTAGATAGGGAGGCTAATTTCCCCGAAGGTGTGGGCAGCATTTCCGCTGAGTCCCATTAAGTTCGTCGGTCGCGGCGTGACCTCGGTTTCATTTACCCCCATTGCTTTCAGGGTGCTGAGAAAAATCACGTAGATCGAGCTGCCTCCATCCACGAGCACTCTTTTCATCGAGCAATCCCCAATCATCAGCTGCATCACTAGACCTTCGTGATGTTTTGTTCGTAAATCCCCCAGATCGCGAGCATCGAACGCGACGTGATCGTTCCTCGAATCGACACCCGCTCCTGGTTCGCGTACCCGGGAAGCGATGGGATTATCAGGCTGAAGCGGCGCTTGTTTCTTGGCGATTGAATGGGTGAGTCCGTAAACCTTTGTTCCACCTGTAATACAATTCACCGTCTTAGTGGCGTTCGGAGACGGGGGATTAGGGATCATACCTGGGTCGTCGTCAATCGGGAATTCTCGCAGATGTCCCTTGGATACAGTTCGTTCGAAGTCGTAGGGTGGATTCTCACGATGTTGAAAATTGTTGATCTAGGGTCAGAATCCGACGTACTGCGCTCCTTGCGGAGGTGGACCGGGCGGGGGTCGAGGAAGAGGTATGTAGCCGGGGTTTCTGGGAAATCTTCGAGCCTCCAGCTGTTGAATTCGTAGGTTTGTGGCATTCAACTTGGCTCACAGGTTTGTTTTAGTGGAGTTAACTCCGTGATATGCCATTGAAACAAAAACAAAAGAAAATCGTTAGTAACACAGGGTTCATCGGAGAGTTCCTCTAATCGGGTCCCACGAATGGCACCAAACTGTTGATGCCAAAAATTAACTTAACAAAAGTCAACATAAGGTGCCTGTGGACCTGATTGATCAAAGGAATGATTCTCCCGACAAACGTAAATAAAACGTAAATAAAACGAAGAAAAATAGACGAAGACAAGAGATTTGATGACGCGGAAAAAGCCTTGGACGAGGGAAAAAACCGCGGACGATAGATTAGTATCGTCGATGCACTATGGAAAAGTGACGCCAAGCAGGGGCGTCGTCCTTTAGAGCTATGGTCGTACGATTACAAGTGAAAAATGTATGTAAAAGCTAAACTAGTGTATGAAATTTAGAAGGTTGTTGTGTGTTCTTTGATTCGAGAGTGCGGATGTGGTTGGCTCCCGGGGGGCGGGGTTTCTTTGATAGCTCGAGCATTCCTTTTATATTCGCAGTTACATATAACGGTTGATCGACATTGATTTCCTTCGTAAATGCCCTTGATGACGTTGTTTCTAACCGTCCAACGGCCCTGCAAAATAGATAACGATGATAGAAATATCATAATAGCTTCAAAAGGAACTGGGTTCTTAAAGAGAAAAAGATCTGAAGAAGTTCTGAAGACACTTCTGAAGAGGTTCTGAAGAAGTTCTGAAGAAGTTCTGAAGACACTTCTGAAGAAGTTCTGAAGGAGTTCAGAACCCATTCTGAACTTGTCTGTTATGAATGTCTTGTCACTTTAGTCTTTCTATTGTATGTATAAATAGATAGTTAGTTAGATTGTTAGAACTAATGTTTTTCAAATACCTTGTAAAGATATATTCTGTATACAGTACATTCAATCAATACATATTACATTTGGCTATTATCATTCCTGTCATAATCTTTTCATATTTTGATTGTTTGGGTCCTAACAATTGGTATCAGAGGCAATTCATCTGTTCTTGAAAAAGATTTGTGAAAGAACTTGTCAGATCTGACAGTTCTTGGTGTTCTTGATCTACAAAATTCAAATCCAACACAGGTGAATTCTCGATCTACTAACAATCAAAGATGTCTAAAGAAATAGTCTCAATCTGATCTGAAACGAAACCACCAACTCTTCTTAGGAGAATATCATCAATGGAGAATCAGAATGATTCAATTCTTGGATAACATAGATGAAGCCTTAATGCAATCTATCACAAATGGCCCACTAGAGGTATTTGTTGAGATTCCAGCAGTTCCCAGAACAGAATCTACCCCTGAAATACCTGCATCAAGAATCAAGAAGAGTCCTGGAATGTATAATCCAGCTGAAAAGGCTCAAATGAAAGTTGATAGAAGAGCATTAACTTTACTCACCATGGCAATTCCCAAGGAGATATTCAATAGAGTTGATAGTTTAACTTCAGCAAAAGCCATGTGGGATGAAGTACAAGCTCAGATGCAAGGAAGTACAAAGGCTCAAGCATAGAGATTAAATATCTGTGTAGGAACATATGAAAATTTCAGATACAAAGAAAATGAATCTATCACTGATACATATCATAGATTCAATAACATTCTGAATGATCTTAGAAGAAATGGTGTTCAGAAATCAAAATTTGAGATAAACAACAAATTTCTGAACAATCTGGGAAATGAATGGTCAAGTTTTTCAGATAATATGGTAACTAGAAACTTGTCTAGAAAGACAATTCATGATGTCTATGGCATTTTGTTCTAACAGGAGGACATGATCAAAGTTAGACAATATGAACAAAAGAAGACACAAGAAATAGTTGCCCTTTTGAGCAAGAACTACAATAATTCTTTGAACATAGCTACCAAGAAAGTTTGTGAGATCCCAGAGATAACAGTGTGTGATGGGGATGAATCAGATGAAGAGCTTAAAAGGATTTATGATAATATTGCTTTCATGACAAGGCAATTCAAACAAAGATACAATCAAATATATCATAATAAACCTAGATCTGAAATTGGACCTAAGAAGGGTCAAGAGGCTGGTCAATCTGAAACATCTGAACCAGCAAGATGCTTCAACTGTGGAAAGCCTGGACATTATGCTAAACAATGCAAGATGCCAAAAGTCAAGAATTCAAGTTATTATGAGAAGAAGCATCTATTAGCAAAGAAAAAAGAGCTTAATCCTGCTCTAGTAACCAAGTATGAAGAAGACTGGTTAAACTGGAGTGATGGAGATGATGATGAAGAAGTTGCTCACTATGCAACCAATTGCTACATGTGTCAAATGGATCCAGAAAAGGACAAACAAGACACTGAGGTATCTTCTTCATCTTCTGAACAAAATTCTGAACATAATTCTGAAATTAATACTAAAGATTCAGAAATGACAAATCAATTTCAAAATATGTTTTCTGAATTTGAAACACTCAGAAACAGAATTAAAGGTGAAAGAATTTTGGTCAATCAATTCGGAAATTTGAAAGTCAAATATATAAAGAAAATTGTCAAGCAGCTGAACAGATTTTTGAAAAAAATTCTGAAGAAAAACTTGTTTTAAAAGAAAAAATGGATAGTTTACAAAAAGAAGTTATAAATGAAAAATCTGAAAAGGAAATTCTAAATGTTAAGATGAATTTTCTGAATCAAGAGAGACTTGATCTTTATAAAAAGATTAAGGAATTGGAAGATTTAAATTTTAAAAGAGGACAAACTGAACAAACTCTGAATATTTTAACTAGTCAGGCTCAGAACTCAAAATTTTACAATATAAAAGCAGGCTTAGGATATAATGACAGTCAAATTTTAAAAAAGGCACCTGCAAACTTGTATGATTATTCTAAAATGAAAATTTTCAATGAATCAAATACTGGCATCATTTCCAAACCTGTAAACCATTCTTTGCCTGAAAGAATTCCTTTTATAAAATCAGAGACTTTGTTTTCAGAAGAAACACCTCTAAAAACTGGTGAACCGTAAAGTATCTACGAAACGAGAAGAAATGAATATAATTCCAAATATTTGTAAATCTTCTGAATCAAATATTATTTCTGAAGAAAAATCAGAAGTAATTGTTAAGTCTGAAATTGTTTCTGAAGTTACTTCTGAATCCAATTGTGAAAACATTTCAGAAGATACTTCTGATAATAAATCAGAACATGAAGAAAAATATGATGAATTCTCAGATATTGAATCCTCAGAAGATATTGATGAGAATTCCAATATATTTTTTGATAATTCTGATAATGAATCTACAACAACAAAAAATCCTCAAACTCTCTTTCTGAAGTTCAGAAAATTAACACAAAATCTGAAGATAAACCTAAAGTGAACAAAAGAATTTCTTATACTAATCCTCATTTCTTATCTTTTACAGAGCTATCCACTTTAGTATGGAGAAAGAAAGATGAAAGACTGTCAAAGATTGACAAATTAGAGAGTTTTTCATTTTTACAGAAGAATGATGTACCTAAGACAACGAAAGTGAATAAAAGAACTTTTGTTGAAAAATCAAATGTTATTGATTCTTATATGTCTAATACTGTTGTAAATATATTAAAGAATCATATTCACTGTATTAATTGTGGTCATCATAATTTTCTTCTTAACTCCAAAACAAACAAAAGAAATTTGATGAAATCTTTTCAGAAATGTTTGGCTACATTGACAAATTCAATTAAACAAAGAAATAGAAATAAAGATAAATCTCAAAGTTCTGAACAAACTTCTGAGTTGAAACATCTGAAGAAAAAGTTCAGAACTTCAAATTTTATTACTAATCACAAAGGACCCATTCTGAAATGGGTACCTAAAACTCAATAATCTCTTTTGCAGATATGTCATGTGTGGGTCTTAGATTCTGGATGTTCAAGACACATGACACCTTTCAAAGAACTACTAACTGATTATCATGAACGATATGGAGGAACAGTTAGTTTTGGAAACAATGCAAAGGGATATGTAAGAGGATATGGCACTTTCATTAAAGGAGATGTGAAAGTAATGAAAGTTTTCTATGTTGAGGGACTAAGACATAATCTTTTCAGTATTAGTCAATTGTGACAAATCTTTGGAAGGTTAATTTTGACATAGATTATTGTCATGTTACGAGTACAACAAACAAAAATGAATTAACTTATAGAGATGGAGATATCTACACAGCAACATTCACTGCAACTGGTCAACTACAAGGTGTACGTTATATGTCTACATCAATGGAAAATGATAGTTGGCTTTGGCACAGAAGAATGTCACATCTGAACTTCAAAGCCATTTCTGAACTAGGCAAACATCAATCTGTAAGAGGACTACCAAAGATCAGATTTGAAAAGAACTCTCTTTGTTCCGCATGTGAACTAGGGAAGATCAAAAGAAGTTCTCATCCTACGAAAATGCTATCTTCATGCAAAGCTCCACTTGAAATGCTACATATGGATTTGTGTGGCCCAATGAAAACTCAAAGCATGGGGGAAAGAAATACATTCTTGTTATAGTAGATGAATATACACGATATACATGGATTGAATTTCTGAGACTCAAATCTGATACTTCTGAAAGACTGATACCCTTTCTGAAGAAAATTCAAGTTCTTCTTCAACTCCCAATTCAAAAGATTAGAAGTGACAATGGAACAGAATTTACTAATTCTACACTTCGAATTTTTTGGAATGCCGTTGGTATTTCTCATAATTTTTCCGCCGCAAGAACTCCTCAACAAAATGGGGTAGTTGAAAGAAAGAATAGAACTTTGGTAGAGGTGGAAGAACCATGCTTGCATATTCGTAACTTCCTCTCGTTTCTTTGGGCGGAAAAGCAATTGCTACTGCATGTTTTACTCAGAACAGAATCATTCTTAACAGAAAATTTCTTAAAACTCCTTATGAATTGTTAAAACAAAGAAAACCCTCTATTGATTATTTTAAAATCTTTGGTTGCAGGTGTTTTCTAAAGAATGATACTCCACATCTTGACAAATTTGCACCAAAAGGTGTAGCTGGTATCTTTGTTGGCTACTCTCAAAGATCCAAAGCTTATAGAGTACTCATTAAAGGAACTCAAAGAATCATTGAGACTACAAATGTCAGATTTCATGAGCCAACAATGACTTCTGAACAAAACAATTCAGAACTCGCACATAAACCAACTTCTGAAAGTTTGGACTCAGAACATAATCACACAAACTCTACTTCTGCATCTCAAACTTTACTTAAATCCAATTTAGACAATTTATGTCAAGACTTATTTGATATTTCTGTAAATGTCTCTGCAGATTATCAAAATCCTTCTCTACTCAGAAATTCAAATGATCAAGACATTTCAGAAATACAGATTTCAAATACATCAGCACCACAACTCTCTACCTCAAATTCAGAACTTCCAACTTCTGAAAATGCAACTTCTGAACCAATTCAAGTTGTTTCTGAACCAATTCAAGTTGTTTCTGAACCGGTTCAAACTATTTCTGACCATGAACCTCACAGTTCTGACCCAATTCAGATTTTTCCATTTGAGGGGGAGTCTTCAGATTTACATTCAGCCATCAATCATGATACTGAAACTCAAGCAATTACTGATGAACAAATGTGAACCCAAAAAGCCATATGAAGCACTTCAAGATCCAGACTGGATTTTAGCCATGTAGGATGAGTTAAATCAATTTGAAAGAAACAAAGTCTGGAGATTGATACCAAAGCCAAAAGGTAAACCTATCATTTGCACAAAATGGGTGTTCAGAAATAAAAAGGATGAAAATGGAATTGTTGTAAGAAACAAGGCAAGATTTGTAGCTAAAGGGTATTGTCAACAAGAAGGAATTGATTATGATGAAACCTTTGCTCCTGTTGCCAGATTAGAGGCAATTAGAATTTTTCTTGCCTATGCTGCTCATAAAAACATGAAGGTATTTCAAATGGATGTAAAATGTGCATTTCTGAATGGTATTTTACATGAAGAAGTGTATGTTGAACAACCAGAAGGCTTTGTAAGCAAAGAATTCCGAGATCATGTTTACATATTAGACAAAGCCTTATATGGACTTAAACAAGCACCAAGAGCATGGTATGATACTCTTACAACTTTTCTTCTGAATTCCAAATTCAAAAGAGGTACTGTTGATACAACTTTATTTCTGAAAAAGGAGGGTGATGATATGATTTTGATACAAATCTATGTAGATGATATTATATTTGCTTCTACTAATCCAAAATTTTTTAGAAATTTTGAGAAAATCATGCAAACATAATTTGAAATGAGTATGATGGGAGAGTTGACATTTTTCCTTGGTCTTCAAGTTAAACAACTTCCTACTGGCATATTCATTAATCAATCTAAGTATGTCTCTGACTTACTTAAGAAGTTTGACATGACTGATTGTTCAAGTATTCAAACTCCAATGGACACTGCCACTAAGCTAGAACCTGATCTAAATGGAAAGTCTGTTGATCAGAAGAAGTACAGAGGCATAATTGGATCTTTGCTTTACTTAACTGCTAGTAGACCAGATATAATGTTTGCTACATGTATTTGTGCCAGATATCAAGCTAATCCTAAGGAATCACACCTTCTAGCTGCAAAAAGAATACTTAGATACCTAAAAGGTTCTCCTTCATTGGGACTTTGGTATTCTAAGCATTCTAGTTTTGAACTAACAGCATTTACAGATGCAGATCATGGTGGTTGCAAATTAGACAGGAAAAGCACTTCTAGATCATGTCAGTTTCTGGGTGATAGACTAGTCAGCTGGTCTTCAAAGAAACAAAATTGTGTTTCTACTTCTACAAAATTTGAATATGTAGCAGTACCAATATGTTGCTCACAAGTGATCTGGATGCAAATTCAACTAAAAGACTATGGTTACACTTTCAAAAAGATTCCTTTGTATTGTGATTCAAAGAGTGCCATAGCCATCACTGCCAATCCTGTTCAGCATTCAAAAACTAAGCACATTGATGTAAGATATCATTTTATCAAAGATCATGTGGAAAAAGGTAATATTGAAATGTTTTTTGTTCAGACAGATTATCAGTTAGCTGATTTATTTACCAAAGCAGTTGATGAAAAACGATTTAACTTCTTGGTAAGTAAATTGGGCATGATGAACATGTCTATGTAAGTATTATACATCACCTATACTCTAGAAGTTACATTCTGAGGTTTTTTATATGAAATTCTGAATACTTTGCTCTTCAGAATTACTTTGTATATTCTGAAGTTTAACATTCAGATTTTTGCTACTTTTCAAACTCAGAAGTATATCTCTTCCGTAACTAGGTTGATTGTATTTTAATACTTTTCATATTTTTTTTCTCATTTCACTAATATTTGATTGATTCTTTGATAAAGTTGCAATAATTAAGGGGGAGAATCATAATTGCTTGTGATTCAAGGGGGGGTGGTTTTCATTTCAAATTGCTCTACTATTCTTTCCTACATAACAACTCTGCATTGGTGAAATAAAGTCTTGCACTTTATATCTAAGAAGTATGAACAAGCTTCCTTAGATAAAATCAGTTTTCTATTTTGTTCAAATCTACTTCTGAATTCTCAAAATGTTTTATATTTTTCAGAAGTTTATATTTTTAAATGATTTTTGGACTTCTAAGATGATTCATGTTTAGTTCTGAACTTCACTTAAAAATTCTTCGGTTCTTCTGAATTCTTTCTTTCAGACTTCTGAACTTTTTCTCAGAAGTTCTGAACAACTTCTGAAGTTTATGAACTTGTTCTCAGAACTAAACTTCCCGTTGATTTTTCATTTAAACGTGTGCCACGTGTTTTAATTTCATTGGATTTCTCTTAAACCATTAAACGGTTCATTTCTCTTAATAAATGATGATTACTACTCTAATCACATTTACTTTTTGGCCACGTGTCCTTCAACACTTATCCGATCATATAAATCAATGAATTCCTCATCATCTTCATTCTTTTAGCAATTTTTCTCTGAGAAATCTTTCTGTGTTTATTGATCATCTTTTTGTTACCAATCCGTGTTTTTCCAACATCATGTCTACTTCAAATACCATGATTTGTACTTCCTCGAGTTCCAATGATAACACTGGATCATCAAGTGATGCTTCGTTCAAGATTGTGCCTCAAAAATTAATGGTTGGATCAATGGAAATCCCACTGCAACTCATCAAGCCGGACCTTCAAACCCTATCATTAACCCTAACCCTAACCCGACAACTGCTAAAATTGGGGAAACACATAATACACCTATTGATGTTGTTTCTGAATCAAATATTGCTGAAAGTGAATCCCAGACTCCTGCTGAAAGTGGTGACCTGTCCAAACTCTATGAACCTGCTGAGAAATTACTTGACATCAAAAGAAATAACTGTGCACTGAACTTCAAATCCAAAGACTTCATTGATGATCAAGTAATGTTGATTAAAATTCTGAAGAAACATCCCCTACGCACTCTCCTTTCAAGGAAATTCTTTGTTCCTGCTTCTTATCTTCAACAATTCTGGCATTATACTGAGGTAGATGAAACTGATGATGAAATTGTCTCTTATATTCATGCCTACAAAGTTTGTATATCTGTAGATGACATTAGAAGCCTTCACTATTTTCCAAAACCAGATGAGGTTCTTGGGAAAACCTGTTATGACTCAATTCCATCCTCATTAGAGATGATCTCAGATTTTATGAGCTTGGGTTACTCTGAAAACCTTAGTGCTCTGAGCTCTTTTAGAAGAAAATGTTTACCTCCAATTTGGTATTGCTTTTTTTCCATTCTGAATACCTGCTTATCTGGGAAGAGCTCAAGTTTAGACCAAGCTTCAGCAAATGGGAGGATTATCTTTCATGGTGTTGCCTTCAACAAACACTATGATTATGCTAGTCTCATCTTTGATGAACTCAAATCTGCAATTTTGAAGAAGTCTACATTCAACTATATACCATTTCAGAGATTTCTTCAAACACTTATCAAAGGAGCAATGAAGGCTGTCTCCAAAATCCCTGTTCTAGCTCATGAGGTATATGTTCCTATTTTTACTATGGACAGCTTAAGACCTCCAAATGTAAAACTTACTTTTCCACATGCAGTTCCACTTCCTTCTCATTTACTTAATCTTGTAAGTACACAAACTAGGATTGGGAGTGAGCATTTAGAATCTATGGGATTACCTCAACCAGTAGTCCCTTCCCCTGATTCAAACCAAAGTGGTGATCATGCAAGGGAGTCTAAAATTACTAGAAAGATGGGGGAGGCTGTTCAAGGGGGAGAACAACCTCAAGGAGTGAAGAGGAAAAATGAAAATGAGAGACATGGTAGAAGGGTAAGAAAAAGTATTAATGAGGGGAGAACACAGGTACAAGAAAAACAAACCTATGAACCACCTGTTACAAGCCGGGCACCCACATCTACTATTATTCCACATTCTTTGGTGGATAATATTGAACCAGCCAGTGAGCCCATGGCAACCTTGGTTAACCCCCCCAGCCACTCACCCATCTCTCAACAGAAGGGTGTTTCAACAACACAAATGGGGCAAGCAGCTTATAATCCATTAGGACCCCAATTGGAGGTTCCTTTTGTTGAAAATGAAGGATATATGTCCCCCCTTCACAGTTTTGAGCATATTGAGTCTGAGTGTCCACTCAACTTTGAGCCTTCTGAACCACTTAATGTGGCATCCATTCACACAAGCACACATCTTTCAGATGTTCCTAAGCAAAGTGTTGGTCACATTGCATCAACAACTATAGATATTCCAATTTTTGGATATCAAGGATTAGTTGGAAGTCCTGGTGGGGTGAACATCACAAAAGCTCCATTCACATAATCAAATGTGGTTCATGATGCCTTTGTGGCTCATACAGGCCAACCTTCTTCTGAAGGTCTGAAAACAAGTTCATCTGTTGATCTTGGCAACTTACCCACATCTTCTGAATTCACAGAATTCAAAGATCTCTGTACTTCTGAATTTGCAAAGATTCAGAAGGACATCAAGGATTTGATGGATTCTACCAAAAAGGTGTTAGAGGTTAGGTTGGATCAACATGGGGAAAATTTGGTTAACAAGCTGAATGACTTTCATCTCAAATCTTCTAATGATCTTCATTTGTTTAAACAAGCACTTTTGTCAGCTTTTTCTGAAGTGGCTTCCTCTGTTTCTTCTTTGAAAGCTTCTCAGCCTTCTTCTTCTTCTGCTCCACAAGCTTATGCCACTAAAGATGATATTTCTCAAATTCTCAATCAACTTTCATCCATTCAGAGTTCTCAATCAGAATTAAGCACAAGATTATCTGCTCTGGAATGCAGATCTCAATCAGATACTTTTAAAAGGAGTCTTGATGATCAGGATCCTGATAATCAAGAGGGGGAGAAAAGACAGAGAGTATCTGAACCAGAATCTAATGTAAATGATCAAGTTCAAAATACTGAGAAAAACTCTGAAGATACTCAGAATGTTGGTGAAGAATCAAATAAAGTCTCAGAAGCCATAGAAGATATTTTATCTACAGAACATGAGGTACAAGAGATAAATGATCATTCTTCTGAAGAAATGATAGAAGAAGGGTATGAAACAGAAAAGTTGTCTCTTGATTTTGAAGGTAACTTGGGCTCAGATAACACAGATATAATTCCAGACTCTAATGAAGAAATGCTAAGGGAATACCTTGATTTTGAAGATGATATTGGAGAACCAAGTGATCTTTCTGATGTGATCATGTCTGAAGAAGATATGATTGATGTAAATATGGGAGAAAGCTCAAATGAAATAAAAGATTTAGTAATTTGGAAGCCTCAACAACTTCTGAGTGAAGAGTTCAGAAGTGCTTCTGAAAGATTATGGGATATTCTGAATCAATTTTGTTGGGTGCATGTCTTTCTGAATTATCCAAGAAGTCTGGAGTGTAGACTTTTGGACAACAGATTTTCTATCTTCAGAAATTTTCTTGAACAACCAGATGAAACAGTTGAATTAGAATTTGATTTAACTCATTTAGAAGGAGTTGAAATTGTTGATGAAATCCTAATTGCTTTCTCAGGAAAATTTGAAGTTAGAATCAGACCTTGCATTATCATTCCTATGATAGATCTTCCAATACTTGAAGAACCTGTATTGGATCAAGTGTTTGAAAAGGCAAATATACTTATTTCTGGAGAAAGTAGTCTGATATTTCCTGAAGACACTTATTGCTTCATGTACAAAAGAAGTATGAAGTTTGCAAAGTTGGAAGATTTTCTGAATGATGAATGGTCTGAAGATCATATTGTTCAAGTAAAGAACTTTATTCAGAATCATGGTGTTCAGAATTTTCATGATTCAACTTTAATAAAGAAGATCAGATGCATATCAAAATCAGTTCAGAATGATTTGACTATATTCAGATTTGGAGCAGAAAGAAGAAATGGTACTCTGTGTGAATTTACTCAGTTTGATATTTACAGGCTAAGACTACAAGATAAGTTGGCAATCTTATCTTTTTGTGTTAACTCAGGTGAATCTGTGTTAGTCTCAGAGATTAGAAGAATCTTGGGAATATATATAAGGAATCTCATAAAGCATGATTTTCAGTTGGCTTTGGAATATAGACTTAACACAGTAAATCTGTTGGAACCTGTATATATTGAAAGGTTTGGGCTGAAGAGATTGTTCACTAATCCAGATATTGGGTTCATGTATCTTGTTGAAGAAGTCTCTAAGACATTTGTTGTATCTGATATTCCAAAGTATTCTACATCCTCACTCAAATGGCTTCTGAACTACATGACAGATTTTATTGAAGAATCTGACATCAAAGAGGAAATTATCTATCTGATCAAAGAAAGAATACATTTTAGAGAATTTGTGAGAAAGAGTTATCTAGCTGGTCACAAGAAAGTAAACAAGATAAAAGGAGCAGATTATCTACTAAGTGATGCGTATGACTTCAAGATTCATACAAAGAGACAAGATATGGAAGAAATTCAGAAGTATACTCTGAATGTTGAAAGTTCAGAAGTAAGACAAAAGGAAAAAGAAAAAGAAAAGGAAGAAGTTCTTGAAAATATTTCTGAACAGTTGGTTCCTGAAAAGCAAATATCTGAAGAGGAACAACTACAAGTGCAAAGAATAGAAGAAAGTGCTTTCACTATGTTCCTTGAATATTTTCATCCAGAAATGTTCATGGAATATGAACAAAAATTCAACTATATAGATTGCTGGATTCAAAAGTCTTTTGGTTGGAAACAATGGTACTCAGACATCATCAGAAAAATAAGGATTCCAATCAATGAAGCAAGAAAAGAAAGTCCTGTGATCAAAGTGATTAATGCTGATTTGAAGACAAGACAGAATTACAAATATGCATCCTTTACTGTTGAACGACAAAATGGTGAGATTTCTACCTTTTCTGAAGCTGATTTTCAGAATGTTCACCTCAGAGATCTTCTCAGAGTATACAGAAGTCTTTATCCCTTCCATGACTCAATCACCAAGTTCAGAAAATCTTTTCCAGTGCTTAGAGATGGATTATACAGAGAATTTATATGGGCTACAAAGACTGATTTCCAGGTTGCTTATGTTCTAAACAAGAAGCAAGTACACTTAAGCAAACCAAATCTGAGTCTACCAGATATTCAGAATTTAAAGAAGAGCACTTTAGTACTTCATCCTTCTGGCTTCGTTTGTAAATGCTTTCATGAACTATTATTTGTGAGATTCGAAGAACTCCACAAATGTTGCAATGGAACTCTCATGGAAATCAGAGATCGTTTGGTAAAAAGACAGAATAGAAGACCAAAGAATCTGAGCAATGAAGATTGGGAAAAACACAAGATACTTGCAAAAGAAATGATTAGAGTTGCTGAATCCTTACTAGAATACAGAAGACTAATTTGAAGGATGTAAGAGAAATTCTGAATTTCTGGAAGTATGATCTGAACTTTTGAAGCTAAGGGGGAGATTGATAGAAATATCATAATAGCTTCAAAAGAACTGGGTTCTTAAAGAGAAAAAGATCTGAAGAAGTTCTGAAGACACTTCTGAAGAGGTTCTGAAGAAGTTCTGAAGACACTTCTGAAGAAGTTCTGAAGGAGTTCAGAACCCATTCTGAACTTGTCTGTTATGAATGTCTTGTCACTTTAGTCTTTCTATTGTATGTATAAATAGATAGTTAGTTAGATTGTTAGAATTAATGTTTTTCAAATACCTTGTAAATATATATTCTGTATACAGTACATTCAATCAATACATATTACATTTGGCTATTATCATTCCTGTCATAATCTTTTCATATTTTGATTGTTTGGGTCCTAACAAACGACATAAATAATAACAATCCGACCGTCAAAGGTCGGGCTTAAGGTGCTTCGCGGGCCCATCGTACGTCAGAGACTTTGCCTGGGAGTTTCATTCGACTGTCGCTTTATGATGCTTCGGTCCAGGAGTTTTATACGACGTGCGACGGGTCCACGATAGGTATGCTAAACGTGCTCTACCGCTCGACCCCTTGATATGTCGTATTGCAGGTAGAAGGATTTTGTACGTAGACGGACGGTTGAGGCATCGAACTATATATTTGGGCGAATGTCATCTCGGTGGAGAGAGGCATTGTGGGAACTCCAACTGTGTTAGGGATGTTGGTATTATTTTGTACCCACCAACCGAACGGCGGTCGGGGATAACTATATTGAGCCCGCAGTAGTATCGGACCAGGGGGAGGTCGTGGCAGTGGATTAGAATTTCCATAAGGAATCCTTTGCGCTTCCAGCTGTTGCATTCGTAACTATGCAGCCTGCAATTCAGCACTTAACGTTGCCTCTGCAGGGTTGTATGCTCCATGATATGCCATTCAGAAAATCAAAGAGAAAACGTTAGTAACGGTTGCGTTTGTCGGAGAATTCCTTCGATCAGGCCCCACGGTGGGCGCCAAACTGTTGATGCCAAAAATTGTCTTAATAAAAGTCAACTTAAGGAATTTGTGGAACTGATCGGTCAAAGGCCGGATTCTCACGACAACCACAGTTTAGACAATAAAAACTAAAGACAAAAGATTTGGTGACGCGGAAAACCCCTTAGACAAGGGAAAAAAATCGCGGACGATATAAGGTATCGTCGTTGCCCTATGAAAAAATTGACGTCAAATAGGGACGTCGTCCTTTAGAACGATAGTCATACGATTACAGATGAAATACAAAGAAAAAATAACAATATCGTATGTATTCTAGAGAACTTTTGTATATTTCTTGATTCGAGAGCGTCTAGGATGTATTAGAAATCAGTCGGGGGTTTCTTCATTGATTTGAGTGTTTATTTTATAGCTGGAGTCGTTTGTAACGGTCGTCAGATATTGATTATCTTCATGAATGTCTTTAATGACGCAAGTTGTAACTGTCTAATGGTCCTGTATAGAACATAACATTTGATCAACGGTTAAATTCGTTAGTTAAGATAAAAAATGTACTTTATATCGAAGTCGTAAGTTTAATGGATGATCATTGTTCGTTCGTCGTACGTCATGAATATTTGTCATGAGTTTCGTTCTACCTTTGACTCCGAATTTATAGTCAATATTTATAAGTCATAAAATATATTCGGTCGCACGTTCTGGTCAACGGTCGTGAGTTTAGGAGATTTTTGCCCAAACAAATATGATGTCGTAGCTACTTAGGTAAATGCTCCATTTGGCTAGTCGTCGTGTTAATTCTGGTTTTCTCAAGACAGACTTCAAGAGAAAGTTAGTAACGACAGCAATCGTATGAGATTCAAAGTAATGACCAAACTTTTTTGCTGCAAAGACCAAAGCTAAAAGTAATTTCTCAATTGATGAATACCTATTTCTCGGCATCCAATAAAGATTTACTTACGTAAAATATCGGTAGTTGTTGTTTGTCGTCTTCTTGTATTAAGACGGCACTTACAGAGGTCGAACTTACTGACAGATATAATTGTAGTTCTTCTCCATCCTTTGGTTTCGATAGCAAGGGTGGCGATGTCATGTATGTCTTCAAGTCTTGCAAGGCTTGTTCAAGGTCGTTCGTCCAGTTGAACCCTTTGTTTTTCCTTAAGACATTATAAAATAAATGGCATTTATCTGAGGAACGAGAGATAAATCTGTTTAATGTGGCAACTCGGCCACTTAGTCGTTGTACTTCTTTGTAATTTCTGGGTGATTGAATGTTAACAATCAGTTTAATTTGATCGAGGATGGCTTCAATGCCTCTTTGGGTGACCATGTGACCTAGAAACCTTCCAGCATAAACTCCGCAGGAGCATTTTTTGGGGTTAAGTTTCATGTATTTTCGAAGTATGTCGAACGACTGCTTTATATGGTCAATATGATCCGACTCTTTTTTAGACTTGACGAACATATTGTCCATATATACTTCTATCGTATCTCCCAAATGTTCTTTGAACATTCGATTGACGAATTGTTGATACGTTGAACCGGCATTTTTTAGTCCGAAAGGCATAACTTTATAACAATAAATACCTTTGTCAGTCATGAAGGCCGTTTTTTCTTGATCATTAGGATGCATTAGGATTTGGTTATATCCTGAATAGGCATCCATGACTGTTAGCAACTCATATAGCGGTTGTGTCGACCATTGTGTCAATGTGAGGTAAGAGAAAAGGATCTTTTGGGCACGCTTTACTAATGTCGGTGAAATCAATGCATAGTCGCCATTTCCCGTTTTTCTTTTTCTCGGCGACCACGTTTGCGAGCCAATTGGGATATTTGGCTTCCCTGAGTTTCCATGTTTTCAACAAATTATCAATTTCATCATTGATTACCTTGTTTCGCTCAGGAGCGAACTTTCAACGTTTCTTCTTCACAAGTTTGAACGTGGGATAGATGTAGAGTTAATGTGATATAATGCCTAGATCGATCTTAACCATATTTTCGTGTGACCAGGTGAAACAATCTGAGTTATTTCTTAGGAAGTCAAGGACTTCTTTTTTATAACGGGGTCGAGGAATGCTCCGATGAAGATCGTACGATCAGGATGGCTCTCATCTAAAACAATTTCTTTCAACTGTAAATCGTCGACGGAGTCTTCCTGGTTCGGTAATTTCTAGATATGTTCTTTCTTTGGTTTCATCGCCGACTTATAGCATTCTCTTGCCATATTTTGCTAACTCTTTATCTCTTGAACGCTCCATGGCGTTGGTAATTTGACGGTTTGAAAATAGGTAGAGGGAACATTTTTCATGTCGTGTATCCAGGATCACGTTATAGGCCGATGAACAATCGATTACGTTAAATCGAGTTTGTTTATTGATCCCTTTGGCGTAGATTGGCAGTGTTATTTCTTCGATTATGTTGGTAGCATCACCGTTAAAACCAACCAGTACTGTCGATCGTCGTATGATCTCTAACTGATCGATACCATGATTTTTTAGGTATCATTGAATATATATTTGTTATGCTCCCATCGTCGATGAGAACTCTTTTAGTCGAATAGTTTTCGATTGTCAGTCATACGATCAAGCCATCATGATGTTTTTGCTATGTTTCTATGATATCATGATCATCGAAGATGATTGGCATCGCTTCCAGGTCTGATTCAGGTTTCGATCGATTTGCTTTTGGAACGTGTCAGTCGTATTTTTGTTGTGATGCGTGTCTTTTAGCGGCAGAGTAGGTTAGGCCGCAGATATCCGATCCACTTTAACACAATTCACAACTTTAGTAGTATTTAGAGATGTGGATCTAGGGATCTTACCTATGGCATCGTTAGACAACAAGTCTTTCAGATGTCCT
Source organism: Silybum marianum (assembly GCA_036898165.1). Taxonomy (NCBI): domain Eukaryota; kingdom Viridiplantae; phylum Streptophyta; class Magnoliopsida; order Asterales; family Asteraceae; genus Silybum; species Silybum marianum. Next base: position 23,056,624 of record CM072528.1, on the reverse strand, counting down.
TTTGGAATTAGCCATGCTATTTCCTTCCTTGGGGGCGAGGCACACGTCAGTTAGATGACCAAAGTCATTGTGAAAATCACAACACTTGGATTTATCTTTCGTGTCGTCGGGTTTATCGTTTTTCTTTGATACATTGAATCTGCATTTTTAAGACCAAAAGGCATTACTTTGTAACAATAAATACCCTTATCTGTCATAAAGGTCAATTTTTATTGATTATCTAGGTGCATGAGGATTTGGTTGTATCCCGAGTAAGCGTCCATAAATGTAAGCAACTCATGTCCGGCTGATGCGTCGACCATGACGTCGATATGCGTAGTGGGAACGGTTTTTTGGACAGACTTTTTTTAGGTCCATGAAGTCAATGCAGAATTGCCATTTCCCGTTCGTTTTCTTTAAAACGACGATGTTGGCTAACCATTCCGGGTATTTGACTTCCTTGATCTTCCCTGGTTTTAGTAGGTTGTCAACTTCGTCATTGATTACCTTGTTTGAATGACGAATCGATGTTCAGCTTGTGCGATATAATATCGGGGTCGATCCTGACCATGTCTTCGTTGGACTATGTGAAGCGATTAATGTTGTCTCTGAGGAAATCTATTAATTTTGCCTTGATTTCGGGATTCAAGGATGCCCCCACGAGCACGTTCTGATCAGGCTTCCTCTCGTCCAAGAAGACCTCCAACAACTGAAAATGGAGAGATGAATTGATCAATTTACCGGATAGTCGACAGGGGACTCCGAGTTGTACTGGCTCTGTAATTATTAGATGTTTTGCTTCTGAGGCTTCATTGTTGTTTTGTAACACTCTTTTGCGGTCTTTTGCTCGCTTTTCACCTCTTGAATCCCTCATGGGGTCAGGAATTTTATCGTCTGATGATACGTTGACGGCATTGTGTTGGTCCCTAAAGGATCTACAAGAGTTCAAACAATAGTAAACAGTTTCTAGAACGGGGGGGGGGGGGGGGTGGAATACAAACACACACAGATTTTGGTTTTTAAATGAGTTTATAGATAATAAACAAATTTACAGTTACAAGCGGAATAAGAACAAGTTTAACAACTATTTTATTGTAACTAAGAAACACTAAGTTTGATGCACAAGAAGATGAAAGAAAGAATAAAGAGGGTTTCGGTTAGACAGAAGCATGCATTTAGATGAAGAAGATATCTCCGTCTTATTTATACCCGTTTGCATGTAATGCAAGACAAAAGGTATATGCCATGTGTCAAGCTTAGATAGGAAGCTTGTCCTTGCTAATAAGACAGCCATGCTTTTGGCCGAATATGATGGGGACATAAGAGACAAGTCGTACGTCCTTTTCTGACATGGTTCTAGGTTTGACTTTTGTGCATCGAGGATAAGGTCAATCTTTAATCTTGCAAAGGAAGCTTCATTTGATCGCTGATACTGAATGTTCAAGGATGAACTTCAGTATCGCTGAGGCTTCACAAGACTTCACACTTTGAGTAGACAATCGCTGCTATCGCTGAACCGCTTCAGTTCACTTAGCTGATTATCTCTTTCTTCAGCTAGGGTCTTTGACTTTCGCTGAATGGTCTTCTGGTGTGATAGCTGATCTTCAAATCTTCAGAGATAAGCTTGTTGTTCCTTGATCTTCAGCGATCGCTGATGGTTATCAGCGTGTGCTATCGCTGAATATGAACAGAAGCTTATACAATGAAATTTCACTAAGTACAAAAGGAATCATATTCAAATCATTTAATAGGAGTTATGATCAACAATCTCCCCCTATTTGATTATGATTAAGCAACATAGGAAAATTGCTTTATACTAATCTTTAAAGTCTTTTTCAGCTAGTCTACTATCTGAATTGAGTTTCATTTATAAGGATATGAAAGCACAATTTTTACAAGTAAATAAGCTTAAAGTACATTCACTAATTGAATTTTCAGAGTGAAAGATCAGTGAGTGAAGATAGTGTAACGAAAATAGAACTCTTATGTTCATTGTCCCTTTTACTGTTTTCAGGGATCTTTTCAGTACTAGGATGGAGTAAAGTACTCTGATTGAATTTCATTAAATATAATCTGAAGAAATTACAGGGAAATGAAATTACAATAATAAAAGTAAAGTACTTGTACACTGAAGAAATATTACAAAGGAAATAGATATCTATAACTAGTCAGAGATATTCTCGTTTCGTCTTTGTAACTCATTCTCATAAAGTGTCTTCTGTCGATTCATCAGAGGGGTATCTAACCAGCAGCGCCAAAGCATGATCTTTATGAGAGAGATATGGGGCCTTGCGAATCTCTTGGTTTCTGAAGAGTCCTAAGAATCCTTCATTATCCAAGAATACCATACCAGGTTCAGGCAGTGAGATGATTTCATCTTCTTCATATCTTCGGTCTTGAGGGAGAGAGGTACAAAGCATTGATATATCAAGGAGCTCAAGATGACCAAGAATGCTTTGATAATCAAATTTAGTTTCATGCTCATTCTTAGAACTTGAACTACCTTCAGCAGTTGTTCTTTTCTTCTTAGATGATTCAGGGAGAGGGGGAACTTGCACATGTTGTGACATTCTTGAATTTGGATTTGGAACTCTGAATGGCGTCTCTAATTTCTAACCATTCAGTGTATCCATAAATTCTTAAGAACTTGGCTTCTTCTCTCTCTGTTCTGTTCGTCCTTGTCATTCTTACATATACCTTTGGACCACCTCTGTTGTAGTGTCGCCCTTGGATAGTTGCATGAATGATTTTGGCTTCAGATCTTCGAAATTTCAGTCTGTCAGTGCACCAATCAAGCTCTTTGTCTTTCTGCATAGTGACTTCAGCGGATAGTGCACTTAGAATCTTCTGTTGAGCAAGGATCGGATCTACATTCAAATTTTCTTGTGCAAGTTCTCTCTGTGCAAGCACTTCAGCAACCCTTTCGCTCTTTTTCAGTTGATCTTTGGCCGCCTTATCTCTTGCAGATTCTTCTCTGAGCAATTTCCTTGCTAAAGCAAGATCATTCTCAGTTTGCTTTATTTCCTCATCCCTAATTCTTTGAGCTTCCAATGCTTGTTCTCTCTCTTCTCTGGACAGAAAGTAGAATTCATCTACCATCCTTATTGGTACGGCTTCAATGGGTTCAGCCATCTACCATCCTTCAGCGAATTGAGGGCGGTATGCAGGGATCTCCACCAATGCAATGTAGTTGCAGGACTTGAAGACGACTCTTTCCAAAGGAAAATGGCAGGTTGGTGCAGCGACCAAGGTGGTGTCTTCAGCAGCAGAGGTTGCAGCGGTCTTACTTGCAGAGGCCATTGTTGTGGGAAAGATAGCAACACCAACGAGGTAAATCATGGTTTTATACATAAATGTATAAACCAGAGTTTGGTATAAAGAATACCAAATGTAAGATCAAAGAAACAAGTATTTTGATGAACAATATCAAAATGCTTGTTATAAACAATTAATATAATGAAAGATTTATTTAAAAAAATGCGTAGGTGAATAAAAATGGATAAAATTTTAATAATAAAGTCTTCTGTTCTAAGGAAAGAACTCAGAACAGGGTTTTTATAAAGGAAAACCTTTTAAGTTTGATCCAGATTTTTTTATTTTGGTTCTAAGAAATGTTTTTATATCATTTTTAGAGTTTTAAGGAGTAGAAGAAGTGAAACAAGAAGTTTCCAGTCATAAGTAAAGATTTAGATCAAACCTTAGTTGATTTCGAGAAGAAAAACACACAAATGCGTGTTCTTGGTGTTCTTGAGAAAACTTGAAGATTGGAAAGTTTCTTTTGCCTTTAGGAGAGTTATGAAAGCGGAAGGAATAAAGTAAGGCAAAAGAGATGCTTAAATAGCAAGAGGAGAGAGAAAGAAAGGAGTGATAAACGACGGTTTTAGCTTTTTGAAAAAGAAATGATGACCTGGCGCACGTTCCAAGAAAGGAGTTGGAATGGAAACGTCGCGGTCCGTCGTGTGTCAGAAAAAGGTCTGACGTGTCCTTTTCTATATTTTTAAAGGAAGATAATGATAATTATCCATAAGGAAGGTTTATCATTATTAATTTTAGAAAAATCTTCATCACTAATAATAAAGGATTTTCAGTGAGAAGTTTTAATTTTAAGAGAGTCATTCTTTGATGAGAAAAGATATCGAAGAGTGATAAAGATTAGAAGATAATACCTGAGGAGATGGCCCAGATATCGCTGAATCAGAGTTCAGAGAATGGAAAGTTTGAAAGCTTTATTTGTATCCCTTGTTGGTCACTGAATAATAAATTATTCAGCGTTCAACATACCAAGTTCGCTGATGAGTAGATTGAATCTAGTTTCATCAAAAGGCTTGGTAAAAAGATCAGCTAGCTGATATTCAGTAGGTACAAAATGGAGCTCAACTTCACCATTCATCACATGATCTCTAATAAAGTGATATCGGATCTTAATGTGCTTGGTTTTGGAGTGAAGTACAGGGTTGTTGGCAATTGCAATAGCACTAGTACTATCACAATAGATAGGAATTTTAGAGATCTTGAGATTGTAGTCTCGTAGTTGATTTCTCATCCAAAGGATTTGAGCACAACAACTACCAGCGGCTACATACTCAGCTTCAGCGATGGAAGTGGACACTGAGTTTTGCTTTTTACTTGTCCAACTTATTAACTTTCCACCTAGTAGCTGACACCCTCCAGTGGTGCTCTTTCTATCTATCTTACAACCTGCAAAGTCACTGTCAGAGTAACCAATAAGATCAAATCCTGAGCCTTTGGGATACCAGAGACCAAGATTTGGAGTTCCTTTCAGATATCTGAAGATTCGCTTTACAGCGATTAGATGGGATTCCTTCGGTTCAGCCTGATACCGAGCACAAAGACAGGTAGCGTACATGATGTCTGGCCTACTCGCTGTAAGATACAGCAGAGATCCAATCATTCCTCGATAGGCAGTGACATTGACTGGTTTTCCATTGGGATCCTTGTTCAACGTCAGAGGAGGCTCCATAGGGGTTTTCATCGCTGAGCATTGATTCATGTCGAATTTATTCAGCATGTCTTTAACATATTTGCTTTGACAAATAAAAATTCCTTTGTCGGATTGCTTAATCTGCAAACCTAGAAAATATGTTAGTTCACCCATCATACTCATTTTATATTGTTTTTGCATTCTTGCAGCGAAACGAGTGCAAAGTTTGGGTCTTGTGGAACCAAAGATAATGTCATCAACATATATCTGAGCGAGAATAGTATGACCTTTATATTTTCTTAAAAACAGGGTTTGATCAATTTTTCCACGAACAAATTTTTCTTTAAGAAGAAATTTTGAAAGAGTATCATACCAAGCTCTAGGAGCTTGTTTTAACCCGTAAAGAGCTTTTTCAAGTTTAAAAACATAACCAGGATGGTTAGGGTCTGAGAAACCAGGGGGTTGTTCAACATAAACTTCCTCGCTGAGTTTTCCGTTTAGAAAATCACTTTTAACATCTATCTGAAAAACTTTGAAGTCTTTATGGGCAGCATAAGCTAAAAAGAGTCTTATGGTTCGAAGGCAATGTCGTGACTGCTGAGGTATATGCTCCATTTCACGAGACAACCTGTTAGCTCAGCTTTTCTTAGGATAGACTTAAGAGGGTAGTTAGTGTTTATGCCAAAAAAATTGGTTTAATAAAATCAACTTAAGGTCTGTGTGGAGCTTTTACGCCTAAAGGTAGGATTCGAAGACAAACATAAGAAGAGATAAATAAGACAATTGACACAAGTAATTGGTGACGTGGAAAAACCCTTTGATGAGGGAAAAAACTACAAACGATGGTTGAGATCGTCGATACACTAGTGAAAATGACGTCGAATGCTCTTTCCGAGGTATCATTGTCGTCTTGTAACATTCTCCGGCTGTCTTTTGTTCACTTTTTATTTCCTGGATCCCCCATGGAGTTGGGAATTTAATCATCTGATGATACGTTGAGGGAACAGCTTTCATGTCGTGAATCCAGGGTCTTCCTAGGATCATGTTATATGCAGACGAACAGTCGACAACGTTGAACTGAGTTGAATTGTTGATTCCTTTTTCGTAAATAGGGAGAAAGATATCTCTGACGGTATGAGCAGCATCTCTGTTGAAGCCTACTAAGATCGCCGGGCGTCGTAAGATCTCAGTTTCCTTTATCCTCATGGCTTTTAGCTTATCGAGGAAAATTATGTTGGTCGAGCTGCCTCCATCGATGAGTACCCTCTTCGTGGAACAGTTTCCGATTGTCAGCTGAACAATGAGACTGTCATGATGTTTCTAATATAATCCTCCAAATCGTGATCATCGAACGTGATCGGTATATTCTCCAAGTCAACATCTAATTTTCGCATGTGCATTCGGCGGATCGCAGGATTGTCCGACTGTTGGATAGCGTGTCTTTTTGCCTCTGAATAAGTGAGTCCACAGACGTCCGATCCACCTGTCACACAATTCACAGTCTTAGTAGTATTTGGAGACGGGGGTTTAAGGATATTACCTGGGTTGTCATTAGACAACGATCTTGAAGATGTCCTTTCGAAATGACCCATGTGACTTCTTTTCTTAGGGCCATACAATTGTCAGTCATATGGCCATGATCGTCGTGGAAATCGCACCATTTCATCGTGTCCTTTTTCTCGTCCAGTCGATCGGTTTTCTTTCGCCATTGTACGGTTGTTGGAACTTCTTTCAAAGGTTTAGTCAGATCACCGGACGTCCCTTTAATTCTGTAAGACGAAATCTTAGGATGTTGGGGATACCAAGAGGATGACGTCTCTTTCTTTTTGTCGAATCGAACGTTCGATATTTGTTTCGGAGGGTCCAACCGAGGTGTTGATCGGGTTTTGAAGTCTGGCTTGTTAACACCGAGTAGACGCTTATCAACGGTATGTATTCGTCAAAAAGAGGCGTCGTCTTCCACTCTCATGTAAGCTAGCGTTCTTGCTCGTACATCTTCGAACGTCTCTACGGGATATTTGGTAAGATCCAAATATAGGTCAGACGTACTGTCCAAACCACTTTTTTAAGCTTCGATCGTCGTCCTTATGTCACAATTACGTATACCTATTGTTGATGCCAAAAATTAACTTAACAAAAGTCAACTTAAGGTGCTTGTTGACCTGATCGATCAAAGGAAGGATTCTCCCGACAAACGTAAATAAAATGAAGAAAAATAGACGAAGACAAGAGATTTGCTGATGCGGAAAAACCCTTGGACGAGGGAAAAAACCACGGATAATAGATTAGTATCGTCGATGCACTATGGAAAAAACCACGGACACTGTTTCTAACCGTTCAACGACCCAACAAAATAGATAACAACTTAAATAATAACGATCCAGCCGTTAAAGGTCGGGCATAAGGTGCTTCGCAGGCCCATCGTATGTCGGAGACTTTTCCTGGGAGTTTCGTTTGATTGTCGTCTTATGATGATTTGGTCAATATTTGTAGGTCGCGAAATATCTTTGGTCGCACGTTTTACCCTGCTGTCGAGAGTTATGCTCAACCATTGTTTTCTTAAGTCTTGGCCGATATTTGAGAGTCGTGGAAAGTCATTGGTCGAACATTTTTAGTCAACGATCGAGGGTTTGAGATTTTTGCCCAAACAGTTTGCCCCCAAATTCAAATTTTAAGCGGTAGCTTCATTTTTGAATTTTGTCGAGACACGTGTTGCCGGCTTGTTGAGTGCGTTCGTGGGGGACGGAGTCGTTTGGTTTCGGTGGGAATAGTTAGGATCTAACTCATTCAATTAGTTTAGGATGATGAGGCGGAGATATCCGTTTGGGTGACGATGGGTTTCGATGAAGTCATGCGTACGCACGAGCACGCGTAGGCAGCTGTCATGGACAGATAGGTGGAACCTGCGTTTTTAAGGTCGAAGGGCATTACTTTATAGCAGTAAATCCCCCTTTCGGTCATAAACGCTATTTTCTTCTAATAGTCCGGGTGCATGAGAATCTGGTTGTATCCTGAATATGCATCCATCAAAGTCAATAATTCATGACCTGCCATCGCGTCAACCATAGGGTCAATGTGGGGCAATGGGAACGGATCTTTGGGACAAGTTTTATTGAGATCGGTGAAGTCTATACAGACCCGCCACTTTCCATTTTTCTTTTTGACGACAACGACAATTGCTAGCCATTCCGGGTATTTCACTTCTCGAATTTTGCCAGACTTCAACAGGTTATCGACTTCGTCATTGATAAGCTTTTTCTTTTCCGGAGCGAACTTCCGGCGCTTCTGCTTAACGATGGATCAACGGATAACTGATGCGATATGATTTTTGGGTCGATCCCGATCGTATCTTCGTGCGACCAAGCGAAGCAATCAGCATTCGTTCGAAGAAATTCGACCAATTTTTGCTTGATGTCGGGTCCAAGTGATGCCCCCACGCGAACCTTGCATTCGGGGTCTTTTGGATCAAGTACGACCTCTGCTAGTTGCAAATGGTCGCTCGAGTCTTCTTGGTCTTGCAGTTGGTTGACGTGCTTCTTTCGAGGTTTCATGGTCGCTTTGTAACATTCCCGCGCCACCTTCGGTTCGCTTTTTAATTCTTGCATTCCCCACGGCGTTGGAAAATTTAGCACCTGATGATAAGTTGAAGGAACGACTTTCATTTCGTGGATCCATGGTCGCCTGAGGATAACACTGTATGCAGAGTAGCAATCAACAATGTTGAACCCAGTCGACTTGCTGACTCCCTAGGCGTAGATAGGGAGACTAATTTCCCCGAAGGTGTGGGCAGCATTTCTGCTGAGTCCCATTAAGTTCGTCGGTCGCGGTGTGACCTCGGTTTCATTTACCCCCATTGCTTTCAGGGTGCTGAGAAAAATCACGTAGATCGAGCTGCCTCCATCCACGAGCACTCTTTTCATCGAGCAATCCCCAATCATCAGCTGCATCACTAGACCGTCGTGATGTTTTGTTCGTAAATCCCCCAGATCGCGAGCATCGAACGCGACGTGATCGTTCCTCGAATCGACACCCGCTCCTGGTTCGCGTACCCGGGAAGCGATGGGATTATCAGGCTGAAGCGGCGCTTGTTTCTTGGCGATTGAATGGGTGAGTCCGTAAACCTTTGTTCCACCTGTAATACAATTCACCGTCTTAGTGGCGTTCGGAGACGGGGGATTAGGGATCATACCTGGGTCGTCGTCAATCGGGAATTCTCGCAGATGTCCCTTGGATACCGTTCGTTCGAAGTCGTAGGGTGGATTCTCACGATGTTGAAAATTGTTGATCTAGGGTCAGAATCCGACGTACTGCGCTCCTTGTGGAGGTGGACCGGGCGGGGGTCGAGGAAGAGGTATGTAGCCGGGGTTTCTGGGAAATCTTCGAGCCTCCAGCTGTTGAATTCGTAGGTTTGTGGCATTCAACTTGGCTCTCAGGTTTGTTTTAGTGGAGTTAACTCCGTGATATGCCATTGAAACAAAAACAAAAGAAAATCGTTAGTAACACAGGGTTCATCGGAGAGTTCCTCTAATCGGGTCCCACGAATGGCACCAAACTGTTGATGCCAAAAAGTAACTTAACAAAAGTCAACATAAGGTGCCTGTGGACCTGATCGATCAAAGGAATGATTCTCCCGACAAACGTAAATAAAACGTAAATAAAACGAAGAAAAATAGACGAAGACAAATGTATGTAAAAGCTAAACTAACGTATGAAATTTAGAAGGTTGTTGTGTGTTCTTTGATTCGAGAGTGCGGATGTGGTTGGCTCCCGGGGGGCGGGGTTTCTTTGATAGCTCGAGTATTGCTTTTATATTCGCAGTTACATATAACGGTTGATCGACATTGATTTCCTTCGTAAATGCCCTTGATGACGTTGTTTCTAACCGTCCAACGGCCCTGCAAAATAGATAACGATGATAGAAATATCATAATAGCTTCAAAAGGAACTGGGTTCTTAAAGAGAAAAAGATCTGAAGAAGTTCTGAAGACACTTCTGAAGAGGTTCTGAAGACACTTCTGAAGAAGTTCTGAAGGAGTTCAGAACCCATTCTGAACTTGTCTGTTATGAATGTCTTGTCACTTTAGTCTTTCTATTGTATGTATAAATAGATAGTTAGTTAGATTGTTAGAACTAATGTTTTTCAAATACCTTGTAAAGATATATTCTGTATACAGTACATTCAATCAATACATATTACATTTGGCTATTATCATTCCTGTCATAATCTTTTCATATTTTGATTGTTTGGGTCCTAACAATTGGTATCAGAGGCAATTCATCTGTTCTTGAAAAAGATTTGTGAAAGAACTTGTCAGATCTGACAGTTCTTGGTGTTCTTGATCTACAAAATTCAAATCCAACACAGGTGAATTCTCGATCTACTAACAATCAAAGATGTCTAAAGAAATAGTCTCAATCGGATCTGAAACGAAACCACCAACTCTCTTCTTAGGAGAATATCATCAATGGAGAATCAGAATGATTCAATTCTTGGATAACATAGATGAAGCCTTAATGCAATCTATCACAAATGGCCCACTAGAGGTATTTGTTGAGATTCCATAGTTCCCGTAACGTAATCTACCCCTGAAATACCTGCATCAAGAATCAAGAAGAGTCCTGGAATGTATAATCCAGCTGAAAAGGCTCAAATGAAAGTTGATAGAAGAGCATTAACTTTACTCACCATGGAAATTCCCAATGAGATATTCAATAGGGTTGATAGTTTAACTTCAGCAAAAGCCATGTGGGATGAAGTAGAAGCTCAGATGCAAGGAAGTACAAAGGCTCAAGCACAGAGATTAAATATCTGTGTAGGAACATATGAAAATTTCAGATACAAAGAAAATGAATCTATCACTGATATATATCATAGATTCAATAACATTCTGAATGATCTTAGAAGAAATGGTGTTCAAAAATCAAAATTTGAGGTAAACAACAAATTTCTGAACAATCTGGGAAATGAATGGTCAAGTTTTTCAGATAATACTGTAACTAGAAACTTGTCTAGAAATACAATTCATGATGTCTATGGCATTTTGTTCTAACAGGAGGACAAGATCAAAGTTAGACAATATGAAGAAAAGAAGACACAAGAAACAGTTGCCCTTTTGAGCAAGAACTACAATAATTCTTTAAACATAGCTACCAAGAAAGTTTGTGAGATCCCAGAGATAACAGTGTGTGATGGGGATGAATCAGATGAAGAGCTTAAAAGGATTTCTGATAATATTGCTTTCATGACAAGGCAATTCAAACAAAGATACAATCAAAAATATCAGAATAAACCTAGATCTGAAATTGGACCTAAGAAGGGTCAAGAGGCTGGTCAATCTGAAACATCTGAACCAGCAAGATGCTTCAACTGTGGAAAGCCTGGACATTATGCTAAACAATGCAAGATGCCAAAAGTCAAGAATTCAGGTTATTATGAGAAGAAGCATCTATTAGCAAAGAAAAAAGAGCTTAATCCTGCTCTAGTAACCAAGTATGAAGAAGACTGGTTAAACTGGAGTGATGGAGATGATGATGATGAAGAAGTTGCTCACTATGCAACCAATTGCTACATGTGTCAAATGGATCCAGAAAAGGACAAACAAGACATTGAGGTATCTTCTTCATCTTCTGAACAAAATTCTGAACATAATTCTGAAATTAATACTAAAGATTCAGAAATGACAAATCAATTTCAAAATATGTTTTCTGAATTTGAAACACTCAGAAACAGAATTAAAGGTGAAAGAATTTTGGTCAATCAATTCAGAGCTGAAAGTCAAATATATAAAGAAAATTGTCAAGCAGCTGAACAGATTTTTGAAAAAAATTCTGAAGAAAAACTTGTTTTAAAAGAAAAAATGGATAGTTTACAAAAAGAAGTTATAAATGAAAAGTATGAAAAGGAAATTCTAAATGTTAAGATGAATTTTCTGAATCAAGAGAGACTTGATCTTTATAAAAAGATTAAGGAATTGGAAGATTTAAATTTTAAAAGAGGACAAACTGAACAAACTCTGAATATTTTAACTAGTCGGGCTCAGAACTCAAAATTTTACAATATAAAAGCAGGCTTAGGATATAATGACAGTCAAATTTTAAAAAAGGCACCTACAAACTTGTATGATTATTCTAAAATGAAAACTTTCAATGAATCAAATACTGGCATCATTTCCAAACCTGTAAACCATTCTTTGCCTGAAAGAATTCCTTTTATAAAATCAGAGACTTTGTTTTCAGAAGAAACACCTCTTAAAACTGGTGAACCAGAAAGTATCTCTGAAACAGAAGAAATGAATATAATTCCAAATATTTGTAAATCTTCTGAATCAAATATTATTTCTGAAGAAAAATCAGAAGTAATTGTTAAGTCTGAAATTGTTTCTGAAGTTACTTCTGAATCCAATTGTGAAAACATTTCAGAAGATACTTCTGATAATAAATCAGAACATGAAGAAAAATATGATGAATTCTCAGATATTGAATCCTTAGAAGATATTGATGAGAATTCCAATATATTTTTTGATAATTCTGATAATGAATCTACAACAACAAAAAATTCAAATATTTTTGCAATAAGTATGACTCATAATAAGTTTTCAGATCTAATAAATGCTTCTGATTCAGAAGATGATGATGATCAAATGGTGCAAGTCATTGACAAAAATGGCTATTTGGTTTATAAATCTCAATCATGTATGACTGAAGGAGAAAAATTAAAATCTGAAGTTTCAAAGATACCTTCAGAATTGTTAGGTCCTGTGTTTTTAAAACCAGAATATCAAAATTCATATTTTTCACCTACTAATACAAACATATCATCAAATTCAACACTATGTTCAGTAACATCTTCTGACTTTAACACCAGAGTTAAAAATTTTGAACAAGGACAATCCTCAAACTCTCTCTCTGAAGTTCAGAAAATTAACACAAAATCTGAAGATAAACCTAAAGTGAACAAAAGAATTTCTTATACTAATCCTCATTTCTTATCTTTTACAGAGCTATCCACTTTAGTATGGAGAAAGAAAGATGAAAGACTGTCAAAGATTGACAAATTAGAGAGTTTTTCATTTTTACAGAAGAATGATGTACCTAAAACAAAGAAAGTGAATAAAAGAACTTTTGTTGAAAAATCAAATGTTATTGATTCTTATATGTCTAATACTGTTGTAAATACATTAAAGAATCATATTCACTGTATTAATTGTGGTCATCATAATTTTTTTCTTAACTCCAAAACAAACAAAAGAAATTTGATGAAATCTTTTCAGAAATGTTTGGCTACATTGACAAATTCAATTAAACAAAGAAATAGAAATAAAGATAAATCTCAAAGTTCTGAACAAACTTCTGAGTTGAAACATCTGAAGAAAAAGTTCAGAACTTCAAATTTTATTACTAATCACAAAGGACCCATTCTGAAATGGGTACCTAAAACTCAATAATCTCTTTTGCAGATATGTCATGTGTGGGTCTTAGATTCTGGATGTTCAAGACACATGACACCTTTCAAAGAACTGCTAACTGATTATCATGAACGATATGGAGGAACAGTTAGTTTTGGAAACAATGCAAAGAGATATGTAAGAGGATATGGCACTTTCATTAAAGGAGATGTGAAAGTAATGAAAGTTTTCTATGTTGAGGGACTAAGACATAATCTTTTCAGTATTAGTCAATTCTGTGACAAATACTGGAAGGTTAATTTTGACATAGATTATTGTCATGTTCTGAGTACAACAAACAAAAATGAATTAACTGCTTATAGAGATGGAGATATCTACACAGCAACATTCACTGCAACTGGTCAACTACAAGGTGTATGTTATATGTCTACATCAATGAAAAATGATAGTTGGCTTTGGCACAGAAGAATGTCACATCTGAATTTCAAAGCCATTTCTGAACTAGGCAAACATCAATCTGTAAGAGGACTACCAAAGATCAGATTTGAAAAGAACTCTCTTTGTTCTGCATGTGAACTAGGGAAGATCAAAAGAAGTTCTCATCCTCTGAAAATGCTATCTTCATGCAAAGCTCCACTTGAAATGCTACATATGGATTTGTGTGGCCCAATGAAAACTCAAAGCATGGGGGGAAATAAATACATTCTTGTTATAGTAGATGAATATACACGATATACATGGATTGAATTTTTGAGACTCAAATCTGATACTTCTGAAAGACTGATACCCTTTCTGAAGAAAATTCAAGTTCTTCTTCAACTCCCAATTCAAAAGATCAGAAGTGACAATGGAACAGAATTTATTAATTCTACACTTCAGAATTTTTTGGAATCTGTTGGTATTTCTCATAATTTTTCCGCTGCAAGAACTCCTCAACAAAATGGGGTAGTTGAAAGAAAGAATAGAACTTTGGTAGAGGCTGCAAGAACCATGCTTGCATATTCAGAACTTCCTCTGTTTCTTTGGGCAGAAGCAATTGTTACTGCATGTTTTACTCAGAACAGAACCATTCTTAACAGAAAATTTCTTAAAACTTCTTATGAATTGTTAAAACAAAGAAAACCCTCTATTGATTATTTTAAAATCTTTGGTTGCGGGTGTTTTCTAAAGAATGATACTCCACATCTTGACAAATTTGCACCAAAAGGTGTAGCTGGTATCTTTGTTGGCTACTCTCAAAGATCCAAAGCTTATAGAGTACTCATTAAAGGAACTCAAAGAATCATTGAGACTACAAATGTCAGATTTCATGAGCCAACAATGACTTCTGAACAAAACAATTCAGAACTCGCACATAAACCAACTTCTGAAAGTTTGGACTCAGAACATAATCACACAAACTCTACTTCTGCATCTCAAACTTTACTTAAATCCAATTTAGACAATTTATGTCAAGACTTATTTGATATTTCTGTAAATGTCTCTGCAGATTATCAAAATCCTTCTCTACTCAGGAATTCAAATGATCAAGACATTTCAGAAATACAGATTTCAAATACATCAGCACCACAACTCTCTACCTCAAATTCAGAACTTCCAACTTCTGAAAATGCAACTTCTGAACCAATTCAAGTTGTTTCTGAACCAATTCAAGTTGTTTCTGAACCGGTTCAAACTATTTCTGACCATGAACCTCACAGTTCTGAACCAATTCAGATTTTTCCATTTGAGGGGGAGTCTTCAGATTTACATTCAGCCATCAATCATGATACTGAAACTCAAGCAATTACGGATGAACAAATGTGAACAAATGGACATCTAGTCATCCAGTTCATCAAATAAATGGAGATGCATCAAAAGGTGTTCAAACAAGATCTGCAACAGCAAATGAGTGTCTGTATGTTAATTTTTTTAAGCAGTATGGAACCCAAAAAGCCATATGAAGCAATTCAAGATCCAGACTGGATTTTAACCATGTAGGATGAGTTAAATCAATTTGAAAGAAACAAAGTCTGGAGATTGATACCAAAGCCAAAAGGTAAACCTATCATTGGCACAAAATGGGTGTTCAGAAATAAAAAGGATGAAAATAGAATTGTTGTAAGAAACAAGGCAAGATTTGTAGCTAAAGGGTATTGTCAACAAGAAGGAATTGATTATGATGAAACCTTTGCTCCTGTTGCCAGATTAGAGGCTATTAGAATTTTTCTTGCCTATGCTGCTCATAAAAACATGAAGGTATTTCAAATGGATGTAAAATGTGCATTTCTGAATGGTATTTTACATGAAGAAGTGTATGTTGAACAACCAGAAGGCTTTGTAAGCAAAGAATTTCCAGATCATGTTGACATATTAGACAAAGCCTTATATGGACTTAAACAAGCACCAAGACCATGGTATGATACTCTTACAACTTTTCTTCTGAATTCCAAATTCAAAAGAGGTACTGTTGATACAACTTTATTTCTGAAAAAGGAGGGTGATGATATGATTTTGATACAAATCTATGTAGATGATATTATATTTGCTTCTACTAATCCAAAATTTTGTAGAAATTTTGAGAAAATCATGCAAACAGAATTTGAAATGAGTATGATGGGAGAGTTGACATTTTTCCTTGGTCTTCAAGTTAAACAACTTCCCACTGGCATATTCATTAATCAATCTAAGTATGTCTCTGACTTACTTAAGAAGTTTGACATGACTGATTGTTCAAGTATTCAAACTCCAATGGCCACTGCCACTAAGCTAGAACCTGATCTAAATGGAAAATCTGTTGATCAGAAAAAGTACAGAGGCATAATGGGATCTTTGCTTTACTTAACTGCTAGTAGACCAGATATAATGTTTGCTACATGTATTTGTGCCAGATATCAAGCTAATCCTAAGGAATCACACCTTCTAGCTGCAAAAAGAATACTTAGATACCTAAAAGGTTCTCCTTCATTGGGACTTTGGTTTTCTAAGGATTCTAGTTTTGAACTAACAGCATTTACAGATGCAGATCATGGTGGTTGCAAATTAGACAAGAAAAGCACTTCTGGATCATGTCAGTTTCTGGGTGATAGACTAGTCAGCTGGTCTTCAAAGAAACAAAATTGTGTTTCTACTTCTACAGCAGAAGCTGAATATGTAGCAGCTGCAATATGTTGCTCACAAGTGATCTGGATGCAAATTCAACTAAAAGACTATGGTTACACTTTCAAAAAGATTCCTTTGTATTGTGATTCAAAGAGTTCCATAGCCATCACTGCCAATCTTGTTCAGCATTCAAAAACTAAGCACATTGATGTAAGATATCATTTTATCAAAGATCTTGTGGAAAAAGGTAATATTGAAATGTTTTTTGTTCAGACAGATTATCAGTTAGCTGATTTATTTACCAAAGCACTTGATGAAAAACAATTTAACTTCTTGGTAAGTAAATTGGGCATGATGAACATGTCTATGTAAGTATTATACATCACCTATACTCTAGAAGTTACATTCTGAGGTTTTTTATATGAAATTCTGAATACTTTGCTCTTCAGAATTACTTTGTATATTCTGAAGTTTAACATTCAGATTTTTGCTACTTTTCAAACTCAGAAGTATATCTCTTCCGTAACTAGGTTGATTGTATTTTAATACTTTTCATATTTTTTTTCTCATTTTCACTAATATTTGATTGATTCTTTGATAAAGTTGCAATAATTAAGGGGGAGAATCATAATTGCTAGTGATTCAAGGGGGAGTGGTTTACATTTCAAATTTCTCTACTATTCTTTCCTACATAACAAAGGTGAAATAAAGTCTTGCACTTTATATCTAAGAAGTATTAACAAGCTTCCTTAGATAAAATCAGTTTTCTATTTTGTTCAAATCTACTTCTGAATTCTCAAAATGTTTTATATTTTTCAGAAGTTTATATTTTTAAATGATTTTTGGACTTCTAA
Organism: Silybum marianum; assembly: GCA_036898165.1. Classification (NCBI taxonomy): domain Eukaryota; kingdom Viridiplantae; phylum Streptophyta; class Magnoliopsida; order Asterales; family Asteraceae; genus Silybum; species Silybum marianum. Next base: position 23,039,363 of record CM072528.1, on the reverse strand, counting down.
GATGATTCATGTTTAGTTCTGAACTTCACTTAAAAATTCTTCGGTTCTTCTGAATTCTTTCTTTCAGACTTCTGAACTTTTTCTCAGAAGTTCTGAACAACTTCTGAAGTTTTTGAACTTGTTCTCAGAACTAAACTTCCCGTTGATTTTTCATTTAAACGTGTGCCACGTGTTTTAATTCCATTGGATTTCTCTTAAACCATTAAACAGTTCATTTCTCTTAATAAATGATGATTACTACTCTAATCACATTTACTGTTTGGCCACGTGTCCTTCAACACTTATCCGATCATATAAATCAATGGATTCCTCATCATCTTCATTCTTTTAGCAATTTTTCTCTGAGAAATCTTTCTGTGTTTATTGATCATCTTTTCTGTTACCAATCCGTGTTTTTCCAACATCATGTCTACTTCAAATACCATGATTTCTACTTCCTCGAGTTCCAATGATAACACTGGATCATCAAGTGATGCTTCGTTCAAGATTGTGCCTCAAAAATTAATGGTTGGATCAATGGAAATCCCACTACGTGATGATCAAATCTTCATGACACAGCCATAACTGCAACTCATCAAGCCGGACCTTCAAACCCTATCATTAACCCTAACCCTAACCCGACAACTGCTAAAATTGGGGAAACACAGAATACACCTATTGATGTTGTTTCTGAATCAAATATTGCTGAAAGTGAATCCCAGACTCCTGCTGAAAGTGGTGACCTGTCCAAACTCTATGTACCTGCTGAGAAATTACTTGACATCAAAAGAAATAACTGTGCACTGAACTTCAAATCCAAAGACTTCATTGATGATCAAGTAATGTTGATTAAAATTCTTAAGAAACATCCCCTACGCACTCTCCTTTCAAGGAAATTCTCTGTTCCTGCTTCTTATCTTCAACAATTCTGGCATTATGCTGAGGTAGATGAAACTGATGATGAAATTGTCTCTTATGTTCATGCCTACAAAGTTTATATATCTGTAGATGACATTAGAAGCCTTCACTATTTGCCAAAACTAGATGAGGTTCTTGGGAAAACCTGTTATGACTCAATTCCATCCTCATCAGAGATGATCTCAGATTTTATGAGCTTGGTTTACTCTGAAAACCTTAGTGCTCTGAGCTCTTTTAGAAGAAAATGTTTACCTCCAATTTGGTATTGCTTGTTTTCCATTCTGAATACCTGCCTATCTGGGAAGAGATCAAGTTTAGACCAAGCTTCAGCAAATGGGAGGATTATCTTTCATGGTGTTGCCTTCAACAAACACTATGATTATGCTAGTATCATCTTTGATGAACTCAAATCTGCAATTTTGAAGAAGTCTACATTCAACTATATACCATTTCAGAGATTTCTTCAAACACTTATCAAAGGAGCAATGAAGGTTGTCTCCAAAATCCCTGTTCTAGCTCATGAGGTACATGTTCCTATTTTTACTATGGACAGCTTAAGACCTCCAAATGTAAAACTTACTTTTCCACATGCAGTTCCACTTCCTTCTCATTTACTTAATCTTGTAAGTACACAAACTAGGATTGGGAGTGAGCATTTAGAATCTATGGGATTACCTCAACCAGTAGTCCCTTCCCCTGATTCAAACCAAAGTGGTGATCATGCAAGGGAGTCTAAAATTACTAGAAAGATGGGGGAGGCTGTTCAAGGGGGAGAACAACCTCAAAGAGTGAAGAGGAAAAATGAAAATGAGAGACAGGGTAGAAGGGTAAGAAAAAGTATTGATGAGGGGAGAACACAGGTACAAGAAAAACAAACCTGTGAACCACCTGTTACAAGCCGGGCACCCACATCTACTATTATTCCACATTCTTTGGTGGATTATAATGAACCAGCCAGTGAGCCCATGGCAACCTTGGTTAACCCCCCCAGCCACTCACCCATCTCTCAACAGAAGGGTGTTTCAACAACACAAATGGGGCAAGCAGCTTATAATCCATTAGGACCCCAATTGGAGGTTCCTTTTGTTGAAAATGAAGGATATATGTCCCCCTTCACAGTTTTGAGCATATTGAGTCTGGGTGTCCACTCAACTTTGAGCCTTCTGAACCACTTAATGTGGCATCCATTCACACAAGCACACATCTTTCAGATGTTCCTAAGCAAAGTGTTGGTCACATTGCATCAACAACTATAGATATTCCAATTTTTGGATATCAAGGATTAGTTGGAAGTCCTGGTGGGGTGAACATCACAAAAGCTCCATTCACATAATCAAATGTGGTTCATGATGCCTTTGTGGCTCATACAGGCCAACCTTCTTCTGAAGGTCTGAAAATAAGTTCATCTGTTGATCTTGGCAACTTACCCACATCTTCTGAATTCACAGAATTCAAAGATCTGTACTTCTGAATTTGCAAAGATTCAGAAGGACATCAAGGATTTGACGGATTCTACCAAAAAGGTGTTAGAGGTTAGGTTGGATCAACATGGGGAAAATTTGGTTAACAAGCTGAATGACTTTCATCTCAAATCTTCTAATGATCTTCATTTGTTTAAACAAGCACTTTTGTCAGCTTTTTCTGAAGTGGCTTCCTCTGTTTCTTCTTTAAAAGCTTCTCAGCCTTCTTCTTCTTCTGCTCCACAAGCTTATGCCACTAAAGATGATATTTCTCAAATTCTCAATCAACTTTCATCCATTCAGAGTTCTAAATCAGAATTAAGCACAAGATTATCTGCTCTGGAATGCAGATCTCAATCAGATACTTTTAAAAGGAGTCTTGATGATCAGGATCCTGGTAATCAAGAGGGGGAGAAAAGGCAGAGAGTATCTGAACCAGAATCTAATGTAAATGATCAAGTTCAAAATACTGAGAAAAACTCTGAAGATACTCAGAATGTTGGTGAAGAATAAAATAAAGTCTCAGAAGCCATAGAAGATATTTTATCTGCAGAACATGAGGTACAAGAGATAAATGATCATTCTTCTGAAGAAATGATAGAAGAAGGGTATGAAACAGAAAAGTTGTCTCTTGATTCTGAAGGTAACTTGGGCTCAGATAACACAGATATAATTCCAGACTCTAATGAAGAAATGCTAAGGGAATACCTTGCTTTTGAAGATGTTATTGGAGAACCAAGTGATCTTTCTGATGTGATCATGTTTGAAGAAGATAGGATTGATGTAAATATAGGAGAAAGCTCAAATGAAATAAAAGATTTAGTAATTTGGAAGCCTCAACAACTTCTGAGTGAAGAGTTCAGAAGTGCTTCTGAAAGATTATGGGATATTCTGAATCAATTCTGTTGGGTGCATGTCTTTCTGAATTATCCAAGAAGTCTGGAGTGTAGACTTTTGGACAACAGATTTTCTATCTTCAGAAATTTTCCTGAACAACCAGATGAAACAGTTGAATTAGAATTTGGTTTAACTCATTTAGAAGGAGTTGAAATTGTTGATGAAATCCTAATTGCTTTCTCAGGAAAATTTGAAGTTAGAATCAGACCTTGCATTATCATTCCTAAGATAGATCTTCCAATACTTGAAGAACTTGTATTGGATCAAGTGTTTGAAAAGGAAAATATACTTATTTCTGGAGAAAGTAGTCTGATATTTCCTGAAGACACTTATTGCTTCATGTACAAAAGAAGTATGAAGTTTGCAAAGTTGGAAGATTTTCTGAATGATGAATGGTCTGAATATCATATTGTTCAAGTAAAGAACTTTATTCAGAATCATGGTGTTCAGAATTTTCATGATTCAACTTTAATAAAGAAGATCATATGCATATCAAAATCAGTTCAGAATGATTTGACTATATTCAGATTTGGAGCAGAAAGAAGAAATGGTACTCTGTGTGAATTTACTCAGTTTGATATTTACAAGCTAAGACTACAAGATAAGTTGGCAATCTTATCTTTTTGTGTTAACTCGGGTGAATCTGTGTTAGTCTCAGAGATTAGAAGAATCTTGGGAATATATATAAGGAATCTCATAAAGCATGATTTTCAGTTGGCTTTGGAATATAGACTTAACACAGTAAATCTGTTGGAACTGTATATATTGAAAGGTTTGGGCTGAAGAGATTGTTCACTAATCCAGATATTGGGTTCATGTATCTTGTTGAAGAAGTCTCTAAGAGATTTGTTGTATCTGATATTCCAAAGTATTCTACATCCTCACCAAATGGCTTCTGAACTACATGACAGATTTTATTGAAGAATCTGACATCAAAGAGGAAATTATCTATCTGATCAAAGAAAGAATACATTTTAGAGAATTTGTGAGAAAGAGTTATCTAGCTGGTCACAAGAAAGTAAACAAGATAAAAGGAGCAGATTATCTACTAAGTGATGCGTATGACTTCAAGATTCATACAAAGAGACAAGATATGGAAGAAATTCAGAAGTATACTCTGAATGTTGAAAGTTCAGAAGTAAGACAAAAGGAAAAAGAAAAAGAAAAGGAAGAAGTTCTTGAAAATATTTCTGAAGAGTTGGTTCCTGAAAAGCAAATATCTGAAGAGGAACAACTACAAGTGCAAAGAATAGAAGAAAGTGCTTTCACTATGTTCCTTGAATATTTTCATCCAGAAATGTTCATGGAATATGAACAAAAATTCAACTATATAGATTGCTGGATTCAAAAGTCTTTTGGTTGGAAACAATGGTACTCAGACATCATCAGAAAGATAAGGATTCCAATCAATGAAGCAAGAAAAGAAAGTCCTGTGATCAAAGTGATTAATGCTGATTTGAAGACAAGACAGAATTACAAATATGCATTCTTTACTGTTGAACGACAAAATGGTGAGATTTCTACCTTTTCTGAAGCTGATTTTCAGAATGTTCACCTCAGAGATCTTCTCAGAGTATACAGAAGTCTTTATCCCTTCCATGACTCAATCACCAAGTTCAGAAAATCTTTTCCAGTGCTTAGAGATGGATTATACAGAGAATTTATATGGGCTACAAAGACTGATTTCCAGGTTGCTTATGTTTTAAACAAGAAGCAAGTACACTTAAGCAAACCAAATCTGAGTCTACCAGATATTCAGAATTTAAAGAAGAGCACTTTAGTACTTCATCCTTCTGGCTTCGTTTGTAAATGCTTTCATGAACTATTATTTGTGAGATTCGAAGAACTCCACAAATGTTGCAATGGAACTCTCATGGCAATCAGAGATCGTTTGGTAAAAAGACAGAATAGAAGACCAAATAATCTGAGCAATGAAGATTGGGAAAAACACAAGATACTTGTAAAAGAAATGATTAGAGTTTCTGAATCCTTACTAGAATACAGAAGACTAATATGAAGGATGTAAGAGAAATTCTGAATTTCTGGAAGTATGATCTGAACTTTTGAGGCTTTGGGAGATTGATAGAAATATCATAATAGCTTCAAAAGGAACTGGGTTCTTAAAGAGAAAAAGATCTGAAGAAGTTCTGAAGACACTTCTGAAGAGGTTCTGAAGAAGTTCTGAAGACACTTCTGAAGAAGTTCTGAAGGAGTTCAGAACCCATTCTGAACTTGTCTGTTATGAATGTCTTGTCACTTTAGTCTTTCTATTGTATGTATAAATAGATAGTTAGTTAGATTGTTAGAATTAATGTTTTTCAAATACCTTGTAAAGATATATTCTGTATATAGTACATTCAATCAATACATATTACATTTGGCTATTATCATTCCTGTCATAATCTTTTCATATTTTGATTGTTTGGGTCCTAACAAACGACTTAAATAATAACAATCCGACCGTTAAAGGTCGGGCTTAAGGTGCTTCGCGGGCCCATCGAACGTCGGAGACTTTGCCTGGGAGTTTCATTCGACTGTCGCTTTATGATGCTTCAGTCAATATTCACAAGTCGTGAAATATCTTTGGTCGCACGTTTTACCCTGCTATCGAGAGTTATGCTCGACCATTGTTTTCTTAAGTCTTGGACGATATTCGAGAGTCGTGGAAAGTCATTAGTCGAACGTTTTTAGTCAACGCTCGAGGGTTTGAGATTTTTGCCCAAAAACCTATCATTTCAGAATTAAAACGGTTAAAATAATTACGAATGGATTCTCCAGACTTTTGAATAATATAATAAAAATCTCCCGTTTGTTTTTCCATCTTGCGACTGCTCGCGAACTACTAGAAGAATTGGTTAGCGAGATCTGCAAAGGAATTATTGATTTCAGTTTCAAGTTTATCAACCACTACAAAGCGGCCCTAGTGAGAGTCGCTCCAAAGCTTTTACACATGAAAACTTCTTGATATGGAAAGGGTATTGACACTGTCCACATTTGCTACTTGTATTGAGCGACGTGCTCATTCGGATTTGTCAGTCCTGAGTAATTTAGAGTGAACGTCGGTATATTGTACTTCTTGGGAACGTCGATCAAAGCGATTGAATCGGAGAAAGGTGATGTTTGAAATCCGGTAGGTGGCTCGACGTCTACAGGTACCGCTGCTCCGAGTAGCTTGGACATTAAAGCCAATACTTTTTCGTTTTATTCCTCCAGGAGTTTTATACGACGTGCGACGGGTCCACGATAGGTATGCTAAACGTGCTCTGCCGCTCGACCCCTTGATATGACGGTTGAGGCATCGAACTATATATTTGGGCGAATGTCATCTCGGTGGAGAGAGGCATTGTGGGAACTCCAACTATGTTAGGAATGTTGGTATTATTTTGTACCCACCGACCGAATGGCGGTCGGGGATAACTATATTGAGCCCGCAGCAGTATCGGACCAGGGGGAGGTCGTGGCAGTGGATTAGAATTTCCATAAGGAATCCTTTGCGCTTCCAGCTGTTGAATTCGTAACTATGCAGCCTGCAATTCAGCACTTAACGTTGCCTCTGCAGGGTTGTATGCTCCATGATATGCCATTCAGAAAATCAAAGAGAAAACATTAGTAACGGTTGCGTTTGTCGGAGAATTCCTTTGATGAGGCCCCACGGTGGGCGCCAAACTGTTGATGCCAAAAATTGTCTTAATAAAAGTCAACTTAAGGAATTTGTGGAACTGATCGGTCAAAGGCCGGATTCTCACGACAACCACAGTTTAGACAATAAAAACTAAAGACAAAAGATTTGGTGACGCGGAAAACCCCTTAGACAAGGGAAAAAAATCGCGGACGATATAAGGTATCGTCGTTGCCCTATGAAAAACTTGACGTCAAATAGGGACGTCGTCCTTTAGAACGATAGTCATACGATTACAGATGAAATACAAAGAAAAAATAACAATATCGTATGTATTCTAGAGAACTTTTGTATATTTCTTGATTCGAGAGCGTCTAGGATGTATTAGAAATCAGTCGGGGGTTTCTTCATTGATTTGAGTGTTTATTTTATAGCTGGAGTCGTTTGTAACGGTCGTCAGATATTGATTATCTTCATGAATGTCTTTAATGACGCAAGTTGTAACTGTCTAATGGTCCTGTATAGAACATAACATTTGATCAACGGTTAAATTCGTTAGTTAAGATAAAAAATGTACTTTATATCGAAGTCGTAAGTTTAACGGATGATCATTGTTCGTTCGTCGTACGTCATGAATATTTGTCATGAGTTTCGTTCTACCTTTGACTCCGAATTTATAGTCAATATTTATAAGTCATAAAATATATTCGGTCGCACGTTCTGGTCAACGGTCGTGAGTTTAGGAGATTTTTGCCCAAACAAATATGATGTCGTAGCTACTGAGGTAAATGCTCCATTTGGCTAGTCGTCGTGTTAATTCTGGTTTTCTCAAGACAGACTTCTAGGGAAAGTTAGTAACGACAGCAATCGTATGAGATTCAAAGTAATGACCAAACTTTTTTGCTGCAAAGACCAAAGCTAAAAGTAATTTCTCAATTGATGAATACCTATTTCTCGGCATCCAATAAAGATTTACTTACGTAAAATATCGGAAGTTGTTGTTTGTCGTCTTCTTGTATTAAGACGGCACTTACAGAGGTCGAACTTACTGACAGATATAATTGTAGTTCTTCTCCATCCTTTGGTTTCGATAGCAAGGGTGGCGATGTCATGTATTTCTTCAAGTCTTGCAAGGCTTGTTCAAGGTCGTTCGTCCAGTTGAACCCTTTGTTTTTCCTTAAGACATTATAAAATAAATGGCATTTATCTGAGGAACGAGAGATAAATCTGTTTAATGTGGCAACTCGGCCACTTAGTCGTTGTACTTCTTTGTAATTTCTGGGTGATTGAATGTTAACAATCAGTTTAATTTGATCGAGGCTGGCTTCAATGCCTCCTTGGGTGACCATGTGACCTAGAAACCTTCCAGCATAAACTCCGCAGGAGCATTTTTTGGGGTTAAGTTTCATGTATTTTCGAAGTATGTCGAACGACTGCTTTATATGGTCAATATGATCCGACTCTTTTTTAGACTTGACGAACATATTGTCCATATATACTTCTATCGTATCTCCCAAATGTTCTTTGAACATTCGGTTGACGAATTGTTGATACGTTGAACCGGCATTTTTTAGTCCGAAAGGCATAACTTTATAACAATAAATACCTTTGTCAGTCATGAAGGCCGTTTTTTCTTGATCATTAGGATGCATTAGGATTTGGTTATATCCTGAATAGGCATCCATGACTGTTAGCAACTCATATAGCGGTTGTGTCGACCATTGTGTCAATGTGAGGTAAGGGAAAAGGATCTTTTGGGCAAGCTTTACTAATGTCGGTGAAATCAATGCATAGTCGCCATTTCCCGTTTTTCTTTTTCTCGGCGACCACGTTTGCGAGCCAATCGGGATATTTGGGTTCCCTGAGTTTCCATGTTTTCAACAAATTATCAATTTCATCATTGATTACCTTGTTTCGCTCAGGAGCGAACTTTCAACGTTTCTTCTTCACAAGTTTGAACGTGGGATAGATGTAGAATTAATGTGATATAATGCCTAGATCGATCTTAACCATATTTTCGTGTGACCAGGCGAAACAATCTGAGTTATTTCTTAGGAAGTCAAGGACTTCTTTTTTATAACGGGGTCGAGGAATGCTCCGATGAAGATCGTACGATCAGGATGGCTCTCATCTAAAACAATTTCTTTCAACTGTAAATCGTCGACGGAGTCTTCCTGGTTCGGTAATTTCTAGATATGTTCTTTCTTTGGTTTCATCGCCGACTTATAGCATTCTCTTGCCATATTTTGCTAACTCTTTATCTCTTGAACACTCCATGGCGTTGGTAATTTGACGGTTTGAAAATAGGTAGAGGGAACATTTTTCATGTCGTGTATCCAGGATCACGTTATAGGCCGATGAACAATCGATTACGTTAAATCGAGTTTGTTTATTGATCCCTTTGGCGTAGATTGGCAGTGTTATTTCTTCGATTATGTTGGTAGCATCACCGTTAAAACCAACCAGTACTGTCGATCGTCGTATGATCTCTAACTGATCGATACCATGATTTTTTAGGTATCGTTGAATATATATTTGTTATGCTCCCATCGTCGATGAGAACTCTTTTAGTCGAATAGTTTTCGATTGTCAGTCATACGACCAAGCCATCATGATGTTTTTGCTATGTTTCTATGATATCATGATCATCGAAGATGATTGGCATCGCTTCCAGGTCTGATTCAGGTTTCGATCGATTTGCTTTTGGAACGTGTCAGTCGTATTTTTGTTGTGATGCGTGTCTTTTAGCGGCAGAGTAGGTTAGGCCGCAGATATCCGATCCACTTGTAACACAATTCACAACTTTAGTAGTATTTAGAGATGTGGATCTAGGGATCTTACCTATGGCATCGTTAGACAACAAGTCTTTCAGATGTCCTTTTGGAATTAGCCATGCTATTTCCTTCCTTGGGGCGAGGCACACGTCAGTTAGATGACCAAAGTCATTGTGAAAATCACAACACTTGGATTTATCTTTCGTGTCGTCGGGTTTATCGTTTTTCTTTGATACATTGAATCTGCATTTTTATGACCAAAAGGCATTACTTTGTAACAATAAATACCCTTATCTGTCATAAAGGTCAATTTTTATTGATTATCTAGGTGCATGAGGATTTGGTTGTATCCCGAGTAAGCGTCCATAAATGTAAGCAACTCATGTCCGGCTGATGCGTCGACCATGGCGTCGATATGCGTAGTGGGAACGGTCTTTTGGACAGACTTTTTTTAGGTCCATGAATTCAATGCAGAATTGCCATTTCCCGTTCGTTTTCTTTAAAACGACGACGTTGGCTAACCATTCCGGGTATTTGACTTCCTTGATCTTCCCTGGTTTTAGTAGGTTGTCAACTTCGTCATTGATTACCTTGTTTGAATGACGAATCGATGTTCAGCTTGTGCGATATAATATCGGGGTCGATCCTGACCATGTCTTCGTTGGACTATGTGAAGCGATTAATGTTGTCTCTGAGGAAATCTATTAATTTTGCCTTGATTTCGGGATTCAAGGATGCCCCCACGAGCACGTTCTGATCAGGCTTCCTCTCGTCCAAGAAGACCTCCAACAACTGAAAATGGAGAGATGAATTGATCAATTTACCGGATAGTCGACAGGGGACTCCGAGTTGTACTGGCTCTGTAATTATTAGATGTTTTGCTTCTGAGGCTTCATTGTTGTTTTGTAACACTCTTTTGCGGTCTTTTGCTCGCTTTTCACCTCTTGAATCCCTCATGGGGTCAGGAATTTTATCGTCTGATGATACGTTGACGGCATTGTGTTGGTCCCTAAAGGATCTACAAGAGTTCAAACAATAGTAAACAGTTTGTAAAAGGGGGGGGGGGGTTGAATACAAACACACACAGATTTTGGTTTTTAAATGAGTTTATAGATAATAAACAAATTTACAGTTACAAGCGGAATAAGAACAAGTTTAACAACTATTTTATTGTAACTAAGAAACACTAAGTTTGATGCACAAGAAGATGAAAGAAAGAATAAAGAGGGTTTAGGTTAGACAGAAGCATGCATTTAGATGAAGAAGATATCTCCGTCTTATTTATACCCGTTTGCATGTAATGCAAGACAAAAGGTATATGCCATGTGTCAAGCTTGGATAGGAAGCTTGTCCTTGCTAATAAGACAGCCATGCTTTTGGCCGAATATGAACAGTACCGTATCAGATATGATGGGGACATAAGAGACAAGTCATACGTCCTTTTCTGACATGGTTCTAGGTTTGACTTTTGTGCATCGAGGATAAGATCAATCTTTAATCTTGCAAAGGAAGCTTCACTTGATCGCTGATACTGAATGTTCAAGGATGAACTTCAGTATCGCTGAGGCTTCACAAGACTTCACACTTTGAGTAGACAATCGCTGCTATCGCTGAACCGCTTCAGTTCACTTAGCTGATTATCTCTTTCTTCAGCTAGGGTCTTTGACTTTCGCTGAATGGTCTTCTGGTGTGATAGCTGATCTTCAGATCTTCAGAGATAAGCTTGTTGTTCCTTGATCTTCAGCGATCGCTGATGGTTATCAGCGTGTGCTATCGCTGAATATGAACAGAAGCTTATACAATGGAATTTCACTAAGTACAAAAGGAATCATATTCAAATCATTTAATAGGAGTTATGATCAACAATCTCCCCCTATTTGATTATGATTAAGCAACATAGGAAAATTGCTTTATACTAATCTGTAAAGTCTTTTTCAGCTAGTCTACTATCTGAATTGAGTTTCATTTATAAGGATACGAAAGCACAATTTTTACAAGTAAATAAGCTTAAAGTACATTCACTGATTGAATTTTCAGAGTGAAAGATCAGTGAGTGAAGATAGTGTAACGAAATTAGAACTCTTTTGTTCATTGTCCCTTTTACTGTTTTCGGGGATCTTTTCAGTACTAGGATGGAGTAAAGTACTCTGATTGAATTTCATTAAATATAATCTGAAGAAATTACAGGGAAATGAAATTACAATAATAAAAGTAAAGTACTTGTACACTGAAGAAATATTACAAAGGAAATAGATATCTATAACTAGTCAGAGATATTCTCGTTTCGTCTTTGTAGCTCATTCTCATAAAGTGTCTTCTGTCGATTCATCAGAGGGGTATCTGACCAGCAGCGCCAAAGCATGATCTTTATGAGAGAGGATGGGGCCTTGCGAATCTCTTGGTTTCTGAAGAGTCCTAAGAATCCTTCATTATCCAAGAATACCATACCAGGTTCAGGCAGTGAGATGATTTCATCTTCTTCATATCTTCGGTCTTGAGGGAGAGAGGTACAAAGCGTTGATATATCAAGGAGCTCAAGATGACCAAGAATGCTTTCATAATCAAATTTAGTTTCATGCTCATTCTTAGAACTTGAACTACCTTCAGCAGTTGATCTTTTATTCTTAGATGATTCAGGGAGAGGGGGAACTTGCACATGTTGTGACATTCTTTGCAGCAACTGATCCAGCACACTGTCCACCACATCCTTGAATTTGGATTTGGAACTCTGAATGGCGTCTCTGATTTCTAACCATTCAGTGTATCCATAAATTCTTAAGAACTTGGCTTCTTCTCTCTCTGTTCTGTTCGTCCTTGTCATTCTTACATATACCTTTGGACCACCTCTGTTGTAGTGTCGCCCTTGGATAGTTGCATGAATGATTTTGGCTTCAGATCTTCGAAATTTCAGTCTGTCAGTGCACCAATCAAGCTCTTTGTCTTTCTGCATAGTGACTTCAGCGGATAGTGCACTTAGAATCTTCTGTTGAGCAAGGATCGGATCTACATTCAAATTTTCTTGTGCAAGTTCTCTCTGTGCAAGCACTTCAGCAACCCTTTCGCTCTTTTTCAGTTGATCTTTGGTCGCCTTATCTCTTGCAGATTCTTCTCTAAGCAATTTCCTTGCTAAAGCAAGATCATTCTCAGTTTGCTTTATTTCCTCATCCTGATTCTTTGAGCTTCCAATGCTTGTTCTCTCTCTTCTCTGGACAGAAAGTAGAATTCATCTACCATCCTTATTGGTACGGCTTCAATGGGTTCAGCCATCTACCATCCTTCAGCGAATTGAGGGCGGTATGCAGGGATCTCCACCAATGCAATGTAGTTGCAGGAGTTGAAGACGACTCTTTCCAAAGGAAAATGGCAGGTTGGTGCAGCGACCAAGGTGGTGTCTTCAGCAGCAGAGGTTGCAGCGGTCTTACTTGCAGAGGCCATTGTTGTGGGAAAGATAGGAACACCAACGAGGTAAATCATGGTTTTATACATAACTGTATAAACCAGAGTTTGGTATAAAGAATACCAAATGTAAGATCAAAGAAACAAGTATTTTGATGAACAATATCAAAATGCTTGTTATAAACAATTAATATAATCAAAGATTTATTTAAAAAAATGCGTAGGTGAATAAAAATGGATAAAATTTTAATAATAAAGTCTTCTGTTCTAAGGAAAGAACTTAGAACAGGGTTTTTATAAAGGAAAACCTTTTAAGTTTGATCCAGATTTTTGTATTTTGGTTCTAAGAAATGTTTTTATATCATTTTTAGAGTTTTAAGGAGTAGAAGAAGTGAAACAAGAAGTTTCCAGTCATAAGTAAAGATTTAGATCAAACCTTAGTTGATTTCGAGAAGAAAAACACACAAATGCGTCGCGGTCCGTCGTGTGTCAGAAAAAGGTCTGACGTATCCTTTTTCTTTATTTTTAAAGGAAGATAATGATAATTATCCATAAGGAAGGTTTATCATTATTAATTTTAGAAAAATCTTCATCACTAATAATAAAGGATTTTCAGTGAGAAGTTTTAATTTTAAGAGAGTCATTCTTTGATGAGAAAAGATATCGAAGAGTGATAAAGATTAGAAGATAATACCTGAGGAGATGTTCCAGATATCGCTGAATCAGAGTTCAGAGAATGGAAAGTTTGAAAGCTTTATTTGTATCCCTTGTTGGTCACTGAATAATAAATTATTCAGCGTTCAATATACCAAGTTCGCTGATGAGTAGATTGAATCTAGTTTCATCAAGAGGCTTGGTAAAAAGATCAGCTAGCTGATATTCAGTAGGTACAAAATGGAGCTCAACTTCACCATTCATCACATGATCTCTAATAATGTGATATCGGATCTTAATGTGCTTGGTTTTGGAGTGAAGTACAGGGTTGTTGGCAATTGCAATAGCACTAGTACTATCACAATAGATAGGAATTTTAGAGATCTTGAGATTGTAGTCTCTTAGTTGATTTCTCATCCAAAGGATTTGAGCACAACAACTACCAGCGGCTACATACTCAGCTTCAGCGATGGAAGTGGACACTGAGTTTTGCTTTTTACTTGTCCAACTTATTAACTTTCCACCTAGTAGCTGACACCCTCCAGTGGTGCTCTTTCTATCTATCTTACAACCTGCAAAGTCACTGTCAGAGTAACCAATAAGATAAAATCCTAAGCCTTTGGGATACCAGAGACCAAGATTTGGAGTTCCTTTCAGATATCTGAAGATTCGCTTTACAGCGATTAGATGGGATTCCTTCGGTTCAGCCTGATACCGAGCACAGAGACAGGTAGCGTACATGATGTCTGGCCTACTCGCTGTAAGATACAGCAGAGATCCAATCATTCCTCGATAGGCAGTGACATTGACTGTTTTCCATTGGGATCCTTGTTCAACGTCAGAGGAGGCGCCATAGGGGTTTTCATCGCTGAGCATTGATTCATGTCGAATTTATTCAGCATGTCTTTAACATATTTGCTTTGACAAATAAAAATTCCTTTGTCGGATTGCTTAATCTGCAAACCTAGAAAATATGTTAGTTCACCCATCATACTCATTTTATATTGTTTTTGCATTCTTGCAGCGAAACGAGTGCAAAGTTTGGGTCTTGTGGAACCAAAGATAATGTCATCAACATATATCTGAGCGAGAATAGTATGACCTTTATATTTTCTTAAAAACAGGGTTTGATCAATTTTTCCACGAACAAATTTTTCTTTAAGAAGAAATTTTGAAAGAGTATCATACCAAGCTCTAGGAGCTTGTTTTAACCTGTAAAGAGCTTTTTCAAGTTTAAAAACATAACCAGGATGGTTAGGGTCTGAGAAACCAGGGGGTTGTTCAACATAAACTTCCTCGTTGAGTTTTCCGTTTAGAAAAGCACTTTTAACATCCATCTGAAAAACTTTGAAGTCTTTATGGGCAGCATAAGCTAAAAAGAGTCTTATGGCTTCTAAACGAGCAACAGGTGCAAAAGTCTCATCATAGTCAATTCCTTCTTCCTGTCTATAACCTTGAGCAACAAGTCTAGCCTTATTGCGAATTATAGTCCCGTTTTCATCTAGCTTATTTCTGAAAACCCATTTGGTTCCTATGACAGTTTTATCAGAGGGTCTTGGAACAAGATTCCAAACTTTATTTCTACGAAATTCAGTTAGTTTTTCTTGCATAGCTGAAACCCAACTAGGATCAGAGATAGCTTGATCTATCTTTTTAGGTTCAGAGAGAAAATGAAGTTAACATAAAGACAGATATTACCAGTACCTCTACGTGTTTTGATACTTGCAGTGGGATCACCAATAATTTGATTTATTGGACGATTTGCAGTCCATCGCTGAGCTGGTGGTTGAGGAGAGAGATCAGCAGATTCAGCGACTTGTTCTTCAGTTTCTGGAATAGGACTTGTTTCAGCAACAGGTACTTCATTTAGAATCAATTCAGGGGATTGATTTTCAGATATAGTTTGGTTATTCACTGAGGAATTTTCAAGAGAGGAATCAGCAATAGGAATCTGATTCAGAGGAGTAACATTCATCCCTAAAGATGGATGATTGTGACTTGAAGAATTTACAGGGATTTCATCATCACATTCTTCAGCAGGAGGTTTGATTGCTGAAATAAGTTTCAGGTTCCCCATAATGAGATTTCATCAAGGCATTCAATTATTCATCATCCTCATGAGAATGAGATGCATGAATGGGACGAGATTCATCAAAGTTAACGTGCATGGATTCTTCAACATGTTGTCTTCTTTTGTTGAAGACTCTGAAGGATTTAGACACAGAGGAGTATCCAAGAAATATACCATCGTCAGCTTTTGTATCAAATTTACCCAAATGATCTCTGTCATTCAGAATGTAACATCTACATCCAAAAATTTGGAAATATTTCAGAGTAGGTCTTCTCCCATGAAATAATTCATAGGGGGTCTTCTTAAATCGTTTAACTATCAGGGATCGATTTTGAGTGAAGCACGCTGTACTGACTGCTTCGGCCCAGAACTGAGTGGGTAGATGCGATTCGCTGAGCATTGAGCGAGCCGTTTCGATGATAGTACGATTTCTTCTTTCAGCAACACCATTTTGCTGAGGGGTTCTCACTGAGGAGAAGTTGTTTTTCAATTCAGTATGATCACTTCTTATGGGACGAACAATTAGATTGTTCAAAACTTCCATTCTGTTGATAAAAGAAATTATCATTTCAGGGGTATCACTTTTGGATCGAAGGAAGAACACCCATGTGTATCTGGAGTATTCATCAACAATCACTAAAGTGTATTTCTTCCCAGAGATGGATTGGACATTGACAGGTCCACATAGATCCATGTGGAGTAGCTGAAGAGGAGCGGTTACTGAAGAAACTTGCTTTGACCTGAAGGAGGCTTTTGTCAGCTTTCCCTTCTCACACGCCGAACAAAGAGATTCCTTTGTAAAGGTATGATTTGGGAGGTCTCTGACTAGGTCTTTTTGAGACAATTCATTTATTGTCTTAAAGTTGAGGTGAGAGAGTCTTTTATCCCATAACCAGTTTATGTCAGTGGATGCTTTAGAGATAAAGCACATGTTCTCGGAGTGAGAACTATTCATATTTATGACATATACATTTTCCACTCTGTTGCCTGTAAGGGCAAGCTTATCATTTCCGTCAGTGACATCACATCTATTCTTTAAAAATAGAACTTTGAAGTCTTTGTCACATAACTGACTAACACTCAAGAGATTGTGCTTTAGTCCCTCAACGTAGGCAACACGAGAAAACGATGTGGCTCCGTTGGATAGAATTCCATAACCTTTAGTGTATCCTTTGCCATTTCCACCAAAGGTCACTGATGGACCAGCTTCTTCTTTGTAATTAGAGAGCAGAGATTTTCTGCCAGTCATGTGCCTTGAGCATCCGCTATCAAGATACCAGATACCTTTGGCACTCTGCATACAACAAAAGATTAATTGTTTAAAGGTACCCATATTACTATGGGTCCTGCTTGGTTAGATAGAGGATTGGCGGAGGAGCTACTAGCTGAAGAACTCTCTTTAGTGGATATCTTCACCTTTGGTGGTTTTGCAACCTTGGTGGATTTCACTCTTGCTGATTTATCAGCTTGAGCTACTTTCTTTCCATGAGCTAGTTTATCAGCTTTAGTAGCATTAGGACATTTGCTTGCAATGTGGGTAGTTTCACCACAGTGATAGCATTTCCTATACTTAAAGGGTTTGGAAATCAGAGAGGGAGCAGGAAATTTCTCAGAGATAGGTCCAAGAATTCCTTTATCCATGGTCCTTGGAGGTATAACAACCTTTTCAGGGGTAGGAGTGAGATCGATTTTAATTCTGGGGGTTGGTCTCTGAGAAAAGTCAGGGACCTTCTTCCCAGTTTTAGAAGTTTTCTCTGAGGACTTCTTGTTCCTAACTTGAGTTTTCTTATTCTTAGGAACTTGATTAAGAAACTCGTTCTTGATCACTTTCTTAGAATTAAACACAGAAAGCTTCTTCAGCGGAAGAAGTCTCAATGGCTTTCAGAAGTTATCACTTTCAGAAGTTAAAGAGATAGAAGAAATAGTTACCTGAGTAGAAGGAGACTCAGAGGAAGAAGTCTCAGTGGCTTCTTCAGCGTCCTCAGGTTTTTTCATTAAATAGAGGAAGGCAATATCTTCTTCATCTGAACCAGACTCTTCAGAGGTCTTGGCCCAGTCATCTTCAGCATCCCAATCAACTTCTTCAGCGACAAGGCCTTTGCCTTTTTGCTGGTGTTTCTTCAGATCCTTGTATTTGTTTTTCAATTTCAAATACTTCTCCTTTTTATCAGAGGTCTGGGAGGTAGTGGGAGCTACAACTTTCTTCGACCTGCATTCACTGGCAAAGTGACCCTTTCGCTGACAGTTGAAGCATATCGCTGAGGCTTTCTCAGCGGGCAACGTTTTTTGCTTTTCAGCGTCAGAGAGGTTAGAAGGTTTTCGAAAATTGCTCTTTCTAGCAAATCTTTTAAAGTTATTAGTTAAGAGAGCTAGAGATTTATCAAACTCAGAGATGTTAGCATCATTGAGTTGATCTTCTGAATCAGTTTGACCTAATTCAATGATGGAGGTGATAGTGGAAGAAGAAACATTTTTAGAAGGAGTTCCCTCGGAAGTCACAAGTGCCAAAGAAGTACTTTTGGCACCTTTGAGTTCATTAATGAGGTTCTTCCTTAGAAGTTGAGATTGTTCCTCATTTAAAAGCATTCCATATAATGCACTTAAGGACAATGTTTCAAGATTCTTTGACAACTTTATACATGTAGTGTACACTGCCCATTGATCGGGTAATGCCTCCATGAATTTTGTCAGAATTTCAGCGTTTGAATACACTCTGTCGACTGATTTTAGATCAATCAACAAACAGTTGAAACGCTGGTGAATTTGAGAAAGAGATTCACCCTTTTGATACATAAAACTCTCATATTTTCTTACAAGGTTTATGCATCTAGTAACTTTTACTTCAGAAGTTCCTTCATATTAGATACATAGAGTGTCCCACATGGCCTTAGAAGTCCTCATTTTCATGACAGAATGATAGACTTCATCTGGTAAAGCCATTGCTATTATAGATCTAGCTTTAGAGTCAATAGCAATTTCTTTCTTGTCTTCTTCAGTCCATCTGTTAAGAGTTTTAACAATAACCCTTTCAGGAATGGCTGGAGTAGCAGTGGTGGCAGGAACACTAGCTACTATCGTTGTAGGAACAAATGGTCCGTTTTCTAAATAGTAGGGAATCTTTGGGTCAGATCCCTCGAGAAATAGAGACATTCTTTCCTTCCACAATGGAAAATTATCATGGCTAAATCTTGGAGGTTTAGCTAAAGATCCATTATCATTGTAGTTTGTATTAGGGTTTGACATTTTAAAATAGTTTTAAGAAGAAATATTTTAAAGATTTAAGAAACACACATTGCTCTGATACCACTTGTTGGTCCCTAAAGGGTCTACAAGAGTTCAAACACTAGTAAACAGTTTGTAGAAAGGGGGGGGGGGTTGAATACAAACACACACAGATTTTGGTTTTTAAATGAGTTTATAGATAATAAACAAATTTACAGTTACAAGCGGAATAAGAACAAGTTTAACACCTATTCTATTGCAACTAAGAAATACTAAGTTTGATGCACAAGAAGATGAAAGAAAGAATAAAGAGGGTTTAGGTTAGACAGAAGCATGCATTTAGATGAAGAAGATATCTCCATCTTATTTATACCCGTTTGCATTTAATGCAAGACAAAAGGTATATGCCACGTGTCAAGCTTGGATAGGAAGCTTGTCCTTGCTAATAAGATAGCCATGCTTTTGGCCGAATATGAACAGTACCGTATCAGATATGATGGAGACATAAAAGACAAGTCGTACGTCCTTTTCTGACATGGTTCTAGGTTTGACTTTTGTGCATCGAGGATAAGATCAATCTTTAATCTTGCAAAGGAAGCTTCATTTGATCGCTGATACTGAATGTTCAAGGATGAACTTCAGTATCGCTGAGGCTTCACAAGACTTCACACTTTGAGTAGACAATCGCTGCTTTCACTGAACCGCTTCAGTTCACTTAGCTGATTATAACTCTTTCTTCAGCTAGGGTCTTTGACTTTCGTTGAATGGTCTTCTGGTGTGATAGTTGATCTTCAGATCTTCAGAGATAAGCTTGTTGTTCCTTGATCTTCAGCGATCGCTGATGGTTATCAGCGTGTGCTATCGCTGAATATGAACAGAAGCTTATACAATGGAATTTCACTAAGTACAAAAGGAATCATATTTAAATCATTTAACAGGAGTTATGATCAACACATTGCCTTCATATCGTGAATCCAGGGCCTCCCCAAAATCACGTTGTAGGCCGACGAACATTCGACCACATTGAATCGGGTCGACTTGTTTATCCCTTTACCATAAACGAGTAGGAAAATTTCTCCTACCGTTGTGGATGCATCTCCGTTGAATCCGATCAGCACTGTCGAGCGTCGCAAGATTTCTCTTTCATTGATCTCTATGGCTTTAACTGTGCTAAGGATATTATGTTCGCAAAGCTTCCTCCGTCGATTAAGACCCTTTTTGTTGAACAATTTTCAATTGTCAGTTGCACAATGAGGCCGTCATGGTGCTTGCATCTAACGTCGTTGAGATCGTCGTCATTGAAAGTTATGGGCATATGATACGGTTAATTTATTAACCATATTTACGCTCATTTTAGTATTTCTTTGGAGTCGTTTTAGCCATTTTTTCGTAGTGTTTTTAGTTAATAGTGTTAGTTGTTAGCTTCTTAATATATTGGCTAGGAAATAAGAAAACTTGAGTTTTTACTATAAAATGTTATAAAATGATACCGAAACTCATGTTTTTCGTTCTAGTCTTTTTTTCAGGAATATATAAGTAGCCAACTACCTTTTGACGAATGCCATCGTGATCGAGTTAACCAATTCCGGGCCAAATCTGCAGTCTTGGGCCGAAGCCCACTCATGGTGGTTTTAACAATTGTAATTTTTGTTGGATTAAACTCTTGATACATTTGGGATTGCATTTTGGGCTACTTGTTTGTTTAGTTTTGTTAATATTTGGTGGGCTTGGCCTTTGTTAGGATGGATGATACTTATGGCTTACTCAAAAGCCTTATCCATTAAGCTTTAGTATTTATAGGGTTGTTGGATGTAGGAGGAGGACACACCAGGAGGCTCTTTTTAGAGCTCTCCATCTTTGCTTTCCAGTAAGATACCATCATTCTATCCATGATTGTTCCAATCATTCTTGGTTGGGTACAAATCATTCCCTCGTCATTATATAAGTACTTAACATTTGGTAGTTTTGCTTTTGTTCTCTTGGAATCGGCAGAAATAGTTCATCATTTTAGATTAAGTGGTGAATTAAATGATAGTTAAGCACTTAATGGAGGTCTCACCCATTAAGTGATCTTCGTTTATATAAAAGCTTTCATGTTCTTGTGTAGTTAACCTTCTATGTTCTTTTATTTTTCAAGATTGCATTTTGCAAACTTGTCCTGGTTATATGCTTTCATTTACATGCTTTATTATAACTTGTTTTAATTTCCTTGTCTTTTATTTGCTTTGATGCTCAGTTTTATTTCACTTGCTCTATAACTTGCTTGAAATCTCGGTCACTTATTGTTATCATATTGCATACTTAACTTGTTGTGTACTAACTTGTGTTATTTTCTATCTTCGTTTTTTACAAGATCATTTCCTCAAGTTGTTTGTAAAGGAAACCCAAAGCATGGAAGGCTAAAAATCTTAGCTTGGAGCGTGAGGTAAAAGTCAAGACTTGGAGTTTGGTAAAGGATAAAAAGGTGTTTAGACTATATAGAAGTAGTCTTTAAGTTCTTTCCATTACAGATCTGGTTTATTAGATTAAACCAATCGGCTCTAATACCACTTGTTGGTCCCGGTTAGGGTAATGGCAAACAAGTAAAGGATTTAGTGTGGGTCCCTGAAAATTCAATCATGTCTATTTTAGAGGGCATGAAGGAGCTGGGGAGGTTTTAAGGATTCCCTGGGTCCAGTAGGGAGAATTTCAACACTCACCAATTTTTGGGAATCAGTTAGTGGCTTGTGAGTATTTGACCCTTGAGGTTTCCTAAGTCTCTTTGAGGAGAACTTGGGGGGGCTTTTGGAACTCCTCCGCTTCATAGAAAGGATATTGGCTTGGGTAGATACCGAAGGCTTTTTCGGTTTCGTAGTCGTAGAAGCAGGTGCGTAGGTGGAAATGGTAGAAGATTTATAAACCTTAGATTTCTTTTTCTTCTTAACCAGGTCCATATGTCGGAGAGAGAAATTTGTGAGCAAAATTTGTGGAATTTTATGCTCATGAGATCAGATAGAATAAAGTTTGAATGATATTAAGTATCCGAAATTAGAGAGAGAAACATCGGAGAGTTTTTATATCTATCGGAGACTTTGGAGATTTTGAAAGAGAAAGGATTGAAGAATTTTGACAGTCAAAATTGAAGAGTATTTTTATAGTCAAAGATCGGTGACTATTTTAATAGTAAAAAATCGGAGAGTATTTTGATAGTCAAAGATCGGAAAGTATTTTGACAGAACCATCGGAGAGATTTTTCACAAAGATACATAATGAATAGTATATCTGAGGAATATACAAAGCTAGAATAAATTTCAAGAAATTAGAAGAAATTTAATTGTCAAAAGTCGGAGATAGAGAAAGAGAGTAGTTGAAATTTCAAGAAGAGAAATGTCAAGAATTCGGGGCATGAATTTTGGGCTTGCCAAAAAATTTTGAAATTCTTGAGAAAATTTCAGAGAGTATCTAAAATTACAGAAGATCAACTTTAGGTACGGTTTGGGACATAATCAACTAAAAACAGATCTTTCGACAAATGTGTTGGATACATAATATTAAATGAACACAGAGGATTGATGACGCAGAAAACCTCTTTCGAGAGTAAAAATCATGGACGATAACAAAGATCGTCGATGCACTAGTGAAAAGTGACGTCAAACAGGGACATCGGGCTTAAGAACAGTAAACGTAAGTACAAATGTAAAAGTAAAGTGAATCATAAGTAATTCGTTGTTGTCGTGAGTTGTCGTTGTAGTCGAGAGATTGCTTGAGAGCTTCCAGAGAATATTTCCTATGAATCGTTTCTCATGGCCTTAGAGTATATTTTCTTGCCCCTTTTAGTATTAGGAACTAAAATAGTTGTTGTATTCAAGCTTTGTAGTGTATTTTGTTCGATCATGATGTAAGGGTATTAATACCAATTGGTTTGTATTTTGTAAAGTGAATTGATAACTTTGAAATAGATATATGACTAGTTGACTTTTGCTCTCCATACTTTGACTTTCTTCCTCTACATTGTTCTTCATGAAATCTTATTAGATTGATCATATTTTTGAATTACAATTGGTATAAGAGCACATTTCAGCAATCTTTTACTGAATTTCGACATAATTTGGACTCATTTGAATGAATTTGAGGCTGTTTGATTGGATTTTTTCAGCATTTTTGGATATTTTGTGTTTTTCATGTGTTGTCCATTTTTTGAAGATCAAAATCATTTTTCCATAATAATTTTGGATAAATTGATGGTGAATTAGTGTTTAGGATCGAAATTCGAGCATATTGATTACAAATTTGTGATCAGAAACACTAATTTACTAATCCAATTAGAGATTTTTGAATTTTCGGAGTTATGGAAGGTTTTTGAACAAAAATGGTTGATTTGATTCATTTTAAGCAGATTTTGGATTAGATTTGCGTTTATGAAGTACTCAGATCATCATTTTGACCAAATATGTGTTAATTAGAAGTTGAAATTTGCAAATTTGGTGGATTTTTGATCATTTCAACAGGGTAAGTTCGAAAACTGCAAGTTCCGTGTTCATCCTAGATCTCCGGAACTTGAATATTGCCCTTTTCGTGTTCATCTTGGATTCACGGAAGTTGAAAATTTGAATCCGGAACTTGAATATTGGCTTTCGGTGATCATCTTGGATTGACAGAAGTTGAAGATTTGAATCTGGAACTTGTAGATTTGCCTTTCCGTGATGAAGTCAATCCGTGAAAGATTTCTTTCCGTGATCAACTTTCTCCGTATACAAGTTGATTCCGAATTAGTTCATTCCGGATTAGGTGTTCCGAGTTCAAGTGGTTCCAAGTTCAAAGTTGATTCCGGATTAGTCAATCCGTATTTGATAGTTCCGTAACAAGTAGATTTTGTGATCTAAGTCATTCCGGATCAGTGTCTTCCTTGTTTCAAACTGTGCTCAATCTGTGATCCTTCATACGACAAATCTGATATTCTGGTGCATTTTTTCTATAACGAGGAGTTATACAATGTTAAGTCTCAGGAGGGGGATATTATTCATCGGATATCCTCAAGGAGTGTTGAAACAATTATCCTTGTCGCAATTCCGCACTAACAAGTTGTGCCGGGATCAGTATAGATTTTGAACTGAAAATATACAAATGTTATCCTTTTCTATTCTGAAATATAATCTATAGATCAAATTTCCAGCTATAGAACCATCATGAAGATGTTTAATCAGATACTAAAATGCTTGGTATAAATTGTTAGGCAAGAATCTTTAAGCTTTTAAGTAACCAATGGGGAAATCCTTCGGATTTCCTTGATCGGATGGTGAACTCATAAATATTGATAAGTTTGGCTTTTTAATTCATACAAGAGGATCCGATGAGTTACATCCGAGACTTCAGACTTTGACGTTCAGATGTTACCAAATTGGAACTATATCTGACGGATGAAGGTCTTCGGATATATTTCTTGTAAAACAAGGTAAACAAGAAAATAAATTTCTAAGTGTTTGCTCGGATGTCATGAGTATTATTCTCAAATCCGATGGTTGAGACCAACATGTTATAAATCCCTTAAAGACCCATATGAGTTATACTTAGAATGTAAGTATATTAGATCAAAAGTTTCGAAGTAATCAAACAAAAATTGAATTGATTGAAATTAAAACATTTGTGTTCAAAATACTTAAAAATGGAATTATGTTGATAAGGAGGCACTTTAGCGACTAAAATGAGAAAACAATCATAAATGGTGTTGTTAGAATAAAGTTCGAACCCCTTCTAGTTTTTCATTTTTTTCTTATATTTATTTGGACTTTGGAGATTATATTGAATGTGAATGTGTCTCATAACAAAGAATAATTTAGGGGATCATTTCGGTTTTGGATCTAAGGGCAATAGTTTAATAGAGTTGGACTCAATTTAGTCAAAATTGATGATTTAATTATTGTTGTATATTGAGGAAAAAAAACATAATAAATAACTTGTAAGTCGGTTAAATATTGGTAATACCTCTATGAAAACTTTGGGATTTGTGCTACAAATCCCTTTACATACATGTGGTGTAAATCGGACTCTAAGTGGGTTAAAAACCTAATTTTTACAGAGCTGGTCGGTTTAGACAGTAAAAAAAGAACGAATCTTTATAAATTCATAAAAAATGATTTTAAAACCATTTGGAACCGCTGTTAATGGATTTAAAAGATATTTTTGGGAAAAATTATTGTTTTAACCATTTCAGAAAATTATATACCTAAAATATCCAAAATCTCTCCCAACTTAACAAAATAACCAAAATTTTGAATAAAGCATTTCATTTCATACGAAATAACTTTTCCATTTCGTATGGAATCTCTCTCACACACACACACGCACCATTTCGTATGGAATCTCACACAGACACACACCATTTCGTATGGATATGAAATGCCTTTATACACACACACACACACCATTTTGTATGATATGAAATGCCTTTATACACACACATGCCATTTCATATGGATATGAAATGCCTTTATACACACACACACACACACCATTTCGTATGATATGAAATGCCTTTATACACACACACACCATTTCATATGATACGAAGTATATGCATTTCATATGATATGAAATGCATCACACACACACACATGCCATACCATTTCGTACGATCCCCCCCCCCCCCCACACGCCATACCATTTCGTAAATCCAAAACGTTCAAATAAATTTACTAGTTTTTTTAACAAGGTTTAGTATTTTTTTCCCCTACATTAATTTGTAACCACATAGTTTCCCTACATTTCCCTACTAATGGATGGTTCCATGCATTTCTAAAAGTTAAAAGCATTTGGTATAGTATGTGTGTGTGCATGGATTTGTATCATATACACTACAAGAAAATGGGGTTTTAGAGAAGGAACTTTTAAAGAAGGTTTTCAAAGTGTATCTAAAGCAACATTTTAGACAAGGTATCAAATGACAAAAATAAAAAGCGTAACTGAAGGCAGGATGATTTTTAGAGACGAATGTTTAGGAAAATCATACGGTATAAAAAATGTCTCTGAAAGCTTTAGAGTGGGTTTTTAAGAAAAGCTTCTCTAAAAGTCCCACTAAAATTTTAGTAACACTTTTACAAGCGTATCTGAAGATAAAATTTTTATTTTTTAAAAATTAAATAAAATTCTTTAGTTATGCTTTAGTAAGCGTGTCTAAAGGTTTAATTTTTTAAAACAAAATCAAAATTAAATAATAATAAGTTAGAAACCCACTTACTACACTTCAATAGATTTCTATTTAGAAATAGCAGAAAGTCCGAACCCTAGGTCCCTCTCTCGAATCGCCCGCTTAAAATCTTCTTCACTCGGTTCGTCATTGCTCAAAATCGCTAGTCCTTCGGTTCGTCGTCGCTCAAATCGTCGTCTGTAGCATTGTAATCGATCGATTTCTGTTTCGTTGTTCTTCAAAATTGTCGATTTGAATTGAAATCGGTCGATTTCTCTTTGATGTTCTTCAAAATTGTCGATTAAAATTGAAATCGGTCGATTTCTGTTTCGTGGTTCCAATTTCGTGATTTCTATGGAATCTTATTTTGGTTTTTATGTGGTTGTGTTAATTGCTTGCTCTAAATTGCTACATTTTGTTGTTGTAGTTTGATCTATGAAAAGTTTTAACTTCTAATTGTTGTTCTATACATATACTAATAGAGGACAAGTAATTATGCTAAAGTTGCAGCTTGCTTCACCTTTCTTCACACGCTTTATTTCTGTAAATCATTGGTAACTGCTAATGCTAATTCTAATTAAATTTCAATGTATTCTGTTTCCTGTGGTTTGCCTCCGGGATTAGTCTGTTTCCAAAGAAATTTCCCTTGTAATCGTGGAGCGCCAAGATGTAAGGTATAACATGAAGTTTTAATTTACCTAGGAATCACTCTCTTTGATGTTAAATTGGACTATAGAGTACTATAATTTACATTTTCTTGACTTATTTCTCTATGGCTATTTGTTACGGATAGAACTGAAGAATTGATCAGAAGAATATTTGTTGCTTAAGGTAGGAAGAAAGAGCAGATTTATCATTTGTTGCTTAATTTTGAATGCAATAAGATATGACCTATGTGCTTTTTGTATACTTGTCTAAACTCCTCCTTTTGATAGCGACTGCTTAAAACGTTTTAATTTACCCATCCATTTACACACACTTACAATCTTCTTTAATTTCTTCACTTGATTGAAACTAAATTTCTTCCAAAACCCACAAAAGATCGGACATCTGTATATATATATATATGTATATATCATGAGGGTTGGGTTCCGATTAGAAGACACGTTATGGTTAGAAGAATAAGAAGAGATCTCAACTCTTGGATCAATTCTAATTGAATGTATACACTAATTAGGTGCACCGGAACAAATCCTTTTTAAAGAGAAATTTATGGGTAGGCATGAGATTAATAGTGATCATGGGTTCAAATCTCATTGTTTATGCTTTAGTTGCACTTAAGGCCAAGAGGTGGGTAAGTTTGTTTTTATTTTTATTTTGCCAACCTTGTAATTATCAATACTTGATTATTTTTGATTTTTTGGGTTTTAACATTCTGTTTCTCCATAGCATTTCACTGTAACTAAAGAAATGAAATGAAATGAAGTTGCCTAATTAATGTCATGTTTTCTTGTTGCAGTTTTGTTTTGACAGGGCTTGTTGAGTTAGCAGCTTTACCGTACCTTGGCTTTCAAATTGGAGAATCAAGTCTGGATGACAAGGTAGAAATTCTGTTTTCTGACCAAGCGTATGATTCTTTGTTTATTTTTCGTCTGTATGAGTTTACTAATTTTATTTTACCAGAATCTCCATTTGTAATTCTTATTGACGAAGGTTTTATTCTCTGTTTCTTTAGCTGTTGTACTTGTAACACTTTATAGTGTCACCAACACAAGCTAAGAAAATCCTAACGACTTATATCGATATGGTAATTATCAAAGTTCTGTTATAGAACTTTTGACAGTCATATTAAATTTTCATTTAGTTACACTCCAGATTGGAGGTCCTTTGAATTCTCAGAGAGGATGGCTATTATTGGCCGGAATTGGTCTTGTTGGAGCCTTGGTTACTATGTCACTTGCAGGAGTAGCCATGTCTTTGTTCAGCGGTGAAGCCCCTCAAAGAGAGGTTAGTGCTTAATCTATATAGATTATGATGATGATGATGGATAGTGATTTATTTGTGAAGATAATAAAGAAAATGTTGATTGATTTGTGGGTGCAGGGGATATTGATAAATGGGCAGTTTCCAGGGCCAATGATTGAATCAGTGACAAATGATAGCTTGGTTATTAATGTTTTCAACAACTTGGATGGAACCATTTCTCCTTTCTTGGTCAGTTCTTCACTTATTTTACCACATTTTTTCTCTGTTTCTTTTTTGTAAATTATGTTATATTATTTTTTTCTTTTTGTAAATTAGAAACTTTAAAGATTTAGGAGGTTTTAAGGTAAAACCCTTTACTCAATATTACTTATCACATAAGGATGTTTATTTGATATTTATAACACCAACATTTATATAGCTAAAATATCTTTTTGTAGTGAGTTGCAGAAGCTTCATAAACAATTTGTGATTGGAGGTGTGCTGTCAGAAACTGAATTTTGGGCTACAAGAAAGGTCAGCTCTTACTGTATTATGATTCAATGTTATATGCGTAGGATGTATGATGTATCACATAAAGATGCTTTGAAGTTTTTGGAGCCTGCATATATTATTATTATTATTATTATTATTATTATCTATATATGCGTGTGCATCTGGTGTTTATTTGTATTTTGTAATACTGGGTTAAACTTGTGGCTTGACATCTGTTTTTGTTGTTGTTGGTAATTTAGTATATTGTTCGAAAACATGTAACAGAAAATTTACATTTACCAATCAAGTGCAGAAGTTGCTAGATGTGAATGCCAGCAGAAAGCAAAACAACGGGTGGGGTTGAAAAGTGACATGATTTTCAACGTCAAACCATCATCTGATGGTCATTGAATATTTACAAGTCTTCTATAGAGAAGTTAAGATGTTGGCTTTTGGTCTTATATTTTAAAAGACGGTATTATTCTTACAACTTTCTACTTGGAGTTATATAATTGTTGCTTTTTCAATTGTTTTTTTCTTTCAGTCGAACAGAGTCACATTTAACTTGACGCCAGAGATGATTCACCAGGTATGCTCATCTTCATTTTTTTGTGGGAACTTAGTTAAATGTAGTTTGGGTATTGTAGATTTTTTGAACAAATTGTATCTTTTGCATGCATATAGATGCTTCTGTTTTACGTGAATGTAATGGATTCATTATTGTTGTTTGTGTATATCCGAGTGTGGACATTAGCAATGATCACTATTCACTACTATATACAATGATAACCAAATTTACGGCAACTAAAATCACTTTTCTTACAAGAAAGCTAGAGAACCCTCTCTTAATAGTATACATGGAGATGTTGGTACACTAATACACTATAAGTACAGGCCAGTTTGGTTGGTTTTCCATTAAGTCATGTACGGGTAAAGCTGTCTATGTAGATTGAGAAGGGTTTTGTTTGGGATGGTTTTTTTATAGACAGAAGGAACTTTCAAACCTCTTCTGCAGTACAGAGGTGCATTTATATATACATATGTGTATCCGGATCTAAAACCAATAAAATAAAACTTGGGGGATGTTTGGATATTTGAAGTGATTAATGGATAATTAGAATTAGATAATTGCTTGTAATAGAAGGGGGCCTTAGAAGATGGTGCTTAGGTATAGTTATGTTGTTTGAAGTTATAATTTGGCAAATTCTTTTTAATTAAGGAGCTAAAAACATATAAAATGACTTGCAAGAATATGTTTGTGAAAACATGATTTTTATCTTAACCTTTGTATTCAGTTTCTTTGTGGTCGGTATGAAACTAATCTAATCACAACGATTAATCAGTTCCAAAACTCACATCCAATCATACACTTTCTTATTAAGATCATTAAGCTGATAACAAACGACCCTTTCTTATTAAGTTCATTAAGCTGCTAACAAACAGATCGACCCTTTCTTATTAAGCTCATTAAGCTGCTAACAAACAGGCTCTTAGCCAACTACGACCACATGTCACAACGTGAACTATTTCTACTCTTATATTCTTGTTCCCTATTACATCGACAATTGCTATTTAAATTTTTTAACATTTACACTAAAGATGGATTCTATTATTTGGTGAAGTATTAAGATTCATTTTGTAGATATCGTTGTCTTGATTTATGTTGACCACAAATGAATTCTATTGTTATAACCATCTTTTTAACCATAACGAAGATGCTTTATTGATGAAAACTATCGATGTATCTACCCATTTAACCGACCATCTGAGGGACATGTAGAAATTGAATTCCATCTTTCCTATAGAAAATAGAAAAAGTAACAAAAAATCTATCAATAAGAGGATAATGTTTATCTAATTCTCTATGCCAAATTGCCAATAGTTGGTGTAAATTCTTTGGTAGTGTTTTATTTTCTATTCTGTGTTTTCATTCAAAATCAAATAAAAATAAATAAATAATATTCAGCTATTTGTAAAAAATATTTTTTAATTTGTAAAATTGAGTTTTACGTTTTTATAATTTGTTAAATTGGTTTCACATCTGGGTAGTTGGCCTACTAATTTTATAGAGGATGGATTTTTCAAACCTTACTTTTGAAACACAAGTTGTAAATTTTGCTTTAATTTCTGGTCGTAATTAATTAGGAAATGATCAATTTTGCAAACCGTGTTTTGATTATGTTGACAACTTTGTTTACAAATATAAACATCAAATACAAATATTTATAAACGAAACTTTATAGTTATATTTTCATCCCTTATATATGTTTGTTTCGTATTATACATCGGTGTTTGCTTAGTTATTATGGACATGGTACCTTACAATTTGCTCCGTGAAGATGCTTCCTTGGCTGAGGCATTCAAATCCAAAGGATTAAACTCTATCAGTCTTGATCAGCATTGGTGTGATTGCAGACCTTACAACAACTCTACTGGTTGGCCTTTATGTTCAGGTACCTTTTGCCTCACCGACCTTTTCAGTTGTTTCAATATTTTGTTGCTTAATCATTTATGTAAAAAGTTTCTTGGTGAGCAGTATCAGAAAACTGATGGTGAGTATTTTGTTATGGATCCTTTAATTAAATGCTTTTTTAGACATCTCTTTTGTTAGTTTGACAATTTACAAAGATTATTTCTCTTTTGGATTTATGACAGGGCTTTGATCTAGCATTAAGTTAGTAGGAATCTTAGAATTTATATTATTCCATTCGTTTGTCTATGAACCTGATGTTCATGTTTTACAGACACTGGACTCGATGACTGGCCAACTGGGCGTGTCAGATGGTAAAAGCTACACAATTGTACGGTATCTCATGTTTGTCTTGATGGGGAGCAGTATATTGATGTTATTGATGGAGGGTGTGTTGACTTGTTGGCCCCATGCCATAGTGCAGGTAATCTTTTCTCTTAAGATTTCTACATGTTTGTGTAAATTTATCTTGTCTCTTTCCCTATCAAGCAAGATCCTTTCAGGGTAGAAGAGTCTTTGTTTACTTTTAGCTTAGGAGAATTAAAAAATTAGTGGAGGGAGCCATCCAAAATGGTCCTCCGACCATGACCTGTTTGATTCATTTTAGTCTTGTAACATTCTTTCTCTTGAATACTGGTTTATTCCGATTCAACCAAAGGATCCCTTCTTCTTTACGATGCTTAAATAGGAGAATGTTAAACTTGAAATTATTATTTTAGGTTTTAAATATTCATTTTTCTAATGAAACGTTCAGATGGCTTATAGACTTGTTGCAGATAAAGACGAAAATTGGCACTGTTAGCGGTTCACATGAAATTGTTGCATTATGGCTACCTCTTTGGCAGACACCTTGCAATCAAATGAGGCTTCGTCATATGTGCAAAGTAACAAACGTTGTTCTACTCAAGCAAACAATATAAAAAAGTTAGAAAATAGATGGTAGGTGATAGGTTGAGTATTAAGTTTTGGAAAGAGTTAGAGAAGGGAGGATGTTAGAAAATGGATTTATGGATGGATTGGTTGAATGTTTGGGGATTGTTTTGAGAACTTCTGTCTTTCATATTATAAATTTATGAAAATTTAAGGCAAGCGTTAGACCGTAGCTTGCTGCTGAAAAACGTAATAGGCTAGCGCAGCTCGCTTCGCTCTTCAAGCTCCGCCCTTGCTTTGAGGATTTTATATTGTTTTTGTTGATTAATATTATTATTTATAATATATAATTATATACAAATATAGAGCTGAAATATGGATCAAAAAATAATAATAATATGCTCTTTAGAGAAGAAATTGATCTTTTAAAAGTGTATTTAAAAGTAAGTGTTAGAGAAGGTTTAGATTATTTGTATCTAAAGTTAATCTTTAGAGAAGGTTTACATAGTGTAACTAAAGGGAACCTTTAGAGAAGGTTTTGAAGAAGTGTTACTAAAAACCAATATCTTTAGAGAAGTTTACATAGTGTAACTAAAGGGAACCTTTAGAGAAGGTTTTGAAGAAGTGTTACTAAAAACCAATATCTTTAGAGAAGCTTTTTTGTAAACCTTCTCTAAAAGTATCTTTTAGTAACTTTCCGAAACTGTCACTAATAGTTGAAAAACGTCACTAAAGAGTACTTTTAGAGAAGCTTTTGAGAAAAAATTGGCTAACCTTTAGAGAAGCTTTTAAAGTGTATTTAAAACTAAAAAAAACCGTCTCTAAAAGTAAACAAACGCACACCCTTTCAAAATCCTCCCTAAAACCTTTAGCTACCGTTGTATAGGGAAGGTTATTGACGGAAGTGAAAAGCTTCTCTAAAACCTTTAGAGAAGCTTTTTAAACTTTTAAATACAAAAGAAAACCTTCTCTGAAGGTCATTTTTCTTGTAGTTATGAAATGGTGTTTGTGTGCATGCATTTCATATAGTGTGTGTGTGTGTGTGGGGGGGGGGGGAATCATACGAAATGGTGTGTGTGATTCCATGGTCATGATACGAAATGTATGGTATGTGTGTGTGCATATATTTCGTATCATATGAAATGGTGTGTGTGTGTGTATAAAGAC
This sequence comes from Silybum marianum, assembly GCA_036898165.1. NCBI lineage: Eukaryota > Viridiplantae > Streptophyta > Magnoliopsida > Asterales > Asteraceae > Silybum > Silybum marianum. The sequence goes on along the minus strand of CM072528.1, from coordinate 23,006,307 downwards.
ATTTCATATCATACGAAATGGTGTGTGTGTGTGTATAAATGTATTTCATATCCATATGAAATGGCATGTGTGTGTGTGTATAAAGGCATTTCATATCATATGAAATGGCATGTGTGTGTATAAAGCATTTCACATCATACGAAATGGTGTGTGTGTGTGTATATAAAGGCATTTCATATCCATATGAAATGACATGTGTGTGTGTATAAAGGCATTTCATATCGTACGAAATGGTGTGTGTGTGTGTAAAGGCATTTCATATCATACGAAATGGTGTGTGTATAAAGCCATTTCGTATCCATACGAAATGGTGTGTGTGTGTGTGTGAGATTCCATACGAAATGGAAAAGTTATTTCGTATGATATGAAATGCTTTATTCAAAATTTTGGTTATTTTGGTAAGTTGAAAGAGATTTTAGATATTTTGGGTATATAATTTTCTGAAATGGTTAAAACAATAATTTTCCCCTTTTTTTCAATATTTAATAATGTTTTATACACTAGTTAATATATTCATTTTATTTTACAGTTAATCTATTTTATTTTTTAAATTGTTTTTTATTGTTAAATTATTTTAGTGGGTTTTCAATGTGGTTGCAGTTGAAAAGAGTTTTTGGGTTTGATTGAATCAACCATTTTAGTGTTTTTTTTTCCTTTGTATTGTGTTATAGATGGTCTTAGGGATGCAATTCATTCTATTCTTAAAGAATTTATCGAGTCGATCTAAGGGGTCATTTATCAGATGCTTATCCGGGTAAGTGCTTATCGACAAATTTCAACATTATCACTTACTTAACGGTTAACAAGGAATAGAGACTTTACAAATAGAATTCGGGTATTGGCAAGAAAAACTCGTAAAGACAAGTCATGAAGCATAAGGTACAACCATTTTATGCCACAAATTCAAAAAACTATGAATTACAACTAAAAAAGCATGATGTACAACTTCTTAATACACCTCTACTAAGATCACCCAAACTGGAACTTTCAGTTTTACTTTCTTCCTTCCAGCCTTTTTCCTCACCCGTTTGTAACTTTCTTCCTCTTATTTAGTATGTTCTACACATTTTTTATACTGTCAAACTCTTATTGATACTAATTTTAGCTTTCACCTGTAAGTAAGACGTCTGAAACATATCTCCATCCATATAAATTGATTCTCACAAGCAACAAGACATCCCTTAAAGGTTTTAGCTTTTCTCTTCAAAAACCATTCACTCAATAAGTAGCACCATTCAAAAATATTGAAGTTTCCCTGCTCCATTTTGCTCCTGCTCGATTTAGTTTTAAGGTATGATTCTTGATTTTGATTTTGCTCTTGCTCTATGTACTACAATGAGCATCTAACATATATGAGTTACTTTGTCATAATTCTAATTAACTTAATATACAAAATCTACCCATAAATTCTTCTTTGGAAGTTGTAGTGGTGCAAGGATTTGAATATATATTACAGTAAAGTCACTATTAAAATAAAAATATTGAAAATCTTTTTCTTTTCTTTTTTAAAGGCAGAGACAACCCTTTCTGAAGAAACAACTTGACCGTCCTCTTACCTTGTATTTGATTATCAATTAAAATTTAAAGACAACCTTAAACAGAAAAAATGACAACTTACCATAAGTCTGATCAGTGACCTCCTCTTACCAACAAGAGTTTTTTTAACCATGTAAGAGATGTAGGCAATGCTTTAAACCCGGGTTAACCCTACCGGTCGAACCGGTTGGATCGGGACTAGGGGTAGTGACCGGCTTAACTAACACCGGGTTAATGCGTATGACCGGTCCGTTTCAACCCGGCCGGGTTTCTCAAAAACCCGGTTAAACCGGTGGCAAGCCCGTTTCTCAAACCCGGTTAACCCGTTTTTATATTTAAATTCAAATTAATTTTTAAAAAAATGTGTGTTATGTGTGTTTTTTAATGTATTTGGATTGATGTAAAACTTGTTGTTTGTGTATTTTTAATGTTGGAACTTGTGGATATCAAATTATTACTTTATATATATATATAGAGAGAAAGAGGTTCATGCGAGGACGGTAACTATTTACGAGAATGCGAGGACAATTCTCAGTCAATCATTTTGTACCTGAAATTTTTCATGTACAAAATCACATATGATTCACGTACAAAATCATATATGATTAGCCGCAACTTTTCCCACGACTTGCCCACGAAAAAAATCGCGCGTGTCATTTTTGATGCTTACAAAATCACATATGATTTTGTACATGAAAAGTTTCATGTACAAAATGATTGGCCGATGATTGTCCTCGTATTCTCGTAAATTGGTATCGTCCTCGTATGAATCCACCTATATATATATATAGAGGGCCCTTCTTGGGTTAACCTAAGTATTTGTGTTAACCATGTTAACCCAAACCAACCAATAAGAAAATTTCATTAATTATGGAATTAAATAAATTAAATAAATTTAGCAGGGGTAATTTCGTATTTTAGTAAATGATATATATTAATTTTATTTAATTATTATATTATATAATTAATACATTCCTTAAACTTAGCATAGCAAAGTTAAGTATAGAAACATATCTCTAATTATCTTTACTAACAAAATCATTATATCAAAAAATTTGAATTCTGCAGGTTTTATTACTGAATTACGATTTCAACATTATGGTAAACAACATCAACGATCTTCATAATCATCAAAGCGAAGATGAAGAAGTTTGTTATACGTTTCCGTCGTCCAACGAGATATATGTTTCTGAAGTAGTCGATGATGTTCAGAAACCCGTCAATGGATGCACCGAAGAGCAAAGTAACGATGTTGTTGAAAACCAAGAACACTCACAAGATAATTGAAACCACGTTTACAATTTTATACGCTTGAATAGTTACACAATAAAATTGTTCACCTATGAAAATTGTTCAAATTCGAGAGAAGCATTGTAAATAGGTTTATGTGGATGACAGTTTTATGTGAATTTGATATTGTGTTTGTTGAAATTTGTTCACCTATGTAATTTGTTCATATGTGAGAGAAACGTTATTTTATATCCATGTTTTATTTGTGTGTGAAGTTTGTTCACTTATGAAACTTGTTCAAATTCGAGATTAAATCATTGTATCCAGGTTTTCTGTTGATAGATGTTTCGATAATTAGACGTGACACCAAAATGATTTTGTTCATTTGTGTATTTTGATATTGTATTAGTTCAATTATGAACAACCATAGTTGACTATGAAACTTGTGCATCGATGAAAATCGTTCAAACTTAAATAGAAAAATGTTAATATTTGAATGAATAATATTTGTGTTCCATTTTGAAGCGTATGATGGTAGTTTCACTAATTAAATGCGTGGACAAAACCATTAACAGTTTTGTTCATCTGTGAATTAGATTTTCTATTAGTTTCACTTATGAGCAGAAACCTAAAATAGTAACGCATAGTCAAGTAGCAACCTTGTTCATCGATGAAATTTATACAAGTGTAATAGAAAAAATGCTAATATATGAAGGAATATTTGCGAGTATCATTTTATTCATATAATGGTAATTCTTGAGTAGAGAACAAACAAAGCAATTAAATATGATGTTTTAATATTGATGTTAAAACTCATAGTATTTGCTCATTTTACTTAAAATGTGATTTTTTTCTTAAAGATGGAAAAAAGATTTTTTCAGTTTCGAAAAAGATGGAAACAAGTTTTTTTTTCTTAAAATATCTATTAATGCAAAATGACAATTTACCCCTTTGTTCACTTGTGTTTGAACCTTTTTTAATTTTTCTCCACGTTTTACATTTGTAACTTATTTACAATTATGCCACATTCTTTTTAAACCGTTGATCTATTGATTGTATAGTCTAAATTGAGTTAACATGGTTAACACAAATACTTAGATTAACACAAAAATGGGCCTCTATATATATATATAGAGAGAGAGTCCGGTTCTTCTACACCCCAGTTAAAAGTAACACCCCGTGCACCTCAATCAAAACTGTCCATTTCATGCTCCATTTCATAATACATTTATATCATTTAGGATCAAATGGAACAAGCTCGTTATGAAAAAAAATGGATAAAAAGTTGTGAAAATCACAAAATATAAAATGTCGTGAAATATTACAGTGAATTTCATAACATTTTATATTTTCTGATTTTCACAACTTTTCATCCATTTTTTTCATAACGAGTTTGTTCCATTTGATCCTAAATGATATGAAATGTATTATGAAATGGAGAATGTTATGAAATTCACTATATAGTGGGAGGTTTTGATTGGGGTGCACGAGGTGTAATTTTTAACTGGGGTGTAGAAGAACCTCCCTCTATGTATGTACCCAGGAAAATGAAAAAAATACAAGGGATTAAAAGAATTATTGAAACCGGTTAACCTGATGGTTGAACACACTGGGTTAACTAAAAACCCGGGTTTTAAAACTGTTTACCAAAACATAACAAAAGCTCTTATTTGACTATTTAGATAAATATGTATCTGATTATGGTCAAATTTTCTTATTTACCTCTTTACTCAACCAACTTTCTTTTTCTCTCTATAAAACCTTAGAGCATCTCCAATCATTTTCCTATAATTTTTTTAAAATGGAGAATCAAATGACAAAATCTTAAAAAAAAATTTGCATTCATCTCCAACAAATTCCCTATAATTTCTTCAAAATAATATTAAAATATTGCATCATCTATTAAAATATTATTTTTCTCATTAAATATTTATTTTTCAAAATTTTCTAGGTCAATTTATTTGGTAATCATTTTTGGAGTGAACTCCATATTTGGAGAAAAACTCACTCTCTCTCCTAATTTTTCCATTTTGAAGAAAGTTTTGAGGAACTTCTTGGAGCAAAATTTTTGTCCAAAATCCTCATATTCCCCTTTTTCTCTATTTTGGAAAAACTCTTGGAGATGCTCTTAGAAGAACGAAGAACAAGATCTTGGAGAGCACTTGGAACTTGGAAGTGATGGGAGATGCTCTTCTGAAAACCACCATCCATTAATCACGAACTCATGGCTGGCGTGATCTTCTGAAACTTGAACTCGTGGCTGGACTGAGGACATTTCTTGAAGGATTGGTAAAAAGAGTGAAAAGAAAAAAAAGATGAAGATAGAGATTAAGCTATCAGAACTCAAAAGTTTAAAAGAAAAGGTTGCCACTATTCACACCTATGGATCTGAGTAGGTGAGAAGATCATTTGTATTGTCTTATTTGATTTATAAGTTTTTTTTTAATAATGATTAATTTATTACTTTATTTGTAATTTACGAGTTTTTTTTATGATATGTTATTAAACATTTAAATGATTTATCAAACTTAAAGGCTGGTTTCATTAAAAAAAATTAATTAAATTTTGATCGTTTAATAACCATATATTTATGTATATGTAAGAGCATCTTCAACAATTTCTCTAAAATCTATATACATATAAAAGGAAGATGATGGAATCTTATGTGACATTTTATCCATTGAGTATTTCACAATCCCTTTTTTCTTAATTTTCCATTTTCCTAATGTTGGTTCCAGATTCCTTTAAACCGATTGTTAATTGAGAGTATTGAATCAAAGTGAAATGCGGAAGCAGATCAATTAACAATTTAAATCAATAGAACAGTAAACAGAATGAAGAACAAAGATTATGAAATGATAACTTTGAATCAAAGTAGACAAAGTTATGAATTACGCACAGTATTCTTCAAAATGTAAATGTATTGATCGACAACTTTTACAAACACAATATAATGCTATTTATACAGATACAAAAATAGAAAGTCAAAATGCTAGCCAATTACAAAGTGCCATGTGTCTAAAAGGGAGCGTCTAACAACAATTAGTTATAACAAGAAGAGTGTGTTGACTTTTGTAGACATCTCTTCTTTGACTCATACTTTAATTTCTAACATTCTCCCCCTAAGTATGAAGTCAAAAAAAAAAAACTTTCTTCAGAGAGGATCAACAACAGCAATGATACTTGAAATATTATCGATAAGCTCTGTTCTTCTGAAGTCCATCAAGTCTTTTCTCTACTTTCTTTGCAACATCTGGATTTGTCGTGTCTAAGCCAAAGATAGCACTTGATGATGTAGACTACCTCGGAAGAGTATTTGTGAGCTTCTTTGATGCGAAAGAAGCTCTTTCCATTTGGTCTTTTGAAGATGATTCCCTCTTGGTTCGGTAAGAAGTCTACCCACTCGAATTTGCTTATCCCTTCAAGTTCCTCATTTGGTGCGAGAGATAGCCGATTATCCATTTTGAAATTTAAGCCAACTGGAAGTCGACTCCGCCTTTTGTATCTAATGTATGATTTCATACATAGAATAATTCTAGTGTAGGCAACATGGTCTTGTGGATCTTTGCGTTCGAAAGTCCGAGTCTTCATAAATTCTTCCAGAAAAATGAGATCAGCTGGATGGATGGACAACAGATCATTATCACATATGTAATAACTCTTGTTGTTTGATCTGACTACCTCGTAGATTGTGTACCAAATGGGTGTATCTTGAAACTGCTTATGTTTCATGGCTGTGATCTTTGTAATTGGAGCAGTAGTGAAAACCGTCTTTCTGTCTTGTTTATGAGCCATGAAGTTATCTTTAACTTCATTGCTTACATTGTATTGGTTTGCGAAGTTAGGCATCATGAGATAAATCTTCTGATCTGTTGGAGCATACATGTGCCTTTTCTCAACTTCAAGTGTTGGAAGTTCAATGTTTCCAACTTTGTTTAATTTTTCTTCAAATTCTCCTCTTCTGATCTCTTTCTGCTTCTGAGCGGCCTCTGCTCTGACTCTTGCTCTTTCTTCAGCTTCAAAATTTTGTCTCTGTAGTTCTTCTTCAAGTCTAGCCTTCTCTCTTTCCAGATTCTCTCTTTCAGCCCTCTCTATCTCTATTTGTTCTTCAACAATTAGCCTCTGGCGTATTATCTCTTCTTCTTTTTCTTTTTCAGCTCTGAACACTTCCTCATCCTCCTCTCTGGCCCTTTCTTCTTTTTCAGCTTTAGCTCTTTCCTTTGCAGCTTTAGCTCGTTCTCGTTCTTCGTGAGCTCTGACTATTTCAGCCCTTTCAGCCGGAGAGCTCGGGATTCTGCTTTTTCCCATAACATCCAGAATGAACTTAGCTAGATCTGGATCTCTGGGTAGAGGCCCAGAATGCGTAGCCAGAGGTGTTGGAGTGATTGGCACTTGTTTTGAAGAAGAAGGTTGCTGTGATGGTTTTGGAGTTGAAGAGTCAGCGGTGGTCGTGTTTGGTTCTGGTGGTGTTTGTTTGGCTTGCTTAGGCTCGGGACCTTTCTCCCCTTCGAGAATCGGGATCCCGATCCTCGAATGTTTTCTTTTCGGCTACCGCCTTTTTGCAAGCCCTTTCTTCCTTGGCTTTCTTCTTGGCATTAAACGCCTCAGCAATAGAAGAAACCAGAGGCACGAGTTGAGATAGAGTAGATTCGATGGCAGCAATTTTCTGGTCTGTTGAGGATGTGGAGGGCTTGGAAGAGTACTTTGAAGCGATGGAAGACATTCGCTCAAGAATAATCTTCGGAAAGAGGCGAGATCGCATTTCTTGACGAGCGTAGACCCGCAGGGATCATCAGAAGGAATGATGGTCTTGATAATCTTCTGTATATCGGCCACCGCAGAGCTGTAGTCTAAAGAGATAGGGAAGTCAGAGGCACGTAGAGATTCTGGAAGTTGAGAGATAGCCTCTGCATTTGCTTGAAGACCATTATTCAATAGCAAAAATTGTTCAGCAAAATAGGCCTTCTGATCTTCTTGAGAGGTACTCATTTGGCGCTGAAGATCTGCTAAGAGAGAGTTCGACTTTCAATTTTAAATTGAAGGCTCGAAGAAGAGAGTTGTTAGTGGTCACGGATAATTTTAGATCTTCCACGGATCTCTCGAATTTGATCGACAAATGCCAAGAACGCCGCATTTGTGACTAAATCAAAAGATGTAACCGGTGCATCTCCAACACATGGAGCCCCTTTACCCTCGCGTTTAGGGGCCTTCTACACCGTTTTGACGTTGAGTGTAGAAGGACTTCCAACCCGATCCTTGAGGGCCGTTATTCTGAGCTCTCTTCGGTTGTTCGACCGTTTCAACATTATCCTCATCATCGAGAGGATGAGGTGCGAAGACGTATGCTTACCTTGGTGAAGTGTAAACACTCCGGTAAGAGGTGCATTCCTAGGCCGTAACCCCCGATGGGAATTCATTAGCATCTATCCTAGGAGAGGATGTGGACTCATCCTACGTGCGTATTGGTATGTCGATCACGGAGACATGAACATGTGGTGAAGGAAGTGGCGAGTTACGGGGCGAATGAACTCTTATATCATCATCATCATCCTTTTGGGAGGATGATGAAGTGGAGGTGCTTTCCCCGGATGAATTTGATTCGAGAAGAAGAAGTATCCTGCGAACGGTGGTTTCTTGGTGGTTTGAACTCGGGCCGTTCTAAGTCAATGAGTGGAGACGTGGTGACATCAACCTCGAAGTTGTGGTTGCCCTTTGGGGAATAGGAGAGGAACACTCATATGTGTCTCTCGAGGACATCTTCTCGTACCTTCATTTAATAGAAGGTCGGCATGGGTAGAAGCACTCGGATGTTCACTCCTATTTTTCTCAAGCTCATGCTCACTGCACCACGACCACCTACACTGGCTCTAAGTGCTCGGGGTAGGAATTCTCTGTTTCCGAGAAAACCATAGAGCTTCTATAGATTTGGAGATTAGAAGAGCTAGATGGGATTAGGTTTAGCATGTACCTGGATAATTCTCTGGGTGCAGAGTAGCCGATGCTGTCGATGGTTGATCTATGGGAGCTCATTGATGCAATTTTGCAGAATGGCTGAATCAGGGGAGCTTCGATTGCCCCAATTGCAGGATGAGTGATGAGAGATAGAAATCTTGGGAACATGAGTCTTGGTAGTGGCTTTCCCCGACTCGATGGATCACCTTAGTGTGCACAGCTGCTTTGATCTCTTGGAAGATGAGACTTGCATAGTCCAAGGGTCGATTGAAGAACATCCCATACATTATAGTCAGAATGTTTCGGCTAGCCTGATCCAGAGAACCTATTTTGCAGGTTAGGCTCTTGTTGAGAATGGAGACGAGTAGATTCCACATTGGGGGCAACTTCTTCCTCTTGAATTCGGACGACCTTGTAAGAGGTTCATTGTAACCCGAGAAGATTTATGAAGGCTAGGAGGGCTTCTGTGGAAGGGTTTTCTTCTAGGGCAGGATTGGGAATGGTTTGCCCATCCACTTCGATCACAGAAAGGGGGAGATGGAAATATTTGGCAAGTTTTCTTTTGGTGATGGGGATTTGAACATCAATTTCCACTTGTTCAGGATGGGTGAAAGAACCGGCGAGTGTTTCATCAGTTTCGATGATCATTGTTAGCCACAGTTCTTGGACATAGATTTCAGGGATGTTTGGGTTGGTTAGGGTTAGGGCTCGATTCAGCGGTGTTGTTGTAGAAACTCGATCATGATGCGAAATTACGGTTGATAAGTGTTAGGGTTGAGCGATACACACATTGTTCGCCTTCAATGGCGGTTTCACAATGGGAGTACTATCCGCAGTTGAATCGATGATTCTTTCTTCATCATTGTTGGAAGGACGGGCACAGTTGGAAGCCATTTTGAAATTTCGAATGCTTGACAATAGAAAACTTTGTCTTTGCAAAGAGAATGAACACTGATTTAGGGAATTTTTGCGAGGAAGAAGATGAAGGTTGAAATTGGGGGTTTTATGTGAGAGAGAAACTGTAGAATGGGAAGGGGTTATTAAGTTTGGGGAGAAAAAAAAACGGTTCATTTGAGCTGATGTAAGCACGCGGGTATACACATGCAGTGTTTCGATTGGGGACACGTGTACGACGAGACACATGTATGATGATGATTTAGTAGCAGAGGCTGTTTTTCTTAAAAGCAGAAATAAACAAAAGTAATAAAAAAATCTGTTTAATTAATCAATTAATTTTGAATTAATTGAATAAACACAGATTTTAATCTTAATTTTATTTATTTAAGTTTAAAAATCAGGCAAGTGAAAACAAAAATCACATGAGAGTTTAGTTTCTATAAAAGAATAATAAAGAAGAATTTGCATCAAACATATAGATTTAAACAACCTTGGAGGCAAGAGTTGATTGAATTTATATATTTAATGGAAATTATAAGAAATATCAATTTATAGAAAATTTAGTTGAAAAACATGTCGACTTGATTTATATTTAAAAAAATTTGAAATGAATCAAAAGTCTAAGAGACCTTGGCGGCAAGAGAAACTCGGAAGCGAGATAGATTCAAATAAAATTTAAGTGAAATAGTAAATCAGAAGACAGCTAACCAGAGTTAGACTTAGACGAATATCTTCTGCATTATGAAACTCCCCCTTGAATGGTAAACTCCCCCTTGAATGGTGAACTCCCCCTGTAGTAGCTTCTTTACCTCGTTTCTCAATCTGCACTTTATGATTTCTCTTGAAAGAAAAATATTATTATGAAACAGAAGTGTTCTGAAGAGTTCAGAAAGCATCAGAGACTTCTGATGACTTCTGAAGTATCGTCAGAATAGTTCAGAGGCTTCTGGATGCTTCTGAAGAAATCATTGTTACATATTAAGCATTCCCAACTTGCTAATTAAGAAGTTAAAACGTCTCTCATCAAGAGCTTTTGTGAAAATATCAGCAAGTTGATAATCAGTAGAAACAAAATACATTTCGATTGTACCCTTTTCGACATGATCCTTGATGAAATGATACCTGACATCGATATGCTTTGTTTTGGAATGCCGAATCTGGATTTTCCGTAATGGCGATAGCACTTTCGGAATCACGAGAGGATGGGAATCTTATCGTATATCAGACCATAATCTCTGAGTTGGGTCTTCATCCAAATAACTTGTGAACAACAACTAGCAGCAGCAACATATTCAGCTTCTGCTGTAGATGTGGATACGCAGTTTTGTTTCTTGGATGTCCAACTTATAAGTCGATTTCCCAGAAGTTGACAGCTACCTGATGTACTTTTTCTGTCAAGCTTACAACCTGCATGATCAGAATCTGTATACGCCATTAAATCAAATCCAGAATTTTTAGGATACCAAAGGCCCAACGATGGTGAACCTTTTAAGTACCTAAAAATTCTTTTTACAGCAGCCAAATGAGACTCTTTAGGATTGGCTTGATAACGAGCACAAAGACAAGTGGCAAACATAATATCAGGTCTACTTATTTGTTAAATATAAAAGAGAACCAATCATTCCTCTGTAGCTGGTAATATCAACAGATTTACCAGAGGAGTCAGGTCCTAATTTCATACCAGGAGAGATAGGTGTTTTCATGGATGATGAGTTTTGAAGATGAAACTTTTTAAGCATGTCAGAAACATATTTTGCCTGATTTATAAAGATACCAGAGGTGCTTTGTTTAACTTGAAGTCCTAGGAAGAAAGTTAATTCTCCCATCATACTCATTTCAAATTCAGTTTCCATCAACTTAGAAAACAAATCAACTTCTGTTTGATGAGTAGAACCAAATATTATGTCATCCACGTAAATTTGAACTATAGTTAACATACCTTTGCCTCTTTTGATGAACAGAGTTGTATCGATTTTACCTTTTTCATATCTTTTGCTGATCAGAAATTTCGATAGTCGTTCATACCAGGCTCTTGGGGCTTGCTTTAGACCATACAAAGCTTTGTCAAGAAGATAAACATATTACGGATATCTTGCATCTTTGAAACCATCGGGTTGTTCAACATACACTTCTTCTTTTAGACATCCATTAAGAAATGCACATTTAACATCCATTTGGTAGACTTTGAAGTTTTTGTATGCAGAGAAAGCCAAGAATAATCTTATTGCTTCTAGTCTTGCAACAGGAGCAAAGGTTTCATCATAATCGATACCTTCCTCTTGACAGTAACCTTTAGCCACCAAACGAGCTTTATTTCTGACAACAATTCCATCTTCATCCTTTTTGTTCCTAAATACCCATTTTGTGCCAATAGCAACTTTGCCTTTTGGTAAAGGAACAAGACGCCAAACTTTATTTCTTTCGAATTGAAGTAGTTCTTCCTGCATAGCATCCACCCAGCTTGGTTCAACTAAGGCTTCATGTACACGTTTAGGTTCGATCATACTAAGAAAATTAACAAAGAATGCTTCATTTGCAGTAGCAGATCGTGTTCTGACCCCCTCAGAAGGACTACCAATTATAAGATCTGGTGTGTGAGATTTAGTCCATTTCGTCATTCTGGGTTGAGAAATTGATTGGGTTGTTTTATTTGACGAAATGATTTCATCTGGAAACACAAAATCTTCTTTATTTTCTTCTGTATGTCCTTCTGGTATCTGTTTTGTCACCTGTCCTTGTGTCTCCCCCTCAGATGATGGAACAGAAGTAGCTTCTGGACTGGCAGATGTAGGAGTAGTGGGAACTTCTGGACAAATAGACGTGACAGATGAAACAGAAGAAGCAGGACCAGAGAGAGTAATGCCTGAGGCTTGGAGAATATCTGGTATCTGCAAATGTGGAGGTGACATAGCTTCTGACACAACTTCGTCGCCCAGAAAATCTTGAAAAATAGCATCAATCTCGGATTCTCTGGAACCTGAAAGATAGTCAGAAGTAACAGTATTAAGCTTGAGTTCTGAAGTAGAGTGTTCGGAAGTCAGTTGGGTGTTATCATCGAAGTCAATGTTGATGCTTTCCATAACAGTTTTTGTTCGTAAGTTAAAAACTCGGAAAGCTCTTGAATTTAACGAGTAGCCTAAAAATTTAGCTTCATCGGACTTCGGATCAAATTTGCCAAGATTATCTCTGTCGTTTAAGATAAAACATCTGCAACCAAAGATATGAAAATTTTTTACAGATGGTTTTCTTTTATTAATCAGCTCATAAGAGGTTTTGAGATGCCTCTTGACAATAATTGAACGGTTTTGAGTGAAACAAGCAGTAGCAACAGCTTCGGCCCAGAAGTGAATTGGGAGACCAGAAGCTGCGAGCATCGTTCTGGCTGCTTCAACCAAGGTTCTGTTGCGACGTTCAACTACACTTTGTTTTGTTGTGGAGTGCGAACAGCCGAGAAGTTTTGAGTAATTCCTTGTTCAACAAGATACGATTCAAGCTTGGCGTTCTTGAATTCTGTACCATTATCACTTCGAAGCTGCTGAATCTTCTGATGTAGAAGAACTTGAATTCTGGTCATCATATTCTGTAGTACCACTGGGACTTCGACTTTTGACGAACGAAAGCAAGCCAAGTATATCCGGAAAATTCATCAATTAGTACCGTAATATACTTTTTACCGGATAGACTACGAATTGCAATTGGACCACGAGAGATCCACATGTAATAATTGCAGAGGTCTAGTACAAGAATGATCACTTTTTGTTTTATGAGATGCTCGTTTAATTTTACCCATTTCACATGCAGGGCAGAGGTGATCTTTTTGAAAATGAATATCTGGAAGTCCAGATACCAGTTTGTTTTTAACAAGCATCTCAAGATTATTAAAATTTAAGTGAGACATTTTATGATGCCAGAGCCACGCAACTTCACTCTTTTTGGAGATGAGACATAAAGTTTCCTTACCATCCTTAGAGATAAAATTCATCATATACAAGTTACCTTTCCTGTCTGCTCTCCAAAGTTCTTCACCTGCCTTAGAGAATAAATAACAATGTTTTTCATCAAATACTACTAGTATTTTAGAATCACAAAGTTGACTTACACTAAGGAGGTTATGTTTCAAGCCAGAAACATGAGCTACCTTTGATAAGGTGATATTACCTTCTTGTAGAGTACCGTAGCCTTTTATTTGACCCTTACCATTATCACCAAAAGTTACTACTCCACTGATTTGTCCTTGAATTGGGATAGTAAATTTTGGGATCCGATCATGTGCCTCGAGCATCCAGAGTCAAGATACCAGATATGCACACGCTGTTTCTGCAATCAAAGATCAGAATTTCTTAGGTACCCATCGCATAATGGGTCCTTTTATGTTAGCTTTTGGAGTATGCTCGTTTTTTGATTTAACAGAAGGTAAAGACTTTATTTTTGGTTTTTGGTTTTTTTGAGTTTTATTCTTTTTGTGACAAACATACTGTGAATTGGAATGATCAGAGGTTTGCGAGAAAAATTGTTTTAACTTTAAGAACAGTGAAAAACATTCAGAAGACTGAAACATAGAAGATTGAATTGAATTTTCATTGCGAGAATGGTAATTACAATTATTCTTTCTAAAGTCTTTTCTAGTATCAGTTGTTCTAGAGAACCTATCTAGACTAGACTTTTGTTTTAGTTCTGGCTTTTTCTTCTCTGTGTTCTTCCTCGATCTACTTTTGCGAAGCTTCCGTTATTTACCGAAAAAGGAACATAAGAATTAGAGGATTTCCATTTGCCTTTTTGAATATTAGTAAACTTCGGAAGAGTAGAGTTTAAAATCTTTTGATTTTGCACTTTGTTTTTGAGTTCTGCCTCTTTCTCAAGTTCAAGACATGTTTTGGCTTTGAGACACATATCTAAGAAGTCTGGATGTATAGATATTGATTTTCTCGGGTTCTGGAACAGAAACAGGAAGAATAGGTATACCACTTGAAAGTTTAGCACAATCTCTATCAGAAGCTCTGATTTCTTGAGATTTATCAGTATACAAATAATCATCCTTTTTATCAATAATTTCTGAATTATTTGTGATAACTTTTGATGATTTAAAAGAATTAATTTCTAAATTTGAAAGGTAATTTTCAGAGTTATCAAAAAATTCTTCATCATTATTGTCATTCTCCCATGGATACGTAATCTCAGCCAAGCTTTCTTGAGTTTCAGAAAGATGTAAATCTTCAAATGAACAGGGAGAGATCTCTGGATGATTCTTACAAATAGTTTCATTTCTAAAACACTTATCCAGAGTAGAGAGAATATCGTTTTCAAACATAAGTCGTAGATCTTCCTCTGCCTGACTTGGAACAAAAATATCTGCCTCTGGATTCAAAATTGTATGTTTATTTGAACCAAAATTGAAAATATCATCTTTCTTCTGAACTTTATTTAGATCAACATTTGTTTTACAACAATATTCAATATTTTTGAATTTAAGTTTGCTTTTTTTATGATGGTTTTCATATCTAGATTTTTTAAAAATAGATTTTTCATACAAAATTGGAAACTTTGGCTTCTGTATCTGTCCAACACAAAAAACAGATTTCAGATCTGACATTTTCTTACACGTGTAGGGATCTAGGTCCTCGAAACCAAGTCCAGATCTTCCTACTTGTGTGTTAATTTTGTCATGAACCTTCTGTGCATCCAGATATGTTATAATCGTAGCTTTTTCGTTGAAGTTCAATGTGTAAAAATTCTCTCTCTTTCTGAAAATAGTTTTTAAGTGCTACAGAGTTGAGTCTATCACTCTCTTTGTCTCTGATTTCTTTCTCTTTTCCTTCCAGAAGTTTATTGAGATTCAAAATTTCCTTTTTAAGTTTTTCTTCAGAAAGTTTTAAACTCATGGAAATCGTTTCCTTTGCAGTATTTAATTCGAGTTTTTCTTCTGTAAGTAAATCCATTTCTCTTTTGAAAATATCTCTTTCCCTTTTGATTGTAGAAAGAGTTTTCTCAGTACTGTTTCGTAATTTCTTTTCGATTGTGAGTTTCGCTTTTAGTTCCTCAAAATTGTTTGATAACATCACAATCGTTTGTTCGAGCTCAGATGATCCAGAGAAATTACTAACCGGTGACTCAGAGGGTTGATCCTCTGATTCGTTTGTGTTTGCCATTCCACAGAACATGGCTTCATCACCGCTGGATTCATCTTGCACCCAGTTTTCTTTTTCTGCAAAGTGTGCTCTTTCAGTGACATTGTACTTATATTTGTTTTTGTAATAAGTCTTATCCTTTTCCAGAGCTCCTCTGCAATCTCTCGAGTAATGTCCGGGCTTGCCACATCTGTAGCAGACATCTTTCTTCCTTTTTAATTCTTCTTCTTTCTTCTCTTCTTCTGTTTTCTCTACTCTCTGTACTTCTTGTTTAGGAACATAGGGACGATCAAATCGTTTATTTCCTTTCAAAGACCTATTTCCAAAACGATTAGTAAATTGCTTGGTTATTAAAGCCAGAGAGTCAGCAAACGCTTTAATTTCATCATCTGATTCAGAGTCATCTTCTGGAGCAGTCTCTGATATGAAGGCCTTCGATTTCTTCCTGTCATCACTTCGTCTTCTGATTCCTTTTGTTTCTGAGATCAAAGCCAGAGGACCTCCGATGTTTGTTCTTTTCTGAACAACTTCTTTTTCATGAGCTTGCAGTGTACCGAATACATCATGCAGCGACCATTGTTCAAGGTCCTGATTGGCTTGTAGTGACATGGATAGATTTGACCATTCAGGGTTTAACCTTTTGAGAAATAGAACATTGTTGTCTTCCTTTGATCTAACAATGTCACATCTCTTGCAGAGATTAATCAGATTGTTGAATCGATGAAATGTTTGTTCCAGAGATTCATCAGTCAGCGCTTGAAAACTATTATATTCATTTAGAGCTTGGGCTCTTCTGTTCTTTTTCATTTTCGCACCACCTTCTAAGAGATTCTCCAGTTGATCCCATAAATCTTTTGCTGTGTCACATGAGTCCAGAGATTGAAAAATCTCATTTGGAATGGCCATTATCAACAGAGACTTAGCTAATTCCACCTTAGCCTTTTCTTCATCAGTCCAGTTATTCCTTGACTTCTGAACCAGTCTTGCTGGTACCTCATCTGTATTTGCAGTGGCTGGAATTCTGGGAATAGTAGTGGTGGGAACAAACGGACCGTTTTGAATAATTGGATATAACTCAGCATCCAATCCCTCATAGAAGTTAACCATTCGAATCTTCCATTGTGAGTATTCATCACGTACAAGAGTTGGAGGTTTAGTCAGGGACCCAGACGTATAAACAGCATTCAAGCTCGAATTTGCCATTTGAGTAGGATAGAAGAGAAAATTTGAAGATTTGAAAGAAATTTAGAACAATTAAATCTCAATTTGATAGAAGAACAGGTCGATAATATCACTGTTTCTTCAGATTACAAAATGAATGACTCAATTTAAGAGAAGATTGTTAACGATTTAACAAAATCTCGTAAAACAGAGTGGATTAATAAACAAATTTTGAATCTGAGAAAATACTGTTCGATCGAAAGGAATTTCTTCAATGGAAGAGATCTAATAATCAATAGATTGATCAGAAGGCTCTGATACCAATTGTTGGTTCCAGATTCCTTTAAACCGATTGTTAATTGAGAGTATTGAATCAAAGTGAAATGCGGAAGCAGATCAATTAACAATTTAAATCAATAGAACAGTAAACAGAATGAAGAACAAAGATTATGAAATGATAACTTTGAATCAAAGTAGACAAAGTTATGAATTACGCACAGTATTCTTCAAAATGTAAATGTATTGATCGACAACTTTTACAAACACAATATAATGCTATTTATACAGATACAAAAATAGAAAGTCAAAATGCTAGCCAATTACAAAGTGCCATGTGTCTAAAAGGGAGCGTCTAACAACAATTAGTTATAACAAGAAGAGT
Source organism: Silybum marianum (assembly GCA_036898165.1). NCBI lineage: Eukaryota > Viridiplantae > Streptophyta > Magnoliopsida > Asterales > Asteraceae > Silybum > Silybum marianum. Next base: position 22,988,745 of record CM072528.1, on the reverse strand, counting down.
GTGTTGACTTTTGTAGACATCTCTTCTTTGACTCATACTTTAATTTCTAACACCTAAATACTTGAATAAATTAATTTTTCTTCAAACTCATCACCTAATTCTCCATCAATATTAGTATTTGTTAATTTATTTTTTGCATTTAACACCTCCCTTTGGTTTTCCGTAACTCCTCACCATCTCCTAACATGTTTTGTTTTCTTGGTTCTCTCCATCTATAAAATCGAATGCTCCATCAAAATGGAATTAACAAATCTCATGTCTTATCGGGTTTGTATGTCTTTTGTCGTTTCTCTTTTGTAGATTTTTTTTCAACCCGTACCATCGTTCATCCTACATAAATATTCTAGGTAATACCTATGTTTGATTTTATACTTTTTTGTGAGTTATATATTGTGTATATGTGTATATTGTTGATATGTCTTATCGAGTTTTTATGTCTTTTGTTGTTTCTCTTTTGTAGATTTTTTTTTCAATCCGTACAATCATATTTATGTGGATTATTTCCTCTGTCTTTTATGATTTTTATAATTTCTAGATTTGTAATTTTGTAAGAAAAAACACCAACAATAAGGTAATATTTTCTAAACATCTCAATTCCAAAAGAATTTGTCAAAAAAATTTCTTAATGTAATTATTATTAATCACACTATTCATTTTCGTTGGTTACACACAATATTTTTCTTATTCCTATTATTTCACTTGACTCTATTTTTTGTTTACATAACAATTATTAAATATATATATATATATATAATTAAACTATTTATAATTTTTTTATATAAATTAAATAATGATCAATATATATATAAGAATTTCTTAAAAAAGTTTCTTAATGTAATTATTATTAAAACACTAAATTAATTAGACTATTTATTTTCGTTGGTTACACACGATATTTTTTTTATTCCTTTTATTTCACTTGACTTTTTTTGTTTGGATAACAATTATTATAAATATATATAATTAAAATATTTCTATAAATTAAATAACGATCAATATATATATATATATAGATTAACATACTTGAATATAATATATGTATATATATTTACGTACTTGAATATAATATAATAATATATAATTATTAGCAAACATCAAATTAGCTAGACTATTCATTATATTATTTACACCCATATTTCTTCATTTCACGTTAGTTCTATTTTTATTATTTTCTTAACAATTAACAAATATATATAAATATAATCAATATATTTAAAAACTCATTATATAAATGAAATTATGATTAATATATATAAACCTATTTACATGATACTTGAATATAATGATATGTATATTTATATCCGTATCTACATAATAATAAAACTGATTATAATTAATTAAAATGAAGATGATGATTATATACCGTCTTCGTAATGTAATTAGTTAGTGGAAAAAAACGAGTCGGAATTCAAAAGAAATAGAGAAAAAGTTTGTTCCTATATGATGGAAGTGAGAAGACACAAAGGTTGAGAGATACACTTTATGATCATTGTCAGTTATATTATTTATACAACACTTTTTACATGTACTATATAAAAAATATTATATTACTAAATGACCTAATACACAAGTTCAATCATTTTATTTAGTACAACATAAATATTAATTTGTATAATTTTCAGTTAAATTTAATATTTAAATTTTGAATCAAGATATTAACATTTAAAGTCTTTTTAAAATAAATATATAAATTAATGTAAATGAAATTATAACCAATATATATATATATATATATATATATATATATAATTAAATACGAATTTATTACATTTAATGTCACTAATTAAAATCAATATATTTAAATAATTATTATTAATTCTTTCATCAATAAATAAAATAGTTATTACATTTAATAATATTAATTAAAATCGATACATAAAATGAAAAAAATTATAGAATCATTGTATATAATTAATATTACGATCAAAGATGAAACTTATTAAAATCAATATAACAATATGTATAAAAAAAGAGGATAAAATCAACATGTAAAAATTAAATTAGAACAACCAAATATATAATTTACTTTGTTTCATTTTTTTATTTAAATTGAAATCAAACTATATATAAAAATGAAATTACAATAGGTATAACACCTTTCATTTTACATGAAATGACTAAAATCTCTTTTTTTAAAGATTTTTTACCGAGAAAATTTGAATGATGTGGCACCTCCTAAGGTTTAGAATCTCTCTTATCTTTTTTCTATATTTTTTGATTTTTTTAAATGTTGAAATTGTTAAAGACTTTTGCCCCTGTATGGAAAATGTGTAATTCATTATTAAACGATTTTTTTTTGCAATTTTGCATACCCAAGTTTAACTCCAACTCTTATTTACCCCTTCATTACTTCTTTTTATTTCTTAATGAAATTTATTTTTCAAAGTTACAATAATAAACAAATGAAATCCTATAAATTTCTTTGGTTATGGATGAAAAAAATGAGAATTGAAGAATACTTTGAAGATTTTAAGGTATGTATAAATTATATTATTTAAAAAATATGTTTTGTTATTACATATTTCCTCTTTGCAATATTGTTGGATTTGTTGTTATCATAAGACATGATTGTGCTTACGATTAGATCAGATAAATTCGTAAATTTCTTTGGTGAGGAATGAAGAAGATGAGAGTTAAAGAAGACTTGGAAGATTTTATGATACGTAGAAATTATATTATTTAAAAGATTGTGATTTATTATCACATATTTGCTCTTTGCAATATTGTTGGATTTGTTGTTATCCTATGACATGATTTTGTTTACGATTGGATCATATAAATTCGAATAAAGTTTTGATATTTTGTGATTACAAGATATGATAAATTTTTTGAATTTAAGCTCCATTGACAATAATTGTTTATATATAATTGATAATTATACTAAATTTTGACTACTTCAAGATTTTTTCTATTGAAAGGAATTATTTTGGTGGAGAGATGAAGAAGATGAGAGTTGAAGAAGACTTGGAAGATTTTAATTGTATGTAAAAATTATATTCTTTAAAAAATGTGATTTGTTACAACATATTTCTTCTTTTCAATATTGTTAGATTTGTTGTTATGATCATAGGACATAATTGTGTAAACTATTGGATCATAAAAATTTGAATAAAAAGTTTAATACTTTTTGATGATATCTTCAAAGTTAGGAGTGGCAATTCTCGACCCGACACGAAACGTTAACACTACACGAAAATAAACGGGTTTGGATTGAACTTTCTGCATGCCAACCCGTTTATTAAACGGGTCGTGTTCGAGTTGACACATACGGGTCGCTGGTCGACCCGCCAAACCGTCAAAAATAATATAAAACACAATTTTTATTCTAAGTTTTCTAAAATAATATTTGTATTAGTATTTGATTTTGGTTGTGGTACTAATATTTGAACTTGAACGTTTGAACTTGGTAGTATTATTAAGTGACCTGCCAACCCATTTATGACCCACCAACTCGAACACGACACGATTGCCATCCCTAGCCAAAGTAGCAAACGGGTACATTACAACAAATGTAAGCAAATTATCAATATGTCTCGCAATTATACAAAACTAGGTAACAACACCGCATTTGCATGTCGAATCTAATTTTTTGTAAGAAGATATGTATATGGGATAAATCGATATATTACGAGTCATGACAAACCAATCCTCATTATAGTCAATAGTTTCACACATTTCTTTTATCATTTAAACCAATTACAAAGTTTGATGATCTTGAACTTAATTAATTGTATATATGAATAGAAGCAACCGAGGATATGATCAAGCAACTTCATATCAAGTGTGGATATTAATTTATATTAGTTTAATATCTAATATGTGATTATTGGCGTTTTTAACTTCGATATTTTTTATAAAAATTTATCGTTACCGTGCAACGCGCGGTACCGAACACTAGTTATGCTTTAATTTTAGATGAGCTACTCGTCTCAACTCAATCATTAAACGTACTAAAAATAGTAGGTCTTTCGGACCCTAAAAAAGTTCTAACTCCAACACACATTATAAAACAACATAAAAAATATTTTTAATATTATTATATGTATTTGTTATTATACTATTTTTTATTAAGATATTAACTATTAATGAACACATAGAATTAGAAAAGTCGAATAAAATACTAATATATATTTTTAGAGGTCTAATTTATAAACTTTTAGTAATTATTTATTCATAGGGATATAGAGGAGGGATCAAATGCAAACGAAGTCATTTATATAAACCGTGTAAATCTCATTCAACTAATCATAACTTTTTTTTTTCCACCTTTTTTAATTAAATCGCTCATTTTTATTGTGAAATTACGTTAATCATGGACATTATCACACTACTAGAATAATGGGTATAAGCGACGGCTTTTTCCGACGGCAAAAACCGTCGGTAATTTCCGACGGTATATCTACGCCTTACCGACGATAAAACATATTTGTAATTATATTTTGTTTTTTAAAACACCGTCGGAAAACCGTCGGAGATACCGTCAATAAACCGTCGGTAACATTTTTTTATTTTAGTTTTAATTTATTTTCAAAACATCCGTCGGAAAACCGTCGGAAAAAACCGTCGGTACCGTTTATAATATTTATTTTTATACTAATATATAATTATTAGATTAAATACTTTTTGGAAATTAAAACCCAGTTAATATAGATAAATTCCCAAAAAAAACCTGTTCACTTTCCCTTATTCCCAAAACCCAAAACCAAAACCAAAACCCAAAACTCTGGCCCATCCCAAAACCCAAAACCCTAGACGAATCACGCCATCGTCCTCCACTGTCGTCTCCATGTTCATGCCATTGTCCTCCATTGTCGTATCTGATGTAAGTCGACATTATCGTATCCTCCATTCAAGCTCTGAACTCTCTCAGGTACGTCTCCATTACTCTGTCTCGCAAATCTACATCTTAATTTCAGAAATTGAAATCTTCAATTTGATTTGAATGATTGAGTAGATTGTGTACATTTTGGACTTTTGGCGATCAGAGAGGTTCAAGGTATGAAAGCTCCATAGCATTGGTTAGTTCTCCATAGACAATTTTCTATTTATTTGGAGTTTTTTATTCGAATAGATTCTTCCTAATCCGGTTCTTCAAATCGATTTTTCTTGGGCCATATCAGAGAGATTATGAATGTGAGGCGACTTGAGACCAAAAATGGTTACAAACATCAATTTTTTTTTGTTGCTAAAATCAGGAGTTTTTATTTTTCAGGACTTTGTAACTTCATGCTGGAATCTATACTTCTTTATGTAGTATGTGTAGCATTCGATCTGTTGTCTGAATTTTTACTACTACTGGTCTGCTTTAGGTTTAGTTTGACGTTAGATTATGGTTTCAAGTTTGTAAGCTTTTTTCTATTTCTGAGGTGTCTTGGATGTGCACTCAATTTGAATATCTTATCTCCATCCTTTTCTTTTCTTTGACTCTGCTCTATTTTGCCTTGACTGTCTATTAGGAGTTAGTACTTGGTAGATATATGGTGCAAATAGTTACCATATAAACATCATCCTTAATATATTTTGATCTTGTTGACCATGACAAAGTTCATAGCTTTCGTATACAGAAGCAAATGCCAGTTAAAGGTATTTTTTATTTGCTACTTTGATGGTGTATAGATTATTATGTTCAAGATATGTTATTATTGATTTATAATATCCAACCTCTTGCATTGTTAAAAAACTTATTTTTATGTGGTGTAAATAACTTACTTCTATTCATGTAATATTGACAAGCTTGTCTACACACACGATAGCTCATTACGACATATGATTCTTTTATTTTTGCATCTGGCTATTTAAATGTGTCTAAATTTGTAATTTGAAGTTACTAACACAATTCATGCAATTGTACTGCATGTTTTGTATGTGCCATGCCATCATGGGTTATTCTTATAGTGTATCATGGAATATGCTTCTAATCATAACTGTTATTGATATTTTCTAACAATATGTGACGATGGGTTTTTATTATTTTTCTCCAGGTATGTTGGTAGGTTTTTTGTGAAATTATATCAAAGTTAAACGAGATGAAGAAATTGAACTCTATGAGGTATGTTTCTTGTTACGGTTGCTATCTGCATTTTGTATATCAATATTTACTCAACTTCTACCCTCTCTTAAGAATAGAAACTACGACTAAACATAGTGAAGTTTAATGAATAAACAAACAAAGAGGAGACTTAACTACGACTGATTTGTAGCTTCTTGTCAGCGAATGAATTTAGAGAGGTAACTATTTAATACATGAAATGTGAAAATCTCTTAATTACAAACAATAAAACACAATGTACAAATTGTTATTGCATATGCTTTTAAATCTCAATACTGTGAAGACCTTTCCTTGTCCTGTTATCTACATATGATATGACTACAGAATTCCCACTGAAAATTCAAATTCTATCTCGGATTTCATGCTCATATTTGTACAGTTGGCCAGTCTGCAGTGAAAAGGAGAGTCCTTTCTTCCCCCTCATCCAAGTCAAGAACATACTTGGCAGTATCCTATTTCTCCAATTTGTAGTATTAAGATGATAAAGCAAACTGACACTGAATTTATAACAGGCTATTAACGATATTTGAAGGAAGTATGAAGCAAACAGGAATGCGTGAATCTTGAGAAAGAAAAGGTCAACCATTTAATATCTTCTTTCACTGTTTTTTTAAGTATATAACATATATATATAGGGGAGGGTTGTGAGCGTGAGGACAAATGAGAGCGCGACATGTGTCATATTCAGTCTGAACATTTCTTTGATTATTTAGTCTGAATAATCTACATTCAGACACGTGTCGCGCTCTCATTTGTCCTCACGTTCACAATCAAATTTGAGTTCGCAAAACTCACACACACTCCTCACCAAAGGGTTATTGAACCTTGACAGCCAACAAGGTTGGGGTTCTAGAAGTTATCCGGACACAACTGGGCCAATAACCCTTTGATTTTTGTTCACTGATTTCATAGATATTAAAAAGCGGAATAACCCTTTGGTTTTTTTAATTCTCAGGTTGAAAAAGCAGTTATAGGTATTAAAAATAAATGTGACGAAAAGCTTTCAGAATGTAAAAAGGAATCAAAATAGCAATTGATGCAGATAGAGAGAGAACACACTGCTTTGGTATGTATGGGAAATAGGATTCAACTTAAGCAAGAAAACTATTGTTAATTTGTGTATTGGTTGAAACTATAAAACTTATTAATTGACATTGTATAGACTTAAAGTAGATTAATAACAATTAAACTTTTTTTTGTGCTGATTTTGTAGGTTAATAAAATACGGGAGGAGAATGATAAGAATGAAGAAAATCTAAAATCTAATCATTGTGAAGAGTTAAAAAGGGTGCAACTCCAGGCTAAGAATGAATTTAGAGAGGTAAATCCTTATCTATGGCTGAAGTCTGGATACAAATTGCTAACTTGCCACTTTATTTAGAAAACAAAGTTACTCAAGAATCAACATGAAGCCGAGTCAAAGGACTTGAGGTCTCAACATGAAGAGGAGTGTAGGCATCTTGAAAAGGAGCTAAATATCCAGAAGAACAAGGCATGCATAGTTTATATATATATATATATATATATATTTTTTTTTTTTTCAAAAAGGTTAGCTCTACCTCTTTTTCTCATTAATTTATTACAAGCGGAGAGGCAGTGGGCTTTGTTGCAGTTGTAATGGAAAGTAATGGGCGATGAGCCCCAAGAAGACCAAGAAGTGACCTCAAAAAAGGTCTGTATAGCAATATAGACAAACAATTATACACCAGTTGTTACCTCGAGGGCTGAAAAATTTGCGGTTAGTAATTACTCTCTCGTTTCTTGTCAGTCATCTACGAGTCCCTTTTAGAAGCTTACTGAATAAGCCACTTTCTATATAATTAAGCCACTACCAAACAGTCATGCATAGCTGATCCAATAAGCTGCAAGTCCCATTAAGCTCATCAAGCTGCTAACATATAGGCCCTAACTACATCTGAAACTAGGCTCTATCTCATCTATTTTGTCTTTAGAGCATACCTGGATATATGTGTTAAGCTGTTGCCATGGGTCACTTGTGGTCATGGTTCTAAATAACTTCTTATGGCGCCGAAGCTTGGTTTTGCCGCCACGTTGCATCTGAGTTGGTGGCTTAAAATAGCATATGATGTAAAAACATGATGGTGGTGGCGTAATAGCATCTGAGGCCCTCACATGCCATCCATGCTTGTGAAAAGACAATCTGAATTCGGAATATAGCTAAATGATAGATAAAACAGAATCATAGATGTTATATAGCTTGGGGCTTGCATATGTAGTTAGGGGGTGTTTGGGTAGAGGTATTAAGCAGAAATTAATGGGAATGATAATAAAAGAAACTGTTTGGTTATATATAATATAATAAGCTCATTCCCCCAGAAGCCCAAATTTTCATTCCTGATTAAACTTGGGGAATGAAAATTCATTCCCATTTTCATTCTCTATCATTTTCATTCGGATTCCCATTTTCAATCCCTTGCCAGAACCAAACGCCCTCTTAATTTATCAATTTAAGTGGCTTTAGCATCGTCTTTCTTTTGCGGATGACTGATTCTGACCCCGACTAGATAAAAATTGTGGTCAACTATGTATTTGTTATATATATTTAATGTATACATAACAACAGAATCTTTAATAGGAGCTTTTGGAGATGCAAGATTAGGGTAGCAGACTATATGTAATGACATTTAGTGGGGTAGTTTGATGTCGTTTATAACTGTTTGTTAGCAGCTTAATGGGACTTGTAGCAGGCTTTATGTTTTTATTCGTACTCATTTATCATAGGATGACTATGTCCATGAAACGATTGAGAACGGACTTGACACTAGTATCCATTCACTTGGAGATATTGAAATATGGGGACATTGTGCGGGAGGAAGGAAAAGGGGTCGGATGTTTGGCATCGGTACGTGTTCGGATCCGAGCTAAGTAGATCATGTGTCGGTTGCACTTCAAACGAGGTTAAATTTTTGTTCCTTTTTTTATTCTTATTTATTTAGAACATATGTCAATTTACTCATTGTGTTACTAAAGAAGAAGCTTAAGAAAATGGAAGAGTAGCGAGCAGTCGAGAGGAGAGGAGAACACTTGACTGAAGGCAATCGAGCGATGCTAATTCGACAATTCCCACGTCGACTTTCGATGATCCCATTTCCGGTGGTTCCTAATAGATATATTAGTTTAATATTCTTGGGATTTGATATATTATTAAATTTGTACGAACTTATATGGATATATCCGTAAGATATATATGTATTGGTTTGTAGATAAATTTACGGTTGAATTTATGGATTGTCTGAGATTTATATATATATATATATTCATACTGGTTAAATGGCAGCAAATAGGGGTTTTTTAAAAAAATATTTTTAAATTAAAAATCTAAATAATCGGTAAATGTAAAACAGTTTTTCTGAAAACCCTCGGAAAGCCGTCGGTGATGACAACCCTCGGAAAGGCGTCGGTGATGTAAACCGTCGGAAAGCCGTCGGTGATGTAAACCGTCGGAAACCCGTCGCTAATGGAAACCGTCGGAAAGCCGTCAGTAAAGCTGTTGGTAAACTTTCGCTATATATTACCGACCAACGTTTTAGCGACAGTTGTTCCCTGTCGGAACCCCGTCGGTAAAGGGCATTTCCTACGGTTTTCCGACGGTTTTTGCCGTCGGTAATGCCCTGTTTTGTTGTAGTGTCATCTTTATTATATTAGTTTTGGATAAATACGTGAAATAATTTCGTCTTTTTCATAGAAACAAAAATAACTTAAACATTTTATGCAATAAAAAGGAACTATATGAAACAATTTCAATTAATTAGATTAAATAATCTCATTAATTTAAACAATGAAATCAACAGGTGCCAATGGTTTGTACAAATAGGGGTGATTTGCATTTGATTGCTCCCTTGCGGATATAAGTCTTTTTTACTCAATTAACGCTTAATATAAAGATATTTAGTAAATAACAATTCTTGGGCATTATTTACCTCAATCAGACTTGTTACGGTGTTACCCATACCCATAAATTATGGTAAACAACCACTAACAAGATTGTTTGATACAACTATTGAAAATCTATATTATATCGAAGGACAATCTCATGTAGACAGTTTCTATGGGGCATAGGCCTCCCAAAAGGTAACGGAGGCGTGCAAAGGAGGGCCAATATCCGTTCGGCCCGAGGAAACCTTTGCACGCCTCCGTTACCTTTTGGGAGGCCTACGCCCCATAGAAATTGTCTACCTGAAACTGTTAAAATGTATATTTATATTATTTTTAAAGAATATTTTTGAGTTTTACAAAATTAACAAAGATCAAGTTCGAACCACACATGCGGGAAGCAGGCAACATTAGAATTTGCATGTTACACATGAAAATGTTGCTACTTATTAGCAACTGTGTTTTATGGTTTGGAAATAAGTTAAAGGTTCTATTGTATAGTTGTTATGCAAAACAAATACGCTATGTGAGTCCATAAACTCGACACTCCGACAAAAACGTTTTTTGGATTAACGGATGAAAAACAGTTCTCTCCTCTTACATCCATCTACCAACAGATTCCGGTGAACGTAATTTCGACGAACAAAATTAAACTTATGTACCACTGTGATACCAATAACTTCAAAACAATATAACACAAACTTACTGATTACTGTGATACCAATAACTTCAATAATATATACAAGATACACTGTGATATACGGATGAGAGGAACGGACCGAAATCCCGAACCGAACCAGTCCCGTACCGAACCAGTACCGGTACCGAATTTCACTAATCTTTTCGGGATTCCGTATTGGGATTTATGACTTTCGGTTTTCGGTATTTCGGTTTCGGTACCGGCTCGGTACGGGACCGGTTCGGTTCGGGATTTCGGTACCGGTTTGGTTAAGTGATTTTGGTTTTTGTCATTGCGTTTAATGGTAAACAATGAAAAACCTTAGTCGTTCAAAAAAATGGAACCAAACGGTTCTAGTCCCGAAAATCCCTGTACCGAATTTCACTAATCGGTTCGGTATTCGATATTGGATTTTGACACTTCCGTTTTCGGTACTACCCGGTTTCGGTATCGGTTCGGTACCGGTCCGGTCCGAGCTCACCCCTACTGTGATACTATGAAATCCAATGTGAAACCCCTTTGATACCCACTACCATACCATACCCATTGTGATACACTTTGTGATACCCTATATAACTACTGTAATACCAGAATATATACAAAAACCTTCGATTTCTCGGAGATGATTATTGTTGATCATAACTCCTAATAAATGATTTGAATATGATTACTTTTGTACATAGTGAAATTCCGTTGTATAAGCTTCTGTTCATTTTCAGCGATAGCACACGCTGATAACCATCAGCGATCGCTGAAGATCAAGGAACAACAAGCTTATCTCTGAAGATCTGAAGATCAGCTATCACACGAGAAGACCATTCAGCAAAAGTCAAAGACCCTAGCTGAAGAAAGAGATAATCGGCTAAGTGAACTGAAGCGGTTCAGCGATAGCAACGATTGTCTACTCAAAGTGTGAAGTCTTGTGAAGCCTCAGCGATACTGAAGTTCATCCTTGAACATTCAGTATCAGCGATCAAATGAAGCTTCCTTTGCAAGATTAAAGATTGATCTTATCCTCGACGCACAAAAGTCAAACCTAGAACCATGTCAGAAAAGGACGTACGACTTGTCTCTTATGTCCCCATCATATCTGATACGGTACTATTCATATTCGGCCAAAAGCGTGGTTGTCTTATTAGCATGGACAAGCTTCCTATCCAAGCTTGACACGTGACATATACCTTTTGTCTTGCATTAAATGCAAACGGGTATAAATAAGATGGAGATATCTTCTTCATCGAAATACATGCTTCTGTCTAATCTAAACCCTCTTTATTTTTTCTTTCATCTTCTTGTGCATCAAACTTAGTGTTTTTTAGTTACAATAGAACATGTATTAAACTTGTTCTTATTCCGCTTGTAACTGTAAATTTGTTTATTATTTATAAACTCATTTAAAAACAAAAATCTGTGTGTGTTTGTATCCAGCCCCCCCTTCTACAAACTGTTTACTATTGTTTGAACTCTTGTAGACCCTTTAGGGACCAACAAGTGGTATTAGAGCAGTGTGTGTTTCTTAAATATTTAAAATATTTATTCCTTCTTAAAACTATTTTAAAATGTCAAACGCTAATACAAACTACAATGAGAATTGATCTTTAGCTAAACCTCCAAGATTTAGCCATGATAATTTTCCATTGTGGAAGGAAAGAATGTCTCTATTTCTAGAGGGATCTGACCCAAAGATTCCTTACTATCTAGAAAATGGACCATTTGTTCCTACAACGATAGTAGCTAGTGTTCCTGCCACCACTGCTACTCCAGCCATTCCTGAAAGGGTTATTGTTAAAACTCCTAACAGATGGACTGAAGAAGACAAGAAAGAAATTGCTATTGACTCTAAAGCTAGATCTATAATAGCAATGGCTTTACCAGATGAAGTCTATCATTCTGTCATGAAAATGAGGACTTCTAAGGCCATGTGGGATACTCTATGTATCCAATATGAAGGAACTTCTTAAGTAAAAGTTACTAGATGCATAAACCTTGTAAGAAAATATGAGAGTTTTATGTATCAAAAGGGTTAATGCTTTCTCAAATTCACCAGCGTTTCAACTGTTTGTTGATTGATCTAAAATCAGTCGACAGAGTGTATTCAAACGCAGAAATTTTGACAAAATTCATGGAGGCATTACCCGATCAATGGGCAGTGTACACTACATGTCTAAAGTTGTCAAAGAATCTTGAAACATTGTCCTTAAGTGCATTATATGGAATGCTCTTAAATGAGGAACAATCTCAACTTCTAAGGAAGAGCCTCATTAATGAACTCAAAGGTGCCAAAAGTACTTCTTTGGCACTTGTGACTTCTGAGGGAACTCCTTGTAAAATGTTTCTTCTTCCACTATCACCTCCATCACTGAATTAGGTCAAACTGATTCAGAAGATCAACTCACTGATGCTGACATCTCTGAGTTTGATAACTCTCTAGCTCTCTTAACTAATAACTTTAAAAGATTTGCTAGAAAGAGCAATTTTCGAAAACCTTCTAACCTCTCTAACTCTAAAAAGCAAAAAACGTTGCCCGCTGAGAAAGCCTCAGCGATATGCTTCAACTGTCAGCGAAAGGGTCACTTTGCTAGTGAATGCAGGTCGAAGAAAGTTGCAGCTCCCACTACCTCCCAGACCTCTGATAAAAAGAAGAAGTATTTGAAATTGAAAAACAAATACAAGGATCTGAAGAAACACCAGCAAAAAGGCAAAGGCCTTGTCGCTAAAGAAGTTGATTGGGATGCTGAAGATGACTGGGCCAAGACCTCTGAATAGTTTGGTTCAGATGAAGAAGATCTTGCCTTCCTCTGTTTAATGGAAAAAATTGAGGACGCTGAAGAAGCCACTGAGACTTCTTCCTCTGAGTCTCCTTCTACTCAGGTAACTATTCCTTCTATCTCTTTACCTTCTGAAAGTGATAACTTGTCGGCTCTCGATGCTATGACTGTTGATTTTTACGATGCTTTAAATGGAAAAATTAAGGCCGAGAGAATTAACACTGTCTTATCTGAACAATTGAAAAATTGCCATATAAGAATCAAAGAACTTTCTAAAATTGAGGAATCTCTCAAGGACCAAGTCTTTGCAAATCAAACAATAAGCATCGAGAAACAACAAGCTATCGCTGATAGGGAAAAGGCTATCGCTGATCTCAAGTCTGAAAAGGCAACCATCGAAGGATGGTGTAAGGCTTCTGATAAAGTCAATGAGATCATCAATGCTCAAATACCTATGAAAGTAAGAAGTGGGTTAGGCTATAACCCTGAAAAGGAAGAATCAGAGAATTATTGTTCCATGCTCAAATTTGGAATGTTTGTCTCTTCTATCCCTGATCCTTCTTCTTCAACTTCTTCTTCCTCTTCTAAAGAGAAGCTTTCTGTGTTTAATTCTAAGAAAGTGATCAAGAACGAGTTTCTTAATCAAGTTACTAAGAATAAGAAAACTCAAGTTAGGAACAAGAAGTCCTCAGAGAAAACTTCTAAAACTGGGAAGAAGGTCCCTGACTTTTCTCAGAGGCCACCCCCCATAATTAAAATCGATCTCACTCCTACCCCTGAAAAGGTTGTTATACCTCCAAGGACCATGGATAAAGGAATTCTTGGACCTATCCCTGAGAAATTTCCTGCTCCCTCTCTGATTTCCAAACCCTTTAAGTATAGGAAATGCTATCACTGTGGTGAAACTACCCACATTGCAAGCAAATGTCCTAATGCTACTAGAGCTGATAAACTAGCTCATGGAAAGAAAGTAGCTCAAGCTGATAAATCAGCAAGAGTGAAATCCATCAAGGTTGCAAAACCACCAAAGGTGAAGATATCCACTAAAGAGAGTTCTTCAGCTAGTAGCTCCTCCGCCAATCCTCTATCTAACCAAGCAGAACCCATAGTAATATGGGTACCTTTAAACAATTAATCTTTTGTTGTATACAGAGTGCCAAAGGAATCTGGTATCTTGATAGCGGATGCTCAAGGCACATGACTGGCAGAAAATCTCTGCTCTCTGATTACAAAGAAGAAGCTGGTCCATCAGTGACCTTTGGTGGAAATGACAAAGGATACACTAAAGGTTATGGAATTCTATCCAACGGAGCCACATCGTTTTCTCATGTTGCCTACGTTGAGGGACTAAAGCACAATCTCTTGAGCGTTAGTCAGTTATGTGACAAAGACTTTAAAGTTCTATTCTTAAAGAATAGATGTGCTGTCACTGACGGAAATGATAAGCTTGCCCTTACAGGCAAAAGAGTGGAAAATGTATATGTCATAAATATGAATAGTTCTCACTCCGAGAACATGTGCTTTATCTCTAAAGCATCCACTGACATAAACTGGTTATGGCATAAAAGACTCTCTCACCTCAACTATAAGACAATAAATGAATTGTCTCAAAAAGACCTAGTCAGAGACCTCCCAAATCATACCTTTACAAAGGAATCTCTTTGTTCAGCGTGTGAGAAGGGAAAGCTGACAAAAGCCTCCTTCAGGTCAAAGCAAGTTTCTTCAGTAACCGCTCCTCTTCAGCTACTCCACATGGATCTATTTGGACCTGTCAATGTCCAATCTATCTCTGGGAAGAAATACACTTTAGTGATTGTTGATGAATACTCCAGATACACATGGGTGTTCTTCCTTCGATCCAAAAGTGATACCCCTGAAAAATGATAATTTCTTTTATCAAAAGAATGGAAGTTTTGAACAATCTAATTGTTCGTTCCATAAGAAGTGATCATGGTACTGAATTCAAAAACAGTACTCTGGTAAACTTCTTTGAAGAAAGAGGTATCTCTCACAACTTCTCCTCAGTGAGAACCCCTCAGCAAAATGGTGTTGCTGAAAGAAGAAATCGTACTATCATCGAAGCGGCTCGCTCAATGCTCAGCGAATCGCATCTACCCACTCAGTTCTTGGCCGAAGAGGTCAGTACAGCGTGCTTCACTCAAAATCGATCCCTGATAATTAAACGATTTAAGAAGACCTCCTATGAATTATTTCATGGGAGAAGACATACTCTGAAATATTTCCACATTTTTGGATGTAGATGTTACATTCTGAATGAAAGAGATCATTTGGGTAAATTTGATCCAAAAGCTGACGATGGTATATTTCTTGGATACTCCTCTTTATCTAAATCCTTCGGAGTCTTCAACAAAAGAAGACAACATGTTGAAGAATCCATGCACATTAACTTTGATGAATCTCGTCCCATTCATGCATCTCATTCTCATAAGGATGATGAAGAATTGAATGCCTGGATGAAATCTCATTATGGGGAACCTGAAACTTATTTCAGCAATCAACCTCCTGCTGAAGAATGTGATGATGAAATCCCTGTAAATTCTTCAAGTGACAATCATCCATCTTCAGGGATGAATGTTACTCCTTTGAATCAGATTCCTATTGCTGATTCCTCTCTTGGAAATTCCTTAGTGAATAACCAAACTATATCTGAAAATCAATACCCTGAATTGATTCTAAATGAAGTACCTGTTGCTGAAACAAGTCCTACTCCAGAAACTGAAGAACAAGTCGCTGAATCTGCTGTTGATCTCTCTCCTCAACCACCAACGATGGATGCAAATCATCCAATAAATCAAATTATTGGTGATCCCGCTGCAGGTATCAAAACACGTAGAGGTACAGGTAATATCTGTCTTTATGTTAACTTCATTTCTCTCTCTGAACCTAAAAAGATAGATCAAGCTATCTCTGATCCTAGCTGGGTTTCAGCTATGCAAGAAGAACTAACTGAATTTCGTAGAAATAAAGTTTGGAATCTTGTTCCGAGACCCTTTGATAAAACTGTCATAGGAACCAAATGGGTTTTCAGAAATAAGCTAGATGAAAACGAGACTATAATTCGCAATAAGGCTAGACTTGTTGCTCAAGGTTATAGATAGGAAGAAGGAATTGACTATGATGAGACCTTTGCACCTGTTGCTCGTTTAGAAGCCATAAGACTCTTTTTAGCTTATGCTGCCCATAAAGACTTCAAAGTTTTTCAGATGGATGTTAAAAGTGCTTTTCTAAACGGAAAACTCAGCGAGGTAGTTTATGTTGAACAACCCCCTGGTTTCTCAGACCCTAACCATCCTGGTTATGTTTTTAAACTTGAAAAAGCTCTTTACGGGTTAAAACAAGCTCCTAGAGCTTGGTATGATACTCTTTCAAAATTTCTTCTTAAAGATAATTTGTTCGTGGAAAAATTGATCAAACCCTGTTTTTAAGAAAATATAAAGGTCATACTATTCTCGCTCAGATATATGTTGATGACATTATCTTTGGTTCCACAAGACCCAAACTTTGCACTCGTTTCGCTGCAAGAATGCAAAAACAATATAAAATGAGTATGATGGGTGAACTAACATATTTTCTAGGTTTGCAGATTAAGCAATCTGGCAAAGGAATTTTTATTTGTCAAAGCAAATATGTTAAAGACATGCTGAATGAATTCGACATGAATCAGTGCTCAGCGATGAAAACCCCTATGGCGCCTCCTCTGACGTTGAACAGGATCCCAATGGAAAACCAGTCAATGTCACTGCCTATCAAGGAATGATTGGATCTCTGCTGTATCTTACAGCGAGTAGGCCAGACATCATGAACGCTACCTGTCTCTGTGCTCGGTATCAGGCTGAACCGAAGGAATCCCATCTAATCGCCGTAAAGCGAATCTTCAGATATCTGAAAGGAACTCCAAATCTTGGTCTCTGGTATCCCAAAGGCTCAGGATTTGATCTTATTGGTTATTCTGACAGTGACTTTGCTGGTTGTAAGATAGATAGAAAGAGCACCACTGGAGGGTGTCAGCTACTAGGTGGAAAGTTAATAAGTTGGACAAGTAAAAAGCAAAACTCAGTGTCCACTTCCACCGCTGAAGCTGAGTATGTAGCCGCTGGTAGTTGTTGTGCTCAAATCCTTTGGATGAGAAATCAACTAAGAGACTACAATCTCAAGCTCTCTAAAATTCCTATCTATTGTAATAGTACTAGTGCTATTGCAATTGCCAACAACCCTGTACTTCACTCCAAAACCAAGCACATTAAGATCCGATATCACTTTATCAGAGATCATGTGATGAATGGTGAAGTTGAGCTCCATTTTGTACCTACTGAATATCAGCTACCTGGTCTTTTACCAAGCCTCTTGATGAAACTAGATTCAATCTACTCATCAGCGAACTTGGTATGTTGAACACTGAGTAATTTATTATTCAGTGACCAACAAGGGATACAAATAAAGCTTTCAAACTTTCCATTCTCTGAACTCTGATTCAGCGATATCTGGGCCATCTCCTCAGGTATTATCTTCTAATCTTTATCACTCTTTGATATCTTTTCTCATCAAAGAATGACTCTCTTAAAATTAAAACTTCTCACTGAAAATCCTTTATTATTAGTGATGAAGATTTTTCTAAAATTAATAATGATAAACCTTCCTTATGGATAATTATCATTATCTTCCTTTAAAAATAAAGAAAAGGACACGTCAGACCTTTTTCTGACACACGACGGACCGCGACGTTTCCATTCCAACTCCTTTCTTGGAACGTGCCCCAGGTCATCATTTCTTTTTCAAAAAGCTAAACCGTCGTTTAGCACTCCTTTCTTTCTCTCTCCTCTTGCTATTTAAGCATCTCTTTTGCCTTACTTTATTCCTTCCGCTTTCATAACTCTCCTAAAGGCAAAAGAAACTTTCCAATCTTCAAGTTTTCTCAAGAACACCAAGAACACGCATTTGTGTGTTTTTCTTCTCGAAATCAACTAAGGTTTGATCTAAACCTTTACTTATGACTGGAAACTTCTTGTTTCACTTCTTCTTCTCATTAAAACTCTAAAAATGATATAAAAACATTTCTTAGAACCAAAATAAAAATAATCTGGATCAAACTTAAAAGGTTTTCCTTTATAAAAACCCTGTTCTAAGTTCTTTCCTTAGAACAGAAGACTTTATTATTAAAATTTTATCCATTTTTATTCACCTACGCATTTTTTTAAATAAATTTTTCATTATATTGTTTATAACAAGCATTTTGATATTGTTTATTAAAATAATTGTTTCTTTGAGCTTACATTTGGTATTCTTTATACCAAACTCTGGTTTATACATTTATGTATAAAACCATGATTTACCTCTTTGGTGTTCCTATCTTTCCCACAGCAATGGCCTCTGCAAGTAAGACCGCTGCAACCTCTGCTGCTGAAGACACCACCTTGGTCGCTGCACCAACCTGCCATTTTCCTTTGGAAAGAGCCGTCTTCAAGTCCTGCAACTACATTGCATTGGTGGAGATCCCTGCAGACGGCCCTCAATTCGCTGAAGGAGCGACCTTCATCAAGGCATGCCCACTGATGTACGCTTTCGTCCACAACCCAGTGGGCGTCTCTTCTCATCTCCAAGCTCTATGGTACACGGCTCACTGTACCATGGTGACAACTGATAAGGGAACCGAACTCCCTGCTATTGGATTCAAGACTCCAGATCTTGGTTTCTTCTCTTTCACTGCTGGGTTTCTTAGGAAGGCTCTTCGTCTCCCTGTACGCGCAAAGAATCAACAATGGGGCGCTGAACCCACCAAGATGCAAATCGATGCATTCTTGGATTCAATTGGATATGCTTGGGAGAATCCCTCTCTGAAGACGGTGGGTTCCAAGGTAGAGAAGAAAACGCTACCTGCTCGTTGGCAATATATCTTCACCCAGGTGATCCAATGCCTTGGGTCGAAGATCGGCTCGCACGACCAAGCGAGCAAGCACTTTCAAGACCTTGCCTACTCCCTCTGCACCGGCAACAACCTCAACTACGCTGACTACATCTTCAGTGACATGGTCAGTCGCATCAGCGCCGCCACCAGACATCCCGTCATCCCTTATCCTTGCTTCTTCGCGACTATTATGGAAGTTGCCTTCGGGGAAGACTACCCGAAGGTCGGCGATCACTTCTTCTCTGTAGTAGGGAAGAAGTCCCTGGACATTGAAGAACGTCCAGGTGATGCTCCTTTCACGCCCTACATGCTGCAAGTGATCGGAGCCCCTCTTCCAGTGTCCACCTCGCTGTCCAACCCAACAGCGAGCAACCCAGACACTGCTGCCGCTATTAAGAGGAAGCAACCAACCGATGGTCATAAAAAGACCATCGCAACCAAACTCAAGAAGCCAAAGAAGATGGTCTCTCAAAATACCACTCTCTCTGATTTTGGTGTACTACCAACACCACCTAAAACCTCAGCCACTTCAACGGTCTTCTCAACCGTTGTTGCTTCATCAGTACTACCTACATCATCAGCGACTCCGGTCACTGAGGGTGTTTTAGCCAGCTCCGCTGAAGCTGGATCAGGTACTACT
The DNA here is from genome assembly GCA_036898165.1 of Silybum marianum. Lineage (NCBI taxonomy): Eukaryota > Viridiplantae > Streptophyta > Magnoliopsida > Asterales > Asteraceae > Silybum > Silybum marianum. Next base: position 22,968,792 of record CM072528.1, on the reverse strand, counting down.
CTCACTGCCTTCTTATCTACTTCTATCTCCTCTTCTCCTCACCTCAGCAAGTGACTCAGCGATAGTTGTCCCTATCTCTGATAATGCTGAATTGCACGCAGTCCAAACCTTAATATTGTTTAGGCAATCTGAGTTTTGGAAGGCCAAATTACAAGGACCTCAGAGTATCTCTCTCAGATACTCTAAGACACTGGTTAGTGATCCTCATGACACTGCCTCTGCAAATGTGGTCCCTAAGAGTAATCCTCATGATACTTTCAGGGAGAAACATACATTTTTTCATCCATCTTCTAAGCCGGATGTGTTTTTGGCATCTTTGTCTATGTCATCATCAGGTGTCGCTTCTCTTCCAATTTTAGCGACGACAACCACCCCGCCAGCGCTCCTCCCCTTAGCAAGGATATGGGGAAGTCTCCTCAGGGTCCTCCCAGCGCTGCCCGGCTCAGAGACGTGAAGCAAGAGATGGCCACTCCCAAGCTTCCCACTCCAGTCACTGAGCTACCTCCCATTGTCCTTCCCAACCCTACATTCCCTGCAATTGACTATTTGGTCAGGGAATATGCTCTCACAAGGGCTAGGGTGGACAATCTTCAGACGTCCGCTGAACTGATCTTCAAACGAATCGTTGGAACTCCATCGATCAAGACGAACGTCAACAACCTCATCTCTGACGTTTTCTGCCTAAAAGAGGATAACAGGGCCTTTCATCAGACCCTGACAAGCCTGGAGCAGAAGGTTGCTGCTCAAGCAAACGTCCTTGAGTCTATTCAAAAGACTCAATCCGATATGATGCAGATGCTCACCAAGCTCTCCGAGGCCAGTTCCTCTTCTTTCAACGCTGCTGATCGGACCACGCTTCAGGATAATGATGCGAAGCTCAAGGACGTTCAGACGAATGTTCACACTCTGATGGTGCATTGTCTACCTCCTGATAACATTGAGGGGGAGAGATGTGCCAAAGAGTTCGCTGACGAACTCATCTCGAAGCATAACCAGAGGTTCCCTGGAGAGAGAATTTCTCCATACATCCAGCGAACTGAACCTGAAGAAGATGATGCTGATGAAGATGAAGACGAAGAAGAAGAAGAATATGAAGAACCTATCCCTCACTATGGGGGGATGGATGATGATGAAGACGACGATGACAATGGAAGTGCCTTAGAGCACTTCAGATTGTCAAGGCCTGGAGTCGCTCATCAAGAGCCCTTGGGGGACGGACCACATCCCTCTCAGGGACAATCCGGTCGCTCAGGCAAAGGAAAAGAAGTGGTAGATCTGGATGCCACTATCCCTATATCTGAGGGGGAGACCACTCATGAGGTATCTCTTCCTCTTATCCCTTTCATAACTCCTCTCTCTGAAACCCTCACACCTCTTTCACCTACAAAAACACTCTCTGACAATACTATTTCCTCCTCTCCTTCCCTCAGTGATCCCTGTCCCCCAAAGGGCTCAACTTCATGGAAGGAACCTTCCTCTGAAGAGCAGTTTATGTACATAATAGAAACTGACTCTGAAGAAGTAGAGGGCCTTATTCGCAGGTGTCGCATTCAAAAGCCAATCATAAGCGAGCCTGAAGAAAAAGAAAGGCGAATAAAATTCCCTAGGGAATTCGAGGCTTGAAGAATAAGGGTGCCTGAAGCTGAACCCATTGAAGCCGTACCAATAAGGATGGTAGATGAATTCTACTTTCTGTCCAGAAAAGAGAAAGAACAAGCATTGGAAGCTCAAAGAATTAGGGATGAGAAAATAAAGCAAACTGAGAATGATCTTGCTTTAGCAAGGAAATTGCTCAGAGAAGACTCTGCAAGAGATAAGGTGGCCAAAGATCAACTGAAAAAGAGCGAAAGGGTCGCTGAAGCGCTTGCATAGAGAGAAATTGCACAAGAAAATTTGAATGTAGATCCGATCCTTGCTCAACAGAAGATTCTAAGTGCACTATCCGCTGAAGCCACTATGTAGAAAGACAAAGAGCTTGATTGGTGCGCTGACATACTGAAATTTCGAAGATCTGAAGCCAAAATCATTCATGCAACTATCCAAGGGCGACACTCCAACAGAGGTGGTCCAAAGGTATATGTAAGAATGACAAGGACGAACATAATAGAGAGAGAATAAGCCAAGTTCTTAAGAATTTATGGATACACTGAATGGTTAGAAATCAGAGACGCCATTCAGGGTTCCAAATCCAAATTCAAGGATGTGGTGGACAGTGTGCTGGATCAGTTGCTGCAAAGAATGTCACAACATGTGCAAGTTCCCCCTCTCCCTGAATCATCTAAGAAGAAAATATCAACTGCTGAAGGTAGTTCAAGTTCTAAGAATGAGCATGAAACTAAATTTGATTATCAAAGCATTCTTGGTCAGCTTGAGCTCCCTGATATATCAATGCTTTGTACCTCTCTCCCTCAAGACCGAAGATATGAAGAAGATGAAATCATCTCACTGCCTAAACCTGGTATGGTATTCTTGGATAATGAAGGATTCTTAGGACTCTTCAGAAACCAAGAGATTCACAAGGCCCCATCCTCTCTCATAAAGATCATGCTTTGGCGCTGCTGGTCAGATACCCCTCTGATGAATCGACAGAAGACACTTTATGAGAATGAGTTACAAAGACGAAACGAGAATATATCTGACTAGTTATAGATTTCTATTTCCTTTGTAATATTTCTTCAGTGTACAAGTACTTTACTTTTATTATTGTAATTTCATTTCCCTGTAATTTCTTCATATTATATTTAACGAAACTCAATCAGAGTACTTTACTCCATCCTAGTACTGAAAAGATCCCTGAAAACAGTAAAAGGGACAATGAACATAAGAGTTCTATTTTCTTTAAACTATCTTCACTCACTGATCTTTCACTCTGAAAAGTTAATCAGTGAATGTACTTTAAGCTTATTTACTTGTAAAAAATTGTGCTTTCATATCCTTATAAATGAAACTCAATTCAGATAGTAGAATAGCTGAAAAAGACTTTACAGATTAGTACTTAGAAAACTTTCTTTAAATGTTTCCTAAGTCCTTACTAGTCTCTTAAAGCAATTTTCCTATGTTGCTTAATCATAATCAAATAGGGGGAGATTGTTGATCATAACTCCTAATAAATGATTTGAATATGATTCCTTTTGTACTTAGTGAAATTTCATTGTATAAGCTTATGTTCATATTCAGCGATAGCACACGCTGATAACCATCAGCGATCGCTGAAGATCAAGGAACAACAAGCTTATCTCTAAAGATCTGAAGATCAGCTATCACACGAGAAGACCATTCAGCGAAAGTCAAAGACCCTAGCTGAAGAAAGAGATAATCAGTTAAGTGAACTGAAGCGGTTCAGCGATAGCAGCGATTGCTTACTCAAAGTATGATGTCTTGTGAAGCCTCAGCGATACTGAAGTTCATCCTTGAACATTCAGTATCAGCGATCAAATGAAGCTTCCTTTGCAAGATTAAAGATTGACCTTATCCTCGATGCACAAAAGTCAAACCTAGAACCATGTCAGAAAAGGACGTACGACTTGTCTCTTATGTCCCCATCATATCTGATACGGTACTATTCATATTCGACCAAAAGCATGGTTGTCTTATTAGCATGGACAAGCTTCCTATCCAAGCTTGACATGTGGCATATACCTTTTGTCTTGCATTAAATGCAAACGGGTATAATTAAGATGGAGATATCTTCTTCATCGAAATGCATGCTTCTGTCAAACCTAAACCCTCTTTATTTTTTCTTTCATCTTCTTGTGCATCAAACTTAGTGTTTCTTAGTTACAATAGAATAGGTGTTAAACTTGTTCTTATTCCGCTTGTAACTGTGAATTTGTTTATTATCTATAAACTCATTTAAAAACCAAAATCTGTGTGTGTTTGTATTCAACCCCCCCCCCCCCTTCTACAAACTGTTTACTATTGTTTGAACTCTTGTAGACCCTTTAGGGACCAACAATTATACTAGAAAGAAACGATGCAGACCTTCAATATCATAAATTTTCTTTGAGGTGGGAATCTGTGATTTTTCGATTTTTCAGATCTGGATGTTTTCAGATCTGATTTCGATGGAGACGGAGAGATGTAGACCTTCGATTCGGTGGTCGGTCGGCTACAATGGTTGAGATCGTGCAGCGAGAATGGTTGAGATCGATCGGCAAGAATGGTGCAAGGGTGGTGATTGACAAGCTTCAAAAGAACCTCCTGACATCGGCTTCGACGATGGTGCTGGTGGTGTTCCTCAGAGCAAACGGGGACGGTGGTGCTGGTGTTGGTGATACAGTGGAGGTTGGAGACGGAGGGTTCCGACAGGGGTCGGAGGTGAAAAACGGTGGAGGTCAGAGGTCGGAGGCCGGAGGGTGGAGGCTGAGATATGAATGAGATTGAGGAGGCTTGTTCATTAAAATAGGGTTTTCTCATTTGTCAAGATTACCATTTTACCCTTTATGGTTAAAAATATTAAATAGTTAATTGATTTAAAATGAAGAGATGAGATGAGATCTCATGAATCTCATAGATTAAATAGATCTTATTTGATTAGGCCCCTACATATATATAGGGATGAGCGGAATGGACCGAAATCTCGAACCGAACAGGTCACGTACCGAACCGGTACCGGTACTGAATTACACCTTTCGGTTCGGGATTCGGTATTGATTATTTGTGTATTCGTTTTGGTACTACCCGGTTTCGGTACCAGTTCTGGTCTCGAAAATACCGAACCGAATCGGGAATTTTAAGGGGCACTTTTAATTTCAATTTGGTAACAATACCATTTCCTCCCAACCATGATATCTTTCATTTAATAGAAAATCCACCTATATTATTACAATTTTCTTCGATTCTTACATTACTCCACTCAAATATCGATTTTTTTTCTTGCAATTCTTCAAATTTTGGTTCTTGCAATTCTTCAAAATCGATTCCGTAATTCTTCAAAACCCAGTCCTTTTGAGTTTTGATTAAGTTGGTTAAGTGATTTTGGTTTTTGTTGTTGCTTTTAATGGTCAACGGTGTGAAAAATCTTAGTCGTCCCAAAAAATGGTACCAAACGATTCTAATCCCGAAAATCCCGAAACCGGACCGAAACTGAACCGGGGTATTCGGTTCCATAATTCGTCGTCCCAAAAATTCGGTTCGGTACCGGTCCGGTACCGAGCTCACCCCTATATATATATGTGGTTACAATTATCTTTGATCCCAATGTGCGTACGGTGTAAGCCAGAGTTTGGTTTTTTTGGGGTGATAGTGGAAAGTTGACAAATAAATCACTCGTCTGCCACTCTACTTTTAAGTCTATCAAAACAATATCGTATGCAACAATTTCGCTGGTAATCGCTAGCCTTGGTAAGAGTCATCGCCCTCACTTACCGGGTAAGATTTTTGGTTCTTGCCATATTCATCCGGTAAGGTAATGTACTTGGTAATCACATACCCGGTTAAGGGTTTGGTAAACGACCCCTAACTGTCGTAGGAAGGTCATGACATCAAGGGCCTAAAAACTTTAATCTTGAAAGAAAATCAACAAATTACGTGCTACGTTTTGTCTATCAACTACAACCAATGGGGCGTTTACCAAATGCTTACTGCGTATCCACCTGCTGCAAGAGTCACCACCTCACTTATCTTATCGAGTAATATTACTAGCCATCAAATTGAATGAATTGTAGGTTCCTTGTCATCCCCACCCAGTAAGGTAAGTGACCCGGGTGGTAAGCGCTTACCCAATTGCGTTTGGTAACCCTCAGTTGTTTCTAGTAGATTTCAGTTGGGTTTTCTATTCCCTTTCAAGTTTATAGAATGTGGTTAGAGTTTCATGAGATCGAAGATATCTTTTGACTTTGTTTTGATGGTATGCCTTATGAAGACAAGATTTGGAGTACCAAATGAACAATTGAACATTGTTTTTATTACACAAACACACAAGTATTTGAAGCCGGTTAGCCACATCTGCGAGTTACAACTCCGATTAAAGTACTTGCAGGCATTGGCCTCTTAAGCCGGCGACCTATTATACCTATGATACTCTTGGATGCATAGAGGGTATTTTTTGAAGGGTGTCCTAAAGGCTATGGCTGGACTAATCACGACAAATTATGAGTGTAAGAATTCAGTCCTGATAAACTCAGTGACCACAATTATTGTGTATGCTTGGAATCGAAACCTGGGCAGATGTGATATTCTACCACATCCCCAGGACCTCAACCAATATGTCACAGCCCTTCTGGTTATTGGTGGGTAGAGGTTGCCGGTTAAGAAGTAATTGCAAACAATAAAAGATGATGGACCAGAAACTCTCTCAAAGTTGGTCATTTATTTTTGGTTATCAACACTTGAAACTTGTGGAAAATCACACAGTAACTGTAGTTCAGTAGCATGAACATGTATGGCTTATTTTACGACAACCAAGTCGCAATAACAGAAAAAAAGAAATACGATCCATAGCTGCCATGAATAGAAAAGAAAAGGATCGGATCAGATCAAGTTACTTGACTACTTGCCTAAATTTAACGATGCAATCCAAAGCACGGTCAAAATCACCATCTTCAAGGGCTAACGTGAAACGACAATAGCCTGGAATCCCAGTCCAAGAAGCTCCGTTGATACACAAACTTGTGGCTCTCAGCATCGCTTCTCGGATGTTGGTGTCATTCAGTTTGGCTTCCCACGTAGAACCATCTTCTTCAAGCTTAAAGCTTTTCCCAAGATAAGCAGATGGCTTTGCAATTACAGAAACGCCCCCACATGCTTCAACCACTTCCCATCCGCAACTCTCAAGTGTCTACTTATAGTACATGCAAAACAAGCAATGGATTAATATAAGCTTTCTGGCATAAATGGATTGATTATCTTAGTTCAAAGTTTTCATTTTCTGGATCCCATTTTGATATGATTGGGTTCTTGCCCACAAACGAAAATCAAGAACAGAGCCCTTCATCAAGAGCAACCGAAATTCAGTCCAAGTGTAGCAGGAATAACAGTCAAATGTCAATAGGATATGTGCAAGGAATTTAGGTACGCAAAATACGTGGATTAAGCAGGAGATAACCTTCCGATATTTTTTTTTAAATGCAAGACTTTCATACAGATTTTGACCATTATTGTGTTATGAACAGGTATTCTCAAACAAGAAGAGGGTCAACTTGCAAGAAGGGCCAAATTACATGTAATCACATTGATACCACGTAATCACGTGATACATACACATCGCGACCTTTTGGACGTGTTGTATCACATGTGATTTTACACTATAATCACATATGATCCGGCCCTTCTCGTACCTCACTCAAATTGACCGACTTCTCGCATGATCGTCCATCTATATTAATAATATATATATATATATATATATATATAAATGAATGAAAGGAAATAATTATTTCATGATTTGTACATTAAACATGTAAGATAAATACACTCTAAAAACCTAAATTCATTTACTCTTACTATGTCCATATTAGTCCAGACAATCAGAAAAGGTAACTTGTATAATTTTGTTCTTCCTCTTTTGCAGCAACAAATCTAAGGGGATGTTTACCAACATTTATGGGTAAGTGCTGACCAAAATAAAAGGTACGTTTGAGGTAAGAGATCTGATTGTGATAATGCTGAATGGAAATGATTGTTTATTAATTATTTGTAACAAGCGCTGACCAAGTAAAAATAACGGTTATGCCCCTCAGTTTAGAGTAATTGCTTACTAGAAACATGACATTTTTAAAACTTTAAATATAAAATAAGATGAACTAAAAAATAATTATGAACAAATTAAAAATTATAAATGACTTCGAGCACAAAAATAACATATATAATGGGTTATTGCATATTAAAATAAAAAGTATAAGGATAATGTTTGATGGTGTCTATATCAAAAAGGGGCAAAAGAAAATTTTCTAAAATGAAAAATGGCTCTCACTGGCCTCGCAATTTTTTTAAGAAGCGACGATTTAATCTGTGACTATGGTCAGATAAATTTCTCTTGCTGACTCCAGACAAGAGGGCAGTGAGAGTTTTAATTTTTTAGTAAATATCTCATCACTTTTAGAGTAACAATTTTTTATCGAATAAGAGGCTAGTAAATTTGTATTAGTTTGCTTCTAATCTTAGAAATTGTGACTAGAGCCCCCCCTGCTTCCTAGATTAGTGTGAGTGGTTTATAAGAAATAAAAAAGAAGTATATACTGCAATGGAAACAAAAAGATACTCATGATACCTGGAAATCAATTTGCTAAATTGAATGTTTACCTCTTTCAAACGATTAAATCTAGTAGCCAGAAGTTTTCCCTGTCCTTCAACGGCACCTGTTAGATCTTCCACGTTCTGCTCTCTAAGATCTAACAATTTCTTTGCAGTATATCTAATAGTGATGTGAGGTTTGTTTAACCCCGAGAAGCTGTGAAATGCATCAGCCAAAAATCGTTGGTTTAGAACTAGAAACCCGTATGCAAGCCCTCCGGTAGGCATCTTGAAGAACAACCCTCCAAGCAGACACACACTGAAAGACGTCTTTCCAGATGAAGTTAATTCTGTTAAACTTCCATCCAAATTCCAGGTGTTCCACCCCTTCAAGTTGAATTCCACCCCTGAAAATGAGGTATCGATAATGACCCTTGCGCCATATTTAGCACAAACTGTCAGCAATCTTTTCATCTCTTCATTGCTGTAAAGCAAGCCTGTAGGGTTTATTGTTGGACCAGAAATATAGACCCATGGTTTACTAACAGTCTCCAGTAGACTAGTAAGTTGCTTCTCCATTAGCTTGAAACCTGTTTCAGCTTGGGTAGGGATAGAAACGATTTTTGCGGCTAAAAATTTGGCAGCTGATACATAATTTCCATTTGATCCAGCTGGTATGCATAAGCTTCCCCCTTCTTCAATGCAGCAGAGAACCAGCTTATTGAAAAGGGCTAGAGGAAAGTCTGCATATATGAACTCTGCATTGTGATCAGCTGAGAAGCCATACGCATTCTTGATAAATTGCCTAATGCTGGGCGTAACATCACACTCTGATTCTGTCACATTCTGCCTTGCAAAACTTTCAAAGATGGCAGCCTTAACTGGGGTTGGTGTAGGGAGAAATATTTGATCCACATCCATGTGAATCAGAGCCGATTTATCGGTTTCTCTAACTGATAATTCCGCCTCATTCAGAACCGAGATTACAAAACTTGAAAATCCTATCATCTCACTAGTTTTCACATTCTCAACTTCCCTCTGAAAAAACAAAAAAAAAAGTTATTGGCAAACTCTTGAACTGGAATTGCTCTCCAGACAAAAGGCAGTTCATATGTATAAAGCATCGTGGATAAACATCTAAATTACAAGTTAACACCAAGGGGCTGGATTAGGGTTCAATCTATTGGGCCATGTGTCAATTGATGGTTCTGCCCGTTGGCTAGAAGGCCTATAATTTATGTGCAGGGCATGTTTTGCATGAACCCCATGGATAAGTTGTGCAAAAAAGCTATAGACTATGGTTTCATCCAGACCAAAGATGTTAACTATCAAAGTTTCCCAAAATCAAGACTATAAGTGTCATGTATTTGTGGATCTACACACTAGTCAACTTCTCCTTGAAAGAAGAAACATGAACAATATGGGTTTGTTTTTTAAAGCTTTTTCCTACAAACATAAATTTCCTTTGAAAAATTATGGTTGTATATGAGTTTTTACTTCTGCAAACCCTGAATGAACTCAACATTCCCGTTTCCTACATAGCATCAATACAGAAGAAAAAAGGTGGTTTTTGCAGGCATGTAACAGATAAAAACATGATAATTTTAATTCTTCAAGTACAGGAAGTAAACCTCTATAGGTGGATGTCTATCAGGAAGCTTAAAGGACAGAAGCTCATGGAAAAGACATCCATAATAATATTGGCTAATCAAGGCAGTATTGCCTTGTAGTAGTTCCACACTCTTCGACAATGCGTCAAAAATGGTTTTCTCTTCTGATATCACAAAAGCTACTTCGAGATCTGTATAAACCTGGAAAATGAGTGGCCAGGATGATTAGAGAACACAATAAAGATGAACTGTATGATTAAGCTAACTCAAGAGATTCTAGATGGTTAAGAACTGCACACTTAATGGATGCTTATATAATTATTCTTTGTTGATCAAAGAAGATATATACCTGATTTCTTAACAAGCCACATATAATGACCACATGAGAAGGCAGTGGAGTTCTAGCAAGATATTTCAAGACCCCAATTGAACTGGGAAGGCTGGAAAGCTCAAACTGGTCAGATATGTCTATGAAAAGACGAGATCCGACTTCCCTTGTAGTACGTAAAAGGTGCTCAAAAGCTGAACTAGTAATGGCCTCGAATTGGGCAATTCCTGTGACCACCACTTGTGGCCTTAACTTTTTTGTCAACTCTATCATTAAATCTGACTGGCGTGGTGCTTCAATAACAGTGATTTCATCTGCTGAAGTTCTGTTTTCCTTTTTTTGCTAAAAGGAACGTAAAAATAAAATTAGGTCTTTGAAAAAGCAACATTTCAACTCTACACATTACACAGCCGTTATCACATGATTTACAACACACAGTCTTGATAATATAATGCTTGCCTAGACAAGCTAAAGGCATAAAACATAATCCATATGTAAAATCTGTTAATAAACCACTACATGGGTGGGGGAGGATGGTGATGTGGATCGGTTAATGTGATGAATTATCTTTGAAACAGTATGGTATATTCCTCTTGACATAAAAAGTGAGCATCAACAACAATAATACAACAAAGCTTCATTCATTTAGCAATGCTTTAGTTAAAGACATACAACCGTATATGTGCAGTAAGCTTGAAGCATATTTGTTCTAAAGATTCATTAGTTTTACAATGAAGCTTGAAATGGAAGCAATACAGAAAGTTTAAGTTCTTAAAACACATAAATGAGAGTTTCATCAGGGTTTTGGTATGGATTGGCTGTTGGAGGAAGAACAAAAAGCACAATGGTGGCTTGGCTTTTCAGACTCTAAGAAAGAACCCTAGGCCTGCTAACATATGAAGTTATATGGAAAGGGACATATTTTTAGATGCAACATTTTGAAAATATTATGTGATGCCCAGAAGGCCCTAAACACAGAGACTTGCTATAGAGTGTGAAAGTCATATATAATACCCCCAAAGTTACATAGAAACCAGCAATAGGTATATGTTATCTGAAATAGTTCTGAAAACAGTTTTCATAATTTTTCTCGTGCTTATAAATTCTATTCATCAAACAAACATTATCCTATAGAAAGACTGAAACAGAAACTAGTTAATTTGCAGCTTGAACGAATACATTATATCATTATATCTAATCCTTGAGGAGCAACTATTTAGACTAGAAGGTTCACTATAAAGTTCTTTCCTGAAAGAAAATGTGTGTCCAGATATGCTCTAGTATTTGGCCTTTATTAAAAAAAATTAAGCTTTACAAATTTTAGAATGCTTGCAGGTTTAAATATTTGTTCATTCTGTACAAAGATCTGTGGTACTCATCTTAAGAAACTAAAGTCTGGTAAAAGGGATCAAAAGAAATTGGTTATTTTGGTAGCTTCGATGATCGTATTTATCTTTTCTGGACGAGCACCTATAAGGATTACAACATTCAGTATACGAGCTCTTTTTTCATATTAGAGAATAAGTGTTCCAAAGATGCATGTCGTAATGTAGAATTTAAAGATTTTTAAGGTTCACAAATTGTATAATAATGGGAAGATTAAGATGATTGCTGTAAGATCTGCAGATAGTTCTGAGATCTAAGAAAGTTATACTTTGGAAAATAGTGAAATATAAACTAAAATTGCATAAAATGTAGACACGGAAATTTTAGTGAGAAACCTCTTATTTGGTACAAGCAACGACACCCGACACCAAAATTTACGGTATAAATTTCAAATGAAATGGCTTCATAAATATACCATACCTCAATTTCTAGTGATGTTAACCATTGCCTGGGTAGGTGTCGGGTCAAATGTTCATCAACAATGGCAAGACGTGGAGTGAACAACCGGAGAGCATTCTCAATTGCCGTAGCCCTCGAAGGGAAGACAGCAACATTCTTGCGGAATGGTTAAGAATAAACAAGTCAGGAATGCAACATACATGTTACAAAAAGCTGTAAGATCAATTATTGTGAAAATAAGAAGGCTGGTACTTTATCAAATTGAAGGACATATTTCCATACATATTTATACTGACATCTATTTCACAAGATATTGACTGATGAACATCTCCATTCAGACAACAACATTTTAGCCAACTCACACATATTCTTATCCGATAATTGAAGTATGAAATGTGGAATGTAGAACCAAAATAGTTGGTAAAGGAGTTCTACCACAGAAGATCCACGAACCATCACTATTTTGTGGTAACGCATTCTTAAAGATCTACAGCACCGACCGATAACAGCTGATTGTTTCAGTTTAACAAACATTCATCATGGCAGTTACTCCTTAATCTTATTTGCTCAATGAATTGTTAAAATATAAATAAGGTATCAACCATAGTTAGGAGAATGTGGAAGGACGCTACTCATGTTCCAGAATACCAACTGATCCACCACTACTTTAAATACTTACCACATTCAGTTTTTAGCCTACATTGGCTAGTTCTTAAGGTTTTCTTCTGTATATGAGTTAATATAAGCTTAGAGTTATATTACAAGTAGAGAGAAGAAGCAATATTTTGATGTACCATGAAGATTACATAATAGCAATATGACAAATAGTATAGAGAAACATTAATAAAAAAAAGTCTTCTTACATCAGCACTAAGCGGTACGTGGTGGTATGTTTTCATGAAACCTGCAATAAGATCACGGAACCTTTTGCTACCAATTGGAGGCTCATATGGAAAGTGTGAGTTATCTTTCAAAACACCAGCAAGATATGCTAGGAATGGGATCTTTTCATCAGCAACAGAATCATCTCCAAAGGATAAATCTAAGGAATTGTTGATATCATGAAACTCATTTTTGAGAAACTGAAAGATTTTCTTCACCTGCCAGCTTAGTTTGTTCAGTATTTATTCCATATTCAGATTACTTTATGCTATAGCTAACAACAATAACTTAGTGTTTTTATTGTGAGGACCTGATTGGGTTGTCTAAGCTGACAGCTGTAAACGGACAAAGCATGAGAAATCCGTCCACCAGCCTTCCCAAAGGCCCATGCTGTCCTAGCACAAATTGGTTGGTCTCCAACGAGTCCCATGAAGAACTCAAAACGGTGTGGATTATTCTTCTCAATTTCTACTAATGCTGAAATATCTGTGTCAGAAGCCTGAAGAATTCTGGTCTGCCACAGCTTGTTAACACGGAGCCCACGACGTTCAAATAAGCGCTTACAAACACCTTGCCCTGGACGGCCTCCCATATTGAAAATCATGATTCCCATAGGCTTGATGACATCAATTCCTTCTTCAACTGCCCTAGCAATAAGACCTAGACCAAACTGATCCTCAACAAAGCCCTGCATATGCAATTGCAAAATGGAGTTCATACATCGCAACAACACCTTCCATCAGGCGTACGTTATTATATGTTAAAAGATTTTATATTTATATAATCAAGAAAGAAGGATGCAGTGATGGCGTATGTAATGAATTAACGGCCATGTAGCAATCTGCATTGAGTAGGAATCAGAGCAACAAAGTCATCAATCATCATAACCGTAATAGTACCTACCTATATGACAAAATTATGAATACAAACCAAAAAAGGATGATGAAGTGGTAATGCATCAAGAGAGGCTGGTGCATTGTATCAAGTGTTTGTTATTGTTAACAAACGTCATGGATGACTCAGCTAGTGTAGTTGACAAAAGGTTTTCTTGGGTTTTTTTTAACTCTGAGCGTGTACTTAGTCGCAAATCAAAATTCTTGAAGATCAGGGAAAGAGGAAAGTAATGTTTGTATTTAAAACTGATAATTAGTAAAAACGTTGCATGTATGAACAGGTGAGCCATCAGATGACAGGACTACTGTGTGGGGCCCTTAGTTCCAACATCTATGTTTGGTTCTGAGCCAAAAGGATTGAGAACAAATAATATTTTTCATGTTACAACTTATTGAATAGACAACAGTAGTATGGAGGAGTCAATTTTCCAGGGCCCAGCTTCTTATACATTCTTCTTGGAGATAAGAGAAGAAAATGAAACAAGAAATCAGTCATACAGAATTAATTAGCATGCTAAATTTACTAATATTAATGATAATTTTATCCTCGGTCTGACTTTTCGATCTTCGAGAAAATGGGTTTGACGTGAAACCAAGGTTCTAAATAGCGTGACGCTTTGGCGTGGCGGCGAGGTCAAGCCTTAAGCCTTAGAAGCCATGACGAGTCGTGACATTTTTCAAGGCGTGTCTTATGGCGACAAATTTGTATATCATATATAACATTATACATATATAAACCTTTGTTTTCTGCTATTACTCAATGAGTTAATGATATTAAGCATTTTAAATTAGGTTATATATTAAAAACAAAAAAAATAAGACACTAAAAGCGTAAGAAGAATATGATGTTACATAAATCACGCACTAGGCCATGGCGTGCCACAGGTATAACATGGCGTCAGACACAAGCATTAAGCCACGGGGGCTGTCGCGGTGAGTTTTTTAGAGCATTATGTGAAACAAGTTAGAAGCATTGAAGTAATAGTGGGGAAGGCTATAAATAGGCATACTCTTTGGTGCCAAGACACTACCAAATTACTATTAGAATCAGAATTCTACCTCTATTTCAGAATTGGAGATCTATAATGAGTTTTTCAACAGTGGTCATACTTGAATCCGAAATTGAGACGACTTTAGTAAGATTACAGAGTTTTTTTTGGTAACCCCTCTTTTACAAAATCATAGAGTATCCTTTTTCGTCTCATAAAGGTTATATTCCTTTTGATCCTAAATTGCTTTTTACCATAGTAGTGAATTGCATCTAAATTTTAGGATGGGCAGGATACATTACTTATGAGGAAAATTTCATGGAAAATGTTTAAAACCTGGCCACAGTGCTTCAATTCATCAATTGATCCACAACAGCTGGGTTAAAACAGTGGGCTCCTGAATTTCACAAGTGAATTTCATCATATGGTAATCCTTAGAACTCAATTCAACTGAATCAAACGTGTTTGGCATAATATGGCTTAGCTAAATTGAAATCAGTTTCCAAGGTAGACCCATAAACATTGGAAAGACAACAATTGAGGAGTATAAACAAAAAGTATAGATAAAATGTGTCCATTAACCTGCCAGCTACCTAAAAGAAAACATCCTCTAAGAACAACATGGAATTTGGAGTTTCCACTTACCTGAAGTGCACAATAGTTACTTAGTGAATGTAGAAACTCTTCGCTGGCATTTTCTGTAATAAGCTTGGACATTGCATCTGGATTTGGATTAAGAATCTAGAACATGAAATAGGGTGAAAATTAATATCGTATGGGAAAAAGTGAGCATCACCACTCCTAGCAGAAGCAGTGAATCAGTAAATAAAGAGGTAACAAGAAGAACAACAGAAAATAATCATCAAGGCATATCAGATGATTGACGAGAATACCTGCGGTATGCACCCAACAATCCGTTCAAGCTCTATGTGGTTATCTCTGCAGTAAGATAGTAGATCAGATTCATAAAACTCTACCCTGTCAAGCAAAGTTTTCTTCTCGTGGTCATAAACAGGCTGCCCATTTTCATCGAAAGCATTTAAATACAAATTTATCCATGAAATTTTTACTGCTCTTGGATTTATATCAAGGCCATAAACCTGCAAGACACAATTTAGAGGAAATGAGAAAAAGGAAAATATGAAATACATAGATTAGAAAAGATGCTTCATTAAAGAAGATATCAAACTAGTAATAAATTGTTGTTGGTTCCATGTTTATCCTACCCTTACTAGGTGGCTAGTTGTTGGTGTTGTAAATAAGACATTTGATAAGTAACATAATTAGAGCATTAGTTCACTTAGATTCTTACTAACATCACCATCTAAATACATGGGCTTAAAGATGAGGGGCAAGAATAACCATGACCTTCAATGGCAACCACTTCTCAGCAATGGCTATGGATATCCACCCATTTCCACAACCAAGCTCGGCAACTATCTTATCTTTAAAGATAGAGTCTGGATGTCTATTCAACCCCTCATAGAAAGTAAAAGACCAGTCTTCTGGCATAAAGATGCTTGGTATCACCATCATCATTAATTTTTTTCTCTTCTGATAACCTGTGTCAAGAAGGAAAAACAAAGCAACATTTCAGTCCATTTGCATATGACAGTATGACACAGGTAATTAACAAAGCAAACGTGAAATACAGCTAGTTTTTGCTTGAAACTTCTTCAACACCGTACGATCACTAAGAATTGTATAAGTTAATATTTCAAAAGTTGAGAATGTGTGTTTGTTTAACAAACAAGGATTCAACTAAAAACAATCCGTGCAGCAGAAAAAGAACATGCTTAGAACAGTGATAACTACAATTGATCCATCTCTAATAGTGACCAACCTTTTATATTGGAGATGCCAATGCCGTAATTAGAGGTTGGAAAACATTGATTATCATGGATTTAGGACTACAATTGATAAATTCATAGACGGTGTGGAGTCAAGTACAACATAAAAGGTAAATTTGTTGGGGATAACATATTAGCTATTATAGCTGACAAATCCACAAAGAAATTAAGCCCAAAAAGCTAGGACATATACAAATACTTAACCAAAGTGTATCGTGTCTCTTTAAAATGCGGCCAGTTTTGTCATGGAAGTGATCTTATATCTCTAACTCGGTGTGCCAGAATGTAAGTCTACCTATTTGTTCTATGCACTGGCCTCGTTACAATGACAAAAAAGATGATTCAGTGACTAAAGCTTGCCCAAATGTGCTCACAAAATAACTTGGATGTTTAGACATATTATGATGTGAGAATAAAAAGGATAGCTCCATTTTCTTATCCTTTATTAGGGAGGGAATGAATGGTCATTAGACTCAAACATGGGATGATTATTTATATAAGAGTGCAACAATCTTGTATAATTCTAATAACCTGCTCCACCATTTGTGATCTTACAGTAGAAACAAATGCCAGACTCATAGATTGTAATATCTCCCGGTGAATGGTATCGATATGCCTTCCTAGGTTATAAATCGCAAGTCAAGAATACTTGTTCCAAATTTATAACAATAGGTGACGTTTAGCATGGCGAAAGTAGTGAAGAAGATTTCACTAAAAAGGAACAACAAAGTAAGCCATAGATATGAGACAACTGAATCAATCGTTCTACCATGTTCCAAAGGTCAGGCTGCGTTAACCCCTGCAAGTCCAGATGGGTCTCATTTTTGGTCTATCTCAACTAGTTTTAGATAAAATTGTTGCTGGTGACCTTGTGAATGGTACTTTTATTGCGCCTGTATTGGTACTTAATTGGTTCAATTGTGCTTTAACGGATACTATTGGGGCTTTAATGAGTCTATTGGGCCTTAATTGGTTCAATTGGGATTTAACGGATACTATTGGGTCTTAATTGGTTCGATTGGGTTTTAACGGTTATTATTGGCATTAATTGGTTTGATTGGGTTTTAACGGGTATTATTGGCATTAATTGGTTCAATTGGGTTTAACTGATACTATTAGGTTTTAATAAATCTATTAGGCCTTAATTAGTTCAATTGGGCTTTACGGTTTTAGTGGTCTTTAATGAATCTATTGTGTCTTAATGGGTTCAATTAGGCTTTAACGGTTCCTAATGGGCTTTAATGAATTAATTGGGCCTTAACGGTTCACCTTGGCTTTAACAAACACTGTTGGCCTTTAACGGTTATTATTGGGGCTTTAAAGACTCTATTGGGTCTTAATAGATTCAATTGAGCTTTAACCGGTTCAATTGGGCTTTAACGATTATTAGTGGGCTTTAATGAATCAATTGAGTCTTAATGCTTCAATTGGGTTTTAACGGTTCTTAAAGGGTTTTAATAAATCAATTGAGCTTTAACGGCTTAATCGGGTTGTAACCGTTATTATTGGGCTTTAATGAATCTATTGGGACTTATTCGGTTCAATTGAGCTTTTATAGTGTTTTTTACTGCGAATATCCAAATTTGCTTACTTTCACAATAATTTACTGTGAGGTTTTAAGTAATATAAATTTAAAATTAAATTATAAATTTAAAGATTAAATTATAAAAGGTAAAAGTAAATAGTGAAAAATTGTTTCCCTCTTTTTTTTTCTCCCCGCCTTACCCTCCTTCCATTCAACTCCTTCCATCTTAAAAATTAAAAAATGGAACCAATTTTTTGATTTTGCCATTTCCCTCTAATCAGTTCCAAACTTCCCACGATTCAAAACCCATATCTATGAAACCCTAATTTATTTCCCCTCCCCTCGTTCTACTCTACCGCAGATCGTAGATTCGTTTCCCTTTCCAGAAATCAACCAGCATCACGAGCACGAGAAATCGCCACCACCGTCGCCCTTCTCCGGCCTCACCACCACCGTCGCCCTCCTCCGGCCTCACCACCACCATCGTCTTCATCCAGCCTCACCGCCATCGTCTCCCTCCTCGTGCTCTGCTCCAAAACCACCAGCGTCAAACACCGACCCTTATAAAAGAAAGATGTCGGGAGACTCGCGACCATCGTCAAGGAAATTGAATCTGAGAAGGTCTTTTTTTTTTCTTTCTAAAGGTTACATTTGAGAAGAACGTCTTCATCCAGTCAATGAACTTAGAGGGGTACCTCAAACTAAAGGTTACATCTATTTTTCCTTTTTTTAAACTTTTGGTCTTTTCCATTTAATGGATTTGTATACCCCATGAATATTCAAGATCCTAAAGCTAAGAAATCTTGAAACCCAAATGGATAATCAATTGGGATCTAATTTTGGGAACTAGGGTTTGTCCTTTTTTAATCTTTTGTGGATTATAACCGCCATTAGAGGACCATAAACCATTAAAACCAAACAGATTAGCAGTATTACGGGATTCTTGTTTTATATAACTAAATTCAAGAACCCCCCCAAAATCTTGGGTTTGCTCTACTTAACTTCAATATTTTGTATCTGTTTTTCAGTTTGTGTGATGTTTATGTCATTCAATCTCCATAAGTAAAGGAGGTATTCCATTTCTTTTATGTAACTCTCTTTATTCTTTAAAATTCTTTGATTAATTGTCAGTGAATTGTTTAAGGTTTCTAATTGCCATTCGGTTTGTTAATACTTAATATTTGGATTATAGCACACATCCAAACACTATAAATACCACCACAACTCAGATGGTTGTTTAGTTGTTTTAGCATTGTTATCCTAAATTTGTTTCATTGTTTGGAATATATAAACAACTTGCCAAGTAGGTTTATGTTTCTTGATTCTTATTTATATAGGTTATATGTTTCTTATTTGTTTAGTTTCAGATTATTTAAATTACGCTCAACTTTAAATTGTTCCTTTGTGAACTTTTATATTTTATTTGGTTTATTACTTGTTTCAGATGAACTATATTATTAGTATGTGGTAACAGGGCCTCCAAAAAGATTGGGACAACCTTTCACCTACACTATCTGAAATTCATTTATTTGTTTTTTTCGAATCAAGACATTTTAATCCATTGATATTTCATATTTCAGAGGCTTATCAGAACCGACAGGATTGGAGGACCCCTGATTCAATTTCTAGTGTCCTCATTTGATGATCAACTAGATTCACCAAGATTGCAGCAACTAGGATCGAAGATAATAGGTATTTGATTCATGCTCATGTAGGTGTGTTTGAAAATTATTTGTTGACTATTCAACAGCTTTACATTCATTGACCGTAAAAATTAATATTCTCATAACACATATATTTGACAGATTATGGGTGGATGCTATGACACTTAGAATATTTCTCTTCAGAAATTGTTGGCAGCCTCTTTGTTTTTCTCTACCTATTAGCTACTGTGAGTGGTCTTCATTTGATTTTTTTAAGTTTAATTTGTTTACATAGAAAGAAAATCTTGATGTTAGTTATGCATTGTTCTTTACAATAGTCCATAACTCCATATAACACCTTTGGTTGATACAAATTACAAAGTAAACATTTTGGTTTGTGGTGATTTGTGCAGTTCATTTTCATAAATTAGGAGTTGGAGAAAGCAATTGCTGGTATAAGACATGAATATGGATGGATTGAGATATCATACAATTGGTTTGGTGACCGAAAGACTTTTACCGAGTAGATATGCATATACCAGACACCATCTTAGCTAGATGATATGTTTTTTTTTATAACTTTTTTTAGTTGAATTTGAATATTATTGTAATTTTTCATGGTTAGTAGTTTGTAATATTATTTTCTATTTAAATAAAATTTTATTTAATAAAAAAATTCAATAATATTTTTTTTCTTAAAATTGTACAATATTTCTGACGGATATTTCCGTCAGAAATCTGATTGGCGAGGGTTTTTTCAATGGCCGAATCCATTATAAATCCGTTGTTAACCCTGTTTACCTGACAGATTTCTGACAGATTTGGCCGTTGTAAAAGCCTGTTTTTTTAGCGGTGATATGTCAGCAAAAACATGACCAAAATAGTCAACCTTAACTTTTACGGGCGAGTTTTTATGTCGGTAAAATGTTATACGCGAAAGTTTAAAAGAACTTTTGCCGACGGATTTTATGCCGATAAATGGTTGACCAAAAAGTCAAAGGAAACTTTTCCCGACGGAAAACTTACGTCGGCAAAAGTATTTAGTCCTTAAAAAAGGATTTTCTACAATTACTTGAGAGGTGTTTTTGCCGGCGTCTTTAGTTTTTACCGACGACTATCTTTCGCCGACAAAGTTATCTTTACCGACGACTCATATTGTTAGCCGGCAAAAATACTTGTAGAGACCAACTTTTCACGGAAACTTTTGCCGACGGAAAAGTCCGACGGCAAAAGGTTTTGAGCCTTTGCCGGCGACTTTCAAAACTTTTGCTGGCGACATTTTCCTCAGGTAAAAGTCGTTATTTTTGTAGTGGTATGTATTTATCAGATCATTCTACTTTGATAAGTTACAAGAGAATTGTTATCCAAGCAATCATCTATTCGTCACTGAATTTTAAAACTAAACGCGAATTAAGATTGTATCAAGAACACACAAATACACACAGCAAACATTCACAATCAAGTAAAAAACAGATTGGAGCAATGCATAAACATATGAATATTGAATAAATAAATGGACAGATAAAGGACCACCTTCATTTTGTTCGAGGTATATATCTTGGATTTGGAAATGGTAAGTATCGAGGCAACACTGAGAGGCTCCATCGCTGTCGAGCTTTTTCTGGAGATGTGCGAAGAAGACCCTGGCTTCGGTTCGGGTCTCCGGATTCTCGAGGCGCTCCAAGAGTGATCTGAATGCACTGTAGGCAGAGTCACCCGACTGTGAGCACTGCTTCAAAAACTCATCTATCGATCCATACAAGCCCTTCACTGCAGCCATTGATTTGCAGAGAATGCGTGTGTTTCGGAAGAGAGACTATTGTTCCACAGTTGACGAGTGGGAGATAGCAGGATTTTAATATAAAAGGTGTGGTGGTGAATGACACATCCTTAATTTATATTTTTACCCCTTTCAGTTTAAGAATTTGCTTCTAACACCCTTCCATTGATGCTATTCGCTTTTGTATTAAATATGGGAAAGTACATCTCCACTCCGCTTTTGTATTAATTATTAAATACGGGAAAGTACATCTCTACTCTCCCAGTGCCACCACTAAAATGTATTGTTTTAATTTTAAATATAGAATTGTATTGGTTTAATCAAATTAAAACTATAACTATATTATAAATTCGTAAAAATTAATATAAAATATATTTTTTTATCAAATAGACAAATACTAGGATTTAAAATGTTGTTTTACATATTTTTGTTTTATAATATAACTATTTTTACACGTATTTATTTCATCATTTAAGTATTTTTTACGTATACTTTTTATTTCACTGGGTGAACCAAACTTTTTTTTCTCATGTAATCTTTCCACAAGTTGAACACAAACATACATGAAACAATATCTTAAATCATAGATTTTGATAAAAAAATAATATAAAAAAATATTTTTTATATTGGTTCTCATGTATTTATAACATATTTATAATTTTCATTTAATTATCGTTTAAATTGTATATTGATCCAATTTTATATAAGATCATCTATTTACAATACAATTTTGAGCATAAATTTTTAAGTCTTACATCAGTTTTAAAAATCATAGGAATGTTATCTTGCATTATGAAGATTTTTAACCAATTCTTAAATAACACCTTAACATAAAAAAACCATATTTAATTAAATAATAACAAAACTACAACTAAATATTATTTGCTATAACTTAATATTAAATAGTTTATTAATTAAATAATTATTATAAAGTAAAATGAATTAGATAAGATGTTTTATTTTTAATTTGTAAAATGTTATTGAATTAATAAATAAATGTTTATAATTATGCATTAAAAATAAGATAGTATAAACATTAACTTCAACATTTTTTAAACTAATAATAATGTAATTTTGTATGTTTGTATTTCATTAATATATTGTTAAATTTATAAAAAAAACAAATATGATGATAAATTTATAATTTAATAAACAAAAAATATATCAATATTAATTAATGATAATATAATTTATTTATTTTTTATATCCATAACGTCATTTAATAATTATTCATATATTTTGTATAAATATATTTAACAAAATATTAAAAAAAATATGTTGTAATTGAAAACTTATTTTCTATTAAAACCCATACACAACCACCATAATTTTTTATTAAGAAACCTTATGCGTTACTTAAAAATATAACAAATTATCGTAGGGAATTGTCTTTTTAAAAATTTTGTATTTTTATCTAAAATATAATACAATCACATTTAGATAAATGTATGTTGTGCAAACAAGAAACTGAAGGAAAGTTTTATTTTCATGCATTATTAACCGTAAAATAATAATTAAGATGTCATATATAATATATACTAAAACCGACGGAACACAATAAGGGCCCAAGGGGGGCATGGCCCCCTGTGTTTTATAGCTTAAAATACTAGATATTAGAAATATTATTAATGAATTGCGCTTAACTCACGTGGTTATGTGTATATGGTCTCTGTATATGTGTTCATATGTTCTATTATCCTGTCACACAGTTTTTTTATAATGAATTGAGCTTATCAATGAAGATGTTTTGTTGGGTTCGACCCTTTTAATTAGAAGGCTAGTGTTCCGCCCTGACTAAAAGAAATTTTAAAAAAATGCATTATACAAAATTAAAATCGAACCAAATGCTCTTCATAATATAACATATAATTCAGCACGATAAAAGGTGCTATTGTAAGCTTTTTGTTTAAATTAATAATTTTGTTTATTTATAATCTCAAATTATATTATATTTTAAAAAGAATTAATGGATTACTGAAATAAATAAGAATTATATTATTATTAAATGTAAATTTAAAGTTGAAAATAGGAAAGAGCTTTTAATATGTGGTCAGCTCTAATGAGTAATCGCAATGGCCCATGTGAATGTGATGCTCCAGAATCATTAGTATTAACACCAATCTTAACCAAATTAAATAAAAAAAAGCCTTTACAACTACTCAAACTTGGATGCTTTTTTTGGGTATATGAAAACACATTTCCCGTTTATATATAAACACATATATGTCTCTTATGTTTGACGAAATACTTTTTCTACACCGGCTAGACATTGATGATAAAATTTCTCTATATATACATGGAAAGAGGTTTACATCTATATTATTTTATAATGCATTCTTGACAAAATTCATAAGAATAAATCATAAAATATAGAGTACCATCAATAGATTAAAAAAACTATGAAGTACAACTTAAATGACGACAGTTTCTCCCTCTTAAAAATGAATCTCTATTGAACAAACTTCTTCTCCTTGAACCATGGGTAATCAGGTAACATACAGAAGCACGTTTAGCAATTGTTATCACTACAATCAAAATAAATTCTATTGAGTGGCCTATTTTCAGTATTGGCATCGGGGTAGCACTAATAGGACTTTCAGTCATCACTGAAGTAAAGTTGTAGAACTAACTTCTCTGACTGTTCCGACATAAACACAAGTATACGCATTGTGAATAACAAAGACTCGTGAATGTGTAGAAAGAATTATGCACTGTATGTTATTTAAGGCGCAAAATGTGAAATATAATCCACATACCCAATGTGCATGATTAAAGTGTGAAAGCGGGACAAATGTCCTTCTTTTTTAATATTCAAGCCTTTCAACTAAA
Source organism: Silybum marianum (assembly GCA_036898165.1). NCBI lineage: Eukaryota > Viridiplantae > Streptophyta > Magnoliopsida > Asterales > Asteraceae > Silybum > Silybum marianum. Next base: position 22,944,506 of record CM072528.1, on the reverse strand, counting down.
GATGCGTGCCCATGGGAAATTAAAACATCTCTTTGTTAAGAAATAAATGAGTAGAAGGTGGGGTTAAAGAAAGAGTTGGCATGGGCTAAGATGTGGTTGCCCAACTTAGAAGAGGTTGGTGCAGAATTTTATTTTTCTTTTAACTATGTTCTCACATCCTCTATCTTTTAATAAAATCCTCATTTCTAACCAAACTCTCGTTTCCATTTTACCACTCATCACAATCAGATTACTCAACCGTATGAGTTATCTCCACCACTCGATGATTAATACCCTTCACCCCTCAATCAGTCAGGGATTACTACTTGGGTAGGGCTACCTGTTAGATAAAATTAGCCCCTAATTTTATGAAAGTTTTATAAAGAATTATATTTTGGGCTCTTAGGGAGTTTATGGGCTTGAACTTTTCACTTGTAATGGGCACCTATATATATGATGTCTTCGTTCCTTGAGTCATTTGAGTTTGGAGATCTTACATTTGAGTCGTGTAATATTGTGTTTTACAAGATCTCCAATTCCCTCCGTTGCAATGAAATCGTATACTTGAAGAATTGGTAATTGATTTTGATGTCTTGTTGCTTAGATTTATTTAATCACATGAGCCTAAACTATATATCATTTCTATGATTTATTTTCTATTTTTTTGCTCATTTAAGATCAAATATTTCATTTGGAAGAGATTTGGATGATCTTCAATAGAATATTTTATTGAAACTACAACCAATTTGATTATGCACACCACATGTTTGATGAAATATGTCTGTGAAGATTTGATTCTAATTTGATTAAATATGATCAGTTTTATTACATGTGTGTATGTGTTTTTGATTAAATTTGATCTCCCTCATTTATTGGTCTAATATCTTAGCGCTAAAATGTTTATGAGCGACTTGGTTTCTTAAAACGATTTGATGAAGAATCATTTTCAATGTCAAGAACCAAAGTTTTAAAATCAACACCTTGATTGTAATTTGGTTTTGTAAGCGAGATTCAATTTTTATGGCGATGAACAAAATTCAGAATATTGACATATTTGCGATGTTGTAGTAAATTGATTATAAATCACTAATCACAACACCAATTCAGGCGATTCAAACGGCCCTGGATATACAACGGATGGATCTACAACGTATATATATATATATATATTATTTTGTTCCCTCTTCTTGTTTTCTTTGTCTAAATAAATACCTTCAAAAATCATCTCTTGATCATTTTCTTTTACTTAATCTCATAAGGTAAAAAAAAATACTAATTTCTCAATATACACTAGTAATACAGAATTGCACATACTTTGCACCATGCAAAATGACTCGAGGCCCTGTCTTTCTTAGAAAATCCGAGAACACCGATAATCACATCCAACTACATCCAGGAATCGCATCTGTTTCATGTTTTTGAGTTTTCAGTGATTCTATCTGTAGAATGGACAGAAGTATAGTTGGAGTCAGATGTAGTGTGCTGAAGTAAAACAGTTGTGCATCGAGTCGGATCTACGTCGTTACCGAAAAACCAAAGCTTCTCTATACCGAAGGACCAGAGCTCTATATCGAAGGCCAGAGCCTCTGTATCAAAGGACTAGAGCTTTGTATCAGATCATTATAAGTTCTTGACCATAAGCTAACACGTTCAACCCGAAGTTACTGGACAGATCTATGCGACTGTACTAAATCGAACATATCTCATGCGTCCGAGCTCCAAAGAAGGAGAATCCAGCTTGTATAGAAAGCTAACACACTAATGTACAATGTTTGTTTTTTGCAGTATTCCCAAAATCCAAATATTTATGACCAGAAGCATTGTAGAAGTTAGTGTAATGTTGTTGGACAGAAATCTTATGTACTGATTCAGATTTCAATGTAGACTAGAGGGGGAACCAAAGGTAAACAAGAGGTAAGTGAAACGAACCAGAGAAAACTTTCATGCAGAGCTCTTTATAATGAACCAGAGGCTCTGGTTGTATGGACCAGAGCTCTGCATGGTGCTTTGTATGGTGTTCTACATATGCACTCTGTGTGATCAAAACCCCAAACCGGAGCCCGTTGACCAGAGATCATGGAGACTAGACCTTGCGATGGACCAGAGGTTGAAATTAGAGTTGGATTGTCCATAGCTCTCATCGAACCGGAGCTCGTATCCCTTAGCCTGATTTGCTTTCGGTTTTTTCTAAAAGCATTGCGCTATTTCAGAAACATGAAAACAACTTTCACCTCGAAGCTCCAAATTATATGAATCCAGTTGCGTTGCAAAGAGAAAACATAGATGAATTACTTTGAAGTTTTGAGTTTTCTCAAATTCCATGAGATGATATATCTTATTCACCATCAAAGTCTGTTGATTGATGTTGGACCGAAAACATTGGTTTTCACTCATACTCCTTTTGATTTCAGAACGGTGTTCGCTTGTCCGTTCTTCATGGCTTCAAGCTACATTTGTGAAATATTTCATGTCACTCTCTCATCTGTTTTTCAAGTCTATAGCTCAGATCTGAACATTTACTGAATGAGGTCTGAAGAGTCAAAATTTTCTATTTTATTGGCCGTTTTGCGCAGCTGAGGGGAAACTTGCACAACTCACTAAATTTTTATCTATAATGGTTGAATCAAAGCTTCTTGATAAGCTAAGAGGCTGGAGTTCAATGTGACTGTTTTATGTTTTCTCTCAATCAGGATCCTTGATGGTCAAGAATATCGATAAAACCGTGTCATGAAAGCTGGACAAAATGTGTAAATTGTCTCGTTTTTCCAGAATATGAACCTACATTTGAGGGGGGGGGGGGGCGTGCTTGTAACGCCTTGAAGACTTGAAGAATGGAACATGAGAGCTTCTAAAGAAATAAAGGAGGAGTTTGTTTGATGATGCTTTCTAAATAAAATATTATGATAATTCCACTAAGATCAAGTAACAAGCAATTAAAACAATTAAGAACAACAATTAACATCAAATCATCATATATTGAACTTTCTCTCTCTAACTTCTCTCTCTAGAATATTGCAAATGAGTTCCACATTAATCTCTATAATTACAAACTAACACAACAAGTGTATTTATACTCTTGACTAATTACAAGTCAAACTATGATGTAAGCTACAATTAAAATCTAGACTTTGACTTTCTTAATGAGATACGTTGACTTTACATAATATGTTGATTATGTTGACTTGGAGTTGATTGCTTTGACCTCTTCATTCTTTAATCTCGTCTTCATTCTCGGTGATCTCGGATACAAGATAATATTAGACCTAACAATTTCCCCCTTTGGATTCGAGATCCCACAAAACAACAATCGTCAAAGAACTTTAAAACCTTGTCTTCGCTAAACTTTGAATTTAACAATCTTCTCCAAGTCATAAGTCTTTAACGATCATGAAGACGGTCAAAAGTTGTCAACCTTTGAATAACAAAGATCTGGAAATTAACAATCTTCCCTTCTCAATAAAGAAACTCGTATCAGAATCTTCATCATGAACTTATCTTCTGTCTTCAAAATTATCTCTTGAGTAGTCAACAGTCAAAAAAATTTCAAACAATTCTTTTTCAGTCAACAAATCAATTTTAGACAATAAGGCTAAAAGCTTTGACACTACGTGTACTAAACTCAACACATATATATCTTGAAAGAATCCATCTTTATCAACAATAAACTCTTCAAACATCTTCCTCAAAAATGTCATCAAGAAATTCAATAGTTAAGCTCCAAATTCTTCATCACAACTACAATCTTTAAATATAATGGCTTTTCAACCTTAGATTTAAAAGATTTAGATTCAAACTTTCTTCTCCATATACTGATTCAACAAATTATACCAGTTAATGAATCAACTCTTCAACAACAAATGAATTTAAAATCTTTTACTCCCCTACACATATGAACACTTGTAAACTTTATTACCTCTCCCTCAATATTAGCAGTTTCTTTCACTTCTCTTGTTGTAATCTCTTCATATAGCTTCATGTATCTTTGATATGAATATGTCTTTGATATTATTTCTCCCCCTCATGATGGTTAGGACAATCCTGAGCATCATGAATAATCAAAGACTAAATCAATCTGGATTTGTCAAAGAAATTTCTCCCCTTTACATGAACCAGATTTCTCCAAGTCAGAATAAATTTTTCTGTTCCTTTAAAATATATCTCCTTCAAAGAATTGTTCATGCGCCCCCCCTGAAAATATATCCTTTACAACATTCTTTAGCCCCCTGAAACATGAATAATCGGCTAACATAGAAGCACTTTTAGCAACTATTATCACATCAACCAAAATTAATTTAATTGAATGGCCTATTTTGCGTGTTCTCATCGGATAACACTGATTTCCAGTCATCATTGAAGTAAAGTTATAAAAACTAACTGCTCAGACTGTTCTGGCATAAGCGTTTTTTTTTCTTTTCTAAAAAGGTGGTAGAAAAATCAATTTGTAAAAGTTTGAAAACTAAAGACTTTAGTTTGTCATCCCCGACAGCGGCGCCAAAAACTTGTTGTCAGATTTATGCAGCCTAAAAATCAACAGAAAAATAGGTCTCGACGCAAGTATACACCTCGATCTACTATCGCATCGTAACAAGTAATAATCATATTTTAGTACCGAATATCGTTCCCACAGAGATGGTTAAAGTTTTTAAAAGCCCGGTCTTTATAAAGTGATTTCAGATGGAAAAATCCAAGCCGGCCCTGGCCATAGGCCCAAGGGGCGACGACCCAAGGCAACATGTAGTTCAAGGGCAGCAAAAAAAAAACCCATACTATCCATATATAGGTTCAGTTAGGCCTAAAAAATTGTTATCATTATATACAGGCTAAGGGAGTAAGGGTACCAGGTAAAGGGATCGCATTCTCATTCACGCATCTGCAGTCCAAAACTAAGAAGATCAAATCTTGCTCTGCCGATCATCTCTCTCAATGAACGAACTATCAACCTCGCTCTAGCTCTCGTCTCTAGACCTCGCTCTCGCTCTCGTCTATCGACCTCCCCTGATTCCTCCCTTTTGTGACCTGAAGCGACCACTGACCTAATGGCTAAAGGGCATCTCAGTATCTCCCTGTAATTCCAAATACTGTCTCGTTTCTTCCTCTCATCAATCTCTTCTCTGAAATCCTCGATTTCTACAAGGTCCCTTTATCAAATGATCAAATACCCACTTGAATTGAGACCAAAAATCAAGAAATCAAAAGGGTTTTAGAAACAACTTGAAAACTTGTTCCTACTTGGATTTCTTCCTAAAACTTTAAAGTAAAAAAATGAAAGAAGAACAATAAGGATAGGAAGAAGACCAATAAGGATAAGAAGATTATATTTATGCGTATGGAGCTGGAATGATGTCTTGAGGGGATAAAAAGACCTTGGAATCGATGATCTGGAAAAAAAGTCGTGTGGAGGGGATTACTTTGGACAGAAGTGTAAAAGAGTAGTTTGGAATTGATGCCTCAAATAGATGCGTAATAATTTTGAAGGGATGAGTTGTCAATATATAAATGATCTTGAAGTGTGATGTGTTAAGCTTGAAGGTATGTATTGTCATGCTTATGTTTAGAATTAATATGTTTTATATTTTATAAGCATTAAAATTTTAAAAAACTGAAAATATATGTAAAACATTTATAAAACATTTGAAATATATTATTAATCTGAAATCGGGGTAAAATAGTCATTTTTATTCAATCAACATTTAGTACGAAAAACGTTTCAAAAAAAAACATTTAGTACGAAAAATTTGGTAAACAACATTTTTTAGTTTATTCTTATCATAGTTAGACATCTTAATACAGTCAGCACTTAACCATAAATTTTGGTAAACAACCCCTTGGTTTAGATCAGGGAATCGTTTTAGGTGTTGTAGTTTATATGTTGTTAACCGGGGTCTTGGTTTATGTCCCCCATTGCATAATTTTTGTTATATTTACTAAAATCACCGCAGAGATGAGCCGCAAAAATGTCTAGGTTCCAAAACCGTTCCAAATAGTTCATTTTGGTTTTTATATAAGCATATTAGGGCATTTTTTTGACTTTTCACCATGGGCATCCGAAATCTCAGGGTCAGCCCTGGCGAAATCGAGAAGTTCGTTTGATCTAAAATTGGTTGGTTTGGCTATCAGTTATGGAGAAAATCAGTTATAAAAAGAAGCGAATGGTGTAAAGATTTGTAAAGATAAACACCTGTAATCTGACAAGGAGATATTATAACAATACAATCATTATCTTAGATTTAATATTTAAGTGACTTCTGAAAAGTCAACATTTAAGTACAATCAATTAGTTGTCAATTAATTAAAGGTGGTCTTTAATGAAATATTAAGAATATGATTTAGATAATTCAATGATTAAACTGATATATCCGAAACACCTCCTTATCGTTTTACATGGTTTATAACTTGACTTTTGTTCACACCCAAGCTCAGGTTGTCAGCCTGTCATAGTTTGGTTTTCTTTATAAGAAGGTAAATTGCATAAAATAAATTATAAGCAATTAAATATACAAAATGTGATTATAATGTGATAAAAGTAATTATAGACAATAAGGCGTAAATGGTACGAGAATAAAATTGCATGAAAGTAAATTACGTAGAAAGTAAAGACTGAAATATATATTACGATGAACTGAAATATAACAATAATTTATAGATAATTGAAACGCGATTGATATATATATATATATATATATATATATAGAGGAAGGTTCAAATGAGAACTTTGTATTTTAAAGGAACAAAGGGACGCTTATTGATCACATATGATGTGGGTTCCACATAATATTAAATCATTTATGATTTAATATTATTTAATATTAAATCATAAATGATTTAATATTATGTGGGACTCATATCATATGTGGTCCACAATTTGTTCTCTTGTTCTTTTAAGGAGGGGTGGTTGTCATTTGATTTCTCCCCTATATATATATATATAAAATATATGTTTTAATCTAACTGTGGATGGTTTATTTAAATTAGGTAGTTATCCCATCTGTTAGACTTTTGAAGTATGAGTCAAAGATGACGTGGCAACATTCACTTGTAGATCTAGTGTTTATAACAGAATTTGTTAGACGCTCCTCTATGAGATGTCATTTTGTGATACGCTAAAGTGTTGACTTTCTGTTTTTGTAATAGTATAAATTGATCTGTACCTTCACTGTAATAGTTGTCGATTGAAGATCATTAATGAAGAACAGTTTTGCGCACAATTCTCAATTACTTGTAATCGATCCTCAGGTTATGATACAAAGTTGATATGTTCTTCATTCGTCTACTGTTCTTATTACTGTTGATTAATCAATATTAATTGCTTCCGCTTACATTCTGATATATGAATTTATTGATTAATCATTGAAGAAGAATTCTGGAACCAACCATTGGTATCAGAGCCATCTAATCAATCTGTTGATTATTAGATCTCCTTAATTTGGAAATTTCTCTCTTCATTCTTGCAGTAATTTCCTGTTTTAACTACTGTTCATAATTCTACCCTGTTTTACGAGATTTTATTAATTCATAGTAATTTTCTCCAAAAACAGTGGTAATTGTATTTAAAATTTTGAAGAATTAGTAAGACGATCTCTTTGTTATTCAATTCAATTGAAGTTTAATCGTTCTAAATTTCAAATCATTTCTTCCTCTCGATTCTCTGCTTTCTACGAACAAAATGGCAAATTCAAATCTGAATTCTGTTTATACTTTTGGATCACTGACGAAACCTCCTACTCTCATACGTGATGAATATCCTCAATGGAAAATCCGAATCGTAAATTTCTACGAGGGACTGGATGCTGATCTATTTCCAATCATTCAAAATGGTCCTCTGGTTCCTATGTTTATTATTCCACGAATTCCAGCAACGACCAATACTGATGAAATTCCTGCTAGGCAAGTTCCAAAGCTGAAGGGAAACTGGTCTGATGAAGAAAAAGCCAAAGTTGAACTAGCCAAAAAGGCTAAAACTCTTCTTATCATGGCTATTCCAAATGAGATTTTTCAATCTCTGGATTCCTGTGATACTGCCAAGGAATTATGGGATCAACTAGAAAATCTTCTGGAAGGCGGTGCTAAAATGAAGAAAAACCGAAGAGCTCAAGCTCTGAATGAATACAACAGCTTCCAGGCCATTGCGGATGAATCTCTGGAACAGACTTTTCATAGATTTAATAATCTGATAAATCTATGCAAAAGTGTGATATTGTTCGATCAAAGGAAGACAATAATGTCTTATTTCTAAAGAGAGTAAATCCAGAGTGGTCAAACCTCTCCGTGTCTTTACAAGCTAATCAAGATCTTGAGCAATGGTCTCTACATGACGTATTTGGAACTCTTCAAGCCCATGAGAAGGAGGTTGTACAAAAGAAAACAACTATAGGTGGACCTCTGGCTTTGATTTATGAATCAAAGGGAACGACCAGAAGAAGAAGTGAAGATAGAAGAGTGAAAAGCAAGGCATTCATGTCAGAAGCTGCTCCAGAAGAAGATTCTGATTCTGATGATGAAATAAAGGCATTTGCTGATTCCTTGGCTCTTATAACCAAACAATTTACAAACCGTTTTGGAAATAGGTCGTTTCAAGGAAATAGAAGGTTTGATCGTTCTTCTACCTATACTCCTAAGCAAGAGGTTCAAAGATCTAAAAAGACTGAAATAGAGAAGAAGGAAGAGGAAATGAAGAAGAAAAAGGATGTATGCTACAGATGCGGAAAACCAGGACACTACTCTAAGGAATGCAGAGGAGCTCTGGACAAAGACAAGACGTACTACAAGAATAAATACAAGTACAATTTCACTAAAAGAGCTTACTATGCTGAGAAAGAGAACTGGCTCGGAGATGAGTTCAGCGGTGATGAGGCCATGTTCTGTGGGATGGCTAAAACGAAAGAATCAGAAGATCAACCTTCTGAGTCACCAGTTAGTAATTTCTCTTAGTCATCTGAACTTGAGAATACAATTGTGCTTTTGTCAAATAATTTTGAGGAACTTAAACAAAAGCTTACAATTGAAAAGAAGTTACGAAAAGATATTGAGAAAACTCTTTCCACAATACAAAGGGAAAGAGATATTTACAAAAGAGAAATGGATATCTTAACAGAAGAGAAACTGGAACTTGACACTGAAAAAGAAAAGATTTCTAAAACCTTGAAAGACACAGAAGTTTTGTTAAAAAATGAGCACTTAAGTTTTAAGAAACTTCTGGAAGAAAAGGATAAGGAGATTCAAGTTAAGGAAAGTGACAGATTAAATTCTGTAGCACTTAAAAACTACTTATTTTCTCATGAACTTTTTGAGCATCCAGATATGTTTTGATCTGGTGCGTTTTGTCACAAGTAGGAAGATCTGGAATCGGTTTTGAAGATTTAGATCCCTATACGTGTGAAAAGAAGTCTTGTTTAAACTCTGTTTTTCGTATGGGACAACAGAAGCCTGTGTTTCCAATTCTTTATGAACAATCATGCTTTAAACGATCTAAACTTGAAAATAATCATCATCAGAGAAAACTTAAGTTTAAAAATATTATATATTCTTCTGGAAAAACTAATGTTGATTTAAATAAAGTTCAGAAGAAGGATGAAATTTTCAAGTTTGGTTCAAGTGTTCTTATAAAATTGAATCCAGAGGCTGATGCGTTTATTACTATTCAAACAGAGGAAGAATTAAGACTTAGTTTTGAAAATGATCTTCTCTTGACTCTGGACAATTGTTTTAAACTTGAGAATGACAAACAAAAAGAGTTAGAAAACAATCCAGAGATTTTTCCTTGTTCCTTAATTGATTTAAATCTTTCTGAAGTTCAAGAAGAGTTAGAAGAAGTCACATATCTCTGGGAAAATGATGATCAAAGTGAGGATTTCTTTGACAATTCAGAAACATATCTTTCTCACTTTGAACATCAATCTCCTATCTGTGCTAAAACTCCAGAGGTTATTAAAAATAAAGACGCCCCACTTTTATTTACAAATGAATCTCTGGAGATAAGAGCCTCTGGAATGAATGTTCAGAAACATTCAAATGGAATTCCAATTTTCTCTGTTCCTTCTGAAAAACGAAAAACTCTTATACATCCAGATTTTATAGGAATGTGTCTGAAAGCGAAAACTTGTCTTGAACTTGAAAAGGAAGAAAAACTTAAAAAGAAGATCCTTATCCAAACTCCTAAATCTTATACTCCAAAATTTTCTTATGTCCAGAAAGGTAAACGTAAATCTAATCTTTCTGTTCCTGTTTCAGTAAATTCAAAAGCTTCTGTGAAGGTAAATCCGAAGAAATCACAGCAGAAGAATATCTCAGATTCTAAACATATATCTAGTCTAGATAGGAAGTTCTTTAGAACAACTGATACTAGAAAAGACAGTCGTAAGAATAATTGTAATTATCATTATCGTAATGAAAATTCAATAAAATCCTCTATGTTTCAAAATTCGGAACGTTTTTCATTATTCTTAAAATTACAACAATTTTTCTCAAGGACTTCAAATTTATTAACTGCCAACTATTCATACTTCAATAAGAATAAAACAAAGAAAAACAAAAAAACAAAAAATACAAACAATCCGCCTCTACCTTCTTTTTAATCAAATCAAAAGCAAAGAAATAAGGCTGATAAAACAAAAACTAACATTAAAGGACCCATAATGATATGGGTACCTAAGAAACTCTGATCTTGATTGCAGAAACAGCGTGTGCATATCTGGTATCTTGACTCTGGATGCTCGAGGCACATGACTGGTTCACGAAACTTACTCTCCAAATTCAAAGACAAAAGTGGTGGAGCTGTAACGTTTGGTGATAAGGGTAAGGGTCAGATTAAGGGCTATGGTACTTTGCAGGAAGGTAACATTACCTTATCTAAAGTAGCTCATGTTTCAGGTTTGAAACATAACCTCCTAAGTGTAAGTCAACTCTGTGATTCTAAGATACTTGCCGTATTTGATGAAAAACATTGCTACTTATTTTCTAAGGCAGGTGAGGAGCTTTGGAGAGCAGACAGAAAAGGTAATATCTACTTATTTTCCAAGGAAACCTTATGTCTTATCTCTAAAAAGAGTGAAATTGCATGGCTCTGGCATCATAAAATGTCTCACTTAAATTTTGACAATCTTGAGTTACTCGTCAAGCATAATCTGGTATCTGGACTTCCTGAAGTTCATTTTCAGAAAGATCACTTTTGCCCTGCATATGAAATGGGCAAGATCAAACGAGCATCCCATAAAACAAAAAGTGATCATTCATGCATTAGACCTCTGCAATTGTTACATGTTGATCTCTGTGGCCCCATTGCAATTCAGAGTCTTTCTGGTAAAAAGTATATACTGGTACTTATTGATGAATTTTCCAGATATACTTGGCTTGCTTTTGTTCAACAAAAGTCAGAGGTACCTATCGTACTCCAGAATATGATGACCAGAATTCAAGTTCTTCTTCACCAAAAGATTCAACAGCTAAGAAGCGACAATGGTACTGAATTCAAGAATGCCAAGCTTGAAACATACTTTGTTGCAAATGGAATTACTCAGAACTTCTCTGCTATACGCACTCCCCAACAGAATGGTGTCGTTGAACGTCGCAACAGAACATTGGTCGAAGCAGCCAGAACGATGCTTGCAGCTTCTGGTCTTTCCATACACGTTTGGGCAGAAGCTGTAGCCACTGCTTGTTTTACTCAATATCGCTCAACAATCGTCAAGAGGCATCTCAAAACTTCTTATGAGCTTATTAACAAAAGAAAACCATCTGTTAAATTCTTTCATATCTTTGGTTGCAGGTGTTTTATCTTAAATGACAGAGATAAACTTGGCAAGTTTGATCCAAAATCCGATGAAGCTAAATTTTTAGGATATTCTTTAAATTCCAGAGCTTTTCGTGTTTTTAACTTAAGAACAAAAACTGTTATGGGAAGCATTAATGTTGATTTTGATGATCAAACACAGCTGACTTCTGAATATTCCTCTTCAGAACTCAAACTTAATACTGTCACCTCTGACTATCTTTCAGGTTCCAGAGAGTTTATGATTGATGCTATTTTTCAAGATTTTCTGGGCAACAAAATATTGTCAGAAACAACTTCATCCTTGAACATACCTGAAGTTCTTCATGCCTCTGGCATAACTTTTTCTGGTTCTACTTCTGAACCACACTCTTCATTCCCTTCTGTTCCAACATCTGATTGTCCAGAAGCCTCTTCTGTTCCATCATCTGAGGGCGAGACAGATACAAGAGACTCAAAATTAGTATCTCCAGAAGCAGTCATTCCAACTTCTGACACAGAAGTGCAGGCTCAACCAATATCATAAACAAGGATGAAGAAATGGACTAAATCACACATTTCAGATCTTATCATTGGTAGTCCTTCTGAGGGTGTCAAAACACGATCTACTACAGCAAATGAAGCTTTCTATGTCAACTTTCTTAGTATGATCGAACCCAAGCAAGTTCATGAAGCCTTAGTTGAACCAAGTTGGGTAGAAGCAATGCAGGAGGAGTTACTTCAATTTGAACGTAACAAAGTTTGGAACTTAGTACCATTACCAAAAGGCAAGGTTGCAATTGGTACTAAATGGGTCTTCAGAAATAAAAAGGAGGAAGACGTTATTGTGATCAGAAACAAGGCTCGTCTGGTGGCAAAAGGTTATTGTCAAGAAGAAGGCATTGATTACGATGAAACCTTTGCTCCTGTTGCAAGACTAGAGGCAATACGACTTTTTCTGGCATTTTCTGCATACAAAAACTTTAAAGTATATCAAATGGATGTTAAATGTGCATTTCTAAATGGAAATCTCAAAGAAGAAGTGTATGTTGAACAACCTGCTGGCTTTAAAGATTCAAGACATCCAAAATACGTCTATCTCCTTGACAAAGCTCTGTATGGCTTGAAGCAAGCACCCAGAGCCTAGTATGAACGTTTATCAAAGTTTCTGACCAGCAAAGGGTATGAGAAAGGTAAAATTGATACCACACTTTTCATCAAAAGAGGCAAAGGTATGTTAACTATTGTTCAAATTTATGTGGATGACATAATTTTTGGTTCTACTCATCAAACAGAAGTTGATTTGTTTTCTAAATTGATGGAAACTGAATTTGAAATGAGTATGATGGGAGAACTAGCATTCTTTCTAGGACTCCAGGTTAAGCAAAATACCTCTGGTATTTTTATTAATCAAGCAAAATATGTCTCGGACATGTTAAAGAAATTTCATTTTCAGAATTCATCACCTTTGAAAACACCTATCTCTCCTAGTATGAAACTAGGTCCTGATCCTTCTGGGAAACCAGTAGATGTCACGGGCTACAGAGGTATGATAGGGTCTCTTCTGTATTTAACTGCTAGTAGGCCTGATATTATGTTTGCCATCTGTCTTTGTGCTCGTTATCAAGCCAATCCAAAAGAATCTCATTTGGCCGCTGTTAAAAGAGTTTTTAGATACTTAAAAGAAACTTCCTCATTGGGTCTCTGGTATCCTAAAAATTATGGGTTTGATTTAATGGCATATACAGATTCTGATCATACAGGATGTAAGCTGGACAGAAAAAGTACCTCTGGTAGTTGTTAACTTTTGGGAAATAGACTTATAAGTTGGACATCCAAGAAACAAAATTGTGTGTCCACATCTACTGCAGAGGCTGAATATGTTGCTGCTTCTAGTTGTTGTTCACAAGTTATTTGGATGAAGACTCAACTTAGAGACTATGGACTAATATATGATAAGATTCCCATCTTATGATTCAGAAAGTGCTATTGCCATTACTGAAAACCCAGTCCAGCACTCCAAAACAAAGCATATTGATGTCAGGTATCATTTTATCAAAGATCAAGTAGAGAATGGCACAATTGAAATGTATTTTGTCTCTACTGATTATCAACTAGCTGATATTTTTACAAAAGCTCTGGATGAGAAGCGTTTTTATTTTTTGATCAGCAAGTTGGGAATGATAAACATGTAAATCTTAATTCTTTTTATTACTCAGAACTGATCAGAGACCTCTGATCGATTCTGATGGTTTTTTCCAGAAGCATTCAGAAGTCTCTGACCATCTCTGTTGAAGATTCTTATTCCTTTATATCCAGGTGACAACAGAAAGGAAGCATCTCTTGTAAAGCGAAGGGGGAGATTGGTACAACTGCTGAGGGGGAGCTTCGAGCTTGTTTCAAGGAGGAGAAAAATTAAGTCTAACTTCTGTTAGCTGTCCTCTGAACACTCTTTTCTTATAATGATTATTTTAGATTTGTTTCTTCTGATTAACTCTTGCCGTCAAGGTTATTCAGAATTTTCAGATTTAACTTAATCTTTTCTTGAAAATTTTGTTCTTTTGACATTCTTAGGTCAAATATTTCTTTTGTTGTCTTATTTTTCTTCTGAAATTTTAAACATAAATAAGTCTATTTTTCTTAACTCTTGCCGTCAAGGTTAATTAAAATTTTTCTTATTATTTATTAATTTCTTAAGAAACATTTGACTATGAAAATATTAAACTTTCATTTGGATCCAAACTGCTTTATTTTTTCCAAATGTCTGATTTTAAAATCATTAGAAAGAATTAATAAAAAAAATTGGTTTAATCAAATTAAAATATTATTTTTTCTTGATTAAATTTGTTTTTCTTATTATTCTCTTTCTAATTTTTTTTTGGGGGATAATCAAACAGTTTATCTTTGATAAACTTTTCAGTGACTCATCACATGTTGCTCAGGCATCATTAACACGGTTTATGCTTTACACGTGTCTCTTATCGTGTGATTGCATGACTCCACGACTGCGTGCTTACCTAAGCATAACTGAATCGTTTTTTTTCCTTTTCCCCAAATTCAAAACCCTTCCCTTTCCACCAAAACCCTCTAGCTCTCAACATCTCTCATATATAAACCCTATACACAGTATCTCGTCTTCTTCCTCGCGATTTCTACAGTATTTGCTTCCCCACAGTAATTATTCCAAACATACCCAACCAATCTTCAATGGCCTCCCAACTTGCAAACCCAAATGTCAATGACGATGAAGGTCGTCTTGTTGATTCCACCGCTGACAGTGTTCCAATCGTCAAATTGCCTTTGAAGGCAAACAATGTGCAGGTTCTACTCGATCCCAACACCTATTTGGCCGAATTCAGAGTCCTAGTTGAATTTCTTCAACAACATCAACTGAACCGTGCTCTAACCCTGACAAATCCTAATGTTCCTGAGCTCTATGTCCAAGAAGTGTGGTAATCCATGTATATCGCTGATGAAGAAACCCTGCGTGGAAACTTTAGTCATCCCAATACCCCTGAAAATGCTGTGGAAATACCCATCACCAAGAAGAAAATTTCCAGGTATTTTCACTTGCCTTCCTCTACACTTGAAGATCATAATGAGATTGTGCCAAACCCTGTCCTAGACCAGAATCCATCCCCTAAAGCCCTGCTCTCATTTGTTCAATTTTTGGAATATAATGACCAATTATCCAAACTTTCTGAATTTAAGCGCAAGCAACAGCCCCTATGTGGAATACCCTTATCTCCATTCTCAACAAAAACCTCACATGCAAAATTGGCTCTCAAGACCAAGCCAGCAGAAACATCCTTACAATTATGTATCGAATGTACTTTAACAGTCCTCTGGATTACACAAGTCTCATCTTTCAAGAGATCAAAGCCACTGTTCACACCAAAGTGTCTCTCCAGAATCAAGGAAAACCACTACCTACTTTGATGTTTCCAAGGTTTTTGTCTCTGTTCACATACCCAGCGATTGGTGCTCTTAAAGCTCCTATGATCCAACCATTCTGCAAAATCGCTTCAATGAGCTCCCATAAACCAACAATCGACATCAACGGTTATTCATCTCCAAGGGAACTCTCCAGGTATATGCTTGACCTTATTCCTTCCACCTCTCTCTATCTCTCATCTTATAAACGCTCTATGGTATTCTCAGAACATAGAATACCTACCCCAGAGCTCTTAGAGCCAAATGTAGGAAGTAAGGGGTCAGGTGAGGCTGAGGTTGAAAAGAATACGAGTGCAAATCCGAGTGTTTCTACCCATGCCGACCTCTTAATGCAAGAGGGTACTGAAGATGTCCTTAGAGACACATTTGAGCGTAACTCTCCTTCTTCCCAAAGGGATCCCACATATGCTGAGGTAGATGTCAATACATCTACTTTCATTGAACAAGGACCACCCAGTCCAAACCACCCAGAAACCATCCGATCAGAGGATAATTCTTCATCTTCTGCATCAAGCACAACCGGGGAAACCTCCTCTTCATCATTCTCTCAACAGAATGATGATGATAATATAAGAGTACATTTGCCCCAGAACTCGCCACACTCCACACACAATGTTGATGTCTCTGTGACCAACAAAGTCATAGGAACCTCAGAAGATAAGTCCATATCTTCTGATAGTTTAGAAGCTGAGGAAATCCCATCAGAGGGGTTACAGCCACAAGACGCACCACTTACTGGAGTGTTTACACTTCATCAACGTAAGCACATTGTTTTCAGCACCTCATCCTCTGATGATGAGGACTCTGTTGAGACAATCAGAACAACCGAAGAGGTTCCTGTTAATCACAGCCCTCGAAGACAGGTTAGAAGTCCTTCCACACTCAACGTCAAAACAAGTGTGTATGAGGGCCTCTCTGAACGCGGGAGTGAAGGGGCTCCATGTGTTGGAGAAACACCGGTTACACATTCTGAATTTGTCACCAATGCAACATTTCAGGCATTTGGTGATAAAATTCAGAGACCTGTGGAAGATCTAAAACTATCCTTGGATTCTCAAAATGCCATTCTTCTGGAAATTCAAAACGAACAAAGACAGCATACGCAAACTCTGGAGGCGCTCAGAAAGCTTATTTCTACAACTGCAAAAGCTCATCAGAACCAAGCTTCTGTTCATTTTTCTTCTTTGCATAAAGGCATCCAGGAAAACTCTGACGCTATCTTTTTCATACCTGATGCAATTCCAACTCCAGAGGTCACTATCTCGGTTGATGAATCTAGTTCTTTAGTGGCAGATCTCCACAAAATTATTAAAGCTGTTCATCCCTCTGAAGACACTTCTGAGTCCTCTCTGGTAAAGAAATCCGACATGGCTGTTTTCCAGAAGGCCATGCTTGACAGAATCAATTCTCTCTCCTCTAAATATGTCTCCAAAACAACTGCAAGCACTTCAAATGTGGATTTGAAGCTCTCATCTATGGACACCTCTCTCTCTCAACTTACAAATCTTGTAAGTTCTCTTTCTGATGCATTTAACGCCAGGAAAAAGGCTAAGGAGGAGCGCGCTTGCAGAAAAGCAGAGCTTAAACGGAAAAGGTCTGAGGATCAGGATCATGATTCTCAGAAGGGGGAGAAAGCACAAGAAGCCAAGAAAGCCAAACCCACTACCAATGCTGAAAGCTCCAATCCAACGAAGTCTCCATCTACTTCTAACAAACACCAATCACCTTCCAAGCAGCAAACTCATTCTGCTCAACCTTCATATACACAAACTCCTCTAACTCCAACCCCATTAGCCACTCACTCTGGGCCTCTTCCAAAAGACCCAGAAATAGCCAAATTTCTTCTAGACGTAATTGGCAATACAAGGAAAATGCCATACTCATCATCTACTCAAGCAACAATAGCCAAAGAAAAGGATACTAAGGCAAGAGCTGATGCATCAATAGCTAAAGTCGAAGCCCTAAATAAAGAGAGGAGAGAAGCTGAGTTGAAAGCTAAAGCACAAGAAGACAGCTAGTTTTGAAGCAGAACTAGCTAAAGAAAAAATTGAAGAAGCCAAAAGACGAGCCGATTTAGAAAAAGAAAGGATCGAAAAAGAAAAGGCAAGGGTAGAAGAAGAGAGAGAGAGAGAGAAGGAAGCCAGAGAGAAGGCAAAACAAGAAAAATCACAGAGAAGAAGGGCTATCCGTGAAGAAGCAGCCCAGAGGTTGGGTAATCTTGATCTTCCAAAAATTGAAATTATCAGAAACAACATGTATGCTGCAAACGATCAAAAGATTTATTTAATGCTGCCCAACTTCTCTAATGCCTATAACATAAGTGATGCTGTAAAAGACAAATTCATGGCACACAGACAAGCAAGGAAGGATGTCTATACTTCTGTACCTATCAAACGGATCAATGCTATAAAGCACTCGCAATTTGAAGATACAGAGATCTGGTACACGATCTATGAAGTAATAAGAGACGACAATCAAACCAGGTAATTCTGCGATAATGACTTACTATCTGTTCATCCTTCTGATCTTTTGTTTCTGGAAAGCTTTATGAAAGTCCAAGTGGCCAGAGGTATTGATAGCCAAGACAAAGTTGCCTACTCAAGAATCATTGAATGCATGAAGTCTTTGTTAAGATACAAGAGGCAAGTCGACATCCAGATAGGGTTAAACTTCAACGTTGATAATCTTTCCATCTCTGCACCAAATGAAGAATTAGAAAACATCAATTCGTTCAGAGTTGGTAAGTTTTTACTATAACCAGAAGAAGGGCTCATCTTTAGAAGATCAGACAGAAGAAGCTTTTTCAGAATAAAGGACACACATCGATACTCTTCAGAAGTTGTATACATTGCAAAATGTTACATATCTACCAGTGCAAATAAACACGATACAGAAGTACTTGAAAGAATGATCAAGAGACTTGACATCTTATTATCAATCAGAGAGGTCATCAACAAAATGGCAAAGGTCGTATCTGAAGTTGCTCCTTTTTGAACAAACGCCACTCTTCTGACTTCATACTTAGGGGGAGATTGTTAGACTTTTGAAGTATGAGTCAAAGATGACGTGGCAATATTCACTTGTAGATCTAGTCTTTATAACATAATTTGTTAGACGCTCCTCTATGAGGTGGCATTTTGTGATAGGCTAAAGTGTTGACTTTCTGTTTTTGTAATAGTATAAATTGATCTGTACCTTCACTGTAATAGTTGTCGATTGAAGATCATTAATGAAGAACAGTTTTGCGCACAATTCTCAATTACTTGTAATCGATCCTCAGGTTATGATACAAAGTTGATATGTTCTTCATTCGTCTACTGTTCTTATTACTGTTGATTAATCAATATTAATTGCTTCCGCTTACATTCTGATATATGAATTTATTGATTAATCATCGAAGAAGAATTCTGGAACCAACACCATCATTTATGGGATTGATTAAAAAATCAAATTTTGAATGTTTATCTTAACCAACATATGAATATTGAGAGTAACTACATCAATTGAAATCTTCAAAATCTGGAAGCATATTCGATCCTCGACCCATATCTGCAAAAAGTCGTAGAATGTTAAAGTCTACAGGTGAGGAAACATATGAAAAACGTATGGAAAACATATGAAAACACATGGAAAACATATGAAAACACATGGAAAACATATGAAAAATCTGCAAAACCCAGAAATGATGAAGATGAACCTAGAATGATGAACATGGACCCAGAATGATGAAGATGAACCCAGAAACATATGAAAAAACGTATGAAAAAACTATGAAACAATCTGCAATACCCAGAACGTATGGAAAAGAATGATGAAGATGAACCCAGACACATATGAAAAACGTATGAAAAACTATGAAACAATCTGCAATACCCAGAAACGTATGGAAAAGAATGATGAAGATGAACCCAGAAACATATGAAAATAGTGAAAAAACTATGAAACACTTTGCAGAACCCAGAAACAATCTGCAAAACTCTATGATGAAGATGAAAAACCTTTGAAAACATATAAAAAACCATTTCTCTGAACCGAAAGATAATATCGTTGAAAAAAATATGAAAAACCGTTGAAAAGAATGATGAAGTTGAACCCAAAAACATATGGAAAAGAATGATGAAGATTAACCCAGAAAAACCTATGAAAAAACTGTGCTCGGAAGGAATATGCATTCTCCACCTTCGTCGACTACCACTGCCGACAACAGAAAACGAATTGACGTCGTCTATATCATCGTTCTGTATATCATCTGATGACTCTTGGTTTGTATTATCCATTGAATCAACATCTGAAAACACTTTGTCTTCGTATTATCCTAATCGCCGACGACAAATCCGTCCACCAGCGATGCCGTGAACCACCGCTGCCCACACCAGTCGCAACCATCACACACCGACGAAATTTTCAAACCCTCAAGAACCAGCATCACCACCGCCGTATTACCATATATGATTCGCAAATCATATAACTTCCATGAATACGTGAGAGATGATTTAGGAAACAATGGTAATCATGTTTGTGTTGCTTGCGTAAATAAAGGAAATGAGTTTTGTATTTAATTTCATAAATAAAAAATAGAAATTGTTAATTACCTCAGTGTCCTCCTGTTCCTTTTTTCATACCCATCGTGCATTTCGATTTCAGACTAATTACTATATTGCCACCGCGTGTTATGAAGCGTCAGATTAAAAATTGGAGGGTTGAGATTGGGAGGCACGGAGTGTAACTTTTAACTGGGGTGTAGAAGATCCTGCCTCTCTCTCTCTCTCTCTCTCTCTATATATATATATATATATTTATATAGATGTTGGTTCATTTACAAACCGGATGAATCCTACAAACTCGTACAAACTATATATAAAAATAATTATTTCATGATTTTTTTTCATCAAATGCTATGATTTAAGATGTTATTTCACATATGTTTGTTTCACCTTGTGAAAAAATTACATGTGAGAAAAATACATGTGAAACCTTTATATTATGAAACAATACATGTACTTATGAAAACAAATACATGTGAAAGTTTTACGTTATGAAACAAACATATATGTCATAGCATCTTAAATCATAGCATTTGATGAAAAAAAATAATCAAAAAATTATTTTTATATATGTTTTGTATTAGTTTGTAGGATTCATCCAGTTTGTAAATAAACCAACCTCTCTCTCTCTCTATATATATACATAATTTAATAACGAGCAAATGTTACGATGTTCTACAACCGGTGAAGTTAGATTATAACTGTTT
The DNA here is from genome assembly GCA_036898165.1 of Silybum marianum. NCBI lineage: Eukaryota > Viridiplantae > Streptophyta > Magnoliopsida > Asterales > Asteraceae > Silybum > Silybum marianum. The sequence continues at coordinate 22,923,579 of CM072528.1, read as the reverse complement.
GAACCCAGATCCCTATTTTACTCAATTAATCAATAGATCAAATAGAAATATAGGAGCAGAAGCAATATAAATCTATGATTAAAGCTAGAACAATAATTAAATCAGTAAGAACAGTATACGAAGATCAAATGAGAATTAGTATTGAATAATCTGAAGATTGATTACAATACACAAAATGAAATGCTCTTTCTCTCTCAACGATGATCGACTTCTATTACAGTGATAACTAACTCTATATATACTAGTACAAAGAGAAAAGTCAATGAGCTAGCCTATCACTGAATGACACGTCACTTGTACGACTAACATAATTTGTTACATACGGAAAAAGTGACTTCCACGTCATCCAAGGCGCGTATGGAATAACAATTGAGATCTAGAGGGTCTTCAAGTCTCTGGGCGCCTCTGTGATGAGATTGATCAGAAGATGAACCTCTGGTATTGTCTTCTGATGTTTGAGACTTAGCTACTTCTGGTTCATACTATCATAAGTTCTAACAATCTCCCCCTAAGTATGAATTCCAGAACTAAGATACATGACAAAAACAGAAGTTCATTTCATTTCAATCAAACAAGTACAATAAAGGAATTTACAAGTTAAAAATAAAAAGGTGCGTCAGGATGGAATGTAGTGATCTTGTGGAATTGATCAGTGATATGTCTTAGCTTTACAATCAAGTTCAGTTGTTGAAACATCCTTTCAGCGATAATTCTGATGTGAGCTTCTTTTCCTGTATCATTCATCTAAAGGGATGCAAATCCTTTGACAATATCTACAATTCCAGAAGAGTATTTGTGAGCTTCTTTTATTCTGAAGAAGCTTTTTCTTTTTGGTCTCTTGAATACAATTCCGTCCTCTGTGGTTCTTTCAAAATTTGCCCAACAGGAATATGCTCAATCCCTTCTCTTTCTTCATTAGGTGCAGAGATACTTAAGATAGTCATTTTGATATCAAGCCCCGTTTGAAAGTCTACCTGCTTCCTGTATGCCATGAATGCTTCCATACATCTTATGATTCTAAAGAAGACAACTTTGTCTTGACTATCTATCCTTTGATTCATCTTGTTCTTCATGAACCTTCCTAAAGGTATTAAGTCAGAGGGATTGATTGAGAGGAAATCATTATAACAAAAATAATACTTCTCTTTATCTTCTCTTTCCACCTTATATATAGTATACAACAGCTCTGTATTTTCAAACTTTACATGTTTGACCCCAGATATGCGTCTGATTGGGGAAGTTGTGTATGCTTATTTTTTCACTTGCCTGTGGCTCATAAATCTTGTCTTGACCTCATCGCTCACATTGTAATCGTTGGCAAAGTTTGGAAGCATCAGAAATACCTTGTGATCAATTGCTACGTATATACGCCTGTATTCAATTTCTATTGAGGTGGGTACTTTGTACGCATCAAACTTTTTAAGTCCTTCCTTTATTTGTTCCTTCCTCCTATCTGTTATCTCTCTCTTTACTCTCTCTGCTTGGGCTCTTAATTCGGATTGTTCTTTGGTAGGCTTAGAAGGATCAGAGATGGGAGTTTTTAATTGTGAGCTCGAACTCTGACCTTTGGGATTTATAGTTGCAGAGGCAATGTTGGATATTCTCTGGTTCTGGCACTTGTAGAGATGGGTTCTGTTTGGGTTTGAGGTTTTGGAGGTTGGCGTGTTTGGCTCGGCTTCCGGGTTTGACCTTCTTGCTTGTTGATATGTAATGAGATTTCACTATATTAAGCAGCTATTTAGTAGGCTTAGGTAGTATATTTTACACATTATATCCCAATTTGAGTCATTTTTGTTATCTTATTTTCCACTTTTCATATTTGGAGCTAAGTTGGTGATTTTACTTGTCTTTAACATTTGGTAGTAGCTTATTTTAAATCTTAGTGCAGGTCTGTGGATGCTACAACCGTTGGCAGTTCAGGAACGAACTGATGTTGGCAACTTTCGGCTAAATCAGGAAATCATGGATATTTTGAAGCAAACTAGTAGTTAATTTTTATTTAAGTGTTTCCAGCTAAGAAAACAATATGATTACAAGGCATCTTTTTGTGTAAGAAGCTTTTGAAATAGTTGTAGTATGTTTGATGCTTTGTTGGGAAATGACCTTAGGACCCTTGTCCTTTACTTTTGGATTTTTGTGACACTTCCTTGTATAAAAGGAAGTGTTAGGGTCATTGTAAAAATTAATCTCCATCAGTTCTAAACTGATTTAATCTAAGAATATTTAGTATTTCTCTTGTGTTCTTGAAGATCTTCTTAGTGTTCTTCATCTTCTTCATGATCTTCATATAAGCTTACTGTTACATTCCTGCAGCATTGCATTTTATTAATGTCTTCTATATTATTGCATTTTACATTCTTGCTATTTAATTTCAAGTTATTTACTTACAAGTCATTTATTTTCTTGCACTTCTTTTCATTGTCATTTATATTTCAGTCATATAATTATATATATATATATATATCCTATAATTCTATTTATATATCGATTTATATATATATATATATTTATATATATGGCAATTTACGATTATGTCTTTACTTCTAATCTTTTATATTTCTATCATTATTATGAGTTGCTAATTTTTGTTAGCTTGGGTATAAGTGAAATGGTAAGGTCTTAAACTAAAGTGCACATTATTCTTTAATAATAATATTTCATTATTTTATCTAAAGTTTTATAAATCCAAACGACACTTCTTGACGGGTTGATAACTTTGATAGTGTTAAAGTGCCGTGGACTTAGGAATAAGCCACGACATGCACGTCAATCCAAAGGATATGAGAAGTATACTTGGAAAAGTTATCTTTTATATTTTTCTCATTGACTATTCTTGACAAGTCGGTCACTTATCAAAGTGTTAAAGTGCCATGGACTTAGGAATAAGCCATTGAATGCACACCAACTTGGATGATACGGAATCACCTCGGAAGAGGGATTAATTAGACAAAGGAATTTGCTAAGCCATCTATTTTGAGAATACCATGTTGCTATCACTGGTCTTGACACTACATAGGAATATGAGTTGATAGCTAAACATTAGTATACTGGTATAAGTCCGGAAGGAATACTCAAAATAGGTAGTGGAACGAATTATTAGAGAATAGAATGCTGTAGCATTCCTCCAGCATTGCCCACTGGATTTTATGTTTAAACCTTGCCATAGATCTTATACCCATGCTATTTGCTTTATTCTGTTATAAACCTATTAACGTGACTCACAAATCAAACAGCAATTTGAAATCTTCCAAATCGCCATCTGAATTCATTTCTTTCATCTGACTTTTATACTAACTTTTATTCTGAGCCCTGTGGACGATACTCGGTACTTAGTACCACTTATTACTTGAAAGGACGATATTAGGGCTAAAAGTATACTTGCTTTTAGTCGTATTTATCACATATCGAAAAGTATACAAAACGCCTGTCAAGTTTTTGGCACCGTTGCCGGGGATCGGCAAGCTAAGAGTTTTTATTTAAGTAAGATAAAAGATTTGATTTTTCTAACACCTGTGAGCTGTTGGAAGTGGTATATGCCAAGAATATTCCGTGGAGAGTTTTTAGAAATTGATCCTGATATTGAGAGAACATTTCGTGAGAGAAGAAGAATCCAACGAGCATTATTTGCTCTACCACCTCCTGAAATAACCCAACAACAAGAACCCCAAGGAGTCATTGGACCAATGCCACAACCTCCACCTGAACCCCATCCAGAACTTCGCCGAGGCCAACCATTATTTGTGCAAGTACCCGCACATTTACAAGTAAATATGCCTGAGCAAAGATTTCATTATGATGAAGAAACAGATGGAGATGATGAATCTTTGAATAACCATCAACCAGGAAACAACAATAATGAACCAAGGGCCCCACTTCCTAACATAATCAATCTGGCAAATTCAAAAGATGGTCGTATCATGGACTATGCCGTTCCTGATTTTGAGCAATACAATTCAGGAATAGCTAGGCCCACTTTTACAGCCAAACATTTTGAACCAAAAACCATTATGTTTTACATGTTGCAAACAAATGGGCAATTTGCTGGAATGCCAACTGAGGACCCACATTCCCACTTGAAGTCTTTCTTAGAGGTAAGTAATTCTTTCTTGATCCCTGGAGTGTCAAATGACGCTCTAAGACTTACATTATTTCCATTCTCCTTAAGGGATCGGGCAAGGGAATGGTTTAATTCATTAACTCTAGGATCTGTGACTTAATGGTACGAAATGGCAGAAAGGTTTTTGCGAAAATATTTCCCACCCACCAGGAACGCTAAATCCCGAAACGAAATTTGTGTTTTCAAACAAACGGAGGATGAAGCGATTCCTGACGCGTGGGAAAGATTTAAAGAACTATTAAGGAAATGCCCACACCATGGCATTCCCTACTATATTCAACTCGAGACATTTTACAATGGTTTAAATGCCACATCTAGACAAATGCTTGACGCGACTGCAGGAGGGGCCTTTACAGCCAGTACCTATAACGAAGGATTTGCAATGCTTGAAAAAATCTCTGCTAACAATGGACACTGGGCGGATCCACGTGCTGCATCCCAAAGAAAGTCTGCTGGAATTCATGATGTAGATGCATATACTGCATTGACAGCTCAGCTTGCATCCATGGCTAACATGATAAAAAATATTTCTTCTGGTCAAGGAGCACAGCCGATTGTCAATACACATACTCAAACAGTTCTAGCAGTCCAATGTGTTTGTTGTGGAGGGGAACACTCTTATGAACATTGTCCTAAAAACTCTGAATCTGTAAACTATGTTCATAATAAGCCTGCTCCCTACTCCAACAATTACAACTCAAATTGGAAACATCACCCTAATTTTTCATGGACCAGCCCAAGTTTAAACCCACCAGCTCCTAAACAACAGGGAAACTTCCAAAACCAAGCAACCAGTTCAAATTTTCATCAAGCACCAAATTTTCAACCACAATTTTAAAACAAACCACCTCCTATTTCACAGAATAATTCACCATCTCATTCATTTGAAGAAACTGTAAAAATGTACATCACCCATACGCAATCAGCAATGGCTCAACAAAATGCCACCATAGCATAGACTCAAGCATCACTCAGGAACCTTGAAACCCAGGTCAGTCAGATTGCTCTTAGCCAGAATAATAGAGCCAATGGTACCTTACCGAGTAACACAGAAGTCCCTAGAGGCTTAGGGAAGGAGCATGTCAAAGCAATCACCTTAAGGAGTGGCAAAGACCTACCAGATAGTGTACCCAGAAGCCATGCTACAACATTGACTTCTGCCATTAAGAAACAAACCATACTAGGAGGAGACCTACCATCAACAGGCACCACTGTTACTCCAGAAAACCACAATCAAGAAAAATCTGATGCAAAGGTTGATAGTGTCCCATCACCAACAGAACCTAAGAAAAGAGCCCCTGACTTATCAGACCCATCCTGCTCAACAAGTCCAAGCAAAAACATCATAAAACCAGTTCCTCCTTATGTACCTTACCCTCAAAGGCTAAGAAATCTAAAGGAGGAACAGGAATTTAAGAAATTCTTGGAAGTGTTTAAACAATTGCACATCAACATACCGTTTGTTGAAGCAATTGAGCAGATGCCTAGTTATACTAAGTTCTTAAAAGACATCCTTAGTAAGAAAAAGAAAATTACTGAGTATGAAACTGTAGCTCTTACTGAGGAATGTAGTGCACTCTTTACCAGCAAAATACCCCCTAAACTGAAAGATCCAGGGAGTTTCACCATTCCCTGCTCTATTGGGGGAAGGGAAGTTGGAAAAGCTCTGTGTGATTTAGGAGCCAGCATTAACCTCATGCCTCTATCAATATACAAGACCTTGGGATTAGGAGAGGCAAGGCCCACCACAGTCACCCTCATCTTGGCTAACAAAACCATAGCCTACCCCAAGGGAAAAATAGAGGATGTCTTAGTTCAAGTTGATAAGTTCATTTTTCCGGCAGATTTCATCATTCTGGATTTTGATGCTGACAAGGATATTCCTATTATTTTAGGAAGACCCTTTTAGCCACCGGAAGAACTTTGATAGATGTCCAAAAAGGTGAGTTAACTATGAGGCTCCATGACCAAGAGGTCAAGTTTAATGTGTTCAATTCTTTAAAGTACCCGATTACTTGGAAGAATGTTCATTCATTTCTGAAATTGAGTCAAGTTGCTATGAGAAAGGACTGAGAGAAGCCTGTAGGTTGAGAGATGAAGATGAGGAGATAGGAGAAGAGTGTGTTGAGGAATTAGAAATTAGAGAGGAAGATCCTATTATAGAGGATGTTGCAGCTTTTGAGCTGCTGGAAAATGTTGAACAAAGGAGTTTCACCCCGTCCATTATAACACCACCAGACCTGGAGTTGAAACAACTCCCGTCTCATTTAAAGTATGCATTTCTAGGAGAGGAAGGCAAATTACCTGTCATTATCTCATCCACCCTAGAAATAAATCAAGAGAAAAAGCTAATAGAGATGTTGAAGCTGCACACAAAAGCCATAGGATTGACCATTGCTGACCTTAAAGGGATTAGTCCTGCTATTTGTCAACATAAGATCATCCTAGAGGACAGAGACTTCAAATCTATTGAACCACAAAGACGGTTAAACCCTGTCATGAAAGAGGTAGTTAAGAAGGAAATTTTGAAATGGTTAGATGCAGGAATTATATTCCCAATAGCCAGTAGTTCTTGGGTTAGTCCAGTCCAATGTGTTCCAAAGAAGGGAGGATTCACTGTCATAACCAATGATAAGAAGGAACTCATCCCTACTAGAGTAGTCTCCGGATGGAGAATATGCATGGACTACCGTAGACTAAACAAAGCTACCCAAAAGAACCATTTTCCCTTACCTTTCATTGACCAAATGTTGGACAGGTTAGCCGGAAAGGAGTATTACTGTTTCTTGGATGAATACTCCAGATATAATCAGATAGCCATTACACCCGAGGACCAAGAAAAGACTACCTTTACCTGTCCTTACGGTACTTTTGCCTTCAAAAGGATGCCTTTTGGACTGTGTAACGCTCCAACAACATTTCAAAGATGTATGATGTCCATATTCTCTGACATGTTAGAGAAATCCATAGAAATCTTTATGGATGACTTTTCTGTGTATGGCACATCTTTTGATCATTGTTTGGAAAACTTAAAACAAAGTCTTGTAAGGTGTGAGGAAACTGATTTAGTCTTAAATTGGGAGAAGTGTCACTTCATGGTTACAAAAGGGATTGTTCTGGGACACTTAATTTCAAAAAGAGGAGTTGAGGTAGATAAAGCTAAACTGGAAGTTATTGAAAAACTACCTGAAACTTCCACTGTCAAAGGAATCTGAAGCTTTCTTGGTCATGCTGGGTTTTATAGAAGGTTTATAAAAGACTTTTCAAAAATTTCTAAACCTTTGTGTATGCTTTTGCAGCAAGATCAAAAATTTGATTTTAATGATGAATGTAGGAATGCATTCAGCATTCTTAAGAAAGCTTTAGTGACTGCACCAATGGTTGTAACTCCCGACTGGAACAAGCCTTTTGAAATCATGTGTGACGCCAGTGATTTTGCTGTAGGTGCTGTCTTAGGTCAGAAAAGTGAAAAAGTCTTCCATTCAATTTATTATGCAAGTAAAACTTTTAATGAATCACAAGTTAACTACATAACCACAGAAAAAGAACTTTTGGCCGTAGTGTTTGCTTTTGATAGATTTAGGCCATATTTGATGGGAACAAAAGTCATAGTGCACACTGACCATGCAGCCATTAAATACCTGATTTCAAAGAAAGATGCCAAGCCTCGGCTAATTAGGTGGGTGTTGTTGTTACAAGAGTTTGACCTTGAGATAGTAGACAGAAAAGGAGTAGACAACCAGGTTGCAGATCATTTATCTAGGTTAGAGAAGCCGAAGAACAGTGAAGGAGACATCATTGAAACCTTCCCTGATGAAAAAATTCTAATGCTACAGCATTCTGAAACCCCATGGTTTGCAGATGTAGCAAATTATCTGGCTTGTGGAATAAAGCCCTCTGATTATACAAAACATATGTATAAAAAGTTCCTCCATGATGCCAAATCTTATCTCTGGGATGAACCATTTTTGTTTAAACTTGGAACAGATCATATTTTAAGACGGTGCATCCCGGAGTGGGAAGTGGCCTCTGTTTTACAACATTGCCACCAAGCACCATATGGAGGACACTTTGGAGGTCAGAGAACAGCAACAAAGGTTTTACAATCAGGTTTTTATTTACAACTCTTTTTAAGGATTCCCACAGCTTTGCACAAAGATGCAATGAATGCCAACACAGGGGTTCCATTTCTAACAGAAGTGAAATGCCACTAAATGGGATCCTTGATGTTGAGTTATTTGATGTATGGGGGATAGATTTTATGGGTCCTTTTCCCCCATCCAACAAATGTCAATACATTCTTGTCACTGTTGATTATGTGTCCAAATGGGTTGAAGCTGTGGCTTGTGTGGCAAATGATGCCAAGACTGTGGTAAAATTTTTACAGAAACAAATTTTTACACGATTTGGTACCCCCCGTGCACTAATTAGTGATGAGGGTACCCATTTTGTAAATAATTTATTACAAGGAGTTTTAGAAAAATACCATGTCAAGCACCGGATTGCCACAACCTATCACCCCCAAACCAATGGTTTGGCTGAATTGTCCAATAGGGAGATTAAGAGCATATTTGAAAAAGTGGTAAAACCTGACAGGAAGGATTGGGCTTTCAAACTAGACGATGCCTTATGGGAATACAGAACAGCCTTCAAAACACCCATAGGCATGTCAACATATAAGCTAGTGTTTGGAAAGGCCTGTCATCTCCCTGTAGAACTTGAACACAAAGCATACTGGGCGGTCAAAGCTCTGAATATGAGCCCAGATGCGGCTACCAGAAAAGGAAATTACAACTCTTGGAGTTAGAAGAACATAGGCATTTGGTTTATGAAAATGCTAAAATCTATAAAGAAAAAAAAATGGCATGATTCCAAAATCCAACCAAGAGAGCTAAGAGAAGGCCAGTTAGTGTTGTTATTTAATTCTAGGTTAAAACTGTTCCCTAGAAAGCTCAAATCCCGATGGTCTGGGCCTTTCAAGATCCATAAAGTTTATACTTATGGGACAATAGATCTTATTAACCCAGAAAATAAAAACGTTTTCAAGGTTAATGGACAGAGAGTTAAGCTATACCACACCCCTGTAGCACCCTCAGAAAGCTGTTCTGAGGATCCGAATTGTTTTTAATCTCACCGCAGTTTGAATGGACTGTCAAAAGTCCAACTTTGTTTGTACATAATCAGTTTATTTTTTTTTCCAAGAAAACTTAGGGATGCTAGTTTGTTTTAACAAGAAAAGAGTTGGGAATGATGAAATGACAGCCGTGCTACAGCATTAGAAAACGACCTGTTGTTTTATTATTTTAGGGCCTCTTTGTTTTAGGCGGCAGTTTCAAAAGAGAGGTGATGTCATGTTGCTGACATCATCAAAAGAAGATAAACAATTTCAAAAGATAACTATCAGATAAACCTTTTGCATGTCTCCCCTTTTCTTTTCTTCTAATTTTGTTTCCATTATAGCTGACTAGATAGGAATCATTTCCTAAAAAGTAGCTTTTTGGTACCTGTTCATTTACCCAAAAAGGATTCAGATGGTTTTATTTCTTTAAATACATTAAATCATATCACAGTTATCTATTCAGTTTCCAAAACTTCCTCATCAAGCCACAAACAAAACCAGGTTTTTCAAATTTCTGTCTTGCAAGTAAGATTCCGGAATGGCAAGAGTTAAGAGGGCAGCTGTGAGAGACCCACCGGTGGTCCGCCGGAGTAGTCGTCGGCTCACACTGGACGAAGCCACATCAGCAGGTCTAGCGACCATCGATGCACCACTGGTACTTTCTGGAAGGGTAGGGAACCCATCGCCACCACCACCACGACCTAGACCCCGTCGTCCGACTCCTCCACCTAGGGTTCCGTCGCCGCCGCCTCACTCACCACAGCCACCCCGCTCGCCGTCGCCGCCCATTAAACCTCACCACCACCAATGAGGAAAAACCAACAACCCGATTTAAACCTAACTCCTCAGCCATCACCTGTGTTCGAGGAACCAACCGCGATGGTAGTTTATACAACCCTACCGGAAGATGCGCAAGCCGGCGACGATATGGTCTCCAACCAACCATTAGGGGTATCTTCTGTTGATACCTCGATGATCAACGCCACCACAACAACCACTCAACGGAGCAGCAAAAACCCTCCGATAACCGCTATCGGAGGTCAGGTAAGCCCTAACTCAGTTTTTATTGAAAAATTTATAGAAGGGTTATCCACCTCTATCTCAACTGAGGAGTGTTATGTACTTCCTTGAAGGACGGGTGCAACATTGAGTTTTTCGCTGTTCAGGTTAACCAAGAGTTGCCCGATAATATTTCAGAGGTTTTCCCTGACTTTGTCCGTGTCAACAAACAATTCGAAGAAGAATTTGATAACAATAGATGGGTTTATTATATGTCTCGGAACCACAGTTTCCAAGACAAGGTGAGGGAAGAGTTAGCTTCTGACTTAAGTGTGGAGCCGGCTGATCTCACCACGGACCCTACATCCAGGGCACCGGAATCCCAACACATTGAAAGTGTTGATAATCTCAACACAGAAGATGCGGAAAGGATTTCGGATTCTTGGAAAATACCTCTATCTGAGGCCATTCCTGTGGTGGATAAGCCTAAGTCAACACAGAAAAAGGGCAAGGCCCATGCTTCTAAGTCCAACCCTATGTCAAAAGCTAACTTAAAGCATAAAGAAAAGATGGTGGATGAGGGAAGAATGACTAGAGATAAGACAAAGAAGAATGGTGGTGATGCTGCAGCACCCAAACAGAAAGCAAGAGCAGAAAATTCCAAAGCAAAGTCTGATTCAAAAACAAAGGTGCACAAGGGGAGATTAACCTGCAAAGATGCCCAAATAAGGTTCCAGCACTTGAGAACCAAAAGACTCCTACCTGACAAAGGTTTTGATGAGAAAAGTGTGGCAGAATTTGAGTTCATCAGAGAGGTAATAGAAGCTCATGGCTGGATTGAGGTATGTAAGATCAAACAAGCTGTCAACAACACCATCATCAAGGAGGTGTATTCTGAGTTACACTTTGCTAGCATTTCTACTGTCAAGATAAGGGGGGTAAATGTTTCCGTATCTCCACAGGCCATAAATTCTATTTTAGGCCTCATACCTCCTGAATGTAATGAATATGAGAACCTCTTGAGCAATGCCACCATGAATCAACTAGATGAAATGATAAGAAGTCTAGGGAAGGCTGGATATGAATGGGAACCGCATCCTAATTTTATGTTAAGAGTATTTAGGGCCAACCAGCTTACTCCAGAAGCAAATGTCTGGGTAAATTTCATCAACCATTCCTTAAATCCTACTACCCATGACAGTACACTTAATGTAGACAGAGTTGTCCTTCTATTTTCTGTTATGACCGGGACAAAAATCAATGTAGGAGAGCTAGCACACCAATCCATTCTTTACTGTAGTGGAAGAAACCAAGGAAGGCTTTACTTCCCTGGTTTAATCCACTTGTTATGTGAAAAAGCTGGGGTGCTCACTTTTGATAAGGATGTTATAGAGGGACTGTCTGGGGAGAAATGGGTCATAGATATGAAGAGTGTGGCTGGGATGAAAGAGAGAGGTGAAAGCAAGAGGGAGACTGTGGATGTAACAAGAATGATAGAGGACCTAACGGCACAGAATAGTAGTTTGCTAGATTGTCTGGTTGAGCAAGGTAGTGAGTTTGTAAAGAGGGTGGAAGAAATGAAAGCTGATCTTTCTGATAAGATCCGGCTGGTAGATGAAAAGAATGAGAAAAGAGTAAACCAACTGAAGAAGAGTCTGGAGGTTGACACAAGGAAGAACAGGATGCTGAGGGTGAAAATTCGACACTTGAAATTAGAGAACAGGAAGCTTGAAGCAAGGAACCAGAAGCTGAAGGAAAGGATGCGAAAAAGGAAGGCTGCAGCAAAGGCTTCTGAAGGCACTTCTACTCCAAAAGGGTAAAGGGCAGGTTTAAGTCACTCAACTTATTCTCCAAAATATATATATATATATATAAATATTCAACTTAATAATAGTAAATAATATATATATATATATATATTTGTGTGTGTCTGGGATAAGTCGTAAATAAAATATAGTTATTAGTATAGTTACATGATTGCACAATTTGAGAGCTACTTTTGATACCATAGCCCAAATAATTTCTGAGGATCATGTTATTTCTCTTGATAACCTGGTATGTACTAACACTAGCACTACACATATTTTTGGGCTACACCACACATACATGCCACTGTCTCAAAAATCAACCCCCATATACACAAATCAAGGGTACCTCTATTTTCACTGAGGAGATTGAAAAATTGAAGTTTGGGGTGGGAGCTTAGGAGCTTATACAAAAATATACACAAAATTCCATCTCTCAAAAAGAATACCTATATAATAGATGAAAATGAGAGTGCCAATGCATTAGCAAAAGTTCCATAGGAACCTAGTGCATGTGTTCTAAAAACATGAAAATGTGTCTTGGGGAAATCTATAATACAGAAAACAGAATGGATATATGGTCAAAATGTGTGTGGTGTTCCTCAAAAATAAGTGTCATGCTACTTGTTAGTTCATACACCCGGTTATGATTGAAATGGTCCACTTGAGATTTATGAAAGGCTATGCTTTTCAAACCTGGTATGCTCTCATATGTGTGTACACTCGCTAAGATAATCATATATATTTTTTAATTTTTTTTCTCCCTATTGAGTCATTTTCAATTTCTGTCTTTTCGTTGCTTGGGGACAACCAACAATTTAAGTTTAGGGGTGTGATATGTAGTGAGATTTCACTATATTAAGCACCTATTTAGTAGGCTTAGGTAGTATATTTTACACATTATATCCCAATTTGAGTCATTTTTGTTATCTTATTTCCCACTTTTCATATTTGGAGCTAAGTTGGTGATTTTACTTGTCTTTCACATTTGGTAGTAGCTTATTTTAAATCTTAGTGCAGGTCTGTGGATGCTACAGCCGTTGGCAGTTCAGGAACGAAGTGATGTTGGAAACTTTCGGCTAAATCAAGAAATCATGGATATTTTGAAGCAAACTAGTAGTTAATTTTTATTTAAGTATTTCCAGCTAAGAAAACAATATGATTACAAGGCATCTTTTTATGTAAGAAGCTTTTGAAATAGTTGTACTATGTTTGATGCTTTGTTGGGAAATGACCTTAGGACCCTTGTCCTTTACTTTTGGATTTTTGTGACACTTCCTTGTATAAAAGGAAGTGTTAGGGTCATTGTAAAAATTAATCTCCATCAGTTCTAAACTGATTTAATCTAAGAATATTTAGTATTTCTCTTGTGTTCTTGAAGATCTTCTTAGTGTTCTTCATCTTCTTCATGATCTTCATATAAGCTTACTGTTACATTCCTGCAGCATTGCATTTTATTAATGTCTTCTATATTATTGCATTTTACATTCTTGCTATTTAATTTCAAGTTATTTACTTACATGTCATTTATTTTCTTGCACTTCTTTTCATTGTCATTTATATTTCAGTCATATAATTATATTTATATATCGATTTATATATATATATTTATATATATGGCAATTTACGATTATGTCTTTACTTCTAATCTTTTATATTTCTATCATTATTATGAGTTGCTAATTTTTGTTAGCTTGGGTATAAGTGAAATGGTAAGGTTTTAAACTAAAGTGGGCATTATTCTTTAATAATAATATTTCATTATTTTATCTAAAGTTTTATAAATCCAAACGACACTTCTTGACGGGTTGATAACTTTGATAGTGTTAAAGTGCCGTGGACTTAGGAATAAGCCACGACATGCACGTCAATCCGAAGGATATGAGAAGTATACTTGGAAAAGTTATCTTTTATATTTTTCTCATTGACTATTCTTGACAAGTCGGTCACTTATCAAAGTGTTAAAGTGCCATGGACTTAGGAATAACCCATTGAATGCACACCAACTTGGATGATATGGAATCACCTCGGAAGAGGGATTAATTAGACAAAGGAATTTGCTAAGCCATCTATTTTGAGAATACCATGTTGCTATCACTGGTCTTGACACTACATAGGAATTTGAGTTGATAGCTAAACATTAGTATACTGGTATAAGTCCGGAAGGAATACTCAAAATAGGTAGTGGAACGAATTATTAGAGAATAGAATGCTGTAGCATTCCTACAGCATTGCCCACTGGATTTTATGTTTAAACCTTGCCATAGATCTTATACCCATGCTCTTTGCTTTATTCTGTTATAAATCTGTTAATGTGACTCACAAATCAAACAGCAATTTGAAATCTTCCAAATCGCCATCTGAATTCATTTCTTTCATCTGACTTTTATACTAACTTTTATTCCGATCCCTTTGGACGATACTCGGTACTTAGTACCACTTATTACTTGAAAGGACGATATTAGGGCTAAAAGTATACTTGCTTTTAGTCGTATTTATCACATATCGAAAGGTATACAAAACGCCTATCACTTGTTTCCTAGAAGATCAAGAATGAACTTAGCCATATCTGGATCTTTGGGAAGTGGACCAATATTGATAACCAGAGATGTTGGTGGGAGGGGTACTTGTTTGCTTGATGATGGTAAGGCCGAGGGTGCTGATCTAGAGGCTCCTTCTTTGTTCTGAGCTTGGGCACTTCCAATATTTTCACACTTTGATCGCTTCGCCGTGCTCTCCCCCTTCTGAGAATCAGGATCCCGATCCTCAGACTTCTTTCTCTTGAGATCAACTTTATTGCAGGCTCTGGCTTCGTTTGCCTTTTTCTTTGCCTCAAAGTCTGCAGAAATAGAACTAACTATGGTAGTTAGTTTAGAGACAGAAGTATCTAAGGTAGATACCTTCTACGCTAAGTCATTTGAGCTTGTTTTGTTCTTAGATATGAACTTAGCATTAATGGCATTGAATTTGTCCATTATAGCCTTTTGAAAAGATGCTAAGTCCGATTGACGAATTAAAGAAGAGGGATTTGAGGTGGAAGCTTCTAGAGGTGCCATAACATTAATCATCTTCTGACTGTTTGCAACTAACGACCCATATTCGAAAACAGAGATAGTGACTTCTTGTTGAGGGATATCATCTGGGATGTGAAAGATGGCTTCTGCATTAGCCTTGATCCCAGCATCCAATTTATTGAAGTGGTCAATTGCAGACATCTTTTGTGCTTCTGAATTGTCTATTATAAGCTTTTTTAGAGTTTCCAGAGCTTGAGAATGTTCTTTTTGAGTACTCTGGACTTTACAGATAAGGAAATTCTGAGCACTGACCTCTGATCGAAGATTTGACTCAGCTGTAATAATGGTTTGTTTTAGATCCCCCAGAGATCCCTCAATTTGATTAACAAATGCATTGAATGCTACATTTGTGACAAATTCTGGAGTGGTAACCGGTACATTTGTGACAAATTCTATTTGGACGTTGAGCGTGGAGGGACTTCCATTCTGTCTTCCAGGGCTATTATTAATAGGCACCTCTTCGGATGTTCTGATTGTTTCAACTTCTTCCTCATCATCAGAGGATGAGGAGCTGAAAAAAATGTGCGTACCTTTAGGAAGTGCAAAGAATTCGGTATGTGGTGCATCCTCTGGCCTTAACACCTCTGATAGGATTTCGTAGGCATCTACTCTAGGAGAGGGCATGGACGTACCCTCTGTATTTCCTAAGTTTTCGTTGGTCACAGAGACATTAACGAGTGTAGGAGGTGGCGAGTTCTAGGGCGATGGAACTCTTATATTTGCATCAACAACCTTTTGGGAGGATTATGAAGATGTGGTTTCCCCAGCTATGCTTGATTCAGAGGAACTTTGAATGTCCTCTGACTGGTTAGGTTCATGGTAGTTTGGACTGAGCTGTCCTGTTTCAATGAGTGTAGATGTGTTGGCATCTACCTCAGTATTTGTGGGTACCCAGGTTGGACTCGGCGAGGATCTAAAAAATGTGTCTCTATGGACATCTTCTTGGCCCTCTTTTAAGAATCTCTCGGCATGGTTAGAGTCGCTCAGATGTTCACTCTGATTATTTTCATCCTCATACTCATTTGACCCCTCAGTTTCTACCCTAGGCTCTAGATGCTCTGGGGTAGGTATTCTCTGTTCTGAGAATACCATAGAGCTCCTATAAAAGATGAGAACTGGAGAGGTTTGAGATATGAGATTAAGCATGTACCTTGATAACTCCCTCTGAGTGGTGTAGCCGTCAGTGTCGATGGTGGGTTTGTGAGAGCTCATCGTTGATATCTTGATAAAGGGTTGAACTAATGGGGCTTTCAGGGCAGAGATAGCTGGATAAGTGAACAGAGCTAGGAACCTTGGGAACATTAGTGCTGGAAGAGCTTTTCCATTGCTCTGGTGTGATACTTTTGCATGCACAATTGCCTTCATCTCTTGAAATATCAAACTTGCAAAATCAAGAGATCGGCTGAAATACATTCCATACATGATTGTAAGAATGTTCTTGCTAGCTTGGTCCAGTGAGCCGATTTTGCATGTAAGACTCTTGTTAAGAATTGAGACTAACACATTCCACATTGGGGGCAGCTTCTTTCTTTTGCTCTCCGATAGCCTTGTGAGATGTTCATTATAGCCCAAATGGTTAATGAACGCTAGTAGAGCTTCTGTTGAGGGGCTTTGTTCAAGATCAGGGTTGGGTACCTGTTGGCCTTCAGCTTTAATCATTGGTTGGGGTAGGTGGAAGAATCTGGCAATCTTCTTCTTAGTGATTGGGATTTCCACGGCGTGTTCAGGGTCGGTCGGATGTCCAAAACTTCCAGATAGGGTTTCTTCGTTCTTGACATATAGTGTCTGCCATACTTCTTGAACGTAAATCTCAGGAACATTTGGGTTTGCCAGGGTTAGGGCTCGGTTCAGGGAATGGTTTTGCAGGAACTCGATCATTACTCGGTAGTCGTTTAGATAAGTGTTTGGATCGAGAGGAACCTGCACATTATTTGGTTTCAGTGGTAGCTTGACGATTGGGGCACTTTCGGCCGTGGAATCGATCATTCGGTCTTCATCGTCTTGTTCATGTTTGGTGCTTGGTTCGCCATTTTGGGAGTTGGGGATTTTGAAATTGGAAGTTGCAGGTTTGCAACTGCACAGTAAAATCGAGAGGTTGAAGACGGTGAAGAGGAAATTTGGGGTTTTCTTCGAGTTTATATAGTAGGATTTAAAAAAGAACTCTAGTGTTTTGAATATCAAGGGTGTTATACCTCATTTTCAGAAAAGTATGAACCAGAATTGTACAAGTGCAGGAGATCAGAAGTTCATCTTCTGATCTCACTCTCCACAGAGACGTCAAGAGTTTGGAAGAACAGCTGGACTACAACAGAGGTATCACACACGCTCCTGATGACGTGGCATGCACATGTTCCGTGTTTCGAATTATATAACTGAATTTGTTATAATCTTTGCTTACGTGTCAGTTTGTAATAGGCTAGAATGTTGACTTCTATTCATTGTACTTGTATAAATAGATCCTTTTATGAATGTAATTGTCGTCGATCAATGATATATTTTGGAGAACAGATAGAGCTATTCATTAATCGTATTGTAATCATCTTCCAGGTTATTAATACGAATTACCACTTGTTCTTCAATATTGCACTTACTGTTCTTACTATTAACTGCTTTAATTTATAGATTTACATTGCTTCCGCTTACATTTACTCATTCGATCTATTGATTAATTGTTAGAAAAGGGACCTGGATTCCAACAATTGGTATCAGAGCCATCTAATCAATCTATTGATTATTAGATCTCTTCCATTTGGAGAATTCCCTCTTATATTTGCAGTTATCTTTAGTTTTAAGCTACTGTTCGTAATGCAACCCTATTTTACGGGAGTTTGTTAAATTCATAACAATTTTCTCCATATCGGTGGTAATCTAAGTTTAAATCTAAAATCAGTAAGAATATCGTCCTGTTTCAATTCATTTGAAATTTATTTGTTCTAGTTTTAAAAAATCCTCCTATTATTTTTTCAACTCCCTGTTTTCTGAAAAAAATGGCAAATTCAAATTTGAATATTGTTTACACCTCCGGATCCCTGACCAAACCTCCTACTCTAATTGGTGATGAATATCCGGAATGGAAGATTCGTATGATCAACTTCTATGAAGGATTGGATGTAGAACTTTACCCTATTGTTCAAAATAGTCCGTTTGTTCCAATGACAACGATTCCAAGGGTTCCTGCTACTCCTGTTACCGATGAAATCCCTGCAAGACATGTTCCAAAGTCAAGGGATAGTTGGTCGGATGAAGAGAAGACAAAGGTGGAATTGGCCAAAAAGGCAAAGAGTCTCTTAATCATGGCAATTCCAAATGAGATTTTCCAACCTCTGGATTCCTGTGATACTACTAAAGAGCTATGGGATCAGCTGGAGAACATTCTAGAAGGTGGCACTAAAATGAAAAAAAACAGAAGAGCTCAAGCTCTGAATGAATACAATAGCTTCCATGCTATTCCTGAAGAATCTCTAGAGCAAACTTTTCATAGATTTAATACGTTGTTAAATCTATGCAAAAGATGTGATATCGTCAGATCTAAAGAAGATAACAATATCTTATTTCTCAAACAATTGAATCCAGAGTGGTCAAATCTCTCAATGTCTCTACAAGCAAATCAGAATCTAGAACAATGGTCTCTACATGATGTATTTGGTACACTTCAAGCTCATGAGAAAGAGGTCGTTCAGAAGAAAACCACAATAGGTGGACCTCTGACTCTAATTTCTGAATCAAAAGGGTCGGTCAGAAGAAGTAAAGGAATCGAGAAAAGAGGAAAGAGTAAAGCTCTCATGACAGAAGCAATCCCAGAAGATGACTCTGACTCTGATGACGAAATCAAAGCTTTTGCTGAATCCCTAGCACTCATCACCAAACAATTCACAAAAAAAATTTGGTAATCGATCTTTTCAAGGAAGCAAAAGATTTGATCGTTCAACTCCAAATTATGCTGCTAAACAAGAGATCCAGAGGGCTGAGAAGACAGAGGCAGAGAAGAAAGAGGATGAACTGAAGAAAAAGAAGGACGTGTGCTATAGATGTGGCAAGCCAGGGCACTATTCAAATGATTGTAGGGGAGCTCTGGACAAAGACAAAATGTACTACAAAAATAAATACACGTATAATGTCGATGAAAGAGCTCACTTTGCTGAAAAAGAAAACTGGCTAGGAGATGAGTCAAGTGGTGATGAAGCCATGTTCTGCAGAATGGCCAAAACTAATGAATCAGAAGAACAACCTTCTGAATCACCGGTTAGTACTATCTCTGAAACATCTGAACTTGAAAATACCATTATGATTTTGTCAAAATTTTTTGAAGAACTTAAGCAAAAACTTAAAGTTGAAAAGAAATTGCGAAAAAATATTGAGCAAACTCTTTCAGTAACTTAAAGGGAAAGAGATATTTACAAAAAAGAGATGGATCTTCTAACAGAAGAAAAACTGGAGCTAAGTGATAGCTATCAGAAGTAGGTTCAAAAGAAGACTGGGTTCTGAAAAGAAAGGTTCAGAACTCAGAAGATAAGTGAAGTAAAGCCTAAGGCATAACTTCTGAAGTGGCTACTTCAGAAGTTCTAAAGATTCTGAAGAAGTTCTGAAGAGGGTTCTGAAGACAATTCTGAAGAAGTTCTAAAGCAGTTCTGAACTTGTCTGTCAATTTTGTACTATGTCTTTGGCATTTCCATTTGTATATAAATAGATAGTTTGTTAATCTGTTAGAACTAACGTTGATAGAAAAAGCTTGTAAAGATACACATTTTGTAATACTGTTTTCATAATCAATACGACATACAACTTCAGTGATACATATCATGTTCTTATTCTTTAAACTTTCTACATTCTTGATATTTGGGATCTAACAATTGATATCAGAGCCAATTCTTCTGTTCTTGACATTTAGAGAAGAACTTGTCAGATCTGACAGTTCTTGGTGTTCTTGATCGGTAAATTAAAAATTCAATCTCAGGTGAATTCTCGATCTACTTCAAATCAAAGATGTCGAAAGAAATCTTCTCCATCGGATCAGAAACTAAACCACCAACTTTGTTTTTGGGTGAATATCATCAATGGCGAATCAGAATGATTCAATTCTTGGACAATATCGATGAAGATCTAATGCATTCAATTGTAAATGGCCCTCTGGAGGTCTATGTGGAAATTCCAGTAGTCCCAAGAACTGAATCTACTCCTGAGATTCCTGCATCTCGAATCAAGAAAAGCCCAGGTATGTATAGTACAGCTGAAAAACTTCAAGCTAAGGTTGACAAAAGGGCATTAACTCTACTCACAATGGACATTCCCAATGAAATATTCAATAGGGTAGATAGTTTGACATCTGCCAAAGCTATGTGGGATGAGGTTGAAGCCTAGATGCAAGGTAGCACAAAAGCCCAAGCACAAAGATTGAATATCTGAGTGGGTACTTATGAAAATTTCAGATATAAAGAAAATGAATCAATTGCTGATACTTATCATAGATTCAACAATATACAGAATGATCTGAGAAGAAATGGTGTTCAGTAATGAAACTCTGAAATAAACAACAAATTTCTGAAAAACTTGGGTAATGAATGGTCAAGCTTCTCAGATAATATGGTTAATAGAAACTTGTCTAGGAAATCTATTCATGATGTTTATGACATTCTGTTCCAACAAGAGGACAAGATCAAGACTAGACAGTATGAACAGAAAAAGGCAAATGAAACAGTAGCCTTATTAAGTAAAAAGTATAACAACTCAATGATCATTTATGCTAAAAACAAAGTTTGTGAAATTCTAGAGACAACTCTGTGTGATGGGGATGAATCAGATGAAGAATTTAAGAGAATTTCTGATAATATTGCTTTTATGACAAGGCAATTCACTCAAAGATATAATAAAAAAAACAGAATAAACCAAAATCTGAAGTTGGACTTAAGAAAAGTCAAGATGCTGGTCAAACTGAGACATCTGAACCAGCAAGATGTTTTAATTGTGGTAAGTATGGCCATTATGCAAGACAGTGCAAAATGCTCAAAGTTAAAAAGTCAGGCTACTATGAGAAGAAGCATCTTTTTGCTAAGAAGAAGGAGCTTAATCTAGCTCTGGTGACCAAGTATGAATAGGATTGTTAAACTGGATTGATGGTGAATATGATGAAGAAGTAGCTCATTATGCTCCAAATTGTTATATGTGCCAAATGGATCCAGAAGATAAACATGGGCATGATTCTGAGGTAACTTTTTCATCTTCTGAATTAAATTCTGAACTAAATTCTGAACAAATTTTTGGAGATTCTGAAATGCAAAATCAATTTCAGAATATGTTTTCTGAATTTGAAAATCTCAGAAACAGAATCAAAGGTGAAAGAATTTTGGTAAATCAATTCAGAGCTGAAAGCCAAATCTATAAATAAAACTGCCAAGAAGCTGAACAAATTCTTGAAAAAGTTTCTGAAGAAAAATTATCATTAAAAGAAAAGATGGATAGTTTACAAAAAGATATCATAAATAAAAAATCTGAAAAAGAAGTTCTGAATGTTAAAATGAACTTTCTAAATCAAGAAAGACTTGATCTTTACAAAAAGATTAAGGAATTAGAAGATCTGAACTTTAAAAGAGGTCAAACTAAACAGACTTTGAATATTTTGACAAACCAGACTCAGAATTCTAAATTTTAAAATATAAAGGCAGGATTGGGATATAATGAAAGTCAAATTCTGAAAAAGGCACCTGCAAATCTTTATGATTATTCAAAAATGAATTTTTTAATGAAACTAACACAGGAGTCATATCCAAACCTGTTAACTACTCTTTACCAGAAAGAATTCCTTTTGTAAAATGAGAGACTCTATTTTCTAAAGAAAAACCTCTTATTTCTGGAAAAACAGAGATAGTTTCTGTAACAGAAGTAATAAATAAAAATGTTACAAAAATTTATGAAAATATCTCTGAACTTACTTCTGAATCAAAAACTGTTTCTAAAGAAAAATCTGAACCATTTATTAAAACTGAGATAACTTCTGAACATACTTCTGAATTATCTTCTGAACTCACTTCTGAGTTATTTTCTAAAGTTCTACCAGTAGATAATTCTGATAATAAATCAGAAAATGAAGAAAAATATGATGAATTCTCAGATATTGAATCTTACAAGATAATGATGAGAATTTAGAAATTATTTTTGATAATTCTGATGATGAGTCTGAAAATATTTCAAATCAATGTTTTTTTTGCATCTAGCATGATTCAGGATAAGTTCTCAGATTTAATGAATGCTTCAGATTCAGAAGATGATGATGATCATCTGGTTCAAGTCATTGATTAAGATGGATATTTGATATATAAATTACAATCTTGTATGACTGAAGGAGAAATTTTAAAATCTGAAACACCAAAATTATCTTCAGAAAAGTTTAATATTGTTTTTCTGAAAACAAAATTTCTGAAAACTGAAACTTCTTCTACTTCATCAAATGATACTCCTACTTCTACAACAACATCTTTGACTTCAGTTAAATCTTCAATATCATCATCTGACTTTGAATCCAGAGTTAAAGTGTTTGAAAAAGGTCAACCTTCAAGTTCCACTTCTAAAGTTCATAATTCAAAACCTAAATCTGAAGTTAAATCTAAAGTTGGTAAAAGAATTTCTTATACTAATCCTCATTTATTATCTTTTACAGAGCTATCCACTTTTGTTTGGAGAAAGAAAGGTGAAAGACTATCAAAGACTGACAAATTAGATAGTTTTTCAATTTCAAAGAAAATTGATGTACCAAAGATTAATAAAGTGAATAAAAGAACTTCTGTTGACAAATCAAATAGTATTGATTCTTGCTCATCTACTGTTTTCTTAAATATTCTAAAGAATCATATTCACTGCATTTATTGTGATCATCATAATTTTCATCCAAACTCCAAAACAAATAAGAAAAATCTTGAGAAATCAATTCAGAATTTCTCAGCAACATTGGTAAATAAATATAAAAATAAAAAGAAAAATAAAAATAATACTAAAACTGATAAATCCAAAAGTTCTGAACAAACTTCTGAAATTCAGAAGGTTAAGTCAAAATTCAGAAATTCAAAATTTTAGACTAATCTCACAGGACCCATTCTTAAATGGGTACCTAAATCTCAATAATCATTTTTGCAGATATGTCATGTGTGGGTCTTAGATTCTGGATGTTCAAGACACATGACACATTTCAAAGAACTTTTAACTGATTATCATGAAAGATATGGAGGAACAGTTAGCTTTGTAAATAATGCAAAAGGTTATGTGAGAGGATATGGAACTTTTTCCAAAGGAGATGTTAAAGTGATGAAAGTTTTCTATGTGGAAGGTCTTAAACATAATCTCTTCAGTATAAGTCAATTCTATGACAAGTATTGGAAGGTAAATTTTGATATAGACTACTGTCATATTCTGAGTTCATCAAATAAAAATGAGTTAACTGCTTATAGAGATGGAGATATCTACACTGCAACTTTCACTGCAAATGGTCAATTACAAGGAGTGTGCTATATTTCCACAACAATGAGAAATGATAGTTGGCTTTGGCATAGAAGAATGTCACATCTGAACTTCAAAGCCATTTCTGAACTAGAAACACACAACTCTGTAAGAGGACTACCAAAGATCAGATTTGAAAAGAATTCTTTATGCTCTGCATGTGAACTAGGGAAGATCAAAAGAAGCTCACATCCTCTGAAAATGCTATATGGATTTATGTGGACCAATGAAGACCCAAAGCATGGTGGAAAGAAGTATATTCTTGTGATTGTAGATGAATATTCAAGATATACTTGGGTTGAATTCTTAAGACTCAAATCTGATACTTCAGAAAGACTCATTCCTTTTCTGAAGAAAATTCAAGTTCTTCTTCAACTACCAGTTCAAAAGATTAGAAGTGATAATGGCACAAAATTTACTAACTCTACACTTCAGAATTTTTTGGAATCTGTTGGTATTTCACATAATTTTTCCGCTGCCAGAACTCCCCAACAGAATGGTATTGTTGAAAGGAAAAACAGAACTTTGGTAGAAGCTGCAAGGACCATGCTGGCATATTCTGAACTTCCTTTATCTCTCTGGGCAGAAGCAATTGCAACTGCATGTTTTACTCAGAACATGACAATTCTGAATAGAAAACTACTTAAAACTCCTTATGAAATTATTAAACAAAGAAAACCCTCTATTGATTATTTTAAAATTTTTGGTTGCAGGTGTTTTCTTCTAAATGACACACAACATCTAGATAAATTTGCACCTAAGGGTACAACTAGTATCTTTGTTGGCTATTCTCAAAGATCCAAAGCATACAGAGTACTAATCAAAGGAACACAAAGAATCATTGAGACTTCAAACATTAGATTTCATTAGCCAACAATGACTTCTGAACAAAACAGTTCATAACTCAAACTTAAACAAGTTTATGAAGTTTTGGATTCAGAGTGCAACAAGACAAATCTCACTTCTGACTCTAAAACTTTTCTTAAAACAAATTTAGATACCTTGTGTCAAGACTTATTTGATATTTCTGTGAATGTTTCTGCAGATTATCAAAATCCTTGTTTACTAAGAAGTATTCCACAACAAGAAACAACAGAACCTACAATACCAAATACTTCTGGACCACCACTCTCAACCTCAAATTCAGAACTTCCTACTTCTGAACCTATACAAGTTATTTTAGAAACAGTTCAAGTCATTTCTGAACCCGTTGTCCCTGTTTCTGAACTTGTGCATACTATTTCTGAACCAGTACGGAATATTCAATTTTAGGGGGAGACTTCAGATCTACATTCAGTTATCAACCATGATACTGAAACTCAAGCAATCATTGATGATTATGACTCTTTCAACAATGTTTCATCTGTTCAACCATTGTCAAATGTGAACAAATGGATATCACGTCATCCAATTCACTAGATTATTGGTGATGCATCAAAAGGTGTACAAACAAGATCAGCCACATCAAATGAATGTCTGTATGTAAATTTATTAAGCAATATGGAACCCAAAAAGCCATATGAAGCCCTTCAAGATCCAGACTAGGTTTTAGCTATGCAAGATGAGCTAAATCAATTTGAAAGAAATAAAGTCTGGAGGTTGATTCCAAAACCAAAAGGTAAATCAATCATTGGCACCAAATGGGTTTTCAGAAATAAAAAGGATGAACATGGGATTGTTGTGAGAAATAAAGCACGACTTGTAGCTAAGGGGTATTGTCAACAAGAGGGAATTGATTATGATGAAACGTTTGCTCCTGTTGCAAGACTAAAAGCTATCATAATTTTTCTTGCATATGCTGCTCACAAAAACATGAAAGTGTTTCAAATGGATGTTAAGTGTGCATTTCTGAATGGAATTCTTCATGAAGAGGTGTATGTTGAACAACTAGAAGGCTTTGTAAGCAAAGAATTTCCAGATCATGTTTACATCTTAGACAAAGCCTTATATGGACTTAAACAAGCACCAAGAGCATGGTATGACACTCTCACAACTTTTCTTCTGAATTCCAAGTTCAATAGAGGTACTGTTGATACAAATTTATTTCTGAAAAAGGAAGGTGATGATATGATCTTAATACAAATATATGTTGATGACATTATATTCGCTTCTACTAATCCAAAATTTTGCAGAAATTTTGAGAAAATCATGCAAACTGAATTTGAAATGAGTATGATGGGAAAGTTAACATTTTTTTCTTGGGCTTCAAGTTAAACAACTTCCCACTGGCATATTCATTAATCAATCTAAGTATGTTTCTGACTTACTTAAAAAGTTTGACATGTCTGACTGTTCTAGTATTCAAACTCCAATGGCCACTGCAACAAAATTAGAACCTGATTTAAATGGAAAATCTGTTGATCAGAAAAAATATAGGGGCATTATTGGATCTTTGCTTTACTTAACAGCTAGTAGACCAGATATAATGTTCGCAACATGTATTTGTGCTAGATAGCAAGCTAATCCTAAGGAATCTCATCTTCTTGCTGCTAAAAGAGTTCTTAAATATCTCAAAGGTTCTCCTTCATTGGGACTTTGGTATTCAAAGGATTCTGGCTTTGAGCTAACAGCTTTCACAGATGCAGATCATGGTGGTTGCAAACTAGACAGAAAAAGTACATCTGGATCATGTCAATTTTTAGGTGATAGACTTGTGAGTTGGTCTTCAAAGAAGCAGAATTGTGTCTCAACTTCTACTATAGAAGCTGAATATGTTGCTGCTGCAATTTGTTGCTCACAAGTTATTTGGATGCAAAAACAACTAAAAGACTATGGCTACACATTCAAAAAGATTCCTCTATATTGTGATTCAAAAAGTGCCATAGCAATTACTGCAAATCCTGTTCAACATTCAAAAACTAAGCACATTGATGTAAGATATAATTTTATCAAAGATCATGTTGAAAAAGGTAATATTGAAATGTTTTTTTGTTCAGACTGATTATCAATTGGCTGATTTATTTACCAAAGCACTTGATGAAAAACGTTTTAATTTTTTGGTAAGTAAATTGGGCATGATGAATATGTCTATGTAAGTATTATGCATCAATTTAAAATTAAAAAAAAATTATGTTCTGAATCTATTTCATTAAATTTCTGAGAAATCATAACTTTAGAATTTCTGTAGTTATGTTTTCAGAACTTTTTATTTCATGATTCAGAGGCATAATTCCTTCTTAATTTTCAAATTTGTTTGTCTTACAATACTGGCAATTTTTTTTTCTTTCATTTCTCTATCTTTTATCTCTAACAAATTTGATGTCTAACATTGTTTAAGGGGGAGAATCATAATTTTTCTTGATTCAAGGGGGAGTCATACTCAAATCCATGTCTTTAGAACTCTCCTATAACTCTCAAGATCTGAAATGGTGGGTAACACATGAAATCTTACAAATCTGAGGAATATGGACAAACTTCTGAAGATAATTTTTTTTTCATATCATTCAAACCTACTTCTGAATTATTCAAATGTTTTATATTTTTCAGAAGTTTGTATATTTAAATGATTTTCATGGTTTTGAAGTATTAAAAGTCAAGTTCTGAAGTTATGTCGAAAGTTCTGAAGTGTTTCTTAATTATTTCATTCAAACTTCTGAACTTATTCTCAGAAGTTCTGAACTTCTTCTGAAGTTTTTGAACTTGTTCTCAGAATTTTTCTTCCCGTTGTAAAGACTAATCGGGTGCCACGTGTTTTAATTTCATTGGTCAATCCTTAAACACGTCAATTAAACGGTTCATTTTCATAATAAATGATGATTACTACTCTAATCACCATTACTTTCGGTCACATGTCCATCCACGATTATCCAGACATTTATAATCCATGGAGGATTCATCTTCGTCTTCATTTTTTAGTGATCTTTCCCTCCAAAATATCTCTGTGTTCATTAATCTTCATTCAAACTCAACTTTCTCCTCATTTTCAACTATGTCGACTTCGAATGTTAACTCTGAAAAGTCCTGTTTCAGTGATAGTAATGGATCTTCAAGTGATGATTCATTCAAAATTGTACCCAAGAAGATAATGGTTGGATCGATGGAGATCAATCTAGAAGATGAACAAATCCTGAAAGACACTGCTACTATTGTGATTTCTGAAGTTGGTCCTTCGAACCCTAACCCTAACCCGTGCATTGATAAAATTGGGGAAACTCAAATTGAGCCTATTGAAGTGGCTTCTGAGTCGAATGTCGGTGTTGCTGATTCTTCATCTGTGAAGAAAACTTACTTGACATCAAAAAGAACAACTGCGCCCTGAACCTTAGGTCTACTGATTTCAATGAAGATCAAATGATCTTTATTGAAATTTTGAAGAAACATCCCCTTCGAGATTTGCTATCCAGAAAATTCTTGGTTCCTGCTTCATATATGCAACAATGGTGGTTTCATGCTGAAGTCGATGAAGAGGCAAATGATATTTCCTCACATGTACACGGCTACAGAGTCTGTATCTCTGTTGAAGATGTTAGAAGTATTCATTTTCTTCCAAAGGAAGATGTAGTTGTTGGGAAAACTTCATTTGATCCTAGTCCATCCTCTTCCAAGATGATCTCAGATTTTATGAAGTTAATATATTCTGAACAATTGAATGCTATAAGCTCATTCAGAAGGAAGTGTTTACCCCCAATCTGGTACTGTCTATTCACAATTCTGAACACTTGTCTGTCTGGGAAAAGTTCAAGTCTGGATCAAGCATCAACAAATGGAAGGATCATTTTTCAAGGAGTGGCGTTCAACAAGCATTATAATTATGCTTCTCTTATTTTTGAAGAACTCAAATCTGCAGTTTTGAAGAAATCTACTTACAACTACATACCATTTCAGAGATTTTTTCAAACATTTATCAAAGGGGCCATGAAAGCTGTTCCTGCTATTCCTGTTTTAACTCATGAGGTACATGTTCCCCTTTTCTCGATGGATAATCTCAAGCCACCAAGGCTAAATTACAATTTCCAAATGCTTTACCACTACCAGGTTACTTACTTACATATGTAAAATCATCTAATAGGTATTTGAATGAGTATTGTGAATCAATGGGACTACCTAAACCAGTAGTCTCTTCCCCTGATTCTAACAAGAGTGGTGAGCTGTTCATGGGGGAGAACAACCTCATGGTGTGAAGAGGAAAAATGAAAATGAGAGGTTGGGTAGAAGAGTAAGAAAAAGAACTGAAGAGGGGAGAACACAAGTAAAAGATAAAGAAACTTGTGAATCAACTGTTCTAAGTCGGGCACCCACATCATCTATTACTCCACATTCTTTGGTGGGTAATATTGAAAAAGCCAGTGAGCCCATGGAAAAACTTGTTAACCCCTCCAGCCACTCACCCATCTCTCAACAGAATGGTGTTTCAATAACACATATGGGGCAAGCAGCTAATTTACCAATAGGTTCCCATTTGGAAGAACCTATTGTTGAAAAAGAAGGATATATGTCCCCCCCTTCACAATTTTGAGCACATTGAGTCTGAGAGTCCACTCAACTTTGGGTCTTCTGAACCACTAAATGTGGATTTTCTTCACACTAGCACACATCTTTCAGATGTAAACAAGCAAAGTGTTAGTCACATTGCCAAAACAATCATAGATATACCTATTACATGTTATCAAGGATTGGTTGGATGTCCTGGTGGAGTGAACATCACTAAAGCTCCATTTACAGAATCACATGTGGTTCATGATGCTGTGGCATCTACAGGCCAGCCTTCTTCTGAAGGACTGCAAACAAGACCATTTGTTGGTCTTGGACCTTTACCCACATCTTCTGAATTCTCAGAATTCAAGGATTTATGTACTTCTGAATTTGCAAAGATTCTGAAGGACATAAAGGATTTGACGGAAAAAACTTCTAAGGTGTTGGAGGATAGGTTGTATAAGCAGGAGGTAACATTGGTAAATAAGTTGAATGATTTTTAGCCATCAACTTCAAATGATCTACAATCTTTCAAGCAGGAAATTCTGAATGCTTTTTCTGAGGTTGTTTCTATAGTGGCTTTTCTGAAAACGTCTACGCTTTCTACTTCTTCTACACAACCAGACTCTTCCCAGTTTGCTACAAAGGAAGATATCTCTCAGATTCTGAATCAACTGTCTTCAATTCAGAATTCTCAATCATCTTTGAATAATAGACTCTCTGTCTTAGAGTGTAGGCCTTAAGCAGATACTTCCAAAAGGAATCTTGATGACCAGGATCCTGATAATCAAGAGGGGGAGAAGAGACAGAAAGTATCTGAAGATGTTGAGATACCACAAAATCAATCTTCTGAAAAATCTTCTGAAGAAACTCAGAATGTTGTTGGTGAAGATGTTAACAGAGTTTCTGAAGCTATTGATGACATTTTACATGCTGAAACAGAAGGTCAAGCGGCTGAACATATTACTTATAAAGAACTTGTTGAAGAAGGGTATGAGACTGAAAAAGTGTCTCATGAATCTGAAAAGAATGTAAGCTCATAAGACACAGAAATTATTCCAGATTCTAATGAAGAGATGCTGAATGAATATTTAGCCATTGAAGAAACACTTGGAGAACCTGGTGATCTTTCAGATGTGATAATGTTTGAAAATGATGAAGGGATGTAGGAGGATGTTGATGAAGAAGCAAATGTACATAAAGAAGTGGTAATTTGGAAACCACAAATTCTGAACAGATTGGATAGTGATGAAGTTTCTGAAAATTTTGGAGGTTAATATTTCAATTCTGCTGGGTATATCTAATTCTGAACAGTCCAAGGAATGTAGAGTGTAGATTCTTGGATGACAAATTGGCTGTTTTCAAAGAGTTTATAAATCAACCATCTGAGTATTTCAACATAGAAATAGATTTGTATCATATGCATGATGTGGAAGTTTCAGATGAGATCTTGATGGCATTTTCTGAGAAATTGGAAGTAAGATTCAGACCCTGCATTAGTATACCTTTGTTCAACTTGCCTTTACTTGAAGAATCTGTTATTGATCAAGGGTATGAAAAGGAAAATCTGTATGATTTTTTTGAAGCCAGCCAACTCATCTTTCCAGAAGATTCTTATAGCAATCTGTATAGAAGAAGTTTGAAGCATGCAACTCTTGAAGATTTTATTAATGATGAATGGTCTGAAGATTACATCTCAAAAGTGAAGGAGTTTGTTCAAAAGTATGGAATTCAAGACCTACATGATTCTACTTTGATTAAGAAGATCATAAGCCTTTCAAAAACTTTTATAGATGATCTTTATATTGTGAAGTTTGGAGCTGAAAGAAGAGATGGAGAACTGAGTTCTCTCTATTTGAGTTTTATAAGTTGAGGTTACAATACAAACTTGCAGTTCTGGCTTTCTGTGTTAAAAGAGAAGATTCTGAACTTATTTCAGAAATTAGAAGAATCTTGGGAATTTATATCAAAAATCTGATCAAGCATGATTTTCAGTTAGCTTTGGAATTCAGATTACATAAACTGAATCTTTTAGAGCCAGATAGTATTGAAAGAACTGGGCTGACTAAAATATTTACAGAACCAGATATAGGTTTCAGGTTTGAAGTAGAAGGAACCTATAGAACTTTTATTGTATCTGATATACCAAAGTACTCTACTTCTACTCTGAATTGGCTTCTGAAATATGTTGAATGGTTTGTTTTTGCATCTGATATAAAAGAAGAGATTTTCTCTCTAATCAAGGAAAGAATAAATTTCAGAGAATTTATCAGAAAAAGCTATCTTGCTGGGCACAGAAAAGTAAATCAAATTAAAGGAGCTGACTATATTTAGAGCAATGTATATGATTTTCAGATTCACACCAAGAAACAAGATATAGAAGAAATCTTGAAGATTCAGAAGATTGTAAGTTCATAAGAAAGTATTAAAGAGAAAGAGAAAGGAAAAGAAAAGGTTTCTGAACATATCTCAAGGAAAAGAAAAGGTTTCTGAACATATATCTGAAGAAATAGCCCCTGTTACACAAGTTTCTGAATCTGAACATATGCAAGAACAAAGAATTGAAGAAAGTGCTTTCACAATGTTTCTTGAGTACTTTCATCCAGAAATGTTCATGGAGTATGAACAGAAATTCAACTATATTGATTGTTGGGTCAAGAAATCTTTTGGATGGAAGTAATGGTACTCAGATATTATAAGTAAGATCAAAATTCCTGTAAATGAAGCTAGAAAAGAAAGTCTAATTGTTAAAGTGATTACAGCAGATTTAAAAACAAGAACAAATTACAAGTATGCCTTCTTCACTGTGGAAAGAAAGAATAGTGAGATTTCCACATTCTTAGAAGCTGATTTTCAGAATGTTCACCTTAGAGACTTACTCAGAGTATACAGAAGTCTCTATCTTTTACATGACTCCATTGCTAAATTCAGAAAATCTTTCCCAGTTCTCAGAGATGGTCTCTACAAAGAATTTATTTGGGTTGGAAAGACTGATTTTGAAGTTGCATATATTCTAAATCAAGAGAAAGTTCATCTAAGCAGGCCAAATTTCTAGTTTCCAAATTTAGATAATCTCAAAAGAAGCACACTGGTTATTCAGCCTCCAGGATTTGTTTGCAAATGTTTTGAAGAGTTGTTGTTTATCAGATTTGAAGAACTTCACAAATGCTGTAATGGAACTTTAATGGCTATAAGAGATAGATTGGTAAAAAGGCAAAATAAAAGGCAAAAGGATCTAAGTGATAAGAATGGGAAAAATACAGAAAACTTGCTCAGGAGATGCTCAGAATCATTGAATCCTTGCTTGAATACAGAAGTCTTATTCTGAAGGATGTTAGACAAATCTTAAACTTCTGGAGTTTGATTTGAACTTTTGAAGCTAAGGGGGATATTGTTGGTTCCAGATTTCTTCTTCAATGATTAATCGATGAATTCATATATCAGAATGTAAGCGGAAGCAATTAATATTGATTAATCAACAGTAATAAGAACAGTAAGAAAGATGAGGAACAGATGGAATTTGTATTAATAACCTTGAATCATGATTACAAATACTTGGAATGACGCACAGTATGTTCTTCAATTTAAAGTACTTAGATCGACAAATATTACAGTGATAATACAGATCTATTTATACTATTACAACAACTGAAAGTCAACACTCTAGCCTATTACAAAATGTCACATCAGATAGGAGCGTCTAACTAATTTCTGTTGAAGATGAGACATGTGGATGAGTGCTGCCACGTCATTATAGCCTACCTTCTTTTGACTCATACTTTAAAGTCTAACAATCTCCCCCTAAGTATGAAGTCAGAAGAATGGCATCTGTTCAGAAAGGAGCAACTTCAGAGACGATCTTTGCAATCTTGTTGATGACCTCTCTAATTGATAATAAACTGGTAAGAAGAATGGCATCTGTTCAAGTACCTCTGAATCATGTTCATTGACACTAACAGAGATGTAACATTTTGCAATGTATACAACATCTGAAGAGTATCGATGTGCGTCCTTTATTCTAAAAAATCTTCTTCTGTCTGGTCTTCTAAAGATGACCCCCTCCTTTGCTTGAAGCAAAATTTTACCAACTTTGAATGAATTGATGTTTTCTAATTCTTCATTTGGTGCAGAGATGGCAAGACTATCAACGTTGAAGTTTAGCCCTCTCTGGAAGTCGACCTGCCTCTTGTATCTGATCAAAGACTTCACGCATTCAATGATTCTTGAGTAGGCAATGTTGTCTTGGCTATCAATACCTCTGGCCACTTGGACTTTCATAAAACTTTCCAGGACCAGAAGATCAGAGGGGTGAACATACTGTAGGTCGTTATCGCAGAAGTAACTAGTTTGATTGTCTTCCCTGATTACTTCATAAATTGTGTATCAGATCTCTGTATCTTCAAACTGTGAGTATTTTATAGCAGAGACCCGTTTCATTGGTACAGAAGTATAAACATATTTTCTTGCTTGTCTGTGTGCCATGAATTTGTCTTTTACAGCATCACTTACATTATAGGCGTTCGAGAAGTTGGGCAGCATCAAGTAGATTTTCTGATCGTTTGGAGCGTACATGCTATTTCTGAATGATTTCAACTGTTGGAAGCTCAAGTTTCCCCAACCTCTTGGCTGCTTCTTCACGGATAGCTTTTCTTCTTTGTGATTTATTGTGTTGTGCTTTATCTCTGGCTTCTTTTTCTCTTTTTCTTTCTTCTTCTTCTGCCTTTGCTTTCTCAGCCTCAGCCTTGGCTTTCTCTTTAGCTTTCTCTCTTTCAACTCTTTTTTTTTCTAAATCAGCTTGACTTCTGATTTCTTCAGCTTTTTCTCTGGCAAGTTCTGTTTCAGCATTGGCTCTTTCTACTTCTGCCTTTGCTTTTAACTCAGCTTTTCTCCTTGCTTTATTTAGAGCTTCAACTTTAGCTTTTGATGCCTCAGCTCTGGCCTTAGCTTCCTTTTCTTTGGCTATCTCTGCTTTAGTGGATGGTGAATATGGCGTTTTCCTTGTATTTCCAATTACTTCTAGAAGAAATTTGGCTATTTCTGAGTCTTTTGGAAGAGGCCTAGAGTGAGTGGCCAACGGGGTTGGAGTCAGAGGAGTTTGTTTTGATGAAGGTTGAGCAGAAGAAGTTTGCTTTGATGGCGGTGGTGCAGTAGAAAAGGAGGGGGACTTGCCTTTATCTTGAGTTGTAGTGTTAGCATCATTTGTTGGCTTGGCTTTCTTGGCTTCTGGTTCTTTCTCCCCCTTCTGAGAATCAGGATCTTGATCCTTTTTCTGCAAGCTCGTTCTTCCTTAGCCTTTTTCTTGGCGTTGAATGCTTCAGATAAAGAACTTACCAGAGTTGTAAGTTTAGAAAGAGTGGTTTCCATGGAAGAGAGCTTCTGATCAACATTTGAAGAGCTGGTCGTTGTCTTTGATGCAAACTTTGAAGATATAGCATTCATTCTGTCAAGCATGACTTTTTGAATAATAGCCATGTCTGACTTCTTAACCAGAGTAGTGCCAGAAGGATCATCAGAAGGAATTACTGATTTGATAATCTTTTGTAAATCCGCAACCAGAGAACTATATTCTTCCACAGAGATGGTAACTTCAGAAGTTGGGAGAGAGTCAGGTATGTAGAAGATAGCATCAACATTGGCTTTGATCCCTTCATGCAGAAGTTTGAACTGGTCATCAAAATAATTCTTCTGGGCCTCTGAATTGACAGAGAGAACCTTTTGAATGGCTTGTAAAGTAGCAACTTGATTTGCTTGTTCAGATTTGATGCCCAGAAGAAGAGTATTATTATTGGAGACGGATAATTTTAGATCTTGCATAGATCTCTGAAGTTTATCAGCAAATGCCTGAAACGCTGCATTTGTGACAAATTCAGAATGTGTAACCGGTGCTTCTCCAACACATGGAGCCCCTTCACTCTCGCGTTCAGAGAGGCCCTCTTTCACACCTGTTTTGGCGTTGAGTGTGGAGGGACTTCCAACCTGTCTTCGAGGGCTAACAGGCACCTCTTCTGTTGTTCTGATTGTTTCAACATAATCCTCATGATTAGAGGATGAGGTGCTAAAAACAATGTGCTTACCTTGATGGAGTGTAAACACCCCGGTAAGTGGTGCATCCTGATGCTGTAACACCTCTGATAGGATTTCATCAGCGACTATCCTATCAGAAGCTGTGGACACATCTTCTGTGTTTTCTATAACATTGTCAGTCACAGAGACAGCGACATTTTGTGTAGGAATGGGCGAGTTCTGGGGCAATGGAACTCTTATATTTTCATCATCATCCTTTTGAGAGGATGATGAAGATGAGGTGCTTTCCCCGGCAGTGCTTGATTCAGAGGATTGAGAAGTATCCTCTGAATGGATGGTTTCTGGGCGGTTTGGATTGGGTCGTCCTTGGTCAATGAGTGTAGATGTGTTAGCATCTACCTCAGCAAATGAGGTTACCCTTTGGGATGTAGGAGAGATTCGCTCAAATGTGTCTCTATGGACATCTTCAGTACCCTCTTTCATCAAGAGGTCGGCATGGGTAGAACCACTCGGATGGTCACTCATATTCTTTTCAGCCTCAGCCTTACTTGACCCCTCACCATCTAAAACTGGCTCTAAATGCTCTGGGGTAGAAATTCTCTGTTCTGAGAAAATCATAGAGCTTCGATAAGAATTCAGATAAGAAGAGCTAGATGGAATTAGGTTTAGCATGTACCTGGAAAGTTCCCTTGGAGAGGAATACCCATTGCGGTCGATGGTTGGCCGATGAGAGCACATTGAGGCGATTTTTCAGAAAGGTTGAACTAATGGAGCTTAAAGTGCCCCAATTGCAGGATAGGTAACCAGGGATAAAAATCGTGGAAACATTAAGGCTGGGAGAGGTTTTCCTTGAGTTTGATGAGATACCTAAGTGTGCACAGCAACTTTGATTTCTTGGAAAAGGAGGCTTGCATAGTCCAAAGGGCGGTTGAAATATATACCATACATGATGGTCAGAATGTTTCTGTTAGCTTGATCGAGGGACCCAATTTTACATGTGAGGCTCTTGTTCAGAATGGAGACAAGGAGATTCCACATTGGGGATAACTGCTTTCTCTTAAATTCGGACAGTTTGGTTAGGGTTTCGTTGTAGCCAAGGAAACGGATGAAGGATAGCAGGGCTTCAGCAGATGGATTCGATTCTAGGGCTGGATTTGGCATTAACTGAGCATCAATTTGCACCTGTGATTGGGGTAAATGAAAATACCTGGCTAATTTCTTCTTGGTGATGGGTATCTCCACATCATTTTCAGGTTGATCTGGATGACTGAAATTGCCAATCAAAGTTTCATCATCACTAATGTACATCGATTGCCAAACTTCTTGAACATAAATTTCAGGGATATTTGGGTTTGTCAGAGTTAGGGCTCGATTAAGTGGATGCTGTTGGAGGAATTCGACCATGATCCTGAACTCGGCCTGGTAGGTGTTTGGATCAAGAAGGACCTGAACATTGTTCGCTTTTAATGGCAGTTTGACAAATGGTGCACTATCTGCAGTGGAATCAATGAGACGTCCTTCGTCATCGTTGAGGGTTGGATTTGCAAGACGAGAAGCCATTGATGAGAGTTGGGTAAGCTGGTGAGTAGATTCGTGAATAGGAGAGTTTG
This sequence comes from Silybum marianum, assembly GCA_036898165.1. NCBI lineage: Eukaryota > Viridiplantae > Streptophyta > Magnoliopsida > Asterales > Asteraceae > Silybum > Silybum marianum. The sequence continues at coordinate 22,886,935 of CM072528.1, read as the reverse complement.
AACAGTAACAGTTGCGAAGAAGAAGATGATTTTCTGAAATTTGGGGTTTTATATGAGAGAGAATGTGAACAATTTGGAATGGGAAGGGTTTTAGTTTTGGGAGGAGGAGAAAACGGTTCAGTAATGATGATGTAAGCACGCAGGCGTGGATACATGCAGTCACCCGTTGGGTGACACGTGGAAAGTAGGAAGGTGAGCTAGTGATGATTTATAGCACGATATTTGGAAGAGATAACTGAAGGGTTATCGGCTTAAAATCGGTTGATTATCCCAAATGTAAATAAAAATAAATTAATAAAAAAAATTGTTAATTAATAAAATGAAATTGTCATTTTAGTTGACTAAAATTTTGAGAGTAATAAATCTTTTTATTTAAATTTAAAATCAGTCATTCGGTAAATAGAAAATGTTTTGAACCAAATGAAAGTTTAATTTTCCATGAAGAGAATAAAAAAAATTAAAACTGAATATATAGATTTTGAATAACCTTGACGGCAAGAGTTAATAAAATATACATATTCAATTGAAATTTTAGAAAATATTGATTCATAGAAAAGTAATTTGAAAAACATGTCAACTTAGAATCATCATCTAAAATGAATTTGAAATGAATCATAAAAATTCTGAGAAACCTTGATGGCAAGAGAAACACAGAATAAGAAGATTCAGAAGAAATTTAAAGTAGATAAAACATTCAGAAAACAGCTAACCAAAGTTAGACTTTGAGAGGCTCCCCCTTGATAAGTAAACTACCCCTGAAATGGTAAACTCCCCCTTGAAAGGTGAACTCCCCCTTGAATGGTAAACTCCCCCTTTTTCCTGCGCATTTTGCAATATGCTTTTTGCTGACATCACTTGGAAGTTAAAAAGATTATCTGGATAATGACGGTCAGAAGAGTTCAGAAGCTTCTGATTGCTTCTGGAGTGTGAACAGAATTAATCAGAGACCTCTAGACAGTTCTGATCAAAAAATAAGTGAACGATGTTACATATTAAGCATTCCCAACTTGCTGATTAAGAAATTAAAACGCTTCTCATATAGTGCCTTTGTGAAAATATCAGCAACTTGATCTTTAATAAAATGATACCTGACATCAATATGCTTCGTTTTTTAATGCTGAACTGGGTTTTCAGTAATGGCAATTGCACTCTCAGAATCACAGAGTATGGGAATTTTATCATAAATCAGACCATAGTCTCTGAGTTGAGTCATCATCCAAATAACTTGAGAACAACAGCTAGCAGCAACAACATATTCAGCTTCTGTGGTATATGTTGAAACACAATTTTGTTTCTTGGATGTCCAGCTGATAAGTCGATTACCCAGAAGTTGACAGCTACCAGAAGTACTTTTTCTGTCAAGCTTACAACCTGCATGATCAGAATCTGTATATGCCATTAAATCAAACTCAGAGTTTTTAGGATACCAGAGACCCAATGAAGGAGTTCCCTTTAAGTATCAAAAAATTCTTTTGACAGCAGCCAAATGGGATTCTTTAGGATTGGCTTGATAACGAGCACAAAGACAAGTAGCAAACATAATATCAGGCCTACTTGCAGTTAAGTATAGAAGAGAACCTATCATACCTCTGTAGCCCGTGATGTCAACTAGTTTCCCAGAAGGATCAGGACCTATTTTCATACTAGGAGAGATAGGTGTTTTCATAGGTGATGAATTCTGAAAATGAAATTTCTTTAACATGTCAGAGACATATTTTGCTTGATTAATAAAAATACCAGAGGTACTTTGTTTAACCTGGAGTCCTAGAAAGAATGTTAGTTCTCCCATCATACTCATTTCAAATTCAGTTTCCATCAATTTAGAAAACAAATCGACTTCTGTTTGATGAGTAGAGCCAAAAATTATGTCATCCACATAAATTTGAACAATAGTTAACATACCTTTGCCTTTTTTGATAAAAAGTGTGGTATCAATTTTACCTTTCTCATACCCTTTGCTGATCAGAAACTTGGATAAACGTTCATACCAGGCTCTGGGTGCTTGCTTTAAGCCATACAGAGCTTTGTCAAGGAGATAGACGTATTCTGGATGTCTTCCATCTTTAAAGCCAGCAGGTTGTTCAACATACACTTCTTCTTTGAGATTTCCATTTAAAAATGCACATTTAACATCCATTTAATATACTTTAAAGTTTTTGTATTCAGAGAATGCCAGAAAAAGTCGTATCGCCTCCAGTCTTGCAACAAGAGCAAAGGTTTCATCGTAATCAATGCCTTTTTCTTGACAATAACCTTTTGCCACCAGACGAGCCTTGTTTCTGATCACAATTCCATCTTCATCCTTTTTATTTCTGAAGACCCTCTTAGTACCAATAGCAACTTTGCCTTTTGGTAATGGTACTAAGTTCCAAACTTTGTTACGTTCAAATTGAAGTAACTCCTCCTGCATTGCTTCTACCCAACTAGGTTCAACTAAGGCTTCATGAACTTGCTTGGGTTCGATCATACTAAGAAAGTTGACATAGAAAGCTTCATTTGATGTAGCAGATCGTGTTTTGACACCCTCAGAAGGACTACCAATGATAAGATCTGGAGTGTGTGATTTAGTCCATTTCTTCATCCTTGTTTGTGGTATTGGTTGAGCCTGAACTTCTGTGTCAGAAGATGAGATAAATTCATCTGGAAATATTGATTCTGAATCCCTTGATCCTAAAATCTCCCCCTCAGATGATGGAACAGAAGAAGCTTCTGGACAATCAGATGATGGAATGGGAAGAGCCGAAAGAGCTAGCTTCAGAAGAAGTAGGACCAGATAGAGTTATGCCAGAGGCATGAAGAACTTCAGGTATACTTAAGGATGGGGTAGGTAAAAAAGGTTCTCACAATATTTCTTCGCCTAGAAAATCTTGAAAAATAGCATCAATCTCGGATTCTCTAGATCCTGAAAGATAGTCAGAGGTGACAGTATTAAGTTTGAGTTCTGAAGAGGAATATTCAGAAGTTAGTTGTGGTTGATCATCAAAATCAATGTTAATGCTTTCCATAACTGTTTTAGTTCTTAAGTTAAAAACATGAAAAGCTCTGGAATTTAAAGAATAGCCTAAGAATTTAGCTTCATCGGATTTTGGATCAAACGTGCCAAGTTTGTCTTTGTCATTTAAGATAAAACACCTGCAACCAAATACATGAAAGAATTTGACAGATGGTTTTCTTTTGTTAATAAGCTCATAAGAGGTTTTGAGATGCCTCTTGACGATTATGGAACGATTCTGAGTAAAACAAGCAGTGGCTATAGCTTCTACCCAGAAGTGAATGGGGGAGTCCAGAAGCTGTAAGCATCGTTCTGGCTGCTTCTACCAAGGTTCTGTTGCGACGTTCAACGACACCATTCTGTTGAGATGTGCGTACAACAGAGAAGTTCAGAGTAATTCCATTTGCAGCAAAGTATGTTTCAAGCTTGGCATTCTTGAATTCAGTACCATTGTCGCTTCTAAGCTGTTGAATATTTTGGTGAAGAATAACTTGAATTATGGTCATCATATTCTAGAGTACGATAGGTACATTTGACTTCTGTTGAACAAAAGCAAGCCAAGTATACCTGGAAAATTCATCGATAAGTACCAGAATATACTTTTTACCAGAAAGACTCTGAATTGCAATGGGACCACAGAGATCGACGTGTACCAATTGTAGAGGTCTTGTGCAAGAGTGATCCCTTTTTGTTTTATGAGATGCTCGTTTTATCTTTCCCATTTCACATGCAGGGCAGAGGTGATCTTTTTGAAAATGAACTTCTGGAAGTCCAGATACCAAATTATGTTTTACAAGCATCTCAAGATTATCAAAGTTTAAGTGAGACATTTTACGATGCCAGAGCCATGCAACTTCACTCTTTTTGGAAATAAGACATAAGGTTTCCTTACCATCCTTGGAGGTAAAATTCATCATGTAGAGGTTACCTTTTCTGTCTGCTCTCCAAAGTTCCTTACCTGCCTTAGAAAATAAGTAACAATGTTTTTCATCAAATACTACAAGTACCTTAGAATCACAGAGTTGACTTACACTTAGGAGGTTATGTTTCAATCCAGAAACATGAGCTACCTTAGATAAGGTAATGTTACCTTCCTTTAAAGTACCGTAGCCCTTAATCTGACCCTTACCATTATCACCAAACGTTACAGCTCCAACACTTTTGTCTTTGAATTGGGAGAGTAAGTTTCGTGAACCAGTCATGTGCCTCGAGCATCCAGAGTCAAGATACCAGATATGCACACGCTGTTTCTGCAATCAAGATCAGAGTTTCTTAGGTACCCATTTCCTTATGGGTCCTTTAATGTTAGTTTTTGTTTTATCAGCCTTTTTTATTTTCTCTTGATTTGATTTAACAGAAGATAAAGACTGATTGTTTGTAATATTTGTTTTTCTGTTTTTCTTTGTTTTATTTTTATTGAAGTGCGAATAGTTTGAGTTTGATTGATCAGAGATCCACGAAAAAAATTCAGAAGTCTGAAACATAGAAGATTGTATTGAATTTTCATTGCGATAATGATAATTACAATTATTCTTAAGACTGTATTTTCTAGTATCAGTTGTTCTAGAGAACTTCCTATCTAGACTAGACTTATGTTTTGGATCTGAAATGTTCTACGACGGAGATTTCCTCTGATTTTTCTTCTCAGAAGCTTTTGAGATTACTGAAACAGGAACAGAGTCATTAGATTTCCATTTTCCTTTTTGGACATAAGAAAGTTTTGGAGGATAAGATTTAGGAATTTGGATAAGGATCTTCTTTTTAAGTTTTTCTTCTTTTTCAAGTTCAAGACAAGATTTAGCTTTCAGACACATTCCTATAAAATCTAGATGTATGAAAACAGTTATTCGTTGTTCAGGAGGAACACAGAAAGTCGGAATTCCACTTGAATGTTTCTGAACATTCATTCCAGAAGCTCTTATCTCCAGAGATTCATTAGTAAATAGAAATGGGGCATCTTTATTCTTAATAACCTCTGGAGTTTTAGCATGGATAGGAGGAGATTGATGTTCAAAGTGAGAAATATATGTTTCTGAATTGTCAAAGAAATCCTCACTTTGATCATCATTTTCCCAGGAATATGTGATTTCTTCTAAATCCTCTTGAACTTCAGAAAGATTTAAATCAATAAAGGAACAAGGAAAAATCTCTGGATTGTTTTCTAACTCTTTTTGTTTACTGTCATTTTCAAGTTTAAAACAATTGTCCAGAGTCAAGAGAAGATCATTTTCAAAACTAAGTCTTAATTCTTCCTCTGCTTGAGTAGGAATAAACGCATCAGCCTTTGGATTCAACTTTATAAGAACACTTGAACCGAACTTGAAAATATCATCCTTCTTCTGAATTTTATTTAGCTCAACGTTAGTCTTTTCAGAAGAGTATATAATACTTTTAAACTTGAGTTTTCGTTGATGATGACCATTATCATATTTAGATCGTTTAAAGCATGATTGTTTATAAAGAATTGGAAACACAGGCTTCTGTTGTTGTCCCATACGAAAAATAGAGTTTAAACAAGACTTCTTTTCACACGTATAGGGATCTAAATCTTCAAAACCGATTCCAGATCTTCCTACTTGTGTACTTATTTTCTCATGAACTTTTTAAGCATCCAGATATGTTTTGATCTGGTGCGTTTTGTTTTGAAGTTCAATATATAAAAATTCTCTTTCTTTTTGAAAATAGTTTTTAAGTGCTACATAATTTAGTTTGTCACTTTTCTTAACTTGAATCTCCTTATCTTTTTCTTCCAAAAGTTTCTTAAAACTTAAGTGCTCATTTTTTAACAAAACTTCTGTGTTTTTCAAGGTTTTAGAAATCCTTTCTTTTTCAGTGTCAAGTTCCAGTTTCTCTTCTGTTAAGATATCCATTTCTCTTTTGTAAATATCTCTTTCCCTTTGTATTGTGGAAAGAGTTTTCTCAATATCTTTTCGTAACTTCTTTTCAATTGTAAGCTTTTATTTAAGTTCCTCAAAATTATTTGACAAAAGCACAATTGTATTCTCAAGTTCAGATGACTCAGAGAAATTACTAACCGGTGACTCAGAAGGTTGATCTTCTGATTCATTCATTTTAGCCATCCCACAGAACATGGCCTCATCACCGCTGGACTCATCTCCGAGCCAGTTCTCTTTCTCAGCATAGTGAGCTCTTTCAGTGACATTGTACTTGTATTTATTCTTGTAGTACGTCTTGTCTTTGTCCAGAGCTCCTCTGCATTCCTTAGAGTAGTGTCCCGGTTTTCCGCATCCGTAGCATACATCCTTTTTCTTCTTCATTTCCTCTTCCTTCTTCTCTGTTTCAGGCTTTTTAGATATTTGAACCTCTTTCTTAGGAGTATAGGTAGAAGAACAATCAAACCTTCTATTTCCTTGAAACGACCTATTTCCAAAACGGTTTGTAAACTGTTTGGTTATAAGAGCCAAGGAATCAGCAAATGCCTTTATTTCATCATCAGAATCAGAATCTTCTTCTGGAGCAGCTTCTGACATGAATGCCTTGCTTTTTCACTCTTCTATCTTCACTTCTTCTTCTGGTCGTTCCCTTTGATTCAGAAATCAAAGCCAGAGGTCCACCTATAGTTGTTTTCTTTTGTACAACCTCCTTCTCATGGGCTTGAAGATTTCCAAATACGTCATGTAGAGACCATTGCTCAAGATCTTGATTAGCTTCTATGAAAAGTCTGTTCCAGAGGTTCATCCGCAATGGCCTGGAAGCTGTTGTATTCATTCAGAGCTTGAGCTCTTCGGTTTTTCTTCATTTTAGCACCACCTGCCAGACGATTTTCTAATTGATCCCATAATTCCTTGGCAGTATCACAGGAATCCAGAGATTGAAAAATCTCATTTAGAATAGCCATGATAAGAAGAGTTTTAGCCTTTTTGGCTAGTTCAACTTTGGCTTTTTCTTCATCAGACCAGTTTCCCTTCAGCTTTGGAACTTGCCTAGCAGGAATTTCATCAGTATTGGCCGTTGCTGGAATTCGCGGAATGGTAGTCATGGGAACCAGAGGAACATTTTGAATGATTGGAAATAGATCAGCATCCAGTCCCTCGTAGAAATTTACCATTCGTATTTTCCATTGAGGATATTCATCATGTATGAGAGTAGGAGGTTTCGTTAGTGATCCAGAAGTATAAACAGAATTCATATTTGAATTTTCCATTTTGTTCGTAGAAAACAGAGAATCGAGAAGAATATAATGAAAAATTGATTTGAAATTTAGAACAATTAAACTTCAATTGAATTGAATAACAGAATGATCGTCTTACTAATTCTTCAAAATTTTAACTACAATTACCACTATTTTTGGAGAAAATTACTATGAATTAATAAAATCTCGTAGAACAGGATGGAATTATGAACAGTAGTTAAAACAGGAAATTATAGAATGAATGAAGAGAGAAATTTCCAAATTAAGGAGATCTAATAATCAACAGATTGATTAGTTAGTTCTGATACCAAATGTTGGTTCCAGATGTCTTCTTCAATGGTTAATCGATGAATTCATATATCAGAATGTAAGCGGAAGCAATTAATATTGATTAATCAACAGTAATAAGAACAGTAAGACAGATGAGGAATAGATGGAATTTGTATTAATAACCTTGAATCATGATTACAAATACTTGGAATGACGCACAGTATGTTCTGCAATTTAAAGTACTCAGATCGACAAATATTACAGTGATAGTACAAATCTATTTATACTATTAAAACAACTGAAAGTCAACACTCTAGCCTATTACAAAATGTCACATCAGATAAGAGCGTCTAACTAATTTATGTTGAAGATGAGACATGCGGATGAGTGCTGCCACGCCATTATAGCCTACCATCTTTTGACTCATACTTTAAAAGTCTAACAGAGATTGATAGATATCAAAAGTAGCTTCAAAAGAAGACTGGGTTCTGAAAAGAAAGGTTCAGAACTCAGAAGATAAGTGAAGTAAAGCCTAAGGCATAACTTCTGAAGTGGCTACTTCAGAAGTTCTGAAGATTCTGAAGAAGTTCTGAAGAGGGTTCTGAAGACACTTCAGAAGAAGTTCTGAACTTGTCTGTCACTTTTGTACTGTATCTTTAGCATTTCCATTTCTATATAAATAGATAGTTTGTTAATCTGTTAGAACTAACATTGATAGAAAAAGCTTGTAAAGATACACATTTTGTAGTACTGTTTGCATAATCAATACGACATACAACTTCAGTAAAACATATCTTGTTCTTATTCTTTAAATTTTCTACATTCTTGATATTTGGGATCTAACACTAAGTTCTGAAAATGAGAAGATTTCTAAAGTTTTAAAAATTACTGAAGTTAAATTCAAAGAAGAGAATTTGAACTTTACTAAACTTTTGGAAGACAAAGATAAGGAGATCAAAGCAAAAGAAAGTGACAGATTGAATTCTGTAGCACTTAAAAACTATTTTCAAAAGGAGAGAGAATTTTTACATATTGAATTTCAAAAGAAAAAGCTACACATCAAAACATATCAGGATGCTCAGAAAGTTCATGACAAAATAAATACACAAGTAGGGAGATCTGGATTTGGTTTCAAGGATCTGGATCCATACACATGTGAAAAGAGGTCTACTCTTAAATCCGTTTTTTTGTCTAGGACAAGAACAGAAGCTTGTGTTTCCAATTTTATATGAGCAATCTATTTTTAAAAAATCAAAACATGAAAATGGTCATCATCAACGAAAACTGAAGTTTAAAAACATCGAATATTCTTCTGGAAAAACAAACGTTGAACTGAATAAAATTCAGAAGAAAAGTGACATTTTCAAATTTGGATCAAATGTGCATATAACTTTGAACCCAGAGGCCGATGCTTTCATTCCTACACAAGCAGAAGAAGAGATAAAACTTTGTTGGAACCCAGATCCCTTTCTAACAATTAATCGATAGATCAAATAAGTAAATATAATCCGGAGCAAACAGATATACGATAAACAGTAAGATTAGTAAGAACATAATTGAAGAACAATCGTAATTCGTATTGACTTGCTTTGAATGATAATCAACAATGCGCACAATTTAGCTCTCAAATCTATATCTTTTGAATCACACTATTACAAACAGTGATTGAGCAATTTATACGATTACAATAATGAAAGTCAACTATCTAGCCTATTACAACTTGACACTTAAGCAAAGAAATAACTAACTTAGTTACACACGGAGGATGTGCCTACCACGTCATCAGATGTGCATGTACTTGCATAATTTTGATTCATACTTCTTCTAAAATGAGGTCTAATAATCTCCCCCTAAGTATGAAATTCAGAATGCTGCACGCGTAGCTTCGCTGTTCTTTTATAGGCTCAAAAGTTGATATGACTAAGCACGTATTGTAATTTATCTGAAGGGAGCTGTTTGAGAAATGACTTTTGAGATGGCATCTGTAACTTCTCTAAGCTTCATTAGTTTGTCAAGTCTCTTCTCAATCTTCTCTCTAACTTCTGAATCTTGATTGTCAACTTCTACAGAAACATAACATTTTACGATATACACAACTTCTGTAGAGTATTTGTGAGCATCTTTAATTCTGAAGAAGCTTTTTCTGCTCGCCCTTCTGAACACGATTCCTACTTCTGGTTCAGTTATCACTTTCCCAATCTATAATGCATGTAAACCTTCCAGATCTTCATTTGGAGCAGAGATACATAGATTATCTACCTTGTAGTTTAAACCAGTTTGAAAGCCTACTTGCCTTCTGTATCGAATGACAGACTTCATACATTCGATGATACGGAAGTAACCGACTTTGTCTTGATCATCTCTCCCTCTGTTCATTTGAGTCTTCATAAACTTCTCCAGAGTTATAAGATCAGAAGGGTTGATTGACAATAAATCATTGTCACAAAAGTAGGATGGTTTGTTGTCTTCTGTGACAACCTTGTAGATCGTATACTAGATGGGTGTTTGTTCAAACTGTGAATGCCTGAATGATATTGTTTTGATTGGAACAGTAGAATAAGCTTCCTTCCTTGGTTGCCTGTGAGTTATGAATTTATCTTTGATCTCATCACTTACTTGATAATCATTTGAGAAATTAGGCATCGTCAGGTATATTTTCTGATTAGTGATAGCATACATGAGCTTGTGTTTGATTTATAAATTGGGTAACTCGAGTCTTCCCAACTTCTGCATCTTTTCTTCATTTTAGGCTTTGAATTTTGCAGACTCCCTTCTTTTTGTTTCTTCAAAATTAGCACGTGCCCTTTCAGCGGCTTCTTTAGCTTTTTCAACTTCTTCTCTCTCTTTCTCTGCTTGAGTCAGAGCTTTTTCTGCTTCAGCTCTGGCTTTTATGGCTTCTTCCTTAGCTTATTCTGCTTCAGATTTAGAATTTTTGTTCAACCTCAGATCTTATTCTGTCTTCTTCTGTTTTAGCTGCCTCGACTCTGGCTGCTTCTGCTCTGGCTTCTTCTGCTCTGGCAGCTTCTGCTCTAGCTTCTTCTGCTCTGGCAGCTTCTGCTCTAGCTGTCTCTACTCTAGCTGCCTCCGCTTTGGCTGCCTCAGTTTCTGCTAGTTGAGATTGCGTTTTAATGTTGCCAGTTATCTCCAGTTTGAATTTGGCAATTTCTGGATCCTTGGGCAAGGCACCCTTGTGAGTAGCTAGAGGAGTAGGCGTCATTGGAGTCTATTTAGAGGGAGGAGGTGCAGAAGGTGAGGAGGTTGAAGCTTTACCTTTGTCTTGTTCCATCTTCTGATCCGTTTCAGTTTTCATCTTCTTAAGATTTTCCATGTTATCCCCCTTCTGAGAATCAGGATCCTGATCCTCAGATAGTTTTCGTTTTAACTCAGCCTTTTTACATGCCCGAGCTTCTTTGGCTTTCTTCCGGTCTTCAAAGGAAGCATATAACACACTAACAAGAGAGGATCACTTTGAAACAGAGGTTTCTAGAGTTGTGAGCTTTTGATCCATATTCAAGTTGTTGGAGTTGGTTTTGGATGCATATTTGGAGGTCAGAGTGTTGATGTGTTCAATCACTGCCTTTTGAAAATGTGCCATATCAGACTTCTTGACTTGAGAAGAGGCAGAAGCAGAAGCATCTTCTGAAGGAAAAACAGCCTGTATAAGTTTGTGGATATCAGCAACAAATGATCCATATTCATCAGCATAAATTGTGACTTCTGGTGTAGGTATCTCTGACGGAAGATTAAAGATAGCCTCTGCATTAGATTTAATCCCTGCGTCCAGAACCTGGAAATGAGCATCAGCAGAATTCCTTTAACCCTCTGCATTATCAGAGAGAAGCTTTCTGATATCCTCCTATGTTTGAGTTTGAGTTTCTTGGTGGGCTTGTATGGCTGTTAGAACTTGTTGTTGAGAAACCAAGGATATTTTTAGATCTTCCACAGATCTCTGAATTTGATCACCTGTTGGTCCCAATAAGGGTCTACAAGAGTTCAATAAGTAGTAAACAGTTTGTAGAAGGGGGGGGGGGGTTGAATACAAACACACAGATTTTGGTTTTTAAATGAGTTTATATAACATAAACAAATTTACAGTTACAAGCGGAATAAGAACAAGTTTAAAACCTATTCTATTGTAACTAAGAAACACTAAGTTTGATGCACAAGAAGAAGGAAGAAAGAAATGCAGAGGCTTTAGGCTAGAAGGAAGCATGCATTAAAATGAAGAGGATATCTCCATCTTTTTTATACCCGTTTGCATTTAATGCAAGACAAAAGGTACATGCCACATGTCAAGCTTGGATAGGAAGCTTGTCCTTGCAAATAAGACAACCATGCTTTTGGCCGAATATGAACAGTACCGTATCAGATATGATGGGGACATAAGAGACAAATTCTACGTCCTTTTCTGACATGGTTCTAGGTTTGACTTTTGTGCATCAAGGATAAGATCAATCTTTTGTCTTGTTAAGGAAGCTTCATTTGATCGCTGATTCTGAATCTTCAAGGAGGAATCTTCAGTATCGCTGAGGCTTCACAAGACATCACACTTTGATTAGATAATCGCTGCTACCGCTGAACCGCTTCAGTTCACTTAGCTGATTATCTCTCACTTCAGCTAAGGTCTTCGACTTTCGCTGAATGGTCTTCTGGTGTGATAGCTGAACTTCAGAACTTCAGAGATAAGATTGCTGTTCCTTGATCTTCAGCGATCGCTGATGGTAACCAGCGTATGCTGTCGCTGAATATTAACAGAAGCTTATACACTGGAATTTCACTAAGTATACAAAAGAAATCATATTCAAATCATCGAGAGGAGTTATAATCAACAATCTCCACCTATTTGATTATGATTAAGCAACATAGGACAATTGCTTTAAGAGACTAGTAAGGACTTAGGAAACATTTAAAGTAAAATTTCTAAGTACTAATCTGTACAGTCTTTTTCAGCTAGTGTACTATCTGAATTTGAGTTTCATTTATAAGGATATGAAAACCTAATTTTTTATAAGTAAATAAGCTTAAAGTACATTCAGTGATGATTTCTTCAGAGTGAAGAATCAGTGAGTAAAGATAGTTTAAAGAAAATAGAACTCTTATGTTCATTGTCCCTTTTACTGTTTTCAGGGATCTTTTCAGTACTAGGATGGAGTAAAGTACTCTGATTGAATTTCATTAAATATAATATGAAGAAATTACAGGGAAATGAAATTACAATAATAAAAGTAAAGTACTTGTACACTGAAGGAATATTACAAAGGAAATAGAAATCTATAACTAATCAGAGATATTCTCGTTTCGTCTTTGTAACTCATTCTCATAAAGCGTCTTCTGTCGATTCATCAGAGGGGTATCTGACCAGCAGCGCCAAAGCATGATCTTTATGAGAGAGGATGGGGCCTTGCGAATCTCTTGGTTTCTGAAGAATCCTAAGAACCCTTCATTATCCAAGAATACCATACCAGGTTCAGGCAGTGAGATGATTTCATCTTCTTCATATCTTCGGTCTTGAGGGAGAGAGGTACAAAGCATTGATATATCAGGGAGCTCAAGATGACCAAGAATGCTTTGTTAATCAAATTTAGCTTCATGCTCATTCTTATAACTTGAACTACCTTCAGTAGTTGATCTTTTCTTCTTAGATGATTCAGGGAGAGGGGGAACTTGCACATGTTGTGACATCCTTTGCAGCAACCGATCCAGTACTCTTTCCACCACATCCTTGAATTTGGATTTGGAACCCTGAATGGCGTCTCTGATTTCTAACCATTCAGTGTATCCATAAATCCTTAAGAACTTGACTTCTTCTCTCTCTGTTCTGTTCGTCCTTGTCATTCTTACATATACCTTTGGACCACCTCTGTTGGAGTGTCGCCCTTGGATAGTTGCATGAATGATTTTGGCTTCAGATCTTCGAAATTTCAGTCTGTCAGTGCACCAGTCAAGCTCTTTGTCTTTTTGCATTGTGGCTTCAGCGAACAGTGCACTTAGAGTCTTTTGTTAAGCAAGAATTGGATCTACATTCAGATTTTCTTGTGCAAGTTCTCTCTGTACAAGAGCTTCAGCGACCCTTTCACTCTTTTTCAGTAGTTCCTTGGCCGCCTTGTCTTTCGTAGAGTCTTCCCTGAGTAATTTTCTTGCTAAAGCAAGATCATTCTCAGTTTGCTTTATTTCCTCATCCCTGATTCGTTGTGCTTCCAATGCTTATTCTCTCTCTTCTCTTGAGAGAAAGTAGAATTCATGTACCATCCTTATTGGTATAGCGTCAATGGGTTCAACTTGAGGCACCCTTATTCTTCTTGCTTCGAATTCCCTAAGGAATTTTATTCGCCTTTCTTCTTCTTCAGGCTCACTTATGATTGGATTTTGAACGCGACGCTTGGGAGTAAGGCCCTCTTCTTCATCAGAGTCAGTTTCTATTATGTACATAAACTGCTCTTCAGAGGAAGGTTCCTTCCATGAAGTAGAGTCTTTTGGGGGACGGGGATCACTAAGGGAAGGAGAGGAGGAAAAAGAATTGTCAGAGAGAGTTTTTGTAGGTGAAGGAAGTGTGGGGGTTTCAGAGAGAGGTGTTATATAAGATATAAGAGGAAGAGATACCTCATGAGTGGTCTCCCCCTCAGATATTGGGATAGTGGCATCCAGATCTACCACTTCTTTTTCTTTGTTTGAGGAACCGGACTGTCCCTGAGAGGGATGTTGTTCGTCCCCCAAGGGCTCTTGATGAGCGACTCCATGCCTAGACATTCTGAAGTGATCTAAGGCTCTTCCAATGTCATCGTCTTCTTCATCATCGTCCATTCCCCCATAACGAGGGATAGGATCTTCTACTTCTTCGTCTTCTTCTTCTTCTTCTTCTTCTTCTTCTTCATCATCTTCATCTTCAGCAGTCATCCCTTCAGGGAGGGATGATCCCGTCTGCTGGATGTAGGGAGAAATCTTCTCTCCAGGGAACCTCTGGTTATGCTCCGAGATGAGTTCATCTGCAAACTCTTTGGCACATATCACCCCCTCGATGTTATCAGGAGGTAGACAATGCACCATCAGAGTGCGAACATTGGTCTGAACGTCCTTGAGCTTAGTTTCATTGTCCTGAAGCGTAGTCCAATCAGCAGCAGTGAAGGAGGAACTAGCCTCAGAGAGCTTGGTGAGCATCTGCATCATGTCGGATTGAGTCTTTTGAATAGACTCAAGGACGTTTGCCTGAGTAGTAACCTTCTGCTCCAAGCTGGACAGGGTCTGATGAAGGACCTTGTTGTCTTCCTCCAGAGAGAAAATGTCAGTGATGAGGTTGCTGACGTTGGTCATGATCGTTGGTGTCCCAACGATGCATTTGAAGATGAGTTCAGCGGACATCTGAAGGTTGTCCACCTTAGCCCTAGTGAGAGCACATTCCCTGACCAAATAGTCAATAGCAGGGAATGTAGGGTTGGGAAGGACAATTGGAGGAAGATCAGTGATTGGAGTTGGAAGCTTGGGAGTTGCCATCTCTGTCTTGACCTTTCTGAGCTTTGCAGCACTGGGATGGCCCTGAGGAGACTTTCCCATGTCCTTGCTGATGGGAGGAGCACTGGTGGTGGTGGTTGTCGCTGTTGCTGAGGAGAAGGGAGGAGCGACACCTGATGATGACATAGACAAAGTAGCCAAAAACACATCTGGATTAGATGATGGATGAAAACATTTATTTTTCTCCTTGAGAGTGTCATGAGGATCACTCTCAGGGACTACATTTGAAGAGGTAGTGTCTTGAGGATCACTAACCAGTGTCTTAGAGTATTTGAGAGAGATACTCTAAGATCCTTTTAAATTGGCCTTCCAAAACTTAGATTGCCTAAACAATATTGAGGTTTGGACTGCGTGCATTTCAGCATTGTCAGGGATAGGGACAACTATCGCTGAGTCATGTGCTGAGGTGAGGACCAAAGAAGAGGAGATAGAAGAAGATAAGAAGGCTGTGAAAGTAGTACCTGATCCAGCTTCAGCAGAGCTGGATATAACACCCTCAGTGACCGGAGTCCCTGAAGATGGAGGTAGTGCTGATGAAGCAACAACAGATGTAAAGACCGTTGAAGTGGTTGTGGCTGCAGTTGGTGTTGGTAGTACACCGAAATCAGAGAGGGTGGTCTTTTGAGAGACCAACTTCTTTGGCTTCTTGGATGCGATGGTCTTTTTATGACCATCAGAAGGTTGTTCCCTCTTGGCAGCAGCAGCAGCAGTGTCTGGGATGCTCGATGTTGGGTTGGGCAGCGAGGTAGACCCTGAGAGAGGGGCTCCAATCACTTTCAGCATGTAGGGCGTGAAAGGAGCATCACCTGGACGTTCCTCAATGTCCAGGGACTTCTTCCCCACTACGGAGAAGGAGTGATCGCCGACTTTCGGGTATTCTTCCCCGAAGGCAACCTCCATAATGGTTGCGAAGAAGCGAGGGTAGGGGATGACAGGGTGTCTGGTGGCAGCGTTGATGCGACTGACCATATCGCTGAAGATATAGTCAGCGTAGTTGAGCTTATGGCCAGTGCAGAGAGAGTAAGCAAGGTTTTGAAAGTGCTTGCTCGCCTGGTCATGCGAACCAATCTTTGACCCAAGGCATTGGATTACTTGGGTAAAGATATATTGCCAGCGAGCAGGCAATCTCTCTCCTCAACATCCAGCTTAGTGATGGACTGCAAATCACCCAATAAATCAGATTATTGGTGATCCCAATGCAGGTATCAAAACACGTAGAGGAACAGGTAATATATGTCTTTATGTTAACTTCATTTCTCTCTCTGAACCTAAAAAGATAGATCAAGCTATCTCTGATCCTAGCTGGGTTTCAGTTGTGCAAGAAGAACTCACTGACCTTCGTAGAAATAAAGTTTGGAATCTTGTTCCTAGACCCTCTGATAAAACTATCATAGGAACCAAATGGGTTTTCAGAAATAAGCTAGATGAAAACGGGACTATAATTCGCAATAAGGTTAGACTTGTTGCTCAAGGTTATAGACAGGAAGAAGGGATTGACTATGATGAAACCTTTGCACCTATTGCTCATTTAGAAGCCATAAGACTTTTTTTAGCTTATGCTGTCCATAAAGACTTCAAAGTTTTTCAAATGGATGTTAAAAGTGCTTTTCAAAATGGAAAACTCAGCGAGGAAGTTATGTTGAACAACCCCCTGGTTTCTCAGACCCTAACCATCCTGGTTATGTTTTTAAACTTGAAAAAGCTCTTTACGGGTTAAAACAAGCTCCTAGAGCTTGGTATGATACCTTTTCTAAATTTCTTCTTAAAGAAAAAATTGTTCCTGGAAAAATTAACCAAACCCTGTTTTTAAGAAAATATAAAGGTCATACTATACTCGCTCAGATATATGTTGATGACATTATCTTTGGTTCCGCAAGACCCAAACTGTGTACTCGTTTCGCTGCAAGAATGCAAAAACAATATAAAATGAGTATGATGGGTGAACTAACATATTTTCTAGGTTTGCAGATTAAGCAATCTGACAAAGGAATCTTTATTTGTCAAAACAAATATGTTAAAGACATGCTGAATAAATTCGACATGAATCAATGCTCAGCGATGAAGACCCCTATGGCGCCTCCTCTGACTTTAAACAATTATCCCAATGGGAAACCAGTCAATGTCACTTCCTATCGAGGGATGATTGGATCTCTGCTCTATCTTACAGCGAGTAGACCAGACATCATGTATTCTACATGTCTCTGTGCTCGGTATCAAGCTGAACCGAAGGAATCCCATCTAATCGCTGTAAAGCGAATCTTTAGATATCTGAAAGGAACTCCAAATCTAGGTCTTTGGTATCCCAAAGGCTCTGGATTTGATCTAATAGGTTATTCTGACAATGATTTTGCAGGCTGTAAGATAGATAGAAAGAGCATCACTGTTGGGTGTCAGCTGCTAGGTGGAAAATTAATTAGTTGGACAAGTAAAAAGCGAAGCTCAGTGTCCACCTCCACCGCTGAAGCTGAATATGTAGCCGCTGGTAGTTGTTGTGCTCAAATCCTTTGGATGAGAAATCAACTCAGAGACTATGATCTCAAGCTCTCTAAAATTCCTATCTATTGTGATTGTACTAGTGCTATTTCCATTGCTAACAACCCTGTACTTCACTCCAAAAGCAAGCACATTGAGATCGGATATCACTTTATCAGAGATCATGTGATGAATGGTGAAGTTGAGCTTCATTTTGTACCCACTGAAACTGGATGATCTAGATGAAACTAGATTCAATCAAGCCTCTTGATGAAACTAGATTCAATCTACTTATCAGCGAACTTGGTATGTTGAACGCTGAATAATCTCTTATTCAGTGACTAACAACAAGGGATACAAATAAAGCCTTCAAACTCTCCATTCACTAAACTCTGATTCAGCGATATCTGTGTCATCTCCTCAGGTATTATCTTCTAATCCTTATCACTCTTTGATAACTTTTCTCATCAAAGAATGAATCTCTGAAAACTAAAACCCTTCACTGACAATCCTTTATTATCAGTGATGAAGACTTCTTAAAAAATTAGTAATGATTAACCTTCCTTATGGATAATTATCATTATAATCTTTTAAAAATAATAATAGGACACGTCAGACCTTTTTCGGACACATGACGGACCACGACGTTTCCATTCCAACTCCTTTCTTGGAACGTGCGCCAGGTCATTATTTCTTTTTCAAAAAGCTAAAACCGTCGTTTAGCACTCCTTTCTTTCTCTCTCCTCTTGCTATTTAAGCAATTCATTTGCCTTACTTGATTCCTTCCGCTTTCATAACTCTCCAAAAAGGCAAAAGAACCTTCGAATCTTCAAGTTTTCTCAAGAACACCAAGAACACGCATTTGTGTGTTTTTCCTTCTCGAAATCAACTATGGTTTGATCTAAACCTTTACTTAAGACTGGAAACATATTGTTTTACATCTTCTTCTCCTTAAATCCTTTAAAATGATATAAAAACTGTTTTAGAAAGAAAATAAAACTAATCTGGATTAAACTTACAAAGTTTTCTATTATCAAAACCCTGTTCTAAGTTCTTTCCTTGGAACAGAAGACTATATTCTTAAAAGTTTTATCCATTTTTATTTATCTTCTCATTTTTTTATAATATTCTATTCTTTATTATTGCTTTTATAACAAGCATTTTGATCTTGTTCATCAAAATACTTGTTTCTTTGAAGCTTTCATTTGGTACTCTTTATACCAAACTCTGCTTTATACATTCATGTACAAAACCATGATTTATCTCTTTGGTATTCCCATTTTTCCTACAGAAATGACCTCTGCTGCTGAAGACAACACCCTGGTTGCTGCACCAACCTGCCACTTCCCCTTGGAGAAAGCTGTTTTTAAGTCCTGCAATTACATTGCATTGGTAGACATTCCAGCTGATCGTCCTCAATTCACTGAAGGAGCTATCTTCATCAAAGATCAACAACAGATTCAGCGACTTGTTCTTCAGTTTCTGGAATAGGACTTGTTGTTTCAGTAACAGGTACTTCATTTAGAATCAATTCAGGGGATTGATTTTCAGATGTAGTTTGGTTGTTCACTGAGGAATTTCCAAGAGAGGAGTCAGTAATAGGAATATGATTTAGAGGAGTAACATTCATCCCTGAAGATGGATGATTGTCACTTGAAGGATTTACAGGGATTTCATCATAATATTCTTCAGCAGGAGGTTGATTGCTGAAATATGTTTCGGTTCCCCATAATGAGATCTCATCCAGGCATTCAATTCTTCATCATCATCATGAGTATGAGAAGTATGAATGGGACGAGATTCATCAAAGTTAACGTGCATGGATTCTTCAACATGTTGTCTTCTTTTGTTGAAGACTCTTAAGGACTTAGA
Organism: Silybum marianum; assembly: GCA_036898165.1. Classification (NCBI taxonomy): domain Eukaryota; kingdom Viridiplantae; phylum Streptophyta; class Magnoliopsida; order Asterales; family Asteraceae; genus Silybum; species Silybum marianum. The sequence continues at coordinate 22,867,670 of CM072528.1, read as the reverse complement.
TACTGAGGAGTATCCAAGAAATATACCATCGTCAGCTTTTGGATCAAATTTACCCAAATGATCTCTGTCATTCAGAACGTAACATCTACATCCAAAAATATGGAAATATTTTAGAGTAGGTCTTCTTCCATGAAACAATTCATAGGGAGTCTTCTTAAATCGCTTAACTATTAGGGATCGATTTTGAGTGAAGCATGATGTGTTTACTGCTTCAGCCCAGAACTGAGTTGGTAGATGCGATTCGTTGAGCATTGAGCGAGCCGCTTCAATTATAGTTTGATTTCTTCTTTCAGCAACACCGTTTTGCTGAGGAGTTCTTACTAAGGAAAAGTTGTGAGAAATACCTTTTTCTTCAAAGAAGTTTACCAGAGTACTGTTTTTGAATTCAGTACCATGATCACTTCTTATCAAAACTTCCATCCTTTTGATGAAAGAAATTATCATTTCATGGGTACCACTTTTGGATCGAAGGAAGAACACCCATGTGTATCTGGAATATTCATCAACAATCACTAAAGTATATTTCTTTCTAGAATTAGATTGGACATTGACAGGTCCAAATAGATCCATATGGAGTACCTAAAGAGGAGCGGTCACTAAAGAAATTTGCTTCGACCTGAAGGAGGCTTTTGTCAGCTTTCCCTTTTCACACGCTGAACAAAGAGATTCCTTTGCAAAGGTATGATTTGGGAAGTCTCTGACTAGATCTTTTTGAGACAATTCATTTATTGTCTTAAAGTTGAGATGAGAGAGTCTTTTATGCCATAACCAGTTTATGTCAGTGGATGCTTTAGAGATAAAACACATGTTCTCAGAGTGAGAACTATTCATATTTATGACATACACATTTTCCACTCTTTTACCTGTTAAGGCAAGCTTATCATTTCCGTCAGTGACAGAACATCTATTCTTTAAGAATTGAACTTTGAAGTCTTTGTCACAAGACTGACTAACGCTCAAGAGATTGTGCTTTAGTCCCTCAACGTAGGCAACACGAGAAAACGATGTGGCTCCGTTGGATAGAATTCCATAACCTTTAGTGTATCCTTTGTCATTTCCACCAAAGGTCACTGATGGACCGGCTTCTTTTTTGTAATCAGAGAGCAGAGATTTTCTGCCAGTCATATGCCTTGAGCATCCGCTATCAAGATACCAGATACCTTTGGCATTCTGCATACAACAAAAGATTAATTGTTTAAAGGTACCTATACTACTATGGGTCCTGCTTGGTTAGATAGAGTATTGGCGGAGGAGCTACTAGCTGAAGAACTCTCTTCAGTGGATATCTTCACCTTTGATGGTTTTGCAACCTTGGTGGATTTCACTCTCGCTTATTTATCAGCTTGAGCTACTTTCTTTCCATGAGCTAGTTTATCACAGTGATAGCACTTTCTATATTTAAAGGGTTTGGAATTCAGAGAGAAAGAGGGAACCTTTTCAGGGACAGGACCAAGAATTCCCTAATCCTTAGTCCTTGGAGCTATAACAACCTTTTCAGGGGTAGGAGTGAGATCGACTTTAATTCTGGGGGTTGGTCTCTGAGAAAAGTCAGAGACCTTCTTCCCAGATTTAGAAGTTTTCTCTGAGGATTTCTTGTTCTTGTTCTGAATGATCTTATTCTTAGGAACTTGGTCATGAAACTCGTTCTTGATCACCTTATTAGAATTTATCACATGCAACTTTTCTTTAAAAGAGGAAGAAGTTGAAGAAGAAGGATCAGGGATAGAAGAGACAAACATTCCAAATTTGAGCATGGAATGATCATTCTCTGATTCTTCCTTTTTAGGGTTATAGCCTAACCCACTTCTAGTTTTCATAGGTATTTGGGCATTGATGATCTCATTGACTTTATCAGAAGCCTTACACCATCCTTCGATGGTTGCCTTTTCAGACTTGAGATCAGCGATAGCCTTTTCCCTATCAGCGATAGCTTGCTACTTCTCAATGCGTATGGTTTTATTTGCAAAGACTTGGTCCTTAAGAGTTTCCTCTATTTTAGAAAGTTATTTGATTCTTATGTGGCAATTTTTTAATTGCTCAGATAGATCAGTGTTAATTTTCTCAGCGTTAATCTTTCCATTTAAAGCATTATAAAAATCAACAGTCATAGCATCGAGAGCTGATAAGTTATCACTATCAGAAGGTAAAGAGATAGAAGAGGTTGTTACCTGAGTAGAAGGGGACTCAGAGGAAGAAGTTTCAGTTGCTTCTTCAGCGTCCTCTATTCTTGCCATTAGACAGAGGAAGGCAAGATCTTCTTCATCTGAACAGACTCTTCAGAGGTCTTAGCCCAGTCATCTTCAGCGTCCCAATCAACTTCTTGAGAGATAAGGTGTTTGCCTTTTTGCTGGTGTTTCTTCAGATCCTTGTATTTATTTTTCAATTTCAAATACTTCTCCTTTTTATCAGAGGTCTGGGAGGAGGTGGGAGTTGCAACTTTCTTTGACCTGCATTCACTAGCAAAGTGACCATTTTGCTGACAGTTGAAGCATATCGCTGAGGCTTTCTCAGCGGGCGATGTTTTTTGCTTTTCAGAGTCAGAGAGGTTAGAAGGTTTTCGAAAGTTGTTCTTTCTAGCGAATCTTTTAAAATTATTAGTTAAGAGAGCTAGAGAGTTATCAAACTCAGAGATGTCAGCATCAGTGAGTTGATCTTCTGAATCAGTTTGACCTAATTCAGTGATGGAGGTGATAGTGGAGGAAGAGACATTTTTAGGAGGAGTTGCCTCTGAAGTCACAAGTGCCAAAGAAGTACTTTTGGCACCTTTGAGTTCATTTATGAGGTTCTTCCTCAGAAGTTGAGATTGTTCCTCATTTAAGAGCATTCCACATAAAGCACTTAAAGACAAGGTTTCAAGATTCTTTGACATCTTCAGACATGTAGTGTACACTGCCCATTGATCGGGTAGTGCCTCCATGAATTTGGTCAGAATTTCAGTGTTTGAGTACACTCTATTCACTGGTTTGAGATCAATCAGCAAACAGTTGAATTTGAGTAAGAGATTCACCTTTGATGCATAAAACTCTCGTATTGTCTTACAAGGTTTATGCACCTAGTGACTTGTACTTCAGAAGTTCCTTCATATTGGATACATAGAGTATCCCACATGGCTTTAGAAGTCCTCATTTTCATAACAGAATGATAGACTTCATCAGGTAAAGACATTGCTATTATAGATCTAGCTTTAGAGTCAATAAAAATTTCTTTCTTGTCTTCCTCAGTCCATCTGTTAGGAGTTTTAACAATACTCCTCTCAGGGATGGCTGAAGTAGTAGTGGTGGCAGGAACACCAACTACAATAGTTGTAGGAACAAGTGGTCCATTTTCTAGATAGTAGGGGATCTTAAGGTCAGGTCCTTCTAGAAATAGAGACATTCTTTCCTTCCATAATGGAAAGTTATCATGGCTAAATCTTGGACGTTTAGCTAAAGATCCATTATCATTGTAGTTCGTATTAGAGTTAGACATTTTAAAATAGTTTTAAGAAAAAATATTTTAAAGATTAAAGAAGCAAACACTGCTCTGATACCATTTGTTGGTCCCAATAAGGGTCTACAAGAGTTCAATAAGTAGTAAACAGTTTGTAGAAGGGGGAGGGGTGGGTTGAATACAAACACACATATTTTGTTTTTTAAATGAGTTTATATAACAAAAACAAATTTACAGTTACAAGCGGAATAAGAACAAGTTTAAAACCTATTCTATTGTAACTAAGAAACACTAAGTTTGATGCACAAGAAGAAGGAAGAAAGAAATGCAGAGGGTTTAGCTAGAAGGAAGCATGCATTTAGATGAAGAGGATATCTCCATCTTATTTATACCCGTTTGCATTTAATGCAAGACAAAAGGTACATGCCACGTGTCAAGATTGGATAGGAACTTGTCCTTGCAAATAAGACAGCCATGCTTTTGGCCGAATATGAAGAGTACCATATAAGATATGATGGGGACATAAGAGACAAATCGTACGTCCTTTTCTGACATGGTTCTAGGTTTGACTTTTGTGCATCGAGGATAAGATCAATCTTTTGTCTTGTTAAGGAAGCTTCATTTGATCGCTGATTCCGAATCTTCAAGGAGGAATCTTCAGTATCGCTGAGGCTTCACAAGACATCACACTTTGATTAGATAATCGCTGCTATCGTTGAACCGCTTCAGTTCACTTAGCTGATTATCTCTCACTTCAGCTAAGGTCTTCGACTTTCGCTGAATGGTCTTCTGGTGTGATAGCTGAACTTCAGAACTTCAGAGATAAGATTGCTGTTCCTTGATCTTCAGCGATCGCTGATGGTAACCAGCGTATGCTGTCGCTGAATATTAACAGAAGCTTATACACTGGAATTTCACTAAGTATACAAAAGGAATCATATTCAAATCATCGAGAGGAGTTATGATCAACATCACCAAATGTCTTGAACGATGCAGTGGTGACAAATTCAGAAGAGGTAACTAGTGCATCTCCAACACATGGAGCCCCTTGTCTCTCGCGTTCAGAGAGACCCTCTTTCACACCTGTTTTGGCTTTGAGTGTGGAGGGACTTCCAACCTGTCTTCGAGGGCTGTTATTTACAGGCACCTCTTCGGTTATTCTGATTGGTTCAGATTTTTCCCTATCATCAGAGGATGGGGAGCTGAACACAATGTGCTTACCTTTATAAAGGGAAAAGACCCCGATAAGTGGTGCATCCTGTGGCTGTAACCCCTCTGATAGGTTTTCATCAGTATCTAAACTAACAGAGGGCATGGACGTACCCTCTGGTTGCCCTATGACATCGTTGGTCACGAAGACATCAACGTTCTGTGTGGGTGGTGGCGAGTTCTGGGGCAATGGAACTCTTATATTTTCATCATCACCCTGTTGAGAGGATGAGGTGGATTCCCCTGATGTGCGTGTGTTAGATCCCGAACAATCAAGATATAGAGAGATAACAAGAAATAGATCACTGAATATTGTATATTGTATTGATCAGACGAACTGTATTACAAAATGTGTCTTTACAAGCTTATGAAAACGTTAGTTCTAACTATCTAACAAACTATCAATTTATACAAGAAATAGAAATGCTAAAGTTACAGTACAAAAATGACAAGCATGTTCAGAACTACTTCTGAACTTCTTCAGAAGTGTCTTCAGAACCTTCTTCAGAACTTCTTCAGAAGTATCTTCAGAATCTTCAGAACTTCTGAAGTTGCCACTTCAGAAGTTATGCCTTAGGCTTTTATCTGCTTGTCTTCTGAGTTCTAAGTCTTTCTTTTTCTTCAGATCTTTCTTACTCTTCAGAACCCAGTACCTTTTGAAGCTATCTTAGTATCTCTATCAATCTCCCCCTTAGTTTCAAAAGTTCAAATCATAATTCCAAAAATTCAAGATTTGTCTAACATCCTTCAAAATTAGATTTCTTTATTCCAACAAAGATTCAGCAATTCTGATCATCTCTTTTGCAAGCTTCTTGTACTTCTCCCATTCTTCATCATTCAGATTCTTTGGTCTTCTGTTTTGTCTTTTAACCAAACGATCTCTGATAGCCATTAAAGTTCCATTGCAGCATTTGTGGAGTTCTTCAAATCTCACAAAGAGTAATTCCTGAAAGCACTTGCATACAAAACCTGGGGGTTGAATTTCCAGAGTACTTTTCTTCAGATTTTGAATATCTGGTAGACTTAAGTTTGGTTTATTCAGATGAACTTGTTTCTTATTCAGCACATATGCAACTTGAAAATCAGTCTTTGCAGCCTAGATGAATTCTCTATACAAACCATCTCTGAGAGCTGGAAATGATTTTCTGAACTTTGTAATGGAGTCATGAAACGGATAAAGACTCCTGTAAACTCTGAGCATATCTCTTAAGTAGAGATTCTGAAAGTCAGCTTCTAAAAAAGTAGATATCTCACCATTTCTTCTTTCCACAGTAAAAAATGGACAACTATAATTTTTTCTTGTCTTTAATTCTGCATTAACCACTTTGATGACAGGACTTTCTTTTCTTGCTTTATTAACATGAATCCTTAGCTTTCTTATGATATCAGAATACCATTGTTTCCACCCAAAGGATTTGTTGATCCAGCAATCAATATAATTAAACTTCTGTTCATGTTCCATGAACATTTCTGGATGAAAATATTCAAGAAACATAGTAAATGCACTCTCTTCAATCCTCTGTTCTTGTAATTGTTCCTCTTCAAAAATTTGCTTTACAGGAACCAACTCTTCAGAAATATTTTCAGAAATTTTCTCCTTTTCTTTTTCCTTTTCCTTTGGACTTACTTCTGAACTTTCAAGATTTAGAGTGAACTTCTGAATTTTTTCCATGTCTTGCTTCTTTGTATGGATCTTGAAATCATAAGCATCACTTAGCAAATAGTCAGCTCCTCTGATTTTGTTTACTTTCTTGTGACCAGCCAGATAACTCTTTCTTACAAATTCTCTGAAATGTATTCCTTCTTTGATCAAATAGACTATTTCTTCTTTGATATCAGATTCTTCAATAAAATCTGCCATATAGTTCATAAACCAATTGAGAGTAGATGTAGAATACTTTGGAATGTCAGATGCAATGAATGTCTTAGTGACTCCTTCCACAAAGTATATAAAGCCAATATCTGGACTAGTGAATAATATTTTCAGCCCTGACCTTTCAATAAAAACAGGCTCTAACAAGTTTACTTTGTTTAGTCTGTATTCTAAAGCCAACTGAAAGCCATGCTTGATGAGATTCCTTATATAAATTCCCGAGATTCTTCTAATCTCTGAGACTAGTTCAGATTCACCTTTGTTAACACAAAAAGATAAAGTTGCCAACTTATCTTGCAATCTTAGCTTGTACATATCGAACTGAGTAAACTCACATAAAGTATCATCCCTTCTTTATGCTCCAAATCTGCTTATGAACAAATCATCTTGTATTGACTTTGATAAACATCTGATCTTCTTTATTAAAGTTGAATCATGGAAGTTCTGAACACCATGATTCTGAATATAGTTTTTCACTTGAGCAATATGATCTTCAGTCCATTCATCATTTAGAAAGTCTTCCAATGTTGCAAATTTCATGCTTCTTCTGTATATAAAGCAGTAAATGTCTTTAGGAAACATCAAGCTACTTTCTTCAGGAATAAACACATTTTCCTTTTCAAAAACTTGATCCAAAACAGGTTCTTCAAGTGCTGGAAGATCTATTTCAGGAATAACAATGCAAGGTCTGAACCTAACTTCAAACTTTTCTGAGAAGACAATCAGAATTTCATCTACAATTTCAACTCCTTCCATGTGATTCAGATCAAATTCTATTTCAAATCTTTCATCTGGTTGGTTCAGAAAGTCTTCAAAAATTGACAATCTATTATCCAAAAAGCTACACTCCAGATTTCTTGGATTGTTCAGAAATACACGAACCCAACAAAATTTTCTTAATAAACCCCATAATTCTTCAAAAATTTCACTATAAACCTCATTCAGATTTTGTTGTGGCTTCCAAATTACCAGATCTCTGATTCATTCACTTCTGAGGTTTCTTCCATGTTGACATCAGATTCTTCTTCAAACATGATCACATCTGAGAGATCACTTGGTTCACCAATTACATCTTCAAATGCAAGATATTCTCTTAACATTTCTTCATTGGAATCTGGAATTACATCTGTTTTATCTGAACTCAAGTTTCCTTCAGAATCAAAAGACAGTTTTTCTGTTTCATAACCTTCATCAATAAATTCTTCAGAATGGACATCATCAACCTCTTGATCATCATGTTCTGCAAGAATATCTTCTATGGCTTCTGAAACTCTATTTGAACCTTCTATATTCTGAGCTTCTTCATAATCTTTTTCAGAAGATTGACCTTGAGAATTTTCAACATTTGCAGGTTCAAATACTTTCTGTCTTTTCTCCCCCTCTTGATTATCAGGACCCTGATCATCAAGATTCCTTTTGGAAGTATCTGCCTGAGGTCTACACTCCAAAGCATATAATCTGTTATTTAATGTTGTCTGAGAAGTCTGAATAGCAGATAATTGATTCAGAATTTGATTAATGTCATCTTTAGTAGCAAATTTAGAAGTATGAGATTGAGAGCTTGAAGAAGAAGGCTGAGATGTTTTAGAGAAGATACAAAAGAAATCACTTCAGAGAAAGCATTCAGAAGTGCATCTTTAAATGTGTTGATCTCATGTGAAGAAGAAACATGAAAATCATTCAATTTGTTCACCATTGTCACCTCCTGTTTTTCCAACCTATCCTCCATCACCTTGTTTGATTTGTTCGTCAATTCCTTTAAGTCCTTCTGAATCTTTTCAAATTCAGAAGTACAAAAATCCTTGAATTCTAAAAATTCAGAAGATGTGGGTAAATTGCCAAGACCAACAAATGGTCTTGTTTGCAGCCCTTCAGAAGAAGGCTGGCCTGTAGATGGCACAACATCATGAATGGAGCTTTAGTAATGTTCACTCCACCAGGGCTTCCAACTAATCCTTGATACCCAATATTAGGAATATCTATAGTTGTTGAGGCAATGTGACACACACTTTGCTTAATTACATCTGAAAGATGTGTGCTGGTGTGAAGGAATTCCACATTTAGTAGTTCTGTAGGCTTAAGATTGAGTAGACTCTCAGACTCTATGTGCTCGAAACAGTGAAGGGGGGACATATGTCCTTTTTCAACAAAAGGATCCTCCAAATGGGGTCCTAATGGTATATGAGCTTCTTGCCCCAATTGTGTTGATGAAACACCCTTCTGTTGACAGATGGATGAGTGGCTGGGGGGGGGGGGGTTAACAACTGTTGCCATGGGCTCACTGGCCTTTTCAATATTACCCACCAAAAAATGTGGAGTAATAGATGATGTGGGTGCCCGACTAGTAACATTTGGTTCACAAGTTTCTTTATTTTGTACTTGTGTTCTCCCCTCATCAATTCTTTTTCTCACCCTTCTACCCAATCACTCATTTACATTTTTCCTCTTCAAACTTTGAGGTTGTTCTCCCCCTTGAACAGCCTCCCCACTCTTCCTAGATAATCTAGACTCCTTATCATGCTCACCACTCTTGTGGGAATCATGGGAAGAGACTACTGGTTTTGGTAGTCCCATTGATTCATAATACTCACTCAAAATCCTATTTTCTGAACTTACAAGTTCAAGTGGGTAAGCAGGTAATGGAATGGCATTAGGAAATTTTAATTTTGCACTTGGTGGTCGAAGATTATCCATGGTAAAAATAGGAACATGTACCTCACGGGGAAGATCAGGAATAACAGGAACAACCTTCATTGCATCTTTGATAAATGTTTGAAAGAATCGTTGGAAGGGAATGTAGTTATATGTGGATTTCTTCAGAACAGCAGTCTTTAGATCTTCAAATATTAGTGAAGCATAGTCATAGTGTTTGTTGAAAACCACTCCATCAAATATAATTCTTCCATTTGTAGATGCTTGGTCTAAGCTAGAACTTTTTCCAGAGAGGCAAGTGTTTAAAATGGAGAATAGGCAATACCAAATTGGGGGTAGACACTTCCTTCTGAATGAACTTAAGGCATTTAGTTGTTCAGAATATCCCAAGCGCATAAAATCTGAAATCATCTCAGAAGATGATGGAGTTTGATCATATGAAGTTTTCCCAAGAACTTCATCTGCCTTTGGAAGATAATGTATACTTCTGACATCTTCCACAGAAACACAAACCTGTAGCCATGAATATATGAGGAAATATCATCTGCAGCATCATCGTCCTCACCATAATACCACCATTGTTGTAAGAAAGAAGCATGAACTGAAAATTTCCTCGAGAGCAAGACACGAAGTGGATGTTTCTTCAGAATTTCTATCAAAATCAGTTGATCATCTGCAAAATCTGTCGATTTGAAGTTCAGAGCACAGTTATTCCTTTTGATTTCGAGCAATTTTTTCTCAGGAACATACAACTTGGACAAATCAAGTCCATTACTGCTCTCAGCACGAGATTGAGACTCACTTTCACCAGTATTTGATTCAGATACCACCTCAATGGGTTTGAGTTGAGTTTCCCCAATGGTAGCAGAACTAGTGTTAGGGTTAGGTTTGGAAATTGGATATGAAGGACCGGCTTCATCAATAGCAGTTGTGGCAGTGTCTTGTACTACATGATCATCATTCAGAGAGATCTCCATGGATCCAATCACTATTTTGTTAGGAACAATTTTGAATGATGCTTCACTAGATGAGTCATTGTTTTTGCTGAAACTCGAGAAGCAGAAACCATCACATTCGAAGTTGACATCACTGGAATTGAACAAGGATACACACTTGATTGAAAATGAATAAGCACAGAGAGATTTTGGAGGGAAAAAGTACTAGAAAATGAAGAAGAAGGTGATTCCATTTGTGTCATATGACTAAATAAGCATAGATGGACACGTGGCCAAAAATTAAACGAGATTAAAAGAGTAATCATCATTTATTTGGATTAATGAACCGTTTAATCGACGTGGGTTAAGGATTTTCCAATGAAATTAAAACACGTGGCACACGCTTAAAATGAATAACGGGAAGTAAAGTCCTGAGAACAAGTTCAAAAACTTCATAAGAAATTCAGAACTTCTGAGAAGAAATTCATAAGTCGAAATGAAAACTTTCAGAAATACTTCAGAACTTGCAAGAAAAGTTCAGAACCAACTTATATTCCTCCAAAATGACAAAAATCATTTAGAAAGACATACTTCTGAAACGTATAAATCGTTTTAACTGTTCAGAAGTAGGTTTGAACAATAATAAAAATATTTTAGCTATAGTAGCTTGTCCATACTACTTAGATTTGAAATTCAAGACTTTTAACAGCATCTCAGATCTGATGGATAGAAAGGAGTATTTAAGATTTAGAATTTCTAGCAACACTCCCCCTTGAATCATAAACAGGTATGATTCTCCCCTTTTAACAATGCTATATATCAGAGAAATGAGAAATAAATGAAAGTATTTGTGAAATAATCATCTTTGAAGAAGAAATTATAACTTCTGAAATTTAGAAAGACGGAATTTCTGAAAACAGAACTTTAGAAAATCTGAAGTTCAAAATATTCAGAATTTGGAAACATTAATCTTAGAATATAATTTCTAAATACTTATATAGACATATTCATCATGCCTAATTTACTTACCAGAAAATTAAATCGTTTCTCATCAAGTGTTTTGGTAAATAAATCAGCCAATTGATAATCTGTCTGAATAAAAAACATTTCAATATTACCTTTTTCCACATGACCTTTGATAAAATGATATCTTACATCAATATGCTTTGTTTTTAAATGTTGAACAGGATTAGCTGTGATAGCTATGACACTCTTTGAGTCACAATATAAAGGAATCTTTTTGAAAGAGTAACCATAGTCCTTGAGTTGTGTTTGCATCCTGATCACTTGTGAACAACAGATTGCAGCTGCAACGTACTCAGCTTTTGCAGTAGAAGTGGAAACAAAATTTTGTTTCTTTGAAGACCAACTTACAAGTCTGTCACCCAAAAATTGACATGATCCCGATGTGCTTTTCCTGTCCAATTTGCAACCACCATGGTCTGCATCTGTGAAAGCTGTTAGTTCAAAACCAGAATCCTTAGGATACCAAAGTCCCAATGAAGGAGAACCATTGAGATATCTAAGGATTCTTTTAGCAGCAAGAAGATGAGATTCCTTAGGATTAGCTTGATATCTAGCACGAATACATGTAGAAAACATTATATCTGGTCTGCTAGCTGTTAAGTAAAACAAAGATCCTATGATACCCCTATATTTCTTTTGATCAACAGATATGCCATTTAGATCAGGAGATAATTTTGTTGCAGTGGCCATTGGAGTTTGAATACTAGAACAGTCAGACATGTCAAACTTCTTAAGTAAGTCAAAGACATACTTAGATTGATTAATGAATATGCCAGTGGGAAGTTGTTTGACTTGAAGACCAAGAAAAAATGTTAACTCTCCCATCATACTCATTTCAAATTCAGTTTGCATAATCTTCACAAAATTTCTACAAAATTTTGGATTAGTAGAAGCAAATATAATATCATCTACATATATTTGTATTAATATCATATCATCACCTTCCTTTTTCAGAAATAAAGTGGTATCAACCGTACCTCTTTTGAATTTGGAGTTCAGAAGAAAAGTTGTGAGAGTGTCATACCATACTCTTGGTGCTTGTTTAAGTCCATATAAGGCTTTGTCCATTTGAAATACCTTCATATTTTTATGAGCTGCATATGCCAGAAACATTCTGATCGCTTCAAGTCTTGCAACAGGGGCAAACGTTTCATCATAATCAATTCCTTCTTGTTGACAATACCCCTTAGCAACAAGCCTTGCTTTGTTTCTTACAACAATTCCATTTTCATCCCTTTTATTTCTGAATACCCATTTTGTGCCAATTATTGATTTACCTTTTGGTTTAGGAATTAATCTCCAGACTTTGTTCCTTTCAAATTGATTTAGCTCATCTTGCATAGCTAAAATCCAATCTGGATCTTGAAGAGCTTCAACTGGCTTCTTGGGTTCCATGCTGCTTAAGAAATTCACATACAAACACTCATTAGCTGTTGCTGATCTTGTTTGAACACCTTTTGATGCATCACCAATGATTTGATGAATCGGATGATTAGATGTCCATTTGTTCACATTTGGTAATGGTTGAACAGATGATACATTGTTAAAAGAATCATAATCATCAATAATTGCTTGTGTTTCAGTATCATGGTTGATAACTGAATGTAGATCTGAATTCTCCTCCTCAAATGGTGTATTCTGTACTGGTTCAGAAGTTATAGGAACGGTTTCAGAAACAGGAATATTCTGTACAGTTTCAGACACAATAGTATGTTGAACTGCTTCAGAAGGCATGTGTACAGATTCAGAAATAGGAATTTTTGAATTTGAGGTTGAGAATGGTGGTGCTGTGATGTTTGGTATTTGAATTGCTGAAATTTCTTGATTTGTTATGTTTCTGAGGAGAGAGGGATTCTGATAATCTACAGAGACATCAACAGAAATATTAAATAAATCTTGACATAAGATATCTAAGTTTGATTTAAGTAAAATTTGAGATTCAGAAGATTGATTTGTCTTGCTATGTTCTGAATCCAAGCTTTCAGAAAGAGGGTTAAGTGTGAGTTCTGAACTGTCATGTTCAGAAGTCAATGTTGGCTCATGAAAACGAATATTTGTAGTCTCAATGATCCTTTGGGTTCCTTTGATCAATACTCTGTATGCCTTGGACCTTTGAGAGTAGCCAACAAAGATACCAGCTACACCTTTTGGTGCGAATTTATCCAAATGTTGTGTATCATTTCTGAGAAAACACCTACAACCAAAATTTTTAAAGTAATCAATAGAGGGTTTTCTTTGTTTAATAATCTCATAAGGAGTTTTAAGTAGTTTTTTTTAAGAATTGTCCTGTTCTGAGTGAAACATGCAGTAGTTATAGCTTCTGCCCAAAGAGACAAAGGAAATGCAGTAGTTATAGCTTCTACCAAAGTTCTATTCTTTCTCTCAACTACTCCATTCTATTGAGGAGTTCTTGTAGTGAAAAAGTTATGTGAGATACCAACAGATTCCAAAAAGTTCTGAAGTGTAGAATTTTGTAAATTTTGTGCCATTATCACTTCCGATCTTTTGTATTGGTAGTTGAAGAAGAACTTGAATTCTCTTCAGAAAAGGAATGAGCCTTTCAGAAGTGTCAGATTTGAATCTAAGAAATTCAACCCAAGTATATCTTGAATATTCATCTACAATGACATGAATATACTTCTTTCCACCCATACTTTAAGTCTTCATGGTCCACATAAATCCATGTGAAGCATTTCAAGTGGAGCTTTGCATGATGATAGCAGAATTTCAGAGGATGGGAGCTTCTCTTGATCTTCCCTAGTTCACAAGCAGAACCTAAGGAATTCTTATCAAATCTGATATTTGGTAGTCCTCTGACAGAGTGATGTTTTTCCAGTTCAGAAATAGCTTTGAAGTTCAGATGTGACATTCTTCTGTGCCAAAGCCAACTATCATTCCTCATTGTGTTGGAAATGTAACATACTCCTTTTAATGGACCACTTGCTGTAAAGGTAGCAGTGTAGATGTCTCCATCTCTATAGGCAGTTAATTCCTTCTTGTTTTATGAACTCGGAACATGACAGTAGTCTATATCAAAATTGACTTTCCAATATTTGTCACAGAATTGACTGATACTGAAGAGATTATGTTTAAGACCTTCAACATAGAAAACTTTCATTACTGTAACTTCTCCTTTGATAAAAGTACCATAACCTCTTACATAACCTTTTGCATTATTTCCAAAGCTAACTGTTCCTCCATATCTTTCATGATAATCAGTTAGTAGTTCTTTGAATGGTGTCATGTGTCTTAAACAACCAGAATCTAAGACCCACACATGACATATCTGCAAAAATGATTATTGAGATTTAGTTACCCATTTGAGAATGGGTCCTTTGAGATTAGTAGTAAATTTTGAAGTTCTGGACTTTGACTTCAGATTTTTTAGTTCAGAAGTTTGTTCAGAACTTTGAGATTTGTCAGTCTTAGATGTATTCTTATTTTTCTTTTTATTTTGATTTTTACTTGCCAATTTAGCTGAATAGTTCTGAATAGATTTCTTAAGATTATTCTTCTTTGATTTGGAGTTTATTTGAAAATCATGATTACCACAATTAATATAGTGAATATGATTCTTCAGAATATTTAATAAAGCAATAGAAAAGCAATAATCAACACTATTGATTTTATTAACCAGATTTCTTTTATTCACTTTATTAATTTTGGGTACATCATGTTTCTTTGAAACGGAAAAACTATCTAATTTTGCAGTCTTTGATAGTCTTTCACCTTTCTTTCTCCAAACTAAAGAGGACAGCTCTGTAAAAGATAAGAAATGAGGTTTAGTATAAGTAGTCTTTTTATCACTTTTAGATTATGTGGATTTATATTCTTTTTAATGAACTTCGGAAGTTGAATTTGAAGACCGTCTTTTTTCAAAAAATTTGACTCTATTTATAAAGTCAAATGATCATATTGAAGATTTTTCAGGAGTTAAATATGTTTTTGAAAAAATAGAAGTATGATTAGATAATGTGGAAGAAATATCAGTTTTCAGAAACTCTTGTTTCAGAAAAACAGTGTTAAACATTCTGAAGCCAACTTTGGTGCTTCAGATTTTAAGATGTCCCCATTAACCATAGATGATTGTAATTTGTACACCAAATAACCATCTTTATCTATAACCTGAACCATATGATCATCATCATCATCTGAATCTGATGCATTCATTAAATCTGAGAACTTATCTTGAGTCATGCTAGAAGCAAAGAATTTTTGATTTACAATATTTTCAGACTCATCATCAGAATTATCAAAAATAATTTCTGAATTCTCATTATTATTTTGTAAAGATTCAATATCTGAGAATTCATCATATTTTTCTTCATGTTCTGATTTAAGATCAACATTATCTTCTGATTCAACAGTTTGTTCAGAAGATAATTCAGAAATTTGTTCAGTAGTTTTCTCAGATTTAACAGATGATTCAAATTTTTTTTTCAGAAATAATTTTAGATTCAGAAGTAATTTCAAAAGGTTTTAAAACATTATTACTTATTACTTCTGATTCAATAATTATCTCAGTTCTATCATAATCAAACGATTTTTCTTCAGAAAACAGAGTTTCTGATTTGGCAGAGGGAATTCTTTCAGGCAAAGAGTAGTTAACCGGTTTGGATATAATACCTATGTTGGTTTCATTAAAAAATTTCATTTTAGAATAGTCATAAAGATTTGCAGGTGTCTTTTTCAGTATTTGACTATCATTATATCCCAAACCTGCTTTAATATTGTAAAATTTTGAATTCTGAGCCTGATTTGTCAAAATGTTCAGAGTCTGTTCAGTTTGACCTCTTTTAAAGTTCAGATCTTCTAATTCCTTAATTTTTTTGTAAAGATCAAGTCTTTCTTGGTTCAGAAAGTTCATTTTTACATTTAAAACTTCCTTTTCAGATTTCTCATTAATAATATTTTTCTTTAAACTGTCCAGTTTTTCTTTTAATTGAAATTTTTCTTCAGAAACTTTTTCAAGAATCTGTTCAGCTTTTTGGCAGTTTTGTTTATAGATTTGACTTTCAGCTCTAAATTGATTTACCAAAATTCTTGACTTTCAGCTCTAATGACCAGGCTTACCACAATTGAAACACCTTGCTGGTTCAGATGACTCATTTTGACCAGCATCTTGACTTTTCTTAGGTCCAACTTCAGACCTTGGTTTATTCTGATATTTTTGATTATATCTTTGAGTGAATTGCCTTGTCATAAAAGCAATATTATTAGAAATTCTTTTAAGTTCTTCATCTGATTCATCCCCATCAGACAGAGTAGTCTCTGGAATTTCACAAACTTTGTTTTTAGTAGAGATGGTCAAGGAGTTGTTGCACTTTTTGTTTAGCAAGGCTACAGTTTCATTTGCCTTTTTCTGCTCATTCTGTCTAGTTTTGATCTTGTCCTCTTGTTGGAACAAGATACCATATACATCATGATTAGTCTTCCTAGACAGATTCCTTGTAACCATGTTATCAGAAAAGCTTGACCATTCATTTCCCAAATTGTTCAGAAATTATTGTTTATCTCTGAGTTTGATTTCTGAACATCATTTCTTCTTAGATCATTCAGAATATTGGCGAATCTATGATATGTATCAATAATTGATTCATTTTCTTTATATTTGAAATTCTAATAAGTACCCACACAGATATTTAAGCGTTGTGCTTGGGCTTTTGTACTACCTTGCATCTGGGCTTCTACTTCATCCCACATAGCTTTGGCAGATGTTAGACTATCTACCCTATTAAATATTTCATTTGGAATAGCCATAGTAAGAAGAGTTAATGCCCTTTTGTCAATTTTTTCTTGAGCATTCTCACCAGTACTATACATACCTGGGCTTTTCTTGATTCTTGATGCAGGTATTTCAGAAGTGGATTCAGTTCTTGGAATTGCAGGGATTTCCACATAGACCTCCAGAGGGCCGTTTATGGTTGATTGCATTAAAGCTTCATCGATATTGTCCAAGAATTGAACCATCCTGATTCGCCATTGATGATATTCTCCTAAAAACAAAGTTGGTGGTTTGGTTTATGATCCAATAGAGACGATTTCTTTCGACATCCTTGATTTGAAAAAGATCGAGAATTCACCTGAATTTGAATATTGAATTTTTCGATCAAGAACACAACAAGAACTGTCAGATCTGACAAGTTCTTCTCTAACCTTCAAGAACAGATGATTTGGCTCTGATTCCAATTGTTAGATCCCAAACAATCAAGATATAGAAAGATAACAAGAAATAGATCACTGAATATTGTATATTGTATTGATCGGATGAACTGTATTGCAAAATGTGTCTTTACAAGCTTATGAAAACGTTAGTTCTAACTATCTAACAAACTATCTATTTATACAAGAAATAGAAATGATAATGTTACAGTACAAAAATGACAAGCATGTTCAGAACTACTTCTAAACTTCTTCAGAACTTCTTCAGAAGTGTCTTCAGAACCTTCTTCAGAACTTCTTCAGAAGTATCTTCAGAATCTTCAGAACTTCTGAAGTTGCCACTACAGAAGTTATACCTTAGGCTTTTATCTGCTTGTCTTCTGAGTTCCGAGTCTTTCTTTCTTCAAATCTTTCTTACTCTTCAGAACCCAGTACCTTTTGAAGCTATCTTAGTATCTCTATCAGCGTGATTCAGAGGAACAAAGAATTCCCTCTCTGATCGGTTTGGCTGTTAGTGGTTTGAACTGGGTTGTCCTTTTTCAATGAGAGTAGATGTGTTGACATCTACCTCAGGAGATGTGGGTACCCGTGGGGAACTTGGAGAGATTCGCTCAAATGTGTCTTGATGGACATCTTCTGTACCCTCTTGCATTAAGAGGTCGGGATGGGTAGAAACTTTCTGGTGGTCACTCAAATTATTTTCAATCTCAGTCTCACTTGACCCCTCACTACCTAATCTGGGCTCTCAATGCTCTAGGGTAGATAATCTCTGTTCTGAGAATATCATAGAGGTCTCTAGAGAGGTCTCTAGATGCAGGATAACCATTGTTATCAATTGTTGGCTTGTGGGAGCTCATTGAAGCGATTTTGCAGAATGACTGCATCAGAGGAGATTTCAAAGAAAATAGCTGGAAAGGTAAACAGTGATAGAAAGCGTGGGAACATTAAAGCAGGGAGTGGTTTCCCTTGTCTCTGGAGGAAACTTTGGTTTGAACAGCAGCTTTCATTTCTTGAAAGATAAGGCTCGTGTAGTCCAAAGGTCTGTTAAAAAACATCCCATACATGATGGTGAGAACATTCTTACTAGCTTTGTCGAGAGACCCAATTTGCAAGTGAGGCTCTTATTCAGAATGGAGACTAGGACATTCCACATCGGGGGCAGCTTCTTTCTTTTGAACTTAGATAACCTATGGAGTTGTTCATTATAACCTAAGAAGCAAATAAACGCCAGTAGAGCTTCTGGTGTGGGATTAGGTTCTAGGTCAGGGTTGGGAACAGTTTGACCTTCAGCTTCAAGGTAGGGTTGAGGATTATGAAAATACCTTGCAACTTTCTTACGGGTGATTGGGATTTGGACGACAGTTTCTGGTTCAGTGGGGTGTCCAAAGGTTCCAATTAAGTTATTGTCATCCTTGATGATATAGTTTTCCAGACCTCTTGCACATAAATTTCAGGAACATTTGGATTTGTCAGGGTTAGGGTTCGGTTCAGGGAGTGGTTTTGCAGGAACTCAATCATGATCCTGAAATCAGATAGATAAGTGTTGGGATTGAGAAGAACCTGAACATTGTTGGGTTTCAGTGGTAGCTTGACAACTGGAGCACTATCGGCCGTTGATGTGACTAATTTATCGTCGTCGTTTTGGGTATTAGGATTTGCAACTGGAGACACCATTTAGGGAGAATGCTTTGGAGAGAATAAGACGTCGATTGGGAAGGATTCAGATTCTTAAGGAAGATGATGAAGTACAGTATTGTTAAATTCCCAAATCGAGGTTTATATATGAGAGAGAGAGACAGAGTAATCGAGTGATTTATGAATGGGAAGGGTTTTAAGCGCGCAGGCGTGTCATCATGCAATGGCACGATGAATGACACGTGTAAACGAAAACTGACAAGTGAAAAGGTTTAGCGCCTAAAACGATTGAGTATTCCCTCCTCAAAAAGAAATTAAAAGGAAATTAATTAAAAGAAAATTACAATTTAAACAAACAGATAAACTGTTGATTAAAACTAATAATTTTAAAGTAAGTAATTCCTTTTAAAAATTTAAAATCAGACATTTGGGTAGAAAACAGATTTGCACCAAATGAAAGTTTAATATTCGAAGCCAAGTGATTATTTAAGAAATTAGAATAGAATAAGAAAATTTTAAGTAACTTTGAAGGCAAGAGTTAAACAAAATAGGCTTTTTAAAGAAAATTTCAAAAAAAATATAAAGGTTGAGAATATCTGGTCATAGAAAACAATTTTTGACCACGAATGTCAAAGAACATATTTTCAGAAGAATTTAAGTTGAATATGAAACGTCTTTGTAACCTTGACGGCAAGAGTTAGTTAGAAGAAACAAATTCAAAGAAAACTGTTAAGTAAAGAGAGGTTCAGAAGACAGCTAACAGATGTAAGACTTGACGTGCTCCCCCTCAAAAATTTCGTGCTGCTCCCCCTCAAAAAAAAATTGTTCTGCTTCCCCTCAAAACTTTTGTTCTGCTACCCCTCGCAATGGTAAGATATGCACCCTTTCTGTTGTCACTTGGATCACAAATCTAAGATTTATTCAATGAGGAACAGAGGTGTCCAGAGGCTTCTGAGTGCCTCTGAATTAAATCATCAGAGGTGACTAGAGGCTTCTGGACGGTTCTGATATGTGCGAAACAAAAACAATGTAAGAGAAAACAAAAACAAAAAAAATAATATATATGTACAGAAATAAGTAATTTGACAGAATTCTAAGAGGATCAAAGAATTAAGTAAAATTACATAATTAACATGCCCAACTTGCTGACTAAGAAATTGAATCGTGTCTTATCCAGAGCTTTTGTGAAAATGTCAGCAAGTTGAAAATCAGTTGAGACAAAATACATTTCAATTGTGCTTCTCTCTACATGATCTTTAATAAAATGATACCTGACATCGATGTGCTTGGTTTTTAAGTGCTGAACTAGATTTTTAGTAATGGTGATGGCACTCTCTGAGTCACATAGGATAGGGATTTTGTTGTATATTAATCCGTAGTCTCTAAGCTGAGTTTTCATCCATATTACTTGAGAACAGCAACTTGCAGCAACAACATACTCAGCTTCTGCTGTTGATGTTGACACACATTTCTACTTCTTGGATGTCCAACTTACAAGTCTGTTACCCAAAAGTTGACAGCTTCCGGAGGTACTCTTTCGATCCAACTTGCAACCTGCATGATCAGAATCTGTATATGCCATTAAATCAAATCCAGAATTTTTTGGATACCAGAGACCTAGTGACGGAGATCCCTTGAGATATTTAAAAATTTGTTTAACAACAGCAAAATGTGATTCTTTAGGATTCGCTTGATAGCGAGTACAGAGGCAAGTGACAAACATAATATCTGGTCTACTAGCAGTCAGATACAGAAGTGATCCAATCATACCTCTATAACCCGTAACATCCACTGAGTTCCCAGAAGGATCAGGGCCTAGTTTCGTGCTGGTAGAGATAGGAGTTTTCATAGGTGAGGAATTTTGAAGATGAAATTTCTTAAGCATGTCAGAAACATACTTAGCTTGATTATAAAGATGCCAGATTCATTTTGTAATACTTGGAGTCCTAGAAAGAACGATAGTTCTCCCATCATACTCATTTCAAGTTCTTGTTCCATCAATTTAGAAAACAGATCAACTTTTGATTGATGAGTAGAACCAAAGATTATGTCATCCACATAGATTTGGACAACAGTTAACATACCTTTGCCTCTTTTGATGAACAGAGTTGTATCGATTTTACCTTTATCATAACCTTTACTGATCAGAAACGTAGATAGGCGTTCGTACCATGCTCTAGGTTCTTGTTTCAAACCGTATAAAGCTTTGTCGAGAAGATAGACATACTATGGAAGGTTAGCATCTTTAAAGCCAGCAGGTTGTTCGACATGCACTTCTTCTTTGAGATACCCATTCAGAAATGCACATTTAACATCCATTTGATATACTTTGAAGTTTTTGTGTGCAAAGAAAGTCAGAAATACTCGTATCGCCTCAAGTCTTGTTACAGGGGCAAAGGATTCATCGTAATTGATTCTTTCTTCTTGACAATACCCCTTAGCCACCAGTCGAGCTTTGTTTCTAATCACTATTCTGTTTGCATCTTTCTGGTTTCTGAAGACCCACTTAGTACCAATAGCTACTTTGTTCTTTGGTAAAGAACTAAGTTCCAGACTTTGTTTCGATTACAGTTCTTAGTTTGTAAATTAAAAACTCTAAAAGGTCTTGAATTTAGCGAGTATCCTAAGAATTTACCTTCATCTGATTTCTTGTCAAAGAATTCTTTACAAAAATGTGACAGAATTTTACATTGGGTTTTCGATTATTAATAAGCTCATAAGAGGTTTTGAGATGCCTCATGACAATAATAGAGCGATTCTGGGGAAAACACGCAGTGGCTACAGCTTCAGCCCAGAAATGGATGGGAAGTCCAGAAGCTGCAAACATCGTTCTGGAAGTTTCCACCAATGTTCTGTTGCGTCGTTCTACTACACCATTTTGTTGAGGAGTGCGCACAGCAGAGAAGTTCTGTGTAATTCCATTTTCAACAAGGTATGCTTCAAGCTTGGCATTCTTGAACTCAGTACCGTTGTCACTTCTTAGCTACTGAATCTGTTGGTGTAAAAGAACTTGAATTCTGGTCATCATATTTTGCAATACAATCGGCACTTCTGATTTCTGTTTAATGAATGCGAGCCATGTATACCTAGAAAATTCATCAATAAGTACCAGCATATACTTTTTACCAGATAAACTTTGAATTGCTATGGGACCACAGAGGTCGACATGTAACAATTGCAAAGGTCTAGTACAAGAATGATCACGTTTTGTTTTATGAGATGCTCGTTTTATTTTTCCCATTTCACATGCAGGGTAGAGGTGATCCTTTTGAAAGTTACTTCTGGAAGACCAGTTACCAAATTGTGTTTGACAAGCATCTCAAGGTTATCAAAATTTAAGTGAGACATTTTGTGATGCCATAACCATGCAACTTCGCTCTTTTTGTAGATAAGGCAGAGGGTTTCTTTACCATCCTTTGATGTGAAGTTCATTATATACAAATTACCTTTTCTGTCTGCTCTCCAAAGTTCTTCACATGCCTTTGAAAACAAGTAACAATGCTTTTCATCAAAGACAACAAGTATTTTAGAATCACAACGTTGACTTACACTCAACAGGTTATGTTTCAGTCCAGAAACATGAGCTACTTTTGATAAGGTAATATTACCCTCTTGTAATGTACCATAGCCTTTTATTTGACCCTTATCGTTGTCTCTAAACGTTACAGCTCCACCACATTTGTCTTTGAATTGGGAGAGTAAGTTTTTCGATCCAGTCATGTGCCTCGAGCATCCAGAGTCAAGATACCAGATGTGCACACGCTGCTTCTGCAATCATAGTCAGAGTTTTTTATGTACCAATCTCATAATGGGTCCTTTAATGTTAGTTTTAGATTTTTCACTCTTTTTATCTTGCACATAATGTGATATAGAAAGATTTAAAGGTTTGGTCTTTTTATTTGCTGTTTGTTTGTTTTTCTTTTTTTTAGTCCTAACGTGTGAGATATTATCATAAAGACGATCAGAGGGCCTCGAGAAAAATTCCTTTAATTTTAAGAATAAAGAAAAACATTCAGAATTCTGAGACATAAAAGAGTGCATTGAATTTTCATTAGAATAATGATAATTACAATTCTTCTTATTTTTGTTTATACTAGTATTAGTAGTTCTATTGAAGTTCTTAGCTAGGCTAGACTTATGCTTAGAATCATAAGTGTTCTTCTGTTGAGACTTCCTCTAATAAACCTTCTCAGGAGTTTTCTGAATTACTGAAACAGAAGCAGAAATATTATATTTCCATTTGCCATTTTGAGCAGAAGTGAACTTTGGATAACATGATTGTGATGATTTTTGCTGAACAAAACATTTCTTTTTAAGACTCTCTTCTTTCTCAAGTTCAAGACAAGATTTGGCCTTAAGACTCATCCCAATGAAGTCTGGATGAATGGACACCGGTTTTCTCTGTCCTGTTGGAGGAACAGAGAGTATTGGTATTCCACTTGGACATTTTTCAGTATTCAGACCAGAGGCTCTGATTTCCAGAGGTTCATTAGTAAATAGGAAATGAGCTTCATCATTCTTAGTTACTTCAGGAACCTTTTTGTACTAAGAAGGTAGTTGATTTTCTAAAGTTGAGAGATATTTTTCTGAGTTAAAAAAATCATCACGATCATCGTTTTCCCATGGATATGTAATCGTTTGAAAAACAGTCTTATGATTCAGAAAGATTTAGGTCTACAAAAGAACACGGGAATATCTCTGGATTGTTTTCTAAAGGGATTTTCTGAACATTTTCAAGTTCGAGTTTAAAGCACTTATCCAGAGTGGAGAGAATATCTTTTTCAAAGCTTAGACGTAGCTCTTCTTCTGCTTGTGAAGGAATAAATACATCCGCCTTTGGATTCAAAGTCATATGAACGCTTGAGCCAAATTTGAAAATGTCGTTTTTCTTCTGAAATTTATTCAGATCAACATTTGTTTTTCCAGACGAATATTCGATGTTTTTAAACTTGAGTTTTCGTTGATGACGACCATTTTTGATTTTTTAAAAATAGACTATTCATAAAAAATTGGAAACACAGGCTTCTGTTCTTGTCCTATACAGAAAACAGATTTCAGAGTTGATCTTTTCTCACACGTGTAGGGATCCAGATTCTCGAAACCAACTCCAGATCTTCCTACTTGTGTATTTATCTTGTCATGAACTTTCTGAGCATCTAGATATGTTTTGATCTGTAGCTTTGTCTTTTGAAGTTCAATATGTAAAAATTCTCTTTCCTTTTGAAAATAGTTTTTAATTGCAACAAAACTTAATATGTCACTTTTTTCCTTAGCACTAATCTCCTTTTCTTTGTTTTCCAAAAGTTTGTTTAAGTTCAATTTCTCTTCCTTGAGCTTAACTTCTGTATTTTTAAAAATTTTGGAAATATTCTCATTTTCAGCATTGAGTTCCAATTTTTCTTCGGTTAAAAGATCCATTTCTCTTTTATAAATCTCTCTCACTCTTTGAGTTTCAGAGAGAGTTTTTTCAATCTGTTTTCGCAGTTTCTTTTCAACTGTAATCTTTTTCTTAAGTTCTTCAAAATTATTAGATATTTCCAAAATGGTGTTCTCAAGTTCAGATGTGTCAGAGAGAGTACATACAGGTGTTTCAGATGGCTGATCTTCTGATTCATTTGTTCTGGCCATTCCGCAAAACATGGCTTCATCACCACTTGATTAATCTCCTAGCCAGTTTTCTTTTTCTGCAAAGTGAGCTCTTTCATCGACATTATACTTGTATTTATTCTTGTAGTACATTTTGTCTTTGTTCAGAGTTCCCCTGCATTCTTTTGAATAGTGCCCTGGCTTTCCAAATCTATAACACACATCCTTCTTTTTCTTTAACTCTTCTTCCTTCTTCTCTGCCTCGGTCTTCGTAGATCTCTGTATTT
Organism: Silybum marianum; assembly: GCA_036898165.1. Taxonomy (NCBI): domain Eukaryota; kingdom Viridiplantae; phylum Streptophyta; class Magnoliopsida; order Asterales; family Asteraceae; genus Silybum; species Silybum marianum. Next base: position 22,842,876 of record CM072528.1, on the reverse strand, counting down.
CTTGACGAGGTGCATAATTAGGAGGAGGGCGATCAAACCTTTTGTTTCCTTGGAAAGATCTATTACCAAACCTCTTTGTGAATTGTTTGATAACAAGTGCCAGTGAATCAGCAAAAGCTTTGATTTCATCATCAGAGTCAGAATCATCCTTTGGAGTTGCTTCTGACATGAGAGCCTTACTTTTTCCTTTCTTCTTGACTTCCCGACTTCTTCTGACTGATCCTCTGGTTTCAGAAATTAGAGCCAGAGATCCACCGATAGTGGTTTTCTTCTGAACGACCTCTTTCTCGTGAGCTTGTAGAGTACCAAAAACATCATGTAGGGACCATTGTTCCAGATCCTGATTGGCTTGCAGAGACATCGAGAGATTTGACCATTAAGGATTTATTCGTTTGATAAATAAGACATTATTGTCTTCTTTAGATCTGATGATGTCACATCTTTTACATAGATTTATCAGAGTGTTAAATCTATGAAAAGTCTGTTCTAGAGATTCTTCAGGAATGACCTGGAAACTGTTATATTCATTCAGAGCTTGGGCTCTTCTGTTTTTCTTCATTTTTGCACCTCCTTCCAGAATGTTTTCCAGTTGATCCCATAGCTCTTTGGCACTATCACAGGAATCCAGAGATCGAAAAATCTCATTTGGAATTGCCATGATTAAGAGACTTTTTGCCTTTCTGGACAATTCCACATTTGCCTTCTCTGCATCAGTCCAACTATCCTTTGATTTTGGAACATGCCTTGCAGGGACCTCATCAGTAACCGCAGTAGCAGGAACCCTAGGAATAGTTGTCATTGGAACGAACGGACCATTTTGAACAATAGGATACAGTTCAACGTCCACTCCTTCATAGAAGTTGATCATACGGATCTTCCATTGTGGATATTCATCACTTATTAGAGTAGGAGGTTTGGTCAGAGAACCAGAAGTATATACGGCATTCAGATTAGAATTCGCCATATTACCAGAAACAAAGATTTGAAAATTACTGAAGATTTGTTGAAATTTGGAGCAAATAAATTTCAAATTGATTGAAATAAGACTATATTCTTACTATTCTCAGATTTAAGGAAAAATTACCACAAATTTAGAGAAAATTGTAATGAAATTTACAAAATCTCGTAAAACAGGGTAGAATGAAGAACAGGAGCTTAAAACTGAAAAATACTGTAAATAGAAAATGGATTTCTCCACATGGAAGATATCGAATAATCAGTAGGTTGATTATCAGACTCTGATACCAATTGTTGGAACCCAGATCCCTTTATAACAATTAATCGATAGATCAAATAAGTAAATACGAGCGGGAGCAAACAGATCTACGATAAACAGTAAGATTAGAAAGAACAGAATTGAAGAACAATCGTAATTCGTATTGAATTGCTTTGAATGATAATTAACAGTGCGCATTACACTATTACAAACAGTGATTGAGCTATTTATACGATTACAATAATGAAAGTCAACTATCTAGCCTATTACAACTTGACACGTAAACAAATAAATAACTAACTTAGTTACACACGGAGGATGTGCCTGCCACGTCACCAGATGCGCATGTACTTGCATAATTCTGATTCATACTTCTTCTAAATGAGGTCTAACAGACTTGGTTTTGAAAATGATATTATCTCAACTTTGGATGAATGCTTTATACTTGAACATGAAAATGTTCAGCAAAATTCTTCAGAAAATCATCCAGAGATATTTCCTTGTTCTTTTGTTGACTTAAATCTTTTAGAGACTAAAGACGATTAGAAATTAACTACATATCCCTGGGGGAATGATAACCAAAGTGATGATTTCTTTGATAATGCAGAGAAATACTTTTCACATTTAGAAAATCAATTACCTTCTGTTTACAAAAAGGTTCCAGAGGTAGTTAAAAATGAAAATGCCACCTTCTTGTACACAAATGAACCTCTGGAGATCAGAGCCTCTGGTCTGAATGTTGAAAAACATTCAAGTGGAATACCAATACTCTCTGTTCCTCCAACAGGACAGAGAAAACCGGTTTCCATTCATCCAGACTTCATTGGAATGTGACTTAAGGCCAAATCTTGTATTGAACTTGAGAAAGAAGAAAGTCTTAAAAGAAATTGAATATTCAGCAAAAAATTCTACAATCAAGTCCTCCAAAGTTTACTGCTGTTCAAAAAGGCAAATGGAAATCTAATCTTTCTGCTTCTGTTTCAGTAATTCAGAAAGCTCATGAGAAAGTTTATCAGAGGAAGCCTCAACAGAAGAACACTTATGATTCTAAGCATAAGTCTAGCCTAGCTAAGAAGTTCAATAGAACTACTGCTACTAGTATAGATAGAAATAAGAAGAATTGTAATTATCATTATTTTAAATAAAATTCAATGCAATCTTTTATGTCTCAGAATTCTGAATGTTTTTCTTTGTTCTTAAAACTAAAGCAATTTTTCTCAAGGCCCCCTGATTATTCTTATGATAGTTATTCACACTTCAGGATTAAACCAAAGAAAAACAAAATTAAAGAAAATAAAAAGAACAAAATTTTAAATCCTGCTAAATCAAATCATTTGCAAGATAACAAAAGTGAAAAGTCTAAAACTAACGTTAAAGGACCCATTATGAGATGGGTACCTAAAACACTCTGGTTGTGATTGCAGAAACAGCGTGTGCACATCTGGTATCTTGACTCTGGATGCTCGAGGCACATGACTGGTACGAAAAACTTACTCTCCCAATTTAAAGACAAATGTGCTGGAGCTGTAACGTTTGGAGACAATGGTAAGGTTCAAATAAAAGGATACGATACTTTACAAGAAGGTAATATTACCTTATCAAAAGTAGCTCATGTTTCTGGATTGAAACATAACCTGCTAAGTGTAAGTCAACTTTTGGATTCTAAAATATTTGTCGTATTTTATGAAAAGCATTGTTACTTGATTTTTAAGGAAGGAGAAGAACTCTGGAGAGCGGACAGAAAAGGTAATCTGTATATGATGAACATCACATCAAAGGACGGTAAAGAAACCCTCTGTCTTATCTCCAAAAGGAGTGAAGTTGTGTGGTTATGGCATCACAAAATGTCTCACTTAAATTTTGATAACCTTGAGATGCTTGTCAAACACAATTTGGTAACTAGTCTTCCAGAAGTACACTTTCAAAAGGATCATCTCTACCCTGCATGTGAAATGTGAAAAATAAAACGAGCATCTCATAAAACAAAACGTGATCATTCTTGTACTAGACCTTTGCAATTGTTACATGTCGACCTCTGTGGTCCCATTGCAATTCAGAGTTTTTCTGGTAAAAAGCATATACTGGTACTTATTGATGAATTTTCCAGGTGTACATGGCTCGCATTCGTTGGACAAAAATCAGAAGTGCCAATTGTCTTGCAAAATGTGATGACCAGAATCCAAGTTCTTCTACATCAGAAGATTTAGTAGCTAAGAAGTGATAATAGTACTGAGTTCAAGAATGCCAAGTTTGAAGCATACTTTATTGAAAATGGAATTACCCACAACTTCTCTGATGTGCGTACTCCTCAACAAAATAGTATAGTAGAAAGACGCAACAGAACCTTGGTGGAAGAAGCTAGAACGATGCTTGCAGCTTCTGGTCTCCCTATCCATTTTTGGGCAGAAGCTGTAGCCACTGCTTGATTCACTCAAAACCGTTCAATTATTGTCAAGAGGCATCTCAAAACCTCTTATGAGCTTATAAATAAAAGAAAACCAAGTGTTAAATTCTTTCATATTTTTTGTTACAGATGCTTTATCCTAAATGACAGAGAAAAACTTGGCAAGTTTTATAAGAAATCCGATGAAGCTCAATTCTTAGGATATTCGTTAAATTCAAGAGCTTTTAGGGTCTTTAACTTACGTACTAAGACTGTAATGGAAAGCATTAACATCGATTTCGATGATCAAACTCAACTGACTTCTGAGTATTCTACTTCTAAACTCAAACTTAACAGTGTTACCTCTGATTATCTTTCAGGTTCCAGAGAATCCGAAATCGATGACATTTTTTAAGATTTTATTGGGGAAGAAATATTTTCAGAGCAAATACAAAAGAATCCATCTTTGAGTATTCCTGAAGTTCTTCACGCTTCTGGAATTACTCTTTCTGGTCCTGAAATTTCTGATGAGAGTTCACCAGTATCTTTTGTTCTTCTCGTTCCATCAAGCGACTATCCAAATGCCACTTCAATTCCAGATGAAAATTCTTCTATGCCTTTATCTGAGGGGGAGACTAAAGATACTGCCCATTATTCAGAATCAATCCCAGATGAGGTTATCCAAACTTCTGAAAATGAAGTTCAAGCCCAACAAGTACCTCAAACTAGGATGACTAGATGGACTAAATCACACACTCCAAATCTTATCATTGGCAGTCCATCTGACGGCGTTAAAACAAGATCTGCTACTGTAAATGAAGCCTTCTATGTTAATTTCCTTAGCATGATCGAACCAAAACACGTTCATGAAGCCTTGCAAGAACCAAGTTGGATAGAAGCGATGCAAGAAGAATTGCTTCAATTTGAACGAAATAAAGTTTGAAACTTAGTACCCTTGCCAAAGGACAAACTCGCAATTGGTACTAAGTGGGTCTTCATAAACAAGAAAGATGAAGACGGCATAGTGATCAGAAACAAAGCTCGACTGGTGGCTAAGGGGTATTGTCAAGAAGAAGGAATAGATTATGATGAAACCTTTGCCCCTGTAGCAAGACTTGAGGCGATACAACTATTTCTGGCCTTCTCTGCATACAAAAACTTTAAGGTGTATCAAATGGATGTTAAATGTGTATTTCTGAATGGCTATCTCAAAGAAGAAGTGTACATTGAACAACCTGCTGGCTTTAAAGATGCTAAACATCCAGAGTATGTCTATCTTCTCGACAAAGCTTTATATGGTTTGAAGCAAGCACCAAGAGCCTGATACCAACGCGTATCTACGTTTCTGATCAGTAAAGGTTATGAAAAAGGTAAAATTGATACAACTCTGTTCATCAAAAGAGGCAAAGGTATGCTAACTGTTGTCCAAATCTATGTGGATGACATAATCTTTGGTTCTACTCATCAATCAGAAGTTGATTTGTTTTCTAAATTGATGGAACAAGAATTTGAAATGAGTATGATGGAGAACTAACGTTCTTTCTAGGACTCCAAGTCAAACAAAATGCCTCTGGCATTTTTATAAATCAAGCTAAGTAGGTTTCTGACATGCTTTAGAAATTTCATCTTCAAAATTCCAAACCTATGAAAATTCCTTTCTCTACTAGCACGAAACTTGGCCCTGATCCTTTTGGGAAATCAGTGGATGTTGCGAGCTATAGAGGTATGATAGGATCTCTTCTGTATCTGACCGCTAGTAGGCCAGATATTATGTTTGCCACTTGCCTCTGTGCACGTTATCAAGCCAACCCAAAAGAATCTCATTTAGCTGCTGTTAAACGAATTTTTAGATACCTTAAGGGTACTCCTTCACTGGGTCTCTGGTATCCTAAAAATTCTGGATTTGATGTAATGGCATATACAGATTCTTATCATGCAGGATGTAAGTTGGACAGAAAAAGTACATCTGGTAGCTGTCAACTTCTGGGGAACAGGCTTATAAGCTGGACATCCATGAAACAGAACTGTGTTTCAACCTCTACAGCTGAAGCTGAATATGTTGCTGCTGCCAGTTGCTGTTCCCAAGTCATTTGGATGAAGACTCAGCTCAGAGACTACGGTTTAGTCTACGATAAAATCCGCATCCTATGTGATTCAGAGAGTGCCATTGCCATCATTGAAAATCCTGTTCAGCACTCTAAAACCAAACACATCGATGTCAGGTATCATTTTATCAAAGATCATGTAGAGAAGGGCACTATAGAAATGTATTTTATCTCTACGGACTTTCAACTTGCTGATATTTTCACAAAAGCTCTGGACGAGAAGCGCTTTAATTTCTTAATCAGCAAGTTGGGCATGTTAAATATGTAATTCCTTTTAAAACTATGATCTTCATAGGATTAAAACAGAATTACTTATTTATGTTCCCAAAATTATGATTCGTTTTATTCTTATTTTTTTCCTCCTGTTCAAAACTAAGAACTGCCCAGAAGCTTCTGGTCACTTCTGATGATTACATCCAGAGGCATTCAGAAGCCTCTAGACACCTCTGTGCTTCAAAATAATATATCTTACATTTTTGCATCAATTGATGACAGCAAGGGAGCATTACTTGAAAAAGCAAGGGGGAGCAAGATGCAACTTTTGAAGGGGAGCACAGCGATCAATTCGAGGGGGAGCACATCGATCAATTCGAGGGGGAGCACATCAAGTCTAACAGAAGTTAGATGTCTTCTGAACTTTTTTTCACTTAAATTTTTTTTAATCTGTCTCTTCTGAATAACTCTTGCCGTCAAGGTTACTAAGAATTTTTAGATTCCACTAAAACTTTTTCTGGAAGGATGTTCTTTTGACATTTTTGGTCTCAAATTGTTTTTCTCTGACCAGATATTTTCTGACCTCGTTTTTCCTCTGAAATTTTCATATTAATAAGTTCATTTTAACTAACTCTTGCATTCAAGGGTAATTAAAATTTTCTTGTTTTATTAAATTTTCTTAGGAAACACATGTCTTTAAATATTATCATTTGGTTCACAAAAACTGATTTGTTAAACCAAATGTCTGATTTTAAAATCAAATTAAGAAGCTTTATTAATCTCAAAAAATTATTTTGTTCAACAGATTATCTGTTACTTAATTAATAATTTTTTCTTATTAATTACTTTTTAATTTTCTTTATGGGATTAATCAACGGTTTAAAGCTAATTAAACCCTTTCGGTGACTCATCCATACCCGTGCTAGTCATCACACACGCAATCAAATTGTCCACGTGTCAATGATCCAGTTATTGCATGACTGCACGCCTGTGTTTACCTCAGCCTAAACGAACCGTTTTTGCCCATCCCCAAATTAAAACCCTTTCCATTCCAAATTACACTCGAGTACTCTTTTTCTCTCATATATAAACCTCAACTACAATGCATCATCTTCTTCCTCACGCTATTACAAGCAACTGCAAACCTGCTCTCTGCTAATTCCAATCACCCAAAGTTCATCAACGGCGACCCAATCTGCTAATCTCACTGTTCAAAATGAAGACGGAAGGGTAATCGACTTAACGGCTGACGGTGCTCCAGTCGTCAAACTGCCATTGAAGGCCAACAATGTTCAGGTACTTCTCGATCCAAACACATATATGGCCGATTACAGGGTCATGTTAGAGTTTCTCCAACACCATTCTCTAAACCGAACCCTAACTTTAACCAATCCTAATGTCCCTGAAATTTATGTCCAAGAAGTTTGGCAATCCATGTTCATACAAGATGAAGAAACTTTGGAAACTTCAGCCACCCCACCGAATCTGACACTGCAGTGGAAATACCCATTACTAAGAAGAAAATCGCAAGGTATTTTCATTTGCCTCAACCCATTATAGATGATGGTGAACAAAAAATACCCAATCCTGCCCTTGAACAAAATCCTACCCCTGAAGCCCTACTTACCTTCATCACCTTCTTAGGTTATAATGAATCTATCACGAAGTTATCTGAGTTCAAAAGAAAACAATTACCCCCAATGTGGAATGTGTTGGTTTCCATTCTGAACAAGAGCCTAACTTGCAAAATCGGCTCCTTAGACCAGGGAAGCAAAAGCATACTTACCATTATGTATGGTATGTACTTCAATCGACCGCTGGATTCTGCGAGTTTGATTTTCCAAGAAATGAAAGCTGCTGTGCATACGAAGGTTACTCACCAGAGCCAAGGAAGAACTCTCCCAGCCCTAATGTTTCTACGATTTTTATCCCTATTAACTTTTCCAGCAATAGGGCTCTGAAGGCTCCTCTGCTTCAACCATTTTGCAAGATTGCATCTATGAGCTCCCATAAGCCAACCATCGACAGCAATGGGTATCCATCACCTAGGGCGCTCTCCAGGTACATGCTTAATCACATTCCTACAATCTCTTCTAATCTCATATCCTATAGAAGCTCTCTGGTATCCTCAGAACCGAGAATACCTACCCTAGAGCACTTAGAGCCTAGTTTAGGCAGTGAGGGTCAAGTGAGCATGAGATTGAAAACAATGTGAGTGAACATCCGAGTGCTTCTACCCATCCTGACCTCTTACTACAAGAGGGTACTGAAGATGTCCATAGAGACACATTTGAGCGAATCTCACCTTCTTCCCAAAGGGTACCCACATTTGCTGAGCTAGATGCCAACACATCTACACTCATTGACAAAGGACTACCCAGTCCAATCCACCCAGAAGCAAATCAATCAGAGGATGTTCTTCTTTCCTCTGGATCCAGCACTACCGGGGATTCCACCTCTTCTTCATCGACCTCTCAAAAGGATGATGATGACACTATAAGAGTTCCATTGCCCCAGAACTCGTCACTACCATCACCACTCGTTGACGTCTCCGTGACTAACGAGGTCTTAGGGCAAGCAGAGGGTACGTCCATACCCTTTGTTAATATAGATGCTGATGAAGTCCTATCAAAGGGGTTACAGCCACAGGATGCACCACTTACCGGGGTCTTTACCCTTCATAAAGGTAAGCACATTGTGTTCAGCTCCCCATCCTCTGATGATAGGGAAAAAGGTGAACCAATCAGAACAACCGAAGAGGTGTTCGTCAATAACAGCCCTCGAAGATAGTTTGGAAGTCCCTCCAACTCAACTTCAATACAGGTGTGAATGAGGGCCTCTCTGAACGCGAGAGACAAGGGGCTCCATGTGTTAGAGATGCACCTGTTACACCTTCTGATTTTGTCACCAATGCAGCGTTTATGGCATTTGGTGATAAAATTCAGAGATCTATGGACGATTTAAAACTATCCCTTGACTCTCAGAAAACCATCCTTACCAATATTCATACAAAACAGTTAGCTCAGTCTCATGCTCTAGAGGCCATCAAGAAGCTCATCACCGATAATCCCGATTCTCAAAAGAATTCTGCCTCTGACCACTTTCATGCTCTGGATGCTGGTATTCGGGCAAATTCAGAGGCAATCTTTCATCTTCCTGAAGAGCTTCCATCTCCAGAGGTCACCATCTCTGTTGCTGAATACGACTCTTTTCGCTGATATTCAGAAGATTATTAAGGCCATTATTCCAACTGAAGATGCTTCTGCTCCCTCCTCCTCCCTTGTGAAGAAGTCTGACATGGCTATTTTCCAGAAAGCCATGATTGACAGGATTAATGCTTTAACTTCGAGATATGTCTCCAAGACTAATACTAGCACCTCAAACATGGATCAGAAGATCACTTCCTTAGAAACCTCTGTCTCGAAGTTATCCACCATGGTAAGCTCTATCTCTGCTGTGTTCGATGATAAGAAGAAAGCTAAGGAAGCTAGAGCTTGTAAGAAAGCAGGGCACAAGCGCAAGAAGTCTGAGGATCAAGATCCTGATTCTGAGAAGGGGGAGAATCAAACTCTTAAGAAGGCCAAAACCGACACCACTCAGAAGATGGATCAAGACAGAGGTAAAACTTCTGCCCCTTCACCCTCCGCTCCACCTCCCTCTAAACAAACTCCCTTAACTCCAACACCACTTGCCACACACACTGGTTCTCTTCCTAAAGATCCAGAGGTGGCCAAGTTTATGCTTGAAATTATTGGCAAAACAAAGAGGCAATCTCAACCTTCAAGTGCAAGTCCTTCCGCCCCTGCTCCTCAACAATCAAATATCGATGCTGAGAAAGCCAAAGCTGAAGAAGATAGAGCCAGAACTGAGGCTGAACTCAGAACCAAAGCTGAAGCTGACAAAGCTAAAGCTGAACCCAATGAAGCCAAGGCAGAAGCTGAAAGAGCCAAGGCTCAAGCAGAAATAGACAGAGCAGAAGCTGAAAAGGCTAAAGCTGAAGCTGATAAAGTCAAGGCCGAAGCTGAAAGAGAATGAGAAAATTTTGAAAAGGCCAATTGAGAGAAGTCATTAAAATGCAGAGCTGCAGATGAAGAAAGACAACAGAAGCTAGGAACTTGATCTACCAACTCTAGAATTGAAAAACAGGCACATGTATGCTCCTGTTAACCAGAAGATTTTCTTGATGCTGCCTAATTTTGCAAATGACTATCAAGTAAGTGATGCTGTCAAGGATAAATTTATGAGTCATAGGCAAGCAAGAAAGGATGCCTATTCAATTGTACCAATAAGAAAGATCTTTGCTATCAAGCATACTCAATTTGAACAATCAGAGATCTGTTACACAATTTATGAGGTAGTCAGAGAAGACAAACAGACTTACTATTTCTGTGACAATGATCTCTTGTCCATTAACCCCTCTGATCTTCTGATTCTGAAAAAATTCATGAAGATTCAAATGAACAAGAAAAGAGATAGTCAAGATAAGATTGCTTACTTCAGGATTATTGAGTGCATGAAATCTTTTATTAGATACAGAAGACAGGTAGATTTTCAGACTGGGCTGAACTACAATGTTGACAACTTATGTATCTCTGTTCCAAATGAAGACTTGGAAGGCCTCAATGCTATGAGAATTGGAAAAAAGTGCTGACTCAGCCAGAAGAAGGGGTTGTGTTCAAGAGGCCAAACAGAAGAAGCATCTTTCAGAATAAAAGATGCATACAAATATTCATCAGAGGTAGTATATATTGTCAAATGTTATGCCTCTATTGAAGTTGATGATCACAACAAGAAGCAATAGAGAAGATGGTGAAGACACTTGACAGCAATTTGAAGATCAGAGAAATCAGAGATCAGATGTCCAAGATTATATCACAGGTTGCCCCTTTCTGACACAAACGGAACTAAAGCCAAACGAAATCATCTTTCAACATTATGGACTTCATACTTAGGGGGAGATTATTACACCTCATTTTCAGAAAAGTATGAACCAAACTTGTACAAGTGCAGGAGATCAGAAGTTCATCTTCTGATCTCACTCTCCACAGAGACGTGATGAGTTTTGAAGAACAGTTGGACTACAACAGAGGTATCACACGCGCTCCTGATGACGTGGCCTGCACATGTTCCGTGTTTCGAATTGTATAACTGAATTTGTTATAATCTTTGCTTACGTGTCAGTTTGTAATAGGCTAGAATGTTGACCTCTATTCATTGTACTTGTATAAATAGATCCTTTTATGAATGTAATTGTTGTCGATCAATGATATATTTTGGAGAACAAATATAGCATTTCATTCATCGTATTGTAATCATATTCCAGGTTATTAATACGAATTACCACTTGTTCTTCAATATTGCACTTACTGTTCTTACTATTAGCTGCTTTAATTCATAGATCTAAATTGCTTCCGCTTACATTTACTTATTCGATCTATTGATTAATTGTTAGAAAAGGGATCTGGGTTCAACAAAGGGTTTATTTGGCTTGGGGATAGGGAACGTTTTTTGGGTGCTAACGTAATAAACGAAGCGTGCACACATGCAAACGATCGATTAATGACACGTGGAGGAACTTTCAAGAGCGAATAAGTGGATTAATGACGCGTGTAAGCCTAGACGAGTCACACAAGGGTTTCTCGTTGGTTTTCAATAAGAATCGTTTCCGCTTTATTTAATTTAAATATTCCCTCCAAAAATTAATAACAAAAATTATCAATTAATCAACAAAGAAATGTGGATTAAAAGAACTTTTTTAGAAATTAATGTATATAAAAAAATTAGAATCAGTCATTTGGTGAAATATAACATTTTTAAACTAAAAGAATGCTTTGTGTCCTATGAACAATATTTTTTAAGAAATTTTATTGAATAAGAGAATTCTGAATAACCTTGACGGCAAGAGTTAGTGCAGAAGTAACTTATTTAAAAAAAATTCAAAGGAAAAAACATATTTACAGAACAGCTAACATGAGTTAGTCTTGAAAATTTGATAAATTCACCCCATTGAATAAATCAACATTTTGTGCTCCCCCTTGAATCTTGCATTTGTTTCTCCCCCTTGATTTATGTTTGCAATGCCCCCCCCCCCCCCCCCGTTGATTTATGCATACAATGCTCCCCCTTGAACTGTACTTGGATCATAGAATGAGAACAAGTATTCTTTTTGTGAACAGAGGCACCCAGAGACTTCTGTGTGCCTCTGATTCATTTTTCTTCTAACATAGGTTTCCAGAGACTTCTGGGTCCCTCTGGGTTATTCGAACACAAGTTTACTAAGATATACTAAATAAGTAACAAAACATAGATTTTAAAAAGACTTATAGAAATATAAGTTTATTTACATGTTTAGCATACACAACTTGCTAATTAGGAAATTGAATCTTTTCTGATCCACAGCTTTTGTAAAAATATCATCAAGTTGGTAATCAGTTGAGACAAAATACATTTCAATTATCCCTTTCTCCACATGATCCATTATGAAATGATACCTGACATCAATGTGCTTGGTCTTTGAATGTTGTACAGGATTTCCTGTTATTGCGATAGCACTTTCTAAGTCACAGAGGATGGGATGTTTTATCATATACCAGACCATAGTCTCTGAGTTGAGTCTTCATCCAGATAACTTGTGAGCAACAACTAACAGTAGCAACATATTCTGCTTCTGGCGTAGAAGTTGAAACACAATTTTGCTTTTTGGATATCCAACTTATCAGCCTATTACCCAGAAGTTTACAACTACCAGAAGTGTTTTCCTGTCTAACTTACTATTAGTCCCCAAAGAGAGATGGCTAAGCAAGTGAGGGTTTTGTAGAAGGGGGGGGGGGTTGAATACAAACACACAGAATATACTCTTTTTAAATTTTTTAATATAAATATTAAAAATTTACACACAGAAAGTTTGTTGCAGAAAAGAATAGACACACTATTCTAACAAACTAAACGCACAGATAACAGTAATTAACTTATACACTAAAGAAGTTAAAACAAGACTGTTATAACACACAGGATTGCCGGAGTCAAACAAATAATCACTTTGAAGATTTGTTGATAGCGTGAGATTTATGGGAAGGACTTCATCTCCTTTTATAGTGCCCATGCATGGGATGCATGTGGACAGCAGTCAAGGATTAATTAGCTAGAAGTATATCTGATGGACAAAGGAAGAGGCAACTCCCTTTGTCAGATAACTTTATCTCCTTTTCTTCATGCTCTGTGAAGTCCCATCAAACCTTTTAGCTAAAAGACAAACACCCTTTTTAGGTGAGTAAAAAGAGAATGTCCCAATTTAAGGTTTGCTTCCCAAGTTCTTGCTGCCCATGTATCTTGCTTTTGTTCTGAGTCAAGAACTTATCTTTGAAAATTGCTAAGTGATATATGGAACCATGTATCACATCGGTTAGTGCCTTGTAAGGTTGGAATTAATAAGTGTACACATTGCTTGGTGATCCTCATTTTTCACTAAGTGTTGGCAAGTGTAAATCCTTATATGGTGACTTGTTATCACAACCTTAAGGATAGACAACTGCAATTTTTCGGTGACCATATATGAAAATCGGTGACCTCATGTACAATGTCGGTGACCTCCATGCAATGTCGGTGACTTCTATGTACCATGTCAGTGACCTCATCTTTTGGGTCAGTGACCTCATCTTGTATTGGTGACCCAATACAACATCGGTGACCTCTTCTTGTATTGATGACCCAATACAACATAAGTGACCCAATCCTCATCTTGATTCGGCAAGTGGTCTGAATATTAATGTTAGTTGATATATCAAAAATTCCACCTTTTGATGTACAACCCTTGATTGGATAGTCTTTGATTTTTCAATACTTGAAGCATATTTCAGACCTTCAAAAGAACCTGTAAAAAATCAATCATATAAAAGAAGATGGTTCATCACCAAATCATCAGTGACCCAACAATCTCCCCCTATTTGATGATGATACCTGTAAGTTAGAAAAGAATTCTTTTTGACCCTTTCTACAACACATAGAGTACATGATTAAGAAAGTTCATACTATCAAGTGTAATCAATCAAGTATCAGAGGGTTCTCTTCTTTTGAGTTCATCCAAAATGAGTCTTGTGATCCCATGATCATCAATTGGAGGTACACCAAGAATTGCAGAGAGAAATGAGTTGTGAGCCCTTGGGATGTCAGAGGCTCTGAAGAAACCAATGTTTCCAAAGATGTCCTCAAAGAAAACTCCAAGCTCAGGTGTATTCAGCATAGTTTGCTCCGGGTAAGCAATAGGAGTAGGAATTGAAAGATCTATACCCGAAGCATTTATCTTGATACCTCTTTCATGAAGCATGGCAAAATGTCCCTTCTTTTTGTTTTTAGGAGCTGTGATGACCTCTCCTTTGAGACCTTGTTGAATAAGGTACATTTCCTATGCTTCAATACATGTCACAAGAATATCATTCTCCTTTTGAATGTTGAGCATTTTAATGAAGAATTTTCTGAGAATGTTGAGTACTAGCTCTTTGTACTTGCTCTTGCTCTTTGAGATACACTTACCAACCTCCATCCATTTTGTTACTCCAAGAACTTCCAAGCATTCAACTTCATAAACCTTTGAGAGAGTGTCGGCTCTCTTGAGGGTGACAAGTAATTTGGGAGAATTTTTGGTTGGAGGTTGGATGGTGGGACTGATAATCTTTGACTCATCCTTTCTTGTTTTCAATCTTCTCTTGAACCACTCTACTTCTTTAGTCTTCTTAGCTTCATCAACCATTTTTATAGCTTCAGATTTCTTCTTTATGTTATCAAGCTCATCTTTCTGAGCTTGAAGTGCATCTTTTACCATAGCATGGGTGGCCTCGCCTTGAGCCAACTTGAGTACATTCGTCTGATCATACTCTAATAGCTTATTCCCTTTCTGCTTCAGTCAAGATTACCCCAAGAGGGTCGGTGAGTAATGGAGCAGGCTGCAACCTCAGAGTGTCAGCTTCTGGACCTCTGTTTATTTTCTTCTTTTTCTTTCTCTCTTCTTGCTGTTCTTCAAAAGAGAGAGGCTTCTTTCCTTTGGCTTTTTCTCTTCTTTTCTTCTCTTCTTCAGTTTCAAGGGATCGAGCACTGACATTCTCCCCCTCAACAGCTGCTTCAGGTATCTCGGTGACCAGGGGGTCAGTGACAGCGGTGACCACGTGAGGAGTCACCTCGGTGACCAGAGGGGTCACGTCGGTGACCGTGGCCACGGTGACCACACCACCATCGGTGGCTGTAGTTTCCATGTCGGTGGCTGCCACGTCGGTGGCTGGAGTGGTAGCATGATCATCGGTGGCTGGAGTGATAGTGGGAGCATTGGTGGCTGTCTTGTTTTTCTCCCCCTCAGCGGTTGAACCCTTGAAACCCACTGAAGAGAGAAACTCCTTGACCCTTTCCATATCAGAATTCCCAGTATCAATCTTCCTTTCAAGCCTTTGTAGTACAAATCTATCTTTATCTTGAAAGAAAGAATCACCCACTGTGGGAGAAGAAGTTGGTATCTTGTCAACTTTTGAATGAAGAGTGGCAAGAGACTCCAGGATTGCCTTCTGATTGTTAAGGATAGAAGAAATATCGGTGGCTTGCTGAGTGGAGGCACTTTGAAGACCTTTAATAGAAGAGAGTACATAATCTTGGCTGGAGATAAACCCTTGCTGAAGACCAAGGATATCCAAGTGCAGGAGATCTAAACATGTCATTAGAGTTGGGTGAGTCACCGACAACTCCTCGATGCTAGATCTAAGATCAGAAGAAAGAGATGCCATTATTTCCACTTCTTTAGTTGCTTGATCTTCCAGAGCTTCCACCCTACATATAGTGTCATGAGTGAAACTGGTGAAAGCGTTGGTAAGATCATCTCCCTGTTGAGAAGACATGGAAGCAGATGGTTGAGGCTTTGGTGGTTGATCATCTTTATCATCACTTGAGGAATAATCCACCAAACCTGTAGATTTTCTTGGGGTGGATTTAGGAGATGTGGGGGAGACACGTGTAGAAGAGTGTCTATGAGGGGATTCCTCAGTAATGGGTTCCTCCACAACCTTGTCATGTACGGGAGACGTACGTGCCCAAGGTGTAGTGTCGGAAAGTAAAAAATCGGTAAAATGGGATGCTCCATCAAATGCACCTGGTTGTGATGCACTGTCATGTGGAGTGTGGAAAAGGAGCTGTGAGAGCTCAGGGGGTGGAGAAGAGGTACCTTGGATGGGAGACTCCAAGTCTTCTTCATCAACTAAGGAAAAAGATGATGAAGGAATAATAGGGATGTCCCTTTGTACAACCAACGTCCTTTTGAGAGGGCATGGAGGAGCTGGGATGGGTTAACTGCTCCTTGGGTCGAGTAGGAATATTTTCAACACTTACTAACTTTTGGGAGTCAGCAGGTGGCCTGTGTGTTAAGACCCTTTGGGTACCCTTAGACTTTTTTGAGGAAGTCTTTGGGGGGCTTTTTGAGTGTCTCCGCTTATGGGATTTTAGTGCTTGGGTAGAAGCCAATGGTTCTTTTGGCTTCGTAGCATCGGTGGGTGCGGAGGTAGATGTGCCCGACGACTTCGATCTCTTTTGAGATTTGGGCACATCAGTTACTCGGGGTGCAGTAGAGATAGAGGACATACCTGAAGGCCTTTGAAGTCTAGGTTCATTTTCTCCCCATGAAAGAGTTGCATTCCTTGCAAACTCAATCATAGCAGGTCGAAGAGGGTTGTCTGATGCCAAGACTCCCTTTTTCATTATTTGATTTCCCACTTGATGAAGAGGGAGATCATATAAAATATCATCCCTTTTCTCAAGTTTATCAGCCAACTTTGCATTAATAATTAGTGAGAAGAGTCGTTGGAAGGGTACCTGAGGACGTCGAAGAGTGGAGAAGGATGATATCATTTCATTGAAGAAATAACTTACGAAGTCTATTCTTCTTTGAAAGATCAGAGCATGAGCCAATTCTGTTACTTGTGAGGGTGACTGATCAGGACCACCTGTCTTCTTGTTCAAGCAAAGAATAAGGTGAGCAAATAGGAAGTTCCAAATGCTTCCCATATTTTTTCTAAGCAAAGTACCTGGACCCTTTGATTTTGATCCCCTCTTTTCTTCAATGTAGTTCATAACAGACATCACCATTTGGTGTTCATTTTCAAGAGGGAAAGTCTCATAAGAATCATAAGCAGGAAGCCTGAGAATGCGACGAACATCTTCAACATCAAAGACCACATCATCTTCATCATTGCTGAGAACAGATGCCAAAATCTGATCTGATGAAGCATCAAATGTGCAGGTTAACCAAAAGTTTCTAGGAGAAACTTACTCATCTTTGGTTTGGTAGTGAGTGCATATTGGAGAGGGCATCTTTGAAGGAACCAACAAACATCATTATATTCAAGATGAGCATTGTCAGTTCCAATACGTCCAAAATAGTTGCATGCAGGGAAGGAGAGTGATCCAAAGGTGAGAGTTTGTTCTTCAGAAGCCTTGGGTGATTTTGAAGGAGATGCCATTGAGGAGTTTAGAAAGTTGCAAGTGTTCTTGAACTTTGAGAGAAAAAGATGAAGATAATGGATGCGATAAAGATGGAAAAGGTTGTGGAAAACGGTTATATATATGAGAGGGAATTCCAATTTTCAAAATCAATGATGACCTGAGGTGATTGAAAGGTCCGAATTCTAAGGGTTTAGGCTCAAATCGGCGCATGCTTCTGACACTAATGACGTTGATGATGTCATTATGTATAAGTTCAATGAATCTTAGTCACCAAGATTGGTAAACCAAGGGTTATCTTTAAAGGGTTAAAGAATGTGAAGGGTTTAACGGTTACTTTGGTGAGTGGTTTGAATGTCGGTGGATGTGTCTGAGAGAGAGAGAGAGAGACGTCGGTGGCTTAAGATAAACGTCGGTGGGTGAGATACTTAGGGAAAACGTCGGTGGCAAGGGAATCGTCGGTGGCTAAGGCAATCGTCGGTGAATGTCTCTCGGTGGATGGCGGCGTCAGAAAGTGACGCAATGTCGGTGGCTTGAGAGGTCGACGTCGGTGGATGAGAACAACGTCGGTGGGTGTGCCCTCGGTGGATCGTCGGAAACAAGGGGCAACCGTCGATGGATCGAACGATTGTGCAACGTCGGTGGCTCGATGGACGGCGTCGGTAGGTGGACAACGACGTCGTTGGCTATAAGGTGATCGTCGGTGGATGGGGTCTCGTCGGAAAGTGGAGTGTAGGCGGCTCGAAGGTGGATGGCGACGGTGGCTTGTGTTTGTGTATGGTTTTAGGGTTTTATGAGAGAAGTGAGAGGGGGTGCCACGTCGGTGAGTTCACTCACCGACATTATATATATATTTATTATTATTATTATACATATATGACTTACATATATATAAATATATAATATACATAAATGTATATAATATATATACATATAATAAATATAAATATATATAAAACATATATTTATATAAATACATATTATATATATATATATGTTGGTCTATATTTATCATACCTAATTCACCGATGAGGAACTTGAACCTTGCTTCATCAAGGGGCTTTGTGAATAGATCATCTAATTGAAACTCAGTGGGAATAAAGTGAAGTTCCACATCACCTTTAGAGACATGATCTCTTATAAAGTGATACCTGATATCAATGTGCTTAGATCTTGAATGAAGCACAGGGTTGTTGGCAATGGCTGTTGCACTTGAGTTGTCACACAGTATTGGGATCTTTGAGAAAATCTGATTATAATCACACAGCTGATTTTTCATCCACAATATCTATGCACAACAACATCCAGCAGCCACATATTCTGCTTCAGCAGTAGAAGTAGACACCGAATGTTGTTTCTTACTTGACCAACTCACAAGCTTTCCATCAAGTAACTGACAGCTTCCAGTTGCACTTTTTCTATCTATTTTTGAGCCTGCAAAATCAGAATCAGAGTACCCGGTGAGATCGAAACCTGAGTCTTTGAGATACCAAAGACCCAAATTTGTGGTACCTTTTAGATACCGAAAAATCTTTTTCACAGCAGCAAGATGTGATTCCTTAGGATTTGCTTGATATCGAGCACACAGACAAGTAGCAAACATAATATCAGGTCTACTTGCTGTAAGATAAAGAAGAGATCCTATCATGCCTCTATAACTTGTAATATTAACAGAAACACCATCAGGATCAGAATAGAGTCTAAGAGGAGGAGCCATAGGAGTTTTCATGGTAGAGCAAGTATCAAGTTGAAACTTTTTTCAGAAGATCTTTAATGTATTTACTTTGATTAATGAAAATACCTTCTGGAGACTGTTTTACTTGCAAACCAAGAAAGAAGGTTAACTCCCCCATCATGCTCATTTCATACTCTTTTTGCATGAGGGAGTTAAACTCATCACACAAGGATTCATCGGTGGCTCCAAAAATAATATCATCAACATAAATTTGAACAAGAATAATATTACCTTGTGATTTCTTGAAGAAGAGAGTGTTGTCAACTTTGCTTCGTATATACTTATTTTTAAGAAGATAGTCTGAGAAAGTATCATACCAGGCACGAGGAGCTTGCTTCAGTCCATACAGAGCTTTATCTAGCCGATACACATGATATGGATGGACTGGATCTTCAAACCCAGGTGGTTGCTTCACATACACTTCTTCAGCTAGTTCACCATTCAGGAAGGCACATTTGACATCCATTTGGAATACCCGAAAATTCTTGTAAGCTGCGTGGGCAAGAAATATTCGAATAGCTTCCAATCTGGCAACAGGAGCAAAAGTTTCATCAAAATCAATTCCTTCCTCTTGCCGATATCCTTGAGCAACCAACCTTGCTTTATTCCTTATGACAGTTCCTTCTTCATCCATCTTGTTTCGAAACACCCACTTTGTTCTAATAATGGTTTTGTTGGATGGACGAGGAACTAACTTCCAGACTTTGTTTCTCTCAAATTGTGAGAGTTCTTCTTGCATGGCAATTACCCAGCTAGGATCAGCTAGGGCTTCATTTATCAGCTTAGGCTCAACAATAGAAACAAAGTTGACATATAAGCATAGGTTGCTTATGCCTCTTCTTGTTTTTACACCAACTTGAGGATCACCTATGATTTGATCTATTGGATGATCCATGGTCCACTCTAGTGCAGGAGGCAAGGGAGGAGGTAGAGAAGAGGATGAGGTAGGAATTTAAGATGGTGAGAGTAGGTTAGTGGGAGATATGGTGTTCTGGTGGGTAAGATCTCCTGTAGAGTTGGTTTCAGGAGGTGGAGAAGAAAGAGAGGGTTCTGTAGATAAGGTGGTGTTTATGGGAGGCTGAGAAGGAGTGTTATCTTGTTGATCTGAAGGATTGAGTTGAGAGGAAGATGGAATTTCACCAACACATGAGTTTATCCATAGATTTAGTTCTTCTTCATTACAAGATAATGAAGATGTTTCAAACTCATCAAACTTCACATGCATGGATTCATCTATGCATTGTCTTCTCAGGTTGTAGATTCTGAAGGCTCTTGCGGATAGAGAATAGCCTATGAAAATTCCATCATCAGACTTTGGATCAAATTTTCCAAGTTGTTCCCTGTTATTTAGCATGTGACAAGCACAGCCAAATACATGGAAGAAGTCAACTGCGGGTTTTCTACCATGGAAAACCTCATAAGGAGTCTTGTCATGCCTTTTGACTATGATTGACCTATTTTGAGTAAAGCATGCGGTGTTAACTGCTTCAGCCCAAAAATAGGTTGGCACCTTGGATTCACTCAGCATTGATCTTGCAGCTTCACACAACGTTCGATTCTTTCTTTCAACAACACCATTTTGTTGAGGAGTACGTACAGCAGAGAAGTTCTGAGAGATTCCTTTTAGGTCAAAGAAATCTTCCAGAGCAGCATTTTTGAATTCTGTGCCATTGTCACTTCTGATAGACTTCACTAGTTTACCATTCATATTTTCAATCTTTCTTGTAAACCTGATGATTTCTTCAGCAACATCACTTTTGTGTTTTAGAAAGAACACCCAAGTATAATTAGAAAACTCATCGACGATTACTAGCATATACTTTTTACCACCTAGACTAGGTGTGCTTACTGGACCACACAGATCCATGTGAAGCATTTGAAGAGGTTGAGAGATAGATTAGCATTATTTTGTTTTAAAGGAAGTTCTGGTGAGTTTTCCTTTTTCACATGCTCCACATAGCTTTTCTTTCTTAAAAACTATTTTTGGCATTCCAACAACCAGCTCTTTGTTGGAAAGTTTATTCAAGGTTTTAAAGTTTAGATGAGAGAACCTTTTATGCCACAACCAACTTTGTTTGGCTAGTTCTTGAGAGAGGAGACACACAGCTTCTCTAATTGCACTTTCCTTCATGTTGATTATGTATACATCGTTTAGTCGGGTTCCTGCTAGTACAATCTTATTCTGCACATCAAAGACCAAGCACACACACAGCTGAAACATGACCTTATAACCCAAATCATATATTTGGCTTATGCTTTGAAGATTGTACATTAGCCCTTCAACATGAGCTACTTTAGAGAAAGTGATGGTTCCATTTGATATGGTACCATATCCCTTGGTGACTTCTTTTCCATTTCCTCCAAAGGAAATAGTGGGTCCCTTTTCTTTTGAGAAGTTAGAGAGAAGAAGTTTGTTTCCGGTCATGTGTCTTGAACAACCGCTGTCCACGTACCATATATGATCTTTGTTTGGTACCTGCACCCAAAAACAAATTTAGACTTTTGGTACCCATTTTGAGGTGGATCCTTTAGGATTAGAAGGCATTTTATTTCTGCGAAGATCCAAATCTTTCGGGCAATTTTTAGCAAGATGAAGAGTATTGCCACAATTATAACACTTCTTTAAAGAAAAGACCCTTTTAAAATCCATATCATCAAAACTTTGAACAGAAGTTGATGACTGAGAAGAGGAGGGGTGACCGACACCTGGTCTTGGTCCAAGAATGCCTTTACTAGGATTTCTTGATTTCTTCAAGTTCACTGATCGAGGAATAAGAACAGTAACTATTTGAGATTTCCTTTTAGATGAAAATTTTGATTTAGAAAAATTTTTCTTTTGAGGAGAAAATCTTTTTGGAGAAGGATACTCAGGAACATTTGACGGCTCATGGAATTACCTTGACTCATGAAGACTTAGAGAATTTAAAAGTCTTTGAATAGGTTTGGGAGAAGAAGAGGAGCTTGGAAGAGTTGAAACTTTTGAAGACTCAGGAGAGGATTCTTTAGCTTTAACAAAGACTCCAAACTTTTTGGCATTGGACTCTACTTTTAGCATGTCTAGCAAGTCTATTGAATGGACAGAAGTAGAATCCTCAAATGAGTAATCTAAAAGATCATCATCGTCATCAGAGAAGAAACCAGCAGGAAAGCCTTGACACTCAGATGATGAAAGTGGAAGGTCAGAAGGTTGAGGATCCTCTTTTCCATATCCAAGTCCAGACTTGTCCTTACAAGAGATCTAATCTAGAAGAATCTTTTCTAGATTTTTTGAAGATTTAGTCCACTTAGAAAGAACCTCCTGTTCTTTTTCAAGAGTATTAGATATCTTTGTTTTCTCTTCAGAAAGACTATCATTTAAATACCTTAGGTTTTCTAGATCAACTTTCATTTTGTCAAAGTTCTTGAGTTTAGAAAAGCAGGATAGAAGTTGATCATTTAAGGATTTAATGTGCATGTCAGCTTTTTTCTTTTGATCCTCTAAATTGCAAAAGTCAATAGTTAAGGAATCAAAGGCATCAACCTTTTGATCATTAGAGAGAAAAGTAAAGGGATGTACCTGGGGCTTTGTTACTGAAGCAGATCCCTCAGTAGAGACAAGAGCAGTGTAGAGTGACTTTTCCATGTTTTCCAACTCATCAATTTTGGCCATGAGGCACTTTGTGACATACTCACTCTCACTCTCAGAAGTTTGCTCATCCTCCCAACAATGAGCCTCAGCAACCAAAGTTTTACCTATACTTTGGTTTCTTTCTTTTTCCTCTTATATTTAGCTTTGTATTTCTTATATCTAGAGGTTTCTTTTGATTCGGGATTTTCTTTAGAAGAATGGCTATTTCTCTCTTCAGGCTTCCTAGAAGCTGATTTGGAGAAGTCATGGCCATAAGAAGAAGAAGATTTGAGATTAGAGGAAGCTTTTGATCTGCACTCAGAAGCAAAGTGACCCTTCTTTCCACAATTGAAGCATTCTTCATTTGCTTTGTCAGAAGAGGGTTTTTGAGAATACGGTTTTCTATGAAATTTAGAGCGGTTTGAAGAAAATCTTTTATTCTTAAGGTTTCCAGCAATCATTGCCATACTATTAGAAAGTATGTCAATGGTTGATTCTCCTCCTTCATCATCAGCAGCACTATAGTATGCATCTGATAGATGAGAAGAATCTTCCTTAATATCGTTTTCAGATTTAGAAGAAGGATAGGTGATTCTAGGAACACAAGAAGAAGATTTTGAATCACCTATTAAAGCAACAGAAGAAGATTTGATATCTTTTATAAGAGATTTTCTCTGGTTCTTGGTTTGTTCATAATGGAGAAGAGTTCCATAGAGAGCAGTTAAAGGCATTATTTCTAAGTCCTTGGTTTGCTTAATGCAAGTACATATGGTTTTCCAGAAGTCTGGGAGACTATCCACGAACTTGCAGTGAACTTCTTCATTATTATAAACTCGACCAAGAACTTTAAGATCATTGAGAAGACGGTTAAAACGATTAAAGTAGGTAGAGAGAGATTCTCCTTTTTCATGGGAGAAAAGTTCATACTTTCTAACAAGACAGATCCTGTTAGATTTCTTGACTTCTTTGGTGCCTTCATATAAGACACTTAAAGTATCCCACATTTCTTTTGTAGTGGAGAGGTTAAGAAGAGAGTGATACACTTCATCAAGAAGAGATACAACAAGAGCAGATTTGACTTTAGTGTCTAGAGCAACTAGGCGTTTATCATCTTCACTAAATTTGTTTGAAGGTTTGATGATATATCTGCCAGTTTTATCACTCCTTTCATCATCTGACTCTATGTCTTTTCCTTCAGCGCCTTTTTATGGGCCAAAGCGAGCCCATATTTTAGGAACAACAGGTCCCTCACTGAGAATGTTGGGATACCTGCAATCGATCCCTTCCAAGAATAGTAGCATACGATTTTTCCATAACCCAAAGTTACTTGGGTTGAACCTTGGAGGTTTGGCCAAGGATCCTAAATCATATGTACTACTAGAGGAAGTCTGCAAAGTACCATCAACATTTGAAGTAGTAGCCATCACAGATCTGGTTTAATGAATTAAACCAACTGCTCTGATACCACTTGTTAGTCCCCAAAGAGAGATGGCTAAGCAAGTGAGGGCTTTGTAGAAGGGGGGGGGGGGCGTTGAATACAAACACACATAATATACTCTTTTAAAATTTTTTAATATAAATATTAAAAATTTGCACATAGAAAGTTTGTTGCGGAAAAGAATAGACACACTATTCTAACAAACTAAACACACAGATAACAGTAATTAACTTATACACTTAGGAAGTTAAAACAAGACTGTTATAACACACAGGATTGTCGGAGTCAAACAAATAATCACTTTGAAGATTTGTTGAAAGCGTTAGATTTATGGGAAGGACTTCATCTTCTTTTATAATGCCCATGCATGGGATGCATGTGGACAGCTGTCAAGGATTCATTAGCTGGAAGTATATCTGATGGATAAAGGAAGAGGCCACTCCCTTTGTACTAGGATAATGGATGAACCATTCTTTGTAGCACGCAATGTCAGATAACTTTATCCCCTTTTCTTCATGCTCTGTGAAGTCCCGTTAAACCTTTTAGCTAAAAGACAAACACCCTTTTTAGGTGAGTAAAAAGAGAATGTCCCAATTTAAGGTTTGCTTCCCAAGTTTTTGCTGCCCACGTATCTTGCTTTTGTTGTGAGTCAAGAACTTATCTCTGAAAAATGCTAAGTGATATATGGAACCATGTATCACATTGGTTAGTGCATTGTAAGGTTGGGATTGATAAGTGTACACATTGCTTGGTGATCCTCATTTTTCACTAAGTGTTGGCAAGTGTACATCCTTGTATTGGTGACTTGTTATCACAACCTTAAGGAAAGACAACTGCAATTTTTCGGTGACCATATATGAAAATCGGTGACCTCGTGTACAATGTTGGTGACCTCCATGCAATGTCGGTGACTTCTATGTACCATGTCGGTGACCTCATCTTTTGGGTCAGTGACCTCATCTTCTATGTACCATGTCGGTGACCTTATTTCCAAGAGAGATCAAGATCAAGTTTCCTACTAGGAGAGATAGGTGTTTTCATAGGAGTGGAACTTTGATGTTTGAATTTCTTTAACATGTTAGAGACATACTTGGCTTGATTTATAAAAATTCCAGAGGTAGTTTGTTTGACTTGAAGTCCTAGGAAGAATGTTAATTCTCCCATCATGCTCATTTCAAATTCACTTTCCATTAACTTAGAAAACAAATCAACTTCTGTTTGATCAGTAGAATCAAATATAATGTCATCCACAAAAATTTGAACCACAGTTAACATACCTTTGTCTCTTTTGATGAACATAGTTGTATCAATTTTACCTTTTTCGTACAAGTGCTTAATCAAATACTTTGACAATCGTTCATACCAACTCTGGGAGCTTGCTTTAACCCATATAGAGCTTTGTCCAGAAGATATACGTGATCTGGGTGTCTTGGGTCTTCAAAGCCAGGAGGTTCTAGAACATACACTTCTTCTTTGAGATCTCCATTCAAAATGCACATTTAACGTCCATTTGATACACCTTAAAATCTTTGTATGCTGAGAAGGCCAGAAAGAGTCTTATTGCTTCAAGTCTTGCAACTAGAGCAAAAGTTTAATCGTAGTCAGTTTCTTCTTCTTGACAGTATCCCTTGGCCACCAACCTTGCCTTGTTTCTGATCACAATTCCATCTTCATCCATTTTGTTTCTGAATACCCACTTAGTACCAATGGCGACCTTATCTTTAGGCAGAGGTACTAATTTCCACACCTTGTTTCTGTCAAATTGAAGCAGCTCTTCTTGCATTGCATCCACCCAGCTTGGTTCTAGTAAAGCTTCATGAACTTTCTTTGGCTCAATTATGCTGAGAAAATTTACAAAGAAGGCTTCACTGCAGTTTACACTAAACAAGTTATGTTTCAACGCAGCAACAGGAGCTACTTTGGATAGGGTAATATTACCTTCTTGAAGAGTACCGTAGCCTTTTATTTGACCCTTACCATCATCACCAAAACGTTACTGCTCCACCAATTTTATCTTTGAATTTGGAGAGTAAGTTTTTCGTTCCAGTCATGTACCTCGAGCATCCAGAGTCAAGATACCAGATATGCACACGCTGCTTCTGCAATCAAAATCAGAGTGATTTAGGTACCCATTTCATAATGGATCCTTTGTTGTTAGGTTTAGGTTTCTGATTTATCTTTTCCTTTTTAGTAGAAAGATGCACATGATTTCCAGAGACTATCGGTTTGTCTGTTTTGTTTGAATTATTTCTCTGGTTTTGATTTCTTGAGTATTTATGATTGTCAGAGAAGTAACCAGAAGGCCTTGAAAAAAATTGTTTAAGTTTTAGAAATAAAGAGAAGCATTCAGAGTTCTGAAAAACTAAAAGAATTTCTTGAATTTTCATTACTATAATGATAATTACAATTGTTCTTATTTTTGTCTATTCTAGCATCAGTTGTTCTATTGAACTTCTTATCTAGTCTAGAATTATGCTTTGGAACATTTGAATTCTTCTGTGGGGGCTTCTTCCGTGGAGGCTTCTCTGGAACTTTTGGTTTTATTGAAACAGAAGTATAAGAGTTAGCTTTCCATTTTCCTTTTTCAAGACAAGTAAACTTCTGTGATTGAGATTTCAGAGGTTGGTGCTTAAGATTTGCTTTCTCTTTGAGATTTCCTCCTTTTCTAATTCAAGACAAGTTTTAGCTTTTAAATACATCCCAAAGATATCTGGATGGATAGGAATCTCTTTTCTTCGTTGTTTTGGAGGAACAGAGATTAGTGGTATTCCATTTGAGAGTTTAGCAGCATTTGAGGCATCAGCTCTAATTTCCATAGGTTCATTGGTATATAAAAATGGAGCATTTGCATCCTTGATAACCTCTGGAACCTTTGTAAAATTAAGAGGTAAAAGATCTTCAAGATTTGAAAAATAGTTTTCAGAACTTTCAAAAAATTCATCATCATTTTGATTATCATTTTCCCATGGATAAGCAACAAACTAACCCTATCTTCAACTCCACAAGGATTTAAATCTACAAAAGAACAAGGAAAAATCTCTGGATGGTTTTCAGAGATTTGTTGTTTGAGATTTGTTTGTTCTGATTTAAAACACTCATCTAGAGTTGTGAGAATGTCATTTTGAAACTTGTGTCTAAGCTCTTCTTCTTCTTGTATGGGTATGAACTCATCAACTTCTGGATTTAAAGTTACATGAGTGAATGAACCAAAATTAAAAACATCTTTCTTCTTCTGAATAAGCTTAAGGTCAACTTGACATGTTTTTTCTGAGGAATATTTAATGTTTTTGTACTTTAGTTTTCTACCTTGATGTGCATTCTCATATTTTGATTTTCCAAAAACAGATTGTTCATATAGAATGGGAAAACTAGGTTTTTGTTCTTTACCCATACAGAATATAGAAGCTAGAGTAGACCTCTTTTTACACGTATAAGGATCCAGATCCTTGAAACCAAGGCCAGTTTTCCCTACTTGTGTATTTATCTTTTCATGAACCTTCTGAGCATCCAGATTTTTTTTATCCGTAGCTCCTTGTTTTGAAGTTCAATATATAAAAATTCTCTTTCTTTTTTGAAGTAGTTTTTAAGTGCTACAGAGTTTAATCTGTCAGTTTCTTTAGCACTTATCTCCTTATCCTTAGTTTTCAGAAGTTTACAAAAGTTTTGGTTCTCTTCTCTGAGTTTGACTTTTGTTGATTTTAGACGTTTTGAAATCTTTTCATTCTCAACAGATAGTTCAAGTTTCTCATTATTTAAAATCTCCATCTTCTGTTTTAGATTTTCAAAATCAACATTTAGATTTAAAATTGTTTGCTCGAGTTCAGAAGAATTAGAGATAGTACAAACCGGAGTTTCAGAAGGTTGATCTTCTGAGTCATCTGCCATTGCCATTCCATAGAACATGACTTCATCTTCACTTGATTGATCATCTAGCCAATTCTCTCTTTCAACATAGTATGCTCTTTCAACTTTGTTGTATTTGTATTTGTTCTTGTAGTATTGTTTGTCTTTGACAAGAACACTTTAACAGTCCTTCGAATAATGACCCGGATTTCCATATCTGTAACAAACATCTTTCTTCTTGTTCAAATCTTCTTCTTTCTTTTCAGCTTCTGACTTTTCCATCTTCTGTACTTTCTGCCTTTGAACATTTGGCGGATTAGGGCGTTCATTTCTTTTGTCAAACCTTATGTTTTGAAATGAACGATTACCAAACTTCTTTGTGAACTGTTTGGTAATTAGAGCCCAGGATTCAACAAATGAACTGATTTCATCCTCTTCTGTATCAGAGAAATCTTCTGTACCAGCCTCTAATATAAAGGCATTGCTCTTCCCTTTCTTTTCTGCCTCTTTACTTCTTCTACCTGATCCTCTGGATTCATAGATGAGGGCCAGATGTCCACCAACACTTATCTTCTTCTGAATAACCTCTTTCTCATGTGCTTGCTAGGTACCACACACATCATGCAAAGACCACATTTCCAAATCTTGATTGGCTTGAAGAGACATGGAAAGATTCGACCATTTTGGATTCAACCATTTGAGGAATAAAACATTATTATCCTCCTTTGATCTGATGATATCACACTTCTTGCACAGATTTATCAGAGTGTTAAATCTGTGATAAGTCTGTTCCAGAGTTTCTTCTGGGAGTGCTTGAAAACTGTTGTATTCATTCAAGGCTTGAGCTCTTCTATTTTTCTTCATTTTAGCACCTCCCTCCAGTTGATATGCAAGTTGATCCCATAGTTCCTTGGCCGTCTCCCAGGAATCAAGAGATTGAAAAATCTCATTGGGAATTGCCATGATTAGTAGACGTTTTTCCTTTTTTGGCAAATTCCACTTTGGCCTTATCATCATCAGTCCAATTTCCCTTATCTTTGGGAACTTGGCGAGCAGGAATTTCTTCAGTTGTTGTTGTGGGTGGAAATCGTGGAATGGTGGTCATGGGTACGAAGGGGCCATTTAGAATGGTGGGATATAGATTTGCATCTAGTCCTTCGTAAAAGTTTATCATACGAATCTTCCATTGAGGATATTCGTCACGAATTAGAGAGTAGGGGGTTTTGTTAAGGATCCAGAGGTGTATATGGCATTTAGGTTTTGATTTCCCCTTTTTCAGAAAATAGGGGTTCAAAATTTGCAAGAAATACTCTTGAAATTTAGAACAAATAAACTTCAATTGAATCGAAACAAAACGTTTTACTTACTGATTTCAGAATTAAACTAAGATTACCACTGATTTAGAGAAAAATTGTATGATATCGACAAAATCTCGTGAAATAGGGTAGCATGAATTACAGTAGTTTAAAACTTGTAATTAACAGCTAGTTGAGTGGGGATTTCTCCAAACTGGACGAGATCGAATAATCAATAGATTGATTATCTTGCTCTTATACCAATTGTTGGAACCCATATCCCTATTTTACTCAATTAATCAATAGATCTAATAGAAATATAGGAGCGGAAGCAATATAAATCTATGATTAAAGCTAGAACAGTAATTAAAACAGTAAGAACAATATATGAAGATCAAATGAGAATTAATATTGAATAATCTGAAGATCGATTACAATACAAGGAATGAAATTCTCTTTCTCTCTCAACGATGATCGGCTTCTATTACAGTGATAACTAATTCTATATATATTAGTACAAAAAGAAAAGTCAATGAGCTAGTCTATCACTGAATGACACGTTACTTGTACGACTAACAGAATTTGTTACGTACGGAAAAAGTGACTGCCATGTCATCCAAGGCGCGTGTGGAATAACAGTTGAGATCCAGAGGGTCTTCAAGTCTCTGGGCGCCTCTGTGATGAGATAGATCAGAAGATGAATCTCTGGTACTGTCTTCTGATGTTTGAGACTTAGCTACTTTTGGTCATACTTTCATAAGTTCTAACAATAACTTTAAGTTATCAAAACTCGAAAGTTATATACTAACATTAACAAGGAACAAAAGATTACACTTCTCCTTTCTTGTTTTCTAATTTACTAGAAATAAAATGAAGAAAGGCAAAGGAATAGGTGAAAAGAAAGAAGGAAGGAAAAGAAGGCAAAGAAAACAAAGTGATTTTGCCTTCCTCGTGGAAAATTCTACCAAGGATGGATGGATGGATATGGGATATGATAGATTTGAGATATTCTTCCATGCTTCCTTTCATCATATATATATATATACAACTTTATATGGGCCTTAGAAAGAACTAACTAAACAAAGCCATAAGTAAAATAAAAACAAGCCTACGTTTTTGTGCAAATGATGGCCCAACAAAATGCATCAATTTTGTTGCCCAAAATTCGGTTCTTTAAGTTGTCCAAAAACTGTTGGTTCACGGTGTCATCTGTGCGCCAACCTCTGGTTATAGACGTGAACCGATCGATGCCTCCATCCTACAAGATTTATGGAAAAGACACATAAGTGTGGAAATTTATAACCAATTGATGGCACAAACCTGACAAGAATAAAATGTTTCACCAACTTTTACTTAGTTAATAAAAACATAAAATAGTGAACAAATGACTCAATTGGGTAAGGTAAAATTAAGAATAAATCTATTAAATAAAGTAAAAATAAGGTTAAATATTTAATCTTATCATACCCCTTGTATTTTTTTGTCATAATTAATAAAAAAGCATCATATGGATGAGCCATCTAGCTTAATTAGGTTCCAAACTTTTAATAAATCGCATGTTTCGTCATTTCATTTGTTTAAAATATAGGAATAGGGGAATTAATTAGCATTTTCGCACAGGGCATCAGAAACCTTAGGATCGGCCATGTCCCTTGGTCTCATCCTTTACAATAATCCAGCTCCCAGCTCTAGATAACTTGATGCAGGACTCGACCCTGCTTAATAAGAATGCAGACAACCTTCAGATCTCCTTGGAGCACATTTAAAAGAAGTGCTCAGGAGTAACCGACATCCAACAAGATCCTTCAGCGCTCCAAGATGTAGTTGCCTCCAACACCTACTCCACCACCCTGGGCACCAAAATTGACAAGCAAGGGTGTTAGATCTAAGATTTAGACCTATATAGTGATGTTTTATAAAGTAAGCATTTTGTATTAAGCCTTTGTATTGGGCCTTGGGTTTGGACTTTGACTTGTATATAGCTTGTATGTTGGGCCATATAAATACTAAGTCATAGGCTTAGATCATTATTATAAGGGTTGACTTTCACTCTTAAGTGTGTGTTTGTAAAGTGTTCTTCGTAAATTGTTCCTAATAAGATGAGAATCAATTGAGAAATTAACATTAAATTTGTTGTTAATCTGGGATGTACATGTGGTATCAGAGTAAAATTGAAGATTAATCCTTCGATACGATCAATCGTTTAGCAACAGATTCAATTTCTTCAATGAAAAAGTGATTTTTTATTTTCTCGAAGATGAAAGTGGAAATTTGGTCGAATTATGGTGATTTGATGTTGTTTTTTTTATTAAATTTGTAGTTGAATTTATTATATGACCGTAGTCGAATCAATTGAAGTTGCTTATGGATTCAATTTGAAGATTTCCTCAGAATCTGTCAAAATTGAAGTTTTTGAAGTTCATGTTCAAACCTACTGTTCTTGGTCAAATTTGGTAAAATTTTGATGTTTTAAACCAATTGATGCTTAAGGATTAGTCGAATATGAACATATTTTAATCATCAATTTTGGGAATTATTTGGAGAAATTTGGATTTTTGAAGGTTTTTGGCTCGAACAAATAAGAACATTCATCACATGTGTTCCTCAAGAACATCGAATCTTGAAGATGTTCATCATCACTAATCCTCAAGAACATCGGATTAAGGAGATATTCATCACCCGATATGTTCAAGAATATCGGATCAAGACCTAAATGGAAAATTTATCGGCTCTTTGTATTTTGAATGTCGTCCCTTTGCAAGGCGATATTCTAGTTTGTCATAAATATCAGATTGTTCTTATCCGTGATTCTTTGAAGGCGTGTTTCTTTTACAAGTACAAGTCGTGATTCTTTTCTAAGTGCTTACCCGTGATTCTTTGATTGTTGAATACGTGACTCTTTCAACACTTAACCCATGTTTCTCTCAACATTTAACCCATGTTTCTATGGTTTGGAGTATATTTCCTAAGGCAATCCGATACTCGGATGAAATATTTCTATAACGGGGAGCTATATAGTTGTAAAAAATTTCTATATAGTTGTTGATCCCAAAGGAGTCTACAAGAGTTCAATGGATATAGAAACAGTTTGTAAGGGGGGGGGGGGGTGAATACAAACACAAGTGTAACACCCCGCTTTACTAGGACACAATATTGTCCGCTTTGGGCTAAGCCGCACGGATTTGTTTCTAGCGACCTGGAGAGGACTTCCCAGGAGGTCACCCATCCTGGTATTACTCCCACACAAGCACGCTTAACCACAGAGTTCCAAGAATCTGCCTTGCATGTGGCCCCAAAACACGTTGTGTTTAGGAAGGCCAATGTTTACTTATGAACCCAGCATCACTCCTGTCCACGGCCGATATGGGATCTGCCTAAGGTGTTACAAACACCCCCCCTTAGGGACTCATCGTCCTTGATGAGGTTTGCCCCACATCCCGAACGACACAAGAGCGACTCTGATACCATTTGTAACACCCCGCCTTACCACGACACAATATTGTCCGCTTTGGCCTAAGCCGCATGGATTTGTTTATGGCGACCTGGCGAGGACTTCCCAGGAGGTCACCCAACCTGGTACTACTTCCACACAAGCACGCTTAACCACAGAGCTCCAAGAACCTGTCTTGCGTGTGGCCCCAAACGCGTTGTGTTTAGGAAGGCCAATGTTTACTTATGAACCCAGCATCACTCCTGTCCACGGCCGATATGGGATCTTCCTAAGGTGTTACAACAAGATTTTTAAGTTTTTAAATGAGTTTATATTGAATAAACAGATTTACAATTGTAAGCAGAAGTACAACAAGTATTAAACCTATTCTATTACAAGTAAGAAGTAGCTAAGTTGATGCACAAGAACAAGAAAGAAAAGCAATAGAGGTTTGAGGAGAGAAGGTAGCATGCATGAAGATGAAAAGGGTTCCTCATATATTTATACCCGTTGCATTAAATGCAAAGCAAAAAGTATATGCCATGTGTCGAGTTTCTATTTGAGACTTGTCCTTTGTCTAAAACACAACCATTCTTTTGGCCGTATATAAACAGTACCAAATTAGATTTGATGGGGACATAAGAGACAATCCGTACATCCTTCTCTGACAAAGCGTTGAGGTTTGATTTTTGTGCATCTAGGATAAGATCAACATTGATCTTGCTGAGTAGGCCCCACTTTGATCACTGAACCGGAGGCTTCAAGGATGAAGGCTTCAGGTGTCACTGAGGCTTTTGCAAGACCTCACACTTCAGGTAGATGAACGTTGCTATCACTGAACCGCTTCAGATCACGAGCTATTCATCTCTTTCTTCAGCTATGCCTTCGACATTCACTGAATGACTTTGTGATGTGAGTGTTGTTCTTCAGATCTTCAGGGATAGGATGTTGTTCCTGATCATCAGCGATCACTCAACGTAGTCAGTGTGTGCTATCACTAATTTCTGAACACTATCCTATAAATGGAATTTTCACCAAGTATAAGAGGAATCATATTCAAGGAGAGTAGTGATTTCATTTTTTTCATACTTTCTCGCCTCAGGTAGAGATGTATTAAGAATTTAGAGGTCAAAAATAATGAAGTGGGCTAAGAGATTGTCATGGTCAAAGTTTGTCTCATGTTCATTTCTGAACGATGGACCTTCTTCTGCATCAGACTTTGATTTTCTCTTATTGGTTTTCTCAGGGAGAGGAGGAACGCTGATGTATTGTGATATCCTCTGCAGTAGATGATCAAGACGTCTTTCTACAACATCCTTGAATTGAGATTTAGAATTTTGAATGGCATCTCTGATTTCTAGCCATTCTTCTTCTTCGCTTCTGCTATCTCTGAACATAGGTACTGTTATCTTCAGACCTCTTTTCAGCTTGCGTCCTTGGATAGTAGCACGAGTAATAGTTGCAGAACGAATACGAAAATTTACTTTTTTAGTACATCATTCGAGTTCAGCATCCTTAGGTTCTTCATTTTCTCTATTCAGGGCTTGCAGGATCTTCTCCTGAGCTACCACAGGATTAACTCTTAGGTTATCTCTGGTCAGTTCCTTCTCAGCTAGCCTTTCAACTAGTTTTTCACTTCTCTCCTCTGCTTGTCTTTGACGATTGAGCCTTATTGTTTCTTCTCTTGCCATTCTTTGAGCAGCCTTGAGACTTTGCCCCACCTCCTAATAAATCTTGCCTTCCTCTGCTGCCCCGGGAGAGTGAGTTTGTATGCCTGTTGGGAGTTTGCCTCATTTCTTGATCTCTTAAACGCTGAGCTTCTAAAGCCTGTGCTCGTTCTTCAAGTGACAAGAAGGAGAATTCGTCGTAGACATTTATTAGAATAGGGGCTTCGGGCACAGAGGTACAAAAAGGAATTTTTACTCCGGCCAGCTCGAGATGTCTTATGAATTTTTCCCTTCTCTGTTCTTCTTCCGGTTCAGGGATAGTTTGCCTATGTACACGCCTTTGAATTAGGCCTTCTTCCTCTTCAGATTCAGATTCGGATATGTACAAGAACTGATCTTCACTGGAAGGTTCCCTAAAAAATGGAAAGTTTTTTGAGGGACTGGGATCACTAAGAATGGGAGAATCAGAGAGAGGTTCATCAAAGTCGAAATTTGGAGGAGAAGAGGAGGGGTATATTTGAGTTTCAGAGGGAGGAATGTAAGTAACGAGAGGAAGGCATACCTCTGCTGAGAACTCCCCCTCAGAATTTAACGAAGTGGAATCGAGATCCAAAACCTTTTTGTTCTTTCCTGAGGGAACAGACTGCTCCTGACTAGGAGGTGGCCTGTACCCCAAAGGTTCTCTGAAAACCACTCCAGGTAGAGAACCATCTGGACGGTTTTGAGCGAAGAATCTTGAGAAGCCTTCTTCATTGTCATCATTATCATTTCCACCAAATGATTGATGAGGGATGTCTTCGTCTTCTTTTTCATTTTCTTCTTCTTCTTCTTCTTCTTCACCATCTTCAGGGATTGGATCCTTTTGAGGTGGTTGCTGATTGTAGAGACGTTGGGGTTCACTAGAAAGCATTGTGTTTGCTTGGTTTATAAGCTCATCAGCGAGTTCTTGGGAAAATTTCTCCCCCTCTTTGTTATCATCAGGGAGAGCGTGCACCAGAAGAGTGTGCACATTTGAGCTCATGGTGGAGAGAGTCTTAGCCTGTGATGTCTGAGTTTGCGGAACCATAGTTAGATTTCCTCTATCAACCTAAGTGAATGCGAGAGCTCTGTTACAGAAACTTTGAACGATACACAAAATATCAGCTTGTGTCTTCTGCATTTCAGCGATTGTCTTCTCCTGTGCTTCAAATGCTTTAGTAATATGATCAATGGCCTGATCGTTGGCAGCGTTATCATCCTTCACTGTTTGAATATTAGTGTAGATGTTGTTTATGGTCACCTTCATGCCAGGGACGCTACTGAATTGCTTGAAGATAATCTCAGAGGACACCTGCAACGTATTCGCCGTGTATCTTGTTAGGGCACATTCATTTACCAAAAAATCCATGGCTGGAAACGAGGGAGGGGGCAGAGAGATTTTTGGATTTTCAGCAATAAAGGGAGGAAGCTGAGTTGAAAGTTTTTCTGTCTTCACTCGCTTAAGATCTTCAACTTTTCTGATCTTAGGAGATGGAGAGGAAGTATGGTTGCTGGTAGGAAAAGTAGAGACGGTTAGCCCGCTGAGAGGAGCAACGACGGAGGCAGAGGTGGTGGTTGCTGACGAGAAGACAGGAGCAACAACACCTGTTGACAATAAAGATAGTGCAGAGAAGAAGAGCTCTTGGTTAGAAGATATGTGTTGGGTGGTAGTATGTATAACCAAGGGTTCCTTGAGAGTATCGAGAGGATTACTTTCAGCGATGGTACATGCGACGGTAGTGTCGTGTGGATCACTGACCTGTGTCTGAGAATGTTTGAGAGAAACATTCTCAGGTCCTGTGCACGTGGCTTTCCAATACTCAGATTGTCAAAACAAAACTGTTTCTTGGATAGCAAGTTGTTCAACCTCTTTAGAGATAGCGACAACCATCTCTGGAGGTAGAGGCTGTGCATGTAGTACCTGATACAGCTTTATCATACCTGCCTATAACATCTTCAGGGATCGAGGTCTCTGAAGAGGGGGGTAGAGCTGATGAAGCGGCAGCGGAGACAAAAACCATTGTCGTGACTATAGCAGAGGGTGGTCTGTTGAGAGACCATCATCTTTGGCTTCTTTGTTACTGGCTTGTGAGCGATGGTCTTTTTGTGACCATCGGACGACTTTTTCTTTTAGCAGGGGAGGAGGAGGTGTCGAGGCTAATCACTGTGGGGATTGGCAGTGATTTAGACATAGTATCCAACTGTTTTCTTTTAGCAGGGGAGGAGGAGGTGTCGAGGCTAATCACTATGGGGTACTTGCAGGGGCAACATCTTGATAAGATCTAGCATGTAGGACACGTAAGGAACGTCTCCTGGTAGCTCATCAATCTCCAGGGGTTAACTCCCTACCTAAGAGAAGGTCTGGTTCCCAACCTTAGGGTATCCCTGATAAACGTTTTCCAAGATGGTCGCCACAAATCATGGAAAAGAGATAGGCTTCTCCCTTTTGGTGCCTGAACTCGATTATAGAGTTCGCTGAAGATATAGTCAGCGAAGTTCAGCTTTCTACCATGGCATAAAGAGAATGCCATCTCCAAAAATTGCTTACTCGCTTGATATTGAGAGTCAGTCTTAGTGCATAAGCACTGAATCACCTGCGTGAAGATGTACTGCCACATAGCCGACATTCTTTTCTTCTCTGTCTTGGTGATGGTCTTGACACCGGCTTCCCATTTGTAACCAATGGTCTCAAGGAATGAGATGAGTTCTTCTTTAGAGGATGTAGAGACCTATGTCTGATTCTTTCCCCTAGCAGGGAGACGAAGAGCAGAGCGTAGGACGCCAGAGGTGATGGCGTAGGTTCCTTTGCTGGTGGTAAAATCAACAGTAGGGAGTTCAGTTCCTCGTTCAGTTGTGACACGGATGGTGTGAGCAGTAAACCAGAAGTGTTGGAGATCAGTAGTGATTCCGACGGGAACATGAGTGAAGGCATACATCAGGAGGCACTTCATGATGAACTTTGCACCGTCAGCGGACTGAGGTTTGTCAGCAGAGATGTCAACTAGAGCGACATAGTTGCTTGGTTTCACGACAGCTTGCTCAGGGGTGAATTTGCATCCAGGAGCCCCTACCAACTTGGTAACTGGAAGAACTTCACCTCCAACATACTTGAACTGGGAGCTTGAGGAAGCCATTGTTCTTTCAAAGATAGGAACACAAAAGAGTATAAACCAGATATTTTGGTACAAAGAATACCAAATCGACAAGAAAAACAAGTGTTTTGATGAACAAAATCAAAATGCTTGTTGTTTTTGGCAGATTTTAGAAAGACATTTTAACCAAGTGTTTATTTATGGTATCTAGATATACCATAAACAGTTTTGAGAAAAAATTTAGATGATATTTTGGATCAAAATAGACCAAAATGTCTTATGTTCTAAGATGGAACTTAGAATAGGTTTTTATGGTTTAAATGAAACAATTCAATGAGCAGACATTTCATCGGTTCAATACATTTATTAACCAATGTAAAAGATGTGACATTATCAGGTCACAAAAAGATAACAACGTTCTGTTCTTAAAAAATCTAAATCCTGAATGGTCAAATCTGTCCATGTCATTACAGGCTAACCAAGATATGGAAACATGGTCTTTACATGATGTGTTTGGAACCCTTCAAACACAAGAAAAGGAAGTGGTGTTAAAGAAAACAAGTATTGGAGGTCCCTTGGCTCTCATTTCCAAATCCAGAGGGTCGAGGAGGAAAAATAGAGAAACCGAGAAGAAGGGAAAAAGCAAAGCCTTAATCTCTGAAACTGATTCAAGAGTTGGTCTTTCTGGATCAGAAGATGATGATATCAACACCTATGCTGAATCTTTGGCTCTTATTACCAAACAATTCACTAGAAAGTTTGGTAATCGTTCATTTCAAAGAAACAGAAGATATGATAACAGGAATGAACGTCCTACTCCAACTTACACACCATGACTAGAAGTCAAAAAGATTGAAAAGACAGAGGCTGAACTGAAAGAAGAAGAAGAAGAAGAAGAAGGATGTTTGTTATAGGTGTGGCAAGTCGGATCACTACTCAAAATATTGCAAGGGTGCTCTCATTAAATACAAAGCGTACTACAAAAACAAATACAAATACAAATATAACGTTGATGAGAGAGCACACTATGCTGAGCAAGAAACTGGCTATCAGACCAGTCAAGTGATGTTGAATCTAAAGATAAACAATTACAAGTACAAAAATATTCTACCTCTGAAACCTCTTAAACCTCTAAACTTGAGAAAACTATTTTGAACCTATCCTTTGACTTTGAAACTCAGAAAAACAAACTTCTGTATGACAAGAAAATGAGAAAAGATCTTGAAAAATCCTCTTCTCTTGTTGAAAGAGAGAGAAATATTTTCAAACGTGAAATGGAAATTCGTACAGAAGAAAAACAAGAACTTTTTGTGGAAAATCAAAAGATTTCTGATCTTAAAGCATCCTCTGAAAATTCTTTAAAGGATAAAATCAATGAACTAAATAAACTTCTGCTGGTGAAAAATAAAGAGATTGAAGCGAAAGAAAATGACAAATTAAATTCTGTAGCACTTAAAATCTCTTTTCAAAAGGAAAGGGAATTTCTGCATATTGATCTTCAGAGGAAGGAGCTCTTGATTAAAAAGTATCAAGATGCTCAGAGAGTGCATGAACAGATCAATACACATGTCGGGAAGACAGGCCTCGGGTTTGAGGATCTCGATCCTTACACTTGTAAGAAGAGATCTACCTTAGATTATGTATTTTGTGTGGGCAAAGAACAACAACATATTTTTCTTATTGTATATGAACAAACCGTGTTTAAAAGATCAAAATATGAGAATGGACATCAACTTCGAAAACTCAAATATAAAAATATCAAGTACACTTTTGAAAAGATAAGCCAAGTGAATCTTAATCACACTCAGAAGAAGAACGATATTTTTCATTTTGGTTCATTCACTCAAATAACTTTAAATCCGGATGCTGATGAGTTCATACCCACAACTGCAGAAGAAGAACTAAAACTCAAATTTCAAAATGATATTCTTCAAATTCTGGATGAATGTGTAAATGCAGAACATAATTTTTTACTTACTGAAATCAATCCAGAGATACCTCCCTATACCTTTGTTGATTTTAATTTTTCTCAACAAATAGACATTGAAAAAGAAGTTGTATATCCCTGGGAAAACGAAATTCAAAATGATGATGATTTCTTTGATTTATCAATTAAATTATTATCTAGTTTTGAAAATCGTATGCCCGATACTTATGTTCCGGTCTAAATTTGTATCAAGGATAGCAATACTCCTTTTCTGTATACAAATGAACCACCAGAAGTAAGGGCTGCTGGATCAAAAGTTGAAAACCTATCGAATGAAATACCTCTGAACCCTGTTTCTTCTAAGAAATAGAGAAAAACGTTTCCCATCCATCCAGATTTTCTGGGGATGTACATTGAAGAGAAGAGTTGTCTAGAACTTGAGAACGAAGGAGAAATCAAACAGAAAGTACCATTTGAGCAAAAATCTCAAATTTTAAAACCCAGAAGGATATTAAGTTTTCTAGAGATCAGAAAGCAAAATGGAAGATTAATGATTTTGGTTCCTATGTTTCAGTAAATCAGCAATATAGCCAAAGAGTGCGGACACCCAAGAAAAAATCAACGGAGAAGAATTTACCAGTTTCGTCGCATAAGTCTAGGCTAGATAAGAAGTTTTTTAGAACGACTGATGCTAGAATAGAGAACAAGAAGAAATATTGTAATTGTCATTCCATAAATGAAAATTCAAAGAATTCCTTTATGTCTCAAAACTCTGAATGTTTCTCTCTATTTCTTAAATTAAAACAATTCTTCTCAAGTCCAAATAACTATACTACTGATTTCAATAGACAATCGAATTTCAAATCCTAGAAGAAAAAGCACTCTAAATCTAAAACAAATAAACCAGAAGTCTCTGGAAAGTCTACAAAACCTTCTGAATCAAAAGAAAAATCCACAAAGAATCTGAATTCTAACTACGAAGGACCCATTATAAAATGGGTACCTAAATCTCTCTAATTTTGATTGTACAAACAGCGTGTGCATAGTCTGATATCTTGACTCTAGATGCTCGAGGCACATGACTGAAACAAGAAACTTACTCTCCATGTTCAAAAATAAATCTGGTGGAGCTGTAACGTTCGGTGATAATGGTAAGGGTCAAATAAAAGTCTACGGTACTCTATAAGAAGGTAACATTACCCTATCAAAAGTAGCTCATGTTTCAGGATTGAAATACAATCTTCTGAGTGTAAGTCAACTATGTGATGCACAAATGTTAGTTCTTTTTTATGAAAAGCAATGTTACTTACTTTCTAAAGCAAGTCAAGAGCTATGGAGAACCGATAGAAAAGGTAACTTGTATATGATGAACATTACCTCAAAAGATGGTACAGAAACTCTCCGTCTAATCTCCAGGAAGAGTGAGATTGCTTGGCTCTGGCATCATAAGCTTTCACATATGAATTTCCAAAATCTTGAAATGCTTGTAAAACATAACTTGGTAGAGGGACTCCAGAGGTTCACTTCCAAAAGGATCATCTCTGCCCTGCTTGTGAAATGGGCAAAAGTAAAAGACCTTCCCATAAAACCAAGAGTGATCATTCATGCATGAGACCTCTGTAAATGCTACATGTTGACCTCTATGGTCCAATTGTTGTGCAAAGTCTTTCTAGTAAAAAGTATATCGGGGTGCGAATTGATGTTCCAGGTACACTTTGTGTAGATCCCAGATAATCAGGT
The DNA here is from genome assembly GCA_036898165.1 of Silybum marianum. Lineage (NCBI taxonomy): Eukaryota > Viridiplantae > Streptophyta > Magnoliopsida > Asterales > Asteraceae > Silybum > Silybum marianum. Next base: position 22,801,698 of record CM072528.1, on the reverse strand, counting down.
AATCGTATGAATGTATGCAAGAACACGAAGAACACTTCTAATATTTATGAAGATCTGATGTCGGATATCTCACTTGTATTGAATATTGGTTACAATGATATTATCTAATATGCTCTCTCTAGAATGATATGAATTAACGTTCTATTTAATTGCTAGCCCTAACCCTCTATTTATATGTATAGGAAATACAGTATAAGGAAACTAGGAGATTAAGGCATTATACACTTGCCTTATTTACAAAATAGAATGTTTCCTTATATTTAAACATTAAACATTTCCTAATTAATGACTTTGATGACTTTGCACTTTGACCCTTCATGTCTTCAATATTTGTGATCTCGGATACAATCTTTTCAGACCTAACAATCTCCCCCTTTGTATACGAGATTACAATTCAGCAAATCAACCCTCTTTTGAAGACGATGAAATTTTGTCAACAAATCACTATTTTGAATTCTTTTGCTCCCCCTACGAATATGATCACTTGATAAGCTTCGTAGCTCCCCCTTAACATTAGCATGAAAAGAAAATCGAAGGAGCCGTGATGTCGTAGGGTATAAAACTTGTCGGGTCAAAAAGCATGTCGGGTTAGGTGATGTCGATGAAAAAAGATCTCGGGCCAAGTGGATTCGACAAGAATTGATGTCGGGCCAAGATGAGTCGATGAAAAATTTATGTCGGGTCTTAAGCACTAGATAAGTCTTCAACTTTATCTTCAGCAGTCGACAAAATCATTTTACTTCAAAAATCAAGTAAGGAAACTCGATAAAAATCAGTATTTAACAAATCAGCATTCAACAAATCAGTATTCAACAAATCAGTATTCAATCAAATCAGTATTTGTCATCTTCCTTTTCTCATGTCGTGTCTTTGATATACATTCTCTCCCCCTCAGAATGATAAGGAGAATCCGAATCATTATGAACAATCAAAGACAAAAAGTGCGAATATGATCAAGGGTAAATATGGAATATCGGGTAATTGGCTAACAGACAGAAGCACATGTAGCAACTGTTATCACTTAATCAAAAATAAATTTAATTAAGTGGCCTATATTCAGTGTTGGCAGCGGGTTGGCACTGATAGGACTTCCAGTTATCACAGAAGTAAGTTATAAAACTAATTTCTCAAACTGTTCCGGCATAAACACAAAGATATGCAATGTGAATCACAAAGACTCGTGCAATGTGTAGAAAGAATTTATGCATTAAATGCTAATTTTAAGGCTCAAAATGTGAAAATACATTTCACAGACTCAATGTGCATTGAATGTGAAGTTCGGAGACCGGAGGTGTGTCTTCCTTTTTCAATATCTTAATCTTCCGAGTGAAGAAAAGATAGCAGACATGCTCATTCTCCGTGATATATAAAACAAATATCTTTTGTGAGATACTTGAGTAGTTGGGTGGGGTGACACAAGTTATCGACATTGGGTCCATGTCTAGTTCAATATTCATCTCCAAAGAATCGAGAATGAATAGATTATGTGGCTACCCGGATAACTGTTTAGGTTTGGTAAAGACCAAATATTTTCTTTTAAGTCTTGTCACACTCTCACATTTTTTATATAACGCACATCTACTCAATTCTATCTCAATCACACCTTTCAAAATATAGCTAACCTAGGGATGTGTTTCATGGGTAGGTCCTTCCGGCTTTGGATTGACCATTGAAACGTTTAAATCCTTACACACAAAGAGTTAAAACATTAAAGTCCGAGTTTTGAACTGATGTATTCGGAAACGGGTTAAGAGCAGGTCCATAGCTGAGATACTATGAAGCTAAAATAAATGGTAAAAATGTGATACTTCCCTTAAATGTAGCATAACCTTTTGAAAGATTGTCATGTGATGTGAATATTCTGAATTTGGACCACACATGACATACCTACAAAACAGATTAAAAAGATTTTGGTACCCAAGCTTCGTTGGGTCCTTGGAGGTTAGCTTTTGATGCAATAAATGGGGAAGTGGGGATACTGTAAGTACCATACCGTTTGTTATTGAAATTTTGATTGAAAAAATCATTTGTTCCACATGTAGAACAACAAATCTGTGTGGCACTTAAACTAATTAGCTGATTGATAGATTTGACAAAATAAGACAAATTAGTCTTGGAAACAAATGATCTTGTATCAACTACAGGAGATGTATGTGACATGTTTCCAACACTATCATCTGTAGTTGATTTCTTCCTCCAAACCATTTTAAACTTCTTGAAATTATCGGATTTAGCAACAAACTCATTTTGAAACTGATTAGAGTTGTGAGTTCGAGAATTTGAAAAACTATATGATTTGGAGTTGTTAGAATAACTATTTGATTTAATACTTGAAGAACAGTTATTCTTACAGATAGGAGAAAGAGGAGGTTGCTTTGAACTTGAAGTAGAATCAGAATCATGAGGAAAAATCAATTTTTTAAGATCATCTAACTCCGCATTTAAATGTTCGGGAGTAAGTTGTTTGACTGATTCTAAATTCATTTGTTTTTGTTTTGAAAGTTCGTTTTCAAGTTCTTTGATCTTGCAGGATAAATCATCTCTTTCTTTTGTGACCAAATCATATTTATTTTAAAATTCAGATCTCAAATTCTTTTCAGTTACAAGAGTTGTTTCTAAAACAGATAATTTGTTTGAATGTTTGTAAATTTTATTTTCAAAAACTTGCTTTTCTTTGTCAAAATCTTTTTCCAGATTTTTGTTTTTAGCAATGATCAAACTACATTTCTTGATTAAATTTGTTTTCTCAGTTTTAAACGCATTTCTTTCATCTTTCAAAAGTTTTTCAAGATTAGAAATTTGTTTTGAAAGCTCCTGACTTTTTGTTTCAGATGATTTTCTTTCTAAAATCACAATTTGCTCAAATTCTGACACTTGTTTAGAAAGATTTTGAATGGTCAATTCACAAGTGTTAATTTTGCTTTCAAAATCTTTTCGTTCAGACTCAAATTTGTGTTTCTCATCAGAAGTTAAAATCCTTTCTTTCTCACATTCCAGAAATTCAATTAATTTTCTTTTAAGAACCACACTATACGTCTCAAGATCTATAGATTTTTCTAACTCAAAAATTTGGTTTTTCAGATCAAAATTTATTTTTATCAAATTTGTCTTTTTGCAAAACTCTTCATATGTATAATATTTAGTTTTAGAATACTCGGTGAGTTGTTGCTCCAAAAAATCATTTTGATTTTGCAAAAAATTTCTTGATTCTTCTGAGTTATTAAATCTAGATTTGAGATTGACATGTTCTCTTAAAAGTTCATCCAACACTTGCATGTTGTTTGTGTGTCTGGTTTCAAGTTGAGAGATTTTTTCATTTAGCTCGGAGATTTGGTTTTGAGAACTCATCGTGAAAGCACTGGTTACCTGATAAAGTGATCTCGATCGGTGAGTTTTTGGCAATTTTCTGAGATTTCTTTGGAAAACAGAAGGTGTTCCTTATAAATGAAGGTTTTTCTCGGGTGTTGAAGGGCCGAGAAGAATTTTTCTCGGGTGACGAAGGATCGACAAAAATAAATTGTCGAGTGGTATGGTCTCGAAAAGAAGATTTCTCGGATGTATGAGACTCGATAACAATTATTGTCGGGTATAGGAGACTCGATAAAACTTCTAATAAATTTTGAATCGATAAGAAGAGTTTTATTGATCACAAGGGTCTCGATAACTTCAAGTTTCTCGATTAATCAAGATTCGACAAAAATAATTTGACTCGATAAAACAATGAATCGATAAAAATTTATATCGATTCCAGTTGACTTGATTAAAAAAAATTGTCAATTTAAAAGGACTCGATAAAAAATCAAAATAATTAATCTTAGTTTTCTTTAACCGATAAACCAGAAACCAAGAACAAAGGGTTCTTGACTAAAAAGAACAAAGGGTTCTTGACTAAAAAGAACAAGTCTTTTTATGGACAAGAATGTCTAAGTTCTCGAGTTTCTTATTTGTTCAGTCAATAAAAAAAATTTAAAATTACTAGAGTTTATGATTTTTACTAGAGAATTCTTTAGTAAGAAAAGCTGCAAGAGTCACTGGTTCCTGAGTTTTCTTATGTAAAGAATATCAAAAGTAATTAAAATAAACTAGAATAACTTTAATTAAAACAGATTAAATAATTTTGACTAAAATCAAGAACAACTCAATATGGATCGACAAAAATTTAAGCGCATGAAGTATGAATCGAAAAAAAATCAAGTTTATCAAAATAAGACTTTTTATCGGGTAAAGCTAATGAAGTATGGATCGAGAAAAACAGATAAAAAAAATAAGAGTTTTTATCGGGTAAAGCTAAAACAGTTTGAATCGATAAAAACTCAAAAATTCAGAAATCGAAAATTTACCTTCTGTTTCGTGAATAACTTCAGAAAATTGAAAAAGAACTCTGATCGTCGGCTCTGATACCACTTGTAGATCCCAGATAATCAGGTAATCGTATGAATGTATGCAAGAACACGAAGAACACTTCTAATATTTATGAAGATCCGATGTCGGATATCTCACTTGTATTGAATATTGGTTACAATGATATTATCTAATATGCTCTCTCTAGAATGATATGAATTAACGTTCTATTTAATTGCTAGCCCTAACCCTCTATTTATATGTATAGGAAATACGGTATAAGGAAACTAGGAGATTGAGGCATTGTACACTTGCCTTATTTACAAAATAGAATGTTTCCTTATATTTAAACATTAAACATTTCCTAATTAATGACTTTGATGACTTTGCACTTTGACCCTTCGTGTCTTCAATATTTGTGATCTCGGATACAATCTTTTCAGACCTAACACTTAGCTTCCTTTTGTACGACAAAATTTAGAAGTCCCAGTAGTATTAATCAACATGATGATGAGGATACAAGGGCTTCTAGATAGGAAAATCCAGCAGTTAAGAAGTGACAATGGCACTGAATTCAAGAATACCAAACTTGATGAGTATCTAACAAATGAAGGAATTTCTCAAAACTTCTCGGTTGTACGCACCCCTCAACAAAATGGTGTGGTAGAACGAAGAAATTGTACACTCATAGAGGAAACAAGAACCATGCTTGCAGCCTCTGGCTTACCTACTCACTTCTGGGCAGAAGCTGTTGCAACTGCATGCTTTACGCAAAATCGATCAATAATTGTCAAGAGGCATTTCAAAGCCTCTTATGAGATTATTAACAATCGAAAACCTACAGTTAAATATTTACACATTTTTTGCTGTAGGTGTTTCATTCTAAATGACCGTGACAAACTTGGAAAATTCGACAAGAAATCTGATGAAGCTAAATTCTTGGGATACTCCCTGACCTCAAAAGCCTTCAGAGTATACAATCTTGGAACCAAGACAGTCATGGAAAGCATCAACGTCGATTTTGATGATCAAATATAGATGACTTCTGATTATTTTGATTCAGAAATCAAGCTTAACAATCTCACTTCTAACTATTTATCAAGTCCAAGAGAATCCGAAGTAGAGGCTGAAAGAGCACAGAAAATAGCTTCAAAATACTTAGCTTAAAGGAAAAAGACTTCTAAAGTATGTACTTCAGAAGTTCTGAAAATTTGCCTAAAGTTCTGAAGAAATTCTGAAGGAGCTTAGAAGAACTTCTGAATTCTGTTTCTGAAGATAGTTCAGAACCATTTCTGAACTGTGTCTGTCATGTTATTGCTGTTACTTTAGTCTTTCTGTTTTGTGTATAAATAGAAGTTAGTTAAACCTTTGTATAGTTAGTGTTTTCAGATTTGTTCTTGTACTGTAATTGACATATCTGTAATATTTGAATATCAATACTACAAACGACTTAAGTGCTCCAAATTCTGTGTTCTTTACATAATTCATTGTTCATCTTTGATATCTGGGTTCTAACAATTGGTATCAGAGCCAATTCATCTGAATTCTTGAAATCTTGAATTAATCTTTCAAAGATTAATTCGAATTGAATTTCAATCATTACCAAAGGTGAATTAGCGATCAATCAAATCAAGAATGAACAAAGAAATCGTTTCCATCGGTTATGAAAAAAAACCTCTTACCCTATTCTTGGGCAAATACCATCAATGGCGGATTCGGATGATTCAATTCTTAGACAACATTGATGAATCTTTGATGCAGTCCACAGTGAATGGACCGCTTGAAGTGTATGTGGAAATCCCTGCTGTTCCTCGCACTGAAACAACTCCAGAAATTCCAGCAACAAGAATCAGAAAGAATTTATGAATGTACAGCAATGCAGAGTAGGAACAAGCAAAAATAGATAAAAGAGCTCTTACTCTTCTGACTATTGCAATTCCAAATGAAATATTCAACAGGGTTGATAGTTTAACATCTGCAAAAGCCATGTGGGATGAAGTTGAAGCTCAGATGCAGGGAAATACAAAAGCACAAGCACAGAGGTTAAACATATGTGTTGGGACATATGAAAACTTCAGATACAAGTGGGAGAGGCTATTACTGATACTTATCACAGATTTAACAACATTCTGAATGATCTAAGGGGAACTGGAGTTCAGAAATCTAATTCTGAAATTAATAACAAATTTCTAAACAATCTTGGTAGTGAATGGTCAAGTTTTTCTGATGCCATGGTTACAAGGAATCTATCCAAGAAATCCATTCATGATGTGTACGGTATTTTGTTCTAACAAGAGGACAAAATAAAAATCAGACAGAAAGAGCTAAAGAAGACCAATGAAAATACTGTGGCATTAATTAGTAAGAAAATTAATAATTCTTTGAAAATCTGTGATATTCCAGAAGCCAGTATCTGTGATGGAAATGAGTCAGATGAAGAACTCAAGAGAATTTCTGAAGGTATAGCCTTCAGGACAAAGCCGTTTCATCAGAGATATAACCAGAAGTATAAAAACAAACCTAAATTTGATGAAGGACCAAAGAAAGTATTTGGTCAAGAAACTATTCTAAAAGATACTTCTGAAGCAGCCAGATGCTTCAATTGTGGAAAACCAGGGCACTTTGCTAGATATGCAAAATGCCTAAAGTCAAGAATGCTGGTTACTATGAAAAGAAACACATGCTCTCTAAGAAGATGGATGCAAAAACTGCTTTAGTAACCAAGTATGAAGAAGACTGGCTAAACTAGACAGATGATGAGGATGATGAAGAGCTTGCTCACTATGCAACAAACTGTTTCATGTGTCAGATGACTCCAGAGGACACGCATACTCATGACACTGAGGTAAATTCTTCTTCTGAAACTATCTCATCAAATTTTGAAACTGCTGAAAATTCTCAAATAAACTTACAAGATCAAATTCTGAATATGTCTTCAGAATTTGAAACTTTAAAAAACAGAATAAAAGGAGAAAGGTTATTAGTTAACCAATTCATAATAGAAAATCAGGTATATAAAGTAAATTGTCAAAATGCTAAAGAAAATCTTGAGAGGATATCTGAAAAAAAATCTGAATTAAAAGAAAAAATGGACAATATGCAAAAGGAAATTATAAATGCTAAATCTGAAATAGAAGTTCTGAATGTTAAAATGAATTTTATGAATCAAGAGAGACTTGAGTTATACAGAAAGGTTAAGGAATTAGAAGATAATAATTTCAAAAGGGGTCAAGCTAAGCAAACCTTAAATATTTTGACAAGTCAGGTTAAGAATTCAAAATTTTATAATATAAAAACAGGTTTAGGATACACTGATAGTCCAGTTCTGAAAAAAGCACCATCAAATTTGTATGATATTTCACATATGAAAGTTTTTAATGAAAAAAGTAAAAGACTATTAAGTAAACCTATAGATTATTCTTTGCCTGAAAGAATCCCTTTTGTAAAAACAGAAGTTTTGTTTACCGGTGAATCTGAAACAAAATCTGAAGAAATTAAGACTACTTCTGAAAATATTTCTGAACTCACTTCTGAAGAAAAAGTTAAAACTACTTTTGAAAATATTTCTGAATCCATTTCTGAAGAAGAAAATAGAAAGTCAAATATTTCTGAAGTCACATCTGAAAATATTTCTGAACAATTTACTTCAGAAATTAATTAACATTTTTCAGACTTCAAAAAAAGTGATATTTCTAAAGAAACTTATGAAGAATTTTCAGATAATGAATCTTTCAATGATAAGGATGAATCTTCAAAAAAATTCTTTGATGATTTTGAAGAAAAATTGAAATTATCATCAAATGCGGATAGCAAAAATAAGATTTCTAAACAAAACAGATTTGCTTCAGAAATGACTAAGAAGGTATTTTCAGATCTAATGAATGCTTCAGATTCTGAAAATGATGATTCTTCAAATGATAGCAATTCTTCTGAAAATATTGATTTCAAAACTGAATTCAAAGATCTGAATTCTTCTTTGAAAGAAAAATCATCTATGTCCGCTTCAGATTTCATCACTAGAGTCAAAACTTTTGAAAAAGGACAGACTTCAATTCCTACATCTAAATCTTTTAACTCAGAAGTTAAGCAAAACAAAAATAAAAGATTTTATCCTAATATTCATTCTTTCTGTTTCAGAGTTATCCTCTCTAGTATGGAAGAAAAAGGGAGACAACTTATCAGACAAAGACAAAATAGATAGGTTTCCTGTTTTTCATAAACATGTTGTAAACAAAACCAAAAAGATGAATAAGATACAACATTCAGTTTCTAATACCAAATTTGTTCACTCTTCTTTTAATTCCGCACAAAATGATCATACTTCAGAACCAAATGTGAAACATCAAAGACATAAATTTAACAAGAATTCTTCAGCATATGGCAACCCAAAAATGACTACTAATCTGAAAAAGACCAAACAAGCAAACATAAATTCTAAACAAGTTTCTATCTTTTTATCTAAAATGCCAAAAGATAAACTTTTTTCACTGTTAGCTAATCTGAAAGGACCCATTTTTAAATGGGTACCTAAAACTAAATAATTTCTTTTGCAGTTGTGTCATGTGTGGGTGTTAGATTCTGGATGTTCAAGACACATGACACCATACAAGTCATTACTAACTGACTATCATGAAAGATATGGAGGAACAGTTAGTTTTGGAAATAATGCAATAGGGTATGAAAGAGGCTATGGAACTTTTGTCAAAGGAGATGTTCAAGTTCAGAAAGTTTTCTATGTGGAAGGGTTAAGACATAATCTGTTTAGTATAAGTCAGTTTTGTGACAAATACTGCACTGTACACTTCAATAATAATGTTTGTCATGTTTTGGGTGCTACAAAAGAGAAACAACTAATTGCCTATAGAGATGGTGACATCTATACTGCCACTTTCACAGAAGATGGTCAACTCACAGAGGTCTGTTATATGTCTACTCAAATGAAGGAAGTAAGCTGGTTATGGCACAGAAGAATGTCTCATCTAAATTTCAGATCAATTTCTGAATTAGATAGACATAAGTCAGTCAGAGGTTTACCCAAGATCAAATTTGATAAGTCTTCTCAATGTTCAGCATGTGAACTTGGGAAAATTAAGAGAAGCTCTCATCCTCTGAATATGCTCTCTTCATTTCAGGCGCCACTTGAAATGCTTCATATGGATTTGTGTGGTCCAATGAAGACTCAAAGCTTGGGAGGAAAAAAGTATATCCTTGTTATTGTTGACGAGTATTCTAGATATACTTGGGTTGAATTTCTTAGACTTAAGTCTGATACTTCTGAAATACTAATTCCATTTATGAAAAGAATACAGGTTCTACTTCAACTTCCATTTCAAAAGATCAGAAGTGACAATGGTACAGAATTTACCAATTCTACACTTCAGAACTTCTTGGATTCTGTTGGAATATCTCACAATTTTTCCGCTGCCAGAACTCCCCAACAGAATAGTGTTGTTGAAAGGAAAAATAGAACTCTTGTTGAAGCTGCTAGGACCATGCTAGCTTATTCAGAACTTCCTCTATCTCTTTGGACAGAAGCTGTTGCTACTGCATGTTTTACTCAACAATTTTAAATAGAAAATTTCTGAAAACTCCATATGAGATCATTAAAAAGAGAAAACCATCAATTGATTTTTTCAAAAAATTTGGAAGCAGATGTTTTTTTCTGAATGATGTTCAATACCTTGACAAATTTGCTCCTAAAGGATTAGTTGGATATTCACAGAGATCAAAGGCATACAGAGTTCTGATTAAAAGTTCAAAGAGAATCATTGAAACTTCCAACATCAAATTTCATGAACCTACAATAACTTCTGAATAAGACAGTTCAAAACTCAAGCATAATTAATTATTGAACAATTGTACACAGACTCCAATAGTTCTGAAAAATCATCTGAGTCTAATTCTTTACAAAAAGCTAATTTAGATTTACTTTGTCAAGACTTATTTGATATTTCTGTTAATATCTCTGTAGATTATCAAAATCTGTCACTTCTAAGAGCAACTCCAGAGTTAGTTCCACCTGCCATATCAGTGTCAAATCTTTCTGAACCTCCAATCTCAACCTCAACAACGGATCAAGTTACTTCTGAAAATCTTCAACTAACTTCTGAACTTCCCCAAGTAACTTCTGAACCAGCAGTTCATTCTTCTGAACAAATTCAGAATGATCTTGTTGAAAGAGAATCTTCAGAATTACACTTAGCTTTCAATCCAGATTCTGAAGCTGCAATTACTGATGATTATGAACCACTCAACAATGTTTCATCTGTCTATACATTTCCAAGTGTTACCAAATGGACTTCATGTCATCCAATACATCAAGTCATAGGGGATGTCTCAAAGGGTGTACAAACAAGATCAACTACTGCAATTGAATGTTGGTATGTCAATTTCTTATGCACAATAGAACCCAAAAAAGCCTAATGAAGCTCTTCAGGATCCAGACTAGTTTTAGCAATGCAAGATGAACTCAATCAATTTGAGAGAAACAAAATCTGGAGACTAATTCCAAAACCACAGGGCAAATCAGTTATTGGCACCCAAATGGGTTTTCAGAAATAAGAAAGACGAACATGGGATAGTTGTGAGAAACAAGGCTAGACTTGTTGCTAAAGGCTACTGTCAACAGGAGGGCATAGATTATGATGAAACATTTGCTTCAGTTTCCAGACTAGAAGCTTTAAGAATCTTCCTAGCCTATGCTGCTCATAAGAACATGAAGGTTTTTCCGACGGATGTGAAATGTGCATTTCTGAATGGTGTTCTTCATGAAGAAGTATATGTTGAACAACCAGAAGGTTTTATGAGCAAAGAATTTCCAAATCATGTTTACATATTGGATAAAGCATTGTGTAGACTTAAACAAGCACCAAGAGCATTGTATGACACACACACAACTTTTCTTCTGAGTTCCAAGTTTAAAAGAGGTACAATAGATACTACCTTATTTCTGAAAAAGGAAGGTGAGGATATGATTCTTACTCAAATATATGTAGATGATATTATATTTGCTTCTACTAATCCAAAATTTTGTAAATATTTTGAAAAGATCATGAAAACTGAATTTGAAATGAGTATGATGGGAGAGTTAACATTTTTTCTTGATCTTCAAGTAAAAAAACTTCCGACTGGAATATTCATAAATCAATCTAATTATGTTTCTGACTTACTTAAAAAGTTTGACATGTCTGACTGTTGTAATATTCAAAGTCTAATGGCAACTGCCACTAAACTTGAACCAAATTTATCTGGTAAATCAGTTGATCCAAAGAAATATAGAGGTATCATTGGATCTTTGCTTTACTTAACAACTAGTAGACCTGATATAATGTTTGCTACATGTCTTTGTGCTAGATATCAAGCTAATCCTAAAGAATGTCATCTTCTAGCTGCTAAAAGGATCCTTAGATATCTTAAAGGTTCTCCTTTGTTGGGACTTTGGTATCCAAAGGATTCTGGATTTGAGCTAACAACTTTTACAGATGCAGATCATGGTGGTTGTAAATTGGATAGAAAGAGTACATATGGTTCATGTCAATTTCTAGGTGACAGACTTGTGAGTTGGTCTTCAAAGAAGCAAAACTATATCTCAACTTCTATTATAGAAGCTGAATATGTAGCTGCTGCAATATGTTGCTCACAAGTTATTTGGATGCAAATTCAACTTAAAGATTATGGCTACACTTTCAAAAAGATTTCTCTGTACTGTGATTCTAAAAGTGCCATAGCAATAACAGCCAATCCTGTCCAACACTCAAAGACTAAACATATTGATGTGAGGTATCACTTTATAAAGGATCATGTTGAAAAAGGCAATATAGAAATGTTTTTTGTTCAAACAGATTACCAGTTAGCTGATTTATTTACCAAACCTCTTGATGAGAAAAGATTTACATTTTTGGTAATCAAACCTGGTATGATGAACTTAACTTCCTAAGTATCTTACTTACACCTAAGTAATAAAAATTCACTTCTGAACTTATTTTCTTCCACTTCTAAACATCATACTTCAGAATTTTTGAAGTAATTTTTTTTCAGAAGTTTTTATCTTTTTTTTCAGAAGTTCAGATTCCTTATTACTAAATTGTTTGTAATAAATCTTAATTACATTTCTATCTAGTCATTTTCAAGGGGGAGCTTAAAGGTTTATTTTCTTCATTCTTATATGAAGGGGGAGTTTTTGCTAAATCTTTTTAATTGTGTTATTGACAAATTTGATCTGTCCGTGTTTCAAGGGGGAGTTTTTTAACAGGTGATTACATTCTCTGGATTGCACTTCTGAAAGCTTGGATAAAATCCAAATTATGCATTTTAATTTTTTTTTCCTGATATATGTTTCTTCTTTGAAATATTTCTGAAGAAATAATCATTAAAAGTATGGACAAACTTTTCTTGATACTCACTTTCACTTGTTCAAACTATTTCTGAATCTTCAAAATGTTTTCTGATTTCAGAAATATGTAGTTTTAAACGATTTTCATTCATATTCGAATGACATTTCTGAACTTCTGTACTTCATTTCATTAGTTCTGATTTGCTTCTTAGAACTTCTGAACTTAATTCTGAATTGTTTCTCAGAAGTTCTGAACTCTCAATTCAGAAGGCTTTTAGACTTCGCGCGTAGCACACATGTTATTTTCTCATTGGCTACTTACTAAACGGTTCATTAATCCAGATTACATGTCTAATGGTCATTTCTTTTAGCCTATTTTCTCGTGACATGTCCTATATCTATCTGCCAGGTTTTTCACTCGTATAAACTCCATGCCTTCATCATCTTCATCTCTTTTCTCTAATTTTTCCCTCTGAAACTTAATTTCTACAATTTTTTAAAATCCGCAAATCTCAAAAGCTGATATTTTGTCAATCATGTCTCAATCCAACATTGATCAACCCATTGTTTCTGCTAAATCCTCTTTTAGCAACTCTGGTGATTCATCAAGCCCACAATCGTTCAAAGTTGTGCAACACACTATGACTGTTGGATCCATTGAAGTTCCTTTGAACACAACCTCATTGATTGAAGACACTGCCACAAATGCTATTGAAGTCGTTGGACCCTCAAACCCAAACCCTAATGCTGATATTATGGGAAATCAAATGGAGCCGATTGAACTTAATTTTGAGTCCTCCTCTAGAACTGAAAGTCAGAATGCTGTTGCTGCTGCTACTGATTCTGTTGATTATCGTCCTGATCTTTCCAAACAATCCATTCCTGTTAGTGCTCGTAAGGCTATTCAGAAAAACAATGTTGCTTTGAACTTGAGGTCTGAAGAGTTCACAAATGATCAACAAATTCTCATAGAGTTATTTAATAAGCATCCTTTTAAAACAACCATGACTAGGCATTTTCAAGTTCTAGAAGAATATCTACAGCAATGGTGCTATTATGCTGCAGTTGATACAGAATCCAACAGCATCACTTTTTTTGTACATGGATATTGCTTCAATATAATGGCTGCAGATCTCAGAAATATTTTGAATTTTCCAAAACCAATTGTGGTTAATGGGCAAGACACATTTGATGATATTCCGTCAAATTCTGAATTATGTGCTGATTTCTTGAAGCTGGGTTATTTTCAACATCTGACTGCCTTAAGTTCTTTCAGAAGAAAGTCATTACCTCCAATTTGGTATGCTTTATTCATATTTCTTAATACCTGTGTCTCTGGAAAGCATTGAAGTTTGTATCAAGCTTCTGCAAATATGAGGATCATATTTCATGGTATAGCTTTCAATTAAGGGTAATGCAACTTTAATTTTGGAAGACATTCAGGCTGCTATTTCAAAGAAGAGCAAATATCCTTACATCCCATATCAGAGGTTCTTTCAAATCTTCATCATAGGAGCTATGAGGTCAGTTGAATCCATTCCCAGACTAGAAAATGATTTATTTGTACCATTGATCACCATGGATAGCTTGAGGCCATCTCTTGCTAAGGAACCCTTTCCTAATGTAGTTCCTCTGTTCCCAAAGTTACTAGCTTATATCAATCCTAGGAACCAATAGTCGAATGAGTATTGTGAATCAATGGGATTACCTAAACCTGTAATTCCTTCCCCTGATTCTAATCCAAGAAGTGTGCAAAGTGAGGGGTCTAGATCAGCTCAAGAGAGAGGGAGGAAGTTCAGGGTGGGGAACAACCTCAACGTGAAGAGAGGCAAAATGTAAATGAGAGTTTGGTTAGTTATATGAGTAGAAGAAATAAAGAGAGGAGAACATAGGTAAAAGAAAAGCAAACCTGTGAACCACCTGTTACTAGCTGGGTAGCCACACAATCTATTTCCTCACACTCTTTGGTGGGCAATATTGAAAAAGCCAGTGAGCCCACGGAAACTCTTGTTAACCCCCCTGGCCACTCATTCATCTCTCAACAAGTGGGTTTTTCATCAACACTTGGAGGAGCCCATTGTTGAAAAAGAAGGATACATGTCCCCCTTCCCAGTCATGTGCACATTGAGTCTGAGAGTCCACTCAACTTTGAACCAAATGAACCACTAGATGTGGAATTCTTTCACACCAACACACATCTTTCAGATGTCCAAATGCAAAGTGTTTGTCACATTGCCATAACAACTATAGATATTCCTATTTCAGGTTATGAAGGATTAGTTGGAAGTCCTGGTGGGGTGAACATCTCAAAAGCCCCATTCAATGAATCATTTGTGATTCATGATGTGGTGAGATCTACAGGCCAGCCTACTTCTGTAGGACTGCAAACAGGACCATCTGTTGGTTCTGGTATTTTACCCTGGACTTCTAAATTTTTAGAGTTTAAGACTTTTTGTACTTCTGAATTTGAAAAGATTCATAAGCATATAAAGGACTTCTATGAATCTTCGAATAAGGAGATGGAGGATAGGATGGAAAAACAGTTGGAGCAGAAATTGGCTGCTCTTAAACAATCCGCTTCAAATGACTTCAAAAGTTTTCAGACTGTAATCAAGGAATCTTTTTCAGAAGTTATTTCTTCTGTTTCTGAAATGAGCAAATATATGGTTTCACCTCAACCAGATCTCTCTAATCGGGCCACTAAAGATGACATTCAGCAGCTCATGCAGAAGTTGACAGATATTCAGACTGTTCAATCTCATTTAGATCAAAGGATCACCACTTTGTGGTCAGGACCACAGGCAGATACTTTAAAAAGAAAACATGATGACCAAGGTTTTGATCCTCATGAGGGGGAGAAAAGGAGGAAAGTATCTGAGTCACAAAATAAAACTTTGATGATGTTAAAAGACTCTACTTCTGAACTACATGAAGCCTTGGAAGCTACTTAGAAAGATGATACTTCTGAAGTTGTTAAAGAATTGGCTAAGTCTGAAGGTAATCAAGTTGGTGATCAAGGTGTTTCTGAGGGTATTTATGAAAATGTAGAAATTTCTGAAGATGAAGGTTATGAAACAGATAAGCTTTCTCTGAATTCTGAAGACAATATAGGTACAGCCAGTACAGATGTATTGCCAGACTCATATGAAGAAATGCTGAATGAATATCTGGCTATAGAAGAAGTTTTTGGTGAACCTGGTGATCTTTCAGATGTAATTATGTTTGAAGAGGAAGTAGAAGTTAATGAAATTAGAGATTTAGTGATCTGTAAATCTTAAGTTATGAATAGAGTGAAAGATGATGAAATAATTGAAGTCTTATGGAGCTTGATAAGTCAGTTTTGTTCGGTGCATATATTTCTGAATAGTCCAAGGAATCTGGAGTGTAGATTCTTGGATGAAAGATTGTTTATTTTTAAAGATTTTTTGAATCAAAAGGATGAATATTTCTGTATAGAAATGGATATGTGTCATATGCACAATGTTGAAATTTCAGATGAAATCCTGACGGCTTGTCATAACAGATAGAAGTCAGATTCATAAAGTGCATTTCTATTCCTGCAATCATTCTTCCAGCTCTTGAAGAACCAGTTGTTGACCAATAAAATGAAGCAGAAACTTTATTTGATAGTTCTGGAGAGAGTCAGATTATCTTTCCAGAAGATGCTTATAATTGGATATACAGAAAGAGTCTAATCTTTGCTACTTTAGAAGATTTTGTGAATGATGAGTGATCTGAAGATTATATCTCAAAGGTAAGATTGTTTTTGCAAGAGCATGGAATTCAAGAAATGCATGATTCCACATTGATTAAGCAGATCAGGTGCATGGCTAAAACAATTAAGAATGATATATTCATTGTAAGATTTGGAGCTGAAAGAAGAGATGGTACTCTAACAGAGTTCACTCGATTTGATTTTTACAAGTTAAGGCTACAAGATAAACTTGCCATTCTGGGTTATTGTGTAAAGTAAGAAGATTCAGAACTTGTTTCAGAAGTTAGAAGAATATTGGGCATATATATCAGAAATCTTATCAAGCATGATTTTCAACTTGTTTTGGAATACAGACTGCCTAAAGTAAATCTTTTGGAACCAGTGAACATTGAAAGACATGGGCTAACAAAAGTGTTTACAAATCCAGAAATTGGGTTCATTTATGATACTGAGGGAAAAAATAAAAGAACTTTCATTGTGTCTGACACACCAAAGTATTCAACTTCTACTTTGAATTGGTTGATGAAGTATGCTGAATGGTTCATTGTTTCTTCTGATATAAAAGAAGAAATAATATATTTGATCAAAGAAAGGATTAATTTCAGAGATTGCATAAGAAAGAGTTATCTAGCTTGGCACACAAGAGTGAATACTATCAGAGAGGCTGATTATATTTTGAGTAATGTGTATGATTTTCACATTCATACTAAGAAGAAAGACATTGAAGAAATTTTAAAGCTTTCTTAGAAGATAGGAAGTTCAGAAGCTAGTTTAAATGAAACAGAAAAGGGAAAAGGATAAGTTTCTAAGAATGATCCAGAAGAAAATGCTCCTGTTGCTCAAGTTTCTAAAGATAAACAATTACAAGATCAAAGGATTGAAAAAAATGCTTTTACTCTGTTCCTTGAATATTTTCATCCAGAAATGTCATGGAATATGAACAAAGATTCAATTACATTGATTGCTGGATTAAAAAGTCTCATGGGTGGAAGCAGTGGTATTCAGACATAATCAGAAAGATCAAGATCACTGTAAGTGAAGCAAGAAGAGAAAGTCCAATTGTAAAAGTTGTCACAGCTGACATAAAGACAAGAAACAATTACAGATATGCCTATTTCACAGTAGAAAGAAAGAATGGTGAGATCTCTACTTTCTCAGAAGCTGACTTTTAGAATGTCTATCTTAGAGATCTAATAAGAGTTTATAAGAGTTTGTATCCATTTCATGATACAATTGCAAAGTTCAGAAAGTCTTTCCCAATTCTCATAGATGGTTTATACAGAGAGTTCATACGGGCTGCCAAAACAGATTTTCAAATTGCTTATGTGCTTGATAAAGGAAAGGTGCACTTCAGCAGTCCAAACTTCAGCTTATCAAATATTGAGAATCTGAAGCATAACACTCTTGTAGTTAATTCCAGGTTTTGTGTGCAAATGCTTTGAGCAGTTGCTGTTTATTAGATTTGAAGAGAAGTATTGCAATGGAACTCTAATGGCCATAAGAGATAGATTGGAAAGGAGGAAGAATAAAAGGCAAATAAGCTTAAGTGATGAAGAATGGGAAACATACAGAAAGCTTGTCAAAGACATGCTCAGAAGGATTGGGTCACTATTAGAATATAGAAGTCTTATTCTCAATGATGTCAGAAAGACCTTGAACTTCTGGAGTTATGATTTAAATTTTTGAAGCTAAGGGGGAGACTGAAAGAGTAGAAAATAGCTTCAAAATACTTAGTTTAAAGGAAAAAGACTTCTGAAGTATGTACTTCAGAAGTTCTGAAGATTTGATTAAAGTTCTGAAGAAGTTTTGAAGGAGCTTAGAAGAACTTCTGAAGTCTGTTTCTGAAGACAGTTCATAACCATTTCTGAATTGTGTCTGTCATATTATTGCTGTTACTTTAGTCTTTCTGTTTTGTGTATAAATATAAGTTAGTTACACCTTTGTATAGTTAGTTGTTTTCAGATTTGTTCTTGTACTGTAATTGACATATCTGTAATCTTTGAATATCAATACTACATACGACTTAAGTGCTCCAAATTCTGTGTTCTTTACATAATTCATTGTTCATATTTGATATATGGGTTCTAACAGAGGCCATATTTAATGATTTTTTGGGAGAAGAAAATCCATCTGAGGAGATAGCTAGAAGTCCTTTATTAAATATCTCAGACGTTATCCAAGCTTCTGAAACTACAATCTCAGCCCCTTCTGGGTCATCAAATTCAAATGCATGTCCAGAGGAATCTTTGTCTCCTGATACAGAGTGCCACACTCCAATCTCCAATTCCTTTGTGCCTTCATTTGAGGGGGAGACATTGGGTTCTACTCCAAAAGCTATTCCGATTCTAGATGAAAATCAACTCAATTCAGAAATTGAAGTTGAACCTCCACAAATTCCCCAAACAAGAATCAAAAGATGGACAAAAGCTCATACTTCCGACCAAATCATTGGTGATCCCTCTGTTGGTGTCAATACAAGATCTGCCACTACAAACGAGGCTTTCTTTGTGAATTTCTTAAGCATGATAGAACCAAAAAAAGTTCATGAAGCTCTACAAAAGGCCAGCTGGATAGATGCAATTCAAGAAGAGCTTATGCAATTTGACAGAAACAAAGTGTCGAAGCTTGTACCACTACCTAAAGACAAAACAACAATCGGCACTAAGTGGGTCTTCAGAAATAAGAAGGATGAAGATGGAATTGCCATCAGAAACAAAGCAAGGCTGGTAGCCAAGGGTTATTGTCAAGAAGAAGGCATTAATTATGATGAAACCTTTGCCCCAGTAGCAAGGTTAGAAGCAATCAGATTGTTTCTGGCTTTCTCTGCATACAAGGATTTCAAAGTATATCAAATGGATGTGAAATGTGCCTTTTTGAATGGCAAACTTAAATAAGAAGTATATGTTCAACAACCCCCTGGTTTTGAAAGAGTAAAACATCTAAATCATGTCTATCTTCTGGATAAGGTTTTGATGGCCTAAAGCAAGCTCCCAGAGCCTGGTATGAACGATTATCAAAGTGTCTGATTGACAATAAGTATGAAAAAGATAAAATTGATACCACTCTATTCATCAAAAGAAGCAAAGGTGCATTGACTGTAGTTCAAATCTATGTCGATGATATTATATTTGCTTCTACGAATCAAGCAAAAGTTGAGTTATTTTCAAAACTAATGGAAAGTGAATTTGAAATGAGCATGATGGGAGAATTAACATTCCTTCTAGGGCATCAAGTCAAACAAAGTACCTTTGGCATTTTCATAAATCAAGCCAAGTACGTTTCTGATATTTTAAAGAAATTCAAACTTCACAGTTCCACTACAATGAAAACACCAATCTCACGTAGCACAAAGCTTGACACAGATCCCTCTGGGAAACAAGTTGATGTCAAAAACCATAGAGGCATAATTGGATATATTCTGTACTTAACTGCCAGTAGACCAGATATAATGTTTGTCACCCGTCTCTAGCTAGATACCAAGCCAATCCAAAGGAATTCCATTTGGCTGCTGTGAAAAGAATCTTTAGATATCTCAAAGGAACACCCTCTTTGGGCCTTTGCTATCCTAAGAACTCTAACTTCGATTTAATTGTATATATTGACTTTGATCATGCAGGTTGTAAGTTAGACAGAAAGAGTATCTCTGGTAGCTGTCAACTTCTGGGGAATTGAATAATAAGTTGGACATCAAAGAAGCAAAACTGTGTGTCAACTTCTATAGTAGAAGAAGAATACATTGCAGCTGCTAGTTGTTGTTCACAAGTAATAAGGATGAAAACCCAACTCAGAGATTATGGTCTTGTATATGACAAGATTCCCATCCTCTGTGATTCAAAAGTGCCATAGCTATCACAGAAAATCCGGTGTAGCACTCAAAAACAAAGCACATTGTTGTGAGGTATCAGTTTATAAAGGATCATGTGGAAAAAGACGCAATTGAGATGTATTTTGTTTCCACTGATTACCAACTTGCTGACATTTTTACAAAAGCTCTAGATGAAAAGACATCTAATTTTTTAATCAGCAAGTTGGGCATGCTAAATATGTAATAAATACAAAACCTATAGTTCTCTATAGTTTTTGTATAGTTATTTACTTAGCATGTCTTTACTTTTAAATTTCGTTTCATTTTACACTAATCTACTCACTATTGAAGTACAAAGGGGTACAGAAGCCTCTGAATACCTCTGTCTGTCAAGAAGTACTTGTTACTCTTACATTTCATGATCCAAGCAAGGTTCAAGGGGGAGCAATAAATGCATAAATTTAGGGGGAGCTCATATTCATGCATTCTTCAAGGGGGAGAATTAATCAATCTAAAGAAAGGTAGTTCGCTATGAACTTTTGTGTTCACATTTTTCAAATAAGTCTAATACATTCCACCCTTGGGTACTTTAAAAAGTCTCTTGAGTGCATTAGCTATCTTCTGGATACATTTTTCTTCGAAAATTTTATTCAAATCATTTTGTTCTGTGTTAACTCTTGCCGCAAAGATTATCCAGAAGTTTCCTGATTTATTAAAATTTTCTCTGAAAGGTTATTCAACAGACATAAAACTTTCCTCTGGTCTCCAAATGTTTTATCTGACCAATTGAATGATTTTAAAGGTTTTCACAAATGACATTTTGAGGTATTGCAAAGGTTATTCGTTATTTTTTATTTACTCTTGCCGTCAAGGTTGTACAAAAGGACACGACATACCCTTAAAATACTCAGCAAGACATTTCTTTTATAAGAAATGTTCTTAAAACTCTTATTTGGTCCAAATTTTTAAAAGATCATTTAATTGTTTTTAAAAAAAATCATTTTAAGAGGGAAAAGGTGAAATATGTGAGTTACAACCAAATCTCATCCAATCCCAACGAAGAAACCCTTGAGTAACCAAATCCAAAATACACGTGTCCCAAATCACAAATGCTTCATCTAGAATCTTCGGACACGCGTTAATCATCCATGGAGCGCATGTCATAAACCTAAAAACCGTTTCCATTCCCCAAGTTAGAAAACGCCTCTCCCTATTCAAATCACTCGAGTTTGATCTTCAATCTTACTATAAAAACTCGAATTACCCCACCATTTCTACTTTTTACCGTCTCTTTGCTCTCAAATTTCCAAATATTACTCAATCCCTCATCGATTGCAAACCTGCTCACAATTGCTGATGTGAACGAAATCCCCATCAATGCTTAAGTTGAAGAAGGCATCATTGCTGATTCTACTGCTGAAAATACACCACTAGTGTTCTTACCTTTAAAGCTAAATAATGCTCAAATGCTACTTGATCCAAAACCTACAGTGCTGAATATTGTATGATGATTGAGTTCCTTCAACATCATGCCCTGAACCTAGTCCTCACACTATCAAACCCTAATGTTCCTGATGTGTTTGTCCAAGAAGTATGGCAAACCCTGTACATCAAGGATGATGATACACTTGCTGGAAGTTTTGGCATCCCAAATGAAGACGACGACCGTGCAATTGAAGTGCTGATTAACAGGAGGATGATCTCAAGAATATTTCATTTACCCCTATCTATGGTTCAAGAAGAAGAGAACCTAGTGCCAAACCCTAACCTTGAACAAAACCCCACTTCTAATATATTGTTAGAATTCATAAAATTCTGAGGATACAACAAACCTGTCGAAAGGGTCTCTGACGTTAAGAGACAAAGCCTACCCCTAATGTGGAATGTACTTCTCTCCATCATAAACAAAAGCCTCATAAGCAAAATCTGATCTCATGATCAAGCAAGCACAAATGTAATCACTATGATGTATGGTATGTACTTCAATCGACCTTTGGATTTCGCAGATCTCATTTTTCAGGAAATGTATGGAGCTGTTAAGTATAAACTCACTTTGGAGAAGAACAACAAACCATTTCCTGCACTTATGTACCCCAAATTTCTAGCACTTGTCATTCAGATGGCCATAAACCGCTGGAAAATTCCCTGTATTCAACCCTTTTGCAAGATTGCAACAATGAAGTCTCATAAACCCACAATTCACAGCGACGGATACACTGTTTAGAGAGAGCTTTCCAGATATATGTTCAATCTCATACCTTCAACCTCCTCTCTCCTAAAATCTTATAGACGCTCTCTAGTATTCTCAGAACAGAGGATACCTAACCTAGAGCATTTAGGAGCCAGAATAGGTGGTCAGGGGTCGAATGAGCCTGAGACTGAAAATAATATGAGTGAACCACCGAGTGATTCTAACCATCCTGAGAGATTGTTAAGAGAGAGTCTATTGGAACCCAGATCCCTTTCTAACAATTAACGAGAGATCAAAATAAGTAAATATGAGCGGAAGCAAACAGATCTACGTTAATCAGTAAGATTAGTAAGAAAAAAATTGAAGAACAATCGTAATTCATATTGAATTGCTTTTAAATGATAATCAACAATGCGTACAATTTAGCTCTCAAATCTGTATATTTCGAATCACATACAATCAATGAAAGAGCTATTTATATGATTACAAACATGAAAGTCAACCATCTAGCCTATTACAACTTGACACGTGAGCAAGTGAATAACAAACTTAGTTACACACGGAGAATGTGCCTGCCACGTCATCAGATGTGCATATACTTGCATAATTCTGAATCATACTTCTATGAAAATGAGGTCTAACAATCTCCCCCTAAGTATGAACTTCAGAATGCTGCACGCGTAGCTTCGTTGTGCTTTCATAGGCTCAATAGTTGATGACTAAGCACGTATTGTAATTTGTTAGAAGGGAGCTGTTTGAGAAATGACTTTGAAGATGGCATATGTAACTTCTCTGAGCTTCATTAGTTTGTCAAGTTTCTTCTCAATCTTCTCTCTG
Source organism: Silybum marianum (assembly GCA_036898165.1). Lineage (NCBI taxonomy): Eukaryota > Viridiplantae > Streptophyta > Magnoliopsida > Asterales > Asteraceae > Silybum > Silybum marianum. The sequence continues at coordinate 22,778,477 of CM072528.1, read as the reverse complement.
ACTTCTGCATCTTGATTGTCAACTGCTACAGAAGCATAACATTATATGATATAAAGAACTTCTGTAGAGTATCTGTGAGAATCTTTAATTCTGAAGAAGCTTTTTCTGCTCGACCTTCTGAACACAATTCTGACTTCTGGTTGAGTTATCACTTTCCCAATCCTTAGTGCATTTATACCCTCCAAGTCTTCATTTGGAGCAGAGATACGCAAATTATCTACTTTGTAGTTCAAACCCGTTTGGAAGTCTACTTGCCTTCTGTATCGAATAAAGGACTTCACACAATCAATGATACGGAAGTAAGCAACTTTGTCTTGATCATCTCTCCCTCTGTTCATTTGAGTCTTCATAAATTTCTCCAGAGTTATCAGATCAGAAGGATTGATTGACAATAAGTTATTGTCACATAAGCAGGATGGTTTGTTGTCTTCTCTGACAACCTTGTAAATTGTGTACCAGATGAGTGTTTGTTCAAATTGTGCATGCCTGTATGAAATAATCTTGATTAGAACAGTAGAATGAGCCTCCTTCCTTGGTTGCCTGTGAGTTATAAATTTGTCTTTGATCTCATCACTAACATGGTAATCATTTGAAAAATTCGGCATCATTAGGTATATCTTTTGATCCGCAGGGGCATATATGTGCTTGTTTTTGATTTCTAAGTTGGGTAACTCGAGTCTTCCCAACTTCTTCATCTTTTCTTCATTTGAGGCTCTGAATTTTGCAGACTCCCTTCTTTTTGTTTCTTCAAAGTTAGCACGTGCCCTTTCAGCATCTTCTTTAGCCTTTTCAGCTTCTTCTCTCTCTTTTTCTTCTTGAGCCTTAGCTTTCTCTGCTTCAGCTTGGCTTTTATGGCTTCTTCCTTAGCTTTTTCTGCTTCAGATTTAGCCTTTTGTTCAGCCTCAGATTTTATTCTATTCTCTTCTTCTGTTCTAGCTGCCTCGGCTCAGGCTGCCTTAGCGCTGGCTTCTTCTGTTCTTGAAGCTTCTGCTCTGGCAGCTTCTGCTCTAGCTGCCTCTGTTTCTGCTGGGTGAGATTGCTTTTTAGTGTTGCCAATTATATCCAGTATGAATTTGGCAATTTCTGGATCCTTGGGCAAGAGACCCTTGTGAGTAGCTAGACGAGTAGGCGTCAATGAAGTCTGTTTAGAGGGAGGAGGTGCAGAAGGAAAAGGTGAGGAGTTTGAAGCTTTACCTTTGTCTTGTTCCATCTTCTGACCCGTTTCAGTTTTCCTCTTTTTAAGGTTTTCCATGTTCTCCCCCTTCTGAGAATCAGGATCCTGATCCTCAGAACGTTTGCGTTTTAACTCAGCCTTTTTAGATACCCGAGCTTCTTTGGCTTTCTTCTGGTCTTCAAAGGAAGCAGATAATGTACCAACCAGAGAGGATAACTTTGAGACAGAGGTTTCCAGAGATGTGAGCTTTTGGTCCGTATTCAAGTTGTTGGAGTTGGTTTTGGATGCTATTTGGAGGCCAGAGTATTGATGTGTTCAATCATTGCCTTTTGAAAGTGTGCCATATCAGAATTCTTGACTAGAGAAGAGGCAGAAGCAGAAGTATCTTCAGAAGGAAAAACAGCCTGTATTAGTTTATGGATGGCAGCAACAAACGATCCATATTCGTCAGCAGAGATTGTTACTTCTGGTGTAGGTATCTCTGAAGGAAGATTAAAGATAGCCTCTGCATTAGAATTAATTCCAGCGTCCAGTGCCTGGAAGTAGTGCCTGGAAGTGAGCATTAGCAGAATTCCGTTGAGCCTCTGCATTATCAGAGAGAAGCTTTCCGATAGCCTCCAATGTTTGAGTTTGAGTTGTTTGGTGGGCTTGAATGGCTGTTAGAGTTTGTTGTTGAGAAACCAGGGATAATTTTAGATCTTCCACAGATCTCTGAATTTGATCACCAAATGCCTTGAATGCTGCACTGGTGACAAATTCAGAAGAAGTAACCGGTGCATCTCCAACACATGGAGCCCCTTGTCTCTCGCGTTCAGAGAGGCCCTCTTTCACACCTGTTTCGACGTTGAGTGTGGAGGGACTTCCAACCTGTCTTCGAGGGCTGTTATTCACAGACACCTCTTCGGTTGTTCTAAAAGGTTCAGCTTGATCCCGATCATTAGAGGATGGGGAGCTGAACACAATGTGCTTACCTTTAGGGAGGGTAAAGACCCCGATAAGTGGTGCATCCTGTGGCTGTAACCCCTCTGATAGGATTTCATCAGCATCTAAACTAACAGAGGGCATGGACGTACCCTCTGGTTGCCCTATGACATCGTTGGTCACGAAGACATCAACGTTCTGTGTGGGTGGTGGCGAGTTCTGGGGCAATGAAACTCTTATATTTTCATCATCACCCTGTTGAGAGGATGATGAGGATGAGGTGGATTCCCCTGATGTGCGTTGGTGGTTTGGACTGGGTTGTTCTTTTTCAATGAGAGTAGATGTGTTGACATCTACCTCAGGAGATGTGGGTACCCGTGGGGATCTTGGAGACAGTCACTCAAATGTGTCTCTATGGACATCTTTTGTACCCTCTTGCATTAAAAGGTCGGGATGGGTAGAAACTCTCTAGTGTTCACTCAAATTCTTTTCAATCTCAGTCTCACTTGACCCCTCACTTTCTAATTTGGGCTCTAAGTGCTCTGGGTAGATACTCTCTGTTCTGAGAATACCATAGAGCGTTTATAGGATATGAGAGTAAGAGACGTTGAAGGAATAAGATCTAGCATGTACCTGGAGAGGTCTCTGGATGCAGGATAACCGTTGTTGTCAATTGTTGGCTTGTGAGAGCTCATTGAAGCTATCTTGCAGAAAGGCTGAAGCAGAGGAGCTTTCAATGCACCAATAGCGGGGAAGGTAAATAGTGAGAGAAAGCATGGGAACATTAAAGCAGGAAGTGGTTTCCCTTGGCTCTGGAGGGAAACTTTGGTTTGAACAACAGCTTTCATTTCTTGGAAGATAAGACTCGTGTACTCCAAAGGCCTGTTAAAGAACATCCCATACATGATTGTGAGGATATTCTTACTAGCTTGATCGAGAGACCCAATTTTGTAGGTGAGGCTCTTATTTAGAATGGAGACTAGGGCATTCCAAATCGGGGGCAACTTCTTCCTTTTGAACTCAGATAGCCTATGGAGGTGTTCATTGTAACCCAAGAAGCGAATAAAGGCCGGTAGAGCTTCTGGTGTGGGATTAGGTTCTGGGTCATGGTTGGGAACTGTTTGACCTTCGGCATCAATGTAGGGTTGAGGAAGATTAAAATACCTAGCTATTTTCTTGCGGGTGATTGGGATTTGGACGGCAGTTTCAGGTTCAGTGGGGTGTCCAAAGGTTCCAATTAGGGTATTTTCATCCTTGATTGAGTATTCCCTCCTAAAAAAATTAAAAGGAGATTAATTAAAAGAAAATTACAATTTAAACAACCAGATAAACTGTTGATTAAAAAAATAATTTTAAATTAAGTAATTCCTTTTAGAAAAAATTTAAAATCAGACATTTGGGTAGAAAACTTATTTGTACCAAATGAAAGTTTAATATTCGAAGCCAAGTATTTATTTAAGGAATTAAAATATTATAAGAAAATTTTAAGTAACCTTGAAGACAAGAGTTAAATAAAATAGGCTTATTAAGGAAAATTTCAAAAAAAATACAAAGGTAGAGAATATCTGGTCATAGAAAACAATTTTGACCATGAATGTCAAAGAACATCTTTTTAGAAGAATTTAATTTGAATATGAAACGTCTTTGTAACCTTGACGACAAGAGTTAGTCAGAAGAAACAAATTCAAAGAAAATTGTTAAGTAAAGAGAGGTTCAGAAGACAGCTAACAGATGTTAGACTTGACGTGCTCCCCCTTGAACATGTAAGGTATTACATTCGGCTTCCCCTCAAAAGTTTTATTCTGCTCCCCCTCAAAAAATTCATTTTGCTCCCCCTAAAAAATTGCATTCTGCTCCCCCTCGCAATGATAGGAGTTGCACCCTTTCTTATGTCACTTGGATCACAAATGTAAGATTTATTCAATGAAGAACAGAGGTGTCCAGAGGTTTCTCAGTGCCTCTGAAGTAGATCACTAGAGATGACCAGAGGCTTCTAGATGGTTCTGGTATGTGCGAAACAATATATATCTACAGAAATATGTAATTTTGACAGGAATTCTAAGAAGATCAAAGAATTAAGTAAAATTACATATTTAACATGCCCAACTTGCTGACTAGGAAATTGAATCATGTCTCATCCAGAACTTTTGTGAAAATGTCAGCAAGTTGAAAATGAGTAGAGACAAAATACATTTCGATTGTGCTTTTCTCTACATGATCTTTAATGAAATGATACCTGATATCGATGTGCTAGGTTTTTGAGTGTTGAACTGGATTTTCAGTAATGGCGATAGCACTCTCTAAGTCACATAGGATAGGGATTTTGTCGTATATTAAGCAGTAGTCTCTGAGCTGAGTTTTCATCCAGGTTACTTGAGAACAGCAACTGGCTGCATCAACATACTCAGCATCAACATACTCAGCATCTGCTGTTGATGTTGACACACAGTTCTGCTTCTTGGATGTCCAACTTACAAGTCTATTACCTAAAAGTTGACAGCTTCCAGAAGTACTTTTTCGATCCAACTTGCAACCTGCATGATCAGAATCTGTATAGGCCATTAAATCAAATTCAGAATTTTTAGGATACCAGAGACCAAGTGATGGAGATCCATTGAGATATCTAAAAATTCGTTTAACAGCAGCCAAATGTGATTCTTTAGGATTTGCTTGATAGCGAGCACATAGGCAAGTGGCAAACATAATATCAGGTCTACTTGCAGTCAGATACAAAAGTGATCCAATAAGTTCCCAGAAGGATCAGGGCCTAGTTTTGTGCTAGTAGAGATATGAGTTTTCATTAGTGAGGAACTTTGAGGATGAAATTTCTTAAGCATGTCAAGAACATACTTAGCTTGATTTATAAAGATGCCAGAGGCATTTTTTTTAACCTGGAGTCATAGAAAGAACGTTAGTTCTCCCATCATACTCATTTCAAATTCTTGTTCCATCAATTTAGAAACAGATCAACTTCTGATTGATGAGTAGAACCAAAGATTATGTCATCCACATAAATTTGAACAATAGTTAGCATACCTTTGCCTCTTTTGATGAACAGAGTTGTATCGATTTTACCTTTATCATAACCTTTACTGATCAGAAATGTAGATAAGCGTTCGTACCATGCTCTAGGTGCTTGTTTTTTACCGTATAAAGCTTTGTCGAGAAGATAGACATACTCTGGATGTTTAGCATCTTTAAAACCAGCAGGTTGTTCGACATACACTTCTTCTTTGAGATACCCATTCAAAAATGCACATTTAACATCCATTTGATATACTTTAAAGTTTTTGTATGCAGAGAAAGCCAAAAGTAGTCGTATCGGCTCAAGTCTTGCTACAAGGGCAAAGGTTTCATCGTAATCGATTCCTTCTTCTTGGCAATACCTCTTAGTAACCAGTCGAGCTTTGTTTCTGATCACTATTCCGTCTTCATCTTTCTTGTTTCTGAAGACCCACTTAATACCAATAGCTACTTTGTTCTTTGGTAAAGGAACTAGGTTCCAGACTTTGTTTGGTTCAAATTATAGCAGTTCTTGTTGCATAGCGGTCACCCAGCTAGGTTCTTGCAAGGCTTCATGAACATGTTTTGGTTCGATCATGCTAAGAAAATTTACAAAGAAAGCTTCATTTGCAGTAGCAGATCTTGTCTTAACACCTTCAGAGGGACTGCCAATTATGAGATCTGGGTGTGTGACTTAGTCCATCTCGTCATCCGAGATTGAGATACTGGTTGAGCGTGAACTTCTGTTTCAGAGGATGGAAGCACTTCTTCTGGAAGAGATTCGGAAACAGGAGGATCATCTACAATCTCCCTTTCAGATGAAGGCACAAAAGTGACTTCTAGACAGTTATTAGATGAAACAGGAAAGACAGAAGGGTCGGATGAGCTCTCAGTAGGTGATTCAGGACCAGAAAGAGTAATTCCAGAAGCCTGGAGAACTTCAGGAATATTTAGAGATGGATTGGTTGGGCTTTGCTCTGCCAATATTTCTTCGCCCAAAAACTCTTGAAAGATAGCATCTATTTCAGATTCTTTGGTACCTGAGAGATAATCAGATGTTACTGTGTTAAGTTTAAGTTCAGAAGTAGAATGCTCAGAAGTTAATTGAGTTTGATCGTCAAAATCGATGTTAATGCTTTCCATTACAGTCTTAGTTCGTAAATTAAAAACTCTAAAAGCTCTTGAATTTAACGAGTATCCTAAGAATTTAGCTTCATCTGATTTTTTGTCAAACTTGCCAAGTTTTTCTCTGTCATTTAAAATAAAACACCTGCAACCAAAAATGTGAAAGTATTTGACACAGGGTTTTCGATTATTAATAAGCTCATAAGAGGTTTTGAGATGCCTCTTGACAATAATACAACGATTCTGGGTAAAACACGCAGTGGCTACAGCTTCAGCCCAGAAATGAATTGGAAGTCCATAGGCTGCAAGTATCGTTCTGGCAGCTTCCACCAATGTTCTGTTCCGTCGTTCTACTACACCATTTTGTTGAGGAGTGCGTACAGCAGAGAAGTTCTGTGTAATTTTATTTTCAACAAGGTAAGCTTCAAGCTTGGCATTCTTGAACTCAGTATCGTTGTCACTTCTTAGCTGCTAAATCCGTTGGTGTAAAAGAACTTGAATTCTGGTCATCATATTTTGTAATACAATTGGCACTTCTGATTTCTGTCTAACGAATGCGAGCCATGTATACCTAGAAAATTCATCATTAAGTACCAGTATATACTTTTTACCAGATAGACTTTGAATTGCTATGGGACCACAGAGGTCGACATGTAACAATTGCAAAGGTCTACTACAAGAATGATCACTTTTTGTTTTATGAGATGCTCGTTTTATTTTGCCCATTTCACGTGCAGGGCAGAGATGATCTTTTTGAAAGTGAACTTCTGGAAGACCAGTTACCAAATCGTGTTTCACAAGCATCTCAAGATTATCAAAATTTAAGTGAGACATTTTGTGATGCCATAACCATGCAACTTCACTCTTTTTAGAGATAAGACAGAGGGTTTCTTTACCGTCATTTGATGTGAAGTTCATCATATACAAATTACCTTCTCTGTCTGCTCTCCAGAGTTCTTCACCTGCCTCTGAAAACAAGTAACAATGTTTTTCATCAAATACAACAAGTAATTTAGAATCACAAAGTTGACTTACACTCAGCAGGTTATGTTTTAGTCCAGAAACATGAGCTACTTTTGATAAGGTAATATTACCTTCTTGTAATGTACCATAGCCTTTATTTGACCCTTACCGTTGTCTCCAAACGTTACAGCTCCACCACTTTTTTATTGAATTGGGAGAGTAAGTTTTTCAATCCAGTCATGTACCTCTAGCATCCAGAGTCAAGATACCAGATGTGCACACGCTACATCTGCAATCACAGTCAGAGTTTTTTAGGTACCCATCTCATAATGGGTCCTTTAATGTTAGTTTTAGATTTTTCACTCATTTTATCTTGCACATGATGTGATTTAACAAGATTTAAAGGTTTGGTCTTTTTATTGGCTGTTTGTTTGTTTTTCTTTTGCTTAGTCCTGACGTGTGAGATATTATCATAAAGACGATCCGAGGGCCTCAAGAAAAATTCCTTTAATTTTAAGAATAAAGAAAAAAATTCAGAATTCTGAGACATAAAAGAGTTTATTGAATTTTCATTAGAATAATGATAATTACAATTTTTCTTATTTTTGTCTATACTAGTATCTAGTTCTATTGAACTTCTTAGCTAGGCAAGACTTATGCTTAGAATCATAAGTGTTCTTCTGTTGAGACTTCCTTTGATAAACCTTCCCAGGAGTTTTCTGAATTACTGAAACAGAAGCAAAAGGATTAGATTTCCATTTGCCTTTTTAAGCAGAAGTAAACTTTGGATAACATGATTGTGATAATTTTTGCTGAACAAAACATTTCTTTTTAAGACTTTCATCCTTCTCAAGTTCAAGACAAGATTTGGCCTTAAGAAACATCCGAATGAAGTCTGGATGAATGGACACTGGTTTTCTCTGTCCTGTTGGAGGAACAGAGAATGTTGGTATTCCACTTGGATGTTTTTCAATATTTAGACTAGAGGCTCTGATTTCCAGAGGTTCATTAGTAAATAATAAAGGAGCTTCCTCATTCTTAGTTACTTCTGGAACCTTTTTGTACTCAGAAGGTAGTTGATTTTCTGAGTTAAAGAAATCATCACCTTGATCATCATTTTCCCATGGATATGTAATCGTTTCAAAACAGTCTTGAGATTCCAAAAAGATTTAGGTCTACAAAAGAACACGGGAATATCTCTGGATTGTTTTCTGAAGGGATTTTCTGAACATTTTCAAGTTCAAGTTTAAATAATTTATCCAGAGTGAATAGAATATCTTTTTCAAAGCTTAGACGTAACTCCTCTTCTGCTTGTGAAGGAATAAATACATCCGCCTTTGGATTCAAAGTCATATGAACGTTTGAGCCAAATTTGAAAATGTCGTCTTTCTTCTGAATTTTATTCAGATCAACACTTGTTTTTCCAAATGAATATTTGATGTCTTTAAACTTGAGTTTTCGTTGATGATGACCATTTTCTATTTTTGATTTTTTAAAAATAGACTGTTCATATAAAATTGGAAACACAGGCTTCTGTTCTTGTCCTATACAGAAAACAGATTTCAGAGTTGATCTTTTCTCACATGTGTAAGGATCCAGATCCTCGAAACCAAGTCCGGATCTTCCTACTTGTGTATTTATCTTGTAATTAACTTTCTGAGCATCTAGATATGTTTTGATCTGTAGCTTTGTTTTTTGAAGTTCAATATGTAAAAATTCTCTTTCCTTTTGGAAATAGTTTTTAAGTGCAATAGAATTTAATCTGTCACTTTCCTCAGCACTAATCTCCTTTTCTTTATTTTCCAAAAATTTGTGTAAGTTCAGTTTCTCTTTCTTGAACTTAACTTCTGTATTTTTTAAATTTTTGGAAATCTTCTCATTTTCAGCATTGAGTTCCAATTTTTCTTCAGTTAGAAGATCCAATTCTCTTTTATAAATCTCTCTTTCTCTTTGAGTTTCAGAGAGAGTTTTTTCAATTTGTTTTCGCAGTTTCTTTTCAACTGTAAGCTTTTGCTTAAGTTCTTCAAAATTAATAGATATTTCCAAAATAGTGTTCTCAAGTTCAGATGTGTCAGAGAGAGTACTTACAGGTGTTTCAGATGGCTGATCTTCTGATTCATCTGTTCTGGCCATTCCGCAGAACATTGTTTCATCACCACTTGACTCATCTCCTAGCCAGTTTTTTTTTCCGGCAAAGTGAGCTCTTTCATCGACATTATACTTGTATTTATTCTGGTAGTACATTTTGTCTTTGTTCAGAGTTCCCCTGCATTCTTTTGAATAGTGCCCTGGCTTTCCAAATCTATAACACACATCCTTCTTTTTCTTTAACTCTTCTTCCTTCTTCTCTGCCTCAGTCTTCTCAGATCTCTGTATTTCTTGACGAGGTGCATAATTAGGAGTAGGGCGATCAAACCTTTTGCTTCCTTGAAAGGATCTATTATCAAACCTCTTTGTGAATTCTTTGGTAATAAGTGACAGTGAATCAGCAAAAGCTTTGATTTCATCATCAGAGTTAGAATCGTCCTCTGGAGTTACTTCTGACACGAGAGCCTTACTTTTTCCTTTCTTCTCGACTTCCTTACTTCTTCTGACTGATCCTCTGGTTTCAGAAATCAGAGCCAGAGGTCCACCGATAGTGGTTTTTTTCTGAACAACCTCTTTCTTGTGAGTTTGTAGAGTACCAAAAACATCATATAGGGACCATTGTTCCAAATCCTGATTGGCTTGTAGAGACATCGAGAGATTTGACCATTCAGGATTTAATCGTTTAAGAAATAAGACATTATTGTCTTCTTTAGATCTGATGATGTCACATCTTTTACATAGATTTATCAGAGTGTTAAATCTATGAAAAGTCTGTTCCAGAGATTCTTCAGGAATGGCCTGGAAACTGTTATATTCATTCAGAGCTTGGGCTCTTCTGTTTTTCTTCATTTTTGCACCTCCTTCCAGAATGTTTTCCAGTTGATCCCATAGTTCTTTGGAACTTTCACAGGAATCCAGAGATTGAAAAATCTCATTTGGAATTGCCATGATTAAGAGACTTTAAGCCTTTCTGGACAATTCCACCTTTGCCTTCAATGCATAAGACCAACTATCCCTTGATTTCGGAACATGTCTTGCAGGGACCTCATCAGTAACAGCAGTAGCAGGAACCCTAGGAATAGTTGTCATTGGAACGAACGGACCATTTTGAACAATAGGATACAGTTCAACGTCCTATCCTTCATAGAAGTTTATCATATGGATCTTCCATTGTGGATATTCATCACGTATTAGAGTAGGAGGTTTGGTCAGAGAACCAGAAGTATATACAACATTCAAATTAGAATTCGCCATATTACCAGAAACAGAGATTTGAAATTTACTGAAGATTTGTTGATATTTGGAGTAAACAAATTTCAAATCGATTGAAACAAGACTATATTCTTACTAATCTCATATTTAAGCAAAAATTACCACAAATTTAGAGAAAATTGTAATGAAATTAACAAAATCTCGTAAAACAGGGTAGAATGAAGAATAGGAGCTTAAAACTGATAAATACTGTAAATAGAAAAGTGATTTCTCCAAATGGAAGAGATCTAATAATCAATAGATTGATTATCAGGCTCTGATACCAATTGTTGGAACCCAGATCCCTTTCTAACAATTAACGAGAGATCAAAATAAGTAAATATGAGCGGAAGCAAACAAATCTACGTTAATCAGTAAGATTGGTAAGAACAGAATTGAAGAACAATCGTAATTCGTATTGAATTGCTTTTGAATGATAATCAACAGTGCGTACAATTTAGCTCTCAAATCTGTATATTTCGAATCACACTATTACAATCAATGAAAGAGCTATTTATACGATTACAAACATGAAAGTCAACTATCTAGCCTATTACAACTTGACACGTGAGCAAGTGAATAACAAACTTAGTTACACACGGAGGATGTGCCTGCCACGTCATCAGATGTGCATATACTTGCATAATTCTGAATCATACTTCTATGAAAATGAGGTCTAACAGAGTCAAGAAGATGTCCTAAGAGACACAAATGAGAGACAGCAGTTGAGTCCACCCAGAGCAACCATATCTACTAGAGTTGATGCCAACACATTAACACCTTTTGAACAAGGACGTCCGCTCAGTCCAAACCCTAACCCATAACTTAACCGATCAGAGGCTATCTTGAATGCCTCTGCATCAACCACATCCGGGGAAACCTCCTCATCATCATCCTCTCAAAAGGATGATGATGCTAACATAAGAGTTCAATTGCCTCAAAACTCGCCACCTCCCATACAGAACATCGATGTCTTCGTGACAGATGAGATAGACTGGATGGAGGTTGGTACGTCCATGCCAACTGAAGTCCAAAAGCCAATGAATTCCCATCAGAGGGGTTATGGCAACAGGGCACACAACGAACCTCCATATTTGATATGCTTAAAGGTAAGCGCACTGTTATTGACTCCCCACCCTCTGATGTTGGGAATCAAGTCAATACAGTCAGAACATCCGAAGAGGTGTCTCTTAGGAGCCCTCAAAAATAGGATGGAAGTTCCTCCACACTCAAAATTCAAACAGGTGTGAATGAGGGCCCCTCTGATCGCGAGGGAAAAGGGGCTCCATGTGTTGGAGATGCACCGGTTACCAATTCTGAATATGTCACAAATGCAGCGTTTCAGACATTTGTTGATAAAATTCAGGGATCTATGGTGGATCTAAAACAAACCATGCAAATCAGTGATCATAATATCCAGGCAGAAGTTAAAGCTCAGAACTTCTTACTCTGCAAGATCCAAGCCACTCAGAAAGAACACTCCCAAACCCTGGAAGAGTTAAAGAATTTCCTGATCCAATCCAGGATGCCCAGAAAAACTTAATAACAGAACACTTCCAGAAGTTGGAACGTGGTATACAGGCGAATGCAGAAGCCATCTTCAATCTCCCTTCTGACATCCCAACTCCAGAAGTCACCATTTTTGCAGAGGAATATGTTGCTCTTTTGTGGCTGATGTGAAGAAGTTGATAGAGACGGTGATCCCTTTAGAAGCCTCTTCATCCTCTAGTATCCTTACAAGATCAGACTTGGCAACAAATGATTGTGTATTAACTACAGGAGATGTATGTGACATGTTTCCATCACTATCATCTGTAGTTGACTTCTTTTTCCAAATCATTTTAAACTTCTTAAAATTACCGGATTTAGAAACAAAATCCTTGTAAGATAAATTATGATTATAAGTCCGACAAGATGGAGAACTATATGTGTAACACCCCGTCCCGCGTGGTTCAAGGACGGAAGATGCCACAATTGATTTTAGGACAATTGTAAGACAAACACCTGGTTAAAACAGAGCAACTAACATAATACTTACATAACCATAACCGGATATAACGAGTAACAAAATACGATCCCAAAATACAAGTATATCTACATTAGTTCTTAAGTGCTTAACAAAAGTAGATAAGTCCAGTCATGTTATCTCCACAGCACTCTGCGCAAAGTCCCAGCTAAGTCATGTACCTGTCGAGGAAAAAGAAAACTCGGCTAAGCTTAACGCTTAGTGAACGAATAATAATAATTCAACAATTAAAATGATATAACAAGTTCAAAATGAAATTCATAAGGTTAAGTGACAAAGAAAGTTAGGCAACAAATAGCCCGAAGGCGTATCAAAGGTCTGAAAACCAAACCGTATCACGAGGATACGTTGTTCCCAAAGGATGATCAGTCCGTTTGGGCGTCAGTGAGGAAAGGGGTGCAAGAACAACACAAGCAATCCTCTCCGTGGATTTAACCACGGCCATAATTATTATCCAATAAAGTTCCTAGGATCGATCCATACACCCTCTAATTTACCGGTACCAGGTCAAGTCAACACCATTGAGGACGCCATGAAAGTTGTAGCCCAATATTGAGTCTATAGGAAAAAGTTCACAAATGATACCATTTCACAAGTCAAATGATCAATATTCAAATAAGAGTGTACATCAAATTTTGGAGAGGAACAAAGTTCCATAATATTACCAAATATAAAAGGAATTTGGAATTAACGTATTCAGATTAGGAAGCCTTTTACAAACGGCTATCCCAATGTCAAGTAAAGTATGATATCCGTACCTTAACCGAATTCGACAATTAACGCACAATTACGAGAATTCACGATCAAGTTTGCCTCGCCCGTGTGCCTAACGAGTACGTAAACGGGTTATTATTCGTAACACATATAAACTATAACACAATATTCTAATATAGGGCTTAATGACCTTAAACAATTAGACTTCAAGAAAAAAAGCCTTATATGAATTAAGAACTCAAACGCAACATTTAACCTTATACGGTTCCACTCCAACAGCTTCTAGACCTCTTCTTTTTTACCATTTTTACCCAACTTAGAGGTCAATTCAGATTTTATAATCTTCATGAAAGTTGTAGACTGAACTCTTATGAGTCTAATGGCTTTGTAGTCAACTCATTTGGATGCTCCATCTATGAGATATGGCTTAACAAAAACAACAGCTATTAAGCTGTACGCACCTCAAACAGTCCTGTAAACTCACTGTTTTGAGCCACTTAGAGTCGGAATTGGGTTCTGGACTCCTCATAACAGTTGTAGTCTATGGTATGATCTTTCCATCTGCAAAATATGAGCTTATTTGAACGTGTGTTTTGAGAGTTATGCATCGCAAAAATTTGGACATGGGGCTGTCCAAATTATCAGTTTTCATAATTTTCACCAATTCATTTTAATGATCGAATCCTTATATTTTGCAACATTTAAATGATTCAAATCATATATAACATACTAAAAACTACAAAGGAGCTTAATGGTTAAGACCTTAAGCTTAATGACACAATTTTGCTCCTTTTAAACATTTAACCGAACACTTGGTGTGCGGTTAAACATAAACACCAATTCTAACTATATTGAAAACATAATTCAACCTTTTTTTTTTCAAAATCAATTTTATCAAATCTAACCATCGAAAACACATATTTAACCCTTTTTCCTTGATTCTCTTAGTAAATTGCGAGAATTTTAGCAATAAAGAGTTTTAGAGAGGTAGATGAATTAGGCGGTGGTGGTCTGATGTATGTAGAAGATGGTGAGAAATGAAAATTGTTCTATAAGTCTAATATTAATTCCTTTTTTTAATTATTGAAGGTTCAGAGATTTGGCAGTTTTAACCCCTCAAGTCTAGACTATCAACTTTATGCCCAACTAGGCATAACTTAACATTTCAAGTTAAGTTAAGTCTCGTTTTGTACGTATTTGACCTCTTGTATGATATTACCTTACGATTTAGTCTGAGGTACAAGTCGGGTAAGCGTAAGGTTCAACACGTTATGCACACTTGTACGAGTTAATGGGGCACGTATATTATAATATGATTTAAAGATGTTAAAATAATTGTTTGCTTTGACACTTGAATACGAGTTATTCTTATAGACACTTATTGTAGAAAGAGGATTCATATTTAGAATTGAACTTCAAACAGTTGTATAACCTTCAAATTCTCTAATTTTGCACAGGAGATGATCTCTTTCTTCCATATTCACATCATATTTTGTTTGATATTCGGATCTGATTTTCTATTCATTCACAAGATTTGTTTCTAAAACATATAATTTGTTTGAAAGTTTGCCAATTGTCTCTTTTCAAAAACTTGCTTCTCCTTTTCAAAATCTTTTTCCAAATTTTTGTTTTTGGCAATGATATGTTGATGCCAAAAATTGCACCAACGTTTATTTTAACACAACTGTTTATTCTGAAAAATGCATAAAAAACAATTTAAGGTAGGGGTGCGGACTTTATCAATTATAGATTGAACCTTCGAAAAATAAGAGAAAAACGGCGGAGAAAACGTAAATAAGACAAACGATTTTGGTGACGCGGAAAACCCCGTCGAGTGTAAAAACTGCGGACGATAAGAGATATCGTTGATGCACTATAGGAATGTGACGTCAAACAGGGACGTCGACCTTTAGAGCAGTGATCGTACGATTACAGTAGAATACATGAACAACAGTATCGAATAACATATAAAATGCTATTGTATGTTTCATAGTTCCATAGCGCAGAGATGATCAATCGGGGTTTCTTCGTTGATTTTAGCCTTGATTTTATAGTCGGTGTCATTTGTAACGGTCCTTTGTCATTAATAATCTTAATGAATATCCTTAATGTTGTTGACTGTAACCGTCCAACGGTCACGTCATTAATCGCGGCTTTGAATGTAACGTTCGTGTGCCATTAATTGCGGCTTTGAATGCCCTTAATGATGTCGTAACTGTCCAACGGTCATTTGATCATCGCTGGTTTGTCAAACGTCGTAGAATACTGTCGGGAGTTTCGTTCGACCATTGACTTTGAAGCCATCATGAGTTGTAAAATATCTTTGGTCGAACGCTTTAGTCAACGGTCGTGAGTTCAGGATATTTTTACCCAAACAGAGTGGGTATTATTCTCGTTGGTCGTAGGTGTGATTTTTTTACCCAAACATGATCAAAGTACTTTTCTTGATTAAATTCGGTTTGTCAGATTCAAACACATTTCTTTCATCTTTTAAAAAAATTTGAAGTTCAGAAAGTTGCTTTGATGGCTTCAGACATTTCGTTTCAGATTATTTTTTCTCTAAGATCACAACTTGTTCAAAATCTAACACTTGTCCAGGAAGTTTTTTAATTGTCAACTCACAAGTTTTAATTTTGCTCTCAAACGTTTTTCGCTCAATTTCAAACCTGTTTTTCTAATCATAAGAGAATTGTCTTTCTTTTACTATTTCTAAATCGGATAATTTCATAGAATCAAATTTTTGTTCCGATTTAGAAATATTATTGTCAGAACTTATGAAAGTATGAACCAGAAGTAGCTAAGTCTCAAACATCAGAAGACAATACTAGAGGTTCATCTTCAGATCTATCACATCACAGAGGCGCCCAGGGACATGAGGACCCTCTGGATCTCAAATGATATTCCACACGCGCCTTGGATGACATGGCAGTCACTTTTTCCGTACGTAACAAATTCTGTTAGTCGTACAAGTGACGTGCCATTTAGTGATAGGCTAACTCACTGACTTTTTTCTTTGTACTAGTATATATAGAGTTAGTTATCACTGTAAATGAAGTCGATCATCGTTTAGAGAAAAAGTGCATTTCATTCCGTGTATTGTAATCGATCTTCAGATTAATCAATACGAATTATCATTTGATCTTCATATATTGTTCTTTCTGATTTAATTACCGTTCTAGCTTTAATAATAGATTTATATTGCTTCCGCTCCTATATTTCTATTAGATCTATTGATTAATTGGGTAAAATAGAGATCTGGGTTCAAACAATTGGTATCAGAGCTATATAATCAATCTATTTGATTATTCAATCTCGTCCAGTTTGGAGAAATCCTCACTCAACTAGCAGTTAATTTCAAGCTTTAAACTACTGTTATTCATTCTACCCTGTTTCTCGAGATTTTGTTGGTTTCATACAATTTTCTCAAAATCAATGGTA
Source organism: Silybum marianum (assembly GCA_036898165.1). Classification (NCBI taxonomy): domain Eukaryota; kingdom Viridiplantae; phylum Streptophyta; class Magnoliopsida; order Asterales; family Asteraceae; genus Silybum; species Silybum marianum. The sequence goes on along the minus strand of CM072528.1, from coordinate 22,761,774 downwards.
ATCTTGGTTTAAATTCTGAAATCAGTAAGTAAATCATTTCGTTTCGCTTCGATTCATTTGAAGTTTATTTGTTATATATTTCAGAACTATTTCCTGCAAATTTTGAAACCCTGGTTTCTAAAAATTGGCAAATCAAAACCTAAACGTCATATAAAACTCTGGATCCTTAACAAAACCCCCACTCTAATTCGTGACAAATATCCTCAACGAAAGATTCGTATGATAAACTTTTACGAAGGACTAAATGCAAATCTATATCCTACCATTCTAAATGGTCCCTTCGTACCCATGACCACAATTCCAATAGTTCCGCCCATAGCAACAACGGAAGAAACTCCTGCTCGTCAAGTTCCCAAAGAAAAGGGAAATTGGACTGATGATGATAAGGCCAAAGTGGAAATTGCTAAAAAGGCAAAAAATCTACTAATCATGGCAATTCCCAATGAGATTTTGCAATCTCTTGATTCTTGCGAGATGGCCAAGGAACTATGGGATCAACTCGCATATCAACTGGAGGGAGGTGCTAAAATGAAGAAAAACAGAAGAGCTCAAGCCTTGAACGAATACAACAGTTTTCAAGCACTTCTAGAAGAGACTCTGAAACAGACTTATCACAGATTTACCACTCTGATAAATTTGTGCAAGAAGTGTGATATCATCATATCAAAGGAGTATAATAATGTTTTATATCTCAAACGCTTGAATCCAGAATGGTCGAATCTTTCCATGTCTCTTCAAGCCAATCAAGATCTTCAAATGTGGTGTTTACATGATGTGTTTGGTACCTTGCAAGCACATGAGAAAGAGGTTATTCAGAAGAAGAGAAGTGTTGGTGGACCTCTGGCCCTCATCTCTGAATCCAGAGGATCAGGTAGAAGAAGTAAAGAGGTTGGTACAGAAGATTTCTTTGATACAAAAGATGATGAAATCAGTTCATTTGCTGAATCCTTGGCTCTAATTACCAAACAGTTCACAAAGAAGTTTGGTAATCGTTCATTTCAAAACAGAAGGTTTGACAACAGAAATGAACGCCCTACTCCGCCTTATGTTCAAAGGCAGAAAGTACAGAAGGTGGAAAAGTCATAAGCTGAGATGAAAGAAAAAGAGTTGAACAAGAAGAAAGATATTTGTTACAGATGTGGAAAGCCGGGTCATTATTTGAAGAATTGTAAAAGTGTTCTTGTCAAAGACAAACAATACTACAAGAACAAATACAAATACAAATACAACAAAGTTGAAAGAGCACACTATGCTGAAAGAGATAACTAGCTAGATGATCAATCAAGTGAAGATGAAGCCATGTTCTGTGGAATGACAATGGCAGATGACTCAGAAAATCAACCTTCTGAAACTCCGGTTTGTACTATCTCTAATTCTTCTGAACTCGAGCAAACATTTTTAAATCTAATTGTTGATTTTGAAAACCTAAAACAGAAGAGTTTTGTTGAAAAGAAATTAAGGAAAAACATTGAACTATCTGTTTCTACCGTCCAAAAGGAAAGAGATATTTTCAAAAGAGATATGGAGATTTTAACTGATGAGAAACTTGAACTATCTGTTGAGAATGAAAAGAGTTCAAACTTCTAAAAAATACAGAAGTCAAACTCAGAGAAGAGAACCAAAACTTTTGTAAACTTCTGGAAACTAAGGATGAGGAGATAAGTGCTAAAAAAAGTGACAGATTAAACTCTGTAGCACTAAAAAACTACTTCAAAAAAGAATGTGAATTTTTACATATTGAACTTCAAAACAAGGAGCTATAGATCAAAAAATATATGGATGCTCAGAAGGTTAATGAAAAGATAAATATACAAGTAGGGAAAACTGGCCTTGGTTTCGAGGATCTGGATCCTTATACGTGTAAAAAGAGATCTACTCTTGCTTCTATATTCTGTATGGGTAAAGAACATAAACAAAGTTTTCCCATTCTATATGAACAATCAGTCTTTAAAAAAATCTAAATATGAGAATGGACATCAAGTTAGAAAACTAAAATACAAAAAATAAAATATTCCTCTGAAAAGGCAAGAAAAGTTGACCTTACGCTTATTCAGATAAAGAAAGATGTTTTTAGTTTTGGTTCATTCACTCATATAACCTTAAATCCAGAGGCTGATGATTTCATACTTGTATACATAGAAGAAGAGCTAAGACTAAGTTTTCAAAAAGACATTCTTATAACTCTGGATGAGTGTTTTAAATCTGATAAAACACATTTACATCTACAGATTTCTGAAAACCATTCAGAGATAATTCCCTGCTCTTTTATAGATTTAAATCCTTGTGAAATCGAAGATAAGAATGAGTTTATTGCTTATCCCTGGAAAATTGATAATCAAAATGATGATGAATTTTTTTGAAGTTCTAAAAACTATTTTTCAAATCTTGAAGATCTTTTGCCTCTAAATTTTACAAAGGTTCCTGAGGTTATCAAGAATGCAAATGCTCCATTTTTATATACTAATGAACTTATCAAAATTAGAGCTACTGACTCAAATGTTGCTAAACTCTCAAATGGAATACCACTAATCTCTATTGCTCCAAAAGAACGAAGAAAAGAGGTTCCTATTCATCTAGATTTCCTTGGGATGTGTTTACAAGATAAAACTTGTCTTGAATTAGAAAATGAGGCAAATCTCAAAGAGAAAGCAAATCTAAAGCACCAACCTCTGAAATCTCAATCACAAAAATTTACTTGTTTTGAAAAAGGAAAATGGAAAGCTAACTTTTATACTTCTGTTTCAGTATAACCAGAAGTTCCAGAGAAGTCTACACAGAAGAAGCCCTCACAGAAGAATTCAAATGTTCCAAAGCATAAGTCTAGACTAGATAAGAAGTTCAATAGAACAATTGATGCTAGAATAGACAAAAATAAGAACAATTGTAATTATCATTCTAGTAATGAAAATTCATGTAATTCTTTTATGTTTCAGAACTCTGAATGCTTCTCTTTATTTCTAAAACTTAAACAATTTTTCTCAAGACCTTCTGGTTACTTCTCCGACAATCGTAAACACTCAAAAAATCAAAACTAGATAAACAATTCAAACAAAACAGGCAAACCATTAGTCTCTGGAAAACCTGTGCATCATTCTGCTCAAAAGGAAAAGATGAATCAGAAACTTAATCTTACAACAAAGGACCCATTATAAAAAGGGTACCTAAATCTCTCTGATTTTGATTGCAAAAACAGCATGTGCATATCTGGTATTTTGACTCTGGATGCTCGAGGCACATGACTGGAACGAAAAACTTACTCTCCAAATTCAAAGATAAAATTGGTGGAGCAGTAACGTTTGGTGACGATGGTAAGGGTCAAATAAAAAGTTACGGTACTCTTCAAGAAGGTAATATTACCTTTTCCAAAGTAGCTCATGTTTCTAGGTTGAAACATAACTTGTTAAGTGTATGTGAACTCTGTGATTCTAAAATGCTAGTTGTATTTGATGAAAAACATTGTTACTTATTCTCTAAGGCAGGTGAAGAATTATGGAGAGCTGACAGAAAAGGTAATCTATATATGATGAACTTTACATCTAAGGATGGTAAGGAAACTCTCTGTCTTATCTCTAAGAAGAGTGAAGTTGCATGGCTATGGCATTATAAACTCTCACACTTGAATTTTGAAAATCTTGAGCATCTTGTAAAACATGACCTGGTTAAGGGCCTCCCAGAGGTACACTTCCAGAAGGATCACCTCTGTCCCGCATGTGAGATGGGCAAAATAAAAAGAGCATCTCACAAAACCAAAAGTGATCACTCATGCACAAGGCCTCTGCAAATGCTACATGTTGACCTCTGTGGTGCCATTGCAACTCAGAGCCTTTTTGGCAAAAAAGTATATCTTGGTACTAATAGATTAATTTTCCAGGTATACATGGCTTGCTTTTGTACGATAGAAATCAGAAGTTCCAATAGTGTTAAAGAATATGAAGACAAGAATACAAGTTCTTCTACAACAAAAAATACAGCAACTAAGAAGTGACAATGGTACTGAATTCAAGAATGCCAAGCTTGAAGAATACCTTGTTGACAACGGCATTACTCAAAAACTTCTCTGCTGTACGCACTCCTCAGCAAAATGGTATTGTAGAAAGACGAAATAGAACAGTAGTTGAAGCAACAAGAACAATGTTGGCAGCTTCTGGGCTACCCACCAACTTCAGGGCAGAAGTTGTAGCCACAACATGTTTTACTCAAAATAGATCAATCACAATTAAGAGGCATATTAAAACCTTTGATGAGCTGATAAATAACATAATCCCCTCTGTTAATTTCTTCCTTATTTTTGGATGCAGGTGTTTTATTTTGAATGATCGCGAAAAACTTGGCAAGTTTGACAAGAAATCTGATGACGCCAAATTCTTAGGATACTCGTTAAATTCAAAATCTTTTAGGGTTTTTAATTTACGAACTAAGACTGTAATGGAAAGCATAAACATCGATTTTGATGATCAAACTCAACTGACTTCTGAATATTTTGATTTAGAACTCAAACTCAACACTGTCACCTCTGATTATCTCTCAGGTACCAGAGAATCCGAGATTGATACTTTATTTAAAGATTTTCTGGGAGAAGAAATATCCTCAGAGAAAATACCCACTAATACATCGTTGAATATTCCTGAAGTACATCAAGCTTCTGGGATAACTCTTTCTGGTCCTTCCAAGTCACCAAATGACAGTCCAGAGGTAACCTAAGTGCCTTCGTTTGAGGGGGAGACATTAGGCCCTCATCCAGATCTAGAGCCAACCCCAGTACCAGAAGACGTTATCCAACCCGTGGATACAGAAGCCAAGCCCAGCAAATTCCTCAAACAAGGATGAAAAGATGGATAAAGACTCATACTCCAGATCTGGTAATTGGAGATCCATCTGAAAAAATTAAAACCAGATCTGCAACTGCAAATGAAGCTTCTTTGTAAATTTTCTAAACATAATTGAGCCAAAGAAAGTTCATGAAGCTCTACTAGAACCAAGCTGGGTGGATGCAATGAAAGAAGAGCTGCTTCAATTTGACAGAAATAAGGTGTGGAAATTCGTACCTCTGCCTAAAGATAAGGTCGCCATTGGTACTAAGTGGGTACTCAGAAACAAAAAGGATGATGAAATTGTGATTAGAAACAAGGCTAGGTTGGTGGCCAAGGGATACTGTCAAGAAGAAGGAATTGACTACGATGAAACTTTTGCTCCAGTTGCAAGACTTTAAGCAATAAGACTATTTCTGGCCTTCTCAGCATACAAAGAATTTAAGGTGTATCAAATGGACGTTAAATGTGCATTTTTGAATGGAGATCTCAAAGAAAAAGTGTATGTTCTACAACCTCCTGGCTTTGAAGACCCAAGACACCCAGTTCACGTATATCTTCTGGATAAAGCTCTGTATGGCTTAAAACAAGCACCCAGAGCTTGGTGTGAACGATTGTCAAAGTATTTCATTAAGCACTCGTATAAAAAAGATAAAAAATTGATACAACTCTGTTCATCAAAAGAGGCAAAGGTACGTTAACTGTGGTTCAAACAAAAGTTGATTTTTGTGGATGACATTATATTTGATTCTACTGATCAAACAAAAGTTGATTTGTTTTCTAAGTTAATGGAAAATGAATTTGAAATGAGCATGATGGGAGAATTAACATTCTTCCTAGGACTTCAAGTCAAACAAACTACCTCTGGACTTTTTATAAATCAAGCCAAGTATGTCTTTGACGTGTTTAAGAAATTCAAACTTCAAAATTCCACTCCTATGAAAACACCTATCTCTCCTAGTATGAAACTTGATCTTGATCTCTCTGGGAAATCAGTTGATGTTACGAACTATAGAGGTGTGATTGGATCTCATCAGTATTTGACTGCCAGGCCAGACATAATGTTTGCCACTTGTCTTTGTGCGAGATTTCAAGCCAATCCAAAATAATCGCATTTGGCTGTTGTAAAGAGAATTTTTAGGTATCTTAAATGAACACCCTCACTTGGTCTATGGTATCCTAAAAAATTTGGATTTGATTTAATTGCATACACTAACTCTGATCATGCAGGATGTAAGTTAGACAGGAAAAGTACTTCTGGTAGCTGTCAACTTCTGGGAAATAGGTTGATAAGTTGGACGTCCAAAAAGCAGAATTGTGTTTCAACTTCCACAGTAGAAGCAGAATATGTTGCTGCTGCTAGTTGTTGTTCACAAGTTATTTGGATGAAAACCCAACTCAGAGATTATGGTATGGTATATGATAAAATTCCCATCCTCTGTGACTCAGAAAGTGCTATCGCCATAACAGGAAATCACAGCATTCAAAGACCAAGCATATTGATGTCAAGTATCATTTCATAAAGGATCATGTGGAGAAAGGGACAATTAAAATGTATTTTGTCTCCACTGATTACCAACTTGCTAGTATATTCACAAAAGCTCTGGATGAGAAAAGATTTAATTTTCTTATTACCAAATGGGTATGCTAAACATGTAATTAACTTGGATGTTAAAAATCTTTGACATTCTATGTTTAGTTACTTATTAGTATATCTTTGTTTATCATACTTAGTAAAGTTTTGATAAATAAACTAGAGACACCTAGAAGTCTCTGGATTCCTCTGAAGAAAATTGAATCAGAGACACCAGAAGTCTCTGGGTGCTTCTGATTACAAAAAGAATACTTGTTTTCATTCTGTGATCCAAGTACAGTTCAAGGGAGAGCATTGCATGCTGAAATCAAGGGGGAGAAACATATGCAAGATTCAAGGGGCAGCACAGAATGCTGATTTATTCAATGGGGTGAATTTATCAAATTTTCAAGACTAGCTCATGTTAGATGTTCTCTGAATATGTCTTTCCTTTGAATTTTTTTTAATAAGTTACTTTTAAACTAACTCTTGCCGTCAAGATTATTCAGAATTATCTTATTCAATAAAATTTCTTCAGAAATATTGTTCATAGGACACAAAACTTTCTTTTGGTTCAAAAATGTTTTATTTCACATTTTTTTTGGTTGATTAACTGATAATTTTTATTATTAATTTTCGGAGGGAATATTTAAATTAAATAAAGCGAAAACGGTTCTTATCGAAAACCAACGAGAAACCCTTGTGTGACACGTCTACCCTTACACACGTCATCAATCCACTTATTCACTCCAAAAAGTTAATCCATGTGTCATTAATCGACCGTTTGCATGTGTGCACGCTTCGTTTATTACGTCAGCACCCAAAAACCATTCCCTATCCCCAAATCAAATAAACCCTCGAAATTCAAAATCACTCGAGTTCATTTTTAAATTCTACTATATAAACTCGAAGAAAACCCCAATATAACCTTTCACCATCTTCAACCTCGTGATTTTACTGTGCACCTGCAAATCAACTTCAAATCCAAAAACCCCAAACTCACAAATGGCCAACCCAAATGAGAATCTGAATGCGCAAGAAGACGAAGAATGTGTGATTGATTCGACAACAGATAGCACCCCAATCGTCAACCTACCACTAAAACCAAATAATGTGCAGGTTCTTCTTGATCCAAATACTTACCTAAACGACTATCGAGTAATGATCAAGTTCCTGCAAAACTGTTAGGACCCAAACAATCAAGATATCAATATATGGAAAGATTTTAACAGGAATGTGATAGCCAAATGTAATATGTATTGATGATGATGTACAGTATTACAGAATATGTCTTTACAAGGCTAATGGAAACGTTAGTTCTAACTATCTAACTAACTATCTATTTATACATGAAATAGAAAGACTAAAGTAACAGTACATTCATAACAGACAAGTTCAGAATAGGTTCTGAACTTCTTCAGAAGTATCTTCAGAAGTGTCTTCAGAACTTCTTCAGAAACTCTTCAGAAAATCTTCATAACTTCTAAAGTTGGCACTTCAGAAGTTTATGCCTTAGGCTTTTCTTTGTCTTTTCTTCAGATCTTTATATGTTCAGAACCCAGTCCCTTTTGAAGCTATTATGATATCTCTATCAATCTCCCCCTTAGCTTCAAAATTCAAATCATACTTCCAGAAATTCAGAATTTCTCTAACATCTTTCAGAATTAAGTTCCTGTATTCTAGCAAGGATACAACAATTCTAATCATCTCTTTTGCAAGCTTCTTGTGCTTCTCCCAATCTTCATTGCTCAGATTATTTGGTCTTTTATTCTGTCTTTTCACCAAACGATCTCTGATGGCCATGAGGGTTCCACTGCAACATTTGTAGAGTTCTTCAAATCTCACAAATAATAGTTCCTGGAAGCATTTGCAAACGAAGCCTGGAGGTTGAATTACTAAAGTGCTTTTCTTCAAATTCTGAATATCTGGTAGACTCAGATTTGATTTGCTCAAATATACTTGTTTCTTGTTTAGAACATAAGCAACTTGAAAATCAGTTTTTGCAGCCCATATGAATTCTCTGTACAAACCATCTCTGAGAATTGGAAATGATTTTCTGAACTTGGTGATTGAATCATGAAAAGGGTAAAGACTTCTATAAACTCTGAGTAGATCTCTGAGATATACATTTTGAAAATCATCTTCAGAAAAGGTAGAAATCTCACCATTTTGTCTTTCAACTTTAAAGAATGCATACTTGTAATTTTGTCTTGTCTTCAAGTCAGCATTAATTACCTTAATCACTGGGCTTTCCTTTCTTGCTTCATTAACTGGGATTCTTATTTTTCTAATGATATCTGAATACCATTGTTTCCAACCAAAGGACTTTTGAATCCAGCAGTCAATATAGTTGAACTTTTGTTCATATTCCATGAACATTTCTGGATGGAAATATTCAAGAAACATGGTAAAAGCACTTTCTTCTATTCTTTGAACTTGCATTTGTTCCTCTTCAGATACTTGCTCTATATGAACCAACTATTCAGAAATAGCTTCAGAAATTACTTCTTTTCCTTTCTTTTTATCCTTCTGACTTGGTTCAGAACTTTCAATGTTCAGAGAAAACTTCAGAATTTCCTCCAAGTCTTGTTTCTTTGAGTGAATTTGGAAATCATAAGTATCACTAAGTATATAATCAACTCCTCTAATCTTGTTTTCTCTTTTGTGACCAGCTGGATAACTTTTCCTTACAATTTCTCTGAAATGAACTCTTTCTTTGATCAGATATATGATTTCTTCTTTGACATCTGAATCTTCAATATAATCCTTGGCATGAGTAAGAAACCAATTCAGAGTTGAGTTAGAGTATTTTGGAATATCTGAAATCAAAAAGTTTTATTTCCATCTGCTGTATATCTGAACCCAAGATCTGGACTAGTGAACACTCTAGTCATTGTATTTTCAAGGTTTATAGATTCCAACAGATTTACTTTAGATAACCCAAATTCCATAGCTAATTGAAAGTCGTGCTTGATTAAGTTCCTTATGTAGATTCCTAGAATTCTTTTAACTTCAAAAACAAGCTCAACTTCACTTCTAGCAACACAATAATGAAGAACTGTCAGTTTTTCTTGCAATCTTAATTTGTTTAGATCATACTGAGTAAATTCACACAAATATCCATTTCTTCTTTCTGCTCCAAATCTGAATATTACTATATCATCTTCAATAGTCTTTGAAAGACATCTAATCTTCTTTATAAGAGTGGAGTCATTCAGATTTTGAACTCCATGCTTCTGAACAAAGTTTCTAACTTGAGAAATTTGATCTTCAGACCACTCATCACTTACAAAATCCTCTAGAGTTGCAAACCTCAGACTGGTTTTGTATATATGAAAGTAAATTGCTTCAGGAAACTCCAAGCTTGTTTCTCCAGAAAGAAGTATATCTTCTTTGTCATAGACTTGATCTAGAATAGGTTCTTCAAGTAGAGGAATATCAACATTGGTAATAGTAATGCAGGATCTGACTCTTACTTCAAATTTTCCAGAATAGACCATCAAAATTTCATCTGCAATTTCAGTTCCTCCCATATGACTTAGATCAAATTCTAGTTCAACTTTTTCATCTGGTTGATCAAGAAAATTTCTGAAGACAGAAAACCTGTTGTCCAAAAGTCTACACTCCAGACTTCTTGGATTATTCAAAAAGACATGCACCCAACAGAATTGGCTTAGTATTCTCCATAGTTCTTCAGAAGCTCTTCTATATTCATCACTCAAAGATTGTTGGGGTTTCCATATTACCAAATCTTTTGATTCATTGACTTCAGAACTTTCTCCCACATCAGCTCCAGACATGTCTTCTTCAAACATAATAACATTAGAGAGATCACTGGGCTCACCAATGACATCTTCAAATGCAAGATATTCCCTTAGCATCTCTTCATTTGAATCAGGAATAATGTCTGTATTATCTGAGCTTAAGTTACCTTCAGAATCAAAGGATAACTTCTCTGTTTCATACCCTTCTTCTACTATTTCTTCAGAAGAATGAATATTTGTCTCTTGCCCTTCATGTTCTGCAAATAAGATATCATCTATTGCTTTAGAGACTCTATTAGATGCTTCACCAACATTCTGAGCATCTTCAGAAGTTTTCTCAGAACTTTGCTCATGAACATTTTCAACATTTTCTGGTTCAGACACTCTCTGCCTTTTCTCCCCCTCTTGATTATCAGGATCCTAATCATCATAACGTCTTTTAGAAGTGTCTGACTGAGGCCTGCATTCTAGAGTAGATAATCTTGTGCCTAAATCTGTCTGAGAACTCTAAATAGACGAAAGTTGATTTAAAATTTGAGCAATATCAGCCTTGGTTGCATAAATAGAAGAATCTTGTTGTGCAGAAGAAGAAGAAGTCTGAGAAGCTTTCAGAGAAGAAACAGTAGAAGCCACTTTAGAAAAAGCAGTCAGAAGTGCTTGTTTGAAAGAATTCAGATCATTAGAAGTCAACTTATTTACCATACTTTCCCCTAGTTTATCCAACCGATCCCCCATCACCTTTTCGGTTGTATCCGTTAATTCCTTGATGTCCTTCTGAATCTTTGTGAATCAGAAGTACAGAGATCTTTGAATTCTGTTAATTCAGAAGATGTGGGTAAGATTCCAAGACCAACAGATGGTCTTGTTTGCAGTCCTTCAGAAGAAGGCTGGCCTGTATGTGTCACAGAGACATCATGAACCACATTTGATTATGTTAATGGGGCTTTTGTTATGTTCACCCCACCAGGTCTTCCAACTAATCCTTGATATCCAGAAATAGGAATATCTATAGTTGTTGATGCAATGTGACAAACACTTTACTTTGTGACATCTAGAGGATGTGTGCTAGTGTGAATGGATTCCACATTAAGTGGTTCAGTAGGCTCAATGTTGAGTGGACTCTCAGACTCAATGTGCTAAAAAAAATGAAGGGGGACATATATCCTTCATTTTCAACAAAAGGATCCTCCAATTGGGGTCCTAATGGATTATAAGTTGCTTGCCCCATATGTGTTGATGAAACACCCTTTTGTTGAAAGATGGGTGAGTGGCTGGAGGGGTTAATCAAATTTTCCATGGGTTCACTGGCCTATTCAATATCATCCTCCAAAGACTGTGGAATGATAGAAGATGTGGGTGCCCCGCTGGTAACAGGTGGTTCACAGGTTTGTTTTTCTTTTACCTGTGTTCTCCCCTCATCAATTCTTTTTCTTATTCTTCTACCCATTCTCTCATTTTTATTTTTCCTCTTTATTCTTTGAGCTTGTTCTCCCCCTTGAACAGCCTCCCCTCTCTTTCTATTAATTCTAGACTCCCTTGCATTATCATCACTCTGGTTTGAATCAGGGGAAGGGACTACTGGTTGAGGTAATCCCATAGATTCTAAATGCTCACTCACAATCCTATTTGGTGGACTTACAAGATCAATTAAATGAGAAGGAAGTGGAACTGCATTTTGAAATGTATGTTTTGCATTTGGAGGCCTTAAACTGTCCATAGTAAAGATAGGAACATGTACCTCATGTGCTAGAACAGGGATTTTTGATACAGCTTTCATTGCTCCTTTGATGAGAGTTTGAAAAAATCTCTGAAATGGTATGTAGTTGAATGTGGACTTCTTCAAGATTGCAGATTTGAGTTCATCAAAAATAATACTAGCATAATCATAGTGCTTGTTGAAGGCAACTCCATGAAAGATAATCCTCCCATTTGCTGAAGCTTGATCCAAGCTTGAACTTTTCCCAGATAAACAAGTATTCAGAATTGAGAATAAATAGTACCATATTGGAGGTAAACACTTTCTTTTAAAGGAACTTAAAGCATTTAGATCATAAGAAGTTTTCCCAAGAACCTCATCCGAATTTGGAAAGAAGTGAAGGCATCTAATATCATCCACAGAGATACACACCTTGTAAGCATGAACATAGGAGACAACTTCATCTTCAGATTCATCAACCTCAGCATAGTGCCAGAATTGTTGAAGGTAAGAAGCAGGAACAGAGAATTTCCTAGAAAGTAGAGAACGGAGTGGATGTTTCTTCAGAATGTCAATCAAAATTATTTGATCATCAGTAAAGTCTTTCGATTTAAAATTCAAAGCATAGTTATTTTTCTTGATTTCTAGCAGTTTCTCAACAGGAACATACAGTTTTAACATATCACTACTTTCAGCACGAGTATGAGATTCACTATCACCAGCATTTGATTCAGAAACAACTTCAATAGGTTCGATTTGTGTTTCCCCAATTTTATCAGTTCTCGGGTTAGGGTTAGGGTTAGGTTTTGAAGGTCCGGCTTGATTAATAGCAGTTGTGGCTGAGTCTTGAACAATTTTATCTTTAGGAAGTGGAACTTCCATTGTTCCAACAACCAGTTTCTGAGGTACGATCTTGAACGAACCATCACTCGATGATCCATTGCTGTTATTGTGACTCGAGGAAGTAGAAACCATAGCTTTGGAAGTAGAGATGATAGTTGAAGAACAAGGATTCGAAATAAAATGAAGATCAATGAAAACAGATAGGTTTTGCAGAGTAAAATCGCTAAAAAATGAAGATGACGAAGAATCCATTGATTTATAAGACTGGATAAGCGTTGATGGACACGTGGCCAAAAAGTAAATGTGATTAGAGTAGTAATCATCATTTATTTGGATAAATGAACCGTTTAAACGACGTGATTAAGAAATATCCAATGAAATTAAAACACGTGGCACACGCTTAAGTGATACTTAAGAAAATATCAACGGGAAGTTAAGTTCTGAGAACAAGTTCAAAAACTTCAGAAATTGTTCAGAACTTCTGAGAATAAGTTCAGAAGTCTGAAAGAAGGAATTCAGAAGAACCACAGAATTTTTAAGTGTAGTTCAAAACTAAACTTGGATCACTTTAGAAGACCAAAAATCATTTAAAAATACATACTTCTGAAAAATATAAAACATTTTGAGAATTCAGAAGTAGGTTTGAACAAACAGAAAACTTATTTTATCTAAGGAAGCTTGTTCATACTTCTTAGATATGAAGATCAAGACTTGATTTCAGCAATTCAGATTTGTTTTGTAGGAAAGAGTAGTGTAGAATTTTGAAATTAATACCACTCCCCCTTGAATCATTAGCAACTATGATTCTCCCCCTTAATCAGTGCAACTTTATTAAAGAAACAAGAAAATATTAGAGAAATGAGAAAGAGAAAGAAAAATTGAAAAGTATTAAAAGACAATCAACCTAGATAAAGAAGAATTATATTTCTAAGATTGAAAAGAAGCAACGATCCGAATGTTAAACTTCAGAATATTCAGAATATATCTGAAGAGCAAACTATTCAGAAATTAAGATAAGAACATCAGAATATAATTTCTAGAGTATAGTTGATGTGTAATACTTACATAGACATATTCATCATGCCCAATTTACTTACCAAGAAGTTAAATCGTTTTTCATCAAGTGCTTTGGCAAATAAATCAGCTAACTGATAATCTGTCTGAACAAAAAACATTTCAATATTACCTTTTTCCACAAGATCTTTGATAAAATGATATCTTACATCAATGTGCTTGGTCTTTGAATGCTGAACAGGATTTGCAGTGATGGCTATGTCACTCTTTGAATCACAATACAGAGGAATATTTTTGAGAGTATAACCATAGTCTTTAAGTTGAACTTGCATCCAGATTACTTGTGAGCAACATATTGCAGCTGCCACATACTCAGCCTCTACTGTAGAAGTAGAAACACAATTTTGTTTCTTTGAAGACCAACTTACCAGTCTATCACCCAGAAACTGACATGATCCAGAAGTGCTTTTCCTGTCTAATTTGCATCCACCATGATCTGCATCTATAAAGGATGTTAGTTCAAAACTAGAATCCTTAGAATACCAAAGTCCCAATGAAGGAGAACCTTTTAGGTATCTAAGTATTCTTTTTGCAGCTAGAAGGTGTGATTCCTTAGGATTAGCTTGATATCTGGCACAAATACATGTAGCACACATTATATCTGGTCTACTAGCAGTTAAGTAAAGCAAAGATCCAATTATGCCTCTGTACTTTTTCTGATCAACATATTTTCCATTCAGATCAGGTTCTAACTTAGTTGCAGTGGCCATTGGAGTTTGAATACTTGAACAATCAGTCATGTCAATCTTTTTCAGTAAGTCTGAGACATACTTGGATTGATTAATGAATATGTCAGTGGGAAGTTGTTTAACTTGAAGACCAAGAAAGAATGTTAATTCTCCCATCATACTCATTTCAAATTCAGTTTGCATGATTTTCTCAAAATTTCTACAAAATTTTGCATTTGTAGAGGCAAATATAATATCATCTACATATATTTGTATCAAAATCATATCATCACCCTCCTTTTTCAAAAATAAAGTTGTATCAACAGTACCTCTTTTGAATTTAGAATTTAGAAGAAAAGTTGTAACAGTATCATACCATGCTCTTGGTGTTTATTTAAGTCCATATAAGGCTTTGTCTAAAATATAGACATGATCTGGAAATTCTTTGTTTACAAAGCCTTCTGGTTGTTCAACATACACTTCTTCATGTAAAATACCATTCAGAAATGCACATTTCACATCCATTTGAAATACCTTCATGTTTTTATGAGCAATATATGCAAGAAAGATTCTAATGGCCTCTAATCTAACAACAGGAGCAAATGTTTCATCATAATCAATCCCTTCTTGTTGACAATAACCCTTAGCTACAAGCCTTGCCTTGTTTCTTACAACAATACCATTTTCATCCTTTTTATTTTTGAATACCCATTTTGTGCCAATGATGGATTTACCTTTTGGTTTTGGTATCAATCTCCAGACCTTGTTTCTTTTAAATTGATTTAACTCATCCTGCATGGCTAAAATCCAGTCTGGATCTTGAAGTGCTTCATATGGCTTTTTGGGTTCCATACTACTTAAGAAATTTACATACAGACATTCATTTGCTGTTGCAGACCTTGTTTGAACACCTTTTGATGCATCTCCAATAATTTGATGCACAGGATGACTGGATGTCCATTTGTTCACATTTGGCAATGGTTGAACAGATGAAACATTGTTTAGAGAATCATAATCATCAACAATTGCTTGAGTTTCAGTATCATGATTGATAACTGAATGTAAATCTGAAGTCTCCCCCTCAAATGAAACATTCTGAATTTGTTCAGAACTTTGATGTACATGCTCAGAAGTATCTGGAACTGGTTCAGAAACAACTTGAACTGGTTCAGAAACAACTTGAACTGGTTCAGAAACAACTTGAACTGGTTCAGACACAACTTGAACTGATTCAGAAGTAACTTGAATTGGTTCAGAAGTAACTGGAACTGATTCAGAAATTGGATGTACATATGGAGAAGTTGGAAGTTCTGAATTTGAGGTTGAGATTTGTGGTGCTGATGTACTTGAAATTTGTATTTCTGAAATGTCTTGATTTTTTAAGCTTCTGATGAGAGAACGATTTTGATAATCTGCAGAAACATTTACAGAAAAATCAAATAAGTCTTGACATAGAATGTCTAAATTTGTTTTAAGTAAAGTTTGAGATTCAGAAGAAGAGTTTGTCTGATTATGTTCTGAGTCTCAACTTTCAGAAATTGGTTTAAGTGCGAGTTCTGAACTGTCTTGTTCAGAAGTCAATGTTGGCTCATGAAATCTGACATTTTTAGTCTCAACGATCTTTTGTTCTTTTAATGAGTACTCTATAAGCTTTGGATATTTGAGAATAGCCAACAAAGATACCAGCTACACCTTTTGGTGCAAATTTGTCAAGATGCTGAGTATCATTCTTTAGAAAACACCTGCAACCAAAGATTTTAAAATAATCAATACAGGATTTTCTTTGTTTTATCATTTCATAAGGAGTTTTAAGAAATTTTCTATTTAGAATGGTCCTGTTCTGAGTAAACATGCAGTAGCAACAGCTTCTGCCCAAAGAGAAAGAGGAAGTTCTGAATATGCCAGCATGGTTCTTGCAGCCTCTACCAAAGTTCGATTCTTTCTTTCAACTACCCCATTTTGTTGAGGAGTTCTTGCAGCGGAAAAATTATGTGAAATACCAACAAATTCCAAAAAATTCTGAAGTGTAGAATTTGTAAATTCTGTTCCATTGTCACTTCTGATCTTTTGAATTGGGAGTTGAAGAAGAACTTGAATTTTTTTCAGAAAGGGTATCAGTCTTTCAGAAGTAACAGACTTGAGTCTCAGAAATTCAATCCATGCATATCTTGTGTATTCATCTACTATGACAAGAATGTATTTCTTTCCCCCCATGCTTTGAGTTTTCATTGGTCCACATAAATCCATATGTAGCATTTCAAGTGGAGCTTTGAATGAAGATAACATTTTCATAGGATGAGAACTTCTTTTGATCTTCCCTAGTTTACATGCAGAACAAAGAGAGTTCTTTTCAAGTCTGATCTTTGGTAGTCCTCTTACAGATTGATGTTTGCCTAGTTCAGAAATGGCTTTGAAGTTCAGATGTAACATTCTTTTGTGCCAAAGCCAACTATCATTTCTAATTGTTGTAGACATATAACATACACCTTGTAGTTGACCTGTTGCATTGAATGTTGATGTGTAGATATCTCCATCTCTATAAGCAGTTAATTCATTTTTGTTTGCTGTACTCAGAACATGACAATGATCTATGTCAAAATTAACCTTCCAGTATTTGTCACAGAATTGACTAATACTGAAAAGATTATGTCTTAGTTCCTCAACATAGAAAACTTTCATTACTACTACATCTCCTTTAATGAAAGTGCCATATCCTCTTACATATCCCTTTGCATTGTTTCCAAAGCTAACTGTTCCTCCATATCTTTCATGATAATCAGTTAGTAGCTCTTTGAAATGTGTCATGTGTCTTGAACATCCAGAATCTAAGACCCACACATGACATATCTGCAAAAGAGATTATTGAGTTTTAGGTACCCATTTCAGAATGGGTCCTTTGAGATTAGTAATAACATTTGAAGTTCTGAACATTGTCTTCCGATTTTTCAATTCAGAAGTTTGTTCAGAACTTTGAAATTTATCTTTCTTAGTTTTATTTTTATTTTTATTTTTACTTTTAATTGAAGTTGTCAATATAACTGAACATTTCTGAATAGATTTCATCAAAAAAAAATTGTTTGTTTTGGAGTTAAGATGAAAATTATGATGACCACAATTAATACAGTGAATATGATTCTTTAAAATATTTACAATAGCAGTAGACATATAAGAATCAATAACATTTGATTTTTCAACAAAGATTCTTTTATTCACTATCTTTGATTTGGGTACATCACTTTTATTTAAAATTGAAAAACTATCTAATTTGTCATTCTTTGACAGTCTTTCATCCTTCTTTCTCCATACTAAAGTGGATAGCTCTGTAAAAGATAAGAAATGAGGATTAGTATAAAAAATTCTTTTGTTTACTTTAGGTTTAAGCTCAGAATTTGAGTTAATTGTCTGAACCTCAGAGAGAGAATTTGAGGATTGTCCTTTTTCAAAGTTTTTAACTCTGGTGTTGAAGTCAGAAGATGTTACTGAATATGGTGATGAAGTCAATGAAGTGTTTGTTGTAGTAGAAGAAAAATTTGAAGAAGTAAAATTTTCAGATATCTGAAATTATGGTTTTAAAAACACAGAACAAAACATTTCTGAAGGTATCTTTGAAGCTTCTGTTTTTAGTATTTCTCCTTCAGTCATACAAGATTGTGATTTGTAGATCAAATAGCCATTTTTATCAATGACTTGCACCATATGATCATCATCATCTTCTGAATCAGAAGCATTTATTAGTTCTGAAAATTTATTATGAGTCATACTTTTTGCAAAAATATTTGAATTTGTTGTTATTGCAAACTCATCATCAGAATTATCAAAAAATATATTGGGATTCTCATCAACATCTTATCAAGATTCAATTTCTGAGAATTCATCATATTTTTCTTCATGTTCTGATTTATTATCAGAAGTATCTTCTGAAATGACTTCAGAATTGTATTCAGAAGTTATCTCAGAAGTAACTTCAGAAATTATTTCAGATTTAACAATTACTTCAGATTTTTCTTCAGAAATAATATTTGATTCAGAAGATTCACAAATGTTTGAACTTGTATTTATTTCTTTTGTTTCAGAAATTATTTCTGGTTCACCAGATTTAAGATGTGTTTTTTCTGAAAACAAAGTCTCTGATTTTACAAATGGTATTCTTTCAGGCAAAGAATAGTTCACAGGTTTAGAAATGACATCTGTATTTGATTCATTGAAAATTTTCATTTTAGAATAATCATACAGATTTGCAGGTGCCTTTTTCAGTATTTGACTGTCATTATATCCTAAACCTGCTTTTATGTTGTAAAATTTTGAATTTTGAGCCTGGCAAGTTAAAATGTTCAGAGTTTGTTCAGTTTGTCCTCTTTTAAAATTTAAATCTTCTAATTCTTTAATCTTTTTATAAAGATCAAGTCTCTCTTGATTCAGAAAATTCATTTTAACATCCAGAATTTCTATTTCAGACTTCTCATTTATAATTTCCTTTTGTAAGCTGTCCATTTTTTCTTTTAAAACAATTTTTTCTTTAGAAACCTTTTTAAGAATCTGTTCAGCTTCTTGACAATTTTCTTTATATATTTGACTTTCAGCTCTGAATTGATTGACCAAAATTCTTTCACCTTTGATTCTGTTTCTGAGAGTTTAAAATTCAGAAAACATGTTTTGAAATTGATTTTTCATTTCAGAATCTTCAGTGTTATGTTCAGATTTATGTTCAGAATTTTGTTCAGAAGAGTAGTTTATTTCAGAATTTAATTCAGAAGATGAAGAAGATACCTCAGTGTCTTGTTTGTCTTTTTCTGGATCTATTTGACACATATAGCAATTTGTTGCATAGTGAGCAACTTCTTCATCATCATCTCCATCACTCCAATTTAACCAGTCCTCTTCATACTTGGTTACTAAAGCAGGATTAAGTTCCTTTTTCTTGGCTAACAGATGCTTCTTCTCATAGTAGCCTGAATTCTTCACTTTGCGCATCTTGCCTTGTCTTGCATAATGTCCAGGCTTTCCACAGTTGAAGCATCTTGCTGGTTCAGATGTTTCAGATTGACCGGCTTCTTGACCTTTCTTAGGTCCACTTTCAGATTTAGGTTTATTCTGATATTTTTGATTGTATCTTTGTGTAAATTGGCTTGTCATTAAAGCATTATTATCATAATTCCTTTTTAGCTCCTCATTTGATTCATTCCCATCACAAACTGTTGTCTCTGGGATCTCACACACCTTCTTGGCAGAAATAGTTAGAGAATTATTATACTTCTTGCTTAAGAAGGCTATAGTTTCATTTACCTTTTTTGGTTCATTTTGTCTAGTTTTGATTTTGTCTTCTTGTTGAAACAGAATACCATAGACATCATGAATGGATTTTCTTGATAAATTTCTAGTAACCATGTTATCAGAGAAGCTTGACCATTCATTACCCAAGTTGTTTAGAAATTTGTTGTTTATCTCAGAATTTGATTTCTGAACACCATTTCTTCTCAGATCATTCAGAATGTTGTTGAATCTATGATAAGTCTCTGTAATGGATTCATTCTCTTTATACCTGAAGTTCTCATAAGTACCCATACAGATAAGTACCCACACAGATATTCAGTCTTTGTGCTTGGGCTTTTGTACTACCCTGCATTTGAGCTTCAACTTCATCCCACATGGCCTTAGCAGATGTTAAGCAATCTACTTTATTGAATATCTCATTAGGAATAGCCATTGTAAGAAGAGTTAATGCTCTTTTGTCAACTTTAGCTTGAGCTTTCTCAGTGGTGCTGTACATACCTGGGCTTTTCTTAATTCTTGACGCCGGTATTTCAGGAGTAGATACAGTTCTAGGAACTGCTGGAATTTCAATAAAAACCTCAAGTGGGCCATTTGTGATTGATTGCATTAAAGCTTCATCTATGTTGTCCAGAAATTGAATCATCCTGATTCTCCATTGATGGTATTCTCCCAAGAAAAGAGTTGGTGGTTTCGTTTCAGATCCGATTGAGACAATTTCTTTAGACATCTTTGATTGTTAGAAGATCGAGAATTCACCTGATTAGAATTTGAAATTTATCGATCAAGAACACTAAGAATTGTCAGATCTGACAATTCTTTCACAAATCTTCAAGAATAGATGAATTGGCTCTGATACCAATTGTTAGGACCCAAACAATCAAGATATCAATATATGGAAGGATTTTAACAGGAATGTGATAGCCAAATGTAATATGTATTGATTGAATGTACAGTATTACAGAATATGTCTTTACAAGGCTAATGGAAAACGTTAGTTCTAACTATCTAACTAACTATCTATTTATACATGAAATAGAAAGACTAAAGTAACAGTACATTCATAACAGACAAGTTCAGAACAAGTTCTGAACTTCTTCAGAAGTATCTTCAGAAGTGTCTTCAGAACTTCTTCAGAAACTCTTCAGAAAATCTTCATAACTTCGGAAGTTGGCACTTCAGAAGTTTATGCCTTACGCTTTTCTTTGTCTTTTCTTCAGATCTTTATATCTTCAGAACCCAGTCCCTTTTGAAGCTATTAGGATATCTCTATCAAAAACCACTCCCTGAACCGAGCCCTAACCCTGACTAACCCAAATGTTACTAAGATTTACGTTCACGAAGTATAACAAACACTGTATGTCAAGAACGAAGAAACCCTATCTGGAAGTTTTGGACATCCGACCGACCCTGAACACGTCGTGGAAATCCCAATAACTAAGAAGAAGATTGCCAGATTCTTCCACCTACCCCAACCAATTATTGAAGCTGAAGGGAAACAGGTACCCAACCCTTATCTTGAACAAAGCCCCTCAACAGAAGCTCTGCTGGCGTTCATTAAATATTTGGGCTATAATGAACATCTCACAAGGCTACAGGAGTCCAAGAGGAAGAAGCTTCTAACAATGTGGAATGTGTTAGTCTCAATCCACAACAAGAGCCTTACTTGCAAAATCGGCTCACTGGACCAAGCTAGCAAGAACATTCTTACAATCTTGTATGGAATGTATTTCAACCGGTCAGCTATGCATACAAAAGTATCACACTAGAGCAATGGAAAAGCCCTTCCAGCACTAATGTTCCCACGGTTCCTAGCTCTATTCATTTATCCAGCTATCTCTGCCCTGAAAGCCTCATTAGTTCAACCCTTTATCAAGATATCAACGATGAGGTCTCACAAACCCATCATCGACACTGACGGCTACACCACTCAGAGGGAGATACCAAGTGTATGCTTAATCTCATATCTCAAACCTCTCCAATTCTCATCTCCTATAGGAGCTCTATGGTATTCTCAGAACAAAGAATACTCTACCCTAGAGCATCTAGAGCCTAGGGTAGAAAGTGAGGGGTCAAGTGAGCATGGGGATGAAAATAATCATAGTGAACATCTGAGCGACTCTAACCATGCCGAGATATTATTAAAAGAGAGCCAAAAAGATGTCCATAGAGACACATTTTTTAGATCCTCGCCGAGTCCAACCAAAGTACCCACAAATACTGAGGTAGATGCCAACATATCTACACTCATTGAAACATGACAGCCCAGTCCAAACCTCCATGAACCTAACCGATCAGAGGATATTCAAAGTTCATCTGAATCAAGCACAACTGGGGAAACCACATCTTCATCATCCTCCCAAAAGGATGATGATGCAAATATAAGAGTTCCATCGCCCTAGAACTCGCCACCTCCTACACTCGTTGACGTCTCTGTAACCAACGAAAACTTATGAAATACAGACGGTACGTCCATGCCCTCTCCTAGAGTAGATGCCTATGAAATCCCATCAGAGGGGTTAAGGCCATAGGATGCACCACGTACTGGAGTCTTTGCACTTCCTAAAGGTACGCACATTGTTTTCAATGAGAACATCCGGAGAGATGCCTATTAATAATAGCCCTCGAAGACAGGATGGAAGTCCCTCCACGCTTAACTTCCAAACAGGCGTGATTGAGGGCCTCTCTGAACGCGAGAGACAAGGGGCCCCATGTGTTGGAGATGCACCGATTACCACTCCAGAGTTTGTCACAAATGTAACGTCCAATGCATTTGTTAATCAAATTCAGGGATCTCTGGGGGATCTAAAACAAACCATTATTACAGCTGAGTCAAATCTTCGATCAGAGGTCAGTGCTCAGAATTTCCTTATCTGTAAAGTCCAGAGCACTCAAAAAGAACATTCTCAAGCTCTGAATGCTCTCAAAAAGTTTTTAACAGACAATTCAGAACCACAGAAGAAGTCTGCAACTGACCACTTCAACAAATTGGATGTTGGGATCAAGGCTAATGCAGAAGCCATTTTTCACATTCCAGATGATATCCCTCAAAAAGAAGTCACTATCTCTGTTTCAAAGTATGGGTCGTTAGTTGGAGCCATTCAGGATATGATTAATGTTATGGCACCCCTAGAAGCTTCCACCTCAAATCCCTCTGCTTTAATTCGTCAATTAGACTTAGCTTCTTTTCAAAAGGCTATAATACTCATGCATGGGAGGATGTTTGGAATAGTCAAGATCCTGTATCCAATTGTGTATCATATTGATTCATTAAGGGGAATGGCATGCTCATGAATTCGACAGTGAAGGATATTATGGAAATTTTTGGTAATGAATGGTCGGCTGTTTGGATAGAAATATATCCACAACTTGGGCATGTGGCTATTCCAGCTCCCAAAGAAGAGGAAGATTGGGTGCTTTGGTTAGGTCCGAATCTGTCACGAGATGAGTATTCAGTTAATCTTCCATGGAAAACTTTGGAGGAAACGGTTCCTATTGTACAATGGGATAAAATTGTTTGAAATAAAGGTTTTATCCCAAAACATGCATTATGTATGTGGATGGCGTGTTTGAGAAGATTACCAACCCAAGACCGAATCTCAAACTGGAAGAATGATCCCCCTGATTTAAAATGTGTTTTCTGTAGCTTGACTATGGAAACACATAATCATCTTTTCTTTGACTGCAGGTACTCGAGGTCTATTTGGAACACAATGAAAGGTGAAGTTGCTCTAACCATGTGCCCGGAGAATTGGGATGCTATTCTCACACATTGGATGAACGGGAATTGGAGACACTGGTCGACCTTGCAAAAGGTTGCAATTTCTGCCACGGTGTATCATATTTGGATGGAGAGGAACATAAAATACTTCGATCATTTCCATCATAGTGAACAACAAGTGTGTTCGGATATTAAAAAAGAGGTGCTATTACGTATGGCGTGGAAGACAGACAGAAAAAGAATGAAGATAAATGGTAGTGCGTAAAGATCGGCTTTGTTGGTTTTTTTGTATTTGCTTTTGGGTCTTTTGTTTGTGTTTATTTTGACTTGTTGTAGCTTGGATTTGTCTTTCCAAGCATTGGACTGATTAGGTTGTTTTGGCGCTGAATTGGTTTGTTTTGTTATTTTTTTTGCGTTTATAAAATTTCCTGGGGGAAATCCTCCTTTCAGTATAATGGACAAATTCAACGCCATTAATGTTAAGTTCGTGTCTAAGAACAAAACAAGCTCAAATGACTTAGAACAGAAGGTATCTACCTTAGATACTTCTGTCTCTAAACTAACTGCCATAGTTTGTTTTATTTCTGCAGACTTTGAGGCAAAGAAAAAGGCAAAAGAAGCCAGACCCTGCAAGAAAGGTGACCTCAAGAGAAAGAAGTCTGAGGATCAGGATCCTGATTCTCAGAAGGGGGAGAGTACAGCGAAGCGATCAAAGTGTGAAAACATTGGAAGTGCCCCTCACACCAACACCTATGGCTGTCAATTCTGGTCCACTTCCCAAAGATCCAGATATGGCCAAGTTCATTCTTGATCTTCTAGGAAACAAAAGAAAGCCAGAAGGTCAAACCCAGAAGCCGAGCCAAACACGCCAACCTCCAAAACCTCAAACCCAAACAGAACCCATCTCTACTAGAGCCAGAACCAGAGAATATCCCACACCCTCTGCCTCTGCAACTATAAATCCCAAAGGTCAGAGTTCGAGCTCACAATTAAAAACTCCCATCTCTGAGCCTTCTGAGCCTACAAAACAATCTGAATTAAGAGCCCAAGCAGAGAGAATGAAGAAAGAGATAGCAGATAGGAGGAAGGCACATATACAGAAAGGACTTAAAAAGTTTGATGCGTACAAAGTGCCCACCTCAATAGAAATAGAATACAGGCATATATACACAACAACTGATCACAAGTTATATCTGATGCTTCAAAACTTTGCCAACGACTACAATGTGAGCGATGAGGTCAAGACAAGATTTATGAGCCATAGGCAAGTGAGAAAAGAAGCATACACAACTTCCCCAATGAGATGCATATATGGGGTAAAACATGTAAAGTTTGAAAATACAGTGTTGTTGTATACTATATATGAGGTGGAAAGAGAATATAATTATTTATGTGATAGTGATCTCCTCCCGATCAATCCCTCTAACTTAATACCTAAAGAAGGTTCGTGAAGAACAAGATGAATCAAAGGAAAGATAGTCAAGATAAAGTTGCCTTCTTCAGAATCATAAGATGTATGAAAGCATTCGTGGCATACATGAAGCAGGTATACTTTCAAATGGGGCTTGATCTCAAAATGACTATCTTAAGTATCTCTGCACCTAATGAAGAAAGAGAAGGGATTGAGCATATTCCTGTTGGGCAAATTTTGACAAAACTAGAGGATGGAATTGTATTCAAGAGACCAAAAAGAAAAAGCATCTTCAGAATAAAAGTAGCTCACAAATACTCTTCTATAATTGTAGATATTGTCAAAGGATTTGCATCCCTTCAGATGAATGATACAGGAAAAGAAGCTCACATCAAAATTGCCGCTGAAAGGATGTTTCAACAACTGAACTTGATTGCAAAGCTAAGACATATCACTTATCATTTCCACAAGATCACTACATTCCATTCTGACGCACAGTTTTGATTTTTAACTTGTAAATTCCTTTATTGTACTTGTTTGTTAGAAATTAAATGAACTTCTGTTTTTTGTCATGTAATTCTTAGTTCTGGAATTCATACTTAGGGGGAGATTGTTAGAACTTATGAAAGTATGAACCAGAAGTAGCTAAGTCTCAAACATCAGAAGACAATACCAGAGGTTCATCTTCTGATCTATCTTATCACAGAGGCGCCTAGAGACTTGAAGACCCTCTGGACCTCAACTATTATTCCACACGCGCCTTGGATGACGTGGCTGTCACTTTTCCTATACGTAACAAATTCTGTTAGTCGTACAAGTGACGTGTCATTTAGTGATAGACTAGCTCGTTGACTTTTCTCTTTGTACTAGTATATATAGAGTTAGTTATCATTGTAAATGAAGTCGATCATCGTTGAGAGAAAAAGTGCATTTCATTCTGTGAATTGTAATCGATCTTCAGATTATTCAATACGAATTATCATTTTATCTTCATATACTGTTCTTTCTGATTTAATTACTATTCGAGCTTTAATTATAGATTTATATTGCTTCCGCTCCCATATTTCTATTTGATCTATTGATTAATTGAGTAAAACAGGGATTTGGGTTCAAACAATAATCTTTCCGATCTTTATTTTCCTTTTTTAAACTTGCGTATTTCTCTTTTAAATCATCGAGTTGATAGTTGTAGCTCTCCAACCCATATATTATTCGTATACAAGGGAGGGATTTTACATCGGTAGACATCTTGATTTAAGCCTTTAAACACAAACGCACAAAAATTAGTTCTTAAAATGTAAGCATTGGTTACCTGATAAAGTGATCTCGATCGGTGAGTTTTGAAAACAAATCTAAGACTTCTTTGAAAAACGATAAATTTATATCGGGTGTATAAGACTCGAGGAAAAAACGTGTCGGATCAAGTGGGTCCAATAACAAAAAATGTCGCATCAAGTGGCTACGATAACAAAGAATGTCTGATCAAGGGGTCCGATAACAAAGAACGTCGTATCAAGTGGGTCCGATAACAAAGATGTCGGATCAAGTGGGTCCGATAACAAAAAGTGTCGTATCAAGTGGGTCCGATAACAAAGAATGTCGGATCAAGGGGTCCGATAACAAAGAATGTCGGATCAAGGGGTTGAATATCTCAACTTTTTGGGTCTCAAAGGTTCGATATCTTTTCTTGTCAGGTCAAGCAGGTCCGAGAAATAAGTTTGTCAGACCAAGTTGGTTCGAGACCTTTGTTTTATCGGATAAACTTAGTTGAGATTTGATAACTTAGTCGATTTTGATGGGCCGACAAAAATTAGTGAATGTCTAGTCATTGAGTTTTGAAATAGTCGTTTCCTTCTTGAGGTTAAGGAGGACAAAAACAGAGGTTTCTTGACTAACAAGTTCTGCAAGAAACAAGGTTCTTCGAGTCTTATTATAGACAAAAAGAGCAAAGTTTTTGTTTTTTCCAAAACAGTCACGATTTTCAAAGACTTCAAAAATTTATCCAAACGTGTTGTAATAGTTTTCTTGACTAGAAAAGCGATCAAGTAGCAAAGCTATTGAGTTTTCTATGGACAAGAACCTCTAAACAACCAGGAATGAATTATAAGATGAATAATTAATTGCTAAGGTTTATAACGATCACTAAAATTTTCTTGACTAGAAAAGCGATCAAGTAGCAAAGCTATTGTCACACCCCGCTAAAGCGGAAACACAGGGAGTGATAGTTCAAGATTTCATAGCGATAGAGCGATAACAACACCAATTGTCCGATCAAATACATAACAAAATAAAACTGAACATTACATCATACAAGTTCAAGTTTTAACAAAATAAAAGAAATAAGATGTTCTACAAAATGATTTCAAATTTAAACGTGGTTGATGTTGATGCGCCCCAAACACAAGCATTTTCACTTACCCTTTCTTACCCCTGAAAAGCATGAATAAAACAAGATAAACTACAAAGAGTTGGTGAGTTCACAGGTTTTCAATATTATAAACATCTTTTGCGTAAATGAATATTGAGCAAAATAACTTTTATGGCACTTGATAACTTTTCATCTTAAAACATTCAAGGCATTTTTGTACCCTAATTATAAGAAATGAGCCACCACTAAACCTTCGACCACAAAAATATTTTTAGTTCTACCTCAATGGTGGACCTAAAGTCCACATGTGTAGAACCTTCTTTTTAGTTCTACCTCAGCGGTGGACCTAAAGTCCACATGTGTAGAACCTTCTTTTTAGTTCTACCTCAGCGGTGGACCTAAAGTCCACATGTGTAGAACCTTCTTTTTAATTCTACCTCAGCGGTGGACCTAAAGTCCACATGTGTAGAACATTCTTTTTAATTCTACCTCAGCGGTGGACCTAAAGTCCATATGTGTAGAACCTTCCCTTTTAAGTATAGTGCACCCCTACCTGTAGTTTCCCGGTGGGATTGCTATCCACACCCTACTTTTCGGTTTTTAGGTGGGATTGTCCATCCAATAGCGTTATCCACATATACCCTCGGCTCCTCACTTGAGTTAATAGTGGTGTACAAACTTTTATGGAACATTTTACTCAATACAATCTATTAGTGTACATGCCTTAGTGCCCAAAATCAACAATTTCATATTGTTTCACATTCGGTAATGCAAATAGCTCAAATATTTCATTTAATCATGCTTTCCACCCCAAAACATATAAAATAATTTAAAAATGGGGCTGTGAATACTCACCTTTGCAAGCTCCGCTACTCAAAAGCACGATCCGATCCCCACCCAAAGGCCTAACGATTCCCTAACAAAGAGAAATGCTCAAAACCATCACTTATGGGTCAAAAACTACTTATGGAGGTGAATAAGTCTTAAGCTTATAAATGTCCACATACATCCAACTTGATTTTCTATAGTCCAATTATACATAATGCACATATGCTCGTTAATATAGTAATTTATACCGTAAGTTGTGTTATAAACCATCAAATGATCAATAATTGTTAAAATCAAGAAATTCCAGAATTTTACTTCTGGACAGAAACTTGTAGTACTAAAAATGATCAAAATGTAGAGACTTCCAATATGACATAGCTTCCCATATTTTTATACGTGATATCGTACTGGGTTATGGTGATTGTGACCAAATTTGATGCATTTTGGACATGTAAAAATGATTCAAATAATTTATACAATGCAAAGGGTCACAACTGGCATGGCAGATTACACCATGTTAGTAAATCACTCATTTGAGGAGTTTTACTTAGTGTTTTCTATAATTTCCAGTTGGATTGGAATTATAACTCATAAAGGAAACTTTTGAGATAAGAATCACTGATTTTGAGGAAGTTATGAAGGAGATATGGCACTACGAAGTTGCATGCACAATTCTGTCATTAGCTGACAGATTGCATATTTAACTTTAATAAATTGGTTAATGCCTCAAAACCTCATATTTTTGAATGAAACTGGATTCATATGAATGCTAACTCATAAAAGAAAGTTTTAGAAGAAGAACCATGCATTAAAGACAAATAACAAAGGAGATACTAACACACAAAGTATAGTTTAGCTGCTGGTGGTTTCACAGATTGCACACCTAAAGTATTTGAAGTGTTTGGAGGGTCAAAAGTCCATATTTTTGAGTGATTTCACTTGCAAACTGAATATAACTCATAAAACCAACTCTCAAAAGAAACATCATCCTTGTTCATTGAGTTTGGAAAGAGATATGACCATTTGAACATGCATGCACAAATCTGTCATTGGTTGACAGTTTGCACACTCATTTTGTTTCAATTAATTGGAACCTCAAATCACCATATTTTTTAATGAAATCAGTGGCATTTGAAAGGTAACTCATTATATTAACTTCCAGAAGAAAAATCAAGTGATTTGGAAGAATATTCAAGGAGTTATGGTCGTTCAAAGTAGGGTTTACCTACTGTTGAACTTCCAGATGCACATACATCTTGTTATGAGCATTTGGGGGGTCAAAACTCAATGTTTTTGAGTGATACCACTTGGATTAGAACCCTAACTCACTAAATAAACTTTTAGAAAGAAGATTCATGATATTTGAACATGTTTATTGCAAGAAGTGGACGATTTTTGCACATGCATAGAATCTGTCAGCACCAAAAATCACCATTGTAGTTCAAAAACACATAAAATCATGATTTTTACCCATTTTCTTGAGTTTTATTGTTTGGGTCATAGATTACCACCATTATATGAACATTTTTACATGTTTTTTGTGTGTAATCTCTCCATAAACTCAGAAAATTCAAAGGTTAGAAGAATAAGGTTAAAAATGCAAGAAAAGTGGGTTTTTCACCCAAAAATGACAAGAAAAAGGTAAAAGGATGTTTGTGCTTACTTGATTGATGTATGGAGCCTCTACTTCTTGAAAAATCTTGAATTTTTGATGGTGTTTTCCCTTGAAATTGGCTGGAAATAGTGATGGAAGAAGAGGGGTTTTGATTTATGACCTTTGGTTTTAGAGAGAGAGAGAGAGAGAGAGAGATGAGAGGAAATTTTGAACTTGGAAATCAACAAATGAGGAGAAAAAATGGTTTTTATATGTGGACAAGAGGGGGAAGTGGCTGGCCATGGATATGGGCCCCACCCAAGTCCATTAAAAAAAATTACAAATTTATTTCAAGCCCAAAAAAATGTAATTAAAAGTCTATTTTCTCAATTTTTACCTTTTTCCTTCAAAATATAAGACCAAAAGTGTTTAAATTATATAAAAATAAAAGTTTTATATTTAGCATTCTAAACTATATATTTTATATAAATTAGGTATAAATTAGAGCATTTGGCACTGAATTTGACGTTTCAAACAGTTACGGGTCGGAACCGGACATTTTAAGCGACTATCGGAAATGCTAAGGATTTTTCAGTCATTCTAAACCAACTAACTCCTATTCTTATAACTTATCTAAAAGAACACTAATATAAACTTAATAAGAACTAACTTGGAAGCCCAAATTTGACAGTTGTCGCAGCTATTGAGTTTTCTATGGACAAGAAGGTCTTTAAGTGATGGAAACAAACGAAAGCAATTTAAATTTTTTCGAAAACAGAGATTCGACAAACACAATTTTTTGATGGGTAAATATGAATCGACAGGAGTTTAAATAAGAATAAACCGATAAACTTATATCTCGGGTTAATAGGGTCCGATAAACTTGTTTGTCGGATAACTATAGTCCGACAATAATGATTAAGGTATCGGAGAACTAACCTTCTTCCTAGGGCTTCAAGTCAAACAGACTACAACTGACATTTTTATAAATCAAGCCAAGTATTTCTTTGACATTTTAAAGAAATATAAACTTCACAATTCCACAACCATGAAAACTCCAATCTCACCTAATATGAAATTTGACTCTGATCCTTCTGGGAAACAAGTAGATGTCAAGAATTATAGAGGTATGATTGGATCACTTATGTACTTAACTGCAAGTAGACCAGATATAATGTTTGTTACATGCCTCTGTGCCAGATATCAAGCTAATCCCAAATAATCATATTTGGCTGTTGTGAAAAGAATCTTTAGATACCTAAAAGGAATACCCTCCTTGGGTCTCTGGTATCCAAAGTATTCTAGCTTTGATTTGATTGCATACACTGACTCAGATCATGCAGGATGCAAATTAGACAGAAAGAGCACTTCTGGAAGCTGTCAACTTCTGGGTAACAGGCTAATTAGTTGGACATCCAAAAAGCAAAACTATGTGTCAACTTCCACAGCAGAAGCAAAATATGTTGCTGCTGCAAGTTGTTGTTCACAAGTAATCTGGATGAAAACCCAACTCAGAGATTATGTCCTTGTGTACGATAAAATTCCCATCATGAGAGATTTAGAAAGTGCAATAGCCATCACAGAGAATCCAGTTTAACACTCAAAAACCAAGCACATTGATGTCAGGTATCATTTCATAAAGGATCATGTGGAAAAAGGTACAATTGAAATGTACTTTGTCCCCACTGATTACTAAGTTGCTGATATCTTTACAAAAGCCTTGGATGAAAACAGATTTAATTTTCTAATCAGCAAGTTGGCATGCTTAATATGTAACAAGAAATCATAATCTATTTCTAATAGGTTTTCTGTAACATTTTTCTAAGCATGTCTTTTCTGTTCTCTTTTTTCTTCATCTTCTGTACTAATACTTGCACATCAAGCATACCAGAAGCTTTTGTCTACAATACTAAAGTCTCTGCATCTCAAACTATGTATACAGTCTTTACGAATTTTTTGAACGTGGTTGATGTTGATGCGCCCCAAACACAAGCATTTTCACTTACCCTTTCTTACCCCTGAAAAGCATGAATAAAACAAGATAAACTACAAAGAGTTGGTGAGTTCACAGGTTTTCAATATTATAAACATCTTTTGCGTAAATGAATATTGAGCAAAATAACTTTTATGGCACTTGATAACTTTTCATCTTAAAACATTCAAGGCATTTTTGTACCCTAATTATAAGAAATGAGCCACCACTAAACCTTCGACCACAAAAATATTTTTAGTTCTACCTCAGTGGTGGACCTAAAGTCCACATGTGTAGAACCTTCTTTTTAGTTCTACCTCAGCGGTGGACCTAAAGTCCACATGTGTAGAACCTTCTTTTTAGTTCTACCTCAGCGGTGGACCTAAAGTCCACATGTGTAGAACCTTCTTTTTAATTCTACCTCAGCGGTGGACCTAAAGTCCACATGTGTAGAACATTCTTTTTAATTCTACCTCAGCGGTGGACCTAAAGTCCATATGTGTAGAACCTTCCCTTTTAAGTATAGTGCACCCCTACCTGTAGTTTCCCGGTGGGATTGCTATCCACACCCTACTTTTCGGTTTTTAGGTGGGATTGTCCATCCAATAACGTTATCCACATATACCCTCGGCTCCTCACTTGAGTTAATAGTGGTGTACAAACTTTTATGGAACATTTTACTCAATACAATCTATTAGTGTACATGCCTTAGTGCCCAAAATCAACAATTTCATATTGTTTCACATTCGGTAATGCAAATAGCTCAAATATTTCATTTAATCATGCTTTCCACCCCAAAACATATAAAATAATTTAAAAATGGGGCTGTGAATACTCACCTTTGCAAGCTCCGCTACTCAAAAGCACGATCCGATCCCCACCCAAAGGCCTAACGATTCCCTAACAAAGAGAAATGCTCAAAACCATCACTTATGGGTCAAAAACTACTTATGGAGGTGAATAAGTCTTAAGCTTATAAATGTCCACATACATCCAACTTGATTTTCTATAGTCCAATTATACATAATGCACATATGCTCGTTAATATAGTAATTTATACCGTAAGTTGTGTTATAAACCATCAAATGATCAATAATTGTTAAAATCAAGAAATTCCAGAATTTTACTTCTGGACAGAAACTTGTAGTACTAAAAATGATCAAAATGTAGAGACTTCCAATATGACATAGCTTCCCATATTTTTATACATGATATCGTACTGGGTTATGGTGATTGTGACCAAATTTGATGCATTTTGGACATGTAAAAATGATTCAAATAATTTATACAATGCAAAGGGTCACAACTGGCATGGCAGATTACACCATGTTAGTAAATCACTCATTTGAGGAGTTTTACTTAGTGTTTTCTATAATTTCCAGTTGGATTGGAATTATAACTCATAAAGGAAACTTTTGAGATAAGAATCACTGATTTTGAGGAAGTTATGAAGGAGATATGGCACTACGAAGTTGCATGCACAATTCTGTCATTAGCTGACAGATTGCATATTTAACTTTAATAAATTGGTTAATGCCTCAAAACCTCAAATTTTTGAATGAAACTGGATTCATATGAATGCTAACTCATAAAAGAAAGTTTTAGAAGAAGAACCATGCATTAAAGACAAATAACAAAGGAGATACTAACACACAAAGTATAGTTTAGCTGCTGGTGGTTTCACAGATTGCACACCTAAAGTATTTGAAGTGTTTGGAGGGTCAAAAGTCCATATTTTTGAGTGATTTCACTTGCAAACTGAATATAACTCATAAAACCAACTCTTAAAAGAAACATCATCCTTGTTCATTGAGTTTGGAAAGAGATATGACCATTTGAACATGCATGCACAAATCTGTCATTGGTTGACAGTTTGCACACTCATTTTGTTTCAATTAATTGGAACCTCAAATCACCATATTTTTTAATGAAATCAGTGGCATTTGAAAGGTAACTCATTATATTAACTTCCAGAAGAAAAATCAAGTGATTTGGAAGAATATTCAAGGAGTTATGGTCGTTCAAAGTAGGGTTTACCTACTGTTGAACTTCCAGATGCACATACATCTTGTTATGAGCATTTGGGGGGTCAAAACTCAATGTTTTTGAGTGATACCATTTGGATTAGAACCCTAACTCACTAAATAAACTTTTAGAAAGAAGATTCATGATATTTGAACATGTTTATTGCAAGAAGTGGACGATTTTTGCACATGCATAGAATCTGTCAGCACCAAAAATCACCATTGTAGTTCAAAAACACATAAAATCATGATTTTTACCCATTTTCTTGAGTTTTATTGTTTGGGTCATAGATTACCACCATTATATGAACATTTTTACATGTTTTTTGTGTGTAATCTCTCCATAAACTCAGAAAATTCAAAGGTTAGAAGAATAAGGTTAAAAATGCAAGAAAAGTGGGTTTTTCACCCAAAAATGACAAGAAAAAGGTAAAAGGATGTTTGTGCTTACTTGATTGATGTATGGAGCCTCTACTTCTTGAAAAATCTTGAATTTTTGATGGTGTTTTCCCTTGAAATTGGCTGGAAATAGTGATGGAAGAAGAGGGGTTTTGATTTATGACCTTTGGTTTTAGAGAGAGAGAGAGAGATGAGAGGAAATTTTGAACTTGGAAATCAACAAATGAGGAGAAAAAATGGTTTTTATATGTGGACAAGAGGGGGAAGTGGCTGGCCATGGATATGGGCCCCACCCAAGTCCATTAAAAAAAATTACAAATTTATTTCAAGCCCAAAAAAATGTAATTAAAAGTCTATTTTCTCAATTTTTACCTTTTTCCTTCAAAATATAAGACCAAAAGTGTTTAAATTATATAAAAATAAAAGTTTTATATTTAGCATTCTAAACTATATATTTTATATAAATTAGGTATAAATTAGAGCATTTGGCACTGAATTTGACGTTTCAAACAGTTACGGGTCGGAACCGGACATTTTAAGCGACTACCGGAAATGCTAAGGATTTCGAAAACAGAGATTCGACAAACACAATTTTTTGATGGGTAAATATGAATCGACAGGAGTTTAAATAAGAATAAACCGATAAACTTATATCTCGGGTTAATAGGGTCCGATAAACTTGTTTGTCGGATAACTATAGTCCGACAATAATGATTAAGGTATCGGAGAACTAACCTTCTTCCTAGGGCTTCAAGTCAAACAGACTACAACTGACATTTTTATAAATCAAGCCAAGTATTTCTTTGACATTTTAAAGAAATATAAACTTCACAATTCCACAACCATGAAAACTCCAATCTCACCTAATATGAAATTTGACTCTGATCCTTCTGGGAAACAAGTAGATGTCAAGAATTATAGAGGTATGATTGGATCACTTATGTACTTAATTGCAAGTAGACCAGATATAATGTTTGTTACATGCCTCTGTGCCAGATATCAAGCTAATCCCAAATAATCATATTTGGCTGTTGTGAAAAGAATCTTTAGATACCTAAAAGGAATACCCTCCTTGGGTCTCTGGTATCCAAAGTATTCTAGCTTTGATTTGATTGCATACACTGACTCAGATCATGCAGGATGCAAATTAGACAGAAAGAGCACTTCTGGAAGCTGTCAACTTCTGGGTAACAGGCTAATTAGTTGGACATCCAAAAAGCAAAACTATGTGTCAACTTCCACAGCAGAAGCAAAATATGTTGCTGCTGCAAGTTGTTGTTCACAAGTAATCTGGATGAAAACCCAACTCAGAGATTATGTCCTTGTGTACGATAAAATTCCCATCATGAGAGATTTAGAAAGTGCAATAGCCATCACAGAGAATCCAGTTTAACACTCAAAAACCAAGCACATTGATGTCAGGTATCATTTCATAAAGGATCATGTGGAAAAAGGTACAATTGAAATGTACTTTGTCCCCACTGATTACTAAGTTGCTGATATCTTTACAAAAGCCTTGGATGAAAACAGATTTAATTTTCTAATCAGCAAGTTGGCATGCTTAATATGTAACAAGAAATCATAATCTATTTCTAATAGGTTTTCTGTAACATTTTTCTAAGCATGTCTTTTCTGTTCTCTTTTTTCTTCATCTTCTGTACTAATACTTGCACATCAAGCATACCAGAAGCTTTTGTCTACAATACTAAAGTCTCTGCATCTCAAACTATGTATACAGTCTTTACGAATTTTTTGATCCAAGTACAGTTTAAGGGGGAGCAAATAATGATGCACAAGTCAAGGGGGAGCAAACATACACGATCATGCCAAGGGGGAGGAATTTCTGATTTATTGTGAAAAATAAAAGTGTTTTCATCGAATCAAGATAAACATCCAGAACCTCTGGATTAACTCTTGTCGCCAAGGTTAATCAGAAGCCTCTAGCATGTCTATCATTCTTTTTGCAGGACAAAATTGCTCGGTCATAAGTCATCCAGAAGTTGTGTACTATTTCATGTTGCCAAGGCAATAAAGAAACCTCTGGCTTGTCTAACCAACCTGCTGCACAAATATTTCTTTGAAAAATATTCATGTCATTTCCTTCTGTACCAACTCTTGCCGTCAAGGTTATACAAAAGTCTCTGACATGTCCATATTTTTCTCTGCAATATTTTTGATCAAAATTAAAACTCTCTTCTGGTCCCTAAACTGTCTTTACATGACTAGTTGATTGATTTTAATTTTTTTTTTGTGACTTCTTTAAAGAATCACAAATTGAGAAGTCTCAGAAAATCTTGTGAAAGTTAAGAAGTCATCCAGAGCTTCTGAATTAACTCTTTCCTCCAAGGTTATACAGAAATCTCTGGTATGTTTATGAAACTTTCTGCCAAGATATATTTCATGAGAATGTAAGTAGTCATAACTTATGTACTAACTCTTGCCGCCAAGGTTATACAGAAGTCTCTGCCTTACTTACTTATTCCTCTGAAATATGATCTTAACGAAACTCTCTTATGGTCCTAAAACGATTTTCATATGACCAGCTAGACTGATTTTCAAATTGTTTTTGGATCTATTTCTCGACGAGCATAACTTTTTTGGGATGGAATTGCACTCGAGAATTTTTTTTTCTACGTGGGTGAAATTCAAAAGTGACCGTCCTGTTAGCACTCATATTCCCTCCAAAGACAGTTTCTTCTCATTGCCACATAGACACGTGTCCAAATCCCACTTGGATCAACTTTGAACCGTCGGACACGCGTCTACCCGCATGCTGAAACGTCTCTTAGCTAGTCCACGTCATCCACGACGACCCATTTCTTTTACCCACTCGAGTACATTTTCAAATTAGATTATTTAAACTCGTTTTTCACCTTCATTATTCCTTTTACAATCCCTAATTTCAAAATTGCTTGTGCTTCCAAACTTTCCAAAGTTTGAACGTGAAACTCTCGAAACCCTAACTTATTCAATGGTTGCTCAACACGCAAACATGGGAAGTGATAACGAAGAGTCAAATGTACATCTCTCCTAAACCGCTGAAAGTGAGGTAATAGTATTCCTTCCAAACAAACCCAATAACTATCAAATCACTCTAAACCCAAGCAACTATGACTCCGAATATCGCATTCTGATTGAGTTTCTTCAAACCCATTTCCTCAATCGAACCCTATTCGTAACTGACCCATCTGTCTCTGAAGAATTTGTTCAAGAGTTCTCGTATTCTATAAAGGTGTATGACAATGGAGAGTCATTGAAAGGTGATTTTGACATGCCCAGCTCAGAATATGCATGTGAAGTGAAAATCACGAGGGCAAAAATTGAAAGAGTCTTCCAACTACCAACCGTGGTTGCCCTTCAAATTGCTGCATAGGAACCATATCCCACATGTGATGATATTGTGGACTTTTTGAAACATCAAGGGTACAATTCTGAAATCCACAGAGTCTCCAAATTCAAACGCCAATATCTTCCCCCAATTTGGAATGTTTTGGTCTCGATCTTGAACAAAGGTCTTACCGACAAAGTTGGCTCAATGGATCAGGTGAGCACCAATATTCTTACTTTGATGTATGGAATCTACTTCAATCACCCGATAGACTATGCTGAACTTCTATATCGTGAAATCAAAGGGGCTGTCTACAACAAAATTGCATCTCTAGAAAAATCTAAACGTCTGCCTTCCTTGATGTTTCCAGGATTTATCCCTTTGTTGCTTCAAAGTGCAATCACCTACAAGAAAATTCAATGTTCACCTCCTTTTTGCAAATTCCACATCATGAAGACTGATCGCCCAACCATTCTTGATGTTGGATATCCAAAGGCCAGACCCCTTACGAGGTACATGCTTGCTCTTTTAACTAACCCATCTCCTTCTCTCGAACTCTATAGAAACTCTGAGGTGTTCTTAGCACCAGGATCACCAACCCAGAGTGCTTAGTATCCAGAATAGTAAGTAAGGCGTCTAATGAGCATGAGAATGAAAAATATCGGAGTGACAGCGAGAGTGTTTCTAACCAGCCTGCGAGAGAAGAAAGAGTGAGAAATGAAGATGCCCAAAGAGGCGCAATTGAGAGATTCCAGCTGAGTCCATCTCGAGCAACCACATCTCATAGGACTGATGTTCAAGCATCACGACCTATTGAAACAGGACGTACGCTCAGTCCGAACCCTAACCTTGAAACCACCCAACAAGAGGAAAATCTTAATGCCTCTGTGTCTAGCATAGCAGGGGAATCTAGTTCATCTTCTTCCTCTCAACAAGAAGAAGACTTTGATATAAGGGTTCAATTGCCCCAGAACTCGCCACCCTCCCAACACAACATTGATGTCTACGTGACAAATGAAGTAGATTGGATGGAGGTTGTCACATCCATGGAAACTTCTGATCCAAATGCCAATGAAATCCCGTCAGAGGGGTTATGGCAACAGGATGCACTACGTACCTCCATATTTGATGTGTTACAAGGTACGCACATGATTATTGACTCTCCAATCTCTGATGTGATCAGAACATCCGAAGAGGAAACTCGTAAGAGTCCTTAATGTCAGGATGGAAGTTCCTCTACACTCAAAGTCAATACGAGTATAAAGGAGGACCCTCTGAACATGAGGGTGAAGCGGCCCCATGTGTTGGGGATGCAGTGGTTACCACCCATCCTAAATTTGTCACGAATGCTGCATTTCAAGCATTCGCTGATCAAATAAAAGGATCCTTGAATGATCTAAAACATAAAGTTCAAAATTCGGAGGCAAATCTCAATGGTGAACTAATAGCGGTTAATTTCTCCCTCTGTGATATTCGAGCTACTCAGAAAGAGCACACAGAAAAACTTGCTCAATTCCAGAAATTTCTCATCTCTGCACATGACGCTCATAGAGATCTGCCAATCGAGCAATTTCAGTAGCTGGAAAATGGGCTAAGAGCTAACACAGAAGCCATCTCCAAGCTCCCCTCTGAACTTCCAACTCCTTCAATGAATACATCCACTATCACTACAGAAGAATTCCAAGCCTTTGCTGCAGGTATAAAGAAAATGTTAGAAACAGTTGTACCTCGAGAAGGCTCTACCTCCTCTGGACTGGTATCTAAAGCTGATGATAGAAATATCATAATAGCTTCAAAAGGAACTGGGTTCTTAAAGAGAAAAATATCTGAAGAAGTTCTGAAGACACTTCTGAAGAGGTTCTGAAGAAGTTCTGAAAACACTTCTGAAGAAGTTCTGAAGGAGTTCAGAACCCATTCTGAACTTGTCTGTTATGAATGTCTTGTCACTTTAGTCTTTCTATTGTATGTATAAATAGATAGTTAGTTAGATTGTTAGAACTAATGTTTTTTCAAATACCTTGTAAAGATATATTCTGTATACAGTACATTCAATCAATACGTATTACATTTGGCTATTATCATTCCTGTCATAATCTTTTCATATTTTGATTGTTTGGGTCCTAACAATTGGTATCAGAGCCAATTCATCTGTTCTTGAAAAAGATTTGTGAAAGAACTTGTCAGATCTGACAGTTCTTGGTGTTCTTGATCTACAAAATTCAAATTCAACACAGGTGAATTCTCGATCTACTAACAATCAAAGATGTCTAAAGAAATAGTCTCAATCGGATCTGAAACGAAACCACCAACTCTCTTCTTGGGAGAATATCATCAATGGAGAATCAGAATGATTCAATTCTTGGATAACATAGATGAAGCCTTAATGCAATCTATCACAAATGGCCCACTAGAGGTATTTGTTGAGATTCCAAATAGCTCCTTAACCGAATCTACCCACGAAATCCCTGCATCAAGAATCAAGAAGAGTCCTGGAATGTATAATCCAGCTGAAAAGGCTCAAATGAAAGTTGATAGAAGAGCATTAACTTTACTCACCATGGCAATTCCCAATGAGATATTCAATAGGGTTGATAGTTTAACTTGAAAAGCCATGTGGGATGAAGTAGAAGCTCAGATGCAAGGAAGTACAAAGGCTCAAGCACAGAGATTAAATATCTGTGTAGAAACATATGAAAATTTCAGATACAAAGAAAATGAATCTATCACTGATACATATCATAGATTCAATAACATTCTGAATGATCTTAGAAGAAATGGTGTTCAGAAATCAAATTCTGAGATAAACAACAAATTTCTGAACAATCTGGGAAATGAACGGTCAAGTTTGTCAGATAATATGGCTTTCATGACAAGGCAATTCAAACAAAGATACAATCAAAAATATCAGAATAAACCTAGATCTGAAATTGGACCTAAGAAGGGTCAAGAGGCTGGTCAATCTGAAACATCTGAACCAGCAAGATGCTTCAACTGTGGAAAGCCTGGACATTATGTTAAACAATGCAAGATGCCAAAAGTCAAGAATTCGGGTTATTATGAGAAGAAGCATCTATTAGCAAAGAAAAAAGAGCTTAATCCTGCTCTAGTAACCAAGTATGAAGAAGACTGGTTAAACTGGAGTGATGGAGATGATGATGAAGAAGTTGCTCACTATGCAACCAATTGCTACATGTGTCAAATGGATCCAGAAAAGGACAAACAAGACACTGAGATATCTTCTTCATGTGTCAAATGGATCCAGAAAAGGACAAACAAACATAATTCTGAAATTAATACTAAAGATTCAGAAATGACAAATCAATTTCAAATATGTTTTCTGAATTTGAAACACTCAGAAACAGAATTAAAGGTGAAAGAATTTTGGTCAATCAATTCAGAGCTGAAAGTCAAATATATAAAGAAAATTGTCAAGCGGTGAGCACGATTCTTGAAAAAATTTACGAAGAAAAACTTGTTTTAAAAGAAAAAATGGATAGTTTACAAAAAGAAGTTATAAATGAAAAAATGCGAAAAGGAAATTCTAAATGTTAAGATGAATTTTACGAATCAAGAGAGACTTGATCTTTATAAAAAGATTAAGGAATTGGAAGATTTAAATTTTAAAAGAGGACAACCGAACAAACTACGAATATTTTAACTAGTCGGGCTCGAACTCAAAATTTTACAATATAAAAGGACGTAGGATATAATGACGGTCAAATTTTAAAAAAGGCACCCGCAAACTTGTATGATTATTCTAAAATGAAAATTTTCAATGAATCAAATACTGGCATCATTTCCAAACCTGTAAACCATTCTTTGCCTGAAAGAATTCATTTTATAAAATCAGAGACTTTGTTTTCAGAAGAAACACCTCTTAAAACTAGTGAACCAGAAAGTATCTCTGAAACAGAAGAAATGAATATAATTCCAAATATTTGTAAATCTTGAATCAAATATTATTTACGAAGAAAAATCGAAGTAATTGTTAAGTACGAAATTGTTTCGAAGTTACTTCTGAATCCAATTGTGAAAACATTTCAGAAGATACTTCTGATAATAAATCAGAAATGAAGAAAAATATGATGAATTCTCAGATATTGAATCCTTAGAAGATATTGATGAGAATTCCAATATATTTTTTGATAATTCTGATAATGAGTCTACAACAACAAAAAATTCAAATATTTTTGCAACAAGTATGACTCATAATAAGTTTTCAGATCTAATAAATGCTTCTGATTCAGAAGATGATGATGATCAAATGGTGCAAGTCATTGACAAAAATGGCTATTTGGTTTATAAATCTCAATCATGTATGACTGAAGGAGAAAAATTAAAATCTGAAGTTTCAAAGATACCTTCAGAATTGTTTGGTCTGTGTTTTTAAAAC
Source organism: Silybum marianum (assembly GCA_036898165.1). Lineage (NCBI taxonomy): Eukaryota > Viridiplantae > Streptophyta > Magnoliopsida > Asterales > Asteraceae > Silybum > Silybum marianum. The sequence continues at coordinate 22,720,042 of CM072528.1, read as the reverse complement.
CGAATATCGAATTGATTTTTCTCCTACTAATACAAACATATCATCAAATTCAACACCATGTTCGGTAACATCTTCGACTTTAACACCAGAGTTAAAATTTTTGAACAAGGACAATCCTCAAACTCTCTCTGAAGTTCAGAAAATTAACACAAAATCTGAAGATAAACCTAAAGTGAACAAAAGAATTTCTTATACTAATCCTCATTTCTTATCTTTTACAGAGCTATCCACTTTAGTATGGAGAAAGAAAGATGAAAGATTGTCAAAGATTGACAAATTAGAGAGTTTTTCATTTTACAGAAGAATGATGTACCTAAAACAAAGAAAGTGAATAAAAGAATTTTTGTTGAAAAATCAAATGTTATTGATTCTTATATGTCTAATACTGTTGTAAATACATTAAAGAATCATATTCACTGTATTAATTGTGGTCATCATAATTTTCTTCGTAACTCCAAAACAAACAAAAGAAATTTGATGAAATCTTTTCAGAAATGTTTGGCTACATTGACAAATTCAATTAAACAAAGAAATAGAACTAAAGATAAATCTCAAAGTTCTGAACAAACTTCTGAGTTGAAACATCTGAAGAAAAAGTTCAGAACTTCAAATTTTATTACTAATCACAAAGGACCCATTCTGAAATGGGTACCTAAAACTCAATAATCTCTTTTTCAGATATGTCATGTGTGGGTCTTAGATTCTGGATGTTCAAGACACATGACACCTTTCAAAGAACTACTAACTGATTATCATGAAAGATATGGAGGAACAGTTAGTTTTAGAAACAATGCAAAGGGATATGTAAGAGGATATGGCACTTTCATTAAAGGAGATGTGAAAGTAATGAAAGTTTTCTATGTTGAGGGACTAAGACATAATCTTTTCAGTAAGAGTCAATTCTGTGACAAATACTGGAAGGTTAATTTTGACATAGATTATTGTCATGTTCTGAGTACAACAAACAAAAATGAATTAACTGCTTATAGAGATGGAGATATCTACACAGCAACATTCACTGCAACTGGTCAACTACAAGGTGTATGTTATATGTCTACATCAATGAAAAATGATAGTTGGCTTTGGCACAGAAGAATGTCACATCTGAACTAGGCAAACATCAATCTGTAAGAGGACTACCAAATATCAGATTTGAAAAGAACTCTCTTTGTTCTGCATGTGAACTAGGGAAGATCAAAAGAAGTTCTCATCCTCTGAAAATGCTATCTTCATGGAAAGCTCCACTTGAAATGCTACATATGGATTTGTGTGGCCCAATGAAAACTCAAAGCATGGGGGGAAAGAAATACATTCTTGTTATAGTAGATGAATATACACGATATACATGGATTGAATTTCTGAGACTCAAATCTGATACTTCTGAAAGACTGATACCCTTTCTGAACAAAATTCAAATTCTTCTTCAACTCCCAATTCAAAAGATCAGAAGTGACAATGGAACAGAATTTACTAATTCTACACTTCAGAATTTTTTGGAATCTATTGGTATTTCTCATAATTTTTCCCCTGCAAGAACTCCTCAACAAAATGGGGTAGTTGAAAGAAAGAGTAGAACTTTGGTAGAGGCTGCGAGAACCATGCTTGCATATTCAGAACTTCCTCTGTCTCTTTGGGCAGAAGCAATTGCTACTGCATGTTTTACTCAGAACAGAACCATTCTTAACAAAAAATTTCTTAAAACTCCTTATGAATTGTTAAAACAAAGAAAACCCTCTATTGATTATTTTAAAATCTTTGGTTGCAGGTGTTTTCTAAAGAATGATACTCCACATCTTGACAAATTTGCACCAAAAGGTGTAGCTGGTATCTTTGTTGGCTACTCTCAAAGATCCAAAGCTTATAGAGTACTCATTAAAGGAACTCAAAGAATCATTGAGACTACAAATGTCAGATTTCATGAGCCAACAATGACTTCTGAACAAAACAGTTCAGAACTCGCACATAAACCAACTTCTGAAAGTTTGGACTCAGAACATAATCACACAAACTCTACTTCTGCATCTCAAACTTTACTTAAATCCAATTTAGACAATTTATGTCAAGACTTATTTGATATTTCTGTAAATATCTCTGCAGATTATCAAAATCCTTCTCTACTCAGAAATTCAAATGATCAAGACATTTCAGAAATACAAATTTCAAATACATCAGCACCACAACTCTCTATCTCAAATTCAGAACTTCCAACTTCTGAAAATGCAACTTCTGAACCAATTCAAGTTGTTTCTGAACCAACACTAGTACAAAAATGGTCTTAAATGACGCTTAAAAACCGTTACCGTAGGTATACGGTAACGGATTTTGTGGACATAAAAATCGTCACCGTAGCTGCCGTCACTTTTGATACACTTTTGGTTACGTTTAAAAAACGTTACCAAATCACATAAAAAACCGTTACCATAGATTAAAACCGTCACTTTAAATGCATAAAAAAAGTAATTTTTTTCCTAAAACCGTCACCATAACATGACATACGGTAACATTTATTTTTCAAACCGTAAACATAGAATGACATATGATGACTTTTTCTTTTTAAAAATCGTCACCGTAGAATGACATATTGTGACGTTTATTTTTCATTCGTCACTATAGCATGAAATACAATGATGTTTACTTTTTAAAACCGTCATTGTAGATTGACAAACGGTGACATTAGTTTTTTAAACTGTCACCTTAACATTACATTTTATGACATTTATATTTGTAAATAGTCACTGCAACTTGACATACGATGACGTTTGTTTTCAAAATCGTCACCGTAACAAGACATACGGTGACGTTTATATTTCAAAGTCGTCACCGTAGCATGACATACGGTGACGTTTGTTTTTCAAAATCGTCACTGTAGAATGACATACGCTGACATTTGAATTTGAAAATCATCACCACAGCATGACATAAGATGACATTTATATTTGAAAACTGTCACTATAGCATGACATATGGTGATGTTTATTTTTTAAATGGTCACTGTAGCATGATATACGATGACGTTTGTATTTAAAAATTCTCACCATAGCACAACATACGATGACGTTTATATTTAAAAATTGTCACCGTAGCATGACATAGGGTGACGTTTAGTTTTCAAAACCGTCACTGTAATGTGATATATGGTGACATTTATTTGTCAAAATCGTCAACGTAACATGACATAAGGTGACGTTTTGTTTTTAAAAAATTGTCAATGTAGCATGACATACATCAACGTTTATTTTTCAAAATCGTCACTGAAACATGACATACAGTGACGATTTATTTGTCAATATATGTCATTATAGCATGACATACAAAGACGCTTATTTGGCAAAATCATCACCATAGAATGTCATACAATGACATTAAATTTTAAAAAATGTTTCTATAAGCTACTTTTGTTACGGTTTTTATTCTATAAGATTAAAAATAAATTTAAATTTAAATCTCAATAAAAATCATAACAGTAACATCACATATAAGAACATTATAGTAATAGCATACATTATATGAATAATGGAGGAGGATACCAATAACAAAAGTACTAATATCTTAAACAACTTTTTTCCTCATCTAAACTATTCTCTCATTTGCTTTGATTCTTTCACCATCGCGTTAATAATTGAATAATTGTTGTTTTTGACTTTGTATGTTTTTGCTTCTTGCTATTATCATTTGAAGTTGTGCACGACACCTGCATGAAAATAAATCGCAAAAAAGAAGTTTTAACATACGATTAAATAAAACGTATATGATTATATGATGAATGAAGTTCATAAATATAAATTAAAGCCAAAACTCTTGGGAAAAACGATGACTTGTGCATAAAGTCGATCACCTAAAAGTTTTGACCAACAAGTTATAGATTAAGCCACAATATATAAGACTGTGTAATTAGTTTAGTGCCCCTAGTTCGTGATTGCATAAATATATCATAACTGTAGCATAAATGAAGATATCTACATATATATACATAGTACATACACAAATATAGCAAAATTGCATAAATATAACACCACTATAGGATGACAAAAATATATAAAATAGAAATGTAAGATGTAAACTAACCTGAAATTAAAAACACAACATTGTGTGTGGTTAATTGCGTTGGGTCGGGTTCCATTCGACAAAATGGAGGACAATTACATGGGTGAGACTCTTCAACTACATTGTCCTACGCTCAAGAAAAAAAAATATAAAGCGTCAACAAGATACTATATCATAAGACGAGAGCTTCACAAAAGAAACAAGCCCTTGAGCATAGATATACAAAAGGCATTCAATGGAAATAACCATCCATATTTATAGAACATATATACAAAAGGTATTCAGCAGAACTTGTGGTCCATATTCAACAGACCATTGATATACAAAAGGCATTTAGCAAAAATGGTAATCAATATTTTGTAGAATTAAAAGACAACATTGATATACAAAAGACATTAAGCAAAAATGATAATCAATATTTTGTAGAATTAAAAGACAGTAGGATTCAAAGAGAAAAAAGATATGCATATGAACACAAAGTAAAATAGGTTCAAAGAGATAAAGCAAAAACCTATAGTTACCAGAACCTCTTCGTGTTTATAAGATGAACTCGGGTTGGGTCGGTTGGTTTGAAACATTTAGATAATCCAACCTAATTAGTGTGGTCTGAAAAATATCTAACCCCTTAATTTGTTATTTTGAACATCAACCCAACCCACAAACAACATTAATAACCAGCAACAAGTAAAACATCAAGTAAAAATAACCGGTTAAAGCAACAACAAGTAGCAACTAATAATTGAACCCAATGAAAATTTAATAACTAGTACATAAGCAACAATTATAAGTAATAGAGGTGTTGACAATAATATCGCAAACTGAAACTGACAGAATCAAACCTAAACGTAAGCAAACAAAGGTAATAGAGGTTCCTAATTTGTTGTTTGTAACGACACCAACTCACAAACACCACACTAGTAATCCATCACTAATTTAAAAAAATGTACTCATGATATTATGTAGCTATATACACTGTGATGTTTCATGAACAAAGAAAATGAAATATCCTGTCAACTATAAACTTCTCTATCTTTTTTTGGCATTCTTAGATCATTGCTAATTTGTCACTGTTGCCGAAGCATACTACGAGTACAAAGTGCTTAGTATGATTGTTTATAGCATTTGGTAACAAAGGATTGTGTGTATTGTTTTTGGCAATTACCCAACCTATTGGCAACCCTTTTTTAGTACCTTTATGGATGCTTACTCATCCAACAACACTAATAAATCCAAATAAACAAGGCAACAAGAAAAATAGAGAAGGAAAAGAAAATATAACAAGATCTAACATTTTTAAAGATCCTCTTTAACCAAAGAAGGAATAGGATGTCAGATTATTCTGGAAGTGGAACACACATTTTTCTCTATCCCACTAGTTAAAATAAGACCTATAATCATGATCAACCTCTGGTACTAATTATATACATTGGACTCACAAAATGAGCAAGTTAATATTCAATTACACAAGAAAACCTTCAACTACATGTAAAAGAATACGCAAGTGAGGGGCAAAAAATCAACCATGTAAAAAAGGTCCTATCCTTTTACATTGTTGCTAAATAACGACTACGTAAAAAGGTAGTAAGTTTTTACACGATTGTTGTCTAGCAACCATGTAAAAAGTGTTATTTTAAAAATAACTTCCCGCAAGTTTTTACTAGCCATCATCCGACAAAAGAGAAGCATCAAACACCGATAATAAATGATGCATATACATCCAAGTCGTAGATCAAGAAATCCAAGTCAAGAATGGGATTATGGGACAATGTCAAAGTTCTAGAATATTACAATAAGAGGGAAATAAGGAAAGTAGTGCCTCTTTCAGATAAGGAGTCGACCGGTATAAGGACAAGAAAACACCAATAGCTCACAATAAAGCAACAAAAAAGCGAATTACACCAAGTCATTAAAAATGTGTAACGAAAGTGCAGACAAGTGTTAGTGTGAATCATAGTTACTTAGTACCTTCTATATTTCACCGACCAACACCGGAAACGCTACTTAGTACCTTCCATATTACACGGACTGACACAAGAAGCGCTTCAGGAAGATGATGTATTAAAAGTATAGCTGCCTCTTTCTTTGACACTAAAACTTCACACACATTGAGGATTATGGAATGTGTTGAAATGGTGGAAGCATATGAAGTCAGAACCACTGCATTACAAAATGCAAACAATGAAAAACTAAATAACCAAGAAGAATGCAATATACTAAAAGGGCCAAAAGAAAATCCAAACTATTCAAAAGTAACGTAAACATGGCTAAGCATTACCATTGGGTGTGTATATATTTATATATAGTCCACATCTAGAAACATGCTCTAGAAGAAACTTGAACTACATCGGGCCATAAAAAGCAATTATATATGTTTATCCCAATCTTGCAGTTAGCTTTGTTACTATTGCCTTATGAATTCTTGTTCTTGGCTTCCAGAATAAACGAAAATGAGGAGTTTTTAGAAGTGGAAAGAAAGAATGTCAAACTAGTTAAGTATTAAGATTAATCCCATTGATATTTTATCTTCTAGATGAGAATTTGGGCTATAAAACCAACATGTAATAGAGCCTCAAAGATTCTACAAATATAAAATTATCTTCAAGCATAAGGAGGGTAATTTCCACATATCAGCTACTACTGGTTTATTCCTCTAGACTCTAATTTTTTTTTTGAAACAATTGAGGTACTTGCTGCTCATGTGAGCTCCAACATGGTAAGCAAATAAAATACGTGTTTGGCATCAAACTTGAATGCTTGAATAGAACCTCATACACAAGAACAAACAATTCGAGGTTGAATCATCAAAAACATTTCAAAATGCACTCCACGAGAGCAAATAAAGAAGAAATAAGACCACAATATATGTTTGATAGGTATGCGATCAAAAATATCTTCTAACCCTTCTTTTATTCAAACAGAACCAGTAGTAAAAATCCTATCATATCAATATTGACAACAAACCTCAATTTCAGTTTATTTTGCTTCGGTGCGTAGTTACATCGAGGACTTAAGGAGGATCAATTTCGGGGATTAGAAACTCAAACCAGTAGATTTTATGTTGATGAATGATTTCGATCAATAGATGCTAAACCTTGAAGCTCGATTTCCCCCTATTTACTTTGTATTATCTCAACCTTGAACCCGTGTTGGTTTCAATGTTCGTCGAGTTTCGGTGGTCGTCGATGTTGGAACGGGAATCAGTGTGGAGTCGCTGGTGTTCTTCGACGTCAAGAAATCGAGAGATGGAAAGCCTACGAGAATCGGTGAGGAGTCTCCGGCATCGAATGGGCCTCATTTCATCGAGAGGGTTGATAGATAAATGAATTTTAGGGTTTCAATTGGTTGACAAAGACGATAATAATAGATGGCCCTTTTTAATGAATAAATGACCGATTAAAAGCAGTAAGATAGGATATTTACTAAAATTAAGCTACCAATTATTTATATTCAAGAGTAAACTATTTGGTCCTCATCGTTTAGTAAAACTTTTAAGATAATAACTCTATAAATCGTTTTCGTAGTTTTTATTTTACTCTATAAATCGTTTTCGTAGTTTTTTATTTTAGTCTAAAAATATCTCCTACCGTTAACTCCGTTTATTTTAGCTATTAGTGGTAGAGACATTTTTATCGATTCAGTTTATTTTCCTAATTATTTAAAAAACTAAATATATTGTATTTGTATCAAAATACTATATATATATATACACACACACTCATTATCGTAGGTTTAAATGATAAGTCGAAATATTCGAGAAGTAAATAACTGATCGTAGTCGTTCATACAGTCAAGATCGGATTTGACCGGTTAAAAATTACAACTTTGACTTAATAAAAATTACAGTTATTAGAAAATAAAAATTACAGTTATTAGAATTACAATTATTAGAAAATACAAGGCTTAGTCATAAATTTTACAAATAGACAGCAAATTGATTCATATATGAACTTATATGATTCGCATATGAACTATATATTCATATGTGAAGTCGTGTAATTAACGTATGAAGTGTTTTAACTGATTCAAATATGAATCTGTGTGATTCACATATGAACCTACTAATTGATTCATATACGAACTCATATAATACACGTATAAACTAATTTACTGATTCGTATATCAACAAGTTAAATAGTTCACATATGGACCCGTTAAATGTCCATTTTTAAAAGTTTGAAATTATTCTTCTATCTTTCGCATACTCATACGATGAAAGTTATGAAATTATTCTTCTATCTTTCGCATACTCATACGATGAAAGTTATGAAATTATTCTTATATCTTTCGCATACTCATACGATGATTTATTTATCAGGTGCTTCATGATCCAAGCCATAAAATGACCAGATGAAGGGTTATGATCACTTATTTACTTTTTATTTACCATTTCCCTTTTGAACATTTCCCTATACAGATTATATATGTGTATACACACACATATTACAGATTAAAATAAAGATGATGTCACTGTAGTATTTGTAGTATTTGTGAGAACAATATTTCTGGTGTTAGCAATTTGGTCCTCTTGTTGCTTGGTTTTACAAAGACAATCAAAGCGGAGCTTCTTTAGGGGACATGGTAATACTTGGACGATTTCTAGAGTTATCAAAGTTAAGGTCTTACTTGCATATATTTCACTAAACCACGACGACCAAAAGAACACTAATTTTGATCCTCGTGATTTAGTGAAATCTTTGAGAAGGGGATTTAAACTATGACTCTAGAAATCGTCTCTATGGTTCTCATGTTGCTCTAAAAACGGTTCTCGTCATTAACTCCGTTAATTTTCTCTGTTAGTATTTGTTTAGACTATTTCCCTAAAAAGTTATAAAAAAATTAAAAATATAATATATTGTGTGTGTGTGTGTGTGTATATATATATATATTAGAGGCGGGATCAAATATATTTAAAAGAACATGAGAACAGGTAAATCACGTGCAAAATCACATATGATTTTTCATTAATGGTCAAAAAAAGTGTGTGGGTGACTTGTGATTGTGTCTTTAGGTCGCGGAGTAAAGGTCACTGAATCACATGTGATTTTGTACGTAATGTTAGTGTAAAATTACATACGATTTGCCTGTTCTCATGTTGTTTTTAAATATATATTGTTTTCATTTGATCATGCTTCTAGTATATTAATATTATATATATTATATACATCATGTATTGTAAATATTATATAAATAAGTACCCTACATTATATGTTTAACTTTTTAAAGAAAACCAGAGAGTAGCTTAAATGGACAAAAATGCCCTTAATACTAATAAAGAAAATTTACGTAGTTAGTGACAAAGGGCCATTTTTAGAGTAAAATGTACAGAAAGAATTTTTAAAGTCATCAGAGTTTAGGTCCCACTTTCACCTAAACCAAGAGGACTAAAATTAGAGTTTACTCAAATGAAAATGAACCGTACTTTTGGTCCCTGATGTAGACCGTATTACGGTCCATGTTTGAAACAAACATAACATCTAACACACTTGATAAAATAAATGATATCTAAATAAAACTTAACAAACAAAACATAGAAATTTATTAATTAATTAATGTATAATAATTAATAACAAAATACGAATAATATAATCAAATATTAATATTTATAGATTAATACCAATTAATAAGAAAATTACTAATTAAATGATGGTAAGTAAAATATTCGGAACATAATTAGAAAATAGTGAAAAAATCTCATTAAGCTTTAAAATTAAGTATATAAAATCTATCTTATGGTCATTTAAACAAGATCTATTAAATAATCTTAAAAAATAAACTAAGTTTATAATTATCAATTAAATATGGGTTATAATTAATTAACTTAAAAAACAACCAAATTCAATAGACATACATACAAATACCTACATGTAGATGTAGTATGAGATTCAAATAAAAAGATTCAAATAAAAATACTAAAAGTTATGAGAAAGTTATAAGGGAAGAATAAAGAAATGTTCACATGTGAATTATTGTAAAGGTTCATTTGAATATAAATAGGTGGACTTATATGCATAATATGTAAGATAGCTTCACATATGCATTTCATTCATAGTGGGTGATGCCAATAATTAGTCATATTAGTTTGTACTTAGTGATAAAGAGTCAGGTTTATAATGATCATATTGGGTTGTAAAGAGTCATATTTGCGTTTTATTGGTTATAATTGGTTATATTGACGTTTAATTGGTTATATTGACGTTTAATTGGTTATAGTGGGTCATATTGGTTAGAAGGCTCCATATTGGGTTACAATTGATCATATTGGTTATATTACGGGTTACAATGAGTCATATTGAATTATATTGGTTCATCCAATGGGAGCATGTTCACAAAAGAAGATTAAATATCATGAGAATGTAAGAAGAAAGATTAAGAGAAGCTTCATATGTGAACCAATTTAAAAAAATCCGAAATTGTCTATTTAAAGATGCACATATCAACCGACGACTATTCATATGAGTTCATATATGCATTTTCAAATGAATATTTCAATAATTCACATGTAAACTTTTCTAAGTTATCAACAACTTTATTCTTAGTTCAACTCTCACCACTCCAATACCGGAAAGAAAAAAAAAAGTTACTATATAACATCGTATAAGTTTGTTTTCTATTAATAATATATTCATAGTTTGGGAATAGAGATAGTCAAATGGGTCTACTCCAGTCCGGGATCAGTTAAACTTTTTGTCAGAAAAGAAGAACTGGCCTGACCCATGACCTATTATAGGCCCGACCCAGGAGTGGTCCATTTTTTCAAAAATAATGTTGTTTTATTACCGATCCCAATGGCCATATGACCATTTTTTTTTCTCATTTTGACTATTTTTTGTCCTATTTACTCTATATTTACTGTATATAAGTCATATTTTGTATAAGAAAAGATATCAACCCACAAATGTTCACAATTCTTGTTATAATTCGTGATTTCAACTCGTATTCTCGTAAAAAAACATGTTTTTTAAATGTATATAATTGACCGAATTACATAAAATATTTTCAAATGTATTACAATACCGCTTTGATATTTTTTTAAAAAAATTTAAAAAAGAATTATGTACAGAATTTAAAAACCGATTAAAGAAAATACATAGGACCGATTTAGGTCCGACCCGGAACCGGTTTCCATAACCGGTTACAAAGTACTTTAACTGAGCCTTGGGCTTTTGGTTGAGATCAGGACCAACAAAACCGGTTACGAGAATAGTGTTTACGACCAAGACCAATTTTTAACCATCTTTGTTTTCGAATCAAATCAAAAATCCTACGTAATGAGACATATAGTAATAAAATAAGTGTGTTTAATTTGATTTTATAAAAAAAATATTAATAAGTAAACATGATCGAAAACATATGTCAAAGTTTGAATAATAACAATTTGATTATAAATACATTTCAATAAAGGTAAGAAGCTTAATAATTTAAAAGTATATTTAATAATATGCAAAATGATCAAATTTGAGAATCAGAAAAAAGTTAAAAAATAATCAAAATTATAACGAAAAAATTAAAAATTTCATAATTTTTTTAATTCCCACCTTTATTTCCCCTCCTCTTTTTTCCCTCTATTTTCTGTCTTTTCATCCTAAAGTGCACTGCTCGTCATGCGGCAATGGCAGAAAATAGAAGTTTGCCTCTCTCAAAACTAAAATTGGTTCTCATTAGTACGTCTGTTGCATTTTTTTTCTACGGCAAACAAGAGATCATGAAGTCCATCTCTGTGAAAACACTTTGATTTTCAGGTACGATTTTCCATTTCTTATTTTCTTACTTGTCTAAATCCAAATCGATCATATGTCTCTGTTTAGATTCAAGAAATTATTTGCTATTATCGATTTTGATTCAAAGGTTACTGTTGGTTATTGTACGATTTTCTGTCTCTTTTTGTTTTCTCATTTTCCTTTATGATAGACGATTGTGTTTCTTAAAAAACAATTTATGGATAATCTAGATACCAATAAATGCATAAGTAATGATTGAGACATGCTGCCATGAAAGTAACTTAGAAGTACAACATCATTGGATCTTTTTATCAAATTTTACCGGTTTGTCTTCTACCTAGTTGATGAAATGCCTTGTAGAAATTGTATGTCTGGTAACAGTATTCAGTTGTCGCTGGTGCAGATCATCTCCTTGGCATATGTTTCCAATGCACTAGATGTATGGGTATTATCTCAATAGGAGGTGAAAATGCGTACACGATGTTGCATCATTTTGATCCGGACTAGTTCAGGCCCCATCAATTTTATTAACATCAAAATATTTGAGCCGGACCGGTCTCAAGTCGAGATTTATCCGGACCGCACGTAAACATGCTAGAGTTTGTGGAAAACCGGACCAGACTGGTTCTAGTCCGAGTTCTTTTTTTATTGATTTTTTTGTCGGCCAAAAATTTGTTTTAAACTATGTACCAAAAAACAGAAAATTGAAAGATTGCATTCTATAGAAACAAATGTATCGAGAATGACATGTCGACCCGAGGTAGACCGGGTTTTTTGGACCGGTTTGTACCTACCAAAAAATCAACATAACATGACATACGTTCAATTAACTTTTCAAAACTGTCGCCGCTTCATGACATACGGTAACACATATTTATCCAAATCGTCATTATAATATGACATACAGTGATGGTTTTCGGTCAAAACTGTCACTGTAACATTTATCCTTCCACAATGACGTTTATTATTCAAAAAAATCATCATAGCATGACATACTACTATGATTAAATTTGTCAAAACTGTTACTGCTTGATGACAAACGGTGACGCTCATTTTTGTCAAAACCGTCACCATAGGATGACATATAGTAACGTTCATTAATTAAAACCATCACCTTAATATGACATACATCAACGTTTATTATTTGAAAACATCGCTTCAACATGGCATAGGGTAACTTTTTTATTTGAAAACCGTCACCGTAGCATAATGTACGATAACGTTTATGTATCAAAACCGTCACATAACATGACGTACGATGACATTTATTCTTCTTAATAGTCACCATAGCATGACATATGGTGATGTAATGTTTTTTGAAACCGTCACTATTACATGACATGAGGTGACGTTTATTTTTCAAAATCGTCAACGTAGCATGATGTAGCATGACGTTTATAATTCATAATCGTCATCGTAACATGATGTACGATAACGTTTATTGTTCAAAATCATCACCGTAGCCTGACGTACCCTTTTGTTTATTATTTAAAATCATCAGCATAATGTTACATATGGTCACATTTATCATAAGAAATCGTCATCGTAGCATGACTTACGTGGACGCTTATTATTCGAACCGTCACAATAGAATGATATTTGATGACATTTATCATACAAAATCGTCACCGTTGTGACAGGTAATTTTTTAAAACAGTCACTATAACAAAAAATATGGCGACGTTTATTTTTCAAAACCGTTACCGTATAATGACATATGGTAAAGTATTCAAAACCGTCACCAAAACATGACATATGGTGACGGAAATTATTCAAACCCGTCAATGTAGATTGAGATGTGGTGATGTAAATGTGTTATTATCGTTACCAAAGCATGACATATGGTGATGCAAATCTTTCAGGAACTCTTGCCATAGACTAACTTTTAGTGACACAATTTTTGCAAAACCGTTGCCAAAGAACTTGGTGACTTTTCGAAACGGTTTTCAAATAAACGTTGTTATATATATTTTAGTTTCATTGACGATGCTTTAAAACCGTTACATCATAAAGCAACGATTTAAACAAAAACCGTTACTAAAGGGTCTTACATGGCAACAGTTTTTAAAAACCGTCAAAACATAATGCAACGGTTTTTCAAAATGGTCCTAAACCGTTACCTTAGGGGACCTTTTATTACCGTTTTTATCTAACTGTTGCTTTAAGTTTCGAGATTTTTGGTAATAGTAACGTTTGTTTATAAAATCTGTTACTAAAACAATTCTTTAAAACTTTTTGTGACTTCTTGCAACGGTTTTTTATCAAACCGTTACAAACCTGTTTTTTCAAAACCGTCACAAAAGCACATTTTTGTACTAGTGCAATTCAAGTTATTTCTGAACCGGTTCAAACTATTTCTGACCATGAACCTCACAGTTCTGAACCAATTCAGATTTTTCCATTTGAGGGGGAGTCTTCAGATTTACATTCAGCCATCAATCACTGTTCAACCATTGCCAAATGTGAACAAATGGACATCTAGTCATCCAGTTCATCAAATAATTGGAGATGCATCAAAAGGTGTTCAAACAAGATCTGCAACAGCAAATGAGTGTCTGTATGTTAATTTTTTAAGCAGTATGGAACCCAAAAAGCCATATGAAGCACTTCAAGATCCAAACTGGATTTTAGCCATGCAGGATGAGTTAAATCAATTTGAAAGAAACAAAGTCTGGAGATTGATACCAAAGCCAAAAGGTAAATCTATCATTGGCACAAAAAGGGTGTTCAGAAATAAAAAGGATGAAAATGGAATTGTTGTAAGAAACAAGGCAAGACTTGTATTAAGGGGTATTGTCAACAAGAAGGAAGTGATTATGATGAAACCTTTGCTCCTGTTGCCAGATTAGAGGCTATTAGAATTTTTCTTGCCTATGCTGCTCATAAAAACATGAAGGTATTTCAAATGGATGTAAAATGTGCATTTCTGAATGGTATTTTACATGAAGAAGTGTATGTTGAACAACCAGAAGGCTTTGTAAGCAAAGAATTCCAAGATCATATTTACATATTAGACAAAGCCTTATATGGACTTAAACAAGCACCAAGAGCATGGTATGATACTCTTACAACTTTTCTTCTGAATTCCAAATTCAAAAGAGGTACTGTTGATACAACTTTATTTCTGAAAAAGGAGGGTGATGATATGATTTTGATACAAATCTATGTAGATGATATTATATTTGCTTCCACTGATCCAAAATTTTGTAGAAATTTTGAGAAAATCATGCAAACAGAATTTGAAATGAGTATGATGGGAGAGTTGACATTTTTCCTTGGTCTTCAAGTTAAACAACTTCCCACTGGCATATTCATTAATCAATCTAAGTATGTCTCTGACTTACTTAAGAAGTTTGACATGACTGATTGTTCAAGTATTCAAACTCCAATGGCCACTGCCACTAAGCTAGAACCTGATCTAAATGGAAAATCTGTTGATCAGAAAAGTACAGAGGCATAATTGGATCTTTGCTTTACTTAACTGCTAGTAGACCAGATATAATGTTTGCTAAATGTATTTGTGCCAGATATCAAGCTAATCCTAAGGAATCACACCTTCTAGCTGCAAAAAGAATACTTAGATACCTAAAAGGTTCTCCTTCATTGGGACTTTGGTATTCTAAGGATTCTAGTTTTGAACTAACAGCATTTACAAATGCAGATCATGGTGGTTGCAAATTAGACAGGAAAAGCACTTGGATCATGTCGGTTTACGGGTGATAGACTAGTCGGTGGTCTTCAAAGAAACAAAATTGTGTTTCTACTTCTACGAGCCGAAAGTTTGAATATGTAGCAGCTGCAATATGTTGCTCACAAGTGATCTGGATGCAAATTCAACTAAAAGACTATGGTTACACTTTCAAAAAGATTCCTTTGTATTGTGATTCAAAGAGTGCCATAGCCATCACTGCCAATCTTGTTCAGCATTCAAAAACCAAGCACATTGATGTAAGATATCATTTTATCAAAGATCATGTGGAAAAAGATAATATTGAAATGTTTTTT
The DNA here is from genome assembly GCA_036898165.1 of Silybum marianum. Taxonomy (NCBI): domain Eukaryota; kingdom Viridiplantae; phylum Streptophyta; class Magnoliopsida; order Asterales; family Asteraceae; genus Silybum; species Silybum marianum. Next base: position 22,704,275 of record CM072528.1, on the reverse strand, counting down.
GTTCAGACAGGTTATCAGTTAGCTGATTTATTTTCCAAAGCACTTGATGAAAAACGATTTAACTTCTTGGTAAGTAAATTGGGCATGATGAACATGTCTATGTAAGTATTATACATCACCTATAATCTAGAAGTTACATTCTGAGGTTTTTTATATCAAATTCTGAATACTTTGCTCTTCAGAATTACTTTGTATATTCTGAAGTTTAACATTCAGATTTTTGCTACTTTTCAAACTCAGAAGTATATCTCTTCCGTAACTAGGTTGATTGTATTGTAATACTTTTCATATTTTTTTTTCTCATTTCACTAATATTTGATTGATTCTTTGATAAAGTTGCAATAATTAAGGGGGAGAATCATAATTGCTAGTGATTCAAGGGGGAGTGGTTTTCATTTCAAATTTCTCTACTATTCTTTCCTACATAACAACTCTGCATTGGTGAAATAAAGTTTTGCACTTTATATCTAAGAAGTATGAACAAGCTTCCTTAGATAAAATCAGTTTTCTATTTTGTTCAAATCTACTTCTGAATTCTCAAAATGTTTTATATTTTTCAGAAGTTTATATTTTTAAATGATTTTTGGACTCCTAAGATGATTCATGTTTAGTTCTGAACTTCACTTAAAAATTCTTCGGTTCTTCTGAATTCTTTCTTTCAGACTTCTGAACTTTTTCTCAGAAGTTCTGAACAACTTCTGAAGTTTTTGAACTTGTTCTCAGAACTAAACTTCCCGTTGATTTTTCATTTAAACGTGTGCCACGTGTTTTAATTTCATTGGATTTCTCTTAAACATGACCATTAAATGGTTCATTTCTCTTCAAACCCTATCATTAACCCTAACCCTAACCCGACAACTGCTAAAATTGGGGAAACACAGAATACACCCATTGATGTTGTTTCTGAATCAAATATTGCTGAAAGTGAATCCCAGACTCCTGCTGAAAGTGGTGACCTGTCCAAACTCTATGTACTGGCGAGAAATTACTTGACATCAAAAGAAATAAGCGTGCACCGAACTTCAAATCCAAAGACTTCATTGATGATCAAGTAATGTTGATTAAAATTACGAAGAAACATCCCTGCGCACTCTCCTTTCAAGGAAATTCTCTCGTTCTCGCTTCTTATCTTCAACAATTCGGCATTATGTCGAGGTAGATGAAACTGATGATGAAATTGTCTCTTATGTTCATGCCTACAAAGTTTGTATATCTGTAGATGACATTAGAAGCCTTCACTATTTGCCAAAACCAGATGAGGTTCTTGGGAAAACCTGTTATGACTCAAGTCCATCCTCATCAGAGATGATCTCAGATTTTATGAGCTTGGGTTACTCTGAAAACCTTAGTGCTCTGAGCTCTTTTAGAAGAAAATGTTTACCTCCAATTTGGTATTGCTTGTTTTCCATTCTGAATACCTGCCTATCTGGGAAGAGCTCAAGTTTAGACCAAGCTTCAGCAAATGGGAGGATTATCTTTCATGGTGTTGCCTTCAACAAACACTATGATTATGCTAGTCTCATCTTTGATGAACTCAAATCTGCAATTTTGAAGAAGTCAACATTCAACTATATACCATTTCAGAGATTTCTTCAAACACTTATCAAAGGAGCAATGAAGGCTGTCTCCAAAATCCCTGTTCTAGCTCATGAGGTACATGTTCCTATTTTTACTATGGACAGCTTAAGACCTCCAAATGTAAAACTTACTTTTCCACATACAGTTCCACTTCCTTCTCATTTACTTAATCTTGTAAGTACACAAACTAGGATTGGGAGTGAGCATTTAGAATCTATGGGATTACCTCAACCAGTAGTCCCTTCCCCTGATTCAAACCAAAGTGGTGATCATGCAAGGGAGTCTAAAATTACCAGAAAGAGGGGGGGGGCATTCGAGGGGAGAACAACCTCGGAGAGTGAAGAGGAAAAATGAAAATGAGAGACAGGGTAGAAGGGTAAGAAAAAGAATTGATGAGGGGAGAACACAGGTACAAGAAAAACAAACCTGTGAACCACCTGTTACAAGCCGGGCACCCACATCTACTATTATTCCATATTCTTTGGTGGATAATATTGAACCAGCCAATGAGCCCATGACAACCTTGGTTAACCCCCCCCCCCCCCGGCCACTCACCCATCTCTCAACAGAAGGGTGTTTCAACAACACAAATGGGGCAAACAGGTTATAATCCATTAGGACCCCAATTGGAGGTTCCTTTTGTTGAAAATGAAGGATATATGTCCCCCTTTCACAGTTTTGAGCACATTGAGTCTGAGTGTCCACTCAACTTTGAGTTAATGTGGCATCCATTCACACAAGCACACATCTTTCAGATGTTCCTAAGCAAAGTGTTGGTCACATTGCATCAACAACTATAGATATTCCAATTTTTGGATATCAAGGATTAGTTGGAAGTCCTGGTGGGGTGAACATCACAAAAGCTCCATTCACAGAATCAAATGTAGTTCATGATGCCTTTGTGGCTCATACAGGCCAACCTTCTTCTGAAGGTCTGAAAACAAGTTCATCTGTTGATCTTGGCAACTTACCCACATCTTCTGAATTCACAGAATTCAAAGATCTCTGTACTTCTGAATTTGCAAAGATTCAGAAGGACATCAAGGATTTGACGGATTCTACCAAAAAGGTGTTAGAGGTTAGGTTGGATCAACATGGGGAAAATTTGGTTAACAAGCTGAATGACTTTCATCTCAAATCTTCTAATGATCTTCATTTGTTTAAACAAGCACTTTTGTCAGCTTTTTCTGAAGTGGCTTCCTCTGTTTCTTCTTTGAAAGCTTCTCAGCCTTCTTCTTCTTCTACTCCACAAGCTTATGCCACTAAAGATGATATTTCTCAAATTTTCAATCAACTTTCATCCATTCAGAGTTCTCAATCAGAATTAAGCACAAGATTATCGCTGCGGAATGCGGATCTCAATCGGATACTTTTAAAAGGAGTCTTGATGATCAGGATCCTGATAATCAAGAGGGGAGAAAAGACAGAGAGTATCTGAACCAGAATCTAATGTAAATGATCAAGTTCAAAATACTGAGAAAACCTCTGAAGATACTCAGAATGTTGGTGAAGAATCAAATAAAGTCTCAGAAGCCATAGAAGATATTTTATGCAGAACATGAGGTACAAGAGATAAATGATCATTCTTCTGAAGAAATGATAGAAGAAGGGTATGAAACAGAAAAGTTGTCTCTTGATTCTGAAGGTAACTTGGGCTCAGATAACACAAATATAATTCCAGACTCTAATGAAGAAATGCTAAGGGAATACCTTGCTTTTGAAGATGTTATTGGAGAACCAAGTGATCTTTCTGATGTGATCATGTTTGAAGAAGATATGATTGATGTAAATATGGGAGAAAGCTCAAATGAAATAAAAGATTTAGTAATTTGGAAGCCTCAACAACTTCTGAGTGAAGAGTTCAGAAGTGCTTCTGAAAGATTATGGGATATTCTGAATCAATTGTTTGGGTGCATGTCTTTACGAATTATCCAAGAAGTACGGAGTGTAGACTTTTGGACAACAGATTTTCTATCTTCAGAAATTTTCTTGAACAACCAGATGAAAGAGTTGAATTAGAATTTGATTTAACTCATTTAGAAGGAGTTGAAATTGTTGATGAAATCCTAATTGCTTTCTCAGGAAAATTTGAAGTTAGAATCAGACCTTGCATTATCATTCTAAGATAGATCTTCCAATGCTTGAAGAACCTGTATTGGATCAAGTGTTTGAAAAGGAAAATATACTTATTTCTGGAGAAAGTAGTCTGATATTTCCTGAAGACACTTATTGCTTCATGTACAAAAGAAGTATGAAGTTTGCAAAGTTGGAAGATTTTCTGAATGATGAATGGTCTGAAGATCATATTGTTCAAGTAAAGAACTTTATTCAGAATCATGGTGTTCAGAATTTTCATGATTCAACTTTAATAAAGAAGATCAGATGCATATCAAAATCAGTTCAGAATGATTTGACTATATTCAGATTTGGAGCAGAAAGAAGAGATGGTACTCTGTGTGAATTTACTCAGTTTGATATTTACAAGCTAAGACTACAAGATAAGTTGGCAATCTTATCTTTTTGTGTTAACTCAGGTGAATCTGTGTTAGTCTTAGAGATTATAAGAATCTTGGGAATATATATAAGGAATCTCATAAAGCATGATTTTCAGTTGGCTTTGGAATATAGACTTAACACAGTAAATCTGTTGGAACCTGTATATATTGAAAGGTTTGGGCTGAAGAGATTGTTCACTAATCCAGATATTGGGTTCATGTATCTTGTTGAAGAAGTCTCTAAGACATTTGTTGTATCTGATATTCCAAAGTATTCTACATCCTCACTCAAATGGCTTCTGAACTACATGACAGATTTTATTGAAGAATCTGACATCAAAGAGGAAATTATCTATCTGATCAAAGAAAGAATACATTTTAGAGAATTTGTGAGAAAGAGTTATCTAGCTGGTCACAAGAAAGTAAACAAGATAAAAGGAGCAGATTATCTACTAAGTGATGCGTATGACTTCAAGATTCATATAAAGAGACAAGATATGGAAGAAATTCAGAAGTATACTCTGAATGTTGAAAGTTCAGAAGTAAGACAAAAGGAAAAAGAAAAAGAAAAGGAAGAAGTTCTTGAAAATATTTCTGAAGAGTTGGTTCCTGAAAAGCAAATATCTGAAGAGGAACAACTACAAGTGCAAAGAATAGAAGAAAGTGCTTTCACTATGTTCCTTGAATATTTTCATCCAGAAATGTTCATGGAATATGAACAAAAATTCAACTATATAGATTGCTGGATTCAAAAGTCTTTTGGTTGGAAACAATGGTACTCAGACATCATCAGAAAGATAAGGATTCCAATCAATGAAGCAAGAAAAGAAAGTCCTGTGATCAAAGTGATTAATGCTGATTTGAAGACAAGGCAGAATTACAAATATGCATTCTTTATGTTGAACGACAAAATGGTGAGATTTCTACCTTTTCTGAAGCTGATTTTCATAATGTTCACCTCAGAGATCTTCTCAGAGTATACAGAAGTCTTTATCCCTTCCATGACTCAATCACCAAGTTCAGAAAATCTTTTCAGTGCTTAGAGATGGATTATACAGAGAATTTATATGGGCTACAAAGACTGATTTCCAGGTTGCTTATGTTCTAAACAAGAAGCAAGTACACTTAAGCAAACCAAATCTGAGTCTACCAGATATTCAAAATTTAAAGAAGAGCACTTTAGTACTTCATCCTTCTGGCTTCGTTTGTAAATGCTTTCATGAACTATTATTTGTGAGATTTGAAGAACTCCACAAATGTTGCAATGGAACTCTCATGGCAATCAGAGATCGTTTGGTAAAAAGACAGAATAGAAGACCAAAGAATCTGAGCAATGAAGATTGGGAGAAACACAAGATACTTGCAAAAGAAATTTTTAGAGTTGCTGAATCCTTACTAGAATACAGAAGACTAATTCTGAAGGATGTAAGAGAAATTCTGAATTTCTGGAAGAGAAAAAGTAAGGGGGAGATTGATAGAAATATCATAATAGCTTCAAAAGTAACTGGGTTCTTAAAGAGAAAAAGATCTGAAGAAGTTTTGAAGATACTTCTGAAGAGGTTCTGAAGAAGTTCGGAAGACACTTCTGAAGAAGTTCTGAAGGAGTTCAGAACCCATTCTGAACTTGTCTGTTATGAATGTCTTGTCACTTTAGTCTTTCTATTGTATGTATAAATAGATAGTTAGTTAGATTGTTAGAACTAATGTATTTCAAATACCTTGTAAAGATATATTCTGTATACAGTACATTCAATCAATACATATTACATTTGGCTATTATCATTCCTGTCATAATCTTTTCATATTTTGATTGTTTGGGTCCTAACAGCTGACTTGGCTAACTTTCAGAAAGCATTGGTTGAGAAGTTCACTGAGATCAATGCAAAGTTCGTTACCAAAGCAGATTCATCTACAAAAGGTCTAACCAATATTCTTCGCAAACCTCTTCAAGTTACTGATCCTACTTTTACACAGAAGATTTCGGCCATTGAGAACACACTCAAAGAAACCCGCGACTTTCAAAAAACCATTCATGATCTCCAGAGCAAGAAGTCAAAGGGAAAAGAAGCCAGAGCCTGTAGAAGGGCTGAACTCAAAAGAAAGAGATCTGAGGACCAGGATCCAGATGCTTCTGATCCTTAGAAGAGGGAGAACAGTGAGAAAAGACAGAAGATTGGTCTTTCTTCTGAACCATCATCTTCAAACCAACAACCTGGCTCAACCTCTTAATCAGAAGCAACCCAACCAACAAAACAACAACAAGCCTCAACTTCTAAAACTCCTCAAACTCAAGTTCCCTCTGGGTCACAACCTCAAGCCCCTCTAGCTATAAAACCCTTAGCCATGGTGACCAGAGCTGGAACATACTTTGTTCTTGGAGATGTCACCTCTACAACTTCTCTTCCCTTACCATCTGACCCTGAGATAGCTGGACTGGTACAAAAGTGTATCCAAGAGATAGAAGGAAAAAGAAGGCAACCAATTCCTAGAAGCCAAGAACTACAACCATAAGATCAAGAACTCATGGTCAAACATCTGCTTCCACCCCAACCGTTCAAACTACTACTACTACTCAAGTTCCAGAGGCACATGTTCTAGAAACCACTCAAACTCCAGAGGTAAATGTCCCAGAAGCTCTTACTTTCGTACCTCAACAATACAAAACTGTTGTTAATCCAGAAGCATCTACAAGTTTGCCAAATCTTGAAGCCTCAACAAGCCAACCAACTCCAACACATGTTGACGAAATGATTAAAGCTCCAGTGGTTGGTCAATCTAACGACCAAGTCATTCCTGAATGAGCAACTCAGAATGTGGTTAATCCAAGAAGTGTTACGGATCCAAGAAGTGGTATGGATCATGATCAACAAGAAAGAATAGCAAGGGTTCAACCTCCTCCAAACAAAGAGATAATCTACAAAGATATGTATGCTGAAGGATATGTATGCTGAAAGAGAGGTAAGCGTAAGCTTGGTGACCCCTAACTTTGCTCCAACCGCTGACATTCAAACCAAAATTAGATTTGCGAGATTTAAATAGGACAGATGCGTTGTCTTCTCAACTTCTCCAATGCGCAGAGTAACAGGTGTAAGGACGAGATTCTTTGAAAACACGAATATAATGTATACTGAGTACAGAGTTACAAGAGCAAATGGGCAAACGTATGTGTTCAGAGACAGTGAGTTGCTAACCTTGAATCCAAAAGATCTCTTACTTCTTGGAGCATATATGAAATATAGAAGAAACATGAGTGCAGATAGACTTTGAATCTGCTCTGGTTAGGCGTATGGAATGAATGAGCATTACCTTCCAAAATGAAGATTTGGAAGGAATTGAAACAACGAGGCATGGTGATTGTTGGAACCCAGATCCCTTTCTAACAATTAATTGATAGATCAAATATGGAAATATGAGCGAAAGCAAAGTAGATCTATGAATTAAAGCAATTAACGATATGAACAGTAAGAACAATATTGAAGAACAATTGGTAATTCGTATTGATAACCTGGAAGACGATTACAATACAATGAATGAAATGCGCAATTATCTCTCCAAAATATATTTCAGCTCGACAACTATTTTATTCATAAAAGTAGTTATTTATACTATTACAACGATAGAAATCAACTGTCTAGCCTATTACAAATTGACACGTAAGCTAAGCTTGTAACAAATTATGTTACACAAATAGTTACATGGAAAGCATGCAGTCTACGTCATCAGGAGCGCATATGATGCTTCTGTTGAAGTCCATCTGTTCTTCCAAACTCTGGGCGTTTCTGTGATGAGTGGGATCAGAAGACAAACTTTTGATCTTCTGCACTTTTACATTTCTAGTTCATACTTCTCTATGAATGAGGTCTAACAATCTCCCCCTAAGTATGAAGTCCAGAATGTTGAAAGATGACTTCGTTTGACTTCAGTTCCGTTTGTTTTCTTAGGCTATAAAGTTGTTTGATCATTCAGCTCATCTTGTATCAGAAGGGGGAAATCTGTGAGATAATCTTGGTGATCTGATCTTTAATTTCTCTGATTTTCATGACGCTATCAAGTCTCTTTACTATCTTCTCTATTGCTTCTTTGCCATGATCATCAACTTCAACAGAGGCATAACATTTGACAATGTATACGACCTCTGATGAATATTTGTGTGCCTCTTTTATTCTGAAGAAGCTTCTTCTGTGTGGCCTCTTGAATACAACCCCTTCTTCTGGTTGAGTCAGCACCTTTCCAATTCTCAGAGCATTGAGACCCTCTAAATCTTCATTTGGAGCAGAGATGCATAAGTTGTCTACTTTGTAGTTTAGCCCAGTTTGAAAGTCCAACTGTCTTCTGTATCAGATAAAATATTTCATGCACTCGATGATCCGGAAGTAGGCAACTTTATCTTGACTATCCCTCCTTCTATTCATTTGAATCTTCATGAACTTCTCCAGAGTTAAGAGATCAGAAGGATTAATGGACAGTAGATCATTATCACAGAAGTAATAAGTCTGTTTATCTTCTCTGACTACCTCATATATAGCATACCAAATCTCTGATCGTTCAAATTGAGTGTGTTTGATTGCAGAGATTGTTTTGATTGGTACAATCGAGTAGGCATCCTTTCATGCTTGCCTATGACTCATAAATCTATCTTTGACAGCATCACTTACGTGATAGTCATTGGCAAAATTAGGGAGCATCAAAAGTATATTCTGGTCAGCAGGAGCATACATGTGCCTGTTTTTCAATTCCAGAGTAGGAAGCTCAAGTCTTCCCAACTTCCATTGCCTTTCTTCATACACAACTCTGCACTTTAATGACTCCTCTCGTTTAGCTTTTTCAAGATTTGCACTTGAAGGTTGAGATTGTCTCCGTGTATTACCAAGAATTTCAAGTAAAAACTTGGATACTTCTGGATCTTTGGGAAGAGGACCAGTGTGTGTAGCTAATGGCGTTGGTGTTAAAGGAGTTTGTTTAGAAGAGGGAGGTGGTGCAGAAGGTGAAGAGGCTGGAGCTTTACCTTTGTCTTGTTCCATTTTATGACCAATTTCAATTTTTACCTTTTTAAGGTTCTCCAGATTCTCCCCCTTCTGAGAATCAGTATCCTGATCCTCAAACTTCTTACGCTTGTGCTCAGCTTTCTTGCAAGCCCTAGCCTCCTTTGCTTTCTTCTTTTCTTCAAAAGCAGAAGAAATAGAGCTGACAATAGATGATAACTTCGAAATAGAAGTTTCTAGAGAGGTGACCTTTTGATCCATGTTGGAAGTGCTAGTATTTGTCTTAGAAACATACTTCGAAGTTAATGCATTAATTCTGTCGATCATGGCTTTCTGAAAAACGGCCATGTCAGATTTCTTTACCAGAGAGGAGGAGGAGGTAGAAGCATCATCAGAAGGAATAACGACCTTTATAATCTTATGAATATCAGCAACAAAAGAACCGTATTCAGCAACATAAATGGTAACCTCTGGAGTTGGAATCTCATTAGGAAGATAGAAAATTGCTTCTGAATTGGCCTTTATGCCAGCGTCCAGAGTATTGAAGTGTTCAGAAGCAGACGTCCTCTAAGACTCTACATTATCAGAAATTAGCTTTTTGATAGCCTCCAAAGCTTGATTCTGAGCCAATTTTTCTGTATGAATATTATTAAGCATGGATTGCTGAGATTCAAGGGATTGCTTTAGATCGTCCATAGATCTCTGAATTTTATCACCAAATGCCATGAACGCTGCATTGGTAACAAAATCAGAAGAGGTAACCGGTGCATCTCCAACACATGGAGCCCCTTGTCTCCCGCGTTCAGAGAGGCCCTCATTCATGTGGAACCTGGGAGCTTTCCTCTTATAAATAGGGCTAAATCTTTCGTAGGGGGTGTAAGGATTCGGGGCTCGAGAGATGGAATAGATAGGGCCCCACAAGTTTTGAATTCCCTACGAAAGCTCCATTTCATGAGTTGAACTGGCTCTGCTCACACCTATATTGATGTTGAGTGTGGAGAGACTTCCAACCTGTCTTCGAGGGCTGTTATTGATAGACACCTCTTCGGTTGTTCTGATTGCTACAACTGGTTCCTCATCATCAGAGGATGAGGAGCTGAAAACAATGTGCTTACCTTGGTGAAGGGTAAAGACCCCGGTAAGTGGTGCATCCTGTGTCTGTAACCCCTCCGATGGGACTTCGTCAGCATCTATACTATGAAAGGGTATGGACGTACCCTCTGCTTGCCTTATGACTTCGTTGGCCACGGAGACGTCAACGAGTGGTGTGGGTAGTGGCGAGTTCTGGGGCAATGGAACTCTTATATTTTCATCATCACCCTTTTGAGAGGATGATGAAGAAGAGGTGGAATCCCCGGTAGTGCTAGATCCAGAGGACAGAAGAATATCCTCTGATCGGTTGGCTTCTGGGTGGATTGGACTGGGTAGTCCTTGGTCAATGATAGTAGATGTGTTGGCATCTACCTCAGAAGATGAGATTCGCTCATATGTGTCTCTGTGGACATCTTCAGTACCCTCTTTCATTAAGAGGTCTGGATGGGTAGAAGCACTCGAATGTTCACTCAAATTCTTTTCAAGCTCATGCTCACTTGAACCCTCACTGCCTAAACTAGGCTGTAAATGCTCTGGGGTAGGTATTCTCGGTTCTGAGGATACCAGAGAGCTTCTATAAGATATGAGATTAAGAGAGGTTTGAGGCATAAGATTTAGCATGTACCTGGAGAGCGCGCTTGGTGATGAATACCCATTGCTGTCGATGGTAGGCTTATGTGAGCTCATGGAGGAAATCTTGCAGAATGGTTGAAGCAGAGGAGCCTTCAGAGCCCCTATGGCTGGGTAAGTAAATAGAGATAAGAATCGTGGAAACATTAGGGCTGGAAGGGCTTTTCCTTGGTAATGATGGGAAACCTTTGTATGCACAAAAACTTTCATTTCTTGGAAAATCAAACTCGTATAGTCCAATGGTCTATTGAAATACATACCATACATGATTGTAAGGATGCTTTTGCTTGCCTGGTCTAAGGAGCCGATTTTGCAGGTTAGGCTTTTGCTCAGGATGGAAACCAGCACGTTCCACATTAGAGGTAACTTCTTTCTCTTGAACTTAGATAGCTTCGTGAGTGGTTCATTATAACCCCAGAAATTGATGAAGGCAAGTAGGGCTTCAGGGGTAGGGTTTTGTTCAAGGGCAGGATTGGGCATTTTTTGACCTTCAACATTGATAATGGGTTGGGGCAAATGAAAATACCTTGCGATATTCTTCCTTGTAATGGGTATTTCCACAGTGGTTTCAGATTCAATGGGGTGGCTGAAGTTTCCAAGAAGAGTTTGTTCATCTGCTACAAACATGGATTGCCAAACTTCTTGGACATAGATTTCAGGTACATTTGGGTTGGTTAAAGTTAGGGTTCGGTTTAGGGAATGGTGTTGTAAGAACTCTATCATGACCCTGTAATCAGCCAGATAGGTGTTTGGATCGAGAAGAACCTGAACATTGTTAGTCTTCAATGGCAATTTGATGACCGAAGCACTGCCGGCCGTTGAGTCGATTAACCTTCCTTCTTCGTCTTGGACATTTAGATTTGCAGATGGAGTCGCCATTGATGAAATTTGGGTATTTGGGAAAATGATGAGAGAATAGGTATGCACTTGCGAGTAATATCGTGAAGAAGAAGACGATGTACAATAGTTGTGAGGTTTATATAGGAGAGAGAAAGAGTACTCGAGTGTAATTTGGAATGGAAGGTGTTTTAATTTGGGAATGGGCAAAAACGGTTCGTTTATGCTGATGTAAGCGCGCAGGCATGCAGTCATGCAATAACTAAATCAACGACACGTGGCCAATTTGATTGCGTGTGTATTGATGAGTCACTGAAAGGGTTTTACCGCTTTTAAATCGTTGAGTAATCCCTCCAAAATTAAAAAGAAATTAATAAGAAAAATTATTAATTAATCAACAGGTAATCTGTTGAATAAAATAAATTTTGAGATTAATAAAGCTTTTTAATTAATTTAAAATCAGACATTTGATTGAATAAATCGGTTTTGAACCAAATGAAAGTTTCATATTTAATGACAGGTGTTTCTTAAGAAATTTTAATAAAATAAGAAAATTTTAAGTAACCTTGAAGGCAAAAGTTAAATAAGAGGAACTTATTAAAATAAAAATTTCAGAGGAAAAACGAAGTCAGAAAATAGCTTGGCAGAGAAAACATTTTGTGACCAATAATGTCAAAAAACATCTTTTCAGAAGTGTTTTATTTGAATATGAAAATTCTTAGCAACCTTGACGGCAAGAGTTATTCAGAAGAAGCAGATTCAAAAAAAACTTTTAAGTAAAGAGGGTTCAAACGTGATATGCTCCCCCTTGAATTGATATATGTGCTCCCCCTCAAAAGTTGCATCTTGCTCCTCCTTGTCTTTTTTAAGTAATGCTCACTTTCTGTCATCACTTGGTTCAGAAAAATAAGATATATTCTTTTAAGAACAGAAGTGTCCAGAGGTTTCTGAGCGCCTCTGAACTGAATTATCAGAAGTGACCAAAGGCTTCTGGACACTTCTGATAAATTCGAATCATAAAGAAAATAAGATAAAACAAAAAATAAGACAACAAAAATATGTACAAAAATAAGCAATTATTACTAAATCCTATGATGATCATAGAATTAAAGATAATTACATATTTAGCATTCCCAACATGCTGACTAAGAAATTAAAGCGTTTCTCATCCAGAGCTTTTGTGAAAATATCAGCAAGTTGATAATCAGTAGAGACAAAATACATTTCTATTTTGCCCTTCTCTACATGATCTTTGATAAAATGATACCTGACATCGATGTGTTTTGTTTTAGATTGCTGAACTGGATTTTCAGTGATGGCAATAGCACTTTCTAAGTCACATAGGATGGGGATTTTGTCGTATGCTGTGACAACTGTCGAAATTCGAGCTTTCAGATAAGCTTCTATTAAGTTTGTTAGAGTTATTTTAGATAATTATAAGAATAAGAGTTAGATAGATTAGATTAACCGAAAAATCTCTAGCATTTCCGGTAGTCGCTCAAAATGTCCGGTTCCGACCCGTAACTGTCTGAAACGTCCAATATAGTGCCAAATGCTCTAATTTAAACTCAATTTATATAAAATATATAGGTTTAGTATTTTAATTATAAAATTTTTATTTATATTAGAATTTAACCACTTTAGGGCCTACATTCTAAGAAAAATGCCAAAAATTGAGAAAATGACAGCTTAATTCATTTTTGGGCTTAAGTAAATTTTTTTAAAAAAAATATAGTTTTGGGTGGGCCCATAGCTTGGCCGCCCCCCCCCCCTCTTTTCCCCCCATATTTAAATTAAATTTTTTCCAAAACCCTTCATAACTCCTTCATAACTTATTCAAAATGAGTGATTCTTGTTTCAAAAGTTTCCTTTATGAGTCATGAATTCAATACAATTGGAATTTCTAGAAAACACCTAGTAGAACTCCACAAATGAGTGTTCTACTATCATGGTGTAATCTGCCATAACGGTTGTGACAGATTCTGTTTTATAAAATATTTGACCTCTTTTTACATCTCAAAGCTCGAAATTTGGTCACAATGACCTCAACTTAGTATAGTACCTCATATAAAAAAATGAGACATTTTGGCATTTTATAAAGTAGGTTGTTTTAATCTTTATCATGCTCTAAAGTTTCTACCAGAATCTGAACTTCAGAAAGTTTGTAGTTCACAAACATTAGTCTTTTAAAGGCCTTTATTGGCACAAACATATGCACAAATGGTAAAATCCATAATTTTGGAACTAATAAAAAGGACATAAGCGCACTATATATGATGGACAAATGATTAACCGAATTGGACAATTTTGGACAAATATGGACATCTTTGGATTTAAGACCTTTTCACCTACATAAGTAACCTTTAGTCATATAAGTGACCGTTTTGGGTATTCCTCTTTGATAGGGAAACGGTAGACCGGCGTGTGGGAGCGGATCGTGTTGTAATTAACTGAAGTTTTAGCTAAAAGGTGAGTATTCATGGCCCCTCTTTTTAAATGTTTATACGTTTGGGGTGTAAAGCATGTCGTTTAAAAGGAAAATGAACTGATTTATATTGATTAATGAAAAGCATATAAATCTATACAATGAGCAAAATTATATTACATGATGATATGTTGAGTTATGTGAAGTCCCCGTGTTACACAACTATTTAACTCTATAATGTTTGAGCCGATGCTATTGGTGGATAGCGCTATTTGGTTGACATACCCACCTAACTGGTAAGTAGGGGTGCACTTTATCAATTAAGAATGCTCTACACATGTGGACTTTAGGTCCACCGTTGAGGTAGTTCGTGGGGCGTAGAATGTCGTTTAGGCTTAGTAGTGGCTCAATACTTTAATATCATGTGTAATCATAATACATATTTTTGCTCATAAAACTTTAAAACATTAAAGTTGATGCGAACATTTGATTCGCTGTATTTTTATATACCTTGCATATTAAATGTTTTGTGCATTTGAACACCTGTGAACTCACCAACTCTTTGTAGTTGACACTTTGTTTTATCATGCTTTACAGGAAACTAGAAGGTAACCGATCAAGTTTTGTATATTTTTGAGGAACACCAATCAAATTTTTGTTTATGTTAAATTTTGTTGTAATTTGTTTATTTAAGACAAAGTAGTCAAGTTGTAAACTATTAAACTTTAAACCTAACGTTCTAGTTATTTATGTATGGTTGGTGTTTATATTCCTATTGCTGTGAAACTTTGAATTGTTGTACCTCGTGTTTCCGCTTTAGCAGGGTGTGACAGACTTGGAATCAGAGCCTTAGGTTATAGAGAACACCGGTTTTCTAACAAAAACCATGCACTATAACCAAAATTTTCAAAAGTTATTTCCTTAGATATATTTAGAAATTTAAAAGCTACTAGTATAACTACAATGAGCATCGTTCTAGCATATTATAATTAGGCAAAGCCTGATCACCTATGTCTAAATATGGTACGAATAAGAAGGGAGTTGGACTAGTTATACTAAAAATTTGCATAGATCGGAAAACTTCTTATTTCAAATCGAAAAATAGCGTGAGTTCGCATGAGTATTATAAAATGTTTCTGACGTTTACGAAAATATTCTTTTATTATTTTTTTATTTCCACAGTATCATGTCATCGTCCAAAAATTCCCCAGATGAGTCTGGTTATATCACTGGTCAAGTTAGGAGGACTGACCCGACCCATGAAGAATACGACCCTTCCGAGCACAGTCATGACGAGGATACTGCTGATTCCTCTGCTCGATCACTCACTACTATGCCTGTACCTTCACCTACTAGCGAGGGTACATTTCGAGGACCAAGGACAATCAGAACCGCTCGAAAGCGCGTTCTCCCTGTCAGAAGAGTGACTTTCACGGTTCCTTCCGTACCTTCGGAAGAACCATCCCAATCGGGATCCAGGTCGCGAAGTGTGACTCCTCCTCCTCCGGCATTAGGAGTTCCTGTACCGCAGCCCCAGGGGATGACCGCGTTGGAACACGCATGGGTCTCCAGAATGGTTAATGAAGTAGAGCTCCACCGACACAGACTGAACCATTACCGACAATCTATAGATGACGTCCTGGCGATACTACACATACAGGATGCATTCACGACTAGAGTTATGGAGGTAGCCCTAGATGCTATAGGGGCAATTCGGAGGATGTATACATATTTGGTTTGGGCGTTAGGAGCCCTAGTGATCTTGCTAGGAGTGTTGGTTTGGTTGATATTGCACTAGTCAACCTTTTTATTTGAATCTTTTTGGGATCGGAACACTCTTATTAGAAACTTGTTTGTTTCAAGTTGTAAACAATTTGTTATCTTTTTGGATCTATATTTTGGAAATTTATGTTGGAATGTTTAAATTTTATCTATGAAGGTTTGCCTGTTATTTGAATTTCGCATATTGTTTGAATGTATGATTAGATGATTAGTTCGGATATTATATTATACGCCTAAAACTTAGTAAGTAGATTTAGTTCGGATATAGTAATAGAAATCTGATCGAAACTCAATTTGGAATTGTGTTTTAGAATAATGCCTCCAAGGAGACAAAATCCTGGTTAGTATCAGAACAACTTATGGCATTACTACCGAATATTGTTAGCCAGGTAGCGGTGGGCTTAAACACTAATCAGGGAAACAACCGGAGATTTGAAGAAAGATAGTGTACGTACAAATCTTTTAGGAGTTGTAATCCAAAAGAGTTCCATGGAACGGAAGGAGCTGTTGGACTTATAACTTGGTTAGAGGGTATGGAGTCAGTTCTCCACATTAGTAAATGTACCGAGAGAAACAAGGTAGAATTTGCTGCTTGTCTTCTTCAAGGACGAGCCTTGACATGGTGGAACACCCAGGTCCAAATTCGAGGCTGAGAGGCAGTTAATAGACTCACATGGGATGAATTCAAGAAAATGCTTAAGGATGAGTATTGTCCGAGAAGTGAAATTCAGAAATTAGAAGCAGAGTTATGGAACCATGAAATGAAAGGAAACGACGTTGATACATATACTGCCCGTTTCCATGAGTTGGCCAAACTAGTACCACATTTAGGGACACCTGAGGAGAATAGAGTTGACCGATATGTATGGGGTCTGTCATCGGAAAGTAGAGGGGACGTTACTTCAGCTGATCCGAAGACACTTCAAGCAGTAGTAAACTTAGCAACACGACTCACCAACAATGCGAACCGTACCGGAACGTTTGCCACCAACAAGGCATTGGGAAAGAGGAAGGTGGATGAACCTGCAAGAAGACAGTTTGGGTAGAGGTAAGGAAAAGAGCAAAAAACGTCGGGAAATTACGGAATCCAGACATCGACAACAGGGAAAGGAAAAGGGGCGTACCCAAAGTGTCATAAATGTAATAGTTATCATCAAGGGAAATGCATTACTTGTCTCAAGTGCAACCGGAAAGGCCATATTGCAAAGGATTGCAGGATTGGTGAGAAGCGGGTGTGTTATGAATTGGAAGCCCGGATCACTTCAGGAATAAATGTCCAAAAAGGAATTGGAGGCCAGATACCAGGCAAGCGCAACCAACAAACCAAGGAAATCAAGGAGGACGGGCAAGGGGTCGGGTGTTCGAGATTAGAGCTAAAGAAGCAAGGCAGAATCCAGATGTCGTTATAGGTACGTTTCTCCTGAATAATTAGGATGCATCTATACTATTTGATTTTGGAGCAGATAGGAGTTTTGTGTCATTAGATTTTAGACCAAAGATATATCTGAGGCCTCAAAAGTTGAAAGAATCATACATAATTGAATATGCCAACGATCAAGAATGTAGGGTCAATGATGTAATAATGAACTGCACTATAAACTTGGCTAGTAGGGATTTCCGTATAGATTTAATTCCGATTAAACTAGGAAGTTTTGACGTAGTTGTGGGCATGGATTGGTTATCCAAAAACCGAACCGAAATTTGTTGCTCCGAAAAGATCGTTCAAATTCCGTTACACGAAGGGGGAAAACTCGAAGTACACGGAGAGAAACCCAGGAGGGGTATTAAAATAGTGATGTGTATGAAGATGCGAAAGTATTTGAGAAAGGATTGCATTGCTTTTCTAGCTCACATCATGGATAAGAAGGATGAAGAAAAACACATTCAAGATATTCCTGTAGTTCAGAATTGTCCTGAAGTATTCCCGGACGAATTGCCTGGAATACCCCCACCAAGACAAGTGGAGTTCCACATAGAATTAATTCCTGGAGTCGCGCCAGTGGCGAAAGCACCATATCGGTTAGCACCATCAGAGATGCAAGAGCTGTCGAAACAACTTCTGGAATTACTCGACAAAGGATTCATCAGACCTAGCTCTTCACCTTGGGGAGCCCCAATTTTATTTGTTAAGAAGAAAGATGGATCTTTTCGAATGTATATCGATTATCGATTACAGGGAACTCAAAAAGTTGACTATTAAGAACCGATACCCCCTTCCCCGGATTGATGATCTGTTTGACCAACTTCAAGGTGCAACGTACTTCTCGAAGATCGATCTTAGGTCTGGGTATCATCAAATGAGAGTGCGAGAAGAGGATATCCCAAGACGGCCTTTAGGACTCGATACGGTCATTACGAGTTCCTAGTTATGCCATTTGGTCTAACAAACGCACCAACAGTTTTCATGGATTTGATGAATAGAGTATGTCGACTGTATCTAGACAAGTTCGAGATCGTGTTCATAGATGACATACTTATTTATTCGCGAGATAAGAAGGAGCACGAGCAACATTTAAAGTTGATACTGGAATTGCTCATAAACGAAAAGTTGTACGCCAAATTCTCTAAATGCGAATTTTGGATTCGTGAAGTGCACTTTCTTGGCCACGTGGTGAATGAAAAAGGAATCCAAGTTGATCCAGCTAAGATTGAAGCCATTAAGAAATGGGAAGCCCCAAAGACACCAACGGAGATCCGCATCCTGTTGGAGGAACAGAGAGTATTGGTATTCCACTTGAATGTTTTTCAACATTCAGACCAGAGGCTCTGATCTCCAGAGGTTCATTTGTATATAAGAAGGGTGCTTCCTCGTTCTTAACTACCTCTGGAACCTTTTTGTATACATAAGGTAATTGATCTTCAAAGTATGAAAAATATTTCTATGAGTTATCAAAGAAATTATCACTTTGATCATCATTCTCCCAGGGATATGTGATTATTTCTAAATTGTCTTGAGTTTCTGAAAGATTTAAATCGACAAAAAAACAAGGAAACATCTCTGGATGGTTTTCTGAAAACATTTGTTGAACATTTTCATGTTCAAGTTTAAAACATTTATCCAGAGTCGAAAGAATATCATTTTCAAAACTAAGCCTTATCTCTTTTTCTGCTTGTGTAGGAATAAATGCATCAGCTTCTAGATTCAAAGTTATATGAGCATTTGATCCAAATTTGAAAATGTCACTTTTCTTCTAAATTTTATTCTAATCAACATTTGTTTTTCTAGATGAATATTCGATATTTTTAAACTTGAGTTTTCTTTGATGATGATCATTTTCATATTCTGATTTTTTAAAAATAGATTGCTCATATAAGATTGGAAACACAGGCTTTTGTTCTTGTCCTAAACAAAAAAACAAACTTTAGAGTGGACCTTTTTTCACATGTGTAGGGATCCAAGTCCTCGGAACCAAGTTCGGATCTCCCTACTTACATATTTATTTTGTCATGAACTTTCTGAGCATCCAGATATGTTTTGATCTGTAGCTTTTTGTTTTGAAGTTCAATATGTAAAAACTCTATTTCCTTTTGAAAATAGTTTTTAAGTGCAACAGAATTCAATCTGTCACTTTCCTTAGCTTTAATCTCCTTTTCTTTGTCTTCCAAAAGTTTAATGAGGTTCAATTTCTCTTCCTTGAACTTAACTTTTGTATTTTTAAAAACTTTGGAAATCTTCTCATTTTTAGCACTTAACTCCAGTTTTTCTTCTGTTAAAAGATCCATCTCTCTTTTGTAAATTTCTCTTTCCCTTTGAGTTACAGAAAGAGTTTGTTCAAAATGTTTTCGCAATTTCTTTTCAACTATAAGCTTTTTCTTAAGTTCTTCAAAATCATTTGACAAACTTAGAATGATGTTTTCGAGTTCAGATGATTCAGAGAGGGTACTAACCGGTGTTTCAGAAGGATGATCTTCTGATTCATTAGTTGTGGCCATTCCGCAGAGCATGGCTTCATCTCCGCTAGACTCATCTCCTAGCCAGTTCTCCTTTTTTGCATAGTGAGCTCTTTCAACGACGTTGTATTTATATTTGTTCTTGTAGTACGGTTTGTCTTTTTCCAAAGCTCCCTTGAAATCCTTTGAATAGTGCCCTGGCTTACCACATCTATAGCACACATCCTTCTTTTTCTTTAGTTCTTCTTCCTTCTTCTCTACCTCTGTCTTCTCAGATTTCTGTATCTCTTGTCTAGGGGCGATTAGAGCGATCAAATCTTTTGCTTCCTTGGAAAGATCTATTACCAAAAGTTCTTTGTGAATTGTTTGGTGATTAGTGCTAGTGAATCAGCAAAAGCTTTGATCTCATCATCAGAGTCAGAATCATCCTCTGGGATTGCTTCTGATATGAGAGCCTTACTCTTTCCTCTCCTCTCGATTTCTTTACTCCTTCTGATTGATCCTCTAGATTCAGAGATTAGAGCCAGAGGTCCACCTATTGTTGTTTCCTTCTCAACAACCTCTTTCTCATGAGCTTGAAGTGTACCAAATACATCATGCAGAGACCATTGTCCGAGATCCTGATTAGCTTGAAGAGACATTGAGAGATTTGACCATTCTGGATTCAATCGTTTGAGAAATAAAACATTGTTGTGTTCCTTAGATCTGACGATATTACACCTTTTGCATAGATTTAATAGAGTATTAAATCTATGAAAGGTCTGCTCCAGAGATTCTTCAGGAATAGCCTGGAAGCTATTGTATTCATTCAGGGCTTGAGCTCTTCTGTTTTTCTTCATTTTAGCTCCTCCTTCTAGAAAATTTTCCAACTGATCCCATAGTTCTTTAGCAGTATCACACGAATCCAGAGACTGGAAAATCTCATTTGGAATTGCCATGATGAAGAGACTCTTTGCCTTTTTGGCCAATTCCACTTTTGCCTTTTCCTCATCAGACCAGTTATCCCTCAGCTTTGGAACTTGTCTTGCAGGGATTTCATCGGTATTAGTAGTAGTAGGAATCCTTGGAATCATTGTCATTGGAATAAACAGACCATTTTGAACAATAGGGTAAAGTTCTATATCTAATCCTTCATAAAAATTGATCATACTGATCTTCCATTGTGGATATTCACCATGGATTAGAGTAGGTGGTTTGGTCAGGGATCCGGAGGTGTATACAACATTCAAACTTGAATTTGCCATATTTTCAGAAAACAGGGATTTGAGAGAATTGCAAGAAGATTGTTGAAATTTAGAACAAATAAATTTCAGATGAATTGAAACAGGACGATATTCTTACTGATTTTCAGATTTAAACCCAAATTACCACCGATTTGGAGAAAATTGTTATGAAATTAACAAATTCTCGTAAAACAGGGTAGAATTACGAACAATAGCTTAAAACTGAAAATAACTGCGAATAGAAGAGAGATTTCTCCAAATGGAAGAGATCTAATAATCAATAGATTGATTAGATGGCTCTGATACCAATTGTTGGAACCCAGATCTTTTTCTAACAATTAATTGATATATCAAATATGGAAATATGAGCGGAAACAAAGTAGATCTATGAATTAAAGAAATTAACGATATGAACAGTAAGAACAATATTGAAGAACAATTGGTAATTCGTATTGATAACCTGGAAGACGATTACAATACGATGAATGAAATGCGCAATTAGCTCTCCAAAATATATTTCAGATTAACAACTATTTTATTCATAAAAGGAGCTATTTATACTATTACAATGATAGAGGTTAACTGTCTAGCCTATTACAAATTGACACGTAAGCTAAGCTTGTAACAAATTCTGTTACACAACTAGTTAGACGGAAAGCATGCAGTCCACGTCATTAGGAGCGCGTATGATGCTTCTGTTGAAGTCCAACTGTTCTTCCAAACTCAGGGCGTCTCTGTGATGAGTAGGATCAGAAGACAAACTTCTGATCTTCTGCACTTGTACATTTATGGTTCATACTTCTCTGTGAATAAGGTCTAACAATGATGTTGTGACTGAACCTGAAAGAGGAGTTGTCTTCAGTAGATATCACCAAAAGAAATTCTTCAGAATAACAAAAGCTTTCAAATACTCATCTGACTTCTTAAATATCATATGTGGCATGGTGGCTCTGAAGAAAGAAGACGTGCACATAAATATCAGAACAACAGCTTTCGACATGGATGAGCACAAAATAGGAGTGATTAATCTGAGATATCTTACAGAGTCCTTATACAAAGTAATCAGTGTGTATCCAGAAGCCCCATTTTAGTCATTTCATGTATTTCATCTTTCAGTCTTGTAATGAAATTTCAAACTTTGTTCTTCTCTTTTTAATTTGCTACTGTTCTGCATCATACTTATGGGGAGATTGTTAGAATTTGTTTATATGTAAAAGTGTGAATCATAACTACTCTTGAAGAACAAAGTGAATCTCTCCAGAAGATAACTATTCCACAAGATAGTATCTTCCAGAAGCACTATCCAGAAGACGTAATGACATTCCAAAAGATAGAGTATCTTCTGGATATTAATACAAGGGCTGCACGCATGTTATCTGATGTGGCAAGTCACACTCCTCAAGCATAACAAATTATGTTAGGAGTTTGCTTACGTGTTAATGATTGATAGGCTAGCTCATTGACTTTCTCTTTTGTAATCATATAAATAGAGTAAGCTTCCCTTGTATTCAATGTCGATTGTTTTGGAGAGATTAAGCAAGATAGATTTGTATTCCTAGTACTGTAATCTTTCTGTGTGAGATACAAATTATCTTTGATTGATATGAATATGTTCTTCCATTACAGGTTACGAATTCTAATCTGATTGTTGATCTAATCTGCTTCCACTTATCATTTACTTTATATATGTAATCAACATTCAATAAGTATACGGGATCTAGGTTCCAACACACCTCTCTCAAAATCTCCGTCGTGTCTGAACATGGAGAAAATCAAGAGAATCAAGATGGAGAAAGCTCAGGGAAGATGAATTCCCCAACTGAATTTAGAGATTTCTCAAATCTCTCTGGCTCCTCCCTCCACCAGTATTCAGATACCGGCCCTGGATCACTTGGTTGGTGAGACTACCTAGATCAAGCAAAGGGCAAATAACCTATAGATCTCTGCAAAGTATATATTTAAGCAGGTATCAGGGGTACGTAGCTTGAAGAACACTATCTCAGGCATCCAATCGGATGTCTATGCCTTGAAGTCAGATATCTCCACCCTGAATCGTGGCCTGGAACACCTATGCAATCACTCAATTGGGTACGAAGATTGATAAGTAAGGAGAAACTCTTGCAGAGATTCTTCGTCTATTTCAAGCTCCTCTTGTTTCTACATCCTCTCTCCCTGAAGTCGAACGAGAGAACCTGGATCAACTCCCGTTGGTTCAGAAGGCCCATACAGATACACTTGCTAAAATCAACAGCAATGTGTGTAATCTGCTGGTGAACGTCCTCCCCGATGGGAACAAAGAGGGGGAGAAGATCGCCCAAGAACTCGCTGAGAAAATCATTTATGAGGCTGAAGACTTGCTTCATAGATCAAATCCCCGGGGAGCAAATGAAGATGTCTTCCTCTCTCAGGATGATGAAGAAGAGGAAGAAGAAGACGAGGATGAAAAGGAAGAAGAACAAGAACCTTCATTCTCACTAAGAGATGAAGATGATGATGATGATGATGATGATGATGATGATGATGACGATGAAGATGAAGATGAAGATGAAGATGAAGATGAAGATGATCCCTCTTCTTTCTTCGCCTCTGCTCGACCAGGGATACCACAATCAGGTGTGGTTTTTAAAACACCTTTGGGGGATAGGCCCCCTCCTAGTAAGGAGCCATCTCATCCCTTAGGGAAAAACAAACAGGTCTCCACCAACGCTGAGGATGTCAACCTAAACATCCTCCTAAATAAAGAAAGGAATCTCACTTCAGACGTAAGCCTTCCTATCGAAATTTACCATCCTCTTCCCAAACCTCAACCTCCTTTCTCACTACCTATCGCTTCTTTACCCACCAATGCTTTATTTATAAGAAGTATTGAGGAATTATCTAACTCTGAACCTTCTTCTCCGAATCTCAGCTCACCCTGTCCCCCTAAGGTGATGCCATTTGGGAACGAACCTTCGATCGCAGATCTGTTTATGTATATATCTGAAGCAGAATTTGAAGACGAAGAAGGCCTTGTTTAGAGGTGTATAAATAAACAGCCCATACCTGAACCAGAAAAAGAAACAAGAAGGGCTCAAGTAATAAAGGAGTTAGAGAGGACCAGGGTGAAAATCCCCTCTCATACCTCTAACAACTCCCTCCCTGTAAATAAAGAACCAGAAGATGAATTCTCTTTTCTATCTAAAGAAAGAGAAGAAGCACTGCAAGCTCAGCGACTCAGAGATCAACAAATAAAGGAAGCCCAAGAAAGTTTAAAAGTCGCTGAAGCTCTAGCAAAGAAGGAGCTAGCCGAATCAAATTCTAACATAAGAAATCCTCCTAGAGCTCAGGAACGAATTCTACAAGCCGCAAAACAAGACCTTCAGAAAGCCAACTCCAAAAAGAATGAAGAACTGTAGTTGTGCAAAAAAAAAGTCAATTGTCGTGTTTTCCCTGAAACCATTACCAATGTCATCATATCTGGAAGAAATTCAAGATCTGGTCCAAAGATAAAGGTTAACATCTTCAGAGGAAACCGATGTCAAGAAGAGGCACCTCAGTTTCTCAAACTCTATGGCTTCTCTAAATGGCTGGAAATCAGAGATGGCATTCAGCATTCAAGTCTCGGTTTAAAGGCGTAGTGGAACGACACCTGGATCAACTTCTGTAAAGAATCTCCCAATATGTAACGGTACCTCCTCTCCCCTCAAAATCCAAATAGAAAAGATCAAAGTCCGATTAAGGTCCATCGTTCAGAACGAACATGAGAAAAAGTTTGACATTAATAGTCTTTTCACCCATCTAGTCCTCCCTAATCTTTCAATGCTCGATACATCCTTGCCAACTCAGAGAAGATATGAAGATAATAAAATAGTCGACAAACCTGAACCAAGGATGGTTTTTCAGGATAATGATGGAACAATAGAGTTTCTCAGAAATAAGGAGATATCTCTTGCTCCTGTCAAACTCCTCAAGATTCTCTACTATAGTTTTTCACTCGATAATGATTCACTCCAATATCATAAGACAAGAATTGAGAGAGAGCTACAAATACGAAAAGAGTTATTTGATACTTCTTAGGGTCCTACACCCTTACTTTTATTCCTTTGTATGTCTTTAGTATACCTTACTTTACTTTAAAATTGTAATTTCATTTTCCAATGTAATTCTTCAAATTATTGAGTAATGAAATTCAATGAAGTACTTTACTCCATCTATGTACCGAAAAGATCCCTGAAGAGAGTAAAAGGGACAAGGAACTTATGAGTCCTAGAAACCTAAGTAATCTTAAGTTCACTGATGATTGCTCTTTTATCTATCAGTGAATATGCTTTTTAGTTTTTAGTCTTGAAACACTTGTAAAAATTGTGCTTTCATATCCTTATAAATGAAAGTCAATTCAAATAGTGATATAGTTGAAAAAGATTTCATAGAATAGTACTTAGAATTTTTTACTTCAAATTTTCTTTGGTCTTACTAATCTCAAAAGCAAGTGTTCCTATGTTTCTTAATTATAATAAAATAGGGGGGGGGGGGGAGGATTGTTGACCTAAACTCCTTTCAGTGATTTGAATATGATTCCTCTCAATACTTAGTGAAAATCCAAGTTTAAGTTACTGTTCAGATTCAGCGATTGCATACACTGATTGCACTAAGTGATCGTTGAAAGTTAAGAACATTATCTGAGCTTAGAAGATCTGAAGAACAACACTCACACCAAATAACATTCAAAGATAGTCGAAGACCTTGCGTATGCCTGAAGCAGTTCAGTGATAGAAACGTTCATCTAACAAAGTGTGAGATCTTGCGTATGCCTTAGTGATACCTAAAGTATTCATCCTTGAAAACTCAGTATCAATGATCAAAATGATGCATACTCAGCAAGATCAAAGTTGATCTTTTCCTCAATGAGCAAATGTCAAACCCTCTTACCTTGTCAGAAAGTACGTACGGAGTTACTTGATTGTCTCTCCACATGCTTACCAACTCTGACTAGCCTATTGTTCATATACGGGTAAAAGCTTAGTTGCTTTATGAACAATTTGTTAGATCCCAAGTATCAAAATGTAGAAATAAAATAGAATATAGAACAAGAATTGTAGCAAGGAAGTCGGATGTAGTATTGATATTGACAAAGTTACACAGATATGTCCTTACAATACAAAAGATCTATGAACGTTAGTTATAACAATATAACAGACACTCTATTTATATACAATAGGAATTGCTAAAATGACAGTACATTACATGACAGACATACAGAAGTAAATTCAGAACTACTTCTGAACAACCTCAGAACATACTTCAGAAGTTCTTCAGAACTTCTACAGAACAACATAGGAACCTTCAGAACTTCTGAAGTAGCCACTTCAGAAGTTATGCCTTAGGCTTATCTTCACTTTAGTCATTCTGTCTTTTGGACTTCTGAGCTTTCTTTCTTTATCTCTTCAGAACCACCTCAGATCTGAGGCTTCAGAACCAAGACTTGTTTGAAGCTATCTTATGATCTCTATCAATCTCCCCCTTAGCGTCAAAAATTCAAATTGTAACCCCAATAAGTCAACAATTCTCTGACTTCACCAAGAATTAGCTTTCTATATTCCAGCAGTAGTTCTATTCTTTTATGCATGTCTTTGGATACCTTCTTGTATTCATTCCATTTACTGTCATTCAGATTCTTTGGCATGTGTTTCTATCTTTTGACAAGCATTTCACAAATTGCCAACAATGTACCATTGCAGCACTTGTGAATTTCTTCATATCTTACAAACAGTTTTTCTTGATTAAATTTGCACACAAACCCAGGAGGATGTACTATTAAAGTACCTTTGTTGATTGAGCTAATTCCTTGAAGTCCAAAGTTAGGTCTGCTCAAATTCACCTTTTCTCTTCCAAGTACAAATGCTACTTGAAAATCTTTCTTTGCTACCCATATGAACTCTCTGTAGATTCCTCCTTTGTACAACAGGGAATGATTTTCTGAATCTGGTAATATTGTCATGAAAAGGATTAATTCTTCTGTATATCTTGACCAAATCCCTTAAATGAACATTTTGAAAATCAGCTTCAGAAAATGTGCATACTTCACCATTTTCTCTCCACTGTGAAGTAAGAATATTGATAATTCAATTTTGTCTTTTGATCAACATTGATCACTTTGACAATAGGACTCTCTTTTCTTGTTTCAGAGACTGGCAGCTTCAATTTCTTGACTATTTGACTGTACCACTGTTTCCAACCAATATAATTGAATATTTGCTCATGTACCACAAATATTTCAGGATGCATATATTCAAGGAATAAAGTAAGAGCATGTTCAGCAATCCTACTGATTTGCAACTGTTCAGCTTCGGATACTTGAGTAACTTGCACTTGATCTTCAACAACCTCTACACTTTTGCCTTTATCCTTTTTAGAACTTGTTCCAACATGTTCAGAAGTAGGAGCTTCTGAAGGTCTAACTTCTTCCAGCATTTCAAATTCAACTACTTGTTCTTTGGCATGTATATGGAAATCATAAACATTCCTTAACAAGTAATCTGCATCTCTTTTTGAATTTACTTGTTGATGACCAGCAGACATACTTCTTCTTATCAATTCTCTGAAGTTTGTTCGTTCTTTGATCAGATATAGAATCTCATCCTTTACTTCTTTAGAGACAGCAATCCAGGTCATATTGTCACAAAACCATTTCAAGGTTGAAGAGGAATACTTTGGAATATAAGAAACAATAAAAGTTCTTTTGTTTAACCCTTCAGGCTCACTATGAAAACCAAGTTCTGGTTTAGTAAACACAGTTGAAATGCCTTCAAAGCTCACATAAGCTGGTTCCAACAGATTTACTTTGTTTAACCCATGTTCCAAGGCAAGTTGAAAATCATGCTTAATGAAATTTCTGAGATAAACACCAATGATTCTTCTCAACTCTTGCACCATTTCTGTATCTTCTCTTTTTACAAAGAAATTCAGAAGAGAAGGCTTATCTTGTAACCTTAGATTGTAGAAATCAAACTGAGTAAATTCTATCAAAGTTCCATCTCTTCTTTCAGCGCCAATCCTGACAACTTTCAAATCTCCTTCAATTGACTTTTTTAATACTTCTGAAGTGCTTGATAAAAATAGGGTTAAATATGTCTTGAACACCATGTCTTTGCTGAAAAGATTTAACTTCAGAGGCAAAGTCTTCATCCCATTTATCACTTATGAAACTTTCAAGAGTTGCAAACTTGAAATTCTTTTTGTACAAATAAATGTATGTGTCTTCAGGAAAGATAATGACAACATCTTCAAGTTCATCAAAAATTGTTTCTTTTGCAAAAACTTGATCAACTGAGGGTTCTTCAATGAGTGGTAGGTTGAATTTGGGTATTTGAATACTTTCTTTGTACTTGACCTCAATCACACCAACATAGGTCATTATCATATCTTCAGAAAATCCAACTTCACTCATATGACTAAGTTAACAGTCACATATGCATACTGGTTTGGTTGATTATAAAAATCTCTGAATATAGACAATTTTTCATCCAAGAATCTACACTCCAGATTCCTTGGTGAATTCAGGAATACAAACTTCATAACCCTCTGATAGACTAAATACCACATTGTATTCAGAAGATCTTCATCTTCTCTTCGATCAACAATAAGAGGTCTCCATACAACTAGATCCCCTATTTCATTTATCTCCTCTTCTTCATCAAACATGATAACATCTAATAGGTCACCAGGTTCTCCAATTACATCTTCAAAAGCTAAGTACTCATTAAGCATTTCTTCATTAGAATCAGGTATGATATCTGTATCATCTGTACTTGCTTTATCTTCATAATTGAAAGATAATCTTTCAGTTTCATAACCCTCATTTACTTCTTCAGAAGTTACTTTATCTTCATTGTTCTCTTCAGAAATTACTCCACCAGCTTCATGAATGGGTTCAGAACAGGAATCTCTTGAAATTCTGATTCAGAAGATAAAATGTCTTCAATTGCTTCAGAAACCTTTTCAGCACTAGCACCAGCATTTTTCTGAACATCTTCAGAAGATATTTCAGAAGTCTGAGCTTTTAGCATAAGTACATCTTCAGAATGAGACACTTTCCTTTTTTTCTCCCCTTCATGATTATCAGGACCCTGATCATCATGTTTTCGTTTTAAAGTGTCACCTTGAGGCCTGCATTCCAAAGCAGATATTCTGTGATCCAAAGTTACTTGAGTATTCTGAATTGAAGATAATTGATTCAAAATGAGTTTAATGCCATCCTTTGTGGCTAACTGAGAGAGATCTGGTTGAGCAGAAGTAGATGGCAAGGATGTTTTGTGATTTGCCACTAAAGAAACAACTTCTGAGAAAGAATTTAAAATAGCCTCTTGAAAGGATTTGAGATCATTTGTTGAGACAGAAAAATTCTTCAACTCACTTAGTTTCTGATCCAATAACTTCTCCTGGCTTTCCACCCTATCCTCCAACATCTTGGTTGATTTCTCAGAAAGCGCCATGATGTCCTTCTGAATCTTTGCAAATTCAGAAGTACAGAAATCTTTGAATTAAGAAAATTCAGAAGATTGGGTAATAAAGCCAGGACCAACAAATGATCATGTTTGCAGTCCTACAAAAGTAGGTTGGCCTGTTGACGTCACCACATCATGAATCATTGATGATTCAGTGAATGAGGCTTTAGAGATGTTCACCCCACCAGGACTTCCATCCAATCCTTGAAGTCCAGAATTAGGAACATCTATGAATGTTGTGGCAATGTGACTAACACTTTGCTTATGGACATCTGAAAGATGTGTGCTTGTGTGAATAAATCCCACATCTTGTGGTTCATTAGGCTCAATATATAGTGAACTCTCAGACTCTATGTGCACATATGTGTGAAGGGGGGACATATATCCTTCATTTTCAACATTGGGCTCCTCCATGTGGGGACCCAATGGTAGATGTGATGTTTGCCCCATATGTGTTAATGAAACACCCTTCTGTTGAGAGATGGGTGAGTGGCTGGGGGGGGGGGTGGGTTGACAAGATCTGTCATGGGCTCACTGGTTGTTTCAATATTACCCACCAAAGAGTGTGGAGTAGTTGATTATGTGGCTGCCCGGCTTAGATCAGTTAGTGCACATGTTTCTTTCTCTTTTACCTGTAATCTCCCCTCATCAGTTTTTTTTCTCACGATCTACCCTGTCTCTCATTTACATTTTTCCTCTTTTCACTGTGAGGTTGTTCCCCACCATGAACTTCCTCCCCTCTCTCACTATGTATTCTAGACTCCTCACCTTTCTCTCCACTGGGGTGGAATATGGGGTAGAGATTGCTGGTTTAGGCAATCCCAAAGATTCACAATACTCAATCAAACACCTATTTGTAGAACTTATATAGGCAAGAAGTTCTGCTTGTAGTGGCATTGCATTTGGAAATTTGAGTTTAGCACTTGGTGGTCTTAAGCTATCCATAGAAAAAAGTGGAACAAATACCTCATGATCCAATCTTGGAATGGGTTCAACAGTCTTCATGGCTCCTTTGATAAAGATTTGAAAGAATCTTTGATAAGGAATGTAAGAATAAGTTGATTTCTTTGAAATAGCTATTTTTAACTCTTCAAAAATAAGAGAAGCATAGTCATAATGCTTGTTGTGAGCAATTCCATGGAAGATAATTCTGATATGTGATGAGGCTTGATCTAAACTTGAAATCTTCCCAGATAAACATGTGTTGATGATGGTAAAGAGGGAATACCAAATAGGTGGAAGACACTTTCTTCTAAAAGAACTCAATGTAGTTATTGATTCTGAGTACCCTAACTTGATGAAGTCTGCAATAATTTCAGAAGAAGAAGGAAAAGCATCAAAAGTGGTCTTACCAACTACTGCATCAGCCTTTGGAAGATCAAAGATACTCTGGATATTAGATTCCTTAATTGAGAATCTATAGCCATGAACAAATGAAGAAAAATCATTTTCTTCCTCATCAATTTCAGTGTGAAACAACCATTGTTGTAAGTAGAACTCAGGAACCAAAAACCTTTTTGTAAACAAAGCTTTAAGAGGATTGCTTCTTCAATAGTTCAATCAAAGTTTTTTGTTCATCATTGAAGTCTGTTGAACGAATATTAAGAGCACAATTATTTTTCTTGATTTCCATCTTCTTTTGCTCTAGAACATAGAGTTTGGTAAGATCAGGTCCATAACATTCTTCTTGTGTAGTACCAGCAACAGTTTGAGAATCATTTATACCTCCAACAGATTTAGAAGGTACTTCGATTGGCTCCACTTGTGTTTGCCCAATTTGAGATGAATGAGGGTTAGGGTTAGGGTTTGGAGTAGGGTTTGAAGGACCGGTTTCGAGATTTCCTTTTGTGGCAGTGCCTTCTAGCATTGGATCATCATCTAGAGTAACCTCCATTGATCCAATCATGATCTTTTTAGGCACAATTTTGAAAGATTCTTCATTCGAAGATGTATCACTGTTACTGAAACATGACTTTGCAGTTTGGATTGGCATATAAACATTTGAAAATCGACATTGTAGACAGAGAGTTAGGATTCGAGTTCAAATGAAGTTCAAGAAAAACAGAGATTAAGTTTAGGAGGGAAAAATTGCTAAAAAGAGAAGAAGATGACGAAGCCATGGATTATTTGAGGTGGATGATCGTGGAGGGACACGTGGCCGAAAAAGGAGTAAAAAGTAATGACGATTAGAAAAGTAATCATCATTTATTTGGATTAATGAACCGTTTTGCGACATGATTAAGGTTCCTCCAATGAAATTAAAACACATGGCACACACGTGTATTAAATCAGTCTTACAACGGGAAGTTCAAAACTTCTGAGAACAAGTTCAGAAGTTAGATGAAATGATTCAGAAAGACCTCAGAACTTTTGAATTATGTTCAGAACTTGAATGTTATGACTTGATATTCATGAAAACCATTTAAAACTACATACTTCTGAATGTATAAAGCAATTTGATATTTCAGAAGTAAGTTTGAATAATTTATAAATCAGGGTCTTATCTTCAGAAGTCTGTCTATACTTCTAAGTTTTGTTAACTTGAAAATCAGTATCCATCTTTTAAGATCTTGATAATACATGAAAGAAGCAAAGCATCAGTTATGAGTATCACTCCCCCTTGAATCATGAGTAAAGATATAAATCTCCCCCTTGAATAGTGCTAAAGATAGAAATGGTTAGAAGAAAAAAAATTGATAAGTGTTATTATACAACAAGGTTGAGATTCTTGTCGGGTCTTAGTCAGGCGACAAGAGTTCTTGTCGGGTAAAGAAAGGCCCACAAGTGAGCTGTTTTGGAAAAAAAAAATTAACAGAAAAAAAAATTATGAGTGCTCCCCCCTTGAATTATGTTGACGGTAAGAAAACTTGGACTTATGAAAGAAAAAACTTACCTGTCCGCTCCCCCATGAACAAAGATAGGTTTGAAAACTACATCGGGACAAAAAGGAAAAAGACACAGACATGATGAAAAAATGTATGAGACATAAATAAATTTGAAAATACAGAACATTGAAGTTAAACAGAAATATACAAAACGAGAACTCAAGAATGATGAAAAATTCTCTTTAAAAGGGAATTTTGCATAAACTTGAGTGGGCGTTTTGTGTAATTTCGAAAATACTGATTGGAAATCAGGTTTTGAGATTTAGCATGCCCAACTTGGACACTAGGAACTGGAAGTGTTCTTCATCCAATGCCTTTGTGAACAAGTCGGCAAGCTGAAGTTCTGTATTGAAAAAATATAGTTCAATCGTACCTCTTTCGACATGGTCTTTAATAAAATGATACCGGACATCTATGTGTTTCGTCTTTGTGTGTTGAACTGGATTGCTTGAAATGGCGATTGCGCTTTTGGAGTCACAGTAAATGGGAATCTTATCAAACCAGAAACCATAGTCCTTGAGTTGCATGCGCATCCACAGTACTTGAGAACAACAACTTGTGGCAACAATGTATTCGGCTTCCGCGGTAGAAGTGGAGACGCATGCTTGCTTCTTCGATGACCAACTTACCAATTTATCGCCTAAGAATTGAATGTGTCCCGTCGTGCTTTTGCGATCAAGCATGCATCCGGCATGATCAAAATCTGAAAATGCATTTAACTCGAAACCCGTATCCTTGGGATACCATAGGCCAAGATCAGTAGTACCTTTTAAATACCGAAAAATACGTTAGATGGCACTAAGGTGTGATTCTTTAGGAGATGTTTGGTATCTAGCGCATAAGCAGGTGGCAAACATTATGTCTAGTCGAATAGCCGTTAAGTACATTAAGGAACCAACCATTCTCCGGTAGTTTTTAGAATCCACTGCTTTTCCCAATGGATCAGCGTGTAATTTTGAACCCGGGGACATGGGTGTACCAATCGCCGTACATGACGTCATGTTATATTTTCGTAACATATCCGAGATGTATTTCGATTGGTTGATGAATATTCCCGTTGTAAATAGTTTTATTTGAAGGCCGAGGAAAAAATTCATCATTCCCATCATGCTGATATTAAATTTGGCAATCATGAGCTTAGAGAACTTCTTACATTGTTGTGGGTTAGTCGAACCGAAAATAATGTCGTCCACATATATCTGAATTAGCATAATATCACCATTTTTCTTTTTAATGAAAAGAGTTGGATCGATTTGACCTTTTGAGTATCCATTTTGCACCAACTAGGCAGAAAGACTGTCATACCATGCGCGCGGGGCTTGTTTTAACCCGTAGAGAGCCTTGTCGAGGATGTACAGATGATTTGGCTTTGAATGATCGACAAACCCGTCAGGTTGGGATACATAGACTTCTTCACGTAGTACACCATTCAAGAAGGCAGTTTTGACGTCCATTTGAAAAACCACAAAGTTCTTGTGTGTCGCATATGCTAAGAACATTCGAATTGCTTCAATACAGGCCACGGGTGCAAAGGTCTCGTCATAATCAATTCCTTCTTGCTGGCAGTATCCTTTGGCGACAAGCCGGGCTTTGTTGGGAATGACAATCCCATCTTCATCTTGTTTGTTTTTGAAAATCCATTTGGTACCGATGATGGTTTTGTTTTGTGGACGGGGAACGAGGCGCCAAACTTTCAAACTTTCAAATTGATTGAGTTCGTCTTGCATGGCTACAATCCAATCGGGATCGTTCATTGCTTCTTGAATGGATGTGGGTTCAATCTTGCTTAGAAACGTAGAGAACAGACAATCGTTGGCCGAGGCGGATCGCGTCGTGATAGGTTTGGTTGGATCTCCAATAATCTGATCGACTGGATGAGAACGGATCCATTTGGTAGTGTGGGAAAGTGGTTGAAATGAGTTTGGTTCCGGTGAATCGTCTTCATATCTACCGAGGGGAAGATCTTGAAGTGATTCCAAGGCAGGAGCCACGTCAGAAGATCTTGTGGAACTGTTGACATCCTTGGGAGTTGAGGTCGATGGTTGGGCAGAGGATGCCAGTTTCATAGGGAGGGGGTCAGAACTAGGTTGAGCATGTGGTTGAGCGGGGGTAGCAGGAGCAGATGAGCTTGGACTTGCAGCAGTTGAGACGGTTTCTGTTGTAACTGGCGGTCCAGAAAGATTGGTAGTCTCGGCAACCTCCAAGGTAGGTGGGGTGATTTGTTTGGGAATTTCGGTATGAGAGCCGAAATAATTCGAGTAAAAGTGCTCGAATAAATCATCCAGATCTGATGATGCGGTTTTGGAAGTGGAAGCTTGAGCGGGGTTTTGAGCAGGTTCCCCACGGAGTTGTTCGGAAGCTAAAATACTAGTGAGTGCGGGTCCAGAACTCTCTTGTTAAAGAGCCATCTCGGCTTTAGTATCAATTTGGATATTGACGCTTTCCGTGACACAACGTGCATGTTTCATGTAGACCCGATATGCTGAGGCATTTGAAGAGTAGCCAAGAAAGTAAGCTTCATCGGTTTTTGGCTTGAGTTTTCCACGATCTTCTTTTTCATTCAGAATAAAGCAGCGAATTCCGAAGGTGTGAAGATGATCGATGGATAGAATGCGGTTGTATATCAAATGATAGGGTGTCTTATTGAATCGCTTGTTGATGATTGACCGGTTTTGAGTGTAGCAAGCGGTATTGACAGCTTCGGCCCAAAGGTAGAGTGGTAGTTTGAAAAATGTAAGCATAGTTCGAGTAGCTTCAACTAGCGTACGATTGCAGCGTTCGACCACACCGTTTTTTTGCGGAGTTCGAGCCGCATTAAATGTGTGTATAATTCCAACTAATTCGAGATAACCGTCAAGGGAACGATTTTTGAATTCGGTTCCATTATCAGTGCGGATGGTTTGAGTGGTGAGTTCCAGTTTGACTTGAATGGCTTTCAAAAAAAGTGATTATTGTGTCGGGAGTTTCATCTTTTGAGCGAAGATATTTAACCCCACGTAAAGCGAGAAAAATCGTCAACCTTAACTAGAACGTATTTCTTTCCATTAATACTTTGAAACCGCATTGGGCCACATAAATCCATATGTATGAGCTTAAAGGGTCGAGTTGTGCTATGAACCACCTTGGGTTTGTGAGAAACTTTCTTCATCTTTCCCATCTCGCATTCTTCGCATAAGTGTGGTTTGTCAAACTTCATCTTTGATAGACCGGTGACTAATCCGTGAATGGAGAGGCGATTGATGTTTTTGATGTTGAAATGAGAAAGTCGTCGATCCCATAACCAGTTCTTGGGATTAGTGACATTTGAGATTAGACAAACATTGGAAGGAGCGGTCACTTGGGATAGATCGATGGTGTAAAGGTTGGATTTGCACGTGCCGGCTAATAATTCTTTTCCTTCAAAGGTTCGCACACATCATCTTTCGGGTCGGAAATTGACTTCAAGTTGTTTGTCACAGAATTTGCCAATACTTAGCAGATTGTGGCTTAGGCCTTGAACATAGGAAACATCAGAGATGGTGATGTTGTTTTGAATGATGTCTCCATGTCATTTGATGGGTGCTAAATGATTGTTGCCAAATTTTACGAATCCGCCCTTTTTCTCTTTGTAATTGGCAAGCAACTCCTTTTGTCCGGTCATGTGTTTGGAGCAACCAGAATCTAAGTACCACACATGACCGATCTGCACAAAATTAGGCAGATTTAGGTACCCATTTGTGAATGGGTCCTTCGGGGTTAGTTGACTTTGTACCTTTGGGTACCCACTTGAAGTAGGACTTAGGGCGTTAGTCATGGTCTCTTTAGGAACCTATTTATAAACAGGCGGAGTTGGAAAGTAATTATGATGAAAATTATAAGAATTATGCATGTTCGGAAAATAATCACAACCATAATCAAATGAATTTAAGCGCACAAAGTCATTCACACCGCATTTAACTATTGGATCTTTTGACATTTGTAGAATTTGTAAAAGAAAAATTGTCTTTATTGCGGGATGACGACTTTGAAGTGCGTTTGCCTTTTTCAACCCAAACTTGTTTGGTCTTTAAAGTATGAACAACTGAAACATCAACAGGACCATTGTTAGTACTTTTTGGAAAAAAATTTAGTTTGATTTGTTTGGTTAGAATGAGTGTTATTCATGTGACTTGTGGAACACTCATTCGGATCCTCCGGAAGCAAAACTGATTCAATTGGCTTTTCGCCTTCGTCCAAAAACTCCGTATGATTTGGAAGTGTATGATTGAAGTCAAAGTCAGCATTTAAAGCATTTAAACATTCGTTGTTGTCATGTAAAAAAAGATTAAAATTTGCATCCGAACAATACAGCAGCTCATGGGCATCTAATTCCGTATCAATTTGGTCGGGAGAAATGAAACATTGTTGTTTCGGAGGAATATAGTTTGGATCTCATTTAAAAAAATCTTCACAATCATCTAAATACTTGCTAACGAAAGCTTTACACGTAGAAATATTTGAAATTGAATCATTTTCATGGTTTTTGGTTAATTGTAAAACCTCGTTTTCAAGTATTTGAATTTTTGAAATTAAAGCCTCTTTTTTTTTCCGACGAAAAAGGTTCAGTTTCCAACACCTTTTCAAGTTGAATAATTTTCTTTTCTAAGAACAAGGTAGGAATATAAGCTTTAAATTCAGAATTTGAGTTTGAAGTTCTTCGTCAGTATAAGATGGAAAATAGTCATTTGGAAGAGTGTCTTTTGAAGATTCATTTTCTACTGTTTGAGGATAGCAGAAAGGAATTGGATGAAAATTCTTGTTTCTCCAATTCCAATTTTCCCTTTCTTCGAAGTTGGAATCCGACTTCATAAATTGAATTTTGTGTTCCGGACCAAGGTTCAGATATTAAAATTTATAGATAGTCGGAGTATTGTAGATGGCCTTTTCTAAGTGTTTTGGGTTATCAAATTCTAATCTAGCTATTGAACTTAAGTCTTTTGGAGCGTTTAAATGAATTCTGTGCTCAGTTTGACAAATCTTATACAGTTTGAGTTCCAAATTCTTAAGCTTTTCCAAAAGATCTTGTCTTTGAATACTGACAAATTCATATTTTGATGAAAATTCTTCGGTCTCACTTTTGGATTTGTTAAGTTGTGTTGTGAGATCCGAGATTTGTTGTTGTAATTGAAAATTTTCCTCTTGAAAAATGGTTTTCTCCTTTTGATGATTTTGTGCAATACTTTGAGATGCTGCAAGTTCAGATTGGGCAATTAGCAGTTGATGATGATTATTTTCTAAGCGTGCTTCTAAGTTGGAAACCAAGAGTTTCTCGGTTTTCAACTTAGATTGTAATTCTTTTAATTGAAGCATCAAATCATGCATTTGGGAAACAAAATTGTCATAGTCAGAGTGGCTTACCTCGGGTGTGTAGTCGGAAGCGTTTGAAGTGGAATCATCAGAATAAGCCATCAGACTGAAGTGTGCTTGTACCTCGTTTTCCATATCATCATCATCATTACCATGATTGAGCCATTGTTCATCTTCCGCCATGAGTACTTTACCAGCCTCCTTTTGTTTAGCCAACCTCAATTTGTAGGTGACGTAGTTTGAGTCTTTGACGATTGGCTTTTTGAATTCACGGGCATAGTTGACGGATTTGCCGCAATTGTAGCACAGGCTCATTTCATCCTTGAACTTGTCTTCCGATTTGGGTGTTGGACGAGATTCTTCTCTCCTTGGTTTAGGCTCAAACATGGCTTTGCGCTCATGGTTCTTTGGTCCCGAAGCATATCGTTGTTGATTGGGATTTGAGCGACAAGAGAACCTTTGTTGGAACGGTTTTGTAAGAAAAGCCAATTGCTGTTGGAATTTGGCGATTTCCGGATTATAATCGAACTCTTCATCCTCTAATTCAGGAATGACGTCTTGTGATATGCTTTGGGATATATGAGAGGAATCTTTTGCTACTAAGGCGATTGGATAGGAGTTCTTTTTGGTGTTTGCCCCCAGTGATTCAAGTACATCCTCTTCGTCTTGTTGTAGGGTTTCGTAAACTTCGTGAAGATCGACTTTAGCGAGAAATTTGCTGTGTTTGATTTGATTGGCAAAGCGGCGCCATTCAGGTTGAAGATTGCTAACAAACTTCACATTGTTCTCGATCTTTGTCTTA
Source organism: Silybum marianum (assembly GCA_036898165.1). Taxonomy (NCBI): domain Eukaryota; kingdom Viridiplantae; phylum Streptophyta; class Magnoliopsida; order Asterales; family Asteraceae; genus Silybum; species Silybum marianum. The sequence continues at coordinate 22,665,845 of CM072528.1, read as the reverse complement.
CGAATTTCATTTTTCCTTATCTCGTTCATCAATTGAACAAAACGAGTGTAAGTATTCATAAGACTTTCACCCTCTTTGGCTTTGAATTCTTCGTATTGAGAGATACAGTCGGTGATCTTTAGCTGAGTCCCAATCTTTGTTCCGAGCATAAATTTTTCGATTTCTTCCCACATCTCTTTGGCAGATCTTTTGTGGCTATCGATGCTCATGTAGATATCATTTGGGAGGCTCATTAGAAGGTACGAGTGTGCTAGTTGATCACCTTTCATGATTTTCTTTTCCGTGGCATCCCATGAAGCTTTTGGATTTACTCCTCTTTTGGCAGCGACAGGAGGAGTGGCATTTGGCATCGCATGGAATCCTTGATAGAAAGTTGGTGGAGGATCGTCCTTGATAGAACTCATGATTTCATCGGCGAAATCACTACGTTCAAATAAATCGAGAAACCGGTCCTTCCACTGAGAGTATTCGCCCGGAAAGAGAATTGGGGGTTTTGTATCCGAACCGATTGCCATTGCTTCGCGTGAAGTCATAGTACTTGACAGAGTGATCTAGATCAAGGAGTTTTGAAAAAGTTCTAAGAGTTTTGTGAATTTAAAATAAATCTCGATTTGAAAGAACAGAAATCTTATCGACTAAACTGAGGCGATAAGAGTTTTTATCGGGTTAAGAGCACTCAACAAGAAAACTAATAGATTTGAGAAGAATCGAGAAGAATTTATATCGGGTAAGAATGAGGCGATAACTTTTTATATCGAGCCTTAAAGAGGCGATAAGAAAACTTATCGGGCCTTAAGGATGCGATTTTAAAACACGATTCTGAAAATCCTTTTTATCTTAATTTTAAACTATTGAAGAGCAAGAAAGAAGCCTTTGTCGACAAAAAAACAACTATGCCTTTTTAAGGAAGAAAAGATCTAAGTTCTCGAGTCCCCAACAATATTCAAAATAAAATAAAAAGATTTACTTTAAAGTTTAAACAGTGTACTTGAGAACTCTTAAACTAGAAAAGCTGCAGAAGTCAGAGACCCTGAGTTTTCCAATAAAAGTGAAGCAAAAGTACTAAGATTTAGACTAAAGTAATAAAAAATTCGTATTATGTTAAAGTTTAAGACTTGGTACTTGAGAACTCTTAAACTAGAAAAGCTGCAGAAGTCAGAGACCCTGAGTTTTCCAATAAAAGTGAAGCAAAAGTACTAAGATTTAAACAATAACAAATTTGAAAGAAAAACATAATCTTATCGGGATATAAAGAGAGGCGATATAAAAAGTTATCGATATAAACTATGAGATATAAATTACTTATCGAGAAAAAAAAATTCTTATCGAAACCTAAAGATGCGATTTAAAGATTCTTATCGATACAGAGAGGTGCGATAAGAATTTTTTTTTTGCCGATAAGCAAAGGTGCGATAAGAACTTCTTGTCGATTAACTAAGGTGCGAAAAAAAACTTCTTATCGAAATAGGCTTTGGAAGCTTGTGCCGACAAGTTTACGCAGAGAAAAAAATCGAGAATTTTACCTTTAATTTGTCGAACTCGATCAGAATTAGATCAAAACTTAGATCATGTAGCTCTGATACCAATTGTAGATCCCAGAATATGATCAAGTACTTAAATAATTAAGTAAAACACGAAGAACACATAGTTTAATGAAGATCCGAAGTCGGATATCTTACTTGTATTGATTATAAGATCAGATTCTCTCTAGCAATTTAGCTCTCAATGTTATGCACTCTCATACAATGACCCTATGCGCCTATTTATATTAAAGGACTAAACGATATAAGGAAACTAAGAGAATGGCATTATACACTTGTCATGTTTACATTTAAGTAATGGTTCTTTATTTTTGACACAATTAAATAAAGTCCTAACACCAAATTTGCTGAAAAATTCTTAACTGGTTTCTTAGGATCTTTCTTGTTGTTGTTGAATTTGATTTTAAAATTATGATGCCACAGTTCATACAACGAATATGATTCTTAAGAACCTTTAATAACTCATGACATAAGCAAGAATGAACAACATTAGTTTTAGGAATTGAATGCTTTCTTTTATTCAAAGTACTGGCTTTGGGTACATCAAGTTTCTTAAAAGAAGAAATACTATCTATTTTGTCTTTCTTTGATAGTCTTTCACCTTTTTTCTTCCAAACTAGAGTGGATAGCTCTGTAAAAGATAAGAAATGTGGATTAGCATAAGAAGAACTTTTATCAACATTTTTTTAGAATTTTGAATTTTGATTTGCAGATTAAGAATTAGAAGACTGTCCTTTTTCAAAAAGCTTGACTCTTTTGACGAAGTCTGAAGATGACAATGATGATTTTTCTGTTGTTAAAGATGTGTCTTTAAAATCATTTTTAAAAGGAGTAGAATTTGATCCTGTAGAGGAAGTATTTTCAGAAGAGTTATAATGATGGTATTCATTTTTCAAGAATACATCATTAAACATTTCTTAAGGCAATTTTGATTCTTCAGATTTCAATTTCTCTCCCTCAGTCATAGAAGATTTAGATTTGTAAACTATGTATCCATCTTTGTCTATTATTTCAACAATAGGATCATCATCAACATCTGAATTTGAGGCATTCATTAAATCTGAAAATTTGTTCTGAGTCATATTTGATGCAAAAAATTTGATGATTGAAAGTTTCTCAGATTTATTATCAGAATTATCAAAAAATATTACTGAAGACTCATCATTATCATTTAAAGATTCAATTTTTGAAAATTCTTCATATATTTCTTCAAGAATTTCTTTAGAATCTATTTTAGCTTGAGCTTCAGCAATAATTTCTGATGTACATTCAGAAGTTGCGTATGGAGAAACTTCAGATTTTAACTCAGAAGATATTTTAGATTTAGTATTTGGTTCAGAAGTACATCCAGAAAGATTTTCTGAAGTAATTAAGACTTTAAAGTTTGTTTTAGAAATTCTTTCAGACCTTATTCCTGATTCAGAATTATTGACTGAATTACCAGAGTCAAGAGTTTTTTTTTTCTGAAAACAAAGTCTCTGATTTTATTAAAGGAATCCTTTCAGGGAAAGAATGATCAACAGGTTTATTTACTGCACCTTTATTATTTTCATTGAAAATTTTCATTTTTGAAACATCATATAAATTTGCAGGTGCCTTTTTTAAAATAAGACTTTCATTATATCCTAAACCTGCTTTGATACTATAAAACTTTGAATTCTGAGCTTGACTTGTTAATATGTTCAAAGTTTATTCAGTTTGACCTTTTTTAAAATTCAGATCTTCTAATTCCTTGATCTTTTTTGTATAAATCAAGTCTTTCTTGATTCAGAAAATTCATTTTGACATTTAGAACTTCTTTTTCAGACTTTTCATTTAAAATATTTTTTTGCATACTATCCATCTTTTCTTTCAACAAAGATTTTTCTTTAGAAACTTTTTCAAGTGTTTCTTCAGCATTTTGGCAATTTTGTTTATAGATTTGACTTTCTGCCCTAAACTTATTTACTAATATTCTCTCACCTTTTATTCTGTTTCTGAGATTTTCAAATTCAAAAGTCATGTTCAGCATTTGATCTTGCATGTTGTTTTCAGAATTATCAGAATTTAATGAAGAATTTCTTTTTCAGAATTTAGTTCAGAAGAAGAAGTTTGTACCTCAGAATCGTGTGCATGAGTATTTTCTGGATCCATCTGGCACATATAACACTTGAAGCATAATGAGCAACTTCTTCATCGTATTCTCCATCACTCCAGTTCAACCAATCTTCTTCATATTTTGTTACTAGAGCTGGATTCATTTCTTCTTCTTTGCAAGTAGATGCTTCTTTTCATAGTAACTAGCATTTTTGACTTTAGGCATTTTGCAGTGTCTTGCAAAATGGCCAGGTTTTCCACAATTAAAACATCTAGCTGGTTCTGTTGTATCTTGTTGATCAGCATCTTGACTTAAGATTTTCTTTGTTCCATCTTTAGATTTTGATTTGTTTTTGTATTTTTGATTATATCTTTGATTGAATTGTCTTGTCATAAAAGCAATATTATCAGAAATTCTTTTCAATTTTTCATCTGATTTATCTCCATCACACAGAGCAGATTCTGAAATTTCACAAACTTTGTTCTTTGATAACATGGTCATTGAGCTGTTTAACTTCTTGCTTAACAAGGCTACAGTATCGTTTGTCTTTTTTCTGTTCATTCTGTCTGATCTTGATTTTGTCTTCTTGTTGAAACAAAATCCCATAAACGTCATAGATAGATTTTCTAGACAGATTTCTAGTAACCATGTTGTCAGAGAAGCTGGACCATTCATTACCAAGATTGTTCAGAAACTTGAAATTAATTTATGAATTGGATTTTTAAACAACATTTTTTCTTAAGTCATTCAGAATATTGTTGAATCTATGATAAGTTTCTGTAATTGATTCACCCTCTTTATATCTGAAATTTTCATATGTTCCAACACAGATGTTATGTCTCTGGGCATGAGCTTTAGTACTCCCCTGCATCTGAGCCTCTACCTCATCATACATAGCTTTAGCAGAGGTTAGACTGTCAACTCTATTGTATATCTCATTTGGTATAGCCATTGTGAGTAGAGTAAGTGCCCTTCTATCAACCCTGGCTTGATCTTTCTCAGCATTACTATACATTTCTGGACTTTTCTTAATTCTTGAAACAAGAAATTTCAGGGGTTGTTTCATATTCTTGGAATAGCTGGAATTTCTACATACACTTCAAGGGGACCATTGATGATAGATTGCATCAATGCCTCATCTATGTTATCCAAGAATTGAATCATTCGAATTCGCCATTGATGATACTTACCCAAGAACACTGTCGGTGGTTTATTTTCAGATCCGATGGAGACGAGTTCTTTCGACATCTTGATTTGAATGATCGCAAATTCACCTAGGTTTGAAATTTAAAACTATTTGAATCAATTCTTGAATATTTCGATCAAGAATTTCAAGAACTTGTCAGATCTGACAATTCTTAACAGAATTTTCAAACAAATGACTTGGCTCTGATACCAATTGTTAGATACCAAATATCAAAATGTAGAAAGAAAATAGAATATAGAACAAGAACTATAGCAAGGAAGTCGGATGTAGTATTGATATTGACAAGGTTACACAGATATGTCTTTACAGTACAAAAGATCTAATGAACGTTAGTTATAACAATCAAACAGACACTCTATTTATATACAATAGGAATTGCTAAAATGACAGTACATTACAAGATAAACATACAGAAGTAAGTTCAGAACTACTTCTAAACGACTTAAGAACATACTTTAGAAGTTCTTCAGAACTCCTACAAAACTGCATAGGAACCTTAAGAACTTCTGAAGTAGCCACTTCAGAAGTTATGCCTTAGACTTATCTTCACTTTAGTCATTCTGTCTTTGGACTTCTGAGCTTCTGAGCTTTCTTTCTTTATCTCTTTAGAACCACTTCAAATCTGAGGCTATAGAACCAAGACTTCTTGGAAGCTATCTTATGATCTCTATCACAAATGACAAGTCTCCTATAGAAACTTGACATCTGGCATGCACCTTCTGGGTTGCATTAAATGCAACGGGTATAAATAGATGAAGATCTTCATCTTCATCTTTATGTATACGTAAATCTCTCATCAAACCTCTGATCTAATTTCTATCTTTCCTTGTGCATCAAAATACTTAGTGATTCTAAAGTTGTAATAGAATAGGTTTAATACTTGTTCTTATTTCGCTTGCAACTTGTAAATTTGTTTATTTTCAATAAACTCATTTAAAACCCCTAAAAGTTGTGTCTGTATTCACCCCGCCCCCCTTTTACAAATTGTTTCTATACTTATACATTCTTGTACACTCCCTTGGGACCAACAGGCTTAGTTAATAAAAGAATTTGAGAGGACCAAAATAAAAATTCATTTTCGTACCTCTGATCCTGAAAATTCCACTCCTGTAAATAAACCAACAGAAGAAGATGAGTTTTCCTTCTTTTCACCTGCTAAAAGAGAAGGCGCCCTACAAGCTCAGCGACTCAGAGATGAGCAAATCAAGGAAGCACATGAAAGCCTCAAAGTCGCTGAAGCTTTAGCAAAGAAGGAGTTAGCCAAATCAAACTCCAACATAAGGAATCATCTTAGAGCCTAGGCACGTCTTCTTCAAGCTGTGAACAAGGATCTTCAGAAAGCCCAAGATAAGAAAAATGAATAACTTGAATGGTGTAAAAGCCGAGTAAACTCTTGATTTCACTCACAGAAAATCAGTCATGTTACCATATATGGACGAACTTCTAAGTTTGTTCTGAAGATAAAGGTCAACATCTTCAGAGACACCATTCAGCAATCTAAGCAACCCAAATTTCTTAAGTTCTACGGATTCTCTAAATGGCTAGAAATCAGAGATTTCATTCAGAAGTCCAAGTCCGAATTCAAAGGCGTTAGCGAAGAGCACCTAAATCGGCTTCTATAAAGGATCTCTCAGTATGTAACTGTACCTCCTCTCCCAACAAAATCCAAAAAGAATAAAGGCAAATATGACACTGAAGAAGGTCCATCGTTCAGAAATAGACATGAGACTAAATTTTATTTTGAAAGCCTCTTCGCTCACCTTGTAATCCCTGACATCTCTGTGCTCAATACCTCCCTACCTTCAGATAGAAAATTCGAAGACAATGAAATAGTTGGCAAACCTGAACCAGAGATGGTCTTTCTCGATAACAAGGGAGCTACAAGGTTTCTCAGAAATAAGGAGATCACTATTGCTCCATCAAAGCTTCTCAAGACTCTAGATCCTAAGTTTTGTTCCCTTTGTAGTATTCAGTTTAAAGTATTTTACTCATATTGTAATATCATTTCCAGATGTAATTCTTCAAATATCCATTAATGAAATTCAACGAAGTATTTTACTCCATCATGTACTGAAAAGATCCCTAAAATAGTAATAACGGACAAGGAACTTATCAATCATAAAAACTTAAATAATCTTTTTAATTCACTGATAACTTTCCTTCTTACATTTATCAGTGAATATGCTTTTCTAGTTTACAAACACTTGTAAGAAATTGTGCTTTCATACTCCTATAATGTGGTGGTGAACCTCTCATTCTAATTCAATGCTCTCCGAACCGTGCGGGAAGGTTTCCCATCACACGGCTCATCAACTTGATCTTCCGGGGGAATGAAATAAGCTGAAAAAGATCTCACAAATTAGTCTTTATGATTTATACTTTGTAAATCTTATGGCTTCACTAATCTTTTCAAGCAAACTTCCTACACTACTTAATCATAATCAAATAGGGAGATTTGTTGATCCAAGCTCCTTTAGTGATTTAATTATGATTCCTCTATATACTTAGTGAAAATCCAAGTTCTAGTTACTTTTCAAATTCAGCGAGAGCAAATACTGATTGCACTCAGTGGTCGCTGAAACCATCAGGAACACTATGTAAACTTAGAAGACCCGAAGATAACACTCACACCAAAAGAACCTTCAGCGCTAGTCAAAGACCTAACTGAAGACAGAGACAGATAGCTCGTGATCTGAAGTGGTTCAGTGATCGCAATGTTCGTCTAAAAGAAGTGTGAGATCTTGCGTATGCCTCAGTGATACCTGAAGGATTTCTCCTTGAAGCTTCAAGTATCAGCGATCAAATAAAGATTACTCAGCAAGATCAAAGTTGATATTATCCTCGGTGCACAAATGTCAAACCCTCATACCCTTGTTAGAAAGTACATACGGAGACACTTGCATTTATTGCCTCCCACGTGCTTACCAACTCTGATAGAGTCGCTGTTCATTTTCGGCCAAAAATATGTCTGTTTATGAACAAAGGACAAGCCTCCAATAGATGTTTGACACGTGGCATGTACCCTCTGACTTGCATTTAATGCAGTGCGTATAAATAGATGAAGAACCCTTCTTCATCTTCATGCATGCCTAACTCTTTTCTCGAACCTCTGATATTTTTTATTCTATATCTTGTGCATCAAATTACTTTGTGATTCTAAGGTTGTAATAGAATAAGTTTTAAACTTGTTCTTATTTCGCATCTAACCTTTAAATTTGTTTATCTATATAAACTCATTTAAACACTTAAAAGTAGTGTTTGTATTCCCCCCCCCCCCCCCTTCGACAAATTGTTTCCATACTTATATGTTCTTGTAGACTCCTTACGGACCAATAGTAAATACATGACAGTTAAATTAAAATATAATTATTAAAATACATGGCAGTTAAATTAAAATACCGCTAGTAACAACCCCCAACGATAACCTGATGTACATGCCGACAAAGAAAAAGGGTTAGCCTTAACGCCTAGTGAGCTCAAGAGTTTTTAACAAAATTTTATATGATTTGAAAGCAAAAGATTTGCTTGATAAAATATAATTCTCAAACGAGACGACTTCATTATAAAAGCAACATCTTTCCCCAAATTCCTTATTTCCATAATAAAGGCTTTATACCGAAATGACATTTGACGTGAAAGCTTTAAAAGTAGAAATACTCATTTAATGTGACCCAAATCCCATATTCACATGACCATAAATAAAGTTATGAACGTAAAGATAGAAACATAACTTTAACCGAGTTTTATAAACCGTTAACTCACGCGTACCTTTGAAAGGGATAAGAATATCCGAAGATAACGGGGGAGACCCTATCATACCATCTTGGGTGACGGGTACATAATAAATCACCACTTGATAGTGGCTTAATAAAGGAACCAATGGCAGTTGGAAAAAACCAACAACACAAACGTGCCAGGCCCTCGATGATTCCAATAAAAGCCCGTTCTAGGGTCAATGGTAGTTGAAAACCATGAACAACACAATAAGTGTCAGGCCCTCGATGACCCTAATTTAGCACGTACGTAAGAGTCAATAGAAGTTGGTAACAACCAACATCACAATAAGTGCCAGGCCCTCGATGACTCAAACGTGACCAAGAGGGGACAACAATACCGTCTTAAAACCGACTAAATACCTAGGGATCCATTACATTCTAGTCTATAAATCAAATACGTCAAACAAGACATATTGATAATTTCCCAACACCAACTCTTTGCTCAAAAATTATTTTCCAATAATCAATTATTTCTCACGGTCGGGAAGACATAGGATTACACGACACTAAATGAATGACCAACCCCAATATTCAACTCGTACAAATGTCCATGAGACCCATTTTAGTCAAAAACCGAGCAAATGCTCTATAACTCAACATTTGTGTGATAACCGGAAACACTAGTTGAGACACACCCTTTTTCCAAATGAACTCATATTCATGTATTTTTACAAAATGTCCCATAATGCCATAACATGTAAATTCCGTAGGTTTATAAATCCAATATCCTCAAAGTATCGTTGACACCAAATAATCCCCATTCATAAATAAAACATCAAAACCTCTCATGAAATATGCTTTATTCATCAAAGTGTCAAAATCCAAATATAATATTTGTGAGATTTATAAAACCATTTATATCAAATAATTGCATATCATCAAAATACTCAAATACTTGACAAATATCAAGTAAAACATGTTAATATATCAAAATGGACATTTTTGGCATGTACAAAGTTTTCACAAAGTATTTTGAAATCACCTTGCTAGATTTAGGCCAAAAGCACCATTTGAAGAAATGTCCAGATCTGCAAGATTTCTTCACTAGAAATCATCTCTAGATCATAACCAACCTATAACACATCAATAATAGCTCCCAAAAATCAGATCTTATATAATCCCTAGACAAAACCCAAATCCCTTAAAATGGTTAAAACTCTAAAATCTTCTAAATACGAGTTCCATAGAGCCAACAAGAAAGATTTCCACAACAAATAATGTCTAGAAGAGTTAAGATGACTTACAAACTCGGTTTGGGGGGAAAATCCAAAACTTGTTCAACAATGGTGGAGAAGAGATGGAGAAGATGAAGATGAAGCCTTCTCCAAAACGTTCTAAGATCAACCGTTGAGTTTACTCCACCGATCTAGGCTTGAAGAGTTCCAAAATTGAAGAATGTAGGAAGAAAAATGGGTAAAACGGAGTTGGGATGAGAAAGTTATGTAGGTAAGAAGATGCAATCCGACTTTATGAAGAATCAGCTCAAACAGAGGGTTACGCGGGCTGGGTCGCGACCTCAAGTCACGGGCCTAGCCGTGCGCTAAGGGGAGGGGATGGTGTTGGAAACTAGATCCCTTTCTTTACAATAAATCAATAGATCGTAATAACAGAGTATGAGCGGAAGCAATACAGATCTATGATTAATACTAAACAATAAAAACAGTTTGAAGATCAAATGAGAAATCATATTAATAACCTGAAAATTGATTACAATACGTAGGAATGAATCGCACAATTTCTCTCAAAGATCATCGACTATTACAGTAAAGACTGAATCTATTTATACTATTACAAAGAAAAAGTCAACAATCTAGCCTATCAGGATTTGACACGTCATTTATACACGTAACAGAATCAGTTACGTACAGGGACGCACGGAAAGTGTGATCTCCACGTCATCACAAGTGCGTGTGGGATATTAGTTGAGGTCCAGAGGTTCTTCAAGTCTCTAGGCGCCTCTGAGATGACGTGAATCAGAAGATGAGCTTCTGACTTAATTTTTGATCTTCGATACTTGTAATATTCTGGTTCATACTTTTCACAAAATGAAGTCTAAAAATCTCCCCCTAAGTATGAAGTTCAGAATGTAGAAATAATAGCTTCTCAAGTAATTTCAAATCCGTTGCTGTTTTCTCAAGTGATTTCAAATCCTTTGCTGTTTCCTCAAGTAAATTCAAATTTTCAATCCAAGACCATCTCCGAATTTCTTTTTCCATTTGTAGATCGTTCTTTGAAAAGTGATTCAACAGAACAATGTACTTAACACGCATGACGCTATCAGACCCTTTCTGATAGTTCTGTAAAATTGCAAATTCTGCACATATAGTCTTCCTAATTCTAGTCGGTGCAGCATCTAGAACGTTGTCATCAGTGTTTGAATTCTTGATAAAGGGCTTCGTATAATGGATTAGAAGGATGAAAAGTAACAATCTTGTGAAACAAATCAGTAATTTCTCTGATCTTTAAGACTGTGTTGAGTTGTTTGTTCATCCTTTCAGCTACGTTTCTATCTCTGATATCTTTGCTTCTGTCATCAATTTGGAAAGATGCATAACTCTTGACAATTTTTACAACTCCTGTAGAGTACTTGTGGGCCTCTGAAATTCTGAAGAAGCTTTTTCTTGTTGGTCTTTTAAACACAATGCCATCTTCAGGTTCTGTCAACAGCTCTCCAACAGTCAGATGATTAAGGCCCTCTCTGTCTTTGTTGGGAGCAGAGATGCTTAGATTTACCTCCTTGTGATCTAGACCCGTTTGACAGTCTACATGTCTTCTATACCTGATGAAAGCTTTCATGCAGTCAATAATTCGGAAGAAGGCAACTTTGTTCTGAGCATCAGTCCTTTGATTCATTTTATTTTTCATATACCTTCCCAGAGTTATGAGATCAGAAGGATTGATGGATAATAGATCATTATCACATAAGTAGTACTTGTTGTTGTCTTCTCTTATTACTTCATAGATAGTGTACATATTCTCTGTATTTTCAAATTTGACGTGCTTAATCCTAGAGATTTTCTTGATTGGCAGAATTGAGTAAGTCTCTTTTCTTACTTGCCTATGACTCATGAATTTGTTTTTGACTTCATCGGTTACATAATAGTCATTGGCAAAGTTAGGAAGCATTAAGAAGACTTTTTGTTCTGTGATTGCGTACATGTGCCTGTGCTCGATTTCTAATGAAGTTGGAAGTTCATACTTCTTCAACTTATCCTTTTCCACTTGGATCTCAACCTTTCTTTTGATTGTCGCTTCTTTCTTAAATCTTTCAATTTCAGCCTTAAGTTTAGCAGCTTCAGCCTTAGCTTTAGCTTTGTCAGCTTCTTGATCAAAAGTGGGTTGTTCAGAGACAGAGCCAGAGGGGTTTGGATTTTGATCAACAGTGAATTCTCTGGTTCTGGCACAGGAAGGGATTGATTGATCTTTCTGAGGTTGGGATTTTGGTGGTTGAGATTGTGAAGGTTTAGGTTGGGGCTTTCTTTTGTTTCCCAAAAGATCAAGAATGAACTTAGCCATATCTGGATCTTTGGCAAGTGGGCCAGAGTTTATAGCTAAAGGAGTTGATGTAAGAGGGTGTTTGGATGGTGGTGGTTCAGAAGGTGTAGAGATAGGGGATTTACCTTTATTCTGAGGTTGAGTCGTTTCAGCACCATCTAATTTTGTCTTTTTGGACATGTTCTCCCCCTTCTGAGAATCAGGATCCAGATCCTCAGACTTCTTTCGCTTCAATTCTGCCTTTTTGCAGGCTCTAGCCTCTTTGGCTGTCTTCTTAGCTTTGTAATCTGTAGATAGAGAACTTACCAGAGACGACAATTTGGAAACAGAGGTATCTAAGGTAGATACCTTCTGGGCCAAATTCGTGGCACTGGAGTTGGTCTTGGAGACATATTTGGCATTCAGTGCATTGAACCTGTCCATCATTGCTTTCTGGAACATCGCCATATCAGATTGACGAATTAAGGATGAGGAAGTTGAGACACAGGTTTCTGATGGGATCACTGCATCAATGAGTTTCTTGATGTCAACAACGAAAGATCCGAACTCATCTGCAGAGATAGTGACCTCTGGAGACAGAATGTCATCAGGAATATGAAAGATTGCTTCTGCATTTGCCTTGATCCCTGCATCTAGTTTATTGAAGTATTAAGAGGCAGAAGTCTTCTAGGACTCAGCAGTATCAGGAATCATCTTCTGGATAGATTCCAGAACTTGAGTCTGTGCAAGTTGAATACTCTAAATATTGTTGAGTATGGTTTGTTGGGTCTCAAGGGAGAGTTTTAGATCCTCCACAGATCTCTGAATTTAAGCACCAAATGCATGAAACGCTGCATTGGTTACAAATTCAGAAGGGGTAATCGGTGCATCCCCAACACATGGGGCCCCTTGTCTCTCGCGTTCAGAGAGACCCTCGTTCACGCCTGTTTTGACGTTGAGCATTGAGGGACTTCCAACCTGTCTTCGAGGGCTATCATTGACAGACACCTCTTCGGTTGTTCTGATTGGGTCAGCTTGTTCCTCATCATCAGAGGATGAGGAGTTGAACACAATGTGCTTACCTTTTGGGAGTTGGAAGACTCCGGTAAGTGGTGCATCCAGATGCTGTAACCCCTCTGATGGGAACTCTTTAGCTTCTACACTACCAGAGGGTAAGGACGTACCCTCTGTGTTCCCTAAGACTTCGTTGGTCACAGAGACATCAACGAATTGTGTAGGTTGTGGCGAGTTCTTGGGCGATGGAACTCTTATATTTTCATCACCACCCTTTTGAGAGGATGATGAAGATGATGTGGTTTCCCCGGCTGTGCTTGATTCAGAGGATTGAAGATTATCCTCTGATCGGTTGGTTTCAAGGTGGTTTGGATTGGGTTGTCCTTTTTCAACGATAGTAGATGTGTTGGCATGTACCTCAACAGATGTGGTTACCCGTGTTGGACTCGATGAGGTTCGCACATATGTGTCTCTATGGACATCTTCTGTAGCCTCTTGTATTAATCTATTAGGATGGGCAGAATCAGTCGGTTGCTCACTCTCATTGTTTTCAGCCTCATCCTCACTTGCCCCCTCACGTCCTACTATGGGCTCTAAGTGCTCTGGGGTAGGTATTCTCGGTTTTTAGAATACCAAAGAGCTTTTATAAGAAATGAGATTTAGAGAGGTTTGAGGAATAAGATTAAGCATATACCTGGATAGTTCTCTCGGAGAAAGATAATTCTATCAATCGTTGGCTTGTGAGAGCTCATTGTAGCGATCTTGCAGAATGGTTGAATGAAGGGAGCTTTCAGAGCATTTATGGCTGGGTAAGTGAAGATGGAGAGGGATCTCGGGGACATTATTGTCGGAAGAGCTTTGCCATGGCTCTGATGTGAAACTTTGGTGTGCACAACAGCTTTTATTTCTTGAAAGATCAAACTTGCATAATCCAAAGGCCTGTTGAAGTACATTCCATACATTATGGTAAGAATGTTCTTGCTTGCTTGATCTTGAGAACCGATATTGCAAGTAAGGCTCTTGTTGAGAATGGATACTTGCACATTCCACATGGGAGGCAGCTTCCTCCTATTGAATTCAGACAACTTGGTGAGTAGTTCATTGTATCCCAATAAATTTATTGAATTCAGACAGCTTCTGGCGTAGGGTTCTATTCAAGATCTGGATTTGGTACTTTTTGACCTTTAACATCAATAACAGGTAGGGATAAATGGAAGAATCTGGAAATTTTCTTCTTTGTGATTGGGATCTCGACGGTGTTCTCAGAATCTGTGGGATGTCCGAAATTTCCTAAGAGGGTTTCTTCGTCCGCGACATACAGTGTTTGCCATACTTCTTGGACATAGATTTCGGGCACATTAGGGTTGGTTAGGGTTAGGGTATGGTTTAGTGGATGATATTGCAAGAACTAGATCATCACTCTATAGTCAGCTTGATACATATTTGGATCGAGAAGAACTTGCACATTGTTGGCTTTGAGTGGTAGCTTCACCATTGGGGTACTGTGAGCCGTCGAATCGATTAATCGCCCTTCTTCTTCTTGATTATTGAGATTTTCAGTTGGGTTTGCCATCGGTGATTTTGGGGATTTTGAAAGTTGAGAGTGCAGGGTAGCAAATAGGAATAGTAGCATGAGGAGGAACACGATTAGCAGTAGGATAATGAATTTCTATTTTTGAGTTTATATAATGAGAGAGAGATTGAACTCGAGTGATTTTGGTTATCGAGGGTTTTTTTATTTGGGGAAAATCAGACGGTTTATAGATACTGACGTAAGCAAGCAGGCGTGCACTCATGCAGTCGGTCGATTAATGACACATGGAGGAATCTTTTTGCTTGTATTAAATGATTACGGACGCGTGTAGGAGTTTGATGAGGCACTAAAAGGTTTTTTTTTACGGTTTTTGATGATAACCGGTGCTGCTTTTATTATTTTGAATATTCCCTCCAAAAATTAATAATAAAAATTATCAATTAACCAACAAAAAAAATTGTGGATTAAAAGAGTAATTTTTGAGATTAATTGTTTTTTAAAAATTAAAATTAGACATTTGATGAAATAAATCAGTTTTGTACCAACTGAAAGATTTAAGTTCTATGAATAGTTTTTTCTTAAGAAATTTAGTTAAATAAGAAGATTCTAAATAACCTTGAAGGCAAGAGTTAAATTTAGAAGTAGCTTATTGAAAAGAAATTTCAAGAAAAGACATAATCAGAGAACAACGAACGGAAAAAAATTGGTCATATAAAACATTTTTGAGACCAAAAGAGTTTTGTTAAGGGAACATCATTTCATAAGAGTTTTAGTTTAATTTGAGATTTCTTAATAACCTTGACGGCAAGAGTTATTCAGAAGTAACCAATTCGCAAAAACTTTCTAAGTAAAGGTATGTTCAGAAGACAACTAACTTCTGTTAGACTTGATTTGAAGAATAGAATTCTCCAGCTTGAATATTGCACGAGTCGGTGCTCCCGCTCAAAATCTGCAGTGTGCTCCCCCTCGAAATTTACGTATTTGACTTCCCCTTTTAAAATTTGCGTATTTTGCTTCCCCTTAACTTCTGCAAATTATGCTGCCCTTTCTGTCTATACTTGGATCAAAAAGTGAAAACAATTGTTCTTTTAAGAGCAGAGGTGTCCAAAGGCTTCTGAGTGCTTTTGAGTTGATCATCAGAAGTGACCAGAAGCTTCTGGGCGGTTCTGATTTGTTGTTAAACACAAAAATGACTAAGTAAAGAAAATAAAGATATACAGAACAAGTGATTTGGCTCAATCCTATGAAGGTCACAGAAATTAAGATAATTACATGTTTAGCATACTCAACTTGGTAATTAAAAAATTGAATCGCTTTTCATCCAGAGCATTTGAACATATATCAGCAAGTTGGTAATCAGTGGAGACAAAATACATTTCAATTGTCCCTTTCTCCACAAGATCCTTAATGAAATGATACCTTACATCAATGTGCTTGGTCTTTTAGTGCTGAACTGATTTCCAGTGATGGCTATAGCACTTTCTGAGTCACATAGAATGGGTATCTTGTTGTACACCAGACCATTGTCTCTGATTTGAGTTTTCATCCAAATAACTTGTGAAAAACAACTAGCAGCAGCTACATATTCTGCTTCTGCTGTGGAGGTTGAGACACAATTTTGTTTCTTGGATGTCCAACTTATCAGTCTATTTCCCAGAAGTTGACAGCTACCAGAGGTGCTTTTTCTGTCTAACTTACATTCTGCATGTTCAGAGTCAGTGTATGCAATTAAATCAAATTCAAAAAAATTTGGATACCAAAGGCCTAGCGAGGGTGTCCCTTTTAAGTATCTAAAAATTCTTTTTTGAAAACAGCCAAATGAGATTCTTTTGGATTGGCTTGAAATCTTGCACAGAGGCAAGTGGCAAACATTATACCTAGGGTTCCAGCTACAGTTGTTACTGATGAGGTCCATTCATTCCAATGACAACTATACCTAGGGTTCCAGCTACAGTTGTTACTGATGAGGTCCCTGCAAGGAGTATTCCAAAATCACGGGATAATTGGACGGATCCAGAGAAGGCAAAGGTTGAATTGTCCAGAAAGGCAAAAAGTCTCTTAATCATGGCAATTCCGAATGATATATTTCAATCTCTGGATTCCTGCGACAGTGCCAAGGAGTTATGGGATCAATTGGAAAACATTCTGGAAAGTGGTGCAAAAATGAAGAAAAGCAGAAGAGCCCAAGCTCTGAATGAATATAACAGTTTCCAGGCCATTCCTGAAGAATCTCTGGAACAGACTTTTCATAAATTTAACACTCTGATAAATCTATGTAAAATATGTGAGATCATCAGATCCAAAGAAGACAATAATGTCTTATTTCTCAATAGATTAAACCCTGAATGGTCAAATCTCTCTATGTCTCTGCAAGCCAATCAGGATCTGGAACAATGGTCCCTACATGATGTTTTTGGCACTCTTCAAGCTCATGAGAAAGAGGTTGTTCAGAAGAAAACCATTATCAATGGACCCCTGGCTTTAATTTCTGAGTCCAGAGGATCAGTCAGAAGGAGTAAGGATGTCAGAAAAAAGGAAAGAGCAAGGCTCTCATGTCAGAAGAAATTCCAGAAGATGATTCTGACTCTGATGATGATATCAAAGCTTTTGCTGATTCATTAGCACTTATTACCAAACAATTCACAAAAAGGTTTGGTAATAGATCTTTCCAAGGAAGCAAAAGGATTGATCGCCCTATTCCTAGTTATGCACCTCGTCAAGAGATACAGAGATCTGAGAAGACAGAGACAGAGAAGAAGGAAGAAGAGTTGAAGAAAAAGAAGGATGTGTGCTACCGATGTGGCAAGCCAGGGCACTATTCAAAGAATTGCAGAGGACCTCTGAACAAAGACAATATGTACTACAAGAATAAATACAAGTACAATGTTGATGAAAAAGAAAAAGAAAACTGGTTAGGAGATGAGTCAAGTGGTGATGAAGCCATGTTCTGCGGAATGGCCAGAACAAATGAATCAGAAGATCAGCCTTCTGAAACACCTGTATGTACTCTCTCTGAAACATCTGAACTTGAAAACACCATTTTTGAAATATCAAAATTTTTTGAAGAACTTAAGCAAAAGCTTATAGTTGAAAAGAAACTGAGGAAACAAACTGAAAAAACTCTCTCTGAAACTCAAAGAGAGAGAGAGATTTATAAAAGAGAAATGGACCTTCTAACCGAAGAAAAATTGGAACTCAATATTGAAAATGAGAAGATTTCCAAAAACTTAAAAAATACAAATGCTAAGTTCAAAGAAGATAAATTGAACTTAAACAAACTTTTGGAAAACAAAGAAAAGGAGATTAGTGCTAAGGAAAGTGACAGATTAAATTTTGTTGCACTTAAAAACTATTTTCAGAAGGAAAGAGAGTTTTTACGTATTGAACTTCAAAAGACAAAGCTACATATCAAAACATATCTGGATGCTCAGAAAGTTCATGACAAGATAAATACACAAGTAGGAAGATATGGACTTGGTTTCGAGGATCTGGATCCCTACACGTGTGAGAAAAGATCAACTCTGAATTCTGTTTTCTGTCTAGGACAAAAACAGAAGCCTGTGTTTTTGCATTTTTATATGAAGCATCTATTTTTAAAAGATCAAAGCTTGAATATGGTTGTCTTCAACGAAAACTCAAATTCAATAACATCGAATACTTATCTGGAAAAACAAGTGTTGATCTGAACAAAATTCAGAAGAAAGGCGACATTTTCAAATTTGGCTCAAACGTTCATATGACTTTGAACCCAAAGGCGGATGTATTTATTCCTTTACAAGCAGAATAAGAGCTACGTCTATTCGAAAAAGATATTCTATCCACTCTGGATAAATGCTTTGAACTTGAAAATGTTCAGAAACTCTCTTCCGAAAACAATCCAAAGATAGTCCCATGTTCTTTTGTAGACCTAAATCCTTCTGAATCTCAAGATTGTTTTGAAACTATTTCATATCCTTGGGAAAATGATGATCAAGGTGATGATTTCTTTAACTCATAAAAATATCTCTCAACTTTAGAAAATCAACTACCTTCTGAGTACAAAAAGGTCCCAGAAGTAACTAAGAATAAAGAAAGCTCCTTTCTTATTTACTAATGAACTTCTGGAAATCAGAGCCTCTGGTCTGAATATCGAAAGACATCCAAGTGGAATACCAACTTTTTATGTTCCTCCAACAGGACAGAGAAAACCTGTGTCCATTCATACATATATTATTGGGATGTGTCTTGAACTTGAGAAGGAAGAAAGTCTTAAAAAGAAATGTTTTGTTCAACCAAAATCATCTC
This sequence comes from Silybum marianum, assembly GCA_036898165.1. NCBI lineage: Eukaryota > Viridiplantae > Streptophyta > Magnoliopsida > Asterales > Asteraceae > Silybum > Silybum marianum. The sequence goes on along the minus strand of CM072528.1, from coordinate 22,646,938 downwards.
AATCATGTTATCCAAAGTTTACTTCTGCTCAAAAAGGCAAATGGAAATCTAATCTCTCTACTTCTGTTTCAGTAATTCAGAAAACTCTAGAGAAGGTTTATCAGAGGAAGTCTCAACAGAAGAACACTTATGATTCTAAGCATAAGTCTAGCCTAGCTAAGAAGTTCACTAGAACTATTGGTACTAGTATAGACAGGAATAAGAAGAATTGTAATTATAATTATTCTAATGAAAATTCGATACAATCTTTTGTCTCAGAATTCTGAATGTTTTTCTCTATTTCTAAAACTAAAGGAATTTTTCTTGAGATCCTCTGATCATTTTTATGATGATTTCTCACACTTCAAAATTAAACCAAAGAAAAAAATAATACAGCAAACAAAAAAACCAAACCTTCAAATCCTGCAACATCAAATCATGTGCAAAGTAAAAAGAGTGAAAAGACTAAAACTAACATTAAAGGACCCATTATGAGATGGGTACCTAAAACACTCTGATTGTGATTGAAGAAGCAGCGTGTGCATATCTGGTATCTTGACTCTGGATGCTCGAGGCACATGACTGGATCGAAAAACTTACTCTCCCAATTCAAAGACAAAAGTGGTGGAGCTGTAACGTTTGGAGACAATGGTAAGGGTCAAATAAAAGGCTACGGTACTTTACAAGAAGGTAACATTATCTTATCAAAAGTAGCTCATGTTTCTGGACTGAAACATAATCTGCTGAGTGTAAGTCAACTTTGTGATTCTAAAATACTTGTTGTATTTGATGAAAAGCATTGTTACCTGTTTTCTAAGGCATGAGAAGAACTCTGGAGAGCAGACAGAAAAGGTAATTTGTATATGATTAATTTCACATCAAAGGACGGTAAAGAAACCCTCTGTCTTATTTCTAGAAAGAGTGAAATTGCTTGGGTATGGCATCATAAAATGTCTCACTTAAACTTTGATAATCTTGAGATGCTTGTTAAACATAAATTGGTAACTGGTATTCCAGAATTCCAATTTAAAAAAGATCACCTCTGCCCAACATGTGAAATGGGAAAAGTAAAACGAGCATCTCATAAAACAAAAAGTGATCATTCTTGTACTAGACCTTTGCAATTATTACATGTTGATCCTTGTGGTCCTATTGCAACACAAAGTCTATCTGGTAAAAAGTATATACTGGTACTTATCGATGAATTCTCCAGGTATATATGGCTCGCATTTGTAAGACAGAAATCAGAGGTACCTATTGTATTGCAAAATATGATGACCAGAATCCAAGTTCTCTTACACCAAAAGATTCAACAGCTAAGGAGTGACAACGGTACTGAATTTAAGAATGCCAAGCTTGAAGCATACCTTGCTGAAAATGGAATTACACAGAACTTCTCTGTTGTACGAACTCCTCAACAAAATGGTGTAGTAGAGCGGCGCAACAGAACCTTGGTTGAAGCTGGCAGAACGATGCTTGCAGCTTCTGGATTACCCATCCATTTCTGGGCTGAAGCTGTAGCCACTGCATGTTTTACCCAAAATCGTTCAATAACTGTCAAGAGGCATCTCAAAATCTCTTATGAGCTAATCAATAATCGAAAACCCTATGTTAAATTCTTTCACATTTTTGGATGGAGGTGTTTCATTTTAAATGATAGAGAAAAACTTGGCAAGTTTGACAAGAAATCAGATGAAGCTAAATTCTTAGGATATTCGTTAAATTCAAGAGCTTTTCGAGTTTTTAACTTACGTACTAAGACTGTTATGGAGAGCATTAACATCGATTTTGATGATCAAACTCAATTAACTTCTGAGTATTCTACTTCTGAACTTAAACTTAACACAATAACTTCTGGATATCTTTCAGGTACTAGAGAATCTGAAATAGATGCTATTTTTCAAGATTTAATGGGCGAAGAGATACTTCCAGAACCAAGACCAATCCCTCAATCTTTGAGTATTCCTGAAGTTCTTCAAGCTTCTGGAATTACACTTTCTGGTCCTGAATCTCCTGCTGAGAGCACTTCAGAACCTTCTGTCATCCCTGATTCATCTAGTAAATGTCCAGAAGTCACTCCTATGCCTTCATCAGAGATGGACTATGAAGATCCTCCTGTTTTTTAATCTCTTCCAGAAGAAGTGATTCCATCCTCTGAAACAGAAGTACATGCTCAACCAGTATCTCAATCTCGGATGACGAGATGGACTAAGTCTCACACTTCATATCTCATAATTGGAAGTCCCTCTGAAGGTGTTAAAACAAGATCTGCTACTGGAAATGAAGCTTTCTTTGTAAATTTTCTTAGCATGATCGAACCAAAACATGTTCATGAAGCCTTGCAAGAACCTAATTGGGTATCCGCTATGCAAGAAGAACTGCTACAATTTGAACGAAACAAAGTCTGGAACCTCGTTCCTTTACCAAAGAACAAAGTAGCTATTGGAACCAAGTGGGTCTTCAGAAACAAGAAAGATGAAGACGGCATAGTGATCAGAAACAAAGCTCGACTGGTTGCTAAGAGGTATTGCCAAGAACAAGGAATCGATTACGATGAAACCTTTGCTCCTGTAGCAAGACTTGAGGCGGTACAACTATTTCTGGCTTTCTCTGCTTATAAGAACTTTAAAGTCTATCAAATGGATGTTAAATGTGCATTTCTGAATGGCTATCTCAAAGAAGAAGTGTATATTGAACAACCTGCTGGCTTTAAAGATGCTAAACATCCAGAATATGTCTATCTTCTTGACAAAGCTTTATATGGTCTAAAGCAAGCATCCAGAGCATGGTATGGCCTATCTAAGTTTCTGATCAGTAAAGGTTATGATAAAGGTAAAATTGATACAACTCTGTTCATCAAAAGAGGCAAAGGTATGCTAACTATTGTTCAAATTTATGTGGATGACAGAATCTTTGGTTCTACTCATCAAACAGAAGTTGATCTATTTTCTAAATTGATGGAACAAGAATTTGAAATGAGTATGATGGGAGAACTAACATTCTTTCTCGGACTCCAGGTTAAACAAAATACCTCTAGCATCTTCATAAATCAAGCTAAGTATGGTTCTGACATGCTTAAGAAATTTCATCTTCAAAATTCCTCACCAATGAAAACTCCAATCTCTACTAGCACGAAACTAGGCCCTGATCCTTCTGGGAATTCAGTGGATGTTACCGGTAGACCAGATATTATGTTTGCAAGTAGACCATATATTATGTTTGCCACTTGCCTTTGTGCTCGCTATCAAGCGAATCCTAAAGAATCACATTTGGCAGCTGTTAAACGAATTTTTCGATATCTCAAGGGATCTCCATCACTTGGTTTCTGGTATCCAAAAAATTCTGAATTTTATTTAATGGGATATACAGATTCTGATCATGCAAGTTGTAAGTTGGATCGAAAAAGTACCTCTGGAAGCTGTCAACTTCTGGGTAACATACTTGTAAGTTGGACTTCTAAGAAGCAGAACTGTATGTCAACATCCACAGCAGAAGCTGAGTATGTTGCTGCTGCTAGTTGCTGTTCACAAGTTATCTGGATGAAAACTCAGCTTAGAGACTACGGATTAATATACGACAAGATCCCAATCCTATGTGACTCAGAGAGTGCTATTGCCATTACTGAAAATCCAGTTTAGCACTCAAAAACCAAGCACATCGATGTCAGGTATCATTTCATCAAAGATCATGTAGAGAAAGGCATAATCGAAATGTATTTTGTCTCTACTGACTTTCAACTTGCTGAAGTTTTCACAAAAGCTCTGGATGAAACTCGTTTCAATTTCCTAGTCAGCAAATTGGGCATGTTAAATATGTAATTTTACTTCATTTTTTGATCTTCTTAGAATTCTGTCAAATTACTTATTTTTTGTCCAGTTTTGTCTTGCCTTATTTTTTGCTCGAACAAATCAGAAGAATCCAGAAGCCTCTGGTCGCCTCTGACGGTTTCCGTCAGAGGTATTCAGAAGCCTTTGGACACCTCTGTTCTTTACCGACCACTTTTTACACTTTTTGATCTAAGTGTTCACAAAAAAGGTACATCTCACATTTTCGAGGGGGAGCATAATGCAATCTTCGAGGGGGAGCAGATTGATTTCTTTTTCAGCAAAATGAATTTTTTAATGGGAGAGCATAATGCAATTTTTGAGGGGGAGCAAATCTTACATGTTCGAGAGGGAGCTTCACAAGTCTAACTTCTGTTAGCTGTCTTCTGAACCTCTTTTTACTTAACAATTTTCTTTGACTTTGTTTCTTCTGACAAACTCTTGTCGTCAAGGTTACAAAGATGCTTCAAATTCAACTTAAATTCTTTTGAAAAGATGTTCTTTGACATTTATGGTCAAAAATTATTTTCTATGACCAGATATTCTCAACCTTTGTATTTTTTTTGAAATTTTCTTTAATAAGCCTATTTTATTTAACTCTTGCCTTCAAGGTTACTTAAAATTTTCTTATTATATATTAATTTCTTAAATAAATACTTGGTTTCGAATATTAAACTTTCACTTGGTCCAAAAGTTTTGTATCCAAATGTCTGATTTTCAAATTATTTTAAAAGGAATTAATTAATTTAAAATTCTCTTTTACTCAACAGTTTATCTGGTTGTTTAAATTGTAATTTTCTTTTACTTAATTTCCTTTTAATTTTTTTTAGGGTAAACTCAATCGGTTTAGGCGCTAAACCTTTTCACTTGCCAGTTCTACTTTACATGTGTCATTCATCGTGCCATTGCATGTTGACACGCCTGCGCACACCTCAGCTAACACGAACCGTTTTTTGTTGGTCCCCAAATTAAAACCCTTCCCATTCAAAAATCACTCGAGTACTCTCTCTCTCTCATATAAAAACCTCGATTTGGTACTTTACCAGTATTGTGCTTCATCATCTTCCTCAAGAATCTAAATATTTCCTACTCGGCGTCTTACTCTCACCAAGCTTTCTTCATCAATGGCGTCTCTTGTTGCAAACCCCAATACCCAAATCGATGACGGTAACTTGGTTACCTCCACTACTGATAGTGCTCCCATTGTCAAGCTACCACTGAAACCCAACAATGTTCAGGTTCTTCTCGATCCCAATACTTATCTTTCTGATTTCAGGATCATGATTGAGTTCCTGCAAAACCATTCCCTAAACCGAACCCTAACCCTGACAAACCCGAATGTTCCTGAAATCTATGTACAAGAGGTCTGGCAAACCATGTTCATTAAGGATGACAATACCCTAATTGGCAGTTTTGGACACCCCACTGAACCTGAAACAGCAGTCCAAATCCCAATCACTCGCAAGAAAATCGCAAATTATATCCAACTTCCTCTACCCCACATTGAAGTGGACGGTCAAACGGTTCCCAACCCTGCCCTAGAATCTAATCCCACACCAGAAGCTCTTCTGGCTTTTATTCGCTTCCTAGGCTATAATGAACATCTCAACAGGCTATCTGAATTCAAAAGGAAAAAGCTGCCACCAATGTGGAATGTCCTTGTCTTCATTCTGAACAAAAGCCTCACCTGCAAGATTGGGTCTCTAGACCAAGCAAGCAAAAATGTTCTAACCATCATGTATGAGATGTTTTTCAACAGACCATTGGACTACGCGAGTCTTATATTTTTGGAAATCAAGGCGGCTGTTCAAACCAAAGTTTCCCTCTAGAGCCAAGGGAAACCACTTCCAGCTTTAATGTTCCCATGGTTTCTCTCACTATTTACCTTTCAATCTATTGGGGCTTTAAAAGCTCCTTTGATTCAGCCGTTCTGCAAAGTAGCCTCAATGAGCTCCCACAAGCCAAAAATCGACAACAATGGTTATTCTACACCCAGATATCTCTCTATGTACATGCTTGATCTCATTCCTTCAACCTCTCTTACTCTCATTTCCTATAAACGCTCTATGGTACTCTCAGAGCAGAGAGTATCTACCCCAGAGCACTTAGAGCCCAGGTTAGAAAATGAGGGGTCAGGTGAGATAGAGATTGAAAAGAATTCGAGTGAACACCAGAGAGTTTCTACCCATCCTGACCTCTTACTGTAAGAGGGTACAGAAGATGTCCATAGAGACACATTTGAGCGAACCTCACCAAGATCCCCAAGGGTACCTACATCTCCTGAGGTAGTTGTCAACACATCTAATCTCATTGAAAAAGGACAACCCAGTCCAAACCGCCAACAGCCAAACCGATATCAGAGAGAATTCTTTGTTCCTCTGAATCACGCACATCAGGGGAATCCACCTCATCCTTATCATCCACTAAACAGGGTGATGATGAAACTATAAGAATTCAGTTTCCCCAGAACTTGCCACCACCTACACAAAACGTTGCTGTCTTCGTGACCAACGATGTCATAAGGCAACCAGAGGGTACGTCCATACCCTATGTGTTAGGACCCAAACAATCAAGATATCAATATATGGAAAGATTTTAATAGGAATGTGATAGCCAAATGTAATATGTATTGATTGAATGTACAGTATTACAGAATATGTTTTTACAAGGCTAATGGAAAACGTTAGTTCTAACTATCTAACTAACTATCTATTTATACATGAAATAGAAAGACTAAAGTAACAGTACATTCATAACAGACAAGTTCAGAACAAGTTCTGAACTTTATCAGAAGTATCTTCAGAAGTGTCTTCAGAACTTCTTCAGAAACTCTTCAGAAAATCTTCAGAAAATCTTCATAACTTCTGAAGTTGGCACTTCAGAAGTTTATGCCTTAGGATTTTCTTTGTCTATTCTTCAGATCTTTATATCTTCAGAACCCAGTCCCTTTTGAAGCTATTATGATATCTCTATCAATCTCCCCCTTAGCTTCAAAAGTTCAAATCATACTTCCAAAAATTCAGAATTTCTCTAACATCTTTCAGAATTAAGTTCCTGTATTCTAGCAAGGATTCAGCAATTCTAATCATCTCTTTTGCAAGCTTCTTGTGCTTCTCCCAATCTTCATTGCTCAAATTCTTTGGTCTTTTATTTTGTCTTTTCACCAAACGATCTCTGATAGCCATGAGGGTTCCATTGCAACGTTTGTGGAGTTCTTCAAATCTCACAAATAATAGTTCCTGAAAGCATTTGCAAACGAAGCCTGGAGGTTGAATTACTAAAGTGCTTTTCTTCAAATTCTAAATATCTGGTAGATTCAGATTTGGTTTGCTCAAGTGTACTTGTTTCTTGTTTAGAACATAAGCAACTTGGAAATCAGTCTTTGCAGCCCATATGAATTCTCTGTACAAACCATCTCTAAGAATTGGAAATGATTTTCTGAAGTTGGTGATTGAATCATGGAAAGGGTAAAGACTTCTATAAACTCTGAGTAGATCTCTGAGATATACATTTTGAAAATCAGCTTCAGAAAAGGTAGAAATCTCACCATTTTGTTTTTCAACTGTAAAGAATGCATACTTGTAATTTTGTCTTGTCTTCAAGTCAACATTAATTACCTTAACCACTAGGCTTTCCTTTCTTGCTTCCTTAACTGGGATTCTTATTTTTCTAATGATATCTGAATACCATTGTTTCCAACCAAAGGACTTTTGAATCCAACAGTCAATATAGTTGAACTTTTGTTCATATTCCATGAACATTTCTAGATGGAAATATTCAAGGAACATGGTAAAAGCACTTTCTTCTATTCTTTGCACTTGCATTTGTTCCTCTTCAGATATTTGCTCTATAGGAACCAACTTTTCAGAAATATCTTCTAAAAAAAATGACTTCTTTTCCTTTATGTTTATCGTTCTGACTTGGTTCAGAACTTTCAATGTTCAGAGAAAACTTCAGAATTTCCTCCAAGTCTTGTTTCTTTGAGTGAATTTGAAAATCATAAGTATCACTGAGCATGTAATCAGCTCCTCTGATCTTGTTTTCTCTTTTGTGACCAGCTAGATAACTTTTCCTTACAATTTCTCTGAAATGAATTCTTTCTTTGATCAGATAGATAATTTCTTCTTTGACATCTGAATCTTCAATATAATCCTTTGCATAACCAAGAAACCAATTCAGAGTTGAATTAGAGTATTTTGGAATATCTGAAGTCAAAAAGGTTTTATTTCCTTCTGCTGTATATCTGAACCCAATATCTGGACTAGTAAACACTCTTGTTATTGATGTATCTTCAAGATTTACAGGTTCCAACAGATTCACTTCAGATAAACCAAATTCCAGAGCTAATTGAAAGTCATGCTTGATGATGTTTCTTATGTAGATACCCAGAATTCTTCTGATTTAAAAGACAAGCTCAACTTCACTTCTAGCAACACAATATTGAAGAACTGTCAGTTTGTCTTGCAATCTTAATTTGTACAGATCATACTGAGTAAATTCACACAAATATCCATTTCTTCTTTCTGCTCCAAATCTGAATATTACTAGATCATCTTCAACAGTCTTTGAAAAACATCTAATCTTCTTTATAAGAGTGGAGTCATTCAGATTTTGAACTCCATGCTTCTGAACAAAGTTTCTAACTTGAGAAATTTGATCTTCAGGCCACTCATCACTTACAAAATCCTCTAGAGTTGCAAACCTCAGACTGGTTTTGTATATATGAAAGTAAGTTGCTTCAGGAAACTCCAAGCTTGTTTCTCCAGAAAAAAATATATCTTCTTTTTCATAGACTTGATCTAGAATAGGTTCTTCAAGTAGAGGAATATCAACTTTGGGAATAGTAATGCAGGATCTGACTCTTACTTCAAATTTTCCAGAATAGACCATCAAAATTTCATCTACAATTTCAGTTCCTCCCATATGACTTAGATCAAATTCCAGTTCAACTTTTTCATCTGGTTGATCGAGAAAATCTCTGAAGACAGAAAACCTGTTGTCCAAAAGTCTACAATCCAGACTTCTTGGATTATTCAAAAAGACATGCACCTAACAGAATTGGCTTAGTATTCTCCGTAGTTCTTCAGAAGCTCTTCTGTATTCATCACTCAAAGATTGTTGGGGCTTCCATATTACCAAATCTTTTATTTCATTGACTTCAGAACTTTCTGCCACATCGGCTCCAGACATGTCTTCTTCAAACATAATAACATCAGAGAGATCACTGGGCTCACCAATGACATCTTCAAATGCAAGATATTCCCTTAGCATCTCTTCATTTGAATAAGGAATAATGTCTGTATTATCTGAGCTTAAGTTACCTTCAGAATCAAAGGATAACTTCTCTGTTTCATACCCTTCCTCTACTATATCTTCAGAAGACTGAATATTTGTCTCTTGCCCTTCATGTTCTGCAAATAAGATATCATCTATTGCTTCAGAGACTCTGTTAGATGCTTCACCAACATTCTGAGCATCTTCAGAAGTTTTCTCAGAACTTTGCTCGTGAACATTTTCAACATTTTCTGGTTCAGACACTCTCTGCCTTTTCTCCCCCTCTTGATTATCAGAATCCTGATCATCAAGACTTCTTTTAGCAGTGTCTGACTGAGGCCTGCATTCTAGAGCAGATAATCTTGTGCCTAAATCTGTCTGAGAACTCTAAATAGAAGAAAGTTGATTTAAAATCTGAGTAATATCAGCCTTGGTTGCATAAATGGAAGAATCTTGTTGTGCAGAATAAGAAGAAGTCTGAGACGCTTTCAGAGAAGAAACAGAAGAAGTCACTTCAGAAAAAGCAGTCAGAAGTGCTTGTTTGAAAGAATTCAGATCATTAGAAGATTGAAGTTGAAAATCAGCCAACTTATTTACCATACTTTCCCTTTGTTTATCCAACCGATCCTCCATCACCTTTTTGGTTGTATCCGTCAATTCCTTGATGTCCTTCTGAATCTTTGCAAATTCACAAGTACAGAAATCTTTGAATTCTGTGAATTCAGAAGATGTGGGTAAGAGTCTAAGACCAACGGATGGTCTTGTTTGCAGTCCTTCAGAAGAAGGCTGGCCTGTATGTGTCACAGAGACATCATGAACCACATTTGATTCTGTTAATGGGGGCTTTTGTGATGTTCACCCCACCAGGTCTTCCAACTAATCCTTGATATCCAGAAATAGGAATATCTATAGTTGTTGATGCAATGTGACAAACACTTTGCTTAGTGACATCTTGAGGATGTGTGCTAGTGTGAATGGATTCCACATTAAGTGGTTCAGTAGGCTCAAGGTTGAGCGGACTCTCAGACTCAATGTGCTCAAAATGATGAAGGGGGGACATATATCCTTCATTTTCAACAAAAGGATCCTCCAATTGGGGTCCTAATGGATTATAAGTTGTTTGCCCCATATGTGTTGATGAAACACCCTTCTGCTGAGAGATGGGTGAGTGTCTGGAGGAGTTAATCAAATTTGCCATGGGCTTACTGGCCTTTTCAATATCATCCACCAAAGACTGTGCAATGATAGAAAATGTGGGTGCCCGGCTGGTAATAGGTGGTTCACAGGTTTGTTTTTCTTTTACCTGTGTTCTCCCCTCATCAATTCTTTTTCTTACTGTTCTACCCATTCTCTCATTTTCATTTTTCCTCTTTACTCTTTGAGGGTGTTTTCCCCCCTGAACAGCCTCCCCTCTCTTTCTATTAATTCTAGACTGCCTTGCATTATCACCACTCTAGTTTGAATCAGGGGAAGGGACTACTGGTTGAGGTAATCCCATAGATCTAAATGCTTACTCACAATCCTATTTGGTGGACTTACAAGATCAATTAAATGAGAAGGAAGTGGAACTGCATTTGGAAATGTAAGTTTTGCATTTGGATGTCTTAAACTGTCCATAGTAAAGATAGGAACATGTACCTCATGTACTAGAACAGGGATTTTTGATACGGCTTTCATTGCTCCTTTGATGAGAGTTTGAAAAAATTATGTAGTTGAATGTGGACTTCTTCAAAATTGCAGATTTGAGTCCATCAAAAAATAAGACTAGCATAATCATAGTGCTTGTTAAAGGCAACTCCATGAAAGATAATCCTCCCATTTGCTGAAGCTTGATCCAAGCTTGAACTTTTCCCAGATAAACAAGTATTTAGAATTGAGAATAAACAGTACCATATTGGAGGTAAACAGTTTCTTCTAAAGGAACTTAAAGCATTTAGATTTTCAGAATATCACAAACTCATGAAATCTGAGATCATTTCTGTTGAGGAAGGAATTTGATCATAAGAAGCTTTCCCAAGAACCTCATCTGACTTTGGCAAGAAGTGAAGGCATCTAATATCATCCACAGAGATACACACCTTGTAAGCATGAACATAGGAGACAATTTCATCTTCAGATTCATCAACCTCAGCATAGTGCCAGAATTGTTGAAGGTAAGAAGCAGGAACAGAGAATTTCCTAGAAAGTAGGGTACAGAGTGGATGTTTCGTCAGAATGTCAATCAAAATTATTTGATCATCAGTAAAGTCTTTCGCTTTAAAGTTCAAAGCACAATAATTTTTCTTGATTTCTAGCAGTTTCTCAGCAGGAACATAAAGTTTTGACATATCACTACTTTCAGCACGAGTCTGAGATTCACTATCACCAGCATTTGATTCAGAAACAACTTCAATAGGTTCGATTTGTGTTTCCCCAATATTATCAATTCTCGGGGTAGGGTTAGGGTTAGGGTTAGGTTTTGAAGGTCCGGTTTGATTAATAGCAGTTGTGGCTGTGTCTTGAACCATTTGATCTTTAGGAAGTGGAACTTCCATTGTTCCAACAACCAGTTTCTGAGATACGATCTTGAATGAACCATCACTCGAGGATCCATCGCTGTCATTGTGACTCGAGGAAGTAGAAACCATAGCTTTCGAAGTAGACATGATAGTTGAAGAACAAGGATTCGAAATAGAATGAAGATCAATGAAAATAGATAGATTTTGCAGAGTAAAATCGCTAAAAGATGAAGATGATGAAGAATCCATTGATTTATAAGACTGGATAAGCATTGATGGACACGTGGCCAAAAAGTAAATGTGATTAGAGTAGTAATCATCATTTATTTGGATAAATGAACCGTTTAAACGACGTGATTAAGAAATATCCAATGAAATTAAAACACGTGGCACGCTGTAACACTTTTGAAAGTATGAACCACAAGATGAAGAATATGACGTGGCACATACATCAAGCATGTCTACCTTTTACAACTGAATAGTTTGTTACACGCTCCCATCTCTCACACGTGTCAGTTTGTAATAGGTTAAGATGTTGAATTTTACTTTATTCTATTTGTATAAATAGATCCTTTCTCTACTGTAAAAGTTGTCGATCAAATCGTTATATTGAAGAACTTATTGTGCGTCATTCCATGTATCTGTAATCATCATTCCGGTTTGTTGGTTCCAGATTCCTTTAAACCGATTGTTAATTGAGAGTATAGAATCAAAGTGAAATGCGGAAGCAGATCAATTAACAATTTAAATCAATAGAACAGTAAACAGAATGAAGAACAAAGATTATGAAATGATAACTTTGAATCTAAGTAGATAAAGTTATGAATTACGCACAGTATTCTTCAAAATGTAAATGTATTAATCGACACTTTTTACAAACACAATACAATGCTATTTATACAGATACAAAAACAGAAAGTCAAAATGCTAGCCAATTACAAAGTGCCATGTGTCTTAAAGGGAGCGTCTAACAACAATTAGTTATAACAAGAAGAGTGTGTTGACATTTGTAGACATCTCTTCTTTGACTCATACTTTAATTTCTAACATTCTCCCCCTAAGTATGAAGTCAAAAAAAAACTTTCTTCAGAGAGGATCAACAGCAGCAATGATACTTGAAATATTATTGATAAGCTCTCTGTTCTTCTGAAGTCCATCAAGTCTTTTCTCTACTTTCTTTGCAACTTCTGGATTTGTCGTGTCTAAGCCAGCATAGCACTTGATGATGTAGACTACCTCAGAAGAGTATTTGTGAGCTTCTTTGATGCGAAAGAAGCTCTTTCCATTTGGTCTTTTGAAGATGATTCCCTCTTCTCCGGTTCGAAGAAGTCTACCCACTCGAATTTGCTTATCCCTTCAAGTTCCTCATTTGGTGCGTAGATAGCCGCATTATCCATTTTGAAATTTAAGCCAATCCGGAAGTCGACTGCCTTTTGTATCTAATGTATGATTTCATACATAGAATAATTCTAGTGTAGGCAACATGGTCTTGTGGATCTTTGCGTTCGAAAGCCGAGTCTTCATAAATTCTTCCGGAAAAATGAGATCGACCGGATGGATGGATAACAGATCATTATCACATATGTAATAACTCTTGTTGTTTGATCTGACTATCTCGTAGATTGTGTACCAAATGGGTGTATCTTGAAACTGCTTATGTTTCATGGCTGTGATCTTTGTAATTGGAGCAATAGTGAAAACCGTCTTTCTGTCTTGTTTATGAGCCATGAAGTTATCTTTAACTTCACTGCTTACATTGTATTGGTTTGCGAAGTTAGGCATCATGAGATAAATCTTCTGATCTGTTGGAGCATACATGTGCCTTTTCTCAACTTCAAGTGTTGGAAGTTCAATGTTTCCAACTTTATTTAACTTTTCTTCAAATTCTCCTCTTCTGATCTCTTTCTGCTTCTGAGCGGCCTCTGCTCTCTGACTCTTGCTCTTTCTTCAGCTTCAAAATTCTGTCTCTGTAGTTCTTCTTCAAGTCTAGCCTTCTCTCTTTCCAGATTCTCTCTTTCGGCCCTCTCTATCTCTATTTGTTCTTCAACGATTAGCCTCTGGCGTATTATCTCTTCTTCTTTCTCTTTTTCAGCTCTGAACACTTCCTCATCCTCCTCTCTGGCCCTTTTACTTCTTTCCTTTGCAGCTTTAGCTCGTTCTCGTTCTTCGTGAGCTCTGACTATTTCAGCCCTTTCAGCCGGAGAGCTCGGGATTCTGCTTTTTCCCATAAGATCCAGAATGAACTTAGCTAGCTCTGGATCTCTGGGTAGAGGCCCAGAATGCGTAGCCAGAGGTGTTGGAGTGAGTGGCACTTGTTTTGAAGAAGAAGGTTGCTGTGATGGTTTTGGAGGTGAAGAGTCAGCAGTGGTCGTGTTTGGTTCTGGTGGTGTTTGTTTGGCTTGCTTAGGCTCAGGACCTTTCTCCCCCTTCTGAGCATCAGGATCCTGATCCTCAGAACGTTTTCTTTTCAGCTCTGCCTTTTTGCAAGCCCTTTCTTCCTTGGCTTTCTTCTTGGCATTAAACGCCTCAGCAATAGAAGAAACCAGAGGCACGAGTTGAGATAGAGTAGATTCGAGAGCAGCAAGTTTCTGGTCTGTTGAAGATGTGGAGGGCTTGGAAGCGTACTTTGAAGCGATGGTAGACATTCGCTCAAGAATAATCTTCTGGAAAGAGGCGAGGTCAGATTTCTTGACGAGCGTAGACCCAGAGGGATCATCAGAAGTAATGATGGTCTTGACAATCTTACGTATATCGGCCACCGAGAGAGCCGTAGTCTACGAGAGGCACGTAGAGATTCTCGGAAGTTGAGAGATTGCCTCTCGCATTTGCTTGAAGACCATTATTCAAGAGCAAAAGTTGTTCAGCAAAATAGGCCTTCTGATCTTCTTGAGAGGTACTCATTTGGCGCTGAAGATCTGCTAAGAGAGAGTTCTGCCTTTCAATTTGAAATTGAAGGCTCAGAAGAAGAGAATTGTTAGTGGTCACGGATAATTTTAGATCTTCCACAGATCTCTGAATTTGATCAGCAAATGCCAAGAACGCTGCATTTGTGACGAAATCAGAGATGTAACCGGTGCATCTCCAACACATGGAGCCCCTTTACCCTCGGCGTTCAGAGGGGCCTTCTACACCTGTTTTGACGTTGAGTGTAGAAGGACTTCCAACCAGTCCTTGAGGGCTGTTATTCACAGGCTCCTCTTCGGTTGTTCTGACTGTTTCAACATTATCCTCATCATCAGAGGATGAGGTGCTGAAGACAGTGTGCTTACCTTGGTGAAGTGTAAACACTCCGGTAAGAGGTGCATTCCTAGGGCCGTAACCCTCTGCGATGGGAATTCATTAGCATCTATCCTAGGAGAGGATGTGGACTCATCCTCGGTGCGTAGTGGTATGTCGATCACGGAGACATGAACATGTGGTGAAGGAAGTGGCGAGTTCGGGGCGAATGAACTCTTATATTATCATCATCATCCTTTTGAGAGGATGATGAAGTGGAAGGTGCTTTCCCCAGATGAATTTGATTCAGAAGAAGAAGAATCCTCTGAACGGCTGGTTTCTTGGTGGTTTGAACTGGGCTGTTCTAAGTCAATGAGTGGAGATGTGGTGACATCAACCTCAGAAGTTGTGGTTGCCCTTTGGGGAATAGGAGAGGAACACTCATATGTGTCTCTGAGGACATCTTCTGTACCTTCATTTAATAGAAGGTCGGCATGGGTAGAAGCACTCGGATGTTCACTCCTATTTTTCTCAAGCTCATGCTCACCAGACCCCTGACCACCTACACCTGGCTCTAAGTGCTCTGGGGTAGGAATTCTCTCGTTACGAGAAAACCATAGAGATTCTATAGATTTGGAGATTAGAAGAGCTAGATGGGATTAGGTTTAGCATGTACCTGGATAATTCTCTGGGTGCAGAGTAGCCGATGCTGTCGATGGTTGATCTATGGGAGCTCATTGATGCAATTTTGCAGAATGGCTGAATCAGGGGAGCTTCGATTGCCCCAATTGCAGGATGAGTGATGAGAGATAAAAATCTTGGGAACATGAGTGCTGGTAGTGGCTTTCCCTGACTCTGATGGATCACCTTAGTGTGCACAGCTGCTTTGATCTCTTGGAAGAGGAGACTTGCATAGTCCAAGGGTCGATTGAAGAACATCCCATACATTATAGTCAGAATGTTTCGGCTAGCCTGATCCAGAGAACCTATTTTGCAGGTTAGGCTCTTGTTGAGAATGGAGACGAGTAGATTCCACATTGGGGGCAACTTCTTCCTCTTGAATTCGGACAGCCTTGTAAGAGGTTCATTGTAACCCAGAAGATTGATGAAGGCTAGGAGGGCTTCTGTGGAAGGGTTTTCTTCTAGGGCAGGATTGGGAATGGTTTGCCCATCCACTTCGATCACTGAAAGGGGAAGATGGAAATATTTGGCAAGTTTTCTTTTGGTGATGGGGATTTGAACAGCAATTTCCACTTGTTCAGGATGGGTGATAGAACCGGCGAGTGTTTCATCAGTGTTGATGATCATTGTTTGCCACAGTTCTTGGACATAGATTTCAGGGATGTTTGGGTTGGTTAGGGTTAGGGCTCGATTCAACTGGTGTTGTTGTAGAAACTCGATCATGATGCGAAATTCCGGTTGATAAGTGTTAGGGTTGAGCAGTACCTGCACATTGTTCGCCTTCAATGGCAGTTTCACAATGGGAGTACTATCAGCAGTTGAATCGATGATTCTTTCTTCATCATTGTTGGAAGGACGGGCACAGTTGGAAGCCATTTGGAAATTTTGAATGCTTGACAGTAGAACACTTTGTCTTTGCAAAGAGAATGAACACTGATTTAGGGAAATTTTGCGAGGAAGAAGATGAAGGTTGAAATTGGGGGTTTTATGTGAGAGAGAAACGGTAGAATGGGAAGGGGTTATTAAGTTTGGGGAGAAACAAAAAACGGTTCAATTGAGCTGATGTAAGCACGCGGGTATACACATGCAGTGTTTCGATTGGGGACACGTGTACGACGAGACACATGTATGATGATGATTTAGTAGCGGAGGCTGTTTTTCTTAAAAGCAGAAATAAACAAAAGTAATAAAAAAAAATCTGTTTAATTAATCAATTAATTTTGAATTAATTGAATAAACACAGATTTTAATCCTAATTTTATTTATTTAAGTTTAAAAATCAGTCAAGTGAAAACAAAAATCACATGAGAGTTTAGTTTCTATAAAAGAATAATAAAGAAGAATTTGCATTAAACATATAGATTTAAACAACCTTGGAGGCAAGAGTTGATTGAATTTATATATTTAATGGAAATTATAAGAAATATCAATTTATAGAAAATTTAGTTGAAAAACATGTCGACTTGATTTATATTTTAAATTTTTTTTTGAAATGAATCAAAAGTCTAAGAGACCTTGGCGGCAAGAGAAACTCAGAGCAGATAGATTCAAATAAAATTTAAGTGAAATAGTAAATCAGAAGACAGCTAACCAGAGTTAGACTTAGACGAATATCTTCTGCATTGTGAAACTCCCCCTTGAATGGTAAACTCTCCCTTGAATGGTGAACTCCCCCTTGAATGGTGAACTCCCCCTGTAGTAGCTTCTTTACCTCGTTTCTCAATCTGCACTTTATGATTTCTCTTGAAAGAAAAATATTATTATGAAACAGAAAATCAGAGTAACTCAGAGGCTTCTGAAGTGTTCTGAAGAGTTCAGAAAGCATCAGAGACTTCTGATGACTTCTGAAGTATCGTCATAATATTTCAGAGGCTTCTGGATGCTTCTGAAGAAATCATTGTTACATATTAAGCATTCCCAACTTGCTAATTAAGAAGTTAAAACGTCTCTCATCAAGAGCTTTTGTGAAAATATCAGCAAGTTGATAATCAGTAGAAACAAAATACATTTCGATTGTACCCTTTTCGACATGATCCTTGATGAAATGATACACGACATCGATATGCTTTGTTTTGGAATGCGAATCGGATTTTCTGTAATGGCTATAGCACTTTTAGAATCACAGAGGATGGGAATCTTATCGTATATCAGACCATAATCTCTGAGTTGGGTCTTCATCCAAATAACTTGTGAACAACAACTAGCAGCAGCAACATATTCAAATGCTTGTAGATGTGGATACGCGATTTTGTTTCTTGGATGTCCAACTTATAAGTCGATTTCCCGTGTTGACGGCTACACGATGTACTTTTTCTCGTCAAGCTTACAACCCGCATGATCGTAATCTGTATACGCCATTAAATCAAATCCAGAATTTTTAGGATACCAAAGGCCCAACGATGGTGAACCTTTTAAGTACCTAAAAATTCTTTTACAAAGACAGCCCAAATGAGACTCTTTAGGATTGGCTTGATAACGAGCACAAAGACAAGTGGCAAACATAATATCAGGTCTACTTGCTGTTAAATATAAAAGAGAACCAATCATTCCTCTGTAGCTGGTAATATCAACAGATTTACCAGAGGAGTCAGGTCCTAATTTCATACCAGGAGAGATAGGTGTTTTCATGGATGATGAGTTTTGAAGATGAAACTTTTTAAGCATGTCGAAACATATTTTGCACGATTTATAAAGATACCGGAGGTGCTTTGTTTAACTTGAAGTCCTAGGAAGAAAGTTAATTCTCCCATCATACTCATTTCAAATTCGGTTTCCATCAACTTAGAAAACAAATCAACTTCTGTTTGATGAGTAGAACCAAATATTATGTCATCCACGTAAATTTGAACTATAGTTAACATACCTTTGCCTCTTTTGATGAACAGAGTTGTATCGATTTTACCTTTTTCATAACTTTTGCTGATCAGAAATTTCGATAGTCGTTCATACCAGGCTCTTGGGGCTTGCTTTAGACCATACAAAGCTTTGTCAAGAAGATAAACATATTACGGATATCTTGCATCTTTGAAACCATCAGGTTGTTCAACATACACTTCTTCTTTTAGACATCCATTAAGAAATGCACATTTAACATCCATTTGATAGACTTTGAAGTTTTTGTATGCAGAGAAAGCCAAGAATAATCTTATTGCTTCTAGTCTTGCAACAGGAGCAAAGGTTTCATCATAATCGATACCTTCCTCTTGACAGTAACCTTTAGCCACCAAACGAGCTTTATTTCTGACAACAATTCCATCTTCATCCTTTTTGTTCCTAAATACCCATTTTGTGCCAATAGCAACTTTGCCTTTTGGTAAAGGAACAAGACGCCAAACTTTATTTCTTTCGAATTGAATTAGTTCTTCCTGCATAGCATCCACCCAGCTTGGTTCAACTAAGGCTTCATGTACACGTTTAGGTTCGATCATACTAAGAAAATTAACAAAGAATGCTTCATTTGCAGTAGCAGATCGTGTTCTGACCCCCTCAGAAGGACTACCAATTATAAGATCTGGTGTGTGAGATTTAGTCCATTTTGTCATTCTGGGTTGAGAAATTGATTGGGTTGTTTTATTTGACGAAATGATTTCATCTGGAAACACAAAATCTTCGTTATTTTCTTCTGTATGTCCTTCTGGTATCTGTTTTATCACCTGTCCTTGTGTCTCCCCCTCAGATGATGGAACAGAAGTAGCTTCTGGACTGGCAGATGTAGGAGTAGTGGGAACTTCTGGAAAAATAGACTTGACAGATGAAACAGAAGAAGCAGGACCAGAGAGAGTAATGCCTGAGGCTTGGAGAATATCTGGTATCTGCAAATGTGGAGGTGACATTGTTTTTGACACAACTTCGTCGCCCAGAAAATCTTGAAAAATAACATCAATCTCGGATTCACTGGAACCTGAAAGATAGTCAGAAGTAACAGTATTAAGCTTGAGTTCTGAAGTAGAGTGTTCGGAAGTCAGTTGGGTGTTATCATCGAAGTCAATGTTGATGCTTTCCATAACAGTTTTTGTTCGTAAGTTAAAAACTCGGAAAGCTCTTGAATTTAACGAGTAGCCTAAAAATTTAGCTTCATCGGACTTCGGATCAAATTTGCCAAGATTATCTCTGTCGTTTAAGATAAAACATCTGCAACCAAAGATATGAAAATTTTTTACAGATGGTTTTCTTTTATTAATCAGCTCATAAGAGGTTTTGAGATGCCTCTTGACAATAATTGAACGGTTTTGAGTGAAACAAGCAAAGAGCAACGACTTCGGCCCCGAGAAGTGAATTGGGAGACCGAAGGCTGCGAGCATCGTTCTGCTGCTTCAACCAAGGTTCTGTTGCGACGTTCAACTACACCGTTTTGTTGTGGAGTGCGAACAGCAGAGAAGTTTTGAGTAATTCCTTGTTCAACAAGATACGATTCAAGCTTGGCGTTCTTGAATTCTGTACCATTATCACTTCGAAGGCCGAATCTTCGATGTAGAAGAACTTGAATTACGGTCATCATATTCGTAGTACCACTGGGACTTCTGACTTTTGACGAACGAAAGCAAGCCAAGTATATCTGGAAAATTCATCAATTAGTACCAGAATATACTTTTTACCAGATAGACTCTGAATTGCAATTGGACCACATAGATCCATATGTAATAATTGCAGAGGTCTAGTACAAGAATGATCACTTTTTGTTTTATGAGATGCTCGTTTAATTTTGCCCATTTCACATGCAGGGCAGAGGTGATCTTTTTGAAAATGAATATCTGGAAGTCCAGATACCAGTTTGTTTTTAACAAGCATCTCAAGATTATTAAAATTTAAGTGAGACATTTTATGATGCCAGAGCCACGCAACTTCACTCTTTTTGGAGATGAGACATAAAGTTTCCTTACCATCCTTAGAGGTAAAATTCATCATATACAAGTTACCTTTCTGTTCGCTCTCCAAAGTTCTTCACCTCGCCTTAGAGAATAAATAACAATGTTTTTCATCAAATACTACTAGTATTTTAGAATCACAAAGTTGACTTACACTAAGGAGGTTATGTTTCAAGCCAGAAACATGAGCTACCTTTGATAAGGTGATATTACCTTCTTGTAGAGTACCGTAGCCTTTTATTTGACCCTTACCATTATCACCAAAAGTTACTACTCCACCTGATTTGTCCTTGAATTGGGATAGTAAATTTTGGGATCCAGTCATGTGCCTCGAGCATCCAGAGTCAAGATACCAGATATGCACACGCTCGTTTCGCAATCAAAAATCGAATTTCTTAGGTACCCATCGCATAATGGGTCCTTTTATGTTAGCTTTTGGAGTATGCTCGTTTTTTGATTTAACGAGAAGGTAAAGACTTTATTTTTGGTTTTTGGTTTTTTTGAGTTTTATTCTTTTTGTGACAAACATACCGTGAATTGGAATGATCGAGGTTTGCGAGAAAAATTGTTTTAACTTTAAGAACGTTGAAAAACATTCGTAAGATCGAAATATAGAAGATTGAATTGAATTTTCATTGCGAGAATGGTAATTACAATTATTCTTTCTAAAGTCTTTTCTAGTATCAGTTGTTCTAGAGAACCTATCTAGACTAGACTTTTGTTTTAGTTCTGGCTTTTTCTTCTCTGTGTTTTTCCTACGATCTACTTTTGCGAAGCTCCGTTATTTACTGAAAAAGGAACATAAGAATTAGAGGATTTCAATTTGCCTTTTTGAATATTAGTAAACTTCGGAAGAGTAGAGTTTAAAATCTTTTGATTTTGCACTTTGTTTTTGAGTTCTGCCTCTTTCTCAAGTTCAAGACATGTTTTGGCTTTGAGACACATATCTAAGAAGTCTGGATGTATAGATACTGATTTTCTCGGTTCTGGAACAGAAACAGAAAGAATAGGTATACCACTTGAAAGTTTAGCACAATCTCTATCAGAAGCTCTGATTTCTTGAGATTTATCAGTATACAAATAATCATCCTTTTTATTAATAATTTCTGAATTATTTGTGATAACTTTTGATGATTTAAAAGAATTTATTTCTAAATTTGAAAGGTAATTTTCAGAGTTATCAAAAAATTCTTCATTATTATTGTCATTCTCCCATGGATACGTAATCTCAGCCAAGCTTTCTTGAGTTTCAGAAAGATGTAAATCTTCAAATGAACGAGGGAGAGATCTCTCGGATGATTCTCACAAAGAGTTTCATTTCTAAAACACTTATCCAGAGTAGAGAGAATATCGTTTTCAAACATAAGTCGTAGATCTTCCTCTGCCTGACTTGGAACAAAAATATCTGCCTCTGGATTCAAAATTGTATGTTTATTTGAACCAAAATTGAAAATATCATCTTTCATCTGAACTTTATTTAGATCAACATTTGTTTTACAACAATATTCAATATTTTTGAATTTAAGTTTGCTTTTTTTATGATGGTTTTCATATCTAGATTTTTTAAAAATAGATTTTTCATACAAAATTGGAAACTTTGGCTTCTGTATTTGTCCAACACAAAAAACAGATTTCAGATCTGACCTTTTCTTACACGTGTAGGGATCTAGGTCCTCGAAACCAAGTCCAGATCTTCCTACTTGTGTGTTAATTTTGTCATGAACCTTCTGTGCATCCAGATATGTTATAATCTGTAGCTTTTTCTGTTGAAGTTCAACGTGTAAAAATTCTCTCTCTTTCTGAAAATAGTTTTTAAGTGCTACAGAGTTTAGTCTATCACTCTCTTTGTCTCTGATTTCTTTCTCTTTTCCTTCCAGAAGTTTATTGAGATTCAAAATTTCCTTTTTAAGTTTTTCTTCAGAAAATTTTAAACTCATTGAAATCGTTTCCTTTTCAGTATTTAATTCGAGTTTTTCTTCTGTAAGTAAATCCATTTCTCTTTTGAAAATATCTCTTTCCCTTTTGATTGTAGAAAGAGTTTTCTCAGTACTTTTTCGTAATTTCTTTTCGATTGTGAGTTTCAGTTTTAGTTCCTCAAAATTGTTTGATAACATCACAATCGTTTGTTCAAGCTCGGATGATCCAGAAATTACTAACCGGTGACTCGGAAGGGTTGATCCTCCGATTCGTTTGTGTTTGCCATTCCACAGAACATGGCTTCATCACCGCTGGATTCATCTTGCACCCAGTTTTCTTTTTCTGCAAAGTGTGCTCTTTCAGTGACATTGTACTTATATTTGTTTTTGTAATAAGTCTTATCCTTTTCCAGAGCTCCTCTGCAATCTCTCGAGTAATGTCGGGCTTGCCACATCCGTAGCGGACATCTTTCTTCCTTTTTAATTCTTCTTCTTTCTTCTCTTCTTCTGTTTTCTCTACTCTCTGTACTTCTTGTTTAGGAACATAGGGACGATCAAATCGTTTATTTCCTTTCAAAGACTTATTTCCAAAACGATTAGTAAATTGCTTGGTTATTAAAGCCAGAGAGTCAGCAAACGCTTTAATTTCATCATCTGATTCGCAGTCATCTTCTCGGAGCAAATCTCGATATGAAGGCCTTCGATTTCTTCTGTCATCACTTCGTCTTCGATTCCTTTTGTTTCGAGATCAAAGCCGAGGACCTCCGATGTTTGTTCTTTTACGAACAACTTCTTTTTCATGAGCTTGCGGTGTACCAAATACATCATGCGGCGACCATTGTTCAAGGTCCCGATTGGCTTGTAGTGACATGGATAGATTTGACCATTCAGGGTTTAACCTTTTGAGAAATAGAACATTGTTGTCTTCCTTTGATCTAATAATGTCACATCTCTTGCAGAGATTAATCAGATTGTTGAATCGATGAAATGTTTGTTCCAGAGATTCATCAGTCAGCGCTTGAAAACTATTATATTCATTTAGAGCTTGGGCTCTTCTCGTTCTTTCTCATTTTCGCACCACCTTCTAAGAGATTCTCCGGTTGATCCCATAAATCTTTTCTTTGTGTCACATGAGTCCGAGAGATTGAAAAATCTCATTTGGAATGGCCATTATCAACGAGAGACTTAGCTTTCTTAGCTAATTCCACCTTAGCCTTTTCTTCATCGATCCGATTATTCCTTGACTTCGAACCGATCTTCTTTGGTACCTCATCCGTATTTGCGGTGGGCCGGAATTCGGGAATAGTAGTGGTGGGAACAAACGGACCGTTTTGAATAATTGGATATAACTCAGCATCCAATCCCTCATAGAAGTTAACCATTCGAATCTTCCATTGTGGGTATTCATCACGTACAAGAGTTGGAGGTTTAGTCAGGGACCCAGACGTATAAACAGCATTCAAGCTCGAATTTGCCATTTGAGTAGGATAGAAGAGAAAATTTGAAGATTTGAAAGAAATTTAGAACAATTAAATCTCAATTTGATAGAAGA
Source organism: Silybum marianum (assembly GCA_036898165.1). Classification (NCBI taxonomy): domain Eukaryota; kingdom Viridiplantae; phylum Streptophyta; class Magnoliopsida; order Asterales; family Asteraceae; genus Silybum; species Silybum marianum. Next base: position 22,623,133 of record CM072528.1, on the reverse strand, counting down.
ACGAATTCGATAATATCACTGTTTCTTCAGATTACAAAATTAATGACTCAATTTAAGAGAAGATTGTTAACGATTTAACAAAATCTCGTAAAACAGAGTGGATTAATAAACAAATTTTGAATCTGAGAAAATACTGTTCGATCGAAAGGAATTTCTTCAATGGAAGAGATCTAATAATCAATAGATTGATTAGAAGGCTCTGATACCAATTGTTGGTTCCAGATTCCTTTAAACCGATTGTTAATTGAGAGTATAGAATCAAAGTGAAATGCGGAAGCAGATCAATTAACAATTTAAATCAATAGAACAGTAAACAGAATGAAGAACAAAGATTATGAAATGATAACTTTGAATCTAAGTAGACAAAGTTATGAATTACGCACAGTATTCTTCAAAATGTAAATGTATTAATCGACACTTTTTACAAACACAATACAATGCTATTTATACAGATACAAAAACAGAAAGTCAAAATGCTAGCCAATTACAAAGTGCCATGTGTCTTAAAGGGAGCGTCTAACAACAATTAGTTATAACAAGAAGAGTGTGTTGACATTTGTAGACATCTCTTCTTTGACTCATACTTTAATTTCTAACAAGGTTATCATACATAGTTAATATGTTCCTCAATCTTTGATTGATTCTTATTACTGTTGATTAATCGATATAAATTGCTTCCGCTTATACTCTGTTTTATGAATCAATCGATTAATCTGTGAAGAAGAGAATCTGGAACCAACAATTGGTATCAGAGCCTGATAATCAATCTATTGATTATTAGATCTCAATTTGGAAATTTCTCTCTTCATTCATTCAGTAATCTCCTGTTTTAACTAGTGTTCATAATTCCACCCTGTTCTACGAAGATTTATAGCAATTCTGTCTAAAACAGTGGTAATTGTAGTTAAAATTTTGAAGAATTAGGAAAATTTTGTTGTTCAAGTCAATTGAAATTTACTTGTTCTAGACTTCAACTCAAATCTGTCATTACATACTTCTCGATCTTAAAAAAAATGGAAAATTCAAATTTGAATGCTGTTTACATCTCTGGTTCTCTGACCAAAGCTCCAACTCTTATTCGTGGTGAATATCCACAATGGAAGATTCGAATGATTAATTTCTATGAAGGATTGGACATTGAACTTTATCCTATTGTTCAAAATGGTCCCTTCATACCAATGACTACAGTTCCAAGAGTTTATGCTACTACCAATACTGCTTAAATACCTGCCCGAAAAGTTCCAAAGCTAAGGGAAAATTGGAATGATGAGGAAAAAGCCAAAGTTGAACTTGCTAAAAAGGCAAAAACTCTTCTTATCATGGCTATTCCGAATGAGATTTTTAAATCTCTGGATTCCTGTGATACTGCTAAGGAATTATGGGATCAGTTAGAAAAATCTTCTGGAAGGTGGTGCTAAAATGAAGAAAAATCGAAGAGCTCAAGCGCTGGACGAATACAACAGCTTCCAGGCCATTGCGGATGAATCTCTGGAACAGACTTTTCATAGATTTAATAATCTGATAAATCTATGCAAACAATGTGATATTTTTCGATCAAAGGAAGACAATAATGTCTTATTCTTAAAGAGATTAAATCCAGAATGGGCAAATCTATCCATGTCATTACAAGCAAATCAAGATCTTGAGCAATGGTCTCTACACGATGTATTTGGAACTCTTCAAGCTCATGAAAAGGAGGTTGTGCAAAAGAAAACAACTATAGGTGGACCTCTGGCCTTGATTTCTGAAACAAAGGGAGCTACCAGAAGAAAAAGTGTAGATAGAAGAGTGAAAAACAAGGCATTCATGTCAGAAACTGTTCCAGAAGAAGATTCTGATTCTGATGATGAAATAAAGGCATTTGCTGATTCCCTGGCTCTTATTACCAAACAGTTTACAAACTGTTTTGGAAATAGGGCATTTCAAGGAAATAGAAGGTCTGATCGCTCTAACAATACTCCTAAACAAGAGGTTCAGAGACCTGAGAAGCCCGAGGAAGAAAAGAAGGAAGAGGAAATGAGGAAAAAGAAAGATGTATGTTACAGATGTGGCAAACCGGGTCATTACTCGAAGGATTGCAGAGGGGCTCTAGATAAAGACAAAACATATTACAAAAATAAATACAAGTATAATGTTACTGAAAGAGCCCACTATGCTGAGAAAGAAAACTGGATCGGAGATGAGTCCAGTGGTGATGAGGCAATGTTTTGTGGAATGGCAAGTACAAATGAATCAGAAGAACAGCCTTCTGAATCACCGGTTAGTAATCTTTCTGAATCTTCTGAACTTGAGAATACAATTGTGCTTTTATCAAAATATTGAGAAAACACTTTCCACAACACAAAGGGAAAGAGATATTTACAAAAGAGAGATGGATATCTTAACAGAAGAAAAACTGGAACTTGACATAAAAAAAGAAAAAATTTCTAAAACCTTGAAAGACACAGAAGTTTTGGAAAAAAAGGAGCACTTGAGTTATAAGAAACTTCTGGAAGAAAAGGATAAGGAAATGCAAGTTAAGGAAAGTGACAGATTAAATTCTGTAGCACTTAAAAACTATTTTCAAAAAGAAAGAGAATTTCTGTATATTGAACTTCAAAACAAAACGCACCAGATCAAAACATATCTAGATGCTCAAAAAGTTCATGAGAAAATAAGTACACAAGTAGGAAGATCTGGAATCGGCTTTGAAGATTTAGATCCCTATACGTGTGAAAAGAAGTCTGGTTTAAACTCTGTTTTTTGTATAGGACAACAACAGAAGCCTGTGTTTCCAATTATTTTTGAACAATCATGTTTTAAACGAGCTGCTCCTGTATAAGGAGCGAGGTATTGTAATGTAGCAGGGAATCTAAAACTGAAAATGCTCATCATCAACAGAAACTCAAATTTAAAAACATTACATATTCTTCTGAAAAGACCAATATTAATCTAAATCAAATTCATAAGAAGGATGATATTTTCAAGTTTGGTTCAAGTGTTCTTACAAAATTGAATCCAGAGGCTGATGCATTTATTCATATTCAAGCAGAGGAGGAATTAAGACTTAGTTTTGAAAAAGATCTTCTCTTGACTCTGAATAATTGTTTTAAACTTGAGAATGACAAACAAAAGTTAGAAAATAATCCAGAGATATTTCCTTGTTCATTTATTGATTTAAATCTTTCTGAAACTCAAGAGGATTTAGAAGACATCACATATCCATGGGAAAATGATGATCAAAGTGAGGATTTCTTTGACAATTCAGACACATATTTCTCTCATCTTGAACATCAATCTCCTATTTATGCTAAAACTCCAGAGATTATAAAAAACAAAGACGCTCCCTTTCTCTTTACAAATAAATCTTTGGAGATAAGAGCTTCTGGAATGGATGCTAAAAAAAATTCAAGTCAGATTCCGATTTTCTCTGTTCCCTCTAAACAACGAAAACCTGTTTTTATACATCCAGATTTTATAGGAATGTGTCTGAAAGCTAAATCTTGTCTTGATCTTGAAAAAGAAGAAAAACTTAAAAAGAAAATTCCTATCCAACTTCCTAACTCTTATCCTCCAAAACTTTCTTATGTTCAGAAAGGTAAATGGAAATCTAATCTTTCTGTTCCTGTTACAGTAAATACAAAAGCTTCTGAGAAGGTAAATCCGAGGAAATCTCCGCTGAAGAATACTTCAGATTCTAAACATACGTCTAGTCTAGATAGGAAGTTCTTTAGAACAACTGATAATAGAAAAGACAGATCTAAGAATAATTGTAATTATCATTGTCGCAATGAAACTTCAATAAAATCTTCTATGTTTCAGAATTCTGAATTTTTTTCTCTATTCTTAAAATTACAGAAATTTTTCTCACAAACTTCAAATTCCTTCACTGCAAACCATTCGTACTTCAATAAAAGTAAAACAAAGCAAAATAGGAAAACAAAAAATCCAAAGAATACGTCTTTACCTTCTGTTAAATCAAATCAAAAGCAAAAGGCTGATAAGACAAAAACTAACGTTAAAGGACCCATAATGGTATGGGTACCTAAGAAACTCTGATCTTGATTGCAGAAGCAGCGTGTGCATATCTGGTATCTTGACTCTGGATGCTCGAGGCACATGACTGGTTCACGAAACTTACTCTCCCAATTTAAAGACAAAAGTGGTGGAGCTGTAATGTTTGGTGATAATGGTAAGGGTCAAATTAAGGGCTATGGTACTTTACAGGAAGGTAAAATTACCTTATCTAAAGTAGCTCATGTTTCTGGTTTGAAACAAAACCTCCTAAGTGTAAGTCAACTATGTGATTCTAAGATACTTGTTGTCTTTGATGAAAAACATTGTTACTTATTTTCTAAGGCAGGTGAGGAACTTTGGAGAGCAGACAGAAAAGGTAATCTATACATGATGAATTTTACCTCCAAGGATGGTAAGGAAACCTTATGTCTTATTTCCAAAAAGAGTGAAGTTGCATGGCTCTGGCATCATAAAATGTCTCACTTAAACTTTGAGAATCTAGAGATGCTTGTAAAACATAATTTGGTATCTGGACTTCCAGAAGTTCATTTTCAAAAAGATCACCTCTGTCCTGCATGTGAAATGGGAAAAATAAAACGAGCATCTCACAAAACAAAAAGTGATCACTCTTGCATAAGACCTTTGCAATAGCTACACGTCGATCTCTGTGGTCCAATTGCAATTCAGAGTCTTTCTGGTAAAAAGTATATTCTGGTACTTATCGAAGAATTTTCCAGGTATACTTGGCTTGCTTTTGTTCGACAAAAGTCGGAAGTTCCTATTGTCCTTCAAAATATGATGACCAAAATCCAAGTTCTTTTACACCAAAAGATTCAACAGCTGAGAAGCGATAATGGTACTGAATTCAAGAATGCCAAACTTGAAGCATACTTTGTTGCAAATGGAATTTCTCAGAACTTCTCTGTTGTACGCACTCCCCAACAAAATGGTGTCGTTGAACGTCGCAACATAACCTTGGTCGAAGCAGCCAGAACAATGCTTGCATCTTCTGGACTCCCAATTCACTTCTGGGCGGAAGCTATAGCCACTGCTTCTTTCACTCAGAATCGTTCCATAATTGTCAAGAGGCATCTCAAAACCTCTTATGAGCTTATTAACAAAAGAAAACCATCTGTCAAATTCTTTCATATTTTTGGCTGCAGGTGTTTTATCTTAAATGACAGAGACAAACTTGGCAAGTTTGATCCAAAATCAAATGAAGCAAAATTCTTAGGCTATTCTTTAAATTCCAGAGCCTTTCGTGTTTTTAATCTCAGAACTAAAACCGTTATGGAGAGCATTAACGTTGATTTTGATGATCAAACTCAACTCACCTCTGAATATTCTACTCCAGAACTCAAACTTAATACTCTTACTTCTGACTTTCTTTCAGGATCCAGAGAATCCGAGATTGATGCCCTTTTTCAAGACTTTTTGGGCGAAGAAGTAATGTCAGAACCTGCTGTAACTAATCCTTCTTTCAGCATACCTGAAGTTCTTCATGCCTCTGGCATAACTTTTTATCTGGTCCTACCTCTTCTGAACCTAGCTCTTCAATTCCTTCTGTTTCTGTTTCATCTGATTGTCCAGAAGTTTCTTCTGTTCCATCATCTGAGGGGGAGACTTTAGAATCAAGAGGTTCAGAATCAATATTTCCGGATGAAGTTATCTCATCTTCTGACACCGAAGTTCAAGCTCATCTAATATCACAAACAAGGATGACGAAATGGACTAAATCACATACTCCAGATCTCATAATTGGTAATCCTTCTAAGGGTGTCAAAACACGATCCGCCACAGCAAATGAAGCTTTCTATGTTAACTTTCTAAGTCTAATTGAACCCAAGAAAGTTCATGAAGCCTTAGCCGAACCTAGTTGGGTAGAAGCAATGCAGGAAGAGTTACTTCAATTTGAGCGTAACAAAGTTTGGAACTTAGTACCATTACCAAAAGGCAAAGTTACCATTGGTACTAAGTGGGTTTTTAGAAATAAAAAGGATGAGGACGGAATTGTGATCAGAAACAAGGCTCGTCTGGTGGCAAAAGGATATTGTCGAGAAGAAGGTATTGATTATGATGAAACCTTTGCTCCTGTTGCGAGACTGGAGGCGATAAGACTTTTTCTGGCATTCTCCGCTTACAAAAACTTTAAAGTCTATCAAATGGACGTTAAATGTGCATTTCTAAATGGAAATCTCAAAGAGGAAGTGTATGTTGAACAACCAGCTGGCTTTAAAGATTCAAGACATCCAGAATATGTTTTTCTTCTTGACAAAGCACTGTATGGCTTAAAGCAAGCACCCAGAGCCTAGTATGAACGTTTATCCAAATTTCTGATCAACAAAGGATATGAGAAAGGTAAAATTGATACCACACTTTTCATCAAAAGAGACAAAGGTATGTTAACTATTGTTCAAATTTATGTGGACGACATAATTTTTGGCTCTACTCATCAAACAGAAGTTGATTTGTTTTCTAAGTTGATGGAAACCGAATTTGAAATGAGTATGATGGGAGAATTAACTTTCTTTCTTGGACTTCAGGTTAAACAAAGTACCTCTGGTATTTTTATTAATCAAGCAAAATATGTCTCTGACATGTTAAAGAAATTCCATTTTCAGAACTCATCAACTATGAAAACACCTATCTCTCCTAGCATGAAACTAGGTCCTGATCCCTCTGGAAAACCTGTAGATATCACGGGATACAGAGGTATGATAGGTTCTCTTCTATATTTGACAGCAAGTAGGCCTGATATTATGTTTGCCACTTGTCTTTGTGCTCGTTATCAAGCTAATCCTAAAGAATCTCATTTGGCTGCTGTCAAAAGAATTTTTAGATACTTAAAGGGAACTCCTTCATTGGGTCTCTGGTACCCTAAAAATTCAAGGTCTAAAAATTTATCATTCAGAGGGGAGTTTATCACTTGAGCAGTTCAAAGTCTAACACTAGGTTAGCTGTCTTATGAATTTTTTCATCCACCTAAGTTTTTTCTGAATCTTCTTATTCTGTATTTCTCTTGCCGTCAAGGTCTCTCAGAATGTCTATGATTCATTTCAAACTTATCCTAGATGATGATTCAAAATTGACATGTTTTTCAAAATATTTTTTTCTATAAATCAAAATATTCCAAAAATTTTATTGAATATATACATTTTATTAACTCTTGCCGTCAAGGTTATTTAAAATTTCTATATTCAAACTTATTCAATTTTCATGAAAAATCAAACTTTCATTTGGTTCAAATTTTTTTTTCACCAGATGACTGATTTTAAATCTAAATAAACAGATTTGTATATTTTAATTTGTTCTTTAATTAATTTTCTTTAATCACTCAACAAATTGTTTTATATTTTCTTTTTATTTACTTTTGGGATAATCAACCGATTTTAGGCCGATAACCCTTCAGTTTTCTTTTAAAAAATCGTGTCTTACACATCATTCCTACTTTCCACGTGTCATTCATTGTGTGACTGTATGTATCCACGCCTGCGTGCTTACATCATCTTTTCTGAACCGTTTTCTTCTACTCCCAATACATAAACCTCTTCCAATTCCAAATTGGTCTCATATAAAATCCCCAAATTTCAGATACCCATCTTCTTCATCTTCACTGTTACTGCTTACACTCTCTTACTCACGAACATGCTTGCAATTCTCACCAACTCTCATCAATGGCTTCTCATCTTGCAAATCCAACTCTTAACGATGACGAAGGACGTCTCGTCGATTCCACTGCCGATAGTGCTCCGTTCGTCAAGCTGCCATTGAAAGCAAACAATGTGCATGTTCTTCTTGATCCTAATACCTACCAGTCCGAATTCAGAATCATGGTTGAATTTCCCCAACAACATGAACTTAACCGAGCCCTAACTCTGACAAACCCAAATCTTCCTAAAATTTACGTTCAAGAAGTGTGGCAATCGATGTATATTCATGATGATGAGACTTTGCTTGGAAATTTCAGTCACCCTGATCAACCTGATACTACTGTGGAAATTCCCATTACCAAGAAGAAATTAGCCAGGTATTTTCATTTATCCCATTCACAGATACTAATTGATGGTGAATTTGTGCCAAATCCAGCCCTAGAATCGAACCCATCTGTTGTAGCATTGTTATCCTTCATCCTCTTTCTTGGTTACAATGAACCCCTAAGCAAACTATCTGAATTCAAGAGAAAACAATTGCCCCCAATGTGGAATCTCCTCGTTTCTATCCTGAACAAGAGTCTCACTTGTAAAATTGGGTCTCTCGATCAAGCAAGCAGGAACATTCTGACCATCATGTATGGCATGTTTTTTAATCGCCCCTTAGACTGCGCAAGCCTTATTTTTCAAGAGATTAAAGCTGCTGTGCACACTAAGGTAACTCATCAAACCCAAGGAAAATCTCTTCCAGCTTTGATGTTTCCAAGATTTATATCCCTGGTTACCTATCCTGCAATTGGTGCACTCAAGGCTCCATTAGTTCAACCATTTTGCAAAATTGCTTCTATGAGCACTCATCGTCCAACCATCGACTGCAACGGCTATCCCTCTCCCAGAGAGCTTTCAAGGTACATGGTAAACCTAATTCCATCTAGCTCTTCTTATCTTCAATCTTATAGGAGCTCTATGATTTTCTCAGAACAGAGAATTTCTACCCCAGAGCACTTAGAGCCAGTTCTAGAAAGTGAGGGGTCAAGTGAGAATGAGGCTGAAAATAATTTGAGTGATCATCCGAGTGGTTCTACCCATACTGACCTCTTGTTAAAAGAAGGTACTGAAGATGTCCATCGTGACACAATTGAGCGAATCTCACCTACATCCCAAAGGGTAACTTCATTAACTGAGGTAGATGTCAACCCATCTACTTTCATTGACCAAGGACAACCCAGTCCAAACCACCCAGAAACCATCCGATCAGAGGATACTTCTTCATCCTCTGCATCAAGCACAACCGGGGAAACCTCTTCATCATTCTCTCAACAGAATGATGATGAACATATAAGCGTTCATTTGCCCCAGAACTCGCCACTTTCCCCACACAATGTTGATGTCTCTGTGACCAACAAAGACTTAGGAATCTCAGAAGATAAGTCCATATCTTCTGACAGTTTAGAGGCTAATGAAATCCCATCAGAGGGGTTACAGCCACAGGATGCACCACTTCCCGGAGTGTTTACACTTCATCAAGGTAAGCACATTGTCTTCAACACCTCATCCTCTGATGATGAGGATTCTGTTGAGACAATCAGCACAACCGAAGAGGTGCCTGTTAATAACAGCCCTCGAAGACAGGTTGGAAGTCCCTCCACACTCAACGTCAAAACAGGTATGAATGAGGGCCTCTCTGCACGCGAGAGTAAAGGGGCTCTATGTGTTGGAGATACACCGGTTACCCATTCTGAATATGTCACCAATGCAGCGTTGCAGGAATTTGGTGATAAAATTCAGAGATCTGTGGAGGATCTAAAACTTTCTCTGGACTCTCAAAATGCCATTCTTCTGGCTATTCAGAACGAACAAAAACAACAGTCACAAACTCTGGAGGCCCTCAAAGAACTCATTTCTACAACTGCTGCAACACACCAGAGCCAAGCTTCCGATCATTACTTTTCTCTGCATCAAGGCATCCAGGCTAATTCTGAGGCTATTCTCTGCATACCTGAGGCAATTCCAACTCTAGAAGTCACAATCTCAGTTGATGAATATAGTTCCTCAGTGGTTGATCTTCACAAAATTATCAAGGCTATTCATCCCTCTGCAGACACTTCTGAGTCTTCTCTGGTAATGAAATCTGACATGGCTGTCTTCCAGAAGGCCATGCTTGAGCGCATTAATTCTCTTTCCTCCAAGTATGTCTCCAAAACAACTGCCTGCACTTCAAATGTGGACTTAAAGCTATCATCTATGGAAACCTCTCTGTCTCAGCTTACAGGTCTGGTAAGTTCTCTTTCTGATTCTTTTAATGAAAGGAAAAAGGCCAAGGAGGAGCGTGCTTGCAGAAAAGCAGAACTTAAACGCAAAAGGTCTGAGGATCAGGACCCTGATTCTCAGAAGGGGGAGAAAGCTCCAGCATCCAAGAAAGTCAAACCCAATACCAATACTGAAAGCTCAAATCCAATGCCATCTCCATCTACTTCTGACAAACACCAATCATCCTCCAAGCAGCAAACTCCTGCTCAAACTTCACACACACAAACCCCTCTGACTCCAACTCCATTAGCCACTCACTCTGGGCCTCTTCCAGAAGATCCAGAACTAGCTAAATTCATTCTTGAGGTAGTCGGCAACACAAGACAAACACCATACTCCTCATTAACTCAAGCTGCAATAGCAAAAGAAAAGGAAGCCAGAGCCAGAGCTGAGGTATCAAAGGCTAAAGTTGAAGCTCTGAACAAACGAAGAGAAGAAGAACGAATTGAAGCTGAAATCAGAGAAAAAGCTGAAGCAGAAAAAGCCTCTGCAGAAGCAGCAAGAGTACAAGAAGAAAGAGAGAAAGAAAATGAAGCCAGAGAAAAGTCAAAACAAGAAAAGGCACAGAGAAGGGCTATTCGTGAAGAAGCAGCTCAGAGAATGGGAAATCTTGATCTTCCAAAGCTCGATATTATCAGAAACAGCATGTATGCTCCAAATGATCAAAAGATTTATTTTATGTTGCCCAACTTCTCCAATGCCTATAATGTGAGTGATGCTGTGAAAGACAAATTTATGGCACACAGACAAGCAAGAAAGGATGTATACACCTCTGTACCTATCAAACGTATCTATGCCATTAAGCACTCACAATTTGAAGATACAGAGATCTGGTACACGATCTATGAAGTAATAAGAGACGATAATCAAACCAGGTACTTCTGTGATAATGATTTATTATTTGTTCATCCTTCTGATCTCCTGTTTCTGGCCAAATGGCCAAATGGAAGCCCAAATGGCCAGAGGTATTGATAGCCAAGACAAAATTGCCTATTCAAGAATCATTGAATGTATTAAGTCTTAGTTAAGATACAAGAGGCAAGTCGACTTCCAGATAGGACTAAACTTCAATGTTGATCATCTTGCCATCTCTGCACCAAATGAAGAATTAGAAAACATCAATTCGTTCAGAGTTGGTAGGTTCTTACTACAGCCAAAAGAAGGGGTCATCTTTAGAAGACCAGACAGAAGAAGCTTTTTTAGAATTAAGGATGCACATCAATATTCCTCAGAAGTTGTATACATTGCAAAATGTTACATATCCACGAGTGCAAATGAACACAATCCAGAAGTACTTGAAAAGACAATCAAACGACTTGACAGCCTATTATCAATCAGAGAGGTTATCAACAAACTTGCAAAGATTATCTCTGAAGTCGCTCCTTTCTGAACAGACTTCACTCTTCTGGTTGCATACTTAGGGGGAGATTGTTACACTTTTGAAAGTATGAACCACAAGATGAAGAATATGACGTGGCACATACATCAAGCATGTCTACCTTTTACAACTGATTAGTTTGTTACATGCTCCCATCTCTCACACGTGTCAGTTTGTAATAGGTTAAGATGTTGACTTTTACTTTATTCTATTTGTGTAAATAGATCCTTTGTCTACTGTAAAAGTTGTCGATCAAATCGTTATATTGAAGAACTTACTGTGCGTCATTCCATGTATCTGTAATCATCATTCAGGTTATAATACATAGTTAATCTCTTCCTCAATCTTTGATAGATTCTTATTACTGTTGATTAATCCATATAAATTGCTTCCGCTTATACTCTGTTTTATGAATCAATCGATTAATCTGTGAAGAAGAGAATCTGGAACCAACACACACGCTTAAGTGATACTTAAGAAAATACCAACGGGAAGTTAAGTTCTGAGAACAAGTTCAAAAACTTCAGAAATTATGCAGAAGTTAAGATCCAATTATGCCTCTGTACTTTTTCTGATCAACAGATTTTCCATTCAGATCAGGTTCTAACTTAGTTGCAGTGGCCATTGGAGTTTGAATACTTGAACAATCAGTCATGTCAAACTTCTTTAGTAAGTCTGAGACATACTTGGATTGATTAATGAATATGCAGTGGGAAGTTGTTTAACTTGAAGACCAAGAAAGAATGTTAATTCTCCTATCATACTCATTTCAAATTCAGTTTGCATGATTTTCTAAAAATTTCTACAAAATTTTGGATTTGTAGAGGCAAATATAATATCATCTACATATATTTGTATCAAAATCATATCATCACCCTCCTTTTTCAGAAATAAAGTTATATCAATAGTACCTCTTTTGAATTTAGAATTCAAAAGAAAAGTTGTAATAGTATCATACCATGCTCTTGGTGCTTGTTTAAGTTCGTATAAGGCTTTGTCTAAAATATAGACATGCTCTGGAAATGCTTTGTTGACAAAGCCTTCTGGTTGTTCAACATACACTTCTTCATGTAAAATACCATTCAGAAATACCTTCATGTTTTTATGAGCAGCATATGCAAGAAAGATTCTAATGGCCTTTAATCTAGCAACAGGAGCAAATATTTCATTATAATCAATCCCTTCTTGTTGACAATAACCCTTAGCTACAAGCCTTGCCTTGTTTCCTACAACAATACCATTTTCATCCTTTTTATTTCTGAATACCCATTTTGTGCCAACGATGGATTTACCTTTTGGTTTTGGTATCAATCTCCAGACCTTGTTTCTTTCAAATTGATTTAACTCATCCTGCATGGCTAAAATCCAGTCTGGATCTTGAAGTGCTTCATATGGCTTTTTGGGTTCCATGCTACTTAAGAAATTTACATACAGACATTCATTTGCTGTTGCAGACCTTGTTTGAACATCTTTTGATGCATCTCCAATAATTTGATGCACAAGATGACTGGATGTCCATTTGTTCACATTTGGCAATGGTTGAACAGATGAAACATTGTTTAGAGAATCATAATCATCAACAATTGCTTGAGTTTCAGTATCATGATTGATAACTGAATGTAAATCTGAAGTCTCCCCCTTAAATGAAACATTCTGAATTTGTTCAAAACTTTGATGTACATGCTCAGAAGTATCTTGAACTGGTTCAGAAACAACTTGAACTAGTTCAGAAACAACTTGAACTGGTTCAGAAATAGCTTGAACTGATTCAGAATTAACTAGAACTGATTCAGAAATTGGATGTACATATGTAGAAGTTGGAAGTTCTGAATTTGAGGTTGAGATTTGTGGTGCTGTTGTACTTGAAATTTGTATTTCTGAAATGTCTTGATTTTTTAAGCTTCTGATGAGAGAAGGATTTTGATAATCTGCAGAAACATTTACAGAAATATCAAATAAGTCTCGACATAGAATGTCTAAATTTGTTTTAAGTAAAGTTTGAGATTCAGAAGAAGAGTTTGTCTGATTATGTTCTGAGTCTAAACTTTCAGAAATTGGTTTAAGTGCGAGTTCTAAACTGTCTTGTTCAGAAGTCAATGTTGGCTCATGAAATCTAATATTTGTAGTCTCAACTATCCTTTGCGTTCCTTTAATGAGTACTTTGTAAGCTTTGGATCTTTGAGAATAGCCAACAAAGATACCAGGTACACCTTTTGGTGCAAATTTGTCGAGATGTTGAGTATCATTCTTTAGAAAACACCTGCAACCAAAGATTTTAAAATAATCAATAGAGGGTTTTCTTTGTTTTATCATTTCATAAGGAGTTTTAAGAAATTTTCTATTTAGAATGGTTCTGTTCTGAGTAAAACATGCAGTAGCAATAGCTTCTGCCCAAAGAGAAAGAGGAAGTACTGAATATGCCAGCATGGTTCTTGCAGCCTCTACCAAAGATCGATTCTTTCTTTCAACTACCCCATTTTGTTGAGGAGTTCTTGCAGCGGAAAAATTATGTGAAATACCAACAGATTCCAAAAAATTCTGAAGTGTAGAATTTGTAAATTCTGTTCCATTATCACTTCTGATCTTTTGAATTGGGAGTTGAAGAAGAACTTGAATTTTCTTCAAAAAGGGTATCAGTCTTTCAAAAGTATCAGACTTGAGTCTCAGAAATTCAATCCATGTATATCTTGTGTATTCATCTACTATGACAAGAATGTATTTCTTTCCCCTCATGCTTTGAGTTTTCATTGGTCCACATAAATCTATATGTAGCATTTCAAGTGGAGCTTTGCATGAAGATAGCATTTTCAGAGGATGAGAACTTCTTTTGATCTTCCCTAGTTCACATGCAGAACAAAGAGAGTTCTTTTCAAATCTGATCTTTGGTAGTCCTCTTACAAATTGATGTTTGCCTAGTTCAGAAATGGCTTTGAAGTTCAGATGTGACATTCTTCTGTGCCAAATCCAACTATCATTTCTCATTATTGTAGACATATAACATACACCTTGTAGTTGACCTGTTGCAGAGAATGTTGCTGTGTAGATATCTCCATCTCTATAAGCAGTTAATTCATTTTTGTTTGCTGTACTCAGAACATGACAATGATCTATGTCAAAATTAACCTTCCAGTATTTGTCACAGAATTGACTGATACTGAAAAGATTATGTCTTAGTCCCTCAACATAGAAAACTTTCATTACTATTACATCTCCTTTAATGAAAGTGCCATATCCTCTTACATATCCCTTTGCATTGTTTCCAAAGCTAACTGTTCCTCTATATCTTTCATGATAATCAGTTAGTAGTTCTTTGAAAGGTGCCATGTGTCTTGAACATCCAGAATCTAAGACCCACACATGACATATCTGCAAAAAAGATTATTGAGTTTTAGGTACCCATTTCAGAATGGGTCCTTTGAGATTAGTAATGAAATTTGAAGTTCTTAACTTTGTCTTCAGATTTTTCAATTCAGAAGTTTGTTCAGAACTTTGAAATTTATCTTTATTAGTTTTATTTTTATTTTTATTTTTACTTTTAATTGAATTTGTCAATATAACTGAACATTTCTGAATAGATTTCATCAAAAAATTTTGTTTGTTTTGGAGTTAAGATGAAAATTATGAGGACCACAATTAATACAGTGAATATGATTCTTTAAAGTATTTACAATAGCAGTAGACATATAAGAATCAATAACATTTAATTTTTCAACAAAGATTCTTTTATTCACTATCTTTGATTTAGGTACATCACTTTTATTTAAAATTGAAAAACTATCTAATTTGTCATTCTTTGACAGTCTTTCATCTTTCTTTCTCCATACTAAAGTGGATAGCTCTGTAAAAGATAAGAAATGAGGATTAGTATAAGAAATTATTTTTGTTTACTTTAGGTTTAACCTCAGAATTTGAGTTAATTGTCTGAACTTCAGAGAGAGAATTTGAGGATTGTCCTTTTTCAAAGTTTTTAACTCTGGTGTTGAAGTCAGAAGATGTTACTGAATATGGTGATGAAGTCAATGAAGTGTTTGTTGTAGTAGAAGAAAAATTTGAAGAAGTAAAATTATCAGATATCTGAAATTCTGGTTTTAAAAAACATAGAACCAAAGATTTCTGAAGGTATCTTTGAAGCTTCTGTTTTTAGTATTTCTCCTTCAGTCATACAAGATTGTGATTTGTAAACCAAATAGCCATTTTTATCAATGACTTACACCATATGATCATCATCATCTTCTGAATCAGAAGCATTTATTAGTTCTGAAAATTTATTTTGCGTCATACTTTTTGCTAAAATATTTGAATTTGTTGTTGTTGTAGACTCATCATCAGAATTATCAAAAAATATATTGGGATTCTCATCATTCAATTTCTGAGAATTCATCATATTTTTCATCATGTTATGATTTATTATCAAAAGTATCTTTTGAAATGACTTCAGAATTGTATTCAGAAGTTATCTCAGAAGTAACTTCAAAAATTATTTCAGATTTAACAATTACTTCAGATTTTTCTTCAGAAATAATATTTGATTCAGAAGATTCACAAATGTTTGAACTTGTATTTATTTCTTCTGTTTCAGAAATTATTTCTGGTTCACCAGATTTAAGATGTGTTTATTCTGAAAACAAAGTCTCTGATTTTATAAATGGTATTCTTTCAGGCAAAGAATAGTTCACAGGTTTAGAAATGACATATGTATTTGATTCATTGAAAATTTTCATTTTAGAATAATCATACAGATTTGCAGGTGCCTTTTTCAGTATTTGACTGTCATTATATCCTAAACCTGCTTTTATGTTGTAAAATTTTGAATTTTGAGCCTGACTAGTTAAAATGTTCAGAGTTTGTTCAGTTTGTCCTCTTTTAAAATTTAAATATTCTAATTCTTTAATCTTTTTATAAAGATCAAGTCTCTCTTGATTTAGAAAAATCATTTTAACATTCAAAATTTCTTTTTCAGACTTCTCATTTATAATTTCCTTTTGTAAGCTATCCATTATTTCTTTTAAAACAAGTTTTTCTTCAGAAACCTTTTTAAGAATCTGTTCAGCTTCTTGACAATTTTCTTTATATATTTGACTTTCAGCTCTGAATTGATTGACCAAAATTCTTTCACCTTTGATTTTGTTTCTGAGAGTTTCAAATTCAGAAAACATGTTTTGAAATTGATTTTTCATTTCAGAATCTTCAGTGTTATGTTCAGATTTTTGTTCAGAATTTTGTTCAGAAGAGTAGTTTATTTCAGAATTTAATTAAGAAGATGAAGAAGATACCTCAGTATCTTGTTTGTCTTTTTCTGGATCCATTTGACACATATAGCAATTTGTTGCATAGTGAGCAACTTCTTCATCATCATCTCCATCACTCCAGTTTAACCTGTCCTCTTCATACTTGGTTACTAAAGCAGGATTAAGTTGCTTTTTCTTGGCTAACAGATGCTTCTTCTCATAGTAGCCTGAATTCTTCACTTTGGGCATCTTGCATTGTCTTGCATAATGTCCAGGCTTTCCACAGTTGAAGCATCTTGCTGATTTAGATGATTCAGAATGACCGACTTCTTGACCTGTCTTAGGTCCACTTTCAGATCTAGGTTTATTCTGATATTTTTGATTGTATCTTTGTGTAAATTGCCTTGTCATAAAAGAAATATTATAAGAAATCCTTTTTAGCTCCTCATCTGATTCATCCCCATCACAAACTGTTGTCTCTGGGATCTCACACACCTTCTTGGCAGAAATAGTCAGAGAATTATTATACTTCTTGCTTAACAAGGCTACAGTTTCATTTACCTTCTTTTGTTCATTTTGTCTAGTTTTGATTTTGTCTTCTTGTTGAAACAGAATACCATAGACATCATGAATGGATTTTCTTGATAAATTTCTAGTAACCATGTTATCAGAGAAGCTTGACCATTCATTACTCAAGTTGTTTAGAAATTTGTTGTTTATCTCAGAATTTGATTTCTGAACACCATTTCTTCTCAGATCATTCAGAATATTGTTGAATCTATGATAAGTCTCTGTAATGGATTCATTCTCTTTATACCTGAAGTTCTCATAAGTACCCACACAGATAAGTACCCACACAGATATTCTGTCTTTGTGCTTGGGCTTTTGTACTACCTGCATTTGAGCTTCAACTTCATCCCACATGGCCTTAGCAGATGTTAAGCTATCTACTCTATTGAATATCTCATTAGGAATAGCCATTGTAAGAAGAGTTAATGTTCTTTTGTCAACTTTAGCTTGAGCTTTCTCAGTGGTGCTGTACATACCTGGGCTTTTCTTAATTCTTGACGCCGGTATTTCAGGAGTAGATTCAGTTCTAGGAACTGCTGGAATTTCAATAAAGACCTCAAGTGGGCCATTTGTGATTGATTGCATTAAAGCTTCATCTATGTTGTCCAGAAATTGAATCATCCTGATTCTCCATTGATGGTATTCTCCCAAGAAAAGAGTTGGTGGTTTCGTTTCAGATCCGATTGAGACAGTTTCTTTAGACATCTTTGATTGTTAGAAGATCGAGAATTCACCTGATTTGAATTTGAAATTTGTCGATTGTTACACTTTTGAAAGTATGAACCACAAGATGAAGAATATGACGTGGCACATACATCAAGGATGTCTACCTTTTACAACCGACTAGTTTGTTACACACTCCCATCTCTCACACGTGTCAGTTTGTAATAGGTTAAGATGTTGACTTTTACTTTATTCTATTTGTATAAATAGATCTTTTCTCTATTGTAAAAGTTGACGATTGAAATCGTGATATTGAAGAATTTACTGTGCGTCATTCCATGTATCTGTAATCATCATTCAGGTTATAATACATTCTTAATATGTTCTTCAATCTTTGATCGAATCTTATTACTGTATATTAATCGATATAAATTTCTTCCGCTTATACTATGTTTATAAATCAATCGATTAATCTGTGAAGAAGAGAATCTGGAACCAACAATTGGTATCAAAGCCTGATAATCAATCTATTGATTATTAGATCTCAATTTGGAAAATCTCTCTTCATTCATTCAGTAATCTATTGTTTTAACTAGTGTTCATAATTCCACCCTATTCTACGAAGATTTATAGCAATTCTGTCTAAAACAGTGGTAATTATAGTTAAAATTTTGCAGAATTAGTAAAATCTTCTTATTCAAATTAATTGAAATTTACTTGTTCTAGATTTCAACTCAAATCTGTTACTACATACTTCTCGATCTTAAAAATGGCAAATTCAAATTTAAATGTTGTTTATACCTGTGGTTCTCTGACCAAACCTCCAACTCTTATTCGTGGTGAATATCCACAATGGAAAATTCGAATGATAAATTTATATGAAGGATTGGACATTGAACTTTATCCTATTCTTCAAAATGGTCCCTTCATACCAATGACTACAGTTCCAAGAGTTCCTGCTACTACCAATACTGCTGAAATACCTGCACGTAAAGTTCCAAAGCTAAGGGAAAATTGGAATGATGAGGAAAAGGCCAAAGTTGAACTTGCTAAAAAGGCAAAAACTCTTCTTATCATGGCTATTCCAAATGAGATTTTTCAATCTCTGGATTCCTGTGACACTTCTAAAGAATTATGGGATCAGTTAGAAAATCTTCTGGAAGGTGGTGCCAAAATGAAGAAAAATCGAAGGGCTCAAGCGCTGAATGAATACAACAGCTTCCAGGCAAATTGAGATGAATCTCTGGAACAGACTTTTCATAGATTTAATAATCTGATTAATCTATGTAAACGATGTGATATTGTTCGATCAAAAGAAGACAATAATGTTATATTCTTAAAGAGATTAAATCCAGAATGGTCAAATCTATCCATGTCACTACAAGCTAATCAAGATCTTGAGCTATGGTCTCTACACGATGTATTTGGAACTCTTCAAGCTCATGAAAAGGAGGTCGTGCAAAAGAAAACAACCATAGGTGGACCTCTGCCTTGATTTCTGAAGCAAAGGGAGCTACCAGAAGAAAAAGTGAAGGTAGAAGAGTGAAGAACAGGGCATTCATGTCAGAAACTGTTCCAGAAGAAGATTCTGACTCTGATGATGAAATAAAGGCATTTGCTGATTCCTTGGCTCTTATTACCAAACAGTTTACAAACCGTTTTGGAAATAGGGCATTTCAAGGAAACAGAAGGTCTGATCGCTCCAACTATTCTCCTAAACAAGAGGTTCAGAGACCTGAGAAGACCGAGGCAGAAAAGAAGGAAGAGGAAATGAGGAAAAAGAAAGATGTATGTTACAGATGTGGCAAACCGGGTCATTACTCGAAGGATTGCAGAGGGGCTCTGGATAAAGACAAAACATATTACAAAAATAAATACAAGTATAATGCTACTGAAAGAGCCCACTATGCTGAGAAAGAAAACTGGATTGCAGATGAATCCAGCGGTGATGAGGCCATGTTCTGTGGAATGGCAAGTACAAATGAGTCAGAAGAACAGCCTTCTGAATCACCGGTTAGTAATCTTTCTGAATCTTCTGAACTTGAGAATACAATTGTGCTTTTATCAAACAATTTTGAAGACCTTAAGCAAAAGCTTACAATTGAAAAGAAGTTACGGAAAAATATTGAGAAAACTCTTTCCACAACACAAAGGGAAAGGGATATTTACAAAAGAGAGATGGATATCTTAACAGAAGAAAAACTGGAACTTGACATAGAAAAAGAAAAAATTTCTAAAACCTTGAAAGACACAGAAGTTTTGATAAAAAAGGAGCAATTGAGTTATAAGAAACTTCTGGAAGAAGAGGATAAGGAAATTCAAGTTAAGGAAAGTGACAGATTAAACTCTGTAGCACTTAAAAACTATTTTCAAAAAGAAAGAGAATTTCTATACATTGAACTTCAAAACAAAACGCACAAGATTAAAACATATCTGGATGCTCAAAAAGTTCATGATAAAATTAGTACACAAGTAGGAAGATCTGGAATCGGCTTTGAAGATTTAGATCCCTATACGTGTGAAAAGAAGTCTGGTTTAAACTCTGTCTTTTGTATAGGACAACAACAGAAGCCTGTGTTTCCAATCATTTTTGAACAATCATGTTTTAAAAGATTTAAAACTGAAAATGGTCATCATCAACGGAAACTCATGTTTAAAAACATTAAATATTCTTCTGAAAAGACCAATATTAATCTAAATCAAATTCAGAAGAAGGATGATATTTTCAAGTTTGGTTCAAGTGTTGTTACAAAATTGAATCCAGAGGCTGATGCGTTTATTCCTATGCAAGCAGAGGAGGAATTAAGACTGAGTTTTGAAAAAGATCTTCTCTTGACTCTGGATAATTGTTTTAAACTTGAGAATGACAAATAAAAGTTAGAGAATAATCCAGAGATATTTCCTTTTTCATTTATTGATTTAAATCTTTCTGAAACTCGAGAGGATTTAGAAGAAATCACATATCCATGAGAGAATGATGATCAAAGTGAGTATTTCTTTGACAATTCTGACAAATATCTCTCTCATCTTGAACATCAATCTTCCAATTATGCTAAAACTCCAGAGATCATAAAAAAACAAAGACGCTCCTTTTCTCTTTACAAATAAATCTCTGGAGATAAGAGCTTCTGGAATGGATGCTAAAAACAATTCAAGTGACATTCCGATCTTCCCTGTTCCCTCTAAACAACGAAAACCTGTTTTTATACATCCAGATTTTATAGGAATGTGTCTGAAAGCTAAATCTTGTCTTGATCTTGAAAAGGAAGAAAAACTTAGAAAGAAAATTTCTATCCAACTTCCTAACTCTTATCCTCCAAAACTTTCTTATGTTCAAAAAGGTAAATGGAAATCTAATCTACCTGTTCCTGTTTCAGTAAATTCAAAAGCTTCTGAGAAGGTAATTCCGAGGAAATCTCCGCTGAAGAATACTTCAGATTCTAAACATACGTCTAGTCTAGATAGGAAGTTCTTTAGAACAACTGATACTAGAAAAGACAGATCTAAGAATAATTGTAATTATCATCGTCACAATGAAAATTCAATAAAATCTTCTATGTTTCAGAATTCTGAATGTTTTTCTCTGTTCTTGAAATTACAGAAATTTTTCTCACGAACTTCAAATTCCTTCACTGCAAATCATTCGTACTTCAATAAAAATAAAACAAAGCAAAATAGAAAAACAAAAAATCCACAGAATACATCTTTACCTTCTGTAAAATCAAATCAAAAGCAACAGGCTGATAAGCCAAAAACTAACGTTAAAGGACCCATAATGGTATGGGTACCTAAGAAACTCTGATCTTGATTGCAGCACGAAACTTACTCTCCCAATTTAAAGACAAAAGTGGTGGAGCTGTAACGTTTGGTGATAATGGTAAGGGTCAAATTAAGGGTTATGGTACTTTACAGGAAGGTAATATCACCTTATCTAAAGTAGCTCATGTTTCTAGTTTGAAACATAACCTCCTAAGTGTAAGTCAACTATGTGATTCTAAGATACTTGTCGTCTTTGATGAAAAACATTGTTACTTATTTTCTAAGGCAGGTGAGGAACTTTGGAGAGCAGACAGAAAAGGTAATCTCTACATGATGAATTTTACCTCCAAGGATGGTAAGGAAACCTTACGTCTTATTTCCAAAAAGAGTGAAGTTGCATGGCTCTGGCATCATAAAATGTCTCACTTAAATTTTGATAATCTTGAGATGCTTGTAAAACATAATTTGGTATCTGGACTTCCAGACGTTCATTTTCAAAAAGATCATCTCTGTCCTGCATGTGAAATGGGAAAGATCAAACGAGCATCTCATAAAACAAAAAGTGATCACTCTTGCATAAGACCTCTGCAATTGCTACACGTCGATCTCTGTGGTCCAATTGCAATTCAAAGTCTTTCTGGTAAAAAGTATATTCTAGTACTTATTGATGAATTTTCCAGGTATACTTGGCTTGCTTTTGTTCGACAAAAGTCAGAAGTTCCTATTGTCCTTCAAAATATGATGACCATAATCCAAGTTCTTTTACACCAAAAGATTCAACAGCTGAGAAGCGATAATGGTACTGAATTCAAGAATGCCAAACTTGAAGCATACTTTGTTGCCAATGGAATTTCTCAGAACTTCTCTATTGTACGTAATCCCCAACAGAATGGTGTCGTTGAACGTCGCAACAGAACCTTGGTCGAAGCAGCCAGAACAATGCTAGCAGCTTCTGGACTCCCAATTCACTTCTAGGCTGAAGATGTAGCCACTGCTTGTTTCACTCAGAATCGTTCCATAATTGTCAAGAGGCATCTCAAAACCTCTTATGAGCTTATTAACAAACGAAAACCATCTGTCAAATTCTTTCATATTTTTTGCTGCAGGTGTTTTATCTCGAATGACAGAGACAAACTTGGCAAGTTTGATCCAAAATCAGATGAAGCAAAATTCTTAGGATATTCTTTAAATTCCAGAGCCTTCCGTGTTTTTAATCTAAGGACTAAAACAGTAATGGAGAGCATTAATGTTGATTTTGATGATCAAACTCAACTGACTTCTGAATATTCTTCTTCAGAACTCAAACTTAATACTGTTACTTCTGACTTTCTTTCAGGATCCAGAGAATCCGAGATTGATGCCCTTTTTCAAGACTTTCTGGGCGAAGAAGTATTGTCAGAACCTGTAGTAACTAATCCTTCTTTCAGCATACCTGAAGTTCTTCATGCCTCTGGCATAACTTTATCTGGTCCTACCTCTTCTGAACCTAGCTCTTCAGTTCCTTCTGTTCCTGTTACATATGATTGTCCAGAAGCTTCTTCTGTTTCATCATCTGAAGGGGAGACTTTAGCATCAAGAGGTTCAGAATCAATATTTCCGGATGAAGTTATCTCATCTTCTGACACCGAAGTTCAAGCTCAATGAATATCACAAACAAGGATGATGAAATGGACTAAATCCCATACTCCAGATCTCATAATTGCTGATCCTTCTGAGGGTTTCAAAACACGATCCGCTACAGCAAATGAAGCTTTTTATGTTAACTTTGTAAGTTTAATTGAACCAAAGAAAGTTCATGAAGCCTTAGGCGAACCTAGTTGGGTAGAAGCAATGCAGGAAGAATTACTTCAATTTGAGCGTAACAAAGTTTGGAACTTAGTACCATTACCAAAAGGTAAAGTTGCCATTGGTACTAAGTGGGTTTTCAGAAATAAAAAGGATGAGGACAGTATTGTGATCAGAAACAAGGCTCGTCTGGTGGCAAAAGGATATTGTCAAGAAGAAGGTATTGATTATGATGAAACCTTTGCTCATGTTGCAAGACTGGAGGCGATAAGACTTTTTCTGGCATTCTCTACTTACAAGAACTTTAAGGTCTATCAAATGGACGTTAAATGTGCATTTCTAAATGAAAATCTTAAAGAGGAAGTGTATGTTGAACAACCAGCTGGCTTTAAAGATTCAAGACATCCAGAATATGTTTTTCTTCTTGACAAAGCACTGTATGGGTTAAAGCAAGCACCCAGAGCCTGGTATGAACGTTTATCCAAATTTCTGATCAGCAAAGGGTATGAGAAAGGTAAAATTGATACCACACTTTTCATCAAAAGAGGCAAAGGTATGTTAACTGTTGTTCAAATTTATGTGGACGACATAATTTTTGGCTCTACTCATCAAACAGAAGTTGATTTGTTAAAACTGAATTTGAAATGAGTATGGTGGGAGAAATAACTTTCTTTCTTGGACTTCAGGTTAAACAAAGTACCTCTGGTATTTTTATTAATCAAGAAAAATATGTCTCTGACATGTTAAAGAAATTTCATTTTCAGAACTCATCAACTATGAAAACACCTATCTCTCCTAGCATGAAACTAAGTCCTGATTCCTCTGGAAAACCTGTAGATATCACGGGTTACAGAGGTATGATAGGTTCTCTTCTATATTTGACAGCAAGTAGGCCTGATATTATGTTTGCCACTTGTCTTTGTGCTCGTTATCAAGCTAATCCTAAAGAATCTCATTTGGCTGCTGTCAAAAAAAAATTTAGATACTTAAAGGGAACTCCTTCATTGGGTCTCTGGTATCCAAAACATTCTGGGTTTGATTTAATGGCATACACAGATTCTGATCATGCAGGTTGTAAGTTGGACAGAAAAAGCACCTCTGGTAGCTGTCAACTTCTGGGTAATCGTCTTATCAGCTGGACTTCCAAGAAACAAAATTGTGTTTCAACATCTACTGCAGAAGCTGAGTATGTTGCTGCTGCTAGCTGTTGTTCCCAAGTCATTTGGATGAAAACCCAACTCAGAGACTACGGTCTCATCTATGATAAGATTCCCATTCTCTGTGATTCTGAAAGTGCAATTGCCATTACAGAAAACCCAGTTCAGCACTAAAAAACGAAGCATATTGATGTTAGGTATCACTTTATCAAAGATCATGTAGAAAAAGGTACCATAGAAATGTATTTTGTTTCTACTGATTACCAACTGGCTGACATTTTTACAAAAGCTCTGGATGAGAAGCGTTTTAATTATTTAATCAGCAAGTTGGGAATGCTAAACATGTAATTTTTTCTCTTAGACGTTATCAGAGATCTCTGATCGTCTTCTGAACTTCATCCAGAACGCGCTCAGAGACCTCTGATCGCTTCTGGTTTAGGTTTTATCTTGTTGCATTTTATTCCTTTCCATCCAAGTTTTATCAGAAAGGCTCCAATCCCAGAAGCAAAGAGGGAATCTATCATTCAAGGGGGAGCTTATTATTCAAGGGGGAGCTTATCAATCAAGGGGGAGCATATTATGCAAAGGAAAGTATATCATTCAGAGGGGAGTTTCTTAAGCTGTTAAAAGACTAACACTAGGTTAGCTGTCTTCTGAATCTTCTTATTATGTGTCTCTCTTGCCGTCAAGGTCTCTTAGAATGCCTATGATTCATTTCAAACTTATACTAGATGCTGATTCATAATTGACATGTTTTTCAAATTTTTTTATAAATCAAAATATTTCAAAAATTTTATTGAATATCTACAAATTTTTTTAACTCTTGCCGTCAAGGTTATTTAAAATTTCTATATTCAATTTTAAATTTTTCTTATTATTTTTTTTCATGAAAAATTCAAACTTTCATTTGGATCACATTTTTTTTCCCAGATGACTGATTTTAATTCTAAATAAACAGATTTATATATTTCAATTTGTTCTTCAATTAATTTTCTTTAATTACTCAACAAATTGCTTTATATTTTCTTTTTATTTACTTTTGGGATAATCAACCAATTTTAGGTCGATAACCTTTCAGTTTTCTTTTCAAAAATCGTGTCTTACTCATCACTTCTACTTTCCACGTGTCATTAATTGTGTGACTGCATGTATCCACGCCTGCGTGCTTCCATCATCTTTCCTGAACCGTTTTCTTCTACTCCCAATACACAAACCCTTTCCAGTTCCAAATCGGTCTCATATAAAATCCCCAAATTTCAGATACCCATCTTCTTCCTCTCCACTGTTACTACTCTCACTCTTACGAACTTGCTTGCAATTCTCATCAACTTTCATCAATGGCTTCTCACCTTGCAAATCCAGCTCTCAACGATGACCAAGGCCGTCTCGTTGATTCCACTGCCGATAGTGCTCCGTTCGTCAAACTGCCATTGAAAGCAAACAATGTGCAGGTTCTTCTTGATTCCAAATACCTACCAGTCCGAATTCAGAATTATGGTTGAATTTATTCAACAGCATGTACTTAATCGAGCCCTAACTTTGACAAATCCAAATGTTCCTGAAATTTACGTTCAAGAAGTGTGGCAATCGATGTACATTCAAGATGATGAGACTCTGCTTGGAAATTTCAGTCACCCTGATCAACCTGATACTGCTGTGGAAATACCCATTACAAAGAAGAAATTAGCCAGGTATTTTCATTTACCCTCTTCACATGTACTACTTGATGGTGAATTAGTGCCAAATCCAGCCGTAGAATCGAACCCATCTGCTGAAGCATTGCTATCTTTCATCCTCTTTCTTGGTTACAATGAACCCATAAGCAAACTTTCTGAATTCAAGAGAAAACAGTTACCCCCAATGTGGAATCTCCTAGTTTCTATCCTGAACAAGAGTCTCACTTGTAAAATTGGGTCTCTCGATCAAGCAAGCAGGAACATTTTGACTATAATGTATGGCATGTTTTTTAATCGCCCCTTGGACTACGCAAGCCTTATTTTTCAAGAGATTAAAGCTGTTGTACACACCAAAGTAACCCATCAAAACCAAGGAAAATCTCTTCTAGCTATGATGTTTCCAAGATTTCTATCTCTAGTTACCTATCCTGCAATTGGTGCACTCAAGGCTCCACTCGTTCAACCATTTTGCAAAATTGCATCAATGAGCACTCATCGTCCGACCATCGACCGCAACGGCTATCCTTCTCCCAGAGAGCTTTCAAGGTACATGCTAAACCTAATTCCATCTAGCTCTTCTTATCTTCAATCATATAGGAGCTCTATGAATTTCTCAGAACAGAGAATTTCTACCCCAGAGTGCTTAGAGCTAGTTCTAGAAAGTGAGGGGTCAAGTGAGAATGAGGCTGAAAATAATTTGAGTGAACATCCGAGGGGTTCCACCCATGCTGACCTCTAGTTAAAAGAAGGTACTAAAGATGTCCATCGTGACACAATTGAGCGAATTTCACCTACATCCCAAAGGGTAACTTCATTATCTGAGGTAGATGTCAACCCATCTACTTTCATTGACCAAGGACAACCCAGTCCAAACCACCCAGAAACCATCCGTTCAGAGGATACTTCTACATCCTCTACATCAAGCACAACCGGGGAAACCTCTTCATCATTCTCTCAACAGAATGATGATGAAAATATAAGAGTTCATTTGCCCCAGAACTAGACACTTTCCCAACCGAATGTTGATGTCTCTGTGACCAACAAAGATTTAGGCGTCTCAGAAGATAAGTCCATATCTTCTGATAGTTTAGAGGCTCATGAAATCCCATCAGAGGGGTTACAGCCACAGGATGCACCACTTACCGGAGTGTTTACACTCCATTAAGGTAAGCACATTGTCTTCAACACCTCATCCTCTGATGATGAGGATTTGTTGAGACAATCAGAACAACCGAAGAGGTGCCTGTTAATAACAGCCCTCAACAACAGGTTGCAAGTCCCTCCACACTCAACGTCAAAACAGGTGTGAATGAGGGCCTCTCTGCACGCGAGAGTAAAGGGGCTCCATGTGTTGGAGATGCACCGGTTACCCATTCTGAATATGTCACCAATGCAGCATTGCAGGCATTTGGTGATAAAATTCAGAGATCTGTGGAGGATCTAAAACTCTCTCTGAACTCTCACAATGCCATGCTTCTGGCTATTCAAGATGAACAAAAACAGCAAGCTCAAACTCTGGAAGCCCTAAAAGACCTCATTTCTACAACTGCTGCAACACATCAGAGCCAAGTTTCTGATCATTATTCTTCTCTGCATAAAGGAATCCAGGCTATTTCTGAGGCCATTTTCTACATTCCCAAGGCCATTCCAACTCCAGAAGTCACAATCTCTGTTGATGAATACAGTTCCTTAGTAGCAGATCTTCACAAAATTATCAAGGCTATTCATCCCTCTGCAGATACTTCTGAGTCTTCTCTGGTCAAGAAATCTGATATGGCTGTCTTCCAGAAGGCCATGCTTGAACGCATAAATTCTTTCTCCTCCAAGTATGTTTCCAAAACAACTGCCTGCACTTCTAATGTGGATTTAAAGCTATCATCTATGGAAACCTCTCTGTCTCTCTCTGTCTCAGCTTACAGGTCTGGTAAGTTCTCTTTCTAATTCTTTTAATGAAAAGAAAAAGGCCAAGGAGGAGCGTGCTTGCAGAAAAGCAGAACTAAAGCGCAAAAGATCTGAGGATCAGGACCCTGATTCTCAGAAGGGGGAGAAAGCACCAGAATCAAAGAAAGTAAAACCCAAAACCAACACTGAAAGCTCAAATCCAAATCCAATGCCATCTCCATCTACTTCAGCCAAACACCAATCATCCTCCAAACAGCAAACTCCGGCTCAAACTTCTCATACACAAACCCCTTTGACTCCAAATCCATTAGCCACTCACTCTGGGCCTCTTCCAAAAGATCCTGAAATAGCTAAATTTATTCTTGAGGTTGTAGGCAACACAAGACAAACACCATATTCCTCCTCAACTCAAGCTGAAATAGCCAAAGAAAAGGAAGCCAAAGCCAGAGCTGAGGCATCAAAGGCTAAAGTTGAAGCCTTGAACAAACAAAGAGAAGAAGAACGAATTGAAGCAGAAATCAGAGCAAAAGCTGAAGCAGGAAGAGCCTCTGAAGAAGCATCAAAAGCTCAAGAAGAAATGGAAAGAGAAAGAGTTGTAGCTGCAAGAGTAAATGCTGAAGGATCATCAAGTAGAGCAGCAGAGAATAGACAAAAAATGCAGGGACTTGGAAGAATTGATCTACCAATTCTGGAAATCACAAAAAGGTACATGTATGCTCCTATAGATCAGAAGATCTATCTTATGTTGCCCAACTTCTCAAACGCCTACAATGTAAGTGATGCTATTAAGGACAAATTCATGGCACACAGACAAGCGAGAAAGGACGTTCATTCCTCTGTACCTATCAAACGAATCTCTGCAATAAAGCATTCACCATTTGAGGATACAGAAATATGGTACACAATCTATGAGGTTATCAGAGAAGACAATAAAACTTATTACTTCTATGATAATTGTCACACCCCGCTAAAGCGGAAACACGAGGCGTGATAGCGCAAGATTTTATAACGATAGGATAAAAACAACACCAACCATCCATTCAAATACACAACAGTTTAAGTAAAAAAAAAATTTACATCGCATCAAATACAAGTTCTAACAAAACAAGGTAAACCAAGTGTTTAAACTAAACAGTTTCAAAATAAACAAGATGGTTGATGTCGATACGCCCACATAAAAGAAAGATTCGGTTAATCTTTTCTTACCCCTGAAAAGCATGATAAAAACAAGGTCAACTACAAAGAGTTGGTGAGTTCACAGGTTTTCAATATTTCAAAAATAACCAATTGTGTGAGTGAATATGAGCAAAATAAATTTTTGGCACTTATTGATATCTTAAAACGTTTAGGCATTATGTACTCTAATTTTTGTATATAAAGAGCCACCACTAAACCTTTCGACCACAAAAATATATTTTTAATTCTACCTTAGCGGTGGGACTAATACCCCACATATGTAGAACCTTCGTTTTTAAGTATCGTGCACCCCTACCTGTAGTTTCTAGGTGGGATTGCTATCCACACCCCTACTTATCGGTTTTTAGGTGGGATTGTCCGTCCAAATAGCGCTATCCACAAATACCCACGGCTCCTCACTTGAGTTAATAGTAGTGTACAAACTTTTATGTTACATTTTACTCAATATAACTATTAGTGTACATGCCTTAGTGCCCACAACATCAAATTTAACAAGATTTCATAATCATAATGACAATGGCTCATAAAACACATTCAATCATGCTTTTCACCCCAAAACGTATAAAACACTTTGAAAGAGGGGCTATGAATACTCACCTTATAGCAACACTCCGCAACGCAAAACAATACAATCCGAATCTCCGCACAACGACCTAACGCTTCCCTATCAAAGAGTAATACTCAAAACCGTCACTTATAGGTCTAATACTACTTAGAGGTGAATAAATCTTAAGCCCATAAGTGTCTATATATGTCCAATTATACAAAATGCCCATATGCTCATTAATATCGTAATTTATACCGAAAGTGATCTTATTATCCATCACATGATCAATATTTATAAAAATCAATTAAGTCCAGAATTTCTCTTCTGGACAGAAACTAATTGTCCTAAAAATGATCAGTTTTCAAGGGCTTCCAAAATGATCTAGTTTCCTATATTTTTATATAAGATAAATTACTGAGTTATGGTCTTTGTGACCAAATTTCATGCCTTTTGGACATGTACAAGTGGTTCAAATAATTCATGCAAAATATTATATCACAACCGGTAAAACAGATTACACCATGTTAGTGAATCACTCACTTAAGGAGTTATACTCAGTGTTTTCTAGAATTTCCAGTTGGATTGGAATCATAACTCATAAAGGAAACTTTTGAGCTAAGATTCACTGATTTTCAAGAAGTTATGAAGGAGGTATGACACTACAAAGTTGCATGCACAATTCTGCCATTAGCTGACAGATTGCACACTTAACTTAAATAAATTGGTTACTGCCTCAAAACTTCATATTTTTGCATGAACCTGGATCCATATGAATCCTAACTCATAAAATGAAGTTCTAGAAAAAGAATCATGCATTAAAGACAAATAACAAAGGAGATACTAACACACAAAGTAGAGTTTAGCTGCTGGTGGTTTCACAGATTGCACACCTAAAGTATTTTAGGTGTTTGAAGGGTCAAAACTCCATATTTTTAAGTGATTCCACTTGCAAACTGAAGATAACTCATAAATATAACTCTCAAAAGAATAATCAACCTTTTTCATTGAGTTTTGAAAGAAATATGGCCATTTGAACATGCATGCACAAATCTGTCAGCTTTGGACAGATTGCACACTCATTTTGTTTTGAAGAGTTGAAACCTCAAATAACCATATTTTTGAATGAAATCAGATGCATATGAAAGGTAACTCATTAAGCTAACTTCCAGAAGAAAAATCAAGTGATTTGGAGTAATATTCAAAGAGTTATGGTCGTTCAAAGTAGGGTTTACCTACTGTTGAACTTCCAGATGCACATGCATCTTGTTATGAGCATTTGGGGGGTCAAAACTCAATGTTTTTGAGTGAGACCACTTGTATTAGAACCACAACTCACTAAATAAACTTGTAGAAAGAAGATTGATGATATTTGAACATAAAAATTGTATGAAATTGACGATTTACACACATGCATGAATCTGCCAGAACCAAAATAACCATTTTTGTTCAAGAACACATAAAATCATGATTTTTCCCCTATTCTCTTGAGTTTTATTTGTGTAGGTCATAGATTATCACCATTTTATAAACATTTTACATGTTTTGGTGTAAAATCTCTCCACAAACTCAGAATTTTTGGATATTAGAAGAAGTAGCTAAAAAATGTAAGAAAAGTGGGGTTTTCACCCAAAAATGGTAAGAAAATGAGGGTAAAGTTGTTACCTTGTTTGGATGATGATTAGAGCTTCTAAATCCTTGTATGAACTTGATCTTGATGATGATTTGAAATGAGAAATGGCTGGAGTTTTTGTTTTAGAGAGGGAGAAAATGTCTCTTCACTTCTAGAGAGAGAGAGGTGAGAGCAAATTTTGAATTTTGAACATGCAAAATGAGGAGAAAAATGAAAAAAAATGTATTTATATGGGGGTTTAGGGAGGAGGCCGGCCATGGGGGCCCACTCCTCTCAAAATCATATATTTGTTTTATAAATAAAATAAAACTCAAGCCCAATTAAGAATACAATGTCATTTTCTCAATTTTTGGCCATTTTTCCTCAAAATGTAAGCCCAAAAGTGATAAAATTCTATAAAAATAGAAGTTTTATATTTGAAACATTAAAACTATATATTTTATATACATTGGGTATAAATTAGAGCATTTGGCACTGTATTGGAAGTTTCGGACAGTTACGGGTCGGAACCGGACATTTTAAGCGACTACCGGAAATGCTAGGGGTTTTTCGGCCATTCTAAACCAACTATTTCTTAATCTTAAAATTTAAACTATATAAGCACTAATAAACTTAATAGAAGCTAACCTGAAAGCTCGAGTTTTGACAGTTGTCACAGTCTTCCCCCGTTAAAGAAATTTCGTCCCGAAATTTAAGAAGTGGCTTTCTCCGGGGTGTTTGTGAATAAGCTGGGATATTTTTGCTTCATCAAATCTTCACGTTCCCAGGTATATTCTGGACCATGTTTCGCATTCCAACGGACCTTAATAATAGGGATTTTACTGCGCCTTAACCGTTTAACTTCTCGGTCCAAAACCTCAACTGGTTCTTCAACGAAGTTTAACCGATCGTTAATCTGAACGTCGTCTATGGGTAACATCAACGTTTCATCTGCTAGGCATTTCTTTAGATTCGACACATGAAATGTGTCGTGGATTGCGCTTAGATTTTGCGGTAACTTCAACTTGTACGCCACTGGTCCGATTCTTTCGAGTATTTCGAATGGACCAATGTATCTGGGACCCAGCTTGCCTCTCTTCCTGAAGCGTACCAGTCCCTTCCATGGGGACACTTTTAATAGCACTTTATCTCCCACTTGAAACTCCAACGACTTTCTCCGATTATCCGCATAACTTTTCTGACGGTCTCTTGCTGTCTTGAGTCTTTCTTTGATGATTGAGATCTTATCAGTGGTTTCTTGTATAATATCGAGCGTTGTCACCGTCTATCTCCGACTTCTACCCGGCTAAGCGGCGATCCGCACTTACGTCCGTATAGAGCTTCGTACGGTGCACATTGTATGTCGGTATGATAGCCGTTGTTATAGGAGAATTCAACAAGTGGCAGGTGGGTATCCCAACTTCCACCGAAATCTATTGCGCAAGCCCGTAACATATCCTCTAGCGTTTGAATAGTTCTTTCCGATTGTCCATCCGTTTGAGGATGATAGGCGGTGCTATAATCCAAACGTGTACCCAATGCCTTTTGGAGTGATTGCCAAAAACGCGATGTAAATCGTGTATCTCATCCGAAATAATGGAAATAGGCACACCATGACGTGTAACTATTT
Organism: Silybum marianum; assembly: GCA_036898165.1. NCBI lineage: Eukaryota > Viridiplantae > Streptophyta > Magnoliopsida > Asterales > Asteraceae > Silybum > Silybum marianum. The sequence continues at coordinate 22,590,076 of CM072528.1, read as the reverse complement.
CATTAATATAGATTTGCGCACGCCTTTCCATACTGAAATCTTCGCGAATGGGGATGAAATGAGTCGATTTGGTAAGTCGGTCTACTATAACCCATATTGTGTCGTGCCCCTTTCCAGTTCTGGGTAATTTAGTTACGAAATCCATTGTTATTTGCTCCCACTTCCACTGTGGTATTTCAGGTTGTTGGAGTAAACCAGATGGTTTCTGATGTTCGGCCTTTATCTTAGCACAAGTCAGGCACTTGCTTACGAATACAGCAATATCTTTCTTCATTCCCGGCCACCAATAATACTCCTTCAAATCCTTATACATTTTATCTGCTCCTGGGTGAATCGAATATCTGGATCGATGGGCTTCATCCAAAATAGTTGACCATAGATCACCAACCTTCGGTACCCATGCTTTATTCTTGAAGTAATACACACCATCCTCTTGCATTTCAATTTCTTTCTCTAAATGCTGCAAGGTTTCATTCTTCCTATTTTCTTCTTTTAAAACTTCTCTTTGTGCTTCAATAATTTGAGTTTTTAAACTCGTCTTGACCATTACTCCCATAGCACATACTCTTGTTGGTTTTACTCTTTCCTTTCGGCTTAACGCGTCGGCTACCACATTAGCTTTTCCCGGATGGTACTTTATTTCATAGTCGTAGTCACTAAGTAGTTCCACCCATCTTCTCTGCCTCATATTGAGCATTTTCTGGTCAAGGATGTGTTGGAGGCTTTTATGATCAGTGAAAATGGTGCACTTGGTGCCATATAGGTAGTGTCTCCAGATTTTGAGTGCGAACACCACCGCCCCTAATTCCAAATCATGAGTGGTGTAATGCTTCTCGTGAATCTTTAGTTGTCTCGAAGCGTATGTAATAACTTTGTCTTTTTGCATTAACACGCAGCCCATTCCCTGATGTGAAGCATCACAGTAGACTACGAAGTTTTCGACTCCTTCATGTAGAGCCAGAATTGGTGCGTTGCATAACTTGTGTTTGAGCGTCTGGAAGGCTTCTTCTTGTTTCTCTCCCCAAATAAACTTTTTATCTTTTTGTGTTAGAATTGTTAGTGGTTGCGCGATCTTAGAGAAATTCTCGATAAATCGCCGGTAATAACCTGCCAATCCCAGAAATTGTCGGATCTCGGTCGGTGTCTTTGGGGCTTCCCATTTCTTAATGGCCTCAATCTTAGCTGGATCAACTTGGATCCCCTTTTCATTCACCACATGGCCAAGAAAGTGTACCTCACGAATCCAGAATTCACATTTAGAGAATTTCGCGTACAACCTCTCGTCTCTGAGCAATTCCAATATCAACTTCAAGTGTTGCTCATGCTCCTTTTTGTCTCGAGAATAAATGAGTATATCATCTATAAATACGATCACGAATTTGTCTAGGTATGGTCGACATACTCTATTCATCAAATCCATGAAGACTGCCGGTGCGTTTGTTAGACCAAATGGCATGACTAGGAACTCGTAGTGACCGTATCGAGTCCTAAAGGCCGTCTTGGGGATATCTTCTTCTCGCACTCTCATTTGATGATATCCAGACCTAAGATCGATCTTCGAGAAGTACGTTGCACCTTGAAGTTGGTCAAACAAATCATAAATCCGGGGAAGAGGGTATCGGTTCTTAATTGTCAACTTGTTGAGTTCCCTATAATCGATACACATTCGAAAAGATCCATCTTTCTTTTTAACAAATAAGATTGGAGCTCCCCAAGGTGAAGAGCTGGGTCTGATGAATCCCTTATCGAGTAACTCCCGAAGTTGTTCCGACAGGCCTCTGCATCTCGGATGGCGCTAACCGGTATGGTGATTTCGCCACGGCGCGGCTCCGGAATTAAGTCGATGTGAAATTCAACTTGTCTTGGCGGGGGTATTCCGTGCAAGTCGTGCGGGAATACTTCGGGAAAGTCCCGAACTATAGGAATATTTTGAACGCGTTTTTCTTCAGCTTTCTTATTCTTAACGTGAGCTAGAAAGACAATACCGTCCTTTCTCAAATGCTTTCGCATTTTCATACACGTTACTATTTTAACACTCCTTCTAGTTTTCTCGCCGTGTACTTCGAGTTTTCCCCCTTCGGGTAACGGAACTCGAATGATCTTTTTGGAACAACAAATTTCAGCTCGGTTTTTGGACAACCAATCCATACCCACGATTATGTCGAAACTTCCCAATTTAATCGGTATTAGATCTATACTAAAATCTCTATTGGCCAAACTTAAGGTGCAGTTCATTAATATGTCTTTAGCCCTACATTCTTGTCCTTTGGCATATTCAATGACATATATTTCTTTCAATTTTTGAGGTTTTAAATTTATCTTTGATCTAAATTCTGTCGCCACAAAACTCCTATCTCGCTCCGGAATCAAATAGTACAGACGCATAATGATTATTCAGAAGAAACGTACCTGTAACGACATCTGGGTTTTGCCTTGCTTCCTCTGCTCCAATCTCAAACACTCGACCTCTTGTCGGACCTCCTTGATTTCCTCGGTTGGCCGGTCTTGCTTGATGAGTGTTCGGTCTCTGATTCCATCATGGACATGTATTCCGAAAGTGATCCGGGCTTCCACAATCAAAACATGCCCGCCTTCCTGTGCTCCTGCAATCCTTGGCATAATGACCTCCTTTGTTGCATTTTTGACAGATAATACATTGTCCGGTATGCTGTCTATTGCATTTGTCACATTTGGGATAAGGTCCTTTCCCTTTCTCTGCAGGTTGAGTTTGAATTCCGTAGTTACCTGTAGTTCTTTGTTCCTTGCTTGTCCTTTTTCCAAGCTGCTTTCTCATTGGTTCATCCAGTTTTCTCTTCCCTTGTGCCTTATCCCTTACAAACAATCCCGAGCGAGTAGCATTGTTTCTGAGTCTGGTTGCCGAACTTACTGCCTCTTGTAGAGTTTTTGGGTTTGCTGAGGTAACATCCCCGCGTATCTCCGGAGATAATCCCCAAATATACCTATCAACGCGGTTCTCTTCAGGCGTTACCAGATGCGGTACCATTTTTGCCAATTCATGAAATCGGGCTGTGTAGGAGTCGATATCATTCCCTCTCATTTCATGATTCCACAATTCCGCTTCCAGCATCTGAAGTTCGCTTCTTGGGCAGTATTCTTCTTTCAACATTTTCTTGAAATCCTCCCACGTAAGACTGTTAGCAGCTTCTCGACCACGGGTTTGTACTTGTATATTCCACCATGTTAACGCTCGTCCTTGTAATAAGCATGTAGCAAACTCTACCTTCTTACCTTCGGTACATTTGCTAATATGGAGCACAGACTCCATGCTCTCTATCCAAGTTAATAATCCCACGGCTCCCTCAGTTCCATGAAATTCTTTAGGGTTACAGCTCCTAAAGGATTTATATGTACATTCTCTGTTTCCAGACCCTTGACTGTTGTTTTGATTATTGTTCAGGCCAGCTGCCACTTGACTAACAATGTTCGGAAGTGCAGCCATGAGTTGTTCGGACACAAGTCTCGCAACTTCGGAATTCTCTCTTCTTGGAGGCATTGTTCTAAACACGATTTTAAATTGAGTTTTAGTCAATTTTGTGTTACAATGGCCATTATAAATCTACTTACTAAATCATACACATCTTATAACATACATCCAATACTACTCACGAACACATACATTTCAAAACAACATGAGATAAATAGATAACTTACATAATTATCAAAAATAAACCAAAGTAATTCAAACATAAGTTTTAAAGTACAACCCAAATAACATGAAATTGTTTAATCTTAAACATCTATCCTATCGTTAGAAAAACCGGTGTTCTCTATAACCTATGGCTCTGATACCAAGTCTGTCACACCCCGCTAAAGCGGAAACACGAGGCGTGATAGCGCAAGATTTCATAACAATAGGATAAAAACAACACCAACCATCCATTCAAATACACAACAGTTTAAGTAAAAAAATTTTTACATCACATCAAATACAAATTCTAACAAAACAAGGTAAACCAAGTGTTTAAACTAAACAGTTTCAAAATAAACAAGATGGTTGATGTCGATACGCCCACATAAAAGAAAGATTCGGTTAATCTTTTCTTACCCCTGAAAAGCATGATAAAAACAAGGTCAACTACAAAGAGTTGGTGAGTTCACAGGTTTTCAATATTTCAAAAATAACCAATTGTGTGAGTGAATATGAGCAAAATAAATTTTTGGCACTTATTGATATCTTAAAACGTTTAGGCATTATGTACTCTAATTTTTGTATATAAAGAGCCACCACTAAACTTTCGACCACAAAAATATATTTTTAATTCTACCTTAGCGGTGGGACTAATACCCCACATATGTAGAACCTTCGTTTTTAAGTATCGTGCACCCCTACCTGTAGTTTCTAGGTGGGATTGCTATCCACACCCCTACTTATCGGTTTTTAGGTGGGATTGTCCGTCCAAATAGCGCTATCCACAAATACCCTCGGCTCCTTACTTGAGTTAATAGTAGTGTACAAACTTTTATGTTACATTTTACTCAATATAACTATTAGTGTACATGCCTTAGTGCCCACAACATCAAATTTAACAAGATTTCATAATCATAATGACAATGGCTCATAAAACACATTCAATCATGCTTTTCACCCCAAAACGTATAAAACACTTTGAAAGAGGGGCTATGAATACTCACCTTATAGCAACACTCCGCAACGCAAAACAATACAATCCGAATCTCCGCACAACGACCTAACGCTTCCCTATCAAAGAGTAATACTCAAAACCGTCACTTATAGGTTTAATACTACTTAGAGGTGAATAAATCTTAAGCCCATAAGTGTCCATATATGTCCAATTATACAAAATGCGCATATGCTCATTAATATCGTAATTTATACCGAAAGTGATCTTATTATCCATCACATGATCAATATTTATAAAAATCAATTAAGTCCAGAATTTCTCTTCTGGACAGAAACTAATTGTCCTAAAAATGATCAGTTTTCAAGGGCTTCCAAAATGATCTAGTTTCCTATATTTTTATATAAGATAAATTACTGAGTTATGGTCTTTGTGACCAAATTTCATGCCTTTTGGACATGTACAAGTGGTTCAAATAATTCATGCAAAATATTATATCACAACCGGTAAAACAGATTACACCATGTTAGTGAATCACTCACTTAAGGAGTTATACTCAGTGTTTTCTAGAATTTCCAGTTGGATTGGAATCATAACTCATAAAGGAAACTTTTGAGCTAAGATTCACTGATTTTCAAGAAGTTATGAAGGAGGTATGACACTACAAAGTTGCATGCACAATTCTGCCATTAGCTGACAGATTGCATACTTAACTTCAATAAATTGGTTAGTGCCTCAAAACTTCTTATTTTTGCATGAAACTGGATCCATATGAATCCTAACTCATAAAATGAAGTTCTAGAAAAAGAATCATGCATTAAAGACAAATAACAAAGGAGATACTAACACACAAAGTAGAGTTTAGCTGCTGGTGGTTTCACAGATTGCACACCTAAAGTATTTTAGGTGTTTGGAGGGTCAAAACTCCATATTTTTAAGTGATTCCACTTGCAAACTGAAGATAACTCATAAATATAACTCCCAAAAGAAGAATCAACCTTTTTCATTGAGTTTTGAAAGAGATATGGCCATTTGAACATGCATGCACAAATCTGTCAGCTTTGGACAGATTGCACACTCATTTTGTTTTGAAGAGTTGAAACCTCAAATAACCATATTTTTGAATGAAATTAGATGCATATGAAAGGTAACTCATTAAGCTAACTTCCAGAAGAAAAATCAAGTGATTTGGAGTAATATTCAAAGAGTTATGGTCGTTCAAAGTAGGGTTTACCTACTGTTGAACTTCCAGATGCACATGCATCTTGTTATGAGCATTTGGGGGGTCAAAACTCAATGTTTTTGAGTGAGACCACTTGGATTAGAACCCCAACTCACTAAATAAACTTGTAGAAAGAAGATTCATGATATTTGAACATAAAAATTGTAAGAAATTGACGATTTACACACATGCATGAATCTGCCAGAACCAAAATAACCATTTTTGTTCAAGAACACATAAAATCATGATTTTTCCCGTATTCTCTTGAGTTTTATTTGTGTAGGTCATAGATTATCACCATTTTATAAACATTTTACATGTTTTGGTGTAAAATCTCTCCACAAACTCAGAATTTTTGGATATTAGAAGAAGTAGCTAAAAAAATGTAAGAAAAGTGGGGTTTTCACCCAAAAATGGTAAGAAAATGAGGGTAAAGTTGTTACCTTGTTTAGATGATGATTAGAGTTTCTAAATCCTTGTATGAACTTGATCTTGATGATGATTTGAAATGAGAAATGGCTGGAGTTTTTGTTTTAGAGAGGGAGAAAATGTCTCTTCACTTCTAGAGAGATAGAGGTGAGAGCAAATTTTGAATTTTGAACATGCAAAATGAGGAGAAAAATGAAAAAAAATGTATTTATATGGGGGTTTAGGGAGGAGGCCGGCCATGGGGGCCCACTCCTCTCAAAATCATATATTTGTTTTATAAATAAAATAAAACTCAAGCCCAATTAAGAATACAAAGTCATTTTCTCAATATTTGGCCCTTTTTCCTCAAAATGTAAGGCTAAAAGTGATAAAATTCTATAAAAATAGAAGTTTTATATTTGAAACATTAAAACTATATATTTTATATACATTGGGTATAAATTAGAGCATTTGGCACTGTATTGGAAGTTTCGGACAGTTACGGGTCGGAACCGGACATTTTAAGCGACTACCGGAAATGCTAGGGGTTTTTCGGCCATTCTAAACCAACTATTTCTTAATCTTAAAATTTAAACTATATAAGCACTAATAAACTTAATAGAAGCTAACCTGAAAGCTCGAGTTTTGACAGTTGTCACAATAATGATCTATTGTCCATCTTTCCCTCTAATCTTATTTTTCTGGAGAATTTTCATGAAGGCTCAAATGAATAGAAGAATTGATGATCAAAATCAAATTGCTTATTCTCGAATTATTCAATGCATGAAGTCCTACATCCGGTACAAGAGACAGGTAGATTTTCAAATAGGAATCAATTACAATGTTGATAACCTAGCTATCTCTGCACCCAATGAAGATCTAGAAGGCATCAACAACATAAGAATCGGTAAAGTGCTAATAGACCCAGAGGAAGGGGTGATCTTCAGAAGGCCAGACAGAAAGAGCTTCTTCAGAATCAAAGAAGCACACAAATACTCATCAGAGGTCGTTTACATTGCAAAAAGCTTCATCTCTGTTGATGTTAACAATCACAATCCAGAGGTTATCGAGAAGATGATCAAAAGGCTTTAAACTTTATTATCAATCAGAGAGATCATAAATAAGATTGGAAAAATTGTATCTGAGGTCGCTCCGTTCTGAACAGACTTCATTCTTCTGGTTGCATACTTAGGGGGAGATTGTTACACTTTTGAAAGTATGAACCACAAGATGAAGAATATGACGTGGCACATACATCAAGGATGTCTACCTTTTACAACCGACTAGTTTGTTACACGCTCCCGTCTCTCACACGTGTCAGTTTGTAATAGGTTAAGATGTTGACTTTTACTTTATTCTATTTGTATAAATAGATCTTTTATCTATTGTAAAAGTTGACGATTGAAATCGTGATATTGAAGAATTTACTGTGCGTCATTCCATGTATCTGTAATCATCATTCAGGTTATAATACATTGTTAATCTGTTCTTCAATCTTTGATCGAATCTTATTACTGTTGATTAATCGATATAAATTGCTTTCGCTTATACTCTGTTTATAAATCAATCGATTAATCTGTGAAGAAGAGAATCTGGAACCAACATCGATCAAGAACACCAAGAATTGTCAGATCTGACAATTCTTTCACAAGTCTTCAAGAACAGATGAATTGGCTTTGATACCAATTGTTAGGACCCAAACAATCAAGATATCAATATATGGAAGGATTTTAACAGGAATGTGATAGCCAAATGTAATATGTATTGATTGAATGTACAGTATTACAGAATATGTCTATAAGGCTAATGGAAAACGTTAGTTCTAACTATCTAACTAACTATCTATTTATACATGAAATAGAAAGACTAAAGTAACAGTACATTCATAACAGACAAGTTCAGAACAAGTTCTGAACTTCTTCAGAAGTATCTTCAGAAGTGTCTTCAGAACTTTTTCAGAAACTCTTCAGAAAATCTTCATAACTTCTGAAGTTGGCACTTCAGAAGTTTATGCCTTAGGCTTTTCTTTGTCTATTCTTCAGATCTTTATATCTTCAGAACCTAGTCTCTTTTGAAGCTATTATGATATCTCTATCACTCTGTTAGTATAGATGCTGATGAAATCCCATCAGAGGGGTTACAGCCACAGGATGCACCACTTATCGGGGTCTTTACCCTTCCTAAAGGTAAGCACATTGTGTTCAGCTCCCCATCCTCTGATGATCCGGATCCCGCTGAACCTTTCAGAACAACCGAAGAGGTGTCTGTGAATAACAGCCCTCGACGACAGGTTGGAAGTCCCTCCACACTCAACGTTGAAACATGTGTGAAAGAGGGCCTCTCTGAATGCGAGAGACAAGGGGCTCCATTCGTTGGAGATGCACCAGTTACCCCTTCTGAATTTGTCACCAATGCGGCGTTCAAGGCTTTTGGTGATCAAATTCAGAGATCTATGGAAGATCTAAAATCATCCCTTGTTTCCCAACAACAAACTCTGTCAGCCATACAAGCTCATCAAGCAACTCAAACTCAAACTTTGGAAGACATCAGAAAGCTTCTTTCTGATCATGTAGAGGCTCAACAGAACTCTGCAAATGCTCACTTCCAGGCTCTGGACGCTGGAACTAAATCAAATGCAGAGGCCATCTTTAACCTTCCTTCAGAAATACCCACTCCAGAAGTCACCATATCTGCTGATGAATATGGGTCATTTGTTGCTGACATCCACAAGCTTATCACAACTGTTTTTCCTTCAGAGGCTGCGTCTGCTTCTGCCTCGTCTTTGGTCAAAAAGTCGGATATGCCACAATTTCAGAAGGCAATGATTGACCGCATCAACTCTCTGACCTCCAAATATGCATCCAAAACTAACTCCGGCAAGTCGCACATGGATCAAAAGCTCACAACTTTGTAAACCAGTGTGTCAAAACTCTCCTCTCTGGTAAGTGAGTTATCTGCCTCTTTTGAATACAGAAAACAAAAAGCTACTGAAGCTCGAGCATGCAAGAAGGCTGAGCTAAAGCACAAAAGATCTTAGGATCAGGATCTGATTCTCAGAAGGGGAGAACATGGATAATATCAAGAAGATGAAAACCGAAATGGGTCAGAAGATGGACCAAGAAAAAAGTAAAGCCTCATCCTCCTCACCTTCTGCACCTCCTCCCTCTAAGCAAACTCCGTTAATGCCTACTCCTCTAACCACTCATCGAGGTCCCCTGCCCAAGGATCCAGAAATTGCTAAATTTATACTGGAGGTAATAGGGAATACTAAAACACAATCTCAACCAGCCAGAGCAGAGGCAGCTAAAGCAGAAGCTGCCAGAGCTGAAGCAGCTAAAGTAGAAGTTTCCAGAGCAAAAGCAGCTGAAGCAGAAGCTGCCAGAGTGGAAGCTATGAGAACAGAAGAAGCCAGAGCTAAAGCAGCCAGAGCTAAAGCAGCCAGAGCCGAGGCAGCAAGTACAGAAAAAGAGAATAGACCAAGGTTTGAGGCTGAACAAAAGGCTAAGTCTGAAGCTGAAAAAGCTAAGGAAGAAGCCCTAAAAGCCAAAGCTGAAGCTGAGAAAGCCATGGCTCAGGAAGAGAAGGGGAGAGAAGAAGCTGAAAAGGCCAAAGAAGCTGCTGAAAGGGCTCGTGCCAATTTTGAAGAAGCTAAAAGGAAAGAGTCTGCAAAATTCAGAGCTGCAAATGAAGAAAAGATGCAGAAGTTGGGAACACTTGAGCTACCCAACTTAGAAATAAAAAATAAGCATACGTATGCTCCTGCGGATCAGAAGATATACCTAATGATGCCGAATTTCTTAAATGATTATCAAGTCAGTGATGAGATCAAAGACAAATTCATTACTCACATGCAACCAAGAAAGGAGGCTTATTCCATAATCCCAATCAAGACCATTTCATACAGGCATGCACAATTCGAACAAACTCCCATCTGGTACACAATTTATAAGGTTGTCAGAGAAGATAACAAGTCATCATATTTCTGTGACAACGACTTATTGTCAATCAATCCCTCTGATCTGCTAACTTTGGAGAAATTTATGAAGACTCAAATGAACTGAGGGAGTGAAGATCAAAACAAAGTTGCTTACTTCCGTATCATTGACTGTATGAAGTCTTTCATTCGATACAGAAGTCAAGTAGACTTCCAAACGGGCTTGAACTACAAAGTTGATAACTTGTGTATCGCTGCCCCAAATGAAGATTTGGAGGGTATTAATACTCTAAGGATTGGGAAAGTAATAACTCAACCAGAAGTTGGAATTGTGTTCAAAAGACTGAGCAGAAAAAGCTTCTTCAGAATCAAAGATGCTCACAAATACTCTACAGAAGTCGTCTATATTATAAAATGTTATGCTTCTGTGGCATTTGACAATCAAGATTCAGAAGTCAGAAACAAGATTGAAAAGAGACTTGACAAACTAATGAAGCTCAGAGAAGTTACAGATGTCATCTCCAAATTCATTTCTCAAACAGCTCTGTTCTGATAAAACTACAATACTGTATTAAGCCTATGAAAGAACAGCAAAACTTCACGTACAGCATTCTGATTTTCATACTTAGGGGGAGATTGTTAGACCTCATTTCTGAAGAAGTACGAATCAGAATCAAGCAACTACATGCGCATCTGATGACATGGCAGGCACACCCTCCGTGTGTAACTCAGTTTGTTATTTTCCTGCTTACGTGTCTTGTTGTAATAGGCTAGGTAGTTGACTTTAAATATTGTAATTGTATAAATAGCTCAATCTTAGTTTGTAATAGTATTGAGTGAAAATACGAAATTGAGAGCTGTTGAATTGTGCACACTGTTGTTTATCATACAAACGCAATTCAATACTAATTACGATTGTTCTTCATATATGTTCTTACTAATCTTACTGTTAATCATAGATCTACTTGCTTCCGCTAATATTTACATATTTGATCTATTAATTACTTGCTAGAAAGGGATATGGGTTCCAACAGCTGAGATTTTTGCTGAAGATTGACTTTCCTTTTGAGACTTTCTTCTTTTGCGAATTCAAGGCAAGTTTTAGCTTGAAGACACATCCCAAGAAAATTTGGATGTATGGGAACCGCTTTTCTCTGTCCTTTAGGAGGCACAGAGATTATTGGTATGCCACTTGAATGTTTTTCAACATTCGATCCAGAGGCTCTGATTTCTATAGGTTCATTAGTGTATAGAAAAGGATCATCCTTGTTTTTGATGACCTCTGGAACCTTTGTGTTTGTTTTTGGAAACATTTAAGTCAATAAAAGAACAAGTAAAGATCTCTGGATGGTTTACAATAGAGTTTTGTTGAGCATCTAAATGTTCAAGTTTAAAACACTCATCTAGAGTTGAAAGAATTTCGTTTTGGAAAGTAAGCCTTAGCTCATCTTCTGCTTGTACAGGTATAAAAAATTCATCAGTTTCTGGATTCAAAGTTATATGAGTAAACGATCCAAATTTGAAAATATCACTCTTCTTTTGAACTAGTTTTAGATCAACTTGAGTTGTTTTTCTAGAAGAGTACTTGATATTTTTGTATTTGAGTTTTCTAACACAATGACCAATTTCATACTATGATTTTTTGAAAACTGATTGCTCATATAAGACAGTAAAAACAGGCTTTTGTTCTTTCCCTATACAAAACACAAATTCTAGAGTAGACCGTTTCTTACACGTGTAGGGGTCCAGATATTTTTGATTTTATAATGCACTTTCTGTGCATCCAGATATTTTTTGATCTATAGCTCTTTGTTTTGAAGCTCAATCTGCAAAAATTCTCTTTCCTTTTGAAAATAATTTTTAAGTGCTACAGAATTCAATCTGTCACTTTCTTTAGCCTTAATCTCTTTATCTTTGCCTTCTAGAAGTTTAACGAAGTTCTGTTTCTCTTCCTTGAGTTTGACTTCTGTAGTTTTCAAAAGTTTGGAAACTTTTCATTCTCAACAGATATTTCCAGCTTTTCATCAGTTAAAATATCCATTTCTCTTTTGTAAATATCTCTTTCTCTTTAAATTGTAGAAAAACTTTGTTCAACATTTTTCCTCAATTTCTTTTCTATAATAAGCTTTTGCTTTAAATTTTCAAAATCGTTGGTTAGAATCATTATGGTGTTTTCAAGTTCAGAGGATTCAGATAAAGTGCAAACCGGAGCTTCAGAAGACTGATCTTCTGATTCATCTGCCTTAGCCATTCCACAGAACATGCATGACTTCATCTCCGCTTGAATTGTCATCCAGCCAATTCTCTTTTTTAGCATAGTGAGCTCTTTCGACTGTGTTGTACTTGTATTTGTTCTTGTAGTACGGTTTGTCTTTTTCAAGAACACCTCTGCAGTCTTTGGAATAATGGCCTGGCTTTCCACATGTGTAACACACATCCTTCTTCTTCTGCAGCTCTTCCTCTTTCTTTTCTGCTTCTGGTTTTTCAGCTATCTGGATCTCTTCCTTGGAGAATAAGTTTGAATGGAGCGATCAAATCTTCTGTTTCCTTGAAAAGATCTGTTGCCAAACCTTTTGGTGAATTGTTTGGTAATAAGTGCTGACGATTCAGCAAAAGATTTGATCTCATCATCTTCAGAATCGGACGCATCTTCTGGACTTGCTTCTGAGATGAAAGCCTTACTCTTTCCTTTATTCTCAGTCTCTTTAGTCTTCCTACCTGACACTCTGGATTCAGAGATTAGGGCCAAAGGTCCACCAATTGAAGTCTTCTTCTAAACAACTTATGTGACAACTGTCAAATTTGAGCTTCCAGGTTAGTTCTTATTAAGTTTATTAGTGTTATTTTAGATAAGATATAAGAATAAGAGTTAGTTATATTAGATTGGCCAAAAATTTCTAGAGTTACCGGTAATTGCTTAGAAAGTCCGGTTCCGACCCGTAACTATCTGAAACGTCCTATATAGTACCAAATGCTCTAATTTATACCTGAATTATATAAAATATGAACTTTTAATGTGTCAAGTATAAATTTTTTATTTTTATAGAATTCAACCACTTTTGGGCTTACATATTAGAGATATTTTAGATAAATTAGAAGAATAAGAGTTAGCTAGAGTAGATTGACCGAAAAATTTCTACCATTTCCGGTAGTCGCTTAGAATGTCCGGTTTCGACCCGTAACTGTCTAAAACGTCCAATATAGTGCCAAATGCTATGATTTATACCCAATTTATGTAAAAGTATGAACTTGTAATATACCAAATGTAAAACTTTTTATTTTTGTTAGAATTTAACCCCTTTTGGGCTTACATTTTGAGAAAAATGCCAAAAATTGAGACAAATGACATTTTTTTAGCAATTTGGGCTTTATTTTTTTTTTTTTAAATATAATTTTTGGGATGGGCCCCATGAAGAGGCCGGCCCCCTTCCCCCTTTTCCCCATATTTAATTTTTTTTTTCCTTTCTTTCTTCATTTCAAACCCATCTCTTTACCTCTTCATCTCCTTTCTCTCTCTAAACTTAAGAGGCTCTTCAAAACACTCTTTCTCCTTTTCATTTCAGCAGAAATTTTAACATATTCACCATCAAAATCCAAGATTTTTCAAGGATTAAAAGTTCTACTCATCATCTAATCAAGGTATGTAGTTTTATTTACGTTTTTACATCATTTTTAAGCACTTTGGTGCCATTTTCTTCATGTTTTTGTACCAAGAAGGTGCTCCAAATTAAGTATAGTTCTAATCACTCTAGAAAGGAGATTTTATACCAAAAACATGATAAATGTTCTTCAAATGGTAAAAATCTATGAACTTCCATCATGAGAACAAGAACAAAGTGGAAAAACTCTTCAACATCAACACTTTTACCTCATTCTTTGAATCTAGATTTTTAAGGTTATGCATGCATGAATCAAGGGTTTATATTGAGTATTTCTTTATGTTAAACACAATACTTGATGGTGGGGATGAACTCTTTGCAAATGAACCACCACATTCATAAGTTTTCATGCTTAAAAACCTTGTTTCGTGCTTTTGAACTTGCTGTCCAGAAAATGGGCTTTGTTTGGACGACCATTTAGGGTTAGTTTCAAGTTCAAAGTTGTTTGTATTTTGATTATTGTTCATATTTTATGAGTTGGGGTTCTTATCCAAGTGGTCTCATTCAAAAACATTGAGTTTTGACCCCCCAAATTATCATTAGAAGTTGGGTGTGCATCTGGAAGTTCAACAGTAGGTAAACCCTACTTTGAATGACCATAACTCTCAAAATAGTCTTCCAAATCATTTGATTTTTCTTCTGGAAATTAATTTAATGAGTTACCTTTCAAATGCCACTGATTTCATTCAAAAATATGGTGATTTGAGGTTTCAATTACTCAAGACAAAATGAGCATGCAATCTGTCCAAAACTGACAGATTTGTATATGCATGTTCTAATGGTCATATCTCTTTCAAAACTCAATGAAAAAGGATGATTTTTCCTTTGAGAGTTAACTTTATGAGTTATCTTCTGAATGCAAGTGGAATCACATGAAAACATGGAGTTTTGACCTCCAAACACCTAAAACACTTTAGGTGTGCAAACTGTGAAACCACCAGTAGGTAGACGGACAAAATGGTTAACCGAGTTGGACAACTATGGACATCTATGGACATAAGACATATTCACCCCCATAAGTAACTTTTAGGCACATAAGTGACCATTCTGGGTATTTCTCTTTGATAGGGAAACGTTAGGCCAACGAGTAGGTGCGGATCGCGTTTTGTTAATTGGAGCTTTTGCTATAAGGTGAGTATTCACAGCCCCTCTTTTAAAGTATTTTATACATTTTGGGGTGAAAAGCATGATTGAATATGATATATGAGCTATTTTAATTACGAATGTGGAACTTTGTTAATTTGATGTTGTGGGCACTAAGGCATGTACACTAATAGTTGTATTGAGTAAAATGTCTTATAAAAGTTTGTACACTACTATTAACTCAAGTGAGGAGCCGAGGGTATTTGTGAATAGCGTTATTTGGACAGACAATCCCACCTAAAAACCGACAAGTAGGGGTGTGGATAACAATCCCACATAAAAACTACAGGTAGGGGTGTACTATACTTAAAAATAAAGGTTCTACATATGTGGGGTTTTAGTCCCACCGCTAAGGTAGAATTAAAAACAGTTTTTGTGATCGAAAGGTTTAGTGGTGGCTCATAATATACTTAAAATTAGAGTACAAATTGCCTTGAACATTCCAAGATTTTCAAGATATAAAAAGTGTCATAAAAATTTAATTGCTCATTATTCACTTATGCAAATGATGTTTGTAATATTGAAAACCTGTGAACTCACCAACTCTTTGTAGTTGACCTTGTTTGTTAGGTCCGTTTCAACAAGATCAAAAGAGGAATTCATGCCGAAATCATTGAGTCGTATGTTTTATTGATGAAAGCATAAAGATTACAAACGCTAAAGTAATTTAGACGACTCTCATTAATGAATTCTCTACCCTAGACTCCTTTATATAGTAGGGTCTATTACATGGTAAGCCCAAGCCCATAAGGAATTAAACCAAATATGGAATATTACATTCAATCTTTTCCATCTTTATAAAACTTTCTAAACATAGGACTTTTAGTCCTATCAATCTCCCCCTAAAGTTTTAAAAAGGAAGCATTTTCAAGCATCTTCAAATCTTCTCCCCCTTGCTTTCTTTGGAAAAGCTTTAGTGTCGTCGGTCTTCCAAGCTCCCACTTGAAATAAGCTCTTACTCTTCGGGATCAACTGAAAATGTCAGATTCAATGTGCTATAACCGCCACTGATTGCACAAAATGCAGCTTCAATCTGTAGATAACTCGACACAACTGTTAGCCGCATAAATCAAATATATATGTGCGAGTAGCTTCAACGCTCAGTGCATAATCAGTAAGAAAAACATTGAATCTGTCTTTAGCCGCAAGTTGAATAAGAATTATGTGTAAAGAGCTTTAATCTGATAAACACAAGGAACTTGGATCACCGAGGAAATGTCTGACGAACTGGGAGATGATATTTCTTGATGAGCATTGCTTCTTTGACATTTAATTATTCAAAATGTAGCCGATTTCCAGAATACTTCCAAAACAGAAAACAACCAAACTCAGATCCAATCTTCTTAATCAGAAGAATGAATATCGTCATTCAACATTCTAGATCACAATCAAACCTCCAGACAGTAAATGGTTAGGAGTTAAGCACATAACAATAGCGTACACTTACTGAAACTGGCATCTAAGGAAAACTCCAGAATGATGAGTGCAGAGAGTCAGACTTCTGATTAATCCAACAAAATACAAAATCCAATCACCTTTGTCTTGGAAACTTTTCAAATCCGGCTTTGCATAAAATCCATGAACAATGATCCCCTTCCCGAGACTCAGCACGGGGTCTGAGGGCAGCGCCCCGAGAGAAAAAAAATTTCTATATAAAAGAATGATGCATGGCTCTTGAATGTTTTCTTTTGATGTCATAAGGAATCTTGGGTTGAAACTCAACTGTGGTCGACGAGATAAGTTTTTGTCAGGATCTGTATGAAGTTCTCGGGTCATATAGGTTCGAGAAATATTTATGTTGGGTCTTATAGAATCGAGAAGAATATATGTCGGGTCATATGGACTCGAGAAAACATGATGTCGGCTCAAGCATGGGTCAAGAATAATGGTTGTCGGGGGTAGTGTACTCGAGAAAAAAAAAATTATCGGGAAAGGTGGAGTCAAGAAAAACACTTAGGAACTTGTTGTCGGGTCTTTGGGGCTCGATAAAAACACATAGGAATTTCTTGTCGGGTCTTTGGGGCTCGATAAAAACACATAGGAATTTCTTGTCGGGTCTTTGGGGCTCGATAAAAACACATAGGAATTTCTTGTCGGGTCTTTGGGGCTCGATAAAAATTGTTATGAAACCCAGAAAAACTTTGTTAAAATTTAGGGTTCTGTCTGTTTTAACCCTTGCCTCCATGACAGATATTTTCGAATCTCCAACGACTAACAAATATCGATTTATTGATATAGACTTGATGAGCAAGACACTTCAAACGATGAATCCAGTATATAAGAAAGAAGAAGAAATCGATATGGATGTTCAATTTCGACAACAATCAGAAACTTTAAGATCGACAAAAACACCATTAAACCAGAAAACTCGATTCTGCAGTCCCGAAAAAAAACGCACAGTGAGAGAGAAAAAAATATATTCGATAATACCTTGATCTTGATGAACTTTGATGATCGTATCAAATCAGATGGATTTGATTTCGGCTCTGATACCACTTGCTAGGTCCGTTTCAACAAGATCAAAAGAGGAATTCATGCGGAAATCATTGAGTCGTATGTTTTATTGATGAAAGCATAAAGATTACAAACGCTAAAGTAATTTAGACGACTCTCATTAATGAATTCTCTACCCTAGACTCCTTTATATAGTAGGGTCTATTACATGGTAAGCCCAAGCCCATAAGGAATTAAACCAAATATAGAATATTACATTCAATCTTTTCCATCTTTATAAAACTTTCTAAACATAGGACTTTTAGTCCTATCATTGTTTTTATCATGTTTTTTAGAGGTAAGAAAGGGTAACTAAAATGCTTGTGTTTGAGGTGCATCGACAACAACCATATTTAAATTTGAAATCTTTTTGTTGAACACTTTGTTTCTTTTATGTTGGTTAAAACTTTGGACTTGTATGTTGTAATGTTCAGTTTTACTTAGTTATGTATTTGAATGGATTATTGGTGTTGTTTCCGCCCAATCGCTATGAAATCTTGAACTATCACTCCCCGTGTTTTCCACTTTAGCGGGGTGTGACACCTCCCCCCTCTCTTTCCCCCATATATAAACTTTTTTTTTCTAAAATCTTCATTTTCAAACGCAATTTCAAATCTCTCTCCCTCTAGAACTAAAGGGACTTAATTACCTCTCTCTTTTCCCTCTCTTTCTTTTATTTTCTCTCAAAAATTCCAGCCAACATTCACCAACAAATCCAACATTTTAACAAGATTTTTGAAGATTTTAAGCCTCCTTCATCATCCAAGTAAGTAATAACATCATCTTCTGCATTTTCTTACCATTTTTGGGTGCAAACCCCACTTGTTCTTGAATTTTAAGTCTTCTTCTTCTAACCTCTGAAATTTTCTGAGTTTATGGAGAGATTATACACCAAAAACATGTAAAAATGTTCATATAATGGTGGTAATCTATGATCCAAACATTTGTACTCAAGAAAGTAGGTAAAAATCATGTTGCATGATGGTTTTAATCATTGAAAAGAATATTTTGGTGCTGACAGAATGTATACCTGTGCTTGTGTCGTCCATTTCTTGCAAATAACATGTCCAAATGTTATGAATCTTCTTCTAAAAGTCTATTTTAAGAGTTGGGTTCTAATCCAAGTGGTCTCACTCAAAAACATTGAGTTTTGAACCCCCAAATGCTCAAAACAAGTTGGATGTGCATCTAGAAGTTCAACAGTAGGTAAACCCTACTTTGAACAACCATAACTCACAAAATAATCGTCCAAATTACTTGATTTTTCTTCTGGAATTTATTTTAATGAGTTACATTTCAAATGCCACTGGTTTCACTAAAAAATATGGTGATTTGAGTTTCAATTATTCAAAACAAAATGAGTGTGCAATCTGTCCAAAGCTGACAGATTTGTGCATGCATGTTCAAATGGTCATATCTCCTACAAAACTTAATGAAAAAGGATGATTTTTCTTTTGAGAGTCAATTTTATGAGTTATCTTCTGTTTGCAAGTAGAATCACATGAAAATATGGAGTTTTGACTCTCCAAATACATACTTTGTGTGATAATATCCCTTTGATTGTTAGTCCATAATGCATAGTTATTCTTCTGGAATTTTCCTTCATGAGTTAGGGTTCATATGAATTCAGTTTCATTCAAAAATATGAAATTTTGAGGCATTAATCAATTTAATAAAGTTAAGTGTGCAATCTGTCAACTAATGACAGATGTGTGCATGCAATTTTGTGGTGCCATATCTTCCTCATAACTCATTCATAATGAGTGATTCTTCTCTTTAAAGTTTCCTTTATGTGTTATGCTTATAATCCAACAGGAATTTCTGAAAAATACTTAGTAGAACTCCTCTTTTACTAACAGGGTGTAATCTGCCATACTTGCTGTGACACACTGTTTTATATGAATTATTTGAACCCTTTTTATATGTCCAAATTGCATGAAACTTGGTCACAATGACCTTAACTCAGTTATAAAAAGATGGGAAATTTTGTCATTTTGGAAAATTTTGTCATTTTGGATGTTACATTAATCTAATCATTTTTAGGACTTAATGTTTCTGTCAGAAAGTGAAACTTTGAAATTGTTTGATTTCATGAATTTTGATCACTTGAAGGACTATAACATTACATTTTCGGTATAATTTATCATATTAAAAAGCATATGTATATTATGTCTAACGGGACTATAGATAATCAAGTTGGACATATAAGGACTTATAAGTAATCTCTTGGTAACCATTGTACTTATAGTAATCATTTAAGTACTTTATCGTGATAGGAAAGCGCTAGGCCGGTAAACGAGCGTCTCGGGTATCTAATTTGAAGCTTTTTGCTATAAGGTGAGTATTCATAGCCCCACTTTTAAAGTATTTTATACGTTTTGGGGTGAAAGGCATGATTAAATGTAATATTTGAGCTATTTGCATTACCGAATGTGAAACATTATGAAATTGTTGTTTTTGGGTACTAAGGCATGTACACAAATAAATTGTATTGATTAAAATGTTCCATAAAAGTTTGTACACTACTATTAACTCAAGTGAGGAGCCGAGGGTATTTGTGGATAGCGCTATGGGACGGACAATCCCACCTAAAAACCGACAAGTAGGGGTGCGGATAGCAATCCCACCTAAAAACTACAGATAGGGGTGCACTATACTTAAAATAAAGGTTCTACATATGTGGGATTTCAGTCCCACCGCTAAGGTAGAATTTAAAAAGAGTTTTGTGGTTGAAAGGTTTAGTGGTGGCTCATTACTTACTATTAATTAGGGTACAAAATGCCTTGAACATCTTAAGATATAAAGATTTACCAAATGCCATAAATAATAATTTTGCTCAATATTCATTTATGCAAAAGATGTTTATAATATTGAAAACCTGTGAACTCACCAACTCTTTGTAGTTGACCTTGTTTTATTCATACTTTTCAGGGGTAAGAAAGATGAACTGAAATGCTTATTAATTGGACGTGTCAACATCAATCATGTTTTACAATTTAAATCGTTTTGTTTGAACACTTGTTTCCTTTTATTTTGTTTTAAACTATGGACTTTTTTGATGTGAATTTCGGGTTTAAATTGTTATGTATTTGAATGGACGATTGGTTTTATTTTTGCCCTATTGCTATGAAATCTTGAACTATCACGCCTCGTGTTTCCGCTTTAGCGGGGTGTGACAGACTTGGTATCAGAGCCATAGGTTATAGAGAATACCAGTTTTTCTACAAAAATCAAATACTATAACCAAAAGTTTTCGAAAACTAATTTCTTAAACTAACTTTATTTTTTTTAAATAAAAAAAAAGCTTAGTACTAGTATAATTGGAATAATTATCGACTTAGCATATTGAAATTAGGCAAAACCTGATCACCTATGTCTAATTTAATGTGTATAATGGAGACATGGAACAATTATATTGGGAACTTCTTGCCCAAATGAAAAGCATGGTCATAAGTATGAGTTTGCATAAGAACTTTTATGAATTATTATTTACTAAAGTATATTTAGTAATTAAGTTTGTTACTATCGCAGTTTAAAATGTCTCACTCATCCTCCAACTAAGGATATTCCCCCGACGAATCCGGTTATTTTACTAGCTGCCCTAGAAGAAATCCACCTATTTATGAGGAGAGTGACCCATCTGAAGATACTGACGCGGCCACTCGGGAGACTTCCGTTGAATCTCCTGTTCCAATGCCACCACCAGCCGATGTGGCAGGTCCATCGCGAGGGCCTAGGACGATGAGAACCGCCCGAAAGTGTGTTCTCCCTCCTAGGAGGGTGACTATCACGGTCCCCTTCGAGCTTTCGGACGAGCCATCGAGATCAAGAACCCGATCGCGAAGCGCGATCTCTCCTCCCCCAGCAATTGGAGTTCCCGTGCCACAGCCTCATGGCATGAACGCAACGGAGAACTTTTGGGTCTCGGGCATGGCTAATGAAGTATAGACTCACCGACTTAGGTTGGACCATTTCCAGCACTCTCTAGACGCCATATTGACAATTCTGAACTCGTAGGATGAAATTACTGGTAGAGTCATGGAAGTCACCTTTGAGACTAGGAGGGCAATCAGGAGGTTATACTCGTACTTAGCTTGGGCGATAGGAGCTTTGACGATGGTGATAGGACTATTGATTTGGGTGATGTTGCATTAGTGAACCTCCGTTGTTATGAAGCTTTGGGTTGATAATACTTTCTTTTGAGGCTTATGGCCTACATGTTTAAATTACAGACAATTTAATGTCTTTTTAGGATTGTAATTTTGAAACTCATGTTTGGAATATTTTGTTTATTATGAAATGTTATGCATGTTATCTGTCTATCTTATGTTGCTTTGAGTATATGTTTTCATGAATGGTACTAGATGAATGTTATACGATACGTATAATTAAATAAGTAGACTTATTACGACTATAGTAATAGAAATTTGACCAAAACTCAATTTGAAATTGCGTGTTTTAGAACAATTCCTCCAAGGAGAGAAAACCCTGAAATTGCACGACTTGTGTCAGAACAACTCATGGCAGCACTTCCAAATATCGTTAGCCAAGTGGCGGCCGGTCTGAATACTAATCAAAGAAACAACCCAGAACCCGATGCAAATAGGAACAGGGAATGCACATACAAAACTTTCAGGTCTTGCAATCCTAAAGAATTTTATGGAACTGAGGGAGCCGAGGGATTATTGACTTGGATAGAAAGCATGGAGTCTGTTCTCCATATTAGCAAATGTACCGAGGGAAAGAAAGTAGAATTTGTTGCCTGTCTATTACAAGGACGAGCGTTAACATGGTGGAACATACAAGTACAAACCCGTGGTCGAGAAGCTGCTAACAGTCTTACGTAGGAAGATTTCAAGAGAATGTTGAAAGAAGAATACTGCCCAAGGAGCAAATTTCAAAAGTTGGAAGCAGAGTTATGGAACCACGAGATGAAAGGGAATGATATAGACTCTTACACTGCCCGTTTTCATGAGCTGGCAAAAATGGTACCACATCTGGTAACACCTGAAGAGAACCGAGTTGACAGATATGTTTGGGATTTATCTCCTGAAATACGAGGAGATGTTACTTCGGCAAACCCGAAAACCTTATAAGAAGTAGTGAGCTCGGAAACCAGGCTTACCAATAATGCTAATCATACGGGAATGTTTGCAAAAGACAAGGCTCAAGGAAAGAGAAAGATGAAGGAACCCTCAAGAAGGCAATTTGGGGGAACAATGGTTAAAAATCTGAAGATAATAGGGAACTATGGGCTTCTGACTCAACCAGTAGAGAAAGAAAAAAGAACATATCCTAAGTGTGATAAGTGCAATAGCCAGCATGTTGGACGATGTATTATCTGCCAGAAATGCAACAAAGGAGGTCATTATGCCAAAGATTGTAAAAGTACAGGAAGACGGACATGTTTCGAGTGTGGAAGCCCGGATCACTTCCGGAACGCATGTCCAAGATTGAACCAGAGACCGAACACTAATCAAGTGCGACCAGTCAATCAAGGAGATCCGACAAGAGGTCGAATGTTCGAGATTGGAGCTGAAGAAGCGAGGCAGAATCCGGATGTAGTTACAGGTACGTTTCTCCTGAACAATCATTATGCATCTGTACTCTTTGATTCTGGAGCAGATAGGAGTTATGTGTCGACAGATTTTAGGCCAAAGATAAACCTTAGACCTCAAATATTGAAGGAAATATATGTCATTGAATATGCTAACGGACAGGAAAGTAGAGCTAAAGACATAATAATGAACTGCACCTTAAACGTGGCTAGTAGGGATTTTAGTATAGATCTAATTCCGATTAAATTGGGAAGTTTCGACATAATTGTGAGAATGGATTGGTTGTCCAAGAACCGAGCTGAAATATGCTGTTCCGAGAAGATCGTTTGAGTTCCACTACCCGACGGAGAAATACTCGAAGTATACGGAGAGAAACCCAGGAGGAGTATTAAAATGGTGATATGTATGAAGATGCGAAAATATTTGAGAAAGGACTGCATTGTATTTTTAGCTCATGTTATGGATAAGAAGGTCAAAGAGAAACGCATTCAAGATAACCATATAGTTCGGGATTTTCCCCAAGTATTTCCAGACGAATTGCCTGGAATACCCCCGCCAAGACAAGTTGAGTTTCACATAGATTTAATTCCTGGAGCTGCGCCCATGGCGAAATCACCATACCGGTTAGCACCATCAGAAATGCAGGAACTATCAGAACAATTTCAGGAGTTACTCAATAACGGATTTATCAGACCCAGCTCTTCACCTTAGGGAGCTCCAGTTTTATTTGTTAAAAAGAAGGATGAATCTTTCCGAATGTGTATCGATTATAGGGAACTTAATAAATTGATTATCAAGAACCGATACCCCCTTCCTCGAATTGATGACTTATTCGATCAACTTCAAGGTGCTACGTATTTCTCAAAAATCGATCTTCGATCAGGATATCATCAAATGAGAGTTCGTGAAGAAGACATTCCTAAAACAGTGTTTAGAACTCGTTATGGTCATTACGAGTTCCTAGTTATGCCTTTCGAGTTAACAAACGCACCGGCGGTCTTCATGGATTTGATGAATAGAGTATGTTGACCATACCTAGACAAGTTTGTGATCGTGTTTATAGATGATATACTCATTTATTCTCGTGATATGAAAGAACATGAACAACATCTGAGGTTGATACTAGAATTGCTCAAGGATGAAAAGTTGTACGCCAAGTTCTCCAACTGCGAATTCTGGATTCGGGAAGTACATTTTCTTGGTCATGTAGTAAATGAAAAGGGAATTCAGGTTGATCCAGCTAAAATCGAGGCCATTAAGAAATGGGAAGCCCCGAAGACACCAACTGAGATCCGACAATTTCTTGGATTGGCAGGCTATTATCGGCGATTTATCAAAAATTTCTCTAAGATCGCACAACCACTAACGACTCTAACCCAAAAAGATAAGAAGTTCATGTGGGGAGAGAAACAAGAGGAAGCATTCCAGACTCTCAAACATAGGTTATGCAACGCACCGATTTTGGCCTTGCCAGAGGAAGTAGATAATTTTGTAGTCTACTGTGATGCTTCACATCAAAGGATGGGATGCATACTCATGCAAAAAGATAAAGTCATTGCATATGCGCTGAGGCAACTGAAGGTTCACAAGAAGAATTACACCACCCATGATTTGGAATTAGGAGCGGTGGTGTGGTGTTTGCACTCAAGATTTGGAGACACTATCTCTACAGCACTAAGTGCACCATTTTCACTGATCATAAAAGCCTTCAGCACATTCTTGACTAGAAAATGCTCATTATGAGGCAAAGAAGATGGGTCGAGCTACTTAGTTACTACGATTGTGAAATAAAGTACCATCCGGGCAAGGCTAACGTAGTAGCTGACGCATTAAGCAGAAAGGAAAGAGTGAAACCGACGAGAGCACGTGCTTTGGGAATGATGGTTCAAACGAGTTTAAAGGCTCAAATTTTGGAAGCGCAAAGAGAAGCTTTAAAAGAAGAGAATTTGAAGAATGAGACCTTGAATCACTTAAAAAAATAATTTGAGTTACGTTCAGATGGAGTGCATTACTTTAAAAATAAAGTATGGGTACCAAAGGTTGGAAATCTATGATCAACCATCTTGGATGAAGCCCATTGATCAAAATATTCGGTTCACCCAGGAGCGGATAAAATGTATAAGGATCTGAAGCAATACTATTAGTGGCAAGGAATGAAGAAAGATATTGCTTTGTACGTAAGTTAGTGCTTAACCTGTGCTCAAGTCAAGGCCGAACATCAGAAACCATCCGGTCTACTTCAACAACCCGAAATTCCCCAATGGAAATGGGAGCAAATAACCATGGATTTCGTAACTAAACTACCTAGAACTAGAAAGGGTCACAATTCTATATGGGTTATAGTAGATCGACTTACAAAATCAGCTCATTTCATTCCCATTCGCGAAGATTTCTGTATGGAAAGGTGTGCACAAATTTAAATCAATGAAATAGTTACACGTCATGGTGTGCCTATTTCCATTATTTATGATAGAGACACTCGTTTTATATCACGTTTTTTGCAGTCTCTTCAAAAAGCTTTGGGTACATGGTTGGATTATAGAACTGCCTACCATCCTTAAACAGGTAGACAATCGGAAAGAACTATTCAAACACTAGAGGATATGTTGCATGCGTGTGCGATAGATTTTGGTGGGAGTTGGGATACCCACCTACCACTTGTTGAATTCTCATATAACAACAACTATCACACCAGTATTCAGTGTGCGCCATACGAAGCCCTATACGGACGAAAATGTAGATCACCACTTAGCTGGTTAGAAATCGGAGATAGACAACTGACCACGCCCGACATTATCCAGGAAACCACTGACAAGATCTCAATTATCAAGGAAAGACTCAAGACATCTAGAGATCGTCAGAAAAGTTATGCGGATAATTGGAGGATGCCGTTAGAATTTCGAATGGTGATAAGATACTTTTGAAGGTATCACCATGGAAGGGACTCGTACGCTTCAGGAAAAGAGGAAAGTTGGGTCCTAGATATGTGGGTCCATTTGAAATAACCGACAGAATTGGACCGGTAGCGTACAAACTAAAGTTGCCACAGGAGTTAAGCGCCATCCACGACATGTTTCATGTGTCAAACTTGAAGAAATGCTTAACGGATGATACACTGGTGCTACCCCTGGATGACGTTCAAGTTAGCTATCGGTTACACTTCATTGAGGCACCAATCGAAATACTTGACCAAGAAGTTAAACGGTTGAGGCGCAGTAAAATCCCTATTATTAAAGTTCGCTGGAATGTGAAGCATAGCCTAGAGTATACTTGGGAAAGAGAAGATTTGATGAATCATAAGTATCCTCGCCTGTTCGGGAACCCCCAGGAGAGAGTTAGTTCTTAAATTTCGGGACGAAATTTCTCTAACGGGGGGGGACTGTGACAACTGTCAAATTTGAGCTTCCAGATTAGTTTCTATTAAGTTTATTAGTGTTATTTTATATAAGATATAAGAATAAGAGTTAGTTAGATTAGATTGGCCAAAAATTTCTAGAGTTACCGGTAATTGCTTAGAAAGTCCGGTTCCGACCCGTAACTATCTGAAACGTCCTATATAGTGCCAAATGCTCTAATTTATACCTGAATCATATAAAATATGAACTTTTAATGTTTCAAGTATAAAATTTTTATTATTATAGACGTCAACCAATTTTGGGCATACATTTTGAGGAAAAAGGTCAAAATTAAGAAAAATGACATTTTGAAGTGTGTTTCGGGCTTAAGTTTGGTTTTAAAAAAAATGGGTTTGGGATTGGGGCCCATAAGCTTCCCCCCCCCCCCCTCTCTTTACCCCATTTATAAACTTTTTTTTCTAAAATCTTCATTTTCAAACTCAATTTCAAATCTCTCTCTCTCTCTCTAGAACTAAAGGGACTTAATTACCTCTCTCTTTTCCCTCTCTTTCTTTTATTTTCTCTCAAAAATTCCAAGCAACATTCACCAAAAAATCCAACATTTTAACAAGATTTTTGAAGATTTTGAGACTCCTCCATCATCCAAGTAAGTAATAACATCATCTTCTTCATTTTCTTACCATTTTTGGGTGAAAACCCCACTTGTTCTTGCATTTTAAGTCTTCTTCTTCTAACCTCTGAAACTTTCTGAGTTTATGGAGAGATTATACACCAAAAACATGTAAAAATGTTCATATAGTGGTGGTAATCTACGACCCAAACATTTGTACTCAAGAAAGTAGGTAAAAATCAAGTTGCATGATGGTTTTTAATCATTGAAAAGAATATTTTAGTGCTGACAGAAAGTATACATGTGCTTGTGTCGTCCATTTTGTTGCAAATAACATGTCCAAATGGTATGAATCTTCTTCTAGAAGTTTATTTTAAGAGTTTGGGTTCTAATCCAAGTGGTCTCACTCAAAAACATTGAGTTTTGACCCCCCCCCCCCCCAAAATGCTCAAAACAAGTTGGATGTGCATCTGGAAGTTCAACAATAGGTAAACCCTACTTTGAACAACCATAACTCACAAAATAATCGTCCAAATTACTTGATTTTTCTTCTGGAATTTTTTTTAATGAGTTACCTTTCAAATGCCACTATTTTCACTCAAAGATATGGTGATTTGAGGTTTCAATTATTCAAAACAAAATGAGTGTGCAATCTGTCCAAAGCTGACAGATTTGTGCATGCATGTTCAAATGGCTATATCTCCTTCAAAACTTAATAAAAAAGGATGATTTTTCTTTTGAGAGTCAAGTTTATGAGTTATCTTCTGTTTACAAGTAAAATCACATGAAAATATGGAGTTTTGACTCTCCAAATACCTAAAATATTTTGGGTGTGCAAACTGTGAATCCACCAGTAGGTAAACTCTACTTTGTGTGATAATATCCATTTGATTATTAGTTCATAATGCATAATTCTTCTTCTGGAATTTTCTTTCATGCGGTAGGGTTCATATGAATCCAGTTTCATTCAAAAATATGAAGTTTTGAGACATTAACCAATTTATTAAAGTTAAGTGTGCAATCTGTCAACTAACGACAGATGTGTGCATTCAACTTTGTGGTGCCATATCTTCCTTATAACTCATTCAAAATGAGTTATTCTTCTCTTAAAGGTTTCCTTTATGTGTTATGCTTATAATCCAACTGGAATTTCTGAAAAATACTTAGTATAACTCTTCAAATGATTGTTTTAATAACAGGGTGTAATCTACCATACTTGTTGTGACACACTGTTTTGTATGAATTATTTGAACCCTTTTTATACGTCCAAATTGCATGAAATTTGGTCACAATGACCTTAATTCAGTAATGTATCACATATAAACGATGGAAAATTTTGCTATTTTGGATGTTACATTAATCTAATCATTTTTAGGACTTAAAGTTTCTGTCAGAAAGTGAAACTTTGAAATTGTTTGATTTCATGAATTTTCGGTATAATTTATCATATTAAAGAGCATATGTATATTATGTATAACGGAACTATAGATAATCAAGTTGGACATATAAGGACTTATAAGTATTCTCTTGGTAACCATTAGACTTATAGTAATCATTTGAGTACTTTGCCGTGATCGGAAAGCGCTAGGCCGGTAACGAGCGTCTCGGGTATGTAATTTGAAGCTTTTGCTATAAGGTGAGTATTCACACCGCCACTTTTAAAGTATTTTATACGTTTTGGGGTGAAAGGTATGATTAAATGTAATATTTAAGCTATTTGCATGACCGAATGTGAAACATTATGAAATTGTTGTTTTTGGGCACTAAGGCATGTACACTAATAGATTGTATTTAGTAAAATATTTCATAAAAGTTTGTACACTACTATTAACTTAAGTGAGGAGCCGAGGGTATTTGTGGATAGCGCTATGGGACGGACAATCCCACCTAAGAACTGACAAGTAGGGGTGCGGATAGCAATCCCACCTAAAAACTACAGGTAGGGGTGTACTATACTTAAAATAAAGGTTCTACATATGTGGGATTTTAGTCCCACCGCTAAGGTAGAATTTAAAAATAGTTTTGTGGTCGAAAGGTTTAGTGGTGGCTCATTACTTACTATTAATTAGGATACAAAATATCTTGAACATCTTAAGATTTAAAGATTTACCAAGTGCCATAAAAGTTATTTTGCTCAATATTCATTTATGCAAAAGATGTTTATAATATTGAAAACTTGTGAACTCACCAACTCTTTGTAGTTGACCTTGTTTTATTCATGCTTTTCAGGGGTAAGAAAGATGAACTGAAATGCTTATTAATTAGGCGCGTCAATATCAATCATGTTTTACAATTTAAATCGTTTTGGTTGAACACTTGTTTCCTTTTATTTTGTTTTAAACTAAGGACTTGTATGATGTGAATTTCGGGTTTAAATTGTTATGTATTTGAATGGACGATTGGTGTTATTTTTGCCCTATTGCTATGAAATCTTGAACTATCACGCCTCGTGTTTCCGCTTTAGCGGGGTGTGACAACTTCCTTTTCATGCGCCTGAAGAGTGTCAAATACATCATGCAAAGACCACAGTTCTATGTCTTGGTTTGCTTGAAGAGACATGGAGAGATTAGACCACTCTGGATTTAGTCGTTTAAGAAATAAGACATTGTTGTCTTCCTTGGATCTGACTATATCACATATCTTGCACAGATTTATCAGAGTGTTAAATCTGGGAAAGGTCTGCTCCAGAGTCTCTTCTGGAATGGCTTGAAAACTGTTATATTTGTTCAGAGCTTGAGCTCTTCTATTTTTCTTCATCTTTACTCCTCCTTCAAGAATAT
Source organism: Silybum marianum (assembly GCA_036898165.1). NCBI lineage: Eukaryota > Viridiplantae > Streptophyta > Magnoliopsida > Asterales > Asteraceae > Silybum > Silybum marianum. Next base: position 22,560,312 of record CM072528.1, on the reverse strand, counting down.
TTTCAAGCTGATCCCACAACTCCTTTGCAGTTTCACATGAATCCAGAGATTGGAAAATCACATTTGGAATAGCCATAATCAGAAGACTTTTTGCCTTTTTGGCAACTTCCACCTTAGCCTTGTCTTCATCAGACTAACTTTCCCTAACTTTTGGAACTTGACGAGCAGGAATTTCATCAGTGTTTGTAGTAGCAGGAACCCTTGGAATGGTGGTCATTGGTATAAGTGGACCATTCAATATAGTAGGATAAAGTTCAACATCTAATCCTTCATAGAATTTGATCATGCGGGTCTTCCATTGAGGATATTCATCACGGATTAGAGTAGGATGTTTGGTCAAGGATCTGGAGGTGTATATGGCGTTCATGTTTTGATTTGCCATTTTTTTTGCTGAAAACAGAGATTTAAGAAAAATGCAGGAAATACTATTGAAATTTGGAACAAATAAATTTCAATTGAATCGAAACGAAACGATATTCTTACTGATTTTCAGATTTAAACCAAAATTACCATTGATTTAGAGAAAATTGTATGAAATTAACAAAATCTCGAAAAACAGGGTAGAATTAAGAACACTAGTTTAAAAATGAAATTAACTGCTAGTTGAGTAGGGATTTCTCCAAACTGGACGAGATCTAATAATCAATAGATTGATTATCTAGCTCTGGTACCAATTGTTGGAACCCAGATCCCTTTCTTTACAATAAATCAATAGATCGTAATATATGAGCGGAAGCAATACAGATCTATGATTAATACTAAACAGTAATAAAAATAGTAAGAATAGTTTGAAGATCAAATGAGAAATCGTATTAATAACCTGGAAATTGATTACAATATGTAGGAATGAATCGCATAATTTCTCTCAAAGATCATCGACTAATACAGTGAAGACTGAATCTATTTATACTATTACAAAGAAAAAGGCAACGATCTAGCCTATCAGGATTTGACACGTCAGCTATATACGTAACAGAATCAGTTACGTACAGGGACACACGGAAAGTGTGATCGCCACGTCATCACAAGCGCGTGCGGGATAACAGTTGAGATCCAGAGGTTCTTCAAGTCTTTGGGCGCCTCTAAGATGACGTGAATCAGAAGATGAGCTTCTGACTTAACTTCTTACCTTCGATACTTGTAATATTCTGGTTCATACTTTTCACAAAATGAAGTCTAACAGACGGCAGTCTTCAATAAAAACAAAAATAGGGCGCACTTGCCAGGAGTCGAACTTCAGACCTCCAGCAAGCAGCCCTGGCGCACTTACCACTACACCACGACCTCTTTTGTGTTAGAAAAACGCCATTAATTCCTTTATTACTTCTTTCCCTTTTAACTTTCTTTGATCAACTTCAACATCGCTCTCGCCTCAAATGCAACGCGATTATTCCCAATGGCTTTATCAATATTATTATATAATTTACTCCAACCAACCATCTTTATAGAATATGATTTATAATACTAGCTCTCCAATTAATTGCCAAATTATTCTCAAGATGAACCAATCTTAACCTTTTAACCAAACGATTTCACTGAAATAATTTAACTTTCTAAAATTCTGGGTGTTACAATCCTCCCAACCTTAGACTGATTTCGTCCTCGAAATCGAGTGCCTAACCAAAATACAATTACTACAAATCATCGCCTCTTCAATTCGTTACTATCTACCCTACGAGCTTCGCTGTCTCCCAACCTTATGAGATTCGTACTACTTCAAAGGACTTTTAGGGACTCATCTAACCAAACTCCACGTTGCAACAAGCTTACTTTGACTGTCATAATCTCCCTCCAAACAAAACCATGCATGATAATTACCATATCCATGAAACTCTTAATCATATGCTTAGACTGATACTTCGACCATCATACGTACACTAAGCCTTAAAGAAACCTCAACATTGCATAACAACTCAAGGTGATTTCTAACCTTCATTATCCATTGCTAAAATCTCTTTTTCTCAAGTTTACCACATAAGTCCTTCAACACTTCTTGGAATTCGACCGAAGTGCTCCAATCGCTCTAACGACATATGTCCTCAAGAACAACCAAGATTGTCATCGATACCAACCAACTCCTTACGGCACACGATAACATAAGTTCAACTCCAAAAATTGACGAAACGATAGAGTCACCACGTAAATAACTCAAAAGGACCCAAAAGTCCATTAACTCAAACGTTCCTATATCCTCCGACCGCTCAACTGAAGTCCCAAAAATGAACTTGTTCTAGTAAAACTCTAGTTCGTTTAATCCATTTTGATCATTTCTTTAAACCTCTTATCTAAGAAACTATGCTATCCATTCATCATAATGATAATAACTTAAGTTCTGGTATATATATAAAAATATACGAGCAACTAGCCCAAGGAACAATCCTCCACATACCTTCCAACTCTAGAGATTCTTAGGAAAATCCTACCATCTACGACCTTTCTCGACAAGGCGAACACTAACTATTTTACAAGCAAACTTAAACCACATCTCAGACAAGATCTCTCATCAAAGTTACGTAGGCTCATACTTAGAACCTTCCAAAAAAAACCAACTTGATCACAAATTTTCAAGATATCCATAACTTCTACATGAGATGCATCTTCACTGCAAAACTCAAACTAACGAAATAACCATGAGGTCTAAAAAAAGGTTCCCTCTTGACAAGGTCCGACCTCTACCCAAAAGAGTATCCAACATGCTCACCTACTTACGTCTTAAGCAACTTAAGGATTTACATATTAGGTTCTAGCAAACTTACCGCAAACCCGATTGCCTGCTACTTAATTTTGCGGACTCATCTGATCCTCACTTGAAATGCTCAACACAAAATAATATCTTTCATAACCAAGGTTTCCTACTGAGTTCAAGGTTTACAGTTATAAGACTGAGCAAATATGTCAATCTCATCCATCAAAGATTTAATAAATATAAAACCTTTATAATTCAATTTGCTCATATGTAAAGATCTTTACCATAATCAGTAATCCGTGAAAATGACCAAACGTTAGTATACAAAACGTTTTAAAAGCTACGTAATCATTATTTAAACTAATAATGACAACAACGAGGATACAATTAGTAAACTTTTAAAATGAATCGATATGGTTTTGACGCAAATTTATTTATGCCATGTATGTAAAATAAACTTATGCACTAAAATAGTATACTACAAAACGTTTGCGCCAAATTTCCAACGTTTTCACTTTTAACCGTAGAAACTTCGTGGAGTAAAATTATCTAACAATAAAACATGCGTTTATTTTTCTCAAAACTAGTAAAACGTTAAATGCTTGTGTCCTGGTCACATTAGGAAACCAATTTGATTTAGATTTCAAACTCAAAGCCTTTTAACGAAATGTTTACGCCTTTTTAAAACGTTGACTACGTAAATTGAAGATGCTACAACTGAAATGTATGCAAACTCTATGAAGAAAATGGTTCCCATAGTAATTAAAATGATAATGATGGGAACTTTATAAATTGGGCGGCATCAAAATCTTTATGCTCAAATGAATGACGCAAAATAAAATTATCAATAAACTCTCATACCCAAAACCGACACTAAAATGAATCCATAAAATTCCAAAATCTCAAAATTGACTCATGAACAACACGCACCCAAAATTCAAATGAAACTTGTAAACAACCGTAGGAGGTACGGTAGTTCATGCATTTCAAACTTGACCCGGAACTCACGTACACCAAATAATCTCTCAAAATTCGTAAAAACGATATTTGCATGTTTCTCGGGAAGGTAAACGAAACAATTTACGTTAGTTTCAAATTTAAACTCTCTTGAGCTATAGATCTCAAAATTTGCAATTCAAGCAAAACAATACGAAATAAATTTCTTGGTAAACATGTATGCATTTCTCATGCAACTAAGACCATTTTGTAATTTCAAGCCATGGTTACACTCTTGTGTGCCCAAAACATTTTCTAAAATATCAACTTGTCAGGTATAAATTATTTTGACAAACACGAAATTCTTTTGCAATTTATTTTCTAAAATAAGTGTCGTGCATGCATCCGGTTGGGACCCGAAGTCTAAAAACCACGCTCGCCAAGTCTACCACAAGACCGACATTGCAAAGATTCATATCTTCAGACCATCATCCACCACTAAATCCATCGATTTACAATTTTCTCTCGGAATAAGGTTGATTCAACAAGCTTATGGTTCATCACTAACCATTGTCTTTGACCCAAAATGGTCAGCTGAAGATAAGCATCGTACTTATATGTCACTCAAAGTGACATCGCTACATCCATCAAATATTTCAACGGTCACTGCCATAAGAACTCATTCACTACCCCATTGATCGCCATGAAAATGCGTCTCAAGCACACACACGTAACTGTAAATTCATATTATCACCGGCCGGATAATAATACAAATTTACCTCACATGCAGATCCTTGTTACCATCATCATGATTCTCGATTCTAGTGCATCTATTAACCTCCAAACATCCTATCTTAAAGTGTCTAATTGTGAAATCTCACATCTGATCACTTAATCAATATGCTAGTTTGAGTCTAGGCATCCAAATCAACACCTAAATCTCTCAAACTTATGCTCTGATACCAACTTGTAACACCCTCAAATTTGGAAAGAACGACTAATTTAAAATTTCCATATTACATCAATTGAAAGATAAATCATTCCCTATATATCAATATTTAGATTTCCTCAAACAACAAACAGTAACAAGTCTCTATAAAAGATACATCAAGTCTTCTACTAAGACATGATTACGGTTGGGTGTTACTAAACCCAAAAGAGTCGCTATCTACGAATGCGGAAAACGTCACCAAGAGTCTAATCTTTATCGTGCCACTTTCTAGCACTCAAGTCCACATATGTCGCTAGTAACAACCCCCAACGATAACCTGGTGCACATGTCGACAAAGAAAAAGGGTTAGGCTTAACGCCTAGTGAGCTCAAGAGTTTGTAACAAAATTTTAAATGATTTTAAGCCAAAAGATTTGCTTGATAAAATATAATTCTCAAACGAGATGACTTCATTATAAAAGCAACATCTTTCCCCAAATTCCTTATTTCCATAATAAAAGCTTTAGACCAAAATGACATTTGAAGTGAAAGCTTTAAAAGTAGAAATACTCATTTAACGTGACCCAAATCCAATACTCACACGACCATAAATAAAGTTATGAACGTAAAGATAGAAACATAACTTTAACTGAGTTTTATAAACCGTTAACTCACGCGCACCTTTGAAAGGGATAAGAATATCCGAAGATAACGGGGGAGACCCGATCATACTATCTTGGGTGACGGGTATATAATAAGTCACCACTCAATGTTGGCTTAATAAAGGAACCAGTGGCAGTTGGAAACAATCAATACACAAACGTGTCAGGCCCTCGATGATTCCAATAAAAGCCCGTGCTAGGGTTAATGGTAGTTGAAAACCATCAACAACATAACAAGTGCCAGGCCCTCGATGACCCTAATTTAGCACGTACGTAAGAGTTAATAGCAGTTGGTAACAACTAACAACACAATAAGTGTCAGAACCTCGATGACTCAAACGTAAACAAGAGGGGACAACAATCCCGTCTTAAAACCGACTAAATGCCTATGGATCCATTACATTCTCGTCTATAAATCAAATACGTCTAACAAGACATATTAATAATTTTTCAACACCAACTCTTTGCTCAAAAGTTATTTTCCAATAATCAATTATTTCTCAAGGTTGGGAAGACATAGGATTACACGACACTAAATGAATGACCAACGCACCCAAAACATGTAAAATACTATTCAACTCGGACAAATGTCCATGAGACCCATTTTAGTCAAAACCGAACAAATGCTCTATAACTCAACATTTGTGTGATAACCAGAAACACTAGTTGAGACACACCCTTTTTCCAAATGAACTCATAAACATGTATTTTTACAAAATGTCCCATAATGCCATAACATGTAAATTCCGTAGGTTTATAAATCCAATATCCTGAAAGTATCGTTGACACCAAATAATCCCCATTTATAAATAAAACATCAAAACCTCTCATGAAATATGTTTTATTCATCAAAGTGTCAAAATCCAAATATAACATTTGTAAGATTTATAAAACCATTTATATCAAATAATTGCATATTATCAAAATAATCAAATACTTGACAAATAGCAAGTAAAACATGTTAATATATCAAAATGGACATTTTTGGCATGTACAAAGTTTTCACAAAGTATCTTGAACCCACCTTGCTAGATTTAGGCTAAATCTAGGTTTTACCCAAAAGCTCCATTTGAAGAAATGTCCAGATCTGCAAGATTTCTTCACTAGAAATCATCTCTAGATCATAACCAACCTATAACACATCAATAATAGCTCCCAAAAATCGGATCTTATATAAACCCTAGACAAAAACCCAAATCCCTTAAAATGGTTAAAACTCTAAAATCTTCAAAATATGAGTTCCATAGAGCCAACAAGAAAGATTTCAACAACAAATAATGCCTAGAAGAGTTAAGATGACTTACAAACTCGGTATGGGGGAAAATCCCAAGCTTGTTCAACAATGGTGGAGAACAGATGGAGAATATGAAGATGAAGCCTTCTCCAAAACGTTCTAAGATCAACCATTGAGTATACTCCACCGATCTAGGCTTGAAGAGCTCCAAAAATGAAGAATGTAGGAAGAAAAATGGGGTAAAACGGAGTTGGGATGAGAAAGTTATGAAGGAAAGAAGATGCAATCCGACTTTATGAAGAATCTGCTCAAATAGAAGGTTATGCGGGCTGGGCCGCGACCTCAAGTCGCGGTACTAGGCGCGCTCTAAGGGGAGGGGACTTGAGACCTCCAGCAAGCGGCCCCGGCGCCATTACCACTATGCCACGACCTCTTTGGTGTTAGAAAAGCACCATTAATTCCTTTATTACTTCTTTCCCTTTTAACTTTCTTTGATCAACTTCAACATCGCTCTCGCCTCAAATGCAACTCGATTATTCCCATTGGCTTTATCAATATTATTATATAATTTACTCCAACCAACCATCTTTATAGAATATGATTTATAATACTAGTTATCCAATTAATTGCCAAATTATTCCCAAGATGAAATCAACCAACCTTAAAATTTTAACCAAACGATTTCACAGAAATAATTTAACTTTCTAAAATTCTGGGTGTTACAGTATAGCCTAAGTGCCTGACTAGGGGCCTCCTTGGATTCGTGTCATCATTAGGATAGCTTGCTTGCACAAGTGGGAGTCTGTTAGAGTTGGTGTGCATAGCAGCTACTTTATGCGACAACCAATGTCATAGGACACTCAAGGGTCACACCCATGAGTACTATAAACCGAGAAATATTAGCGACCATGATTGGAGAGGTCAAAGGAGAGATTATTTTATAGGGATTTTATAGAATAAAGGTAGTAAATATAGGTTTGTTAATTTACTGGTCATTTATCCAAACAAGTTTATTAATTATGTATATTTATTTAGGATTAAATAAATATGTGTAATTAAGGTTTTATAAATTGTGGAAAATAATTGATAACTCTAATTTTTAAAGTTATTACTTACATTTTATTTGAATTTTATTTAGTCAACTTCGACCGTTTTGCCTCCTAAACCTACATTTTTGGTCTAAAATATTTCTTTGAGCCATTTGTGAGTGTTTTCATGTCTTTGAACCATTTAATGTAACTTTATGCCAAAAATTCGAGTTTTCATCAAGATGGTATCCGGAGTGTCCACTCCGAGTGACGAATCAGCTGATTAATTAAGCCAACTGTTGGAGGCCAAGAAGATGCTAACCGAGGGATACAAAAGCGGGAATAGAAAGCTCATTTGCATGCTTTCTGTTGGTGGTTGAAAAGCAAAAGTTAAAGTATGGCTAAAAATGATATTTTATTCCATAGCCACATTTGAGGGAAAAGCTTCTTTGTCCACAAGATTCTTGTGCTTTCTCCTTCTTCTTAACCTCAAGTCCGTATGTTTCCTCCAAGTCCTTATCTTTGAGTTATTGTATGGTAGATCGTTGGCCTAGTATATAAAGGCCAAGGCATTTACTCATTTCAACCAACCATTAGATAGATTCTTGTGCTTTCTCCTTCTTCTTAACCTCAAGTCCGTATGTTTCCTCCAAGTCCTTATCTTTGAGTTATTGTATGGTAGATCGTTGGCCTAGTATATAAAGGCCAAGGCATTTACTCATTTCAACCAACCATTAGATAGATTCAAAAATTAGTTCTAGAGAGCATATTTTCAGTTCTTAGCATTTGTTTTCATGTTCTTAGCATAAAAGCATTTAATTACAGTAGTTAAGATTTAATTTCCAGCAGTAGTTAGTTTTTACTTTCGGTATTGTAATCCAGTGCACACAACAATGGACATTATTCTTCCAGTAATTTAAATATTTTGGTATGTTTTCTTGCAATCTTTTAAATTCTGATTTCTACCCCTTCTTAGCTATGAACTAAACATCTTTTTTGAGATGTAGAAATGAGAAGTACCTAGATTTTATGTAAAATTCTTGAGTAGTTTTATATATTTTTACCTTTTTTCGATTTGGTCATTCATGGTTCGAAAATGCCAATGATGCGGACAAGCCGATCACTTGAAAGTGTCTAATGTCTACTTCGAGATCTAGAGATGGGCGGAACGTAGTGACACGAGCTTGGATGATGCTAGGGGATTCGAGAGAATTCTTATAACACCAATGAGAGTTAGGTTTGCATAGTGAAGTATTCCACATTTCAGAGTAAAGATAAGCCATTTGGGCATTAAAAATACTTATGGCATCTATCTCTACATATTCCATTGAAACTCAAGAGGGTTCAGGAAACTAACTAACAAATCGAAGGAAGTTAAGGAATATAAGATTTTAGTTAGAATAAATGTGAGTATTGGTTGAGACCGGCAAATGGGACAGAGAGTGGCCACTTCTCGCAGTATAATGACCATTTGATAAAATCAAGTATTCAATGTAAAATTTGGGGAAAATCCTACATCTCTCTCTTGAATTATAAGATCTTTGCTAATTTACATTACCAAAACCAACTCAAGATTTTTGTTTCTTCTATAATCAAAACTTGTAAAAGGAAGTTCATGAAAGCAATAGTGTCATGATAGTTCCAGTACTTAAGGATAAGATATTTGATTCTTACCACTTTATTACTTGGGAAACGATCATAGTGATCGGTGTATACTTGTGTTGTCCACAATGGATTGATTGCTAACCTCACTGCGATACACATATTTCGTAAGTACCAATGATTCATAGAAATATATTTTGGTATTTAATATATTGGAAAATAATAAAAGAAGTCAAAATTATTATGGTATAAAATCTAAAAGGGGCCGAAAATTTCATAAAACATTTTATTAATTTCAGCAATATTAAAACTTAAAATATGGTTTTTTAATATTGTTTTCTTTTTAAATAAGGAAGTTTGGATAAATGGAAAATAAGCGTTTGCCCCCGATCCAATCGGGGGATCGAATTGATTATAAAAACAAAAACCATGACTTTTTCAACATATAAATAAAGGGTTGTGGTTTTAGTTTTAGACACAACTTTAAACCTAAGAAAAATCTCTCCTCCCCTCTCTCTCTCTCTCCCTGCGTCGAACTTGAGAAGAAACCCCAAGGTTTCAGGTTCCTAGATTTCGACTAAAAAGGTTCACAATCCAAGGCTTTGGGTTGTGTTTCTGGTTCCTACGATATCCACACTAGTAGGAGCTTGTGTGCATCATTATGGGTGGATTAGCTTGAGCACTCAAGGTAAGACCTCTAACTTGACTCGTAGTTTTAACTTTGAGGAACATCTAGAAAACTAGATGCTTTTCGTTTTGGAATGTAACTTAAAATTAGTTTTGTTATAAATCTCTTCCGTCTGTTTTATCATTGTTTTATCAAAACTAAATTCGAATATTTTAAGTTACTTGATTAACAAAGCAACATCCTTGAACTAAGCAACATCCTTCAACTAAGCACAATCTTAAGTTACTTAATCCGGCTTCCGAAACCCTTCAGCAACATCCTTGAACTAAGCACGAGATCAGGGTTGTTCTGAAGTGGTAAGAAGTTGTTTGGATTCTTGAATGCACAATCTTCGACCTTGAAGTGCACGAAGATTACAAGAGATAGGGAATCCATTTCTGAAAAGCAAGTGCCCACAGAAAAAAAAGAAAATTCAAATGATTTGAGCACAACAGCTTCCGCGACTACATATTTAGCTTCAACAATTGATGTGGACAACGAGTTTTTCTTTTTACTTGTCCAAATTACCAACTTTCCACCTAACAGCTGTCAACCACCAGTTGTGTTTTTCCGATCAATTTTGTAACTTGCAAAATCACTATCTGAATAATCGATTAGATCGAGCCTGAGTCTTTGGGATACCAAAGACCCAGAATAGGAGTTCCTTTTAGATATCTAAAAATTCGCTTTACAACAATCATACGAGATTCCTTGGGTTCAGATTGATATCGTGCACACAAGCATGTTGAGTACATGATATCTAGACGGCTAGCTGTGAGATACAACAAGGAGTCTATCATTCCTCTATACGAAGTAACGGTGACATGTTTCCCATTTAGGTCTATGTTCAATGTTATAGGAGATGCCATAAGGGTCTTTACTGAAGAACTTTGGGTTAGATAAAATTTCTTCAACATATCATTAGCATGCTTACCTTGGCATATGAATATTCCTTTTTCGGATTGCTTAATATGAAGACCAAGAATATACAATGTCATCGAATATATCTGAACAAGAAGGATATGGCCTTTATGTTTCCTGAGGAAGATGGTATAATCAATCTTTCCATGCTCAAATTTCTCATCCAGAAGAAACTTGGAAAGGGTATCATATCAAGCTCGAGGAGCTTGTTTTAAGCCATGAAGATTCTTATCCCGTTTATCCGCATAACCTGTATGCTTAGGGTCAGTGAACCCTGGAGGTTGCTCAACATAGACTTCTTCATGAAGTTTGTCATTTAGAAAGACACTTTTCACATCCAGCTGAAAGACTTTGAAGTCTTTGTGAGCAACATAGGCTAGGAAAAGTCGAATAGTATAGCTTCTAGCCTGGCCACAGGAGCAAAGGTTTCATCCTAACCGATGCCTTCATCCTGTTTGTATCCCTAAGAAACAAGTCTAGCCTTGTTACGAGTCACAGTGCCATGCTCATCTAACTTGTTCTGATACACCCATTTGGTGCCTATAATAGTTTTATCAGATTGACGAGGGAAAAAGTTCCATACCTTGTTTCTCTCAAACTCAGTCAGCTCTTCTTGCATAGCACCGACCCAGTTTGGATCTATGATAACTTCATCGATCTTCTTTGGTTCCAAACGGGAATAGAAATAATCAACATAAAGTGAACTTGTTGAAACCTAATCAGGAGTGAGAAGATGTTGATAACTATCCAATGTCTATGATTTTGGAAGATCTAGAGTTTGGTGTAATCAACACAAATCAAGAAGAAAGAATAGGTTTTTGAGTTTACTAAGATTGTGTGCTATTATGATGGTACTCTGAAAGTTATTAGACATCAGTTGTGGAACAAGCTTCAAATGGACTTAAAAACCCATGAGAAAGAATGAATAGGTATGAAAGAAAGATCTTGGGTGAATAGAGTTGTTACTGAAATTGATGAAAGGCTTGAATACCGGAACATACTGAGAAGAAGAATGGAATCTAACCTCGAGATATGTAAAAGAAGACTGTTAGAATTAATATAGAAGTATGGATCAGAACTTACTTTGAAGAACAAAGTTAAACTCTCCAGAAGCAAGTACATTCAAAGGAAAGTCACTTCAGAAGGTGTAGTTCAGAAGTTGTTATGACAATCCAGAAGATTGGACATCTTCTGGATATTACTTTATGAACTACACGTGACTTAGTGACGTGGCCAGTCATGCTCCTTGTACGTAACAGATTTTGTTAGAAGACTTGCTTACATGTCAATACATGATAGGCTAGCTGCTTGACTTTCTTATTTGTAAGCGTATAAATAGAAGCAGTTATCATTGTATTAAAAGTCGAGAGAATTGGAGAGAATTCATGAGAGTAATTTGTATTGACGAACTATAATTATCGGCACCTTGAGTGAAATACAAATTACCATTGGTCTTCATTTTGTTCTTCCTTTACTATTTACAATTCAAGTATATCGTTGATTAATTTGCTTCTGCTCACTACTCCTATTATTTGTGTTTAATCAACTTTATTTGAGTATACAAGGGATCTGGGTTCCAACAATTGGTATCATAGCTAGATAATCAATCTATTGATTATTCGATCTAGTCCGATTTGGAGAAATCCCCACTAAACTAGAATTCCTCGAATTTTAAGGTATTGTTCTTCATTCTACCCTGTTTACGAGTTTTTATTGTGTTCATACAATTTTTCTCAAACTCAGTGGTATTTCTCGCTTAAATCTGAGTGTTATTGTTCATCGACAAACGTCTTCAAGTTCAGATAATAGAAATTGTTCTTAAACCTTTAATTTCTTTTCAAAATTATCATACTCTACTTTTCTCAACAATAGCAAATACAAATCTAAATGTCATGTACAGCTCCGGTTCTCTAACTAAACCTCCCACTCTACTAAGGGATGAATATCCCCAATGGAAAATTCGCATGCTCAACTTCTTTGAAGGTTTAGGTCTTGATCTATACACTTCTGCGCTGAATAGACCCTTCATTACAGTCACCACTAATCCCCGTGTACCTGCAACTGCCACTACTGAAGAAATTCTAGCAAGGCAGGTCCCAAAAGAAATAAAAGACTGGAATGAGGAAGATAAAAAGAAAAATGAAATTGATCAAAAGGTGAAAAGATTTCTCATAATGGCATTTCCAAATGAAATCTTTCAATCTCTAGATTAGTGTGATTCTGCTAAAGATCTATGGGATCAGTTAGCTAATCAACTAGAAGGAGGTTAGAAGATGAAGAAGAATAGAAGAGCTCAAGCACTGAATGAGTATAACAACTTTCAGGCCCTTCCAGAAGAAACTGTTGAGCAGACATATCACAAATTTAATAAATTGATAAATCAATGTAAAAGATGTGACATCATCATATCACAGGAAGATAACAAGCAAACCAAGATCTAGAGCAGTGGTCTTTGCATGTTGTGTTTGGAACTCTTCAGACTCATGAGAAGGAGGTACTGTTGAAGAAAGTGAGTGTTTGTGGTCCCTTGGCCCTTATTTCTGAATCCAGAGGGTCAGAAAGGAGAAATAGAGAAGCTGAGAAGAAAGGGAAGACCAAAGCCTTGATCTCAGAAACTGATACAGAAGCTGGTCTTTCTAGTTCAGAAGATGATGAGATCAATTCATTTGTTGAGTCTTTGGCTCTTATTACCAAATAATTTACAAGGAAGTTTGGTAATCGTTCATTTTAGAACAAAGGCAGGTATGATAACAGAAATGAACGCCCAACTCAAACTTATGTACAAAGGCAGGAAGGTCCAGGAGTTAAGAAGACTGAGGAGGAGAAGAAGGAAGAGAAGTTAAAGAAGAAAAAGGATGTATGCTACAAATGTGGCAAACTGAGTCATTATTCCAAAGACTGCAAAGGTGCTATCATAAAAGACAACTTGTACTACAAAAATTAGTACAAGTACAACCAAGACATAAGGGCCAAATATGATGAACATGAGAACTGGCTATTTGAACAGTCAAGCGATGCAGAAGCCATGTTATGCAGAATGGCTATGACCAGTGATGCAGAAGAACAACCTTCTGAAACCCCGATTTGCACTACTTCTGAATCCTCTGAACCCTCTGAACTTAAGCAAACCATTATAAACTTAACTTTTGATTTTGAAAATCTGAAACAGAAGCTTCTGAATGAGGAGAAAATAAGAAAAGATCTTGAAAAATCATTCACTCTTGTTGAAAAAGAAAGAAACATTTTTAAAAGAGAAATGGAAATTCTCACAGAAGAAAAGCAAGAACTTTTTATGGAAAATCAAAAAATTTCCAAACTCAAAACATCTTCAGAGAGCTTACTAAAACATAAAATTGATGAGCTAAATACACTTCTGTTGGCTAAGGATAAAGAGCTTGAAGCTAAGGAAAGTGACAAATTAAATTCTGTAGCACTTAAAAATTATTTTCAAAAAGAAAGGGAATTTCTGCATATCGATCCTCAGAAGAAGGAGCTCTTGATTAAAAAAATCAAGACGCTCAGAATGTGCATGAACAAATAAATACACAAGTTGGGTAAACAGGTCTTGGTTTCGATGATCTGGATCCTAACACTTGTAAAAAGAGATCTACTTTAGATTCTGTATTTTGTATGGGCAAAGAACAAAAACCCGTTTTTCCTGTTTTATATGAACAATCAGTGTTTAAAAGGTTAAAATATGAGAATAGACATCAAGTGTGAAAACTCAAATACAAAAACATAAATTATTCTTCTGAAAGAACAAGTCAAGTTGATCTTAAACTAGTTCAGAAGAAGAACACTGTTTTTAACTTTGGTTTATTCACTCATATAACTTTAAATCCAGAAGCTCATTAGTTCATACCCATACATGCAGAAGAAGAACTAAGACTCAAGTTTCAAAAGGATATTCTTCAAACTCTGGATGAATGTGCTATCCAAAGTCGTACAGAACTTAAAATATTATCTCTTCAAAAGGAACAAGAAGGAAAATCTTTAACTTTTGAAAACCATCCAGAGATTATTCCCTGTTCTTTAATTGATTTAAATCTTTGTCAAGAAACGGACAATGATAAATTTGATATTTATCCTTGGGAAAACGACGATCAAAATTATGATGATTTCTTTAACATGTCAGATATATTACTCATAAAGTTTGAAAAACGTATGCCTTCTACTTATGTTCAAGTAAATCTTTGTATAAAGGATAGCTCTACTCCCCTTATGCATACAAACGAACCACCAGAAGTAAGGGATGCTGGATCAGATGTTAAAAGACTTCCAAATGGAATATCAATAATATCTGTTCCTCCAAAAGAACAGAGAAAAGAGGTTCCCATTCATCCAGATTTTCTTGGTATGTGCATTCAACCTAAGACTTGTCTTGATCTAGAAAAAGAAGTAGCAATAAAAAAGAAAGCTACCCTTGAGCAAAAATCTTAGATTCCACAACCTCAGAAGAATACAAAGCTCACCAGAGAACAAAAAGCTAAATGGAAAACTAATGATCATGTTTCTTCTGTTTCAGTAAATCGGCCAAAAGTTCAAAGCATGTGGACTCCTAAGAAACAGCCTATAGAGAAAAATTCACCAGTTCTGATGCATAAGTCTAGGCTAGATAAGAAGTTCTTTCGAACAACCGATGCTAGAATAGACAACAATAAGAAATCTTGTAATTATCATTCCAGAAATTAAAATTCAATGAATTCTTTTATGTCTCAAAACTCTGAATGCTTCTCTCCTTTTCTTAAATTAAAACTATTTTTCTTGAATCCACATTGTTTTACTTCTGATTTCAATAAACGTTCAAATTTCAAAAACCAAAAGAAAAGGTCGTTTCAATCTAAATCAGGCAAACCAGAAGTCTCTAGAAAACCTGCAAATTCTTCTGAATTAAAAGAAAAATCAACGTAAAATCACAAGTCTAACTACAAATGACCCATTATGAGATGGGTGCCTAAATCTCTTTGATTTTGGATTGCAGAAACAGCGTGTGCATATCTGGTATCTTGACTCTGGATGCTCGAGGCATGTGACTGGTACGAGAAACTTACTCTCCATGTTCAAAGACAAAATCGGTGGAGCAGGAATGTTTGGAGACAATGGAAAGGGTTAAATAAAAGGTTATGGTATTCTTCAAGAAGGAAACATCACCTTATCAAAGGTTGCTCATGTTTCTAGATTAAAACATAATCTTCTAAGTGTAAGTCAACTATGTGATGCTAAAATGTTGGTTGTATTTGATGAAAAGCATTGTTACTTACTATCTAAAGCAGGACAAGAGTTATGGAGAGCCGACAGAAAAGGTAACCTGTATATGATGAACTTCACTTCTAAAGATGGTACATAAACACTCTGTCTAATCTCGAGAAAGAGTGAAGTAGCTTGGCTCTGGCATCATATACTTTCTCATCTTAACTTTCAAACTCTTGAATTGCTTGTGAAACATAACCTGGTTGAGGGCCTCCTACAGGTTCACTTCCAGAAGGATCATCTCTACCCTGCTTGTGAGATGGGAAAAATAAAGAGAGCTTCCCACAAAACAAAGAGTGATCATTCGTGTACAAGACCTCTGCAATTGCTACATGTTGATCTCTGTGGTCCCATTGCAGTGCAGAGTCTCTCTGGAAAGAAATACATTCTTGTGCTAATTGATGAACATTCCAGGTACAGTTGGCTCGCTTTTGTTAAACAGAAGTCATAAGTCCCAGTTGTTTTAATTAATATGATGAAGATGATACAGGTGCTTCTGCAAAGCCAAATTCAGCAGTTAAAGAGTGACAATGGTATTGTGTTCAAGAATGCCAAACTTGATGAGTATCTAACCAATGAAGGAATCTCTCAAAACTTCTCAGCTGCACGTACTCCTCAACAAAATGGTGTGGTGAAACGAAGAAATCGTACATTAGTCAAAGCAGCAAGAACCATGCTTGTAGCTTCTGAACTACTTACACACTTATGGGTTGAGGCTATCTCTACTGCTTATTTTACACAGAACAGATCTATAATTGTCAAGAGACATCTCAAAACTTCTCAAAACTGTTAAGTTCTTACACATCTTTGGTTGCAGGTGCTTCATTCTGAATGATCGTGACAAACTTGGAAAATTCGACAAGAAGTCTGATGAAGCTAAATTTTTAGAATATTCTCTGACCTCCAAAGCTTACAGAGTATATAATCTCCGAACCAAGACAATCATGGAAAGCATCAATATAGATTTCGATGATTAAACACAATTGACTTCTGATTATTCTGATTCAGAACTCAAGCTCAACAATGTAACTTCTGACTATCTCTCCAGCTCTAGAGAATCCGAGATTGATACTATTTTTGAAGATTTCCTTGGAGAAGAAATTCCTATTGTAGAAATAGAAAGAAGTCTACTAGTCAATCCATCAGAGGTACTTCGAGCTTCTGGAATAACCATTTCAGGTCCATCTGTCTCAACAAGTACAAATGAATGTCCAGAAGAGTCTTTGTCTACTCCAGACATAGAAAGCTCAACTCATAATCCAAGTTCCTATGTGCCTTCATTTGAGGGGGAGAGATTAGGCTCTTCTCTAGAAGTTGAAATTCCAGAAGAAACCATACAAGCATCAGAACTCCACAAGTCTCCCACACTTGCATGAAGAGATGGACAAAAGCTCACTTAGCTGATCAAATAATTGGTGACCGCTCTGAAGGTGTCAAAACCAGATTTGCCACTACAAATGAAGCCTTCTTTGTAAAAAAAAATTAAGTATGGTAGAACCAAAAAGAGTCCATGAAGCTCTACAAGACCCTAGTTGGATCGATGCAATGCAAGAAGAGCTTCTGCAATATGACAGAAATAAGGTATGGAAGCTTGTACCATTGCCTAAAGACAAAAAAATTATTGGTAAAAGTTAGGTTTTTAGAAATAAGAAAGATGAAGATGGAATTGTGGTCAGAAACAAAGCCAGGTTAGTGGCAAAGGGGTACTGTCAAGAAGAAGGTATTGAATATGATGAAAGACTTGCTCCAGTAGCAAGGGGTGAAGCAATTCGATTGTTTTTAGCTTTCTCTGCATACAAAGACTTCAAAGTCTATCAAATGGATGTAAAATGCGTCTTTTTAAATGGCAAGCTTAAAGAAGAAATATACGTCCAGCAATCTCCTTGTTTTGAAAGTGCAAATCATCCAGACTATGTCTATCTCTTAGACAAAGCTCTGTATGGATTAAAACAAGCCCTTCGAGCCTGGTATGAACATTTATCAAAGTTTCTGGACGATAATGAATATGAAAAAGTTAAAATCGATACCACTCTATTCATCAAAAGGTGCAAAGGTGAGATGACCATGGTTCAAATATATGTGGATGACATTATATTTGGTTCTATAAATCAAGCAGAGGTAGAGTTGTTTTTCGAACTAATGGAAAGTGAATTTGAAATAAGCATGATGGGAGAACTAACCTTCTTCCTAAGGCTTCAAGTCAAACAGACAAATACTGGCATTTTTATAAACCAAGCCAAGTATGTCTCTGACATTTTAAAGAAATACAAACTTCACAACTCCACTACAATGAAAACACCAATCTCACCAAACACAAAGCTTGATTATAATCCCTCTGGGAAACAAGTAGATGTTAAGAATTATAGAGTTCTGATTGGATCTCTTATGTACTTAACTACAAGTAGACCAGATATAATGTTTGCCACATGTTTGTGTGATATATATCAAGCCAATCCCAAAGAATCCCATCTGGCTGCTGTGAAAAGAATCCTTAGATGCCTTAAAGGAACATCCTCATTTGGTCTCTTGTATCCAAGGCATTCTGGCTTTGATTTAATTGCCTATACTGACTCTTATCATGCAGGATGTAGGTTAGACAAAAAAAGCACATCTGAAAGCTGTCAACTTCTTGGAAACAGGCGAATAAGTTGGACATCCAAGAACAAAAGTGTGTGTCAACTTCCACAGCAGAAGCAGAATATGTTACTGCCGTTAGTTTATGTTCATAAGTTATATGGATGAAAACCAACTCAGATATTATGGTCTAGTATATGACAAAATTCCAATCTTGTGCGACTCAGAGAGTGCAATTGCCATCACAAGAAATCCAGTGCAGCACTCAAAAACCAAGCACATTGATGTCAGGTATCATTTCATAAAGGATAATGTGGAAAAAGGTACGATTGTGATGTACTTTGTTTCCACTGATTACCAACTTGCTGACATTTTTACAAAAGCTCTGGATGAAAACATGTTTAATTTATTAATCAGCAAGTTAGGCATGCTTAATATGTGATAAGAGAAAATAACTCTTTGCAAAATAACTCTTCTGTATCATTATTTAAAGCATGTATTTACTCACTTTATGTCTTAATCATCTTCTGAACCCTATCTTCTATCGCAAGCATATCAGAAGCCTTTTGCTGTACTAACGATATCTCTGCATCTCAAATTATATATTTTCACGATTTTATGATCCAAGCATAGTTTGAAGGGGAGCATAGAAACAGAGTTTGCACGTGTCAAGGGGGAGCAAACACTCATGCATAATTCAAGGGGGAGAAAAATCAACTTCTGAGTAAAAATCATGTTTCAGAAGATAACTCTTCCAGAACCTCTGGATCAACTCTTGCCACCAAGGTTATCCAAAAGTCTCTGGCATGTCTAACGTCTCCTCTGATTTTTCAACTGTGCAAAGGAAATTATCATCCAGAACTTTTGTATCAATTCCTACTTACAAAGCTATACAGAAGTCTCTGGATTGTCTTAAAAACCTGCTGAATATATTTTTCTCTGGAAATTATACATATCATTTTCTTCTGTACTAACTTTTTCCGTCAAGGTTATACAGAAGCTTCTGATATGTCTATAATTTTCTCTGAAGATTCTTTCAACTTGTTCAAACTTTTTTTTGGTCTCAAAAACGATTTTTCATTCGACCAATTGATTGATTTTAAAGTTGTTTTTGTATAATCCGTTAGCCTTTAAGCTTCTGGACCAAATCAAAACTAAAGTACCACTTTAGAAATCTTTTCCAACGTATCATAGTCCTTCAGATCTTCCGAATTAACTCTTCCCTTCAGGGTTATACAGAAGCTTCTCGTATGACTACGAAACTTTCTACAAGGACATATCTCCTAAGAACTTAAGTAATAATTAGTCTCTGAATAAATCTTGTCTCCAAGGTTATTCAGAAGTTTTTATTTTCTTATTAATTCTTTTGAAATATGCTTCTTATAAAATTCTCTACTAGTCATCAAACGATTTTTTTAAGACTAGCCAGAATGTTTTTCAAATAAATTTTTGGATTAATCGCGCATGATCAAGTGTTAAAAGAAATGAATCAAAGATGTCTACACACGCAAAATCCTTCAAACGGATCCTTTTTTTCATAGATCCACGTGTCAAAATCCTAAACAAGCTAAACACGAACCATCAAGACACGCCTAATCATCCAATGGTCTGCATGATTTGTCTTTGTAGCCCACGTCAAAAAAATCGTTCCTTATCTTTTTACCACTCGAGTACATTTTTCACTCTCACTATTTAAACTCGAATCACCACTTCACTTTCCCTTTTTACCATCCCCGTCCTCGAATTTACTTATCTTCAAGATTCTCCATTGTTGCATACCTGTAATTCTCAAAACCCTAATCTTCAAATGGCTGCTCAAAATGAAATCCCTGCTAATGTGCCTACTGTAGAAGACCAAATGGTGGACTCAACTGCTGAGAGTGCACTGATAGTGTTTCTACAATCAAAACCCAACAACTTCCAGGTACTCCTCAACCCCTCAACCTTCCCTGAAGACTATCGAATCAAGATAGAATTCCTTCAACACCATATCCTAAAGAAAGCCCTAACTATTGCTAACCCAAATGTCCCTAAACAATTCGTCCAAGAGGTGTGGCAATCCATGTATATCAAAAATGAGTTCATCCTTACTGGAGCTTTGATATTCCAAATGACGAGGAACATGTCGTAGAGGTTCAAATAACTCATAAAAAAATAGCCAAACTCTTCGATCTTCCCAAATCATTCATAATGGTTAATGGAACTCTTGAGCCAAATCCAGACCTTGAACATAACCCAAGTTTTGATGTACTGGTTGACTTTCTGGACATGTTAGGCTACAACAAAGAATTCACAAAAGTCTCAGAGTTCAAGTGACAATCACATCCCCCTATGTGGAATGTTCTGGTCTCAATCCTGAATAAAAGCCTCACATGCAAGATCAGATCGATGGATCAGGCCAACACGAATATCATTACAATGATGTATGGTATGTGATAGATATCAGAAGATAGCTTTAAAAGCAGACTAGGTTCTGAAGAGAGAAAAGCTCAGAAGTCTGAAGACAAGCAAAGAAATGCCTAACGCATAACTTTTGAAGTGACTACTTCAGAAGTTCTGAAGTTCTGAAGAACACTTCTAAAGAGGTTCTGAAATTAAGTTATGAAGATGTTCAGAAGTAGTTCTGAACATGTCTGTCATTATTGTACTATAACTTTAGCATTTCTATTTGTATATAAATAGATAGTTTGTTTGACAGTTATAAATATGTTAATAGAGCTTGTAAAGATACATACTTTGTAACATTGTTCAGTGATCAATACGATATACAACTTCAGTGACATAATTCTTGTTCCTGTTCTTTAATCTTTCTACATTCTTGATAGTTTGGGATCTAACAATTGGTATCAGAGCTAAATCAACTGTTTGATCAATTTTGTGAAGAACTTGTCAAATCTGACAGTTCTTGAAATTCATGATCGATGCATTCAAGATCAATTTGATTCAACCCTAAGTTGAATTCACGATATACTATTGTCAAGATGTCGAGATTTGAAACCAAACCACCAACGTTGTTTCTGGCAAAATAATTCTCACAATCTTTAGGCTAAATAATCTAGTAGTTGTTACTTGTTAGTGGGTAAATTCCATCAATGGCGAATCAGAATGATTCAATTCTTGGACAATATCTATGAAGCTTTAATGCGATCGATCGTAAATGGACCTTTGGAGGTCTATGTTGAAATTCCTGCAGTTCCAAGAACTGAATCTACTTCTGAGATCCCTGCATCGCGAATCAAGAAAAGCCCAGGTATGTACAGTAATGATGAAAAAAATCAAGCTAAGATTGACAAAAGAGCACTGAATCTTCTTAAATGGCCATTCCCAATGAAATATTCAATAGGGTAGATAGTTTAACCTTTGCTAAGGCCATGTGGGATGAGGTTGAAGCTCAAATGCAGGAAAGCACTAAAGCCCAAGCCCAAAGGTTGAACATCTGTGTTGGTACTTATGAAAATTTCAGATATAAAGAAAATGAATCTATCACAGAGACTTATATAGATTCAACAATATACTGAATGATTTAAGAAGAAATGGTGTTCATAAATCCAACTCAGAAATAAATGATAAATTTCTGAACAATCTGGGTAATGAGTGGTCAAGCTTTTCTGACAATATGGTTACTAGAAATCTGTCTAGAAAATCAATTCATGATGTTTATGGCATCATGTTTCAACAAGAGAATAAAATCAAGACTAGACAGAATGAGCAAAAGAAGGCAAATGAAACAGTAGTCTTATTGAGCAAGAAGTATAATAATTCCATGACCATTTCTGCTAAGAGCAAGGTTTGTAAAATCCCAGAGACAACTCTGTGTGATGGAGATGAATCAGATGAAGAGCTTAAAAGAATTTATGATAATATTGCTTTCATGACAAGGCAATTCACTCAAAGATATAATCAAATATATAAGAATAAGTCTAAATCTAAAGAAGGACCTAAGAAAGGTAAAGATGCTGGTCAAAATGACACACAAGAACCAACAAGATGCTTCAATTGTGGTAAGCCAGGACATTATGCAAGACATTGAAAAATGCCCAAAGTAAAAAATGCTGGCTATTATGAGAAGAAGCATCTTCTTGCTAAAAAGAAGGAACTTAATCCAGCTCTGGTGACCAAGTATGAAGAAGACTGGTTAAACTGGAGTGATGGAGAGTATGATGAAGAAGTGGCTCACTATGCCTCACATTGTTACATGTGTCAGTTGGATCCTGAAGCTAAACATGCACATGACTCTGAGGTACTTTCTTCATCTTCTGCACTTAATTCTGAAATTAGTTCCTCTTCTGAACCAAATTCTAGAGAACCTGAAATGCAAAATCAAATTCAAAACATGTATTCTGAATTTGAAATACTTAGAAACAGAATCAAAGGTGAAATTTTTTTGGTAAATCAATTCAGAGCTGAAAGCTAAATTTATAAACAAAATTGCCAAGAAGTTGAACAAATTCTTGAAAAGGTTTCTGAAGAAAAATCATTATAAAAAGAAAAGATGGATAGTTTACAAAAGGATATTTTAAATGAAAAAACTTTGAATATTTTAACAAATCAGGCTCAAAATTCAAAATTTTACAATATAAAAGCAGGTTTGGGATATAATAACAGTCAAATTTTAAAAAAAGCACCTGCAAATCTTTATGATCTTTCAAAAATGAAGATTTTTAATGAAGCTAACACATGTGTTATATCCAAAGCTGTTAATTACTCTTTACCTAAAAGAATTCCATTTGTAAAATCAGAGACTTTATTTTCTGAAGAAAAAACCTCTTAGTTCTGGTGAAACAGAGAAAATTTTTGAAACAGAAAGATAAAGATGTTACAAATATTTCAGAGAATATTTCTGAACATACTTCTGAATCAAAAATTATTTCTGAAGAAAAATTTGAACCAATTATTAAAACTGAGAATAATTCTTCTGAACATACTTCTGAGTTATATTCTGAAGCTTTTCCAGAAGATAATTCTGGTAATAACTCAGAACATGGAGAAAAATATGATGAATTCTCAGATATTGAATCTTTAAAAGATATTGAAGAGAATTCATAAATATTTTTTTGATAATTCTGATGATGAGTCTGAGAAAATTTCAAATCTGAAATTTTTTGCATCAAGCATGACTCAGAATAAGTTCTCAGATTTAATGAATGTTTCAGATTTAGAAGATGATGATGATCCTATGGTTGAAGTTATTGATAAAGATGGTTATATTATATACAAATCAAAATCTTGTTTGACTGAAGGAGAAATTTTAAAATCTGAAGCTCCAAAATCACCTTCAGAAATGTTCAATCCGGTATTTCTGAAAACAGAATTTCTAAACACTGAGACTTCAGACAAATTCAAAACTCCTATATCTAAAAATACATCTTTGACATCAAATAATTCTTCAATATCATCATCTAACTTTGTAACCAGAGTTAATTTGTTTGAAAAAGGACGGTCTTCTAATTCAAAATCTGAAATTCAAAATTCAGAACTTAAATCTAAAGTTGGTAAAAGAACTTCATATACTAATCCTCGCTTTTTATCTTTTACAGAGCTATCCACTTTAGTTTGGAGAAAGAAAGGTGAAAGACTATCAAAGACTGTCAAATTAGATAGTTTTTCAATTTCTAAGAGAATTGATGTACCACACATTAATCAAGTGAATAAAAGAAAGGCTTATATTGCAAAATCAAATGTTGTTGATTCTTGTTCATATACTGACGTATTAAATATTCTGAAGAATCATATTCATTGTATTAATTGTGGTCATCATATTTTTCATCTCAACTACAAAACCAACAAGAAAAATCTTGAGAAATCAGTTCAGAACTTTTCAGCAAATTTGGCTAATAAGCATAAAAATATACCTAAAAATAAAAACAATACAAAAAAAGACAAATACAAAAGTTCTGAACAAAATTCTGAATTTCAAAATGTTAAGACAAAATTCAGAAATTCAAAATTTTTGACTAATCTCACAGGACCCATTCTTAAATGGGTACCTAAATCTCAATAATCATTTTTGCAGATATGTCATGTGTGGGTCTTAGATTCTGGATGTTCAAGACACATGACACCTTTCAAAGAACTTTTAACTGATTATCATGAAAGATATAGAGGAACTGTTAGCTTTGGAAATAATGCAAAAGTTTATGTGAGAGGATATGGAACTTTTTCCAAAGGAGATGTTAAAGTGATGAAAGTTTTCTATGTGGAAGGTCTTAAACATAATCTCTTCAGTATAAGTCAATTATGTGACAAGTATTGGAAGGTAAATTTTGATATAGACTACTATCATGTTCTGAGTTCATCAAACAAAAATGAGTTAACTACTTATAGAGATGGAGATATCTACACTGCAACTTTCACTGCAAATGGTCAATTACAAGGAGTGTGCTATATTTCCACAACAATGAGAAATGATAGTTGGCTTTGGCATAGAAGAATGTCACATCTGAACTTCAAAGCCATTTCTGAACTGGAAAGACACAACTCTGTAAGAGGACTACCAAAGATCATATTTGAAAAGAATTCTTTATGCTCTGCATGTGAACTAGAGAAGATCAAAAGAAGCTCCCATCCTCTGAAAATGCTATCTTCATGTAAAGCTCCACTTGAGATGTTACATATAGATTTATGTGGACCAATAAAGACTCAAAGCATGGGTGGAAAGAAGTATATTCTTGTGATTGTAGATGAATATTCAAAATATACTTAGGTTGAATTCTTAAGACTCCAATCTGATACTTCAGAAAGACTCATTCCTTTTCTGAATAAAATTCAAGTTCTTCTTCAACTACCAGTTCAAAAGATCAGAAGTGATAATGGCACAGAATTTACTAACTCTACACTTCAGAACTTTTTGGAATCTGTTGGTATTTCACATAATTTTTCCGCTGCCAGAACTCCCCAACAGAATGGTGTTGTTGAAAGGAAAAACAGAACTTTGGTAGAAGCTGCAAGGACCATGCTAGCATATTTAGAACTTCCTTTATCTCTCTGGGCAGAAGCAATTGCAACTGCATGTTTTACTCAGAACAGGACAATTATGAATAGAAAACTACTTAAAACTCCTTATGAAATTATTAAACAAAGAAAACCCTCTATTGATTATTTTAAAAAATTTGGTTGCAGGTGTTTTCTTCTGAATGACACACGGCATCTAGATAAATTGCACCTAAGGGTACAGCTGGTATCTTTGTTGGCTATTCTCAAAGATCCAAAGCATACAGAGTACTAATCAAAGGAACACAAAGAATCATTGAGACTTCAAACATTAGATTTCATGAGCCAACAATGACTTCTAAACAAGACAGTTCAGAACTCAAACTTAAACAAGTTTCTGAAGTTCTGGATTCAGAATGCAACAAGACAAATCTCACTTCTGACTCTAAAACTTTTCTTAAAACAAATTTAGATACCTTATGTCAAGACTTATTTGATATTTCTGTGAATGTTTCTGCAGATTATCAAAATCCTTCTTTACTCAGAAGTATTCCACAACAAGAAACAACAGAACCTACAATATCAAATACTTCTGGACCACCACTCTCAACCTCAAATTCAGAATTTTCCATTTATGAACCTGTACAAATTATTTCAGAAACAGTGCAAGTTATTTCTGAACCTGTGCAGATCATTTCTAAACCAGTACAGAATGTTCAATTTGAGGGGGAGACTTCAGATCTACATTCAGCTATTAATCATGATACTGAAACACAAGCAATCATTGATGGTTATGATTCATTCAACAATGTTTCATCTGTTCAACCATTGCCAAATGTGAACAAATGAACATCAAGTCATCCAATTCATCAGATTATTGGTGATGCATCAAAAGGTGTACAAACAAGATCAGCCACAGCAAATGAATGTTTGTATGTGAATTTCTTAAGCAGTATGGAACCCAAAAAGGATGAACATGGGATTGTTGTGAGAATTAAAGCAAGACTTGTTGCTAAGGGGTATTGTCAACAAGAGGCCATTGATTATGATGAAACTTTTGCTCCTGTTGCAAGACTAGAAGCTATCCGAATCTTTCTTGCATATGCTGCTTACAAAAACATGAAAGTTTTTCAAATGGATATTAAGTGTGCATTTCTGAATGGAATTCTTCATGAAGAAGTGTATGTTGAAAAACCAGAATGCTTTGTAAGCAAAGAATTTCCAGATCATGTTTACATTTTGGACAAAGCCTTATATGGACTTAAACAAGCACCAAGAGCATGGTATGACACTCTCACAACTTTTCTTCTGAATTCCAAGTTTAAAAGAGGTACTGTTGATACAACTTTATTTCATAAAAAGGAAGGTGATGATTTGATCTTAATACAAATATATGTAGATGATATTATATTTGCTTCTACTAATCCAAAACTTTGTAGAAATTTTGAGAAAATCATGCAAACTGAATTTGAAATGAGTATCATGGGAGAGTTAACCTTTTTTCTTGGTCTTCAAGTAAAACAACTACCCACTGGCATATTCATTAATCAATCTAAGTATATCTCTGATTTACTTAAGAAGTTTGACATGACTGACTGTTCTAGTATTCAAACTCCAATGGCCACTGCAACAAAATTAGAACCTGATTTGAATGGAAAATCTGTTGATCAGAAAAAGTACAGAGGCATTATTGGATCTTTGTTTTACTTAACAGCTAGTAGACCTGATATAATGTTTGCTACATGTATTTGGCATATTCATTAATCAATCTAAGTATGTTTCTGACTTACTTAAGAAGTTTGACATGTCTGATTGTTCTAGTATTCAAACTCCAATGGCCACTGCAAAAAAATTAGAACCTGATTTGAATGGAAAATCTGTTGATCAAAAAAAGTACAGAGGCATTATTGGATCTTTGTTTTACTTAACAGCTAGTAGACCTGATATAATGTTTGCTACATGTATTTGTGCTAGATATCAAGCTAATCCTAAGGAATCTCATCTTCTTGCTGCTAAAAGAATCCTTAGATTATCTCAAAGGTTCTCCTTCATTGGGACTTTGGTATTCAAAGGATTCTGGTTTTGTGCCTTCACATATGTAGATCATGGTGGTTGCAAACTAGACAGAAAACGTACATCTGGATCCTGTCAATTTTTAGGTGATAGAATTGTGAGTTGGTCTTCAAAGAAGCAGAATTGTGTTTCAACTTCTACTGCCGAAGCTGAATATGTTGTTGCTGCAATTTGTTGCTCACAAGTTATTTGAATGCAAACACAATTAAAGGACTATGGTTACACATTCAAAAAGATTCCTCTTTATTGTGATTCAAAGAGTGCAATAGCAATTACTGCAAATCCAGTCCAACATTCAAAGACTAAGCACATTCATGTCAGATATCATTTTATCAAAGATCATGTTGAAAAAGGTAATATTGAAATGTTTTTTGTTCAGACTGATTATCAAATAGCTGATTTATTTACCAAAGCACTTGATGAAAAACGTTTTAATTTTTTGGTAAGTAAATTAGGCATGATGAATATGTCTGTCTAAGTATTAAGCATCAATTCAAATTTCAAAATTTTCTGTTCTGAGTTTATTTCCTTTAAATTCTGAGAAATCTTATCTTCAGAGTTTCTGTAGTTAAGTTTTCAGAAAAAAAATTTCCTTCTTAACTCAGAGGCATATTTTTTTTCATAAACAAATTGATTGCTTTCAAATAGTTACAATTTTTTTTTCATTTCTCTATCTTTTATTTCTGACAATTTTGATGTCTAAGCATTGTTTATGGGGGAGAATCATATTGTTTTTCGATTTAAGGGAGAGTTAAAACTCTAATTCAAGAATTTACCACTTTTCTATAACATTCAAGATCTGAGATGGTGGATACAACATTCTGTTGTATATATCTGAAGAATCTGGACAAAATTCTAAAGATAAACTGTTTTTATTCTTGTTCAAACCTACTTCTGACTTATTCAAATGTTTTACATTTTTCAGAAGTTTGTAGTTTTAAATGAGTTTTATGGTTTTGAAGGATTCTAAGTCAAGTTCTGAACTTTTTTCGAAAGTTCTGAAGTATTTCTGAATTATCTCTTTCAAACTTCTGAACTTATTCTCAGAAGTTCTGAACTTCTTCTGAATTTTTTTTTTGAAACTTCTTCTCAGAACTTTTCTTCCCGTTATAAAGACTAATCGTGTGCCACGTGTTTTATTTTCATTGGCTAATCCTTAAGCACGTCGATCAAACGGTTCATTTATCCAAAATAATTGATGATTACTTGTCACACCCCGCTAAAGCGGAAACACGAGGCGTGGCAAGATTTCATAACAATAGGATAAAAACAACACCAACCATCCATTCAAATAAACAACAGTTTAAGTTTAAAATTTTACATTTTGCATCAATTACAAGTTCTAACAAAAACAAAATAAACCAAGTGTTTCAACTAAACAGTTTTCAAATAAACAAGACGGTTGATGCCGATGCGCCCACATAAAAGAAAGATTCGGTTAATCTTTTCTTACCCCTGAAAAGCATGATAAAAACAAAGTCAACTACAAAGAGTTGGTGAGTTCACAGGTTTCGGTATTTCAAAAAAAAATCCAATTGTGTGAGTGAATATGAGCAAAATAAATTTTTGGCACTTATTAATATCTTAAAACGTTAAGGCATTATGTACTCTAATTTTTGTATATAAAGAGCCACCACTAAACCTTTCGACCACAAAACAAATTTTTTTTTTTAATTCTACCTTAGCGGTGGGACTAATACCCCACATATGTAGAACCTTCGTTTTTAAGTATCGTGCACCCCTACCTGTAGTTTCTAGGTGGGATTGCTATCCACACCCCTACTTATCGGTTTTTAGGTGGGATTGTCCGTCCAAATAGCGCTATCCACAAATACCCTCGGCTCCTCACTTGAGTTAATAGTAGTGTACAAACTTTTATGTTACATTTTACTCAATATAACTATTAGTGTACATGCCTTAGTGCCCACAACATCAAATTTAACAACATTTCATAATCATAATGACAATGGCTCATAAAACACATTCAATCATGCTTTTCACTCCAAAACGTATAAAACACTTTGAAAGAGGGGCTGTGAATACTCACCTTATAGCAACACTCCGCAACGCAAAACAATACAATCCGAATCTCCGCACAACGACCTAACGCTTCCCTATCAAAGAGTAATACTCAAAACCGTCATTTTATAGGTCTAATACTACTTAGAGGTGAATAAATCTTAAGCCCATAAGTGTCTATATATGTCCAATTATACAAAATGCCCATATGCTCATTAATATCGTAATTTATACCGAAAGTGATCTTATTATCCATCACATGATCAATATTTATAAAAATCAATTAAGTCCAGAATTTCTCTTCTGGACAGAAACTAATTATCCTAAAAATGATCAGTTTTCAAGGGCTTCCAAAATGATCTAGTTTCCTATATTTTTATATAAGATAAATTACTGAGTTATGGTCTTTGTGACCACATTTCATGCCTTTTGGACATGTACAAGTGGTTCAAATAATTCATGCAAAATATTATATCACAACCGGTAAAACAGATTACACCATGTTAGTGAATCACTCACTTAAGGAGTTATACTCAGTGTTTTCTAGAATTTCCAGTTGGATTGGAATCATAACTCATGAAGGAAAATTTTGAGATAAGATTCACTGATTTTCAAGAAGTTATGAAGGAGGTATGACACTACAAAGTTGCATGCACAATTCTGCCATTAGCTGACAGATTGCACACTTAACTTAAATAAATTGGTTAGTGCCTCAAAACTTCATATTTTTGCATGAAACTGGATCCATATGAATCTTAACTCATAAAATGAAGTTCTAGAAAAAGAATCATACATTAAAGACAAATAACAAAGGAGATACTAACACACAAAGTAGAGTTTAGCTGCTGGTGGTTTCACAGATTGCACACCTAAAGTATTTTAGGTGTTTGGAGGGTCAAAACTCCATATTTTTAAGTGATTCCACTTGTAAACTAAAGATAACTCATAAATATAACTCTCAAAAGAAAAATCATCCTTTTTCATTGAGTTTTGAGAGAGATATGGCCATTTAAACATGCATGCACAAATCTGTCATTGTTTGATAGTTTGCACATTCATTTTCTTTCAATCAGTTGGAACCTCAAATCACCATATTTTTGAATGAAATCAGATGCATATGAAAGGTAACTCATTAAGCTAACTTCCAGAAGAAAAATCAAGTGATTTGGAAGAGTATTCAAAGAGTTATGGTCGTTCAAAGTAGGGTTTACCTACTGTTGAACTCCCAGATGCACATGCATCTTGCAAAGAGCATTTGGGGGATCAAAACTCAATGTTTTTGAGTGAAACCACTTGGATTAGAACCCCAACACATAAAACATAAACACCATCTAAAATAAATACGAATTTGAACTTGAAATTTACTCTAAGTGGTCGTCCAAACACAGACCATTTTCTGGACAGCAAGTTAAAAGTACAAAATAGGGTTTTTAAGCATGAAATTCCATAAGAATGGTGGTTCATTTGCAAAGAGGCTATCCCCACCATAAAATATTGTGTTTAACACAAAGAAATACTCAAAATATGTATTAGTTTATGCATGCAAAATGTCCCAAAACTCAGATTCATAAACATGATGCAAGAACACAAGAAAATGGCACAAAGTGTGCACAAAATGATGCAAAAACGTAAACATGAGTTCATACCTTGATTGGATGATGTTTTAAATCTCTAAATCTTCAAATAAAACTCCACTTTGATGAATTTTGGAACTAAAAATGGCTGGAAATGATGATGAAGATGAGTGTTCTTAAAGGTGCCCCTTTGAATTCTTGAGAGAGAGAGAGAGGTTTTTCAAAAAATTTGGTGTTGAAATGAAGAAAAATGAAAAAAATATATATTTATATGGGGAAAAGAGGGAGGGGCCGGCCATGGCTTGTGGGCCCCACCCCAAGCCCAAATTTTATTTATTTATTTTTTTAAAAGAATATACAAGCCCAAAATGATAAAATGCAATTTTTCTCAAATTTTTGACCTTTTTCTCAAAATGAATGTCCAAAATGGTTAATTTCAATTAAAATAAAAAGTTTTATTTTTGAAACTTTAAAATTTCATATTTTATAATAATTGGGTATAAATTAGGGCATTTGGCACTATATTGGACGTTTCAGACAGTCACGGGTCGGAACCGGAGATTTTAAGCAACTACCGGGAATGCTAGGGGTTTTTCGGCTATTCTAAACCAACTAACTCTTAATCCTAAAATTTAAACTATATAATACTAATAAACTTATTAGAAACTAACCTGAAAGCTCGAATTTTGACAGTTGTCACAGTCTTCCCCTGTTAAAGAAATTTCGTCCCGAAATTTACGAAGTGGCTTTCTCCGGGGTGTTCATGAATAAGCTGGGATACTTTTTCTTCATCAAGTCTTCACGTTCCCAGGTATATTCTGGACCATGTTTCGCATTCCAACGGACCTTAATAATAGGGATTTTACTGCGCCTTAACTGTTTAACTTCTCGGTCCAAAACCTCGATTGGTTCTTCAACGAAGTTTAACCGATCATTAATCTGAATGTCGTCTATGGGTAACATCAACGTTTCATCTGCTAGGCATTTCTTTAGATTCGACCCATGAAAGGTGTCGTGGATGGCACTTAGATTCGGTGGTAACTTCAACTTGTACGCCACTGGTCCGATTCTTTCAAGTATTTCGAATGGACCAATGTATCTTGGACCCAACTTGCCTCTCTTCTTGAAGCGTACCAGTCCCTTCCATGGGGACACTTTTAATAGCACTTTATCTCCCACTTGAAACTAACCTGAAAGCTCGAGAATAAATGAGTATATCATCTATAAATACGATCACGAATTTGTCTAGGTATGGTCGACATACTCTATTCATCAAATCCATGAAGACTGCCGGTGCGTTTGTTAGACCAAATGGCATGACTAGGAACTCGTAGTGACCGTATCGAGTCCTAAAGGCCGTCTTGGGGATATCTTCTTCTCGCACTCTCATTTGATGATATCCAAACCTAAGATCGATCTTCGAGAAGTACGTTGCACCTTGAAGTTGGTCAAACAAATCATCAATCCGGGGAAGGGGATATCGGTTCTTAATTGTCAACTTGTTGAGTTCCCTATAATCGATACACATTCGAAAAGATCCATACTTCTTTTTAAAAAATAAGATTGGAGCTCCCCAAGGTGAAGAGCTGGGTCTGATGAATCCCTTATCGAGTAACTCCTGAAGTTGTTCTGACAGTTCCTGCATCTCAGATGGCGCTAACCGGTATGGTGATTTCGCCACGGGCGCAGCTCCAGAATTAAATCGATGTGAAATTCAACTTGTCTTGGCGGGGGTATTCCAGGCAAGTCGTCTGGGAATACTTCGGGAAAGTCCCGAACTATAGGAATATCTTGAACGCGTTTTTCTTCAGCTTTCTTATTCTTAACGTGAGCTAGAAAGACAATACCGTCCTTTCTCAAATGCTTTCGCATTTTCATACACGTTACTATTTTAACACTCCTTCTAGTTTTCTCGCCGTGTACTTCGAGTTTTCCCCCTTCGGGTAACGGAACTCAAATGATCTTTTTGGAACAACAAATTTCAGCTCGGTTTTTGGACAACCAATCCATACCCACGATTATGTCGAAACTTCCCAATTTAATCGGTATTAGATCTATACTAAAATCTCTATTGGCCAAACTTAAGGTGCAGTTCATTAATATGTCTTTAGCCCTACATTCTTGTCCGTTGGCATATTCAATGACATATATTTCTTTCAAATTTTGAGGTTTTAAATTTATCTTTGATCTAAATTTTGTCGCCACAAAACTCCTATCTGCTCCAGAATCAAATAGTACAGACGCATAATGATTATTCAGAAGAAACGTACCTGTAACGACATCTGGGTTTTGCCTTGCTTCCTCTGCTCCAATCTCAAACACTCAACCTCTTGCCGGACCTCCTTGATTTCCTCGGTTGGCCGGTCTTGCTTGATGAGTGTTCGGTCTCTGATTCCATCGTGGACATGTATTCCGGAAGTGATCCGGGCTTCCACACTCAAAACATGCCCGCCTTCCTGTGCTCCTGCAATCCTTGGCATAATGACCTCCTTTGTTGCATTTTTGACAGATAATACATTGTCCGGTATGCTGTCTATTGCATTTGTCACATTTGGGATAAGGTCCTTTCCCTTTCTCTGCAGGTTGAGTTTGAATTCCGTAGTTACCTGTAGTTCTTTGTTCCTTGCTTGTCCTTTTTCCAAGCTGCTTTCTCATTGGTTCATCCAGTTTTCTCTTACCTTGTGCCTTATCCCTTACAAACAATCCCGAGCGAGTAGCATTGTTTGTGAGTCTGGTTGCCGAACTTACTGCCTCTTGTAGAGTTTTTGGGTTTGCTGAGGTAACATCCCCGCGTATCTCCGGAGATAATCCCCAAATATACCTATCAACGTGGTTCTCTTCAGGCGTTACCAGATGCGGTACCATTTTTGCCAATTCATGAAATCGGGCTGTGTAGGAGTCGATATCATTCCCTCTCATTTCATGATTCCACAATTCCGCTTCCAGCTTCTGAATTTCGCTTCTTGGGCAGTATTCTTCTTTCAACATTTTCTTGAAATCCTCCCACGTAAGACTGTTAGCAGCTTCCCGACCACGGGTTTGTACTTGTATATTCCACCATGTTAACGCTCGTCCTTGTAATAAGCATGTAGCAAACTCTACCTTCTTACCTTCGGTACATTTGCTAATATGGAGCACAGACTCCATGCTCTCTATCCAAGTTAATAATCCCACGGCTCCCTCAGTTCCATGAAATTCTTTAGGGTTACAGCTCCTAAAAGATTTATATGTACATTCTCTGTTTCCAGACCCTTGACTGTTGTTTTGATTATTGTTCAGGCCAGCTGCCACTTGACTAACAATGTTCGGAAGTGCAGCCATGAGTTGTTCGGACACAAGTCTCGCAACTTCGGAATTCTCTCTTCTTGGAGGCATTGTTCTAAACACGATTTTAAATTGAGTTTTAGTTAATTTTGTGTTACAATGGCCATTATAAATCTACTTACTAAATCATACACATCTTATAACATACATCCAATACTACTCACGAACACATACATTTCAAAACAACATGAGATAAATAGATAACTTACATAATTATCAAAAATAAACCAAAGTAAT
This sequence comes from Silybum marianum, assembly GCA_036898165.1. NCBI lineage: Eukaryota > Viridiplantae > Streptophyta > Magnoliopsida > Asterales > Asteraceae > Silybum > Silybum marianum. The sequence continues at coordinate 22,525,665 of CM072528.1, read as the reverse complement.
TCAAACATAAGTTTTAAAGTACAACCCAAATAACATAAAATTGTTTAATCTTAAACATCTAGGCTACAAGCCTCAAAAGCAAATATGGTCCTCCAAAAGATTCTTAATAACAGAAGTTCCCTAATGGATCATTACCCAAATCAATACTCCTATCATCACCATCAGTGCTCCTAATGCCCAAGACAGATACGTGTACAGCCTCCGAGTAGCCCTCCCGGCCTCATGTGCGATCACCCTGATCCCCGTAGTGATCTCGTCTTGAGTGTGCAAGACTGTAAGAATGCTTTCTAAGGCCTGCTTAATCTCTTCTAGTCTATCTCGCTGTCCCTGTATCTGAACCTCCAATCCTGTGACCCAGAGGTTCTCGGTTGCCGTCATCCCTTGAGGCTGCGGCTCTGGAACTCTCACGGCCGGAGACGGAGGCGTCACGCTTCGCGATTGAGATCGCGATCCAGCTGGTTCGCCCGACGGGTCGGACGGAACCGTGAATACCACCCTTCGACCAGGGAGGACACACTTTCGGGCTGTCCGAATAGTCCTAGGTCCGCGTGACGGTCCAGCCACATCGACCGGAGGTGGCGCGGGTACAGAAGTCTCCATAGAAGTCTCTCGGGTGGCCGCGTCACTTTCCTCAGACGGATCACTCTCTTCAAGCATGGGCTGGTTCCTCCTAGGGAGGCTAGTAAAGTACCCGGATTCGTCGGGGGAGTGATCGGGAGTGGAAGAAGAGCTAGACATTTTAAACTCGGCAAGAATAAATTTAATTACTAAATGCACTTTAGTAAAAAAAAAAATTAAAATACTTATGCAAACTCACACTTATGACCATGCTTTCCATTTGGGCAAGAAGTTCCCAATATAATTGTTCCATGTCTCCCCTATACATATTGAATTAGACATAGGTGATCAGGCTTTGCCTAATATCAATATGCTAAGTCGACACTTATTCCAATTATACTAGTACTAAGCTTTTTTTTTATAAAAACAGTTTTCGAAAACTTTTGGTTATAGTATTTGTTTAGAAAAACCGGTGTTCTCTATAACCTATGGCTCTGATACCAAGTCTGTCACACCCCGCTAAAGCGGAAACACGAGGCGTGATAGCGCAAGATTTCATAACAATAGGATAAAAACAACACCAACCATCCATTCAAATAAACAACAGTTTAAGTTTAAAATTTTACATTTTGCATCAATTACAAGTTCTAACAAAAACAAAATAAACCAAGTGTTTCAACTAAACAGTTTTCAAATAAACAAGATGGTTGATGCCGATGCGCCCACATAAAAGAAAGATTCGGTTAATCTTTTCTTACCCCTGAAAAGCATGATAAAAACAAAGTCAACTACAAAGAGTTGGTGAGTTCACAGGTTTCGATATTTCAAAAAAAAATCCAATTGTGTGAGTGAATATGAGCAAAATAAATTTTTGGCACTTATTAATATCTTAAAACGTTAAGGCATTTTGTACTCTAATTTTTGTATATAAAGAGCCACCACTAAACCTTTCGACCACAAAACAATTTTTTTTTTTTAATTCTACCTTAGCGGTGGGACTAATACCCCACATATGTAGAACCTTCGTTTTTAAGTATCGTGCACCCCTACCTGTAGTTTCTAGGTGGGATTGCTATCCACACCCCTACTTATCGGTTTTTAGGTGGGATTGTCCGTCCAAATAGCGCTATCCACAAATACCCTCGGCTCCTCACTTGAGTTAATAGTAGTGTACAAACTTTTATGTTACATTTTACTCAATATAACTATTAGTGTACATGCCTTAGTGCCCACAACATCAAATTTAACAAGATTTCATAATCATAATGACAATGGCTCATAAAACACATTCAATCATGCTTTTCACCCCAAAACGTATAAAACACTTTGAAAGAGGGGCTGTGAATACTCACCTTATAGCAACGCTCCGCAACGCAAAACAATACAATCCGAATCTCCGCACAACGACCTAACGCTTCCCTATCAAAGAGTAATACTCAAAACCGTCATTTTATAGGTCTAATACTACTTAGAGGTGAATAAATCTTAAGCCCATAAGTGTCTATATATGTCCAATTATACAAAATGCCCATATGCTCATTAATATCGTAATTTATACCGAAAGTGATCTTATTATCCATCACATGATCAATATTTATAAAAATCAATTAAGTCCAGAATTTCTCTTCTGGACAGAAACTAATTGTCCTAAAAATGATCAGTTTTCAAGGGCTTCCAAAATGATCTAGTTTCCTATATTTTTATATAAGATAAATTACTGAGTTATGGTCTTTGTGACCACATTTCATGCCTTTTGGACATGTACAAGTGGTTCAAATAATTCATGCAAAATATTATATCACAACCGGTAAAACAGATTACACCATGTTAGTGAATCACTCACTTAAGGAGTTATACTCAGTGTTTTCTAGAATTTCCAGTTGGATTGGAATCATAACTCATAAAGGAAAATTTTGAGATAAGATTCACTGATTTTCAAGAAGTTATGAAGGAGGTATGACACTACAAAGTTGCATGCACAATTCTGCCATTAGCTGACAGATTGCACACTTAACTTAAATAAATTGGTTAGTGCCTCAAAACTTCATATTTTTGCATGAAACTGGATCCATATGAATCTTAACTCATAAAATGAAGTTCTAGAAAAAGAATCATGCATTAAAGACAAATAACAAAGGAGATACTAACACACAAAGTAGAGTTTAGCTGCTGGTGGTTTCACAGATTGCACACCTAAAGTATTTTAGGTGTTTGGAGGGTCAAAACTCCATATTTTTAAGTGATTCCACTTGTAAACTAAAGATAACTCATAAATATAACTCTCAAAAGAAAAATCATCCTTTTTCATTGAGTTTTGAGAGAGATATGGCCATTTAAACATGCATGCACAAATCTGTCATTGTTTGATAGTTTGCACATTCATTTTCTTTCAATCAGTTGGAACCTCAAATCACCATATTTTTGAATGAAATCAGATGCATATGAAAGGTAACTCATTAAGCTAACTTCCAGAAGAAAAATCAAGTGATTTGGAAGAGTATTCAAAGAGTTATGGTCGTTCAAAGTAGGGTTTACCTACTGTTGAACTCCCAGATGCACATGCATCTTGCAAAGAGCATTTGGGGGATCAAAACTCAATGTTTTTGAGTGAAACCACTTGGATTAGAACCCCAACACATAAAACATAAACACCATCTAAAATAAATACGAATTTGAACTTGAAATTTACTCTAAGTGGTCGTCCAAACACAGACCATTTTCTGGACAGCAAGTTAAAAGTACAAAATAGGGTTTTTAAGCATGAAATTCCATAAGAATGGTGGTTCATTTGCAAAGAGGCTATCCCCACCATAAAATATTGTGTTTAACACAAAGAAATACTCAAAATATGTATTAGTTTATGCATGCAAAATGTCCCAAAACTCAGATTCATAAACATGATGCAAGAACACAAGAAAATGGCACAAAGTGTGCACAAAATGATGCAAAAACGTAAACATGAGTTCATACCTTGATTGGATGATGTTTTAAATCTCTAAATCTTCAAATAAAACTCCACTTTGATGAATTTTGGAACTAAAAATGGCTGGAAATGATGATGAAGATGAGTGTTCTTAAAGGTGCCCCTTTGAATTCTTGAGAGAGAGAGAGAGGTTTTTCAAAAAATTTGGTGTTGAAATGAAGAAAAATGAAAAAAATATATATTTATATGGGGAAAAGAGGGAGGGGCCGGCCATGGCTTGTGGGCCCCACCCCAAGCCCAAATTTTATTTATTTATTTTTTTAAAAGAATATGCAAGCCCAAAATGATAAAATGCAATTTTTCTCAAATTTTTGACCTTTTTCTCAAAATGAATGTCCAAAATGGTTAATTTCAATTAAAATAAAAAGTTTTATTTTTGAAACTTTAAAATTTCATATTTTATAATAATTGGGTATAAATTAGGGCATTTGGCACTATATTGGACGTTTCAGACAGTCACGGGTCGGAACCGGAGATTTTAAGCAACTACCGGGAATGCTAGGGGTTTTTCGGCTATTCTAAACCAACTAACTCTTAATCCTAAAATTTAAACTATATAATACTAATAAACTTATTAGAAACTAACCTGAAAGCTCGAATTTTGACAGTTGTCACAGTCTTCCCCTGTTAAAGAAATTTCGTCCCGAAATTTACGAAGTGGCTTTCTCCGGGGTGTTCATGAATAAGCTGGGATACTTTTTCTTCATCAAGTCTTCACGTTCCCAGGTATATTCTGGACCATGTTTCGCATTCCAACGGACCTTAATAATAGGGATTTTACTGCGCCTTAACTGTTTAACTTCTCGGTCCAAAACCTCGATTGGTTCTTCAACGAAGTTTAACCGATCATTAATCTGAATGTCGTCTATGGGTAACATCAACGTTTCATCTGCTAGGCATTTCTTTAGATTCGACACATGAAAGGTGTCGTGGATGGCACTTAGATTCGGTGGTAACTTCAACTTGTACGCCACTGGTCCGATTCTTTCAAGTATTTCGAATGGACCAATGTATCTTGGACCCAACTTGCCTCTCTTCTTGAAGCGTACCAGCCCCTTCCATGGGGACACTTTTAATAGCACTTTATCTCCCACTTGAAACTCCATCTTTCTCCGATTATCCGCATAACTTTTCTGACGGTCTCTTGCCGTCTTAAGTCTTTCTTTGACGATTGAGATCTTGTCAGTGGTTTCCTGTATAATATCAGTCGTTGTCAGCTGTCTATCTCCGATTTCCACCCAACTAAGCGGCGATCTGCACTTACGTCCGTATAAAGCTTCATACGGTGCACATTGTATGCTGGTATGATAGCTGTTGTTATAGGAGAATTCAACAAGTGGCAGGTGGGTATCCCAACTTCCACCGAAATCTATTGCGCAAGCCCGTAACATATCCTCTAGCGTTTGAATAGTTCTTTCCGATTGTCCATCCGTTTGAGGATGATAGGCGGTGCTATAATCCAAACGTGTACCCAATGCCTTTTGGAGTGATTGCCAAAAACGCGATGTAAATCGTGTATCTCTGTCCGAAATAATGGAAATAGGCACACCATGACGTGTAACTATTTCATTAATATAGATTTGCGCACGCCTTTCCATACTGAAATCTTCGCGAATGGGGATGAAATGAGTCGATTTGGTAAGTCGGTCTACTATAACCCATATTGTGTCGTGCCCCTTTCCAGTTCTGGGTAATTTAGTTACGAAATCCATTGTTATTTGCTCCCACTTCCACTGTGGTATTTCAGGTTGTTGGAGTAAACCAGATGGTTTCTGATGTTCAGCCTTTATCTTAGCACAAGTCAGGCACTTGCTTACGAATACAGCAACATCTTTCTTCATTCCCGGCCACCAATAATACTCCCTCAAATCCTTATACATTTTATCTGCTCCTGGGTGAATCGAATATCTGGATCGATGGGCTTCATCCAAAATGGTTGACCGTAGATCACCAACCTTCGGTACCCATGCTTTATTCTTGAAGTAATACACACCATCCTCTTGCATTTCGATTTCTTTCTCTAAATGTTGCAAGGTTTCATTCTTCCTATTTTCTTCTTTTAAAACTTCTCTTTGTGCTTCAATAATTTGAGTTTTTAAACTCGTCTGAACCATTACTCCCATAGCACATACTCTTGTTGGTTTTACTCTTTCCTTTCGGCTTAACGCGTCGGCTACCAGATTAGCTTTTCCCGAATGGTACTTTATTTCACAGTCGTAGTCACTAAGTAGTTCCACCCATCTTCTCTCGCCTCATATTGAGCATTTTCTCGGTCAAGGATGTGTTGGAGGCTTTTATGATCGTTGAAAATGGTGCACTTGGTGCCGTATAGGTAGTGTCTTGTATTTTGAGTGCGAACACCACCGCCCCTAATTCCAAATCATGAGTGGTGTAATTCTTCTCGTGAATCTTTAGTTGTCTCGAAGCGTATGCAATAACTTTGTCTTTTTGCATTAACACGCGACCTCATTCCCCGATGTGAAGCATCACAGTAGACTACGAAGTTTTCGACTCCTTCAGGTAGAGCCAGAATTGGTGTGTTGCATAACTTGTGTTTGAGCGTCTGGAAGGCTTCTTCTTGTTTCTCTCCCCAAATTAACTTTTTATCTTTTTGTGTTAGAGTTGTTAGTGGTTGCGCGATCTTAGAGAGATTCTCGATAAATCGCCGGTAATAACCTGCCAATCCCAGAAATTGTCGGATTTCGGTCGGTGTCTTTGGGGCTTCCCATTTCTTAATGGCCTCAATCTTAGCTGGATCAACTTGGATCCCCTTTTCATTCACCACATGGCCAAGAAAGTGTACCTCACGAATCCAGAATTCACATTTAGAGAATTTCGCGTACAACCTCTCGTCTCTGAGCAATTCCAATATCAACTTCAAGTGTTGCTCATGCTCCTTTTTGTCTCGAGAATAAATGAGTATATCATCTATAAATACGATCACGAATTTGTCTAGGTATGGTCGACATACTCTATTCATCAAATCCATGAAGACTGCCGGTGCGTTTGTTAGACCAAATGGCATGACTAGGAACTCGTAGTGACCGTATCGAGTCCTAAAGGCCGTCTTGGGGATATCTTCTTCTCGCACTCTCATTTGATGATATCCAGACCTAAGATCGATCTTCGAGAAGTACGTTGCACCTTGAAGTTGGTCAAACAAATCATCAATCCGGGGAAGGGGGTATCGGTTCTTAATTGTCAACTTGTTGAGTTCCCTATAATCGATACACATTCGAAAAGATCCATACTTCTTTTTAAAAAATAAGATTGGAGCTCCCCAAGGTGAAGAGCTGGGTCTGATGAATCCCTTATCGAGTAACTCCCCGAAGTTGTTCGACGGTTCCCGCATCTCGGATGGCGCTAACCGGTATGGTGATTTCGCCACGGGCGCGGCTCCGTGAATTAAATCGATGTGAAATTCAACTTGTCTTGGCGGGGGTATTCCGGGCAAGTCGTTCGGGAATACTTCGGGAAAGTCCCGAACTATAGGAATATCTTGAACGCGTTTTTCTTCAGCTTTCTTATTCTTAACGTGAGCTAGAAAGACAATACCGTCCTTTCTCAAATGCTTTCGCATTTTCATACACGTTACTATTTTAACACTCCTTCTAGTTTTCTCGCCGTGTACTTCGAGTTTTCCCCCTTCGGGTAACGGAACTCAAATGATCTTTTTGGAACAACAAATTTCACTCGGTTTTTGGACAACCAATCCATACCCACGATTATGTCGAAACTTCCCAATTTAATCGGTATTAGATCTATACTAAAATCTCTATTGGCCAAACTTAAGGTGCAGTTCATTAATATGTCTTTAGCCCTACATTCTTGTCCGTTGGCATATTCAATGACATATATTTCTTTCAAATTTTGAGGTTTTAAATTTATCTTTGATCTAAATTTCGTCGCCACAAAACTCCTATCTCGCTCCGAATCAAATAGTACGTACGCATAATGATTATTCGTAAGAAACGTACCGTAACGACATCTGGGTTTTGCCTTGCTTCCTCTGCTCCAATCTCAAACACTCAACCTCTTGCCGGACCTCCTTGATTTCCTCGGTTGGCCGGTCTTGCTTGATGAGTGTTCGGTCTCTGATTCCATCGTGGACATGTATTCCGGAAGTGATCCGGGCTTCCACACTCAAAACATGCCCGCCTTCCCCGTGCTCCCGCAATCCTTGGCATAATGACCTCCTTTGTTGCATTTTTTGACAGATAATACATTGTCCCAGGTATCTTTGTCTATTGCATTTGTCACATTTGGGATAAGGTCCTTTCCCTTTCTCTCGAGGTTGAGTTTGAATTCCGTAGTTACCTGTAGTTCTTTGTTCCTTGCTTGTCCTTTTTCCAAGCTGCTTTCTCATTGGTTCATCCAGTTTTCTCTTACCTTGTGCCTTATCCCTTACAAACAATCCCGAGCGAGTAGCATTGTTTGTGAGTCTGGTTGCCGAACTTACTGCCTCTTGTAGAGTTTTTGGGTTTGCTGAGGTAACATCCCCGCGTATCTCCGGAGATAATCCCCAAATATACCTATCAACGTGGTTCTCTTCAGGCGTTACCAGATGCGGTACCATTTTTGCCAATTCATGAAATCGGGCTGTGTAGGAGTCGATATCATTCCCTCTCATTTCATGATTCCACAATTCCGCTTCCAAATTTTCCGAATTTCGCTTCTTGGGCAGTATTCTTCTTTCAACATTTTCTTGAAATCCTCCCACGTAAGACTGTTAGCAGCTTCCCGACCACGGGTTTGTACTTGTATATTCCACCATGTTAACGCTCGTCCTTGTAATAAGCATGTAGCAAACTCTACCTTCTTACCTTCGGTACATTTGCTAATATGGAGCACAGACTCCATGCTCTCTATCCAAGTTAATAATCCCACGGCTCCCTCAGTTCCATGAAATTCTTTAGGGTTACAGCTCCTAAAAGATTTATATGTACATTCTCTGTTTCCGGACCCTTGACTCGTTGTTTTGATTATTGTTCAAAGCACTGCCACTTGACTAACAATGTTCGGAAGTGCAGCCATGAGTTGTTCGGACACAAGTCTCGCAACTTCGGAATTCTCTCTTCTTGGAGGCATTGTTCTAAACACGATTTTAAATTGAGTTTTAGTTAATTTTGTGTTACAATGGCCATTATAAATCTACTTACTAAATCATACACATCTTATAACATACATCCAATACTACTCACGAACACATACATTTCAAAACAACATGAGATAAATAGATAACTTACATAATTATCAAAAATAAACCAAAGTAATTCAAACATAAGTTTTAAAGTACAACCCAAATAACATAAAATTGTTTAATCTTAAACATCTAGGCTACAAGCCTCAAAAGCAAATATGGTCCTCCAAAAGATTCTTAATAACAGAAGTTCCCTAATGGATCATTACCCAAATCAATACTCCTATCATCACCATCAGTGCTCCTAATGCCCAAAACAGATACGTGTACAGCCTCCGAGTAGCCCTCCCGGCCTCATGTGCGATCACCCTGATCCCCGTAGTGATCTCGTCTTGAGTGTGCAAGACTGTAAGAATGCTTTCTAAGGCCTGCTTAATCTCTTCTAGTCTATCTCGCTGTCCCTGTATCTGAACCTCCAATCCTGTGACCCAGAGGTTCTCGGTTGCCGTCATCCCTTGAGGCTGCGGCTCTGGAACTCTCACGGCCGGAGACGGAGGCGTCACGCTTCGCGATTGAGATCGCGATCCAGCTGGTTCGCCCGACGTGTCGGACGGAACCGTGAATACCACCCTTCGACCAGGGAGGACACACTTTCGGGCTGTCCGAATAGTCCTAGGTCCGCGTGACGGTCCCGGTGCCCACATCGACCGGAGGTGGCGCGGGTACAAGTCTCCACGAAGTCTCTCGGGTGGCCGCGTCACTTTCCTCGACGGATCACTCTCTTCAAGCATGGGTGGTTCCTCCTAGGGAGGCTAGTAAAGTACCCGGATTCGTCGGGGGAGTGATCGGGAGTGGAAGAAGAGCTAGACATTTTAAACTGCGGCAGTAACAAATTTAATTACTAAATGCACTTTAGTAAAAAAAAATTAAAATACTTATGCAAACTCACACTTATGACCATGCTTTCCATTTGGGCAAGAAGTTCCCAATATAATTGTTCCATGTCTCCCCTATACATATTGAATTAGACATAGGTGATCAGGCTTTGCCTAATATCAATATGCTAAGTCGACACTTATTCCAATTATACTAGTACTAAGCTTTTTTTTATAAAAACAGTTTTCGAAAACTTTTGGTTATAGTATTTGTTTAGAAAAACCGGTGTTCTCTATAACCTATGGCTCTGATACCAAGTCTGTCACACCCCGCTAAAGCGGAAACACGAGGCGTGATAGCGCAAGATTTCATAACAATAGGATAAAAACAACACCAACCATCCATTCAAATAAACAACAGTTTAAGTTTAAAATTTTACATTTTGCATCAATTACAAGTTCTAACAAAAACAAAATAAACCAAGTGTTTCAACTAAACAGTTTTCAAATAAACAAGATGGTTGATGCCGATGCGCCCACATAAAAGAAAGATTCGGTTAATCTTTTCTTACCCCTGAAAAGCATGATAAAAACAAAGTCAACTACAAAGAGTTGGTGAGTTCACAGGTTTCGATATTTCAAAAAAAAATCCAATTGTGTGAGTGAATATGAGCAAAATAAATTTTTGGCACTTATTAATATCTTAAAACGTTAAGGCATTTTGTACTCTAATTTTTGTATATAAAGAGCCACCACTAAACCTTTCGACCACAAAACAATTTTTTTTTTTTAATTCTACCTTAGCGGTGGGACTAATACCCCACATATGTAGAACCTTCGTTTTTAAGTATCGTGCACCCCTACCTGTAGTTTCTAGGTGGGATTGCTATCCACACCCCTACTTATCGGTTTTTAGGTGGGATTGTCCGTCCAAATAGCGCTATCCACAAATACCCTCGGCTCCTCACTTGAGTTAATAGTAGTGTACAAACTTTTATGTTACATTTTACTCAATATAACTATTAGTGTACATGCCTTAGTGCCCACAACATCAAATTTAACAAGATTTCATAATCATAATGACAATGGCTCATAAAACACATTCAATCATGCTTTTCACCCCAAAACGTATAAAACACTTTGAAAGAGGGGCTGTGAATACTCACCTTATAGCAACGCTCCGCAACGCAAAACAATACAATCCGAATCTCCGCACAACGACCTAACGCTTCCCTATCAAAGAGTAATACTCAAAACCGTCATTTTATAGGTCTAATACTACTTAGAGGTGAATAAATCTTAAGCCCATAAGTGTCTATATATGTCCAATTATACAAAATGCCCATATGCTCATTAATATCGTAATTTATACCGAAAGTGATCTTATTATCCATCACATGATCAATATTTATAAAAATCAATTAAGTCCAGAATTTCTCTTCTGGACAGAAACTAATTGTCCTAAAAATGATCAGTTTTCAAGGGCTTCCAAAATGATCTAGTTTCCTATATTTTTATATAAGATAAATTACTGAGTTATGGTCTTTGTGACCACATTTCATGCCTTTTGGACATGTACAAGTGGTTCAAATAATTCATGCAAAATATTATATCACAACCGGTAAAACAGATTACACCATGTTAGTGAATCACTCACTTAAGGAGTTATACTCAGTGTTTTCTAGAATTTCCAGTTGGATTGGAATCATAACTCATAAAGGAAAATTTTGAGATAAGATTCACTGATTTTCAAGAAGTTATGAAGGAGGTATGACACTACAAAGTTGCATGCACAATTCTGCCATTAGCTGACAGATTGCACACTTAACTTAAATAAATTGGTTAGTGCCTCAAAACTTCATATTTTTGCATGAAACTGGATCCATATGAATCTTAACTCATAAAATGAAGTTCTAGAAAAAGAATCATGCATTAAAGACAAATAACAAAGGAGATACTAACACACAAAGTAGAGTTTAGCTGCTGGTGGTTTCACAGATTGCACACCTAAAGTATTTTAGGTGTTTGGAGGGTCAAAACTCCATATTTTTAAGTGATTCCACTTGTAAACTAAAGATAACTCATAAATATAACTCTCAAAAGAAAAATCATCCTTTTTCATTGAGTTTTGAGAGAGATATGGCCATTTAAACATGCATGCACAAATCTGTCATTGTTTGATAGTTTGCACATTCATTTTCTTTCAATCAGTTGGAACCTCAAATCACCATATTTTTGAATGAAATCAGATGCATATGAAAGGTAACTCATTAAGCTAACTTCCAGAAGAAAAATCAAGTGATTTGGAAGAGTATTCAAAGAGTTATGGTCGTTCAAAGTAGGGTTTACCTACTGTTGAACTCCCAGATGCACATGCATCTTGCAAAGAGCATTTGGGGGATCAAAACTCAATGTTTTTGAGTGAAACCACTTGGATTAGAACCCCAACACATAAAACATAAACACCATCTAAAATAAATACGAATTTGAACTTGAAATTTACTCTAAGTGGTCGTCCAAACACAGACCATTTTCTGGACAGCAAGTTAAAAGTACAAAATAGGGTTTTTAAGCATGAAATTCCATAAGAATGGTGGTTCATTTGCAAAGAGGCTATCCCCACCATAAAATATTGTGTTTAACACAAAGAAATACTCAAAATATGTATTAGTTTATGCATGCAAAATGTCCCAAAACTCAGATTCATAAACATGATGCAAGAACACAAGAAAATGGCACAAAGTGTGCACAAAATGATGCAAAAACGTAAACATGAGTTCATACCTTGATTGGATGATGTTTTAAATCTCTAAATCTTCAAATAAAACTCCACTTTGATGAATTTTGGAACTAAAAATGGCTGGAAATGATGATGAAGATGAGTGTTCTTAAAGGTGCCCCTTTGAATTCTTGAGAGAGAGAGAGAGGTTTTTCAAAAAATTTGGTGTTGAAATGAAGAAAAATGAAAAAAATATATATTTATATGGGGAAAAGAGGGAGGGGCCGGCCATGGCTTGTGGGCCCCACCCCAAGCCCAAATTTTATTTATTTATTTTTTTAAAAGAATATACAAGCCCAAAATGATAAAATGCAATTTTTCTCAAATTTTTGACCTTTTTCTCAAAATGAATGTCCAAAATGGTTAATTTCAATTAAAATAAAAAGTTTTATTTTTGAAACTTTAAAATTTCATATTTTATAATAATTGGGTATAAATTAGGGCATTTGGCACTATATTGGACGTTTCAGACAGTCACGGGTCGGAACCGGAGATTTTAAGCAACTACCGGGAATGCTAGGGGTTTTTCGGCTATTCTAAACCAACTAACTCTTAATCCTAAAATTTAAACTATATAATACTAATAAACTCATTAGAAACTAACCTGAAAGCTCGAATTTTGACAGTTGTCACATTACTACTCTAATCACTATTACTTTTGGCCACGTGTCCATCCACGATTATTCAGTCATTTATAATCCATGTTTTCATCTTCGTCTTCACTTTCTAGCAATATTTTCCTCCGAAATCTTTCCCTGTTCATTGATCTACATTCAAACTTAAGTTTTTCTTCATTTTCAACTATGTCGACTTCCAATGTCCAATCTGCCAAATCTCGTTTCAGTGACAGTAATGGATCATCAAGCAATGATTCATTCAAAATAGTGCCTAAAAAGATAATGGTTGGATCAATGGAGATCAATCTCGATGATGAACCGATTTTAAAAGACACTGCTACTACTATAATTTCAAAAGCTGGATCTTCAAATCCCAAATCAAACCCTAACCCTAACCCGCGAACTGACAAAATTGGGGAAACTCAAATCGAACCTATAGATGTGGCTTCTAAATCAAATGTTGGTGTTGCTAACTCTCAATCTCGTGCACAAAGCAGTGATGGTCCTGATTTGTCCAAAGTATATGTCCCTGAAGAGAAGATACTTGAAATAAAGAAGAACAACTGTGCTCTGAATCTAAAGTCTACTGATTTCAATGAAGATCAAATGATCCTAATTGAAATTCTGAAGAAACATCCTCTACGAGCTCTGTTATCCAGGAAATTTTTGGTCCCTGCCTCTTATCTACAACAATGGTGGTTTCACGCAGAAGTTGATGAAGAAGCAGATGATATCTCTTCATATGTTCATGGCTACAGAATCTGCATTTCTGTTGAAGACATCAGAAGTATTCATTTTCTACCTAAGGAGGATGAAGTTGTTGGGAAAACTTCATTTGATCCTATTCCATCATCTTTTGAGATGATTTCATATTTATGAAGTTAGGATACTCTGAGCAACTCAATGCATTAAGCTCATTCAGAAGGAAGTGTTTGCCTCCTATCTGGTATTGCTTGTTTACAATTCTGAATACTTGCCTTTCTGGCAAAAGCTCAAGTCTGGATCAAGCATCAACAAATGGGAGAATCATTTTTCATGGAGTAGCATTCAACAAGCATTATGATTATGCTTTTCTTATTTTTGATGAACTCAAGTCTGCAGTTTTGAAGAAGTCTACTTACAACTATATACCATTCCAAAGATTCTTTCAAACCTTCATCAAAGGGGCAATGAAAGTTGTTCCTGCCATTCCTGTTCTACCTCATGAGGTACATGTTCCACTTTTCTCAATGGATAATCTCAGACCCATGGCAAATCTTGTTAACCCCTCCAGCCACTCACCCATCTCTCAACAGAAGGGTGTTTCATTAACACACATGGGGCACGCAGCTAATCTACCAATAGGTTCCCACTTGGCAGAACCTATTGTTGAAAAAGAAGGACATATGTTCCCCCTTCACAGTTTTGAGCACTTTGAGTCTGAGAGTCCACTCAACTTTGGGCCTTCTGAACCACTTAATGTGGATTTTATTCACACAAGCACACATCTTTCAGATGTCCACAAGCAAAGTGTTAGTCACCTTGCCACAACAACCATAGAAATACCTATTACAGGGTATCAAGGATTGGTTAGAAGTCCTGGTGGAGTGAACATCACCAAAGCTCCATTCACATAATCACAAGTGATTCATGATGTTGTGGCATCTACAGGCCAACCTTCTTCTGAAGTACTGCAAACAAGATCATTTGTTGGTATTGGATCTTTACCCACATCTTCTAAATTCTCAGAATTCAAGGATTTCTGTACTTTTGAATTTTCAAAGATTCAGAAGGACATAAAGGAATTGACGGATAAAAACAATAAGGTGATGGAGGCTAGGTTGGATGGACAGGGGAAGAAAGTGGTGGATAAGCTAAATGAATTTCAACTTGCAACTGCTTATGATCTCAGCAACTTTCAAAAAGCAATTATGGATTCTTTCTCTGAAGTTATTTCAACAGTTCAGTCATTAAAGACCTCTATGTCATCTTCTTCTACTCAACCAGCAGTTTCTGAATTTGCAACTAAGGATGACGTCTCTCAGTTTCTGAATCAGTTAACCACTATTCAGAATTCTCAGGTATCCTTGAATAATCGTCTTTCTGCATTGGAGTGTGGTTCACAAGCAAAGACTTTAAAACGTAGTCTTGATGATCAGGATGATCCTGAAAATCAATAGGGGAGAAGAGACAGAAAGTCTTTGAAGATGTTGATATTCCACAGGGTCAAAATTCTGAAAAATCTTCTGAAGAGGCTCAAGTTCAGACTTCTGAACGATCTTCTGAGAAAACTTCTGAAGAAGTTCAGAACACTGAAATCGATGAAACCAATAGAACTTCTGAAGCAATAGAAGATATTTTACATGCAGAAGATGAAGGTCTAGAAGTTGAAAAAGTTATTTCTGAAGAAACCATGGAAGAAGGGTATGAGACTGAGAAAGTGTCTCTGGATTCTGACAATAAGCTAAGTTCTGAAGATACAGATATCATTCCTGACTCAAATTAAGAAATGTTGAATGAGTATCTTGCTTTTGAAGACATTATTGGAGAGCCAAGTGATTTATCTGATGTATTTCTATTTGATGAAGAGATGGAAGTTAATGAAGAAATAGTTGAAATAAATGAGAACAGAGATCTGATTATATGGGAACCTCAAGGTCTGAGAATAGTTGAAAGAAATGAAGTTTCTGAAAATTTGTATATATTGATTAGTCAATATTGTTGGAGATACATTATTCTGAATCAACCAAATATCTGGAGTGTAGATTCTTGGATGAAAGACTAACAGTTTTCAAAGAATTCATCAATCAACCAGCTGAGTGGTTTGAAATTGAAATTGATTTAAGTCATATGGAAGCTTTTGACTTTACAGATGAAATTTTGATGATTGCAGCAGAAAAGCCACACATAAGATTCAAAAACTGTATAAATATCCCTCAGATTGATTTTCCTATTCTTGAAGAACTTGTAGTTGAGCAAGTCTATGAACTTGATATGATTTTTGATATCTCTGGAGAAAGCCAGCTGATATTTCCTGAAGATACTTATCTCAGCATGTATAGAAGAAATCTCAGGTATGCAACCTTAGAAGACTATGTGAATGATGAATGGTCTAAGGATTACATTTCAAAAGTGAGATCTTATGTACAAAGATATGGGGTACAAGAACTGCATGATTCAACTTTAATCAAGAAGATCAGGTGTATATCTAAAGCTTTTGAAGGTGATATGTATATAATAAAGTTTGGAGCTGAAAGAAGAGATGACACTTTAACAAAATTTTCATTATTTGATTTTTACAAATTGAGGTTGCAAGATAAACTTACTGTTTTGAATTTCTGTGTCAAAAGGGAAGATTCTGAAGCTGTCAGAAATCTAATTAAACATGATTTCCAATTGGCATTAGAATTCAGATTAAAAAGTGTCAATCTCTTGGAGCCTGAAAATATAGAAAGACAAGAAATTACAAAGATTTTCGCAAATCCAGATTTGGGATTCACTTACAGGATAGGAGCATTTCTGTCAAAGACATTTATTGTTTCAGACATACCAAAGTACTCAACTTCTACTCTGAAGTGGTTAATAGAATATGCTGAACAATATCTTCCTTCTTCTAATGTTGTAGAAGAAATAATATACTTGATCAAGGAAAGGATATCTTTCAGAGAGTATGTAAGAAAGAATGCTTTGGCTGGGCACACAAGAATAAACCAAATTAAAGGAGCTGATTATCTTCTGAGCAATATCTATGATTTTCAGATTCATACTAAGAAACAAGACATTGAAGAAATTCAGAAGCTCTCTCAGAAGTTGGAAATCTCAGAAGCCAAAGAAACAGAAAAAGGAAAAGAAAAAGTTTCTGAAAACATTCTAGATGAAGTTGTTCCTATTCCTCAGAAGTCTGAATCTGAACAATTACAAGAGCAAAGAATAGAAGAACATGCTTTGACAATGTTTCTTGAATACTTTCATCCTGAAATGTTCATGGAATATGAACAGAAGTTCAATTACATTGACTGCTGGATTCAGAATCTTTTGGATGGAAACAATGGTATTCAGACATCATTAGAAAAATCAGACTTCCTGTAAGTGAAATAAGAAAAGAGAGCCCAATAATGAAGGTAATCACAGCTGATCTGAAACAGAAAAACAATTACAAGCATGCTTTCTTCACTGTTGAGAGAAAAGATGGTGAGATCTCAACTTTTACAGAAGCAGATTTTCAAAATGTCTATCTTAGAGATTTGATAAGAGTTTACAGAAGTTTATATCATTTTCATGATTCTATTGCCAAGTTCAGAAAAGCTTTCCCAGTTCTTAGAGATGGTTTGTACAGAGAATTCATTTGGGCAACCAAGACATATTTCTAAGTGGCTTATGTAATGAGCAAAGAGAAAGTACATATGAGTGCTCCGAATCTAAGCTTACTAAATATTGAAAATCTCAAAAGCAGTACTCTAATTGTTCAGCCTCCAGGTTTTGTTTGCAAATGCTTTGATAGATTACTCTTTGTAAGATTTGAAGAATTCCACAAGTGCTGTAATGGAACTCTTATGATTATAAGGGATAAACTAGAGAAGAAGAAAAACAAAAGACAGAAGAAGCTTAGTGATGAAGAATGGGAAAAGTACAGAAAACTGGCAAAAGAAATGATAAGGATCATTGAATCTATTCTAGAGTATAGAAAGCTTATTCTTAAAGATGTTAGAGAAATTCTGAACTTCTGTAAATATGATTTAAACTTTTGAAGCTAAGGGGGAGATTGTTAGATATCAGAAGTAGCTTCAAAAGAAGACTAGGTTCTGAAAAGAAAGATTCAGAAGTCTGAAGATAAAAGGAGGAAAGCCTAAGGCATAACTTCTGAAGTGGCTACTTCAGAAGTTCTGAAGAGGTTTCTAAAGACACTTCTGAAGAAGTTCTGAAGATGTTCAGAAGTAGTTCTGAACATGTCTGTTATTTTTGTACTGTAACTTTAGCCTTTCCAATTGTATATAAATAGATAGTTTGATAGTTTGTTATAACTAACGTTGATAGATAGAACTTGTAAAGATACATACATTGTAATACAGTTGAGTATTCAATACAACATACAACTTCAGTGATCCATTTCTTGTTCTTGTTCTTTAATCTTTCTACAATCTTGATTGTTTGGGATCTAACATTTAAAATCTTTTGTTGCAGGTGTTTTCTTCTGAATGATACACAGCATCTAGATAAATTTGCACCTAAGGGTACAGCTGGTATCTTTGTTGGCTATTCTCAAAGATCCAAGGCATACAGAATACTCATCAAAGGAACTCAAAGGATCATTGACACTTCAAAAATCAGATTTCATGAGCCCTCAGTGACTTCTGAACAAGACAGTTTAGAACTCAAGTTTAACCCAGTTTCTGAAATTTTGGATTCAGAAAACTGCAAGACAGATCCCACTTCTAAATCTAAAACTTTACTTAAATCAAATTTAGACACATTATGTCAAGACTTATTTGATATTTCTGTGAATGTTTCTGCAGATTATCAAAATCCTTCACTTCTCAAAATCATACCAGATCAAGAATCTACAGACCCTACAATATCAAATCTTTCTGGACCACCTATCTCATCTTCAAATTCAGATTTTCTTACTTCTGAATCTGTCCAAGTCAATTCTGAAACAGTTCAAGTCATTTCTGAACCTGTTGTTCCAATTTCTGAATCAATGTCTATTATTTCTGAACCACTACAGAATCTTCTTTTTGAGGGGGAGCCTTTAGATCTCCATTCAGTTATCAATCATGATACTGAAACACAAGCAATCATTGATGATTATGACTCTTTCAACAATGTCTCATTTGTTCAACCATTACCAAATGTAACCAAATGGACATCAAGTCATCCAATTCATCAGATTATTGGTGATGCATCTAAAGGTGTACAAACAAGGTCAGTCACGG
Organism: Silybum marianum; assembly: GCA_036898165.1. Taxonomy (NCBI): domain Eukaryota; kingdom Viridiplantae; phylum Streptophyta; class Magnoliopsida; order Asterales; family Asteraceae; genus Silybum; species Silybum marianum. The sequence continues at coordinate 22,506,801 of CM072528.1, read as the reverse complement.
CAAATGAGTGTCTGTATGTAAATTTCTTAAGCAGTATGGAACCCAAAAAGCCATATGAAGCACTTCAAGATCCAGACTAGATTTTAGCTATGCAAGATGAGCTAAATCAATTTGAAAGAAATAAAGTCTGGAGATTGATTCCAAAACCACAAGGTAAATCAATCATTGGCACCAAGTGGGTTTTCAGAAATAAAAAGGATGAAAATGGGATTGTTGTGAGAAACAAAGCTAGACTTGTTGCTAAGGGTATTGTCAACAAGAAGGTTTTGATTATGATGAAACCTTTGCTCCTGTTGCAAGACTTGAAGCTATTAGAATTTTTCTTGCATATGCTGCTCATAAAAACATGAAAGTCTTTCAAATGGATGTTAAATGTGCATTTGAATGGAATTCTTCATGAAGAAGTGTATGTTGAGCAACCAGAAGGTTTTGTAAGTAAAGAATTTCCAGATCATGTCTATATTTTAGACAAACCCTTATATGGACTTAAACAAGCAACAAGAGCATGGTATGACACTCTCACAACTTTTCTTCTGAATTCCAAATTCAAAAGAGGTACATTTGATACCACTTTATTTCTAAAAAAGGAAGGTGATGATATGATATTAATACAAATATATGTAGATGATATTATATTTGCTTCTACTAATCCAAAATTTTGTAGAAATTTTGAGAAAATCATGCAAACTGAATTTTAAATGAGTATCATGGGAGAGTTAACCTTTTTTCTTGGTCTTCAAGTAAAACAACTTCCCACTGGCATATTCATTAATCAATCTAAGTATGTTTCTGACTTACTTAAGAACTTTGACATGTCTGATTGTTCTAGTATTCAAACTCCAATGGCCACTGCAACAAAATTAGAACCTGGTTTGAATGGAAAATCTGTTGATCAGAAAAAGTACAGAGGCATTATTGGAACTTTGCTTTACTTAACAGCTAGTAGACCTGATATAATCTTTACTACATGTATTTGTTCTAGATATCAAGCTAATCCTAAGGAATCTCATTTTTTTGCTGCTAAAAGAATCCTTAGATATCTCAAAGGTTCACCTTCATTGGGACTTTGGTATCCAAAGGATTCTGGTTTTGAACTAACAGCTTTCACAGATGCAGATCATGGTGGTTGTAAATTGGACAGGAAAAGCACATCTGGATCATGTCAATTTTTTGGGTGATAGACTTGTGAGTTGGTCTTCAAAGAAACAAAATTGTGTTTCAACTTCTACTTCAGAAGCTGAATATGTTGTCGCTGCAATATGTTGCTCACAAGTGATCTGGATGCAAACACAGCTAAAAGACTATGGTTACACATTCAGAAAGATACCTCTGTATTGTGACTCAAAAAGTGCCATAGCAATCACTACAAATCCTGTTCAACACTCAAAGACAAAGCACATTGATGTAAGATATCATTTTATCAAAGATCATGTTGAAAAAGGTAATATTGAAATGTTCTTTGTTCAGACTGATTATCAACTGACTGATTTATTTACCAAAGCACTTGATGAAAAACGTTTTAACTTTTTGGTAAGTAAATTGGGTATGATGAATATGTCTATGTAAGTATTGGACATCAACTAAGACTTAAAAGTTATGTTCTGAGATACATTCTATCAAAATGCTGAAAATTGTTTAACTTTAGAATTTCTAAAGTTCACTTTTTCAGAAGTTCATATTTCATTCCTCAGAAGTATTAATTTTTAATTCCCAAATTGTTTGTCCCTTAATACTTTCAAATTGTTTTCTTTCTCTCATTTCTCTATTTCTCTTCTTTCTAACAAATTTGATGATTTACACTGATTAAGGGGGAGAATCATAGTTGTTCATGATTCAAGGGGGAGTGATACAAAAATCTAAATCTTTGGTACTCTTCTATGTTTTCAAGATCTGAAATGATGAATCAAAGTTTAAAAATTACAAATCCAAGAAGTATGGACAAATTTCTAAAGATAATTTTTTTTTCTCTCATATTGTTCAAACCTACTTCTGAAATTTCAAAATGTTTTATATTTTTCAGAAGTTTGTAGTTTTAAATGATTTTCGTGGATATGAGGCAATAACAGTTAAGTTCTGAAGTATTTCTAAATCCTTTCATTCAAACTTCTGAACTTGTTCTCAGAAGTTATGCACTTATTCTGAAGTTTTTGAACATGTTCTCAGAAACTTACTTCCCGTTAAACTTCATTTAAGCGTGTGTCACGTGTTTTAATTTCATTGGATATCTCTTAATCACGTCTCTTAAACAGTTCATTTATCTAAATAAATGATGATTACTACTCTAATCACCTTTACTTTTGGCCACGTGTCTATCCACGATTATCCAGTCATATATAATCCATGGATTCATCATCGTCTTCACTTTTTAGCAATTTTTTCCTCCGAAATCTCTCTGTGCTTATTGATCTTCAATCAACTTCAAATCCTTACTCATTTCCTAAAATGTCGACCTCTAATGTTCAATCTGCCAAATCATGTTTCAGTGACAATAATGAATCATCCTGTGATGCTTCATTCAAAATTGTTCCTAAGAAGATAATGGTTGGTTCTATGGAGAAAACTATGAAAGATGATCAAATGTTAAAAGTCACTGCTGCAACTGGTAATACAAAAGCCGGACCTTCGAATGTTAACCCTAACCCTAACCCGTGTACTGAAAAAATTGGGGAAACACAAATTGAACTTATTGATGTGGCTTCTGAATCAAATGTTGGTGTTAGTGATTCTCATTCTCGTGCTGAAAGCAGTGATGGCCCTGATTTGTAAAAGTTGTATGTTCCTGAAGAAAAAGTATTGGATATCAAGAAGAACAATTGTGCTCTGAATTTCAAATCGACTGATTTCATTGATGATAAAATGATATTGATTGAAATTTTAAAGAAACATCCCCTACGTGCTCTCTTATCAAGAAAATTTATGGTTCCTGTCTCATATCTACAACAATGGTGGTTTCATGCTGAAGTTGATGAACAAGCAGATGACATTCTTCATATATCCATGTCTACAGGGTCTGTGTTTCTGTTGAAGATATTCGAAGTATTCATTTTCTTCCTAAAAAAGATGCAGTTGTTGGAAAAACATCATATGACCCCATTCCATCATCCACATAAATGATTTCCGATTTTATGAGATTGGGCTATTCAGAATAATTACACGCTTTAAGATCCTTCAGAATGAAGTGTTTACCTCCAATCTGGTATTGTCTCTTCACAATTCTGAACACTTGTCTTTCTGGAAAAAGTTCAAGTCTGGATCAAACTTCTACAAATGGGAGGATCATTTTTCATGGGGTTGCTTTTAATAAGCATTATGATTATGCTTCCCTCAAAGTATGTTGTTTTGAAGAAATCTACTTACAACTACATACCTTTTCAGAGATTTTTTCAAACTTTCATCAAAGGTGCTATGAAAGCAGTTTCAGCCATTACAGAATTAGCTCATGAGGTACATGTTCCACTCTTTTCTATGGACATTCTAAGGCCACCAAGTGCAAAATTACAGTTTCCCAATGCATTACCATTACCTGATTATCTACTTAATCTTGTAAATCCCAAAAATAGGATTCTGAATGAGTATTATAAATCAATGGGACTACCAAAACCAGTAGTCTCTTCCCCTGATTCCAACCAGAGTGGTGAGCATTGTGAGCAGTCTAGAATTCCTAAGCAGAGTGGAGAGGTTGGGTAGAAGAGTGAGAAAAAGAATTGAAGAGGTGAGAACACAAGTAAAATAAAAACAAACTTGTGCACCAACTGTTACAAGTCGGGCAGCCACATCATCTATTACCCCACACTCTTTGATGGGTAATATTGAAGCAGCCAGTAAGCTCATGGCAACTCTTGTTAACCCCCCAGCCACTCACCTATCTCTCAACAGAAGGGTGTTTCAGAAACACTTATGGGGCAAGCAGCTCATTTACCAATAGGTCCCCATTTGGTGGAGTTTATTGTTGAAACAGAAGGACATATGTCCCCCCTTCACAGTTTTAAACACATAGAGTCTGAGAGTCCACTCAATCTTGAGCCAAATGAACCACTAAATGCGGATTTTCTTCACACTAGCACACATCTTTCAGATGTCAACAAGCAAAGTGTTAGTCACATTGCCAAAACAACTATAGATATTCCTACTTCAGGATATCAAGGATTAGTTGGAAGACCTGGTGGAGTGAACATCACTAAAGCTCCATTTACATAATCTTTTTTGGTTCATGATGTTGTGGCATCTACAGGCCAACCTTCTTCTGAAGAACTGCAAACAAGACCATCTGTTGGTCTTGGACCCTTTCCCTCATCTTCTGAATTCTCAGAATTCAAAGATTTCTGTACTTCTGAATTTGCAAAGATTCAGAAGGACATTAAGGAATTGACGTATAAAACTTGTAAGGTGATGGAGGATAGGTTGGATGGACAGGAGAAGAAAGTGGTGGATAGATTGAATGACTTTCAATTGGCAACTGTTTCTAATTTAAAAACTTTTCAACAGTCAATTCTGGATTCTTTTTCTGAAGTTATTTCCACAGTTCAATCCTTAAAGACTTCAATGCCCTCTTCATCTACTCACCCAGAGTCTTCTGAATTTGCAACAAAGGATGATATCTTTCAAATTCTGAATCAACTGTCTGCTATTCAGAATTCTCAAGTCTCCTTGAATAATCGACTTTCTGCATTAGAGTGTGGTTCTCAGGCAGAGACTTTAAAACGAAGTCTTGATGATCAGGATGATCCTGATAATCAAGAGGGGGAGAAAAGACAGAAAGTCTCTGAAGATGTTCCAATGCCACAAGCTCAGAGTTCTAAAAAGTCTTCTGAAGAAGCTCAAGTTCAAACTTCTGAAAAATCTTCTGAGAAAACTTCTGAAGAAGTTCAGAACATTGTAAATGATGAAACTAACAGAACTTCTGAAGCAACAGATGATATTCTACATGCAGAAGATGAAGGATTAGAAGCTGAGAACATTATTTCTGAAGAAAATGTGGAAGGAGGATATGAGACTGAAAGAGTGTCTCTAGGCTCTGAAAACAAACTTAGTTCTGAAGACACAGATGTTGTTCCTGATTCAAATGAGGAGATGTTGAATGAGTATCTTGCTTTTGAAGATATTATTGGAGAGCCAAGTGACTTATCTGATGTAATATTATTTGATGAAGAAATGGAAGTGAATAAAGGAATGGAATTAGAAAATGTTGTTGTAATAAATGAAAACAGAGATCTGGGAATCTGGAAACCTCAAGTTCTAAGTGTAATTGAAAATTATGAAACTTTTGAAAACTTTTGGATGTTGATTAGTCAATATTGTTGGATACATATCATCTTGAATCATCCAAGGAATATGGAGTGTAGATTCTTGGATGAAAGACTAATGATTTTCAAGGAATTTCTTAATCAACCAGCTGAATGGTTTGAGATTGAGGTTGATTTAAGTCATATGGAGGAATTTGATTTTACAGATGAAATTTTAATGATTGCTTTAGAGAAACCAGAGGTCAGGTTCAGAAGTTGCATAAATATTCCCCTGATTGACTTTCCTATTCTTGAAGAACCCATAATTGATCAAATTTATGAAAGTGATATGATATTTGAGATTTCTGGAGAAAGACAATTTATCTTTCCTGAAGATAATTATTATAGCATGTATAGAAGAAATCTCAAGTATGCAACCTTAGAAGACTATGTGAATGATGAGTGGTCTGAGGATCATATTTCAAAGGTAAGGTTGTATGTACAAAGACATGGGCGACAAGAAGTGCATGACTCAACCTTGATTAAGAAGGCCAGATGTATATCTAAAGTTGTTGAAGATGATTTGTATATAGTAAAATTTGGAGCTGAAAGGAGAGATGGTTCTTTGATAGAATTTTCTCTATTTGATCTATACAAGTTAAGGTTACAAGATAAGCTTACTGTTCTGAATTTTTGTATCAAGAAAGAAGATTCTGAAGTTGTTTCTGAAATCAGAAGAATTCTAAGGATCTATGTCATAAATCTAATTAAGCATGATTTTCAACTGGCATTAGAATTCAGATTAAATAATGTCAATCTCTTGGAACTAGAGAGTATTGAAAGGCATGGACTTACAAAGGTCTTCACAAATCCAGATTTCGGATTCACTTACAGAACAGAAGCAGATCATTCAAAGACATTTATTGTTTCAGATATACCAAAGTACTCAACTTCTACTCTGAAATGGTTAGTAGAGTATGCAGAACAATATCTTCCTTCATCTGATGTAACAGAAGAAATAATTTACTTGATCAAGGAAAGAATACACTTCAGAGATTATATAAGAAAGAGTTATATGGCTAGGCACACAAGAGTGAATCAAATCAAATGAGTTGATTATCTTCTGAGTAATGTCTATGATTTTCATATTCATACAAAGAAACAAGATATTGAAGAAATTCAGAAACTTTCTCAGAAGATAGAAAATTCAGAAGTTAGCCTGAAGGAGACTGAAAAAGGAAAAGAAAAAGTTTATGAAAACAATCCAGAAGAGATTGCTCCTATTCCTCAGAAATCTAAATCTGAACATATACAAGAGCAAAGAATTGAAGAACATGCCTTCACCATGTTTCTTGAATTTTTCCATCCAGAAATGTTCATGGAACATGAACAAAAGTTCAATTATATTGATTGCTGGATTCAGAAGTCATTTGGATGGAAACAATGGTATTCTGATATCATTAGAAAAATCAGACTCCCTGTAAGTCAAGTAAGAAAAGAAAGTCCAACAGTGAAAGTAATCACTGCTGATCTAAAACAGAAAAACAATTACAAGCATGCTTATTTCACTGTGGAAAGAAAAGATGGTGAGATTTCCACCTTTACAGAGGCTGATTTTCAGAATGTTCACCTCAGAGATCTTTTAAGAGTTTAAAGAAGTTTATATCCCTTTCATGATTCCATTGCCAAATTCAGAAAATCTTTCTCAGTTCTCAGAGATGGCCTGTACAGAGAATTTATTTGGGCAGCTAAAACAGATTTCCAAGTGGCTTATGTTATGAACAAAGGAACAGTTCATATGAGTGCTCCAAACTTAAGCTTACCAGATGTAACATCCCGCCTTACCACGAGACAATATTGTCCGCTTTGGCCTAAGCCGCACGGATTTGTTTCTGGCGACCTGGCGAGGACTTCCCAGGGGGTCACCCATCCTGGTACTACTCCCACCCAAGCACGCTTAAGCGTGTTTGGGTGGGAGTAGTACCAGGATGGGTGACCCCCTGGGAAGTCCTCGCTAGCGTGCTTGGGTGGGAGTAGTACCAGGATGGGTGACCCCCTGGGAAGTCCTCGCCAGGTCGCCAGAAACAAATCCGTGCGGCTTAGGCCAAAGCGGACAATATTGCGTCGTGGTAAGGCGGGGTGTTACACCAGATATTGAAAACCTCAGAAGAAGTACTCTGGTCCTTCAGCCTCCAGGCTTTGTGTGCAAGTGTTTTGATAGATTGTTATTTGTAAGATTTGAAGAATTGCACAAGTGCTGTAATGGAACTCTTATGGTTATAAGAGATAGATTGGAGAAGAAGAAAAATAAAAGACAAAAGAAATTTAGTGATGAGGAATGGGAGAAAGTTGGCAAAATAGATGCTCAGAATCATTGAATCTATTTTGAAATACAGAAGCCTTGTTCTTAAAGATGTAAGAGAGATTTTGAACTTCTGGAAGTATAATTTGAACTTTTGAAGCTAAGGGGGAGATTGATAGATATAAGAAGATAGCTTCAAAAGCAGACTAGGTTCTGAAGAGAGAAAAGCTCAAAAGTCTGAAGACAAGCAAAGAAATGCCTAAGGCATAACTTCTGAAGTGACTACTTCAGAAGTTCTGAAATTCTGAAGAACACTTCTGAAGAGGTTTTGAAATGAAGTTCTGAAGATGTTCAGAAGTAGTTCTGAACATGTCTGTCATTATTGTACTGTAACTTTAGCATTTCTGTTTGTATATAAATAGATAGTTTGTTTGACAATTATAAATATGTTAATAGAGCTTGTAAAGATACATACTATGTAATACTGTTCAGTGATCAATACGATATACAACTTCAGTGACATAATTCTTTTTCCTGTTCTTTAATCTGTCTACATTCTTGATAGTTTGGGATCTAACAGTATGTTCTTTAACCGTCCACTAGATTACACTGATCTTTTGTTTCAAGAAATACGTGGTGTTGTATACAACAAGGATCTTCTTCTGAAGAGGAACAAACCTCTACCATCGTTGATGTTTCCACGATTCCTAGCCATGTTCATCCAAAGTGCCATATCCAAATGGAAACTTCCCTATGTCCAACCCTTTTACAAACTACATGTGATGAAGACTCACCGACCAACAATCCACAATGATGGATACAGCAAGCAACGCGAACTCTCAAGGTATATGCTTAACCTTATCCCTTCAACCTCTCTTCTTCTACAAAACTATAAGAACTCTTTGGTGATCTCAGAATAGAGGTCACCTACCCTAGAGTTTTTAGAATCCAGATTAGTGAGTGAGGGGTTAAGTGAGTCTGAAAATGAAAATGATGCGAGTGACAACCAGAGAGATTCTACCCATGCGGAGCGATTATTAAAAGAAAGTACAGAAGATGTCCAAAGGGACACAACTGAGAGAATCCAACTGAGTCCAACCAAATCTAGCACATCTACTAGGGTTGATGCCAACACATCAACACCTATTGAAAAAGGACTTAAGCTCAGTCCAAATCCAAAACCCTAAAACTAACCGATCAGAGGGCATCTCAAATGCCTCTGAATCAAGCACATCCGGGGAAACCTCCTCGTCATCTTCCTCTCAAAAAGATGATGATGCAAATATAAGAGTTTCTTCGCCCCAGAACTCGCTACCACCCCAACACGATGTCAATGCCTCTGTGGCTGACGATATAGACTGGATGGAAGTTGGCATGTCCATGGTAACTTCCAATCCAGAAGCCAATGAAATCCCATCAGACGGGTTATGGCAACAGGACACACATCGTACTTTAATTTTGAATATATTCAAAGGTACGCACATCACATTTGACTCTCCACCCTCTTATGATGGAGATCAAGTCAATGTGATCAGAACATCCGAAGAGGAGACTCCTAGGAGCCCTCGAAGACAGGATGGAAGTCCCTCCACACTCAACGTACAAACAGGTGTGAATGAGGGCCCCTCTAAACGCGAGGATCACGAGGCTCCATGTGTTGGAGATGCATTGGTTACCTTCCCCCCCCCCCCCCACACCTGAATTTGTCACAAATGTTGCGTTTCAAGCATTTGTTGACCAAATGAAGGGATCAATGGCATATCTAAAACAAGTCATAGAAAATTGTGGTTCCAACTTCAATGTAGAGCAACACACATGTGAACTTCTCACTATGTGAAATAAGAACCACTCAGAAGGAGCACACCCAAACGCTGGATCATATTAAGAACTTCTTAATCACTGCCCATGACCCCTAAAGAACTCTATCAATTGAGCAGTTTCAGAAGTTGGAAAGCAATCTTAAGTCAAATGCAGAAGCCATTTCCAAGATTCCCTCTGAACTTCCAACACCACCAGCTACTATCTCTACAGAAGAATTTGGTCTGTTTGTTGCTGATATAAAGAAGCTACTTAATGATGTCAGTCTTTCAGAACCTTCTACATCCTCTAGCTTGGTCACCAAATCTGACTTGGAAAACTTTCAGAAGGCCATGCTTGACAAGTTCAACGATGTCAATGCAAAGTTTGTTTCAAAAATAAACACTGCCCCAGTTGCCGATCTTATCCAGAAGGTATCTACCTTAGATACCTCTATGAATACACTTACTACAGCCGTAATGATTCAAGAAAGAAAGCTAAGGAAGACAGAGCCTGTAAAAAGGCTGAACTAAAGAGAAAGAGATTTGAGGATCGGGATCCAGATGTTGCTGATCCTTAGAAGGGGGAGAAAAGGCAAAAGGTTGTGGGCTCAACCTCTGAACAGGTTCAAGATCATCAACCTTCATCACGACCACCACCACAACCACCCTTAGAAAAACCCCCTAAGAAAGAACAACCACAAGAAAATCCACCTGCCAATCAAGAAGCTCCAATTCATGCAACTCTTTTAGCAATGCGTCCATTACCAAGAGATCCAGAAGCTGCAAGGTTTATCCTTGGTCTTGAAAGAACCAGAATCCAAATCCCTAGAAGATCAAGAAACACAACCACAAGACCCAGAGCCTCTAACCAACCGTCAACTTCACCTTCTGAACCTAGTGTACAAATCAATCCTCCAAAAGTAAACACCACAAACGCTCCAATCTCTAAAGATCCGATCTCTGAAATCCCAAACTCTTCCACAATAGAAGAGACCACCTCTATTCCTGTAACAAGCATCCCAAAAGTGCCAGAAGCTCCAGTTGAAAAAGGAGTACGAAATAAAGTCCTTACTGAAATAGAACTAATCTTAAGAAGGACTACTGCCAAAAGACAAATGGATCAGATGCAACTCGAAAGAATAACTCCTTCGCAAACATCTGCATCCAGAGAGATAGCCTTCAGTTATCTATACGCTGAAAGAGAAGAGAGAGAGAGTTGCAATGATTATGCCTAACTTTGCTGAAAATTATGATGCAGGTGAACAAGCAAAAGTGAAATTCGCAATATTCAAACAAGACAGAAAGGACGTTTTTGCCTCTTCACCAGTCAGAAAAAATCTTGGTTTTAAAACAAATAAATTTGAATATACAAACATAATATACAATATCTATCAGGTGGAGAGAGCAAATGGAAATGTTTGCTATTTCTGTGATAATGACTTGTTGTCTAAGAATCCCTCTAATCTGATACCTCTGGGAAGGCTCATGAAGCAAAGAAAAGAGTCTTCATCAGATGAAAAAGTTGCTTATTTCAGAATTCTGGCATGTATGGAAGTTTTCGTTGAGTACAGAAAGAAGGTAGACTTCCAGATAGGATTCGAACGAAGTGTTGATAAGTTGAGTATCACAACACCTAATGAAGATCTGGAAGGTATCGAAAATCATAAAGCTGGGAACATCTTACTTGAACCAGAACAAGGAGTGGTGTTCAAAAGACCAAGAAGAAAAAGTTTTTTTAAAATTAAAGAGGCCTTTAAGTATTCAGCAGGGATGTTGGATATCTTAAGAGGTTTGGTGGGTGCAAAGATAGAGGATGTTGGTGTTGGAGTAAATATCATGATAGCAGCAGAGAAGATGGAGAAACGTATTGAAGGGGTTATTAAGTTGAGGGAGATCACAAATCAGTTCTATAAAGTGATTAGTGGGCATCCTCAGGCTCCATTTTAATTTCTTTTTTCTCTATATTTCTTGTATTTCAACCTTTTGTAATGAAATGTAATTTTCACTTTGTTCTTTCACTTTTTTCTTTCCATTGTTCTGATTGCATACTTAGGGGAAGATTGTCAGAATTAATATAGAAGTATGGATCAGAACTTACTTTGAAGAACAAAGTTTAACTCTCCAGAAACAAGTACATTTAGAGGAAAGTCACTTCAGAAGATGTAGTTCAGAAGCTTTTATGACAATCCAAAAGATTGGACATCTTATGGATATTACTTTATGAACTACACGTGACTTAATAACGTGGCCAGTCATGCTCCTTGTGCGTAACAGAATTTGTTGAATGACTTGCTTACATGTCAATACGTGATAGGCTAGCTGCTTGACTTTCTTATTTGTAAGCATATAAATAGAAGCAATTATCATTGTATTAGAAGTCGAGAGAATTGGAGAGAATTCATGAGAGTAATTTGTATTGACGAACTGTAATCATCGGCACCTTGAGTGAAATACAAATTACCATTGATCTTCATTTTGTTCTTCCTTTACTATTTATAATTCCAGTTTATCGTTGATTAATTTGCTTCCGCTCACTACTCTTATTATTTGTGTTTAATCAACTTTATTTGAGTATAAAATGGATCTGGGTTCCAACAAAGACAGTTTCTTAAAGCTTGAAGATTTGAATCCATAGGGGGAGATTGTTAGAGTCTAAATTATATTCAAGTCTAAAGACTGAATATGTGTTAACTCGAGATATATCTAATAACGATGAGTCTAATAACAAATATCAAGAACACATCAATGGATCATCAAATTGTCAATTGCATTGAATATTTCTCTCTCTACAAACTCTTTCTCTCTAATACAAGATATGAATATGACAATGAAAAGCTTAAGTCAAAGTACATTGACAAAGGGTATTTATACACCTACTCTATGCAAAGAGTAAAATACAATTAAGCATAATGTTGACTTTGTTGACTCTCTATGTTGACTTTGTTGATTTCAAGCTTTGACTTTCTCGTCTTCAATATTGTAATCTCGGATACAATATATTTATACCTAAAAATCTCCCCCTTTGTATTCGAGATAACAATTCGGCAAATCAGCTCTAACAATCTCCTTCTTTTTTTTAATACGATCAAACTTTGTCAACAAACAAACCCCAACTGAGAAAGAATCTTCCCTTTTGTATTCAAGCATATTGCATCTGAAGAAAAACAAGCTCCCCATTATACAAATTAGAATCTTTAAATCAAAACCCTTCAGCTTTAACAAATTTTTAGAATCTTCGAAAGATTTTTCATCGGAAAACTTTGTCATTCAACATCACAACCTTTAAATCCAATGGCTTTTCAACCTTAGATTTATAATATTTAGATTCAACCTTTCTTCTCCATTAATTGATTCAATAGATTATACCAATTAAACAATCAATTCTTCATCAACGAATGAATTTGAATTCTTTTACTCCCCCTATGCATATGAACATTTGTGAACTTTGTTAGCTCTGATTGCTCCCCCTCAACACCAACATTAAATCTTTGAATATCTTTTCGCATGTGACTTCGTTATTAGTTCTTTGCATCTGACTTCATGTGATTACATGTGTTTTTGATATATAACTTCTCCCCCTCATGATACCAATTGTTAACTCCAAGTATATCTAATAACGATGAGTCTAATAACAAATATCAAGAACACATCAATGTATCATCAAATTGTCAGTTGTATTGAATATTTCTCTCTCTACATGTAACACCCGGATTTTTAGTATCCATAATCTCAAGTTTCGTATGTTTTCGACCTTAGTATAGTCATTTAGAAGTATCGTGAATGTTGATTGAGTCAGTTATTACTTTTGGCAAAAAAATCAACTTTTGGTCGGAATTTGCATTGCTCGCGCCCGCATGCCTATTTTTCTCGCGCCCGCTAGCAAACCCCAAAAAGTGGGTAGAAGTTATCTCGCGCTCGCACGCCTATTTTTCTCGCGCCCGCTAGCAAACCCCAAAAAGTGGGCAGAAGTTATCTCGCGCTCGCACGCCTATTTTCCTCGCGCCCGCTAGCATCTGGAAAACTCCTTTTTAAATACGATTTTTGCCCTTTATTTCCCCATTTACGCATTTGTTTCTTCTCCTACTCACCTCTCTCCCTCTCATTCTTGGTTCTTGGTCACTTGTTACTTCCAATCGATTTCTTCATAAGAGTTTGTGAGATTAAGAGTGGAGACTAAAGCTAAAGGATTGAAGCTCAAGATCTTCATCTTCTTCATCTTCATCTTCCACCATTGTTGACCTAGCTTTGGAGCTTTTTCCTAAAAACGAAATGTGAGTCCATCCTAACCTTCTAAACCTTTATTTTTGTTAAAACCTTTCATTTTAACCTCCTAGAGCTTAGATTTTGTTGTATCTTCCAATTTTGGGGTTTTGACAATTTTAAGAGATTTTAGATTTTTGACTAGTGTCTTCATGGATCTAATCTTTGGGAGTTATTATTGGTATATCTAGGTTGCTTATAAACTAGATATGGTTTCTAGTGAAGGAAGATTTGCAGATCCGGACTTTTCTTCAAATGGAGCTTTTGGGGTAAACCTAGATTTAGCTAAATCTAGCAAGGTGAGTTTAAGATACTTTGTGAAAACTTTGTACATGCCAAAAACGTCCATTTAAAAGTGTTAACATGTTTTACTTGTTATTTATCAAATGTGTGAGTATTTGGGTAAGTTTAGATATTTGGTATAAAAGGGTCTATAAATCGTGTAAGAGGCTTATACTTGGGTTTTATACATTTTGACAAATAAAGTATAAATGTGAGTTGTTTGGGTGCATCATTTTTGAAATGAAAACCATTTGGTTATATTTGCATCTTTAAAGTATTGAATTTATAAATTGTTGGAAAATACATGTTATTGCATTATGAGTCATTTTCGGAATACATGAATATGATTTCATTTGGAAAATGGTTCGTCTCAACTAATGTTTCGAGTAATTACATAAGTGTTGAGTTATAGAGCCTTTGCTCGGTTTTGGCTAAAATGAGTCTCAAGGACATTTGTCCGATTTAAATAGTATTTTACATGCATTTGAGTGCGTTGGTCATTCGTTTTGGAGTCATGTAAATTAGACTAGTATGTTATGGATCCATAGGCATAAGAGTCGGTATTTTAATGTCGTGAAGGATAGTATGAACCCACTTTTAAATTGGAAATAGGCATTGTGATAAATTGTGTAATTTCCTAACTTTCCTTTCACTTTCTCGGAATTTGCATTGTGGAATTTGCGTGCAATTCTTGAGGCTAGAGCTTATGTGTACAAATGACTAAAGATTGTATTGTGGTTGATGTCAATGGCTACCAGACCTTTATGTGTCGCTCTATAACATTGGTTTCTTGAGGCTAGAGCTTATGTGTACAAATGACTAAAGACTCTATTGTGGTTGATGTCAATGGCTACCAGACCTTTATGTGCCGCTCTATAACATTGGTTTCTTGAGGCTAGAGCTTATGTGTACAAATGACTAAAGACTGTATTGTGGTTGATGTCAATGGCTACCAGACCTTTATGTGCCGCTCTATAACATTGGTTCATGGTCTACCTTGTGTTCCGTCATGACCAGTGGTAAATCGGGTCTCCCCCGTCATCTTTGGATGTTTTAAATCCTTTCAAAAATAAGTGTGGGTTAATGGTTTATAAATGTGGTCAAAGCTATGTTTCTATCTTTACGTTTATAAACTTATTCATGGTCGTGTGAGTACTGGAATTGGTATCACGTTAAATGAGTATTTCTATTTAAAGCTTTCATTTCTAATGTCATTTTGGTCTAAAGATTTTATTATAGAAATAATGAATTTGGGAAAGATGTTGTTTTTATAATAAAGTTATTTCATTTGAGAAGTATCTTTTATCAAGCAAATCTTTTGGTTTCAAATCAGTAATAAATATGTTATAAACTCTTGAGCTCACTAGGCGTTAAGCCTAACCCTTTTTTCTTTGTCGGCATGTGCATTAGGTTATCGTTGGGACTGGTACTAGCGTCACGTGTGGAATTGAGTGCTAGGAAGTGACACGATAAAGATTAGACTCTTGGTGATATTTTCCGCATTCGGAGATAGCGATTCTTTTGGGTTTAGTAACACCCGATTGTAATTATGTCTTAGTATAAGACTTGACCAAACTGTTGTGATTGTTTTATAGAATTGTGATTGGAGGAACTTTAAGTATCGAATTATAGGAAGTGATTTATCCTTCAAGTGTTGTAATATTGAAAATTTTAAATTAGTCGCTCTTTCCAAATTTGAGGGTGTTACACTACAAACTCTCTCTCTCTCTCTCTCTCTACTACAAGATATGAATATGACAATGAAAAACTTAAGTCAAAGTACATTGACAAAAGGGTATTTATATCCATACTCTATACAAAGTGTAAAATACAATTAAGCATAATGTTGACGTTGTTGACTCTCTATGTTGACTTCAAGCTTTGCCTTTCTCGTCTTCAATATTGTAATCATGGATACAATAATTTATATCTAACAATGTGTAAATACCTTCAAGGGTATAAATAGCTTTTGTTCTTAAGTGTTTGTAAGTCATTATTCATATTTCTCATCATTATAAAAATACTGTGTGGAATATTCTCCCCATGGTTAATACCGATGACTTTGGTGCTACATTGATTTTTACATTTCTTGATTCATATACTTGATTTGAGATTAACAAAAACCGAAACGAATGGAGAAAGGAGCACCAGGGTCACCATGATTTGGGTATGTATGTTTGAAGGAAAAAGACAGAATGGTGCAACACCAGGAGTACCACAAAGCACCACCCTTGATAAATAGATCTTAACAGAAGAAGAAATCGATGACAACATATCAAATCGGTAAGCCTAAATCGACGATGATAAACAAAAGAAGAAATCAATAAGCAAAAATTGATAAACAAAAGACGAAATCGATGGTAAACATAAGCAAAACTACTTGAGAGCAACTGCCATAGGAACGGTCGTCAGACAACAACCGTCGTAAGAGGAGATCAACATAGAGGAGGGAGACTGATTTTGAAAGGGAAAATGTGAAAAAAAACGAGTTCTAAACCATTTGGCTTTACCTCAAATGAAAAATCGTTCAAAGGAGTTTGACACCATTAAGAGGCTTAGTTTTTTGTTGTTGCCAAACAACCCCTACCTCTACGCGATTAAGAGGATGCCTCTCAATAGCACCATTAATATGCAAACAAACACCCCACAAAGCTTCATATGAGGAGGAAAGTTCGCTACTTTATTTCTTCTTAGTTAGTTTTGGGATATGATGTTTCCATCTTTTGTGTAATTTATTTAAGAGTAAATTGCAAATTTGGTCCCTATGGTTTATGAATTATTGTGGTTTTGGTCCCTAGAAAATTTTTATTGCAAGAAACCACTGTGGTATGCATTTCGTTGTGGATTTGGTCCCTGAGGCTAACTCCGTCATCTTTCCTTTCGTTAAGTCCCTTCATGTGCCTTGCACATGAGGGCATTTTGGTCATTTGATTCTTTTTCACTAAAACAAAAACAGAGGGACCAAAATTGTAAGTTACTCTTATTATTATTATAATGTATATATATACACATCTCTCTCTCCCTCTCTCTCATAATCTAAGACCCAGAGCTGTTTCTTTGACCCATTTCTATTTAATATTAATCTTATTATTATATATATATATAAATAAAGTAAACAACCAGATCGTGGCAGATCCCCTCACCCCCTTCCAACCGACGAAACCTCCGTCACCGGCCAAACCCTATCGTCGACTGTCACCGACCAAACCCCATCGCCTTCGAAACCATTGATCCTTCTTCATCCCTCTTCTCCAGCCTCATCTTATATGTATATACATAATCATCGTCTTCAGACTCCCGGACCAAATTTCCAGCCTTTGAACCACCAATTACAACCCATGCACGGATCGTTGGGATCATCTATATATATACATATATATATATGTAACTTGTTATAATTTGTTGTTATGAAATTGATATGGATGAAGTAACACTAAATCAATAATGAAAAACCCAAAATGAAGCAACAAAATTGAAGTTTTGAACCCAGATCGGCTCCCCTGCTTGCATTACAAACCAACGATCTGAGTTTTATTTTTAGTCCTCTATTTGATTTTGATTTTGGAGATGAAATCAAAAGAAGAAATTTACTGAAAATAGTGAGGTGTTAACCGGAGAAAGCAAAAAATTCACCGAGATGGAGGTTCACCGGAGATGGAGGTTCGCTGGAGATGAAGTTCACCGAAGATGGAAGGTGGGGAGTCTTGTCACCAGGAAAGAAAATGGAGGGTAGGGTTTTTGTCATGTGGAGAAGAAGACATAAGGATGGGCCGTGGGGGAAATGGTGGATAGGTAGGGAATAGGGATTAGGTAATTAAGATTTATAAATAGTATTATATATTATTATTAATAAAATTTATTTAATAAGTAAATTACAATTTTGGCCCCTCGGATTTGTTGTTTTTAGTGAAAACAAAAGGAATAAGTAAAAAGACCAAAATGCCCTTATATACAAGTCACATGAGGGGTTTTTACGGAAGGAAAGATGACGGAGTTAGCCTCAGGGACCAAATCCACAACGAAATGCATACCACAGTGGTTTTCTTGCAATAAAAATTTTCTAGGGACCAAAACCACAAAAATCCATAAACCATAGGGACCAAATTTGCAATTTACTCTTTATTTAATTATAGTTTAATAGAGGCTTAACAACGAAGTAATTTTTTTTTCGAATTAATGATATAATTTTTTATAAAAATAATGATTAAGTATTATGGTAAAACTCAATAATTATCCTAATTATATTTTAAATTTTTTATATTTAAAATGAGATGCTTATCCTGTATTTAATTATGTTTATCTACAATTAGTTACACGAATCTAAATATGAAGATTTAATTAGTTATAGTTACGTACAATTTAATTTTAATCTTAAACTTTAAGTAATAAGTATCAATAAACAATACTTCACACATAAAAAATGGTTTTAATTTTTTTTGTCATACGATAAATAATATAGTAGAGGGAAGTACAAGTACAAACCAGTTGAAGGGTACAAACTATATAAACTTGTTCAAATCATTATACAAATAATTTTTTTCATGATTTTTTTCCATCAAATGCTATGATTTAATATATTATTACATATATATTTGTTTTATAATGTAAAATTTTCACATATATTTGTTTTCATAAGTTGAAAGTTTTTCATATATTTTTTTATGAAAAAGTTTCACATGTATTTGTTTCATAAAAAAGTTTCACATGTAATTTTTTCACAAGGTGAAACAAACATATGTGCAATAATATGTTAAATCATAGCATTTGATGAAAAAAATGATGAAAAAATTATTTTCACATTGATTTGAATCAATTTATATAATTTATACTCTTTAACAGGTTTGTATTTGAACCGGCTTTTAATATAGGATATATTTAATTATTATTTAATATTTATAGTTTTTTTTGAATAAATATATTTATAGTTTTTATTTTATTCATTATCAGTAAAAAAAAATATCTTATATTTGGCAAATCCATATTTTTTCTTTTGTAGGAGGTAATACTTGCAAGATCTGCTATAATTGGGAAAAACTTACTCCGATCGAAATCCAACACTCCACATAACCTACTGCTGCCTGCCTGCCTCTCGCCCCCTCCTGCTGCCCTCTGCCTGACTGACGCCGGAACGCAGCCACTCCGGCCTCCGCCATCGCCACCGCCACCGCCACCGCCACCGCTTTGCCTCTTCCGACCTGTGACTGCTGACTTTCTTCCCCTCTTCGTTCATTTTGAAGTTTTTGAGTAAGTGAGTTTAATACTAATTTTAATCCATTAATTTCTAAATATTCATGGAATTAAAATCGAAACTTGAGCCAGTTGCTTTTCGTCTCATTGAACGCTGAATTCCATTTTACGGCGTAGGAATGTCATATATCTCGCCAAGACGTCAGAGTAGTATCTAAATAGAGTTAGGGCGTGTTAAAGCTTCATTAAAAGTTCAAGTGAACTTTTTTCATTTACCCGGCGCACAAAGCAATCAAACCTTAAACTAGATAAGCATAAACTAGAAGGGTACATCAAATGAGGGTGGTGGTTCTTGCTGTAATCAAAATGAAAGAATGTAGTGCGATGAAAATGACTATCACGTTTTGTACTGCAAAATAAAGCACTGGTTGATTTGGTAAGAAGCCAATATGAGCACTGCTTGATTTTTAGAGTTCATGCTAAGAAGGATTCTGGTGGTTTATGTTTTAAGTAGCCATCATGAGATCTACCTTATACCATGGCATTGTATTGCAAAAGATAAGAGTTCATGGTGAGGAGAAACTTTTAAAATAATGTACTGATTTCTGTAGTTCTCAACTATTAGTTATGTTTGAGCACATGTTCTTTGAGCGCCTTTTTCTTGCTTGATGTATAAAAACTGCTTGTTATTGATCCCCATTGTCAGCTTCTGTCAAGGTGGACATTGGATATTATTATTATATTATATATATTTTTCAGAGAGGCATCAAATAATACCCCCTTCTTCCGATAAAACTTTCCATGTTTTCTGCGCAAATTAAAAATTTAATTGATATTAATCAACTTTGCACTATACTCTTGCATTAGAATGTTATATACAACCTAAAGATAAATCCTATCGCCGGGGAATCACAACTAATTTTGCAGCGATCACTACATAGACAAACAAGTAAAACACAATCTTTTGTAGATGAGTAATGTATACGAATCTGAAATATATGTAAAATTCTAAAGGGTGAGCAATGTTATTGTTATCCATATAAGTGTATTTGTGGTTTCTTAGGTGGAAGTGGAAAAAGTTTTAATTTGAAAGCCATATTTCGACCCTGACGTTTTTGGGTGCCACTAATAACCAACGAATCGCAAGTGCTTTTGCTTGTGTGGATCCTATTTCAATGGGAACTTGATGAGTTGATCCACCTACACGTCTTGCTTTTACTGCTATACCCACAATTACTCCATGTATTGCTTGACGTAAAAAACAGATAGTGGATTTGTATCCGTCTTTTGTTGAATCTTTTTCACGGCTCAATAGATAATTTGATAAGCCAATGCCTTTTTCTGTGTGTTTTTCTTGGCATAATATTTGTCAACTTGAGTAGTATCAAAACTCCACTTTTATTTTCTTACATGGCCTATACTAAGCCAGGCTGAACGACGAAGGTTTGCAGCCGGCCATGTGAGTGGGGCTTACATCCAGTTAATCCCATGAACATGTAACCAACATAATTTTTCTTGATGGTGTTTAAGTAGTATTACATTTGACTTTCTGATCTACTAGATATGAACAAACCTTGGATGGAGCAACTTGTAAGGGTATCCCTTTGTGACTTAAGAGTCACCCACTCATGTCACACAACCGACCTCTTTGGAAAATGCAAGTAAATTACTGCATACAACTTCTCTCTCCCTAAGCTTTTCAACGCCAAGGAGCCATTGGGGTGCACTTAGGTTGCTTTTCACGTATCCACTAGAGCAAGATACATTCTCTCGTGTTGTTTAGTGCAAGGAAGTTTTTGCATACATTTATGCATCCGATGCTGTTTTGGTGTTCTTATAGAAAGCTTTTTATCATGTCTTTTCTTTTTATTCAATTGGTGTAGTTTCGTCGTGAACTGAATATTTCCATTGTGGCAATGTGCAGTAATATTTGTTTTGATTTAAGATTGTGAAAGACTTGTGTAAAGATGGCAAATTCATCCATACCTGGTATCCTGGAGAAGGTAAGAAGCACTAATCTATTTGTTGTTTCGTGTCAATACCCCTTTAGGTACAAGTTTTTCATTATGTTATGATTTCAAAGATCGTATATTGCACATGTTGATGGTTCATGTTTATATGTCAGATGACCGGGAAGGATAAAGATTACAGATATATGGCAACTTCTGATCTATTAAATGAATTAAACAAAGAGGGGTTTAAACTTGACAATGACCTTGAGTTGAGATTGTCCAATATTGTTCTACAACAACTTGATGATGCAGCTGGTGATGTGTCTGGATTGGCTGTTAAATGGTTTGTCATGTTTCCTTGTTACTGTCAGTAGTTATCATGAAACACTAGATGGTTGAAACAATGTTCTTTTTTGTTATTGTTTGACCATGGTGCACTTGCTTGCTTGACCAATAATTCTTAGGTTTTCGTCATGTGAACATTATGCCTTCTTACATATATACTTACATACATGCGTGCACACACACATACATATAAATATATATGTGTGTGTATGTTCATGTTTAAGGCTCAAGGTCTACGTTCATGTGTGCGTATGTTCGTGTGTGTGTATATATATGGATGCATATATATACATATGTATATGTGTGTATGTATCAGCCATAGTTATTTATACTTTTTATTTTGATGCATTAATGAATAATGCTTGTCCTTGTTGTTGCCATGGTTGTTAAAAGCAGGCACACCTAGGCTCTGAGGCTCATAAGCCTCAAGGTCTTTGGCTTTTTTAAAGTCAAGGCTAGGCGTATTCATGAGGTTCACTAAGGCCCTACACCTTGGCTGAGGCGCCATATGGGCCTAGGTGTGCCTCATACAGAGGTATTAAATACCAAATCAAACCTCAATATTAAATAAGTTTTCTTATCTTTTTATCTCTAGACTTCTTAAAAAAGGGTTATTAAATAGATGACATAAGTCAAACGCTAATATTAAATACCCAATTCGTATAACTTCAAGCCTCTTTCTCTATAAATACCCAGACCTTAAAACTTCTCCCTCATGGCTCATGCTTTAAACCCTTCTCCCTCTATCGAAGTACTGCTGATTGCTGTACTGGAGTACTTGCTACATATGTGAGTTGTGTATAACTGTGTATATATATACGCCCTTTTTTTATAAGATGCGTCTTACATTCTTGAGGCCCGGGCCTCATGCCTGCCCCTCGAGCGTAGGCCCCGGAACCCCTTGGCGCCTAAGTGCTCCTTGACCCTTTAACAACATTGGTTGTTGCCCTTATATTGTAAGTGCTTTCTTTAGCTACGCAATGATGTTTAATTTAGTGCTTTTCTCCTGGTCTTATTGATGTTATAATTTCTTTTCTAGTCTTGCTCCTCTGGTGAAGAAAATCCATGAGGCACAGGTACTGGAAATGACTGATAAGCTATGTGATAAATTGCTGAATGGGAAAGATCAGCATCGCGATATTGCAAGCATAGCCCTGAAGACAATTTTTTCTGAAGTCCCTACCTCGTCAGTTGCACAATCTGTTCTCATTTCAGTTTCTCCAAAGTTGATAGGAGGAATAACAAATCCTGTGAGTTACTTTAAAAATTACATTTCCAACTAATACTTGACTCCTGACATGCAGTAGTTGTGGGTAATATAGTTAGTGAGATGTATATGTGCTTTAACTGCCTTCAAAGATCTTAAGTAATGTGTTATCTTTGGCACGTCTATGTTTGGAAAAGATCATAGGTACAGTACAGGACTGAATTGGCACTCTATATTGAGGATACTACATAGCATGTGCCAATAAGCTGGGTTCAGTTTGATATTATGTATTTGGTTACCATTGTTAGGAATTGTTTTCTATTCTATAACTCATTAAGTAGACGAAAAACTCTTTGTTTGCAAAGGGAATTTTGAGTTGCGTGTGTGACAATGGAGAACTTAAAAATTGGGATTAGTAGGGGTATTTCCTACATGGCTTTCATATCATTTTTGGTTTGGTTTTTTTGGGAAGGGTATATCGTTTTTTCTCTTTTGTTGTAATTTCAAGTTCAAAGTATTCTGGGCTGGTTGTACATTCTTCTGTTTAAAAAAAATCTATTTGTCATTTTAAAGTGAAAGTTAGGCTTTATATACGTGTGCTTATAATATAATATCATATCACACAAACATTGAGTTGGCTGTTTGAGAAATTATTACGATGAATGCTAATTTTTGAGTACATCAATTTTGATTTTCTGCATGGCTCTGTATGTTGCTCCAAAAGGTTTTTGTGTATTGCTATTGTCATGATTCAGTAGTCTTGATCTTATGTTAACTTTTTAAATGGTTTTTTTTTTACTTTTGCCTTGACATGGATATGTATTCCTTGTCTTGTCCACCTTTTGCTTCAAGTGTGTTGTTAAAAATTAATAACTCGCATGTGAGTTTTGTACTATTATTTATTATTATGGCTGGGATAATCCTCCTTCCCCTTTCTTCTTCATGATATGTAGTACACGCATATTGCACAACATGGGCTTGTAATGTTCGAGCTCGTTTTATGATATGCATATGCTCTTGGTTCCTCAGGCAATGAAGACAGACATAAAGTGTGAATGCCTTGATATCTTATGTGACATCCTGCATAAATTTGGAAATCTGATGACATCAGATCATGAAGTGCTGTTAGGTGCGCTATTGCCTCAATTAAGTTCTAATCAAGCCAGTGTTAGAAAGAAGACTGTATCTTGTATTGGTAAGTAAAGTTAGCTTGTACTTTGAAATGATCGTTACTTTTTGCTGTATAAGTATTTGGCTATAGGAAAATGTGACAGTTTACAGATATTTAACTAAATCTCCTTGCATTACAGCTTCTCTAGCTTCAAGCCTGTCCGATGACTTGTTAGCAAAGGCTACAATTGAAGTTGTTCGGCTTTTACAGAACAAGGGAACAAAACCTGAAATGACTCGTACAAACATTCAGATGATTGGGGCTTTAAGGTTTGTCTGTGTATATGTCTTCCCTTTTGATGGTTAAAAATGATTGCTTCTTTTTGACTCACACTGTTTTATTATCTCTGCTACGTAATGTCTTTAATTTTATCAATACTTATGCTTTTTGGAAGTGTGAGATGCATGCATGGACCTTCCTTGCATAATTGTTGCTTGAGAAGGAATCTGCTAACCATAATATCTACCTCAGCCGTATATTCATGCGTTTCTTTTGTAATCCATTTGAATGATGGGATTACTATACAAATGCTTATCTTAGACCAGTGGCAGTAATGAGTCTCGAGTATCTCCGAGACAGTGACTACATGTTGAAGTAAAATCGAGAGCCTTGCAGACATTGTATGATGAAATAAACTCAAGATCCTTTTTCGTTAGCGGTGGATGACTTTTTGTGCAGTTTTCGTTTGATGTGTATTCTTTTGATTGACATTCAATTCTTTCTCAATGTGCTGCACACTGGATCTAACCCGTTGGTTGTGGATTGAATTCAATAGAAAAGAAATCCCAATGGCATCCGAGAGGCCATGGACTCTCCCACAGCAAACGCTCAAGTTACAATTTCAGAAACAAAACAGAATGCCTTAAACTAGCAGCCACCTATTTTATTTATACTGCTCTCAGCCCACCAACTTTCTTAACCGATTACACATACTAACAAGACTCTTACCTGCCTACCAATATTGACTAGTTGACTCACATACCCAGGGTATAACACAATTGTCTTCTTCCTTAATTTTGGTGACCCTTTATAGTAGAGGCAAAAATGTGCATTTAGAGGGAAAGAATAAGCTGAGCATTCGATAGTCTGTCTAAAAGGATAATTACTCGTTCAAATGGTTTCATGATAGTTTTAAAACCAATAAATACTGAAGGTAGTTAGTTTTATTCTGAAACTTTAACATATTCTTTTATGTTTCTTTTGCCTCTCTGACGGTATTAATCAAAAGATCCCTGAAGTTGCAATATTTTATGTTTCTGATTCTACTGTTTTACTCTTAAGGGCACTCCTTACTTCATTTATTGCTATTATTTGCGTAACACTATTGACCAATCATGAAATTTTCATATGCAGCCGTGCCGTGGGTTATCGGTTCGGTCCACATCTTGGAGATACGGTTCCAATTCTAATTCAATATTGCATGAATGCATCAGAGAATGATGAGGAGCTTCGTGAGTATAGCTTGCAGGTATCAGATTTGGTTATGCTCTTTTGTTGCTTTTTTTCTTTTTCGTTGTTGTGATATTTTTTGTTGAACTTAGACAAGTCACAAGTTTGGCTATTATTATATGTAAACCTCAAATGTGATTGACTGCTTTATGTTCCTATGTAAACTTTGTGCTGCAGGCTCTGGAAAGTTTTCTACTTAGATGCCCCAGGGACATTTTCTCTTACTGCAATGAGATTTTACATCTTACTTTGGAATATCTTAGCTATGATCCCAATTTCACTGATAACATGGAAGAGGACACTGATGATGAAATCCATGATGATGATGAGGAGGAGTATGTTTTCTAGTGGTCTTTACTTCTAGTATGGTATGATCTAGGCTTTAATTGACAAATTTTAATCTAATGTGAATTGTGCTTGGTTGGTTGGCCTGCAGTGATAGTGCCAATGAATATACAGATGATGAGGATGTCAGCTGGAAAGTTCGAAGAGCTGCTGCCAAGTGCCTGGCAGCACTAATTGTTTCTCGTCCCGAGATGCTGTCAAATCTATATGATGAGGTAATACTGCTTGTACTTTATGAAAAGAGTATTTAGTACTTCATAAGGTTATTAGTTGAAAGCATTATTGCAAAGGTATATATCATTTGTTGGCGCTTACAGCCAATGACAGAAACAATTATTTCTTTATTTTTTTTGTTATTAGAAGAAGGATGATTTCCATATCAACTCTTCATATTCTTTTTTATGCATATTATACATCTAAACTTCTGGCATTTAAATGTGGTTTTACTGTTACCCATGGACCCTAATGCTATGAGCGATGTTGATGAGGCTTGATATGAATGTTTCACCTTATGCAAGGAGAAAAATAGTGTTTGGGGATCTCTTAAGAGTATGACGAATAATATTGGAAGTCATAGTTATGGAGCAGGTTTACAATTTGGCGGTTAAGAATCATAGAGTTGATTAGCAAATTATTGCCATCATCCTTGATCTGGTTTTTTGATTTGTTGTTAGATGAATTAAAAGAAGTATTATGTTCAGGTTGTTTTTGACACCATGAAGAATACTTTGTTGTTTGTAGGTTGGATTATGTTTGTGTAGGCTATTTGTGATGCAGTACAAATTTTGGATTAGGAAAAACAATCAGGGATGCGGGGAACTGGTTTTTTAAGGCTTCAAAAAAACCACCTGTTGAGCATTATTACCTTCTTGATACAATTTTATAATCCAAATAGTTCATCTCCAATCAAGAAAAAATCAGCTTTGGATGTTTAGTGTTAGAAGAATTAGAAACAAGCGTTGCAACAATGTTCTTGCTGTCATTTATGCTTGATGCTGCATCTTGAAGCTGTTTTAGTGTATGGAGTAGAGACAAAGGGCTAATCTTGTGTTGACATACGGTATAAGTAATTGTTAGATAACAAAAGCAAGATGCGTAACGTCCTTGGAAACAAAACTAGCAACACTGTTCTTATGCTTGAGTTGAGTGAAGCTTCAATTATGATTTCTTCATTTGCTTGAGTTGAGCCTCCTACAATATTCTCATGCTTGAAAACTAAAAAGAAACGGTAGGTACAGCTAGGCTGTGAACAGCCAACCATCGCTCTTTTTAACTATCGCTAGTCTGTGAAAGAAGATTTCAATTTCGAGAGGGTCCTAAGGAAAAGGATTTTATTTCCACCGAGCTAAAATAATATGTCGATGCCTCTAGTAAACTAAAGACATTATTTAATAGTGTTAAGACTAACACATTATCATCTCTTAATCCCAGCTTTCAGAACTTCAATAATGTATTTGATCACATCATCTTCTATAATTGGCTAGCAATTTTGAATTTGCAGCTTGTAGGATCTAGTTTTTGTGTACCTCAAACTTGGTTCTTGTGGTGATAGTTTGCAACATGCCTCTTTGGTTTTACGGGAAACACAATCATTCTCTTTTTTTCACAGTTAAAGCTTCAAGAATTTTCTTTTGTTATGCTTACAATCAAGACTATATATCCATGACTTTCCTAGTAAGATATCACAACAAACATTAATGATGTTATCACCGATTGTGATTGGAACTACATGTTAACGTGTAACCATGGTCCATGTGTTCTTTAGCAAGGGATGGTGGAAAGACATGCAACTAGCTGACACATGATATTTGTGCTTGTAACTAGCAAATGAGACCCTATATCGAGTTCATATTTGTTGTCAATGGCAAGTTTGCAACACCTTGAATAACATCAAGCATATGTACTAATGCACCGGCAAGGCCTTTGATTGTCCTTGTGAAAAAGCTTAGGTACGGAAATATCAACTTTTGTCTAAATTGGCTTATAAAAAATCCTCAAAACTTTCGGATATTGCAAAAAAGACCCTGAACCTTCAAGTGTT
Source organism: Silybum marianum (assembly GCA_036898165.1). Lineage (NCBI taxonomy): Eukaryota > Viridiplantae > Streptophyta > Magnoliopsida > Asterales > Asteraceae > Silybum > Silybum marianum. The sequence goes on along the minus strand of CM072528.1, from coordinate 22,479,239 downwards.
CTAGAACATACTTTGAAAAATTTGAAACAACAAAAAGGTCCTTGAACTTCTAGAAATTACAGAACAACCCCTGAAATTTCCAAAATTGCATGTCAGTTCCTGAGCTTCAGAAAAATTACAAATCGACTGCCAAACCTTTGTTAATTGAGAACAGTGGCTGTTTTCTGATCATGGCTGCGATTTAGGGTTTGACTTGATTATGGTTGCAGATTAAGGGGGCGTTAGGTTTATTTTAAGGAATGAGAATGAAAATGGGAATAGGAATGCAGGAGAATGGGAATAGAAAGAGGAATGCATTGACACTGTTTGGTTAGCATTCAAGATGACCTTGGTATCCAAATTTTCCGACCTTTCCTTTCTTTATCAGTAGGTTTCAAGGTGATATCATTCAACCCCTTTTGTTAAAAAGAAAGGACAAAAACGATATGAATTAATAGAAATTAACAGCAATAGCAGAGCCTAAGGAATACTGCTGTTAAAGAGATCTAGAAATTAACAGCAATAGTAGAACCGTTCTTCTCAATACGTCCACATACGTATGCATGAAATTAAAATTCATATTTCAATGAAAGCACCAAGTACAAATTCCTAGAAGTGAAAGTAGTACTGTAGTAGTGCCACGTAGCCTTTAGTAGCTCTAAGACTTGAAACTTCAGTGGTATTCTTTTGTTTATGTTAACTCCCCTTCATTATTTACATCAATGGCAACATTCAATTTCCAGTGGCAGATTTCCGGTATACGAGATTTTTGCAAAGGGTTCATGATTTGTAGAAGAAAAAACATATTTCTAGTAATCGAGAAGAAAAAACAAATTGGAGAAGAGAAATAGAACTCACACACGATTTTGATATGGAGAAATTGGTAGAACTCACCCACGATTTCGATTTGAAGGATAACATTTCTCCTTTTTCTTGCCAAGATCGATAGATTACATTGAGAGTGATGGAGTGACAGTACGTGAAAAGAGGATGAGCGGGAATAAAATTTCCATTCCCCCCAATTAGGTCAGGTATGGAAATTAATGGGTTTGGTATGATGGGCCCAATATATTATATTCAACCAAACCATACTTTTCATTATCATTCCCATTCCTTACCCCTCAATACCCCCAGACAAACACCTGTAAGTTTTGATATAGGAGTTGATGACGGCAGATTAGGGTTTAGTTCTGTGATGACTTTTGATATATGCTCGCTTATTTGGCTAGTTAGGTTTTTATTTCTTGGTGTGTGTGTGTGTGGCTTTGATAGAAAACTGATGCAGGACAAAGTTTGAGAAGAGAATGGATTAGGTTCCTAGGGTTTCACACTGTAGAAACACTAGGTCTTATGGGCATCACACTCAAGAATCGAGATAGCCAAAGGCATCCCATCTAAGGATGATTATTTCACACAATCAAGGAAAAAACTCTCAGCTTCTTTTTTTCAACCATCTAACCATCAATCATGAGGATTACATCTCCATGCATAATAAAACGGAATCTTTGCCTAAAACTACTTATCCTTGAGATAATAAATATGAATAATAATGATAAATACTAACAACTATCCTAATGGTTATCCAAAAATATTAACAATTATCCTAATATATATTCTTACGTAATTTCTTCTTGATTTGATGCTATGATCCTTGTCAATTTGGGTTGTTTCCACACACATTGCTTCTATGGATTGTGTTCTTAGGTCTGAATATAACTTGATAAAGATAGTTAACAACCAGTATCAAATTGATGAATCTCTCTTTTTATAAATGAACAGCTTTTTCGAAATTATATGTTACTCCCTCCGTACCAAATTAAGTGTCTACATTACTATATTTGTTTGTCCCAAATTAAGTGTCCACTTTCAAAAGTAAGTTTTCAATTTCCCATTCTACCCTTAAATATGAGATGGAGAAAGTTTCTCTCCCTATTATTAAGGGTATAAGTGTCATTTGGTTATTTAAAAAGTGTAATAATTACATATTCCTAAAACTGTGTGCCATTTTCATTGTGGACACTTATTTTGGTACGGAGGGAGTATTTTCTTGGCTCTAAAACTCAACCCTCATGTGACTTAATATAGTCTGCATGCTACTACCTACCTTCAAGCTTTACTACCAAGAATCATAATCAGATGCAGGTTGATTTAACCAATCTCACTTGTATTTAATCTAATTCACCTATTTAGTGAAGAATCCTAACTGTGCAGTTCAACAAAAGTTGTACTTCAAATGCGTAAATGATCTCATTCTGTGTTTTCAGTCACCATTTTCACTGTCATCTATCCTTAAAAACATTAACTGCATGAGAACACCATAATCATCTTCGATCCACTAGTTCCTTACTCCATCCTCATGATACACATACTTCTCATCACCACGTGACCAACAAAAAGTTATTATGATTCTTCTTTGGGATATACTTATAAGTTGGATATCTGTTCAGGCACAACACACATTTTGATGCCCTCTATAAAATTTTCCATCAGTTTGAACATCATTCACACAAGATTCTATTATGAGAGTGCAGCAGAGTCGGTGTTTGTAGCAGTATAGATGCACATGGTTATATTGTTGTGATGTATGGAAGTGAAAGAATACCTGTGAACTGGGACTAGGGATGGGGATGATTGAATTGGTTTAAATGACTTCAATTCATATCTAAGGCTTAGATTTTGCTGGCCCTTTGTGCTTAGATAAAATCATAAAACATACCGTTATTGTTTTCACTCATTTGAGAAAGGGCATTCGCTTGTTGGTCACTTTAATGGTGACAATTTTGACATGTTTTTAAGGACAATCACCATGAAGCCATAGATATTGACTTAAGGGTTTAAAAGGAAGCTATAATGATACTATGCATATGCAAATGACACATATTTCGGATACATGTCTTGCAGGCTTGTCCAAAGTTGATTGACAGGTTTAAAGAGAGGGAAGAGAATGTCAAGGTACAGGATAAACTTACTTGCATTGTTTTATCATGAAGTGGTTGTATCATTGATAGTGTATTTTGCAATGCTTCAGATGGATGTTTTTAACACTTTCATTGAGTTGCTGCGTCAAACAGGAAATGTCACAAAGGGGCAGATTGACATTGATAAATTAAGGTAAGCCTGTATAGGCGCAACACTCTGCCTCCTATCTGTACCCCTGTCTTATTATCTTATAGATTCCTATGATTCCTGCGAAAGCAAACTGATTGTTTTCTGAACTTTCTTTAATATTTTTGCGATCTGCCACTTGGGGAAGAAAGGTATCTGCCGTGACACGAACCTAAAAATTACTAACCTTTCTGAATAAAATAGACAAACATTCCAGGCTTTATGTGATATGTCGTTGAGAACTTAATGTAGTTGATCATTGCGCTTAAGACAAGCATTCTTTACAAATATATGGAGACCCTAAGTGAGTTTCATGATGTATGTAATAGGGATCCAAAAGGAACAAAATTTTCTTCTTTCTTCTTTTTTCTTGTTTTATTGCTTTTTATATTTTTTTGTAAAATCCTGAACTTCAGAAAGTGTAATTTTTGATCATCAATATTTGTAAAGCGTATTTCTTTCATGACTCAAACATGATGCTTATTTTATTTATAGATTTGATATCTTGATAATGATATTGATATAACCTGAAGGTTATTGTGAATATTTTTCTGAATTAGAGGTTATTTTAAGTTGAATATCATTGCATGTGTGGAACCATCTGGCTTCAGGAAGAATTCACCTTTCAGCTGTTATGGATTTAAGAGCTAATTTTAGCTTGTGAGCTAAGTTTTTTCATATCTTGTAGTCCCAGATGGTCATTGAAGCAAGAAGTACCCAAGGTTGTTAAATCTATTAATCGACAGCTGCGTGAAAAGTCTATCAAGACAAAGGTATTTTTTTATTGAAAGTGCAGTGTTTCTACAGTAACTAGTACACTTCCATTGTTTCTAAAAGTTTGTTCTGTAAATATTTAGTCTTTATTTCCATCATTTAATGCTTCATCTTCAGATTGGTGCCTTCTCAGTTCTAAAAGAACTTGTTGTTGTTTTGCCTGACTGCCTTGCCGACCACATTGGATCACTCATTCCTGGAATAGAGAAAGCACTTTGTGTAAGGGAAATCTTGCAATTTTATGTCTCCAGAAAACTGTACTTTTTGCATATTGGTTTGATAATTCATCTCTGTTCTCCAGGAAAAATCCTCAACCTCAAATCTGAAGATCGAGGCTCTTATATTTACGAGATTAGTTTTAGCTTCTCATTCACCAGCTGTTTTCCACCCATACATTAAGGTACAGCTGCATAAATAATTTTGGTTTTCTCCGGATATATATTCAACGTACCTAAAGCTATGAATTTGATGTAATTTTTTTGTTATAAGATTAATTGTTAGGATTGTATTTGGTTTCTATTCCAGGATTTTTAGATTATAGTATTACTGTTTTGTTGCTATGGTTCTCTAGTTGGGCTCATGGTGTACTAGAATTACAAAAATTACCCCCAAATTACTTCAAAACACACTTTATTTTGGTTACTTATGTTGGGGTTGATAAGAGTGCGTAAGCCATTTATTACAAGTGTAGAGGCTGAGAAAAATTTGTAAGAAAGCATCTGGGATCAGCCAATGAGAACTAGGGGATAAGTTGAATGCTTTTGTGACTCCCCTTAAAGTCCTGTTTTCGGGTCTTTCTTTTGTACTGGTTATGACTGCAGAGTAGAAAATTAATTGATGTGACCTCCCAGCCAGAGGAATTCTTTTGTGATTTTTTAATTATGGTGATGGGTTTACTTTTGAAAGATGAAAGTCTTTGTTCACCAAGCGAGATGGCGTGCATGTGTTGATCATTCGGTGACAGTATCAGTGATTACGGCTTAATGCTTAAGAGATTTCGGAGATGCAAGGAAAGGCCTGTGTATTATTAAGCACAAGGGCTCAATGCTAATTTTGCCAGTTGATTCTGGATGTTGAATTGCAAAACTTGCTTGATAGCTTAACTGAATACTTAAATGTCTTTGTTTGCTCAAATACTGGCTTACTGTGGGTAATTTGTGGATTTGAGAAAGGATGTGATTCAGTTTATTATTTAGTGGCTTTATGATTTTGAACACGTACTCAGGTTAGTTTGTCCAAATAAAGCCTTGAAGAGCTTCTCTTGTTGAATAAGCCTTACCATGGAAAACATTGGATGACCATACTTTCTTGTTTAGGTTATTACTCTAACAAAGGAAGCTCTGTAAATTTGCAAGTTTATGGCGGTTTTCATCTCATGTAACACACATGTGGATTGATTTAGATTTTCTTTTTTAGGCTATTTCTGCTCCCGTATTATCTGCTGTCGGTGAACGTTATTACAAAGTTACTGCTGAGGCATTGAGAGTATGTGGGGAACTTGTTCGAGTTGTGCGCCCAAACATCAAGGTTTTAACACTTTTATATTCTTTACATTTTTTTCTATTTCTTAATTTTATCGTCTGAGTTTTGGATTTCTTCAGGTTTCTGATTTTGATTTCAAACCTTATGTCCATCCAATATATAATGCCATCATGTCACGTTTGACAAACCAAGATCAAGACCAGGTTAGTACTTTTGTAAACTTCCGATGGGGATGGTGTGCTTTGCCTAACTGTGCTCTTTCTCCAGGAGGTTAAGGAATGTGCTATTTCTTGTATGGGGCTTGTTGTTTCGACGTTTGGTGATCATCTCACAGCGGATTTACCTGCATGCCTTCCTGTTCTTGTGGACCGAATGGGAAATGAGATAACCCGACTTACTGCTGTGAAGGTTCGTTTAGATGCCTTTATTAAGGTTTTATCGTTAAAATGTTGATGTTTTTTCTCCAAGTCAAGGTCTTTAGTTTCAGTGTTGCCTCTTGTATTGAATCATCTTTTATTCGCTGTTGCCCGTTATTGGTTGCTGTTCTATTTGCCTACAACAAGCTAAGAGGTCTGTCACTACTGTAAGGAAAGATTAGTTTTTGAGAAATACCATTGCTATTATGTAATGGATATGAATATGATTGTAAAGCTGAAGTATGGAGGTTCCCACTTTCATATATTTTATTATTGTTTTTGGCATGTTGTATAAGGTATGACTGTTGTGTTGATAACCGTTTTACCAAAACTGGGCTTTCTTTTATCTCCCATGCTTTATGACTGTCAGGCAACGTGGACTGTATATTACCACAACTGCGGCTTTTTCTATCAACATACCAAGTTTCATTCAGTTTCATGCTTATTTACTGCCCAGTCCAGTGCTAATATCAAATATTCAATCACGTTCCACTTGAACTTGTATATTCTTGTAGCATCTGATTCCACTCAAGGGGGCTTACATGTTTACTGGACCTGAGTTTGCTTTGCAGCCTGATTCTTGAATATTCACCACTGACTCAGTAAATTGGACATCACTCAAGCTCAACTTGCTGCTACTTGAATTAACTTTACTGTTTGCAGCTCTTAATAGAATCGTGTAAAGTTTGGTTGTTGATTTTAACTATTATATAAACAAGGGGTCACAAATACCCATATGTTCATCCCGTTGAAAATTTTTATCTCGACTTTTCTGGATTAGCATTACTTTCTATTTGCCTTCCATTTATTCATCAAATGCTATACATGTGAAGTGAATTTGATCTTTAAGTTAAAGTCAATTAGAATGCATCATTGCTGACGATAACTTAGAAAAAAAACGTGAATAGAGTTCTCATGTTTGTAGAATATTAGTTCCAGTACATATGTGTACATGTTTGTATGTGTAAATGAATACTTTTAGTATCCTATACTCAAATTTTCTGGTAAACAACCAAACTGGTACGAAGAAGAGATTGAATGAAAATTCAATAGATGGATATGAATCTTTGTTATTCAAATATGACAAATCTCTGTCTCTTTCTCTCTCTTTCCTGTTTAATAGCAAGCATTAGTCATGGTAGTCCTCTTGTAAATATCGTTAATGCTTTTTCTGCTTTATGTTCCTTGATAAAGGTCTGGATTTTTTTTTCATGTGCTCAACTGTATCTCTCTTTATAATAGGTTGGCAGATTTTTATTTGTATAAGATATAAAGTAGGCAGCTACATATACTTCTCTCTAATGCATGAATTGATTTTCAGGCTTTTGCAGTCATAGCTGCATCTCCACTCCACCTAGATCTTTCTTGTGTCCTAGAGCATGTTATTGTGGAATTAACTGCATTCCTACGGAAGGTATAAGCCTCACAAATGTTTAAGTATTGTAGTTCAAGGAAATTGTTCATGGTATATTGAAATATGGAGCAAAACTTGAATCATGGTTGATCTTCTTTTGGACAATAGGCTAATCGAGCATTAAGACAGGCAACGCTGGGTACTTTAAATACACTAATTGTTGCCTATGGTGATAAAATTGGTTCTGCGGCTTATGAAGTTATCATTGTGGAACTTTCAACTTTGATCAGGTTTCATACTCGACCTTTTTAGAATCGTTTTTCGTCTTTATTGAATGTCATTTTGTTTCTCCGATTAATGTATCTACTAGTTCTGGCTTTTAATGTACCTGGCTTCTTAGAGAATCAAACATTAATATGTGTTAACGGTTCCGACTTACAGTGATTCAGACTTGCATATGACGGCGCTTGCGTTGGAACTCTGCTGTACCTTGATGTCAGACAGGAGGTCCGGTCCAAGTGTAGGTTTGACTGTCAGAAATAAAGTTCTTCCCCAGGCCCTGGCATTAGTCAGAAGTTCATTGCTTCAAGGACAGGCCCTCTCGGTACTACCTCAGTCTTATAGAACTTTACTTCTCATCAGAGGATGGTTTGTTTCATTCGAAATCTACTTCTTGTAAACTGCAGGCTTTGCAAAACTTTTTTGCTACTCTGGTTTACTCTGCAAATACGAGTTTTGATGCTCTGTTGGAATCTCTTCTTTCAACTGCTAAACCATCTCCTCAATCTGGCGGTATTGCAAAACAAGCTTTGTTTTCCATAGCACAATGTGTTGCTGTACTCTGCCTTGCTGCAGGTGACCACAAATGTTCATCTACAGTAAAGATGCTCACAGAGATTTTGAAAGACGATAGCAGTACTAACTCGGTAGGTTTCTCACCTTCCTCGTTCTTCTGTGGCATTCTGAATCCTGTCAGATGTGTAATTGACATAGTGCCCAGGGTTCAGAGGATTACACTGTATGTGGTCTCAGATGGCCATTATTTCTTGATTACCAAATTGTTGTTTTTTTGGGAATAAAAAGCAAAGACCATAGGAGTCGAACTCTAAAAGTTGTTGTTTGGATAAGTTTCTCCCTCTCCCCTCCCCTGAGACCTAAGACGTACCTGATAATCATATCCCTGCAGAGAAAGATTGGAGTCACAACTTTTTTGCTTTTTTCGCTTGTAGTTATTTCCACTTTTGTTATACAAGTAGTGTTACTTCAAAGGGACCTAGAAAGACGAAAGACCTGCCCTCAACTCTTTTCTCTGAGTATCTTTTTGTTATACGAGATTCATAAAAAAATTGTGAAGGTTTAAGGCTAGGGCTTTACCTATAAAGAAAACTAATAATATGGGCCTTACATATTTATATTTTGATAATTTTTGGTGCGGGGTTCTATTAGTTAAATTGTAAGAGTTTTTACAGTTTGACTATCCCAACTTTTTATGTTAAACTGAAGCCAAGGAGGAAATTACTTTTTATAGGAGGATCCAAACTAGTGAGTACTACATTTTAGCATCTAAATATACACTACACTTTGGCATCTTTCATTGAGGGGAACATATACGCAACAGTTAAACTTTATCAAACATGATGTTTTTCATAGGCATCTAAACCTTACACATGCGGACATTAAACACACCTTGTAAATGACTACTAATCTAGTCAGTTCCTTGTTGCATAAGTGCCTAAGTGACTGGCTACATCCTCACCTCACTCTGGTTTGGCACCTTATTAACTGTGATGATTGACTGCCCTCACAAGTGGTTTTTACTCTAATGATGCAATAATGATCCCCCCTAGCCATATTTATGGAAAACGTAGTTGGCATGAAGCAAGTGCTTTGGTTTTCATTTTAGCCCTTGCATGTGATCAGGGGTGGTGCCGGAATTTTAGTTTTAGGGGGGGGGGGGGCTAGAAGATTTCAAACGAAATGAATTTAACCTGTCAATTTAAGGTATTCAAACAAAACGTTAATGTGAGATGCGATTAACATTGGTTGTCGTAAGTTTCTTAAGAGTTTTGAGGAGAAACTTGAGATGTGATGAGTGCGTAGGTAAAAACAAACAAAAAAACCATGAGTATTGTGGCTTTTTTTTGTAAAATGCTAGAATAGAAATAAATATTTTTATATCATAGTTTTAGTTGAAGCTCAAGATATATTTTTGTCATTAAATTAACCATTATTTTAAGTGATCTATAACTATAAAAAAACATAAACAACGTCAATATATCAAATTGTATATTATATAGATGAGCGAAAAATAGGTTTTATAACTCCATGACAAAAAATGACAACATGAAAATTGTGATCCAAAAAATGATATTATAAAAGCCTTGGGAGGGGAAAAGTGGTGGAGGGACTGGATAAAACAATGAGGGATTCTAGTTGTAAGATATCTAATGGAACTGTTCATGGATATGAGATTTTGCTACCAATATATTGTTCACAATCCAATATATAAAATAATAGAACTACTTAATTTTTGTCACAAATAGTGGATTAAATAGAAAAAAATCACTCAAAATGGAAAATACCAAATTGTGCACTTTTTTACTAGTTTAGAGGATGATTCCTTTTCGTCAATTTGTTGGCCAAGGCAAAATATTTCATCTTATAATTTATAGAAGAATTTATCAGATCTGGCAATCCGAAATGTTATTAGAAATTTTCTTTTATATATATTTTGCATTTTTACATCTTCTTGACAACTCTAGTTGGCAGGTTTATCGAGACTCTAGCTTTTGCATTTTGTGTTTTTTCTGGCAATGCCATTTCTCAAGACTAATTCATTTTTCTGTAGGCCAAACAACACCTTGCATTGCTATGTTTGGGTGAAATTGGTAGAAGAAAAGACTTGAGCTCTCATGCGCACATAGAAAACATAGTTATTGAATCCTTTCAATCTCCCTTTGAGGAGATAAAATCAGCGGCCTCTTATGCACTTGGCAATATTGCTGTTGGAAATCTGCCAAAGTACTTGCCATTTATCTTGAACCAGATCGATAACCAGCAGAAAAAACAGTATCTGTTGCTTCATTCTTTGAAAGAGGTATCTGTGCTAGTCTAGATTTATTTAAAATTTCCAATTCAGATTCACAAACCCTTACATTCTAGGAGAAATAACTGCTTTGCAACAAAATAGGGATTATGTAAACTGTCACTTTAACCAAATTTTTTTACTTTACAGGTTATTGTGAGACAATCTGTTGATAAAGCAGAATTTCAAGATTCTAGTGTTGAAAAGATACTCAACTTGCTATTCAACCACTGTGAAAGTGAGGAAGAGGGTGTCCGCAATGTGGTAGCAGAGTGTCTGGGAAAGATTGCTCTGATTAAGCCTTCAAAACTTGTTCCTGCTCTCAAGGTATGTTATCAACTAACTATATAAAATTTTGTTGGTTATGCTAGAAACTATGCTACTTCTCATGTATTTGTGTTGAAGTTCATGATCAAGTGTGATATGTTTCTGTAGGAGCGAACAACTAGTCCTGCTGCATTCACCAGAGCAACAGTTGTTGTTGCTGTGAAGTATTCTATTGTTGAACGGCCAGAGAAGATCGATTCGGTCCTGTACCCGGAGATTTCTTCATTTCTTATGCTTATCAAGGATCAGGATCGGGTGAGTTTAATGTTTTTAAATGAAAAAAAACTTGTATCTTTTGTCTGACATTGATTAAAGTTTATTATATTTTATCCTTCCTAGAGTTTATTTAATTTTGATAAATTTGGGCAGCATGTTAGGCGAGCAGCTGTTTTGGCTTTGAGTATAGCTGGCCACAACAAGCCAAACCTCATCAAGAGTCTTCTTCCGGAGCTTTTACCACTTCTCTATGATCAGACAGTAATCAAGGTAATTTCTATATTTGCCTTTGACCTGCGATAGCACCCTTCTTCCGGAATGCTTGTTTTGCCTTAGTTGGATCCATTGAAAACAAAGAAGAAAAGTAAGGGTGCTTTTGGTTGCGGAAAACTGTTTTCATTTTCCTAGAAAACGTTTTCAGAAAATGGAGTTGAGTTTTCATTCTCATTTTTCTATGAAAATTTTAGAGAACGCGTTCAGTTGAAATGGTGGAGTTTTCATTTATCATTTTTAGAAAATTAGAAAACGCATTTTCTACCACTATTCATTTTCCATTTTTTTCAAATTAGAAAGTGTGTGTGTGGCTGTGTGAAAGTGAAAAAGTGTGTGTGTGTGTGTCTGTGAAAGTGTGAGTGTTTGTGTGAAAATGAAAGTGTGTGGTGTGAAAATGAAAGTGTGTGTGTGTTTGTGTGAAAATGAAAGTGTGTGTGTGAATGTGTGTGCGTGTTTGTGAAAGTTTGTGTGTGTGCGTGTCTGTGTGTGTGTTTGTGAGTGTGTGTGCGTGTCTGTGAAAGAGTGTGTGTGTGTGTGAATGTGGAAAAGTTTTTAGAAAACAAAATATTGGAAAAGTATTAAAAGTAGTTTTCTAATTGCATGTAATTTTAGAAAATGAAATTTTTTGTTTTCTTGGAAATTTTTTTGAAAACTGAACGAGCTAAACAGGTTTTCTAAATTTTCATTTTCCTTGGAAAATTTTCAACAACTAAACGCACCCTAAACATCTTAGGAACGTCTGTTTGCTGGAGGACATGTATATGCATATTTCGGATTTTATTAGTGTTATTATCGGACTTGGAAGCAAATAAGAACTTTTTATTTGGTTTGATTCTGGAAGAAAATGTACAATTAAATTTGATAATGACTCGAAATACCTGAATTTTCTGCTACAAGTGCATTCTCTAGAAAGTTTTTGAGACATTATTTTTCCCCTTTGGACCACACCTGGTATTAATACAATGGAAATCTTCAGATGAGATGTGAAGCTATTTCTTAATGGTGAATACACTTCATTATTTTTTGTGCAGAAAGAACTGATTAGAACGGTCGATCTTGGTCCTTTTAAGCATACAGTTGACGATGGTCTCGAGTTGAGGAAAGCAGCTTTTGAATGTGTAGATACATTGCTTGATAATTGCCTTGATCAGTTGAACCCTTCTTCTTTCATTGTGCCTTATCTAAAATCTGGTCTTGATGGTAAGTTCATGATGGTTTCTAATAGTTCTATTATTGGATTTTCGAGCATCTGAGCCATTATATTTTCACAATCTTACTCAAGAATTATTTTTACTCCCTTTATCCCAAATAAGTGTTCACATTTCTACTTTAGTTTGTCACATTTCTAACCTTAATTATGAAATGGATAAATTCATTACTTATATTTGTAAGGGTAAAATTGTTATTTAGTTGATAACCTTCATTGTTTAATTCATTTAGTTAATAAAAGCGTAATTAATTACACTTTTCTATAACTCTCTCGTTTTCATCATGGACATTTATTTAGGGATGAATAGAGTATACTATAGCTCATTATTTCTAAACCTGCTTTGTTTAATTCATCACAGATCATTATGATGTTAAGATGCCTTGCCATCTTATCCTTTCAAAACTTGCAGATAAGTGTCCTTCGGCTGTTTTAGCAGGTTAGTGCATCTTTTTGTATTTTTATTTTATTATTGTTTGGATGATAGCTCATATGGATGTTTGAACCATTACAGTTTTAGATTCATTGGTGGACCCTCTCCAGAAAACTGTTAACTTCAAGCCGAAACAAGATGCTGTAAAGCAAGAAGTTGATCGCAATGAAGACATGATTCGGAGTGCACTTAGAGCTGTTGCATCTTTAAATCGCATCAGGTGTGACCTTCAACACCCTCTCTTTTTGTATGTATATATATACATATAGGGACGGGTTCAAATGAGAACTCAAATTTGGTTGTGAACGTGAGGACAAAGGAGAGCACAACACGTGTCATATTCAGACCGAATAATGAAGGGAAATATTCAGACTGAATATAGTAATATTCAGTCCGAATATAGTATTATTATTCAGTTTGAATGTAGTGTTTTTCAGTCTGAATAACATATGAATAATACTGTATTCAGACTGAATAACAACATGTAGAACAACAACACAACCCTACTTTCAAATGGAATTTACATGGTCTATTTAGTTTGATTCGGTTTTTAGAACAATCATGCAAGCTTTCTAACACCCGGCTATTAACCAATTGGTGAGTTTGCAGTGGAGGAGATTGCAGCCATAAGTTCAAGAATCTGATGGCTGAAATAGCAAAATCACAGTCGCTGTGGGAGAAATATTGTTCCATCCGCAATGAGTGAACAAGATTGGATTGGATTGGATTGAAGAAATATTGTTCCATCCGCAATGAGTGAACAAGATTGGATTGGATTGGATTGAAGTGGAATGTATGTTTGTTTTGTTGGAGACTTGCTTGTCTGGTATAGGGAGGGAGGGAGGGTAGGAGGTGCTAGATTTATTTTATTCGCATGATTTTCTCACCTTCAAAATAGAGGATAATATTAAATTTTTTGGTTGTAAACTTGGGTTCAATTAAAAAAAAAAATGCTATATAACATTAATGTTGCGTTTGACTTGCTGCTTGGTAGTAGCCACCCATCTTTGGAGTTTATATTTATTTGTCTTCACATGAATTGTCTCAACATTAGTTATTGTCATATCAAACCTCGCGTGCATCTATTAAAGTTATTTAGAAAAGTAAGGGGCCGTTTACCAAACGCTTACCCGGGTAAGCGCTTACCAAGTCATATTACCTTATCCGAGGAGTAAGACAAACACCAAAAATCTTACCCGGTAAGAGTGAAGACAAGGAAAGCAGGGACCAAGAGTCTTACCCGGTTAGTTTTGGCGACGACTCTTACCACGGTAAGCGCTTGCAGGGTAAATTGTTACATACGATGCCGTTTTGGTGGACTAAAATCTTACCCGGTAAGTAAGTGATAGTGTTGAATTTTTCCGGTAAGCACTTACCCGGGTAAGATTTGGTAAACGGCTCCTAACTTTTAGATTTATTTGTTTTTTCAAATGGCTTATTGACATCATTTGATGCATTTTTTTTATTAAGGCATTGTTTTCTTAACTACTCCCAAATAGAGATACTAGAAATCTAATTTTATTTTATTAACCTGGATATCCAACATGTCATGCGAGCCGACTAATCCTAGGGCGACAACCTGTTTTGCAGGTAGCCCGGAGTCATCGCATTTGAACCTTCATGACTGCAAGGGGATTTTTATTCCTTCGTGGATTTGTACCTGTGACCTTTAGAATTCATTTTGCTCCTCGAGCTAGAGAAAGTGACATATTAAAAATAAATATTATTTAAATTGTTTCCACTAATGTTGACGTTGAATGTATTACTATTTAAAAAATATAATTAAGTGTATAGAGATGTTGAAAACCTTTAATATAAAATATGGAGTAAATTACGTCGGTGGTCGTTGTGGTTTGCTTAAATTTTGGATTTGATTCCTAAAACAAACCATCATAACTGTTTTGAGGTACTAATCGGTTTTTAAAAAACTATATGAACCAAAAGAGTAATTACTCTAAAATTTAATGTGCTCCACGTTTTATTTAATTTGTTATTAAAAAAGTATTTTATATATCCAATCACGAATCAAATTTCTAAAAATAAAAATAAATTAAATAAAAATATTCAAATTTATTTTAAAAACTATTAAATTTACAAAATAGTTTAGTGTTAAAAAATCTCAAATTTTGAAAAAAAATAAAGATAAAATTACATATCTTTTGGGTTGAGAATTAAAATATGCGAGTAAAATATTAAAATTAAATTCAGTTAAGGTGAGATTATTAATATATAGTTAAACAACAAATACTAAAACAACAAAATAAAAACTATTAATTGATATAAAAAAACACTGATTATTCAAACAATTAAAATAAACAATCACTATAAAAATCAGGTTTATATGACGTCAAAAAAATGGGTTTTAATGTCTTAAAAACCCATTTTTTATAAGACACTTGTTCTTATAGGATATTTTTTTTAAATGATTTCATATAAAATTGCTAATGTGACGCTTTGTATTATAAGTATCCTAAGAACTTGTTAAAAGACCCAAAAGTGTCATATAAACTTATTGCAACGTCTTTAGATATGACGTTTTATTTTTTCTTTCTATAAGTTAAGTTTTATAAAGTGGTCTAAAGTTTTATAAAGTGGTCTATTAGGATGATTAATTTATTTTGGCGTCATGTATACATAACTTTGTTCTAGTGATATTTTTTCTTAATTGTTTAAAAAATCCGTGTTTTTTAAATTTTAATTTTGTTGTTATTGTAATTCTTTGTTGTTTGACTGTATATTAATAATTTCACTTTAACCGAACTTAATTTTCAATATTTTGCTCGTATATTTTAATTCTCAACTCAAAAGAAGATATGTAAATTTATCTTTATTTTTTTTTGCTTTTAAATTTGAGATTTTTAAAGCTATTTTTTGTGAATTTAATAGTTTTTCAATAAAAAATACTTTTTTTTAATTTTTAATTTTTTAAGAAATTTGATTTTTATTGGATGTATAAAATATTTTTTAATAAAATTTTTTAAAAACAATATGGATCACATTAAATTTTAGAGTAGATTATACAATTTTTTTTTGAAAAAAGGAGAGTAAATTATACTTTTGGTCCCTATAGTTAGTTCAAGGACCGATTATTGTTTTATAACAGTTGTTAACTAACCATATTAAGTGGAAAGATCATTTGTGTTTAAAAATGAAAGTTAGGGACCACAATGTAAATAGTTTGTTTTACGGATCAAATCCAAAATTTGAGCAAACCACAAGAACTACTAGTGTAATTCACTCTAAAATGTGTAATTCATCCAAAATTTTAACCTTTTTTAGAATATTTTGATACGAAGAGAAGTAAGAACGAAATTATAGAAAAAAGGGTGAAGAAAGAATAACAAAAAAAGGAGTTCCCTCATAGAGAGAATATTTCATTCATCATATCATAATAAAATCTGAAAAATAGCTACTTACGTGTATAACAGATTAAAAAAGATGTGGTTCAACACACACTTGGCTATTAATTACCTACTAATAAAACGATCTCAAATATGCTAAAGGAACCTTGTCTTAAGGAACATTCTTTATTTTTCTTGTATCAGTCCATCCCTCTTAAGGAACCTTGTCCTCAAGGTTCACATTTGGAAACTTGTTTTGAATGTCAAAATAGAACTCCCAAGTTGCTTCATTAGGACCATGATCAGACCATTGAACCAAGATCTTGGTTGTAGCATGATTTCCCCTTTTAACATTCTTTTTGTCTAGTATAGCAACCAAAGTGGGAGATGCTAAAGGAGGTATTGAAGGAGGTACTAACAGTTGTGTTGAAGTGAGAACAAGAGAAGGAACCTTTATCTTAAGCTGAAACACATGAAAACCGGATGGATCAAGGCATCAACAGGCAATTTGAGCATATACACGACTAATCCCACCCTTATCCTCAATGACATAAGGATCAACATACAATGGTGTGAGCTTATGGTTTCTCCTTGCAACTACACTATGTTGTTTATACTGTTGGAGCTTGAGGTACACGTAATCACCAATAACAAAAGACCTATCGGTTCTATGTGAATCAACATGTTGTTTCATACCATTTTGAGCTCTATTTAAGTGATGTCTCATGATTTGTAAAACCATTTCCCTATCTTTGAGGTACTAATCTACATCAGGAATAATAGAATCTCTAGGAAAGTAGGGAATATGTAAAGGGGGAGGTGTTCCATATACCATTTCAAAGGGAGTTGATTGAATCAATGCATGGAAGTTGGAGTTGTACACCATTCAACTAAAGACAACCACATGCTCCATTGCTTGGGATTTTTTACTCGACATACACCTTCAGTAAGTTTAAAGATACTGGTTGACCACTTCTGACTGGCCATCCATTTGGGGGTGATATGTAGAAGACTTAAGCAATTGCACTCCTTGTAACTTGAAGAGTTCGGTCCAGAAGGCACTCATAAAAAATCGGGTCTATATCACTCACAATGCTAGAAGGGAGACCATGAAGTTTATATACGTTATCCAGAAACACCCATGAAACTATTGAAGCAAAATAAGGTTAACTTAATTCCGTGAAATGTCATACTTGCTCAATCCATTTTCGACAACCATTATCACCTCCTTGCTGACTGATTTTCGGAGACCCCCAAATAAAGTCCATACACCCTCAAGTATAGGTATGTAACACCCGAAATTTTTGCTACTATCTTCCATTGTTGGTTCATCTATAAATTTAGTTCTTTAAGGTTTTAAATTAAGCTCCTTTGAATGTTTTTGGGTATTTTGTTATTGGCGCTTTAAAACTCAAGGTAATATCAGTTAAGGGGGAAAAGGTGATTCAAGCTGGTTACGAAATGAGTTCAGAGCTGAAACTAGTTTGATAACTAGCATAAGGCACAGTTACACTCAGCAAAGGTTAGCGTGGGTTAGTTCGATGGTTACATAAGTCCAACCCACTTTGATAGAGATCATAAGATAACTTCAAAGAAGTCTTGGTTTTGAAGCCTCATATCCGAACTGGTTCTGAAGAGATAAAGAAAGAAAGCTCAAAAGCTCAGAAGTCCAAAGATAGAATGACTAAAGTGAAGATAAGCCTAAGGCATAACTTCTGAAGTCCAAAGACAGAAGTTCTGAAGGTTCCTATACTGTTCTGAAGAAGTTCTGAAGTATGCTCTGAAGTATGTTCTTAAATCGTTCAGAAGTAGTTCTGAATCTACTTCTGTATGTCTGTCATGTAATGTACTGTCTTTTTAGCATTTCCTATTGTATATAAATAGAGTGTCTGTTAGATTGTTATAATTAACGTTCATAGATCTTTTGTATTGAAAAGACATATCTGTGTAACTTTGTCAATATCAATACTACATCCGACTTCCAAGCTATAATTCTTGTTCTATATTCTATTTTCTTTCTACATTTTGATATTTGGGATCTAACAATTGGTATCAGAGCCAATTCATCTGTTTGATAATTCTGTTAAGAACTGTCAGATCTGACAAGTTCTTGAAATTCTTGATCGAAATATTCAAGAATTGATTCGAATAGTTCTAAATTTCAAACCTAGGTGAATTTGCGATCATTAAAATCAAGATGTCGAAAGAAATCATCTACATCGGATCTGAAACTAAACCGCCAACACTGTTCTTGGGTGAGTATCATCAATGGCGCATTCAAAAGATTCAATTCTTGGATAACATAGATGAGGCATTGATGCAATCTATCATCAGTGGTTCCCTTGAAGTGTATGTAGAAATTCCAGTTGTTCCAAGAACTGAAACAACCCCTGAAATTCCTGCTTCAAGAATCAAGAAAAGTCCAGGAATTTATAGTAATGCTGGGAAAAATCAAGCCAAGGTTCATAGAAGGGCACTTTTTCTACTCACAATGGCTATACCAAATGAGATATTCAACAGAGTTGACAGTCTAACCTCTGCTAAAGCTATGTGGGATGAGGTAGAGGCTCAGATGAAGGGGAGTACTAAAGCTCAAGCCTAGAGACTTAACATCTGTGTTGGAACATATGAAAATTTCAGATATAAAGAGGGTGAATCACAGAGACTTATCATAGATTCAACAATATTCTGAATGATTTAAGAAGAAATGGTGTTCAAAAATCCAATTCAGAAACTAATAACAAGTTTCTAAACAATCTGGGTAATGACTGGTCCAGCTTCTCTGACAACATGGTTACTAGAAATCTATCTAGAAAATCTATCCATGATGTTTATGGGATTTTGTTTCAACAAGAAGATAAAATCAAGATCAGACAGAATGAACAGAAAAAGACAAATGATACTGTAGCCTTGTTAAGCAAGAAGTTAAACAGTTCAATGCCCATGTCATCAAATAACAAAGTTTGTGAAATTTCAGAATCTGCTCTGTGTGATGGAGATGAATCAGATGAAGAATTAAAAAGAATTTCTGATAATATTGCTTTTATGACAAGACAATTCAGTCAAAGATATAATCAGAAATACAAAAACAAATCAAAATCTGAAGATGGAACAAAGAAAATCTTAAGTCAAGATGTTGTCCAACAAGATACAATAGAATATGGAAAACCTGGCCATTTTGCAAGACAGTGCAAAATGCCTGAAGTCAAAAATGCTGGTTAAAGAAGCATCTACTTGCAAAGAAGAAGGAAATGAATCCAACTCTAGTAACAAAATATGAAGAAGATTGGTTGAACTGGAGTGATGGAGAATATGATGAAGAAGTTGCTCATTTTGCTTCAAACTGCTACATGTGCCAGATGGATCCAGAAAATACTCATCCACATGATTCTGAGGTACAAACTTCTTCTTTTGAACTAAATTCTGAAACAAATTCTTCATTCAATTATGATAATTCTGAAAACAACATGCAAGATCAAATTCTGAACATGACTTCTGAATTTGAAAATCTCAGAAACAAAATAAAAGGTGAGAGAATATTGGTCAATAAGTTTAGAGCTGAAAGTCAAATCTATAAACAAAATTGCCAAAATGCTGAAGGAACACTTGAAAAAGTTTCTAAAGAAAAATCTTTGTGGAAAGAAAAGATGGATAGTATGCAAAAAGATATTTTAAATGAAAAGTCTGAAAAAGAAGTTCTAAATGTCAAAATGAATTTTCTGAATCAAGAAAGACTTGATCTATACAAAAAGATCAAGGAATTAGAAAGTCAAGCTCTGAACATATCAAGGAATTAGGAATTAGAAATATTTTGAATTTTAAAAGAGGCAAAATTGAACAAACTCTGAACATATTAACATGTCGAGCTCAAAATTCAAAGTTTTATAATATCAAAGCAGGTTTAGGATACAATGAAAGTCAAATTAAAAGGCACCTACAAATTTATATGATGTTTCAAAAATGAAAATTTTCAATGAAAATAATAAAGGTGCAGTAAAAAACCTGTTGATCATTCTTTGCCTGAAAGGATTCCTTTTATAAAATTAGAGACTTTGTTTTCAGAAGAAAAACCTCTTGACTCTGGTGATTCTGTCAATATTTCTGAATCAGAAATACGGTCTAAAAGAATTTCTAAAACAAACTTTGAAGTCTTAATTACTTCAGAAAATCTTTCTGAAAGTACTTATGAACCAAACAAATACTAAATCTGAAGTATCTTCTGAGTTAAAATCTGAAGTTTCTCCAGAAGCAACTTCTGAATGTACATCAGAAATTATTGCTGAAGCTCAAGCTCAAATAGATTCTAAAGAAATTTTTGAAGAAATATATGAAGAACTTTCAGAAATTGAATCTTTAAATGATAATGATGAGTCTTCAGAAATATTTTTTGATAATTCTGCTGATGAATCTGAGAAATTTTCAAACTTAATTTTTTTGCATCAAATATGACTCAAAACAAATTTTCAGATTTAATGAATGCCTCAGATTCAGATGTTGATGATACTGTTGAAATAATACACAAAGATGGATACATAGTTAACAAATCTAATTCTTCTATAACTGAGGGAGAGAAATTAAAATATGAAGAATCAAAATTGCCTTCAGAAATGTTTAATGGTGTATTCTTGAAAAATGAATATCAGCATTATAATTCTTCTGAAAATACTTCCTCTACAGGATCAAATTCTACTCCTTTTAAAGATGAGTTTAAATACACATCTTTAACAACAGTAAAATCATCATTATCATCTTCAGATTTTGTCACAAGAGTCAAGCTTTTTGAAAAAGGACAGTCTTCTAATTCTAAATCTGCAAATCAAAATTCAAAATTCAAAAAGAATGTTGATAAAAGTTCTTCTTATACTAATCCACATTTCTTATGTTTTACAGAGATATCCACTCTAGTTTGGAAGAAAAAAAGGTGAAAGACTATCAAAGAAAGAAAAATTAGATAGTATTTCTACTTTTAAGAAATTTGATGTAACCAAAGCAAATACTTTGAATAAAAGCAAACATTCAATTCATAAAACAAATGTTGTTCATTCTTGCTTATGTATTGAGATATTAAAGGTTCTTAAGAATCATATTCATTGTATGAATTGTGGACATCGTAATTTTCAAACCAAATCTAACAACAAGAAAGATCCTAAGAAACCAATTAAGAATTTTTCAGCAAATTTGGCAAACAAAAACAAACACAATTAGGATAAATCAATCAAACAAAGTTCTAAACTTTTGAATTTCATTATGTTAAATCCAAATTTAGAATTCCTACTGTTATAGCTAATCTGAAAGTTCCCGTTTTTAATGGGTACCTAAAACACAATAATTTGTTTTGCGGATGTGTCATGTGTGGGTTTTAGACTCTGGTTGTTCAGGTAGCGTTTGGTACGCAGACATGATTGGACAGGACAGGACGGGACAAAACTGGACAGGACTAGACAAGACAGGACAAGAGGGTGGGAAATGACTGGACTGGACAAAACAAAGATGTGTTTGGTATACCTAGGACAGGACAGGACAGAACATAACTAGACAAGTTGTCACATATGTTATTTGACGATTTTATATATTATATAATAGTTATAATTACACAAAAAATTAAATAATTTAATCTATAAGCATTTTTACTCAACTTGCACATATATATATATATATATATATAGACACACACACATACATATTAGTAAAAAAATTGAATGAGAATTTTGTTATAATTGATGATAGTTTGAAAAACCCGATTCACACATATAAGAAATTATGCTTCATTCTGATGGTAGTATTGATGGCTGCGATAGGCGGTGGTGATTAGTGGCCGATGTTGGAGGTGAGATGGCCCACAGTGGTGGTGGTCGGCGGTGGTGGCGGTGGTTATGGTAGAGGTGAGGTGGCCCACAGTGGTGGTGGTGGGAGTGGAGTGGACGGTGGTGGTTGTGAAGGAGGTAAAGATAGTAGTAGATAACGGTGACAGTGGAGTAGCAATGGTTATGGTGGAGGTGAGATGGCCATGGTGATAGTGGCAGCGATGAACGGTGGTGGTTGGTGGCCGACTGTGGTTGTAGAGGTAGTGGAGGAGGTTGTTGTTCTAGAGAAGAAGGTGGTAGTGGTAGTTGTGATGGATGATGGTGGTTGGTTGCCGATTAGTGGCTACCGGTGGTCGCCGACGGTACCGACGGTCGTGGCTAGTGGTGTTGACCATTAAAACAAGTATCATATTAAGTTTATATATCAAATGGGGGTAGGTTAGTTATATTTGTTTTTCTGTCCCATTTTTGTCCCATCTTGTTCCACCTATTTTGGTGGAACAAGAAAAACACCTTTTTGTCCCACTCTGTCCCACATTGTCTCAGTCCTGTCCCTGTCCCATGTCGCGCCAAATGTGGGACTGTGAATTCCTGTGCTGTCCCATGCTGCACCAAACGTGGGACAAACAGTTCTGTCCCGTCATGTCCTGTCCCGTCCCATGTACCAAACACACCCTCAAGACACATGACACCTTTCAAAGAATTACTAACTGATTATCATGAAAGATATGGAGGAATAGTTAGCTTTGGAAACAATGCAAAAGGATATGTCAGAGGATATGGAACTTTTAAAAAAGGAGATTTTACTATCATGAAAGTTTTCTATATTGAGGGTCTCAAGCATAATCTATTTAGTGTAAGTCAGTTCTGTGACAAATACTGTAAAGTACATTTTGATATTGACTTTTGTCATGTTCTTAGTTCTGAAAACTTAAATAAGTTAACAGCCTATAGAGATGGAGATATCTACACTGCTACTTTCACTGAAGATGGTCAACTGCAAGGAGTTTGTTATATTTCCAATACCATGAAAAATGAAAATTGGTTGTTGCACAGAAGATTATCTCATCTTAATTTCAAAGCAATTTCTGAATTGGAAAGACATAAATCAGTAAGAGGTTTACCAAAGATCAAGTTTGAAAGAAATTCATTATGTTCTGCATGTGAGCTTGGAAAGATAAAAAGAAGTTCACATCCACTGAAAATGCTTTCTTCATGTCAAGCCCCACTTGAAATGCTACATATGGATCTATGTGGCCCAATGAAGACTCAGAGCATGGGAGGAAAGAAGTATATCCTAGTAATAATTGTTGAATATTCAAGATATACTTGGGTTGAATTTCTTAGACTTAAATCTGATACTTCTGATATACTTATTCCTTTTCTAAAAAAAATACAGGTTCTTCTTCAACTATCTATCCAAAAGATCAGAAGTGACAATGGCACAGAATTTACAAATTCTACACTTTAGAATTTTTTGGATTCTGATGGAATATCTCATAACTTTTCCGCTGCAAGAACTCCTCAACAGAATGGAGTAGTTGAAAGGAAAACAGAACCTTAGTAGAGGCTGCCAGAACTATGCTTGCCTATTCAGAATTACCTTTATCTCTTTGGGCAGAAGCAATAACAACTGTTTGCTTTACTAAGAACTGAACCATTCTCAACAGAAAACTTCTCAAAACTCCCTATGAAATTATTAAAAAGAGAAAAACCTCTATTGATTATTTTTAATCTTTAGATGCAGGTGTTTTCTTCTTAATGACTCACAACACTTGGACAAATTTGCTCCTAAAGGAGTAGCTGAAGTGTTTGTTGGCTATTCACAAAGATCCAAGTCATACAGAGTTCTCATCAAAGGCACCCAAAGGATCATTGAAGCTTCAAATATCAGATTTCATGAGCTGACAATGACTTCTGAACAAGACAGTTCAGAACTCAAGCTTAATCCAGTTTCTGAACTATTTGATTTAGAAAAGAGCAATACTGATCATACTTCTGAGACATTTCTAGTCCTTCTGAACCAACCATACCTGTTTCTGAACCAGTGGCTATTTCTTCTGAACCAGTACATAATCTTCAATTTGAGGGGGAGTCTTCAAATCTGCATTCAGTATCAATCTAAATTCTGAATCACATGCAATCATTGATGACTATGATTCTTTATTCAATGTCTCATCTGTTCAACCTTTGCCAAATGTGAACAAATGGACATCAAGTCATCCAATTCATCAGATCATAGGTGATGCCTCAAAAGGTGTACAAACCAGATCAACCACAGCTAATGAATGCCTGTATGTGAATTTTTTAAGCAGTATTGAACCCAAAAAGCCAAGTGAAGCTCTTCAGGATCCAGATTGGATATTAGCCATGCAAGATGAGCTAAATCAATTTGAAAGAAACAAAGTCTGGAGACTAAATCCAAAACCAAAGGGGAAATCAATTATTGGCACAAAATGGGTTTTTCAGAAATAAGAAAGATGAACATGGAATTGTTGTGAGAAATAAAGCAAGGCTTATAGCAAAGGGATATTGTCAACAAGAAGGCATTGATTATGAAGAAACTTTTGCTCCCGTAGCCAAGCTAGAAGCAATTAGGATCTTTCTAGCTTATGCAGCTCACAAAAACATGAAAGTTTTTCAAATGGATGTCAAATGTTCATTTCTAAATGGAATTCTTCATGAAGAAGTATATGTTGAACAACCAGAAGGCTTTGTTAGCAAAGAATTTCTAGATCATGTTTATATCTTAGACAAAGACTTATATGGAATTAAACAAGCACCAAGAGCATGGTATGACACTCTCACAACTTTTCTTCTGAATTCTAAGTTCAAAAGAGGTACAATAGATACCACTTTATTTTTGAAAAAGGAAGGTGAAGACATTATCGTAATACAAATATATGTTGATGACATTATATTTGCTTCTATGAATCCAAAATTTTGTAAATTTTTTGAGAAGATCATGCACACTGAATTTGAAATGAGTATGATGGGAGAGTTAATAATTTTTCTTGGTTTACAAGTTAAACAACTTACCACTAGCATACTCATTAATCAAACTAAGTATGTTTTTGATTTACTTAAAAAGTTTGACATGTCTGACTGTTCTAGTACTCAAACACCAATGGCTACTGCTACTAAACTTGAACCTGATTTATCTGGTAAATCTGTGGATCAAAAGAAGTACAAGGTATAATTGGTTCTTTGCTTTACTTAACAGCAAGTAGACCCTGATATAATTTTTGCCACATGTATTTGTGCAACATATCTAGCCAATCTTAAAGAATCTCATCTTCTTGTTGCAAAATAACACACGTGAAATGTGTCACAATAATAGTGCAAGCGTACACCACTATTGCGTTCACTTAACAAGTAATATAATGGTAAATACCAAGTTCGTTCCAAGGACTGGTCAACTAAGAATCGGAGATTTTTACGAGCTTCCGGTGTAAAGTTAGAGTTATAAAAGTGATTTGTTGTTGGTGGAATATTTAATGACTTTTTATAAAAATACAATTAACGACAAGTGGGCATGGGTGTAAGTTTTCCCCCGAGAAGATTATTGTAACAAATATGGTTAATAAAGCCGGTCACAAGTGGTCCTATGTAACTTTCTCCTCTCGAAGTTCCATTATATAGGTTGGGAAAAACGTTTTTATTATAAAGTACTACTCAAGCTAACATTCGGTTTGCCATTCGTAACTAAGTAGATCTCGAAGATCTTAGCTCCGCCGGATGTGGAGGGATGCACATATCTATATGACACACCCACTCGACCAACATCTGAACCTTAGTACGATTATGCAAAAACCCATATCTCTATGCGATTATTGAAGATTCTCTCGAACCTCCTTGCATCATTCAAGCCGTATTTCCGATCCGCCCCTCTCGAGGTCTAAGATCTAATATTAACACTTAAAGTGATCAGCTTGTCCGTGTTGAGTTGAAGCTTCGACTCGAATGACCAAACCGAAGAGTTAGCAAAAGTAGTAACACCCAAGTGTTACATTTTGGACTCTCGAGTTCGGCTTACACCCACATCCAAAGGGGGGGGGGGGGGGGTTTAGCTACGATACATAATTAAAGAAATATCGCAGAAGTAGAAATACGAAAATAGAAATTGCATTAAACGTAACTGGCCACAGTGGTTAGTGACCACTGCGCCCGACGGGAAAGTAAATTACAGAAATTAAAGTGCAGAAATAAAAACTACTACAAAGTAAAATGTAAGACTAAATTATCAGCTGAGTTTCTTCAAGTGATGGATGATTGGATTGAAGTCCCAAGAGCTCTCTTTATATAGTTGAGGAAGAAAGAGAAGGTGAAAGGGACTTGGCTATGGAGATGGTGATGTTTGAGGAGAAAGGGACCTCTCATCTTGTTTGTCTTCATCTTGCTTGTCTTCACCTCTTGTCTTCACTCTTATTTATTTCCATGAAAACACAGCCCTTTGACCCAAACTGAATCTGCATATTTTAACACATATTTGGCAATAAATCCATAAGGGTTTTCTGCAGCTCCAGCAGCTCTAGACGTTGCTCACCACAGTGGTGACTTGCCACTCCAACGAACCAGCTCCAAAATGACACAAACACTAATCAAAATACAAACTTTTATCCTCAACAACTCCAAATGAAAATAAATAAATAAAAAGGGGAAACATAAACACATAAAGGAAAAACACATACTAAAAAGCAATAAAACAACACACAAATGAAATGTAAATAACACTCAAATGGAGAGTTATCACACCCCCAAACTTAACTTGTTACTTGTCCCCAAGTAACGCATAAGAGAAAAAAAAAAAAAAAGACTAACATGACTCAAACATACAAGATGACTAAGTATCAAAAATAGGATCATTGATATTTTTTTTCTTTTTTCATCCTCATTTTTTTTTCATCTTAAATCCTTTTGATTAAAAATACCATAGATTTCTATCTTTCCACTCTTTCTTTTTGTTGCAATGCAATTTCCATAGGCTAAACTATAATTCACCCATCTTATGATAATTAACTTTGTGAACTTAGATCCATAGGGCTTTCACGGGTTAGTGTTTATGGCTTTTTCACTCTTTTTACATTTTCATCTTCCCCCAAACTTGTCTTTTTGGGCTACACATAAAAATAAATAAAATCTTTTGTGAACTTGATGTGTATTTCCCGTTTTGTTTTGTGCCATACTCAACTATTTATATGAATCCAACCCAATTTAATATTTTTTTTCTCAACGTGGGTGGACAATGGTAGTTGGTGCATTTTGTTCCTTCCAATTTTTTAAAGGATTAATTTTTTTTTGTGACACATGTGTTCCCTCCCCCAAATTTAAGATAACACAATGTCCTCATTGTGGAGGGACCATTCAAACAAAAAGGCTTGGGTAAGGTAACAAAAGAAGAGTGTATTGGCCAAGTGTTTACAAAGATGGCCTATGTCATTTCTAAGGTTCCAAAGTTAAATCAATATGGATACCGGGGAATTGGTTGCTTAGTTCTAGAAATATGCTTAGTAGTGGAAAAATTATTCAAACTATGAGACTAAAAATCTAAGGATATAAGATGAGAAGACTACTTTTTTTCTTTTTTCTTTTTGATCCTAAACTTTGATACTAGTCGGAAGAAAAAAAAAATACAAAAATAGGAGACTCAAATCTACCCTAAAAAGTGTAAAATAAAAGACACAAAATTGGAGTTGAGAATAAGGAAAAATGTTTGTATCAAGATTAGGTAGGATGCGGTTCACCACCCCACAAATACATTTTTAAAAAGTGGGATGGTTTCAAGATGATAACCACCTTCACCTTCATAGCGGCTCTCATGCCACCCAAAGAATACGATCTAGTCAAATCTCTCGAGCTTTTGATCACATAATTTCTCCACATGATTTGATGTGTGACTACCGTGGGAACACTATGGTCATAAAAAGAAGGCTTCACAACATGAGCAAAAATCATTAAGTTAGAATTTTTAGCATTTTGAAGCACCTCTTCACTATTAGGAAGTAAAGAGGGCTTGCTCACATGCTCGGATTTTACCTCAAAAATCTCTAACTCTTTTTCAACATTACTCTCATCCTTACCAACATATATTAATATTTCATTGTCACTTGGTAAGGGGCCTTGATTTTGATGTTTCAACTCGTCGACTAGTTGTCCCATCTTAGTGCTCAAGGCATCCATAGAGGATTTAGTACTTTCAAAATATAGCTTCATAAGCTCAGCTAAGTTTTGAAGACGAGTTTCAAAAGAGTGAGATGGCTCGGGTTGCTCAAAAAATGTTTCGGGTGGGTTGTCGGGCACAAAGGACGGGAATCCATAGTAAGGATTCGTCCCTTGAAAATCACAAGAACAATCAACATTCCCCTCCCAAGATTGGTCAAATGTATTCAAATATGTGTCATTCCAATCTTGGTAGAGAGGTGCAAGTGAAGTGTAGGTGCAACCATCTTGAATATTTGTACACAAATTAGGATGTTGTTCCCAACAATAATCGAAAGAATTATAATAAGGGGCATCCCAATTAAAACCTTCCATTATGGTGAAAGGGTGAAAAATGTTATAGAAAACTCGCGACACGGGCTCAAGTAAAAAAATCAATATCTTTGGATTAAAAATCACGCCAATCCCCGGCAGCGGCGCCAAAAACTTGATAGCAAAAATAACACACTTAAAGTGCGTCACAAAAATGGTGCAAGTGTACACCACTAATGCGTTCGCTTTACAAGTAATATACCGGTAAATACCGGGATCATCCAAGGGCTGGTCTTACTAAGATTCATAGATTTGTCCGAGCCATCGGTGTAAAGTTTCGGTTTTAATAAAAATAATGGTTTGTTTGTTGGAATATTTGGAAACTTTTGTTAATAATAACAATTAATTAAAAGCGGGTATGGGTGTAAGTTTTCCCCGAGAGTTGTTAAATGGTTTACATGGTTAATAAAACCGGTTACAATATAGTCCCATACAATTTTCTCTACTCGAAGTTCCATTATAAGGGTTGTAAAAACGATTTTATTATAAAGTTACAACTAATGCTAACCTTCGGTTTGCCAATCGTAACTAAGTAGATCTCGAAGATCTTAGCTTCGCCGGATGTGGAGGGATGCGTATATCTCTATGACACACCCACTCGACCGACATTTGAACCTTATTACGATTATGCAAAAATCCATATCTCTATGCGATTATTAAAGATTTTCTCAAACCTTCTTGCATCATTCAAGCCGTATTTCGGATCCGCCCCTCTCGAGGTTTAAGATCTAATATTAACACTTAAAGTGATCAGCTTGTCCGCGTTGAGATGAAGCTTCAACTTGAATGACCAAACCGAGAGTTAGCAAAAAGTTGCAATACCCAAGTGTTACATTTGAACTCTCGGGTTTGGCTTACACCCACACCCAAGGGGGGGGGTGGGGGGTTTAGCTACGACACATATTGAAACATAAATTGCATTAAACGTAAATGGCCATAGTGGTCAGTGCCACTGTGGTGGACGGGAAAGTAAACTGCAGAAAATTAAAACTACAAGAAAGTTAAATGATAGAAGTTGAATTATCAGCTGAGTTGGTCTCTAGCTTCCTTGCTCTCAAATGCATGGCCTTATGTCTCCTTTTATAGTTGAAGAGGAGAAGGGTGATGAAAGTGACAAAACACTTGGGATGGTGATGGTAGAGAGGAAAATGACTTGTCATTGCTTGTCCTTATCCCATGTTGTCTTCTTCCTTTTAGCTCCATCTTACTTATTTTGTCTTCATCATTTGACTTCTCTTCTATTGTTTCATGAAAGCACAGCCTCTTGATCCTTACTGCAGCCTGAATTTCTTAACACTGAAATGGAAACAAGTCCTGAAGAGTTCTCTGCAGTTGATGCCTTGCCACAGTGGTGACTTGCCACTATGGTTTAAACGTTCAAAACTGACTTTTTAGTTATTTTCCAGCCATGGGACTAATTTGGACAAAAGAAAGTAGATAAGGCTAAATGGGTGTTTATGTGGGTGAAAAGGATTGAAAAGGGTTTAAAAAGATGACAAATAACTCTAATATTTGAAGGTTATCATTTACCTTCTTTGGGACTTTGGTATCCTAAGGATTCTGGATTTGAACTAACTGCTTTCACAGATGCACATCATGGTGGTTGTAAATTAGACAGGAAAAGCACATCTGTATCATGTCAATTTCTGGGTGATAGACTTGTAAGTTGGTCTTCCAAGAAGCAGAAGCTGAATATGTAGCAGCTGCCATATGTTGCTCACAAGTCACCTGGATGCAAATTCAACTCAAAGACTATGGATATACATTCATAAAGAGTCCTCTTTATTGTGATTCCAAAAGTGCAATAGCCATTACAGCAAATCCTGCAATACCAAAACATATTGATGTGAGGTATCATTTCATTAAGGATCATGTTGAGAAAGGTAATATAGAAATGTTTTTTGTTCAGACTGATTATCAATTAGCAGAGTTGTTTACCAAAGCACTTGATGAAAAACGATTTAATTTTTTGGTAAGCAAATTAGGCATGATGAATTTGTCTACATAAGTATTTTATACCAACTAAGAATTAAGATTTAAATTATGAGACTTTTCAAAATTCTGAAAATTTTAACTTCAGAAGTTCCGAAGTTAACTTTCAGAAGTCTATCTTTCAATACTCAGAAGTACTAAGTCTTCTTTTCTAAAGTTGTATAATAATACTTATCAATTTTTTTTTAACTAATTCTATCTTTAGCACTATTCAAGGAGGAGATTTGTATCCTTACTCATGATTCAAGGGGGAGCGATACTCATAAATGATGCTTTGCTTCTTTCATGTGTCATCAAGATCTGAAAAGATGGATACTGATTTTCGAATTAACAAAACTTAGAAGTATGGACAAACTTCTGAAGATAAAAAGCTGATTTATAAATTGTTCAAACTTACTTCTGAAATATCAAAGTGTTTTATATATATTCAGAAGTATGTAGTTTTAAATGTTTTTCATGAATATCAAGTCATAACATTCAAGTTCTGAACATAATTCAAAAGTTCTGAGGTCTTTCTGAATCATTTCATCTAACTTCTGAACTTGTTCTCAGAAGTTCTGAACTTCCCGTTGTAAGACTGATTTAATACACGCGTGTGCCGTGTGTTTTAATTTCATTGGAGGAACCTTAATCACGTCGCAAAACGGTTCATTAATCCAAATAAATGATGATTACTTTTCTAATCGTCATTACTTTTTTCTCCTTTTTCAGCCACGTGTCCCTCCACAATCATCCACCTCATATAATACATGGCTTCGTCATCTTCTTCTCTTTTTAGCAATTTTTCCCTCTGAAACTTAATCTCTGTTTTTCTTGAACTTCATTCGAACTCGAATCCTAACTCTCTGTCTACAAGTCATGTTTCAGTAACAGTAATACATCATCGAATGAAGAATCTTTCAAAATTGTGCCTAAAAAGATCATGATTGGATCAATGGAAGTTACTCTGGATGATGATCCATGCTAGAAGACACTGCCACAAAAGGAAATCTTGAAGCCGGTCCTTCAAACCCTACTCCAAACCCTAACCCCATTCATCTCCAATTAGGCAAACACAAGAGGAGCCAATCGAAGTACCTTCTAAATCTGTTGGAGGTATAAATGAATCTCAATCTGTTGCTGGTACTGCACAAGAAGAAAGTTATGGACCTGATCTTACCAAACTCTATGTTCCAGAGCAAAAGAAGATGGAAATCAAGAAAAATAATTGTACTCTTAATATTCGTTCAACAGACTTCAATGATGAACAGAGAATTTTGATTGAACTATTGAAGGAGCATCCTCTTAAAGCTATGTTTACAAAAAGGTTTTTGGTTCCTGAGTCCTAGTTACAACAATGGTGGTTTCACACTGAAATTGATGAGGAAGAAAATGAATTTTCTTCATTTGTTCATGGTTATAGATTCTCCGTTAAGGAATCTGATATCCGGAGTATCTTTGATCTTCCAAAGGTTGATGCAGTCGTTGGTAAGACCACTTTTGATGCTATTCCTTCTTTTTCTAAAATTATTGCAGACTTCATCAAGTTAGGGTACTCAGAATCAATAACTGCATTGAGTTCTTTTAGAAGAAAGTGTCTATCACCTATTTGGTATTCACTACATCATCAACACATGTTTATCTGGGAAGATTTCAAGTTTAGATCAAGCCTCATCAAATGTCAGAATTATCTTCCATGGAATTGCTCACAACAAGCATTATGACTATGCTTCTCTTATTTTTGAAGAATTAAAGATAGCTATCTCAAAGAAATCAACTTATTCTTACATTCCTTATCAAAGATTCTTTCAAATCTTTATCAAAGGAGCCATGAAGACTGTTGAAGCCATTCCAAGATTGGATCATGAGGTATTTGTTCCACTTTTTTCTATGGATAACTTAAGACCACCAAGTGCTAAACTCAAATTTCCAAATGCAATGCCACTACCAGCAGAAGTTCTTGCCTATATAAGTTCTACAAATAGGTTATTGATTGAGTACTGTGAATCTTTGGGATTGCCTAAACCAACAATCTCTATCCCAAGTGGTGAGAAAAGTGAGGGGTCTAGACTACATAATGAGAGATGGGAGAAAGTTCATGGTGGGGAACAAACTCATAGTGCAAAGAGGAAAAATGTAAATGAGAGACAGGTTAGATATGTGAGAAAAAGAACTGATGAGGGGAGATCACAGGTAAAAATGAAAGAAACCTGTGCACTAACTGATCTATGTCGGGCATCCACACAATCTATTACTCCACACTCTTTGGTGGGTATTATTGAAATAGCCAGTGAGCCCATGGCAAATCTTGTCAACCCCCAGCCACTCACCCATCTCTCAAAAGAAGGGTGTTTCATTAACACATATGGGGCAAGCAGCACATCTACGATTGGGTCCCCACATGGAGCAGCCCAATGTTGAAAATGAAGGATATATGTCCCCCCTTCACACATATGTGCACATAGAGTCTGAGCGTCCACTCTATATTGAGCCTAATGAACCACAAGATGTGGGATTTATTCACACAAGCACACATTTTTCAGATGTCCATATGCAAAGTGTTAGTCACATTGCAACAACATCCATAGATGTTCCTATTTCTGGACTTCAAGGATTAGATGGAAGTCCTGGTGGGGTGAACATCTCTAAAGCCCCATTCACTGAATCATTAATGATTCATGATGTGGTGACATCAACAGGCCAGCCTACTTTTGTAGGACTACAAACATGATCATTTATTGGTCCTGGCTCTATTACCCAATCTTCTGAATGTTCTGAATTCAAAGATTTCTGTACTTGAAGATAAAGTAACTTCTGAAGAAGTAAATGAGGGTTATGAAACTGAAAGATTATCTTTCAATTCTGAAGATAAAGTAAGTACAGATGATACATATATCATACCTGATTCTAATGAAGAAATGCTTAATGAGTACTTAGCTTTTGAAGATGTAATTGGAGAACCTGGTGATCTATCAGATGTTATCATGTTTGATGAAGAAGAGGAGATAAATGAAATTAGGGATCTAGTTATATAGAGACCTCTTATTGTTGATCAAAGAGAAGATGAAGATCTTCTGAATACAATGTGGTATTTAGTCTATCAGATGGTTATGAAGTTTGTATTCCTGAATTCACCAAGGAATCTGGAGTGTAGATTCTTGGATGAAAAATTGTCTATATTCAGAGATTTTTATAATCAACCAAACCCAAATGTATATGTGACTGTTAACTTAGGTCATATGAGTGAAGTTGGATTTTCTGAAGATAGGATAATGACCTATGTTGGTGTAATTGAGGTCAAGTACAAAGAAAGTTTTCAAATACCCAAATTCAACCTACCACTCCTTGAAGAACCCTTAGTTGATCAAGTTTTTGCAAAAGAAACAATTTTTGATGAACTTGAAGATGTTGTCATTATCTTTCCTGAAGATACATACATTTATTTGTACAGAAAGAATTTGCAGTTTGCAACTCTTGAAAGTTTCATAAGTGACAAATGGGATGAAGACTTTGCCTCTAAAGTTAAATCTTTTTAGCAAAGACATGGTGTTCAAGATATATTTAACCCTATTCCTATCAAGCACTTCAGAAGTATTAAAAAGTCAACTGAAGAAGATTTGAAAGTTGTCAGAATTGGTGCTGAAAGAAAAGATGGAACTTTGATAGAATTTACTCAGTTTGGTTTCTACAATCTAAGGTTACAAAATAAGCTTTCTCTTCAGAATTTCTTTGTAAAAAGAGAAGATACAGAAATGGTGCAAGAGTTGAGAAGAATCATTGGTGTTTACCTCAGAAATTTCGTTAAGCATGATCTTCAACTTGCCTTGGAAAATGGGTTAAACAAAGTAAATCTGTTGGAACCAGCTTATGTGAGCTTTGAAGGCATTTCAACTGTGTTTACTAAACCAGAACTTGGTTTTCGTTACGAGCCTGAAGGGTTAAACAAAAGAACTTTTATTGTCTCTGATATTCCAAAGTATTCCTCTTCAACCTTGAAATGGTTATGTGACAATATGACCTGGATTGCTGGCTCTAAAGAAGTAAAGGATGAGATTATGTATCTGATCAAAGAAAGAATAAACTTCAGAGAATTGATAAGAAGAAGTATGTCTGCTGATCATCAACAGCTAAATTCAAAATGAGATGCAGATTACTTGTTAAGTAATGTTTATGATTTCCATATACATGCCAAAAAACAAGTAGTTGAATTTGCAGTGCTGGAAGAAGTTAGACCTTCAGAAGCTCCTATTTCTGAACATGTTGGAACAAATTATAAAAAGGATAAAGGCAAAAGTATAGAGGTTGTTGAAGATCAAGTGCAAGTTACTCAAGTATCAGAAGCTGAACAGTTGCAAATCAATAGGATTGCTAAACATGCTCTTACTTTATTCCTTGAATATATGCATCCTGAAATATTTGTGGAACATGAGCAAATATTCAATTATATTGATTGCTGGCTAGACAAATCTTTTGGTTGGAAACAGTGGTACAGTCAAATAGTCAAGAAGTTGAAGTTGCCAGTCTCTGAAACAAGAAAAGAGAGTCCTATTGTCAAAGTGATCAATGTTGATCAAAAGACAAGATTGAATTATCAGTATTCTTACTTCACAATGGAGAGAGAAAATGGTGAAGTATGCACATTTTCTGAAGCTGATTTTCAAAATGTTCATTTAAGGGATATGGACAAGATATACAGAAGAATTAATCCTT
Organism: Silybum marianum; assembly: GCA_036898165.1. Taxonomy (NCBI): domain Eukaryota; kingdom Viridiplantae; phylum Streptophyta; class Magnoliopsida; order Asterales; family Asteraceae; genus Silybum; species Silybum marianum. The sequence goes on along the minus strand of CM072528.1, from coordinate 22,444,231 downwards.
TTCATGACAATATTACCAGATTCAGAAAAGCATTCTCTGTTGTAAAAGGAGGAATCTACAGAGAGTTCATATGGGCAGCAAAGAAAGATTTTCAAGTAGCATTTGTACTTGGAAGAGAAAAGGTGAATTTGAGCAAACCTAACTTTGAACTTCAAGGAATTAGTTCAATCAACAAAGGTACTTTAATAGTACATCCTCCTGGGTTTGTGTGCAAATTTAATCAAGAAAAATTGTTTGTAAGATATGAAGAAATTCACAAGTGCTGCAATGGTACATTGTTGGCAATTAGTGAAAGGCTTTTCAAAAGACAAAAACACAGGCCAAAGAATCTGAATGACAGTGAATGGAATGAATACAAGAAGCTAGCCAAAGACATGCATAAAAGAATAGAACTGTTGCTGGAATATAGAAAGATAATTCTTGGTGAAGTCAGAGAATTGTTGACCTACTGGGGTTACAATTTGAATTTTTGAAGCTAAGGGGAAGATTGATAGAGATCATAAGATAGCTTCAAAGAAGTCTTAGTTCTGAAGCCTCAGATCTAAAATGGTTCTGAAGAGATAAAGAAAGAAAGCTCAGAAGCTCAGAAGTCCAAAGACAGAATGACTAAAGTGAAGATAAGCCTAAGGCATAACTTCTGAAGTGGCTACTTTAGAAGTTCTGAAGGTTCCTATGCTGTTTTGAAGAAGTTCTGAAGAACTTCTGAAGAACTTCTGAAGTATGTTCTGAAGTCATTAAGAAGTAGTTCTGAATCTACTTCTGTATGTCTGTCATGTAATGTACTGTCTTTTTAGCATTTCCTATTGTATATAAATAGAGTGTCTGTTAGACTGTTATAACTAACGTTTATAGATCTTTTGTACTGAAAAGACATATCCGTGTAACTTTGTCAATATCAATACTACATCCGACTTCCTTGCTATAATTCTTGTTCTATATTCTATTTTCTTTCTACATTTTGATATTTGGGATCTAACACACTTGATAACCAACGTCTAACATTGGTTCACTTAATTTATATTCCGCATGGGTTACCTCGATGGTTACCGAAGTCTAACCCACTTGATAACCAGCGTCCAACACGGGTTCACTCAATTTATTTTCCGCGTGGGTTACCTCGATGGTTACCGAAGTCTAACCCACTTGACAACCAGCGTCCAGGACCAGCTCACTCAAGTCATAGCTTGCGTGGGGTAGTTCACTACTTAGCATGGTCTAACCCACGAGGCAACTAGCGAACGCCTCTGTTCAACGTTTTTACGGACTGAAAATCGGGGTCTTCCTCAGTTTAGCCATATCTCTCTCAGTTTTGCTCCGATTTGGGTGATTCAAGTTGCTATAGATTCGTATTTTGAAGCTCTACAACATGGTAAAAAATACGGTTAGAGGATTATTAGTTCATTTTGGAGTTCACAGAAGTGAAGGTAAGATCATACCTTTGGTCCTTTGAATCTAGGGTTTGGTTATTTTGCACCAACAACTCTCATTCTTTATATTGGGTTGTGTTGGTCCCAAAGGAGTTTAATACAAACACAATCGTTTTAAGTTTTAAATGAGTTTATATTGAATAAACAAATTTACAGTTGCAACGGAATAAGAACAAGTAATTATACCTATCCTATTACAACTTAAGAAATCACTAAGTTTGATGCACAAGGAAAGATAAGAAATAGAAGCAGAGGTTCAAGAAGAGATTAAGAATTCATGAAGTTGAAGAAGGGTTCTTCATCTATTTATACCCGTTGCATTTAATGCAAAACAAAAGGTATATGAAACGTGTCAAGTTTCTATTTGAAACTTGTCCTTTGTTCAAAAAGCAACCATGCGTTTGGCCGTATATGAACAATAACCAAATCAGATCTCATGGGGGCATAAGAGACAATCCGTACGTCCTTTTCTGACAAGGCATAGGGGTTTGACATTTGTGCATCGAGGATAAGATCAACTTTGATCTTGCTGAGTAGGCCCCATTTGATCATTGATACTGTCTTCAAGGATGAAGTCTTCAGGTATCACTAATGTTTTGCAAGATCTCACAATTCAGGTAGATGGACATTGCTATCACTGAACCGCTTCAGATCACGAGCTGTTCATCTCTATCTTCAGCTAGGCCTTCGACTATCGCTGAATGGTCTTGTGGTGTGAGTGTTGTTCTTCAGATCTTCAGGGATAGGGCAATGTTCCTGATCTTCAGCGATCACTGAGTGCAATCAGTGTATGCTATCGCTGAAGATGAATAGTGACCTATACTTGGAATGTTCACTAAGTATATAAGGAATCATATTCAAATCATTAAAAGGAGTTTAGATCAACAATCTCCCCTTATTTGATTATGATTAAGCAACATAGGAAAATTGCTTGAAAGAAGTAGCGAGGCCTTGGAATTTTTAAAGTAAGAATTCTAAGTACTATTCTGTGAGATCTTTTTCAGCTAATATACTATCTGAATTGAGTTTCATTTATTAGGATATGAAAACACAATTTTTTACAAGTACAAAAGTTATGAAGTACATTCACTGATTAATTAATGTCAATGAGTATTTAGAGATCTAAATAAATTTAGAACTCATATGTTCATTTTCCCTTTTACTATTTTCAGGGATCTTTTCAGTATACAGATGGAGTAGAGTACTTCATTGAATTTCATCAATCAAATAAATCTGAAGAATTACATTCTGAAAATGAAATTACAAATTCTAAAGTAAAGTACAATACATGGAAGTAAACTACTAAAGAAAGAAGAAAAAATAAGAGTTGGGTTTTTGGTAGAGTTTAATGTGCTTTTTTCTTCTTAGTAGTTCTTTCTCATAGATGTCCTTCTGTATGTACAGAGGGTCATTGTTTACCCAACAGTTGTAATACAAAGTCTTGATTAGCTTAGTTGGGGCGATTCTTATCTCCTTATTTCATATTCTTTATAATATCGTAGACCCATCATTATCTTTGAAGGTCATCCCTGGTTTAGGAACACTAAGTATTTCATATTCTTTATAATATCTCTAAACTGGTAGGGATGAATTGAGCATTGAAATGTCAGGGATAATGAGGTGGGAGAAAAGACTTTCAGCATCAATATTCGTCTCATCTTCATTTCTGAACGATGGACCTTCATCAACATCGGACTTTGATCTTTTCTTCTTGGATTTTGAGGGAAAAGGAGGAACAGTCACGTACTGAGATATCCTTTGCAGATGCTGGTTGAGATGTCTTTCAACAACGTCTTTGAATTGAGATTTGGATGTCTGAATGGCTTCTCTAATTTCCATCCATTCAGAGAAACCATAGAACTTCAGAAACTAGGGTTCTTTTTTTTCTCGTCTTTGTACTCTGAACATAAATACCTTTATCTTTGGACCAAATCTTGAATTTCGTCCTTCAATAGTTGCATTGGTAATTATTGTAGGAGAGATACGATAGTCTAACTTTTTCTTGCACCACTCCAGTTCTTCATTTCTTGGTTCCCTGGCTTCCTGATTCTCTCTATTCAAGGCTTGTAAAATCTTCTCTTGAGCTCTGATAGGATTAACCTTTAAGTTATCAGCGACAAGTTCCTTCTCTACTAGGGCTTCGACGGCCATGAGGCTTTGTTCAGCTTCATGTCTACGTACTTTGACTTTTATTTTATCTTCTCTGACCATTGCTTTAGCGACCCTGAAGCTTTCCTGTGCATATTTTAGTTGTTGGTCTGTTATTCTCTGAGCTTCTAGGGCTTCTACTCTTTCTTTAGGGGTTAGGAATGAGAATTCTTCATAGATGCTTATTGGTGGGGGAGCTTCAGGACCAGAGGTACGGAAAGGGATTTTTACTCTGGCCCTCTCTAGTTCCTTTATTAACATAACTCTTCTCTCTCCTTCTTCAGGTTTAGAGATAGGTTGTCTATGTACACGCCTGTGAATAAGGCTTTCTTCCTCTTCAGAATCCGATTGAGATATGTACATGAATCAGTCTGTTGGTCCCAAAGGAGTCTAAAAGGAGAAAGAAAAGAAGCAGAGGTTTGAGGAAATAGAAAGTAGCATGCATGAAGATGAAGAATGGATCTTCATCTATTTATACCTGTTGCAATTAATGCAAGACAAAAGGTATATGCCACATGTCAAGCTTTCATTGGAAGCTTGTCCTTTGTTCAAAAGTAACCATGCTTTTTGGCCGCGTGTGGACAGTACTAAATCAGATCTGATGGGGATATAAGAGACTATCCGTACGTCCTTCTCTGACATGGTATAAGGTTTTGACTTTTGTGCATCGAGGATAAGATCAACATTAATCTTGCTTATAGACTTCACTTGATCGCTGAACTTTGAAACTTCAAGGATGAACTTTTAGAGTATCGCTGAGGCCTAGCAAGACTTCACACTTCTATTTAGACAATCATTGCTATCACTGAACCGCTTCAGATCACCAGCTGATTATCTCTATCTTCAGCTTGGTCTTCGACTTTTGCTGAATGTTCTTGTGGTGTGATTGTTGTTCTTCAGATCTTCAGAGATAAACTTAAGGTTCTTGATTTTCTGCGACCGCTGAGTGCAATTAGCGTATGCTATCGCTGAATTTGAACTTTAGCTTATAAACGAAATTTTGACTAAGTATACAGAGGAATCATATTTAAATTACTGAGAGGAGTTAAGATCAACAATCTCCCCATATTTGATTATAATTAAGCAACATAGGAAAATTGCTTGAGATAATTTTAGAGTAGGGACTTAAAAATATTAAAGTAAATTTTCTAAGTACTAATCTGTGAGATATTTTTCAGCTAATCTACTACTATAATTGAGTTTCATTTATAAGGATATGAAAAAACAATTTTTAAAGTGTAGAAGCTTTAAGTACATTCAATGGTTTAAATTCAGAGTGAAATATCAGTGAGTGAAGGCTGTTAAAAGAAAAATAGAACTCTTATGTTCATTGTCCCTTTTTACTATTTTCAGGGATCTTTTTCAGTACACAGATGGAGTAGAGTACTTCATTGAATTTCATTAATTTGTAATCTGAAGAAATACTTGGAAATGAAATTACAATATAAAGTAAGGTACAATAACAATGAAGAATGCTATAAAGGAATAGAAACTATAGACTAGTCAGAGAGTCTCTCTTGTCTTCTTCTAGCTCATTTAGATATATCTTCTTTTGCCTCAACATTGGCCCAGTATTTGACCAGCAGTGATAGTACATGACTTTGACAAAACTTGAGGGAGCCTTAGTGATCTCTGAGTTTCTGAAGAATCCAAGGAAACCCTCGTTATCCAGAAACACCATACCTGCTTCAGAGTGTGAGATGATGTTACCTTCTTCTAGTTGTTGGCCCTAAGGAGGTGAGACATTGAGCGTTGAGATATCAGGGATATCGAGATGCCTATGGATACTTTCGTAGTTGAACTTGGTCTCATACTCATTTTTAGAGGATGAGCCTTCTTCAGCCTTTGATCTTTTTCTTCTTGTTTTCTCAGGGAGAGGGGGAACTTGAACATGCTGTGACATCCTTTGCAGTAGATGATCCAAGACTATTTCTACCACTTCTTTGAATTTAGACTTGGAACCCTGAATGACATCTCTGATTACCAGCCATTCAGAGTATCCATAGAACTTTAAGAACTTGGCTTCTTCTTTTTCACACCTCGAATGTCTGTACATTCGTACATATACCTTCAGACCACTTTTCTTAGAAGTGCGTCCTTCGATAGTAGCACGAGTGATTGTTGAGTCAGAAACTCGATAGTTGAATCTTTCAGTGCACCAGCGTAGTTCATTTTCCCTGTGGCTTTTGTTCTCATTAGTCAGCGAATGTAGAATCTTCTTTTGAGCATTGATAGGATTCACGTTCAAATTTTCTCGTGCTAGTTCCTTTTGTGCCAGAGCTTCAGCGACCCTTTCACTTTTCTCGTTCTGTTTCTTGATCGATTTGTCTCTTAAGGCATCCTCCCTGAGTATTTTTCTTGCCATCTCTAGATCACTTTCTGTTTGTTTTATCTTTTCATCCCTGACTCGCTGAGCTTCAAGGGCTTGTGCTGTCTCTTCCTTGGATAAGAAGTCGAATTCATCCACTACGCTGATCGGTATGGGTTCTTCTAGTTCAGCAGTGCGAGGCACCTTTATTCTGTTAGCTTCTAGTTCATTGAGGAAATTTATTCGCCTTTGCTCTTCTTCAGGTTCGCTTATTGGTTGCTTATGTACACGCCGTCTTGGAATAAGGCCTTCTTCATCTTCAGAGTCAGTTTCAGATATGTAAAAGAACTGCTCTTCTGATTAAGGTTCCCTCATGAATGTAGAGTCCTTATGGGGACTGGACTCACTGAGAATGAGGGATGGAGAGAGAGGTTCATCAGATCCAAAATTCGGATGAGGAAAAGATAGATAGGTTGGGAGTTCAGAGATGGGAGTTGATAGCGTTCATAAGATAGCTTCAAAAGAAGCCTTGGTTATGAATAGCAGTTCTGAAGAAGGTCAGAATAGATAAAGAAAGCACAGAAGTTCAGAAGTACAAAGACAGGATGCTAAAGTGAAGATAAGCCTAAGGCATAACTTCTGAAGTGGCTACTTCAGAAGTTCTGAAGATTCTCATGCTGATATGAAGAAGTTTTGAAGAACTTTTGAATTGTGTTCTGAAGAAGTTCAGAAGTAGTTCTGAACTTACTTTTGTATGTCTGTCACTGAATGTACTGTTACTTTAACATTTCTATATTGTATATAAATAGAAGGTTAGTTAGTTGGTTAGAACTAATGTTCATAGATCTTTTGTACTGTAAAGACATATCTGTGTAACCCTGTTAAGATCTATACGACATCCGACTTCCTTGCTCTAATTCTTGTTCCTTAATTCTATTTTCTTTCTATTTCTTGATATTTGGGATCTAACAATTGGTATCAGAGCCAATTCATCTTTTTGATCATTCTGTTGAAGAACTGTCAGGTCTGACAAGTTCTTGAAGTTCTTGATCAATTTTTTTAAGATTGATTGAATTTTTCTAAAGATCAAATCTAGGTGAATTTGTGATCATTCAATTCAAGATGTCGAAAGAAATCGTCTCCATCGGATCTGAAACTAAACCATCAACTCTGTTCTAGGGTGAATATCAACAATGGCGTATACGTATGATTCAATTCTTGGATAACATTGATGAGGCATTGATGTTGTTAGGTCCGTTTCAACAAGATCAAAAGAGGAATCATACGGAAATCATCGAGTCGTATGTTTTATTGATGAAAGCTTAAAGAATTACAAACGCGTAAGTAAATTAAACGACTCTCATTGACGAATCTTCTACCCTAGACTCCTTTATATAGTAGGGTCTATTACATGGTAATCCCAAGCCCATAAGGAATTAAACTAAATAAGGAATATTACAATCAATCCTTTCCTTATTTATAAAACTTTCTAAACTTAGGACTTTTGGTCCTATCAATCTCCCCCTAAAGTTTTATAAAGGAAGCATCTTCAAATCTTCTCCCCCTTGCTTTCTTTGGAATAGCTTTAGTGACGTCGGTCTTTCAAGCTCCCCCTTGAAATAAGCTCTTAGTCTTTGGTTTCAACTGAAAATTACCGGATCCAATGTTCTATAACCGCCACTGATTGCACAAAATACAACTTCAATCTGTAGATAACTCGACACAACTGTTAGCCGCATAAATCAAAGATACATGTGTGAGTAGCTTCAATGCTCAGTGAATAATCATTAAGAAAAACATTGAATCTGTCTTTAGCTGCAAGTTGAATAAGAATTATGTATAAAGAGCTTTAATCTGATAAGCTTAAGGAACTTGGATCACCGAGGCAATATATATCATGACGAACTGGGAGATGATGTTTCTTGATGAGCATTGCTTCTTTGACGAATAACTGTTCAGAATATAGTCGATTTCCAGAATACTTCCAAAACAGAAGCAACCAAACTCAGATCCAGTCTTCTTAATCAGATGAATGAATATCGTCATTCAACATTCTAGATCACAATCAAACCTCCAGACGTAAATGGTTAGGAGTTAAGCACATAACAATAGCGTACACTTACTGAAACTGGCATCTAAGGAAAACTCCAGAATGATGAGTGCAGAGAGTCAGACTTCTGATTAATCCAACAAGATACAAAATCCAATCACCTTTGTCTTGAAAACTTTTCAAATCCGGCTTTGCATGAAATCCATGAACAATGATCCCCCTCCTGAGACTCAGCACGGGGGCTCTTGAATAATTTCTTTTGATGTCATAAGGAATCTTGGGTTGAAACTCAACTGTGGTCAATGAAATACGCTTTGGTCGGGATGTGCATGAAGTTCTCGGCTGTATGGATGCGACATTAATTGATGTCGGGTCTTCAAGATGCGACAAGTGAGAATGTCGAGTCACATAGATCTGATAAGAGTTTATGTCGGGTCTTATAGGGCCGATAAGAATTTATGTCGGGTCCTATAGGTCCGATAAGAATTTATGTCGGGTCCTATAGGTCCGATAAGAATTTATGTCGGGTCCTATTGAGTCGATAAGTTCGGATGTTGGGCCAAGGGGACTCGATAAAGGCTCTTAGAAAATTATGAAGGGAAACTTGTCGGGTCATACGGACTCGATAAAAACTCATAGAAAATTATGAAGGGAAACTTGTCGGGTCATATGGACTCGATAAAAACTCATAGAAAATTATGAAGGGAAACTTGTCGATCCTTTGTAGCTCGATAAAAAACATGTCGGGTCTTATGAGTTCGATCAGAATTTATGATGGATGCCCAGAAACTTAAAATATATCATCCATATCGGATCGCACGCTTAAATATTTATACATAGATGGTTTTCTAGGCAAAAGAAATCGAATGGATGCACTTAATCTCCAAGAAATCGATTAGAACAGATAGATATTCAATCTTGAACACGTAAATAAAACATCCAGATCGTAAGACACCATTAAATCAGAAACACAAATTTGCAGTCCCGAACCTTCAAAAACGACGCACAATGAGAGAAAAAAATAATGCTCAATAGTACCTTGATCTTGATGAATATGATGATCGTATCAAATCAGATGGATTCGATTTCGGCTCTGATACCACTTGTTAGGTCGGTCCGTTTCAACAAGATCAAAAGAGGAATCATACAGAAATCATCGGGTCGTATGTTTTATTGATGAAAGCTTAAAGAATTACAAACGCGTAAGTAAATTAAACGACTCTCATTGACGAATCCTCTACCCTAGACTCCTTTATATAGTAGGGTCTATTACATGGTAAGCCCAAACCCATAAGGAATTAAACTAAATAAGGAATATTACAATCAATACTTTCCTTCTTTATAAAACTTTCTAAACTTAGGACTTTTGGTCCTATCAGATGCAATCGATTATCAATGGTCCTCTTGAAGTATATGTAGAAATCCCAGCTGTTCCAAGAACTGAAACAACCCCTGAAATTCCTGCTTCAAGAATCAAGAAAAGTCCAGGAATGTACAGTAATGCTGAGAAAGATCAAGCAAAAGTTGATAGAAGAGCACTAACTCTACTCACAATGGCTATACCAAATGAGATATTCAACAAGGTTGATAGTCTAAACTCTACTAAAACTATGTGGGATGAGGTAGAGGCTCAGAAGCAGGGGAGCACTAAAGAAGGTGAATCTATCACAGAGACTTATCATAGATTCAACAACATTCTGAATGATTTAAGAAGAAATGGTGTTCAAAAATCCAATTCAGAGATTAACAACAAGTTTCTGAACAATCTGGGAAATGAATGGTCAAGCTTTTCTGACAACATGGTTACAAGAAATCTGTCTAGAAAGACTATCCATAATTTTTATGGGATTTTGTTTCAACAAGAAGACAAAATCAAGTTCAGACAGAATGAACAGAAAAAGACAAATGAAATTGTAGCCTTGTTAAGCAAGAAGTTAAACAGTTCAATGACCATATCATCAAAAAACAAAATTTGTGAAATCTCAGAAACTAATCTTTGTGATGGAGATGAATCGGATGAAGAATTGAAAAGAATTTCTGATAAGATTGCTTTCATGACAAGAAAATTCAATCAAAGATATAATCAGAAATACAAAAGTAAATTCAAATCTGAAGATGGAATAAAGAAAATCTTAAGTTAAGATGTTGTTCAACAAGAGCCAATAGAACCAGCCAGATGCTTTAACTGTGGAAAACCTGGTCATTTTGCAAGACAGTGCAAAATGCCTAAGGTTAAGAATGCTGGTTATTATGAAAAGAAGCATCTACTTGCAAAGAAGAAGGAAATCAATCCAGCTCTAATCACAAAATATGAAGAAGATTGGTAGAACTGGAGTGATAGATAATATGATGAAGAAGTTGCTCATTATGCTTCAAACTTCTACATGTGCCAGATGGATCCAGAAGATACTCATGCACGTGACTTTGAGGTACAAACTTGTTCTTCTGAATTAAATTCTGAACTAAGTTCTTCATCAAATTCTGATAATTCTGAAAAAAACATGCAAAATCAAATTTTGAACATGAATTCTGAATTTGAAAATCTCAGAAACAGAACAAAAGGTGAAAGAATATTGGTCAATATGTTTAGATCTGAAAGTCAAATCTATAAACAAAATTGCCAAAATGCTGAAGAAATACTTGAAAAGGTTTCTAAAGAAAAATCTTTATTAAAAGAAAAGACGGATAGTATGCAAAAAGATATTTTAAATGATAAATCTGAAAAAGAAGTTCTGAATGTCAAAATGAATTTTTGAATCAAGAAAGGCTTGATTTGTATAAAAAAATCAAACAATTAGAAGATCTGAATTTTAAAAGAGTTCAAACTGAACAAACTCTGATTATATTAACAAGTCAGGATCAAAATTCAAAGTTTTATAATTTCAAAGCAGGTTTAGGATACAGTGAGAGTCAAATTTTAAAAAAGACACCTGCAAATTTATATGATGTTTCAAAAATGAAAATTTTCAATGAAAATATTAAAGGTGCAGTAAATAAACCTGTTGATTATACTTTGCCTGAAAGAATTCTTTTTATATAATCAGAGACTTTGTTTCCAGAAGAGAAAACCTCTTGATTCTTATAATTTAGTTAATAATTCTGAATTAGAAGTAAAGTCTGAAAGCCTTTCTAAAATCAAATCTGAAGTATTAATTACTTCAAAGAATCCTTCTGAAGTACTTCTGAATCAAATACTAAATCTGAAGTATCTTCTGAATTAAAATCTGAAGTTTCTTCTGAAACAACTTCAAAATATAAATCAGAAATCATTGATGAAACTCAAATTCAAAAAGATTCTAGAGAGACTCTTGAAGAAGAATATGAAGAATTTTCAGAAATTGAATCTTTAAATGATGATGATGAGTCTTCGGAAATAATTTTTGATAATTCTTATAATGAATCTGAGAAACTTTCAAACTTAAAGTTTAATGAATCAAAATTACCTTCAGAAATGTTTAATGATGGTATATTTTTGAAAAATGAATACCATCATTATAAATCTTTTGAAAACAATTCTTCTACATCATCAAATTCTACTTCTTTAAAAAACAATGTTAAAGACACCTCAGAAAAGTCATCATTATCATCTTCAGACTTTGTTACAAGGATTAAGGTTTTTGAAAAAGGACAGTCTTCTAATTCTAAATCTACAAATCAAGATTCAAAATTCAAAAAGAATTTTGATAAAAGATATTATTCTACTAATCCACATTTCTTATCTTTTACTGAGCTGTCCACTCTAGTTTGGAAGAAAAAAGGTGAAAGGCTATCAAAGAAAGACACAATAGATAGTACTTCTTCTTTTAAGAAACATGATGTAACCACAATCAATACTTTGAATAAAAGAAAGCATTCAATTCTTAAAACTAATGTTGTTCATTCTTGCTAATGTCATGAGATATTAAAAGTTTTTAAGAATCATCTTCAATGCATAAACTTGGACATCACAACTTTCAAATAACATCCAACAATAACAAGAAAGATCTTAAGAAATCATTTAGAAATCTTCCAGCAATTTTGGCAAGAAAACTTAGCCATAAAAAGAATAAATCTGTCAAACAAAATTCTAAACAAAATTCTGAATTTAATTCTGTCAAATCCAAATTCAGAATCCCAAGTGTTATAACTAATATGAGAGGACCCATTCTTAAATGGGTACCTAAAATCCAATAATTGGTTTTGCAGATATGTCATGTGTGGGTTTTAGACTCTGGTTGTTCAAGACACATGACACCTTTCAAAGAATTACTAACTGATTATCATGAAAGATATGGAGGAACAATTAGCTTTAGAAACAATGCAAAAGGATATGTAAGAGGATATGGAACTTTTTCAAAAAGGGGATGTTACTATAATGAAAGTTTTCTATGTTGAGGGTCTCAAGCATAATTTGTTCAGCATAAGTCAGTTCTATGACAAATATTGGAAAGTACACTTTGACATAGACTTTTGTCATGTTCTTAGTTCTGAAAATCAAAATAAATTAACAGCCTATAGAGAGGGAGATATCTACATTGCTACCTTCACTGAAGATGGTCAATTGCAGGGAATTTGTTATATTTTCACTACTATGAAAAATGAAAGTTGGCTATGGCACAGAATAATGTCACATCTGAATTTCAAAGCAATTTCTGAAGTGGAAAGACACAAGTCTGTAAGAGGGTTGCCAAAGATCAAGTATGAGAGAAATTCATTATGTTCTGCATGTGAGCCAGGAAAGATCAAAAGAAGCTCTCATCCACTAAAAAATTCTTTCTTCATGTAAAGCACCGCTAGAAATGTTACATATGGATCTATGTGGTCCAATGAAGACTCAAAGCATGGGTGGAAAGAAGTATATTCTTGTCATAGTTGATGAATATTCCAGATATGCTTGGGTTGAATTTCTAAGACTTAAATCTGATACTTCTGATAGACTTATTCCTTTTCTTAAGAAAATACAGGTTCTTCTTCAACTTCCTATCCAAAAGATCAGAAGTGATAATGGCACATAATTTACAAATTCTACATTTCAGAACTTTTTGGATTCTGTTATTGTTAGGACCCAAACAATCAAGATATCAATATATGGAAAGATTGTAGACAGGAATGTGATAGACAAATGTAATATGTATTGATTGAATGTACAATATTACAGAATATGTCTTTACAGTGCTAATGGAAAACGTTAGTTCTAACTATCTAACAAACTATCTATTTATACATGAAATAGAAAGACTAAAGTAACAGTACATTCATAACAGACAAGTTCAGAATAGGTTCTGAACTCCTTCAGATCTTCTTTAGAAGTGTCTTCAGAACTTCTTTAGAACCTCTTCAGAATGTCTTCAGAACTTCTGAAGTTGGCACTTCAGAAGTTATGCCTTAGGCTTTTCTTTAGATCTTTGTATCTTCAGAACCCAGTCGATTTTGAAGCTATTTCGATATCTCTATCAATCTCCCCCTTAGCTTCAAAAGTTCAAATCATACTTCCAAAAATTCAGAATTTCTCTAACATCTTTCAGAATCAAACTTCTGTATTCTAGCAAGTATTCAGCAATTCTGATCATCTCTTTAGCAAGTTTCTTGTGCTTCTCCCAATATTCATAGCTCAGATTCTTTGGTCTTTTATTCTGTCTTTTTACCAAACGATCTCTGATAGCCATGAGTGTTCCATTGCAACACTTATGAAATTCTTCAAATCTCACAAATAAAAGTTCTTGAAAGCATTTGCAAACAAAATCATTCTTTGCAGCCCATATAAACTCTCTGTACAAGCCATCTCTGTGAATTGGAAATGATTTTCTGAACTTGGTGATTGAATCATGAAAGGGATAAAGGCTTTTGTAAACTCTGAGAAGATCTCTGAGATAAACATTCTGAAAATCAGCTTCAGAAAAGGTAGAAATCTCACCATTTTGCCGTTCAACAGTAAAGAATGCATATTTGTATTTCTGTCTTGTCTTTAAATCAGCATTAATCACTTTGATCACAGGACTATCTTTCCTTGCTTCATTGATTGGAATCCTTATCTTTCTGATCATATCTGAGTACCATTGTTTCCAACCAAAAGGCTTTTGAATCCAGCAATCTATATAGTTGAATTTTTGTTCATATTCCATGAACATTTCTGGATGGAAATATTCAAGGAACATGGTGAAAGAACTTTCTTCTATTCTCTGCACTTGTAGTTGTTCTTATTCAGATATTTGCTCTCCAGAAATCAACTTTTCAGAAATATTTTCAAAAAATTCTTCCTTTTCTTTTTCCTTTTCTTTATGACCGACTTCTGAACTTTCAAGATTCAGAGTGTACTTCTGAATTTCTTCCCTTGCCTTTTTGTATGGATCTTGAAGTCATAAGCATCACTTAGTAAATAATCTGCTCCTCTTATCTTGTTTACTTTCTTGTGACCAGCCAGATAACTTTTTCTTACAAACTCTCTAAAATTTATTCTTTCTTTGATCAGATAGATAATTTCTTCTTTGATATTAGATTCTTCAACAAAGTCTGTCATGTAGTTCAGAAGCCATTTGAGGGAGGATGTAGAATACTTTGGAATATCAGATGCAACAAATGTCTTAGAGATTCCTTCCACAAGATACATGAACCCAATATCTGGATTAGTGAACAATCTTTTCAGCCCGAACCTTTCAATATATACAGGTTCCAACAGACTTACTGTGTTAAGTCTGTATTCCAAAGCCAATTGATAATCATGCTTAATGAGATTCCTTATATATATTCCCAAGATTCTTCTAATCTCTGAGACTAACTCTGATTCACTTGTGTTAACACAAAAAGACAAGATTTCCAACTTATCTTGTAGTCTTAGCTTGTAAACATCAAACTGAGTGAACTCACATAAGGTACCATCTCTTATTTCTGCTCCAAATCTGAATATAGTTAAATCATTCTGAATTGATTTTGATATGCATCTGATCTTCTTTATTAAAGTTGAATCATGAAAATTCTGAACACCATGATTCTGAATAAAGTTCTTCACTTGAATAATATGATCTTCAGACCATTCATCATTCAGAAAGTCTTCCAACTTTGCAAACTTGGTACTTCTTTTGTACATGAAGCAGTAAGTGTCTTCATGAAATATCAGGCTGCTTTCTCCAGGAATAAACACATTTTCCTTTTCAAAAACTTGATCCATTACAAGTTCTTCAAGTACTGGAAGATCTATTTTAGGAATGATAATACAAGGTCTGATCCTAACTTCAAATTTTCTTGAGAAAATAATTAGAATTCATCAACAATTTCAACTCCTTCCATATGACCTAAATCAAATTCCAATTCAACTCTTTCATCTGGTTGTTCAAGAAATTTTTTGAAGATAGAAAATCTGTTGTCCAAAAGTCTACACTCCAGACTTCTTGGATAGTTCAGAAAGACATAACTGTTCAGAAGCTCTTCTGTATTCATCACTCAGGGATTGTTGAGGCTTCCAAATCACCAAATCCTTTATTTCATTTACCTCAGAACTTTCTCCCATATTAGCTCCAGATATATCTTCTTCAAACATAATGACATCAGAAAGATCACTAGGCTTACCAATAACATCTTCAAATGCAAGATATTCCCTTAGCATTTCTACATTTGCATCAGGAATAATGTCTGTATTATCTGAGCTTAAGTTACCTTCAGAATCAAAGAATATCTTCTCTGTTTCATACCCTTCTTCTACTGTATCTTCAAAAGAATGAATAGTTGCCTCTTGCCCTTCATGTTCTGCAAATAAAATATCTTCTATTGCTTCAGAACTCTATTAGATGCTTCACCAATATTCTGAGCATCTTCAGAAGTTTTCTCAGAGCTTTGTGTTTGAACATTCTCAACATTCTCTGACTCAGATACTCTTTGTCTTTTCTCCCCCTCTTGATTATCAGGATCCTGATCATCAAGACTCCTTTTAAAAGTATCTGATTGAGACCTGCACTCCAGAACAGATAACCTTGTGCTTAATTCTGTCTGAGAACTCTGAATAGAAGAAAGCTGACTTAAAATCTGAGAAATATCATCCTTTGTTGCAAAGATAGAAGAATCTGGTTGAGCAGATGAAGAAGAAGTCTGAGAAGCCTTCAGAGAAGAAACTGATGAGGCCACTTCAGAAAAAGTAGTCAGAAGTGCTTCTTTAAAAGAATTCAGATCAGTAGAAGATTGGAGTTGAAAAGCATTCAACTTATTCACCATACTTACACCTTGTTGATCCAACCTATCCTCCATCACCTTTTTTGTTGTATCCGTCAATTCCTTGATGTCCTTCTGAATCTTTGCAAATTCAGAAGTATAGAAATTTTTGAATTTTGTGAATTCAGAAGATGTGGGTAAGGTTCCAAGACCAACAGATGATCTTGTTTGCAGTCCTTCAGTAGAAGGCTGGCCTGTATGTGCCACAGAAACATCATGAACCACATTTGATTATGTTAATGGGGCTTTGGTGATGTTCACCCCACCAGGTCTTCCAACTAATCCTTGATATCCAAAAATTGGAATATCTATAGTTGTTGATGCAATGTGACAAACACTTTGCTTAGTGACATCTGGAAGATGTGTGCTAGTGTGAATGGATTCCACATGAAGTGGTTCAGTAGGCTCAACGTTGAGAGGATTCTCAGACTCAATGTGCTCAGAATGGTGAAGGGGGGACATATATCCTTCATTTTCAACAAAAGGAACCTCCAATTAGGGTCCTAATGGATTATAAGCTGCTTGCCCCATATGTGTTGATGAAACACCCTTCTGTTTGAGAGATGGTTGAGTGGCTGGGGGGGTTAAACAAGTTTGCCATGGGCTCACTGGCCTTTTCAATATCAACCACCAAAGAGTGTGGAAGGATAGAAGATGTGGGTGCCCGGCTGGTAACAGGTGGTTCACAGGTTTGTTTTTCTTGTACCTGTGTTCTCCCCTCATCAATTCTTTTTCTTACCCTTCTACCCTGTCTCTCATTTTCATTTTTCCTCTTTACTCTTTGAGGTTGTTCACCCCCTTGAACAGCCTCCCGTCTCTTTCTAGTAATTCTAGACTCCCTTGCATGATCACCACTCTGGTTTGAATCAGGGGAAGGGACTACTGGTTGAGGTAATCCCATAGATTCTAAATGCTCACTCCCAATCCTAGTTGGTGTACTTACAAGATCAAGTAAATGAGAAGGAAGTGGAACTGCATTTGGAAAAGTAAGTTTTGCATTTGGAGGTCTTAAGCTGTCCATAGTAAAAATAGGAACATGTACCTCATGGGCTAGAACAGGTATTGCGGATACTGCTTTCATTTCTCCTTTGATGAGTGTTTGAAAGAATCTCTGAAATGGGATGTAGTTGAATGTGGACTTCTTCAAAATTGCAGATTTGAGTTCATAAAAAATGAGACTAGCATAATCATAGTGTTTGTTGAAGGCAACTCCATGAAAAATAATCCTCCCATTTGCTGAAGCTTGATCCAAACTTGAATTTTTCCCAGATAAGCAAGTGTTCAGAATTGAGAATAAACAGTACCATATTGGAGGTAAACACTTCCTTCTAAAGGAACTTAAAGCATTTAAATTTTCAGAGTATCCCAAACTCATGAAATCTGAGATCATTTCTGTGGATGAAGGGATTGGATCATAAGAGGTTTTCCCAAGAACCTCATCTGACTTTGGCAAGAAGTGAAGACATCTAATATCATCCACAGAGATACACACCTTGTAAGCATGAACATAGGAGACAATTTCATCTTCAGATTCATCAACCTCAGCATAGTACCAGAATTGTTGTAGATAAGAAGCAGGAACAGAAAATTTCCTAGAAAGTAGAGTACGGAGTGGATGTTTCTTCAAAATGTCAATCAAAATACTTTGATCATCAATGAAGTCCTTCGACTTAAAGTTCAGAGCACAGTTATTTTTCTTGATGTCAAGGATTTTTTCAGCAGGGACATAGAGTTTCGACATATCACTGCTTTCAACACGAGTCTGAGATTCACTATCACCAGTATTTGATTCAAAAATAACTTCAATAGGTTCGATTTGTGTTTCCCCAATTTTATCAGTTCTTGGGCTAGGGTTAGGGTTAGGGTTGGAAGGTCCAGCTTGATGAATAGCAGTTGTGGCTGTGTCTTGAAGCATTTGATCTTCAGGAAGTGGAACTTCCAATGTTCCCACAACCAGTTTCCGAGGTACAATCTTGAATGAACCATCACTCGATGATCCATTGCTGTCATTTTGACTCGAAGAAGTAGAAACCATAGCTTTTGAAGTAGACATGATAGTTGAAAAACAAGGATTCGAAACAGAATGAAGATCAATGAAAACAGATAGATTTTGCAGAAGAAAATCGCTAAAAAAATGAAGATGATGAAGAATCCATTGATTTATAAGACTGGATAAGCGTTGATGGACACGTGGCCAAAAAGTGAATGTGATTAGAGTAGTAATCATCATTTATTTGGATAAATGAACCGTATAAACGACGTGATTAAAACACGTGGCACACTCTTAAGTGAAAATATCAACGGGAAGTTAAGCTCTGAGAACAAGTTCAAAAACTTCAGAAATTGTTCAGAAATTCTGAGAATAAGTTCAGAAGTCTGAAAGAAGGAATTCAGAAGAACCGCAGAATGTGGAAGTGTAGTTCAGAACTAAACTTGGATCATCTTAGAAGGCCAAAAATCATTTAAAAATACAAACTTCTGAAAAATATAAAACATTTTGATAATTCAAAAGTAGGTTTGAACAAACAGAAAACTGATTTTATCTAAGAAAGCTTGTTCATACTTCTTAGATATAAAATGCAAGACTTTATTTCAGCAATGCAGAGTTGATTTGTAGGAAAGAGTAGTGTAGAATTTTGAAATTAATACCACTCCCCCTTGAATCATTAGCACTTATGATGCTCCCCCTTAATCATTGCAATGTTATCAAAGAAACAAGAAAATATTAGTGAAATGAGAAAAAAAATGAAAAGTATTTAAATACAATCAACCTAGATACAGAAGAAATATACTTCTGAGTTTGAAAAGAAGCAAAGATCTGAATGTTGAACCTCAGAAGATAACTTCTAGAGTATAGTTGATGTGTAATACTTACATAGACATATTCATCATGCACAATTTACTTACTAAGAAGTTAAATCATTTTTCATCAAGTGCTTTGGTAAATAAATAAGCTAACTGATAATCTGTCTGAACAAAAAACATTTCAATATTACCTTTTTCCACATGATCTTTGATAAAATGATATCTTACATCAATGTGCTTGGTTTTTGAATGCTGAACAGGATTGGCAGTGATGGCTATGGCACTCTTTGAATCACAATACAGAGGAATCTTTTTGAAAGTATAACCATAGTCTTTAAGTTGAACTTGCATCCAGATTACTTGTGAGCAACATATTGCAGCTGCCATATACTCAGCCTCTGCTGTAGAAGTAGAAACACAATTTTGTTTCTTTGAAGACCAACTTACCAGTCTATCACCCTGAAATTGACATGATCCAGAAGTGCTTTTCCATTCTAATTTGCATCCACCATGATCTGCATCTGTAAATGCTGTTAGTTCAAAACTAGAATCCTTAGAATACCAAAGTCCCAATGAAGGAGAACCTTTTAGGTATCTAAGTATTCTTTTTGCAGCTAGAAGGTGTGATTCCTTAGGATTAGCTTGATATCTGGCACAAATACATGTAGCAAACATTATATCTGGTCTACTAGTAGTTAAGTAAAGCAAAGATCCAATTAGGCCTCTGTACTTTTTCTGATCAACAGATTTTCCATTCAGATCAGGTTCTAACTTAGTTGCAGTGGCCATTGGAGTTTGAATAGTTGAACAATCAGTCATGTCAAACTTCTTAAGTAAATCTGAGACATACTTAGATTGATTAATGAATATGCCAGTAGGAAGTTGTTTAACTTGAAGACCAAGGAAAATTGTCAACTCTCCCATCATACCATTTCAAATTCTGTTTGCATGATTTTCTCAAAATTTCTACAAAATTTTGGATTAGTAGAAGCAAATATAATATCATCTACATAGATTTGAATCAAAATCATATGATCACCCTCCTTTTTCAGAAATAAAGTTGTATCAGCAGTACCTCTTTTGAATTTAGAATTCAGAAGAAAAGTTGTAAGAGTATCATACCATGCTCTTGGTGCTTGTTTAAGTCCATATAAGGCTTTGTCTAAAATGTAGACATGATCTGGGAACTCTTTGCTTACAAAGCCTTCTGGTTGTTTAACATACACTTCTTCATGTAAAATACCATTCAGAAATGCACATTTCACATCCATTTGAAATACCTTCATGTTTTTATGAGCAGCATATGCAAGTAAGATTCTAATGACCTCTAATCTAGCAACAGGAGCAAATGTTTCATCATAATCAATCCCTTCTTGTTGACAATAACCCTTAGCTACAAGCCTTGCCTTGTTTCTTACAACAATTCCATTTTCATCCTTTTTATTTCTGAATACCCATTTTGTGCCAATGATGGATTTACCTTTTGGTTTTGGTATCAATCTCCAGACCTTGTTTCTTTCAAACTGATTTAACTCATCCTGCATGGCTAAAATCCAGTCTAGATCTTGAAGAGCTTCATTTGGCTTTTTGGGTTCCATGCTACTTAAGAAATTTACATACAGATATTCATTTGCTGTTGCAGACCTTGTTTGAACACCTTTTGATGCATCTCCAATAATTTGATGCACAGGATGACTGGATGTCCATTTGTTCACATTTGGCAGTGGTTGAACAGATGAAACATTGTTTAGAGAATCATAATCATCAACAATTGCTTGAGTTTCAGTATAATGATTGACAACTGAATGTAAATCTGAAGTATCCCCCTCAAATGATTGCTCAGAACTTTGATATACATGCTCAGAAGTATCTGGAACTGGTTCAGAAATAACTTGAACTGGTTCAGAAGTAACTTGAACTGGGTCAGAAATAACTTGAACTGGTTCAGAAGTAACTTGAACTGGTTCAGAAGTAACTTGAACTGGTTCAGAAATAACTTGAACTGTTCAGAAATAACTTGAACCTGTTCAGAAATAGCTTGAACCGGTTCAGAAATAGCTTGAACTGATTCAGAAATAGGATGTACATATGTAGAAGTTGGAAGTTCTAAATTTGAGGTTGATATTTGTGGTGCTGATGTACTTGAAATATGTATTTCTGAAATGTCTTGATTTTTTAAGCTTCTGGTGAGAGAAGGATTTTGATAATCTGCAGAAACATTTACAGAAATATCAAATAAGTCTTGACATAGAGTATCTAAATTTGTTTTAAGTAAAGTTTGAGATTCAGAAGAAGAGTTTGTCTGATTATGTTCTGAGTCTAAACTTTCAGAAATTTGGTTATGTGCGAGTTCTGAACTGTCTTGTTCAGAAGTCAATGTTGGCTCATGAAATCTTACATTTGTAGTCTCAATGATTCTTTGAGTTCCTTTAATGAGTACTCTATAAGCTTTGGATCTTTGAGAATAGCCAACAAAGATACCAGCTACACCTTTTGGTGCATATTTGTCAAGATGCTGAGTATCATTCTTTAGAAAACACCTGCAACCAAAGATTTTAAAATAATCAATAGAGGGTTTTCTTTGTTTTAACATTTCATAAGGAGTTTTAAGAAATTTTCTGTTTAGAATTGTCCTGTTCTGAGTAAAACATGCAGTAGCAATTGCTTCTGCCCAAAGAGAGAGAAGAAGTTCTGAATATGCAAGCATGGTTCTTGCAGCCTCTACCAAAGTTCTATTCTTTCTTTCAACCACCCCATTTTGTTGAGGAGTTCTTGCAGCGGAAAAATTATGTGAAATACCAACAAATTCCAAAAAATTCTGAAGTGTAGAATTTGTAAATTCTGTTCCATTGTCACTTCTGATCTTTTGAATTGGGAGTTGAAGAAGAACTTGAATTTTCTTCAGAAAGGGTATCAGTCTTTCAGAAGTGTCAGACTTGAGTCTCAGAAATTCAATCCATGTATATCTTGTGTATTCATCTACTATTACAAGAATGTATTTCTTTCCCCCCATGCTTTGAGTTTTCATTGGTCCACATAAATCCATATATAGCATTTCAAGTGGAGCTTTGCATGAAGATAGCATTTTCAGAGGATGAGAACTTCTTTTGATCTTCCCTAGTTCACATGCAGAACAAAGAGAGTTCTTTTCAAATATGAGCTTTGGTAGTCCTCTTACAGATTGATGGTTGCCTAATTCAGAAATGGCTTTGAAGTTCAGATGTGACATTCTTCTGTGCCAAAGCCAACTATCATTTCTCATTGTTGTAGACATATAACATACACCTTGTAATTCACCTGTGGCAGTGAATGTTGCTGTGTAGATATCTCCATCTCTATAAGCAGTTAATTCTTTTTTGTTTGCTGTACTCAGAACATGACAATGATCTATGTCAAAATTAACTTTCCAATATTTGTCACAGAATTGACTAATACTGAAAAGATTATATCTTACTCCCTCAACATAGAAAACTTTCATTACTGTTACACTCCTTTAATGAAAGTTCCATATCCTCTGACATATCCCTTTGCATTGTTTCCAAAGCTAACTGTTCCTCCATATCTTTCATGATAATCAGTTAGTAGTTCTTTGAAAGGTGTCATGTGTCTTGAACATCCAGAATCTAAGACCCACACATGACATATCTGCAAAAGAGATTATGGATTTTTAGGTACCCATTTCAGAATGGGTCCTTTGAGATTAGTAAGAATATTTGAAGTTCTGAACTTTTTCTTCAGATTTTTCAATTCAGAAATTTGTTCAGAACTTTGAGATTTATTTCTCTTAGTTTTATTTTTATTTTTATTGTTTTGTTTAATTGAATTTGTCAATATAGCTGAACATTTATGAAAAGATTTCATCAAATTTTTCTTGTTTGTATTGGAGTTAAGATGAAAATTATGATGACCACAATTAATACAGTGAATGTGATTCTTTAATGTATTCACCACATGAATAGATATAGAAGAATCAATAACATTTGATTTTTCAACAAAAGTTCTTTTATTCACTTTCTTTGATTTAGGTACATCATTCTTCTTTAAAAATGAAAAACTATCTAATTTGTCATTCTTTGACAGTCTCTCATCTTTCTTTCTCCATACTAAAGTGGATAGCTCTGTAAAACATAAGAAATGAGGATTAGTATAAGAAATTCTTTTGTTCACTTTAAGTTTATTTTCAGAATTTGAATTAATTTGCTGAACTTCAGAGAGAGAATTTGAGGATTGTCCTTGTTCAAATTTTTTAATTCTGGTGTTGAAGTCAGAAGATGTTATTGAACATGGTGTTGAAGTCAATGAAATGTTTGTAGAAATAGGTAAAAAATATGAATTCTGATATTCTGGTTTTAAAAACACAGGACCAAACATTTCTGAAGGTATCTTTGAAGTTTCTGTTTTTAGTATTTCTCCTTCAGTCATACAAGATTTTGATTTGTAAACCAAATAGCCATTTTTATCAATGACTTGCACCATATGATCATCATCGTCTTCTGAATCAGAAGCATTTATTAGTTTTGAAAATTTATTGAGAGTCATACTTTTTGCAAAAATATTTGAATTTGTTGTTGTTGTAGACTCATCATCAGAATGATCAAAAAATATATTGGGATTCTCATCAATATCTTCTAAGAAGTCATTTTCTGAGAATTCATCATATTTTTCTTCATGTTCTGATTTATTATCAGAAGTATCTCCTGAAATGACTTCAGAATTAAATTCAGAAATTATTTCAGAAGTAACTTCAGAAATTATTTCAGAAGTAACTTCAGAAATTATTTCAGAGTTAATAACTACTTCAGATTTTTCTTCAGAAATAATATTTGATTCAGAAGATTTACAAATGTTTGAACTTGTATTTATTTCTTCTGGTTCAGAAATTATTTTTGGTTCACCAGTTTTAAGAGGTGTTTCTTCTGAAAACAAAGTCTCTGATTTTACAAATGGTATTCTTTCAGGCAAAGAATAATTCACAGGTTTAGAAATGACATCTGTATTTGATTCATTGAAAATTTTCATTTTAGAATAATCATACAGATTTTCAGGTGTCTTTTTCAGTATTTGACTGTCATTATATCCTAAACCTGCTTTTATATTGTAAAATTTTGAATTTTGAATTTTGAATTTTGAAC
The DNA here is from genome assembly GCA_036898165.1 of Silybum marianum. Classification (NCBI taxonomy): domain Eukaryota; kingdom Viridiplantae; phylum Streptophyta; class Magnoliopsida; order Asterales; family Asteraceae; genus Silybum; species Silybum marianum. The sequence continues at coordinate 22,420,183 of CM072528.1, read as the reverse complement.
TTGAGTAGTTAAAATGTTTAGAGTTTGTTCAGTTTGTCCTCTTTTAAAATTTAAATCTTCTAATTCCTTAATCTTTTTATAAAGATCAAGTCTCTCTTGATTCAGAAAATTCATTTTAACATTCAGAATTTCTTTTTCAGACTTCTCATTTATAATTTCCTTTTGTAAGCTGTCCATTTTTTCTTTTAAAACAAGTTTTTCTTCAGAAACCTTTTTAAGAATCTGTTCAGCTTCTTGACAATTTCCTTTATATATTTGACTTTCAGCTCTGAATTGATTGACCAAAATTCTTTCACCTTTGATTCTGTTTCTGAGAGTTTCAAATTCAGAAAACAAGTTTTTAAATTGATTTTTCATTTCAGAATCTACAGTGTTATGTTCAGAATTATGTTCAGAATTTAGTTCAGAAGAGTAGTTTATTTCAAAATTTAATTCAGAAGATGAAGAAGATACCTCAGTGTCTTGTTTGTCTTTTTCTGGATCCATTTGACACATATAGCAGTTTGTTGCATAGTGAGCAACTTCTTCATCATCATCTCCATCACTCCAGTTTAACCAAAGCAGGATTAAGCTCCTTTTTCTTGGCAAACAGATGCTTCTTCTCATAGTAGCCTGAATTCTTTACTTTGGGCATCTTGCATTGTCTTGCATAATGTCCAGGCTTTCCACAGTTGAAGCATCTTGCTGGTTCAGATGTTTCAGATTGTCCAGCTTCTTGACCTTTCTTAGGTCCACTTTCAGATCTAGGTTTATTCTGATATTTCTAATTGTATCTTTGTGTAAATTGCCTTGTCATATAAGCAATATTATCATAAATCCTTTTTAGCTCCTCATCTGATGCATCCCCATCACAAACTGTTGTCTCTGGGATCTCACATACCTTCTTGGTAGAAATAGTCAGAGAATTATTATACTTCTTGCTTAACAGGGCTACTGTTTCATTTACCTTCTTTTGTTCATTTTGTCTAGTTTTGATTTTGTCTTCTTGTTGAAACAGAATACCATAGACATCATGAATAGATTTTCTTGACAAATTTCTGGTAACCATGTTATCAGAGAAGCTTGACCATTCATTACCCAAGTTGTTCAGAAATTTGTTGTTTATCTCAGAATTTGATTTCTGAACACCATTTCTTCTCAGATCATTCAGAATATTGCAGAATCTATGATAAGTCTCTGTAATAGATTCATTCTCTTTATACCTGAAGTTTTCATAGGTACCACACAGATATTTAGCCTTTGTGCTTGAGCTTTTATACGACCCTGCATTTGAGCTTCAACTTCATCCCACATGGCTTTAGTAGATGTTAAGCTATCTACTCTATTGAATATCTCATTGGGAATAGCCATTGTAAGAAGAATTAATGCCCTTTTGTCAACTTTAGCTTGGGCTTTTTCAGTGGTGCTATACATACCTGGGCTTTTCTTAATTCTTGACGCAGGTATTTCAGGAGTTGATTCAGTTCTAGGAACTGCTTGAATTTCAATAAAGACCTCTAGTGGGCCATTTGTGATTGATTGCATTAAAGCTTCATCTATGTTGTCCAGGAATTGAATCATTCTGATTCTCCATTGATGGTATTCTCCCAAGAAAAGAGTTGGTGGTTTCGTTTCAGATCCGATTGAGACAATTTCTTTAGACATCTTTGATTGTTAGAAAATCGAGAATGCACCTGATTTGTATTTGAGATTTATCGATCAAGAACACCAAGAACTGTCAGATTTGACAATTCTTTTACAAATCTTCAAGAACAGATGAATTGGCTCTGATACCAATTGTTAGGACCCAAACAATCAAGATATCAATATATGGAAAGATTGTAGACAGGAATGTGATAGCCAAATGTAATATGTATTGATTGAATGTACATTATTACAGAATATGTCTTTACAATGCTAATGGAAAACGTTAGTTCTAACTATCTAACAAACTATCTATTTATACATGAAATAGAAAGACTAAAGTTACAGTACATTCATAACAGACAAGTTCATAACAGGTTCTGAACTCCTTCAGATCTTCTTTAGAAGTGTCTTCAGAACCTCTTCAGAATGTCTTCAGAACTTCTGAAGTTGGCACTTCAGAAGTTATGCCTTAGGCTTTTCTTTAGATCTTTGTATCTTCAGAACCCATTCCCTTTTGAAGCTATTTCGATATCTCTATCAGTTGGCATATCTCATAACTTTTCCGCTGCAAGAACTCCTCAACAGAATGGAGTAGTTGAAAAAAAGAACAGAATCTTAGTAGAAGCTGCAAGAACCATGCTTGCCTATTCAGAATTACCTTTATCTCTTTGGGAAAAAGCCATAGCTACTGCTTGTTTTACTCAGAACAGAACCATTCTCAACAGAAAACTTCTTCAAAATCCTTATGAAATCATTAAAAAGAGAAAACCATCTATTACATTCATTATATGAAATTTTGGATTCAGAAAAGAACATTACAGATCACATTTCTAAATCTAAATCTTTACTAAAAGTAAATTTAGATTCATTATGTCAAGATTTATTTGATATTTCGGTTAATGTTTCTGCAGATTACCAGAATCCATCTCTTCTCAGAATATCAGAACTAGCTTCCACATAAACAACAATATCAAATCTTTCTGCTCCACCTATCTCAACCTCAAATTCATAAATTACTACTTCTGAATCTTTACAAGTCAATACTGACACATTTCCAATCACTTCTAAACCAACCATATTTGTTTCTGAACCAGTGACAGTTTCTTCTGAACCAGTACTGAATCTTCAAGTTGAGGGGGAGTCTTTAGATATGCACTTAGTGATAAATCAAACTTCTGAATCACATGGAATCATTGATGATTATGACTCTCTAAATAATGTCTCATATGTTCAACCTTTAGCAAATGTGAACAAATGGATATCCAGTCATCCAATTCATTTGATCATAGGTGATGCCTTAAAAGGTGTACAAACCAGATCAGCCACAGCTAATGAATGCATGTATGTGAATTTTTTAAGCAATATTGAACCCAAAAAGGCAAGTGAAGCTCTACAAGATCCAGATTGGATATTAGCTATGCAAGATGAAGTAAATCAATTTGAAAGAAACAAAGTCTGGAGACTAATTCCAAAACCTAAGGGGAAGTCAATCATTGGTACAAAATGGGTTTTTAGAAATAAGAAAGATGAACATGGAATTGTTGTGAGAAATAAAGCAAGGCTTGTGGCAAAGGGATATTGTCAACAAGAAGGCATTGATTATGAAGAAACCTTTGCTCCTGTAGCTAGACTAAAAGCCATTAGATTCTTTCTAGCCTATGCAGCTCACAAAAGCATGAAAGTTTTTCAAATGGATGTAAAATGTGCATTTCTGAATGGAATTCTTCATGAAGAAGTATATGTTGAGAACCAGAAGGTTTTGTAAGCAAAGGCTTTCCAGATCATGTTTATATCTTAAACAAAGCTTTTTATGGACTTAAACAAGCACCAAGAGCATGGTATGACACTCTCACAACTTTTCATCTGAATTCTAAATTCAAAAGAGGTGATGACATGATTTTAATACAAATATACGTAGATGATATTATATTTGCTTCTACTAATCCAAAATTTTGTAAAATTTTTGAGAAAATCATGGAACTGAAACTGAAATGAGTATGATGGGAGAGTTAACTTTCTTTCTTGGTCTTCAAGTAAAACAACTTCCCACTGGCATATTCATAAATCAATCTAAGTATGTTTCTGACTTACTTAAGAAGTTTGACATGTCTGACTGTTCTAGTATTCAAATTCCAATGGCCACTGCAACTAAACTTGTACCAGATTTATCTGGTAAACCTGTTGATCAAAAGAATTATAGTGGCACTATTGGATCTTTGCTTTACTTAACAGCTAGTAGACCTGATATAATGTTTGCTACATGCATCTGTACTAGATATCAAGCTAATCCTAAGGAATCTCATCTTCTTGCTGCTAAAAGAATCCTTAGATATCTCAAAGGCTCTCCTTCATTGGGGCTTTGGTATCCAAAGGATTCTGGATTTGAACTAACTGCTTTCACAGATGCAGATCATGGTGGTTGTAAATTGGACAGGAAGAGTACATCTGGATCATGTCAATTTCTAGGTGATAGGCTTTTGAGTTGGTCTTCAAAGAAGCAAAATCGTGTTTCAACTTCTACTGCAGAAGCTGAATATGTAGTTGTTGCAGTATGTTGTTCTCAAGTAATCTGGATGCAAATTCAACTCAAAGACTCTGGATACACATTCAGAAAGATTCCTCTGTATTGTGATTCAAAAAGTGCCATAGCTATCACAACTAATCCTGTACAACATTCAAAGACCAAACATATTGATGTGAGGTATCATTTTATCAAGGATCATGTTGAGAAAGGTAATATTGAAATGTGTTTTGTTTAGACTAATTATCAGTTAGCAGATTTGTTTACCAAAGCACTTGATGAAAAACGATTTAATTTTTTGGTAAGCAAATTAGGCATGATGAATCTGTCTACTTAAGTATTTTACATCAACAAAGAAATCAGAATTAAGTTCTGAGCATTATTCATTCAGAATTCTGAAAATCTTAACTTCAGAAGTTCTGAAGTTAATTTTTCAGAAGTCTATCTTTTATTACTCAGAAATACTAATTCTTTCTTTCAGAAGTTGTTGTATCATAATACTTATTTTTCTTTTTCTCTTTTCTCATTATCTAACTATTTCTATGCTTAGTACTTTTCAAGGGGGAGAAATATAATTACTCATAATTCAAGGGGGATTGATATTCAAATAGTAATACTTGATTCTTCCTTACAATCTAAAATGGTGGATCCTGATTCTCAGAATTACAAATCTTAGAAGTATGGACAAACTTCTGAAGATAAAATCTGATTTTTCTATTGTTCAAACTTACTTCTGACATATCAAACTCTTTTATATATTCTTTATATATTCAGAAGTACGTAGTTTTTAAATGATTTTCATGCAGCTTAAGTCATCACACTCAAGTTCTGTACGTCATTCAAAGGTTCTGAACTCTTTCTGAATCATTTCATATAACTTCTGAACTTGTTCTTAGAAGTTCTGAACTTCCCGTTGTAAAATCTGATCTCATAAACGCGTGTGCCATGTGTTTTTATTTCATTGGAGCAGCTCTAATCATGTCGCAAAACGGTTCATTAATCCACATAAATGATGATTATTTTTTCTAATCGTCATTACTTTTTCGGCCACATGTCCTTCCACGAACATTCAACTCATATAATCCATGGCTTCATCATCTTCTTCATTTATAGCAACTTTTCCCTCCGAAACTTAATCTCTGCTTACCTTGAACTTCATCCAAACTCAGATTCTCACTTTGTGTCTACAATGTTGACTTCAAATGTTGATATGCCCATTCAAACTGCAAAATCGTGCTTTAGCAATAGTGATTCATCATCAAATGAAGGTTCTTTCAGAATCGTACCTAAGAATATCATGATTGGATCAATGGAAGTTAATCTGGATGCTGATCAAATGCTAAAAGACACTGCTACTAAAGGAATTAACGAAGCTGGTTCTTCAAACCCTAACCCTAACCCGCGGAGTATTGGGGATACTCAAATTGAACCAATCGAAGTGGCTTCTGAATCTATTGGTGGTGTGGGTGATTCTCAATCGATTGCTGATTCTAATCCAGAGAGAAGTTATGGTCCTGATCTTACAAAGATATATATTCTAGACAACAAGCGTATGGAAATCAAAAGGAATAACTGTGCTCTAAACTTCAGATCAACTGATTTTACTGATGAACAAATGATTCTACTTGAAATTCTGAAGAAGCATCCTATTCAAGCTTTGTTATCCAGAAATTTTTTAGTCTCAACTTCTTATCTTCAACAATGGTGGTATCATGCTGAAATTGATGAAGAAATAGATGACATCTCTTCATTTATTCATCAGTACAGGTTCTGTGTTACAGTTAATGATATTAAGAACATATTTGATCTGCCTAAATCTAATGCAGTTGTAGGCAAAAGTACTTTTGATACAGTTCCATCCAATTCTGAACTCATTTCAGATTTCATGAAGTTAGGTTACTCAGAAACTCTCACAGATCTGAGTTCATTTAGAAGGAAGTGCTTACCTCCTATATGGTATTGTCTTTTCACTATCCTCAACACTTGTCTCTCTGGTAAAAGCTCAAGTTTGGATCAAGCTTCTACAAATGGCAGGATAATTTTTCATGGTGTTGCTCACAACAAGCATTATGATTATGCTTCTCTTATGTTTGAAGAATTGAAGACAACTGTCATGAAGAAGTCTACTTACACTTACATTCATTTTCAAAGGTTCTTTCAGATCTTCATCAAAGGAGCTATGAAGACTGTTGAAGTTATTCCCACATTGGATCATGAGGTATTTGTTCCACTTTTCTCTATGGATAGTTTAAGACATCCAAGTGCTGCACTTCGATTTCATAATGCATTACCACTACCAGCAGAGCTTCTTGCTTATGTAGATTCTGACATTTGGTATTTGAATGAGTATTGTGAACTAATGGGACTACCTAAACCTGTAGTCTCTTCCCTTGATTCAAACCAAAGTGGTGAGCAAAGTGAGGGGTCTAGAATTCCTAGTGAGAGAGGGGAGGAAGTTCATGGTGGGGAACAACCTCAAAGTGCTAAGAGGAAAAATGTATACGAGAGACAGGGTAGAAATGTGAGACAAAGAATTGATGAGGAGAGATCACAGATAAAAGAAAAAGAAATATGTGCACTAGCTGATACAAGCCGGGCAGCCACGTCAATCTATTACTTCGTAATCTTTGGTGGGTAATATTGAACTAGCCAGTGAGCCCATGGCCACTCTTATTAACCCCCCCAGCCACTCACCCATCTCTCAACAGAAGGGTGTTTCAATAACACGCATGGGGCAAGCAACACATCTACCAATGGGTCCTCACTTGGAGGAGCCCATTGTTGAAACAGAAGGATATATGTCCCCCCCTTCATACATATGAGCACATAGAGTCTGAGTGTCCACTCAATGTTGAGCCAAATGACCCACAAGACATGGGATTTATTCACACTAGCACATATGTTTTAGATATCCAACAGCAAGGTGTGTTTCACATTGCAATAACTTCAATAGATATACCTAATCTAGGATATCAAGGATTTGAAGGAAGTGCTGGTGGGGTGAACATCACTAAAGCCTCATTAACTGAATCAGTAATGATTCATGATGTGGTGACATCAACAGGCCAGCCTACTTCTGTATGACTTCAAATAGGACCATTTGTTGGTCTTGGTTCTATTTCCCATACTTCTGAACTTTCTGAGTTCAAAGCTTTTTGTACTTCTGAATTTGAAAAGATTCAAAAGGACATAAAGGCACTGACAGAACAATCAACAAAGAAGTTGGAGGATAGGGTGGCAAGTCAGGAGAAATAGTTGGAGGATAGACTAAAAGAGTTGAAGTCTATGTCTGTTTCAACAAATGATCTCAAAGCTTTTCAAGCTGTTATTCTCAAGTCATTTTCTGAAGCTGTCTCTTCCATAGCAAGTCTTCAAACTTCTGTACCATCTTCATCTGCACAACCAGATTTATCTTCCTTAGCCACTAAAGATGATATCCAACAAGTTCTGAATAAATTGACTTTTGTTCTAAAACACTTTTGGATCAAAGAGTTTTAGCTTTGGAGTGCAGACCTCAATCAGCTACTTTGAAGAGAAGTCATGATAATCAGGATCCTAATGATCATGAGGGGGAGAAAAGAAGAAAAGTAACTGAGTCTGCTAAAGAAGACACTTTGTTATTAAAACATACTTCTGAAACAACTTCTGAAGCAGTTCAGAAAGAAAGTAATAATGAAGAAATTTTAATTTCTGGACCTCAAGGTGTTTGTTCTGAAGCTGATCCAACTGTAAATATGCAACTCATTTCTGAAGGTGTTAATACAGAACACGTTGTATCTAAAGAAGGTGAGGAAGGATATGAAACAGAAAAAGTATCATCTAATTCTGAAGACAATGCTGGAACAGATGAAACAGATCCAATACCTGATTCTAATGAAGAAATGCTCAATGAGTATTTGGCTTTTGAAGATGTAACTGGAGAGCCTGTTGATCTATCAGATGTTATTATGTTTGATGAAGAAGAGGATGTGAATGAGGTCAGATATATAATAGTCTGGAGACCACTTATTGTTGATATATGGTTATGAAGTTTGTTTTTCTGAATTCACCAAGGAATCTGGAGTGTAGATTCTTGGATGAAAGATTATCTATCTTCAGAGAATTTGTCAATCAACAAGTTTAGTATGCACATGTGGAAGGTGATATAAGTCACATGAGTGAAGTTGGTTTTGCTGAAAAAGTGATAATGGATTATGAAGGATGGTTTGAAGTTAAATACAGAGAAAGTATTTTAATTCCAAAATTCAGACTACCTCTCCTTGAAGAACCTTTAGTTGATAAAGTTTTCACTAAAGAAGCAATCTTTGATGAACTTGAGCATACTATTACTGTCTTTCCTGAAGACACATACAGTTATATGTATAAGCAAAGTCTGAAGTTTGCAACTCTGGAATGCTATGTAAGTGACAAATGGAATGAAGGCTTTGTTTCAGAAGTCAAATCTTTTCAACAGAGACGTGGCTTTCAAGATATATTCAATCCCAAACCTATAAGACATTTCAGAAGTGTTAAGAGATCAATTGAAGAAGATTTAGAGATTGTTAGATTTGGTGCTGAAAGAAGAAATGGGACTCTGTTGGAATTCACTCAGTTTGATTTCTATAATCTGAGATTGCAAGACAAGCTTTCACTTATGAATTTCTTTGTAAAAAGAGAAGACACAAAGATAGTACAAGAATTAAGGAGAATAATTGGTGTGTACGTGAGGAACTTTATTAAGCATGATTTTCAACTTGATTTGGAGCATAAATTAGTGAAAGTAAATCTGTTGGAACCAACATGTGTATGCTTTGAAGGAATGTCAAATGTCTTCATCAGTCCAGAACTGGGTTTTCACTATGAAGCTGCAGGTTTAAACAAGAGAACTTTCTTGTTTCTGATATTCCAAAATATTCTTCATCAACTTTGAAGTGGTTGTGTGACTATATTTCTTCTATTGGTATGTCAAAATTAATAGAAGATGAAATCAACTACTTGATAAATGAAAGGATAATCATCAGAGAATTAGTAAGAAGAAGCATGTCTGCAGGTCACCAACAGAAAAATACAAGAAGAGACTCAGATTACTTGCTAAGCAATGTGTATGATTTTCTTATACATGCTAACAGTTGAATTTGAAGTGTTAAAAGGAAGTCAACCTCAGATTTCTGAACATGTTAGTTTGAGTTCAGGAAAGGATAAAGGAAAGAGGACAAAAGTTATTGAAGAACAAATGCCAGTTATTCAAGTGTCTGAAGCTGAACAATTGCAAATTAACAGAATTGCTGAATATGCACTTACTCTATTTCTTGAATATCTTCATTCTGAGATTTTCATGGAAAATGTGCAACCATTTGCTTATATTGATTGCTGGTTAGAAAAATCTTTTGGTTGGAAGCAATGGTACAGTAGAATTGTTTAGAAGTTAAAGTTGCCACTCACAGAGTCAAGAAAAGAAAGTCATATTGTAAAGGTAATCAATGCTGATCAAAACACAAAGCTGAACTATAAATACTTCTACTTCACTGTAGAAAGGGTAAATGGTGAAGTATGCACTTTGCTGAAGCTGACTTTTAGAATGTCCATTTAAGAGACTTGGTCAAGATTTACAGAAGTATTAATCCATTCCATGATCATATTACCAGATTCAGAAAAGTGTTTCCAACCATCAAAGGTGGGATTTATAGAGAATTCATCTAGGCAGCTAAGACTGACTTTCAAGTGGCATTTGTACTTGGAAGAGAAAAGGTAAATCTAAGCAGGCCAAACTTTGAGCTTCAAGGAATCAATTCAATCAACAAGGGTATTCTGATAGTTCATCCTCCTAGGTTTGTGTGACAAGTTCAATAAATAAAAATTGTTTGTTAGATATGAAGAAATACATAAGTGCAACAATGGTAATTGCAATAAGTGAAAGACTTGTAAAAAGACAGAAGCACAAACAAAGAAATATGAAATGACAATGAAAGGAATGAGTACTTTAAGCTAGCCAAGAACATGCACAAGAGGATAGAATTGCAACTTGAATACAGAAAGCTGATACTGGGTGAAGTAAGAGAAATGCTAATCTATTGGGGTTATAATTTGAACTTTTTGAAGCTAAGGGGGAGATTGATAGAGTTCATAAGATAGCTTCAAAAGAAGCCCTGGTTCGGAATAGCAGTTCTGAAGAAGGTCAGAATAGATAAAGAAAGCACAGAAGTTCAGAAGTACAAAGACAGGATGCTAAAGTGAAGATAAGCCTAAGGCATAACTTCTGAAGTGGCTAATTCAGAAGTTCTGAAGATTCTCATGTTGATCTGAAGAAGTTCTGAAGAACTTCTGAATTGTATTCTGAAAAAGTTCAGAAGTAGTTCTGAACTTACTTCTGTATGTATGTCACTGAATGTACTGTTACTTTAACATTTCCATATTGTATATAAATAGAAGGTTAGTTAGTTGGTTAGAACTAATGTTCATAGATCTTTTGTATTATAAAGACATATCTGTGTAACTCTGTTAAGATCTATACTACATCCGACTTCCTTGCTATAATTCTTGTTCCTTATTCTATTTTCTTTCTATTTCTTGATATTTGGGATCTAACAGGAGTAAAATGGATAAGAGGAAGAGTTACCTCTGCAGTGGTCTCCCCCTCAGATTTTGCTGGAGTGGAGTCGAGATCCACCACTTGCTTTCCTTTCCCAGAGGGATCGGACTGTCTTTGAGAAGGAGGTAGTCCGTCCCCCAAAGTATCTCTGAAGACGATTTCAGGCATGAAATTGCCTGGATGACTTTGATGAAAAAACTGATTAACACTTGGAGGAATGTCATCATCATCATCATCATCTCCTCCATGGTACTTTATTTTTTATAATTTAATCAGTTTTTCTAGAATATAACTTTGTAGTTCATTTCTTCTTCTTCTTCTTCTTCTTCTTCTTCTTCTTCTTCTTCTTCTTCTTCTTCTTCTTCTTCTTCTTCTTCTTCTTCTTCTTCTTCTTCTTCTTCTTCTTCTTCTTCTTCTTCTTCTTCTTCTTCTTCTTCTTCTTCTTCTTCTTCTTCTTCTTCTTCTTCTTCTTCTTCTTCTTCTTCTTCTTCTTCTTCTTCTTCTTCTTCTTCTTCTTCTTCTTCTTCTTCTTCTTCTTCTTCTGCTTCTTCTTCTTCTTCTGCTTCTTCTTCTTCTTCTTCTGCTTCTTCTTCTGCTGCTTCTTAGTATTTCATACGAAAGATAGTTAGAGCCAGTGAGGACAGTGTGATTTTGGGGTATCTGTAGGGCCTTACACTCACAGGCTCACTACCAGGTTTTAAGGGAATGTGGTGGTGGATTTCCCCGATGGAGAGGCAACCAACAGGCTGTGCTCAGTCTTTTCAGAATCGGATTGGACTGGAGAAAAGAAAGCAATTCATGCGGAATCGGACTGGAGAATGCGATTCATGCAGAATCGGATTGGACTGGAGAATGCCATTAATTGCTATATGAAGTGGAATAGCCAGATGCGAACTGGGGTCATTCAATATCCTTGACTTTTCAATAAGGGGCGCGTTAGCTAGGTCGTTTTCTTGCAGGAGTGCTAGCGCGCGCCCTTACGTTTTCTTCCCAGAATGGTACTAACATGAGGGAAAACATTCCTCCAAACATGAGAGCTCCTGTAATGTTAATGTACCATCTAACAGTAATGTTTCAGCTAGTAATGTTTATGAAAGCATTAATTTAAGGGTTGCTGTTGGTTTAGGTTTGATGGGATTTTGAGCATAAATACTCCACTGACCTGTAAAAAGTGGGCCTAACCCTTGGAGTAAATTGCCCAATGTTTCCAAATTAGTATGTTTACCTTTACTATTTTGGTATTTCTTCGATTATCAAAAGCCAAATCGGGGACGAATGGTAATAATCAAGAACCTGGGCGCCTATGCTTTATCCTGAGAAAACATTTCTCAATATATGTTGAGTTAAAATTCAATTAGGCCTTGCTCTAGCAGAAGAAAGCAAGCAATAAAAAAAGAAAGATTGTCTCACTATTAAAAGAATATAAGGATGCTAATGCTGACGAGAATGGTTGAGCCTGAACCCGGTCCTTTGAGGGATCCCTAAATCCTTAAGTTAAGTCCCAGGATACGGACCCATCGCTTTTGCCCGGTAAACTGATCCTAGCAATACTTTGGCATGACACCTGAAAGGGATAGCTTACGATAGACTCAAACTTGAAGTCGGCGTTACTATTTATGTCAATACGAAAGGAGTGGCTGGCTTTTTCTTTTGAGTAGCAGGCAAAGGAGAAAGTCAGTCTTCTGTCATTGCTCCAGTTGGGCCCTTTTCTTTTTCCAGTTTGTCGGTCCCCGATTATAATTTCTCGTTGACCACGGCCTATAGGAACCAGGCTATCTACCGCTTTTAACCCAGTTTGCATAGGCTCGTGCACTGATTTACGTTCAATAATCCCAGGGGCTTTCACTTCGACGACCTTTCTAGATGCAGGATATTTAAGAGGTGGGTTGGTCAATCCATTTTTTCCATTGGAGAGGTACTTAGCAGCCAAATATGAGCACCGTGGCTTTTTCTTTTCCTTTGGAAATAGCCATAAACTTTGGGTTTGTGGATGGAATCCCCCGAGAAGGGTTAAAATGGCAGTTCTAGTCTTCCAGCAGGAGTTCCACGCCTTTTTAACCTGCATAAAGAAAAGGAAGGCTTGCGCCGGGCATGATCCCAGTGTCGAGCAGAGCGAATGAAAAAATTCTTCTTCTTCTTCTTCTTCTTCTTCTTCTTCTTCTTCTTCTCCTCCTCCTTCTTCTTCTTCTTCTCCTTCTTCTTCTCCTTCTCCTTCTCCTTCTCCTTCTCCTTCTCCTTCTCCTTCTCCTTCTCCTTCTTCTTCATCATCAGCGGCGAAGGTTTGAGGATCTTGCTGTTGGGGCCCTTGCTGACTGTAGGGAGAAATAGGAGTTCCAGGGGTTGTTTCATTCACCTTTCCTATAATATCGTCAGTTATCAGGAGGTAGGACGTGCACTATCAGTGTACGGACATTTGAGCTGACATCCTTCATGCCCGTAGTGTGCGCAGACCATTGAGAAGCTTTGGCTGGCGACCGTTGGGTATTCATCCTTGAAAGCGACCTCCAAGATAGTAGCAAAGAATCTTGGGTAGGGAATGAACTTGTCCCTTTTTGTAGCTTTCACCTTGTTGAACATATTGCTGAAGATATAATCAGCGTAGTTGAGTTTGTAGTTGGTGCATAGAGCAAAACCCAGATCTTGAAAGTGTTTGCTAGCCTGATCTTGGGAGCCAGTCTTGGAACCCAGGCACTGAATCACGTGGGTGAAGATATATTGCCATCTAGCAGATAGTCGTTTCTTCTCCATCTTGGAACCAACAGATTTCTTAGCAGGATTTTCCAATGTGTAGCCGATAGAATCCAAGAAGTCTGCAATTTGCTCCTTGGTGGGCTCAGGAGCCCATTGCTGATTCTTTCCTCTAGCAGGGAGGCGGAGAACGTTCCTTAGCAAACCAGCAGTGAAGTCGAAGTTGCCGTGAGTAGGGATTTGGAATTCAATAGCAGGGAGTTTGATTCCCTTTTCAGTGATGAGAGTCGTGCAATGGGCAGTGTACCAGAGAGCCTGTAGGTGAGAAGTGATGCCAATGGGGTTGTGAACGAAGGCGTACATCAGTGGGCAAGCCTTGATGAACGTGGCACCATCTTTGAATTGTGGCTTTTCAACAGGGATATCCACATGAGTCATGTAGTTGCATGACTTGAAGATTGCTTGTTCTAGAGATAAGGTACAGGCATGTGCTCGCTCAAGGATAACTTGGACAGATGCATCAGCTTGAGGGTTCTTTCTTGAAGAGGCCATTTCTGTTTCAAAGATAGGAACACCAAAGAGAAAGATCATGGTTTAATACAAAATGTATAAACTAGAATATGTTTTGGTACAAAGAATACCAAATGTTAAGAAGAAAAACAAGTGTTCTGATGATCAAAGATCAAAATACTTGTTATTTGGTAGATTAACACAAACTTTGAACATATGATAGATATCAGAAGATAGCTTCAAAAGAAGACTGGGTTCTAAAGACAACATAGTTCAGATGTTCTGAACTAGTTCTGAAGAGAGAAAGGTTCAGAACTCAAAAGACAAGCAACCCAAAGCCTAAGGCATAACTTCTGAAGTGGCTACTTCAAAAGTTCTGAAGATTCTGAAGGAGTTCTGAGGAAGTTCTGAAGATGGTTCTGAAGATACTTCTGAATAGGTTCTGAAGAATGATTATGAAGACGTTTAGAAGTAGTTCTGAACATGTCTATCATTTTTGTACTGTAACTTTAGCATTCCTGTTTGTATATAAATAGATAGTTTGTTAGACAGTTAGAACTAACGTTCATAAAGCTTGTAAGGATACAGACTTTGAAATACTATTCATTGATCAATACAATATACAACTTCGGTGACATAATTCTTGTTCTAATTCTTGATTCTTTCTATATATTCTTGATATTTTGGGATCTAACAATTGGTAGCAGAGCCAATTCATCTGTTTGATCAATTTTGTCAAGTTCTTGAAAATTCTTGATCGATACATTCAAGATCAATTTGATTCAAACCCAGTTGAATTCGCGATCTACTATATTCAAGATGTCGAAAGAAATCGTCTCCATCGGATCTGAAACCAAACCACCAACCTTGTTTCTGGGCGAGTACCATCAATGGCGAATCAGAATTATTCAATTCTTGGACAATATCGATGAAGCTTTAATGCAATCGATTGTAAATGGCCCTCTGGAGGTCTATGTGGAAATTCCTGCAGTTCCAAGAACTGAATCTACTCCTGAAATTCCTGCATCCAGAATCAAAAAGAGCCCAGGTATGTAAAGTGCAACTGAGAAAAGTCAAGCTAGAACTGATAAAAGGGCACTGACACTACTTACAATGGCGATACCCAATGAAATTTTTAACAGAGTTGATAGTCTCACATGTGCAAACGCAATGTGGGATGAAGTTGAGGCTCGAATACAGGGGAGTACAAAAGCCCAAGCTCAAAGGTTGAACATCTGTGTTGGTACGTACGAAAACTTCAGGTATAAGGATAATGAATCTATCACAGAGACTTACTATAGATTCAACTGTGGTAAGCCTGGCCATTATGCAAGACAGTGCAAAATGCCCAAAGTGAAAAATGCTGGTTACTATTAGAAGAAGCATCTACTTGCCAAGAAGAAGGAACTTAATCCAGCTCTGGTTACCAAATATGAAGAGGACTGGTTGAACTGGAGTGATGGAGAGTATGATGAAGAAGTGGCTCATTATGCCTCAAATTGCTACATGTGCCCGCTGGATCCTAAAGATAAACATGCACATGACTCTGAGGTACTTTCTTCATTTTCTGAATTAAATTCTGAGTCAAGTTCTTCTTCTGAACAAAATTCTGAACCAAATTCTGGAGAATCTGAAACGCAAAATCAAATTCAGAACATGACTTCTGAAAATTTGAAAGTCTCAGAAACAGATTCAAAGGGGAAAGAATGTTGGTAAATCAATTCAGAGCTGAGAGCCAAATTTATAAACAAAATTGCCAAGAAGCTGAACAAATTTTGGAAAAAGTTTCTGAAGAAAAACTTCTTAATTCTGGTGAAACAGTAAAAATTTATGAAACAGAAGTAACAAATAAAAAAGTTTCAAATATTTCAGAAAATATTTCTACTTCTGAATCAAAAATTATTTCTGAAGAAAAGTGTGAATCAATCATTAAAACTGAGATTACTTCTGAACATACTGATTTTGAAAATAAATTAGAAACACATGAAGAAAAATATGATGAATTCTCATAAATTGAATCTTTAATAGATAATGATGAGAATTCAGAAATATTTTTTGATAATTCTGATGATGAATCTGAAAAAATTTCAAATCTAATTTTTTTTGCATCTAGCATGACTCAGAACAACTTCTCAGATTTAATGAATGCTTCAGATTCAGACGATGATGATCATCATAAAGTTGAAGTCATTGATAAAGATGGTTACGTTGTCTACAAATCAAAATCTTGTATGACTGAAGGAGAAGTTTTAAAATCTGATGCGCCAAAATTGTGTTCAGAAATGTTTATGTTGTATTTCTGAAAGAAGAATTTCTGAAAAATGAGACTTCAGACAATTTCAAAACTTTTAAAAACAATTCTTCTACAACATCAAATATTACTCCTACATCTAAAAATACATCTTTGACTTCAGAAAAATCATCAATATCATCATCTGACTTTGTAACCAGAGTTAAACTGTTTGAACAAGGACAGCCTTCTAATTCAAAATCTGATGTTCAAAATTCATAACTTAAATCTAAAGCTGGCAAAAGAACTTCTTATACTAATCCTCATTTCTTATCTTTTCAGAGCTATCCACTTTAGTATGGAGAAAGAAAGATGAGAGATTATCAAAGACTGCCAAATTAGATAGTTTTTCAACTTCTAAGAAAAATGATGTACCACAAGTTAATAAAGTGAATAAAAGAAAGAAGTATATTGCAAAATCAAATGTTGTTGATTCTTGTTCATGTACTGACATATTAAATATTCTGAAGAATCATATTCATTGTATTAATTGTGGTCGTCATATTTTTCATCTCAACTAGAGAACCAACAAGAAAAATCTTGAGAAATCAATTCGGAACTTTTCAGCAAAGTTGGCAAATAAGAATAAAAATAAAAATTAAAACAATACTAAGAAAGACAAATTCAAAAGTTCTGAACAAACTTCTGAATTTCAAAATGTTAAGTCAAAGTTTAGAACTTCAAAGTTTTTAACTAATCTCACAGGACCCATTCTTAAATGGGTACATAAATCTCATTAACCATTTTTGCAGATAAATCATGTATGCGTCTTACATTCAGGATATTCAAGACACATGACACCTTTCAAGGAGCTTCTAACTGATTATAATGAGATATATGGAGGAACAGTTAGCTTTGGAAACAATGCAAAAGGTTATGTGAGAGGTTATGGAACTTTTTCCAAAGGAGATGTCACAGTGATGAAAGTTTTTTATGTTGAAGGACTAAAACATAATCTTTTCAGTATAAGTCAGTTTTGTGACAAGTATTGGAAAGTAATTTTGACATAGACTACTGTCATGTTCTGAGTTCTGCAAACGAAAATCAATTAACTGCTTATAGAGATGGACATATCTACACTGCAACTTTCACAGCAGATGGTCAATTACAAGGAGTTTGTTATATTTCCACTACAATGAAGAATGACAGTTGGCTTTAGCACAGAGGAATGTCACATCTGAACTTCAAAGCAACTTCTGAACTGGAAAGACACAACTCTGTTAGAGGACTACCAAAGATCAGATTTGAAGCGAATTCCTTATGTTGTGCATGTGAACTAGGGAAGATCAAAAGAAGCTCCCATCCTCTAAAAATGCTATCTTCATGCAAAGCTCCACTTGAAATGCTACATATGGATTTGTGTGGACCAATGAAGACTAAAAGCATGGGTGGAAAGAAGTATATTCTTGTCATTGTAGATGAATATTCAAGATATATACTTGGGTTGAATTTCTAAGACTCAAATATGATACTTCTGAAAGGCTCATCCCTTTTCTGAAGAAAATTCAAGTTCTTCTTCAACTCCCAATCCAAAAGATCAGAAGTGATAATGGCACAGAATTTACAAATTCTACACTTTAGAATTTTTTGGAATCTGTTGGTATACCACACAATTTTTTTGCTGCAAGAACTCCTCAACAGAATGGTGTTGTTGAAAGGAAAAATAGAACTTTGGTAGAAGCTGCAAGGACCATGCTAGCATATTCTGAACTCTCTTTATCTCTTTCGGCAGAAGCAATAGCAACTACATGTTTTACTCAGAATAGGACTATTCTTAACAGAAAACTACTTAAAACTCCTTATGAAATTATTAAGCAAATAAAACCCTCTATTGATTACTTTAAAATCTTTGGATGCATGTGTTTTCTTCTGAATGATACCCAATATCTAGACAAATTTACACCTAAAGGTACAACTGGTATCTTTGTTAGATATTCTCAAAGATCCAAGGCGTACAGAGTACTCATCAAAGGAACTCAAAGGATCATTGAGACTTCAAACATTAGATTTCATGAGCCAACAATGACTTCTGAAGAAGACAGTTCAGAACTCAAGCTTAACGTAGTTTCTGAAAGTTTGGATTCAGAACACAGCAAGACAGATCACACTTTTGAATCTAAAACTATACTTAAATCAAATTTAGACACATTGTGCCAAGATTTATTTGATATTTTTATTAATGTTTCTGTAGATTATCAAAATCCTTCTCTTCTCAGAAGCATATCAGGACAAGAATCTACAGAAACTACAATATCAAATCTTTCTGGACCACCTATCTCAACCTCAAATTCAGATTTTCCTACTTCTGAATCTGTACAAGTCATTTCAGAAATAGTTCAAGTCATTTCTGAACATGTTATTCCTGTTTCTGAACCTACGCCTATTATTTCTGAACCAGTACATAATCTTCAATTTGAGGGGGAGCCTTCAGATCTACATTCAATTATCAATCATGATACTGAAACTCAAGCAATAACTGATGATTATGACTCCTTCAACAATGTCTCATCTGTTCAACCATTACAAAATGTGAATAAATGAACATCAAGTCATCCAATTCATCAAAATATTGGTGATGCATCTAAAGGTGTACAAACAAGGTCAGCCACAACAAATGAGTGTCTGTATGTGAAATTTTTAAGTAGCATGGAACCCAAAAAGCTAAGTGAAGCACTTCAAGATCCAGACTGGATTTTAGCTATGCAAGATGAGCTAAATCAATTTGAAAGAAACAAAGTCTAGAGATTGATTCCAAAACCAAAAGGTAAATCAATCATTGGCACCAAGTGGGTTTTTAGAAATAAAAAAGATGAACATGGAATTGTTGTGAGAAACAAAGCAAGACTTGTAGCTAAGGGGTATTGTCAAGAAGAAGGAATTGATTATGATGAAGCCTTTGCCCCTGTTGCAAGACTAGAAGCTATTAGAATTTTTCTTGCATATGCTGCTAAAAAAAACATGAAGGTGTTTCAAATGGATGTTAAGTGTGCATTTCTGAATGGAATTCTTCATGAAGAAATGTATGTTGAGCAACCAGAAGGCTTTGTAAGCAAAGAATTTCCAGATCATGTCTATATATTAGACAAAGCCTTATATGGACTTAAACAAGCACCAAGAGCATGGTTATGACAGTCTCACAACTTTTCTTCTAAATTCTAAGTTTAAAAGAGGTACAGTGGATGCCACTTTATTTCTGAAAAAGGAAGGTGATGATATGATATTGATACAAATATATATAGATGATATTATATTTGCTTCTACTAATCCAAAATTTTGTAGAAATTTTGAAAAAATCATGCAAACTGAATTTGAAATGAGTATGATGGGAGAGTTAACATTTTTTCTTGGTATTCAAGTAAAACAACTTCCTACTGGCATATTCATTAATCAATCTAAGTATGTTTCTGACTTACTTAAGAAGTTTAACATGTCTGACTGTTCTAGTATTCAAACTCCAATGGCCGCTGCAACTAAATTAGAACCTAATTTGAATGGAAAATCTGTTGATCAGAAAAAGTATAGGGGCATTATTGGATCTTTGCTTTACTTAATAGCTAGTAGACCTGATATAATGTTTGCTACATGTATTTGTGCTAGATATCAAGCTAATCCTAAGGAATCTCATCTTCTTGCTGCTAAAAGAATCCTTAGATATCTCAAAGGTTCTCCTTCATTGGGACTTTGGTATCCAAAGGATTCTGGTTTTGAACTAACAGCTTTCACAGATGCAGATCATGGTGGTTGTAAACTGGACAGGAAAAGCACATCTGGATCATGTCAATTTTTGGGTGACAGACTTGTGAGTTGGTCTTTAAAGAAACAAAACTATGTTTCAACTTCTACTGCAGAAGCTGAATATGTTGTTGCCGCCATATATTGCTTACAAGTGATCTGGATACAAATACAACTAAAAGACTATGGTTACACATTCAGAAATATACCCTTGTATTGTGACTGAAAAGTGCCATAGCAATCACTACCAATCCTGTTCAACACTAAAAAACAAAGCACATTGATGTAAAATATTATTTTATCAAAGATCATGTTGAAAAAGTTAATATTGAAATGTTTTTTCTTCAGACTGATTATCAATTGGCTGATTTATTTACCAAAGCACTTGATGAAAAACGTTTTAACTTTTTGGTAAGTAAATTGGGCATGATGAATATGTCTATTTAAGTATTAAACATCAACTAAAAATTAAAAATTATGTTTTGAGATTCATTTCATCAATATTCGGAGAAATCTTAACATTAGAATTTCTGAAGTTAACTTTTCAGAAGTTTATATTTTATTACTCCGAAGTATTAATTTTTTATTTCTCAAGTTGATTGTCTCATAATACTTTTAATTTTCTTTTCATTTCTCTATTTCTCTTCTTTCTAACAAATTCTATGATTAGCATTGTTTAAGGGGAGAATCATAGATATTCATGATTCAAGGGGGAGAATCATAGAATCATAGATATTCATGATTTCATAGAATCATAGAATCATAGATATTCATAGAATCATAGAATCATAGATATTCATGATTTAAGGGGGAGAATCATAGAATCATAGATATTCATGATTTCTAACATCAAACTCTTTGGTACTCTACTATCTCATCAAGATGTGAAATGGTGGGTAAAAGTTCAAAACATTAAAAAACCTGAGAAGTATGGACAAACTTCTGAAGATAAATATTTTTACATATTGTTCAAACCTACTTCTGAAATATTAAAATGTTTTCTATTTTTCAGAAGTATGTAGTTTTAAATGTTTTTTCGTGGATATGAATTGATAGAAGTTAAGTTCTGAACTTAATTCGAAAGTTCTGAAGTGTTTCTGAATCTTTTCATTCAAACTTCTGAACTTATTCTCAGAAGTTCTGAACTTATTCTGAAGTTTTTGAACTTATTCTCAGAACTTTACTTCCCGTTGTGAAGACTAGATTCATTTAAACGTGTGCCACGTGTTTTAATTTCATTGGCAAATTCCTAAACGCGTCGCTTAAACGGTTCATTTATCTAAATAAATGATGATTATTACTCTAATTGTCATTACTTTTTGGCCACGTGTCTATCCACGATCATCCAATCAGATATAATCCATGGCTTCATCGTTGTCCTTATTTTTAGAAAATTTTCCCTCCGAAATGTCTCTGTGATTATTGATCTTCAATCAAACTCAAATCCTTATTCATTTCCAACAATGTCGACCTCAAATGTGGATTTACCTATTCAGTCAGCCAAATCGTGTTTCAGTGACAACAATGGATCCTCAAGTGATGATTCATTCAAGGTTGTACCTAAGAAAATCATGGTTGGATCAATGGAGATAACTTTGGAAGATGATCAGATGATATAAGATACTGCTACAACTGTTAATCTTGAAACCGGACCCTCGAATCCGAACCCTAACCCTAGCCCTAACCCGCGTACTAAGAAAATTGGGGAAACACAAATTGAGCCTATTGAAGTGGCTTCTGAATCAAATACTGGAGTTGGAGATTCTCAATCTCGTGCTGGATCAAACCCTAAAAGTAGTGATGGTCCTGATTTATCAAAACTTTATGTTCTTGAAAATAAGCTAATGGATATCAAAAAGAACAACTGTGCTCTGAACCTCAAATCGGCTGATTTCAATGATGATCAAATGATCAAATGATATTGATTGAAATTTTGAAGAAACATCCCCTTCGTGCTCTATTATCAAGGAAGTTTTTGGTCCCTGCCTCATACCTGCAACAGTGGTGGTTTCATGCTGAAGTTGATGAAGAAGCAGATGACATTTCTTCCTATATTCATGGATACAGAGTGTGTATTTCTATTGAAGATGTTCGTAACATCCATTTTCTTCCTAAAGCAGATGAAGTTGTTGAGAAAACTTCATTTGATCCTATTCCATCATCTTCTGAAATGATTTCAGATTTTATAAAGTTGGGCTATTCTGAAAATTTGAATGCCTTAAGCACCTTCAAACGAAAGTGTTTACCTCCCATCTGGTATTGTTTGTTTACTATACATAACACTTGTCTTTCTGGGAAGAGTTCAAGCCTAGATCAAGCCTTTACAAATGGAAGGATTATTTTTCATGGTGTTGCACATAATAAGCATTATGATTATGCTTCCCTCATTTTTGAAGAACTCAAGTCTGCTGTTCTGAAAAAGTCTACCTACAACTACATACCATTTCAGAGATTCTTTCAGACTTTCATCAAAGGTGCAATGAATGTTGTTAAAGCCATCCCAACTCTAGATCATGAGGTACATGTTCCACTCTTCTCCATGGATAATCTAAGGCCACTAAGTGCAAAGTTACAATTTCCAAATGCATCCCCATTACCTGTTCATTTACTTGCTTATGTAAATCCCAAAAATAGGATTTTGAATGAGTACTATGAATTAATGGGACTACCAAAACCAGCAATCTCTTCCCTTGATTCTACCCTGAGTGGTGAGCATTGTGAGAGGTCTAGTATTCCTAGAAAGAGTGGGGAGGCTGTTCATGGGGGAGAACAACCTCATAGAGTGAAGAATAAAAATGAAAATGAGAGTTTGGGTAGAAGGGTGAGAAAAAGAACTGAAGAGGGGAGAACACAAGAAAAAGAGAAACACACTTGTGAATCAAACTGTTGGAACCCAAATCCCTTTTCTAACAATTAATCAATAGATCGAATGAGTAAATGTAAGTGGAAGCAATTTAGATCTATGAATTAAAGCAGTTAACAGTAAGAACAGTAAGAGCAATATTGAAGAACAAGTGGTAGTTCGTATTGATAACCTGGAAGATGATTACAATACGATGAATAAAATTCTCTCTTTGTTCTACAAAATGTATCTTAGATCGGCAACTATTACATTCACAAAAGGATCTATTTATACAAGTACCATGAATAGAAGTCAACATTCTAGCCTATTACAAACTGACACATAAGCAAAGATTATAACAAATTCAGTTATACAATTCGAAACACGGAATATGTGCAGGCCACGTCATCAGGAGCGCGCGTGATACTTCTGTTGTAGTCCAGCTGTTCTTCCATACTCTGGACGTCTCTGTGGAGAGTGAGATCAGAAGATGAACTTCTGATCTCCTGCACTTGTACAATTCTGGTTCATACTTTTCTAAATATGAGGTCTAACAATCTCCCCCTAAGTATGAAGTCCAGAATGTTGAAGGATGATTTCATTTGGCTTTAGTTCTGTTTGTGTCAGAAGGGGGCAACTTGTGATATAATCTTGGAGATCTGATCTGTGATTTCTCTGATCTTCAAAACGCTGTCAAGTCTCTTCACCATCTTCTCTATTGCTTCTTCGTTGTGATCAACTTCAATAGAGGCAAAACATTTGACAATATATACTACCTCTGATGAATATTTGTATGCATCTTTTATTCTGAAAAAGCTTCTTCTGTTTGGCCTCTTGAACACAACCCCTTCTTCTGGCTGAGTCAGCACTTTTCCAATTCTCATAGTATTGAGGCCTTCCAATTCTTCATTTGGAGCAGAGATACATAAGTTGTCAACCTTGTCGTTCAGCCCAGTCTGAAAATCTACCTGTCTCCTGAAGTAAGCAATCTTATCTTGACTATCTCTTTTCTTGTTCATTTGAATCTTCATGAATATTTCCAGAATCAGATGATCGGTCAAGGAGATGCTGTTAAGTGGTATTATCAGGGCAAGTGTGAGTTCTTATGCCTCTCCAGTGTTGCTGGTGAAAAAAAGGGGCAATACCTGGAGATTCATCAGATGGGTTAATGGACAATAGATTGTCACATAAATAATAGGTCTGTTTGTCTTCTCTGACTACCTCATAAATTGTGTACCAGATCTCTGATTGTTCAAATTGAGTGTGCTTAATAGCAGAGTTCTTTCTGATTGGTACAATTGAATAGACATCCTTTCTTGCTTGCCTATGAGTCATGAATCTATCCTTGACAGCATCACTTACTTGATAGTCGTTTGCAAAATTAGGCAGCATCATGAAAATCTTCTGGTCAACAGGAGCATACATGTGCCTGTTTTTCAATTCTAGAGTTGGTAGATCAAGTCTTCCCAGCTTCTGTTGTCTTTCTTCATATGCAGCTCTGCATTTTAATGACTCTTCTCGTTTGGCTTTCTAAAAAATTTCTCGTTCTCGTTCAACCGCTTTATCAGCTTCAGCTTTAGCCTTTTCAGCTTCTGCGCTGTCTAATTCTGCCTGAGCCTTGGCTCTTTCAGCTTCTGCCTTGGCTTCATTGGCTTCAGCTTTAGCTTTGTCAGCTTCAGCTTTGGTTCTGAGTTCAGCCTCAGTTCTGGCTCTATCTTCTTTAGTTTTGGCTGTCTCAGCATCGATATTTGATTGTTGAGTAGTAGGGGTGGAAGGACTTGCACTTGAAGGTTGAGACTGCCTCTTTGTTTTGCCAATAATTTCAAGCAGAAACTTGGCCACCTCTGGATCTTTAGGAAGAGGGACAGTGTGTGGCAAGTGGTGTTGGAGTTAGAGGGTGAAGGGGCAGAAGTTTTACCTCTGTCTTGATCCATCTTCTGAATGGTGTCGGTTTTGGCCTTCTTAAGAGTTTCCAGATTCTCCCTCTTCTGAGAATCAGGATCCTGATCCTCAGACTTCTTGCACTTGTGCTCTGCTTTCTTACAAGACCTTGCTTCCTTAGCTTTCTTCTTATCATCGAACGCAGCAGAGATAGAGCTTACCATGGTGGATAACTTCGAGACAGAGGTTTCTAAGTAAGTGATCTTCTGATCCATGTTTGAAGTGCTAGTATTAGTTTTGGAGACATATCTCGAAGTTAAAGCATTAATCCTGTCAATCATGGCTTTCTAGAAAATAGCCATGTCAGACTTCTTCACAAGAGATGAGGAGGAAGCAGAGGCATCTTTAGTAGGAATAACAACCTTAATAATCTTCTGAATATCAACAACAAAAGAGCCGTATTCAGCAACAGAGATGGTGACTTCTGGAGATGGAAGCTCTTCAGGAAGATGAAAAATTGCCTCTGAATTGGCCCAAATACCAGCGTCCAGAGCATGAAAGTGGTCAGAAGCAGAATTCTTCTGAGAATCGGCATTATCGGTGATGAGCTTTTTGATGGCCTCCAGAGCTTGAGACTAAGCTAGCTGTTCTGTATGAATATTTGTAAGGATGGTTTGCTGAGAATCAAGGGATAGTTTTAGATCATCCATAGGTCTCTGAATTTTATCACCAAATGCCATAAACGCTGCATTGGTGACGAAATCAGAAGGTGTAAACGGTGCATGTCCAACACATGGAGCCACTTGTCTCTCGCGTTAAGAGAGGCCCTCATTCACACCTGTATTGACGTTGAGCGTGGAGGGACTTCTAATCTGTCTTCGAGGGCTGTTATTGACAGAAACCTCTTCGGTTGTTCTGAACACAATGTGCTTACCTTTATGATGGGTAAAGACCCCGGTAAGTGGTGCATCATGTGGCTGTAACCCCTCTGATAGGACTTCATCAGCATCTATATTAACAAAGGGTATGGACGTACCCTCTGCTTGCCCTAAGACCTCGTTGGTCACAGAGACGTCAACGAGTGGTGATGGTAGTGGCGAGTTCTGGAGCAATGGAACTCTTATAGTGTCATCATCATCCTTTTGAGAGGACGATGAAGAAGAGGTGGAATCCCCGGTAGTGCTGGATCCAGAGGAAAGAAGAACATCCTCTGATCGGTTGGCTTCTAGGTGGATTGGACTGGGTAGTCCTTGGTCAATGAGTGTAGATGTGTTGGCATCTACCTCAGCAAATGTGGGAACCCTTTGGGAAGAAGGTGAGAGTCCCTCAAATGTGTCTCTATGGACATCTTCAGTACCCTCTTGTAGTAAGAGGTCAGGATGGGTAGAAGCACTTGGATGTTCACTCACATTCTTTTCAGTCTCATGCTCACTTGACCCCTCACTGCATAACCTAGGCTCTAAGTGCTCTAGGGTAGGTATTCTCGGTTCTGAGGATACCAGAGAGCTTCTGTAGGATATGAGATTAGGAGAGTTTGTAGGAATGAGATTAAGCATGTACCTAGAGAGCGCCCTTTGTGATGGATACCCATTGCTATCGATGGTTGGCTTATGGGAGCTCATAGATGCAATTTTGCAAAATGGTTGAAGCAGAGATGCCTTCAGAGCCCCTATTGCTGGAAAAGTGAATAGGGATAAAAGTCGTGGAAACATTAGGGCTGGGAGAGTTCTTCCTTGGCTCTGGAGAGTAACCTTTGTATGCACAACAGTTTTCATTTCTTGGAAAATCAAACTCGCATAATCCAGCGGTCGATTGAAATACATACCATACATGATGGTAAGGATGCTTTTGCTTGCCTGGTCTAAGGAGCTGATTTTGCAAGTGAGGCTCTTGTTCAGAATGGAAACTAGCACATTCCACATTGGGGGTAATTGCTTTCTTTTGAACTCAGATAACTTCGTGATAGGTTCATTATACCCTAAGAAGGTGATGAAGGCAAAGAGGGCTTCAGGGGTAGGATTTTGTTCAAGGGCAGGGTTGGGTATTTTTTGTTCACCATCATCGATAATGGGCTGAGGCAAAAGAAAATACCTTGCGATTTTCTTCTTAGTAATGGGTATTTCCACTGCAGTGTCAGATTCGGTGGGGTGGCTGAAGTTTCCAATAAGCGTTTCTTCATCTTGTATGAACATGGATTGCCAAACTTCTTGGACATAAATTTCAGGGACATTGGGATTGTTAAAGTTAGGGTTCGGTTTAGAGAATGGTGTTGGAGCAACTCTATCATGACCCTGTAATCGGCCAGATATGTGTTTGGATCGAGAAGTACCTGAACATTGTTGGCCTTCAATGGCAGTTTGACGACAGGAGCACTGTCAGCCGTTGAGTCGATTAACCTTCCATCTTCATTTTGAACATTAAGATTAGCAGATTGGGTCGCTATTGATGAACTTTGAGTGATTGGAATGAGAAGAGAGCAGGTTTGCAGTTGCGTGTAATAGCGTGAGGAAGAAGATGATGCATTGTAGTTGAGGTTTATATATGAGAGAAAAAGAGTACTCGAGTGTAATTTAGAACGGAAAGGGTTTATGGGAAAAAACGGTTCGTTTATGCTGAGGTAAGCACAGGCGTGCAGTCATGCAATAACTGGATCATTGACACGTGGACAGTTTGATTGCGTGTGTGATGACTAGCACAGGTGTGGATGAGTCACCGAAAGAGTTTAATTAGCTTTAACCCATTGATTAACCCCATAAAGAAAATTAAAAAGTAATTAATAAGAAAAAATTAATAATTAAGCAAATGAATAAAATAATTTTTTGAATAAAGCTTTTTAATTTTTGGAATAAAGCTTTTTAATAATTAAGAAAAAAGGTAATCTGTTGAATAAAATAATTTTTTGAGATTAATAAAGCTTTTTAATTTAAATTTAAAATCAGACATTTGGTTTAATAAATTAGTTTTTGTTTACCAAATGAAAGGTTAATATTTAAAGACATGTGTTTCTTAAGAAATTTTAATTAAAGAAGAAAATATTAATTAACCTTGAAGGCAAGACTTAATTAAAATGAACTTATTAATAAGAATTTTTCAGAGGAAAAACGAGGTCAGAGAAAAACAATTTGAGACAAAAAATGTCAAAAGAACACCTTTCAAAAAAAATTTAGTGGAATCTGAAAATTCTTAGTAACCTTGACGGCAAGAGTTATTCAGAAGAAACAGATTCAAATTTTTTTTTAAGTGAAGAGAAGTTCAGAAGACAGATAACTTCTGTTAGACTTGATTTGCTCCCCCTCGAATTGATCGCTATGCTCCCCCTCAAAAGTTGCATATTGCTCCCCTTGCTTTTTCAAGTAATGCTCCCTTGTTGTCATCACTTGGTGCAACAATGTAAGATATATTTTTGAAGCACAGAGGTGTCCAGAGGCTTCTGAATGCCTTTGGATGTAATCATTAGAAGTAACCAGAAGCTTCTGGGCAGTTCTGATTTTTGAACAGGAGGAAAAGAATGAAAATAAAACGAATCGTAACTTTGGGAACATAAATAAGTAATTTTGTTTTAATCCTATGAAGATCATAGTTTTAAAAGAAATTACATATTTAACATGCCCAACTTGTTGATTAAGAAATTAAAGCGCTTCTCATCCAGAGCTTTTCTGAAAATATCAGCAAGTTGAAAATCTGTAGAGACAAAATACATTTTTATAGTGCCCTTCTCTACATGATCTTTGATAAAATGATATCTGACATCGATGTGTTTGGTTTTGGAGTGTTGGACAGGGTTTTCAGTGATGGCAATGGCACTCTCTGAATCACATAGGATGGGGATTTTATCGTAGACTAAACTGTAGTCTCTGAGTTGAGTCTTCATCCAAATGAATTGAAACAGCAACTGGCAGCAGCTACATATTCAGCTTCAGTTGTAGAGGTTGAAACACAGTTCTGTTTCTTGGATGTCCACCTTATAAGCCTGTTCCCCAGAAGTTGACAACTACTATAGGTACTTTTTCTGTCCAACTTACCTCCTGCATGATTAGAATCTGTATATGCCATTAGATCAAATCCAGAATTTTTAGGATACCAGAGACCCAGTGAAGGAGTACCCTTAGGGTATTGAAAAATGCGTTTAACAGCAGCTAAATGAGATTCTTTTGGGTTGGCTTGATAACGTGCATAGAGGCAAGTGGCAAACATAATATCTGGCCTACTAGCGGTCAAATACAGAAGAGATCCTATCATATCTCTATAGCCCGTAAAATCTACTGATTTCCCAGAAGGATCAGGGCCAAGTTTCGTGCTGGTAGAGATAGGAGTTTTCATAGGTGAGGAATTTTGAAGATGAAATTTTTTAAACATGTCAGAAACATACTTAGCTTGATTTATAAAAATGCCAGAGGCATTTTGTTTGACTTGGAGTCCTAGAAAGAACGTTAGTTCTCCCATCATACTCATTTCAAATTCTTGTTCCATCAATTTTGAAAACAGATCAACTTCTGTTGATGAGTAGAACCAAAGATTATGTCATCCACATAGATTTGGACAACAGTTAGCATACATTTTCCTCTTTTGATGAACAAAGTTGTATCAATTTTACCTTTTTCATAACCTTTACTGATCAGAAACATAGATAAGAGTTCGTACCAGGCTCTTGGTGCTTGCTTCAAACCATATAAAGCTTTGTCGAGAAGGTAGACATACTCTGGATGTTTAGCATCTTTAAAGCCAACAGGTTGTTCAACGTACACTTCTTCTTTGAGATATCCATTCAGAAAGGCACATTTAACATCCATTTGATACACCTTAAAGTTTTTGTATGCAGAGAAAGCCAGAAATAGTCGTATCGCCTCAAGTCTTGCTACAGGGGCAAAGGTTTCATCATAATCTATTCCTTCTTCTAGACAATACCCCTTAGCCACCAGTCGAGCTTTATTTCTGATCACTATGCCGTCTTCATCTTTCTTGTTTCTGAAGACTCACTTAGTACCAGTTGCAGTTTTGTCCTTTGGCAAGGGTACTAAGTTCCAAACTTTATTTCGTTCAAATTGAAGCAATTCTTCTTGCATCGCTTCTACCCAGCTTAGTTCTTGCAAGGCTTCATGAACGTGTTTTGGTTCGTCATGCTAAGGAAATTAACATATAAGGCTTCATTTGTAGTAGCAGATCGTGTTTTAACGCCATCTGATGGACTGCCAATGATAAGATTTGGAGTGTGTGATTTTGTCCATCTAGTCATCCTAGTCTGAGGTACTTGTTGGGCTTGAACTTCAGTTTCAGAAGTTTGAATGACCTCATCTGGGATTGATTCTGAATCATGAGCAGTATCTAAAGTCTCCCCCTCAGATGAAGGCACAGAAGAATGTTCATCTGAAATTGAAGTGGCTTTTGGACAGTCGTTTGATGGAATGGGAAGAACAGAAGATACTGGTGAACTCTCATCAGAAATTTCAGGACCAGAAAGAGTAGTTCCAGAAGCGTGAAGAACTTCAGGATTACTCAAGGATGGATTCTTTTGTATTTGCTCTGAAAATATTTCTTGGCCCATAAAATCTTGAAAAATGGCATCGATTTCGGATTATCTGGAACCTGAAAGATAATCAGAGGTAACAGTGTTAAGTTTGAGTTCAGAAGTAGAATACTCAAAAGTCAGTTGAGTTTGATCATCAAAATCGATGTTAATACTTTCCATAACAGTCTTAGTACGTAAATTAAAGACTCTAAAAGCTCTTGAATTTAACGAATATCCTAAGAATTGAGCTTCATCGGATTTCTTATCAAACTTGCCAAGTTTTTCTCTGTCATTTAAGATAAAGCATCTGCAACCAAAAATATGAAAGCATTTAACACTTGGTTTTCTTTTATTTATAACCTCATAAGAGGTTTTGAGATGCCTCTTGACAATAATTGAACGGTTCTGAGTGAAACAAGCAGTGGCTACAACTTCTGCCCAAAAATGGATAGGGAGTCCAGAAGCTGCAAGCATCGTTCTAGCTGCTTCCACCAAGGTTCTGTTGCGTCTTTCTACTACAGCATTTTGTTGAGGTGTACGCACAACAGAGAAATTCTGGGTAATTCCATTTTCAACAAAGTATGCTTCAAGCTTGGCATTCTTGAACTCAGTACCGTTATCACTTCTTAGCTGCTGAATCTTTTGGTGTAGAAGAACTTGGATTCTGGTCATCAGATTTTGCAATACAATAGGCACTTCTGATTTTTGTCTAAGGAATGCGAGCCATGTATACCTGGAAAATTCATCAATAAGTACCAGTATATACTTTTTAGCAGATAGACTCTGAATTGCAATAGGACCACAGAGGTCGACATGTAACAATTGCAAAGGTCTAGTACAAGAATGATCACTTTTTGTTTTATGAGATGCTCGTTTTATTTTTCCCATTTCACATGCAGGGCAGAGATGATCCTTTTGAAAGTGTACTTCTGGAAGACCAGTTACCAAATTGTGTTTGACAAGCATCTCAATGTTATCAAAATTTAAATGAGACATTTTGTGATGCCATAACCACGCAACTTCACTATTTTTAGAGATAAGACAGAGGGTTTCTTTACCGTCCTTTGATGTGAAGTTAATCATATACAAATTACCTTTTCTGTCCGCTCTCCAGAGTTCTTCTTCTGCCTTAGAAAACAAGTAGCAATGCTTTTTCATTAAATACGACAAGTATTTTAGAATCACAAAGTTGACTTACACTCAACAGGTTATGTTTCAATGCAGAAATATGACCTACTTTTGATATGGTAGTATTACCTTCTTGTAAAGTACCGTAGCCTTTTATTTGACCCTTACCATTGTCTCCAAACATTACAGCTCCACCACAATTGTCTTTAAATTGGGAGAGCAAGTTTTCGTACCAGTAATGTGCCTCGAGCATCCAGAGTCAAGATACCAGATGTGCACACGTTGCTTCTGCAATCACAATCAGAGTGTTTTAGGTACCCATCTCATAATGGGTCCTTTAACGTTAGTTTTAGACGTTTCACTCTTCTGTTATCTTGCACATGATTTGATTTATTAGGATTTAAACGTTTGTTCTTTTTATTTTCTTTAATTTTGTTTTTCTTTGGTCTAATCCTGAAGTGTGAATAACTATCATAAGAATAATCAGAGGGCCTTGAGAAAAATTGCTTTAGTTTTAAGAACAAAGAAAACATTCAGAATTCTGAGACATAAAAGATTGCATTGAATTTTCATTAAAATAATGACAATTACAATTCTTCTTATTTCTATCTATACTAGTATCAGTAGTTCTTTTGAACTCTTAGATAGGCTAGACTTATGCTTAGAATCATAAGTGTTCTTCTGTTGAGGCTTCCTCTGATAAACCTTCTCAGGAGCTTTCTGAATTACTGAAACAGAAGCAAAAAGATTAGATTTCCATTTGCCTTTTTGAACAGCAGTAAACTTTGGAGGACTTGATTGTAGAGATTTTTGCTGAATATTCAATTTCTTTTAAGACTTTCTTCTTTCTCAAGTTGAAGACAAGATTTCGCCTTTAGACACATTTCAATGAAGTCTGGATGAATGGAAACCGGTTTTCTCTGTCCTGTTGGAGGAACAGAGTGTATTGGTATTCCACTTGAATGTTTTTCAACATTCAGACCAAAGGCTCTGATCTCTAGAGGTTCATTTGTGTACAAGAAGGGAGCATTGTCATTTTTAACTACCTCTGGAACCTTTTTGTAAACAAAAGGTAATTGATTTTCTAAATGTGAAAAATATTTCTCTAAGTTATCAAAAATATCATCACTTTGGTCATCATTCTTTCAAGGATATGTAGTTAGTTTCAAATCTTCTTTAGTCTCTGAAAGATTTAAGTCAACAAAAGAACAAGGAAATATCTCTGGATGATTTTCTGAAGAATTTTGCTGAACATTTTCATGTTCAGGTTTAAAGCATTCATCCAAAGTTAAGAGAATATCATTTTCAAAACCAAGTCTTAGCTCTTCTTCTGCTTGTGTAGGAATGAAAGCATCGGCCTCTACATTCAAAGTTATATGCACATTTGATCCAAATTTGAAAATGTCACTTTTCTTCTGAATTTTATTCAGATCAACGTTTGTTTTTCTAGAAGAATATTCGATCTTTTTAAACTTGAGTTTTTGTCGATGATGACCATTTTCATGTTTTGATTTTTAAAAAATAGATTGCTCATATAAAATTGGAAACACAGGCTTTTGTTTTTGTCCTAGACAAAAAACGGATTTCAGAGTAGACCTCTTTTCACATGTGTAAGGATCCAGATCCTCGAAACCAAGTCCAGATCTCCCTACTTGTGTATTTATTTTGTCATGAACTTTCTGAGCATCCATATATGTTTTGATCTATAGTTTTTTCTTTTGAAGTTCAATATGTAAAAATTCTCTCTCCTTTTGAAAATAGTTTTTAAATGCTACAGAATTCAATCTGTCAGTTTCTTTTGCTTTGATCTCCTTATCTTTGCCTTTCAAATGTTTAGTAAAGTTCAAATTCTCTTCCTTGAATTTAACTTCAGTAATTTTTAAAATTTTAGAAATCTTCTCATTTTCAGAACTTAGTTCCAGTTTTTCTTCTGTTAGAAGGTCCATCTCTCTTTTGTAAATATCTCTTTCCCTTTGAGTTACTGAAAGAGTTTGCTCAATATTTTTTCGCAATTTCTTTTCAACTTTAAGTTTTTGCTTAAGTTCTTCAAAATTATTTGACAAAATCAGAATGGTATTTTCAAGTTCAGATGATTCAGAGATAGTACTAACCGGTGATTTAGAAGGTTGTTCTTCTGATTCATTAGTTCTGGCCATTCCGCAGAACATGGCTTCATCACCACTTGACTCATCTCCTAGTCAGTTTTCTTTTTCTGCAAAGTGAGCTCTTTCATCGACATTATACTTGTATTTATTTTTGTAGTACATTTTGTCTTTGTCCAGAGCTCCTCTACAATCATTTGAATAGTGCCCTGGTTTGCCATATCTATAGCACACGTCCTTCTTTTTCTTCAGTTCATCTTCTTTCTTCTCTGCGTCTGTCTTCTCAGCCCTCTGGATCTCTTGTTTAGGAGCATAATTTGGAGTTGAACGATCAAATCTTTTGCTTCCTTGAAAAGATCGATTACCAAATTATTTTGTGAATTGTTTGGTTATGAGTGCTAGGGATTCAGCAAAGCTTTGATTTCATCATCAGAGTCAGAGTCATCTTCTGGGATTACTTCTGTCATGAGAGATTTACTCTTTCCTCTTTTCTCGATTTCTTTACTTCTTCTAACCGACCCTCTTGATTCCGAAATTAGAGCCAGAGGTCCACCTATTGTGGTTTTCTTCTGAACGACCTCTTTCTCATGAGCTTGAAGTGTACCGAATACATCATGCAGAGACCATTGTTCTAGATCCTGATTTGCTTGCAGAGACATGGAGAGATTTGACCACTCTGGATTCAATCGTTTGAGAAATAAGATATTGTTATATTCCTTAGATCTGACGATATCACATCTTTTGCATAGATTTAACAGAGTATTAAATCTATGAAAAGTTTGCTCCAGAGATTCTTCAGGAATAGCCTGGAAGCTATTGTATTCATTCAGACCTTGAGCTCTTCTGTTTTTCTTCATTTTAGCGCCACCTTCTAGAATGTTTTCCAGCTGATCCCATAGCTCTTTAGCAGTATCACAGGAATCCAGAGATTGGAAATCTCATTTGGAATTGCCATGATTAAGAGACTCTTTGCCTTTTTGGCCAATTCCACCTTTGCCTTCTCTTCATCAGACCAACTATCCCTTGACTTTGGAACATGTCTTGTAGGAATTTCATCGGTAACAGTAGTAGCAGGAACCCTTGGAATCGTTGTCATTGGAATAAACAGACCATTTTGAACAATAGGGTAAAGTTCTACATCCAATACTTCATAGAAGTTTATCGTACGAATCTTCCATTGTGGATATTCGTCACGAATTAGAGTAGAAGGTTTGGTTAGGGATCCGGAGGTGTAAACAGCATTCAAATTTGAATTTTCCATTTTTTCAGAAAACAAGGAGTTGAGAAAATAACAGGAGGATTTTTGAAATCTAGAACAAATAAATTTCAAATGAATTGAAACAGGACGATATTCTTACTGATTTTAGATTTAAACTCATATTACCACCGATTTGGAGAAAATTGTTATGAAATTAACAAATTCTCGTAAAACAGGGTAGAATTACGAACAGTCGCTTAAAACTAAAGATAACTGCAAATAGAAGAGGGATTTCTTCAAATGGAAGAGATCTAATAATCAATAGATTGATTAGATGGCTCTGATACCAATTGTTGGAACCCAGATCCCTTTTCTAACAATTAATCAATAGATCGAATGAGTAAATGTAAGCGGAAGCAATTTAGATCTATGAATTAAAGCAGTTAACAGTAAGAACAGTAAGAACAGTAAGAGCAATATTGAAGAACAAGTGGTAGTTCGTATTGATAACCTGGAAGATGATTACAAGCAGCTTATCTACCAATAGGTCCCCACTTGGAGGAGCCTATTGTTGAAAAAGAAGGAAATACGTCCCCCTTCATAGTTTTGAGCACATTGAGTCGGATAGTCCACTCCAATTTGAGCCTAAACCACAAAATGTGGCATCTGTTGACACAAGTACACATCTTTTAGACGTCAGTATGCAAAGTGTTAGTCATTTTGTACCAACATCCATAGATGTTCCTATTATTGGACTTCGAGGATTGGATGGAAGGTCTAGTGAGGTGAATATTACAAAAGCCTCGTTCACAGAATATGTATTGATTCATGATGTTGTGACATCTACAGGCCAGCCATCTTCTGAAGGACTGCAAACAAGACCATCTGTTGGTCTTGGAATCGTTCCCTCATCTTCTGAATTCTCAGAATTTAAAGATTTCTGTACTTCTGAATTTGAAAAGATTCAGAAGGACATTAAGGAATTGACGAATAAAATATCCAAGGTGATGGAGGATAGGTCGGATGATCAGGAGAAAAAGGTGGTGAATAAGTTTAATGAATTTCAATTGTCAACAGTCAATTCTGAATTCCTTTTCTAAAGTCATTTCTACAGTTGCATCCCTTAAGACTTCAATGTCTTCTTCTTCTACTCAGCAAGCTTCTACTCAATTTGCTACAAAGGAAGACATTTCTCAAATTCTGAATCAATTGTCTGCAATTCAGAATTCTCAATTGTCCTTAAATGAAAGACTTTTTGCATTAGAATGCAGGTCTCAGGAAGATAGTTTAAAGAGAAATCTTGATGATCAGGGTCCTGGTGATCAAGAGGGGGAGAAAAGGCAAAAAGTATCTGAAAATGTTGAAATGCCACAAGTTCAAACTTCTGAGAAACCTTCTGAAGAAGTTCAGAATGTTGTTAATGATGATACTAACAGAGTTTCTGAGGCTATAAATGATATTTTGCATGCTGAAACTGAAGGGCAAGAGGCTGAAAATGTTATTTCTGAAGAAAATGTTGAAGAAGGATATGAGACTGAAAAAGTGTCTCTTGATTCTGAAGGAAAACAAAGCACAAAAGATACAGATATTGTTCCAGATTCAAATGAAGAAATGTTGAATGAATATCTTGCATTTGAAGATGTGATTGGTGAGCCAAGTGATTTATCAGATGTGATTATGTTTCATGAAGAAGTGGAGGTGAATGATGAAATGGAGGTAAATGCACTTAAAGAATTGGTGATTTGGAGACCACAAGTTCTGAATAGAATGGATAATGATGAAATATCTGAATTTTTATGGAGGTTAATAAGCCAATTCTGCTGGGTATATGTATTTCTAAATAATCCAAGGAATCTGGAGTGTAGATTCTTGGATGAAAGATTGTTTATCTTCAAAGAATTTTTGAATCAACCAGCTGAATATTTTGATATAGAGATGGATTTATGTCATATGCATAATGTTGAAGTTTCAGATGAAATTCTGATGGTCTTTTCAGAAAAATTAGAAGTCAGATTCAGAATGTGTATTATTATCCCTTCAATCAATCTTCCTGTTCTTGAAGAACTAATTGTTGATCAAGTGTATGAAGGTGATACTCTATTTGATAGTTTTGGAGTAAGTCAACTTATATTTCCAGAAGATGCTTATAGTTGTGTATATAAAAAGAGTTTGAAACTTGCAACCTTAGAAGATTTTGTAAATGATGAGTGGTCTGAAGATCATATTTCAAAAGTAAGGATGTATGTACAAAAGCATGGAATTCAAGAATTACATGATTCTACTCTGATTAAGAAGATCAGATGATTGACTAAAACCATTGAAGATGACTTATTCATTATGAAGTTTGGAGCTAAAAGAAGAGATGGTACTCTAACAGAGTTCTCTCAATTTGATTTGTACAAGTTAAGGCTACAGGATAAGCTTGCTATTCTGGCGTTTTGTGTGAAGAAAGAAGAATCTAAGCTTGTTTCAAAAGTCGCACGGATCTTAGGAATCTATATCAGAAATCTTATTAAGCATGATTTCCAGCTAGCTTTGGAATTCAGATTGGCTAAAGTAAACCTTTTAGAGCCAGTAAATATTGAAAGACATGGGCTATCCAAAGTGTTTACAAATCCAGATATTGGTTTTATGTATGAAATAGAGGGAGTTAATAAGAGGACTTTCATTGTGTCTGACATACCAAAGTATTCAACTTCCACTTTGAACTGGTTTTTGAAATATGCTGAATGGTTCATTGCTTCATCTGATATAAAAGAAGAGATAATCTATTTGATTAAGGAAAGGATCAATTTCAGAGATTGCATCAGAAAAAGCTATCTTGCTGGAGACAAAAATTAGAGGAGCTGATTATATTCTGAGCAATATGTATGATTTTCATATACATACTAAGAAACAAGACATTGAAGAAATTCTGAAACTTTCTCAGAAGATAGGAAGTTCAGAAGCCAGCTTAAAAGAAACAGAAAAAAGGAAAGAAAAGATTTCTGAAAATAATCCAGAAGAAAATGCTTCTGTCACTCAAGTTTCTGAATTTGAACATCTGTAAGACCAAAGAATTGAAGAAAATGCCTACACTATGTTTCTTGAATATTTTCATCCAGAAATGTTCATGGAATATGAACAAAAGTTCAATTACATTGATTGTTGGATTAAGAAGTCTTTTGGATGGAAGCAATGATATTCAAATATTATCAGAAAGATAAGAATTCCTGTGAGTGAAGCAAGAAAAGAAAGTCCCATTGTGAAACTTGTTACTGCTGATATAAAGTCAAAAAACAATTACAAGTATGCTTACTTCACTGTGGAAAGGAAGGATGGTGAAATCTCTACATTCTCAGAAGCTGATTTTCAAAATGTCCATCTTAGAGAGTTATTCAGAGTCTACAAAAGTCTCTATCCTTTTCATGATTCTATTGCCAAATTTAGAAAGTCATTTCCAGTTCTCAGAGATGGTTTGTACAGAGAATTCATTTGGGCTGCTAAAACAGATTTTCAAGTTGCATATGTTCTGAAAAAAGGATAGGTTCATCTGAGTAGTCCAAACTTCAGCTTACCAAACATTGAAAATCTTAAAAGAAGCACTCTTGTTATTCAACCTCAATGTTTTGTATGTAAGTGCTTTGAAAAGCTGTTGTTCATCAGATTTGAAGAAATGCATAAATGTTCCAATGGGACTCTGATGGCAATAAGAGATAGATTGGAAAACAGAAAGAACAAAAGACAGAAGAATCTAAGTGATGATGAATGGGAGAAGTACAGAAAGCTTGCTAAAGAGATGCTCAGAAATATTGAATCTTTGTTAGAGTACAAAAGTATTATTCTAAAAGATGTCAGACAAATTTTAAACTTGTGGAGTTATGATTTGGATTTTTGAAGATAGCTTCAAAAGAAGACTGGGTTCTAAAGACAACATAGTTCAGGTGTTCTGAACTAGTTCTGAAGAGAGAAAGGTTCAGAATCAGAAGACAAGCAAAGAAAAGCCTAAGGCTTAACTTCTGAAGTGGCTACTTTAGAAGTTCTGAAGATTCTGAAGAAGTTCTGAAGATGGTTCTGAAGATACTTCTGAAGAGGTTCTGAAGAATGATTCTGAAGACGTTCATAAGTAGTTCTGAATATGTCTGTCATTTTTGTACTGTAACTTTAGCATTCGTGTTTGTATATAAATAGATAGTTTGTTAGACAGTTAGAACTAACGTTCATAAAGCTTGTAAAGATACATACTTTGAAATACTGTTCATTGATCAATACAATATACAACTTCGGTGACATAATTCTTGTTCTAATTCTTGATTCTTTCTATATTCTTGATATTTTGGGATCTAACAACAGATTTTAGTAGGTTTAGAGATTTTTTTTTTGATTAAAGATACCAAATATGGTCTTCTATTCTATGAAGGAACTTAGAACAGGTTTTTGAATTTTTTTTAAGGTTTTAACACATTTATTTTAGATTAAAACTGAAGATCTTTATAACGAGAAGTTATAAAGGATTTAGAGATGTAATAAACAACATTGTAGTTGTTTTTAATAAAGAATAAAGGGTTAGATTAAACCTTAAAAGTGAAAAACTAAGAAAAATGCACAAGTGCGTGTTCTAGGAGAAACTTGAAGATTTGAAGGAAGTTCTTGCTTTTTGAATATGAAGAGCACGTAAAGAATTGAATAAATAAGAAAGTTGCTTAAATAGCAAGAGGAGAGAGAAAGAGAGCTAAACGACGCTTATTGTTTTTTGAAAAGGAATGATGATCTAGCGCACGTTCCTAGAAAAAGATAAGAAAGGAAACGTCGTGGTCCGTCGTGTGTCAGAAAAAGGTCTGACGTGTCCTTTTTTCATTTGAAAATTTGAATAAGATTATCATTTAAATAAATGTTAATCATTATCTTTAAATTCTTCATCAATAGACAATAAAGGATTGTCAGTGATGGGTTTTATCTTTTCAGATTCATTCTATGAATATGAAGACATTTAGAGAATGTAAGGATTTAGAAGTTCATACCTGAGCGAGATAAATTAAGTATCACTGAGTCAGAGTTCAGAGAATGGAAATTTGAAGGCTTAATTTGTTAGTCAATGAATATTTGTTGATCGCTGAATAGAATTTATTCAGCGTTTAACATACCAAGTTCACTGATAAGTAGATTGATTCTAGTCTCATCAAGAGGCTTGGTGAAAAGATCAGCAAGCTGATATTCAGTTGATACAAAATGAAGTTCAACTTCACCATTCATCACATGGTCTCTAATAAAGTGATATCGAATCTCAATGTGCTTGGTTTTGGAATGAAGTACATGATTATTTGCAATAGCAATAGCACTGGTGCTATCACAATAGATAGGTATTTTATAAATTTGAGATCGTAGTCTCTTAGTTGTTTTCTCATCCAAAGGATTTGAGCACAACAGCTGCCAACGCCTACGTACTCAGCTTCAGTGGTAGATGTGGACACATAGTTCTGCTTTTTGCTTGTCCAACTTAACAACTTACCACCTAATAGCAGATATCCACCAGTGGTGCTCTTCCTATCTATCTTGCAACCTGCGAAATCATTATTAGAGTAACCAATTAGATCGAATCCTGAGACTTTGGGATACCAAAGACCCAGATTAGGAGCTCCCTTAAGATATCTGAAAATTCGCTTTACAGCGATTAGGTGAGATTCATTTGGTTCAGCTTGATATCGAGCACAGAGACAGGTAGAATACATGATGTCGGGTCTACTCGCTGTAAGATATAGCAGAGATTCGATCATCCCTCGATAGGCAGTGACATTGACAGGTTTCCCATGTGGGTCTCTATTCAAAGTCAGAGGAAGTGCCATAGGGGTCTTCATCGCTGAGCATTGAGTCATATCAAACTTGTTCAGCATGTCCTTAACATATTTACTCATTTTGTATTCTTTCTTCATTCTATTTTCAAAACGAGTGCATAATTTTAGTCTTGTGGAACCAAATATAATATGATCAACATATATTTGAGCAAGAATAGTATGACCTTTATATTTTCTTAAAAATAGAGTTTGATCAATTTTTCCACGAACAAATTTTTCTTTAAGAAGAAATATAGAAAGGGTATCATACCAAGCTCTGGGAGCTTGTTTTAACCCGTAAAGAGCTTTTTAAAGTTTGAAAACATAACTAGTATGTTTAGGGTCAGTGAAACCAGGGGTTTGTTCAATATAAACTTCCTCACTGAGTTTAACATTTAGAAAAACACTCTTTACATCCATTTGAAAAACTTTGAAGTCTTTATGGGCAGCATAAGCTAAGAAAAGTCTTATGACTTCTAATCTAGCAACAGGAGCGAAGGTCTTATCATAGACAATACCTTCTTTCTGTCTATATCCCTGAGCAACAAGTCTAGCCTTGTTACGGGTAACAGTGCCATTCTCATCTAGTTTATTTTGAAAGATCCATTTGGTTCCAATAACTGTTTTACCAGATGGATGAGGAACAAGATTCCAAACTTTGTTTCTACGAAACTCAGTTAGTTCTTCTTGTATGGCAGAGACCCAACTTGGTTCAGAGATAGCTTGATCTATCTTCTTAGGTTCAGAGAGAGAAATAAAATTAACATAGAGACAGATATTACCTGTACATCTACGAGTCTTGATACCTACATTTGGATCACCAATAATTTGATCTATTGGATGATTTGCAGTCCATTGTTGAGCTGGTGGTAGAGGAGATTGATCAACACGGGATTCAGTGACTTGTTCTTGTTCAGGGATAACGTTGGTTGTTTCAGCAACAGGTACTTCAGCATTCATTATCAACTCTGGAGTTATCTTAGAGGTTTGATCAATAGAAGATGAAGCTTGGTTATTCACTGAAGAATTACTGAATGATGTATCAGAGGGAGTAATCTGATTGAGAGGAGTGATATTAACCCCTAATGATGTTAGATCGTTGCTTGTGGTAGGAAAGAAATCACGGATTCCATCATCATTATTTTCAGCATTTGGTTGATTACTGAAATAAGTTTCAGGTTCCCCATAGTGAGATTTCATCCATTCATTCAATTCCTCATCTTCGTCAGAAAAAGGAATAGAATTAGTTGGACGAGATTCATAAAAGTTGACGTGCATGGATTCTTCAACGTGTTTTCTTCTTTTGTTGAAGATTCTGAAAGACTTAGATATAGAAGAGTATCCAAGAAATATCCCATCGTCAGCTTTTGGATCAAATTTACCCAAATGATCTGTATCATTCAGAATGTAACATATGTGTAGGTATTTTAGAGTAGGTCCTCTTCCATGAAATAATTCATAGGAAGTCTTCTTGAATCACTTACTATTAGGGATCGATTCTAAGTAAAGCATGTTGTGTTTACTCGTCAGCCCAGAATTGAGTAGGTAGATGCGATTCGCTGAGCATTGAGCGAGCTGCTTCAATGATCGTCCGATTTCTTCTTTCAGCAACACCGTTTTGTTGAGGAGTTCTCACTGATGAAAAGTTATGAGTGATTCCCTTTTCTTCAAAGAAGTTAATCAGGGTACTATTTTTGAATTCAGTGCCATGATCACTTCTCACGGAACGAACAGCAATGATTGTTCAGGACTTCCATTCTTTTAATAAAAGAGATAATTACATCAGGTGTGTCACTTTTGGATCGAAGAAAGAATACCCATGTATATATGGAATATTCATCAACTATCACAAGAGTGTACTTCTTTCTAGACAGGGATTGGACATTGACAGGTCCAAATAGATCCATATGACGTGGTTGAAGAGGAGAAGTCACTGAGGAGACTTGTTTGGATCTGAAAGAGGCTTTTGTCAATTTTCCCTTCTCATGCGCTGAACAAAGAGATTCCTTTGTAAAGGTATGTTTA
This sequence comes from Silybum marianum, assembly GCA_036898165.1. Lineage (NCBI taxonomy): Eukaryota > Viridiplantae > Streptophyta > Magnoliopsida > Asterales > Asteraceae > Silybum > Silybum marianum. Next base: position 22,377,756 of record CM072528.1, on the reverse strand, counting down.
AGGAGATCCTTGACAAGTTCTTTTTGAGATAATTCATTGATCATCTTAAAGTTCAGATGAGAGAGTCTGTTGTGCCATAACCAGCTGATATCAGAGGAGATTCTGGAGATGAAACATATATTCTCAGAGTGAGAACTATTCATATTAATGACATACACATTTTCTAATCTATTGCCTGTTAAGGAAAGTTTCTCATTAATATCAGTGACAACACATCTGCTTTTTTAGAATAAGACTTTGAAGTCTTTGTCACAGAGCTGACTAACGCTCAATAAATTGTGCTTTAGTCCTTCAACATAAGCGACTCGACTGAATGAAGTTGCTCCATTGGATAGAATTCCATAGCCTTTGGTGTATCATGTGCCATTTCCACCGAAGGTCACTGACGGACCAATTTCTTTCTTGTATTCAGAGAGCAGATATTTTCTGCCAGTCATGTGCCTTGAGCATCCACTATCGAGATACCAAATACCTTTAACACTCTGTATACAACAAAAGGATTAATTTTTCATAGGTACCCATATTACTATGGGTCCTGCTGAGTTAGTGGAAGGAATGGAGGATGAACTACTAGCTGAAGTATTTTTTCAGTGGTTATCTTCACCTTGGAAGTTTTACCAACCTTGGTGGATTTGGTTCTCGCTGATTTATCAGCTTCAGCTACTTTCTTACCATGAGCTAATTTTTCAGCTTTAGTAGCATTAGGACATTTGCCTGCAATGTGGGTAGTCTCACCACAGTGATAGCATTTGCTATATTTGAAAACGGGTTTGGAATTGAAGGAATTCAGAGAGTAGGAAGAAGCATTTTCAGGACCAGAACCAAGAATTTCTTTGTCTAGTGTCTTTGGGGAATAATAATTTTCTCAAGGACAGGAGTGAGGTCAATCTTTTTTCTGGAAGTAGATCTCTAAGTAAATCCAGGGATCTTCTTTCCAGTTTTAGGATGACTCAATGAAGGGATAGAGGAGTTCTTCTTCTCTTTATGAAAATTCTTGATTGTAGGAACATGGTCAAGGAACTTGTCCTTGATCATTTTCTTAGAATCATTCGATTTTGAGATAGGCACCTTGTCATTGATATAAGGTTTCTGAGAAGAAGGATCAGGGAATGAAGAAACAAACATTCCGAATTTTAACATGGAACAATCATTCTCTAATTCTTCTTGGTCAGGGTTATATCCTAAACCACTTTTGACCTTCATAGGGATCTAGGTATTGATGATCTCGCTGACTTTATCAGAAGCCTTGCACCATCCTTCGATGGTAGCTTTTTCTGCCTTGAGATCACCGATAGCCTTTTCCCTTTCAGTGATAGCTTGTTGTCTTTCAATGCTTATAGTCTGATTTACAAAGACTTGGTCCTTAAGAGTTTATTCAATCTTTATAAGTTCTTTGATTTTTAAATGGCAATTTTTCAGTTGTTTTGATAGATCAATAATTATTTGTTCAGCTTTGATGTTAGGTCTGAAATTATTGTATCCGAGATGACAATTATTGAAGACATGAAGGACCAAAAGTGCAAAGTCAACAAAATCATTTATTAGGAAGGTTTAATATAAGGAAAGGATAATTATCTTTTAAATGGAAATTGTAGATTAAGTGTTTAATATAAATAGGAGTCTTTGGCTATTCATTAAGTAGAGAAAAAAAGAACAAGTCGATTCACTAGAGAGAGAGCCGTAACTGAGTGCATTGTAATCGATCACATTAATCAAGAGATATATGACTACGTGAGTTCTTTAAACATCTTTATTGTCGTATTACTTTACTATTAACGTTTTATCTGTAATTGTGCTTGTTTATCTGGGATCAACAAGTGGTATCAGAGCAGACGATCAGAGTTCTTTTTCAATTTTCTGAAGTTATTCACGAAACAGAAGGTAAATTTTCGATTTCTGAGTTTTTGAGTTTTTATCGATTCAAACTGTTTTAGCTTTACCCGATAAAAACTCATAATTTTTTTATCTGTTTTTCTCGACCCATACTTCATTAGCTTTACCCGATAAAAAGTCTTATTTTGATAAACTTGATTTTTTGTCGATTCATACTTCATGCGCTTAAATTTTTGTCGATCCATATTGAGTTATTCTTCATTTTAGTCAAAATTATTTAATCTGATTTAATTAAAGTTATTCTAGTTTATTTTAATTACTTTTGATATTCTTTACATAAGAAAACTCAGGAACTAGTGACTCTTGCAGTTTTTCTTACTAAAGAATTCTCTAGTAAAAATCATAAACTCTAGTAATTTTAATTTTTTTCTTGACTGAACAAATAAGAAACTCGAGAACTTAGACATTCTTGTCAATAAAAAGACTTGTTCTTTTTAGTCAAGAACCCTTTGTTCTTGGTTTCTGGTTTATCGGTTAAAGAAAATTCGGATTAAGTATCTTTGAATTTTTATCGAGCCCTTCCTAATTGACAAAATTTATTTTATCGAGTCATATGGAATCGATATAAATTATTACCGATTCGGTTTTTATCGAGTCAAAGAATTTTTTTTTGTCGAATCTTAATCTATCGAGAAACTCTTAGTTATCGAGTCCATTGTGATCGATAACTTCTTTTTATCGATTCAAAGTTTTTTTTAGAAGTTTTGTCGAGTCCCCTATACCCGACAATAATTTTTATCGAGTCTCATACACCCGACAAAACTCTTGTTTAGAAAGCCTCACCCGATAAAAATTGTTGTCGACCCCTGTTCTATCGAGAAAACTTTCTGTTTCACAAAACAAACTCAGAAAATTTCAAAAACTCACTGATCGAGATCATCAATCCAAGTACAATGACTACTCACGAAACTTTGACCATTGGTTCAGACACAAAACCCCACGAGGTAAGTCTTTCAGACTATGATCAATTTATGATTCAAATGAATGACATAATGATAAAATTGCAAGAACTTCAATCTAAATTGAAAACCGAGAAACTCTTGGTTTCCAACTTAGAAGCACGCTTAGAAAATAATCATAATCAATTGCTTCTTATGCAAACCGACCTTGTCAATTCTCAAAATATAACGCACAATCTCGAAACGGAGAAAATGGTTTTAAAAGAAAAAAATGATCTTTTTAAACAACAAATATCTGATCTCACTCTTCAACTTCCCACATCTAGGAGTGAGACTGCCGAATTTTCATCAAAGTTTGACTTTGTCAGTCTTCAAAGACAAGACCTCTTAGAAAAACTCAAAGATCTGGAACTAAAGTTGTATAAAATTGGTCAAACTAAGCACATAATTAATTTAAACGCTCCAAAAGATTTATGTTCTAAAGTTGGATTAGGATTTGATAATCCAAAACATTTAGAAAAAGCCATCTACAATACTCCGACTATCTATAAATTTGAATATCTGAACCTCGGTCCGGATTACAAAATTCAGTTTATGAAGTTGGATTCCAACGTCGAAGAAAGGGAAGATTTGAATAGGAAAAACAAAGATTTTCATCAAATTCCTTTCTGCTACCCTCATATAGTAGAAAAGGAATCTTCAGAAGCAACTATTCCAAATGATTATTTTCCTTCTTATACTGACGAAGAAATTCAAACTAAAATTCCTGAAAATAAACCCTACATTCCCACTTTATTCTTAGAAAATAAAATTTTTCAACTTGAAAAAGTGTTGGAACATGAACGTTCTTCGTCAGAAAAGGAAAAAAAAGCATTTATTTTAAAAATTCAGAAATTGGAAAACGAGGCTTTACATTTAAAAAACAATCACGAAAATGATTCTATTTCCAATATTTTTTCGTGTAAAGCTTTCGTTAGCAATTACTTAGATGATTGCGAGGAATTGTTTAAATTAGATCCAAACTATATTCCTCCTAAACAAAAATGTTCCCATTCTTCCGACCAAATTGATGATGACTTAGACTTTCTAGAGGAAATGCCTCGTTTTGACGAGTACGCTGATTCCTCATCAGCCCTTAAATCCACGGAACAGTTAGATGACATAAATGCCGATTTTGACTTCAATCCTACACTTCCAAATCATACGGAGTTTTTGGACAAAGGCAAAAAGCCAATCGAATTAGTTTTACTACCAACGGATCCGAATGACTGTTCCACAAGTCAAATGCATTACACTCTTTCTAACCAAAAGGATCAAACTCACTTTTCCAAACCCATAAATTCTCATTATGTGAAAAATGCTAAACGTGGTTCAGCTTTTCGAACTTTAAAGCAAGTTTGGGTCGAAAAAGGCAAAAGTGCTCCGAAGTCATCATCTCGCAAAAACGACAACTCTTATTATTCAAAATTTCCTAATGTCAAAAGAACCAATCGAAATTTTCAATTTCCTTGCACGATTCGTTCTGTTAAACATTTAATTCATTTTTCTCGGAATAAAATTTGTTGCTCGAATTGCGGTGTCAATGACTTTATGCAATTAAATTCTTTCTCTTATGATTATGGTTGTTTTCCTAACATGTTTTCTTCTTAGAACTCTCGTTATGTCAATCAAAGGTTTGATCATAAATGGTATGGTACATACAGTATCCCCACTTCCCCATTTGTTGCATCAAAAGCTAACCTCCGAGGACCCAACAAAGCTTGGGTATCAAAATCTTTTTAATCTGTTTTGTAGGTACGTCATGTGCGTGCTAAATTCCGAATATTCACCTCACATGAAAATATTTCCAAAGGTTATGCTACAATTTGAGGGGAAGTACCACATTTTTACAATTTTTTATTTATTGGTTAGTTTCATAGTATCTCAACTATGAACCTGCTCTTAACATTATGACTTCTGAATACATCAGTTCAGAACTCGGACTTCAACATTTCAAACTCTTTGTGCGGTAGGAATAGAAGTTTCAATGGTCAATCCAGAGCCGGAAGGACCTGCCCATGAAACAAATCCCTAGGTTAGAAACTTTGAAAAGATATATTGAGTGCTTGTGAGATAATAGAAAACTGAGGGTGTGACAGGACTTAAAAGAAAATATTTGGTCCTTACCAAACCTAAACAGTTATCCGGGTAGTCACATAATCTATTCATTCTCGATTCTTTGGAGATGAATATTGAACTAGACATGTACCCAATGTCGATAACTTGTGTCACCCCACCCAACTACTCAAGTATCTCACAAAAGATATTTGTTTCATATATCACGGAGAATGCACATATCTGCTATCTTATCTTCACTCGGAAGATTAAGATATTGAAAAAGGAAGACACACCTCCGGTCTCCGAACTTCACATTCAATGCACATTGAGTCTGTGAAATATATTTTCACATTTTGAGCCTTAAAATTAGCTTTAATGCATAAATATTTTTCTACACATTGCACGAGTCTTTGTGATTCCAAAAGCATATCTTTGTGTGTATGCCGGAACATTTTGAAAGTTAGTTTTAAAACTTACTTCTGTGATAACTGGAAGTCCTATCAGTGCCAACCCGCTGCCAACACTAAATATAGGCCACTCAATTAAATTTATTTTTTGATTAAGTGATAATAGTTGCTATTTGTGCTTCTATGTTAGACTTTTTACCCATTTTTTCACATCCACTTATTGTCTTTGATCGTTCATAATACTTCGGATTCTCCTTATCATTCTGAGGGGGAGAAAAAGTATCAAAGACAAATGCCCATTATGAGGGAGAAAAGGTATATCAAAGACCCGACAAAACAAAAATTTCTTGGCCCGACAACATGTTTTATCGGCTCAGCTTGACACGGGTCATAAATTTCAAATGTTTGAAGATGAAGATGAAGACTTGTCGACTTCCTTTGAACCGACATATTTTCTTGTCGCATCCCAAAGAGCCGACATCTTTACCTAAGTGTTTATGTCGACTCATGTTCAACAAGTTCAAGTCATCGTAAGACAAGATCAAAGTTATCGCATCTGCCTAACCCGACAACCTCAATGCCTAACCCGACAACATCAAGATATCACAACCATCTTTTGCCTCTTTCATCAAAAGAAAAAATTTCATCAAACAACATCAAGATACCCTGCGACATCACGGCTCCTTCAACTTTCTTTTCGTGAACTTTATGCTAAAGTTAAGGGGGAGCTACGAAGCTTGTCAAATGATCATATTCGTAGGGGGAGCAAAAGAATTCAAGAGAGTGATTTGTTGACAAAATTTCATCGTCTTCAAAAGTGCTGATTTGCTGAAGTGTAATCTCGAATACAAAGGGGGAAATTGTTAGGTCTGAAATTATTGTATCCGAGATGACAATTATTGAAGACATGAAGGACCAAAAGTGCAAAATCAACAAAGTCATTTATTAGGAAGGTTTAATATAAGGAAAGGATAATTATCTTTTAAATGGCAATTATATAATACCTAAAACACTTACCTTCCTTTTATAGATGAATTGTTTAATATAAATAGGAGTCTTTGGCTATTCATTAAGTAGAGAAAAAAAGAACAAGTCGATTCACTAGAGAGAGAGAGCCGTATATGAGTGCATTGTAATCGATCACATTAATCAAGAGATATATGACTACGTGAGTTCTTTAAACATCTTTATTGTCGTATTACTTTACTATTAACGTTTTATCTGTCATTGTGCTTGTTTATCTGGGATCAACATTTGATCTTTCCATTTAAAGCATTGTAAAAATAAATAGTGATAGATCGAGAGCCGACAAGTTATCAACTTCAGATATAGAAAGGTTAGTAGAGATATTTACCTGAGTCGAAGGAGACTCTGAGGATGATGTTTCAGAAGCTTCTTCAGCTTCCTCGATTCTGGCCATTAAGCAGCGGCAGACAAGATCTTCTTCATCAGAACCTGATTCGTCAGAGGTTTTGGCCCAATCATCTTCATGATCCCAATCAACTTCCTCAGCAACTAGACCTTTGCCTTTTTTGTTGGTTCTTTTTTAGAGAGATGTCTCCTACGTTACCCATAATATGTGGAAGTATCAACGTAATTTCATAGAGTCATTCGGTCTGAATGCTACATGAAGAATCATAGGTATAGGAAGAAGCCCTATCAAATAGAGATTTTTTCTTTCGACCATATTTCGATTGATCTCTGTATTTATTTTTTAACTTAGAATATTTCTCCTTTTTATCAGAGTTCTGAGAGGTAGTGGATGCAACTACTTTCTTAGATCTCCACTCACTCGCAAAGTGACTCTTTCGCTGACAGTTATAGCGTATAGCAGATGCTTTTTCAGCAGGAAGAGTCTTTGACTTGTCAAAGTCAGTGATAGCCGGAGTTTTTCGAAAGTTACTCTTTCTAGCAAATCTTCTAAAATTGTTTGTGAGAAGAGCTAGATAATTATCAAAGTCAGAGATGTCAACATCAGTGAGTTCTTCTGAATCAGTTTGATTTAGTTCATCGATAGAAGTAATATAGGAAGAAACTTGTTTTGAAGGATCTACCTCTGAAGTCACTAGTGCCAAAGAAGTACTTTTGGCACTCTTGATATCATTAATGAGGTTTTTCCTTAAAGCTTGAGATTGCTCTTCATTTAGGAGCATTCCATATAATGCACTTGGAGAGAGTGTTTCAAGATTCTTTGGCAATTTTAGACATGTAGTGTACACTCCCCATTGTTCAAATAGTGCCACCATGAACTTTGTCAGTATTTCAGCATTAGAATATTCTTTGTTGACAGTTTTCATGTCAATCAAGGGATAGTTAAATCTTTGGTGAACTTGAGAAAGGGTTTCACCTTTTAAATGCATAAAGCTCTCATATTGTCTTACCAGATTTATACATTTAGTGATTTGAACTTCATATTGAATACATAGAGTATCCCATATGGCTTTAGATGTTCTCATCTTCATCACAGAGTGATATACTTCATCTGGTATTATGGATCTAGCTTTAGCATCTATAGCTACTTCTTTTTTGTCATCTTCACTCCATCAATCTGGAGTTTTGACGATTCTTCTCCCAATGAAAGCTAGAGTGGTTGCAGTGGCAGGAACTGCAGGGACTAGGGCTGTAGGAATGAATGGTCCATTCTCTAGATAACAGGAGATCTTCGGATCTGACCCTTCTAGGAATAGAGTCATTCTTTACTTCCATAATAGAAAGTTATCACGGCTAAATTTAGGAGGTTGAGCTAAAGGTTCATTATCAATGTAGTTTAAAATAGCTTAAGAAACAAGTATTTTAAAGATTAGTAAGCAAGAAAACACTGCTCCGATACCACTTGTTGGCCCCAACGGAGTCTACAAGAGTTCAAGGATATAGAAACAATTTGTAGAAGCGAGGGCGGGTTGAATACAAACACACAGATTTTTAGTTTTTAAATGAGTTTACGTTGAATAAACCAATTACAATTACAAGCGGAATTAGAACAGGTAATCAAACCTATTCTATTGTTACTAAGAAATCAAATAGTTTTATGCACAAGGAAATGAGAAAGAAAAGAAGCAGAGGTTTGACGAAATAGAAAGTAGCATGCATGAAGATGAAGAATGGATCTTCATCTATTTATGCCTATTGCAATTAATGCAAGATAAAAGGTATATGCCACGTGTCAAGCTTTCATTGGAAGCTTGTCCTTTGTTCAAAAGTAACCATACTTTTGGCCGCGTGTGAACAGTACTAAATCAGATTTGATAAGGACATAAGAGACTATCCGTACGTCCTTCTCTGACATAGTATAAGGTTTTGACTTTTGTGCATCGAGGATCAGATCAACAATAATCTTGCTTATAGACTTCTCTTGATCGCTGAACTTTGAAACTTCAAGGATTAACTTTAGAGTATCGTTAAGGCCTCGCAAGACTTCACACTTCTATTTAGACAATCATTGCTATCACTGAGCCGCTTCAGATCACTAGTTGATTATCTCTATCTTCAGCTTGGTCTTCGACTTTCGCTGAATGTTCTTGTGGTGTGATTGTTGTTCTTCAAATCTTCAGAGATAAACTTATGGTTCCTGATTTTCTGCGATCGCTGAGTGCAATTAGCATATGATGTCGCTGAATTTGAACTTTAGCTTATAAATGAAATTTTCACTAAGTATACAGATGAATCATATTCAAATTACTGAGAGGAGTTATGATCAACACGGTCTTCAGTGGAAGGTTCATCCCCACAAGGAATTACCTAGGGGGACAGGGTTCACTGAGATTGGGAGAGGAAGGTTCATCATTAGTAACTTCATCAATACTTTTTATGAATGAAGTATTGGTAAGAATAGCAATAGGTAAGGATATAGAAGGTTGGGGTTAAAAGAGAGGCATGTAGAGTTCAAGAGGCAGGCATACCTCAGTGATGTTGAGCTCCCCCTCTTTATTTAGGGAAGATGGATCATATTCCATTAGTTGTTTATTCTTCACTAAGGGATAAGACTTCTCCTGGTTAGGAGGGGGCCTGTCCCCCAAAGTATCTCTGAACACAATTCCCGATTGTGTTATCCCCAGACAGTTGGACTTGAAGAAATTTGACGTGTCATCATCATCGTCATCTTCATCCCTGAGATTGTAGGGGATATCTTCTTCTTCTTCTTCTTCTTCTTCTCCTTCTCCTTCTCCTTCTCCTTCTCCTTCTCCTTCTCCTTCTCCTTCTCCTTCTCCTTCTCCTTCTCCTTCTCCTTCTTCTTCTGCTGCTTCTTCTTCTGCTTCTTCTTCTTCTTCTTCTTCTTCTTCTTCTTCTTCTTCTTCTTCTTCTTCTTCTTCTTCTTCTTCTGCTTCTTCTTCTTCTTCTGCTTCTTCTTCTGCTTCTTCTTAGTATTTCATACGAAAGATAGTTAGAGCCAGTGAGGACAGTGTGATTTTGGGGTATCTGTAGGGCCTTACACTCACAGGCTCACTACCAGGTTTTAAGGGAATGTGGTGGTGGATTTCCCCGATGGAGAGGCAACCAACAGGCTGTGCTCAGTCTTTTCAGAATCGGATTGGACTGGAGAAAAGAAAGCAATTCATGCGGAATCGGACTGGAGAATGCGATTCATGCGAGAATCGGATTGACTGGAGAATGCCATTAATTGCTATATGAAGTGGAATAGCCAGATGCGAACTGGGGTCATTCAATATCCTTGACTTTTCAATAAGGGGCGCGTTAGCTAGGCCGTTTTCTTGCAGGAGTGCTAGCGCGCGCCCTTACGTTTTCTTCCCAGAATGGTACTAACATGAGGGAAAACATTCCTCCAAACATGAGAGCTCCTGTAATGTTAATGTACCATCTAACAGTAATGTTTCAGCTAGTAATGTTTATGAAAGCATTAATTTAAGGGTTGCTGTTGGTTTAGGTTTGATGGGATTTTGAGCATAAATACTCCACTGACCTGTAAAAAGTGGGCCTAACCCTTGGAGTAAATTGCCCAATGTTTCCAAATTAGTATGTTTACCTTTACTATTTTGGTATTTCTTCGATTATCAAAAGCCAAATCGGGGACGAATGGTAATAATCAAGAACCTGGGCGCCTATGCTTTATCCTGAGAAAACATTTCTCAATATATGTTGAGTTAAAATTCAATTAGGCCTTGCTCTAGCAGAAGAAAGCAAGCAATAAAAAAAGAAAGATTGTCTCACTATTAAAAGAATATAAGGATGCTAATGCTGACGAGAATGGTTGAGCCTGAACCCGGTCCTTTGAGGGATCCCTAAATCCTTAAGTTAAGTCCCAGGATACGGACCCATCGCTTTTGCCCGGTAAACTGATCCTAGCAATACTTTGGCATGACACCTGAAAGGGATAGCTTACGATAGACTCAAACTTGAAGTCGGCGTTACTATTTATGTCAATACGAAAGGAGTGGCTGGCTTTTTCTTTTGAGTAGCAGGCAAAGGAGAAAGTCAGTCTTCTGTCATTGCTCCAGTTGGCCCCTTTTCTTTTTCCAGTTTGTCGGTCCCCGATTATAATTTCTCGTTGACCACGGCCTATAGGAACCAGGCTATCTACCGCTTTTAACCCAGTTTGCATAGGCTCGTGCACTGATTTACGTTCAATAATCCCAGGGGCTTTCACTTCGACGACCTTTCTAGATGCAGGATATTTAAGAGGTGGGCTGGTCAATCCATTTTTTCCATTGGAGAGGTACTTAGCAGCCAAATATGAGCACCGTGGCTTTTTCTTTTCCTTTGGAAATAGCCATAAACTTTGGGTTTGTGGATGGAATCCCCCGAGAAGGGTTAAAATGGCAGTTCTAGTCTTCCAGCAGGAGTTCCACGCCTTTTTAACCTGCATAAAAAAAAGGAAGGCTTGCGCCGGGCATGATCCCAGTGTCGAGCAGAGCGAATGAAAAAATTCTTCTTCTTCTTCTTCTTCTTCTTCTTCTTCTTCTTCTGCTGCTGCTTCTTCTTCTGCTTCTTCTTCTTCTGCTTCTTCTTCTTCTGCTTCTTCTTCTTCTTCTTCTTCTTCTTCTTCTTCTTCTTCTTCTTCTTCTTCTTCTTCTTCTTCTTCTTCTTCTTCTTCTTCTTCTTCTTCTTCTTCTTCTTCTTCTTCTTCTTCTTCTTCTTCTTCTTCTTCTTCTTCTTCTTCTTCTTCTTCCTCTTCTTCCTCTTCACCGTCATCGGGTTCAATTTCCTTGGTAAAGACTTCAGGGAAGAGAGTTTTGGCGTTGTCTATTGTTTGTTGAGTGATGGGTGCATCTGTGTAGAATACAACATTAGATCGGCCAATGAACTCTTTTTCAAGCTCTTTCGCGAACTTCTCCCCCTCGGTGTTGCCAGCAAGTGGAACGTGCACCAGCATAGTACGCACGTTGCTGCTCAGTTCAGAAAGAGAATAGGCCTGTGCTTGCTGAGTCTTGACAATCTGACTCAGGGACTCTCTGTCATCAGCAAAGAGAGTGGAGGTAGAAGTTGAGGAGCCTTGGAGAAGTCGCAGGATTTCTCCAAGTGTCTTTCCTTGGGCCACAATCTCTTCTCCTTGCTTGTTAAGCCGATCTTCTAGCTTGGTCACCGAGAAGGTATTTTGAGCAATAACATTGCTCAAATCCGTTTTTAGGGAGGTAACTTCAGCTTGGACACCGAGAACGATATTTCTGAGAGCTGGTGTCCTTGACACCATTTTGAAGATGTGCTCGGCAGAGAGTTGGAGGATATCTGCCCTTTGTTTAATCTGGGCAGATTCCTACACCAGATGATCCAGGGCCAGAATCTGAATTGATGCTGTTGGAGGAGACAGAGAGATGAGAGGAAGATCCTGGATCTTGGGAAGAAAAGTTCTCTGAATGTTCTCTTTCTTGATCTTCTTTATTTGCTCCATTGTGAGAGATGGAGGCTTGGGAAGAGATGTGTCAGCGACACCCTTTGTAGTTGTAGTCGTAGAAGCAACAGTGGAGGTGGGTGCACCAGTGACACCTATTGATAACACCGATAAATGAGCCAAAAAGAGCTCGGGGTTAGAATAAAGAGGTTGGGTGGATGAGTGTATACGCAAGGATTCCTTGAGAGTTTTCGAACTTCATACTGCATGAACCATTACATGTGTTAACCTAGGACTCGAGTGTATTGAGAGTATCCCGTGAGGTAGGGTCGAGGCGAAATCCTCTCTGAAAGTTTAACCGGTTAGTTTGAACTCATTATGGTATCGCCGTCTTTAGTTCGATCTTCAATGCTCATTTTTCTAATTATCCACGATGGTAGTACATTCGAGTATCACATTTTGAACCTACATGATGCATATTACACAATCGTTACATTAGTAGTATACCCGTGCTTAGATATACGAGTTAGGTTTACTGTCTAATTGTCTTTTCTTTGTTGATCGCTAATTTTGCTTGGTGACAAGCAACGCTTGGTTTGGGGTTGTTGATAACGCCAATTTTTGGCATTATTATTAGACCAACTTCCATGTCGTTTAGCTCGTTTCCAAACAAACGAGGCGTAATTTCTTACGATTTTGTGTGGGTTGCACAAAAGTTGACCCATTTGGATAAATAAAGGAATTCGATGTTTGTCCGACAAAATCCAAGATTTTATGTCTTCATTTGATAGAGGACGTGAATACGAAGTAAAAACAATCCTTTCCGGAGCCTAAATGGAGCTTAAATGAGTAAGTTATGGCCAAATTGGATAAAGCGTGTGAGAAAGCGGGTTTAATCGCCCAATAACCCGCACAGTTGGCTATCCTCCATATAAAAAGCTGAAAAATCAGATTTTCAGCACTGATCTCTTCTCCTTCTTTTCACGGACGACCTAGGGCTTGGAGGAGGCGATTTTGGTGATTTCTAAACACAATTTCAGAGCGATTAAAGTGAAGAAACACAAAGGGATTGAAGATCTAAAGCCAATTTCATCACCATCTCGTGGAGATTCGTCACCAAAAAGGGGTTTTCGTTCTTATTTAGATTTTGTTGATTTTCATGTCTAAGTTTGATATTTCCTTCTTCTTAGTTTTGTTTTCTACCACCCCTAACATGAATTAATCCTTAGATGTTGGGGGTTGGATTACTTTTGGTTTGAAGCATATGAACACGCAAAGTGGTGAATTTTATTAGGGTTTCTTTTATTAATGAAGCATATGAGTTTGGGTATAAAGCTTTTGTAAGCCGGATCAACTTGCAAACTGATTCCATCATTATAAATTAGTTCGCGAAAAATAACTTATAACCAGATGTTTGATTCATGTGCCTAAGGTGAGAAACTGGATATAGATAAATAACTTATAAATTTTTGGGTTTATGTATTGAGATCGAGAGATAAAATATGTATTTTTCGGGAATAGATCTGTTATAACTCGAGAGAGAGTAACAGTTGTTTTTGTGATTGTGTATTCATAATATTGGAAATTACCTGATAATAATTACAACTGAAGTGTTCTATGTGGAAACCATTAGGACTCCAACTCCCAACTTCTTTTCTCCTATAAAGTTTCCAACTTTTCCGTTCTTTAAATTGTCAAGATTCCTTTAGGTTAATTAGCAGATTAATCATTCAACCAAATCAAATTTTCGATTGTCCAGTTAGTATTTACTATAGTCATTGTGTTACTAGTCCCTAGTTCCCTTGGTTCGATCCCATACTTTTAGTACATTATTACTTGATTCGACTCGTACACTTGCGGTTAGATTTAGGGGGGTGTAAACCCACCTTTTGTCAGATCAATCAAATAGCTAATTAGTCTAAGCACCTCGAACTTGTTCTACTTGTGGAACAAATGATTTTGTCAATCAAAGGTATGTTAATAAATGGTATGGTACATATAGTATCCCCACTTCCCCATTTGTTGTTCCTAAAGCTAACTTCCAAGGACCCAACAATGGTTGGGTAGCAAAACATTTTTAATTTGTTTTGTAGGTATGTCATGTGTGTTCTAAATTTAGAATATTTACGTCACATGACATGATCATTCAAAAGGTTATGCTGCTTTTATGGGGGAGTACCGTACGTTATTCTTTTTATTAGTTTCATAGTATCTCAGCTATGAACCTGCTTTTTATATTATGACTTCTGAATACTTCAATTCAGAACCCGGACTTCAACTGTTTCCACTCTTTGTGTGTTAGGAATTTGAAGTTTCAATGGTCAATCCAAAGCCGGAAGGACCTACCCATGAAACGCATCCCTAGATTAGATATCTTGAAAGGGTATGATCAAAATAAAATTGAGTGCTTCTGAGATAAAAGAAAATTGTGAGAGTGTGACAAGAGTTAAAAGAAAATATTTTGTCTTCACTAAACTGAAACAGATATCCGGGTAGCCACACATTCTATTCATTCTCGACTCTTTGGAGATGAATATTGAAAATAGACAAGGACCCAATGTCGATAACTTGTGTCACCCCACCCAACTACTCAAGTATCTCACAAAAGGTTCTTGTTTCATATATCACGAAGATTAAGCATATCATCTATCTATTCTTCACTCGGAAGACTTTGCTATTGAAACAAGAAGACGCACCTCTGGTCTTTGAACTTCATATTTTGTGCATATCGAGTTTATTTTTGAGCCATAATATATACAATATTTCTTTGACACATGCACAATTCTTTGTGATTCAAATTGCATATCTTTGTGTTTATGCCGGGACAGTTTGAAAAGTTAGTTTTATAACTTACTTCTGTGATAACTGGAAGTCATATTAGTGCCAACCCACTGCCAACACTGAATATAGGCCACTTAATTGAATTTATTTTTGATTTAAGTGATAATAGTTGCTTTTCGTGCTTCTATGTTAGCTTTTTACCCATTTTTTCACATAAATGTTCGATTATTGTCTTTGATGATTCATAATGCTTCGGATTCTCATTATCATTATAAGGGGGAGAAAAAGTGTATCAAAGACAAATGCCTATTATCAGGGGCAGAAAAAGTGTACCAAAGGCACATGCGAAGGAAGAAACAAGAAAATGACACTTTGACGTATCCGACAAGTTCAGTTCATCGCATCAGCCAAACCCGACAAACTTAGAATGTCGCAGCATTTAGACCCGACAAGTTCTACTTGAAATATACCCTACGATATTATGGCTCCTTCGACATTCCGTTATTGAACTTCATGCTAATGTTAAGGGGGGAGCTACAAAGCTTATCAAATGATCATTTTCATAGGGGGAGCAAAAGATTCAAAATAAAGATTTGTGGACAAAGTTTCATCGTCTTCAAAAGAGTGTTGATTTGCTGAATGGTAATCTCGAATACAAAGGGGGAGATTGTTAGGTCTGAAAATATTGTATCCGAGATCACAAATATTGAAGACATGAAGGGCCAAAAGTGTAGAGTCAACAAAGTCAATAATTAGGAAGTATTAAATATTAGGAAACGATTTTAATGTAAATAAGACAAATGAATATTACCTTATGTCTTTGTTTGCTTATTATGTATTTCTCTATACATATAAATAGAGGGTTAGGGCTAGCATTAAAATACTATAGCTTTGATATAGGTCATTCATTCATGTTATAGAGAGAGCTTAAGAGAGATATCATTGTAATAACAGTCCTTACAAGTGAGATATACAACATAAGGTGTTATTCAACGTGTTCTTCATAATAATGTGTTCATAACATCATTACCTGATCATATACTGGGATCCACAAGAACTTTCTTTAATAACCCATTTCATCACAAATTTATTGTTTGTGTGTGACTTTATGGGGTTAATTTTTAGCTTTGATTTAGCAGACTTGACAACTTTCTTTGGAAATTTCTTAATCATTTATGAATTTAGTTTGAAGGAACGATGACCACAATTATTACAATGAATTTCATTCTCAAGTAATGTTAAAAATTATGTGAGAGCCATGAATGATAATTAAAAGAATGGATAGCAAAAGATTTCTTTTTATTATTTTGAATTTGGTACATCATTACGAGAATTAATCCTATCTAATTTGTCTTTTTGTGATAGGCTTGATCCTTTCTTCCTCCATACTAAAGAGGACTGCTCTGAAAAAGATAAGAAATGAGGATTAGAAATATTAGACTTCTTAAGTTTTTCAAATTGACTTGTACTTTAGGTGTAGATGTAGAAGATTGTCCTTTCTCAAAATACTTTGTTCTGGAATTGAATGATGATGATGATGATAATTCAGAAGTTCCTATATTTGCAGATTCGGAATTTGTTTGATTTGTCTTAATGTCAAAATCTGAAGTATCTGAGATGTTTTCTGAAAATAATTTTTTCTTAGATGTTTCTTTTTAAAAAAACAGAACCACACATTTCATAAAGTAATTTTGGTTCTTCAGATTTGAGTTTATCACCTTCAACTAAAGAAGTTTCTGATTTCAGAAGGTAATTTTGTATCCATTTTTGTTTATGACAGCAATCATATGAATACTTATATATTTGTCATCTTCATCATCAATATAAGTTGCATTCATTAATTCTGAAAATTTATCTTCTGACATATTTTGAACAAAATTTTTTAATTTGGACATTTTTTCAGAATTAAGATTACTTTCATTTGCTGTTGAATCTTGATTATTCTCAATTTCTTCAGTTTTATTTTCAGAATCATCAAAAGATATTCCAGAATTATTATTGAATTCATCTTCTAAAAAAAATTCAAATGATTCTTCAGAATTTTCGTTAGAGATTTTGATTTCGTAATTAATATTATCTTCTAAATTAGTTTTAGACATCTGATCAGAAAATCCATCAAAAGTATTTTCAGAAATTTTCTTGAAAGATATGTCAAAAAAAATTCTTACTAGAAACTTCAGAAATTTCTTCATATATTACTTCAGAATTTTCTTTTAATACTTCAGAAATTGATTCATTCTTTGATTCTTTAGAATTTTCTTTTGTAAACAGAGTTTCAGACTTTACAAATATGCTTTCTAAAGGTATTCTTTCAAGCAAAGTTTTGTCCACAGGTTTTGATACAACTCCTTTTATTCCTTCATCGAAAAACAGACATTTTTGATAGATTGTATAATTTAGAAGGTGAACTTTTTAAAATTTGATTTTCATTGCTTTGACATTGTAAATATTTGAATTTTGTGCTTGACTTGCTAACAGATTCAGAGTTTGTTCAGTTTGTCATCTTTTGAAATTCAAATCTTTTAACTCTTTAACCTTTTTGTACAATTCAATTCTTTCTTTGTTTAAAAAATCCAGTTTAACAAATAATACCCCTTTTCAGATTTTTCATTTTCTATACTCATATTCAGAATATTAAGTTTTTCAGTTAATGCAGATTTTTCTTCAGAAATTTTGTCAAGTTGCTCTTCTACATCCATGCACTTTATTTTGTAAATTTGACTTTCGTCTCTAAATTTGTTGACCAAAAGTCTTTCTCCTTTTATCTGTTTGCTTAGATCTTCAAATTTAGAGTTCATTTGTAAAATTTGTTCTTGTAAATTAAGTTAAGAATTATATGCAGAAGAAGAAGAATTTACCTCAGAATCATGAGCATGAGAGGATTCAGGATGTTCTTGGCACATGTAGCATCGTGCACCATAATGAGCAACTTCTTCATCATATTCATCATCTGTCCAAGTTAGCCAATCCTCTTCATACTTGGTGTAGAGAGCAGGGTTTTTGTCTTTCTTCCTTGATAAAACTGCCTTCTTTTCATAGTAAGCAGTGTTTTTGACCTTTGGCATTTTGCATTGTCTAGCAAAGTGGCCAGGTTTCCCACAATTAAAACACCTTGCTGGTTCATTCTCATCTTTCTTTTCTTCCTTCTGAACTTTAATCTCTGACCCAGTAGTAATAGCAACAGGTTTTACATTACCACCCTTCTTATATTTATTATTGTACCTTTGATTGAACTGGGTGGTTAAAAATGCAATACTCTCTGCCATTGTTTTTTATTTCTTCATCAGATTCATTTCCAGATATAGTCTCCATTACAGGAAGTTCACAATTTTTTGCAGGAAGTGAAGTAGCTCTTTGATTATTGATTGAGTTAGTTAGAAGAGCCAGGAATCATTTGCTTTCTTTTTTTCTGTCTGTCTTGACTAAATTTTTTCTTCTTGTTGATATAAGATTCCAAAATTTTCATCAATATGTTTCATAGACAGATTTCTGGTGACCATTGTGTCAGTAAAGCATTCCCATTCAGCTCCCAAATTCTTTAAAAAATTATTGTTGATTTCAGAATTCAGCTTCTGAACTCCATTCCTCCTTAGATCATTCAATATATTGTTGAATCTGTTATAGGTATCAGTCAGAGATTCACCTTCTTTGGCTTTGAATCCTTCATATATTCCTATGCATATGTTGATCTTTTGTTCCCTTGACTTTGCACTCACCTTCATTTGAGGTTCTACTTCATCCCACATTTCTTTTGCAGAAGAAACACTATCAACCCAATTGAAGATTTCATTTGGAAGAGCCATTGTTAGTAGGGTTAGGGCACGTCTGTCAATTTTCAACTGAGCTTTCTCAGCATTGTTGTACATTGTAGTGTTCTTCTTTATCCTTGTAGCAGGGATCTTTGGAGTATCTTCAGTTGCTAGAACTGTAGGTATTTCAACAAACACTTCAAGTGGTCTATTTGTGATTGATTTCATAAGCTATTCATCAATGTTATTCAGAAACTGAATCATCCGTATTCGCCACTAATGATATTCTCCAATGAACAAAGCAGGAGGTGTAGTCTCGTAACAAATTAAAACATATTGGTTCGACATTCTTATGGTTTGATCGACAATTCAACTATAAAAGATGAAAGAATTAGATCTGATCAATCAAGAAGAGATTGATCGTAGAGAAAAAAAATTCTAGAATCTGTCAGATCTGACAAGATTTAGGAAATCGAATCAAGAATAGTTGAACGGCTCTGATACCAATTGATATTTCCTGTATATAAGAATGTATAAAATCGAGTAAAGATCACAAGATGATTGCAAGGCAGTCGGCTGTTGTATTGATATTCATAAGAATACAAATAGTACATATGGAAAGTACACATGCAAAAACTAACTCATAACAAACTAACAGACCTTGTATATATACTAGTATAGAAAGTCTAAACTAACAACTAGGTTACATGACAGACCAATAAATTCTATACATATGTACATATACTTCAGAAGCTATCTTCAGAACTGTCTTCAGAACTTGTTCAGAACTTCTGAAGTTGCCACTTCAGAAGTTATACCTTAAGCTTTTCTTCTTGAACCTTTTCTTCTGAAGTCTTCGCCTCAGACTTCTGACCTTGTGTACTTCTGAAGATGCCTTAGCTTTGTCTAGTCAACCTGGTTCAAAATATCTGAACTCTGCACTTTAGAAGCCTATCTTTTTTTAATCAATCTTTAACTTCTCAACATGATTCGTAGGAGTTCATGACGATGAACACCAAGATCCCAAAAATTTCATGTTGGAAAACACCCTTTCGAAGGAAAGGTTCCCCATCTTCATGGGTTTATGATGCCAAAAATCCGTGATCGCTACGAGAAAGCATCGATCGAGGATCTGAATACTCATACCACCGGCCTGGCGTTCCTGGTAAGTCGTCAAGATATAATAATTGATGTTTAATTACTTCAAAAACGACTACTACCATTTTTCGCTCTCCAGACTTTTTAGTCGTCACTCTACCTCCACTCCCATATGAACAGGGTTAAGTCCCTAGTTCCCAAAATAAAGGCGAGGGAGCAGGCGGCTCTTGCCAGTGAGGAGACCGCCCTGATGAAGGTGGAGGAGTACTCCGGTCGTCTGGACGAGGTCAGGACCTCCTGGAGAAGGAGATGCACGCCCGGGAAGAAGCTGATGAGCATCTGAAGGAGGCCCTGATCAAAGCAACGTCTGCGGAGGCGGTAATGGCCTCGACCAAAAGTACTTTGACCGAGAATGAAAAAGAGGCCAAAGTCGTGCGGTCCAAGATGAAGGCAGCGCGGAACGTGCTGAGGTCGCGGAGGGAAAACTGGTTGCAGCTGAGAAGAAATATCGAGAGTTGCAAGTGGAGGTGATTAGACTCCAAGAGAAGTTGGACGCCATCGAGGGGTTCACTCACTAGAAGACCAAAGAGGCCATCTTTCTTCGCCACCTTACGGGAAAGGACCGTTTTTGGGTCCACCGAAGAAGATCTCTCATATTTCCTTAAGGAAATTGGGACTTCGGCTGACCTAGATCGTGAAGCCCGTGAGGAGAATGATGAGGATGAATTGGGGCCTCTTCCATTGCAGTTGACGTGACTCTCAACCAGCCCAATTCCTATATCGCTCTTTTGTCTTTTGATATTCCTTTTTTGGGCGACCGTTGGTGGTCGTGCCTCTACTTGTATTACTTTTGATCATTTAATACAAGTAACTATTGGTTAAATACTTTTGGCCATACAAAGTGTTTGTCTTTTTACATAGTTTTATTATAAGTAACTTGTGATCGTGTGAACCAGATAATGTTCGAAAAACGAACAAGCTTTATTCATGACAATCACGAAAATCATGAGACACAATCTGTTTCATAGAAATGAACTTCGAATCATTACAAGTAACGTCTAAAGTCATAATTATGGAAAATTACGTCAAGGGCTTTCGATAGTCAAGTATCGAAAAATAATTTCTTTGTCATTGATCGTAGGATCATGCGTTCCTACAATAAGTCGAAGTCAGAGGTGGTCGTCGCATTTACCAATGACCCTCCGATGCTTAAGTCAGTAATGTTTGAAAATATAATAACTCAAAAGAAATATTTCTTTAAAGGTACTGCATTCCAACTACATGAGATGTCTCGATTGTCGGGGGTTTGGAGTCGATAAGCTCCTTTACCCACGACTTTGAAGATTAGATAGGGACCTTCCCATTTGGATTCTAACTTACCTGCATTGATTTTTCAGGCGTTCTGAAAAGTTCGTCGTAGGACGTAATCTCTGTAGGAACCCAGATCCTCAATATTTGGTGATACAATTGAATGTGAAAGAATAGAAAGCGGAAGCAATTAATAAATCACCAAATAAACTAGAAATGATGTACTGAACAGTAAATAGAGATTGGAAACAAATACAATTAATGTTTCAGGAAGTCATCTTGAGTATTGAAGAGTAATTCTGAGCAGTTACAACGAAGAACACCAAGAGCACCCTCTGAAGTGTGTGAGAAAAGCTCTCAAAATATTACTCTCTCTCAAGTACGAAATCTGAAAGATATTCTGTTAATTCACTCCTATTATATTGAACAAATTTCCTATTTATACTATGAAAATGGAAAGTCAACTTATTAGCCAATGAGAAGATGCCTAGCTGGAAAGGTAAATAACCGCTTTTGTACACATGGCATCTTGTAATAGATCCATCTATAGAAGAGAGTGTCACTGGATAAAGTTCTAAGTGTAATCCGAGAAGTCTTTGGGAGTCAAAGGCTTTGCATAGTACATGTAGAGGCTCTGTATGTATAGTGCAAAGGCTCTACGTCAGGGACTTGAGTTCTGCACCATTTTAAAATGCATTGATGCGTCTCCGTCTTCTGCTTCCGAGCTCTGTATCAAAGCTCTGTGTCTCCAACAACTTAGTCTTCTAACCAAAAGACTTAGAATACTTTTTACTTACACTTTCTAACAGAGTTAATTTCTAACAATCTCCCCTTAAGTGTAAATAAAAATACTTTGATAAAAGTAAGTATTAACTAGAAAGCAGGAGGCCAACACGGTCCTCTGTAACGTATTACTTTAATCAAAAAATTGGAAGTATAGAGATACAATGAGAGATGACTATGATGTGTATTTTATAATTTTCTGATCAACCTCCTATAATCTAACATTGATTCAATCTCTTGTTGACACCAACTTCTCATTGTCCTCTGCTCAATTGATCATGGCTCAAACTCCTCCATTTGTCTGTAGATCATCTTCAGAGTAGCACCAAAACATCTGCTTGTCCGAGATCTTCTGTACACCTTTCTCATCCTATGCTTGTTCTTGTACACAAAAACATGACCAGGGTCTGGCAAGTAAGTTCCACGTTTCACATTCTCCAAGACTTTTAGATACTCATTTGGTGCAGAGACAAACAACTTATCCACACCCAACTCCAAACCTATCTGGAAGTCCATCTTGCTTGCGAAAGTTACCCATTCCTTCATAGCCTCTATAATTGCACTGTTTGTTGTGGCATTCACTATCCCCTTATCTGCATTGTTATTTGTATGGCTAAACAAAGTAGGCAGATCATATGGATTTAGATTTAGAAGGTCACAATCAGAGAACTTGTAGATTCTGCGTTGAGCTCGTTCAACCGTATACTCGTGATAGACAATGACATTATGCGAGAAACGTCTATTCTTAATATCAAGCACCCTTTTGATTCCTTCATTTGGGTAGACAGTGGTTGGATTCAGAGTCTTCTTTTTTATTAATCTTTGTCTTACTTATTCTTCTATATATCGGTTTAACTTGTAGATCTTTTGGAAGGGATGCCATGCTCTGGGTACAACTACTGGAAGATGTATTCATTGGTTGTTTGCTCTGGATGCTTGGTTGTAGTAATTGGTCTTCACATAGCATCAAGAGATTCTTTAATAGATTGAACTCTCTCTTCAGATATTTGTGGATTGGAGCTCTCGGTCAGAGGAATTGAGCTCTGGTTTAGAACTTGTGGCCTTGGTTGAGATGATTGTGTACTTCGACTCAGAGCAGAAGTTGTTAACGGGCTTTGTCTTCTTGTGAACAGAGGAGTATAGTCTTCATCAGATGATAATGAAATGTCTGATTCAGAGTTGCTATGATGAAGATGAATGGTATTCTTTTCAATGTTGGCTCTGGTTGGAGAATCATCTGGCCCAAAAAGTGATCGTTTTATTTCTTCAGCAACCATACTTGGTTCTTGTTCAGTCCGGGCCATACTCTGTGTCTCCCTTGCCTTTGGAATATCATCAAAAACTAGAGCAGTCTTTGGTTCAATTGTGGATTGGGGGCTCTGTTCAGATGGTGAAGAGGATGGTTGAAATGGAACTTTCTTCAGTGGCACGGTAGGAATTGTTGCAGAGGTTGATCCGGGTTCTGTCTACCCTCTTTGGCGATCATGAGGACTAGACGCATCTGGGTCCTCTGGGTCGTCAAAGTGAACCCGTTTAGATGGTGGCTTCTTGCAGCTAGAAGAGGACTTATTCCTCTTTTTCGTGTGTAGATTGGTGGGAGATATCATCTTGATCTTTTCTTTAAACAATTTTACCAAGTCATTCATTGCCATGGTTGCTTTGTTGACTTCATATTCACATCTGAACTTCAAGACAACATTTGATTTCTTTATATCTGTAGCAGCTTGAGTAGCCTTGTTATTGAAGTCAGAGGTGAAGTCTGCAACTTTTTGAAGAAGTTTGTCACCTAGAGCAACCATCTCTAAGCGACGAATGTAGTCTTCTGGTACATAGGGACCAAGGAGCACAGTTCTCTGTACCATTTCCATCATCTCATCTCTAAATCTGTTTAGCTTTGCAATAAGAATAGATGTTGGTTATTGAGTTTGTGGCTGGGAGATGTGGTCAGGGAGGAGCTTTTCGACCTTTTGAATGGCTAGTTGTGAGGAGCTCACTCTTTTTTCCATATAATCCAGTGCCTTGGACAGTTTCTCTGTCAATAACTTAGAGTCATCAAGTTTGCAAGCATTCAAGTAATTCTCAGCCTTTATAGCAGATTTGAGATCTTGAATTTCTCTCATATCTGATGCAGAGGTTGAGGTCTCTGCGCCGAACCCAAGATGTTTTAGTTCTTGCCTAGAACCCTTGGCAGACGCATCAAAAGTTTGGAACTCATCTCTGGAGGCATGCATAGGTATGCTAGTCTCTGGCTCAACATATGGGCTAGAGTTTAGTGTTGTTCCTACCACGCCTTCTTTCGAGCCTGGATTGACATTGTGCTCGAAGGAACTTCGATCCGATCCTTGTATCTCTGCTTCAGAATCAAGTATACTACGGACCTTCTATTGGCGTTGTACACCCCTTCAGAGCCAGAGGCATGAAGGTCGGACATGCCAAGTGCACTTTGTGGGCTATCGAGACCCACACAGCTATGTGTCCTAAGACGTCGCTTTGGATGACGTATTGGATTGTCTAGTGCAGAGGAAACAAATTTCTCTGTAGGGATTGGTGGCGTACCATGGGGAGACATGGTACTTATGTTTTCAATGAAGTCATCCTTTTGGGAGGATGCATTCAGATTAGAAGTTTCCCTTTGGCTATGATGCTCAAATGAAGCATCGTCCTCTGAGAGGTTTGGTTGGCTATGGATCGAGGTGTGCACCTGTGTTTCAATATCCCATGATGCTTGTACATCTGGGATAGATTGTGTGTTTGCACTGGGAGATGGATAGGTAAACCTAATATGTGTGCCTCTAGGGACATCTTTTAGTGCAATCTCACCAACTGTTCCCTCAATGCTCTCTCTCTCTCTCACTAGGCTCACTAAAAGGAATGGAACACTCTTTTCTTTTCGCTTTTCCTTGGCAATCATTTTGCCTATTTTTTCTCTCTCTCTCTGCATGCTTTCTGGCTCTCCATTCTTCTCTTTCTATTCTTACTCTTTCTTCCTCTGCTCGCACCCTCTCTTCCGTTGCTCTCTCTCTCTACCTCACTTACCTCATCCTTCTGTATTCTCCTGTCTCTCCTTCTTTCCTGATTACCTAAGAATACCAACTGGTATGGCTCTCCTAATCTTGGGGGATTACCATCTCTGGTTCTTGGGCTTGGATCCCAAGTCTATATGCGTGCTTAAGGGTCATAGGCCTAATGTAGTGTTGTAGTCTTTGAGAGATAGCTCTGGCCGCCGAATACCCATCCTTAAATATCGTTAGGTTTTATGCAGAATAGGTGTGGTGGTGCAACTTTGGCTATGCATCACATGGGATATGTTGCACTTCGATTGTTGGCTTTATAACAAGGGCAGAAACCTTGGGAATAAGAGTGAGGAAAGGGGTTTTTGCTTTGATTGTTCTATCTCCTTCTTCTGTACTGCACCTCTGAACTCGTTGAAAATGATGAGAGAATAGTTTAGAGGGAGCTCAAAATACATGTCATAAAGAAATTATAGAACATTTGTTGAAAGCATGTCCATACTTCCATTCTTTCCAGTCAAGGATCTATTAACTAGGGTAAACAGCATGTTCCTGGGAGGGAAATGTGATTTCTTAGTTGTAGCGTAACATTCTAATGAATCCTATTAGTTCGTCCCCATTGGGTAGTCTTGCATAGTCCTTTAAATGAATATCAGCACGGGTTGGGGTTTGAAGAACACCTGAGAGTAGAGATCTGGAGATATGAACTTCGCACTTCTTTTGCGCTCAGGGACATGGAAGTATCCAACAATGCCCTTCTTTTTGATGAACTGACATGTTTTTCTAGAACTCTTGAACATACCTTTCAGGCACCGAGTCATCGGTGTTGGTAAATGTGTGAACCAGTGGGTGTTTTGATAACAGGCAGATGACGGGTTGAAATTTTACAGGGAAGTTCTTGAAGTTGAGGTCGAGTTTGTGGTTATTTGGTTTAGACAACGTTGGAGTTTGTTCCTTCAGAAATCATCTGGGAGGTTTCATTGTGAGAGTTATTTGATTCAGATTGAACCGACATTGTTGCAGGTTAGAAGCTTTGAGAGTTTTAGTTGCAGGTTTGCTTAGAGAGAATTCGGAGAAGATGAGCGCGTAAAGAATTAAAATTAGGACTCGATTGTGTACAGTATCCGAAATGGCTGAATGGACGTGGAGCATGCAAGGGTTAAAGGTGAGTCCTGTTAGAAAAATGACACATGGACTGACGTGCGCTGCAAATGACACGTTGGCCGTATGTCATCTCCCACGTTTGAAGGTTTCTAAAAATAACAGGACTGTCACCCGCACCTTCCATTGGAACCCAAAAACACAAAAGTGTAAATGGTACAGAGAAATACTCATACAGATATGAGGCATTAGATACAAAAGGGGTTTCTCTTTCTATTAGCTTGCACCTTTTATATACCTAAACATTTAAAATTCAAGTTCTGACTCTGAAAGATGTAAGTTGGTGAAATCTGAGGGACAGAGGCTTTGTATCCGAAGTTCATCAAAACTTATCTTGTCAAGAAGGTTTTTGACTTAGAACATGTTTGTATGAGGTATTTTTAAAGGTCAGAGAGAAGATTTTACATAACTTGATAGTAAAGATTTGCTCCCCCTTGAGTTGAGCCTATTTTCTCTTACTCCCCCTCAAACTATGCTTGGATCAGATAATCATAAGAGATGGTATTCAAAATTTAAGGTGCAGAGGCTCTGTATGCATGATTAAATTTATAAGTGAAAGTTTTGTAAGTTTGATACAGAAGTGATGTTTGACCAAGACTAAAAACAAGACATGCTAAGAAATTTATACAGAGGCTCTAGCTCTTTTATTGCATGTTTAGCATGCGCAACTTGATGTTATGAAAGACAATATCTTCTCATCCAGAGCTTTAGTGAACAGATCATCAACCTGGAAATTAGTAGAGACAAAATACATCTCTATGATGCCTTTCTCTACATGATCCTTAATAAAATGATTCATTGACATCAATGTGCTTGGTTTTGGGGTGTTGCACTGAATTTGCAGTGATGGCTATGGCGCTCTCTTAATCACGAAGAATTAGGGGTGTGTAAACCCGACCTAACCCGAACCTATATTTCTAAAGTTAATGGATATCCGAACATACGAAAAACCCGAAATTCAAAAAATAAGTAGGATTATAGGGTTTGGGTTGGGTTTGAATTTTGTGCACCCGCCCCACCCGAATATCTAAAAATTCCATTGATGATGTGCCACTTATATTATTATCATTATATATACAATATATACTTACCGTTTATATTATATATAACATATAATCACCTAAAATATAAAATTCTAAATCTGATCGTAATCCTAATCCTAATCCTTATATATTCCTTATGATTATGGCCTAACTATATTCCAATTTCCAAGCACCGTATTATATATATATATATATATCATCATCATCACCAATTTACCATCTCATTCTCACCACGTATGCATGCAAACTCATACCTAAGTTCTTTAATTTTTGTGGCTTCTACACGTGTTCACAACATATGAACATAATGCATGCATGATTCATGAATACGTGATTGAAGTCTTGAAGATCGATTTGTTGCTGCCTGCTTCAACTCTTGCACGTTTACAGTCTCCGATTTGTGATTGAGTCCGTGATTGTGGTTGTTGTGTACTAGTGCCATAGTTAATATTGTAAGTCTCATACGTCTCTATTGATTCTGCGTTGTGACTTTTTGTTGTTTTTTCGACGTTAAGTTTTACATTATGTTATATTCACTACTACAAAACTGGCTTTTATAAACGGTTGTTTTGGGCTTTATACATGGTTTTGGAACCATGTATAAGGCCAGTGTTTGTGAAAGTTTCGGACTTTTGTACACGGTTCCATAACCGTGTATAAAACTCAACTTTTATACACGGTTCCAAAACCGTGTATAAATCCCAAAATAACCGTATATAAAACCCATTATCTTACACGGTTTTTAGATGAAACCGTTTATACAAGATTAATAAGCGTGTATAAAAGTCACTATCTTACACGGTTTTTACAAAATACCGTTTATAAAAGGATTAGTAATTGAGTATAAAAGCAACCATCTTACACGGTTTTCATAACAAAACCGTGTATAATGGTAACTATATATAAAAAGAATGTAAACTTTTGTACACGGTTTTTCAATACAACCGTGTTTAATGAGTTATATTTATATTTTTTAAATTTTCCTTCATTCTGATACCATTCATTATTCAGTAGGCTACATTTCCAAATACGATTCCAATTGGAGTGATGGAGCATTTCAAACACAATTATAAATGCAAAATCAACTACACACGTAAATGTAACATCTCAAAGTAACCATTAACCATTAAATTTTAAAAATCATCAACATAAATGTAACATCTCAAAGTAATCAAACAATCTAATACTTTTATCGTGCAATCTAGTCTAATAATCTATAAGAAAATCACCCTCCATTTGTTACTACATTTCTCCATCCATTATGCGTTTTAAATTAATCGTTTTCGCGATATTGCAAGCTATCTCCTCAATTTATGTGATTGTGAAAGGAGATATGGTCGTCCATATGTCCTGTATATATAAATTTGAAAGTAGGTGTAATTATAAACAAAGTAAAGTGTTTTGTACAATATATAAATAAAATGAAAGAAACTTAAAAAATACATACCTTGCGAGAGAAAGCATATTGTTCATCCATCACAAAATGGAAGATTTGTTTCACAACATAGTTACCACACTCCTAACCCTCTTTCTGTTGATTACACTACAATGTAAAAAAAGTAGTGATTAGACAACTTAAAGTATGAAATAAATTGTTGGGATATATAAATGATACCTTGTTTAAGCTCCATGTAATCAGAGTGTTGGCTTGACATAAGCGTATTGCATTATTGTATTGTGTAATGGCCTTAAATGAAAAACAACAAAACATTTGTGTTAACAGTCTATAAACTATATAAATAAACATCAATTGTATACTAAAGTAATACAATACATACGTGTCTATGAGGTCTTTGATGTTGTAAGTTTCAGCTGTCTTTCCACTTGTCATCATCGAATCTAACACAAAGACCAACCTACGTCTAGGCCTAATGTTTAATAACGTTCGGTGGTTCCTAAAAATGTTCAAAACGATTATGTGAATAGAAGTTAAAGTGTAAAACCTATATTATTATCATCATAGTAAGCTATATGTTTGAAAAAGATCTGAACAAAAGTAATTATTAAGGTATGTGTTAAGAAAAACGACTGTGTGTGTGTGGGTGGGTGGGAGGGGGGAGGGGGGAGGGGGGATGAAGAGAAACGATGGAACATATTGTAAACACAATTTGACAATTCAATCACGTAGTTTAACAAAAAAAACATATATAGAATAGTAGAAATGCAAGCTAAAAGCTTAAAAGCATGCAGTTTCGATTGATGGAAGGGAATACATTAAGATACAAACTAAAGTTAATACTCTCCTAGCAGATAGATTTGGAACAAAATGTAGCCAATATTAAAAAGGTTATGAACAATTCTAGTATTCTAAAATATACAGTTGCATCTATTCTAAAAGAAGAGGTTTCAAATCTGAATGTGAAAAGGCAAAGGGTAAGTCAAATGTTTGCAAAACATATTAGCCATGATTTCACTTAAAAATCCAATCCTTGCTTAACCATATAATTCAAAACTATGATATCAATTTGCAGCTTGGAGCATAAATAAATTAGTACTTTATTAGGAACATACATGTCCTCTCCAATGCAAGTATATTCTATATTAAACAAACCTTTCTAGGATGCATTATTGATGGTGAGATTTCATTTTAAAATGTTGCTCTCTCATTTGTTTATACACATTTTATTGGTGGGATTTGTTTCATATGTGTAAGCTAATCCTTTTTTTTTTCACAGCACCAAGCAAACTTTATTAGCACATTTAACCAAACCAAAAATACAAGCAACACAGTGACAGCAGGCAAAAAGAGCTGCAACATAGGAACAAAAGCACACTCGCAATTCAAATCGGCTTAACCAAACAGACACGAGAAACATGAGCCCCAAACCAGTAAAATAAGAGTACTAACAACTACTATAACCTGTAACTTCTCTTTTCATAATCATGAGGAATTAACTTAACCCAAAATCAAGTACTGTAATATTCAAAGCATTCCAATGCTAAATTTCAAAAAATCACAACTATAAATTGGGGATTTCACATCTTTAGGCATAACCCGTTTGGTTGTAAAATGTAGAAGGCACAACACGATGAAGATGATTCCAAAACCAAAACAGCATTAAGGACTAATCATCAATACAATCAAAATCCCTATAAATAAACTAGAACTGTACATGGTTTGTCATGGTTTAACTAGGGTTTTAATAAAATTCGAACTGGCAGCAAATTGATGGTTTGAGTTACGTCCACATCTTCATCGGAAGCATATTCATCGCTGGAGATGCTTAATTCCCCGTCATCCCCTTTGTTCGTCATCGTTGGAGAATATTAGGAACCACAGAAGCTGCGATGGAGGAATCCTGGTGGTCGATTGGAGGAAACAAGGTGGTCGAATAGACGAACCACGACGGTCGGTCGGAGTAACGATGGTGGTCGATCGGAGGAGGAACGAGCGTGACCATGGAGGAACTGTGGGATTTTGGAGGGAGGATGGAGCCGCAAATTTTAATATATTAGGGTTTTTGAAATAAAAAAGTTGGACTTCTACTTTTATATATAAACTTTCTCTTATTATTATTATCATTATCATTAGTATTATTATTATTAATGTTTTATTGTTATTAGGATTTATTATTATAATAAAATAACCGTTTAATTTTAATATATTTATGGATTTGAATTTTTTTTACAAAGTTCTGCTTTTATATATAAGTTCTTGTTATTATATTATCATCAGTTGTCACACCCTCCTAAAACGGAAACACGGGGAGTGATAGTTCAAGATTTCATAGCAATAGGGCAAAAATAACGCCAATCGTCCATTCAAATACATAACAATTTAAACCCGAAATTTACATTATACAAGTCCATAGTTTAAAACAAAATAAAAGGAAACAAGTGTTCAAACAAAACAATTAAAATTGTAAAACATGATTGATGTTGACGCGCCCAATTAATAAGCATTTTAGTTCATCTTTCTTACCCCTGAAAAGCATGAATAAAACAAGGTCAACTACAAAGAGTTGGTGAGTTCACATGTTTTCAGTATTATAAACATCTTTTGCATAAATAAATATTGAGCAAAATAACTTACATGGCCCTTGGTAAATCTTTAAATCTTAAGACGTTCAAGGCATTTTGTACCCTAATTAATAGTAAGTAATGAGCCACCACTAAACCTTTCGACCACAAAACTCTTTTTATTCTACCTTAGCGGTGGGACTAAAACCCCACATATGTAGAATCTTTATTCTAAGTATAGTGCACCCCTACCTGTAGTTTTCAGGTGGGATTGCTATCCGCACCCCTACTTGTCGGTTTTTAGGTGTGGTTGTCCGTCCAATAGCGCTATCCACAAATACCCTCGGCTACTCACTTGAGTTATTAGTAGTGTACAAACTTTTATGGAACATTTTACTCAATACTATCTATTAGTATACATGCCTTAGTGCCCAAAACAACAATTTCATAATGTTTCACATCCGGTAATGCAAATAGCTCAAATATTACATTTAATCATGCTTTTCCCCCAAAACGTATAAAATACTTTAAAAATAGGGCTGTGAATACTCACCTTATAGCAAAAGCTTCCAAATAGATACTCGAGATGTCCGCTTGACGGCCTAACGCTTACCTAACAATGTAACGTACCCAAATGATTTCTTATATGTCTAACGATTACTATGAGAGTGCTTATAAGTCCTTATATGTCCATCTTGGTCTACTATTGTCCCGTTACACATACATGAAAACAAACAATTTCAAAGTTTCACTTTCTGACAGAAACTATAAGTCCTAAAAATAACCAAATTAATGTAACATCCCAAATGACACAATTTCCCATCTTTTTATATGTGATACATTACTGAGTTAAGATCATTGTGACCAAATTTTATACATTTTGGACATAAAAAAAGGGATCAAATAATTTATACAAAACAGTGTGTCACAACAAGGATGGCAGATTACATCTTGTTAGTAAAACAATCATTTGAGGAGTTCTACCAAGTATTTTTCAGAAATTCCAGTTGGATTATAAGCATAACACATAAAGGAAACTTGTAAGAGAAGAGTCACTCATTTTGAATGAGTTATGAGGAATATAGGGCACCACAAAGTTGCATGGACACATTTGTCATTAGTTAACAGATTGCACACTTAAATTTAATAAATTGGTTAATACCTCAAAACTTTAAATTTTTGAATGAAAATGGATTCATATGAACCCTAACTCATGAAAGAAAATTATAGAAGAAGAATTATGCATTACGGACTAATAATCAAAGGGATATTATCACACAAAGTAGAGTTTACCTACTAGTGGATTCATAGTTTGCACACCCAACAAATTTTAGGTGTTTGGAGGGTCAAAACACCATATTTTCATGTGATTTCACTTGCAAACAGAAGACAACTCATAAAATTGACTTTCAAAAGAAACATCATCCTTTTTCATTGAGTTTTGAAGGAGATATGGCCATTTGAACATGAATGCACAAATCTGTCAGCTTTGGACAAATTGCACACTCATTTTGTTGTGATTAATTGAAACCCCAAATCACCACATCCTTGGGTGAAACACGTGGAATTTTAAAGGTAACTCATTAAAAAAAATTCCAGAAGAAAAATCAAGTAATTTGGACGATTATTTTGTGAGTTATGGTTGTTCAAAGTAGGGTTTACCTACTGTTGAACTTCCAGATGCACATCCAACTTGTTATGAGCATTTGGGGGGTCAAAACTCAATATGTTTGAGTGAGGCCACTTGGATTAGAACCCTAACTCAGAAAATAAACTTTCAAAAGAAGATTCATGACATTTGGATAAGTATTTTGCAAGATATGGGCGACATAAGTACTAACAAGTAATTTGTCAACACCAAAAAATGCCACTTTCAAGGGTCAAAACCCACATACTTTTCTTGTGTTCTAATGCTTGGGTCATGGATTAACACCATTATATAGACATTTTTCATGTCTTTGGTGTGTAATCTTTTCATAGAACCTCAGAAAATTCGTAGGTTAGAAGAAGAACAAAGTAAAGTACAAGAAAATGGGTTTTTCACCAAAAACAGGAAAAAAAATATAGTGAAGATGAAGTTCTTACCTACTTCGATGCATAGGGTTCTTCAATATCTTCAAGGATTTGCTAAAAAGAAAGGTTTTTGTTGGTGTTCTTGGCTGGAGTTAAAAGAGAGAAGAAGAAGAGAGAAAATGAAAGGGTTTTTAGTTCAAATTTTAGAGAGAAGTGGAAAAATGAGGGAAATGGGAGAAATTTGAGTTTTAATATGGGGGAGAGTTGAATTGGCTTGGGGGGGGGCAGCCACTTAGGCCCATTTTTATAAAGAAAATTAATTTTTAAAAGCCCAATTTGTTGTTTAAGAGTTTGTAATAAAAAGAGTAATGAAATACAAGTATATTTAGGTTAATTTTTCTCAATTTTGGCCTTTTTCCTCAAAATGTAAGCCCAAAAGTGGTTAAATTATATAAAAATAAAAATTTTATATTTGAAACATTAAAACTATATATTTTATATAAATTGGGTTTAAATTAGAGCATTTGGCACTACGTAGGACGTTTCAGATAGTTACGGGTCGGAACCGGACTTTCTAAGCAATTACAGGTAACTCTAGAAATTTTTCGGCCAATCTAATCTAACTAACTCCCAATCTTATAACTTATCTAAAACAACACTAATATAAACTTAATAAGAGCTAACCTGGAAGCTCAAATTTGACAGTTGTCACAGTCTCCCCTTGTTAGAGAAATTTCGTCCCGAAATTTAAGAACTAGCTTTCTCTGGGGCGTTCGCAAACAGGCGAGGACACTTATGCTTCATCAACTCTTCTCGTTCCCAAGTATACTCTGAGCCATGCTTCACATTCCAGCGAACTTTAACAATAGGGATGTTACTGCGCCTCAGCCGTTTGACTCCTCGGTCTAGGATTTCGATTGGTTCTTCGATGAAGTGTAACTAATCGTTAATCTGAACATCTTCCAAGGGTAGAACTAATGTTTCATCTGCTAGGCATTTCTTCAAGTTTGACACATGGAACGTGTCGTGGATGGCGCTTAATTCCTATGGTATCTTTAACTTGTACGCCACTAGCCCAATTCTTTCAAGTATTTCAAATGGGCCAATATATCTAGAACCCAGTTTTCCTCTTTTCCTGAAACGTACTAGTCCCTTCCATGGTGATACCTTTAACAGCACCTTATCACCCACTTGAAACTCCAATGGTCCTCTCCGATTATCTGCGTAACACTTCTGACGATCTCTTGCCGTCTTGAGCCTTTCCTTGATGATTGAGATCTTGTCAGTGGTTTCCTGGATGATGTCGGGCCTAGTCAGTTGCCTGTCGCCAATTTCCAACCAACTAAGTGGTGATGTACACTTGCGTCCGTAGAAAGCTTCGTACGGCGCACACTGAATGCTGGAGTGGTAGCTGTTGTTATAGGGCAATTCAACTAGTGGCAGGTGGGTATCCCAACTCCCACCAAAATCTATCGCACACGCACACAACATATCCTCTAGTGTTTGAATGGTTCCCTCCGATTGTCCATCCATTTGAGGATGATAGGCCATGCTAAAGTCCAACCGCGTACCAAATGCTTTTTGGAGTGATTGCCAAAATCATGATATAAAACGAGTGTCTCTATCTGAGATAATGGAAATAGGTACACCATGACGTGTAACTATTTCATTGATGTAAATTATGCACACCTTTCCATACTGAAATCTTCACGGATGGGAATGAAATGAGCTGATTTTGTAAGTCGATCAACTATAACCTATATAGAATCGTGACCCTTTCCAGTTCTCGGTAGCTTGGTTACGAAATCCATGGTTATTTGCTCCCATTTCCATTGAGGAATTTCAGGCCGCTGAAGTAGACCGAATGGTTTATGATGTCCGGCCTTAACTTTAACGCAAGTTAAGCACTTGTTTACGTACAAAGCAATGTCTTTCTTCATTCCTGGCCACCAATAATATTCCTTCAGATCCTTTTACATCTTATCCGCTCCTGGGTAAACTGAATATCTGGATCGATGGGCTTCATCCAAGATGGTTGATCGTAAATTACCAACCTTTGGTACCCATACTTTATTCTTAAAGTAATGCCTTTCAGCTGATTGTAATTCAAATTCTTTTTCTAAGTGATGCAAGGTCTCATTCTTCAAATTCTCATCTTTTAAAGATTCTTTTTGTTCTTCAAGAATTTGAGTCTTTAAACTCGTTTGAACCATCATTCCCATAGCTCGTACTCTATTTTGTTTCACTCTTTCCTTTCTGCTTAATGCATTAGCTACTACGTTAGCCTTGCCTGGATGGTACTTTATTTCACAACCATAGTCACTAAGTAGCTCGACCCATCTTCTTTGCCTCATATTGAGCATTTTCTGGTCAAGAATGTGCTGAAGGCTTTTATGATCAGCGAAAATGGTGCACTTAGTGCCTTAAATATAGTGTCTCTAGATATTGAGTGTGAACACTACCACCCCTAACTCTAAGTCATAGGTGGTGTAATTCTTCTCATGAACCTTTAGTTTCCTTGATGCATATGCGATAACTTTATCCTTTTGCATCAGTACACATCCCATCCCTTGATGTGAAGCATCACAGTAGACTACAAAGTTATCCACTCCCTCTGGTAAAGCCAAAATCGGTGCGTTGCATAACTTGCTTTTAAGTGTCTGAAATGCTTCTTTTTGTTTCTCTCCCCAAATAAACTTCTTATCTTTTTGGGTTAGATTCGTTAGTGGTTGTGCGATTTTGGAGAAACTCTCGATAAATCACTGGTAATAGCCTGCCAGTCCAAGAAATTGACGGATCTTGGTTGGTGTCTTCGGGGCTTCCCATTTCTTGATGGCCTCGATTTTAGCTGGATCAACATGAATTCCTCTTTCATTTACTACATGGCCAAGAAAGTGTACTTCTCGGATCCAGAATTCACATTTGGAGAACTTGGCATACAAATTTTCGTTCCTGAGCATTTCTAGTATCAACCTTAAATGTTGTTCATGCTCTTTCTTATTGCGAGAATAAATGAGTATATCATCTATAAACACGATCACGAACTTGTCTAGGTATGGTCGACATACTCTATTCATCAAATCCATGAAGACTACTGGTGCGTTTCTTAGCCCGAAAGGCATAACTATGAACTTGTAATGACCATAACGAGTTCTAAACGCTGTCTTAGGAATGTCTTCTTCACGAACTCTCATTTGATGATATCTCAATCGAAGATCGATCTTTGAGAAATACGTTGCCCCTTGAAGTTGATCAAATAAGTCATCAATTCGAGGAAGGGGGTATCGGTTTTTGATTGTCAACTTGTTGAGTTTCCTATAATCAATACACATTCGGAAAGATCCATCCTTCTTTTTTAACAAATAAAACTGGAGCTCCCCAAGGTGAAGAGCTAGGTCTGATGAATCCTTTATCGAGCAGTTCTTGAAGTTGTTCTGATAATTCTTGCATTTCTGACGGTGCTAGTCGATAAGGTGATTTTGCTACAGGCACAGCTCCCGGAATTAAATCAACGTGGAACTCACCTTGCCTGGGTGGGGGCAGTCCAGGTAACTCATCTGGGAAAACTTCGGAAAATTCTCGAACTATAGGGATATCTTGAATGCGCTTCTCTTCGACCTCCTTATTCACAATGTGAGCCAAAAATGCACTGCAGTCTTTCCTTAGGTACTTTCGCATCTTCATGCATGACACAATTTTAAGATTCCTTCTGGGTTTCTCACCATGTACTTCGAGTGTTTCTCATTCGGGTAGTGGTATTCGGATGATTTTCTTAGAGTAGCAAATTTCAGCTTGGTTTTTAAACAACCAATCCATATCCACGATTTTGTCAAAACTTCCTAACTTAATCAGGATTAGATCTATTCTGAAGTCTCTATTAGCCAAGTTTAAGGTGCAGTTCATTATTACGTCCTTGGCCCTACTTTCCTGTCCGTTGGCATATTCAATGACATATACATCTTTCAACTTTTGAGGTCTTAGATTTATCTTTAGTTTAAAATCTAACGACACATAACTCCTATCTGCTCCAGAATCAAATAATACAGATGCGTGATGATCGTTTAGAAGAAACATACCTGTGACCACATCCAGAATTTGTCTTGCTTTTTCTGCCCCAATCTCGAATACTCGACCTCTTGCCGGACCTCCTTGATTCCCTTGATTGGATGGTCGTGCTTGATTAACATTTGGCCTTCGATTCAGTCTCGGACACGTGTTTCGAAAGTGATCAATGATATTGAGCATGTTTCCTATCTCTTCTCGAGAAATAAGTGGGCTATTTCTTTGCAAAATTGTGCTCAATTTCATATGTGGTAATTCTGCCAAGATCTCTTCGTTAGTTGGGGGGAGAATCCGCCCGAATCGTATTTTTGGAGGAATGTATCGAGAGAGAATTTGATTTGGTTAGACAATGTGTGGTTGGTAAACAAGGATCGGTTTTTTCGCAACTTCCACACTCGTGATATGTTCGTCTTTCGCCACTCCTACAATCCTTAGCAAAATGGCCTCCCTTATTGCATTTGAGGCAAATGATGCATCTTCCACTATGATGGTTATTGCACTTATCACATTTAGGGTATGCCCCTTTCATTTCTCTTCTGACTGTGTCTGGATCCCATAGTTCCATGTGAACTTCTAATTTTTACCCGTCCTTCCTCCAAATTGCCTTCTCATGGGTTCCTCCATCTTCCTCTTACCTTGAGATTTGTCTCTTGCAAATACTCCCGAACGATTAGCATTGTTGGTGAGCCTGGTTGCTAAAATCACCGCATCTGGAAGGGTTTTTGGGTTTGCCGAAGTAACGTCCCCGCGTATTTCAGGAGATAAACCCCAAACATACCTGTCGACTTGATTTTCCTCAGGGGTCACCAAATGTGGTACCATCTTTGCCCGTTCATGGAAACGAGCAATGCAAGAATCTATGTCATTTCCCTTCATTTCATGATTTCATAGTTCCGCTTCCAACTTCTGAATTTCGCTTCTCGGGCAGTATTCTTCTTTGAAGATCCTCTTGAATTCCTCCCATGTAAGACTGTTGGCTGCCTCCCGGCCTCGAGTTTGCCCTTGGGTATTCCACCAGGTCATTGCTCATCCTGGTAGCAAACTCCACTTTATTTCATTCAGTGCACTTGCTGATGTGGAGAACGAACTCCATATTCTCAATTCATGTTAGTAATCCAACAGCTCCTTCAGTTCCATGGAATTCCTTTGGGTTGCAGGTCCTAAAAGCTTTGTATGTGCATTCCCTATCTCTACTTGCCCCTGATCCTCGGTTGTTTCCCGGATTAGCATTTAGACCCGCTGCCACTTGACTAACGATGCTCGGAAGTGGCGCGATGAGTTGCTCAGACACAACTCGTGCGATCTCGAGGTTTTCTTTCCTCGAAGGCATTGTGTTTAGGCATAGTTTCATATTAAGGTTGGGTCATATTACTATTACTATTTTTGCGCTAAGTCTACTTGAACTAAGTTATGCATATAAAACACTCGATTCACATAATAATTCCCAAAAGACATCAAGTATCTTAGAGTTCTAAATAGTGGGCTACATGCCACCAAAATAAGTTTCCATGTTTAACCAACAAAGCAGTCAAAAAGTTCTCTCCTAGGTTGACTAGTCACATAGCCAGAGGAGTCAACATAGTAATTAGTAGGGGTGGATGATGAGACATAGCGAACTGCGATAGTAACAAATTTAATTACTAAATGTACTTTAGTAAATAACAATTTATAAAATGCTTATGCAAACTCACACTTATGACCGTGCTTTTCATTTGGGCAAAAAGCTTTTATTTTAGCCGACTCCAATATAATTGTTCCATGTCCCTTCTTATACATATTAAATTAGACATAGGTGATCAGGCTTTGCTTAATTATAATATGTTAAGTCGACACTTATTTCAATTATACCGGTAGTAAGCTTTTAAAATTAAAGTTAGTTTAGGAAAATAGTTTTCAAAAACTTTTGGTTATAGTATTTGGTTTTTTTAGAAAAACCGGTGATCTCTATAACCTATGGCTCTAATACCAAGTCTGTCACACCTCGCTAAAGTGGAAACACGAGGAGTGATAGTTCAAGATTTCATAGCAATAGGGCAAAAATAACACCATTCGTCCTTTCAAATACATAACAACTTAAACCCGAAATTTACATCATACAAGTCCATGGTTTAAAACAAAATAAAAAGAAACAAGTGTTCAAACAAAACGATTTAAATTGTAAAACATGATTGCTGTTGACGCGCCCAATTAATAAGCGTTTCAGTTCATCTTTCTTACCCCTGAAAAGTATGAATAAAACAAGGTCAACTACAAAGAGTTGGTGAGTTCACAGGTTTTAAGTATTATAAACATCTTTTGCATAAATGAATGTTGAGCAAAATAACTTTTATGGCACTTGGTAAATCTTTAAATCTTAAGACGTTCAAGGCATTTTGTACCCTAATTAATAGTAAGTAATGAGCCACCACTAAACCATTCGACCAAAAAACCTTTTTTAATCCTACCTTAGCGGTGGGACCAAAACTCCACATATGTAGAATCTTTATTTTAAGTATAGTGCACTCTTACCTGTAGTTTTCAGGTGCGATTGCTATTCGCAACCTTATTTGTCGGTTTTTAGGTGGGATTGTCCGTCCAATAGCGCTATCCACAAATACCCTCGGCTCCTTACTTAAGTTAATAGTAGTGTACAAACTTTTATGAAACATTTTACTCAATACAATCTATTAGTGTACAAGCCTTAGTGCCCAGAACAACAATTTCATAATGTTTCACATCCGGTAATGCAAATAGCTCAAATATTACATTTAATCATGCTTTTCACCCCAAAACGTATAAAATACTTTAAAAATGGGGATGTGAATACTCACCTGATAGCAAAAGCTTCCAAATAGATACCCGAGATGTCCGCTTGACGGCCTAACGCTTACCTAACAAAGTAACGTACCCAAATGATTACTTATATGTCTAACGATGACTATGAGAGTGCTTATAAGTCCTTATATGTACATCTTGGTCTACTGTTGTCCCGTTACACATAATGCACATATGCTCTTTAATGATATAACTTATACCAAAAATGTAATGTTATAGTCCTTGAAGTGATCAACATACATGAAAACAAACAATTTCAAAGTTTCACTTTCCGACAGAAACTCTAAGTCCTAAAAATAATCAAAGTAATGTAACATCCAAAATGACATAATTTCCCATCTTTTTATATGTGATACATTACTGAGTTAAGGTTATTGTGACCAAATTTCATGCATTTTGGACATATAAAAAAGGTTCAAATAACTTATACAAAACAGTGTGTCACAGCAAGTATGGTAGATTACATCATGTTAGTAAAACAATAATTTGAGGAGATCTACTAAGTATTTTTCATAAATTCCAGTTGGATTATAAGAATAACACATAAAGGAAGCTTTTAAGATAAGAATCACTCATTTTGAATGAGTTATGAGTAAGATATGGCACCACAAAGTTGCATGCACACATCTCATTAGTTGACAGATTGCACACATAACTTTAATAAATTGGTTAATGCCTCAAAACTTCTTATTTTTGAATGAAACTGGATTCATGTGAACCGCAACTCATAAAAGAAAACTACAGAAGAAGAATTATTATGCATTATGGACTAATAATCAAAGGGATATTATCACACAAAGTAGGGTTTACCTACTGGTGGATTCACAGTTTGCACACCTAAAAGATTTTAGGTGTTTGGAGGGTCAAAACTCCATAATTTCATTTGATTCTACTTGCAAACAGAAGATAGCTCATAAAATGGACTCTCAAAAGAAAAATCATCCTTTTTCATTGAAGTTTGATGGAGATATGGCCATTTGAACATGCTTTCACAAATCTGTCACCTTTGGACAGATTACACACTCATTTTGTTTTGATTAATTGAACCCCAAATCACTGCATCCTTGAGTGAAACCAGTGGCATTTGAAAGGTAACTCACTAAAATAAATTATAGAAGAAAAATCAAGTAATTTAGACGATTATGTTGTGAGTTATGATTGTTAAAATTAGGGTTTACCTACTGTTAAACTTTCAGATGCACATCCAATTTTTTATGAGCATTTGGGGGGTCACAACTTAATGTTTTTGAGTGAGACCACTTGGATTAGAACCCTAACTCAGAAAATAAACTTTCAGAAGAATATTCATGACATTTGGCCAAGTATTTTGCAAGATATGTGTTAGATCCCAAACAATCAAGATATAGAAAGATAACAAGAAATAGATCACTGAATGTTGTATATTGTATTGATCAGATGAACTGTATTACAAAATGTGTCTTTACAAGCTTATGAAAACGTTAGTTCTAACTATCTAACAAACTATCTATTTATACATGAAATAGAAATGCTAAAGTTACAGTACAAAAATGACAAGCATGTTCAGAACTACTTCTTAAGTTCTTCAGAACTTCTTCATAAGGGTCTTCAGAACCTTCTTCAAAACATCTTCAGAAGTATCTTCAGAATCTTCAGAACTTCTGAAGTTGCCACTTCAGAAGTTATGCCTTAGGGGCTGTTTGGTAGTTGCTAAAGGGTATAGAGCTGGATGGTACAGAGGTATGGATGGTACAGAGGCTCTGTATGATATAGTGCAGAATTAAAAATAGTTGTTTGGTAGCTGCTCTGAATGGACAGTCTGAATGAGAACAAATTACCTTTTTAACCCTATATATATAATTCAACCAAACCAACACAGGGATCATAAAGATCATCGTCAAGAACCAAATCATAAACTATATAAATAAACCAAATCAATAACCCAAACCAAACCAAATCTGGAACGATTGGGAGAAATCTTTTTTTTAACAACAACAACAATAGCTTTATTACCCAAAGAACCAGAGAAGTTTACAAAGCAAACCCAAACAAGGTCCAAACACCACCAGTCTGAGAACCAAAAAAAGAGAACTAAACAGGGAGAACAAAAACTAATCTAAAACAACAAAAAACAAAAAACACGAGTCATATGCATCGACACCCCAGAAAGCATCAGAACCTATAAAATCTGGTTCTTTTCTCATCGCACAGCAGTACCAGAAAGGCCAAGTGCTTACCAGAGGTAAACAGCCCCAATTCAGAACGATTGGAAGAAATCGATTTGGAGAAATCGTTTGGAGAAATCGTTTTGGAGAAATCGTTTTGGAGAAATCGATTTGGAGAAATCGATTGGAGAAGTCGTTTTGGAGAAATTGAAGAGAAACGGGAACTACCAAACAAAAATCGAACAGATACCTGAGAAACATGGAGACAGCGGTGTTGACGGTGGACGGCGGTGGACGGCGACCGACGTTTCGTGGAAGAGAAGTCGTGGGAGCAGTCGTGGAAGAGAAACAGGGAGATGATGGAGAAAGCGATAAAAGAGGGGAGACGATGGTGGCTGGAGGCGCTTCTACAAAATAAAGAGGGTATTTTGGGAACAAAACCAAGTCTGAATGATTCTGCAAGGGATCAGGGTCTACACGATTCAGAGCCTTTTTTTCCACTTCAGATGATTAATTTTTTTTTTTGCCAAACAACATGGAGCCTCTACACGATTCAGAGGCAGCTCTGGATGGCACCATCCAGAGCTAAACAAACAGCCCCTTAGGCTTTTTTCTGCTTGTCTTCTGAGTTCTAAGTCTTTCTTTCTTCAGATCTTTCTTACTCTTCAGAACCCAGTACCTTTTGAAGCTATCTTAGTATCTCTATCAATATGGAAGACAGAAGTACTAACAAGTAATCTGTCAGCATCAAAAATGTCACTTTCAAGGGTCAAAACCCACATTCAAGTTATTTTGCTTACTTTTCTTGTGTTCTAATGCTTGGGTCATGGATTAACACCTTTATATAGACATTTTTCAAGTCTTTGGTGTATAATCTTTCCATAGAACCTCAGAAAATTCGTAGGTTATGTTAGGTGTGAGAATATTGAATCCGAGAATACAAGTATTGAAGACATGAAAGGTCAAAGTGCAAAAGTCATAAAAGATAATTAGGAAACGATTTTAATGTAATTTAGGCAAGTGAATAATACCTAATTCTCTAGTTTCCATATTGTGATTATTTACTACATATAAATAGAGGGTTAGGTTATTCTTTAGAAAAACAAGAACATTAATTCATATCATTCTAGAGATAGCTTATTAGAGATATTCTTGTAACCACAATATTTTACAAGTTAGATATATGACTTATTGAATTTACTCATCTTGTTCTTCGTATTCTTGCTGATTTATACACCGTTACCTGATTTACTGGGATTCACAATTGGTATCAGAGCTACACGATCTGAGTTTTGATCTGATTCTGATCGAGTTCGAAAAACAGGTAAAAATCTCGAATCTGACACTATTCAAAAACTTATCAATTCAAGCTTTCCAAGCCTGAATCGACAAGATTTCTTATCGCACCATTGATTATCGACAAAACTTGTTTATCGCATCTTTTCTTATCGATAAGATTTTTATATCGCATCTATTATTATCGATAAGATTTTTATATCTCCTCTTTATTACCCGACAAGATTCGTTTTCTCATTCAATTGTTTTTTGTTTAATTCGTTGTACTTTTGCATCATTTTTATTAGAAAACTCAGGGTCACTGACTTCTGCAGCTTTTCTAGTTTAAGAGTTCTCAAGTACAACACATAAACTTTAACAAAATTCGAATTTTTTACTTTAGTTTAAACCGTTGTATTTTTGCTTCACTTTTATTAGAAAACTCAGGGTCTATGACTTCTGCAGCTTTTCCAGTTTAAGAGTTCTTTAGTACACTGCTTAAACTTTAAATAATTCTTTTATTTTATTTTTTATTGTTGGGGACTCGACAACTTTGATCTTCTCTTCCTTAATAAGACATTGTTCTTTTTTTTGTCGACGAAGGCTTCGTTTTTGCTCTTCAATAGTTCAAAATAAATATAAAAAAGGAATTTCAGAATCTTATTTTATCGCGTCCTTTAGACCCGATATAAATTCTTGTTTTCCCCCATTAATTCCCGATATAAAATCCTGTCGACTCCGTTTGACCCGATATCAAATCTTGTCGATACTACCTTCATTCGATAAGTTTTCTTGTCGAGTTACCTTAACCCGAAATAAATTCTTATCACATCTTTATCTATCGACATTTTTTTTGTCAAATCGAGATTTTATTTTTTATTTTTATAAGAACTCTTAGCATTTTTTCAAAACTCACCGATTGAGATCACTTTATCAGGTAACAAGTACTTTATTTTTTTAATCTTCAAGATGAGTTCTCAAAATCAAGTTTCTGAGCTAAATGCAAAAATTTCTCAACTTGAATCCGGACATACAAACAACATGCAAGTGTTGGATGAACTTTTAAGAGAACATGTCACTCTCAAATCTAAGTTTAATAACTCAGAAAAATCAAAAAAAGTTTTGCAAAATCATAATGAATTTTTGGAGAAACAACTTAAAGAGTATTCTAGGAATACATATCATATGAGGTATGAAGACTTTTGCAAAAAGACAAATCTTGAGTTGATAAAAATAAATTTTGATCTGAAAAACAAAATTTCTGATTTAGAAAAGTTTATAGATCATGAGACTTATAGTGTGGTTCTTAAAAGAAAACTAACTGAATTTTTGGAATGTGAGAAAGAAAGGATATTAACTTCTGATGAGAAACACAAGTTTGAGATTGAGCGAAAAGATT
Source organism: Silybum marianum (assembly GCA_036898165.1). Lineage (NCBI taxonomy): Eukaryota > Viridiplantae > Streptophyta > Magnoliopsida > Asterales > Asteraceae > Silybum > Silybum marianum. Next base: position 22,333,075 of record CM072528.1, on the reverse strand, counting down.
TTGAAAGCAAAATTAAAACTTGTGAACTAACCATTCAAAAACTTTCTAAATAAGTGTCAGATTTTGAACAAATTGTGATTTTAGAAAGAAAATCATCTGAAACAAAAAGTCAGGAGTTTTTAAAACAAATTTATGCTCTTGAAAAACTTTTGAAAGATGAAAGCAGTGGTTTTAAAATTGAGAAACCAAATTTAATGAAGAAATGTAGTTTGATCATTGCTAAAAACAAAAATCTGGAAAAAGATTTTGAAACAGAAAAGCAAGCTTTTGAAAATAAAATTGACAAACTTTCAAACAAACTATCTGTTTTAGAAACAACTCTTGTAACAGAAAAGAATTTGAGTTTTGAATTTAAAAATAAATATGAATTGGTAACAAAAGAAAGAGATGATTTATCATGCAAAATTAAAGAACTTGAAAGAAGAGCCTTGCAAATTGAACTTGACAAAACATGCAAGGCTTCTACATGCAAAGTTTTTATTAGCAACTATTTGGATGACCAAATCAATACCTCTTCAAGAAGCTCTAAAACTTCCGATGATGAATTAGACTATGTTGAGGAAATGCCTCGCTTTGACGAGTACATTGATTCCTTTTCAAATGAAAAATTCACGGAACAGATAGATGATCTTGAAAAAATGAATTTTCCTAAGGATTATAATTCTGCTTCAAGTTCGAAGATGACCCCTCTTTCTCCTGTCTGTAAGAATAACTTTTTTTCAAGTGTTAAATCAAATAGTTATTCTAACAGCTCCAAATCATGTAGTTTTTCAAATTTTCGAACTCATACTTCTAATCAGTTTCAAAATCATTTTGTTGCTAAATCCGATAATTTCAAGAAGTTTAAAATGGTTTGGAGAAAGAAATCAACTACAGATGATAGTGTTAGAAACATGCCACATACATCTCCTGTAGTTGATGCAAAATCATTTGTGTCCAAGACTAATTTACCTCATTTTGTCAAAACCATCAATCAGTTAAGCGCCACAAATCTTTGTTGTTCTATTTGTGGAACAAATGATTTTTTCAATCAAAGGTTCATTCATAAATAGTATGGTACTTACAGTATCTCCACTTCCCCATTTTATTGCATCTAAAGCTAACCTCTGAGGACCCAACAAAGCTTGGGTACCAAAATCTTTTTAATCTGTTTTGTAGGTACGTCATATGTGTTCTAAATTCCAAATATTCACATCACATGACAATCTTTCAAAAGGTTTTGCTACATTTGAGGGGGAGTATCACATTTTTACCATTTAATTAGCTTCATAGTATCTCAGCTATGGACCTGCTCTTATCCCATAATGACTTCTGAATACATTAGTTCAGAACTCGGACTTCCATGTTTCGACTCTTTGTGTGTGATAAGATTTAGACGTTTCAATGGTTAAACCAAAGCCGGAATGACCTACCCATGAAATACATCTCTAGGTTAGATGTTTTTGGAAAGGGAGTGATTGAGATAAAATTGAGAACATGTGCGTTAAATAAAAAATGTGAGAGTGTGAGAAGAGTTAAAAGAAAATATTTGGTCTTTACCAAACCTAAACAGTTATCCGGGTAGCCACATAATCTATTCATTCTCAAGTCTTTGGAGATGAATATTGAACTAGACATGGACCCAATGTCGATAACTCGTGTCACCCCACCCAGCTACTCAAGTATCTCACAAAAGATTCTTGTTTCATACATCACTGAGATTTAACATATCATCTATCTATTCTTCACTAGGAAGATTTAGATATTGAAACAAGAAGACACACCTTGGGTCTTTAAACTTCATATTTTGTGCACATCGAGTCTAATTTTGAGCCAAAATAGATACAAATATTTTTCTACACATTGCACGAGTCTTTGTGATTCCAAAAGCATATCTTTGTGTGTATGCCGGAACAGTTTGAGAAGTTAGATTTATAACTTACTTCTGTGATAACTGGAAGTCCTATCAGTGCCAACCCGCTGCCAACACTGAACATAGGCCACTTAATTAATTTATTTTTGATTAAGTGATAGTAGTTGCTACATGTGCTTCTGTCTGTTAGCCCATTACCCGATATTCCACATTTACATTTGATCATATTCGCGCTTATTGTCTTTGATAATGTTCATAATGATTCGGATTCTCCTTATCATTTTGAGGGGGAGAAAATGTATATCAAAGAAGAATGCTTATTGTGAAGGAAAGAAAATGTGTTTCAAAGTCAAATGAAGAAAAAGTTAAAAACTTATCGACAAATGAAGACAATTTTGAAAACTTATCGACTTCTTAAGACCCGACAAAATTTCTTGTCGAGCAACAAAGGATTGACAAGTAGACTAAGTGTTTTCATCACGTCCATTTGGCCCGACACCTGATTTGATCGACTCATCTTGGCTCGACATCAATTCTTGTCGAATCTACTTGACCCGAGATCTTTTTATGTCGACATCGCCTGGCCCGACATACTTTTTGACCCAACAAGTTTTATACCCTACGACATCGCGGCTCCTTCGATTTTTTTTTCATGCTAATGTTAAGGGGGAGCGACGGAGCTTATAAGAGATCATTTTCGTAGGGGAAGCAAAATAATCAAGAAGAAAGATTTATTGGCAAAAGTTTCACCGTCATCAAAGTGCTGATTTGCTAAATTATAATCTCGAATACAAAGGGAGAGATTGTTAGGTCTGAGAATATTGTATCCGAGAATACAAATATTGAAGACATGAAGAGTCAAAGTGCAAAAGTCATAAAAGATAATTAGGAAACGATTTTAATGTAATTTAGGCAAGTGAATAATACCTAATTCTCTAGTTTCCATATTGTGATTATTTCCTACATATAAATAGAGGGTTAGGGTTATTCTTTAGAAAAACCAGAACATTAATTCATATCATTCTAGAGAGAGCTTATTAGAGATATTCTTGTAACCACAATATTTTACAAGTTAGATATATGACTTATTGAAGTTACTCATCTTGTTCTTCGTGTTCTTGCCGATTTATACACCGTTACTTGATTTACTGGGATCCACAGGTTAGAAGAAGAACAAAGTAAGGTATAAGAAAATGGGGTTTTCACCAAAAATAGAAAGAAAAAATAGTGAAGATGAAGTTCTTACTACTTGGATGCTTAGGGTTCTTCAATATCTCCAAGGATTTGCTAAAAAGAAAGGTTTTTGTTGGTGTTCTTGGCTGGAGTTAAAAGAGAGAAGAAGAAGACAGAAAATGAAAAGGTTTTTAGTTCAAATTTTAGAGAGAAGTGGAAAAATGAGGGAAATGGGAGAAATTTGAGTTTTTATATGGGGGAGAGTTGAATTGGGTTGGGGGGGGCCAGCCACTTATGCCCATTTTTATAAAAAAAAATTAGTTTTTAAAAGCCCAATTTGTTGTTTAAGAGTTTGTAATAAAAATAGTAATGAAATACAAGTAGATTTAGGTTCATTTTTCTCTATTTTGGTCGTTTTCCTCAAAATGTAAGCCCAAAAGTGATTAAATTATATAAAAATAGAAATTTTATATTTGAAACATTAAAACTATATATTTTATATAAATTGGGTATAAATTAGAGCATTTGGCATTTTGTAGGACGTTTCATATAGTTACGAGTCGGAACCGGACTTTTTAAGCAATTACCGGTAACTCTAGAAAATTTTCGGCCAATCTAATCTAACTAACTCCCAAACTTATAACTTATCTAAAATAACACTAATATAAACTTAATAAGAGCTAACCTGGAAGTACAAATTTGACAGTTGTCACATCAGTACTATTAATATTATAATTTTCATTAGGATTAGTATTATTAGTATTATCATTAATATTATTTTACCGTTATTAAGGATTTATTATTATAATAACAATAACTATTATTATCATCATAAACATAAACGGTATCAGGCCACGGTCCCATAATCAAGCCCTATCGGTCCAGGTTGAGCTAGTTCCAAGTCGGGTTGGACCCATTTTGTCATCTCTAATCATTATTAACACTAAAACAATTAATAATTAATATTTTAAAACTCATATGTTGTTTATAAAAAACCTTGTATAAAAGTCACCTTTTTATACACGGTTGTGGATAAAAAACCGTGTATAAAAGTTACCTTTCATATACGGTTCTCTTATACACAATCGTGTATAAATGTCACTTTCATACACGGATTTTATACACAACCGTGTATAAAAGTAAGACACCTTTCTACACAGTTTTTTTATACACAACCGCGTATAAAAGGTGACTTTTGTACACGGTTTTTTCACTGCAACCGTTTGTGATCGTCAAATACCCTTTTTACACGGTTTTTATTCCAGAACCGTGTATAAAACTTTACTTTTAGCAACGGTTCCATTTCAACCGTGTAAAAAGGGTCCAGATCCGTCTTTTATACACGGTTTTTGTAAAAACGACAAAAAGCGTGTAAAATTAGGTATGTGTAAATGTTATATTTGTAGTAGTGATTGTTATGTATTTGTAACTTAAGAATTATGTATTTACGTACTATATGTCTTCTATACATTATGTATTCTAAAATGCGTGTCTTCAAGAATCAAAATATTTTTTTTACTTATTTAGTTATAGAAAAAAATAATAGAGTGACCAAGGTTGTAATTTGTAATGGTGTAAATGAGTTAATGTGAATAGTAATAATCAACAATAACCTACTTCCGATCATACTCCTATATCGACTACAACATCGGCTACAAAGAAACGAAAACCGAGTGAAAGAAGATTAAACACTGCTGGAGTGGTGATTAAAAGGAAGTGTTTGTATTGTGCAAAAGTTTATGCAATGGAGGCTAAGAAACATGGCACTTCCTCCTTGAAATATCATATGAATTCTTGCCTAAAGAATCCTCCTTCTAAGGAAAGCAGACAATCAATGTTGGCATTTCAAGGTGCAAAATCTGAGAATAATGATAGTGTTTTGACTACATGGGTATTTAATCAGGAGACTGTTCGGAGTGCATTGGCTAAGATGATTGTAGTTGACGAACTCCCATTTTGGTTTGTCGAGGGGAAGGGTTTTAAACAATTTGGTGATGTTGTGTGTCCTATATTTAAAATCCCTTCTAGATGGACTATTAATAGGGATATATTTAGTATGTATTTTGAACAGAGGACAAATATTAAGAAACCTTTTAAGTCTAGCACTCAACGGATCAGTTTAACTACTGATACTTGGACCTCTGTTCAAAGAATCATTTATATGTGCATAACTGCACATTATATTGATGATCAATGGAAAATAAATAAATAAATCATTTCATTTGTTCCTATTTATTCACACAAGGGGGAGCCTATAGCCAAAGCCCTAGAATGTTGTTTGGTTGATTGGGGGATCAAAAACATTTTTACATCACGGTTGATAATGCTTCAAGTAATGATGTGGCTATAGGTTTCCTCAAATGCAAATTTATGTCTTGGGGCTTATCTTCTTTAAAGGTTGACTACTTGCATATGAGATGTATTGCTCATATTTTGAATTTAGTTGTGCAAGATGGTCTAAAATTGGCAGATGTCTCAGTTAAAAGGATACGAGATTGTGTCAGATGGTTAAGGAGCTCTCCATCTAGACTGAAAAAATTCAGTGATCTTGCATAATTGCTTGAGAATAAGTTATAAAAATGTTTTTGAAGAGTATTAGAGCATTGACCATACTTTAAGAGTTGATTTGGGTGATTATGTTCTTTCATGTATTGATTGGTCATATTTCAAGACCTTTGTAGTTCTGCTCAAGACCTTTTATGAGATGACAATAAGAATTTTTGGATCTCTTTATGTCACCTCTAACTTTTTCTTATCAGAGGATTCTTATTTGAGTTGCATTCTTGCTGATATGATGTGATCTACTTCTAAAAGTGAACAAGTATAATTACTTTCATTTTTTTTTTCAGTAAACGAGTTATATCATAATTTATATATGTTTGGTTGCTAACTGCGTTGTTATTTATTTTGGTTTTTGATTTATGAACATGATATGGGTTAAAAAAAATGAAGGTGAAGTTTGATAAGTATTGGGGTGGTCCGAGGAACATGAATATAATAATCTTTTTTTGCAAACATATTTGACCCTAAAGATAAGATTGAGTATATGCCAACAAAGTTGAATCAGTTGTATGGTGAAAATGAAGGTGAATCATGTTTTGGGAAGGTAAAATCTTCACTGACTATGTTGTATGAAGACTATGTGTCAACATCTTCTGAACCTTCTACAGTGAAAATGATCAGCAAGTTCGATTTGAAAATGTCCCCATTGGTAGGCCACCATCTAGATTGAAAAGTCAACTAAAGAAGTAAAGGATGGAAAGTTGGGCATTACTCAACAAAAAAATCAAGCTTGAAGTGTACTTAATTGAGTCAACTGTAGACGATAGTGATGGCTTTGATATTCTGAGATGGTGGAAGGTGAATAGCGAAAGATTTCATATCCTTTCAAAAATGGCGAGATATATTCTTGTCGTTCCAATTTCAACTGTAGCATCTGAGTCCACATTTAGTACGAGTGGTCGGGTTTTAGATAATTTTAGGAGTTCTCTAACTCCTAGAATAATGGAATCTCTTATATGTTCACAAGATTGGCTAAGAGGCCCTACCCAACCAGTTGCAGTCGAGGAAAACATAGATGAGATTGATAAGTTCAAGTTCTGTCCGTGAGAGTTCCATTCCTACAAGTACAATTGATTTAGATCAAGTGATATGTTATTCTTTAATCATGTATTCATGTATTCTTTATTATATAAATATATAATTAATATTGTATGCTGCATCATTAATATTACACATTTTATTATAACTATTACTAACAATTGTTTTGTTTTCTTTGAAAACAGGTTGAAGATTTAGAAACGGATGAATGATAATTGATAATTGATAATTGATAAGTGGAAGTTTAAGTTTTGTCGAGAATCCTAATTTAAGTTACTTAGCTAGGTTTTTTTAGACTTTGATAGTTGATTTATTTGTTTAGAATTTTAATTAATCATTTAAAATACATGCATGAAATCTCATTCCCATAATCCATTTATAATTTATTTGATTGATTGATTCCCACTTGTCATAACTTAGAACTACACACGTTGCATTTGAAGGCCATGTTTTATAAAAAAATAATATCCAAATTCCACTATAATTCATCCATACATATTGACGCTGTAAACTTACATTTGACGCTACAACATGTTTGATGTTGCATAGCATGTAAGCAATTTACATCACACTATCACAGTAGCATTTTACGTCACAGCAGGTCAGCAACAACAATATAATGTGTGTATATATATATATATATATATATTTGCTATTTATATATGCATATCCGAACTACCCGACCGAACCCGACCTCCCCGAACCCGATGAAACCGTACCCAGAACTATTTCAGTTCAGTTCCTCTTATGCCAACCCAAAACCAAATCGGATATCTTAGTCTTTCACCCTAACCCGTTCGAACCCGCCCGATGCTCCCTCCTACACAGAATGGGGATCTTGTCATACAGAAGACCATAGTCTCAGAGTTGGGTTTTCATCCATATGACTCGCGAATAACAACAAAAAGCAGCAACATATTATGCCTCTGCTGTAGAAGTTGACACACAGTTCTGCTTCTTGAATGTCCAACTAACTAACTTGTTGCTAAGTAGTTGACAACTCCCATATGTGCTTTTTCTGTCTAGCTTACATCCCGCATCGTCAAAGTCAGTCTATGCAATTAAATCAAAGCTAGAGCTCTTTGGATACTAGAGACCTAGAAATTGAGTCCCTTTAAGATATCTATAGATCCTCTTTATGGCAGTCAGATGAGACTCTTTTGGGTTGGGTTGATATCTGGCATAGAGGCATGTGGAAAACATAATATATGGTCTACTAGCCGTGAGATACAGAAGTGACTCAATCATACCACTATAGTTCTTGACATCAAATGATTTTCCAGAGAGATTAGAGTCAAGTTAGTAGTAGTAGAGATTGGTGTTCTCATTGTTGTTGAGTTGTGAAGTTTGTATTTCTTTATAATGTCAGACACATACTTGGCTTGGTTTATGAAAATGCCATTAGTAGTCTGTTTGACTTGGAGCCTTAGGAAGAATGTTAGTTCTCCCATCTTGCTCATTTTCAAATTCACTTTTCATCAACTCAGAGAATATGTCACACCCTGCTTGGTTTGTAGAGCCAAAGATTATGTCATCGACATAGATCTGGACCAGAATAATCTCACCTTTGCACCTCTTGATGAACAGAGTTGTATCGAATTTACCTTGTTCGTATTTATGTTTCAGCAGAAACGATGAGAGTCGTTCATACCATGCTCGTGGTGCTTGTTTCAACCTATGCAGAGCTTTTTCTAGAAATTAGACATAGTCTGGATGTGCAGATCTCTCAAAGCCAGGTGGTTGTTGCATATATACTTCTTCTTTTAGCTAGCCATTTAGAAAGGCTGATATGACGTCCATTTGGTGACTTTTAATCCTTTGTATGCAGAGAAGGCAAGAAACAATCTGATTGCTTCAAGTCTTTCTACTGGAACAAAGGTTTCATCATAGTCAATTCCTTCCTCTTGACAGTATCCTTTGGCAACCAATATGGCCTTGGTTTTGATCACTATACCATCCTCATCCTCCTTGTTCCTGAAAACCCACTTAGTACCAATAGCAGGTTTATCTTTTGGTAATGGAACGAATTTCCATACCTTGTTTCTTTCGAATTGGAGGAGTTCTTCTTGCATGGCATCTATCTAAGTTGGATCTTGGAGGGCTTCATGACGTTTCTTAGGTTCTACCATGCTTAGAAAGTTCACAAAAAACGCTTCATTTGCAGTGGTAGACCTAGTCTTTACACCTACAGAAGAATCACCAATGATATGATTTGAGGGATGATCTTTGGTCCACTTCTTCAGGAGAGGTTGAGAGATTATTAGGGGTTGAATCTCTGTATCAGTTTGTATGATTTCAATTGTGCTCTGTATTGGAGAAGAACGAAGTTGCTCCCCCTCGAAGGTTGGTCCAGAGGTGCAAGCATCTATTGCAGAGTTGTTGGGCTCTGGTTCAGACTTGGTTCCTCTGGTCTGTTGTTGGTTTGGGAGGGTGCAAAATTGATGTCTTCTGGTGTTGAAGGTTCAACTCTTGATCTACATGGTCAACTGAAGATACAGAGGTAATAGAAGGACCAATAATGTTCGTACCTGACAGCTGAGGTTCTTCTGTTACCCTTACCGGAGCATCTTTGGTTGCTCACCAGAGATTAGTTGATCTCTAAAGTAGTCCTCGAATTGAAGATCTATTTTTGACTCTCTGGACTTGGAGAGGTAGTTAGAAGTCACATTGTTGAGCTTGAGTTCTGAGTTGGAGTACTCAGAAGTCAGTTGGGCTTGATCATCAAATGAGGCATTGATGCTTTTCATGATTTTCTTGGTTCGCAAGTTATATACTATGTATGCTTTGAAAGTTAAAGAATAACCCATAAATTGGCCTTCATCAGCCTTCTTCTCAAACTTGCCAAGATGTTCTCGTTCATTCAAGATTAAGCATCTACAACCAAAAATATGTAAGAATTTGATGTTAGATTTTCTTTGGTTAATTAGTTCATAAGCAGTTTTGAGGTGTCTCTTGACCACAATTGATCTATTATGTGTGAAGCATGCAGTAGAGACAACCTTGGCCCAGAAGTGTGTAGGTAGACCAGAAGCAACAAAAATGCTTCTTGCAGCCTCGACCAGAGTTCGATTTCTGCGCTCCACCACTCCATTTTGTTGAGGAGTCCTTGCTGCAGAGAAGTTTTCTGAAATTTCTTCTTGGTTGATGTACTCTTCAAGTTTGGCATTCTTGAATTATGTATTGTTATCATTTCTTAACTTCTTTATTTTCCTTTGTAGTAGCACTTGGATTCTTTTCAACATGGTGAGGAGCACTTCTGGAACTTATGATTTTTGTCTCACAAACTTAAGCCAAGTATATCTTGAATATTCATCAATTAGCACTAAGATATACTTCTTACCAGACATGCTCTGTACAGTGATTGGACCACAGAGATCAACCTAAAGCATGTACAAAGGTCTAGTGCATGAGACATCACTCTTTGTCTTGTGGGAGGCTCTTTTGAGTTTTCCCATTTCACAAGCAGAACAAAGGTGGTCTTTCTGTAATTCGACGTATGGAAGGCCTTTAACCAGATTGTGCTCGACAAGTTTCTCAAGATTTGAAAATTTCAAATGAGACAACTTGTGGTGCCAGAACCAAGGTACTTAACTCTTCTTGGATATGAGATAGAGAGTCTCTTTTACATTTTTCGAAGAGAAGTTCATTAAATAAAGGTTACCTTTCCTGATGGCTCTTAGCAGCTCTTTACCTGACTCTGTAAGTAAAGAGCAGTGTTTCTTTTGAAAGAAGACGCCCATGTTTGTATCGCAAAGTTGGCTCACTCTTAAAAGATTATGCTTAAGTGCAGAAACATAAACCACCTTGATAAAGATATAACTCCTTCCTCGATGTTCTATAGCCTTTGATTTGTCCCTTGCCATCATCTCCAAAAGTTACACTCCCTCCTAGTTTGGCTCTGAATGAGGTGAGTAAGCCTTTGGAACCAATCATGTGTCTGGAGCATCCAGACTCGAGATACCACGCATGCACACATTGTTTCTGCAATACAAATTAGAGATTTTTAGGTACCCATCTCATAATGGGTCCTTTTATGTTAGGCTTTGGATTTATACTTTTCTTATCTTTTTTCTTACTCTTGGCTTCAAGTTTTCCAGTCACAACCCGGTTTTCCTAGCTTGGTTTTAGTTTTTTGTTTCTTCGGGCTTTTAGTATTTTTACTCTTAGCAGAGTCCGAGAGAAAACAATGTGGACCAGAGAAGAGCTTCTTTAGTTTTAATAATAGAGAAAGACATTCAGAATTTTGAGAAATTAAAGATTTCATTGAAATTTCATTGTTGGAATGAGAACTACAAGATTTCTTATTTACATCTGTCCTAGCATCGGTTGTTCTAATGATCTTCTTATCTAGTCCAGATCTATTTTGTTTGAAGTATAATGTCTTCTCTTGGTTTTTCTTCTTGATGGTCCACTCCTCTTTTACCATGGGAGAAGTCACTGAAATAGAGGAATTTTGATTATCATTAATAGTCCATTTTCCTTTTTGTTCCCTTGTAAACTTAATTGACTTTTGTAAGTTTAACTTTGAAGGTTTAGGCATTTGAGATTTAGTTCTTTTCTTGACTGCTGCTTCCTTTTCTAGATCAATACATGACTTGGCTTTGATGCACATGTCCAAGAAATTAGGACACATGGGAATTCTGGATATCCCATTGGGAAGTCTTTTCACTTATGATCCAGATGTTCTTATTTTTGTAATGTCAACATTTGGGTTTATCTCTGTCTCACAAGTAGAAAGATATTCACCATTTTTAGGATCCGGTGTTGGTGTTGAAACATATACAGCGGGGTAATTTATTTTCAAAAGAAATGAGTAAATTTTCTGAATAGAGAAAGAAATCATCATAACTTTGATCTTGAGATTCCCATGGATAGATTTCAAAGCCATCACCATCTCTATCTATACAGTCATTTAAGTCAACAAAAGTGCAAGGGATTATCTCTGGATGAGTTTATGAAGATACGTAGCGTTGATTTAAAGTTTCAAGCATATCTTTTTCAAAAGTTTTTCTTTCTTGCTTTGTATTTTCTTTAAGTGTGCATTAATCCAGAGTTTCAAGTAAATCTTTTTCAAATTTCAATCTCAACTCTTCTGCTGCATTCATGGTTATGAACTCATCTACCTCTGGATTTAACGTGATATGAGTAAATGATCTACAGTTAAAAACGTCGTCTTTTCTCTATACCAGTTTTAAATCGATTTAATTTAATTTGTTGGTTTTTCGTGTAGAGCTAATAGTGATGTTCTTATATTTAAGTTTTCTAACTCTGTGTTGTTAAAATATTTTGTGAAGTATGAATCAGAAATGCCTAAGTGTTAAACTTCAGAAGACAACCCAGAAGTTCACTTCGTGAACATCATCCAGAAGCGCCCAGAGACTCCAAAATCCTCTGGATTTCAACTGCCATCCCATGTGCGCTTCAGATGATGTGGCATGTCACACTTTTCGTGCGTAACTAATTCTGTTAGTCGTACAAGTGACGTCTCACTTAGTGATAGGCTGTCATGTTGACTTAGTCTTTTGTAATCGTATAAATAGAGTCAGTCTTCACTGTAATAGATTTCGATCATCTTTGAGAGAAATTGTGCTATTTCATTCCAACGTAATGTAATCAATTTCCAGGTTATCAATACGAATTCTCATTTGATCCTCATATTGTTCTTACTGTTTAAGTCATTACTTCAATATTAATCATAGATCTATATTGCTTCCGCTCATACTCTGTTATTACAATCTACTGATTTATTGTAAAGAAAGGGATATAGGTTCCAACAATTGGTATCAGAGCTGGATAATCAATCTATTGATTATTCGATCTCGTCTAGTTTGGAGAAATCCCTATTCTACAAACAGTAATTTTTAGTTTTAAACTATTGTTCATCATTCTACCCCGTTTTTCGAGATTTTGTCAATTCATACAAATTTTCTCTTAATCAGTGGTAATTCCGGTTTATTTCTAAAAACAGTAAGGATATTGTTTCAATACGATCGATTTGAAGTTTATTTGTTCTAAATTTCAAAAGTATTTCCTGCAAATATTTGAATCCCTGTTTTTCTGCAAATATGGCAAATCAAAACCTAAATGCAATATACACGTCTGGATCCTTAACAAAACCACCAACTCTCATTCGAGACGAATACCCCCAATGGAAGATTCGTATGATCAATTTCTACGAAGGATTAGATGCAAATTTATATCCTACCATTGTGGATGGTCCCTTTGTACCAATAACTGTTATTCCAAGAGTTCCTCCTACTGCAACAACAGATGAAATTCCTGCCCGACAAGTTCCCGAAGAGAACGGAAATTAGACTGATGATGACAACGCAAAGGTTGAAATTGCTAAAAAGGGAAAAAGGCTGTTAATCATGGCTATACCCAACGAAAATTTTCAATCTCTTTATTCCTGTAAAACTGCCAAGGATCTATGGGATCAACTAGATTACCAATTGGAAGGAGGTGCCTAGATGAAGAAAAACAGAAGAGCGCTCAAGCACTAAACGAATACAACAGCTTCCAAGCTCTCCTAGAAGAAAGTTTGGAACAAACTTATCACAGATTTAATAGTCTGATAAATTTGTGCAAGAAGTGTGACATCATCAGGTTAAGGGAGGATAATAATATTTTGTTCCTTAAACGCCTAAATCAAGAATTGTTAGATCCCAAACAATCAAGAATGTAGAAAGATTAAAGAACAAGAACAAGAATTAGATCACTGAAGTTGTATGTTGTATTGATTACTTCACTGTATTACAATATGTGTATCTTTACAAGCTTTATTTATCAACGTTAGTTATAACAACTTATGAAACTATCTATTTATATACAAATGGAAATGCTAAAGTTATAGTACAAAAATAACAGACATGTTCAGAACTGCTTCTGAACATCTTTAGAACTTCTTCAGAAGTGTCTTCAGAATCCTCTTTAGATCTACTTCAGAATTTCTTCAGAATCTTCAGAACTTCTGAAATAGCCACTTCAGAAGTTATGCATTAGGCTTTACTTCATTTCTCTTCAGACTTCTGAATCTTTCTTTTCAGAACCTAGTCTTCTTTTGAAACTACTTCTGATATCTATTAATCTCCCCCTTAGCTTCAAAAGTTTAAGTCATACTTCCAGAAGTTCAGAATTTCTCTAACATCTTTAAGAATAAACTTCCTGTACTCCAATATAGATTCAATGATCCTTATCATTTCCTTTGCCAGCTTTCTGCACTTCTCCCATTCTTCATCACTAAGCTTCTTTTGTCTTTTGTTTTTCTTCTTCTCCAGTTTATCTCTTATAATCATAAGAGTTCCATTATAGCACTTGTGTAATTCTTCAAATCTTACAAATAGTAATCTATCAAAGCATTTAAACACAAAACCTGGAGGCTGAATGACTAGAGTACTGCTTTTGAGATTTTCAATATTTGGTAAGCTTAGATTTGGAGCACTCATATGAACTTTCTCTTTGCTCATTACATAAGCCACTTGGAAATCTGTCTTAGCTGGGCAAATAAATTCCATATATAGACCATCTCTAAGAATTGGGAAAGCTTTTCTGAACTTGGCAATAGAATCATGAAAAGGATACAAACTTCTGTATACTCTTAGCAAATCTCTGAGATAGACATTTTGAAAATCAGATGTGACTTTTTCAGCTTCTAGACCTTCATCTTATGCATGTAAAATATCTTCTATTGCTTCAAAAGTTCTATTAATTTCATCTTTTTAAGTGTTCTGAACTTCTTCAGAAGTTTTCTCAAAATATCGTTCAGAAGTCTGAACTTGAGCTTCTTCAGAAGATTTTTTAGAATTTTAACCTTGTGGAATGTCAACATTGTTAGACTTCTAAAGTATGAGTCAAAAGATGGTAGGCTATAATGACGTGGCAACACTCATCCGCATGTCTCATCTTCAACAGAAATTAGTTAGACGCTCCTATCTGATGTGGCATTTTGTAATAGGCTAGAGTGTTGACTTTCAGTTGTTGTAATAGTATAAATAGATCTGTACTATCACTGTAATATTTTTCGATCTGAGTACTTTAAATTGAAGAACATACTGTGCGTCATTCCAAGTATTTGTAATCATGATTCAAGGTTATTAATACAAATTCCATCTGTTCCTCATCTTTCTTACTGTTCTTATTACTGTTGATTAATCAATATTAATTGCTTCCGCTTACATTCTAATATATGAATTCATTGATTAATCATTGAAGAAGAAATCTGGAACCAACAATTGGTATTAGAGCTAACTAATCAATCTGTTGATTATTAGATCTCCTTAATTTGGAAATTTCTCTCTTCATTCATTCTGTAATTTCCTGTTTTAACTACTATTCATAATTCCACCCTGTTCAACGAGATTTTATTAAATCATAGTAATTTTCTCCAAAAACAGTGGTAATTGTAGTTAAAATTTTGAGGAATTAGTAAGACGATCATTTGTTTATTCAATTCAATTGAAGTTTAATTTTCTAAATTTCAAATCAATTTTTCATTATATTCTTCTCGATTCTCTGTTTTCTACGAACAAAATGGCAAATTCAAATCTGAATTCTGTTTATACCTCTGGATCACTGACGAAACCTCCTACTCTCATACGTGATGAATATCCTCAATGGAAAATACGAATGGTAAATTTCTACGAGGGACTGGATGCTGATCTATTTCCACCTTCAAAATGGTCCTTTGGTTCCCATGACTACCATTCCGCGAATTCCAACAACAGCCAATACTGATGAAATTCCTGCTAGGCAAGTTCCAAAGCTGAAGGGAAACTGGTCTGATGAGGAAAAAGCCAAAGTTGAACTAGCCAAAAAGGCTAAAACTCTTCTTATCATGGCTATTCCAAATGAGATTTTTCAATCTCTAGATTCCTGTGATACTGCTAAGGAATTATGGGATCAATTAGAAAATCTTCTGGAAGATGGTGCTAAAATGAAGAAAAACCGAAGAGCTCAAGCTCTGAACGAATACAACAACTTCCAGGCCATCGCGGATGAATCTCTGGAACAGACTTTTCATAGATTTAATAATCTGATAAATCTATGCAAAAGATGTGATATTGTTCGATCAAAGGAAGACAATAATGTCTTATTTCTAAAGAGATTAAATCCAGAGTGGTCAAACCTCTCCATGTCTTTACAAGCTAAACAAGATCCTGAGCAATGGTCTCTACATGACGTATTTGGAACTCTTCAAGCCCATGAGAAGGAGGTTGTACAAAAGAAAACAACTATAGGTGGACCTTTGGCTTTGATTTCTGAATCAAAGGGAACGACCAGAAGAAGAAGTGAAGATAGAAGAGTGAAAAGCAAGGCATTCATGTCAGAAGCTGCTCCAGAAGAAGATTCTGATTCTGATGATGAAATAAAGGCATTTGCTGATTCCTTGGCTCTTATAACCAAACAGTTTACAAACCGTTTTGGAAATAGGTCGTTTCAAGGAAATAAAAGGTTTGATCGTTCATCTACCTATACTCCTAAGCAAGAGGTTCAGAGATCTGAAAAGACTGAAACAGAGAAGAAGGAAGAGGAAATGAAGAAGAAAAAGGATGTATGCTACAGATGCGGAAAACTAGGACACTACTCTAAGGAATGCAGGGGAGCTCTGGACAAAGACAAGACGTACTACAAGAATAAATACAAGTACAATGTCACTGAAAGAGCTCACTATGCTGAGAAAGAGAACTTGTTCGGAGATGAGTCCAGCGGTGATGAGGCCATATTATGTGGGATGGCTAAAATGAATGAATCAGAAGATCAACCTTCTGAGTCACCGGTTAGTAATTTTTCCGAGTCATCTGAACTTGAGAATACAATTGTGCTTTTGTCTAATAATTTTGAGGAACTTAAACAAAAGCTTACAATTGAAAAGAAGTTACGAAAAGATATTGAGAAAACTCTTTCCACAATACAAAGGGAAAAAGATATTTACAAAAGAGAAATGGATATCTTAACAGAAGAGAAACTGGAACTTGACACTGAAAAATAAAAGATTTCTAAAACCTTGAAAGACACAGAAGTTTTGTTAAATAAGGAGCACTTAAGTTTTAAGAAACTTCTGGAAGAAAAGTTCATGAGAAAATTCTGTAGCACTTAAAAAACTACTCTAAAAAAGATCAAAACATATCTGGATGCTCAAAAAGTTCATGAGAAAATAAGTAAACAAGTAGGAAGATCTGGAATTGGTTTTGAAGATTTAGATCCCTATACGTGTGAATAGAAGTCTTGTTTAAACTCTGTTTTTCGTATGGGACAACAACAGAAGCCTGTGTTTCCAATTCTTTATGAACAATCATGCTTTAAACGATCTAAATATGAAAATGGTCATCATCAACGAAAACTCAAGTTTAAAAATATTATATACTCTTCTGAAAAAAGACTAACGTTGATCTAAATAAAATTCAGAAGAATGATGATATTTTCAAGTTCGGTTCAAGTGTTCTTATAAAGTTGAATCCAAAGGCTGATGCGTTTATTCCTACTCAAGCAGAGGAAGAATTAAGACTTAGTTTTGAAAATGATCTTCTCTTGACTCTGGACAATTGTTTTAAACTTGAAAATGAAAGTAAACAAAAAGAGTTAGAAAACAATCCAGTGATTTTTCCGTGTTCCTTTATTGATTTAAATCTTTCTGAAGTTCAAGAGGATTTCGAAGAAATCACATATCCCTGGGAAAATGATGATCAAAGTGAGGATTTCTTTGACAATTCAGAAACATATCTTTCTCACTTTGAACATCAATCTCCTCCTATCTATGCTAAAACTCCAGAGGTTATTAAGAATAAAGACGCCCCGTTTCTATTTACTAATGAATCTCTGGAGATAAGAGCTTCTGGAATGAATGTTCAGAAACATTGAAGTGGAATTCCGACTTTCTCTGTTCCTCCTGAACAACGAAAAACTGTTTTCAGCATCCAGATTTTATAGGAATGTGTCTGAAAGATAAATCTTGTCTTGAACTTGAAAAAGAAGAAAAACTTAAAAAGAAGATCCTTATCCAAACTCCTAAATCTTATCCTCCAAAACTTTCTTATGTCCAAAAAGGAAAATGGAAATCTAATCACTCTGTTCCTGTTTCAGTAATCTCAAAAGCTTCTGAGAAGAAAAATCAGAGGAAATCTCCGCCGAAGAACATTTCGGATCCAAAACATAAGTCTAGTCTAGATAGGAAGTTCTCTAGAACAACTGATACTAGAAAAGACAGTCTTAAGAATAATTGTAATTATCATTATCGCAATGAAAATTCAATACAATCTTCTATGTTTTAGACTTCTGAATGTTTTTCTCTATTCTTAAAATTAAAACAATTTTTTTCGCGGACCTCTGATCAATCAAACTCAAACTATTCGCACTTCAATAAAAATAAAACAAAGAAAAACAGAAAAACAAAGATTACAAACAATCAGTCTTTATCTTCTGTTAAATCAAATCAAGAGCAAATAAAAAAGGCTGATATAACAAAAACTAACATTAAAGGACCCATAATGAAATGGGTACCTAAGAAACTTTGATCTTGATTGCAGAAACAACGTGTGCATATCTGGTATCTTGACTCTGGATGCTCGAGGCACATGACTAGTTCACGAAACTTACTCTCCCAATTCAAAGACAAAAGTGGTGGAGCAGTAACGTTTGGTGATAATGGTAAGGGTCAGATTAAGGGCTACTTACAGGAAGGTAACATTACCTTATCTAAGGTAGCTCATGTTTCTGGATTGAAACATAACCTCCTAAGTGTAAGTCAACTCTGTGATTCTAAGGTACTTGTAGTATTTGATGAAAAACATTGTTACTTATTTTCTAAGGCAGGTGAGGAACTTTGGAGAGCAGACAGAAAAGGTAAACTCTACATGATGAATTTTACCTCCAAGGATGGTAAAGAAACCTTATGTCTTATCTCCAAAAAGAGTGAAGTTGCATGGCTCTGGCATCATAAAATGTCTCACTTAAACTTTGATAATATTGAGATGCTTGTAAAACATAATTTGGTATCTGGACTTCCAAAAGTTCATTTTCAGAAAGATTACCTCTGCCCTGCATGTGAAATGGGCAAGATAAAACGAGCATCCCTTAAAACAAAAAGTGATCATTCATGCATTAGACCTCTGCAATTGCTACATATTGATCTCTGTGGTCCCATTGCAATTCAGAGTCTTTCTGGTAGAAGTATATATTGATACTTATTGATGAATTTTCCAGATATACTTGGCTTTCTTTTGTTCGACAGAAGTCAAATGTACCTATCGTACTCCAGAATATGATGACCAGAATTCAAGTTCTTCTGCACCAAAAGATTCAACAGCTTAGAAGCGACAATGATACTGAATTCAAGAATGCCAATCTTGAAACATACTTTGCTGCAAATGGAATTACTCAGAACTTCTCTGCTGTACGCACTCCTCAACAGAATGGTGTCGTTGAACGTCGCAACAGAACCTTGGTAGAAGCATCCAGAACGATGCTTGCAGCTTCTGGACTCCCCATTCACTTCTGGGCGGAAGCTGTAGCCACTGCTTGTTTTACTCAGAATCGTTCCATAATCGTCAAGAGGCTTCTCAAAACCTCTTATGAGCTTATTAACAAAAGAAAACCATCTGTCAAATTCTTTCATATTTTTGGTTGCAGGTGTTTTATCTTAAATGACAGAGACAAACTTGGCAAGTTTGATCCAAAGTCCGATGAAGCTAAATTCTTAGGCTATTCTTTAAATTCCAGAGCTTTTCGTGTTTTTAACTTAAGAACTAAAACAGTTATGGAAAGCATTAACATTGATTTTGATGATCAAACACAACCGACTTCTGAATTTTCCTCTTCAGAACTCAAACTTAATACTGTCACCTCTGACTATCTTTCAGGATCCAGAGAATCCGAGATTGATGCTATTTTTCAAGATTTTCTGGGCGAAGAAATATTGTCAAAACCTGTTTTACCTACCCCATCCTTAAGTATACCTGAAGTTTTTCATGCCTCTGGCATAACTCTATCTGGTCCTACTTCTTCTGAACCTAGCTCTTCAATCCTTTCTGCTCTTCCCATTCCATCATCTGATTGTCCAGAAGCTTCTTCTGTTCCATCATCTGAGGGGGAGACTTTAGGATCAAGGGATTCCGAATCAATATTTCCAGATGAAGTTATCTCATCTTCTGACACAGAAGTTCAGGCTCAATCAATACCACAAAGAAGGATGAAGAAATGGACTAAATCACACACTCCAGATCTTATCATTGGTAGTCCTTCTAAAGGTGTCAAAACACGATCTGCTACAGCAAATGAAGCTTTCTATGTCAAATTTATTAGTATGATCGAACCCAAGCAAGTTTATGAAGCCTTAGCTGAACCTAGTTGGGTAGAAGCAATGCAGGAGGAGTTACTTCAATTTGAATGTAACAAAGTTTGGAACTTAGTACCATTACCAAAAGGCAAAGTTGCTATTGGCACTAAGTGGGTCTTCAGAAATAAAAAGGATGAAGACGGGATTCTGATTAGAAACAAGGCTCGTCTGGTGGTAAAAGGTTATTGTCAAGAAGAAGGCATTGATTACGATGAAACATTTGCTCCTGTTGCAAGACTGGAGGCGATACGACTTTTTCTGGCGTTCTCTACATACAAAAACTTTAAAGTATATCAAATGGATGTTAAATGTGCATTTTTAAATGGAAATCTCAAAGAAGAAGTGTATGTTGAACAACCTGCTGGCTTTAAAGATGGAAGACATCCAGAATACGTCTATCTCCTTGACAAAGCTTTGTATATGGCTTAAAGCAAGCACCCAGAGCCTGGTATGAACGTTTATCCAAGTTTCTGATCAGCAAAGGGTATGAGAAAGAATTCATCACCTATGAAAACACCTATCTCTCCTAGTATGAAACTAGGTCCTGATCCTTCTGGGAAACCAGTTGACATCACAGACTACAGAGGTATGATAGGTTCTCTTCTGTACTTAACTGCAAGTAGGCCTGATATTATGTTTGCTACTTGTCTTTGTGCTCGTTATCAAGCCAATCCTAAAGAATCCCATTTGGCTACTGTGAAAAGAATTTTTAGATACTTAAAGGGAACTCCTTCATTGGGTCTCTGGTATCCTAAAAACTCTGGGTTTGATTTAATGGCATATACAGATTCTGATCATGCAGGTTGTGTCGGACGGAAAAAGTACTTACGGTAGCTGTCAACTTCTGGGTAATCGACTTATCAGCTGGACATCCAAGAAACAAAATTGTGTTTCAACATCTACCGCAGAAGCTGAATATGTTGCTGGTGCTAGCTGTTGTTCTCAAGTTATTTGGATGAAGACTCAACTCAGAGACTATGGTCTGATTTATGATAAGATTCCGATACTCTGTGATTCTGAGAGTGCAATTTCCATTACTGAAAACCCAATTCAGCATTCCAAAACGAAGCATATTGATGTCAGGTATCATTTTATCAAAGATCATGTATTTTGTCTCTACTAATTATCAACTTGCTGATATTTTCACAAAGGCACTAGATGAGAAGCGTTTTAATTTCTTAATCGGCAAGTTGGGAATGCTTAATATGTAACATCGCTCACTTATTTTTTTTATCAGAACTGTCCAGAGGTCTCTGATTAATTCTGGTCACTCTCCAGAAGCAATCAGAAGCTTCTGAACTCTTCTGACCGTCATTATCCAGATAATCTTTTTATCTTCCAAGTGATGTCAGCAAAGCGCATATTGCAAAATGCGAAGAAAAAAGCTTACTTTTATATACTCGAGGAATCTTTGTGATTCATTCAAAAGGGGGAGTTTACCATTCAAGGGGGAGTTCACCTTTCAAGGGGGAGTTTACCATTTCAGGGGGAGTTTACTTATCAAGGGGGAGCCTCTCAAAGTCTAACTCTGGTTAGTTGTCTTATGAATGTTTTATTTACTTTAAATTTCTTCTGAATCTTCTTATTCTGTGTTTCTCTTGCCGTCAAGGTTTCTCAAAATTTTTATGATTCATTTCAAATTCATTTTAGATGATGATTCTAAGTTGACATGTTTTTCAAATTACTTTTCTATGAATCAATATTTTCTAAAATTTCTATTGAATATGTATATTTTATTAACTCTTGCCGTGAAGGTTATTCAAAATCTATATATTCAGTTTTAATTTTTTTTATTCTCTTCATGGGAAATTAAACTTTCATTTGGTTCAAAACATTTTTCTATTTACCGAATGACTGATTTTAAATTTAAATAAAAAGATTTATTACCCTCAAAAATTGTTTTAGTCAACTAAAATGACAATTTCATTTGATTAATTAACAATTTTTTTATTACTTTCTGTTTATTTACTTTTGGGATAATGAACCGATTTTAAGCCGATAACCCTTCAGTTATCTCTTTCAAATATCGTGCTTTAAATCATCACTAGCTCACCTTCCTACTTTCCACGTGTCACCCAACGTGTGACTGCATGTATCCACGCCTGCGTGCTTACATCATCACTACTGAACCGTTGTCCCCTACTCCAAAACTAAAACCCCTTCCCATTCCAAATTGTTCACATTCTCTCTCATATAAAACCCTAAATTTCAGAAAATCATCTTCTTCTTCGCAACTGTTACTGTTCAAACTCTCCTATTCACGAATCTACTCTCCAGCTTACCCAACTCTCATCAATGGCTTCTCGTCTTGCAAATCCAACCCTCAACGATGACGAAGGACGTCTCGTTGATTCCACTGCAGATAGTGCACCATTTGTCAAACTGCCATTAAAAGTGAACAATGTGCAGGTCCTTCTTGATCCAAACACCTACCAGGCCGAGTTCAGGATCATGGTCGAATTCCTCCAACAGCATCCACTTAATCGAGCCCTAACTCTGACAAACCCAAATGTCCTTAAAATTTATGTTCAAGAAGTTTGCCAATCGATGTACATTAGTGATGAAGAAACTTTGATTGGCAATTTCAGTCATCCAGATCAACCTGAAAATGCTGTAGAGATACCCGTCACCAAGAAGAAATTAGCCAGGTATTTTCATTTACCCCAATCACAGGTGCAAATTGATGGTCAGTTAATGCCAAATCCAGCCTTAGAATCGAATCCATCTGCTGAAGCCCTGCTATCCTTCATCCGTTTCCTTGGCTACAACGAAACCCTAACCAAACTGTCTAAATTTAAGAGAAAGCAGTTACCCCCAATGTGGAATCTCCTTGTCTCCATTCTGAACAAGAGCCTCACATGTAAAATTGGGTCCCTCGATCAAGCTAGCAGAAACATTCTGACCATCATGTATGGTATGTATTTCAACCGCCCTTTGGACTATGCAAGCCTCATTTTCCAAGAAATCAAAGCTGTTGTGCACACTAGGGTATCTCATCAAACTCAAAGAAAACCTCTCCCAGCCTTAATGTTTCCACGATTTTAATCCGTGGTTACCTATCCTGCAATTGGGGCACTTAAAGCTCTATTAGTTCAACCTTTCTGCAAAATCACCTCAATTTGCTCTCATCGGCCAACCGTCGACCGCAATGGGTATTCCTCTCCAAGGGAACTTTCCAAGTACATGCTAAACCTAATTCCATCTAGCTCTTCTTATCTGAATTCTTATCGAAGCTCTATGATTTTCTCAGAACAGAGAATTTCTACCCAAGAGCATTTAGAGCCAGTTTTAGATGGTGAGGGGTCAAGTGAGGCTGATGTTGAAAAGAATATGAGTGACTATCCGAGTGGTTCTACCCATGCCGACCTCTTGATGAAAGAGGGTACTGAAGATGTCCATAGAGACACATTTGAGCGAATCTCTCCTACATCCCAAAGGGTAACCTCATTTGCTGAGGTTGATGCTAACACATCTACACTCATTGACCAAGGACAACCCAGTCCAAACCACCCAAAAACCATTCATTCAGAGGATACTTCTCAATCCTCTGAATCAAGCACTGCCGGGGAAAGTACCTCCTCTTCATCATCCTCTCAAACGGATGATGATGAAAATGTAAGAGTTCCATTGCCCCAGAACTCTCCTATTCCTACACAAAATGTCGCTGTCTCTATGAACGACAATGTTATAGAAAACACAGAAGATGAGTCCACATCTTCTGATAGGATAATCGCTGATGAAATCCTATCAGAGGGGTTACAGCATCAGCATGCACCACTTACCGGGGTGTTTACACTCCATCAAGGTAAGCACATTGTTTTCAGCACCTCATCCTCTGATGATGAGGATTATGTTGAAACAATCAGAACAACCGAAGAGGTGCCTGTTAATCACAGCCCTCGAAGACAGGTTGGAAGTCCCTCCACACTCAACGCCAAAACAGGTGTGAAAGAGGGCCTCTCTGAACGCAAGAGTGAAGGGGCTCCATGTGTTGGAGAAACACCGGTTACACATTCTGAATTTGTCACAAATGCAACGTTTCAGGCATTTGCTAATAAACTTCAGAGATCTATGAAAGATCTAAAATTATCCGTCTCCAATAATAATACTCTTCTTCTGGGCTTCAAATCTGAACAAGCAAATCAAGCTGCTACTTTACAAGCCATTCAAAAGGTTCTCTCTGTCAATTCAGAGGCCTAGAAGAATTATTTTGATGACCAGTTCAAACTTCTGCATGAAGGGATCAAAGACAATGTTGATGCTATCTTCCACATACCTGACTCTCTCCCAACTTCTGAAGTTACCATCTCTGTGGAAGAATATAGTTCTCTGGTTGCTGATTTACAAAAGATTATCAAAGCAGTAATTCCTTCTGATGATCCTTCTGGCACTACTCTGGTTAAGAAGTCAGGCATGGTTATCAAAGCAGTAAAGCCATGCTTGACAGAATGAAAGCTATATCTTCAAAGTTTGAATCAAAGACAACGACCAGCTCTTCAAAAGTTGATCAGAAGCTCTCTTCCATGGAAACCACTCTTTCTAAACTTACAACTCTGGTAAGTTCTATATCTGAAGCATTCAACGCCAAGAAAAAGGCTAAGAAAGAACGAGCTTGCAGAAGAGCAGAGCTTAAATGAAAAAGATCTGAGGATCAGGATCCTGATTCTCAGAAGGGGGAGAAAGAACCAGAAGTCAAGAAAGCCAAGCCAACAAATGATGCTAAGACTACAACTCAAGATAAAGGCAAGTCCCCCTCCTCTTCTGCTCCACCACCCCCATCAAAGCATACTTCTTCTGCTCAACCTTCATCAAAACAAACTCCTCCGACTCCAACCCCGTTGGCCACTCACTCTGGGCCTGTTCCAAAAGACCCAGAAATAGCCAAATTTCTTCTAGAAGTAATTGGCAATACAAGGAAAACGCCATATTCACCATCCACTAAAGCAGAGATAGCCAAAGAAAAGGAAGCTAAGGCCAGAGCTGAGGCATCAAAAGCTAAAGTTGAAGCTCAAAATAAAGCAAGGAGAGAAGCTGAGTTAAAAGCAAATGCAGAAGAAGAAAGAGCCAATGCTGAAACGAAACTTGCCAGAGAAAAAGCTGAAGAAATCAGAAGGCAAGCTGATTTAGAAAAAGAAAGAGTTGAAAGAGAGAAAGCTAAAGAGAAAGCCAAGGCTGAGGTTGAGAAAGCAAAGGCAGAAGAAGGAGAAAGAAAAAGAGAAAAAGAAGCCAGAGATAAAGCACAACACGATAAATCACAAATAAGAAAAGCTATCCGTGAAGAAGCAGCCCAGAGGTTGGGGAAACTTGAGCTTCCAACAGTTGAAATCATCAGAAATAGCATGTACGCTCCAAACGATCAGAAGATCAATTTGATGCTGCCCAACTTCTCGAACGCCTATAATGTAAGTGATGCTGTGAAAGACAAATTCATGGCACACAGACAAGGAAGAAAAGATGTTTATACTTCTGTACCAATCAAACGGGTCTCTGCTATAAAACACTCACAGTTTGAAGATACAGAGATCTGGTACACAATTTATGAAGTAATCAGAGAAGACAATCAAACCAGTTACTTCTACGATAACGATCTACTGTATGTTCACCCCTCTGATCTTCTGGTCTGGAAAGTTTTATGAAAGTCCAAGTGGCCAGAGGTATTGATAGCCAAGACAACATTGCCTACTCAAGAATCATTGAATGCATGAAGTCTTTGATCAGATACAAGAGGCAGGTCGACTTCCAGATAGGGCTAAACTTCAACGTTGATAGTCTTGCCATCTCTGCACCAAATGAAGAATTAGAAAACATCAATTCATTCAAAGTTGGAAAAATTTTGCTTCAACCTGAGGAGGGGGTCATATTTAGAAGACCAGACAGAAGAAGCTTTTTTAGAATAAAGGACGCACATCAAAACTCTTCAGATGTTGTATACATTGCAAAATGTTACATCTCTGTTAGTGTCAATGAACATGATCCAGAGGTACTTGAAAGGATGATCAAAAGGCTTACCAGTTTATTATCAATCAGAGAGGTCATCAACAAGATTGCAAAGATCGTCTCTGAAGTTGCTCCTTTCTAAACAGATGCCATTCTTCTGACTTCATACTTAGGGGAGATTGTTAGACTTTTAAAGTATGAGTCAAAAGATGGTAGGATATAATGATGTGGCAGCACTCATCCGCATGTCTCATCCTCAACAAAAATTAGTTAGACGCTCCTATCTGATGTGACATTTTGTAATAGGCTAGAGTGTCGACTTTCATTTATTGTAATAGTATAAATAGATCTGTACTATCACTGTAATATTTGTCGATCTGAGTACTTTAAATTGAAGAACATACTGTGCGTCATTCCAAGTATTTGTAATCATGATTCAAGGTTATTAATACAAATTCCATCTGTTCCTCATCTTTCTTACTGTTCTTATTACTGTTGATTAATCAATATTAATTGCTTCCGCTTAAATTCTGATATATGAATTCATCGATTAATCATTGAAGAAGAAATCTGGAACCAACAATCTTCAAAGACTTTCTGTCTCTTCTCCCCCTCTTGATTTTCAGGATCATCCTGATCATCAAGACTATGCTTTAAAGTCTTTGCCTGAGAACCACACTCCAATGCAGAAATACGATTGTTCAAGGAAACTTGAGAATTCTGAATAGAAGTTAATTGATTCAGAATCTGAGATATGTCATCCTTTGTTGCAAATTCAGAAGATACTGTCTGAGTAGAACAAGATGGCATAGAGGTCTTCAAGGATTGAATTGTTGAAATAACTTCAGAGAAAGAATCTAGAATAGCCTTTTGAAAGTTGTTGAAATCAGAAACAGTTGCAAGTTGGAATTCATGCAATTTATCCACCACTTTCTTCTCCTGTCCATCCAACCTATCCTCCATCATGTTACAGTTTTTATCCGTCAATTTCTTAATGTCCTTCTGAATCTTTGCAAATTCAGAAGTACAGAAATCTTTGAATTCAGAAAATTCAGAAGATGGGGGAAAATTTCCAAGACCAACAAATGGTCTTGTTAGCAGTCCTTCAGAAGAAGGCTGGCCTATAGATGCCACAGCATCATGAATCACTTGTGATTCTGTTAATGGAGCTTTAGTGATGTTCACTCCACCAGGTCTTCCAATCAACCCTTGATACCCTGTAATAGGTATATCTATGGTTGTTGTGGCAAGGTGACTAACACTTTGCTTGTGGACATCTGAAAGATGTGTGCTTGTGTGAATAAAATCCACATTAAGTGGTTCAGAAGGCCCAAAGTTGAGTGAACTCTCAGACTCAAAGTGCTCAAAACTGTGAAGGGGGACATATGTCCTTCTTTTTCAACAATAGGTTCTTCCAAGTGGGAACCTATTGGTAGATTAGCTGCTTGCCCCATGTGTGTTAATGAAACACCCTTCTGTTGAGAGATGGGTGAGTGGCTGGAGGGGTTAACAAGTTTTTCCATGGGCTCACTGGCTTTTTCAATACTACCCACCAAAGGATGTGGAGTAATAGATGATGTGGGTGCCCGGCTTAGAACAGGTAGTTCACAAGTTTCTTTATTTTTTACTTTTGGTCTCCCCTCTTCAGTTCTTTTTCTCACTCTTCTACCTAACCTCTCATTTTCATTTTTCCTCTTCACACCATGAGGTTGTTCTCCCCCATGAACAACCTCCCCACTTTGCCCAGGGATTCTAGACACCTCACAATGCTCACCACTCTTGTTAGAATTAGGGGAAGAGACTACTGGTTTAGGTAGTCCCATTGATTCACAGTACTCATTCAAAAACCAATTTGATGTTTTTACAAGTGCAACTAAATAAGTTGGTAATGGTAAAGCATTTGGGAATTGCATTTTAGCATTTGGTGGTCTGAGATTATCCATTGAGAAAAGGGGAACATGTACCTCATGAGTCAGAACAGGAATAGCAGGAACAACTTTCATTGCCCCTTTTATGAAGGTTTGAAAGAATCTTTGAAAGGGTTTATAGTTGTAAGTAGACTTCTTCAAAACTGCAGACTTGAGTTCATCAAAAATAAGAGAAGCATAATCATAATGCTTGTTGAATGCTACTCCATGAAAAATTATTCTCCCATTTGTTGATGCTTGGTCCAGACTTGAGCTTTTACCAGAAAGGCAAGTGTTTAGAATTGTAAACAAGCAATACCAGATAGGGGGTAAACACTTCCTTCTGAATGAGCTTAATGCATTGAGTTGCTCAGAGTATCCTAACTTCATAAAGTCTGAAATCATCTCAGAAGATGATGGAATAGGATCAAATGAAGTTTTCCCAACAATTTCATCCTTCTTAGGTAGAAAATGTATACTTCTAATGTCTTCAACAGAAATGCAGACTCTATAGCCATGAACATATGAAGAGATATCATCTGATTCTTCATCAACTTCTGCGTGAAACCACCATTGTTGTAGATAAGAAGCAGGTACCAAAAACTTTCTGGATAGCAAGGCTCGAAGTGGATGTTTCTTCATAATTTCAATTAGGATCATTTGATCTTCATTGAAATCATTAGACTTTAGATTCAGGGCGCAGTTATTCTTCTTGATTTCAAGTAGCTTCTCTTCAAGGACATATAGTTTGGACAAATCAGGACCATCACTGATTTGTGCACGAGATTGAGAGTCAGCAAGACCAACATTTGACTCAGAAGCCACTTCAATAGGCTCGATTTGAGTTTCCTGAATTTTCTCAGTTCGCGGGTTAGGGTTAGGGTTTGATTTGGGATTTGGATTTGAAGGACCATCTTCAGAAATCACAGTAGTAGGAGTGTCTTTTAAAATCTGTTCATCATCGAGATTGATCTCCATTGATCCAACCATTATCTTCTTAGGAACTATTTTGAATGAATCATTGCTTGATGATCCATTACTGTCACTGAAACGAGATTTTGCAGATTGAACATTTGAAGTCGACATAGTTGAAAATGAGGAGAAACTTGAATTTGAATGAAAATCAATGAACAGGGAAAGATTTCGGAGGGAAAGATTGCTAGAAAGTGAAGACGAAGATGAAATCATGGATTATAAATGACTGAATAATCGTGGATGGACACGTGGCCAAAAGTAAGAGTGATTAGAGTAGTAATCATAATTTATTCGGATAAATGAACCGTTTAATCGACGTGCTTACGGATTAGCCAATGAAATTAAAACACGTGGAACACGATTAGTCTTTATAATGGGAAGAAAAATTATGAGAACAAGTTCAAAAAATTTCAGAATAAGTTCAGAAGTTTGAATGAAATGATTCAGAAATACTTCAAAACTTTCGAAATAAGTTCAGAATTTGACTTGGAATCCTTCAAAATTACAAAACTCATTTAAAATTACAAACTTCTGAAAAATGCAAAACATTTGAATAATTCAGAAGTAGGTTTGAACAATATGAAAAATAGTTGATCTTCAGAAGTTTGTTCAAATTCTTCAGAAGTGTACAATTTAATGTGTTATCCTTCATTTCAGATCTTGAATGTTATAGAGAGGTGAGAAAGACTTGAATTGAGTTTAACTCCCCCTTAAATCAAGAAACATTATGATTCTCCCCCTTAAACAATGCTAGACATCAAAATTGTTAGAAATAAAAGATAGAGAAATAAAAAAATTGCAAGTATTATATGACAATTTGTTTGAGAAATTATGCTTCTGAGTTTGAAAAAAATAAAGTTCAGAAAACTTAACTACAGAAACTCTGAAGATAAGATTTTTCAGAAATTTGAGAAAATAAACTCAGAACATAAAAATTCTAAATTTGAATTGATGCTTAATACATACATAGACATGTTCATCATACCCAATTTACTTACCAAAAAATTAAAACGTTTTTCATCAAGTGCTTTGATAAATAAATCAGCTAATTGATAATCAGTCTGAACAAAGAACATTTCAATATTACCTTTTTCAACATGATCTTTGATAAAATGATATCTGACATCAATGTGCTTAGTCTTTGAATGTTGTACTGGATTTGCAGTAATTGCTATGACACTTTTTGAATCACAATAAAGAGGCTTTTTGAATGTGTAGCCATAGTCTTTTAATTGTGTTTGCATCCAAATAACTTCTGAGCAACAAATTGCAGCAGCAACATATTCAGCCTCTGTAGTAGAAGTTGAAACACAATTCTGCTTCTTTGAAGACCAACTCACAAGTCTATCACATAAAAATTGACATGATCCAGATGTACTTTTTCTGTCTAGTTTGCAACCACCACGATCTGCATCTGTGAAAGCTGTTAGCTCAAAACCAGAATCCTTTGGATACCAAAGTCCCAATGAAGGAGAACCTTTGAGATATCTAAGTATTCTTTTAGCAGCAAGAAGATGAGATTCCTTAGGATTAGCTTGATATCTAGCACAAATACATGTAGCAAACATTATATCAGGTCTACAAGCTGTTAAGTAAAGCTAAGATCCAATAATGTCTCTGTACTTTTTCTGATCAACAGATTTTCCATTCAAATCAGGTTCTAATTTTGTTGTGGTGGCCATTGGAGTTTGAATACTAGAACAGTCAGTCATGTCAAACTTCTTAAGTAAATCAGAGATATACTTAGATTGATAAATGAATATGCCAGTGGGTAGTTGTTTTACTTGAAGACCAAGAAAAAATGTTAACTCTCCCATCATACTCATTTCAAATTCAGTTTGCATGATTTTCTCAAAATTTCTGCAAAATTTTGGATTTGTAGAAGCAAATATAATATCATCTACATATATTTGTATTAAGATCATTTCATCATCTTCCTTTTTCAGAAATAAAGTTGTATCAACAGTACCTTTTTTGAACTTGGAATTCAGAAGAAAAGTTGTGAGAGTGTCATACCATGCTCTTGGTGCTTGATTAAGTCCATATAAGGCTTTGTCTAATATATAGACATGATCTGGAAATTCTTTGCTTACAAAGCCTTCTGGTTGTTCAACATACACTTCTTCATGAACAATTCCTTTCAGAAATGCACACTTAACATCCATTTGAAATACTTTCATGTTTTTGTGAGCAACATATGCAAGAAAGATTCTGATAGCTTTTAGCCTTGCAACAGGAGCAAAAGTTTCATCATAATAAATGCCCTCCTGTTGACAATACCCCTTAGCTACAAGTCTTGCTTTGTTTCTCACAACAATCCCATGTTCATCCTTTTTATTTCTGAAAACCCACTTAGTGCCAATGATTGATTTACCTTTTGGTTTAGGAATCAATCTCCAGACTTTATTTCTTTCAAATTGATTTAGCTCATCTTGCATGGCTAAAATCCAGTCTGGATCTTGAAGTGCTTCACATGGCTTTTTGGGTTCCATATTGCTTAAAAAATTCACATACAGACATTCATTTGTTGTGGCTGATCTTGTTTGTACACCTTTTGATACATCACCAATACTCTGATGAATTGGATGACTTGATGTCCATTTGTTCACATTTGGCAATGGTTGAACAGATGAAACATTGTTGAATGAATCATAATCATCAATGACTGCTTGAGTTTCAGTATCATGATTAATAGATGAATGTAGATCTGAAGTCTCCCCCTCAATTTGAATATTTTGTACTGGTTCAGAAATAATAGGCATAGGTTCAGAAACAAGGATAACAGGTTCAGAAATGACTTGCACTGTTTCTGAAATAACTTGTACAGGTTCAGAAGTAGGAAATTCTGAATTTGAGGTTGAGATTGGTGGTCCAGAAATATTTGATACCATAGGTTCTGTAGATTCTTGTGCTGAAATACTTCTGAGTAAAGAAAGATTTTGATAATCTACAGAAACATTCACAGAAATATCAAATAAGTCTTGACATAAGGTATCTAAATTTGATTTAAGTAATGTTTGAGATTCAGAAGTGTGATTTTTCTTGCTGTTTTCTGAATCCAAAATCTCAGAAACTTGGTTAAGCTTGAGTTCTGAACTGTTTTGTTCAGAAGTCATTGTTCGCACATGAAATCTAATATTTGAAGTCTCAATTATTCTTTGTGTTCCTTTGATAAGTACTCTGTATGCTTTTGATGTTTGAGAATATCCAACAAAGATACCAGTTGTACCCTTAGGTGCAAATTTATCCAGATGCTGTGTATCATTCAGAAGAAAACACCTGCAACCAAAAATTTTAAAATAATCAATAGAGGGTTTCTTTGCTTAATAATTTCATACGGAGTTTTAAGTAGTTTTCTACTCATAATTGTCCTGTTCTGAGTAAAACATGCAGTTACAATTGCTTCTGCCCAGAGAGATCAAGGAAGTTCAGAATATGCTAGCATGGTCCTTGCAACTTCTACCAAAGTTCTGTTTTTTCTTTCAACAACACCATTCTATTGGGGAGTTCTGGCAGCGGAAAAATTATGTGATATACCAACAGATTCCAAAAAATTCTGAAGTGTAGAATTTGTAAATTCTGTGCCATTATCACTTTTGATCTTTTGAACTGATAGTTGAATAAGAACTTGAATTTTCTTTAGAAAATGAATGAGTCTTTCAGAAGTATCAGATTTGAGTCTTAAGAATTCAACCCAAGTATATCTTGAATATTCATCTACAATCACAAGAATATACTTCTTTCCACCCATCCTTTGAGTCTTCAATGGTCCACACAAATCCATATGTAGCATTTCATGTGGAGCTTTACATGAAGATAGCATTTTCAGAGGATGGGAGCTTCTTTTGATCTTCCCTAGTTCACATGCAGAGCATAAAGAATTCTTTTCAAATCTGATCTTTGATAGTCCTCTTACAGAGTTGTGTCTTTCCAGTTCAGAAATGGCTTTGAAGTCCAGATGTGACATTCTTCAATGCCAAAGCCAACTATCATTTCTCATAGTTGTGGAAATGTAACACACTCCTTGTAATTGACCATTTGCAGTGAAAGTTCAGTGTAGATATCTCCATCTCTATAAGCAGTTAACTCATTTTTGTTTGATGAACTCAGAACATGACAGTAGTCTATATCAAAATTTACCTTCCAATACTTGTCACAGAATTGACTTATACCGAAGAGATTATGTTTAAGACCTTCCACATAGAAAACCTTCATCACTTTAACATCTTCTTTGGAAAAAGTTCCATATCCTCTCACATAACCTTTTGCATTATTTCCAAAGCTAACTGTTCCTCCATATCTTTCATGATAATCAGCTAAAAGTTCTTTGAAAGGTGTCATGTGTCTTGAACATCCAGAATCTAAGACCCACACGTGACATATCTACAAAAATGATTATTGAGATTTAGGTACCCATTTAAGAATGGGTCTTGTGAGATTAGTCAAAAACTTTGAATCTCTGAATTTTGACTTAATCTTCTGAATGTCAGAAGTTAGTTCAGAATTTTTTAATTTGTCATTTTTAGTATTATTTTGATGTTTCTTTTTATTTTTGTATTTGTTTGCCAATGTAGCTGAAAATTTCTGAATTGATTTCTCAAGATGTGTCTTATTTGTTTTGGAGTTCAGATGAAAATTATGATGACCACAGTTAATGCAGTGAATATGATTCTTCAAAATATTTAATAAAACAATTGATGAACAAGAATCAACATTGTTTGATTTGTCAATAGTAGTTTTTTTATTCACTTTATTAACTTTTGGTACATCAATTTTCTTTGAATTTGAAAAACTATCTAATTTGTCAGTCTTTGATAGTCTTTCTCCTTTTTTCTCCAAACTAAAGTGGATAGCTCTGTAAAAGATAAAAAATGAGGATTAGTATAAGAAATTCTTTTGCTCACTTTGGTTTTAACTTCAGATTTAGAATTTGAATTATGAACTTTAGAAGTTGAATTTGAAGATTGTCCTTTTTCAAACTTTTTAATTCTGGTTACAAAATCAGATGATGATGATATTGAAGATAAAGATGTTTTTGTAGATATAGGAGTATCATTTGATGAAGTAGAAGAAATTGCATTTTTCAGAAATTTAGGTTTCAGAAAAACAGTGTTAAATTTATCAGAAGGTACTTTTGGTGCTTCTGATATTAAAATTTCTCCTTCAATCATATTTGATTGTAATTTATATACCAAATATCCATCTTTATCAATAACTTGAACCATAGGATCACCATCATTTTTTTTAATCTGAAGCATTCATTAAATCTGAGAACTTATCTTGAGTCATGCTAGATGGAAAAGATTTTTGATTTAAAATATTTTCAGACTCATCATCAGAATTATCAAAAATAATTTCTGAATTCTCATTATTATCTTGTGAAGATTCAACATCTGAGAATTCGTCATATTTTTCTTCATGTTCTGATTTATTATCAAAATTATCTTCTTTTAGAACTTCAGATAAACTTTCAGAAGTAGGTTCAGAAGATAATTCAGAAATTTTCTCAGTTTTAATAAATAGTTCGGATTTTTCTTCAGAAATAGTTTCTGATTCAGAAGTAAGTTCAGAAATGTTTATAATATTTTTATGCATTACTTCTGTTTCAGAAATTGTCTCTGTTTTACCAGAATTAAGAGATTTTCATCAGAAAATAGAGTCTCTGATTTTACAAAAGAAATTATTTCAAGCAAAGAGATTTTAACAGGTTTGGATATGACACCTATATTAGTTTCATTAAAAAAAATCATTTTTGAATAGTCATAAAGATTTGCAGGTGCCTTTTTCAGAATTTGACTTTCATTATATCCCAATCCTGCCTTGATGTTGTAAAATTTTGAATTCTGAGTCTGGTTTGTTTGTCCTCTTTTAAAGTTCAGATCTTCCAATTCCTTAATCTTTTTGTAAAGATCAAGTCTTTTTTGATTCAGAAAGTTCATTTTAACATTCAGAATTTCTTTTTCAGATTTTTCATTTATGATATCTTTTTGTAAACTTTCCATCTTTTCTTTTAACAATAATTTTTCTTCAGAATTTTTTTTAAGAGATTGTTCAGCTTCTTGGCAATTTTGTTTATAGATTTGACTTTCAGCTCTGAATTAATTTACCAATATTCTTTCACCTTTAATTCTGTTTCTGAGAATTTCAAATTCAGAATACATATTCTGAACTTGATTTTGCATTTCAGAATTTTTAGAAAGTTGTTCAGAATTTGATTCAGAATTTGGTTCAGAAGAGTAATCTATTTCAGTATTTAGTTCAGAAGATGAAGAAATTACCTCAGAATCATGTGCATGTATATCTTCTGGATCCATTTGGCACATATAGCAGCTTGATGCATAATGAGCTACTTCTTCATCATATTCACCATCACTCCAGTTTAACCAATCCTCTTCATATTTGGTAACCAAAGCTAGATTAAGCTCCTTCTTTTTAGCCAGAAGATGCTTTTTCTCATAGTAGCCTGAGTTTTTTACTTTGGGCATTTTGCACTGTTTTGCATAATGACCAGGCTTACCACAATTAAAGCATCTTGCTGGTTTAGATGACTCAGTTTGACCAGCATCTTGACTTTTCTTGAGACCAACTTCAGATTTTGGTTTGTTCTGATATTTTTGATTATATCTTTGAGTAAATTGCCTTGTCATAAAAGCAATATTATCAGAAATTCTCTTAAGTTCTTCATCTGATTCATCCCCATCACACAAGTTTGTTTCTGGGATTTCACAGATTTTGTTCTTAGCAGAAATGGTCATAGAATTATTATACTTTTTGCTCAACAAGGCTACTGTTTCATTTGCCTTCTTTTGTTCATTCTATCTAGTCTTGATTTTGTCTTCTTGTGAAATAGAATGCCATAGACATCATGAATAGATTTTCTAGAAAGATTTTTAATAACCATGTTGTCAGAAAAAACTTGACCATTCATTCCCCAAATTGTTCAGAAATTTATTGTTTATCTCATAGTTTGATTTCTGAACACCATTTCTTCTCAGATCATTCAGGATATTATTGAGTCTATGATAAGTCTCTGTAATAGATTCATTTTCTTTACACAGATATTCAATCTTTGTGCTTGGGCCTTTGTACTACCCTGCATTTGTGCTTCAACCTCATCCCACATGGCTTTGGCAGATGTTAAACTATCTACCCTATTGAATATCTCATTTGGAAAGGCCATTGTAAGAAGAATTAATGCCCTTTTATCAATTTTAGCTTAAGCTTTCTCAGCAGTACTGTACATACCTGGGCTTTTCTTGATTCTCGATGCAGGTATCTCAGGAGTTGACTCAGTTATTGGTACTGATGGTATTTCCACATAGATCTCCAGAGGGCCATTTAGGATCGATTGCATTAAAGCTTCATCGATATTATCCAAGAATTGAATCATCCTGATTCGCCATTGATGATATTCACCCAAAAATAGAGTTGGTGGTTTAGTTTCTGATCCGATGGAGAAGATTTCTTTCGACATCTTTGATTTGAAATAGATCGAGAATTCACCTGAAATTGAATCTTGAATTTATCAATCAAGAATACCAAGAACTTTCAGATCTAACAAGTTCTTCTCTGAATGTCAAGAATAGATGAATTGGCTCTGATACCAATTGTTAGATCCCAAACAATCAAGAATGTACAAAGATTAAAGAACAAGAACAAGAATTAGATCACTGAAGTTGTATGTTGTATTGATTACTTCATTGTATTACAATATGTGTATCTTTACAAGCTTTATCTATCAACGTTAGTTATAACAACTTATCAAACTATCTATGTATATACAAATGGAAATGCTAAAGTTACAGTAAAAAAATAACAGACATGTTCAGAACTACTTCTGAACATCTTCAGAAGTGTCTTCAGAATCCTCTTTAGAACTTTTTTAGAACTTCTTCAGAACTTCTTCAGAATCTTCAGAACTTCTGAAGTAGCCACTTCAGAAGTTATGTTTTAGGCTTTACTTCATTTGTCTTCAGACTTCTGAATCTTTCTTTTCAGAACCTAGTCTTATTTTGAAGCTACTTCTGATATCTATCAAGAATGGTCAAATCTGTCCATGTCTCTCCAAGCTAATCAAGATCTAGAGATGTGGACACTACATGATGTGTTGGGAACTCTTCAAGCACATGAAAAAAATGTCATTCAAAAGAAGACCAGCATTGGTGGACTTCTGGCCCTCATCTCTGAATCAAAAGGATCAAGCAGAAGAAGCAGAGACGCGGAGAAGAAAGGCAAGAGCAAGGCTTTTGTCTCAAAGATCAACACAGAAGATATGTCAGATTCTGAAGACGCTGAAATAAATTCATTTGCTGAATCTCGAGTTCTCATTACCAAACAATTCACTAAAAAGTTTGGTAATCGTTCGTTCAATGGCAATAGAAGATTTGACAGCAGAAATGAAAGATCTGTCCAGCCTTATGCTCCAAGGCAAGAAATACAGAAAATGTAGAGATCAGATGCTGAGAAAAAAGAAGAAGAGGTGAACAAAAAGAAAGATGTCTGCTACAGATGTGCTAAACCAGGTCATTACTCTAAAGATTGCAAAAGCACTATCACACCCCGCTAAAGCGGAAACACGAGGTACGACAGTTCTAGGTTTCACATCAATAGGAATATAAACACCAACCACACCTATATTTAAAATGTCAAAGTTTAAAGTTTAAAAGTTTACAAGCCGACTACTTCAACTTTAACAAACAAATAGTTCTAGGTTTCATATCAATAGGAATATAAACACCAACCACACATATATTTAAAACGTCAAAGTTTAAAGTTTAAAAGTTTACAACCCGACTACTTGAAATTTAACAAACAAATTACATCAAATTGGATATATAAAATGTCTTGATTGGTATTCCACAAAAATAAGCTAAGCTTGATCGGTTACGTTCTTATTTTCCTGTAAAGCATGTTAAAACAGAAGGGTCAACTACAAAGAGTTGGTGAGTTCACAGGTTTTCAAATGCACAAAACATTTTATATGCAAGGTATAATAATAGCGAATCGGATGATCGCATCAACTTTAATATTTTAAAGTTTATTGAGCAAAAATACAAATTATAATTACACATGATATTAAAATATTGAGCCACTACTAAGCCTAAACGACATTCTACTCCCCACGGACTACCTCAGCGGTGGACCTAAAGTCCACTTGTGTAGAGCATTCTTAATTGATAAAGTGCACCCCTACTTGCCAGTTAGGTGGGTATGTCAACCAAATAGCGCTATCCAAAAATATCATCAGCTCAAACGAATACAGAATTAAATAGTAGTGTAACATGGGGACTTCACATAACTCAATGTATCATTTGTGTAATATAAATTTGCTCATCATAATGATTTATATGATTTTCATTAATCAATATAAATCAATTCAATTCGTTTAAAACAACATGCTTTACACCCCAAAACGTATAAACATTTAAAAAGAGGGGCCGTGAATACTCACCTTATAGCAAAAGCTTCCAAATAGATATCCAAGATGTTCGCTTGACGGCCTAACGCTTACCTAACAAAGCAACGTACCCAAATGATCACTTATATGTCTAACGATTACTATGAGAGTGCTTATAAGTCCTTATATGTCCAACTTGGTCTACTATTGTCCTGTTACACATAATGCACATATGCTCTTTAATGATATAAATTATACCGAAAATGTAATGTTATAGTCCTTCAAGTGATCAAAATTCATGAAATCAAACAATTTCAAAGTTTCACTTTCTGACAGAAACTTTAAGTCCTAAAAATGATTAGATTAATGTAACATCAAAAATGACAAAATTTCCCATTTTTTTATATGTGATACATTGCTGAGTTTAGGTCATTCTGACCAAATATCATGCAATTTGAACATGTAATAATGGTTCAAATAATTTATATAAAATAGTGTATCACGGCAAGAAGGACATATTACACCCTGTTGGTAAAACAACCATTTGAGAAGTTCTACTAAATGCACTCAGGATTGGGAAAGTGATAACTGAACCAGAAGAAGGAATCGTGTTCAGAAGGCCGAACATAAAAAGTTTCTTCAAAATTAAAGAGGCTTATAAATAATCTACAGAGGTTGTGTATATTGTGAAGTGTTATGCCTCTCTAATAGTTGACAATCAAGAAATAGAAGCTAAAGAGAAGATTGTGAAGAGACTTGACAAATTAATGAAGCTCAGAGAAATTATAGATGCCATCTCCAAAGTCATTTCTCAAACAGCCCCCTTCTGATAAATTACAATACGTGCTTATTGTCAAACCATCTATAAAGCCTAAGGAAGAACAGCGAAGCTACGTGCGCAACATTCTGAATTTCATACTTAGGGGGATATTGTTAGACCTCATTTCAGAAGAAGCATGAATCAAAATTATGCAAGTACAGAAGTTCAGAAGGTCATCTTCTGAACTACTTATCTCAGAAGCACCGAGAGGAAGAAAGAGCCGTTGGACTCCAACAGAAGCATCACACGCGCCCCTGATGATGTGGCAAGCACATCTTCAGTGTGTAACTGAATTAGTTATTGACTTAGCTTACGTGTCAAGATGTAATAGGCTAGATAGTTGACTTTCCTTATTGGAATCGTATAAATAGCTCAGTTGTTGATTGTAAAAGTGTGATTCGAAAAGTATTGATTCGAGAGCTAAATTGTGCGTACTGTTATTATCTTCCAAGAAATTCAATACGAATTAACGATTGTTCTTCAATACTGTTCTTATTAATCTTACTGTTTATCATAGATTTGTTTGCTTCCGCTCATATTTACTTGTTTGATCTATCGATTAATTGTTAGAAAAGAGATATGGGTTCCAACAGAACATTTTACTCAATACAAACTATTAGTGTACATGCCTTAGTGCCCATTAACATCAATTTCATAGTGTTTCACATTTGGTAATGCAAATAGCTCAAATATTATATTTAATCATGCTTTTCACCCCAAAACGTATAAAATATTTTAAAAATGCGGCTGTGAATACTCACCTTTTTGCAAAAGCTCCGCTTAAAGCACGATTCGCCCACTAGCCGGCCTAACGTTTCCCTATCAAAGTAAAATACCCAAAACGGTCACTTATGTGTCTTAAGGTTACTTATGAGGGTGAATATGTTTTAAGTCCATAGATGTCCATATATGTCCAACTTGATTATCTATATTCCCGTTATACATAATGCACATATGCTCTTTAATATGGTAATTTATACCGAAAAGTAATGTTATAATCCTTCAAGTGATCAAAATTCATGAAATCAAACAATTCCAGAATTTCACTTTCGGACACAAACTAATAATACTAAAAATGTTCAAATTATAGTGAGATCCAAAATGGCATAGTTTCCCATCTTTTTATATGTGATAAAATACTAAGATAAGGTCATTGTGACCAAATTTCATGCATTTTGGACATGTAAAAATGGTCCTAATAATTTATACAAAACAGTGTATCACAGTAGGTATGACAGATTACACCCTGTTGGTAAAACAACCATTTGAGGAGTTCTACTAAATGTTTTTCAGAAATTCCAGTTGGATTATAAAACACAACACATAAAGGGAACTTTTAAGATAAGAATCACTCATTTGGAATGAGTTATGAGGAAGATATGGCACCACAAAGTTGCATGCACACATCTATCATTAGTTGAC
Organism: Silybum marianum; assembly: GCA_036898165.1. NCBI lineage: Eukaryota > Viridiplantae > Streptophyta > Magnoliopsida > Asterales > Asteraceae > Silybum > Silybum marianum. Next base: position 22,292,662 of record CM072528.1, on the reverse strand, counting down.
AGATTGCACACTTAACTTTAATAAATTGGTTAATGCCTTAAAACTTCATATTTTTGAATGAAACTGGATTCATATGAACCCTAACTCATAAAAGAAAACTCCAGAAGAGAAATTATACATTATGGACAAATAATCAAAGCGATATAATCATACAAAAATAGGGTTTAGCTACTGGTGGTTTCACAGTTTGCACACTTAAAATGTTTTAGGTGTTTGGAGGGTCAAAACTCCATATTTTCATGTGATTCCACTTGAAAACAAAAGATAACTCATAAAAATAACTCTTAAAAGAAAAATCATCCTTTTTCATTGAGTTTTGAAAGAGATATGGCCATTTGAACATGCATGCATAAATCTGTCAGCTTTGGACAGATTGCATACTCATTTTTTTTTTGATTAATTGAAACCCCAAATCACAACATATTCCTGATGCACATCACATTTGTTATGAGCATTTAGGGGGTCAAAACTCAATGTTTTTGAGTCAGACCATTTGGATTAGAACCCCAACTCACTAAATAAACTTTTAGAAAGAAGATTCATGATATTTGAACATATTATTTGCAAGAAATGGACGATTTATGCACATGGATAAAATCTTTCAGCACCCAAAAATGCATTTCTAAGAATCAATCCAACATGCAAATGTGTTTTTGCTTAGATTTCTTGTGTTCTATGTGTTTGGGTCATAGATTATCACTATTATAGATATGTTTCACATATCTTGGTGTATAATCTCCCTTAGAACTAAGAAAATTCATGGTTGGTTAAAAAACAACTCAAAGAACACAAAAATGAAGGTTTTCCAATAAAATTTCCAAGAAAAGATGAGTGTAAATGTTAGGTCTGAAAAGATTGTATCCGAGATCACAAATATTGAACACATGAAGGACTAAATTGTAAAGTCAACAAAGTATTTAGTTAGGAAAGATTGTATGTTTAATTATAAGGAAACGTTGTTTTGTAAGAAAAGGCAAGTATAGTGCCTTATTCTACTATTTACTTATACTGTATTTCCTACATATAAATAGAGGGTTAGGGCATGCAATAGAAAAAAGAACATTAATTCATATCATAAGAGAGAGCTTATTAGATAATATCTTTATATCCGATATTCAATACAAGTGAGATATCCGACATCGGATCTTCATCAATATTAGAAGTGTTGTTCGTGTTCTTGCATACATACATACGATTACCTGATTTACTGGGATCCACAATTGGTATCAGAGCAGACGATCTGAGTTTTTTTTCGATTTTCTGAAGTTTTTCACGAAATAGAAGGTAAATTATCGATTTCTGCTGTTTTGAATGTTTCTCGATTCATACTAAATATGTTTCACCCGATAAAAAGCCTTATCTGTTTTTTCTTGATTCTTACTTCATTCGTTTGACTGTTTCTCGATTACTTTCTACCCGATAAAAACTCTAAATTTTTTTAAGATATGTTTTTCTCGATTCATACTTTATTTTTTAAATTTTTGTCGATTCAACTTAAGTTTTCCTTGATTTTTATTCAATCTATTTAATCTGTTTTAATTAAAATTATTTTAGTTTATTTTGATTACTTTTGAAATTCTTTACATAAGAAAACTCAGGAACTAGTGACTTTTGCAGCTTTTCTTACTAAAGAATTCTGTAGTAAAAATCATAAACTCTAGTAATTTTGATTTTTTTTTCTTGACTGAACAAATAAGAAACTCGAAAACTTAGACATTCTTGTCCATAAAAAGACTTGTTCTTTTTAGTCAAGAACCCTATTGTTCTTGGTCTCTGGTTTACCGGTTAAAGAGAATTCGGATTAAGTATTTTTGAAATTTTATCGAGATCTTCCTAATCGACAAAATTTATTTATCGAGTCATCTGTAATCGATATAAATTTTTTACCGATTCGGTTTTTATCAAGTCAAAGGATTTTTTGCCGAATCTTAATCTATCGAGAAAATCTTAGTTATCGAGTCCGTTGTGATCGATAACTTCCCTTTATCGATTCAAATTTTTTTAAGAATTTTTCTCGAGCCTCATATACCTGACAATAATTTCTTATCGAGTCTCAAACACCCGAGAAAACCTCTTGTCAACAAAGCTTAACCCGATAAAATATTTTGTCGACCCCTAGTCAATCGAGAAAACTTTCTGTTTCACAAAAACACCTCATGAAATTACCAAAAACTCACCAATCGAGATCAATTTATCAGATAACAAGTTCCTTAATTTTTTATTATTCTTCAAGATGAGTTCTCAAAACCAATTTTCTGATCTCAATGCTGAAATTAAAAGACTTGAAGCAAGACACACGAATAACATGAAAGTGATTGATGAACTCTTAAGAGAAAATGTTTATCTAAAGGATTTCAAACACACAAATAAAGAATTGAAAAACAAAAATGAGTTTTTGGAAAAAACAACTCACCGAGCATACTAGGAATACATATCATGTATTTTATGAAGACGTTTGCAAAAAGAAAAATCTTGAGATGATAAAAATAAATTTTGATCTTAAAAACACAATTTCTGGGCTAGAGAGAAGGAAAGATTCTGCAACGATTGGTGGAGAACTTGAAAAGTCTTTAGATTATGAAAGAACAGACTTTGAGAATAAAAGAAAGATTTTTTCTGATGAGAAACGCAAGTTTGATATTGAGAGAAAAGACTTTGAAAGAAAAATTAGAACTTGTGAACTGACCATTCAAAAACTTTCTAAACAAGTGTCTGATTTTGAACAAATTGTGATTTTAGAAAGAAAATAATCTGAAACGAAATGTTTGGAGCTATCAAAGCAAATATCTGAGCTTCAAAACCTTTTAGATAAAGAAAGAAAAAAGTTTGAAAATGATAAAAAGAATGTTTTAAATAAAACTGTTTTAATTTTCAACAAAAATAAACGTTTAGAAAAGGAAGTTGAGAATAAAAAGGAAACTTTTGAAAAGGAAATTTGTAAACATTCAAAGAAATTATCTGAATTACAATAAAATCTTGTGATTGAAAAGAACTTGAGATCTGAATTTAAAAATAAATATGATTTGATGTTGAAAGAAAGAGATCATCTCTCAAGAAAAATTAGAGAACTTGAAGATGTAATTTCAAAACACAATCAAGAGAATTCAGTTAAAGTTTAATCCTGATACTACTGTTCTTTCTCCATATGATAATTCATCTGATTCTGATTCTGATTCTGTTCTCTCTTACAAAAGTGCTTCAAGTTCAATTCAAAAGATGACTCCTCTTTCTACTGATTGTGTCTGTAAAAATAACTATTCTTCAAATTTTCAATCACATAGTTATTCTAACAGCTCCAAATCATATGGTTCTTCAAATTCTCAGACTCATAATTCTAATCGGTTTTACAATGATTTTGTTGTTAATTTCGGTAATTTTAAGAAGTTTAAAATGGTTTGGAGGAAGAAATCAACTACAGATGATAGTGTTGGAAACATGTCACATACATCTCCTGTAGTTGATACAAGATCATTTGTTTCCAAGACTAATTTGCCTTATTTTATCAAATCTATTAATCAACTAATTAGTCTAAGTTCCACAAAGATTTGTTGTTCTACATGTGTAACAAATGATTTTGTCAATCAAAATTTCATTCACAAATGGTATGGTACTTACAGTATCCCCACTTCCCCGTTTATTGCATCTAAAGCTAACCTCTGAGGACCCAACAAAGCTTGGGTACCAAAATCTTTTTAATCTGTTTTGTAGGTACGTCATGTCTGTTCTAAATTCCGAATATTCACATCACATGATAATCTTTCAAAAGGTTATGCTGTATTTGAGGGGGAGTACCACATTTTTTTCCACTTATTTAGCTTCATAGTATCTCAGCTATGGACCTGCTCTTAACCCATTTTTTTTGTACATCATGACTTCTGAATTCATCAGTTCAAAACTCGAACTTCCATGTTTCGACTCTTTGTGTGTGATAGGATTTAGATGTTTCTATGGTCAATCTAGAGCCGGAAGGATCTACCCATGAAACACATCCCTAGGTTAGATGTATTTTGAAAGGGTGTGATTGAGATAAAATTGAGTACATGTGAATTAAATAAAAAATGTGAGAGTGTGACAAGACTTAAAAGAAAACATTTGGTCTTCACCAAACCTAAATAGTTATCTGGGTAGCCACACAATCTATTCATTCTCAATTCTTTGGAGATGAATATTGAAAATAGACAAGGACCCAGTGTCGATAACTTGTGTCACCCCACCCAACTACTCAAGTATCTCACAAAAGATATTTGTTTCATATATCACGGAGAATGAGCATATCTGCTATCTTTTCTTCACTAGGAAGATTTAGATATTGAAACAAGAAAACACACCTCCGGTTTTCGAATTTCATATTCTGTGCACATCGAATCTACTTTGAGCCAAAAGATATACTAATATTTCTTTGACATTTTGCACGAGTCTTTGTGACTCCACATGCATATCTTTGTGTTTATGCTGGAACAGTTTGAGAAGTTAGTTTTATAACTTACTTCTGTGATAACTGGAAGTCCTATCAGTGCCAACCCGCTGCCAACACTAAATATAGGCCACTTAATTAAATTTATTTTTGATTAAGTGATAACAGTTGCTACATGTGCTTCTGTCTGTTAGCCGATTACCCGATATTCCACATTAACATTTGATCACATTTGCGCTTATTGTCTTTGATACTGTTCATAATGATTCGATTTATCCTTATCATTCTGAGGGGGAGAAAAAGTATATCAAAGAAGAATGTTTATCAAAGTCAAATGAAGAAAAAGTTGAAGACTTATCGACAAACGAAGACAATTTTGAAAACTTATCGACTGCTTAAGACCCGACAAATTTTCTTGTCGAGCAACAAAGGATTGACAAGTAGACTAAGTGTTTTCATCGCTTCCACTTTGGCCCGACACCTGATTTGATCGACTCATCTTGGCCCGACATCAATTCTTGTCGAATCTACTTGGCCCGAGATCTTTTTATGTCGACATCACCTGACCCGACATGCTTTTTGACCCGACGAGTTTTATACCCTACGACATCACGGCTCCTTCGTTTTTCTTTTCATGGTAATGTTAAGGGGGAGCTACGGAGCTTACAAGAGATCATTTTCATAGGGGGAGAAAAAGAATCAAGAAGAAAGATTTGTTGATAAAAGTTTCACCGTCTTCAAAAGAGTGTTGATTTTGCTGAATTGTAATCTCGAATACGAAGGGGGAGATTGTTAGGTCTGAAAAGATTGTATCCGAGATCACAAATATTGAAGACATGAAAGACTAAATTGTAAAGTCAACAAAGTATTTAATTAGGAAAGATTGTATGTTTAATTATAAGGAAACGTTGTTTTGTAAGCAAAGGCAAATGTATAATGCCTTATTCTACTATTTCCTAATACCGTATTTCCTACATATAAATAGAGGGTTAGGGTATGCAATAGAAAAAAGAACATTAATTCATATCATAAGAGAGAGCTTATTAGATAATATCTTTGTAACCGATATTCAATACAAGTGAGATATTCGACATCGGATCTTCATCAATCTTAGAAGTGTTCTTCGTGTTCTTGCATACATACATACGATTACCTGATTTACTGGGATCCATAGTAAAGTTGTTACCTTGTTTGGATGATGATTAGGGCTTCCAAATTCTTGTATAAACTTGATCTTGATGATGATTTTAATGATAAATGGCTGGTGTTTTTTTAGAGAGAAAGAGAGGGAAAAGAGATGAAAGTGTCCCTTCACTTTTATGGAGATGAGACGAATTTTCAATTTGAAAATCGACTGCTTGAAAAAAAAAGAAATATATATGGGGAATGAGACCCGGGGGGGGGGGGGGGGCATGGGCCCCTTTCCAACCCAAAGTTTAATTTTTTTTTAAAAACAAAAGTCGAAATTGTTTACAATGTCATTTTTCTCAATTTTTGACATTCTTCTCCAATTTGTAAGCCCATTTTGGTTAAATTCTAACAAAAATAGAAATTTTATATTTGAAACATTAAAACTATATATTTTATATAAATTGGGTATAAATTAGAGCATTTGGCACTATATAGGACGTTTCAGATAGTTACGGGTCGGAACCGGACTTTCTAAGCAACTACCGGAAACTCTAGAAATTTTTCGGTCAATCTAATCTAACTAACTCTTATTCTTATAACTTAACTATAAAATCACTAATAGACTAAATAAGAGCTAACCTGGAGGTTCAAATTTGACAGTTGTCACAAGTACTCTTGTCAAAGATAAACAGTACTACAAGAACAAGTAAAAATACAACAAAGTTGTGAGAGCAAACTATGTTGAAAGAGAAAACTAGCTTGATAACCAATCTAGTGGAGACGAGGCTATGTTCTGTGGAATGGCTAACGCATACAACTCAGAAGATCAACCTATTGAAACTCCGGTTAGCTCATCACCTGAATCTTCTGATCTCGAAAACACAATCATAAATCTAACTGAAGATTTTCAAAATCTAAACAGAAGCTTGTGTTAGAAAAGAAAGTTAGGAAAAATCTTGAAATAACTTTTTAACTATTCAAAAAGAAAGAGATATTTTCAAAAGAGAGATGGAAATTTTGACTTCTGAAAAACATGAACTTTCTAAGGAATGTGAAAGAATTTCAAAACTTCTAAAAACATCAGAAGTCAAACTCAGAGACGACAACCAGAATTTTCGTAAACTTCTTGAAACAAAAGACAAGGAGATAAGTGCCAAAGAAAGTGGCAGATTAAATTCTATAGCACTTAAAAACTATTTTCAAAAGGAAAGGGAATTTTTACATGTGGAACTTCAAAACAAAGAGGTACAGATAAATACACAAGTACGGAAAACAGGCCTTGGTTTTGAGGATCTGGATCCTTACACGTGTAAAAAGAGATCTACTCTTGAATCTGTGTTCTGTAAAGGTAAAGAATAAACACCAGTGTTTCCTATTCTGTATGACCAGTCAATTTTCAAAAAATCAAAATATGAACATGGTCATCGAGTGAGGAAACTAAAATACTAAAAATATCAAATATTCTTCTGAAAAGTTAACCCAAGTTAACTTAAAGAAGGGTGATATATTCAATTTTGCTTTTTTCATTCACATATCTTTAAATCCAGAAGCTTATGAGTTCATACCTGCGCAGACAGAAGAAGAGATAAGACTCAATTTTGAGAATGACTTACTATCAACTTTGGATGAATGTTTCAAATCAGAACAAACAATCTTATCAAACCCAAGTTCTGAAAATCATCCAAAGATTATTCCCTGTTCTTTTGTAGATTTAAATTCCGAAGTCATAGACAGTGATGAGTTTGTTACATATCCCTGGGAAAACAATCATTAAAATGATGATGAATTTTCTGAAATCATGGATAAATATTTATTCAAAAATGAAAACAGTTTGCCTCCTACTTATATAAAGGTTCCAGAGGTTACAAAAAACCCTGATGCTCCATTCTTATTTACAAATGATCCTTTTGAAATTAGAGCAGCTGGACCAGAGGTCTCCAAAATTTCAAATGGAATACCAATGTTCTATGTTTCTTCAAAGAAACAAAGAAAAGAGGTTCCCATTCATCCAGATTTTCTTGGGATGTGTCTAAAAGCAAAATCATGTCTAGAACTTGAAAAGGAGAAAGACCTTAAAAAGAAAGAAAATATTAATTTTCAATCTCCAAAATCTCCAAAAACCAAGTCACAGAAGTTTACTTACATTGAAAAAGGAAAATGGAAAGCTAACTCCTCAACTTCTGTTTCAGTAAAATCTAAAGTTCCACAGAAGTCTCCACAGAAGCTGCCATCAAAGAAGAATTCAGATGTTCCAAAACATAAGTATAGACTAGATAAGAAGTTCAATCGAACAACTGAAGCAAGAATAGACAGAAATAAGAAGAATTTTAATTATCATTCTTGTAATGAAAATTCAATGAATTCTTTTATGTTTCAGAATTCTGAATGCTTCTCTTTATTCCTAAAACTTAAACAATTTTTCTCACGGCCTTCTGGTTATTTCTCTAATGATAAAAACACTCAAGACAGAACAAAAGAAACACTTCAAACACCACAGAAAACCAGTGGTCTCTGAAAATTCTGCAATTAATTCTGCTAAAAAATAGTTCATAAATCAGAGACGTAAACCTAACATCAAAGGACCCATTATCAAATGGGTACCTAAATCTCTCTGATTTTGATTGCAGAAACAGCGTGTACACATCCGGTATCTTGACTCTGGATGCTCGAGGCAAATGACTGGAACAAAAACACTTACTCTCCAAATTCATAGACCAATCTGGTGGAGTAGTAACGTTTGGTGATAATGTTAAGTGTCAAATAAAAGGCTACGGTACTCTACAAAAAGGTAACATTACCTTATCCAAAGTAGCAGATGTTTCTGGTTTGAAACATAATCCTCTGAGTGTAAGTCAACTGTGTGATTCTAAAATGTTAGCTTTATTTGATGATAAACACTGTTACTTACTCTCTCGAGCAAGTGAACTATTGTGGAAAGCTGACAGAAAAGGAAATCTGTGCTTAATGAACTTCACTTCCAAGATGGAACAGATACTCTCTGTCTCATTTCAAAGAAGAGAGGAGTAGCGTGGCTTTGGCACCACAAACTCTCTCACTTAAATTTTCCAAATCTTCAACTACTTGTAAAACATAAGTTGGTTACAGGTCTTCCAGAGGTACATTTTCAAAAGGATCACCTCTGTTCTGCATGTGAGATGGAAAAAATAAAACGAGCATCTCACAAAACCAAAAGTGATCATTCATGCAATAGACCTCCGCAAATGATGCATGTTAACCTCTGTGGTCCCATCGCAATTCAGAGCTTATCTTGTAAGAAGTATATCTTGGTTCTAATAGATGAATTTTCCAGGTACACTTGGATTGCATTCATCCGACAAAAGTCAGATGTACCAATAGTCTTACAAAACATGATGACTCGCATTCAAGTTCTGCTAGATCAGAAGATACAGCAACTAAGAAGTGACAATGGTACAGAATTCAAGAATGCCAAGCTTAAAGAATACCTTGTCCACAACGGAATTACTCAAAACTTCTCTGTTGTACGCATGCCTCAACAAAATGTTGTTGTAGAAAGAAGAAACAGAACCTTGGTTGAAGCTGCATGAACAATGCTCGCAGCCTCTGGTTTACCAACCCACTTCTGGGCAGAAGCTGTAGCAACTGCTTTCTTTACTCAAAATCGTTCTATAATTGTTAAAAGACATCTCAAAACTTCATATGAGTTACTTAACAACATAATACCCTCAGTCAAATTTTTTCACATTTTTGGTTGCAGGTGTTTCATTCTGAATGATCGAGAAAAGCTTGGCAAGTTTGATCCAAAGTCTGATAAAGCCAAATTCTTAGGATATTAATTAAATGCAAAAGCATTTAGAGTATTTAACTTAAGAATTAAGACTATCATTGAAAGCATAAACATTGATTTTGATGATCAAACTCAATTGACTTCTGATTACTCTGATTTAGAACTCAAGCTTAACACAGTTACCTCTATCTTTCAGGATCCAGATAATCCGAAAATAATGCCTTATTCGATGATTTTCTGGGTGAAGAGATTCCTTCAGAGAGAACACCCACACCTCCTACCTTGAATATTCCATAAATTCTTCAAGCTTCTAGGATAACTCTTTCTGGTCCCGTATCACCAAATGACAGTCCAGAGGTAACCTCTGTGCCTTCATCTGAGGGGGAGAATTTAGGTGCATTTCCAGAACCAGAATCGATACCAGAACCAAAACCCATTCCAATAGTAGAAGATACATAAGTTCTAGCCCAGCAAATACCTCAAACACGGATGAAGAGATGGACAAAGTCTCACACTCCAGATCTAATTATTGGAGATCCATCTGAAGGGGTTAAAACCAGATCTGCAACTGCCAATGAAGCCTTCTTTGTAAATTTTCTGAGCATGATAGAGCCAAAGAAGGTTCATGAAGCTTTACAAGAACCAAGCTGGGTGGAAGCTATGCAAGAAGAGGTACTTCAATTTGACAGGAACAAAGTATGGAAGTTAGTATCTCTGCCTACAAACAAAATCGCCATTGGTACTAAGTGGGTATTCAGAAACAAAAAGGACGAAGATGGTATTGTGATTAGGAACAAAGCAAGATTGGTGGCCAAGGGATATTGTCAAGAAGAAGGAATCGACTACAATGAAACTTTTGCTTCAGTTGCAAGACTTAAAGCAATAATATTATTTTTGGCCTTCTCTGCATACAAAGACTTCAAGGTGTACCAAATGGATGTCAAATGTGCTTTCTTGAATGTAGAGTTAAAACAAGAAGTGTATGTCCAACAACCACCTGGGTTTGAAAATTCAAGACATTCGGATCACATCTATCTTCTGGACAAAGCACTGTATGGCTTAAAGCAATCTCCCAGAGCTTAGTATGAACATTTGTCAAAATATTTTTTTACGCATTCATACGAAAAAGGTAAGATTGATACAACCCTGTTCATCAAAAGAGGAAAAGGTACTTTAACTGTGGTTCAAATTTATGTGGATGACACCATATTTGGTTCTATTGATCAAGCAGAAGTTGATTTGGTTTCAAAGTCAATAGAAAGTGAATTCTAAATAATTTTAATGGGAGAACTAACTTTCTTCTTCGGACATCAAGTCAAACAGACTACCTATGGCATTTTTATAAATCAAGCCAAGTATGTTTCTGACATGTTAAAGAAATTCAAACTTCAAAATTCCACTACTATGAAAACACCTATCTCTCCCAGTACAAAACTAGATCCATATTTGTCTGGTAAATCTGTTGATATAACAAACTACAGAGGTATGATAGGATCACTTCTGTATCTGACAACAAGTAGACCAAATATCATGTTTGCCACATGCCTCTATGCGAGATTCCAAGCAAATCCAAAAGAATCTCATTTGGCTGCTGTCAAAAGAATTTTTAGATACCTAAAAAAGGGACTCCATCACTGGGCCTATGGTATCCAAAAAACTCTGGATTTGATTTAATTGCATACACTGACTCTGATCATGCAGGATGTAAGTTAGACAGAAAAAAGCACCTCTAGTAGCTGTCAACTTCTGGGAAATAGACTGATAAGTTGGACATCCAAAAAACAGAATTGTGTCTCAACCTCCACAGTAGAAGCATAATATGTAGTTGTTGCTAGTTGTTGTTCACAAGTCATCTGGATGAAAACTCAACTCAGAGACTATGGTTTGGTATACGACAAAATACCCATCCTATGTGACTCAGAAAGTGCGATTGCCCATCACTGAAAATCTAGTTCAGCACTCAAAGACCAAGCACATTGATGTAAAGTATCATTTTATAAAGGATCATGTGGAGAAAGGGACTATTCAAATGTATTTTGTCTCCACTGATTACCAACTTGCTGATATTTTTACAAAAGCTCTGGATGAGAAGAGATTCACTTTCCTAATGTTAGACTGTATTCTATGAGAAGTATGAACCAGAAAATCACAAGTATTAAAGATCAGAAGACAAGTTAGAAGCGCATCTTCTGACTTAAGTAATCTCAGAGACGCCCAGAGACTTGAAGAATCTCTAGACTCTAACTGTTATCTCAAACTTGCTTGTGATGACGTGGCTAACACACTTTCTGTTATCTAGTATAACTGACATGTCAATTCTTGAAAGGCTAGATCGTTAACTTTTACATTGTAATAGTATAAATAGATTCATTCTTCATTGTAATAGTTGACGATTTTGGAGAGAAAAATCACGCTGTTCATTTATACGTATTGTAATCAAGCTCAAGGTTATTAATACGATTTCCTGATTGTTCTTCAAATCTGTTCTTACTGTTTATCATTACTGAATTACTGCTTATTATCAATCATAGATCGACATTGCTTCCGCTCATATATTTGTCATACGATCTGTTGATGTATTATTAGAAAGGGATTTGGGTTCCAACAATTGGTATCAGAGCCTGATAATCAATCTAATTATTATTAGATCTCTTCTAGTTTGGAGAAATCCCTGTTCTATTTGCAGTTTATTTCAATTTTAAACTACCGTTCTCGATTCTACCCTGGTTTTCGAGATTTTGTTAATTTCATACAATTCTCTCTAAATCAGCGGTAATTTTGTTTTAATTTTTGAAATTCAGTAAGAATATCGTCTCGTTTTAAATCATTTGAGATTTAATTGATCCAAATTATAATCGCCTTACCTACTACCCTCTTAAGTTTTCTGTTTTTTGAAAAATGGCGAATCAAAACATGAATGCCATATACACCTTCGGATCCTTGACCAAACCTCCAACTCTAATCCGAGATGAATATCCTCAATGGAAGATCCGGATGATCAATTTCTAAGAAGGATTAGATGTTGAACTCTAACCTACCATTGTGAATGGTCCATTTATACCAATGACCACGATCCCAAGGATTCCTGCTACTGCTACTACAGATGAATTTCCTGCTCGACCTATTCCAAAGCTAAGAGGAAATTGGTCTGATGAAGAAAAGGCAAAAGTGGAAATAGCCAAAAAGGCAAAGAGTCTTCTAATTATGGCTATTCCAAACGAGATTCTCCAATCTCTAGACACGTGCGAAACTGCTAAAGAGTTGTGGGATCAGCTTGAAAATCTTCTCGAAGGAGGAGCAAAGATGAAGAAAAACAGAAGAGCTCAAACTCTAAATGAATACAACAGTTTTCAAGCTATTCTAGAAGAGACTCTGGAACAGACCTTTCACAGATTTAACACCTTGATTAATCTGTGCAAAAGATGTGATATAGTAAGATCCAAGGAAGACAATAACGTTCTATTTCTTAAACGAAAAAATCCAGAACGGTCTAATCTATCTATGTCTCTTCAAGCCAACCAAGACCTAGAAATGTGGTCTCTGCACGATATCTTTGGCACTCTTTAGGCTCACGAGAAGGAAGTTGTTCAGAAGAAAACGTCAATTGGTGGACTTATGGCCCTAGTTTCTGAATCCAGAGGGTCAGGCAGAAGGGGTAAAAAAAGTGAGAGGAAAGGAAAGAGTAATGCATTCATCTCTGAAGCAAGTCTAGAAGATGCTTCTGATTCTGATGATGACATCAAATCTTTTCCTGAGTCATTAGCGCTTATTATCAAACAATTTACCAAAAAGTTTGGTAATAGATCTTTTCAAGGAAACAAGAGATTTGATCGTCCCATTCCATCTTATGCCCCAAGGCAAGAGATCCAGAAAGCTGAAAAGTCAGAAGCTGAGAAGAAAGAGGAAGAGATGAAAAAGAAAAAAGTATGTGTGCTACAGGTGCGGAAATCCAGGTCACTACTCCAAAGACTGCAGAGGTGCTCTGGAAAAATACAAGCCATATTACAAGAATAAATACAAGTATAATTTTGTCAAAAGACCCCACTATGCAGAAAAGGAGAACTGGCTGGATGATGAGTCAAGCGCAGATGAAGCCATGTTATGTGGAATGGCTAAGGCAGATGAATCAGAAGATCAGCCTTTTGAAACTCCGGTTTGTACTCTATCTGAATCCCTTGACCTTGAAAACACCATCATGATTTTAACAAATGATTTTCAAAATCTTAAGTAGAAGCTTATTATAGAGAAGAAGTTAAGAAAAACTCTTGAACAAACTTTTGCTACAGTCCAAAGAGTGAGAGATATCTACAAAAGAGAAATAGATATTTTAACTGAAGAAAAGATGGAAATTTCTGTTCAAAGTGAAAAGATATCCAAACTTTTGAAAAATACTGAAGCGAAACTCAAAGAAGAGAAACATGACTTCATTAAACTTCTTGAAGGCAAAGACAAAGAGATTAAAGCTAAAGAGAGTGACAGATTGAATTCTGCAGAACTTAAAAATTAAGTTTTAAAGGAAAGAGAATTTTTGCAAATTGAACTTCAAAACAAAGAGCTACAGATCAATAATTATCTGGATGCTCCGAAAGTGCATGATAAAATAAATACACAAGTAGGGAGAACTGGACTTGGTTTTGAAGATTTGAATCCCTATACGTGTAAAAAGCGGTCTACTCTGGAATCTGTATTATGTTTAGGAAAAGAACAAAAGCCTGTTTTTCCGATCTTATATAATTTCCACGGTAAAAATGGTGTGGCCATAAACAATCATTTAGTCACGATTTTTTCCAAACCATGGATTTATGTTTAAACCTATTTCCTAATGGTCACATTTATTGAGTTAAACTGTGACTAAAAGATTACTCTAATTTTATTTATGACTTTTAGCCATAGTTTTAAACCCGACCGTGACTAACATAAATTTCAAAACCGTGGCAAGAAGTCATTTTTGTACTAGTGAAAATAACAACCAAAAACCGTGGCCGTAAACAAGCATGTCGTTACGGTTTTTGTGTAAAACATGGCTATATGTTGTGACGGTTTTATTCCATGGCCATAGACTGGCATATGGCCACATGAAACCAATTTTCCGTGACCAAAAGAAAAATATATATAGCCAAGAAAATATGTTAAATGTAGCCAAAAGTCATAAGTGTTTATAGCCATGGTTTGTATTATTTTGTGTGACCAAAAGGTAACGAGTAGCCATAGTTCTATATATAAAGCATAACTATATGTGATGATTTTGTGACGGTCAATATAAAATTTGTGTAGCTATAAGTATAGTTAAAATCACGGTTAAAATAATTTATTGTCGCTAAAAGCTGAATAATAGCCACGGTACTAACAAATCTATAGTGTGACGATAAATGATTTATGGTCATGGTTTTTTAATAGTTTGCATGACCAAAATGTAGCTAATAGTCACACTTCTAAAATATAAGTGTAGTTATATATCTTGAATTGGTCACGACTTTATTATTTTGTGTGACCAAAAGGTAACCTATAGCAACGATTCTAAAATTAAGTGCAAGTATATTTCATGAATTAGCTACAGTTTTACCGTTTTGTGACCAAAAGATAACTTGTAGCCACGGTTGTAAAAATTAAGTATAAATGTATATCACGAATTGGCCATGGTTTTGTTATTTTGTGTGTCCAAAAGGTAATATGTAGCCACAGTTCTAAAAATTACGTGTAACTCCATGTCATGAATTGGCCGCAGTTTTAGTAGCCACGATTTCTTAAAATTAAGTGTAACCATATGTTAAAAATTGGCCACATTTTAATATTTTGTATCACCAAAAAGAAGTCATTAGTCATAATTCTAAAAATTAAATGTAACTGTATGTAATGAATGTTCATGGTTAACATTAAATTTGTGTACCTATAAGTATACCTAATGTCATAGTTAAAATAAATATGTATGGCTTTAGGTAACGGATGGCCTTTTCAAAAACTCGTATGCCCATTATTTTAATGTAACCAATAGCCTCGATGCTAAAACTCATTGTAACCATATGTAAGGTCATTTAAACAAACAACTTAGTTAGTGGTCAAAAATTGTCCGTATAACATTTTTTATAATGTACCACCGTGTTTTTTGTGCAATGAACAAAATATCAACATGTCATTTTCATAATTATTTTTTTCTAAATCATTGTAAGTATAAATTTGGAATGTAAAATCTTCTATAACTTTGTTCAAGCATTTAAAATTTTGCATCGTACAGGCAATCAAAGCAATTGCATAAATGTTTAAAACACTTGTCAATATTGGTAAAAAATAATATGGTCTCCATTAAGAAAATATAAGATTAAATACAACTTTGTTTTTTCCATAAAAATATTACAATACATATAATTAACAGCAAATGAAAAGAAAGCTAAACTTGAACTCAAAAAAAGAATTGTGAAACATTTTCTTGAGTCGAAGACTGTTAAGTATATCTCATTCTCTTATGTTATCTAAAAGCCTTGACCCGCTGGTTGGTAGTACTACTACCTCTGTTTCAAAACCCAACATGAGTCGCTCGATGCTGCTAAAGTTTCTTCACCAACCTACAAAAAGATTTTCTAGATCATTTTTGTGTCTGTCAATCGATGGTTGTGTTTCTTAATCCAACTCAACCATCTACTTGATCTCCTATCAAGAATATCTTGCAAGAATTTCACTAGGTATATGGTTTATGAACCCTAGGTAATATCTTTAAAATAAATAAACTTGATACCTTGAGGAGCTGCAATGATAGAGGAATAGCCCACCTTCCGTATATGCACAACAACAATCAACATTATCAATAAAAAAGGAATAGCCAACTATCTGTATACAAGATGTTTAGTCATGTTATAATGTTGTTGTTTTAACTATTATTAGAATATGCAGAAACCAAAGAGCAAAAAAACTCTCAATTGAGGTCATGTTCCCCACTTTAATAATACCCTAATCCTAGCACATGGGAATTATAAGTTTGTGCCTAATGACCGAATACAGGCTCAATGAGAGTTAATGATAATGATGACTAAAAACAAAAGTATATATAGTAAGGTAATCATCAATAGAAAACAACTCAACATTTTTGGGATGAAAATGAAGAAAAGCCAGGGTAAATACATTCTTAGAAAAAATCACATCTAAATCGTGTTTATGTTACTATCAGACAATTTGTGCACATGAAAAGACAATTTGTGCACATGAAAACCGTGTTGATTGAATCCAAATCACAACGATGAAGACAGTTGACCACTAATATCGAAAAGGGTTACCTGATTTCAACGAGCAGCATAGTAGAGCAATGAAAGTCCAAGTCATGCTCAAATTTATGTTGATGATGATTGTCAAAAGGCTTGGGAATCAAAAAATTATCTAATCTTTTGTCCAACAACTCCTTTATGTATGTGATCAACATCTAGCAGCCTAGCAGAACACCAACACTGCAGCAACCTGGTAACCACCAAGCCATCGTCAAAATCAGCAGCTCGGAAACCTTGTATAAGGTCAAACTTATCTCTTTCCAAATCAACGCCAAAAGCAGCCTCCTAATTTTACTGCAGCTGAAACAAATGTGATCAACGGTTGAAACAAATTTCTTAACATTCAACCTAAGAAGATATAAAGCAAAGTCAACCATCAATATGTTTCAAAAATCTAAAACAAGAAGAAATTTCATAAACAAAAATGGCCAAAGAAAAAAAAATCAAAATAGAAGGATTCTCATTGTTGGGAGACCATTTTAAATGTGTGTGTGTGTGTCATCTTTTATGCAACTAGCTCAAAGATGAAAATAAATATACAAAATATATCTATTTTTTAGTTATAGTATTAAAGGAAATATGAGTCCTTTGAAAGAGGCCAATGATATTGCAGAGCTTCGGCCTTCAAGACCTTTACTCGGCTTTTGACCATCATAAAGAGGTTGCATATTTCCTTTGACCAACTGTGGTCTTTGTCGAAATAAAAAAAGGGGTTAAAAAGCTTTGAACTAACAAAATGAGGATGCTTCACTACATGCCATATGAAAGGAATTTCTTAGAAATTGTAAGTCCATCTAGAAATTATCATTTACGATGCTATGGAATCTGTAATGCTTGCTTGATGGAAAAGAATGTTTTTAAGCTTATCATCCAAATCTTCTTGATCTATACATATGGCATTTGACTTATGAGGTCAAACGGACACTTTTTCAACTTCTAATTTGACAAGTATAATCGAAGATTTTCGTTGCCATTATTTAGTAGTCAACCAATAATGGACCACCCCTATCCCTCTAAAAAGTCCAAAAGAGGAATTAGCAAAAAAAGAGCACGTAAAGCTATGATAAGTCTAGATTTTGAAATCAACATCAGCTAGTTAAAATACATTAAACAACCAATAAGATATATATCGATTGGTTAAGCATTATATTGACTAATCTAGTTATTCATTCAAGATAGTCCTTATTAACATTTAGACGAAGGATCGTGTAAGAATAGAAATTAAAGATGAGAAGCCTAAGAAAGAACTTGAACCCTTGATCACTTTTAATCTCACTCCCATTCCATGAATTGTGTCTCACAGTGCACCTACATCTCATTAATGTTGATCTTCATCCATCCTTACACTTCTCACCATAAATCCCATCCTCACCATAACCCAACCCTCAATGTTTAACGCTAAAATATAATACGGTTAAATATAGAAAGAAAATCAAGTTGGTACTTTTTCTTACTACCACTAATGATCTCATTGAAGAATTTTATCAAACGGTTGGTGTTCATAAAAGAAGGCAAAGGTAATGATTTTGTACATCTATGATCTATTTCTCAACCCCCCCCCCCCCCCAAAAGAGAAGTACCGTGGACAAATAATCAGTATCAAAAACCATTCACGAAAACATTCGAAGCTTTTTTAACAAATAATACCCGAACCTAATCGAATCAAATCTGGGTTTCACTCAGCTCATTATTAAAAACAAAACAAACACTACTAAATTAAGTAAATAGATAAATTTGAATTAAATTGAAGCGAACCTAAATTTGAGGAAAGAGCGACGACTAGAGAGGAGCAACGACCAGACAGAGAACCTCAAGGAGACGCGAGCAGAGGAAGACAAAGACAATTTTCCTCCTCCGAAAACCTTTTGAACTGGTTTCTTCGACTAATGGAAGAGGAAGACGACGACAATGGAGCAAATAACGTTTCTTCTTCTTCTTCTTCTTCTTCTTTATCTTTCATGTTTTACAAAAATTGGAATTATGGGGGTGGTTCATTAATAAACCTAGAAGAGGGCGGGAGTCAATTTTTATTCCCTCTCTTTTTTTCGATGATTTTGATGATATTGGTTTTTGAGTATTTTTGATTAATAATTATAAGAAAAAAATTATATTTATATTATGACGATATGTATTTGCAATCTTTCTATTAATTTATTAATTAGACATGTTAAGGATAAAATGCAAGTTTACGATTTTAAAATATAAATATTTAATTACTTGTATTTTAACCAAAACCATCTTAATTATTTTGAACATTGTGTCAAATTATATATATTTTTAGTAATCTATAAATAATTTTTGGGAAGTAAGTCCAAACTACGTCTATACTAATTTTTATAAATTGTGACTGTAAAAAAGATTAGTTTTGATAAACTCAATGATCATAATTATTATGTATGTCTCGAGCCGAACTTTGGATAGATAATATATCCTGTCATATTTTATGGGAGTCTCTATATCACAAATTTCATAGTCAAAAACTTAATTTATACTTCAAGAGAAGTTTTAATCATATACTTTTTAATAAGAACTCATACAAAATGTAAATTATCCATTGTTTTGTAATACTACATAATACTTTAGACCAACCGAATCTGACCTGCTTGTGGGTATCCCTGTTTCTAGAGTGGGGTCTGCGACTCAACGAAAATATCATTTCTTTGTAAGCAAAGGATTGTCGTTGAATTTTTTTATCAGCCTTCCATTCAATTGTAAAATACACTAAGTACATGAATGGTTAAAAAATAGAGAATATAATTTAATCATTAAACTATATATTAATATGTCATCAACATATACAATTTAATTTAATGAAAACAGACTAAACCTCGATTCAAATCGGTAATTGAAAGTTCCTAAATTTTGAAAATTAGCCAAAGGTTAAATAGTTATTAAAATTGACAGAACCCACTAACGTGAAACATTGGGTGACTGAAGGGTAACTAGTGGCATGTTTTGTACCCACCAAGAAGGAAAAGTTAACTTTTATCATGCATGTTACTTCTTTTTATGGCAGTTCAGGTTGTCGGACTTGGACACATTTGAAGGTCGTTTTTTTGAAGACCCCCTCAATTGTAAATCGACCAGGTGATGTTTGAGCTTCACCTTCAACAAGTCATTATAAACACTATGGGTTGCAATCGATTGTAGGGGTTGTAGGGGGTAATATTGTGTTGTAGTTGATCCTGTTGGGTTTAATGAATTATAGTGGGTTATATAGGTTGTAACAGGTCATATTTGTTGTAACAACTTATATATATAACAGGTCACATGAGTTAATAACGAAATATAATGAGTTATAATGGATCATATAAGTTGTAGTTGCTTACGTAGAATTATAATTTGTTACAATGGGTCAAATAATACACCTCATATAACCTAACCAACTACAACGTAATATGATCCATTACAACTCATAACCAATATAACCCATTACACTTAAAATAACCACTATGACTAAATATGACCTATTATAACTCATTACAACCATGTATGACATATTCTAACAAATTACAACTCATTTGACTATTTATAACCATTACAAAACTTACTATAATCCATTAGAGCTTATATAACATATCATATTAGATTAGGATCCATTATAACTCGTATGACTTATGATAACTTACTAAATCCCCATATAACCCATTATAATCCATTACACATTGTATAACACATAATAACCCACATGGGAAATTATAAATACATTATGAAGTAAACACTCTAATAAATATTGCCATTATTTGCATTTATTGCCATTATAATAAAATATTATAATCCATTAGAACTCATTACATCCCATATAATCTATATTACAAACCCAAATGACCCATTAAAACCCATTAGAGATCATATGGTCCATTATAACCCATTATATTGTATATGGGTGTATATCAACCATTTTAGGTCTGGTTGCTTGTGAAACCATAATTATATGTAATTTTTAAAGATCTTTAAATGTAAAGCCGTAATATAACAAAATTTAGCGTGAATAATAATGTGAAACTTCCTTTTTATGTAATTGTAATGTTAATTTGTAGATATGTAGTTCTATGTAAACTCATGCATACGTAAGCAAATGACGTTTCAAGATTTTCCAGACGGTAAATCACTTTGTATATGCCTTAACTAGCTATAAAATTAAAACCTCAAAATAAATATGATGATAACATTTCCATATTCCATAAAATAAAAAGGTTAATACGTATAAAATGTGTAATAAAAAATACATCTAAAATGTTAATTTCAAAATAAATTCAGTCAAATTTTTAAAATTTTAAGTTACCCGTCACTAATTTATTAAAACTATTAACAATAATTAATTTTAATATCATGAAAACGAAACAAAATAATTTGAAACGAAAATTCAAATTTTTTTGAAATAAAAATTCAAAATATTTAAAACTCAATTTAAGTTAAAAACGGAGCCAAATTCCCAAAATTAAAAAAAAAACCATAGACATTATCCCAATTCCTCCTCAAACCCTACTAATCGATTCATTCCCATTTTCTGTCTCACACCGTCACCGGCAGCTGCAACCACGACGAGCCCCTTATCGGTCAATCTCGGATCTCATCATCAGCGCATCAGTGTCTACTTACCCCGTCCATTACCCATCACGGTATTTCTCGATTTGTGCTTATCAGATTGATTGACTTCGAGTTCTTCATAGTTCTTGCAATCAGTTTTGAGTTTTTTTATCTTGAAAGCTAGTGTAAGATTATTGACTATGGTATCTTGTAATTGAGTATGCTTTTGGTTTGTGTTAATTTGTATTGATGTTTTAAGTTGATTTGGTTTTGAGTTGGGCGTTAAGCTTTCGGTTTGTTGTTGTTTACGATAACCTTGTTACAACAAGGACATCTAAATAATTTTACTGAATATTAAAAAAGGATGTCGGACGTGGAGCTTCACGTCGAGTTCAATGATGATGCATTGAAAAGCTTCCCACAAGTTGAAACCATCCAAAAAAGAGCTCCTTTATTGAGGAATTTTACCTACTGGGAGCTTGCAAATTCTAAGCACCACAATATGAATCTTGATGTCATGTTAAGGGATTTTTATATTAGGTTCTGATTATTTTGAAGGCAATTAGATAAATGAGGTTTTGGTCAAGTTTATGCAGGTAGAAGGGCGTAGGGCGCCCAAGAAATACAGGTACATGTTATCCCTAAGTGTGATTTTCAATCTTTTATAAGATTTGCTTTTTAGGTGTTGGCTTTGGAGCATCGAAATGGCAAGAGGTATAGTTTCTCAGTCCCAAGCTCCTTACAAATGGCAATTTTCCGTCATTCCATGTAAGCAATACTATTGTTTTATGTTTCTTGACTCAAATTAGTACAATAAACATTAATTTATCCTTTTTAGGTTACAAATGATCACTTTTGTTAATATTGGTTATATTTCAACATATATTGGAAATAAATAAAATTGCAAAACAAAATGTGACAAACATGTTTTACAACTTGATTTAACTACATATTTTGCAGTTTTGAACTTATAGCTCTTAGGGTATTTTTTGTTTTGAAGTTTATTGCAATTTTGAACTTATAGGTCTTGGGTAATTTTTGTTTTGAACTTGACACTTTATTGTAGTTTTGAACTTACCAAACTCCACAGATGCTAATCAACTTTGTTTTCATGGCCTATATAACTTTACATATAAATAAATTGTTCTAATACAAGATTATGATTGGTTATTTTTCTTTTAATATAAATAAACTTGGATTATCAACTCAATATAGATTCAAATGGTAGTCTCCAAGTGCTCAACAACATAATTGTATGTTTTATGGATGACTGCTGTAGACTTTGCTAAGCCTAAACAGAGCCTTGTTTACAAACATGTATTCTTTAGATCTTAAATTTTATTTGTATTTCAGTTTGATAGATAGAATGTTGGATTTGAACTACAAAAATTCGTTTGATATTGATTATATTTTACTTTTCATGAATCTGCATTTGAATATTAAAATTCCATTGTGGTAGCTAGATTGATTTACCAATAAAAATCGGTGAGCACAAAACAGTAGGAAGCAACTGGTTTTGTGGCTTGGCAAAAAATTCTTGTCATCCCTGACTTAATGGTTAGTCTCTTATCTAATTTTCTTTACTTGTTAATTTTTCTTCCCATATACAATCTAGCTACCTATTATAAACCATAAAAAATGTTTGGATAGAGGAATGGAAAAGTTAAGGCATGGTTCAAGGATTTTGTATCTTGGATTACATTGGGACTTATTGTTGATGGTTGCATTATGTGTAATAATAAGAATTCTTTCACTTGAGAAGATTAGCATACTATTTATGTTAGTAAAATATTTATACAAGTTTAATAAGATGCAATTTTATTCTTGTTGCAGGCACTGGAACCAACTTCTAATCAGCATGATGAGAAACAAATCCTAAGAGGAGAAAGAAGAATGATACAACTTCTAATCAATGAGTTACGAAAGCCGAAGCATATATACAAGGAGTAGCTTTAATAAGCAGAAGTCTAATATATTAGAGAACTAGTAGTAATAAGTTTGTCATTGGTGTTCTTATATCTTATTCATATGATTTTTGATATAACAATTTGATGTTTTTCAAATAATTGTTATATTAAACTTTTTATTTTTTAATTATTATTTTACCATGCGTTATTAATAGCGTTGGCAAAAATTATTATTTTCATGGTCAACTTCGATAATGACCATATAATATTCAATTCATTAGTTTATGGCAACTATTTAGCTATTTCGTGTGACCGAAAGGCAACAAATAGCCACGGTTCTACAATTTAGCGCAACCATACAACAAGGATTTGCGACAGTTGATATAAAATGCGTGGCTATAATAGTTTATTGCCACAATTTTAGTTATTTTGTGTGACTAAAAGGCAACAAATAGCCACGGATATTAAAATTCTATGTAACCATACATCATGAATTGGTCATGCTTACTATGAAACTTTGTGTGACTATAACTAGTTTATCGTCATGGTTTTGGTTATTTCATGCGACAAAAAGGGAACAAATGACCATGGTTTTAGCAACTCCGTGTAACCATTTGTCACGAATTAGCCACGGTTAATATGAAAATGTTCGTTGTTATAAGTAGTTTACGGCCACGATTTAATTACTTCATGTAATCAAAGGGTGACCAATAGTTACGGTTTTAAGATAAATGACAACCGTTAATATTAAATTGTGTGGCTATAAATAGTAAATGGTCATGGTTTTAGCTATTTTGTGTTACCAAAAGTCTATTAATGGCCACAATTTTTAACAATCTAACGTAACAATATGTCATGAAATGGCCACGGTTAATGTAAAATTTGCATGGCTTTAAGTATTTTATGGTCACAATTTTAGTTAACTCATGTCACCAAAAGTTAATCAATAGCCGCATTTTTAACAATTTAGTGTAACCAAATGTTATGAATTGACAATGGTTAATACAAAATTTGTGTGGCGATAAATGGTTTATCGCTACGGTTTTAGTTATTTTATGTGACAAAAACATAATCAATTGTCATGGTTCAAACAATTTAGTGTAACCATATGTCATGCATTGCATCGCTAAAAGTTGTTTATGGCTTCATTTTTAGCTATTTTGTATGACCAAAAGATAACCAATAGCCACAGTTCTAACATTTATGGTAACCATATGTCATAAATTGGTGACGTTTGATATAAAGTTTGTGTGACGATAAGTAGTTTATGGTAACATTAAAACAAAAATACGTGATTATAGGGTAATCATTGGCCACCTTAAAAACAAATTGTGTGGCCATAAGTAGTTAATTGTGATGGTTTTCTTTATTTTGTGTGACCAGTATGTAGTTAATCGCCACACTTATTGAAATTAAGCATAAATATACGTAATGCATATGCCACGTTTAATGTGAGTTTGTGTGACGATAGGTAGTTTATGGCCACGGTTATAGTAAAAATGCTCCAATACCATAAAACTAGGTACTTTTTAGCCATAGTTTTTAGGCTATGGCTATGGTTTTTCATTTGATATGGTGACGCATTTTAATCATGGCCAAAAGGGTATCAATGGTCACGCAAGGGTATCAATGGTCACGCAAGAATAGGCTACGGTTTGATTGAAGAAAAAAACCGTGGCCAAAGGCCTATTGCCACGGTTTTTAATCGTGGCAAATGTGAGTTTTTGTACTAGTGGTTTGCCCTAAGACATCGTTGGTCATGGAGTCATCAACGTTCTGTGTAGGTTGAGGCGAGTTCTAGGGCGATCAAACTCTTATATTTTCATCATCACCCTTTTGAGAGGATGATGAAGATGAGGTGGATTCCCCTGTTGTGCTTGATTCAGAGGAACTAAGAATATCCTCTGATTGGTTTGGCTCTTGGTGGTTTGGACTGGGTTGTCCTGTTTCAATGAGAGTAGATGTGTTGACATCTACCTCAGGAGATGTGGTTACCCGTGGGGAACTTGGAGAGGTTCGCTCAAATGTGTCTCGATGGACATCTTTTGTACCCTCTTGCATTAAGAGGTCTGGATGGGTAGAAACACTCGGGTGGTCACTCAAGTTCTTTTCATGCTCACTCTCGCTTGACCCCTCACTACCTAATATGGGCTCTAAGTGCTCTGGGGTAGATACTCTCTGTGCTGAGAATATCATAGAGCGTCTATAGGATATGAGAGTGAGAGAGGTTGAAGGAATAAGGTTTAGCATATACCTGGAGAGTTCTCTGTAGGATAACCATTGTTATCAATTATTGGCTTGTAGGAGCTTATAGAGGCGATTTTGCAGAACTGTTGAAGAAGAGGAGCTTTCAGAGCACCAATAGCTGGAAAGGTGAACAGTGATAGGAATCGTGGGAACATTAAAGCAGGAAGAGCTTTCCCATGGCTTTGGAGGGAAACCTTTGTTTGTACAGCAGCCTTCATTTCTTGAAATATTAGGCTAGTGTAGGCTAAAAGTCTGTTGAAAAACATCCCATACATGATGGTGAGGACATTCTTATTGGCTTGGTCTAGGGAACCAATTTTGCTGGTGAGGCTCTTATTCAAAATGGAGACCAGTACAATTCACATCGGGGGCAACTTCTTCTTTTGAACTCAGATAGCTTATTCAGTTGTTCATTGTAACCTAAGAAACAAATGAAAAGCAGTAGAGCTTCTGGTGTTGGATTTGGTTCTAGGTCAGGGTTGGGGACAGTTTGACCTTCAGCTTCAATATAGGGTTGAGGAAGATGAAAATACCTTGCTATTTTGTTACGTGTGATTGGGATTTGGACGGCAGTTTCTGGTTTGGTGGGGTGTCCAAAGCTTCCAAGTATAGTATTGTCATCCTTGACGAACATTGTCTGCCACACCTCTTGTACATAGATTTCAGGAACGTTTGGATTCGTCAGGGTTAGGGTTCGGTTCAGGGAGTGGTTTTGCAGGAACTCAATCATGATCCTGAAATCAGACAGATAAGTGTTCGGATCGAGAAGAACCTGAACATTGTTGGGTTTTAACGGTAGCTTGACGACTAGAGCACTGTCAGCCGTTGATGCGATTAAAGTACCGTCGTCGTTTTGGGTATTCGGATTTGCAACTGGAGACGCCATTGATGAATGATGCGTGGGAGAGAGTAAGACGCCGATGATGAAGGATTCAGATTCGTGAGGAAGACGATGAAGCACAGTACGGTTAAAATCCCAAATTGAGGTTTATATATGAGAGAGAGGGTACTCGAGTGATTTGTGAATGGGAAGGGTTTTAATTTAGGGACTAACAAAAACGGTTCATGTATTCGAGTGATGGGAAGGCGTGTCATCATGCAATGGCACGATGAATGACACATGTAAATGAAGACTGACAAGGGAAAAGGTTTTAGCGCTTAAAACGATTGAGTATTCCCCAAAAAAAAATTCAATTTAAAAGGAAATTAATTAAAAAAAATTCAATTTAAACAAACAGATAAACTGTTGATTAAAAAATAATTTCTAAAGTAAATAATTCCTTTTAAAAAATTAAAAGCAGACATTTGGTTTAAAAACACTTGTTGGTCCCAATAAGGGTCTACAAGAGTTAAATATAAGTAAATAGTTTGTAGAGGGGGGGGGGGTGAATACAAACACACAGACTTTAGTTTTTAAATGAGTTTATAGAAAATAAACAAATTTATAGTTACAAGCAGAATTAGAACAAGTTGAAAACCTATTCTATTGTAACTAAAGAAACACACAGTTTGATGCACAAGAAGATGAAAGAAATAATACAGAAGGTATAGGCTAGAAGGAAGCATGCAAAAAGATGAAGAAGATATCTTCATCTATTTATACCCGTTTGCATTTAATGCAAAGCAAAAGATACATGCCACGTGTCAAGCTTGGATAGGAAGCTTGTCCTTGTAAATAAGACAACCATGCTTTTGGCCGAATATGAACAGTACCATATCAGATATGATGGGGACATAAGAGACAAGTCGTATGTCCTTTTCTGACATGGTTCTAGGTTTGACTTTTGTGCATCGAGGATAAGATCAAACTTTAATCTTGCAGAGGAAGCTTCATTTGATCGCTGACACTGAATGTTCAAGGATGAACTACAGTGTTGCTGAGGCTTCACAAGACTTCACACTTTGAGTAGATAATCACTGCTATCATTGAACTGCTTCAGGTCACTTAGCTGATTATCTCTTTCTTCAGCTTTGGTCTTCGACTGTCGCTGAATGGTCTTCGACTGTCGCTGAATGGTCTTCTGGTGTGATAGCTGATCTTCAGGTCTTCAGAGACAAGCTTGTTGATCCTTGATCTTCAGCGATCGCTGATAGCAATCGGCGTATGCTATCGCTGAATTTGAACAGAAGCTTATCTAAGGAATTTCACTAAGTATAGTAAAGGAATCATATTCAAATCACTGAGAGGAGTTATGATCAACAATCTCCCCCTATTTGATTATGATTAAGCAACATAGGAAAATTGCTTTTAAAAGATTAGTAGGGACTTATAAAATTTAAAATAAATTTTCTAAGTACTAATCTATGAGATCTCTTTCAGCTAATCTATTATCTGAATTGAGTTTCATTTATAAGGATATGGAATCACAATTTTTTACAAGTAGAAGAGCTTAAAGTACATTCACTGATTGAACTTTCAGAGTGAAGGTTCAGTGAGCTAAGAAAAGTTAAGAAGATAGAACTCTTATGTTCATTGTCCCTTTTTACTTTTTTTCAGGGATCTTTTCAGTACGAGATGGAGTAAAGTACTCGAGTGTATTTCATTGATCATAATCTGAAGATATTACATAGAAATGAAATTACAATCATTAAAGTGAAAGTACATTTACACTGAAGAAAATATTATAAAGGAATAAAAAGCTACTACCAATCAGAGAGGCTCACATTTCTTCTTTGTAACTCATGTTCAAAAAGCATCTTCTGTCTGATTACCAGAGGGTCATTAGACCAGCAGTAACAGTATAAGATTTTTATGAAACGAGTAGGGGACTTATGAAGTTCCTTGTTTCTGAAGAGACGAAGCTGTCTTTCATTATCTAAGAAAATCATGCCAGATTCAGGGTGCGAGATGACTTCACTTTCTTCATATAATCTATCCGTAGGAAGAGAGGTATCCAGCATAGATATATCAGGGAGCGTCATATGACTGATGATGCTTTCAAGATCAAATTTGACACTGTGTTCATTTCTTAAGCTTGCGCCTTCTTCAGAGGTTGATCTTCTTTTCTTAGATGATTCAGGGAGAGAGGGAACTTGTACATGTTGTGACATTCTCTGCAAAGAATCGATTGACTCATCTTCTACCACATTCTTGAACTTGGATTTGGAACCCTGAATGGCATCTCTGATTTCGAGCCATTCAGTGTATCCATATAACCTTAAGAATTTTGCTTTTTCTCTCTCTGTTCTGGATGGCCTAGTCATTCTTACATATACCTTTGGACCACCTCTGTTGGAGTGTCGCCCTTGGATAGTTGCGTGAATGATTTTGGAATCAGATCTTCGAAAGTTCAGCATCTCTGTGCACCAATCCAGTTCTTTGTCTTTCTGAGTTGTGGCTTCAGTGGTTAGTGCAGTGAGAATCTTCTGTTGAGCGAGAATGGGATCTACATTCAGGTTTTCTTGTACAAGTTCTTTCTGAGCCAGAGCTGCAGCGAGCCGTTCACTCTTTTCTAATTGTTCTTTTGCTGCTTTGTCTCTTGCTGAGTCCTCCCTGAGAATCTTCCTTGCTAAAGCAAGATCATTCTCAGTTTGCTTTATTTCTTCATCTCTAATCCTCTGAGCTTCCAAAGCTTGTTCTCTCTCTTCCTTGGATAAAAAGTAGAATTCATCTACCATCCTGATTGGTACAGCGTTTATTGGGTCTTCATGGGGTACCCTTATTCTTTTGGATTCGAATTCCCTTAAGAATTTTATTCGCCTTTCTTCCTCTTCAGGCTCGCTTATAATCTTCTTCTGAACGCGACGTCGAGGAATGAGGCCTTCTTCTTCCTTAGAGTCAGTTTCAAATATGTACATAAACTGCTCTTTAGAAGAAGGTTCCCTCCTTGTGGATGAGTCCTTTGGGGGACAGGGATCACTGAGGGAAGGAGAGAGAGGAGGTTTATCAGAGAGAGGGTTTGAAGGAGGAAGGGTTATATATGGGGATTCAGAGAGAGGAGTAATATAAGGGATAAGCTGAAGTGATACCTTATCAGCGGTCTCCCCCTCTGATATAGGGATGGTGGCCTCCAGATCAACCACTCTGGCTGAAGGTCCAGCACCGTCCCCCAAGGGCTCTAGCTGAGATGTGCTTGGTCTGGATAATCTGAAATGCTTCAATGCAAATCCCAAGTCATCATCATCATCATCATCTCCAAAGTGAGGGATGAGTTCCTCTCCTTCTTCTTCTTCATCATCATCCTCTTCTTCATCATCACCAACAAACCTTGCAGAAGGTTCTGGTCTTTGAATGTAAGGAGAGATCCTTTCATCTGGAAACCGTCGATTGTGCTCGTCGATAAGTTCGTCAGCGAACTCTTTAGCCACCTTCTCCCCCTGAATGTTATCATGGGGAAGACCATGGACCATATGAGTGCGAACATTCGTGTGCACGGCCTCAAGCATGGTCCGATCAGCAGCAGCAAAGGAGGGACCAGTCCCACTGAGCCTTGAGAGAGCCTGCATTATGTCAGACTGAGTCTTTTGAATAGACTCGAGGACAGTGGCCTGAGCATCAACCTTTTGCTCAATGTTGATGAGGGATTGGTGAAGATCCTTGTGGTCGTCCTTCAGAGTCTGAACATCAGACACCAAGATGCTGACGTTCGTCTTCATTCCTGGAGTGCCAGCGACCTTCCAGAAGATCAACTCCGTAGAAGTTTGTAGTGTGTCCAGCCTAGCTCTGGTGAGACCACACTCATTGACCAGATGGTCAATGGCAGGGAATGTGGGAGCAGGCCGGGACACAGGAGGCAACTCAGTGACCCTAGGAGGAAGCTTGGGGGCAAGGTTCTCCATCTTGACGTCCCTGAGCTTTTTGGCACTAGGAGGGCGCTGAGGAGATTTCATTGCTGTCTTCGAAGTGGTGGTGGTGGTGGTCGCTATCGCCGAGTGGACAACAGTAGTGGCAGCAACTGATGACATTGACAAAGAGGCGAGAAATGAATCCGGATCAGATGATGGATGAAAAATAGCATTATTTTCCTTGAGAATATCATGAGGATTATTCTCAGGGACTACTTTTGCAGAGGTAGTGTCCTGAGGATCACTGACCAGTGTCTTAGAGTATCTGAAAGAGATACTCTGAGGTTCTTTTAAATTGGCTTTCCAAAACTCAGATTGCCTAAACAATTTTGAGGTTTGAATTTGCGTGCATTTCGACATTATCGCAGATAGGGACAACTATCACCGAGTCACTACGATGTGAGGACCAAAGAAGTAGAGATGGAAGAGGTAGAGAAGGCAGTGAAAGTAATACCTGATCCAGCTTCAGCAGAGCTGGCTATAACACCTTCAGAGACCTTAGTCCCTGATGGTGGTGGTAGTGCTGATGAAACTTCAACGGCAGCAGAAACCGTTGGAGTGGCTGTGGATGAGGGTGGTGATTGAAGTACACCAAAATCAAAGAGGATGGTCTGTTGAGAGACCACCTTCTTAGGTTTCTTTGAGGCGATGGTCTACTTATGACCATCAGTGGGGGTTTTCCTCTTTGCAGCAGTAGTGCCTTGGGTACTCACTGAGGGGATGGGCAGTGAGGAGGTCACTAAAAGAGGTGCTCCTATAATTTGTAGCATATAGGGAGTGAGAGGAGCATCACCTGGACGTTCTTCAGGTCCAGGGACTTCTTCCCTACCATTGAGAAGGCAAAGTCTCCGACTTTCGGGTAGCTCTCCCCGAAAGCCTCTTCAAGGATGGTGGAGAAGAAACGGGGGTAAGGGATAACAGGATGTCTGGTGGAGGCATTGAGGCGGTTGCACATATCGCTGAAGATGTAGTCATCGTAGTTCAGAGGATGACCCGTGCAGAGAGAGAAGGCAAGGTCTTGAAAATGTTTGCTCGCCTGATCGTGGGAGCCAACCTTGGACCCTAGGCACTGAATGACCTGGGTGAAAATATACTGCCAGCGAGCAGGGAGTCGCTTCTTTTCCAGCTTTGACCCCACCGTCTTTACTAAGGGGTTCTCCCATTTGTAGCCAATGGATTCCAAGAAAGCATCTATCTGCTGTTTTGTTGGTTCAGCACCCCATTGCTCATTCTTCTTGCGCTGAGGAAGTCTTAGCACCTTGCGTACAAACCCCGCTGAGAACGCGAAGAAGCCAAGTTCAGGGATTGTGAAGGAAATAGCAGGAAGGACAGTGCCTTTGTCTGTTTTCAGCGTGGTACATTGCGCCGTGTACCAGAGAGCTTGAAGGTGAGAGGCAATGCCCACTGGGTTATGGAGAAAGGCATACATCAGAGGGCACGCCTTGAGGAAGGTTGCAGCGTCCTTGAACTGAGGGCGTTCAGAAGGAATGTCCACCAATGCAATGTAATTGCATGGCTTGAAGGTTGACTTTTCCAACTCAAATTGACAGGTTGGTGCAGCGACCAACTGGTTAGCAGCAACAGTTTCAGCGACGTTGGAAGCATAGGCCATTTCTGTAGGAAAAATGGCAACACCGAAGAGATAAATCATGGTTTTAATACATGAATGTATAAACCAGAGTTTTGGTATAGAAAGTACCAAATGTAAGAGCAAAGAAACAAGTATTTTGATGAACAATATCAAAATGCTTGTTGGCAATAAAAGTTTAAAGGTAAATAAAAAAATGATAAAACTTAAAAAAAAATTTGTTCTAAGAACAGGGTTTTGAAAGTGAAAAAGCTTTTCACTTTAAAAACAAGATTTTATTAATTTTTAGAATAAAAATAGAGAAGAAAGGTGAAACAAGATGTTTCCAGTTCTTGATATAAGGTTTAGATCAAACCTTAAACGTGTGAAGGAGAAAAACGCACAAGTGCATGTTCTTGGTGTTCTTGGAGAAAGCTTGAAGAATCGAAGTTTTCCTTTGCCTTTAAGGAAGTTATGAAAGCGGAAGGAACAAAGTAAGGCAAAAAGAATGCTTAAATAGCATGAGGAGAGAGAAAGAAAGGATTGCAAAACGACGGTTTTAGCTTTTTGAAAAAGAAATGATGACCTAGCGCACGTTCCAAGAAAGGAGATGGAATGGAAACGTCGTGGTCCGTCGTGTGTCAAAAAAAAAAGTCTGACGTGTCCTTTTCTTTTAATTTTAAAAGATTATAATGATGGTTATCCATAAGGAAGGTTTATCATTAATATTTTTAGAAAAATCTTCATCACTAATAATAAAGGATTGTCAGTGAGGAGTTTTAAAATAAGAGAGACATTCTTTGATGAGAAAGGATGTCAAAGAGTGTTAAGAAATTAGAAGATAATACCTGAGGAGATGGCCTAGATATCGCTGAATCAGAGTTCAGAGAATGGAAAGTTTGAAGGCTTTATTTGTAATCCTTTGTTGGTCACTGATTAATAAAGTATTCAGCGTTCAACATACCAAGTTCGCTGATGAGCAGATTGAATCTAGTTTCATCAAGAGGCTTGGTGAAAATATCGGCGAGCTGATATTCAGTAGGAACAAAATGGAGCTCAACTTCACCATTCATCACATGATCTCTGATAAAGTGATATCGGATCTCAATGTGCTTGGTTTTGGAGTGAAGTACAGGGTTGTTAGCAATTGCTATAGCACTTGTGCTATCACAGTATATAGGAATTTTAGAGAGCTTTAGATCGTAGTCTCTGAGTTGATTTCTCATCCAAAGGATTTGAGCACAACAACTACCAGCTGCTACGTATTCAGCTTCAGCGGTGGAAGTGGACACTGAGTTTTGCTTTTTACTTTTCCAACTTATTAACTTTCCACCTAGCAGCTGACACCCACCAGTGGTGCTTTTCCTATCAATCTTACAACCTGCAAAGTCACTGTCAGGTATCTGAAGATTCGCTTTACAGCGATTAGATGGGATTCCTTCGGTTCAACTTGATACCGAGCACAGAGACAGGTAGCGTACATGATGTCTGGTCTACTCGCTGTAAGATATAGTAGAGACCCAATCATTCCTCGATAGGCAGTGACATTGACTGGTTTTCCATTTGGATCCTTGTTTAATGTCAGAGGAGGCGCCATAGGAGTCTTCATCGCTGAGCATTGATTCATATCAAATTTATTCAGCATGTCTTTTACATTTTTGCTTTGACAAATAAAAATTCCTTTGTCAGATTGCTTAATCTGCAAACCTAGAAAATATGTTAGTTCACCCATCATACTCATTTTATATTGTTTTTGCATTCTTGCAGCGAAACGAGTGCATAGTTTGGGTCTTGTGGAACCAAAGATAATGTCATCAACATATATCTGAGTGAGAATCGTATGACCTTTATATTTTCTTAAAAACAGAGTTTGGTCAATATTTCCACGAACAAATTTTTCTTAAAGAAGAAATTTAGAGAGGGTATCATACCAAGCTCTAGGAGCTTGTTTTAACTCGTAAAGAGCTTTTTCAAGTTTAAAAACATAACCAGGGTGGTTAGGGTCTGAGGAACCAGGGGGTTGTTCAACATAAACTTCCTCGCTGAGTTTTCCATTTAGAAAAGCACTTTTAACATCCATTTGAAAAACTTTGAAGTCTTTATGGGCAGCATAAGCTAAAAAGAGTCTTATGGCTTCTAAATGAGCTACAGGGGCAAAGGTTTCATCATAATCAATTCCTTCTTCCTGTCTATAACCTTGAGCAACAAGTCTAGCCTTATTGCGAATTATAGTCCCATTTTCATCTAGCTTATTTCTGAAAACCCATTTGGTTCCTATGACGGTTTTATCAGAGGGTCTAGGAACAAGATTCCAAACTTTATTTCTGCGAAATTCAGTCAGTTCTTCTTGCATAGCTGAAACCCAGCTAGGGTCAGAGATAGCTTGATCTATCTTCTTAGGTTCAGAGAGAGAAATGAAGTTAACATAAAGACATATATTACCTGTGCCTCTACGTGTTTTGATACCTGCAGTGGGATCACCAATAATCTGATTTATTGGATGGTTTGCAGTCCATCGCTGAGCTGGTGGTTGAGGAGAGAAATCAACAGCAGATTCAGCGACCTGTTCTTCAGTTACGGAATAGGACTTGTTTCAGCAACAGGTACTTCATTTAGAATCAATTCAGGGGATTGATTTTCAGAAGAGGTTTGGTTATTCACAGAGGAATTTCCAAGAGATGAATCAGCAACAGGAATCTGATTTATAGGAGTAACATTTATCCCTGAAGATGGATGATTGTTACTTGTTGAGATTACAGGGATTTCATCATCACATGCATCAGCTGGAGTTTGATTGCTGAAGTATGTTTCAGGTTCCCCATAATGAGATTCCATCCAAGCATTCAATTCTTCATCATCATCAAGATTATGAGAAGGATGAATGGGACGAGATTCATCAAAGTTGACATGCATAGATTCTTCAACGTGTTGTCTTCTTTTGTTGAATACTCTGAAAGACTTAGATACAGAGGAGTATCCAAGAAATATACCATCATCAGCTTTGGGATCAAATTTACCCAAATGATCTCTGTCATTCAGAATGTAACACGTACTCCCAAAAATGTGAAAATATTTCAGAGTGGGTCTTCTCCCATGAAATAATTCATAGGAAGTCTTCTTGAATCGCTTAACAATCAGGGATCGATTCTGAGTAAAGCACGCTGTATTGACAGCTTCAGCCCATAATTGAGTTGGAAGACGCGATTCGCGGAGCATTGAGCGAGCTGCTTCGATTATAGTTCGATTTCTTCTTTCAGCAACACCATTTTGCTGAGGAGTTCTCACTGATGAGAAGTTGTGAGAGATGCCTTTTTCTTCAAAGAAACTAACCAAAGTACTATTTTTGAATTCAGTACCATGATCACTTCTTATGGAGTGAACAAGAAATTTTCTCAGAGGACTTCTTGTTCTTATCTAGAGTTTTCTTATTCTTAGGAACATGGTCAAGAAACTTGTTTTTGATCACCTTCTTAGAATAATCCACAGGAAGCTTCTCTTTAGGGAAAGAGGAAGTAGAAGTTGAAGAAGAAGGATCAAGGATAGAAGAGACAAACATTCCAAACTTGAGCATGGAACGATCATTCTCTGATTCTTCCTTTTCAGGGTTATAACCTAACCCACTTCTCACTTTCATAGGTATTTGGGCATTGATAATCTCATTGACTTTATCAGAAGCCTTACACCATCCTTCGATGGTTGCCTTTTCAGACTTGAGATCAGCGATAGCCTTTTCCCTATCAGCGATAGCTTGTTGTTTCTCAATGCTTATTGTTTGATTTGCAGAAACTTGGTCTTTGAAAGAATCCTCAAGTTTGGAAAGTTCTTTGATTCTTATGTGGCAATTTTTTAATTGTTCAGATAAGTCAGTGTTAATTTTCTCAGCTTTTATCTTTCCATTCAAAGCGTTGTAAAAATCAACAGTCATTGCATCGAGAGCCGACAAGTTATCTTTTTCAGAGAGTAAGGAGTCAGAGGGAGTGTTTACCTGAGTAGACGGAGACTCAGAGGAAGAAGTTTCAGAGACTTTTCAGCATCCTCTATTCTTGCCATTAGACAGAGAAAGGCAAGATCTTCTTCATCTGAACCAGACTCTTCAGAGGTCTTGGCCCAGTCATTTTCAGCATCCCAGTCAACTTCTTCAGCGACAAGGCCTTTGCCTTTTTGCTGGTTTTTCTTCATATCTTTGTATTTGTTTTTCATTTTCAAATACTTCTCCTGTCTATCAGAGGTATGGGAGGTAGTGGGAGCAGCAACTTTCTTCGACCTGCATTCACTTGCAAAATGGCCCTTTCTCTGACAATTGAAACAGATCGCTGAGGCTTTTTCAGCGGGCAACGTTTTCTGTTTTTCAGAGTCAGAGAGGTTAGAAGATTTTCGAAAATTGCTCTTTCTAGCAAATCTTTTAAAGTTGTTGCTTAAAAGAGCTAGAGAGTTATCAAACTCAGAGATGTCAGCATCAGTGAGTTGATCTTCTGAATCAGTTTGACCTAATTCAGTTATGGAGGTGATAGTAGAAGAACCACCATTTTTAGAAGAAGTTCCTTCAGAAGTCACAAGTGCTAAAGAAGTACTTTTAGCACCTTTGAGTTCGTTAAGAAGGTTTTTCCTTAGAAGCTGGGATTGTTCCTCATTTAAGAGCATACCATATAATGCACTTAATGACAAAGTTTCAAGATTCTTTGACAGTTTTATACATGTAGTGTACACTGCCCATTGATCGGGAAATGACTCCATGAATTTTGTCAGAATTTCAGCGTTTGAATATACCCTATCGACTGATTTAAGATCAATCAGCAGACAGTTGAATCTCTGGTGAATTTGAGAGAGAGATTCACCCTTTTTATACATAAAGCTCTCGTATTTTCTTACAAGGTTTATGCATCTAGTTACTTTAACCTCAGAAGCTCCTTCATTTTGGATACATAGAGTATCCCACATGACTTTTGAAGTTCTCATTTTCATTACAGAATGATATACTTCATCAGGCAAAGACATTGCTATTATAGATCGTTCTTTCGCATCAATAGCAACTTCTTTCTTGTCTTCCTCAGTCCATCTATCTGGAGTTTTTACAATACTCCTTTCAACGACGGCTAGGGTAGTAGCAGTGGCAGGTACAGCTGCTACTATGGCTGTAGGAACAAAAGGTCCGTTTTCTACATAGTATGGGATCTTAGGATCAGATCCCTCTAGAAAAAGTGACATTCTTTCTTTCCATAAAGGGAAATTATCATGGCTGAACCTTGGAGGTTTAGCTAAAGACCCGTTATCGTTGTAGTTTTTATTAGGGTTTTTCATTTTAAAATATGATCTAAAGAAGAATATTTTAAAGAGAAAGATAACAACACCGCTCTGATACCACTTGCTGGTCCCAATAAGGGTCTACAAGAGTTAAATATAAGTAAACAGTTTGTAGAAGGGGGGGGGGTTGAATACAAACACACAGACTTTAGTTTTTAAATGAGTTTATAGAAAATAAACAAATTTACAGTTACAAGCGGAATTAGAACAAGTTGAAAACCTATTCTATTGTAACTAAAGAAACACACAGTTTGATGCACAAAAAGATGAAAGAAAGAATATAGAAGGTATAGGCTAGAAGGAAGCATACATAAAGATGAAGAAGATATCTTCATCTATTTATACCCGTTTGCATTTAATGCAAAGCATAAGGTACATGCCACGTGTCAAGCTTAGATAGGAAACTTGTCCTTGTAAATAAGACAACCATGCTTTTGGCCGAATATGAACAGTACCATATCAGATATGATGGGGACATATGAGACAAGTCATATGTCCTTTTCTGACATGGTTCTAGGTTTGACTTTTGTGCATCGAGGATAAGATCAAACTTTAATCTTGCAGAGGAAGCTTCATTTGATCGCTGACACTGAATGTTCAAGGAAGAACTACAGTGTTGCTGAGGCTTCACAAGACTTCACACTTTGAGTAGATAATCGCTGCTATCGCTGAACCGCTTCAGGTCACTTAGCTGATTATCTCTTTCTTCAGCTTTGGTCTTCGACTGTCGCTGAATGGTTTTCTGGTGTGATAGCTGATCTTCAAGTCTTTAGAGACAAGCTTGTTGATCCTTGATCTTCAGCGATCGCTGATATCAATCGGCGTATGCTATCGCTGAATTTGAACAGAAGCTTATCTAAGGAATTTCACTAAGTATAGTAAAGGAATCATATTCAAATCACTGAGAGGAGTTATGATCAACAACACATTTGCACCAAATGAAAGTTTAATATTCTAAGCCAAGTATTTATTTAAGAAATATCTATAGAATAAGAAAATTTTGATTAACCTTGAAGGCAAGAGCTAATGAAAATGATCTTATTAAAAAGAATTTCAGAAAAAAAAACAAAGCAGAGAATATCTGGTCATGGAAAATGATTTTTGACTAAGAATGTCAAATAACATATTTTCAGAAGAATTTAAGTTGAATATGAAAAGTCTTTGTAACCTTGACGACAAGAGTTATTCAGAAGAAACAGATTCAAAGAAGATTATCGAGTAAAGAGAGGTTCAGAAGACAGCTAACAAATGTTAGACTTGGTATGCTCCCCCTCGAACATATAAGATTTGCTCCCCCTCAAAAATTGCATTCTACTCCCCCTCGCGTTTGTAAGATATGCACACTTTTTGTTGTCACTTGGTTCACAAATGTAAGATGTATTCGGTGAGGAACAGAGGTGTCCAGAGGTTTCTGAGTGCCTCTGAATTAAACCATCAGAAGTGACCAGAGGCATCTAGACGGTTCTGATTTGTGCGAAACAAAAAATATAAGATAAAACAAAACAAAACAAAACAATATGTAGAAAAAAATTATGTGCAAAAATAAGTAATTTGACAGAATCCTAAGAAGATCAAAGAATTAAGTAAAATTACATATTTAACATGCCCAACTTGCTGACTAAGAAATTGAATCGTTTCTCATCCAGAGCTTTTGTGAAAATATCAGCAAGTTGATAATCAGTAGAGACAAAATACATTTCAATTGTGCTGAGTTTATTAATAGGATAGGATAGGATAGAGATTTTGTCGTATATTAATCCGTAGTCTCTGAGCTGAGTTTTCATTCAGATTACTTGAGAATAGCAACTGGCAGCAACAATATACTTAGCTTCTGCTGTTGATGTTGAAACACAGTTCTGCTTCTTGGATGTCTAACTTACAAGTCTGTTACCCAGAAGTTGACAACTTCCAGAGGTACTTTTTCTATCCAATTTGCATCCTGCATGATCAGAATCTGTATATGCCATTAAATCAAATCCAGAATTTTTTGGATACTAGAGACCCAGTGATTGAGTGCCCTTGAGATATCTAAAAATTCTTTTGACAACGGCCATATGTGATTCTTTAGGATTCGCTTGATATCGAGCACAGAGGCAAGTGGCAAACATAATATCTAGTCTACTTGCTGTCAGATATAGAAGAGACCCTATCATACCTTTATAGCTTGTAACATCCACTGATTTACCAGAGGGATCAGGGCCAAGTTTCATGCTAGGAGAGATAGGATTTTCATAGTTGAGGAATTTAAAGATGAAATTTCTTTAGCATGTCAGATACATACTTGGCTTGATTTATAAAAATGCCAGAGGCACTTTGTTTGACTTGAAGTCCTAGAAAGAATGAAGTTCTCCCATCATGCTCATTTCAAATTCTTTTTCCATTAACTTTGAAAACAACTCAACTTCTATTTGTTGAGTAGAACCAAAAATTATGTCATCCACATAGATCTGGACAACAGTTAACATACATTTGCCTCTTTTGATGAGCAGGGTTGTATCAATTACCGTTATGGATCAGAAATGTGGATAAGCAGTCATACCAGGCTCTTGGTGCTTGCTTTAAACCATATAAAGCTTTGTCCATAAGATAAACGTAATATGGATTCTTTGCATCTTTAAAGCCAGCGGGTTGTTCAACGTACACTTCTTCTTTAAGGAATCCATTTAAAAATGCACACTTCACATCCATCTGATAAACTTTGAAGTTTTTATATGCAGAGAAGGCCAGAAATAGATGAATCGTCTCAAGTCTTGCAACAGGGGCGAAAGTCTCATCGTAATCGATTCCTTCTTCTTGACAATACCCCTTAGCCACCAGTCGAGATTTGTTACTATTCCGTCTACATCTTTCTTCTTTGGTAAAGGTATTAAGTTCCAGACTTTGTTTCGATCAAAATGGATCAGTTCTTCTTGCATAGCTAGGTTCTTGCAAGGCTTCATGAACATGCTTTGGTTCGAGCATGCTAAGAAAATTTACATAGAAAGATTCATTTGTAGTAGCAGATCTTGTTTTAACATCTTTAGATAGACTACCACTTATGAGATCTGGGGTGTGTGACTTGGTCCATCTCGTCATCCTAGATTGAGGTACAAGTTGACCATGAACTTCTGTTTCAGAAGATTGAATAACCTCTTCTGGAAGGGATTCTGAAACTTGAGGATCATCTAAAGTCTCCCTCTTAGATGAAGGCACAGAAGTGACTTCTGGACAGTCACTAGATGAAACAGGAATGACAGAAGGTTCTGATGGGCTCTCAAAAGGTGATTCAGGACTAGAAAGGGTAATTCCAGATGCTTGAAGAACTTCAGGAATACTTAATGATGGATTGATTGGTCTTTGCTCTGAAAGTATCTCTTCGCCCATGAAATCTTGAAAAATAGCATCTATTTCAGTTTATCTGGTACCTGAAAGATAGTCAGAGGTTACTATGTTAAGTTTAAGTTCAAAAGTAGAATACTCAGAAGTTAATTGAGTTTGATCATCAAAATCGATGTTAATGCTCTCCATAACGGTCTTAGTACGTAAATTAAAGACTCTAAAAGCTCTTGAATTTAACGAATATCCTAAGAATTCAGCTTCATCTGATTTCTTGTCAAACTTGCCAAGTTTTTCTCTGTCATTTAAAATAAAACACCTGCATCCAAAACTGTGAAAGAATTTGACACATGGTTTTCGATTATTTATAAACTCATAAGAGGTTTTGAGATGCCTCTTGACAATAATGGAACGATCATGGGTGAAACACGCAGTGGCTACAGCTTCTGCCCAGAAATGGATGGGAAGTCCAGAAGCTGCAAGCATCTTTCTGGCAGCTTCAACCAATGTTCTGTTTCGTCGTTCTACTACACCATTTTGTTGAGGAGTACGTACAGCAGAGAAGTGCTGTGTAATTCCATTTTCAACAATGTATGCTTCAAGCTTGGCATCCTTGAACTCAGTACCATTATCACTTCTTAGCTGCTGAATCTTTTGGTGTAAGAGAACTTGGATTCTGGTCATCATATTTTGCAAGACAATAGGCACTTCTGATTTCTGTCTAACGAATGCGAGCCACGTATACCTGGAAAAATTCATCAATAAGTACGAGTATATATTTTTTACCAGATACTCTTTGAATTGCAATGGGACCACAGATGTCGACATGTAACAATTGCAAAGGTCTAGTAGAAGAGTGATCACTTTTTGTTTTATGAGATGCTCGTTTTCTTTTTCCCATTTCACATGCAAGGCAGAGGTGATCTTTTTGAAAGTGAACTTCTGGAAGACCAGTTACCAACTTGTGTTTGACAAGCATCTCAGGGTTATCAAAATTTAAGTAAGACATTTTGTGATGCCATAACCATGCAACTTGGAGATAAGACAGAGGGTTTCTTTACCGTCCTTTGATGTGAAGTTCATCATATACAGATTACCTTTTCTGTCCGCTCTCCAGAGTTCTTCACCTGCCTTAAAAAACAAGTAACAATGCTTTTCATCAAATACAACAGGTATTTTAGAATCACAAAGTTGACTTACACTCAGCAGGTTATGTTTCAGTCCAGAAACATGAGCTACTTTTGATAAGGTAATATTACCTTCTTGTAAAGTACCGTCACCTTTTATTTGACCCTTACCATTGTCTCCAAACGTTACTGCTCCACCACATTTGTCTTTAAATTGGGAGAGTAAGTTTTTCGTTCCAGTCATGTGCCTCGAGCATCCAGAGTCAAGATACCAGATGTGCACACGCTGCTTCTGCAATCAAAATCAGAGAGATTTAGGTACCCATTTCATAATGGGTCCTTTAATGTTATTTTTAAAATTTTTAGTATGTATATCTTGTTTCTGATTTGATTTTGCAGAGTATGTATATTTGCTCTTTTTATTTTCAGTGTTTTTGTCTTTCTTTGGTTTATTTCTGAAAGTTGAGAAATTACAATATGAGCGATCAGAGGGCCTGGAGAAAAATTATTTTAACTTTAAGAATAGAGAAAAACATTTAGAATTCTGAAACATAAAAGATTGCCTTGAATTTTCATTATAATAATGAGAATTACAATTCGTCTTATTTCTATTGTTAGATACCAAACAATCAAGATATAGAAAGAAATAGATCACTGAATATTGTATATTGTATTGATCAGATGAACTGTATTACAAAATATGTCTTTACAAGCTTATTAAAACATTTTTTTATAACTATCGAACAAACTATCTATTTATACAAGAAATAGAAATGCTAAATTTACAGTACAAAAATGACAAGCAAGTTCAGAACTACTTCTGAACTTCTTCAGAACCTTCTTCAGAACTTCTTCAGAATCTTCAGAACTTCTGAAGTTGCCACTTCAGAAGTTATGCCTTAGGCTTTTATCTGTTTGTCTTCTGAGTTATGAGTCTTTTTTTCTTCAGATCTTTCTTACTCTTGAGAACCCAGTATCTTTTGAAGTTAGCTTAGTATCTCTATCAATCTCCCCTTTAGTTTCAAAAGTTCAAATCATAATTCCAAAAATTCAAGATTTGTCTAACATCCTTCAAAATTAGATTTCTGTATTCCAACAAAGATTCTGCAATCCTGATCATCTCTTTTGCAAGCTTCTTGTACTTCTCCCATTCTTCATCATTCAAATTCTTTGGTCTTCTGTTTTATCTTTTAACCAAATGATCTCTGATAGCCATTAAAGTTCCATTACAGCATTTGTGGAGTTCTTTAAATCTCATAAAAAGTAATTCTTGAAAGCACTTGCATACAAAATCTGGGGGTTGATTTACCGGAGTACTTTTCTTCAGATTTTGAATATCTGGTAGACTTAAGTTTGGTTTACTCAGATGAACTTGTTTCTTATTCAGCACATATGCAACTTGAAAATCAGTCTTTGCAGCCCAGATGAATTCTCTATACAAACCATCTCTGAGAACTGGAAATGATTTTCTGAACTTTGTAATGGAATCATGAAACGGATAAAGACTCATGTAAACTCTGAGCATATCTCTTAAGTAGACATTCTGAAAGTCAGCTTCTGAAAAAGTAGATATTTCACCATTTCTTCTTTCCACAGTAAAGAATGCACAACTATAATTTTTTCTTGTTTTTAATTCTGCATTAATCACTTTGATGACAGGACTTTCTTTTCTTGTTTCATTAATAGGAATCCTTAGCTTTCTTATGATATCAGAATACCATTGTTTCCATCCAAAGGATTTGTTGATCCAGCAATCAATATAAGTAAACTTCTGTTCATGTTCCATGAACATTTCTGGATGAAAATATTCAAGAAACATAGTAAATGCACTCTCTTCAATCCTTTGTTCTTGTAGTTGTTCCTCTTCAGAAATTTGCTTTATCGGAACCAACTCTTCAGAAATATTTTCAAAAAATTTCTCCTTTTCTTTTTCCTTTTCCTTTGGACTTACTTCTAAACTTTCAAGATTCAGAGTGAACTTCTGAATTTCTTCCATGTCTTGCTTCTTTGTATGGATCTTGAAATCATAAGCATCACTTAGCAAATAGTCAGCTCCTCTGATTTTGTTTACTTTCTTGTGACCATGATTCTAAATATAGTTTTTTACTTGAGCAATGTGATCTTCAGCCCATTCATCATTCAGAAAGTCTTCCAATGTTGCAAATTTCATGCTTCTTCTGTACATAAAGCTACTTTCAAGCTACTTTCTCCAGGAAACATCAAGCTACTTTCTCCAGGAATAAACACATTTTCCTTTTCAAAAACTTGATCCAAAACAGGTTCTTCAAGTGCTTGAAGATCTATTTCAGGAATAACAATGCAAGGTCTGAACCTAACTTCAAACTTTTCTGAGAAGACAATCAGAATTTCAACTCATTCCATGTGACTCAGATCAAATTCTATTTCAAATCTTTCATCTGGTTGGTTCAGAAAGTCTTCAAAAATTGACAATCTATTATCCAAAAATCTACACTCCAGATTTCTTGGATTGTACAAAAATACACGAACCCAACAAAATTTTCTTAATAAACCCCATAATTCTTCAGAAATTTCACTATAAACCTCATTCAGATTTTGTTGTGGCTTCCAAATTACCAGATCTCTGACTTCATTCACTTCTGAGGTTTCTTCCATGTTGACATCAAATTCTTCTTCAAACATGATCACATCTGAGAGATCACTTGGTTCACCAATTACATCTTCAAATGCAAGATATTCTCTTAACATTTTTTCATTGGAATCTGGAATTACATCTGTTTTATCTGAACTCAAGTTTCCTTCAGAATCAAAAGACAGTTTTTCTGTTTCATAACCTTCATCAATAAATTCTTCAGAATGGACAGTATCAACCTCTTGATCATCATGTTCTGCAAGAATATCTTCTATGGCTTCTAAAACTCTTTTTGAACCTTCTATATTCTGAGCTTCTTCATAATCTTTTTCAGAAAATTGACCTTGAGAATTTTCAACATTTGCAGGTTCAGATACTTTCCGTCTTTTTTCCTCGTGTTGATTATCAGGACCCTGATCATCAAGATTCCTTTTGGAAGTATCTGCCTGAGGTCTACACTCCAAAGCAGATAATTTGTTATTTAATGTTGTCTGAGAAGTATGAATAGAAGATAATTGATTCAGAATTTGATTAATGTCATCTTTAGTAGCAAACTCAGAAGTATGAGATTGAGAGCTTGAAGAGGAAGGCTGAGATGCTTTTAGAGAAGATACAGAAGAAATCACTTCAGAGAAAGCATTCAGAAGTGCATCTTTAAATGTGTTAAGATCATTTG
Source organism: Silybum marianum (assembly GCA_036898165.1). Classification (NCBI taxonomy): domain Eukaryota; kingdom Viridiplantae; phylum Streptophyta; class Magnoliopsida; order Asterales; family Asteraceae; genus Silybum; species Silybum marianum. The sequence continues at coordinate 22,248,032 of CM072528.1, read as the reverse complement.
AAGAAGAAACATGAAAAGCGTTCAATTTGTTCACCATTGTCACCTCCTGTTTTTCCAACCTATCCTCCATCACCTTGTTTGATTTGTTCGTCAATTCCTTTAAGTCCTTCTGAATCTTTTCAAATTCAGAAGTACAAAAATCCTTGAATTCTAAAAATTCAGAAGATGTGGGTAAATTGCCAAGACCAACAGATGGTCTTGTTTGCAGTCCTTCAGAAGAAGGCTGGCCTGTAGATGCCACAACATCATGAATCATAAATGACTCTGTGAATGGAGCTGTAGTATTGTTCACTCCACCAGGGCTTCCAACTAATCCTTAATATCCAATATTAGGAATATCTATAGTTGTTGAGGCAATGTGACACACACTTTGTTTAAGTACATCTGAAAGATGTGTGTTGGTGTGAAGGAATTCCACATTCAGTGGTTCTGTAGGCTCAAGATTGAGTGGACTATCAGACTCTATGTGCTCGAAACAGTGAAGGGGGGACATATGTCCTTTTTCAACAAAAGGATCCTCCAAATGGGGTCCTAATGGTATATGAGCTGCTTGCCCCATATTTGTTGATGAAACACCCTTCTGTTGAGAGATGGATGAGTGGTTGTGGGGGTTAACAAGTGTTGCCATGGGCTCACTGGCCTTTTCAATATTACCCACCAAAGAATGTGGAGCAATAGATGATGTGGGTGCCCGACTAGTAACATTTGGTTCACAAGTTTCTTTATTTTGTACTTGTGTTCTCTCCTCATCAATTCTTTTTCTCACCCTTCTACCCAATCTCTCATTTACATTTTTCCTCTTCAGACTTTGAGGTTGTTCTCCCCCTTGAACAACCTCCCCACTCTTCCTAGATAATCTAGACTACTTATCATGCTCACCAATCTTGTGGGAATCAGGGGAAGAGACTACTGGTTTTGGTAGTCCCATTGATTCATAGTACTCACTCACAATCCTATTTTCTGAACTTACAAGTTCAAGTAGGTAAGCAGGTAATGGAATGGCATTAGGAAATTTTAATTTTGCACTTGGTGGTCGAAGATTATCCATGGTAAAAAGAGGAACATGTACCTCATGGGGAAGATCAGGAATAACAGGAACAACCTTCATTGCACCTTTGATAAATGTTTGAAAGAATCGTTGGAAGGGAATGTAGTTGTATGTGGATTTCTTCAGAACTTCAAATATTAGTGAAGCATATTCATAGTGTTTGTTGAAAACCACTCCATGAAATATAATTCTTCCATTTGTAGATGCTTAGTCTAAGCTAGAACTTTTTCCTGAGAGGCAAGTGTTTAAAATGGAGAATAGGCAATACCAAATTGGGGGTAGACACTTCCTTCTGAATGAACTTAAGGCATTTAGTTGTTCAGAATATCCCAAGCGCATAAAATTTGAAATCATCTCAGAAGATGATGGAATTTGATCTTCATCTGAAGTTTTTCCAAGAACTTCATCTGCCTTTGGAAGATAATGTATACTTCTGACATATTCCACATAAACACAAACCCTGTAGCCATGAATATATGAGGAAATATCATCTGCAACATCATCGACCTCATCATAATACCACCATTGTTGTAAGTAAGATGCAGGAACTGAAAAATTTCCTCGAGAGCAAGACACGAAGTGGATGTTTCTTCAGAATTTCTATCAAAACCAGTTGATCAGCAGCAGAATCTGTCGATTTGAAGTTCAAAGCACGGTTATTCCTTTTGATTTCGAGCAATTTTTCCTCAGGAAGATACAACTTGGACAAATCAGGGCCATCACTGCTCTCAGCACGAGATTGAGATTCACTTTCACCAGCATTTGAGTCAGATACCACTTCAATGGGTTTGAGTTGAGTTTCCCCAATTGTAGCAGAACTAGGGTTAGGGTTAGGTTTGGAAATTGGATTTGAAGGACTGGCTTCATCAATAGCAGTTGTGGCAGTGTCTTGTACTACTTGATCATCATTCAGAGGGATCTCCATGGATCCAATCACTATTTTGTTAGGAACAATTTTGAATGATGCTTCACTAGATGAGTCATTGTTGTTGCTGAAACTCGAAGAAGCAGAAACCATCACATTCGAAGTTGACATCACTGGAAGTGAACAAGGATACACACTTGATTGAAAATGAATAAGCACTGAGAGATTTTGGAGGGAAAAAGCACTAGAAAATGAAGAAGAAGGTGATTCCATCTGTGTTATATGACTAAATAAGCATAGATGGACACGTGGCCAAAAATTAAACGAGATTAAAAGAGTAATCATCATTTATTTGGATTAATGAACCGTTTAATCGACGTGGGTTAAGGATTTTCCCATGAAATTAAAACACGTGTCACATGCTTAAAATGAATAACGGGAAGTAAAGTTCTGAGAACAAGTTCAAAAACTTCAGAAGAAATTCAGAACTTCTGAGAAGAAATTCAGAACTTCTAAGAAGAAATTCAGAAGTCGAAATGAAAACTTTCAGAAATACTTCAGAACTTGCAAGAAAAGTTCAGAAGCAAACTTATATTCCTCCAAAATGACAAAAATCATTTAAAAAGACATACTTTTGAAACATATAAATCGTTTTAACTGTTCAGAAGTAGGTTTGAACAATAACAAAAATATTTTATCTATAGTAGCTTGTCCATACTACTTAGATTTGAAATTCAAGACTTTTAACAGCATCTCAGATCTGATTGATAGAAAGGAGTATTTAAGATTTAGAATTTCTAGCAACACTCCCCCTTGAATCATAAACAGGTATGATTCTCCCCCTTTAACAATGCTATTTATCAGAGAAAAAAAATTGTTAGAGAAATGAGAAAAAAATGAAAGTATTTGAGAAATAATCATCTTTGAAAAAGAAATTATAACTTCTGAAATTTAGAAAGACGAAATTTCTGAAAACAAAACTTTAGAAAATCTGAAGTTCAAAATATTCAGAATTTGTAAAAATTAATCTTAGAATATAATTTCTAAATACTTACATAGACATATTCATCATGCCTAATTTACTTACCAGAAAATTAAATCGTTTCTCATCAAGTGCTTTGGTAAATAAATCAGCCAATTGATAATCTGTCTGAACAAAAAACATTTCAATATTACCTTTTTCCACATGATCTTTGATAAAATGATATCTTCCATCAATATGCTTTGTTTTTTAATGTTGAACAGGATTAGCTGTGATAACTATGGCACTCTTTGAGTCACAATATAAAGGAATCTTTTTGAAAGAGTAACCATAGTCCTTGAGTTGTGTTTGCATCTAGATCACTTGTGAACAACAGATTGCAGCTGCAACATACTCAGCTTCTGGAGTAGAAGTGGAAACACAATTTTGTTTCTTTGAAGACCAACTTACAAGTCTGTCATCCAAAAATTGACATGATCCAGATGTGTTTTTCCTGTCCAATTTGCAACCACCATGGTCTGCATCTGTGAAAGCTGTTAGTTCAAAACCAGAATCCTTAGGATACCAAAGTCCCAATGAAGGAGAACCTTTGAGATATCTAAGGATTCTTTTAGCAGCAAGAAGATGAGATTCCTTAGGATTAGCTTGATATCTAGCACAAATACATGTAGCAAACATTATATCTGGTCTACTATCTGTTAAGTAAAGCAAAGATCCAATGATACCCCTATATTTCTTTTGATCAACAGATATGCCATTTAGATCAGGAGATAATTTTGTTGCAGTGGCCATTGGAGTTTGAATACTAGAACAGTCAGACATGTCAAACTTCTTAAGTAAGTCAAAGACATACTTAGATTGATTAATGAATATGCCAGTGAGAAGTTGTTTAACTTGAAGACCAAGAAAAAATGTTAACTCTCCCATCATACTCATTTCAAATTCAGTTTGCATAATTTTCTCAAAATTTCTACAAAATTTTGGATTAGTAGAGGCAAATATAATATCATCTACATATATTTGTATTAATATCATATCATCACCTTCCTTTTTCAGAAATAAAGTGGTATCAACAGTACCTATTTTGAATTTGGAGTTCAGAAGAAAAGTTGTGAGAGTGTCATACCATGCTCTTGGTGCTTGTTTAAGTCCATATAGGGCTTTGTCCAAAATATAGACATGTTCTGGGAATTCTTTGCTAAAAAATCCTTCTGGTTGTTCAACATACACTTCTTCATGTAGAATACCATTCAGAAATGCACACTTGACATCCATTTGAAATACCTTCATATTTTTATGAGCTGCATATGCCAGAAACATTCTGATAGCTTCAAGTCTTGCAACAGGGGCAAATGTTTCATCATAATCAATTCCTTTTTGTTGAGAATACCCCTTAGAAACAAGCCTTGCTTTGTTTCTCACAACAATTCCATTTTCATCCTTTTTATTTATGAATACCCATTTTGTGCCAATTGTTGATTTACCTTTTGGTTTAGGAATTAATCTCCAGACTTTGTTTCTTTCAAATTGATTTAGCTCATCTTGCATAGCTAAAATCCAATCTGGATCTGGATCTATTCTTTCTCTCAACTACTCCATTCTGTTGAGGAGTTCTAGCAGCGGAAAAGGAATGAGCCTTTCAGAAGTGTCAGATTTGAGTCTAAGAAATTCAACCCAAGTATATCTTGAATATTCATCTACAATGACAAGAATATACTTCTTTCCACCAATGCTTTGAGTCTTCATTGGTCCACACAAATCCATGTGAAGCATTTCAAGTGGAGCTTTGCATGATGATAGCATTTTTAGAGGATGGGAGCTTCTCTTGATTTTCCCTAGTTCACAAGAAGAACATAAGGAATTCTTATCAAATCTGATCTTTGGTAGTCCTCTGACAGAGTGATGTTTTTCCAGTTCAGAAATAACTTTGAAGTTCAGATGTGACATTCTTCTTTGCCAAAGCCAACTATCATTCCTCATTGTGTTGTAAATGTAACATACTCCTTTTAATTGACAAGTTGCTGTAAAGGTAGCAGTGTAGATGTCTCCATCTCTATAGGCAGTTAATTCCTTCTTGTTTTCTGAACTCAGAACATGACAGTAGTCTATATCAAAATTGACTTTCCAATATTTGTCATGGAATTGACTGATACTGAAGAGATTATGTTTAAGACCTTCAACATAGAAAACTTTAATTACTGTAACTTCTCCTTTGATAAGATCGTACCATAACCTCTTACACAATCTTTTACATTATTTCCAAAGCTAACTGTTCCTCCATATCTTTCATGATAATCAGTTAATAGTTCTTTGAATGGTGTCATGTGTCTTGAACATCCAGAATCTAAAACCCACACATAACATATCTGCAAAAATGATTATTGAGATTTAGGTACCCATTTGAGAATGGGTCTTTTGAGATTAGTAAAAAATTTTGAAATTCTGAACTTTGACATCAGATTTTTCAGTTCAGAAGTTTGTTCAGAACTTTGAGATTTGTCAGTCTTAGATTTATTTTTATTTTTCTTTTTATTTTTACTTGCCAATTTAGCTGAAAATTTCTGAATAGATTTCTTAAGATTATTCTTCTTTGATTTGGAGTTTATTTGAAAATTATGATCACCACAATTAATACAGTGAATATGATTCTTCAGAATGTTTAATAAAGCAGTAGAAGAACAAGAATCAACACTATGGGATTTATCAACAAAAATTCTTTTATTCACTTTATTAAGTTTATGTACATCATGTTTCTTTGAAAATGAAAAACTATCTAAATTGTCAGTCTTGGATAGTCTTTCACCTTTCTTTCTCGAAACTAAAGAGGACAGCTCTGTAAAAGATAAGAAATGGGGATTACTATAAGTAGTCTTTTTATCAATTGTAGATTTATCTTTGGATTTATGTTTTGTATTATGAACTTTAGAATTTGAATTGGAAGACTGTCCTTTTTCAAAGAATTTGACTCTATGTATAAAGTCAGATGATGATGTTGAAGATTTTTTAGAAGTTAAGGATGTATTGAAGAAATAGAAGTATCATATGATGATGTGGAAGAAATTTCAGTTTTTAAAAACTCTTGTTTCAGAAAAACAAGGTTAAACATTTCTGAAGACAACTTTGGTGCTTCAGATTTTAAGGTGTCCCCATCAATCATAGATGATTGTAATTTGTACACCAAATATCCATCTTTATCTAAAACCTGAACCATATGATCATCGTCATCATCTGAATCTGATGCATTCATTAAACCTGAGAACTTATCTTGAGTCATGCTAGAAGCAAAGAATTTTTGATTTACAATATTTTCAGACTCATCATCAGAATTATCAAAAATAATTTCTGAATTCTCATTATTATTATGTAAAGATTCAGAGAATTCGTCATATTTTTCTTCATGTTTTGATTTAAGATCAACGTTATCTTCTGATTCAACAGTTTGTTCAGAAGATAATTCAGAAATTTGTTCAGTAGTTTTCTCAAATTTAACAGATGATTCAGATTTTTCTTCAGAAATAATTTTAGATTCAGAAGTAATTTCAAAAGGTTTTAAAACATTATTACTTATTACTTCTGATTCAGAAATTATCTCAGTTTTATCAGAATCAAACGATTTTTCTTCAGAAAATAGAATTTCTGATTTGACAAAGGGAATTCTTTCAGGCAAAGAGTAGTTAACAGGTTTGGATATAATACCTGTGTTGGTTTCATTAAAAAATTTCATTTTAGAATAGTCATAAAGATTTGCAGGTGCCTTTTTTAGTATTTGACTATCATTATATCCCAAACCTGCTTTAATATTGTTAAATTTTGAATTCTGAGCCTGATTTGTCAAAATGTTCATAGTCTATTCAGTTTGACCTCTTTTAAAGTTCAGATCTTCTAATTCCTTAATCTTTTTGTAAAGATCAAGTCTTTCTTGGTTCAGAAAGTTCATTTTTACATTTAAAACTTCTTTTTCAGATTTCTCATTAATAATATCTTTCTTTAAACTGTCCAGTTTTTCTTTTAATTGAAGTTTTTCTTCAGAAACTTTTTCAAGAATTTGTTCAGCTTCTTGGCAGTTTTGTTTATAGATTTGACTTTCAGCTCAAAATTGATTTACCAAAATTCTTTCACCTTTGATTCTGTTTCTGAGAGTTTCAAATTCAGAAAACATATTCTGAAATTGATTTTGCACTTCAAAATTTTCAGAAATTTGTTCAAAATTTGGTTCAGAAAAAGAATTTAATTCAGAAGATGAAGAAGATGTAGCATTTTGAAGCATAATGAGCTACCTCATCATCATCATCTCCATCACTCCAGTTTAACCAGTCTTCCTCATACTTGGTTAGAGCTGGATTTTGTTCCATTTTCTTTGCAAATAGATGCTTCTTCTCATAGTAGCCTGAGTTCTTGACTTTAGGCATTTTGCACTGTCTTGCATAATGACTAGGCTTACCACAATTGAAACACCTTGCTGGTTCAGATGACTCATTTTGACCAGCATCTTGACTTTTCTTAGGTCCAACTTCAGACCTTGGTTTATTCTGATATCTTTTATTATATCTTTGAATGAATTGCCTTGTCATAAAAGCAATATTATCATAAATTCTTTTAAGTTCTTCATCTGATTCATCCCCATCACACAGAGTTGTCTCTGGAATTTCACAAACTTTGTTTTTAGTAGAGATGGTCAAGGAGTTGTTGTACTTTTTGCTTAACAAGGCTACAGTTTCATTTGCCTTTTTCTGCTCATTCTGTCTAGTTTTGATCTTGTCCTCTTGTTGGAACAAGATGCCATATACATCATTAATAGTCTTCCTAGAAAGATTCCTTGTAACCATGTTATCAGAAAAGCTAGACCATTCATTTCCCAAATTGTTCAGAAATTTATTGTTTATCTCTGAGTTTGATTTCTGAACACCATTTCTTCTCAGATCATTGAGGATATTGTTGAATCTATGATATGCATCAATAATTGATTCATTTTCTTTATATCTAAAATTCTCATAAGTACCCACATAGATATTTAATCGTTGTGCTTGGCCTTTTGTACTACCTTGCATCTGGGCTTCCACCTCATCCCACATAGCTTTGGCAGATGTTAAACTATCCACCCTCTTAAAGATTTCATTTGGAATAGCCATAGTAAGAAGAGTTAATGCCCTTTTATCAATTTTCGCTTGAGCTTTCTCAGCAGTACTATACATACCTGGGCTTTTCTTGATTCTTGATGCATGTATTTCAGAAGTGGATTCAGTTCTTGGAACTGCAGGGATTTCCACATAGCCCTCCAGAGGGCCATTTATGATTGACTGCATTAAAGCTTCATCGATGTTGTCCAAGAATTGAACCATCCTAATTCGCCATTGATGATATTCTCCTAAAAACAAAGTTGGTGGTTTGGTTTTTGATCCAATGGAGACGATTTCTTTCGACATCCTTGATTTGTAAAAGATCGAGAATTAACCTGAATTTGAATCTTGAATTTTTCGATCAAGAACACAACAAGAACTGTCAGATCTGACAAGTTCTTCTCTAACCTTCAAGAACAGATGAATTGGCTCTGATACCAATTGTTAGATCCCAAACAATCAAGATATAGAAAGATAACAAGAAATAGATCACTGAATATTGTATATTGTATTGATCAGATGAACTGTATTACAAAATATGTCTTTACAAGCTTATTAAAACATTTTTTTATAACTATCTAACAAACTATCTATTTATACAAGAAATAGAAATGCTAAAGTTACTATACAAAAATGACAAGCAAGTTCATAACTACTTCTGAACTTCTAAAAAACTTCTTCAGAAGTGTCTTCAGAACCTTCTTCAGAACTTCTTTAGAGAAGTATCTTCAGAATCTTCAGAACTTCTGAAGTTGCCACTTCAGAAGTTATGCCTTAGGCTTTTATCTGCTTGTCTTCTAAGTTCTGAGTCTTTCTTTCTTCAGATCTTTCTTACTCTTCAGAACCCAGTATCTTTTGAAGCTATCTTAGTATCTCTATCATCTGTCTAAACTAGTATTAGTAGTTCTATTGAACTTCTTAGCTAGACTAGACTTATGCTTAGAATCAGAAGTTTTCTCAGAAGCTTTGGAAGTTATTGAAAAAGGAGCAGAAAGATTAGATTTCCATTTGCCTTTTTGAGCAAAAGTAAACTTTGGATAACTCGATTGCGGTGATTTTTGCTGGCCAGAAAATTTCTTTTTAAGACTTTTTTCTTTCTCAAGTTCAAGACAAGATATTTCCTTAAGACACATTCCAATGAAGTCTGGATTAATGTGAAACGGTTTTCTCTGTCCTGTTGGTGGAACAGAGAGGTTTGGTATTCCACTTGAATGTCTTTCAACATTCAGACCAGAAGCTCTGATCTCCAGAGGTTCATTAGTAAATAAGAAAGGAGCTTCCTCATTCTTAGTTACTTCAGGAACCTTTTTGTACTCAGAAGGTAATTGATTTTCTAAATTTGAAAGATTTTTTTCTGAGTTAAAGAAATCATCACCTTGATCATCATTTTCCCATGGATATGTAACCTTTTCAAAACTATCTTGTGATTCAGAAAGATTTAGGTCTACAAAGAAACAAAGAAATATCTCTGGATTGTTTTCTAAAGAGATTTTCTGAACATTTTCATGTTCGAGTTTAAAGCATTTATCCAAATTGGAGAGAATATCATTTCCAAAACTGAGTCGTAGCTCTTCTTCTGCTTGTAAAGGAATAAATACATCCGCCTCTGGATTCAAAGTTATATGAGTATTTCAGCCAAATCTGAAAATGCCATCTCTCTTCTGAATTTGATTTAGGTTAACATTTGAAATTGAATATTCAATGTTTTTAAATTTGAGTTTTCTTTGAGGATGACCATTTTCATGTTTTGATCTTTTAAAAATAGATTGTTCATATAAAATCGGAAACACAGGTTTTTGTTTTTGTCCTACACAGAAAACAGATTTCAGAGTGGACCTTTTTTCACAGGTGTAGGGATCCAAACCAAGTCTAGATCTACCTACTTGTGTATTAATTTTGTTATGAACTTTTTGAGCATCGAGATACGTTTTGATCTGTAGCTTTTTGTTCTGATGTTCAACATATAAAAACTCTCTTTCCTTTTGAAAATAGTTTTTAAGTGCAACAGAATTTAATCTGTCACTTTCCTTAGTACTAATCTCCTTTTCTTTGTTTTCCAAAAGTTTGTTTAAGTTAAATTTCTTTTCCTTGAAATTAACTTCTGTATTTCTTTAAATTTTTGGAAATCTTCTCATTTTCAGCAAAGAGTTCCAATTTTTCTTCAGTTAAAAGATTCATATCTCTTTTGTAAATTTCTCTTTCTTTTTGAGTTTCAGAGAGAGTTTGTTCAATCTTCTTTCGCAATTTCTTTTCACACTTAAGCTTTTGTTTCAGTTCTTCAAACTCATTTGATAATTGCAGAATGGTGTTCTCAAGTTCAGATGTGTCAGAGAGAGTACTTACAGGTGTTTCAGATGGCGGATCTTCTGATTCATTTGTTGTTACCATTCCGCAGAACATTGCTTCATCTTCACTAGACTCATCTCCTAACCAGTTCTCTTTTTCTGCAAAATGAGCTATTTTAGCGACGTTGTACTTGTATTTGTTTTGATAGTACAACTTGTCTTTTTCCAGAGCTCCTCTGCAGTCTTTAGAATAGTGCCCTAGCTTTCCACATTTGTATCACACATCCTTCTTTCTTTTCAATTCTTCTTCCTTCTTCTCTGCTTCTGTTTTCTCAGATCTCTGTATCTCTTGACGAGGTGCATAACTAGGAGTAGGGCGATCAAACCTTTTGCTTCCTTGAAAGATCTATTACCAAATTCTTTGTGAATTGTTTGGTAATAAGTGCTAGTGACTCAGCAAAAGCTTTGATCTCATCATCAGAATCAGAATCATCCTCTGGGTTTGCTTCTGATATGAGAGCCTTACTCTTTCCTTTCTTCTCGACTTCCTTACTCCTTCTGACCGACCCTCTGGATTCAGAAATTACAGCCAGAGGTCCATCGATAGTAGTTTGCTTCTGAACGAACTCTTTCTCATGAGCTTGTAGAGTACCGAACACATCGTGTAGAGACCATTGTTCCAGATCCTGATTAGCTTGCAGAGACATCGAGAGATTTGACCATTCTGGATTTAATCATTTGAGGAATAAGACGTTATTGTCTTCCTTAGATCTTATGATATCACATCTTTTGCACAGATTTATCAGAGTGTTAAATCTATGAAATGTCTGTTCCAGATATTCTTCATGAATAGCCTGGAAACTATTATACTCATTCAGAGCTTGGGCTCTTCTGTTTTTCTTCATTTTCGCACCTCTTTCCAGAATGTTTTCCAGTTGATCCCATAGCTCTTTGGTTGTGTCACAGGAATCGAGAGACTGGAAAATCTCATTTGGAATTGCCATGATTAAGAGGCTTTTTGCCTTTCTGGCCAATTCCACTTTGGCTTTTTCCTCATCAAACCAGTTACCCTTCGGCTTTGGAACTTGGCTAGCAGGGATTTCATCTGTAAGAGTAGTAGCCGGAATCCTCGGAATTGTAGTCATTGGGATGAATGGACCATTTTGAACGATAGGAAAGAGTTCTATATCCAAACCTTCATAAAAGTTGATCATACGGATCTTCCATTGTGGATATTCATCACATATTAAAGTCAGAGGTTTGGTCAGAGATCCAGAAGTATATACGGCATTCAGATTAGAATTTGCCATATTATCAGAAACAGGGATTTGAGAATTACTGAAGATTCGTTGAAATTTGGAGCAAATAAATTTCAAATTGATCGAAATAAGACAATATAATGTTCTTACTAATCTCAGGTTTAAACCAAAATTACCACAGATTTGGAGAAATTTGTTATGAAATTAACAAAATCTCGTAAAACAGGGTAGAATGAAGAACAGTAGCTTAAAACTGAAAATTACTGCAAATAGAAGAGGGATTTCTACAAATGGAAGAGATCTAATAATCAAGAGATTGATTATATGGCTCTGATACCAAATGTTGGAACCCAGATCCCTATTCTAACAATTAATCGATAGATCAAACAAGTAAATATGAGCGGAAGCAAACAGATCTATGATAAACAGTAAGATTAATAAGAACAGTACTGAAGAACAATCGTTAATTCGTATTGAATTACTTGGAAGATAATAACAGTACGCACAATTTAGCTCTCGAATCAATACTTTTCGAATCACACTTTTACAATAAAAAATGAGCTATTTATACTATTACAATAAGGAAAGTCAACTTTCTAGCCTATTACATCTTGACACGTAAGCTAAGTGAATAACTAATTCAGTTACACACGGAAGATGTGCCTGCCACAACATCAGGGGCGCGTGTGATGCTTCTGTTGGAGTCCAGCGGCTCTTTCTTCCTCGGGCGCTTCTAAGATAAGTAGTTCAGAAGATGACCTTCTGAACTTCTGTACTTGCATAATTCTGATTCATACTTCTTCTGAAATGAGGTCTAACATGTTCCATAAAAGTTCGTACACTACTATTAACTCAAGTGACGAGCCGAGGGTATTTGTGGATAGCGCTATTAGACGGACAATCCCACCTAAAAACCGACAAGTAGGGGTGCGGATAGCAATCCCACTTAAAAACTACAGGTAGGGGTGCACTATACTTAAAATAAAGGTTATACATATGTGGGGTTTTAATCCCCGCCGCTAAGGTAGAATTAAAGAGTTTTGTGGTCGAAAGGTTTAGTGGTGGCTCATTACTTACAATTAATTGGGGTACAATATGCCTTGAACGTTTTAAGATATAAAGATTTACTAAGTGCCATAAAAGTATTTTGCTCAATATTCATTTATGCAAAAGATTGTTTTAAATATTGAAAACATGTGAGCTCACCAACTCTTTGTAGTTGACGTTGTTTTATTCATGCTTTTCGGGGGTAAGAAAGGTTAACTATAAATGTTTGTGTTTGGGGCGCATCAACATCAACCATGTTTAAATTTGAAATCGTTTTGTTGAACACCTTGTTTCTTTTATTTTGTTAAAACATTGAACTTGTATGATGTAATGTTCAGTTTTATTTTGTTTTGTATTTGAATGGACAATTGGTGTTGTTTTAGCTCTATCGCTATGAAATCTTGAACTATCACTCCCCGTGTTTCCGCTTTAGCGGGGTGTGACAAACTTGGTATCAAAGCCATAGGTTATAGAGAACACCGGTTTTTCTATAAAACCAAATACTATAACCAAAATTTTCAAAAACTATTTTCCTAAACTAATTTTAAAAAAGCTTACTACTGGTATAATTGGAACAAGTGTCGACTTAACATATTATATTTAGGCAAAGCCTGATCACCTATGTCTAATTTAATATGTATAAGGAGGGACATGGAACAATTATATTGGAGTCGGCGAAAATCAAAGCTTCTTGCCCAATTGAAAAGCATGGTCATAAGTGTGAGTTTGCATAAGTATTTTCTTTTTGGGAACTGATTATTTACTAAAGTACATTTAGTAATTAAGTTTGTTACTGTCGCAGTTTAAAAATTTCTCATTCATCCTCACTCCCCGAACACTCCCCCGACGAATCCGGTTATTTTACTAGCCTCCCTAGGAGGAACCAACCCATCCATGAATAAAGTGATCCGTCTGAGGAAAGTGACGCGGCCACTCGAGAGACTACTGTTGAATCTTCTGTACCTGCGCCACCTCCGGACGATGTAGCTGGTCCGTCGCGAGGGAATAGAACGATGAGAACAGCCCGAAAGCGTGTTCTCCCTCCTAGGAGGTTGACTATCACGGTTCCCATCGAGCCTTCGGACGAGCCATCTAGATCACGAACCCAATCGCGAAGCGTGACCTCTCCTCCCCCAGCAGTTGGAGTTCCCGTGCCGCAGCCTCAGGGCATTACTGCAGCGGAGAACTTTTGGGTCTCGGGGATGGCTAATGAAGTACAGACTCACCGACTTAGGTTGGACCATTTCCAGCACTCTCTAGACGCCGTATTGGCAATCCTGAACTCGCAGGATGAAATTACTGGTAGAGTCATGGAGGTCACCTTTGAGACTAGGAGGATGATCAGGAGGTTGTACTCGTACTTAGCTTGGGCGATAGGAGCTTTGATGGTAATGATAGGACTGTTGGTTTGAGTGATGATGCATTAGTGAACCTCTGTTGTTATGAAGCTTTTGGGTTGATAATACTTTCTTTTAAGGCTTATAGCCTACATGTTTTAGTTGTAAACAATTTAACGTCTTTTTGGGTTGTACTTGAAACTGATGTTTGGTATGTTTTGGTTTATTTATGAAAGTTATGCTTGTTATCAATTTATTATATGTTACTTTGAGTTTACCTTTTCATGTATGGTATTAGATGTATGTTATAAGATACGTATAACTTAGTAAGTAGATTTATTATGACCATAGTAATATAAAGTTGACCAAAACCTAAATTGAAATTGTGTTTTAGAACAATGCCTCCAAGAAGAGAAAATCCCGAAGTTGCACGACTTGTACCTGAGCAACTCATGGCTGCATTACCATACATTGTTAGCCAAGTGGCAGCTGACCTGAGCAATAATCAAAACAACAATCAAGGATCGGGAAATAGAGAATGTACATACAAATCCTTTAGGAGTTGTAATCCTAAGGAATTTCATGGGACTGAGGGAGTGTTAGGGCTGAAAAGATTGTATCCGAGATCACAAATATTGAAGACATGAAGGGCTAAAGTAAAAAGTTAGCAAAGTCATTAATTAGGAAAGGTTTAATGTTTAAATATAAGAAACATTCTATTTTGTAAATAAGGCAAGTGTATAATGCAATAATCTTTACATTCTTTATACCGTATTTCCTATACATACAAATAGAGGGTTAGGGTATGCAATAGAAATAAGAACATTAATTCATATCATTCTAGAGAGAGCTTAATAGATAATGTCATTTTAACCGATATTCAATACAAGTGAGATATCCGAAATCGGATCTTCATCAATATTAGAAGTGTTCTTCGTGTTCTTGCATACATACATACATTACCTGATCAAATCTGGGATCCACAATTGGTATCAGAGCCACACGATCTGAAGTTTTGGATTAATTTTGATCGAGTTCGAAAAACAAGGTAAAAATCTCGATTCAAAACTTTTATATCGCATTTGTTAGGTTTGATAAGTATTTTATATCGCATCTGTTATTATCGATAAGTATTTTATATCGCATCTTCTGTTATCGATAAGAATTTTTATCGCCTCTTTATCAGCCGACAAGATTCGATTTCTCATTCAATTTTTTTTGGTTTAATTCATTGTACTTTTGCTACACTTTTATTAGAAAACTTAGGGTCACTTACTTCTGCAGCTTTTCTAGTTTAAGAGTTCTCAAGTACAAGCCTTAAACTTTAAAAAAATTCGAATTTTTTTACTTTAGTTTAAACCATAGTACTTTTGCTTCACTTTTATTGGAAAACTCAGGGTCTCTAACTTCTGCAACTTTTCTAGTTTAAGAGTTCTGAAGTACACTGCTTAAACTTTAAGTAAATCTTTTTAGTTTATTTTTGATATTATTGGGGACTCAGGAACTTAGATCTTCTCTCCTTAAAAAGACATTCTTCTTCTTTTGTCGACGAATGCTTCGTTCTTGCTCTTTAGTAGTTCAAAATAAAGATAAAAAAGAATTTCAGAATCTTATTTTTATCGCGTC
This sequence comes from Silybum marianum, assembly GCA_036898165.1. Lineage (NCBI taxonomy): Eukaryota > Viridiplantae > Streptophyta > Magnoliopsida > Asterales > Asteraceae > Silybum > Silybum marianum. Next base: position 22,232,466 of record CM072528.1, on the reverse strand, counting down.
CCTTAGACCCGATAAGAATTCTTGTCGAATCCTTAATACCCGATATAAATTTTTGTCGACACCTTAAAACCCGATATAAAATCTTGTCGACTCCGTTTGACCCGATATCAAATCTTGTCGATATTACCTTCATCCGATAAGTTTTCTTGTCGGGTTACCTTAACCCGGCATAAATTCTTATCGCATCTTTATCTATCGACATTTTTTCTGTCAAATCGAGATTTTATTTTTTATTTAAAAAAAAAACTCTTAGAATTTTTTCAAAACTCACCGATCGATATCACTTTATCAACTAACCAGTGCTTTTTTTTCACAAACTAATTCTGTGTGTTTGAGTTGAAAAACTTAAATCAAGATGTCTACTGACCCATTAGTACTCGATCTAAATTCCATTGAATATGAATACTATATGGGTTGGAGAACAACAGCTATTCAACCCGAGGAGTTAAAAGGGAAATATGCAAGTTTAGAAAAAGAAAATAAAGATATGAAAGAAAATATTTCTAAGTCAAAGCAGAAATTTGATTCTAAAATAAAATCATCTCATTTAGAAATAGAAAAAGAAAGACAATTATCTTCTGATCAGAAAAACATGTTTGAAATTGAGCGAAAAACGTTTGAGAGCAAAATTAAAACTTGTGAGTTGACAATTAGAAAACTTTCTGAACAAGTATCCATTTTGAGCAAATTGTGATTTTAGAAAGGAAATCCTCTGAAACGAAATATCTGAAACTATCAAAGCAACTTTCTATGCTTCAGAAAAATCAAGATGATAAACGAAAAGTATTTGAAAATGATAAAAAGAATGTTTTATATAAAAGCGTTTTAATTTTCGATAAAAATAAACGTTTAGATAAAGAAAGAAAAGATTTTGATGAGAAATTTTTTAAACTTTCAAAGAAATTATCTGAATTACAATAAAATCTTGTGATTGAAAAGAACTTGAAATCTGAATTTAAAATTAAATATGATTTGATGTTGAAAGAAAGAGATAATCTCTCAATCAAAATTAAAGAACCTGAAAATGAGATTCAAAGCAAAAACAATTGCATAAAGAAAATTCAGAATCATTCAAACAACTCACTCCCGAACAAATACATGCGGAGTTAGATGACCTTGAAAAAATGATTTTTATTAATGATTCTGATCTGCTTCAAGTTCAAAGATGACTCCTCTTCTCCAGTTATTGTCTGTCAGAATAACTACTCTTCAAATGTTAACTCAAATGGTTATTCTCACAGCTCCAAATCATATGGTTCTTCAAATTTTCGAACTCATAATTCTAATCAGTTTCACAATGATTTTGTTGCTGATTCCGGTAATTTTAAGAAGTTTAAAATGGTTTGGAGGAAGAAATCAACTACAGATGATAGTGTTAGAAACATGCCACATACATCTCCTGTAGTTGATACAAGATCATTTGTTTCCAAGACTAATTTTCCTTATTTTGTCAAATCTATCAATCAGCTAATTAGTCTAAGTGCCACAAAGATTTGTTGTTCTACTTGTGGAACAAATGATTTTGTCAATCAAAGGTTCATTCATAATTGGTATAGTACTAACGATATCCCACTTCCCCATTTATTGCATCTAATGCAAACCTCCAAGGACCCAACAAAGTGTGGGTACCAAAATCTTTTTAATCTGTTTTGTAGGTACGTCATGTGTGTTCCAAATTCCGAATATTCACATCCCATGACAATCCTTCAAAAGGTTATGCTACATTTGAGGGGGAGTACCACATTTTTACCATTTTATTAGCTTCATAGTATCTCAGCTATGAACCTGCTCTTAACATTATGGCTTCTGAATACACCAATTCAGAACTCGGACTTCCATGTTTCAACTCTTTGTGTGTATTAGGAATTAGAACTTTCTATGGTCAATCCAAAGCCGGAAGGACCTACCCATGAAACACATCCCTAGGTTAGATGTATTTTGAAAGGTCGTGGTTGAGATAAAATTGAGTACATGTGTGTTAAATAAAAAAAATGTGAGAGTGTGACAAGACTTAAAAGAAAATATTTGGTCTTCACCAAACCTAAACAGTTATCCGGGTAGCCACACAATCTATTCATTCTCGATTCTTTGGAGATGAATATTGAAATAGACATGGACCCAATGTCGATAACTTGTGTCACCCCACACAACTACTCAAGTATCTCACAAAAGATATTTGTATCATATATCACCGAGAATGAGCATATCTGCTATCTTTTCTTCACTCGGAAGATTAAGATATTGAAAAAGGAAGACACAACTCCGGTTCATATTCAATGCACATTGAGTCTGTGAAATGCCTTTTCACATCTTGAGCCTTAAAAATAACATTCAATGCTTAATTCTTTCTATACATTGCACGAGTCTTTGTGATTCAAATTGCATATCTTTGTGTGTATGCCGGAACTATTTAAGAATTTAGTTTTATAACTTACTTCTGCGATAACTGGAAGTCCTATCAGTGTCAACCCGCTGCCAACACTGAATATAGGCCACTTAATTAAATTTATTTTTGATTAAGTGATAACAGTTGCTACATGTGGTTCTGTCTGTTAGCCCATTACCCGGTATTCCACATTTACATTTGATCGCATTCGCGCTTATTGTCTTTGATTGTTCATAATGATTCGAATTCTCCTTATCATTCCGAGGGGGAGAAAAGTTATATCAAAGACACATACTATTATGAGGGGGAGAAATAAAGTTAGAAAAGATTCAAATGTTTGAAGATGAAGACTTGTCGACTCCCTTTGAACCGACATATTTTCTTGTCGTGTCCCAAAGAGCCGACATCTATACCTAAGTGTTTATGTCGACTCATGTTCAACAAGTTCGGATCATCATACGAAAAGCTCAAAGTTATCGCATATGCCTAACCCGACAACTTCAATGCCTAACCCGACAACATCAAGATATCGCAACCATCTTTTGCCTCTTTCGTCAAACGGCTCCTTCAACTTTCTTTTCGTGAAATACATGCTAATGTTAAGGGGGAGCTATGGAGCTTATCAAGTAATCACATTCGTATAGGGAGCAAATCATTTCAAGTTGAAGATTTGTTGACAAAATTTCATCATCTTCAAAAGTGCTGATTTGATAAATTGTAATCTTGAATACAAAGGGGGAGATTGTTATGTCTGAAAAGATTGTATTCGAGATCACAAATATTGAAGACATGAAGGGCTAAAGTAAAAAGTTAGCAAAGTCATTAATTAGGAAAGGTTTAATGTTTACATATAAGGAAACATTCTATTTTGTAAACAAGGCAAGTGTATAATGCCATAATCTTTACTTTCCTTATATCGTATTTCCTATACATATAAATAGAGTATTAGGGTATGCAATAGAAATAAGAACATTAATTCATATCATTCTAGAGAGAGCTTAATAGATAATATCATTGTAACCGATATTCAATACAAGTGAGATATCCGACATCGGATCTTCATCAATATTAGAAGTGTTCTTCGTGTTCTTGCATACATACATATGTTGCCTGATCAAATCTGAGATCCACAGGGACCCGTGGGATTATTGACTTGGATAGAAAGCATGGAGTTTGTGCTCTATATTAGCAAATGTACCAAAGGTAAGAAAGTGGAGTTTGCTGCATGTCTATTACAAGGACGAGCGTTAACTTGGTGGAATACCCAAGTACAAACTCGGGGCCGAGAAGCCGCTCACAGTCTTACGTGGGAAGATTTCAAGAGGATGATGAAAGAAGAGTATTGCCCAAGGAGCGAGATCCAGAAGTTGGAAGCAGAATTATGGAATCATGAAATGAGAGGAAATGATATAGACTCTTATACTGCACGTTTTCATGAGTTGGCAAAAATGGTACCGCATCTGGTAACACTTGAACATAATAGAGTTAATAGATATGTTTGGGGTTTATCTGCGGAGATACGCGGGGATGTTACTTTGGCAAACCTAAAAACCCTACAAGAGGCAGCGAGTTCGGCAACCAGACTCACAAATAATGCTACTCGTTCGGGAATGTTTACAAAAGACAAGGTTCAAGGGAAGAGAAAGATGGAGGAACCTACACGAAGACAATCTGGGGGAAGAATGGAAAGAATCTGAAGATATCAGGAAACTACGGGATTCAGACTCAATCCACAGAGAAGGAGAAAAGAAGTTATCAAAAGTGTGACAAGTGCAATAGACAACATGCTGGACGGTGTATTAGCTGCCAGAAATGCAACAGAGGAGGTCATTATGCCAAAGATTGTAAAAGTACAGGAAGGCGGGCATGTTTCGAGTGTGGAAGCGGATCACTTCCGGAATGCATGTCCAAGATGGAACCAGAGACCAAACACTAATCAAGAGCGACCAACCAATCAAGGAAATCAACGAGGTCCGACAAGAGGTCGAGTGTTCGAGATTGGAGCTGAAGAAGCAAGGCAGAATCCGGATGTAGTCACAGGTACGTTTCTTCTAAACGATCATTATGCATCAGTACTATTCGATTCTGAAGCATATAGAAGTTATGTGTCGACAGATTTTAGACCAAAGATAAATCTAAAACCTCAGAAGTTGAAAGAAATATATGTCATTGAAAATGCAAACGGACAAGAAAGTAGGGCCAAAGTTATAATAATGAACTGCACCTTAAACTTGGCCAGTAGGGATTTTAGCATAGATCTAATCCCGATTAAATTAGGAAGTTTCGACATAATTGTGGGCATGGATTGGTTGTCCAAGAACCGAGCTGAAATATGCTGTTCCGAGAAGATCGTTCGAGTTCCACTACCCGACGGAGGAATACTCGAAGTACACGGAGAGAAACCCAGAAGGGGTATTGAAATGGTGAAGTGTATGAAGATGCGAAAATATTTGAGAAAGGACGGCATTGCATTTTTAGCTCATGTCACAGATAAGAAGGACAAAGAGAAACACATTCAAGATATCCCTATAGTTCGGGATTTTCTCGAAGTATCTACAGACGAATTGCCTGGAATACCCCTGTCAAGACAAGTCGAGTTTCACATAGATTTAATTCTTGGAGCTGCACCCGTGGCAAAATCACCATACCGGTTAGCACCATCGGAAATGCAGGAACTGTCAGAACAACTTCAGGAGTTACTCAATAACGGATTCATCAGACCCAATTCTTCACCTTGGGGAGTTCTAGTTTTATTTATTAAAAAGAATGATGGATCTTTCCGCATGTGTATCGATTATAGGGAACTCAATAAGTTGACTATCAAGAACCGATACCCCCTTCCTCGAATAGATGATTTATTTGATCAACTTCAAGGTGCTACGTATTTCTCAAAGATCGATCTTCGATCGGGATATCATCAAATGAGTGTTCGTGAAGAAGACATTCCTAAGACAGCGTTTAGAACTCGTTATGGTCATTACGAGTTCCTAGTTATGCCTTTCGGGCTAACAAACGCACCAACAGTCTTCATGGATTTGCTGAATAGAGTATGTCGACCATACCTAGACAAGTTCGTGATCGTGTTTATAGATGACATACTCGTTTATTCTCGTGATAAGAAAGAACATGAACAACATCTGAGGTTGATACTAGAATTGCTTAAGGATGAAAATTTGTACGCCAAGCTCTCCAAATGCGAATTCTGGATTCGAGAAGTACATTTTCTTGGTCATGTAGTAAATGACAAGGGAATTCATGTTGATCCAGCAAAAATCGAGGCCATTAAGAAAGGGGAATCCCCGAAGATACCAACTGAGATCCAAAAATTTCTTGGATTGGCAGGCTATTATCGTCGATTTATCGAAAATTTCTGCAAGATCGCACAACCACTAACGACTCTAACCCAAAAAGATAAGAAGTTCATTTGGGGAGAGAAACAAGAGGGAAGCATTTCTGACACTCAAACACAAGTTATGCAACGCACCGATTTTGGCTTTACCAGAGGGAGTAGATAACTTTGTAGTTTATTGTGACGCTTCACATCAAGGAATGGGATGTGTGCTAATGCAAAAAAGATAAAGTCATTGCATATGCGTCGAGGCAACCGAAGATTCACGAGAAGAATTACACCACCCATGATTTGGAATTAGGGGCGATGGTGTTTGCACTCAAAATCTGGAGACACTATCTCTATGGCACTAAGTGCACCATTTTCACTGATCATAAAAGCCTTCAACACATTCTCGACCAGAAAATGCTCAATATAAGGTAAAGAAGATGGGTCGAGCTACTTAGTAACTACGATTGTGAAATAAAGTACCATCCGGGCAATGCTAACGTAGTAGCCGACGCATTAAGCAGAAAAGAAAGAGTGAAGCCGATGAGAGTACGAGGTGTGGAATGATGGTACAAACGAGTTTAAAGACTTAAATTCTTGAAGCACAAAAAGAAGCTTAAAAAGATGAGAATTTGAAGAATGAGACCTTGCATCACTTAGAAAAAGGATTTGAATTACAATCAGATGGAGTGCATTATTTTAAGAATAAATTATGGGTACCAAGGGTTGGTAATCTACGGTCAACCATCTTGGATGAAGCCCATCGATCCAGATATTCAGTTCACCCAGGAGCGGAATAGATGTACAAGGATCTGAAGGAATACTATTGGTGGCCAGGAATGAAGAAATATATTGCTTTATACGTAAGTAAGTGTTTAACCTGTGCTCAAGTCAAGGCTGAACATCAGAAACCATCTGGTCTACTTCAGCAGCCTGAAATTCCTCAATTGAAGTGGGAGCAAATAACCATGGATTTCGTAACCAAGCTACCGAAAACTGGAAAGGGTCATGATTCTATATGGGTATAGTAGATCGACTTACAAAATCAGCTCATTTCATTCCCATTCGCGAAGATTTCAGTATGGAAAGGTGTGCACAAATTTACATCAATGAAATAGTTACACGTCATGGAGTACCAATTTCTATTATCTCAGATAGGGATACTCGTTATACATCACGATTTTGGCAGTCTCTTCAAAAGGCATTCGGTACACGGTTGGATTATAGTACTGCCTATCATCCTCAAACGGATGGACAACCAGAAAGAACTATTCAAACACTGGAGGATATGTTGCGTGCGTGTGCAATAGATTTTGGTGGGAGTTGGATACCCACCTACCACTTGTTGAATTCTCATATAACAACAACTATCACGCCAGCATTCAGTGCGCGCTATACGAAGCCTTACACGGACGAAAATGTAAATCACCACTTAGCTGGTTAGAAATTGTAAATAGACAGCTGACCACGCCCGATATTATTCAGGAAACCACTGACAATATCTCAACCATCAAGGATAGACTCAAGACAACAAGAGACCGTCAGTTATGCGGATCATCGGAGAAAGCCGTTAGAGTTCCAAGTGGGGGATAAAGTGCTTCTGAAGGTATCACCATGAAGGGACTAGTACGTTTCCGGAAGAGAGGAAAACTGGGTCCAAGATACATTGGTCCATTCGGAATACTCGAAAGAATCGGACCGGTGGCGAATCTGAAGAAATATCTAACAGATGAAACAATAGTTCTACCCCTGGAAGATGTTCAAATTAACGATCGGTTACATTTCATTGAAGAACCAATCAAAATACTCGACCGAGAAGTCAAACAGCTGAGACGCAGTAAGATCCCTATTACCAAAGTTCGCTGGAATGCAAAGCATGGCCCAGAGTATATTTGGGAACAAGAAGATTCCATGAAACATAAGTATCCTCTCCTGTTTGCGAACGCCTCTAAAAGATCTAGTTCTTAAATTTGGGACGAAATTTCTCTAACAGGGGGAGACTGTGACAACTGTCAAATTTGAGCTTCCAGGTTAGTTCTTATTAAGTTTATTAATGTTATTTTGGTTAAGTTATAAGAATAAGAGTTACTTAGATTAGATTGACCGAAAAATTTCTAGAATTTCCGATAGTTGCTTAGAAAGTCCAGTTCCGACCCGTAACTTTTTAAAACGTCCTACATAGTGCCAAATGCTCTAATTTATACCCAATTTATATAAATAAAAAGTTTTAATGTTTGAAATATAAAATTTCTATTTTGAGATAATTTAACCACTTTTGGGCTTACATTTTGAGGAAAAAGACCAAAATTGAGAAAATTGACGTTTTAATTTAATTTTTTTTTTCTCAAACCACCTCATTTTCAACTTTCAGATTTCGAAACTCCTCTCTCTCTCTCTAGAAATTAAGGGACACATTCCCTTCACTCTTTTCCCTCTCTTTTCTCTCCAAAAACTCCAGCCAATTTCTTCATATTAATCCATCAAATAGCAAGATTATTGAAGCTTTTGGTGCACACTTCAACACACAAGTAATTATAAACACCATCTCATCCTTTTCTTGTCAATTTTGAGTGAAAAACTCACTTTTTCTTGCAATTTCATCACTTTTCTACTTACTTCTGGAAATTCTTAGTTCTAAGGGTAGATTATACACCAAAGATATGTAAAATATCTCTATAATGGTGATAATCCATGACCCAAACAAATAGAACTCAAGAAATCTAAGCAAAAACCCATTGCATGTGGGATTGGTTCATGAAAATGGTGATTTTTGGTGCTGACAGAATATAAACTTGTGTTTGTGTCGTCCATTTCTTGTAAATAACACGTTCAAATGGTATGAATCTTGTTCTAAAAGTTTGTTTTATGAGTTGGGGTTTTAATCCAAGTGGTCTCACTCAAAAACATTGAGTTTTGACCCCCCCACCCCCCCAATAGTCCAAATTACTTGATTTTTCTTCTGAAATTCATTTAAATAAGTTACCTATCAAATGCCACTAGTTTCACTCAAAGATGTGGTGATTTGGGGTTTCAATTAATCCAAATAAAATGAATGTGCAATCTGTCCAAAGCTGACAGATTTGTGCATGCATGTTCAAATGGCCATATCTCTTTCAAAACTCAATTAAAAAGGATGCTTTTTCTTTTGAGAGTTAGTTGTATGAGTTATCTTCTGTTTTCAAGTAGAATCACATGAAAATATGGAGTTTGGCCCCTTCAAACACCTAAAATATTTTAGGTGTGCAAACTGTCAAACCATCAGTAGCTAAACCCTACTTTGTATGTTAATATCTCTTTGATTATTTGTCCATAATGTATAATTCTTCTTCTGGAGTTTTCTTTTATGAGTTGGGGTTCATATGAATCTAGTTTCATTCAAAAATATGAAGTTTTGAGGTATTAACCAATTTTTATAAAATTAAGTGTGCAATCTGTCAACTAATGACAGATGTGTGCATGTAACTTTTTGGTGCCATATCTTCCTCATAACTCATTCAAAATGAGTGATTCTTCTCTTAAACGTTTCCTTTATCTGTTGTGTTTATAATCCAACTGGAATTTCTGGAAAACATTTAGTAGAACTCCTCAAATGGTTGTTTTAGCAACAGGGTGTAATCTGTCATACCTACTGTGATACACTGTTTTGTATAAATAATTTGAACCATTTTTACATGTCCAAAATGCATGCAATTTGGTCACAATGACCTTATATGGGAAACTATGTCATTTTGGATGTCACTGTAATTTGATCATTTTTACCACTATTAGTTTCTGCCCGAAAATGAAATTCTGGAATTGTTTGATTTCATGAATTTTGATCACTTGAAGGATTATAACATTACTTTTCGGTATAAATTACCATATTTAAGAGCATATGTTAATTATGTATAATGGGACTATAGATAATCAAGTTGGACATATATGGACATCTATGGACTTAAAACATATTCACCCTCATAAGTAACCTTAAGAAACACAAGTAACCGTTTTGGGTATTTTACTTTGATAAGGTAATGTTAGGCTGGCTAGTGGGCGAATCGTGCTTTAACCGGAGCTTTTGCAAAAAGGTGAGTATTCACAGCCCCATTTTTAAAGTATTTTATACGTTTTGGGGTGAAAAGCATGATTAAATGTAATATTTGAGCTATTTGCATTACCAAATGTGAAACGCTATGAAATTGATTGATAGATATCAGAAGATAGCTTCAAAAGAAGACTGGGTTCAGAAGACAACATAGTTCAGATATTCTGAACTAGTTCTGAAGAGAAAAAGGTTCAGAACTCAGAAGACAAGCAAAGTAAAGTCTAAGGCATAACTTCTGAAGTGGCTACTTTAGAAGTTCTGAAGATGGTTCTAAAGATACTTCTGGAGTTCTGAAGTAGTTCTGAACATGTCTGTCATTTTTGTACTGTAACTTTAGCATTTGTGTGTGTATATAAATAGATAGATTGTTAGACAGTTAAAAAAACGTTAATACAGCTTGTAAAGATACATACTTTGTAATACTGTTCAGTGATTAATACGATATACAACTTCAGTGATATAACTCTTGTTCTTATTCTTAAATCTTTCTACATTCTTGATAATTTGGGATCTAACAATTGGTATCAGAGGCAATTCATCTGATTGATCAATTTAGAGAAGAACTCGTTAGATCTGACAATTCTTGAAATTCTTGATCGATAAAATTCAAGATTCAAATCCAGGTGAATTCTCGATCTATTCTAAATCAAGATGTCTAAAGAAATCATCTCCATCGGATCTGAAACAAAACCACTAACCTTGTTTCTAGGAGAGTATCATCAATGGCGAATCAGAATGATTCAATTCTTGGACAATATCGATGAAGCTTTAATGCAATCGATCGTAAATGGCCCTCAGGAGTTCTATGTGGAAATTCCTGCAGTTCCAGAACTGAATCTACTTCTGAGATTACTGCATCGCAAATCAAGAAAAGTCCAGGTATGTACAGTACTGCTGAGAAAAATCAAGCTAAGATTGCCAAAAGGCCACTGACACTTCTTACATGGTCATTCCCAATGAAATATTCAATAGGGTAGATAGTTTAACCTCTGCTAAGGCCATGTGGGATGAGGTTGAAGCTCAAATGAAGGGAAGCACAAAAGCTCAAGCCCAAAGGTTGAACATCTGTGTTGGCACTTATAAAAATTTCAGGTATAAAGAAAATGAATCTATCATAGAGACTTATCACGTATTCAACAATATACTGAATGATTTAAGAAGAAATGGTGTTCAGAAATCCAACTCAGAAATAAATGATAAATTTCTGAACAATCTGGGTAATGAGTGGTCAAGCTTTTCTGACAATATGGTTACTAGAAATCTGTCTAGAAAATCAATTCATGATGTTTATGGCATCTTGTTTCAACAAGAGGATAAAATCAAGACTAGATAGAATGAGCAAAAGAAGGCAAATGAAACAGTAGCCTTATTGAGCAAGAAGTATAATAATTCCATGACCATTTCTGCTAAGAGCAAGGTTTGTGAAATCCTAGAGACAACTCTGTGTGATGGAGATGAATCAGATGAAGAGCTTAAAAAAAAATTCTGATAATATTGCTTTCACGACAAGGCAATTCACTCAAAGATATAATCAGAAATATAAGAACAAGTCTAAATCTGAAGAACGACCTAAGAAAGTTCAAGATGCTGGTCAAAATGACACACAAGAACCAGCAAGATGCTTCAACTATGGTAAGCATGGACATTATGCAAGACAGTGCAAAATGCCCAAAATGAAAAATTCTGGCTATTATGAGAAGAAGCATCTTCCTGCTAAAAAGAAGGAACTTAATCCAGCTCTGGTGACCAAGTATGAAGAGGACTGGTTAAACTAGAGTGATGGAGAGTATGATGAAGAAGTGGCTCACTATGCCTCACATTGTTACATGTGCCAGCTGGATCCTGAAGATAAACATGCACATGACTCTGAGGTACTTTCTTCATCTTCTACATTTAATTCTGAGATAAGTTCCTCTTCTAAACAAAATTCTGAACCAAATTCTAGAGAACCTGAAATGCAAAATCAAATTCAGAACATGTATTCTGAATTTGAAACACTCAGAAACAGAATCAAAGGGGAAAGAATTTTGGTAAATCAATTCAGAGCTAAAAGCCAATTTTATAAACAAAATTGCCAAGAAGCTGAACAAATTCTTGAAAAAGTTTCTGAACAAAAATCATTATTAAAAGAAAAGATGGATAGTTTACAAAAATATATTTTAAAAGAAAAAACTGAAAAAGAAGTTCTGAATGTAAAAATGAACTTTTTGAATCAAGAAACACTTGATCTTTACAAAAAGATCAAGGAATTAGAAGATCTGAACTTTAAAAGAGGTCAAACTGAACAAACTCTGAATATTTTAACAAATCAGGCTCAGAATTCAAAATTTTACAATATAAAAGCAGGTTTGGGATATAATGAAAGCCAAATTTTAAAAAAGGCACCTGCAAATCTTTATGATTATTCAAAAATGAAAATTTTCAATGAAACTAACACAGGTGTCATATCCAAACCTGTTAATTACTCTTTGCCTGAAAGAATTTCGTTTGTAAAATCAGAGACTTCATTTTCTGAAGAAAAACCTCTTAATTCTAGTGAAAAAGAGAAAATTTCTGAAACAGAAGTAACAAATAAAGATGTTTCAAATATTTCAAAAAATATTTTTGAACATACTTTTAAATCAAAAATTATATCTGAAGAAAAATCTGAACCAATTATTAATACTGAGATTACTTCTGTACATACTTCTGAATTATCTTCTGAACATACTTCTGAGTTATCTTCTGTAGTTTGTCCAGAAGATCATTCTGATAATAAATCAGAACTTGAAGAAAAATATGATGAATTCTCAGATATTGAATCTTTAAAAGATAATGATGAAAATTCAGAAATATTTTTTGATAATTCTAATGATGAGTCTGAGAAAACTTCAAATCTAATTTTTTTTTGCATCAAACATGACTGAGAACAAGTTCTCAGATTTAATAAATGCTTCAGATTCAGAAGATGATGATGATCCTAAAGTTGGTTATCTTGTATACAAATCAAAATCTTGTATGACTGAAGGAGAAATTTTAAAAACTGAAGCTCCAAAATTACCTTCAGAAATGTTTAATCCTGTATTTCTGAAAGAAGAATTTCTGAACACTGACAAATTCAAAACTCCTATCTATAAAAATACATCTTTGACTTCAGAAAAATCTTCAATCTCATCATCTAACTTTGAAACCAGAGTTAAATTGTTTGAAAAAGGACAGTATTCTAATTCAAAATCTGAAATTCTAAATTCAGAATTTAAATCTAAAGTTGGTAAAAGAACTTCTTACACTAATCCTCATTTCTTACCTTTTACAGAGTTATCCACTTTAGTTTGGAGAAAGAAAGGTGAAAACTATCAAAGACTGCCAAATTAGATAGTTTTTCAATTTCCAACAAAACTGATGTACGACATATTAATAATGTGAATAAAAGAAAGATTTTTGTTGCAAAATCAAATGCTGTTGGTTCTTGTTCATGTACTAGCAAATTAAATATTCTGAAGAATCATATTTATTGTATTAATTGTGGTCATCATATTTTTCATCTCAACTATAAAACCAACAAGATAAATCTTGAGAAATCAATTCAAAACTTTTCAGCAAAATTGGCAAATAAGCATAAAAATAAAAATAAAAATAAAAACAATACTAAGAAAGACAAATTCAAAAGTTCCGAACAAACTACTGAATATCAAAATGTTAAGTCAAAGTTCAGAATTTCAATGTTTTTAACTAATCTCAAAGGACCCATTCTTAAATGGGTACCTAAATCTCAATAATCATTTTTGCAGATATGTCATGTGTGGGTCTTAGATTCTGGATGTTCAAGACACATGACACCTTTCAAAGAGCTTCTAACTGATTATCATGAAAGATATGGAGGAACAGTTAGCTTTGAAAATAATGCAAAAGGTTATGTGAGAGGTTATGGAACTTTTTCCAAAGGAGATGTCAAAGTGATGATGGTTTTCTATGTTGAAGGTCTAAAATATAACCTTTTCATTATGTCAGTTTTGTGACAAATATTGGAAAGTAAATTTTGACATAGACTACTGTCATGTTCTGAGTTCTGCAAACAAAAATGAATTAACTGCTTATAGAGATGGAAATATCTACACTGCAACTTTCACTGCAGATGGACAATTACAAGTAGTTTGTTATATTTCCACAACTATGAGAAATGATAGTTGGCTTTGGCACATAAGAATGTCACATCTGAACTTCAAAGATATTTCTGAATTGGAAAGACACAACTTTGTTAGAGGACTACCAAAGATCAGATTTGAAAAGAATTCCTTATGTTCTGCATGTGAACTAGGGAAGATCAAAAGAAGCTCCCATCATCTGAAAATGCTATCTTCATGCAAAGCTCCACTTGAAATGCTACATATAGATTTGTGTGGACCAATGAAGACTCAAAGCATGGGTGGAAAGAAGTATATTTTTGTTATTGTAGATGAATATTCTAGATACTTGGGTTGAATTTCTAAGACTCAAATCTGATACTTCTAAAAGGCTTATCCCTTTTCTGAAGAAAATACAAGTTCTTCTTCAACTACCAATCCAAAAGATCAGAAGTGATAATGGCACAGAATTTACAAATTCTACACTTCAAAACTTTTTGGAATCTGTTGGTATATCACATAACTTTTCCGCTGCCAGAACTCCTCAACAGAATGGTGTTGTTGGAAGGAAAAATAGAACTTTGGTAGAAGCCGCAAGAACCATGCTAGTCTATTCTGAACTCCCTTTATCTCTTTGGGCAGAAGCAATAGCAACTGCATGTTTTACTCAGAACAGAAAACTACTTAAAACTCCTTATGAAATTATTATGCAAAGAATACCCTCTATTGATTACTTTAAAATATTTGGTTGCAGGTGTTTTCTTCTGAATGATACACAACATCTTGATAAATTTGCTCCTAAGGGTACAACTGGTATCTTTGTTGGCTATTCTCAAATATCCAAGGCGTACAAAGTAATCATCAAAGGAACTCAAAGGATCATTGAGACTTCAAATATCACATTTCATGAGCCAACAGTGACTTCTGAACAAGATAGTTCAGAACTCAAGCTTAATCCAGTTTCTGAAATTTTGGATTTAGAAAACAGAAAGACAGATCACACTTCTGAATCTAAAACTTTACTTAAATCAAATTTAGACACATTATGCCAAGACTTATTTGATATTTCTGTAAATCTTTCTACAGATTATCAGAATCCTTCTCTTCTCAGAAGCATACCAGAACAAGAATCTACAGAACCTACAGTATCAAATCTTTCTGGACCAACTATCTCAACCTCAAATTCAGATTTTCCTACTTTTGAATCTGTACAAGTCAATTCAGAAATAGTTCAAGTCATTTCTGAACCTGTTGTTCCTATTTCTGAACCAATGCCTATTATTTCTGAACCAATACATAATATTCAACTTGAGGGGGAGACTTCAAATCTACATTCAGTTATCAATCAGGATACTGACACACAAGCAATCATTGATGATTATGAATCCTTCCACAATGTCTCATCTGTTCAACCATTACCAAATGTGAACAAATGGACATCAAGTCATCCAATTCATCAGATTATTGGTGATGCATCTAAAGGTGTACAAACAAGGTCAGACACAACAAATAAGTGTTTGTATGTGAATTTTTTAAGCAATATGGAACCCAAAAAGCCATGTGAAGCACTATAAGATCCAGACTGGATTTTAGCTATGCAAGATGAGCTCAATCAATTTGAAACAAATAAAGTCTAGAGATTGATTCCAAAACCAAAAGGTAAATCAATCATTGGCACCAAGTGGATTTTTAGAAATAAAAAAGATGAAAATGGGATTGTTGTGAGAAATAAAGCAAGACTTGTAGCTAAGGGGTATTGTCAACAAGAAGGCATTGATTATGATGAAACCTTTGCTCCTGTTGCAAGACTAGAGGCTATTAGAATTTTTCTTGCATATGTTGCTCATAAAAACATCAAATTCTTTCAAATGGATGTTAAATGTGCATTTCTGAATGGAATTCTTCATGAAAAAGTGTATGTTGAGCAACCAGAAGGTTTTTAAGTAACGAATTTCCAGATCATGACTATATCTTAGACAAAGCCTTATATGGACTTAAACAAGCACCAAGAGCATGGTATGACACTCTCACAACTTTTCTTCTGAATTCCAAATTCAAAAGAGGTACAGTAGATACCACATTATTTCTAAAAAAAGAAGGTGATGATATGATATTGATACAAATATATGTAGATGATATTATATTTGCATCTACTAATCCAAAATTTTGTAGAAATTTTGAGAAAATCATGCAAACTGAATTTGAAATGAGTATGATGGGAGAGTTAAACAACTTCCCACTGGCATATTCATTAATCAATCTAAGTATGTTTCTGACTTACTTAAGAAGTTTGACATGTCTGATTGTTCTAGTATTAAAACTCCAATGGCCACTGCAACAAAAATAGAACCTGATTTGAATGAAAAATCTGTTGATCAGAAAAAGTATAGGGGTATCATTGAATCTTTGGTTTATTTAACAGCTAGTAGACCTGATATAATGTTTACTACATGTATTTGTGCCAGATATCAAGCTAATCCTAAAGAATCTCATCTTCTTGCTGCTAAAAGAATCCTTAGTTATCTCAAAGGTTCTCCTTCATTGGGACTTTGGTACCCAAAGGATTCTGGTTTTGAACTAACAGCTTTCACAGATGCAGATCATGGTGGTTGTAAACTGGACAGAAAAGGCACATCTGGATCATGTCAATTTTTGGGTGATAGACTTGTGAGTTGGTCTTCAAAGAAACAAAACTGTGTTTCAACTTCTACTGCAGAAGCTGAATATGTTGATGCTGCAATATGTTGCTCACAAGTAACCTGGATGCAAACACAACTCAAAGACTATGGTTACAAATTCAGAAAAATACCTCTGTACTGTGACTCAAAAAGTGCCATAGCAATCACTGCAAATCCTGTTCAACACTCAAAGACAAAGCACATTGATGTAAGATATCATTTTATCAAAGATCATGTTGAAAAAGGCAATATTGAAATGGTTTTTGTTCAGACTGATTATCAATTAGCTTATTTATTTACCAAAGCACTTGATGAAAAACGTTTTAACTTTTTTGGTAAGTAAAATTGGGTATGATGAATATGTCTATGTAAGTATTAGACATCAACTTAGAATTAAAAGTTATGTTCTGAGATACATTCTATCAAAATTCTGAGAATTTTTCACTTCAGAATTTCTGGAGTTCACTTTTTTAGAAGTTTATATTTCATTACTCAGAAGTATTAATTTTTTAATTCCCAAGTTGTTTGTCTCTCAATACTTTTGATTTTTTTTTCTTTCTCTCATTTCTCTCATTTCTCTTCTTTCTAACAAATTTGATGATTTTCACTGATTAAGGGGAGAATCATAGTTGTTCATGATTCAAGGGGGAGTAATACTAAAATCTAACTCTTCTATGTTTTCAAGATCTGAAATGATGGATCAAAGTTCAAAAATTACAAATCTAAGAAGTATGGACAAACTTCTGAAGATAAATTTTTTTATATTGTTCAAACCTACTTCTGAAATATCAAAATGTTTTCTATTTTTCAGAAGCTTGTAGTTTTAGATGATTTTCATGGATATGAGGCAATAACAGTTAAGTTCTGAACTAAATTCGAAAGTTCTAAAGTATTTTTGAATCCTTTCATTCAAACTTCTGAACTTGTTCTCAGAAGTTCTAAACTTATTCTGAAGTTTTTTGAAATTGTTCTCAGAAACTTACTTCCCGTTAAACTTACTTTAAGCTTGTGCAACGTGTTTTAATTTCATTGGCTATCTCTTAAACACGTCTCTTAAACGGTTCATTTATCTAACTAAATGATGATTACTACTCTAATCACCATTACTTTTGGCCACGTGTCTATCCACGATTATCCAGTCATATATAATCCATGGCTTCATCATCGTCTTCACTTTTTAACAATTTTTCCCTCCGAAATCTCTCTGTGCTTATTGATCTTCAATTAAATTCAAATCCTTACTCATTTCCAAAAATGTCGACCTCAAATGGTCAGTCTGCCTAATCATGCTTCAGTGACAGTAATGGATCAGCAAGTGATGATTCATTCAAGATTGTTCCTAAGAAGATAATGGTTGGATCAATGGAGATAACTCTGGAAGATGATCAAATGTTAAAAGACACTGCAACAACTGGTAATACTGAAGCTGGACTTTCGAATGTTAACCCTAACCCTAACCCTAACCTGTGTATTGCAAAAATTGGGGAAACACAAATTCAACCTATTGTTGTGGCTTGTGAATCAAATGTTGGTGTTGGTGATTCTCATTCCTGTGCTGAAAGCAGTGATGGCCCTGATTTGTCGAAGCTGTATGTTCCTGAAGAAAAATTATTGGATATCAAGAAGAACAATTGTGCTCTGAATTTCAATTCGGTTGATTTCAATGATGATCAAATGATCTTGATTGAAATTTTGAAGAAACATCCCCTCGTGCTCTCTTATCAAGGAAATTTCTGGTTCCTGCCTCATATCTACAACAATGGTGGTTTCATGCTGAAGTTGATGAAGTAGCAGATGGCATTTCTTCATAAATTCATGGATACAGGGTATGTGTTTCTGTTGAAGATGTTCGCAGTATTCATTTTCTTCCTAAAGAAGATGCAGTTGTTGAAAAAACTTCATATGACCCTATTCCATCATCCTTAGAAATGATTTCTGATTTTTTGTAATGCTTTAAGCTCCTTCAGAAGGAAGTTTTTACCCCCAATCTCGTATTGTCTATTCACCATTCTGAACACTTGTCTTTCTGGGAAAAGTTCAAGCCTGGATCAAGCTTCTACAAAATGTTGCATTTAATAAACATTATGATTATGCTTCCCTTATCTTTGAAGAACTCAAGTCTGCTGTTTTGAGGAAATCTACCTACAACTACCTACCTTTCAGAGATTTTTTTCAGACTTTCATCAAAGGTGCCATGAAACCTGTTTCAGCTATTCCAGATTTAGTTCATGAGGTACATGTTCCACTATTTTCTATCGATAATCTAAGGCCACTAAGTGCAAAATTACAATTTCCCAATGCATTACCATTACCTGATCATTTACTTGCTCTTGTAAATCCCAAAAATAGGATTTTGAATGAGTATTATGAATCAATGGGACTACCAAAACCAGTAGTCTCTTTCCCTGATTCCAGAGTGGTGAGCATTGTGAGCAGTCCAGAATTCCTAGGAAGAGTGGGGAGGCTGTTCATGGGGGAGAATAACCTCATGGTGTGAAGAGGAAAAATGTAAATGAGAGCTTGGGTAGAAGAGTGAGAAAAAGAATTGAAGAGGGGAGAACACAAGTAAAAGAAAAACAAACTTGTGTACCAAATGTTACAAGTCGGGCAGCCACATCATCTATTACTCCACACTCTTTGGTGGGTAATATTGAAATAGCCAGTGAGCCCATGGCAGCTCTTGTTAACCCCCCCCCCCCCCCTGCCACTCACCCATCTCTCAACAGAAGGGTGTTTCAGAAACACTTATGGGGCAAGCAGCTCATTTACCAATAGGTCCCCATTTGGTGGAGCCTATTGTTGAAAAAAAAGGACATATGTCCCCCCTTCATAGTTTTGAACACATTGAGTCTGAGAGTCCACTCAATCTTGAGCCTAATGAACCACTAAATGTGGAATTCTTTCACACAAGCACACATCTTTCAGATGTCCCTAAGCAAAGTGTTTGTCACATTGCCACAACAAATATAGATATTCCTAATACAGGATATCAAGGATTAGTTGGAAGTCCTGGTGGGGTGAACATCTCTAAAGCCCCATTTACAGAATCTTTTGTGGTTCATGATGTTGTGGCATCTACATCTCAGCCTTCTTCTGAAGGACTGCAAACAAGACCATCTGTTGGTCTTGGAACCTTTCCCTCATCTTCTGAATTCTCAGAATTCAAAGATTTTTGTACTTCTGAATTTGCAAAGATTCAGAAGGACATCAAGGAATTGACGGATAAATCTTACAAGGTGATGGAGGATAGGTTGGATCAGCAGGAGATAAAAGTGATCAATAAGTTGAATGATTTCCAGGTGTCATCTTCCAATGATCTTTAATCTTTTAAACAGGCAATTCTGAATGCTTTTTCTGAAGTGGTTTCTACAGTAGCATCTCTGAAGACTTTAATGCCTTCTTCTTCTTCTACTCAGCCAGATTCTTCCAAATTTACTACCATGGAAGATATTTCTCAAATTCTGAATCAATTGTCTACAATTTAGAATTCTCAGTCATCACTGAATGAAAGACTCTCTGTCTTAGAGTGCCGGCCTCAAGCAGATACTTTGAAAAGAAATCTTGATAATCAGGGTCCTGATGATCAAAAGGGGGAAAAGAGACAGAAAGTATCTGAAGATGTTGTCCAATCTTCTGAAAAATCTTCTGAAAAAGTTGAAGTTCAGAATGTTGCTGGTGAAGATACTAACAGAGTTTCTAAAGCTACAGATGATATTTTATATGTTGAAACAGAAGGACAAGAGGCTGAAAATGTTACTTCTGAGGAAATCAAGGTTTAGAAGATACAGACATTATTCCAGATTCTAATGAAGAAATGTTGAATGAATATTTGGCCTTTGAAGAAGTAGTTGGAGAACCTGGTGATCTCTCAGATGTTATAGTATTTGATGAAGATGTGGAGATGGAGGAGAATAATGAAATAAAAGAAAATGAACATAGAGTAGTGGTGATTTGAAGACCACAAGTTCTGAATAGAATAAATAATGGTGAAATATATGAAAACTTATGGAGGTTAATAAGTCAATTCTGCTGGGTATACGTAATTCTGAATAATCCAAGGAATCTGGAGTGTAGATTCTTGGATGAAAGGTTGGTTATTTTCAAAGATTTTCTGAATCAACCAGCTGAATATTTTGACATAGAGATGGACTTATGTCATATGCAAGATGTTGATATTTCAGATGAAATTCTGATGGTCTTTTCAGAAAAATTAGAAGTCAGATTCAGAGCATGTATTACTATTTCTTCAATCAATCTTCCTATTCTTGAAAAACCTATTATTGATCAAGTATATGAAAAGGAGATACTGTTTGATAATTCTGAAGATAGTCAGCTTATTTTTCTAGAAGATTCTTATAATTACATGTACAGAAGGAGTTTGAAATATGCAACTCTTGAAGATTTTTTAAATGATGAATGGTCTGAAGATCAAATTTCAAACATGAGAATGTATGTACAAAAGCATGGAATTCCGGAATTACATGATTCTACTTTAATTTAGAAGATCAGGTGCTTAACTAAAACCATTGAAGTTGATCTATTCATTGTGAAATTTGGAGCTGAAATAAGAGATGGTACTCTAATAGAGTTCTCTCATTTTGATATATACAAGCTGAGGCTACAGGATAAACTTGCTATTATCGCATTTTGTGTGGAGAAAGGAGAATCTGAACTTGTTTCTGAAGTTAGAAGGATCTTAGGAATCTATATCAGAAATCTTATCAAACATGATTTTCAGCTAGCTTTGGAATTCAGATTATCTAAAGTAAACCTTTTAGAGCCAGTATATATTGAAAGACGTGATATAACAAAGGTGTTTACAAATCCAGATATTGGTTTCATGTATGAAACAGAGGGAGTTATTAAGAAGACTTTCAGTGTGTCCGACATACCAAAGTATTCAACTTCCACACTAAAATGGCTTTTGAATTGTACTGAATGTTTCATTGTTGCATCTGATGTAAACGAAGAGATAATCTATTTGATCAAGAAAAGGATCAGTTTCAGAGATTGCATTAGAAAGAGCTATCTTGTTGGACATACAAGAATAAACAAACTCAGAGGAGCTGATTATATTCTGAGCAATACGTATGATTTTTAGATTCATACTAAGAAACAAGATATTGAAGAGATTCTGCAGCTTTCACAGTTCGTAGAAAGTTCAGAAGCAAGTTTAAAAGAAATAGAAAAAGGGAAGGAAAAGATCTCTGAAACCAATCCAGAAGAAAATGCTCCTGTCACTCAAGTTTCTGAATCTGAACATCTGCAAGAGAAAAGAATTGAAGAACATGCTCTCACAATGTTTCTTGAATACTTTCATCCAGAAATGTTCATGGAATATGAACAAAAGTTTAATTACATTGATTGCTGGATCAAGAAGTCTTTTGGATGGAAGCAATAGTATTCATATATAATCAGAAAGATGAGAATCCCTGTAAGTGAAGCAAGAAAAGAAAGTCCAATAGTGAAAGTTATTACTGCAGATATAAAGTCAAGAAAAAATTATAAGTATGCTTACTTCACTGTTGAAAGAAAGGATGGTGAGATCTCTACATTCTCAGAAGCAGATTACCTGGCATATGGGTGTCCGATCCTTATGGGCTAACAGAAAAAGTACAATCTGTAAATCCATCGTGGGGTGTGGAGGGTTTTGATCCTTTTTTCAGAATGTTCATGCTTAGAGATTTACTCAGAGTCTACATGAGTCTCTATCCTTTTCATGATTCTATTGCCATGTTTAGAAAATCTTTTCCAGTTCTCAGAGATGGTCTTTACAGAGAATTCATTTGGGCAAACCTTATGAACAGCAACCCTTCAAAGCATTTAGATATAAATCCTAGAGGCTGAATAACAAGAGTGCTTCTTTTAAGATTATCAATGTTTGGAAGAAGAATTACATAAATGTTGCAATGGAACTCTGATGGCTATAAGAGATAGATTGGAGAAGAAACAGAATAAAAGACAAAAGAATCTAAGTGATGAAGAATGGGAAAAGCACAAAAGGCTTGCCAAAGAGATGCTTAGAATCATTGGATCTATGTTGGAATACAGAAGTCTTATTCTTAAAGATGTCAGAAAAATCTTAAATATCTGGAGTTATGATTTGAACTTTTAAAGCTAAGGGGGAGATTGATAGATATCAGAAGATAGCTTCAAAAGAAGACTGGGTTCTGAAGACAACATAGTTCAGATATTTTGAACTAGTTCTGAAGAGAGAAAGGTTCAGAACTCAAAAGATAAGCAAAGCAAAGCCTAAGACATAACTTCTGAAGTGGCTACTTCAGAAGTTCTGAAGAATCTGAAGAAGTTCTGAAGAATCTGAAGAAGTTCTGAAGATGGTTCTGAAGATAATTCTGAATAAGTTCTGAAGAAGTTCAGAAGTAGTTTTAAACATGTCTATCATTTTTGTATTGTAACTTTAGCATTTCTGTTTGTATATAAATAGAAAGTTTGTTACACAGTTAAAAAAACGTTAATAGAGCTTGTAAAGATACATACTTTGTAATACTGTTCAGTGATCAATACGATATACAACTTCAGTGATATAACTCTTGTTCTTATTCTTAAATCTTTCTACATTCTTGATAATTTGGGATCTAACATTGATGTTAATGGGCACTAAGGCATGTACACTAATAGTTTGTATTGAGTAAAATGTTCCATAAAAGTTTGTACACTACTATTAACTCAAGTGAGGAGCCGAGAGTATTTGTGGATAGCGCTATTGGATGGACTATCCCACCCAAAAACCGACAAGTAGGGGTGCGGATAGCAATCCCACCTAAAAACTACAGGTAGGGGTGCACTATACTTAAAATAAAGGTTCTACATATCTGGAGTTTTAGTCCCACCGCTAAGGTAGAATTAAAAAGAGTTTTGTGGTCGAAAGGTTTAGTGGTGGCTCATTACTTACAATTAATTAGGGTACAAAATGCCTTGAACGTTTTAAGATGTAAAGTTTTACTAAGTGCCATAAAAGTATTTTCCTCAATATTCATTTATACAAAAGATGTTTATAATATTAAAAACCTGTGAACTCACCAACTCTTTGTAGTTGACCTTGTTTTAGTCATGCTTTTCCGGGGTAAGAAAGGTTAACTAAAAATGCTTACGTTTGGGGCGCATCAACATCAACCATGTTTAAATTTGAAATCGTTTTGTTGAACACCTTGTTTCTTTTATTTTGTTAAAACACTGAACTTGTATGATGTAATATTCAGTTTTATTTTGTTATGTATTTGAATGGACAATTGATGTTGTTTTAGCTCTATCGCTATAAAATCTTGAACTATCACTCCCCGTGTTTCCGCTTTAGCGGGGTGTGACAATTATCATGAAAAATATGGAGGAGCAGTTAGCTTTGGATATGTATGAGGATATGGAACTTTTTCAAAGAGAGATGTTACTGTAATGAAAGTTTTCTATGTTGAGGGTCTCAAGCATAATTTGTTTAGCATAAGTCAGTTCTGTGACAAATATTGGAAAGTAGACTTTGATATAGATTACTGTCATGTGCTCAGTTCTGAAAATCTAAACAAGTTAACAGCCTATAGAGATGGAGATATCTACACTGCTATTTTCACAGAAGATGGTCATCTGTAGGGAATTTGTTACATCTCTTCTACCATGAAAAATGAAAATTGGCTTTGGCATAGAAGGATGTCACATCTAAATTTCAAAGCAATTTCTGAATTGGAAAGACACAAATCTGTAAGAGGTTTGCCAAAGATTAAGTTTGAAAGAAATTTATTATGTTCTGCATGTGAGCTAGGAAAGATAAAGAGAATCTCTCATCCTCTAAAAATGCTTTCTTCATGTAAGGCACCACTACAATGTTACATATGGATCTATGTGGCCCAAGAAAGACTCAAAGCATGGGAGGAAAGAAGTATATCCTTGTCATAGTTGATGAATATTCCAGATATACTTGGGTTGAATTTCTGAGACTTAAATCTGATACTTCTGATAGACTTATTCCTTTTCTTAAGAAAATCCAGGTTCTTCTTCAACTTCCTATTCAAAAGATTAGAAGTGATAATGGCACAGAATTTACAAATTCTACACTTCAGAATTTTTTAGATATTGTTGGCATATCTCATAATTTGTCCGCTGCAAGAACTCCTCAACATAATGGAGTAGTTGAAAGAAAGAACAGAACCTTAGTAGAAGCTGCAAGAACCATGCTTGCCTATTCAGAATTGCCTTTATCTCTTTGGGCAGAAGCCATAGCTACTGCTTATTTTACTCAGAACATAACTATTCTCAACAGATAACTTCTTCACACTCCTTATGAAAGTATTAAAAAGAGAAAACCTTGATTATTTTAAAATCTTTGGTTGCAGGTGTTTTCTTCTGAATGATACACCGCATTTGGACAAATTTTCACCTAAAAGTGTAGCTGGAATTTTTATTGGCTATTCACAAAGATCCAAGGCATACAGAGTTCTCATCAAAGGCACTCAAAGGATCATTGAAACTTTAAATATAAGATTCCATGAGCCAACAATGACTTTTGACCAAAACAGTTCAGAACTCAAGCTTAACTCAGTATCTTAAACTTTGGATTTAGAAAAGAGCATTACAAATCACACTTCTGAATCCAAATCTTTACTAAAGGTAAATTTCGATTCATTATGTCAAGATTTATTTGATATTTCGGTTAATGTTTCTGCCGATTATCAGAATCCATCTCTTCTCAGAAGTATACCAGACCCAGTTTCCACAGAAACAACAATATACAATCTTTCTGCTCCACAAATCTCAACCTCAACTTCAGAAATTCCTACTTCTGAATCTGTACCTGTTCATACTAACACATTTCCAATCACTTCTGAACCACCTATGCCTAGCTCTTATACCAACTGGTAATCGCATATTACAACAGATCTGATATAGAATGCTCAATGAATCCTCATTTTATAACAGATCTGATATAGAATGCTCTGATACCAACTGGTAATCCCATATTACAACAGATCTGATATAGAATGCTCAATGAATCCTCATTTTATTAAGAACTATAGAAAACCTTACAAGGAAACACACACTACACCTTAAACGACTCTCATATATGAAGTTCAACTTCTAAATGTCTAACAGACATTCTATTTATACAACCAGAGAAAAGCTAAAGCTAAAGCTACATTTAAATCACATCCCAATTACATAAAGGCATGTCATCAGAAACTCTATTCAGAAGTTCCTCAGAACTTCTGAACTTTCACTTCAGAACTTCATCAGAAGTTGTCTTCAGAATTCAGAACTTCTCTTCAGAAGTTATCTTCAAAACTTCAGAACTTCTTTTATGAACTTCAGAATATCTGAATAATGACTTTACAAAACATTCCAAACATAGGATCCAAATTCATAGGATTCTTTGGATCCTAACATCAAAACCTCAGAAGTTTACTTATGAGCAAAAAGGAACATGGAAATCTAACTCTTCTACTCCTGTTTTAGTAAAGTGTAAGGTTCCTGAGAAGTCTCATCAAAGGATGCATCAACAGTATAACACATTTACTTCTAAGCATAAGTCTAGCCTAGATAAGAAGTTCGATAGAACTGATGACTCTAGAATAGAAAGACAAAAGAAAAATTGTAATTATCATTCTAGTAATGAAAATTTAAAGCAATCTTTTATGTTTCAGAACTCTGAATGTTTCTCCTTATTCCAACTTTTATGTTTCAGAACTCTTCTAAATATCAAAAGTATTCCAACTTTAGAAATCAAACCAAAAGGAACAATGAAAATAAAAAGAGAACACCGATAAATTCTGAAAAGTCCACTCAAGTTAATGTTAAAAAGAATCAGCCATTCAAACCTAACATTAAAGGATCCATTATGAAATGGGTACCTAAATCTTACTGATTCTGAGTGCAGAAACATCGTGTGCATATCTGGTATCTTGACTCTGGATGCTCGAGGTACATGACTGGCACGAAAAACTTACCCTCTAAATTCAATGATAAAAGTGGAGGCGCAGTAACGTTTGGTGATAATGGTAAGGGTTAAATAAAAGGCTACGGAACTCTACAAGAAGGTAATATTACCTTACCCAAAGTAGCGCATGTCTCTGGTTTAAAACATAACCTATTAAGCGTAAGTCAATTATGTGATTCTAAGATACTTGTTGTATTTGATGAGAAACATTGTTACTTATTCTCTGAGGCAGGTGAAGAACTATGGAGACCTGACGGAAAAGGTAATTTATACATGATGAATTTCACATCCAAAGATGGTAAGGAAACTCTCTGTCTTATCTCCAAAAAGAGTGATATTGCTTGGTTATGGCACCATAAAATGTCTCACTTGAACTTTGACAATCTTGAGATGTTGGTAAAACACAATCTGGTGACAGGCATCCCAGAGGTACACTTCTAGAAGGATCACCTCTGTCATGCATGTGAAATGGGCAAAATAAAACGAGCGACTCACAAAACCAAAAGTGACCATTCGTGTTCTAGACCTCTACAATTGTTACATGTTGACCTCTATGGTCCCATTGCAATTCAGAGCTTGTCTGGCAAAAAGTATATCTTGGTGCTAATAGATGAATTTTCCAGGTATACATCGCTTGCTTTTGTGCGTCAAAAATCAGAAGTGCCAATTGTATTACAGAATATGATGACAAGAATACACGTTCTTCTACATTAGAAAATACAGCAGCTGTGAAATGATAATGGAACTGAATTCAAGAATGCCAATCTTGAAGAATACTTTGTTGCAAATGGAATTACACATACTGTACGCACTCTTCAGCAAAACGGCGTAGTCGAAAGACGCAACAGAACACTAGTGGAAGCAGCCAGAACAATGCTTGTAGCTTCTGGACTTCCTATCCATTTTTGGACAGAAGCTGTAGCCACAACATGTTTCACTCAGAATAGATTTATCATAATCAAGAGGCATCTCAAAACCTCTTATGAGCTCATAAATAATAGAAAACCCTCTGTCAAAATTTTCCATATTTTTGGTTGTAGGTGTTTTATTTAGAATGATAGAGAAAAACTTGGCAAGTTTGACAAGAAATCTGATGAAGCAAAGTTCTTAGGATATTCGTTAAATTCAAGAGCCTTTAAAGTCTTTAATTTACGAACTAAGACTGTAATGGAAAGCATAAACATTGATTTTGATGATCAGAAACAATTGACTTCTGAATATTCCAATTCCGAACTCAAACTTAATACTATTACCTCTGATTATCTTTCAGGTTCCAGAGAATCCGAGATTTATGCTCTATTTGATGATTTTCTGGGAGAAGAAATACCTTCAGAGAAACCACCTAATACTCTACCCTTGAGTATTCCTGAAGTACTTCACGCCTCTGGCATATCTCTATCTGGTCCTGTGTCATCAAATGGAAGTCCAAAGGAAACCTCTGCACCTCAAGTATCTTCTACTGCATGTCCATAGATACCCTCTGAACCTTTATTTGAGGGGGAGATTCTAGGTGCTTCTCCAGATCCAGAACCTACTGCAATATTTGATAAGGCTACTCAATCTTTGGAGACAGAGGTTCAAGCTCCGCTGATACCTCAAACAAGGATGACAAGATGGACAAAGTCTCACACTCCAGATCTAATAATCGGAAGTCCATCTAAAGGGGTTAAAACAAGATCTGCAGCTGCAACTGAAGCCTTCTTTGTAAATTTTCTGAGCATGATCGAACCAAAGAAAGTTCATGAAGCTTTACAAGAACCTAATTGGGTGGAAGCTATGCAAGAAGAACTGCTTCACTTTGATAGAAACAAGGTATGGAACTTAGTACCTCTGCCTAAAGACAAAATTGATATAGGTACTAAAACAAGAAGGACAAAGAGGGTATTGTGATCAGAAACAAGGCAAGATTGGTAGCTAAAGGGTATTGTCTAGAAGAAGGCATAGACTACGATGAGGCATTTGCCCCAGTTGCAAGACTAGAAGCGATAAGACTTTTTCTTGCGTTCTCAGCATAGAAAAACTTTAAAGTATATCAGTTGGATGTTACGTGTGCATTTCTGAATGGAAATCTCAAAGAAGTGTATGTTGAACAACCTCCTAGATTTGAAGATGCTAGATACCTAGAATATGTCTATCTTCTGGATAAAGCTCTCTACGGATTAAAGCAAGCACCAAGAGCCTAGTACGAACGATTATCCACATATCTGATCAGTCATTCTTATGAGAAAGGTAAGATCGACACGACGTTATTCATCAAAAGAGGAAAAGTTATGTTAACCATAGTTCAAATATATGTGGATGACATTATATTTGGCTCTACTCATCAATCAGAAGTTCATCTGTTTTCAAAACTGATGGAAAAAAAGTTTGAAATGAGTATGTTGGGAGAATTAACATTTTTTTTAGGACTCCAAGTCAAACAAACTACCTCTGGCATTTTCATAAATCAAGCCAAGTATGTTTTTGACATGTTAAAGAAATTCAAACTTCAAAATTCCACCACTATGAAAATTCAAAGTTTCTTAAAATCGTCAATCTCCTTTTTCAAGTTATTTTTTGTGGAAGCTTTGAGTTTTAGAGTCTTTTGATTTTCCACATAAAGTTCTTGTTTTTCTTCAGTCAGAATCTTCATCTCTCTTTTAAAGATATTTCTTTCTTTTTCGATAAGCTCAAGAGATTTTTCAAGAACTTTTCGTTTTTCTTTTTCATTTGAGAGCTTCTGTCTAAGAGATTCGAAATCCTGAGTAAGATTAAAGATGGTGTTTTCAAGTTCTGATTGTTCATCTTTGGATCTGGAGCAAACCTGAGAGTTAGAGGTAGGGTGTTCTTTATCACTGTTCTCCATTGCCATGCCGTTGAATAGAGCTTCTACATCATTTGATGAGTCAAAAACCCAGTTCTCTATTTTGGCTACCTTTGCCCTCTCATCTCTGTTGTACTTGTATTTCTTCTTGTAGTGCATGTCATTATTCACCAGAGGGCCTTTGCATTCAGCAGAAAAGTGCCCAGGCGGGCCACATCTGTCAGTTTTCTTTCTCGGAGTTTCCTTCTTCTGTTCATCCTTCTTTACGACCAGAGGTGCTTCTTGTCTTGGTTTCTACGATGGTTGGTTAGATCTTTCACCCCTGTATGGTCTTCCTCTGTCCTGAAATGATCTATTTCCAAACTTTCGAGTGAATTGTTTGGTCATCAAGGCCAGAGACTTGGCAAATGCACAGATTTTATTGTCTTCTGAGCCAGAGAGTCTAGACTCTGTATCACATTCAGACATGAGTGCCTTGCTTTTTCCTCGTTTGTCTTCTTTTGGTTCATCTCTACTTCTTCTGGTTGAATGTCCAGAGGCAGTTCCTTTTGATGCAGAGATCAAAGCTAGAGGACCACCAACACTCGTTTTCTTCTTCTGCACCTCATTCTCCTGTGCTTGCAATGTACCAAACACTTCATGTAGTGACCATTCCTCCAGATCTTGGTTCTCTTGTAGAGACATTAACAGATTTGACCACTCTTCATTCAGACGTTTAAGAAGTAAGACGTTGTTGTCTTCTTGTGATCTTACTATATCACATCTTCTGTATAGATTGATCAGAGTGTTTAATCTGTGATATGTCTGCTCGAGAGTTTCATCAGGTAGAGCTTGGAAACTATTGTATTCATTCAGAGCTTCTGCTCTTTTGTTCTTTCTCATCTTAGCTCCACCTTCAAGTTGATTGGCCAGTTGATCCAATAATTCCTTGGTCGTATTGCATGAATCCAGTGATTGGAAGATATCATTTGGAATTGCCATGATAAGAAGCCTTTTGGCTTTAAGATCGATTTTGATATTCTTCTTATCATCATCGTCCCAATCCTTCCTTTCCTTGGGAATCCTTTGAGTAGGAATTTCCTCAGTATTGATAGTGGCTAGAATTATGGGAATAACTGTAGTTTTAACATATGGTCCGTTCAACACTGATGAGTATAAATCTAGATCAAGTCCTTTATAGAAATTAATCATATGAATTTTCGATTGGGGATATTCATCCCTAAGAAAAGTAGGAGGTTTAGTCAGTGAATCTGAACTATACATTGCGTTCGAATTAGGGTTCATCTTTTTGTAGAAAAACAAGGGATTAGAAATTATAGAAGGAAATAGATAAATTGAAAATGAAAACTGAGATTTGAACAATCAAAACTCAATATGGAAGAGAACAATACACAAATCTCAGATCTAACAGTGAATTACCACTGAATCAAACGAAACTGACAATTAACAGTAAAAATTTTGTAAAACATGGATTAGAATCGAGATAATCTAGTTGAGCGAGGATTTATCCATGATGGATTAGATCTTGTAATCAATAGACTGATTAGAAGGCTCTAATACCAATTATAAGAACCCATATTCTTAATAAACTCAATATTTGGTGATATAACTGAATGTAAAAGAGTGGAAAGCGGATGAAATTAATAAATCACCGAATAAACTAGAAATGATGTACTGAACAGCAAATAGAGATAGGAAACAAACACAATTAATGTTCAAGAATTCATCTTGTGTATTAAAGAGTAATTATGAGTACTTGTAGCGAAGAACAACAAGAACACACACTGAACTGTATGAGAAAAGCTCTCAAAATATTACTCTCTCTAAAGTACGAAATCTGGAAGATATTTTGTTAATTCACACCTATCACATTGAACAACTTTCCTATTTATACTATGAAAATGGAAAGTCAACTCATTAGCCAATGATAAGATGCCTAGCTGGAAAGGTAAATAACCGCTTTTATACATGTGGCATCTTGTAATAGGTCCATTTGTACAAGAGGGTGTTACTGGAGAAAGTTCTAAGTGTAATCCGAAAAGTCTTTAGGAGTCAGAGGCTTTGTATGTATAGTGCAGAGGCTCTACGTCTGGGACTTGAGTTCTACACCATTTTGACTTGCATTGCTACGCCTCCATCTTCTGCTTCCGAGCTCTGTATTCGAGCTCTATGTCTCCAACGACTTAGTCTTCTGACCAAAAGACTTATTCTTACTTTTTACTTACACTTTCTAACAGAGTTAATTTCTAACAATCTCCTTCTTGGAAGACTTTGGCTTTCACATTTTTATTAAAATGTCGTGCAACAACTTGTTGTTGTCATGCCATTTGAATGAGTATTGTGTCTCTTAACTCTTCAAGATCATCAATGTCGTAATATAGATCGACTAGATTATGATCGACCGATATATGTCGTGCGATAGGTAGCTTTGTTTCAATAGGCAACACAGCTTCGCATCCGTAAACCAAGGATAAAAGAGTTTTTCCTTTGGATGTTCTTGGTGTCATGCAATTCGCCCATAATACAGTAGGGAGTTCTTCAACCCACTTCCCTTTGCATCTCTGAGTCGTCGTTTGATAGTATTGATGATGGTCTTCATACTTGATTCGGCTAACCCGTTTTAGTGTGGGTATCTTGGTGTCGAAGTCGTGAGCTTAATGCAGCGATCTTCGCAATATTTCCTTGTTTTTTCGCTTATGAATTGTGACCCGTTGTTGCAAACAATCTCTAATGGGATACCAAACCTGCATACAATTTTAGTCTGAATAAAGAAAATTACCTCTTTATCTCGAACTTGAGAGAAGGCGGCGACTTCTATCTATTTGGAGAAATAATCCGTGAGCAGCATGAAATACTTTTTGGCTAGGTTCTGGGGGTAATTTTCCCACTATGTTCATTCCCCATCACATGAAGGGCCATGGGACTAACGTTGTATGTAAAGATTATGTAGGTTTGAGACTCATACCTGATTTTGCATATGAGTCACAATTTTGCACATACCTGATGGCGTCTTGCCGCAGTGTTGGTTAGTAATAAGCTTGTTGTGAAATTCTGTTTGCTAGACTTTGGCCTCCTGAGTGGTTTCCACATTCGCCATTGTGCGTTTCTTGAAGTATATCTTGAGTTTGACTTTTGCGATGCATTGTAAGTTCAATCCTGTCAAAGATCTTCTATATAATTGGTTAGATGTTATGACGTACATGGATTCTCTTAAGCCAACTCGTCGTGCTTCAATTTTATCCTCTGGAATTCGATCGTCATCAAATAATCCTTAATAGCTTTGGACCAATCTTCATCATCATCGATAGTTGCGATCGATAGGTCATAACCTTCAATTGACGGGGGTTCTAAGTGGATCATGGGTATAATATCGAAGTTAGATTGCGTTAGAATTTATTTCTATGTAAAAGTATGAATCAAAACTTCCTTTGAAGAACAAAGTGGAACTTTCTAGAAGATGACTATACCAGAAGATGGTCTCTTCCAAAAGCACTATCCAGAAGACATGGTGATATTCCAGATGATAGAGTATCTTCTGGATATAATACTAGGACCTCTACGCATGTTATCTGACGTGGCAAGTCACGCTCCTCATGCATAACAAATTCTGTTAGCGACTTTGCTTATGTGTTAATGCGTGATAGGCTAGCTCATTGACTTTTACCTTTACCATTGCATAAATAGAGAGAGCTATCCTTGTATTTAGAGTTGATTCTTTTGGAATGGATTATGAGAGATAGATCTGTATTTCCAGTACTCTAAACTTCGGCATTCTGAGTGGAATACAAATTATCGTTGATCGATTTGAATATATTCATCCATTACAGTTTAGTAATTCTAGTTTGATTCTTGATCTCATTTGCTTCCGCTTATCATTTATTTTATATTTATGATTAACATTTTGTGAGTGTTTACGGGATCTGGGTTCCAACAATTGGTATCAGAGCTAAATAATCAATCTATTGTTTATTCGATCAAATCCAGTTTGGAGAAATCCCCACTCAGCTAGAATTTTCTTAGTTTTTAAACTGCTATTTTTTATTCTACCCTGTGTTTTACTAGTTTTTGTTATTCTTATACAAATTTTCTCTAATATAGTGGTAATTCAAGTTTAAATATGAGATTTGATTAAACATGGTTCTTTGTTTCAAGTTCAGTAAAATCGATCACATCTAAGTCTCAATTTCTTCTCAAATTTCCATACTCTGTTTTTCTGCAAAAATGGCTCAGGTTCCTTGACAAAACCTCCTACTCTACTCAGGGATGAATATCTCCAACGGAAAATACGAATGATCAATTTCTATGATGGACTAGATCTCGATTTATACTCTTCCATGCTTAATGGTCCTTATGTTCCAACGACCACTATTCCATGGGTAACTGCCACAACCACTACTAAAGAAGTTCCAGCAAGGCAAGTCCCAAAGAATAGTAGAGACTGGAATGAGGAATACAAGAAGAAAAATGAAATTGATCAAAAGGCCAAACGGCTTCTCATCATGGCTATTCCAAATGATAATTTCCAATCTCTGGATCAATGCAATTCCGCAAAAGAGTTGTGGGATCAATTGGCAAATCAACTAGAGGGTGGAGCAAAGATGAAAAAGAACAGAAGAGCATAGGCTCTAAATGAATACAACAGTTTTCAAGCTTTACTAGAAGAGACTCTAGAACAGACCTATCACAAGTTCAATACCTTGATCAATCAATGTAAAAGATGTGATATCATAAGGTCACAACAAGACAACAATATCTTATTTCTAAAGCGACTGAATGCATAATGGTCAAACTTGTTAATGTCTCTTGAAGCCAATCAAGATCTGGAGCAATGGTCTTTACATGATGTTTTTGGAATATTACAGTCCCATGAGAAAGAGGTGGTCCAATAGAAGAAAGTAAATGTTGGTTGTTCTTTGGCTCTCATATCTGAACCCAGAGGATCAGGCAGAAGGACCAGAGAAACAGAGAAGAAAGGAAAGAGCAAGGCTTTAATGTTAGAAGCTGATACAGAAGCTAGACTTTTGGGTTCAGAAAATGATGAGATCAATGCCTTTGCTAAATCTCTGGCTCTTATTACCAAACAGTTCACAAGGAAGTTTGGTAATCGTTCATTCAAACTAGAGGAAGATATGACAACAGAGGTGAACGGCCAAACCAAGTCTATGTGCCTTGACAAGAAGGTCTATGAGTAGAGAAGACAGAAGTAGGGAAGAAAGATGAAGAGAAGTAAAAGAAGAAAGATGTTTGCTACAGATGTGGTAAAACGGGTCATTTTTCCAAAGACTGCAGAGGAACTCTAGTTAAAGATGATATGTACTACAAGAACAAGTATAAGTACAATAAATATGAAAGAGCAAAGTATGATGAATTTTAACTGGTGTTCAGACCAGTCAAGAGATACAGAAGCCATGTTTTGTGGAATGGCTATGGAAAATGATGCAGAAGACCAAATCTCTGAAACTCTGGTTTTCTCTACTTCTGAACCTTTTGAAATTGAACAAACCATCTTAAATCTTACTTTTGATTTTGAAACTCTGAAATAGAAGCTTCAAAATGAAAAGAAAATAAGAAAAGACCTCGAATAATCTTTTACTCTTTTTGAAAAAGAAAGAAAATTTTCAAAAGAGAAATGGAGATTCTAACAGGAGAAAATCAAGAACTCTCTGTGGAAAACCAAAATATTTAAAAAGTCAAAAAATCTACAGAAAGTTTATTAGAAGGAGATATTGATGAGCTTAATAAATTTCTGAAAGCTAAGGACAAGGAGTTTGAAGCAAAAGAAAGTGACAGATTAAACTCTGTAGCACTTAAAAACTATTTTCAAAAAAGAAAGGGAGTTTCTGCACATCGACCTTCAAAAGAAGGAGCTTTTGATAAAAAATTATCAAGATGCTCAGAAAGTGCATGAACAGATAAATACATAAGTAGGTAAAATAGGTCTCGGTTTTGAAGATTTGGATCCGTATACGTGTAAGAAAAGATCCACTATAGACTCTGTTTCTGTGTGGGAAAAGAACAAAAACCTGATTTTCCTATTTTATATGAACAAACTGTTTTCAAAATATCAAAATATGACAATGGACATAGAGTGAGAAAACTCAAATATAAAAACATAAGATATTCTTCTAAAAGAAAAACTTGTAAAACAAGTCAAGTTGATTTAAAACAAATTCAGAAGAAAAGTGAAGTTTTCTACTTTGGCTCAGTTACTCATATCACTTTAAATCCAGAAGCAGATGAGTTCATCCCCATAAATACAATAGAAGAACTCCAACTCAAATTTGAAAAGATCTTCTTAAGGCTCTGGATGTGTGTGCTATTCAAAATACTACAGAACTTGAAAATATTTTTCTTAAAAAGAAAATATCAGAAAAATATATGTTTTTCGAAAAACATCTAGAGATAACTCCCTACTCTTTTGTTGACTTAAATTTTTGTTTCGAAAAGGATGACGTTGAGTTTGATGTGTAGCCATGGGAAACTGAAGATCAAAACTGTGATGATTTCTTTGATATTTCAGAGAAATTTCTTACTAATTTTGAGAAGAGTTTGCCTCCTACTTACGTCCCTGTCAAAAATGTCAATTATGAGAAGGATACTCCTTCTATCTTTTTAAACATAGAGTTACAGACTAAGTCTGACACACCAGAAGTAAGAGCAGTTGGACCAGAAGTCAAAAGACTTCCGAATGGTATACCCATGAACTCTGTTCCTCCAAAAGAACAGAGAAATAAGGTTTCTATTCATCCAGACATCTTGGATATGCGCATTCAAGCAAAATCTTTTTCGGTCTTGAAATTTCCTCCAAAGCCTATCCTTCAAAAGCAAACTATGTTCACAAGGGAAGAGAAAGAAAAATGGCCTAATAATAATCATCATTTCCCGTCTATTTCAGTAAAATCCCCCAAAGTCCAAAGGGAGTGGACTACTTAGAAGACAACTTCAAAGAAGAATTCACAAGTTCAGGAGAATAAGTCCAGGCTAGATAAGAAGTTCAATCGAACAATTGATGCTAGAATAGACAGAAATAAGAAATCTTGTAACTATCATTCGAGAAATGGAAATTCAATGAAATCTTTTATGTCTTAGAACTCTGAATGCTTCTCTCTTTTCCTTAAACTAAAACAATTCTTCTCTAATCCACACTATGTTCCTTCTGACTTCAAGCAACGCCCTAATTTAAGAAGTCAGAAGAGACAGAAACCTCAGACTAATCTAAGCAAACCAGAAACTTCTGGAAAACCTGAAAATCCGCATAAAACAAAAGAAAAATCAAACGTTAGTCCTAAACCTAACAACAAAGGACCCATTATGAAATGGGTACCTAAAACTCTCTAATTATGTATTGCAGAAACAGCGTGGGCACATCTGGTATCTTGCCTCTGGATGTTCGAGGCACTGACTGGAACTAGAAACTTACTCTCTACTTTCAAAGATAAATCTGGTGGAGTTGTAACGTTTGGAGATGACGGCAATTAAAAGGTTATGGTACTTTACAAGAAGGAAATGGCACTTTATCAAAGGTGGCTCATGTTGTCGGATTAAAGCATAATCTTCTGAGTGTAAGTCAACTTTGTGATGCTAAGATGAAAGTTCTCTTTGACGAAAAACATTGGTACTTACTAACTCAGTCAGGAAAAGAGTTATTAAGAGCCAACAGAAATGGTAACTTCTACATGATGAACTTCACTTCTAAAGATGGTACAGATACTCTCTGTCTCATCTCAAAGAAGAGTGAAGTAGCTTGGCTCTGGCATCATAAGCTATCTCATCTTATATTTCAAAATCTTAAGTTGCTTGTGAAACATAACCTGGTTGAGGGCCTCCTAGAGGTTCACTTCCAGAAGGATCATCTTTGTCCAGCATGTGAAATGGGAAAAATAAAAAGAGCCTCCCACAAGACAAAGAGTGATCATGCATGTCCCAGACCTTTGCACATGCTACATGTTGACCTCTGTGGTCCCATTGCTGTGCAAAATCAGTCTGGTAAAAAGTATATACTTGTGCTAATTGATGAATTTTCTAGATATATGTGGCTTGCCTTTGTAAGACAGAAGTCCTTGTAGTATCAATCAACATGATGAAGAGGATTCAACTGCTTCTGCAAAGCAAGATTCAAAAGCTAAGAAGTGATAATGGTATAGAATTCAAGAATGTCAGACTTGAGGGGTACCTGACCCACGAAGGAATATCTCAAAATTGTGTGGTGGAAAGAAGAAATCGTACTGTATTCGAGGCCGCAAGAACAATGCTTACAGCTTCTGAACTAACCACACACTTCTGGGTTGAGGCTGTCTCCCCTGCATGCTTTACTCAGAACAGATCTATAATATTCAAGAGACATCTCAAACCTTCTTATGAGCTTATAAATGGAAGAATACCTAATATCAAGTTCTTACTCATTTTTGGCTGCAGGTGCTACATTCTAAATGATCGAGATAAACTAGGTAAGTTCGACAAGAAATCTGATGAAGCCAAATTCTTGGGCTACTCTTTAACTTCAAAAGCTTTCAGAGTATACAATCTCAGAACTAAGACGGTCATGGAAAGCATCAATGTAGACTTTGATGATCAGGCATAATTGACTTCTGATTATTACGATTCAGAACTTAAGCTCAACAATGTCACTTCTGACTACCTCTCCAAGTCAAGAGAATCTGAACTCGATGCTCTATTTGAAGACTTCTTTGGAGACGTATCACCCTCTGCAAATACAGACAGTAGGGTAAGGAATAACCCAACAGAGGAACCTTGCACTTCTGGAATCAACATCTCCGGTCCCTCTGGCTCCCACACAACTTCTGATAAGGAGCCATCCATAGTGCTTATCCCTACTTCTTTAGATGCCAATGCAAGTCCATAGGAATCTATGCCTCATCCAGATGCAGAGCGTTTCGTTGTTGATCCTAATTCCTTTGTACCTTCATTTAAGGGGAGAAACTAGGTTCCTCTCCTATCCAACAAGAAACTACACGAAGTGAGACATCAGAAGTTGATTTACATCATGAAATAGAAATAGTATCCCCTCTTATCTCCTAAACTCGAATGAAGAGATGGACAAAAGCTCACTCATATGATCAGATCATTCGTGATCCCTCTAATGGTGTCAAAACTAGATCTGCCACTACAAATGAAGCCTTCTTTGTCAACTTTCTGAGTGTGGTAGAACCTAAATGAGTACATGAAGCTTTACAAGATCCTAACTGGATTGATGCAATTCAGGAAAAACTCCTCCAGTTTGAAAGGAATAAGGTATGGAAACTAGTACCTTTACCAAAAGACAAAACTTCAATTGGCCCCAAATGGGTCTTCAGAAACAAGAAGGATGAAGATGGAATAGTTGTTAGAAACAAAGCCAGAATAAATGCAAAAGAATATTCTCAAGAAGAAGGGATTGATTATGATGAAAGTTTTGCTCCAGTAGCAAGACTTGAAGCAATTCTGATTGTTCCTAGCCTTCTCTACGTACAAAGATTTCAAATGGATGTAAAATTCGCCTTTCTGAATAACAAGCTGAATGAAGAAGTATACGTCCAGCAACCTTCTGGTTTTGAAGGTTCAAGTCATCCAGATTATGTCTATTTCTTAGACAAAGCTCTATATGGTTTGAAACAAGCCCCTAGAGCATGCTATGATCGACTTTCGAAGTTTCTGATCACAAATGAATATGAGAAAGGTAAAATCGACACAACCATGTTCATCAAGCATTGCAAAGGTGAGTTAACTTTGGTTCAAATTTATATGGATGACATTATATTTGGATCTACTAACCAAGCAGAAGTTGAAGGAAAGTGAATTTGAAATGGGCATGATGGGAGAACTAACATTCTTTCTAGGGCTCCAAGTCAAACAAACTACAACTGGCATTTTCATAAATCAAGCCAGTCTTTGACATTTTAAAGAAATACAAACTTCACAACTCCACAACCATCAAAACTCCAACCTGATATGGAACTTGACTCTGACCCTTTTGGGAAACAAGTAGATGTCAAGAATTATAGAGGTATGATTGGATCACTTCTATACTTAACTGAAAGTAGACCAAATATAATGTTTGATACATGCCGTTGTGCTAGATATCAAGCTAATTCTAAAGAATTACATTTGGTTGATGTGTAAAGAATCTTTAGATACCTAAAAGGGACACCTTCCTTGGGTCTCTGGCATCCAAAGCATTCTGGCTTTGATTTCATTGCCTACACTAACTCAGATCATGCAGGATGAAAATTAGACAGAAAAGATCACTTCTGGAAGTTTTCAACTTCCTGGCAACAGGCTAATAAGTTGGACATCCAAAAACCAAAACAGTGTGTCAACTTCCACAACAGAAGCATAATATGTTGCTGCTGCTAGTTGCTGTTCACAAGTAATCTGAATGAAAACCCAACTCAGAGATTACGGCCTTCTATACGATAAAATATCCATCCTGTGTGGTTTAGAAACTGCAATTGCCATCATAGAAAATCTAGTTCAACACTCAAAAACCAAGCACATTGATGTCAGGTACCAATTTATAGAGGATCATGTGGAAAAAGGTACAATCGAAATGTACTTTGATCCTACTGATTACCAACTTGCTGATATTTTTACAAAAGCTTTGGATGAAAACCGATTCAATTTTCTAATCAGCAAGTTATGCATGCTTAATATGTTAAAAAAATCAAAATCTACCTTTAATAGTTTTCTGTAACATTTCTCTAAGCATGTCTTTTTTGTTCTCTATTTCTTTCATCTTCTGTATCCACACTTGCACAACAGGCATACCAGAAGCTTCTGTCCATTCTAGAAAAGTCTATGCATCTCAAACTATGTATACAGCCTTTACGAATTTTTTGATCCAAGCACAGTTTCAGGGGGAGCAGCTGATAATGCACGAGTCAAGAGGGGGCAAACATTCATGCATACTTCAAGGGGGAGCAATTTCTGGTTAAAAGTGAAAAATAAAACTGTTTTCTTAAAATTAAGATAAAAACCTCTGGATTTACTCTTGTCGTCAAAGTTAATCAGCAGTCTTTAACATGTCTATCATTCTTTCTACGGTTCGAGATTGCAAGTACATAAGCAATCCAGAACTTCGATATTAACACTTGCCTTCAAGGCTATACAGAAACCTCTAGCTTGTCTTGTTAACCTGCTGCATGAATATTTCTCTGAAAAAACTATACATGTCATTTCCTTCTGTACTAACTCTTGCCGTCAAGGTTATATAGAAGTCTTTGGCATGTCTATAGTCTTCTCTAAAATAATCTCAATTAAAATTAAAACTTTCTACAGGTTTTCAAATGATTTCACATGACCTGTTGAACGATTTTAAAAGTTTTTTGCTGACCTATACAGTTCTGGATCGTGATCAGTACCGAACTTCTAAAAAGAATCACAACTGACAAAATGAGTTTTGAATGTTTAGAAGTCAACCAGAGTTTCTGTAATAAATCTTGCCTCCAAGGTTATACAAAAGTCTCTGGTATGTGTACATAACTTTCTACCTAGATATACTTCATGAAAACGTTAGTTGTCATTACCTCTGTCATAACTCTTGTCGTCAAGGTTATACAGAAGTCTCAGAGATACTTACTTATTTTTCTGAAATATGATCTTAAAACTTTCTTTTAGTCCCAAAACGGTTTTCATATGACCAGTTAGACTGATTTTCAAATTTTCTTTGTTTCTGACTCTTGATGAGCAAAATCTTTGTGGAATGGAATTACACCCGAGAAATTTTTTATCCCTCCACTTTCATACATACAAGTGAGAAACTCAAAAGAAACCGTTCGTTAGTCACATAACCCTTCTTTGCTGATTTCATTTCCTGCCAACTAAACACGCGTCAAATATTCATTAATCCCAAATCTGAACCGTCGGACACGCGTCCCTTCCCTATGGCATGCATGTTGAAACGTTTTTTAGGCTACGTCACTAATGTTGTTTCAATCCCACTCACTCGAGTACCTTTCCACAATCATATTATTTAAACTCAATTTTCACCTTTATTATTCTCTTTACCATCCCAGCTTTCAGAATTACTCGTGCTATCCAACCTTCCATTGCTGAAAACCTGCAACTTAAAACCCTTGTTTCATCAATGGCTTCTCAAAACGAAAACCTTGCTAGTGTAAATATCCAAGATCAAATGATTGAATCAACGACGGCTGAAAGCACTCCGATTGTGCTCCTACCCAACAAACCAAACAACTTTCAAGTATCTCTGATTCCAAGCAACTTTGGTTACAATTATGGGATAGTAATCGAGTTTCTCCAGGCATACATCCTCAACCACGCACTTTCACTTGCTGACCCAAATGTTCCTGAACAATTTGTTCAAGCACACTGTCAATCGCTTCACATCAAAAACGCATCGACACTCACTGGCCACTTCAATATTCCAAACTCTGAAAATGCGGTTGAAGTCACAATCATCAGATAGAAGATTGCAAATATCTTCCACCTTACCACACCATAAGCCCTAAATGTTGCAGCTTTTGAGCCCAATCACACCTCAGATGTCCTCGTTGATTTTCTGAAATTTTTAGGCTACAACAAAGATATCACAGGGTCTCTGATTTCAAGAGATAGTATTTACCCCCAATGTGGAATGTTCTGGTTTCGATTCTGAATAAGAGCTTAACCTGCAAAATTGGCTCCATGGATCAAGTAAGCACAAATATCTTCACCATCATGTATGGTATGTTCTTTAATCGACCACTAGACTATGTTGAACTCTTGTATAGAGAAATTTACGGTACCGTCCTTAACATGTGTTTATCTCAAGAAAAGGGCAAATCTCTATCTGGCCTAATGTTTCCACGATTTCTTGCCCTATTCATTCGAGGTGTCGTTACAAAATGGAATATCCAATGTGCTCCACCTCTCTACAAAGTCCACATTATGAAATCTCATCGCCCAACAATCAACAAAGACGGTTATCCTAAGGCACGTGAGCTATCGAGGTACATGCTAAACCTTAGTCCTTCTACCTCCCCTTTTCTCACAATCTATAGGAACTCCATGGTGATCTCAGAACAGAGATCCCCTACCCTTGAGTACTTAGTATCCAAGATACAAAGTGAGGGATCTAGTGCGGATGAGTCTGAAAATAATTAGAGTGACAACGCGAGTGCTTCTACCCATGGCGAGATGTTATTAAAAGAAAGCACAGAAGATGTCCTAATAGGCACAAATGAGCGCATCCAACCGAGTCCATCTTGAGCCACCACATCTACTAGGTCTAGTGATCAAGCACGAGTACCTATTGAAGAAGAACAGTTGCTAAGTTTGAACCCTAACCCTGAAACAAACTAACTAGAGGCTAATCATAACACCTCTGTGTCAAGCACAACCGGGGAATCTAGTTCATCTTCTTCCTACCAAAAGGAAGAAGACCTTGATAAAAGAGTTCCATCGCCCCAGAACTCGCCACCCTCCCAACACCACGTTGATGTCTCTGTGACCAATGATGTAGACTGGGCATAGGTTGTCACGTCCATGGCAACTGCTGACCCAAATGCCAATGAATTATTGTCAGAGGGGTTATGGCAATAGAACACACAAAGGGCCTCTGTACTTGAAATGCATCGAGGTACCTACATCTACATCAACTCTCCAACCTCTAACGTTGGAGACAAAGTTGATGAGATGAGAACATCTGGAGAGGATGCTCCTAAGAGCCCTAAAGGGATGGATGGAAGTCCCTCTGTACTCAAAATTAAAACTAGTGAAAATGAGGGGGCCTCTGGACGCGAGGGTCAAGCGGCCCCATGCGTTGGGGATACATCGGTTAGCCCTCCTGATTTTGTCACAAATGTTGTGTTCCAAGCATTCACTGATCAAGTAAACGGATCCTTGAAAGATCTAAAACTCACAATCCAGAACTCTGAAGCCAATCACAATGAGGAACTCACGGCTGTAAATTTCTCGTTATGCAATATACGTGCCACTCAAAAGATTCACACAGAGAAATTTGGTCAATTTGAAAACTTCCTAATCTTTGCACACGATGCTCAAAGAGATCTGGAAATAGAGCATTTTCAGAAGTTAGAGAATGGACTTAAAGCTAACACATAATCCAACTCCAAACTTCCGTCTAAGATTCCATCCACTTTAGCCTCTGCATCAACCATCAACTCAGAAGATTCTAAATCATTTGCCACAGACATCAAAAGCATGTTGGATAAAGTTGTCAATCCCACCCAATCCAATCCCTCTGCTTTTGTATCGAAAGCTGATCTGACAAGCTTTTAGAAAGCTCTCGTTGAAAAGTTCACAGACATAAATGATAAACATCCCATAAGCTCCTATGTCTGAAACTTCACAAGCTCAATCGCTTGCCACTCCAGAAGCCTCTACAAGCAAGTAAATTCATGAAGCCTTTACAAGCCAGCCAATTCAAACTCCATCTATTGCTGATGATAGGATGAAAGCTCCTATGGCTGATCAATCTTATGATCAAGCCACTCGTGAACGAATAAATGAAAATGTGGCTAATCCAAGAGGAGTTATGGATCCTAAACAACAAGAAAGAGTAGTCAGTGTTCAACCTCCTCCATACAGAGAATTACACTTCAGGTCCATGTATGTAGAGAGAGAGGAAAGGGTTATACTGATGACTCCTGATTTTGCTCCAAATACAGATGTACAAACTAAAATCAGATTTTCCAGATTCAAGCAGGAAAGAAGAATTGTCCTTGCCTCGTCCCCTATCAAAAAAATAGTTGGGATAAAGACGAATTATTTTGAGAACACAGATATCATGTACATAGAGTATAAAGTTGTAAGAGAAGATG
The DNA here is from genome assembly GCA_036898165.1 of Silybum marianum. NCBI lineage: Eukaryota > Viridiplantae > Streptophyta > Magnoliopsida > Asterales > Asteraceae > Silybum > Silybum marianum. The sequence goes on along the minus strand of CM072528.1, from coordinate 22,188,355 downwards.
GGCGACCTTATACTTTATGTGAAAATGATCTGTTGTCCTTAAATCCATCCGATCTGACACCTCTTGGGAGATACATGAAGAAGAGAAGGAAAATAAGTGCGGATGATAATGTGACATATCTAAGAATTATGAGTTGCATGGAAGTTTTTGTCGAATACAGAGCTAAGGTAGACTTCCAGATCGGTTTCGAAAGAGGTGTGGAACGCTTGAGTATTACTTTCCCAAACGAAGAGCTAGAAAGGATTGAAACAATAAGTATTGGTGAAATCATAACGGAACCAGAGCGGGGAATTGTATTTAAAAGACCTCTAGGAGAGAAATTTTTCAAATTGACAGAAGCGTTCAAATACTATGATGGTATTTTGAACTCCATCCATGGGATGGTGGTTCTGAAGAAGGAATACGTGAACATAACTATTAGAAGAGCAGCTTTTGATATGGAAAAGTATGTCGAAGGGGTGGTCAAGATGAGAGAGCTCACAAATCAATTCTTTAGGATAATCAGTAGGCATCCAGAAGCTTTGTATTAGTCGTTACTTGTACTATCTTCATTATATTTCTCTTTCAGTACTGTAAATTTTTCAAACTTTCTTCTTTCTTATTTATTTTTGCCATTGTTCTGAATTCACACTTGGGGGAGATTGTTAGAATTTATTTCTATGTAAAAGTATGAATCAAAACTTCCTTTGAAAAACAAAGTGGAACTCTCCAGAAGATGACTATTAAAGAAGATGGTCTCTTCTAGAAGCACTATCCAGAAGACATGGTGATATTCCAGAAGATAGAGTATCTTCTGGATATAATACTAGGACCTACACGCATGTTATCTGACGTGGCAAGTCACGCTCCTCATATGTAACAAATTCTGTTAGCGACTTTGCTTATGTGTCAATGCGTGATAGGCTAGCTCATTGACTTTTACCTTTACCATTGTATAAATATAGAGAGATATCCTTGTATTTAAAGTCGATTGTTTTGGAGAGATTATGAGAGATAGATTTGTATTTCCAGTACTCTAAACTTCGGCATTCTGAATGGAATACAAATTATCATTGATCGATACGAATATGTTCATCCATTACAATTTACTAATTCTAGTTTGATTGTTGATCTCATTTGCTTCCGCTTGTCGTTTATTTTAGGGAAAATTGCCTCAAAATGGAACCAACTTTGACCTAATTCCTATTTTGGGGAACCAACTTTTAAAATCTTTATTTTGGGGTCTAGACCAAACTTTTGACATATTCAATGGTCTGATTTATCGGTTCAACAGGTAACCAGTTACCTGATATGATGTGATGATTAAGAAAAAGGCTTACTTGGATAATTAAGAAATTCCACCTCATCATTAATTAAAATTTTAAAACAAACGAAATAGAAACTAATTCATCTTGTTTAAATCAAAAATGGAACCCTACCATGCTACCATCTCTACCGCCGTCTACTAGTTCTTCTCCTTCAATTCCTGTTTTCAAAAACTATGATTTTATCATACAAATCATCAAATCCCATTAACCCTTTTCATTTACCCATTGACACATTACTATGTAAATGGTCTTCTATGTCTAATTCTTCTACTCAAACATGTAAGTGGGTCTCAATCTCCATTCTCTAGCAAGTTCTTCTTCGGCAACCCCAACCAAGTGGATCTCCATATGCGACGAGTTATTCTCGGTCGAAACCTATCTCTATATATCCCTACTTAACAACCATCTCTCCACACGTTCTTTCCGAAATGGGGGCGGTGGTGGAAATTATCAAATCCAGGAATTACATATTTAGTTTTAGGGTTTAGAAATGGATTAAATTCATGTATTAGATCTTGTAGTTTTTTTGTTTCTTGATGTGTTCCATCTGATTGTGTTCTTTTGTAGGGATTAAGCCCTCTTTTTTTGTGTTGACAAATCTTGTGGTGGCTAGAGAAGATGACTGAAGGAGAGGGTTATTTGAATGTCGTACTAAATAGGAAAACAAATAGCTTGCTGGAGAATGGAAGGAGTAGTAGAGAAGGTGGTGACCTGCATATTGCTTTAACAACTTGTACATAAATGGTTAAATATGATAAATTTGTTTTTTATATTCTAAATATGACGTGGCATATTAGTTGGCGTTTACCTGAAACATGTCATCATTATTAGGTCATCAGGTACATTAGACCCTTAAATATATGAAAAGTTTGGACTAGACCTCAAAATAGAGATTTTGAAAGTTTGTTCCCTAAAACAGGAATTAGGTCAAAGTTTGTTCCATTTTAATGCAATTTTTCCTTTATTTTATATCTATAATTAACATTCTTTGAGTGTTTACGGGATCTGGGTTCCAACAGATTGGTTGAGTGCTGATCCGAGGTTAGTTAAGGCGTCTGCTTGAGTGTTTTGATCTCTTGGAATTTTTCAGATCGTAAATGATTCGAACATTTTCGTTCTATCTTTTGCGACTTTGAGGTATGCCATCATTTTAGAATCTTTGGTCGCGAATTCATTTAATTTATTGACAACTAATAGAGAATCACTTTTTACTTGAAGATGTTTCTCCCCTATGTCATGAGCTATACCCATACCCGTGACCAGTGCTTCGTATTCTGCTTCATTGTTTGTTGCTTTGAAATCGCAAGATATCGAGTACACCATCATGCTCCCATGTGGTGACCTTAAGTCAAATTCGAGGACTTCCCCGTAAATTGAAGGTCACCACATTCGAGACTTCCGCGGTTGCTTGCTTTACTAGCTCAGGGCTGAAATATGCGACAAAATCTGCTAAAGCCCGCGATTTTATGGTTGTTCGTGGTGTAAAGGTGATGTCGTAACTGCTTAGGTATATGCTCCATTTGGCAAGTCGACCTGTTAATTCCAGATTTCTCAAGATAGACTTAAGAGGATAATTAGTAATGACGACGATGGATGCATTTCAAATTATGTCGTAGTTTTTTAACGGCAGTGACTAATGACAAAAGTAATTTTTCCATAGAAGAGTACCTCGTTTCTGCGTTAAGCAGAGATTTACTTACATAATATATAGGTAGCTTTTGGTTATCGTCTTCTCAGGTAAGGACCGCACTTACTAAAGTTATACTTAATGAAAGATATAAGTATAAGGTCTCGTGCTCTTTTGGTTTCGACAACAAGGGTGTTGTCATTATGTATTTCTTCAGCTCTTGTAGTGTCGTCCCATAGTCATCAATCCAGTCGAAGCCTTTTATTTTTTCTCAACACATTATAAAACAAGTGGCTTTTGTCGAAAGCTTTCGAGATCAACCTATTAAGTGTTGTGATGCGCCTCGTTAGTCGATGAACTTCTTTGAAATTCCTTGGCGATTGTATACTAACAATTGCTTTTATTTGATCAGGGTTGGCTTCAAATTCCCGATGTGTTACCATGTGTCCTAAAAAAATTCATGCATGACCTCCAGAAGAACATTTAGTAGGGTTTAATTTCATTTTATATTTCCTGAAGGACATCGAACTATTCTTGAAGATGCCCAATGTGCTCGTTCGCATGTTTTAATTTCACCAACATGTCGTCGATATATACTTCCATTATGGTCCCGAGGTATTCTTTGAACATACAATTAACTAATCGTTGATACATCGAACCTGCATTTTTAAGACCAAACGGCATTACTTTATAACAATAAATACCTTTATTTGTCATGAAAGCCGTTTTCTCTTGGTCATTTGGATGCATAAGAATTTGATTGTATCTGGAATACGCATCCATGAACGTAAGTAATTCATGAACAGCGGTTGCATCGACCATGGCGTCGATATGTGGTAACGGGAAGGGTTCTTTAGGACAAGCTTTGTTTAGATATGTGAAATCTATGCAGACGCACCATTTTTCATTTTTCTTCTTTAAAACAACGACATTAGCCAACCATTCCGGGTACTTGACTTCGTTAATCTTTCCAAATTTTAATAAGTTGTCAACTTCGTCGTCGATCACCTTGTTCCTTTCGGATGCGAATTTTCGACACTTTTGTTTTATCGGTTTGAAATTAGGTTCGATGTTCAGTTTATGCAATATGATGTTGGGATCAATCCCGACCATGTCTTCATGCGACCATTTAAAACAGTCGGCGTTTCTTGTAAGAAAACCTATAATCCTTCGTCCATTGATGCTTCTATGCACACGGTCTGATCAGGCCTCTCAGGATCCAAGACGACTTCCTATAGTTAGTAGTAGGCTGGGGATTCAGAGTCGACCTGGTCATGTAATTGCTAGATGAGTTGTTTCCGAGGTTTCATCGTCGTCTTATAGCACTCCCTCGCAGTCTTCTGCTCGCTTTTCACTTCCTGAATTCCCAGGGGGTCGGGAATTTGATTGTCTGATGATACGTGGATAGTACCGCCTTCATATCGTGAATCCACGGTCTTCCTAGGATCGCGTTGTAGGTTGATGAATAGTCGACCACGTTGAATCGTGTCGATTTGTTCATTCCTTTAACGTAAACGGGGAGGACGTTTTCTCCTTTTGTTGTGGACGATTTTTTCATCTTCATGCATATCAATCTTTTCTTAATCGTTTTAGAATAAGTATTTTATACTTGTTCTTATTTCTGCAAACAATCTATAAATTTGTTTATTACTAATAAACTCACTTAAAACTTAAAAGTTAGTGTCTTTGTATTCACCACCCCCCCCCCCCACTTCTACAAATTGTGTGATGCTTATACACTCTTGTGCACTCTCTTGAGACCAACACTTCCTTTGACTCTCTTCATTTCCCTCTTTGAACCTGAACCCTCTCATACCTCCCATTGTTTGTTGCATACTTCGACTATTAGATCAATAGTTGAACTGACGGCCTCTCATGAACATCTGACCAGCTCATCCTCTCCCCCGCTTGACACTCCATATGTTCTCTCTGAGTTTTTGTATATACTTCAGTGTTTAGTACTCGGCCTATAATGTAATTTCATTTTTCTTATGTAATCTTCTATTTCAATGATTAATGAAAATTTCATCTGAGCACTCTACTCCATCAAATACCGAAAAGATCACTGAAAATAGTAATAGGGACAAGGCACTTATGAGTTCCTAAGTTATTATATCATTAATGTTCACTATTAACATTCTTTCTTTCAGTTATCAGTAAATATGCTATTTAGCTTAGCAAATGTAAAGTTGTGATTTCATCTTTCTCATAATGAAACTCAACTCAACAAATATATAAGCTAAAAAATATCTCACAGATTAGTAAATTAGACTTGTATTTATTAAGTATTATTTCCTTACTATTTCACTTAGCAATTTCCTTATGTTTCTTTCTCATCAACCAATAGGGGAGATTTTTGATCAAAGCTTCATTAGTAATTTGATAATGACCCTTTTGTTGGAATGGGTGTCCAAAGTCATAACTAATTACTCATGAATTTCCATTAATAGGAGGGTCCTGTTTGGGTTGCTCTCAATTGTCCAAGGGTTATTAGAATATTTAAGACAGATAGATAAATAGTTTATTAATTATTATTTGATTATAATTAATTAGAAATTATTATGGGAATTTAATACAATTAATTTGTGCCAATTAAAAGTGCAAGGGCTAATTGGTTATACTTTGAAAGATGAACCAAGGGCTTGGCAAAAGCCTTTAGGCTTTTTTCTAAAACCCTAACTTTAGCCCTAAGTTACTTACCATTATAAATAGAGATCCATGGCTCCTAAATCAAGTGTCCCACTCAAGCATTCTTAAATCCTTGAGTTTTCTCTTCTCTCTTTACTCCATTCCTTGTGGGTACTCTTACTACACTTGGGTGGATATTTCGAAGATTGATAATCTTGGACAAATTGGGTACAAACCATTCTCCTTTGGTTACTACCTTCCTTAGCATTGGATCGAAGTGTTCGAGTTCGACAAGTGGATCAATCCAATTACAAGATTGGATTAAAGGTTGGTAATCTCTTTCTTTCTTGTTGTTAATATCATCTACTAAGGTTTCCTTGTAGGGTTTAGTTATATGATACTTACCATAGTTTCCGCTGCGTTGTTTTGTTTATAGTTCATATAAAACCCATCGGTGATATCAGAGCCTTTAGTTTGGTTGATATTAGCACTTGTTTTAGATCTTGTTTGCTAAAAAAAATTTGAATACATATGTTGGATCAAAAATTAGGAGATAGTTTGTTAGATATATAAAGATTGCTTCAAAAGAGATTGGTTCTAAAGTTTGATAGTTCATATCTTCTGAACTAGTGTTGAACAGAAAAACGACTAAGTAAAACTCAGAAGTCCAAGATCAGAAGTCTGAGGAAGAGTTCTTAGAAGGGAACCTTAGAAGAAAAGCCTAAGGCATAACTTCTGAAGTGGCAACTTCAGAAGTTCTGAAGATTTCTGAAGAACTTCTAAAGTAGTTCTGAAGACATATTCTGAAGAGGTTCTGAAGTGAAGCCTACACGTGTATAGATACTATTGGTCTATGTTGTAACTACATGTTAGTATAGTATCTCTCTCTGTGTATGAATAGAAAGTCTGTTAGTCTGCTTACATTTAGTGATCATACTTGTACTTTCACTTAATCTACGGGAACTATCAATTGGTATCAAAGTCGTTCATCTGTTTGTTGCTAAATCTTCCAAATTCTTGATCAGAATCTATCAGATCTGACAGGATTCTTGAAATCTTTTTGATCTGATCTACTTTTTTACAATCAAGACAGGTTAATTTAAGATCATCCAAGCAAGATGTCTAAGGAATACGTTTCAATCGGATCTTGAACAAAGCCGCCTACTCTATTTCTTGGAGAGTATCATCAATGGAGAATCGGGATGATTCAGTTTTTGGACAACATTGATGAGTATTAGTATTGCCACTTCTGAAAATTTTAAAGCAAAAGATGGTGAATCCATTACTGATTCGTATCACATCTTTAACAACATTTTGAATTATTTAAGAAGAAATGGTGTTCAGAAACTTAATTCAGAGATAAATAACAAATTTCTGAACAATTTGGGTAATGAGTAGGAAAGTTTTACATATAACATAGTCACAAGAAATTTGTCTAGAAAAACCATTCATGATATATATGGTATCTTGTTTCAACAAGAATACAAGATAAAGACTAGACAGAATGACAAGAAGAAAACCAGTGATACTCTGGCTTTGTTATCACAAAAAGTAAACAATCCTAAGCCTATATCTTCCATGACCAAGATCTATGAAATTCCAGAAGTTGAACTTTATGAAGAGGATGGCTGAGGGAATAGCATTTATGACTAGACAGTTTAATCAAAGATATAATCAGAAGTATAAAGGTAAAACAAAAACTGAAGTTGGAGCTGAAAAGGTTGTGAATAAGGAGGTTGTTCAGAAGGAGGAGAATGAACCTGCAAGATGCTTTAACTATGGAAAATCTGGACATTTTGCTAGACAATGCAAAATACCCAAGGTTAAGAATTCAGGCTATTATGAGAAAAAGAGTCGGCTAGCCAAGAAGAAGGAAACAAATCCTGCACTAATTACCAAGTATGAAGATGATTGGCTCAATTGGAGTGATGAAGAAGTTGCTCACTATGCAGCCAACTGTTACATGTGCCAAAAAGATACAGAAGCTTCACATGACCATGATTCTGAGGTACAAAACTCTTCTGAATCTACTTCTGAACATCTTTCTGAAAATAAAATGCAAGAAAATATTTTTAAAAAAAGACCTCTGAATTTGAAACCTTGAGAAATAGAATAAAAGGTGAACAAATTTTGGTTAACAAATTCAGAGAAGAAATCAAATTTATAAAATGAATTGTCAAAATGTTGAAGAACAACTTGACAAACAATCTGAGGAGAAATTTTGTTTTAAAAGATAAGTCGGATACTCTGCAAAAAGATATTAATAATGAAAAATTTAAAAAAGAGGTATTAAGTGTAAAAATGTGTGGATCCCAGATTTGATCAAGCACTAAGCTTTTTAATGTAAAACACGAAGAACACGATGAATATTGATGAAGATCCAAAATCAGATATCTTACTTGTGTTGATTATAATATCAGATCTCTCTCACAGGTTAGCTCTCAATAATTCGCACTAATGTTCTTCTTCTCTAAAGCTAGCCCTAACCCTCTATTTATATGTATAGGAAATACGGTATAAGGAAAGTAAAGATTAAGGCATTATACACTTGCCCTATTTACAAAATAGAATGTTTCCTTATATTTAAACATTAAACCTTTCCTAATTAATGACTTTGTTGACTTTACACTTTAGCCCTTCACGTCTTCAATAGTTGTCATCTCAGATACAATATTTTCAGACCTAACAATCTCCCCCTTTGTATTCGAGATTACAATTCATCAAATCATCACTCTTTTGAAGACGGTGAAACTTTTGTCAACAAATCTTTCTTCTTGATTCTTTTGCTCCCCCTACGAAAATGATCTCTTGTAAGCTCCATAGCTCCCGCTTAACACTAGCATGAAAAGAAAATCGAAGGAGCCGCGATGTCGTAGGGTATAAAACTTGTCGGGTCAAAAAGTATGTCGGGCCAGGTGATGTTGATGTAAAAAGATCTCGGGCCAAGTAAATTCGACAAGAATTGATGTCGGGCCAAGATGAGTCGATCAAATCAGGTGTCGGGCCAAATGGACGCAATGGAAACACTTAAGCAGTCGACAAGAAATTTTGTCGGGTCTTAAGCAGTCGACAAGTTTTCAAAATTGTCTTCATTTGTCGATATGTCTTCAACCTTTTCTTCATTTGATTTTGAAACACATTTTCTTCCTTTCACAATTAGCATTCTTCTTTGATATACCTTTTCTCCCCCTCAGAATGATAAGGAGAATCCGAATCATTATGAACATTATCAAAGACAATAAGCGCGAATGTGATCAGATGTAAATGTGGAATATCGGGTAATGGGGTAACAGACAGAAGCACATGTAGCAACTGTTATCACTTAATCAAAATTAATTTTAATTAAGTGGCCTATATTCAGTATTGGCAGCGGTGTAGCACTGACAGGACTTCCAGTTATCACATAGATATGCAGTGTGAATCACAAAGACTCGTGCAAGTGTAAAAAAATTTGTATATATATTTTGGCTCAAGAGACTCAATGTGCACATAATATGAAGTTCGAAGACCAGAGGTGTGTCTTCCTTTTTTAATATCTTAATCTTCCGAGTGAAGACAAGATAGCAGATATGCTCATTCTCCGTGATATATGATACAAATATCTTTTGTGAGATAATTGAGTAGCTGGGTGGGGTGACACGAGTTATCGACATTGGGTCCATGACTATTTCAATATTCATCTCCAAAGAATCGAGAATGAATAGATTGTGTGGCTACCTGGATAACTTCTAAGTCTTGTCACACTCTCACATTTTCTTTTAGCTCACAAGCACTCAATTTTATATTAATCATACCCTTCCAAAATATATCTAACCTAGGGATGTGTTTCAGGGTAGGTCCTTCCGGCTTTGGTTTGACCATTGAAACGTCTAAATCCTATCACACAAAGAGTTAAAACATTAAAGTCCGAGTTCTGAACTGAAGTATTCAGAAGTCAGAATGCAATGTAAAACGGGTTAAGAGCAGGTCCATAGTTGAGATACTATGAAGCTAAAATAAATGGAAAAAAAATGTGGTGCTCCCCCTCAAATGTAGCATAACCTTTTGAAAGATTGTCATGTGATGTGAATATTCGGAATTTAGAACACACATGAGGTACCTACAAAACAGATTAAAAAGATTTTGGTACCCAATCTTTGTTGGGTCCTCGGAGGTTAGCTTTAGATGCAATAAATGGGGAAGTGGCGATACTGTAAGTACCATACCATTTATGAATGAAATTTTGATTGACAAAATCATTTGTTCCACATGTAGAACAACAAATCTTTATGGCACTTAGATTAATTAGCTGATTTGACAAAATAAGGCAAATTAGTCTTGGAAACAAATGATCTTGTATCAACTACAAGAGATGTATGTGACATGTTTCCAACATTATCATCTGTAGTTGATTTCTTCCTCTAAACCATTTTAAACTTCTTAAAATTACCGGAATTAGCAAAAAAATCATTGCAAAACCGATTAGAATTATGAGTCTGAGAATTTGAAGAACCATATGATTTGGAGCTGTTAGAATAACTATGTGATTGAAAACTTGAAGAATAGTTATTTTTACATACACAATCAGTAGAAAGAGAAGTTATCTTATGAATTGAACTTGAAGCACTTTTGTAAGATAGAATGGAATCAGAATCAGAATCAGATGAAATATCATGTGGAGAAAGAACAGTAGTATCAGGATTAAACTGTTTAAGAATTTCAACTTTAACTAAATTCTCTTTATTGTGTTTTGAAATTACATCTTCAAGTTCTCTAATTTTGCACAAAAGATGGTCTCTTTCTTTATCAGACAAACTAAAATTAAAAGTCGTTTTATTTTCAAAAACTTTTTCAAGTTTCATGAGTTTGTCAGATAAATAATCTCATTCTTCCGTAATCAAATCATATTTACCTTTTAATTCAGATCTCAATTTCTTTTCGGTTACAAGATTTGATTGTGTATCAGACAATTTCTTTGAAAGTTTAGAAATTTCCTCTTCAAAAACGTCATTTTTATTCTCAACTTCCTTTTCTAAATGTTTATTTTTGTTGAAAATTAAAACATTTTTATTTAAAACATTCTTTTTATCATTTTCAAACATTTTTCTTTCATCATCTAGAATTTAATAGAAGCTTAGAAAGTTGCTTTGATAGCTTCAGACATTTCGTTTCAGATGATTTTCTCTCTAAAATCACAATTTGCTCAAAATCAGACACTTGTTTAGAAAGTTTTTGAATGGTTTGTTCACAAGTTTTAATTTTGTTTTCAAAATCTTTTCGCTCAATATCAAACTTGTGTTTCTCATCAGAAGTTAATATCCTTTCTTTCTCACATTCCAAAAATTCAGTTAATTTTCTTTTAAGAACCACACTATAAGTCTCATGATCTATAAACTTTTCTAACTCAGAAATTTTGTTTTTAGATCAAAATTTATTTTTATCAACTCAAGATTTGTCTTTTTGCAAAAGTCTTCATACCTCATATGATCTGTATTCCTAGAATACTCGGTGAGTTGTTTCTCCAAAAATTCATTTTGATTTTGCAAAACTTTTCTTGATTCTTCTGAGTTATTAAACTTAGATTTGAGAGTGACATGTTCTCTTAAAAGTTCATTCAACACTTGCATGTTATTTGTGTGTCTGGTTTCAAGTTGAGAAACTTTTGCATTTAGCTCAGAAACATGATTTTGAGAACTCATCTTGAAGAGGGAAAAAAATTAAAGTACTTGTTACCTTATAAAGTGATCTCGATCGATGAGTTTTGAAAAAATTCTAAGAGTTCTTTTTAAAATAAAATAAAATTTCGATTTTGACAGAAAAACATGTCGTCTATGAAGTAGGTGATAAGTTTTTATGTCGGGTTAAGAGAACGCAACAAGAAAACTTATCGGGTGAAGAGGAGTCGACAAGATTTTATCTCGGGTCAAAGGGAGTCGATAAGATTTTATATCGGGTAAAGAAGAGCTGATAAGTATTTATATCGGGCCTTAAAGGGGCGATAAGAAAACTTATCGGGTCTTAAGGATGCGATTTAAAACACGATTCTGAATATCCTTTTTATATTTATTTTAAACTATTGAAGAACAAGAACGAAGCCTTCGTCGACAAAAAAAGAACTATGTCTTTTTAAGGAAGAGAAGATCTAAGTTCTCGAGTCCCCAACAATAAAAAAATAAAATAAAAAGATTTACTTTAAAGTTTAAATAGTGTACTTGAGAACTCTTAAACTAGAAAAGCTGCAGAAATCAGAGACCCTGAGTTTTCCAATAAAAATGAAGCAAAAGTACTAAAATTTAAACTAAAGTAAAAAAAAAATCAAATGTTATAGTTTAAGACTTGTACTTAAGAACTCTTAAACTAGAAAAGCTGTAGAAGTAAGAGACCCTGAGTTTTCTAATAAAAGTGAAGCAAAAGTACAAAGAATTAAACCAAAAAAAATTGAATGAGAAACCGAATCTTGTCGGGTGATAAAGAGCCGATAAAAATTCTTATCGATAGTCGAAGATGCGATATAAAATTCTTATCGATACTTAGGGCCTGTTTGTTTTTCCCATTTCAGCTCTTAAAACTCTGATGTCTGAATCGGTCAGACGTTTTTTAAATTCAGAGTGTTTGTTTTTTTTTTCCAATCAAGAGCTGAAAACAACCCTAAAACCTCTAATACTTTCAGATGTAAACACTCCTCTTAAAATCCTTCAGATGTAAACAGCCTTCTATCTTTCTATCGCCTCCTTCTCGATCTCTCATCTCTCCTCTCGATATCGATCTGCAGGTATCATCCTTCTCTCAATCTCTCATCTCTTCTCTCTCGATATCGATCTGCTGCAGGGAACTCGATGCTCTCATCTCTCCTCTCTCGATCTCTCGATCTCTCTTTCAAGCTTCGTTCTCTCCTTCAAGCTTCGATATCTCCTTCAAACTCTCGATCTGTGGGTTGTGTGGGGTCCGTTTGTATCCCCATTTATACAAATCTGGAGCTTGTATTAATCTGAAATCAAGTTTTGGGCAACCGATTTTGGATTGTTTTGCTGCAGGCCACGAGTTCAAGAGTTGTTGCTGTTGGGTTTGTTCATGTCTAGGACTGTGTTTGGGGGTCGTTTTGGCCTCTATTTCATCCCTAGATCATCAATTTTGTGGTTGGTTCTCAGATTTGCAAGTTTGGTTTAGGGAGAAAGAAGGGGAAAAAACATGTTTCTTTTGATCTTTCTTGAAATGGGGCTGCTTAATTGGATATTTCTTGATTGCAATTAATGAATCCAATAAAAATGTGGTCATAGAAAGAGATTGAAAATGTATTATATGTGCTTGTTTATCTGGTGGATTGGTAATCAATAGCATTGTGATCTTGTTGATACATATTCAAGTTTTTAGTTGTAAAAACAAACAATTTTACTAATTCCGATTTTTTAGATTCAGACGTAAAAACAAACAGTATTATTGATTTAGATTTCAGACTTCAGCACCACCTCTTATATTTCAGAAGTGAAATCAGACTTCAGACTTCAGCACCTCTTAAAAAACAAACGCCACCTTAAAGATGCGATAAAAAAATTGTCGATAACCAAAGATGCGATAAGAAAACTTGTCGATTCAGGCTTGTAAGGCTTGAATCGATAAGTTTTTGAACAGTGTTAATTTCGAGATTTTTACATTGTTTTTCGAACTTGATTAGAATCAGATCAAAACTCAGATCGTGAGGCTCTGATACCAATTGTGGATCCCAGATTTGATCAAGTACTAAGCTTTTTAATGTAAAACACGAAGAACACGATGAATATTGATGAAGATCCGAGGTCGGATATCTTACTTGTATTGATTATAATATCAGATCTCTCTCACAGATTAGCTCTCAATAATTCGCACTAATGTTCTTCTTCTCTAAAGCTAGCCCTAACCCTCTATTTATATGTATAGGAAATACGGTATAAGGAAAGTAAAGATTAAGGCATTATACACTTGCCTTATTTACAAAATAGAATGTTTCCTTATATTTAAACATTAAACCTTTCCTAATTAATGACTTTGTTGACTTTACACTTTAGCCCTTCACGTCTTCAATAGTTGTCATCTCGGATACAATATTTTCAGATCTAACAAAATGGAATATCTGAATAAGGAAAGAACTGAATTGTATAGAAAGATTAAAGAATTGGAAGATTTAAATTTCAAAAGAGATTAAACTGAACAAACTTTAAATTTTTTAACGAGTCAGACTCAGAATTCAAAATTTTACAACATAAAAGCTGGTTTGGGTTACACTGAAAGTCAAATTTTAAAAAAGGCACCTTCTAATCTTTACAGTTTGTCAGAAATGAAAGTTTTCAATAAAGGTGTTAAAGGCGTCACTTCTAAACCTGTAAATCCTGCTTTACCTGAAAGAATACCATTTATCAAATCTGAAGTTTTGTTTACAAATGATAAATCTCAGGATTCTGAAAATTTTAAAGTAAACATCAAGTCAAATGATTCAAAAATATCATAAAAATCAACTTCTGAATCTAATTCCGAAGTAATTTCTGAAAGAAAATCTGAAATAACAACTCAGAACCTTTCAAAAGAAACTTCTGAAAAAGAATCTGAAGAAATTTCAGAAGTTTTAAATTTTGATTCTTCTGAAGTATATATCATGATGCCAACTCTAAAGAACCTTCTGATGAAAATTCTGAGGATCAGTTTGAAGAATTTTCTGATGATGAATCTTTAGACGATAATCATAAAAATTCAAATATATGCTTTGATAAATCTGATGATGAATCTGATGAGAACATAACTGAAGATATTCAGAATTCTAAGTTAAACATTAACTTTGATGAAAAATTTTCAAAGTTAAATAATTTTGCTGAAAGCATGACTGAAGATAAATTTTCAAGCTTAATGAATGCTTCAAATTCTGAAAGTGATGATGAAAATTCTGAACCTATTGTTGTTGTTATTGATAATGAAGGGTACATTGTCTATAAAAGTAAAACTTCTATGGTTGAGGGTGATAAGTTAAAATCTGAAGAACCAAACTTCCTTCTGAGATGTTTAATTTTGTATTATTAAAAGAAGAATATGTGAAATTTTCCAATTCTGAATCAAATTTAAATACTTCGGATTCAAATACTGTTTCACCTCAAACTAATTCAAAAGTTGAGACCATCCTTAATACAGGAACATCAAAATTGTCAACATCATTCTTTAATTCAAAAGTTAAGAATTTTGAAAAAGGTCAATCTTCTAATACTAAATCTGAAAATCAATTCAAAAGGCCAAATGTTCAGAAAATTGATAAGAAATTTTCAAAACCATATCATTCTAATCCTCATTTTTTATCATATTCAGAACTATTCACTCTAGTTTGGAAGAGGAAAGATGAAAGTTTGACAAAGAAAGGCAAATTAGATAGTTTTCATTCTTTTAGAACAAATGATGTACCAAAAGTTACTACAATGAATAAAAGAAAGAAATTTGTTGCAAATTTTCATACTGTTGATTCTTGTTTATGTCATGAAATGTTAAAATTGCTTAAGAATCATATTCATTGTACTAACATCACCATTTCCAACTACATTCTGAAAACAAAAATAAATCTTCAAAGAAACAAATCAAGTATGCTTCACATGTTTCCAAATTCAACAACTCTAAATCACACAATAAAGACAAATATGTGAAGAAAAGAGATGTTAAACAAAGTTCTAAATCAAATTCTGGATTAAATTCTACAAAACCAAACTCTGCTTTAAAATTCAGAATCCCTTCTTTCATAACTAATTTGACAGGACCCATCTACAAATGGGTACCTAAATCCAAGTAATTGTTTCTGCAGATTCGTCATGTGTGGTCTTAGATTCTGGATGTTCAGGATACATGACACCATATAAGGATCTTCTGACTGAGTATACTTAGAGAAATGGAGGAACAGTCAGCTTTGGAAACAATGATAAGGGCTATGTAAGAGGGTATGGGACTTTTGTGAAAGGAGATGTGAAAGTAATGAAGGTTTTCTATGTTGAAGGATTAAAACATAACTTGTTTAGCATAAGCCAGTTTTGTGATAAAAGATGTACAGTTCATTTTGATATTGAACTCTGCCATGTTCTTAATTCTGAGAAAAAGGAGGCTTTAACAACATATAGAGATGGTGACATTTATACAGCTACATTCACAGAAGATGGCCAATTAAAAGGAATTTGTTATATTTCAAGATCTATTCTAGAAGAAAGTTGGCTATGACATAGAAGAATGTCACATCGGAACTTCAAATCAATTGATGAATTGGGAAAGCAACATTCAATGATTGGTTTACCAAAGATAAAATATCAGAAGAACTCTCTATGTTCTGCATGTGAATTAGGGAAAATCAAAAGAAGTTCTCATCCTTTGAAAATGCTTTATTCATGTAAAGCTCCTTTAGGAATGTTGCACATAAATTTGTGTGGCCAATGAGAACTCAGAGTTTAGGAGGAAAGAAGTATATTTTAATCATAGTGGATGAATACTCAAGATATACATGGGTTAAGTTTTTAAGACTAAAATCTATACCCCAGAAGTTTTAATTCCATTACTGAAGAAAGTACAAGTTCTGCTTCAACTACCTATTCAGAAGATCAGAAGTGATAATGGAATAGAATTCACAAATACTCAAGTGGAAAGATATTTAGAATCTGTTGGCATATCACATAACTTTTCCGCTGCAAGAACTCCACTCAACTTCAGAAATTCATATTTCTGAACCTCATCAAGAAACTTCTAAACTGTTATCTTCAGAAGTTATTCCACTAGTTGAGGGGGAGACTTCAGATCTAAACTAAGAAGTTCATCCTGAATTAGAGCAACAAGCTATTATTGATGATTATGATTCATAAAACAATGTATCTTCTGTTCAACCACTTCCAAATGTGTACAAATGGATATCAGATCATCCTATTCATCAAATAATAGGTGATGCCTCAAAATAAGTACAAACAAGATCTGCAACAGCAAATGAATGCTTATATGTGAATTTTTTAAGCTGCATGGAGCCAAAGAAGCCAAGTGAGGCACTTCAAGATCCAGACTGGGTTTTAGCAATACAAGATGAGCTAAATAAATTTGAAAGAAACAAAGTCTGGAGGCTCATTCCAAGACCCAAGGGTAAATCCATCATTGGAACTAAATGGGTATTTAGAAATAAGAAAGATGAGCATGGAATTGTTGTGAGAAATAACGCAAGGCTTGTAGCCAAAGGATATTGTCAACAAGAGGGCATCGACTATGATGAAACATTTTCATCTGTGGCTAGATTAGAAGCAATAAGGATCTTTCTAGCATATGCAGCTCACAAAAACATGAAAGTCTTCCAAATGGATGTCAAGTGTGCATTTCTGAATGGAATTCTTCATTAAGTAGTGTATGTGGATCAACCAGAAGGCTTTGTAAGCAAAGAGTTTCCAAATCATGTGTCTATTCTTGATAAGGCTTTATATGGACTTAAACAGGCTCCAAGAGCATGGTATGATACTCTCACAACATTCATTCTGAATTCCAAATTCAAAAGAGGTACAGTTGATACTACATTATTTCTGAAGAAGGAAGTTGATGATTTGATTTTGATACAAATTTATGTGGATGGCATAATATTTGCCTCTACTAATCTAAAGTTCTGTAAAAAGTTTGCAACTATCATGCAATCTGAGTTTGAAATGAGTATGATGGGAGAGTTGACTTTCTTTCTTGGTCTTCAAGTAAAACAACTTCCTACAGGAATATTCATTAATCAATCTAAGTATGTAAATGAATTATTAAAAATGTATGATATGTTTGATTGTTCAAGTATTAAGACTCCAATGGCCACTGGTGCAAGTAGACCTGATATTATGTTTGCCACATGCATTTGTGCAAGATATCAAGCTAATCCTAAGGAATCTCACCTTTTAGCTGCTAAAAGAATTCTTAGATATCTTAAAGGATCTCCTTCTTTGGGCCTTTGGTATCCTAAGAATTCTGGATTTGAATTAACAGCTTTCATAGATGTAGATCACGGTGGATGTAAATTAGACAAGGAAAGCACTTCTGGATCATGTCAATTCTTAGGAGATAGGCATGTTACCTGGTCTTCTAAAAAGCAAAATTGTGTCAACTTCAACTGCAGAAGTTGAATATGTAGTTGCTGCAATTTGTTGCTCACAAGTGATCTGGATGCAAATTCAACTCAAAGACTATGGCTACATATTCAAGAAGATACCACTTTATTGTGATTCCAAAAGTGCCATAGCAATTACAGCTAATCCTGTTCAACACTCCAAGACCAAACATATTGATGTGAGGTATCATTTTATTAAGGATCATCTTGAAAAAGGCAATATAGAAACGTTTTTTGCTCAGACAGATTATGAATTGGCTGATTTATTCACTAAGGCTCTTGATGAGAAAAGATTTAATTTTTTAGTAAGTAAATTGGGCATGATGAATCTTTCATGATAATTCATTTACTCAGAAAAAAAGATAAGTGTTAACTTCTGAATGTATTTAGTTCAGAAATATGAAAAACCAAATTCAGAAGTTCTGAATTTTGTTTCTCAGAATTCTGAACTTTACAGTTCACAATTTAATATTATATATAAGAATATATAATTCAATTTTAATTTCTTAATTCTGAAGTTCTATTTTCTTATATTCTTATCTCTGAAGTATTTGTACTTGTTATTTTTTTTTCATTTCTATATAGCATTTTTCAAGGGGGGGTATTTCATTTTTTTTATCCTTAGCATGATTCAAAGGGGAGTATATTACTATATTTCATCATTGTTACTAATCTTGATAGATTGTTGTTTATGATATAGATATGTTCAGGTGTTGATTCATTCTGAGCTTAACCACTTAGAAGTATGGACAAACTTCTAAGGTGATCATTTTTTTTGTTCAAACCACTTCTGAATTATAAAAATCAGTTTCTGAATTCAGAAGTTGATATTTTAAATGTTTTTCAAAGATCAGAAATTTTCTCAGAAGTTCTGAACTTTCATTCTTAGGACTCTAAACTCATTCTCAGAAGTTCTGAACTTATTTCTCAGAAGATGACCACGTCATCCACTCCGAGTCTCGTGCCACGTGTTATATTTCTATTCGACCATACTTAATCACGTCTAAAAAGGTTTAAGTAGAAAAATTTAACTGTTGTTAATCCATCATTACCTACTAAGCGTAATTACCTTTTGGTTCTTTTTTACCACGTGTCTCACGTAGACAACTCCGTTCAATCCAACTCGATATATACAATTTCCCGATTTTTATTCAAATTCTTCTGCAAGATTTTCCCTCCGAAATAAATTCTGAACTTCTTGAACTCGATTGCACTTTCTGATCATCAAATTTCTTTGACAATGTCTTCTTCTCAAGCTAACCAACCCATTCAGACCGCCAAATCCTGCTTCAGCTGCTGTGATAGTGAATCAACCGATGAAGGATCATTCAAAATTGTTCAAAACAATGTTAATCGGCTCAATCGAAGTTGTTCTTCCAAATGATCCGAATTTGGAAGATATTGCTACCAAGGGAAACATGAATGCTGAAAGTTCAAACCCTAACCCTAACCCTAACACTAGACTTCCTGTAATTGGGGAAAATCAAGACAAACCAATTGAAATTGGTTCTGAATCAATTGCTGCTGGAAATGAGTCACTTGGTGATGCTGGTGATGTTGTATCTACTCAACAAGCTCAATCGAATGAAGTTTCACGAGCAACTGTTACTGTTCCAAATAAAATGTCGGTTCCTTTGAACAAAATTATGGATATCAAGAAGTACAATTGTGCACTAAATCTAAAATCTGAAGACTTTACTGCAGACCAACATCTACCACCAATTTGGTATTCTTTGATCACTATCATTAATACTTGTTTATCTAGGAAGAATTCTAGCTTAGATCAAGCATCAGCAAACATAAGAACTATTTTTCATGAAATAGCATTCAATATGCATTATGATTATGCATCCTTATTGTTTGATGAGTTGAGAATAGCAATTACTACAACAAAGAAGCCTACTTATATTCCATTCCAGAGATTTCTACAAATTTTTGTTAAAGGAGCTATGTTTATAGAAGCCAGGATTCCACCACTTGAAGATGCACTCAAGGTACCACTTTTCTCCATAGACAGTCTTAGGCCACCTACTTCAAAGATTGATCAATTCCCAAATGTTATACCTTTGCTAGAAGAACTCAGAGCTTATGTGAATCCCAACAATAAGGTATTGACTGAGTACTGTGAATCAATGGGATTACCTAAACCAGTAGTCCCTACCCATGATTCAAATCCCAGAGGTGTGATTGGTGAGAGGTCTAGCATACCAACTAGGGAGAGAGGGGAAGAAGTTCAAGGGGATGAACAACCTCAAAGTGTTAAGAGGAAAAATGGAAATGAGAGCTTGGGTAGAAAGGTGAGAAAAATAAATAATGAAGGGAGAACACAAATAAAAGATAAACAAATCTGTGACCTAACAGATACAAGTCGGGCAGCCACACGGTCTGTTATTCCACATTCTTTTGTGGATAGCATTGAAAAAGCCAGTGAGCCCATGAAAACTCTTGTTAACCCCCCCCCCCCCCCATCCACTCATCCATCTTTCAACATAAGGATGTTTGATTAGCACTCTTGAGGCACACATCTAATCAACCATTAAGTCCCCATTTGGAGGAACCTAATGTTGAAACAGAAGGATATATGTACCTTTCATACTTCATACTTCAATGCACATTGAGTCTGATAGTCTAATCAATCTTGATCCTAACAAAATACAAGATGTTCATTTCCTTCACACCAGCACAAGTCTTCAAGACTTACCTAAGCAAAGTGTTAGTCACATTGTTATAACATCAATAGACATTCCTTCTCCTGATGTGCGAGGATTTGATGGAAGTCCTGGTGGAGTGAACATCACAAAAGCTCCATTCACTAAATCAGTAATGGTTCATGATGTTGTAACATCAACAGGCTATTCTCAGAATTCAATGATTTTTGTACTTCTGAATTTGCAAAGATTCAGAAGGACATCTTGGAATTGACGGCTAAAACGCAAAACGGGATGGAGGATAAGGTGGATGGACAGGAGAAGAAAATACTTGACAAAATTGATGTTTTGGAAAAAGGTATTGTTTCATATCAAGATTTGAAATCTTTTCAAGAAGCAATTCTGAAGTCTTTTTCAGAAGTTGTTTCTTCTGTGTCTGCTCTGAAGACTTCTATCACATCAACTTCTGAACCACAAGATCTATCTCAATTGGCTACCAAGGATGATATTCAAAAAAATCCTTGACAAGTTGACAGTTGTGCAAACCACACAGACTGCCCTTGATCAAAGGATATCTTCTTTAGAATGCAAGGCTCAATCTGAAACTCTAAAAAGAAAGCATGATGATCAGGGTCCTGATGATCATGAGGGGGAGAAAAGAAGAAGAGTTTCTAGTTCTAAAGATGTGCAAGGTGCATTAGCTACTTCTGAAAAAATCTTCAGAAGATGTTCAAAATGTTGGATGTTCTGAGAAGAATTCAGAAGTTGTAGATGATGTAGTTATTCTTGAAGATGTAAATACAGAAGTTGTTCCTGAATTGGTTAAGATCTTAGAAGTTGAAGTTTCTGAATTATCCAATTATGTTCTTAATTCTGAAGTTGTTTTTCCAACTCTTATTTCTGAAGTTGTAGATGAATGGTATGAAACTGGAAAGGTTAATCTATCTGATTCTGATGGTACTTTTGTCTTAGATAAAACTGATGTGATCCCTTATTCAAATGAAAAAATTATTAATGAATACTTGGCCTTTGAAGAAGAAGAAGTAGGAGAGCCTGGTGATCTTTCAGATGTAATTCAATTTGAAGATGAAGAGGAGGAAAATGAAATCAGAGATTTAGTTGTCTGGATACCAGATGTTGTTCATGTCAATATTAGAAGAGAAGAAGAAGATCTTTTGAATGTGTTTATTTGGTTAATGAATTTAGTTATTCTAAATTATGGCTTTCTCAATCCTACATGGAATCTGAAGTGTAGATTCATGTATGGAGATCTTTCTGTGTTCAGAAACTTTATCAACCAACAAACTCATGAAATAGAGATTCAAAATGACTTTGAGCATGTAAAGGATGCTTCTTTCAATCATGAAATAATAATGAAGCTGAATGAATCATATGTTGTGTTTTACAGAGATTGTATTGAAATTCCAAGATTGACTCTTCCAGTCATTGAAGCTCCAATTCTAGACAAATTGTTTATCAGAGACACAATCTTCAGTGATGAAGTTGATGAGAGAATGATTTTTCCCGAAGGAACTTATGTAAGTATGTATAGAACAAGTTTGAAGAATGCCACTTTGGAAAGTTTCATTGATGAGGAATGGTCAGAAGAATATGCTACTCAAGTCAAAGCATTTCGTACAGTATTCAAAATATGTTGGATTCCACTGTAACTAAGAAGATTATCAAGATCGGTAAAAGAATAGAAGAAGATCTGAGAGTCATCAGAATTGGTGCTGAAAGAAAAGATGGTACATTGATTGAATTTACACAGTTTGACATTTATAACTTGAGGTTTCAAGACGCGTTATCTTTGATAACACATTGTATCAAAAGGAGTGATACTGATCTTGTACCAGAAATAAGAAGAGTGCTTGGGATCTACCTCAGAAATCTAATAAAGCATGATTTTCAGTTAGCATTGGAAAATGGATTGAAGAAGGAGAATGTACATTTATAGTTTCTGTTATTCCAAAATACTCAATTTCAACCTTGAAGTGGTTATCTAAGTATTTGAAAGAGATGTTGTTTGATGCCAAAGATTTGAAGGAAGAGATTCTTTATCTAATAAATGAAAGAATTCAGTTCAAAAGATCTTGTCAGAAGAAGTTTATCTATTGGGCATACATAGGTCAACAAGATAAGAGATGCTGATTATTTGTTGAGTCAAGCTTATGACTTCTCAATTTATCCTAAAGAGCAAAATGTGGAATTTGAAGTCTTAGAAAAATTCAAAAGGATAAAGATTTAGAAGTTACCATTTCTGAAAAGAAAGACAAAAGTTCTGAAAAAGGAAAGGTAAAAGCTGAAAGTTCTAAGGAAAGAGAAGTAAATGAAAGATCAGAGGAAGAAAAGGAAATTACTAAAACTGATCAGATACAACAAGATAGGATAGTTGAACATGCTTATACTCTATTCCTTGAATATTTTCATCCTGAAATGTTCATGGAACATGAAAAAGGTTCAATTACATTGATTTTTGGGTGAATAAAGAATTTGGATTCAAGCAATGGTATTCAGGAATCATTAGAAACTTGAACTTAACTGTTTCACAAGTTAGGAGTGACAGTCCTATTGTGAACGTGTTGGATTCAAACCAAAGAAGTAAAGGTGGATATAAGTACTCATTCTGCAAGTTGAAAGAGCAAATGGAGATGTGCTTACTTTTACAGAAGCAGACTTTCAAAATGTCCACTTAAGTGATTTAATCAAAGTGTGCAAAAGTCTCTATCCCTTCCATGACAGAATTAGCAAGTTCAGAAAAACATTTGTTTATTTAAGAGATGGTCTATATAGAGAATTTATATGGGCTGCTAAAACTGACTTTCAAGTGGCTTATGTGTTCAGAAGAGAGAAAGTACATATAAGCAGACAAAATTTAGAGCTGAAGGAACTTGATGATATTCATTCTGGTACTCTAGTCATTCATCCTCCTGGAATTGTTTGTAGAACAGGAAAACACAAGCTTTTCATCAGATATGAAGAAGTACATAAGTGTTGCAATGGTACTCTGCTTGCTATAAAAGAAAGATTGAAAAAGAAGCAAAAGAAAAGACCAAAGAATATGAATGATGAAGATTGGTCTGAATATAAGAAGCTTGCCAAGAATTGGTTGAAGAATATAGAACAGATTTTGGAG
Source organism: Silybum marianum (assembly GCA_036898165.1). Lineage (NCBI taxonomy): Eukaryota > Viridiplantae > Streptophyta > Magnoliopsida > Asterales > Asteraceae > Silybum > Silybum marianum. The sequence goes on along the minus strand of CM072528.1, from coordinate 22,164,927 downwards.
TACAGAAGATTGATCAGTTCTTCCCATTCTCAGATATTGGAGTTATGATTTGAACTTTTGAAGCAAAGGGGGAGATTGTTAGATATATAAAGATTGCTTCAAAAGAAACTGGGTTCTGAAGTTTGATAGTTCAGGTCTTCTGATCTAGTGCTGAATAGATGAACGACTAAGTAAAGCTAAGAAGTCCAAGATCAGTAGTCTGAGGAAGAGTTCTCAGAAGGGAAACTTAGAAGAAAAGCCTAAGGCGTAACTTCTAAAGTGGCAACTTCAGAAGTTCTGAAGATTTCTGAAGAACTTCTGAAGTAGTTCTAAAGACATATTCTGAAGAGGTTCTGAAGTGAAGTTTACACGTGTATAGATACTATTGGTTTGTGTTGTAACTACATGTTAGTATAATATCTCTCTCTGTGTATAAATAGAAAGTCTGTTAATCTGTTTGCAATTAGTGATCATACTTGTACTTTCACGACATATTGTTTTTTAAGTCTTGTCAATATCAATAATACATCTGACTTCGCTGCTCCAATCTTATATCTTGTATAGTTGGTGTTTAAAATTGTTTTGGAGTGTTTAAAATACTTTGACAGTTATCTCCTAGCTTTTGGTAAATATTGAATAATGATTTGTTAAATAACAATTATCCAATATTTATTTAATAGTCAAATTTCGGAAATTTGAGAATTAAATCAAAGGTTGGTTAATTTTGGCTATTGATTTAAAATCATTTGGCAAATTGGAAGATTTAAATAGGTTTTCATTTTAAATGTTTAAATTGAAAGGGATTATTTTGTATATATATGGTCGGATTTTTTATGGTTTATATATAGATATTTTTTGATTTTGTTAATCATTATCATGTGTCCTTACATGATTTAAAGTTTAATTGGTAAATTTAAATTGTCATATGATTTAAACATGATAATTAGGATTAAGAGAAAGTCAAATAGAATTATTATATATATCAGTTAAATTTTGGCATATAGGATTATATTATGTTAATTGTTTACATGTGCCCTCACATGATTAGAATATTTAATTATGTATTAATACTATCTTGTAAGGTTACATGGTAAATTGGAATTAACCTGGTTAAATAATTGGTAAGTTTTACAATGTTTAAAATTTATCCTATTCTTATATCTTGTTTATATATATATACATATATAGTATAACTAATATTAAATATATCGAAGTTGGATCACTACTAGACCCATCAATCTCCTAACACTATAAGAAGGTACAGGGAAACTGCCTATAAAATGGTTGCGAATGAGAAGGGCTTTTAAAACGCCTTGTGTTGCTAGCTCACTGACCTTTTGTGTGAAAGAGTGCGAGTTATCGAACGAATCCAATATTATTGATAGTGAGATTAAAAGTATTAATCTAGAACCTATATCTAAAATAAATTTCCCTTTTTAGATACACATAGGAAAATGTGAATATGTATGCAAACCCATGAAATTGCACATCATTTCTATATAGTCTATTAATGGAGCGTGTGTGGATAACCAACACATTAATTTGAAACTGTGATAGGCAAGGTGATGTGGCAATCCATTTTTATAGTTTATTGATGGAGCGTACGTGGATAACCGGCACGTCAATTTGAGAACTATAAATATAATGAATGTACCAACACGTTTTGCATGGTTAATTCACAATCTTAGTTATGGTCATCGGCGTCCCAACCACAATAAGTGAGATGCATATCTGAGACTAAACATGCCCTTGAAAGTATAAGGAGTCTCAAACGTTCTAGGAATTTCATAAAGATGAAATCGGCAAGTTGTATGTCTACCTAAATTAAATTCGTATATAATTACGGTGTCCCTCTTTATATAATGAATCTTAGAAATTGGATCCTAGCCTTAATATATTAATTGGGTAAATAATTAAATATTATTTATTATCACTAACTAAAACCACTTGTCTTTTAGATGTCTGGAATCAATAATCATCTTCTTCCTCCTCCTGCTGCTACCGGAAATTCTGGTTTCACTCTCCTTCCTATTCTGGCGAAGGAAAAGCTTGTGGGCCCCAATTACCTTGATTGGATGCATGCCCTAAGATTGACCTTGTGCTATGAAAACAAGGAATACGTGCTTGATAACCAAATCGTCGAAATCGACATGAACATTGCCTCTCCCGAAGAAATTGATGCTTACAACAAGCATTGTACGAACTCTACCAAGGCATCTTGCATCATGGTGTCCACCATGTCCTCTGAACTTCAAAAGATGTTCGATGAGAGCTGGGGATATGAAATAAATGAGAAACTTCGTCAAATGTTCGCTAAGGGACAAAGGCAAGAGCGCTTGGAGGTTCTTAAAGCCCTGAAAAGTGTCAATACAAGGACGGTGAGTCAGTATGTGCCCACGTGCAAAAGATGCAAAGGCTCATTGAAAGACTTGAGAAGCTGGATGTGAAGTTTGACAAGAACATGGCCATTGACATGGTCTTTGATTCACTTCCAGATTCTTATGACCCGTTCATTATGCAGTTTCATATGAATGATGGTGAGACCAACATGATGCAGTTGCATAACCTGCTACAAAGAGCTGAGCAAGGCATGAAAAGATCTCATGCCTCATCAAGCTCAACTGTTGCTGCACAGGTCAATGTCATTCGGCATGAAAAAGGAAAGAAACGAAAAGCCACTGCTCAACCCATTAGGAAGGGAAAGCCCATGTTGGAGAGTCAAACAACGGGTCAAAGAGAATGGTTAATCATAAACTCCCGCCTTCCAAAGATCCGAAGGAAGCAACATGTTTTCAATGTGGATAAACAAGGCATTGGAGGAGAAACTGCCTAAAATACCTTCAAGAGCTGAAAGAGAGCAAGGGCAAGTCGTCTGCCGCTGCATCTGGTATGTACTTAATCAAACTCACTTATATGAAATATTCTAATTCCTGGGTCCTTGATACAGGATGTGGTATTCACATTTGTTCTGTTTTACAGGGACTAAGGGATAGCAAGGAGTTGCGGCCAGGAAATCTAAACCTCATCATGGGTAATAGGCGTTCTGCACCTGGTACGAAGATGGGGATTTCTGAGCTTGTCTCGGATAGTAGGTTTAGATTAGAGTTAGTAGATTGATGTTATTCACTCGATATGTCTTGGAATATTATTTCATTTCACGCATTATTTAAACAAGGTTTCCATTATTACTTTGATAATTTGAATGGAGATATTATAGTTTATAAAGATGACTTGTTTGTTTTTAAAGCTACTCCTTGTAATGGTGTTTATGAATCTGTAGTGTGTGATAACTTGAGTAATGTGCTAGCTATTTATTCTTCTTATGAGTTAGACCATGCATCTTTATGGCACTGTCGTCTTGGTCATATAAATAAGAAACGCATCGCCCAACTCCAAAAGGATGGAGTCTTGGAATCATTTGACTTAAAATCGAATGATGCATGTGAGTCTTGTTTACTTGGCAAAATGACCAAGTCACCATTAACCGGTTCTTTACAAAGAGGTGAAGGATTGTTAGACCTAATACATACAGGATGTATGTGGTCCATTTAGATCCACCACAAAAGAAGGCAATTGCTACTACGTGACTTTTATCGACGACTATAGTGGATATGGTTATGTTTACTTGATTAAACATAAGTCAGATACCTTTGAAAAGTTCAAAGAGTTTAAGCATGAAGTAGAGAATCAATTGGGTAGAAAGATTAAAGTACTACATTCCGATAGGGGTGGTGAGTATCTTAGTCTTGAGTTCAATGAGTATCTTAAGGAATGTGGAATTGTTTCACAATTGTCACCTCCTAGAACACCTCAACTTAATGGTGTTGCTGAGAGGCACAATCGAACCTTGTTAGACATGGTTTGTTCCATGATGATACGAGCTCCTCTTTCAATCTATTTCTGGGGGTATGCCTTAGAGATAGTCGCCCATATCCTAAATCTTATACCAACAAAGAAGGTTGAAAAGACACCTCATGAAACGTGGACTGGGAAGAAACCCTCAATCGCACATATTAAGGTTTGGGGTTGTGAGGTTTTTGTAAGACACGAGAGCCAAGAAAAACTTGTCGACAAATTTGAGAAGTGTCTATTCATCGGTTACCCACAAAAGTCTTATGGTTATTTGTTTTACCGACCCACTAAAAATGTGGTGTTTGTAGCTCGAAGAGGAGTCTTTCGAAAAAGAGAACTTATAGCTAAAGAAGTCAGTGGGAGTAACATTGATTTTGAAGAAAATCAAGAATCAAACGATGAAATACCTGACGTTGGCACTAGCACTCAACCCGAGATAGAAATACCTGTTGAGCCAGCTGACGAGTCATTACCTCTTCATAGATCCGCAAGAATTAGACACCCTCCCGAGTTCTATGGTCTTCATATTACTGCGGAAGGGGATACGTTAATAAGTGATAGAACACTTGTTAATTTGGATGAACCAGTTAACTATAAGGAAGCCATAGAAGGCCCTGAGGCTGGTGAATGGAAAGAGGCAATGGACAGCGAGATTCAGTCCATGTATGATAACCAAGTTTGGAATTTGGTTGATCAAACACCCGGTCGTAAGATGGTAGGTTGTAAATGGATCTTCAAGAAGAAGACCGACATGGACGGAAATGTACACACGTTCAAGGCAAGGCTGGTGGCAAAGGGTTATACTCAAACCCAAGTGATTGACTATGATGAAACCTTTTCATCGGTAGCCAAGATCAAGTCTATTAGGATAATGCTTGCCATAGCCGCCTTCTATGATTATGAAGTATGGCAAATGGATGTCAAAACCGCTTTCCTTAACGGGAAACTTTCGGAGAATGTGTACATGACACAACCGGAAGGTTTTATTGATGCCAAGCATCCCAATAGAGTGTGCAAGCTTGAAAAGTCTATTTATGGACTTAAACAAGCTTCTCGCAGCTGGAATCTTTGCTTCCATGAAAAGGTCAAAGCATTTGGATTTTCTATGAGTGAAGATGAGTCCTGCGTATATGTCAAAGCTAGTGGGAGTACTGTAACTTTCCTAGTCTTGTATGTGGATGACATACTCCTTATAGGAAACAATATCCCAACTTTGAATGGTGTAAAAGCTTCGCATGGAAATTGTTTCGCTATGAAGGATATAGGAGAAGCGACGTATATATTGGGTATAAGGATCTATCGGGATAGAACAAAACGTCTAATAGGACTAAGCCAAAGTACATATGTGGATAAAGTATTGAAAAGGTTCAATATGGAAAATTCCAAGAAAGGGTCTTTACCCATTCATCAAGGCATAAAGCTTAGTAAAGCTCAATATCCCGTCACTCGTGATCGGGTGGACAAAATGAGTCGAGTTTTGTATGCTTCGGTTATAAGATCGATCATGTATTCCATGACATGTACTCATCCTGATATCTCATATGCTTTTAGTATGGTGAGCCGATATCAGAGTAATTCGAGCGAAAGTCATTGGACAATAGTGAAGAATATTCTCAAGTATTTGAGAAATACGAGAGATATGTTCTTGGTATTCGGTGGAGTGAAGAACTTAAAATTAGTAGGTATACTGATGCCAGCTTCAAAACGGATGTGGATGACAGTTGTTCACAGTCCGGTTGGGTGTTTCTATTGAATGGGGTGTAGTGACATGGAAAAGTTCCAAACAACCTATCGTGGCGGAATCAACCTGTGAGTCTGAGTACATAGCAGCTTCTGAAGCTGCTAAGGAAGCTACATGGCTGCAAAAATTTATTGGGGATCTGGGAATCGTTCCAATTATGAGTGAATCCAGACAATACTGGTGCTGTCGCCCTTACGAAGGAACCCAAAGATCACGGAAACAACAAACAGATCAAGAGGAAATTTCACTATGTACGACATAGAGTGTAGGACGGAGACATCTTAATGAGTAGAGCATCATCGGAAAAAAACCCGACTGATCCTTTCACAAAGGCGCTTAGCAAAACTAAGCATAACATGCATGCTAGGAGCATTGGCATGAGACAAAATATTAGTTTTAGTAGTTAGGTGATATTCGAAACATTGTAGCAATAATAAATAGTAATTGATTTGGTGATGAATAATAGAGACTATTTATGTGTTAGTGAACTGCCATTTTGAGTTATTTATTATTGTGTTTCTTTTTTCATGTTTAACTTTCCAAGTATTAAGTCGATGTTTATAGAGATAAACATAGCATGAGAATGCGACTGAATATTCAAACCTCTACAGCTGGTCATACTCTTGGAAGTAAGTATTGATTTAAGACTGTCATGGAGTGTTAGTTGATGTCTATAGAGAAAGATATAGCATAGAGATGCATCTAATGCTCATGAGTACTTAAATAAATATTTAGGTATTAGAGAAACCCGCACTTAGAGATTACTTCATGGATTAAAATCACAAGTAATTCTAAGATGATAATATCTGTTATTCTTCCAATGGAGATGCATGAGTTTAAATTTATGATTCGGTTGTGCATTGGTATATCTAAATGCTATCATAACTGAACATTATAAAAGATATTGCCATGTATAATTTGAAGATTAAATTTAGATTATGTAGTCATAATTTATTCGCTCCTTTTGCATGTTAATAAAAAGCGATATATGTGGGCCCCTCGGTGATTTGATGACGACATTATAGTGTTGGGCCTAGCCTTAACTAGATTGATGTGTTCAATTATATACTCTAATAAAGTCCTCATAAATCGAAGACCGGGAAACAACCTTGAACTTGAGATTGATTCATGTCCATGACTCAGTTCATACGATATCTTGAAGAACGAAGGAATAAGCTAATCACTTATCTAGGGCTGTCTCTGAATCAGAGTTCGACAGTTGCTAAGGAAGCACTCTCTGCTGATTGTTTGGTTACTTTATGACTAATAGTAGTTAATGACTTGTCCAAGTGGGAGACTGTTGGAATGGGTGTCCAATGTCCAAGTGGGATACTGTTGGAATGGGTGTCCAATGTCCAAGTGGGATACTGTTGGAATGGGTGTCCAAAGTCATAACTAATTACTCATGACTTTCCATTAATAGCAGGGTCCTTTTTGGGTTGCCCTCAATTGTCCAAGGGTTATTAAATATTTAAGACAGAGAGAAAAATAGTTTATTAATTGTTATTTCATAATAAGTAATTAGAAATTATTATGGAAATTTTATGGAAGTAATTGGAATTACTTTAGAATTAATTTGTGTCAATTAAAAGTGCACGGGCTAATTGGTTATTCTTTGAAATATGAACCAAGGGCTTGGCAAAAGCCTTTAGGTTTTTCTCTAAAACCCTAACTTTGACCCTAAGTTACTTACCATTATAAATAGAGATCTATGGCTCCTAAATCAAGTGTCCCACTCAAGCATTCTTAAATCCTTGAGTTTTCTCTTCTCTCTTTACTCCATTCCTTGTGGGTACTCTTACTACACTTGGGTGGATATTCCGAAAAGATTGATAATCTTGGAAAAATTGGGTACAAACCATTAGAGTCAATCCAATTACCAGATTGGATTAAAGGTTGACAATCTCTTTCTTTCTTGTTGTTAATATCATCTACTAAGGTTTCCTTGTAGGGTTTAGTTATATGATACTTACCATAGTTTCCGATGCCTTGTTTTGTTTATAGTTCATACAAAACCCATCACCTTTATACTTGGTGAAACTTAGGATTTAGTATATATTATGTTTTATTGAATGCAACACTGACTGTGCTCGGTGATCATTGAGACTTACTCTGAACAAACATTGAACATGAAAGAACCTGAAGACAAAACTCATACCAACGAAACCTTTAGTGAGGTCAAAGAATTATCAGAAGATAGAGACTGACAGTTTGTGATTTGAAGTGATAACAAGTTCGTCTAATACAAATGTGAAATCTGACATGACTTAGTGATTCCTGAAGACTCTTCAGTGAAGACTCAGCATCGGTGATCAAATGAATCGTGTTCAACAAGATTTTGCTTTGTTCTTATTCTATATGCACAAAAGGACGACCCCTTGACCTGTCAAAGATGGTACATTTACTTGTTGCTTTATTTCTCCCCACCTGCTTCCCAACCCTAAAGGTCAATTATTCAGATATGGCTAAAAGCAAGCCAACTCTATGGACAAAGGACAAGCTCTCCAACGATCATTGAAGCAGCTCGCTCCATGCTCAGCGAATCGCATCTACCTACTCAATTCTGGGTTGAACCAGTCAACACAACGTGCTTTACTCAGAATCGATCCCTAATTGTGAAGCGATTCAAGAAGACTTCCTATGTATTGTTTCATGGAAGAAGACCCTCTCTGAAATATCTACACATCTTTGGATGTAGATGCTACATTCTGAATGATAGAGATCACTTGGGTAAATTTGATCCAAAAGCTGATGATGGGATATTTCTTGGATACTCTTCAGTATCCAAATCTTTCAGAATCTTCAACAATAGAAGACAACACGTTGAAGAATCCATGCACGTCAATTTTGAGGAATCTCGTCCAACCAATCCTACTCCTATTCCTGAAGAAGATGAGGAATTAAATGAATGGATGAAATCTCATTATGGGGAACCTGAAACATTTTTCAGCAATCAACCTAATGCTGAAAATAATGAAGATGGAATCCCTGATTTTCCTCTCTCATGCAATGATCCATCATCATCAGGGATCAACATCACTCCTCCCAATCAGATTCCTCCCTCTAATACCTCATTCAGAAATCCTTCAGTGAATGACCAATCTTCATCTTCTACTAATCAAACCTCTGAGTCACCTCTAGAATTGATATTAAATAATGAAGAACCTATTACTGAAACAACCAAAATTATCCCTAAAAGAGAACAAGTCGTTGAATCTATTGTTGATCAATCTCCTCAACCACCAGCTCAGCGATGGACTGCAAATCATCCAATAAATCAAATTATTGGTGATCCAAATGCAGGTATCAAGACTCGTAGATGTACAGGTAATATATGTCTCTATGTTAATTTTATTTCTCTATCTGAACCTAGGAAGATAGATCAAGCTATCTCTGCTATGCAAGAAGAACTAACCGAGTTTCGTAGAAACAAAGTTTGGAATCTTGTTCCTCGTCCTTCTGGTAAAACAGTGATAGGAACCAAATAGATTTTTCGAAATAAGTTAGATGAAAATGGCACTGTTATCCGTAATAAGGCTAGACTTGTTGCTCAGGGATATAGATAGGAAGAAGGCATTGACTATGATTAGACCTTCTCTCTTGTTGCTAGATTAGAATCCATAAGACTTTTCTTGGCTTATGCTGCCTATAAAGACTTCAAAGTTTTTTCAAATGGATGTAAAGAGTGCCTTTTTAAACGGTAAACTCAGTCAGGAAGTTTATGTTGAACAACCTCCTATTTTCGCTAACCCAAACCATTCTGGTTATGTTTTCAAACTCCAAAAAGCTCTTTACGGGTTAAAACAAGCTCCTAGAGCTTGGTATGATACGCATTCAAATTATCTTCTTAAAGAAAAATTTGTTCGTGAAAAAATTGACCAAACTCTATTTTTAAAGAAATATAAAGGTCATACTGTTCTTGCTCAAATATATGTTGATGATATTATATTTAGATGCACAAGACTCAAACTATGCACTCGTTTTGCAAAAAGAATGAAGAAAGAATACATAATGAGTATGATGGGTGAACTAACATATTTTCTAGGTTTGCAGATTAAGCAATCTGACAAAGGAATTTTTATTTGTCAAAGTAAATATGTTAAGGACATGTTGAATAAGCTTGATAAGACTAAATGCTCAGCGATGAAGACCCCTATGGCACCTCCTCTGACTTTGAATAAGGACCCAAACGGGAAACCTGTCAATATCACTGCCTATCGTGGGATGATTGGATCTCTACTGTATCTTACAGGGAGTAGACCCGATATCATGTACTCTACTTGTCTCTGTGCTCGATATCAAGCTGAACCAAAGGAATCTCATCTCATCGCTGTAAAGTGAATCTTCAGATATTTGAAAGGAACTCCTAATCTGGGTCTTTGGTATCCCAAAGGCTCAGGGTTTGATCTAATTGGTTACTCTGATAGTGATTTTGCAGGATGCAAGATAGATAGAAAGAGCACAACTAGTGGCTGTCAGCTATTGGGTGGTAAGTTGATTAGTTGGACAAGTAAAAAAGCTGAACTCTGTGTCCACCTCTACCGCCAAAGCTGAATACGTAGCCGCTGAAATTTGTTGTGCTCAAATCCTTTGGATGAGATATCAACTAAGAGACTACGATCTCAAAATTTCTAAAATCCTTATCTATTGTGATAGCACAAGTGTTATTGCTATTGCAAATAAACCTGTACTTCACTCCAAAACCAAGAATATTGAGATTAGATATCACTTTATCAGAGATCATGTGATGAATGGAAAAGTTGAACTTCATTTTGTACCAACTAAATATCAGCTCGCTGATCTTTTCACCAAGCCTCTTGATGAGACTAGATTCAATCTACTTATCAGCGAACTTGGTATGTTGAACGTTGAATAAATTCTATTCAGCGATCAACAAAATTCAGTGACATACAATCAAGTCTTCATTTCCATTTTCTGAACTCTGATTCAGCAATACCTAATAAATCTTACTCAGGTATGAACTTCCAAAACCTTACATTCTCTGAACATATTCATATTTAGAGAATGAATCTCAAAAGATAAAACCCATCATTGACAATCCTTTATTGTTTATTGATGAAGAATTTAAGGATGATGATTAACATTCTTTTTAATGTTAATCTTATTGGAAATTTTCAAATAAGAAAAGGACACATCAGACCTCTTCTAACACACGACGGACCACGACGTTTCCTTTCCTGTCACTTTATAGGAACATGCGTAGGTCATCATTTCTTTTCAAAAAGCTAAAACCGTCGTTTAGCATTCGTTCTTTCTCTCTCATCTTGCTATTTAAGCAAAAATTCTTCTCATTTAATTCTTTACGTGCTCAGAACTTTCAAAAGCAAGAACTCTCCTTTGAATCTTCAAATTTTCTACAAGAACACCAAGAACAGGCACTTGTGCGTTTTTCTCTCTTTTCACGTTTAAGGTTTGATCTAACCCTATTTTCTTTATTCAAAACAACTACATTGTTGTTTATAACTTCTCTTCGTCCTTTATAACTTCTTGTTATAAATATTTGTTTAAAATAAATGAGTTAAAACCCTAAATCTTTATTTTTCTCAAAAACCTGTTCTAGGTTCCTTCTTAGAACAGAAGACCATTTTTGGTGTCTTTGATTCACATTTTATTTTAATAAAAAGAAAGTTTTTCAAAATTTGTGTTTATCTACCAAATAACAAGTATTTTGATCTTTGTTCATCAAAACACTTGTTTTTCTTCTTAAGATTTGTTATTCTTTGTACCAAAAAATACTCTGGTTTATACACTCTGTATTAAACTATGGTCTTTCTCTTTGGTGTGCCTATCTTTGAAACAGAAATGCCATCTTCAAACATGAACCAGCAAGCTGATGCACTTGCTCAAATTGTCCTTGAGCGAGCACCTGCCTGCGCTTTCGATCTGGAACAAACAACCTTCAAGGCATGCAATTACTTTGCTCTTGTGGATATCCCTGCTGATAAGCCACAATTCAAGGATGGTGCTACTTTCATCAAAGCATGCCCGCTGATGTATGCTTTTGTTCACAACCCAATCGGAATCACTTCTCACCTACAACCTCTCTGGTATACAGCTCGTTGTGCAACTCTTACCACTGACAAGGGAAACGAGCTCCCTACTATCAGGTTTACCATACCTACCTTTGGCGACTTTGCCTTCACTGCTGGATTCCTAAGGAATGCTCTTCGCCTCCCTCATAGAGGTAAGAATCAACAATAGGCCCCTGAGCCCACCAAGGGACAAATCTCAGAATTCTTGGACTCCATTGGCTACATATGGGAGACTACGCTGAAAAGAATGTCGGCTCAAAGATGGAGAAGAAACGACTCCCTGCCAAATGGCAATACATCTTCACCCAGGTGATTTAATGCATGGGTTCCAAGACTGGCTCCTACGATCAAGCCAGCAAGCACTTTCAAGACTTGGGCTTTACTCTCTGCACGAACTATAAGCTCAACTACGCTGATTATATTTTCAGCGACATGTTCAACAGAGTGAATGCTGCCAAGAGGGAGAACTTCATCCCTTACCCGTGATTATTTTCCACCATCTTGGAAGAAGCCTTCAAAGGTGATTACCCTACTGTCGCCAACCAGAGCTTCTCTATGGTCGGCAGAAAATCACTGGATCTTGATGAACTTCCAGTGTCCATCTCACTGACAAACCCATCAGTGAGTAACCCTGACACCAACAAACCTAATTGCAAACAGCCGACTGACGGTCACAAAAAGACCGTCGCTCACAAGCCCACACAAAATAAGCAAAAGACGTGGGTCTCTCAAAAGACCTCCCTCTTTGATAAATGCGTAACACCACCGCCTCACTCAGCCCCTTCCATGACAACGGTTTTCACATTCGTTGTCGCTTCATCAGCACTACCATCCTCAGAGACTCCGGTCACTGAGACCATTAGACCCAGCTACGCTGAAGCTGAATCAGGTAACACTTTCACAGCCTTCTCTTCTTCTTCTACCATCTCTTCTTTGGTCCTCACATCAACTAATGATTCGGAAATAGTTGTCCCTATCTCTGATGAAGTTGAGATGCATGTTGTCCAAACTTCAGTTTTGTTTCGACAATCTGAACTTTTGAAAGTTTGTATAACAGGACCTCGGAATGTTTCTCACAAACATTCTAAGACACCACCGTCGAACGTAGAATACCTGAGAGTAATCCTCACGATACTCTCAGGGTTACATATGTCTTTTCACCTCACCTATCATCTAACCTAGAGCTCTTTCTGGATTCTTTGTCTATGTTATCATCAGGTAGTACACCAACTCTTACTTCATCAGCGACGATCACTACCACCACCAAGGTGACTGACACTCATGTTAGTGGTAGCAGCTCGCTAAAATCTCCTTAATCCCTATCTGCTGAGGAGATACGGAAGATCAAGAAGGAGCGGCTCGCTGCTAAGCTGCTGACATTCCCAATGAATGTCCCAGAGATTGTCCTTCCCAATCCCTCTTTCCCAGCGATTGATTTCCTGGTGAAAGAATGTGCTATTATCAACGCCAAAGTGGACAATCTTCAGATGTCCTCTGAGTACATCTTTCACACGGTCGCTGGGACTCCAGGGATAAGGACCACCGCAAATAACATCAACTCTGATGTGAAGGCAGTAAAGAATGACTCTTCCACCCACGGGCAAAGGCTTGACAAGCTGGAAAAAATGGTGGAAGATCAGGGTAAGGCTCTTAAGTCTATTCAGCAGACTCAAGGTGACATGTTGAAGCTCTTGAAGAGCATTGCTGATCAGGGCCCTTCCTTCATTGCTGCTGATCGTGGATCGCTGGCTACCATTAGCCAAAACCAATCGGCGCACACTGAAAGCCTTAAAGTCATTAGCTCAAATGTGTGTACGCTGATGGTGCACGTCCTACCTCCTGACAACATTGAGGGGGATAGATGTGCCAAAGAGATCGCTGATGAGCTAATAGGAAAGGGAGATGACTTATGTCATGGACCTCTTATTTCTCCCTACATTCAGCAAGATCCCCAAACTGAAGATCTTCAAGCTGAAGAAGAAGAAGAAGAATAAGAGGAAGAAGAAAAAGATGATGATAAATACGATGATGAGATCCCTCATCATGGAGGAAATGACGATGATGATGATGATGATGATGATGATGATGATGACCTTCCTCCAGGTGCTAACCTCTTCTTTCAGCAGATCCGTCCAGGCAACTTTATGCCTGGAATCGCTTTCAGAAAACCTTTGGGGGACACACCACCTCTATCTGAAGGATAGTCTGATCCCTCAAGGAAGAACAAAGAAGTGGTAAATCTGGATACCACATCGGCAAACTCTGAGGGGGAGACCACTGTTGAGGTAAGTCTTCCACTCATCCCTTATACTCCAATCTCTGAACCACCCACCTATCCATCTTTTCCTCCTCCAGATTTTGGATCTGATAAACCTCTCTCTCCATCCCCATTCTTAGTGAGTCCAGTCCCCCAAAGGACTCTACATTTATGAGGGAACCTTCGTGTGAAGTTCAGTTCTTAAACATATCAGAGACTGACTCTGAAGACGAATAAGGCCTTATCCCAAGGCAGGGTGTATATAGGCTTCCAATAAGCGAGCCAGAAGATCAGGAAAGGGGAATAAACTTCCTAAGGGAGCTGGAAGCAAAAAAGAATAAAGGTGCCCAACACTGCTGAAACAGAAGACCAATACCAATCAGCATGGTGGATGAATTCTACTTCTTGTCTAAAGAAGAGAGAGCCCAAGCCCTTGAAGCTTAGCGTATCAGGGATGAGAAGATGAAGCAAACAGAAAATGATCTTGAACTAGCCAGAAGAATACTCAGTGAGGATGCTGCAAGAGATGAGGCGACTAGGAAGTTGAACGAGAAAAGTGAAAGAGTCGTTGAAGCTCTGGCACAAAGGGAGTTGTCTCAAGAAAATCTGAATGTGAATCCCATCCATGCTCAAGAAAGGATCCTAAGTGCGCTGACAAATGAAGATAAAAGCCACAGAGAAAATGAACTACGTTGGTGCACTGAACGATTCAATTATCGGATGTCTGACTCTAAAATCATTCGTGCTACTATTCAAGGACGCACGTCTAAGAAAAGTGGTTTGCAGGTACATGTACGAATGTACAGGCACTCGTCATGCGAAAAGGAAGAAGCCCGGTTCTTAAAATTCTATGGATACTCTCAATGGTTGGAAATCAGAGACACCATTCAGGGGTCCAAATCAAAGTTCAAAGATGTGGTTGAAAGAGTGTTGGATCAGCTTTTGCAAAGGATGTCTCAGCACGTTTAAGTTCCTCATCTCCCTGAGCCTTCAAGAAGAAAAAGATCAAGCGCTGACGAAGGCCCCTCCAACAAAAATGAATATGAAACTAAGTTCACCTACGATAGTATCCTTGGGCATCTAGATATCCCTGATATCTCTAATCTTAATGTCTCTCTTCCTCAAGGCTTACAGCTAGCAGAAGGCGATATCATCACACTACCTAAAGCTGGTATGGTGTTCTTAGATAATGATGGTTTCCTTGGATTCTTCAGAAAGTCAAAGATCAAAAGGGCCTCCTCAAGATTGGTCAAAGTAATGTACTATCACTGCTGGCAAATACTGGACCTATGTTGAGACAAAAGAAGATCTATCTAAACGAGTTACGAAGAAGACAAGAGAGACTCTCTGACTGGTTGACAGTTTTTATTCCTTTGTAACATTTTTCAGTGTTTTGTACTTTACCTACAATTGTAATTTCATTTTCAATATAATTCTTCAGATTATCTATAATGAAATTTCAATGAAGTACTCTACTCCATTTGTGTACTGAAAAGATCCCTGAAAACAGTAAATGGGACAATGAACATAAGAGTTCTAATTGCTTTAAAAACCTCTTTACTCACTGACATTTCTCTCTGAAATTTAATCAGTGAATGTACTTAAAGCTTCTGTACTTGTAAATATTGTGTATTCATATCCTTATAAATGAAACTCAATTGTAGTAGTAGATTAGCTGAAAAAGATCTCACATATTAGTACTTAGAAATTTTACTTTTAAGATTTTTAAGTCCCTACTAATCTTCTTCAAGCAATCTTCCTATATTGGTCAATCATAATCAAATAGGAGGATATTGTTGATCGTAACTCCTCTTTGTGATTTGAATATGATTCCTCTAAATACTTAGTGAAAATTCCATTTACAAGGTTAAGTTCAAATTCAGCGATAGCACACGCTGATTGCACTTAGCGACCGCTGAAATTCAGGAACCTTAAACTTGTCCCTGAAGATCTGAAGAACAACATTCACACCAGTAGAATATTCAGCAAAAGTCGAAGACCAAGCTGAAGATAAAGATAATCAGCTCGTGATCTGAAGCGGTTCAGTGATAGCAAAGGATTGTCTAGATAGAAGTGTGATGTCCTGCAAGACCTCAGCGATAATCTAAAAGTTCATCCTTGAAGTTTCAAGTTCAGCGATCAAGTGAAGTCTAAAGCAAGATCAATGTTGATCTTATCCTCGATGTACAAAAGTCAAACCTTAGACGCGGCCAAAAGCATGGTTGTTTTTTTAACAAAGGACAAGCTTCCAATGAAAGCTTGACACGTAGGCATATACCTTCTGTCTTGCATTAATTGCGACGGGTATAAATAGATGAAGATCTCTCCTTCATCTTCATGCATGCTAGTTTTTACTTTCTCAAACCTCTGTGTCTTTTCTTTCTTACTTCCTTGTGCATCAAACTGTGTGATTTCTTAAGTTACAATATAATAGGTTTATTTACTTGTTCAAATTCTGCTTGTAACTATAAATTTGTTTATTCAATATAAACTAATTTAAAAACTAAAAAAATGTTTGATTGTATTCAACCACCCCCTTCTACAAACTGTTTCTATATCCTTGAACTCTTGTAGACTCCTTTGGGACCAACACACGGCTCATGATGCTCAGCGAAATCTTTCCACAGAACAGTTTCAGAAGTTAGAAACTAGTATCAAAGCCAATGCTGAAGCCATTTCCAAGATCCCCTTTGAGTTTCCAACTCCACAAGCCACCATCTCTACAGAGGATTTTGATCTATTTGCTGCAGATATAAAGAAATTAGTTGACACTGTCATTCCCTCCGAATCACCCTCATCCTCCGGATTCATCACCAACTCAGACTTGGCCAACTTTCAGACAGCTCTGCTTGACAAATTTAATAATGTCAATGCAAAGTTTGTCTTTAAAATCAACACTACCCCAGCAGCTGAACTTACCCAGAAGGTATCTGCCTTAGATACTTATGTGTCCTCACTCACAACATCTGTTAACTCCATATATGCCCATCATGAGTCAAGGAAGAAAGCCAAAGAGAAAAGAGCGTGTAAAAAGGCTGAATTAAAGAGAAAAAGATTTGAGGATCAGGATCAAGATCCTTTTGATCCTCAGAAGGGGGAGAAAAGGCAGAATGTGGTTCCCTCTTCTAAACCAGCTTCAATTTTTGAACCAGCCACATCTCCTACACCAAGTCAACCTTCATCATCCCAGCCACCACAACAAACCACAGAGGCTCAAGAGGGTCTAGAAGCTCCAATTTCTGTAACTCCTTAAGCAATGCACCCATTGCCAAGTAATCTAGAAGTTGCTAATTTTATTCTCGGTCTTGAAAGAACAAGAATTCAGATCCCAAGAAGATCAAGGAACACCAACACTCGACCCATACCATCTGGCTAACCCTCCTCTTCAACCTCTGCAATCCCTGAAACTTCTCTCCCAATTATGAAAGTAATTCCATCAGAGGACCTTGTTTCCAATATTCAAATATCTGCATCCAATAATGAAGCCTCAACCAGTCAACCTGTTACTGATCAAAGAATGAAGGATGCAATGGTTGATCAATCTAATGATCAGACCATTGCTGAACAAACGCACAAAAATAGGGCTGAAGTATTTCTGGACTCAATGGATCCAGAACAACGCTAAAGAATAACCGGTACTCAAGTTATCACATCCGAGAGAAGAAAGAGTACGAATGATTGCTCCAAATTTCGCTGAAGGATTAGATGTGCGTACAGTGGCCAAATTTTCAAGATTTAGACAACCAAGAGAAAATGTGTCTACCACTTCAGCTATCAAAAGAGTACTTGAATTAAGAACTCAATTCTTTGAAGACTCCGATGTAATGTATATTGTAAACAGAGTTGAAAGGGTTAATGGACAGGTATGTAACTTCTCTGACAATGATCTTTTGTCGTTAAATCCTTCTGATTTGATTCCCCTTAGAAGATATATGAAGCACCTAAGAAACAGAAGTCCAGATGATAACATTGTATATCTAAGAATTCTGACAAGTATGGAAGTTTCTATAGACTTCAGAACTAAGGTAGACTTTCAGATAGGTCTTGAAAGACTTGTGGAAAATGTTCTAATAACAGATCCAAATGAAGAATTGGAAGGGAATGCTTCAAAAAGAATTGGTGATATGTTACTAGAACCTGAAAGGGGTATTGTTTTTCATAGACCAACAGGCAAGAAGTTTTTCAGGTTGGACGAGTAATTCAAATATTCTGATGAGACGTTATTGATGATTAGCGGGCTAATTGCTCTGAAAAAGGATGATGTGAATAGAGCTGCATTTGAAATGGAGAAGCATCTTGAAGGGGTTTCCAAGATAAGAGAGATTACTAGACAATATCTTGGAGTTCTCAGTGGGCATCCAGAAGCTCCATTCTAGTTAATATCTGTACGAACTTTTGTAATTTCAAATTTCTTGTAATGAAAAATTTTAATCTTGTTTCTTTCTTAGCTTGTATGTTGTGGTTCTGACTTCACACTTAGGGGGAGATTGTTAGAACTTAAAAGTGTAAATCAGAACTTGTTCAGAAGAAACAAGTTAATCTCTCCAGAAGAAGACACTTCAGAAGATCAACTCTTCAGATATGATAGTCCAGAAGCAATGGCGTCAATCCAAAAGATTGGGCATTTTCTGGATTTCACTTTATTGGACTACACGTGCTTAAATGACGTGGCATAACATGTTTCCTGTGCGTAACTGATTCTGTTACTAGTACAGTTGACATGTCAACATATGATAGGCTAGCTTGTTGACTTTTCTTATGTAATAGTATAAATAGAGCTAGCGTTCACTATTGTTCGTGTCGATCGAATTGGAGAGAGAAACAGAGAGAGTAATTTGTGTACTGTAATCATCGATACATTGAGTGAAATACAAATTACTGTTGTTCTTCATATTGTTCCTCATTTATTATTTACAATTCTATATTACTGTTGATTAAATTTCTTCCGCTTTCCACTCTTATTATTCGTTCATTAATCAATTGTATTTGAGTATTAAAGGGATATGGGTTCCAACAGGCGTGACGGAGCGGGTGTCCCTTGACGATCTCTGTTACGACCGGGTGTACCAATTTCATGTGAAAATCGAGTTGATGGTTGTTGGCGTCAAGTCAAGCATGTCCTTTTGGAGCATAAAGCGATCATCCGGATTGCCAGTCGTGACGCTCGGGGCCGACGATGGGATGGATGACATTGGGTTTTCATCATCTGAAGCATACGGGTGGCAGCCATTTGAGTTCTGTGGAAGCATGTTTAGACAAACCACTTTTAGGCATTAGAAAAGAAATATTTCACACAAAAAAAATCTAAGGCATTAAGTCGCATCATACTAAGGATAGTGTGGTGCGACAACCTAGAAACCTTGTGTGATCCGATAACATTGAAGGTTTGAAGGCCTTCGTGATCCGATAAACATGAACTTAATGAACCCAGATTTTAAGAGTTGAAAATCAGAGGCGTTTTGCTCGAATTTATGTGCAATGGGGTGCGATAGTGAGAAATCTAAATAACGAGGCCTAGTAAGCAAGATTTAACTAGATTTGCACCAAAATCGAAAAACAATAAGGGTGCGTTTGGTTTGCAGGATTGTTTTTTAGGGATTTGGATTTCGTGGAGGGAATTGGATTTGGATTGGAATGGATTTGAAATCCTTTTATGTGTTTGGTTTGTAGGATTTGGAATGGATTTAAATTCCATTATTTATAAATAATTTTCTAAAAATAGATAAATAATTATAAAAATAATTAAATTACATTTTTATTAATCAATTATTACAAAACAACTGTATTTAACATTTTTTAAAACCTTATTTCATACAATCCTACGAAATACAATGAAATCCCAAGCATCTTCTAAGGATTTCAAAATCTTATGTTTATAGGATTTCAAATGAATCCTGAAATTTCAAATCCGAACAATCCAACAAACCAAACATGGGATTGGAATGGATTTGAAATCCAAATCCCCCTAAATCTATTCCATTCCCGCAAACCAAACGGGACCTAAGGGTTTTTGGGAAGTCGAACAGTTATGATCAAAATACACCTACATGTAATGGTCAAAAATGAAAATTGCAAGAATTAAAGATGATCAAGGATAGAATACGAACCTGATGGTGTAAGTCTTGATGCGTGAAAGTGATTTTTCGAGAAAAACTTACGAACAGGTGGGTACTAGGGTGAAAAAGAGGGAAACAGGGATCCGAGAAGTATATAGTGATAGTGGGCCTGGGGTTTAAATATTCAGATAAGGACGTGCCACATGTCACAAGCGCATTGGTCAACGGAAAGTTGACTAAAAGTCAACTTCTCGGATGTGGTGAGAGGAAATGGTCCTCGGGTCTTTGAGGTCCGAGCATGTTACTGTGCTTGGATAGGCATGTCCGAGAACCTTGGTTCTCGGATGACAGAGTTCGAGTCAACGAGATGCAAGGATCTTGTTTTCTCGGAGCTAAGTGATTCAAGAAGTGGAGTTCTCGGGTGTTAAGGATGCAAGGAAAGATACTTAGAATATTTTGAGTGAACCTAATAAACTCCCCCTAAGTTGACGCATGGTGAAAGAAAAACCTTAACTCCTCCTACAATTCCGCAGTGGATGTGGAGACGCAATTTTGCTTCTTGGATGACCAGCTTACTAATTTGTCTCCCAAAAACTGGATGTGGCCCGAAGTGCTTTTCCCGTCAAGTATGCTACCAGCATGATCAGCATCTGAAAAGGCAGTTAACTCGAAACTCGTATCCTTAGGATACCATAGGCCAAGATCAATAGTACTTTTAAATATCGAAAAATACGTTGAACGACACTAAAATGAGATTCTTTGGGTGATGCCTGATATCGTGCACAGAGACAGGTGGTAAACATTATATCTGGGCAACTAGTCGTCAAATACATTAAAGAACCAATCATCCCCCTATAGTTCTTAGAATCTACCGCTTTACCGGAAGGATCAGCGTGAAATTTAGAACCGGGAGACATGGGAGTTCCAATCGATGTACAGTTCTCCATGTTGAATTTCTTCAACATATCCAAGATGTACTTCGATTGATTGATGAATATTCTCGTCGAAAGTTGTTTAACTTGAAGACCAAGGAAAAAATTCATCACTCCCATCATGCTCATGTTGAACTTGGCAACCATGAGTGCAGAGAAGTTCTTACAGTATAGTGGGTTTGTCGACCCAAAGATAATGTCATCTACGTAAATATGTATAAGCAATATATCATCCTCTTACCTTTTGATAAAAAGGGTGGGATCGATTTTACCTTTTGAAAAACCGCTACGGACTAGGAAATCGGTCAGACTGTCATACCATGCTCTTGGGGCTTGTTTGAATCCGTACACGACTTTGTCGAGGATGTAGACGTGGTGAGGCTTTGCATCGTTTATGAATCCATCAGGTTGAGAGACGTAGACTTCTTCTTTCAAGACATCGTTGAGAAATGCAATCTTGACATCCATTTGGAAGACAGTGAAATTCTTGTGAGCCACGTATGCCAAGAACATGCAAATTTCTTCTATGCGTGCCACGGGTGCAAAAGTCTCGTCATAATCAATATCTTCTCGTTGACGGTATTCTTTTGCGACTAACCTTGCTTTATTATGTATGACAATTCCTTATTCATCTCGTATGTTCTTGAAAATCCATTTTGTGTCGATGATGGTCTTGTTGAAAGGGAGGGGGACGAGTCGCCAGACTTTGAGGCTTTCAATTTGATTGAGCTCTTCTTGCATGGTCGTAATCCAATCGTTGATCAATCATGGCTTCCGCAATTGTTGTGGGTTCGACTTTGCTTAGGAAGGACGTGAACAGGCAACCGTTGTCGAAGCTGACCTCATCTTGACTATTTTGGATGGATCTCCAAGAACTTGATGTACGACATAAGCGCGAGTCCATTTTGTTGTGTGGGGAAGCGGTTGTTGCGGGGACTTAGCAGGACTTTCATCAACGTAGGTGCCAAGCTGCTGATCCTGAACAGTTTCCGGAGCCGGAGCCACTTCAGAGGGGCGAGTCGAACTTGTGACATCCTTGAGAGTTGGGGAATCGGGAGGGTGAGAGGGTTCCAGTGTCAGAATTGCGGTTGTAGCAGGAATGGGTTCAGGAAGTGGATCCGGTGGAATTGGAATGAGGGTCGGAATATCAGCTTCGACAATTATCTCATCCTTGGTCGGGGTGGTTGACTTTGATTCAGAGGGGAGTGGTTCCGTAGGAAGTGTAGGTTCAGAAGTGGGTCAGAGGGAATTGGTTCCATTATAGTCTCGGGTATAGATGTAGGATTTGGTTGGGAAATGGGAGTCGCGGATGTGGAAATGGTTTCAGATGATGGTTTACGCCCGAAAAGAGTTGTGGTATCGGCGACTTCCAAAGCTGGTGGAACCAAAGGATTGGTTATTGGAGCATATGGTCCGAAGTAGTCCGAGTAAAAGAATTCGGAAAGTTCGTCCAAATCAGATGTTGCGGTTTAGGAAGAAGATGCTTGATTTGGACATTTCGGGTTAAGAGCACGTTTGAACAGAGGTGTTCAGAAGCTAATACTCTAGATAGCGTGGTGTCCAAAATGGTGTTGTTCGGGAGCCAACTCGGTCTTGTCGTCAAAGGAGACATTAACACTTTTCGTGACACATTGTGAGTGTTCGAGATAGACCCGGTAGGCAACTGATGTGGGAGAGTATCCAAGGAAGACACCTTCGTCGGCTTTGGACTAAAGTTTGCCACAATCTTCTTTGTCATTGAGAATGAAGAAGCGACAACCGAAGGTATGAAGGAAGTGAATGTTCGGAATACGGTTGTTGATCAATTAATACGGGGTTTTGTTGAAGCGCTTGTTGATGATGGATCGGTTTTGTATGAAGCATGTTGTATTGATGGCTTCGGCCCATAGAGAATATGGAATCTTTTAATAGACTAGCATGGTGCGTGCGGCTTCCACTAGTGTACGGTTGCGTCTTTCTACTACACCATTTGGTTGTGGAGTTCGAGCGGCCGAGAAGTTTGTGTGATCCGATTGAAACAAGGAAATCGCTTAGTGTGCGATTCTTGAACTCCGTGCCATTCTCCGTTCGAATGGTTTGTATAGTGAGCTCAAACTTGACTTGTACACTCTTGATGAAAGCAATGATGAGTGTGAGGGCTTCATCCTTTGTGCGGAGAAGTTTGACCCAAGTACATCGTGATAAGTCATCCACCATGACAAGGACGTACTTCTTGCCATGAATGTTTTGAGTCCGCATTGGGCCGCATAGATCAATGTGGATGAGTTGGAGTGGCCGAGTTGTGCCATGTTCCACCTTTGATTTGTGCGAAGCTTTCTTCGTCTTTCCCATTTCGCAAGCACCGCAGAGATGTGTCTTTTCGAACTTCATTTTTTGGTAATCACGTGACCAACCCTCCAATAGCAAGCTTGTTGATATTCTTGAAGTTGAGGTGGGATAGTCGGCGATGCCAAAGCCAGTTTTGCTCGTTTGAAGTCTTTGAAAGAAGACACATGTTGTTTGGAATTTGGATTTTGGAAAGGTCGATGTTGTACAAATTGGATTTGCGAGTGCCGACCAACAATTCTTGTCCCCCGTATGTGCGAATGCAACAACGTTCTGATTGAAAGTTGACCTCAAGTTCTTTGTCATAGAATTGGCCAATGCTTAAGAGATTGTGACCGAGTCCTTCAACATAGGATATCGTTGAGATCGTCAGGTTGTCTTAGACAATGTCGTCGTAACCTTTGATTGGCGCAAAGTGGTTGTTACTAAATTATATGTTTCCACCATTTTGAGCGGTATAGTTGGTAAGCAGCTTCTTTTGTCCAGCCATGTGCTTCGAGAATCCGGAATCTAAGTACCACACATGAGTGGACTGCAAAAATCAGGCAGATTTAGGTACCCATTTTAAAATGGGTCTTTCGGGGTTAGTGGACTTTGCGAACTTTGGTACCCACTTGGATTGGGACTTAGTTGCATTAGTCAAGGGCCTTTTAGGAACCCACTTGAAAACGGGATTAGAATTATAAGGATAAGATTATACTTATAAAATGCATGCAGATTAGAGCGACAATCATAACCATAATTAAAATCATTTAAGCGCACAAAGTCATTAACACCACAGTTAGAGCAACAGATTTTATTTCGAGAAAATTGCAATAAATGTCGAAAAGAATGAATCGTGTATGGAAATTTAACACTTCGTTTAGGATTTTTGACATTTAAAAATTAAATCTAGCGTTCTTATTGTGTGACGATGACTTTGATTGACTTGTGCCTTTTCAACCCACACTTGCTTTATCTTTGGAGGGCGTAGAGCTAAAACATCAAATAGACCATGATTAGAATTTATAGAGTGATGCGAATTGGTCTTTTAAAAATGCATACTATGATCCGTATTTTGAGAAAAATGAGGTTTTAAAGAACTAGTAGAACATTCATCTTCTACTTCAGGAATCAATACTGAGTTTATGAGTTGTTTACCTTTGTCCAAAAATTCCTCATGGCTTGGAAGTGTAGGATTAAAGTTTAATTGATCAACCGATTCATTTGGACACACTTCAGAATAAAGTAGTTGGGAAAAATTTACTTGTTCGTTGGAAAGGATTTGCTCATCAGCCTCGATTTCGGCATCTATTTCTTCGGGAGTAAGGGAAGTTTGATAAGTTGAAGGACGGAAGTTACTTGGATCATAATCAAATGGGAAAAGTCATCCATTTCACAAGGTGAAGGAATGGTATGTTCGTTTTGTAAAAATTCCTCGAGAACACAATTTTATTGATGCGTGCTAAACGAAAGCTTTACACGAAGATACTTGGGAAGTTGTATCACCTTCGACAGTATTTTGTGTTTTCAAGTTTTTGAATTTTAGTGATCAAGGCTTCTTTTTCCTTTTCCGAAGAAGAACGTTCGAATTCCAACACCTTTTCAAGTTGAATGATTTTCTTTTCTAAGAATAAGGTGGGAATGTATAGTTTACAAGTTGGTGGGTTTGGTTTGAATTTCTTTTTCCGCGTAACATGGAAAATAATTGTTGGGAAGAGTATCATTAGACGAGTTCTTCTCAAATAGTTGTGAGTAACAAAAAAGAATTTGATGAAACTTTTTGTTCTTCCTATTCCAATCTTCCCTTCTCTCTACTTTGTTAGATGACTACATAAATTGAATTTTATAATCTGGACCAAGGTCTAGATACTCAAATTTATAAAGTGTTGGAGTGTTGTATAGAGCCTTTGGTAAGGATTTTGGATTTTCAAATCCTAAGCCAGCCTTTGAACATAACTCTTTAGGTGCGTTTAAGTGAATCGTTTGTTCCGTTTTACCTAATTTATACAGTTTGAGTTCCAAGCCTTGATTTTTTCAAGAAGATCATTTCGTTGGATAGTGGCAAACTCAAATATCGAGGAAAAATCTATGACTTCACGTTCAAATTTTTCAAGTCTTTTTGTGAGGTCCATAAGTTTTGTTTTTAAATCTTTGTTTTCAGTCTCAAGGTTGATGTTTTCTTTTTGAAGTACTTGGACTCACTCTTTGATTATGCAAGTTCGGTTGTGATAATTAAGAATTGGTTGTGATTATTTGGTAATCGTTCCTCTAATTTGGAAACCGAGAGTTTTTCAGTTTTCAAATTAGATTGCAGATCTTGCAATTGAATTATCAAATCATTCATTTGAGCAACGAATTGAGTATAATCAGAATTAGTTACCTCGGATGTGGTGTTGGAAGCGTGAGACCTTGGTATCATCATCAGAGAGATCCGCATCGTTAGTTCTTGCCATTAAGCTGAAATGGGCATGAGGTTCGTTCTCATGGTCGGACTTGTGAAACCAATAATCATCTTCCGCTATGAGTATCTTTCCAGCCTCTTCTTGCTTTGCGAGCATCAACTTGTATACATAGTAGCTTGAGTCCTTGACCACCGGTTTATTACATTCACGAGCATAGTGTCCGGATTTGCCACAATTGTAGCACACACTCATTTATCCTTTGAACTTGTCTTCGGGTTTGAAGGTGGGGAGTTTGTCTTCAAGACGAGGTTTTGATTCGAACATCTCTTTGCTCTCGTGATTTTTGAATTCTGAAGCAAAACGTTGTTTGTTGGAGGAAGGACAACGATAGAACTTCTTTTGGAAAGCTTGAGTAAGAAAGGCCAAGGATTGCTTGAGTTGCTCGGTTTCGGGATCAAAGTCATACCCTTCTTCTTCTTCCTCCGTGTAACGAACTAGGTTGTCTTGTTGGGAGTTTCGGTGGAGTGGCAGTCATTTCTGTCTTCTTGAGGATCTTTTGCAACAAGAGCAAGTGGATCGGAAGCTTTAGAAGTTTTCTTGTTGGCAGTCATGACCTCAAGTACTTCTTCTTCGTCTTGCTTCAAGGTTTCATAAACTTCGTGAAGATCTAGTTCAGCTAGAAATTTGCTATGCTTAATTTGATTAGCAAAGCGACGCCATTCAGGTTGTAGATTGTTGACTAGTTTCACGTTGTTTTCGATCTTGGTCTTTCGGATATCATTCTTGCTAAGTTCATTGAGCAGATTGACGAATCTCTCGTAAGTTTCCGAAATACTTTCCCCTTCTTTGGCTTTGAATTTTTCATATTGAGACATGCAGTTGGTGATCTTGAGTTGAGTGTCGATCTTTGTTCCAAACATGAACTTTTTTATTTGTTCCCACATTCCCTTAGTCGTTGCTCCATGGCTATCAATACTCATGTAAATCTCATTAGGAAGACTTTGGAGAAGATAGGATTTGGCAAGTTGGTCACCTTGTTAAATACGTTGTTCGTCGGGTTCATACTTGGACTTTGGTTTGAGTTCTCGTCGAGCCAGAAGAGGAGGATCTTTGTTTGGCACGGCAGGGAGATCCTAATATATCGGAGGCGGTGGCCCTTCGGTGATAAATTGCATAATCTCTTCCGCATAGTCATTGCGATCGACGAAGTCAAGGAAACGGTCTTTCCATTATGACTGGAGGATGAATATCGGAGCCAATGGCCATGGCTTCGCGAGTAGTCATGATGTACTTGATGAGTTAATCACGAGTGTTGAGTTTTGAAAAGGTTCTAAGACAAACTTTGGGATAAAGGTTTTAAAGAAAAATGGGTTTGTTTTCTCGGGTTAACTAGGTATGAGGAATGAGGAGCTCAGATCGATAGGGTTCGAGGACT
Source organism: Silybum marianum (assembly GCA_036898165.1). NCBI lineage: Eukaryota > Viridiplantae > Streptophyta > Magnoliopsida > Asterales > Asteraceae > Silybum > Silybum marianum. Next base: position 22,137,913 of record CM072528.1, on the reverse strand, counting down.
GAGGATCTCGAATCAATAGAGTTCGAGGACTAAGGATGTCAGGTCTAATGAGTGCGAGGAACTCGTTGCTCGGATCAAAGGGATTCGAGAACCAAGTTTCTCGGATGAAACTATTTCGAGAACAAGTTCCTTTCTCGAATTATGCAGACTCAAGAAGAAATTTTATCGAGTCCTTAGGTGTGAGATCCAGAAATTATCAACGTGGTTTTGATGAAAATTTAACTAATATTTTAAAAGAAAGATAACCAGGGTTTCTTGACTAAAAAGAGTTGCGAGTAACAGAGTTCACGAGTCTTTTTATGGACAATAATGCCCAGGTTGTCAATTTCCCAAAAATACTACAGAAATAATTTTAAGCATAAATTAAAAATTGATTCAAAGGCTTGAGTATAAAGAAAACGATAACAAAGTTTTCTTGACTAAAAAGAGCTGCGAGAAACAAGGTTCACGAGTCTTTTTATGGACAAGAATAACTAAGTTTTCAATTTTCTAAAACAGCAAGATTGAATATTCAAAAGTTTCAAATAAAGATTTATCAAAATCCAACCCAATTGCTAAAGTTTCTTGACTAGAAAAAACTACAAGGAACAAAGTTCTTGAGTTTTTCTATGGACAAGAAGGTCTTAGCAATCAAGAATAAATATAATAAATAATTACCAAGATTTATAATAATTACTAAAAGTTTCTTGACTAGAAAAAGATGTAAGGAACAAAGTTCTTGAGTTTTTCTATGGACAAGAAGCTCTTAAGTAATCAAGATAAATAAGGGTAACAAAAAAATTAAATTTTGTCAACTTTTAAGAATGCAATAAAAAAAATTGTCGGGTATGTATGGTCCGATAAAATTACTGTTCTCGTGCAGCTGGGTCCGATAACCTAGGTTCTCGGATCTAAGGGGTCCGAGAACATTGAAGGTTGATGCGATAAGGACGATAAAAACCCAAAAAATTAAAGCAAACCACACAGATCAAATCGTAATCTTATATTTCTAAACGGTGATAATTTCCTAACCAGAAATCGAATGGATGCGATAAAAAATTAAACACAGATTTTAATGGACTCAAGATTAGGGGTGCTCAAAAACCCGACCAAACCGAACAAGCTGATCAACCCAACCCAACCCGAAGCAACCCGATGCTAATCGAGTTGTAAAATCTTCAAACCGTAGGTATTGAGTTGATATCGAGTTACTTTTATTTGAACCCAACCCAACCCGACCAACCCGATGAACCCGATATTCTTTTATATTTTTTATTTAATATGATTATTGGATCTTTATTAATATGTAAATTAAACAATTACGTCCATCACGCACTCTCTTCATATACATGTATTTTCAGCCTATTCTCTATCTCTATATAATGCCTTTGTATATCTCAAGTAACTATGAACATGTATATATATTAATATATATATATATATATATACTAGAAAAAAACAACATATTCAAGGTTAGAATAATATTTTGTTGTACCAAAGTATCAACCCGACCAACTCGTACGGGTTGGGTTGCAATTTAGTTTGGGTTGGGTTGGGTTGGGTTGAGATTTCTCAAACCGTAAGCTTTGGGTTGGGTTGTTGAAATACCTTCAACCCGATCAACCCAACCCGTGAGCACCCCTACTCAAGATGCGATAACCAGGAAAAGACGATTATAATCTATTAAATACGTTTGAGATTGTGAGAAAAACTGCAGATCTGATTTCAAAGATGAGACGAAGCTATCAAACGCATAAAAATTACCAAGAACGCAGTTTTGAAGGATTATCGTATGAAACAAAATAACCTTTATCCGAGAAAAAAAACGAGTTACCTTTAAATCCAAGAAGTCGATTAGAAACAAGTCAAAACTCTGATAGATGGCTCTAATACCAATTGTGGATCCCAAAATATCAAGTATTATCAAAGAATATAAGCACACAATGAAGAACACAATGAGTTATGAGAGAAAGTAAGTCGTATATCTTACTTGGTAATCTGGTTACAATGTTATCGCATGAAACGTATTAACTCTCTATTACAATAGGTATTCTCTCTTTCTAAGCTTGATTATGAACCCTAGGCCTCTATTTATATTTGCTAGGAAACTTGAAATAAGGAAACTAGAGAATAAGACATTATACACTTGCCTTTTCTTTACAATGCAATCTTTTCCTATTTTGACACAACAAAATCGTTTCCTAACATAAGTGATGAAGGGACACATTTTGTAAACATGTTAAATACCATTCTTGGCAAATACAACATCCAACATAGAGTTGCTATGGCTTACCATCCACAAACGAATGGTCTGCGGAACTTTCTTATGGTGAAATTAAAATATTTTAGAGAAAGTTGTCTTACCTAATCGTAAGGATTGGTCACTCAAGTTGGATGATACATTGTGGGCATATAGAAGAACTTTTAAAACCCCTTGGGAATGTCTCCTTATCAGTTAGTTTTCGGTAAAGCATGCCATCTCCCGCTTCGAGTTAGAATATAAATCTTTTTAGGCAATTAAGGAATTTTATTTGAACGAAAAGTTTGTGGAAGAAAAAAGAAAACTCCAACTTTGTGAATTGGAAGAATAGCAACACCATGCCTATGAAAACGCCAAGGTATACAAAAAAACGAAATTCTGGCAGGATCGTCGAATTAAAAACGGTGTTTTTGAAGTTGATCAGAAAGTTCTTCTTTTTAACTCTCGACTTGAGCTATTTCCAGGAAAACTTAAGTTGAGGTGGTCAGGACCTTTCACTATTGTCAATGTCGGGAAGATCATGACAGTTGATCTCTTGAATCCCGAAGAGGATACTGTTTTTAAAAGTCAATGGACACCGGGTTAAACATTTCCTCTCTGAGAGAATAACTGATCCAACCCCATGATATTCCAACTCGCGATGTGGAATATCTCTAAATATTTGTGTTCTTTCAAAAGTTGTTTTTTTAAATAAGTGGGCTGACAGTGGGATGTTTGTGCCTGCTGTCTTGACTTTCGGTTTGAGCGGAAAAATTAAAACTCTTTGACTTTATTTTATCTGGATATTCTAAAGAATGGTAGAAAAAGGTGATTTTTGGTTGGTATTGTTTGCATGGAGAAGAGTAAAACCTATTTATTTTGGATTATCTGAAAAGGTGTTGTTGGGTTTTATCCAAAGAATAATTTTACGTTGTTTTGTACCTATTTAGGTTATACACTTACGTACAGTTAGATAAAAGTTGGTTTTAAAAAAAAAGGTGGGGTTTTATTTAATCGGGTTTCTTCAAAAGTTTTGTACTTGTTTGTACAACTAGTTTTGAGGAAGAGTTTCAAAAAGACTAAAAGCAAAAAGTCAAAAAAAATTTAAAAACAAATTGGTTTATTTTTGAATAATCGTTTGGATGCACATAGGCTACATGGAATAGCTTATGAGGAGCTTTTTGACACTTTTTTCGATTATACCCCTGATTAATATTATTTATTTATTTACTATTATTATTAATTATTAATATATATTAATTATAAATAAATGTTAATTTTAAATAAATATTAATTATTCATAAATATTAATTTATAGAAATTAAAATTAATTATAGATTATTAATTATTTTTAATTACAAATTATTAATTAATTTTAATTATACAGTAAATACTAATAATTAAATAGTAATTATTTATAAACTTTATTAATTATCATATAAATTATTTTTTAATTATTATTCAATATATTTAGATATCAAAAAACAAATATAACAATTCTAAAAAAACAATTTATGTACAATACATAAATATTAAAGTCATATTTATTTTATTTTATAAATAATGAAAATATGCTAAATAATTGTAGAAAATATGTAATTTAATTATTAATTATATTTTTGAAAAACATTAATTAATTATGATACGTGAGTTTGACCAATTTTATTGTTATTCATATTATATGTAATGGTTATTTAAAATAATAGATTAATGTATATTTTTCTAAAATTTGTTTTAACTAATTCGAAGTTTATATTATGTATATATAATAATCAATTTTAAATTCTTTCCATTAACATATTACATTATTTAATTTTTTACTATTTTGTTTGTATTAATTAACACATTATATTATTAGAATTTTATTTTAATTATATTATTGAAGAATTATTTGATTTATAATATGAAATGTTTGTAATTGACTATTTCTTCAAAATGTCTTTTTGGTCATTTTACATTCTTACAAGTTAGTTTTTTCCAAACATAACTTGTTCATCATCTAGCTTATCAGCTACCAGCTAGCTTATAAGACATCAGCTAGCCATAAGTCATCAGCTAGCTTATTAGTCATAAGTTAATTTATCAGCTAGTTTGCCAAACATAGCCTAAATGTTTAGGATTGTTATTTTATCACTCAAAATATTATAAAATTAATTTAAACACTTGTTTTTCAAACAACAAATGTTTTTGAACAAACACAATGTTTTGTTACATCAACTCATTCAAACACAAAATAGAATATATCAATATTATAAAAAACTCATCGCAACAACCGTCGTGATGCGTCATGACTTAAGGCTTGTATATGACGCAACTTTATGTATGTGGCACGCCATGGCCCAATGCGTGATATTTGTAATACAATATTTGATATTTCTTACCCTTTTAGTGCCTTGTTTGTTTTTTTTAAAGGGTATCCTATTTGCCTAGACAAATCTCTGACAGTTTTAAGACTGCTAAAACATGCAGCTCTGAGATAATTCCCCAATGGCCACAAGTTGTTTGCGTATGGATTCGAGCCTCGGGTAGATGTGTTATCTAGCTTCATCCTCCACAAGTCTTAACCAGTACGCCGCAAACCTTGTGGTTTTATTTTACTTTTATTTTTGTTTTTTTATATATCATATGTAATATTATACACATATAAATCTTTGTTTACTATTATTACTTAATTAATTAATGACATTAAGCATTTTAAATTAGATTATATACCAAAAACATTCTTAACACAAACATACAATTGATTCTATTTTCAGACTTTAACCCTACCTCTTATCGTTAAGGAGTAAAATAAGATTTTATACTTCAACAACCCTAATAAAATAAATAACATCGGCCTTGGTCCTAGAGTTGCAACATGAATTTGTAGAAGGGGTCACGTGGAAGGTGATGCTTTTGTCTAGGGTTGAACATTTAGCGAATCGGAGCCTGTCACAATAAAGATCAACTAAAATCTCAATTAGGGTTCCATTCGACATATGCTTGCTCTCCCCGATAAATATTCCTAGGGTTTTATCTTACGATCATCTTAACCCATAATCTATAGAATTTTTGATCGAATTCGTACCTTTCTTCTCTCTTCTAATCACTAAACGAATTTGGAGAAGAAATTTAACCAAAAAGAAAGACAACCAACACATAAGAGAAGCATGGAGGGAGGGGGCGAGGAGGTGAGCATAGAGGAGCTCTCTTCGAATCTCTCTACTTACAAACAACAGCTTCACGAGGTATTCATGTAATTTGGCTTATGCGTATAAAGATCATCAATTTCATTGGAGTTAATTTTTTCTTGATATAATTAGAATTTCGTGAGTCTTAGCTTCTGGAAATTACTACATCGCACAATTGAATGAACTTGATATGATATTATAATTTACTGTTCTTGTTTGAATTCCTTTTTTGCTGTGGCTATGGAATTGCCCCCTAGGCTTACAGGCGTGAATATCTGCTTATGGTCGTGGGCTCTGTAACATATTGTTGATTTTATGTTAGGTTTATGTGTGAGGTTTGCTTCTGGAAGTTGATTTTGTGTTAGGTTTATGGGCTCTGTAACTGGTGATCTTTCTACTGTCAGTTCTCAAGTAGGTCCTCCAATTGGATGGGAAAAGTGGGAGTGACAAAATTTATTCAAAAAGTCTATGTATATATATCTATCATACATACGTTGAAAGTGCAAACCTATTTGCATTTGCTTGCTCCTTGACATTCAGAATTACATGTTGAGAAGTGTATATGATATCAACAATGCTAAAGTATTTTTAAATTGTTGATATATTTGAACAAGTAGTTTAGGTTTGGAAGGTCTTAGCATGATGAAGTAGTATTATTTGCTTTGATGGAGGATGCAAGTAGAAATACACGATTCAAGCTGCAAGGTTTCTTTGAAAATGGAGAACATAGTGCTCTATAGATGAAAAGGGTGGTTAATCTACCAAAGGGATTTTGGTGTAACGGTACCTTGGAATACAACCTTAGTGATTAGGGGTTGTCTCACCAAAGAGAAGTGTGTGGGGGTTTAATTTGCCATATATAAATATAGAGGGGCTAAAGGGGGGGGTGGGGGAGAGGTCGAAGATGACGTACCATATCACATATATGTAGAGGCGCTAAGTTGGAGTTGTAATGAGGGTGTTGTGTGACAAGGTCTCATCGAAACTGATGGGAAAGTTCTACATCAACTCAACTATGATGTATGGGTTGGAGTGTTGGTAAAAATGAGGATACGTAGTTGGACCTGTGGTTAGATTATGTTGGACATGATACTGAATGAGGCCATCACGACGAAGGTGGGTGTTGCACTTAGCAGGGAAAAATTTGAGGGAAGCAAGATTGCGATGGTTTGTTCGCGTTCATAGGAGACCAATAGTGACACTAATAAGGAGAGCAGAAAGCATGGTGGTCAAAGGGGTGTAGGGCAGGTATGGGCCTGTGAAGGACGTTGGATGAATAGATGTGGATGGACACAAGGTTTTAAAAAGCGGAATCGGTACTCGAGGCGTTTTCCTTGCGCCTCGGGGCGTAAAACAAATAAAATTCATAAATATTAATAGTAAGCAAAACATAGTTCCATACCAAATTTAAAACGTCATAGATTCATAAAATGAGTAGTTATAAGTCTAAAAACATATCAATCTACAACTTATAGTTCTCCCTAGCATGATCAAGTTGCATAGAAAATAATACAGAAAACAGGAAAATAATATAGAAAACAGAAAATAATACAGAAAACAGGAAAATAATATAGAAAACATAAAATAATACAGAAAACTGAAAATAATATAGAAAACAGAAAATGAAAATAATGCAGAAAAACAGAAAATATACAAAAATACATACATAACACATTATGCATATAAAAAATACATTATACATGATATACAACGTATATACTTGACTGAAATATATATAATATATAATACATTATACATAATCTAAAAATATGAACAAAAACTAAAAATAACATACTTTTGTGGTTGGCCTTTGGGATGAGTGTCTTTTTGAGAGAGGAAAAAGTAAGAAATGGAGAAGAAAAAGAACGGGGTTTGGAGAGGTATTCTTGGTGGAGAAGAAAATCTAAGAAGAAAGTGTAGGAGGAGAAAACAAAAGTAGGATTAGGAAATGGAACGGTAACATTTTTTTTAATTGATAAGATAAAAGTACATCCTATAGAAGGTTTATTTGTACTTTTAGTATATAAAAGTACAATCGAGTGTTTGACTTAAAAAAACTTTTAAGTTTTTATTTTCACCTATTTTCAACGAATCAAGGGAGCAAACAGCGGCTTAAGCCTTAGAAACGCCTCACGCCTCAAGGCGCCGCCTCACCAATTGAGGCTTAAGCCTCGCCAGGGACTATGAGGCTTAAGCCCACCTCGCCTCAAGGCGCGCCTTAAGGCGTACGCCTCAAACGATTTTGAAAACCATGGATTGACATGACAACCTCAGAAGAAGGTGATCGCCTAGTTCTGTAAATAGATCGTAATCTATGACTTTGTCTTAGTGACCAATGCGTGTAAAGCTAGGAATGAGGCTAAAGCAAAGACATATAGAGAAAGCCTTGTTTGCCTTCTCATCATGTTGGATGAAATTGTGTCAATTGCTTGAGATCTTTAGGAGCTGAGAATGCAACCCATTCAAAACTTTTTTGAGAGCATGACCTCTAATAGGCGTTCTTGGAGATCAAGACTAGGGTAGTATACCAGGTGTAAAGCCCTATAGCTAGTGTGCATGTGAGGAGTTTAGGAGTTTGAGGGTGAGACGGGAGAGGGGTAAAGAGTGACAAATAGGGTAAATAAGTCTTGTGTAGATGGAGGGATGTGTGTTTTTTCTTAGTTTTTTCTATGTTTCAATGTGCCTAATTTTTCTTCTGTGTTGTTTACTATTTACTAGTCTTGGTTATTTTTTCCTTTTAGCTAATACTTTTGCATCTGGGCTTCTTCTATGTTTTTGTTTATAATTCTAAGGTAGCAGGCAACAGGGTGCTGGAATTAGCAGAGGGCATAGTTGTTAAATGCGCGCCTCATGCGTGCCTAGGATGACGAGGCTCAAAGTCCTGGGCTTTTTAAAATGTGAGGCTAGACGTATTCTTGAGGCTCACTAAGGTCTTGGGCCTTGGCTGAGGCGCATTGTGGGCCTAGGCGTGCCTCCTAAAGAGTTATTGAATACCTAGTCAAACCCTAATATTTAGATAAGTTTTCTAGTCTTCTATTCTCCCAGACTTCTTTTAAAAAGAGTTACTAAATAGATGACTAAAGTCAAACCCTAATATTAAATACCTAGTCCCTAGACTCTCAATCCTCCTTCTTTATAAATACACATACAATGGTTTTCAAAATCATTTGAGGCGTACGCCTCGAGACGAGGCGGTCCAAAATCGCTCATGAGGCGGTGCCTCATGGTCCCCATAGTTGTTAAAAGCGCGCCTGAGGTGCGCTAGGCTCTGAAGCTCATAAGGCTCAAGGTGCCGACGTATTCACGAGGCTCACTAAGGCACTGTGCCTTGGCTATGGCCCCTTATGGGCTTAGGCGCACCTCATAAAGATTTACTTTATACTTGGTTAAACCCTAAGATTAAATAAGTTTTCTCATCTTCTCATATCCTAAACTTCTTAAAAAAGAGTTATTATATATATGACATAAGTCAAGTCCGAATATTAAATACCTAGTCCATAGAACTTCAAGCCTCCTTCTCTATAAATACCCAGACGTCCATACCTTAAAACTTCTCTTTCACGGCTCATGCTTTAAACGCCTTCTGTGCTGTTGGTTTCTGCGTTGGAGGCTTGTACTTGTTATATATTTGAGCTGTGCCTAATTGTGAGTGTGTGTGTATATATTGAAAAGATGCGCCTCACATTTTTGAGTCCCGCGCCTCATGTCTACGCGTTGCGCCTAGGCCCCAGGACCCCTTTGCGCCTAAGTGCGCCTTGAGCCTTTAACAACTTTGGCAGGGAGTCGTTATGGAAACAACCACCTTTCCAAGGATGGGATTTTGTTTGACTGCAGGACTAGGGATGATAGAATTTTGATGAGAGGACAAGGATTGAATAGATGAAATAACGAGTTACATGGAGGCTGATGGGATAAGAAGGATTACATTCAGGGAGGGAGATGCTAGGTGCTTCTTTCTGTAGTGAAGGTGGTATGTGAATGCTATATGCGAAAGATTATGTGTCAATTGGCTAATAAAGAAGTAAAAATAACTAATGATTTGTTGGGTACACCTTAAGAGTATACATGGACGCCAAATGCAATTGAAGCTTCAAATCGGCTTTAGTACATGTGCATCCATTTGTGCAAGTGCTAATCAAGATTAAGAATTGCAGGTAATACAATGGTTGTAGTGATTTCTGAATGTCATAAGTTTTACACTTGCATCAATATAGATCGTAGTTGTGAAAAGCGCGCCAGGCTTTTTGCTTGTTGAGGTGAGGCGTATCGATAGGGCGCACCAAGGTGCAGGGCCTTGGCTGAGGCGCTGTATGGGAGTAGGTGCGCCTTGTAAAGATCTATTTATTACCTGTCAAACAAACCCTAACGTTAATCAACTTTCTTGTCTCTTAGACTTCTACAAAAAAGAGTTATTAAATGTCAAACCCTAATCTGAATCAAGTCTTAGAATCTCCTAGACTTCTACAAAAAAGAGTTATTAGATAAGTCCTAATATTAAATAAATCTACTAATTCTCATATTGTGGAACTTAAGGCTCCTCTAAATATGTCCCATACCTTATACTTCTCCCTCACGACTTTAAACCCAGAACTTATTCCTCGTGGCTTTAAACTCTTCTCTCTTCTGGTTACTGCATTCTCGGCTTGTACTAGTCAAGACTTTAGTGAGATATGTTTGATATTACGACTTCTTAAAAATTGAATTGAACTATGCTTTATATAATGCTATTTGAATTGTGTATAACTATGTGTGTATGTATAATTATATATATGTATATAGAGAGTTGGGTTCACGTGAGACAAGCGTGTTTCCGTGAGACCGTGCGACCACCCTTTTACACTTGAAACTTCACAGCAAAAACACAGTGAAGGTAAAAAAAATATGACGGGTTCACATGAGATCAGCCTGTTTCCGTGAGACCCGTCGGAGACCCGTGAAACCACTTTTTTACTCTTGAAAACTTCACAGCAAAAACACTGTGAAGGTAAAAAAAATCTGAACCTTCACAACAAAAACACTGTGAAGGTTACCTTCACATCAAAAACACTCTGTAGGTTACTTTCATAGCAAAAATACTTTAAAGATTCATATTGTTTTTTACCTTCATAGTGTTTTTGTTGTAAAGTTTCAAGTGTAAAAAGGTTGTCTCACGTGTCTCACGGAAACAGGCTGGTCTCACGTGATCTCAAGTCTATATATATATACATATATTTTATAAGACGCGCCTCGCATTCCTGAAACCCATGCCTCATGTCTGCTCCTCGTGCCTAGGCCCAGGATCCCTTTGCGCCTAAGTCGCCTTGAGCCTTTAACAACTGCACGGTAGATTAATTTACTTTTTGTTGTTTGGAATTTGTCCTGCATTCTTGCTGGACCTTTGGTCTGATGAATGTCTGTGTCAGATGTAGATGGAGGCATTTCCGTAATCATTTATTAAGCACCTCAACATTTTTGCAAGATAGTTGTTGTAATTTGCTTTGATGCTTTGAAGTTTTTGGTAATTATCGTAGTTTGACAGGTCACAGGATTGTCCTTTAAATTTGTTGGGAAACTTGGGAAGGTGTCTGCTCAGCTTTTTATTTGATTTAAATTTACTATTCCCTTGTGGCATTTTATCTAACCGGCATCTAATCCACTATTTGGACCTAGTGGTTGTGGGTTCATACCTCAATACTAGTAGGATGTGCATGTATTCTCTTTGTTTCTAATTGCTTTCTCAAAAAACAAAGTTCACTTTATTTTTATTTTTATTCTGTGCAACAACTATGTACCGTTTAGTCACTTGTAAGAACTTTGTGTCTATGATCAGGTCAGGAAGCTTTTGAAGGATGACCCTGGGAATGCCGAGTATACTGATGTGGAGAAAGAGCTTGTGGAGGTGATCCGCCTTATTCTGTTACATTCTAGCTTTTCTCCCATTTGAATTCTGTCGCCATGGGGGTGTTGCTGAGCTACCAGATCCAAATTCTCTTATATATATATATTTGCATTTGCCACTAATGATTTAGAAGCTTCATTATGTTGATATATAATTATAGTTTGTATGTCTTGTAGAGTAATATAACAATTTCACTATATCCTAATACACGTAGTCTGACCCTGTCCGTTTTCTCCATAAACACAGATGCACATGGATGTGTGTTTGTATATAAAATATGTTTGTATTGCTCTAGGTAGCAAGTACAATAGTTAACTGGTAATGACTGACAAGAGCGTTGGTTACCTCGCTTTAGAAGGTGAGAATGAGATTCCTACTAAATATTAACTTCCACACCTGGTGAAGTCTGACAAACTTGCAAACTTTTGGATTTAGAAACAAAATCAAAGATGTCCATCACTTGTATCTTGATTTCTGTGCAGGTCTGCTATGTGTCGTGATGGCCAATCTACCTCTGTCTCCTGATTTCAGATGTTCACTCTAAGATTAATGAGTTTGAAACAACACCATTTTTATCTTAGCGATGTGAAAAAAGTCCCAAGCATTTAAAGCCTGACCTTGTTGCTGCAGGTGATTGCTTTGACTGAAGAACTCCTGGCAACTGCACATGATGAAGCTGGAAATTCTGGAGTTGGTATTGGAACAAGTGCTGATGTATCCCCTAGTTTTCACCATTCTGGAGGTACCTTACAAAATGTTTCGGTAAGCTTCTTCTCGAAATTATCCTATGCCTTGGGTATCTTTGGCAATGTTTATGCTTTATGTTTTCAATAAAGCATAAACCGAGTAGAAACAGATGTTTAGAAACTGTTTGCGTTTCAGAAACAGTAACACATTTGACTAAATTTTTTAAATGCTGGTTGTATATTTTTATTTTGATGTACTATTGGAATACAAGAAAGAAAGAAATGGATGTTTTCTTTAATGAGTTAGAGGTTTCAAACCCAATAAAATAAAAATTCCAAATCAAGTATTGCCCCTCTGTCTCATATTCTCTTCTCTTAATTTCTATTCTTTCTGTCCTGTGTTATATAAGCGATCTCCACCTCCCTCAATTTCATCAATCATCTTTTCCTTTCTCTGCCACCTTGGTGATGTCACCTTTGTTAACCCTCGTCTTCTCACAAACTATTGCATATCTCCATAATGATAAAGATAATGATAATTTGCTCAATTTCTTTCTGCTGCTATTTTAATCTTGTTTTTTTAGCTCATGAAGGATTATCTTAGATGATTGAGGAAGAATTCACTATTGAAACAAACACGTTGGAAGATTTTTGATTTTATAGTTTCTTTATCTTTTGCGTTGCGAGTGGGTGTAAGATGATCTTGTTCTCGATCTTGATGTAGCAAATGGGGAGGCAATAGTGGTGGGAATGAGACAGTTGTCAGATGGGGGTCTTGTTTTCAGTTGTTTCATCGGTACTCAATTTCACTGTGGTGGTTTTCTTTTGTGACAATCTTTTAAGCAGTGTATTAGAAAACAAATAGTATCGTGAACAATGGTTTGGTTTCTTTGTGAAATAGAAACCAAAACACCAATTACATTACAAAAACTGTAAATGTAAAACAATGTTGCTAATAGGTCTTAAGTAGCATGTAAAAAATTTCCATTACATGACATAAATTGCAGCCCTTCTAAAAAACTTCTTTTGGATTTGTCAATTAACAAAACAGCTTTGTAGGAGGAAAGTGATGTTCCCTCCATTATTTGGTGGTGATGGTTAGAGGCTGGTGTGTATAAGGTTTTCCTTATTTGTTGGAAGTTCTTTGTATGTTACCTTCTTATGTTATTGAAATTTTGAAATCTGGCTGTGTGTTTATGGATCTGTTTCTGTGTCTTTCTCTATCTAATATATCTGCTATGCATGTCTGTCTGTCTGTCTCATTTTCTTTCATATATCTAATCAGGTATTAAGTGAAATGTCTGATGGGCACAAGCTTCCTGTTGGTGCTAAAGTTCAAGCTGTTTATAGTGAAGATGGCGAGTGGTATGCTCTTTTTTTTTGGTTTTCTTACGCTTTTCAAAGAATAGATGCCCTGTTACCAATATTTTCTTTCCCTTTTTTCCCTCTTATCTATGTTTGATATAGTTGAATATGCAGGTATGATGCAACGATTGAGGCCTTCACACAAAATGGATATTTGGTTGCATACAATGGCTGGGGAAATAAGGAAGAGGTATGATCTATATATCTAAGATTCTGAACGTGAAGGCCTTTTACTACCTTGAACATTTTCTGTTGTTGCTATCCTTGATCTAGTTTTTTTTAATTATTTAACGAATTATCGTCTAAGTTAGTTCTTTATTGGTCTTAGTTTTTCTATCACCTAGTGGATGGGCCAAATGCCACCAAGCGCAATGCTGAATGTCTCATTATACATGGTTTTTTGATACAACCCGTTTTGGTCGAGTTTACAACCGGCGCAAGTTCAAGGGGCCAAAGTGAATAATTGGTTTAAGAGGCTTTCCTTAATTAATGTTTCCTTATTTAGTTTGATTTGTTTTCCTTATTTAGGTTTCCTTAATTAATGATTTGTTTTCCTTATTTAGGTTTATTTGTTTTCCTTAATTAATTTTGCATTAGCGGTATAAAAAGGGGAGTGGAGCGTCGATTAGGATCATCAGATCAATTAAGTCTTTTCAGTTTTCTTTTTCTAGTGGAGATCCCTGCATCTCGAATCGCAGGCACTATCTTGTAACCCAAGCTTTTGAGTAATAATATCCCGTTTATCAATTTGAACCTATCATTTTTCTTCCATCATTGCTATAATTTTTAGTTGTCTTTATTGGGGTTTGGATTAAATCTCAAATTAATAATATGTATTTGTTTACAAGTTTATGAACAGCTGATGCCCTGGTAATGTCACTATTAGCTTCGATGTACTTGGGTCCATGATATAACAGTCAAACTGACAATCATGGGGAGAATATTAGTGCATCCAAATAAATTATTTGTTACATGCTAACCTAGAAGTAAAATCAGCTGACCACTTTTGATCAACTTATGCGCATGATCAGAGTTTCCCTTTCATCTTATGAACTGGGTGTCATCTATGACTGCATCTTCATGCTTGTTAACAATTCCCTGTGATCAAATGTACGTTTATGCCTTACCCAAAAGTATATGTATATCCGAGTAACTAACGAGTTTCATGTAACTTCACTTCTAAATTGTGAAATGAGGATGATCTGCTTACAGCTCTAATAATTATGATGTTTTTTTTTTAATTACTCATTTTTTTATTCTTGGTGACACATTTTTGTATGTTATTATCTTTATGAAATCAGAGAGACACCCTGATACAAGTTTTTCTTTTACAGTCCCACTTGCTTTGTTGTTGTTTTTTTAAAATTATCATTGTATGAATGTGTCATGGCTTACTGGCAAGAAATGTGGGCAGGTTGATCCTGCTAATATTAGGCCTTTAGAAGAAGGAATAGTTGATCCACTGCTGGAAGCTGAGAAGGAGGCAGAAGCAACTAAGCAAGCTCTTAAACGTAAGATTGCCCAAGCTGCTGCAGCTGATGTTGACTTCCAGTCTAAAAGCTTGCCGGCAAAGCTTCGTATTGAACCAGAAGACCCTGAGGATGTGGTAAGCATGTTTGCAAAATTTGCTTTCAATAGTATGTATTATATACAAGTACGTAGTATTGCAATTTGTTCTAGCTGGATGATTTTCAATCCTTCTAGTTAAAGCAATGTTTGGCTGATAAGCTAGTTGTTGGCTGATTAACTAGTAATGTTTGATAAAAACTAGCTTATAAGCTAGACGACAACATAAAGTGACCTAAAAGAACATTTTGGAAAATATTAAGGGCATAATTGGAAAAAAATTTGTAAAAAACTTTGAAACGCTAGTTGACATAGATTTTCTAAAACCTAGCATATAATAGCTTATGACTATCTAAACATGACTTTTTCAATAAGCTAAAAAAGTAAGTAGCTTATGGTTGCCAAACATGGCGTAACTAACAGGCGATCTTTTAGAGATATATGAGGGCGAGGGGTTGTTTGATTTTTCAGACCTCCCACTTTTCGACGTATTCGGCATCATTGTATAATGCCATACATATTCATATATAAAAAGGTTTTTATTTGTATACAGAAAGCTGCTAAACGTAAGAAGATACATGCTTTCAAGTCTAAGATGCGAAAGGAGCAAATTGAGGTTACACAGAATAAAAGACAAAATGCATGGCAACAATTTCAGACCACAAAAGGGCGTGCCAAGAAGGTGTCGACTCATATTTCCATCACTGAGCTTTATGAGATTATTGTTGTATTCAGTTAAATCTAATTCCATTTTTGTGTTAACTTCAGATTGGGTTCTTCTCGGGTCGCAAGCGGGAAAGCATATTCAAGTCTCCAGAGGACCCTTTTGGGAAGGTGGGTGTAACTGGAAGCGGAAAAGGTCTGACGGATTTCCAGAAAAGGGAAAAACATCTGCATCTCAAGGGAGCTAATGCTGAAAACACCGAGGATTAATTAGAGACTTTCATAACTTGGTTCTGAACTAGGTTTCTTCGGTAAGTATGCTAAATGCTTGTAGAGCACACAAAGTAACAACTTCTCATATGCTGATTTTGGCTTGAAGGCAAGTTATTAGATGCATTGATACTTTTATTAACAATTTTACCATTTGATCTATCATTTACCCATCTAGTTTACCATATGATCAAGTTCTTCCCAGTAGTAATAATAATAATAATAATAATAATATATAGGGTGACTTTCAATTACAAACTCAATGATTTATACAAGCTCTACAAACTAATCTATACCATACAAAATTCTAATCAACGGCCATGATGAGTCGGTGGCACAAGTTGTAAATATTAAGGAATTCATAAGTTAATTGATGGCATCTTCAAGATGTAGTCTCCTTCGATTATAGTGAAGAGGTTTTTGAATCAGGAAATCATCAAGCATACATAGAAAATATTATCCAAAATCTTCAAAGAAAACGCATCAACGAAATTGATGGCTATTTCATAGAAAACCCAGTTGTGTTAGATGAAGATGATGATGAGGATGAGGATATGCCAGCCGTATTAGTCATGTTAGATGAAGATGATGATGAGGATATGCCAGCCGTATTAGTCATGTTAGATGAAGATGAATTGACGATGGCCGTTTCATGAAACCAAAACCAATATATTAAGATGATGATTTCATAGGACAAACCCAATCGTGTTAGTTGACGATTTTATAGAAAACTCAGTCGTGTTAGGTGAGGATGACGAGTTCACAGAAACCCAAGTTGTGTTAGTCATGTTAAATGAAGATGAAGATGAAGATGGTTTCATGAAACCAATATGAAGATTAAGATGAAGATGGTGGTTTCTTCAAA
This sequence comes from Silybum marianum, assembly GCA_036898165.1. Lineage (NCBI taxonomy): Eukaryota > Viridiplantae > Streptophyta > Magnoliopsida > Asterales > Asteraceae > Silybum > Silybum marianum. The sequence goes on along the minus strand of CM072528.1, from coordinate 22,121,232 downwards.
CTTGGAAACTGATAATCCAATCAATCAAAATCCCACAAAATTCGCACATGCATTCTATAGATTAAGAAATAATATTTAAAAGAAAATTAAGAAAAGGGTTGAAAACGTCATAAATACTCTTAAATGCGTAATTATCATTAAAAAAAAGAAAAATAGAAGCTTTAATTTGATTGGAGGATATTAGTTTGTAGAGTTTGTAAAAATCATTGACTTTGTAATTGACATCAACCCTATATATAATATATATATATATAGGCTGGTTTATTTAAAAACTAGACGAAGAGTAGAAATTATAGAAACTTTGGCAAATCAATATAAAAAATAAATTTTTTCATTTTTTCATCAAATGCTATGATTTAAGATATTATTTCACATATGTTTATTTCATCTTGTGAAAAAATTATATGTGAAACTTTACACTATGAAACAAAAACATATGAAACTTTTCATAAAAAATATATGAGAATCTTTCAATTTATGAAAAACAAATACACGTGAAACTTTTACATTATGAAACAAACATATGTGCAATAATATCTTAAATCATAGCATTTGATAAAAAGACATCATGAAAAAAATTATTTTTTATATTGATTTGCCAAAGTTTCTATAGTTTCTAAATGAACCAACATATATATATATATATATATAGAGGAAAGTTCAAATGTGAACTCATTTTTGGTTGTGAACGTGAGGACGAATCTCAGCCACTTATCCGGTCAATAAAGGCGAACTTTGACGCAGTTCACTCCTTTAATAATTTCCACCCTCCCATGAATCGCGTCAATCCTCCGTGATCGCGTCCACCATAACTTAGAAGATGTGTATTTGAGATTCGTCCTCACGTTCACAACCAAAAATGAGTTCACATTTGAACTAATGGACAAATTGTGGACTACATATGATGTGGGTCCCACATAATATTAAATCATTTATGATTTAATATTAAATCATATTAAATCATAAATTATTTAATATTATGTGGGGCCCACATCATATGTGATCCACAAGTGTCCTTTTGTTCCTTTAAAAGTGCAAAGTTCTCATTTGAACCTTCCTCTCTCTCTCTCTCTCTCTCTCTATATATATATATATATATACATATATATATATAGGTGGGGTCATGCGAGGACGATACCAATTTACGAGAATGCAAGGACAATTCTCAGCCAATCGTTTTGTACATGAAATTTTTTTCATGTACAAAATCATATGTGATTTTGTACTAGCATAAAAAATGACACGTGTGACTTTTGCGCGTCCTCGCATTCTCGTAAATTGTTACTGTTCTCGCATTCTCGTAAATTGTTACCGTTCTCGCATGCGAACTCAAATTTGGTTGTGAACGTGAGAACAAATAACAGCGTGACACGTGTCAAAATAAGCAATATTCAGACTAAATATACAAAGGAATATTCAGTCTGAATATATATACTATAATATTTCTTTGAATGAGACACGTGTCGTACTATCATTTGTCCTCACGTTCACAACCAAATTTGAGTTCTCATTTGAACCCGCCCTTCTCTCTGTCTCTCTCTCTCTCTCTCTGTATATATATATATATACATATAATATAGAGACTCCTTCAAGTGTTAACTCAATTAATTGTGTTAACTTTGTTAACCGATCTAAATCTTTTATTATTTTAATCAACGGTTGTGATTAAATGAAGATTATAATCTGATAATAAAGAAAATGAAATAAATAATATTAAATGAAGGGCAACTTTGGAACAAATTATCATATTTTGTTTTTGGAAGATAATCAATAATATGTGTATATTATTTTTGGAAGAAATCATATTTTATATTTTAAAAATAATGAGTATTTTTAATAATATTTATATGATTTTTGTTTAAAGATAAAATAAAAAACTTTATAGGTGAGCTTGAAAGTGAATCACTGATTTTAGTTTAAAATTCACAAGTGAAACCAGAATATGAGACAATAATTTTTATTTAAAGTATAAGTGAAACCATATAATCAAATTTCAGTAGTGAAATCAGAAAATGAAAGAATGATTTTTATTTAAAGTTCATAAGTGAAACCATATAATCAAATTTCATAGGTGAAACATTAAAGTGAAAAAATGATTTTTATTTATAGTTCATAGGTGAAACCAGAAACTGAATGAGATAACTAAGAAAGTTTAAATAAATTCATAGGAGAAATCAGAAATTTTATAGGTGAACAATTAAGTAAATGAGATAATAAAGGAATGTGGTAATTAAAGAATGTAATAATTAAGTGAACAAGATATTTAAGGAATGCGATATCAATAATCAAAAAGACGAAAATGTCCGGTTAATAAAGTTAACACAATTAATTGAGTTAACACTTGAAATGAAGGGCCTCTCTCTCTCTCTCTCTTGCTCGCTATCTCTCTCTCTCTCTATATATATATATAGGAAGGTTAAAATGAGAACTTTGTAAATTTAAAAGAATAAATGAACAACTTGTTCCTTTAGAAATTCAAAGTTCTCATTTGAACCTCCTATATATATACACATTATATATATATATAGGGGAGGGATCAAATGAGAACCACCCCTCCTTAAATAAACAAAGGAACAAATTGTGGACCACATATGATGTGGGTCCCACATAATATTAAATCATTTATAATTTAATATTAAATCAAATTAAATCATAAATAATTTAATATTATGTGGGTCCCACATCATATGTGATCCACAAGTGTCCCTTTGTTCCTTTAAAAATACAAAGTTCTCATTTGAACCTTCCTCTCTCTCTCTCTCTCTATGTATATATATGTAGGGGCGGGTTCAAATAAGAACTCAAATTTGGTTGTGAACATGAGGACAAATGGGAACGCGACACATGTCATATTCAGTCCGAATAATGCTTATTCAGACTGAATAAATACTATATTCAGTCTGAATACTTCTTTGATTATTTAGTCTGAATAATCTACATTCAGACACGTGTCGCGCTCTCATTTGTCCTCACATTTATAACCAAATTTGAGTGGTTCAAATGAGAACTCAAATTTGGTTGTGAACCTAAGGACAAATGAGAGCGCGACATGTCTCATATTCAGAGTGAATAATCAAATAAATATTAAGACTGAATAAGCATTATTCAGACTGAATATATATTATATTCGGTCTGAAAATTTCTTTGATTATTCAGGCTGAATAATGCTTATTCAAAGTGAATATTTCTTTGGTTATTCACTCTGAATATGACACGTGTCGCGCTCTCATTTGTTCTCACGTTCACAACCAAATTTGAGTTTTCATTTGAACCTGCCCCTATATATATATAACAATAATCATTGTTACAAATATGAACATTTGTGACTTTATATTTAATATTTAAAGAAGATCCACTTGATGTTGATAAACGATTTCCAGTTTTTTCATATTATTTTGTAGGTATTATTCCTTCTTGAATACAGTTCATGTCTGCACCGCTATCAATTAATGCTAAAACTGTTATTTTAAAATCATTTGCAATACAAAGATTTATATAGGTGTTCCATCTTTGGAATGATATATTTCTTGAGATCTTTACTATTTCTTTTGATTCTTTATTATTAATTTTGTTGACTTTTTCTTCTTTATTATTAATGATTTCTTTACATTTTTCTACTTTGGATAATCTTTCTTTGATCAATCTTATTTCTGTTTTAACACATTTTAATTCTTCTTGTAGGTCTTAAATAGATACAGGTGTTTCCGCCTTGGAGAATCGTTTATATATTTCTCGAAGATTAAAGGGTTCATTTGAGACCTTGTGTTCACTTTTTTTGTTATTAAAATTTTTATCAGTAACTTCACTTTTAAGAGTTTTATCTTGAATTTTATCTAAAAGATCTAAAATTTCTCTATCTTCATCTGTAATAACATTAAGAGAATTTTGCTGAAATGGTCATTTCAGAGTATCAATTTACAAAAATAGCCATTGACTACGCCAAATGATACTACGCCATGGCGTAGTCCATATTTTTCCCAATTTTTGCAAAAAAGTCCCCGACTACGCCATATTCCTACTACGTCATGGCGTAGTCGGTCCCTGAAGTTTCGAAAAGTGGCAAAAACGGCCCCTGGACTTGAAAGGATGGCTAGATAGTTTGAAAAATGGCAGAAACGGTCCCTGAACCTTACTACGCCATGGCGTAGTAGTCAAGTTTAAAAGGTGGCAAAAACGGCCCTTGGACTTGAAAGGATGGCCAGATAGTTTAAAAAATGGCAGAAACGGTCCCTGGACCTTACTACGCCATGGCGTAGTACCATTTGGCATAGCAGACACTTTGAAAAAAATTGCAAAATCGGCCCCTGGACTTTACTACGCCATGGCGTAGTGGTCAAAGATGCCCTGGAATATGCTCTTTGACCGACCTTTAAACTTTGGAAATTTGGCAGATTTAGTCCCTACGCCATGGCGTAGTACCCTTTTGGCGTAGTACTAGTCAACTGCTCCTGACCGTTTGGCATTAAATAGGGTAGCTGGACAATTAATAGGGTAGCTGAATTGTTGGGAGGCGAGAAATCACGGGTGAACTTAACAATTCTCATCTCCATCTATTATAAATTGAGGGTTGCGGTCCACACTATCAACACCATCAACACAGCCGAAATTCTTGTCCTCAAAATTATTGTTTTCTTTAGAAAACGACAAGAACAATCATCAAAAGCCGAGATTTTTTTCAAGCTCACGCGCCTTCGAGAATTTTACAATCCACGTCAAAAGCCATTACACATCAAGACATGGAATTTTCAAACCCACAAGCAATGATAAGTTATTTCGTTTTAAATTCAATAAACGTAATCATTCAATATATGTTTTATATGGCTTTTGTTTGGCTTATCATTTTTTTATGTTTCTGTTTTAATTTTCTGTACATATATATGTGTGTAATATAATTTATAAAATATAAAAAATATAGTTATCTAATACACTATATTTATATAGTTTAGAGTAAATTACAGATTTGGTCCATATAGTTTGAAAGTTTATGAAAAATAAAGAAAAGTATGCTAAAAACAAATATTTAACGGAAAAGTTAGATGAAAAACACTATGTGTTATAAAATGGAAACCACATCTCGGTGTCATTTTTTAAAGTTTCTGTATGGTTAAGATTATAGTATATTATATTTTTACTTTATAAAATTTATTTTGTATTTTTTTATATATTTTAGGTATTTGAATTTTGAACCTTCCATATATTTTATATTTATATACCTGTTTAATATACAGTTGTCCCGTTTTGCTCGCAGATTACCGATCGTCATGCTTATGGATTACTTCAGAGATTTTCAACAACGGTGGTACTTTCTACGCCGACAAAAAGGAGGTTCCTAAGATGAGAATGTTTTAAATATATAAATATAAATATAAATATATAAATCCTAACATAATTTATACATTTTTGTAGAGCAAATGCTTCACAATCTAACACCATGGGCGCAAGCCAAGATCCAAAGGAGGATGGGTAAGTCTACAAGATGGAACGTACACGGCATTGTAGATGATTGGTATGAGGTTCGAGATGGTCATAGGGATGCAAAAGTCGATATGCGTACAAATGAATGCACATGTAAAAAATGGCAACTATCTGGGTTACTTTGCGGTCATGCCATCACCGTTGCGAAACATCTCGGATATACAGATTGTAGCCATTTGGCTTCAACCTTCTTTTATGCCTCAGTATATTGGGAAACATATGAAGGCGTAATTCTTCCTGTTGGACCTACTTCAACATGGTTGTATCCAGATACCCCTCTACCACCAGTCTATCCACCCCTAATAACAAGTAACCCAGTGGGCAGACCCCGTAACAACGATCGAAGGCCATCTCGCGGTGAAGGTCGGATACAGAGAAAGTGTAGTAGGTGTGGCCAAACCGGTCATAATCGTACAAACTGCCCAACTCCTGTTGCATCAAGCGAGCCTATATGAAGGCCTTCAGGTAGCCAAAGAAGGCAGTCTCAGTCATCAACGTCGTTGGAACCACATGGAACTTTGGACTATAATAGTATTGACCTTAATATTGATTTTTAGCTGCCAAAGTTTGCTCCTGATTTTTAGTTGACTGTTTCAAGTGTTTGTTAACTATTATAATGTTTTTCAATAAAGTTAACGTTATTGCAAACTTTTTATTATAATGTTCACTTGTTATAATATTAATTATTGTTTTATCAAATTTGAAATATCACTACACTAAATAATTTATTCAGATATTAATTATTGTTTTATAAAGTTATTGTTTCCTAAACCATAAATTGATATAGTAAGGATAGTGCAAACATCTTAAAAAACATCTTAAACAATGGAAAATGTTACAGTGCAAACATCTTAAAACAAACATTCAACTAGGAGACATTTAGCGAGGATAGATGTCTTGGCATTGGATGATCCACTGAGCCTTTTCGTTGATCTTGTCCTCAAGAACGTCGTATTCTTCTTTGATTTCCTTTACCAACATCTCCTCCGTACTAATTGTTTGCTCTAGGACTGCAAGCTCTGCTTTACTTTCGTTAATCACCGCCTCTTTTTGAAGTTGTATTTCCCTGTTCTTATTCCATTTCTCCCCAAGCGCTATGATCTTCCGGTTCGGCTCGTAACTGCTGCCTTCAATTTCGCCGGCATTACTTGTGATGCCGGATGGTTTGGGTCAGGGTATAAAAACCTGGAAGAAAACATTTGTGGTTCATTGTATGGAGATGTCTCTGTGTAGTTATAGAATGCGTCTTCCCAATCGGCACGCTCTTCATCGGTTATTGGTTGGTCGGCAAAAGTTCTCCCATGCATTGCCCACTCCTCTTCTATTGCGGGCACATGCCAGGTACGCCTATACATTCCATCATTCAATTGTCGTAACGGTTGTTTCTGTGCAGATCGAGAACTTCCAGCCTTGGAAGCTGATTTGTTCTTTCCAAGTCGGTTGTTTCCGAACATGGTTTCTTGAAGGTTAGGTAAATTTACGAAGAGTTATGAAAGGAATGAAATGGTAGGTAACAAATTTGTGTGTTGGTACTTCTCAAGGACCATTTATTTATAGTGGTGAACTTTAGTAAAAAATACCCGCTAGCACCTGAACTTTCAAATACTGTCACAGTTAGTCCCCGAAATTCAGTACGCCTGAAAAGTTATGACAGAGTCGTCTGAAAAAGTATTCAGGATTCGCCTGAAAAGTTGTGACAGATTCGTCTGAAAAAGTAGTCAGGATTCGCCTGAAAAGTTATGACAGATTCGTCTGAAAAAATCATCAGGATTCGCCTGAAAAGTTATGACAGATTCGTCTGAAAAGGTAGTCAAGATTCGCCTGAAAAGTTATGACAGATTTGTCTGAAAAATATTGATATCGTGTCTGACTATATCGTGACGAATATCGCGACTATAAATAAGTGGTATGTTGAGGTGGTAACTTGCAATCTCTAACTTACTACATTTAACCAATGTCTGGAAACCGCCGCTCCGAAAAGAGATCGGTTCATGAGTCTGGAACTTCTTCTGGCTCAGACAATAAAAAACAGCTGAATGATGGAAGGTTCAGGCTTAGATGGAAAGCGCCTGAAACGGACGAGGAGTGGAGACAGATTGGAAAAACAAGGGCCCGTCATGCAATAACAGATGATGAAGAGCTAGAATACGATGCCGCATGGCAAAACTATAGGAGTTCACATAACGGTGATACGCCGCCAACCTATGACGAGAGCTTTTTGTTCAATCGAGACTCAAACCCTCTGGCAACTCAAGTCATGCCTTCAAAGCTCAAGGCATCGTGTAAAGAGGCTGACGAAGAAATTGAGAGGTTAGCAGAGTTATGGAAAGATAACCGGAAGATTCAACTAGAAAAACAGGCGCTATTCGATGAAAAAAACCCCAACTAAAGGTCCTACAACATGAACTACGTAAAGATGAAGCGGAGATTAATGACATCAAAGAAACCTACACATATCTAGAGGCGGAAATCAACAAGAAGGCTGACTGGATCATCTCCTGTCAGAATATTTATCCTTACTAGAATTATTAGTTTAAATTATTGTTTGTAGTATTTAAATGTGTGTTTGAATTATTGTTTGTGGTATTTAAATATCTGTTTGTATTATTAAAATGTGTGTTTGTAATAGTTAATTTTTATAGTCTTAATAGTTCTATTAATAGGTATTTTCTAAAAATATTCTATTAATAGATATTTTATTAAAACGCATTTATTGCCAAAAAAAGGTAAAACATTATATATATAATTATAAAAAGTTACAAGGTCCAGTTTGTCATTTTTTATTCTTTCTCGCGAACCTTTCAAGTCCAGGGGTCGATTTTGCATTTTTTTTCAAAGTGTCTGCTACGCCAAATGGTACTACGCCATGACGTAGTAAGGTCCAGGGACCGTTTCTGCCATTTTTCAAACTATCTGGCCATCCTTTCAAGTCCAGCGGCCGTTTTTGCCACTTTTCAAACTTGACTACTACGCCAAATGGTACTACGCCATGGCGTAGTAAGGTCCAGGGACCGTTTCTGCCATTTTTCAAACTATCTGGCCATCCTTTCAAGTACAGGGGCCGTTTTTGCCACTTTTCAAAACTTCAGGGACCGACTACGCCATGGCATAGTAGGAATATGGCGTAGCCGGGGACTTTTTTGCAAAACTTGGAAAAAATGTGGACTACGCCATGGCGTAGTCAATGACTATTTTTGTAAATTGATACTCTGAAATGGCCATTTCAGCAAAATTCTCTAACATTAATCTTATTACAAGTACAATTTCCTATACATTCATGATCTGATTCTGATTCGTCTAGTGTGAAATATGTTTTAACGACATTTAGATCATTATCTTCATAATCTGATAAACTAGATTCGTTACTAGAACTATCATCATTAAGAATTAGTTTGCTTATTTGAGACTTCAACTGTTCTGAGATATCTAATTCATTAATTGTTTTTAACATAACAATTTATAGCCATATGACCCGTCTTACCACATTTCTAACAAATTATAATATCTTTGGAATATTTTTTATTATTAAAGTGGGATTTTTTGTTTAATAATTTGTAATTTTTTCTCTTCTTGTAATCATTATTTTTTTCATCTTTATCATACTTGGAAGTGTGCCTTTTTAAAAAAAAATATTTCTTTGAGAATTATTTTTTATTTTTCAAAGAGGAGGGTCTAGAAAGAGGTTGATACCCTTATTGTTGACAAAAATCTCCTAGTTCATTTTTGCTAGTAATTTTATCCTTTTTGAGCTTAACTTTTAGTCTTAAATCTGAGCATATAGATAATCCTTCTTTATTAACATAACTAATAATCTCACCATAGGCAAGATCTTTGTAGGGAACTTGATTATCATATTTTTCTCTTAAATTATTTCTGATTATTTCTGCAAATAAATTCGGTAATCCGGCAATGAATCTTTCTTTCTAATAAGCTTCTTTACAATCTGGTCTTAACATAACTTTTGTTAGAAACGTATCTTTATACCATCCAAAATCCTGAAGTTTTCTACATGTGAGATTTAGTAGTATTTCACCACTTCTTTCTTGAAATATTGTTGGATCTCCCTTTTTTACTATAGAGTATATTAAGGTATTAATGATATCATCTTCTTGAGTGGTAAGGGTTTCATTGTTTTCTTGTTTTATCACTGTTTTCTTAGCATTGCGCATATGATCTTTCTCTTCTTTGGTAACATATAAATCCCTCCACCCTTTTAAATTGCCAGTAAATCCAGAGGTTAATAAATCGGCAATTTGTTTTTGATTATTTCCTTTGATAAAATAGGCATTTGAGGCCATATTTATTTCTTGAAGTATATTTAGAATTTGATGTTCTGAAAGTCCATCTATATTCCATTCATATACAGATGAACCATCATATTGGCTTCGATTTAAAGAAAAATCTCTATCTTCATATTGAACATCAGGGAAAGTTGGTCTCGGATAAAAATTAAAAGTACTTGGTCTATTTGTTGAGGTTGTATTTCTTCTAAATTTAATTTTATTAATATTATTAGAAAATTGTTCTTGAAGTTGAGAAATTTTTGTGCAGTCTTCATCTGATTCATTATCAGAACCATCAGAGGTTTGATTAAGAATATTGATTTTCATTCCTGTTAACTTTTGTTCTAATTCGCTAACTAATTTCTTATTATAACCTAGGTTTGTTTTCGAGTCTATCTGTTGTGGAGTGAAAATTGGTTTTTCAATATTTCTTTCAAAAGACTTAGAGGTTTGAGGATTATTATTTATTTCTTTGGTATTAATATTTTTTTTCTATTCTGTTTAATTGTTGACTCATAGAATTAAGTATTTCTTTTGAATAATTATTTTGTTAAGCAATTTGTTTAATTATTTCTTCTTTATTTGATTTTTCAGTAATTGTAACAAGAGGTGCATCTATATGTTTGTTTTGGATTAATAAAGAAAACTTTGGTGGATGAATAGACACTATTTTCTCTTCGTTAGATATATCAGTAAATTCTTGGGTCATTTGTGGAGAGTTGTTTATATTTAAAAAAAGGTTATCAATATTATATTGTCTACAATACAATTCATACCATTCAAAAAAAGTTATATGAACATTATTTTGTATAATATATTTTCTCCAACCAAGTTGACGTCCAAATTCTTTTTTGCTATTATTAACAAATTTATAATACCATTGTCATTTTTCTTTGTTATGATCAACATAAAATTCATTCTTAAGATACTCCATATTAATTTGTGATTATGTCATATCAACAAGTATATTGACTCATTTCTGAAGAATATTTTTTAATATACATAATATTTACTGAAATATAACTTTGATATTCTTTTAAAAGATCTTTTAGGTAAGTATAATGGTTTTGGAAGGGATAATAACGATTTTGAATACTCTTGAGTACAGTTTTCTAATAGATTAATCTCTTCTTTTAATTCCTTAACAATTTCTGAATTCTCCTTTAGCATTCTCCATTCTGCTTTGAAGAAATTGGATCTATTTCTATTAAAATGATTGCAATTTATTTGTATCTTATTACTCATTAACAAATTATTAATCTGTCCGAGCTATCTTTAATCCATTTGTGCATTGACTTAATTCGTAATCTAATGTATTTGATTCTCATTCGGATTCTACTTAAGTGTATTATTTGAAAAGTTGCATTTTGTTTTCTTTTTCTTGTTTCTAAAATATCTTTATATAAGTAATTTTTTTCAGTTTTGCTCTTGATTAGTTGAATAGAATCTAATTTAATTCTTTCCCAACTTCTTTTCATTATTTTAGAATGTATTTTATTATTATGATTACAAAGAATTTGAGTTTTATTACTCATATCTGATTTATTTGATTTTTAAAACTATTAGTTTCAGTTACAACATCTGACTGTGTTGGGCTATATCCTTCAGAATCGCTTTGCCTTTCTTCTTGATAAATTGGTTGTGGTATAGTAGTATTAAAGTTTACATATTTGAATGTTTTAGATCTTGAAATGGAAGGATTTTTGGAATTTATAGAGCTACTAATTGAGCCTGTAGAAAATCTTGATGGAATAAATTGAGAATTTCCAAAACTTATATCTACTGAACCATCATCATGTTCAATTACATTAGATATTTGACTAGAATCTCCTATAGGTTTGGGTATAATAATATCTTGAAGGTTCCAATTGCAAGATTGGGTTATTTCATCCCATTTTAGACGCTTGGGAGTTTGAACTTTTGTGTGTTGGGGATTTGATTCAAATATTATAGTTTCATTTTTTGAGATTGTTATTTTAGTCCTAGGTTCTATTGTTGAAGTCATAGTCTTATAACTAAATCTGTATATAACTGCGATAGTTTTGGTGTCTTCTTTGAATTCTAAGTTTTTAGTTTTAACTGTTAAAACCAAAGTATCTAAATTATTTGGATCAAATAGTACTACAGAAAACTTTGGATAACAATTGAAATATATAGGGCCATTAGAGATATTAGTTTCTGCCATGGCTAATATTGAATTTTGAAAATTGGTGTGTCTAGCATATCTTAATATAAGAAGAACTGGAGCATCTATTCCTAATCTAAATCAAGGTTTAACGGCTACTTGCACTAAACCAACATGTAAAAATTTATATCTTTTCCTATGTTGGATTATAGAAGATTTGGATAAAAGATTTAGACTATCATAATATTTGTTGATTGAAACAGTCTGTTCAGTGGCTTTGATTGAGTATCCTTGTAAGAAATCAAAAGTTCCAATATTATAAATTGTTTTAAAATCTTGTTTTGGAATAGTCCAGTTTGATAAATTTGCTCGATATTTGAAATATGGATTTCAGAAGAGTTGATATGAAGATCAATTTCTTCATTTATCTCTTCATCAGAGTTAGGCTTTTTAGAAAATAAACTCATCATCTTTTCTATAAACAAAAGTTTTTTAAGAAATAACTTGATTGATAATAAAACTGAGTTTTACTAGTTGTTAATACCTATCGTAGTCCGGCTGAGCGACTTACCTTCAGCTGCGCCACTTATGCTAATCCAACCGACAAGGGTTATTAACACTGACAAAATTAGGCTTACCAACACTAATACCCTATTACCATAAGAAAACTTCATTTTCTTATCAACCTTTATTCTTAAACTTTTATTAATATAGGCAAGAGATAAATAATTTTCCAGATCCATAACTACTGCTAACATGGCTCTGATACCAAACTATGGTCGTGGATCATTAAAGATCATTAAAATAAAGTGGATCATTAAATATCATTAAAATAAAGGATTAACGATTTCCAGTTTTTTCATAATATTTTGTAGGTATTATTCCTTCTTGAACACAGTTCATGTCTGCACCGCTATCAATTAATGCTAAAACTGTTATTTTAAAATCATTTGCAATACAAAGATTTATATAGGTGTTCCATCTTTGGAATGATATATTTTTTGAGATCTTTACTATTTCTTTTGATTCTTTATTTTAATAAGTTTTGATGTCACATTATTATATTTACTCAATAAACTTAATTCCAAGTATCACTTTAATGATTACTTTATTTTAATGATCTTTAATGATCCACGACCAAAGTTTGGTATCAGAGCCATGTTAGCAGTAGTTATGGATCTAGAAAATTATTTATCTTTTGCCTATATTAAGAAAAGTTTAAGAATAAAGGTTGATAAGAAAGTGAAGTCTTCTTATGGTAATAGGGTATTAGTGTTGGTAAGCCTAATTTTGTCAGTGTTAATAACCCTTGTCGGTTGGATTAGCATAAGTGGCGCAGTTGAAGGTAAGTCGCCCAGCCGGACCACGATAGGTGTTCCACTATAGGTATTCTCTCTAATAACCTATTAACAACTAGTAAAACTCAGTTTCATCATCAATCAAGTTATTTCTTAAAAAACTTTTGTTTATAGAAAAGATGATGAGTTTATTTTCTAAAGAGCCTAACTTTGATGAAGAGATAATTTATCGAGCAAATGAAGAAATTTATCAAATTGATATGAACTCTTCATATGAACTCTTTATCAAATTGATAAATGAAGAAATTGATCTTCATATGAACTCTTCAGAATTCCATATTTCAAATATCGAGCAAATTTATCAAACTGGACTATTCCAAAACAAGATTTTAAAACAATTTATAATATTGGAACTTTTGATTTCTTACAAGGACACTCAATCAAAGCCACTGAACAGACTGTTTCAAACAATAAACATTATGATAGTCTAAATCTTTTATCCAAATCTTCTATAATCCAACATAGGAAAAGATATAAATTTTTACATGTTGGTTTAGTGCAAGTAGCCGTTAAACCTTTATTTAGATTAGGAATAGATGCTCCAGTTCTTCTTATATTAAGAGATGCTAGACACACCAATTTTCAAAATTCAATATTAGCCATGGCAGAAACTAATATCTCTAATGGCCCTATATATTTCAATTGTTATCCAAATTTTTCTGTAGGATTATTTGATCCAAATATTTTAGATACTTTGGTTTTAACAATTAAAACTAAAAACTTAGAATTCAAAGAAGAGACCAAAGCTATTGCAGTTATATACAGAATTAGTTATAAGACTATGACTTCAACAATAGAACCTAGGACTAAAATAACAAGCTTAGAAAATGAAACTATAATATTTGAATCAAATCCCCAACATACAAAAGTTCAAACTCCCAAGCATCTAAAATGGGATGAAATAACCCAATCTTGCAATTGGAACCTTCAAGATATTTATATACCCAAACCTATAGGAGAATCTAGTCAAATATCTAATGTAATTGAACATGATGATGGTTCAGTAGATATAAGTTTTGAAAATTCTTAATTTATTCCATCAAGATTTTCTACAGGCTCAATTAGTAGCTCTATAAATTCAAAAAATCCTTCCATTTCAAGATCTAAAACTTTAAAATATGTAAACTTTAATACAACTATACCACAACCAATTTATCAAGAAGAAAGGCAAAGCGAGTCTGAAGGATATAGCCTAACACAGTCAGATGCTGTAACATAAATTAATACTTTTAAAAATCATATAAATCAGATATGAGTAATAAAACTCAAATTCTTTGTAATCATAATAATAAAATGCATTCTGGAATAATGAAAAGAAGTTGGGAAATAGTTAAATTAGATATTATTTAATTAATCAAAAGAAAAACCGAAGAAAATTACTTATTTAAAGAAATTTTAGAAACAAGAAAAAGAAAACAAAATGAATCTCTTCAAGTAATACACTTAAGAAGAATCCGAATGAAAATCAAATACATTAAATTACGAATTAAGTCAATGCACAAATGGATTAAAGATAGCTCGGACAGATTAATAATTTGTTAATGAGTAATAAGATACAAATAAATTGCAATCATTTTAATAGAAATAGATCCAATTTCCTCAAAGCAGAATGGAGAATGCTAAAGGAGAATTCAGAAATTGTTAAGAAGTAAAAAGAAGAGATTAATCTATTAGAAAACTATACTCAAGAGGCTATTCAAAATCCTTATTATCCCTTCCAAAACCATTATACTTACCTAAAAGATATTTTAAAAGAATATCAAAGTTACTTTTCAGTAAATATTATGTATATTAAAAAATATTCTTCAGACTTTAGTCAATATACTTGTTAATATGACAGAATCACAAATTAATATGGAGTATCTTAAGAATGAATTTTATGCTGATCATAACAAAGAAAAAAGACAACGGTATTATAAATTTGTTAATAATAGCAAAAAAGAATTTGGACATCAACTTGGTTGGAGAAAATATATTATACAAAATAATGTTCATATAACCTTTTTTGAATGGTATGAATTGTATTGTAGACAATATAATATTGATAACCCTTTTTTAAATATAAACAATTCTCCAAAAATAACCAAACAAATACTAATATATCTAACGAAGAGAAAATAATGTCTATTCATCCACCAAAGATTTCTTTATTCATCCAAAACAAACATATAGCTACACCTCTTGCTACAATTACCGAAAAATCGAATAAAGAAGAAATAATTAAACAAATTGCTTATCAAAATAATTATTCAAACGAAATACTTAATACTATGAGCCAACAGATAAACAAAATAGAAAACAATATTAATACCAAAGAAATAAATAATGATCCTCAAACCTCTAAGTCTTTTGAAAGAATATTGAAAAACCAATTTTCACTCCACAACAGATAGACTCAAAAACATACCTAAGTTATAATAAGAAATTAGTTAGAGAATTAGAATAAAAGTTAACAGGAATGAAAATCAATGTTCTTAATCAAACCTCTGATTGTTCTGATAATGAATAGGTGAAGACTGCACACAAAAATTTCTCAACTTCAAGAACAATTTTCTAATAATATTAATAAAATTAAATTTGGAAGAAATACAACCTCAACAAATAGACCAAGTACTTTTAATTTTTATCCGAGACCAATTTTCCCAGATGTTCAATATGAAGATAGAGATTTTTCTTTAAATCGAAGCCAATATGATGGTTCATCCGTATATGAATGGAATATAGATGGACTTTCAGGAACATCAAATTCTAAATATGCTTCAAGAAATAAATATGGCCTCAAATGCCTATTTTATCAAAGGAAATAATCAAAAACAACTTGCCGATTTATTAACCTCTGGATTTACTGGCAATTTAAAAGGGTGGTGGGATTTATATGTTACCAAAGAAGAGAAAGATCATATACTCACTGCTAAGAAAACAATGATAAAACAAGAAAATAATCAAACCCTTACCATTCAAGAAGATGATATCATTAATACCTTAATATACTCTATAGTAAAAAATTATATAGGAGATCCAACAATATTTTAAGAAAAAAGTGGTGAAATACTACTAAATTTCACATGTAGAAAACTTCCGGATTTTCGATGGTATAAAGATATGTTTCTAACAAAAGTTATGTTAAGACCAAATTGTAAATAAGCTTATTGGAAAGAAATATTCATTGCCGGATTACCGAATTTGCAACATCCCCCGTCCGTAAGGTCTGGACGGACAGTGTCACTAGCGGGACTAAACGTAAAGACACTAACAATTCAGAGCTACTAATAAACTTCAAACATAGATTATAACCGTCTAAACATAGTTACAGTGCAAAAGATTACATTCCGAAAAGTATATATAAACTTATAATATTAACATCTAAAACGAGTCTGAAAACTCCAAAAGTGCACTCTCGATACCAAGTCCTGCTCCATTGATCACTTGGAACCTGCCGTGTCAGAAAACAAAAACACGGCTGAGCAACAGGGCTCAGTGAACGGATTAAAATATAAATTCGAAATAACAATTGTAAAATTGACAACAAAGCGGAAGGCTTATAATTCAATAAATATAAATTCACAGAAATTCCAAACAGCTCGCAATTCTCGATTCAAATAATAAAGTAAACAAAGTTTATCAAGACTTGTTCAAGTGTTCGGTTCATAATTCTCGGTTAAAAAATATAATATAAATAAAGTCCGTCAATTCCTGTTGTGTTCGTGGGGTGGCCAAACCACACAAACTATCGGGCGGGCGTGCGGGCACACACCCCGAGTCCCCCGTGAATTTAACCACGGTCACATGGTGGGTAAGTCCTAGGATCGATCCATCCGTCCTGGAACCAAAAAAATCGGTCTAGTCCACAAGGTGGGTTCACGTAAGCCACTATTAGGCTTAACCCTGTGCACCGAGTTCACCTGCAGGACGCCATGACTACAAAGCCACCATAGAAGGCATCCCAACTAATGTGCCCATCAATTGGGTAATACTGAAAATCAATAAAAGTAAACATATGCCATTATCCGGATGACTTTCATAAAAAATCAAGTTTCAATATATTTCGTAAAGTTCACAAGTATATCAAATATGAGAATCAAAGATTGAACTCAAATATTATAATTAGAGGTACAACGGTTTTTATATATAAATATACGTATTTTGTTGACCACTTTTAGTGATAAATCACAAGGCGGCGAGCCACCGTTACGAAGGGTCAACTAGGACAACTAGTTGCTTGAGTGTCAAAAGAAAGTGAAATCCGTACCTTAGTCGAAGATAAGAAACAATGCACGATTAGACGAGATTCACCGGAATGTTTGACTTGAATACGAGCCTAACGAATACGTAAATCGATTACTACTTAAACGATGTAAAGACATATCCTAATTCTACTAATAATGTACTTAAGTCCTACATGTTTATAAACAACTAATACTTCAAACGGGATAGCCGGATGCATCTAGAAAACTTGCGTATATGCTATTTCGTTCCGACTTTTAACAGCTTCGATACCTTTTTTTCGTGAGCATTTTTATCCCACTTAGAGGCCAATATAGAGAATTCCATCTAAATGAAAGTTGTAGTGTGTAATCTTATAAATCTACCAGATTTGGAATCATGTCATTTGGATCATCCATCAGTTCTATACGGATGCCGAAAAACTGCTAAACAATCTCGTATAAGCTGCAAACAGCCCTAAAACGGCACTGTTTTGAGCCACTTAGGTCCAGAACTAGGTCCCGGACCCTTCATGAGAGTTGTAGTATACATTAATCGTTTTCTCTCTGAAAAATACGAGCTCAATCAGGCATAGCGTTTGTGAGTTACACACGGTCAAAGTACGGATCGGCACTAGTCGGTATGTCCGATTTTCACCGTTTTGACCAATTAACTTTTATAACCTCAACTTTATGAATTGACACCTTTAACGACTCTAAAACATACTTAACATACTAGACATTACCATATGGCTTAATGGTCATTAAACTAAGACTAATCATGCAATTCTATTTATTTCGGCATTTAACCGAACACTTGGGGTGCGGTTAAACATATACATAAAATCAATCTATATTGAAACCATAATCTATCCATATAATTTCTACCACAATATAAAACAATCCTAATGTACTAAACATGCAAGATAACTTAAATTTAGCAATAAAAAACCGTGAACATAAATATACACCCGATTATAAACCGGTCCCTATAATCCTAACGAAACAAACTTAACGAAAACGAAAGAAATTTATACCGTTATGAAGGTTTCGAAGAGTGGATTCCGAATTTATGATCCTTACTTCGGTTCCTCGGATGAATCGATAGAAAATCTAGAGAGAAGTAAGAAAATTAAATAAAGAGACGAGAGTATTTGATGGCGGTGGAGATGGCGGTCAAAACAGAAAAAGAAGAAGAAATGGTGAATTGCAATTTACTCTCTTTACGTCAAACATATATATATATATATATATATATATTTAGAATTTAGATTTATTTTTATATATAATTATTATGAGATTGAAACTTTGGCGGTTTTAACCCCTTAACAATTATATAACGATATTTACTACGATACAATACGACTAAGTTAACGGTTACGTTTTTTTTAAGAGACTCGGGTCTTATAAATCTTCCCCCCCTTAAAAATAGATTTCGTCCCCGAAATCGTATACAGAAAGGAAACTTACATTAATTAAAGAAGTCGGGGTACTCCCGCCGCATGTGTTCTTCGGTTTCCCACGTTGCCTCACGTTCTGAGTGATTCTTCCAAAGAACTTTAAAAAAAAAATCACTTTATTACGTGTACCTCTCTCATCGCAATCCAGAGTTGCCTCTGGCTCCTCACGATAAGATAGATCAGGTTCTATACGTTCCAATGGATAATCGATGACGTGCAGGGGATGATAATTGTACCCTCGAAACAAAGAGACATGGAACACATTATGTACGTGGGACAATTGTGGCGGTAGAGCTAACCGGTAAGCCACAACTCCAACCCTTTCCAGAATTTCGAAAGGACCAATATATCTCGGGATAAGCTTGCCTTTGAGACCGAAACGTCTAATACCACGAGTGGGGGAAACTTTCAGAAATACTTTATCGCCTGGTTGGAATTCGATAGGTCGTCGTCGCTTGTCGGCGTAGCTCTTTTGACGAGCTTGAGCCTCTTTCATCATTTGACGTGCCATCTCGACCTTCTCGGTAGTGACTTGTACCAATTCTGGGCCTTCAAGAACACGTTCCCCAACTTCATTCCAACAAATCGGTGTTCGACATCTTTGTCCATAAAGTGCTTCGAACGGAGCCATGCCGATACTCGACTGCCGGCTATTATTATAGGATAATTCGATCAGGTACAAGTATTTATCCCAACTTCCATGTCATTCCAACGCACATGCTCGGAGCATACCCTCCAATGTTTGAATTGTACGTTTAGATTGCCCATCGGTTTGCGGATGAAACGCCGTACTAAAATTCAAACGTGTGCCCCAAGCTTGGTGTAAACCTTCCCAAAATCGAGATGTAAAACGTGGGTCTCGATCGGAGGTAATAGATATAGGAGTGCCGTAAAGACGCACAATCTCACGTTGAAATAGTTCGGTCAACTTATCAACGGACCAAGTTTGTCGGACGGAAAGAAAATGAGCCGATTTCGTTAATCAGTCTACTACCACCCAAATTGCATCGTGTTTCAAGGTCGTGCGGGGTAATCCGACTACGAAATCCATAGTTATGTGCTTCCATTTCCATACCGGAATCTTCAGCGATTGGAGAACACCACCCGGACGTTGATGTTCAATTTTAACTTTTTGACAAGTGAGACAACGAGCTACAAAGTCCGCGATATCTTGCTTCATTCCAATCCACCAGAAATGGTTCCTCAAATCCCGATACATTTTGTGTTGCCAGGATGAACCGAAAACATAGAGTTATGAGCTTCGGTTAAAATTTGATTTCGAAGCTCCAAGTTATTCGGAACACAAAGACGGTCCTGAAACCACAACACGTGATCATCATCGATTCTGAACTCTGAATTTGCATTCTCTTGTGCCTGCTGGAAGTTTGCCCACAATTCACTATCGTCTTCTTGGGCATCTTTGATCCGAGAGATTAAAGTCGGTTCTACCATCAAATTAGATAGAATCTCCATTTAGGAACTCGAACAAATTTCCAGTCCGAACCTTTCAATCTCCAAAGCCAACTCTGTAGAAACAATTAAAGAAGAAACTTGTTCCACGACTTTACGGCTTAAGGCGTCAGCGACTACATTAGCTTTGCCTGGATGATATTATATCTGAACATCGTAATCTTTCAAAAGTTCGAGCCACCTCCGTTGACGCATATTTAGCTCCTTTTGAGTAAAGATGTATTTCAGGCTTTTATGGTCGGTGAAAACTTCACAGGTCTCACCGTATAGATAGTGACGCCAAATCTTGAGTGCGAAGATGACCGCAGCCAATTCGAGGTCATGAGTCGGATAATTGACCTCATAAGGCTTTAATTGACGAGAAGCATATGCGAGCACTCTTCCGTTTTGCATAAGAACGCAACCAAGACCTTTCTTTGAAGCATCGCTATAAACTTGAAACCCAACGGTGCCAGTCGGCAATACAAGGACAGGTGCGGTTAACAATCGATGCTTGAGTTCCTCAAAACTAGAATCTTGTTCGGAACCCCAATTGAATTTGACTCCTTTCCGGAGTAATCGGGTCAACGGTAAAGATATTTTAGAGAAACCTTCAACGAATCGTCGGTAATAACCAGCCATACCAAGAAAACCACGAACTTCAGAAACGTTCGTAGGTCGTGGCCATTTAGTGACGGTTTCATTTTTCGCTGGATCGACTTTGACACCTTCGGCGGAGATTACGTGCCCGAGGAAAGACACTTGATCAAGCCAGAATTCACATTTGGAACGTTTTGCATACAACCTTTTTGTTCGAAGAGTCTCCAAAAGGACTTGAAGATGTTGAAAATGTTCTTTTCTTGACTTCGAGTAAATCAAGATGTCATCAATAAACACAATAACAAATTCATAGAGATAATCTTTAAAAACCCGATTCATAAGGTCCATAAAGACTGCTGGAGCATTGGTTAACCCGAAAGGCATTACCATGAATTCGTAGTGCCCGTAGCGAGTTCTAAATGCAGTTTTCGGAATATCACAATCTCGGATACGAAGTTGGTGGTATCCGGATCGAAGATCAATCTTGGAAAATTATCGTGCCCCTTGTAATTGATCGAACAGATCGTCGATTCTCGGCAACAGATACTTGTTATGGATTGTTACCTTATTAAGTTCTCGATAATCAATACAAAGACGCATTGTACCATCTTTCTTTTTAACGAAGAGAACCGGAGCTCCCCAGGGTGAGACACTGGGTCGAATGAAACCTTTCTTCAATAGATCGTCAAGTTGAGTTTTGAGCTCTTTCATTTCAGTTGGAGCCATTCGATAAGGAGCCTTGGAAATAGGAGAAGCTCCCGGAACTAGATCGATGGTGAATTCGACTTCCCGAACCGGTTGTATCCCCGGTAAATCGTCGGGAAACAGATCAGGATAATCAAAAACAACAGGTACGGACGTAGGAGTCGAAAGTACCTGTTCCGGATCTTGTAGAGTACCTAGAAAACCTTCGTTGCTCTGCCAAGTAAACTGTTTCGCGGAAATGGAGACTATAGCACTAACATCTTCTTTTGGAGTACCTCCTAAGAAGATTGCCTCCGGGTTGTCCACATCCCCAAACAATATATGTTTGAAGTTACAGTCTATAGTTGCCCGATGACGTGACAACCAGTCCATACCCAATATTAAATCGAATTTGGACATATGCATTGGAAGTAATGTGACCTTCCGTATGCATTCTCCAATAAGTAACGGACAATTGGAAAATCGAGTTGTCACACAGATTGAACCACCCAAAGGAGTAGATATCACTATTGGAAATTAGGTGGTTTGCTCATAAGGTTTTAACTGTGATTCTAATCGTTCAGAAACAACGGAATGTGTTGCACCAGTATCAAACAAAGCATAAACAGATAAATCAATTAATTTAACATGACCCGAAATCATACCAGCTTGAGATTTGTCGCCAGGTAATGCAAAGACTCGTCCACTAGTACTTAGTTGCTTTCCCTTCCCTTTGTCAGTTCTGGTTTGAGCTTTTGGACAATATTTAGACATGTGCCCCTGTTCTAGATAGTTGAAACAAGAGCCAGTCATCTTTAGGCACGGACCAGGTCGATATCGAAGATTGCATCGACTACAAATAGAAGGAGGGCTAGAAACATTGCGACTCCCACTACTAGACAACACTTGAAGTCGTAGCGTGAATAGATTTGAACTTTTCTAAGTGTCGCTTCTCGACTTTGATTTTACAAAACGAGAATTGCTTCGAGGAAAAGATTCAGATCCACGTTTCTTATTGTCAACGCGTGGGGCTAACCGTTGTTCTCGCGCCCGATCAATATTCTTTGCTTCATCGGCCACTTCAGTAACGGTTTTAAAAGAAAAGTTCAAGAGACGATCCTTATACTTCGAGTTTAGAGTCCATTTAAATTTGTCAGCTTGTTGGGCTTGAGTGCCGGCGGTATTTCCTGCAAAACGAGAAAATTTAAGAAAAGGTGCCATGTAGTCAGCAACTGTTTCATCCTCGCCTTGCTAGATCGCAGAATATTCTCGCACATATGCATCACGATCTGCCGAGGTAAAATACTGCTTGAAGAAGAACTCCTTGAACCGATCCCAAGACAAGTTTCTAACAGAGGGATCAGTTTGGACGCAAGCTTCCCACCAGTTATTGGGTTCTTTCTCGAACATATAAGTAGCCAAGCGGACCCTCTATTGATCTGGGAAATCCAATACAATGAAAATCTTTTCTATGTGTCAAATCCAATGTTCGGCATCAACTGAATCAACTGCAACTGAGAAGGATTGAGGTTTCTGTTTGTTAAACCTCTCGAGCCATGTATATATTTCCCCAGTTGGGTTACCAGAACTAGATCCAGGATTTCCCGTATTAGTCGGATGAGCAGAATTTGGGTTTCGAGGAAGATTTTGTGCTGCCTGTTGCATAGCCTGTATGGCCTGCTCGAGATACGAAGGCATCAAACTGGACATCGTTTGTCGGACTATATCAAAATATTAGGCTTACTTCCACCTCCCCCCGGATTGGGGTTTGGGTTTGGATTACCTTCGGGTTGAGTTGTGGATTTGCGTGGGCGACCATGTCTCGACATTCTAAAAATAGAACAACACGAAGATTAGAATTCAAACAATTATAGATTGAAAGACAGTAAATATAATTAACTTCTAATCTACCCATTCTAGTGTCTACCCAATCCTCACAGGTTAAGAATCTTAATCTACAAGTCGAAACCTATGCTCTGATACCACATTTGTAACATCCCCCGTCCGTAAGGTCTGGACGGGCAGTGTCACTAGCGGGACTTAACGTAAAGATACTAACAATTCAGAGCTACTAATAAACTTCAAACATAGATTATAACCGTCTAAACATAGTTACAGTGCAAAAGATTACATTCCGAAAAGTATTTATAAACTTATAATATTAACATCTAAAACGAGTCTGAAAACTCCAAAAGTGCACTCTCGATACCAAGTCCCGCCCCATTGATCACTTGGAACCTGCCGTGTCAGAAAACAAAAACACGGCTGAGCAACAGGGCTCAGTGAACGGATTAAAATATAAATTCGAAATAACAATTGTAAAATTGACAACAAAGCGGAAGACTTATAATTCAATAAATATAAATTCACAGAAATTCCAAACGGTTCGCAATTCTCGATTCAAATAATAAAGTAAACAAAGTTTATCAAGACTTGTTCAAGTGTTCGGTTCATAATTCTCGGTTAAAAAATATAATATAAATAAAGTCCGTCAATTCCTGTTGTGTTCGTGAGGTGGCCAAACCACACAAACTATCGGGCCGGCGTGCGGGCACACACCCCGAGCCCCCCGTGAATTTAACCACGGTCACATGGTTGGTGAGTCCTAGGATCGATCCATCCGCCCTAGAACCAATAAAATCAGTCTAGCCCACAAGGTGGATTCACGTAAGCCACTATTGGGCTTAACCCTATGGACCGAGTTCACCTGCAGGACGCTATGACTACAAAGCCACCATAGAAGGCATCCCAACTAATGTGCCCATCAATTGGGTAATACTGAAAATCAATAAAAGTAAACATATGCCACTACCCGGATGGTTTCATAAAAAATCAACTTTCAATATATTTCGTAAAGTTCACAAGTATATCAAATATGAGAATCAAAGATTGAACTCAAATATTATAATTAGAGGTACAACGGTTTATATATATAAATATACGTATTTTGTTGACCACTTTTTAGTGATCAATCACAAGGCAGCGAACCACCGTTAAGAAGGGTCAACTAGGACAACTAGTTGCCCGAGTGTCAAAAGAAAGTGAAATCCGTACCTTAGTCGAAGATAAGAAACAACACACGATTAGACGAGATTCACCGGAATGTTTGACTTGAATGCGAGCCTAACGAATACGTAAATCGATTACTACTTAAACGATGTAAAGACATACTAATTCTACTAATAATGTACTTAAGTCCTACATGTTTATAAACAACTAATACTTCAAATGGGACAGCCGGATGCATCTAGAAAACTTGCGTATATGCTATTTCGTTCAGACTTTTAACAACTTCGATACCTCTTTTTCGTGAGCATTTTTATCCCACTTAGAGGCCAATATAGAGAATTCCATCTAAATGAAAGTTGTAGTGTGTAATCTTATGAATCTACCAGATTTGGAATCATGTCATTTGGATCATCCATCAGTTCTATACGGATGCCGGAAAACTGCTAAACAATCTCGTATAAGCTGCAAACAGCCCTAAAACGGCATTGTTTTGAGCCACTTAGGTCCAGAACTAGGTCCCGGACCCTTCATGAGGAGTTTTAGTATACATAAATCTTTTTCTCTCTGCAAAATATGAGCTCAATCGGGCATAGCTTTTGTGAGTTACGCACAGTCAAAGTACGGATCGGCACTAGTCGGTATGTCCAATTTTCACCGTTTTGACCAATCAACTTTATTAATTGACTCCTTTAACGACTCTAAAACATAGTTAACATACTAGACATTACCATATGGCTTAATGGTCATTAAGCTAAGACTAATCATGCAATTCTATTTATTCCGGCATTTAACCGAACACTTGGGGTGCGGTTAAACATATACATAAAATCAACCCATATTGAAACCATAATCTATCCTAATGTACTAAACATGCAAGATAACTTAATTTTAGCAATAACAAACCGTAAACATAAATATACACCCGATTATAAACCGGTCCCTATAATCCTAACGAAATAAACTTAACGAAAACGAAAGAAATTTATACCGTTACGAAGGTTTCAAAGAGTGGATTCCGAATTTATGATCCTTACTTCGGTTCCTCGGATGAATAGATAGAAAATCTAGAGAGAAGTAAGAAAATTAAATAAAGAGATGAGAGTATTTGATGGCGGTGGAGATGGCGGTCAAGACAGAAAAAGAAGAAGAAATGGTGAATTGCAATTTACTCTCTTTACGTCAAACATATATATATATATAGATTTTAGATTTATTTTTATATATAATTATTATGAGATTGAAACTTTGACGGTTTTAACCCCTTAACAGTTATATAACGATATTTACTACGATACAATACGACTAAGTTAACGGTGACGTTTTTTTTAAAAGACTCGGGTCTTATAGAATTTATTTGCAGAAAAAATCAGAAATAATTTAAGAGAAAAATATGATAATCAAGTTCCCTACGAAGATCTTACCTATGGTGAGATTATTAGTTATGTTAATAAAGAAGGATTATCTATATGCTCAAATTTAAGACTAACAGCTAAGCTCAAAAAAGATAAAATTACTAGCAAAAATGAAATAGGAGATTTTTGTCAACAATATGGGTATCAACCTCTTTCTAGACCCTCCTCCTCAAAAATTAGAAAACAAAATCTCAAACAAATATTTTTAAAAAAAAAAAGGCACACTTCCAAGTATTATAAATATGAAAGAAATAATGATTACAAGAAGAGAAAAAAATTACAAATCATTAAAAAAAAAATCCCAATTTAATAATATAAAAGATTCCAAAGATATTATAATTTGTTACAAATGTGGTAAGACGGGTCATATGGCTAGAAATTGTTATGTTAAAAGAAAAATTAATGAATTAGATATCTCAGAACAGTTGAAGTCTCAAATAATCAAACTAATTCTTAATGATGATAGTTCTAGAACGAATCTAGTTTATCAGAGTATGAAGATAATGATCTAAATGTCGTTAAAACATATTCCACACCAGACGAATCAGAATCAGATCATGAATGTATAGGAAACTGTACTTGTAATAAGATTAATGTTATTAAAGATGAAGATAGAGAAATTCTAGATCTTTTAGACAAAATTCAAGATAAAACTCTTAAAAGTGAAGTTACTGATAAATTTTTAATAACATAAAAGTGAAAACAAGGTTTCAAATGAACCCTTTAATCTTCAAGAAATATATAAACGATTCTCTAGGGCGGAAACACTTGTATCTATTCAAGACCTACAAGAATTAAAATGTGTTAAAACAGAAATAAGATTGATCAAAGAAAGATTATCCAAAGTAGAAAAAGGTAAAGAAATCATTAATAATAAAGAAGATAAGTTCATCAAAATTAATAATAAAGAATCAAAAGAAATAGTAAAGATCTCAAAAAATATATCATTCTAAAGATGGAACATCTATATAAATCTTTGTATTGCAAATGATTTTAAAATAACAGTTTTAGCATTAAAATAACAGTTTTAGCATTAATTAACAAATGTTCATATTTGTAACAATGATTATTGTTATAAAACCTCTTTAATTCTTGCGAAAAATTCAACCTCCACTTTAATACTAGGAACTCCATTTATCTCTCAATTACAAAGTCAGATTATCCAAAACAAAATAAAACAGGTAAAACAAAAATTTGAAAACAACGTCTGTTCAAATATTCCAAATGCTTTTTAGATAAGAAAACAACATATAGTTAAACTGCCCTATATAAATGAATTTAATGAAAGAAATATTCCTTCAAAATCTAGAGCTATTCATATGACATTAGAATTGCAAGAATATTGTAAAAAAGAAATTCAGGATTTATCAAATAAAAAACTCATAAGATCGTCCAAATCTCCTTGGTCTTGTTCAGCTTTTTATGTAATGAATGCCGCAAAATTAGAACGAGGATCTCCGAGACTCGTTATCAATTACTAACTACTAAATAAAGTTTTAGAATGGATTCGTTATCCTTTTCCAAATAAAAGAGATTTACTCAAAAGGCTTTATGATTCAAATATTTTTTCAAAATTTGATATGAAATCAGGATTCTAGCAAATACAAATTCATGAAGAAGATAAATACAAAACAGGATTTAACGTTCCTTTTGGTCATTACGAGTGGAATGTAATGCCTTTTGGACTAAAAAAATGCTCCTTCTGAATTCCAAATATTATGAATGACATCATTATTCCTATAAGTAATTTTGCTATTGTTTATATTGATGATGTTCTAATCTTTTCAAAATCCATTGATCAACATTTCAAACATTTAAATGTATTTTATGATCTAATTCATAAAAATGGATTGGTCGTTTCTGCTTCAAAGATGAGTTTATTTCAAACATAAATAAGGTTTCTTGGACACGAGATCACTCAAGGAACTATAAGACCAATTCAAAGAAGTTTAGACTTTGCCAATAAATTTTCAGACGAAATTAAAGACAAAACTCAACTACAAAGATTTTTGGGTTGCTTAAACCATGTTCATGATTATTTTAAGGATTTAGGAATAATTTGTAAACCACTTTATCAAAGACTTAAAAAGAATCCATAACCTTGGACTCAAGAACATACTTAAATTGTTCAACACATTAAGCAAAAAATTAAATATTTACCATGCCTCAATATACCTCAACCTAATGCTCAGATAATTGTTGAAACCGACGCTAGCGATTTAGGTTTTGTAGGAATCCTCCAACAGAAACTTAATTCTCAATCTAAAGAGGAATTAGTTAGAATTTTTTCAGGAGCTTGGAATGATACTCAAATGAATTATTCAACTGTTAAAAAAGAAGTTTTAAGTATCGTCTTATGATTAAAAAAATTTGAAGATGATTTGTATATGAAACCTTTTTATTAAGAATCGACTGTCAATCTGCAAAGCCAATTCTTGAAAACGACATCAAAAATATAATTTCAAAACAAATTTTTACAAGATGGCAAGCCTTGCTTAGCAACTTTGATTTTCAAATTGAATTTAAAAAAGGCAAAGATAATTCTTTACCAACTTTCTTATCAAGAGAATTCTTACAGGGCAAATGACTTCTCAAAATAATTCCCCTCAAACTCCTAATCAAAAGAAACAAATGGTACTCTCTCCTTTCAAAGGTTCAACTTCTATCTCCCCTTTTCCTACTCAAAATCGGTATACTTCACTTACTCCCCCACCAGCTTATAAAACTTATTCCTCCTTAGTAAGAAACCCTGTAGTTTATTCTCATATCTCTACTCCAAGTAAAACTACCATTGTTTCTCCAAGCACTCAAACATTACCCCGTTTTCTCAAAAGGCGTCTCCGTCTTCAAAATCTGCTCATAGCTCTTACGCTCTCAATCCAAATACACAAGTAGTCAAGATTCTTGAAGAACATGAAATGCATCTTCAAAGCAAAGGATTCCATGTTCTTACTGATTTTCTTTTCCCAAAAACTTCACTATTCATCGGAAATACTCAAAAGACAAGAGATTATTATCAAACAATTTTGATCGATACTGGATCCATCAAAGTTATTCGTAATCAAACTTCTACAAACTCTTCACAGATTGATTTCAGTAAACTTCTACAAACTCTTTCAAACTATCCAGCATATCCATCAAATAATTACTATGATTACCAAGATGCATGGTACAACTTTCTTTACCTTCGAAGTTATACTCATTCATGGTTCTTATTTGTTGATAAGAATTTTAACTATAATTATCCACGGTGGTTTGTCAAATGGTTCAAATATATGGGAAATATTTCAGAAACTTTTCCTCAAAAGGTCAAAGAAGGATTTTTCAAATTTAAAGAGATCTTTGTTCAAGATATTCCAGAATTTGAATATCTCCTTCAATTCACAATGTTGTTCAAAATCCCATGGATCTTGTCAAGGTCTTTTACTATTACTCCAGCGACTGGTCTGTCTCCACCCTTACTTCAAAGGACCGCTAGGATAAAATGGTGGGATAAGCTTCCTAATGAACAAGTCGAAAAGATTACAATTCAAGGTGTCTCAAATTATTATTCAATTAATTATGGCGTTCCAGCTACCATAACGTCACCCCCCAAGACCTCCTGAAATTGACGAAGAAGAGGAAATTGCTCAATTTATGGCAACAAATTCCAAAGAAGAAATTCACAGACTCATCAAGGAGATAAAACAAAGTTCACCAGACAGTTCAATCGCTACTCAAGAAATTCATCAAGATTCATTCTTACAAGATGCTCAAGATCCATATCCAAATATAAAACTATAAAGCGTGAGTTAGGTGTTTTGTCGTTGTCGACAAGATTCTTTCGTTTATCAAATATGTAATTTATCAAATATATGAAATACGTTCTTTGGTATTTCAGAAGATGTACTGATCAAAATACAAGTTTATCAAAAATAAAATTCATAGGTTAAATGATGATTTTTCAAGAAAAAGAAGATTCGTGATGACCTTTCAAGATAAGATATTCTCAAGATTATATCTTCCAATTTTCAAGATTATGTCTGCCAACTTCTACTAATGGACAAAGAAGATAAAATTGAAGTAAATTCAAACTTAAATCATGAGCTGGTTTTCTGTAGAAGGCTTCTCAATTATTTCTAATTTGAAGACAGATGGAGGTCACCAACCCTTTAACAGGAGATCACCAACTATTCAACATGCCTATATAAGAAGATACAAGTTTGCATGGAAGAATCATCAGTTTTCCCCTTTGTAAAAGGTTATGCAAAAATCATAACCCTCTCTTAGATTTTCTACTACTAGATGTTCAAAGTCTTTAGATTTCCAAATTTTCATTTCTCCAACTGTATGTTCCAACTGTCTTAGAGCCAACTGGTCCAAAGATCATTTATTCAAAGAAGGTACTTATTTTTCATAATAATTACATGTGTTCTTATTTTTATACTTGCTTT
The DNA here is from genome assembly GCA_036898165.1 of Silybum marianum. Lineage (NCBI taxonomy): Eukaryota > Viridiplantae > Streptophyta > Magnoliopsida > Asterales > Asteraceae > Silybum > Silybum marianum. The sequence goes on along the minus strand of CM072528.1, from coordinate 22,090,742 downwards.
ATTTTAATAAGTTTTGATGTCACATTATTATATTTACTCAATAAACTTAATTCCAAGTATCATTTTAATGATTCCTTTATTTTAATGATCTTTAATTCTTTATTTTAATGATCTTTAATGATCCACTTTATTTTAATGATCTTTGATGATCCATTAATCATTAGAATGATACTTGGAATTAAGTTTATTGAGTAAATATAATAATGTGGCATCAAAACTTATTAAAATAAAGCAAGCATAAAAATAAGAACACATGTAATTATTATGAAAAAGAAGTACCTTCTTTGATTAAATGATCTTTGGAACAGTTGTCTCTAAGACAGTTAGAACATACATTTGGAGAAATGAAAATTTGGAAATCTAAAGACTTTGAACATCTAGTAGTAGAAAATCTAAGAGAGGGTTTTAATTTTTGCATAACATTTTACAAAGGGGAAAAACTGATGATTCTTCCATGTAAACTTGTATCTTCTTATATAAGCATGTTGAATAGTTGGTGATCTCCTGTTAAAGGGTTGGTGACCTCCATCTGTTTTCAAATGAGAAATAATTGAGAAGCCTTTTACCGAAAACAAGCTCTTGATTTAAGTTAGAATTTTTTTCAATTCTATCTTCTTTGTCCATTAGTAGAAGTTGGCAGACATAATCTTGAAAATTGGAAGATATAATCTTGAGAATATCTTATCTTGAAAGGTCATCATGAATCTTCTTTTTCTTGAAAAATCATCATTTAACCTATGAATTTTATTTTTGATAAAATTTTATTTTGATCAGTACATCTTCTGAAATACCAAGCAACGTATTTCATATATTTGATAAATTACATATTTGATAAATGAAAGAATATTGTCAACAACGACAAAACACCAAACTCACGCTTTATAGTTTTATATTTGGATATGGATCTTAAGCATCTTGTAAGAATGAATCTTGATGAATTTCTTGAGTAGCGGTTGAACTGTCTGGTGAACTTTGTTTTATCTCCTTGATGAGTCTGTGAATTTCTTCTTTGGAATTTGCTGCCATAAATCGAGCAATTTCCTCTTCTTCATTAATTTCAAGAGGTCTTGGGGGGGGGGGGGGGGACGTTATGGTAGCTGGAACGCCAAAATTAATTGAATAATAATTTGAGACACCTTGAATTGTCATCTTTTCGACTTGTTCATTGTGAAGCTTATCCCACCATTTTACCCTTGCGGTCCTTTGAAGTGAGGGTGGAGAGAGACCAGTTGTTGGAGTAATAATAAAAGACCATGACAAGATCCATGGGATTTTGAACAACATTGTGAATTGAAAGAGATATTCAAATTCTGGAATATCTTGAACAAAGATCTCTTTAAATTTGATAAATCCTTCTTTGACCTTTTGAGGAAAAGTTTCTGAAATATTTCCCCTATATTTGAACCATTTGACAAACCACCGTGGATAGTTACAGTTAAAATTCTTATAAAAAAATAAGAACCATGAATGAGTATAACTTCGAAGGTAAAGAAATTTGAACCATGCATCTTGGTAATCGTAGTAATTATAAGATGTATATGCTGGATAGTTTGAAAGAGTCTTATCCGTGTTTGGGCGAGCTTTCCAATCTTGAATAGAAAGCATATGGAAAATATGAACTTTACTGAAATCAATCTGTGAATAGTTTGTAGAGTTTAGATTAAGAATAACTTTGATGGATCCAGTATCGATCAAAATTGCTAGATAATAATCTCTTGTCTTTTGAGTATTTCCGATAAATAGTGAAATTTTTGGGAAAAGAAAATCAGTAAGAACATGGAATCCTTTGCTTTGACGATGCATTTCATGTTCTTCAAGAATCTTGACTACTTGTGTATTTGGATTGAGAGCGTAAGAGCTATGAGCAGATTTTGACAACGGAGACGCCTTTTGAGAAAAACAGGGTAATGTTTTGAGTGTTTGGAGAAACAATAGTAGTTTTACTTGGAGTAGAGATATGAGAAACAACTACAAGGTTTCTTACTAAGGAGGAATAAGTTTGATAAGCTGGTGGGGGAGTAAGTGGAGTATACTGATTTTGAGTAGGAAAAGGGGAGGTAGAAGTTGAACATTTGAAAGGAGAGAGTACCATTTGTTTCTTTTGATTAGGAGTTTGAGGGGAATTATTTTGAGAAGTCATTTGCCCTGTAAGAATTCTCTTGATAAGAAATCTGGTAAAGAATTATCTTTGCCTTTTATAAATTTAATTTGAAAATCAAAGTTGCTAAGCAAGGCTTGCCATAAAATTGTTTTGAAATTATATTTTTGATGTCGTTTTCAAGAATTGGCTTTGCAGATTGACAATCGATTCTTAATAAAAAAAGGTTTCAAATACAAATCAACTTCAAATTTTTTAATACATAAGACGATACTTAAAACTTCTTTTTTTAACAGTTGAATAATTCCTTTGAGAACATCAATCCCAATTTAATCAAGTTATTTCTTAAAAACCTTTTGTTTATTGAAAATATGATGAATTTATTTTCTAAAAAGCCTAACTCTAATGAAGAGATAAATGAAGAAATTTATCTTCATATGAATTCTTCTGAAATCCATATTTCAAATATCGAGCAAAATTTATCAAACTGGACTATTCCAAAACAAGATTTTAAAACAATTTATAATATTGGAACTTTTGATTTTTTTCAAGGATACTCAATCTAATGCCATTGTTGCGTTATATTGTTTAGTTCGCATGCATGATAAACTATGAGGCTTTGTGAAATTTATTTTGTATATGCAAAACCGGGGCCCTAGGCTCACCCAACTCTTTTTTTTAAATAATATGCAACCAAGTCGTCTCATACTCGGGAGTAGTAGCAAGGGGAAGGAGAAAGCATAGAACCTGTTTAGCATGGAATAAAGGCATGTCGAGCCTACATTCGGGATTTCTTTTATGTTCTCGTGTTTAGACGTTTATTTCTTAAAGTTTTATTTATATTGGAAATTTTCGTTGTGTTGAATTATTCTAGACTCGTGATATTTTTGATATTTTTGATATTTGAACGATTTATTTAAGTTAAATTTTTGGGACGTTACAAGTTGTATCAGAGCCTTAGTTTAAGAGAAATAGGTTATTAATTTTAGCCTAAGCTTAAACTGAGTGAGGTTATATGATTTGAATAATGTTATAGTTTGACTTAAATTATGTCTAAGTTTGACAATGTGCCGAAAGATGATAGATTATTATTGTGGTTTTGTAGGACCATGGTTTACACCAAGAGAACTAGGCACATTGGTCGTTGTGGGGGTAGGGCCGGAAGCCGTGCGGTAGCTACTAGATTAGCACCAAGAGGTGGAGTTGGGGATCACGATCGCACGAGCTCTAGCCGCACTAGGAGTTTGAGGAGCACTTCTAGAGGGAGCGCGAACGTTCTGAGGGTTGAGTCATCCTAAAGCACACCTATAGATTACTCTACATATGATCCATCGGAGGAACCCTCCGAGGAATACACCCCACGTACGCCTACCCGTGAGGATTTGAATGACGCCATAGCGAATCTGAATAATGAGAACGATGATCTGAAAAAGGAATTGTCTAAGGTCCAAGAGGAAAAGGACAAAACGGAAGAGTTGTTGAACAACTTGCAAGTAGAACATGCTGATCTAGGTGCGGAGTTGAGCTTGGTGTTAAATGAAAATGATGAACTTTGGGAAAGAAACCATAACATGGCATGGAAGTGTGTGGAGCTAGAGTGGGAAAAGAGGATTGTCGCCCGACCTTGGAGGGTGCGATTGGGAGATCGAGCTCGCTATTATAAGGGAGCGACCTCATAATATATAGGTTTGATCAAAGGATATTTGTCAAGCTGGGCACACCAATACCATCATGGCTTAAGCTTGGGATTTATCTGGAAGTACCGTCCAAATAACAGTTATGAAGAATTTGTGAAGATGTCCCACTACCCCATGGACATGCCATAAGTGAAAGGGAGAAGAATAAAGTCTTGATTTAAGTATTTTGTTTTGTTAGGATGTTTTGGTTGTTATCCAGTCGTGAACTTGGTTTCTTTTAGTTTTTTGGGTTATGTATGAGCCGGTTTGGCATATTTATCAAAGACTTATATATCCACTCATCGTTTGAATAAATTATATTTTCATGTTTAATCTTGTTGTTTGAAGATGAATATTGTTGGATAATTAGTTTATGATTGGGTATAGTTGTGCTTATAAATGTGAATCTTTATCGCACACAGCAATCATGTCTCGTTGCTCAGGAAGGACAACATCGATTACACCCAATACGACAGACCCTCCTCCAATAGGGGCTACCCCGAATGTGCAAGAGACCTAACCCGTGTCTGCTGTGGCTGCAAGGACTGCTAGCACGCGAGGACGAGGTCGCGAAAGAGGTAGGGGACGAGGTAGAGCCACGCCTAATGAACTTGAACCCTCTGTGCAAGCAAGCTCCGCCTCGGGAAGAGGTCGAGGAAGGGGGCGAGGACGTGCCTGTGCAACTGAGGCAACCCTGGGGACCTCATCGCTCAAGAGGTGGCAAAAGCCTTGCAAGCTGCCTTGCCCGCGGTTATAGCCCAGGTGCGAGAGTTAGAGTTGAAAAATCATGAAGACAGGGTGATAAGTAACAGAAGGGAGGATATTAGTGACTCGAACAATAGGGAACACATGCATGAAAGGTCAAGACCGGCGAGTCCTATCAGCATGGGCTCGAGACAGAAAGGTTGTTCCTATAAGACCTTTTTGGCTTGTAAGCCCCAACCTTTTCAAGGTGACAGTGACCCAGTGGTAGCTTTGAAATGGATAAGAGAGACGGAGGTAATTTTTAAAATCAGCAAATGTGCGGAAGATGATAAAGTGACATATGCATCTTCCATGCTCAAATCAGAAGCTTCTTTCTGGTGGCAATTGGTGACTAATTTAAAGGGCGATGAGGTTGTGGCAAGAATGACTTGGGAAGAGTTTAAAGGGATGTTTAATGAGAATTTATGTCTGCGCACTGCATTAAAGCAACTGAAAGAGGAGTTTCTAAGATTGGAGCAGGGAACAATGACAGTCAGGGAGTACACAACAGTTTTTTCTGAGAAGGCTAGATTTGCTGAGCACTATGTTTCAACGGAGGAAAGGCGCGCTGAGCGGTACATATGGGGGCTCAAATCATCCATTCGAGAATTTGTTCTCACAATAAACCCAACAACTTTCCAGGCTGCAGTAAACGCAGCTGAGATTAGAGAGAAGGAACTGAATCGTCAGGAGGCGGAAAAAGGCAATTATAAAAGAAAATGGGAAGGTCCGAGTAATGAAGCGAAAAAGTCGAAGTTTTTGGGATCTGAAAGGAAGACATGGCAAGGACAAGTTGCCAAACCCTGCCCTTAATGCAACCGGCATAAAGGGGAATGCATGATTAGGCCGAGAGTGTGTTACCGATGTGGGAAGCCAGGGCACCTGTCTCAAGATTGCAAGGTGGAGAGGAGAAAACGACTATGTTTTATCTGTAAGTCTCCCAACCATATACAAGCAAATTGCCCTCAGCAAAAGAGCGAGTACGCCATTGGCAAGGTGAAAGTCGATATGGTAAAGTGGAGGAAAAACGATCTGAAGCATCGAAGGCAAAGGGAAGAGTCTTCCACATGACAGCAAAAGAGGCCGAAGAGACACCCGACGTGGTGACAAGTACCTTTCTGGTCAACTCTGTGCATGCTAGAGTATTGTTTGATTCTGGTGCAAATCTCTCTTTTATATCTACCACATTCTGTGATTACTTGCATAGAGTGCCGAAACCTTTAAGTCCCACCTTCGAGGTAGAAACTGTAGATGATCATCTAGTAATGATTAGAGAGGAGTATGATGACTGCAATATTGAGATAGACGGTCGTTCCTTTCCGTTAAAACTACTCCCTATGATCTTAGGGGAATTTGATATAATGGTTGGGATGGATTGGTTAGCCAAAAACCGTGCAAGAATTTTGTGCAACAAAAAGATTGTTCAAATTGAATCGCCTGATGGTGAAACCATAGTTATATATGGAGACCGAAGAACTAGGAAATCTAGTATGATTTCTTTGGCAAAAGAAAGACGGTGTGTAAGAAAGGGGTATCATAGTTATCTAGCATATGTGATAGATGCTAAGAAAAAGAAAAGGAGTATGGAAGACATTGTCGTGGTAAGAGAGTTTCCTGAAGTCTTCCCGGATGATCTGACAAGTTTACCACCAGAGAGGCAGGTGGAGTTTCAGATTGATCTGGTACCTGGCACCGCACCTATTGCTCGGGCACCTTACCGCCTTGCACCGACAGAAATGAAGGAGCTAATGTCTCAATTGAAGGAGCTGTTAGACAAAGGTTTTATACGCCCTAGCACCTCACCATGGGGAGCGCCTGTGTTATTCGTTAAGAAAAAGGATGGTATGATGCGAATGTGCATCGACTACCACGAGCTTAACAAGGTAAACATAAAGAATAGGTACCCTCTTCCAAGGATTGATGATCTCTTTGATCAACTTCAGGGTGCCAGTTATTTCTCAAAGATCAATCTAAGATCGGGTTACCATCAGTTAAAGGTGCGAGAGGAGGATGTGCCTAAGACAACCTTTAGAACTAGGTATGGGCATTATGAATTTTTGGTAATGCCGTTTGGGTTGACAAATGCACCTGCTTCCTTCATGGACCTAATGAATAGGGTATGTAAACCCTACTTAGATAAGTTCGTCATTGTATTCATTGACAATATTCTGATCTATTCAAGCAGCGAGATTGAGCATGCGCAATATCTTCGGTCGGTTTTGGGTTTGCTAAAACAGGAAAAGTTGTATGCAAAGTTTTCGAAGTACGAGTTCTGGCTTCGAGAGGTTCAATTTCTTGGACACGTTGTGACTCAAGAAGGAATTAAAGTAGACCCGACCAAGGTGGATGCTATAAAGAAATGGGAGCCACCAAGAAACCCGTCTGAGGTACGAAGTTTCTTGGGACTAGCAGGTTATTACCGAAGGTTTATTCAGGACGTTTCTCGGATATCGACGCCCTTGACATCACTAACAAAGAAAGGTGTAAAGTTTGAATGGAAGCCTGCTCAAGAAGAAGCGTTTGGAATACTGAAGGAAAAGCTAAGTACTGCACCGATATTAACTTTGCCGGAAGGAACCGAGGGGTTTGTAGTGTACAGTGATGCCTCTAAATTGGGACTTGGTTGTGTACTGATGCAGCAAGGGAAAGTTATTGCATACGCATCTCGTCAATTGAAGGAACACGAGAAGCGATATCCAACTCACGACTTGGAATTGGCAGCGGTAGTGTTTGCCTTAAAAATCTGGAGGCACTACTTATATGGGGTAAAATGTCAAATTTATACTGATCACAAGAGCTTAAAGTACTTGTTTGATCAGAAAGAACTGAACATGTGACAACAAAGGTGGATGGAGCTGCTAAAGGATTATGACTTTGAAATTTTGTATCACCCCGGAAAGGCAAACGTGGTGGCTGATGCATTAAGTCGCAAAGAAAGGAACGATCATGTGAGGATTAAAGCAATGCAGTTAGAAGTTACTCAAAGTTGGATTAGGGAACTCAAGAAAACTCAAGAAGAAGCTCTAGTAGAAGAGAAATTGAAGGGCGAGAGAATGGTAGGGAACGTTTCGTCTCTTGAAGATAATAATCAGGGGTTAAAGTGCTTCAAGGGTAGAATTTGGATCCCTCGATTAGGTAACTTTCGTAACCAAGTGTTAGATGAAGCCCATAAATCTCGGTATTCTATACACCCGGGTAATAACAAAATGTATCGATATCTTCGTCAGTTATACTGGTGGCCGGGGATGAAGAAAGACATAGCTCATTATGTCGAAAGGTGTTTAACATGTCTACAAGTAAAAGTTGAACATCAACGGCCGTATGGTCAACTGCAACCTTTAGAAATCCCGATGTGGAAGTGGGACCACATCACAATGGATTTTGTGGTGAAGTTGCCAAGAACGCCAAAAGGTTATGATGCAATATGGGTAATCGTTGATAGACTCACCAAGTCAGCACATTTTTTGCCAATTAAAGAAACATATTCGTTGGAAAGGCTAGCTAAGCTCTATATAGACGAGATTGTGACTCGTCATGGTGTTCCATTATCAATAGTGTCTGATAGGGATAGCAGGTTTACCTCCACATTTTGGCAAAGCTTTCAGAGAGAGTTGGGGTCATGAGTAAAGCTAAGTACAGCCTACCACCCGCAAACAGATGGTCAAAGTGAGAGGACCATTCAAACTCTAGAAGATATGTTGCTAACATGTGCTATCGACTTTTCAGGGTCATGGGAAAATCATCTTCCATTGATAGAATTTTCTTACAAAAATAGCTATCATGCTAGCATCCAAGTCGCACCGTATGAAGCTTTGTATGGAAGGAAATGTCGAACGCCATTATGTTGGAATGAGGTGGGAGAAAAATAGTTGGCTGGTCTTGAGATCGTTAAGCAGACTAGCGATAAGATAAACCAAATAAGGGAAAGGTTGAAGATAGCTCAAGACAGGCAGAAAAGCTATGCTGATAAAAGATGGAAACCAATAGAATTCCAGGTTGGCGACAAAGTTATGCTTAAGATCTCACCATGGAAAGGCGTGGTCCGTTTCGGAAAGAGAGGGAAACTAAGTCCCCGTTACATCGGTCCTTACAAGATAACTGAAAGAGTTGGCGAAGTTGCCTATAAGTTGCAGCTACCTGAAGAACTTTAAGGCATCCATAGCACGTTCCATGTATCTAACCTAAAGAGGTGTTTGGCTGACGAAGGTGCCGAGGTGACGCTTAAGGATGTACACGTGGACAAAACTTTGAACTATGTAGAGGAACCAGAAGCCATCATTGATAGAAAAGTAAAGAAATTAAGAAACAAGGAGATCGCACTTGCGAAAGTTCAATGGAGACATCATAGAGGTCCAGAAGCAACTTGGGAACCCGAGAATGAGATGAAATTGAAGTATCCTCATTTGTTTGCATAAGGAAAATTTCGAGGATGAAATTTTGTTAAGGAGGGAAGTTTGTAATAACCAGATATATAAATGAAGGTGGCCATTATTAATATAACATGATTATGGCTTTATTGCAAAATCAATTCCCCTGGACTTCTAGAGTCGTGAAACCCCCCGGCAATTTATGAAAGCTCATCAATTCCTCTTCCTTGAAACCACATAAGGAATCAGTATAAAAAGGTAGCTGCAGTTTGAGTGTGGTCAAGAAGGACGAGAACTACCGTAAGTAAGGGCACCGACGGGAACAGAAACGAAAGTTGACGGCGCTTAGTAATCGCAGTTGGGTTGGAGTTAATCGGTAAGATTTCGTACTCCTCGTCTCTGAATATTGTTTTCTAGTTAGCGCTCCAACCGTTCGATCGTTCGGGTGGGTTTCCGTAGGGACACGGTGGTCAACGGTCACCGTTCACATCTTAACTGTTTACACGACGGTGATTCCGGTGCCACCGACTAGCAACTGTTATCTTGCCTCCATACTAAAAATTAGGACCTTTCGGTTCATGCGAACGCCGATAAAAGATGAATATATATATATATATATATATTAGTGTGGGTTAAAGCCTCTTTATATCCATGGTTGTTGGTCACTGTAATTTTAAGGAAGGAAGAAAAGCAAAGAAACAGAAAGTTAAATACAAAAGGTGCATATGAATCAGAATCAGGAGTTAAGAAAAGTTAGTTAGGATGTATATATATGTATGTAATATATGTTAAGTTCTTGCTACTTGAGAAATGGATATATATATATATATATATATTACATAAAATATGTGGTAATTAGACAACGTTGCATGAGAAGAAATGGATAAAATCCTCAAATTTGAATTTGAGGAGTACTCCAAAAAACCAACCATTATATGCGACATTTTGCCTTTTGTCGCTAACCCTTTTCAAGTCTTAAAACCTACTTCACATGTCATTTTATATATTAGTTATATACCATATGTCTACTGTATATATTTATGATATATATATATATATGCATTGGAAATGGAAATGGATATATAAATATGGATATGCGGTACCTTCATGCTCCACAAGATAATACATGGTTGCATGAATTAATATATATATAATATATATTATGTACGTTCATATACATATAGGTGTATGAGAGGATATATATATATACGTGTGTATATATATATAAATATGGAAGTACTTTTTAAACCAAAGTCGTATGTAAAAATGTCATCCTGTAGATCGTTAAGATAGTTAGCGTTTAGGGAACCACTCGATCGTCTATAGGAATGTTGTATTTTATATTATACTTAAGCTACGACATTGGATTTGTAGGGGAGACGCTAGCCACTTCAAAGACCGATTTGGGCAACGACTTGGACTGTGAGTTTTACGTGACTTTTAATGAAAATGGTTGCACGTTTTATTTAAAAATTATATGCAAGCTTGCTTTGGATTTTATCGATAATTGATTTTTAATATATCATGCATGCCAATAATGTTCGGTACTATTTTAAAATACATGTTTGAATAATCGTGTGGCAATAGGGATGTACTATGGAATTTTATATTGAGACGAGCATGCTGTGTGAGCTTGTCAAAGCCATAAGAGCGGGCATGCTGTGTGAGTTCGCTAGGTAAAAGCTGTATGAGTTAGACATTACCCATAATGCCATTGTTGCGTTTTATATTGTTTCAATCGCATGAATGATAAACTATGAGGCTTTGTGAAATTTATTTTGTATATGAAAAACCGGGAATTCACTGGGCCCTAGGCTCACCCAACTCTTTTTTTCAAAATAATATGCAAACCAGGTCGTCTCATACTCGGGAGTAGTAGCAAGGGGAAGGAGAAAGCTTAGAACCTGTTTAGCATGGAATAAGGCATGTCGAGACGACATTCGGGATTTCTTTTATGTTCTCGTGCTTAGACGTTTATTTCTTAAAGTTTTATTTATATTGGAAATTTTCCTTGCGTTGGATTATTCTAGACTCGTGATATTTTTGATATTTGAACGATTTATTTAAGTTAAATTTTTGGGACGTTACACAAATATCGAGCAAAATTTATCAAACTGGACTATTCCAAAACAAGATTTTAAAACAATTTATAATATTGTAACTTTTGATTTCTTACAAGGATACTCAATCAAAGCCACTGAACAAACTGTCTCAATCAACAAAGATTATGATAGTCTAAATCTTTTATCCAAATCTTCTATAATCCAACATAGGAAAATATATAAATTTTTACATGTTGGTTTAGTGCAAGTAGCCGTTAAACCTTTATTTAGATTAGGAATAAATGCTACAGTTCTTCTTATATTAAGAGATGCTAGACACACCATTTTTCAAAATTCAATATTAGCCATGGCAGAAACTAATATCCCTAATGGCCCTATATATTTCAATTGTTATCCAAATTTTTTTGTAGGACTATTTGATCCAAATATATTAGATACTTTGGTTTTAACAATTAAAACTAAAAACTTAGAATTCAAAGAAGACACCAAAGCTATCGCAGCTATATACAAAATTAGTTATAAGACTATGACTTCAACAATAGAACCTAGGACTAAAATAACAAGCCCAAAAAATGAAACTATAATATTTGAATCAAATCCCCAACATACAAAAGTTAAAACTCCCAAACGTCTAAAATGGGATGAAATAACCCAATCTTGCAATTGGAACCTTCAAGATATTATTATACCCAAACCTATAGGAGAATCTAGTCAAATATCTAATGTAATTGAACATGATGATGGTTAGGTAGATATAAGTTTTGAAAATTCTCAATTTATTCCATCAAGATTTTCTACAGGCTCAATTAGTAGCTCTATAAATTCAAAAAATCCTTCCATTTCAAGATCTAAAACATTAAAATATGTAAACTTTAATACTACTATACCACAACTAATTTATCAAGAAGAAAGGCAAAGCGAGTCTGAAGGATATAGCCCAACACAGTCAGATGTTGTAACAGAAATTAATAATTTTAAAAATCAAATAAATCAGATATGAGTAATAAAACTCAAATTCTTTGTAATCATAATAATAAAATACATTGTAGAATAATGAAAAGAAGTTGGGAAAGAATTAAATTAGATTCTATTCAACTAATCAAGAGCAAAACTGTAGAAAATTACTTAATTAAAGAAATTTTAGAAACAAGAAAAAGAAAACAAAATGCAACTCTTCAAATAATACACTTAAGAAGAATCCGAATGAGAATCAAATACATTAAATTACGAATTAAGTCAATGCACAAATTGATTAAAGATAGCTCGGACAGATTAATAATTTGTTAATGAGTAATAAGATACAAATAAATTGCAATCATTTTAATAGAAATAGATCCAATTTCCTCAAAGCAGAATGGAGAATGCTAAAAGAGAATTCAGAAATTGTTACGAAATTAAAAGAAGAGATTAATCTATTAGAAAACTATACTCAAGAGGCTACTCAAAATCCTTAGTATCCCTTCCAAAACCATTATACTTACCTAAAAGATCTTTTAAAAGAATATCAAAGTTATATCGGGTCACTCCTAGCATGGTTATATCGGGTCTCCCGCGGTTGTTTTGAAAAGAAACTTGTTCACCAAGAGTAAGCACTCAAGTTAAGTTAAATGAGATAAAGTTTCTCTCACTGTATTTTAAAGATTTTACGGATTTATCTATTTAACTGTTTGTTCTCACTAGGCGTTAAGCCTAACTGATAGATATCATAAGTAGCTTCAAAAGAAGACTGGGTTCTGAAGAGAGTGGTTCAGAACTCAGAAGTCAAAGTGAAGCAAAGCCTAAGGCATAACTTCTGAGGTACTTCAGAAGTTCTGAAGATTCTGAAGAAGTTCTGAAGATGGTTCTGAAGACACTTCTGAAGAAGTTCAGAAGTAGTTCTGAACTTGGATGTTACTTTTGTACTGTATCTTTAGCATTTCCATTTGTATATAAATAGATAGTTTGTTAGACTGTTAGAACTAATGTTGATAGATACTGTAATACTGTTTGATAATCAATACGACATATAACTTCAGTGATACATATCTTGAGTGACACCAAGGGGAATTCCAGCATGAAAGCAAGTGTTGTTATCAAACGTCCATCCTGTTTGATTGATTCACCTTCGATTATTCAATCAAGGAAGCAGAGTCAACGGCGTTTGAAGAAAGATGACTTCTATTTTAAGATATTGAGTTGGACAGTCAAAAAGCCCAAAGGCCAAAAAGAAGAGCAAAAACAGAGTAAATATCTTCCTCATAGGCCATTGACTATCTATCCCCGGAGTCTTTCTCTCCGTCAAAGGGACTCTTTCTTTCTTGAACAAGCACGGGGCTATCAGGACAAAATCTTAGTAAAAGCAGAAAAAGAGGAAGAGAAAGAGGAGCGAACAGCCACTATAACATCGTTAGATGAGCTTCAGTTGCCCCCCTTTGTGAACGAGGGGTTCGAAAGCCAAAGGAAGTACGGCTGAGTTTCAAGACTACGAGACTAAGAGTTGGGACTAGCCGCATGTCATCTTTCTCAGAGTCTGAGCCTGACACCTATATAAATACATCAAACAACAATTGAATTGGGATCAAAGAATTAAGTGGATTTGTCCCCTTCTGTCTTATGTTCAACGAAGGAAAGCTCCCTCCCTTCTTCAGCTTGAAAGACATCTCAGGAAAGAGCTACTTCAACTGTAGAAATTTCTTTAGTAGCGAGAACCCTTCCTACTCGAGAATAAGGTCAGAAGTGAAGCGTTTTTTCAGTTTTTCTTTAAAAATCTAGTAAGTGTTATGCTGGGGTGGGGATTCAGATCGATGAGGGACGTAGGAATTGCCATTAACTGTCCGGAAGGCTAAATAACTTTCTCGGGAGCCTCTGGGAGGTCAGGGGTATTCAATCCCATGATACTCAAGGAGCAGGGCGTCGTATCCCAGGGGTTCTACTAATACATCGTATAGCGGGTCCAGGCTTGAAGTTATACCAAAAATGGAATGGGACAGTCATTCGAAAATGATAAAATAAGGGTGTCAAGACATCTATATGACCAAGATGGCCATCTCACGAATTGGATTCGAACCAATATAAAGCTACTTTCCTTTAGTAGATCTGTCATCCCCCTCATTATAGTCCTCCTAGAATCAATAGCATTTTGTCGGAATACATCCTTTCTTTTCACCTTAGTAGTCCTATGCATAGTCAGTACTATAGCCCCAATCATGGCTACTAATAAAATCAGACTAGGTACCAAAAACCAGACGGAATAGTAGGTATAAAGTAAATTGCCCAATGTTTCCAAATTAGTCCAACTTCGTACCTTTCCGGCATAAACCATATATCTCAGAGAGGTCGTATTTCTTTGGGTTGGTAGTATTGGAATGCTTTCATTATCTAAAATGAAGAACATTTCCCACCAAAAGATCAGTGCAATAATACCACTCACTGGTAAATAGCGCAATACTTCTTCGTGAATCTCCGCTATTTGAATATGGAACATCATAACAACGAATAGGAATGAAACGACTATATCTCCTATATGAACTACTGGAAAGATCATAGCGAAAAAGTCGAGACCTAACAAAAGAAGTAACCCTGAAGTGTTGCGAAAGATTGGGATGGGAAACAAAACGGAATGTACCGGATTTTTAGCACATACAACCATCAAACCAGAGACCAAAGCAAGGCTCGACAAAACAGAAAGTATCATAGTACGTCGTCCTTCCCTGAAATGGAACTTTCATGCTGGAGCAAGAACTAGCATGAAAGTCGATCTATTACAACCAGCGCGGTTGTTCGTATTTCATTTTCTTCTTCCAAGCCCTTCTTTCTTAGAAAGGCCCTCATTGAGTTACTTACGGAATCTAAAATCTTGAGGCTGATTACGGCCCCTTTGATGAAAGGTAAGCGCTTTGGCTGGCTACCTATAATATGAAGATCCTTCACTGCACACTTTAGATATCTGTTTCCATCCAATCAAAGACGGCGAAGCGCCTCTAATCTAAAGGCCAAAGAGTGCTCTTTGCGCTACTACGCATCCTTACTCATAGTATAGTGCAAGTTAGGTTTGGGTATAGCAGGACTTGAACCTGCGACCATTAGGTTAAAAGCCCAATGCTCTACCAACTGAGCTATATACCCCAAAAAAGATGTAGTAGTAAATAAGGATTGGTGCGGAAAATAATAGAGGGCGGCCCATCTTCATCATATCATATTAGGTGTGGCTTTGTATGAGGCTCGTACTGCAGAGCAGGCAAAGAAAACGTAAGGGCGCGCGCTAGCACTCCTGCAAGAAAACGGCCTAGCTAACGCACCCCTTATTGAAAAGTCAAGGATATTGAATGATCGATATGAGAAAAAAGCGCTCAAGCATTCAAAGAAAGCCGACCTTACTCAACCAGCACCTTTCTTAGCTTAGTAAGGTTGCTTGTTTCCATTCATTGAAGATTCTATCTACAAAAAAGGTCAACGAGGGGTACTAAAATGGCTCTCACTGACACCATCTACGAGAAGGTGAGTTCGTCTTTATTTCCAGCCGCCATATGGTTCGCCTTAAAGCCTTAAAGACGGAGAAGGGGAGGAGCAGTTATCTATGTAATTACGGTCTTTGTTGGCCGGGGCGAGCACTCTCTTTTCTTTGTAAAATTCCGTCTTACCAAACAATACTGACTTCTTACCAACCCGCGAAGGGTTGTGAGGCTGGACCAGATACGAAGAATGAATCTATATCTGTGCACGAAAGGGCCGACGGCCGCTCAACTGTTCGAGCGCAATGCAGTGGTATTGGTTCCGATTCGACAAAGGTAGAATGCCTGGTCGAAGGACCATAATCTCGGTGCTCGACGAAAGAGAAAGTCTCGGCATTAGGAAAATGGGGTTAGCTGTGAAAGAAAGAGCCCGACATTCATTTTTGAATGAATATTCATAGCTGAGTCTACTAAAAGAGGGACCAACTCATCGTAGTGATTAGAGGACACCTCTGATCGTTTACCTCGGTATTTGGGATCTAACACTAACACTTTTTCTCAAATGTTATGTATACCAGGTGGTGATCTTAGAGGAGCTTCCAAGGGTTGAGTGGAGCCCTATGCCGGTCGAGGCATCCTTTTTGGGTTACACTTTTAGTGTACATATTTGGATTTAGTAGATTCGAGATATTTTGAGGATGTTAGCAACACCCGAACATAATCTATGTTTCACATGTATGTAGATTAATAGGTTGTTGTTCTAATATCCAAATATTGATGTAAACCCCGTTACCTTTCCCCATTCTTTGGGTGATCCTTATTTATTTAGTCTCTTTCCGCAAAGTTTTTACGATTCAAATTAACTCCTATTTTTGGGGTGTTACAAGTTGGTATCAGAGCTCTAATTTAAGCGAACTAGATATGAATTTCAGATGGCTAGACTTAAGCTAAGACTTTAAGTATTAAATGGTGAGATGTGGGTAGACACTCTTGGGATAGGAGAGCTTTAAAGTCGACGAAAATGCACTAATCATGAAATGTGACTTTGATAATAAGAATCCTTATATGTATGATATGTTCAAAATATCATGTAGCTAATCCTATTTTGGGTATATTGTTATGTGAGTATGCTTACCTTACTATTGTTGCGATGAATGCTGAATGTATTATACGTATTTATGTTAGCTTTGTCTTACTCCTACTCTAAACTCTTGACAGACTGAGATGGTTAATACTCGAACTAGATCTCGAAATGAACCTGAAGGTGTGGCTGCTGGTATTTCGACTCTGGCTCCGCAAGGGACAGCGGATGTCACTCAACCACCCCAGATCCCTAACATCCTAAGAGGAATTGCGCCCAGAATTAAATGCATGTCGAAAGTCAACCTCACCCTGAATGGCCTTTTAATGGTGGAGGTGGGATCTCAAGATGAATTCAGGCTCAGTATGATGCAGGCGGTTAATTATGCTATTGCTCAACAAACAATCTGAAGATATTGAAGGAGAGATGGCAGTCACCGAAGGCACGAAGCCACTGCTGTGAACGTCATAGAGGGTTTCGTAGGGAACGGACCAGTCAAGGTACTAAAGAGACTCTCGGGGGAGAAGTAAGAAGGACGAGAAAAGGTTGCTCGTACAAGACCTTTTTATGCACCAAGCCATAGTGGTGAGCAAAACCTGACAAACCCGAAAACTCAAACCCGACCCAAACCGAATAAGCACTCAAATATGAAAACCCGAAACCCGAAAACCCGAACCCGAGATGTTAATCGGCTATACTAGGATCGGGTTGGGTTTGTCCTACGCCACCCGAACCGAACCGAATAACCCGATTAAGAATTTAAATATATATACATATATATATTACAATAATATATATAAAACATAACTATTAACCTAAAACTTTATATATATATATAAATTTAAAACCCGAAACCCGAAAACCCGAACCCGAACTTACCTGAAACCCGAAAACCTGCAACTGAGAATAACCCGAAATTCATCGGACGGTTTCGGGGCCTATTTTCTCCACCCGAAACCTAAAAACCCGAAAACCCGCCCGATGCTCACCCCTACCAAGCCACCCGAGTTCTTAGGTTCAAATGACCCGATAGTTTGTATTAGATGGATGCGGGAAATCGAGAAAGCTTTTGGCTGGAGCGAGTGTGAGGAGAAACAAAGAGTGAAGTTTGTTTCACAAATGCTTCGAGGTGATGCGCTAGCATGGTTGAACTTCACCACGACCACCCTTGGACCCGCTATTGTGTCCATGCTTACATGGGAAATGTTCAAAGCGAAAGTGAGGGAGGAGTATTGCAATGATAGGGTGATCGACCGAATTGTTGATGAGTTTCGGGCCCTTAAGAAAGGGGGAAAGACCGTGAGAGAGTACACCCGATTGTTTGTGGAGAAGTTGAGTTTTGTGGGGCACGTGGCCCCAAATGAGAAGGAGAAGGTGAAAGCGTACATCAAAGGATTGCCATCCGACATGATGGCAATGGTTCGAATTTCGAAAGCCTCTACCCTTAGAGAGGCGGTCGAACAAGCTCAGTTATTGGAGGATGCCCACAAATTGGGCATAGAGGAGAGAATGGTGGTCGAAGAGAAGAGAAAGTAGGATGGCAACTCGGTGCCACCCAAATGGTTGGTCCCTTCAACAACAACCGTAGAGGCAATCCCGAACGGGAAGCTAGATGGTGCTCCCGTTGTCAAAAGAAACATCATAACAATTGCAACTCAAATCTCAACAGTTGTCGCAACTATGGGAAGCGCAGTCATGTCTTAGCGGATTGTCCCATCAAGGGACTCATTTGTTACGAATGCATGGAGGCGAGGCACTTCAAGAGGGATGGCCCAAAGTTAAAAACAGGAGGAAGTCAAGGGAGGAAGGAAGATACCCCTAAAGCTAAGTGGAGGGCCTTCAAGATGATAGTGGACGAGGCGAGGAAGTCGGCGGACGTGATGTCGGGTACGTCCCTTGTTAACTTTGTACCCGCTCGTCTTCTTTTTGATTCTGGTGCTACTTTTTATTTTTTGTCCACAACTTTTTACCCAAGACATCTAGTATCTATTAGTAGTTTAGAGGATGCCTATGTTGTTGAGATAGCCGATGGTAATCAAGTTCTAGTTCGAGATGTCTTTAGAAATTGAACTTTGGAGATCGAAGGGAATAAGTTTTTGGTAAACCTTATGCCTATGGCAATAGGAGGATTCGATGTGGTGATTAGGATGGATTAGTTGGCCGAAAACCAAGATGAAATATTATGCTATAAGAAATTGATTCGGATACCTCTATCAGATGGCAGTATGGTGGTGGTCTACAGGAAGAGAAGGAAAGGCGACGTAGTATTTCTAACCATGGCAAAGGCATGCAAGTGCCTAGCCAAAGGGTGCCCTTTGTTTTTAGCCTATATCTTGGATGCAAAGTTAGAGAAGAAAAAACTTGAAGACGTTCGGGTTGTTAGTGAGTTTGCCGATGTATTTCCCGAAGATTTCTCCTGTTTGCCACCCGATCGACAAGTGGAGTTTCGGATAGACCTTGTACCAAGGGCCGCTCCAATTGCTAGAGTACCTTACCGTTTGGCGCCATCTGAGATGCAAGAGATGATGTCACAACTACAAGATCTCTTAAAGAAGGGTTTCGTGAGACCAAACTTGTCACCTTGGGGAGCTCTGCTCTTATTTGGGAAGAAGAAAGATGACACGATGAGGATGTGCATCGACTACCATGAATTTAATAAAGCAACCGTGAAGAACAAGTACCACTCTCAAGAATTGATGGTCTTTTTGACCAATTACAAGGAGCGGGTTGTTTCTCAAAGATCGATTTACGTTCAGGTTACCATCAAGTGAAAGTGAAAGAGGATGACATGGCGAAAATGGCGTTTAGGATGCGTCATGGTCATTATGAGTTCTTAGTAATGCCTTTTGGCTTGACAAACGCACCGGCGGTGTTCATGGATTTGATGAATCAAGTATGTCGACCTTTTCTTGACAAGTCAGTTATCGTGTTCATTGATGACATACTCGTTTACTCTAAAGAGGAGTCAGACCACAAGCAACATCTTCGGGAAGTCTTAGAAGTTTTGAGAGGAGAGAAGTTGTACGCCAAGTTCTCCAAATGCAACTTTTGGTTGAAAGAAGTACAATTCTTAGGCCACGCTGTCACTCAAGATGGAGTGAAGGTGGATTTTTCCAAGATAGAGGAGATGATAAATAGGGTTAGCTGGTTATTATAGAAAATTTATCCAAGATTTCTCCAAGATTGCATCTTCCTTGACGGCGTTGACAAAGAAGAATGTGAAGTTTGTTTGGACCGACAAGCAAGAGAAAGCTTTTCGAACACTTCAAAGGAAGTTATGTAAAGCACCGATCCTTTCTTTGCCGGAAGGATCTGAAGATTTTGTGGTGTATAGAGACGCATCAAAGATGGGTTTGGGTTGTTTGTTGATGCAAAGAGGCAAAGTGATTGCGTATGTATCAAGACAACTCAAAGAGCATGAGAAGAATTATCCTACTCGTGATTTGGAATTAGCGGCGGTAGTCTTTGCCTTGAAGTTATGGCGATCTATCTCTACGATACTAAGTGCACACTCTATGCCGACCATAAAAGTTTGAAGTATGTATTCTACCAAAAAGAGTTAAACATGAGGCAGCGACGTTGGCTTGAATTACTCAAGGATTATAATTGTGAATTGCTATACCAATTGGGTAAAGCAAATGTGGTAACGGATCCGTTGAGTCGGAAGGAATACGGTAGTAGGACTCGGGCCATGCTTACAAGAATCGACATAGTGTCAAGCCTGATCGACCGAATCACGACGTCCCAAAAGGAGGCAAAACTGGATGAAAATCTAAAAAGCGAGGTAATGGTGAAGCAACGCTTGCTATTATCGGAAGATAGTCGTGGCTTAAAGCTATTCCAAGGGCGTATCTGGGTGCCCAAGATTGGAGGCAACCGTGACTTACTATTGGAGAACGCTCATAAATCCAAATACTCCATCCATCCGAGTAGCACCAAGATGTATAGAGACCTAAAATTAACATATTGGTGGCCCGTCATGAAGTTAGATGTGGCTAGATATGTGGAGAGAAGTGTGACGTGCTTGCAAGTAAAAGCGGAGCACCAACGACCGTATGGAAGTCTTCAATCATTGAAAATCCCGGAATGGAAATTGCCGAAGATCTTGAAGGGTCACGATACCATATGGGTAATGGTGGTTTAACTGACGAAGAATGCTCACTTATTAGCAATGTGAGAAGTCGGTCCAGTCGATAAACTTGTCAAGCTATACGTTGATGAAATTCTCTCAAGGCATGGTGTGCCTTTGATTATCGTGTCAGATCGAGATAGCTGTTTCACCTCCAAATTTTGGGAGGGTTTACAAAAGGGGTTAGGCACTAAGATAAACTTAAGTACAACATTCCACCCTCAAATCGATGGTCAAAGTGAGAGGACCATTCAAACTCTCGAAGACATGCTTAGGTCGTACGTCATAGATTTCGGTGGGAAGCGGGACTCACATCTACCACTCATAGAGTTTGCCTACAATAAAAGTTACCATTCTAGTATTGGAATGGCCCCTTTCGAAGCATTGTATGGGTGGAAGTGTAGGACTCCGGTATGTTGGTTAGAGGTAGGCGAGAAACAATTTGTCGGCCCCGAAATTGTGCAAGAGACGGCCGATAAAGTGAAGAGTATTCGCGAACGACTAAAAGCTGCACACGATCGTCAAAAGAGTTAAGCGGCCAAGAAGAGAAGACCAATGGAGTTCCAAGTTGGTGTGTGTCATGCTCAAACTATCCCCATGGAAAGGCATCATTAAGTTCAGAAGGCGCGGAAAGCTTAGTCCACGTTTCCTTGGACCGTTCAAAATCCTAGATAGAGTGGGACGTCAAGCTTACCGATTAGAGTTACCACCCGAAATGGTCGGGACTCACAACACGTTCCATGTATGTTATCTAAGGAAATGCTTGGCAGAAGAAGAAAGTGTGATCCCTCTTGCGGAAATTCGCATTGACAACAACAATAGATGCATAGAAGAACCAGGCAATTTTAGAGAGAAAGTCTAAGAAGTTGCGCCAAAAAGAAATCGTCTTGGTCAAAGTCCAATGGAAGCATCATCGAGGATCGAATGTTACGTGGGAAGCAGAAGAGGATATGAAGAAAAGATACCCACAATTGTTTTTTTAGTTGGAAATTTCGAGGACGGAATTTATTCCAGGGTTGTGAGGATTGTAAACCCGGACTTTCACCCCTCTCGACCCTTTTAATATGAATACAAGTTTGGCATTACAATGTGTTAAGTGTTAACTTTCAATGGAGTCTTTAGATGCAAACCGCTACCCTAGGGTGCGACTTTGGCAGTGCGACCCTGCCACTGCCACCCTAGCATTTTGTGTGCCGTGGGTAAGGGTCTGGAAAAGTGCGACCCTGACAAGTGCGACCCTGGCAAGTGCGACCTTGCCATGGCACCATCGCACTCCAAGGTCGCAATTATTGTACCGAAAGTCAGCTTCTGAAGGGTGCGACCCTGCCATGCCAGCCTCGCAGTGGCAACCTCGCAATTTATGCCTGATGTATAAAAACAGGATTTTTTTAGATCAGATCTCATTTATTGCTCACACCCACCTTTCTACTTTAGCTATTTTCTCTCTAGCAAACCCTAAGAGCGATTTTGAGCATTGATTTCTCAAACCTATCTCACCCAAACCATTTATTGCTCCTAGTGTTTGAAGGTTCAAGTTTAAAGCTTCAAGTATTAGTGTTGTTCATCTCCATCTCTAGTTTTCAAGAGGTGTTAAGAGTTTTCTAGGGTTTCTTCAAATTCTTGCTTTGTGAGTTCAAATCTAATCCTTTTCATAAACTCTCTACATGTTTAAAATGTTGTATTTACCTCTTCAAAGCATAGATTTCAAACATTCATGTATTTGGTTGATTTTGGATAAACTAGGTCAAAATGAGATGTTTAGGGGATTTTGATTCTTATTTGAAAATGAGCATGACAAATGGTTCTAGTACTTGGTATTGGTTTATTTTAAAGAAATCTTTAATTTTAGAACTTAAACTATTTTGACCTAATTTTGGTAAGTGTTCATATGTGGAAGAATAATATTTGTCTAAAGTGATGGTACTTGGAAAACTATCAATATGTCTTAGTTGATGTATTTGATTTATAGACTAGAATGTAATGGATCCATAGGCATTTAAATCGGTCGTAAAATCGGGATTGTTGTCCCCTTTTGGTAAACGTATAGGATCATCGAGGGCCGTACATTTTTGTATTATTGGTCGTCGTTAATAACCATTGATCCTTACTAGGGACGACCCTGACATTTTGGAGGCCCTATAAATTTTTTTAGTTGTATTCTTTATTTTAGAAAAAATTCACAAAATTCAAAAACTACATTTTAAGTGTGGAAGCGTAAAATGTTTATAAACATTATTTAAATATAATAAAACCAACATTTACATTATTAAACCAATGCTTAGAAATCATCAATAATTAATCTGTTGATAAGAATTAAAAATTGATTAAAAACAAAATTAAAAAAGTAATCACATAATAAATATAAGTATAGAGAGAGGTTCAAAGGGAAACGCTAAAAAAAGATAAAACTGAAGAACACCCTGAGAGCCCACCATATGGACGATGATATTATTTTTCTATGCATCAATGCATATATATGCATTAGTACATATGCACAAATGCATACAAGTGATTGAAATTCTTTTTTCTTTGCATCAATGCATAGATATGCATTAGTGCATATGCACAAATGCATGTCAGGGCATACCGTCCAGATGGAGGCCTCCCAAGGTGTTCTTCAGTTTTCTCTTTTTTTGGCGTTCTCCCCTGAACCTGACCCTGACCCTATAGGTATAATATATAACATAAATAGTTGAATATCTTAATAGTGAAATAAGTAGTCTTTCATTCTTCAATTACAAATTGGTACTACTACGTACATTTTCCAAATGAAGACAAACATGAGTTATATGATACTATTTTCTAAAGATGGATCTTCTATATTTAAAAGCAAAACCATCTACGATACTTTCATAATCAAGATTTGCGAGAAACTCATTTTCATTCAAAATCAAAACCAAAACCAAAACCAAAACATTTGATCTCTCTTGAGGATCGCTAATAAGATTTCAAACGTTTTATTTAGGAAAAATTGTCGAGCTGATATAATTGTAATGGGGATAGTTAGTAAAATTCTAAAGTCAATAATTCGATCAATGACTTATTTGAATTTAAACAAATTCTTCATCTTTTTTCTCTTCTTTGACGTTTAGAATAATCCGATTCAAAATATCTAATTGAAGACATATTATTTTATATAAAGTTGGTCAATCATTAATGAAATATACAAAAAACACATATAAAAAAATTATTTATTTGTTTTGCTGAAATAAACACTAACATTGAAAATTAAAATAACTTCAAAGAACATATTAAAATAAAACTAATAAAAAAATTAAATCTAAATTATAAATGATACTTTGATTAAAATAATTAATAGCATGAAAATTTGATATAAATTTTGAAAACCTAAATGTGACTTTAATTAAGGTAAATAATTCGTTAGAAAATAATTAATAATATGCAAGGTACCTATCTCATTTCAATTAAAAGTTAATTAATTCGTTAGAAAGTAATTAATAATATGCAAGGTACCTATCTCATTTCAATTAAAAATTAATTAATTTGTTAGAAAGTAATTAATAATATGCAAGGTACCTATCTCATTTCAATTAAAAAACAAAAATGCGGGAAAGAGTCGAACTTGGAACTTCTAAATCACAACGCATGGCACTTACCAACTCGCCAACAAAAATACTTGTGTTAGGTATTATCTTCGTAAAAATACATACCATATATGTAATGTGTGAAAAAAATTGGAGGCTCTCAACGATCAGAGGCCCCGTGCGGCGTTACCGCCGTCACACCCCTAGGGCCGCCCTTGAATTCCTTACGTATGTGCTAACTAGGATCATCGAGGGTCGTGCATTGTTGTATTATTGGTAGTTGCCAATAGCTATTGATCTTTAGCGCGAGCTCTTGACTGGAATCATCGAGGGCCGTACATTATTGTATTATTGGTCGTCGCCAATAGCCATTGGTTCCTAGCATAAGCCCCTAACATTGCAAGCGGCTCACTTAGGTGTACCGTCACTAAGAATGGTTATATCGGGTCTCCCGCGGTTGTTTTGAAAAGAACCTTGCTCACTAAGACTAAGCACCCAAGTTAAGTTAAATGGGATAAAGTTTCTCTCGCAATATTTTGAAGATTTTACGGCTTTATCTGTTTAACTATTTGTTCTCACTAGGTGTTAAGCCTAACACATTTTCTCAAATGTTGTGTATACCAGGTGGTGATCTTAGCGGGTCTCCCAAGGGTTGAGTGTAGCGTTATGCCGGTCGAGGCATCCTTTTTGGGTTACACTTTTAGTGTACATATTCAGATGTATGTAGATTAATAGGTTGTTGTTCTAATATCCAAATATTGATGTAAACTCTGTTACCTTTCCCCATTGTTTGGGTGATCCTTATTTATTTAGTCTATTTCCACAAAAAATTTACAGTTCAAATTAACTCCTATTTTTAGGGTGTTACATATATATATATATATATAATGTGAGAGAGAGAGAGAGAGAGAGAGAGAGGAAAGTTTAAATGAGAACTCAAATTTGGTTGTGAACGTGAGGACAAATGAGGGCGCGACACGTGTCATATTCAGACTGAATAATCAAAGAAATATTCAGAATCAATATTCTCAATATTTGTACCTTGTTGAATAAGAAGAACTAGCCGTCTCTGAACAATCATCATCCAAGAGCATAGCCGTTACACGAATTCGCGCAAGTGTGTCCACACCCCCCCCCAAGATAGGGCCTATTGTTGATTTACTTTACCTCACCTCACCGCCTTAACCTTTCTTTTGCTATTATAATGCTTATTCAGTCTGAATAACTTAAGCATTATTCATACTGAACAAATACTATATTTTTTGTTCAGTCTGAATATTTATTTGATTATTCATTCTGAATATTTCATTGATTATTCAGTTTGAATATGACACGTGTCGCGTTCTCATTGTCCTCACGTTCAGAATCAAATTTGAGTTCTCATTTGAACCCACCACTATATATATATATATATATATAGTGAGTGAGAGAGAGAGAGAGAGAGGAAAGTTCAAATGAGAACTCAAATTTGGTTGTGAACATGAGGATAAATGAGAGCGCAACACGTGTCATATTCAGACTGAATAATCAAAGAAATATTCAGATTGAATAATGCTTATTTAGTCTGAATAATTTAAGCATTATTCATATTGAATAAATACTATATTTTTTGTTCAGTCTGAATATTTCTTTGATTATTCAATCTGAATATGGCACGTGTCGCGTTCTCATTGTCCTCACGTTCACAATCAAATTTAAGTTCTCATTTGAACCCACCACTATATATATATATAGTGGATAGATAATACGAGAAGCACCCATATTTAAGGGAACAAAGGGACAACTTGTAGACCACATATGATGTGGACCCCACACATTAAAAATTCATATATGATTCATTATGTGTCCCTTTGTTCCCTTAAAAATAAAAAATTCTCATTTGAACCTCTCCCTATATATATCTATATATATAGATGGAGGTTCAAACGAAAACACCCATGTTTTACGAGAATGCAAGAACACTTATAGGCCTCACAACTATTTAACCCATAATTAAAATTAAAATTAAATAAAATAACTAATTAAAGATAATCATGTGATTTTATGTTTATCTATAATTTTGGTGAGATCCTTATCTGTAAAATCACATTATTTATCACAGCAAAATCACATAATGAATAGACAGATAGATAAATGTAGACGTGATCATTGTTGGTTTTCGATTATCACATCGCCATCACAACAAAAATCACATAATTATTAGATGATTATCACGTCAAAATCACATCATAAAAAGTCTTCAATTTATCAAATAATTATCACATTATTATCACGATAAAATCAAATCCTTATCACAGTATTATCACATTATTATTGACAATGGAACATAAAATATTTCTGATGATAATAACAAAATTTAAGGGATAAGGATAAATCTAGGATAATAGAAAGTTATGGATAAATACCATTTTAATTTAATTTAATTTTTATCATGTGGTAATTAATTTGGAGGTTTAGAAGTGTTCTTGAATTCTCGTAAAATAGGAGTGTTCTCGTTTGAACCCTTTCCTATATATACATATATATATATATAGGGCGCACTTCGTGGAAGAACTGTATAGTTTGTGACAACTATAAGAACTAATCCTATCCACTCATTTAATTAATCAATGGATAAAAAAATCAAAGTTTATTTTAACAAGTTACCAAATTTAAATGGAATTTTTATTTAATAAATAATACTAGTAAGGGCAAAATGGTCAAAAATATTTTCAGAATCATACCGGCTATTTTTAGCGTCTTCCTATAATCATGAACGAGATTACTACCTCCATTATACCAGTGATAAAAATTGCAAGAAAATAATCCCAAAAATAAAGAGATATCATACGTGATACAAAAAGCAATCTCAATCAGAGAACATTTTGTTTTAAACCCTAGAAGATGAGAGGATTGGATTCAAAGGTTTAATCGACAGATTGGCTATCAATGGAGGAAAACGAAATATCAGGTATGTTGTATTTGGTGATTCAACTCTGCAACTGGTAACAAAATGTGATTCATTTACATTTGTGATATTGATTTTGAACGTAAAACAGAGACGAGGAGTCAAAGGCTCAAGAACAAAGGCAAGTTCACTAACGTTGAGATCGAGAATGAAGATGAAATTGTTAGAGATCCCGAACAAGCCAAAGGTATAACATTCATCCTTGTTATTGACACACTCGGCCGGTTTTTGGGGTTTTACATGTATCGATAATTTGGGTTTTTAGTAAACAAGGGTTTTTTCACTTTATTTCGAGCAATAACCAACAAGAGTTTAATGGGGGGTTTTCCTTCTAAGGTTTTTTAAGAATTGTTATTCACATGATACAACCTTTTATGAATTGTTACTCATATGAGTGATTCACTATGATCCTTTTAATTTCTTTATGAACAAACAATGTATCACTATGGTTCGAGCAATATTCAGATTTCAATGGGTGTGTTTTCCACTTTTTTCGAGCATTAATCAGACTTCAATGGAGGTTTTCCTTCAAAGTTCTTTTAAGAATTATGATTCACATGAGACAACCTTTATCCATATGTGTGATTCAATGTGATTCAATGTGATCCTATTATACTTTATGCACAACACACAAAAGGTATCACTATAGTTCTTGAACAACACAAGGTATCACTATAGTTCTTGAACAACACAAGGTATCACTATGGTTCGAGCAATATTCAGACTTCAATGGGGGTTTTTTCCACTTTTTTTCAAGCATTAAGCAGACTTTAATGGCGGTTTTCCTTCAAAGTTCTTTTAAGGATTCTGATTCACATGAGACAACCTTTATCGATATGTGTAATTCAATGTGATCCTATTATACTTTATAAAGTGAAGCACAACCTACAAAAGGTATCACTATGGTTCTTGAAGGTATTCAACCTTCATCTTTTTGTACATAGTTTTTATTCATGTATAGTATTCTATAAGGTCAAATTCCAATATTCATCCTTCAAAAGTAATAGTAAATATTGGGGTTTTTTTATTCACCCTTTAACTATCAATATCCAGACTCCAATGAGGTTTGAGAATTATATTTGTTATGCTTCAACCTTTAAGCTAGCATAAGTGTTTGTAAGTTTTTGGTGGGTGGTGGTGATGAGTAGCATCAAATAATGTTATATCTTATATATTTGAGTGTCAACAAGAGTCCTAACTGCTATATGTAACTGTTCAAATGTATGTTATCATCAAAAATATTTGTGGGGGGGGGGGGGGGGTGGGGGTGGGGGTGGGAGAGGGGTCATGTTGCTTTGAATCCTAGAATGGCTTTGTTTTTGTATCCCTTTTTAGGCGACACAGGGTTTGGAATTGTTCGATATAGTAAGTCTTATACTTGAACTTGGATGGGTGTTTGGGAGTGTTTAGCTAGCTATCACTAATGTGGTTGAATGTTATTAGATAAGCCTTTAAAGTTGAGCTAAAGCATGTATCGTTGTTGTTCTTATTATTCAATAAATTGATTCATAATGTTATAAATATTATGATTACTTTGTTAACACAATGGTTCCTTCCATTATAGATTTGTGGTTATTACTTAGTATAATACCAATATATATGATTAACTGTGATCCTCTTATACATCATGACTAACGCAGACAATGTGGGTGAACAAATGGTTGTAGACATTGCAGATGCAAATATCGCAGATAAAGTTAATGCCAAATGTATCAAATTTATTGGCTTTAGTTGTTTATGTTCTTAATGTGGGGATTGGTTGTATGATATTGGACATAAGTATCACGTTTATGATACATCATGGCTTAAACAATCGCACATGTAACCATTTGAAATCACATTTACAAAAGTGCATTCTTTTTCTGCTTAGTGAATTTTCGAACACGATTGTGTTACCCAGATGCAACAATTATTATATTTAATTTAGTTGACAATATTATTGACTTCTCAGGTTCATCGGGAAAAAAAGGAAGTGAGATATTGGTGAATCACATAAAAATCAAGGGGGGTCAAAAGGTAACATTCCATTAATATTTTGCCACGTAAGTAAGTTATAATACTTACATCATGTAGTTTACAGTTGAATCAAGAAAAAGAAGGTTGAAGTCGTTACACCACAAAAACCTGTCAAAATCCCGTTACCGGAAATAAAGAAGAACTTCTAGGTATAGGGCACGGAAAAATAGGCAAGAATTCTACGGTCCACTTTGTTAATTATTAATTTGACAACCTATCATTACGTACCTCGAATACATTTTTTTTTTCAAAATGTTAAACACAACTCATGTAACATACAATTCCAACATAACATACAATTCCAACCTACCTACCAATCCACGTAACATACAATTCTAACCACGTAACATACAATTCCAACCATTCTTTTCGACAACCACAACCTTTGTTCCTTATGCCAGTAGGTCGATGTATATCAACATAAGTTCAAAACAATATCAAATCAATCACCGATAAGTTCAATATATTGAATTCAAATTCACTAATATGTGCATCGTTGAGTCACATCACACTTTCTTTTAAAAATACCAAAAACTACCAATCCATGTAGTGGCATAAATCAATTATACTGAATAAAATCTCATTCCTAAATCGTCAACCAAACAAACAATGAAATTATTTTCCACGTAACATACAATAACACAATCGAGCTAAATAAGCATCATCCATGACAGACTATGGTATGCATAATCATTTTAAGCATCAAATTGTTCAAATCAAAATATGATAGTTAACCAGAACAACTAGGACCATGTTTTCAAACATTCAACTATTAAATAAACTACTTTTAACGATAGACAATTATCTAAAAAAAATGCAAACTACTTCGGGTAACTAGTCTATCCTATTTTTTCTTTGCTGGACAGTTACGGACATCGTGATTAGCCAGCTTCTTACAACCACTACACATCCTCTTTGGTTTCTTACTCTTCATTCCGGCTTTCTCAGCGACACCAAAAATTATTTTCGACGACCCACAACCTTTGTTCCTTATGCCAGTAAGTGGATGTATATCAACATTTTTCGGGCGCGAAAAACCAAGCATTTGTTCTAAATCTCGTTCTTTACGTTTCACGCAAGGTTCATACGGTCTATCTTTAGCGAACCAGTCTCTCAACTCCTTGATGGTCAATAAAAATGATGTTAATGCTTCTTTGTCATCCCTTAAGATGTCAAAGACATCATCACCAACATCGTATGTGTCATTTAATATCCTACGTGGCTCATCATCTACGTCACATATTCTTTGCCGACTATTTTGTAGTTCGATCTAAATAAGGTCGCGTCTCCAACGTCTAAGAATGTATTTCTCTGGAATAGATTCAACACCAACATTCAACATGACTTTGAAACATGTCTACATAAATATCCATGTCGACGCATGTGATCACAGCTACAAACTGTCGTTGATTCCTTCAGATTGCGTGCAACCTGTAATATGTAATTGATATTGAATTACGCTTGATAGGAATCAAAAAATAATAAAGTGTATCAAGTAACGAAATGATACTTATTAAAGGTACCTTATATTCAGCTATTTTCTCCTCATTTTTATCTAAATGTTCAATTGCATATGTGTCAACTTCATCTTCTGTATTCACACTCTTAATTGAACACGACCACGCCACACGATCCAACTCGGTTTGCACATAAATAAAAAGGGAACGCGTATACACTTTGCAAGCATGTCTCTCTAACTTGCTACGAGTCAACCAATTGGGTAAGGTAGTCCTAGTTTGATAATCGAGTCGGCGTTGTTCCATTCGTTGTTTATCTAGAGCAAATTCAAATCCAAGCATAAATTGGAATAGATTGTTACCTTTCTTTGAAAACGAATTAAAAAAATGAGTTGGCACTTTCTGATCTAGATGTGGTCTTCATGAGGCAACACATAGGAAGCTCTTTGAAATATGCCGGGATCCACTGTGATCTTATTGCATATAATTGTTTTAGCCATTTATGATGTTGAAGTGAATTCTTCAATAAGAAGACCCCATCTCTTCTCAAACTCGTCTGGTGATATGTGAACGTTCCATACCAACTTTGAAATTTTTTTCTTAAACGTGGTGTTTATAAGGAATTCAAGAGTAAACTGCAAAATAAAACGTAATGAGTAAAATACTATTAGATGTCATAAACATGCTAATTTACACACAAAAAACATTTTTCTAACCTTATTTTGAATTTTAGTCATAATGTGCCACATACAAAGCATGTGCCTTGCATTGGGAAACATGGATGCAACAACCTGCTTCATAGAAAGACATTGATCTGTAAGAACCATCATGGGGGGTTTCGTATGTACTTTCCGAAAGGCTTGCAATAACCGGTCGTAGTTTGGTACAACCTCATGACCAACTAAAGTTGCTTCAACTATGACATTGCAATTATGGTTGTCAACTGCAGTAAATGGTACAAATACCATCGAATGCATGGAACACGATAATTGTTAAAAATATAAAAAAAATACTTATGGTTAATTAATTATAAATTAGTCACCAACCTGTTTGTTCGGTTGGCATCAAATGAAATTACATCACCAAATTCAGAGTAATTAAATCGAGCTACTTCGTTAGCCCAAAATATTGTATGCAGCTCACTTCCATTGCATTTGTACTCGAAAAAGAAATTAGGGTCCAATTCCCTTTTCTTAGTCATCAAATCGACTAATTCTTTTGCATCGACCCTTCCAACAAAATTATCACAATCCCTCTTGTAATTCTGATAATCCACAGTTGATGGACCACCATATTCGTACCCACCCCTCACCGACGTATGGTGTTTGTGTGCTCGTGTGGCACCCATATTTGATATACCAGCATCGTGAACAAATCGTTGATGTGAATAACTCATCTGTCAATTCCGTCTTGTCAAATCGATATCATGTCTCCGTAAAAGCGTATGATTGTGTTCCTCCTCCAATCCATAACACTCGTATGTTTGTGTTCCTTTAACTATTCTGAACTTAACACATGCGATACACCCGGATCTCTTAATGTTTGTATTACATTGCTCCCTTTGATGCTTACGCCGATTCAATGAATCAAACGATTTCTTCGTTGGAAACCCAAACTTGCTACATACAAAATATTTATTCCCAATTAAACCATCAGCGTTAATTTTTTCGGTTGCACGTCGTACCTCAAATCCAGTTGCCTCTTCATACTTTTGGTATATGGATTCCGCTACATCCAACTTTAGAACTACATTACCAATACCGGGTTTCATCGATTGATCTACTTGGGGAGTATACCACATAGTTCCACCTGGAGAAACGGTGTAGGGATCTGGACGAATATTGTCAAGGCCTGCATGGTTATTCGATATGGTCATAATGTTACAGTGAACAAATATTACAAGTCTAATCAGGTTTCATAATTGATACATAATGTATCACGACTTTTTAATCAAGTCAATATTGAATTTCTGTATCAACACTGATATATTGTGAACTCATAGTACAAGCATAATATAATCCTTGATACATAATGTGTCACGAATATGTTACCACTTAATTATACAGTGAACTATCGTACGAGTATAGTATCATAATTGATACACAATGTATCACAATTATATAATCTATTACAATATTAAAAAAAACAGGAGACCAGATAATTATGCACATATGAAAACTTCACATAGAGATAGTATTGTGATGTTCGTAAGAATGGAATCACATAAATCTTGTACCTTCATCACTGTCTATGTCATACTCTGAATCATATTCTGTTGAGTGATTGTGATTGATATGTTCCTCTTGATCGTTGGTGTTAGAATATTTCTTTATATAAAAGTATGTAATCAGAAATCTTAAGTGTTTTCACAGAAGCTTATCCAGAAGATGCCAGAGCCGCGAATTTCTCTAAGTGTTTAGAACACAGATGCTCCCAGAGGCTTGGACAACCTCTGTGGACCTCTGTGAATCAGCGGTTATTTCCAGCACACGCGCTTGCTGACGTGGAAAGTCATGCGACTTATGCTCAACAGAATTTGTTACAATATTCCCTGACGTGTCTCTTCCTCATTAGTTGATGCATTGACTTTCTCTCTCACTGTAGTATAAATAGATTTCATTTCTTGTATTGTAAAGTGTAGGTTTTGAGAGAAGAGAGGCGAGAATTCCTATTTTGAGAGAGAAATTGTTCTTCAGTATTGTAATCATCAGCTTATTGAATACATTGTCTCTTCAACACCTTTCTTCACTGAATTGAATTGTTTAATGTTTATCGTTGTTGATTACCTTATTGTTGAATACAGTAGATTGTTCTTTCGCTTACTCTGTTGATTTTCGTAATTAAATCTGCTGAATATAGAGTAATTGGGGATCTGGGTTTCATCAATTGGTATCAGAGCCTTCTAATCAAGCTTTTGATTAGTCGATCTCATCCGATTTTGGAGAATTCCTACTCTATTTTGTTTGTTTCTCGCGATTTAGATTACTGTTCTTCACTCTACCCTGTTTTTCGAGATTTTGTGAAATTCAAGACAAAATTCTCAAAACAGTGGTTATCTTAGATCTAAATCATCTCATAAATCTCTCCAGGTTATTTTTTTAAAATGTTTTCGATTTCAATTAATCGTCAAATATTAAACTCCTTCATCCAAATTTCTGCTGAAAATGACTAATCAAGGTATGATCTCCATGTTCTCCGCTGGTTCTTTAACCAAGCCCCCAACGTGGATCAGGGAAGAATACCCTCAATGGAAAGTGAGCATGGTGAATTTTTTGGAAGGGATGGACACTGATCTATATGACACCATCTTAAACGGTCCTTATGTACCCATGGTCAAACTCCCAAGGATCCCAGCAACCACTGAAAGTGATGAAGTTCCTGAAAAATGGTTCCCAAAGAAAGGGGAAAGTGGAACGATTACGATAAGGAGAAAATCGAGATTGCTAACAAAGCAAAAAGGCTACTGATCATGGCTCTTCCAAATGACATCTTTATATCCCTTGATTCCTACGAGACGGCTAAGGAATTATGGGATCAGCTAGCAAATCAATTCGAAGGAGGCTCAAAGATGAAAAAGAACAGACGAGCACAAGCCCTAAACGAGTATAACGCATTTCAAGCACTACCTGACGAAACTCTTGAGCAAACCTATCATAGGTTTAATACCCTGATTAACATGTGCAAGAGATGTGAAATTGCTCGCTCAAATGAAGAGAACAATGTTCTGTTTCTAAAAAGGCTCAATCCAGAATGGTCAAATCTAACCATGTCTCTTCAAGCCAATCAAGATCTTGAGGAATGGTCACTGCATGATGTGTATGGTACTCTGCAAGCCCATGAGAAGGAGGTTCTACTGAAGAAAACAATCGTTGGAGGTCCTTCCGGCCCCCGATGTCAGAAGCCAAAGGATCTGGGAAGAAAAACAGAGAAAATGCAAAGAAAGGAAAGAAGGCATTTGTCTCGAGGTCAACTCAGAACCATCTGACTCAGAAGATGAAGATATAAGTGCCTTCGCTGAATCTTTGGCACTTATAACCAGACAGTTTAACAGAAGATTTGGAAGCAAGTCATTTCAAGGGAACAGAGGCAACAACAGGACATACACCCCATATGCGCCAAGGACTGAGAACAACCAGAGGCAGGAAGCTCAGAAGGCAGAGAAGGTAGAAGGAGAGAAGGAAGAGGAAGGAAAGAAGAACGTGTGTTACAGATGTGGAAAACCGGGGCATTTTGCAAAGGAATGCAAGGGCACAATAGTAAAAGATAAGGCTTATTACAAAAATAAGTACAAATACAATCGCACAGAAAGGGCAAAGTTTGCTGAGCAAAGAGAACTGGATATCTGACAAATCCAGTAGAGAAGAAGACATCCTCTGTGGAATGGCTATGACAGACTCAGAAGATCAGCCCTCTGAGACTCCGGTTTGCATCACTTCTACTTCCTCTGAACTTGAAAACACAGTTTTAAACTTAACTTTTGAATTTGAAAAACTAAAACAGAAGCTTGTAGATGAAAAAGAGAGTTCGAAAAGAGCTTAAAATATCTCTTTCCAAAACAGAAAGGGAAAGAGATATTTACCAGAAAGAAATGAACATAGCAATAAAAGAAAAACAAGAACTCTCTGTGGATATTGAAAACATTTTACAAAAACAAAAATCCACAGAGACTCTGTTCAAAGAAGAGATTGCAAATTTTAAAAAACTTCTGAAGGAAAAAGACAGAGAAATTAAAGATAAAGAAAGTGATAGATTAAACTCTGTCGCTATTTCTAATTACTGGGTAAAAGAAAGGGAGGTCATGCACATAGAACTTGAGAAAAACAAGCTTCAAATTAAAAATTATTTAGATGCTCAAAAAGTGCATGATAAGATCAATACACAAGTAGGGAAAACAGGCCTTGGTTTCGAGGATCTGGATCCCTACACGTGTAAAAAGAGATCCACATTAACTTCTGTATTCTGCATGGGTAAGGAACAAAAATATGATTTTCCCATCATATACCAAAAATCAGCTTTTTAACGCTCCAAGTATGAGAATGGACATAGTCCCAGAAGGTTAAAATTAAAAAACATAAGATACTCCTCTGGACCAAAAGCTCAAGTCAATCTAAAGCATGTCCAGAAGAAGAACAATATCTTTATGTTTGGATCCTTCTCTCAATTAACTTTAAACCCAGAAGCTGATGCATTTATACCCAGGCATGCAGAAGAGAATTTAAGATCTATGTTTGAAGAAGACATCATTGAAACTCTGGAAAATAGCATGTTGTCAGAATTTGCATCAATATTTAAACAAGACATTCTTCAAACAATGAATGAATGCTTCCTCAATGAAAATTCAAAAACTGATGCTATCCTTTCAAAACCTCCAGAGATAACTCCCTGTTTCTTCATTGATCTAAATCTTTCAGAAAGTCAAGACAAGGATAAACACGAATTCTATCCATGGGAAAACAATGATCATGACTCTGATTTCTTTGAATCTTCTGAAGCTCTCTTGCTGAAATTTGTAAATCAAGAGATCAATACTTCTGAAAAAGAATTCACGATTCAAAATGATTCTTTATCAAAACCATGTGAATTCACAGAAGTCAGAGCTGCGGGCCCAGAAGCTTCTAAACTTTCTAATGGGATACCAAATTCTTCTGTACCCCCAAGGATACAAAGAAAAAAGTTTCCTATTCATCCAGATTTCCTTGGGATGTGTATTCAAGCTAAAACAAGTCTTGAGCTTGAAAAAGAAAAGGCAAAAAGAGCACCCGTTTTCAAGCAAAACTCCAACTTCAAGTTCTCTGGTCAAACTTCTCAGAAGCCAAAGTTCTCAACCGAACAAAAAGCTAAATGGAATTCTAATTCATCTGCTTCTTTCAGTGAATCATTCGAAAGCTCAAGTTAAAGAGAATTAGAGAAAGCCAACGGAGATAAATTCAAGAGTTCAGAGAAATAAATCTAGACTAGATAAGGAATTTAAAAATTTCGATGCTAGAATAGATTCAAATAAGAACTATTGTAATTATCATTCCAGAAATGAAAATTCTATGAATTCTTTTTTTTCTCAGAACTCTGAATGCTTTTATTTGTTCTTAAAGTTAAAACAATTCTTCTCTAAATCATATGGCTATTTCTCTGATAAGCCCAGAAAAGTTACTATAATAACTAGAAGCAAAGATTTCAAAAACCAGAAACCTCTGAAACAAAACCCAGAGGATCTGAACATTTTAGAAAATCATCGTTTCCACAGAGAAACTCTGCAATGAATCCAATAGCTAACATTAAGGCACCCATTATGAAATGGGTTCCTAAATCTCTCTGATTCTATGTGCAGACCCAGCGTGTGCACATCTGGTATCTTGACTCTGGATGCTCGAGGCACATGACTAGAACCCGAAAATTACTCTCCAAATTCAAAGACAAATCTGGTGGAGCTGTAACTTTTGGAGATGATGGTAAGGGTCAAATTACGGGCTATGGAACACTACAGGAAGGTAGCAGAGAAACAGAGATCAATACAATATTCAACGATTTCCTCGGAGAAGAAATCCCATCTGAATCTCTTACCAGAAGAACAACATTGAATATTCCAGAAGTCCTTCAAACCTCTGGGGTAATTAATTCTGGTCCTCCAGCCACTCCTGAATCTCAAGACACAGAAGAAGTATCATCTGCACCAACCTCTGATCTTCTTCAAGAGGAACCAATCCAAGATTCTATGCAAATAGATGAACCCGAACAGATCCCAGAAGCTGAACCTTACATAGAACCATCAACCTCAAGTTCAACAGAAATACCAAGTTCAATTCCAGAGGAAGCTCAACCAGAAACTGAGATTCAAGCCACTCAAATTCCACAGACTAGAATGACGAAGTGGACAAGTGATCATCCTCCATCACACATCATTGGTGATCCCTCTGGAGGAGTAAAAACAAGATCTGCAACGGCAAATGAATCTTTTCATGTAAACTTTCTAAGCATGATAGAACCCAAGAAGGTTGATGAAGCATTAGGAGATCCAAGCTGGATTGATGCAATGCAAAAGGAGTTGCTCCAGTTTGAAAAAAATAAAGTTTGGAAACTCGTGCCATTACCAGAGAATGTGACAGCAATTGGCACAAAGTGGGTTTTCAGAAACAAGAGAGATGAAGACGGGATAGTGATCAGAAACAAGGCAAGATTGGTGGCAAAAGGATACTGCCAAGAAGAAGGAATTGATTATGATGAGACATTTGCTCCAGTTGCAAGATTGGAGGCAATTAGGTTATTTTTGGCATTCTCAGCATACAGGGACTTCAAAGTATATCAAATGGATGTAAAGTGTGCCTTTCTTAATGGAAATCTCAAAGAAGAGGTGTATGTGCAACAACCTCCAGGCTTTGAAAATGCACGACATCCAGACTACGTTTACCTTCTGGACAAGGCTCTGTATGGTCTGAAACAAGCCCCCAGAGCATGGTATGAACGTCTATCAAAATTTCTGATCACGCACAACTATGAAAAAGGTAAAGTTGACACCACCCTGTTCATCAAAAGAGGCAAAGGTACGTTAACTGTTGTACAAATCTATGTGGATGATATCATATTTGGTTCCACTGATCAATCAGAAGTAAAGTTGTTTTCAAAACTAATGGAAAGTGAATTTGAAATTAGCATGATGGGGGAGTTACACTATTTTTTAGGACTTCAAGTAAAACATACCCCATCTGGAATTTTCATAAATCAAGCCAAATATGTTTCTGATATGCTCAAAAAGTTTAAATTCCAAAATTTCACTTCCATGAAAACACCAATCTCTCCCAGCACCAAACTAGATTCTGATCTCTCTGGGAAACCAGTAGATGTTAAGAGTTATAGAGGAATGATTGGATCACTTCTGTACTTGACAACTAGTAGACCAGATATTATGTTTGCCACTTGTCTCTGTGCTAGGTTTCAGGCCAATCCAAAAGAATCTCACTTGGCTGCAGTAAAAAGAATCTTCAGATACCTCAAAGGATCAACCTCTTTGGGTCTCTAGTATCCAAAGATTTCGTCATTTGATCTTATTGCATACACTGACTCAGATCATGCAGGATGTAAGTTGGACAGAAAAAGCACATCTGGTAGCTGTCAACTTCTGGGAAATCGTCTAATAAGTTGGACTTCCAGAAAGCAGAACTGTGTTTCAACCTCTACAGCAGAAGCAGAGTATGTAGCCGCTGCAAGTTGTTGCTCACAGGTGATCTGGATGAAAACCCAACTTAGAGACTATGGCTTGATATATGATAAGGTTCCCATCCTCTGTGACTCAGAGAGTGCCATAGCAATAACTGAAAACTTAGTGATGCACTCAAAAACCAAGCACATAGATGTCAGTTATCACTTTATAAAGGATCATGTGGAGAAAGGGACCATTGAAATGTATTTTGTCTCCACTAATTACCAACTTGCTGATCTGTTTACAAAAGCTCTGGATGAGAAGAGATTTAATTTTCTAATCAGCAAGTTAGGCATGTTAAATATATAACTACTTCAAATCTTCAAGATTTGCATGGTTATATGTTTCACATGTCTTTACTTTTCTATCCTTGTCTTTATTTTCAATAACCCAGAATCACCCAGAGGTCTCTGATAGGCTCTGATTGCACCATCCAGAACCCCACGAAGCCTCCGTGTGCCTCTCGTGCGTACAGCACGTGCTCGATATTCTTACTTTTTGATCCAAGCATAGTTCTAGGGGGAGCTTATCATTGCAGAACTCAAGGGGGACCAACAGAATAAACCATCATTTAAGGGGGAGCTCTGATCTATGAGATTCAAATAGTCTCCAAATATCCAGAGCTCAAATACTTTTCAAACTCTGTGATAGGGAGCTATTTCTTAAGTTCTTTTTAACTTAGAAATTTTCTTGACTAAAGAATTTATGAATTAACTCTTGCCTTCAAGGTTCATCATAATATCTTGAATCAGTTAAATTTGTTCTTTAAAAATTACTTATTAAATACAAAACCATCATTTAGTCACTTACACATCTTTTATCCTGAATAAATGATCGATTTTAATTAAAACTTTTAATTGATTTATTTTAATATTTCAATTGATCGATTTTAATTATTTTTGAAAAACTCTGTGCAAAATTCACACTATGAATACCCACAAACCAACTGTGGATCCTGCTGGTTTACCCACATCATCGCGAACTATCAAGGTACATGCTAGACCTTATTCCTTCTACCCTCCCCAATCTAATCTCTTATAGAAGCTCACTGGTATACTCAGAACCGAGAATACCTACCCCTGAGCATTTAGAGCCAGAAGTAGGAAGTGAGGGGTCTGGTGAGGATGAGCTTGAAAAGAATTCGAGTGACAACCAGAGAGATTCTACCCATCCGGATGCTCTTTTAAGAGCAGCCACAGAAGATGTCCACAGAGACACATTTGTGAGAACCTCTCCGAGTC
The DNA here is from genome assembly GCA_036898165.1 of Silybum marianum. NCBI lineage: Eukaryota > Viridiplantae > Streptophyta > Magnoliopsida > Asterales > Asteraceae > Silybum > Silybum marianum. The sequence goes on along the minus strand of CM072528.1, from coordinate 22,050,757 downwards.
CAACCAGGGTAACCACAACTGCTGAAGTCGATGCCAACACATCTACATTCATTGATAAAGGACAACCCAGTCCAAACCGCCCAGAACCTAACCGAGTAGAGGGTCTTATAAACTCTGTCTCAAGCACTTTCGGGGAATCCCTTCCATCTTCATCCTCTCAAAAGGATGATGATGAAGTAATAAGAGATCCATTGCCCCAGATCTCGTCTAGAACTACACATGTTGAAGCCTTCGTGGCCAACACAGATATAGGGATCCCAGAGGGTACGTCCATACCCTCTGGTAGTATAGAGGCTCATGAAATCCCAACAGAGGGGTTACAGCCAGAGGATGCACCACTTACCGGCGTTTTCGCCATTGCTCAAGGTAAGCATACTACTTTCGACTCCTCATCCTTTGATGATGAGGAAGAAGCCGAAGTAGTCAGAACACCCGAAGAGAGTTCCTCTGACCAGGGCTCTCGAGGACAGGGTGGAAGTCCTTCCACGCTAAACGTCAACACAGGCGTGAATGAAGGCCCCTCTGGACGCGAGGGAAACGGGGCTCCATGTGTTGGAGATGCACCGGTTACCACCCAAGACTATGTCACAAATGCTGCGTTCCAAGCATTTATTGATAATGTCAAGGGATCTGTGGCGGATCTAAAACAAGCCTTTGTTACTCATGAACAGAAGGTTAACACAGAGCTTAAAGCCCAAAGCTCCTTAATCTCATCTCTGCAGGCTACTTTAACGGAGCAAGTCACAATGACCACAAAACTCATAAATTTAGTCCAAACTCAAAGTGATGATCAAGCTAAACCTCTGGTTGAAATAAAGAGATTCGTCAAGGAGAACACAGAGGAAAGCTCAAAGAAAACAGAGGAGGAGCTGCAGAAGATAGCACGAACTCTTCAATCCAATACAGAGGCTCTGAGCAACATTCCTACAGAGATTCCTACTCCAGAGGTAACCATCTATGCATCTGACTTTACGTCTTTGCAGAAGGATATACAGAAGCTCTGCCAATCCCTCCTCCCAGAATCACAATCTCAAGCTCTGGTTCGACAGTCAGATACTACATTTTCCCAGAAGGTATTAGATCTTGATACCTCTGTGTCCAAACTTACCAACGTTGCCGAAAAAATCTCAACTGTTCAAGCCCAGAGTAATAAGAGTAAAGAGGAAAGAGCTTGCAAACGGCCCGAGCTTAAGCGAAGAAGGTCTGAGGATCAGGATCCTGATTCTCAGAAGGGGGAGAATTCAAAGAAACAGAAGCCAGAAGTCCTTACATCCACCTCTGCCCCACAAGGTCTAGTCTCTGAGCCCCCTGTGCAAGAAAATGGGAAGGAATCTGCGAAAGAAGTCCCTCTGAGTCCAACACCACTTGCCCAATTCAAAGGATCCTTGCCCAAGGACCCAGATGTGGCAGAGTTTTTACTTAACCTGATGAGTAATACACATAAGCAATCTTCACATAAGCCACAGAAGCCCTCAACAACAAAACCAACTCCCACTCCCACTCCCAATCCAACTCCCACTTCAACTCCCATTCCTACCCCTGAAACAAAATCAGCTCCAGAGCCAAAATCAACACCCATTCCCACTAGAAAACAACCTAAAGACAAGGCTCCTGCAAAGTGCGCCTCTGTGCAAAGAAAAGAGAATTTGGCTGCGGAAATAGATAAAGTGAGAAGTTTCATGAGGAAGACAACGATTGAGGTGGAACAGACTCATCGATATGCACTCATCGATATTAAGGTGTTCTTAATGCTGCCAAACTTTAGAAATGACTATAGAGTTACAGATGAAGTGAAGGATAAGTTCATCGCTCATTGCTTGTTTAAAGAAGAAGCCTACTCAAAGTCCCCAATAAAGAAGATATCTGGAGCAAAGCATGTACAATTTCTAGGGACGGAAATCCTGTACACAATCTATGAAGTATTGAGAGAAGATAATCGCAGCCGCATTTCTGTGACAACGACCTACTGTCAATAAATCCCTGTGATTTAATACCTCTGGGTAGAAAAATGAAGCAGAAGATGAATGAAAGAAAGCATCCACACGATAAAGTAGCTTTCAACAGGATCATCAGGTGCATTGAAAATTTTATAAGGCACAGAGCACAAACAGACTTTCAAGTGGGTCTGGATATGGATAGTCATAACTTAGCTATTTCTGCACCAAATACTCATAGAGAAGAGGTAGATATGTTTCCTGTTGGAAGAATTCTAACTACACCAGAAGAGGGGGTCGTGTTCAGGAGACAATCACAGAAGTGCTTCTTCAGAGTTAGTGAAGCCCATAAATATTCCGCAGAAGTTGTTGAGCTCATCAAGGGTTATGCGTCTTTGTTAAAAGATGAACAGACAGTTGAACAAGGTGAAAGAGTTCTGGCAAGGAAAATCTGTCTCAAACTCGAAAGCTTACAGAAGATGAGGAAGCTAATGGATATTTTTCAAAAGATTATAAAGCTTCATCCAGATGCTCCTTTTTGATTTCATTTCTGTAATTTTATTGTAATTTCTTTTGTTTTCTGATTCATACTTAGGGGGAGATTGTTAGAATATTTCTTTATGTAAAAGTATGTAATCAGAAATCTTAAGTGTTTTCACAGAAGCTTATCCAGAAGATGCCAGAGCCGCGAATTTCTCTAAGTGTTTAGAACACAGATGCTCCCAGAGGCTTGGACAACCTCTGTGGACCTCTGTGAATCAGCGGTTATTTCCAGCACACGCGCTTGCTGACGTGGACAGTCATGCGACTTATGCTCAACAGAATTTGTTACAATATTCCCTGATGTGTCTCTTCCTCATTAGCTGATGCATTGACTTTCTCTCTCATTGTAGTATAAATATATTTCATTTCTTGTATTTTAAAGTGTAGGTTTTGAGAGAAGAGAGGCGAGAATTCCTATTTTGAGAGAGAAATTGTTCTTCAGTATTGTAATCATCAGCTTATTGAATACATTGGCTCTTCAACATCTTTCTTCATTGAATTGAATTGTTTAATGTTTATCGTTGTTGATTACCTTATTGTTGAATACAGTAGATTGTTCTTCCGCTTACTCTCTTAATTTTCGTAATTAAATCTACTGAATATAGAGTAATTGGGGATCTGGGTTTCATCAATTGGTATATTGATCTTGATCTTCATCTAACACGGTGCTTCTTCTTCAACAGACTTGCCATCTAAGACAGGCTTGTATGGTGATAACCCAGAATCAAAGTCGTACAACTCAAGTTGTTGACCAAAATTTTCATCTGAACTGTGCAGACTCGATTCGGTCAGCGGTTCCTTTCCTGTGTTCATCGTGTATGAAAGAAACGATATAGGTTATCACAGGTCTATCAACAATGTCTAATTGTTAATCGATGAACAATCTCTATTGTATATAGCGTAATGATGAAATCGTTTGAACATTAAAACAAAATAATTTCTATAATAAAATTTTGGTATGTAAACGTACATATGAAATAATTAGTAAACATTAATATGATATTATTGCTATATTTATAACTGATACTTAATAAATTCTATTTTAAGATTCAATATCTTTTATTTACTATAATACCCTTATTGATTAAATAAAAGAAATCAAAAATTAATTTTAATTGATTGGTCCATACTTATAATTATGGTAATTTGACTTCAAATTTTATTAAAGGGAATTTAATGTATTCTAAAAAAATATCTCTTCTTTCTCCTCTCTTTGGCAAACATTATTCCGGCAAACACACGATACATATTGTGATACATTTAATAAAATAACAAAAAAACACAGTGATACACTTCGTGGAGCAACATTACCTGATACGTTGTGTTACACTTCAGAAAACAATAAAAATACAGCATGATACACACTATAATACCAGTATACCACTGTGATACCATTGTCCTACCCTTTATTTTATTTTAGTAAACGACATTAATTACCAATTTTATTTTAGTAAACAAAATAAATTACCAAATTTACCTTTTATTTTATTTTAGTAAACAACATTAATTATTTAAAATGATTGGTTCACATTGGTTCTTATAGTTACCATAAACTAATCAGTTCTTATTTGATTAGGCCCTTATATATATATAGGGTCAGGTTCAAGGGAAAACGACAAAAAAGAAGAAAATTGAAGAACACCCTGGGAGTCTTTAATTTGGACGGTATGCACTAATACATACCAGTAATTTGTAACATGCATTAGTGAATATTCATCAATGCATATGAAATGATAGAAACATTGGTGCATAGGAACAAAAAACGCTTGTATGCATTAGTGCATACCTCTAGATGGAAGGCTCCTAGGGTGTCTTAAGTTTTCTCTTATTTTTAGTGTTTTCCCTTGAACCTCCCTATATATATATATATATGCATGAGATCGTGTGAGAAGTGAAGTTAAGGTGAGAAGCGTATGAAGGGATCTTGACCCTTAATCATTTTTAATCTCAAAACCACCCATGAATTACGCTTGATACAGGAATTGATCCGGTGTATCTCGGTGTATCTCATTTCTGTGCATCTCATCCTGATGTGCATCTAAGGGTGGAGATCCCTTCTTACCCTTCTCACCATAACTTTACTTCTTAACGAAACCCCACTCTCTCTCTCTATATATATATATGTGACTAAACGCTCATGGTATTACTGTGGTAGCATACTAGATGTGGGGACATGTAGGTTCCATGGGAGTTGTAGAGGTTGGGAGTAGAGAGGGTTGACAGTTTAGGTTAGGGATGTGTTTTTGCTGTCTTGCTATGTGTGTGTGTTTTCCTTATTCTATGTGTGTCGCCTGCCCTTACCTTACCTATGCATTAGAATCTACTCGTTACCTTTTTTTATGCCTTCTACTTACAATCTTGCACAAGTCGGGGTCTTCATGGAAACAACTATTCTACTCTTTGGGGAAGAGATCACGTCTACATCCATCCTACACATTCAAGCAGAGCAAATCTTGAAGAGTTGTTCAACTGTTAAGACATTGTTTGTTCTCTAAAATGATGTTTGGTTCGCAGATTCTGTAGGAATCAGATGGAATTGGAATGTTGAATTCCATTGACTAAATTTCTTTCCCTCGTTTGGTTCATTCTTTGTCATGGAAGGAATCTTTAAATTCCATTGAATTCCACAAATATGGGAATTAAAATTTCTTGACAATAAGGGGGGGGGGGGGGTATTTTGATGAAATGGAATTTTCTAATTTCATAATCCCAAATATGCTCCTTAACACTATTATGATAAAGTAGTGGCAAACATCCTTTTCAATCTAAACCACCATAGACCACTGTCAATCTGAACCACCGTCAATTGGAACCACTGTCGACCACCATCGATCTAAACCTTGCCGACCATTATCGATCTAAACCAGCGCTGATTTGAACTACCATCGACCACCTGCAATCAGAACCACTACAAATCTGAACCACCATCGACCACCATCGATCTGAACAACCGGCGACCACCACTGATCTGTACCGTCGCCGACCACCACGATCTGAACCACCGCCGATCTGAACCCCCATCGACCACCATCGATCTAAACAACCGCCGACAACCACCGATCTGAACCGTTCCCGACCACCATCAATATAAACCATCACCGACCACCGTCGATCTAAACTATCTTCGAACACCATCAATCTGAACAATCGCCAACCACCGTCGAGCTAAACCACCACAGACAACCGTCGATCTGAACCACCGCCAACCACCATTGACCACCGTCATCTGAACACCAATGACCACCACCGATCTAAACCTCCGCCGATCACTGCCAACCACCACCAATCTGAACCATAGTAATTGGGCTTCAGTTTTAAAATTTTAAAATAGGCTTTTTTCTGGTCATTTAGCAATATTTCATTTCAATTTAATGATTATTTTATTAAAGTGTTTGTTGGTTAAAAGGATTAAAGTATTTAATGATTATTTTATTAAAGTATTTGTAGTTTAAAAACAATAGAGTAAATTACAAGATTGGTCCCTGTGGTTTACAACAAATTACACAGTGTGTCCCTAAATCAAAATAATTATGGAAAATCCCTGTGGTTTACATTTTCACACGCCTTTGGTTTCTGTGTCCTAACACTGTTAAAAAGATTTATTAAGTGGGTTAACTAGAGGGGCGTTATCATTTTACTCTTTTTTTTATTTCTATTCCAGTTAGGTATTGTTTGATAATTTTAACCATGCTTTTCTTATCTTCCTCCTAGTATCTTCTGAAATCAAAACCCAAATAAAATGAAGCCAATATTTTCATTCCAAACAGATCTTGTTCAAAGCAAGAGGAAACACATTTGACCACCCCACCCACCAAATCAGGAGGAAACCATTTCAAGGAAACCGTGAAAGACCAAATCGAACTATAAATAGGAAATTCAAATCAAAAACTAAATCAAGAACCCAAACCTAAAATGAAATAAAACCTCCAATCAAAAACAAAATCTAACCATTAATAAAAAACAAAATCAAAACACAACTAAAAAAACGAAATAAAAAACCTATGTCAACGAAACAAATGGATGTAACTCTTGATGTTCCACCATCCACGTCGGTACAATCAGATTGTAGATCCATTCCCGTTTAGAAGGTTTTCTGATCCACGACGAAGGGTTCAATCCCAGATATTTTGTGAAGTTGCAATACCAAGAAGGATCTTCAGAAACCCAAAAAATCAGTTGACGCGTTGGTGATCTCGATTTAAAAACCGATGGAAGCCGATGATCGATCTTCAAAAACCTAGAAATAGGTTCTTAAAGCATCCAGAAAATCACCTAGAAGAACTTTTCATTCTTTTAACAGCGACAAACCATTATATATTTACAAAGAAAACAACCAGGATACAAAACAGTTAATAAACACAGTACAGTAACTAAACGACCAGACCAAAATGAGCAGAAAACAATCCCCAAACCTTAATGACCCCTATACTGACCCGTTCTGATCATCCTATGGCACCAGCACATCGAGACTTCAGACCATAACACCGACTTACCCAACCAGTTTATGTATGCTACTGTTACTATTCCGATGGGGACTTGTTCTTCTAATTTATTTGCTTTAAAAACCGATGGTGGCCATAAGTGGATGCTAGATCTACAGGGGGTTCTCCTCATTTGTTTCACGATCGAAACATGAGGGGAGGAAGCGATGCTCATGGGGCCACCGTGGTGGTGGTGGTGGGAAATTGAGTGATTGTGGTGGTGGAGTTCATCGGTGGCTGTGAAGGGTTGTCGGAGATTGAAGCAATCCTGAAGGTGGTGAGAAAGGTCTGGTGGACGTGGCGCTGGAGTTCGCCGACGGTTTTGGCTGGAAGAGATGGATGGAGGTCGGAATCTGGATGGGATGCACAGCTACACATGGGGTCACAAAACTCAATCAGGGTTACACTATTTTATCTAAAAAATTAACTTTAAAATTTAAAATGAAAATAATAAAAATTATGTATTTTTATTTTTAATAAAAAAAGGAATATGAGTAAAATGACTAACATGCCACTTCAGTTAACCTAATTAACATAATCATCTAACTGTGTTAGGGTAAAGGGACCAAAAGCGTGTGAAAATTTAAACCACGAGGACGTTTTCCATAATTAGTTTGATTTAGGGAAGCACAATGTGATTTTATGTAAACTACAGGGACCAATCATGTAATTTACTAAAAAATTTAAAAACATTAGTAATTATTTTATTAAAGTATTTTAAGTTTAAAATTTTAATTATGAAAAAAGGCATTTCATTCAAATTTCAAAGCTATATTTTGTAAACGAAACATACAAATTCCAGTTTTTGAACACATTCTATTCCAATTCTGCCAACCAAATAGGTAGTCAAATATGAGAATATTTCATTCCAATTCCTTCTAAGTCATATTCTTTTAATAGATTTCATTCCATCCAAAAACATTATGTGAAGCAAACACCACGTAGAGGTCACTAATTCAAGTTCCCTCAAGTCATTGCAGGGTTTATTTGATCGTTAACTTTAGGTCCCGTGAAAGCGTTGAATACGGTTTCGTTAGGTCTATGTTTGGTATCTTGGTGAAGAGAAGTATGTCAATACAGAAATGGTATTCTTTGGCTTTGTCGTAGTCAATTGGACGAACATTTCGTATTATGGAAATATTTTGTCGATAGATAATGTTTACGAAACACCCTAACATTAACCTAAAACTATCTTTTAAGCATTTTTGAGGTTATGCTCAAGTTTCCACACCCATGGTGAAGTTAGAAGTTGTTTGGTTGGTTTTCCATTAAGTTCTGTATGGATAAAGTTGTCTGTGTGGATTAATCTGTCGGTATAGATTGAGAAGATTCATGTTTGGGAGTGTTTCCATAAATGGAAGTAGCGTGTTTTTAAACGGGGAGGGTAAGTTTTGAAAAAAGAATGGCTTTCTGCATACAGTTTCCCTTTAGAAACATAATGAACAAAACACTTTCTATATCATTAAGCCACTACCAAACAGTCATGTAAAACTCATCGAATTAATTGTGAGTCCCATTAAGCTACTCAGGCTCTTAATTAGTTATAATAATTGGGAAGGACTGACCTATAATACCCACACTCTATCTCTATACCCTTTTCCTCTCTCAGAAGTAGGATTTGAATCCAGGATAGGGTCTACCGGTGTTGGTAGTCCCAGAGATTCACAATATTATATCAAAACGTGATTATCATACCTGATGTAGTTTCTTAGCTTCAGTGGAAGTGGGAGTGCATTTGAAAATTTGGAGGCAGGTGCATTAACCATTCTAAGGTCATCCATAATGATTTTGGGTACATGTGCTTCATCAGCCTCCCTTGCTGTTCTTTCCTCTACAAACGTTCCTCCTTTCACACACATTTGAAAAATCCTCTAGTAGGGAATGTATTTTGGTCTCTGCTTAATATAACCTTTAATCTCATCAAATAAGAGTGCAACATAATCATAATGCATGTTAAAGGTAATTCCATTGAAAATGATTCTTAGGTTACAAGAGGCTTGATAAAGACTAGATGCTTTATTATATAAACATGTATTGATGATTGAGAATAGAGTGTACCAAACTGGAGGCAAACCTTTTCTTCTGAAAGCACCCATAGTTGGCAATGGATCAGAGTATCCAAGTGACAGGAAATCTGCAATCATCGTTGCTAGTGTTGGAAGCTCATCAGAGTCTGATTTCCCCAATACGCCATTCTTCTTTGGTAAGTCCAACATTCTCCTAAGTTCATCAGCAGTGATTGAAAATGAATAAGCCCTAACATAAGAATTGATATCATCAAAACCAACATCATATTTGAGAAAATACCACCATTGTTGTAGCTATTCTTCAGGAACACTTGTGTATTTAATAAACATATTTCTTAGTGGATGTTTCTTAAGCATTTCAATAATAATATGCTATTCAGGTTTGAAGTTTTCAGATTTTAAGTCCAGAACACAGTTGTTCTTCTGAATTTCAACATAGTCATCCTTTGATATCGAAGCTTTACCTAGAGCATGTTCAGATGCTCGAGATTGATCATCACTTTGAGCAGGTTTCTGTGTTCTAGTATCATCTCCCTGAGATTCCTTGGATTGGGTGTTGTTGATTTCCCCCAACTTCAGCGTTTAGGTTAGGGTTAGGGTTTGGGTTTTCAGCATTTGGGTTTGTCCGATTAGTAGCCATATCCTCCAAATTAGGATCATTCACCAAAGGGACTTCGATATCTGCTACCAGAAATGACTTTTGCACAACCTTGAATGAACATTCGGACCAATATTCATCACTTGAATCACTATTGAAACACGATTTTACCGTTGCCAAGGGTTTCTGAACATTTGAGATTGATTGACACATATTGATTCGATGAATAGAAAATACGATCGATAGTAGAAAATATCCAGAGAAGATGATCTATTGGAGGGAAGTATCAATTTTAGCATATAGGGTTTTAATAAAATCGATATGGTAGATATATCGAGTTGGAATCGAAAGTGTTCTATTTGGTGGACGCGTGTCAATAAACTGCAAAAAGTACACATGATTAAGCACAGTTAATCACTAACCTAGCTTTGTTTCTTACTACTATTCCATTTTCATCCTTCTTTATTTCTGAATACCCATTTCGTTCCAATGATGGATTTTCCTTTGGATCTTGGAATGAGCCTCTAGAATTTATTTCTTTCAAATACTTCTAAGAAAATTTACATACATACATTCATTAGCAGTAGCAGACCTTGTTTTCACTCCATTTGTGGTATCACCTATAATTTGATGTAAAGGACGAGCCTTTATCTATTTGTTCAGATTTGGAAGAGGTTGAATGTTAGTTATTATAATTGTTGAAAGTAGAAGGGCCAAAATGTAATTTTCATTTCCTAGTACAAATAGAATGCTTGACTTTCATTTTGTCTAAGATTCTCATATGTAAACATTTGGCAACATTGGATTTGTCCAAACTTTATCGCTTTACTTCATTTGACATCAATATTATACATGACTTTTGTGCCATGCTTGTTTGATCCTACATTGTGATTTACATTCATTGGTTGGATTTTCAACATTACACACTTACAATTGGTATTAGAGCAGGCAGATTTGAAGAGAAATTCGTCATATTTTGGTAAGAAATTTTAGTTTTGAGTGTTTTTGTGAAAAATGGGTTTTTGATCATTTTTTATCGAATTTGTGGTTGAATTGGATCAAGATTAGGATTGTTTGATTTGAATTTGATAGAGGAATTAGTGAATGGAAGGAATTAGAATCACGTATCAATTCAGATTGGTTCTAGATTGAAATTCGAAGTTAATGGGTTTTTACAAAAAGTTTGCCTGCCACTGACCGACCCGGAGCAAGCCGCGGCCCCCGGCACGAAAAAACCGGCCCGTTTAAGATGGGCTAAAAATACGCTAATGGAAAGTCGTGAGAATAAAGACGCCCGCGGCCCGACATGAGAAAAAATACCAACGTATACGCCCGACGGCCACTAAAAAGAATCATTACAGGCCAAAAAGAGGTGCAACATGAGGATTTCCCAAGGGGTCACCCATCCGAGTACTACTCTCGTCCAAGCATGCTTAACTGTAGAGTTCTAATGGAATCCGGTACATTAATGTTGTTATGCTCACACCCGAAGTATTCCCACGCTTTATTCCTTTTGTCTTAACCACCCCCTCATGCTCATTCCCCCTGTTGGCCCGCCACCAATCAGCCCCGAGCAAGCCGCGGCCCGCTCCCGGCTCCTGACACGAAAAACCCGGCCCGTTACGAAGATGGGCCAAAAATACGCTAACCAAAAGACGTGAGAATAGAGCCGCTCTCGGCCCGACCCCACTCGTGCCTTCCCCGGCCCGACATGAGAAAAAATTACCAACATGTACCCCCGACCGCCACTAAAAAGAATCATTACAGGCCAAAAAGGGGTGCAACACGAGGATTTGCCAGGGGGTCAGCCATCCTAGTACTACTCTCGTCCAAGCGCACGCTTAGCTACGGAGTTCTGATGGGATTCGGTACATTAGTGTTGGTATGATCGCACCCGAAATATTCCCGCGCTTTATTCCTTAATGCCTTGTTAGATTATAAATTGTTGAAAGTAGAAGGGCTTATTGTGTAAAATAAGTTGTTTCTCATTTAACTTTGAAAGATATATGACAGAGAGATTTTGATCCATTATTGTGTTCTTATTTTGTTGAATCTAATTATGTTTTTGTGATTTGCTACACTTAAAACTTAACAATTGGTATCAGAGCAGGCAGATTACAAGAAGATATCATCAATTTTTGGTAAGAAATGATGTATTTTTGAAGTTTTTTACACTTTCTTGATTTTTTTATCATAGAGGATCAATTCGTGGGTATTTTGGATCGAGATTGGTTGCTTTAGAATCATTTTTGGCAATAGAATCGAAGTCCAGAAGGAATTTAAGTATGGAAAACATCTAGATAGGATTAGATTGATTTTTTTCAAAGTTTTGGGTGTTTGAAAAAATGTCATTGTTTTGATTTGGTTTTTGGGGTTATAGGCTGTTTTGTATCGTGGTATATGAATGAAAAGTGCTTAGAATGTGTTCGTGAAGAACCCTATGAAGTTTGGTTTGATTTGAAGGTGTAACACCCGAAATTTTCATCTTTAAATATTAGTTCTTTACGGTTTAAATTGAGCTCATTTGAATGTTCTTGGGTATTGTAGTGTTGGCGTTTCAAAACTTAAGGTAATGTTTGGTTAAGGAGGAAAAAATGGGTCAAGCTGGTTATGAAGTGAGTTAGGAACTGAAACTAGCTTGATAACTAGCCTAAGGGACTATTACACTCAACAAAGGCTAACGTGGGTTACCAAGCTAGTTATGAAAACGCAACTCACTTGATAACCAACCCTAAGCTCTTGTCATGTGATTTATGTTTAGCGTGGGTTACCAAGCTAGTTACAAAAATGCAACCAACTTGATAACTAGCCCTAAGCTCTAGTCATGTGAATTATGCTTCGCGTAGGTTACCACGCTGGTTACAAAAACGCAACCCACTTGATAACTATCGTCCGCCTCTGTTTAGCGTTTTGAAGGACTGAAAATCGGGATCTTTCTCATTTTAACCATATCTCTCTCGATAATGCTCCGATTTGGGTGATTCAAGTTGGAAACAAGGATGGTCAGAGGATATTGATTGAGTTTGGAGTTCATAGAAGTGAAGGTAAGATCTTAATCCTTGTATCTTCAATCTAGGGTTTGAACCATTCTCACCGATAACTCTCATAGTATCTTGGGTTATCTTTTGGGTGATTATGAGTCGTTCTTGAGGGCCTTACACCATGGATTTGGAGTTGTAGCTTGTAGATCTCATCTCTTCACTTTGGAAGCTCAAGTTTGGAGTAAAACCTATATTAAACCTAAATCTAGCTAGCAAGGTGAGTTCAAGATATTTTGTGAAAACTTTGTACATGCTTTACTTGTTATTTTATCAAATGTTTTACTTGTTATTTTATCAAATGTTTTACTTGTTATTTTATCAAATGTGTGAGTATTTGGTTAAGTTTGCATATTTGGTATTAAAGAGTTTATAAATCATGTAAGAGGCTTATACTTGAGTTTTAGACATTTTGACAAATAAAGTATAAGTGTGAGAATTTTGGGTGCATTATCTTTTAAATGAAAACCATTTGGTGTATTGGTTTCTTTGAAGGCATTTTGGAAATACATGAATATGATTTCATTTGGAAAATGGTTTGTCTCAACTAATGTTTTGAGTAATTACATTAGTGTTGAGTTATAGAGCTTTTGCTCGGTTTTGACAAAAATGAGTCTCGTGGAGATTTGTCCGATTTAAATGACTATGGGTCGTGGGTGCGTTAGTCTTTCGTGTAGCGTCGTGAAACTTTATGATTTCCTAACTTTGAGAAATAATTGATTATTGGGAAATTATCAATAGGTCTTCGGATATTTTTTCACCCTTTCAAGGGTAAGCGTGAATTAACGGTTTATATAACTTGGTTAAAGCTATGTTCTCTATCTCCACGTTTATAACTTTAGTTATGGTCGTGTGAGCATTGGGTTTGGTATCACGTTAAATGAGTATTCCTATTTAAAGCTTTCATTTCTAATGTCATTTTGGTCTAAATATTTTATTATAGAAATAATGAATTTGGGAAAGATGTTGCTTTTATAATGAAGTTATTTATTTTGAGGATTATCTTTTATCAAGCAAATCTTTTGATTTCAATCAATTATAAATATGTTATAAACTCTTGAGTTCACTAGGCGTTAAGCCTAACCTTTTTTCTTTGTCAGCATGTGCATTAGGTTATCGATGGGGTTTGTACTAGCGACACGTGTTGACTTGAGTGCTAGGAAGTAGCACGTTAAAGTTTTAGCTCTTTGTGACGTTTTATGCATTCGGTGATAGCGACTCTTTTGGGTTTAGTAACACACGACTGTAATTATGTCTTAGTATAAGACTTGACCTATCTTTTGTAGATGTTTTTATAGAATTGTTATTTGAGGAACCTCAAGTATTGAATTATAGGAAGTGATCCATTCTTCAATTGATGTAATATTGAAAGTTTAATCTAGTCGCTCTTTCCAAATATTAGGGTGTTACAAGTTTTTGGGTGAATTCAGCCATTTTCGGAATTAACAGAAACTGGAAGTACTAGACATTCATAACCCTCTGACAATGTATATTCATAGGCTTCAGACAATGAATCTTCATAGCCTTCAGATAGGCAATGTTCTTAGCCTTCGGATAAAACATTGATCATAGTCGTCAGATATTTCATGCTCATCACCTTCAGATATCAAAAGAAATGAATAGTGTACCTTCGCATGACTCAGTTGCGTGTGTGTTCTTGAGTTGCATTGTCTTGATGACCGATGGGGTAGTGAATGAGTTCTCATGAGTTAACCGTTGAAATAATGGGTGTTTGTAGCAATGTCATTTTGGGTAACAACTAAGTAAGGCGATAATGTAATTTCGATCATTTTGGAGTCGGAGTTAATGGTTAGTTATGAACCATAGGCTTGTTGAATCATCTTTATTTCAAGAAGGAGTTTGTAAGTCAATGGATCTAGAAGTGGATAATAGTCTTAAGATATGAAACTTTCCAATGTCGATCTTGTAGTTGATGGACTTTGCTAGCGTGGTTCTAAGACTTTGGATTCCGACCGGATGCATGCACGACATTTGTTTTAGAAAATAAATTGCAAAAAAAAAATTATTTCGTGTTTGTCAAAAGAGTTTGTACTTGCCAAGCTAATATTTTGGAAAATGTGTTGGGCACGTATAAGAGTGTAGCCATGCCTTGAAAATTTTACTAAATTGTTTTAGTTGCATGATAAATGCATACAAGTTTACTAAAGATTTATTCCATACGGTTTTGCTAGAATCGCAAATTTTGAGGTACATATCTTAAGAAAGATTGAATTCGAAACTAACATAAATTGGTTCGTGTACCTTCCGAGAAACATGCAAATAATGTTTTTACAAATTTTGAGAAATTATTTAATGTACGTGAGTTTTGGGTCAAGTTGAAATGCAGGAACTACCGTACCTCCTACGGTTGTTTACAAGTTTCATTGGAATTTTGTGTGCGTAATGTTCATGATTCAGTTTCAATATTTTGGGAATTTTATGAGTACAATTTATTGTCAGTGTTGCGTTGGAGAGTTTATTGAGAATTTTATTTCGAGTATTTTATTTTGGCATAAAGATTTTAAGTCCATATATTAAGTTCCCTCATTACTATTTTAGTTTTTTTTATGGGGATCATTTGTCGTATAAAGTTTACATACATCTTAATTGTAACTTTCTTTACCTTATTTAGCCAATGTTTTAGAAAGATGTAAACATATCGTTAATTGGCCTTAAGTTGGAAATTCAAACCGATGGGTTCTTGGGATGATCAAAGCGCATGTATTTATCGTGAGCAAATTTTGAGAAAATTAATTCTTATTGGGAAATTTCTACCCTATATTGCTCTATGGCTAAAAGAGGCAACTTTCGAAAGCTTAACGTTGTGTAATCCTTCTTTGGAAATTTTGTACAAACCTTTAATTGCACTCTATTTTAGTGCATAAATTTACCTTGCATACATGGTGCCAATAAATGTGTGTCAAGGCAATATAGGTCCATTTTAAAAGCTTATTAATCATATCCTCATTTTTGTTTTCATCAGTTTAAATAATGAGCACATTGCTTTTAAATGGTTTTCTATACTGATGTTGTAGTCATTTTTCATGATTACCTGATTATGGTAAAAATATTTAAGCTTGCGTACAATTGATTTTAAAGATTTTATGTTTATAAATCTTTGATAAATGAAATTGGCATAATGGTTTAGCACGATACTTGTAAAACCTTGAACTCGTTAGGAAACCTTGGATGTAAGTACCATTTAGTCGTGAGAGTTGTATTTAATGACTTGTGGTTCGTTTTGGATTTTGACTTGTGGTTCGTTTTGGATTTTGGGGTTCTCCCTAAAAGGTCGGTTCGCGTATGGTCGATTGAGGTATTAGATTTATGTATCATCAAATCATTTAAGACTTGTGTGATTTCTTGTTTCTGGTTGAATATGTTTTGTTGGGTTAGCCGAGACGGCATCATTTAAATGGTAGTGGTACAACGCCTTGATGGGTCTTCATCAAAGAGGAATACTTTGGGCTATGGTCATTTTGTAATCCTTGGAGTCAACTTTTCGTTTCGAGGTCAAGGACTAGTAATGAGTACTAGGGTTGCATCAACTAAGTTGAAGAAAACTTTCGGAGGTTATACGTGGCAAAATAAAGGAGATTAGATACGTGGTAGCTAGTGATGAATGGTTTTGACCTATTGGGTTACTAAGAAGGTTTAAGAGTTCTTTAGAATGTGGTGTGCTTTGTGCAGGTAGTTTGGATTTTGGTTTTGCAGTTGTGTTAAACTGGACCAAATTAGTGAATAAGAACTTCGTCATGGAAGGGATGATAAATCTTGTATGATAATGAGTACTAGAGAATTAATAAGAAGGTCAAGGTAGACCTTACGTGGAAGTCCTTTTATTAAGGAGACTTGGATTGTCGAAGTATAAGATTCGTCGTGGGCTTCAACAGGTAGCATGTTTCAGGATGTTGTACAGGATTCCCTTACCACCTGGTTAAGGTCGACGTCGTAACGGGTACTCCGGTTCAAAAAGGTGCGAGTAATTTTGTTCAAATTAAGTTTTGGGAATATTATCAAAGCGTTGATTGCATATGCAATGCATTTTCCAGTTGGTAGAGGTTGTTAGAAAATGCTAAGAGTAAATTCATTTATGCAATTTTTGCGGAATTGAGAAGTTGAAATCAATAGTTTTCCTTGAGATCGTATGAATCACTTAAGGTTGGGAGACAATCACGATCGTATTGCTATAATGTATTCCAACAATGCTCAGTGTTCACCTTGAGGGTGGTCTAGCTTATGAAGTCGAAGGTTGGGAGGATTGTAACACCAGGAATTTTTGTTGCTATCTTCCATCGTGGGTTCTACTTTAAATATTAGTTCTTTAAGGTTTAAATTGAGCTCCTTTAAATGTTCTTGGGTGGTTGTAGTGTTAGCGTTTCAAAATTCAAGGTAATGTTTGGTTAATAAGGAAAAAGTGGGTCAAGCTGGTTACAAAGTGAGTTAGGACCTGAAACTTGCTTGATAACTAGCCTAAGGGACTATTACACTCAACAAAGGCTAGTGTGGGTTACCAAGCTAGTTACGAAGACTCAACCCACTTGATAACTAGTGTTCGCCTCTGTTAAGCGTTTTTAAGGACCGAAAATTGGGATCTTTCTCATTTTAACCATATCTCTCTCAATAATGCTTCGATTTGGGTGATTCAATTTGCTATGGATTCGTCTCTTGAAGATCTACAACATGGAAACATATATGGTTAGAGGATATTGGTTGATTTTGGAGTTCATAAAACTGAAGGTAAGATCTTAATCCTTGTATCTTGAATATAGGGTTTGAACCATTCTCACCAACAACTCTCATAGTATCTTGGGTTATCTTTTGTGTATGTTTTGGGTGATTATGAGGTGTTTTTGAGGTCCTTACACCATGGATCTGGATTTGTAGCTTGTAGATCTCATATCTTCACTTTGGAAGCTCATGTTTGAAGTAAAACCTAGATTTTGCCTAACTCTAGCAAGGTGAGTTCAAGATACTTTGTGAAAACTTTGTACATGCTAAAAACGTCCATTTTGAAGTATTAACATGTTTTACTTGTTATTTTATCAAATGTGTGAGTATTTGGTTAAGTTTGCATATTTGGTATAAAAGAGTTTATAAATCATGTAAGAGGCTTATACTTGAGTTTTAAACATTTTGACATATAAAGTATAAGTGTGAGAATTTTAGGTGCATTATCTTTTTAATGAAAACCATTTAGTTGTATTTGCATCATTGGAGAATTTTATTTATAAAACATTGAAATTACAGGTTATTGTATTACGAGGCATTTTGGAAATACATGTTATTGTGTTAGATCTGAAATTATTGTATCCGAGATGACAATTATTGAAGACATGAAGGACCAAAAGTGCAAAGTCAACAAAGTCATTTATTATCTTTTAAATGGCATTTGTATAATGCCTAAAACACTTACCTTCCTTTTATAGATTAATTGTTTAATATAAATAGGAGTCTTAGGCTATTCATTAGAAAGTGGAAAAAGAACAAGTTGATTCATATTAGAGAGAGAGAGAGAGAGCCGAAACTGTGTTCATTGTAATCGATCATAACATTCAAGAGATATATGACTACATAAGTTCTTTAATATCGTTATTGTCATATTACCTTTGCTATTAACATTTTCCTGTCATTGTGCTTGTTTATCTGGGATCAACAAGTGGTATCAGAGCCAATCGATCTGAGTTTTGGCTATTTTCTGAAGCGTTCTTCCCAAATAGAAGGTAAAATCTCGATTTCTGTTTTGTTGAGTTTTTCTCGATTCATACATCTTATGCTTTACCCGATAAAAATTCTTATAATTCCATATTTGTTTTTTCGTCTATTCCTTTTACTCGATAAAACCCTATCCTGCTTTAATTTAAATTTTTATCGATTCATATTTCTGTCGCTTAAAATTTTATCGATTCATACTTCTGTTGCTTAAATTTTTGTCAATCCATATTAAGTTAAACTTGATTTTCATTCAAATTATTTAATCGGTTTTAATTAAAATTATTCTAGTTTATCTTGTTTACTGTTGAATCTATTTACATAAGAAAACTCAGGAACTAGTGACTCTTGCAAATTTTCTTACTAAAGAATTCTCAAGTAAAAATCATAAACTCTAGTAATTTTTGACTTTTATTCTTGACTGAACAAATAAGAAACTCGAGAACTTAGATATTCTTGTCCATAAAAGGACTTGTTCTTTTTAGTCAAGAACCCTTTGTTCTTGGTTTCTGGTTTATCGGTTAAGAAAATTCAGATTAAATATCCTTGAATTTTTATCTAGTCCTTCCAAATCGACAAAATTTATTAATCAAGTCAACAGAAATAGATATCAATTTTTATCGATCCGTTTTTCTCAAAAGAATTTTTTGCCGAATTTTGATCAACCGAGAAACTTTAGTTATCGAGTCTTTTCTGATCGATAACTTCTGCTTATCGACTCAAGATTTTCTTAGAAAGTTTATCGAGTCCTTTTATCCCGACAAAAAGTTGTTATCGAGTCCCCTTCACCCGACAAAATTTTTTATCGAGTCACATACACCCGAGAAATCTTCTTATCGAGCCATACCGCTTGACTAATTTTTTTGTCGATCCTTCATCACCCAAAAAAAAAAATCTTCTCGGCACTTCATCACTCGAGAAAACCTTCTATCTTTCAAAAGAACATTCAGAAAATTACCAAAACTCACCGATCGAGATCACTTTATCAGGTAACAAGTACGTTATTCTTTTCTTCTTCAAGATGAGTTCTCAAAATCAAGTTTTCTGAGTTAAATGCAAAAATTTCTCAACTTGAAACCAGACACACAAACAACATGAAAGTGTTGAATGGACTTTTAAGAGAACATGTCACTCTCAAATCTAAGTTTAATAACTCAGAAGAATCAAGAAAAGTTTTGCAAAATCCAAATGAATTTTTGGAGGAACAACTCACCGAGTATACTAGGAATACATTTCATGTATTTTATGAAGACGTTTGCAAAAAGAAAAATCTTGAGTTGATAAAAATAAATTTTGATCTGAAAAACAAAATTTCTGAGTTAGAAAAGTTTATAGATCATGAGACTTATAGTGTGGTTCTTAAAAGAAAATTAACTGATTTTTTGGAATGTGAGAAAAAAATGATATTAATTTCTGATGAAAAACACAAATTTGAAATTGAGCGAAAAGATTTTGAAAACAAAATTAGAACTTGTGAACTGACCATTCAAAAACTTTCCAAACAAGTGTCTGATTTTGAGCAAATTGTGATTTTAGAGAGAAAATCTTCCGAAACAAAAAGTCTGGAGTTTTCAAAACAAATTTCTGATCTTGAGAAACTTTTGGAAAATGAAAGAAATGCATTTAAAACTGAGAAAACAAACTTAATCAAGAAATGTAGTTTGATCATTGCTAAAAGCAAAAATCTGGAAAAAGATTTTGACAAAGAGAAGCAAGTTTTTGAAAATAAACTTGACAAACTTTCAAACAAATTATCTGTTTTAGAAACAACTCTTGTAACTGAAAAGAATTTGAGATCTGAATTTAAAAATAAATATGATTTGATCACAAAAGAATGAGATGATTTATCCTGCAAGATCAAAGAACTTGAAAATGAGCTTTCAAATCAAAAACAAAAGAATTCAGAATCAGTCAAACATCTTACTCCCGAACATTTAAATGCGGAGTTAGATAATCTTGAAAAATTGATTTTTCCTCATGATTCTGATTCTACCTCAAGTTCAAAGCAAACTCCTCTTTCTCCTATCTGTAAGAATAACTGTTCTTCAAGAGTTAAATCAAATAGTTATTCTAACAGTTCCAAATCATATAGTTTTTCAAATTCTCGAACTCCTAACTCTAATCAGTTTCAAAATGATTTTGTTGCTAAAACCGGTAATTTCAAGAAGTTTAAAATGGTTTTGAAGAAGAAATCAACTACAGATGATAGTGTTGGAAACATGTCACATACATCTCCTGTAGTTGATACAAGATCATTTGTTTCCAAGACTAATTTGCCTTATTTTGTCAAATCTATCAATCAGCTAATTAGTCTAAGTGCCACAAAGATTTGTTGTTCTACATGTGGAACAAATGATTTTGTCAATCAAAATTTCAATCATAAACGGTATGGTACTTACAGTATCCCCACTTCCCCATTTATTGCATCTAAAGCTAACCTCCGAGGACCCAACAAAGCTTGGGTACCAAAATCTTGTTAATCTGTTTGTAGGTATGTCATGTATGGTCAATATTCCGAATATTCACATCACATGACGATGTTTCAAAAGGTTTTGCAACATTTGAGGGGGAGTACCACATTTTTACCATTTATTTAGTTTCATAGTATCTCAGCTATGAACCTGCTCTTAACATTATGACTTCTGAATGATAGAGATATCATAATAGCTTCAAAAGGCACTGGGTTCTTAAAAGAGAAAAAGATCTGAAGAAGTTCTGAAGACACTTCTGAAGAGGTTCTGAAGAAGTTCTGAAGATACATCTAAAGAAGATCTGAAGGAGTTCAGAACCCATTCTGAACTTGTCTGTTATGAATGCTTTGTTACTTTAGTCTTTCTATTGTATGTATAAATAGATAGTTAGTTAGATTGTTAGAACTAATGTTTTCATAAACCTTGTAAAGATATATTCTGTAATACAGTACATTCAATCAATACATATTACATTTGGCTATTATCATTCGTGTCATAATCTTTTCATATATTGATATCTTGATTGTTTGGGTCCTAACAATTGGTATCAGAGCCAATTCATCTGTTTTTGAAGATTTGGGAAAGAACTTGTAAGATCTGACAGTTCTTAGTGTTCTTGATCTACAAAATTCAAATTCAACTCAGGTGAATTCTCGATCTTCTAACAATCAAAGATGTCTAAAGAAATAGTCTCAATTGGATCTGAAACGAAACCACCAACTCTCTTCTTGGGAGAATATCATCAATGGAGAATTAGAATGATTCAATTCTTGGATAACATAGATGAAGCCTTAATGCAATCTATCACAAATGGCCCACTAGAGGTATTTGTTGAGATTCCAGCAGTTCCCAGAACTGAATCCACCCCTGAAATCCCTGCATCAAGAATCAAGAAGAGTCCTGGAATGTATAATCCAGCTGAAAAGGCTCAAATGAAAGTTGATAGAAGAGCATTAACTTTACTCACCATGGCAATTCCCAATGAGATATTCAATAGGGTTGATAGTTTAACTTCAGCAAAAGCCATGTGGGATGAAGTAGAAGCTCAGATGCAAGGAAGTACAAAGGCTCAAGCACAGAGATTAAATATCTGTGTAGGAACATATGAAAATTTCAGATACAAAGAAAATGAATCTATCACTGATACATATCATAGATTCAATAACATTCTGAATGATCTAAGAAGAAATGGTGTTCAGAAATCAAATTCTGAGATAAACAACAAATTTCTGAACAATCTGGGAAATGAATGGTCAAGTTTTTCAGATAATATGGTAACTAGGAACTTGTCTAGAAAGACAATTCATGATGTCTATGGCATCTTGTTCCAACAAGAGGACAAGATCAAAGTTAGACAATATGAACAAAAGAAGACACAAGAAACAGTTGCCCTTCTGAGCAAGAACTACAATAATTCTTTGACCATTGCTACCAAGAAAGTTTGTGAGATCCCAGAGATAACAGTGTGTGATGGGGATGAATCAGATGAAGAGCTTAAAAGGATTTCTGATAATATTGCTTTCATGACAAGGCAATTCAAACAAAGATACAATCAAAAATATCAGAATAAACCTAGATCTGAAGTTGGACCTAAGAAAGGTCAAGAGGCTGGTCAATCTGAAACATCTGAACCAGCAAGATGTTTCAACTGTGGAAAGCCTGGACATTATGCAAGACAATGCAAGATGCCAAAAGTCAAGAATTCAGGTTATTATGAGAAGAAGCATCTATTAGCAAAGAAAAAGGAGCTTAATCCTGCTCTAGTGACCAAGTATGAAGAAGACTGGTTAAACTGGAGTGATGGAGATGATGATGAAGAAGTTGCTCACTATGCAACAAAATGCTACATGTGTCAAATGGATCCGTAAAAGGACAAACAAGACACCGAGGTATTTTCTTCATCTTCGAACAAAATTCTGAACATAATTCTGAAATTAATACTAAAGATTCAGAAATGACAAATCAATTTCAAAATATGTTTTCTGAATTTGAAACACTCAGAAACAGAATTAAAGGTGAAATAATTTTGGTCAATCAATTCAGAGCTGAAAGTCAAATATATAAAGAAAATTGTCAAGCAGCTGAACAGATTCTTGAAAAAGTTTCTGAAGAAAAACTTGTTTTAAAAGAAAAAATGGATAGTTTACAAAAAGAAGTAATAAATGAAAAATCTGAAGAGGAAATTCTAAATGTTAAGATGAATTTTCTGAATCAAGAGAGACTTGATCTTTATAAAAAGATTAAGGAATTGGAAGATTTAAATTTTAAAAGAGGACAAACTGAACAAACTCTGAATATTTTAACTAGTCAGGCTCAGAACTCAAAATTTTACAATATAAAAGCAGGCTTAGGATATAATGACAGTCAAATTATAAAAAAGGCACCTGCAAACTTGTATGATTATTCTAAAATGAAAATTTTCAATGAATCAAATATTGGCATCATTTCCAAACCTATAAACTATTCTTTGCCTGAAAGAATTCCTTTTATAAAATCAGAGACTTTGTTTTCAGAAGAAACGCCTCTTAAAACTGGTGAACCAGAAATTATCTCTGAAACAGAAGAAATGAATATAATTTCAAATATTTGTAAATCTTCTGAAGAAAAATCAGAAGTAATTGTTAAGTCTGAAATTGTTTCTGAAGTTACTTCTGTAATAACTTCTGAATCCAATTGTGGAAACATTTCAAAAGATACTTCTGATAATAAATCAGAACATGAAGAAAAATATGATGAATTCTCAGATATTGAATCTTTAGAAGATATTGATGAGAATCCCAATATATTTTTTGATAATTCTGATAATGAGTCTACAACAACAAAAAATTCAAATATTTTTGCAACAAGTATGAATCATAATAAATTTTCAGATCTAATAAATGCTTCTGATTCAGAAGATGATGATGATCAAATGGTGCAAGTCATTGACAAAAATGGCTATTTGGTTTATAAATCTCAATCATGTATGACTGAAGGAGAAAAATTAAAACCTGAAGTTTCAAAGATACCTTCAGAATTGTTTGATCATGTGTTTTTTAAACCAGAATATCAGAATTCAGATTTTTCTCCTACTAATACAAACATATCATCAAATTCAACACCATGTTCAGTAACATCTTCTGACTTTAACACCAGAGTTAAAATTTTTGAACAAGGACAATCCTCAAATTCTCTCTCTGAAGTTCAGAAAATTAACACAAAATCTGAAGATAAACCTAAAGTGAACAAAAGAATTTCTTATACTAATCCTCATTTCTTATCTTTTACAGAGCTATCCACTTTAGTATGGAGAAAGAAAGATGAAAGACTGTCAAAGATTGACAAATTAGAGAGTTTTTCATTTTTACAGAAGAATGATGTACCTAAAACAAAGAAAGTGAATAAAAGAATTTTTGTTGAAAAATCAAATGTTATTGATTCTTATATGTCTAATACTGTTGTAAATACATTAAAGAATCATATTCACTGTATTAATTGTGGTCATCATAATTTTCTTCTTAACTCCAAAACAAACAAGAGAAATTTGATGAAATCTATTCAGAAATGTTTAGCTATATTGACAAATTCAATTAAACAAAGAAATAGAAATAAAGATAAAACTAAGAAAGATAAATCTCAAAGTTCTGAACAAACTTCTGAGTTGAAACATCTGAAGAAAAAGTTCAGAACTTCAAATTTTATTACTAATCATAAAGGACCCATTCTGAAATGGGTACCTAAAACTCAATAATCTCTTTTGCAGATATGTCATGTGTGGGTCTTAGATTCTGGATATTCAAGACATATGACACCTTTCAAAGAACTAGTAACTGATTATCATGAAAGATATGGAGGAACAGTTAGTTTTGGAAACAATGCAAAGGGATATGTAAGAGGATATGGCACTTTCATTAAAGGAGATGTGAAAGTAATGAAAGTTTTCTATGTTGAGGGACTAAGACATAATCTTTTCAGTATTAGTCAATTCTGTGACAAATACTGGAAGGTTAATTTTGACATAGATTATTGTCATGTTCTGAGTACAACAAACAAAAATGAATTAACTGCTTATAGAGATGGAGATATCTACACAGCAATATTCACTACAACTGGTCAACTACAAGGTGTATGTTATATGTCTACATCAATGAAAAATGATAGTTGGCTTTGGCACAGAAGAATGTGACATCTGAACTTCAAAGCCATTTCTGAACTAGGCAAACATCAATCTGTAAGAGGACTACCAAAGATCAGATTTGAAAAGAACTCTCTTTGTTCTGCATGTGAACTAGGGAAGATCAAAAGAAGTTCTCATCCTCTGAAAATGCTATCTTCATGCAAAGCTCCACTTGAAATGCTACATATGGATTTGTGTGGCCCAATGAAAACTCAAAGCATGGGGGGAAAGAAATACATTCTTGTTATAGTAGATGAATATACACGATATACATGGATTGAATTTCTGAGACTCAAATATGATACTTCTGAAAGACTGATACCATTTCTGAAGAAAATTCAAGTTCTTCTTCAACTCCCAATTCAAAAGATCAGAAGTGACAATGGAACAGAATTTACTAATTCTACACTTCAGAATTTTTTGGAATCTGTTGGTATTTCACATAATTTTTCCGCTGCAGAAACTCCTCAACAAAATGGGGTAGTTGAAAGAAAGAATAGAACTTTGGTAGAGGCTGCAAGAACCATGCTTGCATATTCAGAACTTCCTCTCTCTCTTTGGGCAGAAGCAATTGCTACTGCATGTTTTACTCAGAACAGAACCATTCTAAACATAAAATTTCTTAGAACTCCATATGAATTGTTAAAACAAAGAAAACCCTCTATTGATTATTTTAAAATCTTTGGTTGCAGGTGTTTTCTAAAGAATGATACTCCACATCTTGACAAATTTGCACCAAAAGGTGTAGCTGGTATCTTTGTTGGCTATTCTCAAAGATCCAAAGCTTATAGAGTACTCATTAAAGGAACTCAAAGAATCATTGAGACTACAAATGTCAGATTTCATGAGCCAACAATGACTTCTGAACAAAACAGTTCAGAACTCGCACATAAACCAACTTCTGAAAGTTTGGACTCAGAACATAATCAGACAAACTCTACTTCTGCATCTCAAACTTTACTTAAATCCAATTTAGACAATTTATGTCAAGACTTATTTGATATTTCTGTAAATGTTTCTGCAGATTTTCAAAATCCTTCTCTTGTCAGAAACACAAACGATCAAGACATTTCAGAAATACAAATTTCAAATACATCCGCACCACAACTCTCTACCTCAAATTCAGAACTTCCAACTTCTGAAAATGCAACTTCTGAACCAATTCAAGTTGTTTCTGAACCGGTTCAAAATATTTCTGACCATGAACCTCCTAGTTCTGAACCAATTCAGATTTTTCCATTTGAGGGGGAGTCTTCAGATTTACATTCAGCTATCAATCATGATACTGAAACTCAAGCAATTATTGATGATTATGATTCTCTGAATAATGTTTCATCTGTTCAACCATTGCCAAATGTGAACAAATGGACATCTAGTCATCCAGTTCATCAAATAATTGGAGATGCATCAAAAGGTGTTCAAACAAGATCTGCAACGTCAAATGAATGTTTGTATGTAAATTTCTTAAGTAGCATGGAACCCAAAAAGCCATATGAAGCACTTCAAGATCCAGACTGGATTTTAGCCATGCAGGATGAGTTAAATCAATTTGAAAGAAACAAAGTCTGGAGATTGATACCAAAGCCAAAAGGTAAATCTGTCATTGGCACAAAATGGGTGTTCAGAAATAAAAAGGATGAAAATGGAATTGTTGTGAGAAACAAGGCAAGACTTGTAGCTAAGGGGTATTGTCAACAAGAAGGAATTGATTATGATGAAACCTTTGCTCCTGTTGCCAGATAGAGGCCATTAGAATTTTTCTTGCCTATGCTGCTCATAAAAACATGAAGGTATTTCAAATGGATGTGAAATGTGCATTTCTGAATGGTATTTTACATGAAGAAGTGTATGTTGAACAACCATAAGGCTTTGTAAGCAAAGAATTCCCAGATCATGTTTACATATTAGACAAAGCCTTATATGGACTTAAACAAGCACCAAGAGCATGGTATGATACTCTTACAACTTTTCTTCTGAATTCTTAATTCAAAAGAGGTACTGTTGATACAACTTTATTTCTGAAAAAAGGAGGGTGATGATATGATTTTGATACATATCTATGTAGATGATATTATATTTGCTTCTACTAATCCAAAATTTTGTAGAAATTTTGAGAAAATCATGCAAACAGAATTTGAAATGAGTATGATGGGAGAGTTGACATTTTCCTTGGTCTTCAAGTTAAACAACTTCCCACTGACATATTCATTAATCAATCTAAGTATGTCTCCGACTTATTAAGAAGTTTGACATGACTGATTGTTCAAGTATTCAAACTCCAATGGCTACTGCCACTAAGTTAGAACCTGATCTAAATGGCAAATCTGTTGATCAAAAAAAGTACAGAGGCATAATTGGATCTTTGCTTTACTTAACTGCTAGTAGACCAGATATAATGTTTGCTACAAGTATTTGTGCCAGATATCAAGCTAATCCTAAGGAATCACACCTTCAAGCTGCAAAAAGAATACTTAGATACCTAAAAGGTTCTCCTTCATTCGGACTTTGGTATTCTAAGGATTCTAGTTTTGAACTAACAGCATTTACAGATGCAGATCATGGTGGTTGCAAATTAGACAGGAAAGCACTTCCGGATCATGTCGGTTCTCGGGTGATAGACTAGTTAGCTGGTCTTCAAAGAAACAAAATTGTGTTTCTACTTCTACAGCAGAAGCTGAGTATGTAGCAGCTGCAATATGTTGCTCACAAGTGATCTGGATGCAAATTCAACTAAAAGACTATGGTTACACTTTCAAAAAGATTCCTTTGTATTGTGATTCAAAGAGTGCCATAGCCATCACTGCCAATCCTGTTCAGCATTCAAAAACCAAGCACATTGATGTAAGATATCATTTTATCAAAGATCATGTGGAAAAAGGTGATATTGAAATGTTTTTTGTTCAGACAGATTATCAGTTAGCTGATTTATTTACCAAAGCACTTGATGAAAAACGATTTAATTTCTTGGTAAGTAAATTGGGCATGATTAACATGTCTATGTAAGTGTTATACATCACCTATACTCTAGAAGTTACATTCTGAGGTTTTTATATCAAATTCTGAATACTTTGCTCTTCAGAAAATTACTTTGCATATTCTGAAGTTCAACATTCAGATCTTTGCTTCTTTTCAAACTCAGAAGTATATCTCTTTTGTATCTAGGTTGATTGTATTTTAATACTTCTCATAATTTTCTTTTCTCTCATTTCACTAATATTTGATTGATTCTTTGATAAAGTTGCAATGATTAAAGGGGAGAATCATAATGACTAGTGATTCAAGGGGGAGTGGTATTAACTTCAAAATTCTCAACTACTCTTTCCTACATAACAACTCTGCATTGGTGAAATAAAGTCTTGCACTTTATATCTAAGAAGTATGAACAAGCTTCCTTAGATAATATCAGTTTTCTATTTGTTCAAATCTACTTCTGAATTCTCAAAATGTTTTATATTTTTCAGAAGTTTATATTTTTAAATGCTTTTTGGTCTTCTAAGATGATCCAAGTTTAGTTCTGAACTCCACTTAAAAATTCTACGGTTCTTCTGAATTCTTTCTTTCAGACTTCTGAACTTTTTCTCAGAAGTTCTGAACAAATTCTGAAGTTTTTTAAACTTGTTCTCAGAACTAAACTTCCCGTTGATTTTTCACTTAAGAGTGTGCCACGTGTTTTAATTTCATTGGTTCTCTCTTAAACACGACCACTAAACGGTTCATTTCTCCTAATAAATAATGATTACTACTCTAATCACATTTACTTTTTGGCCACGTGTCCTCAGCGCTTATCCAGTCATATAAATCAATGGATTCCTCATAATCTTCATTTTTTAGCAACTTTTCTCTGAGAAATCTTTATGTGTTTATTGATCCTCTTTCTATTACCAATCCGTGTTTTTCCAACATCATGTCTACTTCAAATGCCATGATTTCTACTTCCTCGAGTTTTAATGATAACAATGGATCATCAAGTGATGGTTCGTTCAAGATTGTGCCTCAAAAATTGATGGTTGGATCACTGGAAATCCCACTAAATGATGATCAAATGCTTCAAGACACAGCCACAACTGCAACTCATCAAGCCGGACCTTCAAACCCTATCATTAACCCTAACCCTAACCCGACAACTGCTAAAATTGGGGAAACACAAAATACACCCATTGATGTTGTTTCTGAATCAAATGTTGCTGAAAGTGAATCCCAGACTCCTGATGAAAGTGGTGACCTGTCCAAACTCTATGTACCTGCTGAGAAATTACTTGACATCAAAAGAAAAAACTGTGCACTGAACTTCAAATCCAAAGACTTCATTGATGATCAAGTAATGTTGATTAAAATTCTGAAGAAACATCCCCTGCATACTCTACTTTCAAGGAAATTCTCTGTTCCTGCTTCTTATCTTCAACAATTCTGGTATTATGCTGAGGTAGATGAAACTGATGATGAAATTGTCTCCTATGTTCATGCCTACAAAGTATGCATATCTGTAGATGATATTAGGAGCCTTCACTATTTGCCAAAACCAGATGAGGTTCTTGGGAAAACCTGTTATGATTCAATTCCATCTTCATCAGAAATGATCTCAGATTTTATGAGCTTTGGTTACTCTGAAAACCTTAGTGCTTTGAGCTCTTTTAGAAGAAAATGTTTACCTCCAATTTGGTATTGCTTATTTTCCATTCTGAATACCTGCTTATCTGGGAAGAGCTCAAGTTTAGATCAAGCTTCAGCAAATGGGAGGATTATCTTTCATGGAGTTGCCTTCAACAAACACTATGATTATGCTAGTCTCATTTTTGATGAACTCAAATCTGCAATTTTGAAGAAGTCCACATTCAACTACATACCATTTCAGAGATTTTTTCAAACACTCATCAAAGGAGCAATGAAGGCTGTCTCAAAAATTCCTGTTCTAGCTCATGAGGTACATGTTCCTATCTTCACTATGGACAGTTTAAGACAACCAAATGCAAAACTTCAATTTCCAAATGCACCTCCACTACCTTCTCATTTAATTAATCTTGTAAGTACATCATCTAGGATTGGGAGTGAGCATTTAGAATCTATGGGATTACCTCAACCAGTAATCCCTTCCCCTGATTCAAACCAGAGTGGTGATCATGCAAGAAAGTCTAGATTTACTAGAAAGAGAGGGGAGGCTGTTCATGGGGGAGAACAACCTCAACAAGTGAAGAGGAAAAATGAAACTGAGAGACTGGGTAGAAGGGTAAGACAAAAAATTGATGAGGGGAGAACACAGGTAAAAGAAAAACAAACCTGTGAACCACCTGTTACAAGCCGGGCACCCACATCTACTATTATTCCACATTCTTTGGTGGATAATATTGAAACAGCCAGTGAGCCCATGGCAACCTTGGTTAACCCTCCCAGCCACTCACCCATCTCTCAACAGAAGGGTGTTTCAACAACACAAATGGGGCAAGCAGCTTATAATCCATTAGGACCCCAATTGGAGGTTCCTTTTGTTGAAAATGAATGATATATGTCCCCCCTTCATAGTTTTGAGCACATTGAGTCTGAGTGTCCACTCAACTTTGAGCCTTCTGAACCACTTAATGTGGCATCCATTCACACAAGCACACATCTTTCAGATGTTCCTAAGCAAAGTGTCTGTCACATTGCATCAACAACTATAGATATTCCTTTCTCTGGATATCAAGGATTAGTTGGAAGTCCTGGTGGGGTGAACATCACAAAAGCTCCATTCACAGAATCACATGTGGTTCATGATGCCTTTGTGGCTCATACAGGCCAACCTTCTTCTGAAGGTCTGAAAACAAGTTCATCTGTTGATCTTGGCAACTTACCCACATCTTCTGAATTCACAGAATTCAAAGATTTATGTACTTCTGAATTTGCAAAGATTCAGAAGGATATCAAGGAATTGACGGACTCTACCAAAAAGGTGTTGGAGGTTAGGTTGGATCAACATGGGGAAAATATGGTTAACAGGCTGAATGATTTTCATCTCCAATCTTCCAATGATCTTAATATGTTTAAACAAGCACTTTTGTCAGCTTTTTCTGAAGTGGCTTCCTCAGTTTCTTTTTTGAAAGCTTCTCAGCCTTCTTCTTCTTCTGCTCCACAAGTTTATGCAACTAAAGATGATATTTCTCAGATTCTCAATCAACTTTCTTCCATTCAAAGTTCTCAGACAGAGTTCAACACAAGATTAGCTGCTCTAGAATGCAAATCTCAATCAGATACTTTTAAAAGAAGTCTTGATGATCAGGATCCTGATAATCAAGAGGGGGAGAAAAGACAGAGAGTATCTGAAACAAAGGATGTTGAAAATGTTCAGAAACAAAGCTTGGAGAAAACTTCTGAAGATGCTCAGAATATTGGTGAAACATCTAATAGAGTTTCTGAAGCAATAGAAGATATCTTGTTTGCAGAACATGAAGGTCAAGAGGAAATCGTTCACTCTTCTGAAGATACAGTAGAGGAAGGGTATGAAACAGAAAAGATATTTTTTGATTCTGAAGGAAACCTAAGCTCAGGTAACACAGATATAATTCCAGACTCTAATGAAGAAATGCTATGGGAATACCTTGCTTTTGAAGATGTTATTGGAGAACCAAGTGATCTTTCTGATGTGATCATGTTTGAAGAAGATGTTATTGATGTAAATATGGGAGAAAGATCAGAAGAAACAAAAGCCTTAGTAATTTGGAAGCCATAACAACTTATGAGTGAAGAATTCAGAAGTGCTTCTAAAAGTTTATGGAAAATTCTGAATCAGTTATGTTGGGTACATATTTTTTTTAATAAACCAAGAAATCTGGAGTGTAGACTTTTGGATAACAGATTTTGTATATTCAGAAATTTTCTTGATCAACCAGATGAAGTTGTTGAACTTGAAGTTGATCTAGAACATATGGAAGGAACTGATCTTGCAGATGAAATTTTAATGATCTACTTTGGAAGATTTGAAGTAAGAGTCAGACCTTGCATTTTGATTCCAAAGATTGATATTCCTCTTCTTGATGAGCCCTTTTTAGATCAAGTTTATGAAAAAGAAGATATATTTGGTTTTGGAGGAACAAGTTTGGAATTTCCTGAAGAAACTTATCTCTACATGTACAGAAAAAGTATGAAGTTTGCAACTCTGGAAGACTTTGTTAGTGATGAATGGTCTGAAGATAAAATACTTCAAGTCAGAAATTTTATTCAGAAGTATGGAGTTCAGAATCTAAATGATTCAACTCTCATAAAGAAGATCAGATGTTTTTCTAGATCTGTTGTAGATGATTTGTTAATATATAGATTTGGAGCTGAAAGGAGAAATGGATCCTTATGTGAGTTTACTCAATATGACATATACAAGTTAAGACTGCAAAACAAATTGACAGTTCTTTCTTTCTGTGTTGAAAAGAATGAAGCAGAACTTGTTTATGAAGTCAGAAGAATTTTGGGAATCTATATAAGAAACATTATAAAGCATGATTTTCAACTAGCTCTGGAATTTGGTTTATCAAAGGTGAATTTGTTGGAACCTGTAAATCTTGAAAATTCAGCAATAGCTAGGGTGTTTACTTGTCCAGACATTGGATTCAGATATACAGTAAATGGAAATAAAACCTTTCTGGCCTCAGATATTCCAAAATACTCCAACTCAACTTTGAATTGGTTTCTTGAATATTCAAATGATTATGTTGGAGAATCAGACATTAAAGAAGAAATTGCTTATCTGATAAAAGAAAGAATTCGCTTCAGAGAGAATGTAAAAAGAAGTTATATTGCTGGTCATAAAAGAGAAAACAAAATCAGAGGAGCAGATTATCTACTAAGTGGTGCTTATGATTTTCAAATTCACTCAAAGAAGCAAGACATGGAGGAAATTCTGAAGTTTTCTCTGAATATGGAATCTTCTGAACTCAGTCAAAAAGAAAAAGAGAAAGGTAAAGAAATTATTTCTGAAGCTATATCTGAAGAGCTGGTTCCTGTAAAACAAGTATCTGAAGAGGAACATCTTCAAGAACAAAGGATTGAAGAAAATGCCTTAACCATGTTCCTTGAATATTTTCATAAATATTTATGGAGTATGAACAAAAATTTAACTATATTGATTGTTGGATTCATAAACTTTTGGTTGGAAACAATGGTATTCAGATATCATCAGAAAGTTAAGAATTCCAATCAATGAAGCCAGAAAGGAGAGCCCAGTGATCAAAGTAATTAATGCTGACTTGAAAACAAGGCAAAATTACAAGTATGCATTCTTTACTGTTGAAAGACAAAATGGTTAAGTTTCTACCTTCTCTGAAGCTGATTTTCAGAATATATATCTCAGAGATCTAATCAGAGTTTACAGAAGTCTTTATCCCTTCCATGACTCGATCACCAAGTTCAGAAAATCTTTT
The DNA here is from genome assembly GCA_036898165.1 of Silybum marianum. Lineage (NCBI taxonomy): Eukaryota > Viridiplantae > Streptophyta > Magnoliopsida > Asterales > Asteraceae > Silybum > Silybum marianum. Next base: position 22,017,416 of record CM072528.1, on the reverse strand, counting down.
CCAGTGCTTAGAGATGGATTATACAGAGAATTTATATGGGCTGCAAAGACTGATTTCCAAGTTGCTTATGTTCTAAACAAGAAATAAGTACACTTAAGCAAACCAAATCTGAGTCTACCAGATATTCAGAATTTGAAGAAAAGCACTTTAGTAATTCATCCTCCTGGCTTCGTTTGTAAATGCTTTCAGGAACAATTATTTGTGAGATTTGAAGAACTCCACAAATGTTGCAATGGAACTCTCATGTCAATCAGAGATCGTTTGGTAAAAAGACAGAATAGAAGACCAAAGAATCTGAGCAATGAAGATTGGGAGAAGCACAAGAAACTTGCAAAAGAAATGGTTAGAGTTGTTGAATCCTTACTTGAATACAGAAGACTAATTCTGAAGGATGTAAGAGAAATTCTGAATTTCTGGAAGTATGATCTGAACTTTTGAAGCTAAGGGGGAGATTGATAGAGATATCATAATAGCTTCAAAAGGCACTGGGTTCTTAAAAGAGAAAAAGATCTGAAGAAGTTCTGAAGACACTTCTGAAGAGGTTCTGAAGAAGTTCTGAAGATACATCTAAAGAAGATCTGAAGGAGTTCAGAACCCATTCTGAACTTGTCTGTTATGAATGCTTTGTTACTTTAGTCTTTCTATTGTATGTATAAATAGATAGTTAGTTAGATTGTTAGAACTAATGTTTTCATAAACCTTGTAAAGATATATTCTGTAATACAGTACATTCAATCAATACATATTACATTTGGCTATTATCATTCCTGTCATAATCTTTTCATATATTGATATGTTGATTGTTTGGGTCCTAACACTGAATACATCAGTTCAGAACTCGAACTTCAATATTTCAAAACTCTTTGTGCGTTAGATTTAGACGTTTCAATGGTCAAACCAAATCTGGAAGGACCTACCCATGAAACACATCCCTAGGTTAGATATCCTGAAAGGGAATGATTAAAATAAAATTGAGTGCTTGTGAGATAAAAGAAAAATGTGAGGGTGTGACAAGACTTTAAAGAAAATATTTGTTCTTCACGAAACCTAAACAGTTATCCGGGTAGCCACATAATCTATTCATTCTCGATTCTTTGGAGATGAATATTGAACTAGACATGGACCCAATGTCGATAACTCGTGTCACCCTACCCAACTACTCAAGTATCTCACAAAAGATATTTGTTTCATATATCACGGAGAATGAGCATATCTGCTATCTTTTCTTCACTCGGAAGATTAAGATATTAAAAAAGGAAGACACACCTCCGGTCTCCGAACATCACATTCAATGCACATTGAGTCTATGAAATATATTTTCACATTTTGAGCCTTAAAATTAGCTTTAATGCATAAATATTTTTCTATACATTGCACGAGTCTTTGTGATTCCAAAAGCATATCTTTGTGTGGATGCCAGAACAGTTTGATACGTTAGTTTTATAACTTACTTCTGTGATAACTGGAAGTTCTATCAGTGCCAACCCGCTGCCAACACTGAATATAGGCTACTTAATTAAATTTACTTTGATTAAGTGATAAAAGTTGCTTCACGTGTTTCTGAATGTTTGTTTTACACGCTTCATTAATTAAATATTTGTCTTTGATCATTCATAATGCTTCGGATTCTCCTTATCATCCTGAGGGGAGAAAAAGTATCAAAGACAAATGCCTATTTTGAGGGAGAAAAGGTATATCAAAGACCCGACAGAACAAAAATTTCTTGGCCCGACAACATGTTTTATCGGCTCAGCTTGACCCGATAAGATGTTTTATCGGCTCAGCTTGACCCGAAAATCGGCTCAGCTTGACCCGACAACATGTTTTATCGGCTCATCTTGACCCGACAATCGGCTCAGCTTGACCCGACAACATGTTTTATCGGCTCAGCTTGACCCGACAATCGGCTCAGCTTGACCCGACATAAATTTCAAATGTTTGAAGATGAAGATGAAGACTTGTCGACTTCCTTTGAACCGACATATTTTCTTGTCGCATCCCAAAGAGCCGACATCTATACCTAAGTGTTTATGTCGACTCATGTTCAACAAGTTCGAGTGATCATAAGACAAGATCAAAGTTATCGCATCTGCCTAACCCGGCAACCTCAATGCTAACCCGACAACATCAAGATATCACAACCATCTTTTGCCTCTTTCATCAAAAGAAAAATTTTCATCAAACAACATCAAGATACCCTGCGACATCACGGCTCCTTCAACTTTCTTTTCGTGAACTTTATGCTAAAGTTAAGGGGGAGTTACGAAGCTTATCAAGTGATCATATTCGTAGGGGGAGCAAAAGAATTCAAGAGAGTGATTTGTTGACAAAATTTCATCGTCTTCAAAAGTGCTGATTTGCTGAAGTGTAATCTCGAATACAAAGGGGGAGATTGTTAGGTCTGAAATTATTGTATCCGATATGACAATTATTGAAGACATGAAGGACCAAAAGTGCAAAGTCAACAAAGTCATTTATTAGGAAGGTTTAATATAAGGAAAGGATAATTATCTTTTAAATGGCATTTGTATAATGCCTAAAACACTTACCTTCCTTTTATACATTAATTGTTTAATATAAATAGGAGTCTTAGGCTATTCATTAGAAAGTGGAAAAAGAACAAGTCGATTCATATTAGAGAGAGAGAGAGACGAAACTGTGTTCATTGTAATCGATCATAACATTCAAGAGATATATGACTACGTAAGTTCTTTAATATCGTTATTGTCATATTACCTTTCCTATTAATGTTTTCCTGTCATTGTGCTTGTTTATCCGGGATCAACATATTGCATAAGTGTGAGAATTTTAAGTTTTAAGTAATTACATTAGTGTTGAGTTATAGAGCTTTTCCTCGGTTTTGTCTAAAATTAGTCTCGTGGACATTTGTCCGATTTAAATGACTATGTGTCGTAGGTGCGTTAGTCATTCGTGTAGCATCGTGTGACTTTATGATTTCCTAACTTTGAGAAATAATTGGTTATTGGGAAATTATCAATACGTCTTTCTTGATGTATTTGATTTATAGACTAGAATGTAATGGTTCCATTGGCATATAAATCGGGATTGTCGTCCCTTTTTGAGAAATAAATATTTTTTTATGGATTTGGACCTAAGTGGCTGCCCCCCCTTCCCCCCCCCCCCCCAATCACACCCCACATATAAAAAGTTCAAATTCTCTCATTTCCCTCATTTCCCACATTTTCTCTCTAAAAATCCTCTGATCTTCTCCCTTCTTCTTCCTTCTAAATTCCAACCAAGAACACATGCAAAAGCCCTCCATTTTGACAAATTCTTGAAGACATTAAAGTATTTTCCAAGTAAGGTAAAACTCCATCTTCACTCTCTTCTTTTCAAATTTTGGTGAAAAACTCATTTTTTGTACTTTAAATTGCTCTTCATCTAAACTACAATTTTTCTTAAGTTCTAAGGGAAGATTATACACTAAATATATGTAAAATGTCTATATAATGGTGTTAATCAATGACCCGAGCATTAGAACACAAGAGAAGTAGGTAAAATCACCTTGCATGTGGGTTTTGATCCTTGAAAATGGTATTTTTGGTGTTGGCAGATTACTTGTTAGTACTTCTGTCACGTATAACTTGCAAAATACTAGTCCAAGTGTTATGAATCGATTTCTAAAATGTTATTATTTGAGTTGGGGTTCTAATCCAAGTGCAATCACTAAAAAAAACATGGAGTTTTGACCTCCCAAACACTCAGATCAAGTTAAGTGTGCAAACAGTAAGTTCAACAGTAGGTAAACCCTACTTTGACGACCATATCTCCTTGGTTATTTATCCAAAATGTTTGATTTTTCTTCTGGAGTTTATTTTAATGAGTTATATTTTGAATGCAACTGGCTTCACTAAAAAGTATGATATTTTGGGGGTTTCAACTTTTTAAAATAAAAGAAGTGTGCAATATGTCCAGAGCTGACAGATTTGTGCATGCATGTTCAAATGACCATAACTCCTTCAACCTTCATGTAAAAATGGTGATTCTTATTTTGAAAGATATCCCTATGTGTTAGCTTTAAAATCTATTCAGAAACATTGAAAAATGATGAGTTTAGACCCCTCAAAAGGCTATGACATTAAAAGGGTGTAATCTGTTTTGGAGCTGTGTTACCTTATTCTTGTAAAAATTGTTTAAGACACTTAAACACCTCCACAATTCGTGACATTTGACCAAAATACCCCTAACTCAGTGTACTAAACAATAGAAAAAGATGGATTGTTTAATCAACTCGGATAATATAATAAAATGGCCATCTTTGAGCCCAAAAGATTCTGCCATCGATATCTGTTTTTAAAAGAAAACATTGATTCAAATTTCATAAACTTTTGTAAATTTAAGAATAATAACTTGCATGTGCAAGCACTTAAACTTAAGGACTAATTTGAGTCATTTTATAAGATGTGAAGAATGTAGAACCAGACAAGTAATCAAGCCGCCAAACTTAAGGACTAATTTAAGAATCATCAAGTGAGTATTCACGACCCCTTTTACTATGTTAGTTACAATTTTTGGGGTTAAAGCATGTTATAAATTGAAATTCTTAAATGTTTGATGTTAACGAACGTTAAACTTGTGAAATGTTTGAATGTTGCACTAAGAAATGTACGCTAGTAGTATGAGTTTGAGTTAAAAACGTTAAGTCCTAAATAGGTGACACTACTAATAAACTCTTAATGAGCTGATAGTTTAGTGGATAACGCTATTTGGATTGACAATCCCACCTATTACTGACGAGTAGTGGTGCACTCTGCTAATAGCACGGGTTCTACACATGTGAATATACTTCACCGCTGAGGTAGTTCGAGAAAATATAAATGGCGTAGTTGTCAGAAGGTTTAGTAGTGGCTCAACGCTTATGTTTACTAGAAGTACAAAGTGCCTTGTATAAGTCTTAAATTGGAATTTCCTACGCATTTTAAACGCATAATCTTTTATATCTACATTTGTTCAAGAGATGTTTTGTCAAATTAAAAACCTGTGAATTCACCAACTCTTTGTAGTTGACTGTTGTAAAAGTATCGCTACACTTAAAAATCAATACATAAAATACACCTCGGCGCAAGTATACACCTTGGAATATTGTCGTATCGTAACAAGTAATAATGGTACAAAGTACCGGATATCGTTCCCACAGAGACGGTAGTTAACGCTTGAAGGTATGAAAAAGCCCGGTGTTTAACGGTTTGATTTCAGAGGGTGATTAAAAGAGGGGTTTTGATTAACTAAAATGATTTGGTTTGTTGGTAATTTTTGAGAAATACTTTTATAAAAAACGAGTCTGGGATGTAAGGATAAATTGAGAGAGTGACCGATAATTTGATAAAAAGATATTTTATAACAATAATCGTTGTCTTGGAAAATTAATACTTTTTGTAACCTCATTGAGGTTAAGCCGTTTAAATATCGATAGTTAGTTGTCAATTAACTTTAGGGGTATTACCACGAAATAGTAAAGATCCAATAATGACAAGTTAATCAACTATTATTATAAAGTCGATACACCTTTTAAATCGTGTTATCCATCTCTTTAATGTCACTTTATTACCTCACATCCCAAACTAAGGGTTTTAGGCTTTCATTAAAAATGGGTTTTTATTAAGTATTTTTGACGATAAAAGATAAACTTAAATTAACGAGAATAATTAAACTACGCAATTAATAAAGTTAAACGTAACTAACAAAGCGAAATATAAATGACGAGGAATTATAAAATACGGACAAGTTTACCATTGGTAATCTTGAGTTAATATAAAAACTTAAACGTACACTATATAATATAAAAACATGTAACGAAAGCAATAAAATGAGGACAAGTTCACCACTGGTGATCTTGAGATATTGAAAAGTAAAATAAGGACAAGTTTACCATTGGGGTAATCTTGAGTTGATATGCATGGACAAGTTTGCCATTGGCACTCTTGAGAGACATAAAGGAAATAAAGCGTAAACTAAAAGGAATGGAAAACTTTTATGTAAAAAGTCAGATCACTTAATGGTTAAGACATTTATTAAGTGCTGAATAGCATCTTAATAATTCTCTTAATGGAAAATAAAAGAAATGAGAGTGAGAATTGAAGTAAACGAATTTAGAAAATAGAAAGTCAAAAGAAAGATTACTTCCATGTTGCATATATTAACCAACCAATGACAAACTAGCAAAGAGAGAAACTATGGTTCCACCCTTAGCTTTTTTCATCCAACAAAATTTGGTGGAATGAAGTGTGTTCCTACAATTGCGTTAGTATGCATATTTATATGCATTTCCATGGGCTTTTTAGCCAACATGGATTACAAGATGATATAATAATATTTAGAAGCCTATACTTAGTTTAAAACAAGTCCATCATAGAGTCCAAGATGATATAATAATATTTAGAAGCCTATACTTAGTTTAAAACAAGTCCATCATAGAGTCCAAGAGTTTGGCCTACATAATGTAACAAAATTAATCCAAAGGTAGGTGGATTCTTTGGCCAATTGATGTATCCAACTCCTGCCGCTCGTTCGATTGTCATTAAAAATGTTGCTCCGCTTTTAACTTTCTTTTCTGTGAAATTCGAGAATGAAGAAAATGAGTTTCGGTATCATTTAATAACATTTTATAATAAAAAACTCAATTTTTCTTATTTACTAGGCAATATATTAAGAAAGTTAACAATTAACGTTATCAACTAAGAACATGACTAAACTATAAATAAAAAGGACTCAGAATACTACTGAAAAGGGTGTAAATACGGTTAATAAATCAACCGTATCACATCTCCAAACTTGAACTATTGTTTTTCCTCAAGCAATAAAAAGAAGAAAAACGACTCAAAGGTGAAAAGAAAAAGTTTAACCAACCCAAACACTAACTCAACTGAATAAAAATTTTACACACTTCCGTATACCACAATAACAATGTTCATTCCCTTTCATCTTACAAAAGTCCAAGTTGGATTTTTCTTGTAAACCCATTTTTTTGTTAACACAAAACAACAATTAGCCATAGTTTCAATTCTTGTCGTAATATATGTATGACTATTTATTAGAGCTTTTTGTTTCCTTCCTTTTGATGGTACGGCTTTTGTGCTCTCAAATATAAGAGTTTGGGAAGAAAACAATATTTGAGAGATTCTCATGCACTTTTATAGAAGCTATGCTTCTTTTGAGTGTGTGTGTATGCATGAGTTGACGTTTTATGTACTACCGAAAATTTTGAGAGATTCTCATGCACTTTTGTAGACGCTATGCTTCTTTTGAGTGTGTATATGCATGAGTTGACGCTTTATGCACTATCGAAATTTTTGAATTTTAGTGTAATTTTGGGTTTTTTGGGTGTGGGATATAAGATGTTTCTATTTATGATGTATTTGTATCTTGCTTATTAGATGAGATACAAATCATCACATCTCCAAACTTAAAATGTTCAATGTCCTCATTGAATGTGTGAGAGACATTTGCCATGAAAAGAAAACAACTGAAAGCACAATGTCATTTTGCATAAGAAAAGGGTTTAAGCTAAAAAAAATTGAACTTTTTCGAATGTGAACATGTTAAAGATTGAACATTGTTTTTGTGCAACGGTTTTGGTGTAAAAGCCTTATTCAATAATTATTATCATAAAGTTTGGTTATCAAAAGAGGGAACAAAAGTTTTTCCAAATCGATTAGAAATAACTTAGCATCCTATTGGCACGAAAAGGCTCACAAAAGCAACTAAAAATGACAAACAAAAAGACTCAAATGTTAAAAAAAAATAAAAAAATAATGATAAAATAAATAAGTAAAAAAAATAAAAATTGACCTAATATTTACTAGAGAAAATTGAGCTTGCCATCAACATAATCATAGTATGCATGCCATGTGATCCTTGAAAGCATGTTAATGTTCTAAAAAAATTTGATGCACAATCATATAATACAAACTGCCATGTTAAGCTATAAAGCATACAAAATGCATGAGGTTGTGATAACAAATAGAAAGAACAAAACAACCATGAAGATCATGTGAAGTGCATAAGATGATGAAGTGGTCATAAGTTCAATTAGGACTAGTAACACAATAAAAATCAATCCCAGACTCAAACAAACAATAAAAAAAACAACTAGCAAACTTAAAAAGAAAGGAGAATAAGATAAGATGAAACCTGGCCTACTTAGAGTGAGTAGGTGAAGATGTTGCATCAGTTTTGGGAAATCTGATAGTTGGAGCAACTTGTCAGAATTTTCTCTTTCCACTTATGTTTCAATCCTTTCCTCAATACGTCTTTTACTCCCTTCTCATGAGTCGAAAATTCAAGGATGCAAAAAGGGGAATGTTTGTCACTCTCATCAACAAACGTTTTGAATTCTACTTATTCCTTTTGAATCCTTAACCTTTGGGGATAAGGAATGTAAGGTGGGATAGGAGTAGCAGATGTCTTCTTCTGAGGCGTATGGGTAATTGGTGTGTGCCAAAGCGGTTCCACTGGTGGTTTCTCTTGTGTTTGATTTTTGGAAATTACAACTGGACTGTCACCAGAGTGTGACAAATCCACAGTAATCCTTTCTTGGGGCTTCTGAACTGTCGGTGGTTCTTTTGAATTCAACAAAGGAAAGTCTGACTTTTCCGGGATCCTCGTGACATTATTGGGCATACTTGTACTTTTGGCCCCAAAAATATCAGGAGATTATGCTGGAATAACAGAAGTCAAAGCCGTGGAAACCTTTTCAGCCTCTGTTTTTATTGGTGGTTCTGAATTTTATTCTATGTTTTCTTGCAAAAGCTTTCCGCTTCTCACGGTAACAGCCTTAACATGTTCTTTCCCTTCTCTCTGATGTATCTCAGTATCTTTGGGTAGAGCTCCAACAGGTCTTTTTCTCATTTCCAAAGCCATTTGACCAATATGTGTTTCCAGATTCTTGATGGATGCCTAAGTTTGGGCCATAAACCCTTTCATCAAAGTTTCCAAGGAAGTTGATGACTCATCATTTTGCTTGGGTTGGATTTGGTAAGGAAATTGATGATTTTGGAAATTCGTCTGTTGGTTGTTTTGGTTACCTTGGTGATTAAAATCGGAATTCCCTTGTGATTGAAAATTGGGTTGTCCTTGGTTTTGAAAGTTGGACTGTCCTTGCTGTTTTGGCATTGGTGGGTTAAGAGCTGGACTATCCCATGAAAAATTTGGATGTTGTCTCCATCCAGGATTGTACGATTGTGAGAAAGGTCCAGTCTTATTGACAAAATTTTCCTGTTCCGGGTTTCCAGGACATTGTTCAAAAGATTGTCCCTCACCACAATACACACATTGTACTGATTGAACATTGGGGTTTAGGGTATCAGCATCAGACTTCACTTGTTGGCGAGAAGCCAGATTTGAAATAAGTATAGTGAGTTGTGTTGTCAATGCTGAAATAGCATCTACCTCAATTACCCCAACTGTTTTCTTCAATGGTAGTGCATGTGGATCAGGCCATTGTCCATTATTGTTTGAAATCTTTTCAAGTATTTCAATGCCTTCATTATAAGTACAAGCTGTGAAAGCTCCACTTGCAGTAGCATCGAGCATTTGTTTAGCAACGACATTTAAACCAACGTAAAATGTCTCTAGCTGAATGCAGTACGGGATGCCATGGTGAGGGCATTTTCTCAGCAGCTCTTTGTACCTATCCCATGCGTCAGGAACTGCTTCATCATCCAGTTGTTTAAAAGTGCAAATTTCATTTCTGGACTTGGCATTCCTCGTGGGTGGAAAATATTTTTTTAGAAATTTCTCCACCATTTAGTTCCATGTAAACGCAGAGTCTGGTGTCAAAGAATTGTACCATACTCTAGTTCGATCCCTTAGTGAAAATGGAAAAAGCTTTAGTCTCAGAGCATCATCTGACACTAACGGGATGAGAAAAGAGCATGCGATTTCCATGAAAGATCGTAAATGAGAATGAGAATCTTCAGATGGCAGACCAGCGAACTGGCCGTTGGTTTGCAACATCGTAAACATCAATGGCTTAAGTGAAAATTGGGTGGCATCAATTTTAGGTTTACGTATTCCTGTACGTAACTGAGTTAAATTAGGAATAACATAATTCATGATGACACTGTCTTTGGAGTTTGCAAGCCGAAAGATATTTTGTTCCTCTTCCTCAAATAGATATTTTGGCGGATCATTTTCATTAATATTAATAAAGCAATTATGAACATTATTATTTATATTATTATTTATTAAGATCTCAGGATCTCTCTCGGGATTATCCTCCTCATCCATCACGAACTCGTTATCAGACATTGTTGGAGAGGTTAAAGCATGTGAAGCTTTTAACACTCTTTTTCGATGTATGACACTTTGCTCAATATCGGAATTAATTTTGAATAATAACCCGAGTCATGAGAGAGAACCTGAGGGTGAACTATTTTTTTTCATTTTCTGAAAAATATGGTAGAAAAATCAAGTTGTAAAAATCGTGCTTTTTGAAAACTTCAAACTTTGAATTGCCATCCCGGGCAGCGTCGCCAAAAACTTGTTGTAGAAGTATCACTACCCTTAAAAATCAATAAATAAAATACACCTCGGCGCAAGTATACACCTTGGAATACTGCCGTATCGTAACAAGTAATAATGGTACAAAGTACCGGATATCTTTACCACAGAGACGGTAGTTAAAGCTTGAAGGTATGATAAAGCCCGGTTTTTAACGGTTTGATTTCAGAGGGTGATTAAAAGAGGGGTTTTGATTAACTAAAATGATTTGGTTTGTTGGTAATTTTTGAGAAATACTTTTATAAAAAACGAGTCTGGGATGTAAGGATAAATTGAGAGAGTGATCGATAATTAGATAAAAAGATATTTTATAACAATAATCGTTGTCTTGGAAAATTAATACTTTTTGTATCCTCCTTAAGGTTAAGTCGTTTAAATTTCGATAGTTAGTGTCAATTAACTTTAGGGGTATTACCACGAAATATTAAAGATCCAATAATGACAAGTTAATCAACTATTATTATAAAGTCGATACACCTTTTAAATCGTGTTATCCATCTCTTTAATCTCACTATATAATATAAAAGCATGTAACGAAAGCAACAAAATGAGGACAAGTTCACCATTGGTGATCTTGAGATATTGAAAAGTAAAATAAGGACAAGTTGATAATCATAATTTCGGCCGTGGTGTACCATGTGTGGATGGAAAGGAATCGAATTTTTTTTGATAATCATAATCAAAGCTCAAAACAGGTTGTTGATGAGATCAAGAGGGAGATTCTCCTGAGAATGGCTTGGAAGACTAAGAAAAGACAGTTAGAGTTCAATGCGGAGTGATCAAGGCGTCTTTTGGTTGGTGTTAGTTTGGGAGCTTTTGGCGGTTTACACTTTTATGCTTTCGATTTTTTTCTTGATTTATTTTTGGTGTATGTCGCTTTGTTTATTTTGGCTTCTTATTGCATGGTTTGTGTGCCAAAGTTGCCGTTGTAGCTCGTGCTAACTTTTGGGCGTTTTGCTCTTTTTTCTGTCTTTTATAATATTGCCTGGAGAAATCTCCTTTCCGTAAAAATAAGGACAAGTTTACCATTGGTAATCTTGAGTTAATATGTATGGACAAGTTTGCCATTGACACTCTTGAGAGACATAAAGGAAATAAAGCGTAAACTAAAAGGAAATGGAAAACTTTTATGTAAAAAGTAAGATCACTTGATGGTTAAGACATTTATTAAGTGCTGAATAGCATCTTAATAATTGTCTTAGTGGAAAATAAAAGAAATGAGAGGGAGAATTAAAGTAGAAGAATTTAGAAAAGAGAAAGTCAAAAGAAAGATTACTTCCATGTTGCATATATTGACCAACCAATGACAAACTAGCAAAGAGAAACTATGGTTCCACCCTTAGCTTTTTCCATCCAACAAAATCTGGTGGAATGAAGTGTGTTCCTACAATTGCCTTAGTATGCATATTTATATGCATTTCCATGGGCTTTTTAGCCAACATGGATTACAAGATGATACAATAATACTTAGAAGCCTATACTTAGTTTAAAACAAGTCCATCATAGAGTCCAAGAGTTTGGCCTACATAATGTAACAAAATTAATCCAAAGGTAGGTGGATTTTTTGGCCCAATTGATGTATCCAACTCTTCCGACTCGTTCGATTGTCATTAAAAATGTTGCTCCGCTTTTGACTTTCTTTTATCTGTGAAATTCGAGAATGAAGAAAATGAGTTTCGGTATCATTTAATAACATTTTATAGTCAAAATCTCAATTTTCTTATTTACTAGGCAATATATTAAGAAGTTAAAAATTAACGTTATCAACTAAGAACATGACTAAACTATAAATAAAAAGGACTCAGAATACTACTAAAAAGGGTGTAAATACGGTTAATAAATCAACCGTATCATTGACCTTTGTTTTTTAACGTGCTTTTCAGGAGTCAAGAAGGTATTTGATAATGCATAGTTATTAGATCCCAAACAATCAAGAATGTAGAAAGATTAAAGAACAAAAACAATAATTGGATCACTGAAGTTGTATATTGTATTGATTACCGAACTGTATTACAATATGTGTATCTTTACAAGCTCTATGTATCAACGTTAGTTATAACAACTTATCAACTATCTATTTATATACAAATGGAAAAGCTGAAGTTACAGTACAAAAATAACAGACATGTTCAGAACTGCTTCTGAACATCTTCAGAACTTCTTCAGAAGTGTCTTCAAAATCTTCTTCAGAACTTCTTCAGAACATTTGATGTAGCCACTTCAGAAGTTATGCCTTAGGCTTTACTTCACTTGTCTTCAGACTTCTGAATCATTCTTTTCCAGAACCTAGTCTTCTTTTGAAGCTACTTCTGATATCTATCAATCTCCCCCTTAGCTTCAAAAGTTTAAGTCATACTTCCAGAAGTTCAGAATTTCTCTAACATCTTTAAGACTAAGCTTCCTGTACTCCAATATAGATTCAATGATCCTTATCATTTCCTTTGCCAGCTTTCTGTACTTCTCCCATTCTTCATCACTAAACTTCTTTTGTCTTTTATTTTTCTTCTTCTCAAGTTTATCTCTTATAATCATAAAAGTTCCATTACAGCACTTGTGTAATTCTTCATATCTTACAAATAATAATTTGTCAAAGCATTTGCACACAAAACCTGGAGGCTGAATGACTAGAGTACTTCTTTTGAGATTTTCAATATTTGGTAAGCTCAGATTTGGAGCACTCATATGAACTTTCTCTTTGCTCATTACATAAGCCACTTGGAAATCTGTCTTAGCTGCCCAAATAAATTCTCTGTACAGGCCATCTCTGAGAACTGGGAAAGCTTTTCTGAACTTGGCAACATAATCATGAAAGGGATACAAACTTCTGTATACTCTTGGCAGATCTCTAAGATAGATATTCTGAAAATCAGCTTCTGTAAAAGTGGAGATTTCACCATCTTTTCTCTCAACAGTAAAGTAAGAATGCTTGTAATTGTTTTCTGCTTCAGATCAGCAGTGATTACTTTCACTATTGGACTCTCTTTTTGTACTTCACTTACAGGGAGTCTGATTTTTCTGATGATATCTGAATACCATTGTTTCCATCCAAAAGACTTCTGAATCCAGCAATCAATATAATTGAACTTTTGTTCATATTCCATGAACATTTCTGGATGAAAATATTCAAGAAACATTGTCAAAGCGTGTTCTTCAATCCTTTGCTCTTGTAAGTGTTGAGATTCAGACTTCTGAGGAATAGGAGCAATTTCTACTAGAGAGTTTTCAGAGACCTTTTCTTTTCCTTTTTATACTTCTTTAATTTCTGAACTTTCCATCTTCTGAGAGAGCTTCTGAATTTCTTCAATGTCTTGATTCTTTGTGTGAATTTGAAAGTCATAGGCATTGCTCAGAAGATAATCAGCTCCATTGATTTGATTTATTATTGTATGCCCAACCAAAGAACTCTTTCTTACATAATCTCTGAAAAATATCCTTTTCTTGATCAAGTAAATTATTTCTTCTACAACATCAGATGAAGGAAGATATTGTTCTGCATATTCTATTAACCATTTCAGAGTAGAAGTTGAGTACTTTGGTATGTCAGAAACAATGAATGTCTTTGTATGATCTGCTCCTGTCTTGTAAATGAATCCCAAATCTGGATTAGTGAAGATCTTTGTTATTACCTGTCTTTCAATACTTTCTGGCTCCAAGAGATTGACATTATCTAATCTGGATTCTAAAGCCTGTTGAAAATCATGTTTTATTAGATTTCTAACATAAATCCCTAGAATTCTTCTGATTTCAGGAACAACTTTAGAATCTTCTCTCTTGACACAAAAATTCAGAACAGTAAGTTTATCCTGCAACCTCAACTTGTAGAAATCAAATAAAGAGAATTCTGTCAAAGAACCATCTCTCCTTTCAGCTCCAAACTTTATTATATACAAATCACCTACAAAAGCTTTAGATATATATCTGATCTTCTTGATTAAGGTTGAATCATGCAATTCTTGTACCCCATATCTTTATACATAAAACCTAACTTTTGAAATATAATCCTTAGACCATTCATCATTCACATAGTCTTCTAAGGTTGTGTACCTGAGATTTCTTCTATACATGCTAAAATAAGTGTCTTCAGGAAAGATAAGCTGACTTTCTCCAGATATTTCAAAGATCATATCACTTTCATAGACTTGATCAACTATTGGTTCTTCAAGAACAGGAAAATCAATCAGAGGAATGTTTATGCAGCTTCTAAATCTGACATGTGGTTTATCTGCAGCAATCATCAGGATTTCATCTGTGAAGTCAAAAGCTTCCATATGACTTAAATTAATTTCAATTTCAAACCACTCAGCTGGTTGATTAAGAAATTCTTTGAAAATTGTTAGTCTTTCATCCAAGAATCTACGCTCCAGATTCCTTGGATGATTCAAGATGATATATCTCCAACAATATTGACTAACCAGTATAAACAAGTTTTCAGAAACTTCATTACTCTCAACTAATCTTAGAACTTGAGGTTCCCATATAATCAGATCTATGTTCTCATTTATTGCAACCATTCCTTTATTCACTTCCATCTCTTCATCAAAAAGAATTACATCAAATAAATCACTTGGCTCTCCAATAATGTCTTCAAAAGCAAGATACTCATTCAATATTTCTTCATTTGAGTCAGGAATAACATCTGTGTCTTCAGAACTGAGTTTGTTTTCAGAATCCAAAGACACTTTTTTAGTCTCATATCCTTCTTCCATATTTTCTTCAGAAGTGACTTTTTCAGCTTCTAGACCTTCATCTTCTGCATGTAAAATATCTTCTATTGCTTCAGAAGTTCTATTAATTTCATCATTTTCAGTGTTCTGAACTTCTTCAGAAGTTTTCTCAAAAGAACGTTCAGAAGTTTGAACTTGAGCTTCTTCAGAAGATTTTTCAGAACTTTGACCTTGTGGCATTACAACATCTTCAAAGACTTTCTGTCTCTTCTCCCCCTCTTGATTTTCAGGATCATCCTGATCATCAAGACTACGCTTTAAAGTCTTTGCCTGAGAGCCACACTCCAATGCAGAAATACGATTGTCCAAAGTGACTTGAGAATTCTGAATAGAAGTTAATTGATTCAGAATCTGAGATATGTCATCCTTTGTTGCAAATTCAGAAGATGCTGTCTGAGTAGAAGAAGATGGCATAGAAGTCTTTAAGGATTGAACTGTGGAAATAACTTCAGAAAAGGAATTCAGAATAACCTTTTGAAAATTGTTGAGATCAGAAACAGTTGCAAGTTGAAATTCATGCAATTTATCCACCACTTTCTTCCCCTGTCCATCCAACCTATCCTCCATCACCTTACAGTTTTTATCCGTCAATTCCTTAATGTCCTTCTGAATCTTTGCAAATTCAGAAGTACAAAAATATTTGAATTCAGAGAATTCAGAAGATGAGGGTAAGGATCCAAGACCAACAAATGGTCTTGTTTGCAGTCCTTCAGAAGAAGGCTGGCCTGTAGATGTCACCACGTCATGAATCACTTGTGATTCTGTTAATGGATCTTTGGTGATGTTCACTCCACCAGGTCTTCCAACCAATCCTTGATACCCTGCAATAGGTATATTTATGGTTGTTGTGGCAATGTGACTAACATTTTGCTTGTGGACATCTGAAAGATGTGTGCTTGTGTGAATAAAATCCACATTAAGTGGTTCCGAAGGCCTAAAGTTGAGTGGACTCTCAGATTCAAAGTGCTCGAAACTGTGAAGGGGGACATATATCCTTCTTTTTCAACAATAGGTTCTTCCAAATGGGAACTTATTGGTAGATTAGCTGCTTGGCCCATATGTGTTATTGAAACACCCTTCTGTTGAGAGATGGGTGAGTGGCTGGAGGGGTTAACAAGTTTTGCCATGGGCTCACTAGCTGTTTCAATATTACCCACCAAAGAGTGTGGAGTAATAGATGATGTGGGTGCCCAGCTTAGATCAGTTGGTTCACAAGTTTCTTTATTTTTTACTTGTGATCTCCCTTCTTCAGTTCTTTTTCTGACCCTTCTACCCAGCCTCTCATTTTCATTTTTCCTCTTCACACCATGAGGTTGTTCTCCCCCATGAACAACCTCCCCACTCTGCCTAGGAATTCTAGACACCTCACGATGCTCACCACTCTTGGTAGAATTAGGGGAAGAGACTACTGGTTTAGGTAGTCCCATTTATTCACAGTACTCATTCAAAAACTTATTTGATGATTTTACAAGTGCAAGTAAGTAAGTTGGTAATGGTAAAGCATTTGGGAATTGCAGTTTAGCATTTGGTGGTCTGAGATTATCCATTGAGAAAAGCGGAACATGTACCTCATGAGTCAGAACAGGAATTGCAGGAGCAACTTTCATAGCCCCTTTGATGAAGGTTTGAAAGAATCTTTGAAAGGGTATGTAGTTGTAAGTAGACTTCTTCAAAACTGTAGACTTGAGTTCATCAAAAATAAGAGAAGCATAATCATAATGCTTGTTGAATGCTACTTCATGAAAAATTATTCTCCCATTTGTTGATGCTTGATCCAGACTTGAGCTTTTACTAGATAGAAAAGTATTCAGAATTGTGAATAAGCAATACCAGATAGGGGGTAAACATTTCCTTCTGAATGAGATTAATGCATTTAATTGTTCAGAGTAGCCTATCTTCATAAAGTCTGAAATCATCTCAGAAGATGATGGAATAGGATCAAATGAAGTTTTCCCAACAACTGCATCTTCCTTAAGAAGAAAATGTATACTTCTAATGTCTTCAACAGAAATGCAGACTCTGTAGCCATGAACATATGAAGAGATACATCTGATTCTTCATCAATTTCTGCGTGAAACCACCATTGTTGCAGATAAGAAGCAGGGACCAAAAATTTCCTGGATAGCAAGGCTCGAAGTGGATGTTTCTTCAGAATTTCAATTAGGATCATTTGATCTTCATTGAAATCAGTAGATTTTAGATTCAGGGCGCAGTTGTTCTTCTTGATTTCAAGTAGTTTCTCTTCAGGTACATATAGTTTGGACAAATCAGGACCATCACTGCTTTGTGCACGAGATTGAGAGTCAGCAACACCAACATTTGACTCGGAAGCCACTTCAATGAGTTCAATTTGAGTTTCCCCAATTTTGTCAGTTCACGGGTTAGGGTTAGGGTTTTATTTGAGTTTTGGATTTGATGGACTAGCTTCAGAAATCACAGTAGTAGCAGTATCTTTTAGAATCTGTTCATCATCTAGATTGATCTCCATCGATCCAACCATTATCTTCTTAGGAACTATTTTGAATGAATCATTGCTGGATGATCCATTACTGTCACTGAAACGAGATTTTGCGGATTGAACATTGGAAGTCGACATAGTTGAAAATGAGTAAAAAACTGAGTTTGAATGAATATCAATGAAAAGGGAAAGATTTCGGATGGAAAGATTGATATAAAGGTAAAGACGAAGATGAAATCATGGATTATAAATGACTGAATAATCGTGGATGGACACGTGGCTAAAAGTAAGAGTGATTAGAGTGGTAATCATCATTTATTCGGATAAATGAACCGTTTAATCGACATGCTTAAGGAGTAGCCAATGAAATTAAAACACATGACACACGATTAGTCTTTATAACGGGAAGAAAAATTCTGAGAACAAGTTCAAAAATTTTCAAAAGAAGTTCAGAACTTCTGAGAATAAGTTCAGAAGTTTGAATGAAATGATTCAGAAATACTTCAGAACTTTCGAAATAAGTTCAGAATTTGACTTGGAATACTTCAAAATTACAAAAATCATTTAAAAACTACAAACTTCTGAAAAATGTAAAACATTTGAATAATTCAGAAGTAGGTTTGAACAATATGAAAAACAGTTTATCTTCAGAAGTTTGTCCAGATTCTTCTGATGTGTACAATTTAATGTGTTATCCTCCATTTCAGACTTGAATTTGAGTTTAGCTCCCCCTTGAATCAAGAAACATTATGATTCTCCCCCTTAAACAATGCTAGACATCAAAATTGTTAGAAATAAAAGATAGAGAAATGAAAAAAAATTGCAACTATTATAAGACAATCAATTTATTTGAAAATTATGCCTCTGAGTTAGAAAAAAATAAAGTTCTGAAAACTTAACTACAGGAATTCTGAAGATAAGATTTCTCAGAAATTTGAAGAAATAACTTTTTAACTTCAGATTTAGGATTTGAATTATGAACTTTGGAAGTTGAATTTGAAGTTTGTCCTTTTTCAAACTTTTTAATTCTGGTTACAAAATCAGATGATGATATTGAAGATTTAACTGATGATAAAGATGTTTTTATAGATATAGGAGTACTATTTGATGAAGTAGAAGAAATTTCAGTTTTAAAAAATTCTGGTTTCAAAAAAACAGAATTAAACTTGTCAGAAGGTACTTTTGGTGCTTCAGATTTTAAAATTTCTCCTTCAGTCATATTTGATTGTAATTTATATACCAAATATCCATCTTTATCTATAACTTGAACTATAGGATCATCATCATCTTCTGAATCTGAAGCATTCATTAAATCTGAGAACTTATCCTGAGTCATGCTAGATGCAAAAGATTTTTGATTTAAAATATTTTCAGACTCATCATCAGAATTATCAAAAATAATTTCTGAATTTTCAGTATTATCTTGTAAAGATTCAACATCTGAGAATTCATCATATTTTTCTTCATGTTCTGATTTATTATCAAGATTATCTACTTGAAGAACTTCAGATAAACTTTCAGAAGTAAGTTCAGAAGTAAGTTCAGAAGATAGTTCAGAATTTTTTTCAGTTTTAATAGATGGTTCAGATTTTTCTTCAGAAACAGTTTTTGATTCAGAAGTAAGTTCAGAAATGTTTATAATGTTTTTATGCATTACTTTTGTTTCAGAAATTGTTTCTGTTTTGCCAGAATTAAGAGATTTTTCATCAGAAAATAGAGTCTCTGATTTTACAAAAGGAATTCTTTCAGGCAAAGAGAGATTAAGAGGTTTGGATATGACATTTGTGTTAGTTTCATTAAAAATTTTCATTTTTGAATAGTCATAAAGATTTGCAGGTGCCTTTTTCAGAATTTGACTTTCATTATATCCCAACCCTGCCTTTATATTATAAATTTTTGAATTCTGAGCCTGGTTTGTCAAAATATTCAGAGTCTGTTCAGTTTGCCTCTTTTAAAATTCAGATCTTCTAGTTCCTTAATCTTATTGTAAAGATCAAGTCTTTCTTGATTTAGAAAGTTCATTTTAACATTCAAAACTTCTTTTTCAGATTTTTCATTTATTATATCTTGCTGTAAACTATCCATCTTTTCTTTTAACAATAATTTTTCTTCAGAAATTTTTTCAAGAATTTGTTCAGTTTCTTGGCAATTTTGTTTATATATTTGACTTTCAGCTCTGAATTGATTTACCAACATTCTTTCACCTTTAATTCTGTTTCTGAGATTTTCAAATTCAAAAAACATGTTCTGAACTTGATTTTGCATTTCAGAATCTCCAGAAAGTTGTTCAGAATTTGGTTCAGAAGAGTAATCTATTTCAAAATTTAGTTCAGAAGATGAAGAAATTACCTCAGAATCGTGTGCATGTTTATCTTCTGGATCCATTTGGCACATATAGCAGTTTGAGGCATAGTGAGCTACTCCTTCATCATATTCATCATCACTCTAGTTTAACCAATCATCTTCATACTTGGTCACCAAAGCTGGATTAAGCTCCTTTTTCTTAGCAAGAAGATGCTTTTTCTCATAGTAGCCTGAGTTTTTTACTTTGGGCATTTTGCATTGTTCTTGCATAATGACCAGGCTTACCACAATTAAAGTATCTTGCTGGTTCAGATGTCTCAGTTTGACCAGGATCTTGACTTTTCTTTAGACTAACTTCAGATTTTGGTTTATTCTGATATTTTTGATTATATCTTTGAGTGAATTGCCTTGTCATAAAAGCAATATTATCAGAAATTCTTTTAAGTTCTTCATCTGATTCATCCCCATCACACAAATTTGTTTCTGGGATCTCACAGATTTTTCTCTTAGCAGAAATGGTCATAGAATTATTATACTTCTTGCTCAACAAGGCTACTATTTCATTTCCCTTCTTTTGTTCATTTTGTCTAGTTTTGATTTTGTCTTCTTGTTGAAACAGAATGCCATAGACATCATGAATGGATTTTCTAGATAGATTTCTAGTAACCATGTTGTCAGAGAAGCTTGACCATTCATTACCCGAGTTGTTCAGAAATTTATTATTTATCTCAGAGTTTGATTTCTGAACACCATTTCTTCTTAGATCATTCAGGATATTGTTGAATCTATGATAAGTCTCTGTAATAGATTCGTTTTCTTTATACCTGAAGTTTTCATAAGTACCCACACAGATATTCAATTTTTGTGCTTGGGCCTTTGTACTACCCTGCATTTGAGCTTCAACCTCATCCCCCATGGCTTTGGCAGATGTTAAGCTATCTACCCTATTGAATATATCATTAGGAATGGCCATTGTAAGAAGAGTTAATGCCCTTTTGTCAACTTTAGCTTGAGCTTTCTCAGCAGTACTATACATACCTGGGCTTTTCTTGATTCTTGATGCAGGTATCTCAGGAGTAGACTCAGTTCTTGGTACTGATGGAATTTCCTCATAGACCTCCAGAGGGCCATTTACGATGGATTGCATTAAAGCTTCATCAATATTATCCAAGAATTGAATCATTTTGATTCGCCACTGACGATATTCACCCAAAAACAGAGTTGGTGGTTTAGTTTCTGATCCGATGGAGACGATTTCTTTCGACATCTTTGATTTGAAAATAGATTGAGAATTCACCTGAAATTGAATCTTGAATTTATCAAACAACAATACCAAGAATTGTCGGATCTGACAAGTTCTTTTTTGAATGTCAAGAACAGATGAAGTAGCTCTGATACCAATTGTTAGATCCCAAACAATCAAGAATGCAGAAAGATTAAAGAACAAGAACAATAATTGGATCACTGAAGTTGTATATTGTATTGATTACTGAACTATATTACAATATGTGTATCTTTACAAGCTCTATCTATCAACGTTAGTTGTAACAACTTATCAAACTATCTATTTATATACAAATGGAAAAGCTAAAGTTACAGTACAAAAATAACAGACAAGTTCAGAACTGCTTCTGAACATCTTCAGAACTTCTTTAGAAGTGTCTTCAGAATCCTCTTCAGAACTTCTTCAGAATATTCAGAACTTCTGAAGTAGCCACTTCAAAAGTTATGCCTTAGGCTTTACTTCACTTGTCTTCAGACTTCTGAATCTTTCTTTTCATAACCTAGTCTTCTTTTGAAGCTACTTCTGATATATATCAATAGTTATGCACGCGTGACAACATCAACCCAACACTTTTTATTAAAAACTTGTTATGTTAAAACGCTATTACTTTCTCTTTTACCGTTAAACTTCGGGTTGTAATCTGTAATTTTGAATATATTGTTTTTATGATTTGAATGGATGGTTGGTATTGTTAATTACCTAATGCTATGAAACTATGAGCTATCGTACCTCGTGTTTCTCCTTTAGCGGGGTGTGACAGATTTGGAATCAGAGCCATAGGTTATAGAGAATGCCGGTTTTCTATGAAAACCATACACTATAATCAAAAGTTTTCAAAAACTATTTTCTTAAACGAACTTCTAACCTAAAGCTTACTACTATTATAACTAGGATAGGTGCCGACTTAGCATACTATGATTAGGCAAAGCCTGATCCCCTGTGTCTAATTTAGTATGTATAAGGAGGGACTTGGACTGGTTATATTGGAAGTTGGACTAAAATAGAAACTTTTTACTCGAATATGAAAAACACGGTCTTGTGTGTGAGTTTTCATAAGCACTTCATGATTTTGATATTTACTATAGCACACTTAGTAATTAAGTTTGTTATTATCGCAGTTCACTATGGCTCACTTATCCACCCCCACTGAGTACTCTGCTGACGAGTCCGACTATGTCAGTAGTCAACCTTGGAGAGAAATTTTTGACTACTTTGTTCGTTAAAGATGGAGCATATTTTGGTGGCATCTAGCCAACTATTTAGAACTCTAAAATACTTGATATCTTTTGGGAATTATTTTTGGTGGTTATTGAAGTTATTGTACATTACTATATTCATGTGCTTGAATGATTATAGTAGATATATATGTCATATGATAGTCATAACCTAGTTGAGTAGAACTTGTACAACAACAACAACAACAATAATAATAATAATAATAATAATAATAATAATAATAATAATAATCTATGCTATATTATAAAGCATTTAGTCAAAAACTCTTAAAAACAACTGTTTAAGCGTTAGGTACTATAATAATAATAATAATAATAATAATAATAATAATAATAATAATAATCTATGCAATATTATAAAGCATTTAGTCAAAAACTCTTAAAAATAACTGTTTAAGCGTTAGGTACTGTTGTTTATTGTTAATTACTTAATTTTCAAGATTACAAGTAGATTATGTATTAGTACAACTTATTAAAGCTTCATTTCTGAATTCGTGTAACTAATTGCAGATAATTATGATCAAATATAAGATAAACATCCAATTTTAAATATAAAAAATCTGAAATATAATTAAGATCATTATTAAGTTCTAACAGAATACTTAATTATTATCTTTAAATTACGATAAAAAAATTGAATTAAAGAAATTACATAAAAAATGAAACATTTAATGAAACATTAAAATCGTTTTGTTAAAACCACATAAAACCATTAAAACATCGATAGAGACAAAAATTAAAATTAAACTTAAAATCGAGATGTATCAGTAGTAATAATAATAATAATAATAACAACAACAACAACAACAACAACAACAACAACAACAGTAATACTACCAAATTCCCATATGAACATATGCCTTAGAACAATGCCTCCAAGGAGAGAAGATCCCGAAATCGCACGACTTGTGTCTGAACAAATCATGGCAGGACTCCCAAACATTGGTAGCCAAGTGGCAGTAGGTCTGAACGCTAATCTGGAAAACAACCCAGGATCTGGCGTAAGTAGGAACAGAGAGTGCACATACAAGGCTTTTAGGACCTGCAATCCTAAAGCATTCTATGGAACCGAGAGCTGTTGGATTATTAACTTTGATTGAGGGTATGGAGTCCGTTCTCCACATCAGCAAGTGCACCGAAGGGAACAAAGTGGAGTTTGCCGCTTGTCTACTACAAGGACGAGCATTGACTTGGTGGAAGGTGCAGAGAATTTCGTGGTCTATTGCGATTCATCACACCGAGGTTTGGGATGTGTGCTGATGCAAAAGGATAAAGTTAAGGACTAATTTGAGGCATTTGATAATGCATAGTTGTGCACGCGTGACAACATCAACCCAAGACTTTTTATTAAAAATTTGTTATGTTAAAACGCTATTACTTTCTATTTTACCGTTAAACTTCGGGTTGTAATCTGTAATTTTGAATATATCGTTTTTGTGATTTGAATGGATGGTTGGTGTTGTTTATTACCTAATGCTATGAAACTATGAGCTGTCGTACCTCATGTTTCCGCTTTAGCGGGGTGTGACATAAATGAAATCATCTGGAGGCACGGTGTGCCTTTAACTATTGTGTCGGATCGTGATAGTCACTTCAGTTCCAAATTTTTGGACGGTTTGGAAAAAGAGTTAGGCACCAACATACATTTGAGCACCGCATACCATCCACAGACCGATGGCCAAAGTGAGAGGACCATTAAAACTCTCGAAGACATGCTTAGATGGTGTGTTATCGATTTTGGTGGGAATTGGGACTCGTATTTACCACTCGTGGAGTTTGCCTACAATAATAGTTACCATTCTAGTATTGGAATGGCACTGTTCGAAGCCTTATATTGGCGGAAATGTATAACACCGGTGTGTTGGTCAGAAGCGGATGAGAAACAATTTGCCGGTCCCGAAATTGTGTAAGAGACGACCGATAAAGTGAAAGGTATCCGAGAGCGAATAAAAGCGGCTCAAGACCGTCAAAAGAGCTATGCCGATAAGAAAAGAAGACCTATGGAATTCCAAGTAGGGGAACGTGTTATCCTTAAAGTATCCCCTTGGAAGGGCATTATCCGGTTTGGGAAGCGTAGGAAGCTTAGTCCTCGTTTCCTAGGACCATTTAAGATTTTGGAGAGAGTGGGACGTCCATCTGATAAGTTGGAATTGCCGCCCGAAATGGCTGGAATACACCATACGTTCCACGTGTGTTATTTGAGGAAGTGCTTAGCGGAAGAAGAGAGTGTGATACCTCTCTCAGAGATTCGTGTCGACAATAATCGTTGGGTGGAGCAACCGGAAGCAATCTTGGAAAGGAAGTCAAAAATGCTTCGTCACAAGGAAGTCGTCATGGTTAAAGTTCAATGGAAGCATCACCAAGGGTCAAACGTGACATGGGAAGCGGAAGAATACATGAAGAAAAGATACCCGAATTTATTCACTTACTTGAGGAATTTCGAGGACGGAATTTATTCCAAAGGTGGGAGGATTGTAACACCCGGAAATTCTTTTCGTAAAGAAAGAACACATTTAATTAGTGGATTGAGATGGCATTTTAGCCTTATGATTAAGTGTGGCTTTGTGTTTGGTTAGAAGTTGGTAATTTACAAGTTTTAAGTTGAGAATTACGAGTTTCGTTGATAGAAAACGATGTTATGTTTCGTTATTTTGAGAATTATGGCGCTAACCTCGTAACAGGCCCTTATTGGGCGAATTTTGCCTCCCACGCGACCTGGCCCGAGGGCCTATGTCGCGCCACGTCCCGCGTAAGCTTCTGTTTGGGTCCCTGTTCGGCGACCTTTCTTACAAACGTAATACTTGTCTTAAATGTTGTATTTACTTCCTTTAAAGTTTATAATTCTTTTATTTAAGCATTTGGTTAAGTTTGGAGGATTTAGGTCAAAATGAGAAATTTGAGGATTTTGATCTTGGATATAAAATGAGTATTTTAAATGGTTATATCTTACTTGGAAAAAGTCTCAAGAGGAGGAAATCTTTGATTTTAGAACCAAAATTATTTGTCCTAATTTTCGGTAAAGTTCATAATTTCAAAGGGGAACTTTTATGTAAAGGTTTCGGTACTTAGAAAACTATCACTATGTCTTGAATGATGTAGTTGATTTATAGACTAGTATGTAATGGATCCATAGGCATTTAGTCGATTTTAAGACGGGATTGTTGTCCCATTTTCGGTCACGTTTAAGTCATCGAGGGCCTTGAAATTTATTGTATCATTGGTTGTTTCCAATTGCCATTGACTCTTACGTACGTGCTATATTAGGGTCATCGAGGGCCTTGCAATTTATTGTATCATTGGCCGTTGACAATTGCCATTGGTTCCTTTCTTAAGCTAACATCGAGTAGTGACTTACTTATATATCCATCACCAAAGATGGTATAATCGGGTCTCCCCCGGTTAATTTTAAAAGAACCTTGCTCACCGAGAGTAAGTTTTCAAGTTAAGTTAAATGGGATAAAGTCTTCCGCTCTTTAATTAAATATTTTTACGGCTTTATCCATTTAACTGTTTGTTCTTACTAGGCGTAAGCCTAACACTTTTCTTAAATGCCATGTTTAGCAGGTGATCGTGTTAACGGGGATCTCTAGAGCGGGGTGGAGCGTTGTGCCGGTAGAGACACCTTTTTTGGGATTACACTTTCAAGTGTAGTTATTGGAGATACTAGCGACAATTATTTTGAGGATTTTAGTGACACCCGAACATAATCTATATTTTGATTTTGTATAGATTAATAGGTTGTCATTTAGTATCCGTTATTGATGTAAACTTCGTTACCTTCCCAATCTGATGGGTGATCCTTATGTATTTTAGTTTTATTCCGCATTTATATTTTTGTTTAAGTTTATTGTAAATTTTATGGTGTTACACAGACAATGGAGAAGACTTGGCACAAGCCATGGTACTGTTGACAATGGTTTTTCAAAAGAAAATTTTCAAACCACCAACAAACAACAGTCAAAGATATTCTTCTTCAATGCAAAACAATGTTCAACACCGAGATAAGGTTGAAGGAAAAAATCAGAATGGTGATAAAAAGAAGTTTGTGCAAAAGACAGAGGATGGATCATTCAAATGTTATAACTGTGGCAAAACTGGTCACTTTGCTAAAGACTGTAGAATGAAAGTAGTTAAGAATCCTGCTTATTATTACAACAAGTTGATGCTAGCTGAACAAGAAGAAACTGGAAAACTATTGATGGCAGAAGATGATCATTGGTTAGATCATGGTCAGGATGAATCAAAGAATATCGAAACTGCTAACATGTGCTTTATGACCAAAGTTTCAGGAAATGCCAGTGATGATGAAGAAGAAACTGCATTCGTTGCAACGCAGCCTGGAAGTGAGGTATCTGATCTTTCATATGTTTATTTTATAAATCAAATGAACTCCAGGATGTCTCAATTAACTGCTTTACAATTCAAACTGGCTAAAGAAAATCAATTGCATCTTCTTTGCAATCACAAGTCGATAAACAAACTGTTAGAAAGTATTTTGTGAAGTATGAATCAGAAATGCCTAAGTGTCAATCTTCAGAAGGCAATCCAGAAGTTCACCATCTGATCACTCTCTCATCAAAAGCGCCTAGAGATCACTGAAGACCTCTGGATATCAACTGCTTTACTCACGCGCTCTTAATGACGTGGCATGTCACACTTTCCGTGCGTAACTAATTCTGTTAATCGTACAAGTGACGTGTCAGTTAGTGATAGGCTGTCTTGTTGACTTTATCTGTTGTAATCGTATAAATAGAGTCAGTCTTCTCTATAATAAAAAAAATCTTTGAGAAATTGTGCGATTCATTCCAACGTATTGTAATCAATTTCCAGGTTATTAATACGAATTCTCATCTGTTCTTACTGTTCTTACTATTATCACTGTTCTAGTATTGATCATGGATTTGTATTGCTTCCGCTCATACTTCGTTATTGCGATCTTTTGATTAATTTTTGTAAAAGGGATCGGGGTTCCAACAATTGGAATCAGAGCTGGATAATCAATCTATTGATTATTCGATCTCGTCCAGTTTGGAGCAGGGTTCAAAAAGGCGCGCCATGGCGCGATATGGCGTAAGACGTGTCTCCGCTGTTACGAAACAACACACAACTTTTTTGTAAGGTGTGGCTCATGAAGTTGTAAAATTACCTTTCTAAACAACCCATAACGTTACGAAACAACCCATGAAGTTGTAAAATTACCTTTCTAAACTCTATTTTAAATATTTAATCAGAAAACTATTTTCATAACAATAATCTATATGATTTTTTATTATTCTAATATGAATGTACATTTTTAATATCATTATCTGTTTTGTTAGATCCCAAACAATCAAGATATAGAAAGATAACAAGAAATAGATCACTGAATGTTATGAAACAACCCATAACGTTACGAAACAACCCATGAAGTTGTAAAATTACCTTTCTAAACTCTATTTTAAATATTTAATCTATAAACTATTTTCATAACAATAATCTATATGATTTTTTATTCTTCTAATATGAATGTACATTTTTAATATCATTATCTATTTTGTTAGATCCCAAACAATCAAGATATAGAAAGATAACAAGAAATGGATCACTCAATGTTACGAAACAACCCATAACATTACGAAACAACCCATGAAGTTGTAAAATTACCTTTCTAAACTCTATTTTAAATATTTAATCAGAAAACTATTTTCATAACAATAATCTATATGATTTTTTATTCTTCTAATATGAATGTACATTTTTAATATCATTATCTGTTTTGTTAGATCCCAAACAATCAAGATATAGAAAGATAACAAGAAATAGATCACTGAATGTTGTATATTGTATTGATCAGATGAACTTTATTACAAAATGTGCCTTTACAAGCTTATGAGAACGTTAGTTCTAACTATTTAACAACCTATCTATTTATACAAGAAATAGAAATGCTAAAGTTACAATACAAAAAATGACAAGCATGTTCAGAACTACTTCTGAACTTCTTCAGAACTTCTTCCGAAGTGCCTTCAGAACTTTCTTCAGAACTTTCTTCAGAACTTCTTCAGAAGTATCTTCAGAATCTTCAGAACTTCTGAAGTTGCCACTTTGCTTCAGAACTTCTTCAGAACCCAGTACCTTTTGAAGCTATATTAGTATCTCTATCAATCTCCCCCTTTGCTTCAAAAGTTCAAATCATAATTCCAAAAATTCAAGATTTGTCTAACATCCTTCAAAATTAGACTTCTGTATTCCAACAGAGATTTTGCTATTCTGATCATCTCCTTTGCAAGCTTCTTGTACTTCTCCCAATCTTCATCATTCAGATTCTTTGGTCTTCTGTTTTGTCTTTTAACCAAACAATCTCTGATAGCCATTAAAGTTCCATTGCAACACTTTGATGACAGGACTTTCCTTTCTTGCTTCATGAACAGGAATCCTTAGCTTTCTAATGATATCAGAATACCATTGTTTCCATCCAAAGGATTTGTTAATCCAGCAATCGATATAATTAAACTTCAGTTCATGTTCCATGAACATTTCTGGATGAAAATATTCAAGAAACATGGTAAATGCACTTTCTTCAATTCTTTGTTCTTGTAGTTGTTCCTCTTCAGAAATTTGCTTTATAGGAACCAACCCTTCAGAAATATTTTCAGAAATTTTCTCTTTTTCTTTTTCCTTTTCCTTTGGACTTACTTCTGAACTTTCAAGATTCAGAGTGAACTTCTGAATTTCTTCTATGTCTTGCTTCTTTGTATGAATCTTGAAATCATAAGCATCAATTAGCAAATAGTCAGCTCCTCTGATTTTGTTTACTTTCTTGTGACCAGCCAAATAACTTTTTCTAACAAATTCTCTGAAATTTTTTCTTTCTTTGATCAAATAGACTATTTCTTCTTTGATATAAGATTCTTCAATAAAATCTACCATATAGTTCAGAAGCCATTTGAGAGTAGATGTAGAATACTTTGGAATATAAGATGCAATGAATGTCTTAGTGACTCCTTCCACAAAGTATATAAAACCAATGTCTGGACTAGTGAATAATCTTCTCATCCCTGACCTTTCAATAAAAACAGGCTCTAACAAGTTTACTTTGTTTAGTCTGTCTTCTAAAGCCAACTGAAAGTCATGCTTAATGAGATTCCTTATATAAATTCCCAAGATTCTTCTAATCTCTGAGGCTAGTTCAGATTCACCTCTGTTAACACAAAAATACAAAGTTGCCAGCTTATCTTGTAGTCTTAGCTTGTACAAATCAAACTGAGTAAACAAACATAAAGTACCATCCCTTCTTTCTGCTCCAAATCTGCCTATAAACAAATCATCTTGAATTGACTTTGATAAGCATCTGATCTTCTTTATTAAAGTTGAATCATGGAAGTTCTGAACACCATGATTCTGAATATAGTTTCTCACTTGAGCAATGTGATCTTCAGTCCATTCATCATTCAGAAAATCTTCCAACGTTGCAAATCTCATACTTCTTCTGTACACAAAACAATAAATGTCTTCAAGAATCACCAAGCTATTCTCTCCAGGAATGAACACATTTTCCTTTTCAAAAACTTGATCCAAAACAGGTTCTTCAAGAACTGGAAGATCTATTGCAGGAATAATAATACAAGGTCTGAACCTTACTTCAAATTTTTCAGAGAAGACAATAAGAATTTCATCTACAATTTCAACTCCTTTCATGTGACTCAGGTCAAACTCTATTTCAAATCTCTCATCTGGTTGATTCAGAAAGTCTTCAAAAATTGACAATCTGTTATCCAAAAATCTACACTCCAGATTTCTTGGATTGTTCAGAAATAGATGAACCCAACAGAATTTTCTCAACAAACTCCATAATTCTTCAAAAATATCACTATGGACCTCATTCAGAATTTGTTGTGGCTTCCAGATCACTAAATCTCTGACTTCATTAACTTCTGAGATTTCTTCCATATTAACTTCAGATTCTTCTTCAAACATGATCACATCTGAGAGATCACTTGGTTCACCAATTACATCTTCAAATGCAAGATATTCTCTTAGCATTTCTTCATTGGAGTCTGGAATTACATCTGTTTTATCTGAACTCAAGTTTCCTTCAGAATTAAAAGATAGTTTTTCTGTTTCATAACCTTCATCCATAAATTCTTCAGAAGAGACAACATCAACCTCTTGGCCTTCATGTTCTGCAAGAATATCTTCTATAGCTTCAGAATCTCTGTTTGATCTTTCACCTATATTCTTATCTTCTTCAGAAGCTTTCTCAGAAGATTGACCTTGAGAATTTTCAACATTTTCAGCTTCAGATACTTTCTGTCTTTTCTCCCCCTCTTGATTATCAGGACCCTGATCATCAAGATTTCTTTTGGAAGTATCTGCCTGAGGTCTACACTCCAATGCAGATAATCTGTTATTTAATGGTGCCTGAGAAGTCTGAATAGAAGATAATTGATTCAAGATCTGATTAATATCATCCTTAGTAGCAAATTTAGATGTATGGGACTGAGAACTTGAAGAAGAAGGCTGAGATGCTGTAAGAGAAGATACAGAAGAAATCACTTCAGAGAAAGCATTCAGAATTGCATCTTTAAAGGAGTTGAGATCATTTGCAGAAGAAACTTGAAAATCCTTCAATTTGTTCACCATTGTTTCCTCCTGTTTTTCCAACCTATCCTCCATCACCTTTAATTCCTTCTGAATCTTTGCAAATTCAGAAGTACAAAAATCCTTGAATTCTAAGAATTCAGAAGATGTGGTTAAATTGCCAAGACCAATAGATGGTCTTGTTTGCAGTCCTTCAGAAGAAGGCTGGCCTGTACATGCCACAACATCATGAATCATAAGTGACTCTATGAATGGAGCTTTAGTAATGTTCACTCCACCAGGGCTTCCAACTAATCCTTGATACCCAATATTAGGAATATCTATAGTTGTTGAGGCAATGTGACACACACTTTGCTTATGTACATCTGAAAGATGTGTGCTGGTGTGAAGGAATTCCACATTTAGTGGTTCTTTTGGCTCAACATTGAGTGGACTCTCAGACTCTATGTGCTCGAAACAGTGAAGGGGGGACATATGTCCTTCTTTTTCAACAAAAAGATCCTCCAAATGGGGTCCTACTGGTATATGATGTGGGTGCCCAGCTAGTAACAGATGGTTCACAAGTTTCTTTATTTTTTACTTGTGTTCTCCCCTCATCAATTCTTTTTCTCACCCTTCTACCCAATCTCTCATTTACATTTTTCCTCTTCAGACTTTGAGGTTGTTCTACCCCTTGAACAACCTCCCCACTCTTCCTAGATAGTCTAGACTCCTTAGCATGCTCACCACTCTTGTGGGAATCAGGGGAAGAGACTACTGGTTTTGGTAGTCCCGTTGATTCATAATACTCATTCACAATCCTATTTTCTGAACTTACAAGTTCAAGTAAGTAAGTAGGTAATGGAATGGCATTTGGAAATTTTAATTTTGCATTTGGTGGACGAAGATTATCCATGGTAAAGATAGGAACATGTACCTCATGGGGAAGATTAGGAATAACAGGAACAACCTTCATTGCACCTTTGATAAATGTTTGAAAGAATCGTTGGAAGGGAATGTAGTTGTATGTGGATTTCTTCAAAACAGCAGTCTTCAGGTCTTCAAATATTAGTGAAGCATAGTCATAGTGTTTGTTGAATACCACCCCATGAAATATAATCCTTCCATTTGTAGATGCTTGGTCTAAGCTAGAACTATTTCCAGAGAGGCAAGTGTTTAAAATGGAAAATAGATAATACCAGATTGGGGGTAGACACTTCCTTCTGAATGAACTTAAGGCATTTAGTTGTTCAGAATATCTAAGCTCATAAAATCTGAAATCATCTCAGAAGATGATGGAATTGGATCATATGAAGTTTTCCCAAGAACTTCATCTTCTTTTGGAAGAAAATGTATATTTCTGACATCTTCCACAGAAACACATACCCTGTAGCCATGAAGGTAGGAGGAAATATCATCTTCAGCTTCATCGACCTCAGCGTAATACCACCATTGCTGTAAGTAAGAAGCAGGAACTGAAAATTTCCTTGAGAGCAAGACACGAAGTGGATGTTTCTTCAGAATTCCAATCAAAATCATTTGATCATCAGCAAAATCTGTCGATTTGAAGTTCAGAGCACAGTTATTCTTTTTGATTTCGAGCATTTTTTCTTCAGGAACATACAGTTTGGACAAATCAGGTTCATCACTGCTCTCAGCACGAGATTGAGACGCACTTTCTGCAACATTTGATTCAGATACCACCTCAACAGGCTTGATTTTAGTTTCCCCAATTACAGCAGAACTAGGGTTAGGGTTAGGTTTAGGGTTAGGAATTGGATTTGAAGGTCCGGCTTCACCAATAACAGTTGTGGCTGTGTCTTGTACTATGTGATCATCATTCAAAGGGATTTCCATTGATCCAATCAATATATTCTTAGGCACAACTCTGAATGATGAATCACTGGATGAATCATTGTTGTTGCTGAAACTGGAAGAAGCAGAAACCATCACATTCGAAGTCGACATCACTGGAAATGAATAAGGATACACACATGATTGAAAATAAATAAGCACAGAGAGGTTTTGGAGGGAAAAAGCACTAGAAAATGAATAAGAAGGTGATTCCATCTGTTTTATATGACTAAATAAGCATAGATGGACACTTGGCTAAAAATGAAACGAGATTAAAAGAGTAATCATCATTTATTTGGATTAATGAACCGTTTAATTGACGTGGGTTAAGGATTTTCCAATGAAATTAAAACACGTGGCACACGCTCACAAATGAATAACGGGAAGTAAAGTTCTGAGAACAAGTTCAAAAACTTCAGAAGAAATTTAGAACTTCTGAGAAAAAATTCAGAAGTCGAAATGAAAACTTTCAGAAATACTTCAGAACTTTTAAGAAACGTTTAGAACCAAACTTATATTCCTCCAAAATGACAAAAATTATTTAAAAATACATACTTCTGAAACATATAAATCGTTTTAACTGTTCAGAAGTAGGTTTGAACAATAACAAAAATATTTTATCTATAGTAGCTTGTCCATACTACTTAGATTTGAAATCAAGACTTGTAACCAACACCTCAGATCTGTTTGATAGAAAGGAGTATTTAAGATTTCGAATTTTTAACAACACTCCCCCTTGAATCAAAAACAGTCATGATTCTCCCCCTTAAACAATGCTATTTATCAGAGAAAAAAATGTTAGAGAAATGAACAAAAAATGAAGTATTTGAGAAATAATCATCTTTGAAGAAGAAATTATAACTTCTGAAATTTAGAAAGACAGAATATCTAAAAACAGAACTTTAGAAAATCTGAAGTTCAAAATATTCAGAATTTGGAAAAATTAATCTCAGAATATAATTTCTAAATACTTACATAGACATATTCATCATGCCCAATTTACTTACCAGAAAATTAAATCTTTTCTCATCAAGTGCTTTGGTAAATAAATCAGCCAATTGATAATTTGTCTGAACAAAAAACATTTCAATATTAGCTTTTTCCACATGATCTTTGAAAATGATATCTTACATCAATATGCTTTGTTTTTTAATGTTGAACAGGATTAGCAGTGATACCTATGGCACTCTTTGAATCACAATATAAAGGAATCTTTTTGAAAGTGTAACCATAGTCCTTGAGTTGTGTTTGCATCCAGATCACTTGTGAACAATATTGCACTCGCAACATACTCAGCTTCTGCAGTAGAAGTGGAAACACAATTTTGTTTCTTTGAAGACCAACTTACAAGTCTGTCACCCAAAAATTGACATGATCCAGATGTGCTTTTCCTGTCCAATTTGCAACCACCATGGTCTACATCTGTGAAAGCTGTTAGTTCAAAACCAGAATCCTTAGGATACCAAAGTCCCAATGAAGGAGAACCTTTGAGATATCTAAGGATTCTTTTAGCATCAAGAAGATGAGATTCCTTAGGATTAGCTTGATATCTAGCACAAATACATGTAGCAAACATTATATCTGGTCGACTAGCTGTTAAGTAAAGCAAAGATCCAATAATGCCTCTGAACTTTTTCTGATCAACAAATTTTCTATTCAAATCAGGATCTAATTTTGTTGCAGTGGCCATTGGAGTTTGAATACTAGAACAGTCAGTCATGTCAAACTTCTTAAGTAAATCAGAGATATACTTAGATTGATTAATGAATATGTCAGTGGATAGTTGTTTAACTTGAAGATCAAGAAAAAATGTTAACTCTCCCATCATACTCATTTCAAATTCAGTTTGCATAATTTTCTCAAAATTTCTACAAAATTTTGGATTAGTTGAAGCAAATATAATATCATCTACATATATTTGTATTAATACCATATCATCACCTTCCTTTTTCAGAAATAAAGTGGTATCAACAGTACCTCTTTTGAATTTGGAGTTCAGAAGAAAAGTTGTGAGAGTGTCATACCATGCTGTTGGTGCTTGTTTAAGTCCATATAAGGCTTTGTCCAAAATATAGACATAATCTGGAAATTCTTTGCTAACAAATCCTTCTGGTTGTTCAACATACACTTCTTCATGTAGAATACCATTCAGAAATGCACACTTGACATCCATTTGGAACACCTTCATATTTTTATGAGTAGCATGTGCCAGAAACATTCTGATAGCTTCAAGTCTTGCAACAGGGGCAAAAGTTTCATCATAATCAATTCCTTCTTGTTGACAATACCACTTAGCAACAAGCCTTGCTTTATTTCTCACAACAATTCCATTTTCATTCTTTTTATTTCTGAATACCCATTTTGTGCCAATTATTGATTTTCCTTTAGGTTTAGGAATCAATCTCCAAACTTTGTTTCTTTCAAATCGATTTAGCTCATCTTGCATAGCTAGAATCCAGTCTGGATCTTGAAGTGCTTCAACTGGCTTCTTGGGTTCCATGCTGCTTAAGAAATTCACATACAAACACTCATTGGCTGTTGTTGATCTTGTTTGAACACCTTTTGATGCATCACCAATGATTTGATGAATAGGATGATTAAATGTCCATTTGTTCACATTTGGTAATGGTTGAACAGATGATATATTGTTGAAAGAATCATAATCATCAATAATTGCTTGAGTTTCAGTATCATGGTTGATAACTGAATGTAGATCTGAATCCTCCTCAAATGGTATATTCTGTACTGGTTCAGAAGTTGTAGGCACAGTTTCAGAATCAGGAATATTCTGAGCTGATTCAGAAGGCATGTGTACAGATTCAGAAATAGGAATTTCTGAATTTGAGGTTGAGACTGGTGGTGCTATGATGTTTGATATTTGAATTTATGAAATTTCTTGTTCTGTTATGCTTCTGAGGAGAGATGGATTCTGATAATCTGCAGAAACATTAACAGAAATATCAAATAAGTCTTGACATAAGATATCTATGTTTGATTTAAGTAAAGTTTGAGATTCAGAAGTGTGATTTGTCTTGTTTTGTTCTAAATAGGGTTAAGTGTGAGTTCTGAACTGTCTTGTTCAGAAGTCAATGTTGGCTCATGAAATCGAATATTAGTAGTTTAAATGATCCTATGAGTTCGTTTGATTAGTACTCTATATGCCTTGGACCTTTGAGAGTAGCCAACAAAGATACCAGCTACACCTTTTGGTGCAAATTTATCTAAATGATGTGTATCATTTCTGAGAAAACACCTGCAACCAAAAATTTAACGTAATCAATAGAGGGTTTTCTTTGTTTAATAATCTCATAAGGAGTTTTAAGTAGTTTTCTGTTAAGAATTGTCCTGTTTTGAGTGAAACATGCAGTAGCTATAGCTTCTGCCCAAAGAGACAAAGGAAGTTCAGAGTAAGCAAGCATGGTCCTTTGCAGCTTCTACCAAAGTTATATTCTTTCTCTCAACTACTCCATTCTGTTGAGGAGTTCTTGCAGCGGAAAGTTATGTGAGATACCAACAGATTCCAAAAATTTCTGAAGTGTAGAATTTGTAAATTCTGTGCCATTATCACTTCTGATCTTTTGGATTTGTAGTTGAAGAAGAACTTGAATTTTCTTCAAAAAAGGTATGAGCCTTTCAAAAGTGTCAGATTTGAGTCTAAGAAATTCAACCCAAGCATATCTTGAATATTCATCTATAATGACAAGAATATACTTCTTTCCACCCATATTTTGAGTCTTCATTGGTCCACACAAATCCATGTGAAGCATTTCAAGTGGTGCTTTGCATGAAGATAGCATTTTCAGAGGATGGGAGCTTCTCATGATCTTCCCTAGTTCACAAGCAGAACATAAGGAATTCTTATCAAATCTGATCTTTGGTAGTCCTCTGACAAAGTGATGTTTTTCCAGTTCAGAAATAGCTTTGAAATTCAGATGTGACATTCTTCTGTGCCAAAGCCAACTATCATTCCTCATTGTGTTGGAAATGTAACATACCCCTTTTAATTGACCAGTTGCTGTAAAGGTAGCAGTGTAGATATCTCCATCTCTATAAGCAGTTAATTCTTTCTTGTTTTCTGAACTTAGAACATGACAGAATTGACTAATACTGAAGAGATTATGTTTAAGGCCTTAAACATAGAAAACTTTCATTACTATAACATCTCCTTTGATAAAAGTACCATAACATCTCACATAACCTTTTGCATTATTTCCAAAGCTAACTGTTCCTCCATATCTCTCATGATAATCAATTAGTAGTTTTTTGAATGGTGTCATGTGTCTTGAACATCCAGAATTTAATACCCACACATGACATATCTGCAAAAATGATTATTGAGATTTAGGTACCCATTTGAGAATGGGTCCTTTTTGAGATTAGTAAAAAATTTTGAAGTTCTGAACTTTGATTTCAGATTTTTCATTTCAGAGGTTTGTTCAGAACTTTGAGATTTGTCAGTCTTAGTTTTATTTTTATTTTGCTTTTTATTTTTATTTTTATTTGTCAATTTAGCTGAAAAGTTCTGAATTTATTTCTTAAGAGTATTCTTCTTTGATTTGGAGTTTAGTTGAAAATTATGATTACCACAATTAATACAATGAATATGATTCTTCAAAATATTTAATAAAGCAGTAGAAGAACAAAAATCAACACTATTAGATTTATCAACAAAATTTCTTTTATTCACTTTATTATGTTTAGGTACATCATGTTTCTTTGAAAATGAAAAACTATCTAATTTGTCAGTCTTTGATAGTCTTTCACCTTTCTTTCTCCAAACTAAAGAGGACAGCTTTGTAAAAGATAAGAAATGAGGATTAGTATAAGTAGTATTTTTATCAATTTTAGATTTATCTTTGGATTTATGTTCTGTATTATGAACTTCAGAATTTGGATTGGAATACTGTCCTTTTTCAAAGAATTTGACACTATGTATAAAGTCAGATGATGATGTTGAATATTTTTTAGAAGTTAAAGATGTATTTGGAGAAATAGAAGTATCATTTGATGATGTGGAAGAAATTTCAGTTTTTAGAAACTCTTGTTTCAGAAAAACAAGGTTAACCATTTATAAAGACAACTTTGGTGCTTCAGATTTTAAGGTGTCCCAATCAATCATAGATGATTGTAATTTGTACACCAAACATCCATCTTTGTCTATAACCTGAGCCATATGATCATCATCATCATCTGAATCTGATGCATTCATTAAATCTGAGAACTTATCTTGAGTCATGCTAGAAGCAAAAAAAATTTGCTTTAAAATATTTTCAGACTCATTATCAGAATTATCAAAAATAATTTCTGAATTCTCATTTTGTAAAGATTCAATATCTGAAAATTCATCATATTTTTCTTCATGATCAACATTATCTTCTAATTCAATAGTTTGTTCAGAAGATAATTCAGAAATTTGTTCAGAAGATAATTCAGAAATTTGTTGAGTAGTTTTCTCAGATTTAACAGATGATTCAGATTTTTCTTTAGAAATAATTTTAGATTCAGAAGTAATTTCAAAAGGTTTTAAAACATTATTACTTATTACTTCTGATTCAGAAATTATCTCAGTTTTATCAGAATCAAACGATTTTTCTTCAGAAAACAGAGTTTCTGATTTGACAAAGGGAATTCTTTCATGCAAAGAGCAGTTAACAGGTTTGGATATAATACTCGTGTTGGTTTCATTAAAAAAATTTCATTTTAGAATAGTCATAAAGATTTGCAGGTGCCTTTTTCAGTATTTGACTATCATTATATCCCAAACCTGCTTTAATATTGTAAAATTTTGAATTCTGAGCCTGATTTTTCAAAATGTTCAGAGTCTGTTCAGTTTGACCTATTTTAAAGTTCAGATCTTCTAATTCCTTTATCTTTTTGTAAAGATCAAGTCTTTCTTGGTTCAGAAAGTTCATTTTTACATTTAAAACTTCTTTTTCAGATTTCTCATTAATAATTTCTTTTTTTAAAACTGTCCAGTTTTTCTTTTAATTGAAGCTTTTCTTCAGAAACTTTTTCAAGAATTTGTTCAGCTTCTTGGCAGTTTTGTTTATAGATTTGACTTTCAGCTCTAAATTGATTAAC
The DNA here is from genome assembly GCA_036898165.1 of Silybum marianum. Classification (NCBI taxonomy): domain Eukaryota; kingdom Viridiplantae; phylum Streptophyta; class Magnoliopsida; order Asterales; family Asteraceae; genus Silybum; species Silybum marianum. The sequence continues at coordinate 21,978,395 of CM072528.1, read as the reverse complement.
CAAAATTCTTTCACCTTTGATTCTGTTTCTGAGATTTTCAAATTCAGAAAACATATTCTGAAATTGATTTTGCACTTCAGAATTTTCAGAAATTTGTTCAAAATTTGGTTCAGAATTTGGTTCAGAAAAATAATTTAATTCAGAAGATGAATAAGATACCTCAGAATCATGTGCATGTTTTTCTTCTGGATCCATTTGGCCAATGTAGCATTTGGAAGCATAATGAGCTACCTCTTCATCATCATCTCCATCACTCCAGTTTAACCAGTCTTCTTCATACTTGGTTACTAGAGCTGGATTTTGTTACTTTTTCTTTGCAAGAAGATGCTTCTTCTCATGGTAACCTGAGTTCTTGACTTTAGGCATTTTGCACTGTCTTGCATAATGACCAGGCTTACCACAATTGAAACACCTTGCTGGTTCGAATGACTCAATTTGACCAGCATCTTGACTTTTCTTAGGTCCAACTTCAGACCTTGGTTTATTCTGATATTTTTGTTTATATCTTTGAGTGAATTACCTTGTCATAAAAGCAATATTATCATAAATTCTTTTAAGTTCTTCATCTGATTCATCCCCATCACACAGAGTTGTCTCTGGAATTTCACAAACTTTGTTTTTAGTAGAAATGGTAAAGGAGTTGTTGTAATTTTTGCTTAACAAGGCTACAGTTTCATTTGCCTTTTTCTGCTCGTTCTGTCTAGTTTTGATCTTGTCCTCTTGTTGGAACAAGATGCCATATACATCATGAATAGTCTTCCTAGACAGATTCCTTGTAACCATGTTATCAGAAAAGCTTGACCATTCATTTCCCAAGTTGTTCAGAAATTTATTGTTTATCTCTGAGTTTGATTTCTGAACACCATTTCTTCTCAGATCATTCAGAATATTGTTGAATCTATGATATGTATCAGTAATTGATTCATTTTCTTTATATCTGAAATTCTCATAAGTACCCACACAGATATTTAGGCGTTGTGCTTGGGCTTTTGTACTACCTTGCATCTGGGATTCCACCTCATCCCACATAGCTTTGGCAGATGTTAGACTATCTACCCTATTAAAGATTTCATTTGGAATAGCCATAGTAAGAAGTGTTAATGCCCTTTTGTCAATTTTTGCTTGAGCTTTCTCAGCAGTACTATACATACTTGGGCTTTTCTTGATTCTTGATGCAGGTATTTCAGGAGTGGATTCAGTTCTTGGAACTGCAGGGATTTCCACATAGACCTCCAGAGGGCCATTTATGATTGATTGCATTAAAGCATCATCAATATTGTCCTAGAATTGAACCATCCTGATTCGCCATTGATGATATTCTCCTAAAAACAAAGTTGGTGGTTTGGTTTCTGATCCAATGGAGACAATTTCTTTCGACATCTTTGATTTGAAAAAGATCGAGAATTCACCTGAATTTGAATCTTGAATTTTTCGATCAAGAACACAACAAGAACTGTCAGGTCTGACAAATTCTTCTCTAACCTTCAAGAACAGATGAATTGGCTCTAATACCAATTGTTAGATCCCAAACAATCAAGATATGGAAAGATAACAAGAAATAGATCACTGAATGTTGTATATTGTAGTGATCAGATGAACTTTATTACAAAATGTGTCTTTACAAGGTTATGAGAATGTTAGTTCTAACTATCTAACAACCTATCTATTTATACATGAAATAGAAATGCTAAAGTTACAGTACAAAAAATGACAAGCATGTTCAGAACTACTTCAGAACTTCTTCAGAACTTCTTCAGAAGTGTCTTCAGAACCTTCTTCAGAACTTCTTCAGAAGTATCTTCAGAATCTTCAGAACTTCTGAAGTTTCCACTTCAGAAGTTATGCCTTAGGCTTTTATCTGCTTGTCTTCTGAGTTCTGAGTCTTTCTTTCTTCAGATCTTTCTTACTCTTCAGAACCCAATACCTTTTGAAGCTATATTAGCATCTCTATCATGTTTAATAGTATATATAAAAAACATATATCTTTATATATAATTCTATATATGACATAAAAATTTGCCGCATTATGTCACGCCTTGAAAAACGCCACGTCCTTGCCGTGGCGCGTAAGGCTTAAGGCTTGACCTTGCCGCCACGCCACGCCTTACGCCTTTTTGAACCTTGGTTTGGAGAAATCCCTATTCTACAAAAGTAAATTCTAGTTTTAAACTGTTGTTCATCATTCTACCATGTTTTACGAGATTTTGTAATTTCATACAAATTTTCTCTTAATCAGTGGTAATTCCGGTTTATTTCTAAAATTAGTAAGGATGTTGTTTCAATTATATCGATTTGAAGTTTATTTGTTCTAAATTTCAACAGTATTTCCAACAATTTTGAATCCATGTTTTTCTACAAATATGGAAAATCAAAACCTAATTGCCATATACACCTCTGGATCCTTAACAAAACCACCAACTCTCATTCGAGACGAATACCCCCAATGGAAGATTCATATGATCAATTTCTACGAAGAATTAGATGCAAATCTATATCCTAGCATTGTGAATGGTCCCTTCGTACCAATGACTGTTATTCCAAGAGTTCCACCCACTGCAACAACAGACGAAATCCGTGCCCGTCAAGTTCCCAAAAAGAAGAGAAATTGGACTGATGATGACAAGGCAAAGGTTGAAATTGCCAAAAAGGCAAAAAATCTGTTAATCATGGCTATACCGACAAAATCTTTCAATCTCTAGATTCCTGTGAAACTGCCAAGGATCTATGGGATCAACTAGCCTACCAATTGGAAGGAGGTGCCAAGATGAAGAAAAATAGAAGAGCTCAAGCACTGAATGAATACAATAGCTTCCAAGCTCTCCCAGAAAAAAGTTTGGAACAAACTTATCACAGATTTAATACTCTGATAAATTTGTTCAAGAAGTGTGACATCATCAGGTAAAAGGAGGATAATAATGTTCTGTTCCTCAAACGCCTAAATCCAGAATGGTCAAATCTGTCGATGCCTCTCCAAGCTAATCAAGATCTAGAGATGTGGACACTACATGATGTGTTTGGAACTCTTCAAGAACATGAAAAGGAAGTCATTCAAAAGAAGACTAGCATTGGTGGACCTCTGGCCCTCATCTCTAAATCAAAAGGATCAAGCAGAAGAAACAGACAAATAGAGAAGAAAGGAAAGAGCAAGGCATTTGTCTCATAGATCAACACAGAAGACTTATCTGACTCTGAAGACGATGAAATAAATTCACTTGTTGAATCTTTAGCCCTCATTACCAAACAATTCACTAAAAAGTTTGGTAATCATTCGTTCAATGGCAATAGAAGATTTGACAGCAGGAATGAACGACCTATTCAGCCTTATGCTCCAAGACAAGAAATACAGAAAGTGCAGAGATCAGATGCTGAGAAGAAATAAGAAGAAGTGAACAAAAGGAAAGACGTCTGCTACAGATGTCGTAAGCCAGGTCATTATTCTAAAGATTTCAAAAGTGCTCTTGTCAAAGATAAACAGTACTACAAGAACAAGTACAAATACAACAAAGTTGAGAGAGCAAACTATGCAGAAAGAGAAAACTGGCTTGATGACCAATCTAGTGGAGACGAGGCTCTGTTTTGTGGAATGGCCAACTTAGACAACTCAGAAGATCAACCTTCTGAAACTCCGGTTAGTTCATTTTCTAAATCTTCTGATCTCGAAAACACAATAATAAAATTAACTGAAGATTTCGAAAATCTAAAACAAAAGCTTGTGTTAGAAAAGAAACTTAGAAAAAATCTCGAGCTAACTTTTTCAACTATTCAAAAAGAAAGAGATATTTTCAAAAGAGAGATGGAAATTTTGACCTCTGAAAAACTTGAACTTTCTGAGGAATGTGAAAGAATTTCAAAACTTTAAAAAACAACAGAAGTCAAACTCAGAGACGAAAACCAAAATTTTCATGAACTTCTGGAAACAAAAGACAAGGAGATAAGTGCCAAAGAAAGTGACAGATTAAATTCTGTAGCACTTAAAAATTATTTTCAAAAGGAAAGGGAAGTTTTACATGTGGAACTTAAAAACAAAGAGCTACAGATAAAGAAAATCTGGATGCTCAGAAGGTACATGAAAAGATAAAGAAGTAGGGAAAATCTGGATGCTCAGAAGGTACACAAGTAGGGAAAACAGGCCTTGGTTTTGAGGATCTGGATCCTTACCCGTGTAAAAAGAGATCTACTCTTGAATCTGTGTTCTGTAAAGATAAAGAACAAACACCAGTGTTTCCTATTCTATATGACCAGTCAATTTTCAAAAATCAAAATATGAACATGGTCATCATGTGAGGAAACTTAATACAAGTATATCAAATATTCTTCTGAAAAGATAACCCATGTTACCTTGAAGAAGGATGATATTTTTACTTTTGGTTCTTTTACTCACATATCTTTAAATCCAGAAGCTGATGAGTTCATACCTAGATAGGCAGAAGACGAGATAAGACTCAATTTTGAAAATGACTTACTATCAACTTTGGATGAATGTTTCAAATCAGAACAAACAATCTTATCAAACAAAAGTTCAGAAAATCATCTAGAGATAATTCCCTGCTCTTTTGTAGATTTAAATTCTGAAGTTAGAGACATCGATGAGTTTGTTACATATCCTTGGGAAAACAATAATATAAATGATGATGAATTTTTTGAAATCATGGATAAATCTTTATTCAAAAATGAAAACAGTTTGCCTCCTACTTATAAAAAGGCTTAAAAGGTTACAAAAAACCCTGATGCTCCATTCCTATTTACAAATGAACCTTTTGAAATTAGAGCAGCTGGAGCAGAGGTTTCCAAAATTTCAAATGGAATACCAATGTTCTCTGTTTGTTAGGTCTATTATTATTTAATTGTGACAAAATAAGGAAAAGATATGCTTGATTGTAAAAGTAAGTTTATAATTCCTTAAACTCTTTGTTTCCTTAATTAGCTTAGACCTAGCAATATAAATAGGACATTAGGGTTGTCCTTTATGCTTGTCAATTCATATTAAAGCGAGAGAGAAAGCTGAATCTGGTTTTACATTGTAATCAATCATACGTTGAAGAGATATATGACTACGTAAGTTCTTTAACATCTTTATTGTCATATTACCTTTGCTATTAATATCTACTTGTATTTTTGCTTGTTCAACTGGGATCCACAAGTGGTATCATAACCTAAGATCAAGAGTTTTTACGTTTTTCTGAGCAAACCACGAAACAAAAGGTATTTTTTTCGATTTCTGCAGTTTCTACTATTCATAGAATTTTTGTCGAGTCCCACTGTCTCATGCTTTACCCGATAAAACACAATATTTTTTTTGTCGACTACCTCATATCTGCTCAATGAATTTTTCTCGATCATGTGTGTTATTCTTGATTAAGTATATCTGTGTTTTTATCGATACTCGACTTATTGAATTTTTCTCGAATCTCTCTTCTATTGATTGAATTTTTATCGATTCAACAGCTTAAATCTTGATTTTTTATCGACTACTACATAAAATATTTAAATCTGTTTAGTTAAAATTACTTTAGTTTATTTTTTTTACTTTTGAATATCTTTACATAAGAAAACTCAGGAACTTGTGATTCCTGCAGCTTTTCTTAATAAAGATTTCCTTAGTAAAATCATAAACTCTCATAATCTTGATGTTTTCTGTAATTGAACAAGTTAGAAACTCGAAAACCCAGACAGTCTTGTCCATAAAAAGACTAGTTCTTTTTAGTCAAGAACACTGTGTTTTTGTTTTCTGGTTTTTCAATAACAGAAAACTCAGAATTAAAGTATTTGATTTTTTGTCGAGTCCTATTGAATCGAGAAGAAGTTTGATCGAGTAGTCAGTATTCGATAAAATTTTGTAAATCAAAATCAAATTATATAAAGTTGTTTTCAAGCCAAATTCATTCGACAATAACTTTTTATCGAGCCTCGTTCACTCGCTAACAATTTATATCGAGTCTATTTAATTCGACAACATTTTTATCGAGCCTCGTTCACTCGATAACAATTTATATCGAGTCTATTTAATTCGACAACATTTTTTATCGAGCCTCGTTCACTCGATAACAATTTATATCGAGCCTATTTCATTCGACAACCTTTATTATTGAGCCTCTGTCACTCAATAACAATTTTCATCGAACAACTCACACCCGACAAAAGTCCTTAATCGATAATTCTATTATCGATCTCCTTTGTCTCTCGAGAAAAACCTACTGTTTCACGAGTCAACTCAGAAATTTTAAAAACTCATCGATCAAGGTCCACCCAAAAGTACAATGACTACCCGTGAGGCTATGGCTATTGGATCAGACACCAAACCTCCGATTCTCTTCCCGGGCGAATATTCTCAATGGAAGGATAGATTCCTTGACTTCATTGAACGCAATGACTATGTTCAATCAAGGAAGGTCCTCCCCCGACCTTTTATCAGGAGTTTCCGGCTATGCCAAACAATACTCCTCTTTCGCCCGCACGTAGGGAAGTTAAACTCAAAAGTACATGGGATGCAAACGAGAAGAAGATAATGAGAGGTGACCAACTTGCCCGTTCTTATCTACTTATGAGCCTCCCAAATGAAATCTATATGAGCATTGATAGCCACAAGAAGACGGCTAAAGAAATGTGGGAGGTCATAGAAAAGTTCATGCTTGGAACGAAGATTGGCACACAACTCAAAATCACCAACTGCGTCTCTCAATATGAAGAATTCAAGGCAAAAGATGGAGAAAGTCTTACGAACACGTATACCCGTTTTGTACAACTCGTAAATGAACTAAGCAAGAACGAAATTCGTAAGACCAAGATCGAAAACAACGTTAAATTTGTTAGCAATCTTCAACCGTAATGGCGCGGGTTTGCTAATCAAATCAAACACGGCAAATATCTTGCTGACCTTGATCTTCATGAAGTCTATGAAACCCTTCAACAAGGCGAAGAGGAGGTTCTCGAACTAATGGGGTTAAATTCAAAGAAGAACCCGGATGCAATCGCGTTGATGCCAAAATATTCCTCTTCCACTCCTCAAGAGATGTTTCCCGAACTAGAAGACGAAGATTTTGACTATGATCCCGAAATTGCCAAACTTCAACAACAACTGGCCTTCCTTACGAGATCTTTTCAACAAAAGTTCTCATGTCGCTCGAATCCCAACCAACAAAGGTATGCCTCGGGATCTAATAATCATGAGCGAAAGGCCCTGTTTGAACCAAAACCAAGAAGAGAAGAACCACGCCCGACACCCAAGCCAGAAGACAAGTTCAAGGGTGAGAGAAGCCTGTGCTACAACTGTGGCAAATCTGGTCACTATGCAAGGGAATGCAAGAAGCCGATAGTGAAGGACTCCAACTACTTCACTTACAAACTGATGTTGTCTAAACAAAAGGAAGCCGGTAAAGTTCTTCTAGCTGAAGATGAACAATGGCTTAATCAAGATAATGAAGATGACATGGAAGGGGATACTCAAGCACATTTCAGTTTGATGGCTTACTCTGATGACACTCCTTCTCACGCTTCCGACTACACACCCGAGGTAAGCCCTTATAACTATGACTCTTTCGTATCTCAAATGCATGATTTAATGTGTCAATTAAAAGGATTACCATCCAAATTGAAAACTGAGAAACTCTTGGTTTCCAATTTAGAAGCAAGCCTAGAAAATAATCATAATCAATTGCTTCTTATGCAAACTGACCTTGTCAATTCTCAAAGTATAGCACACAATCTCGAAACGGAGAAAATGGTTTTAAAAGAAGAAAATGATCTTTTTAAACAACAAATATCTGATCTCACGCTTCAACTTCACTCATCTAGGAATGAGACTGCCAAATTTTCATCAAAGTTTGACTTTGTCAGTTTTCAAAGACAAGATCTATTAGAAAAACTCGAAAATTTAGAATTAAAACTTTACAAGCTTGGTCAAGCTGAACACACTATTCACTTAAATGCACCGAAAGATTTAAGCTCTAAAGCCGGATTAGGTTTTGAAAACCCGAAACCCTTAGCAAAGGCTATCTATAATACTCCGACGATTTATAAATTCGAATATCTGAACCTTGGTCCAGATTACCAAATTTAATTTATGAAGCCGGACCCTACTTTTGAGAAAAGAGAAGATTGGAAGAGACAAAACAAAAACTATTTTCAGATACCTTTCTGCTATCCTCAAATAGTAGAAGAGGAATCTTCAAGTGAATCTCTTCCAAACAACTACTTTCCATCATATTCTGCCGAAGAACTTCAAAACAAGATTCCTGAATGTAAACCATACATTCCCACTCGATTTTTAGAAAAGAAAATTATTCAACTCGAACGAGTGTTGGAAACTGAACGTTCTTTGGCGGAAAAGGAATAGGAATCATTTTTATTTAAAATACAACAACTTGAGAACGAGACTTTACAATTGAACAAAACTCATGAAAATGATACTATTTCAAACATTTCAACTTGTAAAGCCTTCGTTAGCAATTATTTAAATAATTGCGAAGAGTTGTTTAAAATGAACCCAAATTCCAATCTTCCAAAACAAAAATGTTCCTATTCCGACGAACAAATCAATGCTGAATTAGATGCCCTTTCTAACCAATCTTCGCTTGATTCGGACGAGTATTTAAATGACATGTGTGATGAGTTTGACTTCAATCCTGTACTTCCAAAGCACAAGGAGTTTTTAGACAAAGGCAAACAACCTATGGAATTAGTTTCATTGCCTACGGAACCAACGAAGTATTCCACGAGTCAAAATCAAACCACTCCTAAACAAACGAAAACCAATCATGTCTTCCAAAACCATACTAACCGTGTTCCTTTCAATGTTTCAGCGGTTCATACTTTAGAAAACAAACAAGCTTGGGTCAAAAAGGGCACGCGTTCTACAAAGTCAACACCCCGCGAAGAAGACAATTTTTTTCGTTCAAATGTTAAAAGAAACAATTCTCGTTTTAGATTTCCTTATAAAATTCATTCATTTCGACACTTAATTAAATTTTACCGTAATAAAATTTGCTGTTCTAATTGCGGTGTGGATGATTTTGTGCGTAAACCTCCAATTGATTATGGTTATGATTATTTACCTGACATGCATAATTCCTTTAATTGCAATTTTTTTCCTTCATCACCTGTTTCTAAATGGGGTCCGAGAAATCAAATGACTAACGCCTATAGGTCTCACTTCAAGTGGCTACCCAAGGGTGCTAAGTTGACTAACCATGATGGACCCATTTACAAATGGGTACCTAAATCTGCCTGATTTTGTGCAGATCGGTCATGTGTGGTACTTAGATTCCGGATGCTCCAAACACATGACCAGACAAAAGGAGCTGCTTGCCAATTACACTGAAAAGAAGGGCGGATTCGTCAAATTTGGCAACAATCACTTGGCACCGATTAAAGGATATGGTGATATCATTCCAAACAACATCACCATTTCCAACGTTTCTTTTGTTCAAGGTCTGAGTCACAACCTGTTGAGCATTGGCAAATTCTGTGACAAGCAACTCGAAGTAAATTTTAGACCCGAACGATGCTGTGTTCGCACATTCGATGGAAAGGAGCTACTAACCAGCACGCGAAAGTCAAATCTCTACACGATCGATCTTTCTCAAGTGAACGCACCCTCAAGTGTTTGTCTACTTTCAAATGTTTCCAGTCCAAAGACATGGTTATGGCATTGACATTTATCTCACTTAAACTTCAAAAACATCAATCGTCTTTCCATTCAAGGACTAGTCACTGGTCTTCCAGCTGTTAAATTCGACAAACCGCATCTCTGTGACGCATGCGAGATGAGAAAGATGAAGAAGGTCTCTCACAAACCCAAGTTAGTTCACAGCACAACTCGACCTCTTCAACTCATTCATATGGACTTGGGCGGCCCGATGCGGACTCAAAGCATACATGGTAAAAAGTATGTTCTAGTAATGGTGGACGATTTCTTTCGATTCATATGGGTAAAGTTCCTTCGATCAAAGAATGAAACCCCCGAGACCATCATCATGTTTCTCAAAGCCATCCAAGTTAAGCTAGAACTTACTGCCTAAACCATCTGCACCAATAATGGAACTGAATTCAAAAACCGTACCCTTGACGGTTACCTCGAATCGGTTGGTATAACTCACACGTTCTCTGCAGCTCGCACTTCGCAACAAAACGGTGTTGTCGAACGCCGAAATCAAACTCTAGTTGAAGCCGCTCGCACTATGCTTACTTTCTCAAAGTTTCCTCTCCACCTTTGGGCCGAAGCTATCAACACTGCATGCTACACTCAAAACCGCTCTATCATCAACAAACGCTTCAACAAGACACCTTATCACTTGGTCTACGACCGCGTTCCTTGCATCGAGCATCTTCGAACGTTTGGCACTCGTTGCTTCGTACTAAAAGAAAAAGAAGATCGTGGAAAACTCAAACCGAAAGCCGATGAAGCTTACTTTCTCAGATACTCACCAAACGCATCATCTTATCGGGTCTACATAAAACACGCACATTGCGTCACTGAAAGCGTTAATGTTCAATTCGATCCAAACGCCGAAATGGCTCCTGACACCATAGTTCTGGACCCACACTAACCGGCATATTAGCTTCCGATCACATTCGTTCGGAACCTGCTCCCAACCCCGCTGAACCTTCAACGTCCAAAACCGCCATGTCGAATCTGGATGACTTATTCGAGCACTTCTACTCGGATTACTTCGGACCATCCACTAATACTTCTTTCCAGATTCCCCCGCCTACCTTGGAGATTTCCGAGACCACGAATCTTTCCGGACCGCCAATTACAACGGAAACCGTCTCAACTGCTGCATCTCCAAGCACATCGTCAACTGCTCCTCCAAATCAAACCGTTTCAACAAATGCTCCTCTCGTTCCACCTAAACCTCAATCGGCTGTTCAACCAAATCCTGCAGAACCGACATCCTCTCCCCCACCATCAACTTCTGCCCCTAAGGATGTCATAAGTGCTACAAGATCCTCTGCCTTGGCTCCAACCTTCGAATCACTTCAAGATCTTCCGCTAGGCTCATATGAAGATGAAACCCCGGATCCAAATGCATTCCAACCGCTCCCTCATACAACCAAATGGACCCGTTATCATCCAGTTGATCAGATAATTGGCGATCCGACCAGACCAGTCACTACACGAGCGGCCTTGGCCAACGATTGTATGTTCTCTTCATTCATAAGCAAGATTGAACCCACATCCATTCACGAGGCAATGAATGATCCTGATTGGATTGTGGCAATGCAAGAGGAACTCAATCAATTTGAAAGCATGAAAGTTTGGCGCCTTGTTCCCCGTCCAAGAAACAAAACCATTATCGACACGAAATGGATATTCAAGAACAAGCAAGATGAAGATGAAGTCGTTATACGCAACAAAGCTAGACTTGTCGCCAAAGGATACCGTCAACAAGAAGGCATTGACTACGACGAAACATTTGCACCCGTCGCCCGCATTGAAGCAATCCGGATGTTCTTGGCTTACGCGGCACATAAGAACTTTGTGGTTTTCCAAATGGACGTCAAGACGGCCTTCTTAAACAGTGTTGTGCGTGAAGAAGTCTATGTTTCTCAGCCCGACGGGTTTGTCGACTCCTCCAAACCGACTCATGTCTACATTCTGGACAAGGCTCTGTATGGCTTGAAACAAGCCCCCCGTGCATGGTACGATAGTTTGTCTACCTATTTAGTGAAGAACGGATACTCCAAAGGTAAGATCGATCCAACTCTTTTCATTAAAAAGGACAAAGGTGACATTATGCTCATACAAGTCTACGTGGACGACATCATCTTCGGTTCGACTAACCCACAGCAATGCAAAGAGTTCTCCGAACTCATGATTGCAAAATTTAACATCAGCATGATGGGAATGATGAATTTTTTCCTTGGTCTTCAAATAAAACAATTTTCTACGGGAATATTCATCAACCAATCAAAATACATCTCGGATATATTGTGTAAATACAACATGACGTCATGTTCTCCGATTGGTACAGCCATGTCCCCGGGTTCAAAACTACACGCTGATCCTTTGGGAAAAGATGTGGATTCTAAAAATTACCGGGGAATGGTTGGTTCTCTCATGTATCTTACGGCTAGTCGTCCGGACATAATGTTTGCCACCTGTCTATGCGCGAGATATCAAGCATCTCCCAAGGAATCTCATCTTAGTGCTATCAAACAGATTTTACGGTATTTAAAAGGTACACCTAATCTTGGCCTATGGTATCCCAAGGATACGGGTTTCGAGCTAACTGCCTTTTAAGATTCGGATCACGCCGGATGCATGCTCGATCGCAAAAGCACTTCGGGCCACATTCAATTCCTCGGAGACAAATTGGTCACCTGGTCCTCCAAGAAGCAAGCTTGCGTCTCCACATCTACCGCGGAAGCCGAATATATCGCTGCCGCAAGCTGCTGCTCACAAGTACTGTGGATGCGCACTCAACTCAAAGACTATGGCTTCTGGTTCAATAAGATTCCTATCTACTGTGATTCCAAAAGCGCCATAGCCATTTCAAGCAACCCGGTTCACCACACGAAGACAAAGCACATCGACGTTCGATGTCACTTCATCAAGGATCACGTCGAAAGAGGTACAATTGAGCTATATTTTGTCAATACGGAACTTCAGCTTGTCGACCTGTTTACCAAGGCACTGGATGAGAAACGATTCTAGTTCCTAGTCTCCAAGTTGGGAATGCTCAATCTGAAAACCTGATTATCACAAATCAGTCTGTCTCAAAATCCTCAAAAACTTCTATCCAAGGGTTTATGCACATTCACTCTACGAGTCAATCTACATTACACTTGGGTTCTCATTTTTTTGGATTTTGACCTTTATCTTACAGTTCCGTATTTTCAATCTTTCTTTCATTTTCTATCTACCTTGCTGTGTGTATCACCATGGTTCATCTTTCGAGGGGGAGCAACAAGGTACGTTTTCTGTCTATTTATTCACATTCCTAGGGGGAGAACAACACTTTCTGCACACATTAAGGGGAGCCTTATATTTTTTACTGCTTAAAAAAAAACCCAAGTGAGGTTATCGGCCCCTAAGGGCTCGACAACACGAGGTTGTCGCCCTCACTTGGATCGATAACCTCCCCAATCGACATCTTGATAAAGGGAATTTTTATCTCGGCCCAATCACATTATGCCACGTGTCATCACCCGATGACCACTATTTAAAAACATCGGGCCCCACTCTTAAACAGTATCTTCTTCCCCAAGTATTTTTGAATTTCCCTCTTAGAAAAACCCTCTCAAGATCAAAATCTCAAATCTTCGAATTTTTCAGATCCGAAAGCACCACCGGTTCGTAATTCTCCCCTTATCATCTTTAATTCTTGCACTTATTGTGATTGTTCATTGCATGATTCGATTTCTATGGTGTGACTGTTCGGTTTTGGGGTTTTTATATGGGTTTTCCGATTTTGACTGTTCATCAGTCAAAATCGTGGGTAGATAATACTTTTTGGACTTACATGCTTTACCAATGTTGCTTTAGATCACTTTTCGCACCTATTAATAGCATTTTCCATTAGTTTTAGGCATTTTTTTAGGTTTGGGTACTTAGGTTATTTGTCTGTTCATCTGACTTTTTTAGGAATTTTTATCGAGTCCTTCTAAGTGATGCTTGCTGTTTTATCGACCCATGTGAGATAGATAAGAACACATTCGTCTTCACAAAGTGTTTTTATCGAGCCCTTATGACTCGATAACACTTGTCATCAACTTCTAAGGATCGGTGAATAATCACTTAGTGTTTTCATCGAGCCCTATAAGACTCGATAACATTTGTTATCGACTATTATAAGACTCGATGAAAATTACCATGTGTTTTCATCGAACCCTTAGGACTCGATAACATTTGTTATCGACTTTCACAGGATCGATGAAATCTCTAAGTGTTTTCATCGAATTCTATAAGACTCGATAACATACTCTTACATCTTCCAAGTTTTTTTTTATCGACTACTTAAGGCTCGATAACATCATCAAGTGCTTTCATCGAGTCAATTGGAATCGATAACATGTTTCAAGAATCGATAACATGTGTTTCTCGATTCCCAATGACTCCTCATCCATCTTTCAGATACACAGGTTTGTTCTTTCAAATTTTTTAACAAGTCTTGTTGTCGACCCACCTCACTCGATAAACTTATGATTCTCGATCCCACTGCACTCGATAACATTTGTTATCGGCCCAATGGAACTCGACAAAAAGACTTGACATTTTTTTTCACTATCACTTCACCAACTAACTGTTCATCTGGTTGACTAACTGTCTTATTTTAGTACACATGGCAGCCATGAATGATCCAAACTTTTCCGATGATGAACACCCGATGCCATCCGAACGCTCCACAGAACCCAACATAAACGCATCTAACCGGGATGACATCTTGATGCCTAGAGCACATCTTCGAAAAATCAAACCGAACAACCACCGTCTGGATTTTGGCATCACAATAGAACACCAAGTCATGCTCGACATCCTTCAACGACATCCGCTTCGTTATGCCTTTGCAGTGGACCAGCGGGTACCCCCCTTCTATCTCCAATAATTCTGGTACACGTTGACGTACCATCCGGACGAAGGTGACCATCATTTTACTGCTCAAATTGATGACTTTGTCACCCTCTTGACACCATCTAGGATTCGACGCATCCTCCGCCTGCCGCTCGCCACAGCCGAACACCCATACGACGCCTTTGCAACCGACCAACAACTGGTTGCCGACATCCTAGCCCTTGGGTACGAATCCCCTGAACCGTTCACAAGCCCCGGCCAGTTCAAAAGGATGTACCTGCCTCAGATTTGGTTCATGCTATTCACCATCGTCAATCGATGTTTGACTAGCAAACACACTGGCATGGACAAGGCCAGCACTGCGGTCCTTCGAATTTTTCACGGCATCGCTTTCAACCGCCATTATGACTACGCGATGCTCATCTGGACGGATTTTGTGGAGCTAGTGGAAGACAAGTCCAACTATCGCGATCGTGCCTTCGTACCTTTCCAACGGTTTCTTCAATTATTCATTCACGCCATGATGTCTTCCCGACCTGCCATCCTTAGACGAGCCGGATCACCCTTAGGACCAACCAACTCACTGAAGTTTCTCCGGCTCAATGACAATCAGTTTAACTTCATCATGCCAATCCCTGAAGCTCTTCTAGCCTATGCTGATCAGAATGCACCGAGTGTGATAGCTTATAGGGAGAGACATGGCTTAATGGCTCAACCACCTCCTGTTATGAGGAACATATTGTGCAGGAAGAGGGTCCTAGAATAGATGAGCAGGTTCAGGATCATGGGGATCCTGAACACGGTGATTAGCGTATGGTGAGGGGAAACGAAGAGGGCGGTGCACCTGATCAGCCAATACCAACATCTACCGCCCCATCAATCCCAATACCACCACCCACCAACCCACGAGCTGCTTCTACTTCCAGATCTACCCCGCGCATCAAAATGCTCGTTAGTCGTAGCCATGTTGGTCCACGACCCTCATCATCAGATGAAGATGAATCCGACACTCAACCCCTTTCCCGCCGACCGATAACTGCTGCCATTGAAGAACAAGCTCTACGTCGGATCAGCACACAACCACCCCTATCCGACTCTGCATCGGACACCGGCGATCACCAAGCTGCAACAACTGAAGAACCTGATGAGCGAAATGACCTCTTTGACTTTGAAACCGATCATGTAACTACCTCAATGTCCGACATATTTACCGAGCCATTTACTGGAGAAATAAGGAGAGAGGAGGGAGTATTAGTTGAAAAAGAAAGAGAAAGCGTGAGTGATGGGAAGAGAAAAACGATAGTGAGCGAGAGACCAGATTCCCCCATCCAGGTAACCGAGTCAACTAGCCCTACTCATTCGTTGGGTATGACTAGTGGACAAGTCGCTGTGGACCTAGCAGCGCAATTGCACGCCCCCTAGCCACTCTGAAGGCTCCCAACAGCCAACAGTTTCAAACATACTTGTGAGTCTAGCACCTTATCTAGCTCCCTTCCACTCGGGAGGCATAGCTATTGAAACAAGAGGCAGTAGCTCACCTGCTTCGACTTCATTTGTTTACACATCGAGTCTAGAGCCCTCTAGGGAACACGAGTCTATACACACTGCGAGCCTCCGTGGCCCAGTCGGAACTCCCATAGTGATGTCCATTCCGGACATTCCACGAGGATTGGGAGGAAATCCTACCAGCGCTACATCTATGCCAGCGTTGAACGTAGGTCATACAATTGAATCAACTGTTATGTCAACGGGCAATCTAAGTGATCCCGGTGTTACCCATACAGCAACCCCATCTCCATCGTTCACACTACCCCCGGAAGGCGAACCAATCATTGCCGCCCACTTACAGAAGGCAAGAGACACCCTTGCTGAACATGTTGCCTTAATGACAGCCGAAAGGGAAGCCTTCGTGCGCCAAATCCGTGAAGCCGAGCGCCTTAAAGAACCGACTCCTCTTCCAGACGACCCTTCACAGCCAAGCTCAAGCCGTCCAAGCACCAGCCGCTCTCCTCCGCCACCATCACCCCCTGAAGATCGACCCCATTCCCCACATCGATATGAGTACAACACCGATGAACTCATGTCGATGTTGTATGCTAACCTGCTAGCCGAATCCAATGCAACCGGCCAACCGGAGGATTCGCTTGAGGGTCTTCTTCACCGAAATCTTTAGATCCCCACCGTCACTCGTCATGAGTTTGATGTCTGTCGCGCCCACATCGACCAAGAGCTCACCGACTTGAAGATCGCCCAACAGCGCCAAACGGATGACATCTTGGGTGCTATTACTGCTCTACGCACCGAAATACAAGAGTCTTGCCGTCCGGCCGTTCGTGCATCTGCATCCAGACCTCATCAGGACGACCCGGGCTCCGCTCCAACTTGTCCTGAGGGGAGACACGCCAAACTGCAAGATCACGACCAAGAGCAGTGCTGCATCAGCTTCAAGACCACCCGCTCAAACTACCCAACAAAGGCAACGCATTACAACGACTCAAGAGGACGATACACCAACGGTTGAAAAGCCTGCGGATATCGAACTCGAGAGTACAGCCGAACCAGACGAATATGCCGAACCCGAACAAAATGAAGAACGAGTTGATGTTCAAGGTCACCGAAACTCACCACGAAACTGGTTTCGAGATCTGTACGAACCAGTACTCCAAGAGCAAGACTATGTGAACTTGAGGCATACAGCAAGGAACTATGCTTTAAGGGAACAGAACAAACCAAGACTGCTACCCCATCAGGTTCGGTGGCAAAGAATGTTGACGGAAAGCAAATCAAAATGGGTAAATCAGCAGATTCGTGTGCCATATCTTGAGGAAACTATGCGGAAGATCTTCCGCAAGGAAGCAAAACCTGACGATTTGGCACACATTCATCTCGTGATGGAAATGGACCCTGCTCAGGTTAGAGAGTATCTCCATGTCCTGAAGATGAGAGCTTTACCTCAAGCTGAAGTGGTCTCAAGACACAGGGTTATCGGGATTCTGAAAATTGACACTGCAAGGATCTATCATGTCGAGTACCCGGTTTTCACTGTCCAAAGAGAAGATGGTAAAACATATTCCTTCTCTGAAGCTGATTTTGCAAACCTTGATATAATGGACTTTGAAATCATCTAAAACGACTTGAGAGACAAGCGCAACCGAAACGAACACGAGCAAAGGGCATTAAGGGCAATGGTAAGGCATGTTCAAAAAGAGCTACGGTACAGCTATCTGCATGATCTTCAACGTGGGATAGAAAGCGAGCAAAAGAAGATACATATTACTAAGCCTGATCAATCATTACCTGTACCAAACAGTACTCTAGTTACTACTGTCATCACTCATTCTGTTCATGGAGTCGTTTGGATGCATGCCTCTAGAGAAAAACGGTTTCTCAGGTTTCATGAAGTGGCTGCATATTCTGACGGTACTTTGTGGGGAATCCAAAACAGACTTGCTTCAGAACTTGCAACGGATAGAAAGAGCGCAACAAGGATGAGCAACGACAAAAGAAAATCTCTCATAGAGCTATCAAGATAATCGATGAAAGAATTATCTATCGACAAACCCTCCGAAGATTTGAAGGCATGTTCGAGCTAAAGAGATGAAGACTCATTTTGCCACAAAGGGGGATATTGTTAGGTCTATTATTATTTAAGTGTGACAAAATAAGGAAAAGATATGCTTGATTGTAAAAGGAAGTTTATAATTCCTTAAACTCTTTGTTTCCTTAATTAGCTTAGACCTAGCAATATAAATAGGACATTAGGGTTTTCCTTTATGCTTGTCGATTCATATTAAAGAGAGAGAGAGCTGAATCTGGTTTTACATTGTAATCGATCATACGTTTAAGAGATATATGACTACGTAAGTTCTTTAACATCTTAATTTGTCATATTACCTTTGCTATTAACATCTACTTGTCATTGTGCTTGTTCATCTGGGATCCACACTGTTTCTCCAGAGAAACAAAGAAAAGAGGTTCCCATTCATCCAAATTTTATTGGGATGTGTCTAAAAGCGAAATCATGTCTTGAACTTGAAAAGGAGAAAGATCCTAAAAATTAAGAAAACATTAACTTTCAATCTCCAAAATCTCTAAAATCCAAGTCACATAATTTACTTACATTGAAATATGAAAATGAAAATCTAACTCCTCAACTCCCTGTTTCAGTGAATCTAAAGTTCCAGAGAAGTCTCCATAGAAACAGTCGTCAAAGAAGAATTCAGATGTTCCAAAACATAAGTCTAGACTAGATAAGAAGTTCAACCGAACAACTGATGCTAGAATAGACAGAAATAAGAACAATTGTAAGTATCATTCTTGTAATGAAAATTCAATGAATTCTTTTATGTTTCAGAATTCTGAATGCTTCTCTTTAATCTTGAAACTAAAACAATTTTTCTCACGACCTTCGGGTTGTTTCTCTAATAATAAGAAACACTAAAGGCAGAACAAAAGAAATACAAATACCACAGGAAAACCAGCGGTCTCTGGAAATCCTACAATCAATTCTGCTCAATAGAAATTCACAAATCAAAAACCTAAACCTAACATCAAAGGACCCATTATGAAATTGGTACCTAAATCTCTCTGATTTTGATTGCAGAAGCAGTGTGTGCATATCTGGTATCTTGACTCTGGATGCTCAAGGCACATGACTGGAACCAAAAACTTACTCTCCAAATTTAAAGATAAATCTGGTGGAGCAGTAACTTTTGGTGATAATGGTAAGGGTCAAATAAAAGACTATGGTACACTACAAGAAGGTAACATTACCTTATCCAAAGTAGCACATGTTTCAGGATTGAAACATAATCTTCTGAGTGTAAGTCAACTGTGTGATTCTAAAATGTTAGCTTTATTATGATAAACTCTGTTACTTACTCTCTCAAGCAGGTGAACTATTGTTGAAAGCTGACAGAAAAGGAAATGTGTACTTAATGAACTTCACTTCCAAGGATGGAACATATACTCTCTGTCTCATTTCAAAGAAGAGTGAAATAGCGTGGCTTTGGCACCACAAACTCTCACTTAGATTTTCAAAATCCTGAACTACTTGTAAAACATAAGCTGGTTACAGGTCTTCCAGAGGTACATTTTCAGAAGGATCACCTCTGTCCTGCATATGAGATGGGAAAAATAAAACGAGCATCTCACAAAACCAAAAGTGATCATTCATGCAATAGACCTCTGCAAATGATACATGTTGACCTCTGTGGTCCCATCGCAATTCAGAGCTTATATGGTAAGAAGTATTTCTTGGTTCTAATAGATGAATTTTCCAGGTATACTTGGCTTGCATTCATCCGACAAAAGTCAAATGTACCAATAGTCTTACAAAACATGATGACTCGCATTCAAGTTCTGCTACATCAGAAGATACAACAACTAAGAAGTGACAATGGTACTGAATTCAAGAATGCCAAGCTTGAAGAATACTTTGTCCACAATGGAATTACTCAAAACTTCTTTGCTGTTCGCACACCTCAACAAAATGGTGTTGTAGAAAGAAGAAACAGAACTTTGGTTTAAGCTGCACGAACAATGCTTGCAGCTTCTGGGCTACCCACCAACTTCTGGGCAGAAGCTGTAGCCACAGCATGTTTCACTCAAAATCGATCAATTGTAATTAAGAGGCATTTAAAAACCTCTTATGAGCTTATTAACAAAAGAATACCCTCATTTAAAATTTTCCACATATTTGGATGCATGTGTTTTATTCTGAATGATCGAGATAAACTTGTCAAGTTTGACAAGAAATATGATGAAGTCAAATTCTTGGGATACTCGTTAAATTCAAAAGCTTTTAGGGTTTTTAATTTACGAACCAAGACTGTAATGGAGAGCATAAACATCGATTTTGATGATGAAACTCAATTAACTTCTGAATATTTTGATTCAGAACTTAAACTTAACACTATTACCTCTGATTATCTTTCAGGTTCTAGAGAATCCGAGATTGATGCTCTGTTTGATGATTTTCTGGGAGAAGAGATACCTTCAGAGAGAATACCCAATAACCCATCATTGAATATTCCTGATTGTTAGATCCCAAACAATCAAGATATAGAAAGATAACAAGAAATAGATCACTGAATGTTGTATATTGTATTGATCAGATGAACTGTATTATAAAATGTGTCTTTACAAGCTTATGAGAACGTTAGTTCTAACTATCTAACAAACTATCTATTTATACATGAAATAGAAATGCTAAAGTTACAGTACAAAAATGACAAGCACGTTCAAAACTACTTCTGAACTTCTTCAGAACTTCTTCAGAAGTGTCTTCAGAACCTTCTTCAGAACTTCTTCAGAAGTATCTTCAGAATCCTCAGAACTTCTGAAGTTGCCACTTCAGAAGTTATGCCTTAGGCTTTTATCTGCTTGTCTTCTGAGTTCTGAGTCTTTCTTTCTTCAGATCTTTCTTACTCTTCAGAACCCAATACCTTTTGAAGCTATATTAGTATCTCTATCAATCTCCCCCTTTGCTTCAAAAGTTCAGATCATAATTCCAAAAATTCAAGATTTGTCTAACATCCTTCAAATTTAGACTTTTGTATTCCAATAAAGATTCGGCGACTCTGATCATCTCCTTTGCAAGCTTCTTATACTTCTCCCAATCTTCATCATTCAGATTCTTTGGTCTTCTGTTTTGTCTTTTAACCAAACGATCTCTGATAGCCATTAAAGTTCCATTGCAACACTTGTGGAGTTCTTCAAATCTCACAAAGATTAATTCTTGAAAGCACTTGCATACAAAACCTGGAGGTTGAATCACCAGAGTACTTTTCTTCAGATTTTGAATATCAGGTAGACTTAAGTTTGGTTTACTCAGATGAACTTGTTTCTTATTGAGCACATATGCAACTTGAAAATCAGTCTTTGCAGCCCAGATAAATTCTCTATACAAACCATCTCTGAGAGCTGGAAATGATTTTCTAAACTTTGAAATCGAATCATGAAACGGATAAAGACTCCTGTATACTCTGAGCATATCTCTTAAGTAAACATTCTGAAAGTCAGCTTCTGAGAAGGTAGATATCTCACCATTTCTTCTTTCCACAGTAAAAAATGCACAACTATAGTTTTTTCTTGTCTTTAATTCTGCATTAATCACTTTGATGACAGGACTTTCTTTTCTTGCTTCATGAACAGGAATCCTTAGCTTTCTAATGATGTCGAATACCATTGTTTCCATCCAGAGGATTTGTTAATCCAGCAATCAATATAATTAAACTTCAGTTCATATTCCATGAACATTTCTGGATGAAAATATTCAAGAAACATGGTAAATGCACTTTCTTCAATTCTTTGTTCTTGTAGTTGTTCCTCTTCAGAAATTTGCTTTATAGGAACCAACTCTTCAGAAACATTTTCAGAAATTTTTTCTTTTTCTTTTTCCTTTTCCTTTGGACTTACTTCTGAACTTTCAAGATTCAGAGTGAACTTCTGAATTTCTTCCATGTCTTGCTTTTTTGTATGAATATTGAAATCATAAGCATCACTTAGCAAATAATCAGCTCCTCTGATTTTTTTACCTTCTTGTGACCAGCCAAATAACTCTTTCTTACAAATTCTCTGAAATTTATTCTTTCTTTGATCAAATAGACTATTTTTTATTTGATATCAGATTCTTCAATAAAATCTACCATATAGTTCAGAAGCCATTTGAGAGTAGATGTAGAATACTTTGGAATATAAGATGCAATGAATGTCTTAGTGACTCCTTCCACAAAGTATATAAAACCAATGTCTGGACTAGTGAATAATCTTTTCAGCCCTGACCTTTCAATAAAAACAGGCTCTAACAAGTTTACTACTTGTTTAGTCTGTATTCTAAAGCCAACTGAAATTCATGCTTAATGAGATTCCTTATATATATTCCCAAGATTCTTCTAATTTCTGAGACTAGTTCAGATTCACCTCAGTTAACACAAAAAGACAAAGTTGCCAGCTTATCTTGTAGTCTTAGCTTGTACAAACCAAACTGAGTAAACTCACATAAAGTACCATCCCTTCTTTCTGCTCCAAATCTGCCTATAAACAAATCATCTTGAATTGACTTTGATAAGCATCTGATCTTCTTTATTAAAGTTGAATCATGGAAGTTCTGAACACCATGATTCTGAATATAGTTTCTCACTTGAGCAATATGATCTTCAGTCCATTCATCATTCAGAAAATCTTCCAACGTTGCAAATTTCATACTTCTTCTGTACATAAAACAATAAATGTCTTCAGGAAACACCAAGTTATTCTCTCCATGAATGAACACATTTTCCTTTTCAAAAACTTGATCCAAAACAGGTTCTTCAAGAACTGGAAGATCTATTGCAGGAATAATAATACAAGGTCTGAACCTTACTTCAAATTTTTCAGAGAAGACAATAAGAATTTCATCTACAATTTCAAATCCTTCCATGTGACTCAGATCAAACTCGATTTCAAATCTCTCATCTGGTTGATTCAGAAAGTCTTCAAAAATTGACAATCTGTTATCCAAAAATCTACACTCCAGACTTCTTGGATTGTTCAGAAATAGATGAACCCAACAGAATTTTCTCAACAAACTCCATAATTCTTCAAAAATATCACTATGGACCTCATTCAGAATTTGTTGTGGCTTCCAGATCACTAAATCTCTGACTTCATTAACTTCTGAGATTTCTTCCATATTAACTTCAGATTCTTATTCAAACATGATCACATCTGAGAGATCACTTGGTTCACCGATTACATCTTCAAATGCAATATATTCTCTTACATTTCTTCATTGGAATCTGGAATTACATCTGTTTTATCTGAACTCAAGTTTCCTTCAGAATCAAAAGATAGTTTTTTTGTTTCATAACCTTCATCCATAAATTCTTCAGAAGAGACAACATCAACCTATTGGTCTTCAGAAACTCTGTTTGATCCTTCACCTATATTCTGAGCTTCTTCAGAAGCTTTTTCAGAAGATTGACCTTGAGAATTTTCAACATTTTCAGCTTCAGATACTTTCTGTCTTTTCTCCCCCTCTTGATTATCAGGACCCTGATCATCAAGATTCCTATTGGAAGTATCTGCCTGAGGTCTACACTCAAATGCAGATAATCTGTTATTTAATGCTGTCTGGGAAGTCTGAATAGAAGATAATTGATTCAAGATCTGATTAATATCATCCTTAGTAGAAAATTCAGAAGTATGGGGCTGAGAACTTGAAGAAGAAGGCTGAGATGCTTTAAGAGAAGATACAGAAGAAATCACATCAGAGAAAGCATTCAGCATTGCATCTTTAAAGAAGTTGAGATCATTTGCAGAAGAAACTTGAAAATCATTCAATTTGTTCACCATTGTTTCCTCCTGTTTTTCCAACCTATCCTCCATCACCTTGGTTGATTTGTTCGTCAATTCCTTTAATTCCGTCTGAATCTTTTCAAATTTAGAAGTACAAAAATCCTTGGAGTCTAAGAATTTAGAAGATGTGGGTAAATTGCCAAGACCAACAGATGGTCTTGTTTGCAGTCCTTCAGAAGAAGGCTGGCCTGTAGATGCCACGGCATCATGAATCATAAATGACTCTGTGAATGGAGCTTTAGTAATGTTCACTCCACTAGGGCTTCCAACTAATCCTTGATACCCAATATTAGGAATATCTATAGTTGTTGAGGCAATGTGACACACACTTTGTATATGTACATCTGAAAGATGTGTGCTTGTGTGAAGGAATTCCACATTTAGTGGTTCTGTAGGCTCAAGATTGAGTGGACTCTCAGACTCTATGTGCTCAAAACAGTGAAGGGGGGACATATGTCCTTCTTTTTCAACAAAAGGATCCTCCAAATGGGGTCCTAATAGTATATGAGCTGCTTGCCCCAATTGTGTTAATGAAACACCCTTCTGTTGAGAGATGGGTGAGTGGCTGGGGGGGTTAACAAGTGGTGCCATGGGCTCACTGGCCTTTTCAATATTACCTACCAAAGAGTGTGGAGTAATAGATGATGTGGGTGCCCGGCTAGTAACATTTGGTTCACAAGTTTCTTTATTTTTTACTTGTGTTCTCCCCTCATCAATTCTTTTTCTCACCCTTCTACCCAATCTCTCATTTACATTTTTCCTCTTCAGAATTTGAGGTTGTTCTCCCCCTTGAGCAGCCTCCCCACTCTTCCTAGATAATCTAGACTCCTTATCATGCTCACCATTCTTGTGGGAATCAGGGGAAAAGACTACTGGTTTTGGTAGTCCCATTGATTCATAATGCTCACTCACAATCCTATTTTCTGAACTTACAAGTTCAAGTAAGTAAGTAGGTAATGGAATGGCGTTAGGAAATTTTAATTTTGCATTTGGTGGACGAAGATTATCCATGGTAAAAATAGGAACATGTACCTCATGGGCAAGATTAGGAATAACAGGAACGACCTTCATTGCACCTTTGATAAATGTTTGAAAGAATCATTGGAAGGGAATGTAGTTGTATGTGGATTTCTTCAGAACAACAGTCTTCAGGTCTTCAAATATTAGTGAAGCATAGTCATAGTGTTTGTTGAAAACCACCCCATGAAATATAATCCTCCCATTTGTAGATGCTTGGTCTAAGCTAGAACTTTTTTCCAGAGAGGCAAGTGTTTAAAATGGATAATAGGCAATACCAGATTGGGGGTAGACACTTTCTTTTGAATGAACTTAAGGCATTTAGTTGTTCAGAATATCCCAAGCTCATAAAATCTGAAATCATCTCAGAAGATGATGGAATTGGATCATATGAAGTTTTCCCAAGAACTTCATCTTCTTTTGGAAGGAAATGTATACTTCTGACATCTTCCACAGAAACACAAACCCTGTAGCCATGAATATATGAGGAAATGTCATCTGCAGCTTCATCGACCTCAGCATAATACCACCATTGCTGCAAGTAAGAAGCAGGAACAGAAAAATTCATTGAGAGCAATATACGAAGTGGATGTTTCTTCAGAATTTCTATCAAAATCATTTGATCATCAGCAAAATCTGTCGATTTGAAGTTCAGAGCACAGTTATTCCTTTTGATTTCGAGCAATTTTTCTTCAGGAACATGTAAGTTTAGACAAATCAGGTCCATCACTGCTCTCAGTACGAGATTGAGACTCACTTTCACCAGCATTTGATTCAGATACCACCTCAATGGGTTTTAGTTGAGTTTCCCCAATTGTAGCAGAACTAGGGTTAGGGTTAGGTTTAGAAATTGGATTTGAAGGACCGGCTTCATCAATAGCAGTTGTGGTAGTGTCTTGTACTACTTGATCATCATTCAGAGGGATCTCCATGGATCCAATCACTATTTTGTTAGGCACAATTTTGATTGATGCTTCACTAGATGAGTCATAGTTGTTGATGAAACTCGAAGAAGCAGAAACCATCACATTCGAAGTCGACATCACTGGAAATGAATAAGGATACGCACTTGATTGAAAATGAATAAGCACAGAGAGGTTTTGGAGGGAAAAAGCATTAGAAAATGAAGAAGAAGGTGATTCCATCAGTTTTATATGACTAAATAAGCTTAGATGGACACGTGGCCAAAAATTAAACGAGATTAAAAGAGTAATCATCATTTATTTGGATTAATGAACCGTTTAATCGACGTGGTTTAAGGATTTTCAATGAAATTAAAACACGTGGCACACGCTTAAAAATGAATAACGGGAAGTAAAGTTCTGAGAACAAGTTCAAAAACTTCAGAAGATATTTAGAACTTCTGAGAAAAAGTTCAGAAGTCGAAATGAAGACATTCAGAAACACTTCAGAACTTGCAAGGAAAGTTCAGAACCAGACATATATTCCTCCAAAATGACAAAAATCATTTAAAATTACATACTACTGAAACATATAAATCGTTTTAACTGTTCAGAAGTAGGTTTGAACAATAACAAAAATATTTTATCTATAGTAGCTTGCCCATACTACTTAGATTTGAAATCAAGACTTGTAACCAACACCTCAGGTCTGTTTGATAGAAAGGAATATTTAAGATTTAGAATTTTTTTAACAACACTCCCCCTTGAATCTTAAACAGTTATGATTCTCCCCCTTAAACAATGTTATTTATCAGAGAAAAAAAATGTTAGAGAAATGAACAAAACATGAAAGTATTTGAGAAATAATCATCTTTGAAGAAGAAATTATAACTTCTGAAATTTAGAAAGACGGAATTTCTGAAAACAGAACTTTAGAAAATCTGAAGTTCAAAATATTCAGAATTTGGAAAAAAATGATCTCGGAATATAATTTCTAAATACTTACATAGACATATTCATCATGCCCAATTTACTTACTAGAAAATTAAATCGTTTCTCATCAAGTGCTTTGGTAAATAAATCAGCCAATTGATAATCTGTTTGAACAAAAAACATTTCAATATTACCTTTTTCCACATGATATTTGATAAAATGATATCGTACATCAATATGCTTTGTTTTTGAATGTTGAACAGATTAGCAGTGATAGCTATGGCACTCTTTGAATCACAATATATAGGAATCTTTTTGAAAGTGTAACCATAGTCCTTGAGTTGTGTTTGCATCCAGATCACTTGTGAACAACAGATTGCAGCTGCAACATACTCAGCTTCTGCAGTAGAAGTGGAAACACAATTTTGTTTCTTTGAAGACCAATTACAAGTCTGTCACCCAAAAATTGACATGATCCAGATGTGCTTTTCCTGTCCAATTTGCAACCACCATGGTCTGCATCTGTGAAAGCTGTTAGTTCCAAACTAGAATCCTTAGGATACCAAAGTCCCAATGAAGGAGAACCTTTGAGATATCTAAGGATTCTTTTAGCAGCAAGAAGATGAGATTCCTTAGGATTAGCTTGATATCTAGCACAAATACATGTAGCAAACATTATATCTGGTCTACTAGCTGTTAAGTAAAGCAAAGATCCAATAATGCCTTTGTACTTTTTCTAATCAACAGATTTTCCATTTAAATCAGGTTCTAATTTTGTTGCAGTGGCCATTGGAGTTTGAATGCTAGAACAGTCACTAATGTCAAACTTCTTTAGTAAATCAGAGATATACTTAGATTGATTAATTAATATGCTAGTGGGTAGTTGTTTAACTTGAAGACCAAGAAAAAAATGTTAACTCTCCCATCATACTCATTTCAAATTTAGTTTGCATAATTTTCTCAAAATTTCTACAAAATTTTGGATTAGTAGAAGCAAATATAATATCATCTACATATATTTGTATTAATATCATATCGTCACCTTTCTTTTTCAGAAATAAAGTGGTATCAACAGTACCTTTTTTGAATTTGGAGTTCAGAAGAAAAGTTGTGAGAGTGTCATACCATGCTCTTGGTGCTTGTTTAAGTCCATAAAAGGCTTTGTCCAAAATATAGACATGATCTGGGAATTCTTTGCTAACAAAGCCTTCTGGTTGTTCTACATACACTTCTTCATGTAGAATACCATTCAGAAATGCACACTTGACATCCATTTGAAGCACCTTCATATTTTTATGAGCTGCATATGCCAAAAACATTCTGATAGCTTCAAGTCTTGCCACTGGGGCAAGACGTTTCATCATAATCAATTCCTTCTTGTTACAATACCCCTTAGCAACAAGCCTTGCTTTGTTTCTCACAACAATTCCATTTTCATCCTTTTTATTTCTGAATACCCATTGTGTGCCAATTATTGATTTACCTTTTGGTTTAGGGATTAATCTCCAGACTTTGTTTCTTTCAAACTGATTTAGCTCATCTTGCATAGCTAAAATCCAATATGGATCTTGAAGAGCATCAACTGGCTTCTTGGGTTCCATGCTGCTTAAGAAATCCACATACAAACACTCATTGGCTATTGTTGATCTTGTTTGAACACCTTTTGATGCATCACACCAATGATTTGATGAATAGGATGACTAGATGTGCATTTGTTCACATTTGGTAATGGTTGAACATACGATACATTGTTGAAAGAATCATAATCATCAATAGTTGCCTGAGTGTCAGTATCATGGTTGATAACTGAATGTAGACCTGAATTCTCTTCCTCAAATGGAATATTCTGTACTGGTTCAGAAGATGTAGGCACAGGTTTAGAAACAGGAATATTCTGAACTGTTTCAAAAGTCATGTGTACAGATTCAGAAATAGGAATTTCTGAATTTGAGGTTGAGATTAATGGTGCTGAGGTATTTGATATTGGAATTTCTGAATTATCATGTACTGTTGTGCTTCTGAGGAGAGATGGTTCTGATAATCTGTAGAAACATTAACAGAAATATCAAATAAGTCTTGACATAAGATATCTAACTTTGATTTAAGTAAAGTTTGAGATTCAGAAGTGTGATTTGTCTTGTTATGTTCTTAATCCAAGCTTTCAGAGATAGGGTTAAGTGTGAGTTCTGAACTGTCTTGTTCAGAAGTCAATGTTGACTCATGAAATCGAATATTAGTAGCTTCAATGATCCTTTGAGTTCCTTTGATTAATACTCTATATGCCTTGGACCTTTGAGAGTAGCCAACAAAGATACCAGCTACACCTTTTGGTGCAAATTTATCTAAATAATGTGTATCACTTCTGAGAAAACACCTGCAACCAAAAATTTTAAAGTAATCAATAGAGGGTTTTCTTTGTTTAATAATCTCATAAGGAGTTTTAAGTAGTTTTATGTTAAGAATTGTCCTGTTCTGAGTGAAACATGCAGTAGCTATAGCTTCTGCCCAAAGAGACAAAGGAAGTTCAGAATAAGCAAGCATGGTCCTTTGCAGCTTCTACCAAAGTTCTATTCTTTCTCTCAACTACTCCATTCTGTTGAGGAGTTCTTGCAGCGGAAAAGTTATGTGAGATACCAATAGATTCCAAAAAGTTCTGAAGTGTAGAATTTGTAAATTCTGTGCCATTATCACTTCTGATCTTTTGGATTGGTAGTTGAAGAAGAACTTGAATTTTCTTCAGAAAAGGTATGAGCCTTTCAGAAGTGTCAGATTTGAGTCTAAGAAATTCAACCCAAGTATATCTTGAATATTCATCTACAATGACAAGAATATACTTCTTTCCACCCATACTTTGAGTCTTCATTGGACCACACAAATCCATGTGAAGCATTTCAAGGGGAGCTTTGCATGAAGATAGCATTTTCAGAGGATGGGAGCTTCTTTTAATCTTCCCTAGTTCACAAGCAGAACATAAGAAATTCTTATCAAATCTGATCTTTGGTAGTCCTTTGACAGAGTGATGTTTTTCCAGTTCAGAAATAGCTTTGAAATTCAGATGTGACATTCTTCTGTGCCAAAGCCAACTATCATTCCTCATTGTGTTGGAAATGTAACATACGCCTTTTAATTGACCAGTTGCTGTAAAGGTAGCAGTGTAGATGTCTCCATCTCTATAGGCAGTTAACTCTTTCTTGTTTTCTGAACTCAGAACATGACAGTAGTCTATATCAAAATTGACTTTCCAATATTTGTCACAGAATTGACTGATACTGAAGAGATTATGTTTAAGAACTTCAACATAGAAAACTTTCATTACTGTAACTTCTCCTTTGATAAAAGTACCATAACTTCTAACATAATCTTTTGCATTATTTCCAAAGCTAACTGTACCTCCATATCTTTCATGATAATCAGTTAGTAATTCTTTGAATGGTGTCATGTATCTTAAACATCCAGAATCTAAGACCCACACATGACATATCTGCAAAAATGATTATTGAGATTTAGGTACCCATTTGAGAATGGGTCCTTTGAGATTAGTAATAAATTTTGAAGTTCTGAACTTTGACTTCAGATTTTTCAGTTCAGAAGTTTGTTCAGAACTTTGAGATTTGTCAGTCTTAGATTTATTCTTATTTTTCTTTTTATTTTTATTTTTACTTGCCAATTTAGCTGAAAAGTTCTGAATAGATTTCTTAAGATTCTTCTTCTTTGATTTGGAGTTTATTTGAAAATTATGATTGAATATGATTCTTCAGAATGTTTAATAAAGCAGTAGAAGAACAAGAATCAACACTATTGAATTTATCAACCAAATATCTTTTATTCACTTTATTAAGTTTGGGTACATCATGTTTCTTTGAAAATGAAATACTATCTAATTTGTCAGTATTTGATAGTCTTTCACCTTTCTTTCTCCAAACTAAAGAGGACAGCTCTGTAAAAGATAAGAAATGAGGATTAGTATAAGTAGTCTTTTTATCAATTTTAGATTCTTTGTATTTATATTCTTTATAATGAACTTCAGAAGTTGAATTGGAAGACTATCCATTTTCAAAAAAATTGACTCTATTTATAAAGTTAGATGATGATATTGAAGATTTTTCAGGAGTTAAATATGTATTTGAAGAAATAGAAGTAAGATTAGATGATTTGGAAGAAATTTCAGTTTTCAGAAACTCTTGTTTCAGAAAAACAGTGTTAAACATTTCTGAAGACAACTTTGGTGCTTCAGAAATTTGTTCAGTAGTTTTCTCAGATTTAACAGATGATTCAGATTTTTGTTCATAAATAATTTTATATTCAGAAGTAATTTCAAAAGGTTTTAAAACATTATTACTTATTACTTCTGATTCAGAAATTATCTCAGTTTTATCAGAATCAAACGATTTTTCTTCAGAAAATAGAGTTTCAAAGGGAATTCTTTCAGGCAAAGAGTAGTTAACAGGTTTGGAAATAATACCTGTGTTGGTTTCATAAAAAATTTTCATTTTAGAATAGTCATAAAGATTTGCAGGTGCCTTTTTCAGTATTTGACTATCATTATATCCCAAACCTGCTTCAATATTGTAAAATTTTGAATTTTGAGCCTGATTTGTCAAAAAGTTCAGAGTCTGTTCATGTTAGCCCTAATTTAAGTGTTGAAAGTGTCAAAAGGAAAACATATGCTGAAACTATGTAGACCAGAGATCGTTATCCAAGAGCCGCGACCAGAAGTCGTTACCAGAGCCCGTGTGTAAAGATCAAGAGACGGAAGTATAGAATGCTGAATGTTCAAGAGGTTCAGCCTCTGGA
This sequence comes from Silybum marianum, assembly GCA_036898165.1. Taxonomy (NCBI): domain Eukaryota; kingdom Viridiplantae; phylum Streptophyta; class Magnoliopsida; order Asterales; family Asteraceae; genus Silybum; species Silybum marianum. The sequence continues at coordinate 21,946,898 of CM072528.1, read as the reverse complement.
CTACACATCAAGAGGTCCAGCCTCTTGACTATACATCAAGAGGTTCAGCCTCTAGACTACACATCAAGAGGTTCAGCCTCTGGTTCATCCATCAAGAGGTTCAGCCTCTGGACTATACATCAAGAGGTTCAGCCTCTGGACTACACATCAAGAGGTTCAGCCTCTGGTTCAACCATCAAGAGGTTCAGCCTCTGGACTATACATCAAGAGGTTCAGCCTCTGGTTCAACCATCAAGAGGTCCAGCCATGTCAGATTTTCAAATGGTTGATATCCCTATCATAGTCCGACACCTCATCTAGTAGTTGTCATTCCACTTTTACATGTGGAGCTTCTACATTGGAGGATGTTTTGACTTTTCTTATTTTAGGCTATAAATAGGAATCCCCTTCCCCATTTGTAATTGTGAATGTGAGATTGTTTCTTTGAAACTCTCCATCTCCAAATACCCTCATTCCAATCATGTAAGATATATGATCACGATTAATCATATGACTACGCTTCTACCTTCATATTGTTCTTCATTTTGATTAATCGTTCTTCCATTTATAAACTGTTTGATCTAAATTGCTTCCGCTTTACATATTTTCATTAGATCATTAATTCAATATGAGATCTGGGTTCCTACAATTGGTATCAGAGCCTATTGATTTGCTCAAATCAAACGATCCAATATGATTTTTTCTCATTGAATCCAGTTTATTTCATCTCACTTCTAGATCTATAATATTCATCTTTTTATACTTTGTTTTCGGATTGTTCTCGAAAATATCATTCAAATCTGTGTTTGAATTTATTTATATTCAAATTCAGTTTTGATTTCATTTATATTCGATTCAACAAAGTTATTCTCATTAGATCTGAAATGCGGATGGTTTTTGGAAAGAAAATTCATTGCCAATTGGGTAAAAATTGATTATGCACACAAGGTGTTTGATAAAATGTTTATGAGAGACTTGGTTTCTTAAAATAGCGTCATGAAGAGTCATTTTCGATGCCAAGAACCAATGTTTGGAAATCAACGCTTTGGTTGTGATTTGGTTATGCAAACCCATATTCAATTTTTATGGCATTGAATAAAAATCAGGATGCTGACGGATTTGCGATGCTGGACTATATCGATCATATCTCTCTCATCACAGCACCAATTCAAGCGATTCAAACGGCCCTGGATAGACAAGAGACGGATCTACAACTTTTATGATTTGAGTTTTCAATGATTCGATCTGTAGAAGGCCCAGTAAATCGTTCAAGTTGAAGGTAGTGTGTTGAAGCAAATATGTTGGACAGATCTGCGCGACTGTACGGAAACGATCATATCTCATTCGTCCTAACTCCAAAAAGGATGAATTCAGTTTCTATGGAAAGGTAACACACTTCTCTACAATGTTCATGTTTTGAGTTTTCACAAACTTCAAATATTTCATGACCAGAAGCAGCGTAGAAGTCAGTGCAATGCTGCTGGACAGAAACTTTCTTTGCTGATTATATATCTTATGTGTTGATGAGTGGTATTGTGGCTTGTTCTATATCATGTTAAACTTCAGAATTCTATTCGTTGAAGTTTAAATTAGCCACGGCTTCAGTTCATCTCAGTTCTGGACCCGCTCTTAACCATAATTGTTTCTGAACAATAAAGAAAAAGAAATTAAGAAGTATAGTTCAGAACCAGCACTTCATCAGAAATTTCTTCTTGCAACTAGAGATAGGTTGTTGAAATCCTGTCAATGATCAAGGAACTACCGAGTCTAATTTTCATCCTTTAATCTCACATCGGGGCTCTTAGAGTTACTCTTGGTGGTTCCTAGGTTTATTTTTGGAACAAATATTTCTGTTTGATATTCATTCTAGGTTCCCCATCTTATGAAGATTATCTGAACAAGTTCTTGTGCTGAATGTCCACTCAAATCATGGTTTAGAGACAGATTCTTTGTTATTAGACTGATTCTGCACGGCATTGTCACGCAACTCACACTTTATCTATCCACATTTGGATGAATCAATACGCTATGGGGTTGGCTGAGATTCTGAGGCTAACAGTTGTGTTGAGTTTCTACAGGTTAAAGCTGTATTTGGTGCAATCAGTGGTTTTTATGGCACATTGAATCTGATTAGAAAGTTGAAAATGAAGAATAAGAGCTTAATTCAAGGGGGAGCTTGGAATTTATTGGAACGAGGGTGTTACATTAAGGGGAAGCTACATGTTTATCTAAGGGGATATCATGCTTCAAAAGCTTGATGGGAAGACGGCTAATGACTTTCAATGGTTTTCCTTTAATTGTTTTCCTTTTAACACTTTGGGGGAGATTGTTAGCCCTAATTTAAGTGTTGAAAGTGTCAAAAGGAAAACATATGCTGAAACTATGTAGACCAGAGATCGTTATCCAAGAGCCGTGACCAGAAGTCGTTACCAGATCCCGTGTGTAAAGATCAAGAGACGGAAGTATAGCATGCTGAATGTTCAAGAGGTTCAGCCTCTGGACTATATATCAAGAGGTTCAGCCTCTGGACTACACATCAAGAGGTTCAGCCTCTGGTTCATCCATCAAGAGGTTCAGCCTCTTGACTATACATCAAGAGGTTCAGCCTCTGGACTACACATCAAGAGGTTCAGCCTCTGGTTCATCCATCAAGAGGTTCAGCCTCTGGACTATACATCAAGAGGTTCAGCCTCTGGACTACACATCAAGAGGTTCATCCTCTGGTTCAACCATCAAGAGGTTCAGCCTCTGGACTATACATCAAGAGGTTCAGCCTCTGGTTCAACCATCAAGAGGTCCAGTCGTGTCAGATTTTCAAATGGTTGATCTCCCTATCATAGTCCGACACCTCATCTAGTAGTTGTCATTCCACTTTTACATGTGGAGCTTCTACATTGGAGGATGTTTTGACTTTTCTTATTTTAGGCTATAAATAGGAATCCCCTTCCCCATTTGTAATTGTGAATGTGAGATTGTTTCTTTGAAACTCTCCATCTCCAAATACCCTCATTCCAATCATGTAAGATATATGATCACGATTAATCATATGACTACGCTTCTACCTTCATATTGTTCTTCATTTTGATTAATCGTTCTTCAATTTATAAACTGTTTGATCTAAATTGCTTCCGCTTTACATATTTTCATTAGATCATTGATTCAATATGAGATCTGGGTTCCTACAGTTCAGTTTGACCTCTTTTAAAGTTCAGATCTTCTAATTCCTTAATCTTTTTGTAAAGGTCAAGTCTTTCTTGGTTCAGAAAGTTCATTTTTACATTTGAAACTTCTTTTCAGATTTCTCATTAATATTATCTTTCTTTAAACTGTCCAGTTTTTCTTTTAATTGAAGTTTTTCTTTAGAAACTTTTTCAAGAATTTGTTCAGCTTCTTGGCAGTCTTGTTTATAGATTTAACTTTCAGCTCTAAATTGATTTACCAAAATTCTTTCACTTTTGATTATGTTTCTGAGCATTTCAAATTCAGAAAACATATTCTGAAATTGATTTTGCACTTCAGAATTTTCAGAAATTTGTTCAAAATTTGGTTCAGAATTTTTTTTTAATTCAGAAGATGAAGAAGATACCTCAGAATCATGTGCATGTTTTTCTTCTTGATCCATTTGGCACATGTAGCATTTTGAAGCATAATGAGCTACCTCTTCATCGTCATCTCCATCATTCCAGTTTAACCAATCTTCTTAATACTTGGTTACTAGAGCTGGATTTTGTTTCTTTTTCTTTGCAAGAAGATGCTTCTTCTCATAGTAGCCTGAGTTCTTGACTTTAGGCACTTTGCACTGTCTTGTATAATGATCAGGCTTACCACAATTGAAACACCTTGCTGGTCCAGATGACTCAATTTGACCAGCATCTTGACTTTTCTTAGGTCCAACTTCAGACCTTGGTTTATTCTGATATTTTTGATTATATCTTTGAGTGAATTGCCTTGTCATAAAATCAATATTATCAGGAATTCTTTTAAGTTCTTCATCTGATTCATCCCCATCACACAGAGTTGTCTTTAAAATTTCACAAACTTTGTTTTTAGTAGAAATGGTCAAGGATTTATTGTACTTTTTGCTTAACAAGGCTACAGTTTCATTTGCCTTTTTCTGCTCATTCTGTCTAGTTTTGATCTTGTCCTCTTATAAGAACAAGATGCCATATACATCATGAATAGTCTTCCTAGACAGATTCCTTGTAACCATGTTATCAGAAAAGCTTGACCATTCATTTCCCAAGTTGTTCAGAAATTTATTGTTTATCTCTGAGTTTGATTTCTGAACACCATTTCTTCTCAGATCATTCAGAATATTGTTGAAACTATAATATGTATCAGTAATTGATTCATTTTCTTTATATCTGAAATTCTCATAAGTACCCACACAGATATTTAGGCGTTGTGCTTGGGCTTTTGTACTACCTTGCATCTGGGCTTCTACTTCGTCCCACATAGCTTTGGCAGATGTTAGACTATCTGGGCTTTTCTTGATTCTTGATGCAGGTATTTCAAGAGTAGATTCAGTTCTTGGAACTGCAAGGATTTCCACATAGACCTCCAGAGGGCCATTTATGATTGATTGCATTAAAGCTTCATCGATATTGTCCAAGAATTGAACCATCCTGATTCGCCATTGATGATATTCTCCTAAAAACAAAGTTTGTGGTTTGGTTTCTGATCCAATGGAGATGATTTCTTTCGACATCTTTGATTTGAAAAAGATCGAGTTTTTACCTGAATTTGAATCTTGAATTTTTCGATCAAGAACACTACAAGAACTGTCAGATTTGACAAGTTCTTCCCTAACCTTCAAGAACAGATGAATTGGCTCTAATACCAATTGTTAGATCCCAAACAATCAAGATATAGAAAGATAACAAGAAATAGATCACTGAATGTTGTATATTGTATTGATCAGATGAAATGTATTACAAAATGTGTCTTTACAAGCTGATGAGAACGTTAGTTCTAACTATCTATTTATACATGAAATAGAAATGCTAAAGTTACAGTACAAAAATGACAAGCACGTTCAGAACTACTTCAGAACTTCTTTAGAAGTGTCTTCAGAACCTTCTTTAGAACTTCTTCAGAAGTATCTTCAGAATCCTCAGAACTTCTGAAGTTGCCACTTCAGAAGTTATGCCTTAGGCTTTTATCTGCTTGTCTTCTGAGTTCTGAGTCTTTCTTTCTTCAGATCTTCCTTACTCTTCAGAACCCAGTACCTTTTGAAGCTATATTGGTATCTCTATCACTGATGTTCTTCAAGCTTCTGGGATAACTCTTTTTGGTCCCGTATCACCAAATGACAGTCCAGAGGTATCCTCTGTGCCTTCATTTGAGGGGGAGAATTTAGGTGCTTCTCCAGAACCAGAACTAGAACCCATTCCAGAAGCTCAAGCAGAAGATACAGAAGTTCAAGCCCAACAAATACCTTAAACAAGGATGAAAAGATGGACAAAGTCTCATACTCCAGATCTTGTAATTGGAGATCCATCTGAAGGGGTTAAAATCAGATCTGCTACAGTGAATGAAGCCTTCTTTGTAAACTTTCTGAGCATGATAGAACCAAAGAAGGTTCATGAAGCTTTACAAAAACCAAGATGGGTGGAAGCTATGCAAGAAAAGCTACTTCAATTTGACAGGAACAAGGTGTGGAAACTAGTACCTCTGCCTAAAGATAGGGTTGTTATTGGTACTAAGTGGGTGTTCAGAAATAAATATGAAGATGGAATCGTGATCAGAAATAAGGCTAGGTTGGTGGCCAAAGGATACTGTCAAGAAGAAGGAATAGACTATGATGAAACTTTTGCTCCAGTTGCAAGACTTGAAGCAATAAGACTCTTTCTGGCCTTTTCAGCATACAAAGATTTCAAGGTGTACCAAATGGATGTCAAGTGTGCAATTTTGAATGAAGATCTAAAAGAAGAAGTGTATGTTGAACAACCTCCTGGATTTGAAGACTCGAGACATCCGGATCACGTCTATCTTCTGGACAAAGCTCTGTATGGCTTAAAGCAAGCTCCCAGAGCTTGGTATGAACGTTTGTCAAAATATTTGATTAAGCATTCATATGAAAAAGGCAAGATAGATGTTAGAACAAAAGTTTGAACTATGTTTTGAATGTTTTGTAAAGGAAAGTAAAGAATCTGAAGATGAATGGTTCAGAACCAAGAGTTCTGAACTGGTGCTGAAAAGGTAAATAAAGTCATCTGTTGATCATAACTCCTCTCAGTGATTTGAATATCATTCCTCTGTATACTTAATGAAATTCCATTTGTAAACTTATGCTTAAATTCAGCGATAGCATACACTGATTGTTATCAGCGACCGCTGGGAATCAAAAGCCTCAAGTCTACCTCTGAAGTTCTGAAGTTCAATCATCACACCAAATGTAACACCCCGCCTTACCACGACACAATATTGTCCGCTTTTGCCTAAGCCGCAGGGGGTCACCCATCCTGGTACTACTCCCACCCAAGCACGCTTAACCATAGAGTTCCAAAAACCTGTCTTGCGTGTGGCCCCAAAACGCGTTGTGTTTAGGAAGGCCAAAGTTTACTTATGAACCCAACATAACTCCTGTCCATGGCCGATATGGGATCTGTCTAAGGTGTTACAAACACCCCCCCCCCTTAGGGACTCATCGTCCTCGATGAGGTTTGCCCCATATCCCGAACGGCACAGGAGCGGCTTTGATACGATTTGTAACACCCCGCCTTACCACGACACAATGTTGTCTGCTTTGGCCTCAGCCGCACGGATTTGTTTCTGGCGACCTGGCGAGGACTTCCCAGGGGGTCACCCATCCTGGTACTACTCCCACCCAAGCATGCTTAACCACAGAGTTCCAAGAACCTGCTTTGCGTGTGGCCCCAAAACGCGTTGTGTTTAGGAAGGCCAAGGTTTACTTATGAACCCAGCATCAATCCTGTCCACGACCGATATGGGATCTGCCTAAGGTGTTACACCAAAAGAACATTCAGCAAAAGTCGAAGACCAAGCTGAAGTAAGAGATAATCAGCTAATGATCTGAAGTGGTTCAGTGATAGCAATGGTTATCTAAATCAAAGTGTGAAGTCTTGTCAAGCCTCAGTGATACTCTGAAAGTTCATCCTTGAAGCTTCAAGTTTAGCGATCAAGTGAAGCTTCTCAAACAAGATAAGTGTTGATCTTATCCTCGATGCACAAAAGTCAAACCTTATACTATGTCAGAAAAGGACGTACGAATTGTCTCATATGTCCCCATCATATCTGATATATCTTATACTATATCTGATATATGTCCCCATCATATTTGATAGGTGTTGGAAGCCAGATCCCTTTCTAACAATTAATCAATAGATTGGATTTGGAAAAATGAGCGGAAGCAAATTAGATCTACGAATTAAAGCAGTCAACAGTAAGAACAGTAAGAGCAATATTGAAGAACAAATGGTAATTCGTATTAATAACCTGGAAGATGATTACAATACAATGAATGAAATGCTCTATTTGTTCTCCATAATGTATCTCAGATCGACAACTATTACATTCATAAAATGATCTATTTATACTAATACAATGAATAGAAGTCAACATTCTAGCCTATTACAAACTGAAAACGTAAGCAAATCTTGTAACAAATTCAGTTATAAGATTAGAAACACGGAACATGTGCAGGCCACGTCATCAGGAGCGCGTGTGATACCTCTGTTGTAGTCCAGCTGTTCTTCCAAACTCTGGGCGTCTCTGTGATGAGTGAGATCAGAAGTTGAACTTCTGATCTCCTGTACTTGTACAATTCTGGTTCATACTTCCCTGAAAATGAGGTCTAACAATCTCCCCCTAAGTATGAATTCCAGAATGTTGAAGGATGATTTCATTTGGCTTTAGTTCCGTTTGTGTCAGGAGGGGAAACCTGTGAGATAATCTGAGAGATCTGATCTGTGATCTCTCTTATCTTCAAAATGCTATCAAGTCTCTTCACTATCTTTTCTATTGCTACCTCTGATGAATATTTGTATGCCTCTTTTATTCTGAAGAAGCTTCTTCTGTGTGGCCTTTTGAACACAACCCCTTCTTCTGGCTGAGTCAACATTTTCTATTTCTTAGAGCATTGAGGCCTTCCAAGTCTTCATTTGGAGCAGAGATACATAAGTTGTCAACATTGTAGTTCAGCCCAGTCTGAAAATCTACCTGTCTTCTGTGTCTAAAAGAAGATTTCATGCACTCAATGATCCTGAAGTAAGCAATCTTATCTTCACTATCCCTTTTCTTGTTCATTTGGATCTTCATGAATTTCTCCAGGATCAGAAGATCAGAAGGGTTAATGGACAATAGATCATTGTCATAAAAATAGTAAGTTTGTTTGTCTTCTCTGACTACCTCATATATTGTGTACCAGATCTCTGATTGTTCAAATTGAGTGTGCTTGATAGCAGAGATCTTTTTGATTGGTACAATCGAATTTTCTGATCTATAAACCGTCCCTAACTAACGATCGGCTCATGTTTGAGGATGAACTGTTCACCATCCGAACATTCGCTAGCTGGCAACACATAAGCATCCTTTCTTGTTTGCCTATGACTTATAAATTTATCCTTGACAGCATCACTTACTTGATAGTCATTTGCAAAATTAGGCAGCATCAAGAAAATCTTCTAATCAGCAGGAGCATACATGTGCCTGTTCTTCAATTCCAGAGTTGGTAACTCAAGTCTTCCCAGTTTTTGTTGTCTTTCTTCATATGCAGCTCTGCATTTTAATGACTCCTCGTTTGGATTTCTCAAAATTTTACCGTGCCCTTTCAGCGTTGGCTTTTGCTTCATCAGCTTCTGCTCTGTCTATTTCTGCCTGTGTCTTGGCACTTTCAACTTCGGCCTTGGCTTCATCAGCTTCAACTTTAGCTTTGTCAGCTTCAGCTTTGGCTCTGAGTTCAGCCTCAATTCTGGCTCTATATTTTTCAGCTCTAGCTTTTTCATCATCGATATTTGATTGTTGAGGGGAAGGGACAGAAGGACTTGCACTTTGAGATTGTCTCTTTGTTTTGCCAATTATCTCAAGAAGAAACTTGGCCACCTCTGGATCTTTAGGAAGAGGACCAATGTGTGTGGCAAGTGGCTTTGGAGTTAAAGGAGTTTGTTTACAAGGAGGAGGAGCAGAGGGTGAAGGGGCAGGAGCTTTTCCTCTGTCTTGATCCATCTTCTGAGCAGTTTCAGTTTTGGTTTTCTTAAGATTTTCCAGATTCTCCCCCTTCTGAGAATCAGGATCCTGATCCTCAGACTTTGTGCGCTTGTGCTCTGCTTTTTTTCATGCCCTTGCCTCCTTAGCTTTCTCCTTATCATCAAAAGCAGCAGTGATTGAACTTACCATGGTGGATAACTTCGAGACAGAGGTTTCTGAGGAGGTGATCTTCTGATCCATGTTTGAAGTGCTAGTATTTGTCTTAAAAACATATCTCGAAGTCAAAGCATTGATCTTGTCAATCATGGCTTTCTGGAAAATAGCCATGTCAGACTTCTTTACGAGGGAGGAGGATGAAGCAGAAGCATCTTCAATAGGAAGAACGGCCTTAATAATCTTCTGAATATCAACTACGAAAGAACTGTATTCAGCGACAGAAATGGTGACCTATGGAGATGGAAGCTCTTCAGGAGATGGAAGCTCTTCAGGAAATGGAAAATTTCCTCTGAATTGGCTTTAATGCCAGCGTCCAGAGCATGAAAGTGGTCAGAAGCGGAATTCCTCTGAGAATCTGCATTATCAGTGATGAGCTTCTTGATGGACTCCAGAGCTTGAGACAGATCTAACTGCTCTGTATGAATATTGTTAAGTATGGTTTGCTGAGAGTCAAGGGATAGTTTTAGATCGTCCATAGATCTCTGAATTTTATCACCAAATGCCATGAACGCTGCATTGGTGACGAAATCAGAAGGTGTAACTGGTGCATCTCCAACACATGGAGCCCCTTGTCTCTCGCGTTCAAAGAGGCCCTCATTCACATCTGTATTGTCGTTGAGTGTGGAGGGACTTGCAACATGTCTTCGAGGGCTGTTATTGACAGGCACCTCTTCGCTTGTTCTGATTGGTTAAACTATTTCCCTATCATCAGAGGATGGGGAGCTGAACATAATGTCCTTACCTTTATAAAGGGTAAAGACCCCGATAAGTGGTGGATCCTGTGGCTGGAACTCCTTTGATAGGACTTCGTCAGCATCTATACTATCAAAGGGTATCGACGTACCCTCTGCTTGCCCTTGGACCTCGTTGGTCATGGAGACGTCAACGAGTGGTGTGGGTAGTGGCGAGTTCTGGGCAATGGAACTCTTATATTTTCATCATCACCCTTTTGAGAGGATGATGAAGTAGAGGTGGAATCCCCAGTAGTGCTAGATCTAGAGGAAAGAAGAGTATCCTCTGATCGGTTGGCTTTTGGGTGGATTGGACTGGGTAGTCCTTGGTCAATGAGTGTAGATGTGTTGGCATCTACCTCAGTAAATGTGGGTGCCCTTTGGAAAGAAGGTGAGATTCGCTCAAATGTGTCTCTATGGACATCTTCAATACCCTCTTGTAGTAAGAGGTCAGGATGGGTAGAAGTACTCGGATGTTCACTCACATTCTTTTCAACCTTATGCTCACTTGACCCCTCACGGCCTAAACTAGGCTCTAAGTGCTCTAGGGTAGGTATTCTCAATTCTGAGGATACAGAGAGCTTCTATAGGATATGAGATTAGGAAAGGTTGTAGGTATGAGATTAAGCATGTACCTAGAGAGCGCCCTTGGTAATGGATACCCATTGTTGTTGATGGTCGGCTTATATGAGCTCATAGATGCAATCTTGCAAAATGGTTGAAGCAGAGGAGCCTTCAGAGCTCCTATGGTTGGAAAAGTGAATATGGATAACCTTCGTATGCACAACAACTTTCATTTCTTGGCAAATCAAACTCGCATAATCCAGTGGTCGATTGAAGACATACCATACATGATGGTAAGGATGCTCTTGCTTGCCTGGTCTAAGGAGCCAATTTTGCAAGTTAGGCTCTTGTTTAGTATGGAAACCAGTACATTCCACATTGGGGGTAACTACTTTCTTTTGAACTCAGATAACTTGGTGAGAGGTTCATTATAACCTAAGAAGTTGATGAAGGCAAGTAAGGCTTCAGGGGTAGGGTTTTGTTCAAAGGAAGGATTGGGTATTTTTTGGTGAGAGGTTCCTTGCGATTTTCTTCTTAGTAAAGGGTTTTTCCACTGCAGTGTCAGATTTGGTGGGGTGGCTGAAGTTTCCAATAAGAGTTTCTTCATCTTGTATAAACATGGATTGCCAAACTTCTTGGACATAAATTTCAGGGACATTGGGATTGATTAAAGTTAGGGTTCAGTTTAGAGAATGGTGTTGGAGGAACTCTATCATGACCCTGTAATCGGCCAGATAGGTGTTTGGATCGAGAAGTACCTGAACATTGTTGGCCTTCAATAGCGGTTTCATGACTGGAGCACTGTCAGCCGTTGAGTCGATTAACCTTCCATCTTCATTTTGGGCATTGAGATTAGCAGATTGGGTCGCCATTGATGAACTTTGGGTGTTTGGAAGTCGATGAGAGAGCAGGTTTGCAGTTGCGAGTAATAGCATGAGGAAGAAGACGATGCACTGTAGTTGGGAGGTTTATATATGAGAGAGAAAGAGTAGTCGAGTGTAATTTGGAATGGAAAGGGTTTTAATTTGTGGATGGGCAAAAACGGTTCCTTTATGCTGATGTAAGCACAGGCGTGTAGTCATGCAATAACTAGATCATTGACACGTGGACAATTTGATTGCGTGTGTGATGACTAGCACGGGTATGGATGAGTCACTGAAAGGGTTTAATTACCTTTAAACCATTGATTAATCCCATAAAGAAAACTAAAAAGAAATTAATAAGAAAAATTATTAATTAATCAACAGGTGATCTGTTGAATAAAGTAATTTTTGAGATTAATAAAGCTTTTTAATTTAATTTTAAAATCAGACATTTGGTTGAATAAATCAGTTTTTGAACCAAATGAAAGTTTAATATTTAAAGGCATGTGTTTCTTAAGAAATTTTAATAAAATAAGAAATTTTTAATTAACCTTGAAGGCAAGAGTTAAATAAAATGAACTTATTAAATTGAAAATTTCAGAGGAAAAACGAAGTCAGAAAATATCTGGTCTGAGAAAACATTTTGTGACAAAAAATGTCAAAAGAAATTCCTTCCAGAAAGAGTTTTAGTTGAATCTGAAAATTCTTAGTAACCTTGACGGTAAGAGTTATTCAGAAAAAACAGATTCAACAAATATTTTAAGTGAAAAGAGGTTCAGAAGACAGCTAACTTCTGTTAGACTTGATTTGCTCCCCCTCGAATTGATCTCTGTGCTCCCCCTCAAAAGTTGCATCTTGCTCCCCCATGCTTTTTCAAGTAATGCTCCCTTACTGTCATCACTTGGAGTAGAAAAGTAAAATATATTCTTTTGAAGCACAGAGGTGTCCAGAGGCTTCTGAGTGCCTCTGGAAGAAACCATCAGAAGTGACCAGAAGCTTCTGGACAGTTCTGATTTATTCAAAGAAAAATAAGAATAAAACAAACCAAGATTTGTGAACAAAAATAAGTAATTATATTTTAATCCTATGAAGATCATTGTTTTAAAAGGAATTACATAATTAACATGCCCAACTTGCTGACTAAAATTATTAAACCGCTTCTCGTCCAGAGAATAGAGCCGCCCTCGGCCCGGCATGAGAAAAAAATACAAACGTGTACGCCCGACGAACACTAAAAAGAATCATTACGGCTAGCTCAACACCTCCCCTTGTTGGCCCAACACCGGCCGACCCAGAGCGCGCCGCGGCCCGCCCCCGCTACCGCCCCCTCCCCCCCTCGATAAAACCGGCCCGTTTACGAAGATGGGCCAAAAATACGCTAACGGAAAGCCGTAAGAATAGAGCCGCCCCTGGCCCGACCCCACCCGTGCCTGCCACGGCCAAGCATTAAAAAAAATACCAATGTCTACGCCCGACGGCCACTAAAAAGAACCATTACGGGCTACCAAAAAGGGGTGCAACACGAGGACTTCCCAGGGGGTCACCCATCCTAGTACTACTCTCGCCCAAGCACGCTTAACTGCGGAGTTCTGATGGGATCCGGTGCATTAGTGCTGGTATGATCGCACCCGAAATATTCCCGCGCTTTATTCCTTTATGCCTTAACCACCCCCACACGCTCCTCCCCCGTTGGCCTAACACCGGCCGGCCCGGAGCAAGCCGCGGCCCGCCCCCGCCCCCGGCTCGAAAAAACCGGCCCGTTTACGAAGACGGGCCAAAAATACGCTAACCGAAAGCCGTGAGAATAGAGCCGCCCCCGGCCCGGCCCCACCCGTGCCTCCCCCGGCCCGCCATGAGGAAAAAAATACCAACGTGTACGCCCGACGGCCACTAAAAAGAATCATCACGGGCCAAAAAGGGTGCAACACGAGGACTTCCCAAGGGGTCACCCATCCTAGTACTACTCTCGCCCAAGCACGCTTAACTGCGGAGTTCTGATGGGATCCGGTGCATTAGTGCTGGTATGATCGCACCCGAAATATTCCCGCGCTTTATTCCTTTATGCCTTAACCACCCCCACACGCTCCTCCCCCCGTTGGCCCAACACCGGCCGGCCCGGAGCAAGCCGCGGCCCGCCCCCGCCCCCGGCTCGAAAAAACCGGCCCGTTTACGAAGACGGACAAAAAATACGCTAACGGAAAGCCGAGAGAATAGAGCCGCCACCGGCCCGGCCCCACCCGTGCCTCCCCCGGCCCGCCATGAGGAAAAAAATACCAACGTGTACGCCCGACGGCCACTAAAAAGAATCATCACGGGCCAAAAAGGGGTGCAACACGAGGACTTCCCAGGGGGTCACCCATCCTAGTACTACTCTCGCCCAAGCACGCTTAACTGCGGAGTTCTGATGGGATCCGGTGCATTAGTGCTGGTATGATCGCACCCGAAATATTCCCGCGCTTTATTCCTTTATGCCTTAACCACCCCCACACGCTCCTCCCCCCGTTGGCCCAACACCGGCCGGCCCGGAGCAAGCCGCGGCCCGCCCCCGCCCCCGGCTCGAAAAAACCGGCCCGTTTACGAAGACGGGCCAAAAATACGCTAACCGAAAGCCGTGAGAATAGAGCCGCCCCCGGCCCGGCCCCACCCGTGCCTCCCCCGGCCCGCCATGAGGAAAAAAATACCAACGTGTACGCCCGACGACCACTAAAAAGAATCATCACGGGCCAAAAAGGGGTGCAACACGAGGACTTCCCAGGAGGTCACCCATCCTAGTACTACTCTCGCCCAAGCACGCTTAACTGCGGAGTTCTGATGGGATCCGGTGCATTAGTGCTGGTATGATCGCACCCGAAATATTCCCGCGCTTTATTCCTTTATGCCTTAACCACCCCCACACGCTCCTCCCCCGTTGGCCCAACACCGGCCGGCCCGGAGCAAGCCGCGGCCCGCCCCCGCCCCCGGCGCGAAAACCGGCCCGTTTACGAAGACGGGCCAAAAATACGCTAACCGAAAGCCGTGAGAATAGAGCCGCCCCCGGCCCGGCCCTACACGTGCCTCCCCCGGCCGGGCATGAGGAAAAAACAACCAACGTGTACGCCCGACGGACACTAAAAAGAATCATCACGGGCCAAAAAGGGGTGCAACACGAGGACTTCCCGGGGGTCACCCATCCTAGTACTACTCTCGCCCGAGCACGCTTAATCGCGAGTTCGATGGGATCCGTGTGCATTAGTAGCCGGTATGATCGCACCCGAAATATTCGCGCTTTATTCCTTTATGCCTTAACCACCCCCACACGCTCCTCCCCCGTTGGCCCAACACCGGCCGGCCCGGAGCGAGCCGGCGCCCCCGCCCCCGCCACTAAAAAAGGGGGTGCAACACGAGGACTTCCTGTGGGGTCACCCATCCTAGTACTACTCTCGCCCAAGCACGCTTAACTGCGGAGTTCTGATGGGATCCGGTGCATTAGTGCTGGTATGATCGCACCCGAAATATTCCCGCGCTTTATTCCTTTATGCCTTAACCACCCCCACACGCTCCTCCCCCGTTGGCCCAACACCGGCCGGCCCGGAGCAAGCCGCGGCCCGCCCCCGCCCCCGGCTCGAAAAAACCGGCCCGTTTACGAAGACGGGCCAAAAATACGCTAACCGAAAGCCGTGAGAATAGAGCCGCCCCCGGCCCGGCCCCACCCGTGCCTCCCCCGGCCCGCCATGAGGAAAAAAATACCAACGTGTACGCCCGACGGCCACTAAAAAGAATCATCACGGGCCAAAAAAGGGTGCAACACAAGGACTTCCTGTGGGGGTCACCCATCCTAGTACTACTCTCGCCCAAGCACGCTTAACTGCGGAGTTCGATGGGATCCGTGCATTAGTGCTGGTATGATCGCACCCGAAATATTCCCGCGCTTTATTCCTTTATGCCTTAACCACCCCCACACGCTCCTCCCCCGTTGGCCCAACACCGGCCGGCCCGAGCAAGCCGCGGCCCGCCCCCGCCACTAAAAAGAATCATCACGGGCCAAAAAGGGGTGCAACACGAGGACTTCCCAGGAGGTCACCCATCCTAATACTACTCTCGCCCAAGCACGCTTGACTGCGGAGTTCTGATGGGATCCGGTGCATTAGTGCCGGTATGATCGCACCCGAAATATTCCCTCGCTTTTTTCCTATATGCCTTAACCACCCCCACACGCTCCTCCCCCCGTTGGCCCAACACCAGCCGGCCCGGAGCAAGCCGCGGCCCGCCCCCACCGCCTCGAAAAAACCGGCCCGTTTACGAAGACGGGCCAAAAATACGCTAACCGAAAGCCGTGAGAATAGAGCCGCCCCCGGCCCGGCCCCACCCGTGCCTCCCCCGGCCCGCCATGAGGAAAAAAATACCAACGTGTACGCCCGACGGCCACTAAAAAGAATCATCACGGGCCAAAAAGGGGTGCAACACGAGGACTTCCCAGGGGGTCACCCATCCTAGTACTACTCTCGCCCAAGCACGCTTAACTGCGGAGTTCTGATGGGATCCGGTGCATTAGTGCTGGTATGATCGCACCCGAAATATTCCCGCGCTTTATTCCTTTATGCCTTAACCACCCCCACACGCTCCTCCCCCCGTTGGCCCAACACCGGCCGGCCCGGAGCAAGCCGCGGCCCGCCCCCGCCACTAAAAAGAATCATCACGGGCCAAAAAGGGGTGCAACACGAGGACTTCCCAGGGGGTCACCCATCCTAGTACTACTCTCGCCCAAGCACGCTTAACTGCGGAGTTCTGATGGGATCCGTTGCATTAGTGCTGGTATGGTCGCACCCGAAATATTCCCGCGCTTTATTCCTTTATGCCTTAACCACCCCCACACGCTCCTCCCCCGTTGGCCCAACCACCGGCCGCCCGAGCAAGCCGCGGCCCGCCCCCGCCCCCGGCTCGAAAAAACCGGCCCGTTTACAAAGAAGGGCGAAAAATACGCTAACAGAAAGTCGTGAGAATAGAGCCGCCCCCGGCCCGGCCCCACACGTGCCTCCCCCGACCCGACATGAGGAAAAAACTAACAACGTGTATGCCCGACAGCCACTAAAAAGAATCATCACACGCAAAAAGGGGTGCAACACGAGGACTTCCCAGGGGGTCACCCATCCTAGTACTACTCTCGCCCAAGCACGCTTAACTGCGGAGTTCTGATGGGATCCGATGCATTAGTGCTGGTATGATCGCACCCGAAATATTCCCGCGCTTTATTCCTTTATGCCTTAACCACCCCCACACGCTCCTCCCCCGTCGGCCCAACACCGGCCGGCCCGAGCAAGCCGCGGCCCGCCCCCGCCACTAAAAAGAATCATCACGGGCCAAAAAGGGGTGCAACACGAGGACTTCCCGGGGGTCACCCATCCTAGTACTACTCTCGCCCAAGCACGCTTAACTGCGGAGTTCTGATGGGATCCGGTGCATTAGTGCTGGTATGATCGCACCCGAAATATTCCCGCGCTTTATTCCTTTATGCCTTAACCACCCCCACACGCTCCTCCCCTGTTGGCCCAACACCGGCCGGCCCGAGCAAGCCGCGGCCCGCCCCCGCCCCCGCTCGAAAAACCGGCCCGTTTACGAAGACAAGCCAAAAATACGCTAACGGAAAGCCGTGAGAATAGAGCCGCCCCCGGCCCGGCCCCACCGTGCCTCCCCCGACCCGACATGAGGTAAAAAATAACAACGTGTATACCCGACGGCCACTAAAAAGAATCATCACACCCAAAAAGGAGTGCAACACAAGAACTTCCCAAGGGGTCACCCATCCTAGTACTACTCTCGCCCAAGCACGCTTAACTGCGGAGTTCTGATGGGATCCGGTGCATTAGTGCTGGTATGATCGCACCCGAAATATTCCCGCGCTTTATTCCTTTATGCCTTAACCACCCCCACACGCTCCTCCCCCCGTTGGCCCAACACCGGCCGGCCCGGAGCAAGCCGCGGCCCGCCCCCGCCCCCGGCTCGAAAAACCGGCCCGTTTACGAAGACGGGCCAAAAATACGCTAACGGAAAGCCGTGAGAATAGAGCCGCCCCCGGCCCGGCCCCACACGTGCCTCCCCCGGCCCGGCATGAGGAAAAAAAACCAACGTGTACGCCCGACGGCCACTAAAAAGAATCATCACGGGCCAAAAAGGGGTGCAACACGAGGACTTCCCAGGGGGTCACCCATCCTAGTACTACTCTCGCCCAAGCACGCTTAACTGCGGAGTTCTGATGGGATCCGGTGCATTAGTGCTGGTATGATCGCACCCGAAATATTCCCGCGCTTTATTCCTTTATGCCTTAACCACCCCCACACGCTCCTCCCCCCGTGGGCCTAACAACGGCCGCCCGAGCAAGCCGCGGCCCGCCCCCGCCCCCGGCTCGAAAACCGGCCCGTTTACGAAGACGGGCCAAAAATACGCTAACCGAAAGCCGTGAGAATAGAGCCGCCCCCGGCCGGCCCCACCCGTGCCTCCCCCGACCCGGCATGAGGAAAAAAATACCAACGTGTACGCCCGACGGCCACTAAAAAGAATCATCACGGGCCAAAAAGGGGTGCAACACGAGGACTTCCTGTGGGGTCACCCATCCTAGTACTACTCTCGCCCAAGCACGCTTAATCGCGGAGTTCGATGGGATCCGCGCATTAGTGCTGGTATGATCGCACCCGAAATATTCCCGCGCTTTATTCCTTTATGCCTTAACCACCCCCACACGCTCCTCCCCCGTTGGCCCAACACCGGCCGGCCCGGAGCGAGCCGCGGCCCGCCCCACCCCCGGCTCGAAAAAACCGGCCCGTTTACGAAGACGGGCCAAAAATACGCTAACCGAAAGCCGTGAGAATAGAGCCGCCCCGGCCCGGCCCCACCCGTGCCTCCCCCGGCCGGGCATGAGGAAAAAACTACCAACGTGTACGCCCGACGGCCACTAAAAAGAATCATCACAGGCCAAAAAGGGGTGCAACACGAGGACTTCCCAGGGGGTCACCCATCCTAGTACTACTCTCGCCCGAGCACGCTTACCTGCGGAGTTCTGATGGGATCCGGTGCATTAGTGCTGGTATGATCGCACCCGAAATATTCCCGCGCTTTATTCCTTTATGCCTTAACCACCCCCACACGCTCCTCCCCCGTCGTCCAACACCGGCCGGCCCGAGCAAGCCGCGGCCCGCCCCCGCCCCCGCTCGAAAACCGGCCCGTTTACGAAGACGGGCCAAAAATACGCTAACCGAAAGCCGCGAGAATAGAGCCGCCCCCGGCCCGGCCCCACCCGTGCCTCCCCCGCCCGCCATGAGGAAAAAATACCAACGTGTACGCCCGACGGCCACTAAAAAGAATCATCACGGCCAAAAAGGGGTGCAACACGAGGACTTCCTGTGGGGTCACCCATCCTAGTACTACTCGCCCAAGCACGCTTAATCGCGGAGTTCGATGGGATCCGCGCATTAGTGCTGGTATGATCGCACCCGAAATATTCCCGCGCTTTATTCCTTTATGCCTTAACCACCCCCACACGCTCCTCCCCCGTTGGCCCAACACCGGCCGGCCCGAGCAAGCCGCGGCCCGCCCCCGCCCCCGGCTCGAAAACCGGCCCGTTTACGAAGACGGGCCAAAAATACGCTAACCGAAAGCCGCGAGAACAGAGCCGCCCCCGGCCCGGCCCCACCCGTGCCTCCCCCGCCCGCCATGAGGAAAAAATACCAACGTGTACGCCCGACGGCCACTAAAAAGAATCATCACGGCCAAAAAGGGGTGCAACACGAGGACTTCCTGGGGTCACCCATCCTAGTACTACTCTCGCCCAAGCACGCTTAATCGCGGAGTTCTGATGGGATCCGGTGCATTAGTGCTGGTATGATCGCACCCGAAATATTCCCGCG